>OX243847.2:14802040-24802040 GCA_945859575.2 Herminia tarsipennalis | reverse complement strand
AAAAATCATAATCTATATGTTTCAAAAATGTATTATAGTAAAAACAATGTAACTCAAATATGTAGTTCTTAAATAATCCCTGTAATCATTTTCCAACGACTAAAAAGTACTAAATGAAAAACTAAATTTAATAACTTTGCAAAATGACAGAAACAAGATACCCTTCATCTATAAAAACCTGAAAAGTTTGTTGGTTTGTTTGAATGCGGTAATCTCTGGAACTACTGATCGTACTAATACTGACTGTTGGATAGCCCATTTATCGAGGAGGAAGGCTATAGACTATATAACATCAAGCTACTACCAATAGGAGCCTAGCGACAATGAAAAATGTTGCAAAAACGGGGATAATTTACGCAGACGAAGTTGCGCGGAACAGCTAGTACTTAATAAAATGCAGTCGGGGAGGTATTGTATTATCATTGAATGTTTAACCCCCGCATAAAGAACAAAGGGAAAGCTATGTTATTACTTTGTGTATCTCTATGTGTTGAGCATGGCATGCATGTAGGCACATGCTGCGAAGTATTTTTATTAAAAACTATTTTAATCGAGATGTTTCGTGGCCTTGTTTGCTGAGATGCGTTTAGCCGTTTTGAAGATAAATACCTACATCTTTATGTCACTTATCGAAGGTTTTTTGTACTCACATTAGCATGTCCTTACTGAGATCACGGCTTTTCATATAGCTACGAACATATTTTGTAAACGATCACCCATCTACGCATCTCACACAGTACCACCATATTTAAAAGCTTACATGTATTAAAGATAGCAAAATAAGTTGAAAATTCAATCCCATGACCATCTGAAAACAAAAACAAAAAATAAAGTGAAGTAGCGAGCAATCTGCGCGCACGCATAGGGCGATACGATCGGTAAACTTCGGCAACCTTCGGCCGGCATCGGCATACAGAACTAATTAGTAGCTTCAGGTTTTGCTACCTGTTCTATATAAAGCCTGATACTAATAAAAGGGCGTTATTTGTTTAATTCGTGTATCTTTGGCGCTGTCTGTGATATCATAGCACCTATACCGATGCTTTCTATGTTTTTTTTTATTTAAAGCTTGTATTTAAAAAAAAAATTAAAGCTAGTTTCTAGATGGTTTGTAGATACTTATTAAGATCAAGATCATCAGCCTATCGCACTCCACTGCTGCACGACACTTTGTTCTATCTACAGCTTCTCGCATCCAGCTCCTGCCAGCCGTTTTGCGTATATCATCACTCCACCTGGCCTGAGGGCGTCCTACACTACGTTTGACGAGACGCGGTCTCCACTCAAGAACTCGTTTACCCCAACGGTTGTCGGTTCTTCGGCTAATATGGCCAGCCCACTGCCACTTCAGCTTGCTAATCCGGTGGGCTATGTCGATAACTTTGATTCTCTGCTGAATCACCTCATTTCTGTCATTTTGTCCCTAAGAGAAACTCCAAGCATAGCCCTTTCCATTTAAATAGCGATTTTGAACTTGTGGACCAGCCGTACCGTCAGTGTCCACGTTTCGGCTCCGTATGTCATGACGGGTAGGACGTACTGATTGAAGCCTTTTAAAGTCTTAAAGTTTAAAGTCTTCTCAGTTTACTTATATTTGATCAATATTGGTGTTGTTGTTTTTAAGATAAACAGCATTTGAAAACAATAGTGACCGTTAGATATTATTGCTCTAAGCGCTAGCTTAGTGTAATAAATATCTTTGTTTTTGCTTCTCGCCCTCATTAACAATGAGAAAATAAATCCCACTAAAATGTACATGCAAACGAATTAGCAAAAAAAAAGCTTAGGCACCGGTTCCACCAACAACGATGAGCGAGAAGCAAGTAGCGATTTATCGCTCAAGAAACGTACAATAGATGTATTTTGTACATCCCGTCCGTGTAAACAGAAGAGATGCAGTATGAAGCGAGTATTTATAGCAATCAACTATTAATAATATCTTGGCACAACTCGCACAACGCTATCTGATCCCAAACTAAGCAGACCTTATACTATGGAAACTCAACAACTGATAAACTTATATATTTTACTTAATACATACATATTACAGATAAATAACATCTAGACACAGAATAAACAATCGTGCTCATCACACAAAGTTTTATGCTGGGTGGAGATCGAACACACGACGGCAGGCTTAGCAGTCAAGGTCACTAACGACTAGTCCAATCTGTATTTCTTTGGTTTACACGGGATCTTCCTGAGTATGTACATTTCTTGAGCGATAAAATCGCTACTCGCTACTCGCTTTCTCGCCGTTGGTGCGACAAGTACTTTAAAATAACAAAACGCTACACCAGGATTATGTTGCTGTCATGACTACAACGCTGGTAATCTATACTTACTAATATTATAAAGCCGAAGAGTTTGTTTGTTTGTTTGTTTGAACGCGAAATTTCAGGAACTACGGGCCCGAATACACTGTTGGATAGTCCATTTATCGAGGAAATGAAAGGCCTATATAACATCACGCTACAACCAACAGGAGCGGAGCAGCAATGAGAAATGTTGCAAAAACGGGGAAAGTTTATGCAGACGAAGTTGCGCGGGACAGCTAGTATTAAATAATCTCAAATGCAACTACTCTCAAATGAACCCAACAAACCTCCTCAATTATAAATGAATATATCCTTAGACTTTATCTTTATTGATGTTTTAAAAGATGTGTTAAGGTTGATTGTATTTAATGTACCAATCACTTAATGTACTGTAAGGACTGTTTTAAGTCAGATACAATATGGGCAAATTGATTTTATAGAGAGTTAATAGTTATAAACTTACGGAGGAAATATTGTATTTGCAATAATATTATATTTATTACATAGTAAAGTCAAATCAAATATCTGTGGGCTGTTCATCTTAAATAAGTAGGTACTCGATGAATTTTGATATGGTTTTCACTATTAGATAGAGAATTTATTTCAGAAGGTTTATTTTTTTAACTAGGTTAAAGGTTAAACTTATAACAATAATATGAACTTTCAAAAGCGGTGGTAGCCTAATGGCTAAGGCATCGGTCTCGCAATCGTGAGGTTGCAGGTTCGAATCCTACCCATAATACTACCGACGTAAACCCTAACACAAGCCAATGAGCATTGCTAGTAATGTGGGACCACAATACCACACTAGTAATGTGGGATTGTGGTACATCTTTAGTTTTTCAAAAAAATAAAAAAATACCCGCTATGTGCTTGGCACATTACTAGCAGTCTTGTTAATCTCTAGCTATGCTAAATTTCTTGTGTTCGGAATGGATTTACCGGTATTTCCGAATCGATATGACTTGAGGCCTTAAAAAAATGAGGCTGCTCTTTTCAGAATGACACATCTGATATGCCTCTATAACGGGGAAAATTTACGCAGACGAAGTTGCGCGGGACAGCTAGTCTATAATATGTATGTAATTAGAAATATATTAGTATGTTTATCAGTTGTCTAGTTTCCATAGGACAAATTCTACTTAGTCTGGGATCAGATAGTGTTGTGCGAGTTGTCCCAAGATATTACTATTGTACACAAAAACTTCGGTAGCATAACGTGTGATGTTCGAACCCACTTCCTCTCAGCGAGTTCGATCCCTTAACCACTAGGTTACACAAAGTCAGAACATTTTGGTTAAAATATAATTTACAAAAAATACTAAATGAAGAAGGCACTAACTTACAACATGGTGTGCCATCGAAACGCAGAACCTGTACCCTGAGGCGCACGCGTAAATTGACTGCTTCAGACATAAACTTGCTTACATGACTACATACATTACATTTATATAAATTATATATATAAAATATTCTAGTAATGAAGTGACTACATCACATAAACTTCGTAGATTTAGAGTACCTAGTTCTAACTCTAACTCTACTTTCTCTTTAGTTGTGAGAAACTTCAGACAAAATGTATCTCATTGAATTTTCGCCGGCTGAAGCTAATAAATTACCTACGTAATTTATGCATTACTAGCTGTTGCCCGCGACTTGGTTTACGTGAAAAATAGACTAATTTATCCCACGGGAATATTTTTCCGGGATAGAAAGTAGCATATGTGCTATTCAAGACTATAATTAATATCAGTTCTAAATGTCATCGAGATCCATTAATCCACAATTTCTCATTATAATATTAGTATAGATTAATTTTAAAACTAAATGTAAAAAAGACACAGATAATTAGAAAAAATATAATATTAAGTTTAAATTCTTAATAAATATTTTAACGCGACTAAGAGCATAAAATACATTTATAAACTAAACATTATAAACCAAAATGTTTCCATTGTTTATTATATTATCAAAGTCATTGCATTTTTTAATAGTCTTGACACTTGACGTGACCTTTAGCTCATCGAACATAATGTACCTATGACCTATCGTATCGATTAAGATTCACATCTCAATTCACTCTAAATATGGAGGTGGTTTGTAATTCTAATTTGGTTCTATTATAATAATATTAGTGATCAGAATATGTTTGGTAATATAGGTACAGTCAGCAAATAACTAAACATAGTCATACATTTAAAACCAATGTTTCTTCTTCTTCTTCTATCTATTGTGAGAATAGAAAGAAAAACAAAACAGTCACTCGTTAAAAATTATGTTACCTAGGTAACACCTCTTATCTTTCATTTGCATTGTTTTAATATTACCCATCTATGATTCTGATTGTAGTAAACTTGCTTAACCTCGCTGGGATTCTGCTCCACTACTGATTCGAACCAGTCCAATCAAAATACAAGTACCTAACATAAAAAACGGAGCTAAGAATGTTTATTACATTACAAGCGGTGTTCTATCATAAAAAATAATTACAATAAGTACAAATTTATATGACTTTTACATAATATTCGTTGGCTCTCATGGTGTGAGTGCGGCGACCCATGGCATACACCTTACCATAGAGACCATAGAGCCACTTAACATACCACACAGAGTACAGAAGGTAAGCGTCATACTAGAGATGTACCGACTAGCCGGGAAATCCGACTGTCCGGCCATTTGTCGGCTAATTACTTCATTCATACTTCGATGCTAAAAATAAGCTGATTGAAATCAACTCATTTTTCATCGAAGGTTATATGACCACTAATATTTTTTAGAATTTTAGATTATCAGGGTTTAATGACGTGAAGTATTTAGCCCCGGGACCACGATCGGTGCAATTCGATCGAAACGTTGAGTAATTAAAAGGTTTGTCCAAACCTTTAAATTATTCACGCGATTAAGTCCCAAAAATATTCTTATTGTGTAAAAATTACGATAGTTTAAAAAAAGTAAGATTTGCACTCAGGAAATAAGCAATCGGATTGATTGCACCGGTTGTGAGGGCTCTACTAATGACCAAAATGAGTACCTACAACCCAAACGAAACGTCATTCAATCCATAATGAAACCTATAGATATAAATAAAAATAAACCCTATAGGAAGCTAATCGGCCTTTTAACAATTCGGCCAGTAGGTTAGTCAGCCCATCTCCACTTTATACGTACTTCCTTCGCTCGAGCAACACATACATAGACATCGCTCACGGACACGGAATTTCGGACTACCTTCGGTGTATCCGTGCTCCGGGATTTCGTGTACGTAGTACTTTCAAACCTTTCCTTCTGTACTCTTTATATTTAGTGTGCAATAGGCTCCATAGAACATAGAGTTAATAGATTCAGAGCATTTCGGCCGCCGGCCGTCGATACCCGCGGTCGGGCGGGTCAGCCGCCCGTCGCCCGTCGGGGGCCGTTCTCGTCATTACGTGTAATTTGGAGGTGCCGACAACTGCCACAGGGTTGGCAACCACCTGTAGATTCTCCTATGTCTTTATATTATAGCAGGTGCAGAAGTTATTGTAAGTTTTACCAAATACTATATTACTAAGAAAAGTGCAAGAAGCAATGTTATGTTTGTCGAGTGTATATGTGTATTTCTTTGGCACGCTCTAGAGCCTAAAAGGCTTGATGGATTTTGGCTTGAGAGGTATCATTATATTCGTCTCACTGGGACCATCAAAATTTGAAAATAAAATGGCGGATCTTGGCACCAGAATATTCAGTTATTATTTTTAAGCAGTATTGTTTTTATGTTCTGTTTTTTATTAACAAAAGCTATGCAACGGATTTTAGTAAAACTTTACAATAATGTAGTCTATAAATCAGAATTGAACATGATCCAAAATTATAACAGTATCTCAACTGGCGAATGTTTGGTCTTTGTTGTCAATATATTTTCAAAATTAAGAGAACAAAACATATCGTCATATAAAACACAATTTTTAATATTGTTAGGTATTCATCTCTGCCAACCCTAACTTAAATTTAGAGTTTATTTCTACAGACTCTAAAATTACGAGCAATTTAAATAATTCGGTGTCCATGTTCAAATTCTTTGAGCTCATTGTATTATAAACGTAGCAAATTAAGAATCACCTTTATACCATATATTTTTACACAATGCAATGGGCGATACAATTTTGTTGTGTTTTAATGTAATTTGTGGTAGATACATCTACAATATCATGCGTACATTACAATTTAGTATAGAAGCAACGTTTAGGCTATAGACCGCCTTGGTGGATTGTTCCGTGATATAGTGATGTTAACGCATCACTGTGTTTAGGTTAAAAGGCACTGTAGCAAGTGTAATTACTGAGCAAATGAGACTTACGAACCAATGTCTCAAATGAGGAGCGGTGCGCGGTAACATTCAGATCTTTACCAAACAAGGATTTGGGTGTCATTGGTACTGTTATGGGCGACGCGTGACGCGCTACCATCAAATGCACGACCTGTTAGTCTCTTCATTTCGTTCAATGAAAAACGAACGCACATATAGACACGGCACAATATCTCAGAACACCTTACGCACAAAGTGGCCTCAAGTGTTCCGACATTTTGTGTTCGTGAACGATGTCTATGCAGCTTGTGTGAAGTTTTAGCTTCTGTAGTCTCGAGGTTTTGCGCCATGCATGCTTTGTATTAGAAAGGTAACCCATAAAGTTATAGATTCACTTTCCCAGCTTTTGTACAGGTACTAAAAGCTTTGTTAATATTGAATTGGAGTTTTCACAATCACCAGTATTGTTCCCTTGGATATTAAAGATTTTAGAGAATGCTTTCTGCTATAAAGGGTGAATTCAATTTATAAATTCTATGCAATTTATAGCCTTAGTTTAATGTCGGGATTCTACCATGTCAAATTCATTGACGCACTTCATATGTCAAAGAAAAAGTGTTATTAGACGAACCAGTTGACGTAATAGACGTCAACTGGTTCGTCTAATAACACTTTTAGCGGACATCTCTGCTAAAATTAAATATTACTTAACAATTTTGATTTTTTTAACTTTTTGCACTAGATAGCAACGTGACTGGTCCCCCATAAAACTGTTTTGTGATTTTTTTATAAAATACTTGTAACTTATCTTCATATCTAAACTTACTAATTTACAAACAAGTCCTTTACAATATACGACTACCTAAACAAACCAACAAGACTGTAGCGTATCAGGAACATAAATTAAAAGATAAAGGATGTAGGCAGGTACAACACTAATGCTAATAGCACAACACTAGCGTTGGTAACTAAAAGTCTTTTATGTAAATTGTTACAATCATTAAGTACCCATTACAAGATAAATGCATATTTATAAAACGATGGTCCCAATGAGCAGACTATTCCACCTGTGTGAAGAGCTAATTGGTGCATGTAAATAGGTATGTGAGATAAAAACTGATTATCTACAAAATGGCTCAACGGATTTTGATGAAACTTAGTTAGAAATAATCTTGATTATATTGCCTTTCTAATGAAATAAAGCGCATTCAAATCCGTTTATCTGTGTGGGCGCTACGAAGCATCAAACATAGTTATAATGCCACTCTGTTTCATCAGTCTGGGTTGTCCCACTGGAGGGCAAATGCTGCACTCTATTCCCTCCACTTCTCTTTGTTTTAAACTAAAGCTAACCAGTCTTTTCGGTAGGAATCTAGTTCGTCAGTACATCTGCGCCTGGGTCTGCCGCGATGTCGTTTAACGTTTTGGGGGCTTCATTCAGTTTTAATTTTGACCCATACCTATATTTTGACATGCGACAAACATGGTCCAGCCCTGCTTAACTCGTGCCAATAAATATACAATAGTTATATTCAAAATACTCTTAAATATACAATTCACTGTTACACTTCTGACTCAATAACCTGCTCCTACAAACCCGAAATACCAAACACTATTCCAACATATACGAAACTACACTTTGTTCCTCAAATTTAGAGTTTAAAGTTGTTTATCTATGTGTTTCTCTAATTGTTTCCTGGCCTAAGGGTACGGCCGGACTGACTGAGAAAGGGCGGAGCCACACTGGGCAGTAAACGGCTGATGAAACGAGTTTGCTACAGTTTTGGTTATTAATTGGTTTTCGAGTGACCTCTAGCAGTGAGAACCATTTGAAATATCACTTACAAACTCACGAAGAGGTCCGAGACGAGTTTGTTCGTAAAATATTGTTCTTGAAGTCACGATGCGTCGTTATTTGTTAACTTGAAAGTTTATTGATGTTTATGTTAACGTGAAGGTGGAGTGATATTTAAAATGAGAGAGAAATGTGTGTGCTGTGTGTTTGATTCATTTTTAACAACCAACAATTGTTTTCAACGTTAAAAGAAACCCAAGGAGGCAAAAGTTTGAAAGGTTTGGATGTGTCCGTTTCTTTGTCTTAAATGGATTAATGGTTTTTAATTTGAAAACTTATTTTCTTGTGGTGGTTCTTATCAAAATCGGTGTAGTCGTTTTAATATGTAGTGTTTGAGTAAAATGCCTGTGCCATGACGAAACTATAAGTGTTTCGTTTTTGTCATTTTGGCTACGGAACCCTAACAATGCTAAAGAGTTTGTTTGAATGCGCTAAACTCCGAACCGGAGGTATCTTAAAGCTTCGTCGCGATCGCAGCCATGGGCTATTTCAATACAAATATTCCCCATTATCAGTACAGTTAAGTATTAAGTTATAAAATTACAAAGCAAATACTAGATCCATGAAAATTAATCATTAAAACATTTCTCTACGTACGTAATGGAATTCGTGCTTCTTCTATTAGAAACATGGTATTATTTCTGAACCGCCACGATCTCGAATTATAGGCTCCATATCTGCTTATAACAGTGCTTTCTGGATTATACCTAAGAGAAATGGCAAAGACGTAGTTTTTATTAATTTGGACATTTCACCTTCTAAGGGGGGGGGGGGGGGACATCATCCTCTTAAAAGGTGAAATGTTCAAACCTATTAAAAGGAGAAGGTTAGAGATGTATGTCCGTTACCTGCGTTTCGCACTTAGACAGCTGAACCGATTTGGATGAAATTTGGTATGGAAATAGTTTGAGTCCCGGGAAAGAATATAGGTTTTTTTCGCTATATGTATCAATGTTCTGTGGCGATAACCAACCCCCACGCGGGCGGAGCCATGGACGAAAGCTACTACTAATATAAATGTTGAAGTAACTCTGTATGTTGTGTTTTCACGCTTAAACCACTGAACCGATTTAGATGAAATTTAGTATGGAGATAGTATCAGTCTCGGGTGGTTATCGCGATAACCGACATCCAAGCGGGCGGAGCCGTAAACTAAAGCTAGTATCAACATAAAGTTCGGATAATATCCGTACCTTGACAGTAGATATGATCATTAAAAAGAAAAACAGAAGCGTTTATTTTTCATAGCCTATGTCCTATTCTGATGTATAAATTATATTTCTGTAAGGTTTCATTAACATTAATTCAGTAGTTTTTACGTGAAGGAGCAAGAAACATACATCAATCCCCACGGAAAAAAACGAATAATACTAGCTGACCACTTCGTCTGCGTCAAATTTTCCTGGTTTTGCAACATTTTTAATTGCTCGTGCTCCTATTGAACGTAGCGTGATGTTATATAGCCTTCCTCCAACAGTATTTTTATTAAATTCGAACCTGTAGTTTCTGAAATAAACCCGTTCTAACAATCAAACAAACAAACTCTTCAGCTTTATAATATTAGTGGGATAAGTTTCTCGCAAAGCTCTGTCGCAGTAGCAATTCGCTACAAAGTTGAATAATCTACGATTTTTATATTTAAAAAGAGTAAAGCCCGTATTTCCCTCATCTAATAAATAAAATACCACAGCTTTCCCACATAATGTCCTTTCGTCACAACACAAACCACACTTCACAACCCATTGTCACAGAACAATGCCTTGTTGGGGAGGGTTATTAACCATCATGAATTCCGCTTGACAACTACGGTCGGAGTATAGTAGTAACTATTCTTTTGCGAAAGTGGTAGTTGTATCGATGGTGCAATGGGAGTGATTACGACTACTGTGCAAGAGGTGGAAGTTGTGGGTTCGATTTCCACATGGAACAGATGATATGAAATCTATAAGTTTGTTTGTTTATTTGAACGCGATAATCTCAGGATCTACTGGTCCGAATTGAAAAAATATTATTTATTATTATTTTCTGTTAGATAGCCCATTGATTGAGGGAGGTTATAGGCTATATAACATCACGCTATGACCAGTAGGAGCCGAGCAGCAGTGAAAAAATGTTGCCAAAAGGGGTAAAATTTACGCACACGTAATTGCGCGGGTTAGCTAGTCATTAATAAAAAAAAAGTGGATCCTAGTGTTGTACATGTAGGTTTACTCGTTATTAATTAAATGTTTGCAAAGTCTCCCAGCGTTGCTCGCTAGTGTGGGTTAGGCTGAGGCAGCTGGATTTGATTAATTAAATGACGTTCTTGTTTTTTCTTTTTAAAGGTAACTAGCAATGTAGGATTGTGGTCCAACATTACTAGCAATCCTGGTAACCCCTCTAGCTAAGCTCAATAGCTTGTGTTAGGAGTGGGTTCACGTTGGTAGTATAATGGTTTATAATAAAGGTAGGATTCGAACCCATGACTTCATGATTGCGAGACCGATGCCTTAGACATTTCATTCAGACCGAAAACCACTTTCCATGGATTACAAAGGTCAAATATTTTTTATCATGCATAGTAGTTACCATCATAGCAAGAAAAGGAAGGAATGAACACAAAAAAGATGATTTAAAAAATAACATAATTACGTAACATAGATTATGAATAGGAGCTAGTACAGCATATATGCAAGGACATTGACTAATCATTATGACAATTTATCTGGTTCCAAATCCTACAAAACTTTTAAGATCTGATCGACGATTCAATCTCCCAACACCCAAATAAAGTTACCGTTCCTGAATACCGCAAGGCACGACTTGAATCCAGACATTAAATAACTTCAAAACCTCTTCAATCCTGATGCCTGTGGTAGGAAGCGCAAGCGCAGGTATGCCGTGTCGCGGACCAGTGAGAACAAATTGTAGCGGCATTAGTGTTGCCAGTGCCACTTTTTCAAAATATCGAAACTTTAAAGAAAAATCGGGGCGAAAATTGCATGGAACACAGTAGTTATAAGAAACCTATAAATTTAGAATTACAAATTAAATCGATTGATCTCCAACTCGAAGATTAATCGACTATTAATACACAACTGCCAAAAAAGGGATTTAATACATGTTCGTTTGCTTTCGCGATTTGTACACATTATAGAATTTTATAGGCTACGGTCTTAATCTCCGAATAATCCTCCGAGTCTACCCGTGACCACGGCCGTTGCAATACGGTCGAAACGTCGGACAATAAAACAAAGGTATTTAGCCTTAATTTTTTTTTTTATATTACATAGTTACTATTTAGGTTTGTGTTATTAGAATACAATTGTCTATGCAAGTGCAGTCGTTACTATTTGAAATTTTCGATCCTTCGTTACTATTCGCACTCCTTTCGCGCCGTTCTCTCTTCGCTTTATTTGCAACTTCTACCTTTGGGGCATTTATCGTGCTCATGGAACATGCATTGAAAGTGCTGGGCTTGAATACGGACATCCATCCAAAAGCATTACACATGGCAACACCAAGCGGCACGGACCCACAGACCCACGGAGCAACAGTATCATTTGCTACCGCAATCAACGTAATCACTACACGAGATGATTCGATGCGCCCGCGTCGCCGCTCCTACCAAGAGACCTTTTTGTGCCAGGATTAACGCGAATTGATATCGATTTGAGATGAGAAATACTGTCACATGTAGATATTAACTTGTCTTACGATAAGTGTGCGATTATCGTGAGATTTGTCGGATAAATATAAATGCTTCTGGAGAGCCATTTTATGTTTTAGTTTTTATAATATCAAAGAATGCTTCATATGAAGTAGCAGCAGTGTAGACAGTCAATTAGCTTTTAAGCTATGTATATTTCTATGTATGATATGAAATAAATTAATTGCGTATAATTGTCAGAAATTAATGATTGCCTTCAATAGGCATGTTTTGGTCTAATCTCTCATAAGGGCATAACCCAAAAAAATGTTTTTGGGTGATGTCCTTAGACCCCAGGCCAATAAAGACCAGTAAAGTTCATCGACATTCGCGTCTCCGTTGATTAAATCTCCAGAAGATTTATATTTGTATGTATTTCGTTCGACACCGACAATTCCACAACGAACACCATTATCTTTAAGAGATCCAATTATGTTAAAGCAATTCAGATTAATTTAGTCGAGAAAACAAAATCTTTCGTGGTACAATCTTATGGAATTTCATAACTTTGCTGTAGATTGAGTAAATTTAAAAACAATCTAAAAGTTATTCCTATTGTCAATGAATATCTGCACTTCTCTTCAAAAAAAAACTTCTGTACTCTGTTTCTCGCAATCAAACGTTTCGTTAACAGTAGTAGCTTATCGAAGCGCACGCGTTGCTAATCCGTTACACTTTCAAGTTTATCCAAATTCAACCTTATGCTTTATCCTCTAGTTACTTTTTCCTTAAACAATTAAAGTGAACATCGGAAACAATACAAGTCACAATCGGGGTTTCACGGAAAATTGAATCCTTTGTTTTAGAGAAATAGATCGACTTTGCAATGTTGCATCAGGTTGATCAAAATGAACCGTTTGGCAGGTGTTGTCTGCAACATTGTTTTCGATTAGATAACGTGACTTTTTAGACCTTTGCTATTGATGGTGTAACGCAAAAGAAGCTACTATTTATTAATATGCCGAATGAAGTAAAAACTATTAAAGATTTCATGAAGAGAAAACCTAATATCGGCATATTGTCTCTTCTTTTATTAATTTTTAGATTTATTACTAAGAACTTGTTACTATTTGGTACAATTGTAAAACAAGTATCATGCTTTCGATAGATGATACTCTACGTATAAACTACTGATTCAAAATGTCGAACCATTCGACTACCATCCACTTTAAATGACCATATAGCGTTATCATTTTTGTAATCATTTTATTACAACTAACATTTCCTTTTAAAAGGATACCAAAGCACTTAATCTCTGTTCATTAACTTTCTACACTGATAGATTTGAAAGGACAAATGATAGATTTGGAAACATAAATCAATTCGCACAAAGCAAACAGGATAATAAATATAAAACCTGAATAATGTCAATTATACAACCAATCAACGTTGCAGATAGATATAATCCTATCCTAGCTAAACATCTTGGTTTACTTTCAAATCCAGCTCATCGAGTACCGGCAGAATTATCATACTAATATGATCGACGCAATCAAATGCTTTCGTTAAGTCAAAGCTAATAAATTGTTAGATATCATGCAAGACCGGTGTAATATCAGAACTTTCCATATTTTCCTTTAAAGCTTTTAATTAAAAGGTAGTGAGATTAGATTTGATATCTGATGGCACACATAATAAGACTGGTTTCTCCATAGTTTATACACTACAAAAGTGGAAAGTTTAATTGGTCTTATGACGTTAGACGTTATCAATGGAATTTGGCATGATTGTATTTAAGTAGTTAGAAAATTGTATTTTAAGATTGTTCTTGATTAGATATTGTGTATTGTTCTTGTAATTTGTGTCAGAAATGGCGTCGACTAAGATTGTGTGTGTCTACCTAACATGTTATTTAATTAATAATCCGTACAATAGTTAAAATCTACAAAAGTATGTAGTGTGAGTTTGTGTTAAAAATTCAAAAATAGTTTCTATTTCTAACTTGTAAGTTGACTCTAATATAAAATTTCCAAATACATTATCTAGTTTGTTTACTTATTTAACACTAGTAGGCAAAGTTTCTGATTTATTTTTTTGGTACCTTAAATATTTTTGGAATTATATGTACACCCCTATGTTGAACAAATTTTCAAACTCCGTTTAAACATTAATGATATTCAGCACATCAAACAGAAACAAAAGAAAGAAACAAAAATTGTAGTCTTGCCTTCTTCAACTTCTATTTTTAAATGTTATAATAATTTATGTGTTAATAATTTAATCAAGATAAATTTGAGTACGAGATTAATATTAATGACGATTGATCAATCACTATTAATTTACCTGAACGCTTTAGTTGTTGGCCCGCCCCTATCAGATCATAAAGTGCACTCACTTTATGATCTTTAGATTTCCTTTTTATATAATCACTTGTAATCATACTAATGGCTAATCGTTAGCTAGTCTGGTCTAAATCAACATAAAGTACATAAAAATCTAGCTTTATGTTAAATGACTGTTATATCCGTTTCTAATAGAGCTGTGATTTCACTAGATGATAGGTATATTTGATTTATCATGGTGATTATGATGGCGCATGAAAACGGGGCAGTAAGGTCAAGGCTCAAGTATCTTAACCGTTTTAGCTTCAGTCAAATGTTCTTAGGACCGTGTGACTTTTTTGGATAGAAAATGAACTGCTTTCACAGATCTTTTATAACTGGTACAAAGAAAATGGTCAATTTTCACAAGCTTTTTATGCGAATTGCCTATTTTATTTCATATTTAAAAAAAATACAGGACCCGAATCAGGTGCTGAATCTGTTTGAATATTTGGAAATAGTAAGTTACATAGACCAAATAATCAATTCATACTGTTAAAATAACCATCTTGATCGTACTACCTATTGCCCGATGATCCAACTATTTAGTAATAGACAGACAAGAGTTACTTTTTTCAACGTTTAGAATGAAAGTACGGACGTACCTATATATAATTGTAAAGGTTAAGACTGGCTACTTGCACTACATACATTGAAGTGAACCAACCAGTAAACTCACAATATCCAATCAGTAGTACATATAAGTATGCTGCCATAATCAAGAATTTTAATAGCTCCCATTCTCATCATAACAAAATGATATTATATTGGACTGCAACCCGTTTCAATTAATGGAATAAATAAAGCTCATATTTGAATCTACATAAGGGATGGTTTTGTATACATCTATCTCCTTCTAACATTTAAGGAAAACAATCTTCTATCTCAATCTTTCAGGCTCCGAGCGCTACGGTTGGCTGTTACACTCAGTTGCGCATACGCAGCCGCGGGAAGCGTTCGCGTTTGAAATTCGAACGAATTTTCGCGCGCAGTTTTTGGCCAGTGTATTTTTTTGTGTTTGAATTTGGAACAATTTGGATGAGGTGAAGTGTTAAGGGTGTATTCTGCTGTTACGACAAAATAATTAGATGGTGTATTGTGTGATGTAGAAAGTGAAATTGCAAAGGATTACAGTGTTATTGTTTGGATACACGTGAGAACCACACTCTATGTATTGCTAATGAATTGCGTGCGGAAGGGAAATGTGCAGTTTATGACGTAAACCGTTGAAGTAGTAAAAAGGTTTCAAGTAGAGCTTTAGAGTAGGGTCTAAGTGGTACTTCGGAGTAGGTTCCGAGTGGTTCCGTTGTGGTAATAATATGTGTGTAGGTTGTCAGGTGTGATCCTATCACCTGTCCGGTCCGTTTCTAATAAAGGTTATAACGAACAAGTTAAATCCATAAAACGTAGCTTTTGTAGCTTCTCGTGAAAATTTAATGAACTGTTGTTTGACGTGACATGGCAAACGATAAGTCAGTCATTTATTATGATGTTTTATGTGAACTTCTAAATGTTTTCAAAATGGGAAATTAAATGTCGTTAATATTTACAAAAGATTGGATCTAGTATCCAATCTTTTGTAAATATTAACGACATTTAATTATTTTCTTTATTTTATGTCAGACATCAATTCCAACCTGTCATTATCAAGATTGACAAAAATAAAATTATCAAAAATCTTATTTTCTTCTAACTGGTTTAAATAGTTCTATCTTAAATTAAGTATAGTTATTAGGTTTGAGAAAAGATGGGTTCAAATATAAATCTTAAAACCTTTTGGTTTTAAGATCATTTTCAGCCTGGGTTAAATTTGTATTTTAGTGTGGTTTGTCACACTGCATTGCAAAGATATTCCCATCCATTTCTGTCCTAACTCCTAAGCCAAAGCTGGCCTGTCTCTCCAGTAGGAATTAAGTTAGTTTCGTCATCTTCGTCTGAGGCTGTACGATGTAGCATTTTAAGTCACAGCTCAAAAACCATAAAACAAAATTAAGGATTAGGCGCAAGTTCGCAGATGTGAAGTTTTCATGAGATATAGTTGCAGTTTGATTCCTAGTTCGTTAGCAAGTTTACTAGTAACGTTTGACCCACATTGCAACTAGTAATTAAAAAAACATTACTTATGCATCTATTTTACCTTCAATCATATTCTGTCAGATAGATTGATAGTTCATCTTGAAAAATGTTGAAGCCATAGTTATGTTGCTTAGATATACTTTTTAAACATTGTGTATATGTAATATCATAGCCCCCATATTAATGAATCGATTTAAATGAGGTTTTATTTACACATCCACAATTCCATAGTTCAATTGCTTGTTGGATTACGACGAACAGCATGAACCTGATACCCAGTAGTGCGAACATTGTAAAGGTGATTGATATACTAGGACTGAACTAAATGAACTCAGTAATATTCAAGACTAAGGTGTCAACACCTCTTTTTTAATTAATCTGACATTCAACAAATTGCGAGCTCTAGGTAGAGTCGTAAGTCGATTGATGGAATGTGACAGGATGGGTATGATTACAATTACCTGTAATTGGACAGGACAGACCTTGCTTCGAGATTATAACGAGTTAATCCTTAAGACTACAAGTATGTAGAGACATTGTTGCAAGAGTAAATATAAGTAACAGTATTCGCTTGTGAGGTACAGTTGGTGACAGAAGTCGATTTATGAACATATTGGGAAACTATGACAAGCCTTTCTTTGCGTTTTCGTTTATTCTATATCATAGATCCGAATGTATATGTGGATGGATTGATGATTTTCATGCTAAAACTAGCTACGTATTTTTTTATTATGAAAACGTAATGTAGTTTGTATAATGCGAGCAAAACCGTGTGGAAACGCTACTTTAAAATATGTTTATGGAAACGAAATGCATTTTATTGTACTCCTTATCGCCTATAGTTAAGGTATTTCCAATTTACAAACTAGGCACTTCGAGATCAAATTTCTCTTCTCTCTTCTTTTTAATATATTAAGAATTGTTTTTGTTTAAAATTTAGAACCCTTATTTTACTCCTTTAGACATTGATTTTTCAAAAAATCCATTTTTAGTGGAACTGATGTCTTAATAAGTATCTGCGTGCCAAATTTTAACCCAATCTGTTTATTGGTTTCAATCTGTTTAGTGCGTTGATTTATATCTTTCAGTTCAGTGATTAAAGCTGTGCATTTATTCAGTCAGTCACAATTTCCCTTTATTAATACAGATTTAATGTCATCGTGGATTGAAAAATAGTTTTTGGTAAATGCTGTGCGTTTGCATCAAAATACAAGTGTGTGGCTAGTACCTGGCCACCACAGTGTTGTCTGCCTACAAATTCTACATGTTTGTAGTTGATGCCTGGGTTATTATACAGATAAGATGCTACTTTACATGTGGCTGAGGATAGATCGCAACGAGAGGAAAATAAGACAGGTACAAACAGTGACAAAAGTCTGAATCTGATCACAAATTTAAAATCAACAGTTATAACGTAGGGAACGCACTACTTACTCTCGATCTGTGAATCCCAACGATTTTAGTAATCCCTCAATTGGAAATAGGCTGACAGACCGAACGCCCTCTGTTATAAAAAAGAGACCTGCAAAAAATGAGTTTAGTGACAGTTACTCTCAACAATTTGAGTAGCAGGTACCTCTGGACTCTTGATATGCAATCCAGAAGAGTATTCCAATTCATTTTCTTATGTAACCACAAGAGATTTGATTCTATAGACAATTTTATTTATGCGAATCCATCTCATTTATATCAGTTTTCGCTTGAACCTTTGTTTTCAAAATCAGAGTCTCAGGAAAACCACAATATCGTTTACTTAGTTTTTACTGACAACACAATATAGCGTTTATTATTTCCCTCACGCACAGTGACGGACGGACAGACAAGTCTCCGTACTTCGTAGATAATGTAGAATATATATTAATGTATTAAAATAACTGGCTTCAAGATTTTATCTCCAATTTATTCCGTATTATGGCACAAGTTTAGTTTTTACTCGCAGCCTTTTGAAGGTTCGGTATCTAATTGTAAATTTTAATGTTGGTGCCTATTTAGTCGTCTAGTATCTAGTAGTCGTAGTCCGGATGGGATTTCATTGCAAAGCGAATAAGAGGTGGGAAATAACTGAACGGCACGAAGTAGAACTAGATAAAGTTTAAATAAAATATCCGTACAGACAGACCGACAGACAGACAGAAAAAAAATAAAAATTGTGTTTTTATTTTAAGTGTGTATCTTAAGTACTATCATATGCATTTACACTTCAATTTTATTTAATTGTAGTACAGATCATACATGATAAGCAATCGTGCTCATCAAACAAAGATTTATATAGGGTAGGAATCGAACCCATGACCTCTGGCTCATTCAGGGTCACTAAACACTAGACCAAACACCAGTCGAATTACGACGAGATAAGATGATGGACACTATGTCAATCAAAATATTGTTTTAAGAAATCTTCTTACTATTGTGCAACCGCGTTCGTATTGTCCTACGTGAATAAAGACCCAAAAACGAAAACACAATCTAAGTTGACAAGTGTCGCTTCTGTCTAAAACGTAGACAATTTCTGACCGGATCTTGACAAAAAACGGTTCTGGGTAATAAACAACCCGATACACTCGAGTGATTTCTGAGGGGAAGGTGTGTAATCAGTGTGCGACAGGTGGATGGGTGATCGTAATCTTTTGTATGGGCAAGTGCACCTGTGACACCCCTTTATGGGATGTAGGGTAGAGTTCAAACTTTACAAGACAAGTGTGCACAAATCGAATAGGTACGTAAGAATATATACGAGTGTAAGCGATAAAACGTATTCCGAACATTTTCTATATCAATGATTCCCAAGTACCTACATAGGTATTTGACATTACTAACATTTATACTTTCGCGTTGCATGATTATAACTATATAAGATACGGGAATTAACGCTCATTATTTACCTTAAAATTGCTTAACGTTTCGACCAGGGTTCTTATCTCTGGTATCAGGGGTCTGCACGTGACCACGGCCGGTGCAACCTGGGTCCTTATTCACTGTCTTTATTTCGTTGTCGTGCCGCGCATGTGTCCCTTCCCACGGGCTTGTCACGACAACGAAATAAAGATAGTGAATAAGGACCCAGGTTGCACCGGCCGTGGTCACAAGCAGACTGTCGCAGCGATGTTAAGAATCCGTAAGGCCGATGAATCGTCACCTACCCTCACGTTTTTGTTTCTCGAAATGTTAGGGTCACTGCACACTACACTGATTATGTCCATGTTAACCGACTGCGAACTAATACGAGGTTGTGTTTTACGAATTATAATGAAGGTACAAACGAAGTTTCACATTTCTCATTTTCTAAAGTACTAATATATATGTTTCTATCTTCAAATTTAGATAAGGATTAGGAGAAAAATACTAGGCCATAAAGTTATTAAGATTAAAAACGCCCTTTTTGGTAAACCCCATTTCCTACTAAAATTCTGTGTCAAATCTAAATCGCGTTAACAAAGTTTCAAATCAATGTTTAAAAAACTATATTTTCCGAAATTCAATGTTTGTGGACAACCCCGAATATAGACATAAATCTCCATAGAAGTTTAGTGTTACAGAGGTACAGAATATACAATACGTTACTCCAGCTGACGTGCAAATACAGTTACTTCTAATTAACCTCACACAAAAGAAACGCTATAAAAATATTATGACAACACAACTGTAATGAGCTATATCCACCATAGTCGAGCATACAAACGGCACAAAGCATTGGGAATATAGAAGGCAAAGTTCATGCAATCGCGCCCACAAGCAAAGCAGAATCTTCGCTTACGAACACAGAGTCTAAGACAGTCGGACCATTTGGTTCTGTGCCTAGAGTGCAAATTGCTTTTACGTTAAGCGGGCATTACGCCGCGCGAATTATTCATTTCGCATAGCGCTACAACGATACGGCCGCCCACTCTCCCGCAAGGGTAAAGCAAGTAATGGTTGTACCATTACTTCACAGTGCGCAGAAGCGCACGACAAAATAAATACGTATTTTCGTTTGTACTGAAGTTAGATTACAAACGCCATAACTATGACTAAATTATTCCTCGTTTTTGACTATATTTTTCCATACCTAAATTCAAGATTTTTTTACGGGTTAATATTAGGACATATTTTTAAATTTCTTTGCATCAGATGATAAAAAAATGTGTGAACTCTTTGGCTAGTTTTCGTGTCCTGATATTTAAGTTTTCTATATAAATTTTTGATAAAGCCGAACCCTGTTTCGCGTAATCCGCCGACTAGGTAGTCGGTCCATCTGGCTGAGGGTTGTCGGCGATTCCCAGGCAAATGGACTCTGTCAACAAATTATTTAAAAAAAAAAACTTTTATGATAAACATTGACACTTATTAAATTGTCACTCACCACAACAAGAGTGTTCGTTTCATTAGGTTTCACTGGAAATAGATTTTCGTAAATTGCTTTTTGGTATACTTTGTCACCAAGCGCTAGAGCGACCGCACTTCTACCCCAAAGCCAGCGTTAGTTCAATAAAATTTACCTTCTGTATACTCTCGATGTTGTTGTATAAGCGTAGTTGTGACTTATGATGTATATGTAGGTCGAGAGCATAGACTATAGAAGTTAGTTGCGAACAAATAAATTGTCTATTATGTTCGGTGAGTGAAAACTACTTATTGTTGGGAATAGAAGCCATTGTTTCAGAACTCGCGGCGTGAATGTTTATGTTCACTTGCACAGGTAGGGTTATGTACTGTTCGTTCATATTTGTTGGGATTTTTAAGAGGAAACTTGGAATTTAGATAAATGCTTATGTGTTATTTTTATGAGGGCGGTATATTCACATCACTATTGTAACGTTAAGGAAAGGCTGTACAAACGCGAAAACCACTGACATTTACGTTACAAATTTATAATATTAAAAAACAATAAGGCTTCCGTTGTGACATTTTGGCTACGGAACCCTAAAAATGAGCTTCCGGCTGTATCTGGACGAAATGTCATTAAAATGTGTCCATTAATTCAGGCGTGAAGAAATAACAAACATTTGTCCATCTTGTCATCAAACACCACATTTCAAAATATATTTTTTAAATGTTCACCTATCTAAAGTTCTGCCTGTGTTAACATTGCTTAACCTCGCTGATCTCACGGCCTCCAAGGTCACGGATACTTCAATTGAATATAAACACTTAGAAATAGGAAATGTTGTTGGTGTGGGGTCCTCATTTGTTTATGTGCAGTGTAGCGGGTTCGATGTCTGTTCGGTGCCTATTTATTGCCTATATAGTTGTCTATGACCTGTACCACAAAATAGCAAGAGTACAGAAAGTATTGCCTGACTCAGGTCCGAGCAGATCGAAACATTTGCAAAGTTAAGCAATATTACCACTGTCGGTCCATAGATAAGACAATAAGACAGTTTGTCAGAGTTGAAAAAAAAGTTATTTTTTTTATTTTTTATAAAACAAACAGTTCAAATAGTTTTAAACATGTGTTTTTTTGGTTTTTAATGGTTTTTTTTTCTCTCCATTCGGTTTAAGCCAATAATTTTAAATCAATTAGATCTATACAGGATTTAACGTTTAAAATGAGAGTGAGAGAGTAGAGAGTGCACTTGTGTCTGCGCTTACACTTGTGACCACTGATGATTTTGGCTACCCGTGACCACGGCCGTATATCTTTTAAATAATGAGAGTATGTATTATACAAAATGAAATCAAAGTATTTAAGATGAAATTAATGTAATGTCTTGTAAAAACTAAATAGTCAAGAAGAATTATTTATTTATTAATGATAGTAATTAAATTATTTCAATTCTAGAATTACAGTTCATTCATTCAAAAATAATTTTATTTAAAAGATAATCTCATAAACTTATAAATTGTCCTATTACTTGCCGTCCTGCTTAGAAAAGTTATCGTTAAGATATTCATTCAAGCTATAGTAACATGTATTAATTAAAATGCTCATTACATTTTTCATAAATAGATGAGTACTAGTCTAGCTGTCCTGCGCAACTTCGGCTGCGTAAATTTTCCTCGTTTTTGCAACATTTCTCAATACTTCTCCGCTTCTTTTGGTCGTAGCGTGATGTTATATAGCCTATAGCCTTCCTCGATAAATGGGCTATCCAACAGTGAAATAATTTTTCAATTCGGATCAGTAGTTCTTTAAATTACCGCGTTCAAACAAACAAACAAACAAGAAAAAAGAGACAACACTATTCGAGTACTCCGGGATACACCTTATTTCTATCAACCATAAATTCATGGTTCATTCACAATAATAAATATTAAATCATCGGAAGACTTTAGTTTTTACTGAAGCATTCTTCAAATCATTTCTTTAATACAGTAAAAACTGACTTCAATCATGTTTCGATTACTATACAATAATTCAATTGAGAGAGATTTTTTGCTTCTAACAGGAAACACCATAAATGGTGTCGTCAATAAATCACTCATATACCACAAAATAACAAGATATCAGAAAGTAAGTTTTATACAAACTCGCTTGAGCAGCGCACACATTGACATCGCTCATGGACACGAAATCTCAGAACGCCTTGCCTTCTGAAACAAAGTACATAGTGTAAAGTGTTCAGGGGGGATTTGCCCTTTTCCCAAAGGTGCACAGTACACATTTGGGCGGTGTTGAATCAATACCAATAATCAGTACCACCTCATCCGTCCCCGCCCCCCCGTAGTTACGAAAACTCTCCCCGTAAATTGATCCTGGGTAAAACTGTAAAAAAATTTCGGACGGGACTAGGACGTTAAACTAAACAATAACAATATTGTTAATTAATTACACAATGAAATCTATCGAAAGCGTTTCCAACATTGCCCGGGACACAACTTTGCTTGACTACTTCTTTCTAAGAGCAAACTGTCTGTAATGAATGCCTCGTACTTTGGTGTAATGTAAGTCGAATGATTAGTCAAACTACTTTGCTCATACCGAGTCCGATTACAATTCGACATAAGACCAATGATCATGCTGGCTCAATATTTATCTGGATTGAAATTTCGTCCTGGTTCCACTGACCGTGGTCACATTCATGGCCAAATTTGTCAGTTTGTGACTGTGTCGTATAGTATCGTATAAAGCAGTGCAGTAGTTTAATTTATGTAAGTGATAATAACTGAACCTTGCCTCAGTGCGGGCAAAGTTAACAGTAGAGCCGTGACTAAACCGTAATGATAAGAATTTTCTTTATTAATTAATAGGCTTGTTAAATATTGACATAATGTTTAATTAACGCGGTGATATACGACATTTGGAAGGCCTGTCGTTGGATATTTACGAGTGTTTTACTTTACTGTATATGCCAATACTCGTAAACTGGAAGCCGTAAAGTTTAAAATAATTAGAAATGTTTCTTTTGACCAAATATCATTAAGAGTTCTCCTTATTTTGCTTCAACTTATCCCACGTTAGGTGGGGTAGGCTCTCCTAATCTTGCAGCGCCAAGTCTGGCTGGTCAGTTTAGATAATTGGACTTTTTTCCGTTAATTTGGTCATACTAGTCCACCACGTCAAAAGAGGAGAAAAATACTGCGAACAAAACCTACAAAGGTTAAAAAAACAGAATATTTCTGAAAAAACCAGACATGTAAATGTTATTATTAACATGCCTTCCCTCACGAAAACTTACACGACATGCCATTATTAACCATTTCTTAACATTACGTATAAAGTGCATCTGTCAAGCTTCCAACACAATAATACAACTCCCATTTGGAACGAGTCCTCTATAATTTAAACAGGACCTAACCTGGGGCCAACTTTGCCCGGCTGCTTATTACCATCTTAACACATAGAATTAAAGTTCAAAATTGCTTAGCAGTTTTTCTCTTTTTACTTATTTGTAACTCTCTTATGAGCGTTATTTGAAGGTTCATAATTGTTTGGCATTATAGAGTGTAGCTCATTCCCCGCGGCCACCTAAGAATACTACTGCTTATTGTGATTCCTTATTTTTTTCTGTAATTGATTTTTAATGGCTGCTAGAGTTGTTAGGATGATTTTCTAATTCTGATCGCGATATGGAATCTGATGGGCATTTGTGTCTGATTCGTTTTGTGTTTGTGCCGTTATTTGATGTGGCTGATTGCTGGTACTATTAGGGATTAGAAAGCATTGAGTATACCATGTTATAGTAAGATTCTGATGATGTTGACGAGCATTGAGAAAAGATGTAAAAAAAAAATTATTGCGACCTTTTTGTGCCTACTTTTATAGTTCCAGGTGCATATTGTACAAGATTTATACCTTGTAACTTACATAAGTAGGCTAACCTAATATTGTAATTGTAAAAAACAAGTAACCTTAAAAGATTTTAAAGTTTATTTGTTCCAAATTCCAAAAAGCCGAACTTAGAACTTTTTAGAAAGAAAACGTGAATAGGATTAAATGCAACATTTTCTTCAATTCCTAGACATCCAACAGTACCTACTTTAATTGGTAGGTAATAATTCTACAAATTACGGTTGAAAGATAGGCAACATGGCAATGCTGGCTGGCATTTAATAACACGAGCAGGACGAATGCTGATGTCGATGTTGCCTTATTATTAGTTATTATTGATTACTAAGACAGTTATTTTTGACTTAATCCTAGGCGATTAGCATTAAATTATTTCAGTAAAAATTACACAATGACAAATGAGTTGAAAGCCCGCCTGTTCTGATGATGGCAAAGTTGGTAATTTTGCTTAAAATTATTTCCCTTTAGTGTAAATCAAAATACATATAAATCATGTTTTTTTAGTAGGTTATAAGGGAGGGATCCCCCCCTCAAACTGTGAAATATTTATTATGTTATAGTGTTTTCAGTCCAAATATGGCTTCGTTCCACCAGTTATTAATTATTTCAGTGGTGTATTGTAACACCACAATCTTATTGTAAATACTTACGATGAAATCAATGTATTACAAAGTCTAATATAAAATGTTAAATAGCACAGAAATCCGAGAAATAAGAAAACGAATATACCCAATTTACATTTGAGTCAGAAAGATATTGATTTCTGACGCAAATGTAAATTCGAACATCCAAAAAACATGTTATACAATAAACGATTCTACTTAATGTCGCTTTCTTTCAATCCTAACGATTAGTAATATTATAAAATGTAAAATATTGACATTATTATGTAAAACATTAAGGCTTACACACAAAACATTTGCGATATAGAAGGCAAGTAAGCAACTCACATAGCTTGGAGACGCGGTAGATGGCGCGATGATTGATCGTAACATATGAAGGATAAATACGAGATCTCGAGGGTGTGAGTTTGGTGCCGGAGAGGTTAACAGCGTAGAGACAGTAGATTGCGGGTTCGAACTCCAACCGAGCGTTTTTTTCTCCTGTTTAAATTTACATAAAAATGCTTAAAAATCACAAAATAATAGACATCGCACACGGATAATGACTAGGACCACTTCATAACGACTATTTAGTCTAGTCGCGATGTAGTTGTAAAACTCCTATACTTAGGTACCTTTGTTTCGACTGTGTTTTAAGATTCCGTATCAACGAACGATATCGGTGCGTAGATTGCTCCAGGGAGTTACACGTATAAAGGTGACTTTCTGTACTATCGGTGTCTTGTGTCAGTTTGACATTAAACCAGTGTTAGCCTATTATTACAAAAGGTAATTACCATGATTTAACGAAACCCCATGCTTATTAGCGTATGGAAATTATCTCCTGGGCTCTATATGTGTCTGTACGCTGACATTAAGTTCATGTTAGGTTATTATTATAAGAGAGTAATTGCCATGATTTAACGAATAGCGTTTGTTTACGTGTTTTTAGAATTATGGTTTCTATCCTGTGTAATATATATGTATTTATTTAAAAATAAGGCTCCTTTGAAATATCTTATGTGATATAGAAATTAGCAGGCTCTGCTAATTTTCATATGAGATGGTTGGTGTGAGTTGTTCCAAGGTATATTATTATTATATTATTTAAATAACTGGTTGTATGTGTTACCTTTAGGTGTGAAATAGGCGTAGGTACCTATAGTTTTATCATTAACTAGCTGTGCCGTGCAACTTCGTCTGCGTAAATTTTTCCCGTTTTTGCAACATTTCTCATTACTACTCCGCTCCTATTGGTCGTAGCGTATTGTTATATAGCCTTCCTCGATAAATGGGCTATACAACAGTGAAAGAATTTTTCAATTCGGACCAGCAGTTTCCGAGATTACCGCGTTCAAACAAACAAACAACTCTTTAGCATACAGCTGAAGAGTTGTTTGTTTGTTTGAACGTAATACGAGTATAATAATAATAATTTATTGTCTCAAAAAGATAGATAGATATATAGAAATATATATGTATATTTAGAAATATTTATGCATGTTTATCAATTGTCTGGCTGCCATAGTGCAAGGTTTTGCTTAGTTTGGGATTAGTCAGGTGGCCTTGTGTGGGTTGTCCCAAGATCGGCATCGGACTCGCAATCTACCCATTATACTACTGACGCGAATCCACTCCAAACACAAGCTATTGAGCTTAGCTGGAGGGGTTAACAGGATTGCTAGTAATGTGGGACCACAATCAAACATTGCTAGTTAACTTTAAAAAAATACGTAACAGGGTCACGCTACTACTAATATTGAGAAACAACCAGAAAAGGCCTTTGACACTATTGGTCATTTTTGCCAATACGCAAGTCTCCCGAAATCCTTATAACCGCCAGCACAAAAAGAGCGATGTTGTAAGTTGAACGTGACTCCCAAATGGGTGATTTGTTATATCTGCAGATCTTTATTAGAAAGCTAATTAAATCGGGATGGTTGGTTTCTTAGCGTTGTTGAATAAATGGACGTTCAGTTGTTTTAAATATGTATCATATCAACCCGTATGATGTCTCACTGCTGTGCACGGGTCTCCCAAGTAGAACCTATTTATTATAGATCCTGGGGGTAATGGCCATAATTGCCACGCTTAGCAGGCGGCGATCGCAGCAAGGCTTTAAAGTACGCAGAGGACGCTGCTGCCCGTCCTCCGGTGTGATATCCCTTAGTCGCCTTGACGACCCTTAAAGGAAGAGATGGGATGGTACTATTCTTAAGCCGGTACCACACGGCCTTAATTAAATATAAATAATATTTTATTTTACGTTTCGGGTATTTTTAATTTGTATTTGCAAGTTTAAAAAAGTTTTTTTGTTGAAAAACATCATCTTATTTAGTAACCAAAGTTAATTATATCGTCAAGTATGTCTTTGCGTAATTTTATAATAATATTGAATGTTTTCCGGCCTTTGGCAAATGAACATTCTCTCAGATTCCATTGCCTTGAAGTTAATTAGTTTTTTGGTCAACAAAAACTTTATCACTCAATCGTCGCGCTGTGGGAACTGGCTTTAGGCGCTCCATATTATGGGCCAGGTTTCATAAAAAAGCGTATTTTTACCAAATTAAGGGTCCAAAATTCGCTTCGGTAGCGGTCAGAAACAAAAATCTGATATTACCATAATCACTGTTGCTCGCGAAGAAGCGACACACTGCCAAATATATTTATACGTATAGTTTTTGTGAGTGTGTGAGTGAGATAGGTATATTTTTGTTGTTTTGTCTGATGTGTTTGGTTAATTTGCATGCGTGCGGTGTGCAAGCGCAGGTTGTCCGTGTTCGGGGTTAATAAGGCGATGTATAAATGCGATAACGGTTATACATGTAGCTGGGCTCCTGTTGACATTCTGTGGTAATATGTTTGTTAATGTGTCACTATTGTACTACACCTTGTAAGGTAGGTTGTTGGCCAACGAAATAAAAAAATGTACCTTGGCAGTTTAACAATACCATCTATAATGCGCTGCCTATGTGGCGTGGTGGAAGTGTATCCGACTGCTACGCTAAGAGGTTGTGGGTTCGATCCCCGCCCAGGATAAAACTTTGTGTGATGAGCATGATGGTTTATTCTGTGTCTGGGTGTTATTTATCTATAATATGTATGTTTATCGGTTGTCTGGTTTCCATAGTACAAGCTCTGCTTAGTTTGGAATCAGATAGCGTAGCGATGATTGTGAGAGTTGTCCCAAGATATTATTATTATTATAATGTAGCCATTACTATTGATAGCTGCCGTGAAATTGTTAAGTATATTTTTTTGTTATTACAATAAAATACATTTTATGGTCACATTAATTTAGCTACTTAATATAGTAATGGAATAGCTGTCCCGCGCAACTTCGTCTGCGTAAATTTTCCCCGTTTTTGCGACATTTTTCATTGCTGCTTCGATCCTGTTGGTCGTAGCGTGTTGTTATATAGCCTATAGCCTTCTTCGATAAATGGGCTATCCAACAGTAAAAGTTTTAAAATTCGGATCAGTAGTTCCTGAAATCTTCGCGTTCAAACAAACAAACAAACTCTTTAGCTTTACAATATTATAGTTTAGAAAATTAAGTAAAATGTATTATTTGTAATATGAAATGACTAGTCTATTCTTTAGATAAAATCACACGCGATTTGTAAATCTAGTGGCAAAACTGCCATTATACAAATATTATGATGTGAACAAGAGAAAGTCTTATTTGTTTGAAGATAAACACCAAAACAGCATATCATTTGATCTGAAAGTTTTGCTTAGTGATTCAGTTTCACTTTATTTACTTGGTTATTTCTTTTTTAAAAAGGTTTTCTATATTAGACTAGCTGCCCGGGAAACTTTGCACCGCTTCGTTATTTTTTTTACGCAAGAGCCTTCTACAGAGTAGGTACCTAATAGAAATAAGAAAGAATTAAATCCGGAAAGTCTTTGTCAAGTTATCTCGTGAATAAGGGAAATAAGGATTCATTTTCATATATAGGTATATGGATTGATTGGTCTGTATCTTACTATGAATCGAACAGAATCTTAAAACTAGCCATTTCCAATACTTTCTTCTACAAATAACACTTATTTAATAAGATAATATAAGTTAGTATTAATCACAAATAATAAACAACAAATCACGCGCACGATAGGGGTGTGCCGTATCGAGTCGATAACATCGATAATTGCGATAGTGTTGTACCGATGATGCCCCTCTATAATTTGATCTTAACTTCGTAAATATTTGTTATCTCTGTTATGAGTGGTAATTATTAGTATGTGTAGTTCAAAATTTAATGGTTCCTTTCTTGGTGGAACTAGCAGTTAAGTAGTCAAAATAGATATTGCTTCATACGTACCTTGTTTGAGGAACGCACATATAGATATATAGGTTCACGGTCACCGAATTGAAGACCTCTTTGTTTGAAAGGCTTTCGGAGATTCTCTATGTCCGTGAGCGATGTGATGCGTTACCATGTGGTACCTTTAAAATAGTGCCACTCCAGTCTTCCCGTGCGAGTCGTCAAGGCGACTAAGGGATGTCACACCGGAGGACGGGCAGCAGCGTCCTCTGCGTCCTTTAAAGCCTTACTGCGATCGCCAACCCGTTCGCCAAGCGTGGCGATCAGTTCTACTGATTTTACTCGTGCCTAGCAGAGGAACATCATATGGGTTGACATGAACCATGTCCATGCGTGAGTTGCTCAAGCACGTGTTGTATGAAGGTTAGCTATTGTACTCTCGGTATTTTGTGGTCTACGTCTAAAATACAACATATCGGTATATTTAATCCCTGTCCGATCAAACTCAGTTCACGATTTTAATTCTCAGTAAAAAATAGTTTTGATGAATAATATTTTTAGCATTAGTAATAGAATTGGCACGAGTATTAAAATTTACGATTATATTTTATAATATTTAAGCCACCATTATATTAAACACCGTAAATTCCTGCTCGATTTTAACCGAACTTTACTGGCAGATAGGTGATGTTACAACGGGTAACTTTAAGACTAGGTAGGTACTTTAAATACTGTCCATCTAATAAAGGTAGAGCATGAACTAACAAAACAGACAACTGATAAACATACCTACTTAAAGATTTATCCTGGCCAAGAATCGAGCCCACGATCTCTAGCTTAGCTGCTATGAACCACTAGACCGATAGGCCAATCAAAAAATAAAAACAGCTGTCAACTGTAGCCGAAATGTTGAAAGTTCAAATTCAACGTTCTTTATTCACTTAGGATGCAAAACAACACTTGATATACGTCGGGATTCTACATGCACATGCTAAGTTCGCAAACAATAGGTAAAGCCGGTGAAAAGAACCTGGCAATAAAAACTCGCGGCTACTCTTTTCATATTGCCAATTTTACAATGTTTGAATGTTTATAAACTTGATTTGGGGTAAGTGCTGCCACTAATATACTATACACCATATTATTCAAAAGTTGGAACATGAGATAAACTAAAATCAGTCTTAGTGGGTACAACATACCTAGTGGGAGCAACATAATACTTACAACAAAGGTAAAAACTATATGTGCTTAAATATTGGCCAAAGTACTGGCAACGAATGAATAAATATAATATTATTAATTCTGATATCAAAAGAATGGCCTTTATTCGCGAAAACAAATCGATCCCGCATGTACTATTTGAGACTATAATCTATCTCTGTACCAAATTTCATCCCGATCCTGTCAAACGTTCTGATATCATTGAGTAAAAAACATCCATCAATCATCCAAACTTTCGCATTTATAATAGTAGTAAGATCAATGATATTACAGCTCAATAAACTGTGAGATCAAATAACAAACATCAGTTACTTACAGCCTACGTGCAAACACATTTTATACATAATAGGTATACCTACTATCATTGATTTATTTAAGATTACGACTTTATTACTCTTTCAAAACTCTCGAGATGCCAATTACAGTCTGATTACTTCTTCGATAAGCTGCATTTCGCTCCACGACATAATATCGGCTACCCACGCGAGAAATAGAAAGTGTAATGATACAATACCATAGCATAATTATTCGATAAATCACATACGAGTTCGTACAATGGAGATATTACATGCTGTGTTACTGGCACGGTAATGACACGCGACCACGGGAATGACTTAGTACTTATTGTGCATTTACTATTTGTTTTAAGAGCGCGGCTTGTTTTCTTTGTGGACTCGAGTAGGCCTAAGGAAGTACACAAGATGGTAGTATTCATAACAGGAGGATTCACCGCCAACAAAGGTTATGCACCAACCTCCATATCCATACTTAATACGTTAATGTTTTAATCTTTATTTTTCATTCTACTGTCAAAGTAGAATAGAATAAGACAAAATATTTGCTATTTAAAATACATAAACGTATTGTGAAAGGAGATAAATTACAGTGTGTGCTGGAAAATTGTGTCAAAAGTGTCAAACAAGTGGTCATGTTTTAGTGAAATTCATTCTCATGTCATTACGGTGTCTTCTCATTGTTGAAGTAATACCTCAGTGGTAAATAACTTAATGTTGTCTTTGTTCGATTGAGCTGTGTCTCCGAAGCCTATTTTTTCATACAAATTAATAAAGAGACCAGCAGGGTCGTACGCCTAATGGTAAGCGACCCGCTAGCCCATTACAGTGTCAGTGCCACCCAAATCCTTGTTTGGCAAAGATCTGAATGTCACTAAATCGCGCTCATTATTTGAGATATTATTATTAGTTCGTAAATCTCGTTTGCCCAGTAATTACACTTGCTACAGTGCCTTTCAACCAAAACACAGTGATGCGTTAACGTTACTATTTCACGGAAGAATACCTGACACTATTTTGATACAGACCAAGACGGTGATATTTGCACAGAAATCAGATTTAATTCTGATCTTATTAATCTTGGAAATTTCACCTTGTTGAACCCAATGCCTTCGGTTAGAATTTGGTCTCGAAAGTAAGATCAAAATTACATGATAAATCTTGTAAAAGTCAGTCCTACGGCGATGATAACAGTAGTAGATTTATTACGACAGGTAATGATAGCAAGGGAATGAAGTTACGAAACGGTAATGATCCAAGTAATACATCTGGTGAAATAACGGGCACTGTAATCCCTCGGAGATGACTGTAGATACGAACATAACATTGTGCGGCCTACAACTATATTATAAATAAAATTATGGGTAGAGTTTCGATTGATGAAGATTTTGCATCTTGTACTATTGTAAAGCTGATTTCCTCATCTATACTAATATTATAAAGCGGAAGAGTTTGTTTGTTTGTTTGTTTAAACGCGCTAATCTTAGGAACTACTGGTCCGATTTGAAAAAATCTTATTTTGTTGGATAGCCCATTTATCGAGGAAGGCTATATAACATCGCACTACGACTAATAGGAGCGGATCAGCGACGAGAAATGTTGCAAAAATATGAAACATTTACGCATACGAAGTTGCGCGGGACAGCTAGTCTAAACTATAAATAGGTACAAAATACCTAAGCCCAGACTCATAACAATCATGTGCTTATTATGTTTGTGTTTACAAATGAAACACGTTTAAACCAATTATAGAATGTAATAAAAAATAGATAACTTTAGATATATCGAATAATATTTCACTTTACTATAACTACTTTAATAAACTACTATAATGCTGTATCCCTATAGCCACAGTGTTATAATCCTCATAGTAGGTATATAAAAATTTACCAATGATATTGTGAAAAAAGTGCAATAGAAAATTTTAATAGTTAAAAAATTACATTTAAAACAACCTTTTATTTAAATGCTCTTAAAGGAAGAAAATATTTTATTCGCACGGGCTTGTCACGACAACGAAATAAAGATAGTGATTAAGGACCCAGGTCTATGGTACCATAATATTGCATTGTCATCAAAGATACACTAGTGTACCAAATTTGAGCCCAATCGAACGTCAGGAAGTGGCTAATTTAGCTTCCAAGATTTGACCCACACAAACTAACATACATACACAGGGCAAGTAAAAATAAAAGCTTGTAAAAATCAGATTCATTCCAAATTTAAACACATTTTTTCCTAATTACAAAATTCTAGAAATTCTTAATCCATACTAATATTATAAATGTGAAAGTAACTCTGTCTGTCTGCCTGTTACGTTTTCAATCTTAAACCATTGAACCGATTTAGAAATTGGTATGGAGATATTTTGCGATAACCAGTAACCACGCGGGCAGAGACGCGGGAGAAAGCTAGTATATAAAAAAATATGAAGCACTTAAATTACCTAGGTACTCGTTAAAACATTTTACTCGTTAAAGTATTACCTATACTTATTTTCTTCTTGTAAAATGGTTGTGTGACAATTACTGGGCCATTAAATATGACATCCTTACTTAACAAATCGTTGGGAAAAACTACTAAATTGCTTAGTAATTAAGTCGTATAGGCAATATTTCAGTACCTATCTAAATTACTATGCCGCAGAATCAGAAAAAAATTAAGTGCCTATGTTTTTAGAAGAATGCTACTATACACTAGGAACTATGCATAATAAAAACGCATTTTAGGAATTGTGATTTTAACTGTTCGAATTAATCACTTTTCCTAGTTATTATGTATAGTATCTAGCAAGGCTTAGGCACTGAGGTATTAATGTACTACGTCTCGATGGCCTTAGGTAAAGTAATTAAATGGATATATCTTAATCGAAACGTAAAAGTAGTAAGTATGTAGTAAATCAGGATCAAAACTATGACAAAACCGAATTAGGTCACTCCTACTTCACATGGTATTTATTTGTGACACCCCGAGGATGTTATTTAGTACCGGAGGTTCGGAGTTGCGTAACGTAGGGTAGTTTTGTTACAGTGGGAGAAAACTGCACTTCCCGCAGCGCCGGAGAAGATGCGATTCTTAAGGTCTTTTCGATAAAGTTGAGGGTATGAGGGATCATACAAACTTGATATGTCATCAATCATCAGTGTCACTATTAATACAATTTGTCATTAATCACCGTTATTAATCATTATTACCAACCATTATCACCTATCATCATCGTCAATCAAAATCATCCTTCATCATCAACTTGTGATCGATTCTTTTCCTAAGATCAACTACCTGTTATGAATATTAACTACTCTAAATAATTAATTTATCATATTTACTACGCGACTTTGTCATTATTCATAATGACTAGCAATTGTGAATAATCCTGAATTAATAATATTTACTGTAACATATACACAACGGTCTAATCGTATGACTATGAACTTTATATATAGATTCTCCTTCAAAAGTCCAATGTCAATAAACAATTTTATTGATACATCGTTTGATATAACATAATCGATACCACACATTTGATCAGAAAGTCCGATAAACTAAACACAATTAGGCTATAAATCAGAGTACAAAATGGCGAGAGCACAATAGCAAGGCAGGCACGGTGAGGTAACTCCGATGGAGACGATTGAGTCGGTGCTCGGTAATGACAGGTTGTGAATGATGGCAGACTGCGCTAGGTTGCGGCTGTAGGTAGCTAAGTAAGGTTGTGCGGTTAGCCTGCTATTTGAAATGAATGCGGGGAAAGATTTGTTGTATTATAGGGCTAAAATTGTAGATAGGATATAACTGTAGATTGATTGAACATTGTGGAATAAAGAATAAGACAATTGTGCTAGAATTTAGTGAATATTAGTAGTTAGGAAACTGCAAAAGATGGCTGACTTTCCAGTTATTTTTTTTTAAAATTGATTGTAAATAGACATGTACTAAAATTATAACAAAAGTCTAGAAGACTTCTAGATATATCTAAATAGTAAACCCTGCACAAATCCCTTCTAAACGCAATATCCAAATTAACAGCAACCAAAATGTCGGCGACCGCAACAAGGCACGTAAAAGCCTCAAATTCAGCAAACATATTGATGTGCAAACAATGGTGGAAGGTTTGCTGGATGTACGGCGATCAGGAGAAATATTACAGACAACTCTATGGAAAAAGAAAACTGAATAACATGAACACAACCTTCCTAAACTTCGAAGATACAGACATTAAAAGACCTGGCGCCCAAATAACTGAACTCACAGACGATTTCTTCGAAGATAATTGCTCCCAAATTGAACCGGCACCAGACGAAGAAACACCAAAGACTGAAGTAATTTTCGGAGCTGAATCCGAACCTATATACGGCTTTGATTACCAAACGACGTGGCAAAAAGACCAAAGAAGACAACCTATCAACCAAGTTTACGATGAGTACTTAAACACAACAGAATTAGACAAGATAATAAACTCGAGGCTCAATGCAGATAGTATTAAAAGTATGCTAGAAAACGGTCTACCTCAAACTAGATCTACAGTAATAGATGCGAAGGAGGAAGTAGTGAGAAATGGCAATACAGTTGGTAAAACTTCAAAGACTGTGTGTAGGACCAAGAAAGGAGCTTTGGTTACGGAAGAAACAGAGATTTCTACGGATGGAAGGACGTTAGCTAATCTCAAATTTCAAAGATCTACTGTGAAGATGGGGCCAAATAAAGTGAAAGAGATTCTGCAACCTTTAAGGGAGGATAGAGTGTTGAATGAGTGTTCTAGGAAGAAGTGTATAGGGGACAAGCTGACGACAACTACTACTACTTTGGTGACCGTCACGCAGACTTCAATGACTTCGTGTAATGAGTAAGTACTAGTTTTAAGTTTTCATTTAATAAATGTACACTATAATACTTATAATTCAGACCTGCAGAGTCAGATTTGAGGGAATAAAAGACCATTTTTTCTTTTAAAATAATTTCACTCATATTAAAAAAGGTTGGTCAATCTTATTCTAATATGCTTAGCTCGGTGGTTGTAAACTTTTGGTTCGTGACGGCTGTAAAGACGACAAAATATCAGTGAGAAAGGTAGATGACTACGCTCGGGAACTTAGTTCGAGAATAAAATAATGTTTAAGGAAACCTAAATTTAAAACGATTAAGGACCACTGGTTTGTTTAAGTCCCGCAAGCGACTATAATTTGTTAAATGCAACGGAAACTAGCAGGAAATCATGCTGCCTTTAGTTTTATGATGCAAAATTACGATCACCAAAATGTCACGAAGAAATTATCCAATTTATTTTTGCCAATACTCTTTGACATCCACATTTAATATTATAAACTCTATCGCTTGGTTCATAAGGTTCAAAATTCCTTTACCAGGTGTTTCGCCGCAAAGCCCCGTAAAGCCCGCACTCGTTTTACTGTCGGTCGCCTGCGCCCGCGCAGCGTCACCACAGTTGCGTCCGGTAATGACGTTACTTGGAAACTGTTGCGGTGTCGTGGTTACAGTACAAGAGAGATGATTGTATTTTTGTTAAACGAATTTATTATAAAAAATAATAATTTAATTTTATGTGTTTAGATTGTAAATTGCGGTCACTCGGTTTTGATTTCGAACATAATTATAAAAGTCCTACCATGGACTTTTAGCTATCTAGAATTGTAGAATATTATTATTATGTATGAAAAATGTAATCAAATTTGGTTCCATAATTTGGTAGTGAATACATAATTATTTGGCATAAGTAGAATATTTGATCTGAAGAGCTACGAAAACAAAACTTAAGTTAGAATTCACCTCTCTACCTAGCATTTTATTTTTTCATCCTTCGAATACAAAGTAAACTTTTATAAACGCCAATAAAAAGCCGCCATTTTGATATTGACAGCCCGCCATAAATGAGTTGCCATATAAAAAATCCATTCAATAAAAGAGTAGATTGATATCGTAAGAGTTATGGGAGAACAGCGGCGATTCACAACAGACAATGTTATCCGATGAACTGAGATATGTTCGATTTAACTACGTACCACAGAATACCGAGAGTACAGAAGACAAGATCCATTGAAAACCACATCATCATTATTCATTATCAATATATCGATGTGGTCTTCGATTCATGTCCGTGAGCGATGTCTTTTTGTCTGTCGCTCGAGTTAAGTACATAATGGAGTTGTAAAAATGGCGGCAAATTGACATGTCGCTATTTTTACAGCTCCGCGTTTAAAGTGTAAAAACAGTGTTAAATATACTTGACATACGTGATAACTGGACAAAAACGAGACTTTGTGATTGAAAGAAGAAAACTAGAAAGAAATTATACTTGAGACTGGCGTATGCACATAATGTGCGAGCCATAATCTCTACCGATTAATATTGGAGGGAAGAGGAAAAAAAAAAAAAGTATATAATGACGGCTGCCTTCTGTATCTCGGTATACTGTATACGTATCCAGTGTGACCATATGTAATAATTATGAATTCGTTTAAAAATGAGTAGATAAGGCTTATTTTAGATGTAGCGTTATGAATGTTATGATGCATAATTATTTAACTGTGTACATATTTTATGGCAGTGAGTTAAATGATTCAAAAGTTGCCGCTTCCTGTACGTAAACTAATCTTGTTTTCCTTTACTATTATTAATTCATAGACCAAGGGATCGGTTTGATAGTTTTTACATTTTAGTATCCTATTATTAAAGAAGTTGTAGTTAATATTTAGTCTTTACACCATGTAATCATGATATTCCAAAATCATGTGAAATCCTCCGTTGATACGCTATGTGCGTTGTGGACTATAAATCATAATAGATATTATACATAACCTACCTGACCTCTGTATCCCTGTTCCAGCAGTGGGAAGGTGGTAAGGTCCATTATTTTCATTATTATTACTCAGTTAATCGTTTTGCTTGTCAAGAACATTTGTCACGAAAATGCAGAAAGACTAAAAACTATTTATACTTCTACTTGAACGATTTCGCAGGCGAAATCTACAATCGAAAAATAATAATATGTATTGCTATAAAAATAGCGGGAAAAGCCTTTTAATCTATACATTTTAATCTGGTAACACGGTCGAGTGCTTTTGCCTCGCGCGTAAAATTTAAAAAATAAAAGAAAAACGAATTTCAATATGGCGTCAGGGACAACCGATGCTATCTCTGTGCTACCGTTTACAACAACTTTTGTGTTCGGCCGACAATATTGATCGATGAATCCCTTACAAAAAGACATAAAATGTTGGCAGTATTCATTTTTTTTTTAGCTTGTTTACATCTTTTTCATAATTATCGACCACCGCGAATTTTAAACAATATACCTACGTGGGACAATAAAAATGAAACTTAACTGTAAAACACAATATAATCTTTACGTGTATCTATGGAATAAACCAATTTAAGTAGGAATTTTATATTTACACTATTAAACAATTTATTTTACTGGTTTGCTAAAAGAAATAAATTTAGGTATCTGCCTTGTATCTGCATCATTTATATTTTGCGTTTTTTTTAGGTAGGTACCTATTCTCTTACACAATAGATGATATATATTTTAGGATGGTTAATGTTTGATGTCTGTAAATGCATGTAGATTGATTACAAACGGACAGTTACAAGATCATCAGAGACATCTTCATAATACAAATGTTTTCATCAGATTACCTATACCGTGTAATCTGTACTAATATTATAAAGCTGAATAGTTTCTTTGTGTGTTTGAACGCAATAACCTCAGGAAGTACTGGTCGGAATTTGAAAATCAATTTTACTGTTGGATAGCCCATTTATCGAGAAAGGCTATAGGCTGTATTACATCACGTTACGACCAATGGGAGCGGAGCAGCAATGAAAAATGTTCCAAAAACGGGGAAAATTTAAGCAAAGTTACGCGGGTCAGCTAGTACATTAATATGCACTTAATTGGTTGTTGTTATAATCTTTTTCTGTTATAAAAATGAAAGTCCTGACTCATTTATTCATCAACGCCCAGCACAAAAGCCTTGGACCGAGAAAACTGGAATTTACCGTAGAGGTTTCTTTTGTGATGTAGATAAGGGAAAGGAAAATATTTCTTGAAAAATCTTAGGCAAAGTTGCGAACGATGATAAAATACTTATGATATGTCCGACTCTAAAAAACAATTACCTAATTTATTTTAGAATTTTGTTTACAATTTTTGATGACTCTTCAGGGAAATTTAGATGCATCAAGTAGATATTGTTTATACTTATCTAGTTACGTCTTTGCGCTACATCCCATAACAAAAAAAAAAACAATATATATATTTTAGCTTTTTATTTTTTTACATGGCATGTATGTTTTTTTTACTATGCCACCCTTATCAGTCAACACAAGTAGTATCTTATTGTTACATTTCCCAGTGTCAAAGCAATGTAAACCCAAAGATATCCTCTCAGCTTCGTTCCTGACTCATTCCATAAAAGTATGGTAAACGTCTTGTATTTTATTGCAGTCTGGGCAGTTAGGTGATACAACTGTACCCATTAAGTAGACAAAACTGTTTAATGGGATGTGTCCTGAGCGGAGCCGAAAGGCCCTTGCGATATCTGGTCGACTCATATCGGTCTGGTCAATCCAGGAACATCTGGCTAAAGAAGGTTGTATCGGATTGTACGATACACCCTTTGTCAGGGATCTCATGTCGAAGTATTCGTGCCACATGGCTTCACATTGATTTTTAATAACAGGCATGTATGTTTAAACAGCTTTAAAATCTTGACTATTACGTAAACATTTTAAAATTTGTATAGTACAGTATTTATTTATACCATATAAGACTTACGATGCCGCCATAGTATCTGAAAACGAACCATCTCAAAGACAACAGACCATTGTTACTTAGCTGCTTTATAATAACTATGTTCTCACATAAATCACGAGATTTCTTCATTTTATAAATTCCTAGCATTTTTATAATTTTGTTGTTCTTCGACTACATTTTGTATACGTTTGCCGTTATAATAAGGCGTTTTTATTTCTCACGGACGTCCTCAATGAATCACGTTAACTGGTTTTTAGTTTCACATGTCTTATTTTCAAAGTTGACTAATATTATAATGGCTGCGATGACACAATGAGTTTAATGGGAAATAATCTATCTTATCAATGAAAGTTGATATTAAATTCCTGCCATTCGACGTGTTTGTTTTTCACCTGACGGCACTAGATGGATGGTAATGTTTTTCATGTGTATGTATGTCTATTCTTTTGACACGCTATACAAGTCGGATTTCATTGTGTGCATGTGGGGTGTCGTTATATTCATCTTAATCGTGAATATGATATGTAGGATTTTTTTCAGATTTTTATGCAGTAGGTACCTAGTGTTTTTTGTTTTTGTAATTTAAACTTATTATGTAAATAAACTACATACTTACAAGTCTACGAAAACTACAAACGAAGTTAATATATGTTTTTACTTAGAAGATCTATCGATTTCTACGACAACGTCAAAGAGAAAAGGATAGAATAAATATAACGTCTAGTGTGTAGTCCAGTTTAGTTTAAAAGCATCTGAATTATCCCCAGTATATTGTAATTATTATAAACACCCTCAAAAAACTTTAATTATGCATGGAATTTCAAGCAGTCTGGCCGTATACTACATTTAAAGCCGTCTAATCAAAATGATAATAACAAGTGAACTAGTATAAATCATAGGACTGTTCCACACAGGCCGATCGACGACGACGTGGCGGCATGCGGCATGCGACCGCATGCGTTTAGTCAAATAACCGCCGCCGGCTGCGGTATAATGAACAACTTCGATTTAGTAGTCATTTTGAGTAACGGTAATAGACTTTTACTTGGAATAAATTAAACTAAAATGCGATTGTGTAACCAGGTCAAACAATTCATATTTTGAAGTTGAAAAATTCAAAACTTTTTTTTTATAAAATCAAAATTAATAGATGTTTGACAACGATATTCTGAAAAATTTATGCAATTAGTCGACCGTGGCATATGTTCCTACCTAGCTCATGAAAAGAAGCTGCCGTTTCCTGCGTTCGCACTGGGAGCTGTTTATAAGGGAAAATTATTTCTTTAAACAATTTGTATACTTCGTAAATTATAAATAGGTAATTAATGCTTATAGATAAGGGTAGAAATATGATATTGATGGTTATAGGAAGTGAACCAAGAAATACGGCTTATAAAAAAATATATTATATTCTGACATAACCTGCATAGTGGAGGTAAATGCCATGCCTATTTGTCTTTATTAGTTCTGCGATCTTTAACTTTATGAGATGTTTTGTGATTAATTTTAATTCAATTCATAAGAATCTTTTACTTAGCTATTTTAATTTAAATGACTTATATCAATAGGAGCTATAATAAAATGAACAATGTATTACGACAATTTTCACCGGAAAATTGACGTACTTAATACATTGTTTATTTTTCATATCAAGTAATACAAAATGCTTTGGTCATAACATCCTATCCCCAGTGTTGCCAATAGCCTCAATTTAAAAATTAACTTTTTGGGTAACTATGTGCGCGTTAGGAAAAAGATAATAATTTTATCTACTTAGGTTATATTCAAACTAAAATAATTTAACTAGTTGACCCGCGCAACTTCGTCTTCGTAAATTTCCCCAGTTTTTGCAACATTTTTAATTGCTGCTCCACTCCTATTGGTCGCAGCGTGATGTTATATAGCCTATAACCTTCCACGATAAATGGGCTATCCAACAGTAAAATATTTTTTTTCAATTTGGACCAGTAGTTCCTGTTCCTGTCCTGTTTGAAAGAAACAAACAAACTGTTCAGCTTAACAAATATATGCATGATTTAAATATATAATCGTTTTTTTTTAAATTTCAGACAGTGGGAAGTGACTTTTAATTTCACTATATATACTACTCCCGTGTTTTTTTTCACATACCTTATATCAACCAATATCAATATATGTATTCATGCAAAATTCAAGCCTTCTAGCACTAACAGTCTCTGAGCTAAGCTGCGGACGGATGGACGGACGGACTTGACGAAACTAAGGGTTCCGTTTTGCCATTTTGGCCACGGAACCCTAAAAATATCAAGCATATTACCAAATTTCGCTGACTCACTCCTATGTTTTAGTTAGTCTATATGTATGATGTTTTATAAACTGAAAAATAAGCAGTCGAATAGCGAAAACCCCATTTAAATCGGATTACTAGCTTTCGAAAAAATCGCGAACAAACATACATGCAAACGGGTTAAACACAGAACTATCTTTTTCGAAGGGGGTTAAAAATGCTTCCCGTCTTCAAACGGTATTACTGGTACAATAATAAAGTATAATGAGTACAAGATATTGGCTTGTTCTAACGGTCATCGTCGTGTGCGCATGTCGCATGCCGCATGCCGCATCAAGTCCTGCGTTAATAGATAAATTCCTTAAGTGATGTTATTGGAGAATTATGATCATGGACCGTGGATACTAGACCACTTATACATGGACGTGTTGTGTTCCCAAACCAAGGCATAGTGTTCTGAAAGTTGACAAAGGTGAATAAAGCAAAAAAAAAACATTATAAGAATATATAGATCGATAATAATTTAAAAGATATGTTTGTTTTTTTGCGGAATGATTTGACACAGGGCCCTTCAATTAAGAGCCTATTCGTTTTAAAATCCCGGCAATGTACCTGCTACGCCTTTGATGTTGCAGATGTCTATGGGTATCTGTAATCACTTTCCATCAGGTGAGGCGCTTGTTTGTTTGCCATTTTATTTGACCCTTGGAAAAAGTCCTATTTTGATAGCCTGTTAATACTGTCTGGTATAACCAACTGATAAAAGCGAGAATCTTCTGAAAAAATATGTACATATCAACCCATATGATGGCCCACTGCTGGGCACGGGTCTCCCCAGTAGAACCTACTGGTATGTAGATCCTGGGGGTAATTGCCATAATCGCCACGCTTGGCAAGCGGGTTGGCGATCGCAGTAAGGCTTTAAGTACGCAGAGGACGCTGCTGCCCGTCCTCCGGGGTGAAATCCCTTAGTCGCCTTGACGACACCCACGGGAAGAGATGGGGTGGTACTATTCTTAAGCCGGCACCACACGGCACAAAATATGTAAAAATTCAATTTCCAATTAAACTAAAACTAGTCTCAATTTCTTGTTCTAAAAAAAAGTTAAATGTTACAAAGCTTTTGAGGCCAAGACATTTCTCTTTTGGCCATGGGGGTTAAAATGAAATTTTTATCATCATGACTTTGACTGTAAATTGTGAAAGCCACCAAAACCACAGTAGAATAAAATAAATTCTTGACCAAAAGCAGCTAAATCATAATTGCATTGGCTCTCCGTGTTGTAAGACTATAAATTTTCCTCAGAACATGATGTACGGCCTCATTGCTCCAAGGAAATTGGCAATCTGCAACGGTGAGCAATCAATTGATACACATAGATATAATGGCGGCCTTCTTCGAATTAACACATGATATGAATAATTGATTATCATTTATTTACTGCAGACATGCTACGTACCGTTAGGAATACTTTTTAGTGCAGATTCAAAAATCGCTTTATCGTTATGGCGAATAAGGGGCAGTGAATCATGAAATTTGTTACTTATTCTGTTGTCAAAAGCGTTATCAGTGCGCTCAATGTGTGATAAACATTGACAACAGTGTAGAAAAGCTCAAGTTAACGTAATAATCTTAAAGTTAGGCCTTTTAAACTCGGACAGCGCACTGTATTGTTCGTTGGTCATCTAAATAGGGATTGTAGTATAAGATTCAATGTGACAATGATCTTGTAGTCGCGCTCTATGCATGATTAGAAGAACACTGTCTATTTACGAACATATTTTGACGCGTGATAAAGAGATTAACATCTGAAGTTTTCAAGCTATAATTTCAACGATTTTGATAAAATTTAGTACAAAAACAGTTTAAATTCTTTGTATATTTATCACTAGCTGACACGCGCAACTTCGTCTGCGTGAATTTTTCCCGTTTTTGCAACATTTCACATTACTGAGCGGAGCAGCAATGTAAAATGTTTGTCGTAGCGTGATGTTATATAGTTATACTCGTATATAGCCTTATAGCCTTCTTCGATAAATGGGCTATCCATCAGTAACAGATATTTCAATTCGGTCAAGTAGTTCCTGAGATTATCGCGTTCAAACAAACAAACTCTCAAGCTTTATAATATTGGTATAGATTTTATAGTTACAGGTACGTTAGTAGGTAAACGTCTGGCTGTCAAAACCTAACAAGTTATAAAATATCTTCCTACTGTATTTACGGAGACTTTAAAAAACTATTTGACAGTACTCGTACGTAACGCCGTACTCATTTTTAAACAAACCTTGTTGAATCACGGCCCAATGTTTATTCCTACATGTTTATCTACTGCCTCTATCGCACCTGTGGTCCCCAGTAAATGTAAGAAAGAGACAATGGAGTCAAATTTCTCAGTAGCATGTAATATTTGCTAAGCACTCTTCGTGACGTTGGTTCTTGTAATTTAAGAAGCAGGTGGTATTTGTTGGTCTAATGTGGTCTAAAGTGGTCTAAAGTGGCCAGGATAGGTAAGTGAAGTATTTTTCGATGATGTACCGATATGATTGTGCTCTGGTATAATAGAGTGTGGTGTGAAATATACATGGGTTATGAAGAGGTATTCTCAAATCGAATTAAAAAAGGTTGTTTGATGTTTAGCAGATTATTTTAGTTGTTTACGCATTGTCTGGTTGGAAAACAGTGATATATCTGGCACAAAGTTTTGTTTGCCTTTAGTTATGTAAGTAGGTACGTAGTTCAAATTAGCAAAATGTCGTTTTTGATTAAAAATGGTAAAGATTTTCAATTTGATTGTAGTTTTTTTTTTATTTATTATTTGACGCGTTAAATGTATTTGGAGAATCATGTAAATAATGTCAAAGACTACTTATAAATGTTGCATAAGATGCAGCTAGTGGTAGCCCTAGGTATGTTACAAAATCGCCGCAAGACTAGATTTATACAAATAGTAAGTAATAGCAACTCCGTAGTAAGCCGAACACAATCTGTAATCACTAATTAATACCCTGGCTAGGCTATAGATGGGAATCGGTTCCAGATTCCAGCGCTATAATCACAACAAGCATAGATACAGTAAGCCGGTTCAGAGATCAACAACAAATTCACTCACACATAAGCGCACGCACGAAAGATCTCAACGGGCGCTGTTTCGATTGAGATTCGACTGAGATCTGTGAACGAGGAGCATCTGTGTGTCCGTAAGACTGTATTTGCTCGTTGTAGGGAGTCGTCCAGTATTTAAGTAGTCTGTCCTATAACACTATAAATAGACAAGGGTATAATTTTAGGTAGCATGTAGTGCCGGGTACACGGGCCACGGTCTATCCTCGCGCTAATGAGTAGGCTTGTGTATGCAGGCACTTATTGTTACGGAAACAAAACATGGCGACTTAATACCATATTAATGTTATTCTGTTTGGTTTTCACGACTAAATTCTGGGCCGATTTTGATGAAATTTTTGTGTAGGTAGCTTAAAGTGTTGAAATAATTAGATTATTAGATAATAAGAAAAATATTGCCAGTTACAACCAATACCAATGTTATTTCGTTTGGTTTTCAAGACTAAACCCTGGACCAATATTGATGAAATTTGGTACCTAGTAGCTTGAAGTTTTGTGAAAACATTTGCAGCTAATAGGCACTATATTTGTATGGCTATTCAATTTAGCAAAAGAGAATCAATTACATTTTCCAGTTATTTTATATAATATCTATCAGGGCTTCGATAAAGTGTTAATTTCATTTGAAACATTAGGTATTAGATTAGGTATATAGTAAATAAGAACCGAGTTACTGTTTTATTAAGGTTGTTGTTTTTTTAGAGCCAAAGGTGCGGAATCGCTGATTAATCATGGGTTTAATATATTGGAGTTTAATGTAATGGAGTTTGTTTTTGTTTGTTTGTTTGAAAGCGGTAATCTCAGGAACTACTGATCCGAATTGAAAAAAATACTATAAATATTTCACTGTTAGATAGCCCATTTATCGAGGAAGGCTATTATACTATATAACATCACGCTACGACCAATAGGAGCGGAGCAGCCATGAGAAATGTTGCCGCAGACCAAGTTACGCGGGACAACTAGTTAAATATATAGATCCTTGAATTTGACCACACCTTTCTGTTACAAGTTATATATAAAAGTGAAAATAATGATGCCTACCGGTTTTTAGTTATAACCAGTTATAATTTGAATATTCTATCTTCATCTCGTATCTGTGTTGACGTCTAATTATAATTGTTCAGTCGGTTTATTAATGTCGGAGTCCATTAATTGATCGAAGACAGGTAGCTATCCACACCACACATTCTTTTATTAGAAAATAATACTTCGCTAACGAGATCACATGTCCACATGAATAACTTGACATTACTAACCTCTATAGTACGCTGGGCTCACATTGGCCGCGTACAAAGTGACATCAATTTCAAATTCCGAATCCAATTATCATCATCATTATCATCTCGGTTTTACTACAGTGAATCGGCGCCAACGTTCGAGATTCGTCTACACATTGGCGCGTGGACAAGACTGGTATAAAAGCCAACGTATGGACACCTCACGAAATTACCGGACCTACGTTTATACGAAACTTGGGGCCAATGTGTGGAACCGGCGTAAGACCATTTGATATTGTCAAGTGACCGTCCAAATGTCAAAATCAAAGAAAGTCTTGTTTTGTCAGTGGAGCCCGCCTAGCGTACTAGTACCTACTATAGAGTGTTTAAAATGCTCGCTAAGCTCATACATCACATAAATTAATTTACAACGAATTTTCATTTAAGAAACTTTCCAATCAACATTCTATCCGTAAACCATCATTTCATTTCAATATCAAGGAATCCTTTTAAGCAGCTTTCTAATAGAAAACCATATCAAATACCTACGTCTGGACGTTACATGACATGGGCCATCAGATTCAATGCACATAAAAATAAAGGCTGATGCAAGATGCTAGGTTGCACTGATCTAACTAACTTAAGTGTCTTCTTTTCTTGGCTATTGTCTGATTTGGTAGTATACGACAGTGTTTATTCACATCAATATCCTTATCAATCAGCGATCGATGCACAAAAGCCATTATTTTAGCTACTTATACGGTTGGATAGAGTAAACAGACCTCAGACTTTTTTAGGTAACTTTTTTCTTTTTTTCAAGACATTTCCAGCAGTACAAGCCCTGTGTTGCGGGGGACTTTACAAACATGCAATTCGCGGACACAAATTAAATCCAGACTCGGAACAACAGTTTGTGGATTACAAAAATCGGTGTCCCGTGTGGAAATCGAACTCACGACCTATTGCGTAGCAGTCGCATACACTTGTATTTATTGTACATTTTAACTGCGCAGATATACAGTTCTGACAACTTTACCACGTATTTGAAGTATTTTCTCACGTAACACGTTTGAAAATGATGACAAATCATTTTCGCTATTTTCACTCACAATTTTTCTGTTGAGCTAGTAGCACTTCATCTTCGGCAAAGATCGGCTAAACTCGACAAAGTTCGTGTGCCCGATAATTAGTAGAAAGGACGTGTAATTTATAAGGCAGCTTGAGATCACGGGCCGATAGTAGGAGCGTGCCGGCTGCTGTCCCGACCACTATTTATTACTCTATTAAAGAATGCGCAAGCTTCTATGTTTAACTTTTAATTTATATTGCTAAGGCTCGAGTAATGGTTAACACGATTATAAGAAGGTACTGTAAGTGATTTCATTTGTAATACTTGTTTGTAAATCGGAGAGATATCGAAGCAACAGAATCGATTGTTTCTGTAAATCTGTTTGTCCTTCTTTATAGGGCTGTTATTTTGAACCGGATTCAGAGTTTCCTTTCAAGTAAATGGTAATTTTTGTCACGATGTTTTTAGTATTAACATATAGGTTACCTATATATTAGTGACTAGCTGTCCCGCACAACTTCGTCTTCCTAAATTTTCCCCGCTTTTGCAACGTTTCTCATTGCTGCTCCGCTCCTATTGGTCGTAGCGTGATGTTATACAGCCTTTTTCGATAAATGGGCTACCTAACATTGAAAGAGTTTTTCAATTCGGATAAGTAGTTCCTGAGATAACCGCGTTCAAACAAACAAACTCTTCAGCTTTATAATATTGGTACAGATTTAAAAATAAAGTAAACCTCGAAATGATTTGTTCATGTCAGCAAAATATTTAATGATGGTTTATATAGAACCAAATACTTTTTGATTTGTGTTACTAAGACTTTCATCAGTCGTTTATTCTTGACAGAATGATCGTTGTCTCATGATTATGCATCTACTCTGAATAATGCGGTCCTCGCGGACGTGCTACGGTCTCGAGCGTTGCAAGATTGATTAACTTATTGAAGTTGACTACACAGCTTTTAATAAGTGTGTCTAGGTTATAGACGATCGCCTTACAGTTAGGCAACAGACCAGACTAGGAACTAGTTGCTCCATTTAGTGTTAGTTGTAGTTAGTATTTGTTTTTGGACAATCCAGAATAACCTTTCATTAACCTAAGTTTCCGCAAAATCAAGATATACGAGAAACTTCGCCCAAAGAAGCAGTTGCTATCGAAATAGTCTATGATATTTTTGTATCCAATTGTTCGCAGTGGCAGCCCTACGTAATCAACCACCTGTAGTGAACGCTTTCGGCTGCAATCTCAAACCGTATGTTTCCATATATAGCTTGCAACTCCCGCAGGCTCGGTATTAGCAGTTTATTACTTAAGTATTCGGGTCACGGGTGTTTCTCTCTGTCGCATTGAATATGTATTTGTCAGTTCATAATATGTCGTGGACACGGTTAGATGTTCATAATGGTTGTTAATGTGTCTGATAAAAGCTGAGCTTACAATAGGGTTGCCACACTTGTTATAAAAGAGTCGCCTTGTTGTGAATAATAACGCAAAACCCTAAGACTACACTAGGAATGTTTTATACAAACGCGATCGAACAATGCACACACAGACATCGTTTACCAAAACAGTATCTCGACCATTTCAGACCAGTTTGTTCCGAAGATTCAGACCAGTTGGTTCACGCAGATTAGTTCAATCTTTCTTTCATGATAGACAACCAAAATCAGCCTGTATTGGTCCACTGACAGACAGGTCTCTCCTAATTCACGCCACGACAACCGATCCTCCGCACGAATCCAATTCATCCCAGCGACCTTCTTTAGGTTGTCGGTCCATCTGGCTGGGGGTCTTCCAACCTTACGTTTACTGAGTCATGATAGACGTCACAATGAAATAAGACCAACTTGACTACCTGTAGCGACTTGTACGCTAAACTTTTACTAATTACGCTGACCAGTATTGGTTGAATAAAGTAGTAAATCAATGAAACATATTCTAGTACTAATTGACATATTCGACGCGTCATGACGTGGTTTCTATGTAGGCAGGTTTATGTCCCATGTCTCATAGAACTGCCTGCGCTAATGGACCTAATGGGCTACTAAATCAAACCTCGAATCTGATGATACTATTCATTTGAGATAGCATTCATGAGGTATTTTAAAAGTATAAGTAAATTGCCTCATTGATACTGTCAATATCTTCAATTAATCCCTTATTATTGAGGATTCTGGTATTTCACGCCAAAAATATTTATCCGATTTCATCATCAGCCTGTATCGGTTCACTGCAGGTTACAGGTCTCTGCTAATTTACTTCACAACATCATGTCCTCATCCAGCGTTCAGCTCCATTTCAGCGACCTTCTTTAGGTCTTCGTCAATCTATCAGGTTGAGGGTCCTCTTAACTTACATGTACTGTCTTAAATAGATTTTTTATATACATCTTCATCTTTTGAATACATCTTGTACTATCTATATTTTTGTTATACTTAAATAAAGCAGTGACGATAATTATGAAACAAGATATTAAAGACTTTTTCGCAATAACTGACAACCACGTAGGCGGGACCCGCTGCAAAGTCTAGTAAAAATATATTTTATTTAAAATAACTGTACCAACAAAAACTAAATGCGTATCATAAATCTGGCCTCCGGTTTTTTATCCAACAAAAAACACAGCTACTGCCAATATTTAGTATTACAGTAATTAATCACAGACAATAGCCACTAATGGCCGCCCATTCAGCTTCATACACTTTGATTAAGTGCCGTGATACATCTGCCGTGTGACTAAGCTGGGCTTATATTGTTCGATCATATCTGTCAATAGGTAATGGGTAAGTATTTTTGGGCTATTAAAGTGGCAAATAGGCAATATCAATTGCGTGTTGTCAATTCTTCGTAACACGCTCTAACTTTTTGTTATAAGTTTAACGCGTGTATGTGTGTTTATCGGCGAAATCGTAGCGCTCAAACGGATGTATTTCTATTAAAAGATAGTTTAGTCTGAATCATTTTTAGGAATCCGGGTCGCTATTATGAAGATAAATCAAATTTTTGTCTTTCGTATCTGGTTTTTAGGATTCCGTATTCAAAATGGCAAAACAGAACCCTAATAGTTTCGCCATGTCCGTCCGACGGTCCGCTTAGCTCAGAGACTGTGAGTGCTAGAAGGCTGTAATTTTGCATGGATACACATATTGTCTATGCCGACAAAGTGAAAGAATAAAATCAAGAAAATCAATTTTTTGAGGGTACCTCCGCTATATGTAAAATGGGGATGTGGATTTTCTTCTCACCTACCCCATCGTGTGGACTATCATTAGATAGGTCTTTTGAAAACGTTTAGGGGTTGTAAAGACCATTTTCATTAAGCTTTAAAGTGCAAATTTTCGTTAGAGTCATAATCAGTCATATTACAAGTTTAAAACAACGGGAAGAAATCAGTATACTATCGGTGTAATATGCGTCCGTGAATTGTATGTTTGTAAAGTCCCCCCGCGACGCAGGGCTAGTACACTACTGCGGGAGTCGTCTTTAAAAAAAATGTGACATCCACCAATCTGTAGTAGGCCCGCGTGGCTAGCTTTTATTTATTTCATGAACTTATCTGAGAGAGGAGACCACAAATCATCTCGGTTGGATTTCAGCTATTTCGTTTTGAATATGCGTATGTGTTCAGGGACTTCTGTTCCTGATTCTATAGCCTATGAGAAGTATTTGTCTAGGTAGATGGCATGTTAGCGAGAGTAGGATGTGTATGTAAGTAGACTATGTAATGTAGCAACACAGTTTTTTATTGAGGTACACTTGAAACTTGCTCTCTGCCTACTTAGACTACACACATACAGTTTCACTTAAATTACCTAGACAAACTGGATTTTGTCTGACATACTTTGTAGATTCCATTTTTATTTTGAAGAACTTTACCACGTTCGGTTGTCAGAATATTTCGTTATTTCTTGGGGCTTAAACATGTAATTTTGTCTCTGTATTCATCATCACCATTTATTAATAGTTATTTTCGAAGTAAGTATTCAACTATTAATGAATGGTTAACCATACAAACTTTGACTCCTTTGAGGTGGGGTTTCCAAAAATCCGTTCTTAAACTTCCTATCTTCCAAACAGTTTCGTCAGCCCAGTAGTGTCTTTTTAGTTGGCACCTATTGTTCTACATAAATCACTAGCTTTATGTGAACATTTCGCTAAAAAAATCTCTACATTGTAGTGTAAACCATATAAAAATCCTTTGCGTTATTTAGAAGTTGTTTAAAGAGAAACAGATAGACGAGAGCTACAGCCACTTTGCTTTATACTATTTAGAGAAGAGCTAGATTAGGCTTTGCTAGTTTTAGCACAATTCCCAATATAAATATGTGAGTAGCTACAACACCATCCGTCATAACTATTATCAGGCGATATCTAGTCGTGATGAACACTCATAATAATACGAGCGTTAACGTCCGTAGGTAGTGAGAGTTGAAAGTGTTTCCATAACTTTCTACAGTTCGCGACACTTAGCTATACACAGCATCTTCACATTAAGTCTGTATGATTCACTAATAGCTTCGTAGGTGCTATAAACTGCTACAGCACATGCCAATTTTCCGAACTTACCATTACAGGTACATGTAGAGTCATGGATGCAATATTTAGTACATAGTTCCTTATCGCACGATATTATTTGTTTACGGTTTGAGAGGCTAGACGAAAAATAAGTGTAACATTTTGACATCGATTAAAAAAAATATTTTATTATGTAAATAAGGAGGTTGTGATTTATAAGTTGTTTGCATTTTTGTGAAAGGCTGTAATGTTTATTGTACCTATGTAAAACTATGTGTATAATACATAGGTGAATGTGTAAAAAATTCTAATATGAAATAGGACAATTTTTAAAACGATATCTTCCAGATTTTTTTTTAAATCCTTAGTTAATACAAACACAAACAAGATATAGCAAAAGGAACTACGTTCCAACCGGGTGTCCACGAGACACCTCTTCCTTTTTTTATTATTAGAAGAGTAATGAAGATAGTTTTTGCTTTGTTTGAAGAAAATACGTTAAAGCCGTTTAAAAAAATTACAATTTCAGTCTTAACAAGGTAATTCTCTCTCTGAATTTCTCAAAACTACTAATACGTTTTAGATGGAGTTGTTGCTCTTCGACAGCATATTATTTTGGATTGCTTTTAATGTTTAAAACGTTACCCTAGTCTTTTTATAATAAGTCTCTTTTTTTAAAATATTGTTTTGTATATTCAGAAAACTGTACTTAACGTATTTCCGTGCAAATGTTATCAGGCAGCCCGTGACATTATAATTACAGCTACTGCCGTGAGCCCCATGACCGGTGTTAACCAAACTAGTTTGTATTATGTTCTTTGTTTTTTTACGTCCACTTGTTACAATTGTTACATCGTATCTACTTGTATGTACTTATCTCTATTGTACCTGTTGTACGACATTTAGATTGTTCTGTTGAACGTTTGATAACAGGTGCCTAAGTCTAAGTATGTTGATGAGGAAAATGTCTTAGAAGCGGCATTTTTTAACCTCCTGTGCTGCTGTAGATAGACGGGTGTTTATAAGTTTGCATGTGTACCTATGCGGGTTTTTTTATATGTGTTTATTTTAGCGGTGCTTGGTCCTTAAAACACCATTATTTTTGAATTCCCTTTAAATTATAGTTATTCAATATTCCAGATATAAATAATCGTCTACAGCAAGATATATTATTGTGTTGCTGTACCTCAGGATCATTTAAATCCTAGTCTCTGGTGTATCTCTATGTCTATGTTTGTCTGTTGCATCGTAGTACTCAAACGGATAAACAGATTTGGATGTTAATTAAAACGCTAGTTTAAACAGGACGGTTCTTAATTTTGTTTGATGGATATCCAACTATTCGTTTTGAAGATAATCTATATCTTGTCTCAGATGTCCAGAGGCATTTTAAAGTGAAGAAAATTATTTTTTACGTATAAAAACTCCTAGACTTAAATTTATATACAATGCCTAGTGTCTAGTGGTTAGTGACCCTGACTGCTAAGCCGGAGGTCGTGGGTTCGATCCCCACCCAGGATAAAACTTTGTGTGATAAGCACAATGGTTTATTCTGTGTCTGGGTGTAATTTATCTATAATATGTATGTATTTAGAAATATATAAGTATGTTTTTCAGTTGTCTGGTTTCCATAGTACAAGCTCTGCTTAGTTTGGTATCAGATAGCGTTGTGTGAGTTGTCCAAAGATATTATTAGATATTATTATAGTACATATTTATAAATGACAGAAGTACCTCATTATCATCCCAAAATAAGCCGATGAAAGTGTGAATAATGATCCATATCATCCACAGCGGACCAGTTAAGGTAGCGACAGAACTAAATAAAGTTATAAAAACTTTAAAGCCATAAAATGTAAAATATTCTGTCCAACGGTAAAGTCTCTGGCACTAATAAACACATTTGGTGTATGGAAATTAGACGGCCGTGAATGTGTGACACTTTAAAATGATGTTAAAAGTGGTTTAGATGCAGTTTCTGACCTACATTTAGTCATTTATCTACTTCATTCTTAGAAATTAATTAAAATGACCACCGATTCAATTAGAGGATCTACGTTGACTAATGTGAGCGCGGTCGCAGCCATGAAAATACGATGTCTTACCGGAGTATCACTGGCTCTACACATTGGCCCCAACGTCCCAACACCACTCGTCTAAAGGATGGATCTGGAAAATAGCATTGGCGCCAACGTTGGTAGAGCGTTATTATAGATCCACATGTTAGTCAAGTGGCGTTAGGACCGACGTTGATGTCAACGTGTGGAGCCGGTGATACTGTAATGTCGGTCCACTATTTTCGCACGAATTTTCATACAAATGTGGAGTGGCATACGCGAATAAATGTGCAAAGTTTTTAACACATTGGTGGTTTTCCTATTACTTTGACACACATCGAAATGCACGAACCTCGAACCTTCTCGTAAACTTCGATCATCTTACTGCCTCTGTGGCGCGGTGGGAGTGTATTCGACTGCTACGCAAGAGGTCGTGGGTTCGATTCCCACACGGAACACCACTTTGTGTGATCCATAAATTGTTATTCCGAATCTGGGTGTACTTTGTGTCCGTGACTTGTATGTTTGTAAAGTCTTTTTCAAATAACTAAATGATAAATCTCAAAAATAATTAATCAAATCGGTTCGCAGACGTCTATGCAGTTAACGCATTTAATCTAAGCTGACTGTCCCTCAAAATGTGCGCGAACATTAATTTTATGTACCAATAATATGGTCGACTATGTTAAAGTATCATGTTTCATAAACTAAACAAATCATAAAATATATGATCAGATTCACAACGACCTTGTAACATAACCGTGACCGACACGCTTGACGACAACAGCCTGACCGCTAGTGACTGCTACGGACGGTCAAGTGACGGCCACCGACCGCCAAGGGACGGCGACTAGCTCACAGAACACTGATTTTTATCGGTGTTCCTTCATTTCATAGTTGAGCTATTTTCTATGCGAACTAAATTCTTACGTTTGTAGGTATAACAGTTATAAAGAATTATAATGTTTTTTATTGGTTTACATTTGTTAGTTAGTTTGTATTACTACAGAAGAGAGTATGTTCATGGTAGTTACGCTCTTTTGTTGAGAAACGCAGTTTTTTAGCAATAACTCAATGACGATGTATCCGATCTTATTCGAAATAATTTTAATTTAAAGTATTAATTAAGCACTGTCTTTGTGATTTTTTCTATATTTTTTGGTTACACGGTTCAAAAGTTAAGGGGGGTGGGGGACACGATTTTTGCAACTTTCGGAGCGATTATTTCCAAAAATATTCACCCATTAAAAAAAGTTTATTAGAAATCTTAAGATGTTTTCAAAAGACCTGTTGAATGATGTACCTCACGTTGATAGTTGAAAAAATGTAAAAGGTTGATAGCTATCAACATAAGTAGTACTACAAAACACCTTTACACCTAATTTCAGGAAGATTCATTGAGTAGTCTTTGAGTAAAATGCCTGTGACATACGGACGGACTAACACACAGACAGACAGACAGACGGACATGACGAAACTATTAGGGTTCTGTTTTTGCCATTTTGGCTACGGAACTCAAAAATGCGAAATTGTGTATGAATGGATCTTAATACAATCTGGTAGAAGATCGAGAGTATCTTAGGGAAATACATAGGATACTTTAATATCGCGGTAACCAACATCCACACGGGCGGAGCTTGGAGAGAACTCTAGTAAGACTTAAACGTTTCAGGTCAAATAACAAAGTTTCTACAAAAATAAAAAAGTTAAGTTGGTACCTACCTACTTTGCGTGATGGGTCAAGAGATCATCTGGTGTGGTGGAATAATATTTTTGTGGTCAGACATTCGAAAGTATACAAAGTAAGTACTATAATTTGTTACATAAGAGTCTGAAAGTTCGTATCTAAGTGTAAGAACGGGAAATAATTCCTAATGCTAAGAGGCTGATTGAATCAAGTGGTTTACTTACGGCCGGTCTCAATCACTTATCTACCTTTAACTGTCTGTAAAAAAACTGACATTTGTTAAAACCTTTCGGGTTTTCTATGTGTTTTATTTTTTGTTTCTAAGAAAAAACGACACCCGCAGTAGGGTACAAGCCCTATATCGCGGGGGAATTTAAAAACACACAATTTACAGACACAAAGTACACCCAGAATCGAAACAACAATTTGTGGATCACACAAAGTAGTGTCCCGTGTGGGAATCGAACCCACAACCTCTTGCGTAACAGTCGGACACACTCAAACCGCGCCACAGAGGCAGTCAATCGACGCGCAGCGGTTATCGAGACGCTCAAATGTCAATTGTATTACTACAGTTACCTTTTTGCCAGATAATCCACCACATAGGCCCCATTTTTTTTTTAAAGACGACTTCCGCATTAGCGTATAAGCGCTGTGTCGCGGGGGACTTTACAAACACACAAGTCATGGACACAAAATATACCCAGACTCGGAACAACAATTTGTGGATCACACAAAGTGTTGTCCCGTGTGGGAATAGAACCCACGACCTCTTGCGTAGCAGTCGGAAAAACTCCCACCGCGCCACAGAGGCATCATAAAACCCAAACTAATAATATAATTAATGTAAAAGTAACTCTGTCTATCTGTTACATTTTCGCGCTTGAACGCCTGAACAGATTTAGATGAAATTTATTATGGAGATAGTCTAAATGCACGCAAACAGAGTCACGAGCGAAAGCTAGTCAGATACCTTCTGTATCAATCAATAAATTTAAAGACCCTAATTTCAGTGTCATTGTCAGACGGAAGTCATCCAGTGATTCCTCAATAAACATTGTATATTATTATGTACTTTTATTACTACTGCTCCCCATTTTGTCCTTCCTTGATGCTTGATTGAAGTCCCTGGTTTGATTTCCGGGTGCAGCGATGCGTGAATGATTTTTAAGGTTGGGTTTGAAGTAACGGGTGAGGGAGCAGACAGACGGAAGTTATTGTCTTGTTAATACTTTAAATAGAGAGAAAATTGCTTTTAACATGTTGGATTAGTGCTACATGTGAGCATGTAACTCCTCAAAACACACAAAATAAGCCAAATTCGAGGAGTTTACGTACATACAGACCAATATCATTTACCCTCCTATTGCCTTCGTCATTGTTATTAGGCACCATTGAAGAGTTCTTTTATTCATCTCCTAGCTTTGTCAGATCATCTCAATGGCGCTAAAATTTTACAATGTGGTAGACATTTCGAAATCACCATGTAGAAAAAATATAAACATTTTTGTAGTTAGTTAAAAATTATAATAGCGTAAATGAACTTCAACGACAAAACAGACGATATTTTTTATTTAGATTTTTTATGAGTATGTATGGTCTGCCAACCAAAACATCTCAAAAAAACCAGATCACTTTCATAAATTGAGTTTGTCATGCTTTAGATTGAGAAGGATGTATACTTGATACGTCCGCCTTATTTAAAAAAAAAACTGTTAAAACCATAACCAATTTAATTATTACTCTGACTCCACCGTTGACATCTTTAATTAGATGATACGATACTTTATTGCTTTAAATATTTTTTGTTATACAAAGATTCTTGACCACAAAAGTGTGGTCGAAAATATTTTTTAAACTTTCCAAAAACGCCCTCCTGTGGTTCGGTCATTTAAAAATCCTATCAGTGCTCATCTATAATTACTTTTAAAAAATATGTTATTTAAAATTAATCAAGTGACAAACGATGTGTATAAATTAATAACATTATGTTGATGTCAGCCATTAATACGGTAGTGATGTCGCGTGGTCGTGCCTTGGAATGTAAAGGCATTAAAGCGTCGCGACCACAGTTTTTTGTGATATACTGTGGTCATTATTTAATATGGAAATGCGACAGTCTAAATAAAATAATGATGAATGGTGGTCGCTTGATTAGAGTGGTCATAGATTATTAGAAAATTTGTATTTTGAAAAACAATTTGTAAAAATTAATTGAAATTTATAGCTTTTTATTTAGTTTATGAGTAAACTAAATTACTAAGCAAATATAGGAAGGTTTGCAAAACTGGTTAGATACCAAACATGTTTTAGATTTTTTGTCTTTTTAGAGTAGCGGTTTCTAAAAGTTGTTTGAATATCCAGTTCTTTATACTTGATATACGTAATGATAGCAAACATACAATGTATTCTAGGAATAAATACCTACATTTTATGTGCAAACATGTATTTACGGTAGCGAGAAAAAAAGAGCTGTTGGTAATAGTAACAACTTTTTAATTGCACTTGTTTGCAGTACTTATAATTTACAGGTACTACAAATAACGTAATTTATATCCTGATAAAGATCCCAGATATTGACCGTAACGATGACGAGATGGCTCTAGATTTAGCTACAAATTCCATATTACCTACTTGTAAATTGAAGTCTGTTTGTTCTTATTTTTAAGTTGATGGCAATCTAGTAATCAAATTTATTTGTACACTTCAACTGCATAAAGACACGAAGTTACAAATTTTGCACGTATTTCATGTATTTTCACGCGATAAATGCGTAGTTGTGAAAATGATTACAGTTTAGTTTGTCGTTAACACACACAGAACTCATATCATATTATAATCCGATTGACTGGGTACCTATCAAAGTTTACGACTTCATCATTTGAAAGCCTTTATTTTGTAATTCTGACGTAATGTCAGTTATCGATTATCAATCCCTATTGCCATAGGTCCACCAGTAAACAAAACTACCCGTGGATCCGTCAATGGATCACAGCTTGTTTTCAAAAACGATGACTTATCAAGGAATGAGTTAACAATTTTATAACTTAGGCCAGAAAGGCGTTTTAACTTAATAAACTTTTCCTACTATAATCATTTCAATGATATCGTCTGAATATTTACAGAATTCACTACATTTCAATTTACTTGTTGATCTTTTTGTAGAATACAATAAACTAATTTTCTTTTTATTCTTTTGTTGCAGGTGAGTACATCCCAAGTTACATCACAATTACAATGTACACTACAGAGTACAGATGTCGTAAGTACTACTTAGAATAATACTATGTTTTTATTTGAAATGCTTTGTTTTGTAATGTGGCAGGCAGACTGTTCGCACCGATGGTATTTAAATAAGTTGATTTCTTCATTTGTTCTCATAACCATTATTTTTATAATAGAGTTAAGGTATTTAATAAAATTCATATTTTTAACATCTATGTAATTTAGTAGGTAATCAAAAACATATTGATGTTATTAGCTTTGTATGTCACAATCAAAACTCAAAAACGTTTTTGGGTAAATTGGAGCTGGTCTCTAGTTAGAGTTAAGCTAAAGTATGCTCTATAGATTTTAGCCTGAGTCATCCTGATATCCTAGTGGAATAGAAACCTGAGAACCTGTACTTAATATGGCCTAGAAATTTCTCTTATAAATATTCTACGGATGTAAAATATTAGTGTAAACGACTTAAAGTTGGACTATAAACCTTTGATATATATTATAAACGGTCAGAACGGGATGAAGACATAAACATGATGGAGAACATAGCAATTAGCTCAAATGGGACAGTAATAAATATGTACTACACTCGCGAGCAAAAGTATGGAATCACTTGCTTGAATTTGATTCCGCGCGATCTTGAGTACTTAATAACTAAATAATAATAATAAAAATGATGCCATTTTAAAGGTTCATTAATTAACTTTAAATTGATACCAAAATCATTCAAATAACGCCAGTACTTAAGAAGTTATCCCGGGCTACGTGAAGAAGTACGAAAAAAGATACGTTTCAATTGTTTGACCCGTCGCGAGTTGCGCGCCCTTCATCCCCTATAAAAGCACGTGTTATCGGTTTTTTTTATCAGTTAGCTTTCACACGTTGACCGGTACACATCTCCGCAACTTTGGACCCTTGAACTTCGAAGACAATGGATACAACACCTACAGAAGCCGCCCAAATCGTCGCCCTATTGCAAGAAGGGCTTAGCCAGCGGGCTGTCGGACGTCAGCTCCACATAAGTCAGTCTTGTGTTTCGAAAGTCTACAAACGCTTTCTGGAGACTGGTGGCTTTGTCCCGAGACCAAGATCTGGACGACGCCGGTGCACATCGGAGAGGGATGACCGCTTTATCGTGTCAACTTCTCTCCGAAATCGGCATTTGACTGGTGTTGACGTCCAACAGGAGCTCCGAAATGTTCGCGGGGTCGCTGTTAGCGAGTGGACAGTTCGTCGGAGACTCAAGCAAGCTAATTTAACCCCAAGAAGGCCTGCCACAGGCCCTAAACTGACGGCAGCTCATCGACAAGCCCGCCTTCGATTCGCTCGTTCCCACCTTGATTGGGAGGTTGAGGAATGGAGCCGTGTACTGTTCTCGGACGAGTCCAGAATGTGTTTGCACGGCAACGATCGAAGAGGTCGGGTCTACAGGAGGCCTGGGGAGCGATTTGCGCAGTGCTGTTTCGCTGAGACAGTGGCTTATGGAGGCGGTTCTTGTATGATGTGGGCCGGCATTTCTTTCGACGGTAAAACGGAGCTTGTTTTCGTGCCTGGCGGGGGACGAGGAGGCGGTCTAACTTCAGACCGGTACATTACCGATATTCTGCTGGAACATGTCGTTCCCTATGCGGGATATATCGGTGATGACTTCGTCCTCATGCACGATAACGCTCGTTGTCACACTTCTCGTGCCACAACCGAATACCTAGAGGAAGTCGGTATCGCCACATTGGACTGGCCAGCGCTTAGCCCGGACATGAATCCAATAGAGCACGTGTGGGATGAACTAAAGAGGAGGGTTCGATCCAGAAATCCTACTCCTTCAAACACACATGAGCTCAAAACGGCTTTGATTGAAGAGTGGGAAGGTATCCCACAAGATACCATACAGAAGTTCATCAAGTCCATGAAGAACCGTCTCCGAGCTGTCATTAGGGCGAGGGGGGGGAACACTAAGTATTGACATTAAGTTTTTAAGCGAAATTAAACTTTTATTAATTAATTTTTGTTGTTTTCTTCATTCATTATTTTTCCATTATCCTTGCCTATTCCTACCTCCTTCACTTAATCCAAGATAGCTCCACAAATAATGAAGCGATTTGAATGAATTTGGTATCAATTTTAAGACTACATTTTAACCTTTAAAATGATATCATTTTTATTATTATTATTTAGTTATTAAGTACTCAAGATCGCGCGGAATCAAATTCAATCAAGTGATTCCATACTTTTGCTCGCGAGTGTAGTAGAAAGGTTGACTCATAACCGTGTCAGTTTAGTCTAGCGCAGCGGTTCCCAACCTTTTCTGGTATTTTTGAGGATGTGTATTATTGCGGACGGCAAGGGGTGAACAGGTAAGTCAATATATGCAACTACGCCGATCTGTTAACCAGTAAAAATTGGTATCAAAAGAAATATATACAATTTACTAGCGGCCCGCTCCGGCTTCGCACGGGTATAACATATATGGTTGTTATTATACATATAAACCTTCCTCTTCAACCACTTTATCTATTAAAAAAACCGAAAAATTTTAAAGATTTAAGCATACATAGGGATATAGGGACAGAGAAAGCGACTTTGTTTTGTACTATGTAGTGAAGTAATACGACGAAAATAATCGTACCTATAGGCTTGCCTGCAAAAAACTGTACGTGAAATATTATTGGCATGCTTTTAATTGTTAAAATCGAAATTAATCTAGCTATAAACAGTTTTCTATTGGAAAGATACCATAGGGATAAGATAATTCACATTTCACTCTTTTAGCTTTATTTTTTGTAAACTTAGCATTAAATGTACATACACACATCAAAAGTGTCTAGGGATCAACATATATTTTTGCAATAACTTTTCTCCTGATTGATTTTTTTTTTTTATTTCTTTAAGGATTCATCAAATAAAGTGTTTTCGTTTGTCACAGTAACGATAAACCAAGTCACCTTTGCATTAATAAAGAAATTTGCCATTTTCCTAATAAAGGGATTTTTGACATTTGAACCACTAACATTAAAGTTCGAAAAAAAGACTGAAATAACAGTTTTCTTTAAAATTTTATTGGGTAACTTAAACAATTAATAATCCGTGTTTCTACCGCGAACACTAACAACACAAGAACATCGGTTTGGCATACTCAAAATGAGTTCATCCAAATCACGCTGTGGAATGGCCGCCCATGTTCGTTGCAACAACAAAAAAAGGTCTTCTTGCGACTGGATACCCTCCATATTCGGCAGAGCTCTTCTCTGTAGCATATCCCATGCATGCTCAATCGGGTTCAAGTCTGGCGACTGAGCAGGCCAGGGCAGGACATTGATGTTAGCTGCGGCGAGAGTCTGTCTTACAACTCTTGCGGTGTGCGGTCGTGCATTATCATGCATTAACTGAAATAAGGGACCGATTTGCACTTGTAGAGGAACGATGACGTCTGATACAATCGTCTCAGCATAAATTTGAGCGTTGAGGTTGCCTCTGATCCAAATCAACTCAGTTCTTCCGCCGATCCAAATACCCGCCCATACCATGATGGTTCCACCACTATAAGGATGGACTTCCTGGCAGGATTTTAATCGCTGTTGGCGTCCAGGGGTTCTCCAGTGTCGTATACGTCTTGTATCCGGTCTCATACCAAAACGAGACTCATCAGAAAAGCACACGAAACGCCATTGTTCTTCTGCCCAATTTCTGTGTTCAAGAGCCCATTGATATCGAATCCTACGATTGTGCATTGCTATAGGTGGTACCCGTAGCGGTCTTCGGGAATGAAGGTTCACTTCATGCAAGCGGTTTCTGACTGTTTGGTCGCTAATTAAGTTCCCTGAAGAGTGATGAAGCCTCACGGCTAACATCATGGCGGTTATTGTTGGACCTCTTCGAGTTAAGATTTGAATGTATCGGTCTTGTCTCCGTGTGGTGCAGCGATACCGTCCTCCATGGCGCTCAGCCACGGTACCAGTGCTTCGGTAACGTGTCCAAAGTCGACTGATAACACTCTGACTTGTATTCAGAGCTAAAGCCACAGTACGTTGCCGGGAACCAGCTTCTATCATTCCCACGGCTCTAAGCATTTCTTCCCTGCTTAAATGACGTCGCCGCTCCATAATAACGTTGGTTTTAATCAGTAGTAGGGAAACAGTAGCACTAATAATGTCTTCAATGCGTTGTATGTTTTTATAGGGAAAATATTGACAGCTGATTTTCATCTTTTACTCGAATTTGATTCACAGTTCCTGATTCAAATTATGAAATGGACCAAAAAGGATCCATATAAATTTATAAAATCATAAATTTATTACAAAGCCACATCTCAATCTCAAGAAATCCGCATAAAAATGCTTGATCCCTAGACACTTTTGATGTGTGTAGAATCAAAAAAATAATTAAGTCAAATAAATAGAAAAAAATATCTTCTGACAACTCACACAACGCTATCTGACCCCAAACTAAGCAGAGCTTGTACTATGGAAACCAGACACCTGATAAACATACTTATATATTGCTAAATACATACATCTATACTAATATTATAAAGCTGAAGAGTTTGTTTGTTTGAACTACAGACTGATCTGAACTGCTCCGAATTAATTGAAAAATTATTTCACTGTTGGATAGCCCATTTATCGAGGAAGGCTATAGGCTTTATAACATCATGCTACGACCAACAGGAGCGGAGCAGCAATGAGAAATGTTGCAAAAACGGGGAAAAAATACGCAGGCGCGGTACAGCTAGTATAATATATAACCCAGACACAGAATAAATCATCGTGATCATAACACAAACTTTTATTCTGGGTAAGGATCGAACCCACGACCTCCGGCTTAGCAGTCAGGGTCACTAACCACTAGACTAACAGGCCAGTCGTAGAAAATTGTTAAAACCTTGTGCGTGGCTGACTTTACAAACAAACAATTAACGGACAAAAAGTAGATCCAGACTCGGAATCAACGTTCATGAATGTCATAGAATCGAACCCAACCTCTTGCACAGTAGAGACAGTCAACTTATACGCTGCATGAATACAAATTATACAAGTACCATATTTCAAGTACCGTAATTAGTATGCATGGGTACAGACTGCGACTACATTAATATTGATTAGGAGATAAATTACAAATAAATAAGTTCATATAGTAAACTTGACGGATGCTGATTGATGGGCGATGTGTACGTTTCCATTGAACGGTCTTTTTTATTTGACTGCTGAAAAGAGGAACAAATGTTTTATCTTTGTTCTTGGAACGTACTTCCTTATATCCTTCAGCACGATATCGTTTGGCTGAGAGGCTAAACGAAAAAAAGCGTAACATTTTGACATTATTAACATTTTGATTATGTGAAGCTAGAATAAGGAGGTTGTGTTATATAGGTTGTTTGTAATTTTGTATCATTTTCTACGACTGGCCTGTTCGTCTAGTGGTTAGTGACCCTGACTGCTAAGCCGGAGATCGTGGGTTCGATCCTCACCCAGGATAAAAGTTTGTGTGATGAGCACGATGGGTTATTCCCTCCAATATGGCGAAGGGGATGCTGGCTGACCCATGCGTCAAACTCGTGAACGGGTGCTACTTGGGGTGACTGGTCGGCCTTGCCATTATCATTTTATAGGTTTATTATTTTTTAATTAGAGGTTCATAAATTAAGTAGTTTTTCTTACAATAATCGAATCGCATGTTGCCTTTACCCTCTTCTGTATTTTGTAAGGTGATCCACGCCGTAGGAGGCTATTCGTTTAAAACTTGATTATACCAGTTTACGTACTATGGTTATTGCTTGCGTGAGTTTCATGGTGCAATGGTTGCAGCACCTTACTGGCTTTACGGTATATATAAAATATATTGTAAAAAATGGCATTTAAAAAAAGTGGCCATGTGTTATTATTGCCAAGATCTTTTCTCACGGCTTTACTCTTACGAACTTGGCATTAAATGTAGAATCATTCTATTCCAAATTTTGTCTGACGTTCATAAGCGTTGCATTTGTAACCTAAATGAATAAAGTACTTTGACTTTGACTAGAAGATTGTACCTAAAAAAGTAAATTCGATAGCGTTAATAATAAATAAAGTTAGTGTCAGTGTGTTAATGTAAATCGTAAAGTCGTGCCGCGTGACTCAACTAAACAATGGAAACAAACATATCTAATATTAGAGATGTGCACAAGTTCTATTAAAATTGAACATATTTTTTATATAAATACCAATCTCAAATCAATTTAGGTAGAGATGGTTATTACAGGAAATGGAAGTAATAAGTAGTTGTATATTGTTAGATATCTTCACGGTGATTACATCGGGTCGGGGAGCCCACAGCGAGAGAGCGGAATAATAAATTGATTTTCTAAGAGCTTAACATTATTAGCGCAAATTCATCTTTCGCGTGTCCGTTTTTGAGCTGAGTTCGTCTAAAGTACTCGACGAATTTTGATAGCTTCCATAACTTTACATAGTATAAAAAAACCGGGCAAGTACATGTCGGGCCACTCACAATGTAGGGTTTCGTAGTCCCGTCCCCCCCTCCGAATAATGTGGCTTATGAAGTGGGTTTTCTGTTGTTCTTGTTTAACAACAACCATGCAAAATTATAGCATCCTAGCACTAACAGTCTCTGGGAAAGGGTACGGACGGACGGACGGACATGGCGAAACTATAAGGGTTTCGTTTTACTATTTTGGCTACAGAACCCTAAAAAGTAGCTTTCCGTATCTGTTTGTATATCCGTTAACTCCTTCTAAACCACACAACAGATACTAATACGGTTTGCACCATCAATTAGTATATTTTTTCCGGATGGTTTATAAGTATAATACATGCTTATTATGTGTATAGATAGTGGGACAAAGAGCGTGCGAAACAGCAGCAGGCTACTAATTTATTATAATATGGAATATATATTCCTGAAAGCTTATGTTTATAATAAATGCACATTATATTTTATAATGTAAAAAGTGCGAAATGGATCATTAGCATAAATAAATAAATGCAAATACTTAGTCGTATAAAATGAACACGTCAAACTTCATTAAAAATCTGACCTTTATGGTTTGAAAATGCTAAATAATTCGAGATCAAAATCACCGAGTCAAAAATTATAATGTTTACTATGACATATTTATTCCCAAATTATTAATTTATGCTTTACGTAATGATCGGTTTACACCCTCGCGTTCAAAGCGACATTCAACGGGCACGAACACGAGCGCGAGCGTGAATTGGCGTGAATACGCTGCTCGGCGGTTTTTTTTTTGCGTCCGCCCATGTCAAGCTGCTTGCTGGCGGCCAATTCACGTATACAAAGCAGTATAGTTGCAGTGCAGTTCCGATTAAAACTCCCATTTTAGTATTCTTTTAACTTTGGGATCGATCTCAAAAACGATTGCGCACCGTACTAGAATGTCGTTATTGCGCTCTCGAGACGCATACTTGATGCAAGTGTATTTGAGATCAATCCAAAAATTACAATAATACAAAAATAAGCGTTTTTATCGAAACTTAACTGCAACTGCACTGCTTTAAATACGTGAATTGACCCCCTGGGCAGCTTGAAATGCGCCTAAACGCACCATAGGACCTTTTGTAACATATTTCTGTCGCTAATATTCAAGTTAAACTGACAGTGACAGATTGAAACTTATAGACGTCATAATACGATTTATATTTGGAAATTTTTCCAATAACAATATAACTTTTACTCGAAATTTCCCCATAATTATTAAAGAACTAGGTTCTTTATTAGAAGAAATTTATAAATAGTATTCAAAAGACAAAATATAGCAGCATGAGCTACTACATAATAATTTACAACCTTATTTTAGTTGGCTAAGATAGATACCTATATAATTTATCTATACTAATATTATAAAGCGGAAGAGTTTGTTTGTTTGCTTTGTTTGTTTGCTTTGTTTGTTTGCTTTGTTTGTTTGCTTTGTTTGTTTGCTTTGTTTGTTTGCTTTGTTTGTTTGTTTGTTTAAACGCGCTAATCTCAGGAACTACTGGTCCGATTTGAAAAATTCTGTTTTTGTTGGATAGCCCATTTATCGAGGAAGGCTATAGGCTATATAACATCGACTAATAGGAGCGGAGTAGCGACGTGAAATGTTGCAAAAACGGGGAAAATTTACGCATACGAAGTTGCCGCGGGACAGCTAGTATACGAGTAGGATAAATACTCGCGCAATTTTCGACTCTTATTATTGCCACGATGCAAATATAATTTTATACATCCAATACTTTATTTTATATAAACCTATAGTAGTGCTGTGATAATTTAAAAATACAAGAACAACTGAAACTTCTTGATTACATCCATTAATAATACGTCTATGAAAATACAGTGAGGAGCATAACATTATAACGAAGAGTGTTCTATTAAATTAGTATCTTTATAACATAAAAATGAAATTGTAAATGAAGGCAATTTATATCAGAAATTTAATTTAAAAAAATAACGAAGCGTTTAACACCAGTTTAATCGCAACAACAGGCTCTGCGCAGGCGCACACGCACGTCCTCACTCACGCGATTGTGCCTACCCTCTCAATCTTTATCACGAATATCTTTGTCAGAATGTAAACCCTGTTAAAATTAAAATAAGATATTTTTTTGAAAAATGCTCATAATTAATAAGTATCATTTATCTTTGTGTGATGAGCACGATGGTTTATTCTGTGTCTGGGTGTTATTTATCTGAATTAAGTATGTATTTAGAAATATATAAGTATGTTTATTAGTTCTCTGGTTTGCATAGTACAAGGTCTGCTTAGTTTGGGATCAGATAGCGTTGTGTGAGTTGTCCCAAGACATTATTATTATTATCATCTACCCTTTGATTAACATTTACCTTCTTTAAGAAGGTAGGAAAGGCAATAAAATAAAAACAAAGATAGACATTGTTTTTAGCCTCAAAAAACTGAGAAAATTAACATATGATTTGTCAAGTTTTATTGGAAAATTTTACCTAAGCCAAAACAGGCCTAAACACGCTCTACAGATCTTAACCTTCCTGATACTAAAACAAGCTGAATGCCTTGTAAACTAAACTGCAGGCTGCTAGCACGATATAATTCAGTGATCTCTATTACCAGTGCGCGGACGCAACTACGTCACCGTCGCGCCTGCGCGCTGCGCACCTCTCAATTATAACATGCCTTCGCCTAGGGCTGTGACAACTGGCACTACTACATTTTTTTGAGAAGGAATATCTTCAGAATCGATAGTACCTGTAGAACTAAAGATATTCTTTGCTGCTTATTTAAAGGCTTTTAATTTACTTATTTTAAAAAAATGCATTAAGTGACACGATAGTTTTTATATATAAAAGTGTCACAGTGATGATGACGAAAAGCTTAGTTTATTATAGACATGCAGACTGACTAACACTCTCAAGAAAGAGACAACGCGACTGTCAAAAAACATTTATGACATGACACAGAGGGAACAACTGGCCGCACGATTGTTTTGACTCTCTCACGCTTTGCAGCCTGTATTGACTTCATATATACCTGGAAGGGAACTCTCAGTCCAGTCTCTATGTCTGTGGTTTAGGTAGATTAGCCTACTAATCACCTTTATCCCTCTAACAACAAACAAACAAATTCACTTTTGCATTTAATATTTATAGTATTTTTTATAGGCATTTCTTGCCAATTACTTTATGAATGCAATAATTGCATTTTTGAAAGGTAGAAAAATTTGAAGTCCAGGAAAAGTCCAGGAATCGAATCCGAGACTTCTGTATGCCAAACCGGGGCCGTAATCGAACCACCTATCTGGACTATGTTACTAGACCTCATATTTTTCTATCCTTTCATGAACGCAATTTGGGCCCTCGCATACTTAATTAGGATTTGGAAATTAATAATAATAATAATAATTGTGTCACATAACCTTTAGATTAAAGTTTCTAACGGGCCTCTACGTGTTGGCTTCGGCCCCACGCACGCCTCCCAAATGACCGGGACTCCATAGTCCCGTGATATGGAAACGACATACATAATAATAATAATAATAATAATTTATTTCGAACATACGTCCATATTTCGTTAGTAACAGTTTTATGACTTACAAGCCAGTGTTAGTAGATACAGAAACAACACAATAAATATACAATTATTTGCGTGCAAGATTCGACGGTGCCACATGCATCCTTGTTCAATGACTAAAGATTGTTTTTAGATGAATGTATATAAAATAAATCGTTTTGTATAAAAATCTGTGACGAATTTTAGTTTTAACAAAATGATGAAAAAAACCAAAGAAAACAGGATGAAGGAGATATAAATATATTTGTGGGCAGATGTGATAACGATGGCAAATTGGCTATCATTTTCACAGCTCCGCGTATGAGGTGAGAAAAACTGTTGTACAGGATTAAAAATTATATTTATCGTAATAATATGTATATTTTTATACAAAAATATACGATACCTGTTGGTTGTCACAAAAAACCACTGGTTGTCTATTATTACAGTAAATTAAGCAGCTATTCCTTCCTGCGAATACCTGTCATTAGGTCAGAATCTTGTCTTAGAAGTCTTATCGAAATAAAAACGGGAAGTTTTTATTTCGATAAGACTTCTAGCGGTAGTAATATATGCAGTATGCCCTTTTCCACGTTTTAAGGTCCCTCTATACTCGTACCAAATCTTATTAAATCGTCCCAGTAATTTCAGAGATAACAAACAAATAAAGTAAAGTTTTCTCTCTACAATACATAGACTATAGACCACTTTACAACTAAATAGTATTTTAAATGTTTGACATTGTAATTTCAAGTAATATGATAATTACAGATCTTTGTACGATACGTCTGTTAGTAGCCTGTAGCATAAAGTACATAGCTATAGATCGACCGGCTTTTAGCTCATTAAATGACATACAGTCGCGCACGTATGGCGATATCAAGGTACTTTGGCGATTCGACCGAGATAGACCGAGATCTATTTATCTACGTGTGCGTCTTTATGTGAGTGAGCCAGTGTCCGCTCATTGCAGAGAGCTGGCCATCGGAACCAACCAACCTATCTAATTTGTGCCTGTAAACACATGACTCGTAATTATGTAAAGCATATGCATACAACATTACAAAGATGCGGTGATAGTGATTAGTAGTCCGTTTATCTTGAAATAGATCCTTAATTAGTAACCCATCCAATAAAACCATTAATCTATATCTAGTGATATAACGAGATAAAATTAAAATAAATGGACTCGAATCCCAGTTCCGGAGCTTTTTCTGTAATAAAATGTTGATTATCATGCAGGAGTAAAAGGCCTCAAAAAGTTAAATGTACCTAGTGAAAACAAGGCCTCCTCCACTTGCCCCTTAATTGCTAGTGAATTAATTATTTTGATTTACTTACCAATATAATTATTATTCTCAAACATCAAAACGGAAAAATAACTACTTATTAGGTACCTACCTACTTAACATTATGACTTGAATGGAAAAGTTACGAGTGATTAGTATGTTTGTAGCAGATTATTAGCTGTTTATTTATACTTATTGCTTTTAAGTTATGATGAGTGTTTCTCATCATAACTTAAAAGCAATATTTTTCCACTGGTATCGTAATCTAGGCGATATTAAGATGAAAAATAATAAGTCAGACTAGGTTTTTAGATTTACTGTGTAATTACAACGTCAAGTAGATTACTAATTCTTATGTTTATTGAGACAGCCCTAGGCTACAAGGAGCTGCTCCGCGCCACGACATTCGAGCATTACGCCATTTTCTTTTTATACTTTTTTATTACTTTTTTTAGGCAAAGGCGTTTTGTATTCAACCTTATCTTTAGCCACGGATAACTTTGTTACTTCTTTTAGTAGTTTTAATAGCCCATTTTGATATCAGATATGTATGAAATTGTTGAATGGATTATATTTTTATTACATTTTAAAAAATGGCGCCGTACCACGCGAGATCAAAGATTGTAGTTAACAATTTAATTTATTTATACTTAATTGATGAGTTTACAGATAATTTGATTGTAACGAGTTTTACTTACTTTGTAGGCACTAAGTAATGTTTTTTTTTAAGATACACCCGGCCCAAGTGTACCATCGAAATCACAAAGTTCAAGAACCCTTATAGCCTCATACCATTGACGTATAGACCCGGACCGTGCCATCCCTTTCAATTAAAAAGAAAATATTGACTACTAAGCGTGAAAGAGAGAAAAAACTCGTGCGGCCTTTCAAATTTATTGTCCACAAAGTAACGTTGTCTCTTTCTAGAGAGTGGTCAATTTTGTGAGGTCATGGCGCAGTCCTGGTCTTTACGTCAATGCCCCATACTCACTTACGGTATTAATTACTCGATAGTTTTACCGGAAGCGAGTCAGAAACAACGTACTAACCTTCTGCGAGGTGTGATTTTTCTGTCCGCAAGTTGATTATTACTCGTCTTCAAAGAAAACCTTAAGCTATAACATAATATCGTAAGCTTTAGGTAAGTAAGGAAGGGACTTCGTTTTAATATAATAAATACATATAAGTACATTACGAGAAGTAGTATGAAATTGCGCATATTTCCAAATCAATAACATGTAGAATTAACTTTTAACTGACAATATAAGTAGATATCAAATAGATGTCAATTTTAGACCGTACAAACATAAAAAGAATACTAAATGTATTTCTACTAATTAATCTGACCTGAGAGACAAATCCCTTAATGGTTTGATGTAGATAACGATATAAGAATTGAGACAGACGAGGACATGTCAGAAGTCAGACCGCCATTAGCGTCGCCATATTGTTTTGTTTAAATGACATTTAGTTTTTTTTGACGTCTTGTTGGCAAATAGCGGATAATGATGATAAATTGATGATAGTGCATGTGACAGCTCCGCATTTAACGTGGAAATACATAACATACCTACGTGCAAAATGAGTGCAATTAAAGTGTACAACAAATACTTGAAACTGGCAGAAATGGGCGAAAGTCGGGCCAGATTGCCATTCGCTCAAAAAGATTTTCGATCATTCGATAAAGTCAGCATTTTTTTTATACTACGAAATGTATAGCCACCAGGGATTGCGCCTGATGATAAGCGTCACTTTAGCCCATAACAGTATCAGTGACACCCAAATCCTTGTTTGGCAAAGATCTGAATGTAATGTAATGTTATGTGGTACACATACCTATGCAGTCAATGGCGAAAAATTATATTCAAAAACAAGACGTCACGACTGAAAGCATAAACATTACTTAAAGCCTTTATGGACCACAAACGACATCTTTTTTTTTATAAACTCTGCAGCTAACCATAAACAAAAACATTCTTTCCAATAACTTTTTAATGACCACAAACTTAATTACCTTTGTAGACCAGCTGGAGACAAAAATAAACAAGTTTTTACGATATATACTGGTATGAAATAAAATCTCAAAAGGGACCCTATAAAAGTAAAGCGGCGAGCAATATTCTGGTCATCATAAAACGTTTGGAAAGGCCTGAGGGCTTGAAAACTGGGGACTTGGGAGTAATGTCCATTTGTACCGCAAATTGATATTATACGCAAGTATGGGTTGCTGGTTGCACACCGTAAAAGGGCGCAGTAATATTGTTTAAATGGTAGATTATGAACATGACTAGAATGCGAATTATTTTTTTCATTCGGGTTTAGTTTCAAACGGATCCCGTTAAAGTTCGCTGGAGAATAATTTTGTTTTCTTCTGTAGAGTTTTTTTTACTGTTATTCTCTGTAAAAATGTTTGAGACCTATTAAAACCATTCTAAGATATTTAACTCTCTAAGGAGAGAAGGTCTGTAATCTACAATCAAAATGCTATACTGGTTATGATTATGTATGTTACCGATTTTGGTCACAGAGCGGCGAACCTCAACAGACCCATACATTATATTGTTTAGCAGGCACTCATTTATATCGCTGTCAAAGTTTGATACGACCTCTAACACAAGCTGAGAGATAGTAGCGCATGCCCGACGGCTTACCACACTCACCGCACCACGAACACATATGACTTTGCTTATCCTCGTAAATCTTTATCCCCTCAGTTACCATTAAGTCACGTCTAAAGAAAGACATTCACATGATTTTCTCGAGTAGGTATTACTTCAATTCTTTCCCAAATACGACATTTGATACTTCACATTAGTGTCCGGGGACTTAATCCACTCCATTAAGTCGCTTTGAGTCGCAACTGGTGACAGACGCGATCCGATGGGTGGGCTTAAAGACTTAAAGGACGTGCGTTATATTAGTTTGTAATTTAATCTTTTGCGCAGGATTTTGCAGGGATTATGTGGAAAAGGATCTTGCGCTTGACTGGATATTGTCGGTTATTTTTTAAACTTCAGCGCAAAAAGAAAGCTGTTATAAGAATATATGTGTCGGTCTTTGTCACCGTAACGCCGAAACGAATAAAGGAATCTGGATGCGGTTTTTTTTATTAGAAAGTTAATTAAATCGGGATGCTGCTTTGTTTCATGAAAATCCGTTTAGCCGTTTGGGAAATAATACAACATGTTGCGGTTTTTACCGTAGCAAAATGAAGTTAAAAGTATCACGATTTAATTAGTAACATTATAGGTACCTAAATATTTTCTTAAGAACATATAGTTAATATGCTAGTAATTACTCTTAACTTTCTTCGAGTTTAATTGGAATTGTTTATTTATTTTTTTAGTATTTATTATGAAAACCAATAGCATTACAAAATATGTACAAAAGTATAACGTAAAACATTGTAGTAGCCAATTATAGGGTTTTCCTGTATATAACAATTATTGTTAAAAAACATGGCGGCGGAAGACAAGTGGTAAAGTCAATCATTACCCCGGTTACGTTATTGGAATCCCACAGATTACACTAGGTACATAGCAATCGATTTAGCTTAACTAGAGTGGTTAACAAGATTGCTATAGTTATGTGCTCTCACTAGTATTTTTTATTTTTAACTAGAAAACTAGCGACATCGCACTGATTGTTTTTCAACTTTCGTGATTTTTACACATATTAGAATATTATCGGGACTTAATCGCGTTAAATATTCTTTAAATATTTTATTGTACCATACCAAGACCAATAAGACCGGAGCAGCAATGAGAAATGTCGCAATAACGGAAAAAAATTGCTAGTTATGAATATACATAGATGAAGATAAGTCCGTGCGAAACAGGAGCGGGCAGCTAGTTATTAATAAATTGATTATCTTTCTTGTTTACATTGAATACTCGAATTAATATAAGGTTATACGAACCAGACATCTATGTATAATCACAATAATAAGTGTTGTAAAAGTCATCCAAGTCTGCTAATGTTTGTAATGCAATTGTAAAAGGGTACTTTACATAACTTTATTGCTTTAACTTAACGGCAAGCATACAAAGTACTAAGTAAATGACTTAAAATTCCAAAGATTACTTAGATAAGGATGTTTTATAAGCATCTTACGCTTTACATGGTTTTAAAGCAAGAATAAGGCTTGCTTATTAAACTTGTTTATTGCAGATATACAAATACAATGAAGAAGAGTTTGTAAAGCCAATTTAGATGAAGTTTAGTATGGAAATAGGTCGACCTTGAGGAAGGTTTAAGAGGAACCAAAAGCGAAATTAATTGAGCTTTTGGTAGAATGACATAAAGAGAATAAATTAAGTAGGTTCTTTCATGTACATTCAACTAAGTTGACGAATACTGAAGCGGCAGTAGCCTAATGGCTTAAGGTCGGTCAATCGGTAAATCGGTCTCGCAATCGTGAGGTCGCGGGTTTCAATTCTACCCATTATACTACCGACGTGAACCCACTTTGCCAGATTGCTAGTAATGTGAGACTCAAACCCTCATTGCTAGTTTTATATATATATAAAAAAAAGGAAATTGTAACTATGTATAAGTCGTCTCGAATATTTACAAAGTTGAAGTTTGTTAGCTCGTTTGATCGAACTAATCTCAATGTTGTAGACTGAAATAAAGAAGAACATATATGCTATGTTATCACTATCATAAATGGGCGTTTAAACGGGCCATTTTTTACGGCAATTAGTGGCGGCACTATGCTCGGCCAATAATGGCAATATGTCTGCAATTGTATAGAGCATGATTTAGTCACCTAAACTGGCTACACAACCCGGCAACAATAAAATAGAGAGCGACTGAAACAACAACAAAATTGTCCGGGCGACAATGCGCAAAATCGATCGCTCAGCGATCGTCCGGCAACCATCATATCAATATTGGAGAGTAGTACATGTTGCCGGCCACAGCATTGCCGCCACAAATTGCCGTAAAAAATCGCCCGTTTAGACGCCCCTTAACCACTGCAGCAGGCAATAATTGCCGTATGTACGAGTATGAAAAAGTATCATTATTGTCACAACTTTTATATCAAAGAAAATCTTTGAAAAATCCACCGGAAAAGTCTAAAAATCTAATCTAATTAGGAAACTCAACTCTCACCAACCCTCAAAGCACTCAATTTTTGGAAAAGTTGTGTAGAAAAATATCTATAAGTTTGAAAGTTTTTCATTAGCATATTACCAGTGATCCCTATAAAATATCCATAATGAAAATAAGATAAGAACTGTTAAACGCCAATCACATAAGATGAGAGCATCCGTGCGACACGGGACATATCGATGTCGCCGACAGATAATCGCAGCCGTGTAAGTAGCCTAAACGATCCGAGTGGACAGATGTTATCGATTCATGGTTTCCGATGGCCTTTAATCGTTTTGTTTCGAAGTGGTAATGGGTTCATTCACGCGTTTATTCGATTTATTTGCTTTTTTATCGCATACAAAGATATTTCTATGCGATAAAAAAGCAGAAAAAAATCTGTGGCGATAATATTTTATTTTTAATCGGCTTAAAAAAAGGTGTATGTATGTATTGGATTTTCTCAAAAACTTTTGATCCGATTTGAACAGAATTTTAGGTACTTAGCTTCACTTGTAACCGACTAACTAGTTAACTAACTATCTATGTGGTGGAATCTTGGAAGGTAATTTTAACCTACTTCTAGTTAATATCGTATCGCAATGAAATTTTGTATATGAATGTAGTTCGGAAGACAACACAATAACTTGGTAACTTGAAGCTGATGTGATGATGAAGTGAGTGCCACTCCTCTCTTTTAAAACCCATACATCCCTGAAGAGTGCCACAGGGATGTATAGGTTTTAAAGACCTCAGTTAATCGAAGTACCTACTTCTAATTATCGTATCGCAATTAAATTTTGTATGTGAGTGTAATGCAAAAGACCACACAATAATTTAGTAACATAAAGCTGATGTGTTAATAGAGCAGAATTTCGACAATATCGCCATCTATTGGAAACGGGATTGGTTGTTGCGCTTGATAAAGATTGTAGATGTCATATTATAATTACATATTATTACGCATTACAAATGGGTATTTAAATGCATTTATTATTTAAATTAATTTATCAATATTATGTAGTAGACGCTACTGACAGACTACCTCTGTGGCGCAGTGGGAGTGTATCCGACTGCTATCCAAGAGGTCGTGGGTTCGATCCCCACTCAGGATATAACTTTGTGTGATGAGCACGATGGTTTATTCTGGGTCTGGGTGTAATTTATCTATAATATGTATGTATTTAGAAATATATAAGTATGTTTATCAGTTGTCTGGATTCCATAGTACAAGCTCTGCTTAGTTTGGGATCAGATAGCGTTGTGTGAGTTGTCCCAAGATATTATTATTATTATTACTACATAATATTGATATATCTATTGAAAAAAAAGAAATTAAACTTAGATATACAATCTAGACTATGATGAAACCGAAAAGATTATAGTCACATCTAAGTAGCGAAACGCACACACACACACACAGACACGCGCACACCCTCACACACACAAACACACACACACACACACACACACACACACTCGCATATGCTCACTCACACATTCACTCAAACAGGCAATCACGCACTCTTATATAATAACATTGAACTTACCTTATTGATATTCTTGTTCTAGTTCCTAATAATCTCCAAATTGTAAACTAAGCTTTATATCTTTATTCCTCTTAGTATGTTAATCTTGTACGTATTGCACTCTATTATTTAGCAGTAAACTAAAATATATAATCATAGAGAGAGCCTGGAGATTTGTCACACAGGTTTCGTACCTAGTACGAACTCCAGCTCTCACTAAGGTTCCTCGTATTATGTAAAACAAACAAATTGTAACATGCTTGTAAACCTTATTGAGAGAAATAAACGTTATAAAAATGATAGATGTCACTATTTATTGAACAGACTAAAAATAAATAAACGTAGAGCGCTTTGCTCACTTGTCAACTGAAACTGAAACGCTTCACGCTTATTAAATTAGCTACCTACTTAATACAAGTAAATTTAATTATTTTTAGCGCATTTTTTAGCTTCTTTAAGGCTATACTTTTATGTTTAGGAAGGTTTTCGTAAATTTTACCACTGTTGGTCCATAGATGAATGGTTTCCTAAGAATGTCACACCCCTTCGTGCCGTCAGCAAAATGGGAACTATGAGTGTACCTATTAGTGTTTTAATTTATTTTGTTGCTACGTTTTATCGTAATAAATGTATACCTACCATTCAGCTGCAGGCCAATGTATATATAATGTTATTCATTTGTTAGTTTGTGCTTGCTATTCATTATTATAATAGCATGCCCTAGGCATGTGCGATTATATTTGATCCATTTCCTAGGATCGTTATGTAATGTCCCGAATAGATTTTGTCTTATTATAATGTTTTTATAATGTTCACTAAACACTGTCGACGATTGATTGTATTCACTAGCTGACCTGCGCAACTGCGTCTGTGTCAATTTTCCCTGTTTTTGCAACATTTTTAATCGATGCTCCGCTCATATTAGTCGTAGTGTGATGTTATATAACCTATAGCCTTGCTCGATAAATAGACTAATAATTTTTAACAAATGAACTCTTCAGCTTTATAATATTAGTATAGATTTGTCGCTTAAATATTTTTTTTTTAAGATAACTAGTAATGAAATTGAAACATCGCTGGATGGTATGTTCGTGATCCGATCTTCTGAAGGATCAGCGCAACCCTAAAATGCCATTGAGTATTTATATTGTATCTTTGTTTCCCTGTGTTTATAATTTTTGTATTTCTGCAGTCTCATATTCTGTACTAAAAGAAATGAACTTATATTATGCTAAAAATACTTTTTTCTTTCTTTTCTTTTCAATTCTCATAAACGTTCCACCCGACAATACCTACATCAGACCGGTTACCGTATCCAATAAACATTGTTTTCCATCTTAAATTTAACATAAAGTGTTGCCTGCAATTTGTCAACTTCGCTAAACACTATTTTAAGTCGACAGCCAACACCCACGTGGTGTGTAGGCGGGCTGCAAACGCTACGACTATCAGTCGCACGGAATCGCGACACGACTGCAACTCACCTGATGTATGCGCACGACTCGTAGCCACTCTACGGGGGTGGCGGGACAGAATACCAAGAATACAGAAGGGGATCTTCATACAATACACGCTTGAGCAGTGCACACGTAGACATCACTCAGGGTACTACACTCACAGACGGGTCGGCACTTTCGATTCGGCAGTATTTGCCAACAACAAAGCCTTCCCGAAGCAACTGCTCTTCTACACATGTTCGGCTTCATTAACAAGTGCCGATCGGGTAGTTTATTGGGGCCAGTACATCTTTCGAGTCGACAGTATTTGTTGAACGGCAAAACCGATCACCATAAGTCGGCAGCTGCCGCCGTCGGCTGGGCGTACATGTTTATATTCGGCAAAGCTGACCGGCTTTTTCTCCAACATTCATCTAGTTCGGTTTTACCGATGCCGGCCCTCTTATGTTTGGCTACTCTCACGAACACGTAATCTCGAAACGCCCTTCCAACAATGTGGTCTGTAATTCCGTGTCTGTGAAAGATATCTAGGAGGAGGTACGTATCAAGGTTACCTTCTGTACTCTTGGTATTTTGTGATGGAGGTCTCAACTGTCGATAATTTGGATTGATTGTAATTACTTTGTATAGAGACTTGTGAAGATATGTTTATTTTAGTGTGTATGGCCAATTGTGCTCTAAACAAGTGAGATTTATTCTATGGACATTTTCCTTGTTTGTAGAAAATCTGTTGTCGAGATCAGTCTATGTATATGTATAGGAAAGATTGATTTGTTTGTAAGTTATACGACCATAGCACAGATGATATAAAACTATACTAGTAACCATAGAATCAGTTATTCTTCCGTGAAATAGTGATGTTAACACATAAATGTGTTTCGGTTGAAGGGCCCTATAGCAAATAAATTACTGGGCAAATGAGACTTACGAACTAGAGACTACGAGGAGCCCAGTGCGGTGACAATTAGATCTTAGCCAAACAAGAATTTAGGTGTCACTGATACCGTTATGGGCGTGATGTTTACCATCAGGTTCACGACCTGCTCGTCTCTTGATTTTGTAGTAAGTAGGTATATAAAAAAAGGAGTAATCTTTAAATCTAGGGAACCGATTTTGATGAAACTTGGTGTAGATGTTATTATTATTATTGTTACAATTTATCGCGAAAATAAGCGGAGCCACGTAAAACATCTAGCAATTTATTTAATGTCATTAGTTTGTAGACATGAGTCATTATTTTAGTACCTATTAATAATATCAGTATTCAAAATATTTGAAGTAAATATCTTTTCTGTTCTCCAACTTGCAAGTATACACTTTATAAAAATCTTTATCTCAAATTAATGTAATTATCAACTGAAGGACGGTGTGGTACAATCGATCATTCTGCTATAAATGGTTGGTGGTATGATTGTATCGTACTGAACAATTATTAATCGCTTACTACGAGTTACGAGTAACTCGCTTAAGGCGAGTATAATTGGGATCATATCAGCTTTGTATGCACATACATACATTTATATGCAAATTAAATTTAAAATGGTCTTATTATAGTACTTTTTCCTACATATTTTTATAGTGCTGCAGGCCTAAAAGATTGTTATTATTGTGTCACTTACAATTTTTAGACATATTTTATAGTAGCTTTCGCTCGCGGCTCCACCCGCGTGGATGTCGGTTATCGCGATAAAAACTATCCTATGTCCTTCCCCGGGACTCAAACTATCTCCATACTACATTTCATCTAAATCGGTTTAGCTGTTTGAGCGTGAAAGCGTAACGACAGACAAACAGAGTTACTTTCACATTTATAATATTAGTATGGATTACATAAAATAAAAAACTTTATAAAATCTAATATGACATGTTGACAGGCCTAGTGGACCCTTACAAGTAAATCAAGGGGCATCTATTCGATTCTAGGTTAAATTTACATTCACTGAGTGTTTGTTTTATGTCTGGATGTAAAAATAATTATAAAAATAAGTATGTTTATCAGTTGGTTGGTTGGCATAGTACAGTCCTTGCCTAGTTCGGGATCAGATGGCCGTGTGTGAGTGGCTGAGACAAATATGCAATTTCAGACTAAGTATTTATCCGAGGCAACTAATAATAGATTAATATCTCATAGTCACCGGACTATAGAGACTAACGAGGAAAAAGAAAATATATACTGTATATGTCTGTGCACACACTTATGCACATGCTATAATGTAATATGTTTATAATATAAAGTTCAGTTATTGTAGTTGACTAGTTTTCTAGTTAGACGAACCGTAACCAAAATAAATTAGGAGAACATTTAAAAAAAAAAAAGTTTCTTACAATGTGGGATTGTGAGTCCCACAGTAATAGCAATCTTGTTAACCCCTTCAGCTAAGCTCAATGGCTTGTGTTAGGAGTGAGTTCACGTCGGCAGAATAATAAGTAGGATTCGAACCCGCGAACTCCTCACCCAATGCCTAAGTAAGTAATTGGGCTACCGCATACATAACAATTTCGTAAATTAAAAAAATGTTTAAGGTTCTTATTTCCAAAGCACTTATTTTGCGCATCCAAATTTTTACACAACTCTTTATCATTCAACTAAACACTGTGCTGACAATATTCCATTTAATGTCTATGAACTTTGAAATGTACATCAAAGAATGCTGTTTGCAACATTGTTTACATTATTACTTTGCATGTAGCTTTTTTTTTAAAAAAAAAAAAGATAACTAGCAATGTGGCATGTGTTAGGAGTGGGTTCACGTCGGTAGTATAATAGGTAGGATTCGAACCTTAGCCATTAGGGTTACTTCCTCTTCAAAGGCTCCCACCATTTTAAGAGAAAAACGAATCAATTGTAGCTGAACCTTTAAATAAACAAATGCAATCCAGACAATTTCCAATCGATATCCAACCAATCAGTTAACAGCTCCCAATGGAAGTCTAATCGCTACTAACATGCGACATAATAGTCGCACAGTATCGCACTATCGTACGATGTATTATCGCTTGCAACCGACCTTACATCAAAGTGAATGTTCACTGTATCGAAGCTCTATCTGTCTGCGACAATGGTTCTAAACGTTTACAAAAAAATGTTTTTGGTTTCTATTTTGGTTATAAATTGACTAAAAAAAAACAATAATCTCTTTGTGAACTTTTAAGAAGATTTTTTAAACATGTAATTAAAATTAGAACTTGATGATCTGATTGTGAAATTGATGAGCTAACTACTTGTAGTTAAAACATTCGCTAGTGAATTAATTTTAATGCATACCTTATACAGGGTCTATCAGAAATGTGTGGTCAAATTTCAGCAGCGGGTAGGGTTATATTATCAGTATTGCACCTACCATGGTGCCTTTATTATTACATTATTATTACATAGTTATAACATATTCTTTTTGTCAAAATTCAGTAGTGAAAGGAGTATGGCATGAGAATTACACCTCCCCTGGTACAAATTCGATTGGATTATTATGGCATACAACTTTTTAAGTCATACTTTTTTAATTAATAACATTTTATTCATAAATAAACGAATTCAAAAATAATAAATATTTTTTTAGGGTACTCCGATTTGAATAAAATTTGGTATGTGCACATACCAACCCATATGTCCACACTTTTCTGTTACACACTGTATAAATTAGTCAGATATTTTTAAGGAGTTTCATTATCATCAAAGAATTTGCAAATAAGATAAGATGATAACCTATACATCGACAGAAAGTTGTCAAAGAAAGGTGGATCTAATTAAATACCAAAACAATTTAAAAATTTGCCATTACAAATCCTAATAATTCTTTGTGTTTTGAGAAAATATTCTTGCCATAAGAAATTTTATAGCATAAGGGGGTATAAAACTTTGAGCACCATGTTCCTATGTCGGGTCGCGACATAGACGATGTCGCGATAGCGGCGCGGCAGTCGCAGAGTCGCACGGCTCGCGACAAATGCGACAACAGTGACGTAATGAATGGCTCGCTTTAGCCGAGAGATATCGACAATGTGTATTTGATGCTGTTGTAGGGTTAAACTTGGGTGTAATGTAATGTAATGTGTAATGCTGTATTCACATCGAAGTACTATTTGTGGAGTGTGAGGATATTACCATTTTATATAAAATTAGCTGACCCGAGCAACTTCGTCTGCACAATTTTTTCCCGTTTCTGCCAATTTTTTAATGCTGCTCTGCTACTATTAGTCGTAGCATGTTATATAGCCTTCTTCGATAAATGGGAAAATTCAACGGTAAAATATTTTTTCAATTTGGACCAGTAGTTCCAAACAAACAAACTCATCAGCTTTATAATATTACTTGCTGAACCTCGCAACTTCGTCTGCGTAAACTTTCCTCATTTTTGCAGCATTTTTCATTGCCGCTCCGTTCCTATTGGTCGTAGTGTGATATTATATTGGTTATGTACGAAATAGGTTATCCAACAGTAAATTATATTTTTTCAATTCGGACCATTGGTTCCTGAGATTACCGCGTTCAAACAAACAAACAAACTCTTTAACTTTATAATATTAGTATAGAATATAGAAAAGTAATAAGTGTATATTCCCTATCTACAGCAAGAAAGAAACTTTTCTGCAAAATAGGTCCAAAACCCCCAAAAAAAAGATTCTGGGTATGCCTATGAATACCCAGAATCATTTTTTTGGGGGCTTTTTGTAATTTTGAGGGAGGTGATACAATTAATCCAATGAGAACCTACCTTTTTGCAATATCGGGGAGGGGAAGGAGGGTTGGTCTACTACCCCCAAATCCCCTCTTCCTGGGTAGGTATGCCCATGGGTCGAAGGGTTTTGACTGGACTTGAAATGAGTGAATGAATGAGACAGAACTTTTTTTATAATAATTTAATAGATACTAGCGTCAAACTGAACTTTATCAACGTCTTTATCAAAACAATGTAGTAGATACATGTTTTTCTAATACCATTTCATATTTATACTTTTTTTGTATCATTCGCTAATATATTTGTTTTTTTACATTTAAAACATAAAACATGACTCAAGATAAAATTCCGTTTAAAACTTTCTTACAAATGTACTTACCTACTTATGCAATACTCGGAGCAGCTGATGCAGTTACGATATTACTTCATTTCCTTTACAAAATACATTACAGGAACATATTACCGTATTATTTACAACCTTACATAATATACATAATGGTTATCAACATCTTTACTCAATAATTTTCTTGTCTCCTTAATTTCGGCCGTCCGATAAAAAATAACGAGTGTGGACTCACAGTGACACCAACTGATATTTTTGTTTATGAGTAAGGGAGATAGTTGTATAATTATGTATATTTTATTAAGAGTAAAAGAGAAAGGGATATTTGAATTTCGGTTGACTTGGTTAGGTATATGTATGTATTTTAAAGTATACTATACGATAAAATACATATACCGTACCTAAGTGAAATAAGATGTCTTTATAATATGTTCAGTTCGTTAGAAGGCCTTTTGGTGTATGTTTGAACGAATTTTTGACTGCCTCTGTGGCGCGGTGAGAGTGTGTCCGACTGCTACGCAAGAGGTTGTGGGTTCGATCCCCACCCAGGATAAAGCTTTGTGTCATAAGCACGGTGGTTTATTCTGTGTCTGGGTGTTATTTATCTATAATATGTATGTATTTAGAAATATACAAGTATATTTATCAGTTGTCTGGTTTTCATAGTAAAAGCTCTGCTTAGTTTGGAATCAGATAGCGTTGTGTGAGTTGTCCCAATATATTATTATTATTTTTAGAACAGAGGTTGCAAAATATGCTTATTTGTATGGGATTATAATTCTCTCGATCACATCTCATAACCTAGCTAGACACGTCAACTCGCACACTTATGATATGTAGTACGTCAATTTAAAAACTGACGATGGCTTCAATGACCCCATTAAAAGTTTGAAATCTTACATAACTATAAGTAAAAATCATTTGTCGAACTGGCTAATTGTTATTTTATTGTTGTATTTTTAATAGTCAGGATAAAGTTTGTTTCAAAGATGTTTGAAAATCGAAAGGAAAAAAACACCCGAGGGAAGCCGGGCGGGTAGCTAGTATATTAAAAAATATTCTCAAGTACCAAAGTCATGAAATAAGAGAACTCATTATTTCTTTCACCACTTAAATAAAGCAATAACCAAATTTCTAAATTGCACAAAACGCAGTAATAAAATTATATGAATACTTATTGAAATGTAACTGGTTTTTATTATTATATGCAGTTATTTTTATTGTTTATTCACGCAAGCAGCAACTTTTGAGAAAGTTGATCACTTAATTATTATGAAATCGACTAAATTGCATATAATTGAACTTTGATCGTCGGATAATCAACACATTTTATTTCAAAAAGCAATTTTGGATCATGTATCATAGTTTAAGAGGTTAGGTAGATTGTAATTTATAAGCAACTAATTGACGATTACGATTGTAAATGCGTTGTAACTTGTTTTCATTGCTTTTTAGATTTCTTTGACTAGCAGTCGCCGGCGGCAACGTCTGCTTGTAAATCGGTTGTTGCCAAGGAAGAAATGTGAAAAATGAGTACGAAATATTATTATAATAAATGTATAATATTTATAAATCGTATAACTTGTGAGGATGGAAGTATGGAGTTTTGTTGTTCTTTCACGCAAACATTGCTGAAAGAATTTTGACACAACTAAATAGTGCATATGTGTAATATGCACATGCACAAAAGCTACGAGTACTAACATTACGCGGGTGAAGCCGCAGGAAAGCTAGTATAATATAAGTCACCTTATCTTCCGATCCGAGTGCCTAATATTAAACAATTTTGGAAACTGAAAATCGTTATTAATTAATTCTGTTGTAACATCTGCTCTGATCTTAGATATAATTTACAAAATTGTTACACTTCCAATATAATTTTTGCAGCTGCTACCATTATACCGACTTTTATACATTTCCTTAATGCTTTTTCTCTGTATCCTCGTAAATCGTCATTTGCCTTTCGTTTTATGAGTCATGAAGTGTTTTAAACGTGTTTGTTTAAATACCTGAAAGGAAGACAGAAATCCATTTATCATTACCGGTAGTCATAACTTGAAAGACCGAGAGCCATTTTCCATAAACACTTATGTGGGGTCCTTTTATATTTATATATCTCTACTATGTAGAAGGCTACTATTAGAAATCAATATTTTTAAGAAATTAAATATTGTTTAACCCATAGAATAACAAATTATTAGATAAGGCATACTTGGAAAAGTATCCCACCCGAACCATCAATCAATCAGGCTGTATCGGTCCACTGCTAGACATAGGCCTCTCGTAACTTACGCTACAACATTCAGTCCAATCGATGTCCATTCTAGGAGTCATTTGCTCCATCGTATCGGCCATCGATCCTTCTGCAATAGTGGCGCTGCGTGCTATGTCGGCTTTTAACGTTGGGTCTTTATCGGATGACCTCCGTCATAACAGGTAGGACGAACTGGTTAAATACCTTGATCATTAGGCATTGCGGTAGATCCTCCCGCTTTTGATGATAGCGAGAAAACCGAATGTCTAGCTGACTGTCTCGAGCTTCAATGTTCCCCCAGCACCCTCCCAGTCGACTTAGATCACCTCGAAGAGGTAAACCAAGAGGTGGAACGGCTAGCCTCACTACCGTTACCCACCCTATCCGAAGAGGATGAAGACCCTGTCCCCCCAGTCACACCCGATGAGGTATCAGGTAGCATCAAGAAACTAAAACCTAGGAAATCCCCCGGTTCGGATCTAATCAACAACAGAGTTATCAAACTCTTTCCCCCCATCCTTATCGCCCTCATGACCGCCATCTTCAATGGGGCCATGTCTAATAACATCTTTCCACACCAGTGGAAAAATGCCATCGTCATTGGCATCCCAAAACCGGGCAAGCCCAAGACCGAACCGAGTAGTTATCGACCCATCAGCCTTCTCAACGGCATGGGCAAGATATACGAACGACTTATACTCAGTCGTCTCCTAGCATACGCCGATGCTAACCTGCTCATTCCCCATGAGCAATTTGGCTTTAGGAATCACCATTCCTGTGTTCAGCAAGTCCACCGACTGGTTGAGCACATAAGTCACAAATTCATGTACGGTCAACGTACAGGCGTCCTCTACTTTGATGTGGCGAAGGCGTTCGACAAGGTCTGGCACAACGGCTTATTATATAAGCTGTGGCAGATGGAAGTGCCACACAGACTCGTGCTCATCATACGAGACTACTTGTCGAATCGCCTTTTCCGCTACAGAGTCGAAGGCGCCCTCTCCTCCCCCCACCCAGTTCATGCCGGAGTCCCACAGGGCTCGGTATTATCTCCAATCCTGTTCTCGCTGTTCACAAGCGACATACCAAAGCATCGGCAAGCTCAATTAGCACTTTTCGCAGACGACACTGCAATCTACGCCTCTGGTACTAGTCTGGATTCCATAGCCAAGAACCTCCAATCCTCGGCCGACGCACTCGGTGCATGGTTTAGGAAGTGGCGGATCGAGGTGAATCCAGACAAAAGTCAAGCAGTGCTATACCATAGGCAAGCTAACAAACTCCCCCCTCCCCGCCCGCCCACGATTCGTATGTTTGGTAAGCCGATCCCTTGGGAGAAGCAAGCCAAATACCTAGGAGTTATTCTTGATGATCATCTGTCGTTCATTCCGCACATTAAGACCGTGCGCGGTAGGGCCGCTATGGCACAAAGTCGACTATACTTCCTCTTAAACCGTCGTTCAAAGCTTTCGCTTAAGAACAAAGTCCGCCTTTATACGGCTTGCATACGCCCCATCATGACGTATGCCTCCCCTGTGTTCGCACACACCCCCCCCCTGTAGAATTCGTAAACTTCAGGTTCTCCAGAACAGATTCATGCGTAAAGCAACAGGAGCTCCCTGGTATGTTAGGACAGAGAATCTTCACATAGACCTCGGTCTGCCTACAATTAGGCAATTCATGAAGCGCTGCTCTCAGAACTTCTTTGACTCCGCCGCCGCACACAAGAACCCACTCATAGTGGCATCGTCTTCCTACACACCGTCTTGCATCTCGCGCATTCGCCGTCCGAGACACGTTCTCGGCGAGGATGACGACGAGATCACCAAGGCGCAGGAAGCCGCATACTCATCTATGAGACACAACTCACCCCGCACCGGCAACTCACCGCGATACCGACCTCGTCGTAGGGGTCGTTTGTATCGTCACCGCGTCACTACACAATCGGGCCGGCCCGCCACACCTAGCATAGCCCACGACTAGGGTTCGAGTTCCCTTGGTAGGGGACGCCCTATGCATATGCAGCACTCACTCTCACTCATATGACCGTAGGCAAATTTTTGTTAGTTCCGTCTAACAAAAGTTTGAATACGTAGGTACATTTAGGTTAGGAGCACACGCTCGCCGCACGACCGCGCAAGGGTGTACATAGCCTAACGGCTTACACTTATCACCTCACAAAAAAAAAAAAAAAAGCATTGCGGTAGAGACAAAGAGAAGACTCGACGAAATTTGCAAAACGCTACCCCAATCGGATCATCCTGTTGACTTTCTCAAAGTTGTTTCTACTCAATATTAACAATATTCTTTAACAACTTCGAGCATCGATCCTTCTATATAAATTGGTCTCTGCATGACATTAAACATGATTTAGTTTTATTCCAAATAATGAACAATATACCGGATTAAAAATTTATAAAATTCCAACTATCTCTACCAGTGGGAATATGTCAGTAGAAATACTTAGAACCAAGGGCTAGTGCAACGCACACTTGGACACCGTTCACGTATAGGGAATTTGGGACCATTTCGTTAAAAATAAAAAATAAATCTCTTTATTTACATAAGATGCAAAACAACACTTGTGATTCATGCCTAGTTCGCAAACAATAAGTAAGACCGAATAAATGAACAAGGCTATAAAAGCTCGCAGCCACTCTTTTCAAATCGCCAATTTTTACAATCATTATGAATTTTACCTATTGTTTGCGAACAGTCATTACAAGTAATAAATAGCATAAATGTAAAATCGACTTTTCACAAGTGTAGTATTTTGCTTCCTAAGTGAATATTTTTTTTTCTTATTATTATTTATTATGAATTTGATATGAGGGCTGCTACTAATATATTATATACCATATTAGTGGACTGAAGCAAATTATTTTACATATAATAAAAATTGGTACATGAGATAAAATAAAATCAACCTCAGTGGGTACAACATAGTAGGAGCATCTACTTACAACAAGGTAAAAACGATATGCGCTTAAGGGCTTACGGTTAGGAGCTGGAGCTTAAGCTTAAGTTGCTTAGAGCTTAAGGTTAGGAAAGTGTTCCAAGATTCTGTGTTTGTGAATGATGCGTTTGAGCTCGTTTGTGAGAAGCTTACCGTCTGTACACTCAGCGTTTGTGGTGGAAATGAAACAGCATTATCTAGTGTCTCATAATATTTACAAGTTACTGCACATTAAATTGAGAGCAAAGATCCCGTTGCTCTATTAATTGCGTTGGTCCATAAACTAACTATTTTATTTTTCTCATTACAAAGTAATATTGCGTCCGAAGGAATCCAATTCTCCATATATGGCCCGGTCGGATGCTCCGCGGGCCTCAATGGGCCATATTTGCGTTTATTGCGTGCGATTATTAATAGGAATTTTAATTTAATAGCTATGCTCTTTGCGTATGTAAATATGATTGTGTCAATTTGCATTGCATGGAGATTTTTGGAGCAGGTTTTTTGTAATCTTTGGAAAATATAGAGACTGCAAAGAATGGCACTCTATAATATTTGTCGCATGCTCTCGGGCTCTCTGGGGTACCTACGGAAGGGTGTAACAATTTTGTGGTAACGTTGCTACATCTTTCTGTCTATGTCAAATTATAAACATAATGACATCTTCATTTCAAGCTATTTTTATATAGGCAAGTCCCGCACTAGTGTACCATACCTCTGTCGCGGGGACTTTAAAACATACCCTCGGGCACAAAGTTCACCCGGACTCGTAACCACAATCTGCAGAACAAAGTAGTGTCACCTGAGGGAATGCAAACACAACATGAAAAACAGAGTCGCAAGTCTTACCACTGATCTATTTTTATGAAACCATATTTATATAGTGATCAACTCAAACGATTTAACATAATCATAGAGAAAGGATTATGCTTTTATTTATAAAGAGCAATAAAATGCAGAATAATATTAATAAGTGCAAGGAATTTTAATGAACATTCAATTAACTTCATTTACAAACTGGGTGTAGGCAGTAAAGTGAATCAATTTATGACACAATTAAAATAAATCATTTAATGGCCCTGTACAGTTTCCAAGCTGATTCTCTTGTATCACCTGGCTTATGGCTGTTTATACAAATACCAACAGTTCATAAGATTTTTTTTTATTTAATTTATAACTGATTAAATCAGCCGTCACGTGACGGAAATCCATCTTAAGTAGATTATTAAGGACCCTCACCACCCCCCTTGACCTGTGAATCCCCAAGATTGCAAACCGAACACAAAAATGAGAGATCTGCAACAAAGTAAGTAGGCACCTCCGGACCCTTGACTCGCAATATTCTGCTTACACGAAGTGAAACTTCGACACACATGAAATCAAAACATCTGAACATCGTGCAGTGTTTGGACGCTGATGTTTTTTTGAGGAACTTTTGTTCTAAGTCATAGACTATACAAAGACACGCAGATAGGCCCGCTCCAAGCTCTTATACAATCAGAGAACCAAACGCGGTAAACAATTAGATCGCGTTAACCTAAAAACAACTCTTATTGATTGCTCCTAACAACAATTTGTGGATCACATAACCTCTTGAGCAGCTGTCGTACCGCTAAGGCAGTCATGATTGTTCGTAGCTAGCTTTTAATGAACTTGCGGTGGTTCGCAGCTCCACTCGTGTATCTACCGTACAAACTTTGGTTCCCCATTATGGGTAGAATATACAAGATTCATTTCTTAGTGGGTGCGAATGTCAAACTATCGTCCATCCAATCAATATTTTAATTCGGAAAGTTAGTTATTATGGATAGTTAGATGAATGATTGTCACATTGCTTTTACACACAAAACTATTAAACGAATTTTGATGTAGGTCATACTTTTTAGTTCTGCGTCGGACAGTCATAATAGTATATCTTTTTATATGTAAATTCTGGCTAGATTACTCACTGAGGCAGCGTTGTGCTAAAGCTTGGAGTAAACAAGAGTAGTATTGACTTGTTCACCTGATTCCATCATTCCGGATATTAAATATCCGTCTAACATATTTAACGATGCAATCACTCGTGCCACTATAAAGATAACCGTTCAGAACCCATTAATATCTTGACCTATTAAGTCAACATTAACATTTTCTGATAAAAACCTGTCGGTAATTGGTCATCTTTTAAAATTAACATAGCGGTTTTTAAATGTACACTTTCGCCTAATCTTGCTATTTTAATCGCATAACGAGTGTGTAACTTGTGTCAATAAATGGTTACCTCGGTGGTGCAGTGGGTGTTTGTACGGCTTTTGCGCAAGTTGTTGTGGGATCGATTCCCAGACGAGATACCATTTTTTTTAATCCTTTAATTATAGTTCCTAGTCTGGGTGTACCCTTATACCACTTTTACAGTATTCTATGTTTATAAGTCTAATTATGTTATGAATACAGTGTTGTGTTCCTCCTTCACGGTAACAGTTGTATTGTATCATTGTATGGTACCAATTCTAATAGCTTCAGTCACTGCTTGTCGTTATTGCAATTGATCTTGTCAGCCATCTTGCTTTCATAAGTAAACAACTTGATTGTTTCTAGTTATCTGTGTCGTCACAGCCCGTTGCGGAGAAATGATTTATAAATAAACTTTGTCTACAAACAACAAAGGTAAAAGTATCAGAATTCCCAACCTATATCGTCTCGTTATCTCTGTAATCTAGTATAAAACTCATTTTACGCCCTATTTAGAAGTCTTTGTTTTTTGGAGCAATCTATGTTATAGCTCTGGGGGTCAATTCACGTATTTTAAACAGTGCAGTTGCAGTTAAGTTTCGATTAAAACGGTCATTTTTGAATTTTGGAATTTTTGAGATCGATCTCAAATACGCTTGCGTCAAGTTTGCGTCTAGTGAGCGCGGTAGCGGCATTCTAGTACGGTGCGCAAGCTTTTTTGAGATCGATCGCAAAGTTACAAGAATACGAAAATGGCCGTTTTAATCGAAACTTTACTGCAAATGCACTGCAACGGTACTGCTTTAAATACGTGTATTGGCCTCCTGATCTACTTAAGCCCTTTGATTTGATTTATTACCACCTTGATTACTTCCAAAGAATAATTGTTTAACCCCCGAAAGTAGAAGAAGTTTCCCAACCGCGGTATGTACCTACACCCAGGGATGTGTGTGTCATCTGGGTTATAGTTTGATGAACGCTAACAACATCCATCCATTGGATGTCGTTGGTTTTTAAACTAGATATATAGATTAGCTGTAACAATAATTTTGTATCACTATATAGTTTAATGCCCAAAAAATGTAATCCTAAAACGTTGAATATCTGAAATGTTGAATCAAAGCTTAACATAGAAACCATCGCTGTTTAACAAATTAGTTTAACCACTTTAATCATAATTCCGATGTTATCTTCCCTACAAACTAAAAATCTACAATCCGACAGTTAACCTAATAAGTTCCCGTGTAAGTTCACTTGTGTACACGCACATTAAATAGGTAGGTAGATACAAGCCGGCGGCTCCCAAGTCAATAACAAATCCACTCACACAGACGTGCATGTACGGACGATCTCAACGCGCTCTGATTCGGTTGGGTCAGTGTTCGGTTGGCATTCGACCAAGATCTGTGTATGTGTGTAAGCCTGCTTTTGCTCGTTGTAGGCAGTCGACCTTCTGTATATTATATATTCTGTCGTGTCACGCTTGAGTGACGTGACACATGAGATGACGGACACAGGCGTGAAGCGTGAATATGACATGACAGGATGTCATAGGCACAATAAGTTGACATGAAAGTAGGTACATGTTTGTTAATTTAAGATGGGTTTTTGTAATCCTACTAATATTATAAACTAGCTTTTCCCCGTGATATTGGGGTCATTTTTGTAGCCAATGTGCTATTCTAAAATTTACATTACTGTAAAATTTCAATAAAATCCATTCAGATGTTTTTTATACGTAGTACGGAATTTGAACGGAACATTCAGATGTTTTTTATTCTACAAGTTAACATTATTGAATATATAGAATAACACATTATAGAATTGTTTAAGCTACATGTCTTACTTAATTGCGTAAATATTTTATTTTAAGAATAAATACCTTTGTTTTATTGCCCGACGTTTCGACCGTATTACAACGGCCGTGGTCACGGGAAGACTGACTCACAATAAAAACCCGAACAGGTTTTTTTTAAAACTGTTTGTTTTTATGTCTGTTTGTTTGATATTCACGCAAAAACGGCAGAACTGTTGAATAAAATTTGGCATATACTATTTACTTTCATCGTGATAACCATGCAAAGCTGCATCACTTATGAGTGGTCCCAGTTGCCGGAAGAAAAATATTTATTTTTTACGGATCCGGCGACTGGGACCGCGGTCCTAGTTAATTGCGGTCCCAGTAGACGGAAGCCTCCGGGAAGCATCTAGCAATGAATAAAATACTTATAAGTTAGTATGTAGGTACATACTTTCTCTTGTAAATGTAGTACATAGTTATTATCCAAACAAAGGGTCAAGTAGAGCGCAACACATACAGATACAGACAGACAGACAGCCGCGCGTGAAGCGTGAAAGTTAACGCGTCGGGTTACTTGCTATCTCCGGTGACAACAAGGGTTAGGTGTCACTATTGTTATGTGGTTTTGTACCTAATTTTAATCACTAGGTTCCGTTAATATAACAAAATACTGAGAGTAATATAGACAAGATCTATGTCTTTTGTTTGCAAGGCGTTCTGTGTCCGTGAGTGATGACTGCGCCCGTATGGAGGCTACCTTCTGTAGGTACTTTAAGTATTTTGTGACATATTTAGCCGTCTCAAAATGGAGTATACCTCTGAAACGGACTCGTTTTTAGGATTCCGTAACCAAAGGTTAAAACAGGACCCTATTACTAAGACAGCGTTGTCCGTCGCGTCTGTCGCACTTGGTCGATTTTTAGGATTACGTATCCAAAATTGCAAAACGGATGTCGGTTTGTCTTTCGGTCTGTCTGTCCGTATGTCACAGGCATTTTTATATGGATAGGATTTAGAATATAGGTGTCTTGTAGCCCCGAATTAGTTTGATAGTTACATAATTTAAAAAAAAGTTTCTGGGGGGGCGACTCTTAATTTTTTACCTATTCAAAATAATAAAATACTAATTTGTCGCGAGATTTACGTAATGTAGTACTGACGATCATTGACCTCATGTAGAGTCAAATCAATAGAACGTCTTGGTATAGACCTCGCGACAAGCTTAACTTTAATAATATTATAAAGGTGAAGAGTTTGTTTGTTTGTTTATTTGTTTGTTTGAACGCGAGAATCTCAGGAACAACTGATTCGAATTGAAAAAAAAAAATTTTTACTGTTGGATAGCCCATTTAGGAGCAATGAGAAATGTTGCAAAAACGGGGAAAATTTACACAAACGAAGTGGCGCGGGTCAGCTAGTACCTAAGTCATATAAATGGTATAATGTGACAAATTGATAGATTTGTTTACATTTTAAAATTATTTTATTACTTTTAGAGCATTTAAATAAAAAGATGTTTTTAAAAATGTTTTTAACTGTATATTTATTAATCTTATGATGGAAATATTACTATGAAATTAACCATTGCAAAATACGAGTTTGCGGTCCGTGCCTATAGACAGAATATATTGCCAGCGGACCCTATCTTTAAGCTAAATAATTGACGCAACACCATCACTTCAAAAGAAAGCAACATATATCGGCGATTATTCTAGGAAACTGCTAAATACCACCTAATGACGTAACATCCACTTTGTTCATTAGACCTCCGATCATTGGAAAATGACTTCTAAATCTAAGTGCACAAGGTGTAGGTTAGGGTTTAAGAGTAGGTACAGTCAGTGGAGAATACCAGTTAAAAGGAAATTGTAAATTAGTAAATATATACATATATAGTTAGTTATGTTGGTTGGAACCTTTCTGTGAGTATGGCTTAGGATGGAGGGAGATACACATTATTATAAATTTTAAACTGACTCGTTGCATTATACATAAACACAAATCAATACAGAAAGATGCACAATAAAATAGTTAATATGTTAAATGGAGTAATTAGAGATATTATGTGTAATAACTAATAGGGAGGGAGGTATCTTAAGCATAAGAAAAAAAGTGGGATTAAAAATCAAAATTCATTTTTTTTTTTTTGCAAAACAACTCTTGTGATACGTCGGGATTCTACATGTACATGTAATGCCAAGTTCGCAAACAATAGGTAAAGCCGGAGAAAAGAACCTGGCAATAAAAACTCGCGGCCACTTTTTTCAAATTGCCAATTTTACAATGTTTGAATGTTTCTAAAATTGGAATTGTGCGTCCCACATTACTAACAGTGCTAAGCTCAATGGTTTGTGTTAGGAGTGGGTTGACGTCGGTAGTATAATCGGTAGGATTAGAACCTGTGACCACACGATTGCGAGTCCGATGCCTTAACCATTAGGCTACCGCCGACATCAATTTATAGATAAAATTAACTAGCAAATAATACTGCCCTATAAGTTCTAATTCTCATATTTATTCGATGAAGTAAGGACTCAAAATACTTAAATTTAATGTTTCCAACAAAATCATAGGGAAATCTTTAGTCTGTAACTCTCACTACATTTCTTTAATGGCCATTATTAATAGACCCCCATTATAATACAATATAAACGTAAAACGAAATCTCAACGAACACTGGTTAAACTACCATTTAAACCAGTTCTGAATTCCAATGTAAACATAATTCAACCTAGGCTCAAGTTATTTTAGCTTAAAATCATGTAATTTAACAAGACTCCTATCCACCCATAAATAGTAAGGAATTAGGTGTCACATTATAGTGGTATTTATGAATACGATAGTTCAGAATTGGCTTCGTTAGCGCACTTCATTTTTCGTGCAAGTTACTGAGCAATAAACATCCAATTTATTGCATCGGCACTGTATTATATAGGACGTTGTAATATTAAGGTTTTACTACCGTTGTTCAGTTTTAATTAGGTTTTAGTACTAAATATAACTAACTGATAAAGAAAAAATGCTAATAAGTTGTTCATTTTCTAGGGAATATAATTTGTTGGATTTAAATTCTGATAGTCTAATATTAGGTTATATTAAATATAATATTATAGAGTTACATTTCGGATGCCGAACGGTTTTCTTCATTATATAATGTTCTCTTCGATTTACAACACATTTAAAAAAAAGTTATTTATTAAAATGTTAAAATCTTAAAAATGTTTATATAAATCTGTTCATTTTTTACTGCCTCTGTGGCGCGGTAGGAGTGTGTCCGACTGCTACGCAAGAGGTCGTGGGTTCGATTCCCACACGGAACACCACTTTCTGTGATCCACAAATTGTTATTCCGAGTCTGGTTGTACTTTGTGTCTGTGACTTGTATGTTTGTAAAGTCCCCCGCGATACAGGGCTTGTACCCTACTGCGGGAGTCGACTTTAAAAAAATGAATAAACAACCGTTGTGAACCCACTCCTAACAAGCCATTGAGCTTAGCTGGGTAGTTAACAGGATTGCTATTAATGTGGGATCTACAATCCCACATTGCTAGTTTTTTTAATCTCACAAAATAAGTACGTTTAATTATAGGAAGTAATTACAGCACATATTTGCGTAATAGCTGCAGCGGGTTTGAGCCCGGGCAGTAATTGTTGACACACGACTGCCGCATAACATGCCTCCCAAGCTGTACAGCAAAGAGCGAAACTCTAACAAATAAAAGGCCATTAATAAAATAATAACTTAATTTATTAAAAAAACATTCTGTTAGGTACCTACCATGGTGGGTGAAAAATGTTAAACTAGCATCAGCATCACGTGACGCTGATCGAAAATTCGTAGATCATATGACCCTGATCGAAAATTCGTAAGACGGATAGAGTAAGTAATCAATGAAAAACTGCTACAATATCATTAGAATACGAAGGAAAATTTGCCACCATCTACAATGTTATTAAAGCTCAAGTGGGAAATCGGGCGGTCTAGAAACCAGAAGACCCCATTTTGAAGTTGGTGCCGAATAAAACATAAGGACTACTATTGCATGGCACCAACTTTAAAATGTTTAATTTGTTTTGGTTATTCTAGGTATGTTATTTTTTTGGTTTGTTGTTTCCTTGTTTTTTAGTTGCCTTGTATTTATTTTTGAAGTCGGTAATATTTTTTTTGTAAAAAAGTTTTTTATTTATTACTTTTTTGTTAGTTGGTTTGTAATTCACCTAAGTAACAATAGGCTTATGTCAACTGCTCAAATCGTTTTACAAAATATTACTTGTCCAGAGGCAGGGCCGTCAATTGTTGAGGAGTTCACACTATCAGCTCTATTACATTGTGTAATAGTAGTATGACGAGAATAAAGTAACTGAATCGCAAACTCTGTAATATTGAATAGGTCCGCTCGTCATTCGTGGTCTTCATCACTAGTTCCACTTCACCAATTGGTGCTTTTTAAGAGTAAATGCACGAATCACTATGAAATATCTGCTACCTAAATAACTGTAGGTGTGCCTTTAATATTTGAAGAGTTCCCTCGATTTCTCCACGATCCCATCATCAGATTGGGATCTGATGCCAATGGGACCAAGTATAGCCTTTCAAACACAAAAATATTTTTTCAAATCGGTCCAGCCGTCTTTGCGTAATCGGTGAAAAAACATCAAAAAAAATACAGTCGAATTGAGAACCTCCTCCTTTTTGAAGTCGGTTGAAAAATGATTTAAGCATTAATATATTTATTCACATAACGTATCAGCTTTATAACTTCTTGTCTAAGAGAGAGTATCTAGCCCTATACACATATTTATAGTTAGGTTTTGAAACCGTTACTACTAGGCCACAAGCATGGAGTGCAAACCTACTGACTTGTCACTTTGGAACTCGAATTTATTGTCAACTAGCTGTGCCCGCGACTTCGTTCACGTGGAAGTTGGGTTTATAGGTATTATGGTAGTTTATGTTACAATTTAACTTCTGTGTAAAACATATTGGAAACATGCTCCACAATGCTCTGTGGCATCTATGGATATTAGGGCCTAGCTCTAATCAGGGCCCGACCTATGGCAAGGCAAGCCAAGCAAATGCCCAGTGCAGCAAAATGAAGGGCCACAAAGTTTATGGCGCCAGACGGTTAGAAGACAAATTATAATAGTATTTTACCAAAATGATTTGCATCTCATCAAATATTACTATTATCGGTTTCGGGTTAAATGAAGCCCGAAACCGCCCAAGTACTCGCGCGAAATAGGGCTAGTGTGAGATAAGTTTTTAAAAAAATATCCTGTTTTTAAAACATTGCATTCCCGCGGTACTGTGATGCGTGTTCAAACAAACAGACAATATTCAAACGTTTCTAAAAGATATACTGAATTAGTATATCTTTTAGAAACGTTTAGTTTAAATACTAAACTTATTTCTTTATAATGTCTACATTGGTGAATTAAAAAATAGGTGTGTCAACCTGTCGTAGCCGAGGATAGAACAAAGTGGCGTGCAATTAGAGAGGCCTACGCCCAGCAGTGGACTGCGATAGGCTGATGATGATGATGATGATGAACCTGTCGTTAATTAAGATCATCATAAATTCATATCCCTCTACGTAAGAATTTCAGATTTATTTTTTAAATCAATTTACCTGATTCTGTTTCATTTGTATTTAAACGCCATCTATTTTCAAAACTGGATAAGTTTATTTTAATACTTGATGACTTTAAATTAAATTATACTTAAACTATCATGCATATTAAACGTAGGTAAGCAAGGTATTTAACCTAAAATTATTCACGCGATTAAGACCCGTAATATATATATATATATATATATTCATAATAGCTGTGCCCGCGACTTCGTTCGCGTGAAAGTCGGGTTTAAATTAAGGTAGTTTAGGTAACGAAATAACTTCTGTGTAAATATGTTGGAAACAGTCCTGTTGACTAAATACTTACTAAATAAAAATCGATCTGTTCTATTCTTTTAGATAGTTAGTTTGGTGTGCGGCTTAAGAAGTGGGTTTTCTGTTGTTTTTGTTTTATTCTTTCAACGTTATACCTACTTATTACCTAATTTTTAATAGAATTTGTACGAAAATGTTGTTACTTCTCATGTGATCGTAAACTTGTAAAGCCTAAGTACTTAACTGTGATAGTTTTCTTTATAATTTTAGTGTTTATACTACTACCCTGAATTTTTTCACATACCCAACATCAACCATTTAGCTGGCAGGGGGACACTTGACTCTAACAAAAATGTTCACTATAAAGCCTAATATTATACACAAAGGAATCCTTAAATCTAAAAATAGTCTTCACAAACCCTAAACGCTTTTTAAAAGACCTATCTAATGATACCACACACGATGGGGTAGGTAGGTGAGAAAAAAATCACATCCCCACTTTACATATAAGAGAGGTACCCAAAAAAAAATAATGATTTTCAAGATTTTGTTCTTTCACTTTATCGGCGTTAGTAATTTATTCATGCAAAAGTTGCAACCTTCTAGCACTAACAGTCTCTGAGCTAAGCTGCGGACGGACGGACATAAGGGAACTATAAGGGTTCTGTTTTGCCATTTTGGCTAAAAATGGGGTGTATTTCAGATAGTGTTACAACGCAATACTAATAATAAAACTGCTGTAACACTTTAGTAAGCAAACACAGAGCGTGTCATGTGTGTCATGCCCGCGAAAATGTCAGATATCCCTAAAGGTACGGTTGACAAACAACGACCCCCCTCCTCCCGTCACCCGAACTACTCACACTTGACCGATGTTGAGCCATTCATTATCGTTGAATTGATGAACACGTAATCTCCAACCATAACTCCAAAACATGATGCACCTGTGTGATGCGTGGTCAAACAAACGGACAGACAGACAAACATTTACAGGAATTATTTGATCACGGTGAACAATTTGATTTCATAGATGGCGCTACATGTTTTTTTTTTACGTGTGTAATGTCTTTTTTTTAGACGAACACATAATTTCTGGAAAATGTCGAATACTTTTTAATTATAATGTAATATTGTTTTTCATTTCTACTACGATTAATTAATTACTCTCAGCAGTGCATGCAATACCTATAATTAACTTACATACGTGCATAATTTACTTGATGTTTAATATAAAAAAAATAATAACTACAGTAAATAAGTTACTTACGGTCGAAAAAATAACTAAAACATTGAGAAAAATATTAAAAAAGGATAAAGACAATTTAAAAAAATACAAAAAGAACATAATCAGACGTCGGATTCGAGCCCGGGACTTCGTCGTCAAAGTCCGCTAGCATAGCTTCGAGGCTATATACTGTTCGCTACTTGCCACGTCAAAATAACTGTTCTTATGAAACTTAACAATGTTGTGTTTAGCTCCTTTTAGTTTTAGCGTGAAGTTATGTATTCCATGGGTTACAATTATAGATAATGTCTAATTGTGGAAAATTTTGTGATAAACCATTATGGTGCGACAAAAAATACGTTGCTACTCGTTCCCCATAGACGTTAGCGTAATGATTCATAGTGTAAATAATGTCCTATAGTATTTACTATAAAACTGCAAATTTTCATAAAGATCCGTCTAGTAGTTACTGTTACTAGTTAGCTACAGACATTATCCCTTACTGCTTAGCTCCTATGGGAAAAAGCGTGATAATTTATAGCCTAAATGTTAATCTGCATCTATTAGATTGCACGTGCAAAATTTTAACCGAATCTGTACGGTAGTTTTTGCGTGATGCGTGTTCAAACAAACAGACAGACAGACAGACAGACAGACAGACAGACAGACATTTCTAAAAATGCAGCAAAGTGTTTGAATACTCTTTTCGAACATTTCCTAATATTTTTTTTCACTAAGTTCGGCCATGTACAGACACGTGAAATTTACAGTTTTATTATAATTATGTGTAGATAGATATAGATAGATGTGACCCGGACTGTTGTAACTACTCCTCAGGTTCGATTCCTGATCAGCTTTACTTCCATTTTTTTTCTAATAAATAAATTGTACGCATAAACATATTGACCTCATTTTAAAGCTTTTTAAACCCGAATTAATTAAAATTTAATATCATTATTTATTAAAGGTAATTAAAATTAAGATCGTGCTGCTGTAATCATTATATGCTTTATATTCAATCAAAATTAATGAGCTATTTTCTAATTTCCCTTCTGCTAAACATCCGCCGTTATATTTTGTAAGGTTACGTGCGCGAACATTGCCGGAAATAGCAGTTTAATTGTTTATTATACTATAATAACTAATAAATAACTATTACTGGTTTACATGTAAGTGTTTATAGTCTATGAACTTAAATACAATTTTTTTTATATACTGTGTTAAGAATATAAAGTAACTAGCTGTCCCGCGCAACTTCGTCTGCGTAAATTTTCCCCGTTTCTGCAACATTTCTCATTGCTGCTCGGCTCCTATTGGTCGTAGCGTGATGTTATATGGGCAATCCAACAGTGTAAGAATTTTTCATTTCGGATCAGTAGTTCCTGAGATTTCCGCGTTCAAACCAACAAACAAATAAACAAACTCTTTAGCTTTCTAATACATATTAAATCACTTGCAAAAATATAAAAGTTTTAGAAACACTAAAGTGGGTCATTATCTTGGGTAGGTATGCCCATGATTAATAAATTATTGAAAACGGAACTAATAGGACTCATATTTCTCATAAGTATCGTTGGCGGAACTAATCGGAATAAAGGATCAAGGAGGACAATCCAATAACGGATCCAGAGGGATGGTGTTATCGACCAATGGAGTTGACGCATCATTCCTTATTATAAGACGACCAATACTTAAACGCCATTCGTCGATTTCATATCGGTTGCATCATTTGTCAAAGCAGGGTTTCATCGAATTCAAGTTCAAAATTCTTTATTTACTTTGGAAGCAAAAGCAACACTTTTAATAAATCATTAAGTATTCTACATTTACATTCGATGCTTTATTATTCAAAGTAGATGCCCATTAATTAATCAGATAGATAAACTTGTATTAATTTAATTTCTAAGCATGCTTGCGTTCAACTTTCTCGGACCACTTCATCAAATGTGTCATTATATACGATAACGTGCGTGATTTCGTATCTTAGATGACCACTCAAGACACAACTGTTTTCTAAAATAGCGGAACAACGAGAGAAATAATTACGTTATTTAACGCATTCCGGACTGCTTTTTCCATGTTTTTCATTTAGCTATGCATGTTCACTTACACATGCGTGTAGTCTCATTTAACTGACAACGAATAACAAAAAAGTTAAATGTTTGAAATATAATCTATAGTAATTTGTGTCGACAACCTATCGTGAACACTTTCAAAACAACACATGCGATAATAAAACCTAACTATCTTCGAAACGAGTGAATGGATTTTCATAAAATATTGCTGAGACACAACCCGATTAGGCAAGCTTTCTAATAAAAACATGCAAATGTGCAACGATGTCCAGAATGCTATAGATGGTACTCTTTTTACATATTATTTTTGTTTTCAACAACTACGAAAACAGAATAGGTATTATATTTATCGGATATTAGCATGCTATATGCTAATTAAAAAGTGTTATTTCCATTCGTAATTCACACAAAACTTGTCTATGTCATAGTTAAAATAACCGAAGCGTTAAAATGTTAATTGTTGTCATATAACGCCTTTTGTTTATAATTACCTAAGCTATCGATTCGTCACGAACAATTGTTAAATGCCAAAGTAAACGGTCTATATGGCGAAGAAAATTGCAAAGCAAATATTTTATTTTATGCTAGTAAAGAAACATGTTACTGAGATATGTATTTGAAAAAAAAAGGAAGAAAAGAGTTTATTTTCTATCAGGAAATAAACTTTTTCAATCTTTTCGTATAGAGTAACGTAGACATTCCTATGGGCTTATATATAGAAAGTATTGACTAAGTAGACGTTAATTTTGTGCCAATGGGCTTGAGTAACGAAACAGCCAAGGTACACATTTTGACTACAGTGTAGGGTTTGTAGAGAACTTTAGAAGACTAGCATTCACTCAGAAAACTATACGTTATAATGAGAATTCTCTGTATTAGGTTGGGGAGTATAAAGTTAGAAGCTTGGCTTTCCATTTTTGAAGTGTAGTAGTAAAATGTACCTACTCGTCTTGGCGTCAATTTAAATTAAAAATGTTTTGGTAGGTTTGTATAAATGTATACTAGGTATTACAAATACGGTCAGAACAATCAATATATTATTTAAAATTATTACTTTATTTTGAAGCTATAGCAATAATTCCTTCGTGACACCGCTTTTGTTGAACGAACAGAACTTTGTGAAGCCCTCCGTGACTCCTAGTTTATTTATACCTGGGGTAGGTAATAAGGGAATTGTTTTAATAATAATAGTCGACTTATGGAGGCAAGCGAACTTTCTAGGCCTAAGAATCTGTTTTCTAAACTTTCTTAATTTTTTTACACATTTTTTTTTTATTTTTGTTTACAAGTAGCAATAAAACAGACATACTTACTATTATTTTAGCACATGCAGCGAACTACGTGTTCCTTGGTAACGATGTCAATTTTTTTTGGACGCTATATATGTATTTAAATATACTTAAATGTGTAGACGACATCACAAGTAATGTCAACTCAACCTTTTCTATCTGTGCGATATGACAACGTCACTCAAAATGCTTGAAAAGATCGTCTACCCTCTACATAATCGACGCGCGAATAAAGCCAATTCATTATGAACTTTAATGACCTTGTAATAGAGTTCAGAAGTCACATATTAGCGAAATACCTGTTGCTTTATAAAGGCTTCAATGGTCCTCTTTAATTTATTACAGTTCAATATTCACGGTCGCAGTAAGCAGAACATTTCTCATCGAAGCGATCACCAATCAGACTGTAATGTTTAGCTTCCGACTAATTATTAAGTTTGGAAGCCAAAGCCGATGACCTCAATAACTAAAACACGAATTTTACTATACTTCCGTAAAGTCATATAGTTAATGGCCGCAATATGGTGTACGAAATAGAGCTCGATGTGCGTAATTGTCGATAGCATTCTGGCCTCAAACATGGTAACGCAAAAACGCAATTTTCTTTAGGTATATTGTAACCTGATCATATCTTGTCATTCTGATATACTTATTTCGAAAATAAAGTCCTGGTTCACTCACCAACGACCAGAGCAAATCCTTGGATCTAGTAAACTGCAATTCTACGGCAAGGTTTTTTTTATTTTACGATGTAGGCAAGGAAGAAAGTATTTCAGGTAATAAGGAAACTCCAGCTCTAATGGAGTCACGCGAGCGGTACCGTTGGCCAAAGCTAGTATCAAATAAAGACATTAGCTTTAGAATTTGAATTCAAACTACGCACTTGGAGCGCTATTTACGGTGTCATATGCTTTAAGTAAATGTAAACCAGGAATAAGAAAAAATCAAGGAACTCAAGCTGGCGACTAATAAAGACATGACAGTTGACACGTGCTCCTGATTTAATTTAAAATGGCTTAGTCGCAAAATATCTCTCTCGAAAAATGAACGACATTTTTCGAAAGAGATATTTTGCCACTAAGTTTTGCAAAATGTCTCTTTCACATAGTTTATCTTTCGCAAAATGTCTCTTTCGCAGAAGGTCGCTTACGCAAAATACCTTTATGGAACTTAGAATAAAATACAGCACAAGGAGACATTATGAGACAGACATTTTGCGACTAAGCCTTTAAAATAAGCTCTCAGCTATGCAATACCTATTGCGTTAACTACATGATCACTATACGTAAGTATAACAAAAATCGTGCTTGAGCGACGGCCATCAGACCGGAAACCTTCGGTTTGAAATGAAACAAGAAACCGAAGAAATAACACGAAGTGATTATTTTCACTTATTTGTCTCCAAGACTTTAAATTTGATCACGACTTAAGTCTTAATTAAACAAAACCTTATGGTATTATTTTAATTATATATAATTTAGATCTGCCTCTTGATTGGTGGGTAATTGTAGTCGTGAGCTTTATGGATTGTTTTAAAGTTATATTTCTAGATTATATATTAATTAAATATTCATTATCAAAGTGTCTGTGTTAAATGAAATGGAGAGAGATTTGGAAGCGTAAGAGGAAGACATTTGCTCAAAAGTGGAACATTACAGGTTAAATAATAAAATACATTTGAAGTATGCCCCGACTATTCTACTGTATAGTAGGTCAACCCGTGACCATAAGACTAGTTATAAATTGTGTTATGTGTACAAATCGCAAAAAATATGAGTGTTTTACTAACGTGTTATTTTTCCGAATTACATTGATGACAGACAGATCCAACTGAGACCTATTCAATCAAACTAATTGACCAATGGCGTTCACTTGTGGATTATGTCGATAGTTTAATGATTATTGCACGAATGTGATTGGTAAATAAATTCCTTCAACAAAACCAAGTTTCGACGATGATAAGCACTTATTATAAAAATCTGTACTTAGCATTATTGCATTGGCTACGCATAAACAAATATGGCGTCTTATATATTTCTTAACCTCTAAGAAATAACTCTCGACTTAAAATGATTTCGTGTAAATCACACTAATATTATAAAGGCGAAAGTTTGTGAGTATGTGAGTGTGTATGTTTGTTACTTCTTCACGTTTAAACGGCTAGAGCGATGTTAATAAAATTTGGTATGGACTTAGCTGACACCCTGGATTGACACATAGGCTAATAAACCGCGGGGCACAGCTAGTGCTGAATAAATGCATTACAACAATCAATTAAGCAAAGGGTATTTCTTTCTCAACAATAATCAAATTTCTGCATTACCTATCTATACTAATATTATAAAGCTGAAGAGTTTGTTTGAACGCGATAGTCTCAGTAACTATTGGTCCGAACTGAAAAATTTCTGTTAGATAGCCACTAATAGGAACGGAGCAGTAATGAAAAATGTTGCAAAAACGGGGAAAATTTACGCAGACGAAGTTGCGCATGTCATATAGTTTATACATAATTTTATTGTTATATTCAAGAAAACAATACACGAGATGCAATACATCATCTGCATACCAAAACCGGTATCAGTTTCATGCCAATTACAATAACGCATCCGTTATCTGCGCAACGTTAATAACTGATATTTAGTTTAATAACGTTAAAAAACGCAACCGGTGTTCGTTTTGATAAATATCTGTGGTTATTTTGAATGGAATTTTCATTAAATTGCGTAAGATAGCAGTGAGAAACGAAATATACGTTATAAGAAAGTATTAATGGTGTTTTTTGTAGCTTAATTAAGTTATTTAGGTTATTGGGTGGTGATTATATGGTTATCGGGTTACGGTTGTGTATAGGTTATGTGTTAATTATCTTTTATCGGAAGGTATGACCTCTGATGTGAAGAATCTTTAATCTGTGATCTCTGATTTTAGTTTGAAGATATGTATTTGAGTGTCAATTGATTTTTCGAGATTTGTTATCTCATCTCAGTCCTCTATAGAAATAGGAATTTATGACTTTTCGTGAGGAAAGTACCATTACTTAAATAAGTAGGTAGTCGCCATGTGTTTACAAGATTAAGTAATAGTCAGTATATAAGCCATAATCCATCCATACAAATATAATGAAGTTGAAGATTTTGTTTTTTATTTCACGTCGCTAATCTCCGAAAGTACTAGGCTAATTTTGATAAACTTGAATGGAGAAATACTTTGAATGTTAAAAAAGGACCATAGCCTATTTTTTTAATATAATACATATATCTTGGGATAACTCACACAACGCAATCTGATCCCAAACTAAGCAGAGCTTGTACTATGAAAACCAGACAACTGATAAACATCTAATATATAAAATTCTCGTGTCACAGTTTTCGTTGCCATACTCCTCTGAAACGGCTTGACCGATTTTGATGAAATTTTGTGTGCATATTGGGTACCTAGGTCTGAGAATCGGACAACATCTATTTTTCATCCCCCTAAGAGTTTGTTTGTTTGTTTGAACGCGATAATCTCAGGAACTACTGGGCCGCATTGAAAAAATATTTTTTTGTTGGATAGCCCATTTATCGAGGAAGGCTATAGGTTATAACATCACGCTACGACCAATAGGAGCGGAGCAGCAACGAAAAATGTTGTAAAAAAAAAAGGGAAAATTTACGCAGACGAAGTTGCGCGGGTCAGCTAGTACTTATATATTTCTAAATACATACATAATATAGAAATATAACACCACCGAATAAACCATCGTGCTCATCACACAAATTTTTATCCTGGTTGGGGATCGAACCCACGACCTCTTGCGTTAATTCTGTCAAAAAAAGATTTATAACCCATATTATTCATTCCTAGTCTCCATAAGTTCTAGTCGACTTTGGACTTGCACCAGTCATGCGAGAGATGTCTTTAAACAATACTTTGTTCTTTATTCTTCCTAACAACTGTACAAAATAGCTTACAATGCTAACAACATTTACAATAAGAATAGTTAACAAAATGCCCACGTAGGAACAATCGTAGACAAATAGTAACAGATCTGTTAGTAAGCTGCGCACGCGCACCTGTGCGAGACAATGTTCAATCGTTCACTGCACGTAACGACCACATGCGCTTGACATTTATATCTGACGAGGTCGTATCCTTGTATGTATTATGGGCGTTTTTGGTGGGAATACCCATGATATTCTCCATCCAGGAGGTGTGAGGCTAACATGCACGCGGTGTGATGGTAAACTCCGGTTTTAAAGAGGAGTGAATACATAAATACTGGTAGAGGAGTTGATAATAGTGTCTTGTGCCGGATCCATTTGTATTTGTGTCTGGCTCCCTTATTCATAACTAACTTTGTTTAGCGGCTACGCTTGGCTCATGTGGGTATTAATTTGCAATAAACTGTTAACTATATCCTTCATCTTTTGTCTAAGGGGTAGATGGTATGGCTTATCAGATCGTATTGAAATTTTCAAAGGTTAAATTTCACTAAGGTTTGTTCAGCCGTTTAGTTGTGAAATTGTGAGGTCGTATCAATATCAATAATGTTGAGAGACTGAAACATAGCAGGAAACCAAAACAATATCTAAAAAAATATATAAATTAAAAAAAAAAACAAAAAAACCCGCCTGCTCATAAAAGATGCGCATATAATATCATGCAGTCGGTCGGCGCCATTGATAAATCTCGATGAACTTAGTAAAGTGCCTCTGACTGCATGAAATTATAGATGTACCTAGGGGATCTTCATTCCATCTGTTTTGTCAGTCAGGATTTTTGATTTTTTAAATTTATATATTTTACTTTATCCTTTCAGTGATTGTCTTGATTTTATAAATCCATAAAGTGGTTTGAAAGATATGAGGTAAAAAAACATAACCCTTTTTGCAGTCGGGTAACAATGTGAAACGAAAAATGTTACAAAAACACAAAATGAATGAAAAAGATCGCGTTATCATTATTTAAAAAGTTTATACATTTTACGTGGATAGGTACTTAATTGTTGATGAAGTGCTTCTATAGTAGGTATGTATTTGTAGTTAATAGTCGGATTGCTGGACCTCTCTTTAATGTGGGTACTCATTATCCGAAGTGAAAATAAGGCCTATAATCCCATATCATGGCTACTACATCATTTAAATAATGCATGTTGTTTGGCTACAAACACAGTTCACAGTACTCAGCGTACAGGCGTCAACATGGACAATAAGTGTGAAATCCTTGTTGACATTGACAGTACATTGTACTTAACAAGACGTGCTTACAATTCCAGAACCTACTAGTCTAATTTGTATTTAAGTTTTTAAACTACAGTCCCAGGGCTCGCGTATGTAGCTACTAGCTGTTGTTGACTGCCTCTGTGGCGCGGTGGGACTGTGTCCGACTGCTACGCAAGTTGTCGTGGGACACACACGGGACACCACTTTGTGTGATCCACAAATTTTTGTTCCGAGTGTACTTTGTGTCCGTGACTTGTATGTTTGTTAAGTCCCCCGCAACACAGGGCAACTACCCTACTGCGGGAGTCGTCTTTTTAAAAAAAAAAAAAAAAAGTGACTTCGTTCGAGTGAAAATTAAAAAAAAAGCATGTTTATCCCACGGGTTTATTTTTCCGGAATAAAAAGTAGCATAAGAGCTGCTATATGTATATGTGTATTTATCTATATTTGTTCCAAATTTTATTTAGATTCGTTTATCCGTTGTAGCATGATTGAATAACAAACACCCATCCAAACTTTCGCATGTATAATATTGCTAGCTGTTGCCTGCAAATGCATTCGCGTGTAAATTTGAAAAAATAATTTATCCCACGGGAACATTTTTCCGAGATAACAAGTAGACTATGTGCTATACAGACTATAATCTGTCCCTGTTTCAAATTTCGTCCAGATCGTATAACAACCATCCATCCATACAAACATCCAAACTTTCGTATAATAGATCTCGTAGGTACATAATAGTTTCAAAATATTATGTATGTTTAAGTTTTTCCGCCACTAGCTTTTTCGATCTCAGGATGATTCTTAGCTCCGTTCGGCCATTTCGATTATATGTGACATCTCGCACAGGTCTATAATTACAGTTTAAAAATGTGTAAAACACAGTCTTCTGTAAGTCAATCGAAATACTCGGAACATTTATACAACCCAGACCTACTGTTGAAAGCCACAAATTCATCTGTTAACCGGTACATGGCGCCGGGGGTCATAAATACCCCGACGTTTCGTTTATCCGCCCAATTTGTTATACCACCTTGTAAATACTATCCACCAACTATGTGTCGAGGTGTTCATACGATTATAACCGTTATTTATATAGAGTGAAGGTTTATTATGATGTGAATAGGGTTAATTGTAAACCTGTTTAGTGGAAATTTGGATATGTTATCGTTTGATATTTAACTTTTTAAATATGGGGCAGATGTTTTTTTATACTTAATATTGACTGATAACTGGCCTGTTGGTCTAGTGGTTAGTGACCTTGACTGTTAAGCCGGAGGTCGTGGGTTCGATACCACCAAGAATAAAATTTTGTGTGATGAGCACGATGGTTTATTCTGGAGCTTAGCTGGAGGGGTAATCAAGATTTCTAGTAATGTGGGACCCAATCCTATATTGCAGGTTATCTTGAAAAAATATATTATACCGCAATTAATTTGCATTAACTATTTTCAGTGATATCCCTAAAAAGGCGTTGAGTGAATCTTATAATACCACGATCATGCCATATTTGACCAAAATGTCAATCAGTTGTAATGGGTTTGTCATTTATGTTAAGTAGGTACAAGTAAACCTATTTTCCTGTATATAATATTATCAGAATAAACCATAACTTTATCGTTTAGATTGGTTAATTGCCACCAACCATATTTTTACTAAACTAGCAACAATTTTAGCTGTAAAGGCCATCTTCGGAAATTATAATTCGATAGAATTTTATGAATTTACGGTAATTCTTTAAGTAAAGTAGCAATGTATCGATAGTTGATCTTCAAACTAAGACTTGTCACACGTTTAAATTATTCACATATTTTCAAATTTTTAAGTAGGTAATATAAGTACACACTGAAATACAATCGATGGTTAGAAAAGACTAACAAACAGGCTGTCGGTCTATATCATGTCATCAAAGTATCTGTAGGTCTAGTCATTCTGACGCTCACGAATTCAAATTATAGTTCTGCGTATTTCGTTTTAACTCATTTATAAAAAAAATAGTAAGTAGTGTAGGTTGACAATACACCGAAATGATATTTTAATGAAGTCACCTATGAACACCTAGGTGAGATATTCGCAGTCAATCAAAGGACTCATAATTGTCACTATGGCCACTCAAACAATTAGCATCACCAATAAACCACGCTATCGTAGCTGCTGGCGACAGCTAGTTACATGATAAATGAATAAACAATACATAAAAAACTAAAAATGGAAATCTAATTAAACATGTAGAAGCCTTAGAACAAATTAATATCACAAAAACTTGTTCTACACCGCATCTCAGAAACCATAGAACATAATCAATATTTTATCTTAGACATACGTAACTCATTGACACCTCTATATGTCATAAAAAGTGCCAATATAATGCTACTGGCTGACAGTACACTTTTATGGCACTACCGGACTGTTAACAAAAGGGAAGATTTATAACCTCAACTCTTTTGTAAAAACTAGTGACGCTATAAAGAGAAAGAAATATTGCCGGATAGTGGTTAAACGATATTTAATTGACCGGATATCCGAATATACGGTCGGGGTTAGGTATTTGTTACAGTCAATTCTCTATAAAATAAAACCCATCATGAGCTAGTCGCACTTGCACTTTTATTTCACATCATTCACATTTTATATGGATTAATTAAAATTAACCAATTCCGATTCATATTTGAGTTATTTCTAACAAAAAGGCGATTCACAATCGACTTACTTTTTATGAGTAACGAACTTCAGCACGCAGATTTGGTCGCATTCAATTTGTTCACTTCTTTAAAACTTGAGTTTCCCGAAATCATTTCTTATTTCTAGTCTGTCTCACAAAGAAAATTCTCTACAAAAGAGTCAAGTCAGACCCTATAAGATTTATTGTTGTATTTTAGTAAAGTGACAACCGCCCAGGTTAAACTAGCAATCTTATATGATAGTGCATAAATCAACATCTTAATTTATTTTTACTATTTTAATACTTAACGTAATTTGTTGACCAATCCCCAATAACAATCCAATACATATCTCGACGGATAAAAAAATGCCCGGATAAAACATTCACCGATCAACTAACCGGACCTTTTCCCATCTCTCTAACATAAATAACGTAATAGTATTCCATACTTACCAAACAGCTTAATAAAATTCTACGACCGTATCAATCGTATAGAATAGCACTCTTTTTGTTAATATCACCGGCATCTACTAAGCAATTACTGGCATTTTGATGTATCGATTCGATTCTCGATATCCGATAGTATCGGTACTCGTGGAGATCGATTCGATAGCGGTCGGTTGGACCGTAGAGTTGGTATCGGCGGGTTAGTTCGATTCAAAGCGATGGTTTGACGAATGACAATCGAGTTAGCATGTTAGTTAGTTCCGCGTTGTGGCAGGTCCATGTTAAATGTATGACAGGAATATTTATGTCTTTTTATTACCCTGTGTCTTTCATAGTAAAGGGGATTTGTTTGTTATGTGTGAATCTATTGGGTTAGGGAAAGAACAATAATATATCGACCTACAGGTACTTTTCAACTGACTTCAAAAAACATGGCTGCTTGTGAAAATCGCAAACATAACAATGCTTTTGTGACGTTTAAATATCATGAGTCTATGTCCTCCAAAGTATAACCCTTCATGTGTTAATTAAGGTGTTGATTTAGTCGAAATTAGCCCAGTAGTTTTATAGATTACTCATAACAAATCAAACAATTCTTATAAATACTACTTTTACTTGTAAAGTAAAAGTTATTATGAACACTTCCTTTATGAACCAATTTCCTGCGCAGTCGGCTAAATGATGAAAGTGTAATCATTTCCCATCTATTAACTACAATGTATCGAACACTTTCTTGCTACAATTTATGGTGATAACTCCTTTTATGGTTTAATTATAATTGCTAGTAATAACTCTACCTTATTTATGAATCGGTATTTACTTAGTAGAAAATACTGGTGTACCTAGAAAATCACCTTCTTCAGATGAAATACTAGTGTTTTGATTGAAAATTGAATATTAGAGACGGATCCTTTTTCTCTTTCTTTCTTTTTCTGGAAGGTAGGAAAGAAGTCGTGGATTCGATTCCTAAAAAAGTTAAATATTGTTCCTAATATTAAGTCGCCACGTCAGGAGTCTCAGTGGTGTTCGAACAGATCCATATATCTGCGAGCAAACGTTACCACTGCCAGTCTTCACACCCCTCTGCCCCGGAGAGCACGTTAAGCCGTCGGTCCTGCGCCCAATCTCTCTCAATCGTGTCGGATTTCCGTCCCATCAGGCTATGAGAGTGAGAGAATAGAGAGTGCACTTGTGTTTGCGCATACACGTGCACTAAAACATCTTCTGCGTAGTTAGCTAGTCTCTTATGAGATTGGCCGCCGTAACTGACATCTGTTAGGAGACATTCTCATTATAAAGTCCCCGCGTCACTTCCTCTTAGGGTGTTTTCTTTAAAAAATGCAGGCAGAACCGCAGACAGCAGCTAGTTTGAAGCAAATCTTGATACAACAGCAGGATTAGGTGTAATTAATGATCTAAAGATCGATATCGTTAAAATAAATGATTGGGCGTGTAATAGATCAATCTTAACAACTATGTTGGCAGTCACGGCTTTATATTAATGGAATCGAACCCTGGACTAGATGGTATCAAGTATCGGTGATTGTAATGCATTGTTTTTGTTATTGTTTATGCCAAAGTTAAGGGTCAAAACGAGAATGAAAGAAAAAAAACATTTATTTAATAAATTAAGGTGTTAACCTCCTATTAATTAGTAAGAGCCTAGTGGTTAACACGTTGAATACACAAGCGAATGTAGTTTTGTTAAAAGATAAAACAGGATTATTAAAGCACCTGTCCCACCAACGGCGAGAAAACGAGTAGCGAGTAGTGATTTTATCGCTCAAGAAACGGACATACTTATGTAGATCCCGTGTAAACAAAAGAGATACAGATATTAATAGTTGATTGCTGAGTGTTCACACAGCCGACGAGTACTCGCTCTATGCTGCATCTCTTCTGTTTACACAGACGGGATCTACAAAATACATCTATTGTACGTTTCTTGAGCGATAAATCGCTACTCGCTTCTCGCTCATCGTTGTTGGTGGGACAGGCGCCTTAAGCATGCGTCTTTGATCGTAATTTATCACTAGTAGTAGACCACTCCTTACTTTTAATGAGATATCAAATTATACAGTGCAATAACAGATAAATAGACAAACTTAACATAACCATCAAACATAAATTATTATATCCTCAAAACCATGTACTCTAGCCACTATATATTTTTAGAAAAACATAATAACTAGAAAAGTAATTAACCATTCTATTTCTTTCCAGACCCATCTGCCGGAACTGCGTGGTATCACCAACGGGCTCATCACCACCGCCACTACACGAGCAAGCCTCATCACCACCGCCCCCAGCGCCAGCATCACCGATCACATCACCACGGCTCCTCCCATCACTCCCATCCCCACAGCCATCACACAGCGGGTCTTCAGCACCCAGCCAATCAAATTCCCCTCACCCTTACTCCTATCCAAACTTCAGGAGAAGTCAACCAGTTCAGGGTCAAAATTTTCCAGAATTTGGTCTTCTGCACAGTCATTCTGTCTCTCAACTCAATAACCCTGGTCAGAGTTACCAGTCTCCTCAATCTCCGCAGTCAGCGATGTCTCTGTCCCCCCATCCTGTGCCTCAGGGGAAGTTCCGAGGGTTGCTGGAGCATGCTGAGAGGCTTATGAAGCCTGGAGACCCTCACAGGCATTCGCAGTCTGATGATGACTCTGGGTGTGCGCTTGAAGAGTATACGTGGGTGCCGCCTGGATTGAGACCGGAGCAGGTAATTGTTTTGATTACTATATAATAAAGAACTAGTAATTTTAAATCGAAAGTACGTACTCTGTTCCTGGATGAACTAGTTGAATCACCTCTACATTTGTAACTTATATGTAATTTATGTAGGTATATATATAGAATTTATGGTATGTAAGTATATATGTATTTATGGTATTTATTTATTGTGTATTTATGTAAGTATATTTAATTAGTTTTGTTATACTATTATTTATATATATATTTTTTAGTTTTCTTTGTCTGATTGTATGTAATATCTACAGGTTTACTGCACCTACATACTTCATTTCTACATCGCCCTAAGGTAGACTGGCAGAGAATGCTTTTAGCATTAAGGCCGCCTCTGTACAATTTTGTGCATAAAGTTTTAAATAAATAAATAAATAAATAAAATAGTAATGTGTACATTAGACCACGAAACGTAATTATGAGCCATCCAGAAGAAAATACCTAAATGTTAGTGAAAATTGTGGGAAATCTGTTAAGCCCACAAATAGCCTAGAAACTATTAAGTCCACAAGAGAAGAGATCCCCATAAAGGCACTGGGTTCGAATCCTACCAATGGTAGTATAATGCTACTACCGACGTGAACCCACTCCTAACACAAGTCATTGAGTTTATCTGGAGGGGTTAACCGGATTGCTAGTACCTAAATAATGTGAGACTCGCAATTCCACATGCTAGTTAGCTTTATAAAAAAAATATGAACGTAGGTACTTAGTAAATGCAAGAGTTTTAATATTATGACTGGCCTGTTGGTCTAGTGGTTAGTGGCCCTGACTGCTAAGCGGAGGTCGTGGGTTCGATCCCCACCCAGGATAAAACTTTGTGTGATGAGCACGATGGTTTATTCTGCGTCTGGGTGTTGTTTATCTACTCGTATAATATGTATGTATTTAGAAATATATAAGTATGTATATCAGTTGTCTGGTTGCCATAGTACAAGCTGTGCTTAGTTTGGGATTAGATGACGTTGAGTGAGTTGTCCCAAGATATTTAATATTATTATTATACTAGCTGTGCCCCGCGGTGTTACCAGCGGTTTAGTAGCCTATGTGTTAATCCAGAGTGTCAGCTAACTCCATACCAAATTATATTAAAATCGCTCCAGCCGTTTAGACGTGAAGAAGTAACAAACATACACACTCACATACTCACAAACTTTCGCCTTTATTATATTAGTGTGATTATTAATAAGTCTTTATTTCGGACATAGTACCATCCATATAGTGTTAGTAAGATTGCTTATTATCTAGTGTTAGTACCAATCACCCTTTGCACACAATGTTTTATAATCGGAGAGCTTAAACTCTCCGCTAAAGTTTTTAGAATAGTGTTGTGACTGTCTCTTACCCTCCTCAGCATAGAGACAGTTTTCTTGCGTAAGATCGCCTGAAAACTGTCCGTACGAGCTTCCGCAAACATGCCCGATATGCTACAATAAAGAGGCAGTCCCAACAACATCCTAAAAGCATTAGTATATTGTACACGCAGAGCATCTAGATTTCAAAGATTCCCCGTGTAAAGACTTTGACAATAAGCTCGAAATAAGGTTATTTTAACTTGATCTGTACACCGAGCAAATCTACGGGTCAACATATTGCTACGGACCGCCAGAGCTCTACGTTCCCTCTCAATATTAACATTGTCTTTAAGGTTGTCTGTTAGGAAATGCCCTAGGTATTTGAAACTGAACACCCTACCTATTGTTGAAAAGAGTAGCTCATATTAGATAGCTTCAATTATATTATAGACGCCTTTATAGTGTAGTTGGTATAGCTAGTATAGGTAAATCAAGTTCTAATTTAGCAACATAGCACTATGATTCAACAAGGTTTCGTAAAACTCGAATTGAAGTTGACAAAAAGAAATAGGCAGACTTACAACATCTTGTACTTAAAATTTATCTCATAATAAATCACAACAGAAAATCCAACATAAACACAAATGAAAAAATAAAGTTAAAGCGAATAAATTTATGTTCACTTGCATAAAAAGGACATTTAAAAAACTTTTTAAAACTCTCTTCGATACAGCAAAAATATTTCCTTACTAAAGATTAGCATACTCGTATGAAATGCAGCAATATAGTGAATGGGGAACAGACGGACAGACGGATTTTTCCTTTAAACGAGGGGACGAACAAAAGTGCCGTCCATTGTGACGATTCTACTCACAATACTACCTTTGTTCACAAAGCTATTGTTTCTAAAAGTTTGCTCTTTTTTGGCGAGTGGTCGTTCAAAGCTTAAATGAAAGTGTTTTTAGCAAATGGTGGGCTCTTTTTGTGGTTTCAAAAAGTGCGTATTCTCAGTTTAAACTTTTAAAATTACTTTATTTTTTGCGCTTTTCGTACAATAATGGGCTGTTGAAATAATCATCTAATCCAAGAGAGTCTCCAGCCTGTACTATACTATACAAAACAAACAACTGATAAGCACAATTTCCTAAATTGTTTATTTACACGGAACCTACATTTTTTTCGATATTACTTTTACTTAACATATTAGTTAACTTTATAAAGGTTAGAGGATGTCACATATCTATACTTGGGCGGACGATAGATCTTGACCGCCCAAGTATAGATATGTGACGTTAAAAAAAAACATGGCGGCTGTGAGGTGTCAAAATAAAGAGCTGTGAAAAAAAAAGTTGTTTCGAATACTGCAATATGGGTATCAAATTGAAGGGTCCATCTTAAGCATATTAATGTCTCCGACTGCATGTAATTATACTATAATTATGTTTTTTTTTAGATTAGTTTTGTAAAACACCCGGGCATCTTAAAAACATTAATTAGATAGGTACTTTGGTCAGTACAAAAAGAAAAACCGAAATACACGAACTAAATTACACGTAATTTAACTTCTGTCGGCGCACAATTTGTAGCTCATTATTTGCGCATTATTTTTCATTCCACTAGCATTTATCATGTCATTAGCGACACCATGGACCTTTTGTATGTTGATATATAGCGATATGTACCTAATATATACCCACTATTTATAAGGAACATCTTTGAATATGGCGACAGGATAATTTTTTTTTTGAGCGACCCGACATTGATACACCGACCGTGGTCACCCTTGACCACGGTCGGGTAAATAAAAAGTTCGTACTTTTAAATAATTCACGCGATTAAGTCCCGAAATATATCTAATAGGATGTTTTTATCTTATACCTTTAAACGGCAATTCTTGTATATATATCTAATATATAAAATTCTCGTGTCACAATGTTCGTTCCCATACTCCTCCGATTTTTATGAAATTTTATATGCATATTCAGAAGGTCTGAGAATCGGCTACTATCTATTTTTCATACCCCCTAAGAGTTTGTTTGTTTGTTTGAACGCGATAATCTCAGGAACTACTGAGCCGCATTGAAAAAATAGTTTATTGTTGGATAGCCCATTTTTCGAGGAAGGCTATAGGTTATAACATCACGCTACGACCAATAGGAGCGGAGCAGCAATGAAAAATGTTGTAAAAAAAAGGAAGAAAAAAGGAAGAAGGGAAAATTTACGCAGACGAAGTAGCTAGTATCTATATAATATATATATAGATACTAGCTGACACATATATATATATATATATATATATATATATATATATATATATATATATATATATATATATATATATATATATATAATTTGAATTTAAGTAGGCAGGGGGTCTAGGGGGCGACAAATCTATTTAGCTCGGTTTCATTTTTAGAAAACGTCGTTTGAAAAAACAGGTATCCAGGTTCTTAAGTATTTATATTAACACGTTTTTCTTACCACGGGCACAAAATACCAAGCATACAGTAGATAAACTTCATACAATACGCGTTGGAAAATCGCTCTCGAACACGGAATCTAAACCATAAACGTTTCGATCGCGTTAACGTAATAATAACTCGCACTCTAGGCACACAGACCAATATGAGCGCGAGTACTACGGGAAAAAAAAAATTGTTCGTACGTTACTATACTAACCGATGATAAATCGTCAATTTTTTATTTATTTTAATTAGTACGACTGCTGTGCAAGGGGTAGGTACTTGTGAAAATATATAGTTGTGAGAATATATAGATATAATATCGTGAATAACTTAAGGTAAAATACCTTGTTTATTTACCTAAAATTATTTACGCAATTAAGACCCGTAATATATATATATTTTCATAATGTGTACAAATCGCGAAAGTTTATCAACATTTAAGGGGTAGTCGGTTTGATTCCCACAAGGGGCAGAGCTTCTTGTCATTAATCAATATGGCTAGTAGAGCCAAGTAGTAGTGCCACCGATGAACGACAGTTTTGCGCATTATCAGACTATAGAATTTTATTAGCTACAGGTCTTAATCGCGTAAATGTTTTATTTTAAGGCTAAATACCTATATTTTATTGCCCGTTTCGACCGTATTACAGCGGAACAATTTTGATAAAATTTGATAGAAAGGTAGCTTTAAAGTTTTATTGCTATTAAGAACATCATATCTTGGCTAACCCGTCATCAGAAGAAGCAAGATTACTTTGTGAATTATATAATCATCAGCGTTTGTCTTTGATGTAAATATATTATATTAGTTATTAATCTATACTAATATTATAAAGCGGAAGAGTTTGTTTGTTTGTTTGTTTAAACGCGCTAATCTCAGGAACTACTGGTCCGATTTGAAAAATTCTTTTTTTGTTGGATAGTCCATTTATCGAGGAAGGCTATAGGTTATATAACATCGCGCTACGACTAATAGGAGCGGAACAGCGACGAGAAATGTTGCAAAAACGGGGAAAATTTACGCATACGAAGTTGCGCGGGACAGCTAGTTTATTATAAGTTTGTATGTATGCTTAAGTTATAATGGGACTGTCATGTATATTTTAATCAAAGAACATCATACATGAAAGGGCTTTTCCTATTGTTTGCGAACTTGGATATTACATGTACCTACATGTAGAATCCCGACGTATCACAAAAATTGTTTTGCATCATAAGTGAAAAAAAAAGTAGAGCCGGTGTTACCTATACCGGCTCTACTTTTTTGTTGTCAAAGTGTTTTAAGATTTTCAAGATTAGTTACGAGTCTAACACTCGGCCCTACAAATGAACAACGCTACTTTATTACTAGTGGGTCCATAAAATCGTTCGTACTGGGAATATAACCTATAATAAGTTAAAAATATGATAATCATGTAACCGAACATGCCGCGGGCGGTCCGAACCGAGTATGGCAACCACACTGTTGGATTTTAGCATCATCTTTACATAGTATAACACAAAGTTGCTTCTCGCTGTCTGTACGCTTAGATCTTCTAAACTACACATATGGTTTTGATGCGACTTTCACTATCATTTAGATAATTCCTTACGGATGGTTTATGTGTATAATACATGCATACTATGTGTATAGATAGTGGAGAAAAGTCCGTGCAAAGCTAGGGGGAAGCAGTCGATAATATTTAGTTCTGAAGTTGTGTCTCAGTGGCATCCGACCGGGCAAATCGAAAGATAAATGAGGTTAAATAACGTTAGTACTGTCAGTCCATAAATGGTTGAACCCTTGACCGTTTTTCGAAATTTGTTACCCCTTTCCATGCCTCGAAAAGAATGAAAAGCCGTCGGTTCTACGCCTAATCTATTCAATCGTGTCGCTTGTCATCCCTTCAGAGAGAGAAAGTGAGAGTCTTAACATGGGGTTGCTACCGCGGTATGAGCCGCATCAATGATAGTACTGCACTACAACCACCTTTCCCTCCCGATCCCAGCCAGTCACACTGGCCGAGATTTATGCGGGCGACTCACATTAAAATTAGTCTCTTGGCCGTTTGGCTCTTTGGACACCTGATCCAAACAAATTTTAATATAGGGCCCGTCTAAGGCAAGATACGCCATTGACTTTTAAGTCGGTGGTAGAACTGTCGAAAAAGTCAATTTCAGATTTTCAATAAATACGATAAAGTTTAAGACTAACCTACCTAATTCAACCTTTAAATATCTTTCTTTAATAAAACCAAGTCATGTTTGAAAACGTCAAATTAGTTATTGTTTAAAAAAAAGCAATGAAGTTAGGCGGCAGTTCCAAGTGGGTCACTCTTTTAAAATCATCAAATTTTATTACAAAATTATTTAATTGAACAAACCATGGTGTTTGTTAAATAAGGTAAATTCACCAGGTTGATTTAAGTCCAATCAAATGATATAATTCACCTAGCAACTTATACCTGGAATAATACAACAAGTTAAACATGTCTGTAATAACGAAGACTATCCCAACATTGACATAGAACGTTGCCACCCCACTGAGTATAATGACGCCGCATTTTGAATACCAAAATACGAGTGTCTTCGGTATTTATAATTACAGTAAAAATAAAGTAAGAATTAACTTGAGGCAACGCGCAACGAAGCAAAAAATTAAAATGACTCCCGTCCCCTTGAGAGTTGCGGTTGCGACCCCCACTTCCCCACTTTAAATAAAGACGCGACGAAGAAACAACTCAATGAATTTTAGGTTCAAGAATGGCTTAAGATTTAAATCTTTTATTGTTGTTTTTAAACTTTTCGATTCGATTTTAATGCAAAATATGATGACGCTGTGATCCAACGTGAAGAAAACTATTCCGTTAAGGACACCCTCACCTCAGAACAATATGACATAAAACCTAAGTTGTTGGCGGCAAACTGAACTGTCATCCTTAAATTTGTAAAAATACATGTGCAGTTGAAGTGTAGTATTCACCGAACAATTCGGCGGATCGTTCGGTAATTTGGTAATTTGGACACACCTATAAATATGTACTAGGTAAACACTGGTAAAATTAACTGAAAAACAGCAAAATTGTCATCATCTCAAAACTAAGAAGATAAAGCATAATTTAACATCAACAATGAAAAAAATCAACAATCTGTGACAGCTGTCTGTCACTTAAATCGCGCCGACCAAGTTCAGTATTTTTGGCGGAAAAAATGTGCTCAAGAAATAATACTTCTTCTATAATTGCAAAAAAATAATCTCAACAACTTATTTTTTTATTATTACAAGTATTTTCAAATGTTACATATATGCAGAGAGAAGTCAATTCAATCATTTCGGACTGCGCCATAACCTCACAAAATTGACCACTCTCTAGAAAGAGACAACGCTATTTTTTGGACAATACCCGTCAAAGAGACAAGGCCGTACGAGTTATTTCTTTCTATCATGCTTTGCAGTAAATATTTAATTCTAGTAGGTATGCAAGCGTTTTTAAGATCGATCCCAAAGTTACAAAAACACAAAAATAGCCGTTTTAATCGAAACTTTACTGCAACTGCTCTGCTTTAAATACGTGAATTGACCCGCTGGGCAATCTTTTCTTCTTCAATGATTTCTACCGATAGATTTATATGTGGATAAAAATAGCAGAGTCTGAACAGAAAAGACCCTTCATAAACAAAAACAGTTGACAGTGAAGATGACTCTTTTAAATCTATACTAATATTATAAAGCGGGAGAGTGTTTGTTTGTTTGTTTAAACGCGCTAATCTCAGGAACTACTGGTCCGATTTGAAAAAATATTTTTTGTTGGATAGCCCATTTATCGAGGAAGGCTATAGGCTATATAACATCGCGCTACGACTAATAGGAGCGGAGCAGCGACGAGAAATGTTGCAAAAACGGGGAAAATTTACGCATACGAAGTTGCGCGGGAAAGCTAGTTTTATTATAAGAAGAACACAACAGGCTACACTTTATCTCGATATCTGATAACCACATAAGCGGAGCCGCAAGCAAAAGTATAAATAATATTTTCCTTCAGTAAATAATATCCTCTGACCTAATACTAATATGTAGTCATTAAGTTAGTACGTGGTAGAAATAAGATATTGTGTTTCCCTGTGGGGTAAAGATAGTGGTATTATGGGATCATTGCACTAAAATATTGCGTTCATAAATGGACAATATTCATTTAGTAGAACAGTTATAGGGGTGGTAGAATTTGGTGTCGTCTTTTTGTTTTTCTCAGTTGTAGTATTAATTTTAGGGTTGCCTACATTGAAAAATAAACGATGTTTACTTTGTAAATAGTGTATCCGAATAAACAACAGTAAATCTAATTAAAACAGATTCAATCTCCGTAACGTACGGGACCATCACATTGTGTGATGATTACCTCCTACAAATGATTATGGCGGTAGGTACTTAGGGTCTGTGATTTGGGTCAAGGGGGTAAAAAAATGATTTTTTTCTCAAAATGGCAATTAACAAAGGTTTCTAAAACAGCCAAAATAAATTTTGGGCTTTTTATGCAGATGTTTCTGACAGGGGGTCACAGTTCTAACTTAACCTAACCGATTGGTTTGCTGCAAATTTTTGTTGTTCCACAAAAAAATGTTTGTTTTTTTTTGTCAATTTGTTTTTGAAATTTTATGTTTCTTGATATTTAAAGAAAAATAAAAATTGTATTTTTAGTGTACTCCTTTGCTATGTACCCCGACCGTGATTCGTAATATCATCAGCGATACATGGATGATGACATAGGTTTACGGTTATTTTTTTATATTACAGAAAAAATATACCTATTGTAACTTATTACAATAGGACTAAAGGCCAACATTCGAAAACCTTAACTTAGGTACTGAATTTTCTAATATTATCCTGCAAATTCTTTAAAACGTGCTGAAAAGTATTTTTGTCGCAATTATTCACTTGAAACATGAGAGATAAAGACTTTTGTATAGAAGTTGCGTATAATTTGCTGATCTCATATGTGTTGTTGATACTTCCAGGTGCACCTGTACTTCTCTGCGCTGCCAGAAGACAAGGTCCCGTACGTGAACAGCGTCGGAGAGAGGTACAGGCTGAAACAGCTTCTGCAGCAGCTACCGCCGCAGGATAACGAGGTAACATTTACATTTTAATTACTTGTTTTCCAGTTATTTATATCATTAAAAAAAATGAACATTTGAGTATTTATTAGATATACTTCGGGACTTAATCGCGTGAATTACAAGGTTACGGTACGAACCTTTTATTTACCCGACGTTTCGATCGAATGGCACCGATCGTGGTCACGGGTCGACTGATAATATTTAAAATAATTCACGCGATTAAGTCCCGAAATATATCTAATATGTATAAAAATCGCGAAAGTTTAAAAACAATAATTTGAGTATTTTATTGATAGGCTACGTTAACTCCTTACCATTAGATATACTTTTCTCTAAACACGATACTTTGCATGCATAGTTGTCAATTGCGATTGCGCAGGGCGCAAGACTATATATTTGTAGAAAAACATCTTAGGCACAATTTACCGAGAGCACAAAAGGTAACCTTTATATATACTTCGCTCGAGCAACGCACACGTACACATCGTCAACAAACTAGAATCTCGATGTTTATTTGGAGCGTTCCAAAATTCCATGATCAAATTACGCTTATGATTGGTTTCATGGCTTATTTAACGGGTTTTAATGTAATGTTCCAGGTCCGCTACTGCCACGCACTGTCAGATGAGGAGCGCAAGGAGTTGCGCCTGTTCAGTGCACAGAGGAAGCGAGACGCGCTGGGCAGGGGGCAGGCGAGGCAGCTGCATGCGCCGGCGCCGTGCGACCGGGTACGTACTCTTTGTTAATTTGTCTAGGAATTTGTGAATAGAGAACGTTTCTGCTGCTGTGGTTTGACTTTTCCTGCTCTCCTGAAGAGTGTAGGTAGGAGCTACGAGGCAAAGAGCAAACGTACTATACATAACACAGCTGCAGAAATGTTGTAAGCAAATTGGAAAATAATTTTCTATAACGACTAACGGTTTTGAATACGTAAAAATGTACAAACCATATAACAATAATCTTACACACACAGCAAAGATGATATGTCTATGCGTTGTAAGAAGAAAAATGTTTATTATGACAGATACGTACACAGAAGTACCTACGTACAGTTTGACTCCGAAGAAATATTCCTCTTTCAGCACTATTTTTTGAGCCACTATAGTTTCAGCAGCTAAGCACTTACAGCGCTAATAGGTATGTTAGCTTGGTGCTCAATGTGCAACATAAAATATTAATTGTTATTCCTCAATCAGCGCCTACGGTGCGGTAGTTTCTAGTACGCAAGAAAACAATCTTATATACTTGGGTATGGCATTTATAGCTTTACTTATTAGATATAACTTGATGACGGCATTCAATTAGTTCGTAGTACGTGTTCATTACTTCCCTGCTTAGTACCCAGCGCACGTACCGTGATAATATCTTCATCCCTAAGGAAGGGAGCTAATCAATTTGGTTGGCGGTACTGAAATATAGAGTTTATTAAATATATGCTTTTAATTTGTTTTAAAGATTGAAAATATGAAAGAAAAAAATGGGTTGAACTTTTATTTGTAAGTTAGTTCAGGACCGAGAAAAATACACGTTTGAGAGGCGAAGGCACTGCTAATCCGATTTAGATGGGGTTTTCGCTATTTGACTGCATATTTTTCTGGGAAGGTTTTAGTGTATAAAACGTTGTCCTAGCTTATAAAACACCAGAGATATAGACTAAAACATAGGAGTGAGTCAGCGAAATTTGCATTAGGTGATGTGCTTGTTTTTTTTCCTTGAAGGTGGTTAATTTTTCCTAAAAAAGTTATTACCCTTTTTGACTTTTAAACTTACGCGTTGCATTATAAATACAATTTGACACGGGAATAAACGCGTTAGGTAAAGTATTTAACTTAAGCTTTACGTTTCGACCGGGTTACACCGATTGTGGTCACAAGCTTGTCCTGCTTAACCCGGTCGTAACGTCGAGCATAAGGTAAATAATTTACCTAGTTCAAACGTGTTTCCCGTGTCAAATTGTGTTATTACCCTTGTTCTATGTTTTCAGAATTCATGTATGTAGACATATGAACAGCCTATTTGAGTTTATTTATTCCACCATAACTTCTAAAACGCCTAAACCAGAAACGCTGAGCAGCTTCTCATTAAATAAAGTTATACTACATTCCGACTAAATAAGCTTTTTACTGGACTGCGCAAGAAAGAGGGTTATGTATTTTAATAAATAAAAACGGTACTCATATCCGTCCATTAATAGGAAGTAGAATTATATCTTAAGGTGAATAAAGAATTTTGATTTTGTTTTTTTATTTTGACGCTACTTACTGTAGCGTCAAAATAGATACACGGAGACACAGATACACAGGTTAAACTCATAACACAGCATTTGCATCGGAGTTAAAAATAAACCAACAAAGACCTCAGGGGTTTTGTCACTGTAATACAATGTAGCAATATGTTACTAAACCATGCAGCATTTTTTATCCCTAACGAAGTATTTCAGGCAATTTATTCATACACAGCTGACTGTTTGCCCTGTTAGGTTAAACACATCACAATCTGTTAGGGTGCGGACATATTGATAAAACAAGCGGATTTGAAATATAATGGCGAAACGTGTTGTTAAAAAAGTCACACTAAAAGTTATACAAAAAAAAGAAATACGGACCGCTTAAACTAATGAACTGATAAATTATAGGTAGCCTATGTCCCTCTCACAAATGACACAAGTGCAACTATAATTCACAAGCTGAAATCCTTCAAGCTGTTAGAGCTCACTCTGTCTTATAAACATTACACATCTATACTAATATTAAAAAACTGAAGAGTTTGTTTGTTTGAACGCGGTAGTCTCAGGAACTACTAGTCCAAATGGAAAAATTCTTTCATTGTTGGATAGCCCAATTATCGAGGAAGGCTATAAGCTATATAATATCACGCTACGACTATGCTACGACTAGGAGCAGCAATGAAAAATGTTGCAAAAACGGGAAAATTTACGCAGACGATATTTATACACGTTAATGCACTGAAAAAGCTGTGAAAATGTTGACAGCTTAGTTCCATTTTCACAATAAATTACCCGCTTTTCTTCATACTTTGTACCCAACATGCTTCGGAAGCTACAATTTAATACAGCAGCAATAAATCATCCGGCCCCGTTGCCCGCTGCTACTTCCAATTGATACATGTTTTTTGTCTAGGGGTGGCTTGCAATTGTTTAGTCAGTTATTTAGCTATATATTACTTTAACCTCTCGTTTTAAATAACAACATGCATCGGACAGAGAGTAATGGTTGCCATTTTTAAATTAGTTTAAACTCGAGTTCATGGAGTATAGATACTCAAAATACCTGAGTAGGTATGAGGGGTAATCTTGATACAACGTACGGTCGAACAGACAGGGAATATCGAAACGCCTTTCGGACAAAATGTTCTGTAATCCATGTCTTTGAATGTAGTATATGTGTGCATTGATTGAGCGAGGTTCGTATGAAGGCTCCTTTCTGTACTCTGGGTATTTTGTGATAAATATCAGGAGGAACTTCTTTTAAGGGAGAAACGTTGAAAAAGTGTCCAGATGAAAGCTGTAAATAATAGATCAAAACCGTTAAAGTGCGTAGATGTAGTTTTTTGTATAAATGTAGTACTTGTAGGCGGATTAGGGTTGCCAACCGTACTCAAAAAATATTGTTCTCTTTAGCATGTAAGCGTACTTTATATATAATCTATAACAATAATAGAGTACGCTAAAATACTCTCTTTTACACAATGTTTACTATACTAGTCCTGATCTATGTAAACTTTCATTTAGAATGTTTGAAGTCGTACATTTTTTAAAAAAACAATGAAACTTTGTTATATGCTGCAAAAAATACTATTTTTAGAAGTCCGTAGGTACTCTTTTTTTACCCTCTTTGAAATCAGATATTCTCTATCTTAGCGTCTCTAGCGTCTTTTAATAAAAGTTAGCAACCCTAAGACGGATTAAAGTGTGGCGGTTTGTGAACCCTGTTGCTGCTTATTTAACGTATTTTGGCGGACGCTTTTCATACACAGAATTAGGTATAATATATTTTTTAGACCACTACCGCAGTAGAGTAGAAGCCCTCTGTCGCGGGGGACTTTACATTAAATACGCGAACTCAAAGCACACCCAGATTCAGAACAACAATTTGTAGATCACACAAAGTAGTGTCCCGTGTGGGAATCGAATCCACGACCTCTTGCGCAGTAATCATACCCACTCCCACCGTGCCACTGAGGCAGTTCCTCCTTATATTTATTCCCCATACTTGAGTTATTAATCAAATAAGAAACCTTTTTATAAATAGATGCTATCAATCGTCTCATGTCTTTAAATTGATATTTGATCGAAACGTCGGGATTGTTATTTTTCAACGAGATTAAACGGCAATGCTTGATTGGTTGATATCATTTTACAATTATATATAACGATTCTCATTATCCCTGAAATTGTGGCGATCAAGAAAATAAGCGGGCAAATGCGTGATCAGCGAAGTTACTACTATTATCTCTATTGATTAGTAATTATTTTATAAACGTCATGCGCCTAGACTATCTCCGGTTGTGTTAGATTTTTGCTTCCTTAAACTACTTGTTTCTGATCACACGCTTTCTTCTTCTTCTTTATTCTATAACTTTGAAAAGCAAATTAATCCCACGGGAACATTTTTCTGGGGTAAAAAACCAATGTGCTATTCCGGACTATAATCTATCTCTGTTCCAAATTTCGTCCAGATCCGTTTACCTGTTGTGGCGTGATGGAATAACAAACATCCATCCATCCACACATCCATACATCCAAACTTTCGCATTTATATAATATATAATATTAGTATAGATAGTATAGATTTTATGTTGCGGACACGATTGGCCGCCTCTGGCCGTGATCGAAATTTCGACATTGAGAGGATATTTATTAACGTTCTGTTTCTTTTTAACTTTAACCTTGAACTACAGAAAAATGTGTATATTTTAAAAAAATATATGAGGTCTTCAAAAAACTTTTTTTTTTAAATTTCCAGCGAGCGTTGACGCAGAATAACCAAAAACTATATAGTTTACCCGCGGTAATCCGATAAACGTTTTGCAGGGCATTGTCTGACTATTAAAATCGACGGAATATAGAGACCCATAAGCCGGATTGTTTTGAAGGAGAGTACCTTGTAATCCGATAAATTACAATAAATGGCCTTTCCAACAGTAAAATATTTTTTCAATTCGGACCCGTAGTTCCTGAGATTATTGCGTTCAAACAATCAAATAAACTCGTCAGCTTTTTAATATTAATAGTATAGATGACTGCCTCTGTGGCGCGGTAGGAGTGTGTCCGACTGGTACGCAAAAGGTCGTGGGTTCGATCCCCACCCAGGATAAAACTTTGTGTGATGAGCAGGATGGTTTATTCTGTGTCTGGTTGTAATTTATCTATAACTAGCTGACCCGGCGAACTTCGTACCGCCTGATGACGTTGACATTTGTTAGCGCGGTTATGTCTGTGGTGTCATAGATCACCACAGAGTTTTTTGTTTTAAATTGAATAACGTTGACATTCATAACGCGCTTTTTTTAAAATATACAAAATTAAATGTATATTTTTCAATCTTTCTGAGAGATTTTCTTAATATTTTTTTCCGTAAGAACCTTGTACAGAGTATTAGAAAACTACAAAAAAAAAATCAGCCAAATCGGTCAAGGCGTTTTCATGCTATGTCGTGACAACGGAAAACGGGTTTCATTTTTATATATATAGATATGTATGTATTTAGAAATATTGTTGTTTTCCATAGTACAATCTCTGCTTAGTTTGGGATCAGATAGCGTTGTGTGAGTTGTCCCAAGATATAATATACAATAGAATCATCTCAGATTCTATTTGAACTTCAAATAATACTACAATGTATATTAGGTATGTAGAGTACAATTTACAGTAGGTAATAGACGTGCCGGATTACAAGGGTCTCCGGATTAATCAGGGGCCGGAGTGCACTGTACTTAAAAATTTACAATTTTTATTTCCAGTTCCTTTACTAATCTCGAAATACCCCTAAAATTAATTTTCTTCGAAAAATATTCAAACTTATTTAAGTACTTAGAATTTGTTAAGACACAGCGTATTTTTAATTTCACCCCCAAGGTGAGGGGTCGCAATTAAAGAGTGCAGTAACAATTACCGGCGGTCCCAAGTTCGAATCCCAGACGTCTCAATTTGTTTAATCACTCAACTTTTAAATTGGATTTTCTAATGATTCAGTTTTTTCTCGCTTTCATTTAAATCGTTAAGTGTAATTGTGAAAGTTTATTTTGATCGTTTGACTTTAATATTTTTTTGTATACTTGCACTTTTTAATTAAAGAAGCTGTAAATGGTATTTTATAATTTCTCTCATGCTGAATGCTAAGGGACTTACGGGAGTTTCGAAAATGACAGCAAATTGGACTGTGATCATTTTCAACAGCTCCTTGTTTAACGTGAATTTGGAAATCTATACTAATATTATAAAGCTGAAGAGTTTGTTTGTTTGTTGGTTTGAACGCGGTAATTTTTCAATTCGGATTTGTAGGACCTACAAATCCGAATTGAAAAATTCTTTCACTGTTGGATAGCCCATTTATCGTGGCTATATAACATCACGCTACGATCAATAAGAGCGGAGCAGCAGTTAAAATGATGCAAAAACGTGGAAAATTTACGCAGTCGAAGTTGCGCGGGACAGCTAGTATATTATAAAAATAATAATAATAATATCCTAGGACAACTCACACAACGTCATCTGATCCTAAACTAACCAGAGCTTATACTATGGCAACCAGACAACTGATAAACATATTTATATATTTCTAAATACATACATATTATAGATAAATAACACCCAGACACAGAATAAACCATCGTGCTCACCACACAAACTTTTATCCTGGGTGGGGATCGAACACACGACCTCTTGCGTACCAGTCGGATAGTTCCACCGCGCGACAGAGGCAGTCAACTTTAAAACACGTGTATAATTAAGAACTGTATTTGTGCAGTTAAAGTGACAGTAAATACTTGACACAAACAAAAATCACTTACTGAAAATCGATATTATCTTGTAGGTTATACTTAGGTATACTTAGATCAGCCATCGTCATATTACTATTACTTATGTGCCTCGCACCGGTGTAATTTGTGCCCCAATGATTTCACTCTTCCGTAAAATTCTTAAAAAAAATACTTGTATACTAACCTTGTCCTGAAATAAAGAATAGGTACACCAAAAAATAATGATCTAATTTGGTGCAGTGGTTCTGAAGTTATACGTCTACCTCTACATACATATATTTCGGTGATTCATTTTTTATTAATATAGATATTATCTACCTACATAAATAATAATATCACTAACAAACAAATAAGTCCCTAGGTAAATAGTCAGAGAACTTCAATAAACTAGAAAGTAATATTATTTAAAGTTTGCGAGTGATACAAATAGTGAATTCGGTCGGTCACATGGGAATCGAATCCTGACCGCTACATGTATAACTCATTTGAATTGTGGCCACTAGATATAATAGTGATGTTACTCATACGATATCCTAATGACATATTTTTTCTAAAGGCCGAGCTCTGTTACACTGTAATCAACTGAACAAATCCAAAAGGTGTTAAAAATATAACGCAAAATAAAATACTCTTTAAGATTAAATACTCATCATTTTAATGATGAATGAAAATTAATTCTTCACTATACACTATACACATAAGAGGCTAATTCTATTCTAAGGCTAAATCATAGATTTAAAAGCCCACACAAAACTAAATGAAAAACTTTTTCTATGAGTAGGTAGATACATTGATTTTTTTTGCGAGTTTACAACAAATCTATTTTTTTACTTTCTATAAATATAAATAATATGACGAAGTGAACAAATACTCAACTAAACTGTAGTCATCGGTCTCGCAATCGGTCAGTCACGGCTTCGATTCCTACCCATTATAGGTACCTACTACTGACGTGAACCCACTCCTAACACAAGCCTCGAGCTTAGCTGGAGGGGTTAACAAGCTAGCAGTGTTATAATGTGGGACCCAATCCCACATTATTAGGTATCTTTAAAAAAATAGAATATAGACAAACTAAACACACAAGCGCAAAATGAAATTATTCTTATATCGATAAATTCTCAATATTCCCATCCTTATTAACTAAATCTTCTAGTCAGACAGTCTGGCTCTAAGGGTGAAAAGAGCAAATAAAATCAAAAACCACATCGCGACTGCCCCCGCGGCCCGCGGCCGACAGAGGGCGCTTCACCCTAAGTACTCCTAAGAAAGGGGAAACCAAAGTACCTTATGTCTGTTTTTATGAGACCTTTTAATGAGTGAGCTTAAATAATATGCTTTTGTGTTAATACCTTTGTGCCTTTAGGGACTATTTGAATAAATTAATTCGGACATTTGGTAGATAAATCATTATTTTTAATGTCATCGAAATAATGTTGTACTTATAGTTATCAGTTTGACGACGTTTTTGGCATTTGTTGTGCACATACGAATAAATTTTAAGCGGTTTTTTATTAAACTAGTGTTAAAAATCCGGGCAAGAGCATGTCGGACCATGCTTAGTGTAGGGTTCCGCAGCCTTGAACAATTGCATCAGTAGAAAAGCGTATGTTCATGGCACTTACGTCCTTTTTTCGGCAATAACTCAATGACGATTTTGATTTTGATACATTGATTATTTTGACTTTTTTTGACTTTTGACGGTATATCCGATCTTATCCGAAATAATTTGAGTTTAAAGTATCTACTTATTAAGCGCTATCTTTGTGACTTTTTCCATATTTTTTTTGGTCACACGGTTCAAAAGTTAAGGGTACACGATTTATGCAACTTTCAGAGCGCTTATTTCCAATAATATTCACTCAATCAAAAAAGTTTATTAGAAACCTTAAAATGTTTGAAAGACCTGTCGAATGATGTGCCACACGTTAATGTTTGCTGGAACAAAATCAGCTTCTGAAAATCTTTTAAAAAAAATATTTATTGTTATTATTTAGCTATCAAACTAAGTAGCGGCTACTACAAGACACCTTTTCACAAAATTTCATCAAGATTCATTGAGTAGTCTTTGAGTAAAAGGCCTGTGACATATGGACAGACAGACAGACGGACATGACGAAACTATAAAGGTTCCGTTTTTGCCATGTTGGCTACGGAGCCCTAAAAAGGGAGATGACTCTTACTCTGTTTCTTTAAAACGAAATTCATGAATTTTCGTTTACTTACGGGGACTATTGTATATCATTATTTTTTGGTTAAGCACAAGAAGTACGAACCCATAGACAATTTTCTGAAAGGAATGGATAGAATTGATATTGCATAACCACCTCATTTTTGATCGCAACTTCGTTTTCAATTAATTAGAGTAGACCCTCTGTTCAGCTGTTGTGAAAATAATAAACTTTTCACGAGTTGATCAAAACTAAGACACACTAGAATTTTGCTATTGTTCAACCCCTTTCTACTTAATGTGAAAGAAAAGAATAAAAAAAATTAAAAAATCTAAAAAAACACTATGACGTATGGTGAAATGACTGACGTATTTTATTCCCTAGTTACAATTTTAGTCTACTAAGCATATCCCGATATTATCCTCATATTACCAAATTCCGCTTTTGTACAATTTTATCATAATATTTTTTTAACCGTGTCATAATCTCAAAAAACACATAACTCAACAAAACCATTAATTTCACCCACAAAATCACGTCAATTCATTCCAAACTTTTGACATTTCCATTCGCGCTCATTGACGCGAGAAATAACCTCAATTAGTAGGTTGCGGACGAAATACCGATCATAGTCATAATGATACCAGTGCAAGTGCCGTGTGCGTGGCTCCGTGAAATCATCCCTGGTGCCCCCCACCCCCCGCCCTTCTACCAAGGTAGCAATTAGTGGTTAATGCCGTGGAAATACTAAAGGTTGTGGAACTGGAAACCACTCTTTCATATCTTAGAGCTGGTTTCCATTAGACTCAGTTTCATTATAACGTTAGACAAATTGAGTTGTCGTTCCGTCAACATATGCTAGTGTGTGAGACGGTACGTCACGCATTTTGGCAAGGAGCAATGCTGGAATTTTTGCATTTAGTCGGGCCTTAATATTGTGGTGGTGTGGTCATACCACGATTTATTGAATTTCTTGATTGTCTTAAGAGCGCGTTGTGTTTAATTAACACGCATCAGCATGTTTTTTTAAACAAAAAATATACAGTATCCTAATAATAGATATTACTTCAAACTTTGTGAGGATGGATTGATGTTTGAGCGACAAACATCGATTAATCCTCACAAACTTTTTTCACACAAAAACTACAGACGAATGGATTTTGATGAAATTTTACAGTAATGCATATGCTACAAAACAAAAAATCAAACATAACGTTTAAAGCTGCGGGGCAAAGCTAGGAACTAATAAATGGCAAATAATTTTGCGTTGTTCACCAATAAAACGTGAAGGGCGACGACGCCGATTTTGGCGATGGAATAATTTGTAACAACGCTTTTCTTCACGTCTGGCGGTATTTAGACCAGTCTATAATACACGAATGATCCATCCGGTGAATTATCTGACATTAAATGCTAATGTTATTTAACCGAATCAGAATCAGAATCATTTTATTAGGAAGAAAAGTTGTACAAAATTGTTGTTATAAAAGAGCATTAGATCATCACATTTCACCCGTTTAGGCATATAAACACAATAACATTTTGATACAATGAGTCAATAATTATTATTTTATAGGTTCATTAAATTTTTCCAATATCTATTATAGGTATGTCATTCTTCAGATTTATTATTTCAATTATTCCATTTCAAATTCACAAATAACACTTATTTACAATTCTGTGAATGTCGTATGAAGATGGAACCGCGCCTTGACCAATAAACTGTCTGTCGCGTCGCGATTCGCACAATGATTTTACGACGTCAATCGTAAGCATCGCCGTGAGACGACTTTATATTCCTTGTTAACTTAATGTTTGTAATCAACTGCTTGCTTTTATTTGAAAGAGAATAATTTATTTATTCATAAAGAATTTGTGACTGCACCTTAACATAATAGGTACTATAATAGTCTAACTTACTAACAGAAATCAGGTAATCAACATCAAAAACGATATTGATTAATAGGACATCTTCATCAATTTGCGCAACTTCGTCTGCGTAAATTTTCCCCGTTTTTGCAACATTTATCATTGCTGCTCCGCTCCTATTGGTCTCAGCGTTATGTTTTATAGCCTATAGCCTTCCTCGATAAATGGGCTATCCAACAGTGAAAGATATTTTTAATTCGGTTCTGTAGTTCCTGAGAAAACTGCATTCAAACAAACAAACTTTTCAGGTTTATAATATTAGTATAGATAAACCATAGATACCATTTTATGACAGTAGATAGGAATGTTGTTAATAAATACATAGTTAAGTTATTTTATTTCCCCGTTACATATCTATTTGATACGTGTGCCTTAACCGAATCATAATTTTCAAGAAACGTTAACCATACCTAAGTCTGCAAAGTTACGAAATAATAAGTATGGCAGGCACAACAACAACACCAGGTAGATAGGTGCTCACGTTATCCTATTATATTATTAGCAGTGCCATCTGTTTATTGTTTCTGGAAGTGATGTATAGGGAATTACTTTACAAATTGCACATATTTTTGTTTATGGAGTTTTCGATTAAAAATTGTGCGAGAAATGCTCAGAGTTTATGTGCTGAAGGAAATATCGAATAACTGGGAATCATATATTAATAGTTATTAAAATATGTGTACAGCTCAAATTTTTGTTTACAATCTGAGTGTACCTACTTACTCATGATTTACGTACCAAATTTATTTTTAAACGCCCTTAAAGGTGTAAGTGTAAATATAATTATTTAAAAAAATATTCTAACTAAGCCAGCATTTAATTTCCCACGACATAATCTTTAATTTAACACCAACAAAGCACCTAATATTCACCTGACTAAAACTCGCCAAAGTTCGCAATAAATCTCGCTGGCTCGCCACTATCTCGCCACTAGGGTCATATATTAAGCGTCACAAAGACACACGCCACGTGTGGCGGCTAAATTGGCCATTAAATGACGCGCGCACTAGGCAATAGGCAACTATCGCAGCTGGAGACAAAGTGAATTAGAGCTACGTTAAATTGCTTATTGTGTGCGTCCGTAAGTGCTGTCTGGGAAAATGTAATGTTATCTTGTTGATCTAAAGTTCTTATACCTATAGTTATTCTAATTAATTAATAAATGAGAATAACGACATCTAGCGGCAAGAAGCTAATAATAATAATAATAATAAACATGTAACAATTTTTTCTCCTGTCGCAGTTTAATAAAGCTGCTATGATAAAACAGGAATACTTTTAATGTGTTTGGTTTTCAGCAAATTTTTTTATTGAAAAGCCGTCAAAGCATTTTTTTTATTATTGAGGTTTATGTAACAGAAAATAATATTGCCATTTTATTAAATAAATAAATTAATATTCTCAACCCTTTTTAATATACAACCTCACACTAAAAACTGGCATGAAACAAGAAAATAAACATGAAAAATACACTACCCCTCGTATTATCAATCGCAATCGCCGTCAAAGTAACGAATAAACTTTTCTAACACTTCTCAAGCACACCTGTTCAAGGCACTGCTCATAAACACAATCTTTCCCGACTTCACAACTTTCCCAAAGATAAATTACATAAGTTGCAGCGCACTCTGTTATGATATTCTTGATTTATTGGCGCAAGTAATGAGCACGTGTCGCGGACAGATGGCGCTACTGAGTTGTTTATTAGACTCCTGCCGATTTATTGCAGAGGGGTAAGTTGTACTTGTATGTAAGTTTGTAGCTTGTTACGACATTATAACTGCTTATCGAACAAGCATTTATCGTTTTCTTGAGTGCGAATAAGTGTAGGATTGTATTTGAGTCGTACATTCGTTGGTTATTGCTGAATTAATGGGTCTTTAAATAATTCATTCAGTAATTTTACCTATAGTTGGTAAATTAATGTCTCAATATTTTTTTTGTTGTTCTTAGATGGAAAACAAATCTAAATAGGTACCAGAAAGTGTAGTAATAATAATAATCAATCTTTATTCGCTCTTTGGTTACACTTTTTACATAGAAGCCCTGTCTCTTGAACTAAGTTAATTTGTATCTCAGAAGACAATTCCGTCCCTCACATGCAGTCTTACTTAGTAGTGGTTGAACCTATGATAATGCAACGAAATGTTGCCAGTTCTATCCACGTTGGAAGCTTGCAACAGCTTCTTCAGCGTTTGTGTCATCCATAAACTCTTATAAGTATATTAAGGTATTTGGTACATTTGAAACAAAAAAATAATCATGAAACATTGCTGTTAAGAAGTAAGAATTATCCCGATTAAATTAATAAAAACTTTCTATTTAATAAAACCACATTCAAATCAATTTTCGGCGCTCAAACATTACCTATATAATCTATTTTTACTTTACACAAAAACAGACCTGGCTAAAGGACTTGCTACTAAGTTAGGGCTGCCATACGTCCCGGTACACCGGGACATGTCCCAAATTGAATCGTTGCGTCCCGGTGTCCCGGTCAATAAGCCAATCGTCCCGTTTGGTAAAATCAAGAAAAATATTAAGGTATACTTAAAACAGAAGAACACAAAAGAAAAGTAAATCCTCTCAAAATGTGCCAATATCTTTTTGCAATATCAGGTCACAATACAAATGTGGAACGAGTGTTTTCGCTGATTTCATCGCAGTGGATGAAAGAACTAAATTCACTCAGTGTGAGCACAGTGGAAAGCATCATCCAATGCACATAGGTACCTACAGTTAAAAATAACGTGTACAGTTTTTTTTTTAATAATTGTGTCAAAAGTGAAAAGGACCTTCTTCAACAAGCCAGAACTTCAAAAAATATGAATGGGGTAAGAAAAGTAGCCCTCAGAACGCGAAGATAGAGTAAGAGAAGTAATTCCTAGTAGGTACTTTTTCGCGTTCTCAGTGCCACTTTTCTACATGTGAATGGACAAAGAAAATTCATATTTTTCTGAAATCTCTTACTGTGTTATTTTGAACCAACTTTAAAAAAGAAGAAGGTACTGAATAGGAGTGTATTTTTTTTAATGTTTATTACTCGATTACTCGAAGAGAGTTATTTAGTACAGTGCAACTGATGATGAAGACCACAGATGACCAGCAGAACTACTTAATAATAAATATTTAGGATTGCGATTCCATTACTTAAAATGGTTCGTGACAACACACCTGATACTTCGCCTCCATTACATCGTGTAATGGAGCTGATCATCAAATATCAGCTTAACTCCTCAAAGATTTACAGCCCTGCATAGGGAAACGCAATAAGTATTTTGTATAATGATATGAGTAATTGACATTAGGCAATTCTAACTTAGCTAGATTACAAACTAACCCACTAAAAAGCAAGAAATAAAAACTTTTACAAATAAATATGATCGACATCAAAAATTAATACGCACGCACCCCGCAAAGTTGTGCGTGGCAATGTGCCAATTCCTTATCTCTCTCTCTCTCTCTCTATCAGAATAACAAGAAAACGTAAGAGGACGCGTGTTTCCCGCACGTAGGCGCGTGATCTGCAACACCGTGCGTGAATGTGTTGCAGATCACACGCCTAAATGCGGGAAACACATGTAGGCGTGTGATCAAGAGAGAGAGATAGATCTGCACTCCCGCAAACACGCGCGTGGCTCCGTCGCCACGCACCCCGCAGCGTAGTGCGTGGCAGTGTGCGAAGGGCCTTATGGCAGCCCTAAACTAAGTAATAGGTACATACATAGTTAAACAATTATTTTATGGATATACTAATGACATTATTAATGTAGGAAGCAGTTACTTCTGTCACACTATTAATAAAATCGTGATTATTAATTAAGTAAGACTTTTAAAATGAAAGTTTAATTTTACATACTTTATTTTGTGGTGAAGTTCTCGCCAACATTTTCCCTTTCTCTTAACCATATAAATGGAATTATGTACCTTACCACTGAAGGAAATTTACTTTTAAATTATACCTTTAGTGAGAGGAGATTTTCTTTACAACTTTAGGTTAGTTACTCATTCCATCTTGAACTGTTGTAAAGCAAGGTCTTATTCTAAATACAATAGAATGAATAACAGAAGTATTGTGATAGAAGACTATGAACAGCTGCAGGTATTTGATACAATTTTTATTAATATTTTTTCATTTTAAATTGACGTGAGCTTCTTATTTGTTACAGCGCCCTCTGTTTATCGTCTGATGAAACTTAATACATTCTAAGTTCTTTCAATACTTAGTGTTATTTAATATAATGAACAGATGGCGCTGTAACAAAGCTGTGAGTGTTGTTTTCGGGTTATACTTTGTTTTCTAGAGGTTTGGTTTAAAACTGATAGATGGCGCTGTACACAAAGTACTACAAAGAAGTTCTAGATGGCGCTACTCTTCACTTTCTCAAAACTTTACAAACTCCGTAGAAGTTAGACCAAAGAAAGTTATGCATCCATTATTATTTTACATTCGTAATAAAACCGTCTTAAAACCTTTCCGCGAAGGTGTGAAAATCATTTTTGTTCTTCTTCTTATATTTTTTGTTCTGTATGGCCGTGGGAACGGTGCGGCCAGGTAGTGTGTATATTCATAGATTATAAAGCGTTGTAAAAGCGGCATAGCATGGCGTTATTGTTGTTTATTGTGCTTAGTAAGTTGTTGCATCACGTCTGCGGACGACGACGTGGCATTTCGAATCGTCTCACTATTTTCCGATTAGGTAGGTAGGTACCTACGTTTTGATAGCGACGAAGACAAAGGATTGTCTAGTTTCTCAATAAATGCCTGCAGTATCTACACACAAACTTACACATGTTTTAACCTACTTCCTTTAGATTTTAAGTTAATATTAAGCAGTCAGCTAATTTTAAAGTAGGTAGGTAAACTCGTTACCTATCACTTTTGAACACCTAGTTTCTGTCTATAAACTTCTGTACCTACCTAATTAAATATATTGTTTATAATTTCAACTGCGTAGGTATGTCGGTAGGTAGACATATTCATTACATTAATAATAAAGATAGATAAACTAACAAAAATACTTAAGTATGTAGCTTTATTTTTGTAAATTGTCCTTACCAAAAACGCATTATTCTATGTAAGTACCAAGTCAACCTACAAAATAATTGGGAAACATCTTAAAAGAAATAAAAAAACTCGTGGGAAAATCATAACAAAAATGTAAGAATCAAAATGTTTGCTCTCGTTAGCTCTGCCGTCCCCTTTTAGGTGTAACATAAATATGATTACTTATCCGACATACGTGATTACGTAACACTAAACTACGGAATAGTAAAACATTGCTTTTATCTAAAAATACTCATTCATGGCTTCATTTCTGGTTGAAACTCAACCTTATTGCTGTCGAAAACGCACCATAAAGTTCTAAAAACTGTTTTTTTTACAGTAGGATAGTTGAATGGACAGGTTGTCTTGTGATGTTGAATCCTTTGTGTTACGGGTCTGTCAATAGTAATTAAAATCGGGGTAGTGTACTATGTTTCATTGATCTGTTTAAGTAAAAGGATGTTTTGATTTTGAATGAAGTAAAATGTTGTTAGATCGCTTTTAAATTCATTGGGCAGTTACTGTACCTTATCGTTAACTACATTTGGAGAAGTTACAATTAAAAAAACATGATATCTGTTATAATAAGGTTTAAAATATTTCGCTATAAAGTACAGTAATCGACAAATATTGGCAACGAATTTCTATTGTATTTTTCATTTCTCGTGAACACTGCCTATTGCAATCTGAATATAGAGTCGTGTCAAATTTGTTTTATATATTATGTTTGTTTGGTTGACATATTATGGCATGGACTCCACTATATCATAAGGACACCTGTGTTGTCTTGGAAAACAACAATAGTCTATAAATTTCCGTTATCTTCACTTCTCATCTCCGATTAGTTTGATTGGACACAGACGAGCAGAGAATATTGCATTTCTATTAGAAGTTTACTCTCTTTCTGTTAGATATCTAACAGATCTCTATCTCTCTTCTGAAAGACCTCCTCCCGTCTCGTTTCAACGTAGATGGAGTTCGATCTTAGTTGTCTATAACAAGTGACAATCTGCTTCCAATTCATGTCTAAATCCAAACCAAAACGACCAATACTACCAACAAAACGTATGAAACAAACCAACGCATCATTACTATCTACCGTTTAATACAAATATCAACACGTCAAACATCCATTGAGGAGCGCATAATATTGCCAACATGGCGGCCGTTATGAATGGAATACAACTGATGCTATGTTTAGCTCGGCTCCACTCGGCTATAACGCCAGGAATCCGCTGACCATTCATACTACTGCGTAGACGCATCTTTACGCAACTTTTCATTTTGTGGTGACTTCATTATTGTTTGAAATAACTAGCAATCAGACCTGTTTTAGCACATATTTTATATAATTTCAATAAATATATTTAAGATACATGTGTTGTTAATGTAAAGCATCATGAAGAAATTCTCTAAATGACAGTGTAAACTGTGGCAAAACCTGTAGGCCCACTCTCTTTCTCCACAACGAAATTCATTAATTTGCGTTTTCTTAAATTTCTTGAGTTTACTCTTACTATTCTAATATTTTTTTGGATAAGCACAAGACGTCTGAACCCATATGTTGCTGACTCTGTATATCACCACCTCATTTTTAATCGAAACTTCGTTGTCATTGAATTAGAGTACCTAGGCCTCCCCGTCTTGTATTTTAGTCGAAATAAGATTTAAATAGGCGGACACTAAACTACAATATTGTTAGAAATATAACTAAAGCCAGCGGCAAATCCAAGTTTTTTTTGTTAAGACCCACTGAGGAACGCCAGATTTGGGTATGTGGGAGATATGCAGGAGTTAAGATTGTTCTAAACCATATCGAAATCCGTTTAAAAGCTTAGTCGAAATAAGCGCATAAATAGACAAATCGCATTTTATCTTCAAAAGATTTCTACAATGGTTTACGAGATGGCTAAAAAGACAGATCATTTTGACGGACTCTAATTTTCTAAAAGGATCCAGCTTTTAATAGTTCCTAATAACCGAGTGTGACTTAACACAATATAAAATGCTTTAAGCAAAAAAAACATTGGCTGTTAATAAAATATCAATAAAAGAACACACGCATTTTATAAAAACTCTATACTCTCTGGCGCTTCATTTTTTTTAAATAAAAAAATCGTATTCAAATCGTGAGGGAGGCTTTTTGCCCTCCGAAACACCTGCCATCTAGCGGCTGACGGGCGCAACTGGGTATACAAAGAAGTTTTTATGTAATTTAATAATACTGCCGTTTAGGCTTGATATGTAGGCACAATAAATTGCACTTAATATGTCTTATTTCATAAATTATAACGACAAATGGATATTATACTCTCCTTCCTACATGTTCTGAATGGAAAAGGGTATTTGTTTGTTTATAAATCTTTCACGCGAAAAGGGAGAAATGGATTGGTGTATTTTTGTGCTAAATAATCCACGAATAGTGTTCGTGTTTGGTACCATTAGTTTTTGTTTGAAGGTATATTCCAATACCACCAATATTTTGTCATTTATAACCCTATTGGACATGTATGTTGCATTTTTGTTAACTAACGAGGCATTGAAAGTAGGTACGTGTCATTCTATGCCAAAATACATTGCTTTCTCCTGTGAGCAACGATCTTCAATGTGGCCTTGCAAACTAAACATTGTTGCGGCTCAAAAAGCCAAAAAAAAAACTACAAATTTAAAGAAAAAAGATAAGCAGTAAAATAACAATTTCTTCTAAACGTTACCGACGGGTACGTAAAGGCTGCGTTGAATAAAACCAGATCAAAGGGATCGCAGCCGCGGGCGCAGGCATTAGCCATCATTTATGTAAGTAGATCTAACTTGAACTCGTTTTAGTATGCAAAAAAAAAATCAAAACAAAAACAGTTAAAAAAATATATTTATATCGTTGTGTTTTGCGGTGAAACGTTTTTACTTTTCGCCCCAAATTCTTGTAAACGCATTGGACTTTGTAAATTCATCCTATCTCCATTCTCAATGACAATGATCCTTAAATATAACAAAGACACAATAAGATCATTTTCCACTAATTGAAACATATTTTCAAGTAGTATCAGTATAAAATTGCACAGAACGGTAATGTTCGCAATCGATGCGACGCACGCGCACGTCGCAAGTGACGTACTAATACGGTGACAGATGTGGCGTGTGCGCAGCCTGCCGCATAGGGCTGCCTCCATCTACTTTATTTATAGAAAACATAGCAAAAAATGTGGCATGCGTAAAAATAACTTCGCGTAATGAATATGTAGACACTTGATGTGACAGAAAATAATTAGAACACTTTATATGCATAAATAATTGTCTAATTGACGTTGCTGGGTTTTTGAGCAAGGACTTAAATTTCGCCTAGGGTTAGGCTGTCTCTTACCTGGTCCATGCAACTTCAGTACATATACCTTGGGCAGACAGATTTTGATCTCACTTCGAGACAAGAGGTTACGGGTAAAAGACGACAGATTGGCCTAAGTCGCTGGGCTTAAGCTGAAAGCAATTAAAATTTCCTCTTGTAGACGTCTTTTTAGTTATAGTTTTATTGCAAAAACTGAAATAAACTAAGTTCAAGTGATTTCCCTGCGGGTTTCTGTTCTTTTAGTGGTACCTACTTTTGAGGGAAGAATCTATGTTCGCAATTTTGCTCTATGTCTCTTGTCTCTACTATTAAAGTCAAGCACCAAAATGTTCGTAACACTACTTTTCTTCGCATCGAGGATCACGGCAGCCCTATAGCGAACCACTTCCTATCATTCTCTATTTAACCTCAAAAGTAGTACCTTAACTTTTTGCCGCGCTTTTTCTGTTTCTAACATTATGCTTATGTAACCATTTTTTCTATTACTTATCTCTGTTTGATGAATAAAAAAAACTTTTTTTATCTCCTCCTGACATATGGTTGAACGGCGCGTGCTCCACCACATTGCGCCCGTTTTTTTCGCATCCGATTCGAAATTCAAAATTCAAATATGGCGCATGTGCGCGGGCGCTGATATTGTTGGTTTTTGTTTATTTTTTTTCTTTATTAAGTACTCCCGTCTGGTCTTTTGGATGGAATAAAAAGTAATAAACAAATAAAGTAGTTGGAGCCAGGTGGACACGCGACTTCCAGACAGGGGAGGCTTAAAACGGCTTACAAACTCCGTAGTGGGTAGCGCTTTCTTAGTTTTTTCTACTTTATTTCACTAAACTTCAAAAATCTTTTCACCTATCTACAATAAAACTAACCTAACCTAACAAAGTTTTGGTGCCAAGTGGAAAAAATATTCGAATAAATTCCTGAGAGAAATGGCTGTGTAGTTTTTCACCCATTGGGAATCTAATAAGACTAAAGACACCTGTTTTTTCAGAAATCGCCGCAGAATCGGATAGTTCATACCTATCTCTGAATTCCATATTGTCCAGTTATGTATTAAGTACTTACATAAAATTATATTTCTGAAGTTATCATTTTCAGAAGCAAGTTTCAATGTTACCCCTACATGCAGTAACAGTACTAACTCCACACAATTTTTTGCTCTCATCACTTTTTACCGAATCCCGTCTGCCGTGTTTTTCTTTTTTCATATCATAATGACGGCTGTTTAAGCATATTTTATGGCGACCGCAGTCAGGGGTAACTATTATATTTTTAAAGAGTTTTTTAAAGACTCACGACTCCTTAAGGGTGGTTTTTTAATTAATGTGTTTGCGGGATTAGCACTTCTTAATATACTTTTTATAATTATAACCCCTTAAGTGTGAAAAGGGGAATTAAAATATACACTGTTGAGTGGAGAAATTAATTGTTTATGGTTGTCATTTATCTTAGAATGATATATTATTTTTGAGATTCGAATTTGTGTATTTTTGAAGTGAGTTTGAAAAGTCTGTAGGTATTTGGTTGTCGGTTTTTTAAGGGTAAGGTTAAGCAACGTTGACCACTCAAATTTCAGAATGGGTTAATTATTTTTCTCTCTCCTTTATCTTTTAAGGCGAGAATCCATATTTAATCCTAATATACTTATAATATAGTTACCGAGACCCCCATCTCTGCCCGTGGGTGTCGTCAAGGCGGGTAAGAGATTTCCTACCGGAGGACAGGCAGTTTAAAGCCTTAATGCGATTGTCAACCCGCTCGCCAATCGTGCAGATCATGGCAATCACCCCCAGGCTCTATTATAAGTAGGTTCTACTGGGGAGACCTCTGTCCAGCAGTGGAACTTCATTTGGGTTGATACATATCAGCTAAATTATAAACCAGCATCTCAGGAGACAGTTCCTTCCCACAAATGACACCCCATTTGTGGAAAGGAACTGTCTCTATTTAGTTAAATTTAATATGTGTTATAAATACGAAAGTAACTCTGCCTATTTGTTTGTCACGTTATCACGGCTAACTAATTACTAATTTTCTATTGTTATTAAGTAAGTACTAGCTGACCCTCGCAACTTCGTCTGCGTCAAATTAACCGTTTTTGCAAAAATAGGGGTAAATAAAAAAATAGGGGTTGATCGTAGAAGGGTGAAAATTCAGTGTTGTATGTATTTTTGAATAATAAATATCATAAAAAAATAAAAATTTACCTAAAAATTAAAAAAAAATTAGGGGTGGACTACCCTTAACATTTAGGGGGATGTAAAATAGATGATGTCCGATTCTCAGACCTACCCAATATGCACACAAAATTTCATGACAATCGGTCGAGCCGTTTCGGAGGAGTTAAATTACAAACACCGTGACACGAGAATTTTATATATTAGAAGATTAGATGTAGATAATTTTATCAAAATAATAAGCACCTACCCCCATTTTCTCTTCGCCACCCAAAGGTTGACAAGTAGATAATGCCTATGGCATTAAGTCCGCCTTTTGCAATGTAATTGCAGGACGTTTTATATAAATAAATAAATCGCTAGACCGATTTTGAGAAAATTTGGTAGTAGTAGATATAGTAGCTGAGATGGGTGGGATATTGATTAGGTTTTATCCAGGACAAAAGCTAGAAGGTATATAATAATAATTACGTAGTTTGAATAGTTCCAGTTTAAGATCTTACCAAGAATCTTTCAAGGTTAGAGTGACCTCTCAATCAAACGCCTTTATGTTATAATATTTGATGAATCTCCATAATACGTGAGGTCGTTATCCGCGCATGCGCTGTGGGCGACATGTTTGGACAATGGTCTGCGTCTACGACCATGCGTCTGCGATTATACTTTATGATTATTGACCCATAGGTTTGTTTTTTAAATATAACGAAATGAAGATACGGGCAGTTCGTGCGCCTGATGGCAAGCGTGACGCTAGCCCATGACAGTGTCAGTGCCACCCGAATTCTTGTTTGACAAAGATCTGAATGTCACCGCACAGCGCTCCTCATTTGACAACAATAGTTCGTAAATGACATTTGCTCAGTAATTACACTTCCTACAGTGCCCTTTAACCGAAAGACAGTGATGCGTTACTGTTGTGGTACCCACCAAGATGGTCTATGTATGTTCGTAAACTTTCGCGATTTGTAGACATTATAGAATTTAATATGCTACGGGTCTTAATCGCGTAAATATATAATAGCCTGACGTTTCGACCGTATTACAATATGGTCGAAACGTCGGGCAATAAACAAAGGTATTTAACCTTAAAATAAAATATATACGCGATTAAGACCCGTAAGAAGCTTATAAAATCCTATAAGATGGTCTATGGCTTAGACCTACCACATTTTTCTTTTTTAAAAAGACGACTCCCGCAGTAGGGCATAAGCCCTGTATCGCGGGGGACTTTACAAACATACAAGTCACGGACACAAAGTACAACCAGACTCGGGACAACAATTTGTGGATCACACAAAGTGGTGTCCCGTGTGGGAATCGAACCCACGACCTCTTGCGTAGCAGTCGGACACACTCCCACCGCGTCACAGAGGCAGTCATACCAATCGTATTCGTTTCACCAGACGATACTAGATAAACATGTATGAAAACCATCTCTGCCAATACTTTCTGGGTAAGAGGTAATGTGATAAAAATAAACTAATCTTGTAGCTTTTTACCATCGCTGCTTTTCTAAAAGAATCTTACTGTTTCGGATAGAACGCTTGGTTGTGAAATGTCTACTGAATTGACATTACTGACCTAATAATTATAATGTTTACAGGACGACATTATGGTTTTAGGGGAAATATTGATGGGCAAATATAATAGTGATCTACTTTACCTTCTACTAGCTGTGCCCCGCGGTATTACTCGCGATTTATTAGCCTATGTGTAAATCCAGGGTGTCAGCAAACTCCATACCAAATTGTATTAAAATCGCTCCAGCCGTTTAGACGTGAAGAAGTAAGAAACATACACACTCACATACTCACAAATTTTCGCCTTTATAATATTAGTGTGATTGTTTTTGGGTTCCACACTGATGAAGATATTAGTAGGATTGGAGATCCAGCAAATTGAGAAATCAGCGAGGTTAAGCAATGTTATAACTATCAGTCCATGGATAAGTCTTCCTTAAAGAGTATGACAAATCCCTCCCCGAGCGGGGGGTTTGGGGGTTAAAAAGTGGTTGAAACCCCCTAAAATTTCAAAAAGGTTACGCAGTAGATACACATTTGACTATTGTTTAATCAATAGTATTACCAAAAAGAAAATCCTGGGTATGCTCATGCTTCAAGAGTGAAGAAATAGAGAGTGGGTATACACAGGTTTGTGTATACAATTTGGCACACACGCGTAGCTTGCTAGTGTCACATAAGATTAGCACTTTAGGTTAAGCTGAATTATTTTTAATGAAGTCAAAGCTTTTTTTTTTTTATTAGTCACCATGACCGAAATCGCTCGGTTTCATCTTAATTGACCAAGTAGGTATCTTCGAAGCTTCATAAACAATTTATCTCTACAATTGTATTATATTAGAATAGATACTTGAAATTATTGTATTGGTAACTTTTTAATTACACAGACAGTGACGTCACAATATAGCTCAGTAGTGGGGTCAATGCCCCTTATCTCAGTATGATTGTGACTCGCGTAACGTATGTATTTTGGCAAGCGCCCGCCTAGATACTACTCTATTGTAACGCTTCTTAGCCCTTGTAAATTATTGTTGTCTAGTTTTGTTATATGTAGTGATGTGCTTAAACGATACAAATTTATCGACTTAATAGTTTTGGGTAATTTGAGGGATCCGACACTCAGTAGTAGGTAAACGGTTCGAGAGGTCTGCGAGGTTAAGCTATGTTATCACTGTTGGTCTATTGATGCGTAAGCGTTTTCGAAAAATGTTTCACCCCTTTTTAACTTGGAAGGCAATTTAAACCGGTCGTCGGTAGTCGGTCCGGCGCCTAATCTCTCTCCGGTCGTGCTCGCACTATGAGAATAAGGAAATAGAGAGTGCTCTTGTGTAGACTTTTGACAAACGAAACGGACTCAGTTCCTACGACTGTTCATAGCATTGAAGCATACAAACGGATAGACAGATTTAAATAACGTATGTTTTATTAAAATCCTGGTTTAATTACGACTATTTTCAGCTTCGTTTTATGAAACTCCATTCAGCAGTTTCAGGGATAATTAACTTTTCTTCTTACATGTCGGGTTTGTTGAATATTGCATTTATTCACTTGTTTTTGTTATAATTTTATTTTAGTTCGTACCTATTACGTGTCGTGTGTGCACTTTAATGAATACAATCACCCCTTCACTTTTAATGACAGATAAAGAAAGCGTCAAATGAAGAATTCTCGCAATTAAAATAGTTAATTAATATAGTTTCGTTGTAGATGTACTTATAATTGTCGCAGAAGATTTAGCTATAATTTGTTGAGATTGCAAGATTATCATCAACTTGATGTCTAGGTCTGTTTGTATGTAGCATCGTAGTGCCTAAACGGATTTTCGGGTCTTAAATGCGATTATTTAATATAAAGCTGGTTTAATAAAATTCCATGTACCCGTTTTAAAGATTTTATGTCGCAATATTTTTATTGTAACAAAATAAAATTAAAAATTATGAAGAGGTTAACTTTCAAGAAGGTTATCTCGGAAACTAACGAACCGATTCTGATGCAATTTGGTATAATGATAACTCGTAGCTTAGAGAAGAACATGTGCGACTTTTAATCGTAATAACCAACATCCGCGAGGGCGGAAGAGGAATTTATCGATATAAAGCACATCACTGGTAAAAAATAACAGTATTTGAAAGGCTGCAGTGTCCTTGGAGTCATCCCAAATGTCAGTGGAGAGTCATTTGGCACCAGTTCCATGGTGTATGGCGCCCATGGCCCCCGCGGGACTTAGCACTAGGATGATTTATTATTATACCATTATGTACGACTCTGTGCACTATGGTAGGCATACGGGTTTGTTTTATGAGAATAATGTAACTTCAATATAACATTTATGGTACCTAACTAACTAATTTTATAAGATTTTTGTTTTGTTTTTAACTTTTATAATGAAACGGTTAATCGCATGACTCTTTTTACCGAGTAGGTATAATGACAGTTGTTCTCTAAATTACAAAAAAAAAACCGTTTTTATATTGATAATTTGTGTATAGGACTACGGGGCGGATTTCGGTGGAACTTTAGATTAAAAATTAATTTCGATACTTAATAGTTAGAGTTCCAAGATAAACCTAAAGGGTTGCATAAAGTGAAACAACTGAATTATCTATTCCCTACTTACGTGAAAATCTATATATTTACATATTCATATTTATATTATAGCATAATTATACAAAAACGGAGGTTCACGCTGACGTCACAAATACATAGCAATGATGACGTCAGTACATAATAGCGCCGTACTAAGGATGTTTAGCATATCTACAATCCCGTAATCAGTGCAACGACTCTTACTTAAGTCAATGACCAATAAGAATGGGGATCGACTAATAGACTTTGTATTAAAGAAGGGTAACTTTGTCCGAGAATTAATAGTGGATAGATTTATGATCTATGAGGTATTGACAACTTAAGAAACGTAATGCCTTACTCTTATTTGAATGAGAATGAAGACTATATTAAAATCTGTCGCGTACTTTAGATGAAATAAGGGCACAGACAGACAGTACGAAAGGTATCTATACACATAATAATTATGCATTTATTTTAGAAGACATTATCAGATTGATAGAGAAAATCTATGTTGCATGGTCTACACAATTTGACTGCCTCTGAGGCGCGGTGGAAGTAAGTCCGACTGATGCGCAAGAGATCGTGGGTTCTATTCCCACACGGGACACCACTTTGTGTGATCCACAAATTCTTGTTCTGAGTTTGGGTGTATTTAATGTCCGTGACTTGTATGTTTGTAAAGTCCCCTGCGACACAAGGCTTGTTTTCTTTTTTCAAAAAATAAAAAAATCAAACGTAGGTACATACGAATAGACAACGAGAAGCAACTTTCTGTTGTACTGCGTAATGATAGTGAGATTTGTCATGTCTTCCATCTATACTTACACGACTCAAACTATTTCCACTTAAATCTCCATTACAGAAGTGTAACACATTAATTAATCTTGCTATTAATAGCGGCATCCGTATAAGGAATTCGTACATTTCCACAATGTCCCGAGTGTCGGACACCGGGACACTCCGCCGGTATATTTAGATGTCTAGACATCAGCGGCGCAGGCGCAATAAATATGTGACAAACTCACTAGGGCTGTAAAGCTGGTCACTCATGTGCGGTAGGGCCGATTTGCGACGTTGATACTACTTATATCGGCATGTATTGTGACGTAATTATTGTGTGATTTATGACTGAAACTGAAGGAATGTAGCAGATGTAATGTATGACAAAGCATTTTACATGATATTTGTGACATGTTCCATGCCAAGTTCATAGTGTAGGACTTAAACCATACTTAGTGCATGATAGCGGTCCAGCTAAAAGTTTTAACTTTGTTTTAGGTTAAATAAAAATCATATGTCAAAGGTAATTTCTGTCTGTCTGTCTGGATCACGTTGAATTTTAGACGCTGTGCTTGATAAACACGAGTCTATAGAAGTCTACTAAGCGGCTCCTTTAGTTAAGACGATACAACTTGACATTGTCTAACCGATGGAATCGGTTCTCGCGTCTAATGGTGCTCGTGTTTTGTTGTTATAATTTGATAATGATAGGTCGATTGAACAAAGATAGATAGAACAAAGTGGCGTGCAATTGGAGAGGCCTATGTCCATCACTGGACTGCGATATGCTGATGATGAATGGATGGTCGATTCTATCAATTGTCATGATAGTTGATACCAAATTGTATCGTCAGTTAACAACTTGCGCGCCTGCCGCGGCTATGTGAGTAGTCGGCTTTACTTGTGACGATCTTATTCTTTGGCAAGTGTAAGTTATTAGGGAACACGATAAATGCCAAAATACTTCATGAATGGAATTATTTTATAGTTTGTACCTAATAATTGTCGATTGAAGGAAAGGCCATGAGTTTTACCAGACTTACATTATCGCTATTGGGAATTATAGCAAGTGTAATTACTGGGCAAATGTGACATTCAAATATTAGACAAAAAGGATTTGTGCACTGATAGTATTATGGGCTAGCGTGACGTTACCCTTATCTTTCAGGCGCACAACCTGCTGATTTCTTCGTTGCGTAGTATAAAAAAGTAAGTTTCCATGTCGCTTTTGCAATCCGTTTGCTCAGAGCCTTATAAAGCCACAATAACGATTTAGCAACACATGCTAATTATAATTCGCAAGCTATTCCCCCCAACATTGTCTCCATTTAAAACTAGTCCATCATTTAAAATAAACCCATTCTTTTCAATCAAAGCGAAATAATTAAAAGATAAAATGAAGAGATAAAACAAAACGTCAATTTAATGTCGTATTATTGAAATGGGCTTTTAAAAGCCCATTTGGTGTTTAATAGTGTGAACTGATCGCAATCGTCTCGTCGTTAAATAAAGCGTAATGAAAATGTCGCCATTTTGTAAACGTGTTTTTCTGCAATGTGCCGATGTTGGAGCACTGGGCTGTCATGAGATTTTGTGATAATGTTTTTTTTTTAATTTATTCATTGAAATTGTGGTTCGTTGAGATTGATTTATGTTTTTTGGCGTGTGAATTTTTATAAAATTACTAGCTTATGTCCGCGGCTTCAACCGTGTGCATGCCCGTAGTGGCGACCATTCTATAGGTACATAAGCTCTCTAAAGTATGGCGCGGCTATAAAAACGGAAATCAAGTTCTATCTGCCATTATACTTATCCGATTTGATTAAACTTGTAGTAGTTATAATTAAGCTAAAATTAGAATTTTTGAAACCCTTAAAACTGCAGTAAAATAATCAAAATCTGTTCACGAAGTTTAGCGTAAAGCCTGAACAATTAGCGTAGTATCAATTAGATACTTTAAAATTTTATAATATTAGAGATTTTTGTTCGGTTTTGTAACTCCAGAAATTAATATTTATTTTTGTCACTTAGTTTTTTAGTTTTTAGTTTGTAATCTGTATTTATTATGAGTGAAATGAATGAAAGTTAATGATTATGATTGTAAAAATAAATTTCATTATTCTTGTTTTGGTGTAAGAGGCGCCTCTGCTCTTTTCTTAGTAAAATCCAAAGAGAAGTCGTAAATATTCGTATCAAAATGGTTCGTCTGGTCACTCACACATCTTTTGACGGACGACCCTGAAGGAATTTATTACAATAACAATCCTTTCTTCTTTGCTAATCACTGTTTTGGCTTCCACATTTCGAGAAATTACGTCTTTAGATCCACAGCAAAAGACCGCTCATGATACAAGAACTAGGTAGGTCACCTTACAAACACAATTTTGAATATTTCATTTATACTTTAGGTATTTTTTTTTTTACCCAAATCTTCCGTTTAGAATAATTATGGCTTTTACATAGTCAAGGTAATTAATGTATTGATAATTTGTGGAATTTAGAATACATATTACACTGCAACATTTTCCCCTGAGGCTCCGCTCCTATTGGTCGTAGCTTGATGTTATATAGCCTTTAGCCTTTCTCGATAAATGGGCTATTCAACACTTAAAATTTTTCAGCCAAATGAACTCTTCAGCTTATTATAATATTACTAGCTGACACGCGCAACTTCGTTTGCGTAAATTTTCCCCGTTTTTTGGAACATTTTTCATTGCTGCTCCGCTCCTATTTGTCGTAGCGTAATGTTATATGGCCTATAAAGGCTATAGGCCATATAACATTAAGCAATTCGAACCAGTAGTTCCTGAGTTTAACGCGTTCAAATTAAACAAACAAACTCTTCAGCTTCATATAATATTATATTAGGCAGAGTACCTATAGATATCTTCAACTAGCTCTTGTCGCTTCGCTCTGTAGATCGGATTGCAGAAAAAAGCCAATTTGTAAATTGCTGTTATTAAATAAAATGATGCTATATAATTAAATTAATTAACTTATTGCTTATCGAAAAGGTTTACAGGAAGATGTCTACTTATAAATTGATCCCGTATGTTATAAATGTCTAAGATATAACGAAATAACGTGTATTTCTGTCCGTCTGACTGTTTTGATAGCATTTAACTGAACGTAGCTTTTAGCCGGTACAAATAAACTGCGCACGCGCACGGCCCCCAACAGACTGATGACGCACAGATCGAAGAAATGCTAATATCTGGACAAAATAATTATATTTTATAAAACTTGGTTTGATTTATATACTTATGTAATGAAACTAATGAGTTTGTTTGTTTGAAAGCGTAAATCTCTGAAAGTACTGGGCCAATTTTGAGATTGTTACAAAGAGTTTTAAGACTATTTTAAGTATGTTAGACTAGCGTGGTGATTTGGGACTCACTGGTTAAAAATGGTAATAAAGAATATTGATTTATTCACTCAGCAGAACTGTTAACATTTAACGATTTTTAAATTAACTGTATAAGTAGGTATTTAATTTTTTATGATCAATTAAATTGAATGAATTTTCCGTATGTTATGTCTACGTTCGAGTTGAACTCTTGCGCAGATCAAAGCGGGTACGCGACGGGATGCGCAGACGACGTCTCGACGCCGCCCCCCTCCCGCGCCCTCCCCGCACCCGCCCCGCAGTCGCCCCGCGTGGCGCTAGCGCTGTATATTTGCATGCGAGACGCACTCGATCGAATACCATTAACATTGTCAATGATTGACTTCATAATGTGGGAGTTTCGATGACTGATTTATGGGTTAATAGTGATTAAGTATATTAGTTTTGTTTCAATTGGCTCTACTTTTATGTCTTCATGAATTTATTTTAAAGGATGCAGGCACACAACAGGCTGTGTTTCGGTTACATCTTGTGTAAATTCTTAGTTTAGAATATATATAAATCTGTCTACATTGATACAAAAGCATAAGGTCGTCGAGATTCATACCAGCAGATCCTAGTCGGAATGTTTTCAGTTGCCTGTAATTTGGTGAAAGCAGATAAATTCGTGACCTAATTATACAATAATTGATGTCATAGGTATACTGGGTGCCAGTATGGTTCACAAATATGATACCAAAATATTCTTTGATAATTTTATTTTATTATTATTAAAGAATAATTGTGACTTTATGAAATTATATATACTACAGGTTTTAATTGGGTGAATAATTTAAGGTAAAATACCTTGTTTATTGCCCGACGTTTCGACCGTATTTATATATTTCGTACCGTATACCGTCACGGGTAGACTGGAAACGGGTTAACAAGGTATTTTACCTTAAATTATTCTCGTAGTATATATAATTTTATAATGTGTACAAATCGCGAAAGTTTATCAACATTTATAATAATTGTGACTATGACAGATTTGATACCTCTTAGGGCCGGTCTCAATAATCTACCGATCCAGGGTTCAGCTACTATAGGTAGAATTTTGACATATTTTATGTCAAATGTATACCTCTAGTAGCCAAATCCATCGATAGTTAGATTATTGAGACCGGCCGTAAGATAATAAATGAAATGAGAATTTGTAATCAAGGTTTTGGATGACTGTCACAATAATATCGAAATTCACATTCCCCCAAACATCGCTAGTAATAGTTGATTAAATGATATAAGAAATTATAGAAAATATTTATTATTTTCATCCCCTCGAGGCGGAGGCCTAGCAACAAAGAGTCTGGCGTAATTTTGGCAATAACTTCCTACTGCGATGCCATTGTTATTCAAATGTGGGCAAATAACAAGATCTTTTAGTGGCAGCCACAGCCGCAGTATCATCAGCAATGGGGTTATGTAACTATGTGATTGTCTGGACATCGTAAACTACTCGTATATAATAGAGAGTTTTTTTATAAATAATAGACAAATCGAACTACTAACTGGTTCTAACTACAGCTAAATTGAAATAGAAATGGTTATGAAGAGTCATTACGTTTCGTATGTGTACAATGTGGAACGACTAAAATTGTACAGATGCCACTAGTCAAATTTTGTTATACGAGTATTTTCACTCATTAGAATTAGCATTTTACGATGCTTCAAAATGTTAAAAAAAACGATTCAATTGTTCAATAGAAAAGTGTGTACATTTTCATTAATAATCTTGTTATGATTTAAACATTAAACAATAATTATAGGTTAACTTTATAATAACGGAGGGACGGAAGGTTAGATTTATAATAACGTGTATTAAATTTTAACATTTAAACTTTCGCGTTGCATGATATATGACCAGGTTGCACCGGCCGTGGTCACAAGTGCAACCTGGTCGAAACGTCAACCAATTTTGAGGTAAATAATGCGCGTTAATTCCCATATAAAAAATAGTTATTAACATTTTGTTAATTAGTCTAATTTTCAATTTGATTTCTAATTTTCTCCAAAACGTTTACCACTTTATTACAAGCCAATGATTAGACGACGAGTATGTGTATATATGCCTTTGGCAACACTTAGTACCTAAGTATGAAAAAGTTGTTGAACTTTTTTCATTGATGATAAAAGTTAATTCATATTTAGTTGACTCATACTTTCAGTAAATGAACATATTTTAGTCACAATAGTTCATAGACTATTGGCGTCAAACGGTGACTATCACTTTCATTTATTAACTGAAATAACTTGCTTTATTTTTGGACTATTATATTAGCTATGAATGAAACTATATTTAAAATATTATTACTAAAATGACTTGCTTAATTTATTTTTAAATGGCTTATGTTATCCAAAGTACGCGAATACACTTCTCTACTACTAGTGCTACTTTTTATCAACTAAACAGAGGTTACGATCAAAAATATAATAAAAATAATAATAATATCTTGGGACAACTCACACAAAGCTATCTGATCCCAAATTAAGCAGAGCTTGTACTATGGAAACCAGACAACCGATAAATATACTTATATTTTCTAAATACATACATATTATTGATAAATAACACCCAGACACAGAATAAACCATCGTGCTCATCACACAAAGTTTTATCCTGGGTGGGAATCGAACCCGTCGTGGGTTCGATTCCCACCCAGGAAACGGACCCACGCTCTTGCGTAGCAGTCGGATACACTCCCACCGCGCCACAGAGGCAGTGTTGCCATGAGTCAAGTCGAATGTTTTTTTAACTTAATGGTTAATTTAAGAAAATATTCTTAAATAACCTTACGAAGTTATGTAGTAAAAATAAAATAACGTACACACATAAAAGTTATGTTATTCACAAAGTTTGCAGCAACGATATTCGAACTAATCAATCAACGCTACTGACAGATTCGTACACAAATCGTACAAATGATGCCGGATCCTGACAAAAAATACTCTACGTATATTATATCAGAGACTATAGACTTAAATTAATTTGCTGAGCCGTACCTCTTGTAATTTTGTTATAGGCAACACAATTGAAATGAAACGTAATCTATTGAGATTTTTCCAACTCCTGGAAAATGAAAATTAAAAACGAAATCTAAGAGAGTTTCCGATCATAAATTTGTAGAAATATTTCCCTGAAAATGAGGTCACGTATTCGGAAAATGGCTGCCATTGTGTCAAAATGTCAAATATAAGTTTTTGTATATTCGCGATACGTGTGCGAGGGACATTAGTAGAAGGCTGTATCTACTTCACCTACGCTATAGACGCAGACATCGAGGGCTGACTTAAAATAGATGATGGAGCGATTAACAAAATATATATAAAAATGTCCATTGTCCATCCATGAAAAATCTTGGTGTGAGAAATATGTGACGAGTTATGGTATTTATGGTATTGTATGTATTTATAATTAGATAAAATTATAATTTTATCAGTTATACGCACAACATGGTATAATACTGAGGCTATGTGCGTTTAATCTGTATTAATATTATAAAGCTGGAGAGTTTTTGTTTGTTTGTTTGAACGCGATAATCTCGGGAACTACGGGTCCGAATTGAAAAAATGTTTTACTATTGGATAGCCCATTTGTCATGGATATAGGCTATATAACATCACGCGACGACCAATAGGAGCGGAGTAGCAATGTTGCCAAAATGGGGAAAGTTAACGCATATGAAGTTGCGCGGGTCAGCCAGTTGTCCTATAAATCGTACCCACCAAGTGGTAATACGACGGATTGCTTGAATTCCAACTAAATTACTAAAGTTAAACTGTCAATTAAGTATCCAATAAGCTTACAAATTAGACCACAGCGCGAAAGTTATTTCGGAGCAGACGCACAAAAGAAGGTTAGGTACGTTGCGTTTTAAGGAAATTTCGAATGAACAGAAATAACGTAGGTAGGCGTCCTAATCACTTAGCCGGTAGCATTCTTATTTTACACCGCGCTAATGATAGTACGTCTAGTCATACTGTGAACGAACCAAAATGTCGCCCGAAATAAATTCTATTGTTCGAACGCATTCGATTTATAGTCAGTCTATACTACGTTCTTTTTTCAAACGATTAAAAAGATTAGTGTGTGCCATTCTTTTTTTAGAACGAACGGAAGAAAATTCGAATTTACAAGTGACAGTGACATTTGTTTTTTTAATTATTTGACAGATGGTTTCTTTTTTATTATTAAACTAGTGTTGGACGGAAATCAGGCGTGACGAGCCGCGGTGACATCCAAAAAGCTTACAATATCGTTTATGGAATACAAATTATTAATAATTGTTTGTACAGTTACGTCCGCCTACACGCGATATATAGCCGACTGCTCGTATCAAATGTGTGCCATTGAATATCAAATCGCATTTAGTTCTAATTCATAACTTTTTATTGTCTCAATTCTTGGCAAGAAAACTTACATAAGTACTTATAGTATTTATTAGACCGTTGAAACCATATTTAAACATAAATGCTATTTTATTAGATTAAAAAGTATTTTATTCTTACCTTGTGTAAGATTTATATTTGCTTGTAAACGCTTTCGCGGCAGCCAGCACGGCTGCATTCAGGTTGCACTTATCCTGCAATATATCTAGGTAGGGATAAAAGTGTCTAAAGTACAAACAGACAGACTTTTATTATTTCTACTTTCATTATTGGAATAAATATATATTCTATCACTTTCTGCTACATAAATGAAAACCTTTTTTCTCAATAACTTCTTTTGTATTCGTAGTACAATAACAAAAACATAAATATTGACCATAGAGTTATTGGCGGCAAGTTTGCAATTCAAACAAAGTGGTAACTTCCGGCGTGACCCCTCACTATTGCCTCGCAAATTAAACACCTGAAACATCATTTGTGACCAGACAAAAATAATTGTTTTTTTTACTAAGGTCAGTTTGAATAATAATGAAGTACCAAGTTTGGTAAAAGCTCTTAATTATTTCAAAATTTACTGCACTTAAATTCAGTCGTTTTGACATTATTGTCATTGCGCTAGGATCAATCAATGTTACTATTTTTTTCTGTGTTAAATCATTGTCAAATATTTTTGTAATCTACAAATAAAATAGCTATTATTAGAGATGTTTCAAAAGTTTGTAAAATATAAAACATAGTACTGAATATGGGCTCCTAAACAAGATCATACCTACTACCTACTTTTTATTAATAAAAATAAAAAGTAATGAATCTAATATATAATATTTTAGAAGCCTCGTATTTTTCTGGGCTGACCTACATAATGTATAAACATTATTATAACAAGTAACAGGATCAGATAAACCGCTACACATTGTGATGGACAAAAAAGAGGCTGTATACCTCTAGACGACTCCACTAGACGACATCTGTTCTTCGCGAAATGCACACACATGCCGATCCAGATGACTATGCACTTGCGCCCGCGCACTCACCCTTACCACTTACAAAATAGAGTCTAAATTAGAAAATCAGTTTATTTTATAAAACTATTTAAATCTAAATTTATTTGTAGCTTTATCGAGAATAGAATAAAGTTGGTTTTAGCGTGAGATGGTTTTTTTGTGTATTTTTTTCGGAAGTAGTATAATTCATATGGTAAGGAGCAAGGAGCGTGTCACGTTTCGCGGCAGATGCGCGTTTAGTTTCTGCGCACGCGTCTCCTCTCGGTGGCGACGAATTTTAAGCTCTGTTTAGTTTTCCAGTTGTTAGGATTTTTTAAGCTTGTATTTTAAATGAGTTTTGTCTAAACAAAATAGCGGGATCTTTCTTGATTGTAAACAAAAATTTGAAAAAGTTCATATATGGATTAGTAGCTATGAATCGTGTTGGGATTCTTGCGTAGTTATCATTACGGTATTGTTTGTTACCTACTAAATAGTATCTAGTTTTTAGATGTAGCTTTTGTTGTTGTATTTGTTCAAATGTATCCTGAATAAAGTAACTTTAAAAAAATGACAATTAAGAACAATTTCTACAAGCGCGCACATGCTAAGTTGGTTGTTAGCACATATTATGGTTGTACATAACACGCTTATGTAAATAGGTAACTGTTATGAGATATAATAAGAAAAATAATACCTGTGTTAGTAAATAAAGACGTCAAACTTATAACATTCTTTATTTTGTGTCAGAGGTTAAATTTAATCGCCTTTATTTAAGTATCTATTCATTTATATTACCCTACGAAACGATCTGATTTGGTTCGCTATCAACCAATGGCGTTCGCGCATTGTATCGATCGAATAGGTACAATTAATCTGATTGGTCATCATCTGAAGTCCTATGACGCCATCTCGTCACTTTCTCCAGCATGCAAATAAGCTGAACTTGTTCGCACGTGCGATGTACCTGCGCATGCGCCCAGCTGCGCGCGCAGCTGCCGCTAACAGTACCCCACAGCTGGACCAGACACATGCCAATATATAAATACATCTCTCAGCAGTTTTGGGGGATGAAACTAGATCTTTCAATTAGTCTAGACTATTCTTGGATAAAAAATAACATAAATGCTATCCTAATTTTATCTGCGAAATAAATATTTCAAGGTTATGTTCGCCTTAATCAACTATCTGTCAATAATTGACGTTTGATTTTTAAATTTAGAATAACAACGCTTTGGTAGTGATGCAAAATTTAACCATAGAGTTTCGTGATCGTAAATAAATCTGTAGTAATCGGCGCGAAAAAAGAATTTAAATCGAACATCATTTGAATTTTAAAAATGATTCCCCACACGGATGTTTCTTCCTTATGTTTGCGTGTTGACACGAAACCCTCAGAGTATTTTATTACGTAAGCATTTTAATGAATAATGCAGTATAAACACGGAAAATACCGAATTATCCCGATCTTCCCCGAGGAGGCTAACGACTTGATTGCCGCAAAACACGAAATGATCATGATTAGATCCGAATTGGCAACAATTTGCCCTCAGGCTCCGGTATCTCGTTTGGGATGCTTAGAATTTGATAATCATTTTGTTTATAATAATAATTTAGAATATTCTAATGTTCGTCACGATAATATTCTAGGAAGGAACGCAAAACAATCGTTTTTAGGGAAAAGTTTCAAAACAATATTTTGGATTCTTAAAAAACTGAGGCGAGTTGATTAAGTAGGTACCTGTATTTACAGGTAATCAACTCACCACAGTTTTTAACCTACTAGGTTAATATTTTCAGCCTAATAGGTTAAAAACCTACCAATATACTTTACGTTTTTGAATCTTTTTCTTTGATTTTTATTTAAATAATTAAATACTGAACACAATAGCAAGCAAAACATCTTATTTTTCTCCCTGCAACCTTGAGAACACAACTTGTATTTTGCCTCAGAGTAAATTATTCATTTAACAAGTTAACATGCAAAAAAATGATATTTTGCATGCAACTAACCACCGCAGGTGAGCGTCCATGCTGTAACATACTATTACATTCGGACGCGTATCTAAACGCACGCGCGCATTCTATTTTTGAAATTTGAACTTTTGCATTCGAAACCATAATCATAGCTTTTTTTTTATTGCACTGGCAGCCTGTATGAATATAGCTGTCTGTGTCCCTATCTGGGGAATAATTTTCTCAAAAATTTAGTGATGTAGGTAATAATCATTGACGTATCGTATAGACCAGGACTGCGCCACAACCTCGCAAAATTGACCACTCTCTAGAAAAAGACAAAGCTACTTTGTAGACAATACCTGTCAAAGAGACAGGGTCGCACGAGTTTTCTCTCTCTGTCATGCTTTGCAGTCTTAGGCGTTAGGCTGGGAGGAAACTCATAAATATGGAAGTTAGAGAATTAAAAGGTAACAAAATGAAAAATGTTAATTGGATTAAGTACAGTAAGATTAACGTCAGAAAATGTTTAAAAAAAACGTGGATCACGCCAAAATAGGGAAGGAACGGGGAACGAATTTCGATGAATTTTGGGACATAGACAGATTAAAGTGAGATGAAAGTTTTCTCTGGCTTTTCCTATTGTTTGCGAAGAGGCATTACATGCATATATAGAATTGACTTTTCCCAAGTGTAGGATTTTGCTTCCTAAGTAAATTAAGAATTTTTATTATTATTAGTCTGGAATAGCATTTAGCTCACTATTTATTCCGGAAAAATGTACCTACCCATGGTATGTAGATTTGTTTTTCAAAATTTCCCTACATTTTCCTATTGACTGAATTCCATAAATGGGTATTGTAAATAATAGAAGCTTAGCTTAAAAAACTTAAAACATTATAATCAAATAGTTACCTATTTTAAAAACGCTGTCTAGGTCGTATAAAAGCATTTTCTTTCACACAACTTCATTCAACAAAAGTAGGTTCTATCATCAAACTGAAATAACCCAAAAAACGGCAAAAATAAATAAAATTTGCACTAATTCAAAACATTGTTTCACCAATACATTTTGAACAACTAAGTATTACAAAACAAAATAACTTCAGTTTAGAAACCACAAGCGGCGCTACTTAAAAGGCAAATTAAACGTGTGTTCTTTCTCTAACCGCATTTAGGGGTCGCGATTTGTAGAAGAAAAAAAACATATTTAAGGAGTCAATGCCCTGAGCACCATCTGGCCTGCGCTCGCGCCGATTTAAGGTCTTGGTACAATACAGTGTAAGGTAATTATAAAACCGCAGGGAGCATTTTTTTTAAAGACGCCTCCCGCATTAGGGTATGCACCCTGTGTCACGGGGGCTTTACAAACATACAAGTCAGGGACACAAAGTACATCCAGACCAGGAACAACAATTTATGGATTACATTAAGTGCTATCCCGTGTGGGAATCGAACCCACGACCTCTTGCAGCAGTTGGACACACTCCCACCGCTCCACAGAGGCACACAAAATTGCGTGATTTTGATATTTTTTATATAAGTCATTATGTTTTTGGGTTTTAAATGGCAAATATTTTGCCAAACCTCGTGCAAAAAAGCAGAGCTACTCGCGCGTTATTGAATTAATAAAACGCTTTTACAATCCGTTTTGAAAAAGCATTCACTCTACACCTAAAAAGATAATTAAGTAATTTAAAATCATAACATTTTGATTCGACAGATCCTATTTGCAGTTTGGTGGTTGAGTGGTCAACAAGAGAAAGGAAAAAATTAAAGATCTTTCTCTTATATGTTGAATCTTTCAATCCATAGTCACCGCTGCAGTGTACAAACACCTTTACATTTAAGAAACCGCTTTTTACTAAATACACCCCTCGATAACATTGCCAACTTAATATTGCATCTCAAATGACTCTTTACTAACGAAAAATAAACCTTATACCTTCTGCCTAAAGTCTAAAATTGCGTTTAGCGGTAAGACTTGGGGGTATTTTCGAAGACTCCTTCGATGGCTTCCTTATTGCTATAGAAATAAAGATCAAAATGTCGATTTGATATAAATTGTTGTAGTAATGATTAAAGAGATAATTGCTATAATTAAATGAATATGTATTTAATGTTAAATTGTGATGCATATCGCTTACAATCCACCCCAGTGGGGTCAGCAGAGTAATGTGGCAAAAAATCATTTAGTACTCGTATACAGTCAATTAAAGTTAACTAGAAGGGTGCATAATAATGTTCTACTAACTGATTTCGGTCATCACGGTCAATCTTTAGGAAGACTAGTCAACTACAAAAGTAATATTATAGAGGAAAACGTGTGCGCTATTGCAATTTCTGATCTCTCACTCTCAGAGTTATCTGATGATCTGAAAAGATTGAAGCGAGATTAGGCGCAAAACACATTATAACAATATCTAGGTAGGTATAGTAGATACTCTAAAATGTCACGAATCCTCTCGCTGTTATCTATTCTAATATTATGAATAGTTTGTTTGTTTGAACGCGATAATCTCAGGAATTACTGGACCGAATTAAAAAAATATATTTTACTGTTGGATAGCCCATTTATAGAGGAAGGCTATTGGCTATATAATTTCATGCTACGACCAATAGGAGCGGAGCAGCAATGAAGAATGTTGTAAAAAAGAGGAAAACTTACGCAGGCGAGTTGCGCTAGTGTATAATTAAGTAAAATGTTAACATAAACACAGAAAACAATAAAAACTTAAACTGCTATACCTAGCTGTGTGAGTGGCTTATCATTTTCTACTAAAACCTACCCACAGCAGTCAAACCCACTAAACCAAAACTATTATCCAACGTCAAGCTACATCCATATTTAAATTCATATTAGCGCGTTCAAACAATTTTTCAGCCAATTTTGGAAGTGAAAACTTCTTTAGCGGCGTTGCGCACGTTTTGGCATGGGTAAAAAATGTTAAACTCGCGTCAGGACACGTGACCTGATTGAAAATTCGTAAGACGGAGGGACAGCAATTAAAAACTGCTACAATATCATTGAATACGAAGGTGAATTTCGCCACCATCGACATTATAGCACAGGTGGGATATCGGGCGGTCCAGAAACCGGAAGACCCCAGTTCGAGGCCGAGTAACGATTATTTTTTTCCCTTTTTTATTTATTTTTGATTTTGGTTATTTGATTTGTGATTTATTATTTCATATTTTTCAAATTTCATCAGTATGTAATAATGTTGTTCAAGTTTTCACTACTGCCGGCACTCCCGGAATGCAACCCGATGTTTTTTAGGGTTCCGTAGCCAAAATAGCAACTATGGCAGACATGCACTTGACCGGTTTTTTTTAAAGATAACTTACAATGTGGGATTGTGGGAGTCCACATTAGATAGTAGCTATCGCATTACCCCTCCAGCTAAGCTAAATTGTTTGTGATAGAAGTGAATTCACGTCGATAGTATACTGGGTAGAATTCGAACCCGCGACCTCACTATTGCGAGTCCGATGCCTTATTACCGCCGCTTTATTATATTAATAGGGTAGAGATAACTAATAGGTACTACTACTAGTTTCTAAGGGTAACATTGTAAAAGGTTATACCGATGAAGGGTAAATAGGCTTCGAAGGAAATAAGGTCAAAGTCAAAGTAATTTAAAGTGAAGTCAATATCGAAACTACTGTAACCTCGTCGAGTACTATATAGGTCGCCATTACAGTTGAATATTTCAGTAGTTATGGATGACATTGTAATTTTATGACAACTTCGGCTTCAACCTATCGTGAAGGATTGTAAAACAAACAATTTAGACGCGACTAGTTTAAAATTTTAAAACACGTTTTCGGGAGAATTGTTTTTTTCATTTTGTTAGGTATAGTTTTGGCGAGGACGAGCATACATGTAAAAATATGCTCGGCATACTTACTTACGTACCTACTGCCAAATATATAGGTACTTTCAATATAATTTTAACACCCATTTAGCCTAGGTTGTTATATTATAAAGCTGACGAGTTTGTTCGGACGCTATAATCTGAGGAACTAAAATAAAAATATTTTTCAATTCGGACCCAATTGAAAAATTATTTTACTGTTGGATAGCCCATTTATCGAATAAGGCTATAGGCTATATAACATCACGCTACGACTAATAGAAGCGAAGCAGCAATGAAAAATGTTGCAAAAACGTGGAAAATTAACGCATACGAAGTTGCGGGTCAGCTAGTTATATATACTACGAGTCTTATTCGCGTGAATAATTTAAGGTAAAATACCTAGTTTTGTGCCCGACGTTTCGACCGTATTGTTTATCAACATTTATAGCATTTGGTTATTATATTCTAGTAGTTTAGCCACTGTCTACATTTTGTAGCAATTCCAGTATTTCAAAACCTGAAATATCTAAAAATCTTATTTTATTGCAGCTTAAAATCAATCATTCCTTTCCAATAAGAATCCAATACAATATTTTAAGTTGGATAAAAAATGTAGCTAGGTGGGATATAGTTCGGTTCGATGGTACCTCCCCATAACCCCCCATAGTCTGGTGGGGGTGAGCACGGCATGTAGCGTGTACTCCTGGCCATTTGTCAACCCGCTCGATTTAATCTCACCACGGATTGGGCCGGCGGCGACGTGTTGTGCGTTCATTTTGTTTTGGCCTAAAAGATTAAATCCTGTACGTATTTTTTACTTAGAAAATCCGACGAAATTTGTAGTCTGAATACGATTTTTTGCTGATTTAATCGAGAAGTATTTAAATACTTAAGATCTTTCATGCCAACGTTAATTAAAATTGCAGCCTATATGCATTCGCTTTTCATAATATGATGTATTGATATATGTATGATTACTTAGAAAATGTCCGTCGTGTGACTAAAACTATTAAAATGAGTGAGTGTCTAACACTTGGCAACATTTTCACAAGCAAATTATATCATTGCATTTGTATTGCATGAGGTAAAGTGTTGAGCACTTCATATTTCTTAGAAATAACACACATTGTTTTCTCTGCAGTTGTGAAAATATCAGTTAAGCAAAATATTTCCTTTGTTTTCATAATTGACTTTGTGCAGAATGTGCAGTGAGTATATCTATTTGTTAACTTTCCACTTATCTGCCTTTCAGTGTGTGAAATCTTAGTAAATTAATCAATACAAGCTCTACTTAGTTTGGGATCAGATGACGTTGTGTGAATAATGTCCTAAGACATTATTATTATTATTATATGCTGTAAAGTCAGCTATGCATTTGTTTTTTTCTATGTAACAGCTCCCCTGATCGACAGCAACAAAATCACTGTAGACTGTTACCTTCAATATATTCAATATACCTCTACAATCGACCCATAACATATATTTATTATGAGCTAGTTATTTGGTGTATAATATATTATCGAAAGCGTTAAAAGCCCATGTGCAGTCGAACATGTCTTTTATTATTTACAATCAAATCTGCATCGAGTTTAACAGGGATATATCCTCATCAGACGTATATATATAAATGACAATAATCACTATACCCAAAATTATACGCAGACATCGCTTTCTAAAGCTGCAATATAAAGAATTGGTACATAAAAAAAATGGAGCCGCCAATTCAAAAATACCTTACTACAATGACGGCTATCAAAAAATAAGACTAGGTGAATCGTAAAATCGTATAAGGCGTACGACATAACTAGTACAAACCAACCCTCCCTTACTCACGCGACTTGCCCGGCATTAAACGGTTAAAATTTGGAGATGCCAATCGCTTAGAGGGTTGTGAAAAAGTTTGTCGCCACAAATTAAGTTCGTTTGCATGTTCCGACTCGGTTTGGATTACATTAGGTCTTATTGGCCACGAGCTCGTTAAAAATGAAGTTGGATTTGTATTTTTAATTGAACATCACGATTTAAATAACAGCTATGGCATTAGTATAGCTATATATAGCTTTTCGAATCTCTTCTTTTTGATAGAAGCAATATAGAAATGACTAGGTATAGCGGATCTAAAGCTCCTTGTCCATTGAAGCGGAACGAAGCCGAGAGCTAAGAAACAGAAATATTAGCCGATAGGACTGCATACTGAAGCGGAGTGGACATTTTAGTTTTTTTGTTTTCTTCTAAACAACTCACACAACGTCATCTGATATCAAACTAAACAGAACTTGTACTATGACAACCAGACAACTGATAAACATATTTATATATTTTACAATACATACCTAGTATAGATAAATTACGCACGGACCTGACATTAAAAACCGGACAAGTGCATGTCGGGCCAAGCACAATGTAGGGTTCCGTAGCCACCCACCACAATATTAGGGTATAAGGGGTTTTCTGTTGTTTTTGTTTCATCCTACAACGTTATATAAGTATTTTTCAATGGAATTTGTACCAAAATTTTGTTACTTCTCACTTGGTTTGCTTTTACTCATAAACTTGTAAAGCCTACTTAGCTGTGATAGTTAGACCCTTATATATTTCTCCACATCTTCAAAAGCAACCATTTAGGGAGTGGGGAGGCGGGGTGTACACTTGACTCTAACAACATTTTGACCTTTAAGGTTTAATATGTCACAAACGGTTCCCTAAATCAAAAAGTGATATTCTCAACACCTAAATATTTTAAAAATACCTATCTAAAGGCGCCCTACATCATCATGTAGGGCGTCTTTAGATAGGTATTTTTTAGTTAGTTTAAAATGGGGATGTACTAAAAAAGGTTTTTCAAGATTTTATTCTGCCACTTTGTTGGCGTAAATAATATGTATATCCCTGTCATATATTAGCTTTTTACTAAGGGTTTCTGAGCTAACCTGGGGACAGATGGATGGACGGACGCAATAAGGATAAACAAAACCATTGTGCATTACTTCTCTTAAACTGTACAAAATTGACCTTGTTCTTCGAAATCACCTGGATACCAACCGTTATTGGATGCTCCAAATACTGATAACATTATAACTGAAACATTATTATTCCACACAGCAATATGTAAACTGACCTGTTTTTAGAAGCAGATGTTTAGAATCACTAACCTACTTAGGCTTCACTTAACGGCAAACGTATCAGTCCTAAAGTTTCTGATCCTGTTACAGTTATTAAAAGGACGTTATTAAGGGTACAGTTACTTGACACATTTAGTTTGAAAGCGTTTTTCATTTCTCCTTGCATCTGTAAATGGCTTCAAAACATGCCACCTGCTGAAATATTTATCTGAAATATTTATAATGATATAAATTCAAATAACCGTTTCAAACGAAAATGGGCATGTGTTTTTTGGCTTACTTGGACATCTGTGCAAATAAGTCCGATGCAATGCAAGTGCAGTAAATTGCTAGGACCATGATATATGCGGTGCTCTGCATACAACATGGTCCTGACAATCACGGTGTACTCTCCAGCACGTGATCTTCTGTCTATGAGCTATCTCGAATAGAACTTGTGAACTCGTTGAAATTATTATCTAAAGTTAATTCACAATAAATAACCACGTCATCCTTCACGACTGCTATGTTTCGAACAATCATATTTTGAACATTCGACTACACGTATTTAAATTTAAACTTGAAGTTCTTTATTCACTAAGGAAGCAAATGTGATAAGACATTGTAAAACAAATAAATAAGTTCACAAAGCAATATATCATTTCACATTTTGTGTCTATCTACGTAACATATTCTTAATTTTTTAGACAAACAAACATTTTTTTCTACGAATGACAAAACAAAGCAATAAATAAATCGTAGCAGCCACACACAACGGCATCCATTATACTCATGAATTAATCTCATATGACCGCAAACCTCCATTGGTCCACTCGACGCCCAAAATCACTTGAAAACTTCCAAATCAGCAAACACTTAATACCGGAAAAACATCATACACATTATTTGTGTTTGTTAGTCACGGAAGTTAAAGATGTGATGGTTTTTCTGCGAGTGCCGCCCCTCGCCACGTGTCCACAGATTCTGAATCTTCTAAAAGCGGGCCTAGTATAGACCCTTGTGGCACACCTGCCCGAAACCCCAAGATAACGTGATTTATTTTAAGCAATAGTGAGCTCTACGGTTATAAGAATAAGATTTTTTTAAATTACATGTTTAAGTGGTAAGTATTAAGCGTATATTTGGCAGGAAGAGGGTGTACATTGAATTATATTTAGTCGTAAGCTCCCTTCGGTTATGATTGAACAAACGATATGTCGGCAAGGTGTGCAAGGCATAGGCACGCTCCTTCTGATAATATTTCATTATGAACTTCAGATATTTACATAAGCTTAATATTAGACAATAACACTTCACTGCATATATTCTACTTGGAATCATTTATAAGGATTGGAATTGATACTTATAGTACAATAAGCTAACGAAAACTGTAATATTAGTATCATAAAAGCACGTTTTGCAGGGAGCTTTTTAATAAGCTCTGGTTTTGGTAATGCTCATAAGTTATGGTAGCTTAATACCAACAGGCGAGGTTATTTAGGTACCACAACCATGGTTATACAAGGTACGACGACTAAGGTAATAAATATTATACCTTAAACTACCTGTAATCGATTCTGATTACAATAATATGTAATTAGTATACCTAGGCATACTACAAAGTAGATATTCGATCGTTACCAAAAGTATGTAATTTAGTGGCAGCTATGGAAACAAATTATTAGCCGAAACGTATTATTTGGGGCAATATTTTTATTGAAGTTTATGACGTGTAGTTAGTTTTCGATTAGATGAAATCACGCAAAAATATTAGCTAGATTTTATTTTCGTACTGCCTATCTTAGTTTTATATTCAATAGCATTTGTGTGTTGCTATGTCGCTAGGTGTGTTGAATAAGAGCGCAAATATGTTCCGATATCAACACGTGTCCTATCATCGTTCATTTAACATTCTTGATCACTATTATTACCGTTAACCACAAAGTTATTCAAAACTTTACTTCCTACTACACGTGCCTTTATTCTTTTAACATTAAAGTTTGAAATACCTTAATTTTGATACCTTCATCAGTATTATTAACTTTGTAATACAGTTACACAGTTGCCGTTTCCCTTTCAGCCGATTTTTGCACCTTTCGTCTATTTATATCGGAAACCAATTTTATAGATCCACCATCTGGTGCGAGGTGTGCGACCTTTTCTAAAGATCCTATTGAATTTATATCTAATGTGTTTTTTTGTCTTTTCAGGTAAGTGCAAGTTTGCGACAAAAAATGGTGGCATTTGGCGCAGCACGTGAGTAGTGCGGTATTGTTGTGGATTATCATGGTGAATTTGTAAAATATTTGTGTGAAATTATCACGACCTTTCTACTGAAACCATATTTTATTGATGATTGTTCAGAATAGGCAAAAATGTGTGACATTTTGGATGGAAGGAATATCAAAGGAATCTAATTTAAACGATCACATACTTGTTTTTTTAAATGTTTTAGCAGATTTTAAGACAGTATCATTGTTCTGCTAGCGAATTCAGTTTTCCGATGTGTCTTTAAGAATAATTATGGCCTTTTAAAAAGGCTACTCACGATCCAAACTGGTATTCCTGAGTGTAAATATCTACCAATGACTTGTTTATTGCTTCATATGTTTACATACATGACCAATGCGCCACCATAACTTGTACATTCTATTACTTGGTCCAGAGCAAGCTGCGACGAAAATAAGATGTAAAATCCAATTAGAATCCCATATTATCATCATACTACTCAATGGTGTTCACCTTTTTACTTAAAAAATCATTGATATTATTGCCTACAGCTTTACTTTGCTTTTTTTTAAATCGTAATAGTCAATTTAACGGCATCGATACCTAGACAGCATTCAGATTGAGCCATTAATTCCAATAAATCAATTACCCCCCGCTCGCTACCAGACCGTGAAGAGGGACAGGTGTGAGGAGCACAATCACGGGGGTGTAGTCAACTGTGAAATAGCTAGGAAGGGATGGACACTAATGGACAGGGCAAGAAACTTACGAGAAAACCTCGAAGTACCTTCATACCAAAGTAATGACCCGTTCCGACTGCGTACTAATAGTTACTAGGGAACATTTTTTTTTTGTATTCTGCCCCTAAAGTGGTTAAATTGGACTACTACGCACAATCTAGGATTCTAGCTGCAATAATGCTGTATAAGGAGTGTTTTTTGTTGTTTTTGTTTCATACTAGCCATACTACTAACAACGTTATTTAATGGAATTTATATGAAAATTTTGTTACTTCTCACTTGGTCGGCTGCTACTCGTAAATTGGTGAAGCCTACTTAGCTGTAATAGTTATCCTTTTAATTTCGTTATATAGACTATAACCTTGATTTTATGCACATCTCCAAAACAAACAATTTAGCTGGTAGGTTGGTGGGACGCCTGACTCTAACAAAAAGGCTTAATATCTCACAACCCCCCAAATATTTTTATAAAACCTATCTAATGATACCCCACACGATAAATATTTGAGAAAAAAAATCACATTCCTACTTTACATGTAAAAAACTTTTATTTCAAGATTTAATTTTACCACTTTGTTGCAATTTTGCATAAGTAGTAATATGTACAGCCATGCAAAATTGCAACTTTCTAGTACTAACAGTCTTTGAGCTAAGCTACGGACGGCAAAACGGCAAAACGGAACGCCAAGTCCGTCCGGACTTGGCGTTCCGTTTTGCCATTTAGACTACGGAACCCTAAAAAAATGACATAATTTTGTATTTAGTGTCCTAAGTAATAAACAGCAAAAGTACAATTGTCTATGGTTTCTCCAATTAAAGTGACAGATGTCAAATGACATAGACAACATAGAATGGCGGGATATTTTTGTAATGGCCGTCTGAAAATGCAATTAGTTCATAACTTCATACCGCTGTTGTTAATTGAGTAAATGGTATTTCCTTGATTACAAAGGTTAATTTTATGGTTATTTAACGCTTATTTCTGACACGCAATCTAGTCAATTGGTATGTCACAATTTTTATAAGGTTTTATCTACTTATCGAAACTGTAGTAAGTACCTATGTTATAAAAAAAACAATAATCTACCTACTCAATAATTCACTCATCAACTTGAATTTTTACAGAGGTTTGTAGGTAGGTATAAGCTAGTGTTAAATAAAAATCATATTAATAAACGTAGAAACGCAAGTGTTGATAAAAATAATCTAAATCTAATTGATGCCGTAGTTAATTTGAATTTTGTTACTTATCCTACAAATTTCGTTGTAAGTATGTATATTATAGTTATGATTTAATAATTGTGAGGGCTATAATAGAAATCTAAAAGACTGCCTCTGTGGCGTGGTGGGAGTGTGTCCGACTGCTACGCGAGAGGTTTGATTCCCACACGGGACACCACTTTCTGTGATCCACAAATTGTTGTTACGAGTCTGGGTGTACTTTGTGTCCGTGACTTGTATGTTTGTAAAGTCCCCCGCGACACAGGGTTTGTACCATACTACGGGAGTCGTTAAAAAAATAAACTGGCTTAATTAATATCTTATTAAATTTTATCTAATTAGAGCTTTAGGAAAGCATTTGATTTATCCGACACAATATCCAATTATTTAAAACATCTAAATTTAAAGCCGCGCTGTTATAACTGCGGGAATTCGAAATCAAACTTTTTTCTTTTTTTTTCATTTGCAAAATATTTTTACTTATTTATTCATGAGCAGTAATTTGACTAATATTTAAGTACATATAGTTTTTGCATTGTAACTAAGTGGATGCTCCTACTATGTTGTACCTACCCATTGAGGTTGATATACCCAATCTCACGTATTCTTCTTTTAATATTTTTTTATCTCTTGTTTTTGCATCAGTCCTCTAATATGGTGTTTATTATAATGGTAGCACCTTAACTGCATAAACAGTTTATAAACAAAGAAACATTGTAAAATTAGGCATTTTCAAAAAAGTGCCTCGTTCTTTTTTCCGGCTTTACCTATTGTTTGCGAACAGCCATTACATGTACATGACGACTTTTCACAAGATTAATATTTTGCTACCTAAGTGAATAAAGAATTTTTATTATTCATATTATTATACAACACAAATACTTATATAAGTGGGTATACACATACTTTAACGTTATCTATAATATTCGGCTTCACGACTTTAATCAGCCTAACAATTTATAATTAAAAAAATATATAAACATAATCAGCAAAAAAAAACCTTAAAAAGGTACTGAACTGTGCCACAAAATGTAATCATTAAAATATTATGGCACTATAAAAGTAACAATAATATTTTTATTAATAATACAAATTAAAACAAACTAAAATAAAAAGGGTATATAATATTCAAACAATTCAACTTATCGGTAAACGCTGGTTTATAATGACGTTCATAAAATATAGAATTTTGTGTGTTATCTAAAACAAAATGGTTGTTCAGTAAAATGAGGTAGGTATAGTTTGGAGTCGGCGGCAAGGTCGGGAGCTATAATTACTAGCGGTCTAGGCACGCCACGCCTACACCACACCTAGGCCAAATTTGATGGAATAATTTTAGGCAGTCTACAAGAGTACGATTTAAAAAAAAATACCTTTGATGGGGATCTCGGTAAGGTAGACCTCCGGACGAACATTGCATGATTATGTTTATAATATAAACATAGATACTCGTAGGCCTCAATGTAATATGCTTTTACAAAGTGTGAATTAACCAAAACTTCTATACTGGATTTTCGGGACAGACCTATTTTCCGATGAAACAATAAAACCGTTAAAAAATATATTTCCTTCGAACGTTTAGTAGTGTTTAAACCTATTAAGATAAAACTCATGTCTCTGTTTACTTTCAAACCATCAATGGGAATATTCCCAGGTTTCCCAGCCTCAGAGCGCCATTGAACAAGTGAAAAAACATTGACCGAACTCTACACTGAATATGTTTTGTTAGTTGTTTGTCCAGGTTGTTGGTTTGTCTGTCCCTACGTGCCTGTTGGTCGAAATTGAGCGACCTGTCGCGCCGCCTGCATGAGACATGCCTTTGTACACACATCGATTGTAAAGATATCAAACTTGAAAAACATTGTCCATTCATATGTTTGTCGGACATTGTGTTTTATATCTTTGAGTTTTAAGTCGTTTTCTTGTCTTGATGTAGTTTTATATGGAGGATACCTCACATTCTTACGCGGCGTGTTTTTTTCCATAGAATTTTTCAATTTTCTTAAATTATGAAGACACAATTTAGACTATAGTGAAACAAGCTGATACATATTTTGTTACTATAAGTAACGTACGTAACTGCTTACTTGCAAGCTGTTCAGTGGCAAATACTGGAGTCCTCCAGTGTACTACGTGAAGCTTTGTGAAACTTACCTAGATTGTCAGTTACAAGTCGCGCGTTTGCGTCGCAACGACAAGTCGCACGATTATACCTTTCTTACAAGTTTTATGATCCGCAGTTGCCCTTAATTTTGTTTCGTATTAAATTAGATTCGTCTGTCGTCTGCGGGGCAAAGCCCGCTAGATTTCAGGTATACGAGTACTTACCAACTAAATGGGGTGCTAAATCATAGGATAAGGCCTTTTAGGCAGGTTAATAAACTGATCGGGGGTGCGGATGATGAAATATGTTGTTTGGTTGGCTAGATGGTTGAGTATGGTTAGTTCGATACAAATGTGCTATAGGTTGTCTATGAAATATTTGCCATTAAATTCTGCTTGTCAACGTATGCCGATCTTCAAAAATTAAGCTATTTCCTTATTATTGAAATCGGTTCTATTCTAAGTAACAAAGAAATTCTTTTATTAACGTTTATTTTATATTTACTAAAATATAATATGTACTAATTATAAACTTGAGGAGCTATTTGTTTGATTGAATGCGCTAACCTCCATAATATATGGGATCAATGTAAAGTTTAGGGAAATACATAGACTGGTACCTATTTATCTAGATAACCAATATCCACGCGGTTTGAAACTTGTGGTGCTTTTAAATGTGGTGCACTATAACCAAAAACATTCAGGTCACACACTTAAATATTATAATTAATAACATAAATAAGTTTGTGTTAAGTCTTTTGCGCAACGTTAGAATTATTTGATAAAGACTACCTCTATAGCGCAGTGGAAGTGCAACCGACTGCGATGTTAGAGGTTGCGGGTTCAATTTCTACAAAGTACACTTCGTGTGATCCACAAAATCTTTTTTTCGAGTCGTGGTATATATACTATGTATCTGTGATAGTGTATGTTTGTAAAGACATAGATTTTTTTCCGTATTGCGGCAGTTGTTTATTTAAATAACAAGTTAGACTTAACAAAAATTAAAGTAAAGAGACGTAGGTCACAACTTAGGCCATATTTACGGTGTAATTATTGTAGTGTATAAGTTATTATAGGTACCTCTAACCGTACGTAGGTAATTTGAAGATGTAATCTACTCAGTGGTCTGGAATAATTCTACAAAGTTTTGTTGTTGAAAATAATGATATAAGCGATAACGTCACTCATTCGAAAGGGCTAAAATCAAACCTTGGAACTTTTAGATTTATATTTTTAAGGTGGCAAATATATATACCCACCTATCTACAATCTATAAAGCGTTATAAGGACAAAAGGAGTACACATACTGAAAGTTTTTTTTAAAGCTGAGATTCTGTTCCTTTTGCTTATTCTAACTCTTTTTCGTCAAAGTCTTAGTATAAACCAGAATATTTATTTAGACCAGTATTTGGGGGGGGGGGGGGGTGCTGTTGGCGTTGATCATATTCTACTACTACCACACAAGTGTTCGTAACCAATTATGTGTATAGAGAATAAACTCGCTCTATCTTCCTTAAATATAACTGAAAAATGTTATTGAACCGATACACTACACCAAATACATAATATATTTAATATATCAAAGACTTAAAACTGCCAATATACAAGAATATTGTTAATTTATTGTTATTACCGATCATTTACGTCTTATTACCAAAACAAACATTCCGAAATCAGAGTTAAAATCGAAAATCTGAAAACAAACTTAACAATGCCGTCGAAATGTTCCGACGTCCTTTTCGAGTGTTACAAAAGTGTGTTTTAGAGGTGCAAAATATAAGTTTGTCTGGTCGTATTGAATGATTCACAAACTAAATGGGTCAATCCATTATCTCCGTCTTGATCTGATAAAGGATCGTTATATATTTATTTGGTTTTTTATTTTTTGACTCGGACTGCACATTCCGAGCGCTCTTGGGTCCGAGTGAGAGGAACGAGTTTGAACATTTGGATGTGGCAAATAGAAACATACTTCAGTCTGTACTACGAGTAGGACTAACAGTCTTATTTGATTGCATCCGACCGTGTTCTTCGACTGATAATGCACTCAAATTTAATTAAACCTAGTGTACACTTAGATAATTGTAATTGCCTATAAAAATTACTATAACTTAGATAGCTACTAGTTTTATTCAGTGATCAGGGAGAAAGGAGCAGCTATATGTCAATGTACCAGTTGGGATGCTAACCTCAAATTTAACTTGCAATACTAATATTTTTCAAGATTAGCAATTGCTTTGTTAGTTAACGCTAAGCTAAAATGCAATCTTATTTAGGCTGACTTTCCTCTCAGCTGATCTTCGGCGCTAAGTTACAAACGTTGTATGTAATTGAATGTAATGTTTCAGAGTGACGCTGACCGATCAGGGGGCTAAGACAAATGCCACACACTATTTTTTCCGCACAATCTAACGCTAAAAAATGTATGCATTCGACTTAAAATTGACAATACGTCAACGTACGTGCTGAATTGGTAGACCGAAACCATCAGTAGCGTGTGCGGAAAATTTAGCATCTCGGCCCCACGCCCCAGCGCCGACATACGTCTGCTCCTCATACATAGTATGCGTCAGCGCCGACGATCGGCATGAGAGGAAAACAAGCCTTGTTAAGCTGTGTGTAATTTGCATTGCTAGATGAAACACCATCTAGTGATCCTTTTTATTACTTCTATAATGTAAAAGTTATGTTAAAGACGCGCCGGCAACCATAAGTTAAAGCTATCAGCGCATATTTAACATATTTTGTACTCATGCCCTTGCTCCCGTGTAATATAATAATATATTTATCGTAATGCAATTTATTATTGTATGAATATTTTTTTCAAAATCAGCCAAATAATTTCGCAGATTGGCGTAGGTATTGTTACGATAACTGTGATTAATTGAAATTATTAATCATTTTCGATCATTATTAACAATTATCACTAATAATAATTTTCTACTCTCTTCGGTAAAAGTAATAAAATGAAATGATTCAATTTTATTTGTTCAGTAGGTATTTTTTTAATACCACAGGTTTTTTTTTATATACCTGACATAATTCAGGGTTAAAAAATACAGAACCGTGTTCGACTAACACGGTTCTGTATTTTTTAACCCTCCGACTTCGCGTGGTATTTGTTTGTGACACCCCGTCGGTGTTTTTGAAAATCGGCGGGCAGAGGCTCCTCAGAATATAGGTGCTGCCGTTTCGTTATGTAAGGGCGAAGGCAACTAATGCGAACTTGACAGTTTAATCATCATCATCTACCATCATCGTCATCAAACATCATCATCACCATCAATGCCATCATCATCAACTATCAATCATCATCATTAAACTGTAACAGAAAGACTATAAAATATACAAAAAAGCATTAAATTCAACTTAATTTATCACACTCATCATTACCTACTAAGGTTTAAATTATTAATAATCATCAATCATCAATTAATCAGTGATTAATTTCTTACTATTTATAATAATCGAAAATTATGAATGATTTTCAATTAATCACACTTACCGTACATACACACAAACTAACTCTTCACTTTATATTTTTAAGTAAACATAAACAAAGGCATAAATGTAACCAGACTTCAAGTTGCCTCCTCCAATCGTGATGATCTTAGTATCTCACACGTAGTACCTGTTCCTGGAACACAATACATTGATTCTCGATTAACACCGCCGCGCCTGCGCCCGCGCCGAAAACGATAAAAACACTTGTGGACCATCGCACCCATGCGCAGACGCCGACCTCACAGATGTACAACGAATGGAATGGACAAGTGCGCTTATTATGTTATATTCTTTGTTACAAACGTGCTCACAGTGTCACAGCTCACAAAATGTTACGTCTTTCTGACACTAAGGGAGGATCCTCCGAATAGGCGTCATCACGGCCCAATGTTGAGAACTTGTATATACTCGTAAATCTAGCATTTGTGAAGACACTACTTGTGCGATTGAAGATTTAAATCGGTCTTATTGTTAATGTGGGTACCGCGGTAGGGCTGTGGTTTTATTGGCATTTCGCTTTCTCGACGCACGGGCGTACCCAGGAGGGTGCATTGTAATCAGACAAACTGCAACCCCCTCCCACCTCTTAAGCGAATCTGACTCGCACTTGGTCGTAGCCGGACTCCCACCGAGTGCAGGGAAGAAAATTAAATATCAAGTGAGGCCTCAACATGCAACTAGACATCACCTGTTGGCGAAAGTGCCCTAGTTTTTAAAACGAAAACTTAAAAATGGGTTTCTCCAATTGATTTAAAATTAATAAACATACCGTTTATAATTAATTTCAATACAATTTGTAGTCGAATATAAGATTTGCATTCACTTAAATTGTTTTGAAATAATAACACAGATAATCTGAATCTGAATTTATATTTTCACACCTGATTGGCGTAAATTTGACACATATAAATGGGGAATAATAGCCTCTAGCCTCTGTGGCGCAGTGGGAGTGTTTTTGACTGCTACGCAAGAGGTTGTGGGTTCGATTCCCACACGGTACACAACTTTGTGTGATCCACATGGGTGTACTTTGTGTCCGTGACTTGTACGTTCGTAAAGTCCAACGCGACACAGGGCTTGTACCGTACTGCGAGAGATGACGTAAAAAAAAAATAATCCTCATATTGCTCCCACATCTGGGTATATTGTTGAGTTTCTTGTACTCGAAGTACATTTGAAAAAAAATTGAAGTAAATTTGCTTTAAATATTAAGTTAGTATCTACTTAATTGTTTTTAAACTTATGCGATATTTACACATATTAGAATTTTATCGGGACTTAATCGCGTAATATATTTAAAGGTACGACCCTACTATATCTACATAGAACTTAAATCAGCAACAAAATATCGTAGTCAGTTCCATAACACGTGCATCTGTGTAGGTATTATCCGCCAGGGCGCCATCATCCCTTATCTACCGGGCACCAAACGCGATGGTCGGTGGTCACCAGTGAACGACGCCTCACAGATAACGCAGATAAATGCCAGATACGGCTAAACGATAACATTGCCTTATCCCAACATATTAATGATTTAATTAGATACCATTTTTATAACTTTAAAACTGCTGATCTGTTGCTACCTAATCTTTCCCACGGAACAAAACTTTGTAATATTCGTAGTTTTACATTTCCTTAGCTTACGAGTTCTAGAGTGGAACCAGCCGGAAAATGACTGGTAAGAGCGACTCCCAACCAGATGGACCGACGACCTAAAGAAGGTCGCTGGGATGGACTGGATGCGGAAGGTAGGGGACCGGGTGTTGTAGCGTAAATTAAGAGAGGCATCAGTATGTCCAGCAGTGGACCGATACAGGCTGATGAGTATGTAGAGCTTATCAAGTCTCTTCTTTATTTTCGTAAAAGCACAAGAAACTTGGATTTTCTGACAATTGTCATAAACGATCTGATATAATAAAATGGAACTTAAGATTTTTATCTAATTCATTCAATTTTTATTCTTTTTTTGGCTTTCGTTGAATTAGAGTAGGCCAGGAATAACAGTAAGAACAAACCAATGTCCCCTGGAGGGAGAGTACCCTAAATTTTAATTTAAAAAATAAAATAACTTAGGTACTTAATGAAATTACATTAAGTTGACGAAATTAGTTTTTAGATAACAACGCTTTTAAAAACAACGTTAACTTGTTATTTACTTTGATTATTTCCTTATCTTCTTCTGATTTTAGATGCAATATTTATCAAAGAGATTTGTTCCTCATGATGAATCCTTTCTAATTCTATCATTAAAGTAAGTAATATTAATTTTTTATATACTTAGCCAAATTAAACTTTACAATTCTGACCAAAAGACTTCTAAGAAATCTTTAATTGCAGTTATTTTTATTTCTAAACTTATAAGAATGTTCCTTTTGAGTAAAATGTGTTAACTCAAATATTTAGAGTATTTTCTCTTTAGGGGGCATTGGTTTGGTCCACCCTGTATATTACTAACGACGTTCCAGTTTTCACACAGATATTTTGACGTTTTTTTTATTATCTTCAGTGTGCACACCTTACAATTTTATAGTACTTACCTAGTTGGATGTGTATAGTCATCGATATCTATTCTATTTTAAATTTATTCCATGTCTTTGAATAAGTTTTAATAAAATAGATGATATGTTAATTAAGTTATAAAAAAAGCAACAATAAACCATAACTACACAATAAATTAAAACAAGTCTTCATACATTATGACTATCATCAATATAATAGACCATTGTATTGTAGGATAAATCAAAAATGTCGCGAGTCTGTCTGCATGTCTATTGTTCTTAAATTGGGGTATTTCTACCCCTTCAGAATGTTAAATACTTGGAATGAGTGTGGAGCTACCGTACATACATGTTGCTCGATTTGTATGAGTATAAACATTGTCTGGAGAGCGTCCGGTTGAGGAATACTTACTCTGGCTGCCCTGAGTCTTCAAAAACTTCCAGACCATCTAATTCATACTTTCTTTACCTTGTTTTTGATGGCCTCAAGGTAAATGGCTCGAGACACTTAATGAAGCTTCTGCGGCTCTTTAGCCTTTTACCCAACTGATTGTGGTCATTCATGAGTGCCGTGAATCATCAAACATTTTCTGTCTCTGCAGAGCTTGCTACAGATATTTGAGGGACTTTACCAGCCAATGGATACCTCAAAGTAACTGGGGTCATTTGGAGATAGATAACTCTGTATTTACTATATGCTATATTTACATGTACATATGTCCAGGTCGGTTAAAGTACTTTATGGATTCTATATGTAGAGTACTATATTGATTTAGAAGACTGACCTATCCAGAAATGAAATGATCATTTCCCAGAATTACACTTTTCTTCAAAACTAACATTTAACGGAATGTCCCTTTCGCAACAAGTCTAATAACAACTACCTCCGCGTTTAAGACAACAAACTTGAAGAAAGAAAGAGACAAACAACAAAAATTACAGTAATCACAACAAATTATCTGCTAGAAAGTTAGGTTCGCTCGCAATATCCTTGTACGGGAAGCGGACAAGTATAGCAGTAACATTAGTACGAGGCGAGTGTGGTGACATGCGCTGCGTGTGCCATTGCCGATGCGTGTGCGCATTTGCATCGGTTTCCGTTACCGAACAAACACACCGACGACTCACCAAGATTGTTGTAATGTTGGATATGTCTATTTTTATTCTGAGGTCTTACGGCAGGCTTTAAGAAACAAGATAAACTATTACTAAACAAATTCCTGAACGATCCGAGTTTTTCTCTTATACAATGACGGTTTAGGCAACTATGCACTAGTTATTAGTAAGAGCACTAGCGCAAACAGTCACAAACAAACAAGTAGTCTCTTCTTTCACTCTAGCATTTTCATAGGACGTAAATCCGACATGATTGGAAGAGATTTCTTCAAGGCACGATTAAGATGACACCATTTTGCTTATCATCACTGTGTTTCGGTTGAAGCACTGTAGCAAGTGAAATTACTGGGATTTATGAAATGAGACTTACGAACTAATGTCTAAAATGAGGAGTGCGGTGACAATCAGATCAGATCTATGAGCTAGCGTGACACTTACTATCAAGCTTATGACCAGCTCAGCTTCATTTAGTAGTATAAAAAACCCTTGATTTCCTCGGCTACAAATATAATACTTACTGCTTCGATGATGCAGTGGAAGCGAGTAAGACTGCCGAGCAAGAAGTCATGAGTCTCGATCAACAGAATTGTTGATCCAAATCTGTAAATACTTTCCATAATTCGTATAATGGTAAAGACGTAAGAGAGACATGTATGTATGTATGTCCACGTATATCTCAAAAACTACTAATCAGACTGTGACCATTCTTTTTTATTAGCTTACATTTTTCTTCCTATCCAACACTGAATATCCCTCGACAAATTGTAAGTAATCGTAAGTTGATCAACATCCGATGACAGCTGATTCACCATAGAGCACCCATAGACTACAGACGTTCGTCCGCTACCGGAAGCTTTATGGTCCGACACTTGTTGTGACACGTCCACGCATGTCATTTAACTAAGGTGTTTCGGCACCATAAGTATAAGTAACTAGTTAATAAAGATAGAAATGGAATCTTTATTGCTTACTGGTAATGTATGTGAAGGAACACGACACTCGCACCTGCATCTACCATGGTCTCATTAACTCATAACTCATCTACCGTTAACTGTCTGTTAAAAAAGATAACTCTAGTAGAAAAACCGACTATCAGTTACGGTTATATCAAAATCCGTAAGCCTACTCTCTTTATTCATAACGAAATTCATAAATTTTCGTTTACTTACATTTTTTGAGTCTATGGGGACTATTCTAATTATTTTTTGGATAAGATCCAACAGGTCAGTCCAGTCCAGTTTTGATTGAAACTTCGTTTTCATTGAATTAGAGTCTCTAGGCTTCCACGCCCATCATGTTCTATACTGGAACTAGTTTTTTACTCTGTCTGAAGAAAAAAAATTGCTTATTGAAATTGCGTATTCAAGAAACGTCGCCCATGAAAAAGACAACTCCCGCTCTAGGGTACAAGCCCTGTGTCGCGGGGGACTTTACAAACATACGAATCATAGACACAAGTACCCTCTCGGAACAACAATTTACAGATTAGACAAACTGGTATCCAATCCACAACCGCTGGGTAATTGACGTTATAGGCGTGATATATACCCTAGAAACGGCAAAGCATCTATTCTGATTGAAGAAGGTTCAATTCAATCTTTGTTCCAATCTTTGGGTCATCATATCCAAGCCACAACAATCATGGTACTAGCCGTGTCGAAGTGACAATAACTATTAAAAAAAAATATAGCCAACTAGCCCATTATAACACAGTTGATATTTCAACAGACTACACCATAGTTAATACAGCCACACAATGATCCATCACTCAAAAACGCTGGACAAAAAGACGACTATTTTTAAAAATAAAATTAATTCAATACCATAAGGTGCTTACAGAAAAAACGAAGCAAATGGCGCCCAAAAATAAAATTAAGATATTCAAAAGTTACCCTTTGCTCGAATACGCGTCATAATCTGCTTTATCAAGATTCTTTTGGAGAAATCTAGCAGGATTTTAAACTTTATGTAAGAATGATAAGGTTAATTTTGCTTTAAAATGTCACAGTTATAAAATAAACAATAATCCAAAAGCTCACAGAGTGGTTTTGGTGTAATTTTCTTCAACAGATAAATGAGATCAGAGGTGTTAGTTATTAGTTTTTTGAGTTCATTTGGTATGATACGTTGTATTGTGTGCGTTCGTGTTATTGCAAGTGTTTGCCTTTTGAGTTCCTTGAGCTAAACCTTTTTTTTAAATAAACCGGTTTTTTTTTATCAAAATAATGAACTGAGGTTAATAAAGATTGGTGAGTGCATATTTTAGTAAAATATTGGCCTGTTTGGTCTAGTGGTTAGTGACCCTGACTGTTAAGCCAGAGATCGTGGGTTCGATTCCCACCAAGGATAAATCTCTGTGTAACGCACGATTGTTTATTCTGCCTGGGTGGTTTCACGATAAGTAGGTTCGTATGTATTTAAATAAACATATATAGGTACGTTTATCAGTTGCGTCGTTGCCATAGTCTGCTAGGATCTTCTTCGTTTGGGATCAGATGGCTGGGTGTGAATTGTTCCCAGATTTTTACCAAAACATGAATAAATACTTTCGTACCAATTGTAAGTACTAATGAGCCAAAGAATGACACGAGTTAAGGAAATATTAAACATCATTTGCTAAACGTGGGTTGTCAAACTAGCAATTAACGAATGTTATACAAGCCCAACTACAAAAAATGCACACTGGTTTTAAGATACAACTTTTTTAAACAAAAAACCAACTGTTTTTTTAATAAAATATACCTACTACTTACTGGTATAAATATGTATTAAAAAGTGAGGGTATTTGTCAAATAATTGATAAGATTACCAACCACGTGCCGCAAGGTGTGTGCCATTAAGATTATAACAACAAACATTGGCTTCTCAATTTATCCTAACTTTTTTAAATGTTTGATAAGGGCAGGTGCAGACTGATTATGGATTTTTTATAATGTTCGTGTATCAGCCTATTGTGTTCACGGTATAAATTAATGATAACAAATTTAGAGTGTAAACATGATAAAATAAACTTCACCTGATAACGGCAATCCCAAATACTTTGTGTGTGCTGTTTTCTTTGTCATTATTTGAGTAAAGGTTTGGCGTGCTTTCTGGAAAATTAATAACAAAAGTAGGTAACCTAATTTATTAACCGTATAATATATTTATTAAGTCTCATAATACTATACAGTCGCATTTTAATTTTCTTATAAGACATGATGGACATACTTAAATCATTGTAAATAAAATTTTGTATTTTGACAAGCATTTACAATACAAATAGCAACTTCATATTGCCAATGAGTAGGTATAGCATTCTTCAGAAATCGATGTCAAAAGTAAACCCACACATTGCGATCGTACTTTAAAAAAATAAATGGTTTCGTATCATTTTGGTACATGCATATAACAAGTAATGCTAATGCACAGTGAGCTCACGACAAATCAGCCCAATTAACATGAGTAAATAGCAAACAGTGCTGTAAAAGAGAAACCGCACAGTTTCATAGAAATCAATTCACCTTAGAATATTTTTTATTGCAACTTCCTTCCCACGTCCACTCACAACAATACTTACAATTTCACCTAAACAAATAGACAGACATGATCTTACGATGCCGTGGCAAATATTTAACGGTATATAAATTAGTAGGCTTGAGACACCCCGGTGGGTCGCCGTGCACAGAGTCGGACAAAAACCCATTGTATATTCACCTTATTATTGAATTTACACCTCAGCCTATGGGACAACAGTGCTGATTCAAAACGTAAATTCGAAAAAAGAACCTTTGAGCAGACAATCGAAAATCGTCGCTAAGGATATGAATGTCACCAAATATTTAGGCTAAAAAGGCTTGTAAAATGCTTACAATTAATTATAGAACCGTCGCTACGAAAACACGGTTTTTCGTTGTTATTTTTCGTATATGTACATAACATTTATATTTATGATTGCTGGATGTAACTATCAAAATGGTATCAGGCATTGTCATTTTTTTTACTGAACGCTTACTGTAAACCCATTACTTTCATGGCCAAATATAAAATTGCCGTTTTACAATATCTTTACTTTAACAATATGCAACACAATGGGCGAATTGAACGATTCGTTGCCAACTGTAACATCATTATAACGCTTCACCTCAGACCTGACATAATTACGTATAATGTTGCTTTCCATCATTGTGAGGTATCGACGGAATTTTATGCCCATTTCACTATAATGGCTGTCCCTAAGTCGGGGTACAAACAAGCATGATGGATGCGTTGCGGCACATACAAAAGGCCCATTGACAGCACTCACGTACCCCTGCGTCCAATTATAACGTAAAAGCAAAGATTTTGTCCACCCGCACTGGTGTCGCCCCACTGTCCACTAAAAAAACTCAAAAGATTTTTTGTAAATTAAACATTTATTTTTGAAGCTGCACAATACAAATAAGTGACACTTAATTACATATTTTTATTCTGATATTTATTTCGATGTGACGAAAACATTGTACTTGTCATAAAAAAATATACGAGTTTAAGCAACTTATGTCAAAATCAAAGACTTGAGTTGACTAGAATGGGCCTTATTTTTTATTATTAAGACGACTCCCGCAGTAGGGTACAAGCCCTGTGTAGCGGGGGACTTTAAAAACATACAAGTCATCATAAGATTTTGTGATCAAAATATTACAAATACACTTTCAAATTACACTATATTCTAACAAATCCAACACACATAGCTTTTATTAATGTTAAAATACGAATTTAACTATATTGCTTACTATTAAAAAAAAATCTAGGCATACTTAAAATGGTACGTCTCTACCTCAGAAGCATCAAGCTGGTTTGGATTTCATTAGTCTTTTTAAAGCGCTTGGCGCAGTCATGTTGGTGTAGTTCGCAACAGTAGGCCCTGGTGAACTTCAGGCCACAATACTTGCAGTGAAACAGACCACCGGGCTGACTTCTAAAGCTCAGCATGTTACAACGGCCGCCATAGTCCCTGAAAACAAGTAGTGGGTAACACTCATGGCCGCCAATCTCATCAGATTCAACTACGCAGGAGACATTATAGTGCACAAGCGGGAATTCACGCGCACTCATAAAGTCCTATGGAACGGAATTTCAACACGATCGGAGACTAGGCGTAGAGCCCGCGGCAAACCTGGTCTCCGAGCCATAGAGGAATGGGACCTTTATAGTGGACCGAGAATGGCAACATTATTTTAGCTCGAATGAAAATAAAGATGTAATAGCACAATTTCATGCACTTGTGTTGATTTTTGTCGGAAATACTAAAAAACTAGTCAATCATTATCATTACGTATATTTTTATACTACCATCCGCTTCATAAATATAATAGGCATACCACGGTAACAAATAACACAAATGCAATTACCTCTTGTTTCCTAAATGGTTTTGTACGTGATTACTGAGCTCTGCTTGCCCTCCGAACACTCCTCCGCAAATGTTACACTCGTAATGTTCAGGACTCGAATACCGCGGCAGTTGGAGCATCGACAGATAATTGTAGTTTAAATTCCCCATGTATGACAGTAACTGCTTTATCGTTCCACTTGACACCTGCAATAACGCTAGCAGTCCTAAGGGCTCTGTATTCACTGCTATTGCTATCTGCTCGCTACATCCTTCCTTATCAATCAAATTGTTTATCGTTTCAACCTGTACTTCTTGTTCAGGACAGTATCGTATCTGTGAATTAGTTATCACTGTAGATATCTCTTTTGTAGGCACATCAAACTGTACCTCTTCAGAATTCTGATTGTAACGTTTTGCATACAGTAAAGTTTTCAGGTCTTGTTTTAGTTGTTCACTCTTTTTCATCTCCTCTTCTAAAATTTCATCCATTATGTTCCTTTTACATTCTTTAGGTTCAACCGTATTGGTGCTGGCTTCAGAAACTGTTATGTTTCTGTCATTATTGTGTAGAACCGAGTCAAGTAATACTTTGCTAGATTCTTTTTTTAACATATTTAAGTCTGGGGTAGATTTTAGACTACATGATATAGATTGAGATTTGGTTATTGGCCATATTTTTGCATTTGTAACTTTTTGTTCTCTCATTTCAGCCATGGCTAAATCAAATGTTTTTAGCATAATGTCCAGCTTTTGCTCTATTTCATCTAATGTTACTTTCCTATCGTCTGTCTGAATTATTTTTTCCCTCGGATATGATCTACTAGTCGATTTTTTCATATGTTCCTGATAAGACCTTTCTGTTTCTGTACCTACTGCTCGTGACTTCAAGTTTAAAGTTTTAGTAGGTTTTGTTTTATATTTTGATCCATAACATCTCTCCATAAATCGACGTCGTTTATTAATAGCATCCATTGATGTTAACGAAATTGAACTACTTTTCTTCATTTCCTTATTTAACACCGTGAAACGACCATAAGAAGAAATAGGATAATAATAGCAATTACGTGAGAAAGGCTGTTTAGACTCTAGATGAATCTTATCGTTTTCGTTCGTTTCATCCTTACCACAAGTTTCACAGGAGCTAATCAATATTTTGTTGCAGGGTTCAGATAGATTGCCACTATCCCTCGCATCCCAGTAATTGTCAATAAGCTCATATTGGTTACTTTCTATTGGTAGGTACGGAGGAGAGATTGTAGTTGATTCATCGCTATAGTATCTGTGTTTATTCTTTAACTTATTAATGTAGTTATTCCACGTTTCTCTTTGTTTCTCGTTCTGACGTTGTGTCACTAGGTTTTTTACAATGTCTCTTAGTCTTGCAAGTTTTTGCATAGTTTTGGAAACAAACTCTTCGTTGTATATATTATTAAGCGAACAATTGTCAGCATTTTTGTTTTCATAATTATAGTCATTTATTACTACTGGTTTATTTAAACCAACATTTCTTGTAAAGGACGTTAGTGTATTATTTTGAAAGCTATTTTTATACCTAGCCATGTCGTAATTAGATGTAATACTTTTACAATAAGAATCGTACGAGTTGTTGGATGATTTAGTAGGTAAGTTAAAAACAGACTCAGATATATTTAAAACTGATTTTGTAGAACTTTTGCTATTTGTATTTTGTACGTATGATTCTCTATCGGAGACATCTCCGTTAAGCTCTAGGCCCAATTCTTTAAAATAGTCTTTTAGCACATTATTAGCGGATATATCATGCGATGATTTTATAATATTATCACAAGTATTGTAATTTCCGCTATTGTTGCGTTTTAACCTGTACCGTAAACGTTTTTGGTGGTAGTTTCCGACAGTATTGAAGGGATTTACTTTATTAACAAATACACAATTTTCTTTATGTTTAATACTACTATCAATTTTTGATTCCTTGTTACTTTTCGTCGATTTAACGTTTTCTAAATCCATTGTTGTAGTACAGAGAATTTCCGATAACCAAATCGTTTTGCATTTACATTATAAACGTTTATGTTTTGACACAGATTGTCATAAATTCCACGATTTGACAGAATAGGATATTATAAAAAGTTAGTCCGACATAAAAACTATTTTGTGACCGCAATAAATAAGTGCAAGAAAGTTATTTTATATTAGTTGACATAAATTTTGCTTCCAAGGTCTATCCTTGGATAATAGTTTTTCTTTGCCTTGTACTTATATGTAATGTTTTCGACAGAGTAGATTTTTTGTCAAACCAATACATGGGATTGTCCTCATGGTATGGTTTCAAAGTAAATTGAAAACTATAAGCGCAAAATAATAAAAACAAAAATGTAAGCGGTAACATTACACGAATGAAAAAAGTCCAAAACAAGTAATATTGTGAGGAATCAGCAATAAAGTTGTGAATTTAAAGAGTTCAAAATAAAGTTGCATTAGTACAAGTTAATATAACGACTAACAAAACAATGTAAGCAGAGGTGTGTGGCCGGGGCGCGTGATCAGGACCACCCAAAAGGACCGAATTATTCCTGCCAAAGGTTCGTTTGCCGCAATTTCGCTGATGTCGACAGAGGTGAAGATGTAAAAACCGGTTCTCACTCAGAATAATATCATTAAATCAACCTTTTATCATTGCAACACGAAGCAACATACGTTCATATTGTTTGGAATGAAATAAGATCATATCAAAGATCATAATGAACGTCTATTTTGTCTATAATTACATAACGATAATATCCTCCAAAACAAGTGCAGTCACGGCGAGAACTACACACGAGGGAGAGAGCTATAGAGTTTATGTAGCATAACTATTATTAAATATTTTATATAATAATTTTTTGAACATCATTTTATGTTCAAATAACATAAAGTTATGTTCAAATAATTGATAAATATAATGCTTTCTTTAGAGCTCTGCTATTTTGGAAATAATAATATCTTGGGACAACTCATACAACGTCTGATCCCAAACTAAGCAGAGCTTGTACTATGGTAACCAGACAACTGATAAACATACTTATATATTTCTAAATACATACATACATATCATAGATAAATTACACCCAAACACAGAATAAACCATCGTGCTCATCACACAAAGTTTTATCCTGGGTGGGGATTGAACCCACGACCTCTTGCGTAGAAGTCGGATACACTCCCACCGCGCCACAGAGGCAGTCGCGATATCGAAATACGTAGATATGTATCCAACAACTTTGGTGAGTGCACTCTTACCTAAAGTATATGGAAACATCGGGAAAGCTCTTAAAAGGGCATCACATTAAGTGAATAAATAAAAAATGGCTGTTAAACTATCTAATTTTAAAAAAATTCCACCTAATATTTTTTAAAATTTTATGTTTCACAAAACAAATTGTTAAAAATATAATAGAAACGATTAAAAAGCTATAAAGAATCAATAACATTGTATTGGTCGCATGAAGGGTAGTTGACAAAAACCGAAGATAATCTTCACTACATACATTATACAATCTATTTAGATAACACATGGGCACGAGACATTTTTTGTTACACATTTTATTTTTTTGAATATTTACATATTGGTCGTAATTTTAGGGTTGCTTAACAATCAAATCATTTAGATATATTTCAGTTCACAATTAAGTATAAAATGATGACGCGATTGTACTTTTAATTTCATTAAAAGCCACATAGTAGGTTAAGTAATTTACATAATTTGTATGCTTACGAAAATATTTTTTTTCTCAAAATGCATTCTTTTCTACGGACCGACTGTAATCCCTACATCTCGCTTAATTACTTTTTTTTATGAAATCGGCCACAGTGGCGAGTCCCATAAAATACCTACCTATATAGTATAGTAGGCCGTATAGTCGCGACTCCTATCAATTCATTTCTTAAATATGTACCATACCTGTTGACATACTTTCCCTATTCTAGAATTCTAGATGTTCAACAAATATTATAAGCTTCAATTATTAAATAATGTACGGAACATTCTAATCTCACAAAACTAAAACCAGTCAACTTTTTATCAATTTCCAAACTGATGTTTGCATTTTTATTAGTTTCTTTACAAGTTTGACACGCCCGCTCTCGTTCGCAGCTTGTCTCGCGATTATGATAATCACGGAATAGAATATTCATTGAAAAAACCCACCCTTATACTTTATCTTATATTGTTGCCTTCACTGTTCTATGCGACGTGTCCACGCTTACATGTCTGCTGTCATCTGTGACTGTTTTTTTGTCCTGATTGTTATATAGTCAATGAATATTAAAAAGGGCATCGTTTAGAATATGATGACAATGCCACAAGTACTTTGAAGCGTTACTACGGCGTAATATTATTAAATAAATGTCACCTTGAACGCCTACCCTAATTCAAAACTAGATGGATAATCACAAAGGTACTCCAGATGCCTACTCTACAAATAATACGCTATTCACCGATAATATAAATAACCTAAAGCATTCAACATTCAAAAACATTAGTACTATTTCCACAAGTCGTAGTACCCACATAAAACACTCCGTAACCCTTAAATGAAATCAAATACTTAGTAGTAATTGAATTTCCCAACCTACTTCGTATAATATCGAGTAAACAACTTAATATCACAAAGGACGTCCTTCTAAGGGGTCACCTTACAGCAGGGGCTCTAATAGCGCGCCCTGGGGTACTCCTCACCGGTAACACTTAAAAAAAAACTTCCTTGATAGTAAAAACGTAATGAATTTGCCAGTTGTTCATTGCTTTTTTAAATCTATTCATGAAAAGCGAGATTGTAAGTAAAGCTGCAATGTATGTGAGGTAATCGATGTGCGATATAGTCAGTTGCTTTTGGTAGGAAATCGTTCAGTCTAGACGACAATATTAAAGCCACGGTGAAGGTCGGAGCCTGCTGTGCCATTTTTGATTAGCGATTGTCAATTACTCTCGTATTCAAATGAATAATTACGTTTTGAATAGAAATATTTGTATGGAGTCTTACAAAAATGTGACCTAGAACTTACAATTATGGGTAATTGAATGTAATGTTATGGTAAGAGTATACTGAAATTTGTTTTATATAATATGATTAATTTGTTGCTAAGAAGATTTATTTTATAAGACTAAATGAAGCCGTATCTTCATTTAGTCTTATAAAATAAATCTTCTATCTTCAGATCGTGAGGCTGGTTAGCGTTACGTTAACCCATAGCAATAAAAATCCTTGTATAGCAATGATATGAATATCACCGCCCTACGATCCTCATTTTGAAATCACTTCTTCCACTTGCAACAGTGCCTTCAACGGAAACAGTAATGTGTTCACTTCAAAATTTTACGTAAGTAAAACTAGCACTGTAGTGATACCTAGTACCTATTAAGACAACCAATGGCGAAACCGACCACCTGTGTTCGTTTTTAAAAACACTTTTAATTTACTGCTCCAATCGTTGGAATATTTGATTTTCCTGCGTAATATTACCACAATATGAATTGATACTAAATAAGCCATTCTATCGTGATGCACAAACCAAAAACCAAACTGGAGACGTGGAGTCTCCAGTTTGGTTAGTAGAAAGTGTGAAACGCCTTGCCATCGTCAGTGTTTCCAATTAATTAAAAACATTTTCTGGGTACGCTCGTTCCATCGTAGGCTTCATCAATTGCTTACACCACCAGGCATGATCGAAACCAAGAGCAAGCCCATATATTAATTTAAAAAAACAACAAAAATGTACTTTAATATTTAAACAGCTCCAATCTCGATAAAATTTTAAGTTATGTTGGAATTTACTTGGAAATTGTTGCATACAGAAGTTACCCCATCCAAACGGCCATTAAATCCAAGTTTAGCCAATTAAGTCATCAAGTGGGCATCGGTAACACACACAAAGACCAAACGCGGCTATCTCTGATAAGATAGCATAACGGGCCGCGGTTCTCACGGTCACCGAGACATTATGTTTAAATAAAACATTACTCACGCCAAGGAGTTCCTACTTATTTGTAATTGTTACGAAAAAAAATTAAAATATTCTTATGCTAATTTATACAGAATTGCACGTTCTATATCAAAAACCTCTGGGGTGAGTTAGTCCAAACGGTGTCGGTGTTTTTTTGCGTACTATGCACAGTCCAAATTCTAATACTTTCACATTATTTTATTACTTCAGTCTATTTTTTCTATATTATAAATTTCCGAATTAGTGCTTTTACACATTCTTAATAGTTAATATTAATGACTAATATTCCACATTATGTATTTTCTATATGATAGTATAAACAATATGAAAACTTCTTATTTCAATTGTGAACGTCGCCAGATTATTTAATATAATGTCAAATATAAATGTCAAGTCAATGTTCAAACAACGTCAATTTGCAAACCCATAAAAGATCATCAATTCAATATTTTCCTTTTCTTTCGTAGGTATAATGAGAGTAATGAAATGGTACGAGTTACTTTCCTTTCCTTACACTTCAATACAGTTTATATTTCTATATTTTTAGAATAATAAAAACACATAAGTTATACAAAACATGTTTTCAATTTTGTAACAGTCAGTACTTGTAAGGAAAAATCGGAATTTGGAAAATCCACATATTGGAAAATTAGACATTCGGAAAATCCGGAATTCGTGAAATCAACAATTAGGACTGTAACGAATATGTATTAGATAGAATATGTAAAATTTCACGTGTAGAAAATTCGGAATTAGGACTAAACCGCCGAGACCGTTTTGGGTGTCCAAAGGTTAAAATGTCGAAGTGTTAATTTCTTCTGAAAACCAATTACAAGCTCATGGATTGTGCATTCATACGATCCTTAAGTAAACATTAAAATAATTTAATAAAAGCTTGGAGAAATATGATGTACGTCTTCAGACTTTTATAGGCAATACTTATCATAAACTTATTTTTGTTAGTTTCCTATCAAAAACACTACATAAGTATAATTCACACTACATCAACAGATTCGTCTAAATATTGACAAAGTTTGTGAAACTTTTATGGAGGAATGTACCGCATTGATAGTGACGTGCTCACAATGGCCACCATGCTCCATGGCTCCACTTTGTACCGCCGACGTAATCCCCAAAACTCCACATTCCTCACATAAAGTCGTGGTGCGAACAAAAAATCTCTGTGATACCCATTTTACTTCGAATCTATGGATGTTTTATTGATGCTACTTGATTTGTAGTACCAGTTTGAATAGTTAATAATGTTTTTCTTCAAATACTTGAAGTTTAAATAATACGAGATGATTTAAGTAGCCTTATTCAAAACATTAGCGGAGATGCTGTTGATCAAAATAATCGTAACAATTGTAGAGCACCCAATACAGATCTAGATTAAACTTTAAATTAAAGTTTTTATGAAATACGAGTTGAGTTTGGTAACAACAGAAGCAATGAAGTTGCCTAGTCTTTCGTAAGTTAAAAACACATTTGACCTACAACGAAAGAACCCTGGTTCCCAAGCAACTAGTCCCAGAATGTTGGCCACACAATAATGCTTACCTATGAATAATAAGATCAAATAAATAAAAAAAACACTTGGGACTGAAGTACAATCGTACACGCTTGTAGACAAACCATTATATAAATACAATGAGATATTGTCGTCTCTTTCTGGCCCTAAACTTACAAAGGTACTCTTTTTATGTTCCGTCTCATTTGAATTAGCTTTTTAGTTCATTATGTTATAGTAGGCTGTTGATTTGATTGTATTTATTTCGTTAATTTAGAAGAAATATCCAATAGAGACAACTTTTATCTTGCAATAAAGGTCCATGTTTTTATAATTGTTTTTTTTTACTCCCTATAATAAAGAGGGGTGTTATAAATTCCACGTCCATGTCTTTCTGCGGCATCGGGATGCTAAAACGGATAGACTGTTTGTTGTTCGTTTGCGATTTTGACTAATAAATAATTAATTTGATCTGGCCTGTTGGTCTAGTGGTCAGTGAACCTGACTGCTAAGCCAGAGGTCGTGGGTTCGATTCCCACCTAGGATAAAACTTAAACTTTAAAAATTGTTTGATGAGCACAGTGTCTGGTGGTAATTTATCTATAAAATGTATGTTTAGAAATATATAAATATGTTTATCAGTTGTATGGTTACCATAATACAGGCTCTCTCTACTCTTTAGGATCAGATAGCTTGCGTGAGTTGTCTCAAAATATCAAGATTTTTAATCGAAACTGCTATTAGTTACGTCTCAAAAAAAAGTTGTGCCTCTTGAAGATCAAAATCTTTTATAACTCACGTGTTTCATTCCCATTAAAGACCCTTTCGAAATCAGCCTTTCTGCACTCAATAACTTCAATCCTTTCACAACGTCTAATACCTTATATTTTACCTTTGAAAATTCACAACGAAAAACAATTAACATTCTTTAGCGAGCTGCGAAGGTCAGATGCTTGGCATACCCTTAGGAATAAATCCTGATTCAAATGAAACTCATTCAAGATGGCCGCCTCAAAGACTTGTATTTCAATATATTTTAAATGGTTTTTTGTGTTTGAACCACGCCCACTAAGATTAGAATACCGCTGCCTAATTCAAGACAAGTTTGAAATATTTTAGCTTTTTATTAAAAGCTTTTTTAAACTTTTTTTATAATATGTAATAAACTTCTCGTAACCTAAGACATTAAATTAAAGAGTGCTCGTGTGAAACACAATCCCTTGGACAAAATAAATACGTTATAGGTATTTTTGTATCAGTAAAGTGGCAAACCATTATCGGCATATTATTGGCATCGTAAAAACCAAAACGCTGGAGGGAACCAGACTTTCTTTCAAAGGGAAGCTACTGTAAGATAAAACATGATATTGAAAATCACGTAACAAGTGAAATTGCGTACCTACATAGACAAATATATATATACTATAATATATAATATATACTACGTTCCTTCAGGTCTAGGCCTTTGCCTACGTACTACGAACGTAGTAGGCTCTGGCTCAGTTAGAATGTCAAGTGCCAGAAGAGTTAATGTATTATGTAAATTAGTTGAAATATCTTTATTTTCCTTAGCAGCTTAACGGCCTAGGAAAATTTTAAAGAATGTAACTGTTAATTGCAAGCCAACGGATACTCCCCGTGAAACTCCAAAATAACTCTATTCTGTTTAACCTTAGTATTTCAAATATTGTTTATTTTAGATGGTTATCTTGAAATAATTAGTAATATGCTGTACTATTAACATGATGATACGGTATATGGTTAACGAAAAAATGGATAATATTTATGCTTTCTGTCGTATTGTCGCAGAAAAGTTTAAATACGTAACGTAAAAAAAGTTTTTGGAAACACTACCGCTTGAGTAGTCAAACGATAAAATCCCAACATGGGTACACACCCCATGTCAAAATGTCCCAAATATCTTGTACAATTTTCCCAAATCAGACACAAAATAAATCAACACTATCTCTTAGCATAGATAAGAAAAATAAACACCAAACCAATCAATTAGTCAATGCCGTAAACCCAATTGGATTAGATTCCAACGCCACGAGAAAAAAAAACAAAAAAGTCAGGATAGGCGCTAGAGCCTCCACTTTTAATTATCGTTTACCGACGCATTGTTTAGTGTGAAAAAAAGAAAGGGGATAAAAAATAAAAAGTTTAAAAGAATATAAAGTTGTCTGTGTCAGTAAAGTGATCCATTCGGTGTAGAGAAACGTAAATCTATCACGATGGGATCGGCTACACAGCACCATAGATAAAAATAATTATTGACCGTGTCTCTGTTTTCGATTATTTTAAAGTTATCGATAAATGGCTGTTAAGGTGGTGTTTTCTTGGAACATTTTAGTATAATGTGATTAAAGTAACACTTTGTATAAAAAAAGACAGATAATTGAATACGAAATTTTAGACAAGTATAGTATGAATGAAAATGATGATAATAATATAACTGTGCTACATTGAAATCGGTTATAAAAATCTGTTATAATTAATTATCTCAATCTTGTTACACGTCGCATCGTCGTCCTCGTCTCGTCACGTAGTCGTAGGCTAATTAAACCGAACAAACCGAGTTTTTTGTGTGACCTACCTATATTATATTAATTTATAGCTTTGAAATTCTTACTGTTTCTTCTTTTTCCCATATAATATAAAAATATTCAGAATATCACTATTCTTCTGGATACTTTGTGAATTGTGCTTTTCCATAACTCATGTCAATTACGTAAGTTCACCAGTTTGGGACAAATTAAGAAGTTAATCAAAAATTGAATTTAAACCCTTCCCGTTGGTTAAATTGTGATAACAATGCATTTTAGTGGAAGCATAGTCCGCTAACACTATTTAAGTTAAAATCGTCATCAGCAGCATCTCTCGCGTCACATCTTGTCCGTGTCGTTCCCGTATTTTGTAAACAGCCAGTTTTTTCCGAGTGGCATCGCTAGGTGGCGGCGATTTCACGCGTCCGATGTTCCCACACGCGTCTAAGACCGCCCGCGCAGGCGCAGACGACCGACCTTTTTTAGTCAAAGCTTTTACTCTTCTGTGATGTCTATTTTACTTCACTGATAGAGTTCGTTTCTGTCCTGTGTAGCTCTTTATATCTGATTAAATAGGATTTTGTAAACTTGATAATGATCTAAATGAACTACTTGCTGAATTGATTGGACTGATATTAAGGACAGTAATGAGGAATTATTGCAGAAGTTTCAGCGTCCAATTTTGGTAGGTAAATAACCTACTTATATACTTATTAAAAAAATTAGGTAGACAATAAATACGACCATTAGTATGCGTAGTGGATTTTCTGATGTGTTACTCGTCTGTCTAAATACTATCTACTATTTTTTATTAGGTTAACTGGTAAAAAATTAACAAAGAATTCGACAAGTCATTATTCATGACTTATTATTACACATTCTAGAATAGAAAACACAGCTCTAGTTTAAAGAAAAAGAGCAAAAGGATGAACCAAAATGAGTACTCGAAAAACTATACAGAAAAGTAGAACTATAAAAGTTTCATTTCGTAACTGAAGTTAATAAAGTACTTTGGCGTTAGTTTATCTAAACAGATGGTGACGGAAACAAAAGCAGTGGAAAACCACACATGACACGGAAATCCCATAACGAAAAACGACATTATCTCAATATTGAGAGGTTATTGACCGGCACAGTTTTTCCTTTAGTGAAGTTATGTTAGCGATAGAACACAAACAGAGCTCGAGACGTCTCCCACACGACTAGTCCACAAACAAACAAACAGTACAAACATATACAGATGAACTATTCGAAAGGTACGAAAACGTTTATCCAACACTAGCTTTTGCCTACGGCTTGCTTAAAGCTTCGCCCACGAAAATGTCGGAAAATGCCGTTTTTGGATGAAATGTCGAAATGTCCCCAGCGTTGAGTTACATTACCTATACCTAAATCTAGCTGTTCGGCTGTGGCTTCATAAGGGTCAGTTTATTTGTCCTCTTTTAGTTTCTGTAGACTATTACTAAATAATTTATTTTTATCCAAACTAATATTATAAAGCTGAAGTGTTTGTTTGTTTGAGCGTAATCTCAGGAACTACTGATCCGAATTGAAAAATAATTTCATTGTTGGAGAGACCATTAATCTAGGAAGGCTATAGGCTATATAACATCACGCTACGACTAATAGGAGCGGAGCAGCAATGATAAATGAGGCAATAAATTATAAACATTGGTGGATGTCATGGACCTTTTAAATTTAACTTCAACTACATTTTTATCTTTTGTATATTTCGGAGAACGAAAACAACCTCAAATCGGATATACTTAACATAAAATTAATCAGTTAATTTTAAGTTTCAGCTAATGAGCTAACTATATGTACCTAAAATTATAAAGTAAAACCATATTATATTAATAAATTGAAAATAAGACTGATTATTTCGATCAACGATGTGAGAGACTTGAAAGACATTGATAACATTTTTACTTGTTTGCCAATCAGCAAGGAAGGCGGAAATCTAATATGTTAGTATTATTTGACACGGTAACGTTCGAACTACTAATCCCACTGCGTAAAGGGCTATTCAATAAAATACTCTTACTGCTTATTATGGCATAACACTCTCCACGATTATTTTATATCATTTCATTACAGAATTGCAAATAGAATCGATATATAGTGCCGGATCAGATTTCATCGATGATAGGAAATTGGCGTCAGAAACAATCAACTTGAATAGTGTCGGGAATATGATGATGAAATCGTTTTTATTGTATGGTCCGGAATAAATTTTGCTGTCGAATAATGGGTTTGCCAGGGTTACCTGACTTTACAAAATTGCGGGGTTAATCACTATATACCTACCCATAATATTACATTTTTTATATGATCGATATTCAATCAACATGCATATTTTAGCATATATTTTATTTAAGTGCCAAAATATGTTGCATATTTACGTAAGCCACCAAACTACGTCTCTACTAGTCTCCTGTTTGTCAATCAGTCTATTGGTCGAACAATTCGACCGTTTCGCCAGTCCCAACGCTTTCTCGGAACATGGTCGATACGTGATCTCCGTTCGATCCGCCCGATATTACACGTTTCTTCATCAAAAAACACTGAAGAAGACTATTAAGCTTAGTTCATTACCGTCTCAATTTCTAATTTAGAAATATAAGGGTCAATGTAAGCAGCAGTCGACAGCAAACGTGTCGAAAGCATGCCATAGTTCGTTCCGCAGCCGAAGCGTTAAAATGACCGTCAGCGTGCTGCAGGTATCTGTAAAAAAACTAAAATAAGACAAGTGTAGGACAAGCGCGCTACTTCATTGCTGTGGGAATGTCCCAAAGATTTGAGTAATTTATCTCTCGTCGTCTGTAGCGGCTCCAGCAAAGGTCCTTGTGAATCCTTGCAAATATGTTTTTAAATAAAAATTGATGCAGTAGAAGAGCATGCCATTTGGCATTTAATACACTGCAGTTATGAATGCAAACATTATGTAACATAAATGGTGCAAACCATATATTGATCAGAATGCACCAACCACAAAACTTTCTTTAGTTTGAATTAGGTAATGTGAATAATTTAAGCTTATATTATTGGAGCTATTAGGGAGATAATCGGCAATGTTTTACAGTAATATTTATATAACTATGTCAGGAGTTTTCCCGACAGTAGCAAGGCGTAGGTAATAGTTTAACAAATACGACTGAACTACTTCATCACATAGCCTAAAAATAGTCGTTTATTTCTAAGATTTACTATTGCATTTAGGATATGAGAAAGTATACTATTGTTTTGTCATGATGCATAATTAATTGAAATTTACACAGAACCTTGAATAATTTCACCAAAAAATCCTTTTGCTATATATTTTTTTGTTTGACTAATGATTTAAAAAAAAATAAGATTTTAAAAATAGTCCTGTTTCAAATTAAGATTTTCACATACATTAATACCATGTGTATGATTCATAATAAATTGTTAGTACTGTGTACCAGTTATTTACATGCATTTCAGTATTAGGAACTGTACCTTATTTAGATGTTTGACAAAGAGCTATGAATGATTTCTACCCTCGATCACTTCTATATGATACGTCATTACCACCATAATATCCACAAAATTTCTAAATGGTCCACTACTTCAAAGCTTCCGACTGCTCTAAAAGCAACGGTCATAACGATATTAACTGCCTCTACCATTAAGTACCTTTCAAATAACTCTAAAAACAAAGAAACCGAAACACTTTTTTCCACGACTATGTAGGTGGTCCTCATTAGTCCAACACCAATATTTGCGCGATATTTTACAAATCGTCAGTACATTGCACCTTGTCATTACATTGCCGAAACTTTAGATCAGTTTTTACTATAAGATCATCAATGTTAGAATGTCACTCCTCAAATTTTAACACTCCCTTAAAGTGAATACGAATAGGGTTCATTTTTAGGGTATCATTTGATTTGCTGGCTATATGATGTTGTTTTGTTATTATGAGTGATACAAGTCGGCTTCTTTTCAAGTCCGGAACGTTTTGATGTGAGATGGGCGGGTCAGAAGTACCTCTGTTTGATTTGGACCCCGCCGGTTGTGTTTTTTAACAAATTAGCAACGATTAGTTCCCGACGGGGGTCTATTTCGCCCGTGATCACTTTTTTGATGATGATTGGCCGTTTTTCATATTATTTGTGTGGTCCTACGCTATTTGTTTGTTTTCGGTTTGATATAGAGATTTTAACGCTGCGACACGCAACCGGTGTTGTGAAAGAATTCAAATAAAACAAAAGTTGTAGGCTTTGGACTCCTCGAAATCATAGGCAAATGAAAAACTGAAACTAACGCAACAGTATAAAATATTTGAGCTGTATGTTAATTAGACTTTAAGGTAAAATGGCTGATCAATAACATGCTAGCAATTAAGCATAGCTTAGGGGAATATGCTTTACCAATTCTGCACAAAACTAATGTAGTCTATAAACGATTTCAACTCAACGTAAATAAATATGACTAGCCACTTATATTTAGCATTCACAATACTTGCATGGCAGCGCTGGGAAGTGGCTATTTCCTTAGCAGAAGTATCTACCTCATTGCCGGTGCCCGGACCAACTCATCACCATCTTTTAACCTCCAAGAATCGTAGATGAACAATGTGTCTTACGTCACATCCGTTTCCGTCGCTCAGCTGACTGCAGTGTCCGTTCGTCTGTCACGTACCAGTGAAAGTCAAAGTATTACTCATAAGGGTGCTCGATTCATATATGGACTTTGATTTTGTGAATGAATGCAGGTGTGGTTGGTTCAGGTGTTAATGTGAACCGGTTAATTAAAAAAATGTCTGTGGTCGTGCATTAGGTAGTTGAAGTTGGACCGAATAGTTTTTATGCCCACTATGGTAGCAACATCCTTGAGGGTAGTATACAGCTACCGTAGCAGACATTATCAACAGCAAAAAATAGGTAGGAATGTTATATTCCTCACCGATTACAGAGGCCTATTTCGAGACATTAGCCCACGCCATAAGAGTTATACTTAGGTATATAGCATTAGTGTGTGCGCAAAGCGAGTAAGTACACTATTCCTTTACCCTCATAGTCCTAAAAAATTGGTAATCCAGCATGACCGCAAAGAGAATACAAGTTTTTTTTTTTTTTTAAGTCGACATCCGCAGTAGTGGACAAGCCCTGTGTCGCGGGAGGCTTTACAAACATACAAAGTACACCCAGACTCAGAAAAACAATTTGTGGAACATGCAAAGTGGTGTGCCGTGTGGGAATCGAACCCACGACCTCTTGCGTAGCAGTCAGACACACACCGACCGCGCCACAGAGGATTTAAATTGTATAGACAATAAGAACTATTTTATACCAATTTTTAATATAACAATCCCTTTGAGTATATGCGCGCGCGCAGTACGAGTATGGCGGAACAGTGAGTCACGCAGGAACGTCTGCGCCTACCAGACACGATCCGACACTACTCCTATATTCTATACTAATAATACGCTCGAGTCGTGCCGAGCATTCAGATTAAAAGTGTGTGCACCGTACTTTGAAAAATATACAAAAAAAATGTAAAGCGACACGAGTGATATCCTTACGTCCCAGTAGATAGGTACTGCTTAAGTTACGAATGTTTCTAACTAATATAAATACATGATGTGTAACAATCTCCGAGAAATATCGTTAAGTTAAACGTAACTGCCTAATTTAGGTTGAACTTAAGAAAACTAAAGTTTCAAGTTTAAGTTAAATCTACTTCAACGAGAGCCTTATTATTAAAGAAAAGTGTTACTATATTGTAAGACTTACCTTAAGAAAACGTAAAACATTTCGCCAAGTACCTATGTATAACTGTCTACAATTATTCTTCCCGCATAGATATCAGCTATCACGATAAAAGATAGTCTCTAGATCGACTCTTGATTCTCAATTTTCATGAAATTTGGTACACAGACTGTGGAGAAGCCACAGTCTGTGTACCAAATTTCATCAAAATCGACCCAGAACTTATTAACTTTACAATATTAGAGGTTAGGAAAAAATAGTTACGAAATTTCGGTAATGCCGTAACTATAATTATAGAAGATATATGTATAATGATTTCGTAAATGGGTGGTCATTAAACATTACTATTACTAATCAAATGACGTCACAACCAGCTTGTATGAATGAATGGTGTAGTGTAGGAAGTAAGTATGCGCCAAAAATGGTTCGAACAACAATATGCTAGTAGTTGTTTAGTACAAGTCAGCGCCTCGGCATCCCTTCGCCAACGATGCTTGTTTTCGCTCCAGCTCTGAATCATGCATTCCAATTGATGTGTGAGGCAAGGTGATTTAGTGATGCTAATCTTATCATTGAATACTTTGATTATTTTTCTTAATTTGAATTGAATTTGCTTACATACTATATAAAACTTATATTACACCACCTAATAGCCTATGGGAATGGCGATGAGGTCAATTTCAACGGCCATTGCAACTTGGTTAGGTCACTTTCAACGGCCATTGCAACTTGGTTGAAAGGTCTCATAAGCCTAGCTTAATTGCTTTTATTTCTTTCTCGTACTTAGCGTAGATGTACATTACATATACATACATAGGTATAGCTCTAACCAGCTCTGAATGAAACTAAGGACAATTTTATGTATCTTAGTCAAAGATTGAAATGGTTTTCTATAATACCAACAACATTCCAACACTATCATCATCAATAAATACCTTCAAGGAACCCTTTTTCTTCGCGCCATATTTTTTGTCCTCGAGCGGCGAATTCGCGCGTAACTACAAGTTGGACCTACACACGTACGAAACTTCTCAGAAGGTACTATTACGATTATAAAAGGCACTATAAACACAAAGGTATGTGATTGTTGCCTCTAGTTGGCGGCGATCTCTGTGGACTGTATAGGTGTGATAGGAAATTTTACGTTAAGATAAATTCTTCATTGATTCTGTGATTCCATTGATGTAACCGCAAAGTTGTCACATTCAATATGTTGAAGTTGTAAAACAGAGGCAAATGTTTCTTATGTGAGCTTGACATCTGAAAATTGTATAACTATCTAGCTCCCACTATCAGCCCATCTCACACCCATGGGAATCGCCGCCTAACATCATTAAATTTTAGTAGTTTTAAACAATATTTGTTTTCGGAATCTTGATATTTGATTTAATGTAATGCCAATCGCCAGCAGTCTGTTTATACACAAACATAATTATGAAAGAACGCATTACATTTAAAATGATTTTACTACTTAGAAGTAAAGTAGGAAGGCGCTTGGCCTTGCGTATTTATTTTATTTTCAAAGTCACGTCTAAAATTACTAGTCTTGCAGTTTTAATAGAAATCCATTAAATACATTGTAGAGTTTGTTGTCAAAGAGGATTGGACGAGTCCACAGGCTATGCATTGTTCGAGTGGTAACTGCCGACAAAAAGACTAAGCATGATAGACAGCCTATGTCCAGCAGTGGACCGATACAGGCCGATTGACATTTTTGAAGCTTTATATGTAGGTATCGATGTTGATAAAATGGTGTTTGGTAGAGGTAGTAGTACCTCTTTACCAAATTCCATTTCATCAAAATCGGTTCAATAGTTTTAAAGACCACGTCCTAATTCCAGCCCACTCCTCTTTATAATATTTTACTTAAAAATATGCCCCTCCTTCACGAAGGTTTAATATTTGGAATACAAGCCCATAGCCGTGGTCGTTGGTCCTGTCCTTAAGAGGAACAATACTCGTCCTTCTGTCCGCTGCCGTCAAACACAAGGTCAACAGTAACTCGCTCATCATAACTGGAATATATTAACGGAAATGATTTCTCATCTTCGTGAATAAGTATGCAGTGACAATAGTCCGGCAGTGTAACAGTTGTGGTTAGTCATCATCGTAGCGCCAGCAGAACTCACTTTTGCTAATTTATGATTGGTGATTTGCAAAGTTTTAAAATTTAGTACTTATCCAGGGTAAGTCCCTCAAAGTAGGTCCCTCACACAGAGTATCTTTGATAAAAATACGTAGAAAAGACTGGACTGATCGCATTCTTATTTCAACTGCATTTTTTTTTCAACTTTACCTATTGTTTTTAAACTTGACATTACATTTACTTCATGTAGAATTCATTTAATTGTTACCTGTGTAACAATTTGCTACTAATAAAGAATTTTGAATTAGAATCTTAAGAATAAGAGGTTGCAGAAGTATTCATGAATCCACCCATGGAATTATCATTTCCATGGATTAAAGTGGACAGAGTCAGGTCCATACCTGAGGACCATAAGAACCTATACGGCAGCTAAAACTCAACTAATAATTTATTCGAACAGAGCATAAATAACTTGCTATTGAAGAAATCTAGCAATGTAATTTAAGACCATTGAATGATTCGATTTTCTGTTAGTAATAAATAACTATAGAGCAGTCTCTTATTGTCAACGAATTAACCGATCTATCAGCACTTTCGTCACTTGCCAATCTATAGCTACATCATTCGAAGATGATCACTTGAACAACAACTGATGAAACCTATCATAAAAAGATTTGGTCCCCATTAATGAAACAAATGTCTCTATGTTCATTCTTTATTGATTCTGTTCACGTACGTAAAATCCGTCACCAATATGGCGACACTGCAATTTAATTGCGTACAAATCGTTAACCACATAATGTAGGCGCTATAAATATGTATTTACTGATTATAATCTTCATTCAATATTAAACAAGGACACACGGGCCAGCTGTAGAGGTACTTCACCTTACAAAGACTACCGCAAAACTACAAGCGGTGTTTCGTTGCCTCCATCCAAAATCTTGGATGAAATAACAGGTATATCATTGGTACTATTTAGAAAAAAACACGTTTTGGGCTTTTCAATTCTAGCCACCAGTAAAAAGAAAAGGAAAAACGACTGCGGAATTTGATGATTTTGATTTTTACTCGACTGCGCAAGAAGGAGGGTTATGTTTTTCTAGTGTTTAATGGATGTTTGTATGTATGTATATTTCTTTAGCATGCTCTAGAGCCTAAATGACTACATGGATTTTAGCTTAAGAGGTATCGTTAGTTTCGTCTCAATTGTGAGAGTGACACTGGGTGCATCAAAATTAGAAAAAATATATAATGGCATCAAAAATTCCCGTTATTAATTTTAAAGCAGTCGGGTTTTTGTCGTGTAATAATTTAACTAATTACAACAGAGTCTTAGATATTAAATGAACTCTTTTCTCCCACAGTGCGAGGAGTCTATGTCAGCAGGCGACATGTGCGTATCAGCAGCTCGCGCAGGCCCCTCGGCGCGCTGGCACCCCGCCTGCTTCGTGTGCTCCTCGTGTCAGGAGCTGCTGGTCGACCTGGTCTACTTCTGGAAGGACGGCCGGCTCTACTGCGGGAGACATCACGCTGAGAACTTGAAGCCTAGATGTTCGGCGTGCGATGAGGTGAGGAACTGCTTCCTTTCTTTTTATATAAAGTAAGACAAAACATCCAAAGACAAGCTGTAGCCTGTGGATTTTAAAATGGTTAAATTGTAATCTATACTAAAATTGGTAAAAAGTAGACACCCAGGTATCGAAACTGGGACTTATGATTGACAGTCTGACTAGATTGTCAATCGGAAAACTGCCTATTTCACAAAAACAACAAATTTCAAGTTCGTATTTACTTTACAAGGTGGTTTAAAACCGTAAAAGTTATTTAGATGTTAAGCAGTGGCTTTAAACTCATATTGGTTTCATGGTACCTACTAATACCCAATCATAATAATGATCTCTCAGTTTTGGTTGATTGTCTTGTGACTTTAGTTCAGTGCCGTAACTAGCATTTTATGCGCCGTGTGCGAGCTTACGCGCTTACATAACTGCGCCCCTCCAGAGTCAGCGCTGTGTGCCTGGGCACTGCTGGCACCGCCTTAATTACGGCATTGCTTTAGTTTAGTAGGATTTGAAATGACCTGAGACTCCTGGCTCTATCTCCAAACAACATTGTAACTCCCTTACCTCAATATCAATGTAATCTTAAAATAATCTCTCACCTGTTATCAAACTCAGTTCAAAAAAATATACTTTAAAAGCCGACACACCAAAGAGTTATTATACAAACCCACCCACTGATAAATCAAGACAAATTAATATTCCTTACAAAATGCATTTATCTTATCACTAACTACAAAACGTTTAATCACCGCCCAACAGTAACATTATTATCACAATCGTTGCGCACGCGCCGCGCCGCTCCGGTCCAATTGTGCGTGCAGTTGGCAATATCCGGCGTTTCCGCTACAAACCGGAAGTGAGATAACATCGGGGGGTTGGCACATCCCTTCTATTATACAGTTTCACGGTGGACAGACACTTGCGAAATTTATTGTTATCAAACATATGGGGTATAAAAATGGCTGTTGTATCTGCATATTCAGGGTGCCAATAAATGGGACCAAAAGGTTTTTATTAATAGTACCTTCCTAAATCTTAAATTAATTTAAAGCTAATTACAAGCTCCATATATGGACCTTACCCAAATGTATCTAATAGTATTCGAGATTTAAAGAAATATGATCAATTGGCATCAATAAATTAGTGATTTCTTTATTTTCACGCTGACTGTTAATTTTTCCAAATTCTGTAAATTATTTCCAATAAATTTGTAATCATACCGTATCAATGTCAAGCTTACAATGCGATCTCACGGCTTAGCGTGACCTTGAATGGTTATAAGTAATCTCATCCTCAAAGTAACGCTGAAAATTGTACTTCTCAAGCCCGTATTAGGCCCTTTGCGCTAGGTATCTTGACTTATGAGCTTAAGAGTCAAGATACCTAGCGGTAAGTCGTATACCAAGACTATAGCTAATTTCTGTTAGCCAATAATAATTTATTTAGTATTCGTTTCGAGCCTTTTTATTAAAGCACTGCCACCTGAGCACTGTGAGATCGCGGGGGATAGCGGGGTGCAACGACCCTTAGCCATCAACGATAAACTAAACTACCGCCATTTAGGGCTACCATTCCTGAATTGCCACTTACGTGAAGATATCTTATTATCGAAACCGGTCTGGAATTGTAGTATAGTCATCTCAATTAAGATGTCTATTCTAACTCACAGCAAGTCCAATAGAACGGCCTCGTCATTTTGTGTAGTTTGTAAGCTAACTGCAACGTAGATAGTCATCTGCATATTTATTTTGGACGCTCATAATTGACAGCGGAATTGGCAGTTACATAAACTCAGTCAGGTATATCATAGCAGATTTTTTATTTTACTTAATTGGAAAAAGAACAACTGTACAATTAACTATTACAGTAGTTATGTTACATTAAAAAAAAATTAAAGTACAATCAACACCAATTAAAGTTAGGTAGGTAATAGATTTCACTAATAACATTTTTACTTATAATAATGTTTTAACATTTCTTACGTTATTTTAAACAAAATTATCACTATACGACATAGGTAAACGTTGGAGAGGCGCCCGCTCACTCGCGTTTGTGCGACTAGAAGTAGCAAAGAGCGTATAATCCTGCGCTTCCCTTCTCATGACAGTTCTGGGCACTATGTAGCAAATACTATTACTTACGCGTAATAAACACATTGTTAAAGTAACACACCATATTCAACAAAGTATATTCACCATAAAAATCTCATTTAGATTAGAGGATACCGCAGTTTTTCTTCTTCTTCGTCTTAGTCGTACAATCCTGGTGGAGCGATCGTAATCATGCATCGACTGGTTAGTTACATACGGCTTTTACGATACTTATAAATCTCTCTCTCTCTCTGACACCGCAGTTAAGTAACTTAATTTCTTTGATAGATTTGCTCAGTCGCGTCTCTACTTCAAAAGTATGCCTTAAAATTGGCAGCCCTACAAGTTATGAACTCGCAGGTCCATCTGGGGCGGAAACGTCCACCAGACGAGTAGCCCCTGATAACAACATCTAGGTCGAGAGGAAACGCACAAAAATGTCCAAATAACCCCCGTTGCCCCTGTGTGATTTAAGCATGATAACAATCATTTGGGTCAAGTGGGCTTGTGTAAATGTGGATTAAAATCGCGATATTGCAATTAGTAACATTCAAAATATGAAAGTTTTGGACGCTGAAAAAAACTAAACGGAGCCGAATGACTCGATAGAGTGAATAAAATGATTAACAAGACACACCAAATAGGCATACCAAAATCACAATTAACTTACGGAGTTATGGTTTGCACTTCAAACATTTTTTAAACATATAGATTGGATGATCTTAAAGCTCTTTGATTTAATATCCCACTTAGGAAAAAATCATCCAGCAAAATTTTTAAGAATTTTATGTACCTAGTGACACTCGCGCCATTGTCACAATAGATCTTCTAGGTCGCAGCGACTTCCGGACAACTCATCCCGGCCTCTATCCAGGCACTCGCGCCATCAAGATGAATCTAATATTCTAATGACGTATCATTTATTCAAATCGGTTGAGCCTTGAGCCCTTGAGAAGTTATGAGTGGACATATGAATATTAGAAGGAAACTCCTTCGCATTCGGGTAAAAGAACAGTATTCGAGAGTAAACGTATTACATAACTCTCTTTAACGGTTTAAATGAACTGATTAAAGCCTTAAAATTACATCTAACATTTAAACATACGAATTTGATAACCTTTGTTTAAGTAAATTGCAAGATACGGTTATGAAATCACAGTCTTGTGCCTTTAATAACAGGTCGAAGGCTATGGGAGCTAGCCCGATGTCTTCATTACCATTCATTCAATCATTCATTTCGTTCATTCACTCGCAGATATTAATTAAAACAGATTATAACTGGTGAAACAGTATTTATGATTTAATAACTCTGTTGTGTCGAATTTGATGCGATGCTTATGATTTAGCGTGTGAAGAATCTCTATTGTGGATTAAAAATGTAGAGCATGGATTTTGTTCGTTTTATTTTTTTATTTTCACTCGATTAATTTTAGTTTTTTATCCATCACATCACCAACGAAGAGTCAGGTTCAATTCCCGTATATCACTTTAGTTTTTTTTTTTATCATGATATAAACCCTATTTAAGTTTTTCATTGCGATTGCAATCTAGTCTTAGACTAATAAGTAATTGAATTGTAACTTAAACTGCTACGGTGAATATTTTATAATATTAAGAGTGTATCCATAGTCACTTTTCTTATTGTCCCTAGTAAAAGTCAGACACTTTGTTCTTGTGTTCACTTTAGTGATCCACTAATTGTTGTTTAGAGTTGGTTTATAGAGGCTGTGACATATACAGAGATTAATAATTACTGCGGTTGTTAGTTGTGTTATAATATACAAAATCCATGCTCTACATTTTTTCTGTACATAAAAAGAAAATATACCTATCGTTAATTTAAATATATCGTATTATATATCGTTAAGTTAAATAAAAATTTAGCTCAAGATCATATTACCATAAATAAACACAACAGGCACGCATAACCTAAAATTCTAGTACCTAATATTTAAGAACATAGGTTTTTAAACATTAAAATATTTTAGGTTACAGATTACGTCCAGATATAACATATTAAAGCAATTAAATCATTGTACTAACTACATTCCTAACATTATTTTTGAAATGAGAATAAGCGATTTGCTTTATGTACAAACTTACATTTTCAAAAAAAAAATAATTCAGTACCAAAATTAGTAATGGTCCTTCGAGCCGATTAAACACTGTTAAGTTACGAGCTCAACTAAGCGTACACGCATGCCAGATCTAATACCGAGATAGTCACGATCTAGACATGTTAAATTGCTATTAGTTTTTCACGTGTAAGCTCGTTGATGTCCATAAATTATATAAAACAAACGGCATTAACATACTTACACCCGAAACTACTGACACAAGGGGCTTTGCTTGCAAAGAGGTCGTAAATATATTTTCGAAAAGGGATATTATTCTCAATCCATACTTATATTACTTTGGGAACTCTTAATAGTCAGAAATATAATAGTTAGATTAGAAATGTAAATAAAGCTAGAATGAAAAACACAAACTGTAAAAAGATGGAAAAAACAAACAAAGTTAGAAAATTAAATTCAGAGATGATAGGATGTCATGCAATAATGCCGAAAATGGGTCTATAAACATATACCAGGCAGATCTCTGACCATGGTTTTCAAGTAGATCCTTAAATTAATCAGCTGCAGTATGTAGTAATTTGTACATAGGTAGTGTAAATATTATTATTATTATGGTTACAATTTAGAGTAGCTATAATAAGGACCCTGATTTTTAAATATTAATCAGCTGCACACGGAGCCAACAACATTGTCATAGAAGAAAATATCAGTATGATTTGTAATATACTAATAAGCTCCCGCTCGTGGCTTCTTTACTAGTAGGCATATTAAAAATAGCTCTGTATATATACATACCTGATAGAAAACTGTTATCAAACTATAGGTGGTATTTCAAACGTTTATGCATCCAATGCCGTTTTATGGAGAAGTACACATAAAAATATTTGGCAAAGTTCTTTATGATCCATGCAAATTTACCTTGACCTACGATTATACGTATCACGCTTAGCGGTTTTGTCGGTCACTGCTGGTTATCCTGGCAAACCTACATTATCCACTGTACGAAGTACAGAGTTGAATTAAAGTTACGTATTATCTCCCAAAATGTTTTTTGATAAGATAAATGGCAGAAAATGTTCTAAATCATTGACCGACGTTTTAACATTTTCTACATTTATTCCGAGTGTGAGCCCTCTCCCACTCTTAGATAATCCTGGGTACATGTGAACATGATAATGTAACATACACAATTAGCCATTTTTAATATTAGACATAACCAACCAACGAGAAAACTATAACAGCTAAAGACGTAAACATTTTTAATACATTTTCTAAAGGCACTTTTATCGGCTACAATCAAGTCGAATTTAAAACAGCTTTCATTTTTCATAATATTTTTAGTCACGCATGCTTTCTTTGAAAAGAATTTGGACAACATATTTGTAAATGCAAATGAATTATAAAAAATAAGATTGATGGCCACGATTGTTAAATACTAACTAACATCTGACACGGAAAACCAAACAAGATGGCGTGAAAAAGCGTTAAGGGTCCTAAGCCTTTTCCAAGAAGGTACAACGACAAATCAACATTAACAGACTTCCAACTTCTAAACTCTCTAATACCAAAGCTTAGACATATAGATTGATGGAACCATAAAGGAAGACTAAGGGATACAAGTCACTCCCCTCCAAAAAGTATTCAAGCTCTCCATGTAGGTGTGCTTTTGCTTGACAAAACGCAGGCACCCCTCAGCCAGGTCAAACTAAAACCGAAGTCTTATTTTCCTCAGTGAGGTGGAACCTTCCCAAAAACAAAATTCTGGATTCACCTCTGGATATATTCTAATTCACACTCAAGAAAATTCGAATAATATCCTCAATAGTTGGTACATAAATGTCTTTTCACATTCACCACATTCACATCACGTTCTGTGACCATCATATCACCAAAATCTTCAACTATATGCTTTACATAATCTCTAAACAGCTATCTGAAACAATTCTTTGCAAAGGATTTCTAAGATATCCCCATGGCCCTAACAGTAATGGTCGCGTGTGCCGATCACATAAAGTGCCACCGTCCGCGCCCGTACAATCACGCCACTTGTTGTGAGGGGACCAGCACAATGTTACCGCTCTCTATTATTTGCTTATCTGTTCAAGATTTGCATGAGGAATCTCAGAATCATTATATTAATTTTGTACGGTAATTATAAAAGTATGAGTTAATTTATCGTGAGACGGTAAAGGAATTTGAGGGAAATTTCTTTCGCTGTCCTAATTAAGGAAAGATTTGTACACGGTTGGAAAATTTGTGATACCTTTGGTGTTGCTACAGGGCCTAAAGCACTTTGCAACGTTAGAAATAAAAATAAAAAAGAATTAGAAAAACGTGGCTCTTTTGTTACACACGCTACATACGAATACTTAGATAGATTGGACAGTTTTTTTTACATTTGTCGTTTATATGATTTTCGATTTGATTAAAAAGGTCATTTATTAAGTCTACATTTCAGCATCAATGCATTGCGCTTAGTTTCTCAAACTATGCAATAGTACCGTAACAAAAATATGCTATATATAGATTTTATTTCCCAAGTCTTATGTCTAAAACATATTGCTAGACAAAAATTTAGATTCAATTTCAACCACATAAAGTTAGAATTTGGCGAGGTTACAAGTAATAAATGCCAAGTCATCTGCATTGCTGCAGTCCGGGGAGCTCCTTGACATTGGTTGCAGGCTTATATATTACGATGTTGACCTTTGTAGGTATTTTATTGCAAAAAAACACGATATTAAATATACCTGCATCGGATACCAGGCTTGTTTTATGTGATCTAACAGGGTTGCAAGGCCGCCAAAATCTTCACAAATCGGAATTATGCAGTTGGTATTCTAAACTATTGTTACACGTGGGATAATAAGTTTATTATCATCTAAACAGTGGAACTGAACTGAAACAAAAAAAAACTAAACTAGCTTTCTATTAAAAAATCCATATCAACATTTAAAATGCACAGACAGATAAATGACGATGAACTTATTACACCCCTCTCTATTGAGAAGGAGTGCTAGACCGACGCCATTTCCAGCTCCGACATAATCCGCACAGCTTCATATCATATGAAAATTTTTACCAGTTGTGCGACTGCCAAGAAACCGCCAGATATGGATGTACCATCAACAGTAACCAGTGGCTTTGAATTTGACAAATGAATCACAAACCAAGCACATAATCTAGGAATAAAAACTAAAACAAACCATACAGTAACAAGTGCTAATAATGTAACAAAATGGCTCGCGATAACATCTGTGATTCACAACGAATACCTTCGATCACGTGTATCATGTAATGTCAATACATCGATATTACTTGTTACACGAGGACATAATGAGTTACATCATGCATCACTTTACATAATATCATTTAACAGATGTCCTATCGTGCCTCATATTTCCCACGGTCTAGCTCAGGGTTACCATAGTATTTGTTGGGACCACGTGGATTGGAGTTATCTGGATAAAAATCTATCTTATATCAAGATACTTGGAGCCTACTCGAGAAGACCTATGTGTCTAATTGACACGTTTAATTAATATTAAACATACCCCAGATCACAAGCTATGCAGGTATAAAATTTAATCAAATTGATGCAAAGAATTAACCAACAAAAGCAAACAGAGTTCCTTTCTATTTAATTTAGCATGGATTAGGTTGCAGTCACTCCTTAATTCCAACGTGTAGATATAACTATATTTATGACATTAGTAAAATACACAGATTTGAAATAAAATACCACTTAGTAGCTTTTGATTTTACAGAGGACGAAATTATTTAAAAAGCTTTTGATCGATGAAACACACAACTTTACCTAGCGCACGGGAAATACCTTGTGTATTGTGAATTATTGTTTCGCATCTATGTATATTGTGTTCAAGAAAAATAAATTGCTCTACATTCACATTTTAATATTTCACAACCTATATAATAGACATTATTAAAATGTTCTGCTACTATTATACTATGTGGTTTCTATTTCGGATGCGAATAACTTCAAAGTAAACTCCAAAACTACAACATATGCATAACTAAAAATTTCGAAAGCGCTTACAGTAACAATAAACAGTTGGTTCGCGATAATGAGTCCGATAGTGCAGCTCCCATGCCGGCGAGCCGCTTGCTGCCATAGTAACACCATGCTCTCACATGCCCGGCGGGACGCACACCACTCCCACGGGCTACTGTGTACCACGCACCACCACGAGAATGGGGACATCATGGTCTATCGACGGCAGATCTAGAATTACGAAGCACCTATTTCGTATTCGTTCAAAAGTTGAATAAACTCTTAATTACGAAGAAAAACTTCAAATTATTTGTGCTTTTTACTATTGGGTTGTTTACAAAAACTGCTGCTAATACAGTTATTGTATTAATGAGATAACTTGTTTCAGTATTTAGGAGACAATGTCCGATTTAAATGTTTATCTTTAATAATAGCTAATGAGACAACCCAGCTTCACATAGGTTTTATAAACGTAGATCATGCAAATAAATTCTCTAAATAATAGTAACATCTAAATCCATTCGTAGTGAACTAGAAAGTCACACGCGGAAATATGGTCATTATTAGGCACTTCAAATTTAAGGTATATTAAACTTGTCGTTTGAAAAGTCCCCGAATATGCCCAAAAATGATCTTATTTCGTCAAGAAGCGAAAGTTAAATTTCTCAAATTAAATAAGAAAATATGCAACACAACCAATTACTTTGCCCTATCCATTTTAGTTTTTATTATACAATCTATATTGAAGAACTACATTTCACAAATCATCACTAAATAGCAGTAGCTGAGGTTAAAGAACCACTCAAAAAGCAACAATGCCATACAAACCGCCACACACTGAATTCAATTCACCTATCTAGCGTAATTGTGACGGCGACGCGGAACCCGTCAGCGTGCAACAATCGCGTCAGTCCACGGCCACTTCCCCGCATGACACAAAATACCGTTTTTGAAATATTAATAATGAGTGAATACACTGAATAGTCCACTAATGAACACGAACAAAATATAGCTCGCTCGGTCCGTGGGAAATGTTCCCAGGCGCCATTGTCGCGCGCATCAACTTTCTGGGGTCGAGCACCGGCCCGCGGCGATAAACACTACGAATAATAATGCCTAATTAAACCTTGTTTATCCAGGTAATTAATTAAACAGAACCGGTTCAGGAAAATATGTAATAATTGGAAATGGCGGACTGTGACCTGGTATACCTGAAGTGATTATCGCATTACAATCTTGCTTTGTTTTGTCCACAGATCATTTTGGCGGATGAGTGCACAGAAGCGGAAGGCCGCGCGTGGCACATGAAACACTTCGCGTGCGCGGAGTGCGCGCGGCAGCTCGGCGGGCAGCGATACATAATGCGCGAAGCTCGCCCCTACTGCCTACCCTGTTTCGATAACTGCTTCGCAGAATACTGCGATGCCTGCGGGGAACCCATCGGCGTGGACCAAGGTCAAATGTCCCACGAAGGTCAGCACTGGCATGCCACAGAACGATGTTTCGCTTGCCACACCTGCCGAGCTAGCTTACTCGGCAGACCGTTTCTTCCAAGGAAAGGAGCTATTTTCTGTTCTATAGCTTGCTCAAAAGGTGAGCCTCCGACACCGTCAGACTCGTCGGGACCTGGACCAAGACCTCCACGAGTACCAAAGCCAAGAAAAGTGCCTTCGCCTAAGTCTCCACCGAGAAGTCCTCAAAGAGAACCATCACCACATCACATAGATGCTGATTCTGAACCTAGCGCTTCTTTAGCGCCGGAGTCGCCTCCTCCACATCCTCCACATCCACCACCGCCCCCGCACGCCTGTCTAAGTCTAGACAGGGCATTAGCAGACCTAAGATTAGAACAATCAATGACGGAACATCAGATACAACCGACACCAACTTCAGAAGATCAAAAAGAAGAATCACCGGAAGATTGGAAGCCACCGCATCCTGTCGAGGCCCAAGCAGTAGTAACGCCTGGGCACTCGGCTTCAATGCCTGAGCTTACTTTAGTTGACGGCAAGTCGCCACGGAAACCTAGAGGAGGTAGAACGGTGAGGTTTTGTGGAGACGACAACGAAGCGTTCGAGCCTGATGAGCCGCCGAGAAGAGAAAAGGTGAGAGACGAAGACGCGAGCAGTTATTGTAGCACCTGTTCTTCTTCTTCATCGTCAGCAGAATCTTATACTCTACCCACGAGAAGAGCGTACGGTGGTGTTAGGATATCGTACGTTCCCAACGACGCGGTCGCCTGCGCGAAACGTGACAGGCAGAGAAAGAATGCCCAACATGACAAGAACTGTATAATCTCGTGATCCTGGCTCCTCATAGTGCCTCACCCCTCCTAGTGACACCGACCTCCGATATAAAAGACTGACTTTTTGATATATTTTGTAGCCCCCCAACGCCATAGTATTGTTAGATAGATTACAAACAGTCTTCCTTAGCTTTGATCTTGCCACGACGGGCCTGCGAACGAGTATAAGTCGCGAATAAAAGCACCAGGTGTGCGATGCGCGTACGGTTGATCATGTTGTGACGTGCACACTCGCGTAATCATCAGTATCGATATAAAAGGTTTCAATTGTAAAGGGTTTCGACAAATTTATGTCGTACGTGTAATTTGGTATTAATCGGTTTAGAATGTGAGTTTCTTTCATACTGTAACACCTTTTCTCGCTAGTTTTATTTGTAATTAATCTTTTTGGCTTGCCATTTCGTTCGTGCGACCAAATGTTGGACGCGAAACTTTTGTTATTGAAAAGGGGCGTAAGTTATGTTTAGAAGATGTCAGCTTTAAATTATTTCCGATTCTAATATATAAAATATATGCGTAACATATCGACGCTTGTGTAGAGTTATTTGTTCATCAAATGATTAGTTTTAGACATATCCCACTTCGCCACTTAGGTTATGTGTAACATAAGTTAGATGTAAGTGATTATTGTATAGAAGCAAGTACAAATAAATGTGTTATTTTGTATGAACGTTTTATACTTGAAATGTGTTCAAATGTTGTAAATAAATGAAATATAGGAGTCAATGAGTTTTAAGTTTTCAAATTTTTGACAAAGATCATTTTTATATTTCCTATTTAATTTACATATACATGTTATACACAGAGTAAGAAAATCGTTAGCAGAAATTTAGGCAACAGTGTTCTTCAGCAAGAAAGAAATAAAAAAAATGTTCTTGATTAGTGACTAGTAGCATCATCCAGGCGAGGCTACAAGAATCACTGTAGATAGTAAAAATCGTAAGTAGTTAGGTACGTGTACCAAAATAAAACACAAGCACCATATTATGAAAGTGAAGGAAACTATACCGCAGGGGATGCCATCACGGCATTTCGTTTAATTTTTCCATCTTCGTCGTGCCCTCGACGAGAGGGGATCCGTAGAACATAAAAAGGGTGTATCATTCGAATCGATGATTCTATTGTGTAATATGTCTATGTAAAATAAATTTTTAACAATTTCAACTTAATGCTCAACTTGGATGACTTAAGTAGGAAGGAACGTCCTAATTGTACCTATTCTATAAAATTCTATAATTTTCATCCATCATTGTTTCACAATGTACCGTTATACTCATTGTCATAAAACAATTATGTAATACTAGCCTTTGTCTACAGACTCGCCCGCTTTGATTTCTATATTCCCTAAAATTTTAAAAATAATATGATTCAGAAAATCGAAAAGAAACCAAAACTAATATCTATCAATATAATTTGAAGCGATCATCATCATACAGCTATAAAAAGTGTAACCGTTTTGAAGTTTATAATTTATACTACTTGATGCAAGAAAATTCATCTATATCGGTCTAATGCTTTTTGCGTGACATAACCTAAAAACTAAGAATAAGTTTACTTGCATTGACTAATAATTTCTGAAATATCTTCAATATACAGACACATCGTTGTCAAACTTTTTATTTGTGTAACATTTCAGACCGGTTGTCTCTTGCCAATTCGGAAAATGTTTTAGAAACCGGCATTTGCAATTAAAACCGTGAAGAAATATTCTAAATGTAATTAATTATGAATTTCATTCATCATTGTCATTAAATTAAAAGAGTTTTTGCGGATTGTTGATTTGACTCAAAAAAACAAGCAACAAAACTAAGTTTTAATTGATGAGAAGTCTAGCCGAAATGTTTTTTATACCACGATATGTAGAGACGAACAGGTCGTGCGCTCGATGGTGATTTAAAGGTACGAACCTTTTATTAAGTTCCGAAATATATATAACATGTATAAAAACCGCGAATATTTAAAAACAATAGCTCATAACAGTATCAGTGCCATCCAAATCCTTATTTAGTAAAGATCTAAATGACACCACACTGCGCTCCTACAGTGACCTTCAACCGAAACACAGTGTTAACATTACTATTTCACGAAGCTAAGACCTTGGTGGCATCAACCAAGACGGCCTATGGCTAAGACCTACCACCCATTTGAATGCTTTGGTGGAGCACTGGGAGTAAGTACGACTGCTGTTTAAGAAGTCAGAGGTTTTAGACGCTTTTCCAACGGGACAGAGTTGTGAGATCCACAATTTCCGTTGGTTCCGTACTCGTACTGTGTCCACTTTCAATAGGCCAATTATGCAATTATCTACATCAGAGCATTTAACAAGGGGACATGACAATCAGTAGGTATGTGAGGATAAACAGGGAACACCAAGATGATAACCGTCCTTTAACCGTGCAGTGCCCATGAAATCATAGGGATGGATTTATTATCAATCTTGCTTACTTTTTTTGCGTCTGTAAAAAAATATTATTTTATAACAGCCATTTCGATCTATCGCGAATTATGTTTGTAAGTTGGATCCACTTTCAAATAAAACCTCTCTTTTTATTATAATAATAAATATTTTTTTATTGCAATAACATCTTAAATCAATGAGGATATTATGTTGCTATGTAATACCACAATGTTCGGAATATAAAAGTAATTGGGGGCAATGGCCGTTATTAGTTATTAATGCGTTGATATAAATCTAATAACAATATTGAGGAAGACATATTACTTACTTTCTTTTTAGATTTATTATAACGCGCTTAGCTACATTAATTCACTATTTATTAGTAATTCAACCGTGGTTAACTGGCAGTCTACATTAATGGCAGTAACTACCTGTAGCAATGGAAACTGCCGATTTTGATTGGAATTATAACTTAGGTACCTACTTATGTATGAAAAACTTAGGATGGGTAATTTTGAGGCATCAACGGTCGATACGCAAACGCAAATATCTTTATAGCGTAAATCCAAATTGGTGATTGTTTGAAAACGTCAAATTAATACATACTAAAAGAATAATAAAATTATGATGTTTGAAAAAAAAAACTAAATGAAGTTAGGCGGCATTTCCAAGTGTAAAGCTCATGAGAAGAAGCTGCTAAGAAAAAATCGTGAAAAAAATGCTCTTTTAAAATCATCAAGTTCTTCTTTACAGAAATACTTTTTGAACAAGCCAGTGTGTTTGGTGAATGTAAAAATAGAATAATCAAAATTCGTCTTAAGTGTTGCTGCTCATAAATATTGTTGAGTCAAATCAACAAATACGTAGCGGCACTTGGGTGCAGCATTGGAAAAAATAAAACAAAAACTGTATTTATTTTAGTAAAAAGGTACACAATACCTAATGTGAAGTATTAAATAGATTATATTTATGATGGTAATACTCAATATTGTATCTCTTTGTAACCTTTATATATAAAATAAATACTCATTCTCAAAGAACTTATGAATTTTGTTACAAGAAGTGTATGTATCTAGTATTTGTAACCCATTTTGTATTTATAAGAAAAACCATGAATTTTGTACAAATATATGAATTGTAACGATAAATAAATATTGTATGTAATTTTTTAAGTTATTTGTAAGTATTAAGAGAAGATGATTAAAATGATTTCCAATATTATGTTTGTTTCATTTTATCTAAATGTTAAGCATGTTAAGTAAAATAACAGAAGCCCCAGAGCTTTACCTTTTGAAAAAGGTAATTTTAAACAGACACAAGGTGACAGAAGTTGAGTAAATGCATACTCCATAAACATACAAATCACGAACAGAAAAGATTCCGAGGTCCATAAAGCGAATTCCTAGCACTTGACCGAAGAGTCAAGTAAGGGCCCTATAGTACAATTGCCATGTTATCCATTACATTAGAGGGCTCTATGAAATAACATTATTTTTTATGTGTCATGGATAAGTCAGACGATTACCGATTTTCGTATGCTAGGTTGCAATGTAAAACTTGCACAAACAGCATGTCTCCTCACCATCAAAGCAGTTTAAGTACATATAATTAATTACCTAGTGCACATAACATAAAGTTAAAGACTCTCCGTGCAACTTGGTCGATATCTACTCTCTTGATCATTCTTAATATTTATGATTTAGGTATACGGAATGACTTGGTCGCAAAATCTTAAAGCAAAGTCTCTTTCGAGGAATGTCTCTTTTGGAGAATGTCTCTTTTGCAAAGTGTCTTTTTGACATAATGTGAAAATATGACATCTACACTAATATTATAAAGAGGAAAGATTTGTATTTTTGTATGTAACGAATAAACTCAAAAAGTACTGGACCGATTTTATTAATCTTTCCTCTTTATAATATCTTTTTTTGTTGGATAGCCCATTTATCGAGGAAGGCTATAGGCTATATAACATCGCGCTACGACTAATAGAAGCGGAGCAGCGACAAGAAATGTTGCGAAAACGGGGAAAATTTACGCATACGAAGTTACGCGGGACAGCTAGTTTTAAAAAAAAATAATTGAATTTGAAAAATAAAGACTAGTATTATTATTATTGATCAAATTTATAAACCAATTATAAAACATAAAGATAGATTTTTTCGATTTCAATGATTTTATTTTTCCGCATTCTGAGGCATCTCAACCCATCTTTGCACATCTATGTTATAACCGTAATGTTACCTCTCCATGTACCTGCAAGGAACTTCAAATAGTTGATGCAATCAAATACTTAGGAATTGTAATTGACAAGAACTTAAATTTTCAAGCACACATAGATATACTAAGTTCCCGAGCTAGGAAACTAATTTACATCTTCAAAAACTTACGACATGTATGTGACAAGAATGTCCTAATAACAACGTATCTTGCCCTATGCCAGTCAATACTGATGTACTGCATCACGTCCTGGGGAGGTGCTGCTAAATCCACTTTGATAAAGCTAGAACGTGCACAAAGGGCAGTGTTAAAGGTGGCACTTTACCTACCGTTCTTGTACCCCACAACAGACTTATACCAAAAGTCTAATGTCCTTACAGTAAGGCAACTTTTTATTCTTCGACTAGTTATAAAGTCACACACACTAACTAATTATGATCCTTTAACTAATGCAGGGAAACGTAGGCAATATAGAATATTTCAAACAGACATAACTTACAAAACAACGTTATCACATCGTTTTTACTGCTTCTTAGGCCCGTACTTATATAATAAAATTAATGCTATTCTCTCTTTATACCCCCTTAATACATATAAATTAAAAAAAGTATTAACAGAATGGCTACAAAACCTAACCTATGACGATACAGAAAACCTACTTGTGCCACTGAGATAACAAAGCTAGCACATCTATCTATTTATTAAAATACGTACTGACATAAATACATACACTCACTCACACTCTCACACTCTCACACACACACACACACACACACATCACACTCTCTCACACACACACACACACACACATTTTGATTTGCATTTATTTATACTTGCCATAGTTTTTATTTTTTTATCTTATCTTATCTTTATTTTATATTCAGCTTAGATTAAGTACTTGTCAAAGCAATGTGATCCAAGTTTATGTCCAGGAGGTGGGAGCCTGGTGATCTGTAACACAGGATTCTTTTCCTACCACAGACACCAGTATCTCACAAAGGAATTTTGTCTGATCAATATCTTTTATTTCCTAAACTGTGTACCTTTGTGATGAGAGAAAATAAATACAATTTTATTATTATTATTATTATTATTATTTTATTTTATTTTCTATACCTACAGTGTTGTATTTTATTCTATGTTACATAGATACATTTTGCGACCAAGCGACATTCTGCGAAAGAGACATTATGCGACTTAGCCCTGAAGGGGATATGCCATACTTTTTTTTAAAGAACGGCTCCCGCAGTAGGGTACAGGCCCTGTATCGCGGGGGACTTTACAAATATACAATTTAAGAACAAAGTACACCCCAGACACGGAACAACAATTTGTGGATCACACAAAGTGGTGGACACCACTTTATGTGATCCACGTGTGTTAATCGAACCCAAGACCTCTTGCGTAGCAGTTGGACACACTCCCACCGCGCCACAGAGACAGTCAAATGTGGAGTAATGCTAATTTGCAAACAAATCTGTTTGTTTTCACCCGTTTTATAAGTTGGAATTAGGTAAGTAGGTACCTTAACTTAACGCAAATCATTTACCGAAATGAATCAGCAGTCCAGCGCCAATCAATCACACCATGTCCAATTCTCCATTCTCCATATCCTGGTGTTTGATACCAGTGAAAGTAGCGTGGAGTGATCGACGAAGCCACGTGGGAACCCTCCACAATGGCGCGGCGCGGTTGACGAGAACCGCGGTATTGTTTAGAAAATGTTACTTACTCTGCACATATCTGCCGATGGAAAAAAATATAATGAAAGATTAGATTCTATCATTGTCATTTGGATATGTATGAATGTGAAAGATTGAGAGATTGCGCTTAGAAATGGTTTATCTTTGAGTTGTTATGTCATTGGCAGATAGGAAATCGGAGTGTTTATTATAAATATTAACGGTTTTTAATTTCATGGCAAAAAACTTTATTTTCCTATCTGTCTGTCTTTAGGAATGTATAGAAACAGCGTAAAACTGACAACACGAATAAGGAATAATTAAATGTAAATAACATTTATGCAGAAAAAACGCCTTAAGCTGCCTTAAAAATACGCCCAAAAGCACTTAAAACATGACAGTTAAACCAACTAACTCAATAACTATGCCCAGAATCGTCTCGAACAACAAAAGAACACTTATTTTCGCCATAACCTCACCAAACTACACAGAACGATCATAACTAAACTTCTTATTGACAGAACTCGAAGTGCTACTGTCGATGTTAGCTACAACTTGGTGGAAAACTTGGCTAAAGTTGCGCTATAACGCGCCAAGACACTACGGCTCTGGGTTGACTTGGCGCTTGGCTTTGACAACGACAGTTTTTGTGAAGTTCATGATAATCGATAGGTGGTTGGGCCATTTGTGTATCGCTATATACAGGTGTAGGCAGAGAGAATCGACTGGTTAATTTCTTTTCGTTTTAATGTCCAAGCCAAAAATGTGCTCTATAAAAAAAAGGGAGGTAGAGTAAGTAGGTACATTTATAAAACAGTTTAATTTTCACTCGAACAAGAACTATGCTGAATATGAACTTGTCTTAGTGTAAGTTTTCTCAACAAATGCTTGGAAACGGAAAGAAATACCCCTGGTTATCACCTTAACTGTGTGGAACTATTGTCTATGAAAAACCACAATAGCTATTCTTGGTTCTTTGGGATTCTCTATAGGTTCTATAGTTCTTAATTTACTGCTTTTAGTAATTTCTCGTCGATGATATTCTCGATTTAGGTAATTTTAGCGCAAATATCGGAAAAACATTACAATTATACATAGTATGGTTTTTAATCGGGTGAAAATACATAGGTATAATAAGCCTCTGTGGCGCGGTGGGAAGGATATCCGACTGCTACGCAAGAGGTCGTGGGTTCCATCCCCACCCAGGATAAAACTTTGTGTGAAGAGCATGATAGTTTACTCTGTGTCTGGGTGTTATTTATCTATAATATGTATGTATTTAGGTATATATTAGTATGTTTATCAGTTGTCTGGTTGCCATAGTACAAGCTCTGCTTAGTTTGGGATCAGATGTCGTTGTGTGAGTTGTCGTAGATATTATATATGTGTACAAATTGCGGTAATTCATCAACATTTATTGGGAAAGGGGTTTTGGTGATACCTGTCTAATAATTATCTATCAAAGTATCAACACTATGATGCATTACCACCTCGAAGTCAAATGGCGCGTGCTAATAACACTTACAAATCATCCAACAAATCTGCTTTATTAATATGCAGATATATTAATATCAGTTATTCTGGCAAATCCTAACTGAACTAAGTCATCCTGTGTATTATTTTGAAGGAAATATTCAAAGTTGTAACGAGTCCCAGACGAAAGAGCGATGACAAGGCTGCAACTAAACGAGGTTCGGTGCCAAGCGACAAACGAGCTGACATTAAATCGGCTAGACGACTTTATGGCCTCTGTGTATTTCCTCACTGTTCCGTTTCATTTCCTTGCTTGTAAACCGTTTGTTGAATAAAAAAACTGTGCTTATTTATACTGGTGGATCTGGGTTTTTAATTTAGGAGAACTTGAACACGTATAGGAACTTAAAATTTTGATTTCGGTGGCTGTGACTGTCGACGGTAGTTTTTGTCAAGAAAAACACACATAGGTACACGAGAAGACGAAGGTACTTTTGAGGGGACATGAGCCTTCCCAAAATCAGGTCTATTTGTTTGGTACCTACGTTGGCACAGATACACGTTAGGTTTTGTTTCGGAGTTAAAAACGAAATATGTAGAGTTTAAAGACAGTTTTAAATTAGTTAATAAAAAACCGGGCAAGAGCATGTCGGACCATACTCAGTGTAGGGTTCCGCAGCCTTGAACAATTGCATCAGCAGAGGAGCGTATGTTCATGGTAGTTACGCCATTTTATTGAGAAACGCAGTTTTTTGGCATATCCGATATTATCCGAAATAAATTTAGTTTAAAGTATTTATTAAGCGCTCTCTTTGTGATTTTTTCATATTTTTTGGTTACACGGTTCAAAAGTTAAGGGGGGGACACGATTTATGCAAATTTCGGAGCGATAATTTCCAAAAATATGCACTCAATCAAAAAAGTTTATTAGAAACCTCAAAATGTTTTTAAAAGACCTGTCGAATGATGTGTTGTATTGATATTTGCTGAAAATTTTTTTCAGCTTCTGTTACATGTATGGAGTGATAAATATTTATTATTATTATTTAGCTATCAAACTAAGTAGCGGCTACTACAAGACACCTTTTCACCTAATTTCATCAAGATTCATTGAGTAGTATTTGAGTAAAATGCCTTTGACATACGGACGGACAGACAAACAGACAGACGGACATGACGAAACTATAAGGGTTCCGTTATTGCCATTTTGGCTATGGAACCCAAAAAATGCGATTACTTATCTATTTATGATTTTACTAGACAACAGGTGTACTTTACCCCTTTACGGACGTCAAATTCAAAACTCAAAGTAGCGAATCGAAACCAATTAGAAGTTAATTAAGTACATACCATTTCCAATATAACATTTACCACAAAATACCGAGAGTGAAACAGAAGGTAAGCTTCATTTTCTCGAAAATCACTCTCATAGACATACTTCACAGACACAAAATCTCAGACGTCTTCAGACAACTGTTCCGAAGGTGCAATATATCAAGTGTATTATTACTGGGTAAACGAGCGTTAGTAACTAATGTCTCAAATAAAGAGCCTGGTGCGGGGTGCGGGAACTATCAGGGTCCTTATTCGCGATCTTTTTATATCAGGTTACTTATTTCTGATAAATGGAGAGCTGCGCTTAGAAATACACCAACGCGCATGCGAGGCAGACATTTTTGAAACAGACATCTCGCATGTGTCTTGATGCATTTGTGAAGACACCTCCCCATTTACTATTATGACAGGATTTTGACAGTTCGCACGGGATCACCGCGGACACGGAAAAAAGATCGTGGATATGGACCCAGATCTCACGATCTCATACCAAACAAGGATTTGGGTGTCCCTTGGCGCTTAAAAAAAAAATAAAAGAAAAGGTGTTCCAAGATTCCGTATTCGTGAACGATGTGTATGTGAGCGTTGCTCGAGCAAACTACGTTTGAAACTTCCTTCTGTACACCCGGTATTTTGTGCTTCTATGAGAGCATTATATAATAATTCCAACCCTCAATAACCTTGAAATTCCCTCGTATTGCGGATATCAATTAGACATGTTTAACCCTATGCTCACGTATAAATAGTGTGTCGTGGTCATTAAGACCATTAGGGGTTTTAACAACTTGATTAATGACTCTAAATGCGTAGCGAGGAAGGGTTGACATAGACTAAAAAAATACTACTTTATCACAGACTAAGTTTATGCACCCTCTTTTGTGGTTTTTGTTGATACACACTGAATTATTATGTTTTTATTGAAAAAATGTTTCACGTCTTGTCTAATACGGGAATGATCAAAACCAATAAGTAATATTAAATATTTATTTTCTTTTTTTTTCACATTTCACTCATTTAGGTCATATTTAAAAACAATACCTAGATTTCCACTTATGAACTCAGATTTTGAAATTGATATGACTCTAAATCTATTTACATTTGTGACAAGTTCGCAATGTAATAGACCGCAAACAATCCCTTAATTAAATTCTTTGTTTTTTTTATAACAAAGACACATACACCCACTCATGGACAGATGGGACATAATTCCGATGTGACCTAAGAAAGATAAGGCGCAAGACCGACGGTTTAACCTGCTTTTCGAGGTACCTACTATACTACTACGATAGTCAACTGGCCAAATACGCATGAAGTTTGTGAGCACTAGTGAAATGTTTAAAAGCCTTCCTCGCTCTAAGCTTCTTGCCTTCACCAATGCAAGGTTTTTGTTCAAAGGACGTTGTTGAAGTAAACGCAAAAGCTACCAGCCATCTTGGTGAATGTTTATCTCTAAATGCCACTAGGGGAGTCCATTAATTACGTGAGGCGTTTATGTGTAAGGGGGATCGAGCCGAAACTCTCCAAATCTCTCGTGAGGTAGAAGAGGGGTATTGGCAAGTCTCACGGAAGTTTTTATCCCCAAAAAACAAACTAAAGCTTGATTAAATTTAGTAAAATAATTATTTCTCTCATAATTTTCACCAGTTCATTGCTACCCCCAGTCATACGAGCAACCCACACAGTATTAAGTCAAATTTGAAATCTCATGAGAAGGTGTCCCACTGGAGGAAGGGGGTCAAAAGTCCGTCAAAATCACTTCACCTTATGATCCCATTAGAAACGTGTCCAGGATAATGTTTGCTTGTTCCATCATAAAATTTCGTTGCTTTATTCAATAACAGTATCGAGCTCAATCAAAGAATACAAGGTTTGTATGAGTAGGCCATTGACCTCTACATTAATCATGTCTCATCTACACACATAATCTATGGGCGCCGCACAGGGGTAGCAACAACCCTTAGCAGCGCAATTATTGTGTCACCCGTCTACACACGGCACTCAAGGGTCATAGAGGTTAACTTTGTTTATCTTGATAAAAGCGGGTAACTTTAACCAATCTTTTATTTATTTTAGTTTAGAGGTAGCTCCTTATTTTAACCCTAGCCAAAAGAGGGTTATTATAGGTTTAACACGTGTAGGTATCTGTCTGTGCTATTAGCAAGCTTTGTAATTACGATCTATCTCAATTCTCGTCAATTATATCTACGACTTATCACAGGTGTTTTTGCTACCATTACTACTTAAGGTTTAAAAAATCTGTTTCTTTATATAACCTTATGAGTCCGCGTACACTGCTCAGTTTCTTTACTCTTCAATTTCACTAATCACCAGTTTGCTTATTAGACAGTTTCTAAATTCACCAATTTCCTTATTTGTCAATTTCCCTATTAAGTTGGTTTCCTGGTTCGCAAGTTTCCCTGGGTCCATAAGAGTTTTGAGAGCTACGAATTCTCTATCCTGCCGACTTTGTATTCGTGGCATTTATGAGATCCTCGTTTATGGCAAAGCAGCCATCTTTTCCCTCATCAAACAAATAGGAAGTCAAGGGGCAACTAAAATCTGTTTAGCTGTCTAATGATAGTGAAAATCAATAAGTGCGGTGGATGCGCGCGCGCCGCGGAACCGCACCTGTGCTTCACGCTCGGCGCGCTGGGGTACAGCAAATTGCCTCGTAATCACCGCTCGATGCGACCTCACAGGGTTCCGCAGCTCACAAAACTGACTTAAAGTAATCATTAAAATAAAAAGGCAGATAGGAAATGTTTCAAATCGGACGCGAATACATCAATTCTTCAAAGAAAGAAGCAAGAATAGCAAACGTAAGTCTCGAGATATGAAGCTGCAGTTATAACTACTACACTTAAATCCTTCGCTTCGTCTCAAGTCGCGCCTGATTTCTGGATAAGAATGTAAAAATAGACAATACACTGATTTACACATATGCTTGTGTGTAATAGGTTAGCATGCCACCGCTGACTGCTGAGACACAAATCGGTGAAGAATACATTATGCATATAGGTAATTAAAACATACAGAACCAAAACCGATCCTAAGAATAAAATAACAAATTTCCCTCGTTGATCAACCTCCCCTAATTAATAGCGGGCGTGAAATTAATATTTGATCGACATTTTGTAAACGAGAACGAATCGATTCAGGTCGCGTTATTACGTAACGGAGTTGAGCAACAATTTGTTTTACATAAGGCTTTAAACGTTGGCTTCAACTTTACGTGTTTAGACCAAATATTGCAAGTGTGTGCTGAGGTGACCCACTTCCTTATGTTTTGTTGAGTTCAAATTATAATCTTTAGTTTCAAAGTTTAGGGAACTTGTTGAAAGTTATATATCACTAATACTTCGATTAAATTGTCTTAGAAAATTGCACACAAAATGAGTAGGTTTATTCTAATTATAACTACCTACCTACAATACGCATTGTCCACTGTTCGCCTTATAATTATATTCTAAACAAGGTAAATTATTAAATAACAACTAACCCTGACTGTTTAAATGAATTAACTAAAATATTATATAGCTACCATACTTGAGACGAATCTAACGACATCTAACATGATGAAATCCCTGAAACCGTTTGGGCTAAAAGAAAACGCACATACGTATATTCGTAAAACATTACCCTCTTTTTATCGCAGTTGTATCGAATTATCACTGTATTGGCAGTCGGGTAATAAAAGTCTGCAACTATACATAATTTCATCTCTTATTTTACCCCATTACTGGATGGTTTACAAAAATCCCACCTCAGTGCTCGCGTAGTTTTTATACGACACATTTCGAGCAGGTTGCGTTTAGTTCACAAACGCATTGTGTAGATTTTGGCAAAATAAAGCACACTTAGATTACTCTATTATATTAAAGTACTCATATAGGTATAGTAGGCACAAGTATCAGACCAAACACTACGACGATAATTGCACAATTATCGCACAACCGTCGAACGTGTTACTTAATAGTGGTCTAGTTTTGTAAAATACATATTAGTTAGTTGTAAGCGTGGACATGAATGCGTGAAATATAGAAAACTCTCTTTTATACTGAGTAGGTAACTCGATATACCTATATCATATTTTCATGAATGACATTAGTAGTACTAACGTCACCCATCAAAACCCTAATATATTAATATTCCTAGTCTAAAAACTGGATAGCAACAATGTTACTTAACCTCACTGATCTAGGTACAGAATAATCTGCTCAGTAACCACGCATTTAGTAATCTCCTAGCCGCTTCTATTATGGATAGCAAGTTTAACAGAAACTAGACTAAATTAGGAGATATTATAGCGTAAAGAAGATTTAAGCGCAGAATCGATGATAGAACGTGGTCTTCTTCTCTGTTGACTTTAGATTAGAGAAAACAATCGCCATCTATGGACCTAAAAGTGACAACTTTACTAACCAGCGCGCTAATCTCTCGACCCGCTTGGTCACCACAGAGTACATAAATTGGCTTAGTGACAATTCTGTATCTAGCCTAATCCAATCGTATCCTTATCCAGATGTACAGTCACCTCAACTAGCCTTGGTATTAACTGTGACTACCTTCATTAAACTTGCTATGTCTTAATTTATTAGCACCTTTGATAACATGACTAACATAAACCCTCCTAGACGTCAAATATAGCCTAAAAAATCTTATATCCTACTAGTAGTTAGTGTAGTGACACAACGTAAGACATCGGTCGATATTAGTTATTGGCAATAAAGTTGTTCCGAGGGTCGCCAGTCGCTCAAACGCCGTTTTACGAGCACCGTACGGGTACTACTACGTGATAAGGACACACGTCACCAACTTCGTTCGAAGGAATTTTATGACTATTCTTTTTGGTCACGATAGGATCTTTGGGGTTTTTCTGCTGAGGGATTTGATATCATATTCGTATTTTTTTTTTATGTCGATGAAGTAACAGATAAGTGCAGACCGTTGCCTAGCTCATAGAATTACGGTAAAAACTGTTAAATTCCGCAGGGACCTTCAACATTTTATTAACTACTAGAGGACACCCGCGACTTCGTACGTGGATCCTGTTCCCGTGGGGTGATATATTATACGTATAAACCTTCCTCTTGAATCACTCTATCTATTGCTGAAAACTGCATTAAAATCTGTTGCGTAGTTCAAAAGATCTAAGCGCACAGATAACAGGTGTGACTTCATTTTATACTTTGTAAAGCTTTACTAAAACCCGACCCAAACTTTAATGAAATTTCAATTTACGGAAATATCGAAATAATATAAATATCCGTCAATGCACAATACAATAGCCGATAAGTGACTTTGGTCTGTCAAAGTAGAGCTTTTGAGAAAAATACCTATGTATGACCTTTTTATTTTAATTTAAACCAACGACTAAAGTTTTCCATAGCCACAATGATCAAAGATCCTATTCCGGACTTCTATTAGCCACACTGCACCCTGCTTCCTACTAAAATTATATTCGAAAGTTAGTCCACGCAAACCCTACACAAGAGATTTTGATGAAACGTTCAATGAATTTATTTTATTTTCTTTATTTGAGAAAACAAACAAGAGTACTTTATATTGTGTCTTACAAAATAAACCAAATACATCGGATGGATCAAAGTACCGACAACAATATTTCCACAGATTACATTGTAAAGTACATTATGCACTAAGAACTTAAAGCTAAATAAACGATAACTAAATATACATCAGAATTCTTTATTAATTAGCAGCAATTTGTCCAATATTTAAGCACATTATAGCTTCTATATTATAAGTGGAGTTTGATATATTCAATCTCATGTATTCTTCTTTTCATATTTTTATCTCTTCTCATTTATTTCTTTTTCTCTTTACATTGCATCAATAACTTAATATGGTGTATAATATAATGGTGGCAGCACCTTACCTGCATATACAGTTTATAAACAAAGAAATATTGTAAACATTAGCAAATGAAAAGAGTGGCCGCGAGTTTTATATTGCCTCGAGCTTTTCTCTGGCTCTACCTATTGTTTTGACTTTTCAAAGAGCAGTTTTTTTGCTTTTAAATAAATAAAGAATTTTTATTATTATTATTTAAAGAATAACAAGTAGACTATCAAAAGGAAAAGCATGTTTTTATATAAATGCACAACTCAAACTGTACCTATACCTAGTAGAGATGGCCTTTACTCAATTAGATACATAGGTATACCTACTTTTGAATATAATAGTCAAATAACACTTATACAAAGTAAAGTGTTGTTTAGAATCGATACGAGGCGTTACCCCAACGTAACGCGATACCCTGTGGTCACCAGCTCGCCAAGTAACGGGTATAGCCAACAACTACTACTTTCATGTTACATTTCTAATAAAACTTGTAAACAGAGCATAAGTTTCGACAATAATACATTTTATTCGTATGTAGTAATTGATTTTTATTGTCCACTTGCTTACCCGGCGCTAGCCAGGTGAGCAAGTTGCCAGTTCCAGCAAAAATGGTCATTTCCTTAACAAAATTTATTACTATCTTGAGGTTTTTTTTCTTAAGATAACTAGCAATGTGGGATTGAGTCCCACATTACTAGCAATTTTGTTAACCCCTCCAGCTAAGCTCAAAGGCTTGTGTTAGGAGTGGGTTCACGTCGGTAGTATAATGGGTAGGATTTGAACCCTCACGATTGCGAGACAGATACCATTTGTCTACCGCCAGTTCAAATTTTCTTTTCCTAATTTTCTTGTTTCTAAACGCTACCAATATTACCAATATTGAGGCGAATAAAACAAATAAGAATTATTACAACAGGTCCAGCATTTTCGAATTACTGCGGGACACACGAACAGCAATTTAATTTTATGCATAACGATCAAAGATTTTTATTCCTGTTGTAGATTAACCCACTTATTCATAAAAATAATAAACAAATAAATTAGCAGACGTTTTAAAAGCATTTTAAGTATCAAACTCCCATTCCATTTTGAATATGGAATTGAAAAAAATGCTTTTAAAACGTTTGATAATTTATTTGTTTAATAAGAATAGCTAACCCGTGTCTACTTCGTTGGGCGTTTGACACTCACAAATAACGTCACTTCCTATTGGTAAAAAAAAATCAAAATCGGTTCAATTTAATATCCAGAAATTATCCACACAACCTCACAAGTCACAATCTTTATTTCTTTATAATAATAGTATAGATATATTATAAAATTATATACTACGGGTCTTAATCGCCTGAATAATTTAAAGTAAAATACCTTGTTTGTTGCCCGACGTTTCAACCGTATTGCAACGGCCGTGGTCACGGGTAGACTATAGATATAGACATGAGTGGATAGCTCAAAAGGCAAAAATTTCAGTGGATCTAACGTGCTTACGACGTCATGTGCATTACGTTACACCCGGACACCGCTGCACCGGCCGCCAAGTGTGAGTTACATGTACGACGGGGGGATGGGTGCCAAAAACATTAATTCTGGAGCGGGAGGAGACACAAGAGGCAAATGGTCAAAGAAATTCAATATAAAACAATAAAATTCAGTACACAAATATCGTCTGGGTGCCCCCGTGCCCCTCATCCGCTTATTGAGATAGATGTCTACCAAACTCTACCAAATCTGAAATCCTCAGTTAATTTTCTGCACAGAGGAGTTAATTTTATCTCTTTAGTAGTTTTCTACCTACACAGTTTTCACAGTAAGTTACGAAAGAGAAATGTATTTTCACAAGGCACGGCCCGTATACCCTCATCAAGAGTCGCCGATGTCCCACAAATGAATGTTTTAACACTGATTACGATTATGTACCTGTTACCAAACCAGAACTTCTTCGACTGCCTTTGTGGCGCAGTGGGAGTTTGTCCGACTGCTACGCAGGTCGTGGGTTCGATTCCCACACACGGGACACCACTTTGTGTAATCCACAAATTGTTGTTGTTCGAGTATGTTTGTAAAGTCCCCCGCGACACTGGGCTTGTACCCTACTGCGGGATATTGCGGAAGACGTCTTTAAAAAAAAATAGAAGTAGCTACCCTGAAGACTAGAAAGTAACAAAAGACTACATTTAACTTAAATATAATAGCTTAAATTTAATTTGACTGGCTCTGTGGTGCGGTGGGAGTGTGTCCGACTGCTACGCAAGAGATCGTGGGTTCGATCCCCACACGGGACACCACTTTGTGTGATCCACAAATTGTTGTTCCGGGTCTGGGTGTAATTTGTGTCCGTAACTTGTATGTTTGTAAAGTCCCCCGTGACACAGGGCTTGTACCCTACTGCGGGAGTTGTCTTTTAAAAAAAAAAAAAAAAAAACCTTATGCGGAGTCCGCCGGTGCTATGTTTTTATGTGTCCCCTTCCTATTCCACCCCCCCCCCCCCTCCCCCGTCACCTGGACTGAGTTCCCCCTATTTTACCATTACCACCAATATAATTATCTAAACAAACAACGCAATAAAGGTATTCAATAGGTACTCTATCCACGAACTAACAGAACAGAATTCATAACATACCTACTAGATCTTATGCAACTGGCGCAAATGCCTTCTAAATGAATCATTAATATAACAAAGTTCCAACTGTGCGCTAAAGCAAACATGTGTGGGACCCTGACACAGTCTGCAAGGACGGTGACTCAACTTTAGCAATAAAACTTAGACTTATTGACTAGATATTTACTATTATTTTTACAAAGACAAAGAGATGAACTTGAAGAATTGAACTCACGCTTCTTTATTTACTGCGCGAATCGTAATTAGTAATTAATATCAAATCCGTGACTGTAATCGCACTATAAATACCTACTTAATTATAGTCTATCAATATAGGAATATATACCTATATTTTTTGTAGATTCAAATAACCCTTACTTACATGCCTTTTTAGGGTTCCATACCCAAAGGGTAAAACCGGGAGACCCCGCTGTCCGTCGCGTCTGTCTGTCATCAGGTTGTATCTCATGAACCGTGATAGCTAGACAGGTGTAAATAAAAACAGAATTAAATAAATATTTGAGTGGGGCTACCATACAACAAATGAGATTATTTGCCGTTTTTTGCTCGACGTTATTATATCATGTCTAATGTTTTATAGATAATGGTACGGGACCCTTCGTGCGCGAGTCAGATTCGTACTTGGCCGCTTTTTTCCTCTGGGTGGACCATAGAGAAAACATTTATAACTAGGAGTTGTAAAAAAGGCGGCAAACTGACATGTCGTTATTTTTCAACTCCGCGTTTAACGTGTAAAACTGTGTAAAATATACTTGAAATACGGGATAACTGGACAAGAACGAGACTTTATGATTGAAAGAGGAAAACTAGAAAGAAAATAAACTTGAAACTGGCGTATTAGAGTATACATATATAAGCAATATGTATACTCTAAGGTACGAGCCATAATCCCTAGCGAATAATACCTATCGGAGGGCAGAGGAAAAAAATCTTTATAAATTTATTACTTCGTTTCAATTTCTGATAATTAATCAGAGCACATGTGCCTGGACTTTGATTGTAAATCATTTGTAAACCGATTTCGATTTAGCGTACATATTATTCTCAACTTCCATTTTAGTAATCTTATTAATTTGATTGACCTCCGATCCCTGTAACGGTAAATTAATCGCTTAATTCAATAAAAATAAATCTAATAACTATTGCGTACATAAGCACTCCATTTCATTGATAAAACACAGCATCCCTAGTCTATGCGTCAGATAGCGGGAAAACGCTCTCGAATACCGCGAAAACCGCGACATTGTGATTCATCCATTCACCGAACTGAACGAACTCCAACTTTGGCATGCGGACTCAAACGCTACGACCTTTGCGTATGTTTTTTTTTTTTAAATTTCATTTACATTGGTATGAAGAATGTATGATTCATTGATCCGATGTTTTCAGTTTATTACCGTGAGAATGTTGGAAAATGTAGGTACCTACTAGGTTGTCGTTTAAAATTTCTATTAAAAATTATTTATGACGATTTTTACCAAAATAAATACGAGAAAACGATCTATTCATTTCTTAAATTTCGATTCAAACATTGTACTCAGTTATTACATATTAATTTGTGTATCTATTTTAATTCATACTGTATTAGGAAAATAACAGAGAGGTTTTCAGTAGAATATTGTAGACACATTGTAAAACAGGACAATGCTTTATTGCATTTATACATCCATAATGAAAGTTTATTTCTATTGTAATCATCCTATTCGAATGATCTAAGTATTGCTACATACATTTGTACTCTATCTACGATTTGTACATAACGATGACGATAAAAAAATATAAATAACAATATTCACATGTCAAAATGTCAGGGAAACTGCATTTTTCCAAGATAAAGTAGCATACATGTCAATGTCAGGTTCATAAATGGGCCATTTATAGGCTGTTTAGCTCCACTCTCTATATGCAGAGAGTGGAGCTAAACCAAAGAGTAAACTAATACTATGGAAAAGCTAAACTATCCATTCTCATTTAAGTAATCCACGCACGGTTTATAAAATTGAAGGACATTCGCAATAATGACTGTATCGCTGTTTAAATTTTTCTTCGTGTGCATATATATCCACGGATCCCGCTCCTGTGAGATATGCCCTTTGTCCTCACTGAGGGTAGGTCAGAAGGGTACGTAGGGAACGTAATATGTTACTACGTGGGAGGATTTAGATGGAACTTGAGCCCCTTAGCTCTACCTCTGGATTCGCCATTGCTATATAACAAATTCCAATGATAGAGAACACCATAGAGCTCTGAAATTACGCCTACAAGCATTCTCTGAATCTGAAATCGGTTGTGAGACATGTGACATGAGATGCAGCTGGATTTTTTGCAAAAACACATTGTGTCTTTGTTTAGTAGCAATATACTTCTGCCTAACCTACCATTAGGCTCATTTACGTCTTTAATTAAAGACCGAATTCCAAGATGCAAAATACACATAAAGTAACACTAGCCAATAAACATTACAAGCAATTGCAAGCCAGTTTGGAAGTCACAGATAATAATTAGTTGGAAATGGCAAATATAATGAGAGACTGTGTTCTGACAGCGGCACGCGCTCGCGCAGATGTAAGCAGATCAATAATTGTACGTTTCACAATAATGCTGTATCGATCATCTGCAGTTTCGTCTATTTTAGGTTAGAAATAGTTTGCTATTTTTGTATTATAATAGCGGAAGCTCGAATGACCTATATTTTGCATATAGTTGTACTACTAATTTAAGTATCAGTCTATCGACGGTTTTTTAGCGTTCCGTAGCCAAAATGGCAAAACGGAACCCTTATAGTTTCGCCATGTCCGTCCGTCCGCACTTTTGCTCATAGACTGTTAGTGCTAGGAGGCTGTAATTTTGCATAGATACACATATTAGTTACGCCGACAAAGTGACAGAATAAAACCTTGGAAAAAAATGTTTAGGGTACCTCCTCTATAGGTAAAGTGGGGGTGTGATTTTTTTTTCTCACCTACTTCATCGTGTGGGGTATCATTAGATAGGCATTGGGGTTCAAGCTCTATGTCGCAGGGGAACAACAATTTGTCGATCAAACAAAGCAGCGTCCCGTGTGGAACCATCGATGGTTGACTTTCGATGATGCTATAATGGTCTTAAATTAGTCGGTTTTCTTCCTTGCTTTCTTTATATTTATTATAAATATCGACTACAACATCGACCAATTTTCATCTATTGTTACAGGCACGAGCTTTTACGATAAGTTCATAGATACAAATGCTTATGTAAGTTTAATAAAAAAAAATAACTTGTGCAAGTTAATTCGCGCTCAAAAAACGGATATGATACACTTGGAACCTGAATCTTATAATGTCAATAAGTACTTAAAAATGAACCACAGTTATTTCGGAGGTTTACTAGTTTTGCCCTCGGTTCCCCCCCCCCCCCCCTTGTAGATAAGGATTAGATATATATATATATGCCGTGTGGTGCCGGCTTAAGAATAGTACCACCCCATCTCTACCCGTGGGTGTCGTCAAGGCGACTAAGGGATTACACCCCGGAGGACGGGCAGCAGCGTCCTCTGCGTACTTAAAGCCTTACTGCGATCGCCAACCCGCTCGCCAAGCGTGGCGATTATGGCAATTACCCCCAGGATCTACATACTAGTAGGTTCTACTGGGGAGACCCGTGCCCAGCAGTGGGCCATCTTATGGGTTGATATGTATATATACATATATATATATTTTAAATCTATGTTTTTAAGGGGCTTTGTCAGTTTTTACTATGTCCCCCCGTAATTGAACCCATTGACGTATAGAACAGGACTGCGCCATAACCTCACAAAATTGACCACTCTAGAAAGAGACAACGCTACTTTGTGGACAATACCTGTCAAAGGCCTCACGAGATTTTTCTCTCTTTGACGCTTTGCAGTCAATATTTATTTTTAATTGAAAAAGATGGCGCTGTCCTGGTCTTTACGTCAATGATTGAACCCAAGCCTAGAAAACTAATTTAATGGTGTAGAGGCATCACTATACTTATACTATATTAAACTATATACTGTAATTTGAAGTTTCATCATAACCTGTTCAATCATCCACTTATTATATTAGGTACAAGCTGTCAAGCGCAACTTCGTCTGCGTAAATTTTCCCCGTTTTTGCAACATTTCTCATTGCTGCTCCGCTTCTGTTAGTCGTAGCGTGATGTTATATAGCCTATAGCCTTCCTCAATAAATGGGCTATCCAACAGAGAAAGATTTTTTTAAATCAAATCAGTAGTTCCTGAGATTACCGCGTTCAAACAAACAATTTAGCTTTATAATATTAGTAAAGACTAAAAAAATAACTACAAAAGTTTTTATTATAAACTTCGTATGCGGCAATTTTCCCTGTTTTTGCAACATTTTTCATTGCTGCTCCGCTCCTATTGGTCGTAGCGTGATGTTATATAGCCTATAGCCTTCCTCGATAAATGGGCTATTCAACAGTGAAAGAATTTTTCATATCGGATCAGTAGTTCTTGAGATTACCGCGTTTAAACAAACAAACAAACTACAGCTTTATAATATTACTAGCTGCCCCGCGCAACTTCGTATGCGTAATTTCTCCCCGTTTATGAACCATTTCTCGTCGCTTCTCCGCTCCTATTAGTCGTAGCGCGATGTTATATAGCCTATAGCCTTCCTCGATAAATGGGCTATCCAACAAAAAAAGAATTTTTCAAATCGGACCAGTAGATCATGAGATTAGCGCGTTTAAACAAACAAACAAACAAACAAACAAACTCTTCCGCTTTATAATATTAGTATAGATAGTATAGATAGGTACCGCCTTACGTAAAAAAAAATGGTTGTGTGTGCTAGTTTTCTGATACTGATCAATTACACGAAATTCTGGCAGTTATTTTTTTAACACCTTGTTTAGGTATAGGTATTACCTTACCTACTTTTTATTAGGGTTTACTTAAAGCCGTACCTATTTAAATAAGGTAAGGTATTCATTCAGTGATATCATCTTAAAAACTTTGTAAAATCCATTTACGCAGATTGAATGACTAAGCTATTATTTACTCTGAAATAATGAACTATGTACGTTAAAATTACGATTTATGTTGTGACTAACTTGCAGGTGAAAACCACAATAGGACAACAAACAGATTGAAACTTCTCCTAAACAGACAGACTCACAAAATGACAGGTATAAACACAGGCATAAAACAGGCATAAAGGATTTAAATATAAATATTTAAAATAGTGACTGACTGGTACATCAACACACAGGTAAACCACTAACGGACGGTCTTAATAATCTACCTATCGATAGATTTGGCTACTAGAGGTAGAATTTTGATATATTTTGTAGGGAGCTTATGTCAAATATATACCTCTAGTAGCCAAATCCATCGATAGTTGGATTATTGAGATCGGCCAAATGGGTCAGGTTTAAACTGTGACGTTGGTATCCCCAAAAAAAGACGATTTTTGAAATTTACACCCCTGAAAGGTTGAAACGGGATCCCAAATGGAAATCAAATTTAAACTTAGCACGGGCGAAGCCACTTAATATTTATTTACGTAAAACTTTTTCTCGATAATTTCATTTATCGATGCCAAAACACACGATCTACCTATCCACTATTCCATCAATGGACTTATAAAATTAGTGCATTGATTAAACTAATAACTAATGTCATGGTCGATACGCCAACGCTACTAAACGACTTCATCGACAAAACAAGACCAGGTTGTATGGCCAGTTAGAAAACCTGACTTGGCTTATACTCAGTTTTGTAAGAAAAGCTTTTCTTGCCATGTTTCAGAAAAAAGCTTTAGTCACGACCACACGAGGCTAAAACCAGCGCTACATACGGAACTATGAACAATCTTCATTACTGACTTTAAGACTTTCGCATTGAATTATTACAAATACAAAGATAACTTGATTATATACTCATATACCATTCAATTCGACTGCCTCTGTGGCGCAGTGGGAGTATGTCCGACTGTTCTTGCGTAACAGGTCGTGGGTTCGATTCCCACACGGGACACCACTTTGTGTGATCCACAAATTGTTGTTTCGAGTCTGGGTGTACTTTGTGTCCGTGACTTGTATGTTTGTAAAGTCCCCCGTGACACAGGGCTTGGATCCTAATGCGGGAGTCGTCTTATAAAAAAAGAAAAATAATTTCTTGAAGAATAACAACAGACCTGGTATCCTTCGTATAATAGCAAAAAAACACCGTAATCTTTGTATTCGTAATCCTTATTACGTCATCAAACCCAACCTTTTCCCTTATCTTTACCAATCCACGGATATCCTCACACGTCAAATCATTACAAGGAAAACGAAAAATTTTCCTCTGACTCACTCCAAGCCGTCTGATAAGGATGTTACGTCAGCCAATCATGCAATCATACAGCAATCATCCAATAACAGGTATGAGCACGCGCAACTCGGCCCGTTCTCCTCGGTGGCGCCACCAATTCAGAGCAATTCGCACTGGAAGGATGTGCTTCTGTTTGCAAGTCATTCATGCTGATGACAATCATTTTCTAACTTAAACCGGTTTGAAGTCACCACGTCGCAAATCCTTGTTATCTCGCTTTCCAGGAAATCCAAGTTCCCAACTTGGGACCAAACGTGCAAAATGATCCTAAGAAATAGCATGCCAAAGGGAGGGATGCAACCTTAAGAACCATTTAAAAACCATAAGGTCACCAGGTAGCAAATCTTTGATGTACTAGTACCGAATTAACTAAAGAACCGGAGTTCCCAACCAAAGTACAAGTTCTGTAGTAAGGAAGCTGCCGTACCAGCAGCGCAAAATTTTCCTTCGATAAACTGTAATTATCGTATCAGTACCTCGTAGCTCGAGGCAACCTGAAGAACTAAAGAAAAACCATCAGAAAACTAAGAACCTCTGAGAAAGCGAACTAGCAAAAATGTAGCAGTAAATAAGTAGCAGCACGTTCCACTAACAATTCTTCAGTAGACAATCGTCGGTTTCTCTGCTACTGCCAACTGCCAGGAACCACAAGGATCATTTGGGCCCTATTCAATTTTGTGTGTTCAAGTGGTTTTAAAGAGTCTACTCATCGCTAAATTCGTTTTACCTCACGCCCTTTCGCGTTCGCCTTATTCTATCTATTGATCGATTTAACTACATACTCCGTACAAAATATGTCAAAATTCTACCTCTAGAGGTAGAGCCAAATCCATCAATAAATAGATTATCTAAAACGATTCTGACGAACTCGTAGAAGAAACACATTAGGTATGGGATTCTCCAAATCATTGCTTGCTGTTGACTGCTAGTGTTGGTAATCTTTCCTCACTTATCATGACGTAACAGTGTTGACGCAGTATCCTGCCTTAAATGAAAAGTCCTGACGACAATTGGCACAGAATCACTTAGAGATAATGGAGTTCTAGAAAACCACTGTGTGATTTGTATGTGTGAATCACCCTGGGTATTTGTACTGGTACTTCAAGTGCTCATAACTGATTACTCGTATTAATTAGTAAGATATTAGTTAGTCGTAAAATGTGACCTTAATAAAAAGAGAAACTACCTTATTACTACTAGGCGCCTAATCGCGCTCCGGTCGTGTTGGATATCCGTTCCATCGGACTATGAGAGTGAGGGAATAGAGAGTGCACTTGTGTCTGCGCATACACTTGTGCATTATAATATCTCCTGCGTAGTTGGCTAGTCTATGATGAGATTGGCCGCTGTAACTGACATCAGATAGGCGACGATTATTATTATGTTGTGGAGAACTTTACAAATGTTTTTAGCACGAATACAAATATATAACTTAGAATTAGACACCGTTTTGTTATTTGTTTTATTGTTTTTATCTCATGTTTCAACTTTTTGATAATACAATTTGCATCAGTCCTTTAACATGATGTATAGTATATTCGCAGCACCTTACCCCCATATCAAGTTTATAAACATTCAAACATTGTAAAATTGGCAATTTGAAAAGAGTGGCCGCGAGTTTGTTTGCCAGGTTCTTTTCTCCGGCTTTACCTATTGTTTGCGAACTTGGCATTACATGTACATATAGAATCCCGATGTATCACAAGAGTTGTTTTGCTTCCTAAGTGAATTTTGAATTTTGTCAACTAAAATTCGGTGAGGAAAAACATTGTTTGGTACGCGGCATAACAAGATCAAAAATTCTAAGATAATATATGTCAGTAACATCAACCAAACTAAAATTAGATAAGTATGGATTATGTCTCTTTCACAGAGAGGAGACGTGTGTGCGTGAGGTCACGTAGAAGCACAAGTAGAAGGCAGATTTTTATGAAGTATAGAATTAGTCACGTCATTGAAAAACCGCAGATAAACGCAATACGGATCATATACTTTATACAATACAAACGTAGTATATTATCTCGTACTAGCTGTCCCGCGCAACTTCGTCTGCGTCAACTTTCATCGTTTATGCAACATTTTTCATTGCTGCTCCGCTCCTATTAGTCGTAGCAGAATATTATATAGCTTATAGCCTTTTTCGATAAATGGGCTAGTCAACAGAAAAAGATTTTTTCAATTCGGACCCGTAGTTTCTAAGATTCTGCGTTCAAACAAACTCTTTAGCTTTATAATATTAGTACAGATAATAGGTTGAATATTATAATACTATAATAGGTATAAATAGTAGCTATAGTATCTTTGTCAACATTGTTGAATTCAAATACAGTACCTATTATACTTGGATTAATTTATTGTTATATTATGAGCAAGTAGGGGCAACTTGCTTTTGATGTTGTGGTTATATTAGTAGGTACATATCTAATACCTTATTTTCTCGGTCTTCAGCTTATGAATGAATAGTAATAACGTAATTTAATTCATACAACATTTATATATTTATTTTAAAATTGTTTATTCCTTTCTTATTATTCCTTTCCCACTCTCTGCTTTTAGATCTGAAAGATGGTCAAAAATTACACCTATATCCACTAAACTACTACCTTATAAAATCTGTTTGCTTGCAAAATTATCTGACACTCTGGTATAGGCTATACAATGTGTCCCACGGCTATGCCACGCAAAGGGAAAATACCTTAAATATTGTGTAAAATAGTTAAAAAAAAATAATTAAAACAACCTTTTATTTTTAAAAGCTCTGAAAGGAACAAAATATTTTTTTAAATTAAAACTATACCATCAATTTGTTACCTTTGATTTTATTACATTAAAATAGCATTTATATGACATAAAAACTTTCCCCCAGTGTGGCATAGCGATAGAACGGCCTGTATATATGGTACCCAAAACCTGTGGCTAACACCAGAAAATATTTGCTGTTTGTCTTTGTTAGGTTTAATATACATATAAACAGTCGTCATGGGAATCGGGCATCTGGTTGCAGGTTCTTCCATCGTCCAACTTAGGTACAAAGTTGGACGATACGACATTTCGCATCGCTGCATCCCTTCGTTTGGGTGTCCAATGTGTTTCTCCTCATCGATGTCACTGTGGAGAAGACGTGTGCGGCCTCGGATACCATAGCATGTCGTGCAGCAGGAGCGCAGGTCGTATATCCCGCCACGCAAGCATCAACGACATACTCCGACGGGCTCTGGTCACCGCTGGCGTGCCAGCTGTGATCGAACCAAATGGTTTGACGCGCAGTGATGGTAAGAGGCCGGACGGTATGTCTTTGTTGCCTTGGAGGATGGGTCGGCCCTTGGTATGGGATGCAACTTGCGTCGATACCTTGGCGCCTACCCATCTCCCAAGCACGGCGAATTACGCATGCGCTGCTGCTGCATACGCTGAGAACCTCAAACAGCGTAAATACAGTAATCTGGTTGGGGATTATGTATTTGAGCCGTTTGGGGTTGAGACTCTAGGGCCGTGGGGCCCAAGTGCGCGCCTATTATATAAGGAAATTTCCCGACGTCTTATCAGTGCCTTCCGTGACCAGAAGGCTGGCCTTTTCTTTGCACAAAGAATTAGCATTGCCATCCAACGTGGCAATGCTGCCAGCCTTCTGGGAACGTTACCTGTTGTCATCGATGGGGAGGAATTCTTTGACGCCTAAACGGTTCTGCCCTCCTTTTTTATTTTATTTTAATTCTGTAAATATCTTGTTTAATTGGTTAGATGTATTCTAATTATGCTAAGTATATAAAAAACAGTCGTCATATGATGTGTAACACATAATCACAAAGGGGATCCCCGATCAAAGTGCACGCGTCAAGTACCTACGCAACAATGGCATATTTGAATAATCGGATTTTTTGAAAGTATAGTCACCTAAACTTAGCAGCAGTGCATAGATATCAACACCAAATTGAATCAAAGTTGTTTACGCTATTTTAAACGCTATAAAATTAAAATACTAATATAGAGACAAGGGGATTGATTTAGGGATCCTTTGGTGAAATATTAAGCTAGTGCACATTTTTGTTCGTTAGTTTTGTCCCCCTCTCCTGCCAGCTAAATGGTTGTATTTGGAGATGTAGAAAGACTCAGGATATAATGAAATTAAAAGGAAAACTATCACAGCTAAGTAGGCTTTACAAGTTTACGATTAACAGCAGACAAAGAAGTAATAAAAAGTAGTACATATTTCATTGAAAAATAGCTAATACTTATCATACGTTGTTGTAACAACATAAAACCCATTTCTAATACCGAGTTATTCTGCTAAGTAGCTACGGAACCCTACATTGTGCGTGGCCCGATATGCACTTACACTTATTTTATTTTAATTTCGCAATTTTTAAATCAAAATAAATAGATTAAAAATAACTGTTGGAATTATTTGGTTTCTTTCGTCTTTCGTTTACCTACTTACTGACAGTTTTATTCAAGATTAGGTTCCGTAAGCTCTCTATAGAGCTTATAATATCTGTACTTGTAATTTAATTAGTTACACCTGTAAGTCAATGAAAAGGTAGGACAGGACAGGCTGGGTGGCGCATATTCATAATTACCCTAAGGCGATCACAACTCTAAATCAGGCACTGACTATTCGCTGTGGACGAACCTAGAACACACTACCAAAGTTACGAAACGCATAGAGGACAAACACACAAGCATAGATTTTTATTTATAATATGATAGATAAAATATGGAATAGTCTAGAAGAAACAATAAACACATGTACCACTTACTTATGCAGCTGATACAAAATACTTTGTCTTCTTTTCTATTAGTAAATGAAAACAGGTAAATAATGCCCCACTGCCCCATAGTACCTAATTACATACAGATGTTTCGTTACCTGCCGCCATAAGCAAAGGACAAAAGCATATTCAGCCTATAGACCTATATCCTAAACAGATGTCTACAAAGGCGTAATAACTAGAACAATAATTTTATTTACTAAATAAAAGCAAAGATAACAACTTTAAAGGCATAATCTCAAACACGTGCGGAGTTTTGCATTCATTCTTGTGAAATAGAGATGACAGGTAAATTAGCGCGAATTTGAATAAAAATCGGTAGAGTTTTGGTTTTGTTTCTTTTTTTGTATTTTTGGCAAGAGAAACACATTAGCGAGTCTTATTTTTGCTGGCAATCTTTTGTTTGAGATAATACTCGTAATGATTATTGTTTTAGATTACTGTGAAATTGTTCCTGCGCTTTCTGGCATTTATTGCAAGTTTTAGATATTCTGTGGGGATAGGACCAAACCTATGAATTTTGATATACCTAGATAGAATGTTATAAAAAAAAAATAACAGTTGAGATTATAGTTCAGTAGGAATTAGTCAGATTATAATTTATTTATACATTAGACAGAATATTTTATAATAAATTAATCAACAACAATGTTAAAGAAATAGGAACATAAAGAGAGTCAATAGATCAATTCTATAATATATGCAATTATGATTCATTTTCTAATCTTCTAAAATAATACCATTGAAGTTTGAAAAGTTGGAAGAAAATAGAAAATATGTAGAAGTTAATATCTATCTATAAACTTGACAGTAGAGCACGGGTAGAGTAGAGAGCGGCACGAGTGTCTATTTTATTTATTTCCTAACTAGGTAATAAATAAAAACATTGATTCTGCCTTGCCATACTGGACTGGGAAAGAAAGATTATTGAAAAAAATGCCATTTGTCAATATAGAAGGGGGCAATGAATACGATTGACCCTTGCTTCCCCTGACTGACTACCGACAAAAATTACTAAGTTGTTTTACATATTTTTAAAATTTCGCTATGCATACACAATTTTTAATTTTATATTCAGACGGGTCTGAATCACATCTTTAACTATACTAATATTATACAAAGGAAAGATTTGTATTTTTGTATACAAAAATTCTTTCACCGTTGGGAAACTACACTATCAGGGTGACATAGGCTACTTTTTATCCCTGTATTTCCACTTTTACTGTTGGATAACCTATTTATCTAGGAAGGCTATAGGTCTATAACATCGCGCTATGACCAATAGGAGCGGAGCAGCCATGAAAAATGTTGCAAAAACGGGAGAAATTGACGCATACGAAGTTGCACCGGTTAGCTAGTACCTATATATTCTAATTTCATACTAAATCGATATCTACTATCTACACCGATAGGGCTTGATTTAGGGTTTTAGGCTTAACTATGACTCAGCGTCGTTTATGAGAGCCAAGTAGTGCGGCTGCAAAAGCCGCTGCGCGAGGTGGGGTCGACTTCCCCCTTTCAGTCTATGCCAGACGAAGGGCCGAACATCTATAGGATAAGGAGTTGATGAACAAATCTGTACACAGTATTTTCCGAAACATGATAAAATCACACCATATAAGAAGATAATACCACCCCCCTTGCTGCCCCAATCTAAGCGAAAGCCTAGCCCCACACCTACTAGGTAAAGCACACAATATAGGTACGTTTACGTAATAGCAGAACTATTTAAGCCGTGACGTACAGACAGATTATCAGTTAATGCGCGACAATCCTTTTGTTTGAGCACTGTGTTGATAACAGGCGTGTGCGCAGACCGTGAGAAAATGCCGCTACGGTGCAAATGACCCGGTGCTCACATATTTTGTGGCTCACTTGGTTTATGTCACTTTTATAATAGTACAGGTAAATGTTACAGTTGGTCCTTAGGTGTGTTCTGATGTGATGTGAGTTTAGGGTTAGGTGTAAGTTAAGTACGGATTCTTTCATACAACCTTGGCTTGAAAAGAGGGCTGAGGCCCATGAGTTTCTTAACAGCTTTTTTTTATATGCTTTACGCTTGGAACTGTCATCTAACTTCATTTGGTTTTTAAATATAACGGTTTTGTGTTTGAATTTGAAAATGGCTCTTGGGTAATGGAACTGACGCATGCGCGGTGCGCTCAAATATGTCCACCACGCATGCGTGGTAGAGAGCTGTGCATCAATGTGCATGCGCCAGTTTGCACGGGCTTGTCACGACAGCGAAATAAAAATAGTGAATAAGGACCCTGATCTACTGTCCTCACGGATTAAGTATAGCGCTTAGAGGCGAAGGGTACCACTTATAGTGTATGATTTTAGTTGTATCTTGTAATAATACATATTCCAAACGTCGAATTTCATCAATATAACGCCTACGTAAGCAAATTTGAATAAAATGCCAACCCTCAGAAAAAAATCTTATTTACTAAACTTTGAATGCCAGATTGAAAGAGGCATTAGGTGACCTATGTTGCTAGCAACAGTGAAACAGTCCAACCGATCCTATTCTTGAAAAGAAGATGGCTCACAGAAAACACAATAGTACTTCTGTTAATATAATAGGTAAACGCTTCTAGGTATATTTTATTCAATTGCTTAGAACCGGTATAACAATCGTCTTACTAAGTTAGACAATAAAATATGATATCATCTGTGTTACAGAGAGAACCACTTAATCACAACCCCTAGAACTTATTCAATACAGCAGACGTGGTATACAATCATAGAAACCGGAAAACTTGGCACGGGAATCAATGATCACGACCGCTAACTTTTCCATAAATTATTTTATATAGACGGAGATTATAGAGCGTTTGTCATAAAGGTTAGGTCTAATAATCAGAGATGAAGCGATTAGCGATTAAATAGGTATATTATAAACCTTGGAGTTATTAGAAATTTTGCGTATTTGACTCGAGTAATTTGTTGGTGCCCTAATAACAAATAATTCTCCTTATTCGTAATAATAAATATCTTGGGACAACTCACACAACACTAAGCAGAGCTTGTACTATTGCAACCAGACAACTGATAAACAAACTTAAATATTTCTAAATACACAAATAATTACACCCAGACACAAAGTTTTATCCTGGGTGGGGATTGAACCCACGACCTCCGGCTTAGTAGTCAGGGTCACTAACCACTAGACCAACAGTAGTAGTTTGTCTTCTTCTACTGTATTTTGAAAACGAATAAATATGGAACAAAAAACAAAGACAAAACATTCGCATGGTAGTAATAGCATTTTAATTAACTATAATTAAAATCCTGTTACTACTAAGTATTATGATTATGGGATGAAATCTTTAGGTGGTCCTAAAATTGTTCCAATTATCCAACTCACGCCGAATTTATTGTTCGTGCGAACAAATCTGATGATGTGATCTTTGTATGTTCAAGCTAGATGACGATAAGAGACGAATGACATAGAGAGAGAGAGAGATACAAGTGTTTAAAATGTTGGTAAGTATTCCATTGTTAGACAACCTACCAAACTATCGCAATAAGAAACAATAGTTGCAAGAGGAATAAATGCGCGTAATACGCGTTTCTAGTACATTGTTTGTGATGTATCAAAAACGCGTATTATGCGGTTTTTGCGTGTCAAAACTCCGCATTTAGAAATACACCAAAACATCCTTAAACATGCATATAGGACCGCCGAATTTGTCATAATACGTTACCTTTACCACAGATAATATAGCCTATACCTAATTATCTTTTCAAATCGCCACTCGGCAGCAGGTGAGACCACTACCTATCTAAATCTTCAGTTAATCACCGGATTTATAGTGAACTCGACCTACTATTTTGTCTATTTTCAGCCGTATGTCGTAATCTATGCGCAAGAGATGATGTGTGTGTCAATGGATTGGAAAAGTAATTTATTTTTACAAGTGAGTAAGTAATCTCTACTAATCATAGTTTTTCTATTTCTAATTGTGTAACAGCCAAGTGACTCACCGGGGACTTTTCTTGAAATTATATCAACATTAACGTTACATAGGTAGGTAGGTAGTTTGTATATTGATAAATTGTGACTGACTGATGAATAATTAAGCAGGTATGTCAACGTACAGCTAAAATAGGTAATCAGTAAATAATAATATATAACATCACGCTAAGATTAATAGGAGTGGAGCAGCAATGAAAAATGTTGCAAAAACGGGAAAAATTTAAGCAGACGGCTCTGCACTCCGAAGTGCATTCCTGCATCCTCAGTTAATAACTTTTTAAGCTGTACCTCTTTTCTATATTAGCTATTAAATTCTAAGGTCCATTGTACTAATTTTTAAATTAGGCTTAAGTACCCCCTGTGTTTTCTCCTACTTGTACTGTAAACTAGTTTTTTATTATCTATCTTAGCCTTTATTTACTTTATTCTTAGCTCTCTATCACTACCTAATCTTTTATTTCATTACAGTTTAGTTGCGCGGGTCAGCTAGTTTATAATAAAGTCCCTTAGTTATAAAGAAAGTACCCACTAGACTATCCATGATCACGACCACCACTCCGCCAGGAGTGTACGACTAAGAAGAAGAAGATTATTTCATATCCATCACTGATGCATCTGAAGGTTACAAACTACAATGTGTCACAGGCTGTCACTTCACTGCTGTGGCCGTGACTTCACCCGCGTGAGGTTGCAGAGCTGCTCACTCCTTGCATTGACGTTAGCGTGATGATAAACGTACAGTGAAAGGGAAAGTCCCGTCAAAATCCGTCCAGCCATTTCTGAGAGCCGGAACATTCAGGCAGACAGACCGACAGACAAAAGAATTAAAATCTGTGTTTTTGTTATGGGGTTGGTTTCGGGTTCAACTCCTACCCATTATACTACCGACGTGAAACTACTTCTAACACAAGCCATTGAGCTTAGCTGGAGGGGTTAACAGGATTGCTAGTAATGTGGGACCAAATATCCCACATTGCTAGTTATCTTTAAAAAAAAACCATATACTATTTAATAAAAAACGATAGAAGGCTAGTTTTCGCCCGCGACTTCGCTCGCGTGGATGGCGGTTTTCGAAATAAAAACTAATTTTCTATGTCCTTTTCAGGAACTCAAACTATCTCCATAGCAAATTTCAGTTTTAGTGTTTTAAGCGTTAAATCGTAAAAGACAGACAGAGTCTCACATTTACCTATAGGAAAAATCGCTAGGATTGTTACTCATCTTTCTTACAAATTAAATAAGTATGGTAGCTGATCATAATCTTTTCGCATTAGTATGTACCTACGTTATAGGGAAAGAGGCTGGACACAAAGACATAAAAATAAAATGCCATTGTTTTTAAAACCATAGGGAATTTGGAAAAATGATTCAGTGTTAATTCTGCACTTGTCTAGGAATAATTATCATACCAATGAGTCTTAAGACAGAAGTTTATTACGCACAGTGTGATGAATAGATGAGTGGATTCGGATGAATACAGATCTTTGAATAAACTCTGACATTTATTCCACTAAGATACTCGACTTACAAATAAATCTCAAAATAGAACTAAGACATACTCTCTAATTGGCGCCTTACAACGATTCTGTAAGCGCCGCCAGTCTGAATTGAAGGTAAAATTGTCCGTTGCAATACGGTCGACACGTCGGATTTTTACCTTAAATTATTCACGCGATTAAGACTCGTAGTATAATGTGTACAAATTGCGAAAGTTTATCAACAAATATTACTAAGTTGGTCGTCAAAATACAGTCAACATAGAATAAGGTAACTCTACCTGTTAGTAAGTACTACGCTTACATTTTTGAATGGTCCCCTAAACAAATAAACGTACCTAACCATTGTCCACTGTTTAAAACTAACCGCATTTTAGAACACTACCGTAAAAGACATAAACAAAACAGATGAATGAACTACCCTATAGATAATGTAGTAAAGGGATGTTCAATAGGACAAAACAATTTCATGCAAACATTGTCTTATTTATGAATGAATGATTGAATGAATGAGATGCACCGTGCGAAAGTGTACTAGAACTATTTTTTTGTCTTTGGAATAAAGGATTTGTTTTTTTTTTATTTTATGACAATAGTATTGACACCTGTAGCGTACAGCCAAGTTGAGTAATACTTAACAAAAACCTGTGAACTTTTTTTGTAAAATGAGGAAACAGTTTTTATTGCAAAAATGTTTGTTTATTCCCGTGGGAAAACGGATTCTGTTTTTAATACACGACAACATTAAAAATGTTTATTTCATTATTTTTTATTTTTACTCGGTTTGTTAAACAATTGAGGTTGCTTAAGTGTTTTATTTAGGTAATTATATAAATTATTTCGCTAATTGTTTGTGAAAAAGTCACAACAAATTATTTAAAAAGTAGGCTCGTTATGCGGAACAAACGGATGACTGTAATCCTATACGAAAATTAACAAAAAAAGATAATAAATTATTCAATCAGGTAGGTATAACCTAAGATTAGGAAAAATCATTTTTTATTGTGAGGTTTGGGCTCTGAACCTAACAAAGAAACAACAATTTTACTCCGGGATCTCTAAGAATGTGTGGTAAATGGTTGTGTAAAAAAGGAGGTGGTGTAGGATTAATTTGTATTTTTTTTTTTCAAAAATTATATTATAAAGAAATGAGAGGAACAAAAAAGTATACGTATTTGGTGTAATATTAAGAAGCCAAGAGCGGGGTGTTGTTAAAAATAATCCTGTATATAAAAATGAATGAAATGTTTGTAAGTGCATAAATTTAGAACGACTGCATCAAATGGAATAATTATTTTTTTGTTGTGTTCGTTATTATTAGGTTTGCTTAATTTTTTTTAAATCCTATGGAATAGTCAAAAAATCGTCGTTGGTAATTTTTCTATGGGAATGAATCTTATAGTTTTGAACATCGGACGTGTTCTTTTTATGAATTTAAATAAAGAAAAGAGTTTCGTATCTTTGTTATCAATTCGATACGTGCATATGTAATATTATTGGCAATTCGATCGTGATATTCACCTAATATTCATAATTATCTATTAGAGTTTCTAAACATATTTATGAAATAAAAAAAAATGGTTGTCTGTAAATTCGGTTTACGGACGATAATTGTTTACGTGATAATGATATAGTCATATGAAAACACTAGCTGTCCCGCGCAACTTCGTATGCGTAATTTCTCCCCATTTTTGAAACATTTCTCGTCGCTTCTCCGCTCCTATTAGTCGTAGCCCGATGTTATATAGCCTATAGCCTTCCTCGATAAATGGGCTATCCAACAAAAAAAGAATTTTTCAAATCGGACCAGTAGATCCTGAGATTAGCGCGTTTAAACAAACAAACAAACAAACAAACAAACAAACAATCAAACAAACAAACTCTTCCGCTTTATAATATTAGTATAGATTGATGACATTGTAATAAACATTGACGTATAGACCTGGACCTCGACATCAAAAAGTAAATATTAACTGCAAAGCGTGAAATATGTGCAGCTGGGAAACTGTTGACAGCTTGATTTGCCACCATTTTTACAACTCCGTACCTTTTACTCTCTGAATCTTGCAATGTACCTTTACGTTACCGTTCCCTATTTCCTCACAAAACAACCAATACCTATATCTCAAAATTGTACATCACAAATTCGCCTACTAATTCTCAAGTACGTGGGCCCGTGCTCTGTCAGGCCCCACTTGACCCAGATGGCGTAGGTATAACGACTAGGTCGACAGTCTAGACTAGGTACGCACTAAGTACGGGATGACACGGGACTATTATAGACCCAGTTTTATAATTTAATTAGAATATGCTCGACGCTTCAATAAATCTAGGTTAAAACGGCATGGTCCTGATTTTATTTATCATTGTATCAAGTGTTGTATCGGCTTCGTAGTACATAGTACATAACGTAATGTACTCCAAAATTAGGTAGTTATTTTGCATGCCAAGCACTTCGAAATGGCTATTCTTCAAGTGGTAGTCCGTAGGCAGATATGGACAGCCGACGATCTTGGAATGGAGATCATGAATTGACCACCAAAAGTCGATGGAAGAGACTGGATGAGGAATGGGAAAGTTTCCAGCACTAGGCCGATAAGGCCTGACGATGGATAAAACAGGCAGGACTAAAATGGCTCTACATTCTTCAGCAAACTTAAAATTACAAAAAAAAAAAAAATTTCCCGTTCCATTAGAATGAAGGCGAGAATAAGATAGACCAAAAAAAACATTAGGTCGTAAGAAATTGTAAATGTCACATCAGTCCAAGTAAATTTGCTATAAATGAAGGCAACTCTACCAATGCCATTCCGGTTAATCCAGGTTCCTCAAGTAATAAGGTATCATTAGTTCTTTTAGTTTAGTTAGTTCTCTTCTTTAGTTAGGAAAATAGGAAGTTCGATTGGACAAAGAAGACCACTATGTCCTATCACTGCAACATTAATAACCAGCCACTATCAAGTGCAGAATTTATTCGGCTACTTTGCAGATTATGTCAGTATCGGACTGGCATCCTTTCTATCTTTCTTTGTATCTGCTTAATCCTCTTGGCCTGCTATATTTTTACTGTCCTTGAATTGCAACATTATTTCATGTGATGTGTAAGACACCAGGTCTATGACTCGGTGCCTCTTTAAGGCACTTAACGTGGGCGAAATATCCACTTTTGACATAATTATAATTTTTCTGACCCCGGCATAATATGATATTTATCAAAATCGACTTACCGTGAAACGAAACTTAAGCTTTCCTTTCATTGTGTTTGTAGCTCGTGTAAAGAAAATTTACCTTCAATCTTTGTCATGATTATATGAATCTAGTTAGTAGGTACATTGGACGCATTATTCCATTACCTAGTAGGTATAGTATTAGTGGATGACTGTTCCCCGTGAGTACAGTTAGTATTGGTATTCGGAACGATCAACCGTTGGGCATCCTAGCGCCGGGACGGTCGCCCACTCCTTCCTGCCCCAGTGAAGTCATCCACTTGCGAAACTTCACGCGAAATAGTCATCTTATATCATATCTATTATTTTGTCTTATCTGTTACACCTAATCCTAAAGTAATAAAATAAAAAAAATAATTAATTATTTTTTGAAAAAGGAATTCATAATTCGATAGACGAACAATATTTTTCTAGTGAGACCGAATGAATGGTGTAAAAAAAGTTTTTCTAGAATTGGTTTTAGCTTTGTGACATTTCTAAATGGTTTTTTTAAAGTTTAGATGCCAATATACCTACCCAATAATACGCATAAGTATGTTAGGTATTTACGTCCTGATAAATCCGTTTTCCCATTTTATATCCTCATAATAAATAATAGCTGTTTATTGGCAAAACCACAAAACAATCATGGCTCATATCAATATCACTCTTCATTGCCCCATATAGGAAAAACTTATGCGGTTAAGTTCTTATCGGCCATTATGTTTACTTTATGACATTTGAATGACAATGGCGACGATACATTATGCCAGACATAAATACGACATTTACGCTAACATCGCAAACAGTTCAGTGACAGGCCGCAGTCTAAACCGTCACCACTTACAAATATTTAATGTGACAGCTTTAACTAATTAATGTATCGCGTTAGACGCCGGCGGCCATCAGTCAACGCGCGTCACTTTTGCGCGGGAATCCGGGAAACGCCGCCATTATCAATTGCCACAAGCAGGAAACGACTGATTTGCCTACTACTGCCACGTCTCAATGAATCACTATTAAATTTTTGGCACAAGAAAATTGAAGAAACAGTAATTTGATTTATAAATCGTGCTAAAGAGACGTTTTTTGTACGATTTACGAGAGCTACGGAAGTTAAATTAGCCCTGATTAGTGCGGTATGCATCTTGACCTACATTCACGATGATGCAGTTCTTTTTACTGCACTGCAGCTTAGTATCAGATTTGTTCATTCATCATTGGAAGTTTTGACGGCTGTTTAAATACTATACACCCACTCCCTGTCTGCCAATATATTGTTAATTTACATTTAAAAATAAATTCAAATGTTGATATTTACGGCAGTCTCACAAACAGGCTTGGTTATTGTTACCGGGGAAAATCTTCGACAAACTACTTTATAACTAATGAAAAAATTTAAATGTAGATCAATCGAGAACTAAATCTATACTTATTGATATAGCTAAATGTCGGCATTTTGATTTTATTATAGTAGGTACCTGAAGATGCCTACCACGTGTCAGGTACCAAAAACCGTAAAATAAGAAAACATTAAAAAGTTACAAACCCTTTCTTCGAAATTCAAATTTTCAAAAATGGACGTCTAATACCCTTCTGAACTTTATGGTAGCACAGTTGCCGTCATTCTTATCGTAGTAGCAAAAACAGTTTCTAAATAGGTAAGTACGTTGAATAAAGTCGTAATTTGTAATCCAAAACTGTCAATGAAGAAGCGCTGATGATATTAGGCCATAGCATACGTCACGCACATCACCTGGCCGCTGGTCCCGAGCTGACGTCAGCGCTCCTTGTACCTAGCCCACGCACACACTCCACACGCACTGACGACTCGGTATTAATAACTGACATAAACGCTGGTACAACACCATTCATGAAGCTAATCGGTGTTTTTGGGGTTAAGACATATGTCTGGACTGAAGCATTAGAGATACTTCACCTACCTACTTATCTGTAACTCATTCATTAAACTCAAAAGGCTCATGCTTGCCGAATAGTTATAAAATGTAGGGTTTACTAGTAGTCCCTGAAGAGATACACTACACATCTGATGATTAAAATCACACGATACATTACTATATCATCACATCACACGTGAAAACAAAAGAATTAGCCAAGAGAATGCAACCATTAGTAGTTTTAAAAACTAGTAACGTAGATATATTTTCTAAGGCGATTAAACCAAAAATAACTATTCTAGACGTACCGAGCTACCTGCTATAACCAGCATCCACAACGTAATGAATGTTACAGCATTTAAACTATCATCCAAAATAACAAAGCAACAATACGGATCTACTTCATTCATATTTATCTTTAGATCAATGAATTAACTAAAAGGATCATCAAAAAATAGAAGAACTCCAACGTTTCAGAACCAATTATAAATTATACGTTTTAGGTACCAAAAGTTCTGAGTAGGCGTGAATTAAAACAATAGAAAAGTCGAATCAAGTGTCCAAAATGGGTGGATGTGATGATGGTATATATATAGAACGTTAGGTAAGCCTGGCTAAGTGCCGGCTAGACCGTATGACCCCCAGACATGATCAGTACCAAAACCGGAATGGATTAACACCTCCTTAAATTGTAGGTAATCTGTCCTGAGCACTTGCTATGATTAGCATGGCGTCATCTGTTTACGAGACGGTAATGTACGTTTAAAGTGCCAAAAATGAGTCAAGAACATAATCACTTCTTGTTCCAATTTGGAGATCGGAGTCTAGGAAGGTAAAACAGCGAATTTTGGGAGGTACCTTCACTACAGAGGACCAATTGTAATAATATGAGGTTGAAATTCATAACTGTATACAAATTATAAATTCGATTGCCCAAACACAGAAAGTCTTGAACCAGTAGGTTGCTTCTGGATCTTTCTTTTTAAAAGCTTAAGCATTCCTGGAGTACCACTTTTCTGCAATTTTTGGCAAAAGTAGTTATGATTTCTAGATGATAGAAAGCATTAGTGATCAATAACATGAGAAGGCCAGCTAAGTATCTATAGTTATACCGATTTTCCACTGGAGGTATATGCACTAACAGCGAGGTACGATCATTTGAATGCCCTCACTCACTCTGAATTCAGAATCAAAGAAAATAAAGTACTTAATCGCATTTAAATTTAATTAAATAAATTATTTAAATAATTCACGCGATTAAGTCCCGAAATATATATAATACGCATAAAAATCGCGAAAGTTGAAAAACAAGAGGTACATAGTATAAAATGCCATTCACAAACAGCTTGTTTATGTGAAATATTCTGCTAAACCATAATATTTGAATAGTTCAACATCAGAGAAATTGAATCACATTCTCAATTCCTATTATATTTCGACACCTGTGCGTGCTTCATCTACCTATTGTGTTATTATTGACATTTTTGCGTTCTTTCCTCAATACTTTTGTATCTGTAAAATAAACAATAAGTAGTAAATTATTAATACAATAATTTCATTTTTAATATACTAGCTGACCCGCGCAACATTGTCTGCGTAAATTATTCCCGTTTTTGCAACATTTCTCATTGCTGCTTCGCTCCTATTGGTCGTAGCGTGATGTTATATAGCCTTCCTCGATAAATGGGCTACCCAACAGAAAAATATTTTTTCAATTCGGTCTCGTAGTTCCTGAGATTGCCACGTTCAAATAAACAAACTCTTCAGCTTTATAATCTATCTATACTAATATTATAAAGCAGAAGAGTTTGTTTGTTTGTTTAAACGCGCTAATCCCAGGAACTACTGGTCCGATTTAAAAAAATCTTTTTTTGTTGGATAGCCCATTTATCGAGGAAAGCCATATAACATCACGCTACGATGAATAGGAGCGGAGTAGCGACGAGAAATGTTGCAAAAACGGGGAAAATTTACGCATACGAAGTTGCGCGGGACAGTTAGTATTAGTATAAATTAGCCAACTGCACAGGAGATTCACACTTGCAGTGGCGTAAAAAATTAGGTGAGGCCTATGTCCAGCAGTGAATCGATACAGGCTGATGATGATGAAATAATTTCGGGACCACAGAAATATTATAAGAACGAAAATTGCCATAGCGTCAGATTACTTTAGTGTTACATAGATCATGCATAGAAACACCGCTTTTAATTTACGGCTGTTTTTAATATTCCATCTTCTGATCGATTAGGTTACTAGAGGACATATATATTTGACACAAGTTTCATACAAAATATGTAAAAATTCTATCCCTAGTAGTCAAATTCATTGATAGATAGATTATTGAAAATGTCCGTTAGTTGAATCTATGGATAATATTACCAAGTGTCCATACTAATATTATAAAGATACAATCAGAATTTTGTGACTTTCTTTTTGTGATCTTCGCAATCACAATTTGAATAATTCTTTTACCATTTGAAAGATATACCTATATTATGCATATATTGTACAAATTACCTACAGTTATGATAATATACGTAAACTAAGTCAGCAAAAATTGTGCTTTTTGGCAGCATTCAGAGTGTAAGCTGCGTAAATGATAAAAGATACATAAAAACGATGTATGGCCCACATTGTTAAAAAACTTATATGAAAAGTCCGCGACAGCATTAATTTATATCTTAAGCATAACTCAATGCAACCATTTTTCTCTTTAAATTTTTGATTAAAATTGATGTATTTTGAAAGATGTTTTAACCAGTTGTGTTTCTAATTCAATGTCTGCTAATTCATTTAAAAAAAAAATGAGTAACTATTCATAGAGTTGATAAATAATCTCTTATTGGCGTTGGACAACAAAATGACTGGAATTAAAAAAAAATATATATATATATATATATATAAACCGAAGTGACGCGAGGGCGGGTTGCTAGTATAGTATAAGTTCATGAAATATTGACATTATCTACAAACAATTGACCCGTGTATCACAATGGTTTGACCGACTGTTGACTACAAGTAAACAAATACATTAACACTTGTTTACAGATGACAATCATTCACTATTGTCTTCATACCGTAAACATAATAATATGATAGGACAATTTCTCTTAATTTGATCCAATGGAGAAATAAATAGCATTATGATTATACTGGTATTCATAACACCATAACATTGAATCGACAACAGGGTTCATGACGTTAGGTTAGGTTACATTCCTCGGTGCTTCACTTTATACCAGCCAACTACAATGACATCTAAGAGATAGGGAACTAAAGGGAATAAATGAAAAATTAATGTGGAAACTTTATGAGAATACTGTAATTTTGCCTAACAGAAAACGTACAAACTGTTTGTTTCCCAACATATTATAAATAAATAATATATGCTTGTCAAAAGTTTGTGTGATGAGCACGATAGTTTATTGTGTCTGGGTATTATTTATCTATAATATCTATGTATTTAGAAATATATAAGTATGTTCATCAGTTGTCTAGTTTCCATAGTACAAGCTCTGCTTAGTTTGGGATAGTTAGTTAGTTTTACCTGGGCGAACAAGAAAATCGCACTTAGCGTCCCCAATTGGGCCATTGTGCGCGTTAGTTTGGGCATTATATAGCATTGTGTGAGTTGTCCCAAGATATTATTAAATTATATAAAAAAAAACGCTTTTAGGGCAAATCTTAGATTTTTGGAGTTAATATCAGCAATTAATGTCAACTATTGTAGTTGCTCAATTGGCACAATAACATCAAAAATGAATCCTGACTTTTATGAATAATAAACCTACAAAAACCCTTAATCTTCTTTTTCTACTGATACCAAATCCCGCTACAAGTAGCGCTGATCCCCATCGATCAGAGCATGAATGGTGAAAGCTTCTAATTGACACTGCCGACATCCGACATGGCCAGCATCGCGATGGTATCTGCCATCGGCCATCCGACGATCCGCGATACCCGTCACGCGAACTTCAAGATGGCACTTATCGATGTTATTGAAGCCTTTGCACTCGTATTATGTATCTGATCATCAAGTTAATATAAAGTATAGAAAAATAAATCCAACCGATAAAATAGATAATATAGAAAAAACTTTGATCAATGGCCATCAAACTATAAAAGTCAAAATACTTTATTCATTTAGGTTACAAATCGATCATTACAAAACGTCAGACAAAATTTGGAATAGAATGATTCTAGGCCCTTACTTTTATTAGCGTAATGGTATCTACATAAGCTAAAAAAACTTGAATTAAACTCAATTAACTGCCTCAGTGACAGTGTTGCCAATTAGATCCCTCCACCCATAAATTAATTAAGGGGAAATAAGCGGGATAGAGTTTTTCAGGGGTTTAATATCTTCCGGGGTATTTTTAGGAACTTTTTTGGGGACATTAGAGTTCTTCACACTAGCCAAAGTCCACAGCACCCCTCCCTCTCCCCCGTCGGGACCAAATCAAAGTTAAAGACCACTAGCGCTTGACTGGTTTTGAGCTGAGTTTAGGGGATTTTCATTTTAATTTAGGGGATGAAAACAATTGGGGTTAGCAACACTGTTAAGTGTCGCAGTTAGAGAACGCACAACTGCTGGTGTAAGAGCATGACCTCTTGCACAGCAGTTAGTACGATTCCCAGACGGAACAGACATTCTTAAAAGTTGGTACTATATTTATGTACCTACAAATACCGGTGTTGTATTCATAAAAACAAATTAAAATTTTCACTTCCACCTATCCTTCGAACAATCGTGTTTTACGAGCCAGTCTTTAGCGTTTATTTATATGTGAAGTAGCAACAAAAGATGCAATTTAACAATGCACTACATATGCACGTAAATGCTACTGCACAAATTACAAGTGTTCCGTCCGTTCGTTTGCTCCCACGAGTTACCTAACATGACTGTGACTCGGTACTGAGTACTGCCGGCGATTTGTAAGCGATTTGAAGATAATGCCATGATGTAAGGTTTAAAGAAACGTGTGTAACTTAGGTAGGTATGTTACAGTTGTTGTAAAGATGGTGTGAGATGAGTGTGTGATAACTGTGATATGATGTGTCCTTGCCAATCCACCATCACTTTTGTTCAGAAGTTGTTCCGAAAGTTTTTTTTCTCGTGTCCGTGAACATATGTGGATCCAGGGAAAGGGCACGAAGGGAAATGCCCCCCCCCCCCCGCGACATGTTTTCGCTATAAGGCGCACGATAGAGACAGGTACACAGAGGTAGGTACACGTAGCAGAGGGTAACTAAGGGTCGTCTATTAATCACCGTGATGTTTTTTTAGCTACTTTAAGATTTTTAGATCATCATGTATCAGCAGAGGGGGCCCTCTGGTGATACATGATGAGGTTTTAGACTGATAAGCTCACGTGGTTTTAACCATAGGGATCATCCTTTAGGACGATCCCTAACAGAGAATCTAAGAACTGCATATTTACCTGTCTATAAAATAATGTTGAGGTTGTCCTAAAAACATCCTCTAAAACATAAATGTGCACTATGCACGGACAAAGACAACCCCATATAAAAATTGCCTGTACCCTAAAAGTGCCTGTAGTCTGTATACCTACTAAAAGACATCAAAATCGCTTTACTAATGCAGACAGGTAAGAAGGTTAGTACCTACCCACCTTCATATTTTTACAATTATTCATGACTGCTGAGACCAGTGCTTTACGGAAATTATTCTATTATGTGAATCGTAACGCAAGTTTAATAAAAGTACACCCATCACCGAACAACATAATTAACAATTCAGTAACTACTTAGGTACCTACCAAGCAACAAAAAATATTGATCAGCCAAAGCCCGCCCTCGACGCAATCGATTACTTATAAAACACTTAACATCGATAATTCACGCTACGAACACAAAAGAGTACAATGACCACAAAATTATCTGACACAACACGGAAACAACCTTATTTTATCAAAAGGCAGCCATATTTGAACTCTAACTAAAACAAAATTGAGGTTAGAATATTTTTTTAAAGTTGCTAGTTTTTAGGCCGTGATCGCTTGTTATACAGCCAATCAAGCTGTCGTTGTATGGCACTCGAGACAATGACGTGATAAGAGGCAGGTGACACGTGCGTTCAAATGTTTTTTCAGCCCACCCCTAGTGCACAACTGGTTTTAAGAACTGGATTCGCGGAGTACACAGGCTCCAGTTTTCGAAGATGAGACAGATTTATATGTTGACAATTGTTTAGGTACGATCTTAGTAGGTTTTCAGATGTGTGTAAAAGGTAAGGTTGTATATTGGATCGTTACTTCGAATGAGATATTGCGAAGCTAATGGCAAAAAAATGGTTTTATAATCGGAAATTAGGCAATTATACTTAACTTATCCAGCAGTATAAACTTTATAATTGGTTGCAAGTCTTCTACGTCAAGGGTCTATTACGGGATTTGGCAAGCACATTTGTGGCGCAAATTGAAAGGACAATGTACAACAAGCAGTGCACTGAAAACGACTAATAATTACTTTGATAAAGTACGTAGGAACCTACTTGGGTAATTAAGGACATTACATTACAGGACTAAACCTTGGTAAACTCGCTACATTTTTCAAAAGGAAAGGATAAATGTGAGTTGGGTACCTGAAATCCTAGCTTATGCAAATTGATATTAATATAATGTTAACTCGTGTAAGTAGGTATTTATCCTCACATTGTGCCTAAAGTCCTCAATGACCCGTCATTATAATTAACGCAGTAACTTAGTCTATGACGCGAGTGTGAGTTTTTGTGCACAAGCGCACGTGCCACCATCTGGTGCAGGAAGAGCGCTCGAGTGGAAGCCGGGCTTCTGAACGTGCTGACAGTACAGGTGATATTATCTGTGGCACACCAAACGCGATAAAAAATATGCTCTATACAGCCAATACTGTCACTTGACGATAGAAAAGTTTGCATTATTATATTGATATTGAATTTCCTAATAGAATCTGTTTCCGTTGTAGGATATTGTATTACCTACTAGAGAGAGACTGTTACGTATTATATGTACATTGTACATAGTGCTTAAGGGAAAGAGCATTGGCAAATTAGGAGCTTTAAGATTGTTATGAACCGAGGAGGGCGTCAACGATGGTCTCATATAATTCAAAATCGTTTCAAATCAAATCATTATTGACATCATTTTCAGTTTAATTCCACGAATCTACTACTTATTTCAACTTGTTTTCTCACAAAAATCGTTTGTCCTCACTCTGAATTTCGGAAAGCACCGAAATTCACAATAGTCATTGTAAAATATCAAAAATGGATAGACTACGCGGCATCAATGCATGCTCACTTTTCAATACAATAAAGACTAAAGAGCCGTAGGAGCCACTTCGCCAGTACCTGGTGTTAATCCTCTGACAGTAGAACCATCAACGCCGAGATGCAATGCAATTTGTGGCGAGACAGTGTATCCCTACCAATCTAACCGACCTGCTGAGGATCCTCCTACTGGAAATGAATTATAATGGCCGATTTGGAACTCTTTAAGGCCTTAGGAGTCAGCTGGGCCGGTGCAAAGAAAATATGCTGAAATGGAGATTCACTGTAGGTGCCAATCTGCGCTGCTTAGGTGGTGCAATAGAGACAATGGCCTGGACCTTACATCGTAGGCTGTGTGCTCGACCACTTGTACACAGAAGGACTTAGCCACGTTCTGGGCCTCCGCTATCTAATATATTTTACTAGCTGTCCCGCGCAACTTCGTATGCGTAAATTTTCCCCATTTTTGCAACATTTCACGTCGCTACTCCGCTCCGTAGCGCGATGTTATATAGCCTATAGCCTTCCTCGATAAGTGGGCTATCCAACAAAAAAAGAATTTTTCAAATCGGACCAGTAGTTCCTGAGATTAGCGCGTTTAAACAAACAAACAAAGCAAACAAACAAACAAACTCTTCCGCTTTATAATATTAGTATAGATAATACTAGTATAGATTTATAATTTTTGTTGTCGAAAATCTAAAAGTAAGATTCTAAAATATTGATCATGGAAAAATTGCTGTCTGTCAACTTAAAGTCGAGCATCCCAATACGCTTCCAAAATACGCCTTTTAAGACCCAGACAACAAAGTATTAAGATCAATTTATAACCAACAAACAATACTACCTAGAGACAGATTGGACAACATTCTCACATAACATCTATGCTACCTACGTCGGATGACAAGCCCTGTCTACATAAGGTGTTAATTAGGTACAAAAGCCATATTTAAAACACACAACTTGCCATTCAGATCTGTAGATATCAAAATTATTGAATAAATCCAATATATTTGGCATCTGCCACACTATTTACAAACTATTTTAAACTGTTTAAAACACATAAATCTAAGTTTACAACTTTGTTTTATGAAAGCGATTGATTTAAATGTATATTAATGAATGTTTAAAGTCTATGTTACTATTAGTTAATGAGATTTCGTCTAGTACCTACTGCTCCACATTTAACAAGTTTGTGACATTATTAAGTAGGAAAACATGTAATAAAATGACGTAAGCAATGTTTAAATTGAATATTTCTGCTTTTGTTTTTATCACGTTCGCCGCCCGCGGCTTCGCCGGGTTGATTTTCACTTTTGATTAATACATTGAAACTCGTGTTTTTTTTTTTTTATTTTAAACCAAAAAGCTAAATACTAAATTTCACAGATCTTATTTAAAAATTGACGGAGTTCCATACAAATATGCAACCTCTATTTTATCCTCTTAGGAGTTGATTTTTCAAAAACGCTGAAACACATGTTTCTTTATTTGAAACCAAAAAGCCAAATGCGACATTTCACAGATCTTACTTCAAAATTGACGGAGTTCCATACAAACGTGGAACTACTATTTTATCTTGATTTTCTAAAAACACTGAAACACCGGTTTCTTTATTTTGTACCAAAAATCTAAGTGCGAAATTTTACAGACCTACCTAACTTTTAAAACTGACTCCGTCGACTGAAACTCCGTCGTACAGTCCGTCACTGGGCGACGGAGTTTCACACAAACTCGCAACTACTTTACCTTCTTACACTCTTTGGACACTAAACGATTACATCCTACAGGGTGCTTTAATACTTAAACTAGAATACTTTTTTAAAGACAACTTCTGCGCTAGAAAGCTAAAGACACACCCAGACTCGGAAACACATTATCTGAATTATTCAAAGTGATTTCCCGCGTGGGAATCGAACCTACACTTTGCCACCACTGCCACTGCGCCACAGAGGCAGTCTAAGTATTACTTAGCTAAGAACATTGACGTATAGACCTGGACTGCCCCATAACCTCACAAAATTGACCACTCTCTAGAAAGTGACAACGCTACTTTATGGGTAATAGTCAAAGAGACAGGGCCGCACGAGTTTTGTCTCTCTTTCACGCTTTGCAGTCAATATTTACTTAGCTACTTTTTTATTGAAAGGGATGGCGCGGTCCAGGTATATACGTCAATGGGTAACAATACTTTTTTTTTTAAATTATACTGATTACTCTTCTTCATAAAGTTATACAGGAAATCAAATGGGCTATATTAGGAACTGCGCTCCAGCATTCTGTAAGGTGAACGTGGACTACGTTCACCTTACAGAATGCTGGAGCGCAGTTGCTAAAGAACTAAGAAAGTAGGTATCTATAAGAAAAAAAGAAAATATTGGAAAAATGGGTTACAATTTAGCAACTTGAAGTTAAGCAACAGGGGGTACTTCTGGTTTTATTGAGACGTGAATGGGATACGGGAAATAATATGGGATTGAGACGTATCAGGATATTATAAAGAGACATTATATCCATTTCCAAGAAAAAATACGAAGCACCGAAATTCACAATAGTCATTGTAAAATATCAAAAATGGATAGACTACGCGGCATCAATGCATGCTCACTTTTCAATACAATAAAGACTAAAGAGCCGTAGGAGCCACTTCGCCAGTACCTGGTGTTAATCCTCTGACAGTAGAACCATCAACGCCGAGATGCAATGCAATTTGTGGCGAGACGGTGTATCCCTACCAATCTAACCGACCTGCTGAGGATCCTCCTACTGGAAATGAATTATAATGGCCGATTTGGAACTCTTTAAGGCCTTAGGAGTCAGCTGGGCCGGTGCAAAGAAAATATGCTGAAATGGAGATTCACTGTAGGTGCCAATCTGCGCTGCTTAGGTGGTGCAATAGAGACAATGGCCTGGACCTTACATCGTAGGCTGTGTGCTCGACCACTTGTACACAGAAGGACTTAGCCACGTTCTGGGCCTCCGCTATCTAATATATTTTACTAGCTGTCCCGCGCAACTTCGTATGCGTAAATTTTCCCCATTTTTGCAACATTTCACGTCGCTACTCCGCTCCGTAGCGCGATGTTATATAGCCTATAGCCTTCCTCGATAAGTGGGCTATCCAACAAAAAAAGAATTTTTCAAATCGGACCAGTAGTTCCTGAGATTAGCGCGTTTAAACAAACAAACAAAGCAAACAAACAAACAAACTCTTCCGCTTTATAATATTAGTATAGATAATACTAGTATAGATTTATAATTTTTGTTGTCGAAAATCTAAAAGTAAGATTCTAAAATATTGATCATGGAAAAATTGCTGTCTGTCAACTTAAAGTCGAGCATCCCAATACGCTTCCAAAATACGCCTTTTAAGACCCAGACAACAAAGTATTAAGATCAATTTATAACCAACAAACAATACTACCTAGAGACAGATTGGACAACATTCTCACATAACATCTATGCTACCTACGTCGGATGACAAGCCCTGTCTACATAAGGTGTTAATTAGGTACAAAAGCCATATTTAAAACACACAACTTGCCATTCAGATCTGTAGATATCAAAATTATTGAATAAATCCAATATATTAGGCATCTGCCACACTATTTACAAACTATTTTAAACTGTTTAAAACACATAAATCTAAGTTTACAACTTTGTTTTATGAAAGCGATTGATTTAAATGTATATTAATGAATGTTTAAAGTCTATGTTACTATTAGTTAATGAGATTTCGTCTAGTACCTACTGCTCCACATTTAACAAGTTTGTGACATTATTAAGTAGGAAAACATGTAATAAAATGACGTAAGCAATGTTTAAATTGAATATTTCTGCTTTTGTTTTTATCACGTTCGCCGCCCGCGGCTTCGCCGGGTTGATTTTCACTTTTGATTAATACATTGAAACTCGTGTTTTTTTTTTTTTATTTTAAACCAAAAAGCTAAATACTAAATTTCACAGATCTTATTTAAAAATTGACGGAGTTCCATACAAATATGCAACCTCTATTTTATCCTCTTAGGAGTTGATTTTTCAAAAACGCTGAAACACATGTTTCTTTATTTGAAACCAAAAAGCCAAATGCGACATTTCACAGATCTTACTTCAAAATTGACGGAGTTCCATACAAACGTGGAACTACTATTTTATCTTGATTTTCTAAAAACACTGAAACACCGGTTTCTTTATTTTGTACCAAAAATCTAAGTGCGAAATTTTACAGACCTACCTAACTTTTAAAACTGACTCCGTCGACTGAAACTCCGTCGTACAGTCCGTCACTGGGCGACGGAGTTTCACACAAACTCGCAACTACTTTACCTTCTTACACTCTTTGGACACTAAACGATTACATCCTACAGGGTGCTTTAATACTTAAACTAGAATACTTTTTTAAAGACAACTTCTGCGCTAGAAAGCTAAAGACACACCCAGACTCGGAAACACATTATCTGAATTATTCAAAGTGATTTCCCGCGTGGGAATCGAACCTACACTTTGCCACCACTGCCACTGCGCCACAGAGGCAGTCTAAGTATTACTTAGCTAAGAACATTGACGTATAGACCTGGACTGCCCCATAACCTCACAAAATTGACCACTCTCTAGAAAGTGACAACGCTACTGTATGGGTAATAGTCAAAGAGACAGGGCCGCACGAGTTTTGTCTCTCTTTCACGCTTTGCAGTCAATATTTACTTAGCTACTTTTTTATTGAAAGGGATGGCGCGGTCCAGGTATATACGTCAATGGGTAACAATACTTTTTTTTTTAAATTATACTGATTACTCTTCTTCATAAAGTTATACAGGAAATCAAATGGGCTATATTAGGAACTGCGCTCCAGCATTCTGTAAGGTGAACGTGGACTACGTTCACCTTACAGAATGCTGGAGCGCAGTTGCTAAAGAACTAAGAAAGTAGGTATCTATAAGAAAAAAAGAAAATATTGGAAAAATGGGTTACAATTTAGCAACTTGAAGTTAAGCAACAGGGGGTACTTCTGGTTTTATTGAGACGTGAATGGGATACGGGAAATAATATGGGATTGAGACGTATCAGGATATTATAAAGAGACATTATATCCATTTCCAAGAAAAAATATTAAGAAGGTATATCAATTTGTCAACATAATAGATACGAAATTACACAATTAGTTACTGACTGATTATATCATTTTTATATGACAAAAACAGTTCAAGAACTCTCAATTTTCTCTTGATAATCCATACCAATATTAAAAAGCTGAAGAGTTTGTTTGTTTGAACGCAGTAATCTCAGGAACTACTAATCCGAATTGAAAAATTCTTTCACTGTTGGATAGCCCATTTATCGAGAAAGGCTATAGGCTATATACCACGCTACGACCAATAGGAGCGGAGCAGCAATGAGAAATGTTGCAAAAACGGGGAAAATTTTCGCGGACGAAGTTGCGCGGGACAGTTAGTAGGTATAATATAAAATCAAAAAATAATATTTTTTTAACCGGCTCCAAAAATATCACGGTCCCTTGAGCTCTCACTTTCCAGGTTGGACTGTATATAGAGATGGACAGGTCACAATCGGTTATTATTATCTAGGATACACATCATCAAAGTATTTAGGAATATATAAGTATGCATATCAGTTATCTAGTTGCCATAGTACAAGCTCTGCTTAGTTTGGGATCAGATGACGTTGTGTGAGTTGTCCCCAGATATTATCTTAAGTTTATGTTATGATAACCTTAAACTAGTATCTGACGTTTTAGCTCTTCTACGTGACAGACCCCTTAGATCCCAATTTAAGGATTTTCTGCATATTTTTAATTTGAATGTTCTTGTGTGTGTGTTGTTCTTTCATTCCTGAGCATATTTCAGCAAACTAATAGGTACTAATGTAAGTTTCCTCCAAAATCATGACGAGTCTTGGCGGAGGTACCGTCAACCGGCACACACGGCTCCATACATGTCGCAGGAAGATTTTCGCGAGGCAAGGTAATGACAAGTGGGCCGTAACACGTAGGCACGATAATTGGCCGCAATGGCCACCGGCCGACGGCCATAAACGAACCGAGCGTGGGTCGAGCGACGCACCGTCTATAAGCACAACCAGCGCCAAGAACCCTTGCTGGATGTACCGCACGCAGCAACCACAGCTCAAACAAAGCTGGACAAGCCGCGTGGAGGCTAGTAGATGCTCTCGACGCGATTGTCTCGTTTTGCCTTGGCTTGATGTTTTCATTCACAGTGTTTTGCTGACGTCCGCTGTCTAGCTTTATCTAATTGTTGTTTTATATCTACTTTCGTTTTATTTCGACGTTAGCGACGAACAGTAAGTAACAACGAGAAGTTGCACATAAGCTACGACCATTTCTAAGATACGACTCCATTGTTGCGTCGCCATTAAAATAACAATTCTGATTAGCGGCACGAGTTACTAGGCACGTTTAGTATGCCGGGCTCACTGCCAAAACAGTATCACGAAGTAAAAATCAGGCCAAAAGCTGTGGTGGAATTAATCGTGGGCTTTATGGCAAACATCACTCTTCCGAACTCTCAAATTATTGCAAATAGGTATACCTAGACACCTATCTCCAGAAGGATTATCGATTATCGTATATCAAAATTGGAAGTGTTGCATCTTGATTTTACAGAATTATTTTAGAGAACTCTCTAATTCTGAATTTTAAAACAGATATTATAAAGTGCTTTATGAAAACGAATCATAGCGTAGGTACTGTTCTCTTATTCGGTAGAGTTTAATATTTCAAATTCAAAGAACTTTGTACCTAATGAAACGGAAAATTTTCGATGTCCTTTCAATTCAACGTAAAATGGATATCACTTCCGAATACAATCGTTCAAGGAAATTCATATGAATTCATTCATAATATTGAAAATAGTGACTAAACCGTCGCAGACGCTTTGAAGTGACACACTTTTCGACAGCTAGACATTCGTAATCCATCGACTTCCTGTACAAAAAAAATACGTAAGCTCTGTACGCATTGAAAACCAAAAACGGCATTTAATCTACTTCGGTGCGGCGTCTATTTTGGGTCGTTGTCCATCCATCGGGAGCCTGTGATACACACTATACACAGCTATTCCGGGCAGGGCAGGTTTTCGGGGAATGTCAACAAACGAACGGGCACTCATTCAATGAACTCTATGCATGCGACGTCGGTGGCGGACCGGTCCGTTCGGGTATTCATAAAAATTATGCTCCCAGACGCGCTCAATGGAGTGCCGTCGCATTGCGCCTTTATAACTCCAAAGGTCTTTTATGGCGCACGGATCGGATCACGTACGTTTTCTTTACGAATTTTGAGACGTGATGAAACAACGGAGCGGTTTTCGACTGTTGCTTGTGATAAACTTTCTTTATCGTGCAACAATACACATAACGTTTCATCGTCAGGCTATTATTTAATTTCACAGCGAGCAGATATCTATTATTTTCGAACTAATTCGTCTGCAGACAGGTGTGTTTATTGCACAAGTATACGAAAAGCGATTAATTGTGTGGGTGGCGTATGACGTAGCGATCTGGCCTCACTGGCCGATCTTTTCGATAGTTGCACAACACTAATGAATACTTATCTAATAAATACTCGAACATAGTACTCACCAGAACGTATTGTACCGGCCAGTACCGTGCAGAATATATTAGGAATGTATGAAGCTATTTCACGATATTGAAAACTAGTTCAAGATTATAATAATTAGCAAAAGGTGCGGCTGTTTTTGTCGATACAGACGAAATCTTCTTCCTAATGATGCGTTAATGAGGTCAAGTTGTTTTACAGATTGTGAAATGAAAGATTTAAGTAAGGATTTAGTTTCATATAATTTTCTTTAACAAATGATCAATAGAAAATTGTATAATTAACAAGTAGCGTCTTAACAGATACTTCGAAATTATTAGTGTTGTAGGTAATATTTTACAAATACTTTGGAATGTTCATATAAACGATCTCATATGAATCAATGTACATGGGACTCCACATTTCACTCCACCGTAACTTTGCCGCATTAGCACATGAAATGCGGTGAATTTTTTAAACTTTTTCTTTCGGAAGGTGGTGAAGGGCGTGCGGCAACACAACATACGTCAAACACATGAAATTGCCATAAATAATGGTTCCGGGTCGAGGATAAAAACAACCGCTCGCTCGCCACCCCCTTCCTTGCCCTGTGATCTCACAGTCTACCACTTTGCTATTTTTTTGTGTGCCTCACACAGTGCTTTAATCTCCCAAATAACTGAATATACATATCAATAGAGATAAGTCTTATTTTTCTTGATATACAATATTTATAACAATTTTTAAACCCAACTAGAGTCATGCCAAGATGCTTATGATTTGGGACCCCATTTGAATTGAAAGCTAGTCAACTATGTGAACATTACATTTAAATTTCAATAGTCTAAATCTCTATTAACATGAATATAATTACAAAAGTGATTACCCAAAGAATAAAGAACAATTTTACATAAACAGAGCATTATTTAGTTACATTCACATTAGCTGCACTACAGATTGTCAATATTAATAGTGTTTCAATACATCAATGATCTAAAATGCAGTTCCTATGTGTACAATAAGGAAACATTCATTCTTGGCTTTTACATGTTCATGAATGATGAATAATAATGAATTATTGAATATAAACAATCAATTAGCAGCTGTACCACAGTACAATTAGTACAAGACATACAACTTGCACTAGTGAGGCACAATATTTTAACACCATCCAATGTTATTACAATTTTTACAAAATGCAAGACTAATGGAGATTCATAATGAGATTACAATTGAATATACATTACGCGAGGCCATGCTTAGTAGGGTGAAATGAAAATACAACCGTTAACCGCTTAGTTAGGCGCCTTGGATGCACTGATCATCGAGATTAACTAAATAAAGCAGTCAATAAATAAACGATCATAAATATCTAATAAATACCTACACGGGCTATATTTACAAAAAAAGCCTTCATCATCGACGGCACATACTCAGCCTTTAAACAAATATAATACAGCACTATCCCAGCGGGATAACAGGTATAAATTAAAAAATAAAGCTGCCGGCTCAAGACTTGTATTACAAAATAATACTGACACCAGTAAAATACTCTATCTGCGAGATGGAATGTGCGGGCTCTCGGCCCGGAACAGCAATAGGAACCAACTGCGCTACTCGCTGCCTCGCACAAGCGTACAATAAATTCATCACAAATTCTATTTGTATAGAATGGAATATTAATAAATACAATTAACATTGATTCACAATTATCTAAGTATAGCATTCGTAGCTCTCACTGGTACTCTGCTACCTTAACAAACAATAACATGCAGTGTGTGCACAACTAGAGTTGCACACACACTGTCTTCTCTCACTGAACGGACCAATTCCTGTTTGTACTGTTTTGATTATCAAAAGAGTCAGACTGGGAATTGATCTTTTCAGTGTGAGACAGCAGCTCAGCCTTTTGTATCACCAGATACAACACAAACAACAATATAACATATAACAGCTCTACTTGAAGCGAGTAGCATTAGGTACATGGTCGTTGTTCGATCTCACACTTCCGATACACTCTGAACATGAACAGAATAATACAGATTACAATCCACAAAACGAACACTGGGGTTGGAGACTGAAATTTTCAACTTTGCGAAATGGAACCCACCACGGAACGGATCCGAGAGGTATGTACAAAAGAAATTACTTCCGAATAAATTATAAACTTCGTAAAATAATTATCACATAAATTTCTCCTTATATCTTCCGTTCTCTCCACATAACTTAACACATAATCTATCTATAATATGTACACGACATACAATATAAACAAGACACGCATTGTCCGTCGATAGTCCACAGAACAGCTAGTGTATTGTGGCGGGGCTGGGCGCCTTGCACAGCGCCACGCGGCCGCTGGGCGCCGCCACCGCCACCAGCTGCACCTGCCCGCGCTCCTCCGAGAAGGGCGGCGTCTTGCCGCGCCGGTGCAGGCGCACCCACGCGCCGAAGCAGACTAGAATGGCGAGGAACACGGCCACCGTCGCGCCGCCGGCGATCGACGCCGTCTCCATCATCAGGTGCCGGCTCGTAAACACATACGAGTCGTCCAGGTCCTTGAACTCGCACCGCTGCCCCACGAACCCGCTGCGGCACTCGCAGTTGTAGATCGGGCTGTCCGAGATCACCACGGTGAAGCACGTGCCCCCATTGAGGCAGTAGTACTCCGAGTAGTCCGGCTCGCACTTGAACGTGGGGAAGGTGACGTTGATCCGCGGCTGCGGCTGCGGCTGGGGGTGCGGGCGCTGCGGGCGCGCGGGCCGGGCCGGCCGCTTGGAGATGGAGCTCGAGCACGCGCCCGCCAGCGCCCAGGCGGCCGACACCACCGCCCACCAAACTACCAACGATTGCATTTTCCGCACGATCCGGAGGGTCGGCGCTCGCGGTACGTGCACGATTTTGACATTGGACGGTGACTTATGAGAAATCCGAGAGGCGATGACATGACCGCATTCGAATTTCGAACTGGAACCCTTCGCTCGCATCCGCGTCGGCGGTCCGCCCAGACATGTTTCCTGTGTTAACTTTTTTTACGTCGACGATCACTCGCTCATGACGGAGGCGCGGTTTCTACGGGCGCCTGAGATATCGCATCGATCCCTCGACGGGCATGTCGAAAGTGAAACACTGAACACTGTTCGAAACTCTTGATAGTCGTGGATCACGATTATTCACGGAGCACATACACACAATGTCCCGTTCGAAAAGATATACACAAAATGGTGCTGAGAGAATCGCAAGCACACTATGCTCGGTGAGTTGTCTATGCGCGACTGACGGAGGGCGTCCACTGCATCCGCCATCTGCCGACGAGAATGAAATGCGGGGAACTCGGTCTACGCGAGCGCGTGTGTGCGGCGGTGTGAGTGTGTGCGTGCACGGGGAAATTATACTCGTATGCGTCACCCGTGTACCTGTGTGAGTGAGTAAACCTTTTTTTCTTTGTATGGGATTATGAACAAGGTATTTCTTTTTCTCAGCGATACCGAACCTCAAGGAACCATTATTTGTGGATCCTTGAATAAGAACTATTTTATTAAGTTTAAATATTTGTTAAGAATAGTTTATGATACTTTGAACTCTTACAAAACTTCTCGTAGGTAATTTTATGAATGTTGTTGTGTTTACAAAAGTTACTTATCTTACTTACTACCTAGTAGGTACCTACCTACTAGTAGTATAAAATGTTCCTATAAATAGATGGAACGTACTCTTCGCTTATGTTATGCGACGCTAGCAAGGTAGATGTAATAAGTATACATCTTTATGCAACTAGTAGGTAACAACGATTGTAGGTGTACCTTGTTATGTGTAACTGCAATCCATGATAAATGTAATATAATAAATCTGATTAGATACTTAACATTGAGAAATATTGTGTAACATAGTTAATGAATCAACATTAAAAATATTCATAACTTTAATCAATCAGTGTAGGTTTACGACAATATTGTACATTTTTTGGGTATAACATCCACTAGTATCGCGGTGCGGGCGGCGAGCAGAATACAGAGATGTAAGGAGATAAGACAGTAGGTAAGTTTTGTGACTTACCACCCTGAGCTAAGGGATGTTGAGGATGTTTTCAATCATATCATGATTGAAAACCTGTAGAATTGAAGAAGGGATTATCTAGTTTTCTTAAAAGCCATAGCTGACCCTTATATACTTATGGACTAACTGGTGAGGTCCGTATTAAAGTACATAAATGCGAATGTAAGAAGAACAAATATTAACTAGCTATAAATGTACTTATACTGAAAAGCGGTTTTTGAATGGTTTGGCTGAAACGATCGCTCTATTAGTGAATACAAATTATGGAAAAATATCCAAACGAAAACTTATCGTGCGTTTGTTTTTCTACAATTTTCGTTCACTTTTCCAGTTTCCGAATTTCAGTACAAATTCGATCATTAGGCATGATACAGATATGCATATACAGTTACGGTAAGTACCTTCTAGGTCTAGGTTCAGTGTAGAAAAATCTGTTTCAGAACACCATCAATGCATACTGTAGGATTCTTCTATGTACTACATACTACTTAGTTATTCAAATCAATCTCATTCATTCTAATAATATTTTTTGGGTATTAGATTCTCATTCTAACAAATGATAGAAAATATTTTGTACGGTTCTTATTTCACTTATAAGAATCATACAAAATATTTTTTAACTATCTCCTTTCTTCTATCATTAGTAGGGTACGTATTAAGTAGAAATATATTAATAGCAAATGTACGTTAATGGTTCTAGTCTTAGTTCTAGTTAAGGGTACCTAATATCAGAGCAACGTTATCTATTTCAAATCGGAAAACAATAAAATCTTCCAATATGATTTTCAGGAAGATACCACTAACATAAAAAATATACCTGGTACAATTGTGAAGATATGACTTTTTGGGGCCTCGATGGATTTGATATACTCCGCTGGGGGTACATTGAAAAACCTTAAGCATTTATAGGGTTATGTGACATATTATGTTTAATCATGACATCCTACACATGGCAGCAACAAATAAACTGTCAAAAAAGTATTTTCCGTTTTTCATAATCTAGAACAAGCTCAAAGATTATTATTAAAAAAATGTATTTAGAACATAAATAAACAGCATATAATTTGGCCGTGCCTGGAACAATATTCATGAAAATCTAAGTGAATTTGGGATAATCATTAAACAGTTCAGCTAAGCATAAAGACATGGTTTTGATAATAAAACCAAACGTATTTTTTTATTGTCTCTGGTTCGATCAAAATGTCATTGTCAATGTCAAACATTTGTGAAATGTCAATGTAGCCTCTGTTTTGGTTTTTGTTGTTTGTTACATTGTTTTGCGAAGAATTATTATTAAAATAATAATAATCTGAATGTGATTGAGACAAATTGAAATAGTATAAATAATGTCAGAATCATCAAAGTCGAAATCTTCATTAAATTTAAATCCGTCACCGACTTTGCAATGCAAAGATCTTCACGAATACCTCAAAAGTCGTTCAGCGCAATTTTTAGAAACTTTGTATAACTATCCCACAATATGTTTAGCAGTATACCGGTAAGCAAACACCTATTACGACTAGTAACTTACATTACTTGAAAATATCATGTTTTATTTTCGGAATTTGAGGTTAGGTTCTAGCAACTGTTTCTCAAATTTTTGTTCTATATTCTTCACGAGAATATAAAATTAAGAGCCTTATTTATTCAGCATAGATACAAGAATATCCACAGTTATCATAAACCGATAAAAAACATACAAATTAAGTAAGTTTGTTGAAACTCTTTTAATATCAACTTATAACATTAATATATTTTTGTGTAGTGAGCTACCGGAACTGGCGCGTCACTTCGTGATCAGGTTGTTATTTGTAGAGCAGCCCGTGCCGCAGGCAGTGGTCACATCCTGGGTGTCACAGACATTTGCCAAGTATGTATTTTGTGTTCAGCTACTATAACTAATTATACTGAAACAAGTTTTTTTACAACTAATCCCCTTTAAACCCTCTCCTTTGATAAATCATTCTGAGTACATTATACAGCAGCCCACGACACACTCCCAGTGTGTCGTGGGCTTGATGCCTACATGGGACAGCACTTTGTGTGATCCACAAATTGTTGTTCTGAGTCTGGGTGTACTTTGTGTCTGGGACTTGTATGTTTGTGGTGATACAGGGCTAGTACCCTACTGCGGGAGTCGTCTTTGCAACAGTTGATGATGAAGTCTGTCAGATTTTTCAAATCACTGCATTAGTTATTCCTAAATGTAGAATAAACGCCCCACTAATTTAAATTACTATTCTGATTTTTGTTTTCTCTATGTTAGATGATTGTTAAATTTGTAAATATAACACACCTTTTTACCTCTCAACTAATGACAGAAGTAACCCATTAAAAGTTCAATAAGTATTAGATAATTTGGTGTGCCCAAACTAAATTGTACCTTCTCTAACAATTTCTATTGTTGTCTATCTTCTGCAACTCTTTCCCAAGAGGTATGCTAAACTCTGCAATTTAATTTAAAAAAAGGAAAACAATAAAAGATTCAAATATTATTATTATAGCCATTTACTAATCCTTTATTAATAATAACCATTTTTCAATTCATTCATTTATCAATAACCTATCATTACAATATAAAATCCCATTAAAATATACATTTTCTTATTTAATTAAGTAAGGTCCTCTTTTTTAGTAAAGGTTTTGATCCTAAAAGTCCAAATTAACTACTCAAAATCTGAATTTCGAAATTTCCTAATGCTACAAGATTTTACATATACAATAACGAAATTGAGTAATTTCAACATAGATGTTTAAACAGTTTGAATTAAAACCATGGTTTTTATTATGTGTTTAAAAACACAGATTAAAACAAGTTTTAATAATGTAGAATGTAAAAAAAACAAGCTTTGAAACTACTTTTCATTGTGAATGAATGGAAGTAAATAAAAATAAATTAATATTTAGAATTGTAAATTGTTTGATAAGACCAGTTGAGTTTATTTTTTGAATTTCTATCTTTTGAATTAAGAATTATAAGACCTTCTACGTGAATGAATATGGATGTAACACTCTAACTGATTTAAAATTATTGGCCTAAAATAAAATGAAACAATAATACAAAAAACAAAAAAAACACTTGTTTAAAACAATTTGAACTGTTTGTTTTAACAAATTAAAAAAAAAAACACTTTTTTTCTAATCCTGTTGTCGGTAAAGAATATCGTCGAACTCGCATCGTTTTAAAGTTAAGTCATGTGCCACTCACGCAAACAACACCGATGTTGTCGTTCAACGACGACCGAACCTGCTGATGGTGGAGGCACCAATTTTGCAAGGGACATTCTCACCCTCGGCTCCTACATACCCTCTCCTGCGTGCCCTCGTAGGAGTGGGATCCATGGAGATTATTGACACAAAAACAAAAGGGGATGTCACTCCGCAGTTTAGGTATATTCGAGCAGCGCGCCCCTCGAAGGGGCGTATGGCATTGGGCTGTCTCTCGGCTCGCACGACAGTCGCGGGTAAGAGCGTCGCGCTCGCGCGTTCTTGAACATATTGTTTTCTTTTCGACACCTGCAATGTCTTCTAAGCCTAAACGTCAATCGTCTTCTCGAGTGTCAACCCCGCGTGGACGTCGCAGCTCGGTCATAAAACTGTGGCGCTCAAAGAAAATTCACATCTATTTCCAAGTAGAGTATTGTCGATATGAATATGGCAACTTGCGTATTTTCGAAGTAAAATCTTGTGGTATAAGGGTTTGTCGAAAGTCAGATGTTGAGTTCAAATTAACCAGGACAAAAAGGTTATTAATTAATTGATTACATTTGATGTTTCAGAGAGCAAGCTAAAGCATGTGAGGCCCTATCTGAGCTGTCAGTATGGCAGGAAGCGCCCATACCTGGTGGCTTGCCCGGCTGGATACTTGCACAGTCATTTAAGAAGAACTTAAAAGTGGCACTGCTTGGAGGGTAACAAGTTTTGTACTTTAATTTAGTTGATTACTTTAATTTACTGCACTGCATAAAAAAATCCTATCTTTTTTTAAACAACGAAATTAAGATCCAACCAAAAGATCATCGTTTGGCAGAGATCTGAATGACACCACACTCTTCATTTGAGATGTTAGTTAGTCTCATTTGCCCAGTATTTATGAAGAATAACTGACACTATTGTGGTACCGACCAAGACCTCCTATGGCTTAAAACTATGAACTCGTCTATTTTGTTTTCACAATTCTGTAACACTGCTGTTTGCTTAAAATAAAAACTGTATAGTGAGATTTTGCTACAAACCCTCACACAATATTGACAATAGTGTAGTTATTGACATTAATTACTGCATGCCTCTGTGGCGCGGTGGGAGTGTGTCCGACTGCTACACAAGAGGTCGTGGGTTCGATTCCCCACGGTAATGAATGATAGGAGACATAATTATCCATATTGAAGTTATAGTGAAAAACTGAAGTTATACTTCAGTTTTTCACTGTGATTCTAAAAAAACATTTCTATTTCCCAGTAAGGAGCTCATGTTAAATAGATATATTTGAAGCCTTAACAAATAGTTTTTTTTCCTCCGTTTGTTTAATCGGGAGGGCTCGCAGATTCTGTGCCTCTGCTTGTTTAAAGTTTATTTTATTTCTAGTTTTCTTCTTTGAAGTTACAAAGTTTCGTTTTTATCCGATTATCACATGCGGAGCTGTGAAAATAATGACATGTCAATTGGCCGTCATTTTCCCAGTTTCCTGACAGATAGAGATTATGGCTTGCACATTATGTGCATACGCCAGTTTCAAGTATAATTTCGTTCTAGTTTTCGTCTTTCAATCACAAAGTCACGTTTTTGTCCAGTTAACACGTATTTCAGGTATATTTTACACTGTTTTACACGTTAAACGCGGAGCTGTAAAAATAGCGACATGTCAGTTTGCCGTCATTTTCACAGTTCCTAACAGTTAGTTATTTGTACTGAAGTGGCCGGCCCTGGAGCATGTCGTCGTCGCTGGAGCCGGACGGCAAGGCGCGCGACGTCGCGTTCTTGGACGCGTATGCTCTAGAACGCTGGGAGTGCGTGCTGCACTACATGGTGGGCAGCGCGCAGACCGAGGGCATCAGCGCTGATGCTGTCAGGATACTGCTACATGCCGGACTTATGACCAGGTTTGCTATACCTAACAAAACCCTCAACAAAATACAACATGATTTTGTTTAAATTAGTGATGTGCCGGATGATTAAAATGTAGATCCGAAGATAGCGGATTCGATTACGGATCATTGGCTTCAAAATCTCTGATATGGATACGGATCTTAACTTTATATTACAAAGATATTTGAAGTTTGATAATGATATTAGCCGCGGACCAAAGTTGGTGAGTTTTTGATTAAGCCGCACTTCCGGCGATTGAACCGCCATAAATTTTTTAATTGACCAAATATCATGAAAGATTCGAATAGTGAAAGTGTTCAAATAAACAAAATCATAGGTTTTATCTATACTAATATTATAAAGCTGAAGAGTTTGTTTCTTTGAACGCTATAATCACAGGAACTACGGTTCCGAATTAAAAAATGTTTTACTATTGAATACCCCATTTATCGAGGAAGGCTCTAGGCTATATAGCATCACGCTACGACCAATGGGAGCGAAGCAGCAAGGAAAAATGTTGCAATAACGGAGAAAATTTACGCAGACGAAGTCAGCTAGTTATATACCGTAATATGTGTTGGGTGGTTTGTTTTTGCAGAGACGCTGAAGATGGCTCAGCAGTTATCACACGCGCTGGATTCCAGTTCCTATTGTTAAGCACTGCCAAACAGGTAACAAATAGAGTGATTTTTTCTATTTTATAAAAACAAACGTTCCTGCACCAGGGAGCAGCTGCACAAGCTGTTTCGTGACTGCAAGGGACGTTTTAATCATACAATAACCAATACAAAGTACACCAAGTCCCGAAACCACTGTTCTTTCACTGCACCACCTAGACAGTCAACCTTATATCATAAAATAAGAAGATACTAATATTATCTATATTTATATTATAAAGCTGAAGAGTTTGTTTGTTTGAACGCGGTAATCTCAGGAACTATTGATCCGAATTGGAAAATTCTTTCACTGTTGGATAGCCCATTTATCGAGGAAGGCTATAGGCTATATAGCATCACGCTACGACCAATAGGAGCGGAGCAGCAATGAGAAATATTGCAAAAACGGGGAAAATTTAGCGCAGGACAGCTCGTTAATTATAATTTGTGATTTGTTGTTTAAAAGAAAATCCTGAATACATAATTTTTGAAGAAGAGTTTTTCACAATAAAGCCTTACGATTATTTCCAGGTGTGGTTATTCCTCCAACATTACTTGCACACAGCGGAGAAGAGAAGTCTGAGTGCAGCGGAGTGTCTCGCCTTTTTGTACCAACTTAGTTTTAGTACACTTGGTAAGGTAAGTGACATGTGGACAATGTCAGACGAAGTAAAGTTATATATAGTTAAGAAGAAGTTTATTTTTTTATCAGGCTAACTTTATCCACATCTGCCTATATATCCCGTTATATTTTACTACTAGCTGTACCCGTGACTTCGTTTGCGTGGAAGTCGGGTTTATATTAAAGTAGATTATGTTACAATATAACTTCTGTGTAAAACATAATGGAAACATATTAGATATTATTTTTAATTGCACCACGATCGGTGCAATTCGATCGAAACGTCGGGTAAATAAAAGGTTCGTACCTTTAAATAATTCACGCGATTAAGTTCCGAAATATATCTAATATATTGGAAACATGCGACATTAGCATCTATGGATATTAGGGCTTAGCTTTAATCAGGGCCCGATCTATGACAGGGCTAGCAAATGCCCAGTGCAGCAAAGTTTATGTCGCCAGACGGTTAGAAGACAAATTATAAAAATTACCATGCTTTGCATCTCGACAAATTATTTTTAAAATCAAAATGAAGTCTTCTTCCAGTAAAATATCTATCTATAACATTTAAGGTACTTTCCCTCCGTGTGCCATAAATTTGGGACACCCTGTATACTTCTGAATAGGGTTTAACAATTAGGCATCATAATCTTTTATAGTGGATGTAATTATAATTATGATAATGTTGTGTTTTCATACTAATTTCCAGGATTACAGTACTGAAGGCATGAGCAACAACATGTTGGTGTTTCTGCAACATTTGAGAGAGTTCGGACTTGTCTATCAGAGAAAGGTAAATATCATACTTGAATATTTATAATTAATATTTTGTTACTGTTAACTGTTAGTACTAGAAAGTTGTAATTTTGCATGGATGTAGTTGTAATTTTGATGTTAAAAAAAAATAGGGTGCCTCCCCTACATGTAAAGTGGGAATGTAACTTTTTTTCTCAACCACATCGTGTGGAGTATTAGATAGTTCTTTTATAGAGGTATATTTAGGGGTTGCGAACTCAGAACAAAAGAAAGTTGTTACAAATATAATCATACGTATTTTGTACTAGAACCAGTGTCGCCTCTCGATTTGCTCATTGCTTAAAACGCAAAGACGCGATTGGTTGTATTTCTTAAAATAATCAAGGAAATTAATTATTAACTCTTACCTGCTTGGAATAAAGTCTATATTTGAATGCGAGGTTTTTCTACTGTGTTATTAAGTAATTGAAAAACCTCTCATTCAAATAAAGACTCTAAGAAAAGACTTTCTACTGTGTTATTAACTAACTGAAAAACTTCGCATTCAAATATAGACTTTATCCCAAGCAGATAAGAGTTAATAATTAGTTTCCTTATTTATGCTACAGAGTACACTATTTACCATATGTGAATATTTTATTGTTGTTATGTTAGGAATCCTAGCTAATATTGCACAATATTTTAAAATATTTTGATTTGCATCAACATACTTTTGTCGCGTCCACACTTCAAATAAAAATAATTTCTACAACAATAAATGTTATCAAATCTCAGATACTTAAAACATGGTAATTTAAATGTTGATAAACTTTCGCGATTTGTACACATTATTACATATCAACCCATATGATGGCCCACTGCTGGGCACGGGTCTCCCCAGTAGAACCTACTAGTATGTAGATCCTGGGGGTAATTGCCATAATCACCACGCTTGGCGAGCGGGTTGGTGATCGCAGTAAGGCTTTAAGTACGCAGAGGACGCTGCTGCCCGTCCTCCGGTGTGAAATCCCTTAGTCGCCTTGACGACACCCACGGGAAGAGATGGGGTGGTACTATTCTTAAGCCGGCACCACACGGCACATTATTAAAATATATATATTACGGGTCTTAATCGCGTGAATAATTTAAGGTAAAATACCTTGTCTATTGCCCGACGTTTTGACCGTATTGCAACTTAAATTATTCACGCGATTAAGACCCGTAATATATATATTTTAATCATGGTAATTTAATTACTACAATTTTGTTGTGCTGGTATCATTTGTGGTAGAGATGGGTCAGTCGAAGGGTTTGTTTGTTGGTTTGAATGCGTTAAACTCCAAAGATGGGTTGATTTAGATGGCATGTAGGTAGCTGGAAACTTGAAGAAGATTATTCTATCTTTACTATTCATATGATACCTTCTTCGTCTTTGTCTGCGTTAGGATCACTGTCCTCATTCAACAGCGGAGGGTTACAAATGAGGCGGCTTTTGAAACTCTCAAATCGACTTACAGTTTTAGGGATAACAGTTATACATTTTTTAGTTACTTTTCTACTTTTAATATCAAAAGAAATAAGTTGACCACAGTGGTCAGAATCTATTTGATTAATTACTCTCTTGTTATCTACAATAATATCTGTGAATATATTATCTAAACATGTGGCTGTAGTGGCAGTTATACGGGTAGGCTCTAAGAATAAATTACACAGATTAAATGATTTGAATAGAGCTAAAATCCTCATACTTGAAGTAGTATTCTCTAATAAATTAACATTAAAGTCACCACATATTATTATATTTTTATTAAGGTTTGTTACCTTATGCAAGACTTCATCCATAACATGTTAAAAAATATGATATTGTGCTGAAGGTGGTCTGTACACAGTCAATACAATAAACCGCTTCAACTCTATACAGGCTATTTCTATGCTATGTTCAACAGAGAAGTTAACAATATCACGGCGTTCTTTGAAGTTAGGATTTTTATTAATTAATATTAGTGAACCACCATGTATAGCCAGTTCCCTGCTGAACGAGCTGCCTACTTGGTGATTGTTGAAATTGAACATGAACTGATCACTCTTTAGCCAGTGTTCAGTAATACATAAAATATCAATAGCTTCAGCATTCATGAACAATTCCAATTCCAAGTCTTTTCCTGTCATTCCTCTAATATTCTGATGCACCAGGTTAATATTATTAATATAACTAGTGTTCTGTTTTGACATAACAGAATGATTTTCATGTGGTAGTGCACAAGTATGTGTGCAAGAGGTACTCTCTATTGTCTTATAATTTAATTTAAATTATTCAGTATGTCAATATTATAATTATTATTAATACATAAATTATCATTATTAATGTCAGGTGCTTTAGCCAAATTGTTGGCTAAGTTAAAATTTATGTCATAATTTTGTTGCTCAATAGAAGCAACTTGAGTAGCCAAATTCTTGGCTGAAGTATTAATATAAAAAGATAGTGAAACAGTTATCTGTCTTTTACAACCATTTTTAAGATAATATCTATCTTTTGTCAAATAAAAATATTTACTAACAAGTTTGTTAGTGTCAATAAAATGAAATTTATTATAAAAAGGTCCATTAATTTGGCATGTCAGTTGATGCATAAGGTTATTCAAATTATATCTAATAGTGTTTTCTTCCTGTGATAATCCATTACTCAGGGGAAATGAAAACATAACAATTTTTTTTACATTTAAATTGCACAACTCCTCAAAATAATAATACATTTTGCATGATGTCATTTCATTGTGAGTTTTCCTATTACAGAGTGGCTAATCTATACTTCTATACTAATATTATAAAGGGGAAAGATTTGATTGTTTGTTTGTATTGAATAGGCTCCGAAACTACTGGACGGATTTGAAAAATACTTTTATCGTTGTGAAGCTACACTAACCCTGGGTGACATAGGCTATTTTTATCCCTGTTTTCCCACGGGAACGGGAACTATGCGGGTGAAACCGCGACGCGTCCGCTAGTTAATAATATTTTATATATGTCTAAGGAATAATATTAGGAAAAAAGAAATACAAAAAACATATTTTTGTATGGTTATTTTCAACTGCAAAGAAGTGGTATTTTTGACGTGTCATGCCGTCCGTGGCGTCGTAAGTATGTTTTCATTTGACATCCACACACGTGCCTGGCGGTCAAAAAGTTAATATGATAAGGGTTGACATATTGTTTCCAGCGCAAAGCGGGTCGCTTCTACCCGACCCGGCTAGCTCTGAACATCGGGCGGTCAGTGTCGCTGGCGGACGGGCCGGCGCGACCCGCGGCCGCCGCCGGGTACATCATGGTGGAGACCAACTACAGGGTGTACGCCTACACGCAGACCAACTTGCAGGTCGCCTTGCTGGGCCTCTTCACCGAGCTTATGTATAGGTGAGCACCTACTTTGTACATCATGGTGGAGACCAACTACAGGGTGTACGCCTACACGCAGACCAACTTGCAGGTCGCCTTGCTGGGCCTCTTCACCGAGCTTATGTATAGGTGAGCACCTACTTTGTACATCATGGTGGAGACCAACTACAGGGTGTACGCCTACACGCAGACCAACTTGCAGGTCGCCTTGCTGGGCCTCTTCACCGAGCTTATGTATAGGTGAGCACCTACTTTGTACATCATGGTGGAGACCAACTACAGGGTGTACGCCTACACGCAGACCAACTTGCAGGTCGCCTTGCTGGGCCTCTTCACCGAGCTTATGTATAGGTGAGCACCTACTTTGTACATCATGGTGGAGACCAACTACAGGGTGTACGCCTACACGCAGACCAACTTGCAGGTCGCCTTGCTGGGCCTCTTCACCGAGCTTATGTATAGGTGAGCACCTACTTTGTACATCATGGTGGAGACCAACTACAGGGTGTACGCCTACACGCAGACCAACTTGCAGGTCGCCTTGCTGGGCCTCTTCACCGAGCTTATGTATAGGTGAGCACCTACTTTGTACATCATGGTGGAGACCAACTACAGGGTGTACGCCTACACGCAGACCAACTTGCAGGTCGCCTTGCTGGGCCTCTTCACCGAGCTTATGTATAGGTGAGCACCTACTTTGTACATCATGGTGGAGACCAACTACAGGGTGTACGCCTACACGCAGACCAACTTGCAGGTCGCCTTGCTGGGCCTCTTCACCGAGCTTATGTATAGGTGAGCACCTACTTTGTACATCATGGTGGAGACCAACTACAGGGTGTACGCCTACACGCAGACCAACTTGCAGGTCGCCTTGCTGGGCCTCTTCACCGAGCTTATGTATAGGTGAGCACCTACTTTGTACATCATGGTGGAGACCAACTACAGGGTGTACGCCTACACGCAGACCAACTTGCAGGTCGCCTTGCTGGGCCTCTTCACCGAGCTTATGTATAGGTGAGCACCTACTTTGTACATCATGGTGGAGACCAACTACAGGGTGTACGCCTACACGCAGACCAACTTGCAGGTCGCCTTGCTGGGCCTCTTCACCGAGCTTATGTATAGGTGAGCACCTACTTTGTACATCATGGTGGAGACCAACTACAGGGTGTACGCCTACACGCAGACCAACTTGCAGGTCGCCTTGCTGGGCCTCTTCACCGATCTTATGTATAGGTGAGCACCTACTTTGTACATCATGGTGGAGACCAACTACAGGGTGTACGCCTACACGCAGACCAACTTGCAGGTCGCCTTGCTGGGCCTCTTCACCGAGCTTATGTATAGGTGAGCACCTACTTTGTACATCATGGTGGAGACCAACTACAGGGTGTACGCCTACACGCAGACCAACTTGCAGGTCGCCTTGCTGGGCCTCTTCACCGAGCTTATGTATAGGTGAGCACCTACTTTGTACATCATGGTGGAGACCAACTACAGGGTGTACGCCTACACGCAGACCAACTTGCAGGTCGCCTTGCTGGGCCTCTTCACCGAGCTTATGTATAGGTGAGCACCTACTTTGTACATCATGGTGGAGACCAACTACAGGGTGTACGCCTACACGCAGACCAACTTGCAGGTCGCCTTGCTGGGCCTCTTCACCGAGCTTATGTATAGGTGAGCACCTACTTTGTACATCATGGTGGAGACCAACTACAGGGTGTACGCCTACACGCAGACCAACTTGCAGGTCGCCTTGCTGGGCCTCTTCACCGAGCTTATGTATAGGTGAGCACCTACTTTGTACATCATGGTGGAGACCAACTACAGGGTGTACGCCTACACGCAGACCAACTTGCAGGTCGCCTTGCTGGGCCTCTTCACCGAGCTTATGTATAGGTGAGCACCTACTTTGTACATCATGGTGGAGACCAACTACAGGGTGTACGCCTACACGCAGACCAACTTGCAGGTCGCCTTGCTGGGCCTCTTCACCGAGCTTATGTATAGGTGAGCACCTACTTTGTACATCATGGTGGAGACCAACTACAGGGTGTACGCCTACACGCAGACCAACTTGCAGGTCGCCTTGCTGGGCCTCTTCACCGAGCTTATGTATAGGTGAGCACCTACTTTGTACATCATGGTGGAGACCAACTACAGGGTGTACGCCTACACGCAGACCAACTTGCAGGTCGCCTTGCTGGGCCTCTTCACCGAGCTTATGTATAGGTGAGCACCTACTTTGTACATCATGGTGGAGACCAACTACAGGGTGTACGCCTACACGCAGACCAACTTGCAGGTCGCCTTGCTGGGCCTCTTCACCGAGCTTATGTATAGGTGAGCACCTACTTTGTACATCATGGTGGAGACCAACTACAGGGTGTACGCCTACACGCAGACCAACTTGCAGGTCGCCTTGCTGGGCCTCTTCACCGAGCTTATGTATAGGTGAGCACCTACTTTGTACATCATGGTGGAGACCAACTACAGGGTGTACGCCTACACGCAGACCAACTTGCAGGTCGCCTTGCTGGGCCTCTTCACCGAGCTTATGTATAGGTGAGCACCTACTTTGTACATCATGGTGGAGACCAACTACAGGGTGTACGCCTACACGCAGACCAACTTGCAGGTCGCCTTGCTGGGCCTCTTCACCGAGCTTATGTATAGGTGAGCACCTACTTTGTACATCATGGTGGAGACCAACTACAGGGTGTACGCCTACACGCAGACCAACTTGCAGGTCGCCTTGCTGGGCCTCTTCACCGAGCTTATGTATAGGTGAGCACCTACTTTGTACATCATGGTGGAGACCAACTACAGGGTGTACGCCTACACGCAGACCAACTTGCAGGTCGCCTTGCTGGGCCTCTTCACCGAGCTTATGTATAGGTGAGCACCTACTTTGTACATCATGGTGGAGACCAACTACAGGGTGTACGCCTACACGCAGACCAACTTGCAGGTCGCCTTGCTGGGCCTCTTCACCGAGCTTATGTATAGGTGAGCACCTACTTTGTACATCATGGTGGAGACCAACTACAGGGTGTACGCCTACACGCAGACCAACTTGCAGGTCGCCTTGCTGGGCCTCTTCACCGAGCTTATGTATAGGTGAGCACCTACTTTGTACATCATGGTGGAGACCAACTACAGGGTGTACGCCTACACGCAGACCAACTTGCAGGTCGCCTTGCTGGGCCTCTTCACCGAGCTTATGTATAGGTGAGCACCTACTTTGTACATCATGGTGGAGACCAACTACAGGGTGTACGCCTACACGCAGACCAACTTGCAGGTCGCCTTGCTGGGCCTCTTCACCGAGCTTATGTATAGGTGAGCACCTACTTTGTACATCATGGTGGAGACCAACTACAGGGTGTACGCCTACACGCAGACCAACTTGCAGGTCGCCTTGCTGGGCCTCTTCACCGAGCTTATGTATAGGTGAGCACCTACTTTGTACATCATGGTGGAGACCAACTACAGGGTGTACGCCTACACGCAGACCAACTTGCAGGTCGCCTTGCTGGGCCTCTTCACCGAGCTTATGTATAGGTGAGCACCTACTTTGTACATCATGGTGGAGACCAACTACAGGGTGTACGCCTACACGCAGACCAACTTGCAGGTCGCCTTGCTGGGCCTCTTCACCGAGCTTATGTATAGGTGAGCACCTACTTTGTACATCATGGTGGAGACCAACTACAGGGTGTACGCCTACACGCAGACCAACTTGCAGGTCGCCTTGCTGGGCCTCTTCACCGAGCTTATGTATAGGTGAGCACCTACTTTGTACATCATGGTGGAGACCAACTACAGGGTGTACGCCTACACGCAGACCAACTTGCAGGTCGCCTTGCTGGGCCTCTTCACCGAGCTTATGTATAGGTGAGCACCTACTTTGTACATCATGGTGGAGACCAACTACAGGGTGTACGCCTACACGCAGACCAACTTGCAGGTCGCCTTGCTGGGCCTCTTCACCGAGCTTATGTATAGGTGAGCACCTACTTTGTACATCATGGTGGAGACCAACTACAGGGTGTACGCCTACACGCAGACCAACTTGCAGGTCGCCTTGCTGGGCCTCTTCACCGAGCTTATGTATAGGTGAGCACCTACTTTGTACATCATGGTGGAGACCAACTACAGGGTGTACGCCTACACGCAGACCAACTTGCAGGTCGCCTTGCTGGGCCTCTTCACCGAGCTTATGTATAGGTGAGCACCTACTTTGTACATCATGGTGGAGACCAACTACAGGGTGTACGCCTACACGCAGACCAACTTGCAGGTCGCCTTGCTGGGCCTCTTCACCGAGCTTATGTATAGGTGAGCACCTACTTTGTACATCATGGTGGAGACCAACTACAGGGTGTACGCCTACACGCAGACCAACTTGCAGGTCGCCTTGCTGGGCCTCTTCACCGAGCTTATGTATAGGTGAGCACCTACTTTGTACATCATGGTGGAGACCAACTACAGGGTGTACGCCTACACGCAGACCAACTTGCAGGTCGCCTTGCTGGGCCTCTTCACCGAGCTTATGTATAGGTGAGCACCTACTTTGTACATCATGGTGGAGACCAACTACAGGGTGTACGCCTACACGCAGACCAACTTGCAGGTCGCCTTGCTGGGCCTCTTCACCGAGCTTATGTATAGGTGAGCACCTACTTTGTACATCATGGTGGAGACCAACTACAGGGTGTACGCCTACACGCAGACCAACTTGCAGGTCGCCTTGCTGGGCCTCTTCACCGAGCTTATGTATAGGTGAGCACCTACTTTGTACATCATGGTGGAGACCAACTACAGGGTGTACGCCTACACGCAGACCAACTTGCAGGTCGCCTTGCTGGGCCTCTTCACCGAGCTTATGTATAGGTGAGCACCTACTTTGTACATCATGGTGGAGACCAACTACAGGGTGTACGCCTACACGCAGACCAACTTGCAGGTCGCCTTGCTGGGCCTCTTCACCGAGCTTATGTATAGGTGAGCACCTACTTTGTACATCATGGTGGAGACCAACTACAGGGTGTACGCCTACACGCAGACCAACTTGCAGGTCGCCTTGCTGGGCCTCTTCACCGAGCTTATGTATAGGTGAGCACCTACTTTGTACATCATGGTGGAGACCAACTACAGGGTGTACGCCTACACGCAGACCAACTTGCAGGTCGCCTTGCTGGGCCTCTTCACCGAGCTTATGTATAGGTGAGCACCTACTTTGTACATCATGGTGGAGACCAACTACAGGGTGTACGCCTACACGCAGACCAACTTGCAGGTCGCCTTGCTGGGCCTCTTCACCGAGCTTATGTATAGGTGAGCACCTACTTTGTACATCATGGTGGAGACCAACTACAGGGTGTACGCCTACACGCAGACCAACTTGCAGGTCGCCTTGCTGGGCCTCTTCACCGAGCTTATGTATAGGTGAGCACCTACTTTGTACATCATGGTGGAGACCAACTACAGGGTGTACGCCTACACGCAGACCAACTTGCAGGTCGCCTTGCTGGGCCTCTTCACCGAGCTTATGTATAGGTGAGCACCTACTTTGTACATCATGGTGGAGACCAACTACAGGGTGTACGCCTACACGCAGACCAACTTGCAGGTCGCCTTGCTGGGCCTCTTCACCGAGCTTATGTATAGGTGAGCACCTACTTTGTACATCATGGTGGAGACCAACTACAGGGTGTACGCCTACACGCAGACCAACTTGCAGGTCGCCTTGCTGGGCCTCTTCACCGAGCTTATGTATAGGTGAGCACCTACTTTGTACATCATGGTGGAGACCAACTACAGGGTGTACGCCTACACGCAGACCAACTTGCAGGTCGCCTTGCTGGGCCTCTTCACCGAGCTTATGTATAGGTGAGCACCTACTTTGTACATCATGGTGGAGACCAACTACAGGGTGTACGCCTACACGCAGACCAACTTGCAGGTCGCCTTGCTGGGCCTCTTCACCGAGCTTATGTATAGGTGAGCACCTACTTTGTACATCATGGTGGAGACCAACTACAGGGTGTACGCCTACACGCAGACCAACTTGCAGGTCGCCTTGCTGGGCCTCTTCACCGAGCTTATGTATAGGTGAGCACCTACTTTGTACATCATGGTGGAGACCAACTACAGGGTGTACGCCTACACGCAGACCAACTTGCAGGTCGCCTTGCTGGGCCTCTTCACCGAGCTTATGTATAGGTGAGCACCTACTTTGTACATCATGGTGGAGACCAACTACAGGGTGTACGCCTACACGCAGACCAACTTGCAGGTCGCCTTGCTGGGCCTCTTCACCGAGCTTATGTATAGGTGAGCACCTACTTTGTACATCATGGTGGAGACCAACTACAGGGTGTACGCCTACACGCAGACCAACTTGCAGGTCGCCTTGCTGGGCCTCTTCACCGAGCTTATGTATAGGTGAGCACCTACTTTGTACATCATGGTGGAGACCAACTACAGGGTGTACGCCTACACGCAGACCAACTTGCAGGTCGCCTTGCTGGGCCTCTTCACCGAGCTTATGTATAGGTGAGAAGATTCTTCGTAGGTTTGTGCTCGTTCGTGTGTTAGGTTAATAGATGATTGTTACTAATTGTTGAGACTGAGAGACTCGGCCAGGTCTTAGGGTCATTCAAGTAATACGTAAATACCTACTAAGGGAGGTGATAACGTCAGCAATATTTGTGGTGAATATAACATAGGTATAAATCGGCTGTCTCAAGTGAAATGCACCCCCTCCCTTTCCACCGTCATCACGAAACAAAAACTAAATGTTTACGTTACATAAGGGGGAAGGGGTGAAAGCTTTGTTTGCTTTTGTTGTCGAGGTGGAGTTGAGGGAGTGAGTTGCGATCTAAGCAGTATTTTAGTTAAAATGACTAAAATACTGCTAAAATAAGGCATCAAACTCGCGATCGAGAGCGCTCGAGTTCGAATCCTACCTATTATACTACCGACGGGAACCCACTCTTATCACAAGCAATTGTGGGACAGTGACTGGCCTGTTGGTCTAGTGGTTAGTGATCCTGACTACTGAGCCGGAGGTCGTGGATTCGATCCCCACCCAGGATAAAACTTTGTGTGATAAAAGATGGTTTATTGTCTGGGTGTTATTTATCTATAATATAAATATATTTAGAAATATATAAGTATGTTTATCAGTTGTCTGGTTTCCATAGTACAATCTCTGCTTAGTTTGGGATCATATAGCGTTGTGTGAGTTGTTCCAAGATAAAAAAAAAGCATATTGTTGTCAAAATTGTTTTTATTTAAAAGGTTCTACTGGGGAGATCCTTGTCCAGCAGTAAGACATAATTTGAGTAGGTATGATATTTGATACAGCGCCGTTCGTGTCCAGGTTCCCCAACCTGGTAGTGGGCGTGCTGACGCGCGAGTCCGTCCGCCAGGCGCTGCGCGGCGGGATCACGGCGCAGCAGATCATACACTACCTCGACCAACACTCGCATCCACAGGTAAACGACTTCTAATCGTTTATGAATATCCTATTTTAATTATAGATTGTTAAAACGCTATGTGTTTTTCGCCATGGGTTTTTGTAACATAATTTGATGCAGATAAGCTGGTCAATAATAATAATAAATAGTCTTTATTCACTGAGGAAGCAAAATATTACACTTGTTGAAAAGTCGATTCTGCATGTACATGTAATGCCTGTTCGCAAACAATAGGTTAAGCCGTAGAAAACAACGAGGCAATAAAAACTCGCGGCTTCTCTTTTCAAATTGCCAATGTTTACAACTCGACTCCTGTAAACTTACGTTTTTGGCGTCCTTTTCACTAGAGACATACTGCTTTTTCTCGAGTTAGATATAACACATAGGATTAAAATAGTATATCAACATTTTCAGATGTTAAAATCTGAGACGGGCGGTATAAGATCGACGTCGATGCTTCCACCAACTGTCGTCGATCAGATCAAGTTGTGGGAGAGCGAGCGGAACAGGTTCACCTACACCGAGGGAGTCGTCTACAATCAGTTTTTGTCACAGGTAAGTGATTGTACACAGTATTTTAGGTGTGCTACTAAAACTAGGAAGTTGCTGCCAATCTGAAAGATCTATTATGAGATTTAAACAAATGATCCAAGATTATTCAATATGTCAATAGATAATAACAAAATGTCCAACATCATTTAAGCCTTCGATCTGTGTGATATCTATGAATAATCGTTAATATTTCACTGGCCATGAGCAATTGTTGGTCTTCCCCTTCGTCCTTCGACCTGTTTCAAACCTTAATTGGTCCTTCAAGCCATTACTGGTCCTTCGAGCTATTAGTCCTTCGAGTCTGTTTTGGTTCACCAAGCCTATATTAATCCTTTGAGCCCATTTTTACAGGTCTTTCAAGTAATTTCTGGTCTTTTAAGACGTCCAACACGCTTTTAACTACTGTACATATACGAGGTTATTTTTATTATAATGCTCAGACACCGTAACAATATTTTTACTTCAAGAAATCATATAAAAAAAGAAAATGAAAATATTGAAAAGTTGCAGAGTTATAGGCCATTCAAGTTGTATTGTGTTCTTCGCGATATTGTGCTCATTGCGTCCCGTAGTACGTAATCCATAGTTATAATTGGAAAATAAGCGATGATTAAATTTCACATCACATTGTAAACAGGATTTGAACTGTTAGAATGATTAATGATTGATTAATTAATTAATTGAAAAAATAAAATGGTCCAAAAACTACCCCTATTAGATTGTGTTACTGATTCTGAGCAAACTACTTTCAGATTTGCTACTATACCAAGAATAAAGTTGTATATAAAAATTGGTATCTGTTGATCAGGCGGACTTCGTGGTACTCCGCGACTACGCGAAGCAGCAAGGCGTGCTGACGTGGCAGAACGAGCGCTCGCGCACCATGGTGGTCACCCGCCACGGACATGATGACGTCAAGAAGTTCTGGAAGCGGTACTCCAAGAGCTCCTAGCGCACTGTGCCATGTACTAGATAACCACTTGTATGTACATACGTTATATAGGATAAGTTATTATGAAGGCTGACGTCGACGTTTTGTGAGTTTAATGGAATTAAGAGGACAGTGCGATGTACCACGTTTAGGCACCTGTCCCACCAACGGCGATGAGCGAGAAGAGTGTAGCGATTTATCGTTCAAGAAACGTACAATAGATGTATATTGTAGATCGCGTCCGTGTAAACAAAAGAGATGCAGTATAGAGAGTACTCGCCGGCTGTGGGAACGGTCTAAGATCAACTATTAATATCTGTATTTCTTTATTTATCTTTCTAATACCTTTGAACGAGCAATTCATGTATATATAATACTAGCTGTCCCGCGCAACTTCGTCTGCGTAAATTTCCCCCGTTTTTGCAACATTTCTCATTGCTGCTCCGCTCCTATTAGTCGTAGCGTGATGTTATATAGCCTATAGCCTTCCTCAATAAATGGGCTCTCCGACAGTGAAATAATTTTTCAATTCGGATCATTAGCTCCTGAGATTATCGCGTTCAAACAAACTCTTCAGCTTTATAATGTTAGTATAGATACGTAGCCTCGGCAACGGCTCCAACGATTTTCATGAAATAGGGATTCGGGGGCGATAAATCGATCTACTTAGGTTTCACTTTTAGAAAACGTCGTTTAAAAAAAATACCGAGCAAAGTTTGGTCATCCAGGTACTGTTTCTTAAGCGATATAGTCTACTCGCTTTCTCGCTGTTGGTGAGACAGGTGCCAAACGCAAGTATAATTACTGGCATTAGTCGTATGCAGGAAAAAAGTCCGTTTGTTTTTGAGAGTCCGGCTTTAGTTTGCCAACTTAGGCTAAAATATGTTACAACCTATTACTTTTAAATGGTATTTTAATGGCAGATACAATATTACAAATAGTGAAGTTACAAGCTCACATTGTCAATAATATTAAAAGTTGTAAAGATCTCGTGCGACAATTGTATGAATGTTATGAATCAGCGCTGTGCGTTGTGTTTTGTATGTGTAAATAAACTTATTTTTATATATGTCTGGTTCATTATTTTACACATTTACAAATTAGTATTAACGAAATAAATGGAGGAATATTTAAGAACTGTAGTCGAAATATACTATGCCGCAAAGGACACACTAAGGGTGCGTTTCCACTGACGCGGAGCTGGGTGGACTTCAATAATTGATCAATCGCAATACTCGAAATCGTGCCCAGGATTATTTCGAACACTGTTATTGGTCAATTCACGATCCACTCTGCCTCGCTCGCGTCAGTGGACACGCTCCCTAACCTCTTAGATGGGGAGCCCAAGTAGCTAACTTTGGTTAACTTGAGCGCGGTAGATTAACATAAGAGGGATACCTCGTACCTTGTTGAGTACCGCTACTGCATATTAGATCTTTATATAACGACACGCATCTTGGGCAGCCGATCAAAATATTTAGTGTTACGTCACAACGCCCCAGCCAATCACACTGCGCCATAGCGAGCCAATCATAGCCAATCACTGCCATGCCAAGCCAAGCCGAGCCACTACCCGAGCTACCGAATGCCTTCGGTGGAAGGTGTAACTCTGGATGTCGATGGTTACGACTGGAGGAAAGAACGATCTCTGGCCATTTTTGAAACAATACGAATTAATAAAAAATTCTTGTGTGTGATTCAGTGAGTCTTTTTATTATAGAGATACTCGAGCGTATTAGATTAGCATACAGATGTTTTAGGTTGATTATCCTAAACACGCTGACCTAATATTTCAACGTTATGTGGAAGGAATTTCTTAATCTGTCGATCTTTTTTTTAATTTTTCAAAAAGCTGCCACGAGCTTGGGGCTTGTACGAATCGTAAGTCATTTGAAAGTGAGCTTCTTGTGGGTTCCCTTAACATCCCCTCCATCCCTTAACTCCTTTTCTCCGCCCACCATTGAAAGGATATATATCATATTTTTTTTCTTCGCACCATAAATCAAATAGGTCCTCACGACGCTCGAGTAAATCCAAGATAGCTACTTGGGCTGCCCAGTGGGTCAATTCACGTAATTAAAGTTTTCGTATTCTTGTAACTTTGAGACTTCTTCTGGGATTCAAAGTCAAAGTCAAAGTCAAATATCTTTATTTCGTAAAATCAGGTTAATGATTATTTGAAAACGTCAAATTAAGACATACTAAAAATTTTATAAAATTATGAATGTTTGAAAAAAAAAAAACAAAATGAGGTTAGGTGGCAGTTCCAAGTGTAAAGCTCATGAGAAGAAGCTGCCAAGAAACTCATGTGCCACTCTTTTAAAATCATCAAGTTTTTCTTTACAAAAATACATTTTACTGAATGAACCATTGTGTTTGGTGAGTGTAATAACTAAATAATAATACTATTTGTAACTCTAAAATGAATATATATAAACGTATTCAGCAAACACAATACTTCACTTCTTACAAAGTAAATATGTATATATACATATAATCTTAAAGTACATTTTAATAGCCTGTGAGAGAAAGCAGTTCAATCCCAAGCGTTTTTGTCTTCCATATAATCAATTATTGAGTAGTAACTTTTCATTGTTAAAAACGCCTGCGCACCGTACTAGACGCATACTTGACGGTCTTTGAGATCGATTCCAAAGTTACAAGAATACAAAAATAACCGTTTTAATCGAAACTGAACTGCTAAATACGAGAATTGACCCCCTGTCATCTAGCCATGGACCAATATGGTGGCACATCGTTTGATTTAGTAGGTTCAAAGTTGCGCAGCGAGCTACGAAGCAAGCTATTCTTGGTGTCTCTTCGAAGGATAAAATTTGGAACGAGGTACTCCGATCGCGGGTTAAGCACGCTGAAGTTGTAATGAGCTGGACATATCTGCAAAAGGACCGATAGCCGCTGGAGCAAACGAGTCCTAGAGTGGAGACCGCGACGATACAAAAGGTGGGACGGACGACTCCCAGCCAGATGCACGACGATATAGATGCAGTGTCGCTCATGACGACGGGGGGGGGGGGGGGGGGTTGGGTTGCATTTGATTCAATATCGGTACACAGGCTGATGGATTTAAATCCAACACTTTACCTTTGTCGTGCCCTCGGCGAGATGGGTATCGCGGGTGGGGATTTGGGATTTTAACACGCGTTAAAAAAGGGATTCAAAAACAAATTACCAATATTAATACTGAATAAAATTCAATTTTATTTTATGATATATTCATAAATCTTTTTTTTTTCGTTTTTAACTAACAATTTTTACTTTATTTTAAATTGAATTTAAAATACATGAATATTTTTACTTAGTAAGTCTTATATTACACCCAGTCTTAATATTTACCTACACAATCATTGTTCTTACTGAAGTTACAAAAGTAGTGGCATGGCACCTGCCCTAGAAACTGACTACCATAAACAAAACAAAATTTTTTAACATACACTTTCATAAAAAAATCTTTAACTGAAGTTCGTGAAGTTGACAAAATCATAGACTTATTGTCTACACACAATATTATACTTCTCCAGCTTACGTAAAACAAAGTCCATTAGTAATCTCACTTATTTAAAAAAAAATCAAAATAATTCACAAAAAACACCCATACCACAATATGGTTTTATACATATATACATGCAATACAGACACATTCAATTCATTTATACATTTTTATATTCCACGGGTACGTAACGCGTACAAACAATACCTATATAAACGATATTATTTATTTTCAAAAACCTCTACTATCTCTTCCTGAATAAGATAGCTTCGTATATAATTTTCAATAAACGTTTGAATCCACAGATATTTCTCGTGAACAAATACTTAGTTCTCGAATTTACCAACCCGTTTATTTTATTTTGTGGCACTTGTCTCACTGACGGCGATAAACGAGAAGCGAGTAGCGATTTTATTGCTCAAGAAACGTACAATAGATGTATATCCCGTTCGTGTAAACAAAAGAGATGCAGCATAGAGTGAGTATTCGCCGCAGTGTGAACGGTCTAAGATCAACTATTAATATCTGTGCCTCTTTTGTTTACACGGGATCTACGTAAGTATGTGCGTCTCTTGAGCGATAAAATCGCTACTCGCTTTTTCGCCGTTGAAGGGACAGGTTCCTCAATAAAAACTTTGTTTTTCGTTGAATAAAAAAGACATTCTTTTCCATTTAAGACGAAACAAATACTTCCAAGTATCGTGTAATCCTCTTATTCATAATGCGTTAACAACAGCATTTAACTAGAGTTTTTTGTTATTTATATAATTTTCAAAATATAATTTCTATTCTATTTTGATAATTATCTTCTGACAAAACATTCGCTAGTTAAAATGCTGGTTATAAAGTATTATTAATAACGGCCGGTCTCAATAATCTAGATCTACCTATCGATGGATTTGGCTACTGGAGGTAGAATTTTGACATATTTTGTATGGGACTTATGTTAAATACCTCCAGTATTAGTAGTTAGTATATTATTGAGACCGTCCGTAAGTGGATTATATGTAACGGGCGGTGTACGACGCGTTCAGTCGTGCGGCTGCGGCGGCGGGCGGACGGGCGCGAGCGCGGCGTACAGCTTGCTGACGGCCGACTGCACCATGCGCTCCAGGGACTCGTCGTCGGGACACTTCACCTCCTGGAATATTTGACAATAACTGTTACATTTTTTTTGGAGAAAATCACGGCGCTTCTAATTTTTTTATGGAGGGCACTGTGATGTATATGCAGAGGTCTCGAGCGAGTACATCATAGACTTGTGGTATAGCCTTTGTAGCTATGATACTCGATTGTGATTTACTTTTATAAAGTTGGAATTATGAGGAGATTCGGATCGTAGCTAGTTTTAATTTAATTAATTACTTAGTAACATGTGATTTAGTATAAAATAAATAATACAAGTGATATTTATGTTGTGCTACGTTTGCATCGATAAAACCGAACGTACCTACACCGTATCTATACCCCCTCTCTGCCCCTACCCGTGACGGCGACACCCACTCGCCGGGACAATTATTGCAAATTCTCACATTAGTCCTTTAGGCTCCTGCCCAAAGCAATCGTGAAGTCGTAGGTTTAAACCCTTCCTACCCATTATACCGACGTAAACCCGCTCCTAACACAAGCCACCGGTAGAGATACATAATCATACAATCCTGTTAACCCCTCCAACTAAGCTATATTTCATTTCTATTATTGGGGGTGGTCAATAATAGTAATAAATTAGGAGATTTTTTTTTGTGTCGCGGTCTGTATATAAAATGCAATACGGACAGAATATCTTACCATATTGAGTAAATCAATGTCTGCTCGTTTGTCGTCAACAGTGACGTATAGTTTGTCTCCCTTGAACATCTTTGGTACGGCGTCTTCACCGAACATCTCTTGTAACATCTCTATCGCGCACTCCTAAAACCAAACAAATATCTTAATAGACGTTAAATAAAAAACGATTGAATAGATTTTCACCAAATATAGCAAGTGTAAAACAATAAACCAACAAACAACGTCAGTAAAACAGTTTCATTAAAATACATTTCTCTATTTACGATTGAATTAAGAGTTGTGTGAAATCCTATAGGTTACAATCGTTCGTAAAATTGTCAGTAGGTCTACTCTCTTTCTTTAAAACGAAATTCATAAATTTTCGTTAACTTACATTTCTTAAGTTTACGGAACCTATTCTAAATATTTTTTGCATAAGCTCAAGAAGTTCGAACATATGGACAATTTTCTGGAACGAGTGGATTAAATAGATGTTCTTGGCTCCTTATATTACCATCTCATTTTTGATCGAAACTTCGTTTTTATTAAATTAAAGTAGGCCTCCAGGTCGTAGAATCGACAATTCGAATACATGTGACAGGTACTGTAGAGTGCACCTTGCACTTTGGGGTTTATGTAGAAGTTTACGGTCCGTATTGTCATTCATAGAGGAGCTTGTCAGCCTTGTCAGTAGCGATGAGCGAGTCCCAAATGTATCCACAATTGAATGAATCACAGTCGACCATATTGAACATCTAGTAAACAATCGAAAGTAGATTGTTCCTAATGAACCCATTCGATTTTTATTTGGAATAGGTTCAAACTGAGTTTCTGCGTAGGGAATATTATAAGGCTGATTATGTTAAGGTTTACACAGCAAAATCACCTTTTCAGCGGGATCGGCTGTTAAGACTATTTTCCCGCGTAAGGCATTTGTCTCATTAAAGGGGCGTCTAAACGCGCCATTTTTATGGCAATTTGTGGCGGCAATGCTGTGGCCGGCAATATGGCAGTACTCTTCAAAGTTGACTTGAGGGTTGCCAGACGATCGCTAAGCGATAGATTTTCCATAATGTTGCCCGGCCAATTTTGTTGTTGTTTCAGTCGCTTTCTATTTTATTGTTGCCGGGTTGTGTAGCCTGGTTGGGAGACTGAATCATGCGTTTTATAAATGCAGACATATTGCCATTAGGGGCTGAGCAATTAGTTGCCAATAGTGACGCCACTATTTGCCGTAAAAAATGGCCTGTTTAGACGCTCGTTAATGGGGAGAAAGTGAGTAGCAATTTCATTGCTCGAATAACGTATCTACTTATGTAGATTTTGTGTAAATAAAAGAGATACAGATATTAATAGTTGATTGCTAATCGTTTACACTGCCGGTGAGTATACGTTCTAGACTGCATCTCTTTTGTTTATGATAGGTGTCTTAAGGTTTGCGGGCGAATCCGCAGGGTGAAGCCGTCAAAATCGGCGACTTTGGTGTGTAGACAGTATTATGTAACAGTGGATGATTCTACGGGCTCAAGTTTCTTTTAAAGTTATCTGAGTTTTTCAGTTTCTTTTTCAGATATGTGTTATTCTAAACGGGGTTATATAAAACGTTTTTTTACAAAAAAACATCGAACGGACTGCCTGTATTTATTGAAGAGTTTTGTTGTCTATCTTCGAAACTCGTCATCAGAGATCTTTATCAAATTTTTACGGGGTCATTTCGTACTCTTTTGAACAAACATATAATTTCCGTCTATATATGACGGAGTTAAGTCTGAATATACATACAAAAAAATAAAAAAAACGAAATGAAAACCTCCTCCTTTTTGAAGTCGGTTAAAACCCCAAATATAGAGTTTCCCCGTTCCCTCCCCGACGCCACTACCACTACCAGGTCCCGCGTGGCACCCACCTTAAAGTGCATCCTGTCGAGCTTGGGCGCGAGCGGCAGATGCCTGGGCGCGGGCAGCGCCGACGCGCTCAGCACGCCCGCCACCAGCGCGTCCGCGTACATGTCCGACACCGGGCCCGCCGACCACTGCGGGGTATACATACTACTTTTGTACATACTACATTTGAAACGACACTTCGTTTTTATTTTTTTTAATAATTAATGAGAAATATGAAAACGGCCTATATATTTTTACGATACCGATCGCAACAAACAATCGTTAGGATTTTTTTTCTAAATAACATAGCTTTTTTGAAAAGAAAACCAACATTTTTACACCGTACTGCAATTTATAGAAAACATAATCCCTATGGCTGACCCTTAGAACTTTTTCATATTAAGCGAGTTCAATTTCCGGTTCAAACAGGTTATTAGTTAAAAAAATTTTTGATTACAATTTGATTTATTTTTAAAAACAAAATGATGTCTTGTTTCATAAAAATGTTCTATTTACAACATTTAAGGTACTTTCACTCCGTGTAACATAATTTTGGAGCATCCTGTATATTACTGCTGTAGAATAATGGGACATCATATATATTACTGCTGTAAAATAATAGATACTACTAAGTCACGCCAGAGCGGTACTATCTGGACTCAATTTGGCACAAAAATAATTCCGAATAATCCAAAATCAACGGCACGGTAAACATCTATTATTATCTTGTACGAAAAAATCGTAACACATTAAGTTTTCATGGTATTGTCTATATCATATAAAGAGCAAACGAAAGCGGCTCCACAAATAATAAGTGATAAAACTGCCCCACAGATACCTAGGTTATAAATGTTATAACAATATCGAAAACCTAATAATATCGAAGTAAAATTACCAATATTTATAAAGATAATATTAAAGACAAATTATCAATATTATTCGATATATATTTATCGATATTATTAAATAAATCAATCAATGAATATTAGTACTTTTTTTTTTTTAAAGATAACTAACAATGTAGGATTGAGTCCCACATTTTTAGCAATCTTGTTAACCCCTCCAGCTAAGCTCAAAGGCTTGTGTTAGGAGTGGGTTCACGTCGGTAGTATAATGGGTAGGATTCGAACTAGCGACCTCACGATCGCCAGACCGATGCCTTAGCCATTAGGCTACCGCCGCTATAATTTCGATATCTATAAAAATATTTCATATATTTGGCAGATGTCGATACTGGTAATGATATTTTTATTGATATTTATAAAACTTGACACATATCATAGCTATTTATAACAGGTGCGTTACCAGTGTTTTAGAAAAGAAAATATTAGTTTTTTTGAATACCCTTAAACCATGTCGCTCCGAAACTACAGGAAGCGACACATTGCACTTGCATTGCACACACACATTTGTAAACTATTAAGTATATAGTACCTCGAGTGTGATGGTGTTGTTGTCGACGGTGAGATCGACACAGTTGTAGACCCTCCAGCGCGTCTCGCTCAAGAACTCGATGGTCCCCGCCAGCTGCATGACGACGTGCCGCACGAGCCCCACGGACCCGCTGTAGTGGATCGACTGACGTTGCGTCACCTCTGACTGACTTAGTTCCGTGTATTCTATAACAAATACATGTCATATCGAATGAAAATATAGCGAGATCATCAGCCGGTACCGGTCCACTATCGGACATATTGACTGGAGGTCGTACTACCGCGACGAGCACAACCCCGATGCGCAATAATTTCAGTAATCTTCTGTCCAGACCCAGGAATGAAACCCAAGACTTTCGTATGCCAAACCGGAGCCGGAATTGAACATCTAACCGGGACTATGTTACTAAACCTCGAATTCTTCTATCCTTCCTGCACGCGAGTCAGGCCCTCGCTTGCGCCATCTAGCCGATAGTTTGAGAATGATTACGGCCATTGGTAACAGAGACCTTTTTAAACCAATTATGATGTCGCAGGCCGAATATTATAGTAATTTTTATAGGCATTTCTTGCCAATTACTTTATTAATACAATAATTGCATTTTTGAAAGATAGAAAAAATCTTAAACTATCGGCAACATGGCGCAAGCCTTTCTTCTTCACTCGCGTGCAGAAAGGATAGAAGAATTTGAAGTTTAGTAACATAGTCCCAGTTAGAAGGTTTGATTTCGGCCCCGGTTTGGCATACGGAAGTCCCAGATTCGATTCCTGGGTCTGAACTTCAAATTATTATATCTTTCAAAAATGTAATTATTGTAACATTTTTTAAATTCCAAGTTTAAAAAATATCGCAACAATTCTTGAATGAATTAATAAATGTATATTATGTTAAACGTTTATTAAAAAAGAGAGAGTGAGAGAGAAAATGGCGTTTACTTATCACAAAGAACCTTTACTTACAAAAGTCAACCCTGTTCAAAGCAGATCTTTACATGTAGAAAGCGTGAAATGAGTTTTCTGGGTTACAACATTTGTGATAAGGGTAAGGTACAATTAGTAGTTTTAACTGCTTTATGAGTTTGTAACTATATGAGATAATTTTACATGTAAGTCTGTTTTTTTTAGAATGACTAATTAATATTGTAAAGAGGTATAGTGAAAAAACTTAAGTATTTGAGTCCCGAGTCACTCGGCAGTAAATGCGAGTTATTCAGTAGAGTACAAGTACTGAAAAACTGCTGAGTATGCAGTGTACCGAGTAATAGCACCGAATAAGTAATAGTACTACGAAGGTTCACTCCCTAACAAAAGTCAGGTTTAGGTATAAAAATATACCTAGACTCGCCAGAGCTACCCGCCTGCAAGCTAAATTGAAACTTATAACCGCGCGCGAACCGTGAAGTTTCTTTGCGCGTCCCAGCTTTATGACCGAGCTGCGAAGTCCGCACGGGGTTGACACTTGACAAGTTTTTGTACCTAATTAATTTATTAGTTTTAAGATAAGTAAGTACATTAAACATTACAAACGTACATTTAGCATTATAAACATAAAAATTCCAATTGACGTGTGTTCGATTCCCACGGGTGTAGATACTCCTTTGTAAACATTATCCTATCCTATTCCTAATATTATTTCTGGGCAACTAATTAAGGATTTGTATTTTAACTATTACTAAGTACTTAAGGATGTAAGGAATTAAATAAGAACGACCGGCTGCCGCGCCGCTTTTACACGTGCTTCGATGACGCAGTGGAATTGTAAAAAATGTTAATTCTGATTCACTATTCGTATTATTCAGACATCCGTTAACACACCAATATCTTTTCTACGGATAATATTGATGTTTAGGCTTAGCGCGACCGCGACTGTCGTCGTAGATATAGATTCCGTATAAATTAAAGAGATACACATATTGATAGCTGATAGCTAATTGTTCACAGTTTCACACTGCCGCCGGCGAGGATTACATCTATTGTACGTTTCTTGAGCAAGAAAATAGTTGATAGTTGCTCGCTACTCGCCGGCGGCGGGACATGAGAGTGAGCTAATTCATACACGCGGGCGAAACCGCGGGCGACGCTAGTCTATACAAATAAAAAAAAATGAGACGTCTGTTTGTAATGTCAAAATAACAATATTTTTGCTAAATGCATATGTAAGTAGTACATACGGTACGTATAACAAAAACCTAATTTTTTTGTCTGTCCGTCCGTCTGTCTGTCTGGCTAATCTCCGAATCGGCTGGACGAATTTAGACAAGCTTTTCGCAACCAGACAGCTGATGATGTAAGGAGTAACTTAGGCCACCTTTTTATCATCACGCTAACGTCTATAGGGAGTGAGCAGCACTGCGATTTCACGCGGACGAAGTCGCGGGCAAAGTTGGTAGAAAATACATGCAGAATTGCACGACAAGTAAAAGATATTTTCTGTGGCGAAGCAGAATTATTCTACTAGTGCTGGCGACAAACAATATGAGGATCTGTTTTATTTTCAAAATTATTATGTCACAAAACTATCAAAATAAATTCTTCGAGAAAAAAAACTATTTTATACCTAAATAGAAAAATGGCAAGTATTGCACCATTAACAACACACCACCAAATATGAATAAAAATAAAATACATGCATATTCCTTATTGCAACAGCAAATGATCATAAAAGCACTCACTATTAAGATCGGAAGGCGCCAGGATGTGATAGTTGAAGTTCCTCTTGACCAGTATACCTTGCAGGTGCTTGCCTGCCTCCGGCTTCTCTACGGCCAGCGAGCCCATCACCTGCACCACAGTTTATAATATATGTTATATTGTATACTATCTACATTTAGATGAAAGAACCAGTCGTCAATCAATCTATAAATAAAATTGACAAAAAAAAGCAAAAAAAAAATAAACAACAATTGGAAAAAGACAAGCAATTATTTCGCAAGCTAGTTTTTGGGTATATAATATACCTTGAGTCGTGAAACCTTTGTGGAATCATTCTTTTGTCAAACAGTTAGGAAACTTTGAGAAAGGGTTGCTTAACAAATTATTGGAAATTGGAAAGAGATCCCAATGAATACAATAATTGCATTTGAAAGAAAAATTTGAAGTTCAGACCCAGGAGTCGAACCGGAGACTTCCGATCGCTTTACCGGAGCGCTAGATGGCGCTTGCGAGGGCCCAACTCGTATGCAACAAGGGAAGAGAAATTTCAAGTTTATTGTCATAGTTCAGGTTAGATGGTTCGGCTTTCGCGCTTTTTCTTTCAAATGCAATTATTGTATTTATAAAGTAATTGGCAAGAAATGCCTAAAAATAAATATCGAATGTCCTAATTGGGTAGATACTGTTTGCAAAGAGGATTTTTTGTAAATCGTCTGGGAACTAGACAATTTGGTAAATGGCCCTTTTGGATAATTGTCTTTTTGGTAAGATGTCTTTTTGGATAGTTGTTCTTTAGGGTACAAGTCCGTTTAAGAAGTAGTCTCATAATAATTAACAACCAATTCTATCAATTACCTTGGCAGTCTTATCTCCTCGGAAGGTAAGAGCTAACAGCTGCGTGTTCCTGGGCGTGTGGATGTGCAGCCGGCCTCTATGTTCACGTTGTAGCGCCGCCTTTAGACGAGACATCTCGTTCTGTTCACCGTGGACTAGCACCTGTGTATGATAATTCATATACTTGTATTTTATTCTAAACGGCTAAATGGTTTTTCTTCAAATAAAACTAAGAATAATCCCGATTAAATATGCTTTCTAATAAAAATTGCATCTAAATCAGTCCAATAATTTAGGTAGGAGCTAAGATGCTACAGACAGACAGATGTACACTTCACGTATCTTTTAATACTCCTTCTTTGTTTGGGGGTTAAAATTTATGAAAGGAATGCATTGTAATAACTTATTAACAGTCATAATAATATCTTGGGACAATTCACACAATGTCATTTGATCTCCAACTAGGCAGAACTGGAGGCTAACGTACTTATATATTTCTAAATACATACATATTATAGATAAATTAAACCCAGCCACAGAAGAAAAGAAAGAATAAACCATCGTGTTCATCACACAAAGTTTTATCCTGTTGAATCGAACCCACGACCTCTAGCTTAGCAGTCAGGGTCACTAACCACTAGACCAACAGTTACCATTGTGAAGATAATCGACTTTTTATTTGGTCATATCTTTCACTAGCTGACCCGCGCAACTTCGTATGCATCAATTTTCCTCGTTATTGCAACATTTTTAATTGCTGCTCTGCTCCAATTGGCCGTAGTGTGATGTTATATAGCCTATAGCCTTCCTCGATAAATGGGCTATCCAACAGTGAAATAATTTTTCAATTCGGATTAGTAATTCCTGAGATAATCTCGTTCAAACAAAAATACTCTTAATCTTTATAATATTAGTATAGATAATGTACACCTGCACACATTAGGTTGTGTCGAGGAGTTGGAAGTATGTTAAAAGCTAAAACTAAGCTGCAAAAGTCGTTGACATCTTCGTCTCTACTGAACTAGAGGCGAAATGTTTACATTTTTCTAAGATATAACGCAAATATATTTAATGTTGGACATGGTTCATTTTCTCATAATATTAAGTACTAGCTGTCCCGCGCAACTTCGTCTGCGTAAATTGTCCCCGTTTTTGCAACACTTCTCATTGCTGCTCCGCTCCTGTTGGCCGTAGCGTGATGTTATACAGCCTATAGCCTTCCTCGATAAATGGGCTATCCAACAGTGAAAGAATTTCGAATTAGAATTAGAATTCGGATTAGTAATTCCTGAGATTACCGCGTTCAAAAAAACAAACAAACTCTTCAGCTTTATAATATTAGTATAGATACAGAGAAGTGCAATAGATTGGTGCTTACTGCTCCCTTCGTCTCTACTCACCACATGAGGCGGTTTCAATATATTGATGAACTCTGAGGTCTGTTGATAGTCTGTGTGTGCGGAGAACGAGATGTAGTCCACAGACATCTTTAGCGGCAGCTTCTGTCCAGACATAGAGGTGATCTCCTCTGGTTCTGACAGGATTGTCTTAGCTAACGTGCCTTCAACGCAGTAACCTGGAGGTAAACGTATACTTGGTGAACAAAGGGAATAGAGGAAAAAAACAACTTAAACAAAAATAACCCAAATTAAGATACGAGTACGAATATGGATAACTGTTATTACTTAACATATATTTGTTTTATAGTCTCCCCTATAATGTTCCAATTTCCAACTACAAAGAAACAAACCACTGTGAGAATAGCTACTAGCCGTATACCAACACAAGGACACTGCAAATTCGTGATTGTCACCTAGTTAAAGTGTACAAGTAATAATAAAATAATAATAAAAACTTTATTGACATAAAAGGATAAGTACAAAAATATATGATAACCCTGTCTCCTGTGCTAGTATACACTGTATTACAGGAGACAGTGCCTTCTCCTTACTTATACAAACGGTTTATGCCAACAAGAACATGCAATAAGCAAACAAAAATTGAACAGTTTAAAATAAAAGGGATGACAATAAAAAAGAAAAACAATCAAAATAAAAAATCAAGTAAATTTGAAACTGATAGAAATTATCCAATAAATCAGTTATGTCAGTCTTAGTTATGAACGTTACCTGCAATAATAACTCCATTCTTGGGGTCGGTGCACCACGACTCGAACAGTTCCCGCGACAGTCCTGACTGCATCATGCCCGGGGACGCCATGATCACGCACGGACCAATGTCCTCAAAGTGATCTATACCCTGGAATAAACATCACTTTGTCAACTAGGAAACGTTATATTAAAAACTAGCTGGACCCATGCAAACTTCGTCTTCGTCAATTTTCCCGAGTACTATCAAAATATTAATCGAGTTTTTTATATACAGGTTGTAACAGAAAGGTGTGGTCAAATTTCAGCAGCGGATAGGGTTTGTTATCAGTATTATATACCTAGTATATGTACACCTACCATGGTGCCATAGCTGATTGCATTATTATTACATAGTTATAGCATATTCTTTTTGTCAAAATTCAGTAGGGAAAGGCGTATGGCATAAGAATTATACCTCCCCAGGTACAAAATTCGATTGGATTATTATGGTATAGAACTTTTTAAGTCATACTTTTTTTAATTAAAAACTTTTTAATTCATAAATAAACGAATGAAAAAATAATTATTTTTGTTTTTAGGGTACTCCAATTTTGATAAAATTAGGTATGTGCGCTCAGTATCATAGGCACATACCAACCCTTGAATATGACCACACCTTTCTGTTACACCCTGTATAAGATAAGCCAACTACCCAAGGATGTCTACTGCTACGGGTCTGACTGTTTACAGGTGTCTACCAAACGGGCATTATTTTTGTTATAGATAGGTTTAGTATGACGTACTGAATGTAAAATTACAATATACCTATAAATAGGGATGTTGACTGTCAAGTCAAATCAGTCTCTTTTTATGAAATGTCAAAACGACAAGCTTTATAGAAATGTGTATGGAATTGGAACCTATGATGTCATAAGTTCCTATCAACAAATCATCACTTTTAGTATTCGTTTTCATGCTTTTAAATTCAAAAACATGTTAAATTGTAAAATAACGCTTATTTTCAGAGCATTTCTACTATAGGCCGACCGCTTAACTCGTATATCGCCTGCGCGGTGGAAGGGAGCGCGGGGTGATGTTAACGGGTGGGTGAGCGGGGTGCGCGGGACAGAGAACGTGAGTTCTCTGTCCCGCGCAGGCGATATACGAGTTAAGCGGTCGGCCTATATAACCTGATTAGTTTAAAATAATTTACTGTTATTGTAGTCAACTACCCAATTAGGGGGGAATACCCGCGATTTTGCGAAAACCATTTCGACCTATATGTCTCAGACAGAGTTAAATTTGAGATATAGTTTGGTTACGGAGAAAAATGTTGGTTTCATAGACTACATACCGGGAGGGAAACAGTCGATCAGACTAGGCTGGCACTACTAGTGCCGACGACGAAGCAGCGTAGGTACTACGTGAGACACTTTCGTGCCAATATAAGAATTATCCATACTAATACCCGTGTTATAAATGTGAAAGTAACTCTGTTTGTCTGTCTGTTACCGTTCATGCTTAACCACTGAACCGATTTACTTCCCTCCCTCTGGTGCGATATCTTGAGATTTGTCTACAACCAATAGGAAAGGAGCATTAATGAGAAATGTTGCAAAAACGGAGAAACTTGACGCAGACGTATATGAAGGTCAATTTTGGCGTCAAGTGCCCGGTTACGGAGAATAGGCCAAAACGGTTTATCGCAAAATGGGGGCATTTCCGCCTCGCTAATTTGTAAGTATTTTGTGAATTAATATTCTACGTCATATTGAACCCATCCAAAACAAAAAATAATTCCTGCAATTTAGTGCATTATGAAGAAGTAAAAAATCCTCTACTGTCTGTACTATTTATTGTTGATGATGTGTTCGTAATTTTGGGTTACCAATTGCAAATTAAATCAAATCAAATCATCTTTATTCGTGGAAGGTTACAATAACTTGTTATTATACGGTGTAGGTTTCGCTATGCCCAGCCATGGAACAGGCGTATATACAAATTTATTATCACAATATAGGTTACATCATTAATCAATTTGAACATAAACATAGTAATAATTGTGATCGAATTATTTTTCAAAGTTAATCAATTTAATTATTTTTTTAGGCGTATGTTTGTTTATAGGATATAAGGGGGATGTAAGGGAGCGCATCACCATCTTTCGCTCCAAGCCAACCTCACCTGCACGCGGTACATCCTGCTGTACAACGAACGAGGCTCTGGCGACCGGCTGGTGGCGGTATAACCATCCCAACTTAAGGCGTAGCTAAAGTAACAGGTCAGTGACGGGCAGCAGCGTCACTGATGCGAGAGCTACGCCCTGCGATCGCCAACCCGCCTGCCCAGCGTGGCGATTATGGGCATTACCCCCATATGCACCAAGCACAAAAGCCACGGCCCCCAGTTCCCGGCAGTCACGCTATTCCTGGACATGGTGGCGTCCACGGTAACGGCGTGGCGGGGGGTGCTAAGAATCTCCGGGCTACGGAAGGCCACCACAACCGACTGACCCTGGCGACGTATAACGGACGCACGCTACGGCTAGACTCGCATCTGGCACAACTTGAGGTGGAACTTGGGAAGATTAGGTGGCATATCCTCGGGTTAAGTGAAGTCCGAAGAGAGGGAGAGGACACCATAACCCTCGAGTCAGGCCACCTTATGTACTTCCGCGAGGGAGACCAACAATCCCAAGGTGGTGTTGGGTTTCTGGTAAATAAGTCCCTTTCTGACAACGTTGTGGAAATGTCTAGCGTGTCGAACAGGGTAGCGTACCTCATTATCAAGCTCACCGAGAGGTATAGCCTCAAGGTAGTGCAAGTGTACGCACCGACCTCGGCACATCCAGACGACGAAGTGGAGGATATGTTCGATGACATATCGAGGGCCCTCCACTCCACCACTAAGACCCACTACAACGTTGTTATGGGGGACTTCAACGCTAAAGTGGGAGTACAAAATTGCAGCGAATTGGTAGTAGGATCCCATGGATTTGGAAGCAGAAATCATAGGGGGCAAATGCTAGTCAACTTCCTCGAACGGGAGGGGCTCTTCTTGATGAACTCCTTTTTCAAGAAACGGCCCCAAAGGAAGTGGACGTGGCAAAGCCCCGACACTATGACGAAAAACGAGATCGACTTCATCATGACGGACAAAAAGCATATATTCAGAGACGTCACCGTGATCAACAGGTTTAATACCGGTAGTGATCACCGACTTGTCCGAGGCTCTCTGAATATCGACTTCAAGGCGGAACGTGCCCGTCTGATGAGGTCCAGGCTCCGACCTACTTTGCTTCAAACCATGATAGGATCCGAAGCGTTCCAGTCAAACCTGGATAACCGATTTGCTGCCATGGAAACCACAACAGACGTAAACCAGAAGCTCGTAAATGTGGTTCGGATACTCAGGGAAGAAGGTACGAGATTTTGTGAAATGCAGCGTAAGGGCAGGAAGTCAAAGCTTTCGGAAAGAACTTTAGGGCTAATGAAGGAACGACGTGAAAACCCACCCGTCACTTCGTCGGAAAAGCGCGCTCTAAACCAAGAGATCAACAAGCTTATACGACACGACCTTCGGTGCTCCAACACTCTTTTGATTAAAAGAGCGATCGAGCAGAACCGGGGGTCAAAAGTGTTTGTACAATCTCTTGGAAGAAGCCACCTGACGAAGTTGACCACAACAAGTGGAGAAGTCGTTTCTTCGAAGCCGGCAGTCCTCTCCGAAGTGGAAGGCTTCTATGGCCGGCTATACGCTTCGCATGCATCTCGACCTGATCCAGAAGATGAGGGTCCTAGAGCCACTCTAACACGCCACTACACCGAAGACCTGCCAGAAGTCAACATTGACGAAATCGTGCTGGCTCTTAGACAGCTAAAAAATGGAAAAGCCCCTGGAGAGGATGGCGTTACAACAGAGCTGTTAAAGGCTGGAGGTAAACCCGTACTGAGGGAGCTCCAAAAGCTCTTTAATGCTGTCCTGTTCGAAGGGAGAACTCCGGAGGCGTGGAGTAGAAGCGTAGTCGTCTTGTTCTTCAAAAAAGGAGATAAGACCCGGCTGAAGAACTACCGACCTATTTCTCTTCTGAGCCACGTCTATAAGCTGTTCTCAAGAGTCATCACGAACCGCCTTGCGCGAAGACTTGACGAATTCCAACCACCGGAACAGGCTGGATTTCGGAGCGGATATGGCACCATAGACCACATCCACACAGTGCGGCAGATTATACAAAAGACCCAAGAGTATAATCAGCCCCTGTGTCTAGCATTCGTGGACTATGAGAAGGCCTTTGACTCGATTGAAATCTGGTCCGTTCTGGAGTCTCTGCAGCGATGCCAAGTAGATTGGCGATATATCCAAGTGATGAGATGTCTCTACGAAGCCGCAACAATGTCCGTCCAAGTACAGAATCAGGCAACAAAACCTATACCATTGCATCGAGGAGTGAGGCAAGGGGACGTTATCTCCCCGAAACTGTTCACAAATGCAATGGAGGATATGTTCAAGACGCTGCACTGGAAAGGGCGGGGCATCAACATCAATGGTGAATACATCTCTCACTTGCGATTTGCAGATGATATTGTCATTATGGCGGAAACGCTGCAGGACCTGCAACTGATGCTGAATGACCTGGCTGACTCCTCTGTACGCATCGGCCTACGGATGAACTTGGATAAAACCAAGGTCATGTTCAATAAACATGTACTACCGGAACCGATAGCGGTGCACGGCGCCGTTCTCGAAGTTGTTCAAAAATATGTGTACCTCGGGCAGTCATTGCAGTTAGGTAGAAACAACTTCGAGGACGAGGTGAACAGGAGAATTCGGTTGGGTTGGGCAGCGTTTGGTAAGCTACGTCAAGTCTTCTCATCGTCGATCCCACAATGTCTAAAGACTAAAGTCTTTAATCAGTGCGTCCTACCCGTCATGACATACGGAGCCGAAACGTGGACACTGACGGTACGGCTAGTCCACAAGTTCAAAGTCGCTCAGCGGGCTATGGAAAGGGCTATGCTCGGAGTTTCTCTTAGGGACAAAATCAGAAATGAGGTGATCCGTCAGAGAACCAAAGTTATCGACATAGCCCACCGGATTAGCAAGCTGAAGTGGCAGTGGGCTGGCCATATTTGCCGAAGAACCGACAACCGTTGGGGTAAACGAGTTCTTGAGTGGAGACCACGGCACGGCAAACGTAGTGTAGGACGCCCTCAGGCCAGGTGGAGTGATGATTTACGCAAAACGGCTGGCAGGAGCTGGATGCGAGAAGCCGAAGATAGAACAAAGTGGCGTGCAATTGGAGAGGCCTATGTCCAGCAGTGGACTGCGATAGGCTGATGATGATGATGATGATGATGTTTGTTTATATTATTATCAAGCATATCATCCACCAGCGTTCATAATTTTATTGATTTCTGTTAATGTAAGTTTGTCCGCTAATTTAGTGTCGTTAAAGTATTTAATTTTTTTAAATTACTCTTTATAACAAAGTTCATGTACTTATATGTTTAAGAATCACAACAGCGGCACTCTCTATTCACTCACATTCAGTGTTTGAAGCGACGTAGAGAGTTCTGCATAGACCATAAAGATCTACCGTTATATCGAGAGTTTAACTCTTTTTTTTTTTTGCTTTTTTGGCAAACAATCAACTGAGACAGGCCAAGTTGCTTAATATCATATTTCACTGACCCCTCTTTTTAACAAAGACATGCCCATGTTATCACAGATTATAGGACAGAACACCTGCGTTACATTACAATGTAACTAATCTTCACAGTCATATCAATAGTCTATTGTAATCCTTATCATAATACAGATAAAATTTAAAATTGCTTGTTCATTCAACCTGTGTCCAAATCATATGCGAGGATGCTATAGCAACCGAGGCCAAGGTCATGTTTATTCATTAGATAACGCGTACAAATAGCTACCGAAATATATTTATATTTAGACCCATGATATCATTTACATACTCGATTCATTCAATAAAATTAAAATCGTTGTTCAGTGTTTAATTTAAAAACCTACCTTATGTGTGTGCAAAATTGTTTTAAAAATTGAAAATTATTTATTAGGCGTAAATCGATCTCTACGAATGGCTACAAGCCATTGTTTTAAACGAACTTTATCCTTAGGAAACTTATGACATCCAATTTTTTTTAGCACATAGGAACTGCACGACATTGTGGCATTTAGATTTTGAGAGAACATTTATTGTACCTTAAATAGGTACAATAAATATTCTTATTTTATATCTTTATTTTATTAAAAAAGTGCAAAAAACGTAGAAACGCTTTAGACAGATTTCTGGACCTGACGTCTTAGTGCTGTCGCCTAGTGAGCGTCATTTAAGTACACTCTCATTGATCATTGATCAAACAATAGCAAAGTCTAGAATTAAAGAAATTTGAATATCAGTTCCTTATGCAACGTAAATGAGCACTAAGCATCTGGCCATAACTTTATAGACAATCTTTTTTTTTAAGATGGATATCGTTAAAGATTATGCTAAATTTGAGCTAAGACTTTTAATCGTTTTTATTTTCATAGTCAATTATTTTATTAAGTTATACCTAAGCTATCTAAAAGTATCACTATGAAAGTTTGACGACCTACGAAACTAGTATATTAATAGGTCAATTATTTTGAATCATTTTTATTGTTTGAAGCTCAGTTCTTAATAGGTATAACAGATGTGACCTTGACTCTCTGTTGAATGTTTTTTACCGGTACGTTTCATTATTTAAAATATGTCTATGCTATTATAATCATAGCATAAAATTCAACGATACACTAACAGCTACTTAATTTAAAAATTGGTTATTTGAAATTTCATGACATTTGGTTTCGAAAATGAGAAATACAACCTCTGATTTAATGCCAACCCTGTTTGATCAAATTTAATTAAAGTGATGAGTAAATTTACAATCAAATGATTATCATATCTAATTAGGCTTAAAATTTATAGCGTATGGATTTTGATTTATATTTAATCTGAGATAAGATTGTGTGAAACGGAACGCGGTTTTTTATTCTGTAGTGTTGTTGACAGTAGCCGGCGGGCGGAGGCCGTTGTATAGTTAAAGAAAAATATCCAGTTAACATTATAAAAATATAGTAAGTTAAATAATATATTATGTTAATATATCAATGTACTATTAATGAATTATTTCTACGTCACGGAATCTATGTATAGATTATAAACAAAATGTGGGCTTGTTGCATTTAGATTCGGAATAATATTTGTGGTTCGCAGATTTTTTTGTGAGAGAATTGATATTAACTAATTTAAATAGCTTTGTATGCGGCCTGAAATATAATGTATATTGTATACAAAAACGACAACGAATAAATTTGTTATTCTTTTAAGGAAATAAACAGTTAGATTGTATTAGTATTGCTACGGCCGTGAGCACGGGTGGACTCTATCAACATTTATAAACAGTTAGGTTTTATTTAACGTATTAATATAATACAGAATAATCTATACATATAATAAAACTGTAAATTTTACGTGTCTGTACATGGCCGAACTTAGTGAAAAAAAATATTAGGAAATGTTCGAAAAGAGTATTTAAACACTTTGCTGCATTTTTAGAAATGTCTGTCTGTCTGTCTGTCTGTTTGTTTGAACACGCATCACGCAAAAACTACCGTACAGATTCGGTTGAAATTTTGCACGTGCAATCTAATAGATGCAGATTAACATTTAGGCTATAAATTATCACGCTTTTTCCCATAGGAGCTAAGCAGTAAGGGATAATGTCTGTAGCTATTTTTCGTTATAAAACAGTAACTACTTGACGGATCTTTATGAAAATTTGCAGTTTTATAGTAAATACTATAGGACATTATTTACACTATGAATCATTACGCTAACGTCTATGGGGAACGAGTAGCAACGTATTTTTTGTCGCACCATAATGGTTTATCACAAAAATTTCCACAAATAGACATTATCTATAATTGTAACCCGTGGAATGCATAACTTCACGCTATAGTATGACCATTAGTGCTGTGCACTCCCTGAGGTATGCGCGCGGTGAGACGGGGGGGTTAGAATCGGCTGCTGCGCTGTCAGTGCGCCGTCAACGCTTGTGACGGCAGGTAGTGTTATTTGTATCGGACTGTCTATGTCAGACGCACACGAGATAAATATTCAAAGATGGGTCGTGCGTTATCTCGTGATATGAAGACTGTCATTTTTAAGGTGGCTGAATATTTTAAGAAAAGAAAAGCAGACAAAGAAAGCTTTGAATTTAAAAATGACGTGAATATTGCTAAAATCGTTGCGGAGGCTACGGGATACAGCAAAAGAACCGTACATAATGTGATTTCTGCGGGCTATTTAACAATTGAAAATTCAAGCCAATTAAAATTTCAATCGCCAAAAAAACCAAAAGTTCTAAAGAAAAAACACGTTGTGGATGATTTTGACCTTGGAGTTATCAGAAGAAAAATTCATCAGTTTTACGAAGTTGAAAAAAAAATACCAAGTGTCCGTAAGTTACTATCAAGTTTGAGACAGGATGGCATATTGAATTGTGGACGGGAATATTTAAGACAGCTTTTACACAAAATGGGCTACCGTTACAAAAAATGCAAATCAAAGAGACATCTCCTTATAGAGCAGCCTAATATTACAGTGTGGCGGAAAAAATATCTTACACAAATCAGAAATTACAGAACGGAAAACCGAAACATATATTTTCTTGATGAAACATACATCAACGCCAGTCACCATGCCAGCAAATGTTGGCAATCATCGTCAGAACCCGGTATTCATGCTGATATTGGGAAAGGACGGCGACTAGTAATACTCCACGCTGGGTGTCGAAATGGCTTAGTGGATGATACATTGACTATATTCAAATCCGATGCTAGAACCGGTGACTATCATGGAGATATGAGCGGACCTACTTTTTATAAGTGGGTAGATGAAAAGTTAAAAGATAAGTTGCTGCCGAATTCTGTGGTTGTAATGGACAACGCGTCTTACCACAGCGTTCAGATTGAGAAGAAACCAACTATATCAAGCCTCAAAAGTGAAATGCAGAACTGGTTGCTACGCCATAATGTAGAATTTTCAGGAACCATGTCAAAGGCTCAACTGCTACTTCTTATCAAAAATACACAAAAAGAACCCGTGTATAGAATTGACGAACTCCTGAAAGCCAGTGGACACACTGTTCTGCGTTTACCTCCGTACCATCCAGATTTAAATCCAATCGAGTTGGTCTGGGCTGATATTAAAAACAACATAGCCCAAAACTATATTAATTCTTCTCTAGACGAAAAGATAATCTTATTGGATAAATTGTTTTCGGAATTCACGGCGGAAAAATGGCAGAAATGCGACGATCATGTCCAGAAAAATGAAAATGATTACTGGAGTCGCGATAGTAGGTTCGATAATGTTATCGATTCATTCATAATAAATTTGCAAGACTCTGATTCAAGTTCCGGTGGCGAAGAGGAAGATGAAGATGATGACGAAATGGAAGATGAAGTTGAAACAGAATCTATGTCAGAATAACTTTCGTTAGAATATATAATTGTTTGTAAATATAAAAAATGTTTAATAAAACAAGTCCTGTTGTGAATTATAACTTTCAATTCTTATTTATCACCTGCATATTTTTAATAAAATATGAGTATATTTGGGTTACATTTTAATCAACAAAGTAAGTATATATTACAGATAGATAGCCTCCGACCAACGCAACGTCCCGCCACAAGTCTTGCCTTAGAAATGCAAACTGATATCGTAAGATCTGTCCGACATGTATCGACCTCATGTGAACTCATGCACTTTTTTCTTCGCCCCCCACCTCGCCGTGCATACCTCAGGGAGTGCACAGCACTAATGGCCACACTATAAAACTAAAAGGAGCTAAACACAACATTTTTAAGTTTCATAAGAACAGTTATTTTGACGTGTTAAGTAGCTAATAGTATAGCCTCGAAGCTATGCTAGCGGACTTTGACGACGAAGTCCCAGGCTCGAATCTGATGTCTGGATGTGTTCTTTTTGTATTTATTTAAATTGTCTTTATCCTTTTTTAATATTTTTCTCAATGTTTTAGTTATTTTTTCGACCGTAAGTAACTTATTTACTTTGGTTATTACTTTTTATATTAAAAATCAAGTAAATAATGCAATTAATTATAGGTATTGCATTGAATTAATCGTAGTAGATATGAAAAACAATATTACATTATAGTTAAAAAGTATTCGACATTTTCCAGAAATGATGTGTTCGTTTAAAAAAAAAGACATTACACACGTAAAAAAAGTACATGTAGCGCCATCTATGAAATCAAATTGTGAACAACAAAACAACGGCAACATTCTTGAAAGTAGATGGCGTTGTATTCAATAATGTTCTATACTTAGTAAAAGAAGTTTTAAAAAGAAACACATTGCTATGATTTTTAGAAATGTTTGTCTGTCTGTCCGTTTGTTTGACCACGCATCACACAGGTGCATCGAGGATCATGTTTTGGGGTTATGGTTGGAGATTACGTGTTCATCAATTCAACGATAATGAATGGCTCAACATCGTTCAAGTGTGAGTAGTTCGGGTGACGGGAGGAGGGGGGTCGTTGTTTGTCAACCGTACCTTTAGGGATATCTGACATTTTCGCGGGCATGACACACATGACACGCTCTGTGTTTGCTTACTAAAGTGTTACAGCAGTTTTATTATTAGTATATTGCGTTGTAACACTATATGAAATACACCCCATTTTTAGCCAAAATGACAAAACAGAACCCTTATAGTTCCCTTATGGCCGTCCGTCCGCAGCTTAGCTCAGAGACTGTTAGTGCTAAGGTTGCAACTTTTGCATGAATAAATTACTAACGCCGATAAAGTGAAAGAACAAAATCTTGAAAATCATTATTTTTTTAAGGGTACCTCTTTTATATGTAAAGTGGGGATGTGATTTTTTTCTCACCTACCTACCCCATCGTGTGTGGTATCATTAGATAGGTCTTTTAAAAAGCGTTTAGAGTTTGTGAAGACTATTTTTAGATTTAAGGATTCCTTTGTGTATAATATTAGGCTTTATAGTGAACATTTTTGTTAGAGTCAAGTGTCCCCCTGCCAGCTAAATGGTTGATGTTGGGTATGTGAAAAAATTCAGGGTAGTAGTATAAATACTAAAATTATAAGGAAAACTATCACAGTTAAGTACTTAGGCTTTACAAGTTAACGATCACATGAGAAGTAACAACATTTTCGTACAAATTCTATTAAAAATTATTAGGTAATAAGTAGGTATAACGTTGAAAGAATGAAACAAAAACAACAGAAAACCCACTTCTTAAGCCGCACACCAAACTAACTATCTAAAAGAATAGAACAGATCAATTTTTATTTAGTAAGTATTTAGTCAACAGGACTGTTTCCAACATATTTACACAGAAGTTATTTCGTTACCTAAACTACCTTAATTTAAACCCGACTTTCACGCGAACGAAGTCGCGGGCACAACTATTATGAATATATACATATATATTACGGGTCTTAATCGCGTTTAGGTTAAATACCTTGCTTACCTACGTTTAAAATGCATGATAGTTTAAGTATAATTTAATTTAAAGTCATAAAGTATTAAAATAAACTTATCCAGTTTTGAAAATAGATGGCGTTTAAATACAAATTAAACAGAATCAGGTAAATTGATTTAAAAAATAAATCTGAAATTCTTACGATTATGTATTATATATATATATTATTTACGGATATGAATTTATGATGATCTTAATTAACGACAGGTTCATCATCATCATCATCAGCCTATCGCAGTCCACTGCTGGACATAGGCCTCTCTAATTGCACACTTTGTTCTATCCTCGGCTACGACAGTATAGTTTAGTATTTAAACTAAACGTTTCTAAAAGATATACTAATTCACTATATCTTTTAGAAACGTTTGAATGTTGTCTGTTTGTTTAAACACGCATCACAGTACCGCGGGAATGCAATGTTTTAAAACCAGGATATTTTTTTAAAAACTTATCTCACACTAGCCCTATTTCGCGCGAGTACTTGGGCGGTTTCGGGCTTCATTTAACCCGAAACCGATAATAGTAATATTTGATGTGATGCAAATCATTTTGGTAAAATACTATTATAATTTGTCTTCTAACCGTCTGGCGCCATAAACTTTGTCGCCCTTTATTTTGCTGCACTGGGCATTTGCTTGGCTTGCCTTGCCATAGGTCGGGCCCTGATTAGAGCTAGGCCCTAATATCCATAGATGCCACAGATCATTGTGGAGCATGTTTCCAATATGCTTTACACAGAAGTTAAATTGTAACATAAACTACCTTAATATAAACCCAACTTCCACGCGAACGAAGTCGCGGGCACAGCTAGTACCTAATAATATCCTAAAGATTGATAGATGTTATATTTGAACTAAGAGCATCACTTCTACCAATATCTTTTCCTTTGTATTCCAGCAATGCCACCGGATTCTTTCAAGGCCCATTTGATCACGTGGCTCGAAGACCACCGCGGGTTCGTAGTGGCCGTGTTCTGTCTGCCGGCGAGTTTCCTCTTCGGAATACTGCTGAGGGTGCAGGCCTATGTCAGGTGGCTCACTAGTGACCCTCAAAGACATGATAGCAGTGTTAGGGAGATTCAGCGTAAGGTTTGTACCATCCACTTCTTCTATCTTCTTTAGTGTTAAAGTAATAACTAATTGAATCAGGCGTCATATGGCCGAACACCATCATAGATTGATTACTAAGGACTGACCACTCACTCGTAATCTGTCAGTCCCATGGTATAATAGAATAGGTACGAAGATTTAATTAATTAACACGTCGTTTTTGCCCGTGTCTTCACATATAGACTAAGGGATTACCACAATATTTTTTTTTAAATCACCAGTAGTAGGTATAAGCCATAGGTAGTCTTGGTGGGTACCACAACATTGTCAGTTATACTTCCGTGAAAAAGTAACGTTAACGCATCTCTGTGTTTCGGTTGAAAGGCACTGTAGCAAGTGAAATCACTGGGCAAATTAGATTTACGAAATAATGTCTTAAATGAGCAGCGCGCATTACGTTGTATAAAAATAACATATCCTTCTTCAATTTAATTACTTCTACGTCATTAAAATTGGGCTAGCAAGCCAGCATTTCAACTGCGACTACCATGAGTTAAAAACAAAACGAAACTTTTGAAACTTCTGTCCGTCTGTCCAAATTATAACTTTTTAAATTCATTAATCTATACAAGCATGCCGAACTAAGCATTGTATAAGTAAGTCATCATATTAATATAGAAAAAAACCTGTTATAATGAAGTAACAAACAGACAAGTAATCTCATTTATATATGTGTCACAATTAACCCCAAAATCTCATCCCCCAGGTACAAGAATGGAACAAATCCCCATCAAAAGACCGTCGTCTGCTCTGCACCTCCCGTCCCAACTGGCAGTCCCTATCCACGACGTTCTTCCAGAAGCACTTGCACCATCAAGTACCTATCCCTCTGTACGACATCTTGGAGCTGAACGAGGAAGCCATGACGGTCAGGGTCGAGCCCATGGTGACTATAGGTGACATCACGGCGTATCTGATACCGAAGGGTTATTCGTTGGCTGTCACTATTGAGCTTACTGATGCCACATTGGGAGGTAAGTCTATCTCTGTTTTTTTTTTTTATTTATCTGAAGAAGCAGATGTAAATGTGGTTAAGAGAAGACCACAAATAGTTTTATAGGGTTGTTGTTTTAACTTTTTTGGTAATTTACCGAGTTCGACGGGAACACGAATTAATTACTATTGTAGCTTTATTTACGTCCCAGGTTCTATCTCTAAACATCTTTGAAAACAAAATCTTCTTCTATCTAATTCCATCATTTTTTAATTTATTTTCTTGACTTTTTTCGAAGAAAGACGTTCTAAAGTATTGCATCAATATTTTTTTCCCGTTTCATTTTTCATAATGTTGTCCCATTTTCATGTTACTTAAACCGATTACTACCATTATTTATTTTTTATACTTGCTGCAAGTAAAATTCAATAATATTGCTGTCTTGGACTATTTTTTAACTACAAAAAATATCTAAACTTTCAGGTCTCGCGCTCGGCACAGGAATGTCAACCCACTCACACAAAGTTGGACTCTACCACGAAACAATAACGAGCTACGAAGTCGTTCTAGCAGACGGTTCTTTAGTAACGGCCACAGCCGACAATGAACACGTAGACCTATTCAGAACACTGCCATGGTCGCATGGAAGCCTCGGCTTCCTCGTCGCTTTAACCATCAGAATCGTCAAGATAAAACCATTCATTAAAATCAAATACATTCCAGTTAAAGGTCAAACAAATTACTGCAATATGTTGAGAGAATATTCCGGAACTTACGAGGCTGTTCCGAAGGTATTCCCTGATTATATCGAAGGTACTATTTATAGTAAAGATGAGGCCGTTGTGATGATTGGTGATTACTCAGACTATGATCCGAAAGTCCCAGTCAATAGATGCTCGAGATGGTATAAGCCCTGGTTTTACAAATACGTTGAGAGTTTCCTTCAGAAAGGAGAATATGAAGAGTTGATACCTTTAAGAGATTATTTGTTGAGACATAATAGAGCTATATTCTGGGTGGTAGAAGACTTTTTATCTTTTGGAAATGACGTCATTTTCCGATACTTATTTGGCTGGCTTTTACCACCAAAAGTGGCTTTTCTGAAGTGGACTACAACTCCTGGCGTTAGGGCTTATACCTTCACAAGACAAGTCTTCCAGGATATTGTACTTCCTATCCAAGAATTGGAGAAGCAAATTGAAATAGCCAGCGCACTGTTCGAGAAAATGCCTTTACTTGTCTATCCATGCAAGATTATAGATTACGGTCCTTCTTCTGGTCAGCTTAAAAGACCAGCGTCGAAGTATTTAGTTCCTGGGACTAACTATGCGATGTATAACGATTTAGGTGTATATGGGGTTCCTGGTAGGGTTAAAGAGAAGAAGCCCTATAACCCTGTAGTTGCCATGAGAAAGATGGAAGAATTTACAAGAGACGTGGGGGGTTATTCCTTCCTATATGCTGATACCTTCATGACTAGAGAAGAATTTGAGGTTATGTTTGATCTGTCCTTGTATGAGGAGGTAAGGAAGAAGTATAGCGCGAATGGCGGATTCCCACATTTATATGACAAGGTGAAGCCCGAGCTTGACGTGTTTGCTATCGGTGATGAGAACGCTATTGCATAATTACTTTATTTTATACGATTAAATAAATATAATCTCTAAAGTATTTTTTTTTTTTTGTAACTAAATTGTTGATTATAAAACAGGTACAGTCCCCACTCAGTGGCGATCGAGTAAAATCGAGAAATTAACAAGGTAAATCAATGTTATCATTACCAATATATAAACTGTTGTTTAAAAATTTCACATAAGTTGCTAGGTTTGTGCCTAATTTCCCTCCGATCGTTAAGGATTTCAATCACATCACTGGACACCAATTTATGAGTTGTTTATAGGAGCCTTAAATGTTTGAATGTTTGTTAAATCTCCTGCAACACAGTGGCCATGTATGTACCATAAGAAAAGTTACTTTTTTGTCAGTACCTATAATATTAAAGGACGATTTGACAATACGAGAGACGATTGATGCGTGAATATATATGCGTGTATGTATTACTTTCCATAACAAATAATAATAAAAATATGTTGGGACAACTCACACACAGCCACCTGATTGCAAACCAGGCAGAGCTTGTAATATACGAAGCGGCGGTAGCCTAATGGGTAAGGCATCGGTCTCGCAATCGTAAGGTCGCGGGTTCGAATCCTACTTATTATTATAATACCGAATGAACCTACTTATAACACAAGCCATTGCCGGAGGAGTGCCCCTGCAGCTTAGCTGGAGGGGTTAACAGGATTGCTTGTGCATGTGGGACCAAAATCCCAAATTAATAGTTATCTTTTAAATAAATAACTATGGCCACCAGATAATTGCTAAACATACTTGTACAGTATGATTTGTAATATACTAAGTAATAGCCTTCTGCTTGTGGCTTCTTTAGACTACACTAAATAACTGTGTAATATAAGTTTTTAAAAATATTTTATACTAGCTGTGCCCCGCGGTTTTACCCGCGGTTTATTAGCCTATGTGTTAATCCAGGGTGTCAGCTCCATACCAAATTTTATTAAAATCGCTCCAGCCGTTTAGACGTGAAGAAGTAACAAACATACACACTCACATACAAACTTTCGCCTTTATAATATTAGTGTGATATTAACCCTTAACTACCAACCACCTGTTTTTACATAAAACACCTACAGACTAATTTGCTAGAGTAAAATAATAATATCTTGGGACAACTCACACAACGCTATCTGATCCCAAACTAAGCAGAGCTTGTACTATGGAAACCAGACAACCGATAAACATACTTATATATTTTTACATATATACATATTATAGATAAATAACACCGTTGTTTATTGTGAGATTTGGGCCCTAAACCTGACAAAAAAACAATGTTTTTACTCACAGATGTCTGGTAGGTTGTTGTGTGACAAAAGCAAGTGGTAGGTGGTTAAGGGTTAATAGTTGTAGTATGTTTTCTTTTTTCAAACTAATATCACAAACTTACTTGGTGTAATAAAATTAGTAGTATAGTAAATTAAAATAAAAGTAAAATAAAGCACACAGGAGCGGGATGTTTTTTGGTACATTACAATTCATCCTGTATAATATATTTCTATTTAAACATTAGAATATTAAAAATAAATGATATCCAGACAGAATAAATAATGCTAATCATCAGACAAAGATTTTTTCTGAGCGGGTTGGCTTCTGGCTCAGCAGTTAGAGTCTAACCTGTCACAAATAAGGCGCAAGACTGCAGAGAAATACACACTCTATTTGTTGCGACAACACGCTCTATCTCTCTGACCTATATAGTATTATGTGCGTTGGATATCTTTGTTTTTCAGCCCTATGTCGCGGGGGACTTTACAAACATACAAGTCACGGACACAAAGTACACCCAGACTCAGAACAACCATTTGTGGATCACACAAAGTGGTGTCCCGTGTGGGAATCGAACCCTTGCGTAGTAGTCGGACACACTGCCACCGCGCCACAGAGACAGTAGAGTTTAAATCATTTTTTTTTTATTAACTTATGATGCAAAACAACTGTTGTGATACGTCGAGATTCTACATGTACATGTAATGCCAAGTTCGCAAACAATAGCCGCTAGCGTACTAGTACAGTCCTACAAAGATCTTTTGGTGCTTCGATGACATTGAAATGAGGGTGTTTTAAGACGCCGGCGTCAGTTCTAGTTTCGGTCACGCGCCAACAGATCCTTGTTACACTGTAGTATAGAGGTTGCACACTTTATCGTCATTTTATTATTTCACTAGTTGTCCCGCGCACTAACTTCGTCTGCGTAAATTTCCCCGTTTTTGCAACATTTCTCATTGCTGCTCCGCTCCTATTGGTCGTAGCGTGATGTTATATAATCTATAGCCTTCCTCGATAAATGGGCTATTCAACAGTAAAATATTTTTTTAGTAAAATATTCGGATCAGAAGTTCCTGACATTACTGCGTTCAAACAAACAAACTCTTCAACTTTATAATATACTAGCGGACGCTTCGCGGTTTCTCGGTTCTCGTTTCCGTGGGAATACAGGAATAAAACATAGCCTATGTCACTCGGGGCTAGTGTAGCTTCACAACATTGAAAGATTTTTTTAAATCCGTCCAGTAGTTTCGAAGCCTATTAAATACAAACAAACAATCAAATCTTTCTTTATAATATTAGTATAGAAGTATAGATTTCTTCAAAATTGGCCCTGCAGTTTCAAAAATTATAAAAAATCTTTCCACTCTATAATATAAGTACATATAGAAAAATGTAATGGGTTCATGAACTAACCTTCAAGTTGGAGATATGCCTGAAGACGAAGGGGTTGTTGATGGCGATCTGTCGGCGGATCCTGTCGTTCATGGCGTTGACGTACGTCTGGTACACCGCCATGCACTTCTTGGCGAGCGACGACGCGTAGTAGATCGGGATGTCTTGCAGCTCGGGGTGCAGCGACCAGTACTCGTCTGGCCAGGGGTACGCAATATTACTCTAAATGTTGATGAACTTTCGCGATTTGCACATATTATGAAAATGTATATATTACGGGTCTTAATCGCGTCAATAATTTAAGGTAAAATACCTTGTTTATTGCCCGACGTTTCGACCGTATTGCAACGGCCGTGGTCACGGGTACACGTGAATAATTTAAGGTAAACTACGTTGTTTATTGCCCGACGTTTCGACCGTATTGCATATTTTACCTTAAATTATTATAATAATAATAATAATAACACGCGATTAAGACCCGTAATATGTATATATATTTTTATAACAATATTACTCTTTGTCGTTGATAAGAAGAGATGTCAAGTCAAATCAGTCTCTTTTTATGAAATGTCAAAACGACAAGTTCTATTGAAATGTGTATGGAATAACAACCTATGACGTCATATGTTCCTATCGTCAAATCATTACTTTTAGTATTCGTTTTAAAGCTTTTAAATTCAAAAACATGTTAAATTTAAGATAACAGTTATTTTTAAAAGCATTTTAAAGTCTACTATTACCTTGTTATTATAAAATAATTTACTTTAACTGTAGTCAACTACCCAATTAAAATAAGTATCTAAATGACCGAGTTTTGCTCGGTATTTTTTTTTTAAATTATATTTTCTAAAAATGTAACCTACCTATAGTTCGTAAAATATAGCTCGATACCTGTGACTTTAGAGACTACGTTTAAAAGACTGCTACAATAAATTTGTTGTTGGAAAAGTTTTAATTTTTTAAATATTAATAAGACATTTGTATAGAAATCTAGAACACTTTTTTCAAATAGAACTTGTTATCAAGGAGATACTAGTATAAACAAAGGTAATTTTAAATATTTATTATATTTTATTATTTATATTTTTTTGTTAGCTTACTTCGTAAACTCTTTTCGCAGCCTGGTAGGGATGTGTAATCGACTGGCCAGCGAATATCGATAAAATAAATGTATGACAATTTCATTAATATAAATTGTATAAATGATTATATCTAATCGTTTTTTCACAACGAATTCGTATTTTTTTAGTCTTGCAATACCTACTGCTTTCGCATGCAGCGATCAAGCGGGCGCCATCTTTTTTGAGTCAGTACGAGTGCCCACGCCTTGTATACGCTACCGCTACGTGATTAATATTGTTTTGTCGTTATTACTGTTGCTTTGTTAAGTTTTGTTGTTATTTCTAGTTATTTGTTTTTTTTTGCACCACAATGCCGAAAAGAACAAAAAAAACTGTTTTGAATAGCGAAAGTCGCGAGTTTGCGATTCGTTTGCGTGAGTATTTTGAGCGCGAGAATCAAAATGGCGGACCGCTACTACCGTTGGAGCAAGTGTGCAATAGAGTTGCTGACGCTCTTGGTATCGGACGAGCTACAGTGTCTCGAATTAGCAAAGAAAAGTATGGAGAATCGTCAAAGGAGATGGTGGCCGAAGATGAGGGAGGTAAAATATTATCGACTCCTAATAAAAAAAGGAAGAGAGTTTCGCCAGTCACCGAAATTGACGACTTTGATGCTGCCGCAATTCGAAATCATATATATGCGTATTACGCACGTGGTGAATTTCCCACGTTAAAAAAAGTATCCGTTTCGCTTAAAGACGCGGATTTATTTAAAGGAAGTCCACCATCGTTGTCCAAAATATTGAAAAAAATCGGCTTTGCTTATAAGAAAAGCGATAAAAGAAAAATTTTAATGGAGCGAACAGACATTGCTTTGACCCGAATTGACTTTTTGCGCAAAGTCAAAAATATAACAGATTGGAATAAAGTGGTTTTTCTTGATGAAACATGGCTCAACGCAAACCACACTGTTTCAAGATCGTGGACAGACGATAAAGCGGAGTCTACCACCAAGGTGCCCGAAGGCAAAGGACAAAGATTAATAATTACTCATGCGGGGACATCATCTGGTTTTGTGCCCAATTGTTTACTGGCGTTTAAATCAGTAAAAACAACAGAGTACCATGAAGAAATGGATTTTACAAAATTTAAGGAGTGGTTTCTAACTCTTCTAAATAATTTGAGTGAACCACATTTTATTCTGATGGACAACGCTCCGTATCATTCAGTACAAAAAGATAAGGCGCCTACGACAAGCAATCGTAAAATTGAAATTATTACTTGGCTGCAAAACAAAGGAGTAAAAGCCGACAACAGCATGCTCAAGAAAGAATTGCTAAGATTAGTAAGCATTCATAAGCCCCCCACTCCAAGATATATTATAGACGAAATTGCAAAGGAAATGGGCCACACCGTCATCCGTTTACCACCATATCATTGCCATTACAATGCAATAGAACTAATCTGGGCTCAAGTCAAAGGTTCGTATAATCTAAAAAAACATATATAAAAAGCTTACAAAGAATGTAGTAGGTTTTTTGTTTGATCGAATACCTTTTTTCTAGGTTACGCTGCCAGACATAATGTAGCACCGCCTTTCACAGCGAACAAAATGTTGACATTACTACATGAAGCTTGTGTACATGTAAATGCTGATGATTGGAAAAAGGTAGTTGAGAAGACAAAAAATGTGATTCAAAAAGATTGGGAGCGCGATATTCAATTTGACAACATAATGCGATCAAGAATTAATTATTAATCTACAGGACTGCTCCAGTGATGAATCAGAATTCGACTTGGAAGTTGATCTCGGCTGTACACCATTTGACAATTAAACTTTTAAATACCTTCAAATTCATCTTTCATTTCCTTTTTTCTTTCTTTCAATATCGTTAAAATGTATTTTTTTTAATAAACTCATTCCATATAAATATCGATAAAATACGAAAGACGTCCCATACCTATTACATGTCATTCTGACAAACGTCACAGGTATCAAGCTATATTTTACGAACTATAGATGGATTTATCGTCCCCAAAACTTGCTGAATACTAAATTTCATGAAAATCTTTGGAGCCCTTTCCGAGATTCAGATTAGATATGGAGGATGTAAACAATTAGGATAGGTGTTTTAGGATATAATAATTTTAGTTATTTTTCATTATGTAGAATAGTAATAATTTTAAGATATATAATAAATATTGAATTTATTGGAGTAATTTAAAATAATTTCAAAGTTTTAGTATTTAGTCTTATAAGAATTAGAAGGATGTAATAATTTTAAGATAACGACGAATGCCGAAATTCAAAATCGAGAATATGAAAGGTAGCCGAAAATCTTAGTTTTTCTTCTGTAGACATTAAACATTTTATTTTTGTCTAATTTTCCTATTCGTGTTATTGAAAGGATAATGGGTAGTTTTAATATGTTTATTTATATTTTATAAAGTGATATTTCTTTATTATTTGGTGATGATCGTATAAAGAGTTCTCTACACCATATTCTCAAACCGAAGAGAAAGAAGCGGTGATAGTCTAATGGCTAAGGCATCGGTCTCGCAATCGTGAGGTCGTGGGTTCGAATCCTGCCCATTATACTACCACCGTGTACCCACTCCTAACACAAGCCAAAGAGCTTAGCTGGAGAGGTTAACAGGATTGCTAGTAATGTGGGACCACAATTCCACATTGCTAGTTATCTTTAAAAAAAAAATAAAGAATAGAAAGCCATGAGCTCACCAAGTATGAGCAGCAGCTCCTGCGCCCGGCCGAGCGCGAACACCGGGATGAGGCACCTGCCCCCTCGCTGCACGATCTCGGAGACCAGCCCCGTGAAGCGCGACTCGCGCTCCTCGCGCTTCTCGTGGATGTGCGTGCCGTATGTTGACTCCTAAAAGTTCACTTAAACAATTATCAATCATTGCATTATTGAAAGATAGAGTCCAGACCCAGGAATCGAACCCGAGACTTCCGTATGCCAAACCGGGGCCGGAATTGAACCATCTAACCGGGACGTTATTAAATTCTTCTATTCTTCCTGCACGCGAGTCAGACCCTCGCTTACGCCATCTAGCCGATAGTTTGAGAACTATTACGGCCTTTGTTATTGCTTCAATATTAACAGAAAAACAATATGAATTGACTGCCTCTGTGGCGTGGTGGGAGAGTGTCCGACTGCTACGCAAGAGGTCGTGGGTTCGATACCCACACGGGACATTTTGTGTGATCCACAAATTGTTGTTCCGAGTATGGGAGTACTTTGTGTCCGTGACTTGTATGTTTATAAAGTCCCCCGCGACACGGGGCTTGTACACTACTGCGAGAATTGTCTTTAAAAAAAACCACTATGGTTATTACACTACGACTTAGATTCAAAATTACAACTTAGTTAAAATGTTCCTTTAATATTAACACTTGAATATTACGCGTAAATATTTTAAGCCCCGTTGTATATATCATTTTACAATATGTACAAATCAGGAAAGTTTTAGATTAAAAAAAAAGATTATATTTAGTAAATATAATCTTACCGTAATCAACACATCGGGATGTACAGTTGGTATTTCAGCCGCCATTAAATGTCTGTCTTCTTGACGAGAGAAATCGCCCGTATACAATACCTGCAAGAAAACATTATACAACGTGAAACAGGCAGGTGTGGTCATATCTCAGCAATGAACAATATTCTAATTCCGATTTTATTAGTATGGCTGAGATAAAGAATTTTCTTTTATATCGAGTGCGTAACATCGACATACTGAAAATATGACTTTGCCGGTAGGTACCCAACACAAACGGATAATCAGCTGTTTCCAATGAGCTTCAGTTTTGAGACTTTTATTTTTGTTTCACTCTTTTGTTGGTACAAAAATGAAACAAAAGACAATGAGTGTGTGAGACAAGCTAGTCTCGTTCTATCAAAAATCACTAAGGTATAAGCAGTATAATAATGACTAAAATACACTCCATACCTTAACCCCAGCGATCTCAATCATAAACATGGCAGCTCCGAGCACATGCCCTGCGTTGTATGCCCAGAACCTCACTCCTCGTACGTCCTTCTCTTCATGGAAGTTGATGGTCTCGATGCGGTCCATAGACCCTTCCAGGTCTGACTCAGTGTATAACATCTGTTCTGTTGATATGTTGCTGTGCAGGAGAGAGAGAGTAATGGTTACAAGAATGACATGACAACAGGGCGGGTTGTCCGAAGAATGATCCTGGGTAAATCCATGGGTAATTATAATAATAGTCGTTGGGTACATTTATATAGTGTATACAACGACAATCGCCGGTTTGTGTCACATAGCCTTTAGATTAAAGTGTCTAACGGGCCTCTACGTGTTGGCTTCGGCCCCACGCACGCCTCCCAAATGACCGGGACTCCATAGTCCCGTGATATGGAAACGACATACATAATAATAATAATTCTTTATTCGCTTAGGAAGCAAAATACTATACTTGTGAAAAGTCTATTCTACATTTACATGTCCAGCCCGAGAAAAGAACAGGCAATAAAAACTCGCGGCCACTCTTTTCAAATAGCCAATGTTTAAAATGTTTCTTTGTTTATAAACTGTATATGCAGGTAAGATGCTGCCACCATTATATTAAACACCATATTAGAGGATTGACGCAAAGAAGAGTACACGAGATTGGATATATCAGCCTCAATGGGCATAACATAGTAGGAGCATCCACTTACAATGTAAAAACTTTATGTGCTTAAATATTATCCAATTTACTGCTACTTAATTAATAAGTATACATGTTTTGCAAAAGAAAGAAAAGAATGACCTTAATTTATCACGCAGAATGCACGGTAGATAAATATCTAGAAAGTGTTTAATTTAAAAAATAATACAAAAAAAATAACTGACTTCAAGGCTCAAGGTGTTAGTGTTACTGTCACAGGCAAAATGAGATCAAGCAACATCATCGATTTTTGGGATTTTCACTGATTAACTATGTTTTAGTCTCTAGTTCTAGTGTTTTATAATTTAGGACGATGTTTTATACTTTAAAACAATACAGAAAATTGCATCTAATAGCCAAAGATCCACTAAAATTGAAACAATAGAATAAAGCAGTCAGCACTTGAAACATAGTTGAAAAGCATGCATGCTCGATAAATACCTAATGTATACCTAATGCGGCGGTAGCCTAATGGCTAAGGCATCGAACTCGCAATCATGAGGTCGCGGGTTCGATTCCTACCCACTATACTACCGACGTGAACCCACTCCTAACACAAGCCATTGGACGGTAGCCTAATGGCTAAAGCATCGGTCTCGCAATCGTGAGGTCGCGGGTTCAAATCCTACTTATTAAATTACCGACGTGAACCCGCTCCTAACACAAGTCTTTGAGCTTAGTGTGTACAGTATTGCTAGTAATATGGGACCACAATTCCACATTGCTAGTTACCTCTTTAAAAAAAAAACTATTTTCTACATATAAAGGAATAGAGGTATTGCTTGCTATTACAAGCCATGGTTGAGAGTACTTAAGCTTTAAGCTATCTTACCTAACTTTAATATAATCCGAGACGAGCCACCGGTAGATAGCTTTAGTGGCATGTGTCATGAACACTCGACCCTTGAACGAAGTCTTCGTTAGAAACCACGGCAGAGCACCACTGTGGTCCAGATGGAAACTAAAAAATAACAAAGAACATTAGTTTAGTTCTACATCATTATCGACGGACTTACTGGCCACTGTTGGAGATAGGTCTTCAATTATTTGACACACACCACCTGGAGGCCTAGTCCATTTCAATGAAAACGCCATCTTCGTAGAGGTTATATTTATAAACGTCACCTTCGTAGAGGTCATATTTTTTACTAGCTGATCCGCGCAACTTCCTATGCGTCAATTTTCCCCGTTTCTGCAACATTTTTAATTGCTGCTCCACTCCTATTGGTCGCAGCATGATGATATATAGCCAATAGCCTTCCTCGGTATCCAACAGTGAAAGAATTTTTCAATTTGGACCAGTAGTTCCTGAGATTACCGCGTTCAAACAAACAAACAAACTGTTCAACTTTATAATATTAGTATAGATTTAATTTTCGTAGTATAGATATGACCTCCACGAAAGTGTCGTGGGGGTATATTACTTATATTATAATATGACCTCCACGAAAGTGTCGTGGTGGTATATTACTTATATTATAATATGACCTCCACGAAAGTGTCGTGGGGGTATATTACTTATATTATAATATGACCTCCACGAAAGTGTCGTGGTGGTATATTACTTATATTATAATATGACCTCCACGAAAGTGTCGTGGTGGTATATTACTTATATTATAATATGACCTCCACGAAAGTGTCGTGGGGGTATATTACTTATATTATAATATGACCTCCACGAAAGTGTTGTGGGGGTATATTACTCATATTATAGCAATCAACTTTGATATTTGGCAAATTTACTCCATATTTTTTCAACTTTTTAATAAAAAATATACTCACTGTGATATTAAAAGTAAGTCCACTTCATCAGCCTCAATGAGGTCCACAAATGGTAAAGCATCCATTCCAGACAGACCAGGGTGTATACCACAGTCTAACTGTAATAAAATTAATACATTTTTTTTTTAGAGAGTATGTTCCCAGACTCAGAACAACAATTCGTGGATCACACAAAGTGGTGGAGTCTAGGAACATACTCTCTAAATACGCAAGAGCGTATTAGTTGGAAAGGTCTTTTTAATATTACACTTCTAATTCAACAGCAATGTAATTCTTGAAGGAACCATTATGTTAACCCTCAGACAATGGTGCCATCAAAGATGAGATGCAATATATGCAGAGATCAGTTTCATGGGCAGCCTTCATTACTGCCTCCGACAATGCAAATGACTTGACCAGGGTACTGAGAGACAGTGCTATTGCCTGCCCAACTAATTGTAGACCATGTTGTGAACATATATCTTTCACCATTTGACCTCTAGCAGTAAAATCCAGCATTAAAACATCAGAGACCACAGGGTAATGTTTGCTAATATCATTTGTATAGGAAAATAAAATAAACTAAGGTATACTACCATTATTTTTTTTCCTTTGAACTCCAACATTATACAGGACCTGCCTACTTCTTGGCCAGCACCCCTGAAATGAAATAATTTACAAACTTATAATAAACTCGCTGGCCCGCACACCTTCATCTTTTTAATTTTTCACTTTTTTTGTAACATTTTTGATTGATGCTCAGCTCCTATTAGTCATAATAATAATAGCCTTTATTTTCAGACATCATACTTAATACTTTTTTTTACTGTTCTTTTAATATACGCTTAACCTATGCAACAATAACCTTGTCTGTATGCCACTTTTTGGCAAAGGTCTCCTTCAACTTTCTCAATTCCTCTCTATGGCTATGGCTATTCCTGCAATGGCTTTAATGTCATCCACCCATCTTCTAAGGGTTCTATCTCTTTGCCTTTTCTTATGACTTTTGAACCAGTTTAATATCATATTTGACCATTTGTCTTTCCCTCTAATTGTATGTCCTGACCACTTCCATTTTAGTTTTAATAATCAATATTTTTTGGAACATCTTTTCTTTTTATGTGTTTCTTTATGGTTTCAATTCTTAATCTATCTGACAGTCAAGTAGTAGACAGATTAGTCATAGCATGATGTTATATAGCCTTCCATAATAAATAGGTGATCCAACACTAAAAGAATGTTTCAATTCAAACCAGTAGTTCCTGAGATTATTGCATTCAACCAAACAAATAAACAAACTCTTCAGCTGAATAATAGTATAGATTTCAGTCAGGTAAAAAGACAACTATTGCACTAGGGTACAATACTTATGTAGCAGGGGAGTTTACAAACATAAAATGAATAGACAAGTTTAAATAACAATTAAATACAAAATACATTTGGACTCAGAACAAATCTTTGAGCCCATAAGTGCTTCTGCAGCACTCATACTTCAGCAAGTCTTAGCCGCCAGCAAAGCAGGCGCTACAAATCATTTGGCACAGTATCTACATTTTGTAGTAGCAACCATAGAAGGTTTTGAGCCTCGTTAACTCTCTCTTTCACTACCAGTTGATAGTTGCAGATTGTATAGCCTGCTCATATCACAAGGAGCATAATGCGCGCAGTTGCTTTGGCTTAAAACTTATTTTTTTTTAGACACTTTTATTATTAACATTAGTTACTTTTTGAGGAATGTTGGAAGTCAACAAGACAAGTCAAATTCAAAATTTAGATTTTGTAAATACTATTCTGTAGTGTATTGTGGTAGCCTTGAGAAACATTTTTCAAGAAAAGGTTATCATTGTCTACTTTGGCAATTTGATCAAACATGGGAAACCATGGAACTTCGTTAAAATTCGAATCTCTTTAGTTACAGTCCTCTGCATCTAAATATTTCGATTTCTAAAGAATAGGATATTCCTTAGAAATATGATAAGTTATTTCAAAACATTGTGAAATGTAACATTTTATGGGAAAACAACATCAAAAATAATATTTACAATGGTCTTATAGTCAGCTGGTCGCTTTCTTCCATAGGCACCGGATCGGTACCTTTCCTCGGGTTCGTAGTCATGTTTGGTTTCTATATTATCAAACTAATACTATACAAGCATTTAACAATTAATGTTCTGTGATAGTTTAGAATTTATGCACAGCAAAACAATAGCGATAGATAGCCGGTGCAATGAGGTTATGATAGTGTTGCCATGTTACAATGTACTTTTTGCCACCAGACTAAATTTTATTTCAAAATATGTTATAAGTAGGTAAAATATCGTATTATTGATGGCGCATTTGAATTCACGTGTACATATGACTTTATTATATTGGTTGGGGAATTGAAAGCTTGCCTCGATTAATGCAATTTCTGTCTCGTTTTAGTCCCATTTTTTCGATATTTATTTATTTCATACATTAACACCAAATTTACTGTACTCCGTTACACTCAATCAATAGTTAATAGTTACAGTACATCTTATTCCTGTATTTTGATACTTGTGATATAATGCGTAAATTAATTATATGAAAGAGTATATTTTAATATTAAATAGTTTAATAATCATTATAATGTTAGTAAAATCTGTATTTATCTGAGTGCTGAAAGAAAAGCGTATAAATTTAGCAAATAGAATTGCCGTAAACTGAAACTGTTATCGTTTGACAGTGACAATGACAATCTGTAAATGTGTCACCAGACTTTGACATTGACATTTTAAACGTGTTGGTATTATTTTGTTTTTGAGGTTAAATTTCTTGAACGTGAACCTAAAAAGAAATAAAATTGTGAATCAAAATGTCCAAGCAGAAGCTTTTTGATGATGAATCGGAGGACGAGGTATCACTTAAAACCGAAAATGAATACGCCAAGAAGTATGACAAGTGGAGAGAAAAAGAGGAACTACATAAATGTAGATAACAGTTTTATTAACACTTTATTCAGCATATTTCTATACTAAATCTGTTAATTTTTGATACCTAATAGTATTATTCTTCTTAATGTTCATACTGTAGTATTTTATGACTTGTTTAAGGCTTCCATATTCTGTAAAATAAAATGATAACATGAGTATTGCGTTGCTGATAACAGGCTGCTAAAGAATAGGAACATGTTAAGATATGATCCGTAGCACAAAATACCCTTCATACAAACATGCTCAAGCAATAAACATTGTTAACAGAAAAATAATCTCAGCATGTCTAACAAATAAACTGGTACAAAGAGGTCTGTGGTTTTGTGTCTGTGAATAATGTCTCTGTGTGTGTTGCTTATGTAAGGTATATATAAATACTAGCTGACCCGCGCAACTTCGTCTGCGTAAATTTTCCCCATTTTTGCAACATTTTTCCTTGCTGCTCAGCTCCCATTAGTTGTAGAGCGATGTTTTATAGCCTATAGCATTCCTCGATAAATGGGCTATCTAAAAGTAATTTTTTTTTTTCAATTTGGACCCGTATTTTCTGAGATTATCGTGTTCAAACAAACAAACTCTGCTCTCTCTTCTAATATTATAGTATAGTTATAAATGTTAGGGGTGGACAACCCTTATCACTTAGGGGCATGAATAATAGATAGTAATTTTCCCTTTTTTCTTCCTTTTTTTTTTTACAACATTTTTCATTGCTGCTCCACTCCTATTGGTCGTAGCGTGATGTTATAACCTATAGCCTTTCTCGATAAATGAGCTATCCAACAATAAAATATTTTTTCAATGCGGCCCAGTAGTTCCTGAGATTATCAAACAAACAAACAAACTCTTAGGGGTATGAAAAATAGATGTTGGCCGATTCTCATAGATACCGGATAAGCACAAAAAATTTCATCAAAATCGGTCATGCCGTTTCGGAGGAGTATGGCAACGAAAACTGTGACACGAGAATTTTATATATTAGATTACTTTTTGTACACCCACCTACCTTCTGTGTCTGTAGTGAACAGTAAAATAAATAAAAAAGAAAAATAAATAATATCTGACTGCCTCTGTGGTGCGGTGGGAGTGTATCCGACTGCTACACAAGAGGTCTTGGGTTAGATCCCCACCCAGGATAAAACTTTGTGTGATGAGCACAATGGTTTATTCTGTGTCTGGGTGTTATTTATCTGTAATATGCATATATTTAGAAATATATAAGTATGTTTATTAGTTGTATGGTTTCCATAGTACAAGCTCTGCTTAGTTTGGGATCAGACAGCATTGTGTGAGTCGTCCCAAGATATTATTATTATTATCTTAAAATTTGCACATAAAATAGACAAAACTTTTATTTTTCAGTGGAACAAAAGTATGGCGCCAAAGCTTTGAACTCAGATGCATCAATATCATCAGACAGTGAAGATGACAGCGACGAGCCACCAGAGGTCTCTGAGGAGACAGAGGCACAGTTCTTAAAGACCTTGTCTTTATTGAAGACTAAGGACCCCAGGATCTATGATCCTGACTTTAAATGCTTTGATGAAAAAGAAAAGAAAGAATTAGGTATGTTTTTTTAAAACACTTGTAGCTAGATATTCTAATACTATTCACATCTATATCTTGCCCACCTTTGTCTACTTCAATTTTGGTTTTAGCTATAAAAGTAGCATATCCACCTCCAAGAATAAAATAGCCTTTATTTTTATTAAAAACAGACTTCTTAGTTTTAGATTATGTCCCTGATTTCTGTGTGCGTTTTGGTGAACTCCTCCAACTGCTGCCATTGGACTCTTGCTACTCTTGACTTGCTGTCAGTTGCTACTATTGTCCAGAGGGTTAGCAGGGTTCTGCAGTTTCTAGCTTCCTATCTTCTTCGTGGGTGTACTCTCTTACATTCCCCATCTTGCAGATACCAATCCGTAGAGCCCACTAAGCCTTCATATTATTATGTTCCAATGGTTTAGTCAAGATTTAATCAAAACCTTTCATCATACACATATGTCTGAGACTGTTACAGATATGAATTTCACAGTTATGAACAAAAATGTAGCTTTCATTGTCAGTTGACCCTCTGTGACACACCTTTTTAATAGGTTGTTTTACAAATCTATTGTTATTATTTCAGAAAAGGAACCGAAAACAAAAACATTAACTTTTGCTGACAGTGATGATGATGATGACAATGATGGCAACATCTTCAGCATTGAAAAGAAAGCAGAGATTGTTGAGGATAATCAGAAACAGAGGAAAACATCTGAGACAAAGGTATTGTGTTATTCTTTTCATTGATAGCCAAATCACAAAGATCTGTGCAATTAGATGTACAAACATGCCATTTATTTATTTGTTCTTGTCATTCACCGCCAGTCACTGCACCCACCTATCAGTCTTATTCAAGTACAGCCAATATCTAGATTTCTATTTGGTCAAAGCACTTATCCTAAAAAGTAGTAGGAGTCAATAGGGAATGGATCTGTGCAATGTATATTCTAAAACTTACTATTATTTAAAGGCTATGATTAATGATCTCCTAACCAATGTTGACTAGCCAATCACTCAGGAAATATTGTAATGCTCAAGTGTACGCACAGACACAAATGTACTCTCTATTCTCTCACACTCCTAGCCTGATGGGACGTAAATACGACACGACTAGAGAGAGATTGGGCGCAGGACCGACGGCTTATCATGATCTTTTTTTTCTATTGATTATTAACGTGATCTCCAAGGCACAGATGGGTATGACATTTTTTGAAGATGTTCATCCATCTATAGACCGGACAGTGGTAGCATTGCAACCATACAGATATATCGGCCTGCTTGCTCACCACTGAGTCAGGGACCCAGTCTTGCTATGATTACTAGATTGTGATTGTGGCCAGTGCTAAAAGATTGAAACATCATGGAATAAATGGAAACATATTTAACTATAAAAATATTTATTAAGACTGTTACATCCTAATTCATAAGTCTACCAGTGTTGTATGTTGTAGGTGTAGGTATTTTCATTGTTTCCAGGAAGGCAAACTAAAAGAGTACCTGACAGGACAGGCAGATCACTTAGATGATGAAGTGGAAAGGGACCTGGCACCATTGAAGGCTCTTTGGTCTGACCCCAAGCTGAATGAAGGAGAAGCATTCTTGAGAGACTACATACTCAATAAACGGTAGGTTCTATACTGAATTTGATTGTATTAAGGGGCCATTCAAGTATTACTTAAAAACCATTGGTTTGCATATTTTTGATGACATGGGAGAGGGTACGGGATTGGATGGTTCTTATGTCAGTAATATTTGTGTAAAATATAGTAGATCGCCTGCATGTTGTGAGACAAAAAACGAATGTTTACGTTACATGGAAAGGCAAGGAAAGTAAGCAAAGCTCTCGCAGCTATGCTTACTTTTGCTGACAAATAGTGGGAGCATAGCAAATTACAAAAATTTACTACTACTACAACTATATGTGCTTAAATATTGGCCAAATTACTATTACTGCTAATTATTATTAATGAATATAAAAAATACTTACTAAATACCACTTGTTTACTCTAAAGTGGTCACAGTGGAACCTAAATAGTTCAATACTTTGTTAAGTTAATAAGGCCAGCTTAAAACTAAACTCTAATGTTTATGGTATAATATATATAATATATATATATAGAAAAAAGCAGAACAAAGTTAAACTAGTAAACCACTGTCAAACTTGCTATTTTCAACCGTATGTCTTAAGGGTAAGGTAGAGTTTCGATTGTCTTCTTCTCGCATGCGCTGGGCCATACATTTCATTTATTATGATTATTGTTCATAGCTACCTGGAAGATGGAGACGTTGGTGACGCTGAAGACAAGATAAGAGATGACGAGGAACTGGAGGCAGATGAGGAGAGAGTGGAGGAGCAGGGCAAGTTCGAGAGGGCGTACAACTTCCGCTTTGAAGAGCCCGACCAGGAGTATGTAAGTGGCACATTGTCTTTCTGTACTAATGTGGCGTCATCTACATAAATGATAAGACGAACTCGTCACTATAACAACAACGACAGATCTTTGTTTAGGAGGGGGCAACATTTGACTCAACCGGGCAACGTGAGTCGCTCGCATGACTCATGCTCGCGGGTGCATTTGATTCAACTCCAGTACACCAGCCGCCACCGCCTTAGGGGCTGTCAAAATACACCGATCCAGTGTCAAAATTCCCAAAAAAAGGTGTTTCAGTCGATTCTGGGGTGGGGGGACTTACCCTTGTTGCCCCCGCCTTGGATCCGCGCTTGGCTAGCTATATAATACAAGTTCCCAACGTTAACCGTTGGGCCGCGGCCCGCCAAGCACGATCACCTCGCACGCTCGGAGAGTCCTCCCTTTGTGTTGGAGGCCTTCGACCACCAGGGTGTAACACCTTGCCCTCCACAACTATAGACCATTGTTGGGAAAACTTGCTTTTTATCTTTTATACCAAAACTTGGTTTGCTATACAAGATAAAAATAAAGTTGTTGTTTGGAAGGAAGTGCACTGGTTTCATTTTATAGTGAATTTCCAGTTTTTCTTTCATCCAAATTGTTCTAAAAAGACGAATTATAATATTCTTTTAGATAAATCCAATGCAATTAAGCACAGATAGTATTTTCATTGAAGATTATAGAAAGATTACCCGAGTAGGGGCGAGCCACTACCTAAATCCCGCGATATTATGTCGATTTTTCGGCCTTTCCCTTCGCGGATTTTTCGGCCTTTCCCGGTGAGCCAAAATCACCTCACATAGGTAACATAGACACACCTTACCCTTAACTCCGTGGATTTCTTGTCTCAATATAATGTTAGTACACTGGAAGAACACCTAATCATTACCACAACAACCTACTTTTAATATGTATCTACATATTAATTCCCAAACAATTATTTTTTTAACCAAACAAACCTTTTCAGCTAAAACGTTTCCCCCGCACAATGAACTATATCCGTCCCAAAGACGAGCGTCGTTCGCGCAAGCGCGCCGAACTGCGCACGCGCAAGGAGCAGGAGAAGGAGAAGAAGATGGAGGAGATCGGCCGCCTCAAGGCGCTCAAGCTGAAGGAAATACAGGAAAAGCTCGCCAAGATTAGAGAGGTTACTGGCAATGAGGATCTGGCGTTTAAGGTATGAATTTATTAACGTGGAAATACAACAGCTTGCATGATTTTATGCAATCAGCTTATATATATTTGCAAACTAAACCAATTAAAGAATTAACTGTCTCTGTGGCGCGGTGGGAGTATGTCCGACTGCTACGTAAGAGGTCGTGGGTTCGATTCCCACGCCCGTGTGTAATCCACAAATTGTTGTTCCGAGTCTGGGTGTACTTTGTGTCCGTGACATGTATGTCTGTAAAGTCACCCGCGATACAGGGCTTGTCCCCTATTGCGGAAGTCGTCTTTTCTAAAGAATAAAGGAATTTTATTATATCAAACATAGTTAAATGTAAGGAACATTTTAAAATGAATTAATTTAATAAAAATATTTTAACTTATTGTTCTGTATGATTGGATGCACAGTGTACGCAACTTACACCTGATTCAAAACTTTATAAAGGATAAAATTTATATTAACTATTCAAAATGAATAACACCTGAAAATACATCAATTAACTAAATAACATAATTTTTGAAGTCTGTTAAGAAGGACCGCTTCTTTGGTTTGAATCTGTGACTAAGTAATCCTATTCATTATACTACCGACGTGAACCCATTCCTAACATAAGCCATCGAGCTTAGCTGGAGGGGTTAAGAGGATTGCTAGTAATGTGGTATCAACCCATATTGCAAGTTACCAAAAAAATAAAATGTAACATAAATCTGAATACCTCTAAGGCTTTGAAAATTAAAGATAACGCGAGCGAGAGCAAGAGGAAAACTAGTCTATTAAAATAAATAATAATAATACATTAACAGGAAGACGACTTGAACAGTGACTTTGATCCAAACGAGCACGACAAGAGAATGAAGGAGATCTTCGACGAGGAGTACTACGGAGACGCTGATGAACAGAAGCCAGTGTTTCCTGATCTGGATGAGGAGCTAGAGATTGGTAAGATATGGGTTTTAACCTTTATGTCCGACCGGAATTTCTGTCTCGGAAATTTAAACCAACAATCTGTGGAAGCTTGCTTGTTTTGGCATTTTTCATAAATAGCGGTTGAAGTATTTGTGCAAAAGCTGTAAGCTCCGAAATCCGAATTAGATTTCGGTTTTCGGCTGAAACGCCAGAGTTGTCAGACTATAAAAAAGCGTGTTATTGTGATATGAATAAGATTACAATGTCTGTAGATGTGTCTTACAATTTATAAACGGATTTTAATGGAACTCTAATTGTAGATGGTCATAGACTATTTTTAATTTAGAAAATATCAGTCGTAGCTTACTTAGATTTTGTTCAGGGGAGGGAGGGGGGCAAGTCACCACCTTGGTGGTATAGGTGATCATTTCACCAACACTGTTATTTGCCGTGTTGCAGAGAACTGGGATAACTACCAGCCTGAACGTGTCGAGGAAGAAGAAGAGGGTGATGAGGATGAGGGACCACATTGTGAGGATGATGACTTTAATGTTAGTATCACTTATTTAGTCTTATGTAATGTGTTTGAGCATCACTGACAATATTAAAGTAAGATTAGAAGCAAGTTCAAACGAAACGGGTCCTAAAAAATATCTACTAACTATTAATGAATTTGTATTATTATTATTAAAAAGAAAGATAAGACCTAAAATAACATGGGTATGTGCCCATACTATCTAAGACACGTTTCATTTTGTACTAATTAGGGATAATCGTTACTTCTAACCCACAGATGGACGCCGACTATGACCCAAAAAAAGCTCGCGATAACCTTCTAGAAGAAGTAAAAAAGACGTTACAAGGGAAGAAAAAAAGAAATAGAAAGAAGAAATCCAAATTGGCACAACTTTTGGAAACGGAAAAACCAAAATTTGTGCCAACAGTGACACAGAAGAGCTACGACGAGTATATGGAGGAATATTACAAGATGGATTGTGAAGACATTATTGGAGGGGATTTGCCTACCAGGTTTAGGTACAGGGAAGCTGTGCCTAATGACTACGGGTTGACTATTGAGGAGGTTAGTGTGACTCTATTTATTTTCTTTTAAAGGTCTTCATAATAATTTTTAAAATATTAGTCAAAGTAACTAAATAAAAAAATCAGTCAAGAATAACTTCGAAGAATAAATTATCTATCTTCTATGTATATAAAAATGAATCCCTATTTCGCTTGGTCACTAGATAACTAAAGAACGAAAATTGGTAAACAATTTCATTCATTATTTTTTTTAGTTTTCTAATACCCTTAAGAAGGTTCTTACGTAAAAAAAAATAACGGAGGGTACGAAGTTCGCCGGGACAGCTAGTACAGCACTGAACTCCTAGCTATAAAGTAAAGTTAGCTAAAGTTACCCTACAAACTAATCAAATATTGTTGGATCAACGTAACTAGGCCGGACTGAAGTAGGCGACAAGTGGTTGCGCAGATGCATTTTTTGGAAGTAAATGGTGACAGGAAGCGGGGGGCGGGGGCGGTAACTAAACCAAGAGAATTAGAGATGCGATTACGCATTACATTGTCATAATTAGTATTCATGTTTTTTTGTGATTATTTTGGTTGAGGAATTGTTTTTCAAAGTTTCTTTATTATTTACTGTAACTGTTCTAAATTTAAACTTTTATGAACTCATTTAAATAGTGTTTTTATATTGTTGAATTAAAATGTTATTAGTATTTTTAATCGATGACATGCGCGAAAGTGATAAAAACCTAACTTCAATCCGGTCAAGAGACGTTGATCATACTGTAGGTTTACGTCTGCGACCGATATTGCATGAGCCTTTTGCATTCGTCATTTATCGGCGAAATACATTTATGTGAGAAGTACAAGAAGTTTCAATGATCTCCTATATAAAGTTGACGTAGACTTGTTTTACACCAGCACAACCACTGTACGAAAATTATATATTAATTTATTTTTCGACAATAACAACATAAGTAACAGCGGCACCCATACTTAATGACCTCAGCGGTTTTTTTTATACGACTTTGTTTTCATATCTTTTTAATATTTTTGTTGTAATTATGTTTTTTAAACTTAAGCTCTTTTTTTAAGTTGTCATTTAAATGTAGAGGCTTGTTAATAGCAATATTATAACCATTTTTTTTTATTTATAACATGGTATTAGTCTGTAAGCCTTCTTCAAAATAATAGGTCACAAACTTGGACAGACGCCTGTTTGGTTTGCATAGCTAAATAACTTGGTAATTTTAAAATGGACATAAGACATAGTTTAAAGCTTGTTTATCGCCAAAATCGACCCTAAAACTGGCGACTTTCTCTCTCGCAAGTTCAACAAAAACTATTTCTTTACAGTTCTTTACTTTTGCCAAGGATAAAATACAGCCGTTCCAGAATTTAAATAGGAACAGATAGGTTTTAAAACAGTTTCATTTGCAATTTTCTAGATCTTGCTAGCAGATGACAAGGAGCTAACCCAGTGGGTGCCTCTGAAGAAGATATTGAAGCACAAACCTGACAACGCGGAGAGAGGAGACGCCAAGACGTACGCGCTGAAGGCAGCTGACATTAAACTCAAAAGGAAAATACTGCCAAGCTTGTTCAAAGACTTGCCCGAGTAAGTAACTACCAATTATGATAAAGTTAATATATTAAAAAAAAAGAAAATACGGTGTAATCAGAATCTAGGTGTATATCAGCATTATCCATGCATCTGTCGGATGAGGCAAAATTAATCTACAACATGTTCCAACTAGTGATCAGAAATAAGAAATAGAATGTAATATTTTACTTTTATTGTAGCTCCAATGAGGGCAGCAATAAGGGGTTTATCACACATGATAATGTGTGATAAACCCCTTATTTTTTCTTGCTTAATTATAAAGATTTAAAAAAGAAATAAATAAATAAATGAAACTATGTATACATTTATTTATTTTTTCTTTAAAAAAAAGATACTTAACTAACAATGTGAAATTGGGTCCCATATTACTAGCAATCCTGTTAACTCCTACAGATAAGCTCAATGGCTTGTGTTAGTAGTGGATTCACGTCGGTAGTATAATAGGTAGGATTCGAACACGCGACCTCACGATTGCGAGACCTCACGATGCCTTTGCCATTACGCTACCAACCATTCGAATACTTTTTGAATACACACTATGATGTGTGCTCGTATTCGAACACCCTTATACTTCAAACACAAAAGTATATTTTATATGATAAAGTAAAACACTCATCATTCTGTTATTATTATTTCCAGGGACCCAGACATAGTCGTACCTATAAAAGAAACAAGCAAGAAAAAGAAGAAGAAGAAGAAAAAGAACAAAAATAAAGAAACAGAAACGACCATAGACTCAAATGAACATGAAACAATAGACCAAAAGACCATTGATGAACAAAACAATGATGAATCAGAAACCATAGAGGAACAACATGAAAGTGTTAGTGAAACGCCTAAAAAGAAAAAGAAACACAAAAACAACAATCCTACAGAAGAAATACCGCAGAATGAAGACCAAACAAACACAAATGACAATAATGAAGTCAAAGAAAGAATTAAAAAGAAAAAAAGTAAATCTGATGGGTTTGTTATTGAAGATGTGCCAAGTGCTGAACCTAGTCAAGAAAGTACTGAAACTAATTTGATCAAAAATAAGAAAAATAAAAAAGATAAGAGAAAATCTCAAGAAAGTATAAATAATGATAGCAATACACCTCAAAAGCCATCTAATGATATTTTATCTGCAAATAATAGTTCAAAGAAAAAAGATAAAAATCTAAAACGTAAAGCTAACTTTGCAGAAACAGATCAACCTAATAACAAGAAAAAGAAAGGTAACAAAAAGGAATTCAAAAAGAATTTAAAACAAAATGGCGTTTTTAAAAATAAAAATAAAGGGCCGGTCAATCCTCTTGTTAATTTGTCTGACGAGAGATTAAAGGCATTTGGATTGAATCCTAAAAAGTATAAGAACTTTATGCATTTTAAGAAATATTAGGCACTAGCTGTACCGCTAAATTCGTCTGCGTAAATTTTCTCCGTTTTTGCAACATTTCTCATTGCTGCTCCGCCTCTATTGGTCGTAGCGTGATGTTATATAGCCTATAGCCTTCCACGATAAATGGGCTATCTAACAGTGAAATATTTTTTCAATTCGGATCAGTAGTTCCTGAGATTACCGCGTCAAACAAACAATCAAAGAAACATCAGCTTTATAATATTAGTATAGATTTCTTAGAACTGCAGCTATCATGCGCAATAATTTGCATAATACAGCCCATGGACGTATCCTGGAAAGGATTTGGGGATGTACACAGTACACATTTGACTAGTGTTTAGTCAATTGTACCACGTAGACTCCCACCCTACCCCCACCCCCTAAATTAAGAAAACTCCTGAAAAACGATCCCTATTTCGCCTATGATACCGACAATAGTCCGTTTAACTTGTAGTACCTAGTATTGTTAAGATTTGGGTATTGAAGAGTAAGGAATTGTGTATAGTATTAAAATACTTATTTACTGTAAATAAAATTATATATTTTAAGTAGTTTTTGTTGTTTTTATTGCCCTCAGATGTTGAAAATAATAGTGTAAGCAAAGATTGACTAGCTGCCCGCTCTGGCTTCACACGGGAAATAAAATAATTTTCAAAATTAATTCTTCTATTGAAACAAAGTTTGTGAGGTTTTAGCTGGTTTTAGGGGGTAACCCATAGACTTAGGGTTTATGGGGTAACCGCACAGATTACATTTGTATATACTGAAAGGTAACCACTACAACCTCACAAATTTTACCTCTTTAGTAGGTATAGAAGTTTAAAGCTCCACCAACTTATCTGTGAAATGGCAAAAATAGGAACTACGCAGTGTTGCCGTCATATTCTCAGATGACCCTAGGTTTCGTCTCAATTTACCGTAGAAACTGTATAATTTTGAAAAAATACCATAAATAAAAATGGATTTCGGCCGCTTTAAGTTAGTGTTGTTATGTTTTCAACACATAAATTACCCAATTAGAACAAAACTAATAAGTTGACTTTTTGAAGTTTTACCTAAATGAAGTTCTACGTTATTGTGAATATTAATAAATAATAATTGACCTGTAATATCCGAAATATCAAAAAAGAGTCTTATTTTAACTTATCCACTTTGCTAATTGCCACATCGTGTCAATTCGATCGAATTTTAAAGGTAGACTACACAATGCAATAAAAACTACAAATGGCAGCCTCTGTGGTGCAGTGGGAGTGTGTCCGACCGCTACACCACTTTGTGTGATCCACGTGGATCAAACAACATTATGTACATAATGTTGTTTGTAGTCTGGGTGTACTATGTGTCCGTGACTTGTATGTTTGTAAAGTCTCCCGCGACATAGGGCTTGTAACCTACTGCGGGAGTCGTATTAAAAAATGAAAGGTCCTGTTTTATTTGCTTACTCGAGGAACCCAATTGATGAAGCATCAATACAGTACATGTAGTAAGCCCACTGGTATTCGAATCGGCCACTTACATGCTCACCGCCCAACCTATTCTCAACGTGTGTTTTATTTTACACTTGTTTTTTTTTATTACTTACATTTACTAGGCTGTGGCATTATTACCAATGTCTAGATGGCCTTTTCGATAAATGAGAAGGTATGGGTTACATTCTAAGCCAGCCCGCAGCGGGCACATGACATTACTTTTGATAAGACATGAAAAAAAAATGTTATTAATTTCATTAACTACTAGCCCAACTTTTCCGATATATTTGCAAATCAAAGTTATGTAGCAACACTAGATAAGCGACGACACCCTTCAGTTTATAGATAAGTTGGTGTTGGTGGTGGTTCTGTAAAGGAAATTTGACGTTCGTTATATCTAGATCCAGTGTGAGCGTTTAAACGAAAAGCTCTTTAAAAAAACGATTTTCAATAAAAAGCAACATGTACACTATAAAATACAAACAAATTCGTTTTTTACTTATTGCCTACCCTTATGTTTGAACAATCTTATTTATTTTTATAAAAGTCACAAAATTATATTGACATCAAATATTTAAAAAAAGTATTTCATAAACTTATAGCTTAAAGCCAACATTGTTGTCAAAGCAGCACGATCGAAAAGTAACCTTTTTTCTTTATTTTTAAAGAACAATTTAACTTTGACTTAGATTAGGATATACTTTTATTTTATTTTTTACTTTTTTACGTACATTTACGTGACATTTAACGCTTTTTTAATGCAATGCAAAGTTTTGTTTAGTTCGCCTTTCGTTGTCCTCGGATAAGTCTATGTCGCTGGCTTGCTGTATTATTGAAAAACGTTATAAGCAAAAAAGCGGTATTTTCAGAGGGCTTATAAAAATAAGTATATAGCGCAAACGTTTAAAAAAATAAAGCCTTTTATCACATCTCTATTTATCATCCAGTGCTACACCAAAGAACATATAAAATGCTTCACTACAAATTAGTATGATGCATTATCATCGCTAGTGTAGATACTCAGGCTAGGTACTCATTAATTTTCACATAATTGACAAAATCGCTTCCCGGTACGTTATCTGCCCCGGTGTATGCTTAGATCTTCAAAACTACGCAAATAATTTGGATGTGGTTTTTACTATCATTCGGGCAATTTTTTCCGGATAGTTTATGAAAATTCGGGACGAGTCGCTAATTTAGATATAATTAAAATAGATAAGATAACTAGATATCGTGATAAAAACTAACTTATGTCCTTTCCCGAGACTAAAGCTATCTTACCAAACCTTTACCTTTACCAAATTTCATTTCAATTGGTTCAGCGATTTAAGCATGAAAATATAATAGACAGAATTATTTTCACATTTTTATTTATTTTGGATTAGCTTTTCCCCCGTTATATTTGAGTTTTAAAATGGAGTTTTTGTGTTGTTCCCGATATTTTTTTAATTATTCTTCGGCCTTCAACGAAAAACGGACGAATCGGTTCAGTTCAAGTTTTTAGCTTAGCAACGGATTTGGCGCTATTACTACTATTTGGCTTCGTCAACGTGAATGATTTTACGAAATTTTGTTACTGGCAATATTGCCAGATGTTTTGTAGACCTTGCCACAATAAATATATTTTTTGGCTTATTTACCGATATTAATCATTCACCCAGGCGTACCCAGGCCCAAGACCCAGAATTATTTGACGGGGTTAAAGAGGTACAATTGACCAATCAAGCCCTCTTAAATGTGGTTGTACTTATTGTATACCTTTTTGCTATTACGTAGGAGGGGGTTTCAACCCCCAAATGACCCCGTCCCCCCGGGTACGCCCAAACTTGGTGCTGATACACAAATTGATTTCATGTAACGAGAGTTATTAATTTTTATTTCAAAAACATTATATTTAATTTCGTAATTTTTTCTACCGATTTCGTATTTTGAGGAATGACATCACTGACATTGTCATTGCTTCATTCTGAGTATTCTGACGTTTTCGTTTTGACAACTCTCTTTTCGGCGAGCGTTGTAGAAGAAACAAGGTGAATATCTTGCACTTTTCTATTTCTATTAATTTAGTGTAAATGTGAAAAATATGTGTTGAAATACACTCAATTGATTGGTTATTTATTATTAGTGATTGTATAAACGGCAAGTATTATTTAGTATTTGAGATGTAAACCGATTTCGTGGACCTAACCTTAAAAATTAAAAATTGCCTTCGAGTAGACCATGTCGATTTTCCATATAAATCGTCGTGTGTGGACAGGTAAGGCTACATTAATGCCCCGAACATTGATTCCCAAGCGCATTATATCTCGATAATGGTACTTATTGAGAGTCTGCGTTTGCAACGGTTTGTGGCGACATTCCCTCTCAAAACATGTAAAAACTTCCCAAACCATATGTTTTAAATGTAAACCATTCAAAAGACGCTAGGTTTGTATATTGAGTGTAGGTAAATTTATACCTCGTGGTGATTTTTCTCCCTACTTAACATTTCAAAACACTGTTTATAACCTCAATGTTGCACACAGCTCGCCATCATGGTGAACAACAGAGTACCGTCGGTATTCTCCAAGACATACGTGACGCCTCGTCGTCCGTTTGAGAAGGCGCGTCTCGACCAGGAGTTGAAGATCATCGGCGAGTATGGTCTGAGGAACAAGCGTGAAGTATGGCGCGTCAAGTACACGCTCGCGCGGATCCGTAAGGCTGCCCGTGAGCTGCTCACTCTGGAGGAGAAGGATCCCAAGAGGTTGTTTGAAGGTAAATTACTAATTCTGATTATGTATTTCATGTAGGTTCTCTACAATCAAGGTTTACGGCTTGAAAACTCATAGTAAGATTAGAGACTGCGGTACAGGTCGCTGATGAATGTCGTGTTATGTGAATTTTGAAGTCTGGGTGTATTGTAGGAAAACAGCAGCATCTTATTTCCAAAAATCTCTGGTATTTTCAGACAGATCTACATCAATAGATCACTACACAGCTAAGTCTGATGTTGGCACGTAAGCTGCGCACATTTCGAATTTAGGTATTGAAGGGGATGAAAGACGGGCAGGGAACGACGTCCTTGCTCAGAACTACATTAGAATCCAACTTCACAAATGCAAACTTGGGTGGTGTGAACTGTACTGTTATGTAAAACTAGTTATATTTCAATAAATAAGATGATGAAAAATATCTGGCAACCTCTTATCAGAACTAAAATGTTGATTTCTACATTATCTGACAAATCTTCTGAACCTAATTTCTAATTCATACACAATCAACCATAGCCTAAAAAATCAATGTTACTTTTCAGGTAATGCACTCCTCCGTCGTTTGGTGCGCATTGGTGTGTTGGATGAGAAGCAGATGAAGCTCGATTATGTGCTCGGTCTGAAGATTGAGGACTTCTTGGAGCGTCGTCTCCAGACTCAGGTGTTCAAGGCTGGCCTTGCTAAGTCCATCCATCATGCCCGCATTCTCATCAGGCAAAGGCATATTCGGTAAGTTTAAAGTGTTGATAACTAGCATTGTACTACTATATTTATATTATACACTGATTAATATTTGTTAGTCTTACTGTAGTTCATAACAATAGATTGAGCCCAAAGTCTTTGCAACCACAGTATTGTAGTCAATTTTTTTTTGTAACCTTTAAAATTGTCCAGACTTGTAAATTAGTTCTGAATAAAGTGGACTGCAGTCACAGGCTAATTATGCCAGATTTATTGACATTAACTGCCCCATTTCTATGGGTCAAACTTATCTGATGGTTTAAAAATATTTCAAATCAGTCTGAAGGCTAATTATGCCAGATTTATTGACATTAACTGCCCCATTTCTATGGGTCAAACTATCTGATGGTTTAAAAATATTTCAAATCAGTCGTAACTTTAAAACAATCTCCTGCTTTATTGTATGCTATTGCTAGTAAAAAAAATATTTTATAGAAGGTAGAAATAGTAATGAATATCCATATAACAGTAAACTCAAACACAGGTGAACCAAATGAAGGCGGCTGCAGCTGCCTGGCTTTGACTTGGTATCATAAGACCACTTGAACCTCACTTGTGAGGTCAATGTCTTGAAATATTTATATGCTCTGTTGAGCTATATACAGGTAATGTATATTGGTTACTAATTTATACTATTTGGATATCATCAGAAGCAATTTTAAGTTGCAGAAACCCACCTGTACATTTTAATATAAATCTGTGTCCATTAGTGACGAGACCTAGCTTGTAGAATTGAATCACTCACATTAATATCGCTTTGAAGTACTAGTACATACAGGCGTTATTTAGTAATTAGATATTTTCTTGATCCAAATTTCAGTTTCACTAGTCAAATTATGCTTAATTTAGCATAAATCTGCATACCTCTGAGATAAGACTTCCCTTTATTGTCTCTTGAGTCTTATAGTATTGGATATATGGACTAGAAGTCTTTGATCATAACTGCAGTTTACCAAAAGATAATTTTGAGTAACTACTGTTTTTACCTCTACAACAAAACAAATCTAAATTCCACATTCAACCTTGTCAACAGCGTCCGCAAGCAAGTAGTGAACATCCCATCGTTCATCGTCCGCCTGGACTCTGGCAAGCACATCGACTTCTCGCTGAAGTCACCCTTCGGCGGCGGCCGGCCTGGTCGCGTCAAGAGGAAGAACCTGCGCAAGGGACAGGGCGGTGGCGCCGCTGCTGATGAGGAGGAGGATTAGTAAACCAATAAATGCAATTTTTAACATCTATTTCTGCTTTTTTATTTTGTCTTGTTGGGTAAGCCTACATACAGTTTAAGGCCCAGACTCCACCAAAACAGACCGGAGGTTTTCTTCGAAATGATTTAAAAAACCAAACCTAAAACAACTGATTTTGGACAGGTCCGGTGCCACGCTATAATGCGACAAAAACGCGTTGACATGACTTACCTTTAACACCCTCCCTTTGTAGAACAACACTTAAATAAATGCTGGGGGTATTACGTTCGTACATCATTCTTTTTGCTATTTGCAAACTAATTGTCGAATTCAATTACTAACTAAAGTATTTTAGAAAATTGTCTAGGATTTGTTGTGCTGATGTTTAGATGTTATTTCACAAAAACAGTTTCTGCTGGAGGAATAAGAACCCCCCGGTTCTTACACCTCCAGCAGAAACTGTTGTCCTGTCACATTCTCAAAATGTCACAAAGTCAAATTTTCAGTTGGGTGTCATTGACGGCATCTGTATGAATAATATTAGTGATGATGATATGGTGCTGCTGAGTCCATCGATTGGCGCTTAGAGGGCACTTGTATCAATTTTGCGAGGCCTATGCGGTGGTCGCATAAGGCAAGTGACTCCAAAAGTTTATTCAAGTTTTTTGCCCAACCATTATGACGTCAGGATGGTTGGTGGCCTCCGTGTTCAACATGAAGGACTCGGAATTTCTAAAAGTTTGTTTTAACAATATGTGCTACTTTCATTTGGAGTTTCGTGCATACAAAAAATCTACATATTATTAAATTTAATAAAATAGTGAACGCCTGCAAGGATTGAATAGCACACTGCAAAACCCATCTATTGCCTTGCCTAATTATAACGCACTTAGTACACATTTTAATAATAGGTATATTTTTTTACCTATTGTATGAATTGGGAACTCAAACTTTAATTCGTGACAGTAGCAATTACCTATGAAGCAAATATTGATACAACAAACTTATAGAAATTCTGCGTCCTTCGTGTTGAACATTGAGGCCACCAGTCGAAAGTATCTTATATAGGTAGCAATTATTGAAGAAATACAAGGAAATATAAGCAATTAGGAAACCAAATCTTGAATATACTTTTAGAGCCACTTGCCATTCTGACGCTAACAAATTCGTCAGCGTAAAAATAGGTATATTTTTTACCTATCGTACTTTAAATTCTAAAAAGTATTATATGTAGCAATTATTGAAGAAATGTAGCAAATATAAGCAATTTGGTAGCAATTCTTCAATATACTTAAGGAGCCACTTGCCATAGGCGACCAGCCATTCTGACCTTGACGCTTTAACGCGTTCGCTGTCCACCTATTACCTACCTTACCTACCTACTATGCCAGGCGTAAATAGAACATTCCGAGTGCCTTGAACGCATATGTGCGTCCTAATGGACGAGGTTCAAGTGCCCCTAAACGCATATTTGCGTCGCGAAACTTACTGGGTGCCCTCGACGCGTTTGTGCTGTGGCGTCCTACATGCCAAGCCGCCGATAGCGCCCGACATCGCGACGCCGACACCGTAGCGCGCGTGCTGAAAAAGACGACATCCCAACGCAATAACTATTTATGCACTAAGCCGCGCGCTGTGCCACACGTTTATATATGGCGCCGAGAATGCACCGCAGTCGTCGTGATTGGTCGGTCGCGATGCACTGACTTGCTACATGCAATACAACTTGCGAACCTTATTTTGTAAATATAACGTGCCACTTTTATTTAATATACCTCTTTCACCTTTTACTTATACATCACAAGTGAGTTTTATTTTGCAACCTCAAGACTGAACACCCTATCAGTAAATTGGTGACCCCGACGTGATCAAGGAGCAACTCCAAGATGTCTACAGAGGAAACCAGCCCACAAGAAGTAGAAGACGTGAAAGAACAGGTAACGACCGTTACGTGTGACGTCGCCACAATCTCGCTGCCTGCGCGTCTGCCGCCATTTTGGCGCCAAAACCCACGCCTATGGTTCGCGCAGTTTGAAGCCGCCGTTGCGGCTAGCAGAATTGGAGAAGATCAGAAGTTCAATCTCGTCGTCCCGTTGCTCGGCTGCAACGACCTGGAGCAGATCGCCGACATCGTGCTGAGCCCGCCCGCGAGCAACAAATACGCTACACTGAAAAATAGGCTGATTTCCACGTTTCAAGAGTCCGACCATCGCCAGTTGCAGAAGCTGCTCAGCGGCTTAGAACTCGGCGACATGAAGCCTAGCCAGTTACTGCGCAAGATGACTGATTTAGGCGGGAAATTGCTGACCCAAGAGGCGTTAAAGGTAATGTGGCTCAATCAATTACCTACGCAAGTGCGCGCCGTGCTCGCCGTGAACACCGAATCGTCGCTCGAAGGCCTAGCTGCGATGGCTGACAAAATGGTGGAACACTTCGAACCTGCGACGGTTGCCGCGGTCGCCGTGCGTCCCACGTGTCCGTCGCCATCAACATCGTTAAACTCCGCGCATACGCTCGAAAGAAAACACGTACCAAACGAAAACCTGCAGTTTGACCTACTATCTAAACAGATCGAGAAATTATCGCTAGAAATCGCCGAACTTCGCACGAGACAACAAAATTCGACGCATCATTCCCGTTACCGCCAAAATCGATCGCGGTCGAACTCGCGAGTACGTGCCTATACGAACCGAAAGCCCGGAGATCCAGATTGGGTATGTTATTATCATTTTCAATTTGGTGACGAAGCCCGAAAATGTGAACCGCCGTGTGCTAAACAGAAGCAGAAGTCGGAAAACTAGAACGTTCATCCACGTTGGCGGGCGTCGATGTTAACAAACCAAGTTACCGCCTATGTGTCGTCGATGTTAACAGCAGAGAGAAGTTTCTCGTCGATACCGGAGCCGACATATCTGTGTTAGCCGCTAGAAATAAGAAACCCACGAAGCCGACAGAAAATACCTACAGATTGTTCGCCGCAAACGGAACGGAGATACGTACCTACGGAGAGCGTACACTCGAGCTCAACCTGGGTTTACGTAGAGCCTACAAGTGGACGTTCACGGTCGCTGAGGTGAAAACATCAATTCTAGGCGCAGATTTTCTAGCGAGGCACGAATTGCTAGTCGATTTACATCACCGCAAACTCATCGACCGCATCACCGACCTCAGTGTAAACACCATCACAGTGCAAAGTACCGAAGCCGTTTACGTCATCAGCCGCAACCACGCCTATCACGACCTGCTGAAACAATACCCAGACGTTCTGCGACCCATGTCACTCAAAGTACCGACGAAACACGAAGTAACACATCGCATCGAGACAACAGGACAACCGATCTACTCGAGGCCACGCCCCCTGCCACCAGATAAGTACAAAGCAGCGAAGTTAGAGTTCGAGAAGATGATGGAGATGGGTATCTGCAAGCCGTCGAATAGTCCATGGGCTAGTCCACTACACGTCGTTAAGAAGAAGGACGGTTCACTTCGCGTATGCGGCGACTATCGCCGTCTCAACGCCGTGACAACCCCCGATCGGTACCCCATTCCGCGAATTCAAGATTTCACGTACCAACTGCACGGAAAGAAAATATTTTCAAAAATCGATTTAAAAATGGCGTACTTTTGGATACCAATGGAGAAAGAAGATGCTGCGAAGACGGCCATAATAACCCCATTTGGCCTCTTTCAGTTTAACTGCATGACATTCGGTCTTCGTAACTCAGGTCAGACATTTCAACGTTTTATGCATGAAGTACTGCGAGGACTCGACGACAATGTATTCTGTTTCGTCGACGACGTGTTGGTCCACTCGAAAACAGAAGAGGAACACGAGCGTCACTTACATCAGGTACTCGAACGACTGAACAACTACGGTGTCTCACTTAACGTCGACAAGTGTGAGTTCGGCAAGGACAAGATACAATTCCTCGGCTACGAAGTTTCATCGGCCGGTATCAAACCCACTGAAGATCGCATACAAGCCATACTCAAGTTTCCAAAACCAAGCACAGTTCAAGAATTAAGAAGATTCCTAGGTATGATAAACTTCTACCGTAGCTGCCTACCCCACCAAGCCGAACATCAACATCTGTTAAACAAATACCTACACAATAGTAAGAAAAACGATAAATCACCAATATTATGGACACCCGAAGCCGAACAAGCCTTTGAGCAATGCCGACAAAGCATACTCGAGGCCACCGTCTTATCGCATCCCATACCTAACGCTCCACTATGTCTTCTCACCGACGCATCTGACAGCAGTATTGGTGCCGTTCTACAACAGAAGATCGACAATACGTGGAAACCACTCGCTTTCTACTCCAAAACGATGAGCGAGACGCAACGTAAGTACAGTGTATACGATCGCGAATTATTAGCAATGTATACAGCTGTTAAGAGCTTACGCCGACTCGTAGAGGGCAATGACCTCACAATATGTACCGACCACAAGCCACTGACGTACGCGCTAACAAGAACGCCGAGTAGCAGCGACACACCAAGACGAGAGCGACAACTACACTTCATCAGTCAATTTTGCACTAACATCAAGTACATTCTCGGTGATAAGAACGAAGCAGCTGACGCGTTGTCACGTATCGCTGAAGTCGAAGTACTCAACGCAACCGTCGACTATAATAGACTCGCGGAGGTACAAGAGGACTCCGAACTACGCGAATCTATGAAAAATCCGAATCTCAAGTTTACGCGCGTCAACCTACCGGGAGTTCAACGACCGATATGGTGCGAAACATCAACAGCGAACGCTCGTCCATACCTACCACCGCCGTATCGCGTCCCAGCTTTCAAAGCGCAGCACGAACTTAGTCACCCGGGAGTACGACTATCGCGAAGAATTATGACTACAAAGTTCTTCTGGCCGTCAATCAACAAGGACGTAGGTACTTGGGCGAAATCATGTATCAGCTGTCAACGCGCTAAAGTTCAACGACACGTCGTGAGTCCACTCGGCGAGTTTCAACGGTCGTCGCGTTTCGAACATGTGCACGTCGATATAGTCGGGCCCTTACCTCCATCGGAAGATTATAGATACCTCGTGACGATGATAGATCGCTGTACCAAATGGCCTGAAGCAATTCCCACACGTGACGTCACAGCTGAGACCGTCGCGAAGGCTGTGTACGACGGGTGGATAGCACGATTCGGCTGTCCTCTGCGGATTACTACGGACCAAGGGAGACAATTCGAGTCGTCACTGTTTACCTCACTCATGAAGAAACTCGGCGTAACTCGAATACGGACTACGGCTTTTCATCCCCAAGCGAACGGACAAATCGAGCGATGGCATCGTTCCCTCAAAGCGGCACTGATGGCGAGAACGAACGACGGGAGGTGGGTCAACGAACTTCCTACGGTACTACTAGGGCTTAGAAATGCACTACGTAACGACTCATCTGTCAGCCCGGCATTAATGACATACGGCTCGACTCTTCGCATTCCGTCTGATTTCTTCGTACCTACAACGTCGAACATTGAAGACGCGGATTTCGTCCGTCAGCTGACCGAAACGATGACGTCACTAACACCTTCTCCGAGAGCTCGAGCACCAACGATGAACACTTTCGTCTACAAGGATCTCGCAACCTGCTCACATGTGTTTGTGCGCAACGATACCGTACGCAAACCTCTCACACCTCCATATGATGGCCCGTACGAAGTTTTACAGCGCAGCCCAGACGGGAAACACTTTACACTGCGGTTACCGCTTCGCACCGCTGTTATTTCTGTCGACAGATTAAAGCCGGCCTATATCTGCAACACAGCACCGAGCGGCGCAGCGCTACCGATCCACGCACCGAGCGACACAGCTTCACCCACTAGATCATCGAGCACAGCATCATGCGGCGCAGTGCCACGGATCCACGCATCGAGCGACACTGCATCTTCGATCATGACCCCTAGCGACAACGCAACGTCATCGTCTTCACCGAGCAGCGCCTACGTCACAAGATCCGGCCGCACGGTGAAACACAACGTACGCTTCGCTTGAGGGGGAGTGATGTGGCGTCCTACATGCCAAGCCGCCGATAGCGCCCGACATCGCGACGCCGACACCGTAGCGCGCGTGCTGAAAAAGACGACATCCCAACGCAATAACTATTTATGCACTAAGCCGCGCGCTGTGCCACACGTTTATATATGGCGCCGAGAATGCACCGCAGTCGTCGTGATTGGTCGGTCGCGATGCACTGACTTGCTACATGCAATACAACTTGCGAACCTTATTTTGTAAATATAACGTGCCACTTTTATTTAATATACCTCTTTCACCTTTTACTTATACATCACAAGTGAGTTTTATTTTGCAACCTCAAGACTGAACACCCTATCAGTAAAGTGCGTTTGTGAAAACAATAGGTGTTATTCGGTATGTGCCCGTCGACGCATCTGTGCGTTTGTGAAAACCAGTTTTGAATGACTACTAGCTATTGTGTGGGGTAATAAAAATCAAGATGGCCATTCAGGGTTCATATATGTACGCTATTTTAGGTCCTCGTACAACATGTACATGTACGATAATCCATACTTACCTGATCATACTTAGGAAACAATCAAACTCAACATCTGACTATTAGTAGTCAGATGTTGAGTTTGTTTCCTAAGTATTAAACTGAGTATAATGTACTTTGAAATAATATAGCGCAGCGTCTGGCTACTAATCGCTATCCTAATGTATACTAATATTAAAAAGCTAAAGAGTTTGTTTGTTTGTACGTGGTAATCTCAGGAACTCCTAATCCGAATTGAAAAATTCTTTCACTGTTAGATAGCCCATATTAAGGAAGGCTATATAACATCACGCTACGACCAATGGGAGCGGAGCAGCAATGAGAAAAAAAATTAAAAATCATTAACATGTGGGTCCCACATTAGGTAGGTACTAGCAATCCTGTTAACCCTTCCAGCTGAGCCCAATGACTTGTGTCAGGAGTGGGTTCACGTCGGTAGTATAAAGGGTAGGATTCCAACCTGCGATTGGCGATGCTGTTAATTTTCAAAATGCGCTGCGTTTCTGTCAAAACTGTGACACAGGCGACAGTTTTGACAGAAACGCAGCGCATTTTTATTTCTCTTTTATTTTGCCACTAGGTTCAAAAGGGGAAAATAGTTATAACAAAAGATAGTTGTGATATTTTAAACATTTATTTATAATGTCAAAAACAAACTTAGGTTTACAAAATAAATAACAACAAAACAAACTATATCCTAAAGAGCTTTTAAAACATGTTAACATCTATGGTATGGTACATGGGTATACCGTATGGACATCCTAGACAAAGCCCGATGTAACAGTTTGGACAAAACATTCTTTACTTTTTTATGTTTTGTCCAGCATCTAGCACACTTCAGTCTTATAAACTCCATCGACATTACTTGAGAGTTATTTTGCCATGTGCGATGGTAGCTGCGGAGGAAGTATCCTAGATGCTGGGGGAGGAAAAAGCTTGCATAAAATCTTCTCCCTATATTTTTCCTAATACTATATACCTATCCCATTTTATATAGAAAACTAGTGACTCTGGCCACATCTGATCAATGGTTTCGAAACGCATAGAGGACATACAAACAACATTAATTAACACCATTTGGAAAATATGTACCTACCCCTATTTTTTTATACCACCTCATGTTTTTATGCTCGCACGGGTAATATGCTAACATTTGGTTGCACCGATCTACGCCTTTCATATACTTCTTGTATTAAAAACGACTATGTTTGGCTTCGTTACGGTGCGATTTGGGATTCACCACATCCACCATTTCAGTAGTATGCTCAGTGGACAGGGTGAGAACATCCATTTTATCCTTCCACTTCATCACGCATACACCCTTTCTATTATTTTTGTAGAAGTGGCCGCCTTTTTCTAAGCTTTGTGCTTGTTACCGCTTTTTGGTTAATTTTACTATTAGTAAGCCAACTACCTATCTGTAGCAAAAGTTTTTTGATACTTAATAGTATTTCTGCGAAATTTACACTATTGTAATAATTGTCCATGTATTTACTCCGAACTTATGGCGTTTATTTTTGATATATTGGCGAATTACATAAAGTCGTCCTCTAAATAAAATCATGGACTTGTCTATGGTAAGCTCTTTTTGCGGATTTACGAATTTTTCATTAGATTATTAAAAAAAATGTCTAAGGGGATCTACTTGGGCTGAAAATAAAGCATTCTGAATATGAGCAGAAATCTGTTTCTGCTCATGTACTTACTGCCCCAATGAAAATGGACTAAATGGCTTTTAGCCCAATAATAATATATACTTACGACACGATAATCTGTCGTCACGAAACGCTTTCCCGCCGTTAACGGTGGCACAGGTAACATAAACATAATAGGCAAGTTTGGTTGTTTAAGATTGGAATAAAAATAATAAATTAATTGCTTTTTGTAAATTAGCTATGTATAATTTAAACATTGTTCATAAATATTAGTACATTTACCTATTACATAAATAATACATTAATTCGCGAACCAACTTTTAAATCTATCTGTATAATTATGAAAACGATTTACTTTTCTAAGTAAAGATTCTGCGCGATAAATTAAGGCCATTCTTTTCTTTCTTTTGCAAAACATTTATACCATTAATTAGAAGTAATTTGGCCAATATAAGCACATACCTACAGTTTTTACATTGGAATTGGATGCCCTTATTATGTTGTACTCTTTGTGGTTGATATATCCAATCTCATGTATTCTTCTTTTAATATTTGATCTCTTGTTTTTGCATCAGTGCTCTTGCATATATAATGGTGGCAGCACCTTACCTGATACAGTTTATAGACAAAGAAACATCGTAAACATTGGCAATTTAAAAAGAGTGGCAGCGAGTTTTTTTTTGCCTCGTTCTTTTTTCCGATACTATTTTGCTTCCTTTAGACTTATTATTGTTATTTTTTTTAATAGCGAAATTGATGCACAAAACAAAGATATACATTAAAAGACGTAGCTGTACGCCTTTCTAGGTGCGAACACAGCATGCAAAAACTCTACGTTTATCAATAGATCTACGAGAAATTATTCTCATTTAGATATAAATATGATTTGGATACACATATAATATTTATATTTACATAATACCTACTCTAACATTTATATACAAATGTAGATTAGCTTATTCTAATGGATACAAAGTTTTGATGATGATTTCACAACGTAATACAAACTTATTGTTCGAAATCTAATATAAAACAATAGTTAAGTGTACGTAGTATATGATCGATGATACCTTTTGCAGATTTTTATCGAATAAAAATTAACCAAAAATTTACATTGCTACGGCATGGTATAGTATAGTAGTACCTAAGCAATGTCGCATCACGTAAAATGATACGAAAAGTATAACTGTTAAATGCGATCGAGACCTAAATTGTACTATTTATATAGAATCAGCTGGAAGGAGGTGGTAGATTCCAAGGTTCCTAGGAAGCTATAAATGCAATAGACGGCCCAACACACCGACGACACATCGGTCGAAGCATAAATCGCTAGGCCTGAAAGAGTGCAGCAAGCGAGGCGACTTCCTGCAGACGCTCTTGAAACCAAGTCACGTAGTAACTTTAGGAATCGCTTATAGGATGTGGAAGAACGCTTTTATCTACTCCGTGGACTGGGTGAAATGCGAAGTCGGATCGTCTGTTAGGGCTTTAAGCAAGGCTGGATCTTAATAAAATTTAAAAGGGTTTTTTGGGCTGCAGCCAAGAGCCCCGGGGTTCTAGCCCCCTTACCGATAAAATTCAAAAAAAGTACATTACTTTTTTGAGAAGTTTGGTTTGCGTTAGGGGGTCGAGCCGAATGTCACCAAATCTCATGTGGGGGAGAGAAGTATTGGCAAGTCTCACGATTTTTTAATTCACAAGAAACTATCTAAAAATGGATTACATAGATATTTTTTTTCATAAATTTTGGCCGGCTTTTATATATTTGACACCCCCACCCCCTCATGCGACCGACTAACTTGACTATTGTTGAGGGAAATATGAAATCTCACGGAGGGGGGACGGTGTCGAAAATTCGCCATAATCACCTCGCGTAATTTATGATCGCCACCAAAATAATGCCGTTAGTTAGAACAGGTACCTAGTGTTTGACTAGGACCCTACAAATTCACAGCTCGACCTATTATCCTATTCCTCATCAGATAACCCAGCATCCTTCAACTTAGTAGTGACTGCAGCCAACTTGTCTCTCTCCTCGATCTGTTGAAGGCAGAGAGTCAGTATGCGTTCCAGGCCTCGCGCTGTTTCTTCCGAGGAGTACACGGTTGTAGCTGGCACGTGGACGAACAGAGTTCGCGTGTTGTCTTTACTCAATGATGTGTAGTAGATGTATTCACAAAGGTATCTGAAACAAACGAGCGAATATGTTTGTTTTATTGAAATGTGAAAGTAAGTCTGTCTGTTATGTTTTCACGCTGCGATTCGAAGCTTCTTCGCCTGTTCAGGAACCCTCATTTACTAGAGTGAGAAGGATTTACATGTGTGCGCCCGCAAGCACAGGAATCGAGGAGGCGCTCGGCTGCACGCTGTCTTTCCCGCTCTAGTAAATGACGGTTCTAAGTGACAGAAAAGGATAGAGGCCAGATGTAGTTCAACACGATTTAGATGAACTTTGATGTGGAGATAGATTGAGTCCCGGGATTACATCACGAAAGCCGGGTTTCGCTAGTCTACAATATACGAATCTCAAGAACATCCAACTCTCCAGCCTCCTTTATCTTATTCTCAGAATTGTATGTAAGAAATAATACCTTCAATTTCTTATGTTAACTTATCTAATCTAAGTATAGCGTTGACGGAGTGTTGGCTTTGTATTTGTAAAGTAAAACAAGTGTTGATTAGATATCTACTTGCAAATGCAAGTTTGTTTTATTTTGCATTTGCATCTAATAAACGCTACTTATGGCCAGTCTCAACAGATTATCTACCGTAAACTGTTTGTTAAAATAGCTAGCTGTAGCAGTAGCGAATCTAACATTTGTGTCATCGATTGATAAAAAACTTTTCCAAACGCTTATTATCGTAGTTTTTAGAGTTCCGTAGCCAAAATGGCAAATCTCAAACAACATTTTTTTAAGGTACTTCTCCTCTGAGTAAAGTGGGGATATGATTTTTTTTTCTCACCTACGCCATCTCATTTCTTAAGCTGCATTATTCGGATAGAGCGTGGGGGGGACTACGTAACCCTATTTTGTATGTCATTTGCCAGAGCCGGGAATCGAACCTGCCTTAAGTAGAAAATAAACATCCTGTGTTTTTGTCCCTACGTGATCCGACATGCAGTTGCCCGGTTTTTTACCTAAGAATTAAAAAAATAATGGGGCGGTACGAAGTTCACCGGAACAGCTAGTATCAGTGTAGATTTGATATGGAGATAGATTGAGGATACAAGATAGTTTATATCGCGATCCATTTTATCTTACACTAGCTGTCCCGCGCAACTTCGTCTGCGTAAATGTTGCCCGTTTTTGCAACATTTCTCATTGCTGCTCCGCTCCTATTGGTCGTTGCGTGATGTTATATAGCCTATAGCCTTCCTCGATAAATGGGCTATCCAACAGTAAAATAATTTTTCAATTCGGACCCGTACTTCCTGAGATTATCGCGTTCAAATAAACAAACTCTTCAGCTTTATAATATTAGTATAGATCAACGCGGACGGAGCCTGAGCTGAGCGCGAAAGCGAAAGCAATGAATGAGTACCAATAAATTCCTTTGTCATTGTACATTTAGTCTTTTGTATTTCTAATTCCAACTTATTCAATAGATACTTCTATAATATTTTATTGCTATACACAATGTGTAATTAAATACAATGACAATAATTGTGAGCTCTGGTTTACCCGTTTGAGTGCTATTTATACCACTGAGGTGACAGAGCGTAATGAACGATAATAATTATAGGTATTTTGTCTTTTATCATTTATATCGATTGATGTCGGTAAACGCGATAAAATCTGTAGGTACTTATCGCGCTCATAACACAGATGCCCATACTATTAAAGCGAATGTAGATACTTAATTCCTCCAATTTCATTTTCATCTAAAATCTAAAACCTTCAAGTTTGGGACAGATAAGCGATTGAATTGCAATAAATCTACTAGGAATTCAAAAGCTAATCCTACCATTCAACTAATCAGAAAGTTTAAGAGTATAAATGGAGGAATATTTGTTGCTCTTTCACACAAAAACTGTTGAACATATTTTGATGGCACATTACAATGATGTAGTTAATACATCACATTAGCACATCACACTAATATTATAAAGAAAAAGTTTGTGAGTGTGTATGTTTGTTTCTTCTTCGCGTTTAAACGGTTAGAGCGATTTTAATAAAATTTTGTATGGAGTTAGCTGACACCCTGGATTAATACATAGGCTATATATATATAAACCGCGGGGAGAACTGCGGGGCACAGCTAGTAGGGTATAAAAATCAAATATAGGTAAGGCACTTTACTTTGCACCGGGGGCGGCGAGTAATAGGCAACTATCAACTATTTTCTAGCTCAAGAAATGTACAATAGGTGTAGATAAAGTAGGACAAGGGCCTTACTCCGGTGATACTGTAACACTGTAACACAGTACATACATTTATTGCGTTAGATCAGAGTTGCGTTGCATGGAAAAATCTACGTAATATTTTTCACCTGCCAGCATCTTTGGACACTTGTGTCTTTATCCTCTCATCAACCGGGTTGCCATCGTTAAACTCGTTGCTTATCCGTTCCACGTCCAGTTTGGTGTGTAACCGTATTGCACCCTCAGCAGTGCACACATTGTTTGCAGGACATTTATCAAAGTAATCCAGGCTCTTGTATCCTTTCCGATGTGCTTGTGTCTCCAGGTCGAAGCAGGTGGCTTTACCTGATACTCCCACATGAATCATGAGCTGTAAAAATGTATATGTTTTAATATTTTTGGTAAAATAGTGGTCTGTTATAAGTTTAAAGAGTCCTCTGTGCAATCATAAGTTTTAATTTTTGAAAATCTTTCAAGTCATTTTGAAAATATTCAACTTTATTATTTTAATATTATTTGTGATGGACATCTAATTACGAAATATAGGCCAATAGCAGTCTTGAGTGCCCTCTCAAAAGTATTTGAACGTATTATAAATAAAAGACTAAGAAACTTTTTACAACATTATTTCCTCATATCACACCAGCAATTTGGCTTTCGTAGAAATAAATCTTCATCTGATGCCGTTCAGGAACTGACAACCTTTATCGTTACCAATCTAAACAACAACAAAAAAGTACTTAAGATATTTTTGGATTTAACGAAAGCCTTTAACACCGGTCCTATTCCTGCGCTTTTGCTAAAACTAGATAACATCGGTTGTTTCAACTCCAGTTTTTTCAAAGTTATCCCACAGTCCTATCTGTGGGATAACTTTGAAACAACTGGAGTTGTGGGCCTCTGAAACCGATGTTATCTAGTTTTAGCAAAAGCGCAGGAATAGGACCGGTGTTAAAGGCTTTCGTTAAATCCAAAAATATCTTTACTTTTTTGTTGTTGTTTAGATGGTCAGAATAGATAACTACATTAGTGAAGAGCTTCCTATTCAATACGGTGTACCGCAGGGTAGTGTCCTTGGGCCAGCATTATTTCTTGTGTTTATAAATGACCTTTGCACCCTCGCGACTCCAAACACACAAATAGTTTCCTACGCAGATGATACAGGAATAACCATATTCTTAAATTCATGGTCAGAACTCTAATAAGGCTCAATATGCATTCACTTCTACCTTAAATTGGCTTTTATCTCACAAAATGACCCTCAATACAGCCAAAACTAAATATATAAATTTTTCAGTCACTCAACCAAAAACACCCATTATTCTAAGAACCTACACATGTTCCATCATCGCACAAAATTGCCAATGTCTGATAATATTAAATACCTAGGAGTGTTGTTAGACAAAACCCTGAGCTATAAATCCCACATGTTAATATACATTTTCAAAACACTTAGATATGTTGCTAACCAAACTCTAATACAAATGTCTATTGCGCACTGTGCCAGTCCATAATATCGTACTGCATCTCCTGTTGGGGCGGTGCTTCAAAAACCATTCTGTACCCTCTAGAAATCGCCCATAGAGCTTTACTAAAAACTGCAACCTTTTAACCAATTTTATTCTCTACCTCTGAGTTATATAAGAACTGTAATGCTCTAAACATAAGATAGCTCTTCATTCTACGTATCATTATTTCTGGGGGATAGTTCCGTACCCTTCTAAATGTACCTAGTATTATAATTATAATTAGATTATTATTATTATTATTATTATTATATTTTTGGGGGGTTATTTAATGTCTGTCCATGTAAACCATAAAATTAATAATATGTGGGTCATTCTAAGTTAAGAGGTACTTTCAGTGGCAATGACAATAACAACATATTTTTTTGAAAAATGTTTTACTACTAATAGTGCTATCTTACAATCACAGCATCATCTAGTAAACTCGAAAAAAGTCTCTCCCCTGGCCTGTCCCTTACTCACTTTGACAGCAATATGAATGTAATTGTCAAAATAATACTTCCATGAACTTAATCACTGCAAATTTAAACCTTTAGTTAGTTTTATCTGGGCGAACAAGAAAACACTTAGCCTCCTAATTGGGCCACTGTGCGTTAAAAATAATAAGAATTAAAACCTTATTTAATCCCAAGCTGGCAAGAATCTCTCGCTAATGATCTCTTTTCCCCAACTAGTGAACATTTGTATCATTCTAGTTTAAAGTTTCAGATGTGGTTCAGTGAGTTTGTCTGTCCCCTATCCTTGTTTTTATTTTTATCTAAATAATCTTTTTATTTAAACCTCCAGGACTTGTTACTGTCCAATGACCTAAACAAGGTCGCTGGGAGGAACTACATGTGGGAGGCGAATAACCAAATGTCGTGGCTACATATGTCCATCAGAAGAGCGAGGAAGGCAGAAGATTAAAAAGATAATTGCAAATAGATTCAACTCACTTTAGGTTCGTGCGTTTCCCACAGGGCCGGCACAAATTCGTCCACATTCTCGTACGTGACGGGTATTTCGAGCTGGACCAGTTCCACATTGTGTTTCATCTCTATTTCATCTTTATTCATTATTTTCACGGCTTCCCAACTAGCGTTTACCGGGTGCCCTAAATAAGGGCCAAAACCCGTCACTAGGACGATCGGTTTGAACATAGAATCAAAGTCGTTGCACATTCTGTGTGTGATAGACAATCGGCAATTATGACAACTTACTATTTACTTTTACTCTTATCGATAAACTGTATTTATTTTACCATCTCGTTGACATTTTAGTGATAAAAATGATAGGGTTTGACAGCAAGTCAGATGATTTTTATTTCTAGATGTTGGCAACGTTATGTTCGTTCAGGAATAATTTTGCCAGTCTTGATAATTTTTATTGTCAAGTTCTTTTCTCACGGCTTTACTTTTGCAAACTTGGTATTTTAAGTAGGATCATGTCTGACGTTAGCGTTGCATTCTGTAACAAAGTGTATAAAGTAGCTACTTTGACTTTAGTTTTAAAATAATAAATAAATTTGACTGCCTCTGTGGCGTGGTGGGACTGTATCCGACTGCTACACAAGAGGTCGTGGGTTCGATCCCCACCCAGGATAAAACTCTGTGTGCTGAGTTATTTATCTATGTGTGTATTTATAAATATATAAGTATGTTTATCAGTTGTCTGGTTTCCACAGTAGTTGTTGTTGCTGCTCTGCTTAGTTTGGGATCGGGAGGTTAAGCAATGTTGCCACTGTCGGTCCATAATGGCAGATCGTTTTGAAAAAATATCACACCATACCTCGGAGAGCACGTTAAGCGGTCATGCACTCAGTCTCTCTCTCCAGTCGAGGCCGATTTCCGTCCCACTCCACATGCAGTTGTACAATTTAAGCTATTAGCTAGTCCCTGATAAAATTCGCCGCCATAACCGAAACCGGTTAGGAGACTATTAATAAAAAAAAGTACTTAAGTACTTACTTTCCAAGCAGGTACTTACTGTTACAACTTGTACCAACGGCAACAGCTCTGCTGGTAACGTCGTCGTCAACTGCTTTGCTGGAGGGGGTGTGTAATGCCGGGACCAAATTTCCCGCAGAGAAATTAAATTAGTATTCACCTTTTTATGCTGTGTATATTTAATTTCACATCTATTTCATTATATTTTATTTTTGCCCGACTGTAAGGAAGGGTTTTATGTTTTTCGCGCGTATCTTGTATGTATGTAATATTCTATATTACCTCATATCTCACAAACCACTGAACGGATTTATACAATTGCCAGCCATAATAATTGTTTTTAACTTAATTCTTAATAAAAATGTACCACGACGAAAATCAAACGGTAGCACTTTTGGTTTCGTCAATTTTAGGTTATAATTCCGAATAATTCACCTGTCAAATTCTAAATTTCGTTCGGTGCATACGGAATTAGAGTAGGCTTAGAGAATTTATATGTCAAACAATTTTCGTTTCAATTAAATTCGTGAACTAATAGAATTGTGGTAGGAAAGCTACGAATATTCTTTAGAAACTTTGTTTTTCGTTGAAATAGAGTAGGCCTCCTGATCACATCTATTGATTACTGGTAGACTACAGAGTGATAATATGCAGACAAGTAAAATAAAACATTTTTTTTATTTACAAATATTTCAAAAGCTAAGAATAAACATAAAAAATATGAATCAAGAAGAATTTCAACAGTTCGTAGAGTTACAAAGAACACAACAACAACAGCTAAACGAGGATAAACAATTCCTCGTGCGACAACAGTTGCCAGTACCAGTGTCCCCGACGACAACGACAAACATTAACGAAACAAGCACACACGAGAAACACAAATATAATTTGACAAATACGACAAATTCGAAACATCGACATCTAACGTTGAAAATTTTATAGAATAGGTAAGTACTTCGAAGAATGAAGAAATGTACTTTATGGGGTAAGGAATGCACAGATATAAAAAAAAGTCTTATTCGTTATGTCATTATCACCAGAAGTGTACCACAAACTTAAATAAAATAGCACTAACACAAAAATTTTACATACGCAGACCTACTCGTAAAAGAGAAACATAAAACACTATATCGAACGAAAAGGAAAAGAACGCGGTTCAAAGCTCTACGGAATTCGGGGGCTACACAAGAAAATATAGTGAAACCGTGGAACATTACGCTAACAGACTGAAAGACAGCTCTTTATCCGCATATCCGCAATCCTGGCTCAGCAGCCAGGATTGCGGATATGACGACTACTCAACAGAAAGGCAACTGAGGGACAGATTCGCTACGGGTCTCAATCATCGCCAATTGAAAGTTGATATGAAACAAAAATGGCCTGATTTACTGCAGTTAACCGATGGCCAAAGTGTGGAAGTTACTTTCAATTAAATATTTTTAGTAGCCCAATCCCGCGCGCTAGCTGAAGCCGACGAAAATAAGATGAAGAAGAGAAGAGTTGATAACAATAAGTATAGAAGTAATGGAAAGAGACAGAACAAATTGAGACACCAATGTATCGGATACGGTGGTAATAAATATAAGTTTCTGAACTGTCCTGCTGCTAAGAACAATATTTATACTGAATGTAGCAATGCAGGTCACTTTAAGAACTTCCTAGCTAATAGTGAAACAAATAAACAAACAACTCCTACAAAGAAAATAAATAGACTACAAAAGATTATCAAGACTTCATCAAATGGTGGTAACACTTCCACTAGTTATTCAGATGTAAGCAGCGATGATAATTCAGATGCAGTCTACAAAGTTGAAAACAAAAAGAGAGGTAGCAAAAAGATCGACACCATTATTAACGAAATCAAATGCACTATGGATTGGGATCCAGGTTCAGCATATTCCACCATTAGCACTTCGTTTTGGAAACAAGTTGGTGCAGACTTAACGGAAGCACTCAAATTAGAAGCCTACGGGAATTTTAAACTGAAACCCAAGGGCATCACAGATTTTATCAGAGATTAATTTATTTTTATTATCATCCTCTGTACGCTCTATCTTATATATTTCTAACCCGTAGATGAATGACTACGTGATCGTCTTGACTCATCAAAGGATTTCGACTCAAGAAATCCGCAACAGAATTCTGTTTTCCCAAGCTATTAAACAATATCAAAATCGTATGCTTGACTGGCAAGAACACATCTGGCCAGTCTACCATATCTAGTTTAACCAATAAAATGCTTTGTGATCGGTTACTACTTGAAACTTAAGCCCCTAAGTATGATTTGAAATAATTCAGCGCAAATATTACCTTGGGTAGGTAGAGGCTTTTTATAGGCGTTTCTTGACAATTACTTTATTAATGCAATAATTGCATTTTTGAAAGAAGACCCAGGAATCGAACCCGAGACTTTATCCGTATGCCATCCCAGCGCTAGAATCAAACCATCTTTAAAACAAAATCCGTGATAGTTCTAGTAGGCTGGCAGCGCAATCTTAAAAATTACTGCGCAATGGTGGACTCTCAGGGTGTCGAGGTCTCGGGGTCGGGGTTTTTAAAAGTCACTGTGCAAATAGAGAGATGCAGTGTGAACTTAAGTCACTGCTAGCGCTGGTGAGCGCAACGCAAACTTTCGAACCGTTGAACAAGCCGGGGCCGCAGATTAGCGTTAAGTGTCGCTGAATGAGCAGAGCTGAAAACAATCAAAGAAGCCATTGAACGAGCTGGAACCACAGCGCTGTTTAAAAAATCAGTGTGCGACGAAAAGGAGACAGTGTTGACGGGCACAGTGTAAGCTTAGAAGCCACTGCGCCCCTCCCTCAAAAGTCACCGGACTGACTACTGATATCCACTACAACATAAAATAGCGTGCTATATACCACATTATTCACCACCGCATTGAGACATGTTTTGCATAAGACCGGTATAACATTTGGCAGATCTTATACAAATATCACATATTTTCGGAGTTACTTGATTCATAACTGCTACCTCTTTCGATAATAACGAAACAGACGCACCAGTATCTAACAATGAAGGAATCGCAACTTATCGTAAGCTTATTAAAATAACTGGTTCAGCCTGGCCAAAATTATTCTTCCGGACGCCTTCTCTATGTTTGGTGAGAGCGGCGTCCTTACTGCTGACGCCCTTGGAAGTTTGGGTGACGCTCGCCTTCTCTCGCTGTCGATTATGCGGCATCCCCAGCTGATTAGACCGGCAGCGGAGTAGGTCCTCTGCTCCTTAAGTATTGGCAGGGCATTGACTCCCACCTTGGCGTTAACGAATCGTTCGGTGAATTAATAAGGGGAACACGTGACAACGGGGAACGATACTGATTATACGGATTTGATTAATTGCTCCGGAATATTTAATTTCACATTTATTTCATTAATTTTTTTAATAATTACATCAATCGATTTATCTCTGACGGTTCTCCTCCTACTTTTTTGATTTTTTCTCACTTTTTTACAAGTTTAAAATCAAACTTTTAGAACGTCAAAGCAAATAGTTCAGAAATTAAATACCTATCAATGAGGTTTCATGCAAGGTGATCGTATCCTCGATTCACCTACCACAGTACTGTGACAGGTGGGTCGAAGATAATCCACCTCTCTCACGTTAGACCTCATTGTAGTAGATGAAACGCAATAACAGAATAAAAAGAAAGATGTCATTCTAAAATTGCGAGTTTCATGGCCGACCTGTTCGGGTCGTTTAAATGTGATTAGAATTATATAAAATAATAATATGTGGATTAAGAAATGTGTTTTATAGAATAGATGTTGATAATGTAATAGATGATGAATTGAATTAATAAACAGTGTATTCGCTTTGGGGAAATCCAGAAGTTTGATTTAAAAGCCCGATAGAAGTTCTGAGGAACACCCCCGGGACCTGCTCAAGAGCTGGCCTGATTGTTACATGGTGGAGGCGCCGTCTTCGGCACAAAAATAATAAGATAAAAAAAAATCGATAAAAAAATAATAAAACCAAAATGGAATCGTTCACGGGATTGTACGAGTCCGTTGATGATTTCGTGGATCAATTCCGGATCATCTGTTTAATTAACAAAATAACGTCGGATGAAGAAAAAAAAATATTTGTGGCGGCGTATCTAGCTGGACCAGCGCTATATTTTTATAAAACAGTGATCAAAGATTGCAAAAGCTTCGAGGATTTTGTTACTGCATTATAGGAAGAATTCCCAAACCGTACAGATTATACGGAGAAATTTTATGAAAGGATGCAAGGGGCAGAAGAGAATATTATGTCTTTTTATTATGAGCTTTCTTATATCGCCACGAAAGGAAGAATAACAGATGATACGTTCATAAAAAAAATTCATATGAAATGCAATGAATTTTATAAAGATAAAATAGCGGCGATAGTTTTCTCGAACAGAGATCATTTAAAGAATACTGTAGTGCAGCTACATATAATTTATGGTGCAATGAATGACGAAGAACCGATAAACTTGAGTGTCAAGATGGAAAATGTCATGTCAAGAAAATCTTCTCATTCTCATTCATCACATTTATCATGGCGGGTTAGACCTAGCCAACATATTATATATAACTGTTCAAGGTACAACAAGCACAAATTTGAAGCTTTCCGAACTAGACGTCGTCGCGAGCAAAGACGTCATCCTCAGCTTGATGTACTGAAGGGTGAACAAAACAAAGCTGCCGAGATTGCAGAAATGAATGAAAACAATATTAAAGGTCGGTCGAGTCCATTTATTGATATAAATATAAATAACTTTTATATTCCGGCGTTAGTGGACACAGGTGCGGAAGTTTCGGTTGTATCGCACGAGTTTGCTAAGAATAACAATATGTCGATTGAATTGTCTGATATTTTCTTGAAAGCAGCGGACGGACGGCACGATGTTGGTGGTGACTGGCAAGAGTCACATAGTTTTTTCTTGCGGGGACATGCAGTATGGAGTAGACGTTCTCGTGGTGGACAACCTACGTCGAGATATTATATTAGGGTGTGATTTTCTTTGTAAATATAATGTCTTAGTTGATTTTGGTAGATGTATGTTTTGGCTTCCAAATGGGGAGATGGCTTTTATTGCGGAGAATGATTTAAAGTTTCACATCGATAATTTAGATGCAGAGAACACTGTTATGGATGTTAGCAAGATTTCGCAGAATAATAACTGTGAATATATTTTTTCTGTAGATACGTGTAAATCAAAAGAGATTGACATTGAGAATACTGACAAGTGTCAAAATATTTTTTCAGAGGAAAAGGGTTCTATGGTAGACTCGATTGAATTAAAAAAGGTTATAGTACGAAATGTATTAAATAAAAAAAGAAAGTCGGTTCTCTTTGATAATTTCGTGTATAATCATATTTAAGTTACAGATAATAGGGTAAATTCTTCATTTATGAAACGTGGCCATAAGGCTGATAATTTTAATATTTTATATAATCTTTGTAAGTCCAAGTATTTTGTAATAAAGAAGGTCCCTAATAAATTAATTCAAAGGACGAAAAAGTCCTATAGTTTAACAGATTATACACGACGTGAATATATTTCATGACAGTTGAATGACAACTGTAATTTTTTTCTGATTATCCTATGTTGAAGGGAATAAATAAGAATTGTACATTTAGCCGACGGAAAGAAATGAAATAATGATTTGTCGATGCTAATGTTGCTTAGTAATATGTTGTTTTTAATGTTTAGCCTTGGTTATTGAGGGTGATTTTTATAGGATAATGTGCAGATAATAGCAGATAGTTGTTTTTAAAGGTGAGATTCAATTCTAATATTGTGTATTTTATTTTTCATGTACGAACACACGTTGATGGAAAGTCTTGCACTGATGAGGCCACATATCTGCGATTAGGGCAGACAAGATTTGGGGTGATTTTTTTTTATTTCTTGTTCAAATACGTAATATTGTTTAATTGATTTAAACTTTGTTGTTAAAGGTGGTTTTTCAATTGGTGTATTAGAGATGGGGCGTTCTAATATGATTGTTTTATTTAATATGAAATAATCAATGGCTGTGATCAGGTGATCACCGATGTCTCTATTGGCCAGTTGTTTAACCGTAATAAAATCGAAACTTGAGAATGGGTTTTCCTAAGATATATCAGTGCAGTCTTTCCAGTCTGATTATTATCTATGGACAATTTATGATTGATGATTGATTTATTTTAGTTAAACTTAAGTTTAGCTAGGTAATGGATCTGACGCGGGTGCTTCTTTTAAAGGCGTTTTTTGCCCAGCATCATCGTATAACTGTTATGTAAAGTGTTTGTTGATATAAATGTTGTTAGATTATAACAGTTATACGAGACAGATCAAAAGGGGGGAAAGTAATATATCTCGCCTGCGTAGGATAAATTCAAGAGCTAGGAAACTTTTTTTCTATGTTGTATGTTATAAAAAAATATTTTTTTTGATAATTAATAAAAAAAAAATATTTTTTTTACGGGGCCCCCGGCGTGTGACAGGTGGGTCGAAGATAATCCACCTCTCTCACGTTAGACCTCATTGTAGTAGATGAAACGCAATAACAGAATAAAAAGAAAGATGTCATTCTAAAATTGCGAGTTTCATGGCCGACCTGTTCGGGTCGTTTAAATGTGATTAGAATTATATAAAATAATAATATGTGGATTAAGAAATGTGTTTTATAGAATAGATGTTGATAATGTAATAGATGATGAATTGAATTAATAAACAGTGTATTCGCTTTGGGGAAATCCAGAAGTTTGATTTAAAAGCCCGATAGAAGTTCTGAGGAACACCCCCGGGACCTGCTCAAGAGCTGGCCTGATTGTTACAGTACCTACTCTCTCGGTGTTTTGTTTAGGTACGAAAGGCGATTGTAATGCAATGTTAGGTTAGTATTCAACATAAAAAGATTTATTTAAACAGTTTGTGGGGTCCTGGTCACGTACAAATCCTCAATTACATATTCATTCAAGGAAAACCAACAACAGCAAAACAACTTACAAAAGTAGGTAACAAAATTATGTTTAAATAGGTTTAAGTTATTAATTGGCGCTCATTTGTTAAAATACCCACATAATAATCTATACTGATATTATAAAGCTGAAGAGTTTGTTTGTTTGTTTGTTTGAACGAGGTAATCTCAGGAACTACTGATCCGAATTGAAAAATTATTTCAGGATAGCCCATTTATCGAGGAAGGCTATAGGCTATATAACATCACGCTACGACCATGCTTATGCCATGCATAATGAGAAATGTAGCAAAAACGGGGAAAATTTACGCAGACGAAGTTGCGCGGGACAGCTAGTCCTAAATAAAACCTATGCGTGATCCCAAAGATTAGGAGTGATTCTTTCCTTAGGTTTATGTATATCCTATGCCTGCTGTTTTGACCTTACAAATAAAAAATAAGAATGTGGCTAAAGTAAAATTAATTTCGCTCAAATCTATACTAATATTATAAAGCTGAAGCGTTTGTTTGTTTGTTTGTGTGTTTGTTTGTACGCGGTAATCTCAGGAACTACTGATCCGAATTGAAAAATTTTTCCACTGTTGGATAGCCCATTTATTGAGGAAGGCTATAGGCTATATAACCTCACGCTACGACCAATAGGAGCGGAGCAGCAATGAGAAATGTTGCAAAAACTGGGAAAATTTATGCAGACGAAGTTACTCGGGACAGCTAGTATAAAAATATGTCACTTAGAAATTACAATGTGTATTTAATAAAATAATTTATTATGTATTGATATTAAATACTTTTGTATTTGCGGTTTTTTTATAGGGTTAGGTAGGTACCTACTTAACCTAATAATAAGTTTTATATCAAACGGGGCACATACTACGAGAATTTACGACTAATAACGACGTCTGTTTGTCTATCTGTCACAAAGGAAGACGCACTGTGTTGATACTTTGATTGAATTGTAAAAAAATGAGTTGTCTATGTTTTTTTAATTTGGCGACTGAAAATGATCTTAGAACTGTTTTAGTCACAGGATTCGCTCCGTTTAATAACGCCAATGTAAACTCTAGTGGGGAAGCTGTGAAACTTATGAACAAGGAATATTTGGAGACCAGATTGAACATCACTCTGGTGACGGAGGAATTGCGAGTGGAGTACAAGTATGTTGACGACATTATGCCTAGATTGTGGCATGCAAATCGACCAGATGTGAGTATTTTTATTTTATTTTTTTAACGATAACTAGCAATATGGGATTTTGGTGCCACATTACTAGCAATCCTGTTAACCCCTCCAGCTAAGCTCGTGGATTGTGTTAGGAGTCGGTTAACGTCGGTAGTATAATGGGTAGGATTCGAAACCCTCACGATTGCGAGACCGATGCCATAGCCATTAGGCTACCGCCGCTTTTATTTTATCAGATCGTGGGATAATACATTGATGTAGAGACTTTTTTATTGAAAGGGATGACGTGGTCCGGGTCTATACGTCAATGGTTTAAGACCTACATAACAAATAGGGTAAAAGGTGCGCCTGCTCTATAACCTCACAATAATTACCAGTCTCTAGAAAGAGACAACGCGACTTTGTGCACAAAACCTGTCAAAGGCCGCACGAGATTTTTCTCTCTTTCACGATTTGCAGTCAATATTTACTTTTTAATTGAAAGGGATGGCGCAGCCCACGAGGTCTATACGTCTATGACCAGAATCTCATGGAACGAAATTAAAAAAACTAAGAACGGGAAGAAGAAGACAGTTTGAAAGTTTTTTTTTTTTTTCACTTCCCGCCGATATTACTCGGTAGGGATTATGGCTCGCACATTCTGTGCATTCGCCAGTTTCAAGTATATTTTCTTTCAGTTTCAAGTATAAAAATATTTCAAGTTTTTTTCTTCTTTGAATCACAAATTCTCATTCTTATTCATTAATTTTCATTAATGCAAAAACTGACATTCACGCGGCCGGAGTTCCATAAAGAATATTTATTTTGTTCGAACAGTGATTCTGGTACACCTACTAATAGACTATTATGAAGTTATTTAGTTATATTCTCTTTACTATTAACTTCCTCTACTTACTCGTTAAGTATGTGTTCCGTTTTTCTCGTTTACCAACTACTAAAAAGACCTACCTCTCAATGGTGTGGGGTTGTTGGATAGGTCTTTTTTATATTTATTAGTGTTCCGTAGCTAAAATAGCAAAAACAGAACCCATACCGCCTTATTCCAAAAGCTGGACTAAACCTGGTTTGACGAAAATCCTAGTTTAAAGCATGGATCTACGAAAATATTTATTACAAAACGAGGTTCATCGCTTCATCGATGATCATCTTTGGTCCATAGATTAGTCTTTCGATCACCCTAGTTTAACTATGGTAATAACCTTAAAATGTCCATCTGTCTGTCCATCCGTATGTCACAGGCATTTAACTCAATAAATATTGATGAAATTTAGTGAAAAGGTGTCTTGCAGTGCTACTTAGTTTGATAGCTAAATAATAAAAATAAATATTTTTAGGGGGGGAACTAATTTTTTTCAGCAAATATTGACGTGTGATACATCATTCGACAGGTCTTTCAAAACCATTTATTAAACTTTTTTTTGTTGAGTAAATACTTTTGGAAATAATCGCTCCGAAAATTACATAAAATGTGCCCTCCCCCCCCCCTTATCTTTTAAACCGTATGACCAAAAAATGTTTAAAAAAGGGCGTAAGTGCCATGAACATACGCTCTTCTACTGATGCAATTATTCTAGGCTGCGGAACCCTACACTGAGCATGGTCCGACATGCATTTCTCGATTTAGGGATAACTCTAAATGACTAATTTATGTTTTTCTAGTTGGCAATACATGTAGGCGTATCGAATTTTACGAACGATTTCACTTTGGAAAAAGTGGCGAGACAAAAGGGATATGTCGCCAAAGATAACGCTCAGGATGTGCCAGAAGATGCCAAGAACCCTTGCGAGGGGCCTGCGAGCATTGAGACTGATCTGCCTGTGGACCTCATTTGTCAGACGTTTAATGCCGATCTGCAAGATAACGCGTTATCAGCAGTCGGCTCTAGAGACGCTGGCCAGTAAGTCAAATTACTATCCAAGTCTTGAATCTCCAACGAGGCCTACTCTATTTCAACGAAAAACAAAGTTTCTATAGAATATTCGTAGCTTTCCTACCCCAATTCTATTGGTTCACGAATTTCATTGAAACGAAAATTGTTTGACATATAAATTCTCTAAGCCTACTCTAATTCCTTATGCACCGAACGAAATTTAGAATTTGACAGGTGAATTATTCGGAATTATAACCTAAAATTGACGAAACCAAAAGTGCTACCGTTTGATTTTCGTCGTGGTACATTTTTATTAAGAATTATGTTAAAAGCAATTATTATGGCTGAAGATTATTTTTAATTGAAGCTGCTCAGCCTAAAGAACGCTCATTGCGTAGAAGAAACCGCCATCGCTTCGGCAATTAATTATATATTGACATAATTTCCTGCCTAGATTTTGTAGGAAATTACAGACTAATTTCCGACTTTGACTTTGTAAGACTCAGTCAAGAAAAGAGTGAGAAAAGAAATAATAATTCTTTGATTTCTTCTCTTTTGAAGACACTCAGTCAAAAGTGAAGAAATCAAATAAATATTAATAATCAATTCCTGCGAGCTAGATTTTTGTGCTCATCAAATAAATTGAGAAGTGCCTCGATGAGCTCGGAAGTTGCAAATCCCATTTATAGAGTCATTTTGATCCTAAAATGATAACATTTTGAAGTTAACTGTCACTACAATTAACAACCGACCTAATTCTGTATCTGCTTATACGCAATGAGTAGGTACTTGCTACTTACCAGTAAATTGATAGATTAAAAGCGATATTAAGTAGATATATATTAGTCATATATGCATTACCCATACGGAAGATGGTAGCTTACCCTAAGAGTAGACTAGATAAATCTGATACAACGATTGGGAACAATCAACTATATAACATAATGATTGTGATATTAGTATTTACAGCAGGTTCAGTGTTGAATTTTGAGCTAGGCACTTTAGATAGTACCTACTTAGTTATGTTTTACATAACTAAGTAGGTACTATCTAAAGTGCCTAGCTCATATAAATAAAGTGAGAATACACAGGATAGGAAAAGAGAGGTAACAATTTTATTTTACAGTCAAATATAATAGCAGATTATTTTTATTGCAGTTTAATTGATTTCAATATTTAGCTCCACAATGGTTCCTTATCTGGCATTGCCAAGTTGACTAGCAACGATTTATAACTCAATATCAGCATCCGGTTCTTGTGATTCAACATCGGCAACAATATTTCTTTGATCTTTATCAAGTGTCCGGTTATAAATAACATGTCTTCTAAGATGCATAAAACAAGCTTGACATGAACAATCAGTCAGTGATATCTGTAAAACCACAATATTAAAAATGGATTACTAAACTTATCTAGTTTATTTTTAAAAACCCTAAGAATAAATAAAAGAGCTATTTTCATGTAAACATACCTGCTAATCCTGCCAAGGTGACTGGATTAGAATTAACCAATTAAGTAACACTTCAGCACAACAGTCCACATAGCACACAGACTTCTATACTTATGACCACAACGGACAGGGACTTGCACACCGCAACACTCCTAACATAGTCTCCACTCCGATCACAATTCACAGCTTGCATGGCTAAGATAACGAATACCTCACAAATGTAGTATTCATCAGTCATCTGAAAATGAATTATGTAAATTTAAACGTACGCCTCACGTTATAATTATATATAATTATAGCTTTTGGTAAGAAAGTTCTATCATCTGAATGCACAAATATACAATCGACTAAACAATGCAGTCAAGGAAAATCACAATACTTACTGTGAATGGAGATATCTAGTTGCTGATCAAAGATTTATAGATCAAACTCTTGTATTTTGTACTAGATCGTGATATCGATTTATCTTAGATAATGTTTATGTATTTTCCACTGAAACAACCCCATGTACCCATGGCAATGGCTCAACTTTCGTCGATTGGAAATTATTATACTCTTTGCTAGAATACAAAGAAACAAAAAGAAACAGAACAAGTTCTAATGGTTTGATGAAATTGGTTTGAAGATTTTTTTTGACAATGTCACAACGTTAGAGGACGTTCCGTTTCTCCTATGAAATTGATCGTATATAAAAATAAATTATTTTTAATTACTGATGTTGTATGAAGGCCAAATAAAACTAAAATCTAATTAATATTCAAATGAACACAAAAAAACAATAGAGAACATTTTTTTTACATTTTTGATACGAATTTAGAGAAACGGTATTTCATAAGTAAGACGAAACGTAAAATGTTAATATTTTTGAGTACTGATTACTTTTTTTCTGGACTAACAATCTTGATCGTGTTTACATAGTATAATAGGGAAAAAAAGACCTATTTTTTAAGATATCAATCAATCGACAATTCGACAAGGCACTTTTAGCTCTTAAAATACTAGTGTTGCCATTTGAAAAATAAATTAAAAGAAACAGAAAAATCTAGAGCTAGCAACAATAATCCAATCCATTCGTTCACGAAAATTGACCATGAAATACGAAATTTGTGTGTGTATTGGAAAAAGAATTAGAGTAGCTTACCATACGAACCTTCGTTTAAATTTTGTTCGTTATAGAATGTTCGTTTCAAAGAAAGCGGGTAAGGCCCCTTGAGTTCTAACCTTTTTTAAACGACTTAAAAAGCTGCAGCAAGAGCCATAGTTCCAATTCCAAAACGAAAAGCGAAATAATTCCCTCAGATCTCGATGTTGCCTGTAACTAAACTACTATTTATTATTTATTTATTTACATAAACGGAAGTCTAAACGGTCCATTTTTTACGGCAATTTGTGGCGGTAGTATCGGCAACTAATTGCTCGGCCAATAATGGCAATATGTCTGCAATTGTATGGCGCATGATCCAGTCTCCTAAACGGGCTACACAACTCGGCAACAATAAAATAGAGAGCGACTGAAACAACAACATTGGCCGGGCAACAAACAAAGAGGAAAATCGATCGCTCAGCGATCGTCCGGCAACCATCAAATCAATATTGGAGAGTACTGCCATGTAGCCGGTCACTGCATTGCCGCCACAAATTGCCGTAAAAATGGCCCGTTTAGACGCCCCTTAATACCTACCTATTGCTGTATTTCTTTTTCAGATATGTCTGTGAATATTTATATTACACATCTCTATGCCAGCAACTTTGTGACGAGCACAGATCTTCTCTGTTTGTCCACGTGCCTCCATTCAAATGTGAGTCAGAGTTCGAAGAGCTAGCGAGAGGTCTGGAGCGTATTGTGGAGATCTGTGTCGCCCAACTGAGAGTTCGAGATGGCAATGACGGCTCTTCAAACTTGTTAGAAATGGCCTAGACTTAATTTGTTCAAATGTAAGCTCGGATGAATTTGAAATAAATCAAAACTTTTTGTAGCAATACATTTTATTTTTTAATATTATGAAGAATATCAGTTCTTGATACTAAGTACCTACCTACCAATAAAACCTCAATCCTCCTACATAATACTGACTGCAGGAAATTATATAATTATGTAGGGGAGCTTGTTTCCATCTTTTTTGTGCAGGCGTGTTTTTTTATAATTTATTGTGAGATATCAGGTAATAAAGAATATTACATACATGCCTACATACATACATAGGTACATACATAATCATAATCATAATAATTTATTCTTGCGATACATGGGTCTTAATTATAGTTGTTACATTGTTATTGTGTTTCACCATGCTCCACCGTCTCGGTATGCAGGATTGGTTTAACATAATCGTAAATAAAAAATTACAAAAATCTATACTAATATTATAAAGCGGAAGAGTTTGTTTGTTTGTTTGTTTAAACGCGCTAATCTCAGGAACTACTGGTCCGATTTGAAAAATTATTTTTTTGTTGGATAGCCCATTTATCGAGGAAGGCTATAATAAAAAATTGATTATATTTTGTAAGTTATATATTCATTAATTGAGTAATATCATTTTTGCATTCATAATATTTTGATTTCATTCTTAAACACATTATTATTAAAAGTACTCAAAATATGTTTAGGCAAATGGTTGTAGTGATAATTCTTACCTCGTATATATACATATATACATACAAACATATAAACATACACTTGACTGCCTCTGTGGCGAGGTGGGAGTGTGTCCGACTGCTACGCAAGAGGTCGTGGTTCGATCCCCACCCAGAATAAAACTTTGTGTGATGAGCACGATGGTTTATTGTGTCTGGGTGTTATTTATCTATAATGTGTATGTATTTAGAAATATATAAGTATGTTTATTAGTTGTCTGGTTTCCATAGTACAGGCTATGCTTAGTTTGGAATCAGATAGCGTTGTGTGAGTTGTCCAAAGATATTATTATTATTATTTTCAAATGAATGAAATATTAATTAAAAATTGTAGACCTATTACCTACTTATTTAATAATCTAATAATATTTATTGAGTTTTTTACGCACAGGTAGGTTACATTATATATATACTAATATTATAAAGCGGAAGAGTTTGTTTGTTTGTTTGTTTAAACGCGCTAATCTCAGGAACTACTGGTCCGATTTGAAAAATTATTTTTTTGTTGGATAGCCCATTTATCGAGGAAGGCTATAGGCTATATGTGGATTAGTTTTGTAATTTTGTTTTGATTATTAGTATGATTTGGTAGAGAATTTAGTATTTTTTTTTTATGTTATCTGTGGTAGGGCTGAAGTCTGAAGTTGTCAAGCTGTCAAAAAAGAGAAAAGACTTGTTGTGATGAACGGAAAGAGTATTCTGTACTTACGAGATAAAATTAAATAAAGTGCTAAAATAATTATCTTCAAATTTGTTTTGAGCCACATCCCCACAACTTTTGGGGGCTCGTCCGGGATGTGAAACAATATTTGAAGTGAATCGACGACGAAAACCAAAGACTCATCCAATAAAAAAAAAGTGCCGGTTCGTGACAACTTAAGCCGCCATTGTGAACGCCATTTGCATCTGTTTTACCGACGCACCGCCAGTGACGACGGCCCGCCGAGTGAAGTTAGCAACAAGTGTCAATGTCATTCCTACTTTACCGACACATAATGGTAGAAAATGTTGCCAGCCGAGAATTATTTTGCTAAAATGGTAGTTTTTGAAGAAGACTGTCTGAATTAATTATTTTTATATGAAGACTGAAGATTAAATTAATTTGGATCTTAATGAGTACCAAAAAGCTATCATTTTGTACGACTAGCAAAAGAAGAAATTCTCAGAGTTCTAAGACCAACACAAGTATTACCGCCAAGATGCCGCCGAAAACGGACAGCAAAGAAAGCGAAGATGAAGACGTTGAGGTACAGATTTCCTTCAAGGATTTGGAAAAGTCGATGACAATTTTCACTGGAGACGACACCTACCCTATTGAGACATTTATCGACGAATTCGAAGATACTGCTCAGCTTATGAAGTGGACTAAAATCGAGAAATTGATTTATGCTAAGCGACTTTTGGATGGAACTGCAAGACTTTTTCTGAGATCTCTGGGAAGAGTTAAAGACTACGCGAGCTTAAAGAAAGCTCTTAAAGAAGAATTTGGCCCTAAGGTTAATAGCGCAATGATACATAAGAAACTTGCCGCGCGTAAAATGAAAAATGAGGAAACATACCAACAATACTTTTTGACCATGAAAGAATTGGCACTCCATGGCAAGGTAGAAGACGCTGCATTGATGGAATATGTCATTGATGGTATTCGTGACCTTGAGACTAACAAAGCGATTCTGTACGGTGCCACGGACATAAAAGAATTCCGAAAAAAATTGGACATATACAGCGAATTCAGAAAGAAAGTACAAAGTAAACCTGCACCTGTTCATTCATCTAATTCAACGGAAAAACGTAAAACGACTCACGGGAAAAGATGCTTTAACTGTGGTGAGTTAGGCCACCAATCACCATCCTGTTCCAAGGGAATCAAATGCTTTAAATGCAATGAATTCGGTCACAAATCTACTGAATGTACCAATAACCAACATAAGAAGACACTCAATATCCAGAATAAAGAAGAAGAAGAAATACAAGAACAAAATAAAGATAAGAAGGAGTTAGTTCCCTACAAGAAGATAATGATTAACGGAATAGAATTTGTAGCTCTCATAGATACCGGAAGTGACGTAAGCCTAATTACAAAATCAGAATTTGAGAAGATTAAAGATAGTATTATAGACTACAAAACAAAATCGACTTGTCTAACAGGAATAGCAGAGAATAAAGTCAATACGGAAGGAATATTCTCAGCCACAGTCCAGATTGACCAGTACCATGCAGATGTAAAGTTCTGTGTCGTAAAGGACCATGACATACCCGTAACTGTTCTAATTGGCAATCCTATACTCAAAGATTTTGAAGTGCACTTTACTCCCGATGGAGTCTATATGGAAAAAATTATGCACCTCACTCTTTTAGTCGAAGACAATAAAGCCAATCAAGAATATGATATAGAAGAATCCAAGTATGCAGAAGAAATTTACAAGATGTGTAGAGAATATAAACCTAATAATAAGAAAAGTAGTAGCAACGTCGAACTAAAGATTTTACTAACAGATGAAGATCCTGTCTACCAAAGCCCAAGACGTTTGTCGCCTTTAGAAATGAATATCGTGAACAAACAAATAGAAGAATGGATGGCAAAAGGAATAATCAAGCCTAGTAAATCTGACTTCGCATGCCCAATTGTCCTGGCTCACAAGAAGGATGGATCACGTCGAATGTGCATGGATTATAGAAAATTAAATAAAAAGGTTATACGTGAAAGATTCCCATTACCAGTAATAGAGGACCAGATAGATAAGTTAAAGGAAGCAAAGGTATTCACCTCGCTCGATTTATGTAACGGATTTTTACACGTGAATGTGCATAAAGACAGCCAGAAGTACACAGCCTTTGTCACACCTCAAGGTCAATATGAGTTCCTCAAAATGCCCTTTGGACTGTGTACAGCGCCATCTGTATTTCAAAGGTTTGTCAACGACGTTTTTAGTAACCTTATTGCCGACGGGACCGTAACGGCCTACCTTGATGACTTAATTTTACCATCTACAACCGAAGAAGAGGGATTAATGAAGCTTGAAAAGGTGTTACAAAAAGCAGAAGAATTTGGTTTAGAGTTCAACTGGAAAAAATGCCATTTTTTGAAAAGAGAGATCGAATATCTTGGTTACATCATTCGTGATAATGAAGTGAGACCATCGAAAGACAAAATTAATGCCGTGGCAAAGTTTAGGCAGCCAGAAAATGTGAAAGCTGTTCAGTCATTCTTAGGACTTACCGGCTATTTCAGAAAATTTATTAAGGACTACTCACTGATAGCAAAACCGATGACCGACTTATTGAAAAAGAATATTCCATTTGATTTTAATGAAAAATGTCTAAAAGCCTTCCAAGAGCTTAAGAAGATATTGTGTATGTCACCTGTACTCAAAATCTACAATCCTGACTTGCAAACTGAATTACACACAGACGCCAGCGCAGATGGTTATGGAGCTGTGCTCCTACAAAGAAGCCCTAATGATGACAAACTCCACCCAGTCCACTATATGAGCAAAAAGACTACTCCGACTCAAAAAAATTATCATAGTTACCACTTAGAGGTATTAGCTATCGTAGAAGCTATTAAGAAATTTCGGATTTACCTTCAAGGAATACATTTTAAAATAGTAACTGACTGCTCCGCATTAACTATGACTTTACAAAAGAAGGACTTACCTCCAAGAGTCGCCCGCTGGGCTCTGCTACTTGAAGAGTACGATTACGAGATTGAACATCGACCAGGATCAAGAATGAGGCACGCTGATGCGTTAAGTAGGTATCCTGTTTGTCTAATGATCGCAGAAACCACAGTACGCATCAAAAAAGCTCAAGATGAAGACGCTTACATAAAAGCATTGAAGAAGATACTAGAAAAGGAGCCGTACCACGATTATATTTTACAAAAGGACATACTCTACAAGGAAAAAAACGGCAATAGACTTATCGTGGTACCCAAGAAAATGCAATTTGAAATAATAAGAAAGAATCATGAACGAGGACATTTCGGAGTAGCAAAGACTGAAGAATTAATAAATAGAGAATTTTACATAGAAAATTTACAAGATAAAATAAGAAAGACCATAAACAATTGTGTTGAGTGTATCCTGATATCGAATAAAAGAGGGAAGAAAGAAGGCTTCCTACACCCAATAGATAAAGGAGAAGTGCCATTGTCAACTTACCATATCGATCATCTTGGACCACTGACGTCAACGCACAAGAATTACAAGTATATCCTAACTGTCGTCGACGGCTTCACTAAATTCACTTGGATTTATCCTGTTAAGACTTTGACTACTGCAGAGACGTTAGATAAACTGAGTTTACAACAGCAAACTTTTGGGGCACCCGAAAGAATAATAACCGACCGAAATGCGGCATTCACCTCAAACGACTTCCAAGAATACTGTAAGAACGAGAACATTACGCACTATACAATCACTACTGGACAACCCAGAGGAAACGGCCAGGTTGAACGTATCCACCAGGTTATCATCGCCGTGTTGAGCAAGCTTAGTGCGGATGACCCTACGAAATGGTACCGTAGAGTATCTACTGTACAACGTTGTTTAAATGGAACGTACCAACGAAGCATCGGAATGACTCCGTTCGAATTGTTATTTGGAGTTATCATAAGGGACAAAGACGAAGAATTGCTAAAATTGATAGAGGAAGAAAATATGCGATTGTTTAATGAAAAAAGGCTAGAACTTAGACAGAAGGCTAAAGAGTCGATTAGAAAGATACAGGAGGAGAATTTAAGAAGTTATAACAAAAAAAGGAAAGAAGCTATTGTCTACAACGTAGGTGATATTGTGGCAATTAAGAAGACCCAATTTTCTCAGGGCTCAAAACTATTCCCGAAATATCTAGGGCCATATGAAGTAACCGCTAAAAAACGCAATGACAGATACACCGTCAAGAAGGTGGGAAATGGGGAAGGTCCCATTAATACTTCAACTTCTGCAGATCTAATGAAGGCGTGGATTGCACCAGAAGAAGAGAGTTCATCTGGGACAGATGAAGAGCAGGATGACCGTGTGGATTAGTTTTGTAATTTTGTTTTGATTATTAGTATGATTTGGTAGAGAATTTAGTATTTTTTTTTTATGTTATCTGTGGTAGGGCTGAAGTCTGAAGTTGTCAAGCTGTCAAAAAAGAGAAAAGACTTGTTGTGATGAACGGAAAGAGTATTCTGTACTTACGAGATAAAATTAAATAAAGTGCTAAAATAATTATCTTCAAATTTGTTTTGAGCCACATCCCCACATATATAACATCGCGCTACGACTAAAAGGAGAGGAGCAGCGACGAGAAATGTTGCAAAAACGGGGAAAATTTACGCATATAAAGTTGCGCGGGACAGCTAGTTTATTTATATTTTATTATATAAGAAATTAATTTTATATTATACCACATTATCTTTCTTCTTAATTATTTATTTTAACACGTTGCGGGTAGGTATTGCTACTGACATTGAAAAACTATGAGTTAGGAGTTATGTTTAAATTCTTCACGCAGCAGCATCACGGCTATACCCGTAGTTTACGTATCATTACTCATAACACAAATCTACAATGAAATGCAACAGTACTGTTAGACCCGTAAACAAAATCAGTAATTGGTGCGGTAGTTTTGAACCACCCTTCCTGTTTCTTGAGCAGAAATCTGATGTTGAAACTTCTTCCAAAAGCCGTTTGACTCGTTAATCAGGATCCATCTAAAACAAAATAAGGAAATTACTTTACATATTATTTTCACTAAATAAAAGCAATCATGGAATCGATTTTTTTTTTTAATCTATTATACCAACAAAAATAAATAAATTACTTACCGTCATATACAAAGACACATAAGTCAAAAATATTAATTTTCAATGCCCCGGAACTTCGTTCCAAAAACCCGCCTGCACAAAAAAGATGGATATATATAATTTCATGCAGTCGGAGGCATTCATGAATCTCGACGAACTTATTAAAGCGCTTCCGACTGCATGAAATTATATACGAGTATGTAGGGGGCCTTGTTTCCATCTTTATTGTGCAGGCGGGTTTTTTTTAACATACGTATACCTTCGGACTTAAGCGACTTTGGGCAAAAAATGAAATATTATATATATTAATTTCCTTGCAGGAACAGTTACATTGGCACCAAAAAACTAATAATGATGTAGCTGTAATAACTTTAATGCGGTAATATTCTTTTGAAAAATTTAAGTATGGGGAAATAATCCCTTTCATTCTGGAACTCTAGAGAATGCGCAAAATATCCTCTGGTACGATAAATCTACTTATTTTTCCCCGACTTTAAGGAAGGATTATGTTTTTCGCGCGTTTATTGTATGTATCTATGTTTGTAATATTCTTTATTACTTCATATCTCACAAACCACTGAACGGATTTATTAAAATAAGACGTGCTTAGATTTGTCTTGACCGCCCAAGTGTTCTTAGATAGGTGACGTTTGAAAATATCATGATGAAAAAGATGTCAAAATAAAGAGGTGTGAAAAAAGGTTGTTTCGAATATTGCAATATGGGTATGAAATTAAAGGGCTCATCATAAGCATTTCAAAAAGGTGTAACATGATTATGTCTGTAATACTAAAAAAGTTAGTTAGCAACCATTCTTTTTCTCAATTTTTAATACTTGACAATAGCTGTGTTAAAAGTTAGTTGTTACATTAGGATGTAACAACTAACTTTTAACATAGCTAAATACTAAAAAAGTATTAAATAAAAAATAAATTTAAAAAACAAGATCACCTACATTAATAAATAATTTCATGCAGTCGGAGTTCGGAGGCACTTTACTAAGTTCATTGAAAATCAATCATTTAATGGTCCCTAATGCCTCCGATTGCATGAAATTATTTACCCATGTAGGGGATCTTGTTTCCATCTTTTTTGTGCAGGCGGGTCTTTTCTTATTTAACGTTACGGATGTTTTTTTAGGGTACCTCTCCGCAATGTCCCTTAAGGAACTTCGTTCCAAAAACCCGCCTGCACAAAAAAGATGGATATATATAATTTCATGCAGTCGGAGGCATTCATGAATCTCGATGAACTTATTAAAGCGCTTCCGACTGCATGAAATTATATACGAGTATGTAGGGGGTCTTGTTTCCATCTTTATTGTGCAGGCGGGTTTTTTTTAACATACGTATACCTTCGGACTTATGCGACTTTGGGCAAAAAATGAAATATATTTTTTTTAATAATTATTAAATTATATTACCCGGTAGGGATTGTGCCTCGCACATTTATTATAATTTTTATTAATTGTCTTTCATTTATTGTTTCTAGGTTTAGTTTTCTTCTTTGAATCACAAAGTCTCGTTGCCGGTTTCAAGTTCAACTACCACGTATTTCAAGTATATTTTGCACTCGTAGAGTTTTTTTTACAACTGACCTGTTAGTTTGCCGCCATTTTTACAAGTCCACATTATACTCTTGAAAGCTTATGCCCGAAACTTTGTTAAAGAAATTTGTCAAGAAAATTCTCGCATACATTCAATTCTATTTTTGCCTATTTTTCATAATTTTTTAACATATCACACTACCCTCAGACTCGATGGGGTTTGGATGAAAAAAAATTAACGTATTTCCTAAATTACTATTTCATGTCACAATCACCTTTTGGTGCAAAACTCTTAGATAATGTTAATTGACAATAAACTCCCGCGTAGAGTTCCTAGAAATCGAAATAGAAAAGATTATTTTGAATTTTGAGTACAAGATGTTCCCCCTCCCCCTCGATTTGCCTATCTATATCTACAGACAGCACAATGACTAATTGACTATAGCATGACTATAGTCACCGCCATACGGCGTCATCCAACTTTCTTCTCCATGACCATGCAGGGAGGGAGTTTTGTAAAACTGAGTGCTTAATGGTACTAATTCTGTTCTGTAATTTCTAGGGATGGGCAAGACATTTTTATACAGTATCGTTTAATATCGAGTGCAAAATATCGATATATCGTCAGTTTTCGCATGATTCTTCATACATATTCTCAAAATATTCAAAATTCGTAAAAATAACGACCTTAAACCCATCTAGAATTTCTAAATTCGTACAAATTGCCCAAGGCGACATTCTTAACTTACGTGTAATAAAATAAGACTCGACTGACCGGGCCGTCAAGTATTATTTGTTTTTTAAGTATAATATTTTTTTATTTTTTGTACTTAAAACATAATCGACTTTGATTAAATGATAATTCTTTTTCTTGCGTTTTAGGCACGCTTTTTGAAGTTTAATCTAACTTTGCACATTTTTATAATTTTACGTAAGAACTATCAAGTCTACCTCCTACTACTATGCACTGCAGGAAATAATAAAACTAGACTGCCCCCCCCCCCCCATTTCCCCCGTAAGTCTAATTTTAATTAGACTATCTTTAATATTTATTATTTGAAGTATTGAAATAGAACATGAGACCCAGAATCGTAGCGCACAACCAGAGCTGCGTTACAAAATACGTTACGAATTCGATAGTTTACATTATAGAGAGTGTTTGGAAGATCGATGCAAAGCCGTAAAGCGGAGCTAGTATAGACTATTTAAAACCATATAAACTAAACTTGTCTTAGACGAAGTGTGACTTTTATTTAGCAAATTTTATTTTTGATGACAAAACCCAAAATGTTGCAGTTAGTTGCGATTAATGGTCTACAGAGCAAAGTAGTGTAGACCCTAATTTCAATTTTTTTTTTTAAAAAGAAAGATCAATATCCAGACATGTTTTCAAAAATGTTTTAACAAACAAAGCACCTTGTTTTAAAATGTCGATAATACGGATTTATTACGGATTAAAAACAATTACATAAACTTTAAATTACTGTAAAAAATATATCTCATGTCACTATGCCATAATCATGTTTTATTAGATTGTTTACACATTACATTGAAATTAAATAAAAAAAAATTGGGTCGAGTCATTAAAAATTAATAAAATTTGCTAAAAATAAAAAGTCACACTTCGTCTAAAACAAGTTATGTTCAAATGGTTCTAAAAAACAGTCTATACTAGCTCCGTTTTACGGCTTTGCATCGATCTTCCAAACATTTTAATCAACTATCGATAAAATCACGAATAAAACTTTTTTACTCTTTGGTCATTTCTATTTTACATGCTCTTTGGTCATTCATTTCCATTTCATTCCATTGACCTATAATTTCATTCAATATTTCGATTCATTCGTTTTTGTTCTTCAAATGTCGGACGTTTTCTTTGGGTTTCATGGCGCGTTTTATCTTGTAAAATGTTATTATTTTGTTACTTGTAAATGTTAACATAAAACATAATATCTTTAATAGTTAATAAAATAAAATAATAACCTCGTAATAACATAGCAAAGTCTACATAATTCCAAGGTGTTTACCTTGTTTGTAGGTTATGTTAGTGCTTGGTCCATATTTCACATATAAATTAATTCAAAAATGACCAACGGAGATTCTGGTGAGAAGTGTAAGGTCGTGGCGATCCCATGTCCGTTCGTGAAGAGGAGAGTAGAATGCGCGGGTGCAGCATTTCTTAGATATCACAATGTGAAGTGCCATGGTGGTGATGCATTGTTTGAAACACTAAAGTCTAACGAAAAGGCGGACGAAGTGATCTTCGACGATGACGTGGAGTACTTGCGGAGCTTGGACCCCAAGGATTGGAAGATGCAAGACCATTATGCTGTCCTTGGTATGAAAACATTGCGTTATAAAGCGACAGACGATGATATAAAACGTGCATACCGGCAGAAGGTATTAAAACATCACCCTGACAAGCGTAAGGCGCAGGGCGAGGAGGTAAGAAGCGACGATGACTATTTCACATGTATCACAAAAGCTTACGAAATCCTCGGCACCCCAATTAAGCGAAGGTCCTACGATTCAATAGACGCTACAATTGACGACACAGTTCCGACCCAAGCTGACATAAAAAAAGATGGCTTCTACAAATCATTTACTAAACACTTTGAATCTAATGCTCGGTGGTCTGAAAAGAAGAATGTGCCTTTACTTGGTGACGAGAATAGTTCTCGAGAACAGGTGGAGAGGTTTTACGCTTTCTGGTATGACTTTGAGTCCTGGAGGGAGTTCTCTTACTTGGATGAGGAGGAGAAAGAAAGAGGGCAAGACCGGGAGGAGAGGCGGTGGATAGAGAAGCAGAATAAGGCTGCGAGAGCCAAACTGAAGAAGGAGGAGATGGCCCGAGTCCGCAGTTTGGTTGATATAGCATATGCTACTGATCCAAGGATTCAACGCTTTAAGCAAGAGGACAAGGATAAAAAATTAGCTGCTAAACGAGCTAAACAGGTAAGCATATAATCCTTTTTTTATAAACTAGTTGTTACTTGCAATTGAACATTTTCTTACTTTAAAGAAAGCGATTTGAAGTTTAAAATGTGCAAAGAAATAAATCAGTATCAATATAAATATGGAGGTCCATAGCTACTATGTGGGCCGGTACTGACAGGGAACCGGTTTAATTCCTTGTCATCAGATATGTTGAAGCGTAAGCAATCATATCATGATAAAATATAATGTCTAATATGTCAAGAAAAAAAAATAATGATCATTTGGTAATGTGTGTAAAATGTGCCTTTCATAAGTTTGTAAATGGTGTTAAGGTTTTCGTAAAAAATTACCGTTGGGTCTTATACACATAACAATACCTAATTGATTGCTTAAGTATGTGGCACAGTGGCAGTAAGTGTACTTTGCAAGACGTCATGAGTTCAATTCCCACACAGGCCAAACTTTGTCTCCATTAATTGTATGTTTATGAAGTCCCTTAATGTTTTTTAAACAATAATACTAAGATTTAAAGGAAATACTATGGAGTAGTTGAAAGTTGGGTATTTGATTACAATGGCAATAAATTATTTTCTAGTGATCAGCCAATAAAATTTTTATCAATTGTTCTTAAAATAATTCCCAAAAAATATGTTTTAGAATTTGTAATCATTAAAATGAATACTGAAACTACTAAAGTCATAAAAATATTAAAAGTAAATGACAATAGGAACTAAAAAAAATATTACATTCCATACAAACTTCTAGAATGCATGTCATTTTGATGATTCATAAAAGAGACTGTTTGACTTCACAGCCAAATACCCAATTAAGTATGTATATTACTTCTGAATTAAAAGATAATCAAATTTTTTTTTTTATTTACTGGCTGTCGCGCGCAACTTCGTCTGCATACATTTTCCCCGTATTTGCAACATTTCTCATTGCTGCTCCGCTCCTATTGGTCGTAGCGTGATGTTATATAGCCTATAGCCTTCCTCTATAAATGGGACATCCCTTTATAGGATATTACTTACCTATATGTAGAATTTTTCAATTCAGATTAGTAGTTCCTGAGATTACCGCGTAAAAACAAACAAACTCTTCTTTTATAATCTTCAAGTTTCTAAGATCATTTTTAGGGAATTTAGGTAGAAAAATTGACCAAACACCCGCCAAATGTATACTGTAGGAAGGGGGTGTGTTTGCACCCCCTTGTCGGAAAAATTATCCTGTAAGACATTTAATTCAGTTTAATGGTAAAACATTATTAAAATAAAAATGCATCAAGAATAACATGATGTCCCATGATTACGTTAGTTATAACTAGGACATTTTTAAATAAATTTGTTTAGCATCCCTTGAAAATCTTCCCTACAAAACACAAAACATTTCCCGAAAAAAATCCTTGCGGCGCCTACTGCGTACGATCAACGTAACTAGGCCGGACTGAAGTAGGCGACAAGTGGTTGCGCAGATGCATTTTTTGGAAGTAAATGGTGACAGGAAGCGGGGGGCGGGGCGGTAACTAAACCGAAAGAATTAGAGATGCGATTACGCATTACATTGTCATAATTAGTATTACTAACTCATGTTGTTTTGTGATTATTTTTGTAAAGAAATTGTTTTGCAAAGTTTCTTTAGTATTTACTGTAACTGTTCTAAATTTAAACTTTTATGACCTCATTTAAATAGTGTTTTTATATTGTTGAATTAATATGTTGTTAGTATTTTTAATCGATTAAACATATTTAGTCGTTTTCGTAAGTAATTTTAGGGTCGCATCTCTATGACATGCGCGAAAGTGATAAAAACCTCACTTCAATCCGGTCAAGTTACGTTGATCGTACTGTAGTCTTTTCCACATCAAACATATTGAACATTTGTTGTAACAATATTCTTAAATAAGACCAATGATTTTTAAATACCTTAGGCAAACCTACTTAATTTCTATATTTATTTGAATGCTTGAGGAAAATCAATGAAATTTATATTAAAGCCAGGGTCTGATCCAGCCATTTAGCCGCTCCGTACGAAATATCTTTTTGCAGCATCTTAACTTATCACATTTTGCCAAAGATGGGATGTTGACCAAATAATTTCATTTGATGTGAATATCCAAGTACCACATGCAACAGGGTGCAAATTTTTTTCCGTGCCTTGCACCCCCATTTTTGCAGCTCTGAGCATTTGCCTAGATTGTCCTGCCCTAGTTCCGAATCGTCTTACTAAAGGAGAGTGAACTTATTGTTCACTCTCCTTTTGTAAGAGGGTTCGGAACGATACATATACATGTACGACGTACATATTTATGTGACTTACACTGATGGAATTCTGTGTCAGTGCATTTCTTACTTTACGAAAAACTTTTTTAATATAATCAGCAATCAGTCCGTTCATTATAATCTGGGGTGGGGATGACTATTATGTTGTGGTAGGGCCAATACCCTTATTATATTAGTTGTTTTTAATCCAGTGAATGGAAATGGCATCAACAGTGTATTCCTCAAAAAGTTGGTTTCCAAGTAACTTTTACTGAGAATCCAAACTAATAAATATATCTCAAGAATCATAATAAAAAAAACAACCATTATAAAACTTATAAAATAAGTTTAATCAACATTCAATATCTTAATTCCAGGATGCTGTCCAAGCCAAGAAAGCAGAAGAGGAACGTCTGATGAAGGAAGCTCTCCTCGCCAAGCAGAAGGCTGATGAAGCAGAGAGAGCCAGGATAGAAGCAGCCCGTGCAGAACGAGAACAACAGAAAAAGAACCTCAGGAAAGAACGTAAAGCCTTCAGAGATCTGTGCAAGACCAACAATTATTACTCTAAGAACGAAGAAGAGTCTGTCTCACATATGGCTTCTGTAGAAAAAATATGTGAAATGATGAAAGTTGTTGAACTACAAGACTTTATGAAAGAGCTTGAGAGTAAAGGAAGAGACGCCTTTATCAGGACCGTCAAAGAAACCGAAGACAAATTGGAAGCAGAACGTAAAGCTTTGTTTGAAACAAGAAGGGTAGAAGAACAAAAAGCTAGGAAGGAATCTGCTCTCAAACAACCAATAGAATGGTCCGTTGAAATGACACAACTTCTCATAAAGGCCGTGAACTTATTCCCAGCTGGTACAAATCAAAGATGGGATGTAGTAGCCAACTTTCTAAATCAACATGGAGTATTCACGGACGAGAGACGGTTCATAGCAAAAGATGTTTTAAATAAAGCAAAAGATTTACAAAGCTCAGATTTCTCAAAAAGTAGTCTTAAAAAAGCTGCAAATGAGGAAGCATTTGATCAATTTGAGAAGGAAAAGAAAAAGGGATTTAATCATATCGATGATAGCGGTATTTCGAAGAGTGATAATCCGTCAAAACCTAAAGTTGTTAACGGTACAGCCACGCCTAAAGCTGAGGAAGTCGCTGCCAAGCCAGACGACAGACCTTGGACGAAAACTGAACAGGAACTTTTAGAACAAGCTATAAAAACTTTCCCAGTGAGTACCCAAGAAAGATGGGAAAAGATTGCAGACTGCATACCTAATCGTACTAAAAAAGACTGCATGAAGCGTTACAAGGAATTAGTGGAATTAGTTAAAGCTAAAAAACAAGCCGCCAATCTGTCTAAATAGCATTAAATACTCTTAGTTCTGTATCCAATTGTTTACCTACCATCTGCCACCATTAACTGACCAAAGTAGATATATATTATTGTAAATTATATATTTACATATATGTTGGCTCGGGACAGAGAACTGCTGACGAGAAATGATGTAAAGTGTTATAAATTCATAAATTATGAAATAAATTATTAATTTACTTTATAGAAAAGAAGTTTTGGTCATACACGAGTTTTTATTTTGCGTAGCTTTTTAAATTTAACCTAGGTTTCCGTCATATTTCTGGGAAGTTACGTTGTCGATCTTTGATGGCGGAATGTCATCCATATTAATATAAAAACTGGACAAGTGCGAGTCGACTCTAGGGTTAAAGGGTTCCGTACAAATTTGTAGGTACATATTTCAATAGTTCAGGAATCGAGTCTTTAATTTTTTTTTACGTTAGCTTTGAAGTTTGATTTTTTCACAGCTTCAAGGGACTAGTTATTCATCATTCACATTGTATATAATCATTTGGTTCCCTAGCTCCTGTGCTGTGTGTTACAGTGAGCCAGTGTCCACCTTAAGTCTACGTACCTATATTATTTGTAATGGCAAAATTATGAATCAAAAATAAAATAAAAACTATATAAAATAATGGTTCGATTCCGGCCAGTTTAAAAAAAGTAATTCACAAGAAATGCATATAAAAATTAATAAAGTTATATTATACAAATGCCTAAATTAAAACTGAATGAACGATTGCCATAAAATCGTATTATGTGGAGGCTAAATTCAACTTTGGCATGTTTGCTAGGGCGAAGGTCGGGCTGTTGAGCCCAAGTCCCGCCTGAGAGTATAAACTAACACATAATTCTATGTAAACAATATAGTTCATAGCACTTTGGTTGGCGAAGTGCTGCGCTAAGTCGTGGTGTCGCATAACCGTCCGCGAAATCGCCGGAATACGACACCTGTCAGCCAAAATTTCGCTGCTTGAAAGTTGCCAGAAAATCCGGATGTACTCTATGACCTCCTCGACCTTCGTAGAGTGATGGAGTCGGCACAAGTACAGCTGCGTAGTTGTTGTGGCTGGTTGCCGTACGGTGTTGGCTCCAGTCAGTCCGCTACCGAACTAATACGATTAGACAGTTTCTTCTCCACTTTAATGAAGTCGTCGAAACGTCTTTGTCTGCCTGCCCTTCACTTCTTGGCATAGGGGTAGGCTTCGAGGGTGCCGGTGCACCCTTTGGCTTAATGTTCAGCTGTCGCTTATTCTGGGGAGTTTGTCTGGCAACAGCTACGTAACCATATCGAGATGACGTGACAGTTGAGACGCCCGCGTGACGCTAAGGAAACGGGAGGAGGTATTGTAGCAGCATCTGGCGACGAATTAGGTATTGCTGACTCAGGCGTTGGTTGCTGTGAAGTACATCGTCAGTTGAAGGCACGTGTAAATTTGATACCTCTACGCGTTCTCGAGATAAAGTTTACAGACAGACGGACGAACAACAAAGTAATCCTATAAGGGTTCAGTTTTTCCTTTTGAGGTACGGAACCCTCAAAAAATCCTTAGTATGGAGGAAACTATAATCATGATTGCAATATTTTTTTTCTACGGTTACTGATAGCGTAGTGGATGGAACAGTAGGCAACAGTGTCGCCTTTTACTTTAGTCTCGCCAAATCTCTAAAATGGCTGGACCAATTTGAACGTCTTTTAAGGTGATTTAAAAAAAGTAAATTGGGACAATTGAAAGAAAACGTCGAAATATGTAATTTTGTATGGAAATATAAGTATATTTCCATATAGTATATAGTAGATAGGTAGGTACCTAAGTAGGTACCTACCTATCTAGGTACTATAAAACGGGTTTCCTGACTAGGTTAGGATCCAAAGGTGGGGCAACAGGGGCAATTCCCCTTCCAGACTTGACTAAAATACCTTTTTTTGGGGGGAATTTGACACTAGACCGGTGTATTTTGACACCCCACTCCCCCTTCGGCTGTGGTGGCGTGTAACGATGTTGAATCAAATGCAGCCGCCTTCCTCCGTCATGCGATCGACTCACTCTTGGCTGGTTAAGTCGAAGTGCCCCCCCTCCCAACAAAGTTCTGGATCCGCGTCTCGGTATCAGTGCCACGTTGCCGACTGATAACATAAAGGGGCGTCTAAACGGGGCATTTTTTACGGCAATGCTGTGGCCGCCAACATGGCAGTACTCTCCAATATTGATTTGATGGTTGCCGGACGATCGCTGAACGATTGATTTTCCGCAATGTTGCCCGGCCAATTTTGTTGTTGCTTCAGTCGCTCTCTATTTTATTGTTGCCGAGTTGTGTAGCTCGTTTAGCAGACTGAATCATGCGCCATACAATTGTAGATATATTGCCATTATTGGCCGAGCAATTAGTTGCCAATAGTGCCGCAAAACGCGCGAGTCATACTTTTTCCGGCCATAGGCTACCATGGATTTGTTTAATAGCTTACAGGTGATGAGACTTGTCGAATCGGTCATCGTCGTCATTTGCGGTTAGCATATCGTGATTTAATCCATCTTAGAAGTTTTGATTGTAGGACACGCCGCGCCCGCGCCGGTTTACTTCACTGTGTGTGAGCACTGCAAAAAATCTTGTCGCGAAAGATCGACGACGAATTTTCTACGTAATGCATAATGTAGTGCTACTCATTGAGTTAAATAATAACTTACTCGAATGCTATAAAATATGCGCTGACTAGTAAATATAACAAAAGGTTTTATTCATGTTTTCTATTTAGTTGTCCGTGGCGTGTTGGTTACGCTCGCCTGCGTCCAAATGAGACCGGCGCTTTGTAGCTACCTACTTAAGCTCTGTTCCCGAGTAAACACCTTTGAATGAAACTGGAGCCGAATAAGGGGTCCAAGTATATTCCCACGCTATGACCAGTTAGGTCAAAGGTCCCTAAACGTAGCTGTTGAATAGAAGGGCTACGGTGGGTAGGCTTCTATCTATCTACCTAAGTCGTGTTTCAGTTTTCCAGTTTAAATACCTAATTAGGTATCTAAGTAGAATGAAAGAAGTCTCAGACTACTGGACGCTCGTTGTATGGAGGGGGGGGGGGGGGGTTAGAGGTTGAGAAGTTACCTACCGTACCTACTCCACATTTGCCGCACGATTTCTTCATAATGTTGGTTTATTCAAATCATACCTATAAAACAATATGTAGATACTTGTGTCTATTTTATTTTAAATATTAAAACATACAGTAAGTTTTGAAGCGGCGGTAGCCTAATGGCTAAGGCATCAGACTCGCAATCGTGAGGTCGCGGGTTCGAATCCTACCCATTATACTATCGATGTGAACCCACTCAGAACACACGCCTTTGAGCTTATCTGGACGGGTCGTGTTTCACACGACGCGACTATATTTCATAACTTTGTAGAGTATTTTCCTATTTTTCCTTTCATGCATGTAAATTACCATTTAAAAAGTTGTTATGCTCTGTTGGTTCTAAATAAAATAGTGTAACGCCGCTCCTAAAAATTCTTGCTATCAATTTAATAAATGACAAATGTATAAGCGGAAACGGGCAGGCACTTTACCTATCCGTGATAATTTTTTTAGGCCCTCATACTCATACTAGAGCACGAGAAACCCCGTGTAACCGATCTACGTAGGTATAACAACGGACATAAAGTACACTCACTGAGTGTACTTTAGAGTACGTTTGAGTCTGAGTGTCACTGAGACTCTGAACAAATATATGTGGGAATCGAATGCACCATCTCTGCGCAGCAGTTGTTTTTAAAGAAGGTACCAGTATCACATGCTACTGCGCCACCGAGGCAGATTTTTTTTCAATTATGGTTATCTAAAGTGTTTCTAGTAGATACTTACCTACTTTATTCTCATCTATGACTGCAACTAAACTACTCTAAACACTGACGTAAAGTTGTAAAGAGATTCCCTGAGATTCCAAACAGGGTCAACGTTCTATAACGAGTGTCATTACTGGAACTACTAGCCGTTCTGCATTTCCGAACGAAGCTCCATTTAGCGGCCGGTTCAAGGTCGCGCGGGAACGACAACCGACAGGTGTTTTACAATCTACAATGTAAGAATGTAAGTATTGCGTTTGTTCGTATTCCGTCCACGATGTGTCGATGATTTGTTGTTCATCTGTGCCCGACAAGGTCGTTAGTAAGTATCTACGGTAGTAAATATTAGTTTTATGCGTTGTGGATTTTATGCTTATGTATAGAATTACAACACTCGAACTCAGACCAATAAAAAAGTATTATGTAGGTACTTATCTTACTGTAGGTACTAGTATAGTAGATATTATACCTATTATCTGTGCCTGTACCTTTTTAATAGTATTTTTTTTATTTGGTCAGAGCAACTACAAAACTTCTTTCGAAGTTAGATAAAAAAGTTACTGTTAGTCTACACGTGCATTTCCAAGTTTGGGCAAAATTAGATAAATAAGTTCTTCCACCATTAAAGTACCTAATGGTCTTTTTATTTTTCCCCATCAAGCCACTCCAATCACTACTCTAGATACTAACGGGCCGCAATCCTCGTCTATGATGCGATGGGCCCAGCGCAAATTCATGGACTAATAAGGAATAATAGCCAACTATTTTCTCCGAAAAGAAACTTCGTTTAGGTACCTACTTACGAAATTTTCACTTTCGTTTATTTCCGAATTTTTCAATTTCGTTGTAACACAACAATTCGATAGGAAAGTCGAAGTGATGTTGCGGGCTCAGAGTTTATCCATCTTTTTTTTCAACATGATCGGATATATCGTCTTTGAATTATTGCCGAAAAACTGCGCTTCTCAACAAAAGGGCGTAAGTGCCATGAACATAGTTACGCTCGATTTCTGATGCACTTCTTCAAATCGTATTATTTCATTTTTTTTTTATTAAAAAACGATAACTAGCAATGTGGGATTGTGGTCCCACATTACTAGCAATCCTGTTAACCCCTCCAGCTAAGCTCTATGGCTTGTGTTAGGAGTGGGTTCACGTCGGTAGTATAATGGTCAGGATTCGAACCCACGACCTCACGATTGCGAGACCGATGCCTTAGCCATTAGGCTACCGCCGCTTCTTTCTAGTAACAGCTGCGGAACCTTATACTGGGCAAGGTCCGACCTGCCCTTGCCCGGTTTGTAATTTATTTAACTAGGTGTTAACAGTAACAGCACTTTCTGATAAAAGGTTCTCTCCAGGGATTCAATCAATCAAGAAATGTGGTAAAGTATCGACTTAAAGAGGACTCTTTTAGAGAATTCACATAAGTATGTTTTTTTTACATTTACTAAAATAACCCTTTTAAATGTTTGGAATTGAACAGGCACTGGCCCAAGGCCTGATTTTGGCGCATAAGTTTTGTGAGGGGGGAGAGCAACCAGATACTGCCTAAGTGTATCGCGCGACGATGGGAGGGAGGGTGCAAATAAATTTAGCCCTGATAGCATTTAAAACCCTAGATTCCTTAGCCGCTTTCGGCGCCCACTGACCTAAGCTATGGCGCCTGTAGGCTTACTCTCTTTCTAAAACGAAATTCATGAATTTTCTTAAGTTTACGGGGAATATTTTAATTAATTTTTGGATAAGAAGTTCGAACCCATGGACTATTAACTGGAACAAGTGGATTAAATTGATGTTCCTGGAACAGTAGGTATATTACCAGTACCACCTCATTTTTGATCCAAACTTCGTTTTTATTGAATGAGTGTAGGCCTCCTGTTCCGTTCGCCCTAAGCCGGCCTTGGGTGGAATCCCTGAGCGAAACCTAAAAATCAGATGTTTATTTATCTACCTAACTAATAAATTAGTACGTAGGTAATTAAATTACAATTTCTATTTCTAAAAATAACGCTATCACCATTTCTATTGTCCCATGGTGAGTGAATGTTAAGTTAACATGTATAAATTTACGTATTGAGCTTGTGTGGCGCGAATAGCATACGTAATTATTATATAGGTAAGGCCTGTGGCCGGTCGCTCCAACGAGGAATTCTTATATGTAGCTAGCGTAATCTTAGGTCACCGTTACCCTTCTTACATAGTTGTGTAGCGAAGGTCAAATGAATCATTTGAATAAATATCTATCTAGATTCTAGATAAACTATTATGTATAATGTAGATTAGAGTTCCGGAAACACTATAGGCAACTCCATCTACTAATATCTATATTTTTATACTTATACTAGCTGTCCCGCGCAACTTCGGGTGCATACATTTTCCCCGTTTTTGCTACATTTCTCATTGCTGCTCCGCTCCTATTGGTCGCAGCGTGATGTTATATAGCCTTTAGCCTTCCTCGATAAATGGGCTATCTAACAGTGAAAGAATTTTCAATTCGGATCAGTAGTTCCTGAGATTATATCGTTCAAACAAACAAACTCTTCAGCTTTATAATATTAGTATAGATTCGGATATGTAGTTTCTGAGATTACCGCGTTCAAACAAACAAACTCTTCAGCTTTATAATATTAGTATAGTCACAGATAATATAATACTATACTAGTAGTATAGTATAGATTATAAAGAGGAAATATTTGTATTTTTGTATATATAACGAATAAACTTAAAAACTACTGCACCGATTTTAAAAATTCTATCGCTAATATAAAGCTATATTACCGGGGAGTAACAAAGGCTTCACAAAAATTAGAGATCCTTACGAAAATTGCAATTATGTAAATCAAGGTATAGAAACTACGATATGACACCCGTGCAAAAAGTAGTGACTCCATTTTGATGAAATTTAGTATAGACGAAGGCACAGAATAAGTAATAGTACTACACGAAGGGCCTAGGTCAGGGGTAAAGTTTGGGGAAGGACATAGGTAGATAAGCACAGACATTTTGGCAAGAGAGCCAAGATATATCAAGCCGCAACGCCAATTAGACAACGATAAAAATATAACTCATCCATATACGAGTATACTAAGTATCATCTACTCTATGACTAGGTAATAAGCATACGGCAGATGTAAAGGTCTTGTAGGTATTTTACTTACCTAGCTAAAATACCTATAAGAACATGATTATGTGGTGATCTTATTCTTAAATAGGTCCACAACCATTTATGTAGAAGCCCGATATCAGGCACTATGCCAGTTGTGGTCCTATTCCACAGAACATTGCATCATATAATTAATATGATGCAATTTTCTGTGGAAAATATAAGTAGTTTGTATAGGTACACATAAAAATACTAGAAATTACTAGGTATTATTACCTATTGTGTAATTAATTTTAGCACCCAAGTAAGTAGGTCTATAAAATAATTTTGTGATAGGAAAAATAGTGGCTGTGGAGGTATCGACATTTTCGGATTCATTTTTAGTAAATTTAATAAAAGCATCCTACGGGAACTGGTGCAGCCTATGATGGTTCGGGTGTATGACGTTATGCTTGTTTGGTCTTCCCCATGTCCATTTAAACTTACAAATATAGGTAGGTACTTTGATTATGTCAACCTGTCGCATATTATTGGTACCTAGGTATTTTTTTATTTACTGCGGAGGTACCTATTTAGTTTTAACTGCCAACAATTGGGTTTCTCCACTTAGATATCGATTGTTGCAGATGTGCTATAAACGCCGATAGGTATCTAGGACATGTCGTTTAGATATTCTTTTATGTTGCCTCATTTGGGCATGCGTTGCACTGCACCATACATATCTGATAGGTACATCGAACATAGGGTTGCTGTCCGGGTTACCCCGGATTTGTCCTAGTTTAAATGTATCCGGGGAGCAGTTTGCAGTTGGGGTACTTATCAAATTTTCAAGCCATGGAACGCTGCCGACGGGTATCAGCATGGCTCGCGCGCGTTAGAGTGATATAAAGTGTTGAGTTGTCCGGGTTTTAGGCTCCAAATTCCAGAGTTTTTATGCTTTCTGTCTTGTCCTAGTATCCAGATTTTAGAGATGGCAACCCTAATTAAAGAGTACCTAGACAGGTTGGGATTAAGGTAGTCAGTCTTTAGCAGCATTGGCTTAGTTTAAAAAGTTTTTATAGGTAGGTAACTAGTATAGGTAGGTACCTACTATGTACGTACCTTTTCAAACTAAGAGATCGCTGCTAAGTCAGTTTGAAAAAATATATAGGTAGGTAGATATATTAAATCTATCTCTCTGTTTTACGTTTTTTTTTTCATTTATTTAATTGGAGTTATGTGGAATTATTGTAGATAATGAGGTTCTTCACAAGTTCCAACTTTACTTGTCACTAACAAAATGTATAGTTTCGAGAGCGCCACTTCAACAGGTTCAAAAGGTTCTTTTATAAGTTTACTAGCTGTCCCGCGCAACTTCGTCTGCGTAATTTTTTCCCGTTTTTGCAACATTTCTTATTGCTGCTCCGCTCCTATTCGTCGTAGCGTGATGTTATATAGCTATAGCATTCCTCGATGAATGGGCTATCCAACAGTGAAACAATTTTTCAATTCGGACCAGTAGTTCCTGAGATTACCGCGTTCAAACAAACAAACTCTTCAGCTTTATAATATTAGTACAGATTTCAAAAATTAGATTTTAATGCGCGCCGCATAAAAAGCAGAACATTCCTACTAATACCGTTACAGACTTCTCTTAGTAATGGAAAATAGTATCCGGTCCTGCACCAATTAATGCGGCACGGTACCTAGGTACCTAATGTTGCACGGTGCACTTGCACCAACCACACTACGCTAATCATTAAAGTACCAGGTTAGTTTGATCAATAACTATCGGTCCTTGTGGATATTGCAGTTATTGATAAAATGTTATTAGTCAGCAACAAGGCATTTGTCAGCCGTGAGTTATTCGGAAACGGTACCTACCTATAAGTACTTAATTGTAATGCTGGTTTTACACGCAACTCTATCGATTTTATAGATATGTTTCTTGGGAAAACTCGAATAATTGTCACGCTTGTAAGGAGTTTGGAAATAAAAGATGTAGCTAGATTAGACTTTGACAATTTATTGATTTAATGGCAATGGTTTTGAAGAGATAGCTAGGTTCGATGTTAACAATTAAAGGCAATAAATGCAAGTGATTTTATTGCAATTATACGAGTGAGGCTCTTAGGGCGCGACAAAAACTAAAGAGTTTCTAAATTGAACTCGTTGAAGAGGTTGTTTTAATTTTCTAGTTAATTAAACCCAAGCGTCGATTAGTTTAGAAGATGGATATGTATAAAGAGGCTACTAGAACATCGCCTATGAAATTACCTAGGTGAATTTAGATAGTAAATGCCTTTTTAGGGTTCCGTAGCCAAAATGGCAAAACGGAACCCTTATAGTTTCGCTATGTCCGTCCGTCCGCAGCTTAGCTCAGAGATTGATTGTGCTAAGAAACAAAATTTTCGTACAAATACGATTGAAAATTACATAAATAACATTGTTAGTAGTATCACAGATAATATAATACAATACTAGTAGTAGTACAAAACTAAAACAACAGAAAACCCACTTCTTATATCGCATTATTGATGGGAGCTACAGAACCCTACATTGTGCATGGCCCTACATGAATTTGCCTGTTTTTTTTTTTAGGTTTGTTTGTACCTTTGTGTACATTTATAAAGGTACCAAGGTACCTGGAAGCCTACTCTAATTCAATGAAAACGAAGTTTCGATCAAAAATGAAGTGGTCATATACAAAGCCAAAAACGTCTATATAATCCAATCGTTCCAGAAAATCGTCTCGTAAAAATTAATTAGAGAGAATAAGTAAACGAAAATGATGAATTTCATTTTAAAGAAAGAGAGTAGACCCACTGTTATGCATGTTAAAAATACAGTAGGTACCTAAAGAGATGTCATTCTCACAACTACACGTAAAAATAAATGAAATACGACATTGCGTAAGAACTGTTACTGTGAAACTTGTGAAGTTAAAGTAGGTATATCCAAAGTAATATTATAATTGAAACTCCTATCTGTCTGTCTGTTCCATTTTCACGCATAATACCGATGATCCGATTTAGGTGAAATTTGGTATGGTGATAGATTGGATTCACGGGAAAGGACACAGGACAGATTTTATCGCGATAACCCACATACATGCGCGCGAAAGCTAGTAAATAATAAATACTTGACACATGATTTTTTTTTTAAATCTGCTAGATTAATTAACTCAAAAATAAGTAGAGCTATGGAAAAGTCAGTAAATTAATTTTATTCTTTCAAGGTGAAGGTGATAATGATGACATTGATTTATAATAGATCTTTTAAAAAATAGGAAAAGATAATATCAAGGAACATACCTACATATCTAAATGTTGCAAAATTAATATAGCGTCCACATCCGCCCATTATTCTGAGCCACAGATTACCGCAGAAATAAAACATATCCTGTTTCAAAATCAAGGTTGTTTATTCAGATAAAATAATCATAAACTTATATTGACTGAAATTATTCGAATAAGTATTCCGTTTGAATCAAACATTTTATAAAACATTGTCGTTTCCATTTTACAAACGTTTTTATAGAAGAAACGGCAATGGATACAACAAAATATGCTTTTTGCATCATTACAAAATAGTTACACTTATTTATACATTCAGCTTTGCTTTCCTTCTGAGAAATAGACATTTATTCGAAGTTATCTTGTGCGATGTTTACAAAGATCTCTTGTTCACAACTAATGACAATGTCGTGGGTATTCGATGCGCATTTTATTTATTTTGTTTTTAAGACTTTTGTTGTTAATGTATTCTGAGGATGGTTAGGATAATTTATAAGCATATTCAATTAAAATTGGATATCGGATATAGTCTCTTTTGCCAAACTACTTGGCAATATATGATTAGGTATAAATGAGACAAAAGATGTAGTATAGTCTGGTTATAATTATCTAAAGGTGCATCTTATATACTAACGACTTCGTGTTGATAACAGATAGTGGAAACATTTAATAGATACTGAACGTGCGATAAGGAACATAAGATTGTGATGTAGATTGTAGATACAGCACAAAGATATTGTACTGTAACAGTACACCCCCCTTTAAAAAAAAAAAAAAAAAATATGGTAATAGTGTTTACAATATAAATTTGACCTAGACCTTACTAGTTATTTGCTGATGTATATAAATAATAATGCTATTGTACGCGGTGGAATTTGATGACGCCTGTTGTGGTGTGATTTGCTGACGTCTGTAATTTTGACTTAGCTGTTGCACGAGTGTTTATTATTTTTTTCCGTTAAACTCTTCATTCTTCTGTCCAGTGTTTTCATTATGCCGTAAATTAGGATCACGCCGATTGTTAAAATAATCTGTCCCATTGCAACATTTCTTGTCCACCGTAAGTCCTCCTGGATCAGGTTACGGAGTTGGTCCGCTTCGTTTTGATTGAGGCAATTGTCCGTATTGTATGTTATCTGGTCCTTAGAACTTTGATTTCCCATTTTAGATGTCTTGTTGTTACGAGTAGTTGTGAATTAATGGTATATGTTAAGATCTATGTTAATATATATACGAATAGCTTGCTTATATCAGCGATTTTTTATAGACGTACTACTGGCTTTACTTTACGTCCCGATCGTGTAGTGTACGTGTGTGAATGCCTGTCGCAATCCTTTGAATCTGGCACGTAGTTTGATTCGTCATTGATCATGAAAGCTGGTTTCAATCTATCAATTGATATCACTGTCTCTTTATCCCTAATTCTAATGCAAAATGTTTTATCTGTTTTACTAATTACTGGGTAGGGTCCTTCATACGGCGGTGTCAGGGCTTTCTTAATTCTATCACACCGAACAAATACGTGTGAGCATTCTTTGAGTTCGGGATGCACAAATATAGCTTGATTGTGTTTTTTTCGTTTCGGAATTGATGTCATTTGTGTGATGTCCTTTTGAATTTGTTTTACAAACTCTTCGTACGTTGATAACTGTGCTGCTGATGACTCAAAAAATCCTCCAGGGAGTCGTATTGGCGTTCCATATGTCATCTCTGCTGAACTATAACCTGTGTCTTCTCGCAAGCTACTCCGCAACCCGAGTAAAACTGTTGGAATTTCTTTTAACCAATTTTCGTTGGATTCTCTTGTCATTAACGCCGCCTTTAAAGTTCTATGAAATCTCTCTATCATTCCATTGGATTGTGGATGATAAGGTGTTGTCCTAATTTTATGTATTCCCAAAAATTGTGAGAGTGACTCAAATATTCTTGATTCAAACTGTCGGCCTTGATCCGTAGTAATGCGCAATGGACATCCAAAACGAGTAATCCATCCCTCGAAAAGTGTCTTGGCTACTGTTTCTGCAGTTATATCTTCTACCGGAAATATTTCGGGCCATGACGTACAACGATCTATGATTGTGATTAAATATCTCTTCCCTTGTGAAATCGGAAGTGGTCCGACGATGTCAATATGTAAATGTTCAAAACGTTGCGCTGTCATAAATGTACCAGGAGGTGATATCGTATGTCGTTGTATTTTTGATTTTTGGCAGGCTATACATGATCTACACCAGTTATTGATATCTTTGTTCATATACGGCCATAAATACCTTTGGGTTATCATTTTTCTCGTAGTTCTTTTTCCTGGATGGCTCATACCATGAATGGTATCGAAAATTTGTTTGCGAAAATGCTTTGGTAAGTAGGGGCGGCTTTTTCCAGTAGAGGTGTCGCAGGTGATGTTTATTGTGGAACCCGGAAGCGTAATGTTTTTGAATTTTAATCTTTTATTGTCATGTAATTTACTTAGTTCATTATCTGTTGATTGACATTTTTCCAATTCAGCGTAATCGATAGGTGATGGCACGTATATTTCCTCTATTCGAGATAAGGCATCGGCGGTAATATTGTCACGTCCGCTTATGTGTTGAATGTTGGTACTGTATTGTGAAATGAAATCTAACTGCCGGACCCGTCGCGGTGTATCGTTTGATGATGGTTTTTGGGAGAATGCGTATGTCAAAGGTCGGTGATCCGTAAATATTGTAAATTCTCTTCCCTCGATTAATCTGTGAAAATGTTTGACGGCCATGTATATTCCTAACAGCTCTCTGTCAAACGTAGAATATTTTTGTTGAGTTTCGCTCAATTTTTGTGAAAAAAATCCTAATGGTTCCCAATTGCGTCCGGATTTTTGTTGTAAAACTCCACCAACGCAAGTAGCACTAGCGTCGGTCATGAGCGCTAGTGATGCGTTGCGGGAAGGATGCGCTGTTAACACTGCGTTTTTCATGCTTTCCTTGCATTTTTCGTAAGCTTTGTCTGCTTCCGTTGTCCAAGGAACAGGTGAATTATCGTTCTTTTTTGAACCATGTAGATATTCGTTTAAAATTCTTTGATTTTCCGCTGCGCATGGAATATTACTTCTGTAGAAATTGACCATGCCCAAAAATCTTCTTAATTCTTGAATTGTTTTCGGTTTGGGAAATTCCATGATTGCTTTGTAATTTTCTTCGGTAGGGAGTATTCCTTGGCTCGTTATATGATAACCTAAGAAATCTATTTCCCTTCTGAGAAATTCGCATTTTTCGAGATTAATGGTTATTCCATTCTCGTGTAAACGTTTGAAAACCGTTTCTAAATGCTGATAATGCAAATCTTCGTTGTCCGATGCAATGAGACAGTCGTCTACAAATATAAATACGTAGTTTAAATCTCTAAATAAGGAATCCATGAATCGTTGAAATGTTTGTGCCGCATTGCGTAATCCGAAAGGCATTCTTAAGTACTCAAAAAGTCCAATGGAGATGGCTGTTTTTTCTATATCTTTAATAGGAATACAATGGTATGCTTTACGTATATCTATCTTGCTTAGTATCTTCTTATTTTCTAATATGTATGTAAAGTCAGTTAATCTTGGTAGTGGGTATTTGTCCGGTACTGTCGTGCTATTGAGCATTCGATAGTCTCCGCATGGTCTCCATTCGCCATTTTTCTTTTTTACCATATGTAATGGGCTTGCCCATGGGCTATCTGACGGTCGGCAAATTCCGAGTTCTATCATATTTTGAAATTCCTTTTTGGCTATGTCGTATTTTTCTGGAGGTAATGGTCTTGCCCGAGCTGCGACGGGTGGTCCTGTAGTGATAATGTGATGTTCAATCTTATGTTTGGGCGCATTGCGGAGAGAGGACCCTTTCGTGATGTCTTCGTATTTGTTTAAAAGTTGCGTAATACGTGGATTCGTTCCCACTGCGATATTACGAATTGTTTGTTGTGTCGCTTTTTCCGAAGTTACATGCGTTGTCAGCTCTGTAACTTTGTCGATAAGTTTGCGACCTGCTATGTCGACTAATAGTTTATAGTGCTCTAGAAAATCTGCTCCAATTATTGGTTGTGTAACATCGGCGATTACAAAATTCCATTTATAACATCGTTGTAGTCCTAAATTCAAGGTAAGCGTCTTCTCGCCGTAAGTCCTAATTTTAGTCCCATTTGCAGCGTATAGTGTGTATTGTTCATTTTGTAAAACTGAATGTCTCTGTTGCTTGCTAATGACTGAAATATTTGCGCCCGTGTCAATCAAAAACTTCATACCACTTTTTCGGTCGGTAATGGTGAGGCGATTGGATGGGTGGATTGCACAGAGTTTCGCCGTTGTCTGTGCTCTTATTCGTTTCCCTGGTTCCGTACGTAAGTCATTGGTTTCCAACTGCATGGTTTAATGCAGTTCTTTGCATATTTTCCGAATCTTTCGTGGTAGTAACAAAATCGATTTGCTCCTCTATAGTTTGTTCTCGGCCTCATAATCGGGAATTGTTGACGTTTCTTGAAATGATTGTGCGTGTTGGGTCGATAGCCATATTGACCTTGCTGAATTGCGTCAATATCTATCTGTAATTTTGCTAGCTGGGCTAAAATGCATGCTGTATTGTTGTCGTTTGAAGTGTCGTTGCTAACAGCTGATATTTCGGTTACTTTTGAATTCATTATTATTTTGTCTGCAATTTGGCTCAGTTTGTCAATTTCCATGTCTTCCGTAACTGCTAGAACCGTAGTAACTGATGTTGGTAAAAGCCTGAACCATAGTAGTTTAATTGTTTCGTCACTGATTTTTCCTCTCCCGAGGACTCGCATTTGACGTAATAACTGCGAAGGTTTTTGATCACCGAGTTCTGTCTCTGATATTAATTTTTGAAACTGTCGCTGTTCTGTTTCTTCGTAACAATCAATTAAACGTTCCTTGATGTTTTTGTATTTATCTGTAGTCGGTGGTGAAGTGATTAGGTCACTAACCTGTAGTATTTCTTCCTTGGATAACTTTGCTATTACTGTACAGTATTTGTATTCGTCTCCTTGCTTCTGTGGTGCTAATATGGCTTCTAGTTGCGTGAACCATAATCTTGGTTGGTCTTTCCAAAATTCCGGAATGCGGGATAAAACCGAGGTGCCAGCAGCTACTTCAAGTGTTCCTTGCTGATTTATGTTCGCCTTGCACGGTGATTGTGCCATGTTTCTTGCTGCGTATTCGTTCGTCGGGGTCACCAATTTGCCAAACTACTTGGCAATATATGATTAGGTATAAATGAGACAAAAGATGTAGTATAGTCTGGTTATAATTATCTAAAGGTGCATCTTATATACTAACGACTTCGTGTTGATAACAGATAGTGGAAACATTTAATAGATACTGAACGTGCGATAAGGAACATAAGATTGTGATGTAGATTGTAGATACAGCACAAAGATATTGTACTGTAACATCTCTCATAAATTGTGGCCTTCGTCCTTTTTTTTGAGCGCCTAATTTTACTATTTTTGACTAGGACATATTCAGAGAAAAATTACAGTAAGAGCTTCATAATTCGAAAGTATTATACCCGACATATTTCCGACAATTTACCCTTTCGAGAAACACAAGCAAGTAAATAATAAAATCTACGCCACGGAACACAGAGCCACAATGAATAAAAACATCCGTTTGTTTCTATTATTAGGTACAAGTCTTGAACAAACGAATAAATGCCTTTCCTTCACTATATTATACAGACTATAAAAGTAAAAATAAACAATAAAAAAGTTTATAAATATTCGAGTTTGGTTCAGTTCCACTAAGGCACGCTCCAGGCCGTACGTTTCGTTTAAAGCTTACACTTATTTAAGTACTTATTATGTAAATAGCTACTTATAATTATTACTTATTAGTTATGAACACGGTAGTAAAATATTTGCGACAATATTTCTTGAAATTATTGAGTTTCATTTTAAACGATCTGACGGTTTTCAAGATTCAATTCAGACTGCCCTGACTATTCCCAAACCGTTATAAGGCACAAAATGCCGAAAGTACTTATGCACGGATCCAGAACTTTGTTCATGGGGGGGGGGGCATCATTTGACTCAACCGGCGAAGTGTGAGTCACTCACATGACGGAGAGGGGCGTGCATCTGATACACTAGGCACTATTGCTGAAGGGCCAATTGCCTGTCAAAACACACAGATCCAGTGTCGAAATTCTCAAATCCCCTAAAAAAAGGGTAATTTTGGGGGATTCTGGGGGAAGGGGGGGGGGCAATTGCACGGAATCCCGGAAACGCCTTTCGAATAAAGTGGTCGAAGAGATTCTTGTTATGCGTTGCTCTAGTGAAGTACGTACGAAGGTTGTCTTCTGATAAAGGCGGATTTAGGAGGGGGGGATTTGCCTCTTGTGCCCCCAGAATAAATTCCGGGATCCGCCAGTGCCTTCTATACTCTCGGTATTTTGTAAATATGGCGTTCGCGCATCATTAGCTGATGTAATTGAGTTTGGGAATATTTTATATGTAATCAAACAACAATATGAACGATATAGGGTGAATGGAAACTGTCGGATCGTCTATATACTATAGCTGTCACAATGAAATAACGTGCTTAATTTTTTATTCTATTGAGAACCTTTTCGTTAGTAGGCTCTGCGCACAGTATAAAGATGATTTCATACCAGTGAGGTAAAGAGTGGATGGAATGAGCATGAATTGTAATCACGTTGACAGAGACCTCTTCACATCAAACCGGCCGTGGTCACAGGTTGACTGAGTCATCTCGTGACCACGGCCGTACCGTACACTGTAACCAGTTTATAAAATTAAAGAAAGTTTAAGAACAAATATTTAAATTCCCGACTTTCGCATTCAGACCTTTCAAACCAAACATGCGTGAAGCTGGAATTGTAATTTTACCACACGAATTACAGTTGTCGCTCAGCTCATTCGAGGTTCGCTTCGCTGCCTGGTGTGAAACGACCTTAAGTGTAGGTATGTAGTAATATTGAAGGTAATCTCTACTACACAATGGTTTTTAAAATATAATGGCGGAAGTATTTTGTTTTGAATACCATTGTGATATTATGGGAATGTGTTGTGAACAACCTTTTGTAAATCGACTTTATGACGTCACACGTCATCTTTTATATAGTTTTTATCTGACAGAGAAAGTCTCTGTGAAAGTAATTATACTATTCCAAGGCACCTAAGACAAATGCTCTTAATATTAACTTTGCATACATTAAAATAAGATAATTAGTATAAACATACCTATTCATAAATTCTTAAATTTATTAAAACTGTAACTTCTATTTTTATAAAAATGTCGTTTTGAGCTACTGGATGTTTTATCACTGTCTACCTATTCCTTTTGAACGAGTAGGGCAAAAGTTAAATATTTTTGCTAAAATTTTAAAAATTAAATAATTAGTATAAGAATACTTTTATATTATTAGAATATTTGTATAATATTAATAATGCTCAAATATTTTAATTGGTAGGTATAGGTTTATTAGGCTCGGATATATTTGCCTAAATTAAAGCTCTGGTTTAATTTAGTAAAAAAATACGCGTTTCCAGAGTAAGTTTAAATAAATTTATTAAATTAAGCAACATTGTTAATTAGCCACCTATTAAAAAAACATAGTTCTAAATCAATTTTCTTGTATGACCTTGTCTTTTTCTAGATATTTATCACGACCCTGATTATTGTAAGCTAGTTTTCCTAATTTTTGTGTAACTGGTATTTTTTTATTCTTGAAAAAAGAGCACCAAACGAGGCACCATAATAAACTGTTATAAAAAAGGATTACTTTTAAATCAGTCTTAAAATTTTCCAAAATTAAGTAACTACAAGATTGGGCTCGGAGAGCAATATTACAAATAACCCTGACAATGGAATCAGATCGTTCAGATTTATTTCACCGACCAATGGCGTTCGCCCCTCGTACGTTTCTATTGCAGTGGCATCCTTAGAGAGTAGTTTGCAAGGCAACCGCCCGAGGTCATTGCAGAAGCTTCGCGTAAACAAGTAGAAAAGTATCTTCCTTTAACAGCATGGAACACTTCTGATATTGGTAGTAGTTGGTAGGTGCAAGTATATGAAGGAGACGATGGTGTAACCAAGATGTTGCTTTTAATTTATATAAACAACACAAAGAACGCCTAGAATTCCATTAAAGATCTGTCGTTCAGGCCTCGGTAAAGATCTGGCGCCCCCAATTTTTCGACCAATCACTTCGGATTCGCAATTCTATTCTATACCTAGGATCGCTCCAAAAATCTTTTCACTGGGGCTTCACATAAATAGTCTCCGCTATATAATCGTCTAAAGCGAAACGTCATTGGACGGATAGAAACGTATCTAAAAACTACCAAAACTCATAATTATTATTATTATATTCAAACTTTAAAAATAATGTATCATTTAAATGTCAGTTTAATACAATTAAATTCCGGCAGACTGCGCTCATACATTTTAATCAAATGTAATTGTGTTTTTATTAAAAATATTTAAATTAAAAAAGTAAATCATATTTTTAATTTAAAATTCTAATTTCTGACTTCAGTACAATGCAGTGAATGATCACGGAATCAACTGAGGAATTCACATTTGTATTAATATTTAGAAGACTAGTTTTAGTACAAATGTTAGTTCCTTCACATGTTACCTGATTAATACGTAAGTACAGGTATACGTTCGGCCAAAAACTGTCACCATTATTTCAAAATAAAATAAATTCTAACGAGATTTGTCAATATTCGAGTAGAATCACTTATAATTGTGACCCTGTTGACGGTTTACCTATTATAAAATCTAGAGAGACATAAACTATATAATATTAAAATAGACTTAAGTATAATAATAAATGGAATGTCTGTTTATATGTAACTTATGCTAAACAAGGCACACACTGACCTTAGAATATAAAATGGCTCATTGGTTTCTGCAGGTACTTCTGCAAGGAGTCCTGTAGTATCATTCATATTTTATTGTAAAAAAACATACTGAAATTAATGAAGTATACACCTACAATCCTTGTGTGATTACTACTTATTATTTACGAAAACTTATGAAAAAAACGAGTTGAATCCAACAGGATTCATAATACAAACCCACCTCTCACGCTGATGGTGAGTTGTTAACTACAACGATCGCAATGTCGAGTGGTGAGTTATTCACCTTAATCATACAAAGTCTCAAACATTATGCACTATACGCATGTGAGGTGTTTGTGTGTGTGTAATTTGTCTCTGAAACGGCTGGGCCGATTTCAAAACGATTTTTGCGTTGTATAGGTCTCATTCCCGGGCATGTTGTTAGCTAAGTTTTAATTTTCTAGACCACCAGTGGGCGCTGCAGTGGTCAAATCTCTAAAACTTTTCAACCTAGCATATTTTGTAAAAAAATGTCTAAAATTTTTAAAATAAAAATTATTAAAAAACCCACGACGGACATAAAAAACAAATTTTAAAACAAGGGGTTTTAAAATTTGTTTTTTATGTCCGTCGTGGGTTTTTTAATAATTTTTATTTTAAGACTAACAGGAGCTAAGTATTGAATTGAGCTCAAATATTTTTGTGCATGTGGCAGGTCAGCAAGTAGTAGACCCCAAACGGATCTTCTTCCGTTACTTACCCCCTGGTAGTTGGGAGGTTTATAATTCTGTTTAATCTTTTTAGGTCTGTCGTGGGTTTTTTAACATTTTAAATTTTGTTTTTGTCATAACTATGTCTGATGTACAACCTCTCGTTTTATTAACTGCGACGGGCCGTTTTCATAGTCAGCCAGCTTTCAATGAAAAATAACTTTTGTGCCACACTATATAGAGATCAAAATTATACTGATGTTTAAAACTGATTTATCATCGCTAGTTAAATAAAATCGCAAGTCGAAAGTGTATCCAATTTCTGTTGACTCTTGATCTGTTACATAATCTTTGCAGTTAGTATGAAGACTGAAAACTCATTCATAATGGAAGCAAAGGAATATAGTAGCTATATTTTTGCTGTTGCAATTTGCAAGCATTGGTGTTGACAAACAAGGGGTGAGTGGTGAGTTCCCACCTTAACCCGATAATATTTTCATACTACAGAAATATTGCACAAGATTAGAATTTATGAATGAAATTTACTAGAATGAGTGTTATTCTTCATAACCACTTCACAAAACAGTAAGGATGCTTGATTCCTTATCAATTCAGTAAATATGGACAGGAACAAGTTGAAGTGTATCATGTAATGACTCAAGCAATCACAAGCATATATAATGAGACGCTTAACATTCTAATGTTATTCTAATTACCGTTTAGAAGCTGCAACATAATACGGTGAATTAGTCACAGTTGCCCATTACAAGTAGTGAATTATATCATAATTGAAATAGTGTCGCTGTAAATTTACTGGTGTTTTTTATCACCACCGTTTATTATACAGACTCAACATACAACATAGCAAAATGGCATTTTATGGTGTAGGCCAATGGACCAATACCAATGTTGTATGGGATCTCCATGGAGATAAAGGCAAAAAGACGCAACAGAAGCAAATGCAGGACGATTTGTATAAAGAATGGAGCCGAGCAAAACATAACCAGCCAAAAGGAGTAATTGAACAAACCTTCACTAGAGAACAACCTCGATTAACTGGTAATACTAATGTGATGGTACACTTAATTAAAGTTTTTGTATAGTCTATGTAAGGGAAGATTAAAAAGTTTAGTGCACAAAAGACTATGCTGTGAAAATACTATTGTTTTTTTTTTCCCCCTATTTCTGGTATCTAGCTGCCTGCTGTCTTTAGGTTTTACTTTTTTTATAAAAAGACTATAAAATTTTGCTGCCAAGGAGACAAACAAAAATATTAATTGTGGTTTCTTGAAACAGTTTTTTTAATCATGTTCCGGGTAGCCGGTTGTAATCCAGCGTCTCCACCAAGGTAATGTTGGTGGCAACTTGGTGTGCATCCACAGATTTTGTTTTCATCTCTTAACATAACTTGGTTTACAACATCCATCTACATGGTTGGAAACAAGCAAGGTCACCCTGGTGGGGATGCTTGTTTGCAACATGCTTTACTCTGGGTCAAACAAAATATGGTTAAAATCTGAATGATACTACAGGGCTTAGAATATAAGAATAAATAATTCTAATACTAAGACAAAGAAACCTTGCCAACTGGCACCTTAAGATTAAAAACTCCTTATAACCTGTAAAAGTGTTAGTGTAATATTTTTAATTATAAATTTTGAGCAGGAATTATTTTTAAAAATATTTTTTTATTAATTAAAAAAAAATAATAATATGTCAGGCTATGTTTTTACCAACAATATTTTTTTTTAAATTTTATAATCAGGAATCAGGCAAGTAGGTCTATTTTCCAATATTTTCGTACAGAAAATAAAAATATTGCTGTCACTTTAGTGTTAGTCTTTTCATATTGATGAATAAAATAATATCATGACGGAAAAATTTAAAGACAAACACAATATATTATACACACCCAATAAATTGGCAATAAAAATTGTTTACTTGCCTTATGTAAATAATTCTGATCTGTTTTCAATTAGAAAAGAAAGTAGGTACTATTAGTATTTTGAAGTTAAATGAGATACCGAATTAGATCTTTAAGCTACCACCACCGGTTCACCTTAGCTTCCAACGGTCATTTACCACTAATCTTTGAAACACCAACTTTTGCACTGGTCCACTTAACTGTCACTGTATCTTGCATCCTTTACGTTTCTTATTTAAATCAGCTTGTTTACTTTTCTTCTTTGCCAATCCCTCAGCAGATATATCAGATATAACGGACAACCGTTTACTGCCGTCATTTCTTTCTTGTCCCAAACGTGGAGGGCTTATATCTGGTGGGTATGTTGAACTGTATAAATTGTTGTTCTCACTGTAACTGTGTGATAAATTTACAGGTGGTATACTTTCAGGCAATGTGTTGTCAGCAGGGTAGTGTGATGCAGGTCTGATACTTACTGGATCGGGAAACCGAGGCTTTTTCCCAGTAGCTGGAGGTGGAGGAGGGTGTCGATGTTGTATTGGTGTGTGATTATATGGCACCCGTTTGTCATCATATGATTTTGAATGAGCGTGAGATATATTACTAGCTGAAGTTCCAGCTTCTGATTGTTCAGCGTAATACTGGTTTGACATATCCAAAGATTGAAGAGCACTAGCCTTCGATTGGATGGTTTCTTTCTCAAATGGTTCTACATAGTTTAAATCTGAATCTACAGATTTACACTGTCTTAATCGATTCTCGCGGATTATGTCACGAGGATTACTATATGCATCACATAGAGTGGCTTGTGGAGCTGGATGGGGTTCATTTTCATGAGGTAATTGTTGCTGTAGCTGCTGTGATGCAAGCCTCTGTTGCTTTTTCAAAAGTGCTTTCTGTCTTGCTTTTTCTTTAGCTCTTTGTAACTTTTTATACTCTCTTTCTTGCAGCAGTCGAGCCAGCTCACCATCTTGAGCTTCTACTGCACATCTCATGTCAGCTAAGAGAGCATCTTGATTGTTGTCTTTGCAACTTAATTCTCTAGCAAGTCTTGCGTCTTTCTCCTCTTGTTCTAGCCGCCTTCTCAATTCCTCTAGCTCATCAGGTGAGAGGCCTAGTTCCTCAGGGCTAATGTCGTCAGTAGGATTGACAGTTGTAGATGAGGTAGGCATAGGCGCTGGTGGAGCAGCACGAGACGAGCTAGGTTGCTGTAACATATCACTGTGCTGACGTCGCTGTCTTCTAAGATTAATCTCGGCCATCTCCCTGGCTATTTCGGCATCGATTTCTGCTTGTCGACGACGCGTGAGCTCCCGTAATTGAAAATCATGCTCCAAATCTCTTTGTTCATTCAATGCTATGGGAAAGTCTTCACGAATCTGCTGGTTGCGGTACCTGTTCTCGCAGAGATGCGAGGATATCTCGCGATCCTGCAGGCGGTTAGCGAGCGCCCCGTCAGCGCGCACGAGCCACTGCTGGCGCAGGTCTGTCACGTGTCCGAACTTGGGCATCGTATCGCTTGTCTGGAAACCCGCCATCGCTGGTGCGAGACGGTAGAAAGTATCCTCAGAACTTTCCCAAATAATGTCACCTAAATAAGTAAACACGATGTGACGTTACCGTAACGTAATACCAGTTTATTGCTTTACCACTGCACGCACATGATGGCAGTACCTGCCTCGGAGCACGGATCACAACACATAACACGGCACAAACCTTTCACGACAACTTTCATCACATTACGTGAGAATCTTCAATGAACTTTTTACGTTTCCCCTGTGAACTCTCCGCGAACAATAGACAGCAATGTTTGATAATCTACATAATTAATTGCATCGGCTGCTCCTCACTCATTCATCCCTCCTCCGCATTAAATAAATAAATTATAAGTACTGAAGATACGAAAAAACTAGAAATAAATGACAAATAGACATTGCATGACAGGATTGACAGATGAATTCCATGCTAGTGATTACCGTGATTACTAGTATGTTCTTATTCATAGACAACAACAGATTGTTAATCGATCGATTGTATGAAACAGGTTTCGAAAACATCACTAGCATTCAAAGGTGATAAAATAATGATCTAAGGGTTGGAGGAGTTGTGATTTTATCTCATGTTCATGCTCTTTGGAGTTGTGGTCGTGAGTCCATGTCACCGAGTCGAATGACGTATGTATTCACGTGCGAACAGAATCAGCGAACCTGGCCCCCTAGACATAATGACATTCTATTCAATTAGAGTTTACACTAAGTCGGTAAGGGTGGCGCATACATTTTGTGGCAATTTTTTGTACAAACTGTTTACGCATGCAATAAGCAATCCAATCCTGTGATCCTACTTTCCCCTATATCTAAGTAAACTAATTTCGATTTAAAAAAATAACATTTTGTGACTACGACATACTTAATTTCAACGTCTACCGTATTGTAACGGCCGTGGTCACGGGTAGACAGTCTACTCGTGACCACGGTCATTGCAATACGGTCGAAGCGTCGAGCAATAAACAAGGTATTTTACCTTAAATTATTCACGCGATTAAGACTAAATATAATTTTATAATGTGTACAAATCGTGAAAGTTTATTATCATTTAAAGCAGATTTTCAATTTGTTTATGGGTTAATCCACCACTGCCTAATACTAATACCTTTATTTAATTTTTTATTGTAAACAAACTTTTGCCCGCGGCTCTGCCCGCGTGGATGTCGGTTATCGCGATAAAAACTAACCCATGTCCTTTCCCGAGACAAACTATTTCCATACTAAATTTCATTTTAATCGGTTTAGCAGTTAAAGCGTGAAAACGTAATAGACACAGAATTATTTTCACGTTTTTATATTATTAATCCAAAATCCAAATACGAAATTTCACAAATCTAACTAAAAAACTGACGGAATTTTATACAAACTTACAATCAAAACTTTACCATACCCTTATGGGATGAATTACTTAAGGAATACGTCCTCGAAATTTCACGGCTCTACAATCAGCGGTTTAGGCTGCGCATTGATCCATCAGTCAGTCAAGACAAAGAATTCAAACTTCATCATAATAACAAATGTATTATTTGTATGTTCAATATTCTGTAATCAAATTTAATTAATCTCATATATAAAACTAGCTGTCCCGCGCAACTTCGTCTGCGTAAATTTTCCCCGTTTTTGCAACATTTCTCGTCGCTGCTCCGCTCCTATTAGTCGTAGCGCAATGTTATATAGCCTATAGCCTTCCTCGATAAAAGGGCTATCCAACAAAAAAAGATTTTTTCAAATCGGACCAGTAGTTCCTGAGATTAGCGCGTTTAAACAAACAAACAAACAAACTCTTCCCCTTTATAATATTACTCGTAGTATAGATATAAAACTCATTTAATTATATTAGTTGTTATTGTGTGTTGTTTAATAGTTAACATTGTTTTCCCCTCGTCTGTGTAAAAGCCGAAATTCGGTTTTGACAGTTCATCGCGCATCTGTGTAGCAACCGAAAATCGGTTGCTGTCACGCGGTATATAGTTATTGATTTCTCTATATAACTTTATATGAAAACCATCCTATGTTTTATGCCTAAAATTTGAATTAAAGATAAAGAAAGCTAATAAAACCATATAAATATAACTTCTAGAATAAAAAAACGGCGTAAAACGCGGGCGAAATACGATGACGGTTAGAAATAATCTAATATAATTATATATCTTTTGTTAAAACAGTCGTTAAGTGCGACCATAACCTCAAAAAAACCATGAACGTCATTTTATATTGGTCATATTTAAATTAAATCGTTGATAGAATCTAAAGTTCTTTTTTTTAAATGAAGCCCTCACTAATAACAAGTAACTTAAAACAATTTCAAATGTGAATATTGGTTTAAATAGCCAAATATATTAATAAAACTGAGCGAGGGTACCGGCCGAACGCGCAAACGCGGAGTTTGGCGGCGCCACCGGCAACCCTACCGTCATTGACATAGACGTTACTTTTGCACGAACTTTTGTTTAAAAGCAGGTAATTATGGGTGTTCTTTGTCGGCTTATATTTCGAATATTTGTTAGAAACATTATTATTTTTTGTGTCGTAATAGGTAGATAATATTATAAAGAAGCTAAAATTCGTATTCATTTTTTGCTAAGAATTGTTTTTTTGCCTCTAAAAAATCAAAGGCTGACCGCCGGTTTAACGACCCAATTTTTTGTGCATTCTTTATTCAATTCTTACTTAAATTCCTTTGATCTCACAGGTGTGCCGCTTTTTTTTGCGTCTAGACGATAAAATGAATTTATGAAATAAAATATTCCTTTGTATAAATGAACAATAGTTTTTTTTTAAATCGACTACAAACGAGCGCCGCCGCCGACGGCACGTGGCGCCCGCACCGCGCGGTCCGCTTTGATATATTCAGGTATTGTGTAAAAAAAATGTACTAGAGCAGGTAAAGTTTCTTTTAAATATTATTGTAATTATAATTATGTGTAAATAAAATAACAAGTAAGAGGCAAATATTGTCTAGCTTTTGAGATAAAGAGAAAAATATGATTAAAATTTAGCTCCCCTCACATTCAAACTCGTATTTTGAATATAATTTTACGAATTAAAATTTCAAAAAAAATATTAATATGTAACTGATTGTATTAACAATAAGTAGGAAAAAAAATTACACATATATCAATTAAAATCAGAGTAATTCAATTAAAACCAAACGCGCGCCGCCGAAAAACCCCTGTCTGTGTTGCAACCGATTTTCGGCTGCACAGACGCGCCATATTGTCAATATGGCGGCGCACAGACCAGGGGTTGTTTTATTTATTACGACTTATGCATGCATGACCATAGATTTGAAAAATGTCATTTCCCCATAATAATGACATAATCTCTGAAGCTGGTATACATTTTATATTTTGTGCTTGACGAGCAGTAGTGCTAACATTGACAAGTCAAGAGGCACCAGATGTACGCAGTGTGTGTTTCCTCCTAATATATTAATTTATAGCCGAACGTTTGTGAGTGTGGATGTGTGGATGTGTAGATGTGTGGATGTGTGGATATGTTCCTCTTTCACGCAAAAACTACTAAATGGATTTTAATTAAACTTTACAATAATTTAGCTTATATATATTAGAATAGCACATAGGCTATAATTTATTGTGTAAATTGTCCAAAATATAACGCTAAGTGTCAAGTAAGTAGGAAAAAAATCTACAATCGGCGACATGTTTTGGCGTGCGCCGCAAATATCGTTGAAGTTAGACATATATAATGTATGAACGATATGTTTATTATGAATAGTCCTACAAAAAAGTCCGCGACAGCATATGTCTATCTCTTATGTGGAAGCAATTATCGTCAAAATAGTGAACCTAAAATTATAAAGCTAAAGAGTTTGTCTGATTGTTTGAACGCGGTAATCTTAGGAAGTAGTAGTCCGAGTTGAAAAAATATTTTACTGCTGGATAGTCCATTTATCGAGGAAGGCTATAGGCTATATAACATTACGCTACAACCAATAAGAGCGGATCAGCAATGAGAAATGTTGCAAAAACACGGGCAAAATTTACACAGACGAAGTTGCGCGGGACAGCTAGTAGACAATATAAAGGTACCTACTTAAAGAATTAAACTCAGTCGACGATCGGTATATCGGTATGATAACAAAACACAGGGAATAAAACATACTTACATTTTCATAGCTATTTATTACATTAAGTAGTTTAATTTTGCAAACATTTTTGGGAATTGAAATTTTAGGGTACCTTACCTTGTCCTAATCTCTTGGCTATTCAAATCCTACATAGGATTCGTCTGCGATAGAGCGTCTTCTCAAAGAACTGTGAGGACACTTGAACTCTTCTCTAATTCTACTGCCGGTATCTGGTGTTGACAGATATATTATTTGAAAAAGGAAGTTCTCAGGACTAATTTGTATCACGGTTGTACAGGTGAAAACTCGCCTATTCTTTTTGAAAACTCCTGCAGTCCTTTTCGATTCGCCGTAACAAAATACATCTCGTCTGACACTCTACTGAGCCAGTTGAAGAGTCGTGGAAATCTAGTAACGAAAATAACTGTATTTATGATTTAAACCAATCTATCTAAATATCTTCACTTACAGCGCGTACACATTAGACGTTTTGAAGCGCGTGCTTTGGTGACGCGCGTTCTAAGAATAAAAAGGTCTGTTGAAGGCTGATATTTAAGAGCGCGCTTTTCCGGTCAAGCGCTCGTCCGACTTTCATTCCAACGCGCGTTGCGCGGGCGTTAGCCGCGCGCTACTAGATAGGTCCATGTGCGTGTGCTGCTGCTGCCATTTCGTTCGTTTGATCGCACGCTTTTGTGTAGTGTGGACGAATATTCACCAAGATGGAGATCGAGCACTTCGATACCTTCAGTTTTATTTATCGATGACATTCAAAAGCGAATGCTTTAAGGGACATGGCGTCAGTCTATCTTGTAATATAGAGTGCACCCAAAATTCTGTCTTGCCGACGTTTTTATAGCGACGGCGACGGTTTATGAGGCAATCACTTCGATGTGCATTTCCGAACTAAGCTAGTACTATGACACCTCGATAACGCTCGTAAAACGCTGTGCTGAGCGCGCTGCATGTATACTACTAACGCGCGTTGAATGCAAAGCCAAACGTCTAATGGGTACTTGCTCTTAAGTAAATATTATGTACGGTACACACTTCTGTTTATCGATAGGCACTAGAACGTTAAGTGTGCTGATTGTCGCCGCAAACACGATGTCACTGAGAGCAGAAGTACTTCCTCCGAACCATGTGCGGCCAGACAGCATGTGCTCCAGGTCAGCGTATGCACTTTCAATCTCCATGATTTGTGGTGGCATAACAAAATGGCAGCCTTCGTACAAAATGGGGTACTAGAAAATAAGAATTTAAGTATACTCACATAAAAATTTAATATTTTTCCAAGTTAATGATTTAACATGTCAAATTCGATGCAAACAAGAGCATCTATTGAACCTACGCTCAGAAGTTTAAAAGAAATTTGCCAGATAATAGCAAGCTGTTTTTCACAACCCGTGAATCTCAACGGAGTATTTAACGTGATTGAGGCAGTTAATGAGTTAACAATAAAATGGAGACGATCTATTCTATTAAAGGAATTTCATAATAAACAAATAATTATTATATAGTGTGAGCTAATACTCTTTTGATTCTTAGAATATTTAATAATAATTGTTATTAAATCTTAAATATGTAATATTAGTTGTGATTCTCCCCGTAACCACGGCCGTTGTAATACGGTCGAAACGTCGGGCAATAAACAAGATATTTTTCCTTAAATTATTCACGCGATTAAGACCCGTAATATATATATGGACGTTGACTGCCTCTGTAGCACGGTGGGAGTGTATCCGACTGCTACGCAAGAGGTCGTGGGTTCGATCCCCACCCAGGATAAAACTTTGTGTGATGAGCACGATGGTTTATTCTGTGTCAGGGTGCTATTTATCTATAATATGTATGTATTTAGAAATATATAAGTATATTTATCAGTTGTCTGGTTTCCATAGTACAAGCTTTGCTTAGTTTGGGAACAGTTAATGTTGTGTGACTTGTCCCAAGATATTATATTATTATTATTATATATTTTCATAATTGTGATTGTTAATAATTTGATAATCAAAATAGTCATTTAGCTGCAATACAAACTCAATTTCAATTTAAATATTAGTTCGTTGATGTAAGCGACCGATATCTTTCAAACGCGCTGGATGGTGTGGCGTCATGCCCCTCCCACTCACTCTGTATAAAAAGGCACGTCGCCACGACCGACAGCGGCTCTTCACATAGACCTCGGTCTGCCTACAATTAGGCAATTCATGAAGCGCTGCTCTCAGAACTTCTTTGACTCCGCCGCCGCACACAAGAACCCACTCATAGTGGCATCGTCTTCCTACACACCGTCTTGCATGTCGCGCATTCGCCGTCCGAGACACGTGCTCGGCGAGGATGACGACCAGATCACCAAGGCGCAGGAAGCCGCATACTCATCTATGAGACACAACTCACCCCGCACCGGCAACTCACCGCGATACCGACCTCGTCGTAGGGGTCGTTTGTATCGTCACCGCGTCACTACACAATCGGGCCGGCCCGCCTCACCTAGCATAGCCCACGACTAGGGTTCGAGTTCCCTTGGTAGGGGACGCCCTATGCATATGCAGCACTCACACTCACTCATATGACCGTAGGCAAATTTTTGTTAGTTCCGTCTAACAAAAGTTTGAATACGTAGGTACATTTAGGTTAGGAGCACACGCTCGCCGCACGACCGCGCAAGGGTGTACATAGCCTAACGGCTTACACTTATCACCTCACAAAAAAAAAAAAAGACCGACAGCGGCTCATTCATTTGTTGTGAGACAGTCGTGGAGTCAACATCGCCTGAATAATCATGTAAGTTATTTTGATTTAATGTAAACTACTCTTATGTTATTTGGTAATGATAATAGTATTTTTGTTATAATATATTTGCTGATTGTTACATTCCTATGCTAATTATAATTGCCATGCATTACGGAAATAAATGTGTTAAATTGTGTTTAACTGTTTTTATTGTGCTTCTATTAGAGATAAATAAATATTATCATTTGTGTATTTTATAATTTGTGCAATTATTTAAATTTGAGCGTCCGCTTGTCAAATGTTGTTTAGGCCGACCGCATAAAAATGAGTATTGATTCATCGAATTATACATGTAGGTATACACAAACACCTATTAGGTTCGTAATTTGTTCAAGACTTTAGTTTGACGTCGATATCGACAATGTAAAGACGTACAACCCTAGTGGCAGCCATCTTACCTTACATTCGGTTTGTAGGTACGCACGATATTTGTTTATGTAGAGGGTCTCCATAATATTGTTAGCTCATTGGAGGCAGATAACTGTAACAGTAAAATATTGACGTAAGCTTGAACAATTAATTATACTTACAGCAGCAGCACGGAATCGGGGATAGAGTACTCCACTATTGTAATGTAAGTATTGATCGACTATTGACCGCCCGGCTGGATTTTTTGGTAGGAAACTCTCACACTTACAGTAGCGGTCCGCTAAGTAAGTGCAAATAGCGTGGCTGTAAACAAAAATGAACAATGAAATTTAAAAACTTGTTACCATTTAGCATTCCAATTGATTGTAAAACATGAGTTGTAGTGTAGATGAAATATTTTAAATCGATCGATTGCCGCTAGGTTGTCAAAACCCAAAAAATATGTATGGTTTTTGGTCGCCGTCGTCATCGTTTGGAAGAGTTGATTTTGGGGATTTTTTAATTCGATTTTTTGATTCGGTTTGAAATCGAAGTCGATATTACACGTCGAGTGCCAGCAGAAGTGGTGAGTTAAGCTCGGAATATATTATTCTGATGTTATATGGTGTGTCGTGACGCGTCAGAAGCATTATCGGTTCCATACATTTAGTATGGTTAGAAACGCATTATTAAAACGTGTTGTGTCGTCGTAATACATTGCAATGATATCTCTAACCATACAAAATGTTTGTAACCATTAAGCTTATGACGCGTCACAACATACCACACCACAATAGTATGTTACCGCCTTAAGAGTATAATTTTTTTCATTGAAATTTATTTTACAAATTCTTTTTATTATATAAATAAAGAACCTCGTGAGATCGGTCGTACATCGTACCTATTTTACTCATGTACCCAAATTTACCGAATAATAATTATGACAATTGAACAATTTTCGTATATACATAATTAAAATTATAAAAATATACATACCAATCGGTTAGTACCAACTCTCTATCTTTAAACACTGGTAATGTCTGTAGCGGGTTTAGCTATCGAAACAAATACTGTAATTAGTTCCTATTAGTTTTAGAACAGTAAACTGCTAACATGACCTACGATTATTTCGAAGTGGGGCAAAAACTTGATGTGACCGACCCACTACAAACTAGGAACTTACTGCAGTCATCTCTGGAACTTTATGCTCGCCCAAGTCCATGTTGACGTCTACTTCTGTGATACTCAGGTTCATAGAATCTAGCGCCATCATGACCGCCCTGCATGCTGGGCTACGATCTGCTTTCCATAAAGTGCAGTGTCTACCAAAAAAATAAACCTTTTAAGACAGTAGGTACCTAATTCTGTTACAAAAATGTTGTATTTCGCTGTCCGCAATTATCTCTAACGAAGAGTTTCGATTCACTACTGCCCCGTTCGTGGTAAAGAAGAAAAAATGTGCGAATTCCAATACAGATGCTGTAATGAAAAAAAATAGCTTACTTCACCCCTTGTGTGACTGCATCTCTTGTAACTGCTGCACCCATTTGCTTTATATAAATATAATATTACTGGCCTAAAAATTAAAACATTTCAAAAAATGCTGTTTTTATTACTATCGTTTTTTTTTTGACATGACACTCACGACAGTATCATATCTTCTGTTATTTTTCTATGATAGATTAGAAAGAGTTCGTAAATATTGCTATTGACAACGACCTGAATAAACTTAGGTTTTATGCGTTCGAGATGATCGACACGCGAAATCTATTGGTTGATTTCATCGTTCAGAAAATAAAATAATATACAGAATTACATATGGTATAAATTACATCAAAATTGAATTTCAAATGAAATGTTGCTGAAGGCTGCTCCATACTTATGCATTATGCAATTATGCAAAAAAGAACAGGACTACTGAATTTGATCCCTGCTTCATATCAGTGTGTTTACTACATTAGTTTTGTGAAGTTCGCATCACATAACTTAATGTTATTTTTGATCGAGTTTCATCATAAAGGTGGCATTGAATTTTTAACAAGTAACGGTGTCGTATTTTTTTAGCCTAGAAAGTAATAACGATGTTTCTTCGTAATTATTCCTGTGCTACAATTATTCCTCTTTGTAAGAGGGTTATACAGCTTCAAATTAGGTAAGTAAACCAGTTAACAGATCAGTTGTCAATAGGGCACGTGGGTTTAACGATAGTTTAACCACTGTTATCTCTGCCAAACGGCTCATGGATGAGTGTCAAGAGATTGAAATACTATGGATAGGTTTCTGCAAAATGTCGCACCGCTGACTCCTCCATGCCTTTGAGAGTATGCTATGAGAGTAGTGAGCGTACTTGTGTTTGCACATACACATATGTATTATAAGTATATTGATAATATGTACTGCGGCCTGCTTAGTTGGCAAGTCTCAATGCCTGGTCTGAATTGGCTGTAGGTACCGAAATTGGTTAGAACATTAATAATTAACAAAGTATCACCTACTTACATTACTCATAAGCTATGGTATGTTGATTACGTGCTTTACAATTTGCCTTAATTCTATCTATTTTTAGGAATATGATAACGCCAAATATGATGAAACCTATCCTTTATGTAGACGAGGCATCGCCACCAGCGCGATTTACCATGATGATTGCATCTGTACTTAATATTGATTTGGAGTTTCATAAAATTGATCTTTTCAAGGAGGAACAAAAATCAGACTTTTTTAAGAAGGTAAGTAAAATAAAGCTAATTTATTTTTATAATTCAGATTAATTTTATCTTGGCTAGTGATCCGAGCGGCTAATAAAGGTAAAAAAAGTACTGCAGTGGGTAGATATAAAAATATGCTGACAGATACTACCTAATACAGAAGTAGAGTATGACTGGCCTGTTGGTCTAGTGGTTAGTGACCCTGACTGCTAAGCCGTAGGTCATGGGTTCGATCCCCATCTAGGATAAAACTGTGTGATGAGTACGATGGTTTGTTATGTGTCTGGGTGTAATTTATCTATAATATGTATGTATTTAGAAATATATAAGTATGTTTAACAGTTGTCTGTTTACCATAGTACCAGCTCTGCTACGTTTGGGATCAGATGACGTTGTGTGAGTTTGTCCATTATTATATAGACCACATTCGTCGGTTCCCCTGCGGTTAGTATGTTTAGTAAATACGGCAGGGGCTCTGTGTATCTTTATGAAAGTATCATTGCATTAGCATGTAGGTACCATAGATGTTTGTCTTACTTTTTCCTAATTATTACAGATAAACCCCCTTCAAAAGGTTCCAGTATTAGCAATAGATGGGGAAGTAATATGCGATAGTCATGCAATAGCATTGCATTTATGTCGTCTTACTAAAAATAACGATTTGTATCCTGAAGATATTATTCTGAAGGCAAAAATAGACGAGATGCTGTATTTTAACTCTGGAATATTGTTTCCAGTCGACAGCGCCATATTTGTAAGTTTTACTTTTTTATTTGGCCATAAATTGATGAAAGTATTAAAAAGCAATGATATTTATACGTAATATAACTGATAAAAATCCAAATTTTTACAAATAAAAGAAATTTAAGGAAAGTTTTGTCTCAATAAATTATTATTAATTACATTACAGAGCGCTTATTTTGCTGGTAACCATCCAATAGATGAAATAAAGCTCAGTGAATGGTATTCGGCTCTGGATTATTTGGAACTTAAGTTGAATAAATTTAAGTTTCTAACTGGAGATAAGGTAGCTATGATGGTATAGAATAAAAACATGTTCATGTTAGTACCAATTCAGATATCTATAAAATACATTTTTTTTACAGATGCGTCTCTGCGACATTTGTTGTGGCTCGACTGTTACTTCTTTGGAACTAATAGTTCCTCTATTAGAGCGGCACGAAAAAGTAAAACAGTGGTTGCAAAATTTAAGATCACATCCTTGTTTTGAAATAAATGATATGGGCATAAAGCGCCTAAAAGGCTTCGTAAACAATGTCAGTCAATATTAAACCAAAATAAGTCTTGTCTTGTAAAGTATTTACAAATTACTAATACAAAAAATACTAAAATATATTATGTGGTTTTTAACTAATCGACTTTGTTTTATTTAACAGTTTGTCTTGGGTGTTTTTGGTTTGTAAGTTTTATGGTTTTATAGGTCAATAATGACCTTTAAAGGTAGTATTCCACTTATAACAATATACCCACTGACCTCCACAGTACGGTTAGTGAGTCCAGTTCAACCCTGAGCTGTTGGGTTACATGGTTAACATGGGTTTTAAACAGTCTCATCTGTCATCATCTGTTCTCTTTTGAATATAAAGAATGATTTAGGTGCTCATTTTTTTTCCATATAAATTAATTGGGTACAGAATACGGGAGTGACTAAATTTATCGATTTCACTTTTAACCATAGACTATTTGATGTTTAAATACAAACTATCATCGATTAAATAAAAACAGTTCCTTCCCATCTCTCAGAACCGTATATGTCAAAGATCCTTCAGTCTATGGCCGCATATTGATTCAAATTGATTGGTCGACGAGGAGATGTAAAAAATGGCTGCCTTGCCCTCTCCTACTCAGGTAGAATTAATTGCGATTTAGATTGAACTTACTACGAAAATAGTATAAATTTCAAGTCTATAGTAAAACAACATAACGTATCTACGGTTTGGTGAAGTGCAACTCCTTAATTGAGCTTGAAAACATAGAAATATTTGACGTTAAAGTTTAGTGTACCGTGAACGGAATGAGCTGCTTGAAAATATTCGATTGTAATAAATCCGCTGTGTATTAAGTGGAAATTGTCGATATATGTTTACAGTGCAAAGTTAATAGTTTGTGTTTCCATGTTTAATTCGATCCCTACTTGAATTGTTACCACATAATTACGGTACTGTAGTTACGAACGTTAGAAATGTCGTGAGGAGTATTGAAATGTCACACCCATAGCCGTTCAAAATACGTTCATAAAATTTAATTTGTAGTGAGTTTTACGTTATGAAAATGGGGCTTGACCGGTTGCAGGTGGCAGGGACCCACAGCGCTATATACGAAGCATATTATCACCAGGTAAGTCCATCACATATTAAAAATTAACACAAATTATTATGATTACCTATAATTAGGGGCTGATTGAGAACAGATTTTATTTACAGTAGTATCACCTGTGTTGAATCATCGAGTTATAATGTCCTTCTTGAAACACTGAACTTGTTCTAGGCCACTGTCTATTGGAAAAAATAAAAAAAGGGTGTAATGAAATGTAATCCTTATGTTGCTAGGTTTAAAGCCTATAATAATAATACCGGCGAGTTTAATTGCAATCAATATTTTAGTCTGATACCCAGGGTGACTGTAAATAGTAAAAAACAGTTATTTTAGTGCTTTTACAATAATTGACTTAATCTTGTTTGCATAAAACTGTGATATTTTTTTATTATAAGGTTGATTGTTTATGAATTGTGATTCTTTTCAGAAAACTATACAATAATGAATGTGAAAAGAGGTTCAGTATTTTAAAAAAAGAACTAACAGTCTTAGCTAAATTCAGGGTTAATTTTCTTAATCAATATTTGCAGTCTTCACGCTGTTTTATGCTGCCTTCTACTTCACCTCTTTTGCAGAAATTCAAAATTCACAGTAACTAGAATTATTATATTACTCATATTAATAAGGGTAGGATACATTATATTGTAGATATATCAGTAGCAGGTAGCCTGTTACAGTATCACTGCCGCCCAAATCCTTGTTTGGCAAAGATCTGATTATAGTACCATGCTCCCCATTTGAGATATTAGTTCATAAGTCTGCCCAGTAATTACACTAGCTACAGAGCCCTTCAACCGAAGCAGTGATGTGTTAATGCTATTTCACAGAAGAGTAACTGAAAATGTTGTGGTACCGGCCAAGATGACCTATAACTTAGACCTAACTTCTATTGGATTACGAGGTTTTTTTTTTATTAGAAAGCTAGTTTTAAATGAAAATCTGTTAACCAATTTTGAAGTTGATCAAGTCAACTTTTTCAAGTTGATTCAACTCAAGTGTTTTTAATGTCAAGTAATATAATTTAGAATATAAGTATTAAAGAAGAAATAATAATATCTATAATAATATCTTAGGACTCAACTAAGCAGAGCTTGTACTATGGAAACCAGACAACCGATAAACATACTTATATATTTCTAAATACACACATAAGATAAATAACACCCAGACACAGAATAAACCTAAATAATATTACTTGACATTACAAACTCTTAAATTGAGTCAACCAGCGACACCCCACATGATGGGGTAGGTGAGAGAAAAGAAACACAACCACTATACATTTAGTTGAGGCACTGAGCTAAGCTATACACTGACATGGCGAAACAGTAAGGGTTCCTTGTATACTATGGAACCCTATAACTTAAGAATAGAGTTTATTGCAAGATTACCTTTGGAAGCATTATATTTTTATGAACCTACTAGCTTTTGTGAAAAAGCTATTCTATGTCCTTTCCTGGGATTCAAACTTAAAAATTCACAAAAACAATACAATCTTCATACTAAGTCCACCATCTAAATTGGTTCAGCAGTGTAAGAATTAAATTGTAACAGACAGAGTAACATTCACATTTATAATATTAGTTTGTAGTATAAGCACATGCATATGCTAAAATTATGAAAATATATATATTACGGGTAATCTGTAATAGTGAGTGATAAAAATCAAGCTAGGGTAGTTTCCAAAAGCCGCGCTTCACGGAGGCGGCGCTGAGCTGAACTAGTCTACCGGTGACCACGGCCGTTGCAATATGGTTGAAACCTTGGGCAATAAACATGGTATTTTACCTTAAATTATTCACCTGATTAAAATCTGTAATAAGTAATATATTTCAGTCACATCACTACTTATATGATACTAGCTTTCGCCCGCGGCTCCGCCCGCGTGGATGTCGGTTATCGCGATAAAAACTATCCTATGTCCTTCCTCGGGACTCAAACTATCTCCATACAAAATTTCATCTAAATCGGTTTAGCTGTTTGAGCGTGAAAGCGTAACAGACAGACAGACAGACAGAGTTACTTTCACATTTATAATATTAGTATGGATGATCCCACTGAACTGATGAAACCCACTAGCTGACTCAGCAACTTTGTCTGCATCATTTTTTGCCATTTTTGCAACATATTTCATTCCTGCTCTGTTCCTATTTGATATATTGCATAGAGTTTGACTTAATAATGTAATGTAGATAAGGAAAAAGGTAATATTTTTCGAAACTGGCATGTTATTAAATAAAACTGAATATTGTCGGTTAACTATTTAGAAACCCGGAACTTAAGAAGAGATATATAAGTTTAATGTCTGTATGTCTGACTGTGTGATAATGTGTGTCATCATAATATGTTGTTCAAATCTATCCATTTGTTCGGGACAAATATAGATATGAAAATGGAAGCATACATTATCCTTTCATTACGTGATGTTTTGTAGCTACTTTTTGACCCCCCCACCCCCCTGACCAACATCACATGTATTTATTGGGTACAAAAAAATATCCCAACAATACCAATCACACGAGTTAGTTGAACAACAGGGTATATTAGGTAAAAAACCAGTCAAGTTGGCGGGATTTGAAACATGCAATTGATTCATCGCCGCCGGCCAACCAGGCAAGTGTAAGGAGTTACGGTTTTTGAAACCCCGCATTCAAGGAAAATATGCACATAATATAAAAACCCTGCATTCAAGGAAAATATGCTTTTTAGTTACCTTATGTTTATTTTGGAAGTCGGTTTCTATTTTTTTGTAAGAAAGTTTTTATTTCTTACTTTTTAGTGTACTAGTTTGTAGTTGATATAAGTTACAATAGCATAATCCAAACTGCTCATTTCTTTTTACAAAATGTTGCGTTTTGCGATACAAGGCCGTTGATTTTTGAGGAGTTCACCTGGTAGACTAGACTGTCAGTTCCATTACATGATTTGAAACGGCCATTTTCGTATTCTTGTAACTTTGGGATCGATCTCATAAACGCTTACGCACCGTACTAGAATGTCGTTATTGCGCTCTCGAGACGCATACTTGACGCAAGCGTATTTGAGATCGATCCCAAAGTTACAAGAATACAAAAATGACCGTTTTAATCGAAACATAACTGCAACTGCACTGCTTTAAATACGAGAATTGACCCCCTGATCGTTTCGAGAGTTTTCTGTACCTCAGGATTTTTGTATAAAAAGGACTGCGCTCAACGCGAGCTAGTTCAGTTCGGAAGCGAGTGAATTGAATTGTACTGTGATTTGTTGATAACTAGTAATACAACTTTTTCTTTTTTCTTTAACAAACTTTTCTCTAAGGGAAACTCGTGCTCCTAGTTGATATATCGCACGTGCAGTGCGTGCGATATATCAACTAGGAGCACGAGTTTCCCTTAGAGAAAAGTTTAAAGAGATAGACATTATGACAGTTGCATCACAATATATATATGCAAACGTTATGTTTGTAAAACAAAACTTACATTTATATAACAAAAATAGTGATATTCACTCTGTGAATACAAGAAATAAGCACAAATTGGTAGGACAATATCATAGGCTTCATAAAACTCATAACTCATTCATGGGACTAGGTGTAAAATTTTTCAATAAAATCCCAGTCAGCATATCGAGTCTACCAGTGAATAAATTTAAGAATGTAGTCAAGAGACATCTTATACAAAGAGCTTACTATTCAATCGATGATTATTTAACTGATAAAGATAAATGGATGTAGTTCGTTGCTCCCTATTAATGTATTGTGTTGTATAGTTTATTGCATTTTACTAGGTGAATATTGTTGTCAGTTGACAGTTTGATAATGTTACTTAGGTACTAGTTAAGAAAACGATTTACTTTTGTAAGTAAAGATTCTGCGTGATAAATTACGGCCATTCTTTTCTTTCCTTTGTAAAACATGTATACTTATTCATTAAGTAGCAGTAAATTGGCCAATATTTAAGCACATAAAGTTTTTACATCGTAAGTGGATGCTCCTACTATGTTGTGCCATTGAGGCTGATGTATCCGATCTCGTGTACTCTTCTAATATTATTGACCTCTTTTTTTGCATCAGTACTCTAATATGGTGTACAATATAATGGTGGCAGCACCTTACCTGCATATACAGTTTATAAACAGAGAAACATTGTAAACATTGGCAATTTGAAAAGAGTGGCCACGAGTTTTTATTGCCCATTCTTTTCTCGGGCTTTACCTATTGTTTGCGAACAGGCATTACCAGTAAATGTAGAATCGACTTTTCACAAGTGTAGTATTTTGCTTCCTAAGTGAATAAATCATTTTTATTATTATTATTATTAATAAGGACGTCATTGCGGAGTTTGACATTTTATTTGAACCTACCATCCTGACATGTATGTAACAATATTTATACTGTATCTCTTTTGTTTACACGGACGGGATCTACAATGTACATCTATTGTACGTTTCTTAGCGATTAAACCGCTACTCGCCGTTGGTGGGGCAGGTGCCTTAAAATTGTTCTCTTAATAATCATGTCTCTAATCAAATTACCGACTAAAAGTTAGAGAAGTTGTTCTAATGTTACACTCTTTTGGTTGCAGGTGGATCCCAATGGCGGGGGTACGATCCAAGCGCTGGACGCCGCGCGCTTCCTCAAGAAGTCGCGTCTTAGCGATGTGGTGCTCAGCAAGATATGGGACCTCTCCGACCCCACTGGCAAGGGGTACCTTGATAAAGTACGACACTTTATATTTTACTTTGTCTTAGTCAATTTTCGTCGTTTTTAGGGAACCCACCATGTATATCCGACCATCCGCCCGCAGCTTAGCTCAGAGACTGTTAGTGTTAGAAGGCTGTACTGAAGGTTTAGTGTGTTTTTTCATCTATATATAAATCATCATCATCATTAGATAGGTCTTTTAAAAACACTTAGGGGTTGTAAAGACCATTTTTCGATTTAGAGATTCGCTTGTGAATTGTTAAACTTTAAGTGCAAATTTTTGTTAAAGTTAAGTGTGCGTCCGCTGCCAGCTAAATGGGTTTTGAAAGATAGAAAAGTATTTATTTTTTACACATAATAAAAATAAATATGATGTTGGGTATGTGAAAAAAATCACGGTAGTAGTATATACATACATAGTGAAATTAAAAGGAAAACTATCACAGCTAAGTAGGCTTTACAACTTAACGAGTGACAGCATACCAAGTGAGAAGTAACACAAGAAAAATACTTATGTAACGTTGTAAGTAATATGAAACAAAAACAACAGAAAACCTACTTCTTAAGCCGCATGCCGCATTATTCGAATGCCCGACATGCAATTGCCCGGTTTTTTTTTAAACAATCGACAAGTCACAGATTCGACGGGAATCAACAATTTAGATTGCCCTAATGCCTAGTTCCCACTAGGCATTTAGTCTATTAGAAGCCTATGAATGTTATAGTAGTTTGATTTATTAGGATTTATATTAGAATTATCATACAAAATGCTGATATAACATAGCTATATTATTTCATTTTAAACCCAACAAATAATGCTTTTAAAGAGACGAATCACAATAGAACACAGCATTCTACTGAGATAAGACAAGAGTATTATCACAATGATTGACGTGTCTTACTGTGTACCTCACAAGTACATAGTACATTGTATATTTAGACAAACGTTTTGTACACTCTATCTTTGTGTAATCAAATTGCATACTAAATTTGTTCACAAGATTTTACTTTTGATGGCGGAACGTCACATGTTCCTGTAGGTCATATACGGATCCAGGGGGGAGGGGGGGTTGGCACGGGGGTACGTGGCCGAGACGGTTGTTTTGTAGACTGTTTTTTTTGTATTATGGATTAATTTCTTTAGCCATTTGCCTCTTGTGCAAGAAGGAATTATTCTTGGTATACCCTCGAAGTAAACATCCGGCACTCACTAGCATTGGCTTCTCGTCATGCTCCCCCCCCCCCAGAATTAAATCCTGGATTCGCCCATGTTGTAGGTAAATCTAAAACATTGTTATACGAATGCTAACTCATTACAGGTAAAATGTTAACCTACTTATGGAAATTCCGTGTATCTCATTTTAACTTAACTGTGAAGTTATTATGAGTAATAAATGTCTTTAAACCTATATGACATATATTTTGAACTAGCTGTCACGCGCAACTTTACCTGCGTAAATTTTTCCCGTCTTTAACATTTCTCATTGCTGCTCCGTTCCTATTGGTCGTAGCGAGCCTTTAACCTTCTTCGTTAAATAGGCTATCCAACAGTGAAAGAATTTTTCAATTGGGACCAGTAGTTCCTGAGATTACCGCGTTCAAACAAACAAACTCTTGAGCTTTATATTAGTACTACGAGTAGCTGTCCCGCGCAACTTCGTCAGCGTAAATTTTCCCCGTTTTTGAAACATTTCTCATTGCTGCTCTACTTCTATTAGTCGTAGCGCGATGTTATATAGCCTATAGTCTTCCTCGATAAATGGGCTATCCAACTAAAAAAGAATTTTTCAAATGGGACCAGTAGTTCCTGAGATTAGCGCGTTTAAACAAACAAACCAAACAAACTCTTCCGCTTTATAATACTGGGTGGCGCAAAAGTAAAGACCCTATTTGGTTCAGCTATAACATTTTTTCTAAATTAGAAAACTAGATTTAGATTTTTTTAAATGTATATTTGTGCCATTAAATTTCGTACCATTAGGATTTAAAGATGATGTCTTTTAAATGGTGACCTCCAGAGTTGATACACATTTGAGCCCTATTTATGACATTTTGCATAACTTGCCGTAACACTTCCTGCGATATGTTCGTTATTTCTTGTCGAATGTTTTCTTTTAGAGCTGCGAGAGTCTGTGGCTTGTTCACATACACCCGAGATTTCAAAAAACCCCAAAGAAAGAAGTCTGGACTGGTCAGATCGGGTGATCTTGCAGGCCAAGGCAAATCGCCAAAACGAGAGATAACTCGGCCTGGAAAAGCGTCCCTCACTAAGTCCATAGTGTCGCGCGCTGTGTGCCGTAGCGCCGTCTTGTTGAAACCAGATGTGCTCCAGCCCCAATTCGTCCAAACTGGGTATCAAAAACTCACGTAACATGGTTCTGTAGCGTTCTCGAGTGACAGTTATCGCATTGCCTCCAGCGTCTTCGAAAAAATAGGGTCCGATCACTCTGTCAACACAGATGCCACACCATACAGTAACTTTTAGTGGGTGTAGAGGTGTTTCTTGAATAATGCGCGGATTATCAGTGCCCCAGAACCGAGTATTCTGCTTATTGACATGCCCTGAGAGATGGAAATGCGCTTCGTCACTCATAACCAATTTTGAAGGAAAATCATCCTCTTCAAGGTTGAGGTTTATGACGCGCTGGCAGTAATCTAGCGAGCTCGGTGGTCAGCAGGCAGCAGCTGATGAGTCATTTGAGTTTTATACGGGAACATCTTTAAGTCTTTCACCAAAATACGCTGCAGGGTCCGTCTGGAAATGCCCAATTGCGTGGCACGTCGCCTCGTTGATGTTTCTGGACACTCTTCCACATCTTCGCGCACAGCATCGATATTTTCAGCTGAACGGCCTGTTCTTGGTCTCCCAGACTTAGGTCTATCCAATGTTGAGCCAGTTGCTTCAAGGCGTGTGGCAAAGCGTCGAATTGTGCGACCAATCGGTGCCGGACGGTGGGGAAATCGTCGACGAAATTCACGTTGTGTTCTTATCACTGATGAATTATTCCGTAAGAACATTGACACAATTATTCCACGTTCTTGGGGAGTAAAACGGTCCATGTTTATTTTCAGTGTATTTTACATTTGTTCACTACACAATTTTCAACAACAGAATGACAGAAAATGTCATATAAAAAAAAAAAAGTATTTTCTTTAGTGCCAGTACTTTTGCGCCACCCAGTATTAGTATAGATAGATTACAATGCAATAATATCTGGGGGCTGGGGCTAACATGGGTATATACCCAACTACCACTAAGGTACTATTCTCAAAGATTTTCTCAATCATAGTGAAAACCTTTTCAAATTCTGTTGCATAATACTTCAGTAATAATAATAATATAATAATATCTTGGGATAACTCACACAACGCTTTCTGATCCCAAACTAAGCAGAGCTTATACTATGGAAACCAGACAACTGATAAACATACTTATATATTTCTAAATACATACAAATTATAGATAAATAATACCCAGACACAGAATAAACCATCGTGCTCATCACACAAAGTTTTATCCTGGGTGGGGATCGAACCCACCGCCCACCGCGCCACAGAGGCAGTTTTTCTACAATCATACAGCCGCAAAGCATAACAAATTAATGAACAAATATCTATGAAACACAAAGTTTTGTCCCTTCTAGGAATCAAACTTACAACCTCTTTCGTAGCTTTCGTATCGTCTACGCACTGCGCCACCGACACAATCAAATGCAGTGGCTCCATGTCAAATCTTATTGAGTATTACATAATGACGTCATAGCAAATAGAAGCATTTTATCTAAGATATCCTTGGGCGAATAATTGCCCAATCGTGTAATATCTGGATATTTTTTATCTCAATCTTACTTACGTATCTTGGTTGTGATGTTATTCTTTCTAGAATTTATATAATAGTGTGTATTTGTATAACAGATTTCACCTGCGGCTTTGCTCGTGTGAATGTCGGTTATCGAGATAAAACTATTGTAGATTTTTCCCCGGGATTCCAACTATCTTCATACCAAATTTCATTTTAATCAGTTTAGCTGTTTAAGCAGGCAGACCTAGGCAGGTATAGATGTCTAGAATCAGAATCTTTACTTACTATTCATGATTGATAAGATTTTCCTTGTTTCAGCCTCCTCGATATTTGTTTTTGAAAATAAAGCCTGTATTATTTCGATGTATAAAAGCTATAATACTGTAAATTTGTATACTAATGTAGTTCATCAAGAACATTCTAACAAATGATTGCACTTAAAATAGTTCTTACTCACTTGGAATTACACACTACCTTTGTAGTTACTTCATGAGGTATTTCCGTAGTGGACGTTGGCATTTTCTCAGTTGTGCTGCTCAATCTGAATGTAATAATATTCTAACTATTAAAATGATTTCTTGACATCGCACAGAAAAAAAAACCCGGTAAGAGCATGTCGGACTTTGCTCAGTGTAGGGTTCCACAGCTTGTTACTACAAAGAAATGCAATAGGTACATAATTACATATGAATAAATCAATCTGAAAAAGTGCAACAGCAAAGACTGTATCTTCATGGCACTTACATCCTTTGAGACAATACAACCGATTAAGCGCCGGTAGCCTAATGGCTAAGGCATCGGTCTCGCAATTGTGAGGTCGCGGGTTCGAATCCTACCCATTATACTACCGACGTGAACCCCACTCCTAACGCAAGCCATTAAGCTTAGCTGGAGGGGTTAACAGGATTGCTAGTAATGTGGCACCAAAATCCCACATTGTTAGTTAACTTTTAAAAAAAAATACAGGTTATCGCCTATAGTGATTGTCTTGTTTCTACAGCAATGGTTACTAACTTTTTGGATGTCATTACTTTTATTGACAATTTTAAAACCCATTATTGGCCAACGCTCGAAACGCAATTTACTCAAATTTGGCCAAGTGCCAAGGTCCCAAGTTTTAGAGCCTATCTACAGTGCTCATGGTGTTTTGAGCAAAAAACCAATCTAAAATCATATCAACCCATATGATGTCCCACTGCTGGGCACGGGTCTCCGTACTAGAACCTACTTATTATAGATCCTGAGGGTAATTGCCATAATCGCCACGCTTGGCGAGCGGGTTGGCGATCGCAGTAACACTTTAAAGTACGCACAGGACGCTGCTGCCCGTCCTCCGGTGTAAAATCCTTTAGCCGTCTTGACGACAGACACGAAAAAAATGAGGGGATCTAACATTAAATATTTAAATTGTTTGCCAAAGTTTCAGTAATATTTAAAATGCGGCATTTTACCCAAAAGTTATGGCGTCACAGCGAATAGTTATTAAGTTTATAGGCAATATGCCTCGACCTTTTGGCTAAGTATCGTTACATAACGGTCTAGACTGCACGATATATATACGTTTGCATAAATACCATGTCCATGGGTTTTTCGCTAAACTGCTTTCAAATAATTGTGTTATGGAAATATAAAGACAATTATGAAAAGTCGCCATAGAAATAATCAATACTTTTGTTCTTTGCGAAAGTGATTCGGTCGGTTACTTTAAGTGAGGAAGGAATATAGTTTTACACTGAAGCAAAGTTGTATAATAAGTATATTATAAACAAGCTTCCCCGCGTGGATGTCACTTACCACAATAATCGTCTGTCTCTGGGGCCCGGTGGGAGTGTATCCGACTGCATCGCAAGAGGTCGTGGTTCGATCCCCATCCAAGATAAAATTTGTGTGATGAGTACGATGGTTTATTCTGTGTCAGGATGTTATTTATCTATAAAGATTAGAAATATATAAGTATGTTTATCAGTTGTCTGGTTTTCATAGTAGAAGCTTTGCAGTTTGTGATCAGATTGCGTTGTGTCAGTTTCCCAAGATATTATTATTATTATTTGTTTCCTTGGCAAATTTCAACAGCTGGGTCGGATCGGCGACTTTGGATCTAAAATGGATCATTCGGTGTGGACTCGGCTATTAAAGCACCTGTCCCACCAACGGCGATGAGCGAGAAGCGAGTAACCATTTATCGCTCAAGAAACGTACAGCAGATGTATTTTGTAGATCCCGTCCGTGAAAACAAAAGAGATGCAGATATAGAGCGAGTACTCATCGGCAGCGTGACTGTTAACGGTCTAAGATCAACTATTAATATCTGTATCTCTTTTGTTTACACGGGATCTACATAGGTATGTACGTTTCTTGAGCGATAAATCGCTACTCGCTACTCTTTTTATCGCCGTTGGTCGGACAGGTGCCTAAGATCTGCTTAGTCGTGAAAAGGTAACAAATAAACACACTTTAGTATTTATTTAAAAACTTCCTTCACATAATGCCATTGTCGTTCTCTACCAGTCAACTTTTGGTAAAGAGATGTGTGGCAGGTGCATATTGTCTAGTTAATTAACACGTTTCTAGGTTTGTATTTAGCTGACGGCCCATTTAGCTGACTCTGTATATCACCACCTCATTTTTAATTGAAACTTTGTTTTCATTGAATTAGAGTAGACCTCCCGTAGTTTTTAAGTTTAATCGTGACATAATACAAATATTTCCTCTTTATAATATAAGTATAGAGTATGGAAGTATGGATTCATATCAAGTCACATTGTATCAAAATCACAACACACAAAGTCATAAGCCGTATTGATTTTTAATTAAAATTAAGTCCATTTTCGCGTGAATGCTCGCTTTGAACAATCTTGAACAACCATGGACACAAAACAGCGAGAGTACAGAAGGCAGGTATTTTTATAATGTACTTGGCTAGAGCAAAGCAATAAGGATTTGAGTGGCGCTGATACTGCTATGTACTGATACTGCTGTCGAGACGCCTTTGACTTGTGACATGCGACCTGCTTCGCCTCTTTATTTAGTGGTATGGAAAAAAAAACCGGCCGTGTGGGAGTCGGACTCGCGCACGAAGGATTCCGTACCAATATCTATACAACACTAGCAGACCCGCGCAACTTCGTATGCGTCAATTTTCCCTGATTTTGGAACATTTTTCATTGCTGCTTCGCTCTTGTTGGTCGTAGCGTGATGTTGTATAGCCTATAGCCTTCCTTGATAAATGGGCTGTCCAACAGTAAAATATTTTTTGAAATCAGTAGTTCCTGAGATTACCGCGTTCAAACAAACAAACAAATAAACTCTTGAGCTTAATAATATTAGTATAGATTATATAATATCGTACAAAAAACGGCAAAAAATCACGTATATTGTATAAAATTTCTCGCTATACCCCTCTCCTCCCCACCCCTTTGAGCCCCACGACCCCTTAACCGCGTTTATTTCTCGCTTTTCTCGGTCGCAGCACACAATAAAATCTTTGAATTAGAATTACCTTCTGTACTCTGTGTTTTGTAGAACCGGGCTAGCTTCTTATCTAAGTTGTATCCTTTATCATCGTCCTATTTCCCGGACGCTAGTCTTAAAGGGATGTTCAGTGCCTTTAGGGCGGGTTTTTAAAGGACATACTCTATGAAAGTGAGCCTCGAGGCGTTTGTACGTGTTCAGTCAAGATGGTGACGTGAATTATGTAGGTTGGTATGTTGTGATATATGGTATTGTTTTAGTCAAGGTTTGCTTTTCTAGCGACTTGCCCTTTTGAGTTTTCTTTGTAGAGCTCTATAATATGATGATGGGTTATACATTTTTCAAAGAATTTCTCTAAATAATAAGAATCTATACTAATATTATGAAGCTGAAGAGTTTGTTTGTTTGAACGCGGTAAGTAATCTCGGGAACTACTGATCCGAATCGAAAAATTCTTTCACTGTTGGATAGCCCATTTATCGAGGAAAGCTATAGGCTATATAACATCACGCTACGACCAATAGGAGCGGAGCAGCAATGAGAAATGTTGCAAAATCGGGGAAAATTTACGCAAACGACACCAAAAAGTACTTAAAACCAATTACCAATATTTAAAGTACTTTTATTTAGTTTTTTTTAGGTAATTATAAGAACTAAACTGAAATAAATTAACAGAAGATTTTTTCTTTGTTGATAGTTTCACTCGAGTAGTTTTTTTAACTAGACTTGCTAAACGAATCTCGATTTCGGTATGGTTGTATGGTGTACTAGAAAGCGCGAGTTTTGTTAAAAATATGACTTTGACTGTATTCGGTTAGGAAACCTTGTTGTTATAATATTTCTTTTTATTTACCGTTCCGAGTTAAGACTAGACTTGCTGCGGAATTTTGTTTCCGATAGCTGGCAATGGTAGTTAACAGTGGAAGTCCTGTTCTCAATGATAGTCCGGCTCTTTCTTTCTAGATATATCCCGCGTATTGCCGTTAATCAAATATCGACTTCGATAAAATGACAAATTTCATGAAAACCGATTTAGTTATATCGGAGATTATACATAACATCATCATCATTCATCATCAGCTCGTATCGGTCCACTGCTGGACATAGGCCTCTCCTAATTTTCCCCATAACATCCGGTCCTTTGCCTTCCTCATCACACGATCCTAATCTATACTAATATTATAAAGCGGAAGAGTTTGTTAGTTAGTTTGTTTGTTTAAACGCGCTAATCTCAAGAACTACTGCCCCGATTTGAAAAATTCTTTTATTGTTGGATAACCCATTTATCGAGGAAGGCTATAGGCTATATAACATCGCGCTACGACTAACAGGAGCGGAGCAGCGACGAGAAATGTTGCAAAAACGGGGAAAATTTACGCATACGAAGTTGCGCGGGACAGCTAGTTTATACTACTATTATAAAGCTGAAGAGATTGTTTGTTTGTTTGAACGCGGTAATCTCAGGAATTACTGATCCGGATTGAAAAATTCTTTTACTGTTGGATAGCCCATTTATCGAGCAATGCTATAGAGCTAGCTATATAGCTAGAGATATATAGACCAATAGGAGCGGAGCAGCAATGAAAAATGTTATTGCAAAAACGGGGAAAATTATAGCATACGAAGTTGCGCGAGTCAGCTAGTCCTGTATATAATGACAAATTGACGATGAAGAAACCATTTTCACAGACATTACACAACCAGAAAAGATTTTACTATTTACACTCCAAATTCAACTTACATTTTCTTATCATTTATAAAAACTAAAGCCTCGGAGTGACGACTAAACATGTACTCAGGACGTATCCAATTACTAATTGAATGATAATGTGTTATCTGTCACACTGTACGGGATAATTGTTGTACGAATGAACGTAATACGTGTCGGTTGACCCTTCTGCTTGCCACATAAGTTTTAAAACTTTACACTATGAGTGTTTTGCGGGCAAAAGTTATGTGTAATGGTGTGATATATGTCTTCATTTAGCTAATTATATTTGTAATTGTGTTACTTGTTTTAATTGCGGTTTCTTGTTGTACATAAAAGGTCAGTTTTGAGCCTCCGACGCAAATATTTTACCTGTATATCTTTGTGTTATTGCAGTGCCCAAAGGATTGTTTGTTTGACGAAAATCCTTTCAGCCGTTTTGCAGATTATAAACTTTTTGTAAAACGTTGATTCAACCATTTAGTAGTCGGATCGGAAAACGTTCCTCTAGGTTGAAATATAGAAAATAACGCAGTGTCCAAATACGTTACATAAGGAACTCTTATTTAACATTTTAAACTTCTAGCTAGATAAAGCCGTTTTGTCAATTATTCCTAAATACATAAATGATAGGTACTTTAAGACATTCTTAAAAGTGACAAGAGTCTTAGCGACGTCTTCTTTTATATAATGAAATGAAGATACCTAGCAGGTTGTGCGCCTGATGGTAAGCGTCACGTTAGCTCATAATTGTATCAGTGCAGTGAAATCCTTGTTTGGCAAAGATCTGAATGTCATCGTACCGCGCTTCTCATTGGGACATCAGTTCATAAGTCTCATTAGCCCAGTAGTTACACTTCTACGGTACCCTTCAACCGAATTATCATGTGTCAACATCACTATTTTACGGAAGAATAACTGACAGTATTGTGGTACCCACCAAGACGGCCTAGACCTACCAAAATTGAGTTGTATTTGAGCATTTACCATGCATATTTAGAACTGTTTTTGTCTCCATATTTGAGGAGTGCAGTGGTGGCGTAGTGGTAATTCGAGTTTTATGAACTCGCGCAGTCCCGACCCTGCGGGTCAACTTACCTATTTACAGCAGTGCAGTTGCAGTTCAGTTTCAGTTAAGTTTTGAAGTGTTAAAATTTTAGGCCATTTTCGTATTCTTGTAACTTTGGGATCGAGCTTAAAAACGCTTGCGTACCGTACTAGAGTGTCGTTATTGCGTTCTCGAGACGCATACTTGACGCAAGCGTATTTGAGATTGATCCCCAAGTTACAAGAATACAAAAATGGAAACTTAACTGCAACTGAACTGCAACTGCACTGCGTTAAATACGTATTTTAATAATAATTGACCCCCAGCTCGGCTACCTGCTTTTGATCTTACAAAGACTTTAATTTTGTGTCTGTTTCGTTGCAGGCGGGCTTGTTCGTCGCATTGAAGTTGGTTGCGCTGGCGCAAGCCGGCAAGGACATCAACATGAGCAATATACACTCGGAAGCGCCGCCTCCTAAAGTTGTGAGTATCGCACTATTTTTTCACCCTCGCAGCGTAAATAGGTCTATGTAACTCCAGCTAATCCAAGGACTTCATAAAGTTTAGCAGTCTGTCCAGACCGTTGTCGGGTATTAATGAAGGTGTTGAAGGCCTTGACCTTAACAATAACAAATAGACAAGTGCGAGTCGGTCTCGAAGAATTCCACCACCGTAGTATATTTATCAATCCCTAAACAGTTAAGAACGAGCAAAAAATTTGTTCTAAGGGATCGTCCATTAATCACGTGAGCCTGGGAAGGAGGGAATGGGGTTTTGAAAAAAATCACGAAATATCAGTAGGGCAGCGGGGGTGTAGTGAGATATCATGTCTATGTTTTCGGCTCCTCAGACTCAAAATAATTGCGCCCCCCCCCCCTCTCGCGGACCCTAACGAAAATTGTTTGGATAAACGCGTGATGACAAAAAAATACATGTGATGTTGGATAGGGGGGAGGGTAGTCTAAAACATCATCATGTCAAAAGTAGCTAAAAACATAACGCGATTTATGGACGACCCCCTAACTGGAAAAATACGAGTTTTATGTACTTTACTTTTGTGTATGTAACCTTCAGGGCGAGCTCCCAAAGGTGCCCCCCATGGGAGCTAGTGTACCGGCGCGACCCGCGGCGCCTTCCCCCGCGCCTTCTCTACCGCTCAGCGACTGGAGCATGAAGCCGGCCGAGAGGGACAAGTACAACCAGCTGTTTGAGTCGTTGCAGCCTAACAATGGACTCATCGCTGGGAATAAGGTGAGATCGAGTAACCAAAGGCACTGGCCTTATGGGCAGTATGCGTGTCCCCCTCATGGGCCGGGCAGGACAAGTACAACAAGCTTTGAGTCTCTGTCGTCTGCCTCACATCGTCGGGAATAGGTGAGATCGAGCTCCCAAAGATAATCCCCATAAGTACGGGTGACCTCATGTGTTCCCACACACGCTGCGCCAGCGACTGCTGCTGCCGTTTGAATCGCTGCAGCTTAACAATGAACTCATCGCTGGCAATAAGGTGAGATTGTACGGGTTGTGATGAACCTTTGCAGTTTATACATCAGAATAATTATATATAGTAAAAATAATTGCTTGTATGTTTGTCCTCCATGCGTTCTAAAACCATTGGTCAGATTGTGATGAAACTTAGAATACCATTCTTTTCGGTTTCCCTTTAAATTGTATTTAGTTAACATGTACGCACAATTTTAACCCTTCGCCTCTGGTAGAGTGGTCTGGGGACGCCCTCGAGGGTTAAAAAGCCTCTGTGAAGCGCGGCCTGGTTCAGCTAGTAGGCTATAAGAATCCGACATGGATTGTCCGTAAGCGGTTCAGATGATTGATGGTGTAATTTAATTTTTCAGATGAATTTGACAGATGTCATCATTTGACATCTGTCATATTCATCTGACACTTGTTTGTCTGTTGTTGTCATCGCGGTTACATATTATTAGTAATGTGACATAACCATATACCAAACTGGAATGTTTACGTTCTATGCAGGTTAAAGGAGTTCTGATGGAGTCAAAGCTGCCCATAGAGACCCTCGGCAAGATATGGGACCTCGCCGACCAGGACAAGGATGGAATGCTGGATAGGCACGAGTTCATGGTGGTGAGTGCTTGCATTTAGGTCTTATAGATGATGCAGCTGTTAGCTCAGGTATTATGGAGAAACTTAAACATTGCAGGTCCGAACCCTTTACGGATCAACCTTTCTGAGTTTGGAAGTTCTGTGTGTTTGTGAATTTTAATTTAAAGAAAGCCAGTGAAGATTGCATTTTAGCTGTATTTTTTTTTAAGACTACTAGCTATATTGTTAGCCCTTATGCCTAGTTCCCACTAATCTAGTAATTTAGTGAAGTGGCAATTTTATTGAAGTTTTTCGCGCTGAGCTTTTTGCCGCTAATTAACTCGATAAATTTCAACAGTTCAGACTTGATTGGTCGCTGAATGAGTGCGTAGTGACGCGTGGTGGGAGGTGCTACTCGCTACTAATCAAATAGAACAAAATGGATTGACTCGACTAAATTACTTACTAATCTACTTCACAAAATTTTTGGTGTTCAGACACGTTTAGTAACTAAATTACTCGCCACTCCACTAAATTACCTAAATTGCCTAGTGGGAACTAGGCATTAGGGTAATCTAAATTGTTGATTCCCTTCGGCAGTATAATGTGTAAGATTAAGAACCGGCGACTTTTCGATTGTGTAAAAAAATAAACGAGGTTGTCGCAGGCATTGAACTAATAATGATACCTTTGCCTTATTTTTTTTTAATTTACCGTATGTTTTAAAAAGCCTCAAAAATGGATACCTTTGCTTTATGTTTATTTATTTTACCGACGACGTTTTAAAGTCTTATAAATGGTACCTTTGTCTTATTTTTAGGGTTCCGTAGCCAAAATCGCAAAATGTTGCCGCGTCAATTATAAAAAAAACATTTAAAACTATAATATACTACTATGGTTTCTCTTTCTCTTGCAGGCTATGCACCTAGTGTACAAAGCTTTAGAGAAGCACGCGGTGCCGAGCAGCCTGCCGCCCGAGCTGCGCGCGCGGCCGGCGCGCCCCCCGTCTCGCCCCCCGTCGCGCCCCCCCTCGCGGCCGCCGTCGCGCCCCCCGTCCCCCGGCGCGCGGCCCCCCCGGCCTCAGCCGCCGCCGCAGCAGCCGCAGAGCAACGCCTCCTTGTTGGAGGGACTACTGGATCTATCTACGGTGAGTAAACAAGCTAACTTTCGTGTTGTCACTCTCATTTATACATGGGCGTATCGTTAGGGGTATTTGGAAGCTAATCCCCACACCCCCTCCGAAATTGCAAAATGATAAATACACAGTACATATTTGGTTGGATTTTAGTCAATTGTAATGCCTAGCCTGCCTAGCCGTAATTTCGAGGGGGAAGGGGGGAGGATGGTGCCCGAAATTACGTAAACCCCTCCCAAAAAATGATCCTGGGTACGCCCACACATTTATATGTGTATGTAATGATGTATGAGTCTTTATGTGGCATTTATATGTGTATATAATCCATTGAGTATGATGTATGAGACGTGTTTCATATGTTAAAATAAACAACGCCTTGAATTTACATGAAATAAAGTAATACTGGAAACCAAAAGTGAAGAAGAAGTTTTATCAGTTACAATCTGATCCCTTCCTCCATGTGTAAAATTTTACCTTTAATCTTCTCCAGTCACATAGAGAAGGGTGAGAACTTTGATTTCCCCTCCTTCTCGTAAAAACAACACATAATTATATCTGTACATTAGGCTATTATAAAAATACCTATACATTAATTAGTATGTTTCTTGTCCCTCAGCCACCATCACAGACGGCCCCAGCCATCCCCCCTGTCCCCGCGCTGCCCTCCCACATGCCCAGCGCGGGTGTCAACTGGGTTGTCACCCCCGTGGAGAAGGCGACCTTCGACGCGCAGTTCGCAGCAGCCGACACTGATAGAGACGGCTTCGTCTCCGGGCTAGAGATCAAGCATGTGTTCCTTGATTCTGGACTACCTCAACAGACTTTGGCGCATATATGGTGAGTTGTAAAGTCTTTATAATGATACCTTTGCCTTATTTTTTTTTTCTCATCCCCCGTCAATATTATTTAGTGTAGGAATTATGGATCGCACCCCGTGCGTACAAATTATCTACATTTTTTGATATATTTTGACTTTTTTAATTATATTTTAATTAAATTTAAAAAAATTGCTTACTCAGCAGTCAATTTAGGCTCAGTAAACATAGAAATTTTGTTAATATTTTAAGGTTTTTTTGAATTTTATATAGGTTTTTTGTTCTCGCGGTATTGAAATTAGGGCCTATTATTCTATTTCGCTTAGTTTCGAGTTCATTTTGTTTCAGTTTCAAGTTTTTCAAATTTTCTTCTTTAAATCACAAACTGTCGATGTCAGTTCCAAGTTTGTTTTTCTTTCTAGTTTTGTTCTTTGAATCACAAAGCTTCTTGATAACAAAGTCTCGTTCTTATTTGTTATGACGTATTTCAAGCATATTTTGCACTTTAGAATATATTTGTTTTGTGATTTTACTTTACTCTTTTTATTTTACGGTATGTTTTCTAAAGCCTAAAAATGGTATTCTTAACCTATACCTTTGTTTTATTTTTTACTGTCCTTGTAAAGCCTAATAAAATGAGTTTCTTCGAACGTCGACCCGGTCTAAATATCTATTTCCCCGAACATCGTCTTTCCTGAATGCCAATTCCTTGAACGTCTTGACTAGTTGTAAATTATCCCATTGTAACCGTTCAAATAGTAAGTTTTGTTTCCCATATCGGGTTTTTTTTACCAAATACCATGTGTTGTACACAGGGCGTTATGCGACATGGAGGGTATAGGCAAGTTGTCGTGCAACCAGTTCGCGCTGGCGATGTGGCTGGTGCAGCGCGCACTGCGCGGCCACCCGCCGCCGCCCGCGCTCTCCGCAGACATGCTGCCGCCGCCGCAGGACGTGCTGCAGCTGCTGGCGCAGGTATGTTCTAGTACTGGTGCGCGGGACAGCCTTCAAGTTTGATTTTGACATTTGGACGGACAATAGGGATGTTGAATGTCACGTCAAATCAGTCTCTTTTTATGAAATGTCAAAACGACAAGCTCTATACAAATGTGTATGGAGTAACAAACTGTGACGTCATAAGTTCCTATCGTTCGTTTTCATGCTTTTAAATTCAAAAACATGTTAAATTGTAAAACGACACTTATTTTCAAAGCATTTTAAGATTATACTACCTGATTAGTATAAAATAATTTACTTTTATTGTAGTCAACTACCCAATTGACAAAATCAAATGGAAGTTAATACCATCCATCATCAACCTATCGCAGTCCACTGCTGGACATAAGCCTCTCCAATTGCACGCCACTTTGTTCTATCTTCGGCTTCTCTTCTTCGAAGTTAATACACATAAATTAAAATGTATAAAGAAAAAAATGGTCTCAGGCGGGACTTGAACCCGCGACCTTAACGGTACCGGCCCTAAGCCGTTACCCAACTACAGCACCGAGACTTGTCCGCCAAAAGCCTGTGACGAATTTTTCCTCCATTCATTTTAATTTATGTGTATAAAATTAGCATAAAAATGCTTAAAAAATTTGAAAAAGTAGTGGAAGATTATACTTGTAACAACGGTCATTTATCGTAAGTGTCTAAAAAGTTAATAGGACGGTCATGCGATTCGGCATAGAAATTTCCTCACTTTGTACGGCTAGCTCAGCGTGTTAATAATATAGAAGTCAGTGGTTACAGAAGGCGCTCTTGACGCACGAAACACGTTAAACCAGTGACTGAGCTACCGATTCGCGATTCTGTGTCCTTGGACGGTGTGTGCGTTCGTCGAGAGCATTTACTATGAAGATTGCGTTTGGTACTCTAACGGCCGATCTTAATAACTCATATACCGTTAACTGTAACAATCAATTAGCTATTGTCTGTTACAGTTAACGGTAGATAGTTAACTCTAGTACGACGATTTTTTTATAATCGCCCAGAATGAGGAAAATCGATAATTTTTCGATTATTTTTACCATTCATATGCTTATGTATGTTTTTAACATATACGCCGTAGGTATTTTACAGCATTTACAGAAATTCCGTACAAGATATTTCTTTTCACTCTCATACTTTGTTCTACATTTTATTTCCATAGTAAAAATCGAAGGGTCTCAACATTTTGAAAAACAAAAGCTGTACTTTCAAACAGATTCAAGTGACGGATCCTACTCTGGTGTGAATGATTAATATACTACTACTACTTACTTTCATTTTAAAAATTAACACCTGTACGCACGTTTTTTAAATGATATTTGCAGGATATTTTTTACATAGAGTACAACGACACTAAATGTAATTTATAAAAATACTTAACAGTAGTGGGGATAATAAGGAACCTTGAGACACTCCAGAAGGAATTAAAGACGGTTTTGATTTCAATCCATTGAGAACTACAGTTTGAAACCTAATTTCGTCATTGGATCAGAAACATGTGTACGAATGAGTTCTTACGCCTGCAGCTAATAGTTTCTGTAGCAGTATTTTATGGTTGATCCTATTGAAAGGCCTGCAGTAATCAGAAATCATAATACATCAACTTGATATTGATGTGACATACACGAAGATGTGTAATTGTTGCCGACAATGAGGTTCGATCTATTTTGGATCTCTTTGAACTTGGTCTGTAATTTTCTCCAGCAAACAGCATGCTTATATAAAACTAGCTGTCTCGGTGAACTTCGAGCCGCCTCGTAATTAAAAAGAAAACTATACCTACGACCTATTCTTATACCTATACAAAAAAAAACATTAGTCGACATATCTACCTATACAAAAAAAACATAAGTCGACATATCTAATTTGATTATCAGGGGTTGTGCAAAAAATAAAAGCCACACATTGAAACGAAATAGTATATGATCAGTAGTGTGTGCGGGGCCGGGCCCTGGAGCACACGTCGACGGCGCTGTCGGCGGCCGCCAGCAGCAGCGCGGCCAGCGCCAGCGCCAGCGCGCGCGCGCCCAGCTCGGCCGGCCGCGCCGCGCGCACCGCCAGCCGCACCGAGCCCGCCGCGCCCTCGCGCTCGCTGCAGCTTAGGCGTAGCAGTAAACAGCAGATTACTGACTCTGACAGCTAAGCCGAAGGTCGTGGGTTCGATCCCCACCCACGATGGATCAAATATATATGATGAGAAAAGAGTCATATCACTTGTAGGACACGCCCCTGGTGCATATGTTGACGACGCTATTAGCAGCTGCCAGTAGCAGTGAACAGTAAATATTTGTCACAGATACATAACATCAGGAATGGGAACTGTTGGGAAAACCTTTAGACATCTGTAGCATTAAAAAATTCAAAGCTCAAGAATTCCGAATTAACGATTTCATCCTCCAGGAACTATAATATCGAACAGCGTTTTCGTACTAGATCTCAATCGTACTAGATCGAATTCTCACTTTCTTTCACATATTTCATATTTTACACATCGAGATGATAAAATCTGAGGCATAAGTAATTTGCATTGCAGGTATAAGACATTCTACAACACAAAAGAAACCCCTTACCTGTAAATATTAGCATCTCTGTATAGCACTTTGTTGATGACCAAGTGGTCTCTGCAGTTGATGTACATTCTGCCGCCGCTCCCCTTGTCCACGTCTCGAGGCGCCATCAGCTTCGTACCGCAGCGCCAGACCACTGGTACGTCGCGTAGTGTTGTTCTGTTAAAGTTATTGTATAAAAGTCAGGGACGATTTAAGAGTTGGAATACTCCTCCTCCTCTGTAATTCTATTATTTACCAAACCCCGTCATGTTAGTCCGACTTGTCCTTAACCTGTGTTATTGCAAGACTCTATGGACCTCCCCCCAACTACGAGTCCAAATGCACTCGTCTCTCATCATGCATACAAGTAGAGTCAGTGCACCTGTTGTTGAATGTTCAACAACCAATGTTGAACATTCAACAATAGGTGTACTGATTCTACTTGTATGCAAAGATCTTTCTTCACATGTAGAAATTGACCTATCCAAGTGAACTTGTGACCAAAAAGAATACTTGCTTCGGAAGTTCGAGCTGCAACTTTCCGTTGGTATTAATATTTGTGTTCAAAGAACTATTCTTTAGCTTACCTGATTTAAACTTTAGTGAGATTTTAAAATTAATTTACTTAATACATGGAAAAGGGGAGACGTCAGTGTCAAGTTTTGCCTAAAATCGTAAGCTGATTGCGAGCCAAATCTTTGTTATATATAAATAAGTTACCCTGGACATCGTATAACAACGTATTGTTGAATATCAGCGAATATCGTGTCCCTAGCCGGCACAGGCGGTTGCTTCGGTAGCGGCTGTTGTAGCGAGTATATACCGGCTGAGTTGTTGGCTGTCTCTAGCACGTCTCCGTTCCACGATCGCAGCGTAAATATTTTCTCTTCGCAAGGCACCTGGGTACATACGGGCAGCTACGCTAAACCGTTTTGTCGTTCGCAAATATTCTAACACAGTCACGAAAAACACAGGACATTTTTAGCAATCTTGCTATCATAAAAAACTAACTACATATATCCAAATCTTTGTACGTCACTTTATATTCCGGTTATTCACACTAAATCTAAGTCTTCTAAAGTAAAAAAACGTCTTTCATATATCTGTTTGTTCCGGTAATTTCCATAATCACTGGGACTATTAGCATGGGCAAGGATTCTGTGCCATAAAACTTTCTTTGTACTTTAAACAAATACAAAGAAACAATAAGAAACGTACCTTGCACATAGCGATCATGATTTCGTTTTGTCTCTCTTGAATAGCTTCTACGTTCTTCAAACTGGCCGGCAGGAACCGAGATCGACACGGTATACCACCAGGAAAAGCTGCAATCATTCCACTTCATTATGGTTCGGGAGTATAACATTAGGAAAGCGCTAAATGACAAAGTTGCAAAATGTATTATTTGCAAAACCTAAACGCGAAATGGCAAAGAAATTCAGATGTTAAAACAATGAATGCTATTCCTTTTGCAAGGGTTTACCGTCAAATAATTCCAAGGCGTCATCAGAAACGTTAGTTTTTGTAGTGTTAAACGATAGTTTTCTATTTGTATGAATTATCTGAAAAATTTCAACATTATGAAATTACCCGGTAAATGAAACTTAAGAGAGAGGATGCACAAAAAATCGAAAGCCGTTGCATAGTTATACGAACAAAACACACAAACAGATAGAAATTTACTTTTATTCTAGAAAATACTCACCGTTTTATTCAATTTGACATAACACATACCATGGCGATGTCGCCTGCCGACCTTACCACAGACGCTACACTCACTCCATGGTGACCATGCACTGAACACCGTCAACTGGTCTATGTCAACCGGCGGCTGGGCGTACGGCCCTCGGGCGGTCCGAGGTTTGGTCTGGACGAATAAATAGGTTGTAAGCCGTTGACTGGCCTGTTGGTCTAGTTAGTGGCCCTGACTGCTAAGCCGAAGGTCGTGGGTTTAATCCCCACCCAGAATAAAACTTTGTGTGATGAGCACGATGGTTTATTGTGTCTGGGTGTTATTTATCTATAATAAATATGTATTTAGAAATATATAAGTATGTTTATCAGTTGTCTGGTTTCCATAGTACAAGCTCTACTTAGTTTGTGATCAGATGGCGTTGTGTAAATTGTACCAAGATATTATTATTTTTATATCGGTGAGCATTTAATAAAAATGAGGGATTACGTTGTGTTATGAGATGATGTTGTTTGTTATCAATTATAGTGCAACCACATCATTTTTGACAGAACCTAATAGTAGTAGGTATAACGTATAATGATAATGGCATAAGTATTACATTTTCCATCTAAATCTTGTAGCATTATTACTGCATGGTTATTACGAGTCTTCTTTTTGTTTGTTGAGACTTTTCCGTCAATCTTTCTATCTCTATTTATACATAGGTGTGGAGTATCAAAAAATAATTTGTTAGTAGTTACCTATTTTATGAAAGGAACTCACTGTCTAAGGCACCTGTCCGACCAACGGCGAGAAAAAGAGTAGCGAGTAGCGATTTATCGCTCAAGAAACGTACGTACTTATGTAGATCCCGTGTAAACAAAAGAGATACAGATATTGAAAGTTGATCGCTCACCGGTCCCACTGCCGGCGAGTACTCGCTCTATACTGCATCTCTTTTGTTTACACGGACGGGATCTACAAAATACATCTGCTATACGTTTCTTGAGCGATAAATCTCTACTCGCTTCTCGCTCATCGTCGTTGATAGGACAGGTGACTTAAATTCATGTTTATGGAACTTGGGATACTCCACCAAATCGCGTGGTTGAACTAGACACAAAATCGGTACCTATTTATTTAAGAACTCACAACAATATAACCGTCGTCTGTATCGACGACCTCCAAAACAGTTAGACTGCTGCTGTCACCGATGTTGCACCGGTACATGCCAGCGTCTTCATCCCTCGTGTTGTATATCACTAGCTGGTTGTTTTCTATCACCATTCGCTCGGTCTCCAACATTGGACTAAGTGTGTTGTTGCTCGAGGAAAACTATTTAGAAAAATATGCATGGTGAATTAAAGGGTGTGTGAGTCTGTATTTGTGCGTGCGTGTATCAATTAAGCAAAGCTTTTAAACAATCGTTTAAAGTCTGTAACCCGTAACACGGATACGCGGAAATACATAATAAATAATGTATTTTTAAGTTCTCTATAATTACTAAATATTTTCGAAAACGAAACTAATGACTCCATAAAGTTAGCTATGTGTAAATATAAGTACACTAGCTGGAACAGATAAAGTATGAAAAACAGAGTTATTTAAAACAGTTACATAAAACTCTATTTGCCTGATAAAACATACAATATATGTTCATAAACTTTCGCGATTTGTACACATTATAGAATTTTAACGGCCGTGGTCACGGTTCAGTCTACCTGTGACCACGGCCGTTCAATACGGTCGAAACGTCGGGCAATAAAACAAAGGTATTTAGCATTAAAATAAAATATTTACGCGATTAAGATCCGTAGCTTATATAATTCTAATAGCGGCCCGCTCCGGGTTCGCACGGGTATAAAATATATGGATGTTATTATACATATAAACCTTCCTCTTCAATCTTAAATCACTCTATTAAAAAAAAACCACATCAAAATCCGTTGCGTAGTTTTAAAGATTTAAGCATACATAGGGATATAGGGACAAAGAAAGCGACTTTGTTTTATACTATGTAGTGATAAAACATACAAGTTTTATAAAATTCCTGTATGCTTAAGGTCATATAAATGAATAAGTACTGTATTGACATCGTATCCTAAGAATGTGGACTTTCTAACACTCTCTAGATAAATTTTATTAATTTTATGGTTGGTCCTCACTTTACAACTGTCGTTTATTTGATTTGAGAAGTTATATCATGGTATAAAGTCGCATTCCTATCATTACAAGTTAATTCAAATTATACTAACATCAGCAAACGTCCATTCGACCGAGCCCCTCTCGCTCGGCGCCGCGCAGACCGAACACGGCAACCTCGCCACGGCTCCCGAGTAGACCATCACCATCGTTGACGGCACCTGTCCGTTACGCGTCAGCATGTCCAACGAACGTACTGAACAGTCGTAGTATTCACGCCAAAGTGATGATAGAGCCGACAGTTTAGATTTGTCGCCTCCTGAATATTAAAAAAAAGGATTGAACGCAATCCTTTTTTTTTTAATATAAGTGTTCAAACCAAAAGAAATCCGAGCGGAATAAACAACGGTTTATTCCGCTCGGATTTCTTTTGGTTTGAACACTTATATCCGTCTGGAATATTGTTCTTCTAGAATTTTTAGAAAGTGTCATTGGATAATGAGATTTATAGAATTTTCCATATCCTACGTAAACACTACTACTCATATTATTTGAGGTATCCCCGATACAAATAATGTCAATCTCAATATGCTTAATGGGCTACGGTAACAAGCAACCTAATTTTGAAAAATAAGAAGAGAATAATTTATTTTTTATGTCAAACCTTTTTCAAGGTAACCAAAAAATGAAAATACCCTCATAACGTTAAGGCGTACGCCCTCTTTCGTCAAATTAATGAAACTACATCAAAAATAGAAGAAAATTATTACGAACTTGGATACCAAAGATTGTCTTCAACGTTCTGAATGTTATAATCGGCATTGTTTATTTCACCATACATCATTTTACTCAAGTTTTTTATTTCTTCAGTTCTTTTATGTATAGCATGGTTATAAAGGCAAAAAGAATAATTAATTACTAATAGAAATATAATACAGATGTGACTTATGTCTGCCATTTTATAGAATGATTTGTTGTCAGTTTTGACTTGTTAAAATTAAAATTCTAGAATGTGGTGTTCGTATTTTAAATTAAAATATTTTCTTTTATATTTTTAATTCTCCGCTGTGTTAAAAAGGTGTCATATGTAGCAGAGTGCTTGGACAAGTTGCAAGTTGAGAAAATAATTCTTTCACAACTATCAACTTAATATAAAATGCATACAATTTTTGGTTTGCGCAGGCGTTAATGTTAAGATAATGGAACTTAAGTACATTATAAGGGAGGGATCACTTCACCCACCCTCGATCTGTGAATCACCACGGTTGAAGTAGTAGGGAAATGCCCTTAATACAACAATCGCCGCACCGTACTCAAAAAGAGAGACCTGCAACAAAGAAAATTAGTGACAGGTACTCTCACCAAGGCGAGTGGTAGGCACCTCCGGACCCTTGACTTGCAATATTCCGCTTCCACGAAGTGAAACTTCGACACGTGTTTCGCCTCTACACGTGGCATCCTCAGGACAGTTTGGTACCAACTGTGCTCAGTCGGTGCCAAACTGTCCTGAGGATGCCTTGCTACTTCAATCGTGGTGATTCACAGATCGAGGGTGTTTGTTGGGAATACTTAGGATGGATTCCGACATGTGACGCCTGATTTAATCAGTTATAATGGAATTTGTCTAGGTCTCCAAGTAATCTGTAAAAGTACTAGGCCTGAATTTCTTAGTTGGTTTTTAGTAAGTTAGAATACTAACTATAATGCGTTTATGGTGAAATTTCATAACAATTTTGTGTTGTCTCCATTTACACCATGTCAGCAATATATGCCTGATGCATTATTATTGATAGAACTATCCGTTCACCTATTGTATTGTGTGGGTAATATATAGCCTTTAATATTTGTCCCTTTGTTCGTTGACAGAAGACAGAACCAGCCCTGAACTTGGGCCCGCAACCGACGCCGGAGCTGGAGGCGATAGCCCGCGAGGTGGACGCGTTAGCTCGAGAGCGACTAGCGCTGGAAGCGGAACTCGCTGCCAAGCAGAGAGAGTTGACTGTTAAGACTGGGGAGGCGGATAGCTTGCAGGTGAGATGACATGATATAACGTATAATAATATAATTGAGAGACTATTATTCTGTTAGTCTTTATCTGAAGTGTAGGTATGATTTGGGCACTGTATAGGAAATGCAAGCACAAACAATTCGAATTTAACTAGATTTATGTTGTTATCTTCGAGACCACGGTTGGGCCTCCTTTACTCCAGAATCTTAACCATTCCACCACTCCAATATCTCAGAGGTCATTGATGGAACCCTTCCCAGCCATCTCTTTTAAGCGTGTTAGAGTAACAACCTCTTTGCACGTCATTTTAGATCGATCTCAGTAAGTCCAAGAATTCTTCTCATACTTCTTATCTTATCCATTGACGTATAGATATACCTGGACCGCGTCATCCCTTTCAAATAAAAAGTGAATATTGACTGCAAAGCGTGAAAGAGAGAAAAGTCTCTTTGACAGGTATTGCCCTCAAAGTAGCGTTGTCTCTTTCTAGAGAGTGGTCAATTTTGTGAGGTTATGGCGCGTTCTCTACGTCAGTGTTCTTATCCAACAAAATATAATAATACCTTAGTTCGAAAAGTCATGTCTTTTCAAAAAAGAAATATCTAATTGTTAAAATTAAAGTTTTATACGAGTTTCACATGCCATGTGAAACTCGACTTCGTTGTGCCTTTTGGCATAGGCCTCCTCTAACCGCCTCCATTCTCCATTGTTGTCTGTCATGAGTAACCCTCCAATGCTGTCAATTTCAGATCATCCTAGCATCTAGTCAAGTGTCTGCCCCGATTGCGAGATATACATACTAGCTATAAGTTTTATTTATTTCTCCCCACAATACATTTTTACTTTATTGTACAAATCAGTAGTTTATTGTGGGAAACTGGAGCTTAACCTAGTGTTGCTGGACACCGGCCTGTTATGTTTTATTTTTATATGCTATTCAGATATATAAACTAATTACTGTAAACTTTCATCATAATCCGTTTGGTAGTTTTGGCGTGAAAGACTAACAAACATCCATCCATGTATCCATCCTCATAAATTTCGTATTAATAGTACCTATTAGTAGATGTTACATTATAATTTTTACATTATTTTCAGAGTGAGCTGGACACATTAACGGCGACATTAAAACAGTTAGAAAACCAAAAAGGTGAAGCACAAAAGAGATTAAATGATCTCAAGTCACAGGTGAGTTTTTGGAGTCTTATTTTCTAAAAACGCAGACACGTTATTTTAAATAACAAGTCAAAGCATAATATTTCTAATTTATCATCTGATGACGGGGCAAAAGCCATGTTTATACCAGAGCTTACTTAAGGTTGAGATCTATAAAGCGTACTTCGTTTTCGGCAAAAAAATCATGAATCGGCAATATTTTCGTTTTCGGCCATAAGAACATAATCATCTAAGAATATGTTAAGCTGGCGGTAAGACCAATAATTTGGTATTTGACTACGAGTACTATCAAAATGAAATGTTTTATAAACCATGTAAAAATATGTCATGAAGTGTTTCTGAAACATTTTGAAGTTGGTGCCGAATAAAACATAAAGACTACTATTTCATGGCACCAACTTCAAAATGTTTTATTTGTTTTTGTTATTCTACGTACATTATTTTTTGCTTTTTAGTTGCCTTTTTTGAAGTCGGTAATATTTTTTTGTAAAAAAGTTTTTTATTTCTCACCTTTTAGTGGATTGGTTTGTAATTCACTTAAGTTACAATAGGCTTATGTCATCTGCTCAAATCCTTTTACGAAATATTGCTTGCCCCGATGCAGGGCCGTTAATTGTTGAGGAGTTCACTATCAGCTTTATTACATTGTATAATAGTAGTATATCGAGATTAAAGTGCTACTCAGTACCATATTAAAGTAATTAATTGAATTACAAACTGTGAAATATTGAATAGGTCTGCTCGTAACTTTTGGTCTTCATCATCAGTTCCACTTCACCAATTGGTGTTTTTTAAGAGTAAATGCACGAATCACTATGAAATATACCTAAATCACTGTAGGTGTGCCTTTAATATTTTAAGAGTTCCCTCGATTTCTCCAGGATCCCATCATCAGATCGTGATCTGATGACAATGGGACCAACTTGGAAGTATACCCTTTCAAACACAAAAACAATTTTTCAAATCGGTCCAGCTGTCTTTGCGTAATCGGTGAACACACATATAAAAAAAAAAACATACAGACGAATTGAGAACCTCCGCCTTTTTGAAGTGGGTTGAAAAAATATGGTAATTTATTAATTTAACGTGTTTATAATTTTTTTATCATAAAGAGAAACACTAAAAGATTTGACCATAGAAAGTGTGAGGTCATATGCTTGCATTCCATGCAAATTTGTACGGAGCGGGTCGTTTTTGACATTTCTCAAATAGTGTCTGTTTTCACTTCAGTCAAATACATTGACGTAGAGACCAAGACTGCGCCGCTCCATAACCTCACAAAATTGACCACTTTCTAGAAAGAGACAACGCTACTTTGTGAACAATACCTGTCAAAGAGACTGGGCCGCACGAGATTTTCTCCCTTTCACGCTTTGCAGTCACTATTTTCTTTTTAATTGAAAAGGGTGGCACCGTCCAGGTCTATTCGACAATGGTCAAAAACATTTCGATGGTCACCATTTATTCTTTGTCAGGTTTTTTTATAAAGGTTTACCAGGAGCGAAGGCGGCCTAAATTACAGAGGGATTTCAAAATCGCTTGCACGACAGGGTAGGGGGAGTGTGCTCTTAACCTTAGGCTATACAAAGTCTTCCCTCATGAAGATGATTCTATCTTTTTCTTCTAGGTAGAGAAACTCCGCGCGCAAGTGTCAGCACAAGAGTCAGCGGCGAGCGAGACAGAGGCGGAGGTAGTGGCTCGGCGAGCGGCTGCCTCCACGCTGAAGGAGCGCGAGCGAGCGTTGCAAGCTGACGTGGCCGCCGCCGAGGCCGAGGCCGAGAGCATCACGGCGCAGCTGCGGCGGACTGTGCTTGCTGTCAGCCAGGTACACTGTGTTTCTGTCACTGTACGCGTTACAAGCTGACGTCGCCTCCGCCGAGGCCGAGGCCGAGAGCATCACGGCGCAGCTACGACGCACTGTTGTTTATTTGACCCCAGAATTCCTACTAAAAAATGACTTATTAAAAAAGTTTCTGTTTCCAGGCGAACATAAAGATCTCCCACCTGGAGGAGCAGCACCGTATACTGGAGGAGGCGAGCGAGGCGCTGGCGGGCCCCGGCGCCGTGCCGCACACGCTGCTGCAGCTGCAGCCGCAGCACGGCGCCGAGCAGCTGGAGCGCGTCGTGCGCGGCGCCACGCCCAACGACGCGCTCGTACGTACACATCCCTCCGTGCTATATATAAACACGGCACCGACCAACTTCAAAAATTGTGAATGGATCCTAAAATGAACCAAATAATATCTTTGTACCCCAAGTTAACCTCTCCTACTCGTAGCTCGCTCGCCCTGCTGATCAACAAACGAGTTTTTTCACAGTTCACATTTTAAATTCGGCAAAGGTATTCCAGTAATACAGCCTATGAATACAAGCCAACAAGACTCCTGCTGTTTTTTTTATTAGGCAAAGATATTCCAGTTATACAGCCTATAAACACAAGCCAACATGGCTCAGGCTGTTAACTTTATTTTTATTAGGCAAAGGTATTCCAGTTATACAGCCTATGATCATAAGCCAACAGGGCTCACGCTGTTTACTTTATTTTTATTAGGCAAAGGTATTCCAGTTATACAGCCTATGATCATAAGCCAACAGGGCTCACCCTGTTAACTTTATTTTTATTAGGCAAAGGTATTCCAGTTATACAGCCTACGATCATAAGCCAACAGGGCTCACGCTGTTAACTTTATTTTTATTAGGCAAAGGTAAAAGTTATACAGCCTAAGAACATAAGCCAACAGGGCTCGCGCTGTTAACTTTATTATTATTAGGCAAAGGTATACCAGTTATACAGCCTAAGAACTTAAGCCAACAGGGCTCGCGCTGTTAACTTTATTTTTATTAGGCAAAGGTATACCAGTTAAACAGCCTATAAACATAAGCCAGTCGGGTTTGCGCTGTTAACTTTATTTTTACAACAGCTTATAAGTTACCCCCTCCCCGTCGTGTGACAAAAAAGAAATCTTTACCTTACTTGAGGAGGGGGGAGAGGGGGGTGGGTTGAGCTTTGCTTAATTTTGCTGACAAAGGTGAACGGCGAGTTGGAAGCTGATTAAAATTTTGCTTACATAATACTTGAATCACCCCCTAGGGGCCAGATAAATCCCCTTCATTCAACCGTAGAAACAACCTCGCTCTGTATTCTTTAATAATTTTAAAAATATGAATCCTCCTAGTCACCATACATGTTTTTGTAATTCCAAGGAGGATGAACCGTTTGCGAACCGCAACGGTTTCGCGAGCGGCGGTGGCGGGTTCGAGTCGGACCCGTTCACGGAGAGCGCGTTCCAGCCCGCGATGCCGGCCGGAGATCCCTTCGCGCCTGCGCATGGAGGACATGGGCAACAGGTAATGGGCGCAACGTAGACCAGGATTGAATTTTTTTAAATAAGTGCGGTTTTGAAGCGTAGTTTTTGTTTGCGGGCTGAGAGGCTAGACGGAAAAAAGTGTTGCATTATGACCTCGATCAAAAATCTATTATTTATGATTATGTGAAGCTGGAATAAGAAGGTTGTGTTATATAGTTTGTTTTTAAAAGGTTGTAATGTTTAATTTACCTATAATTGACGTGGAGTTTTTTTTTTTTTTTTTTTTTTTTTTTTTTAAAAGACGACTCCCGCATTAGGGTACAAGCCCTGTGTCGCGGGGGACTTTACAAACATACAAGTCACGGACACAAAGTACACCCAGACTCGGAACAACAATTTGTTGATCACACAAAGTGGTGTCCCGTGTGGGAATCGAACCCACGACCTCTTGCGTAGCAGTCGGTTACACTCCCACCGCGCCACAGAGGAGTGACCATGACTGCGCCATAATCTCATAAAATTGACCACTTTCTAGAAAGAGACACCAATGTATCTATACTGAATATAATCTGCGACAGGTCAACAAGCCAATCGTTAAAGTGTGTGTTTTAAATTCCAGGAAGGCTTCGGCACGGACCCGTTCGCATCGAACGCGGATCCGTTCGCTGGAGACGCATTTGCATCACAAGACAATACTACAAAGGCTAATAATGAGGTCAGGGCACATTCATTATCTTAGTATTTTTTATTAAAATGAAAATTCACAATGTTATTAAATACATTAATTACCCTACGAACTTATTATACACAAACTATTAACATTATTTACAACTTACCTAGTAAACTAAAAAAAAAGGATTAAAAAAAAAAAAAAAAGGGGGGGAGTAACAACCAGTTTAGGCGTCGAAGAATTCCTCCATTCATTATTATTTCTGAAACAAAATATTAGTGAATTTATAAAACTTAAGTCAGTCCAAGTTCCTATACTCCTAGATTTAGGCAATCAACTGTTTATACAGGTAAATTAGCTTGAAGAAATTTTTGCGTTTGTAGTAGTGTATGGTCAGCAAATAAAAAAAACAACATTTTATTTTTAGTTTTTATTGTTTTAAAGGTAATATACGTTTGTGGCTGGAGCACACCAAATGCGTGCACGTCTACGCATACGCACTACGTACTAATACGGTCGTGAAAATGTGTATCCACCGCATTGTAATCTATGGAACTGTATGAGGCAGACAAGCCAGTTCCAAACATTACAAGCATTGAATGCCGGTTTTCACTTCAGTGAAGACGTGTATGAATTAGGTGTTCTCCGGCCATAAATGTTTTATTCTAATAATTCATCAACCCCAGGCATATCACAATCATCCCCATCCTCGCTTTCATCAGATGAATTATTTAAATTAATTATGATTCGTTCTGATATTGTGTCTAAAGCTGCGTCTCTACCCTGATATTTGCTTTCCTCCTCAATAGCATGCAAACAAACTTTTCTCCATTCCTCTACAGTTATGGCGTTCATTTTTTCTTCAGCTAATGACATTATAACCTTCATATTCATTGCGACATTCTTTTTTGCGACATATGTTTTCACTATCCCCCATATATTTTCTATAGGATTAAACTCCGGATGGTATGGTGGTAAACGCAGCACAGTATGACCGTGCTGTCGTAATATTTCGTCTATCTTGTACTCTATAAATCTCGCCTTGTTTTGCAGAATCAGTTCATATAATTGAGGCTTAAGCAACGTGGATGAATGCTCAATGTTTCGAAATGTCAGCCAGTCTATCATTTGCTGTTTTCTAGAATTACTATTCGGTGCAGGATTTTGTATTGAGTTATGATATGGTGCGTTGTCAACAACAACAACACTATTTGGTTGTAAGTTGGGTATTAATTGAGTTTGAATCCACCTTGAATAGTTGTCATAGTTCATATTGTTGTGGTAATCTCCACTTTTTTGGTCGGCTTTAAACATAAGCAATGCATTTGGTATAAAGCCATCGATACCACCGGCATGAACAATGATTAAGCGGTTGCCTTTCGATATATGTTGCTTCAAACCTGAAGTGCTTCCATCTGACCAAGATTTCGAGAGGGTATGTGATGTATGTATATATGTTTCGTCGGTGTAAACAATTGGTCGGCGTTGTTCACGATATTCAGCAATTTTCATCAAATAATTAATTCGCAAGTATCTAATTTCGTGTTTTTCCATAAGAAGTTTCCGGTTATCTTCTGTTTGCTTCCAATTAAAACCTAATGACATGACGTGTTTTCGTAACGTGCTGACACAACCTTTATAATCGATATCTTCTTTCAATTTTGAGTGCAAAGTTTTTAAAGTGGGAACTTCTTTATTTGTGATGTGGAAGTCATGAATTGTTCTTCTGATAACTTGCTGATCAAAGTTATCGATTACTATTGTAGGTTTACGATTCGGTTTCTTTTTAGGAGACATTTGCTTTCTGATACTACCTTTCTGACGGATGCTATTGAAATTCCTGTTGATTTAGCAACTAATTGAGTGGGGGTCATAATACTGCTCGGGTTGTTATTACACTCATTTTCGAAATATTTGTACAAACAGTACAAAACTTCCTTAGTTTGAGAAGTCAAAGGCTTGCCTCGACCATGTTTTAACACTGGAGCCATTTTGAATTATCAATATAAAGTTACAACACTTACACACTTGAAATTAAACACTTCAACAAATATTTTAACAATAATAACAAACAATAACAACAATCAACAAATACAAAATTTCACAATGAAACTACTACGTATCTAATAATTATAATTTTTTAATGAAATGCGTGCTTTATGTTCTAACGGTATCAAGCGACTGACGTCAGACTGCACGTGGCACCTGCGGACAGAGTAAACTGGTTTATTCTGGTTTTGTGCGTGTTTCCACTTTCCACTATCAAGTGACGATTTATTTATTTGTTTTGTTTCGTAATTATTATGGTCAAAACTTTTTACCTATAGCTAAACTACTATCATCTAAAGAACGACACGATATTTTATTGTTTCACGGTAGTCGCCTTGTCGTTTGCTCAAGGACGTGAAATTGAATGACATATTTTTTTTAATAAAGTCAAAACCTTTTTCTTTAAAATAAAAACTTGTTTTTATTGAAAACAAAAATCAGAGTGTTGCTAGGGATAAGTATTAAATTAAATAGTAATGTTAGGATATTGAAACATTTTTGTAAGGGCCAGAACGATATAGTGGAAACGCGCTCTAATATCTAAGTAACATACACACCACTACATATGCAAAAATTTCTCGAGACTAATTTCACTGTACTACGCTTTATCCGAGTCTGAGGTAGAGATCCTAATCTCATGCTTAGTATAAATGTAATTATAGTAATTGTTATAGGCATTTCTTGCGAATTACTTTATTAATACAATAATTGCATTTGAAAGAAAAATTTGAAGAGACCCAGGAATTTAATCCGAGACTTTCGATCGCTTTATCGGAGTGCGAAAGCCGAACCATCTAACCTGAACTATGTCACTTGTCCTTCAAGTTTAGTGACATAGTTCAGGCTAGGTGTCGTATCATAGTTTTTTTATATCTTGGGTTACGTTAATGTCATTTTCATAGGGACCTCTTATTTTTTTGACAATTATTATATATATCCCATGTTATCCCCGATAATGTAGCTTACTATTGGTGAAAGATTTTTTTTAATCGGTTCAGTAGTATCGGAGCTTATTTAATGCAAATAAACAGTGAAATATTTCCTGTTTATAATATTAGTATAGATAATGATACACATAACACATACGGTAATATATACATAGCAGGGTCCGTGGGAAGAAGACCCGTTCGCGGTGCTGCACGCGCCGACCCGCGGCGGGCCGGGCAGCGGCCCGGCCGGCGGCCCCCACAGCGGCCCGGCCGGCAGCACGCCGGCGCTGCCCCCCAAGCAGCACAAGGTGCCGCCGCCGCGCCCCGCGCCGCCCCGCCCGGCGCCGCACAAGGTACACACACACACACACACACATTCTACTACACTATACTAAGTACTTGTCTGCAAAAGGGCGAATTCGTTAGCGAGGTACTGGGTGCCAATACATCGTGTCTGCAAGCATCGCGCGAATTCCAAATACGCAATCTATGCCAGAAACGCGCGATCTTAAGACCAAGTACACGTACAAAAAAATCCAAACACTCTGTATGTGCAGTTATTGCTCTTATTTAACAGATAAATGTCATTGAATAAAAACATATATATCTTTTACTATTCAAATGCATATAAAAATAGTCAGAAACAGAAACTTATGATATATAAGATGATGGCCGAAAAATGCCTTTTATAAACCCTAATTTGGCGGAAAGAAATCATTTGGTTTCTTTTTGCCAAATTCTCTGGCTCGCTCGTTAGTGCTTTCATTCTGCACGCAACGTTCGCGCCTAATACCGACCACACACGCTAGGGTTTGGTTATAAGCTTACAAACTTTGCCTGCAGGCAAACCCTAGCATGTGTGACATAAAATTGTACAAGTAACTGTACATTATAACTCTGTTATGTATGTCGGTTATGCGTTAGGTTATAACCGTCATGCAAACCCTAGCGTGTGTGGCCGGCATAACACACGCGTAGGAACCGCGGTGAATTCGCCCTTTGCAGACAAACTCGACAAAGTTACTTTTACAATAACAAAAAAAAAAAATCAAATATAACATAAAAATTTTGATTAAAATTAGTTTAATGTTACAACAACTTTAAACCTAAATTTTATATGGACATTTTAAAATCAATAGTTATAATCTTTAATAGTATAACCTACTTTTATCAACACAATTCAACAAAATAACCTAATAAAAGTTATAACACTTTAAAAGTAAGTTATACTTTATTAGAAAATGGACTCGCTTTTATTTGAAAAACTTTTAAAATAATCAAGTTTCAAAAAATGAATAGACTTCTTACCATATTTTGTTTGTTTAAATCTATCATTTTTAAATAATATAATATGTAAAAGCGAGCCCTCAATATATGAAATTTAAAGATAAATATAATTTCCCAAAGTATAAGATTCTGGTTAAAATGTTTACGGTATCAATAAACTACTTGGTAATGCATTTTTATGAATTTACTAGATACTGCCTTTCACCTTTTGCTATGGGCCGACGTAGGTATATAATTAGGATTCCGTACCCAAAAGGTAAAACGGGACCCTGTTACTAAGACTTGGTTGTCCGTCTGTCCGCCTGTCACCAGACCCGAGAAACCGTAATAGTTAGACATTTGAATTTTTCACAGATGATGTATTTCTGTTCCCGCTATAACAACAAATACCAAAGAACAGAATAAAATAAAAATTTATGGGGGCACTCATACAAAAAACGCGTTTATTTGCTCGATATTATAATATAGGCTGTATCTCATGAACTGTGATAACGAGTTGAAATTTTCACAGATGATGTGTTTCTGTTGTTGCTCTACTAATACAAAATAAATATTTAAGGGGGGCTCCCATACAGTAAACGTGATTTTTTTTTGCTCGTTCTTGCTGGATATTGATAACGGCAACAGGTAGACGCTTGAAATATTCACAGAATATTGAGTTATATTATTGACTTCAAAAATAAATAAAATTCGATATGACTACAAAATAAAGGTAAATTATTTTATACTAATTATTGTAATAAAATGTTCTGAAAATAACTGTTCTTTTACGTTTTAACATGTTTTTAAATTTAAAAGCATGAAATGAATACTAAAAGTAATGATTTGACGATAAGAACTTATGACGTCATAGGTTCCTATTCGATACACATTTCTGTCATGACATGTCGTTTTGACATTTCATTAAAAGAGACTGATTTGACTTGCCAGTCAACTATTAATATTTAAGGGGTGCTCCTATACAACATGATTTTTTGACGTTTTTTATAGAATGGTACGGAACCCTTCGTGCGTGAGTCCGACTCGCACTTAGCCGGTTTTTTGTTGATACTAATGCATTGTAATAACAGAAATAGATAAATAATATAACAAAATGTTACAACATTTTAACCAGATTTTTATCAAGTAATAGTTATTTAAATTATAAGCTAACAATTTATTTTCAGATTGTGTTAATTTTTATAATTATTTGATGTTTATTTACCCCCCGGTCCAATATCGTAGCCGCATGGCGCTCGACGGGTAGCTCGTCGATAAGCTAAAATTTATACTTTTTTTTTTTTTTTTTTTGCCGCAGAGAAAGTAAAATGTACGTAAGGAGATATGTTGCATGTAGTAGAGGATGGCATTTTATTGTGATACCTTTGCTTATTTTTTTTTCTTGTCATAAAATGTCACTCTGCTGCGCTGCTTTTTGGTATAGAATTTGGTTTAAATTATTGGGTCTGAAAAAAAATATTTGGGTCTTTTACAGCCGGTCTGAATAACATATATACCCTTAACTGTCTGTTAAAATAGCTAACTCTGGTAGCGATACTGACGCTTGTGCTGTCGATAGGAAGAATTCTTAAAGGGGTCCTGACTTAGTTTTCGAGATACCTGCGAGGTTAAGCAACGTTACCACTATCGGTCCATAGATGGGTGACTGTTTTCGAACATTGTTACACCCTACTGTGCTTCGGAGAGCACGTTAAGCTGTCCGGATTTCCGTTTCATCGTATTATGAGAGTGAGGGAAAAGAGAGTACACTTGTGTTTGCGCATACACTTGTGCACTATAATATCTCCCGCGTAGTTGGCTAGTCTCTAATGAGATTGGCCGCTGTAATCAACATCGGTTAGGTGACCATTAGATAGAATACCTTTCAGGTTTTCTGTCTATTGTCTATCAAAATGCACAAATATCATAAATGCCAATTTTAACAGGCTGTTAACGGATCATTTATTACGACAGGCCGTAAGTCGTACCTCTAGTACTATTACAGATACTTGAGAAATAATTGATGTGTCTGCACTGCACTACTTATAAAATCGAGAAGTTGATCGATTTAGTTGATTAGATCAATTAATAAATCTAAGTGGGAATCGAAAGTATTATATTGGCTTGAGGCACAATTATATTCTTCCAAAACTGTCACAAATGTATCTAACTGTCACTTCAATAAATGTTATTATCTGTGCAAAAACACATTGATACTGCACTAACTAATAATAAAAAGTAATTCAAGTAACTTTATATGCAATTTAAAAAAAAAAAAGGTATTTTTATACCACAAAGCAGCAAATCACTGTAATTTTAAAGCGCAATATATTTTACTTTCTCTGTGTTGTCAAATGCCATTCTCACGAAGCTCACGCTGTAATGTTGTGTCAAGCAACACGCTACACGCATGTTAAGTTTCCTCCATTCATTCGTTCACTCTTACCTTCATACATTCGTTCACTAACCGTTCATTAATTCGTTCATTCCTTTTTTATATTTTATTGCATGTTTTTGTTGTATATTATGCTTGTAGTGCAAATATTTGTACTTTATCTGTTTATATTATGTAGTAGTTTTGATATGGTAGATGATTTCGCGTTAGTTCTTACTAAATTGATAATCATAATTTAGAGAGTTTAAGATTGAAGGTATCAACGCTGAATATTGCAACAATCTAAATAAGCGGCGGTAGCCTAATAGCTAAGGCGGGTCGCGGGTTCGAATCCTACCCATAATAGTTGTGAATGTACCCGTTGAGCTTAGCTGGAGGGGTTTAACAAGATTGCTAGTAATGTGAGACCTAATCCCACATTGTTAGTTAAGTTTAAAAAAAAAATTCTTATCAAGTATTATAAAACCTTAAATCTCGAGATATAATAAACCAGCTGTCCCGCGCAACTTCGTCTTTGTAAATTTTCCCCGTTTTTGCAACATTTCTCATTGCTGCTCCGCTCCTATTGGTCGTAGCGTGATGTTATATAGCCTATAGCCTTCCTCGATAAATGGGCTATCCAACAGTGAAAGAATTTTTCAATTCGGATCAGTCGTTTCTGAGATTACCGCGTTCAAACAAACAAACAAACAAACAAACAAACTCTTCAGCTTTATAATATTAGTATAGATTAGACTGGATATAAATAAGAGATTAGGTAGTTATAGTATTTGAACGATTTAGTATTATGTACGTTCTTAGATTTAGATCGTCTAATAAAAGGCATAGTTAAGGCGGCTTCTATAAAAAAAAAAAAAAAAATTAGTTGTTTATCCATTTATTATGCCACAAAATAGACATAGAAAGGTTCACACTCGTCTGACTCAATGTATGAATTAGAGTGGCTTCCAAAAGGCTAGATGATTATCAAATCAGTCTTATACGTTTGAATAATGATGTTTTGAGTAAAAAGGTGTAGATAGGTTACATAAACAACATTCGATCTTTCAAAACGAGTCGTAAAAGCCGGAAAGCACGATTTTATGAAACTGACTGCCTCTGTGGTGCGGTGGGAGTGTGTCCGACTGCTACGCAAGAGGTCATGGGTTCGATTCCCACACGGGACATCACTTTGTGTGATCCACAAATTGTTGTTCCGGGTCTGCTGCGGGAAACTTTATAAAAAAAAGAAAAAAGAAAAGAATTATCACGAGCGTAAAAGAGAAAAATATAATCCTTTCATCTGTTGGCGTCGACGATGCGACGATGTGACATAAGAAAAAAATGGACAATTGTCTAAATTTTAAGGTGCCGCTTGCTGAGTGTTTGTAACCTATCTACAGCTTTTTCGAATACACAGTTAGGATGTCATACCTGAGGTACGTCAAATCGTCAATTTTGACGTCGGCTCCACACATTAGCAGAATATAACATTGGCACTAACGTTTGGACGAGCGTTATTGTAGATACACACGTTGGACGAGTGGGGTTCAGACCGACATTGGGGCCGGCAGCCTGGCGAACACGTTAGTTGGTTTATTAACGTATATATTCAAAGCTCTTTGAGACGTATTATCGCCTGATTAGTGAAAAAAATATTTATTTTCAATTACATTAACAGGCCACGCAGACTACAAACTTTTTAATTGACCGATAGTTTGATCGGCTTGGGTTCTTTTTATCTAATACTGATACCAAATCGATGTAATGAGCACACTTCCACTATCGACTGCCTCTGTGGCGCGGTGGGAGTTTATCCGACTACTACGCAAGAGGTCGTGGGTTCGATCCCCACCCAGGATAAAACTTTGTGTGATGAGCACGATGGTTTATTCTGTGTCTGGGTGTTATTTATCTATAATATGTATTTATTTAGAAATATATAAGTATGTTTATCAGTTGTCTGGTTTCCATAGTACAAGCTCTGCTTAGTTTGGGATAAGATAGCGTTGTGTGAGTTGTCCCAACATATTGTTATTATCGACCAAACTATTGGCCCACGAAAAGCTAGTAGTCTGCGGGGGTCTAACTGATATAATAAGCTTTCTGTGTATGGTCTGCATGTTAAACGCTTTTAGTTCACAATCACGTCTATTCCACTCCTGTTTCTTATTGGTTCATTTATATATTATTATTTCATTATTTTTTATATTATCTTAATAACTATACCTGTATATACATATGGTGATTAATATATGAGCACGTCACGTCATTTGAAATTAACAATAGTAACGATAATTGACTACCAAATGGCTACATGCTGTACCAATTAGGTCTTTCTGTTAGCAATAAAGGATGTTTGATCTTAACTTCGATTGGAAATATAATTGTTCATTGGACCAATAGGGTCATTCATGATGTTAGGAAATGTCACTTGGGGTCTTAAATCAAGTTTAGGCCATTTCACTTGAGCTGTTTGGGTCTTACAATTTTAGGAATAAGATTGGTCCAAATAAGTTGAGTATACTGATAAGGGCTGATAAAGAAATAAGTTCATAGTACTTATTTATTTGCTGCGGGTTTAATGTAGTTTAGAATTCTCGGCAGAACTTCTTCTGTTGTTGTTACCTTCTGTGACAGTTGCCATTTTATTTATCTAAGCACTTTAAACTCATAATTAATTAACCTAAGTGAGGTGACGTGCTCTCAGACTCATACTCATGTAACACTGTCCACTAACATGCTAACCACTGCTCGTGTGCTTGTCCCCACATTGCAGCGCTAAGCGGACGCGGAGGAGGCTCGGCTCACACGTGCGTACTCTCTGTCTCTCTCCCACCCACGCCACTAGCTATCCCCGTCTCACTCACTCTTGTGTCGGCCCAGACTGTCGACCGCTCCATGGAGTTCACCGACGACCCCTTCAAAGACTACAGATACGAAGATCCCTTCAATATCGAAGATCCATTCGCTGACGTCACCGACTCCAGGAAGCCCGACCCCTTCGGTAGACCGACATCCGTGGCTGGCTTCGAGACCGACGACTTCTTTGCCGCCTCTTCAACAGTCAATGGAAGTTTCACACTGCCCGACAAACGCAGCGGACGCGTTTCAGCACCTCCAGTCGCATACGACCCTTTCGCGAGCAGATCAGAATTCAAACCGGCGCCAAAACCTACAGCAAGCGCTACTTCGACTAATAACAACGAGACCTGGGCCGCGTGGCCCAACGACAACTGGGCCACCGAGGACGCCTGGGCCAAGCCGGCACAAAAATCCGATGTGTGGGCCACAGACGAAACAACGAAAAAGAACACCAACACGTCTAGTAACGATTGGAAGACAGACAATTGGGCCAACAAATCGGACAACTGGGCGACCGACTGGGGCTCGTCCGATAACAATAAAAACTTAAACGAAACATGGCCTTCTAGTACATTACCTTCTAAAAAAGAAAAGTCGCCCAAACCTGTGAAATACGCCCGTTCTTTAGTTCACACGATAGGGGGTATAGGTCGGGCCAAACAGAAGGATAAAAAGAAGGCGAGTTTAGAGGCCCGAAGCGCGGAAACTTTGCCCACTGAAGAGCAGCAGTGGGCGTGGGCAAATTCTGAGTCGAAGCGGTTGCAGGCCGAGGCCGAGGAAAGACGAAGGCGAGAAGACGCTGAATTGCAACTCGCTCTTGCCATTTCTCGACAAGAAAAGTGAATCAGGTAATTTAAAAATAGGTTTTTTGCTCATTCAATGCATTTTTTTTACTGATGCATTCGAATCTGTTCGTCCGATATTTTTTTTTTGTGATTGCCGTGTCGTCGGGCTTGTAATATATTGTAATATTTAAGTTGTAAGTCACTGACAACGCCTGTCTTATGAAATATGTCATACGTAATTGGACATAGAGCTGTGTAATACTTGTTTGCTAGATATTTATACTAATATACTCCTTAGTCAGTATAACAATTAGAATACGGCTTTTATTACACAGCTAATGCTCAAACGCATCATAAAAAAATATTTTAAAAAAAACTAAAAATTTCAGTCGCCATTTTAGTAAACTAACTTCTTTATTCATAAAAAAAATTATGACTGTTGTAAATGTTTTGTCCCTTTCCATCCTATTTAAAAATTCGTAAGAGCGACAGTAAGAACATTTAATGGTTACATAGTTGTTATTTTTTTTATGAAGAAAGGGTTAAAGTGTATATGTATATAAAATTGATATTTCGCTTGTAATTTGTTTAGTTCTTTTTGCATTCCAAATGAGGCATAGCCACGGAGGTGACAAATCGTCACCTGATATTAAGTGAAGATTAAATATTGCATATCTATCTCATTTTAAATGATTAACGTTAAAGTAGGCGTTGGTTTATTGTACAGTCAGTGTCAGATTGATTAAAAAGACAGAAAAATGATTACTAGGAAATAAGGGTAATGGTAATGACTAAATTTTCGGCGAGAATTGTCCTTACTATCTGTAGTTGGAGGGTTAGCGTTGGGGTACTCTTACTTTGGAGAAATGTGGTTGGTATACAAAAGTCGCCTAAGTGCAATACGTACAATAATACTCTGTTTATTGAAGAAAATCTTGCCAATCGTTAACATTTAAAACTTATTAATATGAGACATGCTCCGTGAAATTAATGCCATGCCGTTTCGATGGTTAGCACTTCGATAAATACCGAATGACTTGCTAATGATATTTGTCTTGATAACCAAGTGTTAAATGAGGGCTATTGCGTGTGAATTCACCGCTAGAGACGCTAGTAGTCGAGTCAGGTCTCCGAAATGTCATGCGACGTGATTTTTGACAGCTGTTCTGGTGGGTCACGCTTAATTACACTGTTGTCGATGATTTTTTATTTTTTAATTGTAAAACTACTTAAGATTAATAAGAATGTATAAAATGTATTTGAATAAAGGCTATAAAAACATACACTAAGGTAACTATCGGATGGCATGTCGTGGCATACGCGACATAAGCTCATATAAACATCTGCTTATACTGTAATACTTAAAGCAGATTTAGCTCAAAAATATTTGTCGTGACGCATGACTTTTATCATGTTAATAAGTTTTAAATTAGTACATTTACTGTAACAAAAAAACTAGTCATGTCTAAAATCGCAAAAAGATAACAAATGTATTACTAATTTATTATTAAAAGTAATAATCTGGCATCTGACTGTACAAATCCAAATAAAAATATAAAATACAAATTATTTCACTAGTCAATTTCAATATTGCATGGGGGCTCGAACAAAACGTGGCGTCTAGGTGTGTATAGTTAAACATAAACTATTGTTTTATAACACTGGTTATTTCGTAAAATAACTGGCTAATGTATAACGCTTTTCACGATCGATGTATTTAATCGTATTGCACATAATGTAGGCAAAATTAATTGAAGATTCTCGGCAGAATTTCGACCACCTTTATTACCAAACAATATTAAACTTTAAGACGTCATAATAACATTAGTTCTTTATTTAATAAATTGAATAACTACATACAATTGAACACCACTTTTAGATGTCCTTTTACCGAAAAAGTGTGTAGTGAAACAATAGGGATTTTTTGATGTTATTACCGGCATAAGGAACTGCTAATGATTGTAGGATGATTATGTGTCAGAACTCATTCATCGCTCATAATTGATCGCTCAAGTTATTTGACTAGGACTAGAGTGCCGTATACCATCGGTATATTTTCTGCCGAGTTCTTTATTCGAGATTAAACATTTCAGTTCTCTGCTTTGTTAACTATCCCATCGATTTGCGAAATAGCTTGTGTTATACAATAGAGAAAAACTTAATTATAAATAAATTAAAATATAAATCTGTAATATATTGTTGTCTGCAATGAGGCCTAATAGCTTCCTCAGTATGTATAGTCTGTTAGTTTTTAATTTTGTCATGGTACGGATGTTATTTATATTGCCTGGGCAGTATCTGCATTACCCGGGTAAGGTTGAAATGACCAGTCAATGACTAAACTGGTTAGAAGACGTTTTGCGAAAAGTGGGTTCTCGGTATTGTAAAATATGAGATTTATCAGTATATTATAATGTTCAACGTGTATTCTCATGCGATAGAGAGAGACCGCAGTAAGTTTCTGTATCTTGTGATAGGTCATCATCCCATCGTATAAGAGATATCTGCCATACGATACAGAAACTTATTTACTAAGTTATAAGGTCTAATATCTATTAGTTCCTCATTGTTTATAAAAGGCGGGCAGCCAAAGAAAAGATTTTAAAAAGTAAACATCTTTATTTTTCGAAACATTAATTCAATACAGAAAATTTAACATTAAACTCAAATCCTTGTATATCTTTCGTTCGCCAATAACTTTTTTGTTCATTTTGTATAAATAGATAATTTAATTATTGTCGTGTAATGTGACATTGATTTATTTATTCATTTTTATGTATAATATTTTTTTATTACTGAATAAATAATATTTTTCTGGTACATTATATATTCGTGTGTCTGTCTCTGTTAGATAGCAACATTAAGAGCTTTAAGTGAAAGAGATAGTCGACTGTCCTATAATTATTTGAATAATATTACTGTTTTTTTTTATCAATCTGGAAACCCTAAAAATTTACGGAGACGTCGCAAGATGAAAAATGAATGAAATTAATCAATGTGACATTACAGGTTTGTATAAAGTTTTCATGTGTATGTTCTATGTAAAAATTCCAATGTACGTATGTCAAAGTACAACTAAGTGTTTGTGCAATGAATAACGCGTGTTTGTTTATATGTTGAATAATTATTTTTTATAATTATTATGTTGGCAATATTATGTATGCGGGTCATGTACGTACGCAGCTTCTCAGTTTTGAAATGAATAGAAAAATATTAAATAAAAAATAATTATAAATGTCGCAAAATGCACATTTTCATCGTTTCTCATGAATGGATAATAATAATAGTAATATTCGTGTCATTATAAATATCACTGGTTTATTTAAAATTGTGTATTTCAATTCAGCTCATCGCATTTTCTCTTCGGTAGTGCCTTTCCTAACTATTTATCGTTGTCAGTAATATACACTGCTTTCTTAAGTAAACGTGATGTATAAATGAGTACTTAAACGAATGGAGTCGTTGTCAAATTAAAAAGATCTTCCCAAAAAATAAACAAAAAAATGTTGCGCTATTGCAAATGTCAAATTGGCGCATTACCACAAAAAAATATTTCTACCAAAATGGTAGTAATTTTACTTAGCTTGAATTAGCTGTGTAGAAGTGCAACGTCTTGCTTGAGTGCGCACGGGCCCAAGGCGCCACCTCCAATACAATAACTATTTTAGTACACAAGAGCTTGCGGAGACATTTGCTGAATGCTGTACCGCGTACGAACACTTATGACTTCTGCTGAATAATTTGAATGTCTCAGCAAGCAGCCGATAGTCTATAGGATAAATTAAATAATGTAATTGTAAACTAAACGTGTAACTATTACTAAAACCGATGTGTTTATGGGTATATCCTAATGTTGTTATCTCTTTCTTAGGCGCTGTTGTTTGTGGCTCGACGAATCGCGCGGACGACTTTCACTAGATATTATAAATATGTAGATATTTACATATAAAACAATATTTTATATATTTTAAAATTCAATTTATAGATGTGAATATTTACGCTGCTGATCAATTTTGCAAATTTCTATTAAGTTGTTGGTAATTTAAAAAAAAAATGTATATTTTGTGTAGTTAATTGTTTTATTCTAATATATTTTTGTACGTTCGTGTTACAGAAAGTCCGCGCGGTTTGCTCGATCCTTGTCTGTTATTATAATGTATGTACCTTTCAGTGATAGCCGAATAAATAAAAAAAACTAAACTTTAAATCTCATCGTTGACGTGTATATGTGTATCTAAAGCTAAAAAAATAAACATAAAAGTAAAATTTGATAAATACAGGTTAATTGTAAGCTTAAGTTGGTAGTGACGGTGCGCGGGACTTAGAAACATAAATAAATAGATTATAATATCCACGTACGAACTGTCAGTCAGTCCTCTGAATACTCAAGCGATACTAGACTGCTTAAGAGGATTTCTGTCTCTAATTTACCTTTTAGTGACATTAACAGCATGAGAGTTCACGGGGTTTAAACTAACTGGCGTGTGAGTATTCAGTGGATTGAGTTCAAGTCATACTATTTTCTCATATATTAGGTAACATCAATCATTTTGATATAGAAAGAAATTCACAGCTTTGTTGATAAGACTAAGAATGCTCATCGCTGATTGTAACCGCTCAGTATTACTCAGGACCGCGCGCCTTGTGCCGAAATTACACTATAGAATATGTATGAATCAACTATGTCATACATAAAGTTTTATGCCAACATGAAGTGTAATTCCGGCATTAGCTTTTTAGTATAGCCAAGCATATAATCGTCACGATATAGGGAAGGTTATAGAGACCAGAGTTCGTCGAGTTTGTTCTGTTGATGGAGAGTTAGAAGAGTATAGCGTAGGTTAGAGCGAGAGGTATATTATTGCAGTAGGACCCTGAACTCACGTAAGTAGACACCCCGACCGCTGACTCGAATTCCCTCGTTGTTGTAATTATTGTAATTAATAAATTATATTATCGCGTATATAACGTTATAAAGTTTTAACGAGTCGGTATACGCTATCGTGCTATGGTTAGCGATCTTACACAGCTTTTTGTATGTGCAACGAATATGTAAGTATATTTTCTATTTGTATTATTTCTGGCTGTTTCTATGAAACAGTTGTTCTGTAACTGCAGTGCGAGATGTTATGCTATTTTCTGATTTATCTGAATGTAAAAGTAAACGTATGATCGCGAATAACTTGTTGAATCTGTTAAAAATAATTTATGCTAATAACTTTATCGACGTTATTTTTTTTTTGTTAAAACTCAAATATATTTCAGTCACTATAGAAATCATGTTGTAAAATTTATCATGCGGGGGTTGATAGATATTTATCTAATACTAAATATAAGTTTACTATTGGTAAACTTGTCTATTATAATATAGTACAACACTTCATATCAAATTTTCTTTATTCGGGGGATGTAAAGATCGTTCTGACGGTACAATAACTATCTTATAATAATCAAATTCTTGTGATTTAGCGTCGTATGTATTTTTACCTTTAATATGGAGGCCTTTCATGTTATGTCAAAGTAATCGACCAGTAGTTTAGTACTTACAACTGATTGTTTTGACAATTAACGTGAGGGCTCGTAGGGTTTGTTCGTTACTCGCGAAACACTGCGATATATACGATTAGAGTCCAACGGAATGTCAAAAATGTCCTTTGTCTGTCACTCAACCGGTACTCGGATCATTTGGTAGAAAAAATACAAAATTACTTTAAATAGTAGAAATTTTATAGAGTAGTATTATTTGTTGAACTAGTAATTATTGACAGCCTAGATAAATTGTACATTAACTAACCAATTAAAAAATAAGATGATAAGAATAAACAAATTTGCAGTAGCAACATTACAATTTCGCGCCAAAATCTCTAGCGCCGGTTGTGAGCCAAGGCAAATGTAAATTTTTGATTATCCTTTAATATGTACCAATATGCTATTGTTGTTATTAACTGGTGGAGCCACATATCGCCTGTAAGTCCTACCTATTGCGCGTCTTCGCATTTAGTTCGCGCTATTATAAAACGACTGCATTTTTTACTAAAACAAATTTTATTTATACTCAAAATCTGATTTAATACTGTTCAACAATAAGCTTGTATAAAAATAACAATAAATATATAATTGTTTAATGCACTATGTTCTAGTAAAATGCAAGAATAGAAATTCTAATACATAGGTAACTTATATTGATTATGATAAAATTAAATAAATGTTTATATATAAAGTAAAAGTTGTGTACGTTTGTATTATTATAGCGTGTACGACCAAATAATTTATTGTCAGTACTCTCGAGGTTGCGACGTTGATTGTGAAGTAGACGGTAGGAGCACTACACGACCTAACACTAAATTGTAACTGTGTCGTTTCTTTTTGTGCCTACGTTCTATTGCGACATTTTTGTTTCTACTGCCGTGCTATTCATATTTGGAAGAATTTTTAATCTTTACACTGGCAACATTGACCATTATTCAATAGGCTGAATAATTGGTTATCAGAGTCCAATAAGTCTTAATGGAAAAAAAAGTTGTTATAAAATGGCGCGATAATATTGAAAAGTGGTCAATCATTGTTCAATTTATTATTAAATATTTATTGTGTAGCGAAATATTTGTATGAGAGGCAGTTGGTTCGGTACCAGGTCGTGCATTCGTCATTACCCGCTGACATGTATTCACTGTATGAAACTATGATATTATATTAATATGAAAACAAACAATTCCTGAGATAATAAAAAGGAAAACATTACAAATATTTGATTTATTTCATACACCCTTTCTTCAAATTCATACTATTAGGTCTTTTTCACTTGTTCCGGTTTCAATTCGGCGCCGGGTAGCTGGCGCGAAGTGTATGGCGATGTACGGTAGCTTTCACACGGTCCGGCGTCCGTCCGGTCCGGTCGCCATTCCTTAGCCCCCGGATACCGCCATACATTAGCGCCGGATTGAAACCGGAACATGTGAAACTGACCTCAAAGTAAACAGAGTTATGGCCTGCCCATGAATGAGTATAGTTCATCGCCTAATAAACAGCACAAAGCTAAGATTACGTTACAGATGTAATCTAAACTTAAACTGCGTGCGTCAAATTTTTTGATTCCATCAATGTAACTGCTGCTGTCGAAACTTGCCTTTTATGGCTTTGAGTGGGAAACTGTCAGATGGTTCGACAGCTACCTCTCTGATAGGTCCCAGCAAGTCGAAATTAGGAAACGAGATGGATCAGCGCTCATTTCGCATCCACAGTTGCTCAAAAGGGGGGTACCCCAAGGATCTTTGCTTGGACCAATTCTTTTCATCCTCTACAGCGCAGACATAACTACCTGTTTCCGCGAATGTAAGTATCACATGTACGCAGACGATATACAGCTCTTTCATTCTTTCGACCCCCGCGCTACGTCATCTGCCGTGGATAGAGTGAACGCAGATCTGCAAAGAGTGACAGATTGGTCTGAGTCAAACTCCTTAGTTTTAAATGGCCAAAAATCTAAATTTATCGTCATGGGCAGTAAAGGTCAAATAAGAAAAACCATACTCGCTAACCCTGAGATAAAAATAAAAGATACTAATATAGAAAGGGTGGAAGTTGCTAGCAATTTAGGTCTTAGCTTTGATCCAGAGTTACGTTTCGAAGGACATATAAATAGTGTTGTAAAAAACTGTTTTTACAGGTTAAAAGTTCTTTACAGATTGCGTCAATATCTTAGCGTTGATATGAGAAAGAGATTGGTTGATAGCCTTGTTTTATCAAAGCTGAATTACGTTGACACTGTATATGGTCCATGTTTGCTATCCAGAACGGGGCGCTTGATCCAGCGCGTGCAAAATGCCTGTGCTCGTTTTTGTTTCAGTATACCCCGACAAAACCATGTAACCCCGTTTCTCAACCAAAACAATGTTCTCAAAATGACAGCTAGGAGAACATTGCACTTGGCTACTCTTCTCTTTGAAACGATTAGGACGAAAAAACCAACGTACCTATTCGAAAAGCTGAGGTATAGACACGAATCCTATAATTACCCAAGCCGCACCATATCGAATCCACTGTCGATACCTCAGTATAGAACGACTGCGTTTAGGGGATGTTTTAAATATGCCGCCACACGTTGTTGGAATAATATACCACCTCCGATAAGGATCATAAACAAAAAAAAACAATTTAAATTTCACTATAAAAAAATACTTCTTGACGATCAAAAACTTTTATAATTTTGCACTTACGTTGTTACAACCTCGAGGTATGGTATATTATTCCTTCAAAGGTTGGCAATGGCATCCACTGCATTCAGTGCATAGGTAATATTGGTACGCACAACACCACCGATCGTCAGCGCTAAGTGAGATAAAGAAGACACAATTATTTATGGTATTTATTGAATTTATTAAAAGTAAAATATTTTTGTACATTCACACACACACGCACACACACACACACACACACGCGCACACGCACACACACCACACACACACTAGGACCCAGTTGAAAACCAGCGTCAGGCGCATATAATATGCGCCCGGCAATAAGCTGAACTGGGTTCCTATTTTGGTGCAGCCACGAGACGCCCAATTACTTTCCGAAGTTTTAATTATTATTTGTATGTTTTTGTTATTTTATTCTTTTTATTTTATTGCTAATTTTGTAATTATAATTTGTATGTTTTAATTATTATTTATGTGAATAGTTTTAATTATTTTAATTGCACTTATTTTATTTTATTTTTTCTTTTTATATTGCCTGTTATTACTCTTGTCTCGTGTGTTGATTCCAAAATAAATATATTTTCTTTCTTTCTTCTTTCAAAGTAAATTTAAAAATAGCAAGATAAAATAGGGCCGCAATTGTCCATTCCTGCGAAATCATGTGAAAGGGAAGGCAGGGGCGTGCACAAAGATTTCGGATAGGGTATGCATGCCCTACCCGAAACCCCTACGAGGAAGAACTCATCGAGTTAAGCTCGCGTTCGTACATTTCATCTACAAATGTTTTTGTGTGCACCTATATTTATCTATCTATACTAATATTATAAATGTGAAAGTTTGGATGGATGGATAGATATTTGTTACTCTTTCACGCAAAAACTACTGAACCGATTGCAATGAAACTTGGTATGTAGATAGCTGGAGACTTTAGGCTACTTATTATCCCCATATTCTTATGGAAACGGAAACTACCAGTGTACCATAAATAAATAAACACCTTACCAATTTCAATTCAGCGACTTTTCGACATGGCGCCATTGATGCTTGTGCTTGGGTGTGGCCACCATGAATATCCAAATAAATGACTGATGGATAAGAACAAGTCACCTAAATGATATCCAAAGTGGCCTTGTAGGTATTACAAGGCCGTGAGATGTTGAGTGTTTTTAGGGAAAATAAGCAAAAATAAATGAACAAAATTATTTACATACTTGACTATAGGTAGGTTCATATTATTTTAATATTTATAAATCAAATCGCCTATTTTTTTTTAAATATTTCTGTAAAACGTTGTCGTAAAAGTTACAAGATCGTTTTAAAATCATTAAAAATTATTTTTCAATTGAAATCAAAGACAAATCTGTGAGTCTGCTTTGGCCCTGTGTGTTTCGTAAATAAGTATGGATTCTTTTTAAGGAAGAAACTGATCGTTCAGCCGATGCGCTACTCACTGGAATCGTAACTATTAATTTTGCTAATTTGTAAACTTCAGGAAATACGGCTGTTAAATTGTTTGTATGTAAATTTTGAATAAGATCAAATATTCGTAACGTTTTTCGATAGATATAGGCGATCCGCGTTAAAGGAATGTTCATGCGAATTAATGAGTTCGACGACCGATTGTTCTGGAAAATTATTACAATACAAAGCATAAAATTCATATGAAAGTAGGTTGAAAAACTTAAGGTCTCTTAAATTTTTATAACGACTACGACACTCGTTCAAGATATTGTCAATAATCTCGTAAAACACGCGCCTGTAATATTGTTGAACATTGTCAACACCGCGTTTTTTTTTCGGTCGATCGCAATTTGATTCTAATGATACTTGACATCAAATTTTGTTCGGTATTGTTCCATAAAATTTTCGAACTCATTATTTTTTTTGACACAATAAACAATATCACTAGTTTTTTTCTGTAATATTTCATACAACATGTCTGTCTCGGAAAATATTTCTGAAAATGTGTAAAGAAAAAAATTAAATTCGAATTCTTTTAAATTATTTAAAAAACCAGAAACTAGTGTTAATGTTTCTCCGTCCCATTTTTCGTCATTTTCCTGCATATGGTCAAACATACCTATCAAATTATGAAGTTGTGTAGCAATAACATTAATCGTTCGTTCGTGAGTGGTAACTCCACCTTGTTTCGGCAACACGAGGTAATTTACGCATTTGAGCATATTCGTTATATTGCGCGGTCCTTTTTGTACTACTATGAAAAAAGTTTGCTAATGATCGAACAGTACTGAAAAAACGCTTAGTTTCCGAAACTCTTTCGAAAGACTTGGAAAGAACAAGATTATGTACATGTGCTGAACACCAAACATACGTCGCGAGTGGGCATTTTTGTCTTATTATGCTTTGAACTCCATTAATCTCAGAAGATAAAACTGATGCCCCATCGTAAGTTTGAGCAACTACTTTATTTAGGCAATTACCTGCATATACAGTTTATAAACAGATAAACATTGTAAACATTGGCAATTTGAAAAGAGTGGCCACGAGTTTTTATTGCCTGTTCTTTTCTCGGGCTTTACCTATTGTTTGCGAACAGGCATTACCAGTAAATGTAGAATCGACTTTTCACAAGTGTAGTATTTTGCTTCCTAAGTGAATAAATCATTTTTATTAAAATTAAATACATATAAATTACATTTTTAAATATAGCTAACAAAAATTAAATATATTTAAAAATATAAAAAATAGTGCCCCACCGGCATCGGGTACAGGGACCAAGCTACCGGTGGTTACGGTTCCAAAGAAAGGAACCTCCTCACTATGCGAGCCGTGTCCAGAAGAACTGCCTTCTGTATCAAGCGCTTGATCCAACCGTCTAACGCGAGCCTCTCAAGGTGTTGGTCGAGGCTCTTGGCAATCAAACCATTAACGGAGACGACTATCGGTACAATGATCGCCGAATCAACATCCCACATGTCGACAATCTCGTGCGCCAGATCCAGATATTTTATTTGTTTATCCTTTTCGGCTTTCACGAGATTTTCGTCATGTGGAATGGTGATGTCGACGATCATTGCACGACGCTCTGATCGGTCTATCAGCACAATATCAGGTTTGTTAGCGACAACAGTCCTGTCTGTGATGATAGAGCGATCCCAGTACAACGTGATACGACTATTCTCGAGAACTGGCTCAGCAACGTACCTGTAGTATGGTACCTCAACGTCCACAAGGTGGTATTTCAGAGCAAGCTGCTGGTGGATTATCCTGGCTACTTGCTGTGCAAGTACTCGCCGTTAGCAAGACGTGAACAGCCGGAAACAATATGTCTGAGGGACTCACCGGGTCGGTGACAGGCACGACAGATGTCAACAGTGCCATCCCTCAGGATATATTTCCGGTAGTTATTCGTCATGATAACTTCGTCAGCAATTGCACAGACAAAACCCTCGGTTTCACCGAAGAGGTCACCGAACCGTAGCCAGGCCACGGATGCTAGTAGGTCCACATCGGGCCCATGAAGAGCCCGAAAGAACCTGCCGTGAAGCTCCTTGCTCTGCCATACCTCCCTGCGCTCGTTGACACCAAGCACTACAGGCCTGCGCCAGTTCTCTTTAGCCAAGGAGAGCGGGGTTAGCCCGGTATCCACCGCGACGACATCCCGATGCACACCCGCGTCCACATGGAGAAAATATTCTCTTAGATTGTGTACCTCGCGGTTATGAAGGGACTTAAGGTTTAGCAAACCCCGGCCCCCACACTTCCGCGGGATATACAATCTCATTACAGATGAACGCGGGTGATGCATTCGGTATGACGTCATCAGTGTACGGACTTTTCGATCCAAGGTGTCTAATTCAGTCTGAGTCCACTTGAGTATGCCGAAGGAGTACATAAGAAGTGGCATAACCCAGCTGTTGCAGGCCCGGATCTTGTTGCCACCTGACACGCGGACCTGGCGGACTGGAATTGCGATGCCAAACAAGCGTGCGAACTGCGTAGCCATTTTAGCCAAAAGTTGTGCAGTCCGTCTAGGCCTGGAGATTTCCAATTAGACAAAGGACGGACTGCGATGGCTACGTCTGTGCTATTAATGATGGTATCTTCCATTTCTGGAATAAGTTCGCACGCTCGTTCTACGTCACGCATCCATTCCCCCTCTGTGTGTATGACAGGCACCGACCAAATGTTGCGCCAAAACAAGCTTGTCGCTTCAGCATTCGGTAAATGCCTGTCATCCACACCTTGGTCCGTTCGCTGCCAGTCTCTATACACCCACCTTTGGTCCCTTTGGAACATGCGGTTCACATTATACCTGTCCACGCGTTTTTTATACCCGCGTATTCGGTTTGCCCATGCATAAATTTTTTGCTTCAGGAAGTCGATGCGCTCTGTGACACGTGACATATAATCTTGAGGGCTGATTTCAGTCCCCAAGAATGCCCGTTTCACAAAGCGCATCACTCTCGGACGAGTGTTCCCGGTCCTGAAGCAGGACAACTTGCCAATGAGTACCCTTGCCTCGGTAATACGGCGTTCAATCCTGTATTGCCAAGCCGGTACGGCGTACCTTGGTCGTATAGCAGGAGCTTCAGCTAAAAGCTTAATACCTGCTATACGACACGCCGCAACAGCCGTACAATACAGGATCGAATGGGTATCACCGAGGTCTTCGCTATTTTCTAGGTAAGTAGGCAATAGCGAATCAAGAGCACACACCAGCGCAATGTTCCGTCTATGCATAGGCAACCGAGGCAGGCGTGGCCTAATATTGTGGGGCGTGGACCGATACTCGTGAAGCGCACATTCCAAAGCGGCCTTAACCTCCTCTTTGTACTGAGTACTTACCATTATAGTCGCGGCATCCGGCCCCGTAGATTCACAGTCAACTACATTTGTAGAAACCTGGACCGGGGCAGGGATATCGCGGCTAGTTTGGGGGTACTCCGAGCGTAGTCTCTCAAGTGCAGCCTCATTTAGCAGATGACAGCGCTGAATGGCCCGCACTTGGTCCGATAGTCGTTGTGCCGTAACGTTAACAGTCGGCTCAAGCACCTGAAACAGAGGCACGGTACACAGTAAGGTTGGCTCCCCCCTCTGTAGCCGCATAATATGCCCGCATGACGTTCTCATTAATGGATTGAGTCCATCTCATGCGGCGCACGTTACCACCGGCAGCGGGGGCCCTGCTTGAGGCCGGTGGGCCTCTGGGTCCCAAGCTTGTAGGTGGCCGGCTTCTCCCTCGGCGACGTGCAGGTGGAGGTGACGTCGGCGGAGAGAAGTACTCGTCGCTCGACGAGCTCGACGCCTCAGCAACGGTTGGTGTCGACGTAGCGTTCGGTTCCCGTGTTTGCGAGGCGGAGCGGAGCGACGAGTCCGGGGGTGGAGTTTGTGCATCTTGTGCTCTGGCGCGACTTCTTGTTATCATTTTTATATTCTTGGGCTATAGATTTCTTCTATAAATTTATAATGTGTTTTGCTTGACATATTGTCATCATCTGTCATTCTGTTTATTTTTGGTTATCTGAATTATAGCAGAATAGGTGTAATTTTCGTAAATTTACTATTTATTGGTTAATGAGGTTTCCTTTTCTTTTTGCGGCTATTGTATGGTTTGTAAAAGCTTGTAAAATTATGAATTTAAATGTAATTTGAACGTAGATATATTTTACACGTCATGACTCTTTAAGTGTTGCCAGGTTATTATTATTATTATTATTAAATTCCTCTAAAACATTGATAATAATCGAGCTTAAAGTGACAGCTGTCCGATCAGAACTAACATCAATATATTTTATAAATCGATCTATTATTTCTGAGTCGCGAAAATATCTTAAAACAAGAACTAACTGTTCGCGACCGCTGACGTCTGGAGTTTCGTCAACCATAACAGCAACAAAATCGGTTTGCGTTATTTCTTTCTTTATCTCATCACACATTACAGACGCGACGCTGGAAATCAGATCATTTTGGGTTCTTTTCGACAACCCCGTGAATGAGCTACTAGATTTAAATTACCGTCATATTTAGCTAACAAATCTACAAGTTCCAAAAAATTACCTTTATTAAATGATGAAGCGTGTTCGTCATGGCCACGAAAAGCTAATTCTTGTTTACCGAGAAAGCAAACTACGTCAATCAACCGTTTAAAAATATTTCTATTCCTATCAACTTTTGCGTTGTGCCGTTCAATGTCTAATTTGAACTGCCTATTCAAACTAGACTCTATTCTACCTTTACCAAAAGTTTGGAACTTTAAACAAGAATCTATATGTTTTTCCGATAAATCGTGTTTAGCAGCAGCTTTGTGAAAATTATTTAAATCTGAATATCCGTTATAGGTCCAAACATTATTTTTATCTTGTTTTTAAAATAATAAACAAGGAAAACAAAATAATTTATTTGTATGTAGGTACAATCGGCCCACTTGATGCTCGACCACCTGAAAATATTTTACTATGAACGGTTCATAACGGTTCGGTCACACACACAAAGGCAAAAACCACTCCCACATTTTACTTCCAACCAATTAGGACGGGGCTAAGGTGTGGGAACGGGAACATAAAACATTTTTGTTAACTTAGTTGCAATTTGCACTTCCTTGTATGATGACGCGCGCGTGTTTACTGTATTTTGCTCACGACTTGTTCTGTTTACGGATTCCGATATCTAGCAATTTTGTTGACCACAAAACTACTGATTGAACTCTCGTTGACTTGTGGTGTGAATTAGTGGACCGTTTCTTCTTCATCTGTTTACCTATGGTGGCTGTGTTTTATTGGACTGTTGGATGCTTTCTTGCTGACCTCTGCGAGTCTTCACAATTAACCGAAATTTAAACCGGGAATTAAATTTTGGATCTTCATGGCCAAGGATACAGGACAAACCTTTACCAAATATCGCGGGAGTTAAATGTTACGGTAAGTCAAATTCAAATTATATTTTATTACAATAATTATTAATTATGTTTAACAATAGAATTGGCTATTGGTTCAAAAGTAATTGGGGGAGACCAAATAATAATATAATCAATATTTCTGAAAAGTATGGTTAATTTCATAGCTAAGGTTTGTTTCGTTGTTATAATATAATAATATCCTCAGTGATGACGGCAGACATTAGGATTAGTTGTTTCATCTTTCGCAGTTATTAATTTCTAATATTTTATATAAACTTAATATTTTAATTTTACTATGTAGTGTAGTGAAATGTATTAATTTCGTATATAATTTAAAAAAACAATAACTACTAAATGGTTTTTGTTAATAGATGGTGCAATGGGTGAGAAAGATTTAAGTGCTTAGTTTATTAAAATTTTATGAAATATATTCAAATATGACGATGATTGTCGAAAAATCATTCTACTAATTTACTACCAAAATTATAAGTATATAAGTAATATATATATATATATATATATATATACACACACACACACACACACATATATATATATATACATATTATCATACATAGGTATAGGACTACTTATGATTTTCAACAAAAATAATACTAAAAATGATTTTTATAAATTAATATGCCGTTAATGTCTTTTTCGTAAATCAATGTAAAGTGAAAGTTCATTTACATTTTTTGATATCCAATAATATTTACATTTAGTTTACTTTAAACATGATGTTCTGAGTCACTTGGTAATTCGTATATTTTTTAAACGTGAACTTCTTGGAACTAGACTTTCACTCGTTCAATTAATCTGAAATATAACAACGAAACGTAGTACTAATCGGAACAAAAACTATTTTGTATAACGAGTGGCAACATATAAAAGGCTGCCTCTACTGAAATGTGAAAAGTAGGAATTTCGTGCTTTTATACACTTATATTTTTTTTCTATGATTCATACTTAAATCCAGCCTTAATAAATCATGGTGTTTCATTTTTATTTTTCTCACATTAAAGATGTTATGCATAACCCTTTTTAAATGTACTATTTATGTTAAAACAAAATAAATTATGTAAAATTTTTTGAAGTATTGAAAATCATTTAAACTACTTTTGACAAAATAAATTGTTTTCATTCACACGCTTTAGTAAATTTTAGAAATCATAAAGCGTATATTGTGTTAATAAATATAATATTTTATCATTTTATGTATGGATTTTTTCTGAAATAAAAACAATTATTATTATTATAAAACAATAGTTAAATGATCCCCATAGTAAAAGTTGTAAAACTGAGAATCCTTTAATCAATTATCGTCTTTAAATCGTTACACAAGAACTGAAAATAGTTTGCATAAAATAAGTTTTTGCTTTCCCACGGTTCGGTAATTCCAGGTGCCATAAATATGTTTGCCGAAAAAATAGGTTCATGATACCTACGCATAATAAATGTCCTAAAACTGGAAACGATTAAGGCAATTATCATCTTTAAAATCAATTAAAAAGAATTGAAAATAGTTTGCATGCGAATTTGTTTTCGCAGTCGGTAGCTTCTCATATAAACGCTTATTCTATTTTCAATCATATTTCAACTATTTAAGAACTATTATCTAATTTTATCAGTGACAACTCGTTCATACTGCTGATTTGTGAAGAAATAATATTAGGTATAATAAAATAACACCATTTTTAAAAATGTGCTTGTCTTACTGTTCTATTCATTCAAACTTTTAATGAGTGGATATCGAAGATCTTTTATACATTTATTTTAACTTCGTATTTTTTTTCAGAGAGCTACATCGTGCCGTTGGCTATAGTGGAATGCTGAGGAGGACTGTATTAACGTCGGATAACGTAACGCAAATGGTCAGCACATACGAAATGCAGCCATTTACCAAGACGTCGACGTTCGCTAGACTATTTGACTGCGGCATGCAGGCTGTAAGAAATGTGTGCATTATTCCGCTACAATAATTAAGACAAGAACTACAAGAAGCAAGAGTGCGTTTCGCTCGCGAGTACAGAGATTTTGATATATCACACGCTAAATTTTCAGACAATTTTTTTTAAATCAAGTGCACACATTCGTCATAACTTATGGCTTGTAAATAATACTAGATACAAGCCCAGAAATGTGAAGCCGGAAGTCTGAATGTGAGGACGAATTATTGTTAACAGCACAGTTAATATATATTGACGGTAGAGCCAATGGATTGTATTGAAATTAAATGTTTGTAATTCTTTTAAATTGTAATCTAAATTAAACTTATTGGTTATTTTACTGTAATAAATATAAGCTAGCATCTGAAATAATTAATAATCTAAACATTGTTACTTAATTTAATGAAACTGACTATTTTCATTAACTAAGACGTTATTAATATAATATTTATTGATGAAGTAATTGGTAATTAAGCACTTTGATGACTATATAGCATGATAAAATAATAATTTAATAATATTAAAAATATATCGTTATTGTTAACTAATATGATTTTGGCCTATTGTTTTATACCTCATCCACAATTTTAAAGTATAATTAAGGATTAAATCATTCATAGGTGCACAAATGTTATGAAATTGTTTGACTGATCCATAAAATTAATAAAACAATTGACTCTTTTCTTTATTTCTTGCCCTCATTCCAGGTAATACATTTATTTCTATAAAAATAATCTGTGGTTAAAAATTGAATATAACTTGCTGAATTAAAACCATACTTATACTATTAATATTAAAGAGTTAAAGTTGTATGTAGAGGTTTACCCTGAAGCTACTAGCCCGATTTAAATTTTAAATTTCAAATATCTTTATTTCGTTAAATCAATCCAATGGTATATTTAAAATTAAATTTAGATAAAACACCTAAAACAAAGAACTTACAAAATGATATAGGTTTTAAAGCATAGGTGAAAGACGTAGGATTCTTATCACTCGAATCAAGATATACGCAAGCGGAGTCACTGGGAACAACTATATATAGCATACTAGCTGACTGAAGCAGACGAAGACCCGTAAACTTCGTCTGCTTCAATTATCCTCGTTTTTGCAACATTTGTCATTGCTGCGCTGCTTCTATTGGTTGTAGCGTGATGTTATAGCCTTCCTCGATAAATAGGCTATCCAACAGTAATAGATTTTTTTAATTTAACCCAGTACATCCTGAGATTATCGCGTTCAAACAAAAAAACGATATACTATATTATATTACTATACTAGCTGTCCCGCGCAACTTCGTATGCGTAATTTTCCCCCGTTTTTTAAACATTTCTCGTCGCTTCTCCGCTCCTATTAGTTGTAGCGTGATGTTATATAGCCTATAGCCTTCCTCGATAAATGGGCTATCCAACAAAAAAATAATTTTTCAAATCGGACCAGTAGTTCCTGAGATTAGCGCGTTTAAACAAACAAACAAACTCTTCCGCTTTATAATATTAGTATAGATTAATCATTGAACTCATAGTTGCTGATGAGTTGAACTACCTCTTAAATAGCTACGGAGGGCAAGCCAAAATAAAGACTTAAATATTTGAAAAATATTTATGATCGTTTTGTAACATATATGTTACAAAACGATCATTTCGCATTTTTGAAACATATATTATTAGCTTTAGCCCGCGGCTTCGCCCGCGTGTTTAAGGTTATTGCAATAAAAACTATCTTTTGTCCTTTCCCCGGTCTCAAACTATCTCCATATCAAATTTCATCTAAATCGGTTTAGCTGTTTGAGCGTGAAAGCGTAACAGACAGACAGACAGAGTTACTTTCACGTATAATATTAGTATGGATATGTTTCAAAAATGCAAAATAATTTTACAAAAATTAAATTAAATATTTTCGATAAACCTACTTATTATAACAGAATCATACTAAAACATACGCACAATATAGGTCATAAATTACAGGCACTAGTTTTAAACTCCTCTACTAACTCATATTTATAGAAAAGATAGATTACAGATCAAAAAGTAATTAAAAAAAAAATAAAAAAAATCTGACGGTTTCCCGCTAGATTGAGGCAAAATATACTATATTCCTCTCCAAGCTTTAAATTACTTCTTTACTATTTCAACAACACAAACGAATAAATATATAATATAAACTATTTATAACATTTATGTAGATTTGTATGTATTTCAATAAAATAATTCATTGCTATTTCGCTCAACTGCAAAAAGCGCGCTTACAACAAAAGTCACAATCCTATAATAGTATTTACAAAACTTCTAATCGGGACTACGATGGGACAAACAAATAGACGTTGTCACCACACGATCAATGAGGCTCATCCCTATCTTTAAGTCGCTCAGGCACTCTGCGAACCCTGATACCCTAAAGATGGTCTTTCATGCCCTATGCCAATCGGTCATTGGGTACTGCATTCCTGTATGGGGAGGAGCTGCGAAAACCAAGCTTCTTAGAGTTGAGAGAGCACAAAGAGCTGTACTCAAAGTCATGATACGGAAACCCTTTCGTTACCCTACGACGCAATTATATCTGGACTGCAGGGTTCTAACCGTCCGACAGCTGTATGTGCTCCATGCAACACTTAAAAGACACGCAAGTATCCCCCGTTCCAATCCCAATAAACGCAGAAATCTCGTTTTAGGTACACGACACAAAACTTCATTCACCAGACAACAATTTCTAGTATTGAGCACACACATGTACAAACAATTAAACAATACACTAAATATAGTTGACCTAAATATAAACGAACTGAAACTTAAAGTTACGGACTGGCTTCTTCAACAGGACTACGGCAAAACAGAATCACTCCTTACATACATCGCCTAACATAACACCTTACTTACACCATATCAAATGCTTTCCAACACAAGCCATGCGCGCACACACAGACACACATACACACACACACACACACACACATACACACACACACACACAAACTATTTTCTGCATTATTATAAAATATTATAAAATAAAATATAGTGATAGAGCGACACAGTCTACAACTTGTGAAGTCTAATTGTAAGTCGTCTTGTAGCCGAACACTGTCTCTTATGATACAGGTTACCCTAGTATAAGAGACAGGGTTTAACATTTTATGCAAACAGATCCGAGTTGTATCTATGTAATACCTTACTTCTACCAATCTATGTACTGTACAACTATTTTATGCATTATTTGTAGAATCTGTTATAAAAACTCTGTACTTTTTGTGGCACAATAAATAATTATTTATTTATTTATTTATTTATTTATTAATCGGCTCGAAATATGCCCAACAACAACGCAACGTACTAAAAAAACAAGGACCCCGCCCCCTTGCATCCAATAAGGTGCAGATGTTCCTGTGTGAGTGCGCTTACGTAGAGAGCGGACGTTTCTCGCAAGCCATTATAGCCTTAGGGGTGTACGACCGCCGAGTAGGCCGATTGTACACAGCCCGCTAGCCAGTTATAATTATCGTAATACTTTTTATTAAAAGAACGTGTGGAATTACCTTTTTTTTGAGTTAAATCTAAATCGCGAATACAATTATTAAAATATAATATATTACGGGTCTTAATCGCGTGAATAATTTAAGGTAAAATACCTTGTTTATTGCCCGACGTTTCGACCGTATTGTTTTCACAAAGCTGCTGCTAAACACGATTTGTCGGAAAAACATAGATTCTTGTTTAAAGTTCCAAACTTTTGGTAAAGGTAGAATAGAGTCTAGTTTGAATAGGCAGTTCAAATTATCAAGGTATTTTACCTTAAATTATTCACGCGAACCTCTCAGTTCCGGGTGGTACCAGATGGTACCTGTAAACGATTATTGCCTTCAAGTCCGGGTGGTACCATACGGTACCAGCACACCATAGCTGATTTAAGCTCTATTTGTACGCTTGTTGAGGTTCAATATCGTTTGTAATTGATTTATGTCTACGGTCGTTATGATTTCTCAAACATAGCCAATAGTAAAAATAAAAAATATTGCCGGCAACAATAATAAAAACTTTTCTAAACTAGCTAGTATCTGTGAACAAGAGTGCTTCTATTAGATTGCTGTCCGTTTTTAATTTCAGTGTTGTGTTTGTTTTGAGATTTTGTAAGGTTAGTGGATAAATATTCGTTTATAAGTGTTTATTGCAACTTTGTAGATAATGTTTGAATGAAAATAATATCCTAAAACTTGTTTTTTGACTCAACAAACTTTACGTAGTTTCGAGTTCGTCAAAGTTATATTATACTGTCGATTCTTCAATAAATAATTGTCTATTTAAACAAAAAAAATACTCCATTATTTATGAACAAAAATCTTTTTACCAAAATGTGAATAGAGGTAATAGGAACCGAGATATAAACATATTTATAAACGCTGTCATTGTACTTGGCGATAACGCGCGCGCTGCCGGACGTCAAGGAGTTTCGTAATAGAAATCACCGGGGCTGAAAGGTAGACCCGTAATATATATACACTGACGGACTCATAAACTGCATCAAAGTTCAGGTTTACTCTAAAAGGATTTTTTTATAATAAGTATGCAAACTTTTTAGATTAAATTATATAAATATGGAAAGACTGGCTCTTAATCTTAAAAAAAAATTAAATTTAAAAATAGAACTGCGGTAAAACAAATGAATATAGCCGGGAAAAGAAAATTTACTCGTAGTATCAGATTTGCGTGTTATTTATAGCAAAGTTTTAAATTAATTCTCATTGATTTTTTTTGTTTGGTCAATTGAATTATTGTTACCAGCATAATTGTTGGGTTAGTTTTTTAACACATCGAGAGTTTTTGAACCATAATATGGATACTTCGTCCGAACAAGCGGCACAAATTGTAGCATTGGTGCGGGAGGACTTGGATTAACGAACGATTGGTAGAAATTTAAATTTAAACCAGTCTACGGTTTGTAGAATATACAGAAGGTTTGTAGAGACAGGTTCTTACAGGAGGAGACGTGGTACAGGCAGAACTCGAGCAACCACAGGTCGTGATGACCGATTTATTGTTACAACTTCCCTGCGAAATCGTTTCCTCACGTCAGTTAACATCAAAACCGAGCTTAATGAAGTGCGTGGAAAAAACGTGTGTGCACGAACAATAAGAAGAAGGTTAAAGGAAGCGGCTATCACCCCTTTTAGACCAGCAAATGGTCCAAAGTTGTCTGCAGCTCACAGACAAGCTCGCTTAAGATTTGCGCGTCATCACCTGAATTGGACAGAAGAGCAGTGGGCCTCTGTATTGTTCACGGACGAGTGTAGGACATGTTTATATGGTGCAGATGGTCGCAGAAGAGTCTATCGTCGACGTGGGGAGCGATATGCTCAAAGTTGCATTGAGGAGCGTGTTCCTTTTGGAGGCGGTTCATGTATGGTCTGGGGTGGCATATCGATGAACGGGCGAACAGAACTTGTGTTCATAGACATGGTCCGTCAAAACGGTAATAGAGGGGGTTTGACAGCACATCGCTACATAACAGAGATATTAGAAGATCACGTGGTGCCTTACATGGGATTCATAGGCGAAAATTTTACTTTAATGCAGGATAATGCCCGGCCGCATGCAGCTGCACAAGTTCAACATTATTGCGAAGAGGTTGGGATACGTACAATGAATTGGCCAGCACGCAGCCCGGATCTTAATCCCATCGAGCATGTTTGGGACAATTTAAAAAGAGCTGTATATGCGAGAAACCCTTCGCCTACGACAGTGGCAGCACTAAGAACAGCACTTTCAGAAGAATGGGACAATATTCCGCAAGATCTTTTAAAAACCCTTATAAAATCTATGCGGAACCGATTAGAATCCGTAATAAGGGCACGTGGGGGTAATACACCTTATTAAAACACAAATAAACCCTTGCATAAAGTTTGTGTCTATTGTTAAAACCAATTTTTTAATTAAACAATTTTTCCTTAAACTTCTGTTTTTTCTTCAAAAAAGGTCTTAAGGTCCTTTCCAGTACATAAACTTAAACTTAAAGATATGATCCTACGCTGTTTTAAAGTTCACGAACCAATCTAGAGGTTTCAATTTAAATCTGTATAGAAAGTTTGCATACTTGGTTAAAATATTTATTTCAAAGTCGTCTATTACTTTGATGCAGTTTATAAGTCCGTCAGTGTATATTTTAATAATGTGTACAAATCGCGAAAGTTTATCAACATTTATCGCGAATACAACGTCCCCTAACAATGATTTTATTTTTTTCATCAAAAGACAACGTCGAGAAAACACGAGTTTTTAATTTATTTAAACACACTTCACCAGCACAGATCTCACAGCTATAATTGGGTAGATGACTACAATAACAATAAATTATTTTACACTATACTGGAAATAGCATTTAATTTTGCAAAAATATTCTAAAAAACAATGTTTCTCTACATTTTTACGTTGTCATGAATTTATAAACATCAAAACAAACATTGTAACTACATGATTTGACCATACAAAAGAATGACGTCATTGTTTTGTATTTCATGTAAATTAGTACGAGGGCATCGTTTTGACGTTTCTTAAAAAGATACTGATTTGACTTGACAGTCATCTACCCTATTTTCCATAATTCACAGTAATTCCAGTAAATTAACTAATTAATTAGATATCAATCACTGCGCTCAAATTCACTCGCAGCTCTGTGTGAAACAATAATTTAAAAAATGGCGTGATATTATGCTGTATAAAATGATACCTAGGCCTAAAATAAACAACAAATATGCTGTTTTTGACAATTACTTAAATCGGTCGGCTTATCTTGGAAGCACTGCTTATTGCCGGTGTAATAATTTGCGTGTGTGTGTACAATTTACGCACACACTCAAAGTATTTGTCGTATTCGAATGACTTAAAAATGCACTATCTGTAGGCAGAAATAGTTCTGCTTACAGCCGGCGCCAGCGCCGGCGGCAGCAGTTCCGCGGTAAGTCGATGTTTTGCTGTTTGTTTAGTAGTTCGCTCAAGGACCAATAGATGGCAGTGGCACAAGTTTTTATTCTATCTGATAATTTTTTAGCGTACCTATTTATTATTATATTCAATTTGTACTATTTAATTTAATAGATTTAGATAGGCTAGCGGGCTAGGGTATGCAGTGCTTATTTGCTTGTATGAAGCGCACGCGCCTGAGGGAAGGTAAGAGAAGTAAACAGCGAGTGCAATTCACAACTTACTGTGGCCAATGTATTTTAGGCTTTTACACTTATATTTTCTCCATCGAATAATTTATTAACTTTGGTATAAATATTTGGGTATACAAAATAGAATTCTCACTTCCACGTAAGGAGCGCGGAGGCAGCTTCGTTTATCTAAACCACCAAAAATATGATAAGAGGGGGGCAGAGGGTTATGCCTTTAAAACACGGTTCAGACGTTTATATAGCCTCCCATTTGACACAATCGCTAACAAGCCCACTGAACCGTTCCGCGAACAACTCGTTGGGTGAGAGAGCTAACACCTCAATGCCGCCGGAGCCGTCGAACTGCGGAGCCTGGTCTGCCTCTACCAAGACCAGAGGCAGGATGAACGACGCTGTGAGGAGTACTGCGGGTATCATCTGGAAAAAAATAAGTTCAATTCAAATCTTTGTAATATCGAGAGTCTATAAAATTATAGTTCACCTGGGTGTAAGTAGGCGATATTATGAGATGTAAGTATTAATAAGCGATTCTATTAAAATATTATTATGGTATCCTGTACCTACCATTGCAAACAGTACCACTGCAATAAAAAAAAAAATCGTTTTTATTAACTTTCTTGTACCTATATTATAATAAGTGGAGGCAAAAGTATTTTCGTATTTTGAAATTATTATTAGAGCAAACCTCTTTGGTTGTACTGAATGTAACTGGCTGGTTTTAATACCATTAGGTAAATGTTGACATTCTGAAGATGCGACTACAAGCAATTTTTCAATTGTTTTTGAAGCAAATAAAATGAACGTATGTGACGAAGAAATTCGGTACATTTTAAAGTTTTTGTCATTTGTTGAATCAAATGGACCGCCACCCTCGTCATGCGAGTGACCACACCATCACCACCGGCCAAAATGATTTGAACATGTCAGGATGTGGGTATTTTAGTATGTGGGTGTGAAGAAAATAAAGAGGGCACATTGCTGCTAGCATCTTACCTCCTGAAGTTCCCTGTCAAAAGTATCTCTAGGATACACATCGTTAACATCCAAGCCGACCCTCTCGAGCGCGCACGTCAGCTCCATGAAGTAGTGCTCCAACAGACGCTGATGGTGCTCGCGACGGAACTGCTCGTCGGTGCCCATAAACTCCAGGTACAGCAGGTCGACGACACAACTCCCCGGGTGAACTGTTTGATAGTCCACCACCATGGTTTTTAGTTGGCTGTTCTAAAAATGGAAAAGAAGAGTTTTAATTGAAAAAAAATACCTATTTAGGTAAGTCGTAATTCCATAGGGCTCTATCATCAAAATTCAAAATTCTTTATTCACTTAGGATGCAAAACAACTCTTGTGATACGTCAGGATTCTACATGTACATGTAATGCTAAGTTCGTAAGCAATAGGTAAAGCCGGAGAAAAGAACCTGGCAATAAAAACTCGCGGCCTCTTTTTTCAAATTGCCAATTTTACAATGTTTGAATGTTTATATAAACTTGATATGGGGGTAAGGTGCTGCAACTATACTATACACCATGATAAAGGACTGATGCAAATTATATTATCAAAAAGTTGAAACATGAGATAAACTAAAATCAGCCTTAGTGGGTACAACATAATATTTTTATTTTTTGGCTTAACGGCAATCTGTTCGAAAACAATAAGCCATTTTTCTGTTTGGATTTTCCAGTCTAGTGTTATTCATATATTTTTTTAAGGAGACTCATTGGTCGGCCCATCCTTTTAAGGTGCTCTTCCCGAATTGAATCGGGTACCCAAGCAGGGAATGTCACTACGCTTCAACCGCGTATGATGAAGGCCTCCATCTCCACTCAAAGCCTATGGTTCATTTTCATGCTGTGATAGTCTGTTTTGGTATATAGCGCTGTAGTGACTTATTTCCTGCTTAATTGTTCTTATATTAATGTCTAAATACATGTATTTATTACATATACATTTTGGAATGGTACTCATGGTCCTAAGTGCTTTATTTTGAAATCGTTCGAGTATTTCGATGTTACTATTGCTAGCAGATCTCCAAAGCTGGATCCCGTAAGTCCAGATTGGCTTTAAGATCACTTTGTAGACAAGCAACTTGTCAATGTTGCTGAGCTGGGAGTGACGTCCCGTTAGCCAGTACAGGTCGCGATGTTTGCTGTCGCTTGCGTTTGGTCCAGATGTGTTTTTGCCATGTCAGTCATCTGCAGGTGTCAGGTGCATTCCCAGGTACCTTGCATGGTCTTGTTGGGGAATCTGCTGGTTATGCAACTTTACGGATGGACAAGTATATTTTTGAGTGTGAAAGTAACATGAGTCGATTTGTTTTGGTTAGCTTTTATTCTCCACAGATTGAGCCATTCTTTGATTTCATTAAGATGGACCTGTGGTTGCCTTGAGGCAGTTTCAGGACACGGGCTTTCCGATAACAGGGCGGTGTCATCAGCATAGGTTGCTGTCATTGTATTTTCGTTCGTTGGAAGATCCGCCTTAAATATGAGGTAAAGTACGGGGTCAAGTATACTGCCTTGAGGGACACCTGAGTTAATACTATACAGTTCTGAGCACTCATTGTTAAATTTAACCTGATAGCTTCTTTTGCTGAGGTAAGATCTGAGGATATTCTGAAAAGAGTGGGGCAGATACTTTTTAAGTTTAAATATTAAGCCGTCATGCCACACTGTTACTGTTTTTACTGCCACACTGTTTAAATATTGGCCAAAGTACCTACTTGTAACGAACGATTAAACATAAAATATGAATTGTGATATCAAAAGCAAGAAAATAATGGCCTTTATTCGTCACGCAGAATCTTTACTTACAATCAAACTTTGGACATCAATAAAAACTGAGTAATACTCTTTAATTATTTTCAACCGACTACAAAAAGGTAGGTTCTCAATTCGACTGTATGTTTTGTTTTTTTTGTATGTTTGTTCACCGATTACGCAAAGACAACTGGACCGATTTGGAAAATTCTTCTGTTTGAAAGGGTATACTTTCAAGTTGGTCCCATTGTCATCAGATCACGATCTGATGACGGGATCCTGGAGAAATCGAGGGTACTCTTCAAATATTAAAGGCACACCTACATTGATTTAGGTACATTTCATAGTGATTCGTGCATTTACTCTCAAAAACATGGTCTTCATTATCACGTCACCAATAGGTGCCTATTGGTGACGTAGAAGTGATAATAAAGACCACAAATGAAATATTGAATAGGTCCTATTTAATATTTCACGGTTTGCGATTCAATTACTTTAATATCATATTGAGTAGCATTTTGTTCTCGTCATACTACTATTACACAATGTAATAGAGCTGATAGTGAACTATCATGTGAACTCCTCAACAATTTACGGCCCTGCATCGGGGCAAGCAATATTTTGTAAAGGGATTTGAGCAGTTTCACTTATTGCTCAAATCCCTTTACAATAAAAAATATTTATTTACTTCCACCAACCCACTAAAAAGTGAGTATTATATAACTTTTTTCAAAAATAAATACAAAGCAACTAAAAAGCTAAAAATAATATCTACCTATAATAACAAAAAACAAATTAACATTTTGAAGTTGGTGCCGAATTAAACAAAAACAATTTTTTCAGGGCACTAACTTCAAAATGTCAATCTATTTTTGATAATCTAGGTAGGTAGCGATTGCTTTTTAGTTGTCTTGTATTTATTTTTTAAGTCGGTAATATTTTTTTGTAAAAAAGTTTTGTCATGGCGTCTCGAGTTATTTTATTAATTCTATAGATTCGGTGTTCTACTTCATTTTGTTAAAGGGATCGTAAATTTTCTGTGATATTATTTTTATGGACAAGACATGACGTACCTATCTTGTTTTATTAGAACAAGCAATGTCTCCAAAGTCAAATCATGCTCAATGTGACAATTAAAACCAAGTGACAACAAAATTCACCCAAGCTTAATTTAGTAACAAGTAGCAAGCAACTAGATCCATTTTTCTTTTTCATTTAAATATTCATCGACTGTTTCATAACCTCTACGCATAAGATGATTTTTGACTACATTTTTGAACTTCATGACTCTTAATGCTAGCTGGTATCTTATTGAATGCTGTCACAGAAAGCCCCCTAAATTAATTATGAGTTTTAGGTAAGTAGCCTATGATCATCTTACTCTTTGTAGTAGGCATTTAAGCGAACTACCTAAATCGCTGCACCGGATTTTATGTAATTTGGTAATGGCAAAATATTCCTCGTGAAGTAATTTAGGTACGATTTAATGCAGGTTATGAAATGTGAGCTTGTGGATACCTAGATTTTAATATCCTAATGGCTAAGGCATCGGTCTCGCAATCGTGAGGTCGCGGGTTCGAATCCTACCTATTATACTACCGACGTGAACCACGTACGTACGTAACGTAAATATGGTACTAGCTGAACTCTGGCACGCTTCGCTGTGGCTTTTAACACTCGCCGGCCTTCTCAGAACGTTCTGCTAAAGTTTCATCACAATCTGATCAATGGTTTCCGAACGCATAGAGGACATATAGACAAACATTGATAGATAAATAAAATAATCTAGACATTTACCTAATAAAGAAGAAATAAAGAAATACTTTTATTTCGACCTACAAAAGCAACAAAATAGGTAGTTAGATATAGCATAGCCAAAAGTAAAATTATAAAAAAAACAATATAATAAAAAAAATACAATATTAAATTGACACAGTATAATAAATAATAATATCTTAGGACAACTCACACAACGCTATCTGATCCCAAACTAAGCAGAGCTTGTACAATGGAAACCAGACTACTGATAAACATACTTATATATTTCTAAATACATACATGTTATTGATAAATAACACCCAGAATAAACCATCGTGCTCATCACACAAAGTTTTATCCTGGGTGGGGATCGAACCCACGACCTCTTGCGTAGCAGTCGGATACACTCCCACCGCGCCACAGAGGCAGTCAGTATGCTGCTCCTCAAGCCTACGGGCCGTAAGGTCATCACCTCAGCATACTTAAGCAAGGCGAAAAACCTAGCGCTGTTTTTCAGCTGGCAACCGCTAATTATGATGAAATTTGGTATGGAGATAGTTTGAGTCCAGGGAAGGACTTATGATAGTTTTTATCGCGATAACCGACATCCACGCGGGCGAACCCGCGCGCGAAAGCAAGTACGGAATAAATAAAAATGGAAGAATTCCGAACATAACAGAACCCGCCTCGAGCAGAGTTTCATAACTTTAATTAGGGTTATTTTTCAGGGGGGACCTGGCCACCGACATGCCATACTTCGCGCGGCGGCGGGGGGGGGGGGGATCATTGTATTATTGTGTTGCCCCCGTGTAAGTATGGTAATTTGTAGTTTTCCACCGCCCACCTCCCCCCTTATATACGACCCATGTGCATGACAAATATGATGAAATTAAATCGAACTTTACCTCTCGCCGAAAGAAAAGATTACTCATTCTAAAATCTCCGTGACATATAACTGGTGTCTCCAACGGATATTTATATTTGAACACCTCTTCTACTGTTTCTGCACCGAACAGGAGCTTGGATATCTTCTCTTTATGTTCTACTTTACACACTTGGACGGCGTTATCTAACATTGTCTTCCAGGTTTCTTCTGCAACAGGATCCTCAACGTCATTTGGCAGAGGGAATTTAAGCTTCTCCAAACTTTTGGTGAAATTTTCAGGGTCTTCGTTTGCAAAAGCGAAAGATAATGCATGAAACCTCGCCAGGCTTTCGACTACAGATGCAGCGTATTCCCAATTCATAGCCGCAAATCTGCTGAAAGGACAATAACCTTTAGAAACTAGATCTTCTAAAACCACTGTCTCATTTCCTTCAGTATCATCCCCCCCATAATATTTAGGGAAAGGGAATCTGTATTCTGAATCGATGTTATGCTTCTCTTGAATTTTGTCGTAGATTTTCGCAAGATCTGAATACACGAATTGTTCAGTTTTGAACAATAATTCCACATTGAGCTCTTTACGAAACTGGCTGTTGATATTTGCTACTTTAGCAAAGAGTTTTAGATCTTCTTTGTGCTTTGCAGTGACACTGGCGGAGTACAAAGCTGATGTGTAATTTGCGCCTTCACTGTTCAATAGTTTCAAGACTATTGTACCGTTTTTGTACGGCTCGTCAATGATTTTATTGAGTAATTGGAGTAACACGGTCTCTGCGGCCGACATGGCTAACGCAGGATATGCGACTGATCGTAATAACTACAATCATTGCTTGAATTTAGTAATCGTTTGTCTGGTTTAGATAAGAGAGATCAATTTACTTAGTTTATTTATTGGCCTATAGATCCAAATCAAATGACCACCTGTTGTAGAAATTTGCTCTCTACAAGCGGAGTGGCGTTGAAAAATTTCTGGTTATACCTTAGAAAAGAAGTACCTACCTAAACTGTAGTAACTGAACGTAGGTCATTTAATAGACATAGGCTTCAACGTGCCTAGTTACTTAGCTAAGTAAATATTGGTATTGGTTACAATAATGATAAGAACAAAATTGTTAGATAATGGCATGTAGGCCTAATCAATGGTGTTAGTGTTTTCATATCGTTCGTGTCACAATACTTGTTAATGTCGTGTTACTTAATGCACGAACTGTAGGTACTGTGGATTCGTTCCACCTCTCGCATGTAACCTCATTATTGTGAACTATTTGTCTCGACGTTCTAAAAGTTTGATTTTAAAAGCTGAGAAAAAGTAAATGAAAACGAAAGGGAGAATTGAAAGAAGCGCCAAGACGAATGGTCGTGAAAGTCTTTGAATGTGAAAATGATAAATACTTGAATAAACTAACTCAAATCTGGGAAAAGAACTCTTTGATTCCTCACTCAGGTGGATAAATCGACCCCGCTACATCCCGCAACAGCACCATTGCGTTGCCACGCAATGGTGCTGACCATTGCGTTGCCTCAGTACCTACTGATCTTGTCCTTTTAAAAGAAAAAAACTCTCGCACTAGAGTACCTACCAACAGTCCAGTATAGCTTAGGACTTAACAAACATACCATTAGAAAACAGACTCCAAGCATGTAGGTACAACACAACAACCAGACTCAGAACGAACATCACCTAAGGGTGGAAATTGAACCCACGTTTTCTTGCGTACCCATCGTACCAGGGGCGTTGGACGTTGGGAACTTTGGGTTACCTGGCCCACCAACAAATGATACCGGGCCCGTCTAAGGCAAGCAGCGTCTGTGTGAAGGTAAACCCTATACAGAATAACTACGTACGATAACTATATACGATACTAACTATATTATGTGAAACTATCTCTGTAGGACAGAAAATGTACAGGATGACTTTAATTCAGTCGACAAACTTCAGGGGGAAAACCCGCGTGAAGGTAAGTATAAACATTTTTTTTTTCGTTAAGTACTTTATACATAATTTAGATTTTTATATCGCATGCGCACCTGATTTAAGTTATATATTGTTAATTTGATTATTACTTCATTGATTATGTAATAAACGCTTGACAAATTTTGATATTCTCAGTTTATTGGTCAATTTAACCACCTCAATGGCTTTGGTTACATTATCATCGATGGTCCATAAAATCTGTTTATTTTTTTTTACAATTTTATATTTTAATGTAAAACGAATGTATAACAGGTCCCCCTACTGAATCTCTTATATTAATTTATCGATTGATCAGAAATCTTAGCATTAGTAAAATATGTAGTTGAGTTTATTGTATTCTGTAGGTAAATAGATTAACTCCGCGGCTAAAGATCAAACAAAACGCGGAGTTATACAAGTTATTCTGATTTAGGTATGAAGTATATTACTAGCAACTAACATTAATCGATCCATCTTCACAAATTTTCGGATTTATAATACTTACCTACATATTAGTAGGAAACATAAATGATTACGGGGCCTCTGACAATGGATCTACTGCCTAGCTATTATATAAAAACTGCTAGGTGTAGCAAAAACTCAAGGTCAATTCCAACCATTTACATTCGAAAAACAGCCGTGGTCAAATCATCGTGTGTTATACGTCATTATCATCACAGATTGTATTATCTCACAATCGTATTGTAGGTACCGACGTGTAGTCTTACGTTTAGTACAGTCGACGCTATATCGTGTTATATCATCATCAATTTAAATACAGCAAAAATAATTAGTGAACCAATATGGCACAAGATGAAGAAATCATAAAGAAACTCATTGCAGAAATTGCCGAAGAACAGAATTTTGCTGACTACAATTTAATTATCGAACCTGTTTCTAGTGGCGGCGCCAATTATACTTCATACCTTTATAATGTCACTGTTAAAGAGGGAAAGAATGTTCATCATTTGTTCGCTAAAGTTGCAGCTATAGGCGAGAAACTGAGGACACAAGCGCCGAAGGTTTATGATACGGAAATTTTCGTTTACACGAAACTCGCGAAGGTCTACGACCAAATTCAGGACGAATATGAAGTGCCACAGGAACACAGGTTAACATTAACTAAATTCTATGGATATAACCCATACGATTATAAAGAAACTTTAATTCTTCAGAACCTAGTTATGGATGGATATGAATCTTACGATAGATTCAAATCAGTCACCTGGGAATACTCAAAGTCTTCGTTGACAGAAATAGCCAAAATGCACGCGTTATCGTTTGCGCACGCTGAACGTAATTTGGAAGAGTTCAATCAAGTCCTTGAGGAACGTAAGATTGAATGGGACTTGGGAGGTGGGCAGATGTCGGCATACTTCGATATGACGTTACTCAAAGCCAAGGGCGCCGTCGCAAATGAGCATGCAGAGAAATTCCGGAAACATTTCGAAAAAATTCACATGACCACATTTGCTGAAAACTTTCAATGGAATAAAAGACCAGTCTTGGGGCACGGGGACTACAGACCGAGCAACTTGATGCACAGGAATCGAGAGGTGAGTTAATTTATCGTATTTCTTTTAACTTTTTTATATTATTTGCAAAGTATTGCACAATGTCTCGAAACCAACACAATGGATTTTCTGCAACGGATAGCACTCACGCTTGAAACTTCTCGTTTCGAGATTTTCATATGTTCTTTGTTTGAAACATAACTGCCATTGTCGCATGAGTAAATAAATACTGTAACCCTCACCCTTGATGTTTTGTGTGTTCGAGTAGGTACCGCATACATAATAGGGATATTAATCAAAAATCTTCCTTTGCATCGGATGGAAGCTTGTGACATGAACTGATCCGACGCTGCTATTGTTTCTTATGCGATTTGCCTTCGAACTTAGTTATTATTCTCTTATGTACCTGTGTATTATATTTCCTTCCTTCACTAGTTATGGTTTTTAGTAAACAAGGAACCCTTATAGTTTCGCTATGTCTGTACGTCTGTCTGTTCCCAGGTTAGCTCAGAGACCCTTAGTACTAAAAAGCTGTAATACATTTTAGTTACGCGGACAAAGTGGTAAAAAAAATGCTTATTGTTAGGGTACTTCCCCTACACGAAAAGTGGGGATGTGATTTTTTTCTCACCTACCCCATTGTGTAGGCTGTCGTTGGAAAGGTTTTTTTTTTAATATTTTGTTGTTGGGGTTGTAAAGACTATTTTTTGATTTAGTTAAGTTGTATATTAAGCTGAATAATAAGCTTTAAACTACTTTAGAGTACTATTTTTTGTTTGAGACAAGTGTCCCACTCCCCCCTGCCAGCTAAACGGTTTTGTTTGATTTTAGAAATGTAAAATGAAAGTCAGGGTAGAAGTATTTATACCAAAATTTAAAGGAAACTATCACAGCTAAGTTGGCTTCACAACTTTACGAGTAAAAGCCGACCAAGTGAGAAGTAAGAATCATTTTCGTACAAAGTCTATTGAAAATTACATATGTGTTTAACGTAGGTATTTAGTAAATATGAACCAAAAATAAAAGAAAGCCCATTTCTTAGACTGCATTATTGTAATGGGCAACTACGGAACCCTACATTGTGCATGGCCCAACATGCACTTGCCCGGTTTTATTTCTCAATTAACGGTGCCGTGTTCAGTGTCTTCAGTGCGGAGTTCTTCAAACATAAACTTTAAAAAAAACTGTGTGATGTGTTCTTGCTTTTATTTAATTTCCGTTTTTTATGGGTTACATTATTGTATTAGGAAATTTTCTGAAATTTAAATGATAGTCGCACAGTTGAAATAAACGCATACCAAGTCAAGGGTGGAAGGCAACTTTATTTCATACCTGTAAAGCTATATGCTGTCGTAGGTATTTATGTAAATAGCGATAAATAAGTACATGCTTGAACTATTAGTTCTAGTTTACCCACGATTATTCATAATGATAATCTGATAACAACAGATCAATTTATATGTTAGAAATGACACATTTTGGTAGTCAGATGTATTTTGAAAACCAAAGCTGACGTGTTTTGATTTAAAATTGGCTCGAAATTAAAATGGCAAGAGCTGAAGAAATTGTCAAAAGGCTTATACCTCAAATTGCGAAAGAACAACATTTCGTTAATTACGATTCCAAAGTGGAACCTATTTCAAGTGGCGGCGCCAACTATACTACAGTTCTTTACAACATAACACTCAGTGAAGAAGACAAGGTCATTCACATGTTTGCTAAAGTAGCATCTATGGGAGAGCAGATGCGTTCACAACTAACAGACATTTACGACAGTGAAATCTCTGTTTATACAAATCTATCTAAAGTTTACGAGAGACTGCAAGACGAACATCAAGTGCCAGAAGAACACAGACTGTCATTTTCCAAATTCTACGGTTGTAACCGGACAATGTATGAAGAAACTGTTGTTTTAGAAAATCTTGTAATGAGCGGATACCAATCTTTTGATAGATTCACGACTATCAACTGGGAATACGCAAAAACAGCCCTTGGTGATTTAGCCAAAATGCACGCTCTGTCATATGCGTACAGCGAATATTATCCGGAGGAGTTTAATAAAATATTCGTAGAACGCAAGTTTGTATATTGTACGTTATGTTCAACGCAAAATTTCCTCCAAAAGGCTTTTAAACAGGCTTCTGAAGCCGCTAAAGAGGATACCAAAGACAAATTACAGAAATATGGAGACAACTTTGTGATGGACATGTTCGCTGAATTCTTCACAGTTGCAAAAAGGCCAGTATTAAGTCATGGAGATTTTAAACCAAGTAATTTGATGCACAAGGTTCAAGACGTAAGTTGTGCGAAATTTAAAATAATATATATGCCTATTAACTTTTACCGATCGTCAAATACGTCGAAACGTCGGGCACTAAAAAAGCACTAAATAAACTCTTCAATATTCATGCTTTATTTAATGAATACATGATAAATACATTTTATCATATCAGATATTACTAAATAATATATCAGTAAATGTAGATGTTATCAAATAAAACAATGAAGCGCCAGGGTGGCCTTATGAGCTATTAGCGGCTCAATATTCGAATTAACATTATTTTAATAATTGATCATATGAACCCGGATACCTCGAGCAAGGTAAAGTCTGCCAGCAGTTCTAATCATTTCCACTACACAAATGCCACTGCATCACTGACCCTATAACCACGCTGACACTTTGCACACACGACTATAAAAATGGCGACGTGTATCCGAAGACGTGTTGTCGCTACGAACGCTCGATTAAGACTGCCCCAGATGTTTCACTGCCCCGCTACCGGCACTCAAATGTAAACTCAAATGTAAATGGCACGTGACCCAACGGCAGCCATGTTTAAATGAGCAAATAATAAATCTGTAGAGAGGTCAATTCTGTACATGAAAGATATTTCCAAAATAACTATCAGGGGGTGATTAGGGATCGATACTGATGCCAAAAATGCAATCAATAAAATTTTTGTCTGTCTGTCTGTCTGTCTGTATAACCGTTATAGAAACAAAAACTACTCGACGGATTTCAACGAAACTTGGTACAATTATTTTTCATACTCATGAGGAGGTTATAGTATACTTTTCATCACGCTACAATTAATAGGAGCAGAGCAGTGAAGGGAAATGTTGGAAAACGGGAGAAGTTACTCCATTTTTTAAGCTTCCGTCGCGTGTGCAACCTTAATGGTTAAAGCTACACAGAAATCATGTATGACGGAAATATTCTCCTTAAAATTATATAAAAAATATCCCACGACAGCATATGTCTATCTTTTATGGTTGACTCATAATATCACGTGTAACTCCCGATAGCTTAACAGTTCGAAGCTTTCTGATTATATTTGTCTACTCTTACGTTTATAACACTCTCAGTCATCCCTAATTAAAAAAGTTAACATAATTAACAATTCCATAAAAAAAAAAATCATAGAAATCGGTATAGAAACACCAAAGTTATACATATAAATTATCACGCTTTTTCCCATAGGAGCTAAGCAGTAAGGCATAATGTCTGTAGCTATTTTTCGTTATAAAACAGTAACTACTTGACGGATCTTTATGAAAATTTACAGTTTTATAGTATTTTATATTATTAATAGGACATTTTTTACACTATGAATCATTACGCTAACGTCTATGGGGAACGAGTAGCAACGTATTTTTTGTCGCACCATAATGGTTTATCACAATTGTTTCCACAATTAGACTAGAATTAGAATACATAACTTCACGCTAAAACTATAAGGAGCTATACACAACATTTTTAAGTTTCATAAGAACAGTTATTTTGACGTGGTATGTAGCGAACAGTATAGCCTCGAAGCTATGATAGCGGTCTTAGACGACGAAGTCTTAGGCTCGAACCTGATGTCTGATTATGTTCTTTTTGTATTTTTTTAAAATTGTCTTTGTCCTTTTTTAATATTTTTCTCAATGTTATAGTTATTTTTTCGACTATACGTAACTTATTTGCTTTGGTTAATATTTTTTTATATTAAAAATCAAGTAAAATTTGCACTTATGTAAGATATTTATAGGTATTGCATGCACTGCTGAGAGTAATTAATTAATCGTAGTAGAAATGAAAAACAATATTACATTACAACTTAACAAGTACTTGATATTTTCCAGAATTGATGTGTTCGTGCTCGAATAAAAAAGACATTACACACGTAAAAAAAAACATGTAGCGCCATCTATGAAATCGAATTGGTCACCGTGATCAAACAATTCCTTATTTGTAAAAACATTTATTAGGGTATAGGTACTTGCGATGACGAATTCGTTTATTGCTGAGTGGCAACATTCTCCTATTTATTTAATTAAATTGCTTAAATTAATAAAAAACATTAAGTATTAGAAAAAACTTCACTGGTTTTGAAAGTATATGGCGTTGTATTCAATAATGTTCTATACTTAGTAAAAGAAGATTTAAAATAGTATTAAAAAGAAACATATTGCTATCATTTTTAGAAATGTTTGTCTGTCTGTCCGTTTGTTTGACCACGCATCACACAGGTGCATCGAGAATCATGTTTTGGGGTTATGGTTGAATATCAAGTGTTCATCAATTCAACGATAATGAATTACTCATCGGCCAAGTGTGAGTAGTTCGAGTGACGGGAGGAGGGGTCATTGTCTGTCAACGCGGAGTCTGGGGGAGGGGGAGTCCATGTCTTTTTTTCGTACTTGCATCATTGTAACATATAAGAGAGGTACTCTCTTATATGTAAAGTGGGGTATCATTAGATAAGTCTTTTAAAAAGCGTTTAGGGTTTGTGAAGACTATTTTTAGATTTAAGGATTCCTTTGTGTAATATTAGGCTTAGTGAACATTTTTGTTAGAGTCAAGTGTTATTCCCCTGCCAACTAAATGGTTGATGTTGGGTAAAAAATTCACGGTAGTAGTATAATACTAAAATTATAAGGAAAACTATCACAGTAAAGTACTTAGGCTTTACAAGTTTACGATAAACATCTGATCAAATGGGAAGTACCAAAATCTTTGTACAAATTCTATTAAAAATTATTAGGTATTAAGTAGGTATAACGTTGAAATAACGAAACAAAAACAACAGAAAACCCACTTCTTAAGCCACACACCAAATTAACTATATAAAATAATAGAATAGAACGATTTTTATTTAGTACACAGAAGACACGTGTATAGACATTATTATAATTTAACAGGAAAAGTCATGCAGAAGATAAAAAAAGCAATAAATAAAACAGTAAATAGTAAAAATAACAATAGACAAAAAGAAAAGAGATACAAATAACACGCATTAATGACAGAAAAACACAGTAAACGAATACCTAAAGAGTCTGTATTTGGTACTTATTTATTTTCACAAAGCTTTTGGGTGTTGAAGCTATTAATAGATGACTATATGATGATTCTCCGCTGCTGAATCATATCGCGGCTCACCAGACAGGACTGTTGCCAACATATTTACACAGAACTTATTTCGTAACATAAACTTTCTTACTTTAAACCCGACTTTCACGCGAACGAAGTCGCGGGCACAGCAAGACTTGCTATTTAATCAAAACAGATGTTAGGTCAACGGAAATCGATTAGCGATTTATAATTCTTCGTCATATACAACTATTTATTCTAAACAAGCGTAGTTTTATGGATATTATATAATATCAAATAATATTTTACCATTTCGGAAGTGATTATCTACTAATAATCGACACAAAGTATCTACATACTGAACAACCAAATTCGGGACAATATTTTTAGGGCTGCGGTACTGGTTCCACTCCTGTCACTTACAAGTCAGTACCTATTGTAGTAGGGGCCAAAGAGTTCACATAGCAGTATCACTACCAGTCGAACTTAGTAGCGTAAAAGGGAGAAGGAAAATGTCTTGAGAATCAAATCTTAATTCTATTATTGATCTGTAAAATAAAGTCCAGTTCACAAAATTTCGAACTCGGTTCTCTGATTCCAGGATGGCACGGTAGACATAAAGATAGTGGACCTGCAGACGCTGCAGGGCGCCAGTCCCGTAATAGACTTGCTGTACTTCATCTTCACGGGATCAGACGAGCAGTTCCGCGCGCAGTACTATGACAAGCTAATAGACCACTACTACACGCAGCTCGCCGCCGCCATGAGGAGGCTGCATCTAGAACCTGACAACATATACTCCAGGGAAGACTTTGATTATGAAGTGAAGGAGGTAAAATCCTAAAATGGTTTCTCTATCAACCCTGACAGTACCTATATCTTTCGTCCAAATTCGTTTAGCGCTTTAGGTGCCATAGTCATGCATGGGACCATAAAAATAATAAAATAGGATGAGTACCGCAGTAGAGCAGACTGCTGTACGGCGGTCATTGCATTTATTGTGATGTAGATACTACTCTGGTACAGGTACCAGCATATACAATAATAATTTTATCTACCATGGTCACAGACAAATTACAAACAGTTTTTTATTACTTTTTGACCGTATACCCTTGCCTTTGTATCGGTTGATGGTTTGGTACCATTAAGTCACTATGGAGATGTATGAAGTGCGCATACTACAACTGTTTGATATTGTCCGTTATGATGGGATGGCATATTGCGCACTCACCACTAATCCAATTGTTTAGTTGGTCCAGTGTTCACTCTATCTGTCTAAACTGAACCATAGCCGATAGAAAGACTATTTGGATTCTAAAAATAAAAAGATGGTGCCGAATGACACTAAAGAAAATGACAATTTTATTCCAGAAACTGCCGTTCGGGCTAACAATAGCTGTGTTTGCGTTGCCAGTGTTGACAGTGGCTGCTGAGGACGCTCCTCAAGTTAACGAGGACATGGATATGTCGTCATTCGTCGTGGAAAAAACCAGCGACCTCTACACTGAGCGACTGAACGGAGTTATCAATGATTACGTCAAGTGGGGAGTGCTCAAATAGGAACCATTGCAATTATCAGGGCTTTTTACCCGACTACAAGGAAGGGTTATGTTTTTCGCGCATATCTTGCATGTATGTAATATTCTTTATTAACTCATATCTTTCAAACCACAAGCCGAATTTAAACATTTAAGACGTCGTTAGATTTGTCTTGACCGAAGTGTTCTTAGCTATGTGACGTTTGAAAAACAAACATTGCGACTGTAAAATGTAAAAAAAAAGATTTTTCGAATACCGCAATATGCATATCAAATCAAAGGGCTAGTTATAAGCATTTCAAAAAGGTATAAATGATTGTAATACTAAAAGTCAATTAGCAACCATTCTTTTTTCAACTTTCAATACTTGGCAATAGCTGTGACAAAAGTTAGTTGTTACATCGGTAACATCCTACAACCCCTAAAAGGTATTAAATTTAAAAAAATATATAAAAATAAAAAAAACAAGCTCCTCTACATAATGTAATATCGTGCTGTCGGAGGCACAATACTAAGTTCATCGATTTTCATTAATGCCTCCGACCGACAACGATTTATATATATATATTTTTTAATTTATATGGATTTTAACTAGGATAGAAAAATGATCCATTCATAAACTTTTAATTCAATTACGCAATGTCGATTTCCTCAATCCATTTATGAGTACCTTCTTGAAGTAGGTACCTGCTTAAGTTATGTACAGATTTCTTAAAAGATTTCTCGAAAGATCTCTAGATTTTCAGAGTGAATAGGATTTTTGGCTCAAATGTGTGAACTGAATTTAAAACATCAAGATTGTTTGATTCACTTGTACTTAGTTTATTGTCAAGAGTTTTTAATTTTGTATCTACAATCGTATTGGCTTTAGGTTCACAGCAAACTTCAATTTGTTTAGCTAATTTATTTTATTTAATAATAAAGTTGGTAGCAATTTTTTGTCTGTGATTTAATTTAGGTTATTATGTTTATTTTCTATAAAACATAATGCTGGATTGGTAGGTGTAATAGAAAATTATATACTTTTTAAAAGGTGTCATCATAATCTATACTAATATTATAAAGCTAAAGAGTTTGTTTGTATGAATCGGCAATCTCAGGAACTACGGGTCCGAATTGTTTTTTTTTTCTGTTGGGTAGCCCATTTATCGAGGAAAGCTATAGGTTATATATAATCACGCTACGATCCATAGGTGCGGAGCAGCTATGTAAAATGTTACCAAAACGGGAAAAATTTACGCATACGAAGTTGTGCGGGGGGAGCTAGTATTCTTTATGAATCGTCATATTTTTTTAGGTCTTCACAATGTCATCGAAACAACTGAATTGTTATTACTGATAACCGTTATTGGTTATTTTTACTTAGTGTTTCGAAATAGGTACTATTAAAATATGCCTACCCAATTACTTTATTTTAATATAGCTGCCACTCTAGTGCATCATAAATATTAGAAACTTTATTTGTGACAGTGTCACAATAGGTATCTGCTGTTGTTTTAGCACTCCATACATGTAACAGAAACTGATATTTTTTTCAGCGAACTTCAACATGTGGCACATCATTCGACAGGCATTTTAAAAATATTATAAGGTTTCTAATAAACTTTTTTGATTTAGTAAGTATTTTTGGAGATAATCGCTTAAAAAGTTGCCTAAATTGTGCCTCTCCCTCCGTATCTTTTGAACCGTGCGATAAAAAAAAAAAAACAATAAAAAAGGTAGCGCTTAATAAATACTTTAAAATAAAATGATTTCGGTCATGATCGGCTATGCCGTCATTGAGTTATTGCCGAAAAATTGCGTTTCTCAACAAAAGGGCAAGGCTTAGTGCTATGAACACACGCTCTTTTGCTGGTGTAATTATTCAAATCGGATTTATTCATATTATGGCTGCGGAACCCTACACAGAGCATGGTCCGACATGCTCGGTTTTTTAAATAAATTATTATTGTGGCGAAACCTTTTAAAGTAAATTTAATATCACATTGAATATCTTAAAGTAAAAAATAATGTTTTATTGTAAATATGGTAAGACCGATGCCAGTTGTAAGAAATTTTTAAACATTTTTTTTTTCTGGTGGTGTGGGTCACACAGTAGGTATACTAGTTGTGTCTGTGCTAAAATAACTTGCTTGTTAGGAGTGGGTTCACGTCGTTAGTATAATGGGTGGGATTCGAACCCACGACCTCACGATCTCTATTGCCGCTTGTTATTGTTAAATTATGCATCTATTAGTAATATAATAGGAAAATGTGTTGGATGAACTTAAGGTGTCAGAAAGTTTATTTGATAAGTGATAAAACTAGTGTGTTAAAAGTTTGAAAATAAATGATTTTTGAAATTTCAGATTTTTAAGATTCGTCGTTCTTTCGCCCAATTGTTGTTTTTGTTTAAATTTGTAAGTAAGCTACATATTTCAAATTTAAAAATCAAATCAAACCATTTATTGCAACTAAGTATGATATATATATGGACACTTTACAAACTTAGGTGCAGATCATGTTTTAACAGCAACCGGATAAGGTTAAATATTTCCCGAAGTTTCACCAAATTGAATTGGACGTGGTCATGAACTCTCTGCCATTGCCATGCACTAAAATCTTATGGAATTAACTGTCGCCAACATGTACAAATGTAACAATAAAGAAGGGCTAATTAAATAGATCACATTTGACAGTTCATCAAAACACAAAGTAACCTTGTAACGGCGGGTACACTCAAGCTTTGATTAAATAATATATCTAGAGTCCTAATCCGACATCTAAAATTGAAGCAAAGAACTGTCAAAAAGTACGGTCAAATGGACGTACTTTTTGAGAGGCAAGAAGACTCCTATCAGATGTTCTGGCCATAGTTATTCTAGCACACCATTTTAAACGAGTGTCAAATGTCAAAAATAGTAGCTTCATTTTTTTTATAGTTTTAGTGAGGATTCCTTCACTAAGACTATAAAAAAATGATCTCCAGCTCATGCTAGCAATGAGCTCCATCTAGACATTATATAACCAAAGACTCAAAGTTAGAACCATTGACGTAGAGAACTGGATAGCGCCATGCCTTTCAATTAAAAAGTAAATATTGACTGCAAAGCGTGAAAGCGAGAAAAATCTCGTGGTGTCCTGTCTCGTTGACAGGACAAAGTAGCATTGTCTCTTTCTAGAGGGGGGTCAATTTTCAAAAATCATTTTTAAGCATAAATGACATAAAATTTGCTTTTAAATAAAGCCATAACCGTAGCCATCAACATTATCAGTTGCCAATAATTTGCTGATTTATAAGGTCATCTTGAAGCCAGTATGGCGGTATGGGATACAAGTTTGGGGAAGCTCTAGTTACTCAAATATATCCATCATACAGAAAATGCAAAATTCAATCTTGAGATCGAAGTCAAATGTGCCATGATTTGTCACAAACACTGGATTCATAGCCAATTAAAAATGAACACAGTCAAAGAGGAAATCCTGATCATTTCCACATCCTACCGGAAGAGATTGAAGAGTCGCTCCAATGAATTGGCCTCTAAGCTAACAACACAGTTACCAAAAGAGATTCAAAAGGAAAAATCTATATATACTTAATATATAAATGTGAATGTAAGTTTGTTTGTTACGCTTTCACGCGAAAACTACTCAACCGATCATCATGAAACTTTGTACACATTTTCTTGGAGGTATTAGAAGTAACATAGGATTATAAAAAAAAGGGGGTAAAATTTACGCAGACGAAGTTGCGCGGGACAGCTAGTATTATATAATAATAATATATGAATTTGAACATAAAAATCGCTAATATACTCATTTATGTGCTAGTACCTTCTTAATAAAAAAAAAAAATATATGAATTTAGCGATAACTCAAACACCGTCAATTCCCAACATTTTTACTCACTGGCATCACCCGGCGCGCGCGCCTGAGCATTTCAAGTCTTACCACGAGGCAGATACTGCGCTTATTTATCTTTATTGTTTACCTTACACTTGTCTTAATCTGTATAATAATAATAGATACATAATATAAACCATTATACAATCCATAAAGTTTAATTTTTACGCCCAAGACAAGCCTGCAGCTATAAAATCCTTTTTTAAAAACCGACATTTCTTTGTCAAATGTAGAGACGAATGCTCTGGACTATAATACCCCATTGATGCAGTTTCCGGGCAGTGTACTTGGACCGACGTCCTTGATTGTACATAATACTATACATCTACCAAACTTAAATACTATATCCACTGGTTAATTCGTAGACGACACTGCCATCTTAGCGACTCATGAAGATCCATATCCTATAAAAAGAGTTTGACGATATATCAGACAGGGTCTTTACTGACGTTCTTTTGTTTTCGTTTAAAATCTTGTCGAAATGGTAAATAGTAGCACTTAGAAATGCATCAACGCGAAAGCGCGGATATCTTTGAACGTACCGCGCATGAGCCAGATCGCAAAACGGAAAAATAGAACGTGACTAAGGACCCTGGTTGCGAAGATGGAGAAAGGCTAACGAATTAAAATCCGTAAGCGTTTCTTTCACGTACTTGCCCTTCAGTCGAAATAAATAACATCATTGTCCCTGAAGCAGACCATGTTTACCTGAGATACCTGGGTTTGTATCTCGACAAAAGACTCACCTAGTAAAAACATACCTTTACCAAAAGGAAACAACTTGGACTAAAATTTCAAAACTCTACTGGTTGATCGGTCGAAGATTAGAGCTTTCACTCAAGAACAAGGATCTACTGTACAAAGCTGCACTGAAACCCATATGGATGTAGGGGATCCAACTCTGGGGAACAGCCTCACACTCAAATTTAGAGATCATACAAAGATTCCAATATAAAACTTTCCGCATACCTACTAATGCACCATGGTTTGTTCTCAATGACCTACTCCACCACGACCTGAGGGTTACTACAGTGAAGCAAAAAATTGGCAACCTCACACAATCGTATAGAGACAGGATCCAAAAGCATACAAACATTCTAGCAAAAACCGAAATGGATAAATATCACAGAAGACTTAAACGCAGAATACCCCAGGATCGACTGTGTACCTCAACAGCTAACTAAAATAGCATAAATAGAGAGAATTGACATTGGACAGAGGTTTCAATTCGCGAAAGCCAATAGTATACAGCACACCTACTACTACACCAGCCAGAGCCTGACATACTGGTGCTTTTCATTGTCCCTAGACAGGACACAGATCGAAGTATCACAGAGATAAAAAAAAGTTATACACACTTACGTTTACTTTTCAAAAAATTGCAACTCAACATTTTGAATTGCAAGATTGCAGTTGTCAGCTTTCATAAAACGTGCTTCCCTATTGTAACAATCTACATTATGAAAAAAAAATGTAGGTAGGTAGAATCGAGTGAAATATGACCCAAAGGCAACGGGATTCCACACCGGAGGAGGCAGCAGCGTCCTCTGCGTACTTCAACGCCTTACTGAGATCGCCAACCTGCTTGCTACGCGTGGTGATTATGGCAATTACCTCCAGGATCTATAATAAGAAGTTCTACTGGGGAGACCCTTGCCCAACAGTGGGACTTCATATGGGTTGATATGTGAAGCTAATATTACAAATATGAAAGTAACTCTACCTGTCTGTCTATAACGTCTTCACGCTTTACCTGCTGAACCGATTTAAATGAAATTTGGCATGGAGATAGTTTGAGTCCCAGGAAAGGATAATGGGATAGTTTTGATCGTAATAACCCGACATCCACGCGGGTAGAGCCACGGGCGAAATCTAGTGTTATATAAAGCAATCATTTAGGTATGATTATATAAGTATATTGATGTTTAATCATAATCTGATAATTACTTACCAATTTGTATAGCAGAAATTTGATATTTTGGCATTCAGGTGCATATTGCAAACCAAAACAGACGTGTTTAATTTAAATTGGTACTAAATATGGCGCAAGCTGAAGAAATTGTTAAAAATCTTGTACCCCAAATTGCAAAGGAACACAATTTCGTTAACTATGTTTCCAAAGTGGTACCGATTTCAAGGGGGGCGCCAACTACGCTTCAGTTCTTTACAACATAACACTCAGTGAAGGGGACAGAGTCAGTCACATGTTTGCTAAAGTTGCAGTCATGGGGGAGCAGATGCGTTCACAGGCTCCAGTGGACATTTACGAAACAGAAATCTTCGTTTATACAAATCTATCTAAAGTTTACGAAAGACTGCAAGACGAACATCAAGTGCCCGAGGAACACCGACTATCATTTTCCAAATTCTACGGTTGTAACCGGACTAGGTATGAAGAAACTGTGGTTTTAGAAAACCTCGTAATGAGCGGGTACCAATCTTTCGATAGATTTACAACTGTTGACTGGGAATACGCTACAGCTGCCATTGGTGATTTGGCCAAAATGCATGCTCTGTCATATGCTTACAGCGAATATTATACGGAAGAGTTTAACAAAGTAATCTCAGAACGTCAGACTGCTTTTGATGCGTTTCGTTCAATGAAAGATTACTTCAAAAAGCCTTTTATGCAAGCTACTGAAGCTGCTAGTGAGGACACCAAAGGCAAATTACAGAGATATGGAGACAACTTTAAGATGGACATGTTTGTTGATTACTTTACAATTGCAAGAAGACCGGTGTTGGGGCATGGTGATTATAGACCAAGTAATTTGCTGCACAGGATCCGAGATGTAAGTTGTGCTAAATTAATTAAAAAATAAAAATATTTCTTTTTTAATATTAACTTTTTCTACCATTTTATTGATTTTTAGGGTTCCATAGCCAAAATGGCAAAAACGGTGAAATGTCATGTCCATCCGTCTGTCCGTACGTCACAGGTATTTTACTCAATGAATATTGATGTAATTTGGTGAAAAGGTTTTCAGTAAATTTTAATAGTTCTGACATGGCATCTGCATAATTATATATATATATATTTCATGATGATAATGCAAAAAGTAATATTGGTAGTTAGTACCTATCCAATCACGATATCTTATATTATAAGATATTGTAATTAATGATTGAAGACTTAATTGACAAGTCATAAAAAATGGATATTCTTTAATAAAAATCCAGATAATACTAAATAATATATCAGTAAAAGGTAGTTTTATAAAATAAAACAATGACATTCATAATTTTATCTATACTATTATTTACTCCAAACAAGTTTAAAGTAGACAGAGATCTTCTAGTTATTGTTTTTCAGAAAAGTGTGAACATAAAAAACTTTTATCGTATTTATAATAATCGATATTATGCATTATCGATGTTATAAAAAGGATTTATCGACTTTTTATATAACACTCAGCTGTAAAGCTTGAGTGCCTGTATTAGATAATATCTATTTTAAAAGCGATGCTATCAGGAAATCACAAACAGACAAAAATATCTCGTGAATCGAATCGAAGCTCATTAATGATTTGGAAAATAAAATTGGTATTTACCAATTTTATTTTCATTTCATTCTAGGATGGCACGATAGACATCAAAATCGTGGACCTGCAGACGCTGCAGAGCACCAGTCCTGTGATAGACCTGCTGTACTTCATCTTCACGGGGTCGGACGAGCAGTTCCGCGCGCAGTACTACGACAAGTTGATAGACCACTACTACACGCAGCTCGCCGCCGCCATGAGGAGGTTGCATCTTGATCCTGACAAGATCTACTCCAGGGAAGACTTCGATTACGAACTGAAGGAGGTTAGTTTCAAATCTTGTTTCATTTTATTATAGAACCTAATCATCAATCCAGAATCAGGCATGAAATTGCCACAAGTTTTAGAGATTTTTAACAAAAAAGATTAAAAATCTCTTTGTCATTAGATATTATTAAGATTGCCTGTTGTTCAAACTCATTCTTAGCATTGCTAAAGAATCACAATTACTTTACAGAAGATCGCAAGTGAATCAGCCTAACTATTTCTAGATAAATTACATTAATTTTTGAACTCTTGCTTAAAACACTAGTTAATCCTTTATTGATAACTTTGTAAACTTTTTAGGAAATTTTGTATGTTAGACATATTTAATCTTGACATATTATGCTATTGAGATTGATATGTTACCAATTTAGTGATACTAGCTACAAGTACAATCAGGGTCCTCTACGACTGACCCTTTTGACGAAATATTCCTATACGCTTGCGATCGCAAGCGTCGTGAGAAGCTCCATCCCTCGACCCACCCTGTCGCGCACAGAACCAATTAGCCAATTATTACGATTGTTTTAAATTTTATTTTTTATTGCAAATTACTGATTAGTGGCAATTTTCCACTAGCCTGTTTCTAACGTTCCGTGCAGTATTTTTCAGTTTCTTAGTGACTGTTTTTTACTTTCACAGAAGCAATCAATCAGACCAAGATACGAGCGGGAGCGCTCATATCCTGGACTGATTGATTGCTTCTGTGACGACTTTGACGTGTAAACGGACGTGCACGAACTCGGATTTATGGGAACATGTCTTTATCCCGTAATATTGAACATTCAAGTTAAAATCCAAATGCAAGTTTAAATTCAAACTAATATTATAAATGTGAATGTAACTCTGTCTGTCTTTTACGTTATATACGTAATATAAATAATGAAAGGACATAGGACAGTTTTTTAAGGCGATAACTGACATTCATGCGGAGCTTTCGAAGCCACGAGCGAAAGCTTATTTATAGTTATTTTATATAATATCTTCTGCTTTGATTTTGATTTTCGTTGTAGACAAATAATACTATTTTTTAACGTTAAAGCTTTATGCTTAGTAATTTTCATAGCATTAAGACTTCTATAAAGAAATATAAAATAACTGCTTAAGCAGTAATCACACAAAGATCAAAATTCAAACGTTGTTAGATTTACTAACGTATAAAGATCGGTTGTGAGAACAACACGAATAACGAATAATATGACGAATTTTCATAAACTATATTTCTTGATTTTATCACCAAGAAATAAAGTTTTTTCACCTTACTACCAGGGTATAGGGATGTAAGGGGGCGCATCACCATCTTTCGCTCCAAGGCAACCTCACCTGCACGCGGTACATCCTGCTGTACAACGAACGAGGCTCTGGCGACCGGCTGATGGCGGTATAACCATCCCAATTTAAGGCGTAGCTAAAGTAATAGGTCAGTGACGGGCAGCAGCGGCACTGATGCGAGAGCTACGCCCTGCGATCGCAAACCCGCCTGCCCAGCGTGGCGATTATGGGCATTACCCCAATGCACGAAGCACTAAGGCCCCGGCCCCCAGTTCCCGGCAGTCACGCTATTCCTGGACATGGTGGCGTCCACGGTAACGGCGTGGCGGGGGGGTGCTAAGAATCTCCGGGCTACGGAAGGCCACCACAACCGACTGACCCTGGCGACGTATAACGGACGCACGCTACGGCTAGACTCGCATCTGGCACAACTTGAGGTGGAACTTGGGAAGATTAGGTGGCATATCCTCGGGTTAAGTGAAGTCCGAAGAGACAGCATAACCCTCGAGTCAGGTCACCTTATGTACTTCCGCGAGGGAGACCAAAAATCCCAAGGTGGTGTTGGGTTTCTGGTAAATAAGTTTCTTTCTGACAACGTTGTGGAAATGTCTAGCGTGTCGAACAGGGTAGCGTACCTCATTATCAAGCTCACCGAGAGGTATAGCCTCAAGGTAGTGCAAGTGTACGCACCGACCTCGGCACATCCAGACGACGAAGTGGAGGATATGTTCGATGACATATCGAGGGCCCTCCACTCCACCACTAAGACCCACTACAACGTTGTTATGGGGACTTCAACGCTAAAGTGGGAGTACGAAATTGCAGCGAATTGGTAGTAGGATCCCATGAATTTGGAAGCAGAAATCATAGGGGGCAAATGCTAGTCAACTTCCTCGAACGGGAGGGGCTCTTCTTGATGAACTCCTTTTTCAAGTAACGGCCCCAAAGGAAGTGGACGTGGCAAAGCCCCGACACTATGACGAAAAATGAAATCGACTTCATCATGACGGACAAAAAGCATATATTCAGAGACGTCACCGTGATCAACAGGTTTAATACCGGTAGTGATCACCGACTTGTCCGAGGCTCTCTGAATATCGACTTCAAGGCGGAACGTGCCCGTCTGATGAGGTCCAGGCTTCGACCTACTTTGCTCCAAACCATGATAGGATCCGAAGCGTTCCAGTCAAACCTGGATAACCGATTTGCTGCCATGGAAACCACAACAGACGTAAACCAGAAGCTCGTAAATGTGGTTCGGATACTCAGGGAAGAAGGTACGAGATTTTGTGAAATGCAGCGTAAGGGCAAGAAGTCAAAGCTTTCGGAAAGGACTTTAGGGCTAATGAAGGAACGACGTGAAAACCCACCCGTCACTTCGTCGGAAAAGCGCGCTCTAAACCAAGAGATCAACAAGCTTATACGACACGACCTTCGGTGCTCCAACACTCTTTTGATTAAAAGAGCGATCGAGCAGAACCGGGGGTCAAAAGTGTTCGTACAATCTCTTGAAAGAAGCCTGACGAAGTTGACCACAGCAAGTGGAGAAGTCGTTTCTTCGAAGCCGGCAGTCCTCTCCGAAGTGGAAAGCTTCTATGGCCGGTTATACGCTTCGCATGCATCTCGACCTGATCCTGAAAATGAGGGTCCTAGAGCCACTCTAACACGCCACTACACCGAAGACCTGCCAGAAGTCAACATTGACGAAATCGTGCTGGCTCTTAAACAGCTGAAAAATGGAAAAGCCCCTGGAGAGGATGGCGTTACAACAGAGCTGTTAAAAGCTGGAGGTAAACCCGTACTGAGGGAGCTCCAAAAGCTCTTTAATGCTGTCCTGTTTGACCCGGCTGAAGAACTACCGACCTATTTCTCTTCTAAGCCACGTCTATAAGCTGTTTTCAAGAGTCATCACGAACCGCCTTGCGCGAAAACTTGACGAATTCCAACCACGGAGCAGGCTGGATTTCGGAGCGGATATGGCACCATAGACCACATCCACACAGTGCGGCAGATTATACAAAAGACCCAGGAGTATAATCAGCCCTTGTGTCTAGCATTCGTGGACTATGAGAAGGCCTTTGACTCGATTGAAATCTGGTCCGTTCTGGAGTCTCTGCAGCGATGCCAAGTAGATTGGCGATATATCCAAGTAATGAGATGTCTCTACAAAGCCGCCAGCATGTCCGTCCAAGTACAGAATCAGCAAACAAAGCCTATACCATTGCATCGAGGAGTGAGGCAAGGGGACGTTATTTCCCCGAAACTATTCACAAATGCAATGGAGGATATGTTCAAGACGCTGCACTGGAAAGGGCGGGGCATCAACGTCAATGGTGAATACATCTCTCATTTGCGATTTGCAGATGACATTGTCATCATGGCGGAAACGCTGCAGGACCTGCAACGAATGCTGAATGACCTGGCTGACTCCTCTGTACGCATCGGCCTACGGATGAACTTGGATAAAACCAAGGTCATGTTCAATGAACATGTACTACCGGAACCGATAGCGGTGCACGGCGCCGTTCTCGAAGTTGTTCAAAAATATGTGTACCTCGGGCAGTCATTGCAGTTAGGTAGAAACAACTTTGAGGACGAGGTGAACAGGAGAATTCGGTTGGGTTGGGCAGCGTTTGGTAAGCTACGTCAAGTCTTCTCATCGTCGATCCCACAATGTCTAAAGACTAAAGTCTTTAATCAGTGCGTCCTACCCGTCATGACATACGGAGCCGAAACGTGGACACTGACGGTACGGCTGGTCCACAAGTTCAAAGTCGCTCAGCGGGCTATGGAAAGGGCTATGCTCGGAGTTTCTCTTAGTGACAAAATCAGAAATGAGGTGATCCGGCAGAGAACCAAAGTTATCGACATAGCCCACCGGATTAGCAAGTTGAAGTGGCAGTGGGCTGGCCATATTAGCCGAAGAACCGACAACCGTTGGGGTAAACGAGTTCTTGAGTGGAGACCGCGGCTTGGCAAACGTAGTGTAGGACGCCCTCAGGCCAGGTGGAGTGATGATTTACGCAAAACGGCTGGCAGGAGCTGGATGCGAGAAGCCGAAGATAGAACAAAGTGGCGTGCAATTGGAGAGGCCTATGTCCAGCAGTGGACTGCGATAGGCTGATGATGACCTTACTACCATAAAATTAAGATATATATTGTTTACTTGAAATCTGAGCAACAATATATTTCGATATACAGAATACAAAAGATCCCACCCGCCATCCTCTTTTTTAATGAATAGTGAGTCTTAAATTTAACAAAGTAAGGTTTAAAATTTTTACACTAAGCCGTTTTTAAAAACATTGTACGGAGTTATCTGCATCTTCCCTGAAATATAGTGAGCTACTGGCGAACGGGCGGCCCGCCCCGCCTCCGAGATGAAAAATGTTCGTCAAGCGATTTCCGTCTTTATGGGGGTCAAAGACACGAGGCCCTGATTGTACACAAACTATCTATACCTACTTCTGTAAGCAGCGCTCCCAAGCGAGTTATCGCCAGAGGGCGCTGCGTACTATATGGCCTAAAAACTATTGCTGAACTACTGATGAATCACCCACCTAATAAAGAAACCGCATCCAAATATATTGTCGAACCGTTTTAGAGAAACGTGGCCACATTATTTGTTGCAGCGCTCCTTAGCGAATTACTATCGTTATATCTATTTAAGAAACTCTTTAGAGAAAACCGACAAATCAGTAGAACCGTTTTCGAGATAGATTTTTTTTTGCACTAACAGGTACTTAATTTTATTCCAGAAACTGCCGCTTGGTCTGACAATGGCAGTGTTCGTTCTGCCATTGTTGACAGTGGCTGCTGAGGACGCTCCCGAAGTTAACGAAAACATGGATATGTCGTCATTCCACATTGAGAAGATCAACGACCTCTACACTGAACGTGTGAACGGAGTTGTCAATGATTACGTCAAGTGGGGAGTGCTATAAGGATTAATTCGACATAGAAAATTACGATGCAAATAGAAATACCATCAGTTTTTAGATCGTTTACCGGACTTTTTAGTTTATCCGAGTTTTTACTAAGTAGGATGAAGAAATTAAATTAATCCGCAATCTTTTAATTCAAATACCAACGGTTTCCATTAAACAGGGTATCTTTACAGAACCCTTGAATTTTCTCGAAAGAATCAATTTATTTCATCATTATCATCATCATCAGCCCGTATCGGTCTACTGCTAGACATGGGCGTCATTCAGGTCTTCTGCTTTCTGCATCCAGTCCATCCCAGTGACTTTCTTTAGGACGTTGGTCCATCTGGCTGAGGGCTGTTCCACCTTTGGTTTACAGAGTCACGGTCTTCACTCTTGGACTTGATAGCTCCATGGGCCATTGATCCTTCGGTAAAATATAGCCAGCCCATAGCCACTTGCCACTAGCGTGCTTAACCTGCGAGCACATAGCTCGCAGGTTAAGCACGCTAGTGGCAAGTAGCAAGCGGTAATTTTAGTTCTTTGTCGGATGACCTCATTATGAATTTTATTCTTCAAAGAAACCCCAAACATAGCTCGGTCCATAGCCTACTGCGAAACTCGGCACTGAAGGTCATAACATGTCAAATATCTTAGCGACAAGTATGATGACCTTGAAAAAAGGACGCAAGGGGTGAAAAGTCGCGTCCATGCAATTGAACAAACCGTTCAAACTAGCGAATCACGGCTTGCCGTGCTGGAAATCAAACTTGAATCTATGGAACAAAGAACACGAAGCTGTAACTTGGAAATAAGTAACCTGCCAGAGAAACGAGGGGAGAATCTGCTATCGATTTTTGAAAACATCACTATGGCCATTAAACTGCCAATAGCGACTCGCGAAGTGTCTGCCATCCATCGTGTACCACAAAGCTCTCCAAACAATTCACGACCAAAGAACATAGTCAAATTATCTAGTCAAATCATGAGGGACAACTTCATTTATAAAATACTAGCTTTCGCCCGCGGCTCCGCCCGCGTGGAATAGACAGACAGACAGACAGAGTTACTTTCACATTTATAATATTAGTATGGATGTCATAACAAAATTAACTGCAATAAACTTATTAATCAAATATATCTTCGTATACCGAGTCGTTCCCAACGTATTCGTGATACTTACACACATTGTTTATTTGCACCTAAGCGAAGCAGAACCAACGCAGGAGAAAGAGCGCCTTTGAGGCGGTTAATGAAGAGTTACAATGATCACTTTACTGATATTGACCTATTTGTTCTGTCACTCAGTGAATTTAAAAAATGTATTTCTGAAAATCTCTTGTGGCGTGTTAAGCCTTGGTGGATGACGGAGTTGAAGACATTCACTGATTATTTTCAGAGAGTACCAGCAAAAGAGCGTATCTTCATGGCACTTACGTTATTTTGTTGAGATGCGCAATATTTCACCAATAACTTAAAGACGGTATATCCGATCATGTTGCTAGATTTAGTTTAAAGTATTTATAAAGTGTTACTTTTGTAATTGTTAGTTTGCTTTAAAAAAAATAAAACAGCTTTTACATGTATAGAGTTTTTTGTTATATAACTACCGAACTAAGTGGACATATAATATATATATAGTTATATATTATTAGGCAGACGGACGGACAGGACGAAATGGTTGCCGTTTTGAACATTATGGCTACCAAACCCCAAAAAGGTGCCATTAAGTACTAGGTTCACAGCTAACTGCAATTTGTTTCATTGCAGTTGATTCGTACAAAAAATAAATTAAATAACAAAGTTGGTATTTGAGATTTAATTTAAATATAGTGTTTGACTATAAATCCCTCAAGGTTAGTGTTAGTATGGTTTAGATAGAGTCAATAGATGCTTAATGATGTCATCGTTTTGTGCGCACGAAATGACGGTGTGTTCAATTTGGGTTTGGCTAACCCCTCCAGTTAAGCTAAATTACTTTTGTTTAGGAGCAGGTTGACATCGGTTGTCTTATGGGATCACGGGTTAGAACCTCGACTTCACGATTGTGAGTCCGATGTCATAATAAAGATTGTGTTAATTAAATACTAAGATATCTACTTATCTAGTAATATAATAAAAAAATCGTTTGATGAGTTTTGGTGTCATGTAGGTTATTTATTAGATAGGTGTTAAAGTCTGAAAATAAAAGTTATGTATGAAATGTCAGTACTTTTTTTAACTTTAACTACCTTCGAACGAAATTATGACTCACTATTTCGCTCATAAACATTCAGCCCAAACCCGTGGACCTAAAAAAATATTTTCTGCAGCCTTTTATGACGTACAAAAGGAGTATCACAAGGAAATGAACTAATGTGTTTGCATTCCAGACCCCTGGCACCTCTGGAAGACACCTCTGGTAGTGCCACAGGAACTTGGATTCGGACCTGTGGCACCCCCAAGTTCATTAGTGTTATGCTGTACTGTTAGCTTCTCAAATATCTATAATACGGATGACCCAAACCTTGCTTATCAAATTTTTATTAATGATTTTAAACTTTTTTACGATTTATGCTTTCCACAAATACAGATTTTAATAAAACCTAACAGAAAACCAAAATGGGTATCCAGAGGTATTAAGGCATGTAGTAAAAAAAAGAGAAATCTACTTTGGAAACATAGATCTAATCCTACAATTGAAAGTAAATCTAAATACACTAATTACTGTAAGATATTTAAAAAAGTCGTAAAGCTAACACAAAGAGCACAAAATAATTTTAAAATAAAAACATCAAGCAATAAATGTAAAACAATGTGGCGAATCATAAATAAAAGAAAATTAAGTACTCCTAAGGAAAATATATGTAACATAAAAATAAAAGACAACCACTACATCAATAATCCTGATGAAATAGCCAATGCATTTAACAATTACTTTGTTGATAAAATCACTCCAATACCAGGCGCCGGAAAGAAAGTTACTTCTTTAATTAACCATCAATTAAATTCAATGTTTCTCGGACCAAGTTTACCCTGTCAAATCAGTAAAATTATAAAAAACCTAAAAAATACAAATAGCGTAGGTTACGATGGTATTTCAACAAAAATAATTAAGGCCGTTAATGAGTATATCTGTCATCATCTGAGCCATATTATTAATTTGAGTATATCCACAGGTACATTTCCACAAGACCTTAAGCTTTCAGTTATAAAACCCTTATACAAAAAAAACGAAAAACAATTAATGGAAAATTACAGACCCATTGCATTAATATCGATTTTTTCCAAAATTTTCGAAAAGTACATTCATAACGAAATAAATAGTTATCTTGAGAAAAACAAAATTCTATGTAATGAACAAAAAGGTTTTAGACAAAGAAAAACCATAAATATGGCTATTTATGAGTTTATTAAAAATGTTATATGTCATGTCGATAAAAGAACTCCCATATGTGCTATTTACTGTGACATGACACAAGCTTTTGACTATGTGGATCATGACATACTTCTTAATAAACTGAATGCTTACGGAATTAGAGGAAATGTTTTTAATTTACTTAAATCTTATCTCAAAAACCGACAGCAAGTAACACAAATAAGTAGAGTGAATATTAACACAAAAAGAGAAGAAACATACACCTCCTCGAGGCGCAATGTCTCTTACTCTGTACCACAAGGCAGTGTGTTAGGGCCTCTTCTTTTTATAATTTATATAAACGACTTACCAAAAGCTACCACACAATCAATGACGTTATTTGCAGATGACAGTACCGTTACAATTGCTTGTAAGAATATTAATCAATATAAAACTGACATTAAAGATTCATTGACATCAATAATTACATGGTTAGATAATAATAATTTAAAAATTAATTTAACAAAAACTAGCATCATGCACTTTGGTCAAAAATCCAATAATTCTCAAAATATAAACTTGGTTCTTGGTAATTATAGCATACAGGAAGTTAACACTGCCCGATTTCTTGGTCTAATCATAGACAGTAAATTAAATTGGAAAGAATACATTGACACATTGTGCAAAAGAGTTAGTAGTCTTTCATATGCATTGTACAAACTTGCACAAACAGTAAATACAGATGCACTATTATCTGCATACTATGGTCTTGTTGAGTCGGTCCTTAGGTATGGGATAATTTTCTGGGGTAATTCTACTAATAAAGATATGGTTTTTATAATGCAGAAACGATGTATACGGTACATGTTTGGCATCAAAAGAACTGAAAGCTGTCACCCAATATTTAAACAACATAAAATCTTAACTCTACCATCAATTTATATATTGGAAGCATCAGTCTTTGTTAAGAGTAACCCTCACTTATTTAGTAAGAAATCAGAAATAGTAAGCCGTAATCGCAGGGATAACAGTAAATTGTGTGTGCATCCTGCAAAAACTGCACTGCTTCATAAAAGCATAATTCGTAAAGCACCAATAATTTATAATAAAATACCAAAACAAATTAAAGAATTGAATATTGACCAATTTAAAAGCACTTTAAAAAAAATTTTAATTGATAAATGCTACTACAGCATTGACGAATTTTTAAATGATAAATCTTTATAAAATGCCAATTATGTAATAATCATTCAATTCTTAATTTGATTTTCGTTCTATTCATTTAATTTCTAACTTTATTATTGACATGTCCTAATTGAAAATCAATTTATTGTTATGTATTTTTAATTATGTTACCTATTTACATTTTATTTAATTTTACTTATTGACATTAAATGGTTATGAATATCAATTTTATTTATATAATTTAATTATTATTGATACATTTACATAGCAATGAATTCATTTTTATATTTTTTTTAAATGACTACTTTAATTATTTTGTTACTCTTTTATTAATCTAATATTAAAATATTCAATAATACTAACATTTGTACGCCAGTAAATGGCAAGATATGGCTAGCACTAAATATATTTATAAAAAACACCAATGTAATGTACCCATATTTGAACAAATAAATGCTATTTCTATTTCTATTTCTATTTCTATGCTTTTAACCTAATGATAACTTACCAAATAAAATATAATTTATATTTCGCTGTTGGTACAGTTATCATTTCTATTTGTCCAGATGTATAGTTTCCATGGGTATATGAATAGTACGATTATAAATAGGTCCTAATGCGAAGCCGTTAATTTTCGCTTTGATGAGAGATCGCAAGGAGCACAGTTATAACATTATGTTAAGCTTAATAACAAACCACAATGGGAATCTTGTCTCGTCTGTAACACGTGGTGTGCCCCAGGGTTCAGTGTTTGGTCCCATTTTCTTCATTATGTTCTTGATCGACTTCTCCGCCTACATTATAACAACGTGTACCAGACACTAAACTTGTGGTATTTGTAGACGGCACGAATCCCATTATATCGGAGTCCTCATTCACGTTTTTTTTTCGTTTTCGCGGCAAGCCCGCGCGAACTGACACATGCGCGTTGCGCGGTGCACTTCAAGATGTCAGCGTGTATGCGCGATGCATTTCTAAGCGCAGCTCCCTATTTACAATTATGAAAAGATTTTAAAAGTTAGACGCGCGAGCTTGCCGTGTAAAGAACTTGAATAAGAACCCGGGGTTAAAGGAATTTATTGTGAAAACTTTAATTGGCCTTATTTATCTATTTTAAGCACTATCTGTATTATATCTGTAAGTTTTCTTGAGTAATAAAATAAAATAACTCACAGTTATTTACACATAATTAACTGTAAGTTATTTTATTTTATTACTCAAGAAAACATTGTGTTACTTACACTACTTTTAAGTATTAATAAAATACATTTTTTATTTTACTTCTAGAACATAGTTCATCTATAGATACATAATAATATAATTTAAGTGCAATGCGTGGTATTGCCATGCTCATAAAATCTTATTTAAAGTACGTGTGCAATATTAAGAGTTTGTTTGTTTGAACGCGGTAATTTCAGAAACTACTGGTTCGAATTGAAAAAATCTTTTTATACATAGCCCATATATCGACAGGTATATGGCTATAGGCTATATAACATCATGCTACGACCAAAAAAAAATGTAGCAAAAACAGGAAAATTGGGTCGGGTCAGCTAGTATCATATACTTCCTATAGTAATACTTATATAGTATTTCTTTCACACTGACACTTGCACAAGTATACTCGAGTAGATTGTGGTCACTTAAAATAACAAGTAACTTGCGCAAATAAACTTAAACGTGAGTGGCCTTACACGCGCCCGGCGCCAGCGCCGACGCGCCAGTCAATATTCTGCCTTTGCATCGGCAGCTTGTGTACCAGATTTGTTTGACGTACCTTTTATATAATACGCGAACTGTCTTAGGACTTTTTTACTTCTGTGCCTATCCTATCATTGTTTTTCCTATCTTTTTTTGCTATTGGTTTTTATTTCACATTCCAAGGTGCGGTGTTCATTGTCATTTATTTCTTCTGTGCGTAGTTGAACAAAATCTTTGTGTTATTAAAGTGAAAACTGCTTTAGCGGCGTTGTGCACTTTTGGGATGGGTAAACAATTTTAAACTCGCGTCAGGACATGTGATCTGATCGAAAATTAGTAAAACGGAGGGAGAGCAATGAAAAACTGCTACAATATCAGTAGAATACGAAGGTAAATTTCGCCACCATCTACAATCAATATTATTCAGATTTCGTCAGTATGTAATAAAATGTTCAAGTTTCCACTTCTGTTGGCACTCCCGGAGTAATAATAATAATATCTTGGGACAACTCACACAACGCTATCTGATCCCCAGCTAAGCAGAGCTTGTACTATGGAAACCAGACAACTGATATACATACTTATATATTTCCAAATACATATATATTAAAGATAAATAACACCCAGACACAGAATAAACCATCGTGCTCATCACACAAAATTTTATCCTGGGTGGGGATCGAACCCACCGCGCCACAGAGGCAGTCTTAACAGTGTAACCCTTTGTTTTTTCTCTCGTGTTTTTTATTCGTCTCGCTTCGTTTTGATGTTTTTAAACGTGACTCTATTACGGCACAATAGCAGCTTACATCGAAAGGAATTATTTTAATAAGAAATTATCTGAAATGAACACATAGTCCGACGCGAAAGATGACTTTATTTTAGATTTAAATAAATGGTGACAAATAACTGATTAGTTTAAGTTCCCTGATGTTGTTTAAAGTAATGAACTAGGAATGATTAACCAAAGATTGTATAATTATGTAGGTATAATAATCACAAGCTGATAACAATTTATCAATTTGTATTGCAGAAATGTAATATTTTGGCAGTAAGGTGTATTCTGAAAACAAAAACGGACGTGATAATTATAATTAAAATTGATTCTATTGCGAAATAAATATGACGCAAGCTGAAGAAAGGATCAAACAGCTTATACCTCAAATTGCAAACGAAGAAAATTTCGTTAATTATGATTTCAAAATAGAACCGGTTTCAAGTGGCGGCGCCAACTTCGCTTCAGTTCTTTACAATGTAACACTCAGTGAAGGGGAGAAAGTCATTCACATGTTTGCTAAAGTTGCAGCCATGGGGGAGCAGATGCGTTCACAACTATCAAAAGATATTTACGAAAGAGAAATATTTTTTTATACAAATCTATATAAAGTTTACGAGAGACTGCATGACGAACATCAGGTGCCAGAAGAACACAGACTGACATTTTCCAAATTCTACGGTTGTAACCGAACATTGTACGAAGAAACTGTGGTTTTAGAGAACCTTGTAATGAGCGGGTACCAATCTTTCGATAGATTCGCGACTATCGACTGGGAATACGCGAAAGCTGCCATTGGTGACTTGGCTAAAATGCACGCTCTGTCATATGCGTACAGCGAATATTACACGGAAGAGTATAATAAAGTAATCGCAAAATGCAAGTTTGTATTCGAATCGTTATGCTCAATGAAAGATTACTTCAAAAAGCCATTTATGCAAGCTACTGAAGCCGCTAGAGAGGATACCAAAGACAAATTACGGAGATATGGTGACAATTTTGTTATGGACATGTTTGCTGAATTCTACACCGTTGCAAAAAGACCAGTGTTGGGACACGGCGATTTTAAGCCAAACAATTTGCTGCACAGGATTCGAGACGTAAGTTGTGTTTGAATAACAAACCGTTGAATATCATTTTGGAACACCTAGTTATAAACTTTTCACGATGTTTGTCAATTAATAAAAAGCAGAAAATGTAGATTTTCGGCAAAATATTTCACATGCTAATAAATACCTGAACTCAGTTTTGTGTTATATAAACAGTAAATATGTAAGTTATTAACTCGAATAACAAGATAAGAGGCAGACAGTTATATACCTACTGTTTTATCACAGGAAAATGATTGTTATATAACTCCTTATCATATTCAATCTTACACATATATAAAAAATAGATACAAAAAATAGTATACCCATGCAGAGACTTTGTAAACTTATTGAGATAATTGAGTATCTATTAAACTACTACCTACTATATATTGTTTGTCTCATTGACGTAGAGAACAGGACTGCGCCATAACCTAACAAAACCTCTAGAAAGAGACAACGCTACTTTGTGGACAATACCAAGATATTATTATTATTATTAATACCTGTCAAAGGCCGCACGTGTTTTTTCGCTCTTTCACGATTTGCAGTCCATTTTTACTTTTTATTTGAAAGGGATGGCGCCGTCCTGGTCTGTACGATAATGGTTTGTCTCTAGTTCTGAGATAATTCGGCCACAGATAACTTAATACTATAATAGCATTTGGCACAATGCGAGTTAATTCTCGTTTATTAAATAGTTATAATCATGCGACGCGAAAGTTTAAATGATAGTATAATTTGTTTGTTGTTTTGATTTAATGATGACATATAAAAATAGAATATTTTGGTTGCTGTACTGTAACTGTACTTATCTAATCATGATATAAAACTAAACAACTAGTCAAGAAGATAATAAATAAATCTATCGAGGTAGATGTTATCAAACATTACAATGACATTTACAATTTTATCAATATAATACTCAAAACTTTGAAGTAGTTTTCCGGAAAAGTATCAACTCAGTAGGAAAATGGTGCTTTCACACCTACCACTAACTACAATCTAAAGCACAATTAGACAGTCTAAGCATAACAGACATTTTTCTCTTTCCCTTTTGTAGCTCAAAAGCAGAGGGTGAAATTTTTCTGGTAAATAAAATAGAAGGGATAACACCTTTTTAATCTCGTTATTGATCTAAAAAAAACAGTTGTAATCTCCCATTCCAGGATGGCACGGTAGACATAAAGATAGTGGACATGCAGACGCTGCAGAGCACCTGTCCCGTGATAGACCTGCTGTACTTCATCTTCACGGGGTCGGACGAGCAGTTCCGCGCGCAGTACTACGACAAGCTGATAGACCACTACTACACGCAGCTCGCCGCCGCCTTGAGGAGACTGCATCTAGATCCTGACAAGATTTACTCCAGGGAAGACTTTGATTTGGAGCTGAAAGAGGTTAGTTTAAGATCTTTATTTCAAGGACTTTCTTTAAAGTTATCTCTGAAGTGTCAAGTAAGAATGAAATCAACCACACCTGAATCAGATGCCCTTGTTGTGCATCTGATTGAGGCATGGTTGACAACAATTAGTAGAATAAGCAGGTAAAATAGGATATGGTTCATAATATTGTTTAACTTTATGATAAAGTATTTAGTATAAATAAAGCAGTAGGTAATAAACAACCTGTTCAATAGATACAATGTATATCAGGTTATTTATGGTACAGTGCAAAGCTCGGACACTCCAACAAGATTTTTACCTCAAGAAGAGAGTTTTAAACCATTTAAGTTGTCTTGTTTTCTTCTCATTACGTCACAAAGTACGTAATCCATGGTTATTATTCAAAAATAAGTGATGATTACATTTCACATCACATTGTGAACAGGGTTGGGCCTGTTATAATGATTAATGAACTACCCCATTAACTTGTGTTACTGATTCTGAGCAAATTACTTTCTATAACTACCAAGAATAACGTTGTACACTCGTTTGTGATTCATATGTAATACACATAATGATTCCATCTACCATATTCACAGGTAAAGTATTAACATCAAACATCTAGCAACAGACCGTTTGAAATATATAACTTAAAGACTTACTAATGTACCTTCCTAGTAAGTAGTCTTTAGAAGTTATAGGTGTCTTTTAAATTATTCGTATCGTTGATTTCGTTATCGTTATTTATAATTTAAAACAAAATATCTAAATTTATATAAAAAATAAATAAATAAATTTGTTAAAGCTTTGTGTCAAAAATTTGTGTACTTACGTAGATATTTAATTGAGTTTTGCCACTTTTTAAGTTATGTAAACAAAATATTCCTAGAGTATAGCCTGTGGTATAGTAGTATAGAGGTGTGTGGTGGTATACTACGAGAAGAAAGTGTCAAACAAAAAAAGATGGAGACTTGCAAACTTACACTAAACGACACACAATTTTATTCCAGAAACTACCGTTTGGTCTGGTAATAGCTGTGTTTGGGCTACCGGTGTTGACAATTGATGCTGAGGACTCTCCCCAAGTCAAGGAGGATACGGATATGTCGTCATTCCACGTGAAGAAGACCAACGACCTCTACGTTGAGCGAATTAATGGAGTTATCAATGATTTCGTCAAGTGGGGAGTGCTCATATAACACATGCGATCATTTACGTCGTGATTTAACTAATAAAAAATATTGCATATAAAATCGTGTATTTTTTACGTATATTAATTAACACATGCCATGTTAGTCTATCTAATATATAAAATTCTCGTGTCACAGTTTTCGTTGCCATACTCCTCCGAAACGGCTTGACCGATTTTGATGAAATTTTTTGTGCTTATCCGGTATCTCTGAGAATCGGCCAACATCTATTTTTCATACCCCTAAGAGTTTGTTTGTTTGTTTGAATGCGATAATCTCAGGAACTACTGGGCTGCACTGTAAAAAATATTTTATTGTTGGATAGCCCATTTATCGAGGAAGGCTATAGGTTATAACATCACGCTACGTCCAATAGGAGCGGAGCAGCAATGAAAAATGTTGTGAAAAAAAAGGAAGAAAAAAGGGAAAATTTACGCAGACGAAGTTGCGCGGGTCAGCTAGTTGTATATATAAAAATCAAATAAAACTGGAATATTATTATGTCAATTTTAACAAAAATAGATTCCAACCAAGTAAATCGGAAATAGGTTACTCATTTTAAGTAAAATACACGTTAATACAAAATATTTTTTGTAGTAGGCTGAATAAAAATTAAATTTATTAAAGTGAAGAAACTTATTAGAAACATTAGCCATACTCACAAACCTTTATAAAACGACAAATTAAATATTGTGGTGTTCTAATATCTCACACTCACCTAATCTGTGACCCTAAATTGAGAGGCGACATGCCGAGTTACTTTATTGTGCTGGCAGTGCAGGCAAGGGCGTGCCTATCACAGACTGTGCTTTGTGCCAGACATAGTGTTCAGACACTAGACGAACAGTTGACTCAGATTGTGACATTGACCAAAAGCTATCCGACGGAATGATGGTGTTAAATAAGGTCGAGGCTTGCCAGTGGAAATATCACAGACTAGCTGTCCCGCGCAACTTCGTATGCGTAAATTTTCCCCGTTTTTGCAACATTTCACGTCGATACTCCACTCCTATTAGTCGTAGCGCGATGTTATATAGCCTATAGCTTTCCTCGATAAATGGGCTATCCAACAAAAAAATATTTTTTCAAATCGGACCAGTAGTTCCTGAGATTAGCGCGTTTAAACAAACAAACAAACAAAGCAAACAAACAAACAAACTCTTCCGCTTTATAATATTAGTATAGATGACAGAGATGGTGGTACCAGGCATGACAACATCGGTCAATTGTAGGCTGCAGCCTTGTTGCCGTAATTCGGATAGTTCCTGGTCTATCTGTGGCGATTTTGCAAGTGCCTCGTAGTCCTGTTCAAGAACGATGGCTTCAACACGCGACGTAGTGTCAGCTTCGACGTTGTCCTCCCCCTTTATATATTTCATATCATTAGTGAACTGACTAATAAATGAAAGCTGTTTCAGTTGAGCAGGTGGAAGCTTTTCCTGGCGCTGTGTGCACAGAGATTATGTTCTACAATGAAACTTATAGCATCATTCATAGCTTTAAGTTCTGATTGTTTGTTTGTTGTTTGTTTGTTTGTATAAAAGACAACTCCCGCAGTAGGGTACAAGCCCTGTGTCGCGGGGAACTTTACAAACATACAAGTCACGGACACAAAGTACACCCAGACTCGGAACAACAATTTGTATTTATTGTCTGTGGTTGACGCGCATCACTAGTTGAGTTTGGATTTCAATAAACAGCGCGCGCGACGCCATAACTAATTGGCTCGCTCCACCAAGAAACAACAAATGTGAAACGACAAGTTATTGCATCGTCTCTTGCATTTCATTCACAACTTGGACGAAATCATTGTAGAAGATAATCTCTGACTGTAACCACTCTGTACTGTTATTGTGCTAAAGTGCTAAACCAAATTTTACCTGTGTAAACATCGGACTGCGTTTCACTTCGATCTTCATCACCTCACTTCAAGAAGCGAACGATAGGCTCGTATAGGGACCACAGTGCGCTTCGACGACATCCTTGGTCCTAAAATATTTAATTTACTTCTTCCTAAACCTATCAATCAATAGGAGTGATCATACTTTTGAAATGAATTACTAGAATGAAATACTCTTTAAACATTTTATGCTTTTACAAAAACATCTAGAAGAAATATCAATTTTAAATAACCTCCAGATATAAGCGAAAACAATGTAAATGCCGTCATTTAACAAGATAATTTATAATACAGAAGGTCATGGTAGAATGAAAATAATACCTAGACTGATGCATGTGTTCCGCATATTTCGCAAACTGTTTTAGGACTCGCATTAGGTTCTACACATTATTCAATGGCTATCTGCTGCGCATAGTTTGAGAGTACATGCTGCTGTTTAGCTATAGTTATAAACTGAATCCGAAACTTTTAGATAGCACTACACATAAACTACCGCAATGCCACCGTACTAGTACGTAGTAATTTATTCTTTCATTATTCTTATAGTTGGGTACAATAAATTAGAAGCGGAACAAAACGTAGCTTGCTAGCTATATTTATCTTTAATATTGGGTAGAAAGTTATGTAATCCTCAGATATTAAAATTTATAAACTTTGTTTCTATTAGGGGACGCTGAGGAATTAAATATTTTAAAATGAAACCTGTAGTTAGAGCTGCAAGCATAATTAACAATGCTGAAAAGTGATACCGAGACATTTTACGTGCTCATGATGGAATTTCAGGAAGTTAAATTATATATTTTGTCATGTACTTACCTAAGTAACTTCTATTGGGTTCAGATTCCTAGGACAATATTTACAACTAGCTGTGCCCGCGACTTCGTTCGCGTGGAAGTTGGGTTTATGTTAAGGTAGTTTATATTACAATTTAACTTCTGTGTAAAATTGGAAACATGCTCCACAATGCTGTGTGGCATCTATGGATATTAGGGCCTAACTTTAATTAGGGCCCGACCTATGGCAGAGCAAGCCTAGCAAATGCCCAGTGCAGCAAAATGAAGACCGACAAAGTTTATGGCGCCAGACCGTTAGAAGACAAATTATAAAAATTCCTTTGCTTTCAACACCTCGACAAAAAAGTATATCACCAAAATGATTTTCATCACATCAAATATTATTAATATTGAAAAATTCCCCCCCTCCCCCGTCACGCGAGAACTTGGGTGGTTTCGGGTTAAATGCAGCCCGAAACCGCCCAAGTACTCGAGCGAAATTTTGTGTTAAGGAGCTTCGATTCTGACTCCGAAAGGTCGAAAATTCCGATTGATTTTAAACCTCCGACTCAAACTTCGGCTCCGACACTTTTAAATCGGACGTTTTAATCGGAGGTACCTAGCCGCTCGCTCCTTCAAAATAATTTAATTTAAACATAGGTAATAAAGGTATGATAGAAAAAACTCTCACAGATTTCCTATGATCGTGGGTTATGTCCTGCCCTAGCGATCTTTTCCGAGTCTAAAGTACACACACTTTGTGTCCGTGTTGTAAAGTCCCCCGCGAAATAGGGCTAGTTATGTTTTTTAAAAAATATCCTGTTTTTAAAACATTGCATTCCCGCGGTACTGTGATGTGTTCAAACAAACAGACAACATTCAAACGTTTTTAAAAGATATACTCAGATATCTTTTTTGTGTTTAAATATTTTTCTAAACTTATTTCAATATTTTTTTTCACTCACTTTAGAAGATTTAAATACTGTCTATTTTGGTGAATTAAAAAATAGGTGTGTCAACCTGTCGCAAATTAAGATCATCATAAGTATATTCATATCCCTCTACGTTTTCAGATTTTGTTAAATAAATTTTCCTGTTATTTTTTAATTTGTATTTAAACGCCATCTATTTTCAAAACTGGATAAGTTGCTTTTAATACTTGATGATTTTATATTAAATTAAACTAAAATTTTCATGCATGTTAAACGTAGGTAAGCAAGGTATTTAACCTTAAATTATTCACGTGATTAAGACCCACCGATCGTGGTCACGGGTCGACTGTGACAGTCGACCCGTGACCACGATCGGTGCAATTCGATCGAAACGTCGGGTAAATAAAAGGTTCGTACCTTTAAATAATTCACGCGATTAAGTCCCGAAATATAACTAATATGTATAAAAATCGCGAAAGTTTAAAAACAATAAATATCAAGTAGTTATTGTTTATTTGTAATGTAATATTGTTTTTCAATTCTACATTCATAACATAATCACGATTCATGCAACAATGATAAAGGTGCCTGTTGAAAGTGATTGATTAATATGAAAATTTGTTAAACAAAGTAAGCATGTTAAAGTCGAAAATAAAAGCTTGTATAATAAGTATACATTTGGAAATATACTTAAAAAAAGAATAAAAAGCCTTTTTTAAATAACACAAAAAGAGACTCGCACACTTGGGATTCGTTCCTTCGATTTCGCTTCTCGCTTGTTCAATACCGCCACTTGTGCCATTAGACCACCTCAACCAATACAAAAGCGGTTAAAATAGCTGATCTTAAGAGAATTTAAAATGTTGTGTTTAGCTCCTAATAGTTTTAGCGTGAAGTTACTGTTTCCATGGGTTACAATTGTAAATAATGGCTTATTGTGGAAAAAATCGTGAAAAACCATAATGGTTCGACCAAACATACGTTGCTGCTCGCTCCCCATAGACGATAGCGTAATGATTCATAGTGTAAATAATCACCTATAGTATTTACAATAAAACTACAAATTTTCATGAAGATCCGTCAAGTAGTTATTGTTTTGTGACGATAAATAGCTACAGACATTATCCGTTATTGCTTAGCTCCTATGGAAAATAGCGTGATAAATTATAGCCTATATGTTAATCCAAACTTATTAGAATACACATAGAAAATTTCAACCGAATCTGTCCGGTAGTTTTTGCGTGATGCGTGTTCAAACAACAGACAGACAGACGGACAGACGGACAGACGGACAGACGGACAGACGGACAGACGGACAGACGGACAGACGGACAGACGGACAGACGGACAGACGGACAGACGGACAGACGGACAGACGGACAGACGGATAGACGGACAGACGGACAGACGGACAGACGGACAACCGGACAGACGGACAGACGGACAGACGGACAGACGGACAGACGGACAGACAGACGGACAGACGGACAGACGGACAGACGGACAGACGGACGGACGGACGGACGGACGGACGGATGGACGGACGGAATAGAAGATATGTTGATATATAAATAACACATAACAAGAACAAGAACTTACTAACACGATCGAAAAATAAAAACAAATTATTAGTCAATGTTATAGGCTATGATATATCAGACCTTTTTTGGGTTCCATAGCCAAAATGGCAAAAACGGAACCCTTATAGTTTCGTCATGAGACGGACATGACGAAACTATAAGGGTTCTGTCTGTCCGTCCGTATGTCACAGGCATTTTACTCAAAGACTACTCGATGAATATTGGTGAAAAGGTGTCTTGTAGAAGCCGCTCCGCTACTTAGTTTGATAGCTAAATAATGTAACAGAAGTTTTTTTTTTTCGTAAACATCAACGAGTGACACATCATTCGACAGGTCTTTTAAAACATTTTAGGGTTTCTAATAAACTTTTTGATTGAGTGAATATTTTGGAAATAATCGCTCCGAAAGTTCCATAAATTGTGCCCTTCCCCCTTCATTTTTGAACCGTTTGACCAAAAAATATGAAAATAATCACAAAGGTAGCGAGCGCTTAATAAATACTTTAAACTAAAATTATATATATTTCGGACATAATTGGATATACCGTCATTGAGTTATTGCCGAAAAACTGCGTTTCTCAACAAAAGGGCGTAAGTGCGACATGACGTTCCTACCTCTGCCAACAAGGAGTAGACGAAAGGGATTGAGTGAAATTTGGTGTCATGTCTCATAATGTCATTCATTATAAAAATAAATCCCTCAGGCTGAGAACGACAATTTCATAAAATGACAACTTCCGAAAACGACAACTTCTTAAAACGTCTATTCTAAAAAAGACAAATTCTGAAAATGACAACTTCCAAAAATGACAACTTCTGAAAATGACAACTTAGCTTACTAAGAAGTGTCATGTTGCTACTGCAGTAGGAAGATCGGTAAATTGATTACCGTTCTTCCTACTGCAGTTGGAAGTTGTTACAACATCAGAAAATACGGGTATTTTTACCCGACTGACCCAAAAGGAGGGTAATGTTATTCGCGCGTATGTTTGTATGTATATATGTATGTATGTTTGTATGTCTGTTCTATTGTTACCTTCTGTAGCCTAAACGGATTGGTTGATTTTGAATTGTGAGGTGTCATTAGAATCGTTCACCCCCCAAAGTATAATTGGCTATGTCATGATACCGAAAAATCAAATTGGCAGATTTTCGGCGATATATTGTATGCTCCAAATTTTTTTATTCTTCCAAACCTATCAAGTGGGATATTAAAATAAAGGATTTTAAAGGTGATTTTTATTCAAAGGAGTTTATCACTGAATTTTAATGAGGTAATGACGAAGTAGCATTTCGAGAAAAGTATAGTGCACTTCACTCGAGTATGAATATAATTGTTTGATAATTTGTAACAAATAGTAGCCAAGTGCGAGTCGGACTCAACTATTATGTAAGAGTTTCGTATTAACAAGAAATACTGAATGTAAATTTGAATTACTGATTGAATGACAAAGTTGTCATTTTTGGAAGTTGTCATTATATGAAGTTGTAATTTTATGAAGTTGTCATTTTAGGAAGTTGTCATTTTAGGAAGTTGTCATTTTAGGAAGTTGTCATTTTAGGAAATTGTCCTTTTAGGAAGTTATCATTGTAAAATGTTGTCATTTTAGGAAGTTATCGTTTTCGGAAGTTGTCATTTTATGAAGTTGTCGTTCTCAGCCTGAAGGAAATAAATATTGCATCCAAAGCATTAAAATAAGTGTTATTTCTTAGTTGGGTAGGGAATATAATATTGGCAACGATGGAGGATGAATTAGTAGTGCTCAATCGTTCCATAAACAACATAAAAGGACAACTGATGAAAATTCTTGCTTGAATATGGTCACGAATATTTTTTTGATATGATTGTGAGGGGTTGCACTTATTATAATGTAAGCTGAAAGGCTTTCTAGGCCAAGCCTGTGCCATGGCAATTAGACAACTGATAAACATAACTTTCGCGATGTTTACACATATTAAAATTTGATCGGGACTTAATCGCGTGAAATATTTAATTGAAGATGATCCACCACTCAAGTTAGACCTCATTGTAGTAGATGAAACTCATTAATAGAATAAAAAGAAAGATGTCATTCGAAGATGGCGAGTTTCATGGCCGACCGATTCGGGTCCTTTATATGTGTTTTGATTTAATATAAAATTGTAATTCTAAGTTGTTAATTAATGTGACATATATAAAGTGAAGTTGATGTTTGATAATTATGTATTTGGTAGGATTTCAGTAACAAACAGTGTATTAGCTTTGGGGAAATCCATAAGTTTCATTTAAAAGCCCGATAAAAGTTCTGAGGAACACCCCCGGTACCTGCTAAAGAGCTGGCCTGATGGCTACAGTACGAACCTTTTATTTACCCGACGTTTCGATCAAATTGCACCAATCGTGGTCACGGCCGTATTTTTAGGGTTCGAGTTTAGGTACTCAACGAATTGTTTTGCTGTGCCACTGTTGGCCTTCATGATGTAATATACGTCATCGACGTAGCGCTTCCATAGCTTGCCGTGAGACGCGTGTAGATCTGTAAACCTCTTCGATATGTAATAAAACATAACTCAATTAGGACTGTATATAGTCCGCACTCTAAGGTCTCGAAGCTTTTGCGAACGGCAAGAGATGTTATTCCACTCCAAACACCTGGCGTATACAAGGTGGATTGCAGTTGCGGTAGTTCATATATCGGACAGACCAAAAGAACAATCGCAGATAGAATCAAGGAACATATCGCGGCTGTAAAAAACCGTCAAGTGTACAAGTCTGCTATCGCTGAGCATTTGTTGGAATCAGAACCAAATCACTGGATAGAATTGCATAAGCCGCAGGTACTTTCCACCGATCGCCACTATTATTCCAGGATAGTGCGTGAGGCGCTCGAGATCAAGGAGTACAAGAATTTCAACCGAGAAGAGGTATACCGGCTCTCACTATCTTGGAACCCCGTTATCAACAAATGCACTCAGTGTACAGACGTAGTAAGTGTAGTCTGTAGTGTGTAAAAGTACCTACTGACAGTAAAAATTATAAAAAATATCAAGACCAGGCGAGGGTAGTTAAAAAACCCCGCGCCTCACGAATACAGTTGGATCAACGTAATGGTGCGCAGTGGTTGCGCAGATGCATTTTTTGAAAGTAGGCGGTAACTAAACCAAGAGGATTAGAGATGCGATTACGCATTACATTGTCATAATTAGTATTACTAATTCATTTGTGTGATTATTTTGGTAAAGAAATTGTTTTTCAAAGTTTCTTTATTATTTACTGTTACTGTTCTAAATTTAAACTTTTATGAACTCATTTAAATAGTGTTTTTATATTGTTGAATTAAAATGTTGTTAGTATTTTTATTCTCGATCGTAGGATCGATTAATCGTTTTCGTAGGTAATTTTAGGGTCGCATCTCTATGACATGCGCAAAAGTGATAAAAACCTAACTTCAATCCGGTCAAGTTACGTTGATCGTACTGTACATCGCTAAGCTGCCATCAGTCGACACGTGACCACGATTGGCGCAATTCAATCGAAACGTCGGGTAAATAAAAGGTTCGTACCTTTAAATATTTCATGCCATTAAGTCCGGATAAGACAGAATAATAATAATAATCCTTTATTTATTCTGACTTATTTTTTTTTACATTTCAAATGTGTTTTTATAACTATATATTTTTTTATTGATTTAAATCGGAGCCCTTACGGGTATAAGCCTCCTCCAATTTTTTCCATCTTTCTCTCTCCTCTCCTACTGTCATCCATCTGTCTCCCGCCATCGCCAGTATGTCGTCCACCCAGCGTTTTTAGGGTCGCCCGACGCGTCTTTTCCCGTCTTTCCCCTTCCATGTTGTCAATTTCAGTGTCCATCTTTCATCCTTCAATCGGCAGACGTGCCCTGCCCACTGCCACTTTTGCTTTAAAGCATGTTCCAAAGCATCTGTTATCTTGGTTCTTTTCCTTATACTTTCACTATTTATTTTTTCTATTTTCTTTCTTTATCTTTATGATGCTTCTTTCCATTGCTCTTTGTGTAGTTACTACTTTGTTTTTTATTTTATTTGTTTGACTTCCGTACGTCAGGCTTGGTAAAAGGCATGTATCCATTATGATCTTTTTTTCTTTTAGGCTGTAATCGCCTTTAAGAATTTCTTATTACGCCCAAAATTTTTTCTACGTAATATTGACTCTTTGGTCTACTTCTTCCTCGTTGCTGTTTGTGTTAAATGAAACCTGTTTTCCAAGATAGACATAGTCATTAACGTATTCTATTTGTTCCATCTACATGTATTGGAATTCTGTGGTTGTTGGTCATAGTTTTAGTTTTGCTTGGGTTCATGTCTAGTCCAACATTTTGCTTTCTCTATTCAATGTTTGTATCATATCCTCTAGTTCGGTTGCTGTTTTTGCAAAAGGTACTATAACGTCGGCAAATCTCAAATGTGTCAAGTATTGATCCATTATCTTGAGACCTTTATTTTTCCAGTCAATCTGCTGGAATATACTTTCTAACACGGCTATAAAATGTGCATCTGGATCGAGGGCCCATTTTTAAAATCTTTACATAACGAAATAAGATTTACAGGAAAATTAGTTAAAAATAGTAAAAACCTAAAGCAAAGGGCCATGAATTTCTTAGACATGAATCTAAACTGTTATGATTAATTCCTAAATCTCAGAAAGTACTATCTCAGGGTTAATCGTTTTTATTTAAGAATTTAGTTAAGAATTTCTTAAATATTTTAAGAAATTCCCAAATCTGTAGAATACAACATTACAGATTTATAGCGGTATATCTAAGGCCCTCAATTCATTAATTTATTCACTAAGGAATCTGCAAAACATTAATTTATATAAAGAAATACATAAATACGTCTTTAATATATTTTACTTAGATACCTCTGTGAATTAGTAAAAAAGAAATAATTATACAAAAGTTATTTTTTTTAAAGTTATTGAATGTCGAAATTTACGAAAACGTCTGAACTGAGAGCTCAAGATTTTCGGCTTTATTGACTAAACTCAACCTCGTAGATTAACGCAAATAAGAATTAGTTTTTTTACTATTCTTTAATTAAAATGTAACGTATCATCTGTTCTTCTAAATACCATACTTTAAGAGCAAAATTGATTTTCAATTTCTCAATATGAGATAATTTTGTAGGGTAGATATGATTTTGTAATTTTTTGAACTAATCAGTATGTATCCTCATACAAGCTATTTCAGAAGCGACAAAGTAAATATTTGTTGTTTGAACTGTCGGAAGCGATTGTGTTTTGTGTGGAGCAATAATTAAGTGCAGTAAATATCATTATAACTAGTGTTTCCGTTTCGTGATATCGAAGTAAGTACCTAGATCACTTTAATATGTCATGTTTCCTATGTTAATGTTGTTAATGATTCATCGTCATCGGGAATTGCTGATTATTGAATTAAAAATAGAGTAGTCTAGGAGACAGTATAGATATATTATGATTTTACTGTCGTGGTAGTCTATCAGAAACTGACGTTAAAAATGACGTGGTAGATTGGTAGACACCCAACACTGCAGAGACCAATATAGACCAGCCACAACCACTTGCGGCTCAGTGGTCGTCGTATAAACGTGAATTATGAAGGTCTTGAATCCAAAAATAACGACATAATACATTTATTTGTGATATGCGCTGTCCAGTGGACTACCACGACAGTTGCAGAAGGTTAAGTATGTTAGTCCTGAAAGAAATAAAAAAGAAAATAAAAATAGAACATTTACTTTGTATTGTGCATAAAATGAAAGACAAATACTTAATAGTAAAATTTAAAAGTGTGGATAAGAAGAAAGAGTGGATGCTCCTACTATGTTGTGCCCATTGAGGCTGATGTATCCGATCTCGTGTACTCTTCTAATATTATTGACCTCTTTTTTTTGCATCAGTACTCTAATATGGTGTATAATATAATGGTGGCAGCACCTTACCTGCATTTACAGTTTATAAACAGAGAAACATTGTAAACATTGGCAATTTGAAAAGAGTGGCCACGAGTTTTTATTGCCTGTTCTTTTCTCGGGCTTTACCTATTGTTTTCGAACAGGCATTACCAGTAAATGTAGAATCGACTTTTCACAAGTGTAGTATTTTGCGTCCTAAGTGAATAAATCATTTTTATTTATTTATTTATTTATTATTTGTTCCATAAAACAGTCTTATTTACGCCGCTACTTAGTTCGATAGTGAAATAACAAAAAAAAAAAATAGGGGGCTTACATGTAACAGAATCAGTATATTTTTTTAAGCAAACAGCTACGGGTGCCCATCATTCGACAGGTCTTTTAAAAACATTGTAAGGTATCATAGAAACTTTTTTGATTAAGTGAATATTCGAAACGAAAGTTGCAAAAATTTTTTGACTTTATCTTTCCAAAAAATCATCCTATCTAAAGTCAGTCAAAGATAGCTTGAAAAAACGTATTGAGGATGGAGAAAAGACCCTCGCCATTAAGTACATTAAGGGAATACCAACAATAACGGCTAACTATCAAAAAAGCTAAGACCCATTACACTACAAACGGGACACCGGGACCGGATAGACTTAACCATTACTTACTTCACCCATCCTCATTATGATTCTTCTATGCAAATTTACGCAGTATTCTTATTAATGAATATGTTTGTTTATAATGTTATGTTAGTTTCACCAGGCTTATAAATCGCTCCGATGTTAAGTGATAGCTTGTCAATGCGTATCCTTGACGTGACCTTCATAATTCACGTTTATACGACGACCACTGAGCCGCAAGTGGTTGTGGCTGGTCTATATTGGTCTCTGCAGTGTTGGGTGTCTACCAATCTACCACGTCATTTTTAACGTCAGTTTCTGATAGACTACCACGACAGTAAAATCATAATATATCTATACTGTCTCCTAGACTATTCTATTTTTAATTCAATAATCAGCAATTCCCGATGACGATGAATCATTAACAACATTAACATAGGAAACATGACATATTAAAGTGATCTAGGTAATTACTTCGATATCACGAAACGGAAACACTAGTTATAATGATATTTACTGCACTTAATTATTGCTCCACACAAAACACAATCGCTTCCGACAGTTCAAGCAACAAATATTTACTTTGTCGCTTCTGAAATAGCTTGTATGAGGATACATACTGATTAGTTCAAAAAATTACAAAATCATATCTACCCTACAAAATTATCTCATATTGAGAAATTGAAAATCAATTTTCTCTTAAAGTATGGTATTTAGAAGAACAGATGATACGTTACATTTTAATTAAAGAATAGTAAAAAAACTAATTCTTATTTGCGTTAATCTATGAGGTTGAGTTTAGTCAATAAAGCCGAAAATCTTGGGCTCTCAGTTCAGACGTTTTCGTAAATTTCGACATTCAATAACTTTTAAAAAAATAACTTTTGTATCATTATTTCTTTTTTACTAATTCACAGAGGTATCTAAGTAAAATATATTAAAGACGTATTTATGTATTTCTATATATAAATTAATGTTTTGCAGATTCCTTAGTGAATAAATTAATGAATTGAGGGCCCTAGATATACCGCTATAAATCTGTAATGTTGTATTCTACAGATTTGGGAATTTCTTAAAATATTTAAGAAATTCTTAACCAAATTCTTAAATAAAAACGATTAACCCAGAGATAGTACTTTCTGAGATTTAGGCTATGCCACTTTATGCATACGTCTGGATTGAGGGCCCAAGCTAATTAACCATAACAGTTTAGATTCATGTTTAAGAAATTCATGGCCCTTTGATTTAGGTTTTTACTATTTTTAACTAATTTTCCTGTAAATCTTATTTCGTTATGTAAAGATTTTAAAAATGGGCCCTCGATCCAGATGCACATGGCTATAAACAGTTAAGTTGACATCGGGTCGCCTTGTCTTACACCTCTTCCTATTGCAATATCTTCTCCTCTCTTTTCTAGTTTTACTTGGCTTATACTTTTCGAGTACATGTTTTTCAGAATATTTATGTATGCGTTTAATTGTATTATGGCTACTCGTTCTAATATTCCGTTGAAGATTGTTGTATTTGTTTTCCTATTTTTTTAATTATGAAACCTACTCCCGGCGTGTCTCCTATATAGCATAGGATGTGATCTTGATGTTCTTCCATTTGGCATCCTTTTCTTCTGGTTTCTGAGATTCCTATTATGTCGTATTCTACATTTTCTAAGGCATGGCACAATTCGATGTGTCTTTCGGCTCATTTTAGAGACTTCACATTGTAGGCGCATATCTTTATTTGTTGTGAGCATTCATCATATTTTTTTGGAGGGTGGTGGTCGTTTTCCCCCACGATGACCAGTCGGGTTGGGGAAAGGTGTTTCCCCAACCGTCTGGTCATCATTGTTGTGTTATAAATCTAAGATACTGGTTAGAAAATACATATTTATAGTCTTTTTATGTTTTTCTTTCACCAAAAATGGACCGGTTTTCTTAGTTTTCGTTTTCGAAGTTTACTGGCCATTGAATTTGCAATGTTAGGGTGACGAAAAACGGTCAATGACCATTTTACTAGCCACTTGAATAAGGATTTGTTTAAAAATTTTCATTTTTAAGTTTTTCTTTTAGCAGTTTTCATTATAAGTAATTTATGACAAAGAAAATGAAATTATTTCAAAATATAACAAATTTAAAAAAGTTAGGGTGAGTGTTAAAGTATTATGTTAGTCACCTAAACTTATCTAACTTAAAATTTGAAAGGCCATTTTTATTGCATTTTTATAGTTTAAAAACCTAAAACGTCGTACTATTTTGGTAATATTGTGAATAGTCCATCTCTGTCTGAAGCCAGTACCCCCGCCAACGTATACGTTAGTCTATAGCTGGCAACTATCCCTTTTTTGAGAGGTCAATTAAAACATAATTTACTCAAAATCAATTTATATTAAGCTTGAAAAAAATCCAGATAGGTGCCCCGTATCAGCCTAATAGTAAAGAATTAAAAAGGACCTATCCAGGTGTTACTCTACTAAAAATCCTATACGTCTGAAGTATTTTTTATAGGCATTTCTTGCCAATTATTTTACAAATACAATAATTGCATTTATGAAAGATAGAAAAATTTGAAGTCCAGACCCAGGAACCCAATCGAACCTGAGACTTCCGTAGCCAAATCTCAAGATTGTGAGAGCGATGCGTTAGTATGTATTGTAACATGTGTTGTAACCAATATACTTACTAGATTTTATCGAATAGCAATTTGTTACATAAGCCTAGTTCATTTAGGAGGCGTTATTGTTACAAATCTTCAGTTTCCAATAAGTACCTTCCATAATAGACTACATTTTACAGTAAGTATATATATCAATAACACTATTATTAATTAATTGAGCAAATCATTGATAACTTATCGCTCCAAAAGAAAGCAATTATTGCTTCAGGCGTATAATAGGGAGCAACTGCAAGGTTTCATTAACGATGGCAATATCACTAGCACAGTGACTAGAGTCAAACAGTTTTTAATATTTAGGTACTTAGACCTTCAATTATTTGAAATGGGAGATGTAAAAATGGCGGCAATTAACGGCCGGCTTAGAATAATAACGCCTAGAAGGATAATTTCATACAAGCGCCCCACCTAAAACTGAGGCAACTTATGAAATTATGTGTGCGTAACCGGCATGTGATTACAGCTGTTGACCATTCAGAAAAGATTGCCAGTAAATAAACATTTTCCCCAAAAGTAGGGTACGTAACTTAGTGTCTACTTCTTTATGTATTGTGAGTGTTTGTGTGTCTGCAGACAAGCATAAATGAACCATTTCAAATTCAAATAATTAAAAAAAAAACTGGCATAAGCACCAGATCATTGTGGGGTGCCCAAGCACAAAGAGATACCACTAAGACGAGATACTACTAAGAACAAGCGCCATTTCTGTCATCCGCAAGCCCGAGCCGAAGGCGAGGATTTTTAATGACGAGTTATACACACGTATATTTTTACAACATTTTTCATTACAGTTAAGGGAAAGAGTAAAAAATAAAAAACAAATCAAAGAATTAAATATGTTTATTTCAACATGCATTCTTTACGACAAGTCTAGGCAACGGGCTCGTGGCGTATACAGCCTAGTCGATATTTGAAAAATGTTGATGTGAAAATAATTAAATTAAAAGTACCATTTCGCTGGAGAGGTGAAAAGTAACTTTTTTAAAATTTACCAGAGAAACACTAATAATCTTTAGTTAATAGTATAGTACTTAGGCATCTACATATCAATAGTATAAATCCAATTAAGTATAAAGAAATATATCAGAAATGGGGAAAAAAAAATCTTACCTAGCAACACTAAACTGTTTAAAGAGTCAATCAAACTAGGATGATTTTTTTTTGTGTTTGATTTATTTCGTAAGAAACGTAGCGTACTTACACATGAAATGCGATCTTACAATCCTTATTTTGTTTTCCAGATTGGTTGTGACAACCTTTGATCGCACAAACCGTAATTTTAGGCTTCTAGGCGATAATAATCCAAGACGGGCCGGTCTTAGTCTCAGAGTCGTTATTTTTCATTGACGTATAGACCTGGACCTACATTTCAATTACAAAGTAAATATTGACTGCGAAGCGTGAAAGAGAGGAGAAATTCGTGCAACTCATCCCCTCGTATGTCCACTAACTATATTAAGGTTTTGACAGTCAAATTCCTGGCTGTTAGCGAGCCATATTATGGTTTGTGAGCATAGATGTGGTATCTGCTACGATACCGGGAAATGGTTTTTATATATGATTCTTTCTGATAAGCTTAAAATTCGAATTAAAATACAGGCAACCAAATACAAACTTAATCATCTACTTCCAGAACAAAAAACGCGCGAAAACATCATTCAAAATACCTACGACGTTCGGCGGCAGGCAGTTTGAACATTTTGATCGTATTTTATTTAAATTGGATGATATTTATGACAATACATAGAAAGTAGTTAAATATCAAAGTATATTTATTATAGTTTCATTTCTGATGTAAATAATATAATTTTAATTTCATTTTTTTTCACAAACAGTCGTGAAGTGCGACCACACCCCCAAAAAAACGATGTCCGCCAGTTTATTTTGGTCATATTTAAATTAAATCGTTATATAAAGTACTAACATTTGTTTTGAAAATAAGCCCTAAGGTATTAACTTTTATTAAATACCATATAACATGAGTATAATTATATAAATAGCGAGATATTTCAATAAAACAATACTCGCGTTCTCCGAAAAACCTAAATATGGTTGGCCGACAGATGCGCGAAATGTATGAAATTTTTGCACGTAAAGTAGATAATTTATGGCGGTTTTTAAAGCTCATTATTTAAAATATTTCTTAGACACATGCATGTTATTAGTATTATAATAGGTAGTTAGGTTTGAAAAGAACCTAAATGTATTGTTTTTATACCTGGAATAATATTTCTACCTGAAAAAAATTCAAAGCTAACCGACTGATTTTCGACCCAAATTTTAGTACATTCTTTATTCCCTTATCACTTAAAATCTATTCAATTAACAGATGTGCGGTCGTTTTGACGCACAATGACCAATAATACAATGTTTTTTTTCGCAATATGACACATTCGCATATTGACCTATTAGCATTTAGACTAAAACGCAAAATGACGCATACGTGAAAAGACATATACGTATAATGACCAACGGGAAATACGAATTTAGACATACACGCAAAACGTCCAAAACGCATAATGACGCATAACAACAAATACGCTGTTAGGTCAGCCAATACATAATAAGAAACAATACAATATAATAAATAATAGTCTATGAATGGGGCAAAGGAAATAAAATAACACTTAATAATGAACGACTTATTAATGGATATTTTTGAACTACAAAAGCTAACTTAAAAGTAACTCTGGTGTAAATAAAAACTTAAAAGTGATCCTGGTAGTATTTTTACAATAAAATAATAATCATGCAATACGTTTCAGCCGCGAAAACACTATCTTCCTAAGATATTGCATGGTGTTAATTTTTTTTGCATGCAATTCACGCAACAAAATAGACAGCTTCATATCAAAATCGATATCACATTTTCTTCGATTTACTTTTGGCTCGCGAAATAACGATCTTGAAATTTCATGATCATAAAATTTTGTTTCCTTTTTAAGTTTAAAAATAAAACGGTAAAGGCTTGGATGTATCGACATTCTCACGTTCAAACGGTGGTGCCACCCTTCTAAACAGTTGGTAGTGCAGTGTAGTAATGTGGCAGAGCTAAATACATCAGGTGAAAATGTTTTAAGCCACTGTCGCTCAAAGTAGTGTATAAACAAATGCATTTCTTCGCATTCAGGCGATTCGGTTAAAATCAACTCCCAAGCTTCTTTGATACGGTTAGCAGGCAAAAGTGGCATTTGGCTTATTAACCTCAGTATTTTTCGACCTTCACTTATTTTAGTCAATTTAATTTGTTTAGCTTTTTTCCAAATTGCTCTCGAAAAATGATAGTGACATCCAGATATTTGGCAGTCTGAAAAGACGCGTCTGACAGCATTTATAGCTGCTATCTCGTAATCACACTTGAACGACTTAAAATGGACTTTCAACTTCTCATTTAACAATTTAAAGAAACGTGTGTATGTATCCTCACTCTTATCAGGTAAGAGACCATAAATTACTGGAACTACGTTAGTTGATTTTTGTGTGGATCCCAAATCAACGTGAATTGTATATAGCTGATAAAATGGAGACGGAACACATTTAAACGTGCCGTCGCCAAAATAATCTAATTTCGAATTTTTAATAAAATTTATAGCAATATTGGAACAAAATATTAAGATTTTCCTTGAATCACCATCCTCACAAACCAATAGGTTTTTTCCTAGTACCTCAGGAACCGTGACATGTTCTAATTTTATGAATTTTAAGCTATTGCAGTCAAGATATTTTTTTCGGGCTCTATATAAAGAATCTTGTATTTCTTTTACTGAAGGAATGTAATGTATATATTCAAGTGCATCTTCAGCCTCTTTTATAGGTTCAAATGTGTTTTCGACAATAGTCTGCACAGTTGATGATAAGTCTTCACACACTTTCCTTTTACAATCCGCACGAAGTTGAAATATTTTATTGAATTTAGGGTCAGACTGGCACAAATGATCACTCGATCTCACTATATTATTCATATTGTCTAATGTTACTGTAGCAGAACATATCTGGCGTTTTACACATCTCCAGATAGTCGTATCATTGAAATTTTTTCTTGTGTTCTTGTTGTAGCGATAGCCATTATGCAATAGAGATGGGAATCCTTTTTGGTTATTCACGAATTTCATATTGAATTAGTATAGTAAACGTCGTTATTCTCTTCAGTACAATAATAATTAATTATAAGGAAAATATTAATGACAAATGCTATTTTATTTCCTTTTACGCGTAATGTAATGAAATGATACTTATGTCATAATAGTTTTTTTCTAACAATACCTATTGGCCAGTACCTACTTTGGGTTTTTGTATCAAAACCTTGTTGATTGAATTTTTTTTTTACAGAGAAGCTTAAAAATGTAAACTTGTTGCGTGTTAGTCAAAATGCTAATAGGTCAATATGCGAGTGTGTCAAATTGCGAGTTGGTCATGATGCGAATTTATTTGGTATTGGTCATTATGCGTATTGGTCGTTTTGCTTATGCGTCATTATACGTGTTGGTCGTTAAGCTTGTGTGTCAATATTCGTATTACCTGTTGGTCATTGTGCGTATTGGTCATTGTGCGTCAAAACGGATTTTATTATGTGTAGTTGATAAGCTGAACTTATTATTTAAAATAAACTTTTGTATATAATAACAATAGTTTATTGTACATAAAATACAAACGACACCGCTTTTTGACTGATGTACGGCGGCGATCCGCGCGGCCCGCTTTGATAAATCCAGGTAAAGTGAAAAAAAATAATACTATGGTATGTGATGTTTTTATTGTATTTTATCCTTTATAAATTAATAAGTAAATAAAATAAAACACAACGTGCAAATATTGTATTGTTTTATTGCTATTCAGAAATTAAAAGTACACAGTACAGTACCTATTTTTTTGAACTCATATCTTGACTGAAATTTATTACAACAGAAATTTAAAAAAAATATTATAAAAACCTTTATTTATTTAAAAATAAGTTAGAAATAACAAATAAACATCAATTACAATTAAAATACGAGTAAATCGATAAAATACAAAACACGGGCGGTCGATTCGCCCGATCTGTCCACGAACCTATGGTTCGACATATTATTATATACTTAAGGCGCTAGTGTGCGTTGGACGGTCGAGGGGGGCCGCCTGACAGATAACAAAGTAGCGTTGTCTCTTTCTAAAGGTAGTTTTGTGAGGATAGGACGCAGTCCTGTTCTCTACGTCAATGATGTGACCATGCGACATAATTATACTACTGCGACACTGATATATGACTGACATTGACATGTAACTAAAAACTTGGTCAATCAATTGTTTTTGATTTGTTTGTAAGGTCAGACAGAGTACATATTTTGTTACTACATTACTGAAATGTAAGGATTGGAAGGTTGCTTGCTAACTTGCGGAGCGTTTGTAACATAGCACAAATAAACATACTCGAGAACCCTATCTATTGTACAAACAACACACCTTTTGTTTTGTACACCTTTGCTTACTTCAGTCCGGCCTAGTTACGTTGATCGTACTGTACATGAAACATCATTGTGATCGCAGACCTAAATTTGTAATTATCCCGAGATAAGATAACTAATAATTTATATATAATTTAATTGGTCTGTTGCTTATATCAATTATACTTTGTTATCATCTCACCGATTTTTATAGTAGAAATGTGATGTGAATGTGATAATTTGGCACTCGGTGTGTTTTAAAAACCCAAACGGACGTGTTTCAATTTTAATTTACTTAGTATCTACATAATATGGCACAAGCTGAAGAAATTATCAAAATCCTAATACCTCAAATTGCGAAGGAACAAATTTTGTTAATTATGATTCCAAACTGGAAAAGATTTCAAGTGGCGGCGCCAACTATGTTTCAATTCTTTACAACATAACACTCAGTGAAGGAGATAAAGTCATTCATATGTTTGCTAAAGTTGCAGTCATGGGGGAGCAGATGCGTTCACAGGCTCAAATAGACATTTACGAAAGAGAAATCTTCGTTTATACCAATCTATCCAAAGTTTATGAGAGACTGCAAGACGAGCATCAAGTGCCCGAAGAACACAGACTATCATTCTCCAAATTCTACGGTTGTAACCGGACTAGGTATGAAGAAACTGTGGTTTTAGAGAACCTTGTAATGAGCGGGTACCAATCTTTCGACAGATTTACAACTGTTGACTGGGAATATGCGAAGGCTGCCATTAGTGATTTGGCCAAAATGCACGCTCTGTCATATGCGTACAGCGAATATTACACGGAAGAGTTTAATAAAGTTATTGCAGAACGCCAGTGTGTTTATGAAGGGTTTCGTTCAAGGAAGGATTACTTAAAAAAGCCTTTTATGCAAGCTACTAAAGCTGCTAGAGAGGACACCAAAGACAAATTACAGAGATATTCTGACAACTTTGTGATGGATATGTTTCTTGATTACTTTACAATTGCAAGAAGACCGGTATTGGGGCATGGTGATTATAGACCAAGCAATTTGTTGCACAGGATCCAAGATGTAAGTTGTGCAAAATTAATTAAAAAGTAAATTTTTGAAATTAAAAAAAAAATGTCAATAGGAAAGTGTACACATTTTTTTTTAAATTTGTGGTGGAAATTAGAGTCCACAGAGATAGAGTAAATTTTCCTAACTAATAAAGAGCTTCGTTTTGTGATATTTTAAGATAATAGGATAAGTAAATATGTCAGTAATTAACTTGATTATCAAGATATGAGTTATCATTAAACAGTTTTATACTGTTTTATCACAGGAAGATGATTGTTATATAAACCAATCTATTTGAATAGTAACTACACACATTTGAAATTATGTTGTAAGGTAGACAATGCATAATTCATTTATAAACAAATTCAACTTTTGGTGTAAAAATACTCTAATTTCATGATGATAATGCAAAAAGTGACATTGGCAGTACAGATTGCTGCTTTGGTGTTACTTCCATCCAAAACCCTTTCTCCAACCAAAGAATACATGTATATTGAAATAGTAGAGTTAGAATGTCTTAATTCATGGTAGTGTATTAAGCGCAATAGTACATATCTAATCACTATATCTTATTAGACAAGCCATAAAAAATGAATAACCTTAATTATAAATATCCAGATAATACTAAATAACGTATAAGTTATCGAATATAACAATGATATTTACAATTTCATCTATGAAATCCAGATAGACTTGTATAAGACATTGTACCTAGAACTAGTCAGTTACAAAAAAAACTCTAACACCATGTGTATTAAAATTTATAATAAATTACCAAGTCAATTGAAAACACTACCTCCGAATAAATTCATACAGCCCTAAGCTGGTATATGCATCCCGATCTTGTTTTATATTATATTTATTAAGCAAATAAATGAGTCTATGATTCTACTTAATGTACAACTAATTATATACTCGGTTTGTTTTCTCTTTCCAGAATGGCACGGTGGACATCAAGATCGTGGACTTGCAGACTCTGCAGAGCACCAGTCCTGTGATAGACCTGCTGTTCTTCATCTTCACTGGGACGGATGAGCAGTTCCGCGCGCAGTACTACGACAAGCTGATAGACCACTACTACACGCAGCTCGCCGCCGCCATGAGGAGGCTGCATCTAGATCCTGACAAGATCTACTCCAGGGAAGACTTTGATTACGAACTGAAAGAGGTTAGTTACATATCTTGTTTTATTTTCATAAAGAAGACCTTATATCTGATCCTGTTTGGTTAATTAATATAGCCGAAGTATGCCACACGGAGGAAAAGTAGCTTAAATATTGTAGACTGGCATCATAAAAATACAGAATGGTGTTTTTTCACATTAGATGGGTTCGATTTCCGGTTCAAACAGGCGATTATTTAAAAAACTTCGAATTCAGTTGAAATTATTTTTAAAATCAAAATGAAGTCTCCTTTCAGTAAAATGTTTTATCAACAATATTAAGGGTACCTTCCCTCCATGTGGCATACTTTTGGGACACCCTGTATGTACATTGGGATCCGTGGGGATTTTTGCACACGTAAAAAAAATAAATATATATATACATATAATATCTAATATAATATACAAATACAAATACAAATATTTTTTATTTGCTATAAATAGGGTGGATACATGAAGTGGTCTTATAAGTAGTTTACATTAGTAGGTACTAGCCTATTTAGCCATTATCAATAGCATGCAAATATTGATCACTTAAAACTAGATATTAATTATAAAATGATTTTCTTTGTATATATCCATTACCACATTTATTTTCTACTCTTAAATAACTTTATTATCAAAGAACTCCTCAAGTGTATAGAAAGTTTTCTCGGTAAGCCAAGAACCAAGAGCTGACGGAAACTTTTTTAGAGGTAGTAGTTTTAAGTTCGTAGGAATTTTATTATAAATTTTAACACACATTGCATAACAATTTTTTTGAAACCGACTACTCTTAGGAATCACGCCCAATACAAGCCGATCAGGATTTCTTGTATTTACTCTGTTTGTGGTATCTTTTGCTTGCTTAAACAATTCAGGGTGATGTTTAACCATTTTTCCTACTTCTAAAATATAAAGGCAAGCAAGAGGGAGTATTTTTAATGTTTTGAAGTGAGGACGACAAGATACATTTGGTGCAATGTCGCAAATGGACCTTATGCACCTTTTTTTGGGCAACAAAAGCCTTTTGTATGTCTGTACCATTCCCCAAATCAGCAAGCCGTACCGCAGCACTGATTCGACATATGCAAAATAGGCTGTGCACGCTGTTTCCTTATTTGCAATTTTTGCTAATTTGTACAGAGCAAAAGAAAACCCATTTATTTTGTTGCTTACTTTTTCTATGTGTTCTGTCCAATTTAATTTATTATTAATAATAATTCCTAGAAATGTCAAGTTATAAGTATTTAGTAAGGTATGTCCGTTAAAATTTATAGAAATGTCATGACTTTTTAAATGATTAAAATTAATTATGTTCATACATACATACATATCAACCCAAATGATGGCCCACTACTGGGCACGGGTCTCCGCAGTAGATCCTGGGGGTAATTGCCATAATCGCCACGCTTGGCGAGCGGGTTGGCGATCGCAGTAAGGCTTTAAATACTCAGAGGACGCTGCTGCCCGTCCTCCGGGGTGAAATCCCTTAGTCGCCTTGACGACACCCACGGGTAGAGATGGGGTGGTACTATTCTTAAGCCGGCACCACACGGCCTAGCCGGCACCACACGGCCTAAAATTATGTTCGTTTTAGATAAATTAACTTGTAGATTATTATTATTCAGCCATTCAATAATTAATGTCAACGTATTGTAGATATCCGCCTCATGTAGGGTTGGCGTCATACTTTTATTAGTGGTAACTATAATCGAGATGTCGTCAGCAAATAAAATAGTTTTGTAGTGTGTAACTTTGGACAAATCATTTATGTACAACAGAAAAAGAAGTGGTAGTAAGAGGATTGCCTCTTAAAATTTTAGAAGTTACTTTATGACCGGTCTTAAATTGTAAAAATAGGCAATTGTACAAATAAAGAAGTGAGCCATAGCTACGGAGTTCTTCAAGGTAGTGTACTTGGGCCTACCTTATGAATTCCAAGTTAATAATATGTGCAGATGGCACTTGTACCCAGTTACAATTGGACACAAAACTGCTCTTACACTAAATCTACTCTCCAAGTCATTATGGAGCAGTTCACTAAAAACGTAGATACTTACGGTGAACCTTCATAAACTAAGTTACAACGTTTGGGCCAACTGAACTCAACAGATACTTAATTTTATTCCAGAAACTGCCGTTTGGTCTGATAATGGCTGTGCACATTCTGCCACTGTTGACAGTGTCTGCTGAGGATGCTCCCGAAATCAATGAGAACATGGACATGTCATCATTCCAATTGGAGAAGATCAACGATCTCTACATTGAACGTATGAACGGAGTTGTCAATGATTACGTCAAGTGGGGAGTGCTCACATAGGGACTAATTCTAGAAAATTACATTGCAAATAGAAATACCATCAGATTTTTTGATCTTCTGTTTTTACTATGATGGAGAAACTAGATTTATTGTATTATTAGAAACCAAAGTATGCAGTTGTGGACTGAATATTTTGATAAACGATCACTAACCAAAAGCATCTGGTAAAGAAATCAAGAGATACCCGTGGATCAATCACATCAATATGAGATTTGATATTGTCATGGCCCTGAGGCTTCGTTCAGAACATATTCCATTAAACAAGTTTTCATTTCTAATGCGAAAAGTTAAGTCACGGAATTGTTTAACATAAAACAGCAGAGGATGTATATTCATACTTTATTGCAATTTATCATTCAGCGGTATGTTGACTGTCAAGTCAAATCAGTCTCTTTTTATGAAATGTCAAAACGACAAGCTCTATGCAATAACAACCTGTGATGTCATAAGTTCCCATCGTCAAATCTTTCCTTTCGTGATGATTGATTCATCAAAAACATGTTAAATTGTAAAAGAACACTTATTTTCAGAGCATTTTAAGATCACCTATTACCTGATTAGTATAAAATAATTTACTTTTATTGTAGTCAACTCCCCAATTGATGTGTAATTCTTCTTTGGTAAGACTTTAAATATGTCACCGTTTTGTGCGCACGAATTGATCACACCTTTTACGATTTTTTTTTGTTTTCACATTCCTAGAAATCTTGTTAACCCCTCAATTGCTTTTGCTTAGGAGTGGGTTAACATCGGTAGTCTAATGGTTGGGTTCGGGTGGGTTGTGGGTTCGACCCACGACCTCTGATCCAATGCCATAATGCAGCTTGTGATAATTAAATACGTGGATATCTAATCATTTATTAGTAATTTAATGAAAAAAACTGTTTAAACAATTTTAGATGTCATGTAAGTAAGAAAGACAGAAAATAATTTTATTTGTACCACGATAACAAGAAAACATAGATAAGGTTATTTATTAGATAAGTGTATAGATAGTATTTATTAGATAGGTGCCTTATTTTTTACGCAAAATAAAACGTTTCACGAGCACAAAAAAAAAACACAAAATTAAAATCGCTGTTAATAAATGTACTACTTGGCAGTTAATAAATAATACAAAAGTGAATATAGCAACTAGTAACATCGAATAAATTAAAATCCAAAATGAAATTCAGACTAACTATAAAAATAGCAAATGCATTTAATAAAATTATTCCCTCTACAATATCAAGCACAAACACTACCTCACTGTTAAATTAAAGTCCAATTTCTTTATTTATAATTCTTAGTTAATCTTGAGATTTTCGTAAAATAATAAAAATTTTAAAAATAGTTATATTGTTGGATATGATGAAATCGATACTACAGTTATTAAATATACAAATTATCACATCTGTGGTCACTTGACTCATATTGTTAATCTTTGTTTCAATACTGAAATTTTCCCTGAAGATGTTAAACCTTTATTTAAAAAAGAAAACCATGAGCTAATTGAATTCTATGGTCCAATTGTTTTGATTCATCAGTCAATATTTGCAAAAAAAGTTGAAAATGTATCTATAGACAGATTAGTGATTATTTTGAGAAATTTAATCTACTCTGTTTAGAACAAAAAGGGTTTAGACATAGAAATACCATAAATTTAGCTGTACATGATTTTTTAAATAAATTTATGCTCAATTTATGTAAAACAATTCCTGTTTGTGCTGTTTTCTGTGATCTAACACAAGCATTCGACTATGTTGATCACAGTATTTTACTCAAACTGAACACTGCAATAGGTACCGTCATCCGGAATCGCAAAGATGCTGCTAAAGTGTTTTTTGTATGGGCCCCATCATTTATAATAAAATACCCAAAGAAATAAAAGCTTTAAACTTATAAATATTTAAGAAAAAAATAAAATAAATATTGGCTGTTAAATGTTATTATGATGTTATTAGTTTTTTTAATGATACGTTATAGAATTAACTTTCTAATTTTGATTAGATTTTTATTATTCATTCATTTTAACTTATTTTCATTTTTTTTCTGTGTATACTTTATCAATTGTTATTATTTACCTATTTTAATTAATTATTATAAATGGAGATTACTCATTTGTAAACATATTTAGATAAAACATGTTGAACATGTAACAATGTAACATCAAGAATGCCATCTTAGAAGATTGTATGACCAACACATGTTTAATGCAAATAAATGGACTTAATTTGACCTTCAAACGAAATTTGTACTCATTCATTCAGCCCAAACTACTGACCTCTGTAGTACTAGTACCTATACTGGACAGGCTGCCGCCGATTGCTACAAGATTCCCATTATTTTTATATCTTTGGACGCTCATATAACTAAATTAAATGCAAGTCTATAGTTGTGTATGGGCCCGGCTACATGTTCAATCTTATTTGCGCAAATTCTTGTTTGTATAAGCAAGCATGTGCGTTAAAACGGTATACCGCACAAATGGCTTGCACAACAGTTTATTCAAAATTTATTTGCTGAAGATGGTACAATATAATTGCGCAAATTTTTGCTCCATCCGGTTTGTGAAAATAAGGTTGTGCGTGTAATGTGTATCGCATGCAAGTCCTGTCATGTGGACGCCATACAGTCATGCCCCAATTTTTAGGGTTCCGTAGCCAAAACGACATAAAGAACCCTTTTTAGTTTCGTCATGTCCGTCCGTCCGCAGAGACTGTTACAGTTTTTGATGGCTAGAAAGCTGTAATTTTGCATGGATACACATATTACTTACGCCGACAAAGTTATAGAATAAAACCTTGAAAAGCATTTTTTTTTAGGGTACCTTCCCTATATGTAATGTGTCGTGTGGGGTATCATTAGATAGATATTTTAAAAACGTTTTGGAGTTGTGAAGATCATTTTTATATTTAGGGATCCGTTAGTGAAATATTAAGCTATAAAGTGCAAATTTTTGTTAGAGTCGAGTGTCACCCCCTCCCCCTGCCAGCCAAATGGTTGATGTTGGTATGTGAAAAAATAGGATCACACGCTGTTCGTCTCAAACGCTATTTGCCATGTACGCGATTCGTCCTTCCCTATCAGATTTACGCGGTACGTCTCATTCGCATTTGGTCATATACGCGGTTGGACATAATCGCAATTCGTCTAATACGCGGTTAGTCATAATCTCAATATAGATTATCTTTAGATGGACTGTTTACAAGATCGTTGGTACATGTTACGCCATCTAGTAAGTAAGGGATAAAACTAAGTTGTAAGTTTTTATTTTATAAAAATGTGGGTATTTTACAAAAAAAATGCAATTATTGTCAACAATCACTCAGTTACTCATTCTGTCTGTCTTCGTTTACGTTTAAACATGAATACGGAAGTGTTTGAGTTTATAACCAGCAAAAGAGGAAAGAAAATTATATTATATGGCGGTTATCAGTATAACATAAACAGGACAAACAAGGGTGGATCTACTAATTGGCGTTGCATTAATCGATCAGTGTGCTGTGCGTCTCTCACTTTAAACGTACATACATATATAATATCTTTATTATTCTATATTATGGTGTTAAAACTATCCTGACATTACTCCCAAATTTTTAGAAAACTAGGTATGTAATTTTGATAAATACATATTAGAGTTTACAATGATTGTTAAAAGATTATAATACTTAATGACATATAATATCTTTCTTGTTCTATATTATGGTGTTAAAGACTATCCTGACTACCAAACTTTATAATAAATGATAACGTACATAGTTTTATGTTTTTTTCTGTGATCCAATGCTGTTTCTCGAACTACGTGTGACGAACTGCGTTTATGACGAATTGCGTTTGCGACGAACTACGTTTCAGACGAATTGCTTTTATGACGGATCGCGTTTGTGACGAACTGCGTGCATGACTAATTGCGCATTGTGACATAACGCGTTAGTGACGAATAGCGTTTGAGACGAACAGCGTGTGATTCAAAAAATACACGGTAGTAGTAGGTATACATAGTGAAATTAAAAGGAAAACTATCACAGCTAAGTAGGCTTTATAAGTCTATGAGTAATAGCTGATCAATTGAGAAGTAGTAAAATTTTCATACAAATTTCATTGAAAATTATTATTATGTTAACGTACCTAAGTATAAAACAAAAACAACAGAAAACCCACTTCTTAAGCTGCATTATTCAGATTTAGACTACGGAACCTCTCTACATTGTGCGTGGCTCGACATGCACTTGCCCGGTTTTTACAAACTACTTGCGCATGCATGTCGCTATCGTGTAGACACCTTGCAGAGTTTGCGCCAATTTTCGCACAGACGGGGCCAAAACGGAACGCGCGCGTCATTTTAATCGAGCAATATTTCTTTCGAATAATATATTGATTCTATCTCTAATTTTATGATATTCGGACTGCATGGCAGAATCTAATGGTAGGTTATTAAGGGTAGGTATATCTATTTTCTTTTCTTAAAACTAGTAAGTATTACAAAGTTATTTAGTGTTATATAAAAAAGTCACGAGCGGAATGTTATTACTTAGTTTAATACAAATTACCTTAAAAAGACAAACTAATACCTACCTTTACATACCTGTATACAAATTACGTTACAGTGTTTCACGTAAGTAAACCTGCAATTTAAACAATATAGTAGTTAGTGCCACTTCCTCACTATTTGTTCTAAGCATAGTAAAGTGGCACAGAATGAAAAAGCCAAAAGTGCCAGTCAACCCCTAGCAAAATCCAAAAGTGGAAGACTGGCACAAGGACTGGCCAGATTTTTACCTTGCCACTTACCACCTAAACCCTTTCGTCGCGAGTGTAAAAATTAATATTTAGTTATGTTATGTCTGACAAAAATAACTTTCAATTTGGATATATAACACCGTTAAACACAGTAACAATGAGCAAAGACGTTCAACAAAACGACTACAAGTGTTTCTTAACGACAAGTGTTTCACAAAGCTTTGTATAATGCGGGCTCTCGATCTAGAAGCAATTCACCTAGCGATATTCAAAATGACAAAGTGCAGGAGATAATCTACAAAGGTAAACCACCCAACAAACAACTAACATAACATGAAGGACAAATTGTAAATCAAACCTCTAATCAGTCTCTTAGCAATGAAGTGTCTAAAGAACCCAACCTCCAACAGGTACCATAGGACCTCCCATGGCAAAGAGTTCCAGGATTAAACCAAAAACGAAATCGCTCCCCTGAGCTAATGAAATCTACCTACATACTACAAAAAGGAAGTGAGGCAAGACCATAGATATTTAAACCTGGACCGTGCTCCCTTTCAATTAAAAAGTAAATATTGAGTGCAAACCGTGAATGAGAGAAATAATCGCGCGCTCTTTGACAAGTATTGTCCAAAAAGTAGCGTTGTCTCTTTCTAGAGAGTGTTCAATGTTATGAGGTTATGGCGCAGTCCTGTCCTCTACGTCAGTGGGCGTGACAAGATTTGTTCAACAAAAACCGCCCAACGGAGGTAGTACCACCTCCAATGGAAACCACAGTAGTCCTACTCTCTTTCTTTGAAACGGATTTCCATGAATTTTCGTTTATTCTAATTAATTTTTGGATAAGTACAAGAAGTGCGAATCCATGGATGATTTTCTGGAACGAGTAGATTAAATAGATGTTCCTGGCTCTGCATATCACCACCTCATTTTTGATAATAACTTCGTTTTCATTGAATTAGGGTATTTTCTTCGGCTGTAATAGGGGTCCTACCTCCTGTTTAAGCCGAAGAAAATTTCAAAACCATCCCAAATTATTTTATATAGGGTTATAGACATCGAACAGCGGACTGTACTCTATGCCTCACGAATACTCATGTCATGAGTCAATACAGAAATAATACCTCTTTCTTTATTGTCTTATGACAGACTGTACAGTTTCATGCATACAAAATAATATCAAGAGATCAGCTAAGCATTACCTCGAAATCTGTAGAAAGTTAAAAGACCCTTAAAGAACACATAAGAACTATAGGACAGATAGGACATACCTTCACAAGAAAAAAAGACAGGTGTCAAAAAATTTTAATAAAAAACCTGAACATTCAACTCATAAAGCGGCAATAGTGGAAGCGATTGAAGCCACTGGAAATAAAGTACCTACAAAGAAAAATATAAAGGAACTAGCTGACCCGTGCCCACTTCGTTGGGCATAATGTTAATAATCCTTTTTTAGTACAGAGTGTTATGTTTTAATTTCTAACTGCCAAAAGGAGGGTTATACGTAAGTAAAGTTTGTATTTGCATGCTAATTCAAAATTCTAAAGTAACTCTGTTCGAAAGAAAAAACATTTTCTGCGGGATTTGCGATAAACGAATTCCATGAGGACCAAGTCGCGGGAAAAGTTAGTTTGGTTATGGTAATTTTAATTGTTCAAAACTTCTCTGTAAACTATATTGGATGTAATGTTATCATTTGGTAGCAAAATATATTGTCTATCAGGAGTTCCAACCCGAGATACGCCAACATATAACTGCCCATGGGAAAAACACGGCATTCTCAGGTCAATGCCCACCAGAGAGAATGTTTGACCTTGGGACGTGTTAATAGTGAGGGCAAAAGAGATCTTCACTGGAACCTGTAGCCTTTTAAACGGTATGGGTAAATCAGTGGGAATCATGGGTATCCGCGTAATATAAGCCAGTTGTCCCACTGCTGGCCCTGTGAGAATGGTCGCCACGATTATATTGTCCCGTAACTCTTTTGTAAGCAGCCTTGTCCCATTACACATGTTGGGGAGGGCTCAAGTTTCTTATGAGCATGATAGGAATGCCAACTTTTAACACAAGGTCGTGAGGAGGTAAGCCAGAAGGGTTCAAAGAAATTAAAAATTCTTGGGGATAGTGCACTGTATCCTCAATATTCCGTATCAATAGACTCAGTGTTTGACCTGACCGGGAATTTTCTCTAAAATGAGTTTATTTATTTCATTCACTGTATCGTTTCTGGGTGACACTATTGCCCTAGAACAAAGCCAATGATAATCTCTCTCCAATAAATTTTCAAGACCGGGATATATTGCGTCAATAAGATGTTCCAACCTGTGCAATATGTGTCCTAATGTCTCGTCAAGTTTAATGTCATTGCTGTTGGTGTTAGGAGAGACAATTTTTCCTTCGCCTAGATTGAGTAGTTGACGCGGACAGTCCGAATTAAACCCGAAGCCATCGCGCGTCGTCCGCTGCTTTGGCCTTCACACTTAAGACGATGAGTTTACTTATTTTCATAAAGATTCATAATTTTTGGTAATATGACTAATTAATATGACCTAACGATTTAAATTATTTTATTAATATTAAACATTAAATTATCTATACTAATATTAAAAAAACTACTTTTTGTAACTTAAATATAAAAGTAGACATGCTGTCGTTGACTTTTTTGTAGGCATTTTCAAGCTCCACATCTTTTCTCTAGAACTCTAAAATATATCTTTCATAGTTAAGGCAGCGTTCGTAAGAAACGCTTTCATTCGACCGTTTTTTCTCCGATTCACTTTGCAAAACGGACTACCACGTAAAAGCTTTTTATTTTTTGGTTTTTTATATAATCTATGACACTCAGCAATAATGTGGCTTTCTATTAGTTAAGGAATTTTTAAAATCGGTTCAGTAGATCCCGAGATTACCCCTTACAATTTAACAAATATACAAACACACAAACTTTACTTCTTTATAATATTAGTATAGATGTATTCTTTGTAAATGTAGAGCCAAATGGAAACCTCCCACTTATTAAATCTATAAAGTACTGAGGCAACGCAATGCTGCTATATTTTAAATTGTTTAAAAAAAAAAACGGCGAAGAAATCTAGCTACGGACGCTACCAGGCGAGGTATTTCTTTTCAACCTTTACTTTAGGTTGATCTCCCTCTCTAATTTCTATATATTCTTATCAGCACATACAACTGCAGCGAGCTTTGGTTTGTAGAAATGATTAAATTTCTTTGAAAAGCTCATTATAAACATATTGTCGTCAATTTTGCCCTTTTTGGCTATATTTGACAGTTCGTAGAAAAACAACTCAATATTCTCCTCCGGCGCCTGTTTTCTCTCGTAACTTCGCCGTATAATCGTTATGGATCGGAAATTTGACTGCTTCTGTGGCGCTGTGGGAGTGTGTCCGACTGCTACGCAAGAGGTCGTGGGTTAGATTCCCACACGAAACACCGCTTTGTGTGATCCACAAATTGTTGTTCCGGGTCTGGGTGTACTTTGTCTCCGTGAATTGTATGTTTGGAAAGTCCCCCGTGACACAGGGCTAGTACCCTACTGCGGAAGTCGTCTTTTTTAAAGAAAAAAAAACTCCTCTTAACGCAGTAATGGAATTCTCGAAGCCTCCACAATCTTTAATAGGTAATGGCTTTTGAAAAGTGTAGCGCTGATCCAGCCAGATACGCTGCTATGAACAACTTCTCGTCATCCGATGTGATCTTGTTAATCACACAGACCACTCTGAATTGGTCAACAAAGTCATCGAAGGACTCCGATAATCCGGTGAATACACACATCTGTATCACATTACTCAAGAAATACCACTTAGCTCATTAAATGACTTCCTCCGAGAAAATTGACGCTTCCATCATGAGGCAACGCAATGCTGTTGTTGAGGGACGTAGCGGGGTTGATTATTCACGTGAGTGAGGAATCAGAGTTATTTCCCAGATCCGACTTAATTTATTCAAGTATTTTATAATTTTATAATATCATTCAAAGACTCTTCGACCATCTACCCTGGCGCTTCTTTTAACTGTATCTTTTGTTTTTCATTTACTTTTTAAAATCAAACTTTTAGAACGTCGAGATAAATAGTTTACATTAATAAGGTTTCATGCGAGAGATGGATTGAATCCTCAACCCACCTGCCACAGTACCTACATTTATCACCAAAACCGGGCAAGTGCATGTCGGGCCCACACAATGTAGGGTTCCGTAGCCCCCTCCCCCATCCGAATAATGCAGCATAAGAAATGGGTTTTTTGTTGTTTTTGTTTCACACTTACAACCTTAATAATAATTCTAAAAGGATATTGTATGAAAATTTTGTTACTTCTCAATTGATCAGTTGTTACTCGTAAACTTGTAAAGTGTACTTGGCTGTGATAGTTTTTCTTTTAATTTGGCTATATATACTACTACCAACCTTTTTTTACCCGACTGTAAAGAAGGGTTATGTTTTTCGCGCGTATCTTGTACCTATGTATGTACGAGTATCTAATATTCTTTATTACCTCATATCTCACAAACCACAGAAAGGAATTGTATTAATTACAATTAAGATGTCCTTAGATTCGTCTTGACCGCCTAAGTGTTCTTAGTTAAGTGAGATAGGTGACGTTAAAAAAAACCAAACATGGCGGCTGTGAGATGTCAAAATAAAGACGTGTAAGAAAAAAGTTGTTTCGAATACTGCAATATGGGTATCAAATTCAAGGGCTCATCTCATGCATTTCAAAAAGGTATAACATGATTATGACTGTAATACTAAAAAAGTTAGTCAGCAACTCTTCAATACTTGACAATAGCTGTCATAAAAGTTGTTACATCCTACAACTAAAAGTAATAAATAAAAAAATAAATTTAAAGAATAAAAAAACCCGCCTGTACAAAAAAGATGAAAACAAGATCCCCTACATAATTATATAATTTCATGCAGTCGGAGGCACTTTACTAAGTACATTGAGATTCATTAATGCTGTGTGTGTGAAGTGATCTTGTTTCCATCTCGTTTGTTCATGCGGGTTTTTTTATTTTTTAAATTTATTTTTTCAGATTACTAACTCATGTTTTTTATGATCACTCATCATGAAATTGTTTTTCAAAGTTTCTTTAGTATTTATTGTAACTGTTCTAAATTGAAACTTTTATAAACTCGTATAAATAGTATTTTTATATTGTTGAATCAAAATTTTGTTAGTATTTTTAAATGTTTAAATATAATTAATCGTTTTCGTAAGTAATTTTAGGGTTGCATCTCTATGACATGCGTGAAAGTGATATGAACCTATCTTCAATCCGGCCGAGTTGCGATGATCCGACTGTAACTATACAAAATGACTATTTCAGTTGTTCTGGGACTGGGTGTACGCCGTGTTTTACCTTTTATTAGGTAATTGTATGTTTGTAAGGTCTTTCTGATGTAGGGCTTATACCCATTTTAATTAAAAATGGTGTGATTTTAGAATTTCAAAATATAACTCTTTATTTAATGAATAGAGTAGGTATACAAGTACAATATAATTATACAAAATGATACAATCTCTTTTTGGCGTGTATTTTACAAAAATTGAAACTTTTTGATTATTTGATTTTAATTTATTTCTTTGGTTTAACACCTGAACCGTTTTAAATTGTCCCATTTCTACAACTTGCTGTCGTAGCAACTCTTGTATTTTTTCAATATTAAAATGACGATCTACTGAATGACTTGTTTCAGTATGAATACCTATTTTTAGTGAGATTTTAACATAATTATGTTGTTCAAATTACATTATTTGGACTTAGAAATTATTTCATATTAATTCATTAAAAATACTCGAATTTTCAAGGGTTTGTTTACTCCAAGTTTACTCATTGTCAAAGACAAGTTGTCAAAAATGTATAGTTTCTGTGTGAGGATATGAATATGAAAATATGAATGAAAAGGACTTTAGGCTACTTTTTACTTTGTCCAGTATCTTAATTGCTGTTAGACTTCTTTTCATGGCGCTCTGGCAGCGTCCAGCTTTTCTTTATGGTGCAAAAGAATACATGTTTTGTAGCCTTTCCTCTTTATTTCCATGCTTAACTTTTTAGGTTTTGATAACCAGTAGGTACCTCTTTCATCCGTTTGCTATTCCACGGTTGATTTATTTTGTGGTCTGGTTTTTATGGGAGATAATCTGCCTCAAATAACCATATTCGGATACATATCCAAGTTGTTCACTGTCCAATTCAATATTAATGGGAAAATAATTTGTGAGTAGTTTTGTTTTATCTTTGTTCATGAGAAGGCATACTTTGGTGTTTTCGGTGTTATGTGATTCTATCATTTTTTTAAAGTGTTTCGGATTATATTAACCACAATTCGTAGATAGTTTAGATTTACTCATTGCACCTATGTTTCTTTTTAGTTTTGGTAAGTATGTAGACTAAAAAACTTAAAATCAAAGTTTAAGTGAATGTTAATAAAATTGATATCATTCTTATCTCCGAAACCCATCTCAATGACAGAAAACCTTATAAACTAGAAGGTTATAATATGTAACAACTAACCACCCTGGTGGCACCTGTCATGGCGGCACAGCTGCGCTGATCAAACTTAACAAATTCAATAACATATCCATAGTCAGGTCAGGGAAGATTATCGGAAAGCGACCACAATCGCAGAAAATCGAGACGGCCTGATAATGAAGTGCTGGTTTGGACTGAAAGAATAAGTCCTTTTTAAAGACGACTCCCTTATTGGGTTACAAGCCCTTTGTCGCGGGGGATTTTACAAACATATCTACACGTCACGGACACAAAGTACATCCAGACTCGGAACAACAATTTGTGGATCACACAAAGTGGTGTACTGTGGCAGGTGCGTCGTTACAGTACCGAGTGGGAATCCAACCCGACTGTAGCAGTCGGGTTCGATTCCCGGCAAGAGGTCGTACACACACCCACCGCGCCACAAAGGCAGTCAGTAAAGTACAGTATAAGTAAAAATTTCGTTTGAAGTTACAGTTAAAAAAGAAAAATACTGATATTTCATACATCACTTTTATTTTCAGACCTTAACACATTAGCGTTATACACCTAATAAATGATCTACATTCTACATGACATTTTTTAATTGAAATACTAACAGATAAAATTAGATATCCACGTATTTAATTTATCATTAGCTGCATTATGACGTCGTATTCGCAATCGCCGTGTGGTGCCGGCTTCGCCGTGTGGTGCCGGCTTAAGAATAGTACCACCCCATCTCTACCCGTGGGTGTCGTCAAGGCGACTAAGGGATTTTACCCCGGAGGACGGGCAGCAGCGTCCTCTGCGTACTTAAAGCCTTACTGCGATCGCCAACCCGCTCGCCAAGCGTGGCGATTATGGCAATTAACCCTTAGGATCTACATACTAGTAAGTTCTACTGGGGAGACCCGTGCCCAGCAGTGGGCCATCTTATGGGTTGATATGTATTCGCAATCGAGAGGTTTGAAACCCACCCATTAAACTACCTATTGCTAGTAATATGGGACCCATAATCCTACACTGCTAGTTATATTTTTTATAAAAAAAGAAAAGATTTTAGCCCGCTCATAAGCAAAAGCAATTTAGCTTAGCTTGAGGGGTTAACAAGATTGCTAGAATTGTGCGAACTCAAAGGTGGCATCATTTAAAAATGATATACCTACATTTAAAGTACCTATGAAATTAACTACATTTTGACTCTATAAATAGAGTAGGTACGTTGTATGGTGTAAATTTACACCATACAACGTAGTTATAATAGTTAGTATTTTTTGACTATTTAACACCAACTCAAAATGATTTATAGCAAGTAAATTCAATAATTTATATTAAATCACAGACAAGAATTTGCTACCAATTTCATTAATAAAATTTACTTTTTGTACGAATTTATACGAATTTTTAGGAATTAAATAAATAGGAATCTTTCGACAAGATTTAAGAATTTTATACAAAACTTAAGCCGGTATATATACTTAGGTATTGAAAAAGTAGGTACTCTGCTTAAATAAACACGATTGGTACGTTTGAATTAAGTTAAATAAATAAAATAAATTAAAAAATCGGACAGAAGATCGAAAATCTATTGGTAATTCTATGTAAGCACTCCCCACTTGACGTAATCATTGACAACTCCGTTCATACGTTCAATGTAGAGGTCGTTGATCTTCTCCACTTGGAATGATGACATATCCATGTTCTCATTGACTTCGGGAGCATCCTCAGCAGACACTGTCAACACTGGCAGAATGTACACAGCCATTATCAGACCCAAGGGCAGTTTCTGGAATAAAATGAGTATCTGTTAGTGTAAGTTCGTTGACATCCTTAATTTTATTTTATGTTTGAAAATTTCTTCTCATAGTATGCCGTTACCATAGACCATAGATATTTTTCTTAACCCAAATGTTATAACTTAGATTATCAAGGTTTATCGTAAGTACCTACATGAGCCTCTCTATAACCACATGGAGAGTAGGTTTGAGTCCAATTTTGATTGTGTACAAGTGTCATCAGCATAATTATGAATTTGGAGTTTAATAATGATAACTTGCAGTAACCATTTATGCAAATTAAGGACATGGTAGGTCCGAGTACACTACCTTGTAGAACTCCGCAGCTAATTGCCTATTGAATAGTTTGATACCCGCCGTTTAAGTCCTTAAAATTTATTATTTTTAACTATAACTGTATATATTGAAATGCAAAATGTAGAGCATGAGCTCTATATATAAAAACAAAAAGGAGAATAGAAAAAGCATCAAACGCTTTTGGAAGGTCAAGAAATATTTATGTCGGTATTATACTCCTAAAAATATTTGTATAAACATAATTCGGCCCACTGCCCAACATGACATGTTTAACATATACATATTTCGGTTATATTAATCAAAACTTGTATTCTATTTCAGAGGGATACAGATTCTTAAATAAATTAAAACAAAATTTGAAACTAACCTCCTTCAGTTCGTAATCGAAGTCTTCCCTGGAGTAGATTTTGTCAGGATCTAGATGCAGCCTCCTCATGGCGGCGGCGAGCTGCGTGTAGTAGTGGTCTATCAGCTTGTCGTAGTACTGCGCGCGGAACTGCTCGTCCGTCCCCGTGAAGATGAAGTACAGCAAGTCTGTCACAGGACTGGTGCTCTGCAGCGTCTGCAAGTCCACGATCTTAAGGTCCACCGTGCCATCCTGGAATGAGAGAACAGACCTAGTTTATAAACAGGATATTATTTTCGCGATCACTAATAATACTATGTAAAAAGCATGATATTGTTATATTATATTATCATATATTTATTCTGTCTAAGTGCACATAACAATAACTATCATAATGTGATAAAACAGTAGGTACATTACAATTGTTTGCTGCTAACTCTTATCTTGATAATCGAGTTATTGACATTATTTATATTGTCATCACGTAACTAAGCTCTTTATTTGTTGGGAAAATTTATTTTATCTCCGTTGAATCTAATACTCACCTACAAATTAAAAAATATAAAAACAAATGTAAACGAGGTAACAGATGATACTTCAAAATGTATATTTATATTAATTTTGCACAACTTACGTCTCGGATTCTGTGCAGCAAATTGCTTGGTCTAAAATCACCATGACCCAACACTGGCCTTTTCGCAATAGATAAATAATCAAGAAATATGTCCATCACAAATTTGTCTTCATATCTCAGTAATTTGTCTTTGGTGTCCTCTCTAGCAGCTTCAGTAGCCAGCTTAAAAGGCTTATTTAAGAAATCCTTCATTGAACGAAAAGCATTATAAACGCACTGGCGTTCTGCGATTACTTTATTAAACTCTTCCGTATAATATTCGCTGTACGCATATGACAGAGCATGCATTTTGGCTAAATCACCAATGGCAGCTTTCGCGTATTCCCAGTCAACTATCGTGAATCTGTCGAAAGATTGGTACCCGCTCATTACAAGGTTCTCTAAAACCACAGTTTCTTCATACCTCGTCCGGTTACAACCGTAGAATTTGGAAAATGATAGTCTGTGTTCTTCAGGCACTTGATGCTCGTCTTGCAGTCTTTCGTAAACTTTAGATAGATTGGTATAAACGAAGATTTCTCTCTCGTAAATGTCTACTACAGCCTGTGAACGCATCTGCTCTCCCAAGGCTGCAACTTTAGCAAACATGTGAATGACTTTTTCCCCTTCACTGAGTGTTATGTTGTAAAGAACTGAAGAGTAGTTGGCGCCGCCACTTGAAATCGGTTCCACTTTTGAAACATAGTTAACGAAATTTTGTTCCTTTGCGATTTGAGGTATAAACTTTTTAACAATTTCTGTAGCTTGCGCCATATTTATTTGCTATGGTATCAATTTTAATTACAATTAACTTCACACGTCCGCTTTGTTTTCAAAATACACTTCACTGCCAAAATATCACATTTCTGAAATATAAATAGGATTTTTTTTATCAGATTATGATTATTAAATCTACCTAATGGAATCTTTGTCTAATCATTCCTAATAAAACCATTTATCGAAGAAGGCTATAGCCTTCTTCGATAAATGGGCTACTTCTACTCCTATTGGTTGTAGCGTGATGTTATGCTAAGCCTATAGGCTATATAACATCACGCTACAACCAATAGGAGCGGAGCAGCAATGAGAAATGTTGCAAAAACGGAGAAAAGTTACGCAGACGAAGTTGCGTGGGTCAGCTAGTATAAAATAAAGTGGTCTTCCGCGTCTGACTATGTTTATTTCAATTACTGCTACGGATACGGCTTACAGTACAATTTCAAAGAATTTCTAATTCAAATAATTACTTTCGTTGCAAGCCTGATAATGTATCTAAACAAGAGTCACATTTAAAAACGTTAACATGAAGACAGATAACAAAATAAACAGAAGAAAATTGCACAAATATTTTCGATTTTTAATTGAAGAGCTACGCACAGATCAAATAGATGACACTGAACACCGCACCGTGGAATGTGAAATCAAATTAAACCTTAACTACATAACTCTCGGTAGAGAGTACTTATATTCTTTGCTACTTATGGAAGAAAAATCACAATGACAGACGTGTAACTGTAACAAGAAACAACAATGAATAAATACATCCGTAACTGGTTCACGTATTAAATAATAGGTTCGTCAGAGCAGTCTGGGACACAAACTACCGATGCAAATGAAGAACACCGACTGATGGAACTCAAGCGCACGCGCTTTCAATCAGTAAATATTTATAACACGATTGATATGAAAATTATCATAACAAACGTAATATTTCAACTAAAATATTGCATTAAGCACAAACATAAGCACGTACTACGTATCTAATAATTAGTTTAGTCTAATGTTTAACCTAATAAAAAACAATCTCGTGTCGCGGTGTTTGTAAATACAAGTAGGTACTCAGTATCATTATCGTGGCATAACGACGACCTTGGCCTAGACGACATCTATCAGTTGTATATAGTAGGTAGGTTATGTACTGTGATGCACATGCATTTTTGCTTGCACGATGTACCTGCATGCGAACTTACTTTTAACCCCTTGCGGAATACGCTGTTCCAAACTTGGCTTTTTTTGGATCAAACTGTTCCAAACTTGTTAATAACTAAAAATGTGGAATTGGATTACCAGCAATCCTGTTCACCCCTCCAGCTAAGCTCAAAGGCTGGTGTTAGAAGTGGGTTCACGTCGGTATAATATGCTACCTCACGATTGCTAGTCTGATGCCTTAGCTATTGCCTAATAGCTAAGGCATCATACTTGCAATCGTGAGGTTCCGCCGTTTCATTTGAATTTTTTAATTATGGAGATTTGTCAAAGAATGGATAAAGAACCAAGACTCGTGATCTGCTCGTCAAGCTTGAATAATAATAATAATAGTAATTCTTTATTTATCATAGTAAACATCGTAGTAGGTACAATGTAATTACAATCATATTATTACAGTAATAGGGTGTACAAAGACTACAATAATATGTTGGGTGAGGTGCTGTATTCCTAGATAGGTTATTTAAGTAACCTGTATTAAGGAGTACAGTGCCGATTACCATTCGAGGTGAATTTAAAAAGTACACAGTACGTAAATGATGTAAATTTATGCAGCTAGGAGAAACTACTTAATTTATGTGACATTAAACATTAATAGAATGGTGTGGGTAGATGTATAGTGTAAATGGCACCAAGCCTGATTAAATGCGTGTGTTGTGAATGAGTGCGTTATTGTGTAGTGTGGTGTGTGTGTGTGTGTGTAGGTGGTATACGTGCGTGTTTGTGAGTGTCGATTTTGCGGAACTGTCGCAGCGCTCGTGTGTTTGTAGAATATGTAAGGTTGTGGTACAAGTTATGAGCGTTTGCACCAGTTAAACGCTCTAAACATTTAAATAATAAAATAAATTAATTATTCGTTAATTAAAAATTAAAATAAATTTGTATTATTTTTCATTTTTTTATTCAAAAGTTAAAATAAATTTGTAAATATTTTTGGTGGCAAAGTATTTTTTATTAATCAAGTAGGTAAGTGATGGATATACTAATATAATTTTATAATTTGTTTGTAGTTATAACAGGGTCATTATAATTTTTTCCGTCTCATCATAACTTTTATTTTGGAGGAATGCGTAAATGGCCTTTTTGCATTCAAAGCATGCCAAACCATTTATGGGGCATTGCATACTCATTTTATTGTATAGGGACGGACCTTGAAAGTAGTAAAATCTCCTAATAAGCAATCGTCGCACTCGTGGAATTGTGCAAAGTTTGTCTTTCCGGCGTTTAGATATTTCTTGGTAAGGGGTTAATCGATGTTGTAGTAAAATTGTTTGTAAAATGAAATGTTGCCTTACATTAACGCCCCAAGAATCATACAGTTCCTTAGTGGGAAAGATAATTGGGCGAAATGTTGCCACTTTCATGATGGCCCTGTGTGCGATTTCTAGTGGCTTGAGAATAGTCCTTGAAGCCCCACCCCAACAAGATATGTAATATGTGACAATAGATGTGCATAAGGCAAAATAGTCAATTTTAATAGTATTTAGGTTTGCAACGCATCTAAGAGTTTTAAATATGTAAATTAACTTGCGGACTCTGCTTGTAAGTAGGTTAATGTGCGATTTGAAATTTAGATGTTTATCCAAAATAACACCTAAGTATTTGGCACAGTCAACTGAAGCTAAGGATTTTTAGTTACATGTGGTTTCTGCACGGCAGGAATGCGCTTTTAAAGTTATTACAGTGTGTGGTTGCGAAGCTTTGCTAATTGAGGAAGCAACAAAATTAGTTTTATTGGTGTTTAGTGTAAGAGTGTGAGCAGTGAGCCAATCCAATACTGTGTTAAGGCCATGCTGTGCTGCGTCTTCCAATTTAGGCCAGGTATCAGCAATAAAAGTTATGGCAGTGTCATCTGCAAACACTACAACTTTGGCATTAGGTATGTTTATATTGCACAAGTCATTGATAAACATAAGAAAGAGGGTAGGCCCCAAAATGCTACCTTGAGGCACGCCGTAACAAATAAACACAACATTTTTAAGTTTCATAAGAACAGTTATTTTGACGTGGGAAGTATCGAACAGTATCGCCTCGAAGCTATGCTAGCGGTCTTTGACGACGAAGTCAGTTATTTTTTATTTTTCTCAATGTTATAGTTATTTTTTCGACCGTAGGTAACTTATTTACTTTGGTTATTAATTTTCATAGGTATTCCATGCACTGCTGAGAGTAATGAATTAATCGTAGTAGAAATGAAAAACAATATTACATTACAATTAAAAAGTATTTGACATTTTCCAGAATTGATGTGTTCGTGCAAAAAAAAAAGATATTACACACGTAAAAAAAAACATGTAGCGCCATCTAAGAAATCAAATTGTTCACCGTGATCAAATAATTCCTTAATTGTGAAAACATTTATTAAGGTATAGGTGCTTGCGATGACGGATTCGTTTCTTGCCGAGTAGCAAAATTTTCCTATTTATTTATTAAAATTGCATATATTAATAAAAAAACATTAAGTTTTAGAAGAAACTTCACTGGTTTTGAAAGTAGATGGCGTTGTATTCAATAATTTATTTATTTTTTTATTTATTTGTTTATTTAACAAATACAGCCATCATTACAGGTATATACCTATTGCAATGGTTATAGACTTGTAATTTTAAACATATATATAAACGCCAAAAATGCCTGTGTTCAGTGTCATCTATTTGATCTGTGCGTAGCTCTTCAATTAAAAATCGAAAATATTAGTGCAATTTTCATCTGTTAATTTTGTTATCTGTCTTCATGTTGACGTTTTTAAATGTGACTCTTGTTTAGATACATTATCAGGCTTGCAACGAAAGTAATTATTTGAATTAGAAATTCTTTGAAATTGTACTGTAAGCCGTATTCGTTGCAGTAATCGAAATAAACATGGTCAGACGCGGAAGACCACTTTATTTTATACTAGCTGACCCACGCAACTTTGTCTGCGTAATTTTTCTCCGTTTTTGCAACATTTCTCATTGCTGCTTCGCTCCTATTGGTCATAGCGTGATATTACATAGCCTATAGCCTTCTTCGATAAATGGGCTACCTAGTAGAAAAGATATTTTTCAATTCGGACCAGTAATTCCTGAGATTACCGCGTTCAAAGAAACAAACTCTTCAGCTTTATAATATTAGTAGATTATATAAATGGTCATAAATAAAAAACACGCTTGGCCTTATTAGTTCAAGTTCACTAATGTTGTCTAAAGTAATCAATTAGGAATGATTAGACAAAGATTACATTAGGTAGATTTAATAATCATAATCTAATAAAAAAAAAACCTATTTATATTTCAGAAATGTGATATTTTTACAGTGAAGTGTATTTTGAAAACAAAGCGGACGTGTGAAGTTAATTGTAATTAAAATTGATTCCATAGCAAATAAATATGGCGCAAGCTGCAGAAATTGTTAAAAAGTTTATACCTCAAATCGCAAAGGAACAAAAATTTCGTCGAACTATGTTTCAAAAGTGGAACCGATTTCAAGTGGCGGCGCCAACTACTCTTCAGTTCTTTAAAACATAACACTCAGTGAAGGGGAAAAAGTCATTCACATGTTAGCTAAAGTTGCAGCCTTGGGGGAGCAGATGCGTTCACAGGCTGAAGTAGACATTTACGAGAGAGAAATCTTCGTTTATACCAATCTATCTAAAGTTTACGAAAGACTGCAAGACGAGCATCAAGTGCCTGAAGAACACAGACTATCATTTTCCAAATTCTACGGTTGTAACCGGACTAGGTATGAAGAAACTGTGGTTTTAGAGAACCTTGTAATGAGCGGGTACCAATCTTTCGACAGATTCACGATTGTTGACTGGGAATACGCGAAAGCTGCCATTGGTGATTTAGCCAAAATGCATGCTCTGTCATATGCGTACAGCGAATATTATACGGAAGAGTTTAATAAAGTAATCGCAGAACGCCAGTGCGTTTATAATGCTTTTCGTTCAATGAAGGATTTCTTAAATAAGTCTTTTAAGCTGGCTACTGAAGCTGCTAGAGAGGACACCAAAGACAAATTACAGAGATATGGAGACAAATTTGTGATGGACATGTTTTTTGATTATTTATCTATTGCGAAAAGGCCAGTATTGGGCCATGGTGATTTTAGACCAAGCAATTTGCTGCACAGAATAAATATCATTTTGAAGTATCATCTGTTCCCTCGTTTACATTTATTTTTATTTTTTTAAGTATATAATTAAGTTATAGGTGGGTATTAGATTCAACAGAGATAAAGTAAATTTTCCCAACAAATAAAGAACTTAATGTGATATTATAATCAGACAATATAAATAAATATGTCAGTAACTCGATTATCAATATTAAGAGTTAGCAGCAAACAGTTGTATTATATACCTACTTACTGTTATATCACATTAAGATAGTTATTGTTATGTGCACTTAGACAGAATAAATACATGATAATATAATATAATAATATCATTCATCATCATCACAGTTTTTTGCTTAGTATTATTAGTGATCTCAAACATAATATCCTGTTTATAAACTAGGTCGATTTTCTCATTCCAGGATGGCACGGTGGACCCCAAGATCATGGACTTGCAAACGCTGCAGAGCACCAGTCCCATGACAGACCTGCTGTACTTCATCTTCACGGGGACGGACGAGCAGTTCCGCCCGCAGTACTACGACAAGCTGATAGACCACTACTACACGCAGCTCGCCGTCGCTATGAGGAGGCTACATCTAGATCCTGACAATATATACTCCAGGGCAGACTTTGATTACAAACTACAGGAAGTCAGTTTCAAATTTTGTTTCAAATTAATAAAGAACCTGTAACACTTTGAAACAGAATACAAGTTTTGATTAATATAACCGAATATGTATATGTTATATAGTCATGTTGGGCAGTGGGCCGAATTATGTTTATACAAATATTTTATAGGAGTAAAATACCGACATAAATATTTCTTGACCTTCCAAAAGCGTTTGATGCTTTTTCTATCCTCCCTTTTTTTATACATACGAGTAGAGCTCATGCTCCACATATTGCATTTCAATATTTACAGTTAGAGGAACTGCCTAATGGAATTTTAAGGACTTTAACGGCGGGTATAAAACTATACAATAGGCAATTAGCTACGGAGTTCTACAAGGTAGTGTTCTCGGACCTACCATGTCCTTAATTTACATAAATGGTTATTGCAAGTTATCATTATTAAACTCCAAATTTATAAATATGCTGATGACACTTGTACACAATCAAAATTGGACTCAAACCTACTCTCCATTTGGTTATGGAGGGCTCACTAAAATGTACTTACGATAAACCTTGATAATCTAAGTTATAACGTTTGGGCCAAAAAAAATATCTATGGTCTATGGTAATGGCATACTATGAGAAGAAATTATCAAACATAAAATAAAAATATGGATGTCTACGAACTTACACTAACATATACTTTTATGTTTGACTGTGAGTGTGCAAGTTGTCCCAAGATGTTGTTATTATTATTATATTATACTCATTTTATTCCAGAAACTGCCCTTGGGTCTGATAATGGCTGTGTACATTCTGCCAGTGTTGACAGTGTCTGCTGAGGATGCTCCCGAAGTCAATGAGAACATGGATATGTCATCATTCCAAGTGGAGAAGATCAACGACCTCTACATTGAACGTATGAACGGAGTTGTCAATGATCACGTCAAGTGGGGAGTGCTCACATAAAATTACCAATCGATTTTCGATCTTCTGACCGATTTTTTTATTTTATTTTATTTATTTAACTTAATTCAAATGTACCAATCGTCTTTATTTAAGCAGAGTACCTACTTTTTCAATACTTGCTTAAGTTTTGTATAGAATTCTTAAATCTTGTCGAAAGATTCCTATTTATTTAATTGCTAAAAAAACAGTGAGAATTTTCATAAAATAGCGATAAATGTTAAGATTATCTGAATGACTTTTAGTTTTATCACAGATAATATAATACGGTTTTATTAATTTAAGGGTTCATAGGTAACTGTAATGTGTTCCACTGCGGTTAATTCGCACAAAAAAGTAAATTTTATTAATGAAATTGGTAGCAAATTCTTGTCTGTGATTTAACATAAATTATCGAGTATTTGCTATAAGTAAATCATTTTGGGTTGGTGTTAGTATGGTCAAAAAATACTAACTATTACTATTTTGTATGGTGTAAATAGAGTCAAAAGGTAGTTAATTCCGTAGGTACTTTAAATAAGTATCATTTTGAAATGGTGTCACCTTTTAAGTTCGCACATTTCTAGTAATCTTGTTAACCCCTCGAGCTAAGCTAAATTGCTTTTGCTTATGAGCAAGCTAACATCTTTTCTTTTTTATATAAAATATAACTAGCAGTGTGGGCTTATGGATCCCATATTACTAGCAATGGGTAGTATAATGGGTGGGTTTCAAACCCGCGACCTCTCGATTGTGAATACGATGTCATAATGCAGCAATATGATAAATTAAATACCTGGATACCTAGTTTTATCTGTTCGTATTTAGATAAAAAAATGTCATGTAGGTAATTTATTAGATAGGTGTATAATGCTAATGTGTTAAGATCTGAAAATAAAAGTTACCTATGTATGAAATATCAGTATTTTTTTAACTACAACTTCAAACGATTTTTTTACTTATACTGTACTTTTACTGACTGCCTCTGTGGCGCAGTGGGTGTGTGCCAGACTGCTACCCAAGAGGTCGTGGGTTCGATTCCCACACGGTACACCACTTTGTGTGATCCACAAATTGTTGTTCCTAGTCTGGGTGTACTTTGTGTCCGTGACGTGTATGTTTGTAAATTCCCCCGCAACACAGGGCTTGTCACCCAATGCGGGAGTCGTCTTTAAAAAAAACTATTTCATTCACTCATAAAAAAATCAGTCCAAACCAGCACTTCATTAAAAAGACCGTCTCGATTTTCTGCGATTGTGGTCGCCTTCCGATAATCTTCCCAAACCTAACTATGGATATATTGTTTAACTAGCTGTGCCCGCGACTCCGTTCGCGTGAAAGTCGGGTCTAAATTAAGGTGTGCCTAGCGGTGGCCGTTTGTGTGGCACGTCACCTCTCGCTCGAAAACTTAGTATCATTGATGGTACATAGCGAGAGTGCGTGGAATGCCCTTGCGGCTTTCTGTGAGGAATAGATAGAAAAGAGGCTGCGGAAAGAGAAAGGGAGGGACCAGCATTGTTCCATCCCGAAGAAGCCACACCGCTCGACAAAGGGCAGAAAACGATCTTCGCCCCTCTTGATATCGTTGGCTTGAAAACGACGGGTAGGGCAGCCTGTCGTTTTCAAACTTGAGACGCGATTCACGACCGATGAAACATAGCAGCTAATTGAAAAAAGCAATGGATGGGGCGCTATACTTGGCCAAGGTCCGCCGCAGGTGAAGGAAACCATTCCGTACGGGACACCCTCATCTCCGGCAATGAATCTACAAGACGTAAGAACGTGTGATTTTTTAGTCGGTTCGAGTCCGACATACCCACCTGTCGTGTTCTTGACGGGCTGGGATCCGTGGGGATCTTGACACAAGCTGAAAAAAAAAGGTACTGTGGCAGGTGGGTCGAGGATTCGATCCATCTCTCGCATGAAACCTCATTAATGTGAACTATTTGTCTCGGCGTTCTAAAAATTTGATTTTAAAAGCTGAGAAAAACAAAATGAAAAACAAAAAGAGACAATTAAATGAAAGAAACGTCAGGGCGGATGGTCGAAAAGAGTCTTTGAATTGGAAAATTATAAATTAGGTACTTGAATAAATTAAGTCGGATCTGGGAAATAACTCTTTGATTCCTCACTCACGTGAATAATCCATCCGCCACGTCCCTGAACAACAGCATTGCGTTACCTCATGCATGATGGAAGAGTCAATTTCCTCAGAGGAAGTCATTTAAAGAGCTAAGTGGTATTTCTTGAGTAATTTAAGTGATAAAGATGAGTGTATTAACCGGATTATCGGAGTCCGTCGACGACTTTGTTGACAAATTCAGAGTGATCTGTGTGATTAACAAGATCAAGAAAGTTGTTCGTAGCAGCGTATCTGACTGGATCAGCGCTACACTTTTATGAAACCATTATTAAAGATTGTGGGAGTTTCGAGAATTCCATTACTGCGTTAAAACTAGAATTTCCAATCTATTTTTATTCAAGTATTTTATAATTTTCGCATTCAAAGACTCTTCGATCATTCACCCTGGCGCTTCTTTTATCATCTCTTTTGTTTTTCGTTTACTTTTTCTCAGCTTTTAAAATCAAACTTTTATAAAGTCGAAACAAATAGTTTACATTAATGAGGTTTCATGCGAGAGATGGATCGAGTCACGCATGTCGGGCCCCGCACAATGTAGGGTTCCGTAGTCCCCCCTCCCCCCATACGAATAATGCAGCTTAAGAAGTGGGTTTTTATCCGACTGTAAAGAAGGTTTTTCGCGCGTATCTTGTATGTATGTATGTATGTAATATTCTTTATTACCTGATATCTCACAATCCACTGCACGGATTTACACAATTAAGACGTCGTCAGATTCGTCTTGATCGCTTCTTAGACGTGTGACGTTTGAAAAAAATAAACATGGCGGCTGTGAGATGTCAAAATAAAGACGTAAGAAAAAAAGTTGTTTTAAATACTGCAATATGGGTATCAAATTGAAGGGGTTATCTTAAGCAATTCAAAAAGGTATAACATTTCAATTTTCAATACTTGACAATAGCTGTGATAAAAGTTAGTTATTACATTCAGCAACTACTGAAAAAAAAAAGAAAACCAGCCTGAACAAAAAAGATGGAAACAAGATCCCCTACATAATTATATAATTCGCTGGTGGTCGCTTTCCGATGACCTCGGAAAGCGACCACACTCGCAGAAAATCCAGACGGGCGTGTTAATGAAGTGTTCGTTTGGACTGAATGTTTATAAGTGAATGATTTTTTTTAAAGACGCTCCACATTGGATTATCAGCCCTGTTTCCCGGGGGAATTTACAAACATACACGTCACGGACACAAACTACATCCAGACTAGGAACAACAATTTGTGGATCACACAAAGTGGTGTACCGTGTGGGAATCGAACCCACGACCTCTTGGGTAGCAGTCTGGCACACACCCACAGCGCCACGGAGGCAGTCGGTAAAAGTACAGTATAAGTAAAACATTCGTTTGAAGTTGTAGTTAAAAAAAATACTGATATTTCATACATAGGTAACTTTTATTTTCAGATCTTAACACATTAGCATTATACACATATCTAATAAATTACCTACATGACATTTTTTTATTTAAATACAAACAGATAAAACTAGATATCCATGACATCGTATTCTCAATCGAGAGGTCGCGGGTTTGAAACCCACCCATTATACTACCCATTGCTAGTAATATGGGACCCATAATCCTACACTGCTAGTTATATTTTATATAACAAAAGAAAAGATGTTAGCTTGCTCATAAGCAAAAGTAATTTAGCTTAGCTCGAGGGGTTAACAAGATTACTAGAAATGTGCGAACTTAAAGAGATTTAAAGTACCTTTAACTCTATCCTTTAACCTACCTTTGACTCTATCTACACCATACAAGGTAGTAATAGTTAGTATTTTTTGACCATACTAACACCAACCCAAATTGATTAATAGTACCTAAATAAACTCAATAATTTATATTAAATCACAGACAAGAATTTGCTACAAATTTCATTAATAAAATTCACTTTTTTGTGCGAATTAACCGCAGTGAAACACGTTATGGTTACCTGTGAACCCTTAAATTAATAATACTAAAAGTCATTCAGATAATCTCAGCATTTAACTCGCTATTTTATGAAAATTCTCACTGTTTTTTTAGGAATTAAACAAATAGGAATCTTTCGACATGATTTAACAATTCCATACAAAACTTATGCAGGTATATATACTTAGATATTGAAAAAGTAGGTACTCTGTAAATAAAGACGATTGGTACATTTGAATTAAGTTAAATAAATAGAATAAAATAAAAAAAAACAGACATAAGATCGAAAATCGATTGGTAATTCTATGTGAGCACTCCCCACTTGACGTAATCATTGACAACTCCGTTCATACGTTCAATGTAGAGGTCGTTGATCTTCTCCACTTGGAACGATGACAAGTCCATGTTCTCATTGACTTCGGGAGCATCCTCAGCAGACACTGTCAACACTGGCAGAATGTACACAGCCATTATCAGACCCAAGGGCAGTTTCTGGAATAAAATGAGTATAATATAATAATAATAATAATATCTTGGGACAACTCACACAACGCTATCGGATCCCAAACAAAGCAGAGCTTGTACTATGGAAACCAGACAACTGATAAACATACTTATATATTAATTCTAAACACATATTATAGATAAATAAATAACACCTAGACACAGAATAAACCATCGTGCTCATCACACAAAGTTTTATCCGGGGTGGGGATCGAACCCACGACCTCTTGCGTAGCAGTCGGATCAGTCACACCGGTCCACTGCGCCACACAGGCAGTCAAACATAAAAGTATATGTTAGTGTCAGTTCGTAGACATCCATATTTTTATTTTATGTTTGATAATTTCTTCTCATAGTATGCCGTTACCATAGACCATAGATATTTTTCTTGGCCCAAACGATATATCTTAGTTTATCAAGGTTTATCGTAAGTACCTACATTTTTAATGAGCCTCTCCATAACTACATGGAGAGTAGGTTTGAGTCCCATTTTGATTGTGTACAAGTTTCATCAGCATATTTATAAATTTGGAGTTCAATAATGATACCTTACAATTACCATTTATGTAAATTAAGTACATGGTAGGTCCGAGTACACTACCTTGTAGAACTCCGTAGATAATTGCCTATTGTATAGTTTGATACCCACCTCATAATTTCATGAGGCAGGACTCTAACTGTATATATTGAAATGCAATATTAATGTAGAGCATGAGCTCTATATATGAAAACAAAAGGGAGGATAGAAAAAGCATCAAACGCTTTTGGAAGGTCAAGAAATATTTATGTCAGTGTTATACTCCTATAAAATATTTGTATAAACATAATTCGGCCCACTGCCCAACATGACATGTATAACATATACATATTTCGGTTATATATTTTGTTTCAGAGTGTTACAGGTTCTTTATTAATTTGAAACTAACTTCCTGTAGTTCGTAATCAAAGTCTGCCCTGGAGTATATATTGTCAGGATCTAGATGTAGCCTCCTCATAGCGACGGCGAGCTGCGTGTAGTAGTGGTCTATCAGCTTGTCGTAGTACTGCGCGCGGAACTGCTCGTCCGTCCCCATGAAGATGAAGTACAGCAGGTCTGTCACGGGACTGGTGCTCTGCAGCATTTGCAAGTCCACGATCTTAAGGTCAACCGTGCCATCCTGGAATGAGAAAACAGACCTTGTTTATAAACAGGATATTATTTTGGAGATCACTAATAATACTACCCCAACAGTTATCGGTTCTTCAGCTAATATGGCCAGCCTACTGCCACTTCAGCTTGCTAATCCTGTAGACTATGTCGATAACTTTGGTTCTCTGCCGAATCGTTGGCGTAAACGAGTTCTTGAGTGAAGACCGCGTCTCGGCAAACGTAGTGTAGGACGCGCTCAGGCCAGGGGGAGTGATGATCTACGCAAAACGGCTGGCAGGAACTGGATGCGAGAAGCCGAGGATAAAACAAAGTGGCGTGCAATTGGAGAGGCCTATGTCCAGCAGTGGACTGCGATAGGCTGATAATAATAATACTAAGCAAAAAACTGTGATGATGATGAAAGATAGGTATTATTATATTATATTTTAGTCTAAGTGCACATAACAATAACTATCATAATATGATAAAACAGTAGGTATATAATACTACTGTTTGCTGCTAACTCTTAATATTGATAATCGAGTTACTGATATATTTATTTATATTGTCTGATTATAATATCACATAATTAAGCTCTTTATTTGTTGAGAAAAATTACTTTATCTATGTTGAATCTAATACCCACCTATAACATAATTATATACTTAAAAAAATAAAAATAAATGTAAACGAGGGAACAGATGATACTTCAAAATGATATTTATATTAATTTTGCACAACTTACGTCTCGGATTCTGTGCAGCAAATTGCTTGGTCTAAAATCACCATGGCCCAACACTGGCCTTTTCGCAATAGATAAATAATCAAGAAACATGTCCATCACAAATTTGTCTCCATATCTCTGTAATTTGTCTTTGGTGTCCTCTCTTGCGGCTTCAGTAGCTTGGATAAAAGGTTTTTTAAAATAATCCTTCATTGAACGAAACGCATCATAAACGGTCTGACGTTCTTTGACTACTTTATTAAACTCTTCCGTGCAATATTCGCTGTAGGCATATGACAGAGCGTGCATTTTGGCCAAATCAGCAAGGGCAGTTTTTGCGTACTCCCAGTCAATAGTAGTCAATCTATCGAAAGATTGGTATCCGCTCATTACAAGGTTCTCTAAAACCACAGTTTCTTCATACCTAGTACGGTTACAACCGTAGAATTTGGAAAATGATAGTCTGTGTTCTTCGGGCACTTGATGCTCGTCTTGCAGTCTTTCGTAAACTTTAGATAGATTTGTATAAACGAAGATTTCTGTCTCGTAAATGTCTACTACAGCCTGTGAACGAATCTGCTCTCCAAATGCTGCAACTTTAGCAAACATGTGAATGACTTTTTCCCCTTCACTGAGTGTTATGTTGTAAAGAACTGTAGAGTAGTTGGCGCCGCCACTTGAAATCGGTTCCACTTTTGAAACATAGTTAACGAAATTTTGTTCCTTTGCGATTTGAGGTATAAACTTTTTAACTATTTTTGCAGCTTGCGCCATATTTATTTGCTATGGAATCAATTTTAATTACAATTAACTTGACACGTCCGCTTTGTTTTCAAAATACACTTCACGGCCAAAATATCACATTTCTGGAATATAAATTGGATTTTTTTTGTCAGATTATGAGTATTTTAATGATTATTAAATCTACCTAATGAAATTTTTGTCTAATCATTCCTAATTGATTAATTTAGACAACAATAGTGAACTTGAACTAATAAGGCCAAGCGTGTTTTTTTATTTATAACCATTTACATAATCTATACTATATTATTATAAAGCTGAAGAGTTTGTTTGTTTAGGAAATACTGGTCCGAATTGAAAAATACTTATTTATATTGGGTAGCCCATTTATAAAGAAAGGCTAGGTTGTATAACATCACGCTACGACCAATAGAAGCGGAGCAGCAATGAGAAATGTTGCAAAAACGGGGAAAATTTACGCAGACGAAGTTGCACGGGTCAGCTAGTATAAAATAAAGTGGTCTTACGCGTCTGACTTTGATTTACAATTTCAAAGAATTTCTAATTCAAATAATTTCTTTCGATGCAAGCCTGTTATTGTATCTAAATAGAGTCACATTTGAAAACATCAAAATGAAGAGAGACAACAAAATAAACAGAAGAAAATTGCACTAAGAGTTTTCGATTTTTAATTGAAGAGCTAGGCAAAGATCAAATAGATGACACTGAACACCGCACCGTGGAATGTGAAATAAAATTAAACCTTAACTACATAACTCTCGGTAGAGAGTACTTATATTCTTTGCTACATATGAAAGAAAAATCACAATGACAGACGTGTACCTACTAGAAACAACAGTACAATAAATAAATACATCCGTAACTGGTTCGCGTATTAAATAATAGGTGAGTCAGAACAGTCTGAGACACAAACTAACGATACAAATGAAGAACACCGACTGATGGAACAAATGCACGCGCTATCTGTCAGTTAATATTTATAACACGATTGATATGATAATTTTTATAACAAACGTGTTGTTTAAAGTAGGTAGGTTATGTACTGTGGTGCACATTTCAGCTCTTCGTTCATGTGCATTTTTGCTTGCACGATGTACATGCAAACTTCCTTTTAAACCCTTGCGGAACACGCTGTTCCAAACTTGTTTTTTTTTGGATCAGGCTGTTCCAAACTTGTTAATAACTAAGAATGTGGAATTGTCTTGTGTTAGAAGTGGATTTACGTCGGTTTAATAATAGGATTCGAACCTGCTACCTCACGATTGCAAGTCCGATGCTACTGCCGATCCATTTGATGTTTTTAATTATGGAGATTTGTCAAAGAATGGAAAAAGAACCAAGGCTCGTGATCTGCTCGTCAAGCTGGAATGTTGAAAGAGTTTTTTATCCTAGAGCTCCAAGTGCGAGTCGCAGCCCGAATACAGTGTCGCGTCTACATATAAATTGAGTTTGATTGGTAATCATAGATGTGCTGCGTAAAAATTGACATAAAATTTTAGTTCATGGGATAAGTCTGCGTTTTATTTACAAGTTCCCGGGTACCAACTAGAACGACTTAACCTCAATTTTTTTTTGCCTTGTATACAGAATAAAAGAAACCTTGCGTCAAATTTTTATTATTTTAGGTCCATGGGTTTGGGCCGCTGATCTTTATAGTAGATAGATACGCTGGCCTGGCTACTCCATACAAAGTGAAAAAATAGATTATAAGATTGTGAAAATAAAATAAAATTGTATAAATGAGTAGGTATAAAAGACCTTGTAGGAACTGAAAATACACACCAAAAAAGTTATATTCTACTCAATTTCAAAGACGAGTTCTTAGAGTGTCTTTGAAATCGACTTTGAGAACATCATCTCAGGAATCAATGTTACACAATATAACAACAAGTCAAGTCAAGAAAATGAAACATGATGAAGAGGAGCTATACTCAGACACTGCTGAAGAAATCCCATTGGTGAAATGCAGTCACGAAGACATCAATAGTGTTACAAATAACACTATTGATATTATTTGTAACATTATTGATAACTATTAACTCGTCTTTCAAGAACAAGAACAATGACATAGAAAGTCTAGCATACTTCAAGATCAAGCCAAAATCCACCTGCGACTGAGTATCGGGAACAGAAGGCATTTTGATCGATCAACTCTCTTTAATTGTAAATATTGATTTAAAGCATGTCCTGTATATCGACGATAAGCACCGAGCTTCAGGTCTTGTTTTATAATACGCGACAGAGCCCTAGCGGGAATCTCATTTCTCACGATAAGATTTTTTGATTCCTAATGGGACTTCGACGAATTCTGGATTTAACAGTACTTTTAAAAATGATAAATGCGTTCCAAATTCAAAGTACTAAATTAAAAAGATTTTTCATCTTTTTGAAGAAAAGTTTTTATGTAACAGTATTTATGGCCAGACTAGTTATACATCAAGCCAATTAATAAAACCTTCGAATAAGTATGTATTACAGGGTATTTTTATACAACAAGTCAGTTAACGCTTTCAACTTAAGAAATTATCATTTGGCTTCGTACAATACAAGAACAAACTAATAAACGTGGTGGTAGTCTTATCGTGTGTCACAAAAACAGAGCATTTGAAACATTGAGACAGTAAATAATAATATTATATCTTTGGACAACTCACACAACGCCATCTGATTCCAAACTAAGCAGAGCTTGTACTATGGCAACCAGACAACTAAAAAATATACATATATATTTTTAAATACACACATATTATAGATAATACATCCAAACACAGTATAAACCTTCGTGCTCATCACACAAAGTTTTATCCTGGGTGAGGATCGAACCCACAACCTCCAGCTAGCTTAATAGATATATTTCGGGATTTAATTGCGTGAATTATTTAAAGGTACGAACCTTTTTATTTACCCGACGTTTCGATCGTGGTCACAGCTCGAGTCAGCACAGGTCAGCTAGCAGTTAGGGTCACTAACCATTAGGCCAACATGTCAATCAAATTAAATAAGATATAGATCGGAATCATTTGAGATATCTTGCGTGAAGGACATTATGAGGGGTCTTTATTTGTGCATAGCTACAAAAGCTCATATGATAAAAAAACTGAGAGATTTTTAGAGCAATTAGAAAAGCTTTTGGAGCTATTGTTCAACAAAAAGTGCATTATATGCGGCGACTTTGATATTAACATGCTAATCGAAAGTAAAAAATCGTCTGAATTAATCACTTTATTGAAGTGTTACAATTATAGGTACCTGATTGATACCTTTACTTTAGTTAGAAATGACTCCTATTCGTGCATATACAATTTTTTATCAAATATTTATAAAGATTATTTACAATGGTCGCTTACAATGGTCTTGCAGATGGGCATGGTGGCATATTTTGTGATATGTAACTTGAGAAATTGAGAAGCAATAGTAAAATTAAAGAGCCTGTAGTAAACTGTAGAAACGATTTATTACCAAAAGAAGTAATACCTAGTTTGAAAGTTCTATAATAAATATGGAATTGATAAGGAATGAAATACCTTTTTAAGATTTTTTTTTATATATTTCGAAATTGTTACAAGAAAGAAATTATTCACATAAGACACAATAAAATCAAATAAATAATAATAAAAATCATGAAATACTTGTAATACCTGTTCGCAAACAATAGGTAAAGCCCGAGAAAAGAACAAGCAATAAAAACTCGTGGCCACTCTTTTCAAATCGCCAATGTTTACAATGTTTCTCTGTTTATAAACTGTATATGCAGGTAAGGTGCTGCCACCATTATATTATACACCATATTAAAGGACTGAAAAATAACAAAGTGGATAACAAGAGACATCAAGGTTTCATGTAAAAGTGTTCTATCTAATTATACACTAAAGAAACCGAGTTTAAACACAATACAAAACTAACTAAACACGTATTTACAGAAGGGTAGCTAAGGAAGCAAAAAACAAATGCAGGCAATAATGAAAAAAATAGTAATCCCAAGAGGTTGCAAATTAATTGGCTGAAAGCTTTGTCCTTTAGGAAAATTCAAAAAAGGAAAGTTTTCTAATTCGACTGACAAGGTGGAAACTGCCTCGAATTTTAGCCCATATGAAGTCACAAGGATAGAACAAAGTGGCGTGCAATTGGAGAGGCCTATGTCCAGCAGTGGACTGCAATAGGCTGATGATGATGATGCTGATGATGAAGTCACAAAGATAGTGCAACAGATGGGAAATGCAACTTCGTTAGTAGACATATATATCTATCTATACTAATATTATAAAGGTGAAGAGTTTGTTTGTTTAAACGCTTAACTTCGTCTGCATACATTTTTCCCGTTTTTGCAACATTTTTCATTACAGCTCGGCTCCTATCGGTCGTAGCGTGATGTTATATAGCCTATAGCTTTTTTGATAAATGGGATATCTAACAGTAAAAGATTTTTTCAATTCGGACTAGTACTTCCTGAGATTATCACGTTCAAACCAACAAACAAACTCTGCTATAAAATATTAGTAATGATTGTGTCATATGTAACGCGAACAATGTTTGTAACACAGAATAGTTTATGACAGATTATATTGATAATATGTAGGTACTTAGAGTTAGTTTATACTATAATAACAGACATGAACGTGAACATAATTGCATCATGAAATAGGTTATATGACACAGTAAAAGTACTAATAGGTTTATGTTGTGACTATATAAGTTATTTAATAACACGATTCTACGTGTTTAAATTTTTTATAGGTAAAAGTACAAGAACTAAGAATATTTCCAGTAGCTGAACATTATAACTGAAATATGATAAAAACTGTCAGTTCAGTCAACAAGAGGCGTCAGTTTTAACTGTCAGATAAAAATGTTCAGTTAAAAAATATGAAACTGTTGTAATATTATTGTGTTTGTGTATTGTATATATTGACTGATGGCAAGATATTGCAATGTGATTCGATGAATATTGTCCTGTGTGATTATTATCAATTATTCTACAGTGAAATGGTTGAACATTGCAAGTATGTTGTCATTAGGATACATTAAAGTAAGTAAGTACATTAAAGTACTTTGTAATATTGTGGTACTACTACTGGTATTCTGTTTGTGTGTATTGACTGATGAAAGGGTATTGCAATAATATTTCATGAATATTGTATTGTTGTATTGTGTGGTTCTCATCAACTGTTCTACAGTGATATGGCTTGATTATCACCGTGAAATTTGTGCATAAAAGTCCTTACGGAAACTTAACCTTATATTTTAAATTTTAAGTTTTTTTGTTGTTGTCCGTATATCTGCGATCAGTCCTAAGACGTGCAGACGTGATAAATGAACACTGGTATTGTGGGTGTGCTCTCCAGTAATGCCATCTACTTATATTTACTCTCCTTTTTGTAGCTCTATAATGTTATGTCGTTGGAGTCGGTTGATAAAATTTTGTACGGTCAGATGGCGTGCCAGTTCATTGGGATGATTTGTAAGTCTCCTACAGCCTACACTGTCTTGACCTTAAGGTGTATTTCAGTATTGGTGATATTCCATAGAACACCTGCTATTGATATCAGAATTGTATTTTGTGCTGCTTGAATGATATGGGTGTTAGACTTTTGCGGAGCCTCACAGTTGAATACCATATAATTATCCAGGCTGGGAAATAAAAAATGAGAATAAAAACCACTTATTCCAACAGGAATTATTACTGCTATCGGCAAAGAAACATGATGGCTACAGTTTGTGACTAGCAGTTTAAGAGGCCGCCATAGGCAGTTCCTCCGTTGAGATCACAAACAATGCGTTAGAGGTATTTGTAATGTGGCACCATGGGTATGCTGTAAACCATTATTTCGCAAACTCGTTGTTAACAGTTCCATGTAAGTATAAAAATATTTGAAGTATGTGTATTTGTAAAGTCTAATCTTAATTTAACACTTGCTATTCTAATAAACTTGTTCTGCTTACGATTATAAACGACATTTCATCAACAGTTTGGCTTTCGCCGGGGCAGGTCTACTGAACATGCTGTTTCACTAATTAAAAACATAATATCTCAACATCTCGACGAGGGACTACCATGTATAGGGTTATTTCTGGACATGGCGAAAGCATTTCACACTGTGTTAATACCAATTCTCCTAAGAAAGCTTGAAGTACTTAATTCGGATCAGAGGATTAAGTCTCGACTGGTTCCGTACCTATCTAACTGGTAGGTCACAGTGTTTAAAGGTTCATTCCTGTATTAGTAAGGAACATGAAGTGGTTTTCGGTGACCTTCAAGGCAGCATTTTAAGCCCCGCGCTTTTTCTTATTTATATCAACGATCTGTCTTCAAATTGCCCCCAAAAACCCAACCTAATAAAATATGCAGACGAAATAGTAATATTTGCTAAAAAATCATGGGAAAAAGTTATTGTTATGTGCTTCGAATATAGACCTAAGTGAAGTGTGGAAATGGTTGAATAATAATTTGTTGTCTCTAAACGCAGATAAAACGAAGTATATATGCTTTCATAAAACAGCAGCCTCAGCTCCTCCGCCTGAAATTAAATTGATATCCAGGACCAACTCATACAGAGGAAGCTCATCACGGTGGTTTCTTTGGACATCGAGGGGGCCTTTGACAGTGCGAGGTGGCCCGCAATCAGGCTTCGACTGGCCGAGGAAGGCTGTCCAGTGAACGTCAGAAGGATGCTGGATAGCTATCTCCAAGAGAGAGAGGTTAGAGTGCGATACGCCGGTAATGAGTATGTAAAGACAACCTCCAAAGAATGCGTGCAGGGGTCTATAGGGGGACCCATCCTTTGGAACCTGCTACTGGATCCCCTGCTGCGTCGTCCTCATATTCCAGGGGGACTCAGCGGTGGAAATCCAGCAGCAGGCAAATGCCACCCTCGCACATGTTCAGGAGTGGGGTCGGCCACACCACGGACCACACTTGAGCATGGGCGGGGTCGACATTGAAATGTCACGTGACATTAGAATTTTGGGACTTACATTGGATGATAAGTTGACATTCAACAAGCACGTGAGGGAAAGAGTTGCCAAGGCCCAAGCAGTATACAAGAATCTTACAAGGGTGTCAAAAATCAGCTGGGGTCTTCATCGGGAGGTTATAAAATCCATCTATACTGCAGTGGTGGAACCAATTATTTTGTACGCAGCTATCACATGGGCACTTGCTGCGAAGAAAAAGGGAATCCAAAAACAATTAAACCAAGTCCAAAGAGGATTCGCTCAAAAACTCTGCAGGGCGTACAAAACTGTCTCGCTGAACGCCTCACTGACATTAGCTGGGATAATTCCACTCGACCTCAGGGTCAGTGAGATAGCAGAGTTATATGAGGTAAGAAAAGGGAAGACATGTTTGGAGCATGGGGACATGGAGGTCGAGACGATATGAGCGTGGAGATCGTAATCCTGGTACAAGCCGAAGAAGTTGCGACACAAACAGTGCAAATCTACACTGACGGCAGCAAGCTGGATAGCAAATGCGGTGCGGCACTAACCATCTGGAAGAACGCAAAAGAGGTCCGAGCCATCAAGATTAAGCTACCAGAGTAGCATTCTAAGTACGGTGTACCAGGCGGAACTTCTCGCCATATGGAAGGCCATGGTGGAGGTCGTGAAACGCCCGGAAAACAGCTTTGGTGTCTTCAGCGATTTGCAAGCCGTAGCAAACTGGCAAATACCACATCCCCTCGCAGTCAAGACTTGTGAACAACTGGGTAAAGCAGGAACAGGGGTAAAAGCAGCAACACCCTGTGATGACGGGTGCTTCAAAAAAAAACCTAAAAGTGCTAACCAGCGACCTCTATAGTAATAGTACTATTATATGTAGAGGTCGGTGGTTAGGGCTGAATGTTTATATGAGTGAATTATTGACTTGAAATTTTGTTTGAAGGTAATACTACTACTAGTTATAGTTAAAAAAAAAACTGATATTTTATTAATAACTTTTATTTTCAGATTGTAACTCATTAGTGTTATACACATATCTAATAAATTAACTAAATTACTAAATACACTAAAATAAATTACTAATAGATAATGTAGATATCCACGTATTACAGATTTGAAAGAATTCGTCATTTTCACAACTCTTAAAATGTGTCATAATTTTGTGCATACAATATGATTACATATTTAAAGTATGACATTAGCTACCTATTGACTCTATCTGCACGATACCAACACCAGCTCAGAATCATTTGTAATAAATAAACGCAAGAATCTATATTAAATCACAGACAATAATTCGCTGCCAATTTCATTATTTTTTTTTTTTTTTGTACGAAGTTTTGATTTATTTTTTGTACGAATTAACCGCAGTGAAACAAATTGCAGGGGCCGTACCATGAACCGAATGTTTAAGTGAGATAACCGCTATTATTGAAAGCCAAAATGTGGAATCTGTATTTGTGCTTGGTGATTTTAACGCCCACCCTGGTGAGTTATTTTCCACTGAGTTGTTAAGTTTTTGTACAGAACAGTCGTGGTTATGTATGGACATGTTGTTGTTACCTAGCAATACACATACATTTATAAGCGACGCCCATGGTAGCTTGCGTTGGTTAGATCACTGTGTACTGACTGAAGCGGCACAACAATCAGTTATTAATTGTTCGGTACTGTATGATAATTACTGGTCTGACCATATACCTATTATGTTACAATGCAACTTTGATTTATTAAATCCTAAAGTAACTGTGTCAGATAAATTTGTAAACAAAGTTAGATGGGGTGAACGTGATAGACAACAAATTAATCTTTATAACGACTTATGTCATATCAAATTAAGGGACATCGACTTGCCGGCTGATTTAATGCACTGTGCCGATAAATTGTGTAATGACCCCGCACACAGAATTGTTTTAAATAAAAAAATAAAATGTACGACAGTATTGTGTTGATACTCTCCCAGGCAGCTGAACATACCTTTACTGCTAAAACTAAGCGTAAAAATACCTACGTAACTGGGTGGAATTAGTACGTGCGGTCCGTACACGAGAGGGCCCGACTCTGTTATAAAACTTGGCTATTATATAATAAACCTCTTATCGGTTGTGTTTATGATGATATGCGCGAATCCAGGCGTTTATTTAAATCAAAACTTAAATGGTGCCAAAATAATGAACAACAAATCAAAATGAATATTATCGCAGAAAAACATGCTAATAAGAACTTTAAAGATTTTTGGAAATTAAGCAAAAATAATGACAGGCCTGGCCTTCCCGTGAGCGTTGGGGGATTACATGAACCTAGGGATATAGCTAATGCATTTCTGCGTCATTTTAAAGTAGAATCGACTCTAAGACGGATTTCACTGAAGCCAATGATGCCCAGCGCAGGGACGTCTGACTCGTACGTAAGTTAAGATTTACTGCTAAAGAAGTGTCCTCTGCGTTACAGCTTATGGTCAGAGGAAAATCTCCGGGTCATGACAGTCTCAGCATTGAGCATCTGCGGTATGCTGGAGCGCATTTATCGAGAGTACTAGCTATGTTGTTCAATTTGTGTGTTAGTCATTCTTATTTGCCGGAGAGATTAATGCAAACAATAGTTGTACCAATTGTTAAAAATAAAACGGGTGATCTATCTGATGTCTCTAACTATAGGCCGATCTCTCTGGCAACAACTATAGCCAAGGTTCTGGACAGTCTGATTAACAGACACCTGGAAAAGCATATTAGACTGAATGATGAGCAATTTGGTTTCAGAGCGGGTCTTTCAACAGAAAGTGCAATCCTGATTCTTAAACAGACTGTCCATTACTATACATCCCGACAAACACCAGTGTACGCATGCTATCTGGACCTTTCCAAGGCTTTTGACCTTGTGTCTTATAATATATTGTGGGTTAACACTACAGTATCTAGGGAGCTAGTATCCGTGGTGGAGCATTGGTATGACAACCAAAGAAACAATGTAAGATGGGCAGGCACTCTCTCGGATGAGTACAAGCTAGAATGTGGCGTAAGGCAGGGTGGATTAACCTCCCCTCGCCTTTTCAACCTGTACGTAAATGAGCTGATCCGGGAGCTCAGCAGCACCGGATTTGGGTGTCATATTGACGGGGTATGTATTAATAATATAAGCTACGCCGATGATATGGTACTGTTGAGCCCCTCAATCAGTGCATTAAGAAAAATGCTTAGTATTTGTGAGTCATACGCCGTGACCCATGGGCTCAAATATAATCCAACTAAGAGTGAATTTATGGTGTTCAAAGCTGGCAATAAATGTTATGATGTCGTACCAGATATTCACTTATGTGGTGCTTTAATAAATAGAGTAGATAAGTATAAGTATTTGGGCCACTGGGTCACCGATGATATGCGAGATAATGTGGACATTGAAAGGGAACGCAGATCGTTGGCTGTCCGTTGTAATATGTTGGCCCGTAGGTTTGCACGCTGTAGTGAGCAGGTAAAGAAGACGCTTTTCAAAGCATACTGCCAGTCCTTCTACACTTGCAGCCTATGGATCGGCTATACGCAGCGGGCATACAGCGACCTGCGTGTCCAGTACAATAATGCGTTCAGGGTGCTGATGGGGTTGCCACGGTTCTGCAGCGCGTCGGGCATATTCGCGGACGCTGGCATAGATAGTTTTGCCGCAATAATGCGTAAGCGCTGTGCCTCTACGCTTGAACGGCTGCGATCCAGTACCAACAGCATTCTGTGCGTATTGGCTGACCGATGGGACTCTCCGCTGCTCAAACGATGGGTGCAACTACATGCACTCAAATAAACTTTGAAGTTGCTTAGCGTATCATCGGACAGCATATTTTTATAATTAATATTAAGTTTTATAATACTAACACTAGTTTTTAAGTTTTATCTTGTTACTAACAAAATATGGATGCACTGGTCCGAAATAAAAAGTTATTATTATTATTATGAACTCTTAAACGGCTATTAGACAACCCTAAATCAGGGCCCTAAATCGAGGTGGCCTTGAAATTTGTTAGAGTATTAGGGCCCTAACTCTGTAGTAACTTTGTGCAGTATGTTACAAGTCGTGCTGTGTCGCGGAGGACTTTCAAACATACAAGTCACGGACACAAAGTACACCCAGACTCGGAACAATCATTTGTGGATCACACAAAGTGGTGTCCCGTGTGTCACACTCCAGTCACACACCAGTCGGACACACTCCCACTGCGCCACAGAGGTTAACGGTCAACCTAGCGCAAAATTAATTATACCTTTTTTTTACCGTGTAACCTGCTTCAAATCTTTCAAAAAGATTTAAAAATTCTATACAAAACTTGAATAGGTATACTTAGGTACCGAAAAGGTAGGTACTCTACATAGTGAAGACTATTGGCACATTTGAATCTTATAATAGTTACCTGTTGAACATATATTAATATTTATTTTACTTGAATTATACTAGTATTATAAACGTTGATATTTGGATGATTGTCGCGGATTCCGATGTTAAAAATAGAGTTCAGACAACATGGATGAAATAGAGAGAGCTATCTGGGGTTCTTTGCGACAAACGTATCAAGCACATGCGAACAAAAGGAAAAATCTACCATTATGGTTCCGAATGCTGCAAGACATGAACAGAAACTACATTTTAAATATATTTCGGGACTTAATCGCGTGAATTATTTAAAGGTACGGTACCTTTTATTTACCCGAAATTTCGATCGAATTGCACCGATCGTGGTCACGGGTCGACTCTAATATACTAAGTCCCCAAATATATCTAATATGTATAAAAATCGCGAAAGTTTAAAAACAATACAAACTACATTGCAGGTGGAGTCACTAGAATTGACAAAATGCGAAAATTTATCCTAATAAAAACTCGGATAAATTAAAAAATCCGCCAGAAGATTTAAAATCTTGAAAAATCCGGATGGTAATCCTAATAGCAATTGTGATTTTCTATATCAAATTTGTCCTTATGTGAGCACTCCCCATTTGACGTAATCATTGACAACTCCGTTCACACGTTCAATGTAGAGGTCATTGATCTTTTCCACTTGGAGTGATGACATGTCCATGTTCTCATTGACTTCGGGAGCGTCTTCAGCAGCCACTGTCAACAATGGCAAAATGAACACAGCCATTGTCAAACCAAACGGCAGTTTCTGGAATAAAATTTAGTATCTGTTAGTGTAAGATGTACGGCTCCATCTTTTTATGTTTGACCGTTTCTCCTCATTGTATGCTATTGTCATAGACTAAAAGCAAATCAAGGAATATTTTGATTATATTTTGGCTTGGCTTAAACGTTAGAACTTAGTTTTATCAAGGTTGAGTTCGGCGTAAGTATGTTTTTAGTAAGCTTCTCCACCCAAATGCCTGGAGAGTAGATTCAGCGTAAGAGCAGGTTTGAGTTCAATTTTAACTGTGCAAAAGTGTCATCTGTATATTATCAACAAGTTGCAAAAACCTTTTATGTATATTAAAGTCGTAGTAGGTCTGAGTACATAACCTTGTAGAACTCCGTAGCTAAGGCTCAATTCTTTACTTGTTACCGCCGCCGCCTAAGTGAGTTCTTAATTTCAAGAGGCACTTCTCTAACTCTAATTATGATTTAGAAGCAAAATGGGGATAGAAACGGCATCAAACGCTTTAGGAAGATATATATATATGAGAATATTTTTTTATTATATGAATAACATATACATATTTATTTCGGTTCTGATTCAGAGAGATACAGGTTCCTTTTAAAATGAAACAAGATTTGAAACTAACCTCTTTCAGTTCGTAATCAAAGTCTTCCCTGGAGTAGATCTTGTCAGGATCTAGATGCAGCCTCCTCATGGCAGCGGCGAGCTGCGTGTAGTAGTGGTCTATCAGCTTGTCGTAGTACTGCGCGCGGAACTGCTCGTCCGACCCCGTGAAGATGAAGTACAGCAGGTCTATCACGGGACTGGTACTCTGCAGCGTCTGCAGGTCCACTATCTTGATGTCCACCTTGCCATCCTGGAATAAAATGAAAACTAATCATTATTGAGATTAAGAAAAAACATAATATTGTTCCCCATAGTTCGATTCACGAGACATTGTCCTGTGTTTTTATTGCATCGCTTTTAACATAATATCTCTCAGGCACTCAAGTTATACCTACAGCTGTTAGTGTTATAAAAAAATCGGAAAATGTTTTTTTTTATAATAGCGATATTACATATTTATTAAAAATGAAATTAAAGTATTATATATTATGTACCCTCTACGACGATGACGACGACCAGAGAGCGATGACGTTTTTGTTTGAAATTTTATTTTTTATTCAAATTACTGATTAGTGGCAATTTGCTACTAGCCTGTTTGTGGCGTTCCGTGCAGTATTTTTATTTTCTTTGTTAATATTTTGTTTTTACTTTGACCTCCCGATCGTATCCTGGACTGATTGACTGCTTCTGTGACGACTTCGACTTGTTAAAGGTGACTTGAAATGATTGCTTAACTGTGAACCTTTGCACAAACTCGGATTTATGGGAACATGTCTTTATCTCGTAATATTGAACATTCAAGTTAAAAACCAAATACAAGTTTAAATTCAAACTAATATTAGAAATGTGAATGTAACTCTGTCTGTCTTTTACGTTGTTGCTTAAACCGCTGACCCGATATAGATGAAATTAGGTCATATAAATCGATAATAATGAAAGGGGTCTTAAAAGCTTAAGGTAGAATCTAAAGAAATGTAAAATAATCGCATATGCAGTAATCATACAAAGATCAAAATTCATACGTTGTTAGATATCCTAACATGTATAGGTCCGTTGTGTATTGTGTATCATCAAGAAATAAAGTTTAAAAATTATGCGATTTTCACATAAATTTAAACCTTACTGCCATAATTTGGAAAAATAAGAAACATTTGGAAAATTATAAAAAAAGCTGCGGGTATTTGAGTATTTGATGTAGCCGAGATGAAACACTAACTGGACTCGACTGCCTCGGTGGCGCGGTGGGAGTGTATCTGACTGCTACGCAAGAGGTCGTGGGTTCGATTCCCGCACGGGACACCACTTTGTGTTATCCACAAATTGTTGTTCCGAGTCTGGGTGTAATTTGTGTCTGTGACTTGTATGTTTGTAAAGTCCCCCGCGACACAGGGCTTGTAATCTACTGCGGGAGTCGTTTAAAAAAAAAAAAAAAATTGTAACTTGCGTTCGTTCGTGACGTATGGGTAGTCTATCTATAATACATATCTCTAAAACTACTTTAAACTTGTTTAGAGAAATAGTTTGCATAGATAAAATTGTGAATGTCATTGTTATATTTGATAACAACAACCTTAACAGATACACTCGTTATTTAGTATTATCTGGATATTTTTAGTAAAGGGTATTTATTAGTTATGACTTTTCGATAAGTCTTCAATTATTATTTATTACAATATCTTAGATATCGTGATAAGATAGGGACTAATACTAGCTACCAATATTATTTTTTGCATTATCATCATGAAATATGCAAATTATGTCAAAACAGTTAAAGTTATATAACCTTTGGACGAGAGAGAGAGATATATATATATATATATATATATATATATATATATATATATAAGTTCTGTTACAAATGAAAATGCAATTCGTTTTGTTGTTTCGTTTTAATCTAATATTAATAAAATTTATATGTAAATATTTATTAAAGTCTCAGCATAAAATAAAAACAATATTAAAAATGTTGCAATAACGGGGCAAATTGACGCATACGAAGTTGCGCGGGACAGCTAGTTATAAATAAGCGGCTGGTATAAATAATCTATCTATCGATGGATATGGCTACTAGAGATATATATTTAATATAAGCTCCATACAAAATATGTAAAATTCCTTCTGCAGCAGAAGGACAAATCCCGGAATAAATTCTATCTCTAGTAGCCAAGTCAGTCAGATCATTGAGACTGGCCGTTAGATAAAAATTAGTTCTTAACTAGATATAGTAAATAAACATAATAAAAATGTTCTGAAGATTAAAAAATAAATAAATCTATAAAGTCTACAGAGCTGGTTACTATTAAATTGTTTTTATCTCATGGATAGCCCATTTATCGAGGAAGGCTATATTATATCACGCTACGACCAATAGGAGCGGAGCAGCAATGAAAAATGTTGCAAAAACGGGGAAAATTTATGCAGACGAAGTTGCGCGGGTCTGCTGGTTATTTCTAAAACAACCATCTTAATAAATGTTGATAAGTCGTGCCGTAGGCCGTGTGGGCAATAAAGAATAATAATGCAAGGTAAAATACCTTAAATACCTAGTGATAAAACAGTACCTATAGGTACAACTGTCTGCTGCTTACTGTTACCTTGAAAATCAAGTTATTTATGATTGGTAATCTTAAATAATTACCTAACTGATTATAAATCACAAAACATATCTTTCTATTGGTTGGTAAAACTAACTTTTTCTAACTTCGTTGAATCTAATACCGTAGGGTATTAGTAAAAATTAATTACACAAATTACAACCTTTTAAGAAACCAATTAATGGTGGAAAAAGGCAATAGGTATTTATAAAAAAAATATTTTTATTTTCTATTAATTTAGCACCACTTACGTCTCGGATCCTGTGCAGCAAATTGCTTGGTCTAAAATCACCGTGTCCCAACACTGGTCTTCTTGCAACCGTAATGTAATCAACAAACAGGTCCATAAGAAAATTGTCTCCATATCTCTGTAATTTGTCTTTGGTGTCCTCTCTTGCGACTTCAGTAGCCTGAATAAAAGGTTTTTTAAAGTGATCCTTCATTGAACGAAACGCATCATAAACGGTCTGGCGTTCTTCGACTACTTTATTAAACTCTTCCGTGTGATATTCGCTGTACGCATATGACAGAGCGTGCATTTTGGCCAAGTCACCAATGGCAGCTTTCGCGTATTCCCAGTCGACACTCGTGAATCTGTCGAAAGATTGGTACCCGCTCATTACAAGGTTCTCTAAAACAACAGTTTCTTCATACCTAGTCCGGTTACAACAGTAGAATTTGGAAAATGATAGTCTGTGTTCTTCTGACACTTGATGTTCGTCTTGCAGTCTTTCGTAAACTTTAGATAGATTTGTATAAACGAAGATTTCTCTTTCGTACATATCAATTGGAGCCTGTGAACGCATTTGCTCTCCCATGGCTGCAACTTTAGCAAACATGTGAATAACTCTGTCGCCTTCACTGAGTGTTATATTGTAAAGAACTGAAGCGTAGTTGGCACCACCACTTGAAATCGGTACCACTATGGAATCATAGTTAACAAAATTGTGTTCCTTTGCGATTTGAGGTACAAGTTTTTTGACAATTTGTTCAGCCTGCGCCATATTTAGTATCAATTTTAAATTAAACACGTCTGTTTTGGTTTGCAAAATGCACTTGAATGCCAAAAAATCACATTTCCGCTATATAAATTGGTCAGTTGTTATCAGATTATGATTATACATAATATATTCGTGGATAATCGTACCTAATTGATGACTTTAAAATTAGAGCTAGAAGATTGCAACTTTGCATGAATACACATATTACATATGCCGATAAAGTGAAAGAATAAAATCGTGAAAATCATTTTTTTTAGTTAGTTAATCTTATATGTAAAGTGTATCGTGTGGGGTATCATTAGATAGGTCTTTCAAAAAGCGTTTAGGGTTTGTGAAGACTATTTTTAGATTTAAGGATTCCTTTGTGTAATATTAGGCTTTATAGTGAACATTTAACATTTAACAGTGTAAGCGACAAAAAATATTATTTCATTATAAAATTAAAGGGTACCTCTTAAACAAACAAACTGTTTACAAAGATCTGGGTGTAATTCACGATAGTAAACTTTTATTCAATGAACATGTAGTTAGCAAAGCTTTCAGGGCTCTGGGTTTTATAATTCGCTGTTCCAGTGACTTTAGGAGTATGAAAACCATTAAAGTTCTGTATTGTGCCTACGTACGGAGTCACTTGGAATATGCCGTTCAAATTTGGAATCCGCGTTATGCCTGCTACTGCAATGACATTGAAGGAATACAAAAGAAATTTATTCGATACTTAGGATTTAAGTTTAAATCTTGTCATCTAGCCGAGCTTACCTATGAGCAACGCTGTGTAAAACTACATATCTTACCTCTGTATGTATGACGCAATATTGCAGATATAACTTTCTTGCTCAACCTTGCTCAAGGTAAAGTTGACTGCCCGAATCTTCTTAATGAAATTAATTTAAGAACACCGTTCAGAAGACTGCGCAACAACGATTTGCTATACATCCCTTCCGGTCATACCAACTTTAGGAGGAATAGCTATCTGCCGAGAGTTTTCGCTGACTTTAATAATTTAAACAATGACAGTTGTTTTGATTTATTTACCACAAGTGCTAGATGTGCTAGATCTTTACTGATCAAAATGTTTGTCACCAGAGTACCTAACCTATTGTAAATACCATATTAGGCTCTATTTAGCTGTATAAACATTTGTAATGTATAATTGATGTATAAGTAGATTGTTTTCTGTCCATCTGTGGAAGCTTGTTATTGGCATTTAGTAATGTGTTTTATGAAACGTTTTGTACTATAGCTGTAAGCTCCCCAAATAAAATAAAATAAAATAAAAATAAAATTTTTGTTAGAGTCAAGCCCTGCCAGCTAAATGGTTGATGTTGGGTATGTGAAAAAATTCACGGTAGTAGTATAAATACTAAAATTATAAGGAAAACTATCACAGTTATGTACTGAGGGTTTACGAGTTTACGATAAACATCTGATCAAATGGGAAGTAACAAAATTTTCGTTCAAATTCTATTGAAAATTATTAGGTATTAAGTAGGTTTCATTCTTTCAACGAAAGAATGAAACAAAAACAACAGAAAACCCACTTCTTAAGCCGCACACCAAACTAACTATTTAAAAGAATAGAATAGAACGATTTTTATTTAGTACACAGAAGACATTAATATAATTTAACAGGAAAAGTCATGCAAAAGATAAAAAAAAACAATAAATAGAACAGTAAAATAATAAAAATAACAATAGACAAAAAGAAAACAGACACAAATAACACAAATTAATAACTGAAAAACACAGTAAACGAATACCTAAAGAGTCTGTATTTGGTACTTATTTATTTTCACAAAGCTTTTGGGTGTTGAAGCTATCAAAAAATGAGTATATGAGTATATCCGCTGCTGAATCATTTCGCGGCTCACCCGACAGAACTGTTTCTAACATATTTACACAGAAGTTATTTCGTAACATAAACTACCTTATTTTAAAACCGACATTCACGCGAACGTAGTCGCAGGCACAGCTAGTATGTAATAATAGTGTCCTATGTAACGCGAACAATGTTTGTAACACAGAATGGTTTATGACAGATTAAATAAATATAATAGAAGTAGGTAATAATAATAATAATAATACTCTTTATTGTACACTAAATATACAAGAACAAGGTGGTATACATTGTATAACTTATATGTAGGTACAATGGGCGGCCTTATCGCTAATAGCGATCTCTTCCAGGCAACCTTTGGATGGATAGAAACAAATTATCTACAAGAAATAAATAGCGGTAGTGTACAGCATGAATAAATAATATAGGTATATTAATACATTTAGCTATATACATATATATAAGTATAATAATCTAAACTTATCAAGAAATTAGAACAAAATAGATATTTATAGTTTTAAGTAGTCAGATAATGAGCCTTCAACATCCTTTTAAACAATACCAACGACTGAGCACGTCTAATAGGCAAAGGCAATGCATTCCAAAGTCTTGCTGCCTCAACTGTAAATGATTTGTCATAAAATCGTGTGGAATGCACTGGAATTTCCAATCTCAAATCCTCCGATGACCTCAGGGACCTCGAATGCGTGTCATGCAGGAACTTGAAACGTTCTTTGAGATACAAGGGAGTGAAAGGATTAAAAAGTATACTGTACAGCAATGAAAGAATGTGAGTATTCCGACGAAGACGAATTGGGAGCCACTTGAGCTCGTTACGGAATTCTGAAACGTGATCATATTTGCGCAAGCCAAATATAAATCTAATACATAAATTTTGGAGACGCTCAAGTCTGTCAAGTTGCTCCTCGGTGAGGTCAAGATAGCTGGCATCAGCATAGTCAAGTATAGGTAGAAGAAGAGACTGTGCCAGCGCAATTTTAGTGGTAATGGGGAGAAAGTTGCGGAGTCTTCGCAAAGACCCTGTCGATGCAAATAACTTACGGCTGACCTCTTGCAGTTGAGGACCCCAAGATAAGGTTTTGTCAATGAGAACGCCCAAGTTCTTTACAGTGTCGCTAATCGTTATAGAGGTACCGTTGAGTGTAACTTGTGGCAATTGGTTCCAATCGATTCGCGAAATCATCTTCGGGCTACCAACTACGATAACCTGAGTCTTCGACGGATTAACCTTCAGACCATGGTGGTTGCTCCATTCACATATACGCTCCAAATCCGTGTTAATAATTGAAAAGGCTAGTGGCAACTGTCGCAGTGGTGCTTGTGTGTAGATTTGAAGATCATCTGCATAAAGGTGGTAGGATGAAACTAATTGGTTAGAAATAGCATTTATAAAAATTGCGAAGAGTAGAGGAGAAAGAACGCCACCCTGCGGTACACCAACCGTTACATCGCACCAGGAAGAATAAGACTCTTCAATGCGTACGCGTTGTCGGCGACCAGACAGATAACTATGAAACCAGTCAATAACCGTTGGAGATATGTTGATAGAGCGTAGTATACCAAGTAGAATATTGAAATCAACAGAATTGAAGGCATTACTGAAATCAAGTAAGGAAAGGACTGTTAGATTTCCTTCTTCCATGCCTTGTCTAATATCATCAGTAACACTAACAAGAGCTGTAACCGTGCTGTGGGCAGAACGGAAACCGGACTGAAAGGGATTGAGGAGACAATTTTGAGATAAAAATGCACTAAGTTGGGAATGGATGAGCCGTTCAATTACTTTGGAAAGGAACGGTAGTATAGATATTGGTCGGTATTCTGAGAACGATAAAGGATTTGATTTTTTAGGAAGAGGAATTATTTGGGCATCTTTCCATATTCGTGGAAAGAAACCGCTGGTAATGGAAAAGTTCAAGATATTTGTTACGATAGGAAGAATCTGGTCAAGGATAGGCAAGATCATGTTACGGCTGATACAGTCAGTACCTACTGCATTAGATGTAATTGACACTACGCTCTTTCTAACATCACAATCAGTAAATTGATTCAGAACAAAGGGAGGATAGTTGGGTGATGGAAGTGATGAAAGATGATTCAATGTATTAGCTTTAGTGGTCCCATCAAAATTGGACGAAGAACAGAAATGCATATTAAGTGCGTTTAAGTCGATTGGTTCACGGATGGGGTCTTGTCTGGATTTTCCAACACCCAACGTTCTAAGAAATTTCCAAATTTTAGCGGGCTCTCCGTTCTCAACCGAGGTGTGGATATGTTGGCGTTGTGCATTTCTACACACCTTATTGCAGTGATTTCTTATAGCCACATATCTTTCTCGGTTAGTAGAAGTAGGTCTACACTTATACTTATATTTGGCTGCGATCTTCTTATTCATTATAACTTTAATCTCGTCAGTAAGCCATGGTGACGGTAAATGCTTAATTTTAATTTCGCGGATCGGAGCATGCACATCATACAACTTAATCAAGTTTGAATTAAAAATATCAACTTTATTATTGACACATACGGATCTATACAAAGGATTCCAGTCAATATTTCTGGCATCCTCTCGAAGTAAATCGATATTCATACCACTAAAATTACGCTGTTTAAGAATTTTAGGTTTGACCTTAGGCGGTCGAAGTTTATAGGAAAGGAAAATTAAATCATGATAGGAGAAGGCATCAGCCGAGCATTGGCCGTGCTTAGAGACAAGATCAGGTGAAGAAACGAAGATGAGATCAAGAAGAGAAGGAGTAGAATTGGGAAAATTATGAGTAGCATTCAGGGGGAGAATAGAAAGATTACAGGATTGTATAGTATTGTAAAGAGAGGAGGAACGAGAGTCGTTTTTTAAAAGACACGTGTTGAAATCACCCATAATGACTATATGGCTGTAAAAAGGAGATAGATTTTCTAGGAGGCGTTCGAAAGAAGAGAAATAGTCGATACGCAATGAAGGGCAGTAAAAAACTCCGAGTAAAACTTTGTTATGATGAAGTTCTACTTCTACAAAAAGATGCTCGCCTGCATTTTGTGGAGGTGGCTGTGCTGATATGTTTACGATGCGGAAAGGAATATGTGTGCGCAAGTACATTGCTACACCACCACCAGCACCGGCAGCGCGATCATTTCTAATTAAATGGTAGCCTGGTATAGAATAAGAGCTGGAGGGAAGACATGGTTTTAACCATGACTCGGATATAAGAATTCCATGGATATTGTTGCAGTCAAAACTGGCCAGCATATCAGAGAAATGGGCGGGAATACTCTGGGCGTTAATATGGACTACATTGAAGTTCCTAGGGACATCAGAGAACGTGGATTGGAGTGTTTCACCAAGAGATGGGATACTGACAAAACTATCATTGGTGCTACTGATGACAGAGTGAAAACTCTCATTATCACTTTCATTATCAATATCCAACATAATAAATAATTAAGATTAAGAATACAAATTAAATTATTATATAAAAAAAAAAAAAAAATAAACAAATAAATATCTCTAAATAAATGTTTATAAATACGAATAAGAACGTGAAAAACTAAAATCAGTACTATCCACCCACCAGTTGAATGTTTTATGAAGAGAAAACTTATATACACAAAAAATTAATAGTAATTTAACAATCAATTATCAGGGTCCGGTATAAAAATTCAAACTAATTAAATGTGTCAAAAAGACTCGTATCCAAAACTCCAACACACATTCATGTGTCAAATGAAACTGACATAAATTACTTCAAATAATTTACGTCAAATGGTGACACAAGTTTGTTATTTTTTTTGACAGCCAAAGTTTTCAAAGTATAATTAAAAATGGATTGTGTTAATATAGTTAGCTAATGTGGAGGTAGAACACGATATACTTCGAAAGAAGGTGGAATTGTAATATATTTTAAACTTATTACCCGGATCCTGCAATTGTGATACGCTTTAAGCGAAAAACAACAAGCTTATAACTTTTTGGCGGCAGCAGCTCGACGAGGCCTTTGGGTGTTTTTGGGTGCTTCTGTCTGCTTCACAGCCTCCAAGTTCGGAATGTTATTGAGTTCCTGAAGAGAAACTATACGATGACGTGACCCATCGGCACCAATGACATAGACAAAACCATCCCGCGTCCAGCACTTGTTGACACCGTATTTTTCTCGCGCAGACATAAATGCTTCATGTCGGGGCTTAGTCAGGAACTCAGACAAAGTCACTCCTGAGCCCTTCAGCTTTGTCTTTGTGAACCAAATCTTGTCCCGCAAAGTTACATTTTGGAACTTGATGAGTATAGGCCTTGGTTTGTGTGTACTTGAAGGTCTCCCCATCCTGTGACATCGTTTGATATCAGAAACTGAGAAACTGTCAATACTAAGGTGTTGCTTGACAGTATTGATGACAACCGTAGCCGTGTCCTCGGTCTTCTGCTCTTCTACACCATGAAGAAGGAGTATTTTGTGACGACCACGCATCTCAATGCTATCAATCTGTTGTGCTAGCTTCTCCATCTGGCGTTGAAGTAAATTTAAGGATTCCAGTGCGAATGTCTTAAATGTATTGAAGTCTGGTGTTATGGTGTCTCCGTCGGTGAACATTGATGCATTTGTAGCCTTCTGCAATCTGGACTCAAAGTTAGTAATTCCTTCAAGGAACATTGTCCTTAAGCTGGCAAAAGATTCCTGCATGTTTTCCATGACTGTGTCAAGTGTTGTTGTCAAAGTAATAAGTTGAGTTGTAGGAGATAACACTCTATCTGGTAGGTCTGGACTGCTATTAGTTAAGTTTGAATGTATACATAAAGTAAAATACTGTTGTAAAACTATTTAAATTTAATTTTAAATTGGGAGCAAAATAATGTGCTACTTGCTATGCTATGCTAACTCGTAGGTACTTAGGTACAATTTGTATAAACTACAATAACAGACATGACCGTGAACATAATTGTCTCACGAAATAGGTTATGACAAAGTAAAAGGACTTACAGTTTATGTTGTGATTAGATAAGTGATTTATATAACACGATTCTACGTGTTAAAAACAATTGTGGGTTAAGGTATATGAAGTAAGAATATTTCCCTATTACTCATTTAATTATAATATTTGATGTTGAATTTGTCCTTTAACAGAGGCAACACACAAACACTTATAACTGTTATAGCTGAACATTATAAATTGAAAGTGATAACTGAGTGTGTGTACGATAAAAACTTTCAGTCAATTAGGGGCGTCGGTTTTAACTGTCAGATAAAACTGACAGTTAAAAGTGATCGTGTGTAGCCACCATAAAAGGACGGTAAGACTTTTAACGACAGATATTCTTACACCATCTTCTGACGGGAAACGTATGATCTTATCATCATCATCAGCCTATCGCAGTCCACTGCTGGACATAGGCCTCTCTAATTGCACGCCACTTTGTTCTATCGGCAATGAAAAAATTCGAGGTTTAATTTTTTTTTTTTGGAGTACCTATAATTCTATTTAATAAAATATTTAGTGCTACACATAGATTACTATTTCACCTAACTAGAAAAAAATATAAGAACATTTTATCTATGTTTTTTAGTACTGATTTCACCGATGCTGCGCAAATTTTGGTCCCGGGAAATTCACCCTAGATTTAGAGATCCGATACTTAGAATAGAACTCAAAACCCAACGGAAAGCGCACACAGTACACATAATCTCAATTGTTATGTCGTCAACTGGTATAGTACCCAAAACGCTTGCTTGCTTTTAAACGTCATGCTTGCCTTAGGCTCGCATGCCATGTAATTTGCCCCCAAAAGGGAGAAAAAAAAAAATAAAAAAAAATCTTTATTCACTTATGAAGTCCTAACCACCGACCTCTATAGTAATAGTACTATAATAGAGGTCGATGGTTAGTGCTGAATGTTTATATAAGTGAATTATTGAGTCGAAATTTTATTTGAAGGTAATACCTTTGGGTAATACTACCTACCTTTGGCTAATTGTAAATGTGTATATGCCAACCAACTCGACTGATAATTTTATTGAGTTTTGTGACTGTCTGAGTGAGATCGCGGCGATTGTCGAGAGTTCTAACTTAGAACATGTTTATATTCTTGGTGATTTTAATGCACATCCAGGTGAGTTATTTAGTCGAGAAATGCTAAGCTTTTGTACTGATCAGAAATGGCAATGTGCCGATTATATGAAGCTAGGATTGATCTCTAAGACTTACACTTTTATAAGTGAGATATGTGGAAGTAGACGTTGGCTTGATCATTGTCTTGTGACTGAAGCAGCGTGGAAATCACTTGAGAAAGTCGAAGTTTGTCATAACGTTTACTGGTCTGATCATTTTCCGTTGTTAATTCATGTCAATATGGGAATGATTAGGACAAGTGACATATCATACAAGCCGATGGTTGAGATGAATAAAGGGATTCTATGGGGTAACAGGAGCATAGATCAAATAGAACAGTACAGTAGGTTATGTGGAGAGAGGCTAAAGGATATTGACTTCCCGTCAGAATTAAGTAAATGTTGTGATCATTTCTGCACCAACAGTCAACACAGAAAGACCATCGATGATCTATATGAAAACATTGTGACATCGCTTAGGGACGCTGCTGAGATTAGCTCAAAATCAAAACACAGTAGGCGGCAGAGGGTTTCAGTAGTAGGGTGGAATAAGCACGTCAAGGACGCGCACGGGAACGCCAGGCAGGCTTATCTAAATTGGATAGGGCATGGGAAACCCCATGCGGGTCGGCTCTTTGTGGCGATGAATGAAACTAGGAAAGTGTTTAAACAAAAATTAAAATTCTGTCAGAACAACGAAGAGCAAATCCGAATGGATGTGTTGTCCGATGCGCGTAAAAATAAACAGTTTCAAAGGTTTTGGAAGTCGACACAGAGGTTGAACCCTAGGGCTGCCGTTCCCGTGAGCGTCAATGGTGTGACAGAGCCAGGGGAAATTGCTAACCTGTTTAGGAAACATTTTCAAGTGCATGCAGTGCTTCAAAATGCTGGGCAGGGAACAAAAACAGAGGTATTGACAGGAGAGCCTATTACAATAGCAGTCAAAGAAGTTCGTGACGTTATTAAATCGATGATAAGAGGTAAATCGCCGGGTTTTGATGGTCTTAGCATAGAACATCTTCAACATGCCGGTCTACATCTCCCAAGAGTTCTGGCTATGTTGTACAACATGTGTGTGAGACACTCGTATATGCCGGTTGACCTAATGAGAACGATAATTATTCCTATAGTCAAAAATAAGACGGGTGACAGTTACGACATGGATAATTATAGGCCGATCTCTCTGGCGACCATTATGGCAAAAGTGCTTGACGGTGTGCTTGAGCGCCGTTTAGCTAGACAGATTAAAGTACATGATGCGCAATTTGGTTTCAGAGCTGGACTGTCTACGGAGGCTGCTATACTTGCGCTTAAGCACACTGTTAGGTACTACACAGACAGAAATACGCCTGTTTATGCTGCCTTCTTAGACCTCTCCAAGGCGTTTGACCTGGTTGATTACGGTATCCTATGGGCAAAAATGCGCGAACAGGGCCTACCTGATGAGCTTGTACGGCTTTTTGAATTTTGGTACGATCACCAGATAAACCAGGTCAGATGGGACGGAGCCTTTTCTGAGGGCTACGGGTTGAGGTGTGGGGTGAGACAGGGCGGCCTGACCTCACCAGCACTCTTCAACTTATACGTAATTGGGTTGATCGAGGAGCTCAGTAGTACTGGGGTTGGATGCTCTATAGACTGCAAATGTATTAACAGTATAAGCTATGCGGATGACATGGTGCTGCTGGCCCCCTCGATCAATGCTCTCCGTCGACTCCTAGGCATATGCGAGAAATACGCGAAGACACATGGTCTCCGGTATAACGAAAAGAAAAGTGTGACAATGGTGTTTAAGGTAGGATCCAAAAAGCTAGATACTGTACCACCCGTTCACATTAATGGCGTTACCTTAAATAGGGTGTCAAATTTTAAATATCTAGGTCATATTGTATGGGAAGACCAGAAGGATGACGAGGATATGGAGAGAGAGCGGAGAGCGTTGGCAGTCCGATGTAATATGCTGGCTCGCAGGTTTGCACGATGTTCACAAGAAGTGAAAATCACACTGTTTACAGCGTATTGTCAAACACTTTATACTTGCAACCTGTGGGTCAGTTATACGCAGAGGGCTTACAACATTCTCCGCATACAATATAACAATGCCTTCAGGTTGCTGATGGGGCTTCCACGTTTCTGTAGCGCGTCAGGGATGTTTGCAGAGGCGAGTGTTGACAGTTTTCAAACAATACTCCGTAAGAGAACTGCATCCCTGATGCGCCGGTTGAGGGGGAGCTCTAACAGCATCCTGAAAACTATTGTGGATAGGCCTGACTGTCCGTTCATGTGGCATTGGACCTGTACGCATACATGTATACCTGGTAGGCAGAATGGCGGCAGGTATATGAATTGAAATAATTGATATAAAATAATGTTACTAACATAGTTTTTAAGTCTTATGTAATACTAACCATTATGGATGTAAAAATCTGAAATAAATGCAATTATTATTATTATTATTATAATACTACTACTAGTTATAGTTAAAAAAAAAAACTGATATTTTATACATAACTTTTATTTTCAGATTGTAACACATTAGTGTTATACACGTATCTAATAAACTAACTAAATTACTAAATGCACTAAAATAAATGACTAATAGATGATTAGATATCCACGTAATAAAGATTTGAAAGAAGTCGCCAATTTCACAACTCTTAAAATGTGTCATAATTTTGTGCATACAAAATGATTATGTATGACATTAACTACCTATTGAGTCTATCTGCACGATACCAACACCAACCCAGAATCATTTATAATAAATTAACGCAATAACCTATATTAAATCACAGACAATAATTCGCAATCAATTTCATTAATCAAATTTATTTGTTGTACGAATTAACCGCAGTGAAACAAATTGCAGGGGCCGTACCATGAACTCTTAAACGGCTATTACGCTACCCTAAATCAGGGTCCTAAATCGAGGTGGCCTTGAAAATTTGTTAGAGAATTAGGACCCTAACTCTTACAACACCTCTCTTTTTAAGGGTTTAGGGTCTCGTCATTTAGTGTAGTGTAATAAGCGTATTAAAGCCGGTCAATTGTAGACTGTCCTGCTAATATCGTACCATAGTACTGCCAAAAAGCAGGCAAGTCAGGGATGACGTCACCAAACAGTCAAATAACCTATTGTCTATTTGTTAATTCTTAGCACTTCTCATAGTTCAGCGGCTGACATACGTCAGGTTCAAAGATGAAATTGAACAGCTCTACACTTAGCGAATAATTTTCTGTTTATAGAACGGCCCCAGTTAACGGTCAACCTAGCGCAAAATGAATTACATCTTTTTTTACCTGCGTAACCTGCTCCAAATCTTTCAAAAAGATTTAAAAATTCTATACAAAACTTGAATAGGTATACTTAGGTACCGAAAAGGTATTATAGGTACTCTGCATAGTGAAGACTATTGGCACATTCGAATCTTATAATAGTTACCTGTTCAACATATATTAATATTTATTTTACTTGAATTATACTAGTATTATTAACGTTGATATTTTGATGATTGTCGCGGATCCCGATGTTAAAAATAGAGTTCAGACAACATGGATGAAATAGAGAGAGCTATCTGGGGTTCTTTGCGACAAACGTATTAAGCACATGCGAACAAAAGGAAAAATCTACTTTTAAGTTACCTATATGGTTCCGAATGCTACAAGACATGAACAGAAACTACATTGCAGATCGAGTCACTAGAATTGACAAAATGCGAAAATTTCTCCTAATAAAAACTCGGATAAATTAAAAAATCCGCCATAAGATTTAAAATCTTGAAAAATCCGGATGGTAATCCTAATAGCAATTGTGATTTTCTATGTCTAATTTGTCCTTATGTGAGCACTCCCCATTTGACGTAATCATTGACAACTCCGTTCACACGTTCAATGTAGAGGTCATTGATCTTTTCCACTTGGAGTGATGACATGTCCATGTTCTCGTTGACTTCGGGAGCGTCCTCAGCAGCCACTGTCAAGAGTGGCAAAATGAACACAGCCATTGTCAGACCAAACGGCAGTTTCTGGAATAAAATTTAGTATCTGTTAGTGTAAGATGTACGGCTCCATCTTTTTAAGTTTGACCGTTTCTCCTCATTGTATGCTATTGTCATTGACTAAAAGCAAATCTAGGAATATTTTGATTACATTTTGGCTTGGCTTAAACGTTAGAACTTAGTTTTATCAAGGTTGAGTTCAGCGTAAGTATGTTTTTAGTAAGCCTCTTCACCCAAATGCTTGGAGAGTAGATTTAGCGTAAGAGCAGGTTTGAGTCCAATTTTAATTGTGCAAAAGTGTCATCTGTATATTATCAACAAGTTCCAAAAACCTTTTATGTATATTAAAGTCGTAGTAGGTCTGAGTACACAACCTTGTAGAACTCCGTAGCCAAGGCTCAATTCTTTACTTGTTACCGCCGCTGCGTTCGGTTATATTAATTAACCAAACTTATGTCTGTAGCAATTTTATGTCTGATTCAGAGAGATGCAGGTTCTTTTTTAAAATAAAACAAGATTTGAAACTAACCTCCTTCAGCTCGTAATCAAAGTCTTCCCTGGAGTAGATCTTGTCAGGATCTAGATGCAGCCTCCTCATGGCGGCGGCGAGCTGCGTGTAGTATTGGTCTACCAGCTTGTCGTAGTACTGCGCGCGGAACTGTTCGTCCGAACCCGTGAAGATGAAGTACAGCAGGTCTATCACGGGACTGGTACTCTGCAGCGTCTGCAGATCCACTATCTTGATGTCCACCTTGCCATCCTGGAATAAAATGACAACTAATCATTATTTAAATTAAGAAAAAACATAATATTCTTCCCCTTAGTTCGATTCACGAGACATTATCCTGTGTTTTTATTGCATCGCTTTTAACATAATATCTCTTCAGGCACTCAAGTTATACCTACAGCTGTTAGTGTTATAAAAAAATCGGAAAATGATTTTTTTATAATAGCGATATTACATATTTATTAAAAATGGAATTAAAGTATTATTTATTATGTACCCTCTACGACTGACCCTTTCGACGAAATATTAGAGAGCGATGACGTTTTTGTTTGAAATTTTATTTTTTATTCAAATTACTGATTAGTGGCAATTTGCTACTAGCCTGTTTGTGACGTTCCGTGCTGTATTTTTTAAGTTTCTTAATTAGTAATTTTTTTTTACTTTGACCTCCTGCTCGTATCCTGGACTGATTGACTGCTTCTGTGACGACTTTGACGTGTTAAAGGTGACTTGAAATGATTGCTTAACTGTGAACCTTTGCACGAACTCGGATTTATGGGAACATAAATCCGAGTTCGTGCAAATATATCTCGTAATATTGAACATTCAAGTTAAAAACCAAATACAAGTTTAAATTCAAACTAATATTAGAAATTTGAATGTAACTCTGTCTATTTTTTACGTTGTCACGCTTAAATCGCTGACCCGATATAGATGAAATTAGGTCATATAAATCGATAATAATGAAAGGGGTCTTAAAAGCTTAAGGTAGAATCTAAAGAAATGTAAAATAATCGCATATGCAGTAATCATACAAAGATCAAAATTCATACGTTGTTAGATATCCTAACATGTATAGGTCCGTTGTGTATTGTGTATCATCAAGAAATAAAGTTTAAAAATTATGCGATTTTCACATAAATTTAAACCTTACTGCCATAATTTGGAAAATTAAGAAACATTTGGAAAATTATAAAAAAAGCTGCGGGTATTTGAGTATTTGATGTAGCCGAGATGAAACACTAATTTTAGCGTTAAGCGCACGCACTAGCTTCAAATCACGAGAATTGACAATGTAATTAGTAACTTGTGTTCGTTCGTGACGTATGGGTAGTCTATCTATAATACATATCTCTAAAACTACTTTAAACTTGTTTAGAGAAATAGTTTGCATAGATAAAATTGTGAATGTCATTGTTATATTTGATAACAACAACCTTTACAGATACATAATTTAGTATTATCTGGATATTTTTAGTAAAGGGTATTAATTATTTATGACTTTTCGATAAGTCTTCAATTATTATTTATTACAATATCTTAGATATCGTGATAAGATAGGGACTAATACTAGCTACCAATATTATGTTTTGCATTATCATCATGAAATATGCAAATTATGTCAAAACAGTTAAAGTTATATAACTAATACCTTTAGACGAGATATATATATACATATATACCTAGTCCGGCCATAAGTTCTGTTACAAATGAAAATGCAATTCGTTTTAAATAAAGTAATGTAATATTTATATGTAAATATTTATTAAAGTCTCAGCAAAAAATAAAAACAATATTCTATACAAAATGACCACCTTTGGCATTTATACGGGTTTTTAATCTGTCTAGCCACGAATCTATGGATCTACCCACTGTTTCCATGGAACATTTCGCCACTGCTTGCTCCAGAGATTTTTTAAGAGACTCAAGTGTCGTTTAGAGCCACCTCCTCTTAAACTGACCATAATTTGTAGTCTAAAGAGTTTAGGTCTGGGCTAGATGAGGACCAATCTTCAGCTCTTATGAAGTCCGGATCGTTGGTTTCAAGCCAGGTTCAAGTAGTTCGTGCCTTGTGACCAGGGGCAGAGTCCTGCTATATATATACATATATAATCTGAATCACACCAACGGCACCAACGATTTTTTTGAAATTTTGTAGTCAGGTGTTTTCGTAAGCGATAAATCGATCTAACTTGTTCTACTGGTTCGAATTGACAAAATCGTTTACTTTTGGATAGCCCATTTATCGAGAAAGGTAGGTAACATAATATCACGCTACGACCAATAGGAGCGGAGCGTCAATAAAAATGTTGCAATAACGGGGAAAATTGACACATACGAAGTTGCGCGGGACAGCTAGTTATAAATAAGCAAACACAGGAATCTTACGGCTGGTATAAATAATCTATCTATCGATGGATATGGCTACTAGAGATATATATTTAATATAAGCTCTATACAAAATATGTAAAATTCCCTCTGCAGCAGAAGGACAAATCCCGGAATAAATTCTATCTCTAGTAGCCAAGTCAGTCAGATCATTGAGACTGGCCGTTAGATAAAAATTAGTTCTTAACTAGATATCTATACTTATAATAAATCTGTAGAGAGGTCAATTCTGTACATGAAATATATTTCCAAAATAACTATCAGGGGGTGATTAGGGATCGATACTGATGCCAAAAATGCGATCAGTAAAATTTTTGTCTGTCTGTCTGTCTGTCTGTATAACCGTTATAGAAACAAAAACTACTCGATGGATTTAAACAAAACTTGGTACAATTATTTTTCATACTCCTGAGTAGGTTATAGTATACTTTTCATCACGCTACAATCAATAGGAGCAGAGCAGTGAAGGAAAACGGAAGAAGTTAATCCATTTTTTAAGCTTTCGTCGCGTGTGCAACCGTAATGGTTAAAGCTACACAGAAATCATGTATGACGGAAATGTTCTCCTTAAAATTATATAAAAAATATCTCACGACAGCATATGTCTATCTTTTATGGTTGACTCACAATATCACGTGTAACTCCCGATAGCTTAGCAGTTCGAAGCTTTCTGATTATATTTGTCTACTCTTACGTTTATAACACTCTCAGTCATCCCTAATTAAAAAAATTAACATAATTAACCATTCCATAAAAAATACTAATAGATATCGGTATAGAAACACCAAAGTTATACATGAAATACGCTAATAATAAGCCATCGCGCGTGAATACTGAATCATGCTATCTATCTATATCTATACATATAATAAAATTGTAAATTTCACGTGTCTGTACATGGCCGAACATAGTGAAAAAAAATATTGGGAAATGTTCGAAAAGAGTATTTAAACACATTCCTACATTTTTAGAAATGTCTGTCTGTCTGTCTATTTGTTTGAACACGCATCACGCAATAACTATTGGACAGATTCGGTTGAAATTTTGTATGTGTAATTTATCACGCTATTTCCCATAGGAGCTAAGCAATGACGGATAATGTCTGTAGCTATTTATCGTTATAAAACAATAACTACTTGACGGATCTTCATGAAAATTTGCAGTTTTATTGTAAATATTATAGGTCATTACTTGCACTATAAATCATTATGCTACCGTCTATGGGGAGTGAGCAGCAACGTATGTTTTGTCGAACCATTATGGTTTTTCACAATTTTTTCCACAATAAGACATTATTTACAATTGAATTATAACATGGAAACAATAACTTCACGCTAAAACTATTAGGAGCTAAACACAACATTTTCAATTTTCTTAAGATCAGCTATTTTAACCGTGTTTGCATCAACTGAGGTGGTCTATTGGCACAAGTAGCGGTATTAAGCGAGCGAGGTCAGAGGATCGACTCCCTAATTGCGAGTCTCTTTTTGTGTTGTGTTAAAATTATTTTTATTCTTTTTTTTAAGTGTTTTTTTAAATGTATACTTATTTATACAAGCTTTTATTTTCGACTTTGTTTACTTTGTTTAACAAATTTTCATATCAATAATCACTTCCAATAGGCACCTTTATCATTGTTTTGCATGAATAGTGATTATGTTATAAATGTAGAAATGAAAAACAATATTACATTACAAATAAACAGTAATTACTTGATATTTTCTAGAATTTATAAATGTTAATTGCTTAAAAAAAATGAAAGATTAAGTCCGCGTTACATCAAAATAAAACACGTGGCGCCATCTGTGATTCGATTTCTTCTGAGTGCCAAAATTGCTTACCTACAAATGCTAATAAACTTTCGCGATTTGTACACATTATGAAAATATATGTATTACGGGTCTTGATCGCGTGAATAATTTTAAGGGTAAAATACCTTGCTTACCTACATTTAATATGCATGATAGTTTAATATAAAATCATCAAGTATAAAAATAAACTTATCCAGTTTTGAAAATAGATGGCGTTTAAATACAAATTAAAAAGAATCAGGAAAATTGATTTAAAAAAAAAACTGAAATTCTTACGTAGAGGGATATGAATATATGATGATCTTAATTTGCGACAGGTTGACACACCTATTTTTAAATTCACCAATGTAGACATTATAAAATAATATTTTAATCTTCTAAAGTGAGTGAAAAAAAATATTGAAATAAGTTTAGAAATAGTATTTAAACACAAAAAAAGATATCCGAGTATATCATATAGAAACGTTTGAATGTTGTTTGTTTGTTTAAACATTGCATTCCCGCGGTACAAACACGGACACAAAGTAGGTGTACTTTAGACTCGGAAAAGATCGCTCGGGCAGGACATAACCTGCGATCATAGGGAATCTGTGAGAGTTTTTTCCATCATACCTTTATTACCTATGTATAAATTATCTTGAAGGAGCGGCTAGGTACCTCCGATTAAAAGGTCCGATTTAAAAGTGTCGGAGCCGAAGTTGGAGTCGGAGGTTCAAAATCAATCGGAATTTTCGACCTATCGGAGTCAGAATCGAAGCTCCTTAACTCAAAATTTCGCACGAGTAATTGGGCGGTTTCGAGCTTCATTTAACTCGAAACCGCCCCAGTACTCGCGTGGTGGGGGAATTTTTCAATATTAATAGTATTTGATGTGATGCAAATCACTTTTGAGTCGAGGTGTGGTCGTGGGAATTATAATAATTTGTCTTCTAACCGTCTGGCGCCATAAACTTTGTCGCCCTTCATTTTGCTGCACTGGGCATTTGCTTGGCTTGCCCTGCCATATGTTGGGCCCTGATTAAAGCTAGGCCCAAATATCCATAGATGCCACAGAGCATTGTGGAGCATGTTTACAATATGTTTTACACAGAAGTTGAATTGTAATATAAACTACCTTAATATAAACCCAACTTCCACGCGAACGAAGTCGCGGGCACAGCTAGTAGTAAATAAACATAATAAAAATGTTCTGAAGATTCAAAAATAAATAAATCTATAAAGTCTAAAGAGCTGGTTACTATTAAATTGTTTTTATCTCTTGGATAGCCCATTTATCGAGGAAGGTTATGGGCTATATTACATCACGCTACGACCAATAGGAGCGGAGCAGCAATGAAAAATGTTGCAAAAATGGGGAAAATTTAAGCAGACGAAGTTGCGCGGGTCAGCTGGTCATTTCTAAAACAACCATCTTAATAAATGTTGATAAGTCGTGCCGTAGGTCGTGTGGGCAATAAAGAATAATGATGCAAGGTAAAATACCTTAAATACCTAGTGATAAAACTGTACCTATAGGTACAACTGTCTGCTGCTTATTGTTACCTTGAAAATCGAGTTATTTATGATTAGTAATCTTAAATAATTACCTAACTGATTATAAATCACAAAACTTAACTCTCTATTGGTTAATAAAACTAACTTTTTTTAACTTCGTTGAATCTAATACCGTTGGGTATTAGTAAAAGCTAATTACACAAATTACAACCTTTTAAGAAACCAATTAATGGTGGAAAAAGGCAATAGGTACCTATTTATAAAAAAATATTTTTATTTTCTAATTAATTTAGCACCACTTACGTCTCGGATCCTGTGCAGCAAATTGCTTGGTCTAAAATCACCGTGTCCCAAAACTGGTCTTCTTGCAACCGTAAAGTAATCAACAAACATGTCCATAACAAAATTGTCTCCATATCTCTGTAATTTGTCTTTGGTGTCCTCTCTTGCGGCTTCAGTAGCCTGAATAAAAGGTTTTTTAAAGTAATCCTTCATTGAACGAAACGCATCATAAACGGTCTGGCGTTCGTCGACTACTTTATTAAACTCTTCCGTGTAATATTCGCTGTACGCATATGACAGAGCGTGCATTTTGGCCAAGTCACCAATGGCAGCTTTCGCGTATTCCCAGTCGACACTCGTGAATCTGTCGAAAGATTGGTACCCGCTCATTACAAGGTTCTCTAAAACAACAGTTTCTTCATACCTAGTCCGGTTACAACCGTAGAATTTGGAAAATGATAGTCTGAGTTCTTCTGGCACTTGATGTTCGTCTTGCAGTCTTTCGTAAACTTTAGATAGATTTGTATAAACGAAGATTTCTCTCTCGTAAATGTCCACTGGAGCCTGTGAACGCATTTGCTCCCCCATGGCTGCAACTTTAGCAAACATGTGAATAACTCTGTCCCCTTCACTGAGTGTTATATTGTAAAGAACTGAAGCGTAGTTGGCACCACCACTTGAAATCGGTACCACTATGGAATCATAGTTAACGAAATTATGTTCCTTTGCGATTTGAGGTACAAGTTTTTTGACAATTTGTTCAGCCTGCGCCATATTTAGTACCAATTTTAAATTAAACACGTCTGTTTTGGTTTGCAAAATGCACTTGAATGCCAAAATATCACATTTTTCGCTATATAAATTTGTCAGTTGTTATCAGATTATGATTATACATAATATATTCGTGGATAATCGTACCTAATTGATGACTTTACAATACTAGCTTTCACCCGCGGCTCTGTATGCGTAGATGTCAATTATTGCTATAAAAAACTACCCTATGTCCTTTCCTAGGACTCAAACTATCTCCATGCCAAATTTCATCTAAATTGGTTCAGCGCTTAAAGCGAGAAAACGTAATAGACAGACAGATCAGTCATATTTTAGATATTAGTTTCATATCATATCATATCAACCCATATGAAGCCCCACTGCGAGACACTAGTCTTCAGTCTTCCCAGCAGAACCTATTATGTAATTGTTATCATCGCCACGCTTGATTTGATTGGAAAATAGCACTAAACTATTTTAGCGCTATTAAGATTAATATAATTTTTAGAAGTAGCTAAAATAAATAAATAAAATACAAAATTCTTTACAATCTTATTATTACACGATAAACTAATCACATTGATACTTGTTACATGTAATTGTGGTCTATATAGTATACCGGTAATCGGTTTAATTATCTGTACCGGCTTGTCTCTCGACAAAGGCCTCCTCCAAGGACTTCTATGCATCTCGATCTTTGGCTATTCAGGTCCACTTAGGGCCCGCCATTTGTCTGAAGTCGTCTTTCCAACGTTTACACTGTCTCCCTTTATTTCTTTTTTCGCCCCTAGGGTACCACTCAGTTATTATTTTGGTCCACTTTTCTTTCGTATCCCGTAACATATGTCCTGCTCAACGCCATTGTAACCTTCTACTAACGATGTGCGCGTTTTTGAATTCTGTCTTGGTTTTTATTGTTTCCAATTTCACTTTGTCACTTCTTTTTACCCCTATTACACTTCGTTCGATGCTGTTCTGGCACACTTTTATTTTATTCGATAGCTGATCTGTTAAAGCCCACTTTTGACATCCGTAAGTTAGGCACGGGAGTATGCAAGTGTTATATACAGTTCTTTTAATTTTTATGGACATTTCAACATTTTTCATTATTTCAGTAAGGCTCCAAAATCTTTTCCATGTATTTGTTATTCTTCTTTTTATTTCTTTATGCATGTTATCAAGGGTTGATATTAATTGTTTAAATACATGTATTTATTAGATACTTTATTTCTTCGTTGTTAACAATTATAGCATCTGAATCTGATTGTTGAGCGTTAGTCAATATTTTTGCGTTGCTAATTCATTGACAGCCACGATGTAGTATTTTTATCAGCCAACTGTTGTAGCATTAGTTCTAAGCTCCTTGAATCTTCAAAAAATAGTATTAAGTCATCGGCAAAGCGCAAATGGTTTAATTTTTGACCGTTGATGCTAAGACCCATATCTACCCATTCAAGATTTCTGAAAATCATCTCTAGAGCTGCCGTAAACAATTTTGGTGAAATAGGATCCCCTTGACGAACTCCTCTTTGGACTGGGAATGGTTCTCCTGTTGTCTCGAGCTTTACTTGGGCTAGCACAGCCCAAGTAAGTAAACTAATTGAGTAAATAATATTCAGGATTCTGATCTATTTCATTTGAACACCTTGGTATTTCAGGGTTTTCATAATGTATACCTGTTCCAAGGAATCAAATGCTTTGTAAAAATCTACAAACCCTATGAAGTACGTTTTCTTGTATTCTCGATATTTTTGCAGAACCTGTTAAGTACATGGATATGCTCAATTGTAGAACAATTACTACGGATCCCAGCTTGCTCTTTTGGTTGGTTTTCGTCTAATATATTTGCAATACGGGACAGAATTATTTTGGAAAACACCTTGTAAACATTGGACATTAAGCTTGTAATTATTTATGTCTTCTTTATCTCCCTTTCTGTAAAGTAATATTATAGTTGATTTCATTCAATCAGCAGGTACATTCTCAGCTATTATAATTTCATTAAACAGGTTTGTTAGTACCGGAGCTATGACAGGTGCTGTAGTTTTAAGTAGTTAATTTGTTATCTTATCCGACCCTGGAGCTTTATCCGTTTTTTGTGAGTTTATAGCCTTGATTGTTTCTTCCATCAAAATGAAAGGCACTAGTTCTGGGTCAAGCCAAGTGTCAAGTTTCACACTGTCTTCCGACTGCTTCCTTGTGTACAGTTCTCTTAAAAAATCTGTGGCAATTCTTAATATTTCTCGTCTCTTGCTTGTGTAGTTGTTATATATGCGCGCGCACGTAGTCAACGTCACGCGGCTGTCAATGGGTCAACAAGAAATATACTATAGGTCTTGAGCTAAACGGTGTTTTATTGTCGTATAAATACATATTAATGGCGACGAGGTGTTACAAAAGTCCACAAAAAACGAAGATGAACGCTTATTGCGCCTTCTACAGCAATATACACATTTGAAATTGTTTTAATTTATTTTTTATTAGTTAAGGCTTCATTACCCGACTGTAAAAAAGGGTTATGTTTTTCGCGAGTATCTTGTATGTATGTATGTAATATTCTTTATTACCTGATATCTCACAATCCACTGAACGGATTTATACAATTCACACATCGTTAGATTCGTCTAGCTCGCCCAAGTGTTCTTAGACAGGTGACGTTTTTAAAAAACAAACATGGCGGCTATGAGATGTCAAAATAAAGAGGTGTGAAAAAAAAAGTTGTTTCGAATACTGCAATATGGGTATCAAATTAAAGAGCTCATCATAAGCATTTCAAAAAGGTATAACATGATTATGACTGTAATACTAAAAAAGTTAGTTAGCAACCATTGTTTTTTCAATTTTCAAAACTTGACAATAGCTGTGATAAAAGTAAGTTGCTACATCGGTTACATCACTTTTTTTTTGCTTTTTTGGCGGGAAAAATTCCTGACGAACAGCTCCACTATCCGGGGAAGACGGTGGAGGTAGTGTGGGGTTTGCACCCACTAAAAAACCCGCCGTGAATCTCCCGCCACCTTCGCGAACGGGCCGCCGGAATTTGTTATGCCGTCGGCGGCCCGCCCAGTGGCAATGCCCGGACGCGATGTTGTTGCGTTCCGGGCATTTCACACCTACGCGGACCCTGGATACACACAGGGTGCCGCGCCTCCATGGAAGGCCGCGGGCGGGGCAGATTACCCCGCAGCCCCACCTAAGGCGGCATCAGGCGCAGATATGCGCGCCGACGCCGCCCGGTTCGCCGGCGACGGAGCGGATCCGCCAGGGTGCTCTCTTCCCTGACGCGCTCCGCCGCCTCCTTCTGCGAGATGATGTCCTCGCAGAAGGATGCGACCGCATTCCACGACCCCTCGCTTCGGACCATGGACAGAACCACGGCCGGCAGCGAGAGGTCACTTCCGGCCACTGCAGTGAGAACTCGACGTTGCCCCTCCCAAGCTGGACAATGCTGGAGGGTGTGCTGCGCCGAGTCCTCACCGTAGTCGCAGTGGTGGCAGGCGGGACTCGGTTCCCTCCTAGTAACCGTGTGCAGGTACTTCCCGAAGCAGCCGTGCCCGGAAAGGACCTGCACTAGCCGGAAGGAAAGGGTCCCGTGCTGCCGCCCTGCCCACTCCTCCAGGACCGGCTGGAGCGCCTCCACGGTTCGAACACCTGCCCGTGGAGCCTCCAGCCGGCCCTGCCACCGGGCCATGATTGCCCGGTGTGCCTCACCGCGCCAAGCGCGTAGCTCCTCGGGCAGAGGCACCGAACCCCCTGCCCGAACAGCCACCGCCCGCCGATACACTTCGGCGAGCACTTCCGCCTCTAAATCCCACGGGGGTGTGCCGGCCAATGCGCACGCCGCCTCTGCAGACACCGTGCGGTATCCGCGTATGGCCCTGACCGCCATGGTCCGCTGGGGTCTACCTAAGCGGACCCTATTCTGGGCGGTCAGGGACGCCGCCTACACGGGTGCGCCGTACAGAGCCATTGACCTCACCACCCCCGTGTACAACCGTCTACTCGAGGCACTAGGCCCGCCCAGGTTCGGCAACAGCCTCCCCAGTACGGTCGCCGTAGCCTCGAGCTTGGGCGCCAAAATGCGGAAGTGCTCGTCGAAGAGCTACCGCCCGTCTACCACTAGGCCCAGATACTTCATCTGGGCCCGGACCTGTACGAGGACCGAGCCGACGGCAATCGAGGCACCAGCAGGTGGACCGCGACGGGGCCCATGGAATAATAGGGCCTCCGTCTTGGAAAGGGCTACCCTAAGCCCCAGCGCCTCGATGCGCCCGACCATGCAGGAAATCCCTAGGTTGGCTAAAATTCCCACCCCGGGCTGTGATGAGGGTGTCATCCGCATAGCAGATGACCCCTATCCCAGGGGGGAAGCCACACCGCAGGGCCCAGTCGTAGCCAATGTTCCACAAGAGGGGCCCCAATACAGAGCCCTGTGGAATACCGCACGAGACGTCCCTGCGGATTACCTCTCCCTCTCGGTCCTCGTACAGAATCCTTCGGCCTTCGAGGTAGTCTGCCACTAGCTGCCTCAGGTACACGGGCACTTCATGATACCGGAGCGCCTTTCTGATTCAGCTGAATGGCAGAGACCCGAAGGCGTTGGCGATATCGAGCGATACCGCCAACATCACTCCTCCACCGGCGACGGCCTCCTCCGATGCGGCCCTCAGGCGCAGAATGGCCCCAATGGTCGAGCGCCCAGCACGAAAGCCGTACTGAGCGTCCGACAGATTGGGGCCGACCTCGTTCAAATGCCGGACGATGCGGGTAGCGAGAATCCTCTCCAGCAACTTCCCCGCCTCGTCCAGCAACACGATAGGCCTGTAGGCCGCAATTGAGTCGGGAGGCCGTCCCAGCTTCGGGAGGAGCACCAGCTTCCCTGCCTTCCAGCAGTCAGGGAACCGTCCGGACGTCAGGCACACATCGAACAGTCCCCTGAGGCGGTCCCCTATGTGGTCGAGGGTCAGGGCCAATACCCGGGCGGGAATCCCATCCGGCCCAGGGGCGGTGTTCTTCGAACGCATTCGAAGAACAGCCGCGCCCACCTCCGCTTCGGTGACAGGCGGCACAGTTGTGTCGGCCTCCCGGTCTCATCCTCGGAGACCATCGCCGGGGGCGCGTGCTCTGCCTGCAGCGGGAATAGGCCCTCGACCACTTCCGCAAGGAAGCTGGAGAGTCTCGGTAAGGGGGGGGCCCGCCGAGCGGAGCTTGTTCAGCGCCGCTCGATATGGGCGACTCCAGGGGTCACGGTCGAGACCCTCCAGCATCTCTTCTCTCGCCCTCTCCTTGGCGCGACAGATAGCCAGCTTAAAGGCGTCCCTCGCTTGGCGATACGCCTCATAAAACTGGCTCTCCTCCTGGACATCGCGGTGACGAGTCCGGCTGCGGCTATAGGACCTCCGCGCACTGATGCAAGCGACGCGGAGGGAGGCTAGCTCCTGGGACCACCAATACACCCCCTTCCTCGGGGTGCGACGTCGTGAGCGGGGCATGGCCGCATCGCAGATCTGCGTAAACGCATCGCGAATGCGGCCAGCCATGACGTCCACCTCCTCGGTCGGAGGTGGAGACGACCACGATGCCACGATGGCCGCCTCTTCCAGCAGGTCCCTATCCAACGCACCCACAGCCCACCGCGGAAACCGAGGCGTTCTGCGCGCCGTGTGACCCCTAACTGAGTCCTGGTTCCTGGAAGACCGGGAGAGCTCCAATCGGATATATCGGTGATCCGAGAGCGTCTCAACATCATCCAGGACGACCCAGTTCCTTACTCGCGCTTCGACGGCAGGGGTAGCGAACGAAAGGTCCACTATCGACCCCCCCTGCTGTCGAACGCACGTATTGGTGGCGCCTCTGTTTAGGAGACAGAGACCCACCGACGCCGCCCACTCCTCAACCGCCGAACCGCGGACGTCCGTGCTGGGTGACCCCCACGCCGTAGATTTGGCGTTGAAGTCCCCCAGCACCAGTACGTGGCGTGGTGCCAACGTCATGGTTTTTTGGAGGGTATGGTCTCACTTAGCAACTGTTTTAACAAAAAATATAAATTTAAATTATATTATTTATATCCGAAATGAAACTATTATTATGTATTAATACATATTATTTTCTTTTTCATAAACATAAAACTTTTCAAATAAAACACAATCAAAATATTCGTCCTATTTTGCCCGCGGTTTACGCCGTTTTTTTATTTTGGAAGTAGATTTACAGGGTGTTATTGGCTTTCTTTATTTTGCATTAAAATTTTAAGCATAAAAAAGGCTGATTTTAATATAAAGTTTTATAGTAAAATCACGAGCAAAAAGGAGCTAAAAAACCACCTGACAGCAACCTGATTCAGGTTGCTACACAGATGCGCCATAAACTGTCAAAACCTGATTTCGGTTGCAACACAGACAAGGGGTTAATAAAGTAACATGCAGCGTAGCTATTTCTCTGTTGTGATCTTTCTCATGAAAAGAAAAAAATTGTGTAAGAATGCTAACACAAAATTTTTCTTTTCATGAGGAATTCTTACAACGATATCAGTGAACGGATGTAGTGATGAAAACTAGGAGAGGCTATGTATGGACACAGGCCTCTCTTAGACGAACACAATCGAAATCTACGCAGCGAAGAAAGCTTCTCTGTTACCTATGCTAATATTACGAATCAGAAAGTCAAATTTATGCAACTTTGCAGCACAAATAGAGGCTAACAACAACACATAATGATTGGCCTTAACCATCTTGCTCAGATGATTATAGCAGCGTAACAAGAAGCGCAGCATTTCGCTGGTGACTAAAATGACCGATTTGGGAGCCGCAGCAGCGACCATAATGCTGGCAAATAAATGTGTGCAGGTAGTCGGGCACACAGGACACGATGTAAGGTGGGCCATTGTCTGTATTGCACCGCAAAAACAGCTCAGATTGGCACCTACTGTGAATCCCCACCTCAGCATGTTTTCTTTGCTCCGGCTGACCTGAGTCCGAATTCTATTTAAAGACTTCCAAATCGGCCATGGTAATCCATGTCCAGTAGGGTCCCCCTCAGCAGGTTGCAATGTTAACTCGCTTGTGCCTGCGTGCTCAACAAGCATCTCCAACCAAGCCTTAGTAGCCTTGTGGGTTTTGAGGCCAATAGCAATGACCCCTCTCTACTGCTACACTGAGAAAAGTCAACGACAAAGAAAACGCTTTATGTTATATGTCAACTTTGGTCGGCCTACGGGTTTTTAGCATTGGCTACCTAACCAAGGAGAGTTTGTCTAGGCAAACGAAAAGGCTCCATACGATACACATTGCCTATAATAATAAATAATACATATAGTCTTTAAGTAAACAAAAACATAACATAACATAGCGCGGGCGAAGCCCCAGGGGCTAGATACTATAAAATATGGTCTTAATGCTCCAGACATTATTCTATCGCATCCTGTATTGATTGATGTTTATCCTGGGCACGTGTTGCTGTTACATCGGTGGCATCTTCTACGACGAGGGTCCGAGGTACTCGGTCTACGTGAGGACCTTCTTTGCTGCATTCCTGGGTCCAGTGTTTGATTTACTCGTTGCTGTAGTAATCATTGGATTTATTTTTAGATGTGAAGGTTAGTAAAAAAGATTTATCTTAATTTAAAAATGTCCAAATAGGACTTAGATTAAATAGTGGTATGTTCATAGACGCAGGTACCAAATGAATTAGAGGGTAATTTATTTACAACTGTAGATATTATTTTATCTATGGTTTCGACGGAAGAAGAAAGCATAAAGATGATAATAATATCTAACAAGAAAGTATGAAAACATAAACATATTGAATCCATACTAATATTATAAATGTGAAAGTAACTCTGTCTGTCTGTTACACTTTCACGCTCAAACAGCTAAACCGATTTAGTTGAAATTTGGTATGGAGATAGTTTGAGTTCCGAGGAAGGACATAGGATAGTTTATATCGCGATAACCGACATCCACGCAGGTGGAGCCGCTAAGTTAGTATTGAATAAATAAGGTTACGGTTAAGGTTTTGCAATTATAATTTTACACATTAGTCCTGTTTTTGGGTAGAAAGTATATATGTATCTATTTGTACCTTCCCACCTCTTTCAATTTCGTCGTGGTCACACGATATAACATTAAAAGAGCTGACTGCTGTACCAAGTAAATATTTTCCATCATCAGACTTATATCGAGAAATCCTGGAGTGGCGAGGATGGACACAAGCCAGTCGGTTGACGTACAGCGCCTATCTGCTACACGTTGTGGTCATAAAGAACCACTTAGCGACCCAAACCAAGATATATTACTTGTTGTATGTGTTCCTATTACATAAATAGATTTCGTAAATGCAAAGGCGATTCTGCGTATAGCAAACCCAAATCATAGCCGTTTGAGGAATATAACTCTATTAAAACATTATTCTGTTTAATAATTCTGATAATTGCCATAATTATTATTTCGATGTGATGGGTACAGATCTGGCGAATGTGGAAAGAACCGTACACCCTTTTCACTTGTTCCGGTTTCAATCCGGGCGCGGAGTAGCGGCGACCGGGTACCCGGTGCCATAATGAAACCGGAACCGGTAAAAAGGACCTAGGGTATGATTCAGGCATTGCAAAACGCGCGACCACGCGAACGTGAATAAGACCTAAACTTTTCCACTGCTGGAACACGCCATTTTAAACGACTTAAAAAAAGGTGGAGGTTCTCAATTCGGATGTTTTTTATGCATTTTCGGGCATAACTCCGTCATATACCTACATCGTCAATCGTGTAGTCGTTTTGGAAGCCGGAAATGTTAAACTATATATTAATAAGCTAGTCTACAAAACAGATCAGTTTAAGAAAATATTAACATTATTTTTATAAAAATTTAAATTAACGTCGTTTGCCGAAACTAAATACCTAAGCATTTGTGGTAACGCTACTCGATTTCACGTAATAAGAATAGGTACCAATGATCGTGGTGGCAGAAACCTATGAATTACATCTATCTATTCTTTAGGAATGGAGTTGTAAAAATGGCGGCAAACTAACATGTTGCTATTTTTACAGCTCCGCGTTTATCGTGTAAAATTACCGAAGAAATATACTCTACGAGTGCAAATGCAGCGTTTAGTAAAATAAATTAAGACGTAACTTAAAGGTCCAAGCGACCAGGTCATTAAAATTTAAATGAATAGATAGATAGTTTCGTTAGTCTGTCACCCAAAATGCCCCACGTGCCGCTTTAGACAATTTAAGGTTATTTTTTTATATAAAAAAGGGAATACTTTAATATACTGATATTTTTGTGAACTAGGATGGAGCCCGAAATTATTGACTTCAAACCGACTACAAAATCACAGTGTATAGACGGATTTGTAATATTCTTTTTTGTTCGAAAGAGGTTTAGTCTGAAATGGTCCCTGATAATAAGTTACACAGTCAGACAAAGAGACTCTTTAATAAATGCCAGCAATTCAACCGTGATTGAAATCGGTTACTTTTTTTTAAAAAGGAGTTTTTTTCTAAAAGAGTTCGGAAGTGGTGATTTTTGGTTCCAAGACTTATCATTTTACTTTTCCTCGCAATGTTATGCTACACTAAATTTAAGAAGTGGCGATTATAGTAATCTGATCATATTTTGACATCTCATTATAAATAAACAGAATGCGAATTTTAAGTTATAACCAATATTTCAGGTGCAAAAGGGTGTCATCATTCTGACTTGGTCTTTCATAGGAGGGCTGATCCTTTGGCTCTTGGTAGAAGCACCTCTCAACAACGTCATAAAGGACTTTTTGATGCCAAGGACGGAAACGAAGAAAAAAGTTGAATAGACTTTAGTTTGGCAGATAGGCTAGGATCCCTAGAACAATTAATTGTGGTTTTTACTAGTGCTACGTAGCGCGTAGCACTAGTAAAACTATAATCGTTGTACCATGAAAAACATTTTTTTAATATAAAAATATTTACGATTGGTTCGCGGCCTGTTGATGTGATCTATAGGTGGAAACTTTATCAGGCTTAGGTATGTTGTAAATACTGTAATTTTGTCTAACAGTAAACGTACAAGCTGTTTGATTCCCAACATATAAATAAATAAATAATAATAAATCAAAATAAGCCGCGATAAGTTAACCAATTGTAAATCATTTTATACAGGTATATTATAAAATCATTTACGGTAAATAATTATAATTAATATGTAGTTATAATAAAAAATGTTTTCCGTAGTTGAGTTTTTTATGTGTAAGTTTGTCATGTTTATCAAATGCTTTCTTCATTAACGTACCACTATATAAATTGGGCGTTTACACAAAGTTGGGCGTCTCGTCAAAAGGAACCTACCATGACAATTCCAGCTTGATATCTATCATTTTAAAATGTATTCTAGGGAGTCTTACCTAAGATGGATCTCTATTAATGTTAGCTACTATAGTCACACCAATTAATTAAATGGCGGTAAACTGATCTGGCGCCATTTCCTCAGCAAGGTGTAACTTTTTTATAAGTTTTTTTTTTGTTTTGGTCTTATGGCGTGAAAATAATAGTACTATAGTTCGTAAAATATAGCTTGATACCTGTGACTTTAGAGACTACGTTTAAAAGACTGCTACAATAAATTTGTTGTTGGAAAAGTTTTAATTTTTTAAATATTAATAAGACATTTGTATAGAAATCTAGAACACTTTTTTCAAATAGAACTTGTTATCAAGGAGATACTAGTATAAACAAAGGTAATTTAAAATATTTATTATATTTCATTATTTATATTTTTTTGTTAGCTTACTTCGTAAACTCTTTTCGCAGCCTGGTAGGGATGTGTAATCGACTGGCCAGCGAATATCGATAAAATAAATGTATGACAATTTCATTAATATAAATTGTATAAATGATTATATCTAATCGTTTTTTCACAACGAATTCGTATTTTTTTAGTCTTGCAATACCTACTGCTTTCGCATGCAGCGATCAAGCGGGCGCCATCTTTTTTGAGTCAGTACGAGTGCCCACGCCTTGTATACGCTACCGCTACGTGATTAATATTGTTTTGTCGTTATTACTGTTGCTTTGTTAAGTTTTGTTGTTATTTCTAGTTATTTGTTTTTTTTTGCACCACAATGCCGAAAAGAACAAAAAAAACTGTTTTGAATAGCGAAAGTCGCGAGTTTGTGATTCGTTTGCGTGAGTATTTTGAGCGCGAGAATCAAAATGGCGGACCGCTACTACCGTTGGAGCAAGTGTGCAATAGAGTTGCTGACGCTCTTGGTATCGGACGAGCTACAGTGTCTCGAATTAGCAAAGAAAAGTATGGAGAATCGTCAAAGGAGATGGTGGCCGAAGATGAGGGAGGTAAAATATTATCGACTCCTAATAAAAAAAGGAAGAGAGTTTCGCCAGTCACCGAAATTGACGACTTTGATGCTGCCGCAATTCGAAATCATATATATGCGTATTACGCACGTGGTGAATTTCCCACGTTAAAAAAAGTATCTGTTTCGCTTAAAGACGCGGATTTATTTAAAGGAAGTCCACCATCGTTGTCCAAAATATTGAAAAAAATCGGCTTTGCTTATAAGAAAAGCGATAAAAGAAAAATTTTAATGGAGCGAACAGACATTGCTTTGACCCGAATTGACTTTTTGCGCAAAGTCAAAAATATAACAGATTGGAATAAAGTGGTTTTTTTTGATGAAACATGGCTCAACGCAAACCACACTGTTTCAAGATCGTGGACAGACGATAAAGCGGAGTCTACCACCAAGGTGCCCGAAGGCAAAGGACAAAGATTAATAATTTTATTACTCATGCGGGGACATCGTCTGGTTTTGTGCCCAATTGTTTACTGGCGTTTAAATCAGTAAAAACAACAGAGTACCATGAAGAAATGGATTTTACAAAATTTAAGGAGTGGTTTCTAACTCTTCTAAATAATTTGAGTGAACCACATTTTATTCTGATGGACAACGCTCCGTATCATTCAGTACAAAAGGATAAGGCGCCTACGACAAGCAATCGTAAAATTGAAATTATTACTTGGCTGCAAAACAAAGGAGTAAAAGCCGACAACAGCATGCTCAAGAAAGAATTGCTAAGATTAGTAAGCATTCATAAGCCCCCCACTCCAAGATATATTATAGACGAAATTGCAAAGGAAATGGGCCACACCGTCATCCGTTTACCACCATATCATTGCCATTACAATGCAATAGAACTAATCTGGGCTCAAGTCAAAGGTTCGTATAATCTAAAAAAACATATATAAAAAGCTTACAAAGAATGTAGTAGGTTTTTTGTTTGATCGAATACCTTTTTTTTCTAGGTTACGCTGCCAGACATAATGTAGCACCGCCTTTCACAGCGAACAAAATGTTGACATTACTACATGAAGCTTGTGTACATGTAAATGCTGATGATTGGAAAAAGGTAGTTGAGAAGACAAAAAATGTGATTCAAAAAGATTGGGAGCGCGATATTCAATTTGACAACATATGCGATCAAGAATTAATTATTAATCTACAGGACTGCTCCAGTGATGAATCAGAATTCGACTTGGAAGTTGATCTCGGCTGTACACCATTTGACAATTAAACTTTTAAATACCTTCAAATTCATCTTTCATTTCCTTTTTTCTTTCTTTCAATATCGTTAAAATGTATTTTTTTTAATAAACTCATTCCATATAAATATCGATAAAATACGAAAGACGTCCCATACCTATTACATGTCATTCTGACAAACGTCACAGGTATCAAGCTATATTTTACGAACTATGGATAAGAATTAATCTTTAGACAAAAAAATAAATGACATTTCAACTAGACTGCCATCACCTTAAAAATAAGAATAAAATATTGATATTAATACAGTATCTACTGTATTAATATACTTAATCTTAAGTTCTATAAGTACTTACCTATGTCTAATCGTTTTAATATTTTTAAGTCTACCTTCGTTACCCTTTACCAAAGGCATGATTATTTAGTTTGAGAAGCACATCATCAATCAATTTTTGTAATGTGATTATTGTCAACTTAAAGATATATTTTTTTAAATTTACAATTTTGAGATTTGGCGCGAAAATAGAGGATGCATATAAACAGTAACTTATCTCTACTAATAACTTACTCATTATTTTATTTGTTATTGTTTCATTTATTCAGAACTAAAAATATAATTATTACCAATACTAATAAATCACGATGCACAAACGTATCACACAGACATATTTTGTATGAAATTGTTTTTATTACCTACATAAGATAGAAATATGAATAAAATAGCATAATTTAATAAGTTGAATGCTTTTATTTGTAATTAAGCTGTTTTTTTTTTTTTTTTGTTTTTTTGTAAATTGGCGGCATTTTTCGCCAAAATTGGGGGAAGTTTTTATTTTTTTCAATTTAATGTAAAATGTTCTGATACATTTATATATCTTGACGAAGGCTTTTTGCTATATAGACGAAACATTCCTCATTTTTACTGAAGACCTCAAGCTATGTTCACCTGGGTACACCATGTTTGTTTTTAGTTTTCGCGGCAAGCCCGCGTGAACTATAGCATGCGCGGTGCGCTCAAAGACGCTCATTTCTCTCTATAAATAGAGAGATTCACTAAATACCAATATGACAAGATTTTGACAGTTCGAAGCGTGGGTTTGCCGCGAATACGAAAAATAGGGAATAAGGACCCTGAAACGCATTGTTGTGGTGTATGGGAATATGATGAGTTATTACATTTTCATTACCATTTATGGCTAAAAATGTTTTATTACTTTTTATGTTGTTTTGCAAAATGTAACAATATTCTTATTTTCATATTTTATTTATATATAGTATCATAGGAAATATATATATTTTTTTTATTTTAATTCTCACCTACTTATGTATTATTTTTAAAAAATACATTGGGAAAGTACCCTAAATATTTAATTTTGAGTTATATAGCGAATTTTACTTAAAGGAAACATTTTTGACTGGCCTGTTGGTGTAGTAGTTAGTGACCCTAAGCAGGAGGTCGTGGGTTCGATCCCCACCCAGGATAAAACTTTGTGTGATGAGCACGATGGTTTATTCTACGGCTTCAGTCGCTGACTATACTTACAAATTTTAAGCGCAAAATAAATACCCAAAAAATAACTAAAACCATATGTATTTTTGATAATAATACAACAATAACGATGAAATAATACACTGAAGCCAAATATTATTTGTGTATGATATAGAATAAGCTAAAGAAGCGAGTACTGTTAAGAAGAATAACGTAGATCCTTTAATAAGTCCTGAAGAAGTTTTCTGGATTTCCTTTTTTGCTTCTGTTTCTTTGTCTTCTGGTCTCTTTGAGAACAATTCCTTTACAAGATTGTTGATAGGTGTTTCAACAAGAAGCCAAAGGAAAGCTGCCGCTGTAAAACTCCCTGCCAGGATTACGCCACCGGTTTTAAACTGAAAATTAAAATATGTTTGATAATTTTGCCTCGTTTTCTAACCGATTTAAGACATGGCGGCCAATCATATCTATAGATAATATAATATATATTATAGTGCATTCTAATTTTCAAAATAAAACGTTCTTTATTTAGTTGAAAGCGAGGCTTATGATAAGTCATGATTCTACAAGTAAAGTCGGGGCTCTAGACAAAGTCACATTCGAATAGCGATATCGTGAATGGAAAAGAAATATTTAAAGAAGTTGACGTTTGCGGTGGAGACCATAGACAATTTTTTATTTTTTTTATAGAAAAAGAAGTTGTTTTGAAGTATTAGTACGGCGTTATCGAATTCGCTACGTTACTAATGTACCTTTAGTCCATTGAAATGTTACTTATTTAGGCATTACCTTGCGTTTTTCAGAGGACGAGGACGAGGTTTTACAATTAATGATTTTAAAAATAATTTTAAATCTGATGGCCGTTACCGAGAATACTGTCCAGGTAGAAAATACCCAAGTGACCATTAGGGAACAAAAGAACATGTGCCTACTATTATTATTTCTAGCCTCTCTTATTGTAAGAATAGCTGATAATATTTCTGAACATTTTCGTTTGTAACTTTTTTATTTATAGTTCTACGACAAAAAGTTACAGGACCAAAGATGTAGAGAATTTAATTTGCGATGAAAAAATTTTTTTTTATCACATAAATAGTTTAAGAGATATATCGTAAAAACCATTTCAACCCCTATTTTCAAAATGGCGGCCGTGGGGCAAGGGCGTGTCTTATTGGTAAACTAGCTGCCTGCCCCGGCTTCGTACGGGTGTCATATCATACCTTTTTATACCTTCAGATATATTGTTGTAATTTTCGTAGAGATCTCTATTTTTTTTGACAGTAAAATATAGTCTATGTTACTCCCCGATAATGAAGCTTTCTAATGGTCTAAGAATTTTTAAAATCGGTCTAATAGTTTCGGAGCCTATTCAATGCAAACAAGCAATAAAATTTTTCCTCTTTATAATATTACTAGCTGCCTGCCCCGGCTTCGAACGAGTGTCATATTGTAGTTTCTGATACTTACCTTTAGTTACATTATTGCAATTTTCGTAGGGATCTCTTTTTTTGACAACGAAATAAAGCCAATGTTGAAAAATCGGTGAAAGAATGTTTCAAATCAGTTCCGTAATTTCGGAGCCTATTCAATGCAAACAAACAATCAAATCATTCGTCTTTATAATAATTACTATTAGAATAGATGTATAGATAGAGAGCTACGCTTAGAAATGCTTCAACGCGCATGCGCGGCGGACATCTTTGAGCGCACCGCGCATGCGCCAATACGCACGGTCTTGCCGAAAACGGAAACAAAAGAACGTGAATAAGAACCCTGATCAGATCAGAGTATGAGAATAAGGGAATAGAGTGCAAATCGAATTGTAAAAAAATATAATTTTCAGTTTGTTTAGTACGACGTATTATCACCGGTTCCTTCGGTTCCACTCTGGACCCTCTTGTGCTTACCAGGAGTACATCATCAACGTGCACCATGGTGGACTGCCTGGACGCTGTACACTTGATGACCGCGACGTGCAGCAAGTACGCGCCGAAGCAGAGCCGGCTGGCTCGCGTCCAGCCGCGCCACTCTAGGATGCTTCGGTATAAGTCTGGTCATAGAGAAACTATTTTAATCGGCTGCATCGGACTCATATCAACCCATATGATGGCCCACTGCTGGGCACGGGTCTCCCCAGTAGATCCTGGGGGTAATTGCCATAATCACCACGCTTGGCGAGCGGGTTGGCGATCGCAGTAAGGCTTTAAGTACGCAGAGGACGCTGCTGCCCGTCCTCCGGAGTGAAATCCCTTAGTCGCCTTGACGACACCCACGGGAAGAGATGGGGTGGTACTATTCTTAAGCCGGCACCACACGGCATCGGACTCGCAACCCATTAAACTACCGACGTGAACCCACTCCTAACACAAGCAATTGAGCTTAGGGGAAGGGGATTGCTAGTAATGTGGGACCAACAATCCCACATTGCTAGTTATTTTATTAAAAAAAATAAAAAAATATCTTCATATAAAAATATCTATATTAAAAAGTATATGTATATATATATATATATATATATATAAACAGGGTATCCCAAAATAATGCACACGGCAGGAAAGTACTATAAATATTGTAGATAGAATATTTTACTGAAAGAAGACTTCATTTTGATTTTTAAAATAAATCAAAGTGAAAATTAATGTTTAATAAATAAAGAGAAGACTATGACATTTTACATTAAATACAATACAACTGAAGTGTTGATTTATCACTTTCGATCAAAACGCTATAACTCGTGCTTCCTTATTTACAGCCACAAAGCCTAATACAAACTTTCCCAGATCTAACTTAAAAACCTGACGGAGTTCTATACATTTTGCAACCCCTATTACAGCCCATTATGAGTTAATTTATCCAGAAACGCTGAAACATGTGTTTCTTTTTAAACGAAAAAGCCGGCGGTTTGGCTCTTATACCATCTTGTGACAGAGTTTAACATAAACCTGCAAGCCTTATTTTACTCCGTTAGGGGTTGATTTTTTAAAAACGCTTAAACCCTTTTTTTATTTAATGTCAAAAAGTCGAGTACTAAATTTCAAAGATCTACTCGTAACTTGATAATAACCGAGTACTATACAAAACTGTGACCCCTATTTTACTCTCTTAGGGGTTGTTTTTTCAAAAACGCCGAAACATGTGTTTCTTTACTTTAAACGAAAAAGCCAAATATAGATGACTAGATGTCCCGCGGAACTTCGTCTGCGTAAAATTTCCCCGTTTTTGCAACATTTTTCATTGACGCTGCGTGGCTATTGATCGTAGCGTGATGTTACATAGCCTTCCTCGATATCGCGTTCAACCAATCAAACAAACCCTACAGCTTTAATTACTATATAGTATCGACCAATATTAGTATATTTATTAGATAAAATATTGCATAGTTTACTTACTTTCACACTTAAAGATAAGTCCAATGATCAAAGTGGATACAAGTATACTAAATAATGGCGTCCGGAAGAGCGCAAAAAAGGTCCTCACGTAGATAGAGTACCTCGGACCCTCGTCGTAGAAGACACCGCCGATGTAACAACACCACGTGCCCGCGGGGAATAATAACCAGAACATGATACGGTAGGGCAAAGTCTGAAATATTTTATTAATTTTTATTTGTTTTAATAGTAACCCTGTCTTCCAACCGCTGTTGGTGACGACGCATCAGGGACTAGCTAAGTACACAGGAGATATTATAATGCACAGTGTGTGTCTCTCTATTCCCTAACTTTTATCCACACATTCTTTTAGAGTACCTATTTTTTAAGTACAAGCCTTGCGGATTGCTTGCTTGATTTTGGTCATTACTTTAATCATATCATGGTCATGGTCGTACAACGTCAAAATATCAATCAATTTATAAGAAATATTGTTAATGATGTTGGATAAGATATTTCAATCAATATTTTCAACTTCTATCGTGTCAACTTACCCTATATTTAGAGAAATCAATTTCCTTCTTCTGCCAGTCGTATACGAGATAGGCAATCGAAATGCCAAATGCGTACCCGATGACGTTGGTATGGGCTCGAATGTAGACTAGAGAGAAATATGGGTCGGTCTTAAACAACTCCGATATCAATCTGAAAGAAAAACACATTGTTTTCGAGTTACAGAGTTAATAGCCTGCCGGTAAACATAAGAAGTGTTGAAAATATCCATGAGATACGAGTATGTTATGAATTTGTTCATTCACTTTTCACAAATGTTCTCGTACTTATTACAACTATTACAAATTTAAGCTTTTTCTAGAGTAGTAATTTTTATGAACATAATTGTGAGAATATGAATAGATATGTTCAGGAATATTTGTACAAAAAGAGATCAAGATATTTGATAGTATCCTAAAATAAATTAATGATGTTTAACCAGTTTATCTTTTCGATGATCCAACTTCAGAACCATCGAAAACTAGCGCTAGAGCTTGGCGTCATTAATCAAATTTCTAAGTTGTTTATCAAATTTTAAAGTCCATCGCCATGGCCTCGCTGTGATAAATGCACCAATTTTTAAAACCAGCCTTATTTAGCGTTTACATTGACACGGAGCGGGGAGGCCTGGAGTGGAGCGGACCGTCATTTGACCAATCATAGAGCATTTCGCATCAGTGGAAACGCTTCCTTAGGAGCCGTAAGTCACAGGTTCAAAATCCTGACAGTCGGACGTACTTTGTGTGATTTATAGCCTCACCAGACACCACTTCACAATCAATAAACGAAAACATTGTTAGGGGAATCAACATCTTCTTGAAGCAAAAATCGAAAACGTGACGTCCACCAACGGTAGATAACTGCCAAATAGACTTGTGTCCCTGCAGTGGGACCGAAGGCTGATAGAAAATTATAATACATTGCTAATTTGGATTAATTGCTTTTTGACAAATTTTAATGATTCATAGAAAGGGTTCTAACTTAACTTCATAAAGAAATCAAATAAAACTTTATTAAGTAGATTTAAAGTTTCAAGTCACGTTTATCTTCCTATTCTAAAAAAGGTTCTTATTTATCAAAACTGAGAGAATTTGAGTATAAAGGAACAAAAAAAAAACAACTTACTCAGGAGAAATCAATTGTACTCCATCTAAATCCTGGAAATATACATGTAGCACTGGCAAAATGACTCCAGCGGCAAACAAAATAGACAGTACGATCTTTCTGGAGCGAGCTGTCCTGCAGGCCAAGAAGACCAGTACGGCCAGGCAGTACAATTGGGTGTCTGTCGCCAGGTACCTTATGAAAACAGGAAAAATGTTGATGGACGCTATGCCAAGAATAGGATAATTTATTTACACGGGGAAAGTAAATAGGCATCCTTCCTCTTACAAAATTATGGAAATCACACAAAAGCTTGAACGAAGCCAATTTCCCCGAAATATGAGTCTAAACTTTTAATATATAATGTCTAGAAATCCTCAGAAAGAATATATCAAGAAAATAAATAGAAGACGTGTCTGTCGAAACTGATACCGAAGGAAACTGGAGGTAAAAAAAAAATTTTTTTTTTGCTGATTGGCCTACATGTCTGTTTGTCCTAGGGTTTTAACCGTCTTTTTAGACGTCGGAATAATTTGAAAGAATCTAGACATTATATAATCAAAAAGTCTAACTTCTGAATCATTATTGGTAACCACACCATGTTCCATACCAAAGATAATTCTAGTGAAAAAATGGTTATAATTGATAGTATGCGATTGAAACTTCGTTTCGTTGAATTAATGTATTCAGGGCCCCTCAACACCCGCTTCTTTATAAAGCAGTTTGAAGAAAATTCTTACCAACATTGTGGCATGCAGTTCGTCCTATCCGTATAATTGTTGATGTACAAGATGTTTTGCCACCAGTATTGCCGGCAGTCTTTGATTTCTGTCTCAACATGTTGCTGGAAAATGTATGTTTTAGGTAAAGTACCTTTACATTCATTTTAGTTTTAAAAATACAAGTCTCTCAGATGGGTACAAGTCCTGTGTCGCAGGACATTATATACAAACAAGGGATACAAAGCACGCCTACACTCGGAACATCAATGTGTGGATCACACAAAGTTGTGTCGCCTGTGAGAATCGAACACACAACCTCTTGAGCATTAGCACTATTTAGCATTATTCTCGAGCAGTCGTACATATTTCCACTGTGTTAAAAATCCGTAGTAAGTAGTTCAAAGTTATAAAAAAAGAAAACTTACATTCCAAAAAGGACCAGACGTGAGATGACCAAACCAAGTCATTGTCAGAGCCAATACGAGGCCGTAAGATGGTGTCAACCTGAAATAATTTATGTTATTAATAATAGATTTGTTTAAAGCCGTGTACCTAAATCTAGAAAATCGAGCGGCTGGCTTAGTTTTAATTTTGGAGGGATTCATTTCTAAAATTACAGAAGGATTTATCTTTCGACTCTTGATTAGATAATGACCTCCTAGTCCAACATCTCAAATAGAAGTCATTCACTCCGCGAATATCAAATATCAGACTTCTAAGCTCCATCAAGGCATTATATACCTAATCTAAATTGTCGAAATAGTATGGCTTGTAGTGTGGTGCTATATTTAGGATAAGAAAAGTCTTTGGCTATAATATTACTTACCTCAACCATCTAAATATAATAAACTTGGGCAGCAAAGCCCGTGACACAGGATGCTTCTCAGCGTAAATTAAACTGTTGTATACCAGAAGAAAAGCTGATATTATTAAGAACGTCTGCATGATCAGTTGCCCATTATACAGGATGTGTTTTATTTTTTCTGAATAAGACTGGAATAAAATAATAGTGAAGAATTAAAAGTTATTATTATGAGTTAAATAAGGAATAAGATTTAGATTACTAAATTACATAGTCTAGACTGAGCAGCGTTTCCCAAAGTGGGTTTGTGCTCCCAAAGTCCGCGATCCCAGGGGGGATATCCAGGTTCCGTAGAAAAGTTACCAAAATTCCGCAAAATATTAACTTCAAATTAAATAAAACATCTTTGCCTGCGTAGAAGGACCAACAAGAAAACATGTTGGATAGTTCTAATTTTCATTTGGAAATCCAAATTAATCCCCCCGTCATGAACTTCCATAAAATAAAAGGTATTTGGAGGGTGTTCCCTTATGTTAAAAGTTTAGGCAACCTTGAGAGAAATTAACTGCTACCTACGTATTTTATGTAAGTCACAAAAAAGTCTATTAATGAATATTATTACCTACTTGTATTGTTATGTTACCTTCAGTTAACGAAATTTGTAGGATCAAACCTCAAACGAAAAAAAAGATTTAAACGAAAAAAGATTACAATAGCTCTAGCTTTTCTCTGCAACTTCACCTGTTTAAAATTAGAAGTGAAACGGGGGTGAATTAAAACAACCCCGTTAGTGTATAGCTACGTGAATCCATTCAGTGGTAGATAGATAGTTCAATCACGAATTTCTTTTGCTCAATATATTTCATTAGTTAAATACCTAAATATCTACCTACAGATGAACGATAATTGAACACCATTCAGTTTCATGGCTGTTACTTGCAACTTGGTTGTATTGTCTTACGGCTGAGAATTCATATTAAATCTTACCTTTTCCAAGTAGTCCGGATTATCCATAAACGTTATAGGGCTAATTATACTGTGCTCAAAAATCATAAGACAGATTGTTATTACCCTGAAACAAAGACAAAGCTTATTTTTTTATCAACAGGAAGAACAAGACAGACTCGATATTTACAAATTCAAGTTCTTATTTCGGTTAGACCACGTTTGACATCGGTTAAAAATTATATTTTTCTATAACATTTATTAAATTGCCATCTAGGTTAAAGTTTTTTGTTCATTTTTTCGCAGCGAGTTTACAATTACTGTTTACCTTAAACCATTTAATGCCGTTAGCCGTTCCATACGTGGGTCTTGACCACCAGCTGGAGCCATCAATCTCTTCCAGTTACGCTGCACGGAGAAGCATAGCAGATATCTGACTGCTACAGAATAAAATTTAATATATATATAATTTAATAGTATATATAAATTTTAAGTAGAAAAAAAACAAAAAAAAAAGATAAGATTAAACGATGTGAAAATAACTAAAAGCTTCTGAGCCGATAAACGCTAATCGAATACAATGACAATCGAATAGAATGACGTTGTTGCGCGTGCAAAACCGCGTACATGTTTTTTTTTTAATAGGATATTCGTAGTTTTGCACCCTCCCTGTTTCCCATTCCGACATCATTTGTCAGATCCTCCTCCATGTCTCCATACCAATTATCACCAATTTAAACCGACTGTTCTCTAGCGTAAGTTAATTAACTAAACTTTTAACAATAAAAACATTTTTTTTTTATTCAAACAAGCTATTTTGTTTTATAATTAAAATACGGATTTACGAATTTGATTATCATTTTAATATTATTACTTTAAAAACAACTTACCTGTGCTATTTACTTTATCTTTTTCAAGATTGTGCTCGCAAATAGTTCCGGCTATATTAGCTAGTAATAATATCAGACAGACTGCTCCTACAATAACATCTAAGCGATCGATTTCCTTCGCATGCTTCCTCGGATCTCTACAGTTGTTCACGTCTAAAAGTTTCACCTTCAAGTCATATTTTTCTGTTAGCGAGGCATTTAGGCATGCCTCTAGGGTCAATCTTACGTCCCCTTTGTGTTGATCATAGAATTTTTGACATGATTGCTTGACACATACGCCATAGCGTAGTTTCGTGTGATTGTAATGTGTCACTTTATATTCAGAGAATTCCTGTAATTTATCAAAAGTAAATTGGGAATTAGATTTCAGTAGGAATGATTCGTGGACATTAGGTAGGCTTTTGACACATTGTAGTGTTTTTCATTACACATATATGCATAACATTATATCACTTTTATATTTAAAAAAATTACATATTATTGTCTAAATTTTTACAGTTCCCGAATCATTTTGCGTTTTTCTACATTGTTCGGTTTATCAAATTTGCGAATTTAAATGTAGAAACATTATAATTACCTATTTTAATGACCGGCGCTGTTGACTTCAACATAATTTATTTTTTCCTTATTTTTAACATTTATATATACATAGATACAAATATAAAATTTCGTGAGTTTATAAAAGCGTATTTGAATTTTATCGGGACTTAGTTGTTTAAACTACTAAAACACATATATAGTGCCTGGGAAAACTCGCAGGACGCCATTGGTGTTTTCTGCGACCTCTCAAAAGCATTTGATTGTGTGGTGCATAGTACACTTCTGCTGAAACTTAAGCATTACGGCATTACGAGTACAGCGCTTAATCTTGTTGCTTCTTATCTTAGTGAGCGAATGCAGTATGTAGACATTAACGGAATAAGGTCGTCCGGATCAACAGTGAGTATGGGCGTGCCACAAGGATCAATTCTGGGTCCTTTTCTATTTTTGGTGTATATAAACGATCTGCCATTTTTTACCAGTAACTTATGCGATATTGTTCTATTTGCTGATGACACTTCTCTTATATTCAAAACCAATCGTAAAAATGATTACTCTGACGAAGTAAACAGGTCCCTCGCATTAGTTCTTGACTGGTTTACATCAAATAACTTGCTTTTAAATTCTAAAAAAACCAAATGTATTAAATTTAGCTTACCAAATGTAAGAAATATCAGTCCAAATCTTGTTTTAAACAATGAAGTTATTCATTTTGTTGATTCAACGGTTTTTTTGGGAATTACTTTAGATAGTAGGTTACAGTGGGGCGCCCAAATATCATGTCTCGCAGGGAAACTCAGTTCTGCAGCATATGCTGTCAGCAAAGTCAGACAGCTTACGAACGTAGAAACAGCTCGACTAGTATATTTTGGTTATTTTCACAGCGTCATGTCCTACGGCATATTGCTTTGGGGCAAGGCGGCTGATATACAAACTATTTTTATTCTTCAAAAACGTGCAGTGCGTGCGATATATCAACTAGGAGCACGAGTTTCCCTTAGAGAAAAGTTTAAAGAGATAGGCATTATGACAGTTGCATCACAATATATATATGCAAATGTTACGTTTGTAAAACAAAACTTACATTTATATAACAAAAATAGTGATATTCACTCTGTGAATACAAGAAATAAGCACAAATTGGTCGGACCATATCATAGGCTTCATAAAACTCATAACTCATTCATGGGACTAGGTGTAAAATTTTTCAATAAAATTCCAGTCAGCATATCGAGTCTACCCGTAAATCAATTTAAGAATATAGTCAAGAGACAACTTATACAAAGAGCTTACTATTCAATCGATGATTATTTAACTGACAAAGATAAATGGATGTAGTTCGTTGCTCCCTATTAATGTATTGTGTTGTATAGTTTATTGCATTTTACTAGGTGAATATTGTTGTCACAGTTTGATAATGTTACTTAGGTACTAGTTAAGAAAACGATTTACTTTTGTAAGTAAAGATTCTGCGTGATAAATTACGGCCATTCTTTTCTTTCCTTTGTAAAACATGTATACTTATTCATTAAGTAGTAGTAAATTGGCCAATATTTAAGCACATAAAGTTTTTACATCGTAAGTGGATGCTCCTACTATGTTGTGCCCATTAAGGCTGTTGTATCTGATCTCGTGTACTCTTCTAATGTTATTGACCTCTTTTTTTGCATCAGTCCTCTAATATGGTGTATAATATAATGGTGGCAGCACCTTACCTGCATATACAGTTTATAAACAGAGAAACATTGTAAACATTGGCAATTTGAAAAGAGTGGCCACGAGTTTTTATTGCCTGTTCTTTTCTCGGGCTTTACCTATTGTTTGCGAACAGGCATTACCAGTAAATGTAGAATCGACTTTTCACAAGTGTAGTATTTTGCTTCCTAAGTGAATAAATCATTTTTTATTTTTTATTTTATTTTAAAAAAATATTTCACGAGATTAAGTTCCGATAATATGTGTAACCATCGCGAAAGTTTAAAAACAATTAGAAGTGTATTGGCACAAGTTATAAGTCAAGCAGTGTAAAATGATGTAATTTATATCTGCCTCAGATTCAAAACGTAATTGGAATGTTTGGTTTTGGGTTATACCTAAAAGCTGTATCGTCAGATCACAGATGTTAATGTTGTCCACAAACTAATGTGTATAATAAAATCTTCTTCTTCTCAAGAGCTTAACACTTGGAATCGGAACTGCCGCTTAACTTTATTTCGGATTTTTTTAAAGTTAAAAAGTTTCGTTTTCAAACAATCATTGTATTGGTTTCACGAAATAAAGATACTTGACTTTGGCTCGACTTTGATGGTAAAGCTTATTTTGGCAGTGCCCTGCCGTTACATCAGATTTGTATGTATTTTCTAAAACAAAAGAAGTATATTCCACTAGCCTGTATCATATCCAGCAGTTCACTGGGCTTTTCCGAGACGAGCATGTACTCCGACATGCAGTATAGCGCATCCTCATCCTGCTGGCATGCTTCGTACGAGTCCAGTTGAGTCAACGGAGGCATGCTAGCATACTCCGACTCTGGAACATAGAATATAAACAATTACAGACGAGCTCTAGGTCATACCATTCGAAGATAGTAGTAGGCGTTATCATGTTATGTATCCTGAGTCGTATTTGGTAAATATTATAGGAGAGTTTAGGCACTTAATGATGTAATGTGTCACTCACAGTTAAGACTAAACAACTATTAATTTGTAAATAATTATAGCCTAATGTGAATACCAATACCCTCATCTTCCGATAAATTAAAATGCCTGGTGACTTCACGGAGTACTTTCCGAAACTTAAAAGAGTGTGTTAGAAATTGAATTTAACAGTGGGTTGATTTGACATTGTTTAAATTCACTGATTTCGCACCCTATGTAACCCCTAGTGAATCACTAGGCACCAAACACTGTTAGTTGTTAGATTAGTAGGTAAGTACATAATAAGAAGTATAAAAATGAGTAATAGACTCGGGCGTACCTCAAGGTACTATTTTAGGGCTGCTTTTATTGCGTCACGGCACGGTATATTGAATATTACTAAATAACTCTGAATACAAAAATAAACCGAGCAAGTGCATGTAGGGTTTCGTAGTCCCCCCCCCCCTCCCACCATCCGAAAAATGCGACTTAAGAAGTGGGTTTTGTGTTGTTTTTGTTTCATACTTACAGCATTATACCTACTTAATAATATTTTTCAATTGGAAACTTTGTTAATTCTCATTTGATCAGCTGTTAGTCGTAAACTTGTAAAACCTACTTAGCTGTGATAGTTTTCCTTTTAATTGCACTATATATACTACTTGCGTGATTTTTTTTCACAAACCCAACGTCAACCATTTACCTTTCAGGGGGACGTATACACACTTAACATATGTATGCCTAAATCTAAAAATAGTCTTTACAACCCCTAAACGTTTTTAAAAGACCTATCTAATGACACCCCACGACGGGGTAGGTAAGGAAAAAGAATCACATCTCCGCTTTACATACGGCGGAGGTATCCTCAAAAAAAATTTTTTCAATTTACTTTCATTAAGTGTATCCATGCAAAATTACAGCCTTCTAGCACTAACAATCTCTGAGCTAAGCTGCGGACGGATAAACGGACGGACACGGTGAAACTATAAGGGTTCCGTTTTTCCATTTTGTTTACGGAACTCCTTATGATCTTAAACTTGGCCTAAGACTATTTGTTACGTAATAAACTAGTTTGTTTTTTGAAATAATCAATGTTCGTGATTAAATTATGTAAATTTGATAAGTTGTAATAAATATCTGTGTAGTAAAGATTTATTACCATCGACTAAACAGATATTTTTTGTCACTTTTACGCAATTCCTTGCTAATGTATCATTATTAAACGGGAAATAAATATGATATGTTATTTATGACATTTTTACAACTCCTGATATATTTTTGTATCGGGTTACTTCAGAAAAAAAAAAATCCTTTGCCTCTGCCTGGCTCATTACGTTACTCATCAAAGCGTAGCCTAAACTCTTGGGACTAGAAACCTAAAATGTTTCAAAGAGGGTTTTATAATGTAAACCAGGGCTGGAAAAGAATTTCAGGAAACTGAGGGGGTCACAAGCTGGGGTTTAAACTTAATGAGGCCGAAGAAGAAGTTTATACACCTTGGATACTTCACGATAAAATATAATTATGAAACAAATGCGTCTATTCATAATAAAAATACTATTGACCAACCTAGCTGAGCAGTCTAAAGTATTTTTGCCTGTTTTTTTTTTTGACAGGAAATGAGTTTTGCTTGTGTCATATCTATATGTGTATATATTTAATTCAATTTTTAAACTATAATAACTATTTCAAGGGAGTTGTAAAAATGGCGGCAAACTAACCGGCCATTATTTTTACAGCTCCGAGCTTATCTTGTAAAAAATGATTTGAATACGTGATAAATAATCGAATAAGAACGAGACTTTATGCTTATAATAAGCGCATAGATACTTGACACTGGCAGAAATTAGCCGTTAAAACTAGGCTAGATTGGCAAAAACTAAAAGAAGAAGAACTATTTTAAATCTAAAATTGCAGTGTGACCGGTTTTAACGTGTGTATCGTTTAAATGGTAGCGCGTAGTAGTAACAAAATTAGGTTTAGCAAAAACCTATATTACTTTATCATTTTAAACGATTTAGGTAATTATTTTCTGACTCATGAAATTGAACGAATGACGTCCAATTTGCCTGGCAATTTTAACGACTGATAGATACCAACAAAAATTGAAAATTGGCCGTTTTCATGCTAATTGTATTCGGTTCATTTACTTTCTAATTAATAGGGACAGTCTTCTGAGAACATTTTCATAACTGTAGACTGGCGGATCTAGGGGAGGTTTAACTCCCCTCATCCCTCCTCGAATGTACTATGGGAACCAGACAACCGATAAACATACTTATATATTTCTAAATACATAAATATTATATGTAGTTAAATAACATCCAAACATAGAATAAACCATCGTGCTCATCACACAAAGTTTTATCCTGGGTGGGGATCGAACTCACGACCTCTTGCGTAGCAGAAGGATACACTCCCACCGCGTCACAGGGGGAGTCATGCGTCAGAGTATCTCAATAACACGAGAGGATTTAGACACAGTTGAATTTCCTTCATAAAACAAAAATATTGTAGTGCCCCAAAAATATTAATTCTGGGGGAGAAGGGTACAAGAGACAAAAAGTCTACTTACCCTCAGTGGACTTTTTGTCTCTTGTACTCTGGCACCCATCTTGATGCGTGTAAGGTCCTTTTCACACGTTCCGGTTTTAATCCGGCGCCGGCTAGCTTTCACACGCTCCGTCGTCTGTCCGTACTCGGTCGCATATATTCGCCGCAGATAGGCGGCGGGTTGAAACCGGAGTGAGTGAAAGGGGTGTCACTAATACTTGGCCGGTGTCCGGGTGAAACCTAATGCCACCCCCCCCCCCTTCGTGAGTACGTTAGATCCGGTATTGCCAGTTGCTCCTCGTGCCCCCAAAAAAAACCTGGATCCACTCAGAACTAGGTACTATAATTAATAATGTGCGTTTTATACTCGCTCTCCATATTGCAATACAGAAAAAGGGCGTTTAGTTTTGTACTAACATACTGTAACATGTATGTTTTTTTTGGTAAATCATTCTTAGTTGCCATGCATTTGGACTTGATATTGATTTGACCTGCCGACATTTTGAAACGCCAAGTATGCCAGGATCCATAGAGCACTGTTCTTTTCAGTTTCCTTTTAAATTATATTACAGGTACAATGAACCTTAAAGAGCTGATATGATTCTTGTATCGCTATTAGTTTTCGAGGAAAGTATAAACCTTCACCTCAACTAACTACTACCAAGGCTGCAAACGGAACTTTAACAGCCTAAATTATAACGCTGTCGATCTTTAACTTAATGAATATTATTTGTTGAAGGCAGACGACTTTTAGTTGTAAACTCGTACGCATTAGAACCGGTGCAATGGCCATGTTTAAAGTATCCATAGGCATATTTTTAACGGCGAGGTTATTATAGGTAGGTACCGTATACCTATTATTTGACAAAAACCGCATCCTGTTAAACGGCATTAATACCTACCTATACACAAATATATCCTCAAACTGATGGCGACCAATTACAATAAAATTACAAAATAAAAAGAAACGCATTAGGCGTTTGAATTTACCCATAAACCAATCAAAAAACATCAGGCCAGTAGTATCAATTCAGTTGCAACGTCTGCAACGTGTCTAGTTTATTTATTTATTTAATTAAAACGGTTTACAGAAAAAAAACACCAATTACGTTAACCAGTAGTTATTTTTTTTTAGAACTGACGTACCCACGTCGAAAGTTAACAAGTTATTTGAGCCTATTACAAAAAAACTAAACTGATGATGACGCAGACGCGGACGATGCCTTGTGTCAGTTATCTTGGCATCTTCAAGGCTGCCAGAGAATGTCAGTGGAAACCGAGGCGTTCCAATTAATAAAAAAAATCCATTATTGCTTGCTTATGAACAGATTCTCAACTAGATGAATTTCTTTCTGGACTAGTATTCTTAGTCCATCGTCTTATTTTGTAGAAGAGGGATAAATATTTTGGGATATAGGTACAAAGGCTAAAAGTCTTAAGTATAAAGTATATTGTTCCTAAAATAATTTCAAAATTCGTAACCGCGAATGACTTTTATCCCGACTCCTCAGTTGCTAATATAATTAGTAAAAGAGATTATATTGTCCGTTCACAATCAAATGGACCCTGGCCTAAAAGTTGATAGTAGGTACCTCCTGAAAATGATGTTGCCAATCATTTATTTGACATTCACCTTACAGTTCAATAAAAAAAAAACTCTAAATGTATGTTATGTTGTTTACACGTAAATGCGCACAGACGCATTTAGGCATATTTAAATCCAACATAAATTTAGAGTAACAGACGAAAGTAGAAGCATTTTCTCTGATGTTGGTAAATCTTGTTTGGTTTCATATTTATTAATTAAACTTTATTTGCCGCTTACAAAGATGGTATTTTACGTGAATTTAAAATCTCAGAAAATTTAATTAGAAGTGGGTACACATCCCACAGTTAACATAGCGCTATAGTCTTTTTGATTTTTAAAAATAAAATCAGTTATAATAACAAGTTTATTATAAAAAGACAGATTACAATCAATTAAACAAAGTGAAAAGTTATACAGTGACCAAGTGTTTAAATTAAACTATATAAATACAAAATCAAAAATTTTGAGACTACTGCAAACTAAACTACCCTTATATTAAATTAATTGACCTTAAATAGACAATTAATTATTTAGTGAGATTTATATGTGTGTGCGTGCTTGTGATCGGCTTGTTAGGTACTATCTCGTACTGCTGATAACTTATTAGATCCTGCATAAATTGAATATCTTCAGTTTCCTGAGAACAACGCCTATAATCTATCCGAAACGGTTAGAAGTACTGTGAACAATCGACAGCAACACTTTGCAAAACCAATATGCCAGCAGTGAAATGCAATGCATGTGCGAAATTTCTTATTGCCACCGAAACTGACCTACTGCGTGTCCTTGGCGATCAGGCTACACATAAGCGAGTCTGATAATGATGTACATGTTTTAAATTATCCTTTGTGCATGTTAGTAATTTTTTTAATGACAATGCCCAATTAAAGTTTTTTTATATTGTTATTTATTATTCACATTAATTAAAATTTTTTGGTTTTACTAATTGCTGGTGGGGTGAGTGTTATGCGACACGGTACTAATATTAAACCTTTATTAATGAATATATACGTTTGTGTTTATAAATTATTTAATTGTACGTGTTATAAACATAACTGCTGGGTATGTCCTTATGCTATTTTTGTTTTTACACACAATTTAAGACAGATAACAGTTTTCGTTTTGGTTTTATATTATTTGATCCATAAATTAATTTAATTATTTCTCTCTCTGTCAGTGGGTAAAAATAAATGCTTAAAGGTTGGTTTTTATAATGCCGGATCTCTGTCCACAAAGCATGACGAATTTATTATTGCTATGGCCCACCACTCGGTTGATTTGATGGCAATTAATGAGACATGGCTGCGCCCGGGTCAGGAGGGACTAGCTCCAACTGTACCCGGGTTTCGCTTACTTCATGCTCCAAGGCCAGCAAGTGTGCCTAGAAGCCGTGGTGGTGGGGTACGATTCTACGTCAGGAGTGGTATCAATGTGCGGATCAGACCTCACCCAGTACACCCACAGGTCGTACAAATGTGGCTAAGTGTAAACATTAACTCCAAAATGATTATGATTGGCACAGCTTATCGGCCTCCATGGCTAAGTACTGATCATTACCTTGATGCCATTACTGATAGTCTTAGTTCTTTTTAACGCCTTGATTACACAATTTTTTTAGGCGATACCAACATTAACCAACTAGATAAAGACAATGTAAAAACGAAGAAATTTCGTGAGTTTCTAGGTCATTTTAATTTGAGACAAATTGTTTCTACAGCTACGCACTTTACTGATACGTCTCAGACCCTTCTCCCCCAGAATTAATATTTCTGGGGCACCCATCTAGATGCGTGTAAGGTCCTTATCACACGTTCCGGTTTTAATCCGGCGCCGGCTAGCCTTCACACGCTCCGTCGTCTGTCCGTACTCGGTCGCATATATTCGCCGCAGATAGGCGCCGGGTTGAAACCGGAGTGAATGAAAGGGGTGTCACTAATACTTAGCCGGTGTCCGGGTGAAACCTAATGTCCCCCCTCTTCGTGAGTACGTTAGATCCGGTATTGCCAGTCTTGCCAAATCTTTTTTTCAATACGTTACGCCGTAATCGTTTTTGTTAAATGCGCTGCGATACGCGGGCGCCTGACGGGATAGGCAAGCAGGCCGCCCGCCGCCGCCCGCTGTCCCGCACCCCGATCTCGCTTGTATATGTATGTGTGTTTGTTTTGTTATCTATCTACCTGAATATTTGTTGTACATATTTCTGTACTGTACCTTAATTATTATGTAGTGTGCGTTATCTCAATGAATAAATAAGTTTTATTTTTTTATTTATTATTTTATTATTTATTTGTTTATTGTTAAGTAGCTGACCCGTGCAACTTCGTCCGCGTCAATTTTACCCATTTTTGAAACATTTTTAGTTGCTGCTCCGTTCTATTGGTTGCAGCGTGATGTTATATAGCCTATTGCCTTCCTCGATAAATGGACTACCCAACAGAAAAAGATTTTATTAATTCGGACCAGTGATTCCTGAGATTACCGCGTTCAAACAAACTATTCAGCTTTATAATATTAAAATAACCTGCGTCACACGACCACATTTTTTTAAAATTAAATGTAGGTAATCATGGGTTATAGAACTTTGACCACGTTTAAGCAATTAATATGTATAAAACCGGCTATGTAACCTCTACGTTGTTATTGTGCCTACTTAATTAAATGTGTAGTAATATTTAAATATTATAGATCCCATAACCTTGGTATAGGCCACAAATATTATATGATATTTATATATGTTTAGCCCACGGCTTCGTCTATATGAATGTTTAGATATAGCTATAAGACTGACCTATATACTACTAGTGTACCACCGACAACAAGATTTTCATTACATTTTGACGGCCTCTGTGGCGCGGTGGGATTGTGTCTAGCTATGCAAGAGGTCGTGGGTTCGATTCCCACATGGGATACCACTTTGTGTGATCCACAAACTGTTATTCCGAGTCTGGAAGTTCTTTGTGTCCATGACTTGTATGTTTGTAAAGTACACTGCGACACAGACCTTGTACCCTACCATTGCCTGTTCTTTTCTCGGGCTTTACCTATTGTTTGCGAACAGGCATTACCAGTAAATGTAGAATCGACTTTTCACAAGCGTAGTATTTTGCTTCCTAAGTGAATAAATCATATTTATTATATTTATTATTATTACTACGTGAATCGTCGTTAAAAAAAAAATACATACAGAGTGTAACAGAAAGCTGTGGTCAAATTTCAGCAGCGGATAGGGTTTATTATCAGTATTGCACCTACCATTTTGCCATAGCTGGTTGCATTTTTATTGCATAGTTATAGCATATTATTTTTGTCAACATTCAGTAGTGAAAGGCGTATGATATAAGAATTATACCTCCCCTGGTATAAAACACGATTGGATTATTAAGGCATAGAACTTTATAAGTCATACTTTTTAAAATTAATAACTTTTTCATTCTTAAATAAACGAATGAAAAAATAATAAATATTTTTTAGGGTACTCGGATTTTGATAAAATTAGGAATTTGTACTCAGTATCATGTGCTATGTGCATTCCTAATTTGAAACCTTGAATATGACCACACCTTTCTGTTACACCCTGTATATGTAACTAGCTGTCCCGCGCAATTTTCCTCGTTTTTGCAACATTTCTCGTCGCTGCTTCGCTCCTATAAGTCTAATCGTAGCGCGATGTTATATAGCCTATAGCCTTCCTCGACAAATGGGCTATCAAACAAAAAAAGAATTTTTCAAATCGGACCAGTAGTTTCTGAGATTAGCGCGTTTATACAAACAAACAAACTCTTCCGCTTTATAATATTAGTATAGATACGTATACGGAACAGGGGCGAAGCCACTGCCATATCAACCGTATCAATTGTTACGGGCCCCTAACATGCACCCCACAGGGGCCGTACCATGAACTCTTTAGCCGGTCAATAGGGTAGTCGGTCGCTTAGATAAGTGACGTTTGAAAAGAACAAACATGGCGGATGTTATGTGTCAAAAACAAGAGTTGTGAAAAAAAGTTTTTTTCGAATACTACAATCAAATTAAAGGGCTCATCGTAAGCATTTCAAAAATATATAACAAATCATTATGACTGTAGTAATAAAAAAAACAATTAGCAAACATTATTTACCAATATCCATACTCCATACTAATATTATAATACTTTTAATACTTATATACTTATCCATACTATACTATATCTATACTAATATTAAAAAGCTGAAGAGTTTGTTTGTTTGAACGCGATAATCTCAGGAACTATGAGTTCGAATTAAATAAATGTTTTACTGTTGTAAAGTTTATACTATTTTTCGACACGAATAAATTTATTCGTAACTTTATTTTAACAAAAAATACTATGTATTTGTCTACTATATTTAAGCGACAGATTGCAAAATTATTAGCAAGTAATATATACGCTGACCTTGGTACAATTAGTGTAACCGTGGAGGCGCTCCGGCCGGTCCTGGAGGAGTGGGCGGGGCGGCAGCACGGGACCCTTTCCTTCCGGCTGGTGCAGGTCCTTTCCGGGCACGGGTGCTTCGGGAAGTACCTGCACACGGTCGCTAGGAGGGAACCGAGTCCCGCCTGCCACCACTGCGACTGCGGCGAGGACTCGGCGCAGCACACCCTCCAGCATTGTCCAGCTTGGGAGGGGCAACGTCGAGTTCTCACCGCAGTGGTCGGAAGTGACCTCTCGTTGCCGGCCGTGGTTCTGTCCATGGTCCGGGGCGAGGGGTCGTGGAATGCGGTCGCATCCTTCTGCGAGGATGTCATCTCGCAGAAGGAGGCGGCGGAGCGCGTCAGGGAAGAGAGTTCCCTGGCAGACCCGCTCCGTCGCCGGCGAACCGGGCGGCGTCGGCGCGCATATCTGCGCTCGATGCCGCCTTAGGTGGGGCTGCGGGCGGGCGTACGGTGTAATCTGCCCCGCCCGCGGCCTTCCGTGGAGGCGCGGCGCCTGTTTGTATCCAGGGGCCGCGTAGGTGTGAAATGCCCGGAACGCAACAACATCGCGTCCGGGCATTGCCACTGGGCGGGCCGCCGTTAGTGGGTGCAAACCCCACACTACCTCCATCATCTTCCCCGGATGATGGGGGTGTTCGTCAGGATTTTTTCCCGCCGAACCAAAAAAAAAAAATGGTACAATTAGTGTATCACAGCAATCAGTTAGTTCTACCAATTCTTCTATGTAGTATAAGAATTTAAGACTATTCTATATAGTTAAGACTAATATTAAGCACTTTTACAGCCTAGATACAGGTATTACCTAGTACAGGCCCCATATACTTAAGCACTACTCTTCTTCGTAGAATTAATTTGTAACTTTGTACTTATTATATTTGAATAAATGAATTATGAATTATTATAGAATTTTATAAGCTTACGGGTCTTAATCGCGTAAATATTTTATTTTAGGCGTTTCGACCGTATTCCAAATTACGGTCGAAACGTAAGTAAACGAAAGGTATTTAGCCTTAAAATTTTTATTTACGCGATTAAGACCCGTAGCTTATAAAATTCTATAATGTGTACAAATCGCGAAAGTTTACGAACATATATTACAATCTACATATGTTTTTTTTATTTACCAGAATAGTTGATATTTTGTCCTAAGACCTTGTTCGGTAAACGTGTAAATTTATTCTTAATTTTAGCGAAGTACTAAAAATGCCGTGTGGTGCCGGCTTAAGAATAGTACCACCCCATCTCTACCCGTGGGTGTCGTCGAGGCGACTAAGGGATTTCACCCCGGAGGACGGGCAGCAGCGTCCTCTGCGTACTTAAAGCCTTACTGCGATCGCCAACCCGCTCGCCAAGCGTGGCGATTATGGCAATTACCCCCAGGATCTACATACTAGTAGGTTCTACTGGGGAGACCCGTGCCCAGCAGTGGGCCATCTTATGGGTTGATATGTATGTATGTACTAAAAATATTAACTAGATAGTTAATATTTTTTGTACTTGGCTAAAATAAAGAATACTTTTTGTAATTTATTAACAAATATCCATTATTTTTTCATTCTCATAAGTCAGTTATTACTATGTTCGGATCTGTGCATGCCAATTTTTATAATTGCTTATTTTAAAAATTGGCATGCACAGATCCGAACATAGTTTTTATTTTATACCTGGTGTTGATATGATGAAGAGAATAACTTGATGTAGTTATTAACCCTTAACCACCTACACACTATTTTACTGGAGTAAAATCGTTGATTATTTTGAGGTTCAGGCCCTAAACCTAACAAAAAAAACCAACGATTTAGTTACTCCGGGGTTGTAATTGGTAGATGGTTAAGGGTTCATATATTTTTTTTTAAATTTATATTACAAAGTTATTATGTGTAGGTATAACCCATAAACAATGTTGACGTTTTAAATGCTTTTTTTTTATTAAATATTTTATCCCGTAAAGTCTTATGTGAGTATTGATAGGTTAGCAATGTCTCAATAAATGTCTAAATAGGTCCTAACCATTTTCAAAAAACAGTCAGATAAAAAAATTAATAATATTTGATTTAAAAAAAAAATACATACCTATAATATATAAAAATTAAAAATTATTAATTATATTTCAAAATATATATTTGTTTAAATGAAATATTAATTTTTTTACCTAATTATTTCTAACAGTATACTTACCAGTAAGACTGTATCTAACGGCATCACTACCATGTAAAAATAAAAATAAAAATAAAATATTAAACATTTTGACTTAATTCACGGTTATACGCACACGACATTAACAAACACGCGATTGGACATGAACTAAAGTATCATTAATATATACACGCATACATAATATATAATATTTAGAGGTAAAATACGATCAAGTGATTTTTAACTTCTACAGTCCCGTACATAACACGTCATGGACATTATGGTTAAGACTTGAATGTCATCATAGTACAAATAGGAAATAATATTTATGCTTATTTAAAAATTCAGAAATTACTATTATTCGTGTAACAGTTGGAAACTTAAAGGCCCGTACACATAAGGTAGGTACTTTAACTTGTGCCGTTTTTCTTACAGGTACGAACTGATAAAAAGATCAGAGCTTAATGTGCTATACTCTGTTCCAATTACGTTCAATTTCGTTAAGAATGCAATTCTGCAACTTTCAATTAAATTGAAATAAACAAATCCTAGTTATTGACGTAAATCACTTTTTGAATATTTACAATCATGCAAAATATTACATACCTACGTACCTACCTACAAATAGTTCGTAAATTCTTTTATTTTTTTTTAAATGCCAAAAAATTCTATTCAATTCTTTTATATATTTTTTTATACGTGACTTGACTGTCATTTGGAGAGAGAGAGAGAGAGAGAGAGAGAGAGAAAGAGAGAGAGAGAGAGAGAGAGATATATATTATACATTTAAGTACACAACAATAGGCACATAAATTTATCGAAAGTGGAGAGATATCTGGATGAATCTGTGAGCATGGGATCGCAAACCGGGATACCAGATTTAGAAAATAACTTGATACCGGACCAAATAAATGACTTAAAATACAGGTTTTAATTTTACAAAACCCAGGATTTTCGGTACCTTCTTCATTTCCAATGAGTTATAAAATATAAGATCCTACAGTGTCATTTGTGTCTTATTTTGTGCTGTTTTGTCTATAACTTTGCATCGTTTAGAACATGTAAAATAAATTTGTAAAGTTAATTAATGTACTTTGTAAGGTTTTTGAAATGTTAACCCCTAAATATGGAAAAATCTCTCTTCAATAGGATTAGGTAGACCGATATTTACCAGAGATAAGAATAGGCTTATATCGCAAGTTCCGGTTTTGAAAAATTGGTTGGTATTGCGACCCCTAGTGCGCGTCACTAGCAGTTCACGTCACTTTGAAATCATCAGACATCAAGAAAAATATCACTCGAACTCAGTGGCTCACCTCTTAATAATAATAAGGCAATTACAGCAATGACGTTTTACATGTAAAATTTAATTGAATAACACTGTTTAAACCAGCGAATGTTTTGTTTTTGTTATTTAGTCTTGGTATTAATAAGGTAGTAGTAGTAATAAGTTTTATAGTTACTTACAACATTTATGTATGCATTATAATTGTAAGACAACTACTTAATCAACTATTATGGAGTCCCGGTCCTCCGCAAAGAAGGGTTACTTCTTTGTAGAGGACCGGGCCTCCTAGAAAATATTTACTAGTACTAGTGACTGTTGAACGAAAAAGTGGGCGAAGTCCTTCTCTAGGTTTGATGATAAGATGCAATATTATCATGGAGAGACTAGATGAAGACTCTCCTCCTGAAGATGAAAACAATGGTCGATCTGGAAGATTTAAGACTTCGGGCGGCAGGAGCATGTAAAACAACTGCGTGACAATAGTCTTTACTTCTTTAACTGTGTAGGTTGACTTGACTACCTCTGTGGCGCGGTGGGAGTGTATCCGACTGCTACGCAAGAGGTCGTGGGTTCGATCCCCACCCAGGATAAAACTTTGTGTGATGAGCACGATGGTTTATTCTGTGTCTGGGTGTTATTTATCTATAATATGTATGTATTTAGAAATATATAAGTATGTTTACCGGTTGTCTGGTTTCCATAGTACAAGCTCTGCTTAGTTTGGGATCAGATAGCTTTGTGTTGAGTTGTTGAGTTGTCCCAAGATATTGTCCCAAGGTAATATTTTTTGCCTGCGTTTGCTATTGAAACACTAAGAAAACGACTCTAGTAGAAGTAGTAGTACCTATGCGTATTGCTGAATGTACACAGTATCTATTATGTTTCTACGTAGTATTCTGTACAGCCTAAAAAACAAAATATTTTTTTTTTAATATATACCTACGACTTCTCGCACGGTTGATTTGCTGACATTTGTTAAGGAGTTTCGTTGTCTGTCTCCGAAACTAATCATCAGATCATAACGAAATTTATATGGGACCAATTCCGTATTAACTTCTTTCGAACAAAATAAGAATTTTGAAAATCCATCTATACAATTATGACGGGACGGGGTTATTTCCGATCATACATAAAAAAACAAACATCTGAATCGAGAACTTCCTTCTTTTTGAAGTCGGTTACAAAAAATTTAGGCTCTAAACGTAATGTGTATTCTCCTAAGCTACCGTTCAACTTGCCCACATCATAATAAATTATTATACCTCTACAAAATTTATACATTGTTGCATTTATACCTATTTCAACATTTTTTTTGGCAACGGATTCACACTAAAACACCTAAACATCGTTTACTAACACGGAATCTTAGAACACCTACGAAACAAATGGTTCGAGGTCTCAGGGAGTCCGTATCGGTGCACAATGTCTATGTGCGCGTTACTCGAGCGCGTTTGTATCGAGCTTTCCTTCTTTGATATTGGTGTTTTGTGGTTAATCCCCACGCGGTTAGTATAGATACCTGTTTTTTTTAATTAAAAGTTCTCATGGCAAACCTTGACGTACAAACTTGTGTAGATGAAATAGATAATAAAATAATTTATAACTTGTTATGCCGAACGTTTTTTCACATCATTTCATATTTACCTACATAATTGATTCGTTAGTGACGTAGTCCAACGACACTAATGCACGGTAATATTCGAATGAGTTTATGTTTGCATCTTTACTGTGTAAATATTTTTAAATTTAATATAAAATTTAATAATATTTTTATATATTTTTGAATAAAGACTATGTGACTTTCTTTTATGGCCCCGAAAAATTATAATAAGTTGCCCCAGTCAGTAAAAGACATCACAAAGATTGTAAAATTTAAAAAAAACATTAAAACTTCATAAACTAGATAAAACTTAAATAAAAAAATGGTTTCTGATTAAATGAAAAAATGGTTTGAGATGTGTGACATGGCTGTTATTAGGTATTATTTATGACATTTTATTGTTAAATTAAAACTATGAACTTCCTAATAATTTGTTGACCTTACAGATATTATTATTACTATTTTTATGTTCAAGTTGATTAATGATGTACCGAAATAATACATTAGTACGCCTGATGCATGGCAGGACATAGCGAAACCTACGCTGTATAATAACAACTAATGTCCACGAATAGAGACGATTTGATTTGATTTTATTATCACATATAAACATATAAGCCATCCAGAAGAAATGATTTGTAGTAGTAAATCCGTTGCGTAGTTTAGAATTCCGAATGGTTGCCGCAGCCTGACTGCCTAGTGCGCGTCTAGCCTAAACTGTTCCGCAACAGGTCCGTTTAGGAAATTTCGTATGCGTACGTCCTTCATAACTATAAACATTTATTATTTGTAATTTAATCCGTTGATCTCGCCATAAATCATCTAAATTAAAGACTATGCCTACATCTATATCTATATAAAAAAAAACAGACACCTATCTGCTTGGTTAAGGAAGTTAGAAGCTACTAAAGTTTTCTATGAAACCTATGGAGATATTTGCCGACTTTTGTTGTGAACAGACGTGCGTTTTAATATTAGCATTATTTATACATGTTTATTAAAATCAGTGACCTAGATTACTACACACTTGCAATTTATAGCGAATAAGTAAATTTTAGTATGACAATCGAGTAAATCAAACTATGGCTACTATGGAAAGTAGCCCTCGCAGCCCTCCCAGCACACCTCAGTCTCAACAGACAAAAAACCTCACCGTTGAAGCCTTGAGGACCAGCGATATCAAGCACTGGATGACATCAATTGAACAATGTCTGAATGAGGTATGTCAGATTGCTGCAGACGGGAAACTGAACTCAGAGCAAAGGCTAAGGATAAATACTATTGCGCGAAAGGTGGGAAATGGAGTCTCTCAAATGGCTGTGCACTATCAATCATTAAAGGAAAAAGCTATTTTAATTCATACTTCACTAGAAGCCTTGAAGGAAAACCAGGACCTAGCTGAATGCCTTAATGATTTCAAAAAATCTATCAAGCAGACTGTTACAGTACAATATCTTTGTGCTGTATCTACAATCTACATCACAATCTTATGTTCCTTATCGCACGTTCAGTATCTATTAAATGTTTCCACTATCTGTTATCAACACGAAGTCGTTAGTATATAAGATGCACCTTTAGATAATTATAACCAGACTATACTACATCTTTTGTCTCATTTATACCTAATCATATATTGCCAAGCAGTTTGGCAAATTGGTGACCCCGACGAACGAATACGCAGCAAGAAACATGGCACAATCACCGTGCAAGGCGAACATAAATCAGCAAGGAACACTTGAAGTAGCTGCTGGCACCTCGGTTTTATCCCGCATTCCGGAATTTTGGAAAGACCAACCAAGATTATGGTTCACGCAACTAGAAGCCATGGAAGAAACCTGCAATAAACCAGTAAGTCAAGACAAGCTCTCCTTTGCCGAAATGGTCAAGACCCGTAATAATAATATTCTGCGGCCTAAAAGTTTCAGCTCAATAGCAATATACCCAAAAGATGGACAAAAATCCAGTGACGACACTAAATCTCTAGTCCAAAAAATTATCTGCCCAGAGCAACTAAAATTGCATGTAAGAGGACTACGTAGGACCAAGAACGGCGGTGTAATTATCAGCACTGAAACAAAGGACGATATAGAGAAACTTCGTAAGTCGACCCAGCTAACCAGTTCCGGGCTGAAGGTGAAAGAGCCGCATAAAAGAAGACTTAGAATCACAGTCATCGGAGTTCCAGCTACTCTACGTGACCAGGAAGTGTTTGACTGCATATTTGAGCAAAACCTAACTGACAAGATACCAAACCTAACGCGTGAATCGTACATGTCCTCTATGAAGTTAAGTCACAAATCGGGAAGAAAAGACGCACCAACATGCAATTTTGTACTGGAAGTGTCGGCTAGCATAAGAAAGGCCCTTATAAATCAAGATCGTGTATTTATCAATCGGACGTCCTGTCCAGTTCGGGACTTCACGTTAGTGACCAGATGCTTCAAATGCCAACAATATGGACACGCAGCTCGAACTTGTCGCGAAGCAACATACACGTGCGGACAGTGCGGTGAACTAGGTCACCAGGTAAATGAGTGCCCTAAGAAAACTGACTCGCCAAAATGTGCAACTTGCGTACGTTTTAAAAAACTAAGCGATCACAAAACAGGTGACTCAGAATGTCCGGCGAAAAAGATTGCTGAATCTAATTATATAAATAGCATAGACTATAATGAGGACACCTAAACGCGTCATAATATGATATAAACATTGCTAATTAATTATATTTTATTTGTTACCTATAAGTATGTACCTACATGTTTTATTTATAGATATATATTTAAATAGGTTCTAATAGTTTACTACAAGTGCCCCTAACGCCTGTGGCACAGGTTTACCCTAGTACAGGCACCCTGTTGTTATCCCTATATTAGTTATTTTTTATGAACTATATACATTTTTAGTTATTAAAATGTAGGTATGTTTATCAGTTGTCTGGTTGCCATAGTACAGGCTCTGCCTAGTTTGGGATCAGATGACCGTGTGTGTTGTTCTAAAATATTATTAATGGACGTTATTATGTATCTGCTACCTAATTTTATGTATAAGTTTTTGTAAAAAATATTTTCGTAATAATAAATTTATCTTATCTTATCTGTCTATGGTTTCAGGGTTGTCACTTTAAGAACCCTTTGTATATTAATATTAAATTTGGGACTTATTAATATTAATTTATATTTTTACTTTTTATTGTAATTACTGTTCAACTATTTTTAACATTATCGCAAGGAGAATGTAAAAGCATCCTGATATAACATCTTCCCGGATAATACCTTAAAATACCTCTTCTTCCTGGTGTTTAGGCTAGCTCGAAGCCAAAAACATAATATAGTACCTAACATATCGCAAAAAAACTATGTTATACATATAGATGCGATTAACGCTATCTATTATATAAAGTTTTGGCCCATAATTGACAAAGATATCGATGAGTGTGTTCATCGATATCTTTGTCAATTATGGGCCAAAACTTTACATAAAATTATATGCAAACTAATTAAAAACTTTGTAGTGGGTCAAAACAAACATGCAAACGAACAAAAATGCAATTTTCTGTAACCCCCAGCCATCTGGTGGAATCAACTGTCACCAGCCGTATTTCCGGACCAATATGACTAAGGCACCTTTAAAAAAAACCTACTTACTTTTTCCTAAAAGGCCGGCTACATCTGTTATTCTGATGATGTGGAAGGTGGCTATGGGAACTCATAGACTAAAAAGAGAAACCTAGTAAGTTTAGGCTCATTTGATTCGTTTTGACAAGTACTCCGATCATACATGATTTCCAGGGTCTGATGTGACTCAGCAGTCATGTAATGTACCTGCTCCTCTACCTCCCACCTCGTGTTTTAGCTCGTTAGATTCGCCAAGTGCTCTCACACTTTACAGTGTAGGGTCTGATGGTGGAGCAGGAGTTTGATTCAATGTGTTTGAAAAAAATATTAAAAACAAATGAACACACTCAGAAACATGTCCAGTAAAAAGTAAAAATGAACAAATAATAAAAAAAACTTTTTTTGTAACAACTCAACTGTAACAAATTAATGTTTGTTTTAAAGTTTATTTTCTTCCTTTTAGAGAATTTTAATAAACATCGTGTTAAAGGAAAAATATTTTCAGCAATTTATTTATTTTTACACTTTGGTTCTATCCACGAGGTCCCGTTTCTGTGCGGTGTGAGTGCGGCTCTCACGAGCTGTGCGGCCGACGCTTCAACGCACAACCCCAGTCTAGCCGCGCACAGTTACATCACGGATATTGACGCTGATTAAATAGATTTCAGGGCGTAGTAGATTGTGTGGTCTTAAGGACTACCAACAAAATTTGGAATTGATACTGTATAAAGGACAGCTTATCCTTAACGTAACAAACTTCAAAAGAAACACCAATTTAATTCATTTTTTTATTATTTACACTTTGGTTCTATCCACATGGTCCCGTTTCTGTGCGGTGTGAGTGCGGCTCTCACGAGCTGTGCGGCCGGCGCTTCAACGCACAGCCACAGTCCAGCTGCGCACAGGTATGTTACGAATATTGACGCTGCTAGTAATGCTAGCTGTGGATAAATATCTTTAAGAATTAGTAGGCTGTGTGGTCCCTATATTAAAACAATCGTCGGTATATAAGAAACGTTCGCAAAACGACCATTTAACTAAGAACAACCTAGTTATATCAAGCTCGTTCTCATTAGTCACAGCAACGAAACCGATATAGACTGTTGGCTATTCAATGTATAGTCGGCCAAAAATCTGGTCTTTAAACCTGTATGTTATAAAACAACAAGTTTGATCTTTCTTGCAATAATATTCTGACAGGTCAACCTTGACCATATTTTAGTTTCTTGGCCGACTCAAGATTACCAAAGAACAAAAAACAAAAATATTCAATGCAACATCGCATATAAAGGCAGGAATGACATCTAATATATAAAATTCTCGTGTCACGGTGTTTGTAATTGAACTCCTCCGAAACGGCTCGACCGATTCTCATTAAATTTTGTGTGCATATTGGGTAAGTCTAAGAATCGGACAACATCTATTTTTCATCCCCCTAAATGTTAAGGGTAGTCCACACCATTTTTTTTTTTTTAATTTTTAGGTTTTTTTTTTTTATGATAGCGGATTAAAAAATAATAATATATATTTATATATTTATTTCTCCTCACATTAATACATTAGTCCTAGTCAGTGCATGAGTAGTGACGGTTTCAAAGAGTAAACTAGACGGTTCAGTGCGGTATCGAAAACAAAATTTTATTGTAACAAATTTGTTGTTGTTTAGTTTTCTGCTCACAATTGCTTAGAATATTCTCCCACCAATGTAAATCTGACAAAAAATATTTATGTGGCAGGTCACATTATTAATTAACGAACTCATAATAATACTTTAGAATGATTAATTAACTACTCTCAGACAAAAAAACTAAATGTAAAAAAAAGAAACTAGTAATTCTCATTTTATGGCTCCGTAGCCAAAATGGCAAAACGCTTATAGTTTTGTAATGTCCGTCCGTCTGTATGTCTGTCTGTCCGTCTGTATGTCACAGGCATTTTACTTAAAAACTACACAATGAAATTTGGAGTATCTAGGTATCTTGTATAAGCCGCTACTTATTTCGATAGTTAAATAATAAAAATACATATTTTTATGGGGCACTCCATACTTGTAACAGAAGCTAATTTTTGTTCTCAGCAAACGTCTACATCTGGCACATCATTCGACAGGTCTATAAATGTTGATAAACTTTCGCGATTTGTACACATTACTAAAATATATATATTACGGGTCTTAATCGCGTGAATAATTTAAGGTAAAATACCTTGTTTATTGCCCGACGTTTCGACCGTATTGCAACGGCCGTGGTCACGGGAAGACTGAGTCTTCCCGTGACCACGGCCGTTGCAATACGGTCGAAACGTCGGGCAATAAACAAGGTATTTTACCTTAAATTATTCACGCGATTAAGACCCGTATTATATATATTTTAGTAAGGTCTATAAATGATTTTGAGGTTTCTAATAAACTTTTTTGACTAAGTACCTAAGTAGTTTTGAAAGTAATCGCTCCGAAAGTTGGCAAAATTGTGTCCCCTGTTGGCTAGAAACTATGGTGCTTCTCAACAAAAGTACGTAAGTGCTTTTAAGCACTAAGCAGCTAAGAAGATACGCTCTATGCACTTTTTCAGATCATATTTTTCCTTATGTAGTGCAGTTCTTTGTAGAAACAGCTACGGAACCCTACACTGAGCATGATCTGACATGCTAGAGACAAAACGCCACCACGGCCTGTTTTTATATTACTTGTACCAAACCGTACAAGTTTGAAATCAAGAAATACAAGTTTGTGACGATATCATTTCTATGGTAGGCTTATTTTTTTTTGTGTTTGTTTTTATTAAATTGTAGAAGTAGGTACTGTGACGTGAACCTCTTGCTGGCTTTGGGGTGCGCAGCCGGGATTATTGTTCTCGAGGATGAGGAATCAAACGCTTTCTTAAGCCCAGAACGATATTATATATTGAATAACTTGTAATATGATTTCTTTACATATTAAATCTTTTCCTTGACCATTCGTCTTGACGCTTGGTCCAATTCTCCCAATTGTTTCTTTCGTTTTCTTCTTCGTCATTATTTCAAAGTTTTGGAACGTCAAGACAAACAGTTCACAATTAATGAGGCTTTATGCGAGTGGCCGGTCAAGTTTCCGACGCACCTGCCACACGCCGCCGCCTTATGAAAAAAAAAAAAAATTTTTACATTTGAGTACTAAGTCAATTTTTTTTTTTTTTTTATATATAATATAAAACAACAAATATAAACCTAGCTGTGCATTTACCTATCATGGCGATATAGATTTTTTTTTTTTTTTTTAATACCCCCCTTGATCTGTCTCTATGCAAAAGACAACGTGTAACTGTTATACCTAATCCAACAAAATTTATGTCAACAAACACTTTACATAACAGTTATACGATGATGCTGGGCAAAAAACGCCATTAAAATAAGCACCAGTATCAGATTCGTTACCTAGCTAAACTTATGTATAACTAAATTAAATCAATCATTAAACACCAATTGACCCCAGGCAACAAATTGGGTGAAAGTCCTGCTTTGTTGTAACTGGAAGAAAATTCATCTTTAAGTATTAATCTTATATCAGTTAAATAATTGGTCAATCAAGCTATCGGTGACCATCTGATCACATCTATTGATTATTTAGATAAAATAATCACAAACGAACTTCCCAAGTTCGATTGAACCAAATGCAAAACTGTCTGCTTAATCACAGAGTTATATTTATAATTCAAAACAATAATACACCCGTTTTTGTTTGCCTAGTGCTCTATGGCATCAACATTGTAGGACATTTCTTCGCCGTGTGGTTGTACATGCAAAGACAAACAACATTTTAGAATCAGATCTAAAACCATTAACCATCCCTAAATATACAACTGTTTACACGTCAGACTATTAACAACGTCGCCACTTCTTTTCTGGCATCACCTACTCCTAAAAAAATAATTCTCATCAACTACTCATGTTTATCATGACTTAATTATAACATATGTTCATATAATAAAAATTCTCAACTACATAAAATTAAATACTAAGATATCGATATCTATTCGTCCATCCTCATAATAAACGGTTTCAATCTATTCGCATGAACAATCTGCCTCTGTCTTGAACCCACTTTCTTTATAATGAAGTTATTGTTATTCAACCTATTTTCAATTCGAAATGGCCCTAAAAACTTTCTACATAACTTTTTCGATATCCCCGACCTTCTCTTTGGATTAAAAAGTAAAACTTTCTGACCTATGTCATACGATACTTCAGTTGCTTTTTTGTCAAATAATAGTTTTTGTTTCGCTCGCGACTTGTCCAAATTTACTCTGACCCTTGTAAAAAATGTTTTCTCTATTCTCTATTCTACTCGCGGTATTCTCATTCACTTTAATATTTAAATTAATTCCCGTATCCGATGGCAATTCTGGTTGTCTTGCAAAGACCAGAAAGTACGGTGACACCCGTGTCGATTCTTGTTTACTAATATTATATGCAAACGTAATTTGAGGTAAATATACCGACCAATCTGACCTATCATCTCGACCGTACTTGGCCATCATGCGCGACATAGTTGCATTTAATCGTTCTACCAACCCTAATGTCTGATGATGCATCGAAGTTGCAACTTTATGCACCGCCCCGAAGTTTGTAATCGTTTCTTGAACTAACGCCGACGTAAAAATTGACCCTTTATCCGTTATGATTTCTTTTACGGCCCCATGTATTGAAAAAATATTATTAATAAGGAAGTTCTTTATTTCAATCGCTGTGGCCTGTTTTACTGCCTTACTAATCGCATATTTTGAAAAACAATCTATTGCCAATATAATATATCTACTTCCATCCATCGCATTATTTAACGGGCCTATCGTATCTACTTTTACCTTTTCAAATAACCTGTTTGTAACAATCGGTTGCAACGGCGCCACCCTATTTGACGTGCGCACTTCTTGACATACTTTACATGCTTTGATATAATTCTCTATTTTCTTATATGACTTTGGACAGCAGAATCTTGAATTAAATTTTTCTACTGTCTTCATCAAACCTAAATGACCTCCATATAATGGATCATCATGAATCTCATGCATAATTACTGGAAACAGTTCATCCGGAACTACCAGCAATCTTTTAATAACATTATTTTTTGTATTTAATTTATATAACATGCCGTTGTGTATAAAGAATCCTTTATATCTTTGTAAGTTTTCATCTATGATTTTATTTCTTAAAGATGAACAAAAATTATCGTTCATTTGAGCCCTTATTACTGGGTCTATTTCTAATTTGCAGATTTGCTCATTATTCTCTGTACATCTCATCCTAAATATTTGTAACCCGTCAGCGACTACGTGATCATCTTGACTTATTAACGGATTTCGACTCACGAACTCCGCATCCGAATTCGAATCCTGTTCTACAACTACTGAAGAGGAACTATCATTACAGGAAGGACGAATGCTACCAACATTCACTAACTCACTCACTTGTTGACGACTGATCTCACTCTGTTTAAGTGAGACCCGATATGAAGGTTTTTTCACCGGAACCGCGTTCGAAGTTTTTATTTTAATTGGGTTATTTCGGCACCCACCTGGCCTAACCTTACCAAATGAGAATTGTGGCTTGTATTCTTCCACTAAGTCATGTAATTTATTATTATCACCTGTACTCAGATTTTTATTAATATTCATTTTATCTTTTGACACATTTAAATCAGGAAGAATACAAGTGTCATTCTTATTTGACTCACAAATATTACTAACAAATAAATGATTATGTTTAAAAATATTAACAGACATTATTTCCTGTGTATCGATAACAGAAACTTTGCCTGGTCTAGCAACAAAACATATTTCATTGTAGTTTCTCAATGTTATTTTATTATTCACAAAATCTAGGGATGCCCCATTTTTGATTAAGAAATCTTGACTCAAAATCACTGGCCAACTGACATCTATTACCACATAAAAAAGTGTGTTATACACCACATTATTAATTATAACGTTGATATATGTTTTGCCTGCGACTGGTATAATCTTACCATCGGCCGTTTTTAAATTAATATTATCACATATATCTAAGGTTACTTTGTTCATTAATGCTACTTTCTTCGATAGCAAGGACACTGAAGCCCCACTATCTAATAAAGCAGGAATAGCACCCGAACTTAATTCTACTAAAATGACTGGTTCGGACTGACCATAATTATTCTTCTTGACGTCTTCTATGTTTGAGCGCCGCTGCGTACTCATTGCTGCGACGTGATGCTCGCCTACTCTCGTTGTCGACGACGCTGCATCACCAGCTGATTGAACCGGCATCGGCAGAGGTTCTCTGCTCCTTAAAAAGTACTGGCGGGGATTTGACTCCCGCCTTGGTGTTAACGAACCGCTTGGTGAATCATTGGGCGGAACCCGAGACACCGGGGACCGGTATTTACTATACGGAGTCGATTGATTGCTCCGAAATGGACTATTGGTCGGTCTGTTGGAGTCTCCTTGCTGCCCCGACCTCACTGCTACCGCATTCTCAACCTTAACCTTAAGATTGATTTCCCTTTCAGCCTCTTTATCATATACTGAATGTAATTGTAAAACTGTGGCCTTTAAAATATTTTTATCAGCACATACAACTGCAGCGAGTTTTGATTTGTAGAAACTATTACATTTCTTTGGAAAGCTCCTTACGAACGTATTGTCGTCAATTTTTCCCTTTTTGGCTATTTTTGAAAGCTCGTAGTAAAATGAAACAATATTCTCCTCTGGCGCCTGTATCCTTTCATAGAATTTTTCCGTATAATTAGTACGGTTTGGGAATTCTGCTTTTAATGCAGTGATGAAGCTCTCGAAGCTATCACAATCTTCTATGATTGCTTTGTATAGGTGTAGCGCTGGTCCAGCCAGATACGCCGCCACAAATAATTTTTTTTCTTCATCCGAAGTGATTTTATTAATCACACAGATGATCTGGAATTGGTTGACAAAATCATCTACGGACTCATACAATCCCGTGAATTCACTCATTTTTAATTAACTTTACATAGAAATACGACTTAGCTCTTTAAATGACTTCCTCTGAAGAGTTCGGCGCCTCCACCATGTGACGTGAACCTCTTGCTGGCTTTGGGGTGCGCAGCCGGGATTATTGTTCTCGAGGATGAGGAATCAAACGCTTTCTTAAGCCCAGAACGATATTATATATTGAATAACTTGTAATATGATTTCTTTACATATTAAATCTTTTCCTTGACCATTCGTCTTGACGCTTGGTCCAATTCTCCCAATTGTTTCTTTCGTTTTCTTCTTCGTCATTATTTCAAAGTTTTGGAACGTCAAGACAAACAGTTCACAATTAATGAGGCTTTATGCGAGTGGCCGGTCAAGTTTCCGACGCACCTGCCACAGTACCTACTCTTTAAAAATAGGTACTTTTAAATTCCTAGGTGTTTTAAAACATCTATTATACTTTAATCATCTGGGTGAATTTCACTTTAGGTGACCTTAAGCGATACTGCTATGCCAGGAATAATAGAACCGCTTATGAAACAGCTAGGTTTAAAAAGAAAATATCTAGTAATTTAGGGCTAAATATAGGGTAAAAGCGGGATAGTTGTCCCACTTTTTAATAAAGCTCTACAAATAAAAAATATGAACACACTAAGAATAATATTAGATGTATATCAAAACATTGATCTTTTGTTTTTACTATCAGCCTATTTTTGTAAACATAATAATTATTAGTTTTGAATAAATTAAGTTTTAATAGAGCTCTCAAAAAAGGAATAGGTGCCTACTGTGGCGGATAGAAGCCTAACGATGAAATCAGTTGCGGAGATACTTGCCTCATGCAAGGATAGACTCTTCACAGAGACTTTTTAAAATAATATAACGTTTTAAGAATTTAAACAATAACACACATCAAAAATAGCCTTCCAAAGTTAAAGTTAGATAAGTTTTGGTGACTTTTAACTTAAACTTATACATACGCATGAAAACCATACCCATACCTTTGGATCAGTGGGTAACATGTTATAGTTCACAACAGGTTGGAGAAACACCGAAAGAATAATTCTGTCTTTGCTCGTCAAAAAAATGATGGTTGTCCTAGAGCAAAGAGCATAAAGCCTTAGGGCGACTATCCGCCTAAGTAAACAGGGCGACTATCCTTTTTGATACGAATACTTCCCGTAATTATTCGCGAAATAAATAAAAACTTGTTAACACTAAAACGTAATAATAATTGTAATTTAAACTGTAATACATGCAAAGAAACAAAAAAATTACTGAAACCGCACTCAGTGATAAAAATATTCAATAGAAATTACTCATTATTATAATTTCGACGCCCGTCAAAGTAGCGCTGCGGAAGATTTTTGCTCACACCGACAAAACACTTGCGCCTTCTCTGATGGTTTACATGGCAATAAGGTCTACAAGAAGGATACTTCTAACCATGGTTAAAGTCTTTCACCACCAATATCCCTAACATAGTGTATTCAAAACTGGAGCAACTATCCGGATTTTACCCTATAGGGAATACCTCCCCTCAAAGAAAATTAATTTTTAATTTTCTTGCATTTTATTGGCGTAAAAAATGTGTATCCAAGCAAAACTACAGCCTTCTAGCAGAAACAGTCTCCGAGCTAAGCTGCGGACGGACGAACGGACATGGCATGAAACTATAAGGGTTCCGCTTTGCCATTTTGGCTACTGAACCCTAAAAACAGTAACAAAGGAAATACTAATTCTTGAAATAATTTTGACGCTTTGATATGTAGGTAATTTATTATTTCTTATAATAGGATTGGGCAAAAGTATTTCCGTATTTCGAATATATTGTTAGTAATCAAACCTCTTTGGTTGTACTGAATTTAACTGGCTGGTTTTAATACCATTAAAAGTTGACATGAGTTGTAAAAATGGCGGAAAACTGACATGTCGCTATTTTTGCAGCTCCGCGTTTAAAGTGATAGACAGTGTAAAATATACTTGAAATACGTGATAACTGGACAACAACGAGACTTTGTGATTGAAAGAAGAAAACTAGAAAGAAATTATACTTGAAACTGGCGTATGCACATAATGTGCGAGCCATAATCTCTACCGATTAATATTGGATGGAAGTGAAATAAAAAAAAAATGTTGACATTCTAAAGATTCATTAAAAAAAAAACTAGTTCCCGCAATTTCTCAACTGTTTTAAAAAAAAAAAGAAATGAACGAATGTGACGAAGAAATTCAAAGAACATTATATTTATACATTTTAAAATTATATTACAAAAAACGACGAAACGAACGCCGCGATTATAGTTTGTCCGGTTTACGGACCTAATGCGGTATCAATACGAGTAACACAAATGTGGTTCAAGCGTTTCAAGTCCGGAAAATTTCGTGTGAAGGTTAAGGCTCGCTCTAGGCGCCCTGTCACGGATAAAATCAGTGCAATCTTTGAAAAAGTAGAGCAATATCGATATTTTAGAAGTTACGATTGTGCTGAAGAACTGGATGTTGATAACAGTTTTACATCATTTACCTTTCATTTTTGGATGATTTGATATTTGGGTACCATATGATCTCACTGACAGAAACTTAATGCAACATTTGCGATTCTTTGTTTACTTTATCTTATAGAAATCTGGGGTAACGCCGGTAAGACAGGATACAGGAACTACAAATAATGCAGAACATGATTATTATTTTGATATCCCTATTTGACACCAACAGACAACATTTTCGAGAAAACAAAATTAATGAATATTAGACAACTTTATGCTCCTAATACTTGTATTTTATTTACCAAAATTTTGGACAAAACAGTTGACACAAATAATATTACAATAAAATAATATTGAAGTAATTTTTATAGGCATTTCTTGCCAATTACTTTGCACATACAATAATTTCATTTTTTAAGGGTAGAAAAATTTGTTTAGCAGTTTTAAATCTCAGTTCTCGGCATAAATACCTAATTGAAAACTATAAATAATAAAAACAATAGGTAAATAAAATAAATATTATTAAAGATCATACGAAAAAGGAACAGTCATGGAGATGAAACCGCTGAACGTATCGTAATCACATATTTAATCACTAGCTGTGCCCTGCGGTGTTACCCGCGGTTTATTAGCCTATGTGTTAATCCAAGGTGTCAGCTAACTCCATACCAAATTTTATTAAAATCGCTTCAGCCGTTTAGACGTGAAGAAGTAACAAACATACACACTCACATACTCACAAACTTTCGCCTTTATAATATTAGTGGGATGTATATTTTATTTTATATTCTTATGTAAGTGGCATTTATGTACTTTTAGAATAAATTATTAAACCACAAGTTTGTTAACAAAAACTATATAAATAAATTAAAAAAAAAAACAATACTAACTGTTTATTAAATACACTATCATATCTATAACCAATTAAATGGTTCCCAATAGTTCCGATTGCGGTTTTACGTTGTAAGTCCAGTTTTGTCATCACAGCGTTGGTAGATAAATACCTAGAAACCTGCGCATTATAACATATTGTTACTTTGATAATTTAATCAAAAGTCACATATCTTAGCGATGCATTGCCATCACCGAAACCTACACTGTTGATATTCTAACTCGGTAACACAGTAAAACTTTTTGCTAGCTCAAAACTGACAGGCGTTTATACTATAGTAACCATACAAATGGCATTCTTTACCTTTGATTGCCTCTGTAGCGCGGTGGGAGTGTATCCGTCTATTACACAAGAGGTCGTGGGTTTGATCCCCACCCAGTATAAAACTTTGTGTGATGAGCATAATGGTTTATTCTGTGTCTGAGTGTTATTTATCTATATTATGTATGTATTTTTATATATATAAGTATGTTTATCAATTGTCTGGTTTCCATAGCACAAGCTCTGCTTAGTTTGGGATCAGGTAGCGTTGTGTGAGTTGTACCAAAATATTATTATTAAAGATATTATTTACCATTTAAGCATCAAAATATATGAACACTGGCTGACCCGTGCTCACTTTGTTGGCCATATGACGTTTACAAATAGCATAGTATTTTATTGGAAAACTAATTTTTAAAATCGGTTCAGTTGATTCACAGATGACCCCTTTTATTTTTCGTGTGCAAAAATCCCCACGGATCCCACTTCTACGAGGGTACGTAGAAGAGGGTATGTCGGAGTCGAACCGACTAAAAATCACACGGTGTTCCTTCATAACAGCCTATGGCCGAGGGTGAGGGTGTCCCTTGCGGATTTGGTGCCTCCACCATCAGCAGGCTCGGTCATCGTAGAACGACGACATCGGTGTTGCTTACGTTGGCAGCTTTACTACCACTTCGTGTAAGGAGGCGCACGTAATACGTCGCGACACCGTCTAGGCATTTCTTCTGTTAGGACGACAGGTTGCCCTCCCTGTCGCCCTCAGGCCAACACTTACGGAGGTCGAAGGTCGTTTAACACTCTTCGGCACCCCGTTCGTCTGCTGCGGGATGGGAATGAGCTGGACCTCTCCCGTTCTCTCTCTGCCGCCTCTTTGGCACTCATAACTTCGTGGCAGAAGGTATCCACAGATTCCCATGACCTCTCGTATTCCCAGATGATGGTATTCACAGATGACCCCTACAACCTCACAAACTTACAAACCTCTTTATATGTAGAATTATCAATACTTGTGAAAAATCATGATTCTTTAAGTAAATAAAGGTATTTAGGATGCTTGGTAAAACTTGAATGAGTTTATGATCATCACCAGCCTATCGCAGTCCACTGCTGGACATAATAATAATAATAATAATAATAATAATAATAAAGCCTTTATTTCCCAAAATACAATAGTAACATAATTAAAACATTTCATAAATTACACAATATAACATAACTTATTAATAATACATAACATGCGATAATTAATTGAATGTAATTTTTATTTTAGATACTTAATAATAATTAGTGAATTTTAACATATTTATTCTGATTATATTTTAATTAGTAAAATTATATTTTAATTAGTAAAATTATATTTCAATTATATTTCAATTAGTAAAATTATATTTTAATTAGTAAAATTATATTTCATGGTAAAATTATATATTTATTGGGTAACCCATTTCTGGGCGTAGGCCTCCTCCAACCCTTTCCATTGTTCTCGATCTTGTGCTAGGCGAGTCCATACGGGCCCAGCTATTTGGCGAATATCGTCACTCCAACGCCGCCTCGGTCGTCCGCGCGGGCGCGTCGTATCGTAGGGATGCCAATGTATGACTCTATTGCTCCATCTGTTGTCTTCAGTCCTTGCTATGTGTCCCGCCCAGCGCCACTTTAGTCTGCTTGCAAATTCAACAGCGTCTGTTATTTTTGTAATTTGTCTAATGTGGGTGTTTCTCTGTCTATCCTTTAGTTTTATACCTAGCATACTTCTTTCGGCGGCTCTTTGAAATACATTGATCTTTTGTATAACATCCTTGGTGAAGGTCCAGGTTTGACAGCCATATAACAGTGTTGGCATGACAACTGAGTCCATAGCTTTTCTTTTTAGATGAATAGGTAAATTGCTTTTGAATATTTCTTTGAGAGACCAATATTTACCCCAGGCTTTCTTTATACGGCGTTCGACTTCGCGAGATGTGTGGTCAGAAAAGGATATATTTTGTCCTAAGTATATGTAGTGATCTACGTAGTGTATGGTATGCAGTTGGCTTCTAATTGGTATTTTTTCACCGTTTGTCATTGCGTATGTTTTATCCATATTCATTTCTAGCCCACACTCTCTACTTGCCTTGTCTAGACTATTGATCATATATTCTAAGTCTGCATGATTTTCTGATATTAAGACAATGTCATCTGCAAAACGTAAGTTATTGAGGAACTCGCCATTTATTTTGACACCTTTGCGTTCCCAGTGTAGCTGTCTAAAAATATATTCCAGAAGAGCAGTAAACAAGTTGGGTGACATCGGATCTCCCTGTTTCACCCCTCTATATATATCAAACGGCTTTCCTTTCTCTTCCAGCCTTATCACCGCTTTACTGTTTTTGTAAATTTCTTGCAGTATCTCTATATATCTGTTCTCAACGCCTTGTGACTTTAGTGCCAGCCATAGCGGTTCGTGTAATATAGAGTCAAATGCTTTACGATAATCAATAAATGCTATATAGAGTGTTTTGCCATATTCTAAATATTTTTCAATAAGTTGGGTCAATGTGAAGATGTGGTCTGTTGTTGAGTATGTCCGTCTGAAGCCAGCTTGTTCTCTAGGTTGATTACTGTCTAAAGTTTTTTTAACTCTATTTAGCAGAATTGAGGCAAACACTTTATATACTGTTTGTTGTTTTTATTTTATATACTGCTGGACATAGGCCTCTCCAATTGCACGCCACTTTGTTCTATCTTCGGCTTCTCGCATCCAGCTCTTGCCAGCCGTTTTGCGTATATCATCACTCCACCTGGCTTGAGGGCGTCCTACACTACGTTTGCCGAGCCGCGGTCTCCACTCAAGAACTCGTTTACCCCAACGGTTGTCGGTTCTTCGGCTAATATGGCCAGCCCACTGCCACTTCAACTTGCTAATCCGGTAAGCTATGTCGATAACTTTGGTTCTCTGCCGGATCACCTCATTTCTGATTTTGTTCCTAAGAGAAACTCCGAGCATAGCCCGTTCCATAGCCCGCTGAGCGACTTTGAACTTGTGGACCAGCCGTACCGTCAGTGTCCACGTTTCGGCTCCGTATGTCATAACGGGTAGGACGCACTGATTAGAGACTTTAGTCTTTAGACATTGTGGGATCGACGATGAGAAGACTTGACGTGGCTTACCAAACGCTGCCCAACCCATCCGAATTCTCCTGTTCACCTCGTCCTCAAAGTTGTTTCTACCTAACTGCAATGACTGCCCGAGGTACACATATTTTTGAACAACTTCGAGAACGGCGCCGTGCACCGCTATCGGTTCCGGTAGTACATGTTCATTGAACATGACCTTGGTTTTATCCAAGTTCATCCGTAGGCCGATGCGTACAGAGGAGTCAGCCAGGTCATTCAGCATCCGTTGCAGGTCCTGCAGCGTTTCCGCCATGATGACAATGTCATCTGCAAATCGCAAGTGAGAAATGTATTCACCATTGATGTTGATGCCCCGCCCTTTCCAGTGCAGCGTCTTGAACATATCCTCCATTGCATTTGTGAACAGTTTCGGGGAAATAACGTCCCCTTGCCTCACTCCTCGATGCAATGGTATAGGTTTTGTTTGCTGATTCTGTACTTGGACGGACATGGTGGCGGCTTCGTAGAGACATCTCATCACTTGGATATATCGCCAATCTACTTGGCATCGCTGCAGAGACTCCAGAACGGACCAGATTTCAACCGAGTCAAAGGCCTTCTCATAGTCCATGAATGCTAGACACAGGGGCTGATTATACTCCTGGGTCTTTTGTATAATCTGCCGCACTGTGTGGATGTGGTCTATGGTGCCATATCCGCTCCGAAATCCAGCCTGTTCCGGTGGTTGGAATTCGTCAAGTCTTCGCGCAAGACGGTTCGTGATGACTCTTGAAAACAGCTTATAGACGTGGCTTAGAAGAGAAATAGGTCGGTAGTTCTGAGTTCTGAGTTTATGATACCATTGTTAAAATGTAAGTATGCCAATATTATATCCTGTTGTTAAATAAATAAAAAAAAGGTAATGCCTGGCTAACTGGGCCCCGGAAAATAATAGGTATCTTATGCTTTTTTCATCGACGGTTGTTAATACAGTCTGACTGTATAATACAGTGCACAAGTATGTTTACAATTGGTATTGCTTTACTCTCAGAGCCTGGTGGGATGGAAATTATACGTTATCGAAGACAGATTAGGCACTGGCAGGAGCAACAGCTTATCATGATTGTGGAAGCACAAATTACTGTGAGTACAGAAGTATCTTCCTTTCTATCAGAGGCGTAGCTTGCTTTTGACGAGCCTGGTATCAAAATGTTGTTGGAGACCAGGTCGAAACACCCAAACTGGGAAAGGACCAATGTAATCCGCTCGCATAAATTTGTCACTGGCTTGGTGTAATTGCTAACACACATTCGGAGCTCTGTAGTCTGGGGTCCCCGTATCATTGTTTCGTATGTGCTTCGCTCGAACAACGCAGCTAGCTATGAATCTAAAATCTATACAATGAATCTCTGAGTAACTAGACAAGTGGCACAAACTCTAATCGAATAGAATGACGTCGTTGCTTGCGCAAAACTGCGAAACTCATTTTAAAAATTTTCGTATTTGCGCTAGATAAGCCACTTGTCTTGGGACTCAGATTACTTCAGATCACTTTTCTTCATCTGCTGTTTAGGTATGTGCTGTTCGAGAGCGCCTGGTATTTTGCTGAAAGCCTAGTCAATGGATTATGTCCTCGCTGGTCTCTCGAAAAAGAGTACAAAAATTGTTAGGTATTTAATAATACAATAGATTTACAATACCATTTTATTAACACTTCCCTTTAAGTTCTGACTTATAACTAATATTCGAATAACATTTGTCCCACTATGTTTATAGCTAAAGTAATCTTATATCTACCATTTGATGTCTTTAACGGGCTATTTAAAACTATTTTTATTCTGTTTTATTCAACACTTGTCATAAAAATACTGAAAGACCCAACAGCCTCACACAGTGTTGCCCAATGACCATGGGAATTTCTTACCAACTTTTTTTAATTCCCTTGGAAAATTTGTTTGTTGAAAATAAACCCAATAGTCAAGTGTGAGTCGCTCGTGCAACGAGGGGTGGAGGAGGGTGCAATTAATGGATTCTACACTAAATTGTGGTACAAAAAGTTCCCCTCAAAAAAGAAGAAAAAAAAATCCGAATGTGCAAGGAATCTCCCCAATCTGGCAACAGGGGTCTTATTTTGGGGATTATTTTTCGGCAGGGATCAGGTAAGATGTAAATGTAGATCAGGTGAGGGTAGTTCGTTGGGGACAGGGTGTAGTATTTTTGTTTCGAGAGGAGGAGTAGGCTTACCTCCAATCGGGTTGCTTTTGTACACGTGTGCCTCACTATGACATAAATACAACAAAACATAACAAATATGTTATTAACACCAGCAATTAGACTAATTAAAATAACTACACAGTTACGTTTGTAATAATAATAACTTTGGACAACTCACACAACGTCATCTGATCCCAAACTAAGCCGAGCTTGTACTATGGCAACCAGACAACTGATAAACATACTTATATATTTCTAAATACATACATATTATAGATAAATTACATCCAGACACAGAATAAACCATCGTGCTCATCACACAAAGTTTTATCCTGGATGGGGATCGAACCCACGACCTCTTGCGTAGCAGTCGGATACACTCCCACCGCGCCATAGAAGAATCATCCGGTTTATCCGTAATCTTTAAATTGATACTATTAGGTATTAGGCTGTGTTCCACATAGTGCTGCGAAAATGCAAAGCACAGCATAGTTTTCACAAAGTTTGAGTCGTGGTTACGCTAACTGAACCGATTATAGGTTATGGAAGATAACTAGCCTTGTGGAATTGTAGGTCCCTCATTACCAAAGAATAAGTCGTAGGTAATAGTAATACGGTAACATTAGGTACTAACAGCCATGTCAACCCCCTACAGCTAAGCACTAAGCTGAATTGCTTGTGTTAGGAGTGGGTACTTATTGTGTCGGTAGTGTAATGAGGTTTATAACCCGCGACCTTGATCTCGATTGTGAGTCCGATGTCTGATGCATTAGGCTAACGCCTCCGCGCCTTCAATTGCTAGTCCGCTTCAATTAAATCCTAGTTTTAAGATTTTTTTACTACCCAGAGATTGAAATATCTAGTTCTAAAGAGGGATATTTGATTTAGATTAAATACAATCACACTTATTAATATTATAAAGGCGAAAGTTTGTGAGTATGTGAGTGTGTATGTTTGTTACTTCTTCACGTCTAAACGGCTGGAGCGATTTTAATAAAATTTGGTATGGAGTTAGCCGACACCCTGGATTAACAATAAACCGCGGATAACACCGCGGGGCACAGCTAGTTTATTATAAGTGTTGAGTTTGATGACATACTTAGCCAATATTTTTTACAAAATTATAATACAAGCGTGCACATAACATAACACTAATTTAAATGGAATTCGATTCACTAGACGCAATTTTGCTAAAAAGCCTTGCCATCAACTACCCCTGGCGACATTCTGTTCATCATAAAGCTCAAAAGGCCGCGGGATTTCCAAGCCAGCAAATCCCGTGCTAAGCGTCTCCTCGAAAGCCTCTATATAACCCCCCACCGCACACAATCACTGATGAGACCACTGTATCGTTCAGCAAACTGCTCGTTCGGTGAAAGGGCGAACGCCTCAACACTCTCCGAAGTCCCCATTTGAGGAGCGCGTTCAGCTTCCACCAGCACTAACGGCAGGATGAAAGACGCTATGCGAAGAGCTACAGGCAGCATCTGAAACATTGACAAAGTTTGATATAACACTAACTTTTTGCCACGCACATAAAAAGTCGGGGAATACCCAAATAGGTAAGTAGGCATCATTGCATCATTTTATACAACTGCCCTTTAAAATTGATGTATTATTTCTATGGCTCAAGTAAAGTTTTTTGTTTCGTTTTCCCACCGTAATACCTAAAACAACAACATAATCAAATGTCGCTTAACTTTTATATATCTTGTAAACCACCTCAAGGTCTGAGAAGCGATTGGTGGTGCAAGACAGAGGCGAAGGCTTACATTTTTTCTAAAGTAACCCGATCGAACCCGAACCCAAAGGGAAACGGAAAGTAATGGGGTTCTAAGCACCCGCTTAGTACCCCATTACTTTACACGGGTTACACCTGCTGCTGCTGCTACTGCTGGTGCAAGGTAAACTGGAAGGCGAAGATAAGATCACGTAAGTCTGGCAGAAAGTAGTATATTAATGTTCTGTGGTTGGACCATTAAAAAAAGGGCAGCAAGTAGGACCATGCTCAGTGTAGGGTTCCGGAGCCGTTGCAGTACGAAAATATCCGATTTGAATAATTGCACCAGCAAAAGAGCGTATGTTCAGTTTTTCGGCAATAACTCAATGATGCTATAACCATTGAGAGACAGTGATCATATCCGAAATAATTTCAGTTTCAAATAAAGTATTAATTAAGCGCTACCTTCGGATACAATTTATGCAACTTTCGAAGCGATTATTTCCAAAAATACTCTGTCGATAAAGTTATTTAAAACCTTAAAAACATGCCGATTTTTTTTGTTTGCTAAAAAAATTCTGCTGTTGCTACAAACATGTATGGAGTGCCCCCTTTAAAAATATTTAGTTTATTATTTAGCTATCAAACTTAGTACCTAGCATTATATTATCTGTGGTAGCGGCTACTACAAGACACTTTTTCATTAAATTTCTTCAATATTTATTGTATAGTAGTATTTATAATAAAATGCCTGTGACATACGGACAGACAGACAGATGTACATGACGAAACTATAGAGAGTTACGTTTTTGCCATTTTGGCTACGGAACTATAAAAATGGCACTAAATGGTCACACTGAATGTTCCAGTATGGCCGCAGTGCGAGAGAAATGGATGCCAACCCCGACAAAGTATCCACCACCAATCTACCCAAGAGTGTAGCCACGAAGAAAAAATCTACTTAATGCTGTTTAGTTCATTTCGTTCAGATTGTTGGATCTTCTGTACCGCAGTTCTATTTGCTTACTGCTTGCTTTGCTAGTTACATTAACTTATCTTTTCTCAATCATGCTTTAAGTAAAAAGGTGTAGTTAAGGTACAATCGCTCAAAAAGTGTGCATTCGTTTCATTGACGTATAGAACAAAACTGCGCCATAACCTCACAAAATTGACCACTCTCTAGAAAGAGGTTACGCTACTTTGTGGACAATGAGAGAGAGAAAATAACTCGTGCGGTCTTTGACAGGACCGCACGAGTTATTTTCTCTCTCTTACGCTTTGGAGGTCCAGGTCTAGGTATACGTCAATAAATAGTTTGCCATTTTTGAAGATTGAAAGTTGCATAAGTAACCTATCTATACCTTTTTAGGGTTTGGTAGCCAAAATGGCAAAACGGAACCCTTATAGTCCGTTCGTCCGCAGCTTTTTTAGGGTACCTCCCTCTGTAAAGTAGGGATTTGATTTTTTTCTCACCTACTCCATCGTGTGGGGTCTGATAGATCTTTTAAAAACGTTTAGGAGTTGGAAAGACTACGGTAGTAGTATAAATAGTGAAATTAATAGGAAAACTATCACAGCTAAGAAGGCTTTACAAGTTTACGAGTAACAGCTGAACAAATGAAAAGTAACAACATTTCGTACAAATTGCATTGAGTATTATTATTAAGTAGGTATGAAGTTGTAGATATGAAACAAAAACAACAGAAAACCTGCTTCATAAACCGCATTATTCAGGTGAAGGGGGGGGGGGGGATGACTACGGAACCCTACATTGAGCGTGAACCGACATGCACTTGCCCGGTTATTAACTTAAAACATCATTGCCTCTTTCAAATACTGAAACGTCTGTAAACATAGATCAATTAATATTTATTTACTTTGCATACGATATAACCATATTAAGTATAATAAGTACAAACCTCGTGGTTTATAAATGCTATATTATGTATTAAGTTAGTCTGTATTTTAAATGATAAATTAAAAAAAAAAGTAAATTTAACACTTTGATGAGATCTTCTGAACGTTATCAGACTGCCTCTGTGGTGCGGTGGGAGTGTGTGCTACGCATGAGGTCTTCGATCCCCACCCAGGATAAAACTTTGTGTGATGAGCACGATGGTTTATTCTGTGCCTGGGTGTTATTTATCTTTAATATGTATGTATTTAGAAATATATAAGTATATTTATCAGTTGTCTGGTTGCCATAGTACAAGCTCTGCTTAGTTTGGAATCAGATGACATTTTGTGAGTTGTCCCAAGATATTATTATTATTGTTATGGCATGTGTCATTTAAGATTGTAGCCTTTTTTTGATGTAAACATGCCAGGATGTTGATGATGCTAGCTTGTGGTTTTTGCTAGAAGATTTTATTATATCTTACTTCCTGCAGTTCCTTATCAAAGGTCTCTCTAGGATACACATCGTTGATATCCAAGCCGACCCTGTCGAGCGCGCGCGTCAGCTCCGTGAAGTAGTGTTCCACCAGACTCAGATGGTGCTCGCGACGGAACTGCTCATCGGTGCCCATGAACTCCAGGTACAAAAGATCGATGGCAGGGCTGCCTGAGTGGATGGTCTGGTAGTCCAAAACGATGGTGTTTAAAGCGCCATTCTGGAAATTAGATAAGAAGAGTGGTTTTTAAATCGTTCTTATAGTTTTTGTGTGTGAGGTGTATTCTGAAAACGCTTCTGAATTTTCAAACGATTTCTACTTTAAAACATAGGTACAAACACAGTTACTTTTTTTTATTAATTAATTTACAGGACTTTTATCTTTTGTCAGTCCTATTATAACAAAATAACGAGTAGGTGCTTAATAATAACTTAAATTTTTAAATTTCTTCACATCTATACTAATATTATAAAGCTGAAGAGTTTGTTAGTTTGTTTGAACGTGGTAATCTCAGGAACTACTAGCCCTAATTAAAAAAATCTTTTTATGTTGGATAGCCCATTTATCGAGAAAGGCTATAGGCTATATAACATCTCGCTACGAGCAATAGGAGCAGAGCAACAATGATAAATGTTGCAAAATCGGGGAAAAATGACGCAGATCAAGTTGCTCGGGACAGCTAGTTGTATATAATTCTTTAGCAGCTGCTGAATTGGGTGTACATAGTATACTGAAAACAGAACTCATTTCTAGTCTTTTAATGTTATATAGAAAGTACAAATTAAATTAAAAAAAATAAAAAACTTTACATCTATACCTACTAATATTATAAAGCTGAAGAGTTTGTTTGTTTCACGCGATAATCTTAGGAAGTACTGGTCCGAATTGAAAAATTATTTTACTGTTGGATAGCCCATTCATCGAAGAAGGCTATTTGTCATCACGCTACGACCAATAGGAGCGGAGCAGCAATGATAAAAGTTGCAAAAACGGGGAAAAAATACGCAGACCAAGTTGCTCGGGACAGCTAGTTGTATATAATTCTTTAGCAGCTTCTGAATTAGGTGTACATAGTATACCGAAGACTTATAGAAATAACAAATTAGATTAAAAATATAAAAAAAAACTTTACATCTATCTATACTAATATTATAAAGCGGAAGAGTTTGTTTGTTTGTTTGTTTGTTTGAACACGGTAATCTCAGGAACTACTGGTCCGAATTGAAAAATTCTTTCTATGTTGGATAGCCCATTTATCGAGGAAAGCTAATGGCTATATATCATCACGCTACGACCCAAACAAAGCTAGTAATTGATATGTCCATTTCTAAATACGAGTACAAGGACCTGTCTTGTCAGAGATTCAATTTCCTACCTCAGTCTCGACAAAATGGTTAATTTCATCTATTGTTTAAATGGAAACGGTAATTTTAAACAACTACCATGAGTGAGCTAGCTATATCCGCCATTTCAGGAAATGATCACCTTGACCCACTCAAGTTGAATATATACTCTTGAATAATATAGTAACTAATTGCATTTAAAAGAACAAAAATAGAAGTTCAGAATCAGGAATCGAACCTGAAACTTTCGATCGCCACACGCGAATGCGCTTTCCGAAGTACTAGTCGTGTTTCGCAATACAACTGCAATTTCATTGTGTAACGTAAGGTCAGCAATAAAATGATTCGTAAAAAGGTGTCATTAGTATTACACAGAAGTACCTACCTATTCTAATGAACTATTTATAAGCACTGTATTTTACTATTTATTATGTTTTAGACAAAAAAATATTACATCTGACTGAAAGGCAACTAAAGTGAAGAATATTTTATTATTTTGTAGAACATTTATATATTTTGCCTATTTACTTATTTCTGTTTCCTGTTTATTGAATAATAAAGAATACTAAGAATATTAAAATAAAGAAAAATGTTAGGTAGGTACCTACATAGTTCAAAGAAAATAAATATTACATCCGTTCCATTACCATAATACACATACGTACTTTACCCGATTTGGTAGTTTTTGTTGCTAGAGGTACAATTTTGACAAGTAGGTACAGAGTGAAGTTGACGCGATCGCGATTATCTTCTCATTTGAAACGCATAGCATTTTGTTAAACTTCAAATTAGATGTTTACGGCCGGTACCCGCTCGCCCTTCTGAGGTTCAAAAAGTCAAAGTAATTGGCAAGACATGCCTATAAAAAATCTATAAACTATCGATTCGTTTGGAACCCTATTACTTACTAAAGCTTCGCTGTCTGTCCGTCCGTCCGTCCTGAACTGTATTCGTAAACCTTTACGACATAACGCATTAATAACCCTACCGAATACTACCAAAGTGTAAATAATAAATTACACCAAACATCACACACAGTACCTATGTATATTTAATCCCTGTCCGAACTGTTAATGTTTTGTTAGGTTCCCATTCGATTAAGGCCTTTTTTTAAATTTTATGACGGAAGAAACATAACTTAAATTTATTTTTTTCTTGCTAGAAGTCATATGGGAAAACATGTGGAGGCGGAAAATATTGTTTTGATTGTAAAGAGGTTTTATGCAAACAATGTTGATAAAAAATCTTGCAAATTTACACATTTCGACGAATTGGATACTTAAATAGTGAATTTTAATATTTAGTAAAAAAACATTTTAACGGTTACATATTTTTCTATTTTTTTAGCAATGTTAACAGAATACCTACACATTCATTTCGGGTCGGACAGGGATTAATGTACACCTTGTATATTATGTATGTGTCTAACTACGGCGTGTGTGGGTTGGCTCAGACTATGAACTTTGTAGCCTTGTGTTGAAGAGGCCGCTAATTCAATAGAACGAGATGATGTCATTGATATATACTTATATAACATTGCATTCGTTATAAAATAAACAATTTGACTGCCTGGCGCGGTGGGAGTGTGTCCGACTGCTACGCAAGAGGTCGTGGGTTCGATTCCCACACGGGACACTACTTTGTGTGATCCACAAATTGTTGTTCCGGGTCTGGGTGTAATTTGTGTCCGTGACTTGTATGTTTGTAAAGACCCCGTGACACAGGGCTTGTACCCTACTGCGGGAAATGCCTTTTTAAAAAAAAAAATAATAATTTATGGTTGAGTGATTAATCTTCATATAGTCGCTTGCCTGACCTACGCGTGAAAAATCTATCTACGCGTAGGAACACAGACCTACGCGTAGATAGATTTTTAAAACTACGCAAGGGATTGCATTAAATGCTTACTTACTATTATGTGATAGTGACAAAACTCGGGGCGGCCTAGTCAGGCTCCTTATACCCGTTCTTTTTTTTGTTTTCGTGACAATCCCGCGCGAACTGGCGCCTGCGCGGTGCGCTCAAAGATGTCTGCCGCGCATGCGTGTTGATGTATTTCTAAGCCCAGCCCTCTATTTACCATTATGATTTATGACAAGATTATGACAGTAAGCGCGGGCTTGTCGCGGAAACGAAAAAAAAGGACGTTAATAAGGACCCAGGTACTTATATGTAAATAGATATTTAGTAGGTTACCAACAATAGGTAGATAATATTTTAATTGAAAGAAATACTTTTTACCTATTGACTTTAATTACTTGTGGAAAAATATTGGTTAATTTAGTTGCTACATACATGTTCGGGCCTTCAACATTCGGCACTGGCCGGGCGGTATACTTGGATGAACGTTCGGAAAAAAAACCGCGGTGCACTAGGCCGGGCGATAGTGAGCCAGCATTAATCGACACAGCCGGTCGGTAAAATCGAATAAAATACCCGACCGGCACTGAAAGTGTGTAGGAAGAAGTTGTTTAGGGCCGGCATTGGGGGCGTCTATTAATTACGTGACGTTTTTTTGGGGGAGGGGGTCTCAAGACGAATCTAAATAAATCTCACGTGGGGGAGGAGGAGGTCTTGGCAAATCTCCCTACTTATACTTTTTTATTATTAAGAAACGATTTAAAACTGGATTAAATGTAGTGAAAACTCCTCCAGGAGGGGGGGGGGGGCTCCTGTTATGCGAGCGACTCACACTTGACCAGAGGGGAGGAGAGGAAAGGGGTCCAAAACCGGCAAAATCACCTCACGTAGTTTATGGACAAAATCTCTGGGGAAAATTATGACACTTCACGCGGCAATGCCTAACATTATCATGTTTTTGTAAGCTTGTATTTATTAAAAAGCAAAAACAAAAATATTACGTGCGTATCTCGAGACCTACTTAACCAATTTCGTTAAAAAAAAACTATAAATTGTGTAACCTCGACTAAAATAAACATTTCGAGCACAATCAACGACATTGACTGATAAATCTACAGTTTTGTAAACTATTCATACAAACTGTGTCAATTCAGTTTCCGTTATATTCACTCATAATGGAGACTGTACACTAAGGTTGAGGTCTTATTTCATTTTATTTATTTCAGAAACAAAACAAAACACAATAAAATAACAATTTACAATTTAAACAAACAAAGTAAATCTTTTAAAATAATTATTAAACACAATTTAAAAAGCAGACGTACACATCATTGCGAGCAATGAGATTATATCTTAATTAGGTTATGACTTAATTAAGGTGTCTGTTTCATTAAGGAATTATGATTTAAAACCATAGTTTTAAATCATAATTCATCCACAGTATATGACAGACACCTTTTCAGCAAATATGACCTTAATTTGTTTTTAAAAAGACTTACACTGTTGAAGACTTTAAATTTAATTGGCAATTTGTTAAACATTGTAATAAATTGATAAAGAGCACTTTGACTCACTATACAAAAGTATGGAGTAAAGTTGTGCTGCAAGTCTTTACGACTTGTGGACTGTCTTTTTTCTTTCTCTTCTATAAGTAGCTTTTTGATTAAATCTGTTAGCAGTACAAGGATATACAGACTTGGAACGGTCAGTATACGCAGACGCATGAAATGATCTTTGCATGACTCCCATTGCGGTATTCGAACCATTGTGCGAATCGCCCTTTTTTGAGCGATAAACGCAATATTAACGTTGTATTTGTAACTATTTCCCCAGAGGCGAATTTAAGGAATATTTCCCCAGAGGCAAATTAATATAAGGGAAATTTCACAACGATTGAGAGCGAGATTCAATCAAAGCGGTGGCAGCCTAATGGCTAAGGCATCGGTCTCGCAATCGTGATGTCGCGATTTCGAATCCTACCAATTATACTACCGACGTGAACCCACTCCTAACACAAACCATTGAGCTTAGCTGGAGGGGTTAACAGGATTGCTAGTAATGCGGAACCACAACCCCACACTGCTAGTTATCTTTAAAAAAAATCACACAACGATATCTGACCCCAAACTAAGCAGAGCTTGTACTATGGAAACCAGACAACCGATAAACATACTTATATATTTCTAAATACATACATATTATAGATAAATAACAACCATACACAGAATAAACCATCGCGCTCACACAAAGCTTTATCCTGGGTGGGGATCGAACCCACGACCTCTTGCATATCAGTAGGATACACTCCCACCGCGCCACAGAGATAGGTAATTAGGAAAAGCCTAATACAAACTCCTACCTACCTAAGTATTTTCTACTACAAACAATCTAACGGCCGGTCACAATAATCTATCTAACGATGGATTTGGCAACTAGAGCTATTTATTTGACGTAAGCTCAATACAAAATATGTCAAAATTCTACCTCTAGTAGCCAAATCCATCGATAGTTAGATTATTGAGACCAGTCGTTAGGGGAAGATTACGAGAAACAGGGTTCGGCTCTCTCAAAAAATTATATAGAAAACTTAAATATCAACACGAAAAAAATTGTGTTACTAGTCAAAGAGTTTTTCTAGTAGATGAAATAAAGAAATTTAAGGTTATGTCTTAATATGATCCCGCAAATAAATCTTGAAGTTGCGGAAAAATGCAAAAACGAGCATCGTATTGTCATAGTCATGGCGTTCGTAATCTAACTTAATATTTATTTATTTATTTATTTAAAACTTTATGCACAAAGTTGTACAAAGGTGGACTTAATGCTAAAAGCATTCTCTGCCAGTCTACCTTAGGGTGATGTAGAAATGGAATGTGTGAAAGGTGCAGTAACCTAATTGTAAAATAAGAACTACCTTATTATTCTTACATAATACACAAATAAAACAATATAACTATACAATACTATACATACTTACAAAAATACATACATACATATATACCTACATACATAACTATACAATAGTATACATACTTACAGCAATACATACATACATACATAAATAAATACATAGATGTACGAACGAATATTCTACTTTATTTTGACCTGCGCTTTTGCGCACTGTGAAGTAATGGTTGTGTGAGGAAGAGCGAGGCCGGCGAGCGTGTCGCTGTGTACGTAGCGCTAAATAAATAATTCTCTCAGTGTAATGCCCATAACAAATTCGAATGGATTTGATTAAACCACCCACCCGCGAACGCGCTCAGTACCTATGTATTGTGTAGTGACCTTAATAGTTGTAACAAAAAATAACAAAATAGCTTTCGTAGTCCGCCCTAGTTCAATTGTGTCATAACATCAATGACACAAGACACTCAATGGACAGTGGCGACCTCGATAGGGTTGCTTGATCTCGACGCGTTATCAAGGCTGTGTGGTTAGTGGTTCTAATTCGGTCCGTGATTGCGCTGTTAGGGATTGACGAGGTTAAGCAACGTGTAACGTGACAGATAGTGATGTGTATGGGTGACTATTTTATCATTTCTGTGTCTTGAAAATAATGTGGAGCTATCAAGATGCGGATACAGAAAAGTGGGGACGGTAGGCATGCCCACAACCTCCAAATGGTCGAGTAGCTAATTTTAAGCATGTTCCAGACGGTTGCAAACAAAGCTTCCCACCAAGGTGACCTTGCTGGTTTCCAACAGTGTATGTATGTAATTTGATTTACAACATCCTTCTACACTGTTGGAAACCAGCAAAGTCGCCTTGTTTCCAACCGTCTAGAACATGCTTTATATTTTCGAATAAATAAACAAACGTACATAACAAGGTGACCTTGCTTGTTTCCAACAGTGTAGACGGCTGTTGCGAACCAAGTACCAAGTAATTTGGTTTACAACAGCCGTCTACGCTGTTGGAAACATGCCAGGGAAGCCTTGTTTCCAACCGTCGTCGAAAGACGCTTAAATGCAACACCGGTACAGCAAGTCATGATGATTTTTACTATAAAATATTGTAAAATCATGTGTCCGTCATTATTTTTTCTTTACAATCCAAACAAATTAAGATTAATCTATGCAGTAGCAGCTTAGGTATTTCCTGTTTGTATGTTTTTAATATTCATCTAGCGTGTTTATGAATACCTTTTAATAAATTAGCATGTAAATAACAATGGTAATTCCTACAAAGATCTATGTAAATTAATTGTATATTAATTTTATTATTAACCTATGTCTCAGTTTGTCTCTTAGTCCCTTGGCGAGTTGCCCCTAAATAATTTGTACTAGTTAAGTCGGTCATAAACTCATAACTACCTACCTACTATGTTATTGGGTATATCTATACTAATATTATAAAGCTGAAGATTTTGTTTGTTTGAACGCGGTAATCTCAGGAACTACTGACACGATTTAAAAAAATATTTCACTGTTAGGTAGCTCATTTATCGAGGAAGGCTATGGGCTATATAACATCATGCTACGACCAATAAGTGCGGAGCCTGAATGTTAAAACGCAAAATTGACGATTTATCTTAATATTACACCATTATGGTGTAGCGGTTGGTCCTGGACTGCTAAGCCTGAGGTTGTCCGTTCGATTCCTACCCAAGATAAATATTTGTATGATGAGCACGGTTGTTTATTCTGTGTCCCTATCATGAACGTACCGAGGATCATTGTTCAGCGAGGATTTTCGTAATTTCGGGGGCGGGGGGATATCAAACCCTAAATCTCCCCTTGGGTACACCCATGGTCCCTATAGCTAATTGTGACCAGTACCTGAACCCCGTCAGCATCCCCCTTGCATAATTTCAAATAATTTGCACTCGATTGATACCTACGTATTTAATGCAGATATGTATAAAACTTTGCATTCAAAGATAAAAATATAAAGAGATTAGGCACTATCTTAAACTAACAGGCCTCATCTGTTTTATTAGGTAATAACAAGACTATTCTTTGTTAGACAATTTGTACTGCGATTGTAAGTGTGAAGTAACCTATTTCTATTGTAGTTAGAGCAAATATAATAGAATTTACCTACATTGTGTACTGTTTGCAAGAATAAACGTTGATGTTGGACTGTTTACTGTTAGATAACCCATTTATCGAGGAAGGCTATAGACTATAGACTACGACCAATAGGAGCGGAGCACCAATGAAAAATATTGCAAAAACGGGGAAAATTTACACTGACGAAGTTGCGCGGGTCAGTTAATTATAAAAAAATAAGTAGGTAAGTAATTGGAACTACTCAAACATGGCCATCTTTTTAACAACACATTTGAGGTCCCACTCCTGGGCACCAGTCTACCCAGTAGAACCTACTTATCTACATAGATGACTGCCTCTCTGTGACTGCCTCTGTGGCGCGGTGGGACTGTATCCGACTGCTACGCAAGAGGTCGTGGGTTCGATCCCCACCCAGGATAAAACTTTGTGTGATGAGCACGATAGTGTATTCTGTGTCTGGGTGTTATTTATCTATATATCTATATTAAGTATGTATTTAGAAACATCTGTCTGGTTTCCATAGTACAAGCTCTGCTTAGTTTGGGATCAGATAGCGTTGTGTGAGTTGTCCCAAGATATTATTATTATTATTAATAAATAGATCCGGGGGGTATTTGCCATAATCGCCACGCTTAATGAGCGGATTGGCCATTGCACTAGGGCTCTAAAGTATGCAGAGGACGCTGCTGCCCGTCCCCCAGTGTGACATCCCTTAGCTGCCTTGACGACGCCCACGAGAAGAGATGGAGTGTTACTATTCTTAAGCTACCTGGCTAGGTACCACACGGCCGTGATCCCAAACTATTCAGATATCTAATAAACATAATTTCATTTTTTTTAAAGCCTTACTCTGTCTGACAGTGAAAGCCCCGTTAAAATCCGTCCATCCGTCTTGGAGATTAGCCGGAACAAAACGACAGACAGAAAAAAAAATGAAAACTGTGTTTTTGTTATACGAGTAAGTACCATATAAATAGACTTTACTTTCATATTATTATGCATTTAGTTAAAACTGTTATTTTGACATTACAAGAAGATATCAATTTAAATTTGATTTATTTGTATAGAAGCGGCGGTAGCTATTAGGCTAAGGCATCGGTCTCGCAATCGTGTGGTCGCTGGTTCGAATCCTACCCATTATACTATCGACGTAAACCCTCTCCTAACACAAGCCATTGGGCTTAGCTGGAGAGGTAACAGGATTGCTAGTAATGTAGACCAAAAATCCCACATTACTAGTTATCTTTTAAAAAAAAAGATTAGTATTAAATTCAAATGGGTATTTTTTTATTGTGATTAATTATTCGCTGTGTGTAGCAGATTCTCAAGCTATGATGTCATAAAAGAGACTATAATAGGACCATCAATTTATTCACGAACACAGGCACAGGCATTTGAAATATTTTTACTTTATACTCGTCGGCGATTAATTTACTAACAAAGTCATCTAACAAACTGGTCATGACAAGGATTAATGCGCTTATTACACTACACTAAATCAGGGACCTTAAATCCTTAAAAAGAGCGGTGTAATAAGAGTTAGGGCTCTAATTCTCTAACAAAATTTTCAAGGCCACCTCGATTTAGGGCCCTGATACAGGATAGTATAATAGCCGTTTAAGTCCCTTCGACGGCGGGGGACTTCACAATCACAACAAATACAATACTTATGTAAAATGCAAAGTTTTGCCGCGTCTGGGAATAGAAGCCACGGCCTCTTACACAGCAGTCGTGCTTTTTTACCACTGCACCACCAAAGCCGTTATTTTTATTACCATAAATATATATATTAAAAGACTACTCCTGCTGTAGGGTACAAGCCCTGTGTTGCGGGGGACTTTACAAACATACAGGCCACGGACACAAAGTACACCGAGACTTGGAACAACAATTTGTGGATCACACAAAGTGTCCCGTGTGGGAATCGAGCCCACGACCTCTTGCGTAGCAGTCGGATACACTTCCACTGCGCCACAGAGGCAGTCAATTAATATATTATTGTTATTTTTAATTTTACGTTTAATAAGGATTTGTTACACTATTCTGTTTTTAATTTTATTTGTTTCATTAAATATAATGTTAACAAATTTACTGCACCTTACACACTTCATTTCTATAAGCAGAATGGTGATATGGCTAGCTTTTGCTTATACATATCGTATTATTATGTTTAAGCTAAAGCTAGCTAAAAACGGTTAAGTGTATATAGATATAATAAGGTTGTCTATACTAATATTATAAGATTTGATTGTTTGTTTGTATTGAATAGGCTCCGAAACTACAGGACGGATTTGAAAAATTCTTTCATCGTTGTGAAGTTACACTAATCCTGGTCACATAGGCTATTTATTTTTATCCCTGTATTCCAACGGCAACGGGAACTACGCGGGCGAAACCGCGAGGCGTCCGCTAGTATGTAATAATTAGAATATGTAGAATGTTACTTTAAAAGGTATGCTATATTTATGTATCGTCTTGGTTCTACTGTCATGATAGTTATAAGTTTTGCAAATAAATAAATAAAAAAAAGTATCTATTGTATACATAACTTTGTAGTTATAACTTTATAAAACAATATTTAGATACACCATTGTAAAACACTCTATAATGGTGGTAGTGATATTACTATAGATGGTCACATCACCAAAATTTGTTTAAAACAACACTATGTATTTGACACCATCTATTTTTAGCACAAAATATTAGCATTATCATTCGATCCACTTGACTATTAACACAACAAGCATGTGCTAGAATTATGTGACGCTAGAACCACAACTAGATAAATACAACATATTAAGAAACAGGCGTTAATGTCATATCTACTCGTACACACGCAAACATTAAAAATATTCAATTCCTGACAAACTTAAGCTTCTATAATTTAAAGAAATACTCACATGTCTTTTAAACATTAGATTACTGATTCTGTAATCTCCATGACATATAACAGGCGTCCCCAAAGGCAATCTAAATTTATATTTCTCTTCATCTGACAGCTCACGAAGCAAAAACTCGGTCGCTATTTCTTTATGTTCGTCCTTAGCTACTTGCGCTGCCCCACCCATCATTCGTTTCCACGTTCCTTTCATTGCGGGATCATCCGCATTAGCTGGTCTCACAAATTTTACTTTCTCTATCGCTTTAGCGAATTTTTCTGGCTCTTCTTTAGCAAACGCAAATGACAAAGCATGAAATCTTGTAAGACTTTCAACTGCGGCAGCTGCATGTTCCCAATCAACAGGTTTAAATCTACTGTAAGGAGTGTATCCTTTTGAAACCAGATCTTCTAAAACCACAGTCTCCTCACCTTCAACATCATCGCCTCCGTAGAATTTGGGAAATGTAAATCTGTATTCGGGTTCAACATTGTGCCTCTCCTCTATCTCTTTGTAAGCTTTCACTAGAACTGTATACACGTACTGTTCAGTTTCAAAAAGCGTTCTAACATTCATCACTTTTCTTAGATGACCGCTGATATTAGCTACTTTAGCAAAAAGTTTTAGATCCTTTTGTTTTGAAGTGATAGTAACTCCATACAAAGCTGAAGTATAGTTAGCACCTCCACTGTTTAAAGGTTTTAATGCCACTGTTCCATTTTTGTATGGATCGTTAATGATTTTGTCGAGTAGTTTGCGTAAAACAGACTCCGCGTCCGACATGTTGGGAGATTGATCCGCGACTGAGTCTGGTGGCTGCGTCTGCGCCGTTTGACGGGTTTATTTGCCCAATATTTACGATAATCACATCACGATTGTTGGTTTTTTGTGATTGTTAAATTTACGTCGTACCTATTGTGACTTGTTCAACGGTTAATGGTTGAGATAAAACTAAACATTTTAATTAAATGGCGACTTCAAGATGTATTTGAAGTGTGTGGAGATAAGATTGTTGTATGTAGTGTTAAAGTTTACTTTACCTACTGATAACGAATGATGATAATTACAAAGTTTAAAATAGATGTAGCACCTAAGTAGATACCTAATAATGCACTACTCTTTATAATTGTGCTAGGTTCACGTAGTTAAGCCGTAGGTATCATCTAATCAAGACTACATTCGATTGCCTCTGTGGCGCGGTGGGAGTATATCCGACTGTTGCAAGAGGTCGTGGGTTCTATCCCCGCCCAGGATAAAACTTTGTGTGATGAGTACGATGGTTTATTCTGTGTCTGGGTGTTATTTATCTATATATCTATATTAAGTATGTATTTAGAAATATATAAGTATGTTTATCAGTTGTCTGGTTTCCATAGTACAAGCTCTGCTTAGTTTGGGATCAGATAGCGTTGTGGAGGTTGTCCCAAGATATTATTATTAGGTACCTACATTAAAAGCATACAGTGGTAGGGGTAAGGGATCACCTACTGTCCAAACAAACCTAGACTGAGGCAAAGAAGGGTTTTTTCGTGCGACTAAGAACATGGGAGGGGGGGGGGGGGGGTGTAAGCATTGCTTACTGTTAAATTCTGCTTACGCACCTAATACTTGAAAGACGCCTTAAGAACTTTAAAATCCTGACCTGATGTATGTAATCAATGTTGATCTTTTCGCTTTGGAGTACGAGGGCACAGACAGATACAGCGATATATTCATGAAACACAAGTAGAGAGAGAGAATCACTCCTCCTTTTAGTCTAAAAATGGAGAAAAAACGCAATACAATTATTTCATAATAAAATGAAAACGTCTATATTTTTTTTTATATAAAAACGACTAACGTAGGGTACAAGCCCTGTGTCGCGGGGGACTTTACAAACATACAAGTCACGGACACAAATTACCCCCAGATTCGGAACAATAATTTGTGGATAACACAAAGTGGTGGTGTCCCGTGTGGGAATCGAACCCACGACCTCTTGCGTAGCAGTCGGATACACAGCCACCGCGCCACCGCCGTCAAAGCTGCAGTATCTGAGCATCATTTAATATTTATGGACGTATAGTAATACCAGGATCCACGACCCAGTGACTACCGCTGCAAATCGAGAGACAAGCGGAGTTAATAACAAATAAATAAATAAATTAAGTTGACGATAGTGGTACACCGTCTATGGAGACGGTGACGATTTTTGTAAAACTTAAAAATTTTTGTCACCCCTCAGTGCCTCGGAAAGTATTATAAGCCATCGATCGCTAGATCTCTCTTCAGTCGTGTTAGATTTCCATCAGAATGGACTATGAGAGTAAAGGAATAGAGTGTATTTGTGTATGCACTTACCTATGCTTGTGCACTATTATATATCTCATGTACGATTTAAACTGCCTCTGTGGCGCGGTGGGAGTGTGTCCGACTGCTGCGCAAGAGGTCGTGGGTTCGATTCCCACAAGGGACACCACTTTGTATGATCAACAATTGTTGTTCCGAGCCTAGGTGTACTTTGTGTCAGTGACTTGTATGTTTATAAAGGGCCCCGCGACACAGGGCTTGTACCCTATTGCGGGTGTCGTCTTTTTAAGAAAGAAAAAACACTGTGGCCTCTCTCGGTTATGCGTATATGCGATTTATTATGAAGTTGTTATGACGATACGACACTCAGCTAGACATTAGTTCAATAGGTGAAGCGGAGGTCGCTTTGTAGGTTAATTGATGATTTATGACATGAATACTTACTCCACATATCCTGGGAGGTAGGTTACCTATTTTTTGTTAAGCATGTGACCTTTCTCTACTGTACAAACAGCTTATGATTTTATTTATATTTTTATAATGTTACCTGTTGTCTAGTGACGAAGCTTATCAGCGCAGTGGCGCCCCAAGATCAGGAAAACCCCTCGTAATGGTAAGAGGCGAGGACCAAAAAGAAAAAGAAGTTAGATGTCGTAAAATTTGTCGTCGGAAGTTTTTTTTTATAATAATTTCTCATTGCATACCTAGAGGTATACAACGTGTAAACAGAAAGGTGTGATTAAATTGTGGCGCGGTAGAAGTGTATCCGACTGCTACGCAAGAGATCGTGGGTTCGATCCCCACCCAGGATAAAAATTTGTGTGATGAGCACGATGGTTTATTTTGTGTCTGGGTTTTATTTATTTATAATATGTATGTATTTAGAAACATATAAGTATGTTTATCAGTTGTCTGATTTCCATAGTACAAGTTCTGCTTAGTTTGGGATCAGATGATTTTGTGTGAGTTGTCCCAAGATGTGAGATGCACATCTGGGCACTTCCTCGCTTGAAAAATTGCAGACATAAGCTAATATCTACAACGTTGATATTCTAAGTTGTTGATCATAAACTTGATAACCTTGAGTAGTAATACGGTAATACGCGGAGTCAAAGGTTCTCTGCTTAGCAAAAACTTGAGCAACAACTATACATATTATATACTTTTGTGCTGGGTATAATGAACAACTGTATCTACAGGGTTTTAGAGAAATTCTCCCGAACACTGTGCCAAGAGTTTATGTGGTACGTACTTGTGAAGACTTTGGCCCCTAAAACAAGAAAAATAAATCTGGACATCTTTAGTGATACTGGGAAATATATTTTAGAATACCTTAAAAGTACAAGTTAGTATGTAAACATTGTTAACCATTTATTAAATTTTGTTTTTATGATTTCACAATTTTGCTATCCATAATTTTATAGTTTCTTGTAAGTTAAGTTTAGTTTTAGTTTATCAGAGTTGCTACTTTTTATGTTAGCTGTGGTTGCGCGTAATTGAATGAGCACAAGGCATGTATTTGTAACTTTATTATTGTTTAAGATCTGTGTATCATTTGTTGGCGATCCTAATAAAATAGAATAAATAAACCCAAAATGGTTTTAATAGTTTTTTTTATAGAACAGTTTAATCAAACTTTTGTTTAAATATTTGTTCCTTTTACTAATAAAAGTATTTTAGTAATGTTTTGTTTTCTTCTTCTTTCTTTTTTTCTTCTTCTACGAAAAAAGAATGAAAAACAAAGAAAAAAACACGTTCGATAGCTAAAATATTATTGTTCACGAGATGATATCGAAGAGGGTAAAGGCAACATGCGATTCTATTATTATAAGAAAAACTACTTATTATACATTTTTTGTTGTTTTATTTATGAACCACTTATTAAAAAGATAAGATGATAATGACCAGTTACCCCAAGAAGCACCATCATCGCCATATAGGAGGGAAGGAAGACGCCCCGACCCACACAGCCACCACAAGCAATGACATTTTAGTGATCATGACGACACCTGACATTAGTTCCGCTAGTTAACTCCTGGGTAAGCATTACGACCATGCGTTTTGTTGTTTAAATAATCATCTACACAATCATTAGCTTTCTAATAAGGTCGTTCTTAATTTTAGATTTGAATGAAATAAATGGCAGGTATATTCAACATATTATTATTAGCTTATTGTAAAAACGGATAGCAAGTCCCATAATGAACTTTTTTCAAACAATGGTAAGTAACTAAGGAACACACAATTTATGCCCATTTCTAGTATTGATGGAATGTCATAACATCACTATTTTTACTATCCTTACTGTTGGATGCTTTTTCTCACATGTAGGTACCTAATATGAAAAAATATAGGTACTACAATATCTATGAATAGGTACTTAACTTAATGATAAACTTCAATTACGTATAATGTATAAATTTATTTATATAATATAATGTAAAACAATAATGTATGTAATAATATGTGTGTGTACATATCAACCCATATGATGGCCCACTGCTGGGCACGGGTCTCCCCAGTAGAACCTACTAGTATGTAGACCCTGGGGGTAATTGCCATAATCGCCACGCTTGGCGAGCGGGTTGGCGATCGCAGTAAGACTTTAAGGACTTTAAGTAGGTACTCCGAGGACGCTGCTGCCCGTCCTCCGGTGTGAAATCCCTTAGTCGCCTTGACGACACCCACGGGAAGAGAAGGGGTGGTACTATTCTTAAGCCGGTACCACACAGCTGATGTGTGTGTACAATAATGTAATATTATTGTACACACACATTCACCACATTTACCACAACACCACTGCTGTACTGTAAGTGAAGCTGCAAAAGTGATTTGCTACCTTTTTTAAGCCAGGCGCTATTTAAAAAGATTTCAATTAATTAAATATGCCAATGAAATTCTGAAGCAGTTGATTTATGCTCAGCCATAAACGACATAACTGATGATATCCAGACAACCGACATAATTAGTAGACATATACTTGGTTAAGTACAGCTTTGGAAATGATCTCGAAACGCCTTACCAAAATGTAACAATACACAAGACCGTCGTTTGAATCTCATTTATTTAAAAATATATTGAGGGTAGGTAACTTAGAATTTGTTAAAATAACTTAATTGCACCAATCGAATCGAACAATACCTTACTTCAAGTTTTCAACCGTGTGGGTTTTAGTTAGTGTTACATTATTGCGCCGAGCTGATATAATTTGTTTAAAAAAGTGACTCCAATAAAATACTTAATATTCTTGTGAGTATTCCATCTAAGTATAATGTATTTGTACTTTTGTTTTGTTTTTTACGTTATCAAATATTGTTACAGTATTTCAAGCCAAAGTTTTAAAATAACCACAAAATGCCGGACGAAACAACGCTGCGTAAACTTCTTAAAAAGATTGCTATGGAACAAAACTACCATGACTACGAGCTCACCATCAATGAAATATCAAGCGGTGGCGCAAATTACACATCTAAATTATTTGCAGTAACAATAAAAGAACATGATAAAAAGGACTTACATCTCTTCGGTAAAGTCGCATCTTTCGGTGAAAAGCATCGATGCGCTACCGAAGGTTGGAAAATTTATAGTACAGAACAATTCTTTTACACAAAATTGACGAAAACTTATAAAGCTATAGAAGATATGTGCGATGTACCAAATGAGCATAGGCTAGTATTCTCTAAATATTATGGAAGTGATCCTAGTCTGTACGAAGAGACTTTAGTTCTTGAGAACCTAACTGCTTCAGGATGGCGCGTTTACGACAGATTTAAATCCATAGATTGGCCATACGCAACATCTGCTGTTACTGAAATGACTAAACTCCACGCATTGTCCTTTGCATACTGTAAAATGAATCCTGAAGAACACGAACAGGTGGTAGCTGATATACAATTCGAATATAACGGATCGCCTCGCATGACTAAGTTTATACGAGCTACAGCAAAAGTTGCGATGAATAAGGTCCGCGAGGAGAATCAAGAAGTTCTGAAGAACTACCTGAAGGAGTATGAAAACAGTTTTAGGACCCATACGAGACCAATAAAGTGTGCTGTTATTATACATGGAGACTACAGACCTAGTAACTTGATGCATAAAATTAACGAGGTAAGTTTAAGTTTTGTTTTTAACTAGTGATGAGAATCAGTAAATATACCTACCTAAATACTCATCATCATATGATGTTCCACTGCCGGATACGGTCTCCCCAGTAAAATCTACTCATTGGGTATAGATCCTGGATGTAATTGCCATAATCTCCATTCGCCACGCTTGGCAAGCGGGTTGGCTATCCCAGCAAGTTTTTAAAATACGTAAAAGACGCTGCTGCCCGTCCTCCGGTGTAAAATTCCTTAGTCACCTTGACGACTCCCACAGGAAAAGATGGGGAGGCACTAGACTTAAGCTGATACCACGTTTCTATCTTTGAGTAGTTTTTAAAAGTATTTTTGTCGTTACTATCCATGTTGTTTATGTGACAGTGACAGCATAAGAGATAACGGTGGCGGCGTTTCAAAATTGAGTGACTTTCGAATATTTTGCCTTTTAGTTTAAGGCAGACCCATGCCTCGATTTCGATTGTTCCAGCCGATGACCAATTATTTTGAGAACTTAAACGAACAAAACGTAATGTAGATTCATGACTGATGACATCTGTAGTTTTTGCTTCCTAAATGGATAAAAATAAAACCGGGCAAGTGCATATCGCGCCACGCACAATGTAGGATTCCGTTGTCCCCCGTCCGAATATTGCGGCTTATGAAGTGAGTTTTCTGTTGTTTTTGTTTCATACTAGAATCTGTACGGAAATTGTGTTACTTCTCACTTGGTCTGCTGTTACTCGTTAAGTTGTAAAACCAACTTAGCTGTAATAGCTTTTTAATTTCACTATTTAATACTAGTACCGTGATTTTTTTACATACCTAACATTAACCATTTAGCTGGCAGAGGGGGGGGGGGACACTTGACTCTAACAAAAATTTGCACTTTAAAGCTTAATATTCCACAAACGGATCCCTAAATCTAAAAATGATCCTCACAACCTCTAAACGTTTTTAAAAGTCCTATCTATCAAACTAACTACGATGGGGTAGGTGAGAAAACTTTGCATATACGGGAGGTACCCTATTTTTTTTTTCTTAATTTAATTCTTTCACTTTCTTGGCTTAAGTAATATGTGTATCCATGCAAAATTACAGCTTTCAAGCACTGATAGTCTCTGAGTTAAGCTGCGGACGGACGGACGGACGGATATGGCGAAACTATAAATAAAAATGGTACCAATGACGATCTCGTAGTTTGATTAAATGCGGGAAAGAAAATAGTCAATTTCAAAGGTCATTTTTTTTTAAAGATATCTATTAATGTAAGATAGGGTCCCACATTACTAGCAATCTTGTTAACCGCTCCAGCTAAGCTCAAAGGCTTGTGTTAGAAGTGAGTACATGTCGGTAGTATAACGGGTAAGATTCAAGACCGATACCTTAGCCAATATGCTACCGTCGCTTTAATATTTGATCACTTGCGTTGTTAATTAGTAGTGTCTGTTAAGATTGCAAATCATAATTATTAAACAAATATTCTTAATTATCTATTAGTATTAACCTGATTAATCTGCATATTTTTTAATAACTAATGATTCATTTTTCCTCCTTCTTATCGGACAGTGGTATCAATGTACCTTTATATTTTTTTAATATAGATTTTATCGTTTTATCGGCAGTAATTAAGTAGATATATTTACCTAGCTTTGGTTCTGCACGTAGTATACGCAATTTATTGTTAAAAATCCGGCTTGTAAGCAGTTTGTTATCGGATTTCAGATGTTAAAAATATAACGATTGATTCATGATACTTTATATAACGTTAAGTTATAGAACATTGAGGCTTTTACTGCTTAATTCTAAAATGGTTATACTAGGTCATTTTATATAAGATATATTATTTTTATTTACCTGTCATTGGTCATTATACTATTTAGGATTCTGTAAAGTTTTAGTAAGATATAGGTATAAATATGCACATCATGGACGGAATACGGTGACATTTGTGCATCGTGATGCACAAATACTAAAATGTTAGTTAGTAGGTACTACAGATACCAATCTAGCGGAGCTGTAAAAATACCCTCAGTGGTTAGTAGACAGGTATGCTTCCGATCTTCTCGATTAGACGGATTAGAGTTAAACAAAAAGTAGAAACAGATCCAGTAATAGATTTATACAATAGATTAGGCCTATCAGACTGTATTTTAATTTTTTTTCCGTTTTTCCAATCCAAGAAATCAAACAAGTCAGTTTTTAGCTAACCAAAGGAAAAAAATCGCGATTGCGCTGCCAATAATTTTCGCTAGATGGCGGCGAAGTGTTGTTGTTCGTTTGACGAAAAATTCTTTCCCTTGAAGCCAGAATCACTAGATTGGCAGTTGTGGGGCTTTGTATTAAAAATAATACCTTTGTTGATTGTGGACCCGTCTTAGAACTACATTAACATAAAGGTAATTATTAAAATTTCACATATTTTGGAGCAGTAAGAACCTAACAACTACAGAAATTTAATTTCTTTATCGGAAGAACCTTACATTTGTAAGGTAGGTACATATTTTTATTTATTTATAATAATTTTACACACACGTCGGTAGTATAATGGGTAAGATTCAAACCCGCAACATCACGATTGCGAGACCTTAGCCGTTAGGCTACCGCCGCTTTAATATTTCTTCACTTGCGTTGTTACCTTGAACCTTACATTTGTAAGATTGGTACATATTTTTATTTATTTATAATAATTTTATTTCTTGAAGTTTAACATCTAAAGAGTATTATTAGAGCAGCATCAAGAATAGTTTTAATTTGATGCAATTGAAACGAAACATTTTCAAATCTATTAACCTCTTCCATGTAAAATTATCAATCATATAGGTAATTGTGATTTTATTCTTCTAGGTGAGCGGTATATTAATGAAATAATTATACAACGTTAATCTTGGTATAGTGCAAACCTGAAAGTAGTTTACTCAGAATCAGTAACACAATGCATAGTAGTCGTTTTTGAAGCATGTTATATTTTTCTATTAATTAATTAATCAATCAACGCGAGTGACGATATGTGATCAATGTTTTTTATGATGTCATCACGTAAAATTATCGTTCGTAAGTCGACTTTCGAGACAACATTTCATCATACTCATTTATTTTTACATTCCTTTGAATTTATAGCATTATTGTGGTTCGAATTAGACGTCCGAAAATAATGGAATTTTACAAATACAATAATTGCATTTTTTTTTTGCATTTTTGAAAGATAGAAAAATTTGAAGTCCAGACCCAGGAATCCAACCCGAGACTTCCGTAGTCAAACCGGGCCAGAAGCGAACCACCTATCTGGACTATGTTACTAGACCTCAAATCTTTCTATCTCTTGATGCTAGCGAGTTTGGGCCCTCGCATGCGCCATCTAGTCGGTAGTTAAATCTGGGTTCATCATCTGGGTTCAAATTTTTTTATCTTTCAAAAATGCAATTATTGTATTTGTAAAGTAATTGGCAAGAAATGCCTTTAAAAATTACTTCATTATTGGATTTTTTAGAATAATTATACCTACTCTATAGGAAAGGAAGGAGGAAAATTTGAAAAATATTACTGATGAGCGTGACTAGACGTAAATTTTATAATATTATGATATTAGTGTGATTATAATTACTACTTGTTTATCTGATGTAATTAATCTTATCAAATAGCTTATCGGATTCTTGTTCGGATACACGTTTAATCATAGCAACAGGTGATATTATTTAGATTTCTACTTATATTATTCTGATATCGAAATATAGGTAATCTAGAATTTATTAATGTTAGGAATATTCTAGTTCTAACTAAATAAACGAAGGTTTATCTTTACATTAAAGATACGGATAATGTAGGATCATGTCAATATGAAAATGGCAATTGAACAGATCGTGAGTTCTTCGAGGTTAAGCAATGTTACGCCCACCGGTCCATAGATGGGTGACCGTTTTCGAACCTCGTGCCCTGAGGAGCAAGCTTAAGCCATTGGACCTGCGCCTAACCTTTCTCTGGTCGTATCGGATTGCCGTCCCATCGAACTATGATATTGACACTCAGAAAACATTGATAAACACACATCAGACTATGAGACTGAGACTTATGTCTGCGAACATAGGCGGATCCAGGGGGCGCGAACGGGGGTACGTGCCACCCCCAAACTGCTGTTTTTAGGAAATTCTTATATTGTACTTTTTTTTATAAGATAACTAGCAATGTGGGATTTTGATCCCACATTGACCTGGAATTAAAAAAGTGAATATTGACTGCAAAACGTGAAAGTGAGAAAAAAACTCGTGCGGCACTATCTTTTTGACAGGTATTGTTCCCAAAGTAGCGTTGTTTCTTTCTAGAGAGTGGTAATTTTGAGGTTATAGCGCAGTGCGCCATAACCTCACAAAATTGACCACTCTCATATACATTGACGCCTATGTAGATCAGGATTGCCTGATCTACATAGGCGTCAATGTATATGTATATAAATAGCCGAAGCGGCTGCATCAAGCTGTTTTGTTTTTGTTGTGTTCGTTATTATCAGGCTAAGTTTTTACAGTCTATTAGACGGAGTGTGCGGGAATCCTTCAGGCAGCGTCCGCCAGGAAGGTAACTGGCGAAAACATACGTATATTCTCAGATAGAGCCTCTGAGCTCCTTTACCTAAAATATGTATTTTAAAAAAACGTTACTTACTGTTCTTTCCACCATTGAAAGTCAATTATCTATACTAATATTATTAATATTATAAAGCGGAAGAGTTTGTTTGTTTGTTTGTTTGTTTAAACGCGCTAATCTCAGGATCTACTGGTCCGATTTGAAAAACTCTTTTGTTGGATAGCCCATTTATCGAGGAAGGCTATATAACATCGCGCTACGACTAATAGGAGCGGAGAAGCGACGAGAAATGTTTCAAAAACGGGGAGAAATTACGCATACGAAGTTGCGCGGGACAGCTAGTTTAGCAATATTCTAAAAGCTAATAAAATTTTAAATCAATCTGACTGATAGATTTTGAGATACAAAGTATTTAAAAAATCGATGCAGCAACAAGTGACTGTAATTATTATTTATCTCAGATATAAACCGATAATGTTGTATTTTAGAATATTTCAGTCACATGTTGATAACTTAATCACAAATACACAAGATAATAAAAGTAACAACCAAAAATATCATCATTTATATTGTTTTAATGTCATTGTTTTGTTCGATTATGATTTTTTATGATAGTTTACGATTTCTTAAATATTATTCTAGATTTAATAAAAACCTGTCTACTTATATCTATGTACATGAGTAAGTAATTAATGATGACAACATGGTGTTTTAATATTTAAGTTGTACGAGATTTTTTTTATTGGTTTTAAGAGTTGTTCATTTATAGGCAAACTTGTAATTGTAAAGATTGTGACTGCCTCTGTGGCGCGGTGGGAGTGTGTCCGACTGCTACGCAAGAGCTCGTGGGTTCGATTCCCACACGGGACACCACTTTGTGTGATCCACAAATTGTTGTTCCGAGTCTGGGTGTAATTTGTGTCCGTGACTTGTATGTTTGTAAAGTCCCCCGTGACACAGGGCTTGTACCCTACTGCGGGAGTTGTCTTTTTAAAAAAAAAAGAAAAACTTGATGATTTTAAAAGAGTGACCCGTGAGCTACTTAGCAGCTTCTTCTCATGAGCTTTACACTTGGAACTGCCGCCTAATTTTTTTTTTTAAAACCTATCATAGGTACCTACTATGCGTTTCAAATGAGTTGATAATTGTCATAATGACATTTTGATTCGCATTACGACTGCAACTTCATTGTATGACATAAGGTTAGCAATACAATGATTCGTAAAAAGGTGCCATTAGTAGGTATTACACAGAAGTACCTACCTACTCTAATGACCTATACGTAAGCACTGTATTTGATTATTTAATATTATAGATAATTTTAGTTAAAAAAATATCTCGTCTGACTGAAAGACCATAAAAGTGTAGAATCTTATATTTTCCCTTTTTACTTATTTCTATTTGGTGTTTATTAAATATTAGAGAATACTAATAATATTATAATAAAGAAAAATGTTACGTAAATAGTTCAAAGAAAATAAATATTACGTCAGTTCCATTACTATACACGTACGTACTTTACCCGACTTGGGAGTTTTTGTTGCTAGCGGTACAATTTTGACAAGTACAGAGTGAAGTTGTCGCGATCGCGATTATCTTCTCATTTGAAACGCATAGTAGTTAATTTTATTATTCTTTTAGTATGTAGGTAATAATTTTATGTTTTCAAACAATCATTATTTTGGTATGTACATACCTACATATAATCATTTATAGATGTAATTTAGAGTAGTTTTTAAATATCTTGTAGGTATGTATTTTAATTTGGTTTTACAAAATAAAGATTTTTGAGTTTAATTTTTAATTTTTTGGAAGTGCTTATAGAATCTGTAAAAAGTTAATATAATCTTGAAAATTTTCGAATATAAAGGAAGCTAATAAATACCTACTTCATTTGTTTTTCTTATACGTCTGTAGGTACCTTATGCCGGAAAGTCAAGGTTTCAATTCATTTACAAATGGACCCAGCAAATGCTGTCCCACCTACCACAGAAATTGGCAAATCCTAGAACTACATAAATAACAGTGTCACCAAACAAATTGAAATACAGTCAAAATACCACTCACGATGTACCTACCATACCCAATTCCAGAATATAATTATGCGGAAAATAAAGAATTTCGGGTATTTTTCAATAAACGCAAATAACATATCAATAGGCACATCTTGTATCCATTGATTGATGTTATTTGCAAATACATGTAATTCCAAAATATTATGATAAATATATCAACATTATCATACATCCGCAACTTAAATTAATGATGACGTCATCAGGTAGCCTCCTTCGGCGCTAAAAACTGGTTCCGCGTTCATCACGAATGAATACAATACACTAAGCATTTGTGATGAAATATGACTGTAATACATTGCTGAAGCTTTAATCTATCAATTCATATTTTTTACAAACTCACATACTAAACCTATTTGTAAGTTAGACTTTAGACACAACTAACTACTATGTTTAAAATTATTACACAATATTTAATAATAATTGCTGCTTACAGAGCAATTAAGTACGATCAACGGTCGACCTAAATCGATACCAAGAAATGTTACTTACAACCCACAATAGACGGATATTTACATTTTAATACTACCTTTTTCCTGCGGCTTCCGCCGGCAGAATACTAGCACTGCCATTGACATATAGACCTGGACCATGCCATTCCTTTCAATTATAAAGTAAATATTTATTGCAAAGCGAGAAAGAGAGAAAAAACACATTTACAGGTATCGTTGGTGGTGTCCACAAAGTAGCGTTGTCTCTTTCCAGGGAGTGGTCAATTTTGTGAGGTTACGGCGCAGTCTTGGTCTCTATGTCAATAAGTACTGCCTGTACCATAGTCTTACGTAAATACGTTTTCATTATTCAGCACGATAACTTTACAAAAACGTTGAATGTATTTATTATAAAAGTATTTTTTAATTCATTGTGATAGGAGTTGTAAAAATGGCAGCACACTAACATGTTTTTACAGCTCCGCATTTAACACGGTAATGTTTGATTTTGTGCCTATGAACTAGTCTGATGTTTAAACTACATTGCCGTAAAGTTATATCAAAATCCGTTTATTAAAAGCAAAAACATCCATCCATCTGAAAATTCAGATTAATGGATGTTTAGTGAGATTGAAGAAAATGAGAATTTTAAAAGGTTTAAAGGTTTAAAATGGTACTTAAAACTAAAGTGGGGCTATGGGTAAAGCCTTAAAAATACCGGGTGATTTGTAATACGCTAATAACCCCCGCTCGTGGATTCTTTACATTAGGTACAATAAATAACTTTGTAATATCAGTTTTGAAAAAATAAGTTACATTTTAACACTTTACTGGATTATTTTACTGGAGTAAAATCGTTGTTTATTGTGAGGTTTAAGCCCTAAACCTGACAGACTTGTGGTAGGTGATTGTATGACAAAAGTAGGCGGTTATAGATACAAATGTAATTATTTTTCAAAACTGATATTACAAAGTTAATTGGGGTAATGTAAAGAAGCTACGAGTGGGTTATTAGTATATTACATATCATCCTGTTGGATGCCGCCTTTATACGTAACTTTAATCAAAATCGATTTAGTACGGAGACTACTTTTCCTAATCCAAACTATACCTACTTACAGAGTTATCGCTCTTTTAATATTTTGAGATAAATAGTTGAACCACTGTAGCCACATGCAAATAATATAAACTAACGAAACATAATTATGTATTCATACAATTTGTAATAAAAAGAGTAATAAAAATATAACACCAAAAATAATCAATTTCCAGTGTTCGATAAAGGCACATGTGAATATTTGTCGTTGTCTGCCTTGATACTGTTACTCTTATCGGTCCGAACGAATTTATAAGAACGCTGTACCGTTGACCAAAGCTACAAACACTCAAGGACTGTTGCCCATCAACAGAGCACACAAATTGAATTTATTTGGTCTCATTGTTAGCCCACAATAGTGTTAAGTCGCACTATCAGACGAACTCGCGAAGGTATCAAACGTACGATCATAGATAGTGTCAGTTTTGTATTAATTACGCAATCAGCACGTGCTTACGGTAATAAAACAACAAATATGGCGAACGCGGATGAAATTCTAAACAAACTTTTAGTACAAATAGCTAAAGAACAGAATTTCGTTAATTGTGAATTAAAAGTGGAACCAATATCAAGTGGCGGCGCTAATTATACTTCAGAATTATATAATGTCACTATGAAAGAAGGAGATCGCGTTATTAATATGTTTGCGAAGGTAGCCGCTATGGGTGAAAAAGTAAGGACACAAACACCGAAATTTTACGAAACAGAGCGTTTTGTGTATACTAAGCTGACGCATATTTACAAAAAGCTTGAAGACGAACAACAAGTGCCACAGGAACACAGACTGATATTTCCAAAATTCTACGGTCTAAATCCAACATTGTATGAAGAAATTGTTGTGTTAGAAGACCTTGTCGTTGAAGGATATGAAGCTTTTGATAGATTTAAATCTATTACTTGGGAATACGGAAAGTCAGCGATGAGTGAATTGGCTAAGATGCACGCGTTATCGTACGCTTATAGCGAATACTACCCTGAGGAATTCTCGGAAGTTGCAACAAAACTGAAGTTTGAATGGAACACGGATGATGGTATGATGGCAGATTATATGGCTATCGTCGAAGCAAGAGCTGTTAATGCTGCTAATGAGAATACTAGAGACAAGTTGAAGGCATTCTTTGATAACCAAGGAATGAAAGAGATGCAAATTATGTTTCAGTGGGCTAACAGGCCAGTGTTGACTCACGGGGATTATAAGCCTGGTAACTTGATGCACAAGAATCGAGAGGTAAGTTTTTCAAAAGAATTATATAGATTTTAAATAACTATTTATACTAGATGAAGGCTGCAAGTCATATGTGTTTGCTGCAGTTATTATCTTTAATAGTTATAATGAGAGTGCGACACCAAGTAATTTTCCGGTAATTAGGTAATTAGGTACATAGGTATTGTATTCAATATATATCATATATTGAATCGTCGACTCATATAGACGTGCGCATAATTAATAAATTAACAATTGCATAAATAGTGACCTAGTTCACCGACTGTGTTTTTTATACGAAATTAGTTTAATTATGAACAATTGATAGTGTTATTTGCCTCAAAAATGGATGGTAGTCCAACGCGAAGCGGCCCCCCTGCACCATCAACGCCCAAAAGTGAGAAAATGGAAGTTATTTCAACACCGGAAATACAGCAATGGATGGGGTCTGTCCAACAGTACCTTGGCGAAATATGTACGATTTCCGCCGACGGAAAACTGAACTCGGAGCAAAAGTTGAGGATTGCTAACCTCTGCCGCCAAGTTGGAAATAGTGTTGCTCAATTGGCTGTTCAGTATCAGTCACTCAAACAGAAAGCTATACAAACACATGTGTCCTTGCAGAATCAAAGTGACCAACTGGATTTGGCGAAAAATCTGACAGAGATTAAACAAACGATCAAAGAGTCCTGTACCAACCAAGCCATGACAAATTCTTCCTTCGCAGACATGGTGAAGAAGGGGACCAATAGTTTTGTTCGGCCTACTTCTCTAAGTTCCGTAGCCATTTATCCTAGTGATAGGTCAAAAACTAGCGATGAAACAAAAACTTTGGTCCAGAAAATCGTCTGTCCTGAAGAAATGCAGCTGAAAGTTCGCGGTGTCCGAAACACAAGAAACGGAGGGGTTATCATCAGCACGGAGTCCAAAACCGACCTAGAAAAACTGAAGCAATCAGTGCAACTAGCCAAGTCAGGTCTTACCGTCGACGAAACCCAAAAGCGTAAACCCCGCATTATAATCATAGGAGTCCCTACACAAATCAGCGAAAATGAGGTCTTTAAATGTATCTACGAACAAAACATAGTAGAGAAAGTACCGTCCTTGACTAGAGACTCATTTTTGAGCTCAATGAGACTCAGCCACAAATCTGGGAAGAAAGACGCAACGACCTGTAATTACATCCTGGAAGTTTCAGCAGTCATTCGTAAAGCCCTAATCACTCAAGACAGAGTTTTCATTAACTGGACATCATGCCCTGTACGTGACTTCACGCTAGTAACCAGATGTTACAAATGTCAGCAGTACGGACATGCAGCTAAAACGTGCAAGACTCCTGACTCTACATGCGGTCATTGCGGTCAAGACGGGCATTCAATTCAAGACTGCAAAAAGAAATCAGAGGCGCCTAAATGTGCCACTTGCGTGCGCTTCAAAAAGCCAAGCAATCACAAGACGGGAGACACCGACTGCCCTGCAAAAAAAGCAGCTGAACTAAGGTACATTAACTCGATCGACTATGAAGGCGCCTAGAGCGCCACATACTCACGTGTATTTTAGGACTAAAGTATATATAAGTTATAAATATGGATGTAAATTTAATTACGCAACTAGACAATAGTTTTATATCTGAATCAAAGTTTTGTGAGGTTGAAGATTGCAGACAATATCTTACCCGTTACGAAAATTCACTAACCATTCTTACCCAAAATATTCGCAGTATTCATAAAAATATAGATAGCTTACATGTTTTTTTTTCAGAGGCTTAATTTTCATTGTGATGTAATCATTCTTACTGAGTGTTGGTTATTAAATCGGTACGATCACCTCCCAATAATATCTGGTTACAATCTCTTCTATACTACTACAAATCAAAATCAAAATGATGGTGTCGTGGTTTATGCTAAAAAATCATTAAAGGTCACAGTAGAGGAGCCAACTCTGCAAGACTGCAATGGTTTGATATTCAAAATTGGTTCTGACACAGCTATTATCGCCTTGTATAGATCTCCTTCTTTCAGAAACTTAGATCCATTTCATAACTCTCTAAATAGCATACTGCAATCGCTATCTTCGAATAAAAACATAATACTAACAGGTGACTTGAATATAAACATTAGCTCAAAGTCTTGCGATTCAGGAACCCATAACTACCTTAATTTGTGTTCATATCACGGTCTTCAGTCCGCTCATACATTATCTACCCATCAAAGCGGTTCCTGTCTCGATCATGTAATGATTAAATCCAACTTGACATACATTACGCTTGTTACTAACTCAACTGTAACTGATCACCACGCTGTCCTACTAACAGTAAATTTGACGCCACCTAAGCAGATTCGTCCGCAGACAAGGTCTAAATTAGACATAAACAAACTCGAACATGATTTACGTAACATCGATTTTTGCCCAGTTTACAATAATGCCGACCCTAATATATCTCTGTCGTATTTAATTAAAAATGTCCAGCAAGCAATTTTACGCAACACAAAAATAATAACAATAAATAAGAAAAATTGTAATATTAAACCCTGGATTACTCCTGGTCTTATACGGTGTATAAGACACAGAGATCGACTCCATCAGCGAACAAGACGAGACCCTGACAACCTTATACTACTAACCACATATAAAAGATACAAAAATTTTTGTAACAACCTACTCAAAAAGTTAAAAATTAATTATGACAGAGATGTATTACAAAGGGCAGGTAATAATAGTAAGCAGATATGGCAACATATTAAAAGTATGACTTACTCCTCGAAACAGCACGAATCAAATTCGAGTTTACTGCACGCTAACTCAACACCACTTAATTCTGCTAACCATGTAAATAACTATTTTATTAATGTGGGCAAAAACCTTGCTGAACGTATTCAAAACCAAAATTATAGCCTAGGATATAATCATCCCCCCCAACCTATCTGCAACGTTAGCTTAAAGTCGCTCGTTATGTTTGACACTGATGAAAATGAAGTAGCTCGAATTATCACTAGCCTGAAGGATAACTGTGCCGCTGGCTCGGACAATATTAGCAATAAAATCATTAAATATTTTAAACATATTTTTGCACCTCCTTTAACATATATTTTTCGACTTTGTCTATCTGAAGGGATTTTTCCTCAATGTCTAAAGAAGGCTGTAGTTATTCCAATCTTTAAATCCGGCAACAAAGATCTTGTTACCAATTACCGTCCGATATCCCTACTTCCCTCAATATCAAAAATATTGGAAAAAATTATAAATATTAGGTTAGTTAATTACTTAGAAAACAACCAGTTCCTATCCCCTTCACAATATGGTTTTAGAGCTAAACTGTCCACAGCCGACGCGACTCATAGCTTGACAGATTATGTTTCTCAGGAGCTTGGCAAAGGGAATCAGGCCCTGGGCATATTCCTTGACCTTGCCAAAGCTTTTGATACTATTTCAATTCCCATTCTCCTAACCAAGTTAGAGTCTCTGGGCATAAGAGGGACACAGCTAAAACTCTTGGCAGACTATTTAGATGAAAGATACCAGTGTATCAAAATAGACGACATTATGAGTGAAGAACAAAAATGTTCCGGTTTTGGTATACCTCAGGGTAGTATTTTGGGCCCTACGTTATTTTTAATTTACATAAATGACCTTTGCAACCTAAATATCGGCCATGGCAAGATAATAGCATATGCTGACGACACAGCTATTATATTTACAGCTAAAACCAAGACAGATTTGTTTAAAAATGCACAGCAAGGTTTTAATATTATAAATAATTGGCTTTGTCATAATTTACTAACATTAAACGCTGATAAGACAAAATATATCCATTTTTCTATGCGCCACTCATACCACAACGGCGCTGACACAGATTTATTTGCACACTATTGCAACAATCCCGCAGAGAACACATGTAACTGTCCTATTATTCACAACACTAGTAACATAAAATATCTCGGTATTATTATCGATGACACACTTTCATTTAAGTATCACATTGAAAATTTAGTGACTAGAGTCAGAAAACTAATGTTTGTTTTTAAAAAACTTCGTACCACCGTAGACTCAAAACTGATCTTACAAATATATCAAGCTCTGTGTCAGTCCGTCATTCAATATTGCATCACTTCATGGGGTGGAGCACTAAAAACCATTATACTACCTCTTGAAAGAGCTCAGAGAGCAGTTTTAAAAGTAGCTACCTTTCGTCCTTTCCTATTTCCCACTTTCCTTCTCTATAAATGCTGTAAGGTACTGACTGTTCGCCAGCTATTCCTACTAAATGTCATTTTAAAACAACATAAGCTGCTCACCTTCAATGCTGACATTACTAACAAGAGACGAAAAGATATAGTCTGCACATCTAATTCTACCTCAAGATATACATTTACAAACAGATTTTTTAATTTTATAGGCCCTTTTTTGTATAACAGATTAAACCGAATAATAAATATATACCATCTTAATTATTTTAATTGTAAAATAGCTATAAGTTCGCAATTACAAGCTATGTCATACGAAGAGACGGAGGATTTACTGGTAGTAATAAAATAAAAAAAAAAGGCTCAAATTTCTCACTAATTATGTAATTAGCATAAAATAAGTTAATTTATTTATCTTTGTTTTATATTTAGTTAACAGTTCTTATTTTTAGTTAAGATTAGTTTTAGTTTCAGAAAGTATTTGTTTTAAATACTTTTTTACTTTCTCGCCTGAAACACAGGTTTCAACCTAGTTCAGGCAAATATCCAACTGTGCCGTTTATTATTTATAAGTGTACCTAAGTTATGCTATTGTACCTATACTTTATGAATAAATTTTATTATTATTATTATTATTATTATTATTATTATTATATAGGTATATTGTTTAGTGGTTCTGTCAATCACAGCATTGACTACACTTTTATGAGTTCTAAACAACGCGTGTAGATAATAACACGGTGACCTTTTAACCATCAGTGCAGTAATATGTTCATAATTACTTCTCAGGTAGGTAATCATTTATCTACTTGTACAGTATTCATGTGTGTTTTTGTGCATATTGTGACCTTCTATGAAGTTATAAGACAAGTAAATATGTTTTTGTCTATCCCCAAAAAACTACTGGCATAGACAGTTTGTAACAACTACAGTGAGGCAGATATACTCAGTATTTGTAGCCGAAAGCTTATTCTAAAAGTGAGACTGTTCATTTTAGACATTTTATTTATCCACATAATAAAAAGCTGAAAATTACTGATAGGTGTAACCTATGATATAATCAATATAATCATATGTTTTTATTTACATAATAAATAAATATTACGCAACATGTATGTAAAAAGAGCTACCGCAAAAACAAGGTCAAGTCCGACCTCAATCAAATAGATTCAAACAACGATCTCGGACTCTCGCCCAGCGATCAAGTTTATCTCACTAACTAAAATATACCTATAGGAATTACAGCTCAATATCGCGTGGCGTGCGCCAACGTGCAGTCGCCGTTAGGCTATTGTTATATATTTTATTGTAAACTAGTTGTTGTGAATTCCTGATCTAAAATGGCGCAAGATGAAGAGATTTTAGAGAAACTCGTCATACAAATTGCGGAGGAACAGAATTTTGCTGACTACAAGTTGACAATTGAGCCTATTTCAAGTGGCGGCGCCAATTATACTACCTTCCTATGATACATACAGTGAGATTTCACTGTTGAAGAGGGTAACAATGTCCATCATTGGTTCGCTAAAGTTGCAGCTATAGGGGAAAAACTGAGGACACGAGCGCCAAAGGTTCATGAAACAGAAATTTTTGCTTATACGGAACTTGCGAAGGTTTTCGACAGACTTCAAGATGAACACCAAGTCCCAGAGGAACACAGGCTAACATTTACTAAATTATACGGGTGGAAGCCTGACGATTTCAAAGAAACTGTAGTTCTGCGGAATCTTGTTAAGGCTGGGTATGAATCTTATGATAGATTCAAGTCCATCGACTGGGAATACTCGAAATCTGCGCTAGGAGATTTAGCCAAAATGCATGCACTATCATTTGCGTACGACGAATATAATTCGAAAGAGTTCAATCAAACTGTTAAAGAACGAAAGATTTACTGGGACTTTGAAAGCGAGGAGGTGGCAGTTTATTTTGACAATATGGTTAATAAAGCTAAGGGTGTCATCCCAAGTGGGAACTTAGAGAAGTTTAGCAAATATTTTGAAATTATTAAGATGAACGCATTTGCAGAATATTACAAATGGCTTCGAAGGCCTGTGTTGGGTCACGGGGATTACAGGCCGAGTAATTTGATGCACAGGATTCGAGATGTAAGTTCATTATATTTTCATCCTCATTTAGTTCAATACAGAATACACCTCACGTACTTTGAGACACAAGATAACATCTAGTCTACAATAGCAACCCAAGGGTTTTTTATTTTGTTTCGTTTATTTATTTATTCGTGGATCATAAGCACCTAAGTTACAGATGGTAATAAATACAATTTTAAAAACATTTTGTAGTGCACTATGTCCTACCAGATATGGTATACAAAATTAAGTATTTTTTTTTTAAAACGACTCCCGCAGTAGTGTACCAAGCCCTGTGTCGCGGGGGACTTTACAAACATACAAGTCACGGACATAAATTACACCCAGACTCGGAACAACAATTTGTGGATCACACAGAGTGGTGTTCCGTGTGGAACTCGACCCACGACCTCCTCCCACCGCACCACCGAGGCAGTCAGTATGTCAGAATTGAATACATTACAATTTCAAATTATTTTAATTCTTACAATTCAAAACATTTCAATAGATTAAAATTATTAAATAATAAAAATAAGGTGGTATAATTAAATAATGAAGCGGTGGTAGCTTAATGGCTAAGGCATCGGTCTCGCAATCGTGAGGTCGTGGGTTCGATCCTACTCATTATACTACCGACTTGAACCCACTCTTAACACAAGCCATTGACCTTAGCTGGAGGGGTTAACAGGATTGCTAGTAATGTGGGATCAAAATTCCACATTACCAGTAATCTTTTTTTTTAAAGGTTTAGATTAAATAAAATTAAATGTCATCAATTACAGAATATTTTAATTATTATATTAAATATATTTAAAGGTTTATTTGGCTACGGGTCGACTACTTTAATTATTATGTGACAAATAGGCCTTGCCTATATAGTATACTTTAATTAGTAATAGTAAATACATTATTCCTGAACAAATAATATCACTTTTTTCTAAGATATATTTAGGTATTTTATAATATATTTTTGGTGCCATGCCTAAGAATTTTTTATCATATATGGCCTTTTTATGTTGTCTACGTCGGCTTTTATAGCTATTTTTGCCAAACTTCTTGGCAGTATATGATTAGGTATAAATGAGACAAAAGATGTAGTATAGTCTGGTTATAATTATCCAAAGGTGCATCTTATATACTAACGACTTCGTGTTGATAACAGATAGTAGAAACATTTAATAGATACTGAACGTGCGATAAGGAACATAAGATTGTGATGTAGATTGTAGATACAGCACAAAGATATTGTACTGTAACAGTACACCCCCCTTTAAAAAAATTTATGGTAATAGTGTTTACAATATAAATTTGACCTAGACCTTACTAGTTATTTGCTGATGTATATAAATAATAATGCTATTGTACGCGGTGGAATTTGATGACGCCTGTCATTAGTTATTTGCTGATGTATATAAATAATAATGCTATTGTACGCGGTGGAATTTGATGACGCCTGTTGTGGTGTGATTTGCTGACGTCTGTAATTTTGACTTAGCTGTTGCACGAGTGTTTATTATTTTTTTTCGTTAAACTCTTCATTCTTCTGTCCAGTGTTTTCATTATGCCGTAAATTAGGATCACGCCGATTGTTAAAATAATCTGTCCCATTGCAACATTTCTTGTCCACCGTAAGTCCTCCTGGATCAGGTTACGGAGTTGGTCCGCTTCGTTTTGATTGAGGCAATTGTCCGTATTGTATGTTATCTGGTCCTTAGAACTTTGATTTCCCATTTTAGATGTCTTGTTGTTACGAGTAGTTGTGAATTAATGGTATATGTTAAGATCTATGTTAATATATATACGAATAGCTTGCTTATATCAGCGATTTTTTATAGACGTACTACTGGCTTTACTTTACGTCCCGATCGTGTAGTGTACGTGTGTGAATGCCTGTCGCAATCCTTTGAATCTGGCACGTAGTTTGATTTGTCATTGATCATGAAAGCTGGTTTCAATCTATCAATTGATATCACTGTCTCTTTATCCCTAATTCTAATGCAAAATGTTTTATCTGTTTTACTAATTACTGGGTAGGGTCCTTCATACGGCGGTGTCAGGGCTTTCTTAATTCTATCACACCGAACAAATACGTGTGAGCATTCTTTGAGTTCGGGATGCACAAATATAGCTTGATTGTGTTTTTTTCTTTTCGGAATTGATGTCATTTGTGTGATGTCCTTTTGAATTTGTTTTACAAACTCTTCGTACGTTGATAACTGTGCTGCTGATGACTCAAAAAATCCTCCAGGGAGTCGTATTGGCGTTCCATATGTCATCTCTGCTGAACTATAACCTGTGTCTTCTCGCAAGCTACTCCGCAACCCGAGTAAAACTGTTGGAATTTCTTTTAACCAATTTTCGTTGGATTCTCTTGTCATTAGCGCCGCCTTTAAAGTTCTATGAAATCTCTCTATCATTCCATTGGATTGTGGATGATAAGGTGTTGTCCTAATTTTATGTATTCCCAAAAATTGTGAGAGTGACTCAAATATTCTTGATTCAAACTGTCGGCCTTGATCCGTAGTAATGCGCAATGGACATCCAAAACGAGTAATCCATCCTTCGAAAAGTGTCTTGGCTACTGTTTCTGCAGTTATATCTTCTACCGGAAATATTTCGGGCCATGACGTACAACGATCTATGATTGTGATTAAATATCTCTTCCCTTGTGAAATCGGAAGTGGTCCGACGATGTCAATATGTAAATGTTCAAAACGTTGCGCTGTCATAAATGTACCAGGAGGTGATATCGTATGTCGTTGTATTTTTGATTTTTGGCAGGCTATACATGATCTACACCAATTATTGATATCTTTGTTCATATACGGCCATAAATACCTTTGGGTTATCATTTTTCTCGTAGTTCTTTTTCCTGGATGGCTCATACCATGAATGGTATCGAAAATTTGTTTGCGAAAATGCTTTGGTAAGTAGGGGCGGCTTTTTCCAGTAGACGTGTCGCAGGTGATGTTTATTGTGGAACCCGGAAGCGTAATGTTTTTGAATTTTAATCTTTTATTGTCATGTAATTTACTTAGTTCATTATCTGTTGATTGACATTTTTCCAATTCAGCGTAATCGATAGGTGATGGCACGTATATTTCCTCTATTCGAGATAAGGCATCGGCGGTAATATTGTCACGTCCGCTTATGTGTTGAATGTTGGTACTGTATTGTGAAATGAAATCTAACTGCCGGACCCGTCGCGGTGTATCGTTTGATGATGGTTTTTGGGAGAATGCGTATGTCAAAGGTCGGTGATCCGTAAATATTGTAAATTCTCTTCCCTCGATTAATCTGTGAAAATGTTTGACGGCCATGTATATTCCTAACAGCTCTCTGTCAAACGTAGAATATTTTTGTTGAGTTTCGCTCAATTTTTGTGAAAAAAATCCTAATGGTTCCCAATTGCGTCCGGATTTTTGTTGTAAAACTCCACCAACGCAAGTAGCACTAGCGTCGGTCATGAGCGCTAGTGATGCGTTGCGGGAAGGATGCGCTGTTAACACTGCGTTTTTCATGCTTTCCTTGCATTTTTCGTAAGCTTTGTCTGCTTCCGTTGTCCAAGGAACAGGTGAATTATCGTTCTTTTTTGAACCATGTAGATATTCGTTTAAAATTCTTTGATTTTCCGCTGCGCGTGGAATATTACTTCTGTAGAAATTGACCATGCCCAAAAATCTTCTTAATTCTCGAATTGTTTTCGGTTTGGGAAATTCCATGATTGCTTTGTAATTTTCTTCGGTAGGGTGTATTCCTTGGCTCGTTATATGATAACCTAAGAAATCTATTTCCCTTCTGAGAAATTCGCATTTTTCGAGATTAATGGTTATTCCATTCTCGTGTAAACGTTTGAAAACCGTTTCTAAATGCTGATAATGCAAATCTTCGTTGTCCGATGCGATGAGACAGTCGTCTACAAATATAAATACGAAGTTTAAATCTCTAAATAAGGAATCCATGAATCGTTGAAATGTTTGTGCCGCATTGCGTAATCCGAAAGGCATTCTTAAGTACTCAAAAAGTCCAAAAGGTGTGATGATGGCTGTTTTTTCTATATCTTTAACAGGAATACAATGGTATGCTTTACGTATATCTATCTTGCTTAGTATCTTCTTATTTTCTAATATGTATGTAAAGTCAGTTAATCTTGGTAGTGGGTATTTGTCCGGTACTGTCGTGCTATTGAGCATTCGATAGTCTCCGCACGGTCTCCATTCGCCATTTTTCTTTTTTACCATATGTAATGGGCTTGCCCATGGGCTATCTGACGGTCGGCAAATTCCGAGTTCTATCATATTTTGAAATTCCTTTTTGGCTATGTCGTATTTTTCTGGAGGTAATGGTCTTGCCCGAGCTGCGACGGGTGGTCCTGTAGTGATAATGTGATGTTCAATCTTATGTTTGGGCGCATTGCGGAGAGAGGACCCTTTCGTGATGTCTTCGTATTTGTTTAAAAGTTGCGTAATACGTGGATTCGTTCCCACTGCGATAGTACGAATTGTTTGTTGTGTCGCTTTTTCCGAAGTTACATGCGTTGTCAGCTCTGTAACTTTGTCGATAAGTTTGCGACCTGCTATGTCGACTAATAGTTTATAGTGCTCTAGAAAATCTGCTCCAATTATTGGTTGTGTAACATCGGCGATTACAAAATTCCATTTATAACATCGTTGTAGTCCTAAATTCAAGGTAAGCGTCTTCTCGCCGTAAGTCCTAATTTTAGTCCCATTTGCAGCGTATAGTGTGTATTGTTCATTTTGTAAAATTGAATGTCTCTGTTGCTTGCTAATGACTGAAATATTTGCGCCCGTGTCAATCAAAAACTTCATACCACTTTTTCGGTCGGTAATGGTGAGGCGATTGGATGGGTGGATTGCACAGAGTTTCGCCGTTGTCTGTGCTCTTATTCGTTTCCCTGGTTCCGTACGTAAGTCATTGGTTTCCAACCGCATGGTTTAATGCAGTTCTTTGCATATTTTCCGAATCTTTCGTGGTAGTAACAAAATCGATTTGCTCCTCTATAGTTTGTTCTCGGCCTCATAATCGGGAATTGTTGACGTTTCTTGAAATGATTGTGCGTGTTGGGTCGATAGCCATATTGACCTTGCTGAATTGCGTCAATATCTATCTGTAATTTTGCTAGCTGGGCTAAAATGCATGCTGTATTGTTGTCGTTTGAAGTGTCGTTGCTAACAGCTGATATTTCGGTTACTTTTGAATTCATTATTATTTTGTCTGCAATTTGGCTCAGTTTGTCAATTTCCATGTCTTCCGTAACTGCTAGAACCGTAGTAACTGATGTTGGTAAAAGCCTGAACCATAGTAGTTTAATTGTTTCGTCACTGATTTTTCCTCTCCCGAGGACTCGCATTTGACGTAATAACTGCGAAGGTTTTTGATCACCGAGTTCTGTCTCTGATATTAATTTTTGAAACTGTCGCTGTTCTGTTTCTTCGTAACAATCAATTAAACGTTCCTTGATGTTTTTGTATTTATCTGTAGTCGGTGGTGAAGTGATTAGGTCACTAACTTGTAGTATTTCTTCCTTGGATAACTTTGCTATTACTGTACAGTATTTGTATTCGTCTCCTTGCTTCTGTGGTGCTAATATGGCTTCTAGTTGCGTGAACCATAATCTTGGTTGGTCTTTCCAAAATTCCGGAATGCGGGATAAAACCGAGGTGCCAGCAGCTACTTCAAGTGTTCCTTGCTGATTTATGTTCGCCTTGCACGGTGATTGTGCCATGTTTCTTGCTGCGTATTCGTTCGTCGGGGTCACCAATTTGCCAAACTTCTTGGCAGTATATGATTAGGTATAAATGAGACAAAAGATGTAGTATAGTCTGGTTATAATTATCCAAAGGTGCATCTTATATACTAACGACTTCGTGTTGATAACAGATAGTAGAAACATTTAATAGATACTGAACGTGCGATAAGGAACATAAGATTGTGATGTAGATTGTAGATACAGCACAAAGATATTGTACTGTAACACTATTTATTGTACTGTTTAGTGTGGCATATAGGTCAAGTGTATTTTAACAAACTTTACTAATTCTTAAGTATATATTAGATATATTTCGGGACTTAATCGCGTGAATTATTTAAAGGTACGAACCTTTTATTTACCCGAAGTTTCGATTGAATTGCACCGATCGTGGTCACGGGTCGACTACCTTTAAATAATTCATGCGATTAAGTCCCGAAATATATCTAATATGTATAAAAATCGTGAAAGTTTAAAAACAGTAATTCATATGTATGTTACAGTATACATCATTATGAATAATAATTAAGACAAAATAATCATTTTCGCATAACACACGGGACAACACTTTGTGTGAGCCATAAATTGTTGTTCCGAGTCTGGGTGTACTTTGTGACCGTGACTTGTGTGTTTGTAAAGTCCCTTGCGACACCGGGCTTGTAAACTACTGCGGGAGTCTTCTTTAAAAAAAAATAGTATACTTAATAGGTAGTTGATCTCAGGCAAAGTATCGATCACGAATTGAAAATAGCGGGTGACGATGATTGATGATAAATGGTATTAAGGCTGACACTGATGATTGATAACGATAATGAAGCACTGTCAAGTTTGTATGGGTCAAACTTTATCGCCCAGATCATAATCGCATCTTTTTCGGCGCTGCGGGAAGTGCAGCCTCTTCACCCTTGCGTAACAATGCACTGGCACCAGGGCTTTGTGCTAGCGGGCGGAGAATGCACTCCCTTCGCGCCTTCGGTTCTAAATAACACCTTTGGGGTATCACGAACAACGGTTTTGTCATAGCTTTGAACTTGATTTACTACATACTATAATTCTAGATTTATTACTACTCGTTTCGAATGAAATATACACATTTTATTACTTTCGCACATAATAATAACTAAGCAAAATGATTAATTCGGACCTTATAATCACAGTTCCTAAAATGCGTTTTTTATGCATAATTCCTAGTGACTATAATCACTAAATTAATCAAATTTACTGAAATATATATAAGGGCATGGCAGCGTTACTATACCTAACCTTAAAAAATGAGGTACATAGCTGTGTCTAAATTAGACTAGCGAAATTGGTAACCACTTCAGTGTTTTAGTAAATGCGTTATTCACGTCATTAACAGTGCATCTATAATGGCGATAAAAGATTACTGATATTAGATACAAATAATCCATCAATAATAGATTAAGGTAATTTGATAATACGTGACATGATGTGGCAAAAATGTGATATGTTGGCAGTCTGGTGTGATTCTATAACCAAAGCAGACGTACTTTCTCAAATAACAATATGGGACAATCTGAATAAATTCTTCTAAACCTTATACCCCAAATTGCGAAAGAACAAAATTTCGTAAATTACGATACTAAAATTGAAGCCATATCAAGTGGCGGTGCCTACTACGCGTCGTTTCCTTACGTCGTAACTCTCACGGAAGGCGACAATGTAGTTCACATGTTTGCTAAAGTTGCATCCATGGGAGACCAGATGCGCTCCCAAGCTCCCAAACTTTATGAAACAGAAATCTATGTTTATACAAATCTGATAAAAGTTTACGAAAAACTACAAGATGAACATGACGTTCCTGAAGAACATAGACTAACTTTCCCCAAATTCTACGGCTATCGCTCTACATTTTATGAAGAAACTGTTGTTTTGGAGAATCTGATAGTAGACGGGTATGAAGCTTACAATAGATTCAAGCCTTTTAGTTGGGAATATGCGTACTCAGCCGTGCGAGATCTGGCTAAGATGCACGCCCTATCTTTTGCCTACTCCGAATATTATGCCGAAGAATTTGATAAAGTAATCGAAGATAGAAAGTTTATGTGGGACGCTGTAGGCATGGCAGAGTACATGAAGACGCTATTTAAAAACACAGTAGAAGTAACTAGAGAGGAAAATAAGGAGAAATTACAGAAGTTTCTTGACGACTTCGACATGGATGTATTCGCTCAACATTTTATGAAGGCGCACAGGCCAGTTTTGGGACATGGAGATTTTAGACCAAGCAATTTGATGCACAGGAATCAAGATGTAAGTTGTTTATCGATTTCAAATTGATTGATAAAATTTGATTTATATAAATGAATCTGCTTTTTATTGTATGAACCTACTTTTTTAAATTTATTCGCTCTTATGATTTGCTGCCTAATATCAGCCAATCGAATCTCGTTTACCACTCTAGTGCAATAAATATTCTAATAATTTCCAATATTACGTCACTAACCGCATAGCTGTATGATGATAAAAGATTACTGATATTACAAATAATCCATGATTATTCATAGATTATGGTGATCATAATTTGATAACATTTGACGAAATGTGGCATAAATTTAAAATTTTGTTAGTCTGGTGTGATTCGAAAACCAAAGCGGACGTGTAATCAACCTCTTCTGACAATATGGCACAAGCTGAAAAAATAGTAAAAAGGCTTATACCTCAAATCGCGAAAGAACAAAATTTACTTTACTATGTTCGCAAAGTGGAACCAATTTCTAGTGGCGGTGCCAACTACGCTTCAGTTCTTTACAACATAACACTCCGTGAAGGCAACAAAACCATTCACATGTTTGCTAAAGTTGCATCCATGGGAGACCAGATGCGTTCCCAAGCTCCAAAACTTTATGAAACAGAAATCTATGTTTATACAAATCTGATAAAAGTTTACGAAAAACTACAAGATGATCAAAAAGTCCCAAAAGAAGATAGACTAACATTCTCAAAATTTTACGGCTACCACTCAACATTTTATGAAGAAACAATTGTTTTAGAAAATCTTGCAGTGGTTGGATATGAAGCTTTCGATAGGTTCAAGCCATTCAGCTGGGAATATGCGTACTCAGCCGTACGTGAATTGGCCAAAATGCACGCATTGTCATACGCGTACAGCGAATATTATCCAGAAGAATTTAATAAAGTAATGGAAGAAAGAAAATTTATATTCGACGCTTTAGGTACGATGACGGAGCATTTCAAAACAATGTTTAAGAGCACTATCGAAGCAACTAGAAAGGAAAATAAAGATAAATTGCAGAGATATTTTGACAATTTTGACATGGATTCATTAGCAGAACAGTTTATGAAGGCCCACAGACCAGTTTTGGGACATGGAGATTATAGACCTAGCAATTTGATGCACAGGAATCGAGCCGTAAGTTGTTTATTGATTTATAGATTTGAAATTAATTTGGATTTATGGAAATATAATTAAAATCAGTCTGCGATGTTTTTCGGACACAAGGACTATTGGTTTTATAACAGATAACTGGTTTAATCGTGTGGATTTCAGTTATGTCTGATACGGTAGGTACTTATCAACAATAATTTCGATTATGGTTACTTTTTTTTTTATAAAACGATAACTAGCAATGTGGGATTGTCGTCCCACATTACTAGCAACTCTGTTAACCCCTCCAGCTAAGCTCTATGGCTTGTGTTAGGAGTGGGTTCACATCGTTAGTATAATGGCCAGGATTCGAACCCGATTTATTATTTTTTAAATAAAACTACTCCTGCACTAGTGGAATATTTTTAGACGCGGGAATCTTTCAAATATACATTATCATGGAAACAAAGTAGATACAGACAGCCCTGGAACCAGAATTTGTAGAACACTTCTAAAGTGGTGTCCGCTGCGGGAATCGAACCCACAACCATTTATACAGCAATCATTTACGCTTCTCTTGCGCCACCGAAGTAATCAATTAGGTAAAGATAGTAATCAATTAATGATGATAATCCGTAGATTGCATGTTCATCATTTGATAATTACAATTTTGTAAAAATAGGTGTCAGAATTGCGATTTTAGTAGTTTAGTGTTCTACATATAAGGCGGACGTGCTATTTAAAATTTGTCTTTCCCTTGCAAAAACCAACATGGCACAAGCTGAAAAAATTGTAAAAAAGCTTATACCTCAAATTGCAAAGGATCTAAATTTACTTTACTATGTTCGCAAAGTGGAACCAATTTCAAGTGGCGGCGCTAACTACGCATCTGTTCTTTACAACATAACACTCACTGCCGGCGACAAAGTAATTCACATGTTTGCTAAAGTTGCATCAATGGGAGAGCAGATGCGTTCACAAGCTCCAAAAGTTTACGAAACAGAAATCTACTTTTATACAAACTTAATAAAAGTTTACGAAAAACTGCAAGACGAACATAAAGTGCCAAAAGAACACAGGTTGATATTCTCCAAATTCTACGGTTGTAACCAGAAATTGTGTGAAGAAACTATTGTTTTAGAGAACCTTGTTAAAAACGGGTACCAATCTTATGATAGATTTAAATCTATTGACTGGGAATACGCTATGTCAGCTGTTGGTGACTTGGCCAAAATGCACGCCCTGTCATATGCTTATAGCGTCTATTATCCAGAAGAGTTTAATAAAGTTGTCGAAGAGCGCAAATTTGAATGGGATCCAGAAGGCGCAATGGACTTCTATTTCAAGTCACTATTTAAAAAAGCAACAGATGCAGCTCGGAATGAAACCAAAGACAAATTACAGAGATTTATTGACAACTTTAAGTTGCAAATGTTTGCGGATTACTATTTAAATGCTCGAAGACTTGTTTTAGGACATGGAGATTTTAGACCAAGTAATTTGATGCACAGGATTCGAGATGTGAGTAGGTTTGGCAAATTAGCTGTGCGCGAAATTATTGTTAAACAACTTATTTTTTTTTTAATATTAATAATAGTAATAGTAGTATTATTCTATAAGTTATAATTTTGATTGCATATTACTATATAACAGTAATAACCATTTTATTATTCCTTTTACAATAGGTTTAATATGATAAAGTATGAACCGGTAAAGTAACTGTTATATTGCTGATAATAAATTATGTTATGTTATAGATTAAGATTATTTAAACGAAGATGAATACAAATAAGAAGTACCTACATATTAAGATATGAAGCAAACAAATGTGTATTGTTTTATAACAGGGCAATGATTGTTCCTATACCTGCAGCTGTCATCTTAATGCATTGTTGATCAAAGTCTTAACGCTGTAGATGTTAATTGTAAACTTACGTAAACGTATCTATATCTACATTAAGAATAGATAACTATACACAATACTCCCTGTCTATACAATCTTTTAGCTTTTCTCCGCAGCAACTCTCGCAATATATAAGTTAAATTTGATTTAGTAAAACCCCCGTCTTACACTTTTAGGAATGATCAAATCATTCATAACAAATGTAAACCTTTTCTATTTCTTCGTTGAGCATTTTTCACATTTTTGAATTCAGTTTTTAATCAATAGCTGTCGTCTAAATAATTTATATTAAATGAAATCAAAATTTTCCGTGTGTAACGGTCAAAGGAAACATATAAGTTCACTTATCTCAAGGTATAGTATAATTTTATAGGTATACCTTATTTTTCCAGTTCTGGAAAAACCTGCTCATGATGACATACAAAAAAATAATCCACCTAGATTATCTATCATAGATAGATACAACCTACGGTATCTATCTATGATAGATAATCTCTGATATCGTAAAACTAAAATGATTGAAGACCTATAATGCGTAATAGTCGTAAAAAATTATAATTATACAGATTCCTTAAATACCTACATATATATAACTTATCTAATCTAGACTATATTAGATGATAAAACCTAATATACAATAAATCAAAAATAAAATGACATTCATAATGTTATCATTAAAACTACTTATTCTATACAAGTTTTAAGTAGTTTTTATTGATACTAAGCATAATAATTATTATCAACATTATTAAAATTATTCTAATCTAAGTAGGTAGGTATTATACCAGTGACTACTGGTATCTTGTAAATTGTAATTGAAATGAGTACTTTCATCAACTACGATTTCGAGGTCCTTCACAAATATTCGAATGACAGAATTTGTAGATCGTTGTTATTGGGTTGCACTCTTCATGCCGTTAAATCTTATGACTTTTGAGCATAACATTTCTGTATTATAACTTTTAAACTTACGCGTTGCATTATAAATACAATTTGACACGGGAATAAACGCGTTTAAACTAGGTAAAGTATTTACCTTATGCTTGCTATGCTTCACAAGCTGACTTTAGTCAGCTTGTGACCACGGTCGGTGTAACCCGGTCGAAACGTCAAGCATAAGGTAAATACTTTACCTAGTTTAAACGCGTTTATTTCCGTGTTAAATTTTATTTATAACATTCCTGTAAACGGAATAAAAGTTTTCCAAAAGTTGGCAGCGCTCGTATGACACTGCTGTTAGGTATTTTGCGACATTAATTGTTGGTCTAAAATTGCCTATCCTTCTTCTCTTACCATAACAGCAAAAACTTTACAACATAAATATGTCCATCTTAATTCAATAATTGATCTGGAAAACAAAGTCCAGTCTCTGACTGAGTGTATTCTCTAATTCCAGGACGGCACGGTAGATATCAAGATCGTGGACTTGCAGACGCTCCAGGGCGCCAGTCCCGTGATAGACCTGCTGTACTTCATCTTCACGGGGTCGGACGAGCAGTTCCGCGCGCAGTACTACGACAAGCTGATAGACCACTACTACACGCAGCTCGCCGCTGCCATGAAGAGGCTGCATCTAGATCCTGAAAAGATCTATTCCAGGGCAGACTTCGATTCTGAATTGAAGGAGGTTGGTTCTAGGTTTCAGTTTGATAACAAAGAATCACTGTTACTGCAACCCTTAAATCTCTCTCAAGCATATTGTAATTGCAGAGGTGAAATGCCATCAGGTCAAATTCACCTTTAACCAATACACCAATAGTGTTTTACTACGGACGACCTTTTTTGGTTTGTCGCTCATGAGTGTGGTCAGGCTGTTATGGGAGCCAAGAGCAAACTTAGCATCATATGGCAAGCAACATAGAGCCAGAAAGCAAGTTTGTTGTTATTAGTTGTTTTGCCAAAGGGATACTCCTTTGGTAAATCAATGTTAGCCAGGGAGAGCGCCCTGAGCAACCACTCTTTGTTAAATTGAAAGGCCTTAGTAACATTAGGGTTAGCCTTAACCTATAGGTGATTAGGACTTTCAACCTAATCAATTTAAGATAATTACTTCTCTATTATAACTATGACAATATAAGCAGTTTAAAAAAAATACTTAAATTGATAGCAATCGTGAAAATTCGTAACGCGTGACATTGGATAATGGTTCATAATGACACCTAGGTACTATACGATAATATGATGACCGGTTAAAGGCAAGGTCTGATCTGTTACAGTAACATGCGCGTATAAAGTGTTAACTTCCTGCAACAAACTGAACGAATGTGAACTTATCTACCTCAAAATAAAATACTAGATTAAAATTGGCTGCTTCCTCGTGCTCCACCTAAGTTCTCCATTTGGGTGCAGCGGAGCATGAGGAAGTACCCTTATAATTGTAGACATTTCCACTGTGTTAGAAAATCAGGGATCATTTTATTTGAAAGAAGTAAAAAGAAACTTGGTCACCATTTCTATAATGTATCTATCTACTTGATACAAGGTTATAACTTGTTTGGTGCAATGCTGCTTAAAACTTCTTAGCAGAATATCAATATTTGTCGTGTATTTTGGATCCTTTTTTCGCACGCTTCCATGGGCGGATGGGGAGGGGATGGTTGCCTTTTTATGTCCCTGTGCCCGCCCCCCCGATCTGCCTATGCACGCTACTTTACTATAAATTAGTCGCGACGATTTCACGTGTAATCTGTTTTCTGTTGTAAATGTCATAAATATCCTCTCAAAGAGCAAATAGATCTTTTCTTTTGGGTCCGGTTGTCAATACCCACATTGCAAAAAACCTATGTAGTAAATAATCCATATATCATGTTTCCTACTTCGCATTACAACTAAATCGCATAATGACATAGAAGCAAAATGCCTACTTTTTCAAAATAGGTACAGTTACATTCGAAACTATTTACACGAAATACATAAGGAAAATCTATCTGGCTGGTTATTAATATGTCATACAGGTACACACTGTCATGTTGATGTATGTATAATATTTCATTTTGTTGTTATATTGGCACATTATAGTTATTATATTATAGTTAAAATGGTTAATAATTTAAAGTTTATTACAAATCAAAAGGGAAAACCGGCTCTTCTTTATGATGGTCATCGTTATAATTTTGCAAAAAATAATAAAAACGGGAGCATGTGGAGGTGTATCAACAAGCATGAATGTTCGGCGACTGTGACTTTAGATAAAAATAAAGAGAAGATTATCAGACAAAGTTCTCACATTTGTGCACCACATCAAGAGGATAATGATATAGCTCTGATGATGGATTCTTGTCAGCAAGAGGTATGCAGCAATATGGAACCGGTAAAAAAAATATTTGAAAAGTATGTTTTAAAGCATCAAACAAATAATTTGCTAGTGCCATCGTATGACGAAAAAAAGGATAGCTTGTATAGAGCTCGACGTAAAACATTGGGCCTTAAAAATACAGAATTTAATAAATTAGCAGATGTTCGAATACCAAAAATGTTGGCATCTGATTTTTTGGTGGCACATGATGGCGAAGAGGAAAAAATATTGTTATTTAGTTCCATAACTGCAAGGAAATCAGCAAATTTTTGGGGAAATAAATGTTTTTTTGGTGATGGAACCTTTAAAAGGTGCCCAAAACCATTTTATCATTTTTTTTTCTATTCACGTGGATTTAAATAGTACTCCAAAGCACACAAATATCGTGCCCGTCATTTACGCCTTACTACCAAATAAATCGGAAGCTACCTACCACAGACTATTTTCTTTGATTAAAGACAAACTACATAAATATCACTATTAGTAAATTTAAATGTGACTTTGAACTAGCTCTAATGAATGCATTTAGAACAGTATTCCCACAGGCAGTCGTAACTGGATGTTATTATCATTATAACAGGGCCGTATGGAAGAAGGGCCGTGATCTGAATGTGAAAAATGAAATTATCAGATTAACTTCGAATTTGCCTTTATTGCCTATTCATTTCATAGAAAGTGGTTGGAAATCTATAATAGAACAAAGTCCTAAAGATAAGGCCTCAAAAAAGTTTATAAATTATTTTGAACGACAGTGGGCGAAGTCTTTTTCACTAATCTGTTGTGCCTCAGAAAGACACCGTACCAACAACGGTATGGAGAGCTGGCACAGACGCCTTAACTGTCGAATTCCTTACAAAGCTACATTAATTTTATTTTTATATATATTGCGAAAAGAAGCACGGTTTAAAGATATTGCCATTAAAAATTATTATTTCAACCAGTCACGCAGACTGCGACGTCATATACAGTTCGACAAAATGTATAACAATGAAGTCATATCCCTCAACCAACAAAATATTACAGTTCTACAATTTTTAAAAAATATCATAAGGATACGTAAGCAAATTCTTCACCAATCGTGATTATTTACTTAATTTTTAAGCGTGTAATTTGTTTTGTTTAAGGGTCTAATTTGTTTTGTTTGATACATGTTATGTAGATTTTAAGTTCTAGTATATAAAAAATGTCACCTGTCCTAGTGGTTTTTTTCTCGGCTGTACCTTTGAAAAAGTAGGCATTTTGCTACTATGTCATTATGCGATTTAGTTATAATGCGAAGTAGGAAATATGATATAGGATTATTTACTACATAGGTTTTTTGCAATGTGGGTATTGACAACCGGACCCTCTCTTTTAAATTAGCAAAAAAAGTACTACTTGTACCTAACTAAAAAAAAGATTATTTTAATTCCAGAAACTACCATTTGGTCTGACAATCGCCGTATTCTCCCTGCCAGTGGTTACAGTAGCTGCTGAAGACGCGCCCAAAGTCAACGAAGACATGGATATAACCTCATTCTCAATCGACAAGACCAGTGACCTCTACACTGAGCGACTGAACGGAGTTGTCAATGATTACGTCAAGTGGGGAGTGCTCAAATAAGAACCATTCAGACATAGCAAAATTATAGCCATTTCAATTAGGTTTATTGACCCTTTATTTCACCTTTTTTATTTGTCCATAATTTTACTAAGATAACAAAGTGCATAGATTAATTAGTAGGTTAATTATTATCCTTGTAAGATGTCAAATGTCCGGACTTTTAGATGTATTTAATTCACTGTTTTAAAGAAAATTAAGGCTCACACAATGCCATTATGAGTCTTGTGTAAAAGACTCAAATTCAGCATTTCCAGGAGGTCGTACAATGGACATTAATACTAGTCTATTAAACATCTACCCGGCATTATGAGTAACTATGGGTGCAAAATAGCCTTTGATTTCAACACAAAATTAAATATCCTAATTGTACTCGATTCACTCTGTAACTTTGACATTTCACAATTTCTACGTAGTAATATTTTATTAATGAAATTGCTAGCGTGTAATATTTTTCTGTGATTTCATTTTTAAGTTAGATATAAGTCGTTTTGATTTATATATTTGGGGTATGGCATAGATAGTCAATAATCAGCAATTAGTTATAAATAAGACATCTGTGAATGATTGAAACTAAATTTATTTTAATGATTATCTGTAGACAATTTTAATGATTATTTTTGTGATAGTTCTAATTATAATTTTCATTATTTTCGTGTGTTTGCTTACGGTAGTTGACTAATAAAATTATATTGCAGTATTTTTAATTAATTGTTTTATGCTTTTTAGAGGCTGTAATAAATAGGTAATATGTCTTGTGATTGCCGATATGTACCGAAATTATTTTTTGCAACAGCAAGATTAAAAGCGCCTTTAGAAGCAAGAATTGAAGACACCAATATATTTTTCTTTTGTCATTTGTTGCTATTGTATGATGTGTCAAATTATGACCAACTATTTCAGGTATTCCATTGCTGTCTATAAAAATAATTCCGGTATGGAGGCATCTTCTCAATTTGACCTCCTCAAACTCAGACTCTTGAAGGCACTTACCTATATTTGAGCTTGGTGGAGCGGACTTTACTCACTCTGGTGCCATTTTAATAATAAATTACATTACCAGTATCTTTATATTGTTCCAATGAATAACCATTCATTTGTGCAGTTTTACATCGTGTGACTAAGTATATTAATGTATACCACGAGGAGCCAGCTCAAAACTGACTGTGAAAAGCTTTACAAGGAAACAATGTGAACTAGGCCTTTTGAAGTTCAACTAATTTTTGAGCATATCAAGGAGAGCCAGACTAAACTACTACATTTCTTTAAACAGTATGACAAAGGTTTTTGGTTACATTGTTACTTTCTCTGTCCTTATGAGCCACTCGCCAGATTTGGGATGGCCCTTGGGTTGCAAAAAATGTATAATGAATAGCCAATAGCAAGTGCCTAGTAATTATTAAGTTATCCTAGTTATCAGATTTAGCAGATAAGCACCTGTAGCTCTACTCTGTTTCTTTAAAGCGAAATTCATGAATTTTCGTTTCGTTAAATTTCTTAAGTTTAAAGGGATAATTTTCATTTTTTAAATTATAGATAACTAGCAATGTTATGGGTTATGGGTCCCAACATTACTAGCAATCCTGTTAACCCCTCCAGCTATGCTCGTTTTCATTGAATTAGGGTAGACCTCCAGGATAGCCCTAGCGCCTGCTGTATTCACTATTTCATGTACCTAGATATAATCGATAACTAAGTACCAACTAATAATTGAACAACTAAATGTATTGTATTGTAGATTTAATTAAATAATGAGTGGAGTTGAAAGTTAGAAATAAAATAATATTGTGTGATTTTTTTTTTTCTTTAGCTTTTTTATTTGTTTACTAGACCAACAGGCGAGTCATTTGCGGCTCTGTGATTTTTGTTTTATTTGTTTTTTAAAAAAGACGACGTCCGCAGTAGGATACAGCCCTGTGTCGCGGGGGACTTGACAAACATACAAGTCACGGACACAAAGTACACCTAGACTCGGAACAACAATTTGTGGATCACACAAAATATTGTCCCGTGTGGGAATCGAACCCGACACCTTGCGTAGCAGTCGAACACACTCCCACAGTGTGCATTTAAATGTATCTTAAATGAAGTTCTGAAGTATTTCTATTCTTAATTATTATTGATCTGAAAAGGCCCCATTGACAATGACATCTAGACCTGGATACAAAGACTTAGGATATAATAATTATAAAGGTGTACGAGAATCACATCTCAAATTAGCAAATTATCATTTACGGCCGGTCTCAATAATCTACCTATCGATGGATTCGGCTACTAGAGGTAGAATTTTGACATATTATGTACGGAGCTTATGTCAAATATATACCTCTAGTAGACAAATCCATCGATAGTTAGATGTGCCGTTAGAGATGTTTAGGCCCAGATTCCTCTCCTTTATTTGTGGTTTATGTAAGTAGCTTGACGTATAGACCTGGACTGTGCCATAACCTCACAAAATTAACCATTCACTAGAAAGAGACAACGCTACTTTGTAGAAAATACCTGTTAAAGAGACAGGGCTGCACGAGGTTTCTCTCTCTTCCACGCTTTGCAGTCAATATTTACTTTTTAATTGAAAGGGATGGCACGTTCCAGTTCTACACGTCAATGAAAGGGTACTCAAACCACTTTTCGTTGTGGGTAGATCATCGTCAATCTGCCTTGTCCCATGAGAGTAGTTTGACTACTAAAATGGCCGCCACGTAAGGCCATCCATAGAAAACTACATCTATAACAACAACGTTATTTAAGTTGTTGTATTTTATCGTATTTTTGCTCTCTTTTTAATATTTTAAATACGGCATCTGAAACGGTTGAATCGTATTTGCTACTATTACGCAGCTCGGCGCCGCCATGAGGAGGCTGCTTTTGATCCTGGCAACATCTACTCCAGGGAAGATTTCGATTATGAACCGAAGATACAGATACCTGGTTTCATTATAAGACTCCGTCCATCTCCGTGTTCATCGTTGTTTAAACTTTAATCATATAATATGGTATATATAAATTGTGATGATATGGTCATGGGTGGATCCTGGATTTTATTCTAGGGGAGGGGGAGGAACACGAGAGGCAAATGGACAAAGAAATGTAATGCAATACACCAACAACCGTCTGACATATGAGTATGGTCAGAAAATACAAACACGATACTACTTAAAAAAACAACAACACACCAAATAAGAAACAGACACAAACTACAGTTAACTAAACCTCAGGCCAGGTGAGTGATGATACGCAAAACGGCTAGCTGGAGCTGGATGCGAGAAGCCGAAGATAGAACAAATTGGTGTGCAATTGGAGAGGCCTATGTCCAGCAGTGGACTGAGATAGGCTGATGATGATGAAACCACGCTCGAACTATGGAAAAAAAAAACAATAGTGCATGAAGGAGCACAACTATTCAACAAACAGCCAAATGACTTAAAAGAATGTAAAGATATGATGAGTTAATATGTATAAAAATTAACTTAAAACAGTAAGTTAACTTTTGCATGCACCAAAAATGTAAAAAAAATTGTAAAATTATTTGATTATGAGAATAAACTCATGAAATCGAAATATTAAAGCGTGACGTCACGACTCAGGATCGTTAAATAATTACTTTTAGTATTTGTTTCAATAATTATAAATTCTAACAAACGTTATTCAGATCTCGTTATGTGGTACTATTGCCTAGTTACTAAAAAAATATTTATACTAGTCATCATCCCAATTGTGCGATAGTGATAAAGATGAAATAAAAGGTTTTTGGAAACTTTTTGATAGCTAAATTACGTCTATTTCAGTAAAAAGAGGTTGCATAAAAATACCTTTTTAGTTTTCTCGAAATACCGAATAACATGGGTTTCAAAACCAAACTGGCAAATTTATTTTTATTAATACTATATTATGATTTTGGCGTCCACCTGATACAGCACCGCACACGGTAATCGATATTTACAAGAGAGTTAATGGGTTGGATTAGTAAAAAACAATATTTTTCAAAATAAAGTTTTTTCTTAAACCTCATCTACCTACCTAATGAACAGCCGGACACAATACACTTTTGAAATCAAATTTTAAAAGTTAATAATCACATTGTCTGCACATATATGTACCACTAGCTGTCCCGCGCAACTTCGTCTGCGTAAATTTTCCTCGTTTTGGCAACATTTCTCATTGCTGTTCCGCTCCTTTTTGTCGTAGCGCGATGTTATATAGCCTATAGCTTTCCTCGATAATTGGGCTATCCCACTCACTAATCGTTCCAAGGAGCTTTCGTTGTGGATGACATGTCCAAACATGGTAAGAATTCGCATTAGAACAATCGACGAAAGTCTTTGTTTGATGTGAAGCTCTTTTATGATGGAAATGTTAATGCTGTGAGCAGCCCATTTTATCCTCATTAAGCGTCTTTAAATGAATATACAAATAATAAATAACATCGCAGTCTAAACAAGTTCATAGTCCCCATTCTAGGTACAGTCAGCTACTGAGTCGCTTAACATTTGAAAATTTTCAAAGCATCAGCACAATTGTGACATACCGCATATTCACGAAAATTTAGATAATAATATATATAATAAATAATATATATATAAATAAAGTTAAAGTTCATCATGGATAGTCACAATATTTTTGGCGTTATGATGGTTTAAATATTTGAAAATGTTAAGCGACTTATGTAGCTGACTGTACCTAGTCAAAAAACGCATAGAAAGCCTTAAATCCTTATAAATTCGAATGGCAGGTAATTCTAATTCTAATGGCAAAAATTGGTCCCTATTTGAGCACTCCCCACTTGACGAAATCATTGACAATTCCATTTATTCGCTCAGCGTAGAGGTCACTAGTCTTCTCCACGTGGAAAGACGACATATCCATGTCCTCATTGACTTCGGGAGCGTCTTCTGCAGCCACTGTCAACACTGGCAATGTAAACACTGCTATCATCAGACCAAACGGCAGTTTCTGGAATAAAATTGAGTGTCGTTTAGAGTCAGTTCGTAAGGCTCCATCTTTTTATAATTTACACTTTCTTCTCGTAGTGCCTACGCCAGGCTATAGTCTAGGGATATATTGTTTACATATCTTATAGAAGTAAACTCAAGTACCTGAATATCTACGTAGGTAAAACAATTTTTGACTCAAAACTTATGAAATAAATCAACGATATGAATAATTTTAACGACACCCACCTACGTCTTCTTTTAAACAAATGTGGTTATTTTTTGATAATTGTCTAAAAAACCTTACTATAGTTCGTAAAATATAGCTTGATACCTGTGACTTTAGAGACTACGTTTAAAAGACTGTTACAATAAATTTGTTGTTGGAAAAGTTATAGAAGATACATTAGTAAGTCTGTTCGCATACTTGACCCTTCAGAGATATACAGATTCTTTCTGAATAAAGCAAGATTTTAAACTAACCTCCTTCAGTTCAAAATCGAAGTCTTCCCTGGAGTAGATCTTGTCAGGATCTAGATGCAGCCTCCTCATGGCGGCGGCGAGCTGCGTGTAGTAGTGGTCTATAAGCTTGTCATAGTACTGCGCGCGGAACTGCTCGTCCGACCCCGTAAAGATAAAGTACAGCAGGTCTATCACGGGACTGGCGCCCTGCAGCGTCTGCAGGTCCACTATTTTTATGTCTACCGTACCATTCTGAAATGGGAGAACAGACTTAGCTTACAAACCGGATTTTATTTTCCAGATCAATTATTAAAAATGTTCTAGTGCTTCTATTTGGTTTACCAGGATTTTTTTATCCTTCCTTTTGGATAAGAATGGGCTTAAGGGTAGGAGAAAAAAATCTGTCAGTACCTATGTCGGACTTATAGTGCTATGGCGCTAGTATCTTCTCTTTGGTTTGCAGTTAGTGGTAGGTATGAAAGTATCATGTACTGAGTTTATACTTTTTGAAAATTTTTGACTTAAATGTTCTCTTAAACTACTTCAAACTTGTTTAAGTAGAGTAGTTGTACTGATAACATTGTGAACGTCATTCTAATATTTGATAACATCTACTTCATCAGATTTATTATTATCTTCATAACTTGTTATTCATCATTGAATCTTCAATCAAATGATTGTATTTCATATTCATAAATAAATATTTATGACAATATCTTCTAAGATTTAGATAAGGTTTAGATAAGTAGTTACTACCCAATATCTATTATTTTTTACAAATCATCATTTAATAAATGCAGATTATGTTAGAAGCAGAGACAAAAAAAGGAACAGACATAGGTACAGAACAGAAATTGTTAGCATTCCAGGGAAACAAAATAAAAGAGCTAGAGCCGTTTACACGATGCAAGGTCTCTAAACTACATACTGGACGTGTAAATGAGATCTAATTTAGAACATACATTCAATTTCTTGCTCTTGAATATGACAGTGGAAAAGCAAATGTAAAGAATCGATGTTTTTACACCCAAACATTTAAAATCTTTATAAACAAACTTTGCATAATCTGCAACGCAACATGGTTTCAACGCTAGGGACTGTTCAAATCGTTCAAATAGATTGGTTTACCGATCGAGATAATAATGTGTAGGTACATACTCAATTATCACAATGAGGTACTGTATGGGTAAATTATTTGTAGGTACAATTTATCTCAGTGCATTGTTAAGTATGATATGGAGTTATATAATAATCATCTTCCTGTGATAACATAGTATAGAACTGTCTGCCTCTTATCTAGATAATTGTGTTATTTACTTACATACTAACTGTTTATTATATCACAAAACTGAGTTTAGGTAATTATTAATCCGTAAATTGCCATATTCATTCGCAAACATAGGTGGTGAATATTTAATAACTAGATATTCATTCAAAAATGAAACTCAACGGTTTGTTAATCAGTTTCACACATAACTTACGTCTCGAATCCTGTGCAACAAATTGCTTGGTCTAAAATCACCGTGACCCAACACTGGTCTTTTTGCAATTGTAAAGAATTCAGCAAAAGTGTCCATTACAAAGTAGTCGCCATATCTCTTTAATTTGTCTTTAGTCTCTTCTCTAGTGACTTCAGTAGCTTGTTTAAAAGGCTTTTTGAAGTAATCCTTCATTGAACATAACGTTTCGAATACAAATTTGCATTTTGTGATTACTTTATTAAACTCTTCTGTATAATATTCGCTGTACGCATATGACAGAGCATGCATTTTGGCCAAATCACCAATGGCAGCTTTTGCATATTCCCAGTCAACAGTTGTGAATCTGTCGAAAGATTGGTACCCGCTCATTACAAGGTTCTCTAAAACCACAGTTTCTTCATACAATGTCCGGTTACAACCGTAGTATTTGGAAAATGACAACCTGTGTTCTTCTGGCACCTTATGTTCGTCTTGAAGTCTTTCATAAACTTTAGATAGACCGGTATATACAAACATTTCTCTGTCATAAATGTCCACTGGAGCCTGTGAACGCATCTGCTCCCCCAAGGCTGCAACTTTAGCAAACATGTGAATGACTTTCTGCCCTTCACTGAGTGTTATATTGTAAAGAACTGAAGCGTAGTTGGCGCCGCCACTTGAAATCGGTTCCACTTTGGAATCATAGTTAATGAAATTTTGTTCCTTTGCAATTTGAGGTATAAGCTTTTTGACAATTTCTTCAGCTTGCGCCATATTTATTTCGCTATGTAATAATTTTTTATTACAATTAACTTCCGTAACACGTCCTTTTTGGTTTTTAAAATGCACCCGACTGCTAAAATATCACATTTCTACAGTATACATTGATCAATTGTTATATGATTATGATTGTTGCATAATATAATCTTTGGATAATCATTCCTAATTGATTACTTTCAACAACATCAAAGTAATAAGTTCAACCGTATTATTTATTTATCACCATTTAGGTACATAGTGTAAAATAAAGTCGTCAATCCGCGTCTGACTGTCAGACGCGTTTCACTAAGAGACGGAGTCGGTTTTCAGTACAATTTGAGAAAATTTCTTATTAAAATTATTCCTTTCGATTTAAGCTGTTAGAGTCACGTTTAAAAATGCAAAAAGAAGAAAGACAAAAAAATAAACACAAGAAAATCACACAACGATTTTCACTTTAAATTTGAAGAGCTACAAGATGAAATAAATAACACTGAACACCGCACAGAGGAATGAGAAATAAAATCCGTAAGTAGAGAAGGGTGAAAATCAAAATGACTGAGTGATACAAGAAACAACAATAATATAACTACATTCATAATTTGTTCGCGTATTAAAAAATAGGTGCGTCATGCAGTCTGTGACACAAGCTGCCGATGTAAAAGCAGAATACCGACTGGCGCGCCTGCGTATACGGAACTCAAGCGCACGCGCACATGTCAGTAGATATTTATAACCCGCGTATTTAATAATAGATTGTTGTGATAACAAACATGTGATATTTTAACTAAAATCTTATAAGTAGTACATAACTACATACCTTACAATTTTTTAAACAAGGTAAATGTTTTTGAATCCGGGCTGAAATAATAGAACATGTACTTACAAGATTTTTTACCCGACTGTGAGGAAGGGTTATGTTTTTCGCGCGTATCTTGTATGTATGTATGTATTTATGTATGTAATATTCTTTATTACCTGATATCTCACAATCCACTGAACGAATTTATACTATTAAGACGTCGCGCGTCGTTAGATTCGTCTAAATCGCCCAAGTGTTCTTAGATATGTGACGTGTGAAGTCGACCAGTCGACCCGTGACCACGATCGGTGCAATTCGATCGAAACGTCGGATAAATAAAAGGTTCGTACCTTTAAATAATTCACGCGATTAAGTCCCGAAATATAACTAATATGTATAATAATCGCGAAAGTTTAAAAACAATAATTTTTAAAATGGTTCCTAAATAAATACCTAAAAAAGTACATACATTTTGATAATATTTTTGTAGGTACATTATCGTGGTACATAACGACGATCCTTGGCCTTGACCACGTTACGCGTTGTATATAGTAGGTAGGTAAGATACTATGATGCACATGTCGGCTCTTCGTACATGTGCATCCTTTTGCTTGGAGGATGTACTACATGCAAACTTAGTGTTTGAAACCTTTGCGGATCACGCTGTTCCAAACTACGGTTTGGTATTTGAATTTTTAAATTATGGAGATTTGTCAAAGAACGGATAAAGGACGAAGAGTCGTGATCTACTCGTCAAGCTTGCATGTTGAAACTAATCTGAGAGTTTTTTTATCGTAGGGCTCCAAGTGCAAGCCGTAGCCCGTATTAGACATAAGCGCCGAGGGGTGTAAGGCCGACGGCGCGGCGGCGGGCCCACTTGGTCGCGCCACTGGTGTCGGCGGCGGGGGCGGAGAAATCGGCGGCGTGAGCCTAATCTTTTCTTACGTGATGATCTTAATAAAGCAATATGTAGTTTATCGATCAGGGTTATTATTGTAATAATTTAAAAATACGTACATGAAAAAAAAAACAATAATCTTATTGCAGGAACAACAGTTTCAGTACTTTAATTAGGGCCAAATTATTTTAAAAAAATCTAGCTGTCGGACAATGGCAGCGCACCAAAGGTTATATACAAACTTGTTTTTATTTTGTCATTTAGCTACAAATTTATGGTTTTAGGATTTTCCCTTTATTTCTTTTGAAAATTACTTGATTCTAGGTCTATGTATAGATTTTGATTACCTTGCGAGTGTCATAATATGCGGCACAAACGACGTTATCTTTTGATTGCGTTGGCTTGATAATAATATCCCTTTAACCCGGTACCTCCACGTGTGTCTGAGAAAAAGACAGGTGGACAACGTAGTGATGCTTTGAGGGTTCTATTTTTTATTTAGTACCACAAAAACAAACCGTGACCCTAAAAGTTAGTATAGACCAACGTAATAAAGTACTTCTAATAATAATAAAGTATATCTGATAATTAATAAAACCTAAACGGAGTGAAGGACTCGTTTTATCTATAAGCGTTTGTTTTGGGTCTTTAAGTCGCTTAACTAGTGATCTTCTTGTCTATCTGAATCACAAATAAGCAGAGGTAGTCGAGTCCTACTGGAACGCGTTAGCTGTAAGTCTTGACATAACGAAAACCTTAGATGAAAGCTTTCTTCCTACGGGTTTCTCAAAAAACTCGTAATTAGGTCATTAGTTTTCACAGCACTGAGCCTAATGTTCTGTGCTGTGATAGAACTTGTAGTGCTCGAAGACCAAGTTTATAAATGCTCGTGCTACCAGTACTGTGTGCTATCATCTACACAGTTTTTTGCTTGCATGCTACAAAATAGCGGCGTTTATTGCTAAGGGGACGACAGCTCAGGCGACGTCTTTTACGCCGGCTTTTCTAAAAACTGTCAATGATTGTCTGAACAAACTTGTATCTGACTGAAGTTGAGACTTTACTAAGCTGAGTCTCGGATTGGGGCCGACTAAAGTTAGTCCAATTTAACCGTACCATGCCACAAGTCTGCGAATTCACCGCAAAATCTCCCTTTGTCACATCTGTCCATTTAGAACACCTCCCTTACAACTTTCCTCAAAATTGGAATCCTTGGCGTCAACATATCGAGTAACTTGCAGTTCCGCGGTCGTCTAAAACAAGGCCAGGCCTAACTAGCTTCAAAAAGCTAAAGTACTCAGCAGAGCGTGGTAGTATTTCACGGAGGCCCGTCGCTTACAACTTTACCGCTTTAGAATATTGTTATTGTACCTAAAGTGGAGCTGCCGTATACTTGACCGCATAATAGGGGCACCTATTATGCGGTCAAATATACGGCAGTTACTTCCATTTGACCGCATTCTACGTAGAGCATCTCATATTGTCGACGACTGAACTTTTTCTGATAGGTTTTTTTCATTAGCTTTGAGAGGTTCTCTTTGCTTATTTTACAGAACCTATGGGGGGTGTTCTAAATAATTGTTCAGACTAATTCACCAGCTTAATTATGGCGCCGTACAACGCGATGAATATTTAAAATTCATCCTCACCATCTTGACACTCTTGAACTCTGCCGTTGCCGGTCCCAAGCCCGGATGAGAAAAGAGAAGGGGTTTGCTGAGAACTGCGAAATCTTACCTGTAAATATCTTGGAGGAAGTCAGCTGTAAAATTCGCCAACGCCGAGTCATGGGCGGCGGTAAATAACCCATCAATATGGCTCACCAATGGCCATGAGTGTCTAAATATCCTCAAAAATATTGAGGGTATGCGCCTGGGAAACGCGTACTACTACTCTCCCACCCCTTTTATTATGAAAATGGAAAATAAAGAATGTGATTTGTCCTGCGACCCGGCCTCAAGGGTAGCTCAGAAGAGCAAAAACCTTAAAGGCACGTTCGCCAAGGCCCTGAAAGCGTCCGCCTCGACACTGAAGGAGGTGGTGGAGGCGCTGTTTGAGCGCTTCACCGCCAATGAGGCTGAGACGCAGAAGTTGCGCGCTGACAACGCCCGTCTGGAGGAAGAGCTGAAAGCTCTTCGCGCCGATTTAGCACAGATGCGTGCTGATTTAGGATCGGCTAGTGCCGGTTCTGCCCCGGCCTTAGTCAGGGCTGTGCGGGCCGGTTCTGTCCCAGCCCATACTGGAGAGCGCCCATCTGACGACTCCTTTACGGAGGCGCAGATGAGGCAGCTCTCACGTCTTATCGGGGGCATCGTCGACGCTTGGCTTGAGGGCGTTAAGGCGCGTCTGCCCCCAGAACCGAGCTGTCGGCCGCCGCTCGCGGGGCCCAAGCCCCCTAAGGGGTCACTGATGGCACGCCCGGCGCCACCACCGCGTACAGCGGGGCGCTGGGTCTCTTAGAGCAGTGGGCACCTCAAGCGCCCAAAATGCTCAAGTCCGTCCCCCGGCGCCTGCGCCTGCTCCCGCCTCTGCTCCCTCTGGTGAGGAATGGCAAACGGCAGGGAGCAAGAAATCGCGGCCCCGGCATAAGCAGAGGGCCGCTGCCGCCTCCTCTGTGCAGGAGGTCGCTCCGGCGAAAGAAGGAGGCAAAAAGAGGCCTAAGCTGTCTCCGCCAAAAACGGCCGCCGTCCTTGTGACGGTGTCGCCCGAGGCGGAGAGTAGGGGGGACGCTGAGGCGTCTCGCGGAGGGCGAGGAGGGCGTGAGGGTCACCAGGCCGACAAAGTGCGCAGAGTTGCGCGTCTCTGGCCTGGACGACTCAGTCACGTCCGAGGCTGAAAACAGAAAACACCACTCGACCATCGAGCAGGTCCACCGAGTTTGTGACAAAATACGGCATTCCCTTGAAGCCAAAGAGTACTGCTCTGCTGTGTTTCTTGATATCCAGCAGGCATTTGACAAGGTATGGCATAAAGGCCTACTCTCCAAAATAAAAACTTTGCTACCACGTACCTACTATACTCTGATGAATTCTTACTTGTCAAATCGTATGTTTCAAGCACGAGAAAGTGGTGATGCATCAGAAATTTATAAGATCTCGGCCGGTGTGCCCCAAGGCTCGGTTCTTGGCCCAATCCTGTACACCTTGTACACTGCAGACCTCCCTCAGTCAAAACAAGTAATGAACGCTACATTTGCTGATGACACTGCACTATTAGCAAGCAGTCCAGATCCACAAACTGCTTCAAATATTTTACAAGAAAGCCTCAACAAAGTAGGTGACTGGCTGCAGAAGTGGCGCATCAAAGCAAGCGCTTCTAAATTGACCCACATAACATTCACGCTTAGAAAAGGAAACTGTTCACCCGTGCAACTGAGAAACAATACCCTGCCCCAAAGTGACTCTGTCAAGTACCTTGGAATACACCTAGACAGAAGGCTGACATGGAAAAATCATGTCAAAACAAAGCGCGATGAAACAAACATACGGTTCCGGACCATGTATAGGCTGATGGCACGCAACTCTAAACTTTCGGTGGACAACAAGCTACTAATCTATAAAATGATCCTCAAACCTGTGTGGATGTACGGGATCCAACTCTGGGGAAGCGCTTGTAACTCCAATCTAAATATTATACAGAGTCTGCAGAAAGGCATACTTCGTACCTTGTCAAATGCTCCATGGTTTCTCACTAACTCTGAAATCCATGAAGCTCTGGAAACTAAAACAGTAAAGGAAGAGATCCAACAGTCCTCCACTAACTACAAAAATCGGCTCGACAACCACCCGAATGACTTAGCTGCCGAATTAACAAAAATCAGCTACAGGAAACGCCTTAAACGCCATGATATCCAGACTCTACATGCTCGATGTTAAATAGGAGTGTCTCCTGCTGGGGAGACCCCTCACAATGCTTCAACCGCCCAACAAATCTGCTTATAGTCCTGGGACTGATTGTAGTTGCAGACGCACAAGAAAAAAAAAAAAAAATCTTGTCACTAGGCAATTCCAGTGCATTTTAAAATCATTTTATGCTACGCACTGCAACCTTGTGAAATAAACTGTCGCCGCAGAATTTTCAGTCCGTAATGACTTAGAAACCTTCAAAAAACCTCTTTTCTAATAGTGGCATCGCGTCTGCTATCCGTTTGGTGTCGCTGATATCTTGCAGTGGTAATCAGCTACAATCAGTTGAGCAGCTTGTAGTGAAATGAAAGTTTAGGGTTTAAAATAGAACTATATTTACAAGAAGAACTTAAAAACTACTTAAAATTAAAGTAAATTTAGAAAACCGATGCGTCGTCCAGGCGGAGATGCGGCGCTGGTAGGTGGAGGTGCGGCGTATGCAGAGATGCGACGTCGGCAGATGTGGCGTCAGTAGGCACCGATGTAGCGCCGGTAGGTAAAAGGTGCGACCCGTAGGTAGAGACGCGGCGCCGGTAGGTAGAGACGCGGCGCCGGTAGGTAGAGGCGCGGCGCCGCTAGGTAGAGGCGCGGCGCCGGTAGGTAGAGGCGCGGCGCCGGTAGGTACAGGCGCGGCGCTGGTAGGTAGAGGCGCGGCGCCGGTAGGTAAAGGCGCGATGTCGACAGGTAGAGATGCGACGCGACGTAGACGTGCGGCCCGGTATGTAAGAGAGGCGGCCCGGTAGGTAGAGAGGCGACGCCGGTAGGTAGAGAGGCGGCGCCGGTAGGAATGGTCACTTTTGGAGAGTTGTCTTTTCTCTGAATTTTCTTTTGGAGAGTTCGACTTCTCTTTTAGAGAGCTGTTTCTTCACTGCCCTTTCTTCGGATTTTTCTTCATAAAGAAAACTCTCTAGAAGCATTTTAAATTTTAAAGCATATCTTATTTTAAATTTAGGATTTACGCACAGCCAGTTTCAAAATGTAGTACATACTTTACAAAGAACTCTATGCTTATCTTGTTGTCATAGAAACCATAGGAAATATTTGTCGACATGACAGATTTGATTTATCAAAAATAATTGTTTACAATAAGTATTACAGAGATATTTAAGAAGAGATTATGTTAAAAATGGCGAAATACAAACTAACGGAATATATACAGAAATGCCACGAAATAACACTACAAGGACATATATATATACGAGGTAAGAATTATCACTACAAGCTTCTTCATAAAAAAAGTCGGTAATTATTGTCTCCAATCATATCATCAAAAGACCAACGATTTACTTTATGATTTAATCTTGACAGCAGCATAAACATGCCAATAAAAAGGTATAATTTGTATACTTGTCGGTACAGAAATCATTTTAGTATGCTGTACCTCCTGAAGATCAATGAGTACAGTCCGCCTAAACAAATTTAATACAAATGTTTCTGTCCGTATTGCTAATATAGATTTTAGTCAGGATGATCCGAACTACCTGTAGTGAAATGAAAGTTTAGGTTTAAGATAGGACTATATTTACAAGAAGAACTTAACAACTACTTAAAATTAAAAATAAGTTTAGGAAACCGATGCGATGTCCAGGCGAAGATGCGGCGCTGGTAGGTAGATATGCGGCGTCGGTTGAGATGCGGCGCTGGTTGGTAGAGATGCGGCACCCGTAGGTAGAGATGCGGCGCTCGTAGGTGGAGATGCGGCGCGGCGCCGGTAGGTAGAGGTACGGCCCGGTAGGTAGAGGCGCGACATCGGCAGGTAGAGGTGCGACCCGGTAGGTAGAGGTGCGACCCGGTAGGTAGAGGTGCGACGCCGGTATGTAGAGAGGCGACGCCGGTAGGTAGAGAGGCGGCGCCGGTAGGTATGGTCACTTTTGGAGAGTTGGCGTTTCTCTGAATTTCCACTTGGAGAGTTATTCCCTGTCTCTGACTTCTCTCTTAGAGAGCTGTTTCTTCACTGCCCTTTCTTCAGATTTTTCTTCATAAAGAAAACTCTCTAGAAGCATTTTTTATTTTAAATTTAGGTTTTACGCACAGCCAGTTTCAAAATGTAGTTCATACTTTACAAAGAACTCTATGCTTATCTTGTTGTCATAGAAACCATAGGAAATATTTGTCGACATGACAAATTTGATTTATCAAAAGTAATTGTTTACAATAAGTATTACAGAGATATTTAAGAAGAGATATTATGTTAAAAATGGCGAAATACAAAACTAATGGAATATATACAGAAATGCCACGAAATAACACTACAAGGACATATATATATACGAGGTAAGAATTTTCACTACATACCTTTATGCGTATTTGTTTAACATTGTCAAATATGAATTTAATAATATTTTCACAATTAAGACTTTTTATAAAAATCGGAAAATTAGCTTTTGTGATTGGGCAACAACGGGCATACAATTAAGTAGAGCTAAGTTGTATGAATTGTATGGCATACCATACAATATAATTTTGACCCTAAGTTTGTTCAATATGTTAAAAATTATTCCAAAATATTTAAAAAGAATTTGCTGCTGGCATGTCTTCACATTTAAGCAGAGAATACAATTAAAGCCACTTGGAACATAATCAATGCTGAAGCTGGGCGGGCCAAGCCCCGTGATCATAATTTTAAATTAAGTGTTGGTAATAAAATTGTAACTAACAATTTAGATCTAGCACAAACATTTAATAATTTCTTTGCTGAAATACCTATAAATACAACCAGCTCCTTAAATTCATGTCTGGCTAAAGCCCAATCACTTGTAAGAAGCAGTGTGAAAGAGTGTACTGTACCATTTAGTTTTAATTTTATAAACCCCAATGACATAATAAAAATATTTAAGTCAATTAATTGCAAAAAGACAGCAGACTTATGGGGTATTTCTGTTAAATTAATTAATTGCATTATAATTAAAATAGCACCACATTTAGCTACAATATTTAATCGATGTGCTGATACCGGCGTGTTTCCTGATTTAATGAAACACAGTAAAGTAATCCCTTTGTTCAAAGCCGGTTCAAAAAGCGACCCTAGTAATTTGAGGCCTAAATAAAATTTTTGAAAAGGCCATACTAATGCAGTTAGAAATACATTTTAAATCTAATAATCTACTGCATAGTGAACAATATGGATTCACAAAGACGAAAGATTCGTTCGACAGTAGATGCAGGGTTTAAACTACTAAAAAGAATATATAGTGCCTGGAAAAACTCGCAGGACGCCGTTGGTGTTTTCTGCGACCTCTCAAAAGCATTTGATTGTGTGGTGCAGAGTACACTTCTGCTGAAACTTAGGCATTATGGCATTACGGGTAACAAAATTCAGGGTACAGCGCTTAATTTTGTTACTTCTTATTTAGTGAGCGAATGCAGTGTGTTGACATTAACGGAATAAGGTCGTCCGGATCAACAGTGAGTATGGGCGTGCCACAAAGATCAATTCTGGGTCCTTTTCTATTTTTGGTGTATATAAACAATCTGCCATTTTTTACCAGTAACTTGAGCAATATTGTTCTATTTGCCGATGACACTTCTCTTATATTCAAAACCAATCGTAAAAATGATTACTCAAGTAAACAGGTCCCTCGCATTAGTTCTTGACTTGTTTACATTAAATAAATTGCTTTTAAATTCTAAAAAAACCAAATGTATACCAGACTTGGGCGTAACCAGTTTTAAGCGATTGTAACGCACACCCCGGTGAACGCTTTGGCGGTGAGTTACTTGGTTTCTGTAATGAGCAAAAATGGTTATGTGCGGACATAGTGAAGCTCGGACTGAACTCGGACACGTATTCCTATGTTAGCGACGCGCATGCTAAGTAACATGCAGCGTAGCTATTGCTCGCCACAAAGCTGCCCTGCGGTTTTATTATTATTATTATTATTATGTATGTCGTTTCCATATCACGGGACTATGGAGTCCCGGTCATTTGGGAGGCGTGCGTGGAGCCGAAGCCAACACGTAGAGGCCCGTTAGACACTTTAATCTAAAGGCTATGTGACACAAACCGGCGAATATCGTTGTATACACTATATAAATGTACCCAACGACATTCCCCGGTTAGTGTAGAAACTATTATCAAAAAGTGGTAGCTAAGAAACTGGGTTATGGAGGTGCTGTGTTAGTGGAATGGTTAACTGGTACTTTTGAAGGACTATGGCGCCTGCCCTGCAAACACATGGTAAAAACACACGGACAAATGGGCAGGCGGTGACTCGCCACTCACTAGATGGGCCCCCTTCTGGCCGCCACAGGCATACAGCCAAACAGGCGACAGGGAGCAACATGGGTGTGAGCAGCTTGGGGTGTCGAGCGGTGCGGCGCCGGTTTCACCATCACGAAGAAGGCCCTTGAGCGGGTTTCCCCGTAGTTATGCCCTTGAAAATGACACTTCCACCCCCGAGCATACAAGCTCTGGCGACCTCCGGCCGGCCGGTTAAGGCAAGCCAGAGTTGAGAGTCCTGCGGGCGCTCTTGGTGTTCCACTCCCGCCGCCCAGTGAAGGCAAGCGGGAGACGAGGCCCTGACCGACTCTCTGAGGCATCGGGACCGCAGTGTCGCCACGCACATTCAGCTCGCCACAAAGCTGCCCTGCGGTTTGTGTACTCTTATTTCACCCTCATGAGACATTTTTTATTGGTGTCATAAGGATATCAAGAGCTGCTACTATGCCCTCAGAGTGTTGCGTTAATCTCATATAGGGAGACAACGACTAGCCCCGAGGGGTTTATAATTATTATTATTAACAATGCAATCATAAACTCATTAAAATTTTACCATGCATCGTAAATACCTATTTGTACCTAAAGTACTGATGATTCTACATCTACGAGTATATAGAGGTAAAGTTTGTAAGTTTGTGAGGTTGTAGGGGTCATCTGGGGTCATCTATGAATCAGCGGAACCGATTTTGAAAATTCATTTACCAATAAAATTAAAAAACTACGTTATTTGTAAACGTCATATGGCCAACGAAGTGGGCACGAATCAGCCAGGGTACATATATTTTGCTGCCTTAATGGTAAAGAATTCCATTTTTATGGTTACTATAGTTTAAACGCCTGTCAGTTTTGAGCTAGCAAAAAGTTTTACTGTGTTACCGAGTTAGAATATCGACAGTGCAGATTTCGGTGCTGGCAATGCATCGCTAAGATATGTGACTTTTGATTAAATGATCAAGGTAACTATAGGTTATAAGCAGGTTTCTAGGTATTTATCTACCTATGCTGTGATGCCAAAACTAAACTTACAAAGTAAAACCGCAATCGGAACTATTGGGAACCATTTAATTGGTTATAGTTATGATAGTGTATTTATGAAACAGTAAGTATTGTTTTTTTTTTTAATTTATTTATATAGTTTTTGTTAACAAACTTGTGGTTTAATAATTTATTCTAAAAGTACATAAATGCCACTTACATAAGAATATAAAGTAAAACATACATTATAATATAAAAGCAAAAAAATGGTCACCGAAACACATTCTTGATTAAATATGTGATTAAGACACGTTCAGCGGTTTCATCTCCAGGTGATCTTTAATAATATTTATTTTGTTTACCTATTGTTTTTACCCGATTGTAAAGAAGGGTGTTGAACTGTTATGTTTTTCGCGCGTATCTTGTATGTATATATGTAATATTCTTTATTACCTGATATCTCACAATCCACTGAACGGATTTATACAAATAAGACGTCGTTAGTTTCGTCTTGATTGCCCAAGTGTTCTTAAATACGTGACGTTTGAAAAATCAAACATGGCGGCTGTGAGATGTCAAAATAAGGTGTGAAAAAAAGTTATTTTGAATACTGCAATATGGGTATCAAATTAAAAGGGTTATCTTAGGCATTTCAGAAAGGTATAACTTAATTATGACTGTAATACTAAAAAAGTTAGTGACAATAGCTGTGATAAAAGTTAGTTTTTATATCGGTTACTTTTAACACCTAACCTTACTAAAAAGTATTAAATATAAAAATAAATTATTAAAATAAAAAAAACCTGCCTGCACAAAATAGATTAAAACAACCCATACTTAATTATATAATTTCATGCAGTCGGAGGCACATTACTAAGTTCATCGAGACTCATTAATGCCTCCGACTGCATGAAATTATATAATTATGTAGGGGATCTTGTTTCCATCTTTTGTGCAGGCGGGTTTTTTTTATTTTTATAATTTTTTTTTTATTATTATTTATAGTTTTCAATTAGGTATATATGCCGAGATCTGAGATTTTAAACTGCTAAACGAGCTTACATTTCAATATCAGTTGTAAAACTGTTTTGTTATCAACATCCAGGGGCCTTACCCGCTTTCTTTGAAACGAACATTCTATAACGTACAAAATTTAAACGAAGGTTCGTATGGTAACCTACTCTAATTCTTTTTCCAATACACACACGAATTTCGTATTTCATGGTCAATTTTCGTGAACGAATGGATTGGATTATTGTTGCTAGCTCTAGATTTTTCTGTTTCTTTTATTTTATTCTTCAAATGGCAACACTAGTATTTTAAGAGCTAAAAGTGTCTTGTCGATTTGTCGGTTGATTGATATCTTAAAAAATAGGTCTTTTTTCCCTATTAAACTATGTAAACACGATCAAGATTGTTAGTCCAGAAAAAAGTAATCAGTACTCAAAAATATTAACATTTTACGTTCCATCTTACTTATGAAATACCGTTTCTCTAAATTCGTATCAAAAATGTAAAAAAAATGTTCTCTATTGTTTTTTTGTGTTCATTATTTGAATATTAATTAGATTTTAGTTTTATTTGGCCTTCATACAACATCAGTAATTAAAAATAATATATTTTTATTTACGATCAATTTCATAGGAGAAACGGAACGTCCTCTAACGTTGTGACATTGTCAAAAAAAATCTTCAAACCAATTTCATCAAACCATTAGAACTTGTTCTGTTTCTTTTTGTTTCTTTGTATTCTAGCAAAGAGTATAATAATTTCCAATCGACGAAAGTTGAGCCATTGCCATGGGTACAAATAGAAATTCAAAGTCATTGTTGTTTCAGTGGAAAATACATAAACATTATCTAAGATAAATCGATATCACGATCTAATACAAAATACAAGAGTTTGATCTACAAATCTTTGATCAGCAATTAGATATCTCCATTCACAGTAAGTATTGTGATTTTCCTTGACTGCATTGTTTAGTCGATTGTTTATTTGTGCATTCAGATGATAGAACTTTCTTACCAAAAGCTATAATTACGTGATTATAACATAATTCATTTTCAGATGACTGATGAATACTACATTTGTGAGGTATTCGTTATCTTAGCCATGCATGCTGTGAATTGTGATCGGAGTGGAGACTATGTTAGGAGTGTTGCGGTGTGCAAGTCCCTGTCCGTTGTGGTCATAAGTATAGAAGTCTGTGTGCTACGTGGACTGTTGTGCTGAAGTGTTACTTAATTGGTTAATTCTAATCCAGTCACCTTGGCAGGATCAGCAGGTATGTTTACATGAAAATAGCTTTATTATTTATTCTTAGGGTTTTTAAAAATAAACTAGATAAGTTTAGTAATCCATTTTTAATATTGTGGTTTTACAGATATCACTGACTGATTGTTCATGTCAAGCTTGTTTTATGCATCTTAGAAGACATGTTATTTATAACCGGACACTTGATAAAGATCAAAGAAATATTGTTGCCGATGTTGAATGACAAGAACCGAATGCTGATATTGAGTTACAAATCGTTGCTAGTCAACTTGGCAATGCCAGATAAGGAACCATTGTTGAGATAAATATTGAAATCAATTAAACTGCAATAAAAATAATCTGCTATTTTATTTGACTGTAAAATAAAATTGTTACCTCTCTTTTCCTATCCTGTGTATTCTCACTTTATTTATATGAGCTAGGCACTTTAGATAGTACCTACTTAGTTATGTTTTACATTTTTCAAAATTCAACACTTAACCTGCTGTAAATACTAATAACACAATCATTATATTATATAGTTGATTGTTCCCAATCATTGTGTCAGATTTATCTAGTCTACTCTTAGGGTAAGCTACCATCTTCCGTATGGGTAATGCATATATGACTAATAGATATCTACTTAATATCGCTTTTAATCTACCAATTTACAGGTAAGTAGCAAGTACCTACTCATTGCGTATAAGCAAATACAGAATTAGGTCGGTTGTTAATTGTAGTGACAGTTAACTTCAAAATGTTAGGATCCAAATAGCTCCTTACATGGGATTCGCAACTTCCGAGCTCATCGAGACACTTCTCAATTTATTTGATGAGCACAAAAATCTAGCTAGCAGGAATTGATTACTAATATTTATTTGATTTCTTCACTTTTGACTGAGTGTCTTCAAAAGAGAAGAAATCAAAGAATTATTATTTCTTTTCTCAGTCTCTTTTCTTGACTGAGTCTTACAAAGTCAAAGTCGGAAATTAGTCTGTAATTTCCTACAAAATCTAGGCAGGAAATTATATCAATATATAATTAATTGCCGAAGCGATGGCGGTTTCTTCTACGCAATGAGCGTTCTTTAGGCTGAGCAGCTTCAATTAAAAATAATCTTCAGCCATAATAATTGTTTTTAACTTTTTTCTTAATAAAAATGTACCACAACGAAAATCAAACGGTAGCACTTTTGGTTTCGTCAATTTTAGGTTATAATTCCGAATAATTCACCTGTCAAATTCTAAATTTCGTTCGGTGCATACGGAATTAGAGTAGGCTTAGAGAATTTATATGTCAAACAATTTTCGTTCCAATGAAATTCGTGAACTTATAGAATTGTGGTAGGAAAGCTACGAATATTCTATAGAAACTTTGTTTTTCGTTGAAATAGAGTAGGCCTCCAGTTCTTCAGCAAAATCGTAACATCTAATATGTCGATCTTGCTCCACTTTTTCAAAGATTGCACTGATTTTATCCGTGACAGGGCGTCCAGAGCGAGCCTTAACCTTCACACAAAATTTTCCGGACTTGAAACGCTTGAACCACATTTGTGTTACTCGTATTGATACCGCATTAGGTCCGTAAACCGGACAAATTATAATCGCGGCGTTCGTCGCATTTTTACCTTTTTTGTAATATAATTTTAAAATGTACCTACCTTTTTTGAACTTCTTCGTCACAATCGTTCATTTTGTTTTTTTTTTAAACAGTTGAGAAATTGCGGGAACTAGTTTTTTTTTAATGAATCTTCAGAATGTCAACTATTTTTATTTTTTTTTATTTCTCTTCCATCCAATATTAATCGGTAGAGATTATGGCTCGCACATTATGTGCATACGCCAGTTTCAAGTTTAATTTCTTTCTAGTTTTCTTCTTTCAATCACAAAGTCTCGTTCTTGTCACTGGACAAGAACGAGACTTTGTGATTGAGGAAAACTATAAGGGTTCCGCTTTGCCATTTTGGCTACTGAACCCTAAAAACAGTAACAAAGGAAATACTAATTCTTGAAATAATTTTGACAATTTGATATGTAGGTATAATCCTTAAAATAAGATTGGGCAAAAGTATTTCCGTATTTCGAATATATTGTTAGTAATCAAACCTCTTTGGTTGTACTGAATGTAACTGGCTGGTTTTAATACCATTAAATGTTGACATGAGTTGTGAAAATGGCGGCAAACTGACATGTCGCTATTTTTGCAGCTCTAGACACTGTAAAATATACTTGAAATACGTGATACAGTTATCACGTATTTCAAGTATATTTTACAGTGTCTATCACTTTAAACGCGGAGCTAGCGGTCGATAGAACCAAAGTGTATAAATTGCTGAAAACATATTTTTTTTAACACGACCTTTATTAAAATGCTCTAAAAGGAAGAAAATAAACTTTAAAACAAACATTAATTTGTTACAGTTGAGTTGTTAAAAAAAAAGTTTTATTTTTTTATTTGTTCATTTTTACTTTTTACTGGACATGTTTCTGAGTGTGTTCATTTGTTTTTAATATTTTTTTCAAACACATAGAATCAAACTCCTGCTCCACCATCAGACCCTACATTGTACAAGTGTGAGAGCACTTGGCGAATCTAACGAGCTCAAACACGAGGTGGGGGGAGCAGAGGAGCAGGTACATTACATGACTGCTGAGTCACATCAGACCCTGGAAATCATGTATGGTCGGAATACTTGTCAAAACGAATCAAATGAGCCCAAACTTACTAGGTTTCTCTTTTTAGTTTATGACTTCCCATAGCCACCTTCCACATCATCAGAGTAACAGGTGTAGCCGGCCTTTTAGGGAAGAGTAAGTAAGTTTTTAGAAGGTGCTTAAGTCATATTGGTCCGGAAATACGACTAGTGACAGTTGATTCCACCAGATGGCTGGGGGTTACAGAAAATTGCATTTTTGTTCGTTTGCATGTTTGTTTTGACCCACTACAAAGTTTTTAATTACATATCAACCCATATGATGGCCCACTGCTGGGCACGGGTCTCCCCAGTAGAACCTACTAGTATGTAGATCCTGGGGTAATTGCCATAATCGCCACGCTTGGCGAGCGGGTTGGCGATCGCAGTAAGGCTTTAAATACGCAGAGGACGCTGCTGCCCGTCCTCCGGGGTGAAATCCCTTAGTCGCCTTGACGACACCCACGGGTAGAGATGGGGTGGTACTATTCTTAAGCCGGCACCACACGGCGGAAATTTGAAATACACACAAAAATGCGGGTTTTCACTCTACTGTAAAGTTTTTATTTTAGACTTACGTGATGTTAGAACTTAAGCGACGTTATGTCTATGGGCGGTAGCTATGTATTTAGTGGTGCGGGTGTGTGGTGCGGGCGCGGGCGGCGGGGCTGGGGCTGCTGAAAGTTTTTAATTAGTTTGCATATAATTTTATGTCGGTGTGTTCATCGATATCTTGGTCAATTATGGGCCAAAACTTTATTTAATAGATAGCGTTAATCGCATCTATATAATATAGTTTTTTTGCGATATGTTAGGTACTATATTATGTTTTTGGCGTCGAGCTAGCCTAAACACCAGGAAGAGTTATATCTTCCTGGATAATACCTTAAAATATTAGGATGCTTTTACATTCTCCTTGCGATAATGTTAAAAATAGTTGAACAGTAATTACAATAAAAAGTAAAAATATAAATTAATATTTATAATTCCCACAATACGTCTATACAAAGGGTTCTTAAAGTGACAACCCTGAAACCATAGTTTCCATAGAAAACTTTAGTAGCTTCTAACTTCCTTAACCAAGCAGATAGGTGTCTGTTTTTTTTTTTATATAGAGATAGACGTAGGCATTGTCTTTAATTTAGATGATTATGGCGAGATCAACGGATTAAATTACAAATAATAAATGTTTATAGTTATGAAGGACGTACGCATACGAAATTTCCTAAACGGACCTGTTGCGGAACTGTTTAGGCTGGACGCGCACTAGGCAGTCAGGCTGCGGCAACCATTCGGAATTATAATATAAACTACGCAACGGATTTACTACTACAAATCATTTCTTCTGGATGGCTTATATGTTTATATGTGATAATAAAATCAAATCAAATCCTCTTTATTCGTGGACATTAGTTGTTATTATACAGCGTAGGTTTCTCTATGTCCTGCCATGCATCAGGCGTACAAATTTATTATTTCGGTACATCATTAATCAACTTGAACATAAAAATAGTAATAATAATATCTGTAAGGTCAACAATTATTAGAAAGTTCATAGTTTTAATTTAACAATAAAATGTCATAAATAATACCTAATGACAGCCATCTCAAACCATTTTTTATTTAAGTTTTATCTAGTTTATGAAGTTTTAATGTTTTTTTTTTAATTTTACAATCTTTGTGATGTATTTTACTGACTGGGGCAACTTATTATAAATTTTCGGGGCCATAAAAGAAAGTTCCATAGTCTTTATTCAAAAATATATAAATATATTATACAATTTATTATTAATTTTAAAAATATTTACACAGTAAAGATGCAAACATAAACTCATTCGAATATTACCGTGCATTAGTGTCGTTGGACTACGTCACTAACGAATCAATTATGTAGGTAAATATCAAATGATGTTAAAAAACGTTCGGCATAATATGTTATAAATTATTTTATTATCTATTTCATCTACGCAAGTTTATACGTCAAGGTTTGCCATGAGAACTTTTAATAAAAAAAAACAGGTATACTGACCGCGTGGGGATTAACCACAAAACACCTCGAACCATTTGTTTCGTAGGTGTTCTAAGATTCCGTGTTAGTAAACGATGTTTAGGTGTTTTAGTGTGAATCCGTTGCCAAAAAAAAATGTTGAAGTAGGTATAAATGCAACAATGTATAAATTTTGTAGAGGTATAATAATTTATTATGATGTATGCAAGTTGAACGGTAGCTTAGGAGAATACACATTACGTTTCGAGACTACATTTTTTGTAACCGACTTCAAAAATTTATTCAATTAAATTTTACATGTAAAACGTCATTGCTGTAATTGCCTTATTATTATTAAGAGGTGAGCCACTGAGTTCGAGTGATATTTTTCTTGATGTCTGATGATTTCAAAGTGACGTGAACTGCTAGTGACGCGCACTAGGGGTCGCAATACCAACCAATTTTTCAAAACTGGAACTTGCGATATAAGCCTATTCTTATCTCTGGTAAATATCGGTCTACCTAATCCTATTGAAGAGAGATTTTTCCATATTTAGGGGTTAACATTTCAAAAACCTTACAAAGTACATTATTTAACTTTACAAATTTATTTTACATGTTCTAAACGATGCAAAGTTATAGACAAAATAGCACAAAATAAGACACAAATTACACTGTAGGATAGGTCTTATATTTTATAACTCATTGGAAATGAAGAAGGTACCGAAAATCCTGGTTTTTGTAAAATTAAAACCGGTATTTTAAGTCATTTATTTGGTCCGGTATCAAGTTATTTTCTAAATCTGGTATCCCGGTTTGCGATCTCATGCTCACAGATTCATCCAGATATCTCTCCACTTTCGATAAATTTATGTGCCTATTGTTGTGTACTTAAATGTATAATATGTCTCTCTCTCTCTCTCTCTCTCTCCAAATGACAGTAAAGTCACGTATAAAAAAATATATAAAAGAATTGATTAGAATTTTTTGGCATTTAAAAAAAAATAAAAGAATTTACGAACTATTTGTAAGTAGGTACGTAGGTATGTAATATTTTGCATGATTGTAAATATTCAAAAAGTGATTTACGTCATTAACTAAGATTTGTTTATTTGAATTTAATTGAAAGTTGCAGAATTTCATTCTCAACGAAATTAAACGTATTTGGAATAGAGTATAGCACAATAAGCTCTGATCTTTTTATCAGTTCATACCTGTAAGAAAAACGGCACAAGTTAAAGTACCTACCTTATGTGTACGGGCCTTTAAGTTCCCAACTGTTACACGAATAATAATAATTTCGGAATTTTTAAATAAGCATAAATATTATTTCCTATTTGTACTATGATGACATTCAAGTCTTAACCCCCATATGTCCATGACGTGTTATGTACGGGACTGTAGAAGTTAAAAATCACTTGATCGTATTTTACCTCTAAATGTATGCGTGTATATTAATAATACTTTAGTTAATGTCTAGGCGCGTGTTTGTTAATGTCGTGTGCGTATAACCGTGAATTAAGTCAAAATGTTTAATATTTTATTTTTATTTTTATTTTTACATGGTAGTGATGCCGTTAGATACAGTCTTACTGGTAAGTATACTGTTAGAAATAATTAGGTAAAAAAACTAATATTTCATTTAAACGAATATATATTTTGAAATATAATTAATAATTTTTAATTTTTATATATTATAGGTATGTAATTTTTTTTTTTAAATCAAATATTATTACATTTTTTTATCTGACTGTTTTTTGAAAATGATTAGGACCTATTTAGACCTTCGACACTGGAAACATTGCTAACCTATCAATACTCACATAAGACGTTACGGGATAAAATATTTAATAAAAAAAAAGCATTTAAAACGTCAACATTGTTTATGGGTTATACCTACACCTAATAACTTTGTAATATCAATTTAAAAAAAAAAATATATTAACCCTTAACCATCTACCAATTACAACCCCGGAGTACCTAAATCGTTGGTTTTTTTTGTTAGGTTTAGAGCCTGAACCTCAAAATAAGCAACAATATTACTCCAGTAAAATAGTGTGTAGGTGGTTAAGGGTTAATAAATACATCAAGTTATTCTCTTCATCATATCAACACCAGGTATAAAATAAAAACTATGTTCGGATCTGTGCATGCCAATTTTTATAATAAGCAATTATAAAAATTGGCATGCACAAATTCGAACATAGTAATAACTGACTTATGAGAATGAAAAAATAATGGATATTTGTTAATAAATTTCAAAAAGTATTCTTTATTTTAGCCAAGTACAAAGAATATTAACTATCTAGTTAATATTTTTAGTACTTCGCTAAAATTAAGAATAAATTTACACGTTTACCGAACAAGGTCTTAGGACAAAATATCAACTATTCTGGTAAATAAAAAAACATATGTAGATTGTAATATATGTTCGTAAACTTTCGCGATTTGTACACATTATAGAATTTTATAGGCTACGGGTCTTAATAGCGTAAATAAAAATTTTAAGGCTAATATATACATAATACCTTTTGTTTACTTACGTTTCGACCGTAATTTGCAATACGGTCGAAACGTCGGGAAATAAACAAAGGTATTTAGCCTTAAAATAAAATAGTTACGCGATTAAGACCCGTAGCTTATAAAATTCTATAATAATTCATAATTCATTTATTCAAATATAATAAGTACAACGTTATAAATTAATTCTACGAAGAAGAGTAGTGCTTAAGTATATGGGTGCCTGTACTAGGTAATACCTGTATCACAGACTGTAAAAGTGCTTAATATTAGTCATAACTATATCGAATATTTATAATTAACAATATAAATTCAAAATATAAAACGTATAGGAACTAGTGTGTGTAATAATATTGTGTTCAAAACAGTTTACATCAGCATTTTCAGAAAGTAGGCTAAAGTTGACTTTGCATAAATCGCGTTCGAGTCTATTCTTATTTCATTAATGTTTTTTAATGCGATCTAATTAATAAATTACATAGATAGCGATAAATCGTAAGTAGGACAGTAGAGTAATGGAAGAATTTGAAACAAATGTCACGTACGGAAGTTTATAGAATAGAATATAATTTTTTTATTACCACCCAACACGTATTTAAAAATGTTTTTTAAATTTAAACTAATAATTACTTAACATCGTGTTGTGGCAAAAGGAACAAGCTCAGCAGATGCTGTTATATGCGAGATTGCATACAACAACGCTGATTTTCAGCCTGTCCCCTTGACACATCAACGTGAAAGAAAAAAAAAAAAAAATAAAAAAAAATAAACAGAATAAAAAATCTTAAAACACAGAATAACATAAAACATCACAGGTACAAGTACAAAGGCCAATCAAAAAATAAAATGAATTAGATAAAAATAATTAATAATCTTTCATAAATAAAATTTTAAAATAATTAAAAAAAAAACAATTTCATATGATTTATAAATTAATTAATCATTACAATTTAAATAATTTAATTATTTTAGGTAATTAATTAAAGTAATTATGAAAAACAGAATTAATAATGAATAATTTTCATTATCTAACATCTAACACAGTTTATAAACACATGACAAATACATAACAAATAACAAACACGGGATCGCAAACGAATCAAACAATAACTATTATAATATATTTTTAAATTTAAAGTAGAGGAATATAATTGAATATAATTAAATTTGCATAATTGTGTATTTATTAATAATTATTTTTTTGATTATTCAAAAGTATAGTTTTCAGATAGAATTTGAAATTATTGAAAGATCTGTTTTTTTTATTATTGGTGGAGGTAGGTCATTCCAGATTTTAGCAGCCGCGAACTTGAAACTGCCCCTGTATGATGTAGTTTTGTGTCTCGGTAAAGCGATCTTATTTTGATATTTGCTCCGTGCATTTAAAGTGTGAACAATTTTTTCCCAGTCTATCTTATGAAAGAGGTAAACCGGCTTCTCTTTGCGTACGACTTTGTGAATGAGACACGCTAGGTGTAAGTCTATGCGTCCGCATATTTTAAGAATACGATTATTGTTGAGAAAAGGGGTGACGTGTGTACGTTTAGGTATAGCGAAGCAGTATCGTGCACAAGCATTTTGAACGCGTTGAATGGCATTTGCTGTTTTAGCGTACAGCCTCGGGCCATACACGGTAGGTATCGCAGTAATTAAATTGTGAAAGTATCAAAGACTCCGTAAGTGTGACCCTTGTTCCTTCAGACAGACAGTCCCTCAATCCGTAGAGTACTTTGAGTCGGTAAAAAGCATTTCTAATTTTTAGGTTATTATGCTCCACGTATCGCAACTCATTGTCCATCAAAAGACCGAGGTTTTATGCAGTAGCTACTCTCTCTACTCGCAACCCATCTATATTTATATTGGGATCGTAACATATGACAGTCTCACATTGTTTCTGTGTCCAAAACTATATATTTTGATTTATTAGGATTTAAAACTAAGTTGTTTCTTCGAGCCCAATTGTAAATTATATTCAAATCTTCATTAATTAATTTTATTGCGTTTTTGGTTTCCTTTAAAGGGAAATAATAGTATACTTGTGTGTCATCAGCGTACAAATGCAATTTACAATATTTTAATTGTTTACATAGATCTGATGTATATAAAATAAATAAAAGCGGTGAGATTATCGATCCCTGTGGTGTACTTCGGTTAACAGATTTAATTGCGGAAATAGGCTGCCTGTTAGTTAAAAATGAAGCAAACCACTTACATGCTGATTGCGAAAAACCATAGTATGACATTTTAGCTAAAAGGAGATCTGCATTTATACAGTCGAACGCTCGTGAAAAATCGAGCAGCACCAGAATAGAGCCCATACCCGAATCCGAGGCGCAAATAATGTCATCGGTAACATGCGCTAGCGCGGTTTCTGTACTATGACCGCTACGAAATCCAGACTGTATATTCGGCAATATGTTGCCTTCCTCTAAGTAGCGTGTAAGTTGAGTGCAAACTATTCTCTCGGCCAATTTTGATACAACCGGTAAAATACTAATCGGTCGGACATTACTTATCTTGGGTAGTGGTTTTACTCGCGCCAACTTCCACAGGTCCGGAAAAATACCAGATGTTATTGTTTTATTGACCATTGCGGTAAGTATTGGTAATGTGTGAGGCAGTGTCATGCCTAATATATCGATTGTTATTGTATCGTGACCAGACGCGTTCGTGTTGATTCTGCGCATAGCTTGGATTATCTCCGTTTCTGTACATTCTTTTAGTTCAAATGTAGCTTCGCTGTGCCTATTAGTAGAGTAGAAAATATATGTGCTTGAGTCTGTAAGTGAATTACCCGATATGTCAAGAAAATGATCATTGATTGCATCTGGATCATTCAGGTGCTGTGATAAAGGTGTTTTTTACTAAGGTGGAAACCTCTTTAAAGTATTTCCACATTTTGCAAGGCATATTAATATTATTATTTACGTATTGTGTGAAATATGCCTTCTTTTCGTGTTTGAGAGTTGTATTAACCTGGTAATTTAATTATACTACCTGTCTATTTAGCTCTCCAGTGACTTCCGAAGCATTAGTAGTGAACTGTGAGTTTAACTGAACAGCCATACGTCCTTACCTTTAACGGAAAGCATTTCTTTTTCTCTATTTCAATTGTTTTTTTTTCATAAATCTATTACTTATAAAGCTGAAGAGTGTGTTTGTTTAAACGCGGTAATCTGAGAAACTACTAAACCGAATTGAAAAAAAACTTCACTGTTGGAAAGCCCATTTATCGAAGCAGGCTATAGGCTATATGACATCACGCTACGACTAATAGGAGCGGAGCAGCAATGATAAATGTTGCAAAAACGGGGAAAATTTACGCAGACGAAGTTACGCGAGACAGCTTGTGTTTTATATGGTCGGTGGTAAGCATCGATCACCACTATATTTAGGGAGTACCGTCGAAATCACTTCGGGCATACCTACTGCCTCTGTGGCGCGGTGTGAGTGTATCCGACTGCTACGCAAGAGGTTCGATCCCCACCCAGGATGAAACTTTGTGTGAAGAGCACGATGGTTTATTCTGTGTCTGGGTGTTATTTATCTATAATATGTATGTATTTAGATATATATAAGTTTGTTTATCAGATGTTTGGTTTCCATAGTACAAGCTCTGCTTAGTTTGGGATCAGATAGCCTTGTGTGAGTTGTCCCAAGATATTATATTATTAATATATTATTATTGTTACTCTGTTAATTAAAACTAGATCTTTGCAAGAAAAAAATGCAGTTGTTATTGCAAGTTTTAAATATTATGATTAACTAGCTGACCAGCGCAACTTCGTATGCGTCAATTTTCCCCTTTTTTGCAACTTTTTTTCATTGCTCCTCTGCTCCTATTAGTCGCAGCGTGATGTTATATAGGCTATAGCCTTCCTCGATAAATGGGCTATCCAACAAAATTCAAAAAATCAAAATTTTTTTATTCACTTAGAATGCAAAACAACTCTTGTGATACGTCGGGATTCTACATGTACATGTAATGCCAAGTTCGCAAACAATAGGTAAAACCGGAGAAAAGAACCTGGCAATAAAAACTCGCGGCCACTCTTTTCAAATTGCCAATTTTACATTGTTTGAATGTTTATAAACTTGATATGGGGGTAAGGTGCTGCGACTAATATACTATAGGTACTCCATGTTATGGACTGATGCAAATTGTATTATCTAAAAGTTAAAACATGAGATAAAGCAAAATCAGCCTTAGTGGGTACAATATAGTAGGAGCATCTACTTACAAGAAAGGTAAAAACTATATGTGCTTAAATGTTGGCCAAAATACTTGTAACGAATGATTATATATAAAATATTAATTCTGATATCAAAAGGAAGAAAAGAATGGCCTTTATTCGTCACGCAGAATCTTTACTTACAAAAGTCAAATCATGCTCTTTATCAATGTTACAATTAAAACAAAGTGATAACATAATTCACCCAACGTCTTTAAAAATAATTCTATTTCCTGAATCTTGCCAGATAAGCCCTGAATATTTTGATGTACTATGGTTAGACCATATGTTTGCTTATCTGTTGTCTCATTAACTAGTTTAAACTAGGAGTTTCATTAATGATCCTAGAAGAATTGGTAGAACTAACTGATTGCTGTGATACACTAATTGTACCAAGGTCAGCGTATATATTAAATGCTACTAATTTAATAATCTGTCGCTTAAATATAGTAGACAAATACATAGTATTTTTTGTTAAAATAAAGTTACGAATAAATTTATTCGTGTCGAAAAATAGTATAAACTTTACAACAGTAAAACATTTATTTAATTCGAACCCATAGTTCCTGAGATTATCGCGTTCAAACAAACAAACAAACTCTTCAGCTTTTTAATATTAATATAGGTAAACATTTTATTATACCTATTTTATTAACTACATGTAAGTTATTACGCTAAAATATATCGCACGTCGTTCTCATACTAGTTGCCCCGCGCTACTTCGTCTGCGTAAATTTTCCCGTTTTCACCGAAGCAGCAATGAGAAATGTTGCAACATTTCTCATTGCTGTTCCGTTCCTGTTGGTCGTAGCGTGATGTTAAATACCATAAAGCCTTCCTCGATAAATGGGCTATCCAACTGTAAAATATTTTTTCTATTCGGATCAGAACTTCCTGAGATTACCGCGTTCAAACAAACAAACAAACTCTTCAGCTTTATAATATTGCTTTGTCATTATAAATGTAAACCTTGCGGGAAAACTCTGAATTAATTGAATAGTGAATACCGTAACAAAATTCATTGTGTAGTTTATATGAACTTAATTTTATCTAGCTGTCCCGCACAACTTCGTATGCAAAAATTTTAATAATTAGGTACGTAGGTCCAAAGGAAAAACTGACCATTCGATCATTTACCAAGACATAGCTTAAACCGCAGAATCTAGTAAACAAATTAAAAATGCTGTTTAGGTTTTATTTAACTAACATAATTTGCATTATTCATAAGGTTGTTATAAGACGACTTAGAGGTCATGTATAAACTAATCCTACTTCCTATCTACTAATTAATCCTAGAAATAATTATCATTCACGCAAAAGTTTTTAAGAATTAATTTTGTAATTTTATTATTGCAACGAAAAAAATACTCGACGCATTTTAATGAAACTTTGCAATAAAACAGCTTATATTTCAGAATCATAGATAACTGTAGCTTTTGCACGGATCTTAGCTATAGCTATAGAAACTTTCAATAGCTTAGGTACCAATAGTTACCGCCAATGGTTACCTTACCGCAAATAAAAAAATATTTTAAAAATAAAAAAAACTCGCCTGCGCTAAAATGATGCAACCAAGATTCCCTACGTACGAGTATATCAACCCATATGATGTCCCACTGCTGGCACGGGTCTCCCCAGTAGAACTTACTAGTATGTAGATCCTGGGGGTAATTGCCATAATCGCTACGCTTGGCGAGCGGGTTGGCGATCGCAGTAAGGTTTTAAGTACGCAGAGGACGCTGCTGCCCGTCCTCCAGTGTGACATCCCTTAGTCGCCTTGACGACACCCACGGGAAGAGATGGGGTGGTACTATTCTTAAGCCGGTACCACACGGACGAGTACCTATGTATTATCATGCTGTCGGAGGCACAATACTAAGTTCATCGAGACTCATTTAATGCCTATCAGTGGTGTAGAATGTAACCGATTTAATAACTACATTTTATCAGAGACTAGCTTTCGCCCGCGGCTTCGTCCGCGTGGATGTCGGTTCAGTAGTTTGAGCGTGAAAGAGTAACAGACAGACAGACAGACAGAGTTACTTTCACATTTATAATATTAGTATGGAGTATGGATATTGGTAAATAATGTTTGCTAATTGATTTTTTTAGTACTACAGTCATAATGATGTTATATATTTTTTAAAAGCTTACGATGAGCCCTTTAATTTGATACCCATATTGTAGTATTCGAAAAAACTTTTTTTCACAACTCTTGTTTTTGACACATAACATCCGCCATATTTGTTCTTTTCAAACGTCACTTATCTAAGCGACCGACTACCCTATTGACCGGCTAAAGAGTTCATGGTACGGCCCCTGTGGGGTGCTTGTTCGGGGCCCGTAACAATTGATACGGTTGATATGGCAGTGGCTTATATTATAAAGCGGTAGAGTTTGTTTGTTTGTTTAAACGCGCTAATCTCAGGAACTACTAGTCCAAATTAATAAATATATTATAATTTTTTGTTGGATAGCCCATTTATCGAGGAAGGCTATAGGCTATATAACATCGCGCCACGACTAGACTAATAGGATCGAAGCAGCTACGAGAAATATTGCAAAAACAGGGAATATTTACGCATACGAAGTTGCGTGGGACAGCTAGTATTAAATAAAATAAAAAACAATACAAAATATTTTTGAAGCAAGTTCATGGTCTCAATTCATCATTCTAATTTTAATGCTATTTTGCGTTAAATACGTACTCCAAGTTAGGTTCAGGTTTATAGGCACTGACTCCATACCTAGTAGGTACTTGTTGGCTGGACTGACTACTCCATCTAAAGTGACAGCAATTTCAAATGCCGTATAGAAATATCGGTATTTTGTCACCTATGACAAATTACAGTTGTTGATAATCTTGTCACACAAATATTTACAGCCTTTCATACTTCCATGTAATTATGACAACTTACCGCCCAAATGTCAAAATATATCTATAATAATATTATAAAGCGGAAGATTTTGTTTGTTTATTAGTTATATTTCGGGACTTAATCGCGTGAATTATTTAAAGGTACGAACCTTTTATTTACCCGACGTTGACCCAGTCTACCCGTGACCACGATCGGTGCAATTCGATCGAAACCTTTAAATAATTCACGCGATTAAGTCCCGAAATATAACTAATATGTATAAAAATCGCGAAAATTTAAAAACAATAATTTTGTTTGTTTGTTTGTTGGTTTAAACGCGCTAATCTCAGGAACTACGGGTCCGATTTGAAAAAAACCTTTTTTTGTTGGATAGCCCATTTATCGAGGAAGGCTATAGGCTATATAACATCGCGCTACGACTAATAGGAGCGAAGCGGCGACGAGAAATGTTGCAAAAACGGGAAAAAATTACGCATACGAAGTTGCGCGGGACAGCTAGTCTATAATAATATTATAAAGCTGAAGAGTTTGTTTGTTTGTTTGTTTGAACGCAGAAATCTCAGGAACTACCGGTCCGAATATAAAAAATATTTTTCTGTTGGGTAGCCCATTTATCGAGGAAAGCTATAGGCTATATAACATCACGCTACGACCAATAGGAGCAGAGTAGTAATGACAAATGTTTCAAAAACGGGGAAAATGTACGCATACGAAGTTGCGCGGGACAGCTAGTTACATATACAGGGTGTAACAGAAAGGTGTGGTCATATTCAAGGGTTGGTATGTGCCCATGATACTGAGTACACCTTACACATTCCTAATTTTATCAAAATCCGAGTACCCTAAAAAATATTTATTGTTTTTATAAGAGTGAAAAAGTTATTAATTTTAAAAAGTATGACTTATAAAGTTCTATGCCTTATTAATCCAATCGTGTTTTGTACCAGGGGAGGTATAATTCTTATATCATACGCCTTTCACTACTGAATGTTGACAAAAATAATATGCTATAACTATGCAATAAAAATGCAACCAGCTATGGCACCATGGTGCAATACCGATAAGAAAACCCTATCCGCTGCTGAAATTTGACCACAGCTTTCTGTTAAAATATATATATAGGTATATATACTAGCTGTCCCGCGCAACTTCATATGCGTAAATTTTGCCCGTTTTTGCAACATTTCACGTCGCTACTCCGCTTCTATTAGTCGTAGCGCGATGTTATATAGCCTATAGCCTTCCTCGATAAATTGGCTATCCAACAAAAAAAGAATTTTTGAAATCGGACCAGTAGTTCCTGAGATTAGCGCGTTTAAACAAACAAACAAACAAACAAAGCAAACAAACAAACTCTTCCGCTTTATAATATTAGTATAGATATATATATATATATATATATATATATATATATATATATATACATATATTTTTTAACTACGATTCACGTAGTAATAATAATAAATATAATAAATATGATTTATTCATTAGGAAGCAAAATACTACACTTGTGAAAAATCGATTCTACATTTACTGGTAATGCCTGTTCGCAAACAATAGGTAAAGCCCGAGAAGAACAGGCAATGGTAGGGTACAAGGCCTGTGTCGCAGTGTACTTTACAAACATACAAGAGTCATGGACACAAAGAACATCCAGACTCCGAACAACATTTTGTGGATCACACAAAGTGATATCCCCTATGTGGGAATCGAACCCACGACCTCTTGCGTAGCAGTCGGACACAATCCCACCGCGCCACAGAGGCTGTCAAAAATGTAATGAAAATCTTGTTGTCGGTGGTACACTAGTAGTATATAGGTCAGTCTTATAGCTATATCTAAACATTCATATAGACGAAGCCGTGGGCTAAACCTATACAAATATCATATGATATGTGTGCCAAGGTTATGGGATCTACGGTACCTATCTATATTATTTAAATATTACTACACATTTAATTAAGTAGGCACAATAACACTACGTAGAGGTTACATAGCCGGTTTTATACATATTAATTGCATAACCGTGGTCAAAGCTTTATAACCCATGATTACCTACTGATCACACATTCTGATCCGCACATTGATACCACTCCTGATGTAGAATCCTAACCCACCACCACGGCTTCTAGGCACACTTGCTGGCCTTGGACATGACATGAAGTAAGCGAAACCCGGGTAAAGTTGGAGCTAGTCCCTCCTGACCCGGGCGCAGCCATGTCTCATAAACTCTCAAATCAACCGAGTGGTGGGCCATAGCAATAATAAATTCGTCATGCTTTGTGGACAGAGATCCGGCATTATAAAAACCAACCTTTAAGCATTTATTTTTACCCACTGACAGAGAGAGAAATAATTAAATTATTTTATGGATCTAATAATATAAAACCAAAACGAAAACTGTTATCTGTCTTAAATTGTGTGTAAAAACAAAAATAGCATACGGACATATACCAGCAGTTATGTTTATAACACGTACAATTAAATAATTTATAAACACAAACGTATATATTCATTAATAAAGGTTTAATATTAGTACCGTGTCGCATAACACTCACCCCACCAGCAATTAGTGAAACCAAAAATTTTTAATTAATGTGAATAATAAATAACAATATAAAAAAACTTTAATTGGGCATTGTCATTAAAAAAATTACTAACATGCACAAAGGATAATTTAAAACATGTACATCATCATCAGACTCGCTTATGTGTAGCCTGATCGCCAAGGACACGCAGTAGTCAGTTTCGGTGGCAATAAGAAATTTCGCACATGCATTGCATTTCACTGCTGGCATATTGGTTTTGCAAAGTGTTGCTGTCGATTGTTCACAGTACTTCTAACCGTTTCGGATAGATTATAGGCGTTGTTCTCAGGAAACTGAAGATATTCAATTTATGCAGGATCTAATAAGTTATCAGCAGTACGAGATAGTACCTAACAAGCCGATCACAAGGACGCACACACAATACATAAATCTCACAATGTACATCTTATATCTTTAAACGAGCAATTCTTGTATATATATATATTTATATATAATCTGAATCTCGGCAACGGCTCCAGCGATTTTCTTAAAATTTAGTATACAGGGGGTTTCGGGGGCGAAAAATCGATCTAGCTAGGTTTCATTTTTAAAAAACGTCGTTCTATCTGTATTTTCAGGTATTGAAAAACTGATACAATATCATTAGAATATGAAGGTAAATTTCGCCGCGGTTTCCATTGTTTTATTAGCTTGGGTGGGAAACGGGCGATCCACCATGCAGATGACCCCGGTTCGAATCCGAATGATTTTTTTTGTTTTAACTTTGGATGTTTGTTTTTTTGATTTGTGCTTTATTATTTCATATTTTTTTATTATTATGTCGGTAAGATCGAAAAAATATTATTCAAATTTCATCAGTATGTCATTTAATAATCTAAATATAATTTCCAAAAAAACACGATTTACCAAAAAAAGATTAGTGTAAGGTTCCGCAACGGTTGCCCGGTTGTCCGCACCTTTGTTCAGAGACTGTTAGTACTAGGAGGCTGTATTATTGCATGGATACACATATTACTTACGCCGACAAAGTGAAAGAATAAAATCTTAAAAACCTTTTTTTTAGGGTACCTCCCATATAAGTAAAGTGAGGGTGTGATTTTTTTTCTCATCTACCGCATCATGATTTTTTTTCTCATCATTAGATAGGCCTTTAAAAAACGTTTAGGGGTTGGTAAGACGATTTTTAGATCTTTAAAGTGCAAATTTTTGTTAGAGACAAGTGTCCACCCCCCCTCTCTGCCAGCTAAATAGTTGATGTTGGGTATGTGAAAAAGATCACGGCAGAAGTATATATAGTCAAATTAAAAGGAAAACTATCACAGCTAAGTAGGCTTTGCAAGTTTACAAGTAACAGCTGATCAAATGAGAAGTAATAAAATTTTCGTACAAATTCCATTGAAAAATATTATTAAGTAGATATTGAAAAAAAACAATAGAAAACCCACTTCTTAAGCCACATAATTCAGGTGCATTGTGCCCGACATGCATTTGCCCGGTTTTTTTATTTTATTGTTTGTGTTTTGATTTGTGATTTATTACGGTTTATTATTTCATATTTTTTTATTATTATGTCGGTAAGATCGAAAAATATTATTCATATCTCATAAGTATGTAGTGCGTGTCTAAATATTATTTCCAAAATACACGATTAACCAAAAAAAGGACAAGAGCATGTCGAACCATGCTCAGTGTAGGGTTCCGCAGCCGTTGACGTAAATAATCCGATTTGAATATTTGCACCAGCTGAAGAGCGTTATGTTCATGGCACTTACGCCCTTTTCTTGTATGTCCGATAATGTCGAAAATAATTATTTTAGTTTAAAGATTTAAAAATGCCTATAAAATTTATATTATTTTTTGGTCACACAGTTCAAAAGATAAGGGGAGGGGACACAATTTACGTAACTTTCGGGGCAATAATTTGCAATAATATTCACTCAATCAAAAAAGTTTATTTGAAACTATACATGTTTTTTAAAGGCCTGTCGAATGATGCCACACAGTGATTTCTGCTGTTTTTTTTTCAGCTTTTGTTAAATGTATGGAATGCCAAAAATAATTATTTTTATTATTTAGCTATCAAACTAAGTAGCGGCTACTACAAGACGCCTTTTCACCAATTTTCATCAATATATTCATTGTGTAGTCTTTGAGTAAAATGCCTGTGGCATACGGACGGACTAACAGACTACACTGTAAGCGTTCCGTATTTGCCATTTTGGCTACGGAACCCTGAAACTACCGAGCAAAGCTCGGTCATCCAGGTACTAAATACTTAATTGTCTATTTAAGGTCAATTAATTTAATATAAGGGTAGTTTAGTTTGCAGTAGTCTCAAAATTTTTGATTTTGTATTTATATAGTTTAATTTAAACACTTGGTCACTGTATAACTTTTCACTTTGTTTAATGGATTATAATCTGTCTTTTTATAATAAACTTGTTATTATTATGCACTGATTTTATTTTTAATAATAAAAAAGACTATAGCGCTATGTTAACTGTGGGATGGGTACCCACAACTAATTAAATTTCCTGAGATTTTTAATTCACGTAAAATACCACCTTTGTAAGCGGCAAATAAAGTTTAATTAATAAATAGGAAACCAAACAAGATTTACCAACATCAGAGAAAATGCGACTACTTTCGTCTGTTACTCTAAATTTATGTTGGATTTAAATATGCCTAAATGCCTATGTGTGCATTTACGTGTAAACAACATAACATACATTTAGAGTTTTTTTTTTATTGAACTGTAAGGTGAATGTCAAATAAATGATTGGCAACATCATTTTCAGCAGGTACCTACTATCAACTTTTAGGCCAGGGTCCATTTGATTGTGAACGGACAATATAATCTCTCTTACTAATTATATTAGCAACTGAGGAGTCGGGATAAAAGTCATTCGCGGTTACGAATTTTGAAATTATTTTAGGAACAATATACCTTATACTTAAGACTTTTAGCCTTTGTACCTATATCCCAAAATATGTATCCCTCTTTTACAAAATAAGACCATGGACTAAGTATACTAGACCAGAAAGAAATTCATCTAGTTGAGAATCTGTTCATAAGCGATAGATTTTTTTTAATAATTGGAACGCCTCGGTTTCCACTGACATTCTCTGGCAGCCTTGAAGATGCCAAGACAACTGACACAAGGCATCGTCCGCGTCTGCGTCATCATCAGTTTAGTTTTTTTGTAATAGGCTCAAATAACTTGTTAACTTTCGACGTGGGTACGTCAGTTCTAAAAAAAAAATAACTACTGGTTAACGTAATTGGTGTTTTTTTTTCTGTAAACCGTTTTAATCAAATAAATAAATAAACTAGACACGTTGCGGACATTGCAACTGAATTGATACTACTGGCCTGATGTTTTTATTGATTTATGAGGATATTCAAACGCAATAGTAATTTGTCCTTTTAGTGTAATTGGTCGCCATCAGTCTGGGGATATATTTGCATATAGATAGGTATTGATGCCATTTATCAGGATGAGGTTTTTGTCAAATAATAGGTATAGGTACTGTGACGTGAACCTCTTGGCTTTGGGGTGCGTAGCCGGGATTATTACTCTCGGGGATGAGGAATTAAACACTTTCTTAAGCCCAGAACGATATTATATATTATATAACTTGTAATATTATTCCTTTACATTTCCTTTTCCTTGACCATTCGTCTTGACGCTTCCTTCAATTCTCCCCATTGTTTTTTTACGTTTTCTTCTTCGTCATTATTTCAAAGTTTTGGAACGTCAAGACAAACAGTTCACAATTAATGAGGCTTAATGCGAGTGGCCGGTCGAGTTTCCGACGCACTTGCCACAGTACCTACCTATAACAACCTCGCCGTTAAAAATATGCCTATGGATACTTTAAACATGGTCATTGCACCGGTTCTAATGCGTACGAGTTTACAACTAAAAGTCGTCTGCCTTCAACAAAAAATATTCATTAAGTTAAAGATCGACAGCGTTATAATTTAGGCTGTTAAAGTTCCATTTGCAGCCTTGGTAGTAGTGAGCTGAGGTGAAGGTTTATACTTTCCTCAAAAACTAATAGCGATACAAGAATCATATCAGCTCTTTAAGGTTCATTGTACCTGTAATATAATTTAAAAGGAAACTGAAAAGAACAGTGCTCTATGGATCCTGGTATACTTGGCGTTTTAAAATGTCGGCAGGTCAAATCAATATTAAGTCCAAATGCATGGCAACTAAGAATGATTTGCCAAAAGAAAACATACATGTTACAGTATGTTAGTACAAAACTAAACGCCCTTTTCTTTTTTTTTTTGTATGTTTGTTCACCGATTACGCAAAGACGGCTGGACCGATTTGAAAAATTGTTTTTGTGTTTGAAAGGGTATACTTCCAAGTTGGTCCCATTGCCATCAGATCACGATCTGATAATGGGATCCTGGAGAAATCGAGGGAACTCTTAAAATATTAAAAGCACCCCTACAGTGATTTAGGTATATTTTATAGTGATTCGTGCATTTACTCTTAAAAAACACCAATTGGTGAAGTGGAACTAATGATGAAGACCAAAAATTACGAGCAGACCAATCAATATTTCACAGTTTGCGATTCAATTAAGTACTTTAATATGGTATTAAGTAGCACTTTAATCTCGATATACTACTATTATACAATGTAATAAAGCTGATAGTGAACTCCTCAACAATTAACGGCCCTGCATCGGGGCAAGCAATATTTCGTAAAAGGATTTGAGCAGATGACATAAGCCTATTGTAACTTAAGTGAATTATAAACCAACCCACTAAAAAGTGAGAAATAAAAACTTTTTAACAAAAAATATTACTGACTTCAAAAATAAATACAAGGCAACTAAAAAGCAAAAAATAATATACCTAGAATAACAAAAACAAATTAAACATTTTAAAGTTGGTGCCGAATAAAACATAAAGACTACTATTTCATGGCACCAACTTCAAAATGTTTAATTTGTTTTTGTGAAAAAAAAACCTGGATCCACATCCAGGTTTTTTTTCTGGGGGCACAAGGAGCAACTGGCAATACCGGATCTAACGTACTCACGAAGGGGGGGGGGGGGGTATTAGTGACACCCTTTTCACTCACTTCGGTTTCAACCCGGCGCCTATCTGCGGCGAATATATGCGACCGAGTACGGACAGACGACGGAGCGTGTGAAAGCTAGCCGGTGCCGGATTAAAACCGGAAAGTGTGAAAAGGACCTTACACGCATCAAGATGGGTGCCCCAAAAATATTAATTCTGGGGGAGAAGGGTACAAGAGACAAAAAGTCCACTTACCCTCAGTGGACTTTTTGTCTCTTGTATCCTTCTTACCCAGAATTTATATTTTTGGGTCGCTACAATATTTTTGTTTTATGAAGGAAATTCAACTGTGTCTAAATCCTCTTGTGTTATTGAGATACTCTGACGCATGACTCCCCCTGTGACGCGGTGGGTGGTGTATCCGACTGCTACGCAAGAGGTCGTGAGTTCGATCCCCACCCAGGATAAAACTTTGTGTGATGAGCACGATGGTTTATTCTGTGTTTGGATGTTATTTAACTATATTATTTATGTATTTAGAAATATTTAAGTATGTTTATCGGTTGTCTGGTTCCCATAGTACATTCGAGGAGGGGTGAGGAGAGTTAAACCACCCCTAGATCCGCCAGTCTACACTTATGAAAATGTTCTCAGAAGACTGTCCCTATTAATTAGAAAGTAATGAACTGAATACAATTAGCATGAAAACGGCCAATTTTCATTTTTTTTTGTATTTATCAGTCGTTAAAATTGCCAGGCAAATTTGACGTCATTCGTTCAATTTCATGAGTCACAAAATAATTACCTAGCTCGTTTAAAATGAAAAAGTAATATAGGTTTTTGCTAAAACTAATTTTATTACTACTACGCGCTACCATTTAAACGATATACACGTTAAAACCGGTCCCACTGCAATTTTAGATTTAAAATAGTTCTTCTTCTTTTAGTTTTTGCCAATCTAGCCGTTTTAACGGCTAATTTCTGCCAGTGTCAAGTATCTATGCGCTTATTATAAGCACAAAGTCTCGTTCTTATTCAATTATCACGTATTCAAATCATTTTTTACAAGATAAACTCGGAGCTGTAAAAATAATGGCCGGTTAGTTTGCAGCCATTTTTACAACTCCCTTAAAATAGTTATTATAGTTTAAAAATTGAATTAAATATATACACATATAGATATGACACAAGCAAAACTCTTTTCCTGTCAAAAAAAAAACAGGCAAAAATACTTTCGACTGCTCAGCTAGGTTGGTCAATAGTATTTTTATTATGAATAGACGCATTTGTTTCATATATTTTATCGTGAAGTATCCAAGGTGTATAAACTTCTTCTTCGGCCTCATTAAGTTTAAACCCCAGCTTGTGACCCCCTCAGTTTCCTGAAATTCTTTTCCAGCCCTGGCTTACATCATAAAACCCTCTTTGAAACATTTTAGCTTTCTAGTCCCAAGAGTTTAGGCTACGCTTTGATAAGTAACGTAATGAGTCAGGCAGAGGCGAAGGATTAAGCCCAAAAACTCGTGGGCGGTGCGCGCGGACTTAGCCTAGTCGGCCGTATTTTGTGTTTTAAAATTCAATTGTTTAATACACAGTGGAACGCTTGTTACATAAACTTTAAACCCGGTGTGTTACATAATATACATTGTTATCTAGTGCTTGAGAACAGTGCAAAACAATATAATTAACGAAATAAAATAGTGTCTACAATCTTAACTAAACCTACCCTCTACTTATTTAAAAATAAATAGAAAAATAGTGTACAAACTGAAAACTACTCTTGCTATTGTATAGTGTAGTTCGTACGTAGCATAAAATACAGTGACCGTCAAGGGGACGGTGTTTCATACACCATATAAAACTATAACAGTCCAGTTGCCGTATTTATAATAGCGTCCTCCTTTGAACCGTTGCTCTGCTGTTGGCTACTATCAGTGTTAACTGCACACGCGCGATACTTCTAAACACTACTATTGTGGTGCAGTGTGTATATTTAATAAACACTAATACTGCGACATTGATTCTAAAATGGTGAAATGCGGAGGTTGTGCAAAATTTATGGCGGCTAACGTAGGTATCAAATGCAGCAAATGTCAGTCATCGTACCACCGCAGCTGTACTGACTTACCCGAGAAGGGTGCTGTGGACACCAAATGGCTCTGCCACGGATGCAAGGACAGCTCATCTGCTCCTAATGAACAAATGGCTGATTTCCACACCCCTGAGGACCGGTCGAGGCCAAGTTTAGCTCCTAACGTAACCTCAAATAGCGTATCTGAGGTACATAACATTGACTTGGCCTTGGAAATTCGAGCCCTCAGAAACGAACTCAGTACCCTTAGAGCCGAGTTTCGCGAGTACCGAGATGGGAACGCCGATTTTAAATCAATAGTAAACGACGGTCTGTCATCCTTGGGTGCCCGTATCTCTAACCTTGAATCAAAATTTGAGCAAAAGATTCCAGCCAATGTCGACAACCTAGAGGACACCATACTTGAGCTTAAGTGTCAGATTAATGAACGCGACCAAGACCTACTTCTTAATGATGTGGAAATTACGGGAATACCGGAGCGTAAAGAAGAAAGCTTGCTTCATGTGGTTAAAACATTGTCCTTAAAATTGGGTGTTGATGTGGACGAGAAGGACATCGTCCACGCTGAACGCATTGGCTCGCTGCGAAGAAACAGAGTTGAACGCGAAAAGGTGGGCACTACCTCTGCTAACCCCGACACGCATCGACCACGGCCCATTGCCGTGAGGTTCCCCCGTCGTACGGCCCGTAACAACATACTGCGGGCCGCCCGGGTGCGCCGGGATACTACGACTGCTGATGTAGGAGTACCCGGCCCATCACGCCGGTTTTACGTCAACGAACGCCTCACAAACACTAACAGGCGTTTGTTCTACGAGACCAGGCAGGCTGGACAGCGACTGAACTGGAAGTACGCCTGGACCAGTGACGGAAAAATACTAGCGCGTAAGGAGGATGGCAGGCCTGTGGAACGTATCCGTGTAGACAAAGACATTTCAAAGGTTTTTGGTATTATTTCAGTTTGAACGTAATTTGTAATGTGTATTTTGTGCTCCCTAAACTCATCTATCTTCCTAATATACCCTACGGGTCTATATTATTTTGTTATATTATACATGTGCCTTACAGTATTGTGAATTATTGTATAGAAAAAGTATTATAAGTACTATCCTTAAAACAAACTCACTATTTGGTCGTCATGTAAAACCGGTTTCTTATCGCAGCTCATTCAATAGTTCTTGTTGTGTGTGTGGTTTTGCCGAGGCGCTTTGTTATCTGTTTTTCATATATTTTAAAGTCAAGTACCGCGAAAGTATGAACGTGTTTTTTAAAGCTAATAAATTCTATTTTGTAGGAATTTCACATATTGGGATTAGCCCTGTGACGCATTCAAGTTGTCCTGATAATTATATGTTATGTCCTTCATATTTTAAACGCTGTTTCTCTGTATTTACGAGTACTACGTGCGTGTTGTTACTATCGTTTCATTATGTCGCGTCAATATAAGAACAAGACGAATTATTTTATAATGGGCTTATTAAATGTTCGCTCCATTAACACAGGGTGGGATGAGCTGAGGCAATCCTTGATAACTCATAAATTCGATGTACTATGTCTGACTGAGACGTGGCTGAAACCCGATTCCGATGTTAAAGCTTATGTCGTACCAGGTTTTAGGTTGTTACATAACCCCAGAAGCAGCAGGGGGGGAGGCGTGGGAGTCTACGTCCGGTCTGAACTACGTGTACGTACTTTGGTGCATCCAACAAGTTCTCTCGAACAATTATGGCTTGAGATATGTTTACCGCGGCGTAGGATTGCGATAGGAATTGTTTATCGCCCGCCCTCGTTCAGCAGTGTAAGCGCTATATATAGTCTGATGGAATCCCTATCGACTTTTGCCCCCAAATACGATAAGCTGTTCTCAGCGGGGGACTTAAATATAAACTGTCTGGACACCAACAATTTAATTACAATACCCTCACATATTGTACCCTTGATGGAAACATTTAATCTGCATCAAATTATCGAAAAACCTACCCGCATTACCCCCTAACAAAAACTCATTACTTGATCTAATTTTTACAAAAACCGACACTGTACCTTATTCTGTTCAGATTCACCACAACGACGATTTGAGTGACCATGCATTAATAGTCACAACCTTCCCAATCTCTATTGAACGTCCTGCGCCGCGGACTATAACTTAAAGGCCGCTAAAAGATAACGCAAGTCTTATTAACAATGCCGCGCAATACACTGCGTGGGAGTTTGTGTCTCAAAATGACAATGTTAACAATATGGTTGCTATGATCAACCTCCTGGTTTTAGATCTTTTTGATACATTTGCGCCACCGCGTACTCGCGTCTTTAGGTTGCCCCCCGCTCCCTGGTTAACTGATTCTATTAACGCTTTACGTGTCTTACGTGATAGGGCTTAAATAAGGGCTAAACTAACTAAATCTGAAGGTGCGCTTAGCTATTATCGGCAGCTGCACAATGCCACCAACTCTGCCATTAAAGAAGAAAAATCTAATTACTTTAACCATTACGTCAATAATCATAATACAAACCCTACTGCTATGTGGCGACATATAAATAACAACGTAAAACCTTCAGCGGGGTCAAGTCTGCCTGCTCACTTAGCTGATCCTCACACTTTAAACGATCATTTTGTTAATAGTGTCCCTCCAATGAGTAACGTGGGGTCTTCGTTTAACCCGCACTATCAGCATTTCTCGAACACTGCTTTTGAATTCAAAAGTGTGTCCGAAGAAAAAATTATGCGACTCATAAGGTCTAACTCCTCTAATTCGTATGGCTGTGACGATATCACTATGAATATGATTTCGCTCACCTTGCCATATTCCCTGTCTGCACTGTTAGCCATTATAAACAAATCTTTAATTGATGGAGTTTTTTCAGATCACTGGAAATGCGCGCTTGTAACTCCGTTCCCCAAAAAAAGTAAAATAAACACCGTAAGCGATCTTAGACCAATTAGTATTTTACCAGCATTATTCAAAATAGTTGAGAAAGTGGTCCAACAACAAATTTCACGCTATCTTGAAAGCAATAATATTATACCCGCTTTACAATCTGGCTTTCGGAAGCATCATAGTACAACCTCGGCATTGCTACATATAGTTGATGACATATTGACGGTGTCTGATCAGGGCTATGGTACACTTCTTGTTCTATTGGACTATACCCGTGCATTTGACTGTGTTCATGTTCCATTCCTTATAGACAAACTCAAGTTTTATGGGTTCTCAGACTCGGCTCGTAAATGGTTTGTTTCTTATTTTTCAAATCGCAGCCAAGTAGTTAGACTCACAAGCGCTAAGAATCTACCTGAGCGATCTACCGCCATCCCGGTAAAACGAGGTGTTATCCAGGGATCGGTGCTCGGTCCGACCTTGTTCTCTGTTTATACTTCAGACGTTACAAAAGTCATGCAACACGCGAGTTATCACTTATATGCTGATGATACCCAGCTGTATATTAACACTCTATTATCGGCTGAAGGAGTCACCTCCGCTGTTGATAAGTTGAATAGCGACCTACAAACTCTTTTCCAGTGGTCAAGTGAGAAGGGATTAGTACTTAACCCAATTAAAAGTGCATTCATTATATGCGGGACCGAAGCCCAAGTACGTTCCATCAAATCCCATAAACCTGAAGTAAAAATAAATAATTGTTCAGTTCCATGGACAGATTGTGTTTGGAATTTGGGACTGATTGTAGACGAAACTTTAAAAACGGTTTGAAAAGCACGTTCAGCAAAAAGTTGCAAGATGCTTTGGCTCTCTTAATACACTATACAAGCTTCGACCATTTCTTAAGACTAAGATTAGACAGCAGTTATGTGAAAGTTTGGTGTTGTCTCATCTCCAATACTGTGATATAGTTTACGGGCCGTGCCTCTTTAATAAAACGGTGAATGCTATTCAAAGAGTACAGAATGCTTGCATTCGTTATATTTATGAGATCCCAAAACGGCACCACATAACACCTCATTTAATAGAGGAGATAGAATAGGGATTCTGGGCATGGACAGCCGACGTACTCTAAAACTCGCATGTCTAATCAATTCCCTATGTAAAACGCCTAGCTATTTATTCAATAAACTGGAATGAATATCTGACGCGCACACGTATGACACTAGGTCACGGAATCGCCTATTGCTCATGCCCAGGCACACCTTATCTAAGACCAGAGGACGCTTCAAGATCGCCGCTTCTAAGTGCTGGAATATTTTACCTCCACCTATATTACTTTTATCTCACTCATCCTTTAAAGCGCATTGCTTCAAGTGGCTCATTTTGAAGCGTTCATTGGATTTTGGGAGCTCTCAGCCTACCTAAAATGTAATTTTAAGTTAATATATTTCACACTTCTTATAATGTAAACCTGACATAAATACAAGGGATCCCTTCTTTTCTCATAATGTTCTTTGTCTTAATATACTTCGGCGTAACGATTTTGGCACAATTTGTTTTGGCATAATAATACTTCGGCCTAATTTTTTATGGCATACCTTTTATGTTGGCACAATCATGTTAAAGACTAATTTGTGTTGGTATAAATTAGATTCGCATAACGTTAGTAGGCCTAATAACTATTAGCATTAGCATAATAATATTTAAGCATATAATTAATATAGGTAAATAACAAAAACAATTTTTATGCAAATTATTTATTACACATAAACTATGAAGATCATAGAATTTCAATTAGAATAATAGATTGGGTTACTTTCTTCTTTAAAAATGCGTAGGTTAGGTTAGGTTAGAACTGTGACCTCTTATGCACGAGCCGAGCGAGCGAAGCGAGCGTGCCGCGGCAGCGGCCGGCGAGTGCCAGAAACGAACATGCTCTCATGGGCAAGGATATAAAAACCAAATAATTATCATTAAATCAACTTTTATTTATTACAATTACTAAAAAAAAAACAATTAAATTAGCGTAAATATATTTATGTTTTAGGATATAATGCTTAAAAAAGTTATGCTATAGAACTTTATGCTTAATATATTTATGCATTAGAAGGTTATGCCTAATCATTGTTATGGTTTGAAAAAATATGCCTAAAACATTATGCGTAAGCTGTTATGCGTAATTATATTATGCGAATATATAATTATGCCTAACAAAAATATGCTAAGTTATATTAGGTCTTAAAATTTTAGGCAAATGGATAGGGAACCAAATACAACTTACAGGTTAATCATCCTTACTATGTAATCATTGTCATTATTCTATTCAAATGTTATCATTGTAACTAAAGTCAGTCGTGGTCAGGGATATTTAATATATTTACAGGGATATTTTTTTACTGCCAAATGTTTAAAAAAATAACTGAAAACGTAAATATATAAATAGTAATTAACACCAGGCTTGGACAGAATATCAGCGGTCAGCATGTTTTGTGCTGCTGACTATATGCTGAGTCCAGAACCTTTTTGTCTTTTATTTTTATTTATTGTTTGTGTAATATGGCAAATGTAATTGTATTTATATAAAGGACAAATAAATGCTTATTATTATTAATATTTTTTTTTTCTGAGGTAACCCGATACAAAAATATTCAATAATATTAAGGAGTTGTAAAAATGTCATAAATAATATATCATACTAGCTGACCCGCGCAACTTCGTCTGCGTAAATTTTCCCTTTTTTCTTTTTCTTCCTTTTTTTTTTACAACATTTTTCATTGCTGCTCCGCTCCTATTGGTCGTAGCGTGATGTTATAACCTTCCTCGATAAATGGGCTATCCAACTATAAAATATTTTTTCAACAAACTCTTAGGGGGATGAAAAATAGATGTTGTCCGATTCTCAGACCTACCCAATATGCACACAAAATTTCATCAAAATCGGTCAAGCCGTTTCGGAGGAGTATGGCAACGAAAACTGGGACACGAGAATTTTATATATTAGACTAGCTGACCCGCGCAACTTCGTCTGCGTAAACTTTCCCTTTTTTCTTTTTTCTCCCTTTTTTTTACAACATTTTTCATTGCTGCTCCGCTCCTATTAGTCGTAACGTGATGTTATAAAACCTATAACCTTCCTCGATAAATGGGCTATCTAACAGTAAAATATTTTTTTATTTAGGACCCGCAGTTCCTGAGATTATAGCGTTCAAACAAACAAACAAACTCTTCAGCTTTAAAATATTATAGTATAGTTATAAATGTTAGGGGTGGGCAATGACCCGCGCAACTTCGTCTGCGTAAATTTTCCCTTTTTTCTTCCTTTTTTTTTTACAACATTTTTCATTGCTGCTCCGCTCCTATTGGTCGTAGCGTGATGTTATAACCTATAGCCTTCCTCGATAAATGAGCTATCCAACAATAAAATATTTTTTCAATGCGGCCCAGTAGTTCCTGAGATTATCGCGTTCAAACAAACAAACAAACTCTTAGGGGGATGAAAAATAGATGTTGTCCGATTCTCAGACCTACCCAATATGCACACAAAATTTCATCAAAATCGGTCAAGCCGTTTCGGAGGAGTATGGCAACGAAAACTGTGACACGAGAATTTTATATATTAGAAGAGAAGATATTTTCGACCGGAGAGGAAAAATGATTAAATTACTAAAATGGCTATTAAAAAATAAGGGTTGATCGTAGAAGGGTGAAAATTGAGGATTGTATGTATTTTTGTATGTTGTATCACAAAAAAATAGAAATTAAAAATTTTGTCTAAAAAATAAAAATAAAAATTAGGGGTGGACTACTCCTAACATTTAGGGGGATGAAAAATAGATGTTGTTCGATTCTCAGACCTACCCAATATGTACACAAAATTTCATCAAAATCGGTCAAGCCGTTTCGGAGGAGTATGGCAACGAAAACTGTGACACGAGAATTTTATATATTAGATTTATTTCCCGTTCAATAATGATACACTGGCAAGGAATTGCGTAAAAGTGACAAAAAATATCTGTTTAGTCGATGGTCATCTTTACTACACAGATATTTATTACAACTTATCAAATTTACATAATTTAAACACGGACATTGATTATTGCAAAAAAAAAACTAGTTTATTACGTAACAAATAGTCTTAGTCCAAGTTTAAGATCATAAGGGGTTCCGTAACCAAAATGGCAAAACGGAACCCTTACCGCCTTATTCCAAAGAAAAGATCAAATCAAGGTTTAAACAAAGACTTTCAAGTCCAGGTTAAAGTACAGTACTATTGGTCTTATTACAAAGCTTAGATAGTCCGTGGACCAGCTGATACCAAAGGATCTAAAGCCACAGATTATAATCAATTTAGTTCATTCATTGTTCTTATCATTCAAATATAACGTTCCGTTTTATACCAATGTAATTTGAAAGTATAGTTTTCATTGAGAATAAAATATTTAGACGTTCTATGTAGCTAAATTATTCGCCAGCACTACGTAATTTTCAAAATATTAACCTGACATAAAAGCCCTCGGCCTGCAATTTACGAAAAATCAAATAGATTCTGTAAGGATCGGAACGTTACATAAGTAGTTGTCATCAGTACTAAAAATGTAAACAAATGATGATAACCTAAATTTAATGAACTCAGACATTATTAGGGATGTTATAAGTTTAATCTGAGTAATTATAGCGCCCAAACACTCAGAGGAACTTGGATGCGAGTTTTTATTACAAAGCTAGTTTCATTGGAACAGGTCTTAGCATGGAAGGATACTTACTCAATAAGATATTCAATTTTTGATATACTTACTGTTTTCTTTGTTGCACTCGTTGTTCTGAATGTATTGGGGGAAAGTATGCTTAGATTCAACATAGGTACTGAAGTTTCGGCTGAAGCACAACAAACGATTGAAACAAATTTTATGAATATATTTATTATTTAATATCAGTGAGCTTGCTATGAAATGAAATTCTCAAATAACTACATAGAATCATTATTTATTAGATACCATTTATTCTCCCTAAGAACAGAGTTCATTTTCATGAGAATCATAAATATAATTATCTAAACTGTTAGGTAGCACTTAATAGTTATTCCATTTGACAACACAATGGATGTTAACAATTTCAATAACCTGTAACCATTCTGTCCTCCCTGTTCAAACTATGTTTGAAAAGGAATATTGAGTTGATATCCCTTATTTCTATTTAGATAACTAGCTTTCCCGCACAACTTAGTCTGCATAAATCTTCCCTGTTTTTGCAACATTTCTCAATGCTGCTCCATTCATATTGGTTGTAGTGTGATATTATATAGCCTATAGCCTTCCTCAACAAATGGGCTATCCAACAGTAAAAAGTTCAAAAGAATTAGTAGTTCATGAGATTACCCCGTTCAAACAAACTTTTCAGCTTTATAATATTAGTATAGATATTTATTTTACAATAAATTTTAAATTGTATGCATTTTTTGTATAATATATAAACAGTGATCTATACATATAATAAAACTGTAAATTTCACGTGTCTGTACATGGCCGAACTTAGTGAAAAAAAATATTAGGAAATGTTCGAAAAGTGTATTCAAACACTTTGCTGCATTTTTAGAAATGTCTGTCTGTCTGTCTGTCTGTCTGTCTGTCTGTCTGTTTGTTTGAACACGCATCACGCAAAAACTACCGTACAGATTCGGTTGAAATTTTGCACGTGCAATCTAATAGATGCAGATTAACATTTAGGCTATAAATTATCACGCTTTTTCCCATAGGAGCTAAGCAGTAAGGGATAATGTCTGTAGCTATTTTTCGTTATAAAACAGTAACTACTAGATGGATCTTAATGAAAATTTGCAGTTTGATAGTAAATACTATAGGACATTATTTACACTATGAATCATTACGCTAATGTCTATGGGGAACGAGTAGCAACGTATTTTTTGTCGCACCATAATGGTTTATCACAAAATTTTCCACAATTAGACATTATCTATAATTGTAACCCATGGAATACATAACTTCACGCTAAAACTAAAAGGAGCTAAACACAACATTGTTAAGTTTCATGAGAATAGTTATTTTGACGTGGCAAGTAGCGAACAGTATAGCCTCGAAGCTATGCTAACGGACTTTGGCGACGAAGTCCCGGGCTCGAATCCGATGTCTGTTTATGTTCTTTTTGTATTTTTTTAAATTGTCTTTATCCTTTTCTAATATTTTTCTCAATGTTTTAGTTATTTTTCGACCGTAAGTAACTTATTTACTTTGGTTATTATTTTTTTATATTAAAAATCAAGTTAATTATGCACGTAGGTAAGTTAATTATAGGTATTGCATGCACTGCTGAGAGTAATTAATTAATCGTAGTAGAAATTAAAAACAATATTACATTATAAACGCCATCTATGAAATGAAATTGTTCACCGTGATCAAAACATTCCTTATTTGTGAAAACATTTATTAGGGTATAGGTGCTTGAGATGCTGAGTGGCAACATTCTTGAAAGTAGATGGCGTTGTATTCAATAACGTTCTATACTTAGTAAAAGAAGTTTTAAAAGAAACACATTGCTATGATTTTTAGAAAAGTTTGTCTGTCTGTCCGTTTGTTTGACCACGCATCACACAGGTGCATCATGTTTTGGGGTTATGGTTGGAGATTACGTGTTCATCAATTCAACGATAATGAATGGCTCAACATCGGTCAAGTGTGAGTAGTTCGGGTGACGGGAGGACGGGGGACGGGGGGTCGTTGTTTGTCAACCGTACCTTTAGGGATATCTGACATTTTCGCGGGCATGACACACATGACACGCTCTGTGTTTGCTTACTAAAGTGTTACAGCAGTTTTATTATTAGTATTGCGTTGTAACACTATATGAAATACACCCCATTTTTAGCCAAAATGGCAAAACAGAACCCTTACCGCCTTATTCCAAAGAAAAGATCAAATCAAGGTTTAAACAAAGACTTTCAAGTCCAGGATATAGTACAGTACTATTGGTCTTATTACAAAGCTTAGATAGTCCGTGGACCAGCCGATACCAAAGGATCTAGCAATCAGCCACAGATTATAATCAATTTAGTTCATTCAGTGTTCTTATCATTCAAATATAACGTTCCGTTTTATACCAATGTAATTTGAAAGTATAGTTTTCATTGAGAATAAAATATTTAGACGTTCTATGTAGCTAAATTATTCGCCAGCACTACGTAATTTTCAAAATATTAACCTGACATAAAAGCCCTCGGCCTGCAATTTACGAAAAATCAAATAGATTCTGTCAGGATCGGAACGTTACATAAGTAGTTGTCATCAGTACTAAAAATGTAAACAAATGATGATAACCTAAATTTAATTAACTCAGACATTATTAGGGATGTTATAAGTTTAATCTGAGTAATTATAGCGCCCAAACACTTAGAGGAACTTGGATGCGAGTTTTTATTACAAAGCTAGTTTCATTGGAACAGGTCTTAGCATGGAAGGATACTTACTCAATAAGATATTCCATTTTTGATATACATACTTACTGTTTTCTTTGTTGCACTCGTTGTTCTGAATGTATTGGGGGAAAGTATGCCTAGATTCAACATAGGTACTGAAGCTTCGGCTGAAGCACAACAAACGATTGAAACAAATTTTATGAATATATTTATTATTTAATATCAGTGAGCTTGCTATGAAATGAAATTCTCAAATAACTACATAGAATCATTATTTATTAGATACCATTTATTCTCCCTAAGAACAGAGTTCATTTTCATGAGAATCATAAATATAATTATCTAAACTGTTAGGTAGCACTTAATAGTTATTCCATTTGACAACACAATGGATGTTAACAATTTCAATAACCTGTAACCATTCTGTCCTCCCTGTTCAAACTATGTTTGAAAAGGAATATTGAGTTGATATCCCTTATTTCTATTTAGATAACTAGCTTTCCCCCACAACTTAGTCTGCATAAATCTTCCCTGTTTTTGCAACATTTCTCAATGCTGCTCCATTCATATTGGTTGTAGTGTGATATTATATAGCCTATAGCCTTCCTCAACAAATGGGCTATCCAACAGTAAAAAGTTCAAAAGAATTAGTAGTTCATGAGATTACCCCGTTCAAACAAACTTTTCAGCTTTATAATATTAGTATAGATATTTATTTTACAATAAATTTTAAATTGTATGCATTTTTTGTATAATATATAAACAGTGATCAATAATATATTTATATAATAAAATTGATAATTCTATATTTAGATCCACCTTATAGTTCACTAGTGTATTTTTAATTAGGCATTTTATGTATAAATATATAAACAGTAATCAATCAATAATTGATCAATGTTTATTTAGATCCACTATATGGTTCACTAGTAAGTTTTAGGTACATTATACATAGAATCATTATTTATTAGATAGGTACCATTTATTCTCCCTAAGAACATAGTTCATTTTCATGAGAATCTTAAATATAATTATCTAAACTGATAAGTAGTGCTTAATAGTTATTACATCACAATTTCAATAACCTGTAACCAATCTGTACTCTCTGTTTAGTGTTTAAACTATGTTTAAAGGAACATTGTAGCAATGTATTAACTAGCTGAGCTCTATTAAACATAATATTCAGTTCTTGGTACCTACCTATAACCTAAGTTTACATCTGTTTCTAGTGATAGGTATACCCATGGTTACACTTTACCAACTAAATTTTAAATTGATCAATGTTTATTTAGTTCCACTATATGTATAGTTCAGTAGTAAGTTTTAGGTAAGAAATTTTGTCTTAATGATGTTTCTATTACTTTGTTTTGTGCATTTTGAGTATATTCAACATTGGTTTTTGCCGCACTACTCCAGACCACCTATCAGACATTCCAAATGTGATTTTCCAACTTCAATATAAATAATGTGACATATTATAAGTGGAATGCATCAGATTGTTTTACATAGAGCACTAGTTAATGATACTATTGTCAAACAAAAATAATCTGTGTTGATCTTCAACTTTCCACACTGCGTAGGTAAACTTCACGTCGAGTCTGGTTGACCCAAACATTGCACAGACCACTTTAATTTTAGGACATCTCTGAGTTCTGTATATTAAATCTTCTCTCTCAATTCCAAGCTGTGATAAATGTTTTGAAAAACAATAATAAGCATGTATTATTAAATCTTTTGTCACACATCGCATTTCACTCGATTTTTGCGTTTATTTTGTTGCCACACCATATTTAGTTAGTTAATAATTTAAAGTCACTAAACACGCATTATTCGTCATTAATAATTGAAACTAAAATACGCAAAATTGTAAATGGTCTAACTTTCAAATTGTCAAGTTTTTGACATTTTAAGGTTATTACCATAGTTAAACTAGGGTGATCGAAAGACTAATCTATAGACCAAAGAAGATCATCGATTAAGCGATGAACCTCGTTTTGTAATAAAGATTTTCGTAGATCCATGGTTTAAACTAGGATTTTCGTCTAACCAGGTTTAGTCCAGCTTTTGGAATAAGGCGGTTAATAGTTCCCTTATGTCCGTCCGTCCGCAGCTTAGCTCAGAGACTGTTAGTGCTAGAAGGTTGCAACTTTTGCATGAATAAATTACTAACGCCGATAAAGTGAAAGAACAAAATCTTGAAAATCATTATTTTTTTAAGGGTACCTCTCTTATATGTAAAGTGGGGATGTGATTTTTTTCTCACCTACCTACCCCATCGTGTAATGTGTGTATCATTAGATAGGTCTTTTAAAAAGCGTTTAGGGTTTGTGAAGACTATTTTTAGATTTAAGGATTCCTTTGTGTATAATATTAGGCTTTATAGTGAACATTTTTGTTAGAGTCAAGTGTCCCCCTGCCAGCTAAATGGTTGATGTTGGGTATGTGAAAAAATTCAGGGTAGTAGTATAAACACTAAAATTATAAAGAAAACTATCACAGTTAAGTACTTAGGCTTTACAAGTTTACGATCACATGAGAAGTAACAACATTTTCGTACAAATTCTATTAAAAATTATTAGGTAATAAGTAGGTATAACGTTGAAAGAATAAAACAAAAACAACAGAAAACCCACTTCTTAAGCCGCACACCAAACTAACTATCTAAAAGAATAGAACAGATCGATTTTTATTTAGTAAGTATTTAGTCAACAGGACTGTTTCCAACATATTTACACAGAAGTTATTTCGTTACCTAAACTACCTTAATTTAAACCCGACTTTCACGCGAACGAAGTCGCGGGCACAGCTATTATGAATATATATATATATTACGGGTCTTAATCGCGTGAATAATTTTAGGTTAAATACCTTGCTTACCTACGTTTAATATGCATGATAGTTTAAGTATAATTTAATTTAAAGTCATCAAGTATTAAAATAAACTTATCCAGTTTTGAAAATAGATGGCGTTTAAATACAAATGAAACAGAATCAGGTAAATTGATTTAAAAAATAAATCTGAAATTCTTACGTAGAGGGATATGAATTTATGATGATCTTAATTAACGACAGGTTCATCATCATCATCATCATCAGCCTATCGCAGTCCACTGCTGGACATAGGCCTCTCTAATTGCACGCCACTTTGTTCTATCCTCGGCTACGACAGGTTGACACACCTATTTTTTAATTCACCAATGTAGACATTATAAAGAAATAAGTTTAGTATTTAAACTAAACGTTTCTAAAAGATATACTAATTCAGTATATCTTTTAGAAACGTTTGAATATTGTCTGTTTGTTTGAACACGCATCACAGTACCGCTGGAATGCAATGTTTTAAAAACAGGATATTTTTTTAAAAACTTATCTCACACTAGCCCTATTTCGCGCGAGTACTTGGGCGGTTTCGGGCTTCATTTAACCCGAAACCGATAATAGTAATATTTGATGTGATGCAAATCATTTTGGTAAAATACTATTATAATTTGTCTTCTAACCGTCTGGCGCCATAAACTTTGTCGCCCTTCATTTTGCTGCACTGGGCATTTGCTTGGCTTGCCTTGCCATAAGTCGGGCCCTGATTAGAGCTAGGCCCTAATATCCATAGATGCCACAGAGCATTGTGGAGCATGTTTCCAATATGTTTTACACAGAAGTTAAATTGTAACATAAACTACCTTAATATAAACCCAACTTCCACGCGAACGAAGTCGCGGGCACAGCTAGTCAATAATATATTTATATAATAAAATTGATAATTCTATATTTAGATCCACCTTATAGTTCACTAGTGTATTTTTAATTAGGCATTTTATGTATAAATATATAAACAGTAATCAATCAATAATTGATCAATGTTTATTTAGATCCACTATATAGTTCACTAGTAAGTTTTAGGTACATTATACATAGAATCATTATTTATTAGATACCATTTATTCTCCCTAAGAACATAGTTCATTTTCATGAGAATCTTAAATATAATTATCTAAACTGTTAGGTAGTGCATAATAGTTATTACATCACAATTTCAATAACCTGTAACCAATCTGTACTCTCTGTTTAGTGTTTAAACTATGTTTAAAGGAACATTGTAGCAATGTATTAACTAGCTGAGCTCTATTAAACATAATATTCAGTTCTTGGTACCTACCTATAACCTAAGTTTCCATCTGTTTCTAGTGATAGGTATACCCATGGTTACACTTTACCAACTAAATTTTAAATTGATCAATGTTTATTTTGTTCCACTATATGTATAGTTCTGTAGTAAGTTTTAGGTAAGAAATTTTGTCTTAATGATGTTTCTATTACTTTGTTTTGTGCATTTTGAGTATATTCAACATTGGTTTTAGCCGCACTACTCCAGACCACCTATCAGACATTCCAAATGTGATTTTCCAACTTCAATATAAATAATGTGACATATTATAAGTGGAATGCATCAGATTGTTTTACATAGAGCACTAGTTAATGATACTATTGTCAAACAAAAATATCTGTGTTGATCTTCAACTTTCCACACTGCGTAGGTAAACTTCACGTCGAGTCTGGTTGACTCAAACATTGCACAGACCACTTTAATTTTAGGACATCTCTGAGTTCTGTATATTAAATCTTCTCTCTCAATTCCAAGCTGTGATAAATGTTTTGAAAAACAATAATAAGCATGTATTATTAAATCTTTTGTCACACATCGCATTTCACTCGATTTTTGCGTTTATTTTGTTGCCACACCATATTTAGTTAGTTAATAATTTAAAGTCACTAAACACGCATTATTCGTCATTAATAATTGAAACTAAAATACGCAAAATTGTAAATGGTCTAACTTTCAAATTGTCAAGTTTTTGACATTTTAAGGTTATTACCATAGTTAAACTAGGGTGATCGAAAGACTAATCTATAGACCAAAGAAGATCATCGATTAAGCGATGAACCTCGTTTTGTAATAACGATTTTCGTAGATCCATGGTTTAAACTAGGATTTTCGTCAAACCAGGTTTAGTCCATCTTTTGGAATAAGGCGGTTATAGTTTCACCATGTCCGTCCGTTTATCCGTCCGCAGCTTAGCTCAGAGATTGTTAGTGCTAGTGCTAGAAGGCTGTAATTTTGCATGGATACACATATTGAAAGTAAATTGAAAAAAAAAATTACGTATGGTAAGCGGAGATATGATTTTTTTACCTTACCTACCCCGTCGTGTGGGGTGTCATTAGATAGGTCTTTTAAAAACGTTTAGGGGTTGTAAAGACTATTTTTAGATTTAGGCATACATATGTTAAGTGTGTATACGTCCCCCTGAAAGGTAAATGGTTGACGTTGGGTTTGTGAAAAAAAATCACGGAAGTAGTATATATAGTGCAATTAAAAGGAAAACTATCACAGGCTTAGGCGTAGGCTTTACAAGTTTACGACTAACAGCTGATCAAATGAGAAGTAACAAGGTTTCCAATTAAAAAATATTATTAAGTAGGTATAATGTTGTAAGTATGAAACAAAAACAACACAAAACCCACTTCTTAAGTCGCATTTTTCGGATGGTGGGAGGGGGGGGGGACTACGAAACCCTTCATTGTGTACCCTACATGCACTTGCTCGGTTTATTTTTGTATTCAGAGTTATTTAGTAATATTCAATATACCGTGCCGTGACGCAATAAAAGCAGCCCTAAAATAGTACCTTGAGGTACGCCCGAGTCTATTACCCTTTTTTATACTTCTTATTATGTACTTACCTACTAATCTAACAACTAACAGTGTTTGGTGCCTCGTGATTCACTAGGGGTTACATAGGGTGCGAAATCAGTGAATTTAAACAATGTCAAATCAACCCACTGTTTAATTCAATTTTTAACACACTCTTTTAAGTTTCGGAAAGTACTCCGTGAAGTCACCAGGCATTTTAATTTATCGGAAGATGAGGGCACATCAGGCTATAATTATTTACAAATTAATAGTTGTTTAGTCTTAACTGTGAGTGACACATTACATCATTAAGTGCCTAAACTCTCCTATAATGTTTACCAAATACGACTCAGGATACATAACATGATAACGCCTACTACTATCTTCGAATGGTATGACCTGTCTCGTCTGTAATTGTTTATATTTTATGTTCCAGAGTCGGAGTATGCTAGCATGCCTCCGTTGACTCAACTGGACTCATACGAAGCATGCCAGCAGGATGAGGATGCGCTATACTGCATGTCGGAGTACATGCTCGTCTCGGACAAGCCCAGTGAACTGCTGGATATGATACAGGCTAGTGGAATTTACTTCATTTGTTTTAGAAAATACATACAAATCTGCTGTAACGGCAGGGCACTGCCAAAATAAGCTTTACCGTCAAAGTCGAGCCAAAGTCAAGTATTTTTATTTCGTGAAACCAATACAATGATTGTTTGAAAACGAAACTTTTTAACTTTAAAAAAAACAAAATAAAGTTAAGCGGCAGTTCCGATTCCAAGTGTTAAGCTCTTGAGAAGAAGAAGATTTTATTATACACATTAGTTTGTGGACAACATTAACATCCGTGATCTGACGACACAGCTTTTAGGTATAACCTAAAACCAAACATTCCAATTACGTTTTGAATCTGAGGCAGATACAAATTACATCATTTTACACTGCTTGACTCATAACTTGTGCCAATACGCTTCTAATTGTTTTTAAACTTTCGCGATGGTTACACATTATTATCGGAACTTAATCGCGTGAAATATTTCACGCAACTAAGTCCCGATAAAATTTAAATACGCTTTTATAACCTCACGAAATTTTATATTTGTATCTAGGTATAAATACATTGTAAAAATAAGGAAAAAATAAATTATGTTGAAGTTAACAGCGCCGGTCATAAAAATAGGTAATTATAATGTTTCTACATTTAAATTCGCAAATTTGATAAACCGAACAATAACATGTAGAAAAACGCAAAATGATTCGGGAACTGTAAAAATTTAGACAATAATATGTAATTTTTTTAAATATAAAAGTGATATAATGTTATGCATATATGTGTAATGAAAAACACTACAATGTGTCAAAAGCCTACCTAATGTCCACGAATCATTCCTACTGGAATCTAATTCCCAATTTACTTTTGTTAAATTACAGGAATTCTCTGAATATAAAGTGACACATTACAATCACACGAAACTACGCTATGGCGTATGTGTCAAGCAATCTTGTCAAAAATTCTATGATCAACACAAAGGGGACGTAAGATTGACCCTAGAGGCATGCCTAAATGCCTCGTTAACAGAAAAGTATGACTTGAAGGTGAAACTTTTAGACGTGAACAACTGTAGAGATCCGAGGAAGCACGCGAAGGAATTCGATCGCTTAGATGTTATTGTAGGAGCAGTCTGTCTGATATTATTACTAGCTAATATAGCCGGAACTATTTGCGAACACAATCTTGAAAAAGATAAAGTAAATAGCACAGGTAAGTTGTTTTTAAAGTAATAATATTAAAATGATAATCAAATTCGTAAATCCGTATTTTAATTACAAAACAAAATAGCTTGTCTGAATTAAATAAAATGTTTTTATTGTTAAAACTTTAGATAATTACTTACGCTAGAGAACAGTCGGTTTAAATTGGTGATAATTGGTATGGAGACATGGAGGAGGATCTGACAAATGATGTCGGAATAGGAAACAGGGAGGGTGCAAAACTACGAATATCCTATAAAAAAAAAAAACATGTACGCGGTTTTGCACGCGCAACAACGTCATTCTATTCGATTGTCATTGTATTCGATTAGCGTTTATCGGCTCAGAAGCTTTTAGTTATTTTTCACATCGTTTAAACATATCTTTTTTTTTTTGTTTTTTTCTACTTAAAATGTATATATACTATTAAATTATATATATATAATATATTAAATTTTATTCAGTAGCAGTCAGATATCTGCTATGCTTCTCCGTGCAGCGTAACTGGAAGAGATTGATGGCTCCAGCTGGTGGTCAAGACCCTCGTATGGAACGGCTAACGGCATTAAATGGATTAAGGTGAACAGTAATTGTGAACTCGCTGCGAAAAAATGAACAAAAAACTTTAAACTATATGGCAATTTAATAAATGTTATAGAAAAATATAATTTTTAACCGATCTCAAACGTGGTCTAACCGAAATAAGAACTTGAATTTGTAAATATAGAGTCTGTCTTGTTCTTCCTGTTGATAAAAAAATAAGCTTTGTCTTTGTTTCAGGGTAATAACAATCTGTCTTATGATTTTTGAGCACAGTATAATTAGCCGTTTAATGTTTATGGAAAATCCGGACTACTTGGAAAAGGTAAGATTTAATATGAATTCTCAGCCGTAAGACAATACAACCAAGTTGCAAGTAACAGCCATGAAACTGAATGATGTTGAATTATCGTTCATCTGTAGGTAGATATTTAGGTATTTAACTAATTAAATATATTGAGCAAAAGAAATTCGTGATTGAACTATCTATCAATGCACAGCTTAAACCATTGAATGGATTCACGTAGCCATACACTAACGGGGTTGTTTTAATTCACCCCCGTTTCACTTCTAATTTAAAACAGGTGAAGTTGCAGACAAAAGCTTGAGATAAGTAATCTTTTTTCGTTTAAATCTTCGTTTGAGGTTTGATCCTACAAATTTCGTTAACTGAAGGTAACATAACAATACAAGTAGGTAAAAATATTCATTATTAGACTTTTTTGTGACTTACATAAAATACGGAGGTAGCAGTTAATTTCTCTCAGGGTTGCCTAAACTTTTAACATAAGGGAACACCCTCCAAATACCTTTTATTTTATGGAAGTTCATGACAGACATGACTTATACTCATAATAATAACTTTTAATTCTTCACTATTATTTTATTCCAGTCTTATTCAGAAAAAATAAAACATATCCTGATGAATGGGCAACTGATCATGCAGACGTTCTTAATAATATCAGCTTTTCTTCTGGTATACAACAGTTTAATTTACGCTGAGAAGCATCCTGTGTCATGGGCTTTGCTGCCCAAGTTTATTATATTTAGATGGTTGAGGTAAGTAATATTATAGCCAAAGACTTTTCTTATCCTTAATATAGCACCACACTACAAACCATACTATTTCGACAACTTTGATTAGGTATATAATGCCTAGATGGAGCTTAGAAGTCTGATATTTGATATTCGCAGAGTGAATGACTTCTATTTGAGATGTTGGACTAGGAGGACATTATATAATCAAGAGTCGAAAGATAAATCCTTTTGTCATTTTAGAAATGAATCCCTCCAAAATTAAAACTAAGCCAGCCGCTCGATTTTCTAGATTTAGGTACACGGCTTTAAACAAATCTATTATTAATAACATAAATTATTTCAGGTTGACACCATCTTACGGCCTCGTATTGGCTCTGACAATGACTTGGTTTGGTCATCTCTCGTCTGGTCCTTTTTGGAATGTAAGTTTTCTTTTTTTTTTATAACTTTGAATTACTTACTACGGATTTCTAACACAGTGGAAATATGTACGACTGCTCGAGAATAATGCTAAATAGTGCTAATGCTCAAGAGGTTGTGTGTTCGATTCTCACAGGCGACACAACTTTGTGTGATCCACACATTGATGTTCCGAGTGTAGGCGTGCTTTGTATCCGTTGTTTGTATATAATGTCCTGCGATACAGGACTTGTACCTTTCTGAGGGACTTGTATTTTTAAAACTAAAATGGATGTAAAGGTACTCTACCTAAAACATACATTTTCCAGCAATATGTTGAGACAGAAATCAAAGACTGCCGGCAATACTGGTGGCAAAACATCTTGTACATCAACAATTATACGGATAGGACGGACTGCATGCCACAATGTTGGTAAGAATTTTCTTCAAACTGCTTTATAAAGAAGCGGGTGTTGAGGGGCCCTGAATACATTAATTCAACGAAACGAAGTTTCAATCGCATACTATCAATTATAACCATTTTTTCACTAGAATTATCTTTGGTATGGAACGTGGTGTGGTTACCAATAATGATTTAGAAGTTAGACTTTTTGATTATATAATGTCTAGATTCTTTCAAATTATTCCGACGTCTAAAAAGACGGTTAAAAACCTAGGCCAAACAGACATGTAGGCCAATAAGGCACAATCAGCAAAAAAACATTTTTTTTGACCTCCAGTTTCCTTTGGTATCAGTTTCGACAGGATCATTCACTATAGACACGTCTTCTATTTATTTTCTTGATATATTCTTTCTAAGGATTTCTAGACATTATATATTAAAAGTTAAGACTCATATTTCGGGGAAATTGAGTTAACTTTGGCTTTGTTCATGGTTGGCTTCGTTCAAACTTTTGTGTGATTTCCATAATTTTGTAAGAGGAAGGATGCCTATTTACTTTCCCCGTGTAAATAAATTATCCTATTCTTGGCATAGCGTCCATCAACATTTTTCCTGTTTTCATAAGGTACCTGGCGACAGACACCCAATTGTACTGCCTGGCCGTACTGGTCTTCTTGGCCTGCAGGACAGCTCGCTCCAGAAAGATCGTACTGTCTATTTTGTTTGCCGCTGGAGTCATTTTGCCAGTGCTACATGTATATTTCCAGGATTTAGATGGAGTACAATTGATTTCTCCTGAGTAAGTTGTTTTTTTTTTTGTTCCTTTATACTCAAATTCTCTCAGTTTTGACAAATAAGAACTTTTTTTAGAATATTAAGAAAAATGTGACTCAATTGAAACTTTAAATTTACATAATAGAGTTTTATTTCATTTCTTTATGAAGTTAAGTTAGAACCCTTTCTATGAATCATTAAAATTTGCCAAAAAGCAATGAATCCAAAATAGCAATGTATTATAATTTTCTATCAGCCTTCGGTCCCACTGCAGGGACACAAGTCTATTTGGCAGTTATCTACCGTTGTTGAATGTCACGTTTTCGATTTTTGCTTCAAGAAGATGTTGATTCCCCTAACAATGTTTTCGTTTATTGATTGTGAAGTGGCGTCTGGTGAAGCTATAAATCACACAAAGTACGTCCGACTGTCAGGATTTTGAACCTGCGACTTACGGCTCCTAAGGAAGCGTTTCCACTGATGCGAAATGCTCTATGATTGGTCTAATGACGGTCCGCTCCACTCCAGGCCTCCCCGCTCCGCGTCAATGTGAACGCTAAATAAGGCTCCTAAGATGGTGCCTTTACCACAGCGAGGCCATGGCCATGGACTTTAAACTTTGACAAACAACTTTTAAATTTGATTAATGACACAAGCTCTAGCGCTAGTTTTCGATGGTGCTGAAGTTAGATCATCAAAAAGATAAACTGTTTAAACATCATTAATTTATTTTATATCTCTTTTTGTACAAATATTCCTGAAGATCTATTCATATTCTCACAATTATGTTCATAAAAATTTCTACTCTAGAAAAAGCTTAAATTTGTAATAGTTGTAATAAGTACGAGAATATTTGTGAAAAGTGAATGAACAAATTCATAACATACTTGTATTTCATGGATATTTTCAACACTTCTTAAGTTTACCGGCAGGCTATTAACTCTGTAACTCGAAAACAATGTGTTTTTCCTTCAGATTGGTATCGGAGTTGTTTAAGACCGACCCATATTTCTCTCTAGTCTACATTCGAGCCCATACCAACGTCATCGGGTACGCATTTGGCATTTCGATTGCCTATCTCGTATACGACTGGCAGAAGAAGGAAATTGATTTCTCTAAATATAGGGTAAGTTGACACGATAGAAGTTGAAAACATTGATTGAAATATCTTAACCAACATCATTAACAATATTTCATTGATATTTTGACGTTGTACGACCATGACCATGATATGATTGAAGTAATGACCAAAATCAAGCAAGCAATCCACAAGGCTTGTACTTTAAAAATAGGTACTCTAAAAGAATGTGTGAATAAAAGTTAGGGAATAGAGAGACACACACTGTGCATAATAATATCTCCTGCGTAAGTACGCATAGTACGCGTGACGACGCATCAGGGACTAGCTAAGTAGCTAGTCCCTGATGCGTCGTTACCAACAGCGGTTGGAAGACAGGGTTATTAATAAAATAAATAAAAATTAATAAAATATTTCAGACTTTGCCCTACCGTATCATGTTCTGGTTATTATTCCCCGCGGGCACGTGGTGTTGTTACATCGGCGGTATCTTCTACGACGAGGGTCCGAGGTACTCTATCTACGTGAGGACCTTTTTTGCGCTCTTCCGGGCGCCATTATTTAGTATACTTGTATCCACTCTGATCATTGGACTTATCTTCAAGTGTGAAAGTAAGTAAACTATGCAATATTTTATTCAATCTATCTATATAAATATTGGTCGATACTATAATTATAGTAATCAAAGCTGAAGGGTTTGTTTGATTGGTTGAACGCGATATCGAGGAAGGCTATGTAAAGGTTCATTTCCGAGCATTTACCTCAGCCGCTTGTCGTAAGCCGCGAGCGGCTCGCGATCGATCGCGATGCACGGAAATGAACCTTTACATCACGCTACGACCAATAGCAACGCAGCGTCAATGAAAAATGTTGCAAAAACGGGAAAATTTTACGCAGACGAAGTTCCGCGGGACATCTAGTCAACTATATTTGGCTTTTTCGTTTAAAGTAAAGAAACACATGTTTCGGCGTTTTTGAAAAAACAACCCCTAAGAGAGTAAAATAGGGGTCACAGTTTTGTATAGTACTCGGTTATTATGAAGTTACGAGTAGATCTTTGAAATTTAGTAGGTACTCGACTTTTTGACATTAAATAAAAAAAGGGTTTAAGCGTTTTTAAAAAATCAACCCCTAACGGAGTAAAATAGGGCTTGCAGGTTTATGTTAAACTCTGTCACAAGATGGTATAAGAGCCAAACCGCCGGCTTTTTCGTTTAAAAAGAAACACATGTTTCAGCGTTTTTGGATAAATTAACTCATAATGGGCTGTAATAGGGGTTGCAAAATGTATAGAACTCCGTCAGGTTTTTAAGTTAGATCTGGGAAAGTTTGTATTAGGCTTTGTGGCTGTAAATAAGGAAGCACGAGTTATAGCGTTTTGATCGAAAGTGATAAATCAACATTTCAGGTGGTAAAATCAACTGCGCGGGCGAACCTGCGGGGGACAGCTAGATACCTACAGATACAAATTGTATTGTATTTAATGTAAAATTTCATAGTCTTCTCTTTATTTATTATACATTTAGAGGTGTGTGAGGGTTCGATTCCTGGTTCAGACGGTTATTGGACCACTTTGATTTATTTTAAAAATCAAAATGAAGTCTTCTTTTAGTAAAATATTCTATCTACAATATTGTAGTGTGGCAATATATATATATATATATATACATATATATATATATAATATATATCTTTTTAATATAGATATTTTTATATGTAGATATACATATTTTTTTAAATAAAATAACTAGCAATGTGGGATTGTTGGTCCCGCATTACTAGCAATCCCCTTCCCCTAAGCTCAATTGCTTATGTCAGGAGTGGGTTCACGTCGGTAGTTTAATGGGTTGCGAGTCCGATGCAGCCGTTTAAAATAGTTTCTCTATGACCAGACTTATACCGAAGCATCCTGGAGTGGCGCGGCTGGACGCGAGCCAGCCGGCTCTGCTTCGGCGCGTACTTGCTGCACATCGTGCTCGTCAGGACTGCAATGGCCAGGCAGTCCACCATGGTGCACGCTGATGATGCACTCATGGTAAGCACAAGCGGATCCAGAGTGGAACCGAAGGAACGGGTGATAATACGTCGTACTAAACAAACTGAAAATTATATTTTTTTACAATTCGATTTGCACTCTATTCCCTTATTCTCATACTCTGATCTGATCAGGGTTCTTATTCACGTTCTTTTTTTCCGTTTTCGGCAAGACCGTGCGTATTGGCGCATGCGCGGTGCGCTCAAAGATGTCCGCCGCGCATGCGCGTTGATGCATTTCTAAGCGTAGCTCTCTATCTATACATCTATTCTAATAGTAATTATTATAAAGATGAAAGATTTGATTGTTTGTTTGCATTGAATAGGCTCCGAAATTACTGAACTGATTTGAAACATTCTTTCACCGATTTTTCAACATTGGCTTTATTTCGTTGTCAAAAAAAGAGATCCCTACGAAAATTGCAATAATGTAACTCAAGGTAAGTATCAAAAACTACAATATGACACTCGTTCGAAGCCGGGGCAGGCAGCTAGTAATATTATAAAGAGGAAAAATTTGATTGCTTGTTTGCATTGAATAGGCTCCGAAACTATTGGACCGATTTTAAAAATTCTTGGACCATTAGAAAGCTTCATTATCGGGGAGTAACATAGACTATATTTTATTGTCAAAAAAAAAATAGAGATCTCTACGAAAATTACAACAATATATCTGAAGGTATAAAAAGGTACGATATGACACCCGTACGAAGCCGGGGCAGCTAGTTTACCAATAAGACACACCCTTGCCCGACGGCCGCCATCTTGAAAATAGGGGTTGAAATGGTTTTTACGATATATCTCTTAAACTATTTATCTGATAATTTTTTTTTTTTCATTGCACATTAAATTCTCTACATCTTTGGTCCTGTAACTTTTTGTCGTAGAACTATAAATAAAAAAGTTACAAGCGAAAATGTTTAGAAATATTATCTATCAACTATTCTTACAATAAGAGAGGCTAGAAATAATAATAATAATAGCAGGCACATGTTCTTTTGTTCCCTAATGGTCACTTGGGTATTTTCTACCTGGACAGTATTCTCGGTAACGGCCATCAGATTTAAAATTATTTTAAAAATCATTAATTGTAAAACCTCGTCCTCGTCCTCTAAAAAACGCAAGGTAATGCCTAAATATGTAACATTTCAATGGACTAAAGGTACATTAGTAACGTAGCGAATTCGATAACGCCGTACTAATACTTCAAAACAACTTCTTTTTCTAATAAAAAAATAAAAAATTGTCTATGGTCTCCACCGCAAACGTCAACTTCTATACTATATTTCTTTTCCATTCACGATATCGCTATTCGAATGTGACTTTGTCTAGAGCCCCGACTTTACTTGTAGAATCATGACTTATCATAAGCCTCGCTTTCAACTAAATAAAGAACGTTTTATTTTGAAAATTAGAATGCACTATAATATCTATTATATTATCTATAGATAAGATTGGACGCCATGTCTTAAATCGGTTAGAAAACGAGGCAAAATTATCAAACATATTTTAATTTTCAGTTTAAAAACGGTGGCGTAATCCTGGCAGGGAGTTTTACAGCGGCAGCTTTCCTTTGGCTTCTTGTTGAAACACCTTTCAACAATCTTGTAAAGGAATTATTCTCAAAGAGACCAGAAGACAAAGAAACAGAAGCAAAAAAGGAAATCCAGAAGACTTCTTCAGGACTTATTAAAGGATCTACGTTATTCTTCTTAACAGTAGTCGCTTCTTTAGCTTATTCTATATCATACACAAATAATATTTAGCTTCAGTGTATTATTTCATCGTTATTGTTGTATTATTATCAAAAATACATATGGTTTTAGTAATTTTTTGGGTATTTATTTTGCGCTTAAAATTTGTAAGTATAGTCAGCGACTGAAGCCGTAGAATAAACCATCGTGCTCATCACACAAAGTTTTATCCTGGGTAGGGATCGAACCCACGACCTCCTGCTTAGCAGTCAGGGTCACTAACTACTACACCAACAGGTCAGTCAAAAATGTTTCCTTTAAGTAAAATTCGCTATATAACTCAAAATTAAATATTTAGGGTACTTTCCCAATGTATTTTTTAAAAATAATACATAAGTAGGTGAGTATTAAAATAAAATAAAAAAATATTTCCTATGATACTATATATAAATAAAATATGAAAATAAGAATATTGTTACATTTTGCAAAACGACATAAAAAGTAATAAAACATTTTTAGCCATAAATGGTAATGAAAATGTAATAACTCATCATATTCCCATACACCACAACAATGCGTTTCAGGGTCCTTATTCCCTATTTTTCGTATTCGCGGCAAACCCACGCTTCGAACTGTCAAAATCTTGTCATAATGGTATTTAGTTAATCTCTCTATTTATAGAGAGAAATGAGCGTCTTTGAGCGCACCGCGCATGCTATAGTTCACACGGGCTTGCCGCGAAAACTAAAAAAAAACATAGTGTACCCAGGTGAACATAGCTTGAGGTCTTCAGTTAAAATGAGGAATATTTTGTCTATACAGCAAAAAGCCTTCGTCAAGATATATAAATGTATCAGAACATTTTACATTAAATTGTAAAAAAATAAAAACTTCCCCCAATTTTGGCGAAAAAGGTCGCCAATTTACAAAAAAAATAAAAAATAAAGCTTAATTACAAATAAAAGCATTCAACTTATTAAATTATGCTATTTTATTCATATTTCTATCTTATGTAGGTAATAAAAACAATTTCAATGATACAAAATATGTCTGTGTGATACGTTTGTGCATCGTGATTTATTAGTATTGATAATAATTATATTTTTAGTTCTGAATAAATGAAACAATAACAAATAATATAATGAGTAAGTTATTAGTAGAGATAAGTTACTGTTTATATGCATCCTCTATTTTCGCGCCAAATCTCAAAATTGTACATTTAAAAAAATATATCTTTAAGTTGACAATAATCACATTACAAAAATTGATTTATGATGCTTCAAAAAAAAACTTATAAAAAAGTTACACCTTGCTGGGGAAATGGCGCCAGATCAGTTTACCGCCAATTGGTGTGACTATAGTAGCTAACATTAATAGAGATCCATCTTAGGTAAGACTCCCTAGAATACATTTGAAAATGATAGATATCAAGCTGGAATTGTCATGGTAGGTTCCATTTGACGAGACGCCCAACTTTATGTAAACGCCCAATTTATATAGTGGTACGTTAATGAAGAAAACATTTGATAAACATGACAAACTTACACATAAAAAACTGTTGGATGGCAATTCTATTTTTTTTTTGGAAAGAAGAGGCCAGCTCTTTGGTCATAGGTAACCCTGATGTAACGTCGGGAAATTTCTTTAAAGAGTAGGCTCGCACTTCGTCTCAACCCCAAACGGCTCAAATACATAATCTCCAACCAGATTACTGTATTTGGGGCCGGTTGTGATTCTCAGCGGATGCAGCAACAGCGCAAGCGTAACTAGCCGTGAAAACTTGAAGGCATGCAGCGATACGAAATGTCATAACATCCAACCTAATGCCTATGTTGGACGATGAAATAGCCTGTAACTGAGTTCGCCCACAGCCAGTAGGCGGGCTCGCTCTGTAGGACTTGAAAATGTATTTAATAGATGCTTTACTGAAAATAATGCATAGGGGCTAATCCCAGTGCCTCTGGGAGGACAGGCTAGAGGGCAAATCAACATTTGGGCAAGCCATTCTCCAAGCGTTCAAAGCTTCAGACTTGCACTTCTCTTCGGAATCAACCAGTGTGAGAGTTAAAATTTTCCTGGTTAAAAATTAAAATTGTATATATTAAGAAAAGTTAAAAGCATATTAATTACTATTCCACGAATTCTGAGAAATAAAATTGAACTTACCTCTTCTACGTATTGTGGATTATCAATAAACACCAAAACAGCTAGAATGCTGTGAAACATAATCACAAGGCAGATTATTATTACTCTGAAACAAAAAGTCGTTTATTTTTCGGATACCAGTACTACTTGGCTGGCGTTAATAAAAAATCCCACGAGATTTATGGCATAGGGACACGAAGTCAATATTTAGGGAGCAAATACTATAATCAATACAATTAACAAAATGATATTCCGTAAACCCATGATTTATTTTATTTACTTTGATTCTCTCTCACACAATATTGTAAAATATTCCACGGTATGAAATGGATCTTTACAATATCAAAAAGTAAAAAGAATCCTTACTCACCTTATTCCATTAATGCTTTTTAGTCGTTCTAGGCGCGGATCTTGTCCACTCGCAGCAGAAATCATTAGTTTCTTCCAGTTTCTCAGCACAGAGAAACATTGCATATATGTGACTTCTGTAGACATTTCAAATATTTTTGACATCCCTCTTTTTACCAACTGTTTCGGTTACGTAACATCCAACATCGAAATTAAATCAAATGGTTATTTTACAAAGACTATATGGACATCATTTTATAGTCAAATATTTTAACTTACCTGTACGTGACTTGTTCACCACGAGATAATAATCGCAAAGAGTTCCAGCAAAATTAGCCAATAATAATATCACGCAGACTGCTCCTACAATAACATCAAAGCAATCTAATTCCCTCGCATGCTTCCTCGGATCCCTACAATTGTTCACGTCTAAAAGTTTCACTTTCAAGTCATATTTCTCTGTTAACGATTGATTCAGGCATGCCTCAAGGGTCAATCTTAGGTCCTCTATATATTGTTCGTAGAATTTCTGACAAGTTTGCTTGACGAATATGCCGTAGCGAAGCTTTGTGTGATTGAAATGTGTCACATGATGCTCGGAGTATTCCTGCAATTTAAAAATTAAAATTTAGGATAGGTCTAAGGCTTATGTAGATTTGCGATTATTAAACAAAATACTTTCTTCTATAGTAGGTATGAGAAAGAATTTGGAAAAAAATTGTATAATAAAGCGGCGGTACCTTCTAGCTACGGTCTCGCAACCATGAGATCGCGGGTTCGAATTATACCTATTATACCACCGAAGTGAACCCACTCCTAACACACAAGCCTTTAAGCTTTGCTGGAAGGGTAAAAAAGATTGCTAGTAATGTGAGAGTATCCAGTTCAAAATTCCGAAAACTTATGAGATGGTTGAAAACTTTCAATAATTATAATATATGTATACGATAGTTAGTAATCTTTGGTATTGTTACGTTTGTCCCTGGGAAGCATGAATAACGGGATTACGAAAACAAAAAGATATAAAATATGGTATAATTATTTTACAAGTTTATTTTCTTAACAGGTTCATTGTCTTAACTTATCTTTTGAATCGAGTGACCAACAAAAATCGCAAAGGTAGCACATAATAAATACTTTAAACTATTATTCCCGACTTCATCGGATATACCGTCATTCTGTTAAAGCGCTTCTCAACAAAAGAGCGTAAGTGCCATGAACATGTGCACTTCTGATGATACAATTATTCAAGGCTGCGGAGCCTTACACTGACCATGGTCTGCATGCTCTTGTCCGGTCTTTTTCCTTGAATCTTAATAGTCTAGACAATATGACAAATTGATTTTCTTATTTATGAAGGTAATTTTCGCGCTAGGGTACAAGCTCTGTGACGCAGAAAACATTGCATACATACAAATCACGAACACAAAGTACACCCAGACTCGGAACAACAATTTATGGATCACAGTGTCCCATATGAGAACCAAACTCACGAACGTTCAGGAGTTCAATGATTGAGACTTCGCCGAATTTATCTATTGTGATAAAATTCGTAAATTCCACTACCCTATATCATATCCAGCAGTCTGCTGGGATTGTCCGAGACGAGCATGTACTCCGACAAGCAGTACAGCGCGTCCTCATCCTGCTGACATGCTTCGTACGAGTCCAATTGAGTCAACGGAGGCATGCGAGCGTACTCTGACTCTGGAACATTAACAATGATAGATGCCAACGGGTTCTGGGCAAAAACATCCACCTTCCACATTTCTTGCACTAAATTAATTCAGTTGCTTTAAATTAGGCAAAAAAGTGTGAACTGCTGAAGAAGCTGCTTGATATCTCTAAACAAGATTCTCAAAACGGGGACTTACCTGTATCCTATATATTCATTTGAGATGGAATCTAAACTATATCCCAAAATACAATTACATAAGGTAACATTCGTACAAATGCACATGAGGACATTACTCACCATCTAAACAGTTTCAAATAATCAAAGCCTGTATAGGCAAGAGTTCAGTAGACTTAATTCATCTGGGAGAAAAGAAGTAAGTATACCATTTGGTAAACCTAATTCAAGTAGATTATAAGGGAGGCATCCCACCACCCACCCTCGATCTGTGAATCACCACCAAAAAAAACAAAATAAAAGTAAACAACTAGACACACAAAAATGCATATCTTAACTAATTAAGTCAAGCACATGACAGAGATACTCAACATTCTGAAGCTTGTTAAAAAAACTCAAGGCTAAACGACCTCCTTACTGACTTTATGCTTGTGTTAAAGATTTTAATGTCGTACTGTCTAGTTATTGACCGTCTCAGGCGCTAGGAAGGAGCTAGAAAACTATTTTGACGATAGTTTCCTGTCACAAGTGGCAAGATAAGGGGGACGTTGTGTCTAATGAATCTTGTGGCATGTTATTTGTTGTCCCTGAAAGTTCAGGGCAATTAATTTAATTACTTAAAATTTTCCAAAAGTACTAGACATCCGCGATTGACGTCGGTTATTTAATGAAATTTTGCCCATAATTTTAAACAATCTTCGGATTTATAAACTAGTTTTGAGCGTTAACATTATGTGTCGAAAATCCTCCTCCGAATACTCTTAATCCTGTCAATATACTTATTGTATCTGGGATTACAATTTTACTTCTGGCTAACATACGCATAGTATTGTAAGAATGTTAATTTCCTTGAAGCAAACCGACGTAGGTAGGTAAGCATCACAAATCCAAGGGTTTGTGAAGCCTTTTTGCAATTTTATCTATTTACTAGTCAAATAGTAAGTGTGAGTTCTATCTAATTCACACCAAGATCACGTATTTCATGATATTTTGACAGTTTTTGACCCTTCAAATAATATTCCGAAGAAATCAAAAATCAATTACGTACTTATTTCTGGTGAAGTTGATAGTAGAGCATTTTAAAGGGTTTAGATCTAGTTTATTTTTAGTGCAATAGTAAAATCCGCTTGTAGTGTATTCACATCTGATTGCGACGAGATAGATGCATATTTTCTTATATTTCACGAAAAAAAGTAGCTTGGAGAAATGGATACATTCCCCGATATTTCTCAAAAAGATCACAAATATTATGGGTCCTAATGTAGATCCTTTGGTGATCCTAATTTGTACTCTATTGGGCACCTAAACCCAGCTAGAGAGACAGTTGTTTAAAGCTACTGGATCTTTGAGAAATATAAGATGCGAACCAACTTAATAAATCTCCCCTGATCCCATCTTAAGGTCAGAATCCGAGAGAACCATTTTGCGAATTAGAGTGTCGTAATCTATTCAATCAAAACACTTACTAGGTTTAATCAATGTAAACGACATCGATTTGCTTGACTTGGCTTGATGACTCATATTAAATATGTACATAATGTAAAAATGTGATCTTGAGAACTGTTATTTAGATTAGAGGTTATTGACCTGATATTTTTCTTTTAAATATTCACTGTTTATATCTATTTTTATACGCATTGATGATTTTGTTTAGTACGATATAGAAAGTAGATACCCTAGATTAGTTTAAGTATACAGATACACTTAAATATTGAGAACAGGTTTTTGGTTATAGGTGTCATTAGTACCGGAACTAGATGGTGCCGGGAGCCTCGTTTATCAAATGCAATGTCAGAGTTTGTTTGCGAAATTCATACGTCGAGGGAAATTAATTGCAACCAGCTTTTTAATATGTGTATTTACTGGGCTTATGACAATTAATGAACCCATTACGGTGACGTTTAGATCTTTGCCAAACAAGGATTTCGGTGGCAAACATTCATTTGGTGGCGTGGCGCGTAGGCTGCTTTTCCACCAGAGATGTGCTACCTTGCTTATGGATGAGTTTGATATCCACCAATCATATTCTTTGGTCCATATAGCTTAACACTGGTGGAAACTGGTTATATCCAGCGATCATATTCTTTGGTACATATATGTAGCTTAACACTGGTGGAAACGGGTTATATCCAGCAATCATATTCTTTGGTCCATATAGCTTAACACTGGTGGAAACGGGTTATATCCAGCAATCATATTTTTTGGTACATATAGCTTAACACTGGTGGAAACGGGTTATATCCAGCAATCATATTCTTTGGTACATATAGCTTAACCGGGGTTACTCGTTCTACCAGGGTTCGACTAAGTTATGTTTTTTTTTATATGGAAGGATGCGTGCTCTGGAGGCGTGCTACGGATGGTCGGGAGTTGCTTAGCTATATGCAGAGCAGAGTATCTACAGTGCGGGGCGAGTAAGATGTGCCTTATAGATTAGCTTAGCATCAGTGGAAACGGTCACATAGTTTCGAAGCTGAGCTTTCACATACTCACTGCATAGGTTCATAGTACATCTCTGGTGAAAAAGCACCCTTACCATCAGACACGAACTCCTCGTAGTATAAAAAAATGTCCAGAACTGTCCATCCTTTTAGCCGGGAATAAAGGTTCAAAATGATATTATCGAAAGTAAAATATCTACAAACATACCACTTAGTCTATACCTCACAGCGTCTGCACTGCGTCTGCTTCTTTCGCTAAAAATTTAAATTAATTAGATACAGGATGTAAGTGTAACAGAAAGGTGTGGTCATATTTCAGCATAGAACAGTGTTAGGTATAAGTATAACATCTGCGGGGGTACCAATTCTGATTTTATTAGTATGACTAAGATAAAAAAAAATCTTATCGAGTGCGTAACATCGACATACTGAAAATATGACTATAACGATAGGTACCCAACATTAACAGATAATCAGCTGTTTCCTATGAACTGCAGTGAACTTCAGGTTCGACCTTATATCGCCACCCACTTTTATTTTGTTTCACTCTTTTGTTCATACAAAGATGATGTGTGAGTGAGACAAGCTAGTCTCGTCTATCATGTTTACTCTCATTCGTTCTTTGATATCTTGTTTCACTCTTCCCTAGCTTGCCTCTCGTTCTTTATCATTGTTTATGGACGAGGAAGAAAATAAATGCAGTTTTCATTAATAAAAATTTTAATTGTTGGCCATCGAGAGTACTTGGGTGAAGTACTTAATATTCAAATATTAGTTTTAGTCTACGATAAAAGTAGGAGTAAATTAGTAGATAAACAGATGAAGATAAATATTTATGTAAAATAAAAGATTTTATTGGAAAATGCTAATTTTCTCGTTAACAGTCAAATTTATCTCTTGCTTTAAATAAGGGCACTTGAAATTACCTACGTAATAAATTAAGATATGTCATTTAAATATTTTCATTGATTTTGTTGACAAGGTAACGAATTCAGGCAGCAATAAGCCGTACATTATTTGTGACTTGAACATCACCGCTCACACCATAACTTCGAACTTCCTTCCCAAATTTGGGTGTGGTAGGTCTAAGGTACTGGGTGGCGCAAAAGTAAAGACCCTATTTGGTTCAGCTATAACATTTTTTCTAAATTAGAAAACTAGATTTAGATTTTTTTAAATGTATATTTGTGCCATTAAATTTCGTACCATTAGGATTTAAAGATGATGTCTTTTAAATGGTGACCTCCAGAGTTGATACACATTTGAGCCCTATTTATGACATTTTGCATAACTTGCCGTAACACTTCCTGCGATATGTTCGTTATTTCTTGACGAATGTTTTCTTTTAGAGCTGCGAGAGTCTGTGGCTTGTTCACATACACCCGAGATTTCAAAAAACCCCAAAGAAAGAAGTCTGGACTGGTCAGATCGGGTGATCTTGCAGGCCAAGGCAAATCGCCAAAACGAGAGATAACTCGGCCTGGAAAAGCGTCCCTCACTAAGTCCATAGTGTCGCGCGCTGTGTGTGCCGTAGCGCCGTCTTGTTGAAACCAGATGTGCTCCAGCCCCAATTCGTCCAAACTGGGTATCAAAAACTCACGTAACATGGTTCTGTAGCGTTCTCCAGTGACAGTTATCGCATTGCCTCCAGCGTCTTCGAAAAAATAGGGTCCGATCACTCTGTCAACACAGATGCCACACCATACAGTAACTTTTAGTGGGTGTAGAGGTGTTTTTTGAATAATGCGCGGATTATCAGTGCCCCAGAACCGAGTATTCTGCTTATTGACATGCCCTGAGAGATGGAAATGCGCTTCGTCACTCATTTCACCAATTTTGAAGGAAAATCATCCTCTTCAAGGTTGAGGTTTATGACGCGCTGGCAGTAATCTAGACGAGCTCGGTGGTCAGCAGGCAGCAGCTGATGAGTCATTTGAGTTTTATACGGGAACATCTTTAAGTCTTTCACCAAAATACGCTGCAGGGTCCGTCTGGAAATGCCCAATTGCGTGGCACGTCGCCTCGTTAATGTTTCTGGACACTCTTCCACATCTTCGCGCACAGCATGGATATTTTCAGCTGAACGGCCTGTTCTTGGTCTCCCAGACTTAGGTCTATCCAATGTTGAGCCAGTTGCTTCAAGGCGTGTGGCAAAGCGTCGAATTGTGCGACCAATCGGTGCCGGACGGTGGGGAAATCGTCGACGAAATTCACGTTGTGTTCTTATCACTGATGAATTATTCCGTAAGAACATTGACACAATTATTCCACGTTCTTGGGGAGTAAAACGGTCCATGTTTATTTTCAGTGTATTTTACATTTGTTCACTACACAATTTTCAACAACAGAATGACAGAAAATGTCATATAAAAAAAAAAAAGTATTTTCTTTAGTGCCAGTACTTTTGCGCCACCCAGTATTTCATCGCGAATGAACGAAGATACTACGAATGAACGAAAGTATCTACTGAGGGCCGCCATTAACAGATCATGACTTACTTAAGTTCGTATTTTTTTTAGTTTTTTCAGTGCCAAGAACCGGCTGCCGGTTTGAGTGTCAGAGCTCGAAAATATTGTAATTTGACACTAGTCGGCGACGACACACTGTTTACATAATACTACTACTATACTTTTTTTTTGACATATGTCAAACACGCGTAACATTAGCTCTGTAATAATTTTAAGTTAAAAATATTTGAAACAAGAATTTCAGTGAAAACCAAGTCCAAAAGTGAAATAGACACTCTGATTTATAACTGAAAAAGTTATCCAGTGCATAAGTTCGAAAATTGCAAAGTTATAACAAGATCGAAAAAAAAGTGCTAACAAGTGTTTAAATTGTATTCAGTGCCGTTTAACCCTTTAAAATACAATACAACTATACCAAAACTATTTAAAATACTAAACAGTGCTTAAATTACCTGATTGTTGTGATAAAGGAAACATATATATACATATACATTCTTGGGCCTATATGTAAAAAGATGAGAGTGGTGTCAATTAAGAGCTTATATATTATGTGTAAACATTAAATAATAAAGTGTAATTATCTTTTAAACATGACTTCGGTATCTATCAAAACCGAAACGGAACGTTTGTTATTCAAACACCTAACGGAAGAAAAGGCTCAACGTAAACAGTTGGAAGTCCTGGTTAATGACTTAAAAGGTCAAATAGCAGAACTTCAGCAACAGCTGAATAAGGTCCAGGAGCATAATGTAACTCCAGCTACAACGTCCAACAATCAGGTTCTCGCTAAGCCAGTACAGTATGAGACTGATGAAGAAGAACTCGCTAATGAGACTCAGTGGATTCGTCAGCAGCATAGGAAGAAAAGGAAGCTGAATCGATCGTTGACCCCACACAAACAACAAGGAGAGTGCTCCGATGATGACATTGATAAGGCACCGAAAACTAAAAAGGCTCCTCAACCACCACCTATAATCGTGGAAAACATAAAAAACTACCAAAAATTCTACGACTTTCTGTTGGCAAATGTTTCTGGTGAGTCCTTTTTAATTAAAATGAGGGCCGGAGATAGCGTAAAAATAAATGCAAGTAATGGTGAGTCCTACAGGCAGATTTCTAAGATATTACTAGGTGGGTGCAGGTACTTCCCGAAGCACCCGTGCCCGGAAAGGACCTGCACCAGCCGGAAGGAAAGGGTGCCGTACTGCCGCCCCGCCCACTCCTCCAGGACCGGCCGGAGCGCCTCCACGGTTCGAACACCTGCCCGTGGAGCCTCCAGCCGGCCCTGCCACCGGGCCATGATTGCCCGGTGGGCCTCACCGCGCCAAGCGTGTAGCTCCTCGGGCAGGGGCACCGAACCCCCTGCCCGAACAGCCACCACCCGCCGATGCACTTCGGCGAGCACTTCCGCATCCAAATCCCACGGGGGTGTGCCGGCCAATGCGCACGCCGCCTCTGCAGACACCGTGCGGTATCCGCGTATGGCCCTGACCGCCATGGTCCGCTGGGGTCTCCCTAAGCGGAACCTATTCTGGGAGTCAGGGACGCCGCCCACACGGGTGCGGCGTACAAAGCCATTGACCGCACCACCCCCGTATACAACCGTCTACTCGAGGCACTGGGCCCGCCCAGGTTCGGCAACAGCCTCCCCAGTGCGGACGCCGCAGCCTCGAGTTTTGGCGCTAAAATGCGAAAGTGCTCGTCGAAGAGCCACCGCCCGTCTACTACCAGGCCCAGATACTTCATCTGGGCCCGGACCTGTACGAGGACCGAGCCGACGGCTATCGAGGCGCCAGCAGGTGGACCGCCACGGGGCCCATGGAATAATAGGGCCTCCGTCTTAGAAAGGGCCACCCTAAGCCCCAGCGCCTCGATGCGCCCGACCATTCGGGAAATCCCTAGGTTGGCCAGGCGCGCCGCCTCCTCAAAATTCCCACCCCGGGCCGTGATGAGGGTGTCATCCGCATAGCAGATGACGCCTATCCCGGGGGGGAAGCCACACCGCAGGGCCCAGTCGTAGCCAATGTTCCACAATAGGGGCCCTAAGACAGAGCCCTACGGAACACCGCACGAGACGTCCCTGCGGATTACCTCACCCTCTTGGTCCTCATACAGGATCCTCCTGCCTTCGAGGTAGTCTGCCACTAGCTGCCTCAGGTACGTGGGCACTCCATGATACCGGAGCGCCTCGTTGATGCAGCTGAATGGCAGAGACCCGAAGGCGTTGGCGATATCGACCCATATAGCCATTTTTGGTCGCAGATTTTTTAAAGGTGTAACAAGTCGCATCAGTTTCGTAACTTATACGACACCTTGCGACTGTGTGGGGGTTCCTTTTTATATGTAGTAACCGTTTAGAAACAAAGTGATAGAAAGTACTTTTAGTAATTTAGTGTTGTAGCTGTGTCGACTTGTTACAGAAAAAAATGTGTACACACGTTTTACACACTTTGCGTATTGTATGTAACTAGTGTACAATATTGGTAACAATGTGTAGTAACTGGGTGGTAACAGGTGTAGTAACGTTACGTCAATGTTCCGGAATTATTATGATAGATCGAAATCACCAGATCCAGTCATTCTCAAACTGTGTCTTGTGTTAACTGCCTGTTTACCGTTTAATTGAAATAAAAAATGAGTAAACAACCCAAAATATCACGTAGATTCCGATGGACTTCAACATTTTACAGAAGAGTAAACATATTATCGAACCAAAATAACACAAGTACAAGTAAGTTAATCCTATCTTACTAATAAATATTATAAATGCGAAAGTTTGTGTGGATGGGTGTTGTCGGTTTTTCTCGGCAAAACTACTGAACGGATTTTGATGAAATTTTACAGTAATGTAGCTGATACATCAGAATAACACATACGCTTTCATCCCACTGCTGGGAACGGGTCCATCGCGATGTATCTAAATTCTACGCGTACGAAGTTGCGGGCACAACTAGCAAGACACTCATCATTTTGTTCTAGCACCAAATCCAGAAAATAGTGCTGTAGTATCTCGTACTGAAGAGCTTAGTGCCAAAGTATCAAATTTCGAGCACCAGAACCCTGTTGCGACTTCTTATAGTTTAAGTAATAAAAATGAGGTACCACAAACTTCCAAATACGTACATTTTATTGCAGGTACTGTGGTGTTTAATAGTTATCATGGGTGTATGAAATGCGCGATCATAGGTGAATTCGACAGAAGATGTCGACATATGAGTTTTCCCCGAACGGATATGCCTTTGCGCACCGACCATTCATTCAGAAAACGACTTGATCCAGATCACCACAAAGAAAAAAGTGCAATTGGAGATTTACCCATAGATTTAGTAAATGATTTTACGATTGCAGATGCTGAGGAGTTTTAATTTTCAAACGACATGGTCAGTAAAGGAAATTCAGAATGTTTCAAGAAAAAATATGGAAATAAAATTAACAACTCCAACTGAGATACAACAGGGACAAATGAGAGAACTAGATACCCTTCATTTTTGGAAAGCCGCTGAATTAAAAAACTTTTTGTTGTACTTCGGTCCAGTTGTGCTTAAAGAATATTTGTCATTGTATATCAACATTTTTTGACATTATTTTGTGCTACCACCATATGTTATTTAGATACATATATATCTTACCGGCACATAGCTGAAAAACTTTTTAATAATTACAGTGAAAAATTAGCTGAAATTTATGGCTAAGACTCTATAAGCAGTAACATTCACAATTTATGTCATATTGTTAATGATGTCTCAAGATTTGGTTCTTTACCTTCTCTAAGTGCATATCCTGCATGAAAGCCTGCTATTTAGAATAAAAAACCTGTTACGAAAAGGCAATCAACCATTAGAGCAAGTAGCGAATCGTATACAGGAGCTTTCAAAATTAAATATTGAAAACCAAAAATGTAACCAAACCTATCCCGTCGCCAAATATGGAAGTTTCCTGGCAACAGGTGAAAAAGTATTTATTACTGTCAAAATGAATGAGAATGACCAGTTGTCCAGAAACATAATAGATTAATGGTTTTTAAGTGTACATAATGATATTGTTACTATGTAGGTATTTATTATTAAATTATTCCGCCATTGTTTGTATATATATTCTTTGCAATTTCATGTAGCGTGTGCGGCCATTTTGTCACTGGTTTCTTTAACCATCTTGCTAAAGTATCCCTCGGAGTTAGCTAGGAGTTTGTGGGGATGATCAAACTCAACCAAACGGCCGGAGTCCATCACCATAACTCTATCAGAATCCATGATGGTGTTCAGTCGATGTGCTACAGTTAAAGGCAAGGCATTTTGTCTGGCAAACTAAAGTTTGAGAAACTGTAAACAAAAAATCAAGGAGAGACCATTTTAAAAATTTAGTTACTTAGTGACGACATAACGTAACATGTCCACACAATGTCGACACATTATCGAACACTTTGTAACTAGTTGTGACGAGAATATTTTCACATAACCAAATATATTTTTTCATTATTTAACGATAAAACAGTTTATTCCTGTCAAAATAGTTTGATAATAAATATTAACTTTAGTATTGCATTCAAATAGAAGCTTTTGAGAATAGAAAATAAAAAAAATATTAAAAAAAAAACAATGTTCATTTTCGTCGGAATGGTTAAATTATGTTATTAATGTGGCGCGTTAGTATATTTCAACCTATCCCATTAAATTACTAGATGAATTTAATTTCCCATTAAGATTTGAGTATTATAAACCATAATAATCAATAAAAACAAAATCTTTGTTTACTTAGCTCGGTGATAGAATGGCGGTTTCTTATTTTTATAATTCACGTCACTTTACGAGTCAATGTCAAGGAATGAGCGGCTAAGAGCGATTGAATGAATGATTTGTGGGAACTCTGGTTAAATTAAGGTAACAATGTTACTACACGGCGAGGTAAATTAGAAACCGCATGTTACTGTGTTGACTCTTCCCCAATTTTAGTTGCAGCGACTACTCTAACACGAAACTGCGACGAGATTATGTGTCGAGAATAAATCAGTGTAGACACTAGGTGTCGAAACCGTTACGTCATGTTCTCAAAAATGGCTATATGGGGAGCGATATCGCCAACATTACTCCTCCACCGGCGACGGTCTCCTCCGATGCGGCCCTCAAGCGCAGAATGGCCCCAATGGTCGAGCGCCCAGCAGGAAAGCCGTACTGAGCGTCCGACAGATTAGGGCCGACCTCATTCAAATGCCGGACGATGCGCAACACGATAGGCCTGTAGGCCGCAATTGAGTCGGGAGGCCGTCCCGGCTTTGGAAGGAGCACCAGCTTCCCTGCCTTCCAGCAGTCAGGGAACTGTCCGGACGCCAGGCACACGTCGAACAGTCCCCTGAGGCGGTCCCCGATATGGTCGAGGGTCAGGGCCAAAACCCGGGCGGGAATCCCATCCGGCCCAGGAGCGGTGTTCTTCGAACGCATTCGAAGAACAGCCGCGCCCACCTCCGCTTCGGTGACAGGCGGCACAGTTGTATCGGCCTCCCGGTCATCGGTCTCATCCTCGGAGACCATCGCCGGGGGCGCGTGCTCTGCCTGCAGCGGGAATAGACCCTCGACCACTTCCGCAAGGAAGCTGAGCTGGAGAGTCTCGGTAAGGGGGGGGGGCCCGCCGAGCGAAGCTTGTTCAGCGCCGCTCGATATGGGCGACCCCAGGGGTCATGGTCGAGACCCTCCAGCATCTCCTCTCTCGCCCTCTCCTTGGCGCGACAGATAGCCAGCTTAAAGGCGTCCCTCGCTTGGCGATACGCATCATAAAGCTGGCTCTCCTCCTGGACATCGCGGTGACGAGTCCGGCTGCGGGTATAGGACCTCCGCGCACTGATGCAAGCAGCGCGGAGGGAGGCAAGCTCCTGGGACCACCAATACACCCCCTTCCTCGGGGTGCGACGTCGTGAGCGGGGCATGGCCGCATCGCAGATCTGCGTAAACGCATTGCGAATGCGGCCAGCCATGACGTCCACCTCCTCGGTTGGAGGTGGAGACGACCATGATGCCACGATGGCCGCCTCTTCCAGAAGGCCCCTGTCCAACGCACCCACAGCCCACCGCGGAAACCGAGGCGTTCTGCGCGCCGTGTGACCCCTAACTGAGTCCTGGTTCCTGGAAGACCGGGAGAGCTCCAATCGGATATATCGGTGATCCGAGAGCGTCTCAACCTCATCCAGGACGACCCAGTTCCTTACTCGCGCTTCGACGGCAGGGGTAGCGAACGAAAGGTCCACTATCGACCCCCCCTGCTGTCGAACGCACGTATTGGTGGCGCCTCTGTTTAGGAGACAGAGACACACCGACGCCGCCTACTCCTCAACCGCCGAACCGCGGACGTCCGTGCTGGGTGACCCCCACGCCGTAGATTTGGCGTTGAAGTCCCCCAGCACCAGTATGTGGCGAGGTGCCAACCGCCGTATCGAGGTCTCCAGGTTGGTAAGGAAGACCTCGAAATCGGTAAAACTCCGGTTTGGGGAGAAGTATACTCCGTAGAGCGTGACCCCTCCCCAGTCGGCAGCAACATATCCCGAACCCTTGTCTCTGATCGACAAGGGCAGGGAATGAAGCGCAGCGGAGCTGACGATTGCCACGGAGCCGTCCCGGTCACCCGCCCAGTTCGGGCGGGGAAGAACAAAGTAGAGCTCCGCGGCTACGGCGACACCTATCGACCACTCCGCCATGGTCTGCAGGAGAAGGTCCTGGGCAGCGGCGGAGTGGTTGAGGTTCGTCTGGAGGATGATGGAGGAGTTACCGCTGTCCATTTAGGGGTGCGGCACTACATCCATCACCTCCACCTCAGTTGGTGGCTGAGCTCCGGGGGCAGCCTGGGTCGATTGGCTGCTGCCCGGGAGTGGCTTGGAAGCCTTGGGGGGCTTACATCCCTTCCGCCCTACCATATGATTGGCGGGTAGATTGCCCGCCGCACACATGGGGCAGTGGGGGGCGGCAGAGCATTCCGCCGCCCTATGTCCCGGTTGACCGCAGCGATAGCACATTGTGCTGCAGTCAAAACCACTGGTGCACCTGGGTCGCAAGTGCCCCGTGGCCATACACTTATAGCACCTCGTAGGCCTCTCCTCCAGGACAGTGATCCTAGCGGAAGAGAAGCCTACAAGGAGCCGGCCCGCGTCGGCCAGGGTTTTGGCCGAAGCGACGGGGCAGCGCACCCAAGCTGCACCCACTCCACCGGGACCGGGGCGGATGGCGCCGACCTTCACGGATCCGGAGGCACATTGAGTTTTTGTCTCAATGGCCTCTCGGATATCTTCGGTCGTGATCGAGTCATCCAGGCCCGAAATGCGCAATTCTGCGCATTTTGTGGGCCTGGCGATCTTTACGCCCTCCTTCCCCTTGGTAAGCCCCCGTAGCGTCTCCGCCACGAAGTCCGCCACCTTTGCACCATCCTGACCGGGACACTCTAGAATCCTGGCCCCGGTCTGGGCTTGGCGGAAGGAGACCCCCGCGCCAAGATTGTTGGCGTTAAGGGTCACTCTCGCCTGGCGGAAAATCTCCGCGTAGGAGACTTTGCCACTCCTCTCCGCCTCTGGCGACAGCGTCACAACGACGGCTGCTGACTTGGGCGGAGAAAGTTTTGGCTTTCTCTTGCCACTCTTAGGGTGGGCTGGCAGAACAGCCTCAGGTTGTGCAGCTATCCTAACCTTCTTCCCACGTCGCTTTTTGCGCCCGGCCGTCCGCCACTCCTCACCAGACGGGGCTGTGACGATGGGAGTTGGAACGAGCTCGGGAGCACTAGCTACGGCCTCCGGCTCATTGGATATGCCGGTGACCGCACGAGGCGCCCCTCTTTGTGTTCGCTTAGGCAGGGGATGGGATTGAGAAACCCACCGTGCGGTACCGGCCCTCGCAGGCTGCACCATTCTCATAGCTGGCTGAGAAGTTGGTGCACGTTGCGCTCTACTAGCAGCCGCCTTCGGCGCAGCCACCTCGGCGAATGACTCCACGCGTCCCCCGGAACAGGGTAGGGGCGTGGGAGGTGTGGCTTTATACCCCTGGGGGGGCTTTGGCCTGTTCGCCGCAAGAGGTGGCCGGCAGCTTGGTTCGGGAGGGAGACGGTCCTTGATGGTGGCCAGCCTCCCATCAATCATCGTCCCAAACATTATCATTAGCTGCCGGCATTGCGCCTCTGTGAAGGCATTTGCCGGCTGCTCTTGGCAAATGGGCTGCAAATGGGCTTCAGCCTCAGTGGCTGAAGACGACGAAGAAGCAATTGTCGGCTGTTGCTTATCAGCCCGAGTGGCCTTGGTCTGAGCTGGTGTCGTAGATGCCTGGGCCGCCTGAGCAGGGATCGAAGAGATCTGCGAAGCGCGGGCGAGGGCTGAAGTGACCTGTGAGCTGGCCGGAGCAGAAGGGGCCGAGACGAGGCCGGTCCTGGCCGACACCAAATCAGCCCGTAAGTAGGCGAGCTCTGTACGGAGTTCGCCTATCTCCCGTTCTAGTCGAACATTGTCCGCTCTCAACCTTTCAAGTACCGCGTCCGGGGCAGCGGAGCGCTCAACAAAAGCCTCCACCACGTTCTTAATACTGGACGCGGATTCCTTGAGCCCCTTTGCGAAGGTGCCCTTCAAATTTCTGGACTTAGTGGCCACATTCACTATAAGAGCCACCGAGTTCGCCGCTGATTCGAGTAGCTCCGCCGCGGTTTTCGCGTCTGTATCCCCTCCCGTTTGGCGGAGCCTCTCCATGACCTGGCCAACTCGTTCTTCAGCAGCCAACTCACCCTCTTCTCTAACACGGGCATACGCTTCCCGGCGAGAAAAGACGGACGAACCAGCCGAGGTGATATTGGCTGGTGTCGCCGTCACTGGAGATTGTGGGCGCAAGAAGGGTGTTAAAGACCGCGTTCTCGCACGCGAACCGCCTCTATTTGAAGTCCTCACTTTCCGAGGGATTCGAATGTCTGCCTCGGGCAGGTCCTGGTCTGCTTCTGGTGAGCGTCTGCGCTTTGGTTGCTGCTTCTTAGTAGAACGTCGCCCAACACCCATCAAACAGACTTCGGGACGTTTCTCGCCCCCTAAGAGCTCCATGACGCTGATAGAGGACACGGAACCGCACCGACTGATGCACGCCGAGCTTCCCGCAGAAACAGTTAGCAGCGGAGACCTCGACTCCGCCGATGAAACTGGCAACTCACGCGTTGCCTCCTCTTGGATCGCGACCCTTGCGCTATTTTCGGTGCCGGATTTACAGCTCGGCGACGGGCTGGTGTGTCGTGGGTTGTCCCCCCCAGAGTACGTGGGACTGTCGGAGCCGACTGGCTGCGGAAGGGATTCCCCGAACGAAGAGCGTTCGGGACCCTGGTACCTAGCCCAACCAAGGTACCATATATTTGACAAATTCCAACAAGCTTGGCTAATGTAGTCACTGCTGTTTACCTGAAAATTTACAAATTGATACTGCTGATACTTGATAATTTAGATTGTTTCTTTATCTAAAGCTCGCCGGCCCAGTGTACTGCAGCGACTAGTTGCTATGGTACAAATCACACATTTATCCATGATCCAATCGATAAGCTGCCGTAAAATCCAAAATAACGAGCCAAAGTCAAAGAAGTAAACAAGGTTATTCGTATCCGTTAAGATAGCAAGGGTCGCACAAGTTAAGCAAGAAAGAATGCCGTAGAGAGAAAGTACTGGTCGGGGAATATATCAATAAAACAACAAGAAATACACTCAAAACACAGACGCACTATTCGATACGATATGAGTGAGTGATCATAGATTGAAACTCAAACTTTATGAAAACTACGCTGTGCTTTGCATTTTCGCAGCACTACGTGGAACACAGCCTAATACTAAGGTACCTAATAGTATAAATTCAAAGATTACGGATAAACGTAACTATGTAGTTATTTTAATTAGTCTAATTCTGGAGATAGTAACATAATTATTATGTTTTGTTGTATTTATGTCATAGTGAGGCATATGCGTAAAAGTAACCCGTTTGGGGTTAGCCTACTCCTCCTCTCGAAACAAAAATACTACACCCCGACCCCCCAACCACCCTCACCGGTTCTACATTTACATCTTGCCTGATCCATATAATCCCAAAATAAAACCCCCTTTGCCAGATTGGGGAGATTCCTTGAACAATCGGGTGTTTTTGACTTCTTTTTTAAGGGGAACTTTTTGTACCACAATTCAGTGTAGAATCCATCAATTTGTGTCGCTCGTGCAACAAGGGGTGGAGGAGGGTGCACCTCCTCCACCCCTCGTTGCACGAGCGACTCACACTTGGCTATTGGGGATATCTTTCAACAAGCTATTTTCAAGGGAATTTCGACATCGAGCAACACTGTGTGAGGCTGTTGGGTCTTTCAGTATTTTTATGACAAGTGTTGTTTATAACAGAATAAAAATAGTTTAATATATTAAATAGTAGTTATAAGATTACTTTAGCTATAATAGTGGGACAAATGTTATTCGAATATTAGTTGTAAGTAAGAACTTAAAGGGAAGTTTTAATAAAATGGTATTGTAAATCTATTGTATTATTAAATACCTTACAATTTTTGTTCTCTTTTCTGAGAGACCAGCGAGGACATAATTCATTGACTAGGCTTTCAGCAAAATACCAGGCGCGCTCGAACAGTACATACCTAAACAGCAGATGAAGAAAAGTGATCTGAAGTAATCTGAGCCCCAAGACAAGTGGCATTACTAGCGCAAATACGATTTTTTTTAAAATGAGTTTAGCAGTTTTGCGGAAGCAACGACGTCATTCTGACGTCATTCTATTCGATTAGAGTTTGTGCCACTTGTCTAGTAACTCAGAGATTCATTGTTTAGATTTTAGATTCATAGCTAGCTGCGTTGTTCGAGCGAAGCATATACCTACGAAACATGGGCATAGCTACCGTCGTATCAGCCGTATCAATGATACGGGGACCTCAGCCTACAGAGCCCCGAATGTGTGCGAGCGGATTACATTGGTCCTTTGGCCCTTTGGGTGTTTCGACCTGGTCTCCAACAACATTTTGATACCGGGCTCGTCAAAAGCAAACTCTCGCCTCTGATAGTAGCAATTTGTGCTTCCATGATCATGATAAGCTATTGCCCCTGCCTGTGTCTAATCTGTCTCCAATTACGTATAATTTCCATCCCACCAGGCTCTGAGAGTAAGGCAGTACCAATAGTAAACATACTTGTGCAAATAAAAAAAAACATTAATAACTGTTTAATAAATACACTATAAGCAATTCAATGGTTCCCAATAGTTTTCATTGCGCTTTTACATTGCAAGTCTTAAGGCAGACATGCAATGCTGATTTTAATGAGTTTTGGCATCACAGCGTAGGTAGATAAATACCTAGAAACCTGCTTAATAGAACCTATAGTTACTTTGAGAATTTAATTAAAAGTCACATAACTTGGCGATGCATTGCTATCACCGAAACCTGCACTGTCAATATTCTAACTCGGTAACACAGTAAAACTTTTTGCTAGCTCAAAACTGACAGGCGTTTTCGGTGATGGCAGTGCATCGCCATCGCCACCAATTAAATCGCGACAAAAAAAAAACGTTTTAAACTTTTGCGTTGCATGATTATGACTATTTATTATAGTTATGAATTATAGATTGTGAAACGAAGTTAGAGTGATCGAGTCGAGTAAGTGAACAGATTTTATTTTTGATATAATCGATTTATACATTCCCATTCAAATGACAATCAAATCTTAAGCCAAGGTATTTTTCGCAATTTTTTGTACTAGTGGGATGTTATCTATAGTTAACGGGTTATGTGATGAATCATTTTATTTTTAGCTTTAAAAATAATATTGCATGTCTTAGAAATGTTCACGGTTAGCAAGTTATATTTGGACCATTCTGATATGACATTTAGATCTTCTTGAACAAAAATACCTTGAGAAACAAAACAAAAACAACTTGAGAAACAACGATAATTAAATTAGTGCCGAAATAGAACAAGCAGGTGTCATCCGCGTATAACGTTAGGAGGCCATGCAGTTTTAGATTTGTAATGTTATTAATATACTCGTATACTAAAAATAATAACGGTCCTGAAATCGTACCTTGTGGCACACCGCAAGTGACAGCCATGGGTCTATTTTCTCCGTTGTCTGTTTTGACTACCTGGAATCTATTCGTTAAGTACGATTTTAACATTTTTAATGCATTACCTTTAACACCAGCGTTTTCTAATTTTTCTAATAGCAGTGTATGACTCACAGTACCGAACGCTTTTTTTCAAGTCTATAAACACTACCAAGGCTACGTTATTCTTAGCTATGCGGCAACAATTGATTTGACAGCCAAAATCAGGGATGATTTTGGCTGTCAAATCAATTGTTGCCGCCGTGGTATTATTTTTAGCCCTAAATCCTTATCGATCCGATATAAAACTAAAAGAGTCTAAAAAGATAAACGTATGTGTATGTTTTTTTCTAAAATCTTTGATAAAATTGGTACAACAACTTACATAATTATTATACACTTACCTAATAAAATATTTCAATCTAGACATCGTCGGTAGGTTTGTTTTGATTTTCAGCATTAGCCTCCCCCAGATTTTTCCACAGTTCACGATCGTGAGTTTTCCTGGTCCAAGTCACACTTGCTGTTGCCTTTTGATCATCTTCCCATCTACGTGCAGGTCTTTGTCTTTTTCGTTTTCCTTCTCTCGGATACCATTCTATGATATCTTTGGCTTATTTTGTGTTTGGTTTGGCCAATTTAAAAAAATAAAACAATTTTAAACGTTTAACTATAGGTTAAATCTGTAATATTGGTTTTATTCCTTATATGTTTCAGTTTTAGTTTGTCTGTCTTCTGCAAATGTAGTATGCTTTGCTCGATATTGTGTTGGCGTACTTTTAATTTTATAATATTCTCATTAGTCATTAGTTATTGTTTAGTTGAGTTAATTATTTATAGGTGTTATTAAAAAATAAAAAATCTTGCCAGTCTTTGATTTTGGCTATAAGGAACGTTTTCACAATAACCGTACCTGTCAAAAGAATGAAATCCCTGTTATGTAAAATAATTTGAAATTCGCGTAATGTGAGTGAACCGGTCAAAACATACCTAAGTACCTACACCACATTTATTGGAAGTTTTGAAAGGTGAACGCTTTTAATTTTAGATGTCGGACTAGGAATCTAAACCTTATAAACCTAATCAAAGCATCAAAAATATTTTAAGAATTTGTATATCCTTTTTACTGTTTTCCATTTTGCACTAATAATAGGCTTGTTTCCTAGGTGAACAAAAAATGCATAAGTCTAATTGGTAAATAAAACTAGCATTTAAACTGCCAACGATTAAGTCCTTAACAAATTTTGTATTAAATAGACTTTGACTGCCTCTGTGGCGCGGTGGGAGTGTATCCGACTGCTACGCAAGAGGTCGTGAGTTCGATTCCCACCCAGGATAAAACTTTGTGTGATGATCACGATGATTTATTCTGTGTCTGGGTGTTATATATCTATAATATGTATGTATTTACAAATATATAAGTATGTTTATCGGTTGTCTGGTTTCCATAATACAAACTCTGCTTAGTTTGGGATCAGATAGCGTTGTGTGAGTTGTCCCAAGATATTATATTTGATTTACATTATTCATATCTACTAGAAAAAATAGTGACGTCATTGTGCGGTATTTGTATGAGATCTCCATATAAAATATGCGTTAGGACATTTTTTAAAGAGTTGTTGTTTTGACTAGTTGGAAACTAGCCCATTGCTTCAATTCTGCATCAGCTAACTGATTTGCAGCATTCAACGGGAAGAAACGATTCGATTCCACCGGGTAGAAATTATAAAAAAATTGATTGTTCAATCCAAGGTTACTGACTCCCCTGAATAAAATGATTACAAACAATGTGTGGCACTGCTCGCACTGTTTTTTGTTATGATTTTGTAGGCTGTAATAAACACTGCTTTTGTTCTACCTTTTTTTAGAATAAAGTACTTATCTATTGTAAGAGAATTCACGGATATGGTGTGTCACGCAGAACTAGTTCATCTAATACATAAATAAACCGGTATTGTGACAAAGACAGTACCTACTAAAGTAGGTAGGCGTATTACCGCATTTTTACCTACTGTTTCCTTGAATTACACGAGTACTGCATATTTATTACCAGTTTATCTTGTTATGAGCTAATGGAGAGCTCCGTGGCGCAGATTGGTGGATCCCCGAGGTAAAGCAATGTTGCTGCTGTTAGCTAATTATATGTATAGATAGGTGAACATTTATGCAGTAAGGCGTAATAAGCCTAGGGTCGAACCGAAATGATGCTGAGATAAAAAACAATCCAAGCCATGGGTGTAATGCGCGAGTTGTGCTGGTGTTAACAACGAGGATTAGAAAACACAAGATTTATTTGTAAAAGGTGATAATCACACCAGAATGTGAAAGGTTTTATTGGGTCTATTTTGTCCATTAGTTTCGTCAAATAGACTAAAACGAAGATTTTGGTAATCATCCAATATCTAAAATTATATGATTTATTTAAAGTGTGTTTAATAATAAATGTAGAGTGATTACAAGTAACAGCAGTATTAGACTAGAGAGTTACTTTCGTTTATATTATAGCTAGCCGACCCGCGCAACTTCGTCTGCATCAATTTTCCCCGTTTTGGCAACATTTTTATTGCTGCTCCGTTTCTATTGGTCATAGAGTGACATTATAATAACAATAATAATATCTTGGGATAACTCACACAACGTTATCTAATCCCAAACTAAGCAGAGCTTGTACTATGGAAACCAGACAACTGATAAACATACTTATATATTTCTAAATACATACATATTATAAATAAATAACACCTAGACACAGAATAAACCATCGTGCTCATCACACAAAGTTTTATCCTGGGTGGGGATCGAACCCACGACCTCTTGCGTAGCAGTCGGATACACTCCCACCGCGCCACAGAGGCTGTCAAAATAAATAAATTTTCAATTCGAACCAGTAGTTCCTGAGATTATCGCGTTCAAACAAACAAACTCTTCAGCTTTATAATATTAGTTTAGATTATAAGATTAAAATGTTATTAAGTATGAATTGGATAAGCAAACATTTACGCATAGTCTACGTAAACAATGTACTTAGGTACTACTTATTCGACGTCACACACCTAAGGTCGGATATGTAGATCAAACAAGGATAGGTAGCGGAGCCACTGCAGTCATCAACGTTCTATTGTACCTACAAACACCTCAGTGACATGCCAGTATTGACACCGGCTCATCAAATCAAACCTTTTTTAAATTAAATAATAACTAATGTTACACGGTGGTAGTGTTAGTAAAAATAAAATAGGCTGAATGCTGCAATCTTAGCCACGGAAATAAGATTCGTTTAATAAAAAAAAATTGGCGCGTAAACTACTTATTTGTATTGTATTTGTTTTATTGAAGTTAACAATATCATTGAATACTATTATATTACGAAAATAACAAAATTAATGTTTAATGTAATTAAGGAAAGGAATAAAACTGGCTGTATTTTTTTAATTTTTTTTTAAATAAGTGTGGGTAAAGGAAAAAAAAGATAGTCAAGATGTTTCGATTGGTGATTACGTTGTTTATAATAATTGCAAGTTCGGAGGCAGTGATATATCGGTTAAATGGTAAGTCTACTTTATAATATTTAGGTACCTACTTACTTATAATATAATTAAAACTTTGTGTACGCAAACATATGCGGAAGACATAGGCACGAGTGGTTTTTATTGCCGCATTGTTTTACTTTTTTTCATAACACTTTTGGCTTCCTTTGCAATTTTAATGAAGGCTTCCTAAATGGGTAGTACATAATAGCATAGTATTTTCACCAACTTAAAGTGGTTGTCAAGGAATAAGATTGTCATTGCTATGAAATTCTTACCTATATTCGAAACGTCAGGTTAGACGCCCTCCAATTCTAGTGCCTCCTGCCTCATACTTACTTCCTTACGTTGTCTGACAAGCGAGTTTAACATCTCGTGTTCTTAACACAAATTTTCTTTGCTCTTAAAGTTAGAAATAATGTCACACTTCCGTACCAATGGGACTATACACGTGAGGAAATAAAGACTCCAATGTGAGTGGGATTTAAGGGTTGACTCCCCCCTTCCCCCGGAAATTGCAAAGAGATAGGTACACAGTAGGGAAGATAGGGAAGGGATGGGTACTTTTTAACATAAATGGTAATAAAACGGCATTTTTTTTTAATATATTTTTTTTTATCTCATTTATCACGCAAGTGTTATGCTTAAATTGTTGTGAAGAACAGTTTGTGTATTGTTGTCAATCTCTATGTTACATGGGATTTTCTGAACCTGCCGATGGTCGGGTTACTTAGACACAAGTAACTCTGTCTGTTGTACTTTCACTCTCAAACAGTTGAATCGATTTATATGAAATTTGGAATGAACATAGTTTGAGTCCCGGGGAAGGACATAGGATAGTTTTTATCGCGGTAACCGGCATCCACGCGGGCGGAGCCGCAGGCCAAAGCTAGTAATTGTATAATTTGGAAAATTTGCACCCCAATCACGCATACTACGTACTGCTAAACAAATTAGGGTAAAATTTGCATTCACAAATTCACTCATGAATCGACCCTCACGCAAGCAAGTATAGTTTTTTTACAATTTCCACAGACTATTTTACTTTACCGCAATTGAGGTCAATTTGTATTCATAGTAAATACAAAATTTTCGCTTAAAAACGTTAAATAACTCCATTTACGGACATTTAATAGTGCAGGAAGGTTTTTGCAAAGGCGCGCATGACACAACGAGCATAGGAAATGGCAATTATCTTCGTAATCCAACATTGAACTATAGTTCAAGATTGAAATAAAAATAGAGGCACATACAGGAAAATTAAGAGTAAATTTAGCGGTCTTTTGACCGCGATGACGTAGCAACAGTCCAGGCCATAGATATACAAATGAAAAAAAAATCTATATTAAGATTCTACGTATACAAGTAATGCCAAGTTGGTATAGCCGGAGAAAAGAACATGGCATTCAAAACTTTCGGCCACTCTTTCAAAATGGAATTTGAAACTTTGTATGTTTATAAACTTAATAAGGTTAGGTATATATATATTACCTTTAAGGTAAAGATAAATCTAATACCTACTTATTAGTAATAATGTTTTTTTATCTAATTAATTAAAACTATCAACGAAATACCTATATAGGACTAGCTGTCCCGCGCAACTTTTTTGCAACATATTTCGTTGCTGCTTCGCTCCTATTGGTCGTAGCGTGATGTTATATAGCCTATAGCCTTTCTCGATAAATGGGCTACCCAATAGAAAAATATTTTTCAATTCGGACCAGTAGTTCCTGAGACTACTATAGATTTTTATATATATCATAAAATTATGAGATTTGACTAAAAAAAATGTAATGTCATAGGCCGATATGTATGAGATCTCCATAAAAAAATCTGCGTTTTGCCATTTCTTATAGAGTTGTTGTTTTGACAAATTGGAAACAACCCTATTGCGCAGGAGGTATACTCTCTAATCCCTCATTTTCATAGTCCGAAGGAACAACAATCCTACGTGACCAGGGTGAAGTGGCCTACGGAAAAACCAGGATAGATGCCTCATTGGGATAATTGCTCCAATTTTGAACACACTATATTAGGGATGTTGGTAATGAAAGAGCTTTACTATGGTTAGAAGTAATCTTCTTTCAGACCCTATTGCCATGTAAACCATCAGAAAAGGCGCAAGTGTTTTGTCGGTGTGAGCAAAAATCTTCCGCAGCGATACTTTGATAGGCGTCAAAATTATATTGATGAGTAATTTCTATTGAATATTTTTATTATTAGCTGCGGTTTCAATCAAGGTTTTGATTATTTGCGTGCTTAGTTAAAATCGATTATTCCCACTAGTTCTGTTGAACAGTTCTGTTAACAGAACTAATGGGAATTTTTGTTCCCATTAGTTCTGTTGACAAATAAACACATCCTATAAACATACAAAGAATAGTGATGGAAATGACCCTACGTGTATAAGTATAATAAGTTAGGTAAGTACATGAACAATAAATTTTAATGTGTAAGTATATATTTTAACGAAGTTTTTCCAAAAACAAAGGGACGCTAATATCTCCACTGATAAGTTGTATTTGACAAATTCTGATAAACCCATCATTTTTAATGTCCTTTTTGGTACGTTTTTTTGGTGTATTTTTTTCCAACCTACGGACGTTAACGGAATAGAACTCCGCGTTATCTTTAATTTTCTTTATGAACTTCGCAACGGTAGCCGGTCTTGTTTTGAATGAGCCGTTAATTGCTCTATGCCAGCCTTCTACAACATTTGTGGTACGATGCCGCGCACCAAGTGTAAGCCACGACTTCACACGAGTTGCTTTCATCCAAAATCGCATGTAATTAATAAATTTGTCTAATTGTACTCGGTCGCTAAAGTCCTCAATCTGGGATTTTATGTACTCCCATCCTGCCTGAACATGATTTTCAGGTAAATATGGGAGAGCACAGCATAGACCTACAATACGGTGTTGACGTTTATTTTTGAGATTGAGTTGCTTCGCTTTTCTCCACAACTTATTTGTAAAGTGATAATAACAGCCTTGATGTTTAACATGTGGAAAAAAAGTACTGAATAGCTTGGATTGCTGCTTCTTCAAAATCAGTAATGAAAACTTTTGGATACCACTGTGGGATCTGTGATTTAATTATTTGGAACATATTTAAATAGGTTTCTTTCCGTTTATCAGTAAGTAATACATACAGCAATGGAATAATATTAATAGTATCTTCTGAGCTTCCATTGTCTCCGTGGATTGTGTACATTTGAGTAAATGGAGCAGGACAGATTTTAAAAGTTCCATCACAAAGAAAAGTGTTCAATTTGGGTAAAAGTGTTTTTGATATTTCATTGCAGAACACTAAAATGCGAGATCCACTTGTTATATCTTGGTAATCAGCTAATATAAAGTTATATAGGTATTTTGACGGAACCTCTACGGTAATGGCGGCATTAGTTAAATAGCACATTTTTTTAACTTGGAATTCTTTGTTTCTTTTTCGGTAAACAGATGATTTTATACTTTGAAATGATGGTATTTTCTCGATGACTCCTGGTGCGGAATTACTTAAACTTGACACAGTTTCTTTATATATAACTGGTGCTGGTTTGCTACAAGATGAAATTTTTTGTGCATTATTAGAAAAAGTTATTGACACAACTTCTTTATCATGATCTGGTTGGCATGTGTCCATATGACTTATCCTTTTATCTATACATATGTTTTTCATCCTGTAAGTTAAAGTAACAATACTTAGGTAGGTGTAAAGTATAATTAGGTACATATAGACCCTTTTGTAATGTACAATACTACTACTACTTGATTAGGTAAATACCTAATCAAGTAGTAGTAGTATTTACAATCTAAATAGAATGTAGGTATAGATTACATTATTATATGACTTTAAACTTTCACGATTTGTACACATATTTGATTTTAAGACAACGGGTCTAAATCGTGTATTATTTTAGGTAAATAAATAAATAAATTTTCCTTTTGTTTCCCGACGTTTCGACTGACTTGCATCAATCGTGGTCACGGGTAGACTAAATGCAGCTCAGAGACGTCTCCGTGAAGCGCGAGTAGTGGAAACTGCCCTCACATTATCACTCTTATTATTATTCCCTCACTACTATGATGCCGGTAGTCCTACATACGACGCTAACATTGTCCTGGCTAGGTTTTAAATCTTTTTGGTACCGATGACACTTGCTGATAACCGGATTCCACGTAGGTACGTGGTACTACCCGTGACCACGATTGATGCAAGTCAGTCGAAACGTCGGGAAATCAAAGGTAAGTATTTATTTATTTATTTACCTAAAATAATACACGATTTAGACCCGTTGTCTTAAAATCAAAGATTACATTATTACTGCACAACTCACCTCTGTAGTGGTTACGGTACCGCTACACTTGGTTCGTTTATACTCCGCACATCTCCACAAAATTTTCTTATTCCGGTAAATAGATAGGCGATAATATTCGTATCCCTTTTCAATTAGAACGCGACCACGACCACGCTTAATTATATGATGCTGATGATTTTCCATATTTTTAAGAGTAGGTACGTTTATAATTAGTATAATATTAATGACAATATTAATGTCATTATTGATGGATGACTTATGTATTGTGCTTCACACAAATTGATAGCAAACCTCTTCACATATTACGTAGGTAGATACGATTAAAATAATAAGTATGCATATCAACGAAGTGACTTGTCAAAGCTACTTTTTCAAAATGACTACTTTCGTCAAGAAAATCCCGATGCCATCACTACTTAGTTACATATGGTGTGTTTATTTATCAACAGAACTAATGGGAATAAAAAGTGCCACTAGTTCTGTTAACAGAACTACTCAACAGAACAGGTGGGAATAGACGGTTAAAATCGCTTCGGTTTCGTGCTCCTACTAATTACTCCTACTGATAGGAGCACCAGGACACCCATGTCCTGATGCTCCTACTACAAACGGAATTGCGAAGTGTCCAGTAGGAGCATCATGACATTACAAAAATGAAATTACTCGTAAGCATACTATGATTCAAGTACAGGTGAAAGCAGCTGTTATCTACAATATCAAGAGTCGCTTAACTTCATATTATCTATAGTTAGTGGATGCTTCTTAAAGATAATGGAAGAACTTCCTTTTGTTTGTTGATTACATACATACTTCTTTTCAAGTCTTCTTGGAACCAATGCAAATAATAAAATAAATATTAAAATTTGTCATTTGGGTCTTGTTATTTTCTGCGTCTGTGTAATGTGAAGTAAAATATTTCATATAAATTTTTAATATGAGTGGCACTGGAGATGACAATGTACCCACTTTTATCAAAAGAAAACGTGGAACTGTATTACTGTTTAAAGGTAGACAATACTATAAACAACGTGTTTATAAAAATCTTAACGAAATATGGCAGTGCAGTATGATGAAAAAAAAAATCTGAAACTAAATGTCTGGGGACTGTTACTATTGCAGTAAGTGTGTTTGTTCGGTCTAATATAAATATACTTTAAGTTATGAGCTACCTTGTTTCTGTATGTAGGTTTGATATGCTTCTTTATTAGATGTTTGTTTTCTTCATAGAATCGTGATGTAATAAAAGAAGTGGAACACACGTGCCAAGAAAATCACTTGAAGAATGATGTAGATATGACTGTGAATTGCAAAAACAGAAGCTAAGACATCAGATTTACCAATACCACAAATTTATAAGAAACATTTAGGACCTCTATTAGATCGGGGGGTAACTATGATAGTAAAGGTGCCATCACTATCGAGTGTGAAAACAAGTCTCTATGGAAGCAGATACGATGCCTTAGGTATTCAAAAAATAAAATTTGACCAATTAAAGCAAGTGGAAATCCCTTTGAAGTTCCAAAATTTTTGTATCGGAGATTATTCATACATGGACTCCCGAATCTTGGTTTTTTGTACGGAAAAGGCAAGAGAAATGATGTTAATGGTCGATGAATACTTCACTGACGGAACTTTCAAAAGTTGTCCTAAGCCATTCGCACAGTTAATAATTATTCATGGTGATTTGGGAGGCACAACGACCGAAACAAATACAACTCCCTTGGTTTTTGCATTATTACCCGACAAAAAACCAGAAAGCTATGTGGTTCTATTTGAAATAATCAAATCGCAGATAAGCGAATGGAAGCCAATAAAAATTCACATGGACTATGAAAAAGCTATAATAAAAGCAGCCAAATCTGAGTTTCCATTGGCAATCATTAAAGGCTGCTTTTACCATTATACAAAATGTTTGTACAAAAAATCTAAAAATTTAAATTTAAATAATAAAGTTTAGCGCAGATTCGTTGGATTGTGTTCTGCTTTGGCGCTCCTGCCTGAAAATTTAATTGACGACGGTTGGTTATACATTCAATCAATGAGTGAATCGTTTGCGGAAAACGCCAAGATTGTAAATTTTTTGAAATATGTGCGTCGAACTTGGCTAAGAGGTGATTTCAGAAGTCAGTGGTGCATTCACCACGAAAGACATCGTACGAACAATGTCGCTGAGAGCTGGAATACCTCGTTGAACAAAGCACTCAGTAGAAATGTAACCATTTTAAGTTTGCTAAATTTTCTATCGAAAGCAACTGCTGAAAAGGGCAACATTCCGAAAAAGCGACGTCGTGATCAAATTGAAAGAGACACTTTAATTTGCGAAACGCAATTATCACTTCTACACGGCAACATAAGTGTGGGCCATTTCCTAGAAATTCATAGATAGCTCATTCATAGCTCACCTTTTTAAGATTAAGAAGTTTTTTTTGTTTGACTGTACACCATGCTATGCAATAGGAGCACAAGTAATAAAAAGTTTACTATTAATTCAATCCCCGTTGTATCTATGTATAATAGGAGCATCAGGACATGGGTGTCCTGGTGCTCCTATCAGTAGGAGTAATTAGTAGGAGCACGAAACCGAAGCGGTTAAAATTACTTACACTGTTTATTATGTTTTATTGTTAAAAAGTTTTTATTTATTTCGCGAATAAAAATGGCAAGTATCAGTATCAAAAAAGATAGTCGCCCTATTTACCTACCCAAGGATTTATGCTCTTTTCTGTAGGGGCAACCATAATTTTTTTGACGAGCAAAGACTGAATTATTCTTTAGGTGGTTTTTCCAACCTCTTGTGAATATAACTTGTTACCCAACTGACTCTGATGGATGGATCATGTTTTCGTTAGTATGTATAAGTTTATGTTAATAAGTCACCTAAACTTATCTAACTAATAAATTTAGCAGCTATTTTTGTTTTGTTTTTATTGTATAAGTACTTATAACGTTATACTTACTACTTTAGAAAGTTGATTAAAATTTCGATTAGCATTTGTTTCTCTTTAATAAAATCACTGTGAAGTCGATCGAAATCGATTGATCGATTTCATCGTTAGGCAAATATTCGCCACAGTAGGTACCTATCCCTTTTTTGAGAGGTCTATTAAAACAGAATTTACTCAAAAATTAATTAAAATAGACTGTTTTAAAAAAAATATTAATTAAAATACCTAATGTGCTTTTCTAGACAATAAGTAAAAAATCGTTTAAAGGTATACGTTCTGATAAAAGATATTGTTTGCCTCAATCTTTTCTCGTTCTGCTCGGTCAACATTGAATCGTGGACCTCTAAAAAAAACTAATCAGCGCATTTGAGCCAATTGCCATTTTTCCCGACTGCCCAAGACGGGGAATTCTTTTTTTAGAATGAATGTAGCCTAAAAGCCTTGACGGCTTATAAGAATGGAAGTGATAAATGGCGTCCCTAAAAAACATCTATTCTATTATGTAAACCTTGGTGATGTCACCTGGTTAACAATAATAGGTCTTAGTAAGTCTTTTGATTGCGCGAGTAATTTTGTTATTATTTGTTCTGTTATTCAATCCAATTCGGCCTCGCAAAGGATTTTCAGCACGACTTTTTATAAATAGAACATAATAAACCTCTAGTATAGTATTATATTATCTGTGCCTATACAAAGAAACTTTCCGGAACGGAATACATTTTAGTAAATCTCAAAATCCATTGGTACTTTCGCGTTGCATGATATCCCCTAATTCTTCTTAACCGTTGTCGGGTAGATTAAATAAACTAGGATAACAAGCAGACGGAATACAAAAATCAATAATTTATAGATAAATTCAGACTTTACAATTTCCGCAGCCGGGTGGTACCGGCTTTAGAATAGTGCCACCACTGCCACCCCATCTTTTAACGTGGGTGTCTTCAGGAGGATGGGCAGCAGCGTCCTTTGCATACCTAGAAGCCTCGCTGCATTCGCCAACCCGCTTGCCAAGAGTGGCGATTATACCCCAGGATCTGTAATAAGCAGGAGGCCTACTCTAATTCAATGAAAACGAAGTTGCGATCAAAATTGAGATGGTAATATACAGAGCCGGCAACATCAATTTAATCCACTCGTTCCAGAAAATCGTCCATGTGTTTGTACTTCTAAATAAAAAAAAATAATAGAATAGTCCCCCTAAACTTAGGAATTTAACTAAACGAAAATTCATGAATTTCGGAAAAAAAAGAAAATTAGCCCACAGGTATTACCACTCCCACTAAGCAGGGTCTGCTCAGACCCGTTTCCAGTAGTGGGACATAATTAATAAGCTGATATGAATATGAAACGATATTTCCAAATTGCACCCCTAAATGAAGTTTATCGGGGCGATACCACGAGCCATACCTACGTAGTATTTATTAAGTAAACTAAGCAATTAGGTTAAATTGTCAAGTAAATTAAAGGATTATAGTAATTATAGACTTGTACACCGTTATTTAATATGAATGCCGACAGACTGAGGTGAACACGTTTATATGACCGGATAGACTTATTTCATTGCACGTTGAGCGAATTCATACGAACCGCCTATTGTGTTATTTGTAGTTTGTAGTTAATTTAAACATAAGTTTCTGTCTGTTTACCACGCTATTGAATTAGGTTATACCTGTGATAATAGTTGTGTGTCTATATTTGAATAAATAAATAAATAAATAAAATAAATAAATAAATAAATAATATGTTATACTCGTACATAGACTATATTGTATTTGTGTTGTTTATGAGTTGATTAAATTACATTACTATAATAGGTACCTACCTACTTGCATCAGTTAAGTTTATGTACCTGCTTATTAAAGATACATCTATACTTATAATAAATCTGTAGAGAGGTCAATTCTGTACATTAAATATATTTCCAAAGTAACTATCAGGGGGTGATTAGGGATCGATACTGATGCCAAAAATGCAATCAGTAAAATTTTTGTCTGTCTGTCTGTCTGTCTGTATAACCGTTATAGAAACAAAAACTACTAGACGGATTTTAACGAAACTTGGTACAATTATTTTTCACACTCCTGAGATGGGTATAGTATACTTTTCATCACGGTACAATCAATAGGAGCAGAGCAGTGAAGGGAAAACGGGAGAAGTTACTCCATTTTTTAAGCTTCCGTCGCGTGTGCAACCTTAATAGTTAAAGCTACACAGAAATCATGTATGACGGAAATGTTCTCCTTAAAATTATATAAAAAATATCCGACGACAGCATATGTCTATCTTTTATGGTTGACTCACAATATCGCGTGTAACTCCCGATAGCTTAGCAGTTCGAAGCTTTCTAATTATATTTGTCTACTCTTACGTTTATAACACTCTCAGTCATCCCTAATTCAAAAAGTTAACTTATTTAACTATTCCATAAAAAAGAATCATAGAAATCGGTATATAAATACCATAGTTATACATGAAATACGCTAATAATAAGCCATCGCGCTTGAATACTGAATCATGCTATCTATCTATATCTATACATATAATAAAATTGTAAATTTCACATGTCTGTACAAGGCCAAACTTAGTGATAAAAAATATTAGGAAATGTTCGAAAAGAGTATTTAAACACTTTGCTGCATTTTTAGAAATGTCTGTCTGTCTGTTTGTTTGAACACGAATCACGCAAAAACTACCAGACAGATTCGGTTGAAATTTTGCACGTGCAATTTAATAGATGCGGATTAACATTTAGGCTATAAATTATCACGCTTTTTCCCATAGGAGCTAAGCAGTGAGGGATAATGTCTGTAGCTATTTTTCGTTATAAAACAGTAACTACTTGACGGATCTTTATGAAAATTTACAGTTTTATAGTAAATACTATACTTAGGACATTATTTACACTATGAATCATTACGCTAACAGCTATGGGGAACGAGTAGCAACGTATTTTTTGTCGCACCGTAATGGTTTATCACATTTTTTTCCACAATTAGACATTATCTTTAATTGTAACCCATGGAATACATAACTTCATGCTAAAACTATACACAACATTTTTAAGTTTCATAAGAACAGTTATTTTGACGTGCGGAGTAGCGAACAGTATAGCCTCGAAGCTATGCTAGCGGTCTTTGACGACGACGAAGTCTCAGGCTCAAATCTGATATCTGATTATGTTCTTTTTGTATTTTTTTTAAATTGTCTTTGTCCTTTTTTAATATTTTTCTCAATGTTATAGTTATTTTTTCGGCCATAGGTAACTTATTTGCTTTGGTTAATATTTTTTTATATTAAAAATCAAGTGAAACATGCACTTATGTAAGATATCTATAGGTATTGCATGCACTGCAGAGAGTAATGAATTAATCGTAGTAGAAATGAAAAATAATAGTACATTCCATTTTAACAAGTATTCGATATTTTCCAGAATTGGTGTGTTCGTGCTCTAAAAAAAAGACATTACACACGTAACAAAAACGTGTAGCGCCATCTATGAAATCAAATTGATCACCGTGATCAAACAATTCCTTATTTGTGAAAACATTTATTAGGGTATAGGTGCTTACGATGACGGATTCATTTTTTGCTAAGTGGCAACATTCTCCTATTTATTTAATTAAGTTGCTTAAATTAATAAAAAAACATTAAGTATTAAAAGAAACTTCACTGGTTTTGAAAGTAGATGGCGTTGTATTCAATAATGTTCTATACTTAGTAAAAGAAGTTTTAAAATAGTATTAAAAATAAACATATTGCTATAGTTTTTAGAAATGTTTGTCTGTCTGTCCGTTTGTTTGACCACGCATCACACAGGTGCATTGAGGATCATGTTTTGGGGTTATGGTTGGATATCAAGTGTTCATCAATTCAACGATAATGAATGACTCATCGGCCAAGTGTGAGTAGTTCGGGTGTCGGAAGGAGGGAGGTGGGGGGTCATTGTCTGTCAACACGGAGTCTGGGGGAGGGGGAGTCCATGTCTTTTTTTCTTACTTGCATCATTGTAACATATAAGAGAGGCACTCTCTTATATGTAAGGTGGGGATGTGATTTTTTTCTCACCTACCCCATCGTGTGGGGTATCATTAGATAGGTCATTTAAAAAGCGTTTAGGGTTTGTGAAGACTATTTTTAGATTTAAGGATTCCTTTGTGTATTATTAGGATTTATAGTGAACATTTTTGTTAGAGTCAGGTGTTCCCCTGCCAACTAAATGGTTGATGTTGGGTATGTGAAAAAATTCACGGTAGTAGTATAAATACTAAAATTATAAAGAAAACTATCACAGTTAAGTACTTAGGCTTTACAAGTTTACGATAAACATCTGATCAAATGGGAAGTACCTAAATGTTAGTACAAATTCTATTTAAAATTATTAGGTATTAAGTAGGTATAAAGTTGTATGAATGAAACAAAAACAACAGAAAACCCACTTCTTAAGCCGCACACCAAATTAACTGTATAAAATAATAGAATAGAACGATTTTTATTTAGTACACAGAAGACACATGTTTAGACATTATTATAATTTAACAGGAAAAGTCATGCAGAAGATAAAAAAAGCAATAAATAAAACAGTAAAATAATAAAAATAACAATAGACAAAAAGAAAAGAGACACAAATAACACATATTAATGACAGAAAACACAGTAAACGAATACTTAAAGGGTCTGTGTTTGGTACTTATTCATTTTCACAAAGCTTTTGGGTGTTGAAGCTATCAATAGATGACTATATGATGATTCTCCGCTGCTGAATCATATCGCGGCTCACCCGACAGGACTGTTTCCAACATATTTACACAGAAGTTATTTCGTAACTTAAACTACCTTAATTTAAACCCGACTTTCACGCGAACGAAGTCGCGGGCACAGCTAGTAATTAATAATCTTGGTCCCTCTCAGCACACAGTGAGCGCAGACACATGTATAGGCAGATCCAGGGGGAGGACATTTGGTCTTGTGCCCCCCTCCCCCCCCCAGAACGATGAAACGATGAATTTTGGGGCAATGATCGTGCGAGTAACTTGGCCGGTGTCGAGTGAAACTAAATCCAATCCCACCCCCCGTTGCCCCTCGTGCCCCCCAGAATGAAATCATGGATCCGCCCATGCGCACTCTATTCCCTTACCTTCATAGTCCGATATGACGGAAATCCGACATGTCTGGAGAGATTACGCGCAAGATGGACGGCTTAATGCGCTCTCCGACGAGGATGTGCGAATGTCCGATGAGTGGTAACAAGAAGTCACGGACCCCTCTACAAACAAAAAAATGTCCATGCTCTCCACCGCAAACGTCAAATTCTTAAGAAATAAAACCCGACATTTTATTTAATTTTCTACATGGTTTCACCGTTCGATAGATTAGTGATCAACCGAATGAAAAAAAGCGAAAATACCGTCAATATGCTTATCTACGTATCGACTTGGATTGACCATATGGCATATTTCAATTCCATATATTTTGTACCTACTTTCCATTGTCGACATCGCTGTTCGATTGAGACTTTGTCTAGGCCCCCAGGTGTTGTTTACGGACACCTAACTATTTATCCTTATAAACCTTGGTAACTTTTGTACGGAAACCTTGGAATACCCTGGACTAGACTACCAGACTGTTTGGACTCGAGCGTGCGTCGTATGAAGGTTCCTAGGCCCCATTTCCCATTGTTCAGTAAATAGGATTATTTATTTACACAGCTACTTTAGCTTATTTCTCTTATCATTTTCAGTCACCGAGTACAATAAAATGCCGCCATTATACGCGATGGACGACTACGAGTTATGTATGACATTACCTGAGGCCACTTACTGCGTGATCGACGTTGATTTACAAGCCGGCAGTAATGAGGAGCTCATGTATATGATACAGGTGAGATGTTTAACTTGTGATGACAATGCGTACAAACGGCATAGCATACGTCGTTAGTAAGTACGGCGTCTACGTCACGTAGGAACGTTCTTAAAACACACATTGTTAACGGACACAGTAAAGCTTAAACTCTTTGTTTGGAAGTCACAATTTTGTGGCATCTTGTCCCGAGGATGTTTGGAGATTCCATGTCCGAGACTGGTGTACCGACATTGAATCAAATACACCCCGTCATGCGAACAACTCACACTTCACCAGTTGACTCAAATTGCCCCCCTCCCTGAAGTATGCGTTTAAAGCTTTCATTCTGTACTAGAGATGTTTTCTGGTATGGGTGTTCAAACAAGATACGATGCACCTTTAAAGTGATCAAGTTGGTTTCTAATGTAGTACTTACAAAGTAAATGACGCATTAACTAGTATTCTACGATTGTTGTAATCGGTTCTGGTAAGCAATTAAAACAAGTTATGTGCAAAAGGGACAAATTACTTCCACAACCGCATTACGGTTATGGGAAAACCATATTTATCTTCGTGAAGGTTGTAACAGTAAATATTATGATTGATAGTTTATATAGAAAAACAAATGAGGTCACACGATTAAGGCACCATGAGGTAGTTTTTCTTTTAAGAAGATAACTCTCTCTGAATTCACAAAATCAAAAAAAATATCGGAACATTCTAAATAATTAAGAATTTTAAATTGTAGTACTTGCTCGTGATTGAACGGACAAAAATAACTTAAAGGATTTTGATGAAACTTTACAGTAAAGTAGTATTGTAAACATCAGAATAGTACGTAGAATAAAAAACAAAAAAACCGACGGTTGCCTAATGGCTAAGGCATTGGACTCACAATCGGTCGCGAGTTCAAATCCTGCCCATTATACTGTTGAAGTATACCCACTCCTAACAAGCAATTTAGCTTAGCTAAAGGGGTTAACAGGATTGCTAGAAATGTGGGACCCATAATCCCACATTCATAGGTATCTTTTGAAAAATAAAAAGCATATCTAAAGCGGACAAAGCGGCGAGGAATAGCTAGTTCTTCATATACGGATGATGAATGATGAGTGCAAAGAGCAAGTATAATTTAGCAGTGTTTATGAAGATGAACTGAATGAACTCTAAATACTTTAATTATTCATATCACTACAAGTGTAATTACTTCACCTGGACTTTTGGCACTAACCTCCAGGTCGCCGTCGCCACAATGGAGAATAATTAGACCGTAATAATACTGTTTACTGCGTTATTTTTTCGCTTTAAGTGAATTACCTGGCACTATTAGTGCTGTCACGGGTTAATGGTCAAGTTTCATGGTCATTTTATTGTTGAGGAAATTAAAATAGGTGCGTAAAGCTCTATCCACACTAATTCAGGTCGTATCCGGAAATGGGCGAGCCGTGCTCATTTTGTGACTCAAAAACATATACGGTGCTAAACTAAGCCCGGGCCGGCCAATGAGCTAATTCGTCCACATCCCAGACGCAGCCCCATATTGTGTGGGGATAGATGTCATAATCAAACATCAGTCCTGCTGACCGGATTGAAGTTGGCGAAAAGTATTTGCTCAGATGCAATTTTTAGTACCTAATAAATGGTGACAGGAAGCGGGGTGTGGGGGCGGTAACTAAACCAAGAGAATTAGAGATGCGACATTACGCATAACATTGTCATAATTAGTATAACTAACTCATGTTTTTTTGTTTTTTTTCGTAAAGTAATTGTTTTTTAAACTTTCTTTAGTATTTACTGTAACTGTTCTAAATTTAAACTTTTATGAACTCATATAGTATTTTTATATTTTATTAATTAAAATTATGTTAGTATCTTTAATCGTTTTTGTAAGTAATTTTAGGGTCGCATTCTTTCACGCATTATGGACATGCGCGAAAGTGAAAAGAACCTAACTTCAATCCGGTCAAGTTACGATGATCCAACTGCAGTAAAATAATCAAGGCTACTCAAAAATATTTATAAAGTCGGGATCACGTAGCCCTACCTTATTTAAAATGTTCTCATTCTAATGTTTCCATTTTATCATTTCAGGAGTATTCTGAAGACACAATTAAACACTTTAATCACACACAAATACACCGAGGCGTATGTGTTATAAGCACATGTAAAGATTTTTTAGGAAATAACACTACGAATGTTACGGACCTGAATGGGGTCCTTGAGGCATGCCTTAATAGTTCTCTTCATTCTGAATATGGACTTGAAGGAAAATTGGCTAAAATACAGTATTGTAATAAGAAAAATGATACGGTGGAAATTGATACTAGTGATCTAATAGTGGCTGTGGTTTATATAGTTTTAGTATTTGTTAACGTGGTCGGAAGCTTCTACGATATCATTCTTTGTAAGGAGGAAAAACCAGGTGACTATTATTGTTTTATTTTAGGATCAATGGCTTTATTGTAAGGTATATTCTAATTACTTTTAATTTTACAGGAAACCCATATTTGTTAGCATTTTCATTACGTAGAAATTGGGCTCGACTGACGGCTTCTAGTTCCAATCCAAAAGAACCAAGGCTAGAAAGACTTAAATTGTTTAATGGATTGAGGTACTTAATTATTTTCTTTTTCTTATTACTTCAAAGTTTTCTTTTACTAAAAGCGTTTGTATTTTCACAGGACTATGACGATGTTTTGCGTAATATTTTCGCACACAACTTTGATTATGTCATTCTCATACGTGGCTAATCCCTTATACATCGAGACGGTGAGTTTTTTTACTCTGTTACAAAATATTTATATTTAATTACGTAGTAATAAGTATACGACTTAAATTTACTAGTACATGGCTTAAGTACCTATTAGTAGTTATGGGTAACTTCAAAGATCTTTTGTTTTAAATCCTGGAACTACGGGGATAGATTCTGCTATCTTTACGTGTGTGAATCTGTGTTTGTCAGTGGCCTCGAAAGGGCCTTTCTTTTGTTCAGAGGGCCCAAATATATGGCCAGTTTGAATGTCATTTACCGGTATGGCTTTAGTTTGTTTGATATAATCAGATCAGCCGTTTGTTTACAAAGTTGTTGAAGATAAACAACTTACGTGTCAGGGTTTAATTCATATGAAGTAATAATAATAAGTTATTTATATCCTGAATAAAGAACCAGTTATACTGTTGTACCGATGAAAAAGTTTCTTATATCCAGAGCCGGATCTAGGAAGGGAAATTACAGTTAAGAGGCGCCAAATCGAGTAAAATGATTCCCCCCCCCCCCCATCGTAAACACGTTCTCCTAAGGTGAAGGGCGCTATAAATCCTAGATACGGCACAGCTTATATCCTTCTCCTGGCATCGAGCTGCTTTCTTGCCTCCATGAACTTCATGCTTACTAATAAAAAGTGTCATGAAGTAAAGAATAAGTGTTGGGCGCTTTTTGCCGTGTAGCGTTTTTGAGTGATTAAATTAATAGGCATATACGCACAATATAAATCGTGATTGGTGGTGAACCCTTGCGAGATTTTAAATATCTCGTCTGGTACTAGTATAATTAGTAAGCTATAGTTAATTAATACGTATGGAATAGTTCAAACTAGTTCAGGTTATTTTGAATTTATAATATTCGCATCATCAGACATTTCTTTGGTTTAAGGCCTTAAACCAAAGAGCAGCTCAGAGCAATAGGGCAGGTGACATATTTTGCTTGCATTTCATTCTGCGGAGTTTGAAGTCATAACAGTCATTAGAAGATATAACATCGATTCAAATTTAACGACGTACATCTTCTGTTATTTTGTCGACGGAACGGTGTCATTGGTAAAGTACCTAAATTGCGTCGTCCGAGTCTTGAGGCAAACGCTATTTACTCTCTCGAGCATTTCTTGGCACGTAGCAATGCAGCTTTTCCGAATAACAAACTAAACGTTGACTGTCACCAATACAGACTGGCAAATGCTAAAAAATTAAGACGGACACAATTGTGATGACGGGAGAAAACTCGATATAAATCACAAGCTCGATATGTGGCACAAACTGTCACGAAGACACAAACTGGTGCAAACACGATGAAAGGCACAAAGTCAATCCCTGGCTCAAATTCGATATGTGAAAATTTTCACCCCTAACTTAAAGGACAAGAAAGAGGAAGATCAAAGTTTATATGGAAAGTAGCTCGTCATCTTAACGTACTCTAAAATAAATGAACAATCAAATCTATGTAGTTATATAGGATACCATTCTGAAGCGCTGACCGGTGAGCGTGACTCTCACATTAATTCTGATTAGATGCATCTTGATCAGTATCAGTAAGATCTAATGACGGTCAGCGAGAGCAATTAGTGTAACAGGTGGTGTGAATACCTACTGTTTTATTAAATTATGTACCTATTTTACTATCAAATAATTCTTTGGAAGGTCAGCAAAGGTTGTTTTGGTTCGTCGTAATTATAATGTGAGCACGTGTAACTATGATTAAATAAATTTCAAGTTACAGCAGCATCAATTAACAAGCGCCAAATTTGTATTAATTGGTCAGCAACTAATGTTTTTTTTATATTATCGACCGTTTTCGATAACCTATATCATTCATCGATCGATTTGGCTACTAGAGATATTTATTTGACATAACCTCGATCAAAATACGCATAAAGTCTATCTCTAGTAGCTAAATCCATCAATAGATAGATTATTATAACGGCCCTAAGACATCAACAACAGCGTTTAATAAAATTATACCTCTAGATAAAGAAATATTAGGTAATACAATATAATATAATACAATATGAAAGTTTTCCATGACTTGAAACCGTTGTGAAAGTAGTACAGACGCAATAATAAATAAGTAATAAATATTTGATAGAAAGAAAACCACCTAATTTTAAAAAATGCATACTAATTTTCAAAATTACCGAGTTTATTGCGGTCAGAATTTGTCTTTACCAATATTTTTGTGACATGGATAGTAATGGGCCACTATGTTGGTTGTGGGGCATTTTGGGAAAATTGAGGATTTTGCAGATACTCATCGATTAATTCGTTCATAATGCTTGGCAGATTGACTATTACATTATACTACCTTATGACCAGTTCCATTAACCTTAAACATTAACGCCTGCGGAAAGGAAAAATGTATTAATTTATTAAGGTGAAAGATGTCAAAGGGAGCTCACTCCGGAGGACGGGCAGCAGCGTCCTCTGCGTACTTAAAGCCTTACTGCGATCGCCAACCCGCTCGCCAAGCGTGGCGATTATGGCAATTACCCCCAGGATCTACTGGGGAGACCCGTGCCCAGCAGTGGGCCATCATATGGGTTGATATGAGTATGTCAAAGGGCAAGGTTGTATGCCACCACGGCTATTCTCTGAACATTGTAGATAAGAATACCAGACAAGAATACATACCTAGCTATATTCATGTATAACTCTTTTTAGATTGCTGAGTCATAGTATAGTTATACACACAAAAAACCTCTAGTTGACTTTGATTATATATACTTAGGATAAACTAACGTATCCTAAGTCTATGGATACCAATCGAGAATCAAGGAGTTACGACATTTTAGCTCGTTTTTCTATTTTTCAGGCGTACGATGATATCTTAAAGCAGTTACTATTCAATGGTAGTTTAGTAACGCATACTTTCTTCACTATGTCGAGTTTCCTCCTCGCGTTCAACTATATGCTTTATACCGAGAAGCATCCAGTTAATTGGATGCAGTTACCTAAAGGAATCCTAATTAGATGGTTAAGGTAAGTCATTGTGTCTAATGCAGAGATTTATATAAATAAATGATGTAAGAAATGAGAAAATAGTCTAATACTTGGAATTTCTATACGCCTGCAATGCAATTATTGCAAAAGATGATTAATTGCTGCTATGTTTTCTATAGGCACTGAACGGTTTTTTTTTGTCATACCGTCTTATCTTAATGCGGTTTTTTAAAGCTCAATTATTTGTGTTTCATTTTTAGCTTCGCTTAATAAAAAACATTCATTCATTTTAAGGATAATTAACGTGTAACATTTCAGCCGTGGGAAATTTGTTGTTACCTTCAACACATTTTTCACATTTGTTATGATACTCGTATATTATGCCTATTTATCGTGTAATTTAGTTCTTACTTTCTATATTTTGGGGTATTTACACGGTCAAAAAAGATCATCTTTAAAACGGTTAAACGGATTTTGTTGAATGTCTGGAAGAATTTCAAATTGCTCTCAATTTGTTAATCTTAGTGTGCACTTATAATTTTTTTAACAATTTTATTTCTAAATCCAGATTAACCCCAACATACGGCCTAATCCTAGCCACAATAGTTACATGGCTCCGTCACGTGTTCAGAGGTCCTATGTGGCAGCTCGCGGTGACGAGCGAGGCTGTTGCCTGCAGACAGTACTGGTGGGCCCAGCTGTTATACGTCAACAACTATGTGTACGACGACGCCTTTTGTATGCCACAGACTTGGTGAGTATCTTTTTTTACCAGGAACATGTGCGTATCCATCACGACGAGGAGGAGCAATTGACTCTTTATCCTTTTCTTCTTTATATCTTTTTTCCTTTTTTCTTTGTCATCATCAGTCTGTGTATGTCACTTGTTTCTCTGTTGACTTAGGTTTCTTCTAATTTACACCACAATACCCGGTCCTCCGCTTTCCGCAACCAGCTCCATTTCAGTGGTCTTCTATATGTTACTTTAAGTGCGTTCACAAATTCGATATATCCACTCTAGGACTTGTTTGCTCTTGTGGCCATCGGTTCTTCGGCAAATATTTTGTTTTTAAGTCAACTTAAATTGTTTTTCTCTTTTCAGTATTTTCTCTTTTTTGAAGGTTATTAGTAACATAGATGTATCTAGCGTGACGGGGCAGGACAGTATGCAATTGACTCTTTATCTTTTTTAAGTGTATCTATTAGGATTTTGGAAGAGACAGGAGGGGGCGAAGGAGAGATTTGTAATATATGTTCGTATACTTTCGCAATTTGTTCACATTATCGACTGCCTCTGTGGCGCGGCGGGAGTGTATCCGACTGCTACGCAAGAGGTCGTGGGTTCGATCCCCACCCAGGATAAAACTTTGTGTGATGAGCACGATGGTTTATTCTGTGTCTGGGTGTTATTTATATATAACAAGTACGTATTTAGAAATATATAAGTATGTTTATCGGTTGTCTGGTTTCCATAGTACAAGCTCTGCTTAGTTTGGGATCAGATAGCGTTGTGTGAGTTGTCCTAAGATATATGTCACAAGATATACTATATTATGTATATTATAGAATTTTATAAGCTTATTTAGACTTAAAATAAAATATTCACGCGATTAAGATCCGTAGCTTATAAAAATCTATAATGAGAGATTTGTAGTTTTAATTATTTGTTGTTTTTCTTCCTTCGCACATTTATCCTTCGGACTTAAAAGGAAGGGAAGAAAATGGCGCTAGTGACTTAGTGTTAAACACTCCAAACCTATTTTTTTTGTACTGAAAACTTATTTAGCGGCGTTGTGCACTTTTTATGTTATGGGCATAAAATGTTAAACTCGCGTCAGAATCACGTGACCGTAAGATTGGTGGATTGGTGGAAAATCGGGCGGTCTGAAACCAGAAGACCCCGGTTTTAATTTATTGATTTTTGTGTTTTAATTTGTGATTTAATCACATCACACTAATATTATAAAGGCGAAAGTTTGTGAGTATGTGAGTGTGTATGTTTGTTACTTCTTCACGTCTAAACGGCTGGAGCGATTTTAATAAAATTTGGTATGGAGTTAGCTGACACCCTGGATTAACACATAGGCTAATAAACCGCGAGTAACATCGCGGGGCACAGCTAGTATTTCATATTTTTGATCTGATTGTCATGTCGTTTTTTAATTTTTGTTTTATAATTTGCGATTTTATATTTCTTATGTCATGTCGTTGTCATTGTCAATTTTTAAATTGTCACGTTTGTGTATGATAGCGCAATAGATGTATATTTATTTAACCACTTAAATGGCATTACTTTTGTACTGATAAAAATAAATATATCGGCAATAGATGAATATTGTATTTAACCACATAATTTATAGTACTTTTACACTGATTAAAAAAAAACTATATTCGCTAACCATTCCAAAATATTTAAAGTGAACAACGTTAATATTCAAGTTTTGACTTCTGCCGTACTCCCGGAGTGCAACCTGTTTTTTATAATACAGGTACTTGGCAGCAGATACCCAACTGTTCATAGTGGGCCTGCTGGTATGTATGCTCGCTCGGTCGTGCCGCGCGCGCGCCGCCACGCTGGCGGCGCTGATGGCGGTAGCACTCGCCGTGGTGGCGGGGCACACGTACTGGCAGGACCTGGACGCTGTGGTCATACAGTCCCCTGAGTAAGTTCTACGTATGTACGGACAAGAAACTATTTTAAAAGCAAATATGCAATTGTTTAAAAGTAATTGCGACTTAAACTTAAAAGCGACAGCCTCTGTGGCGCGGTGGGAGTGCCCGACTGCTACGCAAGAGCTCGTGCACAACCCCTAAACGTTTTTAAAATAACTATCTAATGATACACCACACTATTGGGTAGGTAAACAAAAAAAAAATCACATCCCCACTTTACATATAGGGGAGGTACCCTCGAAAAATGTTTTTCAAGATTTTATTCTTTCACTTTATCGGCGTAAGTAATATGTGTATCCATGCAAAATTACTGCTTTCAAAGTCTAACAGTCTCTGAGCTAAGCTGCGGACGGACATACAGACATGGTGAAACTATAAGGGTTCCGTTTTGCCAGTTTGGCTACGGAACCCTAAAAATCTTGTCTTTGAACCCGCGACCTACGAAACAGGTAGACTTGTGTCCTCGATGAGACTCGACTCGTGGGTCTGTTTATATTTTAACTATACCCTTGTTGTTCATTTCCGTGCATCGCGGCCGATCGCGAGCCGCGCGCGGCTTACGACAAGCGGCTGACGCGCGCGACCGATACGATAATAGACAGAGTGCGCGCGCAGCCTACGTCAGTTGTCGGCCGCGCGCGTCTGTCGCAGACCTCGGAAACGGCGCCATACATTCTCATACTCTGACTATTGTCGCATTGGCCGCGCACGTCAGACGCTGGTCGTAAGCCGCGCGCGGCTCGCGATGCACGGAAATGAACCTTTAGAGTTCCTTATTTCCTTCAGATCTTACCGTAACCTCTATGCTACGGACAACACGTTCCGTCTATTGTACGCTAGAGGTCATACCAACATGTCTACCTACATCTTGGGATTAGCTGGCGGCTTCCTCGCCTACCACTGCCAGAATGGCAAGGATATGAATAAATTTAAGGTAAGTAAGGATTAATCACACAAAGATTTTATACCGATGTTTGAACTGCAATCTGCTGGATAAATAATAACACTTAAGTAAACAAAAAAATCCAAAACATTAATCTATACTACGAGTATAATAATCTATACTAATATTATAAAGCTGAAGAGTTTGTTTGTTTGAACACGGTAATCTCAGAAACAGGCCGTTTGTCGTTTTGTCTCTAGCATGTCGGATCATGCTCAGTGTAGGGTTCCGCAGCTGTTTCTACAAAGAACTGCACTACATAAGGAAAAATACGATATGAAAAAGTGCATAGAGCGTATCTTCTTAGCTGCTTAGTGCTTAAAAGCACTTACGTACTTTTGTTGAGAAGCACCATAGTTTCTAGCCAACAGGGGATAGAATTTTGCTTTCGGAGCGCTTACTTCCAAAACTACTTACTTAGTCAAAAAAGTTTCTTAGAAACCTTAAAATCATTTAAAGACCTGTCGAACAGACGTAGACATTTGCTGAAAACAAAATCCAGCTTCTGTTCCATGTATGGAGTGCCCCCCCCCCCCCCCTAAAATATATATTTTTATTATTTAACTATCGAAATAAGTAGCGGCTTATACAAGATACCTATACTTCAATACAAAACTATTAGGGTTCCGTTTTGCCATTTTGGCTACGGAGCCTTAAATTGTGAATGACTAGTTTCTTTTTAACATAGAACATTTATTTTTTATTCTGAGAGTAGTCAGAATGATAACTAGATAATATTATTCTAAAGTATATTTAAGAGTTCGATAATTAATAATGTGACCTGCCACATAAATATTTTGTCAGACACATATTGGTGGGAGAATATTCTAAACATAATTGTGAGCAGAACACTAAATAATAAGAAATTTGGTACAACAAAATTCTCTCGATACCGCAAGGAACCATATAGTTTACTCTTTGAAACCGTCTTTACTTTTACTATTCATGCACTGCACTGCACCAAAGAGAATAAACTGCACCACAGGTGCAGGAACAACAAAACTTGACAGCCATGATTCAAGTCTGTCTATTATTTTTTTTACAAATTAGGTATAGAGAAGTACTATTTAATGGTTCTTTCAGAAATACCGTTGGGCTGTATGGCTGGCTTTCCCATTGGGTGTAGCAGTTATACTGTCCGGCGGTTTCTTCTATCTGGACGGCAGCAGGGCGCCCATGGCGTTGAGGGTCCTGTACGCGACCTTCTACAAACCAGTCTTTCAGTTATGCGTCATTACTATCACACTGGCATGTATCTTTAAGATTGAGTGTAAGTGGGTTCCTTTATTTTATCGTTATCAAGAACATCGTTACTATCGACATAATTAAATTTATTAAAAGAATAATAATAGAGGCACCAAGTCACAATAATACAATAAAATATTCTCATTTATCTTTAATTTCCAATTTGATGAGCCGAATCCCGGACAGCGCATGTGTTTTTACTCTACTCCATAAATATTAATCCGCAGACATTGGTGTGGGTTTACCAAGCTGAAAGTGTACCTATTGCTAAAATTTACTGTAACGTATAACTGGTTTATGTCCCATAAAAGAAAAAAAAAATAATTACTTTTATTTACAACGTCGTCATTGTCTTGATCATCATTATCAGTCATAGTCACCATTATCCTCATTCGTCATTGTTCCGCATCTTTCTACAAGCCTGCGTTCAGCTACTGGCCATTACTCTAATTGTTAGCATGTGTATGTGTGAGTGGGCTCCTTTAATTTACAGTTAAAGTTAGAAATCATTACCACCATTGTCATAATCTCCATTATCGTGATCATCATTGTTTTAATTATAATTTTCGTCGTTAACATCGCTATTATTATTATCATTGTCATCGTAACCCTCTTCATCAATAATATTAGACTGTAAGGTATATTAAAATTATATTAGACTGTAAGCTTTCCAAAGAGAAAAAAAAATGTATACTAATAATATAAAGCTGAAGAGTGTGTTTGTTTGAACGCCATAATCCCAGGAGCTACTGATCCGAATTAAAACATTTTTTACAGTTTTTTTACCTATTTATTGAGGAAGGTTATAGATTATATAACACCACACTACGACCAATAGGAGCTGAGCAGCAATAAAAAATGTTGCAAAAACGGGGAAAAATTACGCAGAGCAGCTAGTATAAAATAATCATTGTAATTATCATCACTATTATTTTCGTCATCATCACCATCATTCATATTTTTTTCATCGTCATCATCAACATCAACGCCATTTTCATGGTCATCATTGTTAATCGTTATGTTTTTAATTTTGGCCGTTCAAGCGGTGTACCGCAGTATAGTAGAATGGCGCGGGTTTCCTTGGTCAGGGCGAGAGTCGTACAACGCGTTCCTGATACACACACTGTTCCATCTTACGCTGGTCTCAAATACAACTGATGCACAAGTCTAATGTATACAGTAGTAGAGAGAACTTATGGTTAGGATCATCATCGTTAACATCAGTTTCATAAAAATCAACATAATAACAGTACTGTTGCAATCGCTATTATCATCATCGTCACCATCATGGTCATTTTCAGCATCAGCCTCGTCATCATACCCGGCATGACCATCATCATCGTCAATATTATCATCATAACCGATTGAATCAGGCGTCACATGGCGGAAATCCATCTTATGTAGATTATAAGGGAGGGATCCCATCACCCATCCCACGAGGCATCCTCAGGACAGTTTGGCCTGCCTGCTCAGTCTGTCCTGAGGATGCCTCGTGTAGAGGCGAAGCACGTGTCGAAGTTTCACTTCGTGGAAGAGGAATATTGCAAGTCAAGGGTCCGGAGGTGCCTACCACTCGACTTGGTGATAGTACCTATCACTATTTTACTTTGTTGCAGGTCTCTCTTTTTGAGTGCGGTCTGTCAATCTATTTCGATTGTTGTATTAAGGGCATTTCCTTATTACTTCAATCGTGGTGATTCATAGATCGAGGGTCGGTGGTGGGATCCCTCCTTTATAATCTATTTAATATTATCAACATCGTCTTCATCTTCATTATGATGATCAGACAGATGATATATGAACGCTAATCCTTCCAGCGGTGTACCGCAGCATAATAGAATGGCACGGGTTCACGTGGTCCGGGCGACTGACTTACAGCGCGTTCCTGATACACACGCTGTTCCACCGCACTTTGATCGGCTCTCAGATGCAACTGATATACATGTCAGATTATTATGTTGTAAGTTTTACTTTTTACCCTTTGTTGAAATACCCAAGAAACATGTACTTAGTAGAAATAAAGGTTTGTCTATCCTGCTCGGCTCATTACTTATTGCAAGAAATATCAAACTTGTTGTTTTTTAACGTACAGGTGAACGACAATTGTAGGGACATAGACCAGATTTTTGGCAGGAATAGCCAACAGTCTATATCGGTTTCGTTGCTGTGACTAATGAGAACGAGCTCGATATAACCAGGTTGTTCTTAGTTAAATGGTCGTTTTGTGAACGTTCCTTATATACCGACGATTATTTTAATATAGGGACCACGCAGTCTACTAATTCTTAAAGATATTTATCCACAGCTAGCATTACTAGCAGCGTCAATATTCGTAACATACCTGTGCGCGGCCGTACTGTGGCTGTTCGTTGAAGCGCCGGCCGCACAGCTCGTGAGAGCCGCACTCACACCAACCGCACAGAAACAGGACCATGTGGATAGAACTAAAGTGTAAATAATAAAAAATGGAATTAAATGGGTGTTTCTTTTGATGTTTGTTTAATTAAGGATAAGATGTCCTTTATCAGTATCAATTCCAAATTTTGTTGGTGGTCCTTAAGACCACACAATCTACTACGCCCTGAAACCTATTTAATCAGCGTCAATATCCGTGATGTAACTGTGCGCGGCCAGACAGGGGTTGTGCGTTGAAGCGCCGGCCGCACAGCTCGTGAGAGCCGCACTCACACCATACAGAAACGGGACCTCGTGGATAGAACCAAAGTGTAAAAATAAATAAATTGCTGATTTTTTTAACACGATTTTTATTAATATACTCTAAAAGGAAGAAAATAAACTTTAAAACAAACACGTTAATTTGTTACAGTTGAGTTTTTTATTCATTTTTACTTTTTACTGGACATGTTTCTGAGTCTGTTCATTTGTTTTTAATATTTTTTTCAAACACAGAATCAAACCCTAACTAAAACCTACACTGTCCAAGTGTGAGAGCACTTAGCGAATCTAACGAGCTCAAACACGAGGTGGGGGGAGCAGAGAAGCAGGTACATTACATGACTGCTGAGTACCACCGCTCCACCTTCCGACTCAATCATCAGATCCTGGTAATCATATATGATCGGAGTACTTGTCAAGACGAATCAAATGAGCCCAAACTTACTAGGTTTCTCTTTTTAGTTTATGAGTCCCATAGCCACCTTCCACATCATCAGAATAACAGGTGTAACCGGCCTTTTAGGGAAGAGTAAGTAAGTTTTTTTGAAGGTGCTTAAGTCATATTGGTCCGGAAATACGACTGGTGACAGTTGATTCCACCAGATGGCTGGCTTTACAGAAAATTGCATTTTTGTTAGTTTGTAATTTATTTTTCAGTGAATCGCTGTTTGTTTCGACCCAGTACAAAGTATTTAATTAGTTTACATATAATTTTATGACAGTGTGTTCATCGATATATTTGTCAATTGTGGACCAAAACTTTATTTAATAGATAGCGTTAATCGCATCTATATATTATATTTTTTTTTATGTACAATATGTTAGGTACTATAATATGTTTTTGGAGTCGAGTTAGCCTAAAAACCAAGAAGAGCTATAATCTTAACGGTTAAGACCTTAAAATATTAGGATGCCTTTACATTCTCCTTGCGATAATGTAAAAAATAGTTGAACAGTAATTATAATAAAAAGTAAAAATACAAAATAATATTAATCATTGCTACAATACGTCTATACAAAGGGTTCTTAAAGTGACAACCATAGTTTCCATAGAAAACTTTAGTAGCTTCTAACTTCCATAACCAAGCAGATAGATAAATAAATAAATAGATAGGTGTCTGTTTTTTTATATAGAGATAGTCTTTAATTTAGATGATTTATGGCAAGATCAACGGATTAAATTCCAAATTATAAATGGTTATAGTTATGAAAGACGTACGCATAGTAAATTTCCTAAACGGAACTGTTGAGGAAATGTTTGGGCTAGACGCGCACTAGGCAGTCAGGCTGCGGCAGCCATTCGCGCAGTGCGCACTATGCAGCCACGAAATCCCATACATTTATTGGCTGCTAAGTAAGTAGGTAGGTACGTTTATATCCTCTAAACTACGCAACGGATTTACTACAACAAATAATTTCTTCTGGATGGTTTATATGTTTAAATGTGATAACAAAATCAAATCAAATTATCTTTATTCGTGGACATTAGTTGTTATTATACAGTGTTGGTTTCGCTATGCCCTGCCATGCAACAGGCGTACAAATTTATTATTTCGGTACATCATTAATCAACTTGAACATAATATTAATATCTGTAAGGTCAGCAATTATTAGAAAGTTCATAGTTTTGTTTTAATTTAACAATAAAATGTCATAAATATTACTTAATATCAGCCATGTCACACATCTCAAACCATTTTTTAATTTAAGTACTCTAATACTGAATACTAAGTTTTATCTATTTTATGAAGTTATGTTTATTTTATATTTGTCAATATTTGTGATCTCTTATATGATGATGTATTATACATTTTCGGGTTAATATATGTATATATATATATATATATATATATATATATATATATATATACAGGGTGGAATTTTGTAATGCCACCTGGAGGGGAAGTACTCTTAATACTTTAGATAGAAAATTTTACTCAAAGGAAACATTTCTTTATTTTTGAAAAGAAAAAAAACGGCATTAAAGATTTTTAAAAATTCGCTTGCCGCACACGGTAATCGAACCGACTAAAATCTGTAAAAGTACCGTGTACTTTTATTGCATTGATTGTTAGGGTCAATAAGGATGAAATCTCTTTAACAAACTTCATAAATTGAATTACATGAAAACAATTAAATTTTAAATTAATTTAATTATGTACAAAAATTTAAACTAACTAATTAATTGCTCGAAATGGGCTCCATTTTCTTGGATACACAAATTTATTCTTCTAACGAATTCATTTCTAGTTACCTTCAATAACGTATTGTGGTGAATGTTATAAATCGTATTCTGAACTTCAACTCTCAACTCGTTTACATTCTCATAAGATTTAGTGTAAATTTGATTTTTTACATATCCCCACAAAAAAAATCTAAAGGGGTGAGATCTGGTGATCTCGCAGGCCATCTGATTGTGCCGTTTGTACCAATCCAGGTATTAAAATGGTTATTAATGTAGGCAGTAGTGATTCTGCTGTTATGGGCTGGAGCACCATCTTGCTGTAGAATTATTTGGTTTCGCTCTTCCTCGGGGAAACCATTTAACTCGTTTCTTAATAAATCGAGTATTTCTAAATACTTAACAGTGTTTAAGTGACCTTCGTATACATGGACTAACACAACCATATTTCTCATAATTCCGCACCAAACGTTGAAAGAAAATCTTACTTGACTGTTAGTTTCATGAACACGAAGAGGATTCACTCTAGACCAATAGTGATTATTGCGGCGATTGTACATGCCGTTATTGCTGAAGTTGGTTTCGTCAGACCATACAATGTTACTCAAAAAATTAGGGTTACGGTCAATTTCTCTCAGCATGTTTTGACAAAATTGTAGTCGTCTCTCACAATCCCCAGGATGCAATTTTTGTACCAACCGACCATCACGATAACATCTAAACTTATACTTTTTCAGCACTTTAAGTATGCGAGTGTGGGTTGTTCCAATTACTTCGACAGCATCTCTGCTTGAAGCCTTCGGAAATGCTTCGAAGTATGTTAAAATATTTAATTCAAAATCAAAGTTGTTTTGTTGAAGAGGGTGCCGTCGCTTTTTGAAACTTCCAGTGTTCTTTAAATTTTCTATCATTCTTTTCAGTACAAATCGAGTTGGTGTCTGACGGTCTCGATATCTCTCTCCATACCACCGCAGAGCACGATTCACATCTTTATTATTTAAAAAATAAGCTTCCATTAAATCAAATTGCTCTTGATAAGCCATTTTTACCGTGAAACAATTATGAAATGATTTGTAAAAACAATCAAATGTGAATAACAGATGAAAATCTATTTTCAAATGTAACATTCCATATTTAAACTACGTCATACACGCAGTTATGTCGCATCTAAGAAAGGAGTCTGCATTACAAACACGTGCAAATTGCAATCGTCTTATCTAAATAGTAATTCGTCATTTCGATGGATAAATGACGTCAATGATAATAATTAATGAATAACATAAGTACACAGATAGATCTTTGAGTAAAAGTGCTTTAACTTGACCCATTGAATTAATAATTTAAGATTTCATTGTTTTCCATTCATTTAACTTCTGAAAATGGAGCTCATTTCGAGCAATTAATTAGTTAGTTTAAATTTTTGTACATAATTAAATTAATTTAAAATTTAATTGTTTTCATGTAATTCAATTTATGAAGTTTGTTAAAGAGATTTCATCCTTATTGACCCTAACAATCAATGCAATAAAAGTACACGGTGCAACTTTTACAGATTTTAGTCGGTTCGATTACCGTGTGCGGCAAGCGAATTTTTAAAAATCTTTAATGCCGTTTTTTTTCTTTTCAAAAATAAAGGAATGTTTCCTTTGAGTAAAATTTTCTATCTAAAGTATTAAGAGTACTTCCCCTCCAGGTGGCATTACAAAATTCCACCCTGTATATATATTAATAAAGTCTATTGGACTTTCTTTTAAGGCCCCGAAATTCAAGGGCATTTGAATTTTACCATGCATTAATGTCGTTTGACTACGTCACTAATGAATCAATTATGTAGGTAAATATCAAATGATGTGAAAACACGTTCGGCATATTATATATAATTCAAATAATAATTTAATATCTATTTCATTTACGCAAGTTTGTGAGTCAAAGTTTGCCACGAGAAGTTTCAATTTAAAAAGCAGGTATACTGACCGCGTGGGGATTAACCACAAAACACCGAAATCAAAGAAGGAAAGCTCGATACCAACGCGCTCGAGCATGCGCACATAGACATCGTGCACCGATACGGACTCCCTGAGCACCTATAACCATTTGTTTCGTAGGTGTTCTAACTCTAAGATTCCGTGTTTTAGTGTGAATTCGTTGCCAAAAAAAAAATGTTGAAGTAGGTACCAATGTATAACTTTGTAGAGGTATAATAATATAATGTTATGTGGGCAAATTGAACGGTTGCTTAGGGAGAATACACATTACGTTCAGAACCTACATTTTTTTAACCGACTTCAAAAAGGAGGAAGTTCTCGATTCAGTTTGTATTTTTATGTATGATCGGGCATAACCCCGTTATAATAATATAGACGGATTTTCAAAATTATTATTTTCTTCGAAACAAGTTAATATTGAATTAGTCCCATATAAATTTCGTTACGATCTGATGATTAGTTTCGCAGACAGACAGTGAAACTCCATAACAAATACCAGCAAATCAACCGTGCAAGAAGTCGTATAAATATTTTTTACAAAAAATTTTTTTTTGTAAAAATATTAAAAAATATTTTTTGTAAAAATATTTTATTATTGCCTTATATAAGTTTTTTAGGCTGTACAGAATACGTAGAAACGTAATAGATACTGTGTATATTCAGCAATACGCATAGGTACTTTATTCAGATACTACTTCTACTAGAGTATTTTTCTTAGTGTTTCAATAACAAACACAGGCAAAAAATATTTTACAGTTGTTCTCAGGCATTTGTTTTACATGCTCTGTTAAAAGACTTCCAGATCGACCATTGTTTTCATCTCCAGGAGAAGAGTCTTCATCTGGTCTCTTCATGATAATATTGCATCTTATCATCAAACCTAGAGAAGGACTTCGCTCGCGTTTTCCTTCAACTGTCACTAGTACTAGTAAATATTTTCTAGGAGTCCCGGTCCTCCACAAAGAAGTAAACCTTCTTTGCCAAGGAGTCAGGAGGACCAAGACTTCTTATCAGTCGATTAAGTAATTGTCCTACAATTATAATACATAAATGTTGTAACTATAAAACTAATTATTTTAGATAACAATTAATTATCTATTTTGGGTAGCTACCTAGATTGAATAACAAAAACAAAACATTCGCTGGTTTAAGCGGTGTTATTCCATTAAGTTTTACATGTAAAACGTAATTGCTGTAATTGCCTTATCATGATTAAGGGGTGAGCCACTGAGCTCAAGCGATATTTTCCTTGGTGTCTGACGATTTCAAAGTGAAGTGAACTGCTAGGGATCGGAATACCAACCAATTTTTCAAAACCGGGACTTTAGATATACGGCTATTCTTATCTCAGGTAAATATCGGTCTAGGTAATCCTATTGCCGACTGGCCTATTGGTCTAGTGGTTAGTGACCCTGACTGCTAAGCCGGGGGTCGTGGGTTCGATCCCCACCTAGGATAAGACTTTGTGTGATCAGTACGATGGTTTATTCTGTGTCTGGGTGTTATTTATCTATAATATGTTTGTATTTAGAAATATATAACTACATATGTTTATCAGTTGTCTGGTTTCCATAGTACAACCTCAGCTTAATTTGGGATCAGATAGCGTTGTGTGAGTTGGCCTAAGACATTTTTTTTGCATATAAACCAAAAACATTACACAGAACATTACTTAACTTTACAAAGTTATTTTTATATGTCCTAAACGATGCAAATTTATAGACAAAACAGCACAAACTAAGACACAAATTACACCTAGATAGGTAGGTACATAAATTTGTTTGCACATGCAATTATTAATATTATAACTCATTGGAAATGTAATAGGTATCGAAAATCCCGGTTTTTGTAAAATTAAAACCGGTATTTTAGGTCATTTATTTGGTCCGGTAACTCGTTATTTTCTAAATCTGAGATCCCGGTTTGCGGTCCATACCCACATCTCGAATTCGTCCAGATATCTCCATTTTCGATAAATTTATATGTCTATTGTTGTGGACTTAAATCTATAGATATCTCTCTCTAAATGACTATTTGACAGTCATTTAGAAAGAGATATCTGCCGTATAAAAATTATAAAACATTTGATTAGAATTTACTAGCTGACCCGCGCAACTTCGTCTGCGTAAATTTTCCCCATTTTTATTATTGGATGTTATTATACATATAAACCTTTCTCTTCAATCAATCTATCTATTAAAAAAAACGCATCAATATCCGTAACGTAGTTTTAAAGATTTAAGCATACATAGGATATAGGGACAGAGAAAGCGACTTTGTTTTATACTATGTAGTTATGAACTATTTAATTTTGTATACGTAGGTATGTAATATTTTGCATGATTCTAAATATTCAAAAAGTGATTTACGTCAAAAACTAAGTTTTGTTTATTTCAATTTAATTGAAAGGTGCAGATTTGCATTCTCAACGAAATTAAACGTAATTGGAATAGAGTATAGCACAATAAGCTCTGATCTTTTTATCGGTTCGTACCTGTAAGAAAAATATCACAAGTTAAAGTGCCTACCTAATGTGTACGGGCCTTTAAGTTCCCAACGGTTACATGAATAATAATAATTTCTGCATTTTTATCTATGTATAAAATATTATTTCCTTTGTACTTTGATGACAATCAAGACTTAACCCCCGGATGTCTATGACGTGTTATGTGCGGGAACTGCAGAAGGTAAAAATAACTTGATCGTATTTTACCTCTAAATATTATATATTATGTATGCGTGCATATTAATAATACTTTAGTGCATGTCCAGGCGCGTGTTTGTTAATGTCGTGTGCATATAACCAGTGAATTAAGTAAAAATGTTTAATATTTTATTTTTATTTTTATTTTTACATGGCAGTGATGCCGTTAGATACAGTCTTACTGGTAAGTATAACGTTAAAAATAATTAGGTAAATAATTATAATATTAAATTTAAAATTATTAAGTTTTTTTTTGTATATTATTTTAAGCCATTTTTTTTTTGTGAGTGTTTTTTAAAATGGTTAGGTACCCATTTAGACTTTAACACTGGAGACATTGCTTACATATGTGACCTATCAATACTCAACGAAGACTTTACGGTGTAAAATATTGAATAAAAAAAATAAAAAAAACATATAAAATGTCAACATTGCAGCGTGATTTCTAATAGACCTACACCAAATAACTTTGTAATATCAATTTAAATAAAAAATCATATTAACCCTTATCCATCAATAACCTACAACCCCGGAGTACCTAAATCGTTGTTTTTTTGTTAAGTTTAGGGCCTGAACCTCAAAATAAACAACGATTTTACTCCAGTAAAATAATGTGTAGGTGTTTAATGACATAACTACAAAAATAAGAGGTGGTTAAGGGTTTATAAATTTAATATTATTCAATACTGATATTACAAAGTTATTTGGTGTAATTTAAGGAAGCCACGAACTCCCGTTCGTAATTAAATTCGGTTATTGGTATATTACAATTCACCCTGTATACGCAGGCGTTTCTTGTATGTCTCTAAATGTATCCTGTGCCAGGAGACGCTATCTCACTAATATTATAAAGGCAAAAGTTTGTGAGTATGTGAGTGTGTATGTTTGTTACTTGTTCACGTCTAAACGGCTGAAGCGATTTTAATAAAATTTGGTATGGAGCTAGCTGACACCCTGGATTAACACATAGGCTAATAAACCGCGGGTAACACCGCGGTGTACAGCTAGTTTTTCATAATTACAATGAAAATGTTAACGCAGTGATTCTCAACCTTTTCTTGAACAGGGATTACTTTTAGTTCTTTGTTGTTCGCAGGTAACTGTGAAATGACTTTATTATTTGAAAATTATTACTAAATCAATCCGAAAATAAACTTTAACTAAAAATTTCAAAGTAACTTGCCAATTACAATATTTAAATATAAAACATACTTTTTTTTTAATCAATATGATTTTTGAGCTTGTACACGCAACATTTCAAATAATTCTCGAACCATTTTTTGATTCTTGTGGACCAGTGGTGGTCCGTGGACCACTGCGAACGGAACCAAACACGCCTAAACCAAATGAAGTTGTAACAGTTATATAAAAAAAGGAACTTAACGATTATGTATAAAAATATTTAAAATACGCATAATTACATATTAAGTATCTTCCGATCGATATTGATAAAATTGTAACTATGATTACAATGTTTATATAAATAGTAAAATAAACAATCTGTGAATGAAAAGTACATCAAGTTAATCTTTTCATCATAATATCAACACTAGGTATAAAATAAAAATTATGTTCGGATTTGTGCATGCCAATTTTTACAATAGCTTACTAAAAAAAACATTTCGATACAAACTTAAGAGAATTAAAAAATAGTGGAAATTTGTTAATAAATTGCAAAACTAACAAAAAATTAAGCTAGTTAATATTTTTTGTACTTAGCTAAAATTAAGAATAAATTTACACGTTTACCGAACAAGGTTTTAGGACAAAATATAAACTATTCAGGTAAATAAAAAAAACATCTGTAGATAGTAATAGACTCGAAGTCATGTCTCGGTGTGTCGACAACTTCAAAACTCCTGTTAAAATGGGGAACAAGGTTGTTCAGCTCAAGCGGAAGTCAGCCAGTGACTTCCGAAGCCTCAGTAGTGAACTGTGAGTTTAGCTCAGCAGCCATACATCCTTACCTTCAATGGAAAGCATTTCTTTTTCTCTATTTTAATTGTTTTTTTTCATAAATAATATTATATATATATATATATATATATATATATATACTAGCTGTGCCCCGCGGTGTTAGCCGCAGTTTATTAGCCTATGTGTTAATTCAGGGTGTCAGCTAACTCCATACCAAATTTTATTAAAATCACTCCAGCGGTTTTAACGTGAAGAAGTAACAAACATACACACTCACATACTCACAAACTTTCGCCTTTATAATATTAGTGTTATATATATACTGATCCAAATTGAAAAATTCACTGTTGGATAGCCGAGGAAGGCTATAGGTTATATAACATCTCGCTACAGCCAATAGAAGCGGAGCAGCAATGAGAAATGTTGCAAAAACGGGGAAAATTTACGCAGACGAATTTGCGCGGGACAGCTAGTGTTTTATATGGTCGGTGGTAAGCATCGATTACCACTATATTTAGGGAGAACCGTCGAAATCACGTCGTGCACACCTTCCGTTACTCTGTTTAGTAAAACTAGTTTTTTTGCAAGAAAAAATGCAGTTGTTGTTACAAGTTTTAAATATTCATGTAATGGTCGTGGGTTCGATCCCCACATAGGATAAAACTTTGTGTGAAGAGCATGATGGTTTATTCTGTGTCTGGGTGTTATTTATCTATAATATGTATCTTAGAAATATATAAGTATGTTTATCAGTTGTCTGGTTTCTATAGTACAAGCTCTGCTTAGTTTGGGATCAGATAGCGTTGTGTGAGTTGTCCCAAGATTATTATATTGTACCTACTACCTGTCCCGCGCAACTTCGTATGCGTCAATTTTCCCCGTTTTTGCAATTTTTTTTTTATTGCTCCTCTGCTCCTATTGGTCGTAGCGTGATGTTATATAGCCTACAGGCTATAGCCTTCCTCGATAAATGGGCTATCCAACAGTAAAAGATTTATTTAATTCGAACCCGTAGTTCCTGAGATTATCGCGTTCAAACAAACAAACAAACTCTTCAGCTTTATGATATAAGTATAGATAAACATTTTATTATACCTGTTTCTTAACTACATGTAAGTTATTACGCTAAAATATATCGTACGTCGTTCTTTATGGGTTTTATATTAACTACATATTACATACTAGTTGCCCCACACAACTTCGTCTGCGTAAATTTTCCCGTTTTCCACCGAAGCAGCAATGAGAAATGTTGCAACATTTCTCATTGCTGCTCCGCTCCTGTTGGTCGTAGCGTGATGTTAAATAGCATATAGCCTTCCTCGATAAATGGGTTATCCAACAGTAAAATATTTTTTCAATTCGGATTAGTAGTTACTGAGATTACCGCGTTTAAACAAACAAACAAACTCTTCAGCTTTATAATATTAGTATAGATAACTACCCATGTACCTACCTACCCATAAAACGGATAAATGTTTCCTTATAAAACGCAGATAAAAACAAAGTACCTACTTTTAATGTCATTTTTACTAACGTTATTTTTTCAAGCGAATATAGCGGTAATATTGCGTTATGTATATAACTATAGATAATACCTATTATAATAAAAGTTTGAATTCGACTTTGCTTTGCAAAACGATTGTTATTTTTTCTGACGAATAAAGAATTCATCTTTATATTTTTAACATTATTAATACAAAAAAAACTATGGAATACAAACAAGCAAACACATTTAAGGGCGCATTACACTGAGATAATTATTTATTTAACGCTACGTACACAGCGACAAGATCGCCGGCCTCGCTCTTCCGCACATAACTATTACTTCACAGTGCGCAGGAGTGTAGGTCAAAATAAAGTAGAATATTCGTTCGTACATATGTTAGATTACGAACGCTATGACTATGACAATGCGTTTTTGCATTTTTCCGCAACTTCAAGATTTTTTGCGGGATCATATTAAGACATATCCTTAAATTTCTTTATTTCATCTAGGTACTAGAAAAACTTTTTCACTAGTGACACAATTTTTTTCGTGTTCTAATATTTAGGTTTTCTTTATAAATTTTGGAGAGAGCCGAACCCTGTTTCGCGTAATCTACCCTTAAATAGCGCTTACCACTTCTCTGGTACCGATGCGATTTAGATCATGATCCTTTTTACTTTTATATTCAGTTATAATTTCGTTAAATAATCGTTGTGAAGCTACACTAACCCCGCGTGACATAGGCTATTTTTTATCCCTGTATTCCCACGGGAATCGGTACGCGGATGCCTCGCGGTTTCACCCGCGTATTTTCCGACGGTTTATCGTTGTTATACGTGTCAAACTCATAATACGTTATGGCATAAAATTTAATAACATATCTTAAAATATATCTTCAATTTGCATATTGTAAATAACTTTATTTTTATTCTCAAAATGACTCATTTGAGACACGATACGAAATAAGAAAAACCTATCATTTTATTAGAATAACATTCGTCCGAAATTATGTACCACAAAGTAGATATTTTTATTAATTTAATTAGATTATTAACGATTGTTGCAATAAAACAATCTCACAAATAAATACCAGAAAGCATTATAACTAAGTGTAGTCAACACCAAAAGTTTTTTAAGAAAAATAATTTATATTACTTAATAAAAATGCTGTTTATTACTTAATATAAACTAGAAAATGTTATGTCTTTTTCTATACTTATGTAAAAAAAATTAAAATAAAGACAAAACTTTATTTTCTCTCTAGAGGGGTTAGGGGTTTAGTCTTTATAAAGTGGTTAGTGTACATAAAGTGGTTGATACACCTAGTTATTCATTTTTAGTAAATGTAATTATTAATTTTTATTCAGTTTAAATTTTCTATTTTAAAATTTACTTTGCTGTTGACTGTACAACCAATCACAAACAGCCATGACTTGCTGACTTTTTTAAATTACACCAAAAAAATCCATAACACGTGTAGGTATTATTGATTTGTTAACACCTGGGAAGATGTTTTTTTTCTCATTTTATTTCCTTCCTTTCCATAATAGAAAACTGAAAAAGAAAATTTTGCCGGGATTGGATTGGAATTTTATTTGAGCCCGTTTCCATTTCGGCCCATCCAAGCTTTGCACAGGCTTTGTCATTATAAACGTAAACCTTGCGGGAAAACTCTGGATTTTCTCCGGAATTGAATAGTGAATACCGTAGCAAAATTCATTGTGTAGTTTATATGAACTTAACACTTAAATATACTTATCTAGCTATCCCGCACAACTTAGTATGCGTAAATTTTGCCCGTTTTTGCAACATTTCTCATTGCTGCTCCGCTCCTATTGGTCGTAGCGTGATGTAATATAGCTTATAGCCTTCCTCGATAAATGGGCTGTACAAAATTAAAAGAATTTTTAAATTCGGATCAGTAGTTCCTGAAATTACCGCGGTCAAACAAACTCTTCAGCTTTTTAATATTAGTATAGATATAAAAATAATTAGGTACGTAGGTCCAAAGGAAAAACTGACCATTCGATCGTTTACCAAGACATAGCTTAAACCGCAGAATCTAGTAAAAAAATAAAATGTTGTTTAGGTTTTCCATAACTAACATAATTTGTATTATTCATAATTAAGGTCGTTTTATGAACACTTAGGTCTACTTATTTTTGCGAGGTCATGTTTAAACTAATCCTACTTCCTATCTACTACTTAATAAAAGAATTATTATTCACGCAAAAGTTTCTAAGAATTAATGTACTTTGTATTTTTATTATTTCAACGAAAAAAATAGTCAATTTTCAATTTTTTTCAATTTATTTATTCCATATACAGAAGATAACAAGATATTACAATTATTACAAATGTTTACTTAAATATCTAGCTTAATACTTATGCCTGAACTAGGAAAACCTGTGTTTCAGGCGATTAGTGCCTAAAAACAACTATAATCACATTTTAAAACATTTAAAAGTAAAAATTAACTATGAGTGAGTTTTAAAGAATAAAGATATAATATTTAGACAACACTATATGTACATATAAATCAATGAAACGAAAGCTGTAAATAATTAGTTTCTTAATTAAATTAATTAATATTAATATAATAAAAACTATATTTATTTGAGTACAATTAATAATTTCTCTGTATCTTCGTAAGACATATTTTGGAGGACTTCCTTAAGCTTCTTCTTACAATTTCCTAGGGTCATGGAATAAATATTTGCAATCGCATTTAGCCTATTATAAAGAAGCGGTCCTAGGAAGATGAAGAACTTGGCAGTGAAAGCATGTTTTATTGCTATTTCTCTATTGCAAACTATATCTTTTCTTCGTTTATTAATGTATGCAGTGCTGAAGGGGAGACAAGTGTGCTGCTTTGTTACTATGTCCATAATAAATAATTGTCGAACTGTAAGTACTTCACAAGATTGGTAGAGTAGGTTAGTGGGATAAAGAAAAGGGCGGAACGTAGAAACTTTGAGGATAGCTCTCTGTGCTCTCTCAATTGTTAATAACAATGTTTTACCAGCGCCACCCCAAGTGGTAATACAGTAAGTTAATAGTGACTGGCATAGGGCAAAATAAACTTGTTTAGTTAGTTGAGAATCTGCAATATAACGCAACTTTTTAAAAACAAATATTAACTTACGGATTCTGTTATTTAAAGCTTCTATGTGGTATTTAAATGTAAGGGTTTCATCTAAAATAACACCCAGGTATTTTATTTTATTTGTACTTTTAATGGCGGGACAAGTGCATTCAGTCTCAGTGGTGATTCTGCAATAATGAGCAAATAATGTTGGGGTAGTTTGTGTTTTCGGGACTTTGCGCATTGAAAAACAGATAAAATTTGTTTTTTCCGCATTTAGTGTTAGTAAATTGTGCTGAAGCCATTCGTTAACTCTGTTAAACCCATATTGCGCATGCATGTAAGCTTTGTTTTCAGAGCTAGCTGAAAAAAGAAGAGCTGTGTCGTCAGCATACGATACGATTATGCCATGGTCTAACTTCAGGTTACACAAGTCATTTATATAAATTAAGAAAAGGCTAGGGCCTAAAATACTTCCTTGGGGAACTCCAAAAGCCGTATTATTCTCATCATTACTCAATATATTACCAATCCTCACGCATTGAGTCCGCTCTTTTAAATAACTAGTAAAAAGTTTAAGTTGAACGCCTCTTATACCTATACTTTCAAGCTTACGCAATAGGATCGGGATGGAAACTGTGTCAAAAGCTTTCGCGAGGTCCAGGAAAATTCCCACTGTGTGGTTACCCTTGTCAAGTTCTTGTGCTAGATGGTCAGTCAGGTGATGTACGGCATCGGCAGTCGACATTTTAGCTCTAAATCCAAACTGTGTTTTTGCCAGAATGGATTTATTTTCCAAATAATGTATTAGTCTTTTGTTTATTATCTTTTCCAATATTTTGGACATACAAGGTAGTAGAGAAATAGGTCTGTAATTTGTGACTAGACTTTTGCTACCTGATTTATGGACAGGAACGACAACAGCTTTTTTAAGACACTTGGGAAAATGTCCTGTGGATAAACATAAGCGGAAAATATAGGTCAATGGAGGCACCAAAATATGCTTGAACTGTTTAATAATTTTATTTGATATATTGTCCCAACCGACTGCACAGTCTTCTTTAAGGCCCATTATTATGGTATCTACCTCCTGTTCGTCAGTATCTAATAATACAAAAGACTCTAAAGTAGTATTATCCGAAGCACATGCCCTTGTATCGTAATATGATTGAACTTGAACTTTCTCGGCCAAACATTTGCCGATGTTCACAAAGAAGTTATTTGCAATATTGGCAGAAGTTAAATGTGATGACTGTGCTTGTAATAAATCTAAAGACGACTTATGTTGTTTTTGTGTATGTGTTACGTTTTTAATATGCTGCCAGATTTTTTTACTGTTGTTACTTGCCTTTTCTAGTGCGTTTTTGTTGTAGTTTATCTTAAGTTTTTTTAAAAGATCGTTACAAAAGTTCCGATATCTTTTGTATGAAACTTGCAACATAAAATTATCTGGATGGGCTTTAGACCTTTGATGCAGTTTATCTCGGTGTTTCATGCAGCGAATAAGACCTGTTGTTATCCATGGTTTTAAGTTGTAATTTTTGTTGCACAATCGAATATACGAAGTATTTTTCTGCATAGCACTTTGCACTTTTTCAATTACATATAACATACATGATTGCGGGTCGTCGGAATTGTAGACTGGGTCAAAGCTGACGTTGCATAAATCGTCTTCAAATTTATTCATATTTAATTTACAAATTGTACGTGCGATATTTTGCTTAGGTAATTTACAATCTAAGCTAAGTAGGGCAGCATTGTGATCGGTTATTGTGGAATTAGTAACAAGTGCGATTGAAGGAAAATTTGATTTAAGTATGATATGGTCTAAGCAAGAACCGCTTTGGTGTGTAGGTAGCGTATGTGCGGGTAGCATGCCATGAAAGGAACATAAATTGAGGTACTCCTGCGCGGTGGTGTCTAAGCTATCTGGATGGATATTTATATTAATGTCTCCAATCAAAATTATATTTTTGTAGGATGATAAACTTTGTAAGGTCGTATTTAAAGAATTAATAAAACTGCTAATGTTTCTAAAAGAAGGAGGCCTGTATATTGCTAGTATTGCAAATTTCAATCCGATTTTAATTAATAATTTGTTACAATCTTGAATATTAGGTTCTTCGACGGATACATTAAGTAGATTTTTTGTATAAACTATTAGCCCGTCGTTTTGATTATAAATTGTATCGCTCTTGTGTATATTGTATTGCGCTAATTGCGGTAAATTATATTGCTGAGCAAGCCAACATTCTGTTAAAACTATAATATCACAATTTAAGTTAAGTCTTTGTTGAAAAATAATGAAATCGTCAAAATTCTTATAAACACTGCGTATATTTTGTGTTAGTATTGTTAGTGGATTGCTGTGGGAGGAGATAAGCTGTTTGCAGTTTTCAACGTCACAGATTTTGGACTCAGATACCGAGAAATTATCTAATTCGCTAATAAAAGTATTCATTAAACTATCAGTAAAACTAAAATATAGACTAAAAAATAAATAAATTACAGGTCAAATAAACTCACAGTTAACGGCGCTCTTAGGCGCCTCCATAGTCAATAGAGTTAATATACCTCCTTTCAGCCATTATTTTTGCAGGGCAATCAGCGGCACCGGTCTTATGGTTGCTAGGTTTTTTAAAATGAAAGCATGTAGCGCATTTTGACTCCTCTGTCTTCTTCGTGCAGTCCTTTATTGAGTGTCCTTGATCGCCACAGTGGCCACAGATATAGGTTGGCTCCCGACATGACTTGGCTGCATGACCGTACTGCTGACATTTATAGCAGCGTGTGACTAAGGTAAAGTCTCTTACAGGGCAAGACGACCAATTCACAAAGACTCTGTCTTTCGTTATGAGGGCTTTACGTACGTCTGTTGTCACTTCTATAATGTAGTTGCAAGAAAGTCGACGGATAACTGTAGCTTATGCACGGATCTTATGGGGCGTCTAAACCTTTTTTTGCGGCAATTGGTGGGGGCACTATTGGCAACTAAATGCTTGGCCAATAATGGCAATATGTCTACAATTGTATGGCGCATGATTCAGTCTCCTAAACGGGCTACACAACCCGGCAACAACAAAATTGGCCGGGCAATATTGCTGCCATGTTGCCAGCCACAGCATTGCCGCCACAAATGTTAGGTACCAAATAGTTACCACCAATGGTTACCGCAAAAAAGAATGGTAACCCCAAGTGTAGTGCAGGGCAGTTCAACTTTATGTTTAAACCTGACGCATATCAGTCGTTGAACTGCTGTCAGTTACAAAAAATTGACAAACAGGACAGGACAGTATATTTTTCGTCTTCAATTGGGTAAATGAGTACATTAACAATAAATTATTATATTATATATTTTACACTATACAGGAAATAGCATTTGAAAAAATATTCTGAAAAACAATGTTTCTCTACGATTTTACATTGTCATGAATTTATAAACATCTAAACAAACATTGAAACTACATGATTTGACCATACAAAAGAATGACGTCATTGTTTTGTATTTCATACAAATTAGTACAAAGGGCATCGTTTTGACGTTTCTTAAAAATATACTGATTTGACTTGACAGTCACCTACCCTAAAGACTTGCTAAAGAGTTTATGATACGGCCCATGTGGGATGCATGTTCGGGGCCCGTAATAATTGATACGGTTGATATGGCGCTGTCTTCGCCCCTGCTCCGAATACGTATATTAAATTAAAAAAGAAAAAAACAATACAAAATGTAATGTATTTTTGACGCATGTTCATGGTCAATTAATCATTCCTATGTTTATGCCATTTTATGTTTAATACGTGGGTACTCCAAAGTAAAGTTAGGTTAAGGTTTATAGGCACTGGTCTCCATAGTAGGTACTTGTTGGCTGGACTGACTACCCCATACAAAGTGACAGCAATTTCAAATGCCGTATAGAAATACCGTCCTGTGAGTTCCCCACAGGACGGTATTTTGTCACATAAGACAAATTACAGTTGTTGATTATCTTGTAACACAAATATTTACAGCCTTCCTTATTGTCATTTATTTTTGAGAACTTAGTGTCTTAATGTCAAAATATATATTTATACTATCTATATCTATACTAATACTAATCTATACTAATATTATAAAGCGGAAGAGTTTGTTTGTTTGCTTTGTTTGTTTGTTTGTTTGTTTAAACGCAAATCTCAGGAACTACTGGTCCAATTTGAAAAAATATTTTTTGTTGGATAGCCCATTTATCGAGGAAGGCTATAGGCTATATAACATCGCGCTACGACTAATAGGAGCGGAGTAGCAACGTGAAATGTTGCAAAAACGGGAAAAATTGACGCATACGAAGTTGCGCGGGACAGCTAGTCCATACTAATATTATAAAGCGGAAGTTTGTTTGTTTGTTTGTTTAAACGCGCTAATCTCAGGAACTACGGGTCTGATTTGAAAAATTCTTTTTTTGTTGTATAGCCCATTTATCGAGGAAGGCTATAGGTTATATAACATTGCGCTACGACTAATAGGAGCGGAGCAGCGACGAGAAATGTTGCAAAAACGGGGAAAATTTACGCCTACGAAGTTGCGCGGGACAGCTAGTAATATTATAAAGAGGAAAGATTTGATTGTTTGTTGGTATTGAATAGACTCCGAAACTACTGGACGAATTTGAAAAATTCTTTCATCTTTGTGAAGCTACACTAACCCCAGGTGACATAGGCTATTTTTTGTCCCTGTATTCCCACGGGAACGGGAACTACGCAGGCGAAACCGCGAGGGGTCCGCTAGTCTATATTATTATTATAAAACTGAAGAATTTGTTTGTTTATTTGAACGCGGCAATCTCAGGAACTACTGGTCCGAATATACTTACACAATTATTTTTCTGTTGGGTTTTTATTTTATTTATTAATCGAGGAAGGCTATGGGCTATATACTTATATATATATATATATATATATATATATATTTTTAAAGACGACTCCCGCAGTAGGGTACAAGCCCAGTATCGCAGGGTACTTTATAAACATACAAGTCACGGACACAAAGAACACCCAGACTCCGAACAAAATTTTGTGTGTGGTATCCCATGTAGGAATCGAACCCACAACCTCTTGGGTAGCAGTCGGGCACACTCCCATCGCACCACCGAGGCTGTCAAAAATGTAATGAAAATCTTATTGTCGGTGTTAGACTAGTAGTATAGAGGTCAGTTCGGTTTTACAGCTATCTCTGACATTCATATAGACAAAGCCGTGGGCTAAACCTATACAAATATCATCCCTCTTCTACAAATTAAGACAATGGACAAAGTATACTATTCCAGAAAGAAATTCATCTAGTTGAGAATTTGTTCATAAGCGATGGATTTTTTTTTAATAATCGGAATGTCTCGGCTTCCACTGACATTCTCTGGCAGCCTTGAAGATGCCAAGACAATTGACACAAGGCATCGTCCGCATCTGCGTCATCATAAGCTTAGTTTTTTGTAATAGGCTCATAAATAAATAAACTAGACACGTTGCAGACATTGCAAATTAATTGATACTACTGGCCTGATATTTTTTGATTGGTTTATGGTTAAATTCAAACGCCTAGTGTGTTTATTTTTTTATTATGTCTTTTTATTGTAATTGTTCGCCATCAGTTTGAGGGTATATTTGTGTATAGGTAGGTATTAATGCCGATTATTAGGATGAGGTTTTTGTCAAAATAGGTATATCCTATAAAATCCTCCTATAAAATAGGTATACCTATAATAACCTCGCCGTTAAAAATATGCCTGTACATACTTTGAACATTGCACCGGTTCTAATGCGCACGAGTTTAACTAAAAGTCGTCTGCCTTCAACAAATAACATTCATTAAGTTAATGATCGACAGCGTTATAATTTAGGCTGTTAAAGTTCCGTTTGCAGCCTTGGTAGTAGTTAGCTGAGGTGAAGGTTTATACTTTCCTCGAAAACTAATAGCGATACAAGAATCATATCTATTAGTTATATTTCGGGACTTAATCGCGTGAATTACCTATTTAAAGGTACGAACCTTTTATTTACCCGACGTTTCGATCGAATTGCACCGATCGTGGTCACGGGTCGACTGATTTAAGTCCCGAAATATAACTAATATGTATAAAAATCGCGAAAGTTTAAAAACAAGAATCATATCAGCTCTTTATGGTTCTTTGTACCTGATAAAGAATTTAAAAGAAAACTGAAAAGAATTGTGCTCTATGGATCCTGGTATACATGGCGTTTCAAAATGTCGGCAGGTCAAATCAATATCAAGTCAAAATGAATTGCAACTAAGAAGACCTACAGACAGAATGTTACAGTATCTTAGTACAAAACTAAACGCCGTTTTTAGTATTGCAATAAGGAGAGCGAGTAAAAAACGCACATTATTAATTAAAGTACCTAGTTATGGGTATATCCAGGATTATTTCTGAGGAGCAACAAGCAATACCGGATCTAACGTGCTCACGGAAGGGGTAGGCATTACGTTTCACCCGGACACCGTATACGTAGACCTTTTCACACATTCCGGTTTCAATCTGCGCCTCTCAGCGGCGAATATATGCGACCGAGTACGACAACAGACCGTGTGAAAGCTAGCCAGCGCCGGATTAAAACCGGAATGTGTGAAAAGAACCTTACACGCATCACGATGAGGGGGGGTGCTCCAAAAATATTCAATCCACAAGAGGAAAAAGGCCATTGAGGGTATGTTTTATCAAGGAAATTTAACTGTGTCTAAATCCTCTCGTTTATGTACCTACGCTTATTATTGAGACACTCTGACGCATGACTCCCCCTGTGACGCGGTGGGAGTGTATCCGACTGCTACGCAAGAGGTCGTGGGTTCGATCCCCACCCAGGATAAAACTTTGGTCTGGTTTCCATAGTACAAGCTCTGCTTAGTTTGGGATCAGATAGCTTTGTGTGAGTTGCCCCAAGATATTATTATTATATTACTTTCGAGGAGGGAGGAGGGGGTTAGGCCTCCCCTAGTTCTGCCAGTCTACGGTTATGAAAATGTTCTCAGAAGACTGTCCCTATTAATTAGAAAGTAAATGAACTGTACATAATCAGCATGAAAACGGACTATTTTCTATTTTTTTGGTATCTATCAGTCGTTAAAATTGCCAGGCAGATTTGACGTCATTCGTTCAATTTCATGAGTCAGAAAATAATTACAGCTCGCTTAAAATAAAAAAGTGGTATAACTTTTTGCTAAAAATAATTTTATTACTACTACGCGCCAGCATTAGACAGAAACCTGTCCTACTGCCATTTTAGACTTAAAATAGTTATTATAGTTTAAAAATAGAATTGAATATCATAGATATGGCAAAGGCAAAACTCTTTTCCTGACAAAAGTACTTTTAACTAAAAAAAACAGGCAAAAGTACTTTCGACTAGGTTGGTCAAAGTAGTTTTGTTATGTTATTAGACGCGTTTGTTTCTTATATTTTATCGTGAAGTATCCAAGGTGTATAAACCTCATTAAGTTTGACTCCCCAACTTGTGACCCCTCAGTTTCCTGAAATTCTTTTCCAGCCCTGGCTTACATTATAAAACCCTCTTTGCAACATTTTAGCTTTCTAGTCCTAAGAGATTGGGCGACGCTTTGATGAGTAACGTAATGAGTCAGGCAGAGGCGTTAACATTTGTTAACATTTTTTAATAAATATATAAATAAATAATAAAAATCATTTATTCACTTAGGAAGCAAAATACTACACTTGTGAAAAGTCGATTCTACATTTACTGGTAATGCCTGTTCGCAAACAATAGGTAAAGCCCGAGAAAAGAACAGGCAATAAAAACTCGTGGCCACTCTTTTCATTTTGTGAGGGTTAACATTTTTCTGAGGTAGCCTGATACAAAAATATATCTTGCTAGACATGGTTCTTTGTACCTTTAATATAAGTAAATACAATCCAAAGGGAAGCCGAAAGTAATGGTGTTCTAAGGACCCTCCGCCTCGTCAGGACTTTCATTCTTTTTTTTCTTTTTTTTTTTAAAGACGACTCCTGCAGTGGGACACAAGCCCTGTGTCGCGGGGGACTTTACAAACATACAAGTCACGGATACAAAGTACACCTAGACTCGGAACAACAATTTGTGGATTATACAAAGTGGTGTCCCGTGTGGGAATCGAACCCACGACCTCTTGCGTAGCAGTCGGGTACACTCCCACCGCGCCACAGAGGCAGTCATAAATTCATTTCAGTCTAGTTGATACCAGCGCTAGGCATTATTTTGTTTGACTAATAAGTTTCGACATAATTCTGTCATCAAAGTATGTTAGTACTTATTTTTTACTGTGTTTGATCTTTCCAGAATTTAAATCATATTTTGTACTAGTAATGTGAGCTGAATTTTTTTTCTTGCCTTTTTTATTTGATTGCATAATTTTGTTGTTGGGAGTTTATACCAATCGATAGGTCAAGAGTGATCCTATACGAATAATTAGTATTCGTACATAGGTGTAGATAACCATCAGTCCTCTATTATGGTGTATATTTATATAATGGTGGCAGCACCATACCTGCATATACAAAGAAACAATTGGCAATTTGAAAAGAGTGGCCACGAGTTTTTATTGCCTGTTCTTTTCTGCATTACAAGTAAATGTAGAATCGACTTTTCACAAGTGTAGTATTTTGCTTCATAAGCGAATAAATCATTTTTATTATTATTATTGTGTTTGTTTATTTTTTTAAATAACTCGGCCTTTGCCGTTTTTTTACGGGAAACACGGGCCGAAGCCAAGTATTAACCTGTACACTCACAATTATTACTCTGAGGGGTTTGTTGCGGCAATACTGTGGTTGCCTTGGTTGTCTGTCTGTAAAAACTTTCTAACTACTCTGCAAGTATTTAATATAGCGGCCTGCTGAAGATTTTTATAAATGTAAGTAGGAAGATCTAATATTTTTATGGACTGGTGAAGTTGTTTGGGGACAACGCCGTAGTAGAAATTACTACCGGTATTCTCGTGACGCTATTATTATTAATTAACAGAAGCCAAAACTGGGTAAAAATGTTAATGTTGATAGTTGATATCAATCGATAGATCATTAAATACTAAGTTGCATTGCTTTTGACATTATTTTGTTATAAAAAAAATAAAATAAAATACCTAATGTCTGTACAAAGTCCAAGGTTTGTAAGACAGACGGAAACGCGTTTTAGGTATAACTAAGTTTTATTTAACATATTAGAATTTAGAATATTCGTTAATTTGCTTTGTTTTGAGATTATCTCTGTCGTTAATTAGTAGACAACGTAAAAAATCAGGTTTTGGTCATTTGAAACATTTTTATTAATTTTTATTTTTCTTTGTAGGTATAAAGATGGTGCAATACAACTATTGATTGCTACAAATACCTGACTAACATAACAAACACGTAAAGCAACGGTTATTTTATAAAATGATTTTTACGTTTTTTATCTTTTTTAAAGATATTTTAATTTATTTGTAATTTATATTAGTTTGATTTAATTATTATTTTTTATAATTATACATTTGTATGTCGCAAGACGATAAAATGTATTTGGCACTATTGTTACATTAACATCCTTATGTAACCTACATTTATAAGCAAACTAGCTGTGCCCCACGGTGTTACCCGCGGTTTATTAGCCTATGTGTTAATCCAGGGTGTCGCCTAACTCCATACCAAATTTTATTAAAATCGCACCAGCCGTTTAGACGTGAAGAAGTTAACAAACATACACACTCACACACTCACAAATTTTCGCCTATAAAATATTAGTGTGATAAATGATTCTATGATTCTATTAGATAAAAAATATAAGTGGTGTTGAAGTTGGCAGACCATAAATAAGGAAATTTGGATTATCATGGCAGATTTAATGTACCAAGAATAAACAACTATTAAGGTGATAAGACTTTAAAAAAACGCTCGCCTTATTTGTTGAATAGTCTGCCCGAGGACATTTGTCATGAAATAGATTGGACTGCCTCTGTGGCGCAGTGGGAGTGTGTCCGACTGCTACGCAAGAGGTCGTGGGTTCGATTCCCACACGGGACACTACTTTGTGTGATCCACAAATTGTTGTTCCGGGTCTGGGTGTACTTTGTGTCCGTGACTTGTATGTTTGTAAAGTCCCCCGCGACACAGGGCTTGTACCCTACTGCGGGAGTCGTATTTTTAAAAAAACAAAAAAAAAAAGATAAAAATACTTTTAAGAAAAAGCCTCTAAAATTTTACCTAGATACTTTAAATTGATATTTATATAAAATGTAGTACATATAAATGTATGTACATAATTATATTTGTATAAGAATATTGTACGGAGTCTCGACCTCACAGTCAAACCATTAAAATGATTTTGTGGGACTATAATGTATGTATGTTTTTCTGTAACTTGTATTTGTGTAATGCCACAGTCGCACATTGCTACTTATCTTTAAAAAAAAATCTAAATTAGTTTATTAAAATGAAATGTGTGTAAACATTATGCTAGATTATTAACGAACTAACTTTATACAAACTATTAACATTATTTACAACTTATCTAGTAAACTACAAATAAAAAGGATTACATAAAAAGGGAGTCACAACCAGGTTAGGCGTCGTAGAATTCCTATTCCATATTATTGTGAAAGAAAAAAATGACCCAAGGAATCATTGTTTTTTCCTCTTCCCTCCAATATTAATCGGTAGAGATTATGGCTCGCACATTATGTGCATACGCCAGTTTTAAGTATAATTTCTTTCTAGTTTTCTTCTTTCAATCACAAAGTCCGTTCTTGTCTAGTTATCTCGTATTTCAAGTATATTTTCCACTGTTTTACACTTTAAACGCGGAGCTGTAAAAATAGCGACATGTCAGTTTGCCGCCATTTTTACAACTCAAAGAAACATTTATAGAAAATATAAGTAGGTATATAAAATGCAGTAGGTACATACTAGTAAGTGTGGCTCGATTAGGGAGCCCGGAAGGGTGATCCTATACGCATAATTAGTATTCGTACATAGGTCTAGATAAAATAACCACAATTGACAGAAGCCAAAACTGGGTTTACTACCCTACATTACACGCAATAATAAGAATATTAATGTTTGTTAGTTCAAAAACATAATCTCTGAAAGATTTTCACGCAATTTTTGAGGTCTTGGACACAAAGATATTTTTTTTATTTGTTTATTTAGAAACACTAAAAACATTACAATCATATCTATTTATATAAAAATGAATGTTTGTCTGTCTGTGCCGTCTGCATTTCGAAACTATTGATCAGATTGTGATGAAACTTTGGCAGGGTGTTCCTGGCCAAAAAATACTAACTAAAGTAGAAAGTTTTAATAAATCTTATCTAGAGAGCAAAGTAACTTAAATGCATACAACAAAAGTAAAATGAATATTACATTTATTTATTTTTAATAATACAACATATACAAGATATTATAAACATAATACTAATAATATCTACACTACTTATGCACAAATTACTACATAAAATAAAATTAAAACAAGCAGGCGTCCTAGAATTCCTTCGCATCGCTATCGACCGGCACCGTGCCCAGAAGGCTGGCAGCATTGCCGCGTTGTATAGCAATGCTGATTCGCTGAGCGAAGTACAGGCCAATTACAACAAAAGTGAATTTTAAATAAAAGCAAAACTCATAGTCTCCCGATCGATTTTTGTAAGCATAAACAGAATCAAACCCTGGATCCGCCTCTCCTCAGAGTAAATATTTTAATAGTTTGTAGCTTTATAGGTCTGGACGCCACAGGCCTTCACTGAGCTCTGAATCATCAAAGTCCAAGCTGTTATGGAAGATACCTTTCACGTTTTTAAATGAATTTGTTAATGCTATTGTCAAATATGTCCACCACATTTGTTAGTTTTTGCCATAACATTATATTGCCGAGCCATTCTTGTTAATTGATTGAAGTAGGAAATATTGTTTTTCTTAGAAGCGGCGGTAGCCTAATGGCTAAGGCATCGGTTTCGCAATCGTGAGGTCGCGGGTTCGAATCCTACCCATTATACTACCGACGTGAACCCACTCCTAACACAAGCCTTTGAGCTTAGCTGGAGGGGTTAACAAGATTGCTAGTAATGTGGGACTCAATTTCACATTGCTAGTTTTCCTTAAAAAAAAAAAAATTGGATCACAAAATTGCAGAGCCTGCTTGGATAATCTAAATTAAAGTGACCGGGATTACCCGGTGTTTTTGGATACATCCTGGATCCAGCTTCTGTGGCGCGGTAGGAGTGTATCCGACTGCTACGCAAGAGGTCGTGGGTTCGATCCCCACCCAGGATAAAACTTTGTGTGAAGAGCACGATGGTTTATTCTGTGTCTGGGTGTTATTTATCTATAATATGTATGTTAGAAATTTAAAAGTATGTTTATCAGTTGTCTGGTTTCTATAGTACAAGCTCTGCTTAGTTTGGGATCAGATAGCGTTGTGTGAGTTGTCCCAAGATATTATATTGTACCTACTACTACCTGTCCCGAGCAACTTCGTATGCGTCAATTTTCCCCGTTTTTGCAACATTTTTCATTGCTGCTCCTCTCCTGTTGGTCGCAGTGTGATGTTATATAGCCTAGAGCCTTCCTCGATAAATGGGCTACCCAACAGAAAAAGATTTTTTCAATTTTCACCAGTAGTTCCTGAGATTACCGCGTTCAAACAAACAGACAAACTCTTCAGCTTTATAATATTAGTATAGATTACATTAAAATTATCGCGATCATGTTAAAAACTATTCATAAAATCGGTATGAAAATTACACTTTACCTATGTTTGCAATATAATATGTAACTAAGATATAAGGATATAAAACGTAATTGCAATTAATCTCTACATACATATAGGTAGGTACTTTAGTCCTTCTGTTTAGGTCAAAGGGTCAATATGAGAACTAGATTTTTCCTTATGACACCGGTGTAATTATATAACGTGTGCGTGTTTACTTTATAACGGATATATTTTACATTTTAGAACATTAACAGTGAAATATTTAACGATACGAACCTTTTATTTGGGTATTTTTTAGTTTTTATTTGTTTTCAGGCCAGAATATTTTATGCTATAACTTTGAGTTTGTCTCTCATTTGAAATACTTTATCATCCTTCAAATATGTATTATTATGAACTAATATATCATAATTATTTCCCGTTTAATAATGATACATTAGCAAGGAATTGCATAAAAGTGACAAAAATATCTGTTTAGTCGATGGTCATCTTTACTATAAAGATTTATTACAACTTATCAAATTTACATAATTTAAACACGAACATTGATTATTACAAAAGAAACTAGTTTATTACGTGACATACAGTTTTATGCCAAGTTTAAGATCATTGAAGCGGCGGTAGCTTAATGGCTAAGGCATCGGTCTCGCAATCGTGAGGTCGCGGGTTCGAATCCTACCCATTATACTACCGACGTAAACCCACTCCTAACACAAGCCTTTGAGCTTAGCTGGAGGGGTTAACAAGATTGCTAGTAATGTGAGACTCAATCCCACATTGCTAGTTATATTTATAAAAAAAAAAAATTAGGGTTCCGTAGCCAAAATGGTTACCCTGGGACCCTTGTGGTTGGTTTGATTCCGTAGCCAAAATGGCTACACTGGTGGGACCCTTATAGTTTCGCCATGGCCGTTCGTCCGTCCGTCCGCAGCTTAGCTCAGAGATTGTTAGTGCTAGAAGGCTGTAATTTTTCATGGATACACATATTAAAAACAAATTGAAAGAATAAAATTAAAAATCATTTGTATTTTAGTGTACCTCCCCTATATGTTAAGCGGGGATGGGATTTTTTTCTTACCTACCCTGTCGTTTGGTGTGTCATTAAATAGGTCTTTTAAAAACGTTTAGGGTTGTCAAGACTATTTATAGATCCGTTTGTAAAAAGAGTCAAGTGCCCCCCCCCCCCGCAAGCTTTTGTTTTTGTTAGAATTGTTTGAGAAAAAAAATCATGGTAGTAGTATATAAAGTGCAATTAAAAGGAAAACTATCACAGCTAAGTAGGCTTTAGATCGAATGAGAAGTAACAAAATTTACGTACAGATTCAATTGAAAAATATTATTATGTAGGTATAACGTTGTAAGTATGAAACAAAATCAACACAAAACCAAATTCTTAAGTCGCGTTATTCGGAAGGGGGGGGGGGGACTACAAAACTCTACATTGTGCGTGGCCCGACATGCACTTGCTCGGTTTTTTTTTATTCAAAGTTAATTAGTAATGTTCAGTATACCGTGCCGTGACGCAATAAAAGCAGCCCGAAAATAGTACCTTGAGGTACGCCCAAATCCACCACTCATTTTTATACTTCTTATTATGTACTTACTAACTAGCAGTGTTTGGTGGCTAGTGATTCACTAGGGGTTAAATAGGGTGCGAAATCAGTGAAAGTAAACAATGTACCCGTTGTCTAATTCAATTTCCAACACACTCTTTCGTGTTTCGGAAAGTATGTCAAGTTACCAGGGCATTTTAATTTATCGGACAATGAGAGTATTGGTATATACATTTGGCTATAATTGTGAGTGACACATAACATTATAAAGTGCCTAAACTCTCCTATAATATTTACCAAATACGACTCAGGACACAAGATTTACTACTATCTTCGAATAGTATGACCTAGAGCTCATCTGTAATTGTTTATGTTCTATGTTCCAGAGTCGGAGTATGCTAGCATGCCTCCGTTGACTCAACTAGACTCGTACGAAGCATGCCAGCAGGATGAGGATGCACTATACTGCATGTCGGAGTACTTGCTCGTCTCGGACAAGCCAAGTGAACTGCTGGATATGATACAGGCTAGTGGAATTTATTTCTTTTATTTTAGAAAATACGTAAAAATCTGCTGTAACGGCAGGGCACCGCCAAAATAAGCTTTACCATCAAAGTCGAGCCAAATTCAAATGTCTTTATTTCGTGAAAACCATTCAATGATTGTTTGAAAACGAAAATGTCAATGAAACTTTTAAAAAAATCCGATATGAAGTTAGACGGCAGTTCCGATTCCGAGTGTAAAGCTCTTAAGAAGAAAAAGATTTTATTACAGACATTAGTTTGTGGACAACATTAACATCTGTGATCTGACAATACAGCTTTTAAGTACCTAAAACTAAACATTCCAATTGCGTTTTGAATCTAAGGCAGATTCAATCTGAGCAATTGCGTTTTGAGACTCATAAATTGTGCCACTAAGCTTCTATACCCTCACGAAAATCTATATTTTTATTTTGGTATAAATAAATGGCAATAATAAGGAAAAAATAAATTATGTTGAAGTCAACAGCGCTGATCACATTTAAATTCGCAAATTTGATAAACCGAACAATAACATGTAGAAAAACGCAAAATGAACTCGGGAACTGTAATTAAAATGTGTTATTACAAGATTCACAAGTCAAGTTAAGACAATAACCTGTAATATTTATAAATATAAAAGTAATATAATGATATGCATATCTGTAATAAAAACTACTACAACTTGTTAAAAGCTTACCTAATGTCCATAGATCATTGCTACTGGAATCTTATTCCCAATTAACTTTTGTTAAATTACAGGAATTCTCCGAATATAAAGTGACACATTACAATCACACGAAACTACGCTATGGCGTATGTGTTAAGCAATCTTGTCAAAAATTTTATGATCAACACAAAGGGGACGTAAGATTGACCCTAGAGGCATGCCTAAATGCCTCGCTAACAGAAAAATATGACTTGAAGGTGAAACTTTTAGACGTGAACAACTGTAGAGATCCGAGGAAGCATGCGAAGGAATTCGATCGCTTAGATGTTATTGTAGGAGCAGTCTGTGTTCTATTATTACTAGCTAATATAGCCGGAACTATTTGCGAGCACAATCTTGAAAAAGATAAAGTAAATAGCACAGGTAAGTTGTAATAATATTAAAATGATAATAGAATTGGTAAATCCGTATTTTGGTTATAAAACAAAATAGCTTGTTTGAATTAAAAAAAAATATATTTTTATTGTTAAAAGTTTGTTTATTTTACTTACGTTAGAGAACAGTCGGTTTAAATTGGTGATAATTGGTATGGAGACATGGAGAAGGATCTGACAAATGATGTCGGAATGGGAAACAGGGAGGGTGCAAAACTACGAATATCCTATTAAAAAAAACATGTACGCGGTTTTGCAAGCGCAACAACGTCATTCTATTCGATTGTCATTGTTTTCGATTAGCGTTTATCGGCTCAGAAGCTTTTAGTTATTTTTCACATCGTATAGGCACATCTTAACTTTTTTTTTGTTTTTTTATACATACAATTTATATATATATATTATTAAATTTTATATACATATTAACTTTTATTCTGTAGCAGTCAGATATCTGCTATGCTTCTCCGTGCAGCGTAACTGGAAGAGATTGATGGCTCCAGCTGGTGGTCAAGACCCTCGTATGGAACGGCTGACGGCATTAAATGGATTAAGGTAGACAGTCATTGTGAACTCGCTGAAAAAATGAAACGAAAAAATGAACGAAAAACTTTAAACTAGATGGCAATTTAATAAATGTTATAGAAAAATATAATCTTTAACCGATGTCAAACGTTGTCCAACCGAAATAAGAACTTGAATTTGTAAATATCGAGTCTGTCAAGCGGATTTTGATGTCACCATTGATAAGAGCGATGCAAATTCGATACGAATAGTCCCTGGTATATGGCCTTAACTAATTAATAAAATTAGCATAATATATGTTTAAATATTTGCATAGTATATCCTGTTGATAAATAAATAAGCTTTGTCTTTGTTTCAGGGTAATAACAATCTGTCTTATGATTTTTGATCACAGTGTAATTACCCCTATATTGTTAATGGAAAATCCGGACTACTTGGAAAAGGTAAGATTTAATAAATGAATTCTCAGTTGTAAGATACTGACAATACAACCAAGTGGCAAGTAACAGCCATGAAACTGAATAGTGTTCATTTATCGTTCATCTGTAGGTATATAATCAAATATATAAAATGAGCAAAAGAAAATCGTGATTGAACTATCTTAATAGATAGTTCAATTAATATGCACAGCTTAAACCACTGAATGGATTGACGTAGCCATCCACTAACGGCTTTGTTTTAATTCATCCCCTAAAGAGTAAAACCCCGTTTCACTTCTAATTTTAAACGGCTGAAATTGCGGAGAAAAGCTAGAGTCATTATAATCTTTTTTCATTTAAGTCGTTTTTTCGTTTGAGGTTTAAGCCTACAAATTTGATTATCTGGAGGTAACAAAATAATACAAGTAGGTAATAAGAGTTAGTATTAGACTTTTTTGTAACTTATATAAAATACGTAGTAGCCAATTTCTCTCAGGAGTGTCTTAACTTTTTATATAAGGTAACACCCTCCAAATAGCTTTTATTTTATGGAACCTCAAGTTCATGACGCGGGTTTGTGTGTATCTCAGTAGATTTAGCAAATGTTCTCATTTAATTTAGATTTCCAAATTAAAACTAGAACTATCCAACATGTTTTCCTGTTGTTCTTTCTACGCAGGCAAACATGTTGTTTTTTTAAAATTTAAGTTAATATTGTGCGGAACCTTGGTAACATTTCTACGGAACCCCTGGGCTCGCGGACTTTGGGAACACAAACCCACTTTGGGAAACGCTGCTAAGTCTAGACTATGTAATTTAGTAACATAAATCTTGTTCTTGATTTACCTCATAATAATAACTTTTAATTCTTCACTATTATTTTATTCCAGTCTTATTCAGTAAAAATAAACCACATTCTGATGAATGGGCATCTGATTATGCAGACGTTCTTAATAATATCAGCTTTTCTTCTGGTATACAACAGTTTAATTTACGCTGAGAAGAATCACGTGTCATGGGCTTTGCTGGCCAAGTATATTTTATTTAGATGGTTAAGGTAAGTAATATTATAGCCAAAGACTTTTCAAATCATAAATATAGCACCACACTACAAGTGATACTATTTCGACAACTTTGATTAGGTATATAATGTCTAAATGGAGCTTAGAAGTCTGATATTTGATATTCGCAGAGTGAATGACTTCTATTTGAGATGTTGGACTAGGAGGACATTATTTAATCAAGAGTCGAAAGATAAATCCTTCTGTAATTTAAGAAATGAATCCCTCCAAAATCAAAACTAAGTCAGCCGCTGGATTTTCTAAATTTAGGTACACGCCTTTAAAAAAATCTATTATTAATATCATAAATTATTTCAGGTTGACACCATCTTACGGCCTCGTATTGGCTCTGACAATGACTTGGTTTGGTCATCTCTCGTCTGGTCCTTTTTGGAATGTAAGTTTTTTTTTTTTACAACTTTGAACTACTTACTACGGATTTTTAACACAGTGGAAATATGTACGACTGCTCGAGAATAATGCTAAATAGTGCTAATGCTCAAGAGGTGGTGTGTTCGATTCGAACAGGCGACTCAACTTTGTGTGATCCACACATTGATGTTCCGAGTGTAGGCGTGCTTTGTATCCGTTGTTTGGATACAATGTCCTGCGGCACAGGACTTGTGCCCTGCTGAGGGAGTTGTATTTTTAAAACTAAAATGCATGTAAAAGTACTTTACCAAAAACATACATTTTCCAGCAATATGTTGAGACAGAAATCAAAGACTGCCGGCTATACTGGTGGCAAAACATCTTGTACATCAACAATTATACGGATAGGACGGACTGCATGACACAATGTTGGTAAGACTTTTCTTCAACTGCTTTATAAAGAAGCGGGTGTTGAGGTCTCTGAATACATTAATTCAACAAAACGAAGTTTCAATCACATACTCGTACTATCAATTATAACCATTTATTCACTAGAATTATCTTTGGTATGGAACGTGGTTTGGTTACCAATAATGATTTAGAAGTTGACTTTTTGATTATATAATGTCTAGATTCTTTTAAATTATTCCGACATCTAAAAAGACGGGTGAAAATCTAGGCCAAACAGTCATGTATATAAAGTGTGTAAAGGCACAATCAGCAAAAAAACATTTTTTAGACCTCCAGTTTCCTTTGGTATCAGTTTCGACAGGATCATTCACTATAGACACGTCTTCTATTTATTTTCTTGATATATGCTTTCTGAGGATTTCTAGACATTAAATAATAAAAGTTTAGACTCATATTTTGGGGAAATTGAGTTAACTTTGGCTTTGTTCAAGGTTGGCTTCGTTCAAGCTTTTGTGTGACTTCCAGAATGTTGTAAGAGGAAGGATGCCTATTTACTTTCCCCGAGTAAATAAATTATGCTATTCTTGGCAATGCGTCCATCAACATTTTTCCTGTTTTCATAAGGTACCTGGCGACAGACACCCAATTGTACTGCCTGGCCGTACTGACCTTCTTGGCCTGCAGGACAGCTCGCTCTAGAAAGATCGTACTGTCTATTTTGTTTGCCGCTGGAGTCATTTTGCCAGTGCTACATGTATATTTCCAGGATTTAGATGGAGTACAAATGATTTCTCCTGAGTAAGTTGGTTTTTTTTTGTTCCTTTATACTCAAATTCTCTCAGTTTTGATAAATAAGAACTTTTTTTTGAATATTAAGAAAAACGTGACTCAATTGAAACTTTAAATTTACATAATAGAGTTTTATTTGATTTCTTTATGAAGTTAAGTTAGAACCCTTTCTATGAATCATTAAAATTTGCCAAAAAGCAATGAATCCAAAATAGCAATGTATTATAATTTTCTATCAGCCTTCGATCCCGCTGCAGGGACACAAGTCTATTTGGCAGTTATCTACCGTTGGTGTATGACACGTTTACAAATTTATGCTTCAAAAAGATGTTGGTGTCCGTAACAATGTTTTCGTTTATTGATTGTGAAGTGGCGTCTGGTGAAGATATAAATCACTTAAAGTAAGTCCGATTTTGAACCTGCGACTTACGACTCTTATGGAAGGGTTTCGAGGCGGACCGTGAATTAACCAATTTCGAGCTATATAATTGGTCAAATGACGGTCCGCTCCAATCCAGGCCTCCCCGCTCCGTGTCAATGTAAACGGTAAGGCTCCTAAATTGGTGCCTTTACCAGAGCGAGTCCATGGCCATGGACTTTAAAATTTGATAAACAACTTTGAAATTTGATTAATGACGCAAGCTCTAGCGCTAGTTTTCAATGATTCTGAAGTTAGATCATCGAAAAGATAAACTGGTTAAACATCATTAACTTATTTTAGGATACTATCAAATATCTTGATCTCTTTTTGTACAGGTATTCCTGAACATACCTGTTCATATTCTATTAAATTACTACTCTAGAAAAAGCTTAAATTTATAATAGTTGTAATAAGTACGAGAATATTTGTGAAAAGTGAATGAATTTTCAATACTTCTTATGTTTACTAGCAGGCTATTAACTCTGTAACTCGAAAACAATGTGTTTTTCCTTCAGATTGATATCAGAGTTGTTTAAGACCGACCCATATTTCACCCTAGTCTACATGCGAGCCCATACCAACGTCATCGGGTACGCATTTGGCATTTCAATTGCCTATCTCGTATACGACTGGCAGAAGAAGGAAATTGATTTCTCTAAATATAGGGTAAGTTGACACGATAGAAGTTGAAAACATTGATTGAAATATCTTATCCAACATCATTAACCCTACAGTCGTCGCGCATAGAAAAGTGACGTAAGTGTTCGCGTGGATTACATATGTAATCCATTTAAAACTAAGGCTAAAACTAGAATGTATTAATCAATTTGGTTTATTCCGCTTAAAAACGAAGTAACATGCAGTATTTTATATTATTTAAATTTACACAACAAAAAATATTAACTTTAAATAATTAAAAAAAAAAAATTAAAAATCTTATCCTTATTTTAATACAAAAATGGCTCGTTGGCTTCAAATTGGGATCAAATAATAAATGTAAGTAAAGTTATGAAACTAATCATTAATTTCTAAACAAGAAGAACATATATATTTGGAATGGTCCGGGCAAACGATTTTGTGACAAGATTTACATGATCGGCAAGTGCTTTTATTTCGTGACCTACTGCAGTAATGACAGCGATCTATCGAACTACTTCGCGATGATGTTGAGGTAGATAGTTGGGCTCCGACTTCAGATATATTTCAAAAATCTTTTATTTTGAAAGCTAAATTCGGTGGTAATGATTTCTGCTGTATCCTCTGGTGAGCCAAGGGTTCCATCAATATCAAAGAGAGTGAAATGAGAAACTTACGGCAACTTGCTCAACATTTTTGTTCGCTATATGTATGTATGTTGGTAGTCTGGTTTTCAAAAAGTCTTTTAGTAGAATCAACAAAATTGTATTTGCGAGTTCTTCCTCTATTCGAGGGCACAGTCATTGACTAGATAGTGTTGTCTACACCTACATAATAACTGATGATCTGCTGATACAGAGTCATTTTTAAATACCTCATTTGAGATGTCTACCTCCTGCTCAGATTCAGACTCGTGGTTCTGCTCCTCAACTAAGCCTTCTTCATCATCCGAGCTGGAACCACCTTTAGAATCTTACCTCAGCTACCCTCAGCACCTTCATTAAGCATAGCTTCAATTTGAGCAGCACTCTTTTGATCCACAGTGATTCTAATTTTAATTATTTTTAAATGAAATATGTATCAAGCCAGTACTTTTTAGTTTAAATTCATATAACTTAGTATATAGTCTAATAAAAAACAAATACATAAACAAATACATTAAAAATAACCGTAAAATGTTAAAAAAAATTTAACGATAAGTGGGAAAAAATACTTACGTAATAGGTCGCGCGGATTACAATAGTAATCCGCGAACTTTACGGGGCTCCTGATGAACACCTTGAAGCGATAGGCGCTCGCGCTGCACTTTGGGGAATGCGTAAACTATCTAATATAAAGTACATGAAGTTACAAACAATTCCAATGCGTAGTTTTTCTGAAATACTAAGTTTTGCAACAGTGGATTACTATTGTAATCCGCGCGACGACTCCAGGGTTAACAATATTTCTTATAAATTGATTGATATTTTGACGTTGTACGACCATGACCATGATATGATTGAAGTAATGACCAAAATCAAGCAAGCAATCCGCAAGCCTTGTACTTTAAAAATAGGTACTCTAAAAGAATGTGTGGATAAAAGTTAGGGAATAGAGAGACACACACTGTGCATTATAATATCTCCTGCGTACTTAGCTAGTCCCTGATGCGTCGTCACCAACAGCGGTTGGAAGACAAGGTTATTAATAAAATAAATAAAAATTAATAAAATATTTCAGACTTTGCCCTACCGTATCATGTTCTGGTTATTATTCCCCGCGGGCACGTGGTGTTGTTACATCGGCGGTATCTTCTACGACGAGGGTCCGAGGTACTCTATCTACGTGAGGAGCTTTTTTGCGCTCTTCCGGGCGCCATTATTTAGTATACTTGCATCCACTCTGATCATTGGCCTTATCTTCAAGTGTGAAAGTAAGTAAACTATGCAATATTTTATTGAATCTATCTATACTAATATTGGTCGATACTATATAGTAATTAAAGCTGAAGGGTTTGTTTGATTAGTTGAACGCGTTATCGAGGAAGGCTATGTAACATCACGCTACGACCAATAGCAACGGAGCATTAATGAAAAATGTTGCACAAGTTAGCTAGTTAACAACATGAATCAGACCCTCCCCCCTTCGTGCGAGTAACGTAGACTTGACCGGTGTTATGTAAAATATTAACCCTCTTTAGGCCGTGTGTGAAGGCGAATAATGTACGATTTCCACTAACGACCCAGGAGCGTAGCGCAGCGCATTTCACACTGTGCCAGAGTAAATTCAAACTTTTGATCATAACTATAAGTTTCATATTTGTATGGAATTTACACTGCTTGGAACTCTGCTATCTCGCTACATGCGATCGCATGACGCTGCAGCCGATCGAATGCGCGTGGACGCTGCGGCAGCCTGTCGGCTCCTCGCGCATTTTTTATCTATACTTCTATACTAATATTATATAGCTGAAAAGTTGAAAAATATTGCAAAAAGGGGAAAATTTACGCAGACGAAGTTGCGCGGGACCGCTAGTCATCTATGTTTGCTTTTTCGTTTAAAATAAAGGAACACATGTTTCAGCGTTTTGGAAAAAACCACCCCCTAAGAGAGTAAAATAGAGCTTGCAGGTTTATGTAAAACTCCATCACAAGATTGTATAAACTCCGGCGGTTTGGAAATTAGATGTGTGAAATTTCGTACTTGCCTTTTTCGTTTATAATAAATAAACACCTTTTAGCGTTTTTGGAAAATTAACTTATAAGGGGCTGTAATAGGGATTGCAAAATGTATAGAACTCCGTCAGTTCTGAAGTTACATCTGGGAAATTTTGAATTTGGCTTTGTGGCTGTAAATAAGGAAACACGAGTATTAGCTTTTTGATCGAAAGTGATAAATCACTTTTTTAAAACACTTCAGGGGGTAAAATTAACTGCGCGGGTGAACCTGCGGGCGACAGCTAGATACCTACAGACCTTAATTGTATTGTATTAAATGTAAAATTTCATTGGCTTCTCTTTATTTATTATACATTTAGAAAAATATGTCTGACTCTTTAGATTGGTTTCATAAAAATACAGAATGGTGCTTTTTCGCATAAGGTGTGTTTGATTCCTGGTTCAGACAGGCCACTTTGATTTATTATAAAAATCGAAATAAAGTCATCTTTCAGTAAAATGTTCTATCTACAATATTTATGGTACTTTCCCGCCGTATGGCATTGCTTTAGGACATTTATTTTTTAATAAGATAACTAGCAATGTGAGATTGTTGGTCCCACATTACTAGCAATCCCCTTCACCTAAGCTCAATTGCTTGTGTTAGGAGTGGGTTCACGTCGGTAGTATAATGGGTAGGAGGATTCGCACCCGCGACCTCGACCGATTGCGAGTCCGATGCCATAACTGTTAGGCTACCGCCGCTTACAACCTATTCCAAAAACATTCATACATACATACATTTTGAAGCCGATTAAAAAAGTTTCTCTATGACCAGACTTATACCGAAGCATCCTGGAGTGGCGCGGCTGGACGCAAGCCAGCCGACTCTGCTTCGGCGCGTACTTGCTGCACATCGCGCTCGTCAGGACTGCAGTGGCCAGGCAGTCCACCATGGTGCACGCTAATGATGTACTCATGGTAAGCACAGGCGGATCCAGAGTGGGACCGAAGAAACCACTGATATTACGTACTTAACCATTCGATTATTTTTTTACAATTCGATTTGCACTCTATTTCCTTATTCTTATGGTCGGATCAGGGTTCTTTTTTTCACGTTCTTTTTTTCGTTTTTGCGGCAAGTCCGTGCTTATTTAGAGGCTTAATTAGAGGTTTCTACGAAAATTACAAAAATGTTACTGAAGATATAAAAAGGTACGATATAACACCCGTGCGAAGCCGGGGCAGTCAGCTAGTTTACCAAAAAGACAAGATTTTGACAGCTCGCACGGGCTTGCCGCAAGAACATAATATAAGGACGTGATTATGGACCCTGTGATATATTTCAAAGAAGTGGCCCGGGAGTTTTTATTGCCTTGCTCTCCGGAACAACCTATAGCTTTACGAACTTGGCAATACATGTAGAATCATGAGTTATCACAAGCCTTGCTTTTACTTTCAAGTAAATAAATAACTTTTTCATTTTGAGAATAAAGGCAATATAAAATGCACTATAATATCACTTGCGCAGTTGGCTGATCTTTTATGAGATTGGCCGCCATGTTTTAAATCGGTTAGAAAACGAGGTAAAATTATCAAAAATATTTTAATTTTCAGTTTAAAACCGGTGGCGTAATCCTGGCAGGGAGTTTTATAGCAGCAACTTTCCTTTGGCTTCTAGTTGAAACTCCTTTCAACAATCTTGTAAAGGAATTGTTCTCAAAGAGACCAGAAGAGAAGGACACAGAAGCAAAAAAGAAAATCGAGAAGACTTCTTCAGGACATATTAAAGGATCTACGTTATTCTTCTTAACAGTACTCGCTTCTTTAGCTTATTCTATATCATACACAAATAATTTTTGGCTCCAGTGTATTATTTCATCGTTATTGTTGTATTATTATTATTAAATATACATGGTTTTAGTTATTTTTTGTGTATTTATTTGGCGCTTAAAATTTGTAAGTATAGTCTGGACAGAAGTCATTTTCAAATGGTAAGATAATCTTAGCACAAAAACTTCCAAACAATAAAATAAATTATAGTGACAATTTTACTTGAGCTCTGTCATAAATGGCGCGGCTAGTAAGAAGGAGGTCAAGCAGTCTGTATAGGCTATTTCTTGCAGTTTAAATAAACTGAGAAAATTAACTGTACACTATGGATCCCCCCTGGTAACGTATAGCAAGGCAGAGTTCATCTCACCAGAATGGATCTCAAATAGGTAGTATACTAGCTTTGTTACAAAGCTATAATAAAGTACTTAAAGACTTAAACTAAAATTACGGTCAAAACCACTTACCCAAGTTCGTAGACGGGTGGTTTGACACCAAGGTAAATTTCCTACCTAAACTCTAGAGGCCCCGAGAGAGGAGTCAGAAATATATACATAACCAAAACCCTGCTGCTGGGCTGGTTGCACGTGCAAATCACTCAGTCACAATGGTCTAACAATGTTTCATCAAGTATAGCTCACTTATATGCAAATTATTAAGTTATTTCAAGGTCAATTCCAATTTACGCCAAACCACACGAAATGCACACAAACCAATATCAATCCAAATACTAGGGTGACGGACAACAACCGCGTCATACAATAGCTAGTTTCCCAACAATTATAATACTGCCTCTGTGGCGCGGTGAGAATGTATCCAACTGCTACGCAAGAGGTCGTGGGTTCGATCCCCACCCAGGATAAAACTTTGTGTGATGAGCATGAGGGTTTATTCTGTGTCTGAGTGTTATTTATCTTTAATATGTATGTATTTAGAAACATATAAGTATGTTTATCGTTGTATGGTTTCCGTTTCCGGTGCTGGTCTCGTAAACATCGTAGTATGGTTGCTCCGAAAATAACCACAAAATTAAATATAAAGAACCTAATTTTTCACAATCACATCGTTTCTAAGTGTTAAACTAAGTGACACAGAGTGTTGGAAGTCATCTTCGCGGTCTAAATACTGGAATTCACATCATTTTGAGAAGAAAACCGAAGTAATTTTGAGGTAGGAATTTGATCTCAAGAAATTCATTCGATTACAATGTTGGCACTATTGATCTGTCAAACAAAGTGACGTGACAACTGACATTGTGTTGCCATCGTGAATATCCTAATCCCTACCAATTACTACTAAATTACGTTCTATCATACGCAGAAAAATGGATGAACAATTTCAACTTCTTTTTGAAAAAATGAAAATCGAAATGCAGAACCAAGCCGTTTCTATATCCAATACAATAATGGATAGAATAGACGAAAAACTAAAACCCGTCTTAGAGGAAAACAAAAAGTTAATATTTAAAGTTGAAAACTTGGAAAAGAAGATAGAGTTTTTAGAAAGAGACAAGAAAGGCAACAACATTATAATATATGGTTTGAAAGGAGGGGAAAAATCTACAAGAGAACTTATAGAAAATGCGAAAAATAAATTCCAAAAGGAATTAAATTTAGTCTTAGAGGATTACGATATAAATAAAATCTATCGTATTGGAAAACCAAACAAAGGCGACAAACCGAGACCTGTACTTTTGTCCTTCACTTGTGGATGGAAAAAGAACGAAGTTTTGAAAAATAGAAAAAAATCTAAGGAACTATTTGTCGCGGAGGACTTCTCTAAAGAAATTCTAGAAAAGAGGAAGGCATTATTACCACAACTGATAGAAGAACGAAACAAAGGGAATATCGCCTACTTAAAATTCGATAAACTCATAGTCAAGGAAGGTACAGAAGCCAAGGAAAATAGAAAAAGGGAACTTTCAGTTTCTCCGCCAACTAATGTACAGCCAAAGAAACAACAAACTGCCTCCTTTTCGAGGAACAACCGAACGAATGCATTTGACTTGATGAGGAATCGGTCCAACTCCCTTACAACCTACCTAACAGATAAAAAATAGCAGTCAGTTATCGGCGAACGGAAACTAAAACAAACACTGAACCAAAAAAACAAATTAACAAATATAGACACTCTCCCCCAAGCCGACTGGTCCTCGTGGGGGAAAATGACCAAGACCCTCTAAAGATGGATAAAAATACCTCATACCACTCAAATATGAATATCATAGATACGGAAAAGAGTAGAGAAATAAAGGCAAAACATATTCACATAGCAACCATCAACTGTCGATCACTAAGAACATCAGAAAAACTTAAAGAATTTGAACTGGCAGTAAAAGAAATAAAATGGGATATTATTGGGATTAGTGAAATGAGACGGTTTGGTGAGGGCATACAAGATCGAGGAAACTACATATTGCACTATATAGGCGAGACGCCTGGACTCTATGGAGTTGGATTCATGGTCAGGAAAAATCTTGCAGACAATATAGAAGAGCTCAGAGGAATCTCAGAACGTATTGCAATCCTTAATATCAAACTATCTATAAAAGGAAAAGATGAAGAATGGTCGATTATTCAGGCATATTCTCCAACTGAATCGGACAAAAAGGAAGATGTAATAAAAATAGAAAACTTCTATAATGATCTTCAAAATACTATGGAAAGCGCTCACAAAAATAAAATTGTCATGGGCGACTTCAATGGTCAGATAGGAACACAGAAAAATGGAGAAGAATACATCATAGGAAGATATGGATTTGGCTTCAGAAGTAAAAACGGCACAAGATTAGTAAACTTTGCAACTGAAAACAAATTAAGCATTCTGAATAGCTTTTATATAAAAAAACCGCAGAAAAAATGGACGTGGATCTCGCCTAGTGGGCTTTATAAGAACGAAATCGACTACATTTTATCTAACAATCAAAAACTTTTCCAAAACATTACTATAATAAACAATCTGAATTTCAACACAGACCATAGAATGGTTCGGGTAACACTGACAGGAAGACGTCCCAAGAAACTAAGAAAATTTCACAATAAGTGTACCACTATTGAATATACAGGCAATACAGATTTACTTCTTGAAAACCTCCAAACATCACTAAAGAAAGACAGACATGGGAAAAAAGAACTTACATCAACTGAAGAAAAATACAACGGACTAATCAACCAACTAAAAACTGTAACAAGAAAAACCAACACAAACAATAAGAAAGAAATATCACTCATAACTAAACATTTGCTGCAAGAACGTAAAGAACTTATACAACAGAAGAAAAGTAAAGAAATCCGCCAAAAAATTACAGAAATAAGCAAAAAGATAAGTGAACAACTTAGAAAAGAAAGGAAAACAAAAAGACTATCTACAATAGAAAAATTTATAGAAAGAACAGGAGGAATAAAAAAGGCAAGGAAGGAACTAAACCACAAGAAAGAGTGGATACCAAGGATGAAGAAGAAGGATGGTATAACGACAGGTAACAGACTCGATATACTAAAGATTGCTACGGATTATTACCGCCATTTGTACACAAGCCAAAGATTTGAACAAACTCAAAAAGAATACAACATACCAACAGATGCAGAGCAGACACCGAAAATACTAAATATTGAAACAATGCAAGCAATTAAAACATAAAAACTTGATAAAGCACCTGGAGCAGATCTCATCACAAACGAGCTTCTAAAAACTACATTACCAGTGATTGCTCCAAAGCTTACGGATATATTTAATGAGATACTTAACACGGAAAACATCCCCGATGATTGGACTAAATCAACAATTATATTGCTCCATAAAAAAGGCGACAAAGGAGACATAGGAAATTATAGGCCCATTAGCCTGATGTCGAATATTTACAAGGTTTTTTCAAAAATTATACTTTCTAGAATTACAAATACCCTTGAAGAAAATCAGCCCAAAGAACAAGCTGGATTCCGTAGACATTTTTCAACTATAGATCACATTCACGCTTTGAGACAGATACTACAAAAATTTAAAGAATTTAACAAAACTTACTACCTGGCGTTCATTGACTTTAACAAAGCATTCGACACATTAGAACACAGTTTTATTTGGAACGCACTTGAAGCACAAGGCGTCGAAACAAAATACATTAGAATACTTAAAAATATCTACACAAAAAGCACTGCTCGAGTGAAGCTAGAATCGACAGGAGACGAATTCCCTATTAAAAGAGGTGTACGCCAAGGAGACCCTATATCACCAAAATTATTTTCAGCCGTTCTTGAAATGATATTTAGGAACCTAAAATGGACAAAGGGACTAAATATAAATGGTGAAAATCTAAGTCATCTTCGCTTTGCAGACGACATTATTTTGTTTTCGGATTGCCCAAAAACTCTGGAAAGCATGTTGCAACAGCTATCGAATGAAAGTATTAAAGCAGGCCTGTCAATGAACTTAACAAAAACTAAAATAATGTCAAATTCTATAAATATGGAAATAAAAATAAATGACGAGGTAATAGAATATGTACAAGAATATATATATCTTGGACAACTTATATCTCAAGAAGACTGCATGCCAAAGGAAATAGAAAGAAGAATTGCTAATACCTGGAAACGGTTCTGGTCGCTAAGCGAAGTGATGAAAAATAAAGACATGCCTATAAAACAAAAGAGAAAAGTATTTAATATGTGTATTCTTCCATGCTTACTGTACGGGTGTCAAACTTGGGCGTTGACAGAAGAACTATCAAACAAATTAAAAATTTGTCAAAACGGAATAGAGAGAAGTACAATAGGCGTAAAAAGAAAAGACCGAATAAAACTAAAAGACATAAAGAGCAAGACAAACTTTAAGAACGCATACACAACTTACAAACAACTAAAATGGCGATGGTCTGGACATATGATCAGAGAGAAAAAGGAGAAATGGACCAGTTTAATAACTGAATGGTATCCACGAGATGGTAAAAGGAATAGAGGTAGACAGACTAAAAGATGGGAGGACGACATTAAAAAAATAGCTGGTACTACATGGACGCGTACAGCAAAGGACAGGACACAGTGGAAATCTTTAGAGGAGGCCTTTGTCGAAGGACAAGCTGCGATACCACAACCACCGTTTGCCGATATTTAATTTAATTCCATAAGGAACTAGTATTTAAGTTTTGGCATGTTTAAGTAATTTGATATAGTTTGTAAAACTAAGAACAGCAATAAAGGCTTTTTATTTTTATTTATTTTATTTATAAGTATGTTTATCAGTTGTCTGGTTTCCTTAGTACAAGCTCTGCTTATTTTGGGATCAGATAGCGTTGAGTGAGTTGTCCCAAGATATTATTATGGCAGCGAATGGCATTATTTTTTTATCTCCCGAAACATTGTCTTCAAGTAAATAGTTCATAGTTTTCTTGATTTGATAAAAGAAAAAAAGGGAAGGAAATACATTTATTTTGGTACTAGCTGTCCCGCGCAACTTCGTATGCGTAAATTTTCCCCGTTTTTGCAACCTTTCTCGTCGCTACTCCGCTCCTATTAGTCGTAGCCTGATGTTATATAGCCTATAGCCTTCCTCGATAAATGGGCTATCCAACAAAAAAAGATTTTTTTAAATCGGACCAGTAGTTCCTGAGATTAGCGCATTTAAACAAACAAACAAACAAACTCTTCCGCTTTATAATATTAGTATAGATGGGCCAACAAAGGCAAAAAAAAATGTGACAATAAGTAGGCACAGTACCTACCTAGGCCGTTCCGCAAACCCCACTAAAAAGGTCACTACCTCAACATAATAAGCTTGACGCCCAGCGCTGTTTTTCAGTTGGCAACCTTGAGTTGAGTGACGCACGGACATTTAAGCACAGATTTAATTAAAATAAATAAATCAATAAAGTATAATAATAATAAAAAATATAATTCAAAAGAAAAGGAAATAATATCGTAGCTCAATATATAAGAAGTAACGTAATGGCAGAGTTGGATCTTTTTTTTTTTTAAGAAAGTCGAGTCCCACATTAGGGTTGCCCTAGCCCTGTGTCGCGGGGGTCTTTACAAACATATAAGTCACGGACACAAAGTAGGTACACCTAGATTCGGAACAACAGTTTTTGGATCACACAAAGTGCTGTCCCATGTGGGAATCGAACCCACGACCTCTTGCGTAGTTATAAAGATAATTAATGAAGGTCTATTATTATTGTTAATATAATATTCTTATTTTTTAGTCCTTGTTGTTCAGCTTATGTTATATTTACCTATACAGGCTGGGCCAAACCAATGCTCCTGGAGAGAAAGTACCCTAAATATTTGAGTTAGCTAGTTTTACTCATAGGAAACAATCTTTTTTTTTAAATAAAAATAACTGCAATCAAATAATTTCTTAAAGTCACTTGTGACTATACAACTATATCTACAAGTGATTTTGAAAAAATCTTTGAATGCAGTTCTATTTATTTCTAAAAATAAAATAATGTTTTGGTAAAATTTGCTTATTTAAAGTACTTTCCCTCCATGGTCCACCCTGTATATTAAAACTAGCTGACCCGCGCAACTTCGTGTGTGTATATTTCCCCGTTTTTGATTTTTTATACTACTCCTATTAGTCATAGCGTGATGTTATATAGCCTTCATCGATAAATGGGCTATCTAACAGTAAAATATTTTTTCAATTCGGACTAGTAGTTCTTGAGATTATCGCGTTCAAACAAACAAACTCTTCAGCTATATACTATTAGAATCTATAGAATATAGTTTTTTTTTTAATAATCAATAAGTAGGTAAGTATTAAAAATAATTATGAACAAATATTTTCTATGATATTATAGTATGTTTAAATAAAATATGAGATGAAGAATATTGTTATATTTAGCAAAACAACATAAAAAGTAATAAGAACAGTTTTAGACCAAAATGTTAAAAACTTAGAGTTATCATATCTCAATATTTCCTTAAGCCATAATGCGCTTCAGGAAAACATACACAAGGAATGTTTTGTCTTTAACCGCCGTAGAGTTTTTTCCATAGTAAAGTGCCCAATGTCTTTTGTCGAGATAAATAATGTATCAAACATTTTACATTAAATTGTAAAAAAATAAAAACTTCCACCAATTTTGGCGAAAAATGTCGCCAGCCTTTTTGTAATAAATAAAGCGTAAGTAAACAAATTATACAGACAAAATAACCTTAGTATTCAAATAATTAAAATATGTTATTTACCCGACTGCGAATTACGTTAACTGGAGCCGGAGGTTGCAGAGAAAGTCTATACATCTTAAATAAATTTAATTATAAATTACATTAAACTAAAATCTAAAACTAGTGATAAATGGTCGATGTATGTACCAAGAATGAATCGTTCTTTATTAAAATCTAAAACTACAACTATGGAAAGACGGTTGCGAAATCGAAGTGGCGAGATGTGGAAATCACGTAGCGCTGACTCGACGCCTCGTGCCGGTCCGCAACTGCACTGCTTCGATAAATGGTGTCAACGGTCCGCCTCTTACACCAAAGCGTAGATAAATGGTGTCGACGGTCCGTCTATAACACCGACGCGTAACACCTCCCCCCGAAGAACAGCAACTATTTGTCAAGCGGAGTGGCAAATATTGCTGCCAGACCACTGGTGTTCATCTTACTTCTTCTGGTCGGATGTTCCGTCTGGGTTCAATAAGTGTATAGTTGGCCCCTCTGCAGTATCGATGTCTGGATACGCCTCTGGCTTCAGCTTCCGAAGATCCGGATATTCGTTGAAGGTGCTTGGAAACCACCCGGGTGACTCGCGAACGCGGATATCGATTTGAGATATTCCTAATTATCGCGAACCGGCCCGCGAATATCCTACCGACTGCGCCAATTACGTTAACTGGAGCCGGAGGTTGCAGAGAAAGTCTATACATCTTAAATAAATTTAATTATAAATTACATTAAACTAAAATCTAAAACTAGTGATAAATGGTCGATGTATGTACCAAGAATGAATCGTTCTTTATTAAAATCTAAAACTACAACTATGGAAAGACGGTTGCGAAATCGAAGTGGCGAGATGTGGAAATCACGTAGCGCTGACTCGACGCCTCGTGCCGGTCCGCAACTGCACTGCTTCGATAAATGGTGTCAACGGTCCGCCTCTTACACCAAAGCGTAGATAAATGGTGTCGACGGTCCGTCTATAACACCGACGCGTAACATGCGCGACGCAAAGAAGGGTAATGTGTTTATCGTCTATGTTTTATCATGTGTTCATCGGAGTCGGAATCGGAATCGGAGGTGATCGGAGAAAACAAATGTGTGGCGATAAGGCTTAGGAAAATAAGGTAAAAAAAGAAACTATTGAAGAAGAAACTATATTCAGTTATATTAAATGTGTGAAGGAAAAATTCGCTCGGTCGGAACCCGAACTCGCGATCATAAGGAATCCGTGAGAATTTTTCGTTCATAAATGTATTAAGTATCAATTAGCTCAAAGGGCCGGCCAACGCATCCTAGGTACCTCCGTCCGATTTAAAAGTGTCGGAGCCGAAGTGGAAATCGGTTAAATCAATCGGAAGTTCCGACCTTTCGTAGTCATTTGTATTAATTTTTGGAGCGTCACTAAAGACATGAAAATTCAAAATGGCGAGAGGCATGCGCCATATTGTGATAGAAAAAAAAGTCAACAAACTATGTCAATTGTGTAGGTATTTCAAAATCATGATGAGGTTTCTTTAAAATGATTATATAACGATATAAAGTTAGTTACCAACCATTTTCGCAAAAATTTTCGGTAGTTACAGTTAATTACGTCTTACAAATAAGTACTAAAAAGTATTAAATAAAAATTCAAAATCAAAAAACCCGAATGCTTAAAAAAAGATGAAAACAAGATAACCTTAAATCATGAAGTCGGAGGCTGTTTAGCAAGTTCACTAGGATTCATGAATGCCTCTGACTGCATTATTTAAGGTTATTTGATCGGGGTTTTTGATTTTTAAAATTTATTTATTATTATTGACTTAGGTACCTACATGCCTTTGGTAAACAGTAACGAAGGTAGACTTATAAAAAAAAATGTGTGACACAGAGACTGCCGCGGTAAAGCTATTGCATAGCATTTTTTATCAACATAAGCAATTAAAAAAAAAAATACATTCGTACCTTATACGTTAAGCGAACGCTCGGCCGAGCTACATGGTAGGCGGAGTAGGGGGTGTTAGGTTTTATTTTCGTTATGGAATTTTCCGTTACGGAATTTCTTGATTCGTTCGCCACGCTCAACATTGTTATAGAAAATTGTGAGCGCCTAAGAAGATACATAAAAACTTATGATTAAGTACTTACAATAGATACTATAATAATAATAATAATAACAATAATTTAACACATTATAAATAATAAATAGTTTGCCGCCATTTTATAGATTGGTGTGACTATAGTAACATTATTAGAAATCCATTTTAGGTAAACTTCCAAGAATAAATTTTAGAATGATAAATATCAATCTGGAATTGTCATGATATGATAATGATATGATGTGTATGACGAGACGCCCAACTTTATGTAAACGGAAAATTTACATAGTGGTACAATAACAAAGAAAACAAGTGTTAAACATGACAAACTTACACATCAAACAAACTCTTTTGACAAAATTATACATCAACATAGGCCACGGTTAGGTAGTTAACCAACCGCAAATAATTTTGTAATAAAAAAAATGTTTTATGATGCAACGATTATGGTTTGGCTTGTGCTATGTGCCATGTAGGACTAGTAAAAACCATAATTATTGAATTAAACTTTGTTCTAGGGATCTTTGCCTATCTGCCAAACTCCACTCTATTCAATTTTCTTTTTCATTTCTGTTCTTGGCATCAAAAAGTCCTTTATGACGTTGTTGAGAGGTGCTTCTACCAAGAGCCAAAGGATCAGCCCTCCTATGAAAGACCAAGTCAGAATGATGACACTGTTTTGCACCTGAAATGTTAGTTATTACCTAATTAAGATTTTCATTCTGTTTATTTATTAGGAGACGACAAAATAAAGCCACATTTTATTTAATCACCACTTCTTAAATTTAGTGTAGCATGACATTGTGCTGGAACCAAAAATCACCACTTCTCTGAGCAATGAGTTTGCACTCTTTCAGAGAGAAAAACTTATTTACTACATAAAAAAGTAACCAACTTCAATCACGGTTGATTTGCTGGCATTTACTGAGGAGTCCCGTTGTCTGTCTCCGAAAGTCATTATAAGATCTTTACAAAATTTAAATGGGACTGTTTCAGAATAAACCTCTTTTGATCAAAAAAGAATATTACAAATACGCTATATATGATGGAGTTATGCCCGAACATACACAAAAACATCCGAATTGAGAACCTTCTCCTTTTTTGAAGTCGGTTAAAATGGCGTGTGTATGTTCCAGCAATGGAAAAATTGTGAGGGGTGTTCGCGTGGTCGCGCGTTTTGCAAGGTCAAATCATACCCTTGGTCTATGCCACGGATGCCAGAACGTGTGAAAGCTACCGTACGTCGCCATACCCTTCGCGCTGGGTACCCGGTCGCTGATTACCCGGTGCCCGGATTTAAACCAGAACGTGTGAAGAGGGTGTAAGGTCCTTTTTACACATTACGGTTTCAATTCTAGGGTACTTGCGAATGCGCAGTTCGCGTGCCACGCGCGAGCTGCTCGCGAGCTGCTACTGTAGCTTTTTGTGCACTTCTCGCGTGCAACTTATACAACGCTGGTATAGTGGACGCGAGCTGCTTGTGTACCGCGCGCAGTTTGCTCGCATGCACCTCAGTTCGCTGCTATTTTGAACCCTAAGTTTGTTAATTACGATCTCGCGGGCTGCACGCCGGGCTATTGCACCAATCACGCGCTGTTCATAGCTTGCACGCGAACGGCTCGCACACAACCGGCGCAGGAGTGGCGCGCAAACTTATAATATACGTGCGCATCAAATAAGCAGCTCGCGCGCGGCACGCGAGCTGCGCATTCGCCAGATCTGTACGCACCCATAGACTATATGATTAAAACAAGCAGAATAATGTTTGGGTTTGCTACACGCAGGATCGCCCTCGCATTTACCAAAACTGTGTTATGTACTAAGTATACTTACAACAAGTAATATACTAAATTGTATCATCTTGGTTTGGATCGCTAAGTGGTTCTTCATGATCACAACGTGTAGCAGATAGGCGCTGTACGTCAACCTACTGGCTTGTGTCCATCCTCGCCACTCCAGGATTCCTCGATATAAGTCTGATGATGGAAAATATTTACTTGATACAACGCGCACGCTCTGTGGTTAGCTGAGGTAGATAGGTAGGTAAGGAACTTCAAATTAAAATGGCAAAACCTCAACCGTAGCCTTATTAATTCCAACTTATTTGGGGTCAGTATGATATGTTTTATCCTTTCATACATTCTTGTTAGACATTATTTATGATTATCTCAGTGCTTTCTTCTTTCGTCGAAACCATTGCAAAAAAATGATTTACAGTTGTCAATAAATTACCCTCTTATTCATTTGGTACCTGCGTCTGTAGGTATACCACTATTCAATCTAAGTCAAATTCAGATAAATCTTTTTTACTCACCTTCACATTTAAAAATAAATCCAATGACTACTACACCAACGAGTAGACCAAATGCTGGTCCCAGGAATGCAGCAAAGAATGTCCTCAGATAGACCGAGTACCTCGGACCCTCGTCGTAGAAGATGCCGCCGATGTAACAGCACCACGTGCCCAGGATAAACGTCAACCAATACAGGATACGGTAGAATAATGTCTGGAGTATTAAGACCATATTTTCTATGTGTTATTTATTTTTATAGGCCATGTGTATCGTATGGAGCCTTTTCGTTTGCCTAGACACCTTTGGTAAGTTGCCAATGCTAAGCGACCGGATATAGGGACAGCATAAAGCGTGACATGATCTTCTTTGACGTTGACTTTTCTCAATGGGAAGACCTCGCAGAAAAGCGCGATCAGTAAAGAGGGGTCATTGTTACTGGCCTCAAAATCCACGATAAGGCTTGGTTGGAGGTGCTGGCCCAAAAACGAGCACGCAGACACAAGCGAGCTAACATTGCAACACTTCCTTCAAAATTTACTTGCCAGCGCTATGGTCGCTGCTGCGGCTCATCGGTATTTTTAGTCACAAAATGCTGCGGCTCTTGTTACGCTGCTCTAATAATCTGATTAATATGGTATAGGCCAATCATTATGTGTTGTTGTGACGGTTGACGGTTCACTGCCATCAGCGAACCGTCACGGTCTGAAAAAGTAAAACAGTGGCGAAAACTAGGAGAGGCCTATTTCCATACATAGCTTGCTCCTAGTTTCTGCTACTACACCTGTTCTCTGATATCGTTGTAAGAATTCCTAATGAAAATAAACATATTGTGTTAGTATTCCAACACAATTTTTTTTTTCAAGAGAGAGATCACCACTGAGAAAAAGCTACGCTGCATGTTACTTAATAGTATTACCTGATATTTTTTATAATCAACTCCTTGCTTTTGCCAATGATAGACAAGGTAGGCCATCGTCATTCCGATGGCGTACCCAGCGATGTTGGTGTGAGCTCGACTGTACACAAACTTGAAGTGAGGGTCTGTCATAAAGACGTTTAATGTGTTTCTGAAAGTATTAATCGACAATGTTGTTTCTTAGGGTGAATATACACTTAAGCATTTGTTGAAGCATTACACTGTAATGTAACATTCTTACGAATGGTACAATCAGTTTCCTAAAGTATTTCCATGTAATGTAACGTTCTTGGGAATGCTCAAAGCTGTGTTCGACATAATTACAAGTAAATACTGTAAGGCGAGTAAACATTTACCCGTAGCATTCCTTTCTGTCTTGCATACACTCTCGTCACCTGTGCTCGTGCCTATGCTCGATAAAACGTTACATCAAAACGCTCGTTGGTTTTTAAAATCAGGTTATAACAAAACATCGCGCGTCATGTTGGAAGTGTGGTTCGAGTAAATTTAACAACAGCGAATGTTCGATGTTCTGTTACTAGTAAATGCTCAAGTGTATACTCACCAAATGAATATCAAAAGCAAATCTGAATAGCAAGTCACCTTAAAATGGTGTTTATAAGTGCAGATAACTTTGCTTTATTTCTTCTACCTGCGAATACAGCCGATTCTTCCCACAATTTTCATCTTGAGTTTTCAGTAGGTATTTATTTGGAATACTTTTTGCTCGCAACATATGAAGAACCAAAGGTATGAACTTAATTCCAACTCACTCAGGGGACATCATTTGTACTCCATCCAAATCTTGGAAGTATACATGGATCGCTGGCAGAATGACCCCAGCGGCAAACAAAATAGACAGTACGATCTTTCTGGAGCGAGCCGTTCTGCAGGCCAAGAAAACCAGCACTGCCAAGCAGTACAACTGGGTGTCTGCTGCTAGGTACCTACGGAAAACCGAGGAAAAATGCTGATATTACTTAGTACAGAACCAACTCAGAATTTTCCAAACCTTCGCAATTTGCCTCGCTTGATCGCCCTCTCGATGAATACGACCGAAGTGTGTAGGTACTTTATTTTTTTCAATTTTACATTTGTTATGTTCTAAAAACCATGTAAAGTCACACTAAAATTAACATCCTAAAGAACATTCTAGATTCGCGCTCCTTTTCATGAAATTCTAGCAAATGAAGGTATTACCAGCTATGTCCCATGCAGTCCGACTTGTCCGTATAATTGTTGACATAAAAGATGTTACGCCACCAGTAATTCCGACAGTCCATCATTTCTGTTTCGACATATTTCTGGAAAATATAATATTATGTTTGACGCAACTAACGGCAGTGAAAATTACTAGATTGTCTTGAGATATTAGTTCTAAGCTGTTTAAAAGGTGAATGATAATAAAGGTGTAGGTACAACAAAACTTACATTCCATAATGGACCGGACGAGAGGTGAGCAAACGAGGTCATTGTCAGAGCCAAGACGAGGCCGTAAGATGGCGTTAACCTGTAATCGTTTATATTAATTAACTAGCTGACCCGATGAATTTTGTACCACCATAAATGTAAAGCAAAGTGACAATTGTTCCCTTTAGATTTTTAGTTGTTCTTTTAGATTTTATCTATTTTTGTTTTTAACCTCCTCTGTATTATAGCGATAATAATGAAAAATAATTGAAATCGGTTAAGGCGTTTTTGTGTTTAAGTGAGACTAACGAAATAAATTAGCTTTACTGAAACTTATTTTAATGTGGGATTGGGCCCCTCATTACTAGTAGGTAATCTTATTAACCCCTCCAGCTAAGCTCAATGGCTTGTGTTAGGAGTGGATTCACGTCGGTAGTTATTATACTACCGACGTGAATCCACTCCTTACACAAGCAACAACATTTACAGAGACATCAATATTCTTACTTGTGTTGTTGAAAGTAAAATTACAAAATGAGGTAGGAATTACTTACTTAGCACGAAATAAACAAAAAATCTAACGGTACCCATACGCACCTCAACCACCTAAAAAATATATACTTTGGCAGCAAAGACCACGAGATCGAGTTCTTCTCTGAGTACAGCAAACTGTTGTATACCAGCAGGAACGCTGATGTGATCAAGCAGGTTTGCATGATCAGAGTGCCATTTAAAATTATCCAGTATGGCTTCAATCGGTAAGACTGAAAATTTTCAAGATTTATTGATGGAATTACACTCTTACATCCACTAAACCAAAATACTACACATTATCAAAATTCTCAAAGATAAACAGTTTTGTAGGTCTTTTGAGTATAGGTATAGCTATGGAAATGGTATTTACAGCAGCAAGCAAGTATTTATTACTTACAGATAATTTCATTCAGTTACTGATTTACACTAGTCACAATTACTGGGCAAATGAGATTTACAAACTGATTTCTGTGACATTCAAAGCTTTGCCAAATAATAATTTGGGTGGCACTAATACTGTTATGGGCTACTATGGTTATACTAATACTGTGACGCTAACAATCAGGTACACGACCTGCAGCAGCCGTTGATTTCGTTGTAAAAAAAAAAACAATACTAGAAGGAGTAGGTGTATGTTACGATTTTTTTTTCAAGAAAAGTAACTACACTATGAGTGCTATTTTAAAATCAAAATATATACAGTATAAGTAATATGTAATTAGTCAAAATATGTAAATATATGTTAGTCCGAGCCTTATTTACTTATTCATGATCTTTATTTCGTGTCCGTGACAAGAAAGATGTCCGCCGCGCATGCGCGTTGATGAATTTCTAAGCGCAGCTCTCTATACAGGGTGTAACAGAAAGGTGTGGTCATATTTAAGGGTCGTCACATACACATGATAAATAGCGTGTGTACCTAATCTTATCAAAATGTAAGAACCTTAAAATTTTACGTCATTTTTAATCAGTCCATAAATTGTTATGCAAAATATCGCCACGAATAATGCTACATCACTAACCAATCATTCAAGATTTTCATCGTAGTATAGTACATTGTAGTAGTAGAGAGTTCAATTATGTTGGATGACCCTGCACAATGATCTCTTATGTATCACTGCGCGCCTGGTATCCGTCACGCGTCGAACATACGGGCGTCCGCGCGTCCGTAAACCAAAGAAACAAAGGCAAACAAATGAATACCAACTAACTACTAACCTCTGTACGTTTTCCGTCGCCACCGGCTTTCACGACGACCACATCGAACGGACAAATATTAATCACCATCTCACTGTTGTTGGTACCTACTTTGTTATCACATCTGGTGGACGATCATTTGAATGCACTTCACGGTACAAAATAACGTACTAGGTACCTACGTTCGACTTTTACATCCCTACATTTTTGATATTAATGTTTTTAGGGTTCCGGGAAGTACCTACCTACCGTTTTTGAAACTTCAATAAGAATGAGATTTAGGTTTTTTACTTTAAGTTACGAATACACAGTATCACAAATCACAACACATCAATTTAGCACTAACTTCAACGCGCACTTGTTTGTTCGAATTGATAATACCTACATAATGAAAATAGGCGCGAAACTCGGTGACGCTTCCCCGCATTCCTGGCACCACTACTTAACTAAATCGGTACCTACCTATACCTATCGGTCAACAAAAAATATTTGTTGCGTTCGCCGAAAGTGGTAAGTACCTACGGGTTACGGGTCATGCATTACGGGCCACCGTTGGATCCCTTAAGGTACGTTTTGTCCAGGACCGAGCAGACTGTTTCTATCAACTTACTTGGTACCTAACCTACATCGCGTAGATTACGATCGCGTCATATGCAATTGATACACAATTTCGAAATTATTCACTGTTACTAACTTAAACCAAATTTCTTTATCAATTTCACATCACTTCCACAAAGAAAGACAAACAAAAACCAAGAAACGAAATAGATCGAACCGCTTCGGGCTCCGCGTCGAAAGCACTGACGGACAGTGACGGAATAAATAAGCAACACCAAGAATGAAGTCAAAGAAATGAAAGTGCCTAAAAACTTAAAACTTCTAAAATTACAAGAAAATGTATGTAAATTATCTTAGAAAAGTTTTAATTTAATTAATGGCAATATCAAATTATTTTATGAATCATAATAACAACAAAAGAGTATTAAAAACTCATTTTGAAATTACAATGACTTCCCAATATTTCTGCCGAGCTTCCGGTCAAATACCGAATTATTTATTGCACACGTTTTGTTTATGACGCCACGGCCTTGAAATGTTGGTGTCTCTGTCTAACTAGGTAATAAAACCAATAATCGGTCAGTTTGAGGCACTGATATTTGTTTTGAGTAATTATTTTGTTTGGAAAGCTAATTTCCATGCATTTGAAGTTTTTGAAAAAATCTTTACGTGTTTAATGCAATAAGTTGTAATGCGTTAATAACGCGGGACTTCGCCATGAGTGTTCGAAGTTGAGCCGTGAGTTTACGATTTATTTTTGTTGCAAATCAACTGTTCACCTGAATGTCTGTGTGTTTGTCAATTACTTTTCAACACAAAATAATGAATATCGATTTAGATTGTAGATTGTTTTATTGTTTGTGGTATTATTTAAACTATTAAAAAACTACCTTAACACCTCAATGATTTTAATCCTACAATGAAATAAATTGTTGAATTTTGTGAAATTATGTAATTCTTTTAACGATTTCATGTAAATAGATTTAAAAAGTGTTTTCTGACAATAAAAAAAGACCAAAACAATGATTCATGTGAGTATAACATTTTAGAAATCGGTCACCCATCTATGCACCAACTGTGGTAAAGTTGCTTAACTTACGCAAACATTATATCATAATAGAAGTTTGTTCAACTTTGAGGTACACCGACAAGTTACTATAAGAATAACAAATTCGTATAATGTAAACAGTGTGTCGTCGCCGACTAGGGTCAGTAGGTACCTTTGTTTATTTGTGATGTAATACCTACCTACCGTACCCTGGAAGACGGGGAATTTGGTAAGAAAGTTCGAAATTATGGTGTGAGCGGTGATGTTCAAGTTACAAATAATGTACGGTTTAATGCTGCCTGAATTCGTTACCTTGTCAACAAAATCAATGAAAATATTTAAATGACATAAGTATCATATTTTATTACGTAGGTAATTTAAAGTGTCCTATTTAAAGCAATAGATGTGCGTCAGGCGTCATACCTGTTGTTCCCAAGTACTCCTCACAATGTCTGTTACCTTGGTACTCCGAACATTGGTTTTCGGGTTACCTACGTATAGTGTTTCTGTGCGTGTGTCTACATTTGTGTGAGTGTGTAGGTATACACACACTCACACAAATGTAGTCGACCAGATAGATTATTGTGTGACAGAGATAAATGATTTTTATTAATGAAAACTGCATTTATTTTACTCTTCGTCCATAAACAATGATAAAGAACGAGAGGCAAGCTACGGAAGAGTGAAACAAGATACCAAAGGACGAATGAGAGTTAAAATGATAGAACGAGACTAGCTTGTCTCACTCACACATCATCACTTGTTTCATCTTTGCAGGAACAAAAGAGTGAAACAAAATGAAAGTGGGTGGTGATTTAAGGTCAAACCTGAAGTTCATTGCAGTTCATTGGAAACAGCTGATTATCTCTTAGTGTTGGGTACCTATCGGTAAAGTCGTATTTTCAGTATGTCGGTGTTACGCACTCGATAAGAAAGAAAATTCTTTATCTCAGTCATACTAATAAAATCAGAATTGGTACCCCCGCAGATGTTATACTTATACCTAACACTATTCATTGCTAAAATATGACCACACCTTTCTGTTACACCCTGTATACCATTACGAAAGATTTTGACAGGTCGCACGTGCTTGCCGCGAACACCAAAAAAAAGGACGTGAATAAGGACCCACTGTTACTAGTGCTAGAATTCTGAGAAGTGAAATTGAACTTACCTCTTCTACAAATTTAGGATTATCAATAAACACCAAAACAGCTAGAATGCTGTGAAACATAATCACAAGGCAGATTGTTATTACCCTGAAACAAAAAGTCGTTCATTCTTGGATACCAGTACCTATTTGGCTGATGTAGAGTAAATCCCACCCCGCTTAATGATCCTTAAATACTATAACCAAAAAAAATATCCTGGGTAAACCCATGATTTATTATATTTACTTTCAATCGGTGACATCGTGAGGGATCACGATGTCGTAAATATTCCACTGTATGAATAGGTTCTTTACAATAACAAAGAGGAATTAAATGAGAATCTTTACTCACCTTATTCCATTAATGCTTTTTAGTCGTTCTAGGCGCGGATCTTGTCCACTCGCAGCAGGAGTAATTAGTTTCTTCCAGTTTCTCAGCACAGAGAAACATTGCAGAAATGTGACTGCTGTAGACATTCAAAATATTTTTGACATCCCTCTTTTTACCAACTGTTTCGGTTACGTAACATCCAACATCGAAATTAAATCAAGTGGTTATCTGATAAAGACTATAGGGACATAATTTTATAAGTCAATATTTAATCTTACCTATATCTGACTTGTTCACTACGAAATAATAATCGCAAAGAGTTCCAGCTAAATTAGCTAATAATAATATCAGACAGACTGCTCCTACAATAACATCTAAGCAATCTAATTCCTTCGCATGCTTCCTTGGATCCCTACAATTGTTCCCGTCTAAAATTTTCACCTTCAAGTCATATTTCTCTGTTAACGATTGGTTCAGGCATGCCTCAAGGGTCAATCTTAGGTCCTCTTTATATTGTTCGTAGAATTTCTGACAAGTTTGCTTGACGCATATGCCGTAGCGAAGCTTTGTGTGATTAAAATGTGTCACATGATGCTCGGAGTGTTCCTGCAATTTGACAATATTAAAATTTAGAATGGGTCTAAGCCTTATTTATATTTAAGATTACGAAAAAAAGACACTTTGTACTATAGTACCTACTGCAGGTAAGAATTTGGAATCATATAGTATCCATTTCATAATTCCGAAAACTTAAGAGAATCTTGAAAACCTTTCAAGGATTATAATGTACTAGCTTCCACCCGCGGCTTTGCCCGCGATAAGTTTGAACTGCCCTTTAAAGATTTGTTTTAGGCTTAATAGCGGATGCCTACAACATAACAACTATCTGTGTACCAAATTTCAACCCAATCCATTCAGAAGTGTTAGCTGTGTGTTGATATATCAGTCATTCAAAGTTTCCTTTTATTTTTTTTCTCTTTATTTTTAGGAACCTTTAAATACAATTTATTTCGGTTCCATAGTAACCTAATCATATGTCTACAATACAATGCATGTAAAATTATATCTGTCTAAAGCTAACTTATATATAAACTGAGCTTCATCTGACAGAGGCTTTGCTAGGATCAACATTTATGCCTCTTAAATACACAGATAGCTCATCCTCGCAATTTCGTGCTCGTCACATGAGAGGGCTAGAGAGACTGGGCACCTACAATACAATCCTAAAGGAGCTGAAACTTTTCTGTTTTATCCACGAACCACTTGAGAACAATCAAACAAAATTTGATACAATTTTTTTTGACGAAACCAGGAGAAACATTGTTTGTATGTCTGTAATGGGTAATATTTTTTTTATTATTAACGTATAAAGTATATATATTCTGGCCCCGGTTTGGCTACGGAAGTCTCGGGTTCGATTCCTGAGTCTGGATTCAAATTTTTCTATCTTTCAAAAATGCAATTATTGTATTTGTAAAGTCTTTGGCAAGAAATGCCTATGAAAAATACTTCAATATTCGGCCTGCGTCATCATAATTTGTTAAAATGCTCTCTGTAACGAAGCAATAACAAAAGCCGTGATAGTTCTTTAACTAACGACTAGATGTCGCTACGGGGGCCTAACCCGTAAGCATTAAGAGATAGAAGAATTTGATATCTAGTAACATAGTCCAGGTAGGTGGTTCGCTTCTGGCCCCGGTTTGGCTACGGAAGTCTCGGGTTCGATTCCTGAGTCTGGATTCAAATTTTTCTATCTTTCAAAAATGCAATTATTGTATTTGTAAAGTCTTTGGCAAGAAATGCCTATAAAAATTACTTCAATATTCGGCCTGCGTCATCATAATTTGTTAAAATGCTCTCTGTAACGAAGCAATAACAAAAGCCATGATAGTTCTTTAACTACCGACTAGATGTCGCTACGGGGGCCTAACCCGTAAGCATTAAGAGATAGAAGAATTTGATATCTAGTAACATAGTCCAGATAGGTGGTTCGCTTCTGGCCCCGGTTTGGCTACGGAAGTCTCGGGTTCGATTCCTGAGTCTGGATTCAAATTTTTCTATCTTTCAAAAATGCAATTATTGTATTTGTAAAGTATATATAGGCTATTTTAGGGTACACCGCGCTATAATCGGAAAGAGTGAAACAGGAATAAAAGAGAAAAAGCTGGGTAGCTACGTTACGATACTGTCACTTTATTATTTAAAATGCAAGCATATAATAATATTATTTAGGTAGGTATTTGTGTGGCGTACTTTGTATTTTAAAACTATGATATCTCCTTAGATATTAATTAAAATCAAATACAGTAAAAGCATTTTTTTAAATCAAATATTTGTGATGAATAACGTATTTATTTGGATAAGGGTTACTACAATGTTTTTTAAAACCATTTCGAAAATAATGCATTATTTTAGAACACATTTCACTATCGTAAAAAAGGTACTTAATAGTGGGTCAACCTTAAAAGATAGGCGTTTGCTGTCGCGAACTTTTTTTTTTGAACCTTTCAAGCGGAACCAATCCGTCATACATTATTGTTGTATAACTTTAACCGTTTACGCAGCGCAACGGAAGCTCTCAAACGGAATATTTTTTCCCGTATTTGCAACATTTTTCATTGCAGCTCCGCTCCTATTGCACATAGCGTGAATGGGCTATCCAAAACGAACCAGTAGTTGCTGAGATTATCGCGTTCAAACAAACAAATAAACAAACAAACTCTTCAGCTTTTTATTATTAGCTTTGTAGTATTCTTTGGTATTCTTACGTTTATCCCTGGGAAGAAGGGATACCGAGGAGGGATAACGAAAAAAAAAAGAAATAAGAGATGGTATAATCTTAGTCTTTTCAATGAACACTCGTTTACGTCCCGGTATCTTAAGGGGTTTATCACGCAGCGTCCCTGGCAAAAGAGGTCACCGTTGAGGGGGTTGCTACTACGGCAACCGCGATGATCGGCCGACGGGAATAGAGCCCGTCGACTTGCGATGATAGATGTAGGTATCCTTAAAGTACCAGTTGAACCCCGAGATTCAGGGATTGCTGGTTTCCAAGGATTTAGTGTCCCACAACTATATTACTTGAGAGGAACATTCAACTCACGACAAGCGACGATATTCAAAGGTTTAACCACACGTTCACCTCAGGAAGGATAATTTGTTATGCATGCCAGCGCATCTGCAGTGGTATTTATAGACTAGGAGTGGGTGTGAAGAGGGAAACAATTACAAAACTACACTTGTGAGGTTCGATGACACGCTTCTAGAACAGTTTTATTAGTTATATCGAGGGTGAAAAGAGATACAATATATGAATATGTCACAATACCCCCAAACAAGGGTAGGATTTTTTAGGAACTTCAAAACAAAAACAAGACAAGAGAAACGACTATAGTGTCGGTGAGTGGACGGCAACGTCAACTGGGTAAGGTCGACTGTGGTAGGCAACGGTCAGGCTAGGGCCTGGGTAAGTATGTACCCACACAACAGGGGACAAAGTTTTAGTGACCAAGGAAACAATTAGAATGCACGAGCTACCACTCACCGAGAGCGCGGTCGCCCTAAGACAAAACCCAGTTCACGGCTTGGGACAACTTAACATAACCACTGTATGTGTGGCTGACGCAATAGTGGGTCAGTACCCAACACGTAGGTACGTTTAGATACGGGCATGTTATTACCCAGAACCAGATAGATATTTACAGAAAGAGCTCAAATGGCTAAAATCAAGACAGGACTCGAACCCAAATTATTACTTAGCATCGATGCACGCTAAGTAGTAACAAAATTAGAAAAGGTGAGCGTGTTTTTATTACGAGGTTCTTTTCTCCGGCTTTACCTATTGTTTGCGAATGTATTGTGCATTACATGTACACGTAGAATCCCGACGTATCACAAGTTGTTTTGCATCCTATGTAAATAAAGAATTTTGAATTTTGTTAGTCAAGTGTCGTAGTCTTATCGAGGATTCACGGTAATGTTTAAGAAATAATACAAAGGTTTATTAGTAACCTTCATTATAATAAAAGAACTGTTGTTGATTTTACGATAATAATGAAAGTTAGTTAAAATACGAAATTAAGCGTTACAGCTTATCTACTAGGTACATATTACTTCGTACACAATTATTTCGTTAATATAAGACGCTTAAGTGGGTATAATTATACTCTTCCATACAGAGTTTGATTGATTGAACAAGGAGGAATGCAGTTTGTACATTCAACGCTAAATAGTATCTATAGGTTACATTTTTTTAAAATTTTATGTTTTTTTATGTGCCAAACGCCAATGTTTTTTCCTGACTTATTTAGTAGGACACATACTAATGGTGACTTGTTTTAGATGACCTTGCAATGTTTGAACTTACGTACAATCAACGAAAAATTTAAAGATCAAAGTTTTATAGGTATTAAGGTCCGTTTAAAGCTTACAAAATAAGTAAGGCGCGGGGGGAGTGTATCCGACTGCTACGCAAGAGGTCGTGGGTTCGATCCCCACCCAGGATAAAACTTTGTGTGATGAGCACGATGGTTTATTCTGTGTCTGGGTGTTATGTATCTATAATATGTACGTATTTAAAAACTATATAAGTATGTTTATCGGTTGTCTGGTTTCCATAGTAGGTACAAGCTCTGCTTAGTTTGGGATCAGATAGCTTTGTGTAAGTTGTCCCAAGCTAGTAAGCTAGTATCTAGTAAGTATAAAGATTAATTTAAGATTTAAATTGTCATTAAAGTAAAGCTATTAAGATAAATTAGGACTAGATGAGTGTGGACTGCTCAGCGACAAAGTTAAAGAGATTATTAATATTAAGGTAATAAGGGGTCAGGTCTGGAAGCGCCATATTAGTTGAGTAATGCGCCCGCTACTCAGACAACTTCCCGCCGAGAATGGTTACATTTTTTCAGTGGTAACCTGATACAAAAATATATCTTGCTGGACATGGTTCTTTGTACCTATAATACTAAGTAACTACAATCCAAAGGGAAACCGAAAGTAATGGTGTACTAAGGACCCTCCGCCTGAATCTGAGGGAGCCGGCACTGACCTACGAATGGAAAGCGCTCTTTAAGAATGATTTATCCAAACTAACCTCAAAGAATAAAAAAAAACCGTGATAAAATTTAAGCTTCATATGATTTTAAAATATAGGTGTGGTGTTCACTATTTGGGGCTGGCCATATTAGCCGAAGAACCGACAACCGTTGGGGTAAACGAGTTCTTGAGTGGAGACCGCGGCTTGACAAACGTAGTGTAGGACGCCCTCAAGCCAGGTGGAGTGATGATATACGCAAAACGGCTGGCAGGAGCTGGATGCGAGAAGCCGAAGATAGAACAAAGTGGCGTGCAATTGGAGAGGCCTATGTCCAGCAGTGGACTGCGATAGCTGATGATGATGATGATGATGTTCACTATTTGACACAGGAGTCAGTCAGACAGTCACTGGAGTAATTACTAATGGGGCAAATGAAACAATAAAACAATTATCTGGCTAAAGCCATGTTCACACTGCTAGTCGGTTCGGTTGACAGATGACAAGAGTAATCTCTCACACCCGACGTAACTTAACAGTACGTCCACAGTTATACATTTATTTATATCTGTATGCCACAATAGTATAACAATTTATGTTACCGACTGTATCAGAATGAATCGTCATTTTCAAAGTGAATAATATAATTACTGCTAATGGGTTTGTTTATGAGCGAAACGCATCGCTGCATACGGTTTTACAGCTAGCGCGAGCAGCGAGGAAAGGCCGGATAATCAGCTATGCATACTTAAAAGTGTGTATGAATCATTATTCATTAGTGAGCTGAGTTTTAACGGCTTTTGTCGAACGAACGCTGAAGTTTATAGAATATGATTTAAGTCATATGTGAGCTAATTATATCGCAGTATAGTGAGTAGGTACCTATATACCTGGAGGAAGAAATAAAAACCAAATTAGGGGCGCTGTAAATTAGATGTACGGCACTCAAGGTATATGCTACAATGGACCTTTACACATTCCCTAGCTCGCGAAGTGCACACACGATGACGTGTGATGGAATTATTGTCTCATATTACCTCAGTCGCCTCATACGACTCCCAGGTACAGACTTGGGGTGGAGCTATGGTGCCAGTTTTGGTATAGGCTATGTATTGCTTCGCTATATAGTAGAAAATACACGTGTACAATTCATCTTACACTACGGTTAAATAAACCTTCTTTTTCCTATTTTAAGGATTATTAGAAGAAATCATCACCCAAAAAAGAATGATTCTATTTAATATGAAGGCAATTTTTGCGCTAGGGTGCAAGCTCTGTGACGCGGAAAAAAATACATACATACAAATCACGAACACAAAGTACACCCAGACTCGGTACAACAATTTATGGATCACACAAAGTGGTGTCCCAAATGAGAACCAAACTTACGACCTCTTGCGGTTCAAGAGTTCAACGATCGAGAATTCGCCGAAATTATCAATTGTGATAAAATAAGTAAATTCCACCAGCCTGTATCATATCCAGCAGTCCGCTGGGCTTGTCCGAGACGAGCATGTACTCCGACATGCAGTACAACGCGTCCTCGTCCTGCTGACATGCTTCGTACGAGTCCAGTTGAGTCAACGGAGGCATGCGAGCGTACTCTGACTCTGGAACATTAACAATGATAGATACCAACGAGTTCTGGGCAAAAACATCCACCAAGCCTTCTTGCATAAAATTATTGCAGTTGCTTTAAATTTGGCGTAAAAGTGTGAACTGCTGAAGAAGCTGCTTGAAATCTCCAAACATTCTCAAAACAGGGACTTACATATATCCTTTATTATTCATTTAAGAGGTAATCTAAACTATATCCCAAAATATGGAGAGTAGGTTAGGTGCTTATGGTAACATTCTTACAAACGCACTCAATGACATTACTGACCATATAAACAATTATAAATAATCAAAGCCTATACAGGCAAGAGTCCAGTAGACTTAATTCACCTGGGTGAATATAAGTAAGTATACCATTTGGTACACTTAATTCGCACAGATGAATTAAATCTACTTGACCCCAAGAAAAAGGTAAACTCAAACATATTAGTGATTCACTTTACGCTTGTGATAGTGATAATTAATTTACTCATTCATTTGGAAGAATAACAATAACATTATTAAAACATGTGCAACATACCTACAGTCAATCAAAAAAAAATACGGGTACTCAGCAATAGCCATCAGTCTATTTGCGAGACCGCGATAAGAACAGAGAAAAAAATATTAACAAAAAAAACAAAATAAAAGGAAACAACTAGAAACACAAAAAAATGCTCATTTTACTAATGAAGTCAAGCATAAAACAGAGATACTCAACATCCTAATACTTGTTAAAAACTCAAGGCTAAACAACCTCCTGGCTGCTTGTGTTAAAGATGTTAATTTCGTACTGTCAATACTGTCTCAGGTGTTCGCCGTAGAAAACTGTTGTGACTATTGTTTCTTGTCACAAGTGGTAAGTTAAGGGGGACGTAATGTCTCATGGATCTTGTTGTTTTTGAAAGAAGTTCAGGCCAATCGATAAGGTTACTTAAAATTTTCAAAAAATACGAGACATTCCCGATTGACGTCGGTTAAACTAGTTTTGAGCAATAACGTAGGTGTCTCACAAATCTAAGAGTTTGAAAACCCTAACGGGAATCTTCATTTCTTGTGATAAGATTTTTTGCTTCCTAATGTGATTTCGACGAATTTAGGCTTTAACAGCATTAAACAGCCTTTGTAGTTCTAACAGCACGCGGCCGCCCCGATCTTTTATGGTCTTTGACAGAGGAAGTGTTGTTGTATCTGATAATAGTACGATATACGAACATACGGCTGTTACCAAGCTTTTGAAGTGTCTGAAATATGACCGACGGCTCCAAACCCACTTTGTGCAAGGCGTTCACCGCAATTCTATTTTCTTTAACACCCCAATCCATATTGTAATTTGCAACTTTTAAAAATAATAAAAAAAGAATAGTTTTATGTAACAGTATTTATGGCTGGACGACTTATATCCATATGGCACTCCATTAGGCACATAAACCCAACTAGAAAGACAGTTGTTTAAAGTTACTGCTTGGGATCTATGAGAAATATAAGACACGAACCATCTTGACAAGGACATTGATTTGCTTACCATGACCACTAGTATAGTATTACTAGCTGACCCGCGCAACTTCGTCTGCGTAAATTTTCCCTTTTTTCTTTTTTCTTCCTTTTTTTTTACAACATTTGTCATTGCTGCTCCGCTTCTATTGGTCGTAGCGTGATGTTTTAACCTATAGCCTTCCTCTATAAATGGACTATCCAACAATAAAATATTTTTTCAATGCGGCCCAGTAGTTCCTGAGATTATCGCGTTCAAACAAACAAACAAACTCTTAGGGGTATGAAAAATAGATGTTGGCCGATTCTCATAGATACCGGATAAGCACAAAAAATTTCATCAAAATCGGTCAAGCCGTTTCGGAGGAGTATGGCAACGAAAACTGTGACACGAGAATTTTATATATTAGATATTATCTGTGCCATGACTATTAATTATGTATGTACCGTTAAACGGTTTTGGTAGTTTTTTGGCCAATGCTTTTTTTTAACTCCCGATATATATGTTTTGTTTTTTTGGCTCCAACAGAACAATATGTCCTTAGGCTACTTGATCCATACCATTACCAAGCCACACAGACCCCTCCCAATTATATATATATATATATATATATATATATATAGATATATATACATATTGATGTGGCAAAGTTACCCTGAAAGGTGTAAGGGTTACACCATTATAATAAAAAAATATACATTTTTTATGTATTTTAAAGAAAAATGCTTAAAAACAACTAGGTTTTGAAATCAATTAGTCTTTTTTATTATCATTTAGGTAAAATTTTGGAATTTAATTAGTCTTGTAATTGTCTTCGGTATCACAATTAACATTATTAATAATAAAATTAACTTTGGCAAAACCTTAACAATTTGAAACAACATAAAAAGCTAAAAATAATTAATATTGTAATAACAACACAAATAACAACTGAGTCATTTATTTATATTTCTGGGGCATCATTGAATGTGGGGCTTCCTACATCTAGAAGTGTTATAGATATCTGTGTACCTGGTTTATGCATCACATTGTTTCCTCTTCTGTGTAGAACTCTTTCAGAGTTGTAGCCTCTTGTTTCTTTTAAAAATTCCAGCAGACTGCTGTCGAGAACAAGTCCAGACTCTTCTGAGCGCTCTGGGGGAAGTTTTTTCTGAAGGAGCTTTGCAGATTTTTCTTTATATTAGGAGCCAATGCATCTGTCAATCTTTTTAGCAGCATAGGAAATTGTGGCTTTGATTCCCGTGTTCTTGTTTCTTTTCTTTAGTTATCTAGAACCTTTCGCCATTGTTTTTTCAATGACCCATGGACACCCACATCTAGAGGTTGCATCATATGCGTCGAGTTTGGTGTCAATGTCCAAAAAAAATATTGTTTTCTAGGCAGCGTTGATGACTTCAAGTAAAAAATGAGAAGCTAAATTGTCACCAATGACAACAGCTTTTTAATTTCCTTCTTTGTGTTCCTGGATGTGCGGTAACAATATTTTGAAAAATCATATCTCGAAGAGAGTCGTATCAAACCAGACGCTGCTACTGTTCCTGTAAAGACTTCCAGGTGGTCCCACCCTGTGTCCATTGGAGGAATCAGTTGTCCATCAGCTGTGCCGCAGAATATGATGCTAATAGACGATTTCTAATGATCCTGGAGTCTTTCGACGCGTTTATGTCCTCGAAGAACTAGGACTTTCATCGCTCCTGGGTCGTCTGTAATATTTGGTAGCAGGGCGTATTTCTTTTAAAGCTTGTCTCAAATTCTCAAAAAACTCTTTAATCTCGTTAGGACCCACTGGATGCCCTTGAAGTTTTTATGTTTATGGCTAGTCTCTGCATGAGGTTGTTCCGAACTGCAAAGTCGTTTACGAAGTCATATCCCGGCAAGTTTTCTCTCCACTGCTTTACAACCCTACCCTCCTTGTTGATGAACATTTGAATGATGGTTCGAATGTCGGCCTTTGGTACAAAGAAAACCCCAGTCTGCTAGAATACACATTCTATCTGCTATTAATTTCTCACTCTGCAGCGTCAGAACAGGGGGATGGCCAGACTTTCCTTCGTGTCTGTGATGGATCTTGTTAAGTATAGTGGTCTATTAATTTTGTAGGTACTTCTTGGCAGCACCTGCCTGGGTGATTATTCCTGCTCTAACTTCTGCAACGGCTTTCGAAAGGTCTTTATCAATTTAATTTTTATAGTTTCGGTCAGTATTCTTTTATATATTCTTACCACTGTGATTTATTTGTAATACAAATAAACGCAAGGTTAACCTATAACAAATTATAGATGCAAACATTACATGTCTTTATCTACCCAAACTTAAATTGAACATTATGCTAACTGCTCGCCTCAATTCTGCTAATGTCTGCAATTTTTAATATATGCCAAAATTCTGCTAATGAATCAAATCCTAATTTGTATGAATATCTAAGTGTTAATATGTATTAACAAAAAATTAAATATAACACACTTAATACTAATTGTAACTCAATTAATACTAATTTTCTGTGGTGTCCATATTTTTATACAAAACCGTCGAGCTTTAAGCGTCTTATCATATGTTTGGTTGGCAAAAAATTTATGCATCCACGTTGTCCTTTCACTGTCTGTTTTTTTTTCTAGTTTTTTTTTTTTGACGGTTAGTTTTTATTAAATTTATTTATCAATAACAATAAAACAATTGTGTTTGACATTCAATTCTTAATCGCTACTTAATTGCTAAAGTGGGTATAACTAATGATTGAAATTGAAATTGTATTTAAATAAATATAGAGATTATTATTAAGTTATAACAAGTAAGACATGTCACAAATAATAAGATGACACATATCATCACAAGTAAGTAATTATAAAAATAAACAAGTCAAAAGGTACTAATAAAAAACAAAAAAAAATTAAAATATGTACACATGGATTCATTAATAATGTCAATTTCTATTTCGATTACAATAAAATTACATAGCTATGAATTCCTCTACGGAATAAAAACATTATTTAGTAAATATAGTTTGAGTTTCCTCTTAAATAGTTGCATATTGTATATATCTTTCTTCAATTCATGGGGCAATTTATTATAAAGTTTTACTGCTTGATATTGAACACCGTGTTTAACTATATTTAAAGTTGGATTATGTTTATTTTTTAAATTGTTTGTCCTCGTATTTTCTCTTAACCTCCTTTCACCTTCAGTTTCAAAATTCTTCATATTCTTTGCCAAATGGTGTTATACTGCTTGAATATATAGGCTAGGTACTGTTAATATTTTCAATTTATTAAAATAGTCTCGACAGGACTCTCTTTGTGAAATACCTACAATAGTTCGTATGGTCCTTTTTTGTAGTATGAATGCTCTGTCACAATTATACCTATAGCTATTACCCCAGAGTTGTATACTATATCGCAGCCTAGACTCGACCAGAGCATGATAGACAGTTTTTAAATGGTTCATACTGACAACATCTCTCAAACTTCTGAGGGCATAACAGGCGGATGATATGGAGCCATCTATAGCATCTAGCTCGTTTTTCCAGTTAAGCATGGCATCAATGCGTACACCTAAAAACCTAACAGAATCAACCATTTCAATTGTTTCCTCCCTCAAAACTATATCTAATTGATCATTACGCCAAGCTGTTGATTTAAATAAAATAAGATTAGTCTTTTTTGTATTAATAATTAGGTTATTGGTCACAAACCATGTTTGAAACATGCTGAGAGCTGCGTTAATTTTTGTGCTCAAATATTCTATGCGTTTATAACTAATGATCGCGTTGGTATCGTCAGCAAAAACAACTAGGCTAATATCAGAATCAAATTGTTCAATATAATTAATTAAATCATTAGTAAAAATTAAAAAAAGTATAGGGCCCAAAATAGATCCTTGAGGTACGCCCTTGCTTACATGAACCATCTGCGATCGTTGAATTTTTAGACAGTTATTGTCGTCAAATGTCTTTAATTCTACGTACATTTGTCTATTCGCTAAGTACGAGCGAAAAGCTCCAGCTCCTCTCATACCATAATATTCCAATTTCCTAAGCAGAATATTATGATCAACAGTATCAAAAGCTGAGCTCAAGTCTAAAAATATTCCAGCCACTTTCATTTTATTATTAACTTTTGCAACTACGTCGGAAACTAAAGCATTTATTGCGTCTGATGTTCCCATCTTCTCCTGGTATCCGAATTGTCTGCTGTTTTTTACTTTATGTTCTTTAAGATGAGACACAAGACGAGATTTCAACAGTTTCTCAAACATTTTAGAAATTGTCGGTAATACAGATATTGGTCTGTAATTTTTTGGATCCGAAGGCGAACCCTTCTTATGTAAAGGCACAATTTTGGCAATTTTTAGTTGTTCGGGAAAAAGCGACTTACTCATACAAGTGTTGAAAAAACAGGCAAGAGGTACGTCTAAAATATTTATGTGTTGCTTCACCACCGATATTTGAAGTTCATCATACCCACTTGAACTTTTGATAGCCATTCCTTTTACTATTTTTGTGATTTCTTCTGGTGTAATGGCTGACAAAATCATTTCTATGTCAACTCTTTTTGTGCCCTTTTGCAAGAAATATATTGCCTCATCTGCTTTATCTGTGTAAGAGGCTTGCTTATAGTTAAAATGTTCGGAGAAAATGGTAGCAACATCGCTAGGATTGTCGATATATCTGTTGTTGTGCTTTATTTTCAAGTTATTTGTTAAAAAAAATCTACTTTTGTTTCTATAGTCATTAACTACATGCCATATCTGTTTACTAACATTCTTCGCATTTTCTAGTTGTCTAGTTACTGCCTTTTTTTTTGCAACAAGAATTACTTTTCTGTATAACCTAATATAATTATTTTTGTACTCCAATACGCTTTTTTCTAAAATATTTCCCTTATTGACACATAAGAATCGTTTCATTGTACTAGATATTTAATACCTCTTGTTACCCATTTTATACTATTTTTGTTTTTTGAAACATTAATTTTTCTATAGTTTTTATGAAACTTTTTTGAAACGCATGGTAAAACTTATTTAAAAATGTATTAATTCCCATTGAAGTCCAATCAGTTTTCAATATTAACTTTTTGAACATTTCGTTATTTCTTCTAGTATATCCTCTTTTTTCAATAGTAATAATTTGGGTTTTGCTAGATTTTTTACCTTCCTCAATTTGCAAGACCAATTCACAAAGAAGCCCACCATGTCCATCTCCAAGACCATTATGATCTACGTCAGTGTTTTGTATATGCTGATTATTTAAATTTGTAATAAAATTATCTATGCATGAGGAATGGTGATTACGTATGAAAGTTGACGTTTCTATTAGGGGTCTAAAATTATAACACCGTAATAGACTTAAAAACTCTGAGCGTTTCTTTGAATCTGCTAGTAAGTTCACATTGAAATCTCCACAAAGTATGGACCTTCTATTAAAAAGAAATTCCAAAGCTTTTTCCAGAGATTCCAGAAATATGCTAAAGTTTTTATCATCAGGGGTTCGGTAAAAGCAACATAAAAACAACCCAGTTTCAACATCTCTTATTCCACATATTTCAAAAGAATTAATTTTGTAAAGTTTGTTAATTTGAGGACATTCCATAAATTCCCTATTTCTTTGTCCTAGAATAAGAGCACCTCCTCGTTTTTTATTAGTTCTGCAGTTGTAAGCAATCAGGCGATAGTCAGTAAAGGTTAATAGAGGTGCATTTATACTATTAAGAAAATGTTCTGTAACACAAATATAATTTAACCTAGGTAATATCGTGTTTAGATATAGTTCAAATTCATCTTTTTATTGTTTATGCCTCATAAGTTTTGAAGAAATATATATACAGGAATTTTGTCGTTCAAGGTATTGCTAGATATTTCATGTCTTATAGTTGTTGAAATTTGTTGAATGGATGAATGGTTACTCACGAAAAAACAAATCATTATCTGAATTCATACCAATATTTGTTTGTGTAGCTGCCACTGCGAAAGATGGTTGGTTAAGCGAAGTATGCTCCGTCTGAATGCTCATATCGCGATATTGTTTAAGTGTTAACTTTTAAATTTTCATTATTGACGGACTTAGACGCATAACTTATTTATTTTATTTTTTATTTTATCTTATCTCATCAAAGGTTCTTCACAGCTGACAATAATTTTATTGTTTACAATGACTTAGACGCATAACTTATTTATTTTATTTTTTATTTTATCTTATCTCATCAAAGGTTCTTCACAGCTGACAATAATTTTATTGTTAATAATTATAGAGTCATGTTTATATTTCAATCGTAAAATTTATCTATGTAGGTATTGACTTATATGTAATTTATTAATATAATTCGGTGCAAAGTTATTATTTAACATATTATTAAAATCTAACAATAATGTATTATTACAGTTTCTACATATTAGCTTTAACAGTCTATTAAACATATTTACATTTAAGTATTTATTTCTATAGATTTATATATTCGTCTTGCATATGTGGTTCATGAAATAATACAAAAATGACTGCACCTTCATAGGATTGTCATCATGTGTGCCTCCTAATATAATTACATAGTCAGAATTAGTGTAATTTTGGCACATTGAGACGCTAGAACTTAATATTTCAGACAAAGGTGCATCCTGCTTAATAATACTACAAAATCCTTTCCTAGTAGTTTTTGCAATGATCTCCCAAGGCCATATCCAGACTCATCGGCAAAAATCATGACTCTGCTTTTATTTGATGGACGTGAGTGTTGCGTTTTTCTATCCACGGTTATGTCACTAATGTGGTCGATCCGAGCATATGAAACACCCATGCTGCGACTAGATTGTGTATGTTGTATAACACTTGGAACATCTACGTTGTCATCCAAGATGCTAGCCATGTCCACATTATCGCAACTATTTTGATCTCCGTCCGGTGAGCTGTGCAAATTTAGACTCTTTAATTTTGCTGTTGTATTAAAACTAAGATTCGAGTTCTCAAATGATTGGCGGCTCAAAAAAGGACTTTGGGTTTGATCAGTAAAAATGGTCATTTTCTGCGTTATCGACGTCGGTAGTTTTATTTTCATATTAGTGTTGAAACGGCTTTGATACTGCGGCGAGTAAAATTTTATAGGTGTTGAGTTTGATTTTCTCGTATCTATGTTATCTGATATGCCGACTGATTTAAAAATCTTTATTTTGTTTTGATAAGTCTTTATTTCTTTTTTTAGGGTCGTATTTTCCATATTTAAATTTTCGATCTCTGTGTCAGCAATTGTTAATTCTATGTTTAACTTATTCACCTCATCGGTTAAAGTGCTAATGTCTTCAATACAACATTGCCAGTTTTGTTGACTGTGGTACGATATATCAAAATCAAGTTCGCTCTCAGTTTTGTTTATATTTGATCGTTGTTGCCTTCCCAGCGTTACGTTTTCAGAGTCTTCCATTATACTGATGTGCTCAAAAGAACCTAAAATGTGTGCACGAGGTTCGAACGCAGGGCTATGACTTTCGCAGCAACCGTGGCGAGCCGTGGGGGAGACACAAAAACTAAAAGTGTGAAGCGACACAAAATCGAACCAGGCCCTTTTTAACTTCACAACACAGAGTTTCTTCACCGCAACTGTTTTACAGTTTAGAATAAAATTTTATATAACTTACACTCTTCTGAGTATTACTTGTTTCTATCCTCACAGTATGTAACTTGGATTATCACTGCACTTAATTGTTTATTAGTATTCCGAGTTTTATGCACTTTTCTATTTTTAGTAGTGGGAGTTGACTAATTTATCTGGCAACACCATAAATAGTTTATTTCTATGAGCGTGTAACGGGGGATTTTCTTTGTGATGCTTAAAATATGACCGAATTCACTTGAGTACCTGGAACGCGCCCTATTTAATTTTGTTTGGTGGGGCGGACGATTTGAATTTACGAAAGTTAACGAATAAGATGATACACAAAATATTTACTTTTCAAATTTATCACATAAAAAGTCTATTAAACACCTTGATTTTCATAACATTACTTCTTTTTGTTATTTTACTACGAAGTATTCTCTAAACTCACATATCTAATGTTTATTTTGTAAATTGTTCACCACTACACGTCTTTTGTATTTTCTCGGTCACAATGAAAAGTTCAACGTCGCCAACACTTTCACTATATTATAGTCGGTAAACCGACTATAATATAGTGAAATATATATATAATATATTAACAGATTTATCACAGTTTCACAGTTTGATTTTGTTATTTACTATTAATATTAAAATATTTTGCATGGATTGATTGTTTACATTCTGACAGCGTTGCCAGTTTTTTTAAATTTATTTTATACAGTTCATTTGCGAAAATAGGCGCGCACAAGCGCTGTTGGAAATAGGCAAAATCGTCATGGCCTTTGCGAAATCGACCAATTGTGGGTACTTTTCAGTTCCATCTTCATTAGAATTTTTTAAAATCTTTTAGTGTCCATTTGTGTGGGATCAGAACTTCTCCTGATTCTAACAGATCCGCCACTGCTTTATCCCATTTAAGCTCCCTATAGTCGCAGTCAATTACTTGTAAATAGAACGTCACATTCGTAAACCAAATTTGGAAATGATTTACAAACAGTTTTTGACTACCTGAGTGAAAATGTTTAATCCTGCTAATTTTCTGCAAGGATTTTATATAACTCTGTCAAAAACTGCTATCTTTTCAGATCAGCAAGACAATCTGCTAGATCCTAAATTGGGGATCTAATTCTGCTAAAATAGCAGAATTCTGCTAAATCTGGTCACACTGGAGTGCAGTGATTGGAGTCCGCACAGCACTCTCCCCGCTCCCGGATCGCGACACGAGGTCACGCTTCGCACATGTTAAATCATGTTTAAAGTAGCCCCTCAATCTGTCAAAATTACCTTTACTGTTAAAGTAACCCTGTTTTACGGTACATAATGATCATAATGTGAAAATGTGGTCTTGAGAACTATAATTTAGATTAGAGGTAAATTAATCATTTGATGATGAATGATTTCAAAATAGGATATGAAAACTATAACCGAACAGATCGAAATATCTACGAGGTTACGCAACGTTACCACTGCACGTTTATAGATGGGTGACCGTTATGGAAAAATGGTGACGATAGTGGTGATGATGATGAAGGTGTGAATGATGACAATGATGGTGATGATGATATTGATGATGATGACCACCACAACCAGCAAGGTGGTGGTGATAGTGATGTTGATGATGGTGGTGGTCATAGGTGTGGTGATGAGGGCAATGATGGTCATGATGATGGTGGTTTTGGTGGTGTTGATGATGGTGGTGGTGACAGTGGTAGTGGTGGTGGTGGTGGTCATCATCATCAATATAATTATCACCATCACCACCACCATCACCATCACCACCATCATCATAATCACCACCATTAGCTATGTTTTTTTATATGGAGTGATGCGTGCTCTGGATGCGTGCTATGAAAGCGTGAAATGTACGCCGCGAGTAAGATGTTCTATGAAGATTATCTTCATAGCACATCCTACTCGCCCCGCTACATAGCTTAGCATCAGTGGAAAGGATCACATAGTTTCGTAGCTTAGCTTTCACATACTCACAGCATAGCTGCAAAGCACATCTCTGGTGGAAAAGCACCCTTACCATCAGGCGCACGACCTGCTCGTCTACTCATTTCGTAGTATAAAAAACATATAAAACTGTCCATCCCCTTAGCCGGGGGTAAAGGTTAAAAACTATATAATCGAAAGTAAAATATCTCAAAACATACCACTTAGCCTATACCTCACAGCGTCTGTGCTTTTTAGAAATATACACAATAATAAAACCACAAACATTGTTAATTTTAACGACTTGCTCACAGCAGTCACAACACACGTCATTATCTAACGACCCTGAATAATAACTGAGCTGTAAATAAAATAGTCATCCACATTTATTTTGTAATCTTGTTTTTCGCTACAAATTTAAAATTATGTTTTGCAAATAAGGATGTAACGATTAGGTATAATCATTAAACATTTCATTTTTATCTTCTAGTACAATAAAAACATTCAATCTTTAAAATCAACAAACTAATGCACACAAAGATAACCTTATACCTTTCGGCGTTTTAGGACCACAATGAGAAATTACCACAATTAAAAATGACCACTTCTTGAAATGCCTACTTCTTGAAATGACCACTTCTGGAAATGACCACTTCTTGAAATGACCATTTAAACATAAATAAGCTTTTTCTAGTATATTTAGACGCTTTCATTAATTTAGGACCATTACCAGACAATGCATTGCATGCTGCAACTGTCTTGTACTACAAGTTTAAGAAAAAGGTGTAAAATCTATACATTTGCAATTAAATCATAAATAAAGTCTTTTAAAAATGCGAGACTCGATTTCTGAACTACTTATTTATTATATGTAACTACAAATTTGTGTACGGAACCCTCAGTGGGCGAGTCCAACTTGCACTTGCAAGCCGTATTGGTGCTTTTAACTTTCTTATAAAAACAAACATTAATGGGGATTTAGCATGTCTTAAATGCAAACATCGTAAGTCTGTTTACTAGATTTTCACACACATTATTGAAGACATAAACGGACATAAATGACAGTAATGTAGTAGGTGTGCTGGCCCCACAAGTGGCCAGTTATCAAGTCAAAATCTAAAGAAAAGGGCAATGCTGCCAGCCTTCTGGGCACGGTGCCGGTCGATAGCGATGCGGAGGAATTCTATGACGCCTGCTTGTTTTAATTTTATTTTATGTAGTAATTTGTACATAGGTAGTGTAAATATTATTATTATTATGTTTATAATTTAGAGTAGCTATATTAAAGACCCTGATTTTTAAATAATAAATGATTATAATATTATTAATTAAACAAAATACATGGTCCATGTTGAAGAAAAGGTAGTTTCATGTCTATTGTTATATTCCCGAAAATAACAGAAAAAATCAATAAGTGGTCATTTAAGAGTGGTCATTTTATGAAGTGGTAATTTCAAGAAGTGGGTATTTTAAGAAGTGGTCATTTCAAGAAGTAGGCATTTCAAGAAGTGGTCATTTCAAGAACTGGTCATTTCTCATTGTGGTCCTAAAACGCCGAAAGGAACCTATATATTGCAATATCACACTATTTTAAAAAGTCGTAAAAGTAGGAAGGCATGATTTAATTTGACTGCCTCTGTGGCGCGGTGGGAGTGTATCCGACTGCTACGCAAGAGGTCGTGGGTTCGATCCCTACCTAGGATACAACTTCGTGTGATGAGCACGATGGTTTAATCTGTGTCTGGGTGTTACTTAACTGTAATATGTATGTATTTAGAAATATATAAGTATGTTTATCCATAGTACAAGCTCTGCTTAGTTTGGGATCAGATAGCATTGTGTGAGTTATCCCAAGATATTATTGAAGATAATATTATTGAAAAAGAGAAAAATGTAATCCGCTGCTTTGATCCGTTGACGTCGGCGATGCGACACTGACATAAAACTTTAATCAATTGCTCAGACCAAATAATTGATCTGAGATCAATTGTCTAAATGCTGCCGCTTGCTGAGGGCATGTAACCTATCTACACCCTTTTACTTAAAACATCATTGTTCCTGACTTTTGAATTCACCACAAATAAAGCTTTTGGGTTTGAAACGCAAATCGCAGGTTTTTTACACACCCGTATTAGAATCCATATTAGTGGCTACAGAAGCTTCATATGTAGGTACTTCATACATGATTCAATATTGTGTGAGTTATTTTAATAACTCAAAACCAATTTGAAAGCACAAATTTAAAAAACATTTAAGCCTTAAGAACATTAAGGCTCTAAATACCTGTATTATTCAAGTCTTGAAAGAAAACAAACTTTTGGTTGAGGCACAGATAATATAATACTATACTAGTAGTTGAGGTAACAAACACGGTAACACTGCGAGTTGTAAAATTTCGGTTGATTGGTCTAGTGCAGTGTTTCGCAAACTTTTCGAGTTCAAGGTACACTTACAACATCAGAACAGCGGCACACTCAGACGTGGGGGTACCCATGGGGGGAACGGGGATTTAGTGATTGAAAATTTTGAGAAAAGTTTTAGTGTACTGTTACATTGACGCAGCTCTTGGGCGAGCTAGTACCGGCTGTTCTTCAGGAACTTGTATCGGGCGTTCAAATATAAAGAACTTTTCCCAATATGATCACTATATTGATTGCTGAAGTATAGAAGGAGGTCAAGCTGTATGTATAGATTATTTATTGCATTAAAACTGTTTAATTAAACTGTGAAAATAAACCAAATGATCAGATATAGGTATAAATGAAATTGGGAACTTATGCCCCGTTTATACTTAAGAAAGTAACGGACACAAACAGAATATATCAGAGTTAATAGATACCATTGCCTACTTTGTTGCAATCCCTCCAATTATTTTTTTTAATTTTGAAAAGCTGAGAATATAAAAATTTTATTTTTACACTTCACAAAATATCATTGCTTCACAATCGTCATCAATTGCAATGAAAACTTAATATAGGCGTGCTGGTAGCGGCGCGGCACTGCTGTTGAGATGGAAATCTAGCGAATGGCATTATTGCATGAAAAATTGTCTTCAATAAATTCTTCATGGTTTTCTTGATCCAATGAAAGAAAGAAAGGAAATGTAATACATTTATTTCGGCCTGGGCCAAACGTAACAAAATAAGTAGGCACAGACAGAGTAAAAAAAACTGACAATAATTTGATCTGCCTCTGTGCCGCGGTAGGCGTGTGTCCGACTGCTACGCAAGAGGTCGTGGGTTCGATTCCCCTTACGGAACAGCACTTTGTGTGATCCACATATTGTTGTTCCGCGTCTGGGGGTACTTTATGTCCGTGACTTGTATGACTGTAAAGTCCCCGGTGACACAGGGCTTGTAGGGTACTGTAGGAGTCGTCTTAATAAAAAAAAATGGTTACAGTACCTACCTATGCTGTTCCGCAAGCCCTAAAAGGTACCATCACCTCAGCATAATAAGCTGAGCTTGACGTCCAGCGCTTATTTTCAGTTGGCAACCTTGGTTGAGTGACGCACTGACATATTTGCACAGATAATTACAAGTACCTGGATGACCGAGCTTTGCTCGTCATTTTCAGGGTTCCGTAGCCAAAGTGGCATGTTTGGTCGTCTGTTTGTCCGTCCGAATGTCACATGCATTTTACTCAAAGGCTACACAATGAATATATTGATGAAATTTGGTGAAAAGGCGTCTTGGAGTAGCCGCTACTTAAGTTGATAGCTACAAAATAAAAATAAATATTTTTAGGCATTCGATACATTTTACAAAAGCTGAAAAAAAGAACAGCAAAATCACCGTGTGGAATTATTCGACAGGCCTTTAAAAACATGTAAGGTTTCAAATAAACTTTTTTGATTGAGTGAATCATCGCCCCGAAAGTTGCTTAAATTGTGTCCCCTCCCCTTATCTTTTGAACTGTGTGACCAAAAAATAATAGTCATTTTATAGGCATTTCTTGCCAATCACTTTATTAAAAAATGCAATTGTATTAAAATCACAAATTTAGCGCTTAATAAATACTTTTGACTAAAATTATTTTTGACATTATCGGATATACAAGAAAGGGCGTAAATGCCATGAACATAACGTTCTTCTGCTGGTGCAATTATATCGGATTTTTACATCAACGGCCGCGGAACCCTACACTGAGCATGGTTCGACATGCTCTAGTTCTTTTTTTTTTGGTTAATAATAATAATAATAATAATATTTATTTATTTCTCTCTCACACAGGGTAATTGTAACAAAAATAAGAAATCTTACACTAGGTTCACATAAATAGTGAGTAAGTCTGTGTGAGAGACTGGTATCCGTACTAGGAAAACCTGTATGACAGATTACCAGCCTCTCCCAGCTCTAGACAAATGGTGTTCACATATCTTAATATTATTCTTAGTTTGCAATGTAGGTCTACTATGCAAGAGGAGGAAAGGTGTGTGAGCGTGTGTGTGTGTGTGTGTGTGTGTGTGTGTGTGTGTGTGTGTGTGTGTGTGTGTGTGTGTGTGTGTGTGTGTGTGTGTGTGTGTGTGTTTGTTTGTGCGTGTGTGCGCGTTGTGAAATGAGTTTACGTGTGAAGATATTGCTAACCCTACGACGCAATTAGTGACATCTTGGGATCAGAACTAGCTGACAAGTTAGCAGATCTGTTAGCTTATATCCGCATTGCTGCGATTTGTAATTGAAATAGATAAATGAAATAATAAATAGATGATACAAAAATAATAATATGGTATTTATACAGCAATTTAAGAGGGTACATGGAGTAGGTTTTCAGTGTCTTCATAACTAAGGGATTTAAGCCAGGCAGAGACAGCTTTTTTGCAACTAAATTTTGTAAGCGAGTAGATAAGGAGCTTCTCGTTTATTTTATTATATAAGTATCTGCCCAAAAAGCCGAAGAATTTACCAGAGAAAGCCGTAGACCACCGATTAATCCCTCGAGAGCAAACTTTATGCTTCAGCCGTTTTTTACCCATCGAGGAGTCAAATTTGAGTAGTGAATGTTGTTTTAGAGTAGTGACTAAGACGTAGAGTTGGCGTACCGTCAGGACATCAGAGCGCTTGTAGAGCTCTCTAGTTGGAAACAAAATGGCAAGGAGAGACTTACCTTAAGAACTGACCTTTGAGCTCTTTCCACCTCCATCAAGCTGGTTTTGCAAGCGCCTCCCCATGCAGAGATACAGTATGACAGTATCGGTTGGCATAAGGACATGTAGACCATTTTGATGACATTTTCATCAGCAATATTCCGTAGATTTTTAAAGAGGAAAATCAATTTGCGAGTTCTAGCGGCGACAAGTTCTATATGCTGTTTAAAGTTTAGCTTATTGTCTATGATAACACCAAGATATTTGGTATGCGAGGCAGATTCTAAATAGTTACAAGGACATGAAGTACGGGTCTGGTGGCAGGAATGAGCTATAAGATTGTGAGACTGAAGTACATTAGATGGAACAGATTTAATTGCGAATGGAATATATTTGGTTTTGTCGACATTAAGTGTCAGTCCATTGTTCCTCAGCCATTCCGATACAGCATTAAAGCCTGTTTGTGCATAGTCATAGGCATCTTTCCACGTGTCGCCATAAAAAATTAACGCTGTGTCATCGGCAAAGGTTATAATTTTACCATTTGTCAGTTGGAGATTACACAGATCATTGATATAGGTGAGAAAGAGCGTCGGGCCAAGCACACTGCCTTGCGGCACGCCGAAAGTTATCGGGAGATCGTCACTGGTGATTTCACCAACTCTTACTCTCTGGTATCTGCCTGTAAGATAGTCAGTAAATAGTTTTTTGTTGGTTGCCGCGAACACCCAATCTTTCCAATTTGTTTAGCAGTAGTGAGATAGAGACTGTGTCAAAAGCTTTCGCTAAGTCCAGGAATATTGCGATAACTTTTTTCTTTTTGTCAAGCTTGTCAACAAACTGACCCGTCAACTCATGCACCGCATCACAAGTTGAGATGCCTGCTCTGAAGCCGAATTGAGATTGTGATATGAGGTTATGAGACTCGAGGTAGTGTGTCAAACGTTTATTTAAAAAAATTTCCACTAATTTTGATATGGTGGGGAGGATAGAGATGGGTCTATAATTATTGACACAGCCTCTATCTCCACTCTTGTATATGGGAATTACTTCCGCTAGTTTAAATACTTCTGGAAACACTCCAGTGCTAAACATAAGGTTAAAAATGTACGTTAGGGGAGGTACTAAGATGTCGTGATATCGTTTTAAGAAGGCACCAGAGATACTGTCCCTTCCAGTTGTATTAACCTTCTTTAGGCTTTGGATGTGACTCAGAACCTCAGTTTCTGAAGTAGGTGTTAAACCAAACGATTTGAGATGGGAATCCACGGACGATACTATAGGCAGATTTTGTGAGCTTGTTTTGTTGGCTAAATTTCTACCAATGGATACAAAAAAGTTGTTAATGTTATTAACTGAAGTAACTGGACTTGTTGTATTTAGTAGATCAGTGGCAGGATTGGATTTTAGGTTGTAATTTGTAACCTTTTTTATTGTGCTCCATAATGCTCCATTATTAGTCTTAGCAGCATCGTTTATTAGGTTATTTTCATATTCACGTCTTACTTTTTTCAAAAGGTCGTTACAAAAGTTTCTGTACCTTACATAAGTGATTTTAATAATTTCATTATTTGGGTTTTTCTTTAATTTAGTGTGTAATTTGTCTCTGTTTTTTGTACATTTTAACAGGCCATTGGTCATCCAAGGTTTTTTAGTACGCTTGCGATTTGAAATGGTGATGATACGAGTGTTGGATTCAATTGTAGAGATCAGTTTTGATATTAGTAAGGAAGCAGCTATATTAGCGTTGGTTGAGTTGTAGATAGAGTTTAAACATAGATTATTCATGTCAGTGTCTAGTTTAACATAATCGATTTTCTTTAAGGTAAATGACTTATTGAGATTGATGTAATGTTTTAGTGAAATGATAACGCAATCATGATCGGTTAATGAAGTCTCAGCAACATAGCAGAATGTGTACTGATGAGATATCAATAATATTTATCGATTTTACCGATATTTTTTTTTGATCTTACAGATATAATAATAAAAAAAGATGAATAATAATAATAAAAACAAAAAAATAAAATTTTATGATTTAAAAGCCTGTTGAATGATGTGCCACACGTTGATGTTTGTTCAACAAAAGAAGTTTCAACTTCCCTAATAATATTTATTCTTATTATTAAACTATCAAACTAAGTAGCGGCTATTACTCTTGTAACAGCCGCTACTTAGTTTGCCACCATTTCACCAAATTCAACCAATATACATTGTGTAGTTTTTTTTTTTAAATGCCTGTGACATATGGACAAACAGACGGACATTACGAAACTATAAGGGTTCCGTTTTTGAAGCAGTATTTAAAGTAAAACTAAAAGGAAAACTATCACAAGTAAGTAGGCTGTACAACTTAACGAGTAACAGCAAGCAGACCAAGTGAGAAGTACCAAAATTATCATATAGATTCCATTGAAAAACACTAACGTTTGTTAGTATTATGAAACAAAAACAACAGAAAACCCATTTCTTAAGCCGCATTATTCGGATGGGGGACTACGGAACCCCATATTGTGCGTGGCGATCTTACCGACATAATAATAAAAAATATGAAATAATAAATCAAAAAACAAAAAAAGTAATAAAAAATCCGGGCAAGTGTATGTTGGGCCACGCACAATGTAGGGTTCCGTAGTCCCTCCCCCCCCCCCCTCAATCTGAAATCGGGTCTTCTGTTGTTTTTGTTCCTAAATCTATTTAATTAATAATATTATTCAATGGAATTTGTACGAAAATTTTGTTACGAGTACTTCTCATTTGATCAGCCGTTACTCGTAAACTTGTTAAGCCTACTTAGCTGTGATAGTTTTTCCTTTAAATTTCACTATATATACACATTTTTTTCTTTTTCACATACCCAACATCAATCATTTGGCTGGCAGGGGGGGAGGGGACACTCGACTTTGACAGTTTCTCTTTACATTTACAAACTTTGCTTAATATTTTACAAACGGATCCCTAAATCTAAAAATCGTCTAACCAACCCCTTAACGCCCACATTTTACGAGAATGTTATATCTTTCAAGGGCAAGACACGAAAATGTCAACCTTACCCCAGCTGCCTATTTGGATGATGTTACTATTAAATATTATAATGATTAATAAAAGTCTATTATTATTGTAATTATAACATTCTTAATAAAATTGTTGAATAAATAAGTTATTTAATACCTATAGGTACAGGGTGAACCAAAGCAATGCCCCTGGAGGGAAAGTACCCCAAAATTTTAAATCCCTTCGGCCACATTCGAAACCAAGTTTCGAAACCGGTTTCGAAAACAGAATATTTTTTCTTCTTTCGAAATTGGTTTCGATAAAAGAATAATACTTCTTCTTCCGAAACTGGTTTCGATAAAAGAATAATATTTCCTCTTCCGAAACTCTGTCAAAACTCCCGTCGATGTCACCAAAGGGGCTAAAAATAATTCCCCACAGTCAACGATCCATAATAAACAAGACTTTTATAAAACATCCAAATACACTGCGAATATTCAATAAACTGCGAACAAAAAAGCTAACTATTAATCTATTGACTATTAAAACTTTTATTTAGCAAATCAGTAAAAATTAGATACAAAATATTGCCTGCCAAGGTTTCTTCTTTATTCTATTATTATTATTTTTTTTTTTAATTATTATTTTTTCTTTTCATTACATTTCGGAGCAGCTCGTCTCGATCCGTGCGAGCTTCGTACAGCCGTACCATATACGTTACATAGCTCGGCCGAGCTACATGGTAAGCGGAGTATTAGGTTTCATTTTCGTTACGGAATTTCTTGATTCGGTCACCGCGCTTGAAGCCCGCGATAAAAGCTATGCAATAGCTTAAAAAAATTGACACTAAAAACGCACTTGACTGTAACTGTCTCCATTTTATGAAACTGCTGTTCAATCAGTGTCACCATCAACACAATCGCTCAGTCACAATCAGTTTACACAACGAAAACGAATCTTTATTTTCCTATAGTTACAAACCTCTTTTAACATTAACCTTGAACACTTAGAAAAATAATAGAATAAAGAAGAAACCTTGGCAGGCAATATTTTGTATCTAATTTTTACTGATTTGCTAAATAAAAGTTTTAATAGTCAATAGATTAATAGTTAGCTTTTTTGTTCGCAGTTTATTGAATATTCGCAGTGTATTTGGATGTTTTATAAAAGTCTTGTTTATTATGGATCGTTGACTGTGGGGAATTATTTTTAGCCCCTTTGGTGACATCGACGGGAGTTTTGACAGAGTTTCGGAAGAGGAAATATTATTCTTTTATCGAAACCAGTTTCGGAAGAAGAAGTATTATTCTTTTATCGAAACCAATTTCGAAAGAAGAAAAAATATTCTGTTTTCGAAACCGGTTTCGAAACTTGGTTTCGAATGTGGCCGAAGGGTTTTAAATTAGCAAATTTTACTAAAAGGAAACATTCTTTTATTTTTGCATTCAAACAATTTCTAAAATTGATTTGTGACTATACTATAATATATCAACAAGTGACTTTTGAAAAATCTTTTAATTGAAGTTCTAATTATTTTCAAAATTATATTATAATAATAATATCTTAGGACAACTCACACAACGTCATCTGATTTCAAACTAAGCAGAGCTTGTACTATGGCAACCAGACCTCTGATAAATATACTAATATATTTCTAAATACATATATATTATAGATAAATAACACCCAGACGAAGAATAAACCATCGTGCTCATCACACAAAGTTTTATCATGGGTGGGGATCGAACCAACGACCCCCGACTGAGCAATCAGGGTCACTAACCACTAGACCAACAGGCCAGTCGAAAATATTTCCTTTAAGTAAAATTCGCCAACTCAAATATTTAGGGTACTTACCCTCCCAATGTCTTTAAATAATTAATTAATAATAATTAATGTCGGCTATGTTATTATAGTATTTATAAATAAAATATGAAATGAAGAATATGTTATATATATTATATTTTCAAAACAAAATAAAAAGTAATAAAAACATTTTTAGACAAGTGTTAATAATTTAGACTCATCATATCTCAATATTCCCATAAGCCACAACAATGCGCTTTAAGTGAACATAGGGCGAGGTCTTCAGTTAAGGCGCTTTCCCGTGCAAAATCCATCGCTGGCCATTTTTTGTACACTTTTGTGGAGCTATCTGCTCTTTATTCAAAAAGAAATATCAATTAATAAAAATACATTAAATTTCTTCATAATTTTGACTCCAAAATTTAAAGTTTAATGTTTATTTAATCTCCTCACAAAGTGACCACAGAAATGAGAAATAATTATTGATAATATGCATCTTCTCGTAAAGTACCATTTTCTTTGGTTTGCTACTTACACTAATGGATAGGCAATTTAATAAAAATATTATGCAGCAAAATTTTATTTTATAAAAATTTTATTACAAAAACTGAGCGCAGTCGCTACGGTGCGACAAAGAGGGAACGAATGCTCAAGGTTTTGTCCGCCGTGGACATTTTTTCCATAGCAAAGAGCCCAATGTCCTTCGTTGAGATATATGTATAGTGTATCAGAACTTTTTACATTAAATTGTAAAAAAAATAAAAACCTTTACCAATTTTGGCCAAAAATGTCGCCAGTTTACAATGATTTTTGTAATAAATAAAGCGTAATTACAAACAAAAGTATCTTAGCATTCAACTAATTAAATTATGCTATTTTATTTATATTTCTATCTTATGTACTTATTTAATTTATTCTAATTTAGGCTAAAATAATTTCAATTACACAAATATCTGAGTGATACGTTTGTGCATCGTGATTTATTAGTATTGATAATAATTATATTTTTAGTTCTGAATAAATGAAACAATAACAATTAATATATTATGACTTAATATAATAAGTTACTGTTTATCAGCATCGTCTATTTTCGCGCCAAATCTCAAAATTATACATTAATAAAAAAAAACTTTATGTTGACAATAATCACATTACAAAAATTGATTGATGATGCGCTTCTCAAACTAAATAACGCCTTCATGCCTTTGTTAGAGGGTAACGAAAGTAGACGTAAAAATATTAAAACGTAAAACGATTAGACATAGATAGGTACTACATAAAGAACTTAAGATTAAGTACTTGCAGTAGATACTATATTAATATCAATATTTTATTCTTCTTTTTAAGGTGATGGCAGTCAAGTTGAATTTTCATTTATTTATTTGTCTAAAGATTCATTCTTATATATTTTAAACCTAGTACAATTATTTCCACGCCATAAAACCAAAACAAAAAAATAAACTTAAAAAAAAGTTACACCTTGCTGGGGAAATGGCGCCAGATCAGTTTACCGCCATTTTATAAATTGGTGTGACTATAGTAACATTATTAGAGATCCATCTTAGGTAAGACTCCGTGGAATAAATTTTAAAATGATAGATACGCGTACCAAGCTGGAATTGTCATGGTAGCTTCCTTTTGACGAGACGCCCAACTTTATGTATCTACTATTATGTATATACGACAAATTGATATAGTGGCACGTTAATGAAGAAAACAGGTATTAAACATGACAAACTTACATATAAAAAAACTCTCTACACAAAATTATACATCAACATGCCGTGATTAGTTAACCAACCGCAAATATATCTATACTAATATTATAAAGAAGTAAAGTTTGTGTGTTTGTATATTTGTTAAATTTGAAGGGGTAATCTCGGGATCTACTGAATCGATTTTAAAAATTCTTTCACCAATTGAAAGCCACATTATTGCTGAGTGTCATAGGTTATATAAAAAACCGAAATATAAAAAAGGCTTTTACGTGGTAGTCCGTTTTGCAAAGTGAATCAGAGAAAAAACGGTCGAATGAAGGCGTTTCTTACGTACGCTGCCTTAACTATGAAAGATATATTTTTGAGTTCTAGAGAAATGATGTGGAGCTTGAAAATGCCAACAAAAAAGTCAACGACAGCATATTATTATGTCTAACTTTTATATTTAAGTTACAAAAAGTAGTTTTAATTTTCTTTCTTGACGCACCGGGAGGCACTGGCAAAACGTTTCTTGCAAATTTGGTATTGGCAAAAGTAAGACAATTCGGGAGAAATGGACTAGCCGTTGCCTCTTCGGGGATTGCCGCTACTCTGTTAAATGATGAGAAAACAGCACACTCCACCTTTAAGCTACCTCTGACAGTCTCACTAGAGCAACAGTCAGTTTGTTCCATACGTAAAAATGCGCCACTCGGGAAACTTTTACAAAAAACTTCTTTAATTATATGGGACGAATTTACCATGAGTCATAGAGCTCATGTTGAAGCAGTAAACCGAACGCTCAAAGACCTCAGAAACTCTGATGCTGTAATGGGTGGCGTTACTTTTGTTTTCGCGGGCGATTTTCGGCAAACACTGCCTGTAGTAACAAAATGAACACGCGCCGATGTCATCAGAGCATGCTTAAAATCATCTCACTTATGGAGTTCGGTTGCATCTCTCAATTTACGAACAAACATGAGAGCCCATTTGAGCGACAACAACGATGACGACTTTCCGCGTCAACTACTCAATCTTGGCGAAGGAAAATTTGTCTCTCCTAACACCAACAGCAATGACATTAAACTTGACGAGACATTAGGACACATATTGCACAGGTTGGAACATCTTATTGACGCAATATATCCCGGTCTTGAAAAGTTATTGGAGAGAGATTATCATTGGCTTTGTTCTAGGGCAATAGTGTCACCCAGAAACGATAAAGTGAATGAAATAAATAAACTCATTTTAGAGAAAATTCCCGGTCAGGTCAAACACTATAAGTCTATTAATACGGTGTGTAATATTGAGGATACAGTGCACTTTCCCTAAGAATTTTTAAATTCTTTGAACCCTTCTGGCTTACCTCCTCACAACCTTGTGTTAAAAGTTGGCATTCCTATCATGCTAATAAGAAACTTGAGCCCCCCCCAACATGTGTAATGGGACAAGGCTGCTTACAAAAGAGTTACGGGACAATATAATCGTGGCGACCATTCTCACAGGGCCAGCAGTGGGACAACTGTCTTATATTCCGCGGATACCCATGATTCCAACTGATTTACCCATACCGTTTAAAAGGCTACAGTTTTCAGTGAAGATCTCTTTTGCCCTCACTATTAACAAGTCCCAAGTTCAAACATTCTCTCTGGTGGGCATTGACCTGAGAAAGCCGTGTTTTTCCCATGGGCAGTTATATGTTGGCTTATCTCGGGTTGGAACTCCTGTTAGACAATATATTTTGCTACCAAATGATAATATTACATCCAATATAGTTTACAGAGAAGTTTTGAACAATTAAAATTACCATAACCAAACTAACTTTTCCCGCGACTTGGTCCTCATGGAAATCGTTTATCGCAAATCCCGCAGAAAATGTTTTTTCTTTCGGACAAAGTTACTTTCGAATTTTGTATTAGCATGCAAATACAAACTATACCTACGTATAACCCTCCTTTTGGCAGTTAGAAATTAAAATATAACACTCTGTACTAAAAAAGGATTATTAACATTATGCCCAACGAAGTGGGCACGGGTCAGCTAGTTTTTAATAAAAAAATGTTTTTTATGGTGCTTGTTTTGGATTTTAATGACCTGGTCGCTTGGACGTCATATTTTATTTGACAAAACACTGCATTTGCACTCGTACAGTATATTTCTTCGGTAATTTTACACGATAAACGCGGAGCTGTAAAAATAGCGACAAGTTAGTTTGCCGCCATTTTTACAACTCTTTTATGGTACAACGATTGTGGTTTTACGTAGCACTAGTAAAAACTACAATCGTTGCATTAATTGTTCTAGGGATCCTAGCCTATCTGCCAAACTAAAGTCTATTCAACTTTTTTCTTCGTTTCCGTCCTTGGCATCAAAAAGTCCTTTATGATGTTGTTAAGAGGTGCTTCTACCAAGAGCCAAAGGATCAGCCCTCCTATGAAAGCCCAAGTCAGAATGATGACACCGTTTTGCACCTGAAATATTGGTGATTACATAATTAAAATTCGCATTCTGTTTATTTATTATGAGATGTCAAAATATAGTCAGATTACTTTAATTGCAGCTTCTCAAATTTAGTGCAGCATAACATTGCGAGGAAAAGAGAAATGTCTTGGAACCAAAAATCACCACTTCTCTGAGCACTGAGCACTCTTTTAAAGAAAAAAAATATATAAGTACAAAAAAAAGTAACCGACTTAAATCACGGTTGAATTGCTGACATTTATTGAGGAGTCCCGTTGTCTGTCTCCGAAACTCATTATCAGGTCTTTACAAATTTGAAATGGGACTAGGTATTTCAGATTAAACCTCTTTCTAACAAAAAATAATATTACAAATCCGTCTAAACACCGTGATTTTGTAGTCGTTTTGAGGTTTTTTGTTTTTATTTATTTATTTATTTTTTATTTATTTATTTATCAATAACAATAAAACAATTGTGTTTGACATTCAATTCTTAATCGCTACTTAATTGCTAAAGTGGGTATAACTAATGATTGAAACTGAAATTGTATTTAAATAAATATAGAGATTATTATTAAGTTAAAACAAGTAAGGCATGTCACAAATAATAAGATGACACATATCATCACAAGTAAGTAATTATAAAATTAAACAAGTCAAAAGTACTAATAAAAAACAAAAAAAATTAAAATATGTACACATGGATTCATTAATAATGTCAATTTCTATTTCGATTACAATAAAATTACATAGCTATGAATTCCTCTACGGAATAAAAACATTTTCCTAGTAAATATAGTTTGAGTTTCCTCTTAAATGGTTGCATATTGTATATATCTTTCTTCAATTCATGGGGCAATTTATTATAAAGTTTTACTGCTTGATATTGAACACCGTGTTTAAATATATTTAAAGTTGGATTATGTTTATTTTTTAAATTGTTTGTCCTCGTATTTTCTCTTAACTTCCTTTCACCTTCAGTTTCAAAATTCTTCATATTCTTTGCCAAATGGTGTAATACTGCTTGAATATAAGGCTAGGTACTGTTAATATTTTCAATTTATTAAAATAGTCTCGACAGGACTCTCTTTGTGAAATACCGACAATAGTTCGTATGGCCCTTTTTTGTAGTATGAATGCTCTGTCACAATTATACCTATAGCTATTACCCCAGAGTTGTATACTATAACGCAGCCTTGACTCGACCAGAGCATGATAGACAGTTTTTAAATGGTTCATACTAACAACATCTCTCAAACTTCTGAAGGCATAACAGGCGGATGATATGGAGCCATCTATAGCATCTAGCTCGTTTTTCCAGTTAAGCATGGCATCAATGCGTACACCTAAAAACCTAACAGAATCAACCATTTCAATTGTTTCCTCCCTCAAAACTATATCTAATTGATCATTACGCCGAGCTGTTGATTTAAATAAAATAAGATTAGTCTTTTTTGTATTAATAATTAGGTTATTGGTCACAAACCATGTTTGAAACATGCTGAGAGCTGCGTTAATTTTTGTGCTCAAATCTTCTATGCGTTTAGAACTAATGATCGCGTTGGTATCGTCAGCAAAAACAACTAGGCTAATATCAGAATCAAATTGTTCAATATAATTAATTAAATCATTAGTAAAAATTTAAAAAAGTATAGGGCCCAAAATAGATTCTTGAGGTACGCCCTTGCTTACATGAACTATCTGCGATCGTTGAATTTTTAGACAGTTATTGTCGTCAAATGTCTTTAATTCTACGTACATTTGTCTATTCGCTAAGAACGAGCGAAAAAGATTTAGCGCAGCTCCTCTAATACCATAATATTCCAATTTCCTAAGCAGAATATTATGATCAACAGTATCAAAAGCTGAGCTCAAGTCTAAAAATATTCCAGCCACTTTCATTTTATTATTAATTTTTGCAACTGCGTTGGAAACTAAAGCATTTATTGCGTCTGATGTTCCCATCTTCTCCTGGTATCCGAATTGTCTGCTGTTTATTACTTTATGTTCTTTAAGATGAGACACAAGGCGAGATTTCAACAGTTTCTCAAAAATTTTAGAAATTGTCGGTAATACAGATATTGGTCTGTAATTTTTTGGATCCGAAGGCGAACCCTTCTTATGTAAAGGCACAATTTTGGCAATTTTTAGTTGTTCGGGAAAAAGCGACTTACTCATACAAGTGTTGAAAAAACAGGCAAGAGGTACGTCTAAAATATTTATGTGTTGCTTCACCACCGATATTTGAAGTTCATCATACCCACTTGAACTTTTAATAGCCATTCCTTTTACTATTTTTGTGATTTCTTCTGGTGTAATGGCTGACAAAATCATTTCTATGTCAACTCTTTTTGTGCCCTTTTGCAAGAAATATATTGCCTCATCTGCTTTATCTGTGTTAGAGGCTTGCTTATAGTTAAAATGTTCGGAGAAAATGGTAGCAACATCGCTAGGATTGTCGATATATCTGTTGTTGTGCTTTATTTTCAAGTTATTTGTTAAAAAAAAAACCACTTTTGTTTCTATAGTCATTAACTACATGCCATATCTGTTTACTAACATTGTTTGCATTTTCTAGTTGTCTAGTTACTGCCTTTTTTTTTGCAACAAGAATTACTTTTCTGTATAACCTAATATAATTATTTTTGTACTCCAATACGCTTTTTTCTAAAAAATTTCCCTTATTGACACATAAGAATCGTTTCATTTTACTAGATATTTTAATACCTCTTGTTACCCATTTTATACTATTTTTGTTTTTTGAAACATTAATTTTTCTATAGTTTTTTATGAAACTTTTTTGAAACGCATGGTAAAACTTATTTAAAAATGTATTAATTCCCATTGAAGTCCAATCAGTATTCAATATTAACTTTTTGAACATTTCGTTATTTCTTCTAGTATATCCTCTTTTTTCAATAGTAATAATTTGGGTTTTGCTAGATTTTTGACCTTCCTCAGTTTGCAAGACCAATTCACAAAGAAGCCCACCATGTCCATCTCCAAGACCATTATGATCTACGTCAGTGTTTTGTATATGCTGATTATTTAAATTTGTAATAAAATTATCTATGCATGAGGAATGGTTATTACGTATGAAAGTTGAGGTTTCTATTAAGGGTCTAAAATTATAACACCGTAATAGACTTAAAAATTCTGAGCGTTTCTTTGAATCTGCTAGTAAGTTTACATTGATATCTCCACAAATTATGGACCTTCTATTAAAAAGAAATTCCAAAGCTTTTTCCAGAGATTCCAGAAATATGCTAAAGTTTTTATCATCAGGGGTTCGGTAAAAGCAACATAAAAACAACCCAGTTTCAACATCCCGCAGGTTATCAGAACCCTATATAATAGCTTAGTTAGAAGCAAACTTGAGTCGGGTGCATGTATCTGGAACCCATATCAGGTCACCTACACGCGGATAATTGAAAAAGTACAGAAAGTCTTCCTGAGATCCTTGTACAAAAAAATGTATGGGTATTATCCGTACCTGTACCCGACCAAGTTTCTTCTTGGCCAGCTTGGCTATAATTCACTGGAGGTTAGGAGAGTCCGGGACCAACTGGTTATTTGCTGCAAAGTGCTTAACGGACAAGTTGACAACCTGCAGTTACACAACCTTATGTGCAGCCTGTCTGTGCCTAAAGCACCTGGCATGACAGGACAGGCGTGGGCAGCTACCGGGCCTTTTCCACATTGATAATGGTCGTACTGTGGCGCGATCTATGTCACCGCTGATCCGTACCCGACGCCACTTTAATGCACTCCTCGCTGCCAATACTGATTGCGATATTTTGTGTGATGTTCCTTGGAAACTTATTCTGACATACTGTGAACATTTAACTGACCAATGGGATAGATCTATGAATGATAATTTGACATACGACTCTGACTACTGACTAATGCAATTGTTTAATATAATTAAGTTGACATTCATATTATCATTTAAATTAATTTTATTGACCTACATATATAATTGTATTATTAATTAATTAATTTTGTTTATCTATGTGAATTGTTTTTGTATATTTATTTTTATATCGTTACACTCAGTGCATGTGAGATAATTGTAATTGTTTTTTTTTTAATTCGTTTTTGTCTCAATAAATAAATAAATAAATAAAAATAAATAAATAAATAAATAAATAAACATCTCTTATTCCACATATTTCAAAAGAATTAATTTTGTAAAGTTTGTTAATTTGAGGACATTCCATAAATTCCCTATTTCTTTGTCCTAGAATAAGAGAACCTCCTCGTTTTTTATTAGTTCTGCAGTTGTAAGCAATCAGGCGATAGTCAGTAAAGGTTAATAGAGGTGCATTTATACTATTAAGAAAATGTTCTGTAACACAAATATAATTTAACCTAGGTAATATCGTGTTTAGATATAGTTTAAATTCATCCTTTTTATTGTTTATGCCACATAAGTTTTGAAGAAATATATATACAGGAATTTTGTCGTTCAAGGTATTGCTAGATATTTCATGTCTTATAGTTGTTGAAATTTGTTGAATGGATGAATGGTTACTCACGAAAAAACAAATCATTATCTGAATTCATACCAATATTTGTTTGTGTAGCTGCCACTGCGAAAGATGGTTGGTTAAGCGAAATATGCTCCGTCTAAATGCTCATATCGCGATATTGTTTAAGTGTACACACTTTTAAATTTTCATTATTGACGGACTTAGACGCATAACTCTAGTCATGTTTATATTTCAATCGTAAAATTTCTCTATGTAGGTATTGACTTATATGTAATTTATTAATATAATGCGGTGCAAAGTTACTATTTAACATATTATTAAAATCTAACAATAATGTATTATTACAGTTTCTACATATTAGCTTTAACAGTCTATTAAACATATTTACATTCAAGTATTTATTTCTATAGATTTTGCCGATTAATATATTCGTCTTGCATATGTGGTTCATGAAATAATACAAAAATGACTGCACCTTCATAGGATTGTCATCATGTGTGCCTCCTAATATAATTACATAGTCAGAATTAGTGTAATTTTGGCACATTGAGACGCTAGAACTTAATATTTCAGACAAAGGTGCATCCTGCTTAATAATAGCTGTAACTACAAAATCCTTTCCTAGTAATTTTTGCAATGATCTCCCAAGGCCATATCCAGACTCATCGGCAAAAATCATGACTCTGCTTTTATTTGATGGACGTGAGTGTTGCGTTTTTCTATCCATGGTTATGTCACTAATGTGGTCGATCCGAGCATATGAAACACCCATGCTGCGACTAGATTGTGTATGTTGTATAACACTTGGAACATCTACGTTGTCATCCAAGATGCTAGCCATGTCCACATTATCGCAACTATTTTGATCTCCGTCCGGTGAGCTGTGCAAATTTAGACTCTTTAATTTTGCTGTTGTATTAAATCGGAGATTCAAGTTCTCAAATGATTGGCGGCTCAAAAAAGGACTTTGGGTTTGATCAGTAAAAATGGTCATTTTCTGCGTTATCGACGTCGGTAGTTTTATTTTCATATTTGTATTGAAACGGCTTTGATACTGCGGCGAGTAAAATTTTATAGGTGTTGAGTTTGATTTTCTTGTGTCTATGTTATCTGATATGCCGACTGATTTAAAAATCTTTATTTTGTTTTGATAAGTCTTTATTTCTTTTTTTAGGGTCGTATTTTCCATATTTAAATTTTCGATCTCTGTGTTAGCAATTGTTAATTCCATGTTTAACTTATTCACCTCATCGGCTAAAGTGCTAATGTCTTCAATACAACATTGGCTGTTTTGTTGACTGTGGTACGATATATCAAATTCAAGTTCGCTCTCAGTTTTGTTTATATTTGATCGTTGTTGCCTTCTCAGCGTTACGTTTTCAGAGTCTTCCATTATACTGATGTGCTCAAAAGAACCTAAAATGTGTGCACGAGGTTCGAACGCAGGGCTATGACTTTCGCAGCAACCGTGGCGAGCGGTGGGGGAGACACAAAAACTAAAAGTGTGAAGCGACACAAAGTCGAAAATTTAGTTCATAAAAATATCAGTTTAATAAAATATTCCCATTTTTTTTATAAAAAAATAACCTTAAATTGCCTAAAGCGGCACGTGGGGCATTTTGGGTGGCAGAAACCTATGAATGACATAGCTATTCATATATTGTTTTGGATTTGAATGACTTGGTCGCTTGGACCTTTAAGTCAAGTCTTATTTTATTTTACAAAACACTACATTTGCACTCGAAGAGTATATTTCTTCGGTAATTTTACACGATAAATGTGGAGCTGTAAAAATAGCAACATCTTAGTTTGCCGCCATTTTTACAACTCCATTCCTAAAGAATGTCATTCATAGGTTTCTGCCACCACGATCATTCGTGGTACCTATTCTTATTACGTGAAATCGAGTAGCGTTACCACAAGTGCTTAAGTATTTAGTTTCCGTAAACGACGTTAATTTAAATTTTTATAAAAATAATGTTAATATTTTCTTAATATGATCTGTTTTGTAGACTAGGTTATTAATATAGAGTTTAACAATTCCGGCTCCAAAACGACCACACATTCACGGTGTAGGATATGACGGAGCTATGCCCGAACATGCATAAAAAAACATCCTAATTGAGAACCTCCACCTTTTTTGAAATCTGTTAAAGTGGCGTGTTCCAGCAGTGGAAAAGTTTAGGCCTTATTCACATTCGTGTGGTCGCGCGTTGCAATGCCTGAATCATACCCTAGGTCCTTTTCACCGGTTCCGGTTTCATTATGGCACCGGATACCCGGTCGCCAGCTACCCAGCGCCCGTGTGAAAAGGGTGTACGGTTCTTTCCACACGCTCCGGTTTCAAATCTAGGGTGGGTACAGATTTGGCGAATGCGCCAAGGTGCCCGCAAGTTGCACGCGTGCTGCTACTATAACTTTATGTGCGCCTCTCGCGTCCAAGTTATACAACGCTGGTATGGTGCACGCGGGCTGCTGGCGTACCGCAGGTGCATTTTACGAACATTCACCTCAGCACGCTGCCATTTTAAACCCCAAGTTTCTATGTATGAACTCACGGGCTGCATGCCCGCGGCTATTGTGCCATTTACGCGCAGTTCATAGATTGAGCGCGAACGGCTCACAACCGGCGCAGGAGTGGCGAGCAAACACAAATGCATCACGTGCATCAAATGTGCCGCTAGCTAGCGGCAAACGCAGTGTGCATTCGCCAGATCTGTACGCACCCATATACATCGAAACAATAATAATGTACTATGGCAATTATCGGAATGATTAAAACAAACAGAATAATGTTTTAATGATGTTATACTCCTCGAAAGGCTAAGATTTGGGTTTGCTATACGCAGGATCGCTTTCGTATTTACGAAAACTATATTATTAGGCACACTTACAACAAGTAATATACTAAATTCTATCATCTTTGTTTGGCTCGCTAAGTGATTCTTCATGATCACAACGTGTAGCAGATAGGCGCTGTACGTCAACCGACTGGCTTGTGTCCATCCTCGCCACTCCAGGATTCCTCGACATAAGTCTGATGATGGAAAATATTTACTTAATACAGCAGTCAGTTGTTTTAATTTTTCGTATGAGCACGACAAAATTGAAAGAAATAGGAAGGTACAAATAAATACATATAAACTTTCTACCCAAAAACAAATTATAATTACAAAACCTCAACCGTAACCTTATTTATTCAATACTAGCTTCCGCCCGCGTGTATGTCGATTATCGCGATAAAAACTATCCTATGTCCTTCCCCGGTACTCAAACTATCTCCATACCAAATTTCATCTAAATCGGTTTAGCTGTTTGAGCGTGAAACTGTAACAGACAGAGTTACTTATTTTAGTATGGATTCAATATGTTTTATCCTTATATACTTTTTTGTTACACATCATCTTAGTGCTTTTTTCTTTCATCGAAACCGTAAATAAAAAAATATTTACAGTTGTAATTATATTACCCTCTAATTCATTTGGTGCCTGCGTCTGTGAACATATCACTATTTAACTTAGGTCCTATTTGGGCATGATCAAATTCAGATAAATCTTTTTACTAACCTTCACATTTAAAAATAAATCCAATGATTACTACACCAACGATTAAACCAAACACTGGTCCCAGGAATGCAGCAAAGAAGGTCCTCACATAGACCGAGTACCTCGGACCCTCGTCGTAGAAGATGCCACCGATGTAACAGCACCACGTGCCCAGGATAAACATCAACCAATACAGGATACGGTAGAATAATGTCTGGAGCATTAAGATCATATTTTATAGTATCAAGTTGCATAAAAATCAGACTTTCTGATTCGTAATATCAGCATAGGTAACAGAGAAGCTTTCCCCAAAGTCAAAGTCAAATATCTTTATTTCGTAAAATCAGGTTAATGATTATTTGAAAACGTCAAATTTAAACATACTAAAAATTTTATAAAACTATGAATGTTTGAAAAAAAAAAAAAATGAGGTTAGGTGGCAGTTCCAAGTGTAAAGCTCATGAGAAGAAGCTGCAAAGAAACTCATGTGCCACTCTTTTAAAATGATCAAGTTTTTCTTTACAAAAATAAATTTTACTGAATGAACCAGTGTGTTTGGTGAGTGTAATCGTTTATAAAATAAGGATAACTAAATAATTATACTATTAGTAACTCTAAAATGAGTATATATAAACGTATTCAGCAAACACAATACTTCACTTCTTACAAAGTAAATATGTATATATATATATATATAATCTTAAAGTACATTTTAATAGCCTGTGAGAGAAAGCAGTTCAATCCCAAGCGTTTTTGTCTTCCATATAATCAATTATTGAGTAGTAACTTTTCATACACATTTTTTTCTTAATGGTACACTTAAATTTATTACGACTTAATTTTTGAATATCGCTAGGGATTTTATTGTAGAAACGTATACATTGGCCCCGAAATGATTTGTTTACTTTTTGTAACCTTGACGCTGGTACAACAAGTTTATGTTTGTTCCGCGTGTTAATATTATGTATATCACATTTCTTACAGAAACTATCAATATTTTTGTAGGTTTTCATAGATATACTGACATGCAACAGTCATGATATTGATTTCCTTAAATTTTTCTCTAAGTGAGTGTCTACTACTAAGATCGTAAATTGATCGAAAAGCCCTCTTCTGCTGAACAAAAATGGTTTGAATGTCGGCAACATTCCTCCACAGTAGAATACCGTACGACATTAAACTATGAAAGTAACTAAAATAAAGTAATCGCGCTGTTTCAACGTCTGTTAGCTAACGAATTTTTCTAACTGCGTACGCTGCAGAACTGAGTCTATTAGACAATTCACTTATATGTGGGCCCCACTGAAGCTTAGAATCTAGAGTAATTCCTAAAAACTTTGTGGTCTCTACAGGGTTCAACTCATCTTCTTTTATTTTTATAGTGGTTTTTACTGGTTTCACGTTAGGTATTATAAATCGAATACACTTAGTCTTGCCCTCGTTTAAGAGTAAATTGTTAACATCAAACCAGTTAACCACTTTTGAGATAGCCATATTTACATCATCATATTTCAAAGTCTTTTTGCTGGCGTTTTAATTTAAATAAGAGTGATGTATCATCTGCAAACAGGACTATCTCATGATTATTTTTTACTAAATATGGTAAGTCGTTTATGTAAATTAAAAACAATAACGGCCCGAGAATAGAACCCTGTGGGACTCCCATTTTGACCACAGACCCCGGGGAGCGTTTACCATTAACATCAACTTTCTGAATCCTGTTACTCAGATAGGACGTAAGAAGATTCAGAGCTGTGTTTTTGAATACCATAATGTTGCAATTTCCTGATTAATGATTCATGCAGAACACAGTCAAATGCCTTAGATAAATCACAGAAGACGCCTAAAGCATCCTGCGATTCCTCCCAGGCGTCAAATATATGTTTTATAAGCTGCACCAGCATCGGTTGTAGAGCGACCCCTAGTAAAACCAAATTGTTTAAAGTGTAATAATTTATTTTTGTAAAAGAAGTTCTGCATCTGATCATATATCATTTTTTCAAAGATTTTACTAAATGTTGGTAGTACTGATATGGGTCTAAAATTAGTGGGGTCAGACATACTACCTGATTTATACAATGGTATTACTTTACTATATTTCATTAAATCAGGAAATACACCACAATCTATACATTTATGAAATATAAAAGCCAAGTCCTGCGCAATAAAAGAAATTATAGACTTAGTAATAACAACTGAGTTACTCCAGAGGTCGGTAGTCTTCTTAACATTAATAGAATTAAAAGCTTTTATGACATCTATATGTGTAACATAATCAAATTGAAAAGTGATGTCACATTTATTAACATTTATAATCAAGATAGTCTCAGCTGCAAAAGGTGAGGAATTTAATGACTTTGTAGTAGAGACTGGTATGTCAGTAAAGAATTTTTCAAAAGCAGTGGCCACTTCTATGTCCGATGTGATAGTTTTACTATCTATTTTAAGACAGTAATCATTATTGTGACCTCTGACTCTTCCAGTCTCACTATTTATAATATCCCAAGTCATTTTAATTCTGTTATCACTGTTTTTAATTTGTGAACTAAGGTAGCAAGCTTTTTGCTGTTTTGCAAGCCTGCCTAAATATTTTAGCATAATTTCTTACATAAGCTTGAAATCTTTCACAACAGTTATAATTTCGTTCATCATACAGCTCATATAATCTTTTTCTACTTTTATGTAGGCCGACAGTAGCCCACTCACTAAAAGTTGCATTCCCCTTAACCATAATCGTTTTGGGAGTGAAAAGCGAATCGAAATTATGACAAAATTTATTAAAGAATGTTTTATATAAAATGTTAGGATCACTGTCCTCATTCAACAGTGGAGGGTTACAAATGAGGCGGCTTTTGAAACTCTCAAATCGACTGATAGTTTTAGGGATAGCAGTTATACATTTTTTAGTTACTTTTCTACTTTTAATATCAAAAGAAATAAGTTGACCACAGTGGTCAGAATCCATTTGATTAATTACTCTCTTGTTATCTACAATAATATCTGTGAATATATTATCTAAACATGTGGCTGTAGTGGCAGTTATGCGGGTAGGCTCTAAAAATAAATTACACAGATTAAATGATTTGAATAGAGCTAAAATCCTCATACTTGAAGTATTATTCTCTAATAAATTTACATTAAAGTCGCCACATATTATTACATTTTTATTAAGGTTTGTTACCTTATGCAAGACTTCATCCATAACATATTCAAAAATATGATATTGTGCTGAAGGTGGTCTGTACACAGTCAATACAATAAACCGCTTCAACTCTACACAGGCTTTTTCTATGCTACATTCAACAGAGAAGTTAACAATATCACGGCGTTCTTTGAATTTAAGATTTTTATTTATTAATATTAGTGAACCACCATGTATAGCCAGTTCCCTGCTGAACGAGCTGCCTACCTGGTGATTGTTGAAATTGAACATGAACTGATCGCTCTTTAGCCAGTGTTCAGTAATACTTAAAATATCAATAGCTTCAGCATTCATGAACAATTCCAATTCCAAGTCTTTTCCTGTCATTCCTCTGATATTCTGATGCACCAGGTTAATTTTATTAATGTAACTATTGTTCTGTTTTGACATAACAGAATAATTATCATGTGGTAGTGCACAAGTATGTGTGCAAGAGGTACTCTCTATTGTCTTAAAATTTAATTGAAATTATTCGGTATGTCAATATTATAATTATTATTAATACATAAATTATCATTATTAATGTCAGGTGCTTTAGCCAAATTGTTGGTTAAGTTAAAATTAATGTCATAATTTTGTTGCTCAATAGAAGCAACTTGAGTAGCCAAATTCTTGGCTGAAGTATTAATATAAAAAGATAGCGAAACAGCTATCTGTCTTTTACAACTATTTTTAAGATAATATCTATCTTTTGTCAAATAAAAATATTTACTAACAAGTTTGTTAGTGTCAATAAAATTAAATTTATTATAAAAGGTCAATTAATTTGGCATGTCAGTTGATGCTTATGGTTATTCAAATTATATCTAATAGTGTTTTCTTTCTGTGATAATCCATTATTCAGGGGAAATGAAAACATAACATTTTTTTTTACATTTAAATTTGACAACTCCTCAAAATAATTTTAAAACTTATTTTTGTTTACATTTCCCCTATCACCGACAAAAATAATTATAGTGCTGTCCTGACTAAAATTAGATCTAAAAATATTTTCCATGATATTACTATAGGACAAAGCAGGCGTGCAATTATTGATGATTCTAGTTTGTCCCGAACTCAACTTTGACATTAGGGATTCAATGCCCTTACCAATTTCATCACTATACATCATAATAGTACTTAATTTAAAAGAACTGCTAGTTTGTGCTAAGTTATTATGAAGTGCTGGCAGTGGAGAGGGATCACATGCTAGCGATTGGCAATCTAGTGATAATCTACAGATTGGACTATGCCTACTTGATAATGGAGTTGATTGCTCATTGTTGCAGTTGCAAGAGTTGATTAGCTTACCTATAGCCAACACTTGCTCCCTGCTCTGTTTTTCAGTTACTTCATATTTCATTGTTAGAGTCTGTAATGATTCATGCAGCTCCGCTGCGTAGATTTCAATTTTGTTTGTGTGATTAAATGTAAATGAAACTTGAATGAACTACCTGAATGTAGCATGCGTCATAACGTCCTGAGGCAGTCGTCAGCGTGTCCTCAAACCAACATACGTTAAGGCGCGTTGCTGCATTGTATTGTAGTGTTTCACAATGCAAATTTCTGTGTCTTCAGACCGTGACGTTTCACTGTCATCAGCAAACCGTTACGGTCTGAAAAAGTATAACAGTGGCGAAAACTAGGAGAGGCCTATGTCTATACAAAGGCCTCACTTAATTTTCGCCACTACACCCGTTCACTGATATCGTTGTAAGAATTCCTCATGAAAAGATGTTGTGTTAGACTTCTAACACATTTTTTTTCTTTTCATGAGAGAGATCACAGCAGAGAAATAGCTACGCTGCATGTTACTTAACAGTCTTACCTGATATTTTTTGTAATCAACTCCTTGCTTTTGCCAATGATAGACAAGGTAGGCCATCGTCATTCCGATGGCGTACCCAGCGATGTTGGTGTGAGCTCGACTGTACACCAACTTGAAGTGAGGGTCTGTCATAAAGACATTTAATGTGTTTCTGAAAGTATTAATCGACAATGTATATTGGGTAATGAATATCATTGTATATAATATAAATATCAAAAGCAATTAAGAATAGCAATTCGTCTAAAAATGGTGTATAAAAATGCAGATTACTTTGATATACACTTTTTTCTTTCAGCCTAGCCTAACCACATTTTTTTCATCTTCAGATTTTTAGTAGAATGAAGTGTTGGTAATCAATATGAACTTAATTTCAACTTACTCAGGAGACATCATTTGTATTCCATCCAAATCTTGGAAGTATACATGGATGGCTGGCAGAATGACACCAGCGGCAAACAAAATAGACAGTACGATCTTTCTGGAGCGAGCCGTTCTGCAAGCTAAGAAGACCAGCACTGCCAAGCAGTACAACTGCGTGTCCGCTGCTAGGTACCTACGGAAAACCAAGAAAAAATGCTGGTACAAAACCAACTTAAGCTTTTCCAAACTTTTACAATTTTTGATTTGTATATTTATTATTTTCTAAAAGCTGCGTAAAGTCATATTAAAATTAACATCCCTAAAGAACATTCTAGATTCGCGCTCCTTTTCATGGAATTATAGAAAATTAAGGTATTACCAGGCATGTCCCATGCAGTCCGATTTTTCCGTATAATTGTTGATATAAAAGATGTTACGCCACCAGTAATGCCGACAGTCCATCATTTCTGTTTCGACATATTTCTGGAAAATATAATAATTATGTACGACGCAACTAACGGAAGTAAAAATTACTAGATTATCTTGAGCTATTAGGTAGTAGTATACTGTTCAAAAGATGAATGATAATAAAGGTGTACTATAAAACTTACATTCCATAATGGACCGGACGAGAGGTGAGCAAACGAGGTCATTGTCAGAGCCAAGACGACGCCGTAAGATGGTGTCAACCTGTTATCGTTTAAATTAATTAACTAGCTGACCCGTACCATAAATGTAAACCAACCTTTTCTTACTTTACATTTTTTGTTGTTCTTTTATATTTTATCTATTTTTGTGTTTAACCTCCCCTGTGTTAAAGCGAACATAACGAAACAAAAAATTGAAATCGGTTTTTTTTGGAGTTTTTGAGTTTTAGCAAGACTAACTAACAGTAAAAAAATTTTGATTTTATACTTACTTCACTCAAATATACTTCAATGTGGGATTGGGTCCCACATTTCTAGCAATCTTGTTAAATCCCTCCAGCTAAGCTCAATGGTATATATTAAGAGAGGTTTCACGTCGATAGTATAATGGGTACCGCCGCTTGTTTTTATATGGATAAAACAACAACATTTACAGAGACATCTAAATTCTTAATTGTGTTGTTGAAAGTAAAGTTACAGAATCAGGTAGGTATTACTTACTTAGCACTAAATAAACAAGAAATTTAACTTTACCTATACTCACCTTAACCACCTTAAAAATATATATTTTGGCAGCAAGGACCACGACATCGAAATCTTCTCTGAGTACAGCAAACTGTTGTATATCAGAAGGAATGCTGATGTGATCAAGCAGATTTGCATGATCAGAGTGCCATTCAAAATTACCCAGTATAGCTTCAATCGGTAAGACTGAAAATTTTTAAGATTTATTGATCGACTGACACTGTTACATCTACTAAACCAAAATATATTACCAAAATTCCTAAAGTTAAAAAGTTAAGAAGGTGTTTTAAGTTACATTACCTGCCCTGTAATTTAAAGAGCAAGTATGTATTGATCACAATTACTGAGAAAATGAGATTTACAAGCTAATTTCTCAAATGAGAACCGCGGTGCGGTGACATTCAGATCTTTGCTAAACAAGGATTTGGGTGGCACTGGTACTGTTATGGGCTAGACTATTTAAAAATCATTTTTAATATCATTTAATATATGCATTTTTATAGGCTAATAAATCTACTCTTAATTTATTTGCATAATTTTACAAAAAAAAATAAAAAGGAGGCTAAAAATCGTTTCAGTGTCGAAGAATTTCTACCCATCAATGTCAACAGGTAACGTTCCCCGAAAGCTGGCAGCATTGCAATGCTAATTATTTTTGCAAAGAAGAGGCCAGCTCTTTGGTCACGGGAAACCCTGATGTGACGTCGGGAAATTTCTTTAAAGAGTTGGCTCGCACTTGGGCCCCACGGCCCTAGCGTCTCAACCCCAAACGGCTCAAAAAAATAATCCCCAACCAGATTACTGTATTTGCGCCGGTTGTAGTTCTCAGCGGATGCAGCAACAGCGCAAACGTAACTCGCCGTGCGTAGACGCTAAGGTATCGACGCAAGTTGCATCCCATACCTAAGGCAGACCCATCTCCCAAGGCAACAAAAATATACCGTCCGGCCTCTTTTCATCGCTGTGCGTCAAACCATTTGGTTCGACCACAGCTGGCACGCGTTGTCAAGAGCCCGACTTAATATTATGTCATTTATGCTTGTGTCGCGGGGTATACGACCCGCACTCCTGCTGCACGACAGGCCATGGTGTCCGAGACGACATATGTCTTTTCTAAAGTGACATCAATGTGGAGAAACAAATTAAATGAATTGAATATTATAATAAATTGAAATTAAATTGGATACCCAAACGAAGGCATGCAGCGATGCGAAATGTCATAACGTCCAACATAATGCCTATGTTGGACGATGGAATAGCCTGCAACCAGATGCCCGATTCCCATTCACCCACAGCCAGTAGGTGGGCTCGCTCTGTAGGACTTGAAAATGTATTTTATAGATGCCTTACTGAAAATAATGCATAGCGGCCAATCCCACTGCCTCTGGGAGGACCAGGTTAGAGGGCAAATCAACATTTGGGCAAGCCATTCTCCAAGCGTTCAAGGCTTCAGACTTGCACTTCACTTCAGTATCAACCAGTGTGGGAGTAAAAATTGTCCTGATTAAAAATTAAGATAGATACAGTTTAAGTAATACGTAATTAGTCGAGAAAAGTAAGTGCATATTAATTACTATTCCACGAATTCTGGGAAGTCAAATTGAACTTACCTCTTCTACGTATTGTGGATTATCAATAAACACCAAAACAGCTAGAATGCTGTGAAACATAATCACAAGGCAGATTATTATTACTCTGAAACAAAAAGTCGTTCATTTTTGGCTCTCAAATCCAAATCCCACGACACTTATGGGATAGGGACACGAAGGCAGTAATCAATACAACCAACAAAATTGTATTCGGTAAACCGAGATTTATTATATTTACTTTGACTCTCTCTCTCTCTCACACGATATCGTAAATATTCCACGCTATGAATGGGTTCTTTACAATACCAAAAAATAATATTATATTTACTCACCTTATTCCATTAATGCTTTTTAGTCGTTCTAGTCGCGGATCTTGTCCACTCCCAGCAGAAATCATTAGTTTCTTCCAGTTCCTCAGCACAGAGAAACATTGCAGAAATGTGACTGCTGTAGACATTTTAAATATTTTTGACATCCCTCTTTTTACCAACTGTTTCGGTTACGTAACATCCAACATCGAAATTAAATCAAATGGTTATCTTACAAAGACTATAGGGACATCATTTTATAGTCAAATATTTTAACTTACCTGTACGTGACTTGTTCACCACGAAATAATAATCGCAAAGAGTTCCAGCAAAATTGGCCAATAATAATATCAGACAGACTGCTCCTACAGTAACATCTAAACAATCTAATTCCTTCGCATGCTTCCTTGGATCCCTACAATTGTTCATGTCTAAAAGTTTCACCTTCAAGTCATATTTCTCTGTTAACGATTGGTTCAGGCATGCCTCAAGGGTCAATCTTAGGTCCTCTTTATATTGTTCGTAGAATTTCTGACAAGTTTGCTTGACGCATATGCCGTAGCGAAGCATTGTGTGATTGAAATGTGTCACATGATGCTCGGAGTATTCCTGCAATTCAAATTAAAATTTATGATAGGTCTAAATCCTTATTTATTTTACTAAAGAGTTCACTAAAGAAAAATACTTTCTACTATAGTAACGTATAGTAAAGCGGCGGTAGCCTCTAGCTACGGTCTCGCAGTCGTGAGGTCGCGGGTTCGAATCCTACCCATTATACTACCGAAGTGAACCCGCTCCTAACACAAGCCTTTAAGCTTAGCTGGGAGGGGTTAAAATGATTGCTAGTAATGTGAGACTCAATCACACATTGCTTTACAAAAAAAATAGTATGCAAATCTTTAAAAAAGAAATAGTCCAAAATTCCGAAAACTTTTGAGATGGTGGAAAATTTTCAACAATTATAATTGGTATTGTTACATTTTCCCTGGTAAGCAGGAATAACTGGCTTACGAAAACAAAAAGAAATAAAATCCCTACATATTATTATACACATCACACTAATATTATAAAGGTGAAAGTTTGTGAGTATGTGAGTGTGTATGTTTGTTACTTCTTCGCGTTTAAACGGCTGGAGCGATTTTAATAAAATTTGGTATAGAGTTAGCTGACACCCTGGATTAACACATAGACTAATAAAACGCGGGTAACACCGCGGGACACAGCTAGTATTATATAAATGTGAATATTAGTTTGTTTGTTACGCTTTCACACGAAAACTACTCAACCGATCATCATGAAACTTTGTACACATATTCTTGGAGGTATTAGAAGTAACATAGGATTATAAATAAAGGGGGAAAATTTACACAGACGAAGTTGCGCGGGACAGCTAGTATGGTATAATTTTACAAGTTTTTTTCATAACAGGTTCGCTACGCTTACAGAAGCTGATTTTTTTTCAGGAAACATCAACGTGGGGCACATAAATCGACAGGTATTTCAAAATCATTTTAAGGTTTCTAATAAACTTTTTCGATTGAGTGAATATTTTTGTAATCGCTGCGAAAGTTGCCAAAATTGCATTGAGGTATTAATGTACTACGTACCAAAATTGTGTGTCTTATCTTTTGAACCGTGTGACTCAAAAAAATCGCAAAGGTAGCGCTTAATAAATACTTTAAACTAAAATTATTCCCGACTTGATCGGATATACCGTCATTCATATAAAGCCGAATAATTGCGCTTCTCAACAAAAGGGCGTAAGTGCCATGAACATACGTACTTCTGCTGATGCAATTATTCAAGGCTGCGGAACCTTATACTGAGCGTGGTCTGACATGCTCTTGCCCGGTTTTTTTTCCTTGAATCTTAATAGTCTAGACAATATGACTAAACAATTATTTTCTTAATTACTATTTATTATGAAGGTAATTTTCGGGCTAGGGTACAAGCTCTGTGACGCGCAAAACATTACATACATACAAATCACAAACACATACTCGGAACAACAATTTATGGATCACACAAAGTGGTGTCCCATATGAGAACCAAACTCACGACCTCTTGCGGTTCAGGAGTTCAATGATTGACACTTCGCCGAATTTATCTATTGTGATAAATTAAGTAAATTCCACTAGCCTGTATCATATCCAGCAGTCCGCTGGGCTTGTCCGAGACGAGCATGTACTCCGACATGCAGTACAACGCTTCCTCATCCTGCTGACATGCCTCGTACGAGTCCAGTTGAGTCAACGGAGGCATGCGAGCGTACTCTGACTCTGGAACATTAACAATGATAGATGCCAACGGCTTCTGGGCAAAAACATCCACCAAGCCTTCTTGCACTAAATTTATTCAGTTGCTTTGAATTGGGCAAAAAAGTTTGAATTGCTGAGGAAGCTGCTGGATATCTCTAAACAAGATTTTCAAAACGGAGACTTATCTATATCCATATATTATACGAGTATATTCACATAGGATGGAAGCAGCCTTGGCCATCATGGCCTATCATGCAGCAGGAATGCAGGCCGCATATCACGACACGCTAGTCTTAATGACATCATCCGTCGGGCTCTTGTCAGCACTGGTGTGCCAGCTGTTGCTGAACCTAATGGTTTGGCGCGCAGCGATGGCAAGAGGGCGGATGGTATGTCTTTACTACCTTGGAAGATGGGAAGACCTTTGGTGTGGGATGCAACCTGCGTCGACACCCTATCGCTTTCCCATCTTCTAAACACTGCGAGCTGTGCCTGCGCTGCTGCTGCATCTGCGGAGACTCTCAAACGGCGCAAATATAGTAATCTAGTCGGAGATTACATATTTGAGCTGTTTGGGGTTGAGACGCTAGGGCCATGGGGTGGGTATAAGTGCTCGCCTTTTATTCAAAGATATTTCCCAGCATCTTATCAGTACATCTCGTGACCAGAAGGCTGGCCTTTTCTTTGCTCAGAGAATAAGCATTGCCAATAACGTGGCAATGCTGCCAACCTTCTGGGCACTATACTGTTTGACATCGATGGGGAGGAATTCTTCGACGCCTAAACTGGTTGTTACTCCCCCTTTTTTTGTAATCCTTTTTTTTGTAGTTTACTAGGTAAGTTGTAAATAATGTTAATAGTTTGTTTATAATTAGTTCGTAGGGTAATTAATGTATTTAATAACATTGTAAATTTTCATTTTAATAAATTACCATATACATTCAAAACAAAAAAAAAAACAAAAAGATGCAAACTAAACTATATCTCAAAATATAGAGTAGGTACAGTCGTGGAATGAAAATGTTCGTTAGTATTCAAATACACTCGTTTAACAACGGAGAAAATTTACGCAGACGAAGTTGCGCGGGACAGTTAGTTAAATATAAGAATAGGTAGAACGTATACATCTGACTCATTATCCCTATCACTTTCTTGCACTGATATACGTGGCAGAGAGGTAGGGATAAAATAGTGTATTAAAATAAGACAGATATAGGTAGCAGTGTTGGTTCCGTCAAAATATCATTCTTGCTATTGCCACCCATGTTTTCTTTGGTTCATCATAAACTACAATGAATCAGGGCCCTCAATCGAGGTGGCCTTGATAATTCGTTAGAGAATTAGGGCAATTTTTTTTTAAGACGCCTCCCGCTGTACTGTCAAACCCTGTATCGCGGGGGACTTTCCAAACATACAAGTCACGGACAAAACGTACACCCAAACTCGGAACAAGAATTTGTGGATCACACAAAGTGGTGTCCCGTGTGGGAATCGAACCCACGACTTCTGGCGTTTAAGGGTTTAGGGTCCCTGATTTAGTGTAGTGTAATAAGCGCATTAGGTATACTCTTTACGCGAATTGAGAAATAGTCGTAAAATGTTATATACATTCCCACTAAGAGTGTGACATTAAAAAATAGACGTCAAGAAACTGTCAATTAATTTTCTCAGTTATTCTTGTCTATCATCTTAAAATAAAAACATTTTTGCATGTGGTTTATTGTCTACTTTCATAACGAAAATCTATTTTATTTCAAGGTTTTATCTGTTTAGTTTTTAATCTGAGTAAAACCTTATTATTATTTTGACAACATTGACATGTTGGCGTTATTGTTCCTTGATTAGGTTCAAGCAAAATTGGACTTTAGAGTGACGAACATTTTCATTCTGCGACTGTACTTATGGTAATATTCGTACAAACGCACACGAGGACATTACTCACCATCTAAATAATTTCAAATAATCAAAGCCTATACAGGCAAGAGTTCAGTAGATTTAATTAATCTGGGAGAAAATAAGTAAGTATACCATTTGTTAAACATAATTCACACAGGTGAAGTAAGTCTACTTGATCCCAAGAAGAAGGTAAACTCAAACATAATATTCATGATTCACTTTACGCTTATGATAGTGATGTCATTTACTCATTTCTTTGGAAGAATAACAACAACATTATTAAAACATTATGCAACATACAGTCAATTACAGATCCTCACCAATAGCCAGAACAAAAAAATACTTACAAAAAAAAACAAAATAAAAGTAAACAACAAGACACACAAAAATGCATATCTTAACTAATTAAGTCATCACATCCTGATGATTGTTAAAAAAACTCAAGGCTAAACAACCTCCTTACTGACTTTATGCTCGTGTTAAAGATTTTAGTGTCGCTGTCTAGTTATTGACCGTCTCAGGCGCTCGGTGTAGAAAACTGTTTTGACGATAGCTTCTTGTCACAAGTGGTAAGATAAGGGGACGTAATGTCTAATGAATCTTGTGAAAGTTCAGGGCAATTGATTTGGTTACTTAAAATTTTCCAAAAGTACTAGACATCCGCGACTGACGTCGGTTATTTAATGAAATTTTGCCTATAATTTTAAACAATCTTCGGATTTATAAACTAGTTTTGAGCGGTAACATTTGTGTCGGAAAACCTTCTCCGAATACTCTTAATCCTGTCAATATACTTAATGTATCTGGGATTACAAATTTACTGCTGGCTAACGTATGCATAGTATCCATAGTATTGTTAGAATGTTAACTTCCTTAAAGCAAACCGACGTAGGTATCTACCTACGTCGTAGATACGCATCACAAATCCAAGAGTTTGTGAAGCCTTTATTGCAATTTTATCTACGTACTGGTCACTGGTGAGATCTATCTAATTCACACCAATATATTTTTACAGTTTTTGATCCTTCAAATAATATTTGGAAGAAATTAAAAATCAATTAGGTCCTTATTTCTGGTGTAGGTTTAGAGTTTCTAGTTGATTTCTAGTGCAATAGTAAAATCCGCTTGTAGTGTTTCTGATTGCGACGAGATAGATGCATTTATTCTTATATTCCACGAAATCGCTCACAAAGATCACAAATATTATGGGTCCTAATATAGATCCTTTAGTGGTCCTAATTGGCACTACATTGGGCACCTAAACCCAGGTAGAAAGACAGTTGTTTAAAGCTACTGTTTGGGATCTTTGAGAAATATAAGATGCGAACCAACTTAATAAATCTCCCCTGATCCCATCTTTAGGTCAGAATCCGAGAGAACCATTTTGCGAATTAGAGTGTCGTGATCTATTCAGTCAAAATACTTACTGTAATCAATGTAAACGACATCGATTTGCTTACCATGACTCATATTAAATATGTACATAATGTAAAAATGTGATCTTGAGAACTGTTATTTAGATTAGAGGTTATTGACCTGATAATTATTTTTTAAATATTCACTGTTTATATCTATTTTCATACGCATTGATGATTTTGTTTAGAACGATATAGAAAATAGATACCGATTAGTTTAAGTATAGATACACTCATACGTTGAGAACAGGTTTCTGGTTATAGGTGTCATCAGTACCGGAACTAGATGGTGCCGGGAGCCTCGTTCATCAAATGCCTTTTTACACAAATTCCAAGGTTTTGTTTTTTGTTTATTTAAACATAACGGTATATTTTAGATATATTTCGGGACTTAATCGCGTGAATTATTTAAAGGTACGAACCTTTTATTTACCCGACGTTTCGATCGAATTGCACCGATCGTGGTCACGGGTCGACTGGACGCGATTCACGCGATTAAGCCCCGAAATATATCTAATATGTATAAAAATCGGAAAAGTTTAAAAACAATAATAACGGTATATTTACAGCAGAAAAGCTTATCCTTAAACTTATAAAGTTTTTCTCGTAAGATTATCAGAATAATTTAATTTATATATAATTTAATAATTTTTTTGTTGGTTATCGGATTTTCAATGATAGTAATCCATTGCGCGACACTATTACTCTAGATCCGACCGTTTGGCTTTGGATCGACAACTAACGTAATCCGTCCATCATCATAGAACAACTTTGATGGTAGCTATTGGGTTCGGTGTTCGGCGAGCGTTCGTTTCGACCGACACGTTCCTGATCAACTTTTGGGAGTAACCGTCCAGGTTCGGGAACGTCACGCACACAAACAAGAGTTGTTTAAATTTTGCTCACACACACTAACGGGGCAATTTTCGGTAAACAACTACATGTTTTGTTTAATAAGATGAGTTAGCGAGCGTACTTTCACGTATTCTACTCGTTTCGGGAATGTTCGAGTTTGTTTGCGAAATTCATACGTCGAGGGAAATTAATTGCAACCAACTTTTTAATAGGTGTTTTTACTGGGAAAATGACAATTTATGAACCAACGCCTCAAACAAAGAGGCCCAATACGGTGACATTTAGATCTTTGCCAAACAAGGATTTGAGTGGCAAACATTCATTTGGTGGAGTGACGCGTAGGCTACTTTTCCACCAGAGATGTGCTACTTGGCTATGGATGCGTATATCCACCAATCATATTCTTTGGTCCATATGTTATGTGTTAGTTATGTTTTTTTTTTTATATGGAAGGATGCGTGCTCTGGATGCGTGCTACGGATGGTCGGGAGTGGTTTAGCTATATGCAAAGCAGAGTATCTACAGTGCGGGGCGAGTAAGATGTGCCTTATAAATTAGCTTAGCATCAGTGGAAACTGGCACATAGTTTCGTAGCTTAGCTTTCTCCTACTTACAGCATAGCTGCATAGTACATCTCTGGTGGAAAAGCACCCTTACCATCAGGCACACAGCCTCCTCGTAGTATAAAAAACGTCCAGAACTGTCCATTCTTTTAGCCGGGGGTAAAGGTTCAAAATGATATAATCGAAAGTAAAATATCTTCAAACATACCACTTAGCCTATACCTCACAGCGTCTGCACCTTTTACAAAAATACACAATAATAAAACTACTAACATTGTTAATTTTAACCACTTGCTCTCAACACACGTCATAGCTTAACGAACTTGAATAATAACTGAGCTGTAAATAAAATAATTATCAACATTTATCTTGTAATCTTGTCTTTCGCTAAAAGTTTAAATTGATTTGTTTTGGAGTGTTGCGATTAGATATAAATATATTATGTAAGTGTAACAGAAAGTTCTTATCATATTTCATCAATGAACAGTGTTATAAGTATAACATCTCCGGGGGTACCAATTCTGATTTTATTAGTATGACTGAGATAAAAAAAAAAAATCATATTGAGTGCGTAACATCGACATACTGACAATATGACTTTATCGATAGGTACCCAACACTAACAGATTGTACCTTTTGTTTCTGTACCGGTTCTTGTTTTTATTTCCAGCTTTTCCTGTAGGTTTCTTGCTACAGGGGCCAATGTTGCAAGTTGGTCCAGAGTCTTCTTTATTTCCTCCTTGACGTTCTTCCGGAGGTTTTTGAACAGGTTAAAATTTTCCAGGCCCTTTTTGTAGATTGCAGTGGCTTCGGCTACTCGGTTTGGGTAGGTTCTTCTTGCTTCACCTGGTGTTCTTATTGGGCTTATTGTAGGCTGAGCTTATAGTTGTACCCTTTGTGACGGTTTCTGATCTTAATACCGATTTTGTTGTCCCATTTTGTTGTTGAGGGTGCCCTTTCTCTGATGTTGCAGCTGCCTGCTCTATTGTTTCAATAGACTTCCGGACATTCTGTGTCGTGAGCGAGGGTCCTGCCCTGCCTTTGTCTGATGGACATGCTGGTATGTCCATAGGTCCAAGTTCCCTCTCCTGGTTTTTTGCATGAGTCGGTGTGCGGTACATAATTGTGATTAAAGTCAATGATTTTAGTAAAACAAATGGGGGTCAATAAACCCAGTCTTAAAACTGAAGTACAATAAATTGTATAAGTTGTAAAAGTGTATAATATATTTATAATATATACTGTCCTAATAAGCTAGTACGTTTCAATTTAAAAACAAGAACAGCAAAATATTGGCAACTTGAAAACAAGAGGTCGTCGTCGTCTTTCTCAACGGGTCCATGAGGCGGAGTTGGACATCATGTATCAGACGTCTAGTCCTGTTCTAAGTTGTCTTGGCTGGAAACCAGCCGACAAACGTCAAAAAGAGTTATTTACAAAAATTAGTTAATACCAAAATGTATGGGTATACTGAGCCGAGTTGTTATACCTAAGTAACAACTGGGAGGGTTGATTTTCAGGTGGCGGAGGAAGACAAACGGGAAAAAAAAAAATCATTAAACCGAAAAAATAGGGAATTTTTGAAGGTTTTTCCACTATTTTCCGGGGAAAATGTCAATCATAAGCGACCAGGGATCAAGGGTAGGTAGTTGACACGGCAAGGTTACGAAACAAAAAATTCACCCTAGATTGAATGCTGAGTAAGCAGATTTGTTTAAAGTCAAAATTTGTCAAAATTTAATCGTAATTTAATTTTAAAGTCAAAAAATATTCAAAAAATGTCAAAAATTTGATAGCACGGGATGCGCGCTAGCTCCCGGAATACAAAACAACCTTAATATCAATACCTATAGAACAAAAAACCTAAATAATATTCAAAAAATCTTAAAATAATAACTCCAAACTCTGTTGGGTACTCTATTAAATTTTTTTCTTATCTCTTGCTTTAAATAAGGCACTTTAAATTACTTAATAAATTAAGAAATGTCATTTAAATATTTTCATTGGTTTTGTTGACAAGGTAATGAATTCAGGCAGCAATAAACCGTACATTATTTATAAGTTGAACATCACCGCTCACATCATAACTTCGAACTTTCTTACCAAATTCCCCGTCTTCCAGGGTGAGGTAGGTCTAAGGATTTCATCACGAATGAACGAAGGTGTGCCGTCATTACAGATTATGACTTACAGTCTGTATTTTTTTAGCGTTTTCAGTGCCGAGGGCCGAGTGCCGGTTTGAGTGTCAGAGCTCAAAAATATTGTAATTTGACCCTAGTCGGCGACGACACACTGTTTACATTAAACGACTTTGTTATTCTTATTGTAACTTGTCGGTGTACCTCAAAGTTAAACCTACTTTTATTATGATATTATGTTTGCGTAAGTTAAGTAACGTTACCATGTGTGGGATTATCAAAACTATTTTTCGGTTTATTATTATTATTTGAGAAAAAAAAAATAAAGAAAGATCAAATTATATATGTATATTGCAATAATTTGTTAAGCCATTTTCAATCCGGTTTCAGGCCTGGATACAACACCAGCTCTGTTCTTCTTAAAGTGACGGGCAATATCAGGGCAGGCATGGGTGAGACCAAAGTCCCAGTTTTGGCCTTGGTGGATTTCTCGAATGCCTTTAATGCCATCTGTCATGATATCTTACTTTCTATCCTCTCTCATTTGATGTTCTCGCCCAATGCTCTTAACTGGTGCTCGTCCTATCTTCGGAAGCGCCAGCAGTCGGTGCGCCTAAATGATTCTTCATCGTGATGACGCGATCTTGACGCTGGTGTCCCTCAAGGTGGAATTCTTTCTCCTCTATTATTTTCCACTTTTATTGATCTTATTACTAAAGTCCTTCAGTGTACGTTTCACCTTTACGCTGATGACATGCAGTTATACGCTCGGGCTAGGGTGAATTATTTATATGAGGCCATCACAATGATCAACGGTGATCTTGCTGCTATCAAAACCTGTTCAGACAGGTTCGGCTTGACTGTAAAGCCGTCCAAGTGCCAGGCAATTGTGATAGGGAGTCATCGCATTCTAAGCCGACTCAACACAAACTCGTTACCACTAGTCATCTTTAACGGCCACTGTCCCTCTTAGTTTATCTGTCAGGGACCTTGGTATTTTACTAGATACAAACCTAAACTGGCACGCTCAGGTACCCAACTAGTGTTAGTCAGAGGTTTACAGGTACTCTACGGACTTTATAGCGTCTAGAGAATTTTCTCCCATTTAAAACTAAACTTATGCTCGTCCAAACGTTGATTTTTTCCCTAATTGATTATGGTGACGTATGCTATTTCGATCTGAATGCAGACCTCCTTAATAAGTACGATCGACTTTTAGGTTAAAAATAAATCTAATGCAGTTGTTTAAAAGTCGATCCAGTCCTTTTACCGTTCTGAACTAAAATGACTCCATATTCGGCAGCACCGTAGTTTGCGCATTCTCACTACCCTTCATTCTAATATTGACTCTCCTCATACTCCCTCTTACCTGTCTTCTAGCTTACAATTCTTGTGCTCCAACCATAACAGAGATCTCCGTTCTTCCAACAATCTGGAACTTTTATGCCCTGCTTATTCTACTGGATTCGTGGGATCCTCTTTCTTTGTCTAATTTGTTGTACTCTGGAATGCGCTGCCTCCCGAAATCAGGATGGCACCCAACCGTTTCAATTTTAAAATTTAAGTTCGTACGCTGCTTTATTAACAGTTCAGCTGAATATTTACAAAGTTAACAACTATTACTTTATAATGTATATATGTAAGTAATGTATTTATGTATATTTTAAATATGTATGTATGTTTAGCATGTATTTGATTATGTATTTTGGTGTATAATATAATACCTTTATTTATTTCTCGACTTTAAATATATTTTTATTATTATTATATATATTTATCTAGCTTTCTACAATCTGCACCTACATATTCCTATCTTTACACCACCGAATGGTTGACTGGCAGAGAATGCTTTTAGCAATAAGTCCGCCTTTGTTCACTATTTGTACATTAAGTGTTAAATAAATAAATTATGATACGTATTGGTGTCAAATGCCTGCACTGGAATGTGTTTTCTACGAATGAAATAATGAATGAACGAACTGAATGGATCTAATGATATAAATAAAATACAATTTTATTTCTTACTGTTTTACTTAAGTATTATTACATATTATGATCTGTTTTGAAACTTCTTCAACACTGACTGATCTTCTACACTAATATTATAAAGAGGAAAGATTTGATTGTTTGTTTGTATTGAATAGGCTCAGTAACTACTGGACAGATTTGAAAAATTCTTTCATCGTTGTGAAGCTGCACTAACCCCTGGTGACATAGGCTATTTTTTATCCCTGTATTCCCACGGGATCGGGAACTACGCGGGTGAAACCGCGAGGCGTCCGCCAGTCACCAATATTTATACAAAATCGAAATCCGAACGACTTCAAAAAAACCGAAACCAAACGCAAAAATAAATTTACATAGATCGAACTAGTAAGTGTAACTTTTGTAGATAAGTCAATAGGATTCCTTATAACGTGTATTGGCGCCCGAACGTCGTTAGTTAATTTATCTAGTGAAATATACTACACTGTCCTGACCCAGCTGACCCGCACAACTTCGTCTGCGTAAATTTTCCCCGTGTTTGCAACATTTTCGATTGCTGCTAGTAAAATATTTTTTTAATTCGGACCAGTAGTACCTGAGATTATTGCGTTCAAACAAACTCTTTAGCTTTTTATTATTAGCATAGACACAGATAATATAATACTAAACTGTATAGATAATCTTATTGTCTAAAATACCTATCTATTATGTACAATTATAATTATGAGACTTAACGTGACTGTTTGAACAATTAACAGCGCTTCGTGAACACAACATAAATTACATTATTTTGAATTAAACCTCACCTACACTGAAGAGTATATATATAATAGTATCATTGCTATCCTTTTCTTTTCCGACGTGACGTCATTGACATGTCATGTGTTTTGATTTTATTCTTTAGATTATGGGATCTGTTACCTGTGCTTAATAACAATTTTATAACGTTAAACTTCTTTCAATATTGCTTATTCCTACTTCAATCATTTTCGTTCAAAACTAAACTAGAAGGTCTGTAAAAAAATAAGATATTTTCGATCAACTCAAAAGAAGAAAATGTTATCTTTAGGTCGGACAAAATGTTTCTATCAAAGGTTTCCCTAGACCTTTTTTATTTAGGTATATCTATTATCTCTCTCTTTATAATCTTCCATCTCTTATACATAATACTGTATCAGGCCTCAGTTCTCCTACGGATTTGCGAGACCAGATCGAAAGCCTTCCTTGTGGGCTGGTCGGGGGTGGGGGGCCGGTAGGGCTCGCCTTCAGTCAGAGCCTTCCATAGCTGGATGATGGGTAGCTCCACCAGGAGACAGAGGGGGGCGGCAGCTACGTAGCTGAGAGCTGACGCGGTGATTAGGAGGGACAACTAAAATATAGAAAAAAAACATTAAACATTATTGTCAAATAAAAATGATTATAATTTATAAAAGTATTATTATAAAATAAAACACATCAACAATTATAACATCAACACGACTATAAGTATAAGTTATAGTGCTAAAGTCTCAGTCCACCAACCAGGTGTCTGAATAGTTCAGGCAGGGGAGGGATCAGACCCTCTCTCCTGGATTGAGCGTCTTAAATTTAGAGTGAACAATGTTTTCACCCTGGGAACGGCTATACGTAACTGACATTAAATAGTGCTACAAGCTTTACAATATCAGGGGATACACCAGGGGACAGGGCTTTTTTGATTCCTATTCGGAATTCTAAGCCGCACCCGCGTACATATAATCGATAGTGATGTAAAAAGGGAATATTATACATACCATAGAAAGTATTGAGGCATGACCCAGCTGCGTATTGCCGGCGAGCGTGATTCGCAGCACGATGAAATGAATGAGGAACACGCAGTACGACAGTCGCCCCAGAATGTGGAAACCGCGCCATTCCAGACTGTCGCGGACTAGCGCTGGAAAAATGGAATGTGCACTTTAAATCCATATAGTTATATAGTTGGAATCTGGTCTAAGATAGGAGGCACCAACATAAGTAGTTAAATAATGCAAATATCACTGTCTCTATGAAAAGTGTGACGTTTTTTGTTTTTGATTACCTACTATGGTTTGTTTCATGTCGGTTCAATAGTTTTATTAACACTTTTACTTAATTTATTTTTGGGTGTTTTCGTCGTTCTTCTCAATCATCCTAGCTGGTTACTTTTATTATTACCAAAAAACAAACTTGGCGGCAGAGAGATGTCAAAATAATGAGGTGTGAAAAAAAAGGGGGTTCGAATATATATATATATCATTTTATAGGTACCTTCATCAAAACCGTTTTACATTTTGAAGGCAAGAGAAATAAATAAGGTGTAACGCGCTTTTATTTTAAAATGTGGGATATACTGTACCTACAAAGCAAAGCGTTCGACTTAGTTTATCATTCCATTCTCATAGATAAATTAGAAAAACATGGTATCAGAGGTCCTACTTTAAGATGGTTTCAATCATTTCTGTCCAACAGAACTCAAATCACTAGATTGTTAAATTTGAGAAAGAAACAAATAGCATTGTAAGTTATGACTCTGAACCCAAGCATAATTACTTTGGTGTCCCCCAGGGTAGCATCCTGGGCCCAGTATTATTTATTTTGTACATCAATGACCGTACAAAGGTAGTGAACCACGATTGTGTTTTATTTATTATGGGTTGTGAGAGTAAAGATACTTTTCAAAGTGATGTAAATAATATGTTGCATGATATTGTTAATTGGTTAGATCTCAACGCCTTAAAAATAAATATTGATAAAACCAAAATAATTAATTTTAAAACCTACAAGAGCAAGCCCTTAAAACTCAACATTGCCTATAAGGACATACAAATAAATCAAAAACATAGTTCCTTGGCATTCTCTGTGGCGCGGTGGGAGTGTATCCGACTGCTACGCAAGAGGTCGTGGGTTCGATCCCCACCCAGGATAAAACTTTGTGTGATGAGCACGATGGTTTATTCTGTGTCTGGGTGTTATTTATCTATAATATGTAAGTATTTAGAAATATATAAGTATGTTTATCAGTTGTCTGGTTGCCATAGTACAAGCTCTGCTTAGTTTGGGATCAGACGACGTTGTGTGAGTTGTCCCAAGATATTATTATTATTATTACCATCGATGAACAATTAGTATGGAACACATTGATTCTATTTGCATTAAAATAAATAGATTTATGATTGCATTAAAAAAAATAAAAGAGGTAACATCCAGGCCTACTTCCATGATGGTTTACCACGTTTACGTTTGTTCTGTGATTAGATATGGGATAATTGTTTGGGGCAATTCCTCAGAGATATCACGTGTTCTCTTAGCCCAAAAAAATGCATTAGAGCAATTTTTGGTATGGACTGGACTGACTCTTGTAAACCCGTGTACAAAGCAAATAGCTTACTTACTGTGCATATATGAAATCCCAAAATGTGACAAAAATAATAATTATGACACTTTTTGCAAAAAAATATATATAAACAAGCGTAAAGTAAACCAATTTTCATTAGAAATGCTGGTCCCTCGTTTGGAAATTTTTATACGCACCTTTAATATATAATGCATTACCTAAACCTATTATAGGTCTACCAAAAACAGTTTTGTACTGCTTTGCATAAATGGTAAAATTATCTGTTAGTATAAGTTGGATAAAATAAATAAATAAATAGTTGGTGTCACAGAGTTTTTACTCGATTGAAGAATATTTAAAAAACAATGTTAATATGTCGTATCATTACAGAAATGCATTATGCCTAGTTTACACGTATTAAGTGGTTAAGTAATTAACCTAAATTTTAACTAAATTTTAACTAAATTTTAACTAAATTGCAGCGTGTAAACAGCCACTTAATACCTCTTAAGTCATAAGTGTTAAGTTACGATTTAGTGGTTAAGTGAGCAAGTGGAATAGAATTGATTCTATTTTTGGTTAAGTAACCCACCCTCCCGCACCGCGCGCGGGGTTGATGGACGGGAAATATTGACATTTAGTTCTTGTTTGGACAGGAACAATTAATTTAGTTCGAAGCTTTTGCCTATATTATTTTTTTTTTTTTTAAGATTTTATATTTTTTGGGAAGGTTTTGAAAAACAAAATAGATGTAATGGCAAGGTGGCAAATCTTATACTACTTACTACTTACTTTACTTTACTCTTACCTATAAACGAGAAATTCTTGTATATATAAATATATATATATATATATATATATATATATATAACTTATCTGCAACACATTGAATGTTAAGTTTTATATATATACTAGCTGTGCCCGCGACTTCGTTCGCGTGAAAGTCGGGTTTAAATTAAGGTAGTTTAGGTAACGAAATAACTTCCGTGTAAATATGTTGGAAACAGTCCTGTTGACTAAATACTTACTAAATAAAAATCGATCTGTTCTATTCTTTTAGATAGTTAGTTTGGTGTGCGGCTTAAGAAGTGGGTTTTCTGTTGTTTTTGTTTCATTCTTTCAACGTTATACCTACTTATTACCTAATAATCTTTAATAGAATTTGTACGAAAATGTTGTTACTTCTCATGTGATCGTAAACTTGTAAAGCCTAAGTACTTAACTGTGATTGTTTTCCTTATAATTTTAGTATTTATACTACTACCCTGAATTTTTTCACATACCCAACATCAACCATTTAGCTGGCAGGGGGACACTTGACTCTAACAAAAATGTTCGCTATAAAGCCTAATATTATACACAAAGGAATCCTTAAATCTAAAAATAGTCTTCACAAACCCTAAACGCTTTTTAAAAGACCTATGTATTGATACCACACACGATGGGGTAGGTAGGTGAGAAAAAAATCACATCCCCACTTTACATATAATAGAGGTACCCTTAAAAAAATAATGATTTTCAAGATTTTGTTCTTTCACTTTATCGGCGTTAGTAATTTATTCATGCAAAAGTTGCAACCTTCTAGCACTAACAGTCTCTGAGCTAAGCTGCGGACGGACGGACATAAGGGAACTATAAGGGTTCTGTTTTGCCATTTTGGCTAAAAATGGGGTGTATTTCATATAGTGTTACAACGCAATACAAATAATAAAACTGCTGTAACACTTTAGTAAGCAAACACAGAGCGTGTCATGTGTGTCATGCCCGCGAAAATGTCAGATATCCCTAAAGGTACGGTTGACAAACAACGACCCCCCTCCTCCCGTCACCCGAACTACTCACACTTGACCGATGTTGAGCCATTCATTATCGTTGAATTGATGAACACGTAATCTCCAACCTTAACCCCAAAACATGATCCTCGATGCACCTGTGTGATGCGTGGTCAAACAAACGGACAGACAGACAAACATTTCTAAAAATCATAGCAATGTGTTTCTTTTCAAAACTTCTTTTACTAAGTATAGAACGTTATTGAATACAACGCCATCTACTTTCAAGAATGTTGCCACTCAGCATCTCAAGCACCTATACCCTAATAAATGTTTTCACAAATAAGGAATTATTTGATCACGGTGAACAATTTGATTTCATAGATGGCGCTACATGTTTTTTTTTACGTGTGTAATGTCTTTTTTTAGACATAATTTTCTGGAAAATGTCGAATACTTTTTAATTATAATGTAATATTGTTTTTCATTTCTACTACGATTAATTAATTACTCTCAGCAGTGCATGCAATACCTATAATTAACTAACCTACGTGCATAATTTACTTGATTTTTAATATAAAAAAATAATAACCAAAGTAAATAAGTTACTTACGGTCGAAAAAATAACTAAGACATTGAGAAAAATATTAAAAAAGGATAAAGACAATTTAAAAAAATACAAAAAGAACATAATCAGACATCGGATCCGAGCCCGGGACTTCGTCGTCAAAGTCCGCTAGCATAGCTTCGAGGCTATACTGTTCGCTACTTGCCACGTCAAAATAATTGTTCTTATGAAACTTAACAATGTTGTGTTTAGCTCCTTTTAGTTTTAGCGTGAAGTTATGTATTCCATGGGTTACAATTATAGATAATGTCTAATTCTGGAAAATTTTGTGATAAACCATTATGGTGCGACAAAAAATACGTTGCTACTCGTTCCCCATAGACGTTAGCGTAATGATTCATAGTGTAAATAATGTCCTATAGTATTTACTATAAAACTGTAAATTTTCATAAAGATCCGTCTAGTAGTTACTGATTTATGACGAAAAATAGCTACAGACATTATCCCTTACTGCTTAGCTCCTATGGGAAAAAGCGTGATAATTTATAGCCTAAATGTTAATCTGCATCTATTAGATTGCACGTGCAAAATTTCAACCGAATCTGTACGGTAGTTTTTGCGTGATGCGTGTTCAAACAAACAGACAGACAGACAGACAGACAGACAGACAGACAGACATTTCTAAAAATGCAGCAAAGTGTTTAAATACTCTTTTCGAACATTTCCTAATATTTTTTTTCACTAAGTTCGGCCATGTACAGACACGTGAAATTTACAGTTTTATTATATGTATAGATAGCTAGGTTTCATTTTAAAAAAACGTCGTTTAATAAAACTTAGGTTATCTAGGTACTAGATGTTAATGGCAATTTCATATTTTACTTTATCAATAATTTATTTACCTGTGCGAAACATGCCTCGGCTTCACACGGGTGTCAAATCGTAGTTTTTATACCTTGAGCTACATTAGTGTCGTTTTCGTAGGGATAGGACCTTTCTTTAACAATAATGTATAGCTCCCCCGATAATGTAGCTTTGTAATGGTCAAAGAATTTTCAAAATCGGTCAACTAGTTTTTAAGTTTATTCGATACATATAAAAATACAAATCTTTCCTCTTTCTAATATTAGTGTAGATTACAGGATTTAGAATTTCAACACCCTCTTCGTCGTCCATTACGATTTTATGAACTAAACGGAAAAGCTTCACACGTGTAAACAGCTACTTAACAGAAAGTCACTTAAAATTTAGTTAAAATTTAGTTGACGCCTTAACCACTTAATACGTGTAAACTAGGCATTATTCTAAATTATTAAAATGTGTATTTTAGAATTTATATTAAAATTAATGTAATTAGTATTCCAAATATTGACATTATTTTTATTTTCAACATTACTTTTAATCTATATGTTTTACATTAAGTTTTACATTTGCATGCCAATTGTACGAGTATTATGAACTATTATTAGTTATTTTACCACTTCTGTACCACATAACATGCAAATAAATATATTATATTCTATTCTATAAAATGGCATTTCTTATCAGAATTAAATTATTTCTAACTTTTTAGTTTCTTTTATTTTATTAACAAGTAACAAAAGCTTGTTTTTGAAAAACTTTTTTCTTTAATTTTTATTATAATGAACTCCACGCAGCAAAACTTGACAGTATACTTACACCAACACCTAGTGAAGCAGCCGAGCATGAATATGCAGAAGAAGACAGCGACGAGCGTGCGGTCGAGCGCGGAGTAGAGCGCGGCCGCCCAGCGCGGCAGCGGCGCGTCCGACAGGAACACGGCGCCCGCCAGCACCACGGCGCCGCCCAGGAACAGAGCCGCGTGGAACAACATGTTGAACCACTGGGGATAGAACGGTTACTTGAACATACAGTAGGCTAGTTAATCTTTGGGGACAGAACGCTTATTTCAAGTTGCAACTAGGTATACAAACAAATGTTTTTGAAGAAACCAGCTGATGATGCTCTTGGCATTTTTATGTATCGTTTTAGGTTATCGTTTGACCTTTTTAATGTTTACTTGTTGTTTGCTTTCTCTGCACCTTTGTCCTCGGTACGCTTCATTGTGGTACCTTATATTTTTTAATGATAAAAAGTACCTCATGTGCTATTTCAGACTAAAATCTTTGTTAAACTTCACTAACTCTCAGTATCCATAACATTAGTATTCGTATAGTAAATTGTAGTAACGACTAAACTTTTTCGATAAATGCACCAAATTTCCTATAAAAAATGTTTCGAACATGACTTGTATATGTACACTGAATTCTATAGTAGTAAGTCAGTAGGCCTACTCTGTTTCTTTATAACGAAATTCATGAAGTCAAGGGTCCAGAGGTGCCTACCACTCGACTTGGTAAGAGTACCTGTCACTAATTTTCTTTGTTGCAGGTGTCTCTTTTTGAGTACGGTCTCTCAATCTATTTCGATTGTTGTACTAAGGGCATTTCCTTACTACTTCAATCGTGGTGATTCACAGATCGAGGGTGGGTGGTGGGATCCCTCCCTTATAATCTACTTATGATGGATTTCCGCCATGTTACGCCTGCTTCAATCGGCTATCTTAAATTCATGAATTTTCGTTTGTTTAAAGTTCTTAAGTTTACAGGGACTATTCTTATTAATTTTTGGATAAGCACAACAAGGTCGAACCCATGGACGATTTTCTGGAACGAATGGATTAAATTGATGTTGCTGGCTCTTTGAATCATCACCTCATTTTTAATCGAAACTTCGTTTTCATTGAAATAGAGTAGGCCTCCAGCTTTACTTTCGCCAATAATTATACACATATAATTTTTACCATTGTAAGTGAATGATCTTAGGCGGGTCTTTGTTTTGGGGAGGGCAACATTATATTCTACTGGTCAAATGTGAGGCGCCCGTATGACGGGGGGTGCATTTGATTCAACACCGGTAAATTAAGATTATGTTATTGCATAATCTTCATTTAACCGTTCAATTCCAAAAATTCTGTTGAATGATGTCCTCATCAGAATTTTTGGAATTGTACGTTGAATCTTGGAAATTTACTTACTTTGCTATCTTTAAGTTTCATGCTGCCTTCTGTCGAGTTGTGATGAAGAAGGAACGCCGTGGCGATACCTCCAATATAGCCGGGCAGGTTCATCCAGAACGGTAAGTACACCAGGCTCAGGATCTTGGAGCCAGCGAACATGGTGCGAAGGATCCTAAGGATATCAAGATTTGTACTTAAGACACTGATTATGTTCAACTAAGACTAAGAGATCTAGTAAATTTAGCTAATTTGTAATAGTTTGATTAACCACTTAATTGCAGAAAGATTGATTCCTATACACACTTATTTTCATGAAAATGGTGTGTTTCACAACTGCCTTGGCAGCTACTTACTCCGGCGTCTGAGCAGTGACAATTGGTGTGAGCTGATAGAAGTAGACGACGAGACCGGAGGCGACCCCAGATGCTACGACGATGAGCATCAGGACCGGTATAGTGGCACGCCGGTACTTCATCAGCACTAGCATTAGAAGAACTCCGATGATGTGGAGCTGCATGTCTGCTGCCAGATACCTGAGGGACGACGACCAAAAATGTAATAAGGGTAATACGAAAATTGTATTAAGCAGATGTTTTTAGTAATACAGATTTTAATACAGAAAATTTTCTGCCTCTCTAAGTGAGCTTCTTAATTTTAAGTCTCTGCTATTTATTCTCCTTCATATTCGTTCATCTAGTTCGTCTTTCTCTCCACGTAATTGATGTTTTTCCAGAATGCTGGCCAAATGTTTTATCGATGTGACAAAAAGCCCAAAATAACATTGCTTTTGCCACCCGAGCTATAGTCAACAGAACTATGTATTTTCTCGTTTGTTATGAATTCATAAAATCATAATCTTTTATTGCATTCATTTTTTTGTTACAAGATGTTACATTGATATGTGTCGGTTCGGCACTAAGCAAAATTAAATATTTCTTGTTAAAACATGCTTTAGTAATCGCGGAATAAATATATATTTTACTAGCTCAGCTGTGTGACAGTGAAGTCCCGTCAAAATCTGTCCCGCCGTTTCAGAGATTAGCCGAAATAAACATACAAACAGACAGAAAGTACCATAATTATATACTTTGTTATGCATTTAGTATAAAACTGTTTTTTTGACATTACTAACAAACACTTCAATTTTATTTATTTGTATAGACATATTTGTTTAAATAGATAACTAAATTGAAAATAAAAAAAGTCCTTTATTAAATTTACTTACCAAGTATGTCCCATACAGAACTTCCCGAGCGGTATATGATTGTGAACATACAACACATGGTACCACCAGCGCTCCTGGCAGTCAGCCGCCTCTCTCTCCACCAGCCAGGACCACTGGGGCCCGGAGCCCAGCAGCGGGAACCACGCCATCGTGAACCAGAGCGCGAATACTGCCACTGGAGTTAACCTAGAATAAAGACGATAGATGACGTGCAGAATAAAGTCTCAATAGTTTCAATTAATTGTGTTGTCGTCTCTTGTATACCAATCAAATGATTCAAATTAAAAATCAAAGTGTAGATAAGTAAATATTCTTTTTTTTTAAATAAAAAAAAGATAACTAGCCATGTGAGATTGAGTCCCACATTACTAGCAATCCTGTTAACCCCTCCAGCTAAGCTCAAAGGCTTGTGTTAGGAGTGGGTTCACGGGGGTAGTATAATAATAAACCTCACGATAGCGAGACCGGTGCCTTAGCCATTAGGCTACCGCCGCTTTCACTAATTGCACCAAAAGGTGAATAATGTTTTAAAAGAAGTTCACTTGACCAATGCTAGCATTTTTGCGCGTATCACAAGATCAAATATTATTTGGTACCGGCTTTAAATAGTGCCACCCCATCTCATCCCGTGGGTATCGTCCAGGCGATCTAGGAATTTCACAAAGGGGGGTGGCAGCGTCCTCTACGTACTTTAAAGCTTTACTGCGATCATTATAGTAATTTTTATAGGCATTTTTTGCCAATTACTTTTTAAATACAATCATTGCATTTTTGAAAGATAGAATAATTTTAAGTCCAGACCTAGGAATCGAGCCCGAGACTTCCGTATGCCAATCTGGGGCCGGAATCGAAACACTTATCTGGATTATGTTACTAGACCTCAAATTTCTCTATACTTTCATGCTCGCAAGTTGGGCCCTCGCATGCCCAATCAAGCCAGCTTCGACTTTAAATTTATCTATCTTTCAAAAATGCAATTATTGTATTTACTGCTGGCGATCGCAGTAAATACAATAATTGCATTTTTTAAAGATAAAACCCGCGAAAAAAAGAGAAAATTTAAAACCAGCTCGCCAAGTGTGGCGATTATGGCAATTACTCTCAGGATAAGTAGGTTCTACTAGGTAGACCTGTGCCCAGCAGTGGATTGATATGTAATATGTAAAATATACTTCATTCAATTTACCATTTTGATAAAATTAGGCACAAGCACTAACACTATTCCTTGAATATCATCACATCTCTCTGTTACACGTTTTATAAAACAATATCTTCTACCTGATCCATCGATTGACAATAGACACCAAACACTTGAGGAACGTGATGGGCTTGGTCGGCGAAGAGACGAGCACGGCATACGCCGTCAGGAAGCCAGACATCGCGAAGAATGCTTGCAGCCACAGTGGAGAGTTCAGCACTGCTTGCCAACCGAAATGGTCGTACATCTGTTAAATAACGAGACAAAAATTAATCACGTTTCCATTGACGCAAAAGACAACTTTTAAGCTCTTTGATTAGGTATCATTACTACGTTTAAAAATATTTGTAAATTGCTAAATCAACGGGCAGTATCGCATCACATAATGTAACTTGTAACAATAGTGACAAAATATAGGAAAAACGGATAACCATATTATCATCTACTGAATAAATTTTCCTCGAGTATATACAAGTTGAAACCCATCCAAATAAATTGAATTTAGACGGCGGAAATGTCAGTTCCGCTACTCGAATTAGCCAGTTTAACAGATAGTTAACGATAGATAAGTTATTAAGACCGGCCGGCCGTTGGTCAATCCGTTGTGACGATATACTATGCCTAATACAGACATGGCATTTATCAGTCTTGTCGTTTACCTTTTCAACAAACTGTGGGTTGTCGATGTACGAGTAGATGTATATCAGCATCACGTGAGAGAAGATGACGCCCTGCATACCCAAGAACCTGGAAATGTATATAAAATATTAGCTTAAATACGATTTATAAAAGTCGAGACTGAGTAGAAGGATCGAGCTAAACGGGGATTTCATTGAACAGTTGGCAAGTCCCCGTACCTGATTCCCTCAATACAAGCGACGTCCTTCATCCGGTCGTCAGTTCTTGGTTTGCGTCTGTTGTACGTCAGGATATCCCAGTTCTTCTTCAATGAGAACGCCAGAAGATATCGGTTGCCTGCGACGAAAAGGGAAATTACTTTGAACGTCATGAAAATACATGGGTTTAAAGGCACCAGAGGGGTCCAAATCTGACACTGATACTAATAATGAAATGTTCGTTATTCGCAGGATCGGTTTTGATAATAAGTTTACACCTCTGAACTGCAAAAACTAAATGACAACAATTAAATGCCGTCAATTTGATTTAAAGAAAGAGCCAGAGAAACTCTTCAATGACTAATGGTGAGCTTCAATTTTGGGTTTATTTGATTCAGTTCATTGAAGCTTTGCTGATGATTGATGGCGTAAGGAGGCGAGTAGTGAAACTCATCAATGCCTAATAGTGGAACTTCCTGGCATAACAATGGGTCTATTAATACAGGACTTGTTTGTTAGTTTGATTTGATTAATACAGGACTTACATTCGGTCTTAGCGCAGCGGTCGCCAAGAACATGGACGCCCGTCGCATGGTGCACACCACCGGCTAGCACCTTGTCTCTTTAATAGGCTATCTATTAATACTTACCTATTCAGCCTTAACGTAGAGTTCACCTATCACATGCACGCCATCGTCAAGCAAGCGAGAGCCAACCCAGTACCTTTTCACTTTAGTGGGTGGTCTATCAGGACAGTACTTACACTCGGCCTTAGCGCAGCGGTCTCCGAGAACATGCACGCCTGTCGCCAAGCAGGCGAGAGCCAGCAACATCGTGCACACCACTGCCAGCGCCCGTGCTGGCCCCGTGCTCATCGGGGGAGAGTCCACTGACATACACCACGACACTGATAATACTTCCGCCTGTAATATCAAAAGCGTCCATCCTTTCAACCCTGAATGCGATCGCCAATCAGCTCACCAAGCGTAGTGAGTACGGCAATTATATAGGTTCTACTGGGGAGTCCCATGCCCAGCAGTAAGACCTCATCATATTTTATAATATGATAATAAATATGAATGCCAAACTTCAGAACCAGCGCATTCCAAAGTAAATTATTGCCGCACTATCACACGTTTCAACAAGATAAACTAAACAAAAAGCAATCTAAAATTTTGTCAAGAAGTAGATATGGCATCATAAAACTAGATCGAGCGATATACGAAAGCAGTTGAAAAAAGTGGCCATGATTATTTAATTACTAAGTTCTTTTGATACTAGCACTGAGTACCTAATTGCGAAACGCATTGGTACAGTTATAAACTGCTTCGGTGGTGCAATTACTACGTACGACTGCTGCGCAAGAGATCGTAGATTCGATTCTAAATACACAAGCTCTTGTTCCTAGTTTGGATGTACTTTGTGCCTATGATTAGCATGTTGATAAAGTCCCCCGCCACACAGAGCTTGCATACAACCAACTGCCAGAGTTGACTTTAAAAAATATAGATTTAAACACTTGGCTGCGCCATGTTGAATAAAATGTCAGCCGTTCAATTATTGTTGGAATAAAAATTGTGATAATTGTTGAAGATTTTGATCATAATTCAATTAAATATTTGTTTTGAAATGCTTCTACACTATAAAACTACTTAATAAACAGCACTACCAGTCCTTCCATATCCTTCCTGTACTTCGCTCACCTCCATATCATACTTGGCGACTCCTTCACTGATGCAGTTCTGAGCGGCATCGTCCCAAGTCCCCGTGGTTTGGTTAAGTTTCCCACAGCGAGACACACAGACCCCACGGTGGATCTGCGTCCTGTTGTAGTGCTTCAACGTCTGTTGTGAGTAATCCTGCAAATAAATTAAACCCATAAATTATTTCATCCATCATTGTTCGAAGCATCTGCACTGGATAGTGTAAATTACAGTTTGTAATCTAGGTAACCTCAGAGAAGAGGCTTGAGAAAAGCGTATAAAATCATCTATTGACAATCATTTAATGATACATTTATGTTCATAGGCCTAGCGTACCATGGACTGGTTGGTCAGTTAGTCCTCTAACATCCTATACTAATACCATTATAACTAATTACAATTAAGATTTGACTGGCCTGTTGGTCTAGTGGTTAGTAACCCTGACTGCTAGGCCGTAGGTGGGTTCGATCCCCACCCAGGATAAAACTGTGTGTGATGAGCACGATGGTTTATTCTGTGTCTAGGTGTTATTTATCTATAATATGTATGTATTTAGAAATATATAAGTATGTTTATCGGTTGTCTGGTTACCATAGTACAAGCTCTGCTTCGTTTGGGATCAGATGACGTTGTGTGAGGCGTCCCAAGATATTATTATTATTATAAGAAAACGATAATAATTTAGACAGTACTGTATTAATATACTGTCTAAATTATATATAATAGATTTGAACCAAACAGTGAGACTAGCTTGCTATATACTATATAGCAAGTTTGTTTCGCTGTAGTATATAGTAATCTGCGATATAGTATATAGTCATCTGTGAGCAAGACAGCAAATTAATTTAGGTAGGTACATACAAACCTAATTTTTCTAGAATATCTTTATTGTTAAGTACATATAAGTACCTACTATTTTTATACCGGAAGAATGCCGATTTAGTGATATGACTGCAATATCTAAGTAGATTACTTAAGTCAAATTTAGGTCAAACATTTTAAATGAATGTAGAAATATCGTTGGCATTTGTTAAATATTCTATTTCGTAAATGTTAGAGAACTCCAAATATGGAAGATTTGTTGACTCTGAGACACAGATCGGAATCTCAGGGACAGAGTTGACGAAATTATACCTACTTAGATTCCTACTTGTTTACGGTAAATATTAATTTAATAGTTTTTTAATATTAATTTGTATACCGATAGATGTAAAAGAAAATCATGACCGACTGATAGGTACATCATCAACGCGGAGCTCAAACAAACAGATCATTGAAATTTGCTATAGATAGGTGCATAGTTATTATAGCGCTAAGAACATTTTTAGGGTTCCGTAGCCAAAATGGCAAAAACGGAACCCTTATAATTTCGTCGTGTCGGTCTGTCTGTCTGTCTGCCCGTCCGTATGTTACAGGCATTTTACTTAAAGACTACTCAATGAATATTGATGTAATTAGGTGAAAAAGTGTCTTGTAGTAGCCGCTACATAGTTTGATAGCTAAAAATAAATTTACGGGGGGAGGGGGCAATCCATGCATGATGTATAGTTTTCAGCAAATATCAACGTGTGGCACATCATTCGACAGATCTTTTAAAAACATTTTAAGGTTTCTAGTACATTTATTTGATTGAGTGAATATTTTTGGAAATAAATCCGGGGGGGGGGGGGATACAATAACTAAATGGGAAACTAACTTTTGAACCGAGTGTCCAAAAAAATATGAAAAAAATCACAAAGGTAGCGCTTAATAAATTCTTTAAACTAAAATTATTTTGGACATGATCGGATATACCGTCTTTGAGTTATTGCCGAAAAACTGCGCTTCTCAACAAAAAGGCGTAAGTACAATGAACATACACTCTTCTGCTGATGCAATTATTCAAGGCGGCGAAACCGGCCTGCCCGGTTTTTAAAATTTAACTCCTAGTACCGTAATACTATTACTTATTCTGTGCTTCTAGAGGGATGAAACGTGGGTTCCATATTAAATGAAAATCAAATTTTACGCGAGAACGAGGCACAGGAAGCAGTCGTTTCAACAAAAAGTGTCAAAAACTTTGTAATTACAATTTTTTAAGCTATTGCATCGCTTTTATCGCGAGCTCGGGCTTTGAGCGCGGCGACCGAATCAAGAAATTCCGTAACGAAAATAAAAGCTGACACCCCCACTCCACCTACCATGTAGCTCGGCCGAGCGATTACGACCCGTAGTATATTTAATTTTATAATATTGTTATGCTTAGCGTATATGTATATGGTATGACTGTACAAAGCTCGCACGGATCGAGATGAGCTGCTTCGAAATGTAATGATACAAAAATAAATATATATATATATATATATATATATATATATATATATAATTTTAATTATTTTTTCCTTAATTTTTTTTTTTTTAAGTTGGACCTAGTCAGTAGCATGACGCACTTAATCACGAAAGTATATTTTATATTGCCTCGAATATCTTTACTTAATGTTATAAAACTGAAGAGTTTGTTTGTTTAACCTCAGGAATCACTGGTCCGAATTGAAAAATTACTGTTGGATAGCCCATTTATCGAGGAAGGCTATAGGCTATATAACATCACGCTACGGCCAATAGGAGCGGAGCAACAATGAAAAATGTGGTAAAAACGGGGAAAATTTATGTAGATGAAGTTGCCCTGGTCAGCTAGTTGTTAATATAATTCCGAAACCTCTAAGAACTGTTTCTGAAATAAAATTATTTAAAAAGTAACTCCATGACCTACTAGTGAACAAGTGTTACTACTCTGAAAAAGATTATTTATCCGATAAATCACTACCGCATTATGAACCACCGCATTTATGAGTGATGGTGCCACTGAATGCAATCTTCACATAAATTTATTATTATTTTGTAAAATTATTTATATTTAGTTGCACTTTAAAACACTTTTTTTTAATTGTAATTTTATTTTTTAATTTCTATCTAATTGTGACATTTTTATCTATTTTTATTATTATTTTCTTATTATGATTTGTTGTATCCGAATGTAATTTATGTATGCCTGAAAGCCGAACTACCTAATTAATAAGAACTCGTGTAATTTTTTTATCTACTACCTACATTAGTATTTTAATTTTTCAAAATTAGAATAGAATAATTATTTATTTCCAGGAATATGGTTAACAAAGATCTTAAAATTATTATAAGTTACACTCGTCTTAATCTACCTAGATATGGTGTGGAAACATTAATAGATTAGACATGCCTTTGAATTAAATATTACGAGTTTTCCTTATTCATTATGATAAATTGTCATCATTAATTTCTCATTATTATTCAGTTTACATTAATAAATGCAATGCAATGTCAATAATGCCGCTTAAAATGAAATAATATTATAAACAAGACTCTTTAATCATTTAGACATGATTCACTTAAATTCTAAAAATTCATTGATTGAATAAAAGCACCTGTCTAGTAACCAGTTAAACAAGTAACCCTTAAATTTATTTATTGCGCTCTCTTAATTCTAAACACTTCATTCAAAACACTTATTTAGTGCACGTCGTACATCTACCCACTTAGGATAACTATTATTTAATACCTACTTTACATGTTTATGCTTGCTTCCTCTACATCATGTCAACCCATATGATGGCCCACTGCTGGCCGCGGGTCTCCCCAATTGACCTACTTATTATAGATACTGGGGCTATTTGCCATAACCGCGACGCTACTAGTAGGTATAGTATTATATTATCTGTGGCCACGCTTAGCAAGTGAGTTAGTGATCGCAGTAAGGCTTTTTAAAGTACGCAAAGGACGCTGCTGCCCGTCCTCCGGCGCAAAATCCCTTAGTCGCCTTGACGACACTCACAGGAAGAGATGGGGTGGTACTATTCTTAAGTCGGTACCACACGGCTTCCTCTACAAACTAAAAGTATTTGAAACACAAGCCTTCAATCCGTGCGTTTATATCATATAAGTGGAACTTTCAAAATGTTATCTCCGTAAGGTAGCCGATCCAGTGAGAGGGAGGCAGCTAAGGAACTTCAACCCCACCCAACAATTTCAGAATCTTTCCCAATATGTGTACTTTTAGGGTTCCGTAATAAACAGAGGAACCCTTATAGTTGGGCTATGTCCGTCCGTCTGTCTGTCCTTCCCCAGGTTAGCTCCATAATTATTATATATTAACTACGCCGACAAACTGATAAAAAAAAATTGCGCACCTCCCCTACTTAAAAATTAGAGACGTAGATATAGTAGTACTTATGTTTAGGTACCTTGATTAATCCAAGCCCCACCAAAAACTAAATCATAAATCAGCACTGTATAAGAGAGAGTAGTTCCAAATTGAGTTACAACATTTGTCTCAAGCGTTTGATTATAAACAGATTAAAAAGTAGGATAGATAAAAAGCAAAAAGATCAAACCTACCAAATACCAATAGACAAACGGGTCTGAGAAACAATAGATAGTAAAATTTGATAGACCAGATCTTTATGAAGTCAAAGACCTTATATTTATGAAGTTAAATTATTCATACTTAATAAAATGTAAATAAATCCTTATGAATATTTATGCCCTGTTTTATAAACAGATGTGTAAACGTACAAATGACCTTGGGTCTTGCATTTTGTGTTACAATAATATATGAATGAGGCGACGAACTCACGTTTACTTTCGTGTCGCCGGTTTAGAAGGACAACTTAACGAAATTTCAAGATGTCTTGTTAGTAAAGTGTTGAATATTTCACTTTTTAACAACTTTGTGAGTTTACAAAGTACATTTTGTAATATCTTCGCCTGCAACTCTTTTGCATAAAACAATATTGTCAGCAAATTTGATTGTTTAAGCACAGTTAGCGCATCCAGTATTTTAGCTTGAACTTGAGAAAGAACTTTACCCAGATACTAGTATAGTATTATATTATCTGTGACCCAGCTAAGCAATCCAGAATTTCAGTTTCGGAGGGATTTGACCCCGCTGAGAGTACCTCATTTTTATCCGACTGCGCGACGCAAAGGAGGGTAAAAATTAGTAGTAGTATGTATGTATATGTGTTCCTTTGTGGCTCTATATAAACCAAACGCGTCGGTCGATTTTGATGATTCATTCGTTAATCGATTTGAATTAATCTTGCGAGTGTCACTAGAGACATTACAGCTATCAAAATTCAAAATGGCGACAGCTAGACGCCATATTGTGATAGTAAAAAAATAAGTCAACAAACTATGTCATGTGGGGTATCATTGTGTAGGTATTTTAATCTTGATTTTTACTTGATTTCTACATTTTAATCATGATGATCACTTGCACAGCACGCTGCCCCACCGAGACAGGCGGACAAGAATTCGTTGCCATCAATTATTGGTAGGCTCTGCAATAAGTGCGAATGAACTCTATTTATGATTACAAAATGCCAACCTTTCCGACGTCTATGCAGGCGACGCAAACCAACAAAAGCTAGTTAATAAACATGAATAGTTCTTTATAGGTTAAAAAATGATAAACACTGTCATTGTTTCATGTACAAGCAGCATTGTCCTGAATTTGGCCAACTTACTGTTCACTCTCCATTCAATTTCAAACGAGCTTTGAAATTTGGTTTCTGGGTCACGGGAAATATTATTTAAAATTGTTTTGTGACATAATATGTGTGAATATTAAATAACTCTTTGTTTTATGTAAGGAGAAATCTGTTAAAAGTAACAAAGATCCTCTCTAGAAGAACTCAAATAAGCCCAAATTTGGAAATGAAAATTGCCTTATAGATAATTTCAAATAGACTTTATGGTTTCCTGGTTCACTATCTATTGACACTCTTAGATTTATTATCCTAAGTAATGAGACAGGAATTAATAAAAAAATATAAAGAGATCTACTTATAAAAAACAATGACAATATAGGAAAAGGACTACAAATAGTAAATTTGTTCCAAATCTATGCCCACGGCATTATTTTCAGTAGGCTGGGGGCATTTCCTCTTTTTATGGCCAGGCTTATTCGCTGGCCGAAGAACATGCCGGCCCTCTGGTCACGAGAACTATCCCTTAGCCGCTTGGCCAGCTCCTGGTATAGGCTGGACTCTGCCGTGGACACAGCAGCTCCAGCCTCTAACTCGAACAATAAATCAAATACGATATTTCACAGATCATTAAAACTGATGGAGTTTCATACAAACTTTTTTTCTTTTATAAGACGTTTCCCGCAATAGGTTACAAGTTCTGTGTCGCGAGGACCTTTACAAACATACAAGTCACGGACTCAAAGTACACCCAGACTTGGAACAACAATTTGTTGATCACACAAAATGGTGTCCCGTGTGGGAAACGACCTCTTACGTAACAGTCGGATACACTCCAACTGCGCCACAGAGGCAGTCTATTAAACCTTAGTTTAAATTTAAAGAAACGCTAGAACACGTGTTTCTTTATTTTAAACCAAAAAGCCACATACGAAATTTCATAGATCAAACTTCAATACTGACAGAGTTTCATACAAACTTGCAACCCCTATTTAGGGGTGAATTTTCCAAAAAAAAAAGAACTAGACAATTCTACAAAGTCAGGCCAACCCACAAAAAATATTTGAAGAAAATAATATTTTCTAAATTGCCAATTTTAAATATTTTCTAAGTAAAGGTTATTAGCCTGTTACATAGTACAGCGAGCTGCCACTAGACGGTGATAGATGTAGCGAGAGCTAAACGCTCAAGGTCATTGGCGGCTAGGAGCCCCTAAACCAAAAATCCAAATATGAAATTTTACAGACCAAACTTTCAACTGACGGAGTTTTACACTTTCTTGCCACGGAGTTTCACACAAACTTGCAGTCATTAAGAGTTGATTTTCCAAAAATACTAAAACATGTTTAACTTTATTTTTAACGAAAAACCCAAATACCTACGAAACTTCAAAAATCTATCTTCAATACTGACGGAGTTTCATACAAACTTGGAACACCTATTTTACCCTCTTAGGGGTTGATTTTCTAAAAACGCTGAATTACGTATTTCTTTATTTTAAACCAAAAAATCAAGTGCGAAATTTCACAGATCTTACTTCAAAACTATGACATAGTTTCATACAAACTTGCATTCCCTATTTTACCCCCTTAGGGGACGAATTTTTAAAAATCCTTTCTTAGTGGCTGCCTACTACATAAAAGGCATCAACTACCAAAATTTCAGGTTTGTAACCCTAGCAGCTTAGGTTCTACAGTGATGAATTGGTCAGTCAGGAAAAGTGATTATACATAAGTACATATATGTATAGATAAAACGTTGCGACACATACCAACACCACATTGTGTATTCCATGAACAAGAACAGATCGCGACCTGCACATATTATCCTATTTATGTAACAGCATTCTTCCTTGGCTCGCTCTTAAACATACTACGACAATAGAATAAAGAGTAACCTATGATATAACAAACTGGGTAATTATTTGTGAAATACCGCTTTTCCTAACAGCTAATAACTCCTTTAAAAGTAACACGAGCTGCAAAGCGATCAAGCCATAGTTCCAGAAATTGCCAAAAACACTAAACTGGCAGTCCGTGGGGGCGCCCTACTCAGGGTCTGATCTAGGGTTCTAGTTGCTCTACTAGAAACAACTAGAACCCTAGTTAGAAGCTATTGCAAGCTCATATAATGCTGATACTGCGCAACGGTAGAGCGGGCGACTCAATAAATCCTTACGATCTGGCTTCAGACTATTTAGTCATCATACAATAATTGCATTTTTAAAGATAGAAAAATTTGAATCCAGACTCAGGAATCGAACCCGAGACTTCCGTAGCCAAAACCGGGCCAGAAGCGAACCACCTATCTGGACTATGTTACTAGATATCAAATTCTTCTATCTCTTAATGCTTTTACGGGTTAGGCCCCCGTAGCGCCATCTAGTCGGAAGTTAAAGAACTATCACGGCTTTTGTTATTGCTTCGTTACAGAGAGCATTTTAACAAATTATGATGACGCAGGCCGAATATTGAAGTAATTTTTATAGGTATTTCTTGCCAAAGACTTTACAAATACAATAATTGCATTTTTAAAGATAGAAAAATTTGAATCCAGACTCAGGAATCGGAGTCTGGATTCTTCTGTCTGGATTATAAAAATTACTTCAATATTCGGCCTGCGTCAGCATAATTTGTTAAAATGCTCTCTGTAACGACAGGACTCTGATGTAGACGCTATACTTAGTAGGTATTACATAGAGTAAACAAGATGAAGTGTCGTCAGTATAGCGCGGTCATACGATACTGTGATATATAACACCCCTCATCTGAACTGATGTTCCACAGGAGGCCCAGAAAGAAGGAGGCATTAGCGACATCCAATTGCGTATGGAGGCGCACGTTTATCACGGTAAATTGTGCTTTGTTCCACAGGTTGTAAGAGCCACTCCTGTGGAACATCAGTCCCGATGAGTTGTGGAACATCAGTTCCTATCCTTCACAGTATCGTATGACCGTGCTATAATGACGACACTTCATCTTGTTTCCTCTCTTTCGATTTGAGAAAAGATCTACTGGCTGGGGTCGTGCAACTTGTTGGATAGATTCAGAGGCTTGGTATTGAAGTGGCTCTAAAGTAGTCTAAGGCCCTACTACAGCGAGCCTTATTCAGACGACGAAGGGGAACAAACAATGCCTCCTTTCGAAGAATATATAGAACCCACGACCGCCGGTTTAGCAGTCAGGGTCACTAACCACTAGACCAACAGGCTAGTAAAATTGCTAACATATGCTATTCCTAGTAGCTTTGCTTTAGCGTTAAGTTTTATTTTGATTGAAATTTGGAGCACCCTGAGCTGTGGGTTGATACCTATATGTATCAGTCAGTGACCGTTCCTTAAATATAACAAAATTGAACCACCCCGAAATTGCAAAAAAGTAGGTACACAGTATACACTTGGACGTGGTGTTTAGTCAATTGTATGTAAAGCGGAATAATGATCCTGGGTACGACCATGCAGTAGCTGATTACGTACGACTGCTGCGCAAGAGGTTATGCGATTCTGTGTGAAATTATGTTCCAAGGCTTAACTCTTAGTACCTAGTGTCTGTGATTTGCAGTAATGTGCATTAAGTCCATCGAAACACCTTGCTTATAAGTGCATATATCATAGCGCAGGACCAATACCACACGCAAACACGGCCAAGTATTATTAAAATATATATATTACGGGTCTTAATCTACCTTTCGACCTTATTGCAACGGCCGTGGTCACGGGTAGACTACCCGTGACCACGGCCGTTGCAATACGGTCGGTACGTCGGGCAATAAACAAGGTATTTAACCTTAAATTATTCACGCGATTAAGACCCGTAATATATATATATATATATATATATATATATAATATATATATATATATTTTAATAATGTGTACAAATCGCGAAAGTTTATCAATATTTACGGCCAAGTATCTTGATATGACGCTGGACGTGAAATTGCGCTGGAAATAACACGTCAAAAAGAAAAGAGAAGAGTTACATTTACGGTATTTGAAAATGTACTGGTTGCTTGGGCGACACTCCCCTATGTCAGTACAAAACAAAGTCCTAGTATATAAACAAGTTTTAATGCCAATATGGACTTATGGTATTTAGTTGTGGGGCTGTACTACTCAGAACAATCGGAGGATAATCCAAAGGTTCCAAAATAAAGTACTTAGGGACGTCGTCAATGTCCCCTGGTACATTAGAAATTGTGATCTCCATCGGGACCTCAACAAGGACAGCGTGGATACAACCATTCAGAAGTTTGCTGAAGCCCATGAGCATAGACTTCACCATCGTGTGAATGTTGAGGCAATCCAGCTCTTCGACAACACAGATCTAGCAATAACTAAGAAAAAGTGTTAATAGACGCATTCTTAGACATATGTTTTTAAAGCAAATTAATTTAGAATAAAATTACTTATCAGTCACTAGGCTAGATTGTAATTTATATAAGGTACTTTAGTAAAGGATTTGTTCCTGATTCGTCATATTCCAAATTGGTCATCTTCCAAACACGACACTTTCCAAACTAGTCATATTCCAAACTAGTCATATATTAGATTCGTCATCTTCCAAACTTGTCATTGTACAGTCAAACTGAATTTTAATAAAAACCAAAGTAACAATAATGTAAGTAACTAAATTTATTTCTTGTAAAACATTTTTTAAGATTTAAAATATACCTATTTATGTTAAAAGCAAACACACTTTCTTTGCAATAAAATAACCAAGTATTCTCCTTAGAGAAAATAAATCATTAATAAAATTATACTTCACATAGCCTACTTAGACACTCCACAACAGTTATTTTTTTATCTACAAAATCCTGTACTATCTCCTTTTCTTTTGTAAATTTATTTAATTCTGTAGTTCGTCGGCGGTGCGTTTGGTTGGAATGTAAAAAAAAAATTTTTATTCTTATATCCTGGTGTAGTGCTTCTTCTCTCATCTTTTTTACAAATAAATACAATGAACCTTTTTTCTTTAATCTATGGTTAATTCTGTTGTTCCAACCTTCTACGGCATTATTTGTGCGGAAATTATCTTCATCAACACAAAATAAATTGCTAGTGATCTTTTGCATCCAAAAATTTACAAAATAATTATGAAATAACCTTATCTCGTTTGAATCTGAGGCAGAGTGAGATATTTCTAAGTATGCCTCCGGTACGTATTGTTTAGGTAACAAAGCTAGTTTTGCACATAATTTTGTATAAAATCTGCCTTCTTCAGTAGCGAAAGCTCCACAATCCTTAGATTTTTTCCATAAGGCTTTTTGGTAATGGAAATAACATCCTGTTACTGTTGCCATCGGAAATACTGATAAAAAACCGTTTATACCAGCTAACTCAAAGTCACACTTAAACTTGGTGATATTTAAACCAAACCTTTCTTTTAGAAGGAAAAATAAACGCCGATAAATCTCTTCACTTTTGCTTGGTAAAAGCGCATAAACGAGTGGTACAAAATATGAATTTATAACACTTGACTCCAAATTTGCATGAAGACTATAGAGTTGGTTAAAAGGGGGTGGCGCAACCTTAAATGTACCATCAGCGTAATAATGTTCAGTCTTTGATAGAAAGTCCAAAGCAGTGGGCGATGAAAATATTAACATTTTATCGTCAAGTCCGTCACTACAAATTAAAAAATCTTTGGATAGCTGTTCTGGGATCAAAACATCGCTTACTTTATCATATGTGCATTTTCGCACATTAAGAAATCTGTTTCTGACATTGTATAAAGTACTTTTTTTATTTTTCCATATCGGTAGCTCCGACAGAGAAGATTCTCCATTAAGTTCTATAAAATCTTGTTCAATTTTCTCGAATATTTTTGGTATAGGTGCGAAATTATTGGTGACTGCCAATTTCATATTATCAAAGCATTTGTCAGCCTCTAACTTCATAAACTCCGGATTACATACATGGTTAGGCTGCCTCATGACGACATTATTATCATTTACAGTAATGGAAGTTGCACACTCACCCCTTTTTGTACATCTCCATGTAACAGTACCATTTTTATTTTTTTTGTGTAGACTGTATTTGTATCCAGAATACAAAAGTAACTTTTTCCCTCTTTCACTTGCGATAAAATGCATTTCTTCGTGCGTACTATTATTAGAAGCCATCTTTTTATTTCATTAAAATTATATTCACTCAATATAAATAATAAAGTGACAATGACATTAACTTCATGATAGACAAGTAACACTCATATAAATAGGTTCTTATCATAAAATTTACCACAAAGGATTTATTGAATTAATTTGTGCAGGCAAATGTACATTGTATGACAAATTTGGAAGATGACGAATCTAATATATGACTAGTTTGGAATATGACTAGTTTGGAAAGTGTCGTGTTTGGAAGATGACCAATTTGGAATATGACGAATCAGGAACAAATCTAGTAAAGTACTTTATTAGTAAAAAATAAAATAAATAGTGCAGGATATATTTAATGAGCTAAATAAAAACTCGACTGCTTATAATACCTAACTGAAATATTTGGCGCCAAAAATCCACCAATTCTTTTTTTTTTTAAATTTTTATGAATGTACACAGTTTCAGTCTCACAACTGAGACGAATCTAATGATACCTCTCAACCTAAAATCCATTCAGCCATTTAAGCTTTAGAGCGTGGCAAAGCACTATACATACATACATACAAACACTCGAAAAATATAACCCTAGCTAATAGCTAGGGACTGAACTAGACATTGTCTAGTTCAGTCGGGTAAAAAAACAAGGTATGTTTAACGGATGCCTTACACAAGAACAAATCAATGCAAAGTAACTAACTGACCTTAGGCATATGTTATTTGTTGTAAGTTTGTCCTTGACAGATGTAACTGAACTAAGATTACTCTACAGTGGTTAATAGAGCCTACACATGCAACTAATCGCCTTGACCTTTGCAAAACAAATAACGCCAAAAACAGTTACAAGAAGTAAGTAGGTTAGGTACAATTTTCTTCGTCGTAGTTTTAGGATTCATTATTTTCGAAAGTCGATACCTAAAACTACTAATCATATAGGGGATGGAACCACTGGCGAAACCAGGGGGCTCAACTGCCTCGGTCCTCCGTCTTCCATATCCAGCTCTATCCCAGCAACCTGTAGATTATCGGTCCATGAAGCTGAGGGTCGCCCTACATGTTTTCTTAGTAACTTTAGTAATCTATCCAATTTTAGTTAAAGTTGGGAATAACACCAAAACGCCTGGACTGATCTTGACGAAATTTTACACAAAGATTGATTATAGCCTAAGCATTAGGTAGTTACTTCTTAATATTCCGGAAAAAAATACAGTTCCCATGAGATAGAAGATTTGAGTTTCAAAAATGGGAACGAATTCGCGGGTAGCAACGTTTGATTTTTTTTGCTAGCTAGGTTTATCCTAATCTAAGTCTTCATTGCAACACATTAAATTGCGCGTACGCATGCTATGTAACCTTTACATTGAGCTGCTTGACCTTAAGTTTAAGTAATTATAATAACTTACACTGTAATTGGTTGGACATGACGAAATACTATTTATCAAGGCTGTTTTTATTGTTACTAGCTGACCCGCGCATCTTCGTCTGCGTAAATTTTCCCCGTTTTTGCAACATTTTTATTGCTGCTCCGCTCCTATTAATCGTAGCGTGATTGGACAGCTTCCTGAGATTGCCGCGTTCAAACAAACAAACAAACTTTTCACCTTTATAATATTAGTATAGATTTGATTCTGTCAAATGACCACCCAAATGTCTAAAGCTGGTATCTCTATTTAATTCTGAGATCCGCTTGTCAAGGAGTGGCACCAGCATTCCAATGTAAAAGACAAGTTATGACAAACGCACTATAAAGTTAAATAGCTTTTTTTTTTTTTTGTATGTATTATGGAGGTATGATTTTTGGTAACAGTTACACACCTCACTAATGAGAATACTCCGCTATAATAGTTTACATTTCAAGAAATAACATTAGTAAAAGTAATTAGTTCCACTTTCAGAAACGTTCATTAGTATCCTTGAGGCGATATACTTTCGGTTTAGCAAGATTGTGCAACAAGTATATTAAGTAGGTATTATACATATTAGTCCACTACGAGACGACATGGAAATCGAGGTGTGAGGTTTGGTTATGACCAAGGCGGTAAGCATCTTACACCCAGTGCCGGATCTATGGAGGGGCAATCCAGGGATAGCGCAGATCCAGGCCCCAAATAAGGTTATAAGCACGGTATGACAGAAAAAAAAAAAAAAAAAAAGCCTTTGCAAACCACGTTTTTTTTTATACGCTGACGTAAAGCAATCAGGGCCCTTTGACAAATGGCATTCTATTCGATTAGAGTTTACAAAAATCGAATAGAATGACGTCGTTGCGTGCGCAACACTGTAAATAAGAAAACTGATCATATGCGATTAGCAGTTGTGCGCGCGCAACGACGTCATTCTATTCGATTGGCGTAAACTCTAATCGTATAGAATGCCATTTGTCTAGGGACTTTGAGTCTGAGTCCCAGGACACTCATCAAACGCAAAACTGAAGTCACATTGTTACCTTTGCACAAGATCCTTGCGTTTGAATCGATACAAACGCCCTGTAAACGTCACGAAAACTTTTCTACCATCCAGACAGACGTTTGGAAGTTCCTTCAGCATACCAGATCTGTCTATCGGGCTGGTTTTCTATAGTGGTTCCTTTTTCCTTCAACATGAGCAACTACTGTAAGCTTTTCTAAGTTAACCGGCTCTCTTCTTGGCACGTGTCCGAAGTACGTAAGGACCCGTTTCGTAAGACAGTCGAAAAACGAGACTTGATTTTTAATAAGTTCGAATCGAGACGTTTATGTACAAAATTGACAGTTCGATTATGTTGGCAGATTTTTTAAAAAGTTGCTTTAATCCGGCCTTGCTTACTCCAAAGGAATCCTGTAATAGCGTAAGGTCTTGAACGGGTAAAGGGCCTAGTTTATTGATTGATAGCTAATTAATAGGTTTTTTTTTTGTTTAAGGAGTCACACATCTAATATTGAGTTTATGATGCTAGTGACTGTTTCTAGTAAACTTTAAATTATAGAATACACCGAAAACAGCAATGCATAGTTTAAATAAATAATATTCAAAGTTAGTTAAGTTAGTAAAGTACGGTGTAATTTATAATCACATGTACATAAGTCTAATGCCTATGCATTAGACTTATGTACATGTGATTATAAATTACACCGTACCGTTTTTCGCATTTTTTTTTATAAACGTTTGGGGCAGGGTTCTTGAATGGCTTCAAGTTAAATTAAGTAAGTAGTAGTAAGTTGCTTGAAGTTCAGTTCCTTAGAGCCTTCACCCCTGGCTACGCCACTGCACCGGCGAACCCAAGGCACAGATAATATAAACTAGTACCCAAGGGAACAATGAGGGGATTAAACTACCCCTCTCCCCTGAAATTTCAGGTATTATAGTATACATTTGGCCGGTGTTTAATCAATATTGTACCACCTGAATCCCCCCCCCCCTCCCAAATCACAAGAGTCTCCCCGAAAAATGAACCTAGGTGGGTAACGTCCATGTGCCATGACCATGTGGTCAGGGCAGGTTTTTACTTAACAAATCTGCTTATTCAGTGTTTTCATATTATATTACCTATCAGTTTCATCGTATCAGAGTGACAATAATGATGGCAAGTACAAATATGTCACTAACATACGTTGGATGTTGTTAAGTTCACTAAATGCTTCTGAGTCAAGGACGAAACATAAAGCGAATGGTTATGTTCATGTTTGAGCTTAAGTAACACGTAATAATGTACATGCTTAGTTCAGAGGACTGTTTGCAACAAAACACACGGGCGATAGGGTAATAAAATACCTAAATACAATAAAAAAAAAGTGTGGCAATCGGGGACAGCTGCGGTAAAGCTATTGCATAGAGTTTTTTGTCAACATATGCAATTATAGTTATTTATTTATTTTTGATTTATGCCGTATTTTTTTTCTTTTCTTTTCTTTTCATTATATTTCGGAGCAGCTCGTCTCGATCCGTGCGAGCTTCGTACAGTCGGACCATATACATATACGTTAGGCGAACGCTCGGCAGAGCTACATGGTAGGCGGAATGGAGGGTGTTAGGTTTTATTTTCGTTATGGAATTTCTTGATTCGGTCGCCGCGATCAAAAGCCCGACATAAAAGCTATGCAATAGCTCAAAAACCAAAAACACTTTGTAGGTACACCGATGTAATAGAATAATAGATCATTTCAAGCGAATGAAAAGTTTCTATCGGAAATTCAATAAATGTTTAAAAGAAATTCAAAGCTAGCAAAACCAATTAATAACGAAATTTGTGAGTTCTGAACCATTTATAAGTACCTACCTACTAATAGGTATATTTCCCAAACTTAGGTTCTCTAGTTTCCTCGAGTCTAGTTCTCTCTAACTCCTTTGGAGCTCGAGTTTCCTTTCCTACCCAAAAGAAACCTAACTGCAAAATCCAATGGTTTGAATTGGACATCACAAATGTTGTTACTAACGGTACCTACTAATAACTTATTCAATAGTCTAACATTGTAACTATTCAGTCGGCAGTTATATTAGTTGTTTGAAATAGTAATTATTAGCTAACCTCTGTTGTAATGCAACGTTTATTATTTTAAAAGTACAGAAACAATTTATAAGTAATAATAATTTAGTCGACCTTGTTATGTGAGTGTTGGGTCAAGGTTGTTATTGACAGGATATAATGCACTCAAAATAAGGTCAAATATGTATAAAAAAAAACACACTGATTAAATAAAAGTGATTCTTCCATTCGCCGTGTGGTACAGGCTTAAGAATAGTACCATCCCATCTCTTCCCGTGGGTGTCGTCAAGGCGACTAAGGGATGTCACACCGGAGGACGGGCAGCAGCGTCCTCTGCGTACTTTAAAGCCTTACTGCGATCGCCAACCCGCTCGCCAAGCCTAAGTGATTATGGAAATTACCCCCAGGGTCTACAAAAAGTAGGTTCTACTGGGGAGACCAGTGCCCAGCAGTGGGACATCATATGGATTAATATGTAATTCTTCTATTACTTGCAGTAGGTAAGTGGAAAAGAAAAAATAGAAATACATAGATAAAACTTATTTTGTAAATGAAGAATCCTTATACGCTGGCCACAACTTTTAACTTAATGGTAATGATACAGGCGTGGTTAACCTCTTACCTGCAGTAGCGCCAAGCTGGGCGAAGGTTTGGTGGCGTATAGTACAGCATCCACCATGCAGTAGACGTCTCCTGGCCGCTGACATTGTACCCACTCGTCCAGCGCATACAGCGGCGGTACTGACGCGAATATTGTGTCTGGAAGGGACAAGGAATGTGGATTAGTATGGATTAGAGCACTTGCTCAAGAGATCGTAGAAGGTCTAGATCACGAGACAGGAAGCGGTCTAGGTCTACGGAGACATCTAGATCTTGTGACAATGAGCGTTCTCGCTTAGATAAGTAGCCGTAAATCTAGCCGTTCACATCACACGATCGAAAGGCTTGTGATCGTAACACGTACCTAACCCAAATCTTTCTGATATAGAAGGAAAGAATATCTCTACATTAGAAAATAAACTTTCAGATTTAAGTTATGATTATAATAATTGTTCACATGATATGGATATTTCTAATACTCCGTAATTCTCGGATAGATATGACAATCCTAGATGACAAACATTTAGTTGATTTCCGTTGTACTTATGAGTTAATAAAAAACATATCAGCATTTTTTTATTAAGAAAACTTTTTCATTGTGTTTAAGTGATTAATTATTCGCAAGCAACAATATGAAGATCATCAGTAAATGTGCTTGCTGCAGTATAGATAAAAAAAACTGAATTTATTGCTTAGAAATGTCAAGTTTTGACGTAATTTGAAATTGATTTCTCAACCACGCCACAGAATAAGTTACAGTTGACCACGCTTATCGTACATCGCATAAATGCAACCAAAAACATAAGCCAGATTGATCCTATGTTTAGATGAAAAGCGCTTGACGAGCATTAACAATCTCATCCTCATCCCGATAGCCACCTCGATCTGTAACGCACTATGAACTGTGTATAATTAACTAGCAAACCCGCGCAAAATTCGTCTGGGTGAATTTTCCTCGTTTTTGCAACATTTTTCATTGCTGCTCCGCTCCTATTGGTCGTAACTTGTTGATATTTAATTTTTCAATGTAATTTTTCAACTCGGACCTGTAGTTTCTGAGACTATGGCGTTCAAACAAACAAACCCTTCAACTTTTTAATATTAGTATAGATGCGCTTGATCCTATTTTATCATCCTGGCTGCCCAATTTTGAAACATTGACAAAACCTTTTAAAAGTGTGTTTAAAAAATCCATGATGAAATTGTAGCCCACAACTATAATATTGGATAGTTCCCAAGGTAAAACCGGATTATATAAGAGTTGTTAAACGAAACTAAACGATATAATTACTTAAAAATGAAAGTTGTGGAAGTTAGAGGCCTATATTTCAACGGATATCCCATACCAATTTATTCACGCAATTGCGGTCATATATGACACAACGGCAGATATTAATGAATAGAGATTAGGTAATTTGTAGAGGTTAACGAAGAGAAGAGGGAGATGCATCTACCGGTAGACGCAAGAGTGACATCCAGGATTTAGGTTAATTTATGAAAATATATTACGGGTCTTAATCGCTTGAATAATTTTAGTTAAAATACCTTGCTTATTGCCCGACGTTTCAACCGTATTGCAACGGTCGTGGTCACGGTTAAACTGGTAGTCTACCCGTGACCACGATCGTTCTAAGGTATACCTTAAATTATTCATGCGATTAAGACCCATAATATATATATTTTCAATATGTGTACAAGTCGCGAAAGTTTATCAAAGATTTTGGTTAAGTCTGTCGGTCTGCTTCTAATGTTTCTACAGCTAAACCACACAGGAGACAGTTCAGTGGTGGGTTTTGATTTGGAAGGGTCTTCATTTCTCGAGAAACCCAATTCTTTAGTTTGGGGGTGCTTAACTAACTAACACATAGCACCCCCTCTCTCCCCCTCTTCCCCCGGGATCCCCCACTTGGATAGTGCAAAGGCTGGAACGCCAGAAACGTGTACAAACGACTGCCTCTATGGCGCGGTGGGAGTGTATCCGACTGCTACGCAATAGGTCGTGGGTTCGATTCCCACACAGGACACCACTTTGTGTGATCCACAAATTGTTGTTCCGAGTCTGGGTGTACTTGTATGTTTGTGAAGTCTCCCGCGACACAGGGTTTGTACCCTAATGCGGGAGTCATTTTTCGTATGCGTACATTTTCCCCGTTTTTGCAACATTTTTGATTTCTGCTCCGCTCCTATTGATCGTAGCGTGATGTTATATAGCCTTCCTCGATAAATGGGCTACCCAACAGTAAAATATTTTTTTCAATTTGCTCCAGTAGATCCTGAGATTGCCGCGTTCAAACAAACAAACAAACTCTTCAGCTTTATAATATTAGTATAGATTTAAAATACTTAGATATTGCACACGTCCTAACGGTATTACATTATTATACAGCACCTTTTCTATATTCGATATGTGTTCTTTTCTAACAGCTATGATATTCAATATATGTTGTACCAACAGCCTTTGGTATCTTGTTTGTTAATATGACTGGTTTATGAAGTTCGCAATAACAAGGTTGTGGAATATATTCTGTCATAATTATTACTTCATAACTAAGTTCGATGGCCCTCTTATGCAATTTTATGTGAGGTAAATTCTTTTTAGCAACAACTAATTACCTAGTCATAAATTATTTTCGTTTAAATGCAGACGCTGGGAGACCAGTAACAAATGGATAGAAGATCCCCTACATACTTAGATATATAATTTTATTCACTCGGGGGCACTTTACTAAGTTCATCGAGATTCATTAATGCCACCGACTGCATAAAATCATATAATTATGTAGAGGATCTCGTTTCCATCTTTTTTGCGCAGGCGGTTTTTTTTTTATTTTTATAATTTATTTTATTATTTAATACTTTTTAGTTGTTATAGGATGTAACAACTAACTTCTATCACAGCTATTGTCAAGTGTTGAAAATTAAAAAAAAGGATGGTTGCTAACCAACGTTTTTAGTGTTACAGTCATAATCATATTATACACTTTTGAAATGCTTAAGATGAGCCTTTTAATTTGATACCCATACTGCAGTATTAAAAACTACTTTTTTTCACACCTTTTTATTTTGACATCTCACAGCCACTGTGTTTGTTTTATTCAACCTTATAAAACAAACAAATACCTATTCTAACCTACCCCCGCACCCCAACAATGATCCTAGGTTCGCCCATATCTTGGAGAGTACTTAATCGCACCAGTTGACATTGAGTCTTCTCCAGCAAGACAGTCAACTTCATGGTCACTGTAAACCTTACGACTTCTAGGCATTACATCCGGAATTCTTTTTAAACGTTCGCGATGTTTACACATATTATTGTAATGCGATGTATACCCGATAAAGTCCCGATAATATTCTAAAATTATATCCGTACCCAGTATCTTTTTTCAGGACTTCGACTTTTCGTATGTTTGTGGAAGGGTTTTAGTTTCAGATGGTACAATTTACTAAACACCGGCCAAATGTATACTGTGTATCTACTTTTTAGTAGGTAATTTCGGGGGTGGTTCAACCCCTAAACTGCAGAGATTAACACTAACAGTAAACTCCTAACCGGATCATTTTCTCAAATCTCTGTACATATTTGGATTCAATAACGTTACAACATTCGTCGCGTAATCAAATTGTAAATGAGTATCATTAAATAAAATATTAGGTACTTACATGATTACAGGTACCTATGTAATAATTGTATACAAACTTTGATTAATCATCTGACAGAATCGAAGATCGCAATTATTGGTTCATTTAGGTCAAGATTAGGTTTTTATGTGTTATGTGTTATGTATGATTTCATAAACATAAAAAAATAAAAAAAAACCTCAAAACGATAAATAATAAGTTGTTATTTTTATAACAGTTGAAGAAATTTAGGTAGTTAAAGAGTTTGTTTCTTTGTTTGAACGCGGTAATCTCAGGAACTATTGATCCGAATTGAAAAAATCTTTTAGTTGGATAACCCATTTATCGAGGAAGGCTATAAGCTATAAAACATCACGCTACAACCAATAGGAGCGGAGCAGCAATGAGAAATGTTGCAAAAACGGGGAAAATTTACGCAGATGAAGTTGCGCGGGACAGCTAGTCATAGATAAATAGGTCGATTACTTTGGGATATGCTATGAAAGACAGACATGGACTTCTTCATTAATTACAGAAAAAAGTTACAAATTTAAACCTGACACGTTACATTATATGTATGTACCTATACCTACTAACTTTAGGTAAGTAAAATTCGTCTCCGCGCCATGTAAATGTAAATTTATGGACATTTACGTACTAGGTTCGTCCGTGACACAGGGCTTTTGAACCTAATGTTGTTATCCTTTTACCCGATTACGCCGGAAGGATAGTAATGTTTAGTGCCTATATGTATGTATGTATGTAGCCCAAACGGCTTAACGGATTTCATCATGTGAGGTGTCGTTAACCCATATGAGGTCCCGCTGCTGGGCACGGGTCTCTCCATTAGAACCTATTTGTTAACTATAGATCTGGGGGGTGGGCTTGCCATAATCACAGAAAGGCTTTGAAGTACGCAAAGAACGCTGTTGTCTGTCCTTCAGTGTGAAATCCCTTAGTCGCCTTAACGACACCCACGGGAAGAGACGGGGTGGCACTATAAATGTTGATAAACTTTCGCGATTTGTACATATTATGAAAATATATATATATTACGGGTCTTAATCGCGTGAATCTAGTAGTCTACCCGTGACCACGGCCGATGCAATACGGTCGAAACGTCGGGCAATAAACAAGGTATTTTACCTTAAATTATTCACGCGATTAAGACTTGTAATATATATATATTTTCATCATGGGGTGGCACTATTCTAAATCCGGTACCTACCACGCGGCAGCATTCATCTCAATTGAGGAAGTGACATATACTACATAATAATTCTACCCTCAACACCACAAAAACAAACTACATGTGTTACAGTATCCAAAATCAGACGCGACCTAATGCTGCTCTTCAACTTAAAATACACTCCTGCAATAACTCTGAGACAACTGCTGCTTGTGACTGTCCTGCTATAGATAAAGTATGCCAAACGAAATACCTTGGGGTGACGGTTGATCAGCAGCTGTCCTGGCATCCACATATTGAACAAATTACTACAAGAATGAGAAAATTGATATGGATTTTTAAAACCTTAAGACATGTGGTACCTGGGGAACAGTTGAGTATCTGTAATTCCTCTAGAAATATACTGAAAGAAATCTATACAGCATTGGCGCAATCAATTCTAACCTACTGTATCCCTATTTGGGGCGGAGCCACCAAAACGAAATTACTGGAACTTGAACGAGCACAACGCGCCTTGTTAAAGGTAATGCACTTTAAAAAGAGAAGGTTTCCAACAGAGAGTCTATACACAATTAGCAAAGTATTGTCAGTAAGAAAATTATACATTCTTTTGACTATACTAAAAAAACATAAATCCACCACATATATTTTAAGTAGAACACCCAAGAGAAGAAAAGGCATTATTGCGCGTAGTCGAATAAAAACAGAATTTGCAAATAAACAATATAAAAATCGCTCGGTGTACTTGTACAATAAAATTAACAAAAAAATAGAGATTTATACTAAAACGCTACAAGAAACTAAGAAACTGACAACAAACTTCTTAACATTATTAAGTTATGAGGAAACGGAGGCTTTATTACAACACTTGAAATAACATATACATATACATACACATACACACACACCCACACATACACACACCCACACACCCACACACACACACACACACACACACACACACACACACACGCACGCACGCGCTGTTAATTAAAATGAACAATAGCTATGGAAGAGCGTAGTCACCTGTCACAGGCATTTTTTGCTTACTAGGTGACTTCGATCACAGTTCATATAATGTAAAGTTTTTATGAATAAAATTTATTATTATTATTATTATTATTAATAATATTTAAATTTTCTTCGGCATGCAGGATCAATACAGTAAGGTTTTGCTGTCTTTAGACCCCTAACAACCGGTAGCTTGGTCCCTGTATCTGATGCCGATGGGACAATATTTTTTATACCTACCTATTTTTAATAACTATCTAAAACCGTAAAAAATAAATAATAAATATAAATAAAGGAAATAAATAACATTTCAAACTTACCATTAATATGAACAACACTAGTAAACACAGGTATAACACAACACGCAACAACGCACAACACTTGCGACCACATCTTGCACCGACTTGCGCACGCGCACCTCACTACTCACTACGCGACAGACGCGCGCGTCTGCGACGGACGCCCTTGCACGCCCCTCCTTGAAAGCCTTCTTAGTATTAAGTAATAATATCTTGGGACAACTCAGTCACAGCCATCTGACCCCAAACTAGGCTAAGGCATCGGTCTCGCAATCGTGAGGTCGCTGGTTCGATCGAATCCTACCCAATAAACGACTTATGTGAACCCACTCCTAATACAAGCCATTGAGCTGGAACTGGAGGGGTTTACAGGATTGCTAGTAATGCGGGACCACAATCCCACATTACAAAATATATTTAAAAAAAAAATGTATAGGCAGAGTCTGTAGGTACTGTAGCCATCAGGCCAGCTCTTGAGCAGGTACCGGGGGTGTTCCTCAGAACTTTTATCGGGACTTCCCCAAAGCTAATACACTGTTTATTATCTTACTAAATAAGTACATCATTATCAACATCAATTCACTTAATATATCACATTTCTTAACAACTTAGAATTACTATTTTATAAAAATCAAATCACATTTAAACGACCCGAATCGGTCGGCCATGAAACTCGCCATCTTCGAATGACATCTTTCTTTTTATTCAGTTAATGCGTTTCATCTACTACAATGAGGTCTAACGTGAGAGAGGTGGATCATCTTCGATCCACCTGCCACAGTACCTACTATGGCAACCAGACAGCTAGATCTTCTTGACTTAGTGGTTAGAGCATAGAGCATGAGACTCTTAACCGGCCGTAGCTGAGGCCGTTTGAGCAACGCAGCCTGTCAACGGGACGTCATGAATTACTATAGGCGCTTGTCCAAAGCACGTCCGTCATCATCACGGTCGGCGAAGTAAAATAATCTCGTTCACGGTGATTTCCTGTTGACGTCGCGTTGACACATTGAGCTTAGCAGGATTGCTAGTAATGTGAACCCATAATCCCACATTGCTATTTATCTTTATGAAAAAAATAAACGTACTTATTACCTTACCCACGACCTCTTGCGTTGCAGTCGGACACACTCCCACCGCGCCACAGAGGCAGTCGAACAGGCAGGGTCACTAACCACTAGATCAACTTACAAATAGTTTTGTAGGTGGATAGTTGGATGAATATACTTATTCAAAAAATTAATAATTATGTAGGTGGGCCTTCGTAGTGTTAAGTAACTCCTGAACTAACTATAACTAACTATTTGACTTTTGTAAATTGTGTAAGGATTTAATAACTTAGGGACCCTTTGCCACTAGTAGGTAGATAGGCAGGTTTCAGAATCAAGAGGTCCTGGAATTCTGTGAAACTATTGGTGGAATACCCATTAAACTTAGTACCGTTATGGGAGCAGTGCCGGTCCTAGGGTAGGGCAAGCAGTGCGACTAAAGGAGGCCGCCGAAATCAACCGAATCCTGAGACGATTGATCCACTTAAAAAAACTTATCGACAGAACCGGACCGTCCATAGGGAGAACAGAACGGCCGGCCTGGGTGACCGCGGCCCCTTTAGCGTCGAAGGCACCCCTTTCCTGGAGGTCTACTTTAATTCAATGAAAACGAAGTTTCGATCAAAAATGAGTTGGTAGTTTAAAGAGCCCGAAATATCTATTTAATCCACTCATTCTAGAAAATCGTCTAGGGTTCCAACCTCTTGTGCATATCCAATTATTAGAATAGTCCCCGTAAACTTAACAAATTAGGTAAACTAAAATTAAAGATTTTTGTTTTAAAGAAATGTGGGCACTTCTGCTTATACTGGTGCACTTCTGCTTACTTGACGCGATATTTAAAAAAAGTGACTTTCACAGATAATATAATACAAGAATTACTAAGCTACTGTTGGTACTTAAGTTTTAGCCGGCGCCGATCTGGGACGCCTAGGAACCCTCTAAGACATGTTCATCCTTTTTTTTTTTTTTTTTTTTAAAAAGACGACTTCCGCAGTAGATTTCAAGCCCTGTGTCACGGGGGACTTTACAAACATACAAACGGACACAAAGGTGGTATGCCTAGACCCGGAACAACAATTAGTGGAGTCCCGTGTGGGAATCGAACCCACGACCTGTTGCGTAGCTGTCGCACACACTCCCACCGCGCCACAGAGGTAGTCAATCCTGTCTATTACTAAAGGAATAACTGCTTAATAGGCACCGATCTGGGACGTCTAGGTGCCTTCAAAGACAAGTTAATTCAGCTTTAAAATAAAGAAATTTAACTGCTCAATAGGCGCTAATTTGGAGCGTCTAGCCGCCCTCTAAGACATGTTCATCCTGTTTTTTAGCATAGCAATTAAGCTGCTTAATAGGTTGGTACCTCTTTCGGTATTTTATTTTCCTCCAAAAAAAGGAGGCGCCGCCGTGCCGCAGCGGGCGCTGGAAGCGCTGGTTTCTTTTTTTACAGACGCAGCGTCTCAAATTATAAAAAAAATGTTTAATAAAATTTACTAACATATTTATTGCTATGTATTTTATGCTTCATATACAATATATTATTTCTAATAGAAGCCAGTTATAACCTACTTACCTATAACTCGCTTTTATTATTATGCTAGTACCTAATATTTTTTAGGAAAAAATAACCTACTTTTTTTTTAAATACTATAAAGTAATAGACTTAAAAATACTTTTACTGAATACATAAGACAGTACAACTTGTACAATTACAAGGTAGATAGTAAGATTATCATCAAATGGGATACCAATTTGGTGATAACTGAACCAAAATGTTTATGCTTCAAAAAAAATCAACTTCAACTCACTCAGAATCAGAATCGACGTCTATCATCTCTTTCCAATTAAAAAGAAACATACAGCTCATTTAGGTAGGTATCTACTCATCATACATAAGCGATACACGAGCTAAAATTAAACAATACCTACGTAACTGTGAAAACATACTTTACTTACAAACACTTAAAACAAAACGTTGAATAATAATAGATTTTACCTACACGAATACGTAAAACCATTACATCAAACGAGAATCGAACTTGAGTAACCGCTAAACACGTCCCCACCACTCGTGCGTTACGACAGATCATCTCGATCTGTGCCGAGGATGTCCGCGCCTGCGCCGACCGGTCAAGTGTGAGTTTCCAAACATCATGTCTCAATGTTACTGGTTTTATTCGCAATGCCGTGGAGATAGTGTAGGTTTTAGTTTATGTTGTTTTTTGTAATCAATATGTGTAATAGTTGTATAGATGTAATCGATAGATTAACAAATTCCGCTTGGGATTTTTAATCGAAGAAAAACGAGAGGCTTCTCTTGACAGCCTGTATTTTTTTGTTTGATGGATGACGAATAATATTTTATTGTTTAGATGTCCGAAAGTAATTCTTTTTCAGAATAGAATACGCATTTTTAGGGTTCCGTAGCCAAAATGGCAAAACGGAATCCTTATAGTTTCGCCATGTCCGTCCGTCCGCCCGTCCGTAGCTTAGCTCGGAAACTGTTAGTACTAGAAGGCTGTAATTTTGCATTGATACACATATTACTTACGCCGACAAATAAAATCTTGAAAAAAAAAGACGGTTTCTCCCTTTTAAGTAATTTTTTCACTATCTGTCCCGGTGAACTTCGTACCGCCCCGTTATTTTTTCTGTCGTTTTTTTCTTTTTTTTACGTAAAGAATATTAGGAAACTGAAAAAAAGAATGGATAAAATCGGTTAAGGCGCTGACAACAGCCAAATAGGCTTATCCTAAACAATTTTTTAGCCAAATCTACGTAGTTTGTGACGGCAGAAAAAATATATGTTAATCTTGAACATATTTCTAAGAACCCTGTTGTATTCAAAACACGAATTTGAATTTTTTTCTCGATAAAAAAAAAATACAAACTAACCTCTTAAAATGATCTTCTAACAAAAATATCTGTATTACTTAACAACGTACGTTGGTAAAATAATTAACAATAACGTATCATGTTATAATACAGAATCTGGTTGTTTTTTATTTTCTACTACTCGACTTATTTTCAAGTAATTAATTGTTTTATGGTTTATAATTAGTAACGAGCGCTGCGTGATCGCGCTTCTCTTTCTTTTATAAGCAATCTGACAGTGATCGCAGAGACGCGCAGCTAGACGGACGTATGTCGCTTTGCCTCGCCATCCATTCACTTCATATTTTGTTTGTTGTTTGAAAAATTATAGACATTGGTAAAGAATATAAGTTTAATAAATATACTATTAATTTATACTATCTAAGTTGTTAATTTAAATTTCTTAATAATTTAGTTCTAAGTTTAAAAATATTTGTTACTATAATTGGGAAACAAACAAAAATGTCGGAGGCCAGCAAAAAGCGCTTCTATACCAACAAACAAAAACATCTCATGGAAGTAGTAAAGTAAGTATTATATTTTTCATATTGTAATATTGACAAAATATTGCACGAACAGAAGTGAAATCGTAACCAAACCAAAAAGCTACACTAAGCTGTTTTGTACAACGTATAGCGAAAATTCATCTGCAACTGTGAAGCTCGTTTGGTCTAACGGTATCTGCGTTGGTTCAGAATATCAAGTTTCGCGTTCGAAACCTAGGTTCGCCTGTTCAATTTTTGTATTTATTTTTAATATTTTCTTTTATCTTTTCAGTAAAAAGAGACGTTTGGCGAATAGTTCAGAAGCAGGTGAAACTTCGGAAAGTTTTTCACCAATAAGTTTGTAATAAGTACGAGTACCTACATACTAATCTAGATAATAATTTTATTATTTATATTACATTAAAACATTACACAAAAAGAATCGCCACATGGACAAAGAGGATCCCCTTTACATTTTAGAAAGATAGTTACAAACAAGTATAATGATAAACTATCACATTTGCATAGACCTACGACTATCTTAGAACTGGCCTAATAGGAAAATACTCCTAAAATACTTGTGGCTTTATCCATTGTTTCTTGCCCTTTCCATACAAATAGTTGTGTAGATTTTAGTATTTTTACCTATATATGGCGATCTATACATACTGAAGTGTCTGTTCCTAATGTCAAAATAGCAGTTTTTTACTAAATGCTATGATAGTACGCATAGTACCTAAAACAAAAATACAGTTTTTTTTTATCTGGCTGTCTGTCTGTGTGTTTGTTTCGACAAATCTCCAAAACGGCTGTACGGAGATTGACAGTTAGTCCACAGCTAGTCTACAGCTAGTTAAACTTATTAGGTAAGATTAGTGCTGAAGAAAGTTTTTCTAAGTTTAAATGTAATAAATATTTTGTACAGATTAGGAAATGTGGCTGTTGCAGTTACATTAGAAAGTGATGTTATAATTCCTCTAGAAAATGTTACCAGGTAAAGATGATGCCCAAGTGATATGAAACTTCCTCATGATCGTTCTTATACTTCTTATGTTATTGTGAGTCATAGTTTTTTTCCATCACTGGTCTGAAGTATCGGCAAAGGTATCTGAGACAGTTGAATCCACCGATAATATTCCTAAACTTGAGGTAAATATTATTATTTTGAACAGGTTGTCGAAGATAAAATCTGGCAGTTAGTATTTAGTTACTAACGCATAGGTAAGCTTTAAGTATTATTTTTTTTAGACTGCTACAAGTCACCCTGCACAACAAAAAATCCTTATAAATATTATTATTATTATTACATCGGACGACGAATAAACTTATCGCATTTATTTTTAAATCTTCAGAATATTTCTCGCCCTTACCCCTAAACCCTTGGGTTGTAATTTAAAACACATTAATTTGGTAGGAGAAAACATAAATGGATTCTTGTCGAAGTTCACTCTTTTGTGTAGGATGTGCAATTTAAAATTTATCATTAAAAGTGATTCCAGTGACGAAAATTATTTACCAGTCAATGATTGTGCTGTAGCAGGTATGTTATCAATTTTCGGAGGACTTCAAACTTGGAAGAATTTTCTTCAGCTCTAAATTTACCTTATGTCAAATAAATAATAATATTATTAATAAAAAATAATATATATTATTAACTATCTGTGCAAATAAATAAAATTGAAGAGTCTGTTTGTAATATCAAAATAACAGTTTTATGCATATATATTAATTATTATGGATAACATATGTCCATAATAATTACTGATAACAAAAATACAGTTTTTTTTTGTCTGTCTGTCTGTCTGTTTGTTCCGGCAAATATCCGAGAGCAAATAAATTATAATTATGCGAAAATATTTAAAATGTTGCTAATATATTTTCGAGTTTTAGTTTTCTTTCTTTTATATTGTTTTGAAGTTCATAGCAAATAAAGTCTCCTGAAATAATTAAAAATACAAACTTATAAAAAATATTTATTGTTTTTTTTAATCGCCCTGTCTAATTTCTTTCTAGTTCTTCATATAGAACAAAAAATAAAGCGCCATCTATTGGTTTATTGTTTATTATTGACCGCGTCGTTGTGTTGGTAGTTCGCTGTTTTTACCGTCCTTTATCAATGGCACTAGGACATCGGAGAAATAGTGGGCGTGGCTAAAATAGTGAAACATCGAAGTTCAGTAGCTGTTGTCAGCGTCTTAAATCGTTCTCTAGTTATCTCGTGCCCAGGGGAAATAGGGATTCATGTTTATATATATTAACTAGCGGCCCGTCCCGGCTTCGCACGGGTGGACATGGGATCCCTCATTTTTTTAGTAATTGCGACTATAATTAAAGATCTAAGCTATCCTATCTCTCAAGTTGGACCAAACTGCATTTTGCGTGCAAATTTGAACGAAATCTGTTAAGCGGTTTAGGAGTCCATCGCGGACAAACATCATGACAGGAGATTTATATATATTAAGAAGATATAGACTAAATATTAAGTTACACTTAGTAACAAAATATTCAATGTAAAAATAACTATTTGTATTTCACTAAAGTTGAGCAAATAGCGAACTAAGCTGTCATCATTTTTACACGCATTTAACATGTGCAATATCTTGAGACAACTTACACAACTTTATCTGATCCCAAACAAGGCAGAGTCTATACTATGCTACTAGTATAGTATTATATTATCTGTGACTATGCCAACCAGACAATTGATAACCTGCTTAGGTATATATTTCTAAATACATATTATAGACTAGCTGTCCCGCGCAACTTCGTCTCGGTAAATTTTTCCCGTTCTCCGCTCTTATTGGTCGTAGCGTGATGTTGTATAGCCTTCCTCTAGAAATGGGCTTTCGAACAGTGAAATAATTTTTCAATTCAGACCCGTAGTTCCTGAGATTTTAGCGTTCAAACAAACAAACTCTTCAGCTTTATAATATTAGTATAGATAAATTACACCCAGACACAGAATAAACCATCGTCGAATCAGATCGAACCCACGACCTCTGGCTTAGCAGTCAGGGTCACTAACCACTAGACCAACAGGCCAGTCAGAATTGAATAGATACTTAATCGAATTCATGCTCATCATTCATGTTGTCATCGAGGGTACTGTGACGCAGAAGCAGATCGTAAGATCTCTAACAGACGCTGAGCGCTGGGCACCATTGCCACTATCAAGCTTAAGAGTCTTATGAGCTATTGTACCATATAAATTGAATAGATACATAACAATTATTTCTAAAGAAGTACATGTACGAGGACCATCGATACATTATAAATACGAAGTTACGAACTCGGGACAAAATAGGTAAGTTACGTTCACCTTGTATCTACATGTACACAATTCGAATATCAATTAATTGCAGACCTCAAGCATTTTAGTAATTATATGTGTTGGAACAGAAATACTTAATAATTGGGGTACCTATTAGATATATTTCGGAACTTAATCGCGTGAATTATTTAAAGGTTTTATTTACCGCGAGTCGACCCGTGACCACGATCGGTGCAATTCGATCGAAAAGTCGGGTAAATAAAAGGTTCGTACCTATAAATACCTCACGCGATTAAGTCCCGAAATGTATCTAATATGTATAAAAAACGCGAAAGCTTCAAAACAATAATTGGGGTAGGTATCTACTATGTAACTTTAACTACGAGGTCACATGCCATAATTATAGGCCGACCGCTTAACTCGTATATCGCCTGCGCGGTGAGAAGGGAGCGCGGGGTGATGTTAACGGGTGGGTGAGCGGTGTGCGCGGGACAGAGAACGTCCCGCGCACACCGCTCACCCACCCGTTAACATCACCCCGCGCTCCCTTCTCACCGCGCAGGCGATATACGAGTTAAGCGGTCGGCCTATAGCTACCGGGGCGGATCCAGCTTAAGGGCTCAAACTACCCCCCCCCCCTCTTTCAGTATCTGAGTGTCACAGAAAAACTAATAGGGTCTCTAAATGTTGATAAACTTTCGCCATTTGTACACATTATGAAATTATATATATTAAGGATCTTAATCGCGTGAATAATTCAGTCTACCCGTGACCACAGCCGTTGACCTGTAATATATATATATATATATATATATATATATATATATATATATATATAGATATATTTTCATAATTAAAACGAAGTGATTCCTTACTCTGTGGTCATAATAATAGGATTTCATTTCGTTTTTTTCCGCGACTGATTATTAGTAGGTAATTTAGGAGTGTCTGCAGTTTTGCAGTTAACCGCACGCAGGGAAAAACGCAGTGTGGCCTGAGCTCAAAATATTCAAGTTCCCTTCCCAAACCTAATTCTTGGACTATCATCAGCGGTATCAACTCCACCCCTCCGCGTCACTGATTTACCCGAATACGAGTATATGTAGATGTCAAAATTGAGAATCTATCCAAACAAAAACCTATTAATATTATAGTGGATGTAGATAACATTGTTGGTACTTATGTATAATATAGGGCACGGTACGTATATAAGGTGGTATCCATATTTAGCTATGAACAAAGGGAGTTCTGTTAATTTATATTACTTACGCACGTGTTTGATACCCAGCTCCTTGCTCGTAGTAATTTATCATCAACAATTCATTAAAGACATGAAGATAATATCTAACTTAGCTAAAATTATATTTGAATGTCAAATCAATCAATAACAATCAATTATTTGACACTTACCAAGTAATAATATGCCTTTAAATTATCTTAAAAATATATATTCGTGCATAATTTAATATGTTTTAGTATTTATAATCATCAAAATAAATACTAAAAGTAAATGATTTGAAACCAGAACATAATGACGTCACAATGTTAAATTGCAAACAAATCTCTACAGAACGAATCGTTTTGACATTTTTTTAAAAAGATAGTGATTTGACTTGACATTCAAATACCCAATTGTCGGTGAACTTGGGTCTCGAAGTGTACAATAAATGTATTATGAAACTGGCAGAAATTAGCTAAAAAATCGGGCAAGTGCACGTCGGGCCACGCACAATATAGGGTTCCGTAGTAATGTCCTCCCCACCATCCGAATAGGTGGATTTTCTGTTGTTTTTGTTTCATATTTACAAGGTATACTTACCTACTTATTAATTAATTTTCAATGGAATTTGTACGAAATTTTGTTACTTCTCATTTGATCAGCTTTACTCGTAAACTTGTATACTACTTCCGCGATTTTTTTCACATACCCACTCAACATCAACCATTTAGCTGGCATGGGGGGGGCAGCACTTGACTCTAACAAAAATTAGCACTTTAATATTTCACAAACGGATCCCTAAATCTAAAATGGTCTTTCCAACCCCTAAACGTTTTTAAAATACCTATCTAACGATACCCCACACGATGGGGTGGGTGAGAAAAAAATCACATCCCCATTTTACATAGGTATATAGGGGCCCTGTCTTCGGTACTTTATAAAGTTACGTATCATTATAGAATAACGTAGATAAAGTATACCTATTCAGTCTCGAGACCAACATTTATTAAATCTCCATCTACGCCACCGAGATAATCGATTAAGTACCAAAAGGAAAACAAACAAAACAGACTTAGGCCTTGTTTACGCATCGCGTGTGGCGTGTCGTTTCGCGTCGCATTGGGCGTTTTTTTCTGTTCACAGAGTGGTGGCGCGTGAAGCGGTTGTCATCGCACGTGTAAACATAAACATATGGCAATATACGATGTTGTTTATAGGTAGTGTGGCGGATTCTCAAGCGTGTAGTAAATCACGCGGCGGCCATAGCTGCGGCGCACGTGGGGTACTAAATAATTCACTTTTTAATATCTAATATATAAAATTCTCGTGTCACAGTTTTCGTTGCCATACTCCTCCGAAACGGCTTGACCGATTTTGATGAAATTTTGTGTGCATATTGGGTAGGTCTGAGAATCGGACAACATCTATTTTTCATCTCCCTAGGAGTTTGTTTGTTTGTTTGAACGCGATAATCTCAGGAACTACTGGGCTGCACTGAAAAAATATTTTACTGTTGGATAGAGCCGATTTATTGAGAAAGGCTATAGGCTATATAACATCACGCTACGACATATAGGAGCTGAGCAGCAATGATAAATGTTGCAAAAACGAGTAAAATTTACGCAGACGAAGTTGCGCGGGTCAGCTAGTAGAATATAATTATATTATGGTATGGAATTGTATTAAATAACATACTTTTAAACATGACAGTTTCTTAAAAAAAAAGTCCAGTCTCTCACTTTTGCACATGAAATTTTCTTAAAAAAAAGCCTAGTCTGGATTATGCAATTTCCAAATAAGACTGGCAGAAGGTTTCGATACGGCCATCGCTTCATCGACAATTGCGGCCGCGTGCATCACCGCCATAAACGCCACAGGCCGCAAAAAACGCTCCGTTCAAACAAACGCGTGTACAATCCCTTCTCCGTGAACGCACTCATACAACGCCATGTTTGAATTCAGTATTCGTCTCCGTAAATGAGGCCATACTTCTACTGCGCCACCAAGACAGACAAATGCCCAAAGGTTTAATAAAAAACAACGGTTCAATAAAAAAACATTATTAATATGGAATCATACATTTTTATTTCTCATAACGATCTTTATAATTTTAGGCAAATAATATCTATTAAAAACAATAACATTTCGAAGATATCTTTCATACTCATCATCGGTATATAAAAAAATGTTTGTAAAGTAATTACTGTAGTATATTCAAATAACACTAATTACTACAAAAGCTTTAATAACGGCCGAAATCAAAAATTTATCTGAATATTTATTAAATCAATGTTTCAAATTAAATTAAATCATTCGATACATACTTAGGTATAATATTAGAAAAAAAAATTGGAAATTTCTGTCAAATTTCATTGAAATATTAGTTTCAACGATTTTAACTTTAATTGAAAGTTGACCAAAATGTAGGGAAAATAATTGATTGCAAAACATGTAAGTAATACACAAGTAAATATTTATTTCATATTTAAATAAATTATCAATCTCGGCTGTAGGCTGTTTTTATTTTAAGGTACAAATCTTTTCTGTAATTTCATAGCATATCTAAAACACTACTATAAATGGAACATTTAATTTGTTTGTAAGTACACATCGTGTAACTAAAATAGGGCCCAAAATTATAAAGATACATAAATAATATAATAAATTGATATCAATAACTAACTAAATTAAGTAAACGATCATAGACGAAAATGAAACTCGACTAAAACTAAATAAATACAGGGTGTAAACAATTGCTTCATCAATAAATATTATATTATTTATTTTCCTCCTTCACAAATTAAAATTTTTAGCTCTCCATTTGATGGACTCGTGTTATCTAATTTTACATTTATTTATATCATACATATTTCAATAGCAATTTTTTACACCTTATACTAAAATTATGTACAAGTGTGCTATATATGAAAATATCTTTTTTTATATATCCAAGCGAAAAGCAAATATATCTAACGTATAGGACGCAAAATTATAATATTTAATCACTAAACGAAACCGGACAAGGCAACCGACAGCTAATAATTGAAACTAGTTTCATTTAATTCTTTACATTTTACATACAACTCCCCTTGTCCGGGATATATCACGTTATTTAGAATTTAAATCGTAAACAATTCGTGGAATAAATTAACAACATGCGTTTGCACTTGTCACTTACAATTTAACGAAGGCTACCACGATTGGTCGATTGACATTGACAGCTGTCAAACTTGACAGGCAGAAAACGAAACACCATGTACATTATAATTACTATAGTATACATTAACTCACTCCTTAAATTTAGGTTTCCAAGTACTTGAAGAAAGCCGTACATGGCAATTTTTATTAATTAGTATTTTTTTACATAATATTATGGCGTAATTATAAAGCTAATAATGTCAAATAAAATGTGATTTCTTGGGGTTTAGGGGTACGCCTAGGGGGGGTAAACCTCTGCCATTTTCACTCAATAAGCTTACGTAGTTACTACACTGCTATTCCAATTTTGATTGATAATAAGGGTTGCGCCTCACTCAGCCATTCGTAACCTTTTACAAATGTCAACCAAAAATCGAAATTAGAAAATAGCTTTTAAATGCTGCAGGGTGCTTCTCATACAACATACAGACGGGCTGTGACTATAATCCGCAAAGTCGATGAACTTGTATAAAATGATTTTAAAGAAATTCCGGTCAAGGCACAGTTGAGAAGAAATGCAATTTTGCCAAAATGACCGTAACTTAATGACATTCTAAGGGTTGAAATGTTATTCTCATTATCTGGTGAGCTCAGGCTGAGTGGACTCAAACCCTAAATAGAAAGAGAGGACGCGATACCAAGGCTATTTGGCTTTCACAATCTCTTCTAACAATGTACTCTGACTAAATAGGGGAGAGCGCTCAACAAACATAAAACTTTCAAGATTTTCAGCTTTCTAAACACGATCCTCAATATGTACAGTCGGCAAAAAAACGTGGTCCATCAACATAAGGTTGAAGTTCATTTGTACGTCATAAAACAACAAGGCTGATTTTCCCTTGAAATCATATACTGACAGTTGCTAGGCTTACACAGGATTTTTTTTCAAAACTGATAGATCAGTTTCTTGGTCGACTGTACGTAACCGAAAAATTAACTTTCTTGCAAAGTGTACACTTCGATAAACATTTTTCACATATTCATTACTAGCTTTTGCCTGCGACTCCGCCCACGTATTATCTCGATTATCGCAACACAATGTTCCATGTTAAGTCGCTGTCTTTTATATCAAAATCATCCAAATTGGCATAGGGATATGGTCCTGAAAGCCAAGTATGAAAACAGAGGTACTATTATACTTTTAATATTAAAATTTATTTTTAAAATTACTGTAATACAAAATGCAAAAACAAAATAACACACGTAGTGTAAATTTTGCAAGAAAGTGAACTGAATTTCTTTTTAAATTGTATATCAATATTAGAGTCAGTGACTGCACAAGTCACATAGATATACTCAAGTTTTCTTTCTAAATAGATCTTCAAGCCCAGAAATTGCGACAAAGCCTTGGCATCCCTCCCTCCAGCCGTAGACAATACGTTACCACTTTTAGAACACGAATATCGACGCAAATATCATTCAAAACCAACACTATTCAAAACAACTTAGCAAAAAGTGCTTCCAATACTATTTCAAACTGAGACCGCGAATTCTAAACATTGGCGGGAAGCAACACGACTTTACTATCAGACGAATAAAATAGAATCGACCAATAGCTATCTTGTATTTGTAGTCACACTACAACGACATGAGCAATACGGAAACGCTATTGGACGATTTCATTGATGAAATACTAAGAAGGTTCGTTAGTTGACAGGCTTATTGGGCATCTAAATCCAATGTGCTTTTTGTAGAACAACATTTAGCAACATTACGTAGCTTCCACGAAATTTAAAGCAGTGCAGTTTTTTTTTTGTTAAAAAAGTTAACTAGCAATGTAGGAGAATTTTAGTTCCACATTACTAGCAATCCTGTTCCTCCAGCTAAGCTCAATGGCTTGTGTTAGGAGTGGGTTCACGTCGGTAGTTTATTGGGTAGGATTCGAATCCGCGACCTCACGATTGCGAGACCAATGCCTTAGCTATTAGGCTACCGTCGCTTAGTAGCAGTAAGTTTCAGTTAAAACGGACATTGTATTCTTGTAACTTTGGGATCGGCCTTAAATACGCTATTGCGCGCTCCAGACGCAATACGCATACTTCACGCAAGCGTATTTGAGATAGATCCCAAAGTTACAAAAGAAAACAAAAATAACCGTTTTAATCGAAACTTAACTGCAATTACACTGCTTTAAATAAGTGAATTGGCCCGCTGTTGTTATTTTCGTTGTTAACTACACTTTAAAATGTTATTCTAAAAAAGCAATATTTTCGTTAACAACAGAGTATTAACGCGTTGTCATATCAGTAAATGAACTTAATTTATCTAAATTATTACATACTCTGTAGTTGTAAATTCGCGGTCATTTCATTCAATCTATAGACTGCTATAACGTTATACTATTGATAAACATTGATGACGATTATTGTCACTGAGACAAAATAATGCTGTTTATACATCAATTAAATATACAGATAGGCACTCGTTTAGAATAATAAATCACACAAATATATTAATTGCTCACTCTTTACTCGATCAATATAAATGTCATATCCTTGAAGTTATATTTGAATGGAGACCACACTACGAAATATTCTTGAAAATTTACTTTTATCTCTTTTACAACATCCCCGGCAGTAATAAAAATATCTTGGGGCAACAATTCTCACACGTCCATCTAGGCAACCAAGACAACTGATAAACATACTTATATATTTCTTTATACATATATGTTATTGATAAGTTACATTCATATTTGAATATTATCGGGTCTATTGATCTATTTACCCGAAGTTTCGATCCAATTTCACCGATCGTGGTTCGTAATTTAACGTGATTAAGTCCCTGTTATATTCTAATATGTGTAAAAATCGCGAAAATTTAAAAACAAAAGTTACAGACGCAGAATAAACTATAATGATCGAAATTTAAAAACAAAAGTTACATAGAGACGCAGAATAAACTATCGTGTTCGAAATTTAAAAACAAAAGTTAAATACAGACGCAGAATAAACAATCGTGTTCGAAATTTAAAAACAAAAGTAACATAGAGACGCAGAAAAAACTATTGTGTTCGAAATTTAACAACAATGTTACATAGAGACGCAGAATAAACTATCGCGCTCGAAATTTAAAAACAAAAGTTACATAGAGACGCAGAATAAACTATCGCGCTCGAAATTTAAAAACAAAAGTTACATAGAGACGCAGAATAAACTATCGCGCTCGAAATTTAAAAACAAAAGTTACATAGAGACGCAGAATAAACTATCGCGCTCGAAATTTAAAAACAAAAGTTACATAGAGACGCAGAATAAACTATCGCGCTCGAAATTTAAAAACAAAAGTTACATACAGATGCAGAATAAACTATCGTGTTCGTCCCACAAAGATTTATCCTGGGTGGCCATCCAACCCACGACCTCTGGTTTAAAAGTCAGATTAACCTTTTTTTAACGACGTCGAAGAGATAGAACATAACTTTCAAGAAAAAAATAGATGTAGATACTCCATTTTATATACCACCTTCATGGGCAAACCCGCATTTCTCAACTATCTATATATATTTTTTCCACTCACAAATATATGACGTAATAGAGAGATGGAAAAAATACACAAATATTTGATAGATTTAACTAAATTTGTTCTGACCTTAATATGTTACAATATTACAAAGAATTTATGAATTATGGTTTAAAAAAGAGTAAAATTCATGTGCAACAAAAAGATTAATACGTTTTGTCGCAAGTGGGAACGAGACGCAAATAGTAAGAGAAAGTTGTGTGCAAGTCGATATTTTTTGTAATATAGTAACTAATAAGACAATAGACGAACGATTTCGATACAGATGTTATATGTGCCGATCTTTGCAGGGCACAAAGCCTTCAACAGTATTGCTATTTCATAAGTTTCAATTCAAGCGATTTTAGACCTTGTTGATTATCACTACGGGACTTTTTAAGTAAAATTTTGTTTAAACTTTTCACCTCCCGGTGTGAATTGTTTACAAATGTTTTTGTATCCGTGGTGACTTCGGTTATATTTACATGACTGGAAGCTAAATTTCCCTTGTTGTAGTCAAAACGTTAAAAACAAGGTTATCCTTTTCATACTAGTACGAGTAAAAGAGATAAATATAGTTCTCGTGATTGTAAACTATTTATATCATCACAAAAGTATGCAGTTTTTAAGGATAATGGGATTTTTTAGAGATTTAATGGTCTTTGTCTAGTATACCATATCATATTAGAAGTTACTATATCATATCTAACATTAATGTGTTTTGTAGTTATTGAGCATGGATGGATAAATGCTGTACTAATTTAGATGGATATTACACCAAACCAAATACTGTTAGTAAATGATTTGTTAGAGTTGCTACACACATATTCGGACCGGCATCATGCACAGGCCGGGCGGCATATGTGGTTGAACATTCGAAAAAGACGCTCGGTTTTTTGAAATTTAATGAAGCCGTACATGTGTAGTAGCTGCTTCGAGCCGGCTTTGTTCGGCAATACCTGCCTACAAGTAACCTTTCCATGGAAATTTCTAGAGACCTTGTTGTTATGACGTTTCATTAAAAGGAACTGATTCGAGATCCTATATTTTTTTGACATTATCGATGACCGGCTGCACATACGAAAAAGTGTCACGTTCCGCCTGCTGATAGGCTGTTAGTATCAGCCTATCAGCGAATGGTGATTGCAGCGACATGCTATACAATTGGAACTAAAGCTATCAGCCTATTAGCGAATGGCGATTGTAGCGACATGCGATATTTTTCTTTTAGTTTTTAAAGTTTGTGATATATTCATTATTTTTGACCTAATAATCTATATCACATAGATTAAAGATATCACAGTATAGGTCAAGTGTCAGTTAGTTAGGTTTTAGACCCGGCGTACTTCGGCGTAATAATTTGGTTTTTTTTTTTAAATTTTTCACTGTGTCCTCTTAGGATTTTCCAATTTTTTTAACCACTTTTGTATTATTTTAACCAATGAAAATACTCATTGGTTAATTATTTAAACGTATTCAAACGGAATGTAGTTGATATTTTAGTTAATTGACGAAAAAATGCGAAGGTAGTTCTCAACTCAAACCCGCATATTTATTTGTTTGTTTTATTTGTATGACCACGTATAATTATTGTTTTTAAACTTTCGCGATTTTTATATATATTAGATATATTTCGGGACTTAATCGAGTGAATTATTTAAAGGTTTTATTTACCCGGCGTTTCGACCGAATTGCAACGATCGTGATCAGGGGTCGACTGATAAATACGTACCTTTAAATAATTCACGCGATTAAGTACCGAAATATATCTAATACACGTATAACTATTTAATTAACCCTTCATAGCGTGGAGTATATCTATATATATATATATCTTGTTCAACTAACAAGATATTGAGGTAGTCACATGCTACATGCTTACGAAAAACAAGTCATTTATATTCCGGCTTTCACCCACTACACCAGAACCTACTAAGACTCAGTGGTAACAGTGGCAACGGGTTCGTATAACACCATTCTTTACGGTTTCCCTTTGGATTCTAGTTACTTCATATTATCTTTAAAGAACCGTGTCCCGCATGGTATTTTTTTGTATAGAGTTTCCTCTGGAGAATTTCACCCTTCGCTTGCTAAGACTGTAATCATATCGTGAGCGAGATACTACAAAAAAGTTTGTATGAACTCCCAAAATTCTTTTATGTGATAATAATGGTCTCCTGACAGAAGTCGGGTACGGAGCAAATGTCATCGAAGTTATTATAGTGCTCAAGTGTATGTGCAGACACAAGTGCACTCTCTATTCTCTCACTTTTATAGCCCGATGGAACGTAAAACCGACACAACTTAATTGGGCGCAAGATTAACTCCTTAACGTGCTCTGCGAGGCAAGGTGTATGGCATTTTTTGAGAACGGTCACCCATCTATGGACCGGCAGTGGTAATGTTAGTTAAAGTCGCAGATATCTCATTAATACAATAATTGCATTTTTGAAAGATAGATAAATTTGAAGTCCAGACCCAGGAATCGAACCCGAGACTTCCGTATGCCAAACAGGGGCCAGAATCGAACCATCTAACCGGGACTATGTTACTAAACCTCATATTTTTCTATCGTTCCTGCACGCGAGTCAGGCCCTCGCTTGCGCCATCTAGCCGATAGTTTGAGAACTATTACGGCCTTTGTTATTGCTTCCTTACAGAGAGCATTTTTTACAAATTATGATGTGGCAGGCCGAATATGATAGTAATTTTTATAGGCATTTCTTGCCAATTACTTTATTAATAAAATAATTAGATTTTTGAAAGATGTCAAATACAGATCCAGGTATCGAACCCGAGACTTCCGTATGCCAAACCGGGGCTGGTATCGAACTATCTAACCGGGACTATCTTACCAAACCTCACATTCTTCTACCCTCATCTCAATTCTCAATCAGCGACTTCAGGAGAGAGAGAATCTCCATCATTTACAAACGTTAATGCCTGCCCAACGTATGAAACGGTGTACTGGACGGAGACCATTAATCAAGGAATAATATTTTCATTAAGTTAATTATGATTCAAAATGGCTGTGAGTTCTTATGTAATAAACTACATATTGCAAATATTGTAGAAACTAAATATGTGGTCACAGAAGTCATTCGACGAGCCATAGGCTTACCATGAAACTAACGTTCGAAGTTTTGAAAAATTCGTATCACTAAACCCATAATCGTCAATTCAAAAACAATAAAAATAAGTTATTTCTTCATGCAAGAAAACGCGTCTTTATAGTCATACCCGTGACTTATTTATTCGCAAACAAATCTAATGATTTACATGACGTGTTCGAACTGTCAGTTTCATGGTACACCTATTGGTTATTATAAAAAAACTATTGATATAAGCAGTCATTTGCCTTTAATACTAACAGCGCTGTCTCGGAGGCGATTTGAGACCGGTTTTTATCGAAATCTGTAGCGAATTCATAGCGAACTACAAAGGAATGAATTTGCTTCGTATTGTGTAGACGCAATTAAAAAGTTTCCTAAACGCAGAGTACTCGATATACATACAGATCGATTTCGCTATGTATACACAGTGAGCCATGTCATTTGTGATGTTAAAAGCTCAATGAGGCAGATATGACTCATAAGAATACCAATCAACCTCTTATTGAGTCAAATACGATTCAAAAAGTTCTATTATTTTTTACTCATACATGAATAAGAATACCAATCAACCTTTTATAAATGAGTCATATATGACCCAAAAAGTTGTTATACTCTTTTTGACTCATATATGACACATTTTCATTTTTAGGCTTATTTTTTGTGTCATCATCGGCACTTATGGCAATAATTTGAACCCTAACCTAGAACAATAAAACGACAATAGTGTTAAAATTCGCCGCAAATTCGTTACAAACCAAAAAACGCTAACAAATCACAGTTAAACAACATTATATATCAGTAATCACCTATAAATAATTATTATTGCGTAATATTAGCCACACTGATCTCCTAGCACCACTAACTGAAGCTTGCACGTAGACGTAAGTGTAAAAGGATCATCATTATCGGTTCAGTCGACGCCGGCGAATCCCTGTGAGCCCTCGATGGCCTTGATCAGCTTCTCGCGGAGTTGCTGGTAGCTCTCGTATGGGGGGAGGTCGATGCGGTTGAAACTGGAAGAGACGTTCAAATATTACGGGGATTGCTCAAATATCAATATAATCTAAAGCGGCACTAGCTTAATGGATATGGCATCGAACACGCAATGGTGAGATGTCGCGGGTATGAATCCTATCCATTATACTACCGTCGTGAACCCACTCCTAACACAAGCCATTTAACTTAGCTGGAGGGGTTAACAAGATTGCGTGTAGATGAGCGCCGTAAGATGTTTACAGAGCAATTCTAGTATGCGCATACGCCACGGGCGTTCGCGCATACGAATAAGGACATAATATAGCGCGAGTTCTCGCCGGCAATGTGAACCTATACTAATATTATAAAGCTAAAGAGTTTGTTTGTTTGAACGCAATTATCTCAGGAACTACTGGTCCGAATTGAAAAAATATTTTACTGTTGGATAGCCCATTTTTCGAGGAATTGAATTTTCAAAAATCACTTTTTTTTTTTATTTAATCGCTCCTGTCTTTGGCTATATAGTTATTCTAAACGGTAGTGGAGTCCGATTTGAAATCCTTGACGGATTTCAAGGGCCATTAGGTTATGGAGCGTGTCAGTGAAATATACATACACTTGCTGACCCGCGTAACTTAGTCTGCGTAAATTTTCCCCTTTTGGCAAAATTTTTTATTACTGCTCTGCTCCTATTGGTCATAGCGTGATTTTATATAGTTAATAGTCTTCCTAGATAAATTAGCCATCCAACAGTAAAATAATTTTTCAATTCGGACCAGTAGTTCCTGAGATTATCGCGTTCAAACAAACAAATAAACTCTTCAGTTTTATAATCTTTATATATGTATAATTCTCCTGTGCATGTTTATGTCACTGAACTCCTTCTAAATGGCTGGACCGATTTTGATGTTTTTTTTTTGTGTTACATTGGATTCGAGAATGGTTAAGATTCCCAAAAAAAAGAGGCGGTACTAAGTTTGCCTTGGCAGATATTATTATTATTATTATTAAAAGATAACTAGCAATATGGTATTGTGGTCCCACATTACTAGCAATCCTGTTAACCCCTCCAGCTAAGCTCTATGGCTTGTGTTAGGAGTGGGTTCATGTCGGAAGTATAATAGGCAGGATTCGAACCCGACCGATCCCTTAGCCATTATGCTACGGCCGCTATTAGTATAGATACGCTAAAATGTTACCCTTTTTTAGACACTGTCGGTTAATAATCTAAGTGACTTGATATACATCCCGTTATATAAGTAGGTAGGTATGTTAGTATATACATACCAGGTATGAGCTCTGGGGTAGTTATCAGGCGAGCCCCACTTCTCTATAGTGAACAGCTGCGGCCCGTTGCTGCCGTACAGCTCCTTGAAGCCGTTCATGGGCACGCGCGACGTGCCCGTCACGAACTGCAGCAGGCGGGAACGCATCTCGTTTGAGAATGATAGCACCACCTGACAAACAAATATATTTTAAGACGATAGATAGTGACGGCTAAGCCGGAGGTCGTGGGTTCGATCCCCACACAGCATGAAACTTTGCATGATTAGCACGATGGTTTATTCTGTGTCTGGGTGTATTTTATATATAATTAGTGACCCTGGCCACGCTTCACTGTGTTTTAAAAAGGCACAGTGAAGCCTGGCCAGGTATGTATGTATATATATAAATGCGCCGAGGATCAGCTGAGAGGAAAACTAGCTCAATTACTGGGCAAATAAAACTTATAACCTTTTATATCGAAATATACAATTCGCGCCACGTAAGTTTGCGTTTGTGAAGTTGTATTCGAATGTGCGTAGGGATATCGTTCCCCTCCCGTCTCCCTTCATTCCCTCCGATACCTAAATTCGGGTTGTGCGCAGCTTACGCGCCAACATTAGACACGCAAACTTAGCTGGTGACATGTGTAGACAACTTCAGCAGACGTGTTGTCGCTGGCTACGACCGCTCGATAGAAGATTGACGAATCAGATCAACTGCCCCACTACCGGCTCTTCAAATATAAACGTCAAACTAAAATCACAATATCTTGCGGCGATTTAAATGAGTCAATAGACTTGCTATTTAATCAAAACAGATGTTAGGTCAACTGAAATCAATTAACGATTTAATAATTTTTCGACATCATAAACCATACGAAAGAAATTGTCTAACTGATGGCAAGAACCGTATCAAAATCGAATAGTTAGTACAGAGATGAGGTATGATAGAAGTGTATAGAAGCAAGGACCTCAAATAATGATGAAGATGAGTAACTCACCCTCCAGAACCACTGCACTACGATATGATTGGCGTGGTAGTCTCCCTTGTACAGCGTGTTGGCGCGCCAGTCGCGCACGTCGATGTGCTGGATGCCGCACAGCAGCAGCTCCAGCTCGTGCTCGTCGAAGATCTTGAGCAGCGGGAGCGGCACCAGCCCCCCGAGCCCTTCCAGGAACGCGAACATCTGCTCTTGCACGCGGGACACGAAGCGCCATTGAATTACCAGCCTGAGAAGGTTAAGAAGTATATTTTTATATCACACTAATATTATACAGGCGAAAGTTTGTGAGTGTGTATGTTTGTTACTTCTTCACGTCTAAACGGCTGGAGCGATTTTAATAAAATTTGGTATGGAGTTAGCTGGCACCCTGGATTAACACATAGGCTAATAAAACGCGGGTAACACCGCGGGGCACAGCTAGTAGTTATATATCTGTGTGTTTTAATAGTAAAGCCCGTTATAGAATTTTATAAGCTACGGGTCTTAATCGCGTAAATATTTTATTTTAAGGCTAAATACCATTGTTTATTGCCCGACATTTCGACCGTAGTGCAACGGCCGTGGTCACGGGTAGACTCCTTTTTATTAAAAACTCAATTTTTCATTATATTTATTGGAGTAAATTTAACTTTTTTTCCTCAACACTTCATAGTATTAGCTGGAATACCCCGACGCTATTCAGATTATCCTGTTTCATATATTTCTTGAAATATTATTTTTTCATTAGGTTCTTATATTTCTTTATTAGCAGTCATATTTATATTAATTATTATTTAATTCTATAATGTGTATAAATCGCGAAAGTTTACGAACATAAATTTATATAGTAAAGCCCGATTTCCACCGTAAAAGAGTAATGAATGGGAAATGGCCTAATGGAACAGACTCTTTTCATTCCGCTTTCATTGCATTTCCACCAACAAAGATTAATTCAAACTTATTCAGAAGTAGAGCCTCTCTAAAACTGATCGAATTTTTTAAACTTGGCTACGTAATCTAGATGTTGAAATGATATGGTATACTTAAATTTTATTTTTTGACGTGATAACGTGCCCGGATGCCCGCACCAAAAGGTGTTACGGTCCGTCACGTTCCGCCTGCTGATAGGCTGAATTATTGAAGGGGGCATGCGCCCACTAAAGCTATCACAGACACGGTTGTTTATTACAATGTCATCAATATTTTCTTATGACGTTTTCACACGAAAAATTATCGTCCGTAAACCGAATTTACAGACAACCAGTTTATAAATATATATACGTAATAAATAAATAATGGCTAAGGCATCGATCTCGAATCGTGAGATCGAGGGTTCGAATCCTACCCATTATACTACCGACGTGAACCCACTCCTAACACAAGCCATTAAGCTTAGCTTGAGGGGTTAACCGGATTGCTAGTAATGTGGGACCAAAAATCCTACATTGCTAGTTATCTTTAAAAAAAAAAACATAACCGTAGTAGCAATGAGTGGGTCATTGGTGAGAATATAGTGTTGAGAAACGAAATAAATGTAATCGAAGCAATTAATGAAAAAACGAGATGTAAACAAGGCAATTAGCCACGATGGCGAAGTGAGTCTATATAACTGCTGAGCAAAAGTACGAGGGTTTGATTCTTTATTTGATCTATATGTATTCGTTAATTGTTTGTAAACTATACAAAATTACTTAAAATCTAACGCAAGTAATATCTTTTAAGACCAAAAAAATAAACAAGAATACCAGTTTAAATACTATCGCTATGACCCTATGGAAAAATACGTAATGTATTATACATTACGTATTTTAGGGTATTACACCCATTTTTGAAAAGTGTCTCAATTAAATTCTATAGTGGTAAGTAGCCACTAAAAAAACAGAACATTTTTATTCAAACGATGTCGCATAAAAATGCATTAAAATTTTACATTTTTAAATATCCCGCGTAATCTGACGAAAACGCTGGACGCAGTGGACGCCATATTTCTCCGTGGTAATGACGTCAGTTGGCTGTGTAAACAAATGTGGTGACATTTTGTATGACAATTACGCCGATCAGTTGACAGTTGATACTTTTTAGTTTACACAGCAGTGTGACGTAGTAACATGGCGGCTACTAATTCATGGTGCTATAAAACCGATAAAAAAAAACTGAAAACTTTGAATTTAATTTTAAAATTTTCGGGTTAATTTTTACCTAAACTATCTCAGTAATATATTTATAGATTTTTTCTCATAATATATATATGAGAATATTCTATTCTAAAACGAATTCGCCAAACTGCTAATAAATGCCTACGACATTATAATTAGTTAAAATGCTCTCTGTAATGAAGCAATAACAAAAGCCGTGATAGTTCTTTAACTACCGACTAGATGGCGCTGCGAGGGCCTAACTCGCGAGCATCAAGGGATACAAAAATTTTAGATCTAGTAACATAGTCCAGATAGGTGGTTCGCTTCTGGCCCCGGTTTGGATACGGAAGCCTCGGGTTCAATTCCTGAGTCTGGATTTCAAATTTTTCTATCTTTCAAAAATGCAATTATTGTATTTGTTAATAATTACTTACTTAATATACTCGTCCTTATTCTCGTTATCAACAGACACGTTAGCTCCGCCCGGCTTCAAGTCGCGCTGTATCGTCTTGCCGAACTGCTCCTCGTCCACTGAGAATGTCAGGTACAATTCTGACGGATCGTTCTCCTGAAATATACAAACGTTTTTGCTTTATTAGTGAAACGTTAAAATACATTTGACGTCATGTTCATTATCTATACTAATATTATAAAGCTGAAGAGTTTGTTTGTTTAAACTCTTTCGTACTAAATTAACGCATACGAAGTTGCGCGGGTCAGCTAGTCTATAATATATTTTATGTTACAACTACCTGTCCACCGCAACTTCGTCTGCGTCAATTTTCCCCGAGTTTGCAACATTTTCCATTGCTGCTCCGCTCCTATTGGTTGTATCATGATTGTATATAGTCTATAGGCTTCGTCGATAAATGGGCTATCCAACAGTGAAGAATATTATATATGAAGAATTTTTCAATTCGGATCAGTAGCTTATGAGATTACCGCGTTCAAAAAAACAAACCTTTCAGCTTTATAATATTAATATAGATAACCACTACACCATGTGCTTGTTTGTCACCCTTATAATAATAATAATAATAATAATAATATCTTGGGACATCTCACACAACGCCATCTGATCCAAAACTAAGCAGAGCTAGTACTATGGAAACCTGACAACTGATAAACATACTTATATATTTCTAAATACATACGTATTATAGATAAATAACACCCAGGCACAGAATAAACCAAAATGCTCATCGCACAAAGTTTTATCCTGGGTGGGGATCGAACCCACGACCTCCGGCTTAGCAGTCAGGGTCATTAACCACTAGGCCAACATGCCAGTCATATGGTAAACAAAAAATAGAAAAATATCTGGAACTAACCTTGATCCACATAAGAGAGTTGTAGTATTCTAGATCAACAGACTCCATGTCTTGCAGCTCGATGGTCTTTGTTAACATCATCTTGTAGAATGGACGGATGAAGAATGCTGCAATATATGACAATGAATGAATGAATTTAGACGAACAATTCTTATATATATATATATATATATATATATATGTATATATATATACCTATAAATAATCTAAATCTCGGCAACGGCTCAAGCGAATTTCATGAAATTTAATTCGCAGGGGGTGTCGGGGGCGATAAATCGATCTAGCTGTTTTATTTTTAGAAAACGTCGTTATAAAAAACTGAGTAAAGCTCTGTCATTCAGGTACTTATTTTTCTGTCAAAAAAACAACACCGAGGACGCCCAAAAGCTACTTGGTGAAGAAACCTTGACAAATTAGCAGATTCAATCCTGGCCGAATGGCGCAAACATATTCAGAGGCTTTATCCCAAATGATATGGGAAGAGGCACGGAAAAAGAGAGAGAATGTCGCGTTGATGTATCATTAGGTAGAGGGAGAAAGATTGTTTTAGATCAGACAACTGATGCTGCAGAGCATTTTTAATCGCACTATCTCTTAAAGTTGTTGTCGTCAAATCATAGACTTCATTTTAATGATTATAAATTTTCAGAGCATTTTAAGACCTCGTATTACTAGTGTCAATAAATTGTTTTACTAACGTACAGGCAATAGCATATCTTAAATCGTTTTTTTTTCTTCAAGCGGCGGTAGCCTAATGGCTAAGGCATTGATCTCGCAACCGTGAGGTCGCAGGTTCGTATCCTACCCTTTATACTACCGATGTGAACCCACACAAGCCATAGAGCTTAGCTGGAGGGGTTAACAGGATTGCTAGTAATGTGGGACCACAATCCACATTACTAGTTACTTATCTTTATTTATAAAAACATATGTTTAAGAAATAATTATTATAACAAAAATTGCGTGTATTCCTTGGAAATATAAGATCTAATATGACTTTTAATTTATTTATTTATTTTTTCAAATGCCAACAGCATGATAATAGATTAACGACAAAGCTTATTAGATATATTTCGGAACTTAATCGCGTGAGTTATTTAAAGGTACGAACCTTTTATTTACCCGACGTTTCGATCGAATTGCACCGATCGTAGTCACGGGTCCGACTGACCACGATCGGTGAAATTCGATCGAAACGTCGGGTAAATAAAAGGTATCTTTTATAGGTAGTACCTATAAAAATCGCGAAAGTAAGTAAGAAATATAATATGTATAAAAATCGCGAAAGTAACTAAGAAATATAAAATGTATAAAAATCGCGAAAGTTTAAAAACAATAACAACAAAGCTACTGACAGGTACTCGCAAATAGCATGTAGCTTTAAATAATATCCACTAACCATCCAGCAGCTTCCCATGATACACGGCCATGCCCGCCACCCTGCCGATGAACTTGAAGTAGCTGAGGTGCTCCTCGTTACACACGCCGCTGTTGGGGTTGATCTGTAGCGTGTAGTTGTCCATGGCCGAGTACTCGAACAGACCATAGTACGGGTTGAACATCTCTTTAGATAACAGGAAGAACCATTCTCTGGCCAGGCCGCCGTAGTCTGAAATAATAACATATATTTCCTTCTATAATGTTAAGCCTCTGTGGCGCGGTGGGATTGTATCCGACTGCTACGCAAGAGGTCGTGGGTTCGATCCTCACCCAGGATTAAAACTTTGTGTGATGAGCATGATGGTTTATTCTGTCTGGGTGTTATTTATCTATACTTAACTTTTTATCATTTGTCTGGTTGCTGAGGCTCTAAATGCATATGAGAGTATACCTATATGGTTCTTATTACAAAAATTTATTTGAAAGTGGGAGTGTGTCCGACTGCTACGCAATAGGTCGTGGATTTTGATCCACAAATTGTTGATCCGAGTCTGGGTGTACTTTGTGTCGGTGACTTGTATGTTTGTAAAATCCCCCGCGACACAGGGCTTATAACCTACTGCGGAAGTCGTGTTTATTCAAAGAAAAAAAAAAAGTAAAGCTAGTGAGAAAAGAACTTGACAATAAAATCTCATGGTCACTTTTTTAAATGCCAATTTTAAAAATATTCCTTTGTATACAGTTATGTTAGCAAGTAGGGTGTTCCAACCACAACCTACACCATAAAACTCAAACAATAATATTTATATTATAAGGCTGATAGCCATGATTTAATTATAACTAGCCGTGCCCCCGACTTCGTCCACGTGAAGTTACAATGCTGCTCTCTCCCTCTAGACGTTAGCGTGATGATAAAAGTAGCCTAAGTTACTCCTTACATCCTCAGCTGTCTGAGAGTGCAAGTCCAGTCAAAATCCGTCCCGAAGCTTCGGAGATTAGCCGGAACAAACAGACAGACCGACCGACAGACAGACAGAAAAACTAATTTTTATATATGAACCATATAGGTATACTCTCATATGAATTTAGAGCCAGTACTATAGCAACCAGACAAATGACAAAAACGCTTTTATATTTCACAAAACATACGTATAGATAAATTACACCCAGACACAAAACATCCAATCATGCATTATCTACACAATGTATTCTAGGTGGGAATCGAACCCACGACCTCTGGCTTACCTGTCACTGTCTCTAGCCACTAGACCAACAGGCCAGTCAGATAAATAACGCACAAATGATATATACATATCTGTCATAATAAAAGTCCGACTCACCAAGCCCGACTTCGGACTCGAACTCCACCCATAGCTTAGTCTTGAGCAAGTCTAGTCTACTGACTGAGCTGATGATGCGGTACGAGTCCTCCAAAATGGAGTTACGTCGCACTTTGATCTCGAATTTGTTTGGCACGTTACTCTGAAACAATACATACAAAATATATAAAAAAAATTTACAAAACAAAAAACCTGGAAAAAATAATCTATACTAATATTATAAAGCTGAAGAGTTCGTTAGTTTGTTTGTTTGTTTAAACGCGGTAATCTCAGGAACTACGGGTCCGGACAGAAAAATTATTTTACTGTTGGATAGCCCATTTATCGAGAAAAGCTATAGGCTACATAATATTACGCTACGCCCAATAGGAGTGAAGCAGCAATAAGAAATATTGCAAAAACGGGGAAAATTTACGCAGACGAATATTTTGGCGCTATAAATCCGCAATTTTTTTCTAATTTTGATGTACCCAGTGTCACTCAGACAACTGAAACGAATCTAACCTCGAAAGTGTGCCAAAGATATATTACATACAAACATTACTCGAAAAATATAACCCTCCTTGAGCAGTGGGGTAAGTATTTAACTGTACTGACTATACTATCACACTAATATTATAAAGGCGAAGAGTATGTGAGTGTGTATGTTTATTACTTCTTCACGTCTAAATGGCTTGAGCGATTTTAATAAAATTTGGTATGGAGTTAGCTGACACCCTGGATTAGCACATAGGCTAATAAACCGCGAGTAACACCGCGGGCCACAGCTAGTAATATTATAAATGCAAAAGTTTGGATGGCTGGATCAAGTCTTCTCGAGTCTTTAAGACTTGCAAGCGCAAATATATTGGTGTTGTGTGGTGAACCCTCAAACTCTCTCCTCTCGTGACGCTTGGTAGAAATATCGCCTGAACCGGCGCGCTGGAGGCTGCTATCGAAGGGACGCATCATTTTCATCCTCCTGTACAATCCTTTTTCTTCCAAGTGTTCTGGTTCCTTCGATTCGAGGCTAGAGTTCCCGTCTCAGAGCTTGTTTTTTTTTCAACATTAGTTCCATTCTTGGGTCTGTACTTTTTTTTCTTTTAATACTACGTTATATCTATCTAGTTCCTTTGGTCACGAGAAAAATAGTGAACGACTTTACCGATTTCATTCATTTTTTTAATAATACTACTCCGTAGAAGGTTATTACGTAAAAAAAATAAAAAAATAAAAAAAATAACGGGCCTAGTTATCTATAAATATAACAAATTCGCTTTAATTACATCATTTATAATTCAACAACGAGTGGGCCGATTTCTATGATATTTGATTTGAAAAATTAACAAAAAAAACAACACGGCGGTACCAAGTTCGCCGTGACTGCTAGTGTAATAAATAAAGTAAGTAGTAATGCATTTAGTTGTAGTAATACGTACCGGCTTGCGCAGCTGACTCTTGAGATACTCGTACTTGCGCTTGTAGTCGCGCGAGTACGGCACGGCGGGGCCCGCGATCTGCGGGTTCGATAGTCGCGGGTCTTCCCATTGTGTTGTACGGGTATCTGGGAAATTAAAAGCATAAATTAAATTCACGGTAAAGGAAATACAGTCTTTAAAGGTACTGTTTATTCTTACACTAGCTAACCTGCGCAACTTCGTCTGCGTAAATTTTCCCCGTTTTTGCAACATTTTTCATTGCTTCTCCGCTCCTTTTGGTCGTAGCGCGATGTTATATATCCTTTCTCTATAAATGGGTTATCCAACAGTGAAAGAATTTTTCAGTTCGGACCAGTAGTTCCTGAGTTTACCGCGTTCTAACAAATAAACAAACTCCTCAGCTTTATAATATTAGTATAAATATAGGTATATATAGTTTTTATTGCCTTTCTTTTCTCGATCATTTAGCATTTTTCAGGATCCAAATACCAGGAATAATAGAATTCCAAGACGGTGAGAGCCGGTCTATCTTAGAAATTCTCGTACTTCTCGATCTCAAAACAATCAGTTCAGAAAGATGGTTCGTTCAGTAAAATTTATTTTTGTAAAGAAAAACTTGATGATTTTAAAAAAATGGCCCTGAGTTTCTCGGTAGCTTCATCTCATGAGCTTTACACTTGGAACTGCCGCCTAACTTCATTTTTTTTTTTTTTTTTTTTTTTCAAACAATCATAATTTTATATTTTTTTAGTTTTCAAATAATCATTAACCTGATTTTATGAAATAATGATATTTGAGTTTGATGGTACTCACTGTGGTCGATAAAGAAGATCCTCCCGTCCGTGTGCACCCTCTCCTCCCAGCCCTCGGGCAGCGCGCCCAGCTCGTCCGCGTCCGCGCCCGCCGCCGCCGCGCCCGCCGCCGGCAGGCTCGACGCGCACCCTGACACCACGCCTTTATATACCTTGCGGTGCTGGCGAACCCGTGGCACGCGTGCCATGGGTGCCACGCGTTAGCGTAATAGAGATGTTGACTGACAAGTCAAATGAGTCAACAAAGTACACCCAGACTCGGAACATCATGAAGTGGTGTCCCGTGTGGGAATCGAACCCACGCAAGTCGAACACACTCCCACCGCGCCACAGAGGCAGCCAAATGTGTAATAATATAAAAGTAATTATTTGACGGTAGAAACTTATGACGTCACAGGTTGTTATTCCATATAACAACCTGTGACGTCATAAATTCCTATCGTCAAATCATTGCTTTTAGTATTCGTTTTCATGCTTTTAAATTCAAAAACATGTTAAAATGTAAAATAACACTTATTTTCAGAACATTTTAAAATCTATTACCTGATTAGTACAAAAATAATTTACTTTTATTGTAGTCAACTACCCAATTCGGACACGCTGTGTCGTCCATGGGGTCGGTGAAGATACTTCGACACCACCGAAAGATAGGATAGTTAAATGCGATTCTAGTTATACCTACTTATGTTATCGACAGTTAGTTAAATGAGACGTGAAATGCGAGCTGGAAATTCACCGCGCGAGATGTGCCATCGTCAGTTTTTTTTTGACGGCATGTCGGGCACGTCATATGCTAATTATTTAAAAAAATAGCACGTATAAAAAAATTAAGCCATCCCTGCCTTAGGGCATTGTACGAGATTTAATAACTCAACTTCAACCTCTGTAACCCAACAAATATAACAAACAACACCATACTTAATTGTCACCACCGACTATTCTAAACTAATACCGCCTTAAATATTTTCATATAAAGTTACTACTTTATATGAAAATATTTAAGGCGGTATTAGTTTCTTCTTGCGGATAACTTTGAATACTGTGAGCGATGACCATTTCAAGAAGGTCTGACGTGAGGTAGGCCGCTGTTATTAAATAACACAAACCAAAACCGGAAAAAAATATTTTATAAATAAAAATCAAATACTGACAAAGGTAAAGCCTACCCTACAGGCGACACGCGGGCTGTGACTGTGACAAATGGCCGCGTGCGACATAAGAAATGAGCACACAGATTTTTAAAAATGTATGAAAGGATATTTTTTTTTTTTTTTTTTAAATAGATAACTAGCAATGTGGAATTGTGGTTCCACATTACTAGCAATCATGTTAACCCCTCCAGCTAAGCTCTAAGGCTTGTGTTAGGAGTGGTTTCACGTCGATAGTATAATGGCCAGGATTCGAACCCACGACCTCACGATTGCGAGACCGATGCCTTAGCCATCAGGCTAAGAGGCATGTTGCGCAAAACTCGAAATAATTGGTATACCGGTAAGCATACGACGAAGTACTGATATCAGCGTACCCACAGATGAAGTTTCTACCAACTCAGTAATCAAAACTCACCAGTTCTAGGGTCAATCCACGTGGTTGTTTTCTGGTTATGATCGATAAAGAATATCCTGCCGTTCGGCGCTTTCTGCATACTCCATCCAGGCGGTAAACCTGTACACAATAAAATAATATTATCAACTCTCACATCATTATAATAATCTTACCCTATGATCAAAGACAACCGCATAGTATTAATAAGGTCATTTGGGAGTTCTTATTTTTATGGGGTTAGAAGGCAAACGTACAACTGCCTCAAATGATGGTACAGTAGGATCAACGTAACTTGACCGGATTGAAGTTGGCGAAAAGTAGTAGTAAATAATGACAGCAAGCAGGGGCGGGGGCTGTAACTGAACCAAGAAAATTAGAGATGAGAAAATTAGAGATTACGCATTACATTGTCATAATTAGTATTACTAACTCATGTTTTTTTTTGTGATTCTTTTCGTAAAGAAATTGTTTTTCAGACTTTCTTTAGTGTAGCTGTTCTTTACTGTAGCTGTTCTAAATTTAAACTTTTATGATATCTTATATATAGTATTTTTATATTGTTGAATTAAAATTGTGTTAGTATTTTTAATCGATTAAACATAATGAATCGTTTTCGTAAGTAATTTTAGGGTCGCATCTCTATGACATGCGCGAATATGAATGTGTGTGTGATATGAACCTAACTTCAATTCGGTCAAGTTACGTTGATCCAACTGTAAGTGATTACCACTACTTACGGATATTTGCAATACAAGAGGCAGCTGACATTGATGGCCTTTTAAAAAAGAATAACCTCTATTCTTGAAGGTCCCTAAGTTATATCAGTCTGAAAATACTGCTGGCGACAGAAAAAACTGCTGGAAGTTGTGGTGGAAATCAGGAGAGGCCTATGTCCAGCAGTGGACTGATACAGGCTGATGATGATGATTAAAATGATTTCAATATCACATACCGTCACTATTAGGTAGATTCTGACTCTGCGTACTGCTTGCGCTGCTGCTGTGCGTACTCTCTGTAGAGCCGTCCGTCTCATCCTAATGACACAACATACACATAACAACGCACTGTCGACCTTATCTCTAACGATATATGGTCGAGTCTACGACGAGCGTGGACGTGTTAAGTGTACTGCCAAATGCATACCGTCTCTTTCTATCTAACTAAACCCAGAATAGAATAGAAAAGGCTAGACTACGGCAGCTGCTTAACCCGTAATAGATAGAAAAACACTTGGTAGTACACTTACCTACAAAAATATTTGTGCATTACATATTTACATATTATAGTAGTATTAGCCCCATAGCTTAAAAACTCTCACACTTTGCCAAAAAGCTTTAAATGTCATTCACATTTCAAATTTTCTACCAAAATTACAGTTATGCCATTTATGAAAATGACGTAATGTAATTTTGACAAAACTTTCTTATTTTTTGAGTATGCGCAAATACATTCCCATACTAAATTACAAAACTAAATCTTTAAAAACGTTCACGAGAAATTCTCACCACTCATTTTTATTGTAGTTCAAACGAAACTTAATCTATATGACAGTTTTAAAAGTTTTAGTTCTGTAATAAAAAAACGATGCAAATTTCCAAAAATCACCGACTTAAATATTTTAAAAGCCTTATTAAACTAACAATTAATATAATACCATACTACTATTTCTACCAAAAAAATCGTAAATCTTCTATCTACTAAACTAAAAAAAACTAAGAAAATCTACTAAATTACCAGTTAGTAAGCGAACAGCACAAGCATACATGTAAGTAATGTCAAATATAAACTATGTCAAAAAGTTATGTCAAATGCATGAAAGTATATTTAAATAAAGACGAATACGTATTTGGAGTTAAAAAATAACCTTAAAAATTTGCTTTTGAGATCTATCTCTTTTTAAGTCTCGATGAATAAAGGAAAAACATAAAACTTCACCCTGTCACTAACCTCTTCTCGAACAACAACAACACTTTTATTTGATTTTCGAATTTGAAGAAGGTAATTTGATAAAATCAAATGGAAGTTTAGTTTCTTCAGTGACAAACAAAGATAATTGTATTCAAACTTCCGCAATTTTTATTAGATATATTTCGGGACTTAATCGCGTGAATTATTTAAAGGTACGAACCTTTTATTTACCCGATGTCATCGGTGCAATTTGATCAAAACGTCGGGTAAATAAAAGGTTCGTACCTTTAAATAATTAGCGCGATTAAGTCCCGAAATATATCTAAAAATAACAACAACGGCCATTTGTCATGTGTTAAAAAAGTTCACAAGGCTTTTTCTTTCTTGATTCGGCATTTGAAATTGCTATCACTTTGTACGGGGTAGCCAGAGCCAGTCTAGCGTAATAGTACTATAGAGGTTACTGAACGCCGTTATCTTTCATGCCGTCACTTTCATTTAAATGTAAATAGAAGCGACAGAAATACTTTTGAAAACGACTCAAAGTATCGTTTGAGTAATCGGTGGTATAATATATCTCTTTCTAAGACATTAGCGAGAAAGGGATAGAACATCAAAATTCATAAAATTGTTCAGAATATGAACTTCATTTAAATATACTTTCATTGTCATATCTCAATTTTGTCAAGCGTTATCAAGTTAGTTTTGTTGTACTGACAAATCCAACTTGGTATTATCGATAAAAATAGCATCTCAATGGAATTTTTTGATTTATTTTGAAGGTAGATCTATCTCTTTCTAGTACGTCCAGACATTCGTACAAACGAGAGAGATAGATAGATATCAAGTAAGTATCCATAGGATTCCATTTAAGTACCAACTTCATGATATTATTCGAGCAATGAAATCAATCAATAATATTCACGTATCGTTATTGGTGAAGATTCAATTTCCCTGGTGGCAATTTGTGGAACTAACGTAAGACATATGTTACTTTATATTATTCGCTTATTGATTCGGTCGATTGGTGGTGCATTAGCTTTAGAATAGTGCCACCCATCTCTTAGGCCGTGGGTATCGTCACAGCGACTCAAGGATTTCACACCGTAGGAGGCAGCAGCGTCCTCTGCGTACTTTAAAGCCTTACTGCGATCTCCAACCCACTCCCCAAGTGTGGCGATTATAGCAATTACCCCCAGGATCTATAATAAATATGTTCTAGTGGTGATACCCGTGCCCATGATATGATAGGGGTCGTTTAAAACAAAATGGCAGTTCGCTATATTTTATCTGCCTAAAGTTAGTTCGGCGTCTTGCCACTAAGGAAATCTGATCATCATCAATTGTATAATGGTAAATGCTCAAACGCTATTGGTTGATTCGTTAATGTAATACGAAATTGGATAGTCTGTTAGCATTTTTACAGTCGATAGTGTTACTATAGCATTAGTTGGTTGATTTGTTACATATTGTGAACTGTAGGCGCGGTAATTGACTCTGAAACATAAGATATCTTTCACTAGATTAGTATTTATAATCTGTATATAAAAGAAAAAAAACCGTAATTGACAGACAAATTCGGTTGAAATTTGGCACATTTTCTGGTCTGCTAATAACGGATTTTTGACTATCTTTTCGACCATAAAGGGATAAAACGGGTGACAAATTTCAATCTAAACGTAACGTGGGGGTAGCGCGGGGGAAGCTAGTAATTAATATTGTCTACGGTTCACAATTTAAAAGTTTGCAGCACAAGATAAACAATACATGAATTTTGAGAAAAATATGTACACCCAAAATAGCGCGGTGTGTTACAATATTTTATATTGCAAATCAAATTTTAATATGGAACTTAATTCGTTTGTATAATGTTTAATAGTGATTGGTGTATTCAACCGTCAAGCAAGGTAACCTATACATTCTTGTTTAATACTTAAAATATTAATCTAAAAGGTGTTTATTCAATTGCTAATTTAAATTTTGATTTTATTTTTTATTATTTTCTAAAAAGCCTTTGTTGTGTAGAAGATATATCGAGCGAAATGACCTGATAATCAAATGGAACATTCAGAAAATCGGCCTATCAATAAATTGGCAACAATCGAATTGCACTTTGAGACATTTTTAAAAATATAATATTATATTTATTACAACTTTCCTTCCAGTTTTCAACCACTCTTTAAAATCGCAACATACAACACTGACTTGAATTTTTTTTATAAACTGGTAGAAAAGCGGCAATATATTAACCGATTTGTTGGCCAACACGCGTTGTTATGGCTAGTGGATTAGCAGCAGAGTGCTTACTGCGTCGGCTAAATATATCCGTCAATATACATTGGGTGCACAGCAGTGTCAACTAATTTCCAAAACCAATCTTGTGCCACAAAGTACTTCCTAGCGATTAATAAAAGGGTACCCCTTAGTCAAACGTTTGTTCTGGTGTTAGTGACGTAAGCAGGACATCACATAGCATGTTGTGCCTCACACTTACTCATAGACAATATCCCAAAGCACGCCGCCGGTCCGGTGCGGGTGCGATGCCTACTGTATATTCTACTTTATATTGTACATCGTAAGGACTATTTTTGAAGATTGTGTACTTGAATTTAGTTTTTTTTTTACCTATAGTATATAAGGTGTAACAGAAAGGTGTGGTCAAATTACAACAGCGGGTAGGGGTTATCAGTATTGCACTTACCATGGTGCCATAACTGGTTGCATTATTATTACATAGTTATAGCATATTCTTATTGCTGTGGTAAAAAATTAGATTGGATTATTATGGGATAGAACTTTTTTAATCATACTTTTTTTAATTAATAACTTTTTCATTCATAAATAAAAAAAAAATATAATACTCAGTATCATAGGCACATACCGACCCTTGAATATGACCACACTTTTCTGTTACACCTTGTATATCGCGTAGATATCGCTTGACCGTGTACGTTAGCGACTGTTTACACTTGAGTAAGCTAATGCGTTTGAGTTGCTCATTTGTCCGACTCGTCCGTAGTTTAGAACAAGCGCGTGCAAGCGTCCACACTTAAGCGGTTCGATCAAATAAGTCGCTCATTCGCTTAAGCGTGCTCAAGTGAATATAAGAATAGAACTAAATTTAATATTCTATTTACAATTATTCTTGCTACAATTTTAAGCCTAAACTCGTGTGTAAGACAAAACAATCCGACACTATTATACATATAAATTGTTGCCATTACTAGTTCTGTTTATACAATTTTATACCAAAATTTCCTTTTATAAACGTATTTTGTATACAATTGAACATCGCATCCCGTACCGGGCTCTGGTCTCTTACCTCAGACTCGTCCAATGAACTAGCCGTGGTCCTCCGTCGCATAGTCAATGGCGATCGTTCAGGGGTCCCTCCTGTTGGCGTACTAAAGTGATTTTCATCAAACGTCAGGTCTTCGGTTACTAATTCTATGTTTCGAACATCCACTATAGGAACATTCTCGTCATTTTCGGGCCCTTCCCTATCATGTTCGGGAACGCCCGTGTCATCATTGGCGTCATTTTCGGCAACAGTAGTTGAGTCATTTGAATTTGCTGCCGATTCATTATCTGCGCTTTCAGGTGTGATTTCTGCGATTTCAATACTATTTTCATTTGTTTCAACAATGCTACGTATAGGTGATGTATCATTTTCTGTTACGGCGTTGTCATCATTTGATTCTGTAGTATGATTCGTGTCAACAACATCGCTCGACACTGTCGCACTGTCAATATTTTCACTGCTAACGTCAACTTCATTCGTAATCTCGTTTTGTTCTACGTTTTCACTAGCTGCTTGACTAGTAGTCGCGTCATTTTGACCGTCATGTTGAACGTCATGCCGCTCATTAGCGCACACAACATCATCCTCTTCCTGAATAGTCTTGTTTCTTAAATTATTATCACAGTCGGTTTCATCACTTATACTATTTGTCGGCGCTTCCGCCGGATCCGGACCTTGTACCGGTTCCGGGGACCGGATCGGCGTTGAAAACGGCGTGGGTTCCGTTGAGTTAGTTTCCCCACTTCTATTGCTTATATCCTCCTGTTAGACATTTACATTTGATAATGACGCCCAAACTTATTCGTGCAGTACTTATTACACAATCTATTATATACTGCAGAAATAAGCTTGTGGTGTTTTTTGTGTATAAAATGTATCCCAAATAACGGGCTGTAAGCGCAAGCGTCGTGTGCTGCAGGATTGTCTATGAAAGTGAGGACAACACAGTGGATGTATATGGCAACACCCGTGTACCGATGAGCGCAGACAAATATGTAATGCGTTTGTGTGTGTGATTATCTGAAATATTCCTGAAAGATCTTCACAAAAGTAAAGAAAATACTAAATTACAATGTTTCCTAAATTATGTTATTTATTAGGCACAAAATGTTATAATAATTTAGATAAAACCTTTCAGAAAATATACCAATGACACTATGTACTCATTTTCATCATATAAATTTAAAGTTATATTAGTCTAAAGCTTTTTCTCCAATATCTATTATAACAATATTTTCAAACAATAAATTTCGTACTCATAATATGACGCGCTTAATAGTAAATACATAACAAGTATTACAAATAATTGTGACTTGTACACAATAGAGTTAAATTGTAACTTTGTTCTTTCATTAAGTTTGTGTTATGACCAAATTTGGACCGGCACAAGAAACAATTTATCTATAATATATAACCATATACCGCTGAAAGCGAGCATGCAGTTTGAACATGCAAAATATTAAATATAATAAATTATAATTAAATGTAAAATAATATCAACAATTATTGTAAGATAAAAGTCAGACAACACTGAAAATGTATTTGTGTATTGTGAAGCTGAATTTGACAAACATGCTTTGTTTTGCTACCAATAAATCAGATTAGATTATCAAAATGATAGTGCCTCAGCAGCCGAGTGCGTATAAAACAAATAAAAAAATGAGTACACAGTTTAAAAATGATATCTGGAAGTCTGAATACATATTAAAAACAAAAATAAAACCGTTGACTTGAAAACGTCAGTTTCGGGAACGTTATTTATTACGTTATTATTATTATTATAATTTAGCGACCATACTTCTTATTATTTGAAGTGGAATAAGGGACACTCAATGAAAATATACAAAATGCTCACGAGATGCTCAAAGAGATTTACATATACTTTTATTAATATTATTATTCAAACTTCCAGAATTAGAAATAAAATGTGACGATGTATTGTTAGTATTAAGATGTCTATATCGCTTAAGCCCATGCTGCGAAAGTAAAAGTATTTCTAATACAGAACCATTGACTATCTTAACATTTTGATCAAAGATATAAAACGTATACTTCTACAGTACACATGCAATAAGATTTAATTATAAGAAAAAACATAAATAACAACCCCTTTGATATTGCCGAAATAAGTCATTATAAAGCAGTTCATTAAATTACAACCAAAATTTTCGTAAACCCGTGCTCAAAATGAATACAAAATATGGTCACAAGCATGACTTGCATTTATTAGTCACGTCCGGAGACAGTCATAATTCTTTTTTTTTTAATTCTGTGACGCAGTGGTAATCATGTAAACTAGCAAAGTAATTAATGACTTGGATCCGTATTTGTTTTCGAATTATTTTGTAGGTAAAACAAAAGAGCCTACAATTTTGGTTACATAATAAAACAATTTGAGTCAACAACTTATTTCGGCAATAACCTACCAGCCTCTACACCCAATCTCAATATTCATTCAATTATCTTGCCCCAGCCATACCCAATAACAAAAATAAAAGTACATCAATTTGTTTTTTATTATCCCAACGTTATAAATAATTCCATCTACGTATTCCTGAGCTACTTCTTATATTATCGGACAGCTCGACTTATTCAAGAATTGGAACAACCAAATACATAAAACATAAATGAGGGAAAAAAGTGACATTTAATTCCACAGTATATCTAGCTTTGAACTTGTTTGGTGATCTCGTGTTTTAAGTCTAGCTGTCCTATCCAGGGCCTGATCTAGCGTTCCAGTTGTTTTACGCCTAACTATATGTTATTTGCCCTCTAGACGAGACCAAGAACTACTGCAAGAGACGGGAGAGTGCGATTTTAGAACCCATTGCTTGCGTGTTTTAGTACTATCTCGTTCGACGATATCAAGAAAATGATCAGTAGGTGTATTCCATCTATACATATGGCGAGTCTATTAATTATGTTGATTTTATTTTCACATCTCACAATTAGATTACTTGAGATTAGCCTCGATGCCCTGCCTTACTAAATGTCTCATATAACTAATGGACATCCAACGTCTTGGGACGCCTAACTACAAGAAGATAGGGAGAGGGTTAGATTGATACGTTTCCTTCTAATCCTAACGCCAACTTCGACCTCATTAGTCTATTATAGTTAGATCAGGCCCTTGGCACCCTAAACTATACCCTACAACACAGTATTATATAAAAAGTGGTGCGTCCATACCTGATGGTGGTTCTGTGAGGGCGCCGGGCTGGAGGCCGAGTGCTCCTCATCAGCGGAGATGTGGAAGCGGCGTTGGAATTCTGTCGCGGCCGTCTCCATGCGCTCGGCTTGGGACTCCGTGCTTTGCATGCGACTATGTACGTGCAAGTTGGAAATAAAAACAGATGAAAAAAGCTTTACAAATACCAGATAGATATATGGTATAAAGTTTACTATGAATTTCAGTCGTACAAATAGCTCGTGTTTTAAGAGTAAAAAGGTAAAAATAAAAGCCCGTAAATTCAGAAGATGACGTTTAAGGTATAACCTATAATGACGTTTAACGTATACCTAGATAATAGGCTATTGAAATATTGGAATAGTTGCAAAACTTGCGAGTACTTACTAGCATTGCAAAAGTTGCGTACGTAATTTATTTCTTTGCCATCTAATATTATTTCGCGGACATTGGTGTGGGTTTCACATTTACCTTATTAAAAATACTCTTGATATAATTTAATTGAAGTGTGTAATTGTTCTATGTCCCAATAATATAAAATAAAATAAAAAACCTATAGCCACCAGCCTGTATATGGTCTATGTATATGATACCTTAAATTTTTTGGCAAACAGACGATTTTAATGAACATCTGACCAAATTGTCAATGTCATCATCAGTGTCATGTGTATTCCGTCCTATCGATTTTTAAAGAGATGGAATAGAGAGTGCGTACAGTTGTACGCAATTATATTGCTAGAGCGTGCGTACAGTTGTACGCAATTATATTACTAGAGAGTGCGTACGTACAGTTGAACGGAATTGTATTGCTAGAGAGAGCGTATAGTTGTACGCAATTATATTTCCTGCGTGGTTGTCTAGACTATATAAATTAGTCGCCGTGACCCAGATCAGTTGGAGCCCTAAACCACATTGTTTAACCAGTACTTACGTAAACGTAGGCCTCTCCCATTGCGTAGATCTTTCGATGTGGTTTACATAGTACGTCCTTCCGTTAGCATCTTGTCTCTCTTCCCAACCGGGAGGCAGAGGATCCCCACCGATGGTCTGAAACAATACATACAGTTATAATTAGAGAGAATATCTAAAGTAATCTAAATAACCCGGTAGTATATTAATTCATTCATATAGTAACCATTTGTACAAATCTATATTTTCCATAAAGGAAAAAATTGCCTCTATATTTCTATGCCAAAAATGCTAATTCTTACTGTAGCAGTTTAAGTTAACATAAAATTATTTATTAGTTTTTATGTTAGAAATACATTTGCTCTTTAAACAAAAAAATACTGAACCCATTTTCGTTTGACTCAAGACTTTGGACATAATCATGTCTTAAAAAATTTGTAAAGGACATTGTCGAAATCTAGTACAAAAAGTATGCATTTGTAATTCTTTTTCACTTTGAGTAAAAAAGGTTTAGACCTGGATTTAATTATATTTTACGTCAAAAATGAACAAAAAAATCTTGAAATTTGATGATATAATGGTTGATTTATGATTGATTAAAAGCGTATTTCATGAGCGGGGACAGATTAAATAAAGCTTAGACTTAATACGCCGCCTAGTCCACGTATTCGCTAGTAACTTCTTAATGATTTCATAAACAAAGCTGTTATACGCCACAAGAAAACAGAATTTACTGCAAAAGCCAAACCAATGATAATGCAAGCAAAAAAAAAGTATAAAGGACATACTAAATGAGCTACGCTTGCGGCATCAATCAGCTCCCAGTCATCCTCGATGAACGACGGGACCGAGCATGACGCCGGCACCTAACAAGCACTCAACTGTACTACAAACTAACTACAAACATCGGCAAACGTTTTGACCGCTTTGTGCTAGTTTTTTTGAGTATTAATATTTGTAAACTGATAATTTGGTCAATACAAAAAATAGGTTACCTTCATATTCTCATTTTTAAAACCCACGACACGTTGGTTCATAGTTTTTTTGCTGTTTTCCTTATAAATACAGTATGCTACTCATTAGTCTTTAAATGCTTATTAATTATTATGGAGGCAGTATAGCCATCAGGAAGTATACATGTGGCCTTTGCTACATTAATCACAAAAAAAAACAAAAATTTTACGAATTGTTTCATTTTCACAACCATCAAAGAGACCAAACATAGAATTTAGAGTATACAAAGTCATGCGTCAAGATGTTTGCCGGGTGTCGTTCAAGCAATATGTAAATAAAAAGGACATACTAAGTGAGCTACTGTGGCGGCATCGACCAGCTCCCAGTCATCCCCGGTGAACGACGGGACCGAGCATGACGCCGGCACCTAACAACCACTCAACTGTACTATCAGCCGAATACTCAAACTATACTTAAAAATAACATGTACTTATTCATTTTGGTGATTTTGAGCGTTTTATGCTAATGCATACATATCTAAATGTATAAAGATAAAATCGACCCGAACTCGCGAACATAAAGTTCCTAATGCCGTTAACGGCTTCGCCAACGAGCCACTCCCAGAGTGGTCTAATTTTTTGATTAAATTTTTTTGAGATTTGATTGTTTAAATTTTAATATTATTCATAGAATGTTATTTTTTTACACAGCAATTGTTATTTTCATTCTATAGTATTTTCTCTTAATGCATGAAATCTCTTTCTGATATTTGTAATTTTAGAACAAAAAAAAACATTAAATCAGCGTTAAATGAAAGCTTTGTTAAAGTATAAAGTAGACTATTTATTTGCAAAATTGAGTATTGATTGCAATTTTTTTTATTGTAAGTTACGATTTAAGGCCATTGTCACGAGTCAAATGTTCGTGAATACCATCCTTCCCTTTAGAATACCATTCTTTTAGGATTTCCCTTGAATTGTAGTTAAGTACTTAATATTATAGTTTAATATAAAGAACCGTACAGCAAGATTTTGTTTTATCGAGTTGCTTCAGGAAAACATAAATTACCAGTTTGAGTACAGGCCGATTTGAATTTTTATTTTATACATTTAGAGATGTAGTTATTTTATGCTGTCACTGTCACATAAAGGTTAATAGTAGCGACAGAAACAGTCTTGAGCGCGACTCAAAGTTAAAGTTAAGTATCGATTGAGTATTTGAAGGTGAACTTCATAATTCAGTGAAATCGAACGATGACAGTTGTCACTGAAGCCAAGTTTCTATTTTTTTAGCGATAAAATGTATTCAATTCAATAAATGTTATAATTTATAGGTACGTAGTGTACGAATAGTGACATTCCTTCAATTATAGTTACCACACAAATAAAAAAAAATATTCCTTTCAAATATTGCCCCGCCTCTTGGAGAGACAAAGACAACCGCCATAATTGCCATCCCTGTCTACCGTGTGAAGCGAGCATCGGCTACGTAGTACGACGTCACCTGTCTACGATCTGCTCCTGCGACAGTGCTACAGCAATACGTCACGACAAGAACCGCTACGAGTGCTACGTTACGAAGCGAGTGTTTATTCTGTTTATGTTATTATAAAATACGTTTATCTATTTGCTGTACGTGTTTATACACCTGCAAAATGGCACATCAAGGCGAACTAAATAAATCTATGTCAGAATCGGATATATCGCTTGTAGGGGCTCCACAACTGCAGCAAACTCCACCGAACTTTGTATCTTCCCGTCAAAAAAGAAGGCGACATTATGATCTTGATGATGATTTTGCGAAATTTAAGGAGGAGATGCAATCTATGTTCGCGGCAATGATGACAGCCCAAACGAGCGAATTCAAAAACAATGCCAATATACTTCAGGGTATACAGCAAACGAGTAACAACATTGAAAGTTCTATCACATACCTGACCTCACAAAACGAAGAGTTTCAGAGAAGAATCGAAAAGTTGGAAGATAAAATAAAGGAGGATAAGAAATACATAACACTATTAGAGGATAGAATAGAAAATATGCAGCAGGACTGTAGAAAGGCTAATTTTGAAATAAAAAATGTACCTAAGAAGTTAAACGAAACCAAAGACGATCTAATCCTTATGGTAAAAAGCTTATCTAACACAGTGGGTTGTCCAATCGATAAAATGGTTATTCGCGACGTATACAGAATACGTGGAAAGAAAGAGTCAAACAACACGCCGATTGTAGTGGAAACAAATTGCACTTTGTTTAAGAACAATATTCTGAAATCCTGCAAGGCGTTTAACATCAAACAAAAAACCAAACTATGCGCCAAACACCTGGACTTGCGCACAAATGAGGATACTCCTATATTTGTCACCGAACAACTCACGGCGAAGGCAGCACGCCTACATTTCCTTGCGCGTGACCTTGTCAAATCAAAAACTTATAAATACTGCTGGACTGCATACGGACGGGTATACCTCAAAAAAGAAGACACCTCTTCAACCATTGTGATTAAAAGCGAAGCACAAATTCAACATCTAATTAACATGAAATGACTATATTATTACATGGTTCAGTTTATTATCTACTGCTGTCCTGTTTATTCTCTGTGCTTATTGAATTGGGTATGTAAAATCTGTAACAAACACAACCTAACATTCACATTAACTACACTAAACAATACACATAAACATTATTTAACCAAATATTTTTCTAAAATCATATTCACATTTGAACTTTATAACAGATTAAAAAGATTAACTTGTACACGAAAATTAATACATATAAACATATTCTACATTATTTACAAAAAAATAGTATTACTACAAAATAAAAATATAACATTAATATCAAAAATTACTTGTATATGGCATATAACCTTTTGCATAAATAAAACCCTGTTCATAATATATACTGTGTATATCATAAAACTCAATAATGGGTGATCTCATACAAACGTTAAATGACATCGACAATTTGAGTATAGCAAGATCAATAGAATGTGATAGTAACGAACTCTCCAACCACTGTAGCCCTAATAGAAGTGATCTAACCATAATCTCCCAAAATATTAGGAGCATATACTGCAATTTTGATGATTTCATAGCAAATATATCTTCTTTAACTTGTGAAACTGACATTATAATTTTGACAGAATGCCGGCTTGATACAAACAAACTCATACCATCATTAAATAACTATCGCTCATTTGCTACTTCTCGTAAATTGAATCAAAATGATGGTGTGGTTGTTTACATTAAGGACACATTGAAGGCCAAGGTTGTGGAAATCAGCCTAATCCATGCATCCTGCCTTCAAATAAATATATTGAATAATATCATATTAGGCATATATCGCTCGCCCTCCAACACCAATGCGGAAGTATTTATAAATTCTCTATCATTACATCTAGACAAGATAATTTCTCAAAAGAATATTATAGTTGCCGGTGATATTAACATCAATATTAAACCTAAACTTACTGAACAACCATATGAGCTTAAAAATAGAACGTCTTATCTTGACATGTTATCAGGACATGGTATCCTGCCGGGGCATATTTTAATAACTAGGGAATCCAGTTGTCTTGACCATTTTATGTTAAAAATAAATAAAAACCGTCATTCTGCCTTTATTGCCATTTTACATACAACTATCACAGATCATTTTACAACCTTCTTATCGCTATCGAAAACAAAACATTATCAATCCACATCAAAAATCAATACCAAAATTGACTTTGAAAATGCTTTACTATATTTAAAAGAAAAAAATCTATCAACATTACTTTTCTCTGACAATCCAAACTATATAACTAACTCCTTAATACAGGATCTTACTGAGTCAATAAAAAATAATACTACTACCTACAAAATTCCCAAAAGTAAACGAATAATTAAACCCTGGATTACAAACGGCATTTTAAGATGTATAAATAACCGAAATAAGCTTCAAAAACAATCTAGAGACAATCCCTATGACGAAGTTAAAAAAATAACTTATACACGTTACCGAAATTTCTGCAACAACCTCATAAAAAAACTGAAAAGAAAATACGAAAAAAATTTACTCAATAAGTCACTGAACAACAATAAACTACTCTGGAAAAATTTGAAAAATATAACTTATACGAATAAATCTTGTACACCTAGCACTGAATTGATTAACCTCAAAGCATCACCAACTGAATCAGCAAATTTTATTAATAATTTTTTCGCAAACATTGGCAATCAACTTGCAAATGAAATCCAATCTTCAGTAACTCAGGATGAACTAAACGAATACCTACTATCTTTACCTAGTCAGTCCAAGTCGTTTGTTTTACTGGATACAGACCCCACTGAAGTTAACAGTATTATAAGTTCACTTAAATCAGATAGTGCTCCAGGCTGGGACAACATTTCCACTAGGTACCTAAAACACGTAAAACATGAAATAATTCCCATTTTAACGCACTTAACTAACCTTTGTTTTAAAAATGGTGTGTTTCCTAGCTGCTTAAAGAAATCCATAATAACGCCAATATACAAGGGCGGCGGAGAGTCAGATGTTAACAACTACAGGCCAATATCAGTTCTTCCTGTTATAGCAAAAATATTAGAAAAATTATTAAATACTAGGTTATTAAATTATCTCGAAAGTAACAATCTTCTATCCTCACAGCAATTTGGTTTTAGACGTGGTATTTCTACGGAAAACGCTATAACATCCTTAACTACACTACTAACAAAAGAAATGGATAAAGGAACTAAATGTTTATCGGTGTTTATAGACCTAAAAAAGGCCTTTGATACGGTCTCTGTACCTATTCTTCTAAAAAAGATGGAAAAAATGGGCATAAGAGATACTCAATTATCTATTTTTAGAGATTACTTGACGAATAGGAAGCAGAAAGTAAAACTAGACGGTTTTGTGAGTGAAGACGCTGATGTTACATATGGCGTCCCACAGGGCAGCGTTTTAGGCCCTACACTATTTCTAATATACCTAAACGACCTATGTAATATGACGCTCAATAAAGCAAGAATTTTTTCATATGCCGATGACACCGCTATCGTATTCACTGGTTCTACCTGGGCTGTAACCAAAACTAATACAGAAAATGGTATGCGAACTGTAGCCTCGTGGATGAAACATAACCTCCTTACAATAAATACAACCAAAACAAATTATATCTGCTTTTCCATCTATAAAAACGCCCAACCTGAAAAAGACTTTAACATAAAAATACATCAATGTGATACAACTGATCAAGTGTGCAGTTGTCCTATAATAAGTAAACTTAGTCAAGTCAAATATTTAGGTTTAATGGTGGATCAAAGCCTGTCATGGTATCCTCAGATTGAACAAATAACTGCTAGAATACGAAAACTTTCTTGGATCTTCAATACACTGCGATATAAAGTCCCAAGTAGAAGTGAAGCGCCAAGAAATCTCATTAATGAGGTTTATATATCGTTAGTTCAATCTGTCATAACATATTGCATCTCTATATGGGGAGGCGCGCGTAAAACACGTTTCCTTGAAGTTGAAAGAGCCCAACGAACACTAATAAAAATAATGTACTTCAAAAAAAATACCTTCCCCACTAAAGATTTATACGAAATAAGTAAATTGCTGACAGTTCGACAATTGTATATAATCCAAATAGTATTAAATAAACATAAAACCTTACCCTTTAATCATAAGCTAGTAGGTAGAAGAAAGAAATGTAATGTTGCTCACACTCCTATAGTCAAAACAGAATTTGCAAATATTCAATATGAAAAACGTTCTACTTATTTATATAATATAATAAATAAACAAATTGATATATACACAAAACAGTATAAGGAATGTAAAAGCCTGCTCGTTAACTGGATTATCAAACTACGTTACGACGAAATCGAGAACCTTATGCTAAACTTAAAGTAAATTATGTATCACCTCACCCTATACCCGCTCATACGAATTTACTATTAAACAATGTTTGAATCTGTTAATCAGTCATACACACGTAACTGACACGCACGAACACACGCATACATACACACGCAAACACTCACACACAGACACACACGCACGCGCACACACACATACACACACACACACACACACACACACACACACACACACACACACACACACACACACACACACGCACACACCCAATCAAACAAACACGCGCCCGTACAAACACTAAACTAAAAATAATTAAGCACCCAATATCATATTTGTTTTATATACATTTTTCTTTATTATATTTAGTAAAAATTACACTTACGAGATAAGAAGGAGCGGTGTGTCCTGGTACAGGCTTCTATAAGCTTAAAAGGAGACACCTTCAACATAATATGTTAAATCTATGTGTAATAAGGAAATAAATATTTTTGATTTTTTTTTTTTTTTTAAATACGAAAATTAGATTAAGGTTGCAATATTATTATTTCAATATAGTAAGTATAGTATAAATAAATTCCGTGTAAGTTTAATTTAACCGTTTAAATTAATAAAACTTATGACTTTAAATGAGATCAGATTAAATTATTGATAACTTTGATCAATTTTCTGTCACTCTTCATTGTTTTCAATTTATATTAGTTTGACAACACTGTCACATAGCCCGAACTATTTATAAACCACAAATATACAAGCTTTTATATGAAATATCTATATACAACAACCTTAATCTTAATATGACAACATAAAGCAGATTTATAATAAAAAGCTTAATGGCTAAGGCATCGGTCTCGCAATCGTGAGGTCGCGGGTTCGAATCCTATCCATTATACTACCGACGTGAACCCACTCCTAAAACAAGCCTTTGAGCTTAGCTGAAGGGGTTAACAAGATTGCTAGTAATGTGGGACAACAATCCCACATTGCTAGTTACATTTTATATTAATTATATTAATAAAAAATAAACAAAATAAAAAAAAGCACATCAACCGTGATTGAAGTCGGTTAGATATTTTTTTGTAATTAAAGATTCAGATCTCATATTTTGATTACAAAGTTGTTTTAAGTTGATACCAACTGCATTATATTTTCCGAACTATCTGAGAAAGGTCGGTACTATGAGATCATCTTCTATATAAATTACTAAACATCGCAAAAATTTACATTAATTTAAAATACGATGTTTGCAAAACTATTAACATATCTACTATTAGCTGTGATAAATGGTAAACAAACACAATATTTAAACATTAATTAGCACAAGCAAATAGTATGAACTAATGCTAAAAAGCATGGAGATTATAAAACTGTCTAGACGCGCAATGGAAGCTAAGCCATAAAGAAAACCATCATAGGTAGTTCACTCGAGCAATGCATATAAAGACGTTGTTCACGTACATATCTCGGAACACTTTCGGAACAATTGAAGCGGCGCACTATGTTTTATAGACCCCATTTATCTGACATCCTTTTTTATAAAAATAAAAACTAAAATCTCGTTTAAATATCCTAACTAGCTGACCCGCACAATTTATTATGTGTCAAATTTCCCCGTTTTTGCAACATTTTTCATTGCTTCTCCACTCATATTGGTCGTAGCGTGATGTTATATAGCCTATAACCTTCCTCGATAAATGGACTATCCAACAGTAAAATATTTTTTCAATTCAAACCAGTAGTTTCTGAGATTATCGCTTTCAAACAAACCAACCCTTCAGTTTTATAATATTACTAGCGGACTCCTCGCGGTTTCACCGGCGTAGTTCCCGTTCCCGTGGCGACATACAGGGATAAAAAATAGCCTATGTCACCCGAGGTTAATGTAGCTTCACAACGATGAAAGAATTTTTCAAATCCGTCCAGTAGTTTCAGAGCCTATTCAATACAAACAATCAAATCTTTCCTCTTATAAATATTGGTATAGAATACAGATTTAACAAATCGCGACGGCGTGAATCCACTCCTAACACAAGCAATTTAACTTAGCTTGAGGGGTTAATGGGATTGCTAGGAATGTGGTAACCACAACCGCACAGTCTTAAATATCTATTGTTTTAAGTGGATACATAATCTGTGTCGAATCTCTGTCAGAAACTATGTACGTGTCTTGAGCGCGTTTGTACTATTTTGAAGCTGTGTAAGGCGTAAGCCCCACTACGTTTTTACCCCACGCGCGGTTAACCACAAAACCGAAGAAACAAACATAACCAGTAAACCGAAGTGAGGTCGCTTCTATTAGTTTCCCTGTGTCTCAAAATCTCGCGTTCAAAAACCGCGGTGGTTTCACCGTAGTGCGGTCTGGGCCTTAAACTCCTACTGCTTCTATATTAAGAGTATTTTAAGGTGTTATTGGCCGCGTGGTAAATATTTGTCGCGGCATATTGTCATGGAAACATAGATATATACAACTAGCTGACACGCGTAACTTCGCTTGCGTCATTTTCCCCAGTTTTTGCAACATTTTTAATTGATGCTCAGCTCCTATTGGTCATAGCGTTTTATATTCCCAAATAACGTGGCTTTCTATTGGTAAAATAATTGTTAAAATAGATTAAGGAGATCTAGAGATTACCCCCTACAAAGTCACAAACCCACAATCTTTACCTCTTTATAATATTAGTATAAATTGTAACACAAAGAATTGTATAACATCTGCCATAGTTATAGTTTCTGCCACACTAATATTTTTATTCATTCAGATTCATTCCTCGCTCGGTATAAAACCACCTTGCAATATTTATAAATGTACTAGCTTCGCTCGCGTTAAACTTTGAACCCCCATTTCAACCCCTTAAGGGGTGAATTTTAGAAAATCCTTTACTAGCCGATGCCAACATCATAACAACTATATGCGTGCCAAATTTAGCGCAAACGGTTCAGTTGTTTGAGCTGTGTGTTGACAGAACAGTCAGTCATTAACGCTAGCCTTTTATCTATACTAATATTATAAAGCGGAAGAGATTGTTTGTTTGCTTTGTTTGTTTGTTTAAACGCGCTAATCTCAGGAACTACTGGTCCGATTTGAAAAAATCTTTTTTTGTTGGATAGCCCATTTATCGAGGAAGGCTATAGGCTATATAACATCGCGCTACGACTAATAGGAGCAGAGTAGCGACGTGAAATGTTGCAAAAACGGGGAAAATTTACGCATACGAAGTTGCGCGGGACAGCTAGTATAAAATAAACCGCAGTACTTACAAACATAACTTATTATTAAGATTACTTGAAATATGTCTTGTCTCACTCTAGAACAAGTAATTTTAAATTCCACAGAAGAAATCTCAACACTCACTGCAGACACTTTAAAATATCACTGAATTCAACTCAAGTATTTATTAATAAGCGAAGAGGTTTAAACCTTTTTGGAATGATAAACTTAAAAACAATACAAATACAGCTCTTTTTTTAAATAACACTACAATTAGGATATATTTCTAAGTAAGACTAGAAATATAATGAATAAAAAGGCATAAAAACAAGAATATTTGAAAAATATCGATAAAAACAATGTTCAATTCGATAATGTACCTGCAATCGCGTTTACGGCGACTAAGTTGAGATAGCAGGAGGATAAAGAAGATAAAAAGTAATATTATCTATACATATATAATTACTTGTGCTGAATGACTGATTCATCATCGTAGAGCCTATACCGCAGGGGATATAAAACAAAAATTTTGTCAGCTGGCACCTTTTATGTTGTCGGCATTCACTAAGGATTTTTGAAAATTTGTCCCCTAAGGGGGTAAAATAGAGAGTTATAAATTTGTATGCAACTCTGTCGGTTTTGAATATAAAGAATCGCGTGTTTCAGTTTTTGGAAAAACAGTTTCAGGGAGTAAAATAAAAATTGTATGAAAATCCGTCAGTTTGCTGTAAGATCCATAAATCGTCTAATATATCAAAATCTCGTGTCACGGTGTTTGTGGTCGAACTCCTCCGAAACGGCTCGACCGATTTTAAAGACTTTTATATTCGGTAGGTATGCGTCATAAAGTATTTTTCAAACCCACACATTTTTTTTTCAATTAAAATTTATATGGCAAAACAACGTTTGCTGGGTCAGCTAGTAGGCTATAAAAATCAAAAATTACGCAAGCGAAGCCAGGAGTTGAAGCTAGTCTAAACTAATATTATAAATAGGAAACATTTACATTATTCTATGTTTGTAACGATTAAACTCAAACACTAGTGGACCGATTTCAAAGATTCTTTCACCATTAAAATGCTATATTATCCCTGAGTAACATAGGCTATATTTATTACTAAAAAAATAGGGATCCTATGGGCCTATCTCCACCCGCGCGAAGCCGGGACGCGCCACTTATGAACAATATAGCGATAGTTAGATAGAATTACTTTAATACCAATGAATGTTAAGTACATATATGAAAATGACACATGTTTATATTGTAAAATGTTTTTAACTGAATCGAGATAATATTTATCTCCTGCGTAATTGGCTAGCCTACGTCAGGCGCAGATGCGGATTTTGTTCCAGTGGAGGGAAAAGACGGTGCATACGACTTAATACCGGTCAAGTGTGATCAGACAGGTCAAAAATATATTTTTATACTAGCTGTCCCGCGCAACTTCGTATGCGTCAATTCTTCCCGTTTTTGCAACATTTTTCATTGCTGCTCCGCTCCTATTAGTCGTAGCGTGATGTTATATAGCCTATGGCCTTCCTCGATAAATGGGCTATTCAACAGTGAAACAATTTTTCAATTCGAATCAGTAGTTCCTGAGATTAATGCGTTCAAACAAACAAACAAACTCTTCAACTTTATAATATTAGTATAGATTAGCAAAATAAATTTGTTTCAGTCATAAGTCTTGGGGAGGGGGCGATTGCCCTCACTTACCCTTAGATCTGATGAACTGTATCTACTTAACAGAATTTGATGAAACTTTATACTAACGCAGTTTATACATGAAACAAACGTATAGGCTACCAAAACCAAACATGTAAGGTGAAGCAAGTAGTTGGTAGTGTTCTTACCGGCTGCACGGTTCCCACTTGGGGCGCCGGTTCCACCATCTCCCACTCCTCGCTGGGCGCTGGCTCCTCGGTGGCCCCCACGCGGCCCACCAGCGCGTGGTACACCTCGATGTGCCCGCGCACCCGGGACCGCGCGCTGAGGTACACAACACACATATTAAAATCCTCTTTAATATATAATTAATTGAATAAATAATATAGGGGTCGTACGATAGGGAGTTTGGGCTGATATATATTTTTTTGCATCCAAAAGTCAATGCCAGTTATGAAATATCAGGAATTCGCATAACTTTTTATACGAAAATCTTAATAATAATACTTATGTGACATTCAGATTGACAGTTTCTAATCTTTTGTCATCTCGCACGGTCACAGTACCACTCCGGCACAACACATATGACATAACTTGCAATTAAAGACCACGACCATAAATCGCTTTAAGTAAATTTTAAATTGACAAGATATAATAAAAAAATATATAAAAAACTGTCTGCTGTTTTTTTTTTTTTTCGTTTAAGTTGTTTTTTTAGCTTTGCCTATTCCAAATGACATTTAAATATATAAGTTCTATAATATATTCGTTATCAGCTTATAAAATCCTTTATTTGAATGCCCCACTTGATAGGTTTGAAGTTTTTTTTATATATAAGAGTATACATTAAATTAGCGCCATATACCAACTGAGACGAGTCTAACGACACCCCTCAAGCTCATAAGCCGTCATTTAAGCCGTTTAGGCTCTAGGGCGTGCCTTAGTGCCTTTATATATAAACTCGTAAAACATAACCCTAATTCTTGCGCAATCGGGTAAATAGGGACGACTATTTTAATTACATATTATGTGCCGTGTGTAGTTGTACTTCTACAACGAATGATGGGCATTATTCTATTCTACTGTACTACTGAATGAAGCTTAATAATCCTTTTATTAGTATGCAAAACTGACGCTTGTCATAATGGTAGGGGAGATGTGGAACATAGACCTTCATCCATCTGTTAAAGGGATGAGATCACTACATAGTATAAACAAAGTCACTTTCTCTGTCCCTATATCCCTATGTATGCTTAAATCTTTAAAACTACGCAACGGATTTTGATGCGGTTTTTTTTAATAGATAGAGTGATTGAAGAGGAAGGTTTATATGTATAATAACATCCATTAAATAGTGAAGAAATAAGGAGCGGAGCAGCAATAAGAAATGTTGCAAAAACGGGGAAAATTTACGCAGACGAAGTTGCGCGGGTCAGCTAGTATTTTTTTATAACATTTCATTGATTTATAAACACGACTATGACAGCTTGCCAATCGAATCACATTTCGAGAGGCAAGCTACCACAGACATGTTTATAAATCATTAAAATTTGGAACATCATTATTTTGTCTTATTTAGTTACCAATACAATAATTGCATTTTTGAAATCTCAGAAGTCTCGGGTTCGACTCCTGAGTCTGGACTTCAAATGAAAATGCCTATAAAAATTACTATAATATTCGGCCTGTGTCATGATAATTTGTTAAAATGCTCTCTGCAACGAATCAATAACAAAAGCCGTGATAGTTCTTTAACTAATGGCTAGATGTCGCAAGCGAGGGCCCAACTCGCGTGCATTAAGAGATAGACAACTAGTTTAGTAACGTAGTGGTTCGATTCCGGCCCCGATTTGGGCTTCGGAAGTCTCGGGTTCGATTCCTGAGTCTGAACTTCAAATTTTTCAACCTTTTAAAAATGCAATTATTGTATTAATAAAGTATTTGGCAAGAAATACCTATAAAACCTACTATATTATATTATTTAATTATCCTTGATTTATAAACAATTGCAGCCACCAAACACACTGGTTCGCTCAATAAAATAAATTGTGTTAAGAAAAACTTGATGATTTTAAAAAAGTTTCTTGGCAGCTTCTTCTCAAGAGCTACATTTTACACTTGGAACAGCCGCCTAACTTCATTTTGTTGTTTTTTTTTTCAAACATTTATCATAATTTTATTATTCTTTTAGTATGTACTAGCTTTCGCCCGCGGCTCCGCCCGCGTTGATGTCGGTTATCGCGATAAAAACTATCATATGTCCTTCCCCGGGGCTCAAACTATCTCCATACCAAATTTCATCTAAATTGGTTTAGTTGTTTGAGCGTGAAAGCGTAACAGTCAGACAAATAGACAGAGTTACTCTAACATTTATAATATTAGTATGGATTAATTTGACGTTTTCAATAATCATTGGTTTGGTTTTACGAAATAAAGATATTTGACTTTGTCTCATCTAGTTATCAGATGGGTGAAGGTCGAGGTTCAGCGTCTCTTAACCTATAAAAACTTCATTTTACTTTTAAATAAACATCAATACTTTACACCAAACACAGATTACCATACTTCATAATAAAATGATTTGACAGAAAAGTAATATATTTTAGTTACTTTAGCGCCATTTTGGGTTGGGACTGGGTAGCGGATAACAGAATTTATATTTACTGCATGTATATCTCAGAACTATACAATTTGCAGACAGTCAGAAAACTGGATATAAAATTTAACATTTTATTAAGGTCACGGGTAACCTGTATTCGAAATTAATCTATAGACACTGAAATGCATAAGTTTTAACCATTTAGCGTTAACAACATCAAATACACAAAAATAAGAACTACATTTTATAGTCAATATTTGAAATATAATTATATCATTTAATATGAAATTACACACAAAGAAATACCAGTTTAAAAAACCAACAACAACTGTAATACGAAGGTTAAGCGCACACTCAATCAGGATCAAAATAAAACAGATACTTTATTAAACGAGAAAACAAATTTAATATTATTATTTTCATCGCTAACATGTGTAACCTTTTTTATACCCAATATAATATTATTAAGAAATTAGAGACAGGGGGTGGGGGAGGGGTGGATATCTGCTTAACTACATTGCCCAAATATTTAGCAAAAAAACACACTCACACAAGTTTTTTATAATATTAACCCTTTGAACACCGTCGTGGACACCCGTGACCGCGTGTATTTTTTCTGTACCTCGGTATTCAATGTGTTAAGTATAATCACACAGAAGAGGAAAAAAATAAAATAAATGTATACCTTTGGTGTAGAACCGGTAGCTATGTAATAAGGATGATTCAAACTGATATTAATAGATTGTTAATTATGTATGTGCTAATTCTTAGTTGTGAATCACTTTGATATGAACAGGCAATAAGGACATTATTATAATTTAATAATTGCGCAGCATCGTTTATAATTACAAGTACATAATAAGTGCACCAAAAATTAAAAAAAAGGAACACGGATACCTTTGCTAACATGTTAAAAATACAAAAATAAATTTTAAAAATATCCTTCCTTATCACCATTTACAAGCAATTTTTAATTTTATCCTACTTTAAACTTTCTTCAATCTTTAGGAAAAGTAAAAATCAAATAAGAATAAGTATTTAAATTTGGATGGTGGTTAAAAATTCACCTAAAATTATAAAAAAGCTTAAATAAAATATCATTAAAAACATAACCCGTTAGTACAACCAGCGTAAATCATCCTTATATCACCATAAAAATAAAAATAAAAAAAAAAAAGCGCACATCATGCTTAGTATATTACTTACACAGACCTGCGCGGGCGCAAAGGGTACTTAACGAGGTTGGGTCGCGGGTTCGCGGCCGACTCGGTAGGTATCGTCGCCAGTGGTATCTCCACCATGCCGAGGAAGTCATCCCTTGTGAGACGGTTTTCATCGAAGACCTGGATGAGTAGTTTGTGTTCCTGGGGTTTGACCTGTGGATATTGAATTCCTGGTGATACATCACTGCTGGTTTCCCTAGTAATTACTTAACAGTTACTATCAAAAATACTAAACTTGATTTAATTCACCTAGGAGTAGGAGAATTAAGTATAGTATCTGGCAGACTTAATTCACCCAGGTGAAATAGGTGGATGAATTAATAATAATATCTTGGGACAACTTACACAATGCCATCTGATCCCAAACTAAGCAGAGCTTGTACTATGGAAACCAAACTGATAAACATATATATTATAGATAAATAACACCCAGAAACAGAATAAACCATCGTGCTCATCACACAAAGTTTTATCCTGGATGGGGATCAAACCCACGACCTCCGGCTTAGGAGTCAGGGCCACTGACCAATAGACCAACATGCCAGTCATTTAAGTCTACTAGAGCGATAGATAGGGTCTTATGTCAGCTGTCATTGAAATACGCCGATTTTAGTGACAAAACAGCTTTTTATAGTGGTTTCGAGAGCTTTAAGTTTAGTATAGTCTACGGGTTTCAAAAAATCGTCCAGTTGTTTTTGTTTGAAGAAGTAACAAACAGCTATCCGAACTCATAAACATTATACTAGTAGTAGGATAGTACCCGTCGCAGCACAATCCCGATTTTGGGATTTGGGGGATTAACCCCCCCCCCCCCCCCCCGTCCCTGATAAATGACCCTGGGTAGGCCCATGATTTTAGTGAAAGTAATAGCGTTGGCTAGTTGGCTAGGCGATATCAATGAGAGCGAAGCCGCGGCCCTTTGGATATCGGAATATATTTAATGGGCTACACATTATCTTATTTATAACAATTAATTAGTTACAGATATTAACTTACCCTAAATACAAACTCCTCATTCCATGTCGGGTTCAGCGACTGTAATAAGAAAACAAACATATAAGTATATTTATTTTTAAACTCTGGCTGATAAGTACATGTATCAACCTTGAAAAAAAAATTACCTTAAATCAAAAACAAGATAACCTTAAATCATGCAATCGGTGGCATTCATGAATCCTAGTGAACTCATTAAAATGCCTCAGACTGCATGATTTAAGTTTATCTTGTTTTAAGCTTTTTTAAGCAGGCGGGATTTTCGTTTTTTTTTTATGTTTTTTTTTCTTTTTAGTGCTTAATTGTAAGACGTAACGTAACGTAATAATTTGAGTAAAAATAGTTGGTAACAAATTTAAAATCGCTGTAAACTATAAACAGATATTTTAAGTGAAAAATGATTTAAGAAACCTCATCATGACTTTAAAATACCTACACGACAATACCCCACATGCCATCTTTAATTTTTTTCTCAATTACAGTATGGCGTCTGGCTGTCGCCATTTTGGATTTTGATTGCTATCATGTCTTTAGTGACAGTCGCAAGATTATCGCAATCGATTGACTATTTAGTGCCACAAAGGACCATACATACATACTCATCCGCAGTCGGGAAATAGATCGGCCATTATTGTGTTAAGTTTCATGAATAGTATGCTGTTTGTATCTGAGCTTAGTCTCTAAAAGCAGAGTAAACCATCTTAAGATGTGACAGGATATGTCAAAGCAATAATTTTGTCACATTTAATTAGCTTAAACATTTTTAAACGGGACTCCCGCAGTAGGGTACAAAGCCTGTGTCGCGGGGGAGTAGGCCCGGAACAACATTTTGTGGATCACACAAAGTGGTGTCTCGTGTAGGAAGCGAACTCACGACCTCCTGCGTCGCAGTCGGACACACTCCCATCGCGCCACAGAGGCATGATCCGATTCTATTTACGTTATTCTTTGTATAATTATCAAAAAGGCACTCTAAAAAAAATATCTTATTTTTAATATATTTTGAGAAACATAGCGATACCGACGGGAGCGGTAAAGATTTTTATGATTGTAAAAAGGCCTTAGACAAACAATAAAGATAAGAAATCTTGAAAATTTGCCACATTTTAGCGAAATTGAGTAGTAAAATCTTCAATACAATAGAATCAAATTTATTATCATTTTAACGGATAATATCTTGTTTTTTATTTTAGTATTCATATCAGGATACCATTAGATCGGACAGCATTTCGATTCTAATTGACAGTCAACATCCTAGACTTAAAATAATAAAAACACAGAATAACAAGATGATTCATTGTGAGTGCAACTCGATAGTAAGCTATCGATTCTTAGTGGCAAAGTGACGGGAAGGGAATACCCATGTGCTGTTTATTTTTGTTTTATTAATTTAAGTAATATAAATTACAAATACAATAATTGCATTTTTGAAAGATAGAAAAATTTGAAGTCCAGACCCAGGAATCGAACCCGCGACTTCCGTAGCCAAACCGGGGCCAGAAGCGAACCACCTATCTGGACTATGTTACTAGACCTCAAATTTCTCTATCCCTTGATGCTCGCGAGTTTGGGCCCTCGCATTGAATTTGTAAAGTAATTGGCAAGAAATGCCTATAAAAATTACTTTAATATAAATTACTTTACCCTTTTCTTGGTCTTCGTGAGAAACGTCTCAAGGGTGACATCGCCATCAACTTTTTGCAACTCCACGCGTACATAGGGGTCACTGAAACATACAAATTAAAATTCATGAAAAATAAGTAGTGAAGAAATTGATAATTGAATTTGCTCTTGCCAAATATCATAATAAGGAAGTACCCCATGGTTTTAATTTTTTAGGCGTGCCATACAGACGTACACGTCAGTGACCTTATTAGAGTTCCGTTTATCCTTTTGAGATACGGAACCACTAAAACAATCTAGTGAAAAGATGATAAAGAGAAAAGATTTATTTGTTAAACAGATAATGACTGAAGCTACTGAGCCGATTTTGATAAAAAATTGATACAGACTTCTCTTCTTCAAACTTGAAGAACGACATAGACTACACAACTTTACCAGATAACCTCACGTACATAGGCAGAGCAGCGATCAAACGCTAGTTTAAAATAAGACATAGTTAGTTAGTTAGTTTTACCTGGGCGAACAAGAAAACCGCACTTAGCCTCCTGATTGAGCCATTGTGCATAAAATAGACATATTTTATAATTCAACATATATTATTATTTATAATTATAGGTACATGAAACCGTTCAACTTTCCAAAGCAGACTGTTATCGCAATTAAATACTAATTAGACATTAATCGATCGATACATAAAGAGAATCGCTAGTTTCTACTTTATTTTTTCATTCCATTTACTGCAATAAACCTAATTAACCGCCATTTTACTTTAAATAGTCTAAGATGTAGAATCCAGGGTCTCTACACCATCTGTGACTCAGTAATCATGACTGAACAAATCGAGATTCCAGCGAATTAGATTTCCAGTAACGTGGAAGAGACCAAAACGGTATTTCTTTAGTCTGAGCGTGGAGCCTAAAGAAATACGTCTCACAAGGCTTGAAATGGAAATGCTAGATACAACCGAAGACAGAAGAACCTTTAGACTTCTTAAATAGAAGGGACCCCACGGGACAAGAAAATTTGGTGGTTGTAGATGACAAGACGAATAAACGAATTAGCAGCAGTAGCGGGACAAAATTGGACACAAACATCGAAACACTAACAAAATTGGATTCTTTGGAGAAGGATTTTACACGGGAATTAAATAATGCATAAAATCTTAAATTAATAATAATCAATTTATAATTTAAAGTAGGCAAAAACAGTTTTGTTGTTAATCCGCAATCAGTAGAATACTATAATCGGATGTGATGATGGTCAAGAGCATGCGAGTACGGTCTCCACTGAGGCCATAACTCCAGGAAAGAGTTATAACAGTAACTTTATATGGGTGGTTAGCTGGAGAATCTGCTGTCCAGCTCCAAAATATGTATTTCATTCCAATATATATTTTGGAGCTGGATAATATTATTATAATCTATACTAATATTATAAAGCGGAAGAGTTTGTTTGTTTGATTGTTTGTTTGTTTGTTTAAACGCGCTAATCTCAGGATCTACTGGTCCGATTTGAAAAAATCTTTTTTTGTTGGATAGCCCATTTATCGAGGAAGGCTATAGGCTATAACACCATATAACATCGCGCTACGACTAATAGGAGCGGAGAAGCGACGAGAAATGTTTCAAAAACGGGGAGAAATTACGCATACGAAGTTGCGCGGGACAGCTAGTAAAATATAAATGAAATGAACTATATAAGGCAAATAAAGCTATTATTATTAGCCTCGACTATTGATTAATAGTAAAAGGCCTTTGCACAAACGTAAGCCATGTTCTTCCCACACAAGTTCATAATGACGTGTATGAGACAAATGTATGTAAACAGTTTTTAACACACTTTCGACACAGTATGTGCACGTGACACAAAACCTATTGTATACACACATATATAACACATAGTATGCTTGAATTGAACGGTATAGCCTCAAGAACTAATCAATTCTTGTTTTCAAACCTTTCGCGAATATTATACTGTTACTTATAGTAAAATAACTTTGTCTATCTGTTACGTTTTTCACTAAACCGCTAGAGTGATATATATATATTTTTAAGGATAATTAGCAATGTGGAATTGTGGACCCCAAATTACTAGCAATCCTATTAGCCTCTACAGCTAAAGCTCTATGGCTTGTGTTAGAAATGGGTTCCCGTCGGTAGTATAATGGGTAGGATTCGAACCCGCGACCTGACGATTGCGAGTACGATGCCTTAGAAAGACAAAAAAAAGATAGCGTGACAGTTGGAGAAGAAAATAGGCCACATTTTATAATATACTAGCTGTCCCGCGCAACTTCTTATGCGTAAATTTTCCCCGTTTATGCAACATTTCACGTCGCTACTCCGCTCTTATTAGTCGTAGCGCGATGTTATATAGCCTATAGCCTTCCTCGATAAATGGGCTATCCAACAAAAGAAGAATTTTTCATATCGGACCAGTAGTTCCTGAGATTAGCGCGTTTAAACAAACAAACAAACAAACAAACAAAGCAAACAAACAAACTCTTCCGCTTTATAATATTAGTATAGATAGATACCCCACATACACTAGGGCAAAGCCGCACAAAATCTAGCAAATTATAAACTAAAATATGATAAAACTTGAAAATTATCAACAAAGGAAATCCCCAAGCGTATTGTCAACGCACATAAATTAGGTAGTCAATATAGTTAGGTAAGTGCTCTTACCGTTATCAGACACGCGAATATCTATCATAATAACGATTACTTGATGATTAAACCAGGTACTGTAGTGTGTACAAGTACACGTTAAAAAATCCCCGACATTAGAAAGGAAGCGATGATCTTTAACGGATACCAATACAAACTTATCAATGATAAACAATTTCAACATAATGTCAGGCAACGCAAAGCAGGCCTAGAAAGAGATGGCGATGCTATCTACACCGTGCTGCAATTAATAAGGGCCCTAGCAACGCTCCCTGTGGCACCCCTTCATCGCCTCAAATAGTTTCAAATTCAAATAAGATGGTTCAGGTAATTGTGGCAATATATTTCCTTAATCGTTTTCCGTGGTATTCTATGTGATAAGTTTCATTGTCTTTGAAACGCTCTCATCTCGGGATCACATTATAAAGGCCACTTTGTATAATAACTTGGCACGCTAAAACTCTACTGAAGTTTTAAATTCATCAGGGTAGTTTGCTCTTGGACTTTACACTTTACAGTTATTGTAAAGCCTGCCATACGGATGCTGCTTAAATCATTTATTTATGCTGATGGATATGGAGAGTTTGTTTTAACTGATTGCCCAATTTAATATAATTTCTACTCCACCTTTTTTAAGCGTTTTTCCCAAGAGCTTAAGCTATCTGTTTTCATCTTGCATGTGACTAGGAAACGACTAAATTACACTTTTCAGGGAATTTCTATCATCGAGCAATTCGTGAGGTCGTAAGAAGGTCACATATTAAGTACAGTAACATTTTTTCCAGATGATCAGGGTCGGCATGAGTTTACGATATTGGAATAGCAAAGATGGGGGATTATACGCTTGTCCACTTTAGAGTAAGCCCCCCTAAGCACCATCATTTAACCACCAATACATTTTAAGAGTTCTCTGAGTATATACGCAAAGCAGTTAGTAAGAATAGTTGGTAAATAAGTAAAAGAAAATTGTAATTTATTAATAATCTCATGCATAATGGACATAATCATTATAACAATTATAACAATGAAACTTAAATAATAAAAATAATTTGAATGGAAATAAAAATATGATTGGTTTATCATGCATAAATTGATCAGAGCTACCTTAAATGTAAAATATATTCTAACACTATGACCACGGCCGGTGCAACCTGGTCGAAACGTCAAGCAATTTTAAGGTATCATGAATTAAGCAAAAGTGCGTACATTCTCAGTTAACAACATCGCGGTCACCGGCAACCACGAACGAACATACATATTAAAAGAATGATAACGCGTCAATAATATTCATTACATTTAATCCCATAACCAAGGCAACTAATCACAACTTTTATAAGTTACTTATATGCTGTTCAAATGATGTAATTCGTATCACTATGCCCTTGCACGATACCACACCAGTGTTGGCTGTTATTTTGTCATTAGTACTTTAATTACTTAAAACATGAACTAATTAATAGTGAAATGAAAGAGCAAAAGATGTCCCTAAATACACATTTTAGTCTAGTCATTGCAAAAATGCCTAAGTACTAATAGATTTTATAAATTTAACTAGAGGCTCGCTCCGGCTTTGCACAGTGTTTTGTTCACTATTTCTACACCTATATGCATGTAAAGTGGTCTATCAGTTTTGACAAAGGTTCCTTTGTAACCAATATAGCGATAAGGTTAAAAATAGTAACTGTCAGAATATTAATGTAAAGGAAAATCAACCCTGTTGTTTATGACGTGCTAATTAATTTCAACCGTAAAGTGATACACCATATTTTTGGCCGAGTGTAAATATCTATTTTTTAAAAATGAATCCATATTTCCCTATGTCATGAGATAACTATAGAATGACTTAACCGATAACTATAGAATGACTTAACCGATTTCATCCATTCGTTATTTTTAGTTTACTAATATGCACCCTGTAGAAGGTATTTACGTAAAAAAAAAAGACAAAGCGGTATGAATTTCGCCGGAACAGCTAGTTATACATTAAAAAAAATCTCAGAAACGGCTAGGCTGATTTCGAAACGGTTTTTTGTATTGTATAAGTCTTATACCCGAGCATGTTCTTGGCTAAGTTTTGATGGATGAAACCGCCAGGGGGCGCAACAGTACACGCGTTTGTTTCTCCAAAACGGTCAATTTTATCTTTGTAATACAAAGAAAAACAAATTTATATCAGTTCTGTTACAATGAAATGTTTACTGTCAACACGAGTAGGTACCTAGTATACTTTGTAAGAAATCTCTAAAAAGTTTGAAATAATTAACAAAATAAAAAAAAATTGAAAAACCCGCGACAGACGCAAAAAAGGATCAAATAAAACTCTTAAAACCTGTCGGGTCTTAAATTTTATTTAATACTTTTTTACGCCTGTCGTGGTTTTTCCAAAAAAATTGTATAGGTTTCACAAAGCTCTGTTGCGTATGTGAGAGTCGAATATATCCACAAAATATTATATTAGACTAGCTGTCCCGCGCAACTTCGTATGCGTAATTTCTCCCCGTTTTTGAAACATTTCTCGTCGCTTCACCGCTCCTATTAGTCGTAGCGCGATGTTATATAGCCTATAGCCTTTCTCGATAAATGGGCTGTCCAACAAAAAAATAATTTTTCAAATCGGACCAGTAGATCCTGAGATTAGCGCGTTTAAACAAACAAACAAACAAACTCTTCCGCTTTATAATATTAGTATAGATAGTCTCCAGTAGGTACCTATCGTAGTTAAAACACCGGTTCTGCTCCACTTTTTATTAATTACTCGTCGAATTGTCGTAGTGAGAGTGAGGAAGCCTCCTTCCTCACTCACACAATTTGATAAGTCGACAATTCACTAAAATACACAGTAATATACAAATCATCCGAGTTCTCGTATACCTACTCTTGAACTAGTTTGGGCCAGTTTTCGCTGAAAATGTCCGCCGTAGACGAAATTCGGTCAGAACACACTGTTCATGCGACTGAATAATTGAACGAATGCCGTGATTTTCGATTTTATGCCTTAACCCAAGAGCTAATAATACTTGCAGCCAAATATGGCGTACATATCTACATATCATTAATTCGATTGCCTTTAACTAGATTGCCGCTTGTCGCACCGGGCTTCTTAGTCAATAATTCCGGAGTCACGGTGACAGATGATATCAGTCGTTTAACGTATCACATCGGCCATCGCAAAACATTATACAAAGAATCGTTTAGTATCGGCCAGATTGTGACTTTGATAATGCATTCGATTGCTTTGAAGACGATCTCCGTATAGTCAAAAGCGTGCAACAAGCGTGATGTGATGAAGATATCATTTACGCACTTTTGAACAGGAAAAGTTATTGTTTTGTTTTATTTTAATAACTTATATAATCCATAAACTAATGCGTACACATTACAACTCCACGAGTCAAAACCGATAATCTCCAAAATGACTGAACATATTTTGCGTCAAACATGCTTTTAAATGCCCTGCTAACAATGCGAGATGCTCAAGTAGCGAGCGATGTAATAAGGGTTTAAATTCGATCATATATAAGTGTTTAGTAAATACAATATAAGTGTTTAGCGTTACACAACGTTAGCAAGTGTTACGGCCGATTTAGCAGATGTTATAGTAATTTTAGATAAGTACAAATGGTGTGAACGCGATAATCAAATCTCGCGCATTGTCCACACTGTGTCTGTCACACACCCAATGATGCCTAAAGTTTACACGCTATACCTTAGAAAATATACGTTAGAAATTATCATTAATTAGCCTGTAGTCTACTGCAGGGCTATCTCTCTTTACTTTTCTATGTCTATTATGATACTCGTAAGAGGCCATAGATTTTCCTATTCTTTTTTTATACAGCGTGACAAAATCTAACCTCCTACCAAGAATGAAAATATTCACGTCAGCTCCAACGATGTACCTTACTTGCTGAAATTTGACAGCAATCTTCTGTAACGTGGACATTATTATTGGTTTATGTCGCGACTTGGTAAACGAAGAGATCTGAAGAATGGATTAGATGGAGAAACCGGATGACGGATGACATGGTGGGCATAGGCCCTCATTGTCCAGAAGTAAACTCATAGAGACAGATGATGGAGTTCCGACTGGTAGACCAATACAGGCAAAAATAACCAGTTCACCCCCAGTGGAGAAAAGAGAAAGCACTGGGGGACACCAAGATGAAGAACCGTACTAAAAATAGCTTAGATAATAGAGCTCCTTATCTCTCATTCTGAAGTGAGACCATAACAAATATCAGACTAAAATGACGAGATATTATTAATAAAACGATGAGTCATACACACAGATCTCAGTTGGTGGGACCATCCATCAATTTGGTAGTAATTGACAATCAAGGCGCTTGCATCATACGCCCAATCTGGGTATTCACTTGTTATGTAAGCATTTCTGGTACTATAAAGTTGGAATACATTGGCAAGGAATCCATATTAAGGTTCGAATGCTAGTCCTGTTCTCAGAATATATAACACACATAGGCGAGGTTAAATTTAAGGCTTTCTTTGCTGAAAATCCTTCGGACGTTTTGAGGATAATTTAAATATTTCCCTCAATCGTCGGATTATTTTTAAGTGCATTAAAAATAATCCGACGATTGAGGGAAATATTTATTTATTTGTTCTGGTATTCCATGTCTCTTAATAAAAACAGACTTACATGTCAAATCAATTTGACTGGCTTTTTATAGAGCAGTATCAGTGCCGATTTTCTTTTGGTTTTTTTATGTCAGCATGACCCTATTACAATCATACCAGTAAAGATAATACGGAACTAACTACCAAGCATACAGATGAGCTTGCATGTAACATATTATCTCAAAGAGGTTCTTGTGCCCAGTTAATTATATATGCTTGATTTTCACAATGATATGGATAACGGATAAATTTACAAGTAGTATAATATAAAGCAGTGCTAAATCCGGAACCAATCTGTAGGTCATACAACTCACGGACACAAACAGACAACCCGGAACAACTAATTACCTATGCAGAGGCCGCACAAATATTTAGCTAGATCTCTTAGATCGAGCCCACCTCGTTGCCTTATCCATTTAATTAGCAGATAGGTCTTGATGATTTGAGCACACATACACGCTTAGAGCTTGAACAAATACAGTACGAACTACACGATACAGCTTAATATAATGACTGTTTTCATTCTGGTCTAAAATAACCGAGTTTTAAAGAAATATACGGATCAATCCACCATAAACACTTTGTCATTGTTAACAATACTGAAGGTAAAATAACACGTGACCGGGCGCCAACACATTGTTCAGAACAAGTAAAAGAAGTCACCTCTTAATCGAAATTCTGTCAGGTGTTGAGATATACTTCGGACCAGAACCGATGGAGACAGATCGTACGTCTTAAAGCATTCAGTGACCACGATCCTCAGTAATGAGGGACCGATTGAAGACTTTAAAGAAGGGCTCTACATCGTAATTGGTCTTTCGATCAGGTCTGTGTTTCAGTGGCGTAAGATTGCGAGATAAGTGATGTTAAGCAGTGCTACCACTGTCAAGTGGATATCCTTCAGCAGCACTGCTTATCTCCGCCCACGCATTACTCCTAGAGTTACCTTCTGCTCTCACAGTGGCTCCTAAAGACGCGAAAGGGCGCTTTGTAATAGTTTAGCCTAGGGCAACAAGGATCCTAAGTTTCTTACGTCTTTTTTTACAATGGTGTACATTCTGTGTGTACCCAGAATGCAGTAGGAGCAGGAATGGCCGAAGGGTCTTTGAAGAATGTCGTTGGTTGCGATGCCAACGGTATAACAAATTACGTCGGTCCGCAACGAAGGCGGCAAGCTGGTCCTACACTACCTTCAGCGTCTGCCCCGGGCTCGGGGGCTGTATGTTAGAAACGGCAATCCAAAATGACCGACCATGACCTCGATGGTTAGCACTTCAGATACAAGAACATCAGGTACACTCTTTCATCTTCCATTCTATTTATATTCGTATAGTTTGTTTTGTTTTCAGAAGTCATAACTTACATACAAATCTTAAAGAGCATTAATATCAGTGAATTGACTTACCTAGCACCAAATATATCCTTCTTAGCCAACGAGAACGCTGCAACGATCCTCAAGCGAAGTATGAAGCTGTTCTCATCAGTCTGAAAATAAAAAAAGAGAAAATATTATTTCTTCGTCTATGACAGCCAGTTAGAGAAAGGGGAAGGGATGAGCATCCATCGTCGGCCTGACCATGAACACGTACTAATTATTTTCTTTGTTGTAGGTTTCTCTTCAATCGTTTATGGATGTTCGGTCTAAATTATTGGGATTTACAAATCGAGGTTTAGTAGCGGGTTCCCCCCATAATAATCTTTTTTTTTTAATTAAGCAATTCTTAAACGCCGGGGAACTTTACCATTTTACTAAAGAAAAGGAGAAGTATCCAGATCTGACCGCCAAGAGAGGGACTAGACTAGACTTCGGAGAGAAAATAAGAAGAAGCATCTTGTGACGCTGACCGTAACATATTCTCAACCGGGACTAAGTACTCGATGACGTAATGATATCTCATGGATCGAATGCTCTTAAACAGGAAAATATAAATAAATATTCCTTAAGAGGAAATTGTGCGAAAATAACATAACAACAAACAATATTCAATGTAGGACTATAAAATATAGATTATATGATATTTGCCAGGACAATTTTTAATTTATTATCATTTAGTAGTTTATAATAAAATCATCAACCGCGATTGTTTGTAAGCTTGATTCATTTAAATCACTACCAATTATGATACCCTTTTTACTACTAGATTTTTTTGATAAACTTCTAATAATAATCGTGCAGGCGAAGCTCTTAACATTAGAAGCATCTTGATTGTCCGCTGGTAATAGACTAGACCGTAGAACAGCTTGTTGGAAATAAGCTGTTCCACCGTGTAGTCTGGCCATAGCCATTCATAAACTCTGTAATGTATGAGAGCTCAAGAATGGCCGCCGAAAAGCTATTAAGTATACTATCATTCAGGCTGGCCTGTTGATCTAGTGGTTAGTGACCCTGACTCCTAAGCCGGAGGTCGTGGGTTCGATCCCCACCCAGGATAAAACTTTGTATGATGAGCACGATGGTTTATGCTGTGTCTGGGTGTTATTTACCTATAATATGTATGTATTTAGAAATATATAAGTATGTTTATCAGTTGTCTGGTTGCCATAGTACAAGCTCTGCTTAGTTTGGGATCAGATGACGATGTGTGAGTTGTCCTAAGGTATTAGATATTTTTATATAGTATAAAACAAATCTATCTCTCACTATCAGAATAACAAGAAAACGTGAGAAGGCGTGTTTCCCGCACGCAGGTCGTGTCTGCAACACCACGCGTGCAGATCACGTGCCTACGTGCGGGGAACATGCGCTCTCTCACGTTTTCTTGTTATTCTGATAGAGAGAGAGAAAGACGAAACCACAAGCGTCTCCCCATCGCCACGCACCTGGCTCCGTGATGCATTTCAATAGCGTTAGACCTAAACCACGCAACGGATATTTAACGAGTCCTAAGGACTAACCGTGACTCGGTTAACGTAAGGTAAGACGACCCCCAGCCAGATGGGTCGACGACCTAAAGGAGGTCGCTGGGATAAATTGGAAGGCGGAGGACCTGGTGTCATGGCATAAATTAAGAGAGGCCTATGTCGAGCAGTGGACCAATATGGATAGAGGCTGGGATATGAAGCCCGGAAGTCGCTGCGACGACCTAAAAGATCTATTGTGACTAAAAAATCTATTGTGCAGTGGACCGATACAGGCTGATTGATTTCGCTATCATGCAGATATTTTTTTCTGATTAATGATGAATTATTTGTATAATAACCTACATACTTCCATTGTGTATACTGGATCCCGAGAAAAATATGAAAAAGGTACCAACTTTTTTTAAAGATTTCGGGAGAGTATAGTGGTTGATTCAACTGACTAACGGCCGGTCTCAATAATCTAACTAACGATGGATTTGTCTACTAGAGATATATATTTGACATAACCTCCATACAAAATATGTCAAAATTCTACCACTAGTAGCCAAATCCATCGATAGGTAGATTATTGAGACCGGCCGTAAATCGGCATCCAATATATAGATAATGGAGAAAACTCCATAGAAGTTGGGGCGAACGAACCGCTAGTATAATATAAAACCACAAACAATGCATTCTTAACTCACGATTATATCCATACTACTTATAATGTATAACAATAACTGGTTTCGAATGCAGTCTAAAATAAATCAATAATAAGTAAGTACATAGTTATAATAATGCCACATCTATACATAAAATGATGGCAAATGGCCGTGAAATACTTATATGAGTCTGCATCATTCAGTACTTAATCAATTGAAATTTACTTTAGCTCTTTTGGAAGCACCCCCCCACCCCCATCTTTTCCCGTGGGTGTCGTCAAGGCGACTAAGGGATTTCACATCGGAGGACGGGCAGTAGCGTCCTCTGTGTACTTTGAAGCCTTAACTGCGGTGAAAAACACGTGGCGGTTAAGGCCTCCAGGATCTATAATAAGTAGATTCCACAGGGGAGACAGGTGTTGAAATGAAAAAAAAAATGGAAGCACTAATACCAAAAAAGTATATTGTATATCATCCATCACACAGTGACACTGGACACCATAGCTGTTGTAAGGAAGAGATTTGAGCCGTCATAATTCCGTTATTCCCCATCTAACGTCATATCCCGATTACCACATCGATCTGTCGTGGACTATAGATCTAAGGCGGGCAACTTTCTGTGTACCTAGTGCGAGTTTGTTTAAAGTTAACGCGATCGACACGTTTGGCGCTGCGATTGGCCCGCTCCAAGCTAACCAATCAGAGAGCCAAACGCGGTAAACGTTTATATCGCGTTAACGTTAAACAAATTCACACTAGGCCAGGTGAAAATTGAATTCGGGGCATTTTGTGAATAGGAGGTTTAACTCAAGACCACATATAGTGTGAGGCGAGGGGGAGGGTGGATATTATAAAGCAGGACTACATTATGATATTTGAAGACGGTCCCGAAAAATACAAATACAAAGTCAGGTTTTCGATCAAATGCATATCTAGACATGCTTATCCAAACTTATCTAGCTAATAAGGGTTCCGTTTTGCCATTTTGGCTACGGAACCCTAAAAAAGAAGCGGCGTAGCCTAATGGCTAAGGCATCGGGGTCGCAATCATGATACGACCTATTACACTACCGACGTGAACCCACCCCTACCACAAGCCATTGAGATTAGCTGGAGGGGTTAACAGGATTGCTAGTAATGTAGGATCCAATCCCATACAGCTAAAATGTGAAAGTAGTATCTATATGTTTACGCTCTCACGCTTAAAACGCTGAACCGATTTAGATGAAATTTGGTATGGAGATAGTTTGAGTCCCGGGAAAGGACATAGGATAGTTTTTATCGCGATAATCGACATCCACGCGGGCTGAGCCGCGGATAAAAGGTAGTAAAAATTATAATTAAAGCTGCTAAAATACTCAATAGATATATGTATAATGTAAACAGTACGCGTAATCAATTTGTGATACAACCGTACATTGACCTCAATGTAAATGAATTCACCTATCTTGTTTGATATAATTTATGAGTATCACAGTTTGTTATCATAATTGTCATCAAAATTCATATGAATAAATAGAGATATTCGAAATCCCTGAAGAGCGATATAACTATGCCACTAGGTAGACTACATACAACAAACTCAAACTTTAAATAATAAACTAATGATGCCTCTGTGGCGCGGTCGTGGGTTTGATTCCCACACGGGACACCACTTTGTGTGATCCACAAATTGTTGTCTCGAGTCTGGGTGTACTTTGTGTCCGTGACTTGTATGTTTGTAAAGTACCCCGCGACACAGGGCTTGTACCCTAGTGGGGGAGTCGTCAAAAAAAAAATCAGCAAAGAAAAATCTGTGACAGAATTGGCGTGACTTTTAATAACATTTACCCTGGGTCTTTGGGAGATAACCTAGGTTAATCTATACTAATATTATTAAGCTGAAGAGTTTATTTGCTTGAAAGCAATAATCTCAGGAACTACAGATCCGAATTGATAAATTATTTCACTGTTGGATAGCCCATTTATCGAGGAAGGCTATAGGCTATATAACATCACGCTACGACCAATAGGAGCGGAGCAGCAATGATAAATGTTGCAAAAACGGAGAAAATTTACGCAGACTAAGTTGTGCGGGCAGCTAGTCTATCATTAACTTAAATATTATGTTAGTTTCATACTACGTGTTGGTACTAATCAATTAATTAGATGTGTTGGTGCTAGCCAATCATCTTAACCCCCCCAGCTAAGCTCATAGTATAATGGGTAGGTTTCGAACCCGCGACCTCACGAACAGAGCAGCAGGATACAGATAGTAACAGGTTAAAAAAATATTGTGTAAGTTCGTAAAATTTAACAAAAACAAATATAGCTGATACTGTGGGTGGCTAATCTAACATATTAAGTTCAATGAGGAAACAGATAGAGTACCAAAATTTTATGTAAATAAAACTAAATGATTCTGGCATAACAAGGACTTAACAAGGATTTAGTTTGCAATTTTTTTTTTAATGACACAAATATGTGATTCAGGAATATATTCAATTTAATCATTTATTTGCCTTCCACAATGTATATTTAAATATGAGTTTTAGGCTTTAGTTTATAATGAGAAAATTGTGGGCCCTGTCAAGCACAGCAAGCACAGCAAAGTAAAATAATATAAGGAGCATTTTAAACAAGAATATAATAATAGGTATTCAAAAGGTTATTTCTTTTCATGCCTAGAACAATACTACAAAGTTAAGCAAAACTTTATTGAATTTTATAAAAAATAAAATAAAATATTTACGCGATTAAGACCCGTAGCTTACGGGTCTTAATCGCGTAAATATTTTATTTTAAGACTAAATACCTTTGTTTATTGCCCGACGTTTCGACCGTATTGCAATACGGTCGAAACGTCGTTTTGTTTAAAATAAAATATTTATGCGGTTAAGCCCCGTAGCTTATAAAACTCTATAATGTGTACAAATCGCAAAAGTTTACGAACATATCTAAGAAAAACATTTTTTTTTAAAAGATTGTTATCAGTGATTGGCTCAGGTCAGTCAATCTTCCATGTCTTGGTTGTTTCAACAGGGCCATAATATCGCACTTAGGCTCTTGATTGGGTCATTAATAAAAGGTAGGGTATGTCATCTAACATACTTTCGTTGGAATATGTTAAGTTTTCACTCCTTCTATAATTTTTATAATTCAATAAAATCAAAACAACTACAGCCAAAAGATTTTAGGAATGAAATTTGTTTATTTATATGAAAAGCAAATTTACAGAAATCTACAGAAATCTCTTTATTGCATACCAATATCTACAGAAATATTATTGTTTCTGAGGAATTGTATTTGTTTGATAACCAAATATGTAAACAAAGGCAGGTAAAACCATTGTTTTAGGGAATGGTAACATGCCATTTTTGCATGATCGAATAACAAATATCTAAATATATAAAACTAGCTGAGCCATGCAACTTTGTTTGCCTCAGTTTTCCCCGTTTTTGCAACAATTTTCATTGATGCTCCACTCCTATTAGTCATAGTATGATGTTATATAGCCTATAGCCTTCCTCGACAAATGGGCTATCCAACAATAAAATATGTTTTCAATTTGAACCAGTAGTTCATGAGGTTATTGCTTTCAAACAAACTTTTCAGCTTTATAATATTATTATTATTTATTTATTATTATAAGCTCTCCTATAGTAGGTATAATTATTATAAATTATATGTATAAAATTAGCATGCAAAGGTTAATGCACTTAACAATACAAAATAGAATATTAGTATAGTTATAAACTGTGACATTTATAATATTAATGATTTATTAGACTGGCCTGTCGGTCTAGTGGTTAGTCACCCTGACTGCTAAGCCAGAAGTAGTGGGTTACATTCTCACCCAGGATAAATATTTGTGTGATGAGCATGATTGTTTATTCCATAGTAGTGTATTTATCTATATTAAGTACATACTTAAAAAACAGAAGTATGTTTATCAATTGTCTGGTTCTAATAATACTGGTTGTGCATAGTTTGGGATTAGATGGCTGTGTGACTTGTACAAATATTGTGCAAGTACCACAACAACATAGTAAAATTACATTTTATAGGTCTTGCATGTCAGTTTAAACATGATTGTAGTTGGAGAGGTGATGGTAATTTTTGGGTAGGTATTTGAGGCACGCTAAAAGCTTGTCTAATACCTCCCCTATAATACCCAAGCTCTGAGCTTGGGTATTATAAGGGCACACCACAGACCTGGCTGGGGGATAAGGGAGCTAAATTGATTTACCCTTATATTTTTTCAAACAAATTATTTTTTTGCAAAGACAAATGCTTGAAGCATTTTGATTTTTTGTGACATTATATCAAAAATATAAGTAAAAAAAAAATTAAAACAAAATATTCTCATACAAAATGTTCATGGGTTTCCTACCTGTCAAACATTTATTGTTTATTCCGTCAATACAGTAAACTCTCCCCTCAAATTAAAGAACATCTAAGTGTAGAGGTTTCGAATTGACAAGATATATCCACAATATTCGGATTATCGCGTATTTTAGATTTTTTAAACGTAGAATAGTGTCAGTAATGAAAAAGGATTGACATATTTATTGGTTGTCAAATATTTATGTGTACCATTGAATACATTCACAACCTCCCTTTGTGATGTTCAATAACAAAAAAAACTGTTTTAGAAAGTGGAGATGGTTGATGCCCACGTTTGTATGGGATAGCATTCAGACTAGTTGAAATGAATTTTTGAAGTGATTAGTTTGAACGGTTTTTATCATTGTCGTAGGCTTGAGGCACAGATTAGTGGAATACTTTTACAAACAATGGTCACTCATGTACCTATTAACCTGATAGGGAATGTTGCTTAACCTTGCTGAATTCTCAGATTACTTGGCCGCCAATTAGTCACAAAATTCTACAATAAAACTCACTAATCCCTTCGAATTCTATACTAATATTATATAGGTAGCTGAAGAGTTTGTTTGTATGTTTAATTGTTTGTTTGGTTGAACGCAAAAATATCTGGAACTCCTGATTTAAATTAGAAAACTATTTTAGTGTTGGATAGCCCATTTATCAAGGAAGGCTACAAAGCATCACTCTATAACCAATACGAGCTGAGCGTCAATGAATAATGGTGCAAAATTGTGGGAAAATGACGTAAACGAAGTTGCACGGTTCAGCTAGTTAAGAATAAATGTTGAAGATACACAAATAATTTTGGTTGGACATTAATTGTAAAGTACCTGGATGACCAAGCTTTGTTTGGTATTTTTTTAAAAGCCTTCGATTGCTTTGATTGATTCGAAGCTGGATCGATTTGTCGCCCTCAAAACCTCCTGCATACTAAACTTCATGAAATTCGCTAGAGCCATTGCCATGATTCAGATTATATATATATATATATAGGATTATATATTTAGGTATAAGAATTGCTAGTTTAAAGGTTATTACTATGTATCTTACGTAGTAATATTAAAACAAAATTGCACAGCTATCCCCCGGCCAGGTCTACGGTTGTCTGTTTGAGTACTAATAAATGGGTACTAAAAAAGAAGTATTAGAAAAGTTTTCAGTGTGCCTCAAATACCTAGATAAAATTAACATCAGCTCTTGGACTATTATGGGAGACTGACTACGCTAAGAGCCTGTGTTTCTGGACACCTGGTCTCCACTCTCTACACATGTATTGTATCATTTCTATACTAAAGCCGAAATGGAAGTGAAATGTTTAATAACCAAGTTGCTTAGCAACCATTCAATATAATACTTTTCTAAGCAACACATCATTTCACATCTATTTCTGCTTTAGAATGGGCACTAACTATATTTTTTAAATATGTAATATTTTAAATAATGTTATCCTACTAATATTAAAAATCTCAATATTTGTGAGGATGGATGGATGTTTGTGGCCCCTTAAACTAAAACTACTAAACACATTTTGATGTAACTGTACAGTAATGTAGTTTATATATCAGAGTAGCACACAAGCTACAAAAATCAAACATAACACGGGTGAAGTTTCAGGGAAAAGAGGGTTTTTAATAAGTATTTAAAAATGTTAGTTTGTACATTTTTAAATACTTATTAAAAACTTGTGTGTAAAAATATTAGCAAAAAAATTTTGCTGAATAAATTATTCATTTAGAGCTATGCACACAACAACATATGTAGGTACGATTCTTTTGTATGTCATATTACGAATGCCATAACTATAACAATACTAAAATCCTCGTTTTTGCTTTTTGCATTTTTCTGTAATTTTAAACTATTTTTTTGGGTTAAGACAAATCTTTCAATTTCTTTTCATTATCTCATAGATGAGCTAGTCACACAATTCTTTCATTTTGGGTCCTAATATTTAAGTTTTCTATATAAATTTTTGACAGGCCGAACCCTGTTTCTCAAAATCTACCCTTAACAGGATATAGACTTCTACAGATCCAGGCCTAGTCCAGTGCCCATAATTCCTCCAATAACCTTTCCTGCATCAGTCCTTGTCAAAAAATAATAATTGGTGAAGTAATTTGCCCAAACCAGACCTAAACAAAAGCTGCAAGCTAGTGTCAGTTAAATATATTCTTTTTAATAATACTATATAGCTTTGCTTTGTTTTAATATTACTTTTTTTATAAGTTGCAATCTAGATCAGATTAAAAAACTTTGTACTTTAGTTAAAATATATAATTTTAATGCATTTTGTGTATTTAAATAAATAAAATATAAAAATTGTGACTGACTGTGAAACTGACTTTGTACTTTACTGCACATTTAATTTCTATGAACCAATACTCAGCAATGTTTTACACAACAAATAATAATTTGGGCTGATAAATACAATAGCCAAAAATATTGAAAACAAAGGACTCTTATCAAACTTAAATTTTAAAAAAATCCGATCCCTTAGTACACAAATGGACACAATTGACATTACATAAACATTTGTGCCATGTTCCCAAAACAATAGTTAAAAAAGGCAATAAAGCCCAACAACTTTGATATCTATCAACTGTTTTGAATGTTAAATATACCCAAGAAAGATAAATAACTAATGTTATTGATAGTATTATTACTTTTTAGTTCACATAACAATATCTGCAATAGAGTTGCTAAACAGGCTAATACTTCATGTTATTACTAACAATATCAGCAGTGTTACACAATAAGCAACACATACTACAAGCAATATAAAACATTGTCACATACACTATCCTACAGAATTAAGTGTCAAGAGAATTAAAATAAACTGTAGGCTACACTTAACACCAAGTTGTGAAGTTGTGAAGTTGAAGTGCAGTTCTAAATAAGAATCATTTAACTAACACTACACCTATACTATGCATTCTAAGACCAAACAACATATCACATTGTCACACAAAAACACAAATGAATAAATTAAATCAGCTCGTTCCGCAAAATAAAACGCATTAAAATGTTAATCGTTCACAAGGACGTCTATAATATTATCGGTAAACTTTAACTTTACCTCAAGACAGACAACTTGGAGTTAATAAAGAAGTAAGGTTTTCTTCAACTTACACGAGTGTCCGACTGCCAAGCCATCACCCATGTGAAAATATACTATTAATTAAATAAAATTAGACACGATTCACATTCCTACAGCAACGTAACTGTTGAAAACAACTGTTTGTAAAATAATAGTGACACGTTCTTCTAATTGTTGTTTCTCAGTATAACACACAAAGTTCTACGGTTTATCAACATCAGTAACACTTGTTACGGTGACTATATAAAAATCTAAACACCAAAACTGCAACAATTGTCTAGAAATACGTGATACACAAATAAAAAAACTAAAATATCACGGGGAATAATTATTTTCTGTGACAGGCTGTGAATGACAGTTAGCCTTGCATTCCAGACCCCCATAAGTTTTTCAACATAAAATATCTGCTATCCCTTTCGCACGCGCATAGTTTTGCTTAAGATCATAGTTACATATGCCAGTAATGCTTATATTTTAGTACCGGAACGTAACTTATTTTCAAGTGATTCATTTGCGCATTACGTTTCGATACTCTCAGAAAATGTATGTTTATGACAATCGAGAAAAACAAAGATTCAAATTCTATACAATTTATGCATTTTATTTATGCCAGGCGCGGATACAAGGAGCCTTGCAACAGGGGCATTTGCCGCCCCCCCTCCAGATTCCACTGAATGACCTTGTTTTTGGGTAATTTGAGAATTTTGACAGTGTTTGCGCACCCACCCCCCAGGGGGTGATCAAATGCACCCCTCCGCCCCCCCAGGCCATGCGAGCGACTCACACTTGACCACTTGAGTCAAATTCAAATGTTGCCCCCTCAAGAACAAAGTTCTGGATCCGCGCCTGAATAGTGCTCTTAAATTATTTTTTTATTTTAAATTGAGATTCTCATCGTAATAACTAATCTTTCATTATCATTATCTAAATCATTATTATAACCAAAGTATATTTCCTAGAATTTTTTGATTCATTAAATTGGCATTTTTTAAGATCGAAATAGGTACCTATAATCTTCCCTAACAATAATATTAAGGCATAATATGCTTAAAGTACATATTGATGTCAAAGAATAATATTGGTCACAAATGTCGACTAGAATCCAATAGGCCAATTGTAGAATAAAAGTTCCTATTTATTACTTTAGTTAGCTACCTACCGGATATTGCAACGAATATCTTGGTTCGTGCCTTGAAAAACCATTGCTCATGCGCCGCAACGACCACGACGAAGATCTACTCCGATGATGCTCGCCGCCATCATATTCCAAGGGTCTCGCGTTTTGCATAGCTATGGCGGACAATCCGGACATAGAACGGGGATCTATCATTTCACACAAACACTTAAAATACACTGCACCATCACTTAATTACGTTTATTTTTTTACATTATCACTATCACGTTTAATATTTACAGGATTCGCTCACTTACGACTGAAAAGGTGGCGCTGTTGTAAGATTATGAGCCATATGACACGGTAACCTTATCAGTATTGAAATGATAAGTGCCTACGCTTTACAATTAACGTTGAGATACAACTTAGTCATGTGAAGCGTAGCCGATTAATGGCACTCTTTTCTTTTATTTGTTTGATAACGGTATCGGTCAAAATTTAACCGTTTTGTTCACAGTCGCACTACCGGTCGTCTATTGAGCCATTGTTAGGTGTGTGACGTACTATTTACAGGTGGTTTCCGCTTATTTGCTCTGACAATTTACGTTAATACTATGTTCTCAATAGCTGAGTAGGTCAAAAAAGACATGGAACGTTTTTTTAGAACACAAACTGCGCAGATAATCGTACTTGTATAAAGTTTTTTTCTGTAATGAAAAGGAAGTTGCGTGTATTGAATTTTATATATCCAATTAACACATCGTTTGTGATGTAGGTACCTACTTGTCTATTGAATTCTAATGACTTAAGTAGTTCTTTACTTATATAAGCTATTAGCTTTCGCCTGCGGCTCCGGCCGCGTGGATATCGGTAATCGCGACTAAAACTGTCCTATTTCCTTTCCCGGGACTCAAACTATCCCCATACCAAAATTTATCTTAATAGGTTCAACCGTTTACGCGTGAAAAAGTAACAGAGACTGAGCTACTTTTACATTTTTATAATATAATAAGATTGGATACGTAGGTATACATGCCTAAAGTCAGTAGGTCCCTATAATTTCTGCAAGTTATTAATAAAATGCAATAGATAGGTAATTATTTTGAATCTTTATTGAAGTACCTATAGTATAAGTAGTAATAAGCAGTAGTAGTAAGCAGCGGTAGCTTATTGGCTAAGGCATCGGTCTCGCAAGCGTGAGATTGCGGGTTCTAATCCTACCCATTATACTACCGACGCGACGTGAGCCCACTCCTAACACAAGCCATTGAGATATCTTTAAAAAAAAAACACCTGTTTCCCATGGCTGCTCTTGTCAAAGCTATCTCTTGACCAAATTTCACCAAAACCGATCTAGTAGTATCAGAGAGTAGCAATATTCAAACTTGCAAACTATACCTACTAGGTAGGTACTAGGTCTATATATGTTCGTAAACTTTCGCGATTTGTACACATTATACCGACGTACTTGCAATACGGCCGTTGCAATACGGTCGAAACGTCGGGAAATAAACAAAGGTATTTAGCCTTAAAATAAAATATTTACGCGATTAAGACCCGTAGCTTATAAAATTCTATAATACTAGGTCTATGTCTACCTACATATAGTTTTATGTAAACCCTCGTACCTACCTTGCCTACTGATTTTCCGGTATAAAGTTTATACCATTAACTACCCATTTCTTTCACAAAATGTCGGTGATCTAGTTATACATAGTTAGACTCTATCGCTGTGTGAAGGAAGGACGAACCAACAATCACTTACTCGCTTAGAGTGACTTATCCTTAACGTCACAATAATTCTGTACCTAGGTACGTGTCTCTGTCCTGAACTTCACATAAACAGCTGGACCGATTTTGATGTAGGTATGTGTTTGACTGGATCAGTGCAATTGCGACCCGTGACTACAATCGGTGCAATTCGATCGAAACGTCGGGGAAATAAAAGGTTCGTATATTTAAATAATTCACGCGATTATGTCTCGAAATATATCAAATACTAGCTGTCCCGCGCAACTTCGTATGCGTCAATTTTCCCTGTTTTTGTAACATTTTTCATTGCTGCTCCGCTCCTATTGGTCGTAGCGTGATGTTAAATAGCCTATAGCCTTCCTCAATAAATTTACTACCCAACAGAAAAATATTTTTTCAATTCGGACCAATAGTTCCGGAGATTACCGCGTTCAAACAAACAAACTCTTCAGCTTTATAATATTAGTATCGATGGATGACTTAGATTCCCCAAGAAAACGTTAACTGTGCCCGCTAGTAAGATGTATTTAACTGCGATGTGTCGTGTCTTCCAAATAACAAAAAATACTGTCACGCTATTGTCATCCTGTAAAAATAGTTGGGAAAAGTAAATAATGTCAGGACATGTCACGTAGCTACTTAGTTTTTAGTTTTTACCTACTAACCGTATAAGCTAGAGATAACTATGAGCATAGCGGCTTAACTCTATGCTGCTATGCTCATAATTATCTCTATCTCTGGCGCATACGCCTTGTCTTGTTGCCTTTGAGTCATTCGCGTAGCTACCGCCATATCATCCGTATCAATTATACGCCCCCACTCCAAGCCTTCTTGTCCCCATACAAGTAACATACACTGAAGACCATCTCTGTATCAAAATTTGTTGAGCCCAACGCCCCTGCTACGAGAATTTATCTAATTATTTTTTAATTTCGCTCATTCCCTAACTTTCATACAGCACAAAACATCAAGAGTCACGTTCAGGACGTTCACTGTCACGGAAACTTAGAAGTCTCGGAATACACTTTCGGAATAAAGTAAAGATTCTGTGTTCGTGAACGATACCTGGAGGCCTACTCTAATTCAATGAAAACGAAGTTTCAATTAAAAATGAGGTGGTGATATACAGAGCCAGGAACACCTATTGAATCCATTTGTTCCAGAAAATCGTCCATGAGTTTGAACTTCTTGTGCTTATCCAAAAATAAATTATAATAGTCCTCGTAAACTTAAGAAATTTAAGTAAACGAAAATTCATGAATTTCGTTTTAAAGAAATGGAGTAGGCCTACTGTGTGTGCATTCCTGGAGCGAAGTACCTACGTTTATAGTCCGGTGGAACGGAAATCCTACTCGATGATGCTTGAAGAAGTTTGAAGAATCTCTTTCAAATCGATATCGATCTCTTTCAAGCTTAGCGTACAGACTTTTTTTTAAAGACAACTAGCATTGTGAGATTATAGGTTCCACATTACTACGGTTTACGTTGGTAGTACATTTAATGGGTAGGATTCAAACCCGTGACCTTACGAATACGAGTTTGATGCCTTAGCCATTAGGCTACCGCTGCTTGCCCTAGCTCTAGCCAAACTTGTTACGTAGGCAAGTATACCTACTTAGTGCGATGTTTTATTTCCTCAATAAACCTTGTTCGTCGCCATCAGTCTAAAGAAAATATAGTGTATAATATAATGGTAGCAGCACCTTACCTGCATATTCAGTTTATAAACAGAGAAACATTGTAAACATTGTCAATTTTAGAGTGGCCACGAGTTTTTATTGCCTGTTCTTTTCTCGGGCTTTATCTACCTATTGTTTGCGAACAGGCATTACAAGTAAATGTTGAATCGACTTTTCACAAGTATAGTATTTTGCTACTTATATGAATAAATCATTTTTATTATATTAATAATAAAATGATTTATTACTTTGGAAGCACGATTTAATCACTTATTATTATTAAATGTGTTTTCATTCATGGCAGTACATATCGCGCCCCTAGAGATAATAATGTACCTACCAATAATAACATAATAAATTTGAAAGAATATCTTCCATGACTTTCATTTATATCATAACTTTGAAATACTTTGAATCTAGAAGGTAACAAGCGGCAGATTAGATAGACAGAAGCAGCCTTGTGATAAATACACAAATACCTACAGAATGACTGTTTATTTATTTTAAAGCAAAGTTTCGTATAGGTACGTGATCGTTAAAGTGTTTTATGTTCTTTGTTCCTTTAATTTGTCGTACAGATAACAATCTATACAATATTTATGTCCGTTTTGATAAGAGTGACAAAATGATAAATAGAGCTGATATCTACACAACTGCTATGTACTCGTTGGTAGTTATATCAGTTACAATAAACAAAAAATGTAGAACGCGTGCTTGCGCACACCATAATGATAAGTATGATAACACGAAGTAGGCAGGCACAAACATCATAGGGTATTATGATTCCTAATTCGAAGGGATTTTTAAACTGTAGAGATAGCAAGAAACTGCATCCTACTTTTATAAAAATATTAAATATATTTGAAGCCTTGAGGCGACTGCAAATGCGTATCTAACAAACTATATCCAGCTGATTTCAGCTTCAATTCCATTTATTCCCTAACTATAATAATAACATTATAAACCTCGATATGGTTGCGAGTGCGACCCCGGCCCCGGATCCCCGAGATCCTGGTCATTCCCGATATTTCAACAGCAGTGTTGCCATATTAGGGGCTTTTCCCCATATTTGAGGGGAAATAAGTGCGATAGGGATACTTTTAGGAGTTTAATTTTTAATTTCTCTAAGAAACTTGAACATCTTTTTAATTTCTTTAAGACTTTCATTTCTTTAATTTTTGATAATATCTTTAAAGTAGAGATTTTTAAAGGACATCATTGGCTATATGCCAATCCATTTTAACGTATTGTGTTACACGCAGGGGTGGGGTAGCCAAGACTACGCTACTCCAAATCGAAAGATCGCAAACGTCTGATAAAAAAGTGATGCATAAAAGCCGTTCCGTCATCCAACAACCCAAGTTTACAGAGAAAGCAACGTCCTCAGTGTCAGACGACTAATATATTCTAAAATTATCTGTGTTATCATCGAATGAGTACTTTGCCAAACTACTTGGCAATATATGATTAGGTATAAATGAGACAAAAGATGTAGTATAGTCTGGTTATAATTATCTAAAGGTGCATCTTATATACTAACGACTTCGTGTTGATAACAGATAGTGGAAACATTTAATAGATACTGAACGTGCGATAAGGAACATAAGATTGTGATGTAGATTGTAGATACAGCACAAAGATATTGTACTGTAACAGTACACCCCCCTTTAAAAAAAAAAAAAAATATGGTAATAGTGTTTACAATATAAATTTGACCTAGACCTTACTAGTTATTTGCTGATGTATATAAATAATAATGCTATTGTACGCGGTGGAATTTGATGACGCCTGTTGTGGTGTGATTTGCTGACGTCTGTAATTTTGACTTAGCTGTTGCACGAGTGTTTATTATTTTTTTCCGTTAAACTCTTCATTCTTCTGTCCAGTGTTTTCATTATGCCGTAAATTAGGATCACGCCGATTGTTAAAATAATCTGTCCCATTGCAACATTTCTTGTCCACCGTAAGTCCTCCTGGATCAGGTTACGGAGTTGGTCCGCTTCGTTTTGATTGAGGCAATTGTCCGTATTGTATGTTATCTGGTCCTTAGAACTTTGATTTCCCATTTTAGATGTCTTGTTGTTACGAGTAGTTGTGAATTAATGGTATATGTTAAGATCTATGTTAATATATATACGAATAGCTTGCTTATATCAGCGATTTTTTATAGACGTACTACTGGCTTTACTTTACGTCCCGATCGTGTAGTGTACGTGTGTGAATGCCTGTCGCAATCCTTTGAATCTGGCACGTAGTTTGATTCGTCATTGATCATGAAAGCTGGTTTCAATCTATCAATTGATATCACTGTCTCTTTATCCCTAATTCTAATGCAAAATGTTTTATCTGTTTTACTAATTACTGGGTAGGGTCCTTCATACGGCGGTGTCAGGGCTTTCTTAATTCTATCACACCGAACAAATACGTGTGAGCATTCTTTGAGTTCGGGATGCACAAATATAGCTTGATTGTGTTTTTTTCTTTTCGGAATTGATGTCATTTGTGTGATGTCCTTTTGAATTTGTTTTACAAACTCTTCGTACGTTGATAACTGTGCTGCTGATGACTCAAAAAATCCTCCAGGGAGTCGTATTGGCGTTCCATATGTCATCTCTGCTGAACTATAACCTGTGTCTTCTCGCAAGCTACTCCGCAACCCGAGTAAAACTGTTGGAATTTCTTTTAACCAATTTTCGTTGGATTCTCTTGTCATTAACGCCGCCTTTAAAGTTCTATGAAATCTCTCTATCATTCCATTGGATTGTGGATGATAAGGTGTTGTCCTAATTTTATGTATTCCCAAAAATTGTGAGAGTGACTCAAATATTCTTGATTCAAACTGTCGGCCTTGATCCGTAGTAATGCGCAATGGACATCCAAAACGAGTAATCCATCCCTCGAAAAGTGTCTTGGCTACTGTTTCTGCAGTTATATCTTCTACCGGAAATATTTCGGGCCATGACGTACAACGATCTATGATTGTGATTAAATATCTCTTCCCTTGTGAAATCGGAAGTGGTCCGACGATGTCAATATGTAAATGTTCAAAACGTTGCGCTGTCATAAATGTACCAGGAGGTGATATCGTATGTCGTTGTATTTTTGATTTTTGGCAGGCTATACATGATCTACACCAGTTATTGATATCTTTGTTCATATACGGCCATAAATACCTTTGGGTTATCATTTTTCTCGTAGTTCTTTTTCCTGGATGGCTCATACCATGAATGGTATCGAAAATTTGTTTGCGAAAATGCTTTGGTAAGTAGGGGCGGCTTTTTCCAGTAGAGGTGTCGCAGGTGATGTTTATTGTGGAACCCGGAAGCGTAATGTTTTTGAATTTTAATCTTTTATTGTCATGTAATTTACTTAGTTCATTATCTGTTGATTGACATTTTTCCAATTCAGCGTAATCGATAGGTGATGGCACGTATATTTCCTCTATTCGAGATAAGGCATCGGCGGTAATATTGTCACGTCCGCTTATGTGTTGAATGTTGGTACTGTATTGTGAAATGAAATCTAACTGCCGGACTCGTCGCGGTGTAACGTTTGATGATGGTTTTTGGGAGAATGCGTATGTCAAAGGTCGGTGATCCGTAAATATTGTAAATTCTCTTCCCTCGATTAATCTGTGAAAATGTTTGACGGCCATGTATATTCCTAACAGCTCTCTGTCAAACGTAGAATATTTTTGTTGAGTTTCGCTCAATTTTTGTGAAAAAAATCCTAATGGTTCCCAATTGCGTCCGGATTTTTGTTGTAAAACTCCACCAACGCAAGTAGCACTAGCGTCGGTCATGAGCGCTAGTGATGCGTTGCGGGAAGGATGCGCTGTTAACACTGCGTTTTTCATGCTTTCCTTGCATTTTTCGTAAGCTTTGTCTGCTTCCGTTGTCCAAGGAACAGGTGAATTATCGTTCTTTTTTGAACCATGTAGATATTCGTTTAAAATTCTTTGATTTTCCGCTGCGCATGGAATATTACTTCTGTAGAAATTGACCATGCCCAAAAATCTTCTTAATTCTTGAATTGTTTTCGGTTTGGGAAATTCCATGATTGCTTTGTAATTTTCTTCGGTAGGGAGTATTCCTTGGCTCGTTATATGATAACCTAAGAAATCTATTTCCCTTCTGAGAAATTCGCATTTTTCGAGATTAATGGTTATTCCATTCTCGTGTAAACGTTTGAAAACCGTTTCTAAATGCTGATAATGCAAATCTTCGTTGTCCGATGCAATGAGACAGTCGTCTACAAATATAAATACGTAGTTTAAATCTCTAAATAAGGAATCCATGAATCGTTGAAATGTTTGTGCCGCATTGCGTAATCCGAAAGGCATTCTTAAGTACTCAAAAAGTCCAAAAGGTGTGATGATGGCTGTTTTTTCTATATCTTTAACAGGAATACAATGGTATGCTTTACGTATATCTATCTTGCTTAGTATCTTCTTATTTTCTAATATGTATGTAAAGTCAGTTAATCTTGGTAGTGGGTATTTGTCCGGTACTGTCGTGCTATTGAGCATTCGATAGTCTCCGCATGGTCTCCATTCGCCATTTTTCTTTTTTACCATATGTAATGGGCTTGCCCATGGGCTATCTGACGGTCGGCAAATTCCGAGTTCTATCATATTTTGAAATTCCTTTTTGGCTATGTCGTATTTTTCTGGAGGTAATGGTCTTGCCCGAGCTGCGACGGGTGGTCCTGTAGTGATAATGTGATGTTCAATCTTATGTTTGGGCGCATTGCGGAGAGAGGACCCTTTCGTGATGTCTTCGTATTTGTTTAAAAGTTGCGTAATACGTGGATTCGTTCCCACTGCGATATTACGAATTGTTTGTTGTGTCGCTTTTTCCGAAGTTACATGCGTTGTCAGCTCTGTAACTTTGTCGATAAGTTTGCGACCTGCTATGTCGACTAATAGTTTATAGTGCTCTAGAAAATCTGCTCCAATTATTGGTTGTGTAACATCGGCGATTACAAAATTCCATTTATAACATCGTTGTAGTCCTAAATTCAAGGTAAGCGTCTTCTCGCCGTAAGTCCTAATTTTAGTCCCATTTGCAGCGTATAGTGTGTATTGTTCATTTTGTAAAACTGAATGTCTCTGTTGCTTGCTAATGACTGAAATATTTGCGCCCGTGTCAATCAAAAACTTCATACCACTTTTTCGGTCGGTAATGGTGAGGCGATTGGATGGGTGGATTGCACAGAGTTTCGCCGTTGTCTGTGCTCTTATTCGTTTCCCTGGTTCCGTACGTAAGTCATTGGTTTCCAACTGCATGGTTTAATGCAGTTCTTTGCATATTTTCCGAATCTTTCGTGGTAGTAACAAAATCGATTTGCTCCTCTATAGTTTGTTCTCGGCCTCATAATCGGGAATTGTTGACGTTTCTTGAAATGATTGTGCGTGTTGGGTCGATAGCCATATTGACCTTGCTGAATTGCGTCAATATCTATCTGTAATTTTGCTAGCTGGGCTAAAATGCATGCTGTATTGTTGTCGTTTGAAGTGTCGTTGCTAACAGCTGATATTTCGGTTACTTTTGAATTCATTATTATTTTGTCTGCAATTTGGCTCAGTTTGTCAATTTCCATGTCTTCCGTAACTGCTAGAACCGTAGTAACTGATGTTGGTAAAAGCCTGAACCATAGTAGTTTAATTGTTTCGTCACTGATTTTTCCTCTCCCGAGGACTCGCATTTGACGTAATAACTGCGAAGGTTTTTGATCACCGAGTTCTGTCTCTGATATTAATTTTTGAAACTGTCGCTGTTCTGTTTCTTCGTAACAATCAATTAAACGTTCCTTGATGTTTTTGTATTTATCTGTAGTCGGTGGTGAAGTGATTAGGTCACTAACCTGTAGTATTTCTTCCTTGGATAACTTTGCTATTACTGTACAGTATTTGTATTCGTCTCCTTGCTTCTGTGGTGCTAATATGGCTTCTAGTTGCGTGAACCATAATCTTGGTTGGTCTTTCCAAAATTCCGGAATGCGGGATAAAACCGAGGTGCCAGCAGCTACTTCAAGTGTTCCTTGCTGATTTATGTTCGCCTTGCACGGTGATTGTGCCATGTTTCTTGCTGCGTATTCGTTCGTCGGGGTCACCAATTTGCCAAACTACTTGGCAATATATGATTAGGTATAAATGAGACAAAAGATGTAGTATAGTCTGGTTATAATTATCTAAAGGTGCATCTTATATACTAACGACTTCGTGTTGATAACAGATAGTGGAAACATTTAATAGATACTGAACGTGCGATAAGGAACATAAGATTGTGATGTAGATTGTAGATACAGCACAAAGATATTGTACTGTAACAAGTACCATCAGTTAATACAGTTTTTGTTCAACGGTTTGGGTTATTTGCAAGGGTACGTGTATATAACACTGTCCTTAAGTATTGTAACATACAAGATAAATTATCATATGAAGCAAAGACAATCATAACAAACGGTTATATACACTAACTTAGGTACGACAACACTGAAGAGATCATATAAATTATAGCATAGATGTGAACATGTGTGCATTAATATGTTAGGTATACTTAATAATTTTATTTATATATCTATCTATAGAACTATTTTCCTTCTAAATTAATTATAACTTTAGTAACTTTTTTTATTACTCAACATGCCTCATTTTTATTAAGTAATTATTTTGTATTAGTCTATGCCTTAGTTATTACAATGAATAAAAATAAAGTGTTTTTATTTTATCACGAGTTTTTTTTTTTGTTTTGTTTAATTTTATTTTATTTTATAATTTAAATGATTCTGGTAAAAATATTATAAAAAATAATAATATAACAAAGGTAGATAATTAGATACGAGTTAACATACGGTCTCCTCGATACAGGCTAGCCTAGTGAGAAGATCAACAGTAATACAGCAATAAATGTACACCCAGCTTTAGATTCTGAATGACTGTATGACTGCATTTAATGTAATACTGTATCTATTGCTGCAATAAATATTTTTTCATTTCATTTTTCATATTAATTTCATCAGAGTTCTTCACACCAGACAAAGACCACCTCAAACTTGACCGCTGCAAGACTGCCGGATAGTACGTCCAGTTCGTTGCAGTTACGTGTTGCATTTTAACATAGCTTCTAGTATTTTTTCGATTCACAGATCTGTGAATCGAAAAAATACTTGATCATATTAAAGTTTTATTAGGTCTGTGCTAGTTGCTACGTTTTGTTGCTAAATTTACAAGCTTTCTGTCGTAGAAGAAACCTAACGCATTTCTGTCAATATTTCAAACAATGTCAAAATCAAAATAATAAGTTGACAGGTTGACAGATTTACGTTTGTATGTTTTGAAAAATTATATTTTTCAAATCGTGGTTTACAAATTATTAGTTCAAATTTTAAGAAACTAGTAACTATGTCTCAGCATTTAGTCAATGAAAATAGTAAATACATATTAGAGTGAGTTATCCTACTCATCATAACCTAACCTCTTTATTTACAAGCTCTGACTCTAACATATTTTCTCATTGTTTTCATTTTCCAGCTTATTTTCAGAGCAGACAGTGGATTCACAAACCCTAGATTCAATATGTACGCAAGTCCAAAAGAAGTTTCCTAAATCCGACCATTTTAACTGTAAGACCTTACCTATAATTATATTATCTTTCATGTCATGATCTAATACAACTGTATCTCTATGAACTGTGCCCCATTTCTGATTTGAAATAAAAAAAAAAAAACTGGCAAAGATATAATAACAACATCCTACAAATAAATTTAGAAATTTGTTCTTATGCTTAGAGGGTTAATGTTTTTACCAGCTTTAAAACTATTGCTTTCCTACTTTATATTTTCAGTATGTCTCCTTTTATCATCGCTGATCACCGGTGGAGATCTGTCCCTGCCGGGCCAGCGTGTAGTGGCAATAGCTATACTATTTGACATATACAAGATGGACAATCCATTTGCTTCTTTATTTCTTCATTTATTGGAGGGTAAACCTGGCCTATTGCCACTTGCACCTCAAGAAAGGGTTTTGATTGGACAACTGCATGGATTCTTGCCAATTAATATTAAGGATGTGAGTACTACAAATTAGATATATATAGATAGAATTAGAAATTAGATTCACAAAAATGACTAGAATATAAAGACTTTATTTCAACATGCTATAACATTAATTATTACTTATCAATATATTACAAAAGTAATCCTGTTCACTTTAGCCACTCCGACACTTTATACTTTTTTATACCAATTCTTCTTTACTGTGTAATTAATTTACAAATTCATATAAACCCAGTTGTAATAACACACACAAATACACATAAACAAACGTACACATACCTGAAACCGTATAAAGCCCACACAAAACACAAACAATACCAAATTAATTCCAAATCACACTATACTAACGTGATTTTCGATGTGCTTATGACAAATAAATATGAGCAAAACTTGTCCCCACTAATAAATTATACAATACATTCTCACGTTATCCCCATTTACCCTATGGAATATAATACTAATCACACGATACATTATTTTTACGTTAAATTTGACAAGGTAATATTTAAAAATTCCAAATTTTCGATTTAAATAATACCCAGATTAACTGTGAATTGGATGGCTTATCAATAGCTAAAAGTTTTTCATGTGATCTTGAAAACATTTGTGCCAACATGCTATATCCAGTCAATTCGTCTCTAAGTATGATTGTACAAAATATTAGAAGCATCAACTGTAATATGTTACACTTCGAAACATTATTGCATAGCTCTAATGTCGTATGGGATTTAATCATAATGACTGAATGTTGGCTTCATAACAACGATCGCATACCGGAGTTGAAAGGCTATAGTCACGCGTCAACTACAGTCAACAAGACGCAAAATGAGGGTGTAGTGGTCTATTTGAAGTCCCCAAGTAGTTATAATATATCAGAACCTCATCTCGAGGATGCTAATTGTCTTATGATAAAAATAAACACGACCACTGTCATTCTTGCAATATATCGTCGCCCCGGTGAAAAAAACATTTCTAAATTCTTAGAATCATTAAATACTAACCAGTCTTGCATCATTTAGAAATATTATTATTACAGGAGACATCAATCTCGATATTGCACCCACGACAAAAGACAATAGAGCAGAATCTTATCTGAATCTCTTGGCCGCACATGGCATGTTACCTGCCCATTGTATTCCAACACATACTCATACATGTCTTGACCACGCCATCCTCAAAACCAAACTTTCTGCAAAATGCTTTGTTGCGCATACGACCATAACTGACCACTACACCGTCATACTTAGCATTGATATGCTTCCCGATACCCATAAATCCATAAAAAATATCAAAATAGTTGATTACGACTCTCTTGACAAAGTCCTAAATTAAATAAATCTAAGCCAATTATTTTCAATGGGTGACGTAAATAACGCTGTTGACTTTTTTATTACAACATTAAATAAAGAATTAGAATCTTGCACCAAAATCAGACGTACCCCCATACGTAAAAACATTCTAAAACCATGGATTACCAAGGGGATACTAAAGTGTATAGGAAATAGGGACAAATTATATCAGAAGACAAAAAAAGATCCAAGTAACGAAATTCATAAATTAACCTATACACGCTATCGCAATTTACACTAATTCTTTAATCAAAAAGGCCAAGAGAGAATATGATAAATTAGAAATTAATAATGCCAAACATAACATTGGACAACTTTGGAAAGTCATTAAAAACATCACGTACACTAACAAAAGCAGAATCCCAGCATTAGAATTGATAACTAACAATAACCAGTTAGAATCAGTTAACGCAATTAATAGATATTTTACTAATATTGGAAAAATTATTGGAGGAAATTTACAAACGACAAACTTACTAAACGTGAATGAACCCTACCAACTGGTGAACCAATCTCAGTCATTTGTACTTCGGCCGACAGATGTTTATGAAATAGACTTAATCATAACTCAACTCAAAAATGATTGCGCAATTGGCTTAGACGGTATCTCCAACAAATTCATAAAAAGATACAAAAGTATTTTAGTTGAACCGCTTGTTTATATATGTAATTTAGCATTCTCGTCCGGCATCTTTCCAAAAGCATTCAAACGTGCACTTGTTCATCCAATTTATAAAACCGGTGACAGAGACTGTGTGAATAATTATAGGCCCATATCCATTCTTCCTGGCTTCTCAAAGATCATTGAAAAAGTTGTTAACAACAGACTATATAAGTACTTGGAAACCAAGAACTTGCTCTCGAATTCCCAATTCGGTTTTCGCAGGAGCAAGTCAACCGATGACGCGGATTTTGAGCTTACAAATCATATAGTCACTAATATGGATAAAAAGAAAAAAGTATTAGCCATTTTTCTAGATTTAGCCAAGGCATTTGACACAGTCTCTGTCCCACTACTGCTCGGTAAACTGGAACGGATGGGTGTGCGTGGCATACAACTGCAGCTTTTTGCCAGCTACCTCACAGATCGCTCACAATGTGTTCAGATAGAAGGTGTACGTAGTCATGATCTTCCTATAGACATTGGCGTCCCACAAGGAAGTATTCTCGGGCCAACCTTGTTCCTAGTATTTATTAACGATCTTTGCCAATTAAATATATCTAACACTGGAAAAATTGTCACATTTGCAGACGACACTGTATTAATTTTTAATGGCGATTCTTGGCGAGATACGTATCAGAATGCACAAGAGGGCCTGAATCGAGTTACTAGTTGGCTTAACTGCAACCTCCTATCATTGAATGTCGATAAGACCAAATTTCCGATCAAATAATAGGAACCCGCATTCTGAGGCATCTCAACCCATCTTTGCACATCTATGTTATAACCGTAATGTTACCTCTCCATGTACCTGCAAGGAACTTCAAATAGTTGATGCAATCAAATACTTAGGAATTGTAATTGACAAGAACTTAAATTTTCAAGCACACATAGATATACTAAGTTCCCGAGCTAGGAAACTAATTTACATCTTCAAAAACTTACGACATGTATGTGACAAGAATGTCCTAATAACAACGTATCTTGCCCTATGCCAGTCAATACTGATGTACTGCATCACGTCCTGGGGAGGTGCTGCTAAATCCACTTTGATAAAGCTAGAACGTGCACAAAGGGCAGTGTTAAAGGTGGCACTTTACCTACCGTTCTTGTACCCCACAACAGACTTATACCAAAAGTCTAATGTCCTTACAGTAAGGCAACTTTTTATTCTTCGACTAGTTATAAAGTCACACACACTAACTAATTATGATCCTTTAACTAATGCAGGGAAACGTAGGCAATATAGAATATTTCAAACAAACATAACTTACAAAACAACGTTATCACATCGTTTTTACTGCTTCTTAGGCCCGTACTTATATAATAAAATTAATGCTATTCTCTCTATATACCCCCTTAATACATATAAATTAAAAAAAGTATTAACAGAATGGCTACAAAACCTAACCTATGACGATACAGAAAACCTACTTGTGCCACTGAGATAACAAAGCTAGCACATCTATCTATTTATTAAAATACGTACTGACATAAATACATACACTCACTCACTCACACTCTCTCACTCTCACACACACACACACACACACACACACACACACACACACACACACACACACACACACACACACACTCACACACACACACACACACACACATCACACTCTCATACACACACATTTTGATTTGCATTTATTTATACTTGCCATAGTTTTTATTTTTTTATCTTATCTTATCTTTATTTTATATTCAGCTTAGATTAAGTACTTGTCAAAGCAATGTGATCCAAGTTTATGTCCAGGAGGTGGGAGCCTGGTGATCTGTAACACAGGATTCTTTTCCTACCACAGACACCAGTATCTCACAAAGGAATTTTGTCTGATCAATATCTTTTATTTCCTAAACTGTGTACCTTTGTGATGAGAGAAAATAAATACAATTTTATTATTATTATTATTATATTACAACTACTTTCATAATAATAATAATAATAATAAATTGTGTCACATAGCCTTTAGATTAAAGTGTCTAACGGGCCTCTATGTGTTGGCTTCGGCCCCAGGCACGCCTCCCAAATGACCGGGACTCCATAGTCCCGTGATATGAAAACGACATACATAATAATAATAATAATTTTTTATTTGTAAAACAGGAGTATACATTTACAGGTTTGTAAAGTAAGGTGTTAAATATTATAAAAGCTCTGCATGTTTCGCCATGTCATTGGCATACAAATTTACAAGTTATATGTAATTATGAAATTAAATTTAACATTAAACAACAATATGTTACAGATCCAAAGGGTTAAAAATTTTCAGAGGTTAACTGGTACAAAAATATGTCTTGCTGGACATGGTTCTCTGTACCTATAATACTAAGTAACTACAATCCAAAGGGAAGCTGAAATTATTGGTATTCTAAGGACCCTTCGCCACTGATATGTTAGGACAACTCATACACAGTCATTTTTGGCTGACTGTACAAACCCCGGCCGTGGGAGTGTGTCCAACTGCTATCTAAGTTGTTGTGGGTTCAATAGGGAAGATGACTGTCAAGTCAAATCAGTATCTTTATAAGAAACGTCAAAACGATGCGCCTCATACTAATTTATATGACATACAAAACAATGACGTCACTCTTTTGTATGGTCAAATCATGTAGTTTCAATGTTTGTTTTGATGTTTATAAATTCATTACAACGTAAAATTGTAGATAAACATTGTTTTCCAGTATATTTTTGCAAATGCTATTTCCTGTATAGTGTAAAATAATTTATTGTTATTGTAGTCATCTACTCAATTCCCACACAGGACACTACTTTGTGTGATGTTCTGAGATTGTACTGGGTATATACTTTGTGTCCATGACTTGTATGTTTCTCCCTGTCCCTAGTCCCTGCGACACAGGACTTGTACACTACTGTGGGAGTCATCTTTAAGCAAAAAAAAAAAACAAATAAAGGGCTATATTGTCATTATGTTACATTTACAGGTAATGAAGAAGTCAGCAAAGCAGGTTATGCTGACTGAAGTGCCATCTAAAGAGTTGGAATTTGACTACTCAGCACTGCAGGCCATAGTGGCGGAGAGAGTGGCCGACATGAGCTCTATGGCGAGGGCAGCTGCTCCTGCACTCATACCTCTTAGTGATGGGTATATTGTTTTTTTTTTTTCTACTTAGCATTAACACACAAAGTACATCCAAAACTTAAACAAGAATGTTTAGCTCATCAAGTGGTATATCATGCAAAAATCAAACCCTCAAACACCTTGGTTCACAGATACTTATTCAACTGCACAATTTTCCCACTATTTCCATTCCAATGGAAATAATAGGACATGCGTTTTTTCCTAATCATATCCCACTAGCTGACCCACAGAACTTTGTGTGCTTCAAAATTCCGCGTTTATTCAGTATTTTTTATTGCTGCCCTTCTCATAGCGTGATGTTATATAGCCTTCCTCAATAAATGGGCTATCCAACAGCTAAAGAATTTTTCATATTATTCATATAGACAGAGCATTATTATGCTCTGTCCATATGAATAATATCCAGAAACATTTGTCCTAAGAAGATATTATTATTATTTACATGTTTCTAGATTTTAATTGTTATGCTCCGTCTATAAACTTGACAATATACACCTGCCACACATCTTCTACCATCCAAAGGTTGACTGGTAGAGGATGCCTATGACATTAAGCCCGCCTTTTGCAATGTATTTACAGGAATATTAATAAAATAATTACTTTGCTAAAGTGATGACGCCTAGCAGAACCGCAATGGAAATACGATATAAAATTAGTGGGTTACACGCGGAATTATTTAATTAGAAATCTGAAATCCTAAAGTAAATAAATTGCTTATGGCCAGTGTTATTGTGAGTCAATGGCAATACCCCCTCTCCTTGCGATGTTCCCACTTCATCCACTTCAAGCCCCTACCTCATCATTTACTGACTACTATTACCTGGACTGACTCCAACCGTTTTTGGTGTTTACGTAATAGTATAGCATATGATGTTTTCGAAATTTACGCCAAGCAATTGGTAGCCAAACCATTGTTCCGATAAAAGTCACGCACACAATAAACAAGGTCCGCACCGGTGAAATGCTGCGTGCATGACTGAATTCCCAATGACCGAACGTGTAGTTTTTATGAGCTTGTTACACTACACTAAATCAGGGACCCTACATCCCTTAAAAGAGAGGTGTAATAAGAGTTAGGGCCCTAATTCTCTAACAAACTTTCAAGGCCACCTCGATTTAGGGCCCTGATTCAGGGTAGTGTAATAACCGTTTTACCCCTACCGCGCGTCGTACAGTAGGATCAACGTAACTCGACCGAATTGAAGTTGGCGAAAAGTGGTTGCGCAGATGCATTTCTTAGTAGTAAATGTTGACAGGAAGCAGGGTGTGGGGGCGGTAACTAAACCAAGAGAATTAAAGATACGATTACGCATTACATTGTCATAATTAGTATTATAACTCGTGTTTTTTAGGATTTTTTTCGTAAAGAATTTGTTTTTTAAACTTTCTTTAGTATTTACTGTTCTAAATTTAAACATTTATGAACTCATATAAATAGTATTTTTATATTGTTGAATTAAAATTTTGTTAGTATTTTTAACCGATTAAACATAATTAATTGTTTTTGTAAGTATAATTTTAGGGTCGCATCTCTATGACATGCGAGAAAGTGATAAGAACCTAACTTCAATCCGGTCAAGATATGTTGATCCAACTGTATGTATTTTATAACAGATTTGCATTTCACAGGATTTAAACGGCTAATACACTACCCTGAATCAGGGCCCTAAATCGAGGTGGCCTTGAAATTTGTTAGAGAATTAGGGCCCTAAATCTTATTACACCGCTCTTTTCAAGGATTTAGGGTCCCTGATTTGGTGTAGTGTAAGTAAATGAGCACATTATGGGCCTTTGTATATAAATTATCTTATTACAGTCCACCAAATCGTATGGCAATGAAAGAGCTCCTGGAATCGTTGATCTCAAATGACTACATGCCCCTACATCGTACGCTCAAGGCTTCGGGACCAATACCTCTGCCTACTTTCCTAATGGATACCACCGAAATTACTGCTGATAAGGTAAACAGATTACTGTGAAATATATATATTTTTTAAAAAGATAATTGCCACACAAGCCTGTGTTTTTTTCTTTACGTTAGTATATAATTTCAATATTTATGAAGCTCTGTGTCATGTGAAATTGAACCCACTGAGGTAAAAATTGGAATAATTATTTTTATTATTTGTAATTTTTTTACTCTATAAAATTATACAGGGTTTCATTTGTACAGACGGTCAAAAATATGGTCTATTACCTTACGGTTGAAATTCATTAGCACGTCATAAAAACTAAGATTTTCCTTGCAATAATATTCTGACAGTTACTAATTTCAATCTATTTTGGTTATAAAGGTAGCTTTGTCAAAACTGATATACCAGTTTTTTGACCGACCATATATTCATACATCAATGTGTCCATCTTCCTTAATAATCAGTTTGAGGATATACATAATATGCCGCCTGATTCAATCGGCTATTAAAAACTTTTTTTTAAAATATTTTACTAATTGTGAAAATATATATATTACGAGTCTTAATCTCGTGAATAATTTAAGGTAAAATACCTTGTTTATTGCCCGACGTTTCGACCGTGTTGCAACGGCCTTGGTCACGGGTAGAGTTCAGCTCAGCGTCGGTCCGTGAAGTGCGGGTTTCGGAAACTCGCTTGATTTTTATGACTCATTATTATAGAGCTGACACACTAGCGTGTAATGTCTGTTCGGCGGTGTATACACCTGCTGATCACGGGATTCCACGATGATGACAAACTGTATTCATCTTCTCGGTTGAAATTGACATGTTTTTTTATTTCAACCGCTTCCCTCGCCATCCTGTAGTATCTAATTGTGACGGTCAGTGGAGAGGACCTGTGGTTTAAGTAGTTCAATCCAGTGATTGGATCCCGCATCCAGCAAGTGTTCCGTTATTGCTGACTTGTTTTTCTGTCGGTTTTTCACAGCCGCGATAAACAAGGTATTTTACCCTAAATTATTCACGCGAATAAGACCGCGAAATTAATGCTTCGCTCCTATTAGTCATAGCGTGATGTTATATAGCCTTTCTCGATAAATGGGCTATCTAACATTAAAATCAGTAGTTCCCGAGATCCTTCCTTCCTGAGAAACAAACCAACAAACTCTTCAGCTTTATAGTATTAGTATAGATGAATGTTACATATTTCCAGGCTGTATGGAAGTGCCTAGTAAACAGAGGCGCTTACAATCCGTTATACGACACAGATTATGAGGGACTAACAGGACTCCGACCTGAGAGGCTAGATAAGAGACAGAACACACCACAGCAGCATAAACCTAAAGTAATTATATCTTGTTTTTATTTCCATATTGTGTCTGCGTAGTATTTAATTGACGTACGAAGATAACTGAATCAAAGATGAAAAAAAACCTAGTTTACAAATACAATAATTGCATTTTTGAAAAATAAAAAAAAATGAAGTCTAAAGCCAGGAATCGAACCCGAGACTTCCGTAGTTGTCGTCGTATAGTTGATCGCTGAGTGTTCCCACAGCCGGCGAGTACTCGCTCTATACTGCATCTCTTTTATTTACACGGACGATATCTACAAATTACATCTGTTGTACTTTTCTTGAGCGATAAATCGCTAAATAGATATAATGAGCTTCTCGCTCATCGTTGTTAGTGGGACAGGTGCCTAAGTACCAATTCGCTTATCTTATAGCAAGAAGAGAAAAAAGAGAAATCAGAAGAGAAGAAGCCCCTAGAAGAACCAAAGGACCCGGCGAATGTGGTGGCTGAAGCCAAAGAGCTGACATCACTGGCTCTGAGGGGGGCACTGAGTGTGCAGCATCAGCAGAGGTTGTTGGCGCTGTTAGACCAGGAGCCTAATATCGTGTATGATATCGGGGTCACACCTACACAGGTTACATTTTAATAAATATAATATTTACTAGCTTATGTACGCGGATCCGCCCGTGTGGCAATATACGCTATTGCCCAGGTCCTAAGGAAACTAGCGTGATGATATATAGCCTACTAGCTTTCGCCCGCGGCTAAACCCGCGTGGATTTCGGTTATCGCGATAAAAAATCTCCATACCAAATTTCATCTAAATCGGTTTAGCTGTTTGAGCGTGAAAGCGTAACAGACAGGCAGAGTTACTTTCACATTTCCCACTTCATTTAACTTAATCCGGACGTAGGAGATTATACTCCCAAAATTTGAATAGATCTCTGTGCAATAGTTTGTGTGCCAATCCCGAACTAACAAACAGACACGAATAAAACTAAGCGTGGTTTTGATTTATATTTTTGTGAAGTGATAAGTGCAAGTCGTTAGGCTATGTACACCCTTGCGCGGTCGTGCGGCGAGCGTGTGCTCCTAACCTAAGTGTACAGTACTCCAAAAGTAATAATGCGCATAGAAATCTTCGGAAATCTTCGTCATTGTTCGGCAACGGTCGTATTACCCGAGCGTCGAAAGACGATATTTATATAGAGTGGTTAAGAGCAATTTCTCTATGCCTAATTTTATATATTATGTGTTTTGTGCTAAAACAGATTTGATTTACCTGTAACGAAATTTGATTCGATAATTCCATGTAAGTAAATAGCGAAAACGCTACAATCATTGTTGGAGTGATTAGTTTTCAAGTGTCTTACCGAAGTTGGTGTAATTATGGAGGAAAAGGTTTAAATAACATAAGGTTTTATTAGAAGGAGAAAAAAACGTTTTCAAATAGAGGTTTACATAAAATATAATCAAAATCTCAGTTCAAATTTGTTTACAGCACTAATCATTCCAGAAAAATAATACAATTATAAAAAAATTAATCAGAATCGAGGAAGACCTCTATTCCCGACATCGCAGATTCATCAGAAGTTTCATTATGCTCTTGTTCATTTACACTTTCCTCACTGCTATCACCTGTGTAAATAATCAGTTTATCGGAATAACTATCGATTCTTGGCTCAAATTTTCTATATTCATCTTCGCATTGAACCGCATGATCAGAAACTTTTTTCCATTCTTCTGGTCCTATTTTATTGATTTTTTCTAATATAGCATCTTTAACTGACGTCACAGTCATTGCAATATTTCTCTTGGCCACGTGTTGCTTTATTTGGGACCAAATATTTTCAATAGGGTTAAAATCGGGATGATATGGTGGCAATCGTATAATTTTATGCCCATGTTCCTCCATTATACGGTCAATGGCAAATTCTGTGTAATTTTCTTTGTATCTTTGTATAATTTTATACAAATCGGGTTTCAGTTTCTTTGGGTCATGCGGAATGTTGTGTTGTTGTAACCAAGCTGTCATTTGTGGTTTAGATGTGTTTGAGTTTGGTGGTTTCACAGACAGCTTATTATGATATGGGGCGTTGTCTATTACCAACACACTATTAGGAGGCAAGTTGGGAATCAATTGATTGCGTAGCCAAGTTTGATAACGTTCCGCGTTTATTTCTTTATGATAGTCACCTTCTGAGTCGACACATTTATGTAACATTAGAGCCCCTGGGACGAAGCCTTTTTCATTGCCTGCGTGTACAATAATTATTCGCTCTCCTTTGGAAATGGGTTGTTTGATACCTTTTTTGTTGCTATCTTGCCAAGTTTTACCCTTAGTATGTGATGTGTGCACATACGACTCGTCCATAAATACTATGTTTCTACCAGAACTCCTCAGCTGTTGTATTTCTCTGAGATATTTGATCCTTTTTAGGCGTATATCATGTTTTTCCATAAGTAATTGTCTGTTATTATCAGTTTTCAGAAACCTAAACCCCATGTCTTTCAAGATCAACCTTAAAGTCTCGGCACAGCCTTTGAAATTAATAGCTTCGATCAACTTTATTCTTAAATTATTTACAGTTGGGAGTTCTTTCAGCGTCAATTGAAAATTGTATATCATATTACGAATAACACAGTAGTCGAAATCATCAAGTACCAGCCGAAATCTACTTTTAGGTCTTCCTTTTTTCGGTGTAGAAAATTTCTTTGATTGATTATGTTTTTTTTCGTTTAAGATATTACTCAAAGTTCGTCGCGAAATTCCTGTAGCTTTTGTAACACGGTCTTGAATTTTTTTAAAATAACCATCATGGTCTCTGTTGAAAACATTGGCTTCATTTAAGAAATAAAGGTACACATTAAATACCATTTGCCGTGCTTGTGAATTAAGCGGTTTTCCACGTTTAAATTTATCCATTTTGGAAGAATTCGTCTGAAAGAAAATGGCATGGGCAGAGTTAGGTATATATTTTTTATGCATGTTTATCTATTTATTTAATTTAAATAAATCTCATTTTTTAAATGTTTTTCTAGTACTTAATATGTATTTAATGTAGGTATTTTATTTTTTTAATATTAAAAAAACGTGAAATATGTTATTTATTTTCCTTTTTTCAAAATATACTATTTAAATCTGAATAAGCTAATTAATGTTGAAATTATATTTACCAAGAAGGGTGTGTAATAGCAGCTCTATATATTTCCACAAATAGAGAACACGTGCAGTCACTACCAATATATAAAGACGACTGACAGACATTTCGCTGACCGGCGACAGCTGCCGAACGCCCGATTTGTTTTCGATTGTGCACACATGATATTGACTCCTATCTCTTTTAAACAAGGTGCAAAATGCAAATGCCTTGTTTAGGGCTCTTACGATTCCATGATTCGAGTGTTTCCGGGAATACGACAATTAGCGAAGATCTGCATGTGCATTATTAATTTGGGAGTACTGTACCTACGTATTCAAACTTTTGTTAGACGGAACTAACAAACATTTGCCTACGGTAATATGAGTGAGTGTCTGTGTGTGTTGACAAGCATAGCATGCGATATTCATACCGAACTGCATTTTTTTTTTTAAAGGTAACTAGCAATGTGGGATCGAGTCCCACATTACTAGCAATCTTGTTAACCCCTTTAGCTACGCTCAAAGACTTGTGTTAGGAGTGGGTTCACGTCGGTAGTATAATGGGTAGGATTCGAACCAGCGACCTAACGATTGCGAGATCGATGCCTTATCCATTAGGCTACCGCCGCTTCTTAACAATAATGCTAATTAACAATAATAATGTTTCACTCCTGACACTTTTTAGCGACGCCCACAATATGGCCGACCATAAACAAAAGGATTAATAGACGGCCATATTGATGCGCTGCGTTCGGATTGCATGCGACGGCCGACCGCAACTGCCTCACGTTGTACGGCTACGTGTTAAAGGTGGCGTGATTTCTTGCCGGGGTGATTTTTTGACCGTCATAAGCGACAGCGTTTGTGATAGCGGACATAGGTCGCTACAGTATATTAAAAAAAAATGTGTGGCACTCGGGGACTGCTGCGGTAAAGCTATTGCATAGCATTTTTATCAAATTAAGCAATTAAAAAAAAAAAATTCATTATAAAAAACAATGTTTTTAATTTTTTTATCTTTAATTTTATTTCTAAATTACAAAAAAAGGAATTAAAAAAAAAAAAATTTTTTTTTTAATTATAACAAAACAATGTTTTTAATTTTTTTTTTCTTTAAAAATCTTTTTTTTTTTTTAATTTAAAAAAAAGTCATTAAAAGTTCTGCTATTCATCGATAGATGGCAAAACTAAAAAGTATCACCGCTGTGCCCGTCGGAGTGAGGAGCGTGAGGTTTTTTCGTTACGGAATTTCTGGATTCGGTCCCCGCGCTCAAGGCCCGCGATAGAAGCTATGCAATAGCTTAATAATATCTCTAACGTTTCAGTTACCCGAGCTAGTAGAGAACAACCCAATGGTAGCCATATCTGTGCTACTAAAGTTGATCCACTCGCAACACATCACGGAGTACTTCAGCGTGCTCGTCAACATGGAGATGTCGCTGCACTCCATGGAAGTTGTTAACAGGTAATGTACTCAAAACAGTTACATACATTTTTATATAAATGAGACATCCCCAGTAAGTAATATAAATACTTGTGTTGGGGCTGTCTCGCTCCTTCCCTTTATATTAGCAATATTGAGACTATTGTTTATAAAGTATGTATAAATCTAAAATTATAATTAAAATGAATATTAAGAAATAACATAAAGAATAAAATTAGAATAAATATAAAATAAATTTAAAATACAATAAAATTAAATTCAAAGTTAAAATTGAGATAAAAATTAAAATCAGAATAAAAATCAAATTTAACAAACAAAATACAATCAAAATTCAAATCAAGATTGAAATCTAAAATCAAATCAGTATGTATAAATCTAAAAATATAATTAAAATGAATATTAAGAAATAACATAAAGAATAAAATTAGAATAAATATAAAATAAATTTAAAATACAATAAAATTAAATTCAAAGTTAAAATTGAGATAAAAATTAAAATCAGAAAAAAAAAAATCAAACAAAATACAATCAAAATTCAAATCAAGATTGAAATCTAAAATCAAATCAGAATGCAAATCAAAATTATATCATTCATACTTGTCGACTGCCTCTGTGGCGCGGTGGGAATGTGTCCGACTGCTACGCAAGAGGATCCCCACACAGGATAAAACTTTGTGTGATGAGCACGATGGTTTATTCTGTGTCTGGGTGTAATTTATCCATAATATGTGTGTATTTAGATATATTAGATATAATAAGTATATTTATCAGTTGCCTGGTTACCATAGAGAAGCTCTGCTTAGTAGGGAATCAGATGAGGTTGTGTGAGTTGTCCCAAGATTTGATATAATATATATTGCAACGGCCGTGGTCACGGGTAGACTATGTTTAAATGTCGATGTAAGCTGTATAAGAATAAATAAATACATTCATATTCCCTATTGGTTTACTTCAATCCATCTACAACTAGTCATCCCATTCACCAATCGGCTCACTTAAATTCATCTAAAACTGCTTCATTCATTTCATACTTTTTATTTATAAAAAAATATTAAAAATTAATGCTTATATCTGGACCATAAACCACAAAATTGACCACTCTCCAGAAAGAAACGACGCGACTGTGCGGCCAATACTTGTCTCTTTTCTGTAAATTGGCACCTGCCTCTGTGGAGCAGTGGGGGTGTATCCGACTGCTACGCAAGAGGTCGTGGGTTCGATCCCCACCCAGGATAAAACTTTGTGTGATGAGCATGATGGTTTATTCTGTGTCTGGGTGTTATTTATCTATAATATGTATTTATTTAGAAATATATAAGTATGTTTATCAGTTGTCTGGTTTCCATAGTACAAGCTCTGCTTAGTTTGTGATTAGATAGCGTTGTGTGAGTTGTCCCAAGATATTATATTATATTATATTATTATAAATTCAAAGTGACATGATCTGAGACATGTTCAAATCAGATATCTAGAAAGAGACAACTACTAGTTGCGCGGTTGTTTTTGTCTCTCTTACGCTCTGCAGCGTGTAGTAGCTTCATGGTCAGAACCAAGATATTTGGGTGAGGGTGAGATGACTACAATAACAATAAATTATTTTACACTATAAAGGAAATAGCATTTACGAAAATATTCTGGAAAACAATGTTTCTCTACAATTTTACGTTGTCATGAATTTATAAACATCAAAAAAACATTGAAACAACATGATTTGACCATACAAAAGAATGACGTCATTGTTTTGTATTTCTTATAAATTAGTACGATGCGAATCGTTTTGACGTTTCTTAAAAAGATACTGAATTGACTTGACAGTCATCTACCCTATTATGGCATGACATGACAAGTTCCCTCCGTCCAGTCCCTCTCTTCTAGGTAAGACCTTTTCAACTTCTCTACCGTCCAACATCGTCTTCCTGGAGGCCAATTTACGTATTTAAAGCAGTACAGCTGCAGTGCAGTTGCAGTTAATGTACGATTAAAATGGCCACTTTCGTATTCTTGTAACTTTGGGATCGATCTCAAAAACGCTTGCGCACCATACTAGAATGTCGTTATTGCGCTCTCGAAACGCATACATAATGCAAGCGTATTTGAGATCGATCCTAAAGTTACAAGAATATAAAAATGGCCGTTTTAATCGAAACTTAACAGCAACTGAACTGCTTTAAATACGTGAATTGACCCCCTGGTCTTTTTTACTCCATGGTCGACAGTTCTATAATGTAAAGCTAAGTTTAACAAGACATATTCATTCCAGGTTAACAACATCAGTGGACCTACCAGTGGAGTTTGTCCACTTATACATAAGCAACTGTATATCTACGTGCGAGACGATCCGCGATCGCTACATGCAGAACAGACTAGTTAGGCTAGTTTGTGTGTTCCTACAGTCTCTCATTAGGAACAAGATTATTAATGTTAAGGTACGTTTTATTTGGTCTAAGCACGCCCTGATTTCATGGCAGGTACTGTAGCCATCAGGCCAGCTCGTGAGCAGGTACCGGGGGTGTTCCTCAGAACTTTTATCGGGCTTTTAAATGACACTTGTGGATTTCTCTCGATTGAAATCCTACTAAATAAGTACATAATTATCAACATCAATTCACTTTATACTGGGTGGCGCAAAAGTACTGGCACTAAAGAAAATACTTTTTTTTTTTTTTATATGACATTTTCTGTCATTCTGTTGTTGAAAATTGTGTAGTGAACAAATGTAAAATACACTGAAAATAAACATGGACCGTTTTACTCCCCAAGAACGTGGAATAATTGTGTCAATGTTCTTACGGAATAATTCATCAGTGATAAGAACACAACGTGAATTTTGTCGACGATTTCCCCACCGTCCGGCACCGATTGGTCGCACAATTCGACGCTTTGCCACACGCCTTGAAGCAACTGGCTCAACATTGGATAGACCTAAGTCTGGGAGACCAAGAACAGGCCGTTCAGCTGAAAATATCGATGCTGTGCGCGAAGATGTGGAAGAGTGTCCAGAAACATCAACGAGGCGACGTGCCACACAATTGGGCATTTCCAGACGGACCCTGCAGCGTATTTTGGTGAAAGACTTAAAGATGTTCCCGTATAAAACTCAAATGACTCATCAGCTGCTGCCTGCTGACCACCGAGCTCGTCTAGATTACTGCCAGCGCGTCATAAACCTCAACCTTGAAGAGGATGATTTTCCTTCAAAATTGGTTATGAGTGACGAAGCGCATTTCCATCTCTCAGGGCATGTCAATAAGCAGAATACTCGGTTCTGGGGCACTGATAATCCGCGCATTATTCAAGAAACACCTCTACACCCACTAAAAGTTACTGTATGGTGTGGCATCTGTGTTGACAGAGTGATCGGACCCTATTTTTTCGAAGACGCTGGAGGCAATGCGATAACTGTCACTGGAGAACGCTACAGAACCATGTTACGTGAGTTTTTGATACCCAGTTTGGACGAATTGGGGCTGGAGCACATCTGGTTTCAACAAGACGGCGCTACGGCACACACAGCGCGCGACACTATGGACTTAGTGAGGGACGCTTTTCCAGGCCGAGTTATCTCTCGTTTTGGTGATTTGCCTTGGCCTGCAAGATCACCCGATCTGACCAGTCCAGACTTCTTTCTTTGGGGTTTTTTGAAATCTCGGGTGTATGTGAACAAGCCACAGACTCTCGCAGCTCTAAAAGAAAACATTCGTCAAGAAATAACGAACATATCGCAGGAAGTGTTACGGCAAGTTATGCAAAATGTCATAAATAGGGCTCAAATGTGTATCAACTCTGGAGGTCACCATTTAAAAGACATCATCTTTAAATCCTAATGGTACGAAATTTAATGGCACAAATATACATTTAAAAAAATCTAAATCTAGTTTTCTAATTTAGAAAAAATGTTATAGCTGAACCAAATAGGGTCTTTACTTTTGCGCCACCCAGTACATATCACATTTATTAACAACTTAGAATTACTATTTTACTCTTATTTAAATCAAATCGCATTTAAACGACCCGAATCGGTCGGCCATGACACTCGCAATTTTACAATGACGTGTGTGTGTGTGTGTGTGTGTGTGTGTGTGTGTGTGTGTGTGTGTGTGTGTGTGTGTGTGTGTGTGTGTGTGTGTGTGTGTGTGTGTCTGTGTGTGCGTGTGTGTGTGTGTGTGTCTGTGTGTGCGTGTGTGTGTGTGTGTGTGTGCGCGTGTGTGTGCGCGTGTGTGTGCGCGTGCGTGTGCGTGTGTGTCTGCGTGTGTGTGTCTGCGTGTGTGTGTGTCTGTGTGTGTTTGTCTGTGTGTGTGTGTCTGTGTTTTTTTTTTTTTTTTATAGAGGTAGAAAAATACTTTTACGTATCGTTAGGACTAGCCTGGTATGTCGGGCTCGATAATGTAGATGTTCAATACCGACTAAAAAACCTCCTCTGTCTCCAGCCTCTGTTTCCGCCGCGGAAACCGCCGTTAGGCATTACTTCACGGGGGGAGGATTTTAGCTGTCACTCTTCCTTCAAATAGTTGAAGCCACTGCTTCTTCGCTTCTAACTATCATAACATTTTATCTTTTGCACGCTTCTTTTCTGAGGTACGGAGATCCTGGAGGACTTCCGTGGCGAAGGTATTGATCGCGTTCCAGGTCTCCCTTGATAAGAGCATCGCATCAACCAATGTCTCTGGTTGAATTTTCTGTGTGAGGACAGTCTCCAGAGCACTACGTGGCAAGATGAAACGAGAGCACGCAAAGAAGACGTGCTCCGCGTCTTCATGAACTCCGGGACAGGACGGGCATTCTGGAGAATCATCGCGTTTAAAGCGACGGAGATATGCTCGAAAGCAGCCATGTCCTGAGAGCATCTGGGTCAGATAATAGTTCACTTCACCATGGTTTCGGTTCAGCCAGGCATCTATTTGAGGTATGAGACGGTGCGTCCATCTACCCGTTGTTGCGGTATCCCACTGCGTTTGCCATCGACGTATACTGTGCTGCCGTTCTTCAATTCTGAGTTCATCAGAGCTTGATGTAGATGATCTCCGTCGTTTGTAAAGAGCTTTCCTTTCCTCAGCAAACAGTCTAATAGGCAGCATTCCAGAAATTACGCAGACCGCTTCCTCCGACACCGTGCGAAAGGCACTGGCCACTCTCAGGGCGCCCAGTCGATATATTGATGCCACTTTTCTCCCGGATTCTTGGTTTCGGAGGACGTCAGCCCAAATGGAAATTCCATAAGTCAACACCGACGTGACTACTGACGACAGTAATAACCTCCTGCTCTGTTTTGGGCCTCCAACATTAGGCATCAATCGTGATAAGCATGCTCTGACTGCAGACGCTTTCATGCTTACATGCTCTATCTGCTGTTTGAAATTGAGTCGGGCATCGAGCATCACTCCCAGGTACCGTATGAACGGTTGCGCTGTAATATCGTGATCTCCAGCTCTCAGCGTGATGGTTTCCACCTGTTTTCTGCTAGTGATGAGCACTGCTTCGGTCTTGTGCTGTGCTAATTTCAGGTTCACCGTGTTCATCCATTGTCTGATTTTTTCAAAGGTAATGTCAAACGCCAGATTTATATCATCAAGATGCTTTGCGACAATCACCACGGCCACATCATCCGCATATGCTACGAGTTTGACATTTCTTGGCAATACCAATCTCAGTAGACCATCGTACATGATATTCCACAGTAAGGGGCCTAGAACCGAACCTTGTGGTACTCCTCCAGTTATTTTGTATTCCTTCGGACCGTTCTTTGTGTCGTACTTCAGGAGCCTATTAGTGAAGTAGTTCGCAACTATCCTGCGCAGGTATGCTGGTACGCTTTTACCTTCAAGGGCCCGCATAATGCAGTCCCAATTGGCGGAATTAAAGGTATTTTTGATGTCTAGTGTAGCCACCAAGCAATACTTCTTTGCACCTCCCTTCCATCTGGTTCCTGAGATCGCATCCTTGGCTATAGTCACAACCAAATTGACCGCGTCTAGGGTTGATCGCCCTTTCCTGAATCCGTACTGGTTGTCTGCCAGCAGCGGTTCAACTGCTGCCTCAATCCGTTGATGTATTATTCGTTCCAGTATCTTGCCAGCCGTGTCTAGCATGCATAGTGGACGATAGGATGACGGTTCATCTGGTGTTTTTTTTCCTTTAGGGAGTAGTACCAGTCTTTGTTGCTTCCACTTTTGAGGAAAAGTACCTTCTTTGAGACATGTATTGTAGACTTCTAGAAACAATCCCGGTGCTGCTTTGATAGCTGTTTTTAAAGCAATATTTGGGATGCCGTCCAATGCCGGAACTTTATTATTCCCCACTCTATTGCATGCTTCCATCAGCTCGTTCTTTGTTATAGGCAAGATTTCCTCCAATTGGCACTGAACTGGTGGGTAGTTGAATTCCCTTTGTTGAGGAAACAGCATAGTAACGATCCTCTCCAGAAGTTGTGGACATGTAGGTGACGGCATTGGTTGGCTTTTCAAGCGAATCATAGCCACCTTATATGGCCTACCCCACGGGTTCCTCTCTACTTCGTTGATGAGTTCATCCCAGCATTCTTTCTTACTATCTTTGATGGCCATTTTCAGTTTCTGACGCGCTATTTTGTACTCTGCTACCAGTTCTGCAGAGTTTGGTCGTCGATAGGCACGCTGTGATATTCTTCTTTTCCTGAGGCACTCTGTACGAAGAACGCTGATATGATCATTCCATCAGTGCACTGAAGGACGCTGATTTATGCCGGGTTTTCGGGGCATACTCGCGTCGCAGGCCTGGGCAACTTTTTTCATTAGGTTCTCGGTTTTCTTCTCAGCATTTCCAGTGATGATCGAGTCACTATCCAAGGCTACGACAAAGGCAGTTGGGTCAAAAGATTTTACTTTCCACCCAATCGCGTTGGTTTGCCTGTTTGCTCTTCTTGAATTCTGGCCAGTTGATATTTCCCAAAGTATTGCGTTGTGGTCGCTAGCTGTGTAGATATCCATCACCTTCCAAAGGAGGCTTTTCTTAACAAGGCTACTGCTGACGAAAGTGAGATCCACAATAGAACTAGCTTCGCCTCTAATAAACGTTGGTATGTCACCACTATTGAGCAAGACTACATCTAGTGTAGCTATGGCCTCCAGTAGCGCTCTGCCTCGTGCGTTAGTCTCCTTGCTGCCCCAGTCCACTGCCCAGGAGTTGAAGTCGCCAGCTATTGCCACTGGATAATGCTGCTTTGCATCGTCGATCAGCAAATCCAAAAAGTCAATGAATTCGTCGATTGTAAGACTGGGCGGAGCACAGCAGCTGTAAAAACGGATCTCATTGACCCATGCTGCTACAAAGCCTTTCCTGTTGTTAACTACACTCTGGAAAGGAAACTTGCCACAAGACCAGATGACGGCTTTACTAGTGACTTCCGTTTCCCATGGTTGATTGTCTAGATGTCTATATGGCTCTGCTATTAATACTAGGTCTAGCTCTAGTTCGCGCACGGTCTGCATGAGCAAATCATGTGCAGCTTCGCAGTGATTAAGATTGAGCTGTAGTATCTTCATATTCGCCTATTCTTTAGTTTCCGAAGTGCCTCTTTGAAAATCGGGCATCTGCTAGTACCAGCGTGGTGTTCAATATTCTCTGTGCCACCTTTTTCAGCACACAAAACACATCTAGCTGTATTCTTACATTCCACGACTTTATGGCCTCCTTGTCCACATTTAATGCAGAGTTGAAACCGGTCTTCTTTGCTTTTACATTGGATGGCTAGCTGTCCAAAGTGCCAGCATTTTTTTTTTTTTTTTTTATTTTTTATTTTTTTAAAGACGACTCCCGCAGTAGGGTACAAGCCCTGTGTCGCGGGGGACTTTACAAACATACAATTCACGGACACAAATTACACCCAGACTCAGAACAACAATTTGTGGATCACACAAAGTGGTGTCCCGTGTGGGAATCGAACCCACGACCTCTTGCGTAGCAGTCGGACACACTTCCACCGCGCCACAGAGGCAGTCAATGTCAAATTTATAGCATTGCATTGGTCGTTTCGTTGCTCTTATTCGACAATTGACCCAGCCAATCCTGATTTTACCATTTTCGCCAAGTACCTTCTGTGCTATTGGTGCTTTTAGTGTCACTAAGGCAGTTTGGGTACCTCTATAAGCCTTACGAAGAGATTTGATTGCATCCAGTGGGATCTCACATTCCTCTCCAGTTATCTTTTGCAGGGCTTCCTGGATGTCTCCCTTCGTTGTGGTGTCATCGAGATCTAGGATTTCGAGCTCTTCTTGTGGCCCCTTACTGATGACTTTGGCGTCCTCTTTGAGGATGTTGGCAATAGTCTTATACAGAGCTTGGCCTTTATCGGTGTTCTCTTTTGAGAGTATTATTAACATGTCTCCGGCCGTTGTCTTGCGAATCTTGTCTACCGTGGAGTGGACCTGGTCTTCCGGAACGTCTTTCTTGATCCGGCGAAGAATATCGGCATAACTGTCCTTCTCTGTCGGGCGAATGATCAGCGCATTAGGCCTGGTCGCTGATATTCGTGGCTTCTTTTGTTTGAGATTCTGAGGAAGCTGCTTCGGAGGCTGTTCTTCGCGCTGCTTTTTTTTTTTCTTTTCTTGACTGAACTAGCTTCCAGTCTGTTGTCTCCTTGTCGGGGAGCTGTGTTACCTTCTTGTAGGAAGGACTTGGTCTTGAGTCCTTTTTTTTTTATCTGTTTGTCCTTTGATTCAGGAGATGTCCGCTGCTTTCTTTTAGCGGGCCTGTTACCACGCTTCTCCTCGACCACGGAGTCGCTGTCTGCTTCAGCTCCTGTATCCACATCGGTCATAGTCTCAGCGGTTGCTTGGTCACATGATAGTGCTGGTGTGCCTGAACTCTTTGGCGTAACAGTGGCAAGGCCCTGCTGCTTAGCTCGCATTTCGTCATCGAGATTCTTAAACCTTCTGAAGGGATTACAGATACTGGTCGATTTTGCCTTTATTTCTTTGTGGACGTTTGCTCTGGGTTGAACGTACTCATGTAACTCATAGATAAGTTTCTCGAGACTTTCCAAGACCTGCGTCCTCTTCAATTCCACACTTGCTTCTAGCGCTGCTTGCTGGGCAGAGTGCCCGTTTCCACTAACTTCAATTTTGTTTAGGTTTTTAAATTTCTCCATACTGTTCACACGAGAACCGAGGGAAATAACAGTCCACTCCTGCAGAGCCCCGGTTGCTGGAGTAAGGCCACCACGTACACCTGGGGTGGGACCTGGTGCCCCAGGGGAACCGTTTGCGACGCCGCTTCCCGGGCGCCATGCAGTTCTCGGCACGGTATCTTAACGCCTTAACTTGGGGGTGTTTTGTCCGCGGGAGCTATTTTATTTCACTCCTACCCTCTGCTCAAAGAGCAGCGAGCATTCTCCTATCCGCCGGTGGAGACGCGCCCGGTAGCTGTATCACCTCAGCCCCGAGTGTGTGTGTCTGTGTGTGTGTGTCTGTGTGTTTGTGTCTGTGTGTTTGTGTGTGTGTGTGTGTGTGTGTGTCTGTGTTTGTGTGTGTGTGTGTGTGGACGGGTGTGCAGGCGTTTGCGTTTTTTTATAATTATTATTATTCAATCATACTCATTACATCAACTAACATGATTGAAACAGTGACCCCGTTTCGTCATAACTTAATTATTTTGCAGAAAAGAGGGAACCACCCTGCTGCTGCACCTGATTTTAAGGAGTTAATAGTTGATAGCATTTCATCAGTCCTTTCTAGAACGAATGAGGACATGACGGAGCGTGTACCTGTTGATTATGACGGCTGTGATATACGTATCACAGCCGTCATATACAACTGACACACAGTATACAGTTGGCTGGTGTAATAGAGCTCTAGTACTAGTGATTTTATCTGCGAGCTCTATACATTAGCCAACTGTGTACAGTGTACCTTTTCATTTTTGCCATTTTTGAGGGGATTTTAATCTCCAAATCCCCCATGTGCAGGTACACCAGTGCTTGATTTAGGTACTATACTTCTACATAATGGTACAGAAGATAGCTGATCTACAAATATACTAAGATTAATTTATGACAAAGGAGTGGTCCATTTCTCCATACATTTTAGGCCCAGAAAGGACTCACACGAAACGATGTTTGTTTTGAAGATAAATGACTACTCTATTACCCTGTATTATTCTTTTTCCCATAAAACTTGGTGGAATTGAGATACGAGATATTTAAAATGGAAATGATTTCATACCAAAAAACATTACTAGCAATCCCGTTAACCTCTCTAGCTAAGCTCAATGGCTTGTGTTAGTTGCACAAAGTCTCGTTCTTACCCAATTATAACATATTCAATTCATTTTATACAAGTTATACTCGTTAAACTCGGAACTGTAAAACTAATGGCAGGTCAGTCTGCCGCCATTTTTACAACACCAAAATAATAAATGAATAACAACACGAATGACATGACAGATGAAAAAAGTGTTGCAAATGCTTTGAAAAATTATTTATACTATCGATTTATAAACAAAAATCGATTGCAACCAAATAATTATACAACACAATTATAATAAATTACTTTTTTACCGAATATATTTCCAAAATAATTGAAAAACATTGTTTTATATTAAAGTAATAAAGATATTTTTTCTTTACTAACAATTTCTACCTATCAAACGTCGATAAAACGACGTTTGAAGCTTGACTTTTTAAAGCTGGCAACATAAAACAATTATCCGCCATTACCGTAACCTAAGAATCAAATTAAAATAATCTTTAAAACTAAAATCTTTCCCCCAAGTTTTATCAAAAAATGAAAACCACATACAGATTTCAAAAAATATTTGTTTAATTTTAACGTTTCACAACTTTCTGTCCGCTATGGGCCGTATTTGGTACATGTCCTTTCCAAGGTTCCACGGGTCCGGAAATCACAGAGTCAGAAGTGGGAGAAGAAGGGTGGTTTTCATAAAACGGTTTCAATGCAGGCTGGCAGCACCTGTTTAAATTTAACTATTGAGATTTATTTAGTCAGAATCGGACCCTAGATCCAGGCCTTTGAACATATTTTCTTTGACAAGTCATATTGTAACACATATCACATCCATACTTTTTTCCATCTTAGATATATTTCGGGACTTAATCGCGTGAATTATTTAAACGTACGAACCTTTTATTTACCCGACGTTTCGATCGAATTGCACCGATCGTGGTCACGGGTCGACTGTCTGTTTGTCCATCTGTGACAATAGGCCAACATGTTGGGATTTTTATTCTCAAAGAATAACACTATTACAGGATGCCAATTAAACTTTCTCTACTTTTTTATTACGAATGAAATCAAATGAAATGTCATTTGATTTCATTCGAAATAAAAAAGTAGAGAAAGTTTAAAACTAATTGTACTAATTTGAAATTATAAACTCTAATAGATGTATTGTCATCTGTCAGAGTTTATAATTTCAAATTAGTACAATTAGTTTTAGATTTGGTAATGAATTTGGATTTTGAATGACAGACGTCTACTCAGGGCTGGAGGGATACCTTACATTATTAGGTTTTACATTCACATTCATTTCGGCTATAACATAGCTACGGCCCAGTGGCGGAGGGTCCTTAGAACACCATTACTTTCAGCTTCCCTTTGGATTGTAGTTACTAAGATTATAGGTACAAATAACCATGTTCAGCAAGGTATATTTTTGTAGCGGGTTACCTCAGAAAATTTTTAAACCTTCGCCTCTGCTACGGCCTTTCCTCTACTTCAAAATTGACTCTGTAGGTCCACACCACACCGCAGGGCCGGCCCAGTCTTAGCCTACGTTTTATAGAGTCCCTAAGACAGAACCCTGTGAAACACCATAGGAAACGTCCCTGCGTATTACCTATTAATACCAATTGTACCAACTTTCCACAGGAATTATTCATAGAAGTAGAAGCATTCTGCGTAGAGTTCAGCCGCATCCGCGAGGCGGCAGCATTATTCCGCCTGCTCAAGCAACTGGACTCTGACGCGCCCGGCGGGAAGGAGAGTAAGGACAACTAGCATACCGCCACACGCAATCGCGTCTACCTCGAGAGAAACCTGCGGAGCGGCATCGCTGCCTACAAGAACAGGATGGACGAATATGAGGTGTATGGGGGGCTAGGCAGCTCGCCTCCCTCCCCCTCACCGTCCACATCATAATAGGTAGATGCGAAGACTTGCAAAAAGGACTTGTGGAAAAAAATCACGTGTGGTGTTAAATAAGTGACTAATCTATAAGAATGCAAGACTTGGTGTAGTTAAAGTGAGACTGGCAGAAATTAGCCTATAAACAGGCTACATTGCCATAAATTTAAAAAAAAAAGTGGATGTAAAAACTATGTTGGCAAGCAAAAGCCAGTGTTGAAAGACTGTTCGTAGTGTCGCGTGTGAATGCCGCTAGAGGCGTTAGTGTAACGTAAGGTCTTCGAAATGTCAAGTGTTTGTGGATGGAGTATGTGGGTTAATTGTTTTGAATTGAATGAACAATAATTTTGAATCGGATTGTTGTGAATATATAAATACCTAAGATTATACCTATTAGATTACGGCAAATATGAATTAGAAGTCAGTAGATTCGACTCCCTTTTGTGGCGCGGTGGGAGTGTGTCCGACTGCTACGCCAGAGGTCGTCGGTTCGATTCCCACGGGACACCATTTTGTGTGATCCAGGTCTGTGTGTACTTTGTGTCCGTGATTTGTATGTTTGTAAAGTCCCCCGCGACACAGGGCTTGTACCCAACTGCGTTTGTCGTAAAAACAGAGTAGGTAACAAGCGCTGTGCCACGGAGGACTTTACAAACATACAAGTCACGGACACAAAGTACACCCAGACCCGAAACAACATTTTGTGGAGTCCCGTGTGGAAATCGAACTCACGACCTCTTGCGTAGCAGTCGGACACACTCCCACCGCGCCACACAGGAAGTCAACGTTTTAAACGGTGTTAAGTTAATAAAATATGAATTAAATGTCAATTTTGTATAACAGCTAAACTTCAGGACCTTACTCGACAATGGCTCCAACTAGTGAGCTCAAAAACGAGGCAAATTGTATCAAGGTAATTATTAAAGTACACACACACATAGAATGACTCGCATACATAAGGCACTTGTGTCACCGCCGGCGAGTAGCGAGCAACTCAACTATTTTATCGCTCAATGAACGTACAATAGATGTATATTGTAGATCCTTTTCTTTTATTTATTTTGCAAAACATGTATACTTATTAGTTAAGTAGCAGTAAATTGGCCAATATTTAAGCACATAAAGTGTACTCTTCTAATATTATTGACCTCTTTTTTTTGCATCAGTCCTCTAATATGGTGTATAATATAATGGTGGCAGCACCTTACCTGCATATACAGTTTATAAACAGAGAAACATTGTAAACATTGGCAATTTGAAAAAAGTGGCCACGAGTTTTTATTGCCTGTTCTTTTCTCGGGCTTTACCTATTGTTTGCGAACAGGCATTACAAGTAAATGTAGAATCGACTTTTCACTAGTATTTTGCTTCCTAAGTCAATAAATGATTTTTATTACTATTATTATTATCCCGTCCATGTAAACAAAAGAGATGCAGTATAAAACAAGAACTCGCCGGCTGTGGGAACAGTCTTAGATCTTCATACGTATGTACCTTTCTTTCGCGATAAAGTAGTTGATAAGCTGCTTGCTTTCTCGCCGTTAGTCGGACAAGTGCCTTAGGGAGAGGTGGGCTTGAGAAATCAACCGTTATTAGAATTAATTAATTGTCTCACGTCTTTAATATTTGTGGGTTTTTAATGTGCACATTATTTATATGTACATATAGATGAGATGGTTTCTATCAATTTCTCTTGTTTATTTGCATGTCAGTATATTTTGTCTCATACAAGACTGACGATTGTATGTGCGGTGGTTTATCGCCGGCTGATAATAACCGTATTTCTTTGTTAAGTTAGATAATAAAAGTGTCTTTGTTTTGTAAGATAGAATTTGTAAAAAATACTAACCTATTTCGATTGCTATGTAAATCACGAATGTATGGAATGTACATAATTTGTAAAAATAGGTTTTTCAAATGAATATTGTTAAGGTATTTGTATTGAATTAAAATAAGTGACAGTTGTTTGTAAATTTGTATTTATGGTGTATAAAGTTGAAATGTAAAACTCAAGAGTATAGAAGGAATTTCGGAGCAAAATAATTTCAGATTCCCTTGTCCGCAAGTGATGTCTGTGTGGGAACGCCCATACCAAGGATCATTTTTCGGGAGGTGTTTTCATAATTTCAGGGAAAGGGGGGGGGGGTTCAACCCCTAAATACCTCCCTCCCCTTTAGCTATGCCCATGTGTGCCTACGTGCATTGCTTGAGTGATACTCTTGATATTTTATGCTCGAACCATTTTGGTAAAAGCATTTACGTTGTTACATAGACTGTAACAAAATTATTTGTTCGATGTTAAATAGCCTAAAACAAAAATGAAAACCGCCGCGGTTTTTTCCCGCGACTGATTTTTACTCGTATTTTGGGGGTTTCTGCCTTTAGCCACCTGTGTAAAAACGTTGTGCGATCTAAGCCTTATACAGTCTAGTACGTATGGTACGCAACATTCTTCCTTAATGAAAAAGAGTATGGTTAACTTTTTAAATTATCCTAAACTAGCTTTCGCCCGCGGCCCCGCCCGCGTGGGTGTCGGTTATCGCGATAAAAACTATCCTATGTCCTTCCCCGGGACTCAAACTACCTCCATACCAAATTTCGTTTAAATCGGTTTAGCTGTTTGAGCGTGAAAGCGTAACAGACAGACAGAGTTACTTTCACATTTGGCGATGGTAGAACCATAGTGATCCAAGTTACAATTTGAACTTACTGAGAAAACAAGGGAAATGCGTTTGCATTTGTTGCAATGAAAATAATAGCTTATTACTGGAAACTCTTTATTAAAATTATAGCTTACAAATTAGAATAAAAATTATGACTACGTTTATTTAGAATATTCTATCTTTATAAAACAAAATGTTGGTTTTTCCGAAAATTAAAGCACTTGGATCATTTTAGCACAAACAAAAAATCTTAATTCAAGTAATAGTATGTACGTAACGAAACAAAATTATAAAAATATGTATGGTTAACTTAAGCTAATCATCGCCTAACATGGCAGGTAGAATGTCTTGGTCATCCTGAGACTCCTCACTGGCACCTCTTCTGGAAATATATGGAATTGATTGGTAAAAACTATGATGAATTGGTGGAATGAACTTAAGGATTTTTCGAATATCTTGCATCTTTTTGAATGGGATTGGCTTTGCTCCTGTAGCTTGTTCGGGTAAATAGTGTCTGATGTTATTTAAAAATGTCTCCAAATCCATGTTATTTGGTATGAGGTCTATCTCTTCATATTCTTCGGAGTAATCATTATTATATTTCATTATGCTTGATCCTTTACTGAAACAAATTTTTCGCATCTTTGATATTTTTGCGCCTTCTCGCAAAACAGTTTGGTAGTCTTTAAAGTGACCCGATAAATTTTGGAAATCAAGAAACTTGTCATTCATTTCGCGAACTACGAAGGGGTTATGTTTTCGACAATTACGCACGAGATCCATCCATGCTTGAGGCGTGAAGATATCAGTCCTTTTTCTTTGTGCTTTACTAATGAAGGAGAAGTCAGTGTCATTAGGAAGGTATGTGTGCCCACTCACGAGATAGTGCATGACAATATTGTCAAGGTGGAGTGATTTATTGACCGAAAACATCATAAAATGTAAAATATTCCAGTGATCCAAGTACACATCGTCACTTAGATCACTATGGCCTACTCTATTTTTTGTAATTCTACAACGTCCAAAGTGAGAGGTTGTATTTTCTCTTTAAAAATGTTTCTGAATGGCACTTGGATTAATATGGCATGAAAAAATATTGCTTGTTTTATGGTTTCGTGCTAAAATCTGTATTATACTAAAAATGTCACTTAGATCACTCTGGTTCTACCATCGCCATTTATAATATTAGTATGGATAGTTTTTAAGATAAACGAACGTAAAAAGTAATTTTCAATGGAATTTGTACGAAAATTATTGTTACTTCTCACTTGGTCTGCTGTTACTCGTAAACTTGTAATGCATACTTAGCTGTGATAGTTTTTTTTCTTTTAATTTCGTTTATACTACATATATACTACTACCCTGATTTTTAGGGTTTCCTAGCCAAAATGACAAAAACAGAACCCTTACAGTTTCATCATGTCTGTCTGACTGTCCGTAGGTATGTGGACTAACTGATGTGGTGTGACTGTTCACAGGCATTTTACTTAAAGACTACCAAATAAATGTTGATTAAATTTAATGAAAGGCGTCTTGTAAAAGCCGTTACTAAGTTTTATAGCTAAATAATAAAAAAAACAATATTTTTAAGGGGGCCACTGCATTCATGTAACAGAAGCTAAAAAAAAACATTTTGAGCAAATATCATCGTGTGGCACATTATTCGACAGGTCTTTACAAAAAACATTTTAAGGTTTTTAATAAACTTTTTTGATTAAGTGTATATTTTTGGATAAAATCGCTCCGAAACTTGGATATAAATGTGCCCCAGCTTTCTAGTACTAAGGGTCTCTGAGCTTACCTCCTGGAGACGGACAGACAGATGGACGGTCGGACATAACGAAACTATAAGGGTTCGTTGTTTATGGAATCACACAAACTTTTATCCTGGGTGGGGACTGAACCCACAACCCCTGCCTTAGCAGTCAGGGTCACTAACCACTAGACCAACAGACCAGTCAGGCAAAATTTAAGTCTTTCAAGGTTAATTTTAATGATAATCTACCATAAAAGAGTTACAGTCCTCAAATTATATTTAAATTAATAATGTATTAATTAAAATATGTAACATTTGAAAATTGTTCTTTAATCCGAGTTGTAAAAACTCATAATGAAGGATTCAATTTCATTACAACCTTATTTTAAGCATAGAAATATTTTACACTACATTCAGACGACGAGCAGATAACGTATGTTAACGTGCCTTCATGTGAGCACCTTAGAACATGGAAGAAGTTGTAAACGCGCATTAGGGTTGAACTACATCTGGCCGCACCGAATCGCACTTTCCTATACTTCTTAGAGAGAGCGGAAGTGCGACCGCACACGGCGAAAAGGACGAGGCGCTTGGTAACACGCTCTCTTTTTCGCTCTTGTAAATGACGGTTCAAAGTGACAGAAAAGGAGAGAAGCATAAGAAAGTGCGATTTGGTGCGGCCAGATGTAGTTCAACCCTAAGCCGAAGTAGTCAACATGGGTTATTGGCTCATCTGAATGTAGGTAACTGTTTATAATCTCGTAATAATAATTGAGTGAAACAATAAAACAAAAACAAAATATTCAATGTGTATTATTATGAATAACTACAATATTATAACCCAATGTTAATTCTAACTAAAATAGAAACCTTTGAATGTATGACAGTCTTTTCAGGGGATAAATATTTAAAGAATCAAGTCAACACTCATTGGATCACTAAAACTTAAGTGTAGCACCTTCCAGAATCTTCCTTGTTTCCTCATCAGCAGCTATGTCTAATGGTGAACAGTCATCTTCGTCTTTCAACAATGAGGCACCAGCTCTTAACAATATATTGGTCGACTCAATGTGGCCACAGGAAGCAGCATAGTGTAAGGCGGTTTGACCACATTCATCAACAACATCAACTGGACAGCCTCCATCTAAGGCCGCTTGTAAAGCTTTCGTTGCATTCCTATCTGCAGCCCAGTGTAATGCTGTAAGGCCATCTTCGTCTCTCTGATGACGCAATTCCGGGTGTTCAGCTAGAAGCTCTGTTATCCGCTCAGCATAGTTCTCTCGGGCCGCATCCAGTATAGATAACTCATTATATGCTAATTCAGGTTCATCTTCCGGCCTACATAGTGTAGAGACCGCTACCCAGGCTTCTTTCATCCCAGTTTCATTGTCAATGCTCAGTTCTGTTAGTTCTGGTGCATATTTCTGCACTAAGGCAATATATTTTTCCTTGGCCTTATCATTTGGTAAGTCACCTAGTGATCTCCATGCCTCCCATTTCCTACGACCACGTCCATCCAACCAGCCAGGCTTAGCAGTGTTGCATTTGCCTTCCAATCCTTGTTTATAAAGACTATACAGCTCTAAAAGTTGATTGTTATCTAATTTATTAGTTAGCTTCCTCACATGATCAGCCGCTTTGTTAAAAGATATGTCTAAAGGTGACTGGTCATCATCAGAAAAGTCTGAGTCAGGATATTCCGGTAGTGCTTCAGCCATTTTAAAGATTATCTATTGAATGAGGCGGTCTAATTATTTTGACTTTGAACTGTCAAGTTCAATCCTTCTAAAGTGTGTACCTGTTTGTTGGTAGCATCAGCAGCAGCTGAGGTACTTACAAACTCAATGAAACCGTATCCCTTACTGAGGCCAGTTGAACGGTCAAACACTACTCTTGCACTTTGCACAGGACCAAACTGAGAAAAATATTCTTTGAGCTGACGATGACCTACGGTCCAGGGGAGGTTGCCCACATATAGGCGAGCTGCTCTAGCTGTGCTGGCCATAACCTTAAACTGCTACTATTTCAAGTAAATGCAAAGAACGATCCCCAACCAACGCTCTGTAGTCGACGCCTGAACTCTCACTCAGCGAATCCAAGTCCAGTAGTGCGCCTTTCAGTCCCCACTTCTTCAGTAGAGCCTCAATAGACCAGTCCGCGCTGCGTTCCTGGTAAGAACATAAAAATCGCGCGTCAGTGCCGTCTAGGAGGTAAGCTACAGTCGATAACACTTCCTCAAATTGGGAGGGTTCGTAAAAGCAGTCCGATGCTAGAAGTAAGTCCACTGGTCTTAAATTATGGACTTCGGATAAGAACAAACCCCAGGCGAGCCCGAGGATCTGCACGTCGCGATTGGGGACTAGGCCGTTGGCCTCGCAACAAGCTGACAAGTGTCTCAAGGACCTCGGTAAAGCGACGCTGTCGGTGAGTGTAACTCTGGCGCCGCACTTTGCAGCGAGGATGCCAGGCAGGCCTGTACCGCAGCCCAGCTCTAGCACGCGCAGGCCGCGCAAGTGTCGTCTTTGCGTCCACAGATACCAGGCTAACAGCGGCGCCGATGGCCACGTGTAGAACGAGTAGCCAGCCGTAAGCAGCTCCGGTATAACTATTTCCAAATATTCACCTCTAGTGTCGCCGTTGCTCGTAGACTTGCCACGAAAAACAAACTTCTTTAGCTGACCACTCACAGATCTACCATCGCTCATTGCATAAGCATTTCATACGATAAATATTGAAATTAGAGTTTTTGACGCTGTCTATCGTAAATTTTAATCGCTAGACGGTGTTGCTATTTCTTAGTTAGATTTTCCCTGCGGAATAAATAAAAAGGAGTCCCACTTACAGTACGATCAACGTAACTAGGCCGTTCTGAAGTTAGCCAACAGTGAAGTTCGCGCAGGTACAGTCGCTAAGAAAATAATAAACACGGAGCACGTTTATTTTATAATATATTGTTTTCTTTTTTTTTTACTTTTGTTATTTATACACAATATGTATACATTGTAATAGACAACGGGTCTATTGAAATTGTTTAATATATTATCTAAATAATCGTGTGAATCATTTAAGGGTAAAGAGGTACCTTATTTATTATCCGACGTTTAGACCGTATTGCAACTCAGAGTCGCCCTCGGTATGAACTTATATAATGTCACGTATATAATGTAGGCGTTTTCATGGTGACCACCTGCTTTTCTGTTTCATGAAAATTGTGTATGGAGCGCTTGATCACACCTTGCTCAAAATTATCCAGTCCCGTGATTGGTTTACCCCTGTTTCTTGATTTCCCAGGCGTGCGAAAAATAGAAAGCCATTCATTAGATTTTCCTTCGGATAAAATCAGACGCACCGTCCTCTCAGATGTCCCGGTAGCCTTAGCTACTCTGCGCTGTACGGCGTTTATATCTGCGACACCTTCATCCTTTTCCTTCTTCATAAATTAAGCAACGTTAAATATAATTTTCTGTGCCTGTCGACGAAGGACGGTATTCCTTCTCGGCATGTTTAAAATTGTTCAAAAAGAACAAACAATAACAGCAAACAAAAACATTCATAAACTTATCAAGAATTAGTACCTAACGAAAATAATAACAACTTTGTAACCGACTATAAGGAGAGAAAGAGAGCAACGCGAACAACCAATGAGAGCCGACGAGTAACTGAGAGAGCGATAGCGTGCATCATCGCTAGAGATGCGCCTTTTCTATTCGCTTCGAAAGTTATAAACTTCATTTATGAAACAATTGTTCTATTCAAATCGATTAAACATTAAAGGTAAAATTGTTTGTTCATTTTATTTTGGTCATATTCAAATTAAATCGTAAAGTAATAACATTCTTTTAAATATAAAAGCCTAAGATATTTATCTTTCGATAAATACAAAGTAAAATGTGTATATTTATATAAATATACAACTATTTTAATAAAATGAAGCCAACGTACTCTGCGTGAGACGCGGGGTGACAGCCATTTTTGTATGGAATTTTGTAGATAAAATGGGTAATTTCTATATCGGCTTATATTTCAAATATGTATTTCTTAGAAAGATGCGTATTTTTTGTGTTGTAATAGGTATTTAGTTATGTTTGTAAAGAACCACAATAAAAAAGTACCATAAGATGTTTGATAATCTATAGTATAGCAATAAATTAAAGACAATAAATCAATTTAAGCTACTTTTTATACCATTACTAATTAAATATAAAAGAGTGATACGAATATAATTAATTATGAAAGTAATCGATAATCGAGTAATAACGTAAATGATAAAGTGCTCAACAAATATGTGCACCCTCATCTCTAGCTTAGTTACCGCCCGCGCACGCCGCAGTTTTGTCCCTAAAAAGCGCATCTGCGCAGCCTGTTGCGACTTACTTCAGTCCGGCCAAGATACGTTGATCGTACTGTAACTTCTAAAAATAGGAATTATAAATGAGGTATTTAATATCATAGTTTTTGTAAGTTAATTTTCATTGGAAAACAAAACGTCTGGTCTTACAAGTAGTGGCAGCGAGATAGTTCAAGAAACTTTAATTTTTGCCCTTCAATTCACTTATTTTGCATACCTATTTTCCTTAGATTTTGGGGTAATGGCCTTAATTGGCTACATTTTATTTGCCCGTCAAAAGTCGATGTTGCTACAGTACATTATTCAGAATTTGCATGAACATAAACCAAGAAAATGAAACACTCGCGTACGTCCATGAATTATTGTTCTTTAGCAGATGAAAATAATTTAAATTACCCCAAGACAAAAGATTACATCCCAAGATTTTTTACAGAATAGGCCTTGGAATTTTTGATCATGCAACCCTATTGAAATTCATTCATTCAATTATCACATTCTCATTCAATTATCTTTCTTATCAAATCATTCAATCGGAATAATTGTATTTAATTTGTTCATTAGTTCACTCTAAACTAAAAGTTTCAAGTGCTGAGTGGCGTAAACTTGTTATTTATTTTAATTTTATATAAATAAAACTACAATGTCTGTCGCAGCAAAAGGTAGGTGTTATTCACTTAAGATACGTTCATAATCCGAATCTGATCACTACCAGAATGATGAGTTATTATTATATCGTGGGGTCAAATTCCATGGAAATTGAACTTGTACTGTACGATATGGATTTATTTTTTTGCTATCAGTAGGTGTATAGAAGTAAACAAGTAGTACCTACTTCTACAAAATTGTTATTTTTAACAACTTTGTGATCTATTTTTTATTTTTGTACTTATGTACTTTTATTTTTGTAATACACATTTCTTGTTGGTTAGCTTCAAGGTAATTGACCTATCCATGCCTAGTGCTAAAGTCCGGTATAAACCACAGACAGACTGCGAGAAAAAGGAAGATCGGACTCAAACGGACCTTATTCAGTTGTATCACAATTCACAACAGTATTTTTGACAACTACAATGTTACTATGGTGTAATTTTGACAAGCTTTAATTAGGTACCTTCCTATTGAATACAGCCACTGCTTTCTTACGTCCGGTCTCAATAATCTAACTATCGATGGATTTGGGTACTAGAGCTCTGTACAAAATATGTCAAAATAGATAGATAGCCAAATCCATCGATAGATAGATTATTGAGACCGGTCATTAGCAATAACATTAAGCGTAGTTATGCCAACTGTAAAACAAATGAATAGATATGAATCAGACTTTTTTATTTTACAATTCTATTTTTTTATTTTTTAATAAAAGATTTCTAGCAATGTGGGAATGAGTCCCACATTACTAGCAATCTTGTTAACCCCTCCAGCTAAGCTCAAAGGCTTGTGTTAGGAGTGGGTTCACGTCGGTAGTATAATGGGTAGGATTCGAACGCGCGACCTCACGATTGCGAGACCGATGCCTTAGCCATTAGGCTACCGCCGGTTTTATCGCTGCAATTACCTACATTACAGAGTTGTTCCCAATTATTATTAGATAAGTATACAGTTGCCTAGGTCAATACCGAAAATAATAGGTAGGGACAAAAGTATTTCCGTATTTTGAATGAATTACCAAATGTATGAACCTCTTTAGTTGTACTGAATGTAACTGGCTGGTTTTAATACATTTAAGTAAATGTTGACATTACGGGTCCATAATCACTATATTTATTTCTTTGTCGTGACAAGCCCGTGCGAACTGACGCATGCGCGCTGAAGAGCGTTAAATAAAAAAAAACGAGTTCCCGCTATTTTTAGGGTTCCGTAGCCAATATGGCAAAACAAAACCCTTATAGTTTCGCCATGTCCGTCCGTCCGTCCGTCCATCCACACCTTTGCTCAGAGACTTAGTGGTAGGAGGCTGTAATTTTGCATGGATACCCATATTACTTACACCGACAAAGTTAAAGAATAAAATTTTGAATTTTTTCCCCTATAAGTAGAGTGGGTGTGTGATTTTTTTCTCACCTACCCCATCGTGTGGGGTATCATTAGATAGGTCTTTTGAAAACGTTTCGAGGATGGTAAGACGATTTATAGATTTAAGGATCCGTTTGTAAAAGAATTAGCTTTAAAGTGCAAATTTTTATTAGAGTCAAGTGTCCCTTAAAAAGGTGTTGGGTATGTGAAAAAAAGTCACGGTAGTAGTATATATTGTGAAATTAAAAGAAAAACTATCACAGCTAAGCAGGCTTTACAAGTTTATGAGTAACAACATTGTTGTACAAATTTCTTTGAAAAATATATGTAGTTATTTAGACGTATATGTGACGAAGAAATCCGGTACATTTTAGTTTTGTAACAAAAAAGGTAAAAATGCGACGAATGCCGCGAATTAAATTTGTGCGGGACCTAATGCGGTATCAATACGAGTAGCACAAATGCGTTTCAAGTCTGGAAATTTTAGTGTTAAGGATGAGGTTCCCTCTGGACGTCACGGATAAAATCAGTGCCATCTTTGAAAAAGTGGAGCAAGATCGGCATATTAGTAGTTACGATATTGCTGAAGAACTGGATGTATAACACAACACAGTTTTACGTCATTTACAAAAGTCTGGGTACAAGAAAAAACTTGATATTTAGATACCACATGATCTCACTGAGAGAAATTTAATGCAACGAGTTTCCATTTGCGATTCTTTGTTGAAACGTAACAATTCCGACCCATTTCTTAATCGGTTGATTATGGGTGATGAAAAATTTGTCACTTACGATAAGAATGTCCGAAAACGATCGTGGTCCAAGCATGGACAAGCCTCACAGACTGTGGCAAAGCCCGGCCTGACTCGGAACAAAGTGGTGCCGTATGTATGATGGGATTGGAAAGTAATCGTCCACTATGAGCTTTTGCCGACGGGTAAAACTATCGATTCTGACCTCTACTGTCAGCAATTGATGAGGTTAAAAGAAGCCATTAAGAAAAATCGGCCGGAGCTGACAAACAGGTAGGGCGTGGTGTTCCATCATGACAACGCCAGAACGCACTCATCTATAGCCACTCAGCAAAAATAGAGAGTGCATGGCTGGGATGTGATTTCCACCTGTTTCGGTCACTTCAGAACTCTGGGAACAAAGTTAACCTCAAAAGAACACTGTGAAAACTACCTGTCAGATTTGTTTGATCAATAATCTCAAATATATTACAGCAATGGGATCATTGTACTACCCACAAGATGGCAACAAGTCATTGATTAAAACGGCACTCATATTATAAATAAATAAAAAAAAATACCTAACATTTTTTTTCTTTGTATGAAAAATACGAAAAACGTTTTGGCCCGACCTTATGTGATGCCAGCCAGTGGTATCCAGGGCCCTATGTTGGGGTGCCACAGTGGTGCAACCGTGTTTTGAGTCGTGCTTGATACGGTCATTTACCTTCTTCGTCCCTTGTGCCCCCGCTTTCTTACAGATTCTTGAATTTGCCTATGTCCGCTTGGTCAGAGCAGAGGTTCCATAATATCGTGGCTCGCTTGCTAAGTGTTGTAGCGTCTCTTTTTCTCTCTTACAGTATTGGCCGAGGTCTCGGCCCCTATCTTGCTCGTTGGTTCCTCAGATCACCTCCCTTTTGGCTCTAAATCGCAATTATACTCATAATGGGACGTGTAAAAGGGTAGATAAAGACACCTAACAGCGGTGCCTAATCACCTAAACAACGCTTTTCGTATTCTCGTAACTTTGCGATCAGTCGAGCGCAATAATGACAGTCTACCAACAAGACCGTATTTATAATCGAAACTTAACTGCAACAAAAACGCTTTGAATTCGATAATTGTACCCCAGCGGGTCCATTCACGTATTTAAAGCAGTGCAGTTGCAGTTTCGATTAAAACGGCCATTTTCGTACTCTTGTAGCTTGAAACTTAACTGCAACTGCACTGCTTTAAATATGTGAACTGACTGATTTCAAGGTCGAATATGGTTAGTTGGATTTCCACACTGTACAGTAATTGTTTGTGAACCTTAATCTTTTGAGCTGTGTATTTGTAATTTGAATATTTGTAAAGACCCTCGCGATGCAGGGACAATTCTAATACGAGTACCTCCGGAAAAAATATGGTCCCAATGATTTATTGACGGAACTTCAAAGCTTTTTAACCATAGTAATCCAATCTTTGCCAATTACGACATGGGTGTAATATTTCGACGTTTATATACGACCTGATATCTAGGATTTAGATAGAAAATGGCTTTGGAGATATCCGTCGAGCGACGACTCACGTTGTTTTAAGATAAGAGGGCGCAAGTAATTTGCAAAGCTATTTTATCATTGTTTTTGCATTGTAAAGATAAACATTTTATAACTATATCAAATAAATTTACCTTTTAATTTACGAATAGAATAGGTGCTTAAAATACCGCTGTCTTCCAAATAATGGAACGACTACGGTAACAATAAATTGTATGCATAGACTGATTAGTCTTTTTTTTTGTTATGGGAAGATAATCTCATGAAACTATGTGGGCAAATTACATAATAATTTGATACAGAGGTGAATGTTAAATAAGAAAAGAATGTTTGTAATTTACCTACCCACAAGAAATTTTAAAGCCTTTTATAGATGGGTCTATTCTACATTTTTCAAGATCAAAAACTGCATCAACCTTTACCTACATAGTTTTAAAAAAATGACAAAAGTTATCGTTGTCCCCAGGTATATTTATCGTGGGCGCCAAGCGTACCGCGTTCGGTACCTTCGGCGGAGTGTTCCGTAACACCTCAGCCACCGAGCTGCAGACCGCCGCTTTCACAGCTTCGTTGAAAGAGGCTGGAGTTGCCCCTGAGCAAGTTGACTCCGTCGTTGTAGGACATGTTATGTCGGTAAGTTAAATAATGGAAGTAACCTGCGGCCGCTTTTAACTTTAGTTAAAATATTATTATAAGCATGAATATGGTATTTAAGTGGAGTCCTACTTAAGGTCAAAATATTTGAAGTTGAAGGTGTCTCTCTCTCTCTCTTTCTCTCTCATAGATCCCTCCTAAGTAAATCCCTCAATCGATGATTAATTAACTGATAAAGATAAATGGATTTAGCTCTTTGCTCCATAATAATGCATTTTATTGTACAATTTATTGTTTATTACATAAGAGAATATTGATGTTGTCGTTTGATAATTTTACTTAGGTATTAGATAAGAAAACGAATTACTTTTGTAAGTAAAGATTCTGCGTGATAAATTAAGGTCATTCTTTTCTTTCTTTTGCAAAACATTTATACTTATTCATTAATTAGCATTAATTTGGTCAGTATTTAAGGACATATAGTTTTTACATTGAAAGTGGATGCTCCCTATGTTTTACCCATTGAGGATGATATGTCCAATCTAATGTACTCTTCTTTTAATATTTTTGTCTCTTGTTCTTGCATCAGTCCTCTAACATGGTGTATAATATAGTAGTGGCAGCATCTTACGTACATATACAGTTTATAAACAAAGAAACATTGTAAACATTGGCAATTTGAAAAGAGTGGCCGCGAGTTTTTGCCTCGTCCTTTTCTCCGGCTTTACCTATTGTTTGCGAACAGGCATTACATGTAAATGTAGAATCGACTTTTCACAAGAGTAGTATTTCGCTTCCTAAGTGAATAAAGAGTTTTTATTATTATTATTTTGGATGTCGTTTCCATATCACGGGACTATGGAGTCCCGGTCATTTAGGAGGCGTGCATGGAGCCGAAGCCAACACGAACATACACGTTAGACACTTTAATCTAAAGGCTAATTATAATAATTATTAAATCAAGGTCAAATATATTAATACTGTCAGTTAGTTGTTATTAAAAGCTCATTCTGACCAGATTTAATTAGGTCCCTGGTTTGAGCACAACTAGTGCGGCATCGAACGCCGTTTTTAAAACTAAAAAAAATCGTCATGTCTTTTCATTTTGTGACAGGCATCGCAAACCGATGGCATTTACACGCCCCGTCACGCAGCTCTCAAGGCTGGCATTCCTAAAGAGAAGCCAGTGCTGGGCATTAACAGACTGTGTGGGTCTGGCTTCCAGTCTGTCGTCAACAGCGCACAGGCAAGTATATTTGTACCTACATCTACTTACAATCTCTGATTCTCTTTTAGCACATTATATCTAACATGGCTAACTAATGTTCGACCTGTATGTAACAAGAACTGTTCTTTAGGATATCCTAACCGGTGCCGCCAAGATATCCGTAGCTGGCGGAGTAGAAAACATGTCTCAAGCTCCCTTTGCCGTCCGAGGAGTCAGGTTCGGAACCGCCTTGGGCTCCAGCTACGCCTTCGAAGACATCCTGTGGGCTGGTCTTACAGATTCCTACTGCGGTCTGCCCATGGGCATGACGGCTGAGAAACTTGGGGCCCAGTTCGGTATCACCAGAGATGAGGTGGACAACTTTGCGTTGAGGTCGCAGCAGAGGTGGAAGGCTTGTAAGTAGTAGCAAAGATATTTGGCAACCACACTTCATCGAAACGTAGACTGTGTGACGGACTAATATGGACTTTATTTTGGGACATATACATTACGGTTTTTGAAAATCAGCATTTTATAAAACCAATTAGCTTCGTTATTCTGCTCGTTGTGGACCCTCGAATGCCTCTGTAAAAACCTTTTTCGCGTTTTTTTAGCCAACGATGCAGGAGTTTTCAAGGCTGAAATTGAGCCTTACACCCTGACCATCAAGCGCAAGGAAGTTAAAGTAGAAGTGGACGAGCACCCTCGTCCACAGACCACTATCGAAGGTCTGAAGAAGCTTGCGCCTGTCTTCAAGAAAGAGGGTCTAGTGACCGCTGGCAGTGCTTCGGTAAGTTGACATTCTAACTATGTAAAGAAGTATTTTTTTAGTTTTTATGTGAAGATTTTTCCCTTGAAATGATTTCCTTAAACCTTTTTGTTATAAAAAAGTGATTTCGGAATGAGCCATTCTTGCATCGCCTATTTACTTACTAAGAAAATGTAAACCTCTATAGTTCCCCGGATTGATGGATATCACATGTCTACGTATTTTTGATTTTCACACAATATTTTCAGTTACAATTTCTTTTTAAAATATCACCGTTCTTTTTTTTCAAAGTAATTCGATGCAGTTTGTAAAATGCATTGAATGGCTTTGATGCATTTTGATAAAGACTGGACGCGTGACTGCTCACACATTTTTTAAAACAAATGTGGTTTTTTTATCTTACCTTTCCATTTAACCCTATGAAGTACCCAAAAATAAGACCTGGAGGTATTGTCTCTTAGGGTATCAGCGACGGTGCTGGCTCCATAGTACTGGCCAGCGAGGAAGCAGCCAAGGGTCTTAAGCCCCTCGCCAGGCTGGTGGGCTGGTCGTATGTGGGAGTAGACCCCAGCATCATGGGGGTTGGACCCGTGCCTGCTATTGAGAACCTGCTGAAGGTCACCAAGTTGACGCTTAATGATATTGACCTGATTGAGGTAAGGAATTATTTTCAACTTTTGATCGATATATCCTGTGTTGTGCTTATTTATCTTAGAAACTCTTAAGTTTAATAAAGAATATTTTAGTTGTATATCTATACTAATATTATAAAGCTGAAGAGTTTGTTTGTTTGTTTGAACGCAGTAATCTCAGGAACTACTGATCCGAATTGAAAAATTCCTTCAATGTTGGATAGGCCATTTATCGAGAAAGGCTATATAACATGTTTAAATAAGAAATGTTTTGGGTAAATTTACGCAGACGAAGTTGATTCTTCAATCGATTTTGATTCTTTCATCTTCTGTAAATAGGTATAGAAGTTGGTTGCGGCCGAGGAGATCTTGCCAGATCTCATTTGCGTAAAAGCTAGTTTTTCATATCAAAAATACATCAGAATCTAAATATATCGTAATCGACAGATCAACGAAGCCTTCTGCGCCCAAACCTTGGCTTGCGCTAAAGCCCTGAAGTTGGACATGGAGAAACTCAACGTGAACGGTGGAGCCACCGCCCTGGGACACCCACTGGGTGCCTCTGGATCACGTATCACTGCCCACCTAGTGCATGAACTCAGGTAAATACTGCTTTTTTTTTAAAAAACCTTTACTAATTTCTTCGTGATTTTAGGTTCTAGGGGCTTAAAAAGTTTTCTTCTGAATGGTTATCCAGGTCTTTCATTAATAATGTCTTATTCACACTACTTCCAGTATAGGGGTAGACGAAACAAAATCCTTGTTATGTCATAATTATGATTAATTATTCAAAATTAAAGTCATTTTGTGTCTCTGATTTCTGTTTTTTTTTTTAATTTAGTTTTTTCTTCTTGTAATGACTTTTTAAAAAATTAATATTCTTTTTCTTAGACGCCGTGGACTGAAACGCGCTATTGGATCAGCTTGCATCGGCGGCGGACAAGGCATCGCGCTCATGATCGAGTCCGTCTAAACACGTGATTGAGTGAATGGGATTGAATGATAAACGAATGAACGGTGTATTTTTCGGGCCATAAACACACTACATTGTTATTTTTTACTTATTTTTGTAAATTATGTGATATCAAATTATGCCTGTTTATTGATATTTATATTAATAATGTCAGTTTGGCCCACAATACAAAATTACAAATTTGATTGTAGTGGGGCCCAAACATCAGCAGCATATTAAGTTGTTTTAATAAAAACTATTACTTAGTGTGTTTCGAAAAGCCGTTTAGAAGTTTTTTTGGAACTCAATATACAAATGATGTTCGTAGTTTATTACTCTTACTGCTAATAACTACCTACCTAATTAAATCAATATACCTATATTTTTATATCAAATCTTTACTTTCTGATACACAATATTTGAAATGTAAATAAGTAACTAAACGTAACTTTGTATGTAAATAGAAGCAATATTGTAATCTAAGTCGCAATTTTTATAGAATATATTTTAAGATGAAGTATTAACTTTTTGAAAGTTATTAAATCATGTTATAAAAAATGACAAGGTATTTTTTTTCGCGTCCTTCCTTACAGATACAGATGTAGAGGAGGATTAAGGAGTGACATTTTGAATTAAATGGGTGATAAGTTCGACTGTAATACTTAAGCTGTAATACGCTTATTACACTCAGGGCCCGATGGGCATGTGAATGCCCAGAGCGGCTAGGTGAAATGATTTCCACCCCCCCATTGCGCGAAGTACTTTAGCAAAATGTGATAGCGTAAAGGGCGACGAAAATTATTTTGCCCGGATCGACTAAATGGCAAGATCGGGCTACACTAAATTAGGGACCTAAAAAAAGAGAGGTAAAATATGAGTTAGGTTCCTAATTCGCTAACTAGTTTACAAGGCCACTTTTGATTTAGGACCCTGATTCAGGGCTGTCAGTAACAGTTTAAATCACAGTTCAAAAACCCTCAAAATTGGCACTGGCGTAGATAATGGGTACTTAAATAGTCTGTTGTAGACGGAAAAAAATGTACCTACCGATTAGAGATTATCCTCGATCTAAGTTCATCCGTGTACATGAGCGTACCCAGGATCATTTTTGGGGGGAAGTTTTTGTTATTTCGAGCCCCCCCCCTCGAAAAAATAACAAAAACCCAAATGAGTCCTACCCTTAAACCACACCTCGGTCTCGGACAAAATGCTAGATTTGCCACCGTTGCGAGCCCTCGTCTAAACCAAAAGCAGCAGTGCAGCAAGTACCTAGGTCTACAGTCGAACAAAAATATGGTCCCTAAATATACCCTATGGCTGAAATTCATTTGTACATTATAAGCAACAATTAAGGTCGATTTTCTCTTGCAATAATATTTTGGTTACCAATTTCAACCCTAACGTTATATTGGTTACAAAGGAAGCTTTGTCAAAACTGGTAGATCACTTTCTTGGCCAATTGGGATGTTGACTGTCAATTCAAATCAGTCTCTTTTTATGAAATGTCAAAACGATAAGCACTATAGACATGTGTATGGAATAGGAACCTATGACGTCATAAGTTCTATCGTCAAATCTTACTTTTAGTATTCATTTTCATGCTTTTAAATTCAAAAAGATGTTAAAATGTAAAATAATACTTATTTTCAGAGCATTTTAAGATCTACTTTTACCTGATCAGTATAAAATTATTTACTTTTATTGTAGTCAAGTAGGTACCCAATTGTACATACCTAACTTAAAGGTTGGGAACTGACAAAACCTGCTTCATGCTCAACTAACATCACTAAGCAAAATCATAAATATTAATGCTTATATTATCACGCTAAATCGTGTACCCTAAGTAGGTAAGTTTCGACTGATAACCATGACATTGACCGAGCGCATTGGGGACAAAGTGTTAAATAGTTTGATAAAAAACTGATAGAGATAAAAATGAAACAGTTCATAGCTAAATTGTTGTTTTCAATCAGTATCCAATAGTACTCGCTTTTTATTTAGGTAGGTACTCGTTCTATCTAAGACAATACACAATCTACGTACGAGCTCTGTGTCGCGGGAGACTTTCATTATCTAGAACTCAGATCAGACCATCGGTCAGAAAGCTTAGCCAAGTACCTACTCAAGCAATAAGTTTTGAAATATTGGGGGTGCCCCCCAAAAATGATTTAGGGTACGCCCATGTTACACTGTCACATAAAGGTGAATACTAGCGACAGAAACCCTTTCTATGACTCAAAGTACGTTTGGATACCTATTCAGGTTAAGTAGAGGCAGTCAGAAAATATGGTATACCACCCTACGGTTGAAATTCATTTGTATAACAACAAGGTTCGTTTTCTAATAATATTCTGACAGTTACTAATTTCAACCTTATGGTCCTTTTTATACATTCCGGTTTCAATCTGGCGCCGGGTGGCCGGGTACCCGGTCGCAGGCTAAGCCGGCGGCAACTGTAGGGCGACCGGACCGGACAGACGCCGGAACATGTGAAAGCTACCGTACACGTACGGACCAACTATTTTGGTTACAAACCTACTTTTTACCCTTAACCTTATAATGTGTTGATAAATGATACGTCATTAGATACATCTAGATGATGATCTAATGACGATAATCTTGATTACCTAGTGAATGTCACTAGGTAATCGTCGTTTCAGCCGAAAGACGTCCACTGCTGGACATAGGCCTCCCCCAAGGATTGCCACAACGACCGGTCCACCTGCCACCTGCATCCAGTGGTTACACGCGACCTTCACCAGGTCATCGGACCATCTTGTGGAAGGCCTACCCACGCTTCGCCTTCCGGTTCGTGGTCGCCACTCGAGAACGCTTCGGCCCCATCGGCCATCGATTCTTCGAGCAATGTTCCCTGCCTACTGCCACTGCTACCGCAGACGAACTAAGGTCACCGATATAGCCCAGAAAATTTTCAGACCAATGGTAATTTTCTGGGCTATAACGGTGACCTTAGTTCTTCTGCGGATCTCGTCGTTTTTAATTCGATCTCGCAGAGAAACTCCGAGCATAGCTCTCTCCATTGCCTTTTGGGTGATCTTGAGCTTTTTTATAAGGCCCAGTGTAAAAGGCCACGTCTTAGTGCCGTAAGTCATCACTGGCAACACACACTGGTCATAGTGTCACTTTAGCTTTGATGCACGAGAAAATTTTACGTAGCTTCCGCAACGCTGCCCATCCGAGTTGTATTCGTCGCCTGCCCTCGAAATTGGACTTACATAATTGGATTGTTTGTCCCAGGTATACATATTCGTCTACAACTTCGAGGGTAGAGTTTCCGACTTACAGGAGTGGGTGTAACATGGATGTTCGCTATGATCTTCGTCTTATCCATATTAATTTTAAGACCCACTCGTTCGTAGGCTTTATTGAGGTCGTCGAGCATTGTGCTTAGATCTTCCATGGTCTCAGCCATAACTACCATGTCATCGGCAAACCGAAGGTTTGTTATTTAGGTACTCGCCGTCAATGTTGATGCCAAATCCTTTCTAGTCCAGAACCTTGAAGACATCTTCCAATGCAGCAGTGAACAGTTTCTCACTTATCGTTGCAGTTGAATAGGCTCCGAATTCTGGTATTGTAATCAGACTGGCTTAATGGCATTTTTAAACAAACCCTTCAGTACTTCGATGTATTGGTAGGCAATTTGGCACCTCTGGAGAGCCTGTAGCACAGCCCACGTCTCGATCGAATCAAAGGCTTTCATAAAGTCCACAAATGCCAAGCATGGTGGTAGGTTATACTCCGAAGTCTTCTGTATAACTTGCCGCAGCGTATGTGTGTTGACTATGGTACAAGTGCCTTTACGTAAACTGGCTTGTTCGGGAGGCTGGAAGTCGTCAAATCGGCCTGCGAGACGATTCGTAATGACTCTCGAAAACAACTTGTAGGTTATACGTGGCTCAGAAGAGATATGGGCCTATAGTTCTTCAGTAAGGTGTTATCCCCCTTTTTGAAAAAGAGCCACCACACTTCTGATCTACGCTTGCGGCGTTTTGCCATCAATATTACGGAATTAAATATCTTCTGGAAGACTTTCAAGATCGGCGTTCCACCTGCCTTCAGTAACTCAGTTGCAATTCCGTCATCACCTGTCGCCTTCTTGTTCTTAAGTTGTTGTCACTAAGTAGGTACATACTACATATAATTATTAAAAAATCAAAATGGCGGGTTTTATGCGCTTTAGTGTGCGGCTGCAACGACTAAAAAATACTAAATAAAAAATATAATTTAAAAACTAAAAAAAACCCGCCTGCAAAAAGACAGAAACAAGATACCCTTCATATTTAATATCATGCAGTCGGAGGCCTAAATAAATTCTGTAAAACTTAATATCGTGCCTCCGACTGCATGATAATAAATATGAAGGGCATTTTGTTTCTGTATTTTTACCCGACTGTAAGAAAGGGTTATGTTTTTTGCGCGTATCTTGATATCTCACAATCCACTGAACGGATTTATACGATTCGTCTTGATCGCCCAAGTGTTCTTAGTTATGTGACGTTTGAAAAAAACAAACATGTCGGCTGTGAGATGTCAAAATAAAGAAGTGTGAAAAAAAAGTTGTTTTGAATACAGCAATATGGGTATCAAACTAAAGGGCTCATCTTAAGCATTTCAAAAAGATATAACATGATTATGACTGTAATACTAAAAAAGTAGTTAGCAACACGGAGTTCCGTGGTTAGTTACCATTCTTTTTTTAATTTTCAATACTTGACAATCGCTAGCTCTAATAAAAGTTACTCAGTTGTTACATCGGTTACATCCTACAACTACTAAAAAGTATTAAATAAAAAAAATAATTATAAAAATAAATAACCCGCCTCCACAAAAAAGATAGAAACAAGATCCCCTACATAATTAAATCATTTCACTTCACTAAGTTCATCGAGATTCATTCATGCCTCATTTTTATATATATTTTTTTATAGTGATACATTGATAACTAACATCGAATCCAAAGACAAAGTATTAACGAACTTATATAGGCATAAGGACATTTAACAACAAGTTTTACAGGTAGGTAGGTACACCTATTTTACCTATCTACTATTTGCCGAGTACACAATGCACTTAGATTACCTACCTCAAAGAAATACCGACTTGGATTATGTAGTGTCTAAGGATTTGGAACACTATTATTCTAGGTGTCAACGTATTGAAGTGCCAAATTGCGCAAAAAGAATAAAATAGTGTGACATGGCTGTGGTTTTAAAAAATGGCAAGTACCTACCTACCTAAGTTTTAGGGTTACGTAGTAAATAAGAAAACCTTATAGTTTCGATATGTCTGCCCGTCCGTCTGTTCCCAGGTTAGCTCAAAAACCCTTAGTACTAGAAAGCTATAATTTGGCATGGATATACATATTAGTTACGCCGACAAAGTGGTAAAACAAAATCTTTATAATAAATTATGGTAGGTACCTCCCCTACAAGATGTGATTTTTTTTCTCAGCTAGCCTACTTGTGAAGACCCTTTTTCGATTTATGGGTCCTTTTATGAAATATTAAGCTTTAAAGTGCTAATTTTTCAAACGCCCCTGCTAGCTAAATGGTTGTTTTAGAAATGTGACAAAAATCGGGGTAGCTACCAATAATATGTATAACGAAATCAAAACGAAAACGATCACAGCTATGTACCTATGCTTTACAAGTTTACGAGTAATAACCAACCAAGTGAGAAGAAACCATCATTTTGGAACAAATAACTCTTCAAATATATGCAAGGCATTCTGGAAAGTTTTAAATAGTAATACTACATACCTACTAGTATACTTAGTATTATGTTATCTGTGGTAATACCAAGCCAGAATATAAATATAATTAGGGTTGCATTATATGTTCGTATTCTTTCGCGATTTGTACACATTAAAGAATTTTATAGGCTACGGGTCTTAATCGCGTAAATATTTTGATATTTTGAAGCGCGGATTTCGAAAACTACCCTCGCTTGATTTTTATCACTCACTATTACGGGTAGTTTCCGAAACCCGCGCTTCTCGGAGGCGACGCTGAGCTGAATTAGTCTACCCGTGACCACGGCCGTTGCAATACGGTCGAAACGTCGGGAAATAAACAAAGGTATTCAGCCTTAAAATAAAATATTTACGCGATTAAGACCCGTAGCTTATAAAATTCTATAATTAATTAGGGTTGTTCCATACATTGAACACAATCAAAAAACTGCAATTTTAAGGTAAATAATGCGCGTTAATTCCCGTATAATTAGATATTATCATGCAACGCGAAAGTCTAAATGTTAGTGAAGCTCAAAGGGGTGGCATTAATTCAAATAATTACAGCATGGTCTTATTTCCCGCGAAGATAGACGAGGTTAGTAAAGTCGTAAATGATCGATTCACGTAAGGACACACCTACAGGCTACGATCACATCCCAACGGGGATACTGAAAGCATGCAATAAAGTTATTTCTTTTTTTTTTTTTTTTTGGTACAAACAGTACCCAAAAGAAAACAATTAACAGTAATTGTGCTTAAATGCTAGCGGTTAAACATATAAAACATATAACTAATTATAAAGTAAAAAATTATAATTACATAGGGAAAAACAATCGTAAAAAATACATATCTATGTGCTGCTAGGGGTGTTCGTGTTTCAATTGCAGTTTTAGAGTGTTCAATGAGTTGTTAAAGAGGTCTATGTCATGAAATTCTTTATTATATAACGTAATCGAGCGAGTAATAAAGTTGTTGCGGGTATAATTTTTATGAAGCGATGGCGGTACGGAGGTGTCTAACTTTCGAGAGGGACGGACGGGAAGACGAGCATGGGTGATGAAGTTAATTTTGGAGAGTAATGTTGAAGAATCTATTTTGTTATTGAGAATTTTATAATTTCACTGATTCTAACAGATGTTATTAATTTGTCTCAGACAAGGAAAGTTTCTTGACAAACTAAAAGTAACCGTGATCAAACCTCTACAAACAAGTGGTGATAAAAGCCTTACCAGCAACTATCCACCAAATGCATTAATTCCCATTTTGGCGAAAATATTCTAAAAAAATATTTATACCAGTCTGGAATCCTTTATAAATAAATATAATATAATTTGTCCCCATCAACATGGTTTTTTGAAAGGAAAGTCAACTACATTAGCTTAGCACATAGTAAGCAGTCTAAATGTAAAAAAGCATAAAACAGCAATCTTTTTCGAAATAAGTAGGCGTTTGACTTTGTAAAACGTGATCTACTGCTTCAGAAATGTGATCGATATGGCATTCGCGGCCCTTGGTTAAAAAGTTATCTTAGTGATCGCACGCAATTTGTCCAACTTACAAACTACAACGTGTAACAGAAAGGTGTGGTCAAATTTCAGCAGCGGATAGTGTATGTTGTCAGTATTGCATTTTTCATATACATAGCCGATTGCATTATTATTACCTACATCACAGATAATATAATACTACCTACATATACTTTTTGTCAAATTTTAGTAGCGAAAAGTGCATGGCATAAGTATCCTTATGCATCCCCTAGTGCAAAGGGTTTTTATGGCATAGAACTTTTTAAGCCATACTTTTTTTTTAAACTTTTTCATTCATAAACAAACGAATGAAAATATAATAAATAAAATTTTAAGGTCCTCCGATTTTCATAAATTTAGGTACATACATGCATTCAGTATAATGGGCACATATCAACCCTTGAATATGACCACACCTTCCTGTTACACGTTGTATAATGCAAAACACGAATAAGTAATTTTCAAATGCAAATAGATGTACCGCAAGGGACCTTTCTTGGTCCACTTCTTTTCTTGTTATATATTAATGATTTTCCTTCTATAGCAAAATATCAATCCATTATGTATAAAGACGATATTACAATATTGATACCTCATCATTCTGGATCGAATTACAACACTTTGATTATTAGGACTATCGGTAAACTGATAAACTGGCTCAGTAGTGATAATTTACAAGTAAATTTTGATAAAACAAAATATATTCAATTTCATAATAAAAGAAGTAAAAAACTGGAACTTAAATTGAACTCAAAAGAAATTTCGCTAGCTTCTGTTAACTGTAACAGAAGCTAGCGAAATTTCTTTTCTCGATATATAACTAGATCACAACTGTAATTGGAAAACACACGTAGACAGTACTTGTAAAAAAAATATGCTCTATGGAGACTAACAAAAATCTTAAACAAAGAAACAGCTCTCAAGGCCTATCATGCATTTGTTGTAGGTATCTACTCTTAGAATATGGCATAGTAAGCTCAAAAGCAATGTGTAAGATCCATTTGCAATGTCGCTCCATGGGTAATCTGTAAGCCTCTCTTCCGAAAGTTTTCGCTACTGACTCTACCGTGCATGCACATTTCACAAGATACCCAAACAACCTTACTCTCCCTTTATTGACAACAGAAGTAAGTAGTCGGAATAACTATGCAATGTCAGTACGCATATTTAATCACCTACCCCAAGACGTCCGAGATTTACCACTAAATTGGTTAGATAAACAATGTTTCTGTTGCTGTTGAAGAATTTCTAAGTTTTAAATTCGAGTGATAAGATTGTATCATTAGTTTCATTATGATAATTATGAGTTTGATATAATTATTTCCCGTTTAGTTTTAAGTTAAAATATTTGTATGCCATAAAATTGAGATGACTAATGTGCTGATCTTATCTCGATGTAACATCCATTTCATCATGATTATATCATGATCCCGGATCCGTAGTGCATTTGATTAGCGTGGTGAAAGTGCACAAAGGGCATGCATGACCCAATAAGTAGGTGTGATGATTTGTTACTATTGAACCATCAAGAGACTTGTGGCACAGATAATATAATACTATACTAGTACCTACTTATGAATTACCTACAAGTTTCAATCACGATTTTTCCCTTATAACCTGGGTCCTTATTCACTATGTTTTTTTTCGTTTCCGCGACAAGCTCGCGCGAACTCGCGCATGCGCGGTGCGCTCAAAGATGTCCGCGCGCATGCGCGTTGGTGCATTTCTAAGCGCAGCTCTCTATTTACCAGACAAGATTTTGACAGTTAGACGCGCGGGCTTCCCGCGAAAACGAAATAATAATAGTGAATAAGGCCCCTGCTTTTAACGTTGTTATAGCGGGTTGTAGGATGCCGTGAAAAATAGCAAAATATAACTCTCTGCGTTTATTCGAATATTTTGTTTGATCACAGCTATTTACATTGTTGCGGCAAAACGCACGCCTTTTATTAAAAGTGGGCGAGCATTCAGAAATGTCCATCCATCGGAGTTGCTGGCGACGGCTGCGAGAGAAGCGTTCAGAGCAGGCGGAGTTGACCCGGCAGTTGTGGATACCGTCAATGTTGGACAAGTTTATAATGTAAGTGAATAGATGTAGCAATTACCGGTCTTTTTTTTTTCAGTAGTGGCGCGGATTTAGCACTTGATGTAGCGGAGTATGAAGGGGAGGTAAGGTGAGTCAGATGACTCGTAGACCCTACTAAGAAACGATTAACTCTATGCTTATTGTTAGATAGTAATATCTAATATACACGGTGACTTTGAAATCAGTCGACAAATTGATAGGGGAGTATCAGCACCGTTAGTACTTACATTATGCATTGACAAATTGCGAATTTAAATTGTAAAAAAAACATCCGATTTTATTGCTTAAAACGACGGTGACAGGTCTATTAAGGTTTAGTAAACTAAAAGAATCAGTAGGTACATTATCATTATTTTCATTTGTCTAAAACTTAAACAAATAAATAAAATGAACAAAGTTTAAAAATCGTACGACGCGCTATAAAAATCATATGATCATAATTTCGTAAAAACGTAGTTCATTCAAAGGCTCATTGATCATAAACACCAAATAAAGAAAGTACAGAAGGTAACATTCAAACAACGCGCTCGATAACAACGGACACTTAAACACCGTTCACGGACACAAAATCTCGCGTCGCCTTCCGAACTACGTGGTCTAAAGTGATATTTATACCCTGTTCCATGTGAACGATGTGTATGTGCGCGTCGCTACGTATGAACGTTATCTTCTGTACTCTCGGTGTTTTGTGTAATGCACTCCCGACGACAAACCCGATCGGGGATTCCGCCGGCCGGCACGTGTAACGCGGGTGGTGCCGCTGGGGGGAATGAAACATACCGATATCGATACTTTTTCGAAATCACATACTTGTAAAGTAGCATTCTTGAATGTAAAGGATTGATATTTTTACAAGTGTTAATAGCTTTTTAGAAAACTTCTAGTACGTTCGCATACTCTATCCAGTATTCTAATAAAGTTTGTTAGGATTGTTGTCGAGTACATTTTAAACAAACTTCATTTATTTATAAAAAGAGGAATTGAAAACACAAATCATACTTACTAAGAACTAAATACATTAATATCAACACAGCATGCGAGTCACTTCAGTCCTCGTAAGTACAAGTACGAGTGAATAATTACAAGTATGTAACTAAAATAAGTAATGATCATTATCTACGGAAATATCGATGAATTTCATTTGCTCCCATAGTATCATCCCTAAACGGCGCGGGCGCGAGCCAATCGTTGCAAACAATTTCACCAGTCGGACGAAAGCTTAATTAGGTGACGGTCGTGTGCTGCATAAAAAAGTAATCGATTGTGTAGTTATCGAAGTTGTGTACTGTTAAGTGATAAGTTTTCGAAGATGCCTAGGGGTACGAGAAGAAACAGTGAACTTGTTGATAACCAAAAAATTTTAAATGTGGTGATTTGGTATAGCCAAACTAACAACTTAAAGGAAACGCAGCGAAGATGGCGAGAAAATTATCCACGGCAAAACCAACCGTCCTTAGAGAGGATACTAAGTGCCACTCGAAACATTTTGGACTTCGGTAAGTAGTCTTCATGTTCCCACCCATGCCATGTAAAAGTATGAAGGAAAAATTGGTTTTACATTGTTTTGTTTCGCGGCATGATAGGTAGGTTAGGTACAGATAGTTCGTCGATTCGTTACCGTACCTAAAATAAGGCAGTGGACTGTATAAATATTATAATGGATAACAAAGAATCGTACAACTGTTAGTCGCGGTACTTAAATATGAGGACAAATAAATTGATACAAAAATGAGGTGCGCGAGCGCGGTTGTGCGTTGAATACATGCGCTGCGGTGCGGCGGCGGGCGCGGCGACCGGGGAGTCCCGCTCCCGCACCCCGCCGTCCCCTCCGCGCCGGCTGATCGCGGCGCGTGTTGACTGAATGACTCAACACTCTGTCTGTATTCATTCATGCTCACGGAAACAAAAAACGGCAGCGCATGGAGTTACATATTAGATACTAATGTATTTTTTTTGTATTTTAAAGTATCATAGAACATTAATATTTTCTTCTAATAATATGTCCTAAAAAATCTTGGATACACGCAGGTTTACTCATTGAAGTTTGTCGACTCAATTCAAAGTCTTCCTGTATAAATAATAATTATCAGAGATAAAAACCTGATTCAATAACTTAGTATATGGAGCAACGGATTATGGAGGTGTCATATGTCATTGTACACTGCATCTTATATTTTCAATGGAGAAATTGGTAGGATTGGCCATTGGCCATAATTCTTTAATTTCTTTTCTGGCGGTATAGTTATTATATACAGGGTGTAACAGAAAGGTGTGGTCAAATTTCAGCAGCGAATAGGGTATGTTATCAGTATTGCACCTACCATGATGCCATAGCTGGTTGCATTATTATTACATAGTTATAGCATATTATTATTCTCTTTGTCAAAATTCAGTAGTGAAAGGCGTATGGCATAGGAATGATACCTCTTCTGGTACAAAATTCGATGGGATTATTGTAGCATAGAACTTTTTCATCATCAGCCTATCGCAGTCCACTGCTGGACATAGGCCTCTCCAATTGCACGCCGCTTTGTTCTATCTTCGACTTCTCGCATCCAGCTCCTGCCTGAGGGCGTCCTACACAACGTTTGCCGAGCCGCGGTCTCCACTCAAGAACTCGTTTACCCCAACGGTTGTCGGTTCTTCGGCTAATATGGCCAGCCCACTGCCACTTCAGCTTGCTAATCCGGTGGGCTATGTCGATAACTTTGGTTCTCTGCCGGATCACCTCATTTCTGATTTGTCCCTAAGAGAAACTCCGAGCATAGATTACGGAGGAATTACAACGACTCCTAAGATACAGGTTCCCACCTAGTTTAGGAGTCGGTAGTATGACCTCACAAACTAATTTCCAGTGTACCTAATTAAAATCTACTGAGACACTGTAACCTTGTCTGTACAAATAAAAATTATTATTATATTATATTATTATTATAATTATAAAAAAAAAAAAAAAAAAAAAAAAAAAAATAGCCCTTTCCATAGCCCGCTGAGCGACTTTGAACTTGTGGACCAGCCGTACCGTCAGTGTCCACGTTTCGGCTCCGTATGTCATGACGGGTAGGACGCACTGATTAAAGACTTTAGTCTTTAGACATTGTGGGATCGACGATGAGAAGACTTGACGTAGCTTACCAAACGCTGCCCAACCCAACCGAATTCTTCTGTTCACCTCGTCGTCGAAGTTGTTTCTACCTAACTGCAATGACTGCCCGAGGTACACATATTTTTGAACAACTTCGAGAACGGCGCCGTGCTCCGCTGTCGGTTCCGGTAGTACATGTTTATTGAACATGACCTTGGTTTTATCCAAGTTCATCCGTAGGCCGATGCGTACAGAGGAGTCAGCCAGGTCATTCAGCATTCGTTGCAGGTCCTGCAGCATTTCCGCCATGATGACAATGTCATCTGCAAATCGCAAGTGAGAGATGTATTCACCATTGACGTTGATGCCCCGCCCTTTCCAGTGCAGCATCTTGAACATATCCTCCATTGCATTTGTGAACAGTTTCGGAGAAATAACGTCCCCTTGCCCCACTCCTCGATGCAATGGTATAGGTTTTGTTTCCTGATTCTGTACTTGGACGGACATGGTGGCGGCTTCGTAGAGACATCTCATCACTTGGATATATCGCCAATCTACTTGGCATCGCTGCAGAGACTCCAGAACGGACCAGATTGCAATCGAGTCAAAGGCCTTCTCATAGTCCACGAATGCTAGACACAGGGGCTGATTATACTCCTGGGTCTTTTGTATAATCTGCCGCACTGTGTGGATGTGGTCTATGGTGCCATATCCGCTCCGAAATCCGGCCTGTTTCGGTGGTTGGAATTCTGCAAGTCTTCGCGCAAGGCGTTCGTGCGCTTCAATTCGTGATGACTCTTGAGAACAGCTTATAGACGTGGCTTAGAAGAGAAATAGGTCGGTAGTTCTTCAGCCGGGTCTTATTTCCTTATTTGAAGAACAAGACGACTACACTTCTACTCCACGCCTCCGAAGTTCTCCCTTCAAACAGGACAGCATTAAAGAGCTTTTGGAGCTCTCTCAGTACGGGTTTACCTCCAGCCTCTGTCTCAGCTAACAGCTCTGTTGTAACGCTATCCTCTCCAGGGGCTTTTCCATTTTTGAGCTGTCTAAGAGCCAGCACGATTTCGTCAATGTTGACTTCTGGCAGGTCTTCGGTGTAGTGGCGTGTTAGTGGCTCTAGGACCCTCATTTTCAGGATCAGGTCGAGATGCATGCGAAGCGTATAACCGGCCATAGAAGCCTTCCACTTCGGAGAGGTCGCCGCGCCGAGGTCGGTGCGTACACTTGCACCACCTTGAGGCTATACCTCTCAGTGAGCTTGATAATGAGGTACGCTACCCTGTTCGACACGCTAGACATTTCCACAACGTTGTCAGAAAGGGACTTATTTACCAGAAACCCAACACCACCTTGGGATTGTTGGTCTCCCTCGCGGAAGTACATAAGGTGGCCTGACTCGAGGGTTATGGTGTCCTCTCCCTTCCTTCGGACTTCACTTAACCCTAGGATATGCCACCTAATCTTCCCAAGTTCCACCTCAAGTTGTGCCAGATGCGAGTCTAGCCGTAGCGTGCGTCCGTTATACGTCGCCAGGGTGAGTCGGTTGTGGTGGCCTTCCGTAGAACTTTTTAAGTCATACTTTTTATAATTAATAACTTTTTCACTCATAAATAAACGAGAATAAGAATAAGAATAGAATAAGAATAAGACTGAAAAAATAATAAATTTTTTTTTTAGGGTACTCCGATTTTGATAAAATTAGGTATGTGCACTCAGTATAATGGGCACATACCAACCCTTGAATATGACTACACCTTTCTGTTACACCTTGTATATACAATAACTCAAAAGCTTCAAATAGTAGAGCTATTTTTTCAGTCGAAAGCTTAACTGAAAGTTTTGCAGATAAGCGGTTCATCAGACGGGATCATCACTGCACGGCACTCAGCTCTGAAAGCTGGTATACCACGCGACAAGCCCGCGCTCTGCCTCAACCGACTTTGCGGTTCGGGATTTGAAGCTATCGTTAATAGTGCACAGGTAATTATATAAAGCATCGCAGGGGCTTTTCTTGATGAATTCTTTCTCACCCCATAGAAAGTGGACATAGCAAAGCCCCTATGGTGTGACAAGGAAAGAGATTGACTTTATTGTTACGGACAAGCACATATTTAGAGACGTCTCGGTGATCAACAGGTTTAATACCAGCAGCGATCGAAAGACATGTGGTTGATGAAGCCTATTCTCCGACCTACGTCACCCAGAAAAGTTCCAGTTAGAACTTCACAATCGTTTCACATCGATGCATCGCTGGAAACCAATGGTACAGTTGATGAAAAAACCTACACAGTTGTCAGAACGCTAAAAAATCTCAAAGGTTGTTACCGGAAAACGCAGAAATAGAGAGTCGAAACTCTCACTCGAGACTAACGAACTTATAAGGAAAAGACGAGACACGCAAATATCTTCGTTAGATAGGAGAGCTATAAACCTGAAGATCAGGAAGATGAAGCGACGTGACACGTGACCTCCGACGCTCCAATACTCGCGCCATCGAGACTGCGATTGAGCAAAATAGATTGTAGAGTTTTCGCACACAACAGCTTAGCATTTAAAATCGGTACACCATCCACTGGGAGGAGAGGGCAACACCGAGGACATTCCAGATGTCGGCCTGAGCAAGGTCGAGGCAGCACTCGTACAAAAAAGGTGATAAAACCTTGCTTAAGAACTACAGACCTATCTCACTCCTGAGTCACACCTACAAGTTGTTCTCGAAAGTTATTACTTATCACCAACCGCCTCATGAGAAAATTTGACGAGTTTCGGCCCCCGGAACAAGCCAGGTTTAAAAAAGGCTTCAGCACCGTAGACCTCAGTCATACTGTCCGCCGGATTGTTCAGAAAACCGAAGAGTACAATCAGCCGTTGTGTATGGCTTTTGAGGACTGCGAGAAAGCCTTCGACTCCCCCGAAACTTGGGTGGTTCTGGATGCTCTGCAACGATGCTGTATAGACTGGCGATATATCGATGTGCTGAGATGCCTGTATGACACCGCCACCATGACCTTCCTGATTCAGGACCACAAGACCAGACCAATAGATCTGCGCCGAGGTGTACGGCAGGGGGATGTCATATCCCCGAAACTCTTAACTTCTTTAAGACAAGTGCGTACATCTTGCCCCTTCGGCTTGGCGACGACATCGTCATTGTAGCGGAGTTGCTGGAGCAGCTTAGCGAGGTTCGTTGGTCTCGTCATGAATTCGGAAAAAAACAAAATCATGTTAAATGAACATGTCATGCCGAGACCAATTTATGTCGAAGAGTTGATGCTCGAAGTTGTTCAAGAATATAAGAATACCTAGAGTAGGTTATTCAGCTTGGTAGAAACAACAAGAAGCCGACAGGAGGATCCGATTGGGTTGGGCAGCGTTTAGCAAACTTTGTCGAGTCTTCTCGTTGCCACTACCGCCATGCCTGAAGGCTAAGGCATATAACCAGTGCGTCCTACCGGTTATGACCTACAGTGCCGAGACGTGGACATTTACGATTGGGCTCGTCCACAAATTCAAAGTCGCGCTGCGGGCTATGGAGCGAGCTATACTTGGAGTCTCTTTGAAGGATAAAATTCACAATGAGGTCATCCGACAAAGAACAAAAGTTACTGACATAGCACGCTGAAGTGGCAATGGGCTGGCCACATTTGCCGAAGGACCCAAGGCCGACGGAGCAAACGAGTCCTATAGTGGACACCGCGACAAATGGACCGACGACCTAAAGAAAGTCGCGGGAATGAATTGGATGCAGAAGGCGGAGGACCGGATGTTGTGGCGTAAGTTAGGAGAGGCCTATGTCCAGCAGTACCTATACAGGCTGAGTGATTTTTAATAGTTAAATTGTCTAACTCGATATTCTCTGACCGATACGGAATCGACCAATATGGATCATCAATTAGGTCATCAACATTATGACGATAAGAACGAGAGGTTTGCATATCGCAGATTTAGCTTCTAGCACTTTAAGCTATCATCAGTCTACCTGATTATGAGACCGCGACTTGGTAAACGTAAGGTAGGACGATCTCCAGCCAGATAGACCAACGACCTAAATAAGGTCGCTGGGATGGACTGGATGCGGAAAGCAGAGGACCGTGTTTTGTGGCGAAAATTAGGGGAGGCCTACGTCTAGCAGTGGACCGATACGGGTTGATGATGAGTCTACCTGATTCGTCACCTCCCCTTGTTGAAATCCTTCTAATAATACTCGTGCTTATGTAAAATACTTACATGCCCTTTATTTCTCAGGAAATAATATTCGGAGCAGCCCAAGTTTCTCTAGCAGGTGGAACAGAAAACTTGTCAGGCATACCGTTTGTGGTCAGAAACGTAAGGTTCGGAACGGTCTTGGGCAATAACGTGTTCGAAGACATGCTCAGGGCTGGATCGTTGGACTCCTACTGCAATTTGACGATGGCAGAGACTGCTGAGAACTTGGCTGATATTTATGGTCTGAAAAGGGAACAGTTGGATGAGTACGCTTTCAAGTCACAGCAGAAATGGAAAGCTGGTAATTTTGTTTGATTTTCTCTTATGTTCTTCCGATTATCATGAAGACCAAAAAAAAAAAATATAATAAAATCCCTACTAACTTAAAATTACTACCTCTAAAAAAGTTTCCGTCAGCTCTTGGTTCTTGGCTTACCGAGAAAACTTTCTATACACTTGAGGAGTTCTTTGATAATAAAGTTATTTAAGAGTAGAAAATAAATGTGGTAATAAATGTAGAAAAATCATTTTATAATTAATATCTAGTTTTAAGTGATCAATATTTGCATGCTATTGATAATGGCTAAATAGGCTAGTACCTACTAATGTAAACTACTTATAAGACCACTTCATGTATCCACCCTATTTATAGCAAATAAAAAATATTTGTATTTGTAATGAGCTGATAGGATTTAGTGCTCCTATACCAAGTCGTAGATATTCATATAACTATGTCTAGATAATCCAGGAACTGGCTTATCTTAGAATGTCGTTATCTATCTTTATAGTGCAATCGAGTCTTTCAATGGAATTTTCACCCCCCTTCAGGCGAATGTACCTATATTGTTTACACATATGTACCTATAGACAAGGTTAAGGATCGACGATACTGCATTAATAGTATATATGTAGGATCATATTTCGGCGAGGGATTTCGTAATTTTGGGGGGTGGGGGTTGTGGGGGGGTTGTTTGGTACATTTAACTATACACCGTATAAATGTGTACGTACATTTTTCCAATTTCGGGGGCGGGAGTTTATACTCCAAATGCCCTCTCTTGGTACGCCTATTGTATGTAATAATAGAAAGTACACTTACTATACGCGAATATCGAGATACAATATCGTAAACCTTGGTGTCCCTCAGGATACAACAACGGTGTATACCAAGCAGAGCTAGCCCCCGTCAAGGTGATGATCGATGGCCAGGAGACAGTCGTAGACATGGACGACCATCCTCGGCCCCACGTCACAATGGAATCTCTAAGCAAACTGCCCATACTGTTCCGGGTTGGAGGCGTCGGCACTGCCGGCAACTCTACTGTAAGTTAAGCAAACTCAAACCAGTTTTTACCTGACTGTAAAGAAGGGTCATGTTTTTCGCGCGTATCTTGTATGTATGTATGTTATATTCTTTATTACCTGATTTCAAGTGTTCTTAGTTATGTGACGTTTGAAAAAAACAAAGATGGCGGCTGTGAGATGTCAAAATAAAGAAGTGTGAAAAAAAAAGTTGTTTTGAATACTGCATTATGGGTATCAAATTTGAAGAGTATCATAAGCATTTAAAAAAGGTATAACTTGATTATGACTGTAATACTAAAAAAGTTAGTTAGCAACCATTATTTTTTCAATCTTCGAATAAATTATAATAATAAAAAAACCCGCCTTTACAAAAATGATGGAAACAAGATCCCCTACATAATTGTACAATTTCATGCAGTCGGAGGCATTAATGAAACTCGACACTCAGTGAAGTGCTTTTTTGTTTTATTTTTTTATTTTAGATAAGTGTGTAAGTACCATACGCATTACGCTACACTGATGAAGTCGCTGACAAATAAAAAGATTACCAAAGTAATTCATAACATTGTATTCTAAAGTTTACGAAGATTATTATGGGAAAATCGGTCCTGTGCAATTTTTTTCGGTCGGTCGCCTCGAATTTTCCCAAACAAATGCCTCTCATCTTGTTGCCGAGAGTAGGTACAGTAATGCGCTCGAGCCACACTGACCTAAACATGCGCGGATCCAAGATATCATTCTGGGGGGGGAAATGCTGTCGCATTTCAGACATCGGCCAAGTATGAGCACGCACGACGGGGGAGTGGGTGCCCCGGAATCTCATAACAATTTGAAAAGAGTAAAGGAATAGAAATGGCACTTGTAGAAAGACCGTGTATTCATCGATTTGGTTAGAAAAATATAATTAAATTTATTTACAAATTTTGAAAATTCTTTTTTGGTATTAAAGGGAATAAACGACGGCGCAGGAGCTATCGTGGTCGCTAGCGAGGAGGCAGTAAGGCAGCACCACCTGACTCCACTGGTCCGTGTCCTGGGCTGGGCACACGCTGGAGTGGAGCCCAGGATCATGGGGCTGGGCCCCGTGCCTGCCGTGCAGAAGTTATTGGTTGCTGCTGGGCTTAAGCTGGACGATATAGATATGGTTGAGGTGAGAAAATGCGAGAAGTAGAAAGTGAAACCTACATGTATAATACGTTGTAGTTTTCCAGAATCCATGACTTCGTTTCAATGCATAGACTCATTACTCCAACGGAGTAAAAAAAACGATCCCTTTTGCAAAAAAAAAGTGAGAATGGTGATCATTTTCAGCTAGCATTTAACTTGGATAAAATGTTATGCATGATTAATGATTTCGTATATTATACACTAGTTGACCCGCGCAACTTCGTTTGTGTAAATTTTCCCCGTTTTTGTAACATTTTTTATTGCTGCTCCGCTTTTACTGGTCGTAGCGTGATGTTATTAACCTATAGCCTTCTTCGATAAATGGGCTATCCAACAGTACTTAAATAATTTTTGAATTCGGAGATCCTGAGATAATCGCGTTCAAACAAACAAACTCTTCAGCTTTATAATACCTATTAGTATAGGTAGTTTAAAAAAATACAGGTTGACTTAAAAATCTCCTCCGTTGTCTTCCTCACTAAAAATACTTGTAATACCTACCTGTAGCTCCTTGTTTAAAGGGATTCTGAGGCAAGGTAGGTAATGAACTACCAATTGAACAGATCAACGAGCAGTTCGCGTCGCAGGCTTTGGCTACCATCATAGAGCTGGGTGCGGATCCTGACAAGGTGAACGTGAACGGGGGAGCCATTGCCTTGGGACACCCTGCAGCTGCCTCGGGGGCCAGGATCACTGCCCATCTGACGCATGAACTGAGGTAGGTATACAAATTTGTAAAAAAGAAAATGTGTAAAAAAATCTTTTTATTTAAATATGAGCACGGTTCAAAATCGTCGTGGAATAAAATGTGAAAAGTAAGTAAGTAGGTATACCTATGTATATTAAAATAATAGTATTAATATCTTGGGACAACTCACACAACTTCATCTGATCCCAAACGAAGCAGAGCTTGTACTATTATTTTTTTCATTTATATAAAAATTAACCATCTTGGTCTGCACTGGCAGTCAGCGTCATTAACTACTCGCCAGTCAAAATATTTGGACAAGAACACTAAGAAAAAGTTTTAATTGTTTTTCAGGCGTCAAGGTCTCAAATACGGTATTGGATCGACGTGTATTGGCGGAGGTCAGGGCATCGCTTTGTTGCTACAAACTGTCTGACATAAAACACTTACTTAAAAATAAGTACTAACTTATATTTTATGACAATTAAATATTAAATGAGTAAAATGTAGATTTGTTTTATTTACTTTGATAACTTAAACAATGTCATTTCATTTAGGAAATACCAGTGTAATTAGTGATCTTAGTACCTAGTCAGACGACGCTGATGCACGGTAAAATTCAAATGAGCATAATTATGTTTGTATCTTTATTACCGTAGTAGGTACTACCAGTTATATCTGTTTAATCTATGCGTAGTACGTAGGTACTTATTCTGTGTCTTTGCTATAAATAATTTTATTTTTGTAAATATAAATAAATAAAATTTATGAGTGAAACTAGAATTATGAAGATGAAAGGTATAAAGCAAATGGTCACGAGGCTAGCTTTGTCATGATTTTTGAGATGTCAAAGCGATATGTGTAGATATGGCACGGGTCTCGTGTCCAATCAGACTTATTTTTAACTTATGAGAACATGGTAGATAGTTATGACTTGAAATTGGATAACATGGTTAGTAATGAAGTCAGAGTTTGGAAATTGCGAACTGAATTTAGGTTGTGGCTGAGTGGTCAAGGCGATATGGACAGGATAGTCGATTCAAGTTCCGTCGGACTATTACACATTCGGATATTAGACATTTTTACCACTAGATACGAGTACTTAGTTAGTTGCTTTTAATTAAGTGCTCCACATGGTAGGTACATTGGTAGGTAGATATCTACGTTTTATACATTAACAAATTACACAACCAATGAATGACAACTACCAAGCGACCAAGCCATTATTTATACAGAATAATAATATGTACTTTCAAATCAAGTGATGCCTACGTGCGGGCAAAGATCGGGGGACATTAAAACGGACTTTAAACAAGTTTGAGCAGTACGTTATCAATATTTACAACGCGAGAACGTTTCAACGTATTGTAAAAGATTATCACAGGATCTAAACTAAAGATATTACGTAAAAAACAAGATTGTTATTGTTACGTGACGATAAAAATGTGTGAATTATCACAACAATTGTGAATTGTTGCCGTGCTGACGTGTGGGAGTGAGAAAACTTCAAAATGGCTGTTGCTATCAATAAAGGTAAATAAATAAATGTATTATTTATGTAGATTCTATCTCTGTATTACATACATAATTTATAGGTATGTAGTCTTTTAAAATACTTAAATGTTTAGTTCACAAGCTGAATGAAAACAAAAAAAGCGAATGATCATGTTTTTCTGCGTGCCGGCCAAGCGCCGGATTTACATCACACGGCGCTCTGATAAATATTCTGTTTTAAAAATAGAACAACTTTTATTGATATTAAAATTCCTGATGAGTTTTTTAAATTTTTTTATGAATACCTACTGTTAAATCTATCTACCTTACTTACCCTAGTACTTTTAAGTGTCAGTCATCATAACATTATCAGTTGGAATTTAGCGTCAAGCCATTATAAACTTTATCTTTTGCCATTAAAGATTAAACTATGGAACGCTACATTTGACTTTCGCTCTAAGTTCAACGTCCATTTAACCGCGAGACTATCTTGTTTACACGAATGTTGAAATAATTAATAAGCACTTTATTTACTTATTCCTAATTCCTAGTAGAGTTGGATCAACGTAACTCGTTATTCGACCGGATTACAAAAACGATTAATTATGTTTAAACGATTAAACGTACCTTTAAATAATTCACGCGATATATCTAATAAGTGTTCATAAAAGTTAAAATTTAGACCAGTTACAGTAAATACTAAAGAAAGTTTGAAAAACAATTTCTTTAATAAAAAAAAAAACACAAAAAACATGAGTTAGTAATAAGTACTAATTATGACAATGTAATGCGTAATCGCATCTCTAATTCTCTTGGCTTAGTTACCGCCCGCGCCCCCGGCTTCAAAAAATGCACATGCGCAACCACTTTTCGCTAACTTAAATCCGGTCAAGTTACGTTCATCCTACTGTAAGATTTTTGATTCTCAGATCTATTGATTAACTAGGCCAATAACGTTATAGTATTATATTATCTGTGCCTACACCATAAGTCCCTTGCCTTTTAAACCTATATAGGTAAAGGTACAACTAACTGCTTAGTTCGTAAATGGTTAAAAAATTAAACCAGTCTTACCTAACCATAATTTGCTGCATAGACAAGCTTGGCCTAGAAAATAAATAAGCAAGTACTTAGGTATTTATTTTGTGTTCGAACCACGGAGCAAGTTAAAATTAAATGATAGTTTCATTTTGAGATAATAGTTGATTCTATAAATCTCAATTAACCTATTAATTTAAGGGGAGTTGGTTAATGAAACCATCCAGTGGAGGATCCAGGATTGTCGTTTGGGGGGAAGGGGGCTTGAACCAGATAGGACCGTTGTTGCACCACTGAGACAAATCGAATACCCTTTTTAGGGTTCCGTAGCCAAAATGGCAAGCGGAACCCTTATAGTTTCGCTATATACGTCCGTTCGTCTGTCCGCAACTTAGCTCCGAGATTGTTAGTGCTAGAAGGCTTGAAGTTAAGCTTGAAGCTTGAGCTTGAAGCTTGAGCCCTCTAGTCCTGGATCGACCACTGAAACCATCTTAGCCAAGACCCGTCGAAATAAAGCACTGACTCTCCCCCTCTCCCGTTCCAGAATCTGCGTAGACATTTAATTGTTTGATTTGTCGTATCTATCTTTCCATATCTTCGCTATTTTACGATGTGACTCTTCCCTCAGGTATATTCATAGTGGCTGCTAAACGCACGCCGTTTGGCAGGATGGGGGGAGCATTCAAAGACATCCACCCTTCTGACCTGCTAGCTGTCACTGCCAAGGACGCGCTGAAGGCTGGCAGTGTCTCACCCGCAATTATTGACACCGTTAATATTGGCCAAGTCAACGGAGTAAGTATCAGCAAAGCTTTTAGCGGACTACAAATATAATGAGATAGTGACTTTCCCAATTAGTCAGTACCTACATATCTCTAAGTAATAGTCAACGATATCATAGATCCCGATTTTGCATCAAACATGAATTCATAACAATTTGTCACTTTACACAATACCGCAAAAAGGACCTGTAGGCCTAGCCTACTCAAATAAATGTAGGTAAACGAAATTCATGAATTTACGTTTACCTAAATTTCTTAATTTTTTTTTTTGGAATAACTAGCAATGTGGGATTGGGTCCCACATCACTAGCAATCTTGTTAACCGCTAGCTCAAAGACTTGTGTTAGGAGTGGGTTCACGTCGGTAGTAAAAAAGTTGATTTTCTAGAACGAGTGGATATAATAGATGTTCCTGGCTCTGTATATTACCACATAATTTGATTTCCTCCTGTTACGGTGTTAACGGTTTTCGGTAAAGAGAAGTTATTTCTACATGCAACTGATATTCCTTCTAGGCATTGGCACCGAAGTAGGACGCACTACCTATCTTCAATGCTGTGCAGAAGGCACCAAAGTTCCCATCCCTAATTCAAACATATTTGCTCCAGATCAGCCATTCATCAGACGGCGGTCTATCTCCACGTCACGCTAGCTTGAAGGCAGGGATACCGCAGGCGACGCCAGCACTTGGCGTCAACAGACTCTGTGGTTCTGGATTCCAGGCTATTATCAACAGTGCACAGGTATATTATTTACACTTTATTATTGGATATCCATGAGCATGATAGGTGCCGCGTTCGGGATTGTGGAAGGATTTGATTTGTATTTTCTTACTTTTGCTAAATAACATGAACAGCCTTTCAGCTGTGGCCATATGCTGGTTCAATGTACGCTAGTCTGCGCCAAACGGGCCATAATCAAGTTTGAGCCACTTAGCCATAATACCTAAATGGAACCAATTTCTTTCAAGAGCGCAATAACGGACGAGCTGTCCAGTGTCCATCGTTTAAGTTCGATTCGTTTCGCCAAACACGGCCAAGTGTGAGGTGCAGAGGGGGGGGGGGGGTGCCGAAAAAAAAATCATTCGTGGTGTGGGGGTACACAAAACAACCATCTGGGGGGCACATGTTCCTGTGCCCCAACCACCCCTGGATCCGCCTATGCTTGTGTTAATTGTTAATTCGGTCCTTCGTCTCCGCCGCATGTATATGTAGCAATAGCAATTGATTTGCACTTATGCCGAAAAATCTATATTCAGAACATTACGGGCATCTTCGATTAATAATATTATTTTTCCAGGACATCATCACAGGAGCAGCCCAAGTATCTCTTGCTGGTGGTACAGAGAACATGTCGGCGGTACCATTCGTGGTCAGAAATGTTCGCTTCGGAACCAGTCTTGGAGCGAAGGTGCCTTTTGAGGATGCCTTGACTGCGAGCTCTCTGGATACATACTGTAACTTCACTATGCCACAGACTGCTGAGAACTTGGCTGAGAAATACGGACTGACGAGGACAGAGGTGGATCAGTTCTCTTTGCAGTCACAGAGGAGATGGAAAGAAGGTTTGTATACTAGCAATATTTACTAAATTTAAGACAGGATGATGTAGACTAAAGTAATAAAATCTTTAAAATTACTGAACCAATTTGGATTTTCAGGAGGAGTATAATTGCAGAGGATGTTATAAATTTGGCTCCAATGTTCTATACCATATTTTCATTTGCAGCACAAGACGGAGGCGTATTCAAAGCGGAGATGACCCCGGTGACCGTGAAGGTCAGGAAGCAAGACAAGGTCATTGAAGTAGACGAGCATCCTCGCCCTGACTCCAACACTGAGATGTTGAGCAAGCTGCCGGTCCTCTTCCGAAAGGGGGGAGTGGTTACTGCCGGGAACTCTTCTGTGAGTAAATCAATAGTCTTAAGAAAAATGCTTCGAATAGTATCTTTTCACCAACTTTTAGCCACGTCACCAAACTTCGACAGAGACGAGCTAAGTAGTCTAAAGAAGTCTCTATTCCGTCAAACTTATAGGTATCTTAACCAAATCAATGATTTGTTGAAAACAACAAAAACAGAAATACGATTTGTCTAACAATTTCAAACCTCAAAGAACTACCTGTTCCTCATAACCCGATAGAATCTGGGTGACATCAATAACATATGAAAAGCTTAGGGGCCAGTGTGTGAAAAAGAAGAAAGAAACTCTCCAAGTCTCATTCTCTCACTGTTACCTAAAAGCTATCCATAAGTTAAGTAAAATTTACTTAATCTGTGACCTCTCCAATAGTTTTTACATTGTAAGTGGATGCTTCTACTATGTTGTACCCATCTCATGTATTCTTCTTTTAATATTTTTTATCTCTTGTTTTCTTGTCTAATATGGAGTATAATTTATTTGTGGCAGCCCCTTACCTACATAAACAATTTATAAACAAAGAAACATTTTCAACATTGGTAATTTGGAAAGAGCGAGGTTTTATTGCCTCGTGCTTTTCTTCAGCTTTACCTATTGTTTGCGAACTTGGCATTATACGTAGTATTTTGCTTAAATTTTGCGCCTAAGTGAATAAAGAATTTTTGTTATTTTATTATTATTAATATAATTTTTGCCTGTTTCTAAAGTCCGGTTCATGAACTTATAGTTCAAAATGACCATAAAATAAATTCATTCATTTTTCAGGGTGTAAACGATGGCGCTGGTGCTCTGGTCGTAGCTAGTGAAGAGGCTGTTAAGCAGCATGGTCTGACTCCACTGGTCAGGCTGTTAGGCTGGTCCTTCGTGGGAGTAGACCCCAGCATCATGGGCATCGGGCCAGTGCCGGCGATACAGGGCCTGCTCTCGGCTACTGGGCTGAAGCTGAGTGATATTGACTTGATTGAGGTAAGTAGTAATGACAATGTATTTTTGTCTAGTATTTTGGCATAAGTGATTTAATAGTTTCTTGCCGATAGTTCATGACTGACAATATAATAGAAGCTCAACTTTACACTACTGCACTGTTTATACTATACTCTTAAATGTTAAAACACTTCTTGCATAAACCTGAGATATTCTGTCAGGTGGGTAAGTAGATTCCTCGATCTCCGTAGGTTTACTATTAAACGCAACATTATAAGTTTCGTTTTATATCTAAACAAAACCTGTTGTCCTAGATCAACGAAGCGTTTGCCGCGCAAACGTTAGCGTGCGTCAAGGAGCTCGGCTTGGACCAGAACAAACTGAACGTGAACGGTGGAGCGATCGCTATGGGACATCCTGTGGGAGCTTCTGGAGCCAGGATCACTGCTCACTTAGCTCATGAGCTAAGGTAAACTGACCAAAAAGTCTTCTTCTTCTTCCAATTAATTTCTTTCCTTAATAGGTATTTTCTTTAAAGAAAATTATTGCCCATGTTATTAAATTATAATATTTGAAATTTCCCGAAATTAATCTTGTTTTTTTTTATAGGCGCCGAGGACTCAAAAGAGGCATTGGATCAGCTTGCATCGGTGGTGGACAAGGAATAGCTCTTCTTCTTGAAACTGTTTAGTTTGACATAGATATTATTTTTATGTGGCGGTATACATATCTTTGGCCTGAAGTGGATTAAGATATGATTACAATTTATATATTTGTACCTATTGTAAATAATGTAATAAAGTATTTTAATTTTTCTTACGTTTCAATTTTTATTAAATTAATTTTAAATACCTATGGCAAGAAACAATATGGTGATTTCAAGGCATGCATTTTGGACCATTATAGTTGTATTAAAAAAAAGTTCCATATTTAAAAAAAAAACAGATTGATACGGGAGATTGGGAGGATATGTGTATGGCTAACATGGGCATACCCAGAGGGGAGGTAGTTCAGAGGTTGAAACCCCCCTAAATTGAAAAAAGGTAGGTACCTACATAGTACTCATTTGGCCGGTATTTAGTCAATTGGGTGGGTACGCCCATGATGACTAACGCCGCATTTTGAACTGTCGTAGGTACCTACTCACAAGTCATAATTTTAAATAAGTAGGTACATACTTTCATTATTATACACCTACATAACTAATTAAAATGTTGTCATCAATAAGTCTAAGAAATATTAGTATTAAGAGCGTAAAGATAATCGCTTGACCAGTGTATCGAAATACCGAAACGAAAGCGTTACAAACGGGTCCGAAGTTGCTTTTATCATAAACAAACAGTACCTATGTATAAAACACAATGTAAAGTCAAATAGAGCTGAATCTCGTGAACGCACCACCCTGGCACCGGGCAGATATTAGTTGAAAAATCGGCATACCAAGATTTTTAGTAAGTATTTAAGTATAGTACCTACCTATCTAGATATTTCTATGTAAAATATATCTAAGTCTGCTGATAAGTAGCAATTTGGGTGCACGTATCCTCTTAGATACCATGAAAAAGATATGTTATCTCGATAAATTCAAGTGGTTTGAAATAAAATACTTACATAATGCAAAACAAGAATATTGTTATTAAAGAGTCCGACCAAAAGACCAAGAAATTTTTAAATAAACCCCTCTGACGTAAGTACCTACCTAATGTTTATGAGCGCAATCTTTATATCAATAAAAGTACACTTTGATAAGAGTTGCCTACTATTATTTTAGTGTATGAATAAATGTTTAAAATAAAACACGTTACGCGCGCAATTTGTTTTCGTTGCTAGTTTCAAGATGGCGACCGGTACCAAAGGTTAGTATTGTTTGTTGTTAAATAAACTGTATCGATTTATCGATATTCGACAAATTATCAATATTTTTATCAAAATAGATGGATAGATCATTCCGAATTTATATATAATTCCTTTTATTGTAGATGCCTTTATGTAACAAGGTATCTAATCTTATAATTTAGATAATGTTTTATTACTTAGGGACTTGGTTTGATAATTTTATTTGTTGTTATTATTTAACTGAAAAGATAACTGTTGTTTTATTAGTGCTTGCAGAAATGGTAGCTAGGTACCTATTAAATGAGTAGGTAGAGTTTTAGTAATCTTTAGTGGATTTAGTATTTTAAACAGAACAAACACTTACAATTAACATAAAAAATAACCTCGAATTAAAGTAAGAATCTGAAGGTTGAAATAGGTATAGTAGCTAGGTAGGTTGTTCATTAAAATAAAAATAAGATAAATTAGCAAACGGTGCTTTAGGAACGCCGCAATTTTTTTTATGCGTATAAAGTACCTATTTACTTAATATTTTTTTAATAAATAACACATCTACACATAAACTTAAATTACTATACCTATCAAAGCCCAAACCTGAAAGTGTGATAGTTTCTCAGTAAATGGTACCACAAAAGTGCATACGATGTGGGGTAGTGTTAGGGCTCGCCCTGTTAGTGTTTTATCAGAATTGCTCTCATCGCGATATATATTATACCTACTAGCTGTCTCTAGCAACTTCGTCTGCGTAAATTTTCCCCGTATTTGCAACATTTATCATAGCTGCTCCGCTCCTATTGGTCGTGGCGTGATGTTATATAGCCTATAGCCTTCCCCGATAAATGGGCTATCCAACAGTGAAATAATTTTTCAATTCGGACCAGTAGCTCCTGAGATTACCACGTTCAAACAAACTTTTCAGCTTTATAATATTAGTATATATGAAAGTATGATTTAAAATAATGAACAAAATAAAGATACCTCTTGGCTTTAGTTGCGTTAAAAAGGGCAATGTTTTATGTAGGTACTTAGATACGTACCTACTTATTGGATATATATACCTATAGGTAGTGTAGTATAAGTGCTATCACTGACTAGAGTTTGTTCTTCTTAGCATGTCCCGTGTCGATGCTAATAGGTATAAATTTTAAATAGTTTCATCTTTTTTAGCGATATTTATAATTGGCGCGAAACGAACGCCATTCTGCAGTTATGGCGGCCCTCTCCGAGAATTGCCTGCGTCGTATGCGTTTGCGGCTGCAGCAAAGGACGCAATACAGACTGCCAACCTAGATCCTACATACATCGATAGTACTGTTGTTGGAAATATATATTATGTGAGTCTGAAGTCGCACTCACCATGTGTATCTCTCGATCTGAGTTCTGACCTTTTTTTATTGCTGTTTTAGCTTAGCCAATGTGATGGCGGGAAAACGCCTAGATATTGTGGAACATATTCAGGAGTTCCTATTAGCAGTCCCGCGTTGGGCGTCAATAAGGTCTGCGGTACTGGGTTACAAGCAATCATCAGTAGCGCTGTGGTGAGAAAAAAAGAATGAGTTTTCATTTTTTTTGTTCTAAAAAACAAGACAAATTCTTTTAAACTATTTTTGTTATGCAAAATTGGAAAACTATTTCTGCATTTGCAGGATATTTTGTTTGGAGTTTCAAAGATAACTCTAACTGGTGGTACTGAACTGATGTCATCGTTACCAATGGTTGTTAGAAATGTTCGGTTCGGAACTGCTTTAGGAAAACCCTACCTTCTAGAAGATCATATAAAGGATTTATTCCGTGACAGTTACACTAGACAGACGATGCAAGAGATAGCAGAGAAACTGGCGAAGAAGTACGAGGTAACGAGGGAAGAAGTTGATGAGTTTGCGTTGCAGAGTCATTTGAAGTGGACAGCAGGTAGATTCTTTACTTGGTAATGTTTCTAAGGAAGTCAGACTCCGATGAGGAATCCAAGATCCTGATTTGGATAGACAGATACGCGGGAGGACTCAGATACTTTTTGGAGCGAGCTTGGGTCCTGTCCCCTGTCCATCCTCTCCTGGATCCACCAGTGCTGATAACCATTTTGATCTCTCTAGCTGTTAGGTCACCACTGAGTCACGCAGCCGATTATGAATATGAAATATAGTAACTAATTTGGTCGTTATTTTTCAGCTCAACAATCAAAAATTTTTGACCAGGAACTAACGACTTTGACAGTAATTCACAAAAATAAGGAGATAGATATAAAAAAAGATGAGTTGCCACAACCAACGCTGACAACTGACGACTTGAGAAAACTATCCTCTTTAGTAGAAGACGGAAATATTATTACTTCAGGGAATTCTTTCGTAAGTAGTCTTCCAAGATTTAATATTGCAGAGTCTGATTCCTCTCCGTCTTATGTTAGTCTCTGTATTATCCTATAATTATTATGGTCTGTTAACCGATCTCGGTCATGACGGCCGATCTCATCGGAGACAAGTCAACGACGCAGATATTATCGGACTTTCTATCCCTCACTCTGATGTGAAGGAAATAGACACCACCGAGGGTTAGGTGGCCGGTGGACCGGCTTAACGTGGAATCTGAGGCACAAGAAACGTACATTTAGGAAAATCGGGATTTTTCGGAAATAAGCTAGGTCACGACATAGCTTATCTCTCTATTTGCTCGGTCGCCACTAAGTCACGGATTCCTCTCACGCCCTTTTGGACCTACACAGTAGCAATATAGCTTACCTTACCATCACCGTTTTCAGCTCCCAGCAGATGGAGCTGCAGCCTTAATTCTAGGAAGTGAAGGGGCAGTAACTTCACACAATGTCCGTCCACTGGCCAGGGTGGCTGCCTGGTCTTCTGTAGGAGTAGACCCGATGGAGACAGGCATAGCTGCTGTACCAGCTATTAGAAAGATACTTGACGAACAAAAGCTGAACGTGGATGATATTGATCTTTTTGAGGTTAGTTTGTTTCAAATGTATCGATTGCATAACAGTAGCTCTACAGTATCGAAGGAAGAGCAGTGACTTCAAACAACATACGTACCCTGACCAGAGTGACTCCCTGGTCTTGCGAGGGAATAGATCCGGCAGACACGGGCATAGTCACTGTATTATTAAGAAGATACTTGACGAAGAAAAGCTGAAAGTGGATGATATTGGTCTTTTTGAGGTTAGTTTGTTTCGATTGTATTGATTCCACAGCAGTAGCGCTACAGTATCGATGGAGGAGCAGTGACGTCCACACAACATCCGTTCCCTGGTAAGGGTGGTTGCCTAGTCTTGTGTGGGAGTAGACGCGGTAGACACTGGCATAGCCTCTGTACCAACTATAAAGATGATACTTGAAAAAGACAAAGTGGATGACATTGATCACCCAGCAGTAGCCCTACTCGTACAATATCGGTTTATTATAATAGGTATAAAACTCCGTACTCACAGGTTATTACTAGTGAGTAGCATAACGTGGACATACCACCACATATGTCACCAAAATATGATTAACAAACTTGTACCGACCTTAAAAATATTAATACTTTAGCTAGAGATTTAGAGATATTGGTATAAAAAAGAAAGAATAATCTGTTACATAAAAACCTTCAGAGTTGCCATGGCGTTACGATTCAGTAGTAAGTACTCTTGCAAAAAAATTGTTTAAATTTTTGTGGTTTTTACATTTCTGTTATACTATTTATTATTGACGATTCAATAATTTAAAAATCCTAGAACCCTGGGGTAAGTTCATGTTAACATTGATCCTAAATGGCACTACCTACGCCGATGTCTAGTTATTACTGAAAAGTAGATTATTCAGAATTTCGTTTAGGGGATTGGCCTGCTGCGAAACATTTTATGTTGGACTCAGATACTATGTGGGACTGAGTGGTGGGACGCTTGAGCCTCTTTAGATCTCCTGCTGATCCAGGACGACAAATATCAAATACTTCCCTCAGGTAACGATTTTTAGGAATTCTATTCCATTCCAAAAAAGGTTTTCTGTTCTAAAAGGGCATAAAAATATATGCCTGAGGCATTGAGGGCGAACTCTCCTCAGAGAGTCAAGGCAAAGACCAAAGCCATATTTGTATTATACAGGGTGACTTTGAAATCAGTCGACAAATTGATAGAAGACATTCAGTACTTATAATACAATCGTTTTACATTGAAATATTGCTAATTAAAATTTCATTTCCTATCGATTAAAATCTTAACAAAGTCATTGAGGAGGTTAAATATGCGCACGGGTTTACCCCTTTAAATCTGTCGACTGAATGAAGTTATTCTGTATATTAAATACATTTTTTAATAAATCCACAGATAAACGAGACCTTTGCATCCCAAGCGCTGATCACAGCGAAGCTACTGAACATAGATCTCAGCAGAGTGAACGTGAGTGGTGGAGCGCTGGCTCTAGGACACCCAGTCTCAGCAACTGGCGCTAGAATGGCCACCCATCTTGTTCATGAACTTGGGTAAGTATAAGAAAATATATCCATCCCAGATTGATCGAATCAAACTAAAAAGGTTTAACTTTTTTCCACCAAAATGGTATCAAATACCATCCTTCTAAAGTTTTGGCAAAAAGGCTCCCACCCTGCCGAAAAGGAATCTTTCACCTTTAAAATCTGACAAACCATCAAACAAAAGTAGAACCTCGCTCCCATATGATAAGGACGCTTATTCCCTAAGCTGACATCTTTTCTCTTCCTCCTAAAGTCACACCCCTTCTTGGTAAAGGCAAAAAAATCAAATGTAAAGTAAAAAGTATATGTTCTTATGTATTGTTTTTAATTTACAGACGACGAAATTTAAAACGAGGTATTGCAGCTTCAAGTTGCGGCGGTGGACAAGGTATTGCAGTTCTATTGGAAAAAATGTAGATTGAACTTGAAAACGGGAGTCACTTGTAAATAGATGATATATTTAAATATACATTTTAAATACAGAAACATATAAATTAACTAGCCAATATGCATCTGCCACACATCACTTTACCACCCTAAGGTTGACTGGTAGAGAATGCCTATGGCGTTAAGCCCGCCTTTTGCAATGATTTGCAGAAAGTTTTTAAATAAATACATTACGTGATAAGCTCGACTTATATTATATTAAGTGATTTAATGGTCAAGGTTGATGAAACTAGCTGACAAACGGAAAATCGAACGCATTAAAAAAATTCTTCCTAATGCTACCCAGGAGTTTCAGAACTCAAGAAAATAAATCTTAAAAAATAAATTTTTCCCTTACTTATAATATTTCTGAAGCGGTAATTTTTCGTATGCCTTGAAAGTTTACAGCATTTTTATTTGCGAGATCTGAGTCGATGTGGACTTTATAAAGAAATTATATATATGGCGTTCCTGCGCTCGGTTTTTGAGCCTGAAACTCCTGAGTAGCATCAAGAGGAAATCTCTCATTAAATTTCAACCATTTTTTAATGCCTTCGATTTGCGTCTATCAGCTAGTTTCAGCGAACTTAATGGTCAGTGACCATGACTACCAGAGGTTATGGGTTTATTCCCCTCCAGGATATTTTTTTTTGGGTGATAAGCATGATTATTTATTGTGTCTGTCTTTAAAAGATTTAAAAAAAAACATTAATCACACTAATATTATAAAGGCGAAAGTTTGTGAGTATGTGAGTGTGTATGTTTGTTATTTTAATAAAATTTGGTATGGAGTTAGCTGACACCCTGGATTAACACAGGCTAATAAACCGCGGGGAACGGCTAGTTCTTCAATAAAACTCGATAAAGTAGCTATATGTAAATATATTATAATTTATGCAGTCAAATATTAATTGTAAACCAATCAGTTTCATTTACTCGGCAGTGTTACATTTCACCTTAATTGTCATATAATATAAAGGTATATAGACAAGCCATGATTTTCATACAATTACAATTTAGTTCATTATATTAGGGCTGTACTTCACCTGACATTCCAAACTATTTTTAGGATTCACGACGGGATTTAACTCCAATTTATACAAAAGTTGACAATTACTAATAAAAGGGCTTTAAAAATAGGTTACAGATCTTTTTCAATAATAGTAATTGAATAAATTCCAATTGAATAAATCCACTCTGGACAGCTTAAATTCAATAAAATTATATTTAGTGTGTATAATGCTGGAATCTGATATTTTAGCTACATATTGATGATAGAATACATAGGCGTACCTAGGAATATTTTACGGCGGGGAGAGACGAGATTGAGTGCCCCTCCCCCCCGGTGGGGATTGAATCCGTACATCCCGCTTCTGAGTATACCTATGAAATAATATGTTGTATTGTTCTAAATAGATAAGACTGAGGAAGAACCTTCAATTTAATGTTTCCTTTTCTCTCCTCCATTTACATTTAGAAATTACTTATTTATACTTAATAACAAGCATTTAACTTATAATATTAATTGTGTAATAATACAATCTCAACTTATAAAATACTAATGCATATTATTATTGTAAATATCACATAAACTATGTTAATGTTTCGCCTTTAGTTACCTGAAAACAAATAAAGAAATTTAAAATTATTAACTTTAAAAAAATAAAACCTAATGTACAAATAAATAAGATTGGTCATTTTCTCTGCTCTAAGATGCCCAAAATTGGCAGGTAACTCAAGAGGAGTATGGTGACTTCTACAAATCTCTTACTAAAAACGACTCCTGTGGTAGGGTACAAGCCCTGTGTTGCGGGGGACTTTACAAACATACAATTCATGGACACAAAGTACACTCAGACTCGGAACAACAATTTGTGGATCACACAAAGTGGTGTCCCGTGTGGGAATCGAACCTACAACCTCTTAAGTAGCAGTCTGACACACTCCTACCGCGGCACAGAGGCAGCATGTCCTTTATTTTGTTAATAACGTATCATAGGTTCGAAGATTTACCTAACCCTGTTTATTTGATTTTTCTTTTATTTATTTTAATATTAGTTTACAATATTAATAGAAAGTGGGTGAAGGGGAGGAAATTCTTCTCCTAAGTGGGGCAAGTCTATGTGGTAAACACTCTGAGAGAGCCGCAAGGAATGGCTAGTACATCAATAGTATGAGGACTATCTATAAAAATATCAATAATGTAAGTATATTAGTTCTGCTGAATACAGTAGAAAAGCATTTTACTCTGACACACATTTCTTATTTCAATATTTTAAAATTAACAGATAAAACATGTTAATTTAATTCAAACTATTCAGAAACATAAAAACCAATTGAACCATACCATAGGTGCTAACATCAAACCCACATAACACTAACTCTTGTATAGTTATTATGTTAATAACTGAATTTTAATTAGCAAATGTTATGTTTTTGTAATATATTAGATTTTTAAAAGAAAATAGAAGAGGACAAAACATTTGATAATTCAAATACTGTTATTAAATCATCATGTTACAAATATGGGGGTTGTTTCTATAAAAATGCACTAAACTAAAAAAAACAACTAACAGATATCACAATTCATTTCTTACTTCTTTTCTCCCTTCCACTTTAGCAGTCTATAGGACAGAAATTGTTGAAATATAGAATTGTATCATAAAAGAAATACTATTTTATTAATAATAAAGTTGTATTATATTATATTTAATGTAATTTATCTGTTTAATACATAATTTCTAAGCACAAAAAAGTATTATTATTGTCACAAGTTTATATTATTTATATTTATTATATATTTATATTAGGCCCAAATCCTAGAAGGGTAATGTCTTGTTTACATTATTACCAAGCCAAAATATTACAGATCTCTCTCTGCTCTCAGGCTGACAAGGTTTTGTAATATAAGTTATTTATTTACTATTTTCATATGTTTAGTATCAGTATTCAAAACTAGGAGATACTTACACAGGCTTCCAAATAATCAATTTTCCTCTCTAAGGATGTCAGTTTTTCATTCAGTGTAGCAAGGCGAGATCTGCATGACATGTCTGAAATGAAATAACAAATAATGTTGCAAATTAAATTACATCCTGATCCTGATCAAAATTCATATAGAACATTAAGTGTATGCATTGCCTAAGGGAGTAGTTTCATCACAAATTGTATTGTATCTGGATAGAGGCCGGGATGTGTAGCCCAGAAGTTGTTGCAAACTAAAAGATCTATTTTGACGTAGATACAAATGATATTTAAAGAAAAACTAATAGAGATGGACATAGAAGAAACTGTTTCTTTGATTCTATGTCTATACTAATATTATAAACTAGCGGACCCCTCACGGTTTCACCCGCGTAGTTCCCGTTGGAAAACAGGGATAAAAAATAGCCTATGTCACCCGGGGTTAGTATAGCTTCAAAACAATGAAAGAATTTTTTAAATCCGACCAGTTGTTTCGGAGCCTATTCAATACAAACAAATCTTTCCTCTTTATAATATTAGTATAGATGTAAAAGTATCTGTCTGTCTGTTACGCTTTCACACTCAAACAGCTAAACTATTTAGATGGAAAATAAAAAAAATAGGATAGTAAATGACTGTTTGTCTGTATGTACTATATGCATTCCAAAACCATTGATCAGATTATGATAAAACTTTGACAGGGTGTTCTGGGGATGCCTGCGAGGGTTCCTGGACCAATAAGCAGCAAATCGTGACAGGGTTCAACTAGTTAACATATAAAAATAAAGAAACCTTGTAGCCTAATAGCTTCAAGTCACAGGTTCGAATCCTACACAAGCCATTATGCCTAAAGGCTGGAGGGGTTAACAGGTTTACCAGTAAAGTGGGATCCGTAACCCCACATTGCTAGTTATCTTTAAAAAAAATTGTCCATTGTGTAATGTAGAGTGCGTAAATATGACCATATTGTGTGCATAAATATGAACACTTTATAAATTCGTAATAGTATTGCTCGACGTATTCAGTACCTAGTTAGTCACATAAAATATGAGTGATAAGTATGCAAGTTGTTATCACAAATGTATGAGCATCACTCAACTTAAATATAGTTATAGAGAAGAAAATTGTTTGAGATATATAACACTTATTATCTTTTACCTATATGTAATCAATGGTTTTAAAATTCTAATCCTTATAATAAGGATATGTGAGAATGGATGGATGTTTGATAAGTACTCCTTGAAGCAAAAAAAACCTGACGAATTTTGATGAAACTTTACAATGATGTAGCTCATACATCAGAATTGCACTTAGGGTCATAAAAATAGAAATTTATGCAATTGAAGCAGCGGGATAAGGCTACTAAAACTTACCAAAAGAATTCAAGAAATCCGTGATCTTTTTTATACTTCCAGTTATTACTTCGATGTATTCCCTGTTCGCCCAGTCTTGTTGGATTTGTTTCTGAATAGTCTCTCTAGGCGGCGTCGACATTTTCTTGTTTCAGAGTGGTTTAATCCGTATCCAAATAATACCTTTTGTAAAATTGTATTGTAAATCACAAGTAATTCAACCCAAAACGTTGTTTGATAATCGCGTTCCAGTAAAAACTTTCGAATAAAAACAATTAATTACATCGTTTTTCCTGGTTGGGTATATTTTTCAGGTTTTAATGCTAGTAATTTCACTTTAAATTGCCATAAATGTATGGAACGCCACCACTAGATATTTGACATTTTGGTCATGAAATTAATCATTCGTCTAATGTTGCCAGTTGCCAGAAAGCATAATAGTTTTTTTTATGACAGTGACAAACAACTTGACAATCTGTCACTGTCCAAAATAAAATCGCCAGCTGTTTGATTGCCGGCTGTGGTGTATTTTTATTCGTTTTTAATCAAAACACATTAAAATGGATGAAATAGAATATAAGTTAAATACTAGCAATAGTGTTTTAATAGTAAACGCGATCGATAAGTTAATATCAACCATAAAATCAAAGTTTAAACCTATTGAACGACAGAGATTTGTTAATGAAAATGAGGAGTTAAAGTTTCTGAGGGGAAAATGTTCTTCTAAGGACCCCAGAGTGAGCCTGACTGCATGTCAGGGTCTGCTAGCCCTGGTTGAACTTGGTGTGTTAGAGATAGCGCACACAATGTCAACTGTAGTAACTCTATTGCCGAGTGCACAGTAAGTATCTTTAACTGTTTTGCTTAATATAAACCTGTATGAAGAGTGATCCTGGTATTGCTAGGTAGGCTACACGCTTATTAGCTACCCCAGTTATTAATAAAAAGTTGATTTATAGAAAAAAGTTTCAACATATTAGGCTTCTTAAAGGCATCACTCTTGGCAGAGCATCAGATTTCGAATAGCTGTAATCCACTTCACGATGCCACACAATTTAAAACACTTAATAGTCAAATAAAAATGTCAAAGTACTTTATTCACTTAGGTTACAGGATGTAATGCTTATGAACTTCAGACAAAATTTGAAATAGAATGATTCTACAATTAATGCCAAGTTTGCAAGAGTAAAGCCGTCAGAAAACTCATGGCCACGTTTTTATGCTGAAACAAAAAATAACCAACTGCAGTAATTATATTAAGCAACACTCAGAATAATTTCCTGTAAAATGTAGGCAAAAGAAATGGGCACAGCCTTCTTTTTCAAACTAGTGAAAGCGATACCTATTCATACTAATAATAATAAGATAAAATACTTTTAATCTTTTCAGTAATTACTCAGCAATAATATCAACAATGGCTGGTCTGCTCATTTTGGACTTAAAAGCACGCCTTGTACCTGGGCAACAGTACAAGTGTCAGTTCACACTAAAATCCCCTCAGCATCCTTTTATCACCGTGTTGGAGAAGAATAAGGGTGCTGAAGACAATGTCCTGGCTCAGATGCATGCACTGTGCACACATCCTGATTATATGTAAGTAGATGACATAATTATGAACCTCTTTGCTACGAAAGTTTTAAAAAGTATTAGTTTATACAAACCTCTTTGCTACAAAACTACTAAAAAGTATTAGTTTATACAAACACATAGATATTTAAAAAATACCAATCTAATTATCTATACATATGTAATCACTTGTCCTGACTGACTGACTGATGGGTCAACACAGAGCCTAAACCGCTAGGGTTACAAACCTGAAATTATGGCAGTTGATGCTTTTTATGTTGTAGACATCCGCTAAGAAAGGATTTTTAAAAATTCATACTTTAAAAGGGTAAAATAGGATAAAAGTTTAGTTTTTAAGATTTTTCGTTTAAAATAAAAAAAAAACGTTTTTCAGTGTCTTTGGAAAATCAACCCCTATGGAAGTAAACTAGAGGTTGCGAGTTTGTGTAAAACTCCGTCAAAAGATAGTATGAAACTCCATCAGTTTCAAAGTTAGGTTTGGGAAATTTCGCACTTGTTTGTCAGGGTTTTTTTAAAAAACAACCCTTAAGGGGGTAAAATAGGGTTAGCAAGTTTGTATGAAACTCCGTCAGTTTTAAAGAGATAAACTAGAGGTTGCGAGTTTGTGTGAAACTCCGTCAAAAGATAGTATGAAACTCCCATCAATTTCAAAGTCAGGTCTGTGAAATTTCGCACTTTGTCAGAGTTTTTTGAAAATCAACCCCTAAGGGGGTAAAATAGGGTTAGTAAGTCTGTATGAAACTCTGTCAGTTTTAAAGTCAGATAGGTGAATTTTACATTTTATGGATAAAATAAAAAAAACTGTTTTAGCGTTTTTGGAAAATCAACCCACCCCTAATCGGGTAAAATAGGGGTTGCAGGTATATGTAAAACTACGTCAAAAGATAGTGTGATACTCCGTCAGTTTTAAAGTTAGGTCTGTGAAATTTCACATTTTGGTTTAAAATAAAGAACACGTTTACTACCGTTTTTGTAAAATCAACCCCTAAGGGAGTTCATTTGGAGTTGCAAGTTTGTATGAAACTGCGTCAGTATTGGCGTTATATCTATGAAATGTAATATTTGGCTTTTTTGTTTAAAATAATAAAACACATGATTCTGCGTTTTTGAAAAATCAACCCCCAAGAGGGTAAAATAGGGGTCGCAAGTTTGTATGGTACTCCGTTATTTTAAAGTTAGATCTGTGAAATGTCGTACTGGGCTTATTGAAATAAAATTAAAAAAAAAAAACCTGTTTCAGCGTTTTTAGAAAATGAACCCCTAACGGGGTAAAATAAGCGTTGCGGGTTTATGAAACTCGGTCACAAAATTGTATAAACCCCAGCGGTTTTAAAATTAGACGTGTAAAATTTCGTACTTGGCTTTTTCGTTTCAAATAAAAAACACGACGAGACACGAAAACCAACTCATAAGGGGCTGTAGGGGTTGCAAAATGTATAGAACTCCGTCAGTTTTGAAGTTAGATCTGGAAAATTTTGTATTTGGCTTTGTGACTGTAAATAAAGAAACACGAGTTTTAGCATTTTGGCCGAAAGCAATAAATCAACCCTTCAAGGGGTAAAATCAACTGCGCGGGCGACAGCTAGTTATTTTTTTATGATTACTAGTTCATGATATCATGATTTTTATGTGATTACCTATATTTAAGTTATATAATGAACCCATATGTATATTAATATAGATAGATTTATATTGCTCAAAATAGGTTTTTATTTTGATAATTACAAATTCATAAACACATAAATAGTGGAGGTAATATTTATTCCAAAAAAATTTAAATATATCATAGTTAATTGCCAAATTATAAATTTCCAAAACTGCTTATTACAAAAGCCATATACTCTTCAAACCAGTTGTGTTTTTTGTCACATTTTATTTTAATTGTAGCAAATGGACAAGTATTTTGTTAATACAATAATTGCAATTTTGAAAGATAGAAACATTTGAAAAAGTTGTAAAGTAATTGGCAAGAAATGCCTATAAAAATTACTTCAAGTATTTTGTTACTCCATGTTTTATAAAGAACTATTCTTTGTTACAGTGTATCATCAAATAGCCTGGAACTCCTCCGGCCTGTGTTCCTGTGGTTGACCTGCCATCCTCAGCGCGACTGCAGCATCAGACCTTGGCAGCTGCTACTGAGTCTCCCACACTCTACAGCTCAGTCTTCTTTACTGCTGGCCTGTCTTAGCTGCCAACAGGTTAACCATAATTCTAACTACTTTTGAATGGGTTCTTTTTTAACCCCTAATGCAAAAGGAGATTACTAAATAAAGGATGCTTTTCTCCAGCTTTACCTCTTGCTTTGTGAACGTGGCGGGGAGTCCTTAGAATACTATTCTTTTCGGCTTACCTTTGAATTCTAGATACCTACTTAATTATTATCTAGTTACCTTAGGATGATTTTTACCCTTCGCAGCTGCGATCGCTTTTGCTTCCTATGTGAATAAACAATTTAAGGTTTTGGGATATAAGATATATATTTTGAGAATTACATTTTTGTCTGCTACCACTTTTGCTAGGGTTTTTTTATGTGCACAAATTATTTTTTCGTAATTTTTTCCGCCTTGTAATTTTTTTTCCCGTTTTTTTTTGCCGTGTGGTGCCGGCTTAAGAATAGTACCACCCCATCTCTACCCGTGGGTGTCGTCAAGGCGACTAAGGGATTTCACCCCGGAGGACGGGCAGCAGCGTCCTCTGCGTACTTAAAGCCTTACTGCGATCGCCAACCCGCTCGCCAAGCGTGGCGATTATGGCAATTACCCCCAGGATCTACATACTAGTAGGTTCTACTGGGGAGACCCGTGCCCAGCAGTGGGCCATCTTATGGGTTGATATGTAATTTTTTTTCGGAAATCGTGTACAATTGTATTTTCAAACCATCCAGGGACCCACTCAAATATACACATCAAATTTCATTCAAATCCGTTCAGCTGTTTAAGAACATTTAGGTGACAAACACATGTACAGTAGAATAATATGTTGTTAGTTGTTTAGTAAATAAAATCAAATCAAATTTGGTTACATACCGACAGCAGCGGTAGCGGCCTATCGGGTCCAATTGTGTTTTCAAACCATCTAGGAACACATTCAAATTTCATCCAAAGCCGGCTAGTTCTTGAATAGGAGTTAGGTGACAAACACACATACAGAATTATTATATACAATATATAAAAATATACAATAAAATAAAATTTGAAAATACACATCATTACATTATTTAGCAATATTTGTTAGCAGCTCCTGCATACGAATTGCTACTGTATTATATTTATTGAACTAGCTATCGCGATAACCGACATGCTCGGCTCCGCCCGCGTGCATGTCGGTTATCGCGATAAAAACTATCCTATGTCCTTCCCCGGGTCTCAAACTATCTACATATCTAACGTAACAGAAAGACAGAGTTACTTCAAGTTTATAATATTAGTATGGATATGGATTAACGCTAAGTTGCTGTTAAATATAATGGAAACAAAGAAGTGGCAGCTGCAGTGGTTGACTGCCTCTGTGGCGGTTAGAGTGTGTGCGACTGCTACTGCTACGCAAGAGGTTGTGTGTTCGATTCCCACACGGGACACCACGTTGTGTGATACACAAATTGTCGTTCCGAGTTTGGGTGTACTTTGTGTCCGTGACTTGTATGTTTGTAAAGTACCCCGCGATACAGGGCTTGTACTACTGAGGAAATCGTCTTTTAAATTAAAAAAAAAATAATTAAAAAATAAGTGGCGGTAGCGAATGGGTAAGGCATTAGACTTGCAATCGTGAGGTCGCTGGTTCGAATCCTAACCATTATACTGCCGATGTGAACCCACTCCTAACACGAGATTGCTAATAATAAACCCACAATCCAATATCTTTAAATATATATTATATCGAAGCGCCACGGTGGCCGTATGAGCTATTAGCGGCTCAGTATTCTTTAGTTCTTCAACAGTTCTAATCATTTCGATTACACAAATGCCACTGCATCACTGACACTATAACCACACTTTGCACACACTACACTACACACTAACGGACGGAAGACGTGTTGTCGCTACGACTGCTCGATTAAAACTACCGAATGAGACTGACTGCCACGCTCCCGCCATTTGTTAACGGAAATCAATTAGCACACATGAGTATTGAAACAATTTAACAATTTTATATGTTAATAGATTCGCAACCCTGCACTGATAGAACGTTCATACTCAGCGTACTGCGCGGTCACCGAGGCAGCGATATACCAGAAACATCGCGACCACGTCATGGCTCTGCTACCTATGCTCGCTAGAATATCTACAGAGCTCGTCAAACATGGGTAAGATCTTTTCAAATGTTGTTCTGAGTCTGGGTGTGAATTGTCCCCATTAATTGTATGTTTGTAAAGCGACACAGGGTTGTCAGATATTGTTTACTTATTATTATCAGTTCGGACATATTCAATTTTAAAAAAATACATCCATCAAAAGTGTCTGTAATATGTGTTATAGGCATCTAGTGCATTTTTAACTATAAAAAATAACCAATTAATATTTACCAAATGTAGTCTTTCAGTCTGGCTTATTACTTTAATTCATATGTTTAAGTTAACAACTTATATTTTGTAAAAGTTAAGAAAGTTTGCAATTTTTGCAAATTGTGGAAAAATAACCTACGTTTTTTTTTCCATTTCATGATCATGATTTTGCCACTGCTTACAGGGCCTCATTTTCTCATGTACCCTAGGGCCCTGGTATGGGTTACGACTATTACGACCAGTGGCGAAGGGTTCTATGCTCTAACTACACTTAGTAAGAGCATAGAACCCTACGCCACTGGTAGTAGATTATCTCCCTTTCCCCACTGGGAAAGGGAGATAATCTACAACTTCAAAATCAATCTTCTGACCCTCAAAAAGCAACACCGAGTCTGTCTACTTGTGCCATTATTTTTTGCCTAAAATATCGTCGCGCCAACATCAGCGAGTACCTTTCCATCACTCTGATGTTGGCTTTTGGATATGACGTGATCGTTTTCTCTTACATTGACAGTCGCGACCCTCGCTCCTGCTACAATCTGATCGAGCGTTGCTTCGCGATAGATGCGCCTGAACTGAGGACCGTGGCGGGCATCACACTGATGCTGCTGGCTGAGAATCTACCTGACACCTCGGCCTTATATCTACATGAACTCTTTAATTTGTGTAAGTGTTTTTATAAATAAACAATAATTCTTTATTCACTTAGGAAGCAAAATACCTACTATTCGTGTGATACGATTCTACATGTAAATGTTATGCCTGTTAGCAAACAGATAGGTAAAACCGGGGAAATAAAAAACTCGCTCCCACCTATTTCAAATTGCCAATGTTTACACATCCAGTACAACAATACGTTCTGTGGGTCAATTCACGTATTTAAAGCAGTGCAGTTGCAGTTAAGTTTCGATTAAAACGGCCATTTTCGTATTCTTGTAACTTTGGGATCGATCTTGAAAACGCTTGCGCACCGTACTAGAATGTCGTTATTGTACTCTCGAGACGCATACTTGACGCAAGTGTATTACAATCGATCCCAAAGGTTCAAGTATATGTTTTGTTGTGTTGTTTCTGTATCTACTAACACTAGCTTGTAAGTCGTAAAATTGTTACTAACGAAATATGGACTTATGTTCGAAATAAGTGATTATTACTATTATTATTATTATATCACCTCTAAAGGTGGACAATCTACCTAATAAATGCTTGCATATTTTGATTGATTGAATCAGGTATTGAGCCACATGTCAGGCATTTAAGACAAATGGGAATGATTTATGTTGACATAAATGATTCAATCAATTCCATTTGTCTTAAATGCCTGACATGTGGCTCAACTCTAACCACTATTGGTATGATAGACCAAATTTGATTCAATTTTGCTGCCTCTGTGGCGCGATGGGAGTGTATCCGACTGCTACTCAAGAGGGTTCGATTCCCACACGTCCCACACAAAGAGTTGTCCCCACTTTGTGTGATCCACAAATTATTGTTCCGAGTCTGGGTGTACTTTGTGTCCGTGACTTGTATGTTTGTAAAGTCCCCCGCTATACAGGGCTTGTACCCTACTGTGGGAGTCTTCTTTTAATAAAAAAAATAATAATTTAACAATGAAAACTTTATAACTGGATGACATAATTCAAATACTGGTATAATAAAAAATACCCCTCCATATACTTATACATTACTTATGTGTCCACAGGCCTCAACATCATAAGTAAATACGAGTACTCAGCAGTTTCTCTCAACACATTCGTTGCCTTATCACTGCAATGGCTTCACTTACCTTCGTACCTCACAGCATCAGCTCTGAAGGTAGCCTCCAAGATCCTGGACACTTACCAAGACAATTACAAAGACGACATACGCTTAAACACACCGAACCTTAAAGCCAACAAGACGTTCCAAGCATTGCTATACACAGACAGTCATTTATCAATAATCTTCAAACTAAACCAAAACTGGGAACGATTGAGAGATGACCCGGATAAATTAAAAAGCTGGTTGGATACTATAGAAACGGTCAATAATGAGATCAAACTTGAATTGTTACCGTTTTTGCTCGGAATGCTTTTGGAGAAACGTAATGAAGATTGGTACGAAGATGTAGTGTTGAAAGTGTTACATATTGTGGTGAATTTAGTAAATTATAAGAAGGAAGTGTCTGTGCAACTGTTGCCTATTTTGGTGTTTAAAATAGGGAGGGATAAGTGTCCGGCTGTGAGGTTGGAGTGTCTCAGGGCGTTACCGTTGATGGCTAAGACTAAGGTGAGTTAACTGTTTATATAGACGGGGTATTGAAATATTTTGCAAGGGAGACTTCACTCTGAATCCGGGAAGACCAGAGTTGGCCTGGTTTAAACGATGTCATCCTTGGTCAGAGCAACTATATTTTGAGATGTAAAAAGAAAGTTCAAAACGAAAAATAATATATCCAATGATATAGCAATATCCTATTTTTTTTTTGAAATCTAATATTTAGATAATTTGTTGAAATAGAGGAAGATCATAATACAAAAGGAAATCATCTATACTAATATTATAAAGCTGAAGAGTTTGTTTGAACGCGATAATCTCAGGAACTACTGGTCCGAATTGAAAAATTATTTTACTGTTGGATGGCCCATTTATCAAGGAAGGCTAATAGGCTATATAACATCACGCTACGAGCAATAGGAGCGTAGCTGCAATGAAAAATGTTGGGCAAATTTACGCAGACGAAGTTGAAGGAATTTATATAAAAATCCAAAATTGTTAACATTTTGCAGGAGAATGTACCAACTATAGTATCAGTGCTGAACAAATTACGAACAAACAAGGGAGCGCCGACTTCACTTCTTATTATGTTGTACACAAGCTTAGCTGAAACACAGGTTTGTTTCGTTGTTTTTTATTGTAAAATCCTTACTTACAGTTGGATCAACGTAACTCGGCCGGATTGAAGTTAGGTTCAAACCACTTTCGCGCATGTCATAGAGATGCGACCCTAAAATTACTTACGAAAACGATTAATTATGTTTAATTGATTAAAATACTAACAAAATTTAAATTCAACATTTATACGAGTTCATAAAAGTTTAAATTTAGAACAGTAACAGTAAATACTTAAGAAAGTAAAAAACAATTTCTTTACGAAAATAATCACAAAAAACATTACAGAGTTAGTAATACTAATTATGACAATGTAATGCGTAATCGCATCTCTACTTCTCTTGGTTCAGTTACCACCCCCGCCCCCCGCTTCCTGTCACCATTTACTTCCAAAAAATGCATCTGCGCAACCACTTGTCGCCAACTTCAATCCGGCCAAGTTACGTTGATCCAGCTGTACTTGATTATAAAGTTACATATCAACCCATATGATGTAGAACCCACTTATTATAGATCCTGGGGGTAATTGCCATAATCGCCACGCTTGGCGAGCGGGTTGGCGATCTCAGTAAGGCTTTAAAGTACGCAGAGGACGCTGCGGCCTCCTCTGGCGGGAAACCCTATAGTTGCCATAGCTACCCACGCGTAGAGATGGTGTCTTAAGCCGGCATATAAAATTACAACAATAATATTATTATTATAATGTGTATTGTTTGCTTGAACTTCTGATTGTTTTATTTTATGTGCATTTGAAAGTAGACACGTTTAGAGAATGGCCTCAATATTTTTAGTGTTCTTTTCTCCGGTCTTATCTATTGTTTTGGGAACTTGACATTACACAGGTACATGTAGATTTATTAGGGTTCCGTAGTCAAAATGACAAGAACGGAACCCTTATAGTTTCGTTATGTCCGTCTGCCCGTCCGTATGTCACAAGCATTTTACTCAATTTCTAGTCAATTAATCTTGATAAAATTCAGTGAAAAGGTGTTTTGTAGTACCCGCTACTTAGTTTGATAGCTAAATATAATAATAATAATAAATATTTTTAGGGAGCACTCCATACATGTAACAGAAGCTGTTTTTTTTCGGCTAACATCAACTTGTGGCACATCATTCGACAGGTCTTTTAAAAACATTTTAAGGTTTCTGATAAACTTTTTTGATTCAGTGAATATTTTTGGAAATAATCGCTCCGAAAGTTGCATAAATCGTGGGGACCCTTAACTTTTGAACCATGTGACCAAAAAATATGGAAAATGTCACAATTTTTCCATTATTTCGGATAAGATCGGATAAACCGTCATTGAGTTATTGCTGAAAAATTGCGTTTTTTAACAAAAGGGGCAGGGAAAATACGTTTTCCTGCTGATGCAATTGTTCAAGGCTGCGGAACCCTACACTGAGCATGGTCCGACATGCTCTTTCCCGGTTTTTAATAGTATTTTGGTTCCTAAGTTAACAAACAATTTGAATTGAATAAGAACATTAACTCGATTTTCTAGTAAATTGTAATATCAATGTTGGTTGTATAGGTCAGGTGTTTCCCGTATCTACAAGAGTTGCTAGTGGACGCGGGGGTAGGCAGGACTGATGATCTCAAGTGGGAGGTGGATATTGCTAAGGCGGTCGCCGTCAGACGAATTTGTGAAATAAGGTAAGGAGATAAAAGTGATTTTCAAAAGTATGTCTTATGATAATTGTAAAAAGGTTGGAAATTTTAAAATTACTTAAATTTTTTTGAGTTGAGTTACATATTTTTATATTCATAGCGTAAGTCAAGTTCATTTTTACCCTCACTAAATGACAGATTAATATCTATACTAATATTAAGCTGAAGAGTTTGTTTGTTTGAACGCGATAATCTCAGGAGCTGCCTGTCCGAATTGAAATTTTGTTTTAATGTCAGTGTCAGTCATATAATTATTTATCAGTTCAGACATAACAGTATATGAGGTACTTTGAATAAAGTCTTTTTATATACTTTGCTTTAAAATTCATAAGGATAATTTTAGCAAAATAACAATAATAAATGTTACTCTATTGTTAGAGCGTCAAGCCACGGCCTGGAGCTGGTGTCCATAATATCGTCCATCCTGAACCGCTGCGGAGACAAGGCGGGCGCAGTGTCGACGTGCGTGTGCCTGCACAGCCTCGCGCTGCTGTGGAGGGGCGCGGCGCTCGCCCCCCCCAACACCTGGAAGGCGCTCGAGCCTAAACTGGGCAGGGATAGCAGGCCTACTGTGCAGATCAGGTGAGTAGGTACAGCAGCGAAGCTGAATAGCTTGGCTTAGGAGTGGGTTCACGCCAGTGGCGTAATAGGGTATTCTACTCTGGTTTTTTTAAAAAACGTTTCCCGCATTAGGTTACAAGCCCTGTGTCGCGGAAAACTTTAGTTCCAAGTCACAGACATAAAGTACATCCAGGCTTGGAACAACAATTTGTGGATCACACAAAGTGTTTCGTGTGAGACGCACCCACGACCTCTTGCGTAGCAGTCGGGACACAACCGCGTCAGATTGGTGTTTAAAAGAATAAATTAAAATGTTGGTTTATCTAATGAAAAGCTATAAAAATAAATAAGTCTGCAAAATAAAGACGCTTTCCTGCTATAAAATTACATTTATTTTCGAGAAAACGCTGTCTGCTATGTTCATGACGTCATATCGGCACAGACCAATCACATTGGTGATTGGTTAGTCGGCGTCAAATACAATGTCGGCAGTGCCATCTATGCTGGCTTATAAGGCAATGTAACTACTATTTATATTTCAAGAACAATAGGTTATTATACTTTAAAAACAGTACCGTTTCAACCGAAACACTATGATGTGTTAACTTCACTGTTACATAACTAACACTATTGTGGTACCCACCAAGACGGCCCTAACTTAGACCTACCACCGGTAACACATATACCACCCCGGTCACTTGCCGCCACTTTGAATTTAATTAAGTACATTTGTAATAAAATTAATTTAGGCCCTAGATATAAACCCTGTGGTACACTTATCCGAACCTTACGATGTGTGTATGGACGACCGTTAACTACTACAACAAATATATATATATATATCTATCGCTCATGTAAGATAGTGTCCACTTTATAAATGAGCCTGGTATATGACGGCATCAGCCGCCGTATGATCATTACCATCCTTGACCAGCTTCTTCCTGGAATTACGGATATTGTTAACTTTTCCTTACAATCAGGACGTTTCCCCGACTTATGGAGTAAAGCATACGTGCGACCTCTGCCTAAGATCTCAAACCCTTCTCTTCCTAATCATTTCCGTCCAATATCTATTCTTCCTTTTCTGTCTAAAGTCCTTGAAGCCTGTGTACACCGACAATTATCCGCATTTGTACAGCTTAATGGCATCTTATGTCCTTTCCAATCTGGTTTTAGGCCTGGACATAGTACTATCTCCGCATTGCTAAAAGTAACAGGCGATATCAGAGCCGGTGTGGAGGATGGAAAAGTTTCTGTCATGGTGTTGGTAGACTTCTCAAACGCCTTTAATACAGTTAGCCACGATATACTCCTATCAATCCTCTCGTATTATAATATTTCATCGAGTGCATTGGAATGGTTTTCTTCATATCTTCAGGGGCGCCAGCAGTCGGTTCGCATCGATGATACATTCTCTAGTTGGCGTGATCTCGTTGCGGGCGTTCCTCAAGGCGGTATTCTATCTCCTCTGCTTTTCTCCTTGTTTATCAATCTTTTAACTCAGGAACTTCGATGTACGTATCATTTGTATGCCGACGATCTTCAGCTATACTTTCAGACAAAACTAGACAATTTGAATGAAGCTATCGATAATGTGAATCGAGATTTGATGGCGATAAAGAACTGGTCGGACGAGTTTGGTCTTTCGGTAAATCCTGAAAAATGTCAAGCAATCATTGTTGGCAGTCCTCACATGGTTAGCAGAATAGAATTTGATTCATTACCACCTATTATCTTCCACGGCACTGCTATTCCTGTTAGCCATGATGTCAAGGATCTAGGTTTGCATATTGATTCCACCCTTAGCTGGCGGACTCAAATTGCTAACGTCAGTCAGAAGGTCACTGGCACTTTGCGGTGTCTTTATCGTCTCAAAAACTTCCTACCAGTTAAAACAAAAGTAACGCTAGTGCAGACTTTAATATTTCCTATCATTGACTATGGTGATGTGTGCTATTTCGACCTGAATGCTGATCTGCTCCATAAACTTGACAGGCTTCTCAACAATTGCATTCGATTCGTCTTCAACCTTCGCAAGTACGATCATGTCTCGAACTATCGCTCTCAGCTTAATTGGCTTCCTATCCGGCAGCGCCGTAGTTTGCGTGCACTTACAACGCTATATTCAATCCTATTTTCTCCTCATGCCCCTACTTATCTAACGCCTCACTTTCAATTTCTCTGCTCTAGCCATGATCGGAATCTACGCTCCTCTAATAATCTGTTGCTTATCTGTCCTGCTCACAGCTCCACTCTGGTGCATTCTTCCTTCTCTATTCAATCTATTCTCCTTTGGAATGCGCTCCCTCTCGAAATAAGAATGTCTACATCTCGTGTCACCTTTAAGTTCCAAGTACGTAATTTCTATACGAAGTTATTGGCGGAATTATCACAATTGTAGTAATCTATGGTTATATATGTATAATATGTATGTATTTGTATAGTTATAAGTATGTATTATGTATGTAAATGTATGTATTGGTATGTTGTGTGTGTATGTATGTGTATTTATATATATATATATGTATGGTATTGTTTTTATAATTATTTATTTATTATTATTACTTTTTTTTTTTTTTTAATCACTTTCTTGCTTATTTAGCATTATAAATGTAAGTCGATTAAGCACCCACCTCAAACAGTTCTCTGGATCACCCTAAGGTTGACTGGTAGTCTAGTAGCCTAAGGCATTAAGTCCGCCTTTGTACAAATTTTGTGTGCAAAAAGATAAATAAATAAAAAAAAAATAAAAAAAAATATATCTTATATTTTGATATTAATATTTCATGGAATACCTTGTCAAATGCTTTACTAAAATCACATCTTAGCTTTTGACTAAATGATTTGATAACATTTTAATCAATAAGGCTGGTTAAATGTATACCACATTAAACGACACTTGATGAATCAAAATATTTTAATGTATCATATATTTCATCGTACCTTCTAGCTTGTGTAAACTCCTGGCTGAAGTGCCATCCCTCCGCGTATCAACTCCTCAGTACGAGCAGCTGATCGTCGAGGCAGGCCGCAAGCTATGGGCGCTGGTCGCCGAGTCCAACGTGCCGGACGTCGCGGAGGCTGCCTGCGATGCTCTGTCTGGGTTCAAGGTTGAAGACTTTAAGTTAAAGGATATACCTGAGGTACGATTTTTTATGCTGATGTTTTTAAAATATAGCTTGACTATGGAGGTATGAGCCAGCCTGTGCAAACTTGGATTGCAATTTGTGACTTGCGATCCAAGTTTATTCCAGCTTGTGAGCTGTAGTCGCATGTCGGGCCACGGACAATGTAGGGTTCCTATTATTCAGAGGAGGGGGGGGGGGGGGGAAATCCGAATAATGCGGCTTAATAAGTAGGTTTTCAGATGTTTTTGTTTCATATTTATAACGTGATGCCTACTTAATAATAGTTATGAATTTTTGGTTTTCATTTCATCAGCTGTTATTTGTAAATTTGTAAAACCTACTTAGCTTTGACAGTTTACCTTTTGATTTTACTATATATACTACTACCTGTAAATTTTTGACATAATGATACTGCACACGATGAGGTAGGTCACAAAAAGAAATCACACCCTCACTTTACATATAGCAGAGGTACCCTCAAAAAAAAAATTAAGCTAAAAATCTGAAACAATTTATATTTAATTTATATTGGCGAGAAACCAAATTTTGGGACTTTTGAGCTCGAATAACATTAGCGGCACTCAGTGTGTGTAAGTAAGCATTTTGTTTTACAGATATACAGAAAGACAGTGAAACTACCAGAGTCTTTCTGCAAGACGCCTGCTGACGCCGCCAGGAAGCCTGAAGACGTACTTGACTACGTACCTTGTAAGTTTTGTTAAAAAAATAGATATATTTGGCATTTTATTCACACATCATGAAAGTTAACGTTCACTTGGAAGGCTTAAGATATTCTAAAGTCATTTTTCAACCCACACCCCTCTCACATATTTTCTTTTTCTTATTAAAAAGACAACTCCCGCATTAGGGTACAAGCCCTGTGTCGCGGGGGACTTTGCAAACATACAAGTCACGGTCACAAAGTACACCCAGACTCGGAACTACAATTCGTGGATCACACAAAGTCCGTGTGAGGATCGAACCCACGACCTTTTGCGTAGCAGTCGGACACACTCCCACCGCGCCACAGAATTTACCCTTAAGTATCAGAGTTCTCGCGTTTTTTTATACTACGGAACTAAGAATGTCGCAGGTCGTGTGCCTGCTAGTCGTCATGGTATCAGTGACACACAAATCCTTGTTTGGGAAACATCTGAATGTCGCCACACCATCGAATGTCCTCATTTGTAAATCTTATTTGCCCAAAATCGTCGCAAAATAGTAAAAGCGGCGGTAGCCTAATGGCTAAGGCATCGGTTTCCCAATCATGAGGACGCCGGTTCGAATACTACCCATTATACTACCGACGTGAACCCACTCCTAACACAAGCCTTTGAGCTTAGATTGAGGGGTTAACTAGATTGTTAGTAATGTGGGACTCAATCCCACATTGCTAGTTATCTTTAAAAAAAAAAGTGATAATAAGGGGTGATAATTGTCACTAACTCCGAAATCCATAGTGGACTAAACTAAAAGGCTGAAAAGGAATGACATAATATAGCTATACGAGCATTTAATAAATAATAAGTAGATCTCACAAAAGCCACGCTCACTTTGCCAATGAACGTGAATCAACAAAAACCTGCAAAAAGTAATGAAACTGAACTCAGAATACAAACAAAAAAAAAATATAGTATTTTATTTTTATAGAACTGTGTCCTCGGCGTGGTCAAGGAATTCCTAACTTGTCAAAAAATATATATTGAGTACTATTATATTAACCATACAAAAATACGCGTCTTAATGTTAACACATGCCAAAACGGTTGTGAAGCCACAAGTACGTGCACCTACTCTGTCTCTATCACTCATTTATTACTTTAATTTTTATTAAATGTATGAAGAAAAAAATCGTCTTAGACGGGACCTGAACCCTAGGCCTTAAGGGTCGGTACCCTTAAGGCCTAGGGCCGGTGCCCTAAGCTGTTACTAACTCCAAAGTTAAATTTATCCTTCCTATGATCCGATTCATCAGTTGAATATAGTATAAATTTTGCATAAAAATTACAAAAAGTAACTTATTTAATGAAAAGAATGTACTTTGTTTCCAGGCGAGGTGTGGCCCGAAGTATTCAAGTACACGAACCAAGGCGCCCTGCCAGGCGTGCAGCGCCTCGCCAGCAAGCTCACGGAGCGCGAGGTGCGCGCCTACCGCAGCGGCGTGTACCAGCACGACGCGCGCGCCGAGCCCGCCAGCCTCGCGCATCTGCACTGCACCAGCGTCGTCAGGGGACTTGTGGACTGCTTTAGGAAACAGGTTTGTAGTCGACTGTGTTATGGTAATATCTGCGATTCATATGAGTCATATGTGACTCATACTATCTATGAGTCATATGTGACTCATACTATCTGTGAGTCATAGGTGACTCATACTATGTGTGAGTCATGTGTGACTCATATTATCTATGAGTCATATGTGACTCATACTATCTATGAGTCATATGTGGCTCATGCTAATATGTATGTACGTCGTATCGAGAAAGGCTATAGGCTATAAATAATATAACATCACACTACGACCAATAGGAACGGAGTAGCAATGAAAAATGTTGCAAAAGTGGTTGTTGCGCGGGTCAGCTAGTGATTAATATCTGACACATGTTTGTATAAATAATTCATATGTGTCTCGTGCTATTATTAATTAGCAATATTTGTTCCAGGCAACGAGACCATCATACGACTTCCCAGAAATAGTTCTCCTGTCGATCCTGCACACCCTGATAGCGGAGTACCCTCGGCCCCTGCCGCCCATAGACCTGTGCTTCCTCCCAGAGGTGTTCCACCGTGGGTCTGCGTGGAGACGAGGGTGCGTGACCCTGGCCGCCAGGCAAGCCCAGGTCTCGCAGTCTGCTAGGAGGATTGTGGAGAATTATCTGCAAGGGATTGATGGTAATGCTGAGGTAAGTTGACTTTGGAGTAGTAGAGATAGATTTGGTACAAGAGTATACCAGTTGACCCTAATAATAGTAGTAAATAGGTCACATTAGTAGAAAATATGTCTATATTTATTTATTTATAAGAACTAGCTGAACCGACAGACGTTATCTGAATGAAGTAGGTGAAGTCATTCTTAAGTCACATTGGTAAAAGGGATTCATTTTTAAGTTTCCGTAGCCACAATGGCAAAAACGGAACCCTTATAGTTTCGTCATGTCCGTCTGTCTATCTGTCTGTCTGTCCGTCCGTATGTCACAGGCATTTTACTCAGATAATTCTCAATGAATATTGATGAAATTTAGTGAAAAGGTGTCTTCTAGTGGCCGCTACTTAGTTTAATAACTGAATAATAAAAATAAATGTTTTTAAAGGGGGCACTCCATACATGTAACAGAAGCAGATATTTTTCGTAACGTGTGGTACATTATTTATGAGGTCTTTTAAAAACATTGTAAGGTTCCCAATAAACTTTTTTGATTGAGTGAATATTTTTGGAAATAATCGATTCGAAAGTTGCATAAATTGTGCCCCCCCTTAACTTTTGAACCGTGTGACCAAAAAATATGAAAAAATCACAAAGGTAGCGCTCAATAAATACTTAAACTAAAAATATTTCGGACATGATCGGATATACCGTCATTAAGTTACAGCCGAAAAACTGCTTTTCTCAACAAAAGGGCGTAGGCGCTATGAACATACGCTCTTCTACTAATGCAATTATTTAAGATATTGTTATGTATTATTGTTAATTAATAATAATATTTATTATTTTAAAAATCAGTATAAATATGACATATTATAATAATTACACAAAATATTACAAAGGAATATAGCTTTAAGATATGTTGAACGTTGACAGCCGTATTAGTATAAACTGTAGCCAACTGTCCGCGCCATGATCATTCATAGTGCAATATTGATGTTATATATCTTTTTTAAGAAAAATGAACTGCCTTCAAGGAAAATAAAATTCAAGCACATTACCGAATGCTACTTTTCTGACTCACTCCTATGTTTTAGTCTAAATCTCTTGTGTTTTATAAGCTAGGACAACGTTTTATACACTTAAACCTTCCCAGAAAAATATACTATCGAATAGTGAAAACCACATCAAAATCGGTTCAGAAGTTTCTGTTAAAATCTAAACATACGTACGGGTCAAACAGAGAACCTTTTATGAAGGCCGTTAAAATACAGATTATTTTGAGATTTGTGAAGATTAATGGTGATGTGTAGAACAATAACAATAAGTGAAAATAAAAAAAATATAATAATAAAAATACAAGCACTTCACAAGCATAAAACTTTAATTTCTCATAACTAATTTCGGTCAACATCTTATCAGAAACTAGGCAATTACACAGTAGATATTATACTGCATACCGTACCATGCAAAAATATGTGCAGGCTAAAGTGCACTTTCTATTCCGTCACTCTCATAGTCCGATGAAACAGAAATCTTAGACTACCGGAGATAGATTAAGGTTATTACCGATAGTGATAATGTTGTTGCCCCAAGAAAGTAAAATTGTTAAATAAAAAAGTAAAAAAAAATCTCTACTCTGACTCTAATTGGGGTCTTCTGGATTCTGGACCGCCCGATTTCCCATCTGTGCTATATAATAACACTAGTTGTGCCCCGCGGTGTTATCTGCGTTTTATTAGCCTTAGCCTATGTGTTAATCCAGGGTGTCAGCTAACTCCATACCAAATTTTATTAAAATCGTTCCAGCCGTTTAGACGTGAAGAAGTAACAAACATACACACTCACATACTCACAAACTTTCGCCTTTATAATATTAGTGTGATTAGTGTGATTGTAGATGGTGGCAAAATTTACCTTCGTATTCTAACGATATTGTAGCAGTTTTTCATTGCTCTCTCTCCGTCTTACGAGTGATCCTGATGCGAGTTTAAAATTTTTTACCTATACCAAAAATGTGCACAATGCCTACATTTGTCCACAGGAATCAGACATACTCCTAACCTTTGAAATCCTACCAATTCTTTGCCGGACCATGCCTCCAAACACCCTGAGATCACCCATAGAGAAATGCCTTGGAGATTCCTATACCCTCATTGCGAACACCAAGCTGAAGAGTAAAGAAACCGAGGAGTTCCTCTTCATCAGGCAGCTGGAGAAGATCAGCGCTTGCTTGGAGTGTGAGAAGATACATGACGCCAATAGAACGCTGCTGTCTCAGATTGTGGAGAGTTATATGTCAGTGTTGAATGATGATAATGTGGTGAGTACCTACTGTTTTACCCGACTGCGCAAGAAGGAGGGTTATGTTTTTCAAGTGTATGTATATTTCTTTAGCACGCTCTAGAGCCTAAATGGCTTGATAGATTTTAGTTAGACAGGTATCGTAAGAGTATCGTAGATCGTATCGTCTAAAATATTTTCAGTTATTAAGAGTAAGTAAAGGGTCTATCAACAAAGACGGGTCGATGTTAAAATTGAATAAAACTAGATGTGAGTGAGTCTAATCGCCACACTATTATATTCATATTGTCGTTACACAATATTAAAATACCTATGTTAATAACTTTGAATTTCAATCTATAAAAAAGAATAGTGGGCCTAAATGCGAGCCTTGTGGTACCCCTGATGGTATGTCATAAGGTAGCGGCATTCATATCCGGTATAGGTAACAATTAAGACCTATTTCGCAAATATTGTTTTTATCAGCGAAGCAACGATTCATGGATGGATGTTTTGGATTTTATTTAGCAAAATGTCGTGATTTATAATATCAAATGCCTTACCTAATTTAGTATAGATACATTATCCACTGTGTCCGAGAGAAACATTTGAGGTCTAGTAACATAGTCCAGATAGGTGGTTCGCTTCTGGCCCCGGTTTGGCTACGGAAGTCTCGGGTTCGATTCCTGAGTCTGGACTTCAAAGATTTCTATCTTTTAAAAATGCAATTATTGTATATTTTATTTTTATCCATGGAATAAAACCTGGCGTATAAATTTATACTATAGTTTGGCCATCTCTTGACTAAAAAGAGATTGCACCTACTGTTTTCAATTTCTCCAAATATTCTCGAAACCGTATAGACTTGTTATAGATGAGCGTCAACAGATTCGCTAGTGTTTTAGTACACTCTTTACAATGGCAGGTATTAAATGGTCAAGAAACTTCTGTTTTCCACCACTTAACCTGTATTACAAATGTTTTAAGTTGTTTACGTTGTATATTTTATAAGTAGATACTTAATTCGTGGATAAATGTGTAGGCAATCTTATTTTAAGACTCCTTTTTTGAATGCTAACATGTATCTGTTTTTGGTTCCTAATAAATAATTGTATTTTACAAGGTGTGAAAATACATTAAAAACTTTCGATTCCGATTAGAAGCTGTAAAAATGACAGCTCAGTCATGAGTCAAAATCCATTCCGTTTTTAATCATCTCGACTCTATTCTAACTACCCAGGCATGGCCAGCATACGTCCAGACATGTCGCCACCTGTCGTCCAAGTACTTAGAACGTATGACATCACCAAGTGGGTGGTGGGAGGTGTCAGGGTCTTTGCTCCGTAAGGCGTCCGCCATCAGGTGCGAGCTCGCTCATACCGGGCTCAACTGGCTCAATGACATCATTGATGCGCAGGCTGGGGAGATCACGTACGTATACTTAGTGGTAGAATATTCATATTTAGAGAAAATATTTGAAGGATTGCCGTCGTACTGTCTGGTATCCCATGCGTGATTATTTCCTGAGTTGGTGACCTTAGAACTTCTTCGCAACTATATCCTTTGCAATACAAAAAAAACAAACTAATTTACTTCATAATCAACCAAGTCTTTCTTAAATATAGAATATTTCGTGTCACGGTGTTTGTGGTCGAACTCTTCAGAGTCTGCTCGACCAATTGTAATTATTTGTTTTTTTTTTGTATGTAAATATGGTTAAAATTGACGCAGACGAATTCGTGAGGGTCAGTTATTATGATGTATATATATTTTTTTTAATATTATTTTTAATGTTTAAACCACTATACATGTTAACTAAATTGCAATTACCCCATGTTCTAATGTTGTGCAGTGAACAAGAGTTCTCTCTCCGCTGCATGTTGCCCGCTTTGAAGGCCGCCGACCCTGATGCGGCTAGTACGAAGGAGTGGCTGTTACAGCTCATGGGACGGACGCAAGTCGCTTTTAATGAGTAAGTTAGTTAATTGTGTTGATAAATGTATTGAACAGATTTGGAATTACTAAACTCTTTCTTAAACTCAAATATTTTTTGTTTAAAACGTGTTACGAAAGAACGAGCTCGAATGTTCGAAAAACTCGTAGAATAAGCGCGAGCGCATCAATAAACAAAAACAAGTATGTATGTGTGCATGAGACGCGCGTGCCTAAGCACCGCGAAATGTAAACAACTTGTTTGTGTGCGTGACGTTCCCGAAACTGGCTACTAGTATGTGGTCGACTTTGCTAGATCATGGATTTTTGTATAAAAAGGCGGTCCTTCAGTTTGGTATGAAATACGATCTCAAAGAGTTAAGTTCGAGACGATAGTTTGTGATTATTGTACAGTTTTTTGTACAGTGATTTAGTTTTATTATTAGTGGACATTGTAGTAGTGTTCTCTGTGGAACAGTTTTTATATTTATACTAAATGTTGAACCCTGATTGGATTCGTCATTCCATTACAATCTAGTCTTAAAGACTAATAAATAATTTGATTTTAACTTAATCTGCAATATTGTATACTAAAACTTATGGATGTGTCCATTGGCACTTTTTATTATTGTATTTATTCAAGAGGATCACTTTGTTCTTGTGTTCTAATGGGTAGCATTTATTGCACTATGTAACACTCATTCACTAAACTAACTCGAAGGGTTTAGTCCTTTTGAGTTTTCGCACTATGTCCGTGGTGTGGAGGAGCTGAATGGCGTCGACATTTACATGTCGAAGAAGTCGTTGTAGCTGTGGAATAGTGATAATTAATACGTCATTGCGGAATTTGGCATTTTATTCAAACCTATCATGAGCCTGACACTTAGTTAACAGTTTTTTTTTTTTATGAAGTTGATTAGGTACTTTTAAAATTCTAGTCAACCATTGACCAGAGTTTGACACCTATGTATGTTGGTTCATGTTTCAATTTCTCATTGTTGAACTTCTCGCTTTTGTCAAATTAGATCTATGTCATGCATGATACTTGAAGTCACATTTTTTTTTTATTAAAAAAGAAGACATTATTCTTTTTGGTAAAAAAGAAGTCATTTTTTATGGTAAAAAATCGGTTGTCTGTAAAGTCGGTTTACTGACGATAGTTAAACTTGACAACGTCATAAGAAAATACTGATGGAATGGTTTCATTTTTCAAAAGAAAATTTTAATTTTATTTGTTTGATAGATATCGAGAAGGAGGTAAATGGAAATCACAATTGAATTTATTTATTTATTCGGAAATTCTACAGCTTTTTTATAAATCGGAAACATTAGGTAATTAAAAAAAATATATATATTATGCAACCAGCTTGAACTGATTACATTTACAATCTCTAAGCTAATTACAGAATTTCACAACATGCATTACAGATGAACATTATCTTAATCAAATAAAATAAAATTAAAACAAAGGAAATCAAATGATATAAAATTAAAAGAAATTAAATAAAATGAAAACAAATTATATAAATTATATAAAATTAAAACAATATAAATCAAATAAAATCAAATAAAATCAAATAAAATCAAATAAAATCAAAGAAAATCAAATAAAATCAAATAAAATCAAACAAAATCAAATTAAAATTAGAATAAATTAAAATCATGTACAATAAATGAAAACTAAATTTGTTATTTGTTATCTATTGTCGGTTACATGACACAATACGCGATATTTTCGCCGCGAAATCGTTTTTTGACAAACAGAATATTATGTCTACTTCGTGAAATGCGCTGTTATAGACACGGAGTAATCGAGTCATAACTGCGTTACGCCCATAATTTGTACGATGGCGAGGCACTGCAAATAATGGCGTGTGCCTAGTTCTCGTTTTTGGTGTACTGAATTGTAGTAAATAGGGATATACCAAGCCTCTGCAACTTATCAAGCAATACAACGTGATCAACACGGTCAAAAGCTTTCTCAAAATCGGTATATATCACATCAACCTGTCCAGAATGCTCCATCTCACTAAGAACAAAGTTAGTAAAGGTTGCTAAATTTGAGGTCGTGGATCGACCCTTCATAAAACCGTGTTGATTGTGAGGGATGCCATTTGATATGATTGGATATATACTATTGTAAACAATCCGTTCAAAGAGCTTGCTGATTGCATTAAGTATGGATATTGGACGGTAGTTCTCTATAGCTGATTTAGATCCTTTTTTGAAAATCGGTATTATGTGTGCCTTTTTCCAGATATGCGGAAATGTACATTCCTGTAGTGACATTCGGAATAGTGTTGCGATAGGACGTGCCAAACTCTCTGCACAGTTAGACAAAAATATTGGTGGCACCCCATCAGAACCCGGGCCCTTGGATTTGTCTAGCGATTGAAGCAGTTTGGTTATTATGTCTTCCGTGATTACCACTTTAGTGATAGTATCACCAGTAACATCAGGGTATTCTTCGTGACTGCTAATAGTTAAAAGACTAGATGTAGCTATCTTTACAGCGTAGCGTACACATACTATGAAGTCATCAATATGCAGATCTTTATTACATTCGGCAGCGCAACGCGTCATTTTGAATGTTGTGAGTGGGTATGCAAAGACGTTTAACGGTGGATTCTTGCAGCGTAATTAGACAGAGAGGGCAATTATGAGGACTGTCTCTTACCGTGGCGGTGAGGTGGTGCGGTCCCCGCTCGCTGCCCAAATCCACTGGTTGTGTATTTTATTTAAATATGTTCACTTTTTGTGCACAGGAAATTCATCCTTTGTTTGTTAGTTATAACAGCTAATTCTGTATGTTAAGTTTTAACGTTACGGAGAAAAAAATATAACACGTCCACCTCTAACGAAGTAATAGCCAATTGTCTTGAAAGAATTGATCAAGTTACATTTATTTGTACGCATAAATACAATTATGTCAATTTTTATTAATTTATTTTTACAATGGAACGCCTCAGAGCGTTCAGCCGGCTCCATCGAATTATAAGACGTTGTCACGTCAAAATTGCCTCGCATCGATTTCCAATTAATAAATGTCTCCAAAATTTTAAATAATTACAAAATGAAGCATTAATCGTTGTCCTCCCTAGAACGGAAGACAAGTCATCGAAGCTGTACCTCCACGACGTGTTCACACTGTGCGTGGCGGTGTTCAGCGGCGCGCTCGGCGCGGAGGCGGACGGCGGGGAGCTGTGCGGGCGGCGCTGCGCGCGGCACGCCGCGCTGCCGCTCGCCGTCGCAGAGCTCGTCGGCAGGCCCACGTGGGGGGACTGCTCCTTACAGGTACGTATCTGAGGAGAAGAGAATGCGGGGTGGGGGGGGGGGGATCCTTTTAGATGTAGGATATATCAGCTATAATGTTGTTGTCGGATCACTGTTTTTACAAGTTTTGGTTTAACTTACAATGTTTATGTTCGGCACAAATTTTGAAAGTTGAATTAGAATCACTTCCCGGTGTCCGATTGGGGTTAAATTTGGAGTACTTTTGGTGACAATAAAATAATATGGTACCATGGAGCTGTTTTGATGATGGAACCGGAAGACCGCAGGCACTTTTTAATTAAATAAGATAGTCCTTTGAGTTTGGGTTCATTTGTTTTGTCTCAGTGAGTGCTTTAATAAGGAGTATCTTAGGGTCTGATGATGGAGTCGAAAGGTGGCCATAAAAAAATCTCATAATCATCGAGTTTGGGCTCGAATGGTTCCTCTTGCTTGAATTTTTTTTTTTTAATTTTAAAAAATAACAATTATAAACAACTTGATTTCGTTAGAACTATTGTTAAAATGTAGTTGTGATTGAGACCGGAATCGTTTTAGAATAAATTCCCGTTGATTTTTTTTTTTTGCGACCTGTGCTTGATTTTTCCCCAGATCCTAGAGTGGCTGTGTCACAGCGGGCCGGCGCTGCGCGATCCCGTCGCGGCGCGCAGCTGCGAGCGCGCTCTGCTCGCCGCGAGACACGACGAGCACTTCGCTACACACAACATATGGACTAGGCTGTATGTATAACTCACTTTAATTCTTCTCCACGGACATACAGACTGGACTGCGCGTTTGGCAAACAGCCAAACATATATAAAAATAAAATTAGTTATAATATAGTATCATAAATAACTAAAGTAATTTTTAAGGATTTAATTGCTGGCAACATTGATTTGCCGGAAATGCATTTTTGCATGTCAATATATACTTCCGTTCAGACTTTATCATCAGAATCATCACACTGTTAACTCAGTGACTAAATTTCTTTTTACAAAATTACAATTACAAGAATCAAATGTCTTAACTAACACTGTGCCTTCCCATTCAACCGGCTCTAACCTCTGTAATACGTTATACGCTGAATGGACTACCATGTACAAAGTGATAGCAATTTCAAATGCCGAATCGAATGACCAATATTATTCAGTAGGGATAATGGCTCGTACATTCTGTGCCTACGCTAGTGAAACAAAACAATCATGCGGCCAGTAATTATCTCTCTATTTTTTTTTTTTTTTTTTTTAAAGATAACTAGCAATGTGGAATTCTAAGCTAGATTTGTGTTAGGAGTGTGTTCACGTCGGTAGTATAATAGGTAGGATTCAAACCCGCGACCTCACGATTGTGAGACCGATGCCTTAGCCATTAGGCTACCGCAGCTTGAAGAAATGATAAGACGTCACAGGCTTATGTCTATGTCATGTAATTTTAACACTATGTACAGAAAAGAGATATTGCCCGCATAGTCGCGTCGTGTTTTAAAATACAGACTGTATACACATTAAAAAAAACTTCAACACGTGAGATAAAAAGATTTTTAAGACGTCAGAATCTTTTTTTTTTATTTCTAACATCTGCTGCTGAAATGTGACGCCATCTTTCTGTCACATGTTATATTTGACTATAGCTTGGCAAATTCATTCGTGACACTCCCATAGTCCGCGCGGGTGACTGGGGAAATTCCTACCTAAAGAAGTGTTGTACACCGCTACACACGGTCACACACACACACACACACGCACACGCGCGCACGCGCGCACGCACACACACACGCACACACACACACACACACACACACACACACACACACACACACACACACACACGCGTCAACCCCCCCCCCCCCGCCTTACGTCTCCCATCGCCCGCGGTCCATGCGAGTGTCACGTAGTGACTATGGAATTTAGTATCGCTACAAATTTTGTTGTGCCAAGACGAAAACTACCGATTTATTTACACATTAATATATTAATATATAATACTTTCAGAAAAACCAACAATGATTTACCTAATTTGCCGGGTTTAATTGATATGGGTGGATAAACTTCGAATTTTTTTTTTTTTTTTAAATAGGACATAACTATGAATTCGGCTTTGCGTTTTGATATATAATCCGAATCTCCCAATCATTTCACAATTGGCACAATTGGTACGAGTCTCTGTCTCACAAAATATTTCTGATTGTTACTATGTATATGGAGTCTCTATCTCAAACTCACATAATGTAACCACAATAGCATACACAACACGAGAAATAACAAAAGCTATTTGTTATTAATGCTTTAAACTGTTTTCCTATGCACCGGCGCCAAACAAGCGATAAGCACAGACAAACAAGTGACATGACATTACATTTCAGTGTTGCCATAACTTTTGTCATATCCTATACAAATCGATTTTTTTTATTAAAATTCATTAATATGTTCTTATTTTTAATCGAGCCGGTTCAATCTAAAGGTATCAAAGAATGTTTTCGTTTTTTAAATAAAGTATGGTGTATATTAACGTTCCTTAACGGTGCAACAATTATTATAGTATTTATAATTAAAATATAATTACAAGAACCAAAATACATTTAGTGATTCTAGTGATTCTATGACTTTCTAATAAATAATTAATAATAATCGTTATTAATCCTAATCGATATTACGGTATTATTTTTGTAATAATGTTACCCTCGTTAAAAATAACTTCATACGAAAAAATACTAAATAAATAAACTGAAAGACTAATATTTTCGTTTTATTAATCCGGCAAATGTGAGACTCCATATCATTATATAAAAATGTTATAATTAGAAACAAGAATTATACGTTTAATCAACTTGTGGCACAACTTAGATACATACTGCTTATGGGCATTCCCTTTTGACGGTAGATAATTTAGAGACCGGCCGTAAGTGAATAAAGAATGTTGAATATAATATTAATTTTCTTTGTTTCAGGGAAAGTCACTTCGGCCGAGATGTAATTGACGAATAAATTAATTAATTCACTGAGGTTTATGATAATCTGATCTAGTCTTATAAGATGTTATATACATAGTTATAATTATATTAACTACATTTTTGTATAAACAAGGATCTGTTCTAAACAATAAATAAAAGGCTTTAAAATGTAATATTATTTTATATTGTAATTTTTAGACCATCGTAACTTATAGTTATTATAGATATCTACAATGTTCTGAACATAATAATATCCCCCCCCTCTCACATTTCATAATCCCAAACATATGCAATGAATGTTTTCACCTAGTAAAGAAAAAAATCTTAAAATTCTCTCAGAATTTTTCGTTTTCCATCAAGTTCATAATCATCATCAGCTTAGAAATGTCCACTGCTGAAAATAGGACTCTCCCAAAGACTTCCTCAACAACCGATTTTAGCAGTCCTACAGTTATAACTTGCTAATAAATTGTACTCTATGAATAATTGCTTTTAACGCAGCTACGGCTATTGCCGTAGAGACCAGGTCTGCACCATAACCCCACAAACGACCACTCACTGGAAAGAGTAGTGTACTCTATGTTACGATAAATAGAGTTCATAATGACGTAGCACTAATACTACTAATGCTTTAGTGAGGGATAAAAAATATATTTTATACAATTGAAAAAGTTTTTTATACAAGCAAACTCCCGCAAGCTAGTGCTATCAACAAGCGGAGTTGACTTTATAAAAAGAGAAATATTAATAATGAAACCACTTTTATTTTTAAGAAACCGAATAACAATTATAGGCATAACAATACGTCCGTCTCGGGTGTCAAATAATATAATAAACCAACCCTTTGTCTATTTTTGTTTTTCTGTACCCAGTATTACACATATTTCAAATGGATTCTAAAAAGGATTAGTATATACTATGAAATTGTACTCGTTCTTATATCAGCCTGGATATGGGATAATAATATGGAATATTCTACACATAATTTTACTATTATTTTATTGCTTATTGATAGTAATATTACTATGTTATTCACATCATGAAAACATATCGAAACTTACTTATTAATACTATAAATAAATAATCTACTACAGTCTTCTAAAAAATCCTCTTCGACGAACTTGAGTCTTCAAGAACATAAATGAAGTTAAAACCTTTAACCTATAGTATCACATTTTAAAACAAAAATTGCATTTACCCCTAATGTCTCTAATATTTACCCACTATGTCACATTTACCCACATTGTCACTATTCCACACAATATGACAACCCTGGAGAATAAAGAGCAGGTGTACTGTTATATGGGAGAGAAATTGGAAAAAGTCTCCAGTTGTAAGCTATAAATAACAGTTTAAAACTGAATAATGTGGCACTAGCGTAGATGTAGGGTATGGTATGAATATAGGCGAAGTTTGAGTCGCTCGCATGACGGCGGGGGTGGCAATTGCCGGTCAGACATACCGGTCTATAGTAAAATTTCTCAAATTCCCCCAGAAAAAGGTATTTCAGTTGAGTCTGAGGGGGGCGGCAATTGCTCGTTGTCCCCCCCCCCCCTCTCCCCCTTTCTCTATTCTGCATATAGCTCGGACTACTATGCTACACTGGAGATAAATAACTCCAATGGTTGGGGCATTGGAGTTACTTATCCTTTGTATCACTATCACCCTCAATATTTTACTCGCACTGTCACATTGTCACACATGTATTTACTCATAGTGTCACACATGGGTTTTTGTCACACATTGTCATTGTCTCCCACTAGAGCGTGAGCGCCGGATGGCGCGAGGCCCGCGCTCAGACAGCTGTCTCATCCGCCGGGGCCTTCATTTGGGACTCTGTAGGACTCCGCACTGGGACACGGATCACTTCATCTTCTAGTTTCATGTCTATTGGCATGTTCTGGAATTTGTAAAAAAATGTTATTAGTATTGAGAGGTTTATGGCTAAATGTATGGGAAATATTGCAGCATTGATGCGTTCTGTACTTCTGTGTGCGCAAACACAAGTGTTCTCCCTATTCTCTTACTCACATCACATATATTTAGTGGGATAGCAATCCGATTTTTGTAACATTAAGAATTTTTAGCAATCGATGGTAGGAGGGGGTACAAATAAGAATTCTCCCTATTCTTTTACTCATGTGAGTAAAAGAATAGGGAGAATTTTTATTTGTAATTCTAAAAGAATAGGGAGAGTTCACATATATAATAATTTAGTGGAATAGCAATCCGACACGATTTTTGTAAGATTAAGATTTTTTAGCAATCAAGTGGAGGTATGTGGTCTTCGAAGCTATTGGGGGCACAAATAAGAAGTTACCCCTCCCTCCCATTTATGGCAGAGGCTAGAGGGGGACTTGTAAAAACGGTATTTTCGGCTCCACATTCAACATGTAAATATACCTGAAGTACATGCAAAATTGGTAAGACCTCGATATTACACCTCATTGTGCATCAAAAAAATAATGTGTACAATAACTGGCACTAGTAGAAATTGACTATGTTTGTCATCAACTCAACTCCTAGCACCAGCTTCCCTCTATAAAGCCTTCAGCAATTTGGGCAAGCTGCTGACGTTCAGGGAGTGCCTCGGTTGGCTGGAGTGATAGATAGGTGGCTAATTGCGGATTTAAGTGAAAAGTAATAAGCAGTGGTCCGACCTCGAGCGCGGTGTAGTGCTTGTGCAGCGCGTTGGGCAGCTTGTTGTGCGCGGCGGGGCGCAGGCGCGCGGCGTCCAGCAGCGTGCGGCGCCGGCCCGCCGCCGGGCTGTCGCACGCCGCCACCGCGCCGCACGTGCCCACGCTCTTCAGCAGACGAGCGCTGCGGACAACACCACACGCACTCACCTCTACACTACTGCCACAGCCTAATGACTGGTGCAGTCGTACGACAAAGCCCTCTTGATGGGGTAATCGCGTGGGGTTTTTACTGTGCAACCGTACTGCGCTATCATCAAAATCACATTATTACATTTGACTGTAATCATACATCAGTGCACATACACAGGGGCACATTACCCCCCCCCCCACCCCCCAGCCACAGCCAGTTATTTTTCTGTACCGAATTTCTTGTATTATATTGAATTTCTTTGCCATTTTGGGGATCCCCCATCCAAACACACTTGGTCGGTGTCATGCGAAACTAAATGCACCGCCCCCATTGTCACCCACTAGAGAGTTAGCGCCGGATGGCGCGAGGCCCGCGCTCAGACAGCTGTCTCATCCGCCGGGGCCTTCATGCGAAACTAAATGCACCGCCCCCATCGTAAGTATGTAACATCTGGCAATACATTTGCCTGTCGTGCTTCGTTTTGCATCGTGGGGGGAGGGGGGGGGCTGAATCAATTACAGGATCCGCTCATGCACATCCACAATACCGCGTATAATGTCACTTATCCTAGTTAGTTGCGAGGCGCGACCAACGCAGCGCAGTCCGCATTCCGCACGCTTACCCATCTAAACGGCTTCGTCGAACGACTGCATTTCTTATTAGACTGTGGTACTGTACGCTGGCCAGGCTAGACAATAACGAGACTTCCATTTCATTTAGACATTTGGACAGTCATTTGACAAAATCAATGGAAGTCTATACTTGTGTAACAAGTATAACAACGGCCATTTTTCATAAGTGTCAAAAAAGTTCACAGGACGGTCAATCGATTGAGAATAATGCTGTTACTTTGTATGAGCCAGTCCAGCGTACTATGTACCAGAATCTCATGAGAAATTTAAAAAAAAACTGATTTTTATATGGCAATGTTAACTGACAGTGGCTCCTACTGCGATTATGACTATTGATACTTTTTTATAGAAACATATATTCTTAAATTTACTTAATAAAAATGCGGTAGTATGTCGAGCTGATTTCCAACTATTAAAAGTGTATAGGATCGGGAAGAAGAAGAAAGTTTGTTGTGTTTGGTTTTTTATTATTCAATGCAAACATTTACGCTTTTAAATTTAATTTATTGAAAATACTTAGTTCTATTGACACAGAAATTGATAATAAACCGTTATATAAAATTAAACTAATTGAATGGTACAACGATCAAGACTTGTTTGTCCTGGTAGGTTTAGGAGCTACTTACCTTAACCTTGTGTTACCATCTCTAAATTGGAACTTCCTTATTTTTTATCAGATTCTGGTACACCTACAGTATTATAGAGGTCAGTGACCAGATGTCAACCTCCACGTTTGCCCAAATTTGGTCAGTGTTGCCAGATGATTATCTGAATTTTCAACGCAACTATTTAGAAAATACCTAAAAAATTTACTTTAGGAAAAAACCCAAAGCCTAGTCAAGTCAAGAGAGCCGTTCGCACGACAGGAGAAGACGGAAATGGATGGGAGGAGTGTTGCAATTAAATCTCCCAATAACACTGGGCAAGTGCGAATCGATCTCATGATATTGATCAACTCTTATATTAACAGCACCAAATTGAAATCAAATATTGCCCCAAAAGTACGTTACCCTCGGAACCCGAATCTCACCCCAACGCCGAAAACACCTCGAACTTGCAGAGTATCATCCATCTGGCATCAGTGGACCAAACACACCACTAACCTTAACCGGCGCAACCATCTAGACTTTGGGACCTAGGATAACCAGCATTCTCTTAAAGTCAGGTTTCTACAACCCAGGGGAACAGACTCTATTCATAAAAACCTCACACATGATTATTAATAACATTCGACATACACACACTCAGTCATACATCAGGCACCTGTCCGACCAACGGCGAGAAAAAGAGTAGCAAGTAGCGATTTTATCGCTCAAGACACGCACATACTTATGTAGATCCCATGTAAACCCAAGAGATACAGATATTAATAGTTGATCGCTGAGTGTGCACACTGCCGGCGAGTACTTGCTCTATACTCCATCTCTTTTGTTTACACGGACGGGATCTACAAAATACATCTGTTGTACTTTTCTTGAGCGATAAATCGCTACTCGCTTCTCGCTTGTCGTCGTTAGTGAGACAGGTGCCTCAAGGCCGCCAGACAGAAACCTAGACGTTGTTTAAAAGGTTTCTTAATTATAAACTAAATTTACTTACGCATCCAACAACTTGAGCAACAGCCGACTGTACGCTGTGTATTCATCTTCTCCAAACTCTCCAGGATGGTGCCTGGCATACTCATATGTGTCGCAGAACTGATGCACCAGCTTCTGACCACGGCCGTCTAACGGAGCTGCTAGAGAAGACAGCAGGAATGCTCGGAGTGATTCACGCGGGTGTCTGCGTAAGCCTGGGTCTTGACGAGCTATTTCTTCTTCTGGAATTAAAATAATTTTCTTCAGGGTTTATATTATTACTTGCTGATCCGCGCAACTTCATCTGCATAAATTTCCCCCGTTTTTTAAACATTTTTAGTTGCTGCTCCGCTCCTATTGGTCGTAGCGTGATGTTACATAGCCTATAGCGTTCCTCGATAAATGGGCTATCCAACAGTAAAATAATTTTTCAATTCGGATAGGTAGTTCCTGAGATCCTCGCGTTGAAACAAACAAACTCTTCAGATTTATGATATTAGTATGGATTATTATATGTCCACTCAATGACAGAAGTTGTTGGAAGGAATATCTACTACTAAAAAACCGGCCAAGTGAGAGTGGGACTCGCCCACTGAGGGTACCGTGTTAACTTATAAGTACCTATGTAAAAAGTTCGATCATCACGGCAATCTATCTAGACACACGGCATTTATCAACCAATTTGCAAAAAGGTGACTCACAGACCGTGGTTACACGAAGTATTTTGGGCCACGGTAATGTGCGACCCACATTGCTAGTAGATTGAGTAGAAAATTAGCAATTATTTTAAAAAAAAATACGACATGTAGGAGCTATGTATGATTTTTAGAATTTCAAAAGAACGTGATTTCCAGTTAGATCTCACTTCTGTTATTAGCGAAACCTTGTTATAATTCACATTTTTGTTGTTAATGGGATCTCTGGAACGAAACAATATTAACAGAAGTGAGATCAAACTGGAAATCGAGTTCTTTTGAAAATCTAAGACAACTCACACAAGACCATCTGATCCCAGACTAAGGAGAGCCCCTACTTTGGCAACCAGACAACTAATATTCGTAAAAATACTTACATAATTCTAAATACATACATCAAATCAACAAAAATTCTTTATTTTCTTAGGAAACAAAATACTACACTTTTAAAACGTCATGATGATTCTACATGTGCATGTAATGCCTGTTCCTAAGCAATAGGTGTTGCCGACGAAAAACATGTTTACAATCTTTGATTGTTGCCACCCTTATATTTATCATATTGGAGGACTGGTGCAAAGGCCAGAGATAAAATTATATTAAAAAAGAAGACGAGATTTAATATAATTTCGCTCAGCGAATCAGCATTGCTATACAACGCGGCAATGCTGCCAGCCTTCTGGGCACGGTGCCGGTCGATAGCGATGCGGAGGAATTCTATGACGCCTGCTTGTTTTAATTTTATTTTATGTAGTAATTTGTACATAGGTAGTGTAAATATTATATAATTTCAACCTCAATGGGTCAAATATTAGGATGTACATATCCTAGATGGAAATGGAACCCGCAACCTCTTGCTAAGCAGTCAAGGCCATTAACCACTGGACCAGTGGTTCCCAACCAGTGGTCCGCAGGAATCAAAACATGGTCAGAGAATGATTTAAAATTTCGCAGCACAAGCCTATCACATAATTACAATGATTTCTATTAAAAACATATATTTTCGGATTAATGTAGTGTAGAGAACCCTTCAAATAACAAAGGTACATGGTGGTCTTTGCCAAAAACAAAGAACTAAAGTGGTCCCTTCGAACAACAAAGAACAAAAGTGGTCCCAGTTGAAAAAAAGGTTGGGATTGTTTGTTTTGCCCCTAAAATGGCCCAAGAGTCAAACTAATAGGTTTTCCTGCAATATAGGTTCCAAACTATCATTTAGTAAAACACTTACTTAAACATGTGCACAATTTTCTCAGAAACTTCTTAGCCAATTTGGATGAAGTTTTAATATCCTATCCAATTGCAATTTTTTTCAGGGATGGTTTAAGTGTAAAATTTTGTTTTAGATTAGTTGGGCAAACAACCCCTTTTCAACAATGAACTGCTACCTCAAACCCCCATAGCCAAATAAAAAAACTGTATCAACTTGTTGACTTCTTTAAAAGTACAATAATGATACTTTCTACTTAAATATTAGTCATTATCATATCTTGAAAGTTTCAAATAAGAACTTGTGTTAGATAACAGGGGTTAATTTTTAGAACTTGTCAACCCCAATATCAGTTTTTGTTTGTGGACCCCTAAAGTGCCCTGTAGACGATCAAATTATTTGTCAAATCATTTGATAGCCTTGTTTGAAGTGTTTGTCAAGCAATCTATGTCTTTGATGAAAAATTGGATTGAAGTCTTGTTTGACAAACATGTATCATGTATGGATGTATTTGTCAAACATTTTAATTGTTTACAGGGCACTTCTGGTACATTTTTTGACAAAAACTTTTGATAGTATGAGAATGTTTTTGCTAATGTTTGATGCAAACATGAAATTTTACAAACATGTTTGACAAATATATTTGATCATTTACAGGGCCCATAAGAAACCTATATGACCCCTTTTGGGAATCCCTGTTCTAAATTATAAGACTCAGATTCCCTAGTGTAGGAAAATAATTTAAATATGTAGCATATTTTATATCAAACTGAATAATTAAAAATAATCAACTTACCAAGTGTTTTAACATCATCAACAGCCCTAAACCTGTAGTGGTATGGCTGCTGTGGCTCCAGGATATAGTGAGAGGGCTCTGTGCTGAGTAGACGAGGTTCGTGCATGATCCTTGGCACTGCTTCTATGCGCCGCTCTATCTCTTTCTTTAGGCACTGTAATGTTTGAGTTTGTTCATGTTTGAGCACACAAGTACTTACTGAGGCTGGGGCTAGACATTTTCCACTCACATGATGCAGTTTAAAAAGGAAATATTTGCATAAGGAAGACTGCTGAATATATAAATGAAAATAACTGTATTGGCAAGTGTTTAATTTTAATTATTATTTTTTCTCAACAATCGTAGTAATAGCTCTACAAGATACACCTATCTAAACATAAACAAGCTTACTTTCTTGGCGTCAGTGCCGATAGGGACGTGAGGTCCTCTGCGTGAGCGAAGGGCGAACCTTGTTATCTGCCTCTTGGCAAATATGAACAGAATCACGAAAGTCAACACTCCACCGCTTATTATAAATATTATATTGTATGTACTAGTGTCCTGCATTTTGTAGGATTTATTGTGTAGCTACTAAACAAAATAATCTACAATCAAACTCAGACTATCTTTGTTTTTATCATATTTCCATACATTTTTTTGTATCTCGAATCTGTTTCAATTTTACAAAAGCGTTAGAGAGGGATAGAGAGCATACAAATGCTAAATAATGGCGCTTTCCACAATGCTTTTTCTTTGAATTTATGACACTTTTGACGTTCCTTGACTTTAATTTACTCGTTCAGTATCGTACAAAATACAAATCAATAACGTTATTTCTCGAACCATATGTACTCTTTAAAATCTACAAATAGGATGAATAGTACAGGTGTACCAAGGTACACCTTGGTACACCTGTACTATGTGATGTGTGACATTCCATGGGTCAAAGGAATGTCACACACGAGTCATGAAAATATTTTTCGATGTGATGGAATTTTTATGGCAATGTTATCGGACAGTTGTCAAAGTACGAGTGCGACTGATGTCTGATTCCTACTGCGATTTTGAACTTTGATATTTTTTCTTTAAAACTGCCGCATTTTAATTAGGTACCTACCCAGTATTTATGAACAGCAGTGGGTATCAAAGAGCTTAAAAAATGTGGGTATGTCGAGCTGATTTCTAACCGTCAGTCGTGAGTCATGGACAGGAACGGGTAAAAAAGAAAGTTTATTTTTAGTTTAGTATTTGACTGCCTCTGTGGCGCGGTGGGAGTGTATCCGACTGCTACGCAAGAGGTCGTGAGTTCGATCCCCACCCAGGATAAAACTTTGTGTGATGAGCACGATGGTTTATTCTGTGTCTGGGTGTTATTTATCTATAATATGTATGTATTTAGAAATATTTATGTATGTTTATCAGTTGTCTGGTTTCCATAGTACAAGCTCAGCTTAGTTTGGGATCAGATGGCGTTGTGTGAGTTGTCCCAAGATATTATATTATTATTATTATTTTATGATTGTGTTTGAATTTTTATAATTATATAAAATAAGACAAGTATGAAAACTGATATTCACGTGGCTGGAGCTACTATTCAAAACATATATTTTAATCGAGGATGAGAATCTTTAGATCCATTGATGCAGAATCTATACTAATACTATAAAGCGGAAGAGTTTGTTTGTTTGCTTTGTTTGTTTGTTTGTTTAAACGCGCTAATCTCAGGAACTACTGGTCCGATTTGAAAAAATCTTTTTTTGTTAGATAGCCCATTTATCGAGGAAGGCTATAGGCTATATAATATCGCGCTACGACTAATAGGAGCGGAGTAGCGACGTGAAATGTTGCAAAAACGGGGAAAATTTACGTATACGAAGTTGCGCGGGACAGCTAGTTTGTTAATAAATCGTTATGTAAAATCACAGTAATTCAATAAAATAAATATAACGATCAATACTATTTCGTCTAAGTAGGTCTTGAACCTACTTACTGCATAACTTACCTTATTGCTAAATAACTAAACCCCATAAACCACAAAATAAGGAGAGCAATCTGTGCCTAAACCTTGTGTTACCATCTCTAAATTATAATTTCCCAATTTTAGATAAAATTCTGGTACACATTAATACTAGATAGCTACTGACGTAATAAATTCCAAAACTGCGTGAATCATTACGTATGTTGTTTGTTTTAAAGGTATTGTTCACAGCAGTAGCGTAACACAAAGCGGTTACGTTTACAACTAGGTACTGATCGAACCATAAATTACTTGTTCGATCTTCTTGCATTTAATTTGGGTATTAAAAAGTAAAAGTCTCAATAAATTGTTAAAACGCAAGTAGAAAATAGGAGGTGTAAGGTCCAAGTTAAATTATTAAGTAGGTACCTACCAAACTTGACTGCCTCTGTGGCGCGGTGGGAGTGTGTTCGACTGCTACGTAAGAGGTCGTGGGTTCGATCCCCACCCAGGATAAAACTTTGTGTCATGAGCACGATGGTTTATTCTGTGTCTGGGTATTATTTATCTATAATATGTATGTATATAGAAATATATAGGTAATTATGTTTATCAGTTGTCTGGTTTCCATAGTACAAGCTATGCTTAGTTTGAGATCAGGTAGCGTTGTGTGAGTTGTCCAAAGATAAAAAAAAAAACTTGCTTGTCAAGTCAATACCTATTTGTTTTAAGCCGATCAGGTAGGTATGTAGGTACTTAACTGGTACCATACCTAGAAATGCTTAATATTTATTCATCGTTTATCATACGCCGTCGCGTACACAAAACGAACATAAATTCCTTCATCATGATTCTTTCTATTGAGGAGTAGGGCGCGGCACGAATGTCTTTGGCGGGACACGCTGTTCGCATACTAATATTGAAATGGCGGCGACGTGCGATGACCAATAGACGTTGTTCAATTATGGAAAACGAATGTCGATTGTCAATCGACTACCCACTGCGGCCACAATAGGTTTCTTTACAAATTTGGTTTAGTTATATTCCATGCGATGCGATTTCGATTCAATACACACTGTTGCGTTGCCTTTAAGAGGTGCGTTCATAGGAATATTGTTTTCGAACCATCTTTGCCGTAATGGAGATATCGTGATTGTTTGTTTGATAGCTTAAAATGACTCAAAGAAAGAGTACCTAGGTACCTATGGTACTCCGTACTAGTTACATATTCCTCAGACTTTGTTTCAGATGCGTGCGCCTACTAAACTACTAATTTATCTTGACTGCCTCTGTGGCGCGGTGGGACTGTATCCGACTGCTACGCAAGAGGTCGTGGGTTCGATCCCCACCCAGGATAAAACTTTGTGTGATGAGCACGATGGTTTATTCTGTGTCTGGGTGTAGTTTATCTATAATATGTATGTATTTAGAAATATATAAGTATGTTTATCAGTTGTCTGGTTGCCATAGTACAAGCTTTGCTTAGTTTGGAATCAGATGACGTTGTGTGAGTTGTCCCAAGATATTATTAAGATATTATATTATTATCTAATACTAGCTGTCCGGCGCAACTTCGTCTGCGTAAATTTTCTCCCTTTTTGCAACATTTCTCATTGCTGCTTCGCTCCTATTGGTCGTATCGTAATGCTATATAGTCTTCCTCGATAAATGGGCTATCCAATAGTGAAATAATTTTTCAATTCGGATCAGTAGCTCCTGAAATTACCGCGTTCAAACAAACAAACTCATCAGCTTTTTAATATTAGTATAGATTATTTATGGAGTAAAAACAATTAACTTTAGAGTCGATCGTTAGGCACTCAAACTGGTGATTATTGCTATGGGATGAATTTAACGTTTCAATTTCCTTTGATTTTCCTTCTGTCTTACCCACCTTTATAAATCTCGAATTATCAATAGAAATGGATATAAAACATATCGAGACATAAGTATATAGATAAACAGCGATATTGATGTTCAAAAGGTCGTGAATTTGATGTGAGATCCATAAATGTTGGTTCCAAGTCTGGGTATATTTCTTGTCCTTTAGTTTCATATGTCCTCTATCCTCCAAGAAAGAGAAGAAAAACAGTACCTAGATAGCGTCATGCGAACATCGAACCCCAATACTTTAATTCGCATTCACTGGATCAACTGCTTCATCACCCATATATTAATTCATTTCTTTTTACCTAGGTAACTTAACTTTTGTATCATACCCATAACATTTCCAGTAAAATTTATGAGATTTTTAGAGAGACTAACATCTCTATTTAAAACGGTAATGTTCTCGTGACCTTTTATTTAGCAAGACAGTTCCGACGGCGGCGTATTGACAAGTTGGCGCTAAAATTGTTGCCCTTGAAATGAGGTTACTATTACAAAATAGCTATTCAGGTTTAAACGATGCAGTCGTTTGTATCTTAACATCTAATATTTGTAAAATCACATGTCAAGTACATTGATTGTGGTGAAAAGTCAACAAAAATCTTTGTTACTTACTTACGGCAGTTACTTTTGTACTTACCTTTCCTTTTTTTTTAGATCAGAAGATCTAACTACTCTTAAAATTCAACGAAAACGGAGTTTCTATTAAAACTAAGGTGGCAGTATACAAAGCCAGCAATATAAATTCAATCCACTCGTTGCCGAAAATCTTCTATGGGTTCGAACTTTTTATGCTTAGGTATGCAAAAGTTAATTAGCTTATGTAAGTAGTTTCTTTATATAAAATAAATAAAATTAAGTGTAGATTACGCGAAACAGGGTTCGGCTCTCTCAAAAATATATATAGAAAACCTAAATATTAGGACACGAAAAAAATTGTGTCACTAGTCAAAGAGTTTTTCTAGTAGATGATATAAAGAAATTTAAGGATATGTCTTAATACGATCCCGCAAATAAATCTTGAAGTTACGGAAAAATGCAAAAACGAGCATGTTCGTATTGCCATAGTCATGGCGTTCGTAATCTAACATATGTAGGTACGAACAAATATTTTACTTTATTTTGACCTGCGCTCCTGCGCACTGTGAAGTAATAATTGTGTGCGGAAGAGCGAGGCTAAATACATAATTCGTACGTAGCGCTAAATAAATAATTCTCTCAGTGTAATGCCCCCTTAAGACTACGATTTATGAATTTTGATTTAGAAAAAGAAAGTAGGCCTAAGTACAGGATTGTGACTTATTTGACTTATTTTCCTGTGACCTCTAGATCGGACAGAGGGCATCTACAGTGCACCGCCATCCTGTTTGGTCTAAAGCTTCCCGTTTTATTTCGCTCCAAGTCTTCCCAATATTCTTCGTCTCTGCGATGATCCTGTCCGCCCCAGGTCTACTTGGGGTGGCCACGTTTACGTTTTTCTTGGGGATTCCAGTATGCCACGATGTTTGATCTACTGATCGATCGGAGTCTCACGACAGCCTTCCCAAAGATTTTCTTGGGCCAGTAAAGAGTTGACGCGAGATGACGTTTTTACGTTGTATCGAAATAATTAGCTCTTCTGATAAGTGAGTTTCCGAGATTGCCATACAGGACGGAGCTGTGCGAAGGTTGCTGTCGCCTTGGCGATTATGTAAGCGATGTCCTCTTCGGTCCCTCCAGTTTCCGACACTACGCTACCGAGGTAAGTGAATTTGTGGATTCTTTCCACAGCTTGTCGCCCCGCGCTTCATTTTCTTGGTCTTCTGGGTGTTGACTTTTAGCCCCGTCTCCTCTGCCTCTCGTCGTAGGTCGTCCATCCTGGCTTGCATGTCGATGCGTGTGTGACTCAGGACTCAGCAGGCATAGATCATCGGCATAATCCAGATCTTACAAGACACTGGACAGTCCCCATGCGTTCTATGCCATAGCGCTTGTTGTTGATCGACAAGGAAGAGAAGAGGTGAGAGAAGACACCCCTGTCGAGGTTTTGGCGGCCGTCTTGTGTCACTCTACAAGAGACAGGAAATCCTGTAGAAATTTGAGCGATTTATCTTTATTGTTTACTTTGTACATACCTATACTCAAACTTGATTACCCCTTCTCGGCGACCCCAATTTCACAAATTTCGATCCTAAATGCAACTCCACTGCAACGTAACGGCTTTTGGAGGTCCACGAAAGTGAAACACATTTTCCGCTGTCATTCTGATGCCTGTTCGAGAACAATGCGCAAGGTATAGTTCTGTTCTCTGGCCAGCCTGCTCTTTGCGAAGAAGAGGTTCAACGGCCTCGGATAGTCGGTTCAAAATGATCTAGCAGAGCACCTTATACGGGACCGAGAGCAAAGTAATGCCTGTCCAATTGCCACATTCACTGAGGTCTCGTTTCTTAAGAACGGTAATGAGGAAGCATCGCAGTCATCGGGTAACTCTTTGGCTGACTAGAGGGGTACGTCACCTTTTAGCATATCCATTTTCATTTACAGGAGTTTGCTTTTCTTAATATACGTACGTTACCTATCTTAAGACGTATGAAGGTACCTACAAAGCGGTAGGTAGGTATAATAGCGTTGACTGCGCGCAACGCCTGTACCGATATGGTTTAACGATCAGGAGGCCTACTCTAATTCAATGAAAACGAAGTTTCGATCAAAAATGAGGCGATAATATACAGAGCCAATAACATCTACTTATTTATTGAAAATCGTCCATGGACTCGAACTTCTTGTGCTTATCCAAAAAATAATTAGAATAGTCCCCGTAAATTTAAGTAAACCAAAATTCATGAATTTCGTTTTATAGTACCTTACATAAGTACCTAAGTATTCTATGTTAGGTAAGTACCTACCTAGATTTGGTTTTTGTAGGAAATAAATAACATAAAGCTTTGCTTTTCATTATGTACCTTTCTACATTCATATTACTTAGCTATTTATGGTTACGATCTTCTTTACGATTGCATTTAAAATAGCCTTATTATAGTAGGGGAAGTACTTATACTAGCTTTAGCTCGTGGCTCCGCCCGGGCGGATGTCGGTTATTGTGATAAAGCTATCCTATGTCCTCTCCCGGGACTCAAACCATATCTATATTAAATTTAATCTAAATCAATTCAGCGGTTTATGCTTGAAACGTAACTGACAGAAAACAGAGTTACTTTTAAATTTATAATAGGTTCCTGTTTGTAAAGATAACATTAGTTTGGATGCCAACTAAATACTTAGTAACTTCTCATATAAAATAAATTAATGTCTGAAATTCTAAATATTAGTTACAGCGTGTAGATATTTATTATTAAACAGAATTTAATCAAATGAAAAAAAAACCGTCCATATTTTTGAAACAGGCAGTGAGTACCTGTGGTAAAGAATACTAACTATGTATTACATTACTACCTGCGGTAATACAGCATAATAGGAAGCCTACTCTAAACAAACTAAAAACAAAGTTTTGAGGATGTAACGAAAATGTTACCGAAATGAATCGTTGTGATTATTGAATCGTTTCGTTTCGACGGAAAAACTAACCCTGTATGGCCACTACTTTACTGAGCAATAAACACAAAACAGGCAAAAATATTGAGAAAATCGGCAGGTTGGCATTGTTGGCAATAATAATAATAATAATAATAAATAAGTTATGTAGCTTTAAAATATGACGTTCAATAAGGTTTTATAAATTACCCTTTTATTGGTCGTTCGGTTCGCTTTTCATGCAATCTGTGTAGAGTTTCGACGTTTCGCGACTTTCGTTTGGCATTAAAACAGTCATTAGCAATACATTATAGAATAATGAATCATATTATACACTTTCTTCGTTTGTCAGAGCAGGTGTCGCGGCGTGAATGGGAATGTATTGAAGTTTTCGCAACATTGACGTTACGTTACATACAGTAGCCGTAGCTGGTAGACGCGATACGCGAAAGATCGTCCGTGTATCGTGTAGGGTGGATTGGTAGAAACATACGGATATTTGCATATATGGTTACAGACGTTGTATATTTAAGCCATTTAAGCATAGAGTACCTAGCTAGCTAAAGCGAAGTTCTCTTTGGCTAAAGCTCTTGATATTGGAACCGGCCAGTGCCGGTTCTAACAACAAAAGCTTTAGCCATTGAATTTGAATCAGTATTCAAAGTCATTACTGTCAAAGTGTCAACATTAGACAAGCTAATATTTGCAGGTACATTATTAGACCCCGATCTAACCCGACAGAGAATGCTAATTAAATTTTAACCATTTTCAAAAGTACTTGATGGAATTTCAACAAATAATACCTTATTTTAAATAAAACCGTCGATGTCGATTTAATGTGGTATGAAAATGGCGACAAAGCAAAAGTATAAAATTAACAAAGTTTGCAATAAATGTGCATTAAAATAACGGGAAGCAGACGAAAACAAGAATACCTATAGGTATTCTTTTTTTTCTTTTGCAAAGCCTATCCATACCATAATGCCAGTCATTTCCAGTCACATGGAACGAATAAAACCTCCATATATACGAGTTTTAACGGTCCCAAACACAATATTGTCTCGTATGTCCATCTACATTTGACACCACAAGCTATGAGCATTCAAATCGCGTCCACCAGCACCACAATGGCGACGGCACGCGAAAATATGCGCACGCGACGGACACCAGTTAGGGCATGATAATTTAGATGTGGCGAAATATTGTTTCGTAAAAATAGGCTTAGTTTTGCAGCTGTTGCTTGTATGGGTAACGAGTGATTCAATTGGATATGTTCGGATATGCGGAATGACAATCAACTGTTGCAGTTAGTAGGTACTACAGTACGATCAACGTAACTTGACCGGATTGAAGTTAGGTTCCTATCACTTTCGCACATGTCATAGAGATGCGATGCCTAAAATGACTTACGAAAACGATTAATTATGTTTAATCGATTAAAAATATGTACTAACAAAATTTTAATTCAACAATATAAAAACACTATTTAAATAGTTCATAAAAGTTTAAATTTAGAACAGTTACAGTAGTTAAATACTAAAGAAACTTTGAAAAACAATTTCTTTACGAAAATAATCACAAAAAAACATGAGTTAGTAATACTAATTAAGACAATGTAATGCGTAATCGCATCTCTAATTCTCTTGGTTTAGTTACCGCCCCCGCCCCCCGCTTCCTGTCATTATTTACTTCCAAAAAATGCATCTGCGCAACCACTTGTCGCCTACTTCAGTCCGGTCTAGTTACGTTGATCCAACCGAAGTATAGTATTAAATTATCTGTGGTATTAGGTACCTTATCTACATAGCTAGGTACTTTAAATCAGTTACCGCTTAAAGGTAGGTACATAGATAGGTGCCTTTATTAGTTTACTGACCCACCAATATAGTTACATACCTACATAAAGACTTTTACACTTATTTTTTATCTGTAAGAAGGTATTTCTCCAGGTACTTTTCTCCAAGACAACACAAACAATGGAAGCCTAAAGTTCGTTCATAAAGTTGAATTATACCACGTACGCCAACGAAAACACATTAAGGTATTCGTGGAAGGCCACATTTGCATTAGGTACCTACCTTACGCTGGCTACATCCACAGTAAGCAGCGACAAGGGGACTGCCCTTTTTCCTCTTTAGGTACCATATTTATTTGCTACTGGACCTAATTTAAGTAGGTTACCTTATCATACCTGTTACCTGACTCTTTCGGAAGGCTTCTCCGTTCTTGAGTCCTTTAGTTCCTTCTTCCCCTTGGATCCACCAGTGTGTCTAAGTATTAAGTTCCTAATCCAGAACCAGAGTATGGTGCCACGAACCCTTTTTTGAGGCGAGATCAATGCAGCAGGTAGTATGGGGACAGCCCTCACAGTTTAATAACCCTGCTACCGCTTTATTTGTCAGCTGAATACGTAAATTAGAGCGCCTACATATTACGATGCCACAAATACTTTATATTTAAGACGTTCTCAATATATTTCCAAACACAGAGTGATTTATTAGATCTAGTTTCGCCAAATAAAATACTTTATTCTCTGGGATTGCTCCATCCGTTCGCTCACAGATTCAAACCCTAGCTACGGCAAAGATTTATCATTGCAGTGCACGAGGTGAGTTTCAGGACTTTCAGAGAACGCCTAAACGCGATAAGGGAACGCCTAAACGTTGTAATGTACCTAAATGCGGTTAATCTATATTCTTTTTATCGTAATAGCTGTCCACTGTCGCATTTGCAGTAACCGTTAAAACCTAGTGGGTAGGTAGGTAGGTACTATATATTATATATATTTGCAAGTATATAACCTCTTAAACAATAAAAGCCCTGACCTCTATATGTATAGTGAACCCCCCACGTCAGATGAAAGCACCTTACGTGGGTGGATGATGAATGAGTCATGATGTAACAAAATAGTGAGTGACTCACTAATCGTATAATTACGCCCTCTAAATGATATTAATGAGTTTGTATGAAACCTATTCATGTTAGCTGTTGGTTGAATGAGTACAAACTAGTGTTGTGTCCAATTGGAAACAAAATTGTCTACATTATGAAAAATAAATTTCTTTTGCAGCGTTTAACGTGCAAGAAAATTACATCGTGTAAATATCCCTTAATATAATAAAAACCAATGTAGGTACCCACCTACTTACCTTTGCACAGTACCTACACGGTACTTATCTATCATTCAAGTCGTGGTTAAAAGCTCGTCTCATCATGAAGATTTTCTGCGACTACTTACCAATTTCTTTCTTTTTCTATTTTTTAATATAGAGCATAGGCAGTTACCTACTAGAAATAAATAGGTACCAACCTACCTTACCATTAAGTAGGTACTTCGACCACTAGTTATAAAAACAAGTGTTTAAAAATAAACGTTGATTTACGTATTCAGTACTGACAACAAGTAAGTACCTATTTCTAAAGATTACTCACATACCCTACCTATAGAATTAATTGACAAAACATCAAAACAAGGCTATTCTTCAAAAAAACACACAAATCGATCTCCGTTCTGTGTTAAGTTAAGCAAAGAATATATTAAAAACCTTCTAACCTATGTAGGGCCCACATATTTTTTTAATTCGACAGTTAAACCATTATTTCAATAAGTATTCGAGTCACACGCATCCCCTCCCACAGAACAATAGGTAGGTAGCGTACCATTTCGACGCAGGAAGCGACGTACGCGCAAGTTATATAAAATGGCTGCCAATGTTCGCGCCCAGGACTCAGGTATGGCGTTATAAGTGCGTCTGGATGCTAAGGAGACAGCATACCATAAATAAAAAAGGATATCCTGACTGGTTTCCGTTTGTTATTTAATATTTCTAGAGGCGTATCCTGCGCGTGATTCACATTTTAGTTGATACCTCTTCCTTCCGCGTGAAAGGTGTGATGTCGTTGCCAGCTATTTTCGGTTGAACCTTTATGTAATCAGTAGCAGGTAAAATCGTGTTGGGTCCTCCATATCAAGCCGAGATGTAGTAGCTTTAATATCAAATATAGATAAGCAGATAGCTGGGCTCCGTGCTTTACTACCTTTCTTGCCGAAACCGTTTATTATTCGGATAGTACTTAATACCAGTAATACAATCCATGGTCTGCTACACTGATACTGACCATCCTACTATCAATTCACATCCCTATTGTTTTTTGGGCTTTAGGATAAATAGGATTGGGCCGCTAATAACAGTCAACCTAACAAATTTCGGTGGCCTGCGCTCGCGAAGGCTGTGACTAGGTACCTACACTGCAAGTTTTAGTGGGGGCAGGTCAAACACTACCCCCAGCCTCAGCCTCGGCTGCAGGTGATGTGTGTATTTTCTGTTAAAATAAAAAGTACTATGAATAAATGCTACATACCTACCTTCCTATGACTTCAAAAGTTTTGTTTCAGCAGTCTCTGCGCCCTAGGCTTCAGCGTAGTCGGCCCCGTCAGGGGTTTTATGTTCTGTAAGTCAGCCTATCTGGTTCCCAAAACTTTCGTACTTTTAGGGACACTAATAAAATTTATTTTCCTATAAACACATGAAATTCGTTATTGAATAAATACAAAATACATTGATAATAGTCCTGATGATGATAAATGATGTAGGTACTACTTAGTTAATTCTAGATTTTATCGTATTCGTTCGAATTTCGTTCTTCGTTGAATTTTAGTAGGCTTCCTGTTCTTTTCGCAAGCTATAGGACATTATGTACTTACCTACTTGATAATTAGTCACTATTCGCATCACGAGGCAAACCGTAGGTACCTATCTTGTATATTTATGAAAACCATAGTCTGTTTGCAACCTGGACCACAGGTATGTGGAACAAGATAACAATCTGTTTGCATAGGTTCAACCTCATCCTTTGCTTATCTCTAAAATTAAGTAAAAAAGTACTACTAACATCGTTGTGCGATGGAGAAGGCTTTGGATTATTGTTAGTTGTTTAGGCGCTAACTACATTAAATAGAGCTTAGTGTTTTGTTGTTTTGTGCCACCTAAAGGATCTACCATAGCTATAACTCCTTTGGATTACCAATAGCGGCCGTGCATTAGCCAACTTTAACGACACGAACGATGCCCGAAAGTAATTTTATCAAACAATTGATTTAAAAGCAAATTTATCTAAAACCAGCAAAGGTGCTTAACTTATCATTCTGACAGATCAAAATTTTATAAGGTTTTAAGGTCTTATGTAGGTTCTACATTTATGCCTACTTAGAGTATTAGCAGCAATTTATATAGTTTATGGTCTGCATATTGCATTGGTTGTTATTTTCCTTAATTCATATAATTAACGATTGATGGATTTACCTATTCACCAACTCACTAACAGTAACAGTAAGCTATGCGGTTTGACCTTTTACATACAAGAGAGATTCAACCATTCAAGAAATATCCCCAGGGGGCAGAGGGGGTGTAACGTGTATTTTTCCTCGAATACGGCAGCGTGCGAGTGACTCACACTTGACCGGTGCTGTACCAAATGGGGAATTATAATATTGTTCCATACACCTAAACAATTACACCGAGAAATACCGACATAAATTCAAGAAAGTTATGAGATGTTTTCTGAGCAGATACATTTGTACCTATTGTTTATAGAAGGGACTAAACAACAATGCATCATTTAGAATCTGGTGCATCTGGCAGGTATCCGACTCATTCATGTTGTTGTCTGAATGTATCTGAGCAGTAGCAGTAAGTATGTGTGTGTAAGTAAATAATTCATCGTTTTCCGCTCTGCAGTTAAGCTATGTCATACTTTGACCCGATTTGGTATCGGCTGCAGTGTAGGTGGCGTATAAACTGAAAAAATATGGCTTTACACGACGCAAACTATACGTTAAACGGTTAAAGCCCTTCAAATATTCAAACTCTTTTCATAAAGATATGCTCGTCTAAATGACAAGTACCTACACAAAGTGTCTAATTAGTATTCATCTGGGCGCGTGTAGTCCTCATCGCGGTGGGGACGGGTTATTAGCCGGCGCCGCCTCCGCGCCCAGGCATATTGTTCCGAGTTCTGCCCACCGAGCGCCGCGCTCGCCCGGCAAACGTTAATTTACTCTGTCAATATTTGAACTGTAATACTGTACACTCGGCATGGACGTCAGAAGAACCCGAGCCGGTGGCTGGGAAGGCAAGAAGTCGGCATAGCTGTTTGACGTTAATATACGGCTGTGTCACTTCGAGCCAGCTCAATCCACCGGCTTTCTGCAAACGAAGATTGAAAATTGCGGACGCTCCCATAACGAGGAAAATTCGGATCGCTCCCGTACTGTACAGTTTTCGCCGGGAGAGGGCGCGTCTGACAGCTGTCATTGCGGGCTTTCTTCACGGGCGGGACGTGGGACGAAAATCTTTATTTATATCACACACGACGATGTTCCCGTAGAGTGCGATCGGCTGTGTACGTGCGTGACGAAACGATACGAAAACACGACGACAGAATGGCGAACGAGGAGGTGTTGGGTCCGCGGAAGACGATGTTCGTTCTTGTGATAGTTGTTGGGTGTTTTGCTGTGTTGTGGCCTAGGATCCTGTCACCGTTGATCGTGGGCCCCAATCGGGAGCAGCTGAAGCCGAACCAGTTCGACCGGGAGGCAGGTAACGTCGGTATTTTTAACACAAGCTCAATGTCAATACCGCTGGACGCGCCGTGACGAAAGCGAGCGTTTTAGTTCACCTATGATGATTATAATCTAATTATACGCCGCTTATGGCTGTGAAATTATCACTATAGCGAGATTAGCTACAGCTGATGTCACATTTTGGGTTATATAAATGTTCAAAACACATTCGATGAGTGAAATCCGGCGATAACATCATATTTGCAGTTCGCAAGAACAAGATTTATCTGAGCAAACACGTCGCGGTCCAGCTGTTGACTTTGCGCATATAATATTTACGAAAGATCTGATTGGAATGTGGTACTGACGTACATGAGATTCATTTTATATAGAATTTTGTACATGAATGAATGTGTTACAATACTATATTTGTGTAGTTTGCCACTTTATAATAAAAATAAATTAGTACATAAATTTATATAAGTAATTTAAAGGAAATATAATTACCTATCTATATATCTAGTATGAAAGGCAAGCACTAAATACAATAAAAATCATAGCAAAATATTATTAAATTTGGTGATTCTACACCTATTTGATGAAACCTACTTAATTTGATAAATTCAACTGTTCTTATCGATAAAAATCTTCAGTACAATTTTATGATTTTTCTTTTAGAATATTATTTCTACAATAAAAGATAATATATAAATATAACAAAAAGAATATAAATATACCAAATAATTTATTCTTACATAGATAGGTACATACCGCATTACATCAATAAAAATTCAAATATAATTTTGTATGTCTGTACTCAAAATGACATTACTATTAGTGGTTGTAATTTTAAGTATCACTATGTTACATAAAGCGACTTTTTATAACGGAACAGTAACAGGAAAACACGGTTACAATAATTAATAAGTGTTGGATTTGATAACAATCATGTTATTGTTTCTTGATTACGCTACTTCAAATGTTTTAGGTATATTATTCCGTAAATTCTAATTTATTTATTATATATTAAAAACATTGTAGTGTTAAACGTTATAGTGTTGTCACATAATGGAACCAACTTCCCCAAGTTGTTACAGCACCCACATTAAATACCTTCAAAAACCAACTCGACCAAATATTGAAATCACAGGATACACACCAGTGTGCTTTATAATTTAATAATAATAACTATTATTATTATATTAAGGAAATTGTACCCTTAACAACTATCATACTTAGCTGGTGTAATTTTTAAAAGAAATAACTGTATGTACATTATTTATTTCTCTTGTTATTTTACAAGTTAATTATATAGTATAATTAAAGCAACGGTTTGTACCGTAAAAAATATAAATTATTATGTAAAAAAATTGCAATAACACAATTAAGAATATGATAAATCATGTTGAAACAATATACTTAACAATTTTTAATATTTAAAAAAAATATTTGTTAAAAATGTTGAGTATTAGAGGCTGTGGTTGAATGTAGTAATATCTCATGTGGCATTTACAAAACGTCATCTGCACACTGTAATAATTATATGCAAATAAGTAATATTTGTTTTGTATGAATTTTATTCACTTATTTGTAGTATCATAGACAAACATTTTTCGTACCCGTATATCCCTACAGGATGCTGCGAGGTTATATTCGAGACAGACATGGCTGTCTTGGAATTAATCAACGAGGTATGCAGCACAGCAACTCACACAGTTTCACCGCACTCCGTCGCAGAATGTCGAAAAGCTGTCAACGAGACCTGTGGTCTTGACATAGTAGCTTTCCTAAAACGTACAGATAATGTTGGAAAGTCTTCGAAGATTCTCGTTGAGACCATGAAGAATAGCAACAGTTCCTGTCTACGTGAACACTTTGGTGTGCCCGTTTGGCATCTCGGCCCTCATATTATCCTGAACTCTTGGACACAGCAAGACAGTTAGTTTAAACTTCTAAATGTTTTACGTTTATCTCATTACTCCTTCAGACTGACACTGAATTTCAGTTCCAAGTGTGAAGATTAATTACGTCTCGGAGAGCCAAAACGCATCATTTTGACGAAAATATATTGTTTGGTGACTTAATTTTAGATGTCTCTTCAGTTTCTAGTGCATTTAAAAATAATGTATTACAGGGCTAATGGACGATATACACTATACCAGAGAGCCTACGAAACACAACCTTACTTTAAACAGGTTGGGCAGTAGTTATCACAGTCACTAAAATCTGAAATAAAAAAACTGATTAAGTATATGGTTTATATTCTTAAGTGTTATTCATTTTCGGACAAGCACAAATAGTTCGGGTCTTTAGACAATTTTTGTGAACGAGCTCAGAATTTTCGACGGAACTTCGTTTTGAATTAATTTAGAGCCTCCCAAGTGCTTGCGCATCATTTATGGCGTTGAGCAATGCGCGAACTCGTGGAATTTCTTAGTCTGACCAAATTAGATCGCCTGTTAGAAGTTCTATGTCAAACGTAGGCTCAAAATTCAGTGTCGTCTGAAATTAAGGGACTATTGTGAAACTGTAATATGAACTAACAAGCATGATTTATTTGTGAGTTACTACTAAATACTACTTACTAGTTAATACTAATGAACCTGATCTCGAAGGTAGAAGTTAATTAACCAACAAGGTATAGTCTGGTCGATGAATTAAATTCATGTAGGTATCGTTTATTTGATGAGCGATCAACGAGCGCTACACAAAAAATACCAAGTTGATTCGCTTGCAGTCGCAAAGAACAGCGCATGTTCGTTGCCTTTTGTTAAAGAAATACATTTTGAGCACAAAATTAGCCTTCTTACTCTTCAGTAGGTATACTCTCTTTCTCCGAATCAAATCCTTCGTAGTCATACACTTTAAATCGAGGTCTAACCACTGATTCATTTTTGGATAAGTACAGGAAGGTAATATTCATTCGACGATTTTTTGTCAAGCAGTAGTAGGCCTGTTATGTTGCTGTTACTGCGGAAGGATCTTTTATTTTCTATCCAATCCAAAGCAGCATAATCTTAACCAATTTCCGAACCATATTTCGTGATTACCAAACTGTAAACATTGTATCTTCAGGGAACGGAAGCCGCTTGTGGTAAGCAGTCACATGTGGCCGAGCGGCTCTCCAGCGATACGTAGCGGCTAAATTTAGACCTTGTTGATGTACTGAGCCAATCGGTTTGCATCCACGCATATTTAGAGTATGCAATTACCTGTGTAGAATTTATAATTTAACTCTGAATTTCGTAAAATTACTTATTGCATTCTTAGAGCACCGAGACGTGAAGTCCTCTCCACCAAAGCTGGGTTTACAATAGGTCTTCTAATCTGTCGCTTTGATGGCTTCGATTTCAGACTTTTGATGCCGCCATCGTAATGAAACTGAAGTGGCTTCAAAATATTATTCCCTTTGACCAGAACGGCATTTTGGAGTTTTTATTTGACTATATCCAAATCACGGACACAGTCTCACAGTCTGAGTATGTTACTCAGGCTCAAACAACAATAAAATTACTATGAATTGTTGTTTGACCAAAAACGCTATTAGCTCTTAGGTCTAAACTATCGCGGCGATTATCAATTTATTCGTGGATCATTCAAAAACAGACAAATTTTGACTCAAACTTTCTTAGCATAACTCAAGATTGAACGAAGCGTGGTATGGATACAGATTTGTTTATTGAAGGTTGTGGGTTTCGTTTCCGTTATAGACAAATATTTGTAAAGGTGTATTCTGACATTGCATAAAAGTGTCTTATGCTACTGGGTGGCGCAAAAGTAAAGACCCTATTTGGTTCAGCTATAACATTTTTTCTAAATTAGAAAACTAGATTTAGATTTTTTTAAATGTATATTTGTGCCATTAAATTTCGTACCATTAGGATTTAAAGATGATGTCTTTTAAATGGTGACCTCCAGAGTTGATACACATTTGAGCCCTATTTATGACATTTTGCATAACTTGCCGTAACACTTCCTGCGATATGTTCGTTATTTCTTGACGAATGTTTTCTTTTAGAGCTGCGAGAGTCTGTGGCTTGTTCACATACACCCGAGATTTCAAAAAACCCCAAAGAAAGAAGTCTGGACTGGTCAGATCGGGTGATCTTGCAGGCCAAGGCAAATCGCCAAAACGAGAGATAACTCGGCCTAGAAAAGCGTCCCTCACTAAGTCCATAGTGTCGCGCGCTGTGTGTGCCGTAGCGCCGTCTTGTTGAAACCAGATGTGCTCCAGCCCCAATTCGTCCAAACTGGGTATCAAAAACTCACGTAACATGGTTCTGTAGCGTTCTCCAGTGACAGTTATCGCATTGCCTCCAGCGTCTTCGAAAAAATAGGGTCCGATCACTCTGTCAACACAGATGCCACACCATACAGTAACTTTTAGTGGGTGTAGAGGTGTTTCTTGAATAATGCGCGGATTATCAGTGCCCCAGAACCGAGTATTCTGCTTATTGACATGCCCTGAGAGATGGAAATGCGCTTCGTCACTCATAACCAATTTTGAAGGAAAATCATCCTCTTCAAGGTTGAGGTTTATGACGCGCTGGCAGTAATCTAGACGAGCTCGGTGGTCAGCAGGCAGCAGCTGATGAGTCATTTGAGTTTTATACGGGAACATCTTTAAGTCTTTCACCAAAATACGCTGCAGGGTCCGTCTGGAAATGCCCAATTGCGTGGCACGTCGCCTCGTTGATGTTTCTGGACACTCTTCCACATCTTCGCGCACAGCATCGATATTTTCAGCTGAACGGCCTGTTCTTGGTCTCCCAGACTTAGGTCTATCCAATGTTGAGCCAGTTGCTTCAAGGCGTGTGGCAAAGCGTCGAATTGTGCGACCAATCGGTGCCGGACGGTGGGGAAATCGTCGACGAAATTCACGTTGTGTTCTTATCACTGATGAATTATTCCGTAAGAACATTGACACAATTATTCCACGTTCTTGGGGAGTAAAACGGTCCATGTTTATTTTCAGTGTATTTTACATTTGTTCACTACACAATTTTCAACAACAGAATGACAGAAAATGTCATATAAAAAAAAAAAAAGTATTTTCTTTAGTGCCACTACTTTTGCGCCACCCAGTATAAAAGCGAGCGGATAGATGATGGCTCGGTTTCCGTAGCTCATGTTGTTTTGGCAGTTGGCAGTTTACCATAAACTATCACGCTATGTCAAAAGTATTACAATTATAGCTTTGTAGGAAGTTACTAAGGAAAACAAATAACGTTAAAACAGGATAAAATTATACGTATCGGGTTATTTTGTGAATGAAGTAACACTGATAAACAAATTGTTTCGAGTAGCACAATTGTTACTACAAAGGTCAATTAACCACTATTTGTACATAATTTCACAGAATTCTGACTATAATAAGAACAACACAAATAATAATGATAATATATCTATAATAATAGCTTGGGACAACTCACACAACTTCATCTGATCCCAAATTAAGCAGAGCTTGTACTATGGAAACCGGACAACTTATAAACATACATATATATTTCTAAATACATACATATTATAGACCATCGTAACTAACTCCCAAACACAGAATAAAGCATCGTGCTCATCACACAAAGTTTTATCCTGGGTGAGGATCGAACCCACGACCTCCGACTTACAAGTCAGGGTCACTAACCACTAGACCAACAGGTCTCCCTTAGTAAAGGTTAACCTAATATAGTTTACAACGTTGCTTTAATAAGTTTGCTAAGTAGCAGTGGCGGAGGGTCCTTAGAAAACCATTACATTTGGCTTCCCTTTGGATTGTAGTTACTTAGTATTATAGGTACAAAGAACCATGTCCAGAAAGATATATTTTTGTATCGGGTTACCTCAGACAAAATTTAACTCTTCGCCTCTGCTAAGTAGAAAATTGACGTGCGTCTTTCTGAAGACGTGTGAGGGCTCTCTGATGTTCAAACGCCGCGCCGTGTTTAACGGTCATGAAATATAGGATTCAAAAATTGTGGTTATATTAATAACAGAAAGCAAGTTTAATCGTGATAGTTATTAAAAGAGTTTAGCGGTTTTGTAGATCAACAAGATTGTCTTTGAGGTTTTTGTAATGTTGCACACGTTATCTTATAACTTTATGAATCTTGATAATTTTGCATACAACTATGTTGGTTATCTAGTTTTCAGGGTCTGGTAGTAGTGAAAACTTATCGCTAGGTAACACCTGGGGCGTATCCAGGATTTCATTCTGGGGGGCATTAGAGGCAAATGGCTGTGCCGAATCTAACATGTTTACGTGGGAGAGGGGGGGTAAAAGCCAAGCGTAAGTTGCACACACGATGGGAGGGGGGGGGTACCTCAAATAAACCCTTTTGGGGGGCGGCACAAAAGAGCATAAAAAATCAATACAATATAAGAAATTGGGTACACAAAACAAACTTCAGGGGGGAGGCACGTGTCTGTACCCCCCCTCCCTCTGGACCCGCCTATGGGTAACACAAAATTGTGGAATCTGAAGCAATTGATGTTGGTACAGTTCAAGTACGGACTTTATATGACCTTGTATGAATACTGATAGTGTCAATTTGAACTACAAATTAGGATTGCACGTGGTTTTTATGACGCTAGTATGTGTTATAAATATAATTCTAGAATATTCTTATAGTACATGTAATACACATTCCTAAGTGCTTGCCTATAATTGCCAAATAACGACGTTTTAAGACCTTTTTGAAATATGAATATGATTTTGGGAACTGTACTTGAACAAATGGTGATGTACCTAAATACTTTTGTGAGATAGCCAAGCTCTAAAGTCATCAATGGCGACCCTTCATTCATAAAGGCAAGATCATAATGGCAAGCAGAGTATTTAACCTAGAATTGAGTTTCAATTCAGTTTTCAATGCATTTGAAAAGTCAATTCAAACACTCCGAACTACTCATCAATGATGAGCTTGTTGGTATAAACCTTCAAAAATAAACTCTAACTGCTAGTGAAAAGAAGACCGTAGAAAGACGCGGAAGAATATCGCCGCTTTCACACTTTTACAATATTTACTTTTAAATTTTCATTCGATTGGAAGTTACATCCAAAGTGGATGGAAATTTTGAAAAAATATTTTCTTTAACAAGACTTTTCGAATTCATTCCTAAATCTCAAAACCTGTAAATGTTCTTACGATCCGAAACAGCTTATATTACAAATATTTCAACAACGATTTTGCCATTTAGCGTATGTAAACAGTAAGATGTCCGCAGCTTTCACGTCTTGTGTCGACAATTCAAGTAATACTCGTTTAGTGGCCTCTGTTAGAACAAAAGTGTTAACTCCACATTGTCACATCTGTAAGGTCGAGCAAGTAACGGTTATGGGCTCTGCGTTGTTAGGTTTGTTAATAAGATGTTCGGTATGTAGCCTTGATGAATGAAGATCTGGAATTTGTATTGATGAGTTACTGTTTCAGGGTGTTTCAAGTTTTAAGCTTGTGGTTATATTTGTCTGTGAATAATCAATAAAACAAAGATATTTAGCCTTAAAGTAAAATATTTACTCGAATAAAACTCGTAGCTTATAAAAACTCTTGAAAAATATTGCGTTTTACATTAGAGAAGAGAGATGAAAAAGGCTCAGATCGAAGAATCCCAATCAAATCGTGATATTAATGCCCATGTCACAAATATAGGCATGAAACTTTTAATTACCCACTATATTTTAGGTGTTTTAAAAATGGATTTGAATAAAGAGCTTTGGCAAGAGGCCGTACGAAATGGCAATAACAAAGAGTGCCACTATACAAAAGACAATGTTGACTGGAACTTAATATCGCCATCCCCTTTGTTTAGTTTCAATTCACAAATTGGCATCAACAGGTGCGATATTGTCACTACTTATAATAGTTTGAACTTTAATCTTATATTTGGCATGGGATATTGGTATTTGTAGTTGATGAACTGCAATGTGTCAACACCTAATACCTACTGATGTATTAAATACCTATTCTAGTGTCATATTAAATTTAGCAGCTTGAAATGAAAAGTTGATATTTAAAAATAGCATAATTGAGAGGAGAATCTTGATTTTACATACATAAAATTAAATTATCTTTAAAATCAGCGTCTTGAGCTTAATTGTAACAAACATTAAGGTAAAATTATTTCGAATGGATCTATCTGCTGCTGCTACTCATAGGTAAAGAACTGCTGAACTGTTTACAGTATCTTGATCTAGAAGATGCTCAATTCTAGACTTTATAATCTCGGCCATGTTACCAAAAAACGGCGGCAAAGTAGTGTGGCTAAATTCCAAACACGAGCTTCAATCAAAATGAGACCTCAAATGCTGTACACATGCCTGCCGCACATGTTTCTACTTACAACATTTTGTTGTCTATGTCATGACACACTGGTTAGCATAGCAGTAGAACCTTGGACGCCCATATGTTATTTTTTTTAAACAAATTAGGTAATGCGCCAATTGACGAACCAGGTCAAATTGGTGTATGTATGTTGCTAACATATGTATGTTCTTTATTGTTTTATTAATAAAATTGTGTTTTATAGTTACTTAAGACTGTGAGAAGATTTTTTATGATAATGAACTCTTGAAATAAAGGGCTCTGTTAGCAAAGTGTTTGATTGTTACGTTACTCATATACCTATAATTGCAAATTACGGCTTCCCTGAAAATAGCACTTACTATGCACATGCTTCTTTCATGTCATGTCCTTTAAAATCTTATTTTGCTTACAAATCTTAAAATAATGATGATTCGTTTTTCAGTGATGTACTATTTTGTAATTTCCACGTAATCTAAAACTGACTAAAGACCCAATTTCCCTTTTCTAAAAATAGGTGGAACACAACTAGGCTGACTCATAGATGAATAAGCTAAATTAATGCCACGAGATTGTCAGTCATTCCACACATTATTCTTCTTTCATGTACTATTATGTTATTAAATTAATAAGAAATAGTTTTTTAAGTAATAAGGGTAAGCTTTCTATTACGTTACTATTGTTTTACTATTCTAAAAATATATAATAAAAAAGAAAACGGAGAATTGAATGTTTTTTAGTGAATGAATGAATGTAGACTTTTTTATAAATTAGAGTACAAGTTCGTATTTCTTTACATATACACAAAGGCAACAAAATCAGGGGTGCTTCAGGGATGGATTCGAGGTCCTTTACTCCATTTTACTAGCGTAGGTACACAAACCCTTTACTGCTTCACCCCCATTTTACAGCTAAAAATTGAGATAAGTTTTTAATCATTCTGTAACAACTTGTCAATTAATCACACATTCATTATTACGTGACTCAGACAACCTGTGATGTACCTAATGAAATTAGGAAGTCGTTGGTTAAAAACTAGGTTACAACAATTATAATTGTTAACCTTGTGATAATGTTTAGTGAGGACATTCCCGTCCTATTAATATGATAATTCCCAAACGGGTGTACTGTGCGTTTTAAAATTAAAAGCTTGTTTAAATTATGTTTTTTGACTTATTTTAATTTTAGCTGACTATTGAATTTATTATGTAATTATTGATTGATGTTATGATTTTTAATTTATGTTTTGTTGTTTTGTGTTGACATTAATTTATAATTTGACGCTGACTCTTTGTATTTTATCATTTTATGTATGGATTTTTTCTGAAATAAAAACAATTATTATTATTTATTATAAACGGGAATTAGGGACCAATCTGAATAGCACGTTGTTTAAGTACAACCAGTAAATATAAGGGTGTGCCGGCGACAGCTACAGGTGACACGAGCACGTGATTTGTCATCGCGAGCTATGTATTTCTATGATATAACTTCGGTAGCTCGTGTCGCTTCTAAGGTATTTCATAAAAATACGTAGAAACCAATATGGCATCAGGGACATGTCACCTACTGCTGTCGTCTGTTATCCGCTAAGGAATCATACTTCTTTCAGTCTTAGGGTTTTAGCTGTTTGTATTTTGATCTTCCGATGCATAATAGTAAAGACCTGAAACTAACGAACAAAATTTATTTTCTTCATCACCATTTTGACTTTGATTTGCGGTTACGAGTACTCGGTCGGTTTCCGTTCCTGTCTTCCTTTTTTTATTTCTAACAGTGGCCCGGGTTTCCATCTGACACTTCTTCTCTGGACTAGAAACCAGGTGTACCAGGGACACCATTAATCTATTAATTGAAATCACTTTAAAATCGAAATATTTCTGTACAAAAACTTTTTTACAAAAAATATTACTGGCTTCAAAAATAAATACAAGGTAACTAAAAAGCAATAAATAATATACCTAGACAACGACAAAAGACAAACAACGAAGACAATAACAATAACAAATGCCATGAAATAGTAGTTTTGTAGTTATTCTAGGTACCTATATTATTTTTTGCTTTTTAGATGCCTTGTCAGTAATATTTTTTGTAAAAAAGTTTTTTATTTCTTACTTTTTAGTGGGTTGGTTTGTTGAATACAAACCAACTTAAGTTACAATATGCATAAGTCAAATGTTCAAATCCTTTTACAAAATATTGCATGCCCTGATGCAGAGCCGTTCATTGTTGAGGAGTTCACATGATAGTTCACTATCAGCTATATTACATTGTGTAATAGTAGTATGACGAGAATAAACTACTACTCAATACCATATTAAAGTAATTAAATCGCAAACCGTAAAATATTGAATAGGTCCGCTCGGCATTTGTGGTCTTTATCATCAGTTCCACTTCACCAATTGGTGCTTTTTAAGGGTAAATGCACGAATCACTATGAAATATACCTGAATCACTGTAGGTGGGCCTTTAATATTCGAAGAGTTCTCTCGACTTCTCCAGGATCCCATCATCAGATCGTGATCTAACGACAATGGGACGAACTTGGAAGTATACCCTTTTAAAAATAAAATAACTTTTAATATTGGTTCAGCCCTGCGTAATCGACGAACAAACATACAAAAAAAACTTACTGTCGCATTGAGAAACTCCTCCTTTTTTAAGTCGGTTGAAAATAGGTACTTGCTATGTCATTGACAAAATATAAACTTATATCACTTGTATAGACAGATAGGAATACTAAACAGGTATGGTATGCTTATAATAATATTTTATTATAGCGTGAAGTTATGAATAATATTTGTTATGTGAATAGCATGCGTTTTGATGTAAATTATGATATGAATTACTTATTCATATTTTATTTGTGATTGTATTAACTATTAAATATAACCAAGGTGCTGATGTGTGTAATATAATAATATGTTTGTTTATTTTTTTATAACCATAGTAAGTATGTACATAATGTCAAATGTCAAGTACTGTACACTGTCTGTCATTAATTAGTCGAAAAATTAATAATGCATCTTCTGAAGGTATACCATACAAATATATATAATCTCTATATCCAATCCTCGTGTCGCCTATTATTTTCTTAAAGAGATTATATCCTTGACATTGTACAAGAGGAAAATGAATTGCGTCATTTAATTAAAAATACTAACGAGAATATTAATTGTCGTCTTAGCAATCTACCAATACCAATGGTTATAATTTACACTAGGTTATTTGAATAATCCTTTATTCGAACGCGGGAAAACGCCTTCAACACTCCTCACTATTTAGTCCCCCAACGGCATCCATGGCACAATTGATGCCACTCCTTCACGGGAGGATACGCGTAGGGGAAATGTAAGATTCCATATTTGCACGCTAACCTAATGTAAAGAATACCATTGATAGATAGAACAAGTTAGCACCAAGACAATATTAACGCTTTATTTCTCCAACAGCCGTGAAACAGGAACGGCCAGCGATCCGTGGCGCTGGTCCTCATCCAGCTCTTCGGGAAAGAGGTCGCGCGATCCCTGCTGGTGCTCCCGCTCCGCCGGCTAAAGGGCCGGTGACTATGCCTCCCCACGCCAGGGTACGATCCTCCCCCCTATCGGTCTACTTTGAACTGGATATCAAGGTCAGTTGACGAAGGAGTGAGGTGTGAGGCTTGAGCAACGCTTAAGGTAGGTTGGATAGTCCCAGTGGTTTGGATGGACTGAAGTTGGATGATTTTTAAGTGCACTAGACCTTGATCATGATGCATTATCAAGTTTGATACTTATCGTAATCAGTGCAATCAGTGACAAAAGAATATGACGCTGTAAGTGACTGTTAAGAACGTTGGTTCTATTTACTAATAGGCTTTCTTCGAAAAACAAGCTCAGCTCTCTTTGATTTCCTTTTCCCACAGATTCTGTAGCCCAGACCGTTTGGGATTTTTCATTGATCAACTAAAATAATGGCAGCATTCCATCGTCATCATCTTCCTGCTCGTTGTCCAAGGAAGATGATGATTTCTACCAACCGAAAAACTTGATCATAGCGGCCATATTTATTTTTTTGTAGACCCAAAATCCTCTAGATCTTAATAATTCCATTTGCAAACCACTAGGATTATTCTGAGCACTAATACATAGAGAACAGCTTCGCCTATGATCCACAAGTCTCCTAATTTCAAGGTAAGTCCTAGAGTAGACTGCCATAACACCACGTGAGCTTTATGGCGCTTATAGTTTGAGCCTATTTGTTAATCCAAGATAGTTAAAAGCTTCCACAGCAAAATGAATAGCCGATTCCCATAGATCTGAGCTATTTGGGTGTGTAGAGGTTTTGTACGGGGTCTCCCTCTCCGAACAATCTCGTTTTGAATTCTTCCATATTGGAAGCGATATTTTGACTGCCTCTGTGGCGCGGTGGGAGTGTATCCGACTGCTACGCAAGAGGTCGTGGGTTCGATCCCCACCTAGGATAAAACTTTGTGTGATTAGCACGATGGTTTATTCTGTGTCTGGGTGTTATATTCAGTTCTCTGGTTTCCATAGTACAAGCTCTGCTTAGCTTGGGATCAGATAGCGTTGTGTGAGATGTCCCAAGATATTATTATTATTTAAGTAGTCAAAACATCACACAAATATGTGTTGTAAATATCTGTTGTTTATAATGCTAGTTATAATAATAACCAATAAGTAATAATACAATATGTCTGGTTTCAAAGAACTCTTTAAAAATACATGAAGCGATACCGGAGTACAACAGCTAAACATATACCTACGTCAACGATGGTACTCAGAACTCTCGCACTTGTCCTACTTGAACGTATTTGTGCGCAAACGCATGGCAATGTTCATGTATGCGTAGATTTCTCATGCGTTAAAGCGAGACATTGACAATATTTTTTTTATTTGAATAATGTGACAAAGCTACATACCGTCAAATGTTAAGTAGTAAGTTACTTAGACCCTGGATTAGGGACAATAATTGGGTATTCCACATTCCTGCTGTTCGTTCTGTAACTTTTAAAAGCAAAGCTCGTGAATGAAACCAATGATGGATCTGTTACTACTAGTAACAGATCCATCATTGGTTTCATTAGGTTTGATATCATTGGTTCGTTCTGTAACTTTTAAAAGCAAAGCAGAGCTTTGCTTTTAAAAGTTACAGAACGAACAGCAGGAATGTTGAATACCCTATTATTGTCCCTAATCCAGGGTCTTATCAACAATAGATACTAATAAGGCTGAACCCAAAGGCGCAAGGACAGCAGGCGACTATTCAAAAAAGGTTATAAGTGTAACAGAAGTTTTTATCCTGGGATGATTCCAAAATTTGAAAATGCTCAACGATTTCTGTCACCAATTATACTACCTCTGTCGGCCTACTCAATTTGTTCTAAGGCCGTTGACTGTCTACCTCTCTTATGTCTTAAGCAACTCTTGTTGAATATACTAATTAGCTTGTTTAAATTAAAACCGATCGGAAGCAATACCAGTGTCAGTTATAGCAATGATGTCATACTTACTCATTATTTTCGACGCTTAAAAGTTTCTACGCGGGTTACGACACATGTGCATGAAGATTTTATCATCGATTTTAATAACTAGCCCATTTTTAGACGAGTTAAGTTGATAGATTCCAGAACGCTTTTAATAATAATAGTCAAATATTATGTTACTAGTTTTCGCCCAGGGCTTCGACCTCGTGGATGTCGGTTATCGCAATAAAAGCTACGCTATGTCCTTCCCCGGGACCCAAACTATCTTCATACCAAGTTTCATCTAAATCGGTTTAGCGGTTTAAGCGTGAAAACCGACCGAGTTACAATCAAATACATAATATTACTATTATTATGCATTGACAATTCCCTCAGACGTGTCTTGTTATAAGATCCGTACAATAATGAAGCAAATAACAGACGACGATCTTCATAATACACGAAACATGACTTAGAATGGCTCCGATTCAAGCTGCTTTCTAATAAAATACTCATTTCAAATCTTTTCGGAACATTTTAAACTTTGGCAGCTTAAGCTCCGATCGAGACGATAACGAAAATCGGTCCTAATAACCGTTTTTGGGTATAGTCTGGACCAGCGAAGCAAACAAATCTGTAAACTTACATCAAACCATAAATCCATAGTCAAGAAGAAACGTTTCCATTTAAATTAGAACTTTCAATAAAGCTATACTAAAACGGTAGAGACGAGAAGCCCTTCAATCAGTCACGGTTGTTGCCAAGTATCAATGCTATGTGTTCCGGAATGTGTGAGACGGAGTCAAGTCAAGGCCGACCGGAACGACTGGCCGGGCTCTAGACGACTTTGGAGTGACAATTAACTCGATACTTCAGCATTGGTGATCTGTATTTTATGGTTACTTAGATGGGTTGAGAATATACTCATCTCTGACTCTTATACTCTGATGAGAAGACAATCCAACAGGACCGAACGCTTTAATAAACCCGTTTCCACCAATGAAAGGTGATCACACTCTGTGTTTGTAGCAGATGTTGACAAATAATTATATGGTGGTGAGAATTGCAAAAGTTCCAAGTTGTTGATTTTGACTGCAGCAGAAATGTTTTGAACACATAAATTGACAACAATTTTGATAGAGATGGACTTGACGTCCTCTAGGAAAGTGAGTCTATAAAATATAGTCACCATTATGGATCTGACCTTAGTTTCCGAATAGCATAAATGTACTTCAATCACAACACTTTTTACAAACCTAAAAGCTGTATTCACATTTCTTTCCAAGAGTATTTCTTGAAGAGTAAGATTCGTATTTCTCGTCTACATGAATAAAAATAATACTAAACTTCAAAAGAGTTATCGTCCCCCTTCCACTAGTCTAGGTCAGTTTTCTAAAACAAGTTAATCTAATATTAGTGTTAGCAATAGTTTTGTTCAAACATTGATTGTTTAATTAACAAATAATTGCACAGCATTGGATAACGATTACGGTTGGTGAAATTAAAGAATTAATTACGAGAATGACGCAAAGTTTGTAAAAGACAAATACTCTATTAGCCATATTTTCCATCGTCGTTGTTACCGAATGTTCATCGACTTACTGGAATCTTAATGGATGTTCCATTGAAGGTCCAGCAAGTCGGTCACACTTCTAGACTAATAGACCCAGCAGTTTCCACTTTATTTGGTACTTGAATCGATACAATAATTATGTTTTTTCTACAATTTATCGATTAACAACGATAACATTCTTCAGAATCTAGCATAGTTGTTAGATCTCTGATCTCTGAATTTTCAGACAATTTTCCAATATTTACTTGTCGCCTGCAACAAATTACCAGCTAACAAATTTAACTACATAAAACTGGACCAGTTTAGTTTTCTTATCTGTTAGCAACAAACTACAAAACGGCTAAAGAGGCCAACATTCTGACACTACAGTTATCCGAAAGAGCAAAGACTGATGTATTTGTAAGACACCTGTTTTGCATAACAGTGAGATGAAAATTTAAGAAGATTGTTACTCAGTTTAAAAATATGAGGTTTGTTGAATAAGTTGTATGTAAGTGACGGTGTTTCGTATGATGAGTACATTATGGTGAACAATTTGCGTCAATGGGGTCTGAGTACAACAGAACAGTTTCTCTGAATCTCTTTGGATTTTGCGTGGAAATTCTCATTAGTATGGTTGAATTTTGTTTTGGTTTCTTTGGCGATTTAGGCTTTGTAAGTTTTGTTATGGTTAGTAAATAAATTTAAAACCTTTTCATTATCGTATAGCCTATTTAAACCAATGTAGATTAGTATTATTTTTTGGGTTTCTTCATACACGTGATCGTAGCTACTTATTTCGACTGTATGTAGATTCTCATAAAGTGAAGCCAATCAATATGTAGTCAGTAGTTTGACTAAGTGTGTAAAGTTTTCAATCAATTTGCTAATCTAATATTAGTGTTAATTGACAAATAATTGCACAGTATTGCATAACGATTACACCTGATGAAATTGAAGAATTATTGAGAATGACGGATATATACACCTTCGTTCTTGTAATCTCGTTTCGGGAGAATAAAGTAACCTTAAAAATAACTTGGAAATAAATGTAAGGTTTTTAAACCTTACATTTATGTATATCCAAGTTCTTTTGTTCATAGCTGTACTATTTGCGAACTTTACTATAAGCGTTAAACGTAGAATCATTCTATTCCAAATGTTGTCCGACGTTACTTTGACTTTATCGAGTGTACTAGGTTTATTTACATCTAGTGCCCGCTGAGCAGTGGTTAGCCTAGTACTAATAGCCCTATCCAGCTGTAGGTAGCAGTTTTAAAATCAATGCAGGCAGGGATGCATATTTATTTGTTTTCATCCCCTAGAAAAACATGACAAAACCTTAATTTCTTAGAACCGAATTATATTGAGAAGACCACTCAAGAGATATGTGTCCCAACAGCTAAACGTAACGTGGCTGGTAAGTTATATGTATGTTCCAAAACCAGTCTCAATGATAGTAGCGTAAAAAACTCAGCCTGATACAATGAATAACTAAAATTTTTCAACAAACTTAATCTAATTCAAGCACTAGATCCCAGTTTCGTAAACCATATAGCAAAGTCAAACATATTGTAACTCGTACATAAACACGCGTTTGGCATTGGTGCGCGACCGAGAGCGCGGCCTAGACACGGTGCGCAGAAATAGCTAGCAGTGACACTCCCGCGCATCGTTTCGTACGACCGACGCGCGACATGCGCCGACGACGAACCGTAATAGTGTAATTTATTATAGACTCTCCTTTTTTTAGAATTATGTAATTTTCGTTGACATTTTTGTGATGTTTGATGCGTTTATTTTTATGGTCATATAGTTATGAACATTTTATATTTAGATACTGTGGTTAATGTATTATTTTTTATCTAGCCTTACCTAATATGGTAGAAATTTTCTAAGAAGTCTCTTAGTTTTTTATTACATTACCACCGTCAAGTAGAAGCAGGAATTTCTGATCATCATCGACTTCTATCATGATGCCACAGCATCAAAGATGCTGAAATGCTTATACTTGCTTTAAAGATGAAGAAGAAAAATGGGAAATGTCAACAGTTTACAGATTAATAACATAAGCTTGTTTCCTATGCGCCAATCGCTCTACGCTGGCATGGAACCCTCTGAACTGATATGAGATTCAAAGACGTAGGACTACATGTAAAGCAGCATCTACAATTTTGTTAAGGCATAGAGTGCTTGAAAGAGTTGCCTCTGAGTAACGTCCTGGTGAAAGGTATGCTTCCTAACCGAATTCGGTTACGGTGGCCAATCACATTAGAGACTAGCCAACTGCGCAGGAGATATTATAGTGCACAAGTGTATGCTCAGACACAAGTGCACTCTCAATTCCCTCACTCTCATAGGCCGATGAAACGGAAAATCCGGCACGACCGCAGAGAGATTAGGCGCAGGACCGATTGCTTAACGTACTCTCCAAGGCAAGGAGGGGTTTTGACAATGTTCGAAAACGGTCACCCATCTATGGACCAACTGTGGTACTGATAAAGTTGCTTAAACTCGCAGATATCTCGGAGCTGCTCGGTCGCCATTGAGTCAAGTCAAGTAGTAACTCACCAAACACCTAAATGAACCTAATTGCATTGGAGATTAGCTCCTTCATCCAACCTGAAGCGAAAAGGAAGCGGTAGCCTAATGGCTAAGGCATCGGTCTCGTAATCGTGAGGTCGCGGGTTCGAATCCTACCCATTATACTACCGTCGGCGCCGTGAAACCACTCCTAACACAAGCCTTTGAGCTTAGCTGGAGGAGTTAACAAGATTGCTAGTAATGTGGGACTCAATCCCACATTGCTAGTTAACTTTAAAAAAAAAAAAAACCTAGAAACTGTAGCTAATATCAGCTTAGATTTTATATAATGATTATATTCTTCGTATATCCAGTAAGCCGGCACATATAAGGCTAATCATAATGACGCAATTAGCAACAAAGCAGCCTAACCTACTAACGGGTCGGTTACGCCAAGATAAAACAATTTGTCAATGGTTCGGGCTTGGCGGCCCGTAATACATTAATCCCGTTGTTTAAAGCCGCCAACGCACTACATGTGCTACAAAATGGTCATAGATAGGCTATGTAAAGATAGGTCACAAGGTTTCACAGGACCTACTAAATAACATCGATTTCAATATGTGCAACATTCAAAATATTCAAATCCCGTTGTTAATTGTTATTTGATAAATTGTTATAATTTTGGAGTCCAGCAAAATAAGATTTATTAAAAACAGGTTGTCATTTCGGTTGGTTCGACATTATGTCATTATCAAAATCAAAAATTCTTAATACTACACAAAGCAAAAGTCATGATTCTAAATGTTCGCAAGCAATAGGTTTATTTGTTTGCAGCAAGCAATAGGCAAACTCGGAGAAAGAACAAGGCAATAAAAACTCGCGGCCACTCTTTTCAAATTGCCAATGTTTGTTTGTTTATAAACTGTATAGGTAGGAATTACGAGCCATGCCTGCACTCTCAACTAGCAACGACCTACATACGACGGAGCTGCAGACTCGGCGCCTCGTGTCGTCCCCGATCACGCCACGCCGAGATGACATAGATTCTAGATCTTACATACCACGGAGTTGCTGACTCGGCGCCTCGTGTCGTTGCCGAACACACCACGCCGAGATGACATAGATTCTAGATCTTTTAGCATAGGGCACTTCGGTACCACCATCGTCCGAGTCTAGACATACCTTTTAAATAATTGTAATTTCTAATATCGAAATTAATTAAATCTAGTATTACTTATACTCTGGTTTCTTTTATCTCCCGGCTGGCGTACTTACCCATAATTGGCGCAGTCGGTACTTCTTCGGGACAAATTCGCGGCGCGTATATTCCTAGAAATCGGATTTGGCTTGACTTCGCATAGTCGCCACCCGCGTTCGCTCCGAAGACAAGAATCTATCAACCTACGAATCTACACCGGCCGAGGGCGTATTCGAAAATCAATACGAGAACCAGACATGCAGATTTTTTATATGTAAGTACTTTGAAAGTTTTTCTTAGTGTTGCTTCCTTGTCCCTCCTTCAAAATTTTCCACCTACGGAAAACCGGAGAGACACCTGTCTCGAACCGGCAGGAACTTAGAAATAGGGATTTAGACAAACATAGACACTTAGATTTTAGTGATTTAGAGTTAGACGTATTCTTCAGTGAACAAAAAATGTCATTCACCGTAGATGAAATTTATAAGGCTGTTAGAGCGGTGCCAGAATTTGACGGCAACCCTAACGTCTTAACTAGATTTATTGCAATATGTGAGACCTTGATAGAGGCTTACATAAAAGATGACCCAAATTTTAGGTTAACTAATATTTGCTTAATTAATAGTATTTTAAATAAAATTACTGGCCCAGCCGCCGCGACGATAAACTCGAACGGCATTCCTAGTAGTTGGGCAGAGATACGTAAATTACTCGTAAATAATTTTGCCGATCAGAGGGATGAAACTGCCCTCTATAACGATATTGCTATGTCATTCCAAGGTAACAGCACACCGCAGGAATTTTACGACAGATGCCAGAACCTTTTTAGCATGGTAATGACGTATGTTACGTTACACGATAACGTGGCTACCACCGTACAAGCTAAACGCGAGTTGTATAAAAAATTAACATTAAAATCTTATATAAGAGGTCTAAGAGAACCTTTGGGCTCTCGTATTAGATGTATGAGACCCGATTCAATAGAAAAGGCTCTGGAATTTGTCAACGACGAACAAAATGTAATTTACCTACAGCGAAGAGGTGACCCAGTAAACGATAGGCACACCGCATACAGCGCGAATTACACGCCGCAATTAAATGGTGCAAAGTTTGCAGGTGAGGTTGCATCTACTTCACTTAGAGGTAATTTACCATATTTAGGTTCAAACGGGCATACGCCCACGCATATACATATCCCCCCGCAAACCTCGCAGTGGAAACCCGCGTTCAGGTTTGACCAGAAACAAGCTCACCAGCAGGGGCACTCGCAACCGCAGCTTGCCCCAGTTTCTGGGCCTAGCCGTACCCAACAGATGTTTCGCGCACCGCCACCGAACTATAACCCGCGTAGTAAGGTATTTAAGATACCACCTAGGAATGATCAACCATTCTCCTCAGGGCATAAGCCAATGAGCGGTGTCAGTCACTTTGTACCCAAATCCCTTCCACCGACAATGACAGGACATGATTGGCAAAGATCAGGGAACCCGCCATCTAACAATTATTTTAAATCGCGACAGGTAAACTTCAACGTGACAGCTGACCCTAATGACTCATATTACTATTGTGACTACGATAACGAGCACGGGGCCGAATGCACTGCGTATGACGTTAACTATACCGACCATTATAATGACTATAATTGCAATGAAGGCCAGCAGGAGTTTACTTATGAGACCGAAAACGATGACTCAAATTTTCGCGAGGCTATCCCGAATACCGAACCAAAATAGAATTAAATTTACAATCAAAAAGGGAACTTCGTTATGTACAGATAGCTAACCCTCCATTAAAATTACTTGTCGATACTGGGGCAAATCAATCCTTTATAAGCCCCGAAGCCGTCGAGAATTATTTTTCACATATACCTTTGAACTTTGACCCCTTCGAAGTAACTAATTCTCGTATGAGTAGTATACATAATTATTCTATTACGTTACAGAACTTTCCAGAGTTTTACAAAAGCAAATTAATTAAACTATTCATCTATAGATTCCATAATGATTTCGATGGGCTATTAGGGTTGGATATCTTGAATAATTGCCGATTTTACAGTCGTTGTCAGTCAGGTTTAGGTAATTTACATTACCTAAACCTGACTGACATCGAAAGTAGACTTAGTGCAGTAGAATCGCAACTAAACTTATTTGAGTCTAAACTGGATAGCGAAAAATTTCCATTGTATGAAGCTCAAATTAATTATATTTCTAATAAATTGGTAAAGATTCACGAGCAGATAGACAGTCTGGAATCACATCGCACCAAAAGAAGTCTCTTCGATGGCTTGGGTACAGTAATAAAAGAAATCACTGGAAATTTGGACTACAAAGACGCTCAAAAATATAATTCCGCCATTAAAATATTAGAAAATAATGAAAATACACTTTCTTCCGAACTAAAACAACATATAAGTCTCAATAAGGAATGGATGACACAAAACGATGTACTACTGTCGCAAATAACCGATAACCAACAAAAAATCAATAGTACTTTGGAGTCTGTCATCCACAGTAAAACTTATGACCAAAACTTATTAAAGTTTGTTAGGTTTAATCAACTTTTAACTATAATAAGCGAAAATGTGCAAGATTTAACGTCAGCATTAGTTAGAATAGAGGATAGTTTAGCTTTTATCCGTGCTTCCAGCACACATCATAGTATGATTAAATATGATATTTTAAAAGGTATGGTCAACCAATTAAAATCTTTATATAATGAAGAGCAGGTACTAAATATAGATTTAAGGGAATACTATAGAATTATAAAGCCAAGTTACTTCTACGCAGATAACAGAATAGTTTTTGTCTTTAAAGTCCCGGTCATTTCTCCTGGCACATCCAAATTGTATAAATTAGCAATCGTCCCTAATAAGTATTCTCAAAGTCCTATTCCACCATATCCTTATATAGCAACCGATGGGAAAGCATTCATGTACATAGAGGCTGAATGCCCGAAGTTCAATGAATTTCACATCTGTGAGGAAACTATCAACAATCGACCGAGAGAACAACGAGACTGCATGCAGAGCCTGATTGTGGACCAAGTCATCGACAAGACCTGTTCACCAACTAGGATAACCCTGAGCAAACAAGCCCTAGAACAACTGGACGACCAACATTATACTGTAGTGTTCCCGAAACCGGCAAAAGTAGAGCTACAATGTGACCGGCACGAGTATGTAATTCTCAATGGAAGCTATTTGGCAACTATACCAAAAACATGTCACCTTAGAACGGAGGAACTTACAATCGTCAACACGAATGACGTAGTAAAAGGACAGCCGCTCAAGATAACTGAAATACCCTACGCAACCTACGGCGACAACCAGTCTATAGCAATCCCGCACTTCAAGTTGAACACCATCAATCTGAAAAATCTGCACAGTATCGAGGATAAGATACTACTCCAGCATCCAATAGAGTTGCAACCTGTCGAGCAAACAGAAACATTGTACCATACGACCATACCTTTCTATGGAATATTAGTCGGTGCAGTCATACTCGTAACCGTCGTCGCAATCCGTCGCCATGTACTACGCACTAAGGTAGTAACAGTGCAATCACCACCCGAGGAGGTACTACGCACTAACGTAGTAACAGTGCAACCATCACCTGAAGATGCCAGATACTCTACACCAACGGCACTCAAACCAGAGAAGGATCCGGCAGCAACATTCTCGCTCAAAGTTCTCAAATAGTTGCTGTTCTAAGAGGGGAGGAATTACGAGCCATGCCTGCACTCTCAACTAGCAACGACCTACATACGACGGAGCTGCAGACTCGGCGCCTCGTGTCGTCCCCGATCACGCCACGCCGAGATGACATAGATTCTAGATCTTACATACCACGGAGTTGCTGACTCGGCGCCTCGTGTCGTTGCCGAACACACCACGCCGAGATGACATAGATTCTAGATCTTTTAGCATAGGGCACTTCGGTACCACCATCGTCCGAGTCTAGACATACCTTTTAAATAATTGTAATTTCTAATATCGAAATTAATTAAATCTAGTATTACTTATACTCTGGTTTCTTTTATCTCCCGGCTGGCGTACTTACCCATAATTTAGGTGATGTGCTGTATATGTGTGTGATGATAAAATGATTCTAAATTTTGGTGTGTTGATGAAATGATTCGTAAGTTAATGATAAAAAGTAACAAATTATAATTGCCTGTACGAATTCTACCTCTGTTATATGTTAAGAAAAGCAGCTAGTAACAACTACAGCTAACTTCTGAAACTAGCGTTTGCAATCACTTTAAGACTTCAGCTAGGTAAAAAGCCTTCCTCGAGCTGTAAGCTACCTCCAAACCGAATGCCCAATATCTTCAGGATTAGTGCATTCACACAAACAAACTCTTTAGCTGTATTAGTAAATAAGTATGGATATAATACCGACAACATAAACAGCTGACAAGCGAGTCGGTTGTGACAGACAATCTCACAACGTGTGAGGTCGACGGTTGACAGTTTCCGAAACGCTTGTCATAGATTATGCGTGTTGCAGATGTGTCTTATGTTAGCAGTGTATAAAAATATATAGGCTATGGAAGAAATACAGGCTGGTTAGAACGGATCATAAAATGAATATGAACTGTAGGAATTACAGATTGGTCATGGTTAGTGGCCTAGAATAATAAAAAAAAAAGTTGAAATTTTGGTTTAGCTAACGTTTCAACTTTTTGATAAATATGCATCAGTCCTTTAACATGGTGTATGGTATATTAGTCGCAGCACCTTACTCCCACATCAAGTTCATTAACATTCAAACATTGTAAAATTGGCAATTTGAAAAGAGTGGCCGCGAGTTTTTAGTGCCAGGTTCTTTTCTCCGGCTTTACCTATTGTTTGTAAACTTGGCATTACATATACATGTAGAATCCCGACATATCACAAGAGTTGTTTTGCATACTAAGTGAATATATAATTTTGAATTTTTTGAATTTTAAAAAAGCCTGTGGGCAGTCCACTGGCCATGTCGTTAAAATAAAGTTTTTACTGGAGTTCCTGAGGAGCCAATACTGAACAGTGGGTTGATATTTAGGTACTGCCTTTTTTCGCATTGAGTGATAGAACGGAGGGGGACATTCGTCATGATTGGAAAGATCTTAACCGTAGCACTGACGACTTAAAAGTTCCAAAAAATAAAAGTGTTAAATTGTTAACGTTCTGCCAAATAATCTTTGAATTGAAGCATAAAGATGCCATAGAGAGGTCGCATGTAGGACGTTTTCCCTTTCTAAGTGCATCTGCGTCTAGTTGTGTTGTACTTTGTAGAATGGCAATGACGAGCCCACATTCAACGGACCCATTAGTTCGTTTAATAACGAGTGTGGAACTATTTATTGTAAGGTATACTTACTTATGTAAAACTGAAAGACTTTGAAACTATTTGGCCGTTTTTAGGGTTCCGTAGCCAAAATGGCAAAACAGGACCCTTATAGTTCCGCCATGTCCGTTCGTCCGTCCGCAGCTTAGTTCAGAGACTGTTAGTGCTAGAAGGCTGTAATTTTGCATGGATGGGTACATATTACAAAGTGAAAGAATAAAATGTAAAGTGTTGATATGTTTTTTTTTTGTCACCTACCCCATCGTGTGGGGTATTAATAGATAGGTCTTTTAAAAACGTTTGGGTTGTGAAGACCATTTTTAGATTTATGGATCCGTTTCTGAAGTCTTAACCTTTGAAGTTTTTTATTTTTTTTTTATTTAAAAAAAAGAAAACTAGCAATGTGGGATTGAGTTCCACATTACTAGCAATCCTGTTAACCCCTCCAGCTAAGCTCAAAGGCTTGTGTTAGGAGTGGGTTCAGGTCGGTAGTATAATAGGTAGGATTCGAACCCGCGACCTCACGATTGCGAGACCAATGCCTTAGCCATTAGGCTACCGCCGCTTCTTAAGTGTGCAAACTCGTACTCTTGACTCTAACAGTCAAGAGTGCGAGTTTGGTACGTAATTTTTGGTTGGACTGCACTATTCGGTGTTCGCCATCCAGTTGCTGTTGACCTTGAGACATTTTAAATCTGAATCTGTTGTAACTACATATCAACACTTTCCGCCTTATTCCAAAAGCTGGACTAAACCTGGTTTGACGAAAATCCTAGTTTAAACCATGGATCTACGAAAATCTTTATTACAAAACGAGGTTCATCGCTTAATCGATGATCTTCTTTGGTCTATATATTAGTCTTTCGATCACCCTAGTTTAACTATGGTAATAACCTTAAAATGTCAAAAACTGGACAATTTGAAAGTTACACCATTTACAATTTTGCGTATTTTAGTTTCAATTATTAATGACGAATAATGCGTGTTTAGTAACTTTAAATTATTAACTAACTAAATATGGTGTGGCAACAAAATAAACGCAAAAATCGAGTGAAATGCGATGTGTGACCAAAGATTTAATAATACATGCTTATTATTGTTTTTCAAAACATTTATCACAGCTTGGAATTGAGAGAGAAGATTTAATATACAGAACTCAGAGATGTCCTAAAATTAAAGTGGTCTGTGCAATGTTTGGGTCAATCAGACTCGACGTGAAGTGTACCTACGCAGTGTGGAAAGTTGAAGATCAACACAGATTATTTTTGTTCGACAATAGTATCATTAACTAGTGCTCTATGTAAAACAATCTGATGCATTCCACTTATAATATGTCACATTATTTATATTGAAGTTGGAAAATCACATTTGGAATGTCTGATAGGTGGTCTGGAGTAGTGCGGCAAAAACCAATGTTGAATTTACTCAAAATGCACAAAACAAAGTAATAGAAACATCATTATGACAAAATTTCTTACCTAAAACTTACTACTGAACTATACATATTATAGTGGAACTAAATAAACATTGATCAATTTAAAATTTAGTTGGTAAAGTGTAACCATGGGTATACCTATCACTAGAAACAGATGTAAACTTAGGTTATAGGTAGGTAACAAGAACTGAATATTATGTTTATAAGAGCTCAGCTAGTTAATACATTGCTACAATGTTCTTTTAAACATAGTTTAAACACTAAACAGAGAGTACAGATTAGTTACAGGTTATTGAAATTGTGATGTAATAACTATTATGCACTACTTAACAGTTTAGATAATTATATTTAAGATTCTCTGATAGATGAACTATGTTCTTAGGGAGAATAAATGGTATCTAATAAATAATGATTCTATGTATAATGTACCTAAAACTTACTAGTGAACTATATAGTGGATCTAAATAAACATTGATCAATTATTGATTGATTACTGTTTATATATTTATACATAAAATGCCTAATTAAAAATACACATACCCTATTACTAGTGAACTATAAGGTGGATCTAAATATAGAATTATCAATTTTATTATATAAATATATTATTGATCACTGTTTATATATTATACAAAAAATGCATACAAATTAAAATTTATTGTAAAATATGAATATTATAAAGCTGAAAAGTTTGTTTGAATGCGGTAATTCTTTTGAACTTTTTACTGTTGGATAGCCCATTTGTCGAGGAAGGCTATAGACTATATAATATCACACTACAACCAATAGGAATGGAGCAGCATTGAGAAATGTTGCAAAAACAGGGAAGATTTATGCAGACTAAGTTGTGGGGGAAAGCTGGTCATCTAAATAGAAATGGGGATATCAACTCAATATTCCTTTTCAAACATAGTTTGAACAGGGAGGACAGAATGGTTACAGGTTATTGAAATTGTTAACATCCATTTTTTTGTCAAATGGAATAACTATTAAGTGCTACCTAACAGTTTAGATAATTATATTTATGATTCTCATGAAAATGAACTCTGTTCTTAGGGAGAATAAATGGTATCTAATAAATAATGATTCTATGTAGATAATTGAGAATTTCATTTCATAGCAAGCTCACTGATATTAAATAATAAATATATTCATAAAATTTGTTTCAATTGTTTGTTGTGCTTCAGCCGAAGCTTCAGTACCTATGTTGAATCTAGGCATACTTTCCCCCAATACATTCAGAACAACGAGTGCAACAAAGAAAACAATAAGTATATCAAAAATGGATTATCTTATTGAGTAAGTATGCCATGCTAAGACCTGTTCCAATGAAACTAGCTTTGTAATAAAAACTCGCATCCAAGTTCCTCTAAGTTTTTGGGCTCTATAGTTACTCAGATTAAACTTCTAACATCCCTAATAATGTCTGAGTTAGTTAAATTTAGGTTATCATCATTTGTTTACATTTTTAGTACTAATGACAACTACTTGTGTAACGTTCCGATCCTGACAGAATTTATTTGATTTTTCGTAAATTGCAGGCAGAGGGCTTTTATGTCAGGTTAATATTTTGAAAATTACGTAGTGCTGGCGAATAATTTAGCTACATAGAACGTCTAAATATTTTATTCTCAATGAAAACTATACTTTCAAATTATATTGGTATAAAACGGAACGTTATTTTTGAATGATAAGAACAATGAATGAACTAAATTGATTATAATCTGTGGCTGATTGCTAGATCCTTTGGTATCAGCTGGTCCACGGATTATCTAAGCTTTGTAATAAGACCAATAGTACTGTACTATATCCTGGACTTGAAAGTCTTGGTTTAAACTTTGATTTGGTCTTTTCTTTGTAATAAGGCGGTTTATGTTTACTTTTTTGACGCACACGTATCTATAAATGATCTATTTACCGATATCCCGTCATCTCACATTAATGGCTTATGACAAAACATCATAACACGAAACTGGAGTCCATTTAATCACCGGAATGTAATCGTTAATCTATAATTATCAAAATTATTGCAAAAACGTTAGATGATGTCTACAAACTTGCGACTAAATTTATTAAGAACTAGCTGTCCCGCACAACTTCGTTTGCGTAAATTTTCCCCGTTGTTGCAACATTTCTCGTCGCTGCTCCGCTCCTATTAGTCGTAGCGCGATGTTATATAGCCTATAGCCTTCCTCGATAAATGGGCTATCCAACAATGAAAGAATTTTTCAATTCGGAGCAGTAGTTTCTGTGATTACCGCGTTCAAACAAACAAACAAACTCTTCAGCTTTATAATATTAGTATAGATTTGGACTATCCATTTAAATACATATGTACGGGTAGAGTCCACCGTGTGTCTTGGTATTAAAATAAGAAGATCAGCTATATATCAAGCGAAATTTGGACAAGAGGAACAGGATAAAAATGCAATTATTGTATTTGTTAAGAGGAACAGGCCTACTCTCTTTAAAATTACATTCATGAATTTTCGTTTACTTAATTTTTTTAAGTTTACGGGGACTATTCTAATTAATTTTTGGATAAGCAATATAAGTTCGAACCCATGGATGATTTTCTGGAACGAGTGGATTAAAGAGATGTTCCTGGTGTATCACCATCACATTTTAAATCGAAACTTCGTTTTCATTGAATAAGAGTAAACCAGGCCCGACAACTTAAAGTTTCATAATGAAACATGCAAAAGATATTGCATTTTGGAAAACTTATCTGATTTATGGACCTGAAAGTGGCTCCCCTAAATCTTTAGATCGATATATCAAACGATGCATCGTGAAAAGCTTTTTAAACAACCAAAAACAAACAAAACAAAGCTAAAAGTTAGATTATCTTCAAATCGGCTGAATCAATTTTGACAAATCATGTAAGTACTAGGTATTATCTAATAACCAGCGTATAATTTTCAGTCAATCAGTGTGTGGCACTCGGGGACTGCCGCGGTAAAGCTATAGCATAGCATTTTTTATCAACTAAAAAAACAACATTTTTTTTTTAATTTTTTTACATTTAGGAGCAGCTCGTCTCGATCCGTGCGAGCTTCGTACAGTCGTACCATATACGTTAAGCGAACGCTCGGGCGAGCTACATGCTAGGCGGAGTGGGGGGTGTTAGGTTTTATTTTCGTTACGGAATTTCTTGATTTGGTCGCTGCGCTCAAAGCCCGCGATAAAAGCTATGCAATAGCTTAAAAACAGACACACGCAGAGGCGTCAAACGTTTTATTTTTGCATCGTCGGTTAAGTATAAATGACGAAACTATTGAAGAAGACAGATCAGAACTGAGCACTATATGACTTAAATGACTCTGTCAAAGTATTGACACATTTCCATGATATTTTGTTCGTGTCGGAATAATCGCAAGCGCACAGTTCAATCCACAAGATAGTGGGAATCACGTAAATACAGGAAACCATTAAGATGAATCGTAAATGAAAACTCGCTGGCCGGTCAGTCCAGCCGACGGAACGAACAGAGCTTGTCATTTGTAATTGACGTCTCAGCGCGATCAACTAAATATTTTTCCACGGATTTCGGGAACTGTTATTCTGATGATTTTTTGATCAATTTGTGATTGTGCTTTTAACGTGCGCAATGGAAAGTGGTACTTCAAAGCAGGTAAATATTATATCTTTAGTTACCTTTTTGAAAATCCTAAATATTGCTTTTCGAAAAACTAGAATTTGGAAAATTTTGAAAAAAAAAAATCGAAACATCCCCGCCTGATTTCAGTTATATCAGCTTCAGCTTTAAGGGTGATTTTTTTAATCTGTAAACATATTATCTGATTAAAAAAGTAATAATAAACTAAGAATAAGATATAGGTTAAACAAACTTCCAAAGCGATCACATCACAATCTGAATTAGAAAAAAAAATTGTGTCATATTTTTATAGAATCTAAGAATCTATTTCTGAAGTAATGATGCTATCATTATTTGAGACAAGAATATTTTCCCTGTGCTTAATATTATTTACTAAAATAACAGAAATGTCGTTTTTTTTTGCTGTAGTAGGACAAATATTCTCTGTATTTGGGGAGAATTTAAAAACAGACTCAATCAAAGACGTGAACTAGACGGAGACGCAGAACAAACATTTTGGGACCTACGAAAATAGTCCGCGGCGGGACGACATGGCAATTGTTAAATTCATTTTTAATATATAAATGTAGACGCAAAATTGTAAGTGAGGTGAAAATTAATTACTGCTATCCGGTGGGAAAACTAATAAATGCACCCTGTGGTCTTGATCTTCCCCGTCAATCCTCGTATTCCTTATGTCATGTCGACGTGTCGAGGACTATAAGGGTTCCGAAAACGAATAAACCTTTCCTAGATTGCCGCTAGTTTGACGGCTGCACTATTCGTGAAGTTCATGCCCCTTTAATAATAAAGGTTTTATGAGTAGACAGCACAACGAATTTCATGACTTGAGGAGGTTAGCTGAGGAAGTACGAGTCAGACACAGTGAGCTAACTTACACACAATAACACAATTTGAACTCTGCAATTATTTCACTGAGGTACTTCATCTGTCAATCTCCTTGAGCCATGAAATTCATAGTAATATAGGGAGTGACAACTCTCTATTAGACGACGCGAGTAAATGAGGCACCCACATTATTAATTAATTTAAGAGATTTTTTAAGAGACTCAATGTCGCCGTATCGAGCAAGCCATGTCCTCAAGAACTGATCATAATTTGTAGTCTAAAGGGTTGAGGTCTGGGCTAGATGAGGGCCAGTTCTTATAAAGTCCAAAACGTTGTATTCAAGTCAGGCTTGGGTATTTCGTGCCTTGTGACCAGGTGCAAGAGTCCTGCTGGAAAGTCCACGAAGATCCACTCTCTTTAATTGTAAAGATTGATTTAGGGCATGTCCTTTATATCGACGATAAGCACCGAGCTTCAGGTTTTGTTTCATAATACACGACAGAGTCCTATTGGGAATCTTCATTTGTCGCGATAAGATTTTTTGCTTCTTAATGGGATTTCGACGAATTCTGGCTTTAACTGCATTAATAGCCTTTGTAGTTCCAACAGCAAGCGGCCGCCCCGATCCTTTATAGTCTTCGACAGAGTAAGTGTTGTTGTATCTGTTGATAGTACGATATACGAACATACGGCTCCATACCCACTTTGTGCAAGGCGATCACCGCAACCCTATTTTCTTTAACACCCCAATCCATTTTGTTTTTGATAATGGACACGAAAAAATATGTGAAATGGCGCGAAATCGAAAGAACTTTTAAAAATAATAAACAGGTTCCAAATTCAAAGTAGGTAATTAAAAAGTTAAAAAAAAGAAAGGTTTTTATGTAACAGTATTTATGGCCAAACTATGTAGTTACATATGAAACCATATGATGGCCCATTGCTGGGCACGGGTTTTCCCAATAGAACCTACTTATTATAGATTCTGGGGGTATTTGCCATAATTGCTACGCTTGGCGAGCGGGTTGGCAATAATAATAATATAATATCTTGGAACAAGTCACACCACGTCATCTGATTCCAAACTAAACAGAGCTTGTACTATGGAAACCAGACAACTGATAAATATACTTATATTTTTGTAAATACATAGATATTATAGATAAATTACTCCCAGACACAGTATTCTGTGTCTGGGAGTAATTACCATCGTGCTCATCACACAAAGTCTTATCCTGGGTGGGAATCGAACCCACGACCTTTTGCGTAGCAGTCAGATACACTCCCACCGCGCTATAGAGGCAGTCTAGGCGATCGCAGTAAGGCTTTAAAGTACGCAGAGGACGCTGCTGCCCGTCCTCTCTTGTAAAAATCCCTTAGTCGCCTTGACGACACCCACGGGATGAGATGGGGTGGTACTATTCTCAAGCCAGTATCACCACACGGCAAGTAGGCATACCTATGGGAAAAGAAATAAGATTGCCATTTAGCGCCATTCTTCAATACACTCGTATATATTTTAATGAGGTTTTAGAACTTACTATATTGAGTTGGCGCCAATTGGCTGCCGGTCAAGATTCATATAACGCCTGTCAATGTTTAACAAATGCTTCGATAAACGATTAACATGTGCTTTGTTACGTAATATTGTATGAGGAACACTGTTTTATATCATAGGCAAATTTTTCAATCGTCAGCCTATAAACCTGTAGCCGGATTTGTATGGATCAAGTCAAAATGGCTGAAAGAACTTTGATGCAGGTTTCACTATTACTACTACCTACTTAATTGTTTTCTTAAGTTATTTATTATGTTATTCGAAATCTTGAAAGAAAAGTATAAACTGCTAGTGCTGCGAAAGCAGTATATTAAGAGAGTAATTGTAAGTACCTAACTTACTAATTGAAGGAATTATTAATTGGAACTGTGAGTTACCTATTAGGAAATTTAAAAAAAAAGTACCTATAGGTCAGTACCGGATCAAAATAGTCCATTTTTTATTTTGATGATTACCAGTAAACAGAATAACTTACGAAGTAATATGAGACTTGCCAGTGGGACTCGCTAACTTAGTCGGCAACACTATAGCGATTATACCACTGGTGGAAGCTACGCCACTGGTTGGAATTCTCGCTGCAGTTTCCTTAAAAGATACATAGATCGCGTATAAATCATATACAGTGATATCGTAAAATCTAAACATATGTTCATATAGTTGTGTTTTACATTTTAGCCTCCTCCGATCCCCGGCATGCGACCACCGCTGGGCTCTCCTGGAGGTCCCGTGCCTGCTCCCAAGTCCTCCATGGGCTTCGTGATGCCAATCTACACCATTTGCATCATCGTTTTCTTCGTCTACACTCTTAGCAAGGTAACTATTAGTTCAAAGCTGACAAGTGACAGTACCTAAGATTTTTCATTACAGTAAATTAGGATTCCTTAATTTACTGAAGAGAAAAATCGTCTGCCTGGCGCCCTTAATATTGCCGTACAGCTTGCACTGCCCTAGGCAGTCTAGATCGAGCCCTGTCTGTTCAACAGTCACTTGACTCTTTCTTACTATCCTATTATAGATGGGATTATCATTTACCAATTTACCATGTTCCATAGATTCTATTCAAGCGCACGGGAACATTGACGTACGAGCCCATAACGCCAGACCCTCAATTCAGGCGACGGGTCTTCCGCGACGACTCCAGGACCTCACCGGATAAACTGGGTATGTTTTTCTTTTATATTTGCGTTTAAGTTAACTTTTGGTGGTCCTTCCGGGCCAGGTATAAAGGAGGTTGAGTTTAGCAATAGAATGCTATATCTTTTGGGGAAGAGGGGTGATCCCCCAAATGCGTAATGTAATAAGCAGGAAGTCGCTTCTCCGTCGAAATACGTTAAATAAGTGTGGCGTGTGGCGCTTACAAGCAAAAGGGTAAATATTCCTCCATCGACACACTTCGATCCGTCTACAAATAAAGAAATAAAATAATTTCAATGTCAACTACTACTGAATACTTAAACTGTTATTGTACCTTACTGGACACTTTCAACTTATCTCCTATATAAGATTGTTCTACTGCTTTTTATTTTATCTACGTAATATATATCTTAACGTAGTAGGTATATAGATATGAGAAACAAGTTTTTAACTTAGTTCAGGAGGCAGGGCTTCAATTTTTAAAGTGTAACCAAAGAGCTAATAAAGATTTATTATTATATTGCAAATGTTGATGAATTAACTTAAATACTCTTGCGCATGCAGGACCTAAAGAGAGGGACACAAGTAAGTACATAATCGTTATTTTGTATTTAATATGTATCACGGTACATTTTGTGGGTAGCACATTACAGAAAAAAAAATTGTGATAACAATGGTGGGTAGTTGGACATTTAAAAAAATGGTTGTAGATGTGACAAGCTTCATAATACGAAATTTAGTAGAAATCGCCATTTAATAAATACAATCACTTTGAATTTCGATTTTATCTATGTCTAGTAGAAAATAACAGAAATTGGATTTATATGTACAAAATTGTAGTGAATCATTCACAATACACATTATAAATTTAGATTGCAACGAATTGGCACAGATGCACTCTAGAAATGCAGCAAGCATACTTACAAAATTCACGCAATGTTGATAACTCATGACAACTTCATCGTTGTAGTCTGTCAATAATTAATTGTATGTAGGAGTAGTTATCGGAAGGGGTGTATTCAAAAGAAGTAAGTATTTACATAATACGACATGACATTTTTATCAAAAACGTTGTTCTTGGAAGATAAGGTGTTGACGAAGCGTATTCGCTGTTCGTATTCTCTATCATCACGATATTTCTAATGTGCATTATCTCATTCACATCTATCATGTGTACGATCGAACGGGACAAATTGAGTATATCAATTTGACGAATATTATGGGCATTATATTGGCTTTTTCCGCGTTGTGTAATTTTTTTATAGCCCTGTTATGTAATGTATGCATTCCTGGAAAGTTTTATTAAAATCAGTTTAGTAGTTTATGCGTTAAAGAACAACAAACAAACATCCAGCCATCTGTCCATCACCACAAACTTTAAGCTCAGAAGTCATATGTGTTAGAGATATCATAATAATACAGAATACCAATTTTAACATGACAAGTCAACTCATTTATGAATTGTCCATTCTCGTCATATTTTACACATACACGGAAGGGTTTTTGACATACACACTACAATTGCTCAGGAGACGTGGAACTGGAGGCTTTGAGAGCCAGGCTGGCGGAAACCGAGCGTGCCATGCAAAGGATCGTCAGTCAGCTGGCGCAGCGCGACGCGGTATATGGCAGGGTTGCGAACTGGCCTAGGGGATGGCTGACTAGTCGGCATTTTATAAAACTTATTATAAAAAATCACTAAATATTTGGCTTATTGTCATTTAATGATAAAGTTGAAAAAAAATATTTTGAGGCCTTACCCAACTTAGGATATAAAACTTGAATAATAGATTGGGTATAAATCAAGGACTTTCAAGTGTCAATTGCATTTTTATGCGAGCGACTCACATTAGCTTTTTTGATATCTAGCCCCCAACGAATTTGGAAACAGGGCGCGTCTAAGCCAAACTACGCCACGGGTATAAATTAACCTAAAATTATTATAATATTACAAAACCAAAAGTCAAATACTACCAATATTTGATAGTAATAAACCTGAACAAACGCTTCCATTTATTTGTCCAAGTATGACATTTTGCAAAGCAATCATTAAAAATATATTAGCAATGTAAATTATTCATAATGTTAAAAACATTCATTCGTATGAAATACAAGATTTAAAAGCCAATAAATATATTTTCATAAATACCTATTATCTTTCAAATTCTCGAACAATCTAAAACACGCCAATTCATAGGCCAGTTCATCAAACTGCCAAATTTTCGCTATAACCCGTACTATTTAGATGTGTATCTAGCGGCTTGCGGCATGGTGACGGTTGAACCCTTTTATAGTTGTTCGGGTTGTATTCTAACTTGCAACGACGATGCATTCGTACGATTGTGGACTTTATTTATATGAGTTTAAAGCAAAATTTTTTTTGTTTATATAGTGGATTTTTGATAAATGATTTTATGTATGTTTTTTTCCTTAACATCAATATTAGTTAAAGTCCCTTAACCTATGTTATATATGTTTAGTATATAGGAGGGTTTTTATGTGTATTTTGTGCCCCTTTAACTGTCAATAGTATAGAATATTTGCTTGTTTTTGTAAAATGATAAAAATGAGAATTTTGTAATATTGAGTTTGGGCTGTTTTAAATTACGCTTTATAATTTTTAAAAATAATAACTACATTTAAAACGGTTGTTAAATGAGAATACAATATTAATTATTTCGTCCAAGATCTAATTAGTAGATAATCATCTGTTATCATATTAGTTTATTATCTAATGTTTTTGCATCTTTAATTAAATTCAATCTTAATCACGATACCAAATAATTAATTGGCTATTTCACCAGAATAACAAAAAAAGACGGATATAACTTGACAGTTTTCCGGCGTATTTTTATTTAAATTTTACACTTTTTTTTTAACGTCAAATTCGAAAATTTCTTTAAGTAAAAATTTACAATACCGCGTCATCAAAAATTCACTTTATAAACTCGCCAAGCCAAGTTCTTCCCGAGATAGCGTTAAGTGTGAGTTGGCCCAAGTCCAGCTGTAGGGAGCATGCCCAATCGTGTGATGCATCCCGTCTATATTGGTCAGCGTCCTTCGTTGTTTGTTTTTATGTCTATTTTTACTCTGGTTTCATTTTTAATTTGGTTTTGAAGATCCATTCATAAAATATTGAAGTTAAACATATTACGTGGTAATATTTTTCCACGTGTGAATATAAACTTTATCCCATAAAGCATTGTAATAACTGAAGCAATGTTTAGCTTATGAAATAAAAAATAAAGTAGATAGACTGATGCTTGCATAAAAAAATAGTACCTATCAAAAATTGGGTGTTAAGGCCCCGCAAAGTCCGAAGCGAGACAACAAGTCTGCTGTTGTCTTTGTCTTCAAATTGACTAATGTTTGACATTATCGGGCACAGTTGTTACCGCCATATCAGGGCTGGTAGCTGAGGTGCAGCAGCAGATGGAGGCGAGCTACGCGCAGAATCAGCAACGACAGGTCAATGCATGTAGCAACCGTACCTTTCCCTCTGTTCCTATGAGTTACTTCATATACTCCTTAAAGACTACGCGGTTCATTCTTGTCTTATACCCCTAAGAGACATATCGAAATAGGGCAGTTGACTATAATAAAAGTAATAAAAATAGATCTTAAAATGCTCTGAAAATAAGGGTTCTTTTACAATTTAACATGTTATTTAATTTAAAAGCATGAAAACGAATACTAAAAGTAATGATTTCACGATAGGAACTTATGACGTCACTGGTTGTTATTCCATACATATTTCTATAGAGCTTGTCGTTTTGACATTTCATAAAAATAGATTGATTTGATAGACTGATAGACTGTCTAGTCAATTCGTCAAAAGTTCCTTGTTCAAAATTATTAAACGCTTCTTCTCTTTTATTCCCACCTTCTTACAAATATGATAGAAGAATGCGAACATTAAATAATTAAAATACTGTTATTAAAATTAATATTACACCAGTCTACATTTTGAAAAAGCAAAGCATTATATTCTTGTTGTCTCTGGGTATTTATTAGACAAAACGATCTTGTATAGTCTTTCAATTTATTTTCCTAACCCTTTCCTATTTCGACATATCCCATAGTTCCAGTATTGCTATTATTTGTACCGTTTTGTTTGTATAATATATTAATTGAGTTTTGTTCAATTATATGTTGTAACAGTATATAAAAATGTACATTAGTTCAATGTCATCAATTAAAATTGAATCACTGCTGACACTAAAAATAACTAAATGAACTTATTTCATACTTTGAATAATTCATGGCAATAACTTTTGACTTATTATCGCTTTTGCAGTTGAATATGAGCTTCAGCTTCAAATAAACATTTTCTAAAAATAGCCAGAAATGATTTCAGTTTGTGTACGTTGCGTTGTAGGAGGTATGTAAATATTCTGAGATATTATCATAATATATCTCAAAAACAAAACATATAATATGTCGCAGCAAGAATATCGTCACTTATTGCGTTTGTTCTCAAATTGTAGCCAGTAATAAAGTTTGGGAAGTTTAACAAATATATTTGGTTAAAATATTTATAAAGTAAAAATGTAACTGTTCAATTTTGTGTCACTTTTTGATTTAGAGAGGTAGTTCTTTATGTAAATAACATGTGTGTGTGTTACGATTTATGGTCGAAAACATCTCGAAATTTCTAATGTCTGTTGATTCGATATGTTTTGAAGAATTTGAGTTTAAAAATTAAATAAAAGTAATGTTATTTGGCAACAAACAAAGCAACACAATTTGGTTAATAGTGCCTTATTTCTTCCTTACGTTAGCAGTTTTACAACTACTTGAAGAGTTGATTTTTGGCAGTAGAACATACTACGTTTTTGGACAGTCTTCGGCTGGTCATAAATATTTGTGGAGTATTCATTTCAAGTATTGAAATAAATACGAGTATTTATACACTTTTGTTTACAATGTTGAACTTAAAAATGTGTATGAAATATAATTTATTAGTATCATACAATCGGAATATTATAATGTTATTTGTCGAATTATCTCAATCTTTTTACGTTTAATTACTATTTGGTTACTTGTTTTGATTGGGTCTTTGTGGCTTTGCAGTCAGGGTCAACTGTTAGATCAATAGGCCAGTGGTGTGACGAAAACGTTAATAGTAATTATTTTTAACGTAAACAAGATGGCTACCGTATTTTTAAAGAATACCTCGCTTATCTTTTATTTAACGCAATCAAGTAATCTTGTTACTTTTTGTCAATATTTTCTATTTCTTTCTCCTCGTAAGTTTCCTTCATCACACTAATCCTTTCTTGTTCCATTTCGTTACGTTTCCATTTCGTTACATAGCATGTCGAAAATATAATTATATTTAGTTGTGCATATTGCTGTTAAAAAAACCTTTGTCTGCCTGCACCTGAGTTACTGAAAGTAAACTAACAATTCATATCAAAACAAAACTAAAAACATAATAAAAATATAAATAAATGTTATAAAAATAAATATTTGATATTTTTGTTTATTTTTCTGATGTAGCAACTAGTAAGTATGCCGCTGTATTTGTTTTTTTTTTATGAAACAGAAGTTCAACAGAATGTTTAGTTGTTGACATGCTATAGTGTGATTATTTTTTTTTTTTTGAGAGTAAGTTTCAACCCTATACCTACATATAATAGATTTCTTAACAACACTTTATTTTATTATTTTCATTTTTAGATATTTCATCAATCTATATCACAATTTACAGACATTTACTGACTCGACTGCCTCTGTGGCGCGGTGGAAGTGTATCCGACTGCTACGCAAGAGGTCGTGGGTTCGATCCCCACCCAGGATAAAAGTTTGTGTGTTGAGCACGATGGTTTATTATGTGTCTGGGTGTCTATAATATGTATGTATTTAGAAATATATAAGTATGTTTATCAGTTGTCTGGTTTCCTTAGTACAAGCTCAGCTTAGTTTGGGATCAAATAGCGTTGTGTGAATTGCCCCAAGATATTATATTATTATTATTATTTAGGGGTTTTTATTATGTATATGAAGTCTATAACTAATACATGTATATTTTTTCTAATATATGAAAATCGCACGCATTATTTCAAAATATTAGCGGCATACTTAGGAGTACTTTTATGTGTTTTTTTCTGCTTAAGTTTAAAATTCAGAGACATTTGTAAATAGTGTGTTAAGTGTGTACAAAATGACGTAAATTTTACACAGGATTTTAAAATGAAACGTCGAGAATTAGTCCGGTTATGTGTTTTTTTTTAATGTTGCATTATTTATATCTTAGTTGTTTTATTTTTAGCAGGTTTTTTGAGTGTGTTGTATTTCCCATACTTCCCCCGTTTCATAGAATATTAGTTGACGCTGTATTTTCTGTATGCTTCAAATTCCGTGCTTGCAACGAGATGTGAATAAAATCTAATTAATATTGAAATATGTAATTTATGTTAATTGTAATAGTGTCACTAATGTCATCAAATAAAGTAATAATACATTTTATAATAATTAAATAATTAATATTACAAAATATTACGACTTTATTCGCATTTATATTGGCAAGTCGCAGTCAAGATAGGAAACTATAAATATTAGTATTTGTTATTACAATTGCTGTTTTGTGGATCCCAAAATACTCTGATTAAAATATTTTAGTTTTCGATTCGCCTTCAAAATCCTGACTGCGACCAGCATTAGTAAGAAGCATGCATAGTTTCACTGTAACAAAAGTAAGTCGTCTTTACAAATATACATTCAAATGACATATTAAATCACCTTTACAGGATGTGCAGCAGGATAACCACACTCGCCCGTATACAAACGGTACAATCTTACATAATAGCGGCCCGGTACACATAGTTGCTAGCGAGTACCAAGAGTCGCCCAAAGAAAAGAGCTCTGAACCACAGAAAGAGACAGAAGCATCGCCTGCACCTGAAACTGTGCCAGAAGCCGACGAGACTGTAGCTGAAGATACAGAAACAGAAAAGAAAGAATCTACCCCAGAATTAGAGCCTCTTGATAACAAAGTTGAAGATACGAAATTAGCAGAAGATAGTACAGAACCCGAAAAACCAACTTCTGAACCTACTACAGAGAAAGAACCATCCCCAGAACCTGAGAAACGTGACAAGGAAGCGACATCTGAACTTGAAAGAGCAGTTAAAGAAACCACTCCTGAAGTAGAGAAAGAAGTCAAAGAACCAACCCCTGAATTTGATAAAGATATCGAAGAAATAACTCCTGAAACGTTAGAAGAAGAAGAAGAAGAAGAAATTGAAGAAGAAGATGTAGAAGAAATAGTACCTATTAAGTTAAAAGAATCACGCGAGGAACTAGAAGTGATTGAAGCTAGCACAGATGACTTAATAAAAGCAGATCACGCCAAAATTGAAAAAAATGGTGATATTAAGAGAACTGAAGAATTTTTGACAAAGGAAACAGATGCAGTTGTCGAGGAGAAGAAAGAGAAACAATCGACGCCTGAACTTTTAGAAGAAGCGATCAAAGATGAAGAGGATGATGACAACCAAGAAAAATCCAGCGTTAAAGTGAGTCCTATTTATTTGACATATAAAGAAATGTAGGACTAAAAACAGTGCACGACACTGTTTATGTTCTGTATTTGATGTTTTTCATAAAAATAAAACACAGGAAATTTTCTAATCACACTTTTATAAGTAGATCTTCTACGATTATTTACTCAAAGTAGCGTTCAAATATATAAATTAAGTATAGTTTAGCCACAAATTACGATTTTAGTTTTCGCTCAATCGTAAGATCACGTACTACGTGCAAATTTCAGAATTAGAAAGATTATAGTGTATAAGCTCTAAAGTAAAACAAAAAATATATATCAGGTCAAGTGTGAACCGAGCCTGCGCTAACAAGGCAAGACAAATCACAAAATTTGGGATTGGCTTTTTTTTGTTTCCCACATTACTAGCAATCCTGTCAACCCCTCCAGCTATGCCTCCAGCCAGCTCAATGGCTTGTGTTAGGAGTGGGTTCACATCGCGTCGGTAGTATAGGCAATGGGTAGGATTTGTACCCGCGACCTAACGATTGCGAGTCTGATAGGCTACCGCCGCCTTTTTTTAAATATGTAAAAGGTAAGGACTTTGCGCGAGTCCGTCTCATACTTCTCCAGTTTTTTAGTTGGAATGATACTTATTCGTAGAAATCACAGAGTAATTTTCGATAAACATTGCACTTTGAATTATAGCATAATTTAGCTCTAGTCATTTAGTGGTTAATACATTAATTAGTTACACTGCACATGCTTAGTAGCTTACAGTTTTGGACTGTGTCTAAACATTTACATGTTTGTTTATTGAATAACTTGAAAGGTGTAGAGATTTCGTACATTTTTTCCTCATTTTAGAGTCTCAAAGCGAAGCTAAACTAATTCCGAATACGCAAACGATGCTTAATTTTGAGTCGTGCTCATTAGTAGGTATATCAGTTTCCAATACTCAGAGCGCGTTCCCTTTATGTAGATTATCGCATCGTTTAAAGCGTTGTGGCATAGGACTAGTGTTATGAAAAAAAAAAAAATATATATATTTATATATAATCTATCTAGTCTTAATCGCGTGAAAAGTTTAAGGTAAAATACCTTGTTTATTGCCCGACGTTTCGACCGTATAGCAACGGCCGTGGTATCGCGAAAGTGTATCAACATTTAGGACTATTGTTGTCTTATAGGACTACACGATTAACTGTCGTAACAAACGGCGACAGATTGTCAGAACGGCTAGCACGTCAGTCGTTATAATAAGAACAGCTAAAGACACTCCAAAGAGTCTTCACGCATAGTGGATACGCGCTCTCACAGACAATAGGCATTTAAAAATTGAGCGACGTTTAAGTATTCGATCGTCGAAATTAGCGAATTGCTTCACTCCTAAAATTCTAAAAGAAAATATTTTGAAGAAGTTATAAACGATATCGCTGCATCTCCTACCGCACATAACTTGGCATTAGAACGCGCACGTATATCCTAGGTGATAGGCATGGAGGTGACGGCACACCTGGCGGACGGCGGCGCGTGCCGCCCCGCTGCAGCGCCGCGCGCCCCCGCTGCAGCGCCCGCGCCGCGAGCGGTGAGGCCTTACTGCACTGTGCATATCGTACAAACTATATATGATAGTGATTCAGGCTGAGTTTCTTTTGTGCCTTGTTGGGGAGCGTGCCATTCGTGACGTAGCGTGATAGACTACGATCCACGTCACGCTATATCGTGCGGTACGCTTCAAACCGCGCGTATGCTGTCACGCGCCGTGATACGGCTTTTATAGTAATAGGAATAGAATTAGAGGGATTCTCATTGATAGTATTTTCTTTAGAAAAAATAAAACCGTTTAAAATAGTAACAATGTAATTTTTGTTCATTCGTGTTTCGCGGGATATTATAACGCTGTGATTTAGTATTTTATTGTAGTACAATTTTTTTCAATATATATTTATAAGATATTTACAATTTAAATTAAGTATTTTTCTTTACTATTATTTTTAGTAATTTAAGAAACGCATAAAAGAAACTCGAGCTTGGTATTCTCTTTATATTTGTCCTATCCCTATTTTATTTTAACAGTATTTATTATTAATATATGTTGTTATGTAGTTGTTTAATAAATATAGGTTTACAAAACATTTGAGCACCTATAAGTTACCAGAGGACAGCAAACATGTCTCAGATTTGTTTATAATTTTATTGGTAACTGGTCATTAGAAAGAATTCAGATGTTTTGTAAAATTTGAAATAAATAGAAGCACCAATTATGGACACTGTGCTAGCTGTGACTATGTCTACTATGTCAATTTATGACAAACAGAAAATACTAACTAAAAATACTACTATATAGCTAAACAATACTGGAACAAGTAATCTCTGTAATTCATAAATAATGATAAATTCAAAAAATCTAATAGAATTTGTCAAAATTATTTTAGTGGCCAAAAACAGTGCTTCTACATATAAATAACAATTGTAGAAAAAAGATACTACACAAAAGCTCACTTCTTCTAGGTCATAATTTTACAAAAGAATTAAAAAATCTAAAAAAACAGATATGGTATCTTTTTGGTTTTTGTTGTGCAAGAATGTTAGTGTATGGTATTCAATGTTTTGTTGCTTGACATTCCAAATTGCATCGCTTGGTGTTAGCTATCTGCTCAAGGACCGTTTAGTACAAATTTTATGAAATAGTTTTGTGTGGACATGAATTTTATGTTGTTTAAGCTATTTTATACTTCATTATAATTATTGTTGAATTAAGAATTGGGTTTTTGACTACAATAACAATCAATTATTTTTTTATCCTAATCATAAAGTACTCTGAAAATAAATGTTCGTTAATTTATTTTATTTTAGTATTATAATCGCCAAAACGAATAGGAAAAGTAAATGAACTGACAATATTTTTTTTTAAAAGATAACTTCCGCAATTGGGTACAAGCCCTGTGTCGCGGGGTACTTTACAAACATTCAAATCACGGGCACAAAGTACACCTAGACTCGGAACAACAATTTGTGGATCACACAAAGTGGTGTCCCGTGTGGGAATCGAACCCACGACCTCTTCCGCAGCAGTCGTACACACTCCCACCGCGCCACAGAGGCAGTCAGTATGAACCAATGACAACATAAAAGTCAATAATTTGACTTCAATGTCAACTGCCCAATTATCTGATAAAGAGCAATAATCTAAGAAGCTGTAATCAACGGATAATTTAATAGCCTATAAGTAATACTTTTGCTTTATTTATTTATTTAAAACTATTTGTAAAATATCCACACAAAACAATTTCAAAAGAATAAAACTGCTTGCATTTTAAATTTATTTTTTACTTTTGTTACAACTTTCTATACTTAAATAAAATATATTATTTTTTATTGACAAAGCAGTTTTATTTTAAAATGTCTATTATCTAATACCTCTTTACTTTTACAACATGTAACAGAATAGTGTGGTCAAATTTGAGCAGCGAACAGTATGTAGGCATAAGTATCTATTGCATGGTGCCATATTCGATCGCATTATTGTAGCATATATTATAAAATTATATATACTACGGGTCTTAATCGCGTGAATAATTTAAAGTAAAATTGCCCTGTTTATTGCCCGACGTTTCGACCGTATTGCCCGTGACCACGTCCGTTGCAATACGGCCGAAACGTCGGGCAATAAACAAGGTATTTTACCTTTTGTTTACAGAGTGATTAAAAAAAACTATATGCTACAAATGTTGATAAACTTTCGCGATATGTACACATTATATAATTTTATAATGTGTACAAATCGCGAAAGTTTATCAACATTTGTAGAATGTAGTTTTTTTTGATCACTTAGGAAACGAAAGTAAAGTTAGTAAGAGGTCATGATTCTACATGTAGGTACATGTAACGCCAAGTTCGAAAAGCAATAGGGAATATGCATGTGACGCAAATTTATATGGGTTTTTTTTTCATAAACTTTATCACGTTAGAATTGTGTCTACATCTATATATTTTTATGCATCTAAAATTATGAAAATAATGATTAAAAAGGCCAAAAATTGGACGGCACGTAACAGTCCATATTATGTTAAGACATGAGGAACATAAACAGGCTCTGTTGCGTATTCTGTCACATTTTCTTATATTCAGAAAACTGGAGAAAAACGAGGGAGAGAAGCATCTCTCCCTCGTTGTTCTCCAGTTTTCTGTTTTGAAGAACAACTAGTCTTAACATACGGCTGCCATACGTGGGCTCTCAGGTCCCACGTTTGGCAGCCGTATGTTAAGACTGGTAGAATGCAGGTATTGTACAGCTTTAATTTGACGGTCATGTTGATTTTAGGTTTGTCATTATTTCCTCATGCCGCCAGTAACATTTCCATGTTTTCCCGATTCTCGTTTCTATTTGCTTTGACATTACCTACATCGGTGGTTGAGATTTGTTGATTTGATTTGGTTTAGGTGTTTTTAATTAATAATTTCTCATGTTTAACTTTTATTTCATGAAGAAATTTTTCTTTTTCTTAATTTGATTCATCAGTTGTCAAATATATGTGTTCAGAAGGAAATATATATATTTTTGTTAAGTACTATTTAACCATACATTTCTGTTACATGTTGTATAAATCATCATTAAGAAAAAAACCCATAAATTATGCATGAGTTGTCGTATTAAGGCAATACCCATTACCAGTAGTGGGAAGGTAGGCATATGTATAGACAAATGACTAATGTTAGTAGCTACCGTTTGGAATTAAGCCGTTGTCTATGTCAAAATATTAAAAAGTTAAATTTTGTTAATGGTTTGACCATAATTCATATGTTTAGGCTCGTTAGTCGACATAGGTAGGAAACCGGTTAGGCTTAACTTTTTTGACATTAGCTGTTTCCGCTACATAGATGAAACTTAAAAAAAAACCGAAAGTAGTGCATATTTCAACACCCACAACCCTCTGTTGCTGGTTCCCCTTGAGTGTGAGTTTAATGGGAACTAAACAAAAAATTGTTTTTATTTATTTATAAAAATTATATTTTGTATTTAGCTTCTATATGTAACTGATATTACTGACGCGGCTATTTGTAGTTAAAACCATCTTGACCATCTATAATTTTGAATGTCGTCATTACTCGTCATGTAGTTTTCACGAAAAATCTATATTTAGACTAGTATAATAAAGAGGGAAACATAAGTAATATTAGGGCTAATATTGATAAAATTTAGATTCAAAACAATCCTGGGTGGAGTCGCGAAAAACATAATTGAATCGCTCATTTCAAAGACCTTATAATCATAAGTCCCATAATTAGAGTTTTTCAGGAACAAATAAAAACTGTTTCATGCACAAACAAACGAGTCATAAGAACTTTTTTATACTTAATTTATTATTTAAGTTGTAAAAAGTTAAGAGTAACCTTCACAGTTTATTATTAATATTAATGAATAAAACTTGAAAATTATACTTAAAAATTAACTTTAAAATCGTAAGCCTTGGTTGATAAAATTGAAACAGAAGTTGTTTTTTTTATTAATATGAATAAATGTTTATTCAATCCATCAATATATTCCTGGGCTATGTTACCTTTTTTTATCAGAATCATATTGAAAACTCGTGTACGTATGTCGAAGGCGCGAATGATATTTTTATTCTTTTGGGACTTTTTTCCATAAGATTCTTTATGCAAAAACCTCTTAAGTCACTGACTAATGTCGTTTATGCAATAAACGTTTTTAAGCGTTATTATTTGAGGAAGGCATGTATTGACTTACGTGAATTTTACCCAGAATACGCCGCCTAATCATTTTCAGCAAAAATAAAGTTGGAAAAATGTGATAAGAGGTTTTTGAAATGACCGATTCAATTATAGTATAGAAGGGAAAGAATTCTTAAAGCGCTACATGGCATATTGAACTTAAAATTAATGCAAAAGTGTCCTATTTAGAAACTTATATCTAAATAGACTCTTAGCTTTCTTGAAATATTTGCATCATTCGTCTCTCTGCATCTATCAATCCTAACTATACAGGCGCGGAACCAAGGGGGGGGGAAGCAATAGGGGCAACTGCCCCCCCAGACTCGACTGAATGACCTTTTTATGGGAGAATTTGAATATTTGGACTGGTGTTTTGACAGGCAATTGCCCCCCATTTCGGCGGTGGTGCCTAGTGTACGCATGTTGAATCAAATGCAAGCCCCTACCGTCATGATAGTGACTCACACTTGGTCGGTTGAGTCAAATGTTGTCCCCCCCCCCCCTCCGCCCTGAACAAAGTTCTGGATCCGCGCCTGAACCGAATAAGTTAGAAAAAAAATCACCCGGATTTAACAGGTTTGTATGTAATTTGAATATAAAATTTGGGATTATTTTATTTTTCCTGGACAAGCATATTAATTTTTTTGTAAGTACATATATAAGTAATTAAATCAAGAAAAGTAAGGAATGTCTAAATTTCATTTTTTAAATGATAACAAGTGTAATAAATGATATTTTCATTTCAAGTTCTGTATTTTAAGTTAGTCGTATATTCCCAGCACGAGGCCGAGAGCGTCCAGTCGATATACCTGGAGACGGACATCCCGCAGCAGTCGCGCGTGCTCGTCGCTGAGTTCGCCGAGGACCGCGCCGAGAAGCCACAGCCCACCAAACACTCGCCGGTTTGTATTCACTTTATATAGGACTAGCTGACTCGCGCAACTTCGTCTGCGTCAATTTTCCCTGTTTTGAAGACATTTTTCATTGCTGCTCGGGTCCTATTGGTTGTAGCGTGATGTCATATAGCCTATAGCATTCCTCAATAAATGGGCTATCCATCAGTAAAAGATTTTTTTCAATTTGGACCAGTAGTTCCTGAGTACATCGCGTTTAAACAAACAAATAAATAAAATGAAAGTGTCTGTTTGTAATGTCAAAATAACAGTTTTTTATTAAATGCATATAAAAAATATAAAGTATAAATGGTACTTAAACAAAAAACACATTTTTTTGTGTAAGTACCTCTGTCTGTTTGTTCCGGTTAATCTCCGAAACGGCGGAACGGATTTCGACGGGACTTCCACTGTCGGACAGCTGAGGATGTAAGGAGTAACTTAGGCTACTTTTTATCATCACGCTAACGTTTATAGGGATAGAGCAGCACTGCAACTTCACGCAGACAAAATCGCGGGCACAGCTTATGTTCTATAATGAAAGTATAATACTTTTCCAGATGGTAGTGAGCGGTAAGATGACTCTCTCTCTGATCCAGGACGAGCCGAGAGACACTCCTGAACGAGACCTAGGTATATATATATACTATTACTTGTATTTTTTTTTCTTTAAAAAAGATAACTAGCAATGTAGGATTGAGTCCCACATTACTAGCAATCTTGTTAACCCCTCCAGCTAAGCTCAAAGGCTTGTGTTAGGTGTGGGTTCACGTCGGTAGTATAATGGGTAGGATTCGAACCCGCGACCTCAAGATTGCGAGACCGATGCCTTAGCCATTAGGCTACCGCCGCTTCCAATGTATATGTACTTGTATGTGTAAAATGTATATGTAATGTACTTTGACTTTTATAAACATCATTATTATAGTTTTTAAACTTTCGCAATTTTTATACATATTAGATATATTTCGAGATTTAATCGCGTGAATTATTTAAAGCTACGACCCGTGACCACGATCAACGTCGGGTAAATAAAAGGTTCGTCCTCTAAATAATTCACGCAATTAAGTCCCGAAATATATGTAATGATTATTTACTTGATTAATTAAAAAAATGCCGTGCTTGGATACAAGAAGCTTAGAATAGGGAACTTTGGAAATCTTTGGAGGAGGCCTTTACCTGAGGCCCCTCCTCGGGTAAAGGCCTTTCTGGAAAAATAAGTAAAATGCTTAACGGACAATTTAGAAATTTAAATATGAGTAAATACGTATAAGTAGGTTAAGCGTTAATTTAAACCATTATAAGTTCAACATGGTAAATTCAAGACATTTGGCTCATGGCTAAATCTTTTTTTTATTTTATTTAATTTTTATTAATTTAAGACTAGTCTTGCTCTACGACATGCAATACTTTTTCAAATTATAATCCTTTGATGAAAGTAATTGATTTTATCTGTACTTAATTCGCGGATGTCCATTATTATATCAATAATCTAATCATCATGGGCGCCGACAGTAGGACGCAGTTCCACCCACATTTATTTCGTTTTGTTAGAGCAAAATTAAAAAAAAAACAGTATAGATCAAGAATAACACAATTTTCCACGATTACGGTGAAAGTGATTTGGTTTCCGAAGTAAATGAAGAAATCTTCACAAATCAACGTATGAATTAAAATGAGTAATTAATTACAGAGTCGACGGTCGACGACTTCACAACAGCGAGTGCGGTCACACAGGACGCCGCTGAGGTACGCTCAGTCGCTCATTAGTTATGTCACGTCATATAGTTATAAAGGGACGTCTAAACGGGACATTTTAATGCAATTTGTGTCGGCAATGCTGTGGCCGGCACATGGCAGTACTCTCCAATATTGATTTGATGGTTGCCAAACGATCGCTAAGCGATCTATTCTCCGCAATATTGCCCGGCCAATTTTGTTGTTGTTTCAGTCGCTCTCTATTTTATTGTTGCCGGGTTGTGTAGCCCGTTTAGGAGACTGGATCATGCGCCATACAGTTGTAGACATATTGCCATTATTGGCCGAGCAATTAGTAATGCCAATAGTACCGCCACAAATTGCCGTAAAAAATTGCCCGTTTAGATGCCCCTTAATAATGTTTATAGGCATTTCTTGCCAATTAGTTTATTAATAGAATAATTGCATTTTTGAAAGATAGAAAAGTTTGAATTCCAGACCCATGAATCAAACCCTAGACTTCCGAATACCAAACCTCAAATTCTTCTATGCTTCCTCTCGAGTTAGGCCCTCGCTTGTGCTAGATGGCACAAACGAGGGCCTAACTCGACGGCCGATAGTTTGAGATTTATCTACGGAGATCTATTGAGATCTATCTATTCTATTTCGGGTTTTGTTATAGCTTCGTTCCAGAGAATATTATAGTAAAGTTTATAAACATTTCTTACCGATTACTTTAAAGATACACACAGAAGTCTCGTGTTGGATTCCTGGGTCCGGGCTTCAAATTTTTCTATCTTTCAAAAATTTCAATAATTACAATTATACTTAAAACGAAAACAAGGCAATATCTGCGCTATAAAGACGTTCTCAAACGTATTTTAATATCTAGTTGCATACCCACTGAAAAATGAAACATTTAGGTGCAGAATATTCAATTCGCAAAATGGTGACGATACACCAACAAACTTTATATTATTTACAGAAACAAGGCGAGGAATCTGATGAGGAGATCGAAGAGGAAATAGAGATAGAAGAGATAGAGGAGGAAGTGGAGGAGGAGGAGGAAGAAGAAGAGGTGGAGCCCCAACAGAAACAGAAGGAACCAAGCAACAAGACGCAGTGAATGTACTGATAGTGATGGTAATTGTGGTGGGATGGGGTTTAGGACTCTATGGGATGAATAAGGAATGTGGTTATAATTTTACATGTTATCGCATGTGGTGGTTTTAAAAAGCCATTATTTTACAAGCAAAAAATATGAAATTAAAATCTATACAATATGTTTATAAAAACCCTGTCCGATCTATTAATATAATAAGCGACGGTACCCTAATGGCTGAGGCATCGGATCGTCAGGTCGTGGGTTCGAATCCTACCCACTATACTACCGACGCCAACGTGAACCCACTCCTAACACAAGCCATTGAGCTTACCATTTAGGTATCATGATGAAAAAGTTAGTAAAAATATTTCTTAAGGAATGTCATATAGCAGTACAGGCGCCTCTAGTAAAGATTGGTTGGATTGTAAAAAGCCCTTAGGACAAACAATGATTACAAAAAAATTTGAAAATTTGCTACATTTTGACGTACTTGACTACTAAAATCATGAATTAACTTTTTTTTTTTGGGCGCCCTTTTGAATGTGGAATCCAATTTACAATGCCAAAAAAACTATTCTAACTTCGGACAGCTTTTTTAATTACATACTGTATTTGATTTTTTTTAAAGATAAGGTTACAGGGACATTCATCCTATACGAGTCCTGAATCACAATTAGTAATATTAAAATAACAAATTTAATTTATAAAAGAGCAATTAATTTTATTTATCTACATTACGCTTCTCTTTCTCTCACATATGTCTATCTCTGTTTATTATATGATTGTTAAAGTTGTACATTTTATTCAATGTGATTATTATGCTTTTGATGTTTTTATTACTGTTGTCATAGGCGTGAATATTTTTCTAGAAAGTGCTTGGATATGGTTACAAAATAAACTACAGTTTTCTCAATGTAACTCGGCCGTTTTGAAGTTAGGTTCATAACACTGTCGCGCATGTCACAGAGATGCGATCCTAAAATGACTTATAAAAATGTAAAATACTAACAAATTTTAATTCAACAATAAAAAAAATACTACGAGTTCATAAAAAATTTAATTATGAACAGTTACAGTAAAATACTAAACAAAGTTTGAAAAACATTTTCTTTACTCTAATAATCACAAAATACTAATTATGACAATGTAATGCGTAATCGCATCTCTAATTCTCTTGGTTTAGTTAGTTACCGCCCCCGCCCCCCGCTTTCTGTCACCATTTACTTCCAAAAATGCATCTGCGCAACCACTTATCGCCAACTTCAATAAGGCAACATACTTGGGTATTTTATGGGAGGTATAAGACAAGCTTTCAGCGTGCCTCGAATACCAAAATACCAACCTAAAAATTACCATCTGTAGTCTTCTTCCTCTTCATACATTATTTTTAAATGTTGCCATATCCAAATGCATTCTTGTTGTTACAATATTTTAACAAATAATACGAATTTAACGTACTTATTGAGTGTTCGATCATTTGTGCCAAATGTTACTTCGGGATTTTCTTAGCGGATTTTAGTGAATTGTACCATGTTTATTATATACTTCCTAAGTCTGTGAGTTAGCCAAATTTTACTTAATGTCCTTCCTATTGTCTATTCCTAAACTTAGCGTAAAATTAACAAAAAAATGTGCAAAAAAACTGCACTCATTGCTAAAATGGCTCAAAAATTTATGATTTTTTTCGTAGGTTAGTAAAAAAATGTTACCCCTTAAGTGTAAAAAAATATTACAGTTTTACTTTAAATAGTTATTCTTATTACATCTTTGTCCTTTAAAGACTAAAAGTACGCGATGTATTCTAATTTCGAATATTTTTGGACATTTCAGTAAACATTGTAAAAATAATAGTAATTTAACACAGGTTCATTATTTTGGTGTCTTATTGGACCAATTCGAACATATATTTTTAATGTAATATTATAAATTAATACAGTGGCAAATTCAGGATATTCTTTTAGGGGGAGGGGGGGGTAGGGGGATAATTTGGCCCGTTAAGAAACCAAAGATTTTCTTTTTGAGGTTTGACCTTGCTAAGGATAGATTTTATTAAGAAAAAGTTCCTACATGTGCATTGACAGACAGGAGAACTAGAGCCCTGTAGATCCCCCCCTCTCTCCGGACTCGCCACTGAATGAATAGCTCAATGTACTGTGCAGTTTTTTTGCCAGTATTTATATTAGAAAATGCCCCAATCTTTCTCAATGTCTCCAACGGAATGGGTAATTAGTTTAGATAAATAGAATACGTAATAAAATTTTGCACCAGCGTGAATTTAAATATAGTTATAATTATGCATTTAAGGATATTGTGACTTTTTTTTGTACTTGTTTTTTTTTCTTAGTTTGAAATGAGAACGTAAAAATATAACCTAAAAGCATAACCTAGGCGGGTAATTTTATACCAGCCTTCTTATTTTGTATTTTGAAAATGAAATGATAAGCCAGATTGTCAGCTGCATACTATTATATTCCTTGTAAATCTATAGATATAGATAGCCCTGGGGTGTCTTGTTTTTTATTTACATAATGGTTTATTACATTAGATGATAAAAGACAAATCGAGTTAATGAACTCAATTTCATAGATTCTACATGTGTACCTACTTACTATGATAAAAACTTGTGAAAGAATTTTGGTGTTAGCAAATTCTCATTTCAGTATTAAAATGTATCAATATTGTTTATATAATAATTTAACATTTATTGTAGCATTTTTGTTGTTATGCTTAAATCTGTTTTATAATTGTAAGAAAATAAATAACTGGAAATATTGTTGGTGTATTTTATTTTTATTTTAAAATGCTGTTTCCTGTAGGCCTACTCTTTTTCTTTAAAACGAAATTCATAAATTTTCGTTTACTTCTTAAGTTTACGGGGATTATTCTAATTAATGTTTGGATAAGCATGAGAAGTTCTAACCCATGGACGATTTTCTGAAACCATAGGATTAAATAGATGTTCCTGGCTCTGTATATCACCAACCTCATTTAAGTCGAAACTTCGTTTTTATAGAATTAGAGTAGGCCTCCTGCTCTGCCCGCCTGTATGTTGGTTATCGTGACAAAATGTCTTGAAGCTATGTCTATACCAAATTTTATGAAAATCGCACCCCCAGTTTCAGAAATACCTAATCAAATTATTCCTCTTCACAATATTGGTATAGATTCATAAATAATACCAGTACCTAATAATCCGAGAGCTGCTAATTTTTGGGTAGGTTTTGAGGCACACTGAAAACTTGTCTAATACTTCTTCTATGTTACACAAACAGAGAACCGGAGACGTGACTGGAGGATAGGATAATAAACATTTTCAATTTTACTATGTTACAAAATATCCAACCAAATGTTTTTGTATTTTTATTTACATTTATTTATTTATTTACTTTATGCACAAAAATAATGTACAAAGGCGGACTTAATGCTAAAAGCATTCTCTACCAGTCAACCTTTGGGTGATGTAGTTATTTAAGATAAATACAATTAATTATAAAAAAAAAAAAATATATACACATACATATACTTAAAAACAACATATACATTAATTCTTTCTCTTATCTTATTATTATATATATATATAATATTGAAGTGTCTTGTAATAATGGCAATATTAGAAACAGACACTTCAAGTTACAGTAGGTACTAGGTACAGCTAGTTATAAATAAACTATCCTATTGCAATTTCAGTGTGCCTCAAATGTTTATTTCAATTTTTTTGCGAAATAATTATGCAAGCGCCTAAGTTTATGACCTGACTAAATAATCTAACTTAATATTTTTTTTTACTCTAGGTATATTAAATTTCAAGTCACAAAAAAATTCAAAATGCCTCTATTTTATCTTAGAATTAAAAATGGTTTCTAAAATATTGTTTAATTGATTTAGCCCTAGCCAGGTCTGTGGTTCTGTGCTTTAGTATTACAATATATATAAAAAGGCAAGTTATTAGACAAGCTTTCAGCGTGCCTCAAATACCTACCCAAAAATTACGATCAGCTCTTCTACTATGAAGCAATAGGTACTACCTACTAAACAACAGTTAAGTACTATTATTCTTATGAAAACACTAGCTTACCCGCGCAATTTCGACTGCGCTAATTTCCCCTGTTCCATGCTTCACTCCTATTGGTCGTAGCGTGATGTTATATAGCTTCCTAATTAAATGGGCTATCCAGCACATATTTTTTCAATTCGAACCAGTAGTTCCAGAGATTATCGCGTTTCACCAACCAAACACACTAACAAACTATAAAGATAATTTTAAAAGTGTTTAAGTGATTGTTGATAATCACAAGAAAACTTTTCTTGAACAACCCCATACAGTAAAAAACATAACCCTTCTTTACAGTCGGGTAAAAAATAAAAATACAGAATAGGAATCATTTCTTGATTTATTGTAACACTTAAATAAAATAAAATTACAAATTTGATATTATTTACAACTACAATCTTTGTTTCACTGGACTTGGTGGTTGTTTAGTTGCCTGAAACAGGAAAATAGTATTGATAAATATTATGTCATAGCCTCCAATAAATTAATATTTATCTTAATATTTATATTCTTAATATTTATATCCATTTTCATAATTATAGACCAATATTTGTACGCCCGTTAATGGTAAAATATGGCTAGCACCTAATATGTAACTACAAGAACATTGTACACCCATATTTGAACAAATAAATGTTTCTTCTTCTTCCAAGTTGTTATGTGTTCTAAAGTAATGTAAAGTGCCTACATGAAATGAATAAATAACACCAAATACTGAGAGTATGGTAGCTAACCTATATGTACCTTGCACAAGCAACACATATGTTGATAGTACACTGGATTGGATTTTGAAGAAATAAAGGTATCAAATTTGCATGATTCCAGAATGAGTAATTGATAATATATATATTACGGGTCTTAATCGCGTGAATAATTTAAGATAAAATACCTTGTTTATTGCCCGACGTTTCGACCGTATTGGAACGGCCGTGGTCACGGGTAGACTCAAATATCAATAATCTTCGTTACGCCGATTCTAATAAACTATTCACGCGATGCAGACCCATAATATATATATTTTCGTATTGTGTACGAATCCCGAAAGTTTATCAACATTTATGAGTGATTGAAATTTGGAAATTTCAGTTCAGACAAATTAGGTTTTTATACTTTTTCAATTGTTCTCTTCATAAGTAGAATGTTTGTAAAAGCCAAATAAGTTCAGTTGTTCTCTAGTTTTGGACTGAGCAACTCATTTAGTGATTCATTATTTTTATAAACCTATGCATCACAGACACAACATATACCTGACATTGTGTCAACAAACTGGTTTTGATAGTACAAGACTCACATCCGTACAGAAGTATTGGTTAGACTTAACAATGTAGGAGTCGAGTATGTAATGTAATATTAAGACTACAGTTAGTGAGTACTTTTTTCATAATGTTGAAAGCACTTTGGGTGATTTAATGTGGGTTTTTATTTTTATGTCGCAATCGATTTTAATACCATAGTCAATATCTTAATAATGGCCTCCGAGTAAAGATTGAAAAGTGTAGGGGATAAGATGCATCCTTGCCTAACTCCTGTTTTGATGGCTAGCTCTCTGGATTCTGTTCCTTCAACTCGAAACATAGAGGGCTGATTCCAGTAAAGATTCTGAATTATCCTAATGTCTTCGTCATCTAGACCAATGTCTCTCAAAAGTGGAATAAGATGATTGTGTTGCACTCTATCAAATGCTTTTTCGTAATCAACAAAGCACATGAACACATCTTGCCTCGTGTCTCAATATTTTTGAACCAGAACCTGTACTAAAAAGGAGCTTCAGTTGTTCATAGCACTTATGTATGACCTAATGTGCTCATGTATGACACTCGGAAACAACTTTAAAACATGGCTCATGAAATTGATTGCCCTAAACTGTTCACATCTTTTGGTATGTCTTTTCCTAGGAAGAGTGACAAAGGTTGAAAGTCGCCAACTGTTTGGAAGATGGTCCGTGTCATAAACAAGATTTATCAGGTGATTACAAAGTTATTTGGTGTAATGTAAGAGTGGGAGGTTATGAGTATATTAAAAAAACGGGGCAAGAGCATGTCGGGCCATGCTCAGTGTAGGGTTCCGCAGCCTTGAATAATTGCATCAGCAGAAGAGCATATATCTGTGGCACTTACGCCCTTTTGCTGAGAAACACAGTTTTTCGGCAATAATTCAATCCATATATCTGATCATGTCCAAAATAATTTTAGTTTAAAGTATTTATTAAGATTTTTTTAACATTTTTTGGTCACATGGTTCAAAAACTAATTATTTCTAAAAATATTCACTCAATCAAAATAGTTTATTAAAAACCTTAAATTGTCTTTAAGACCTTATTAGATTATCTAATATGTATAAAAATCGCAAAAGTTTAAAAACAATAATTTAAAAGACCTGTCGAATTATGTGCCACACATTGATGTTTGCTGAAAATAGATTTATTCAGTTTCTGCTACATGTATGGAGTGCCCCTCTAAAAATATTTATTTTTATTATTTAGCTATCAAACTAAGTAGCAGCTACTACAAGACACTTTTTCACCAAATTTCATTAATATTCATTAAGTAGTGTTTGAGCAAAATGCCTGTGACATATGGACAGACAAACAGATGAACATGACGAAACTATAAGGGTTCCATTTTTTCCAGTTTGGCTATGGAACCCTAAAAATCCACAAGAATAAGCTATAGATAGTGGCTTTATAAAACTTGAATGTATAAATTAAGTCTATTACTTAATTTATACATACAAGTTTTATAATGGCACTTTTAATAATTAATTATTGAATAATTAACATAAAAATATAACATGGTTCAAAAACTACCCCATTTGATTGCATTACTGATTCTGAGCAAACTACTTTTAGGTTTGCACTATACCAAGAATAACAATGTATATGACATGACTGACATTTCTTACTATTCCAGCAGTGGGAAATCATATGGGTTGATAAGTGTATATTCAATTACCTTTAGTCCAGCCCTTCATTTCATCTAAATCTTTAACGAAGGTCCAGTCATGCCTGACAGATTGAATGGTCTTAGTTGACTGAGCGAAGTCAGGGAAGAAGACCCAATTTTCCTCATATGCAGTTTTCTTGATGACTCCAACTAGGCCAAGTATAACTGCAGCAGGCACAGCGATTATCGGCGCGCGTTGCCAAGCGCTGAGAATACTGCCAGCCACGGCACCTCCGAGGAAATAATTAAATTTATCGTCACTGCCTCTTATGTTCTTAGCCACGTTGGTAGTAACGGCGAACGCTGCCGCCATGCCGACCATAGGTCCAATGTACCAGGCATATCTTCCCGCTGTACTTGTAAATGTCTTGGGATGAGAATACATAAGAACATCATAGGTGCCCATGGCGACACTAGCGAGTGCGGCATATTTAGACACCGCTACCGTCTTCAGAAAAATGTCTTGGCCATCGGGCGTGTCGTTGTATTTGTATCTCAGCAGCTGGCTCATTTTAAAAGCACTTTTCTCTAGCTTTTCCAAAAGTTACACAACTCGCTCGGTTTGTAGCTGTCAATCAAATATTTAGCTATAGACAAGGTTTATAGAGAAAGCTAGTCAATACGACATTCTTGTACTTGAGTACTATTTTATATGCTCTTTGTTAATTACTACAATATAATGATTAATTATTTGTTTACTTATTTATTTAGATTAGATTAGTAAGAGTATAATTACCTACTTAATTGAATTTTTATTTACAGTACAATAAATTAATTACAGCTAAATGATCAATTACTAACTTTATAAACGGTCTTTATTTTTTCCACTGTCCACAGACTCGGGCTAGTTCAGGCACACAAACCACTTACATTTTTTATACACAAATTTTGAAGTTTGATTTTGTGAAAATTCCAGAAAAGCATTACATTTTAAATTAATTTTTTTTCACCATTACTATTTACTAAGATCATATTTAAAAACTATGCGTATATAAGTAGCAGTCAGGAGGTAACAAGAAAATATTTCCTGAACGCATATGCTGCACTAATTCTTGCATATCCGACATTCCGTCATTAGTGTCAAAAGTATCAAAAATGGCGGCGGACGGTGACGAAGTGATTAGTGATCAGGAAAAAGTTAGAATCGTTTCAGATTTCATATTACATTCCCCACCAGGAGAATTTAATGAGGTGTTCAACGATGTAAGGGTCCTATTAAATAATGACACTCTCTTGAAAGAAGGTGCCAGCGGCGCATTCGCGCAATACAATAAGGATCAACTAACGCCCGTGCGCCTCGAAGGCTCTGAACTCTACACTCTCATCACGGACCACAATGAGCTTGGTGGTGGGAGATTCTTCGACCCGCGCTCCAAACGCTCCTTCAAGTTTGACCATTTACGTAAAGAAGCGTCGGAGTATGAGCCCTTCGAACCAGATCGAGTGGCGGAGCCATGGCGGGCCGCGCTCGACGAGGAGCTGACGGCGTACGTGGCCGCGCACTTCAAGCACGGAGCCAGTCTTGTTGTGGGTCGCACTCTCGACGCGGGTGTAGTTCAACTAGTAGCCTGCATCGAGGACCACCAGTTTCAGCCTAAGAACTACTGGAACGGGCGATGGCGCTCGGTGTGGTCGTTGACGGTAGGCGCCGGTGCGGCCGAGCTCCGCGGCATGCTGCGGGTGCAAGTGCACTATTACGAGGACGGCAACGTCCAGCTGGTGAGCTCGAAGGAAGTGCGGGCGCCCGTGACGGGCAGTGGTGAGGCGGCCACGGCCAAGGAGTTCGTGCGGCTGGTCAGCGACGCGGAAAACGCGTACCAGACCGCCATTTCGGATAACTACAAGACGATGAGTGACACGACGTTCAAGGCGCTGCGGCGACAGCTGCCCGTGATGCGCACCAAGGTGGATTGGGCGCGGCTCGTCTCTTACACGATCGGTAAGGAGTTGAAGAGCCAATGATGTCCCGCCGCTGCGCTCTGAGCCGCAGCGGCCGCTCCACGCCTGTACATATTCGCGTAAGAGTAAATCTTGTTCAAATGTTTACGGGCGCCGGGGTGGCGCTGCGGCCCGCCCCGGCGCGTATTTATCTATGAATATATAGAGAAATCGCTATCGTAACTGTTAAATTTTATTGCATTTTGTTACACTCGGTACGGAATGATTATTAATAAATAGCGAAGTGTCTGAATGGGGCTTATTTTTGGACAGTACACTCTCTTACGTCACGAGAGATCTATTCAACGAGTTTGTGTCCATTTTTGTTGATAGAAATGAGATTATACCGAATAATATTGTACTTAGGTGTGGGCAAAGTTTACACCTGTCTTAGATCTGTAGAACTTATGACAGGACGTCGAACTTCATCCAATAATTTATTTGCTCTTGGGATGATGGATGTTGTGTAAGCAATATGATGACTGGACATTCATTTAGCTTTGTGTGATTATTTGAAAGGCGCATGTCAATTACAATAAGATTTTTATGTAAAATTACTAAAAATTCCTAGTTATGGATGTTTAAACTTAATTCATGCATGTAAATGTAACATAAAATCCATCCACATTGTCATAATTTCTTGTATAACAGTATTATTGTTTGTTGGATATTGCTTGCACACCGGCAGAGTATTATATATGACAAGAAATTGGTCAGGAAAGGTTAATAGAAGGTCTCCAATGGTGCATTTAATTGTAGTTAATTTAACAAATTGTCCACGTAGCTTTAAAGCAGCATCTTTGCGTGTAAAGCACAATCTTATATCCATATTTTTCAATTTACAATAAATTTTGGAGGGTTGCTCAAACAGAAACTAATGCAGTGAAGAAATTTAAGAAAAATTAGAGAATTATTGTCCATATTATGGCTTTGAGAGTGCGAATGATGCGTAACTTTTTTTTTTTATATAATATGTAATAATTGTAACGCCAATAAGGATTATTTTGTAATTATTATAATTATTATTTTAATAAAGAACGTACATTAAAAATCCAAGATAATGTATGATTGGATTCATTTCAATAAAAATATATATTAAAATGTTGCTAACATCTGTTTTCTTTTCATTTCTGGTTTTTAAAAAAATATGATATCCTTTTTTGAGAGAAATAAGCTTCTTTATCAATACCATGAATAGATGATGATGTGAAATATGTATGGGAAGTAATAGTCCTAGTAGTGGGTTATGTCGGTAGTATCCTACCCATTATACTACTGATGTGAACCCACTCCTAACACAAGCCTTTGAGCTTAGCTGGAGGGGTTATGAAGATTGCTAGTAAAGTGGGACTCAATCCCACTTCGTTATATTTAAAAGTCTGGGAGAAGAGCTCTTAAAATTACAAGTTACAATATTTATTATATTTTTTTTATATTATGTTACAGTAGTGGTCTTTATAAAATGCTTGCATTTTTTGGCACTCTTCTCTAGGACTATAAGTTTAAGTATAAATAAAACTAGACACATTTTAACCAAGCCTATTTAGGATATATCTGGATTACACTAAATTAAAATTGACATCCTCAAAGTTACAAACAAATTGAATGCCTAAAAATAGTTCTGAATTCTTCCTGAATTCATTGTAGTACATTTTATATGACATACATTAATATAAAAACATTTACGATGACCAAATCAAGTATCAGGTGATAAGATAAGAAATGGTATTTGCACACTTTATCATTGATTTGAGAGGTGTAGAGTGAGGAATTACTGTGGAGAGAGTTTAATTGTGTACTAACACTAATAGTGACTTGGATTGTGTTTATACTAAGCTTGATTTATAAACAATCTACTTGGCCCCTGATCTGGTGAAATTTGTACTGTCTATAATTAGGTGTAATCCAAAAAGACAGGTCCCTAGATTCCTTTCACTGAGATTATGATGAATAGAATAAAAGAATAAGATCATGAAATTGGAATGAAACAAAACTTTAGTCATGCCTGTATGGTGTACCATCCTAATCATAATTGGATACTTAAGTACCTCATTGTTTTTAAACTTTCGCGATGTTTACACATCTATACTAATATTATAAAGCTGAAGAGTTTGTTCGAACGCGGTAATCTCACAAACTTCTGATCCGAATTGAGAAATTCTTTCACTGTTGGATAGCTCATTTATCGATATATAACATCACGACTAATAGGAGCGGAGCAGCAATGAGAAATGTTGCAAAAACGGGGAAAATTTACGCATACGAAGTTGCGTGGGACAGCTAGTTTAGAATAATCGAACGAACCTTTTATTTACCCGACGTTTCGATCTAATTACACCGATCATGTCGACCCGTGACCACGATTGGTGCAATTCGATCGAACGTCGGGTACGTACCTTTAAATATTTCACGCGGTTAAGTCCCAATAATATTCTAAGCTAAAAACCTGTTTAATTTACCAGCACCTGGATGACCGAGCTTGGCTCGTTTTTTTTTTAAAACGACGTTTTCCAAAAATTAAACCTAGCTAGATCGATTTATCGCCCCCGAAGCCCCCTGCTTACTAAATTTTATGAAAATCGTTGGAGACGTTGCCGTGATTCAGATTATATACATATATTAGGTATATATGTATATACTATATATATATACAAGAATTGCTTAATTAATTTACCATACAGGGAAGCATTTTTTTTTTCTTTTTCAAATAAAACTTTTCTGGTCCATATTAAAGTGACAGGTCGCTACAACAGTTTGTGTATAAACTGTTCTAACGACTGGAGTTGTGAAGTGGAATAAGGAAAAAATATTTATTTAGCAGACTAGCAGACTACCATATCAAAGTCAAAGTCAAAGTCAAATATCTTTATTTCGTAAAATCAGGTTAATGATTATTTGAAAAATATCGACCTTAGTTATGAATATACTCTTTGGAATTCAGGGAGGCGCTCAATTCAAACACAGGATAATTGTAATAAATATTTATTTTAATAAATACTTAGGTACTTATAAATTCCATACAGTGCAATACAATAGGGGGGGGGGGGGGGGGTTATCCGCCTATGATAATATATGTACTAGAAGTACATACTAGTATAGTATTATATTATCTGTGCTATAAGTAAACCCACCGATCCTAAGTTTTAAGTAGTACTCCGCTGGTTGCGCAGTAATTTTGAGCATTGTGCTGGGCATTCGTACAGTGACATTTAAGATGACGCTGGGGTCCAGCTTGCTCAACGGTTTCTAAATTCACGCGCCGCTCGCCAGCTCGCGCAGTGACATCTAAGGGCGCTGCCCCCCTGAGTGCATAGTGAAATATACGCTGTAGGTAACCTTTGTGCAGTGACTTTTAGATCACGCTGCGGCCCACAGCTCACTCAATAGCTTCTAAGTTCAAGCTCATTCGTCAGCTCGCGTAGTAACTTCTGCCTTCGCAAGGCACTGCCACGCTGAGTCCCCCATCGCACAGTAACTATCAAGATTGTAAGTTGTTCAATGGCTTCTAAGGTTGGCGCTGCGCTCGCCAGTTCGACTTGCGCAGTAACCTGATGCTGCAAGCTGGCGACCATTATGTCACTTTTAAAATTCTTCTTTCTGGACCGCACTCATTTTATTCGGAAGAGTCTCTCCTCCCCCCTCCCCTCCAGCCCTAGCTGGTCTAACTTAAGAAAAAACCGGGCAAGTGCATGTCGTTTCACGCACAATGTAGGCTTCCGTAGTACCCCATCCGTATAATGTACTGGTAAATGGGTCAAAAGCTGGGTACGCCCATGAGTACCTACCTACCCATTTAGGTAATCTATATTTTTGTGTCTATAAGGAATTTAAAAATGTACCTAGGTATAGTTTTATTAGTTGATAAATTTAGTTAAGTAATTTTAATGACTAACATCAGGTAGCGTAATGTGGGTAATATTCGCTACTGGATAGGTTGGTACCTAGACAACCTACTTACCTATTAAAAACAAACTCACGACCACAATACTTTGTTTTTAAAAAACAACATTCGCGGTTACTAAAGGGGCGTCTAAACAGGCCATTTTTTACGGCAATTGTGGCGGCAATGCTGTGGCCGGCAACATGGCAGTACTCTCCAATATTGATAAGATGGTTGCCAGACGATCGCTGAGCGATCGATTTTCCGCAATGTTGCCCGGACAATTTTGTTGTTGTTTCAGTCGCTCTCTATCTTAATGTTGTCGGGTTGTGTAGCCTGTTTAGGAGACTGAATCATTCGCTATACAATTGCAGACATATTGCCATTACAGGCTGAGCAATTAGTTGCCAATAGTGCCGCCACAAATTGCCGTAAAAAATGGCCCGTTTAGACGCCCCTTTAGGTAGATTACGAAGTTTTAAATTCTTTTTGGTTACATATTAATAACTTCATTGACAAAGTTTAAATAGGTAGGACTGTAGGACCGAATAAGATTATACTTGTTAACCTACATATTATCCTAATATTAATAATAAACCTAATAATAATATTTCAGGACAACTCACACAACACCATCTGATCTCAAACTAGGCTCTCTACTATGGCAACCAGACAACAGATAAACATACTTACTTAAATATTTCTAAATAAATATTATACTTGAATTCCACCCAGTCAGACACAGAATAAACCATCGTGCTCCTTACACAAAGTTTTATCCAGGGTAGGTTGATCGAACCCACGACTACTGGCTTAGCAGTCAGGGCCACTAAGCACTTGACCCACGGGCCAGTCAATATTGATGTTATTTAAGAAATAGGTAAGTATCTCAATTTTTTGCATAAAATATTCGCAAGATAATGACAGAAAAAAGTACATAAATAACGGCATAATATTTTGATAAGACAAAGATATGACGCGATATGTGTAGTGAGTCACCTTATTGGGATCGCCGGTGACGAAGGCAACACCGGTGACTGGTGCCTATATTACACGCAACAACAAAAATTAAGTACATGTATCATATACGCTCGCTTTCCAATTAATGCCAATGACCCTGTTTGGACCTAAGTCTTGATGTGCAAATTCATAAAATCATAACATTATGCTAATTCAAATGTTGCACTTTCTGATTGTAATTATTATGGTTTCTCGTAACAGTTGTAGAGGGGAATGACCTCTATCGAATTGTATTTTGTTTTATTGTGTTAGGTTATATTTTAAGTTTAGTCTAGTTTTGGTTTAGTAATTTTACTTTCTTTTAAGTACTCTAGAAAGTAAAATTACTGCATACTAAATACTTACAAGGTAGTATACCTACTTTGTAATATATATATTTTTTTCAGACTCGAGAATAAATACCCGTTCTAAATATAGGTATATGTTTAAAAGCACATTTATTACTGCTATACGTGTATTTAACCATATTCCTGTAGAAATAAAAAAATAAATGGTAACATCTTAAAAAAAATACTGCCTCTGTGGCGCGGTGGGAGTGTATCCGACTGCTACGCAAGAGGTCGTGAGTTCGATCCCCGCCCAGGATAAAACTTTGTGTGATGAGCACGATAGTTTATTCTGTGTCTGGGTGTTATTTATCTATATTATGTATGTATTTAGAAATATATAAGTGTATTTATCAGTTGTCTGGTTTCCAGAGTACAAGCTCTGCTAAGTTTTTGATCAGATAGCGTTGTGTGAGTTGTCCCAAGGTTTATTATTATTATGTATTATTATTATAAAATACTCTGAAACGATGGCTAATTCTGGTGTGTTTTTTTTATGTTTTGTCTTGTTTCTCTATCTGTTTGTTTCTTAGTCATAAGTAGAATAAAAATTGCAATACTCAAAACGGGTAACTGTCGATCCTTTAAAATCTATTTTATAACACACATAATTATGCACAGTTTTGCAATAAATCCATGTCCTATACTTTTAATACAAAGTACTTAGGTAGCAGATTATAAGAAAAATATGGAACGTAGCTAAGTAACTTACATAACTCAATAGGAATAAGATAGTAGTGGATACGTCGCGCTTACTAGTGCATATTTATTATTAGCTTCATGGTATCAGGGCCAGGAATATACTGCCCTAAATTAAATGTTGGAAGGCGACTCAAACATTGCAAAATAATTTTGACCGAAGTCATTCAGCTGTTCATATTCATACCTACCTTTAACAAATGAAAAAAAAAAAAAATCTGATATTACTAAGTTATATAAACAAGCCACGAGCGGGTGGTTATTAATATATATTATTACAAATCAATCTGTATACTGAGGTGATAAGACAATTTTATTTTTTTTTGTACCCAAAATGGCAAAACGGAATCCTTATAGTTTCGTCATGTCCGTCCGTCCGTCCGCAGCTTAACTCAGAGACTGTTAGTGCTAGAAGGCACTAAAATCAAATCATTATTTTTTAGGGTACCTACCTCCCCTATAATGTAAAGTATGGATGTGATTTTTTTTTTACCTACTCCATTGTGTGGGGTATCGCTATATAGGTCTTTTAAAAACGATTAGGGGTTGAAAAGACCATTTTGTGATTTAGGGATCCGTTTGTGAAATATTAAGATTGAAAATGCATTCAAATTTTTGTATGAGACAAGTGTCCCCCTCACCGAAAAAAATCACGGTAGTAGTATATATGTATAGTAAAATTAAAAGGGAAAACTATCGCAGCTAAGAAGGCTTTTCAAATTTACGAGTACCCAACAGCTGATCAAATGAGAAGTAGCAAACTTTCGTACAAATTCCATTGAAAATTATTATTAAGTAAGTATAACATAACGTTGTAAGTATGAAACAAAAACAACAGAAAACCCACTTCTTCGGATGGATTAATTGAGGGACCACCATTTCCATGCTCGTTCTTTTTATGGAGTAATCAGAAAAGGTTGATATTTGGTAAATTACTTTTACAAATATTTAACTAAAAGTTGTCATTCACAACATTTGAATAATATAAGTAAGTAACTTATGTTGTCACGATTGATTGACCATCTTTAAACGATTATAACTTTGAAATGGTTACTTTTACAAATGGCTGTATTTACAATTGTTTGAGAACTTTTACTAAAGGTTGGAGCATTCAAAACTGAAATTGGATATATGGTCCGTCAATGGGAACGCGAGCATAAGATTGGCCGCCGTAACCGACATCGGTTATGAGACCATTATGACATTATCAGTGTTGTATTTCTATGCATTGACGTAACAAAGCAATTAGTCATATTAAATAACGTCCTGTGTTTATGAGCCGAGGTATTTTTTCTACAAAACTACAAGGTTCATATAATATTACAGATGATGCAATGTGAATTTTACTTTTCTCTCGGAGGGGGATTTGGGGGTTCAAGCCCCCTCGAAATTGTAAAACAGTAGGTTGGTTAATACACAGTATACAAATGTATCCAGTGTTTAGTCTATTGTATCACCTAACACCCCCGTTTTCTCCGAAATTACGACACCCCCCATTCCGAAAAAGAATCCTGGGTGCGCCCATGTTTTTTATATTTGGGTAGGTATCTTGGTACACTTTTGCGGCGCCGTGATCAAAACACGGTAATTTATATACCTATTACCTACTTATTTGACAGTAGGTAAGTAAAGGAAACAAAATTAGACCTCATTCGAACGAGCGTATTATTAACGCGCGTAAAAAACGCTCAAAAGTAACAAATGCAAGCCAAACTACACGTTCACACAGCACAGATTTTAAAACGCGACGTATATTTATCGCGCAGTGTTGTGTTTTCTACACTGCGCATTGGGTATTGGGAATAGCTCGCTCGTTCCAATGAGGAGTCGAGATATGTAGCGATTGTTTGTTGGTCGATATCGCTGCGTTCGGTGGTCATCATGAGTTTCCTGTGTGACGGAAGTATCTAAAGATAATTTCGTATTTAGGCCGCAGTTTATCTGTCGTTCGTATACTTATCTATCGACGGCTCTCTGTAGTCCGAGCTTTTTAATTATAATTACAAACTAAAACTCAAATTTATTATCCGACCTCCTTAGTATCTAATAGTTCAATTTGATGTTTTTTTTTAAACCGGTTTTATTAGGCTGCTGATTGCACCAATTTATTATCAATTAGGTTATAAGAAATATGGTAAAGGTAATTTGAGTTTGTAAGCACTTACAGTACTCCCAAATTAATAATGCACATGCAGATCTTCGCTAATTGTCGTATTCCCGGAAACACTCGAATCATGGAATCGTAAGAGCCCTAAACAAGGCATTTGCATTTTGCACCTTGTTTAAAAGAGATAGGAGTCAATATCATGTGTGCACAATCGAAAACAAATCGGGCGTTCGGCAGCTGTCGCCGGTCAGCGAAATGTCTGTCAGTCGTCTTTATATATTGGTAGTGACTGCACGTGTTCTCTATTTGTGGAAATATATAGAGCTGCTATTACACACCCTTCTTGGTAAATATAATTTCAACATTAATTAGCTTATTCAGATTTAAATAGTATATTTTGAAAAAAGGAAAATAAATAACATATTTCACGTTTTTTTAATATTAAAAAAATAAAATACCTACATTAAATACATATTAAGTACTAGAAAAACATTTAAAAAATGAGATTTATTTAAATTAAATAAATAGATAAACATGCATAAAAAATATATACCTAACTCTGCCCATGCCATTTTCTTTCAGACGAATTCTTCCAAAATGGATAAATTTAAACGTGGAAAACCGCTTAATTCACAAGCACGGCAAATGGTATTTAATGTGTACCTTTATTTCTTAAATGAAGCCAATGTTTTCAACAGAGACCATGATGGTTATTTTAAAAAAATTCAAGACCGTGTTACAAAAGCTACAGGAATTTCGCGACGAACTTTGAGTAATATCTTAAACGAAAAAAAACATAATCAATCAAAGAAATTTTCTACACCGAAAAAAGGAAGACCTAAAAGTAGATTTCGGCTGGTACTTGATGATTTCGACTACTGTGTTATTCGTAATATGATATACAATTTTCAATTGACGCTGAAAGAACTCCCAACTGTAAATAATTTAAGAATAAAGTTGATCGAAGCTATTAATTTCAAAGGCTGTGCCGAGACTTTAAGGTTGATCTTGAAAGACATGGGGTTTAGGTTTCTGAAAACTGATAATAACAGACAATTACTTATGGAAAAACATGATATACGCCTAAAAAGGATCAAATATCTCAGAGAAATACAACAGCTGAGGAGTTCTGGTAGAAACATAGTATTTATGGACGAGTCGTATGTGCACACATCACATACTAAGGGTAAAACTTGGCAAGATAGCAACAAAAAAGGTATCAAACAACCCATTTCCAAAGGAGAGCGAATAATTATTGTACACGCAGGCAATGAAAAAGGCTTCGTCCCAGGGGCTCTAATGTTACATAAATGTGTCGACTCAGAAGGTGACTATCATAAAGAAATAAACGCGGAACGTTATCAAACTTGGCTACGCAATCAATTGATTCCCAACTTGCCTCCTAATAGTGTGTTGGTAATAGACAACGCCCCATATCATAATAAGCTGTCTGTGAAACCACCAAACTCAAACACATCTAAACCACAAATGACAGCTTGGTTACAACAACACAACATTCCGCATGACCCAAAGAAACTGAAACCCGATTTGTATAAAATTATACAAAGATACAAAGAAAATTACACAGAATTTGCCATTGACCGTATAATGGAGGAACATGGGCATAAAATTATACGATTGCCACCATATCATCCCGATTTTAACCCTATTGAAAATATTTGGTCCCAAATAAAGCAACACGTGGCCAAGAGAAATATTGCAATGACTGTGACGTCAGTTAAAGATGCTATATTAGAAAAAATCAATAAAATAGGACCAGAAGAATGGAAAAAAGTTTCTGATCATGCGGTTCAATGCGAAGATGAATATAGAAAATTTGAGCCAAGAATCGATAGTTATTCCGATAAACTGATTATTTACACAGGTGATAGCAGTGAGGAAAGTGTAAATGAACAAGAGCATAATGAAACTTCTGATGAATCTGCGATGTCGGGAATAGAGGTCTTCCTCGATTCTGATTAATTTTTTTATAATTGTATTATTTTTCTGGAATGATTAGTGCTGTAAACAAATTTGAACTGAGATTTTGATTATATTTTATGTAAACCTCTATTTGAAAACGTTTTTTTCTCCTTCTAATAAAACCTTATGTTATTTAAACCTTTTCCTCCATAATTACACCAACTTCGGTAAGACACTTGAAAACTAATCACTCCAACAATGATTGTAGCGTTTTCGCTATTTACTTACATGGAATTATCGAATCAAATTTCGTTACAGGTAAATCAAATCTGTTTTAGCACAAAACACATAATATATAAAATTAGGCATAGAGAAATTGCTCTTAACCACTCTATATAAATATCGTCTTTCGACGCTCGGGTAATACGACCGTTGCCGAACAATGACGAAGATTTCCGAAGATTTCTATGCGCATTATTACTTTTGGAGTACTGTACATTATTTACATTCAATTATGCTATACAAGTAAAGGTACGATTGAATTGGACAAGACCTAAAAACAATTAACCGACATGAAAAAACCAGACAAGAGCGTATGTTCATGCGTTGTACCTGATTTTAATAATTGCACCAGCAGAAGCGCGTATGTTCATGGTACTTACGCCCTTTTGTAGAGAAAAGCGGGTTTTCGGCAATAACTCAACGACGGGATATCCGATCATGTCCAAAATAATTTTAGTTTATAGTATTTGTTAAGCGCACAATGCAAACCGTCGGAGCAATTATTTCCAAATATATTCACTCTGTCACATAATACCTACGTTGTATTTTTACTCACGCCCTTTTAATGGTATATTTAACAAAATTGATTAATGAAAATGAAGTAATAGGAGGGTAGTTAAGGGTAAATGCTTCTAAAATTCAAGAGTTTTAGACGCATTTACCCTCTTTGGGGCAAAGGCATCTTTATTTAATCAATAAACGTGCTACTTTCTCGAGATTAAGATTCAGTTACGTGCTAAAACTTAAAATATCTTATAGAAGTAGGAAACCAAATGAGATTTATTAATATCGGGAAAAATTCGCCTACTTTTGCACAGACGCATGTATCCTTTGAAATATCCAGATGTGCATAACAATTTATCATATGGAACTATAAGAATTAGGTAGGTACAATTACAACTATTAAAATAAAAACAAGACAGTAAGTAGGAATTAATACTATTAAAACCAAGTCCAATATCTAGTATTAATAATGGTCGGTAATGCCACTTAGGTACGGCCGGTCTCAATAATCTACCTAGGTATCTATGGATTTGTCTTAACTATACTCTATACTAATATTATAAAGAGGAAAGATTTGATTGTTTGTTTGTATTGAATAGGCTCTGAAACTATTGGACGGGTTTGAAAAATTCTTTCATCGTTGTATGCTACACTAACCCCGGGTGACATAGGCTATTTTTTATCCCTGTATTCCCACGGGAACGGGAACTACGCGGGTGAAACCGCGAGGCGTCCGCTATTATGTTAAATTATATATTACTAGCGGCCCGCTCCGGCTTCGCACGGACATTTCTCCACTATAAATAAACGCTGTTTTCGTGAGGATCTAATTTGTTTTTGAAAATAAAATATAGCCTATGTTGCTTCCCGATAATGCAGCTTTAAGTAACATATTTTATTAATGCTGTATTGCTTAAAATCGCTTCGTAAATAAGCCATTATTTCTCGTAAAAAGTAAAGGATATAAATTATATATATACCACTACACACACTACCATCGCACCTTTTTTGTAGACCTTTTAAGGTGTACAATACTGTAGTAAATTATTTTGATCTATCGTAGGGTTCAGTCAGCGTTTGCAACGTAAACTCAAAAAGATATGTTTATTTACCACATCGCATTAGAAACCTCTAAAATTATCAATGTTTATCTAAAATAACATGCATGCTTTATACATATAAACCTTTCTCTTGAATCACTCTATCTATTAAAATAAACTGCATCAAAATCCGTTGCGTAGTTTTAGAGATCTAAGCATACATAGGGACAGACAGACAGCGGGAAGCGACTTTGTTTTATACTATGTAGTGATTTACTTATAGCTTTTGTTGTCAAAGATATAGGTACCTCTAGTAGCCAAATCCATCGATAGTTAGATTATTGAGACCGGCCGTTAGTCGTTTGTCATTAATCAAATTGGGCGTCACAACACAAATGTTTAATTTGATTCCGTTAAATGTTTATTTCTCTTTAAATAACAATTAAATACTTATCTCAATATTTTATACATCCTTAAAGAGTAAGAACATATTATGATTTACGGCCGGTCTCAATAATCTACCTATCGATGGATTTGGCTACTAGAGGTAGAATTTTGAGGTATTTTGTATAGAGCATATTTCAAATATATGCCTCTACTAGCCAAATCCATCGATAGTTATATTATTGAGACCAGACGTTAGCAAAAAAGGTTGATGGTACCTGATTCTGGGGCTATTATGTATCTACTACAGCCGTAATAACGAATAACGTAATAAACCGACATTTCTGCTCTGGTGGTGTATGCTACACCTGAATGCAGAGTTCCATAATAAATATGACCAGCTTCTAAATAACTGCATTAGTTGTTTTTAAACTTTCGCGATTTTTATACATATTAGTTATATTTCGGGACTTAATCGCGTGCAATTCGATTGAAACGTCGGGTAAATAAAAGGTTCGTACCTTTAAATAATTCACGCGATTAAGTCCCGAAATATAACTAATATATAACTGCATTAGATTCATTTTAATCTTCGCAAGTTTGACCATGTCTCTTCTTACCGTTCCAAACTGAAATGGCTCCCTATTCGCCAGCGTCTTATAGTTTGCGCGCTCTCACTACTCTCTATTCAATTCTTAATTCTACCACTGCTCCCTTATACTTGACTTAAATGGTCATGTAGGTCTGAGGACACCACAGAACTCAGTGATACATGGTAATTTTACGGCACTTCCAACAGCTAGGGTCTCGACATAATTAATATAGCAATGTAATTTGACTTAGTTACATCTCGTTAACACCTATTTTCAAATAAGAAATAGCAACTCATAACATACAAAAGTTAGAGTTCAACCTCATAAATGGACTATATTCTTTGCGATAGATCAATTTGCACAATTTTATAGACCACAAGTTGTAAGTAGGTACCTGGAGGCTTACTCTAATTCGATGAAAACGAAGTTTCGATCAAAAATGAGGTGGTAGTATACAGAGCCAGGAACATCTATTTTATCCACTCCTTCCAGAAAATCTTCCATGGATTGTTCGAACTTCTTGTGCTTACTCGAAAATTTATTAGAATAGTCCCCGTAAACTTAAGAAATTTAAGTAAACGAAAATTCATGAATTTCGTTCTAAGGAAAGAGAGTAGGCCTACTGGTGATGCACTAACCACTCAACACTGACTACTTATGGCCTGTTTAATATTATCAAATTGGAACCATAAATAAAATTATCAAAAATGTTAACCCCGGCCCCATATAAAATGGTGCAATTTCCATGAGCCGATAAATTTACTGCCCTTAATCTATACTAATATTATAAAGCGGAAGAGTTTGTTTGTTTGTTTGCTTTGTTTGTTTGTTTGTTTAAACGCGCTAATCTCAGGAACTACTGGTCCCATTTAAAAAATTCTTTTTTTGTTGGATAGCCCATTTATCGAGGAAGGCTATAGGCTATATAACATCGCGCTACGACTAATAGGAGCAGTGTAGCGACGAGAAATGTTGCAAAAACGGGGAAAATTTACGCATACGAAGTTGTGCGGAACAGCTAGTCTATACTAATATTATCTATACTAATATTATAAAGCGGAAGAGTTTGTTTGTTTGCTTTGTTTGTTTGTTTAAACGCGCTAATCTCAGGAACTACTGGTCCCATTTCAAAAATTCTTTTTTTGTTGGATAGCCCATTTATCGAGGAAGGCTATAGGCTATATAACATCGCGCTACGACTAATAGGAGCAGTGTAGCGACGAAAAATGTTGCAAAAACGGGGAAAATTTACGCATACGAAATTGTGCGGAACAGCTAGTCTATACTAATATTATAAAGCGGAAGAGTTTGTTTGTTTGTTTGTTTGTTTAAACGCTATAATCTCTGGAACTACTGGTCCGATTTAAAAAAATATTTTTTTGTTGGATAGCCCATTTATCGAGGAAGGCTATAGGCTATATAACATCGCGCTACGACTAATAGGAGCGGAGTAGCGACGTGAAATGTTGCAATAACGGGGAAAATTTACGCATACGAAGTTGCGCGGGACAGCTAGTAATACATATTTTAAAGAGACACTTTAAAGAACAAGGAGACAGCAACACTCTATGAAATTCTTTCAAACATTTTGCGTGAATACCGTTAAGGATAGGATCCACCATGGTGGAATGTCAAGTCTCAGTTATTGTTTTTAAACTTTCTTTCTTTAAATTTTTATACATATTATATATATTTCGGGACTTAATGGCGTAAATTATTTAAAGGTACGAACCTTTTATTTACCCGACGTTTCGATCGAATTGCACCGATCGTGGTCACGGGTCGACTCTTACCTTTAAATAATTCACGCGATTAAGTCCCGAAATATATCTAAAATCTAAGTTAAAACAGAAAAAGAAGTATTCTAAAGATGGAAACAAACAAAAAAAGTGATCGCCTGATCGAAGTAAAAAAGAGAACTACGAAATACGTTGCAATGACAAAAGTTTTATCCAACCACCATCTCTACAAACAAAGAAAATGCTAAAACTTAAGCAGAAATATTTAAATTAATAACGTTCAAACAAAAGATATCATGTGAAACAAATAGATTAGGGACTCATTCGGTAAACTGTTGATGGCAAAGAAATTCTTAAGAGTTTTGGCAGAAATACTATCAAAGACTTCTTAACGAGGAGTTTCCACAGCAACCACTAACAACTTTGCCATGTGCTAAGGACCAGTCATTGCAATCCTATCCCAGGAAGTCAAAATAGTTATCCAAATTTCAAAGCTACCTAACCAGGTACAGTTCCAGCCGAGCTGTGGAAAAATAGGCAGAAACGGAGTAGCAGCGTAGATGACAAAGTTATTCAATGAAATACTTATAGGAAACCCACCAAACATGGGATAGGAATCTATCCAGATCATTAAATTAGTCACTTCACGATGTGGACTGTTAGGAGTATTATTATTATTATTAATAACCAAAATATAATTAGAGTAGGCTTCGTGAAGTTAAGAAATGTAAGTAAAAGAAAATTCATGAATTTCATTATAAAGAAAGAGAGTAAACCTACTGTCGGAACTTTTCAGTAGCTGACAGTAGTTTATCATAAGCTACTATAAACACTAAACACATTTTTCATGAACTTCGTGTGTAAAAAGTGGCATAATTTGGTATTTTTTATGGTTTCTTATATTAACACCACCACACGGCAATTACGCCGCCGCCACCGACGTTTTAGACGTCAGACGCCGACGTTTTAGACATCAGACGCCGACGTTTTAGACGTCAGACGCCGCCGTTTTAGACGTCAGACGCCGACATTTTAGACGTCAGACGCCGCCGTCGGTCAAAAAGGCGTCGGCGCATACCTTGTAGAGGTATAAACCCACTTTTACCAATTTGGTCGCACTGCCTGGATCAAACAGTGTTACAATAACTTAAAATACGTATTTAGAATATTACTTACGAGGATACGGTTGGAATATCAAGGAAAATGTTAAGGATAAATAAATACCATGTTTATGTAGGTAAATAAAATGATTTCCTTTATTCACAGCCTAAAATAACATGGAATACATAAGACATAATATTTACTTATATTTACGTAATTTATGAGAAATAAATAATTATTTGCATTAAGTTTATAGATTATATTAATAATTTTCTTATTATCATACTAAATAAGTAATAATTTCTACGGAGCTAGTTTGTGCGCAGAGTTAGTGTCCATTGCACCTAGAAAATGTACGACAATAGTCGGCCTTACCCACTAGTTGTTATCGCTACATCTCTAACCAAAAGATTTTTTTTTAATTCTAGAGAGAAAATAAGCAGCTAAGTAAATTAAAATATATTAATAAAAAAATGCATAGTTTTTTGACGTTCACACATTATAATCTTAAGTTTTGTAATTAATTATTTATAATAGCACCTTTAAATAAGTACCTACCTATCTACTAGTTGGTACTAATAACGGAAAATCGTTAAAACCTAATTTCTTCGGAGGTTAGGTTAATTGTACACTACCCAGGCGTGGATTCAAAGGAGTACTACAGAGGCAATTGCCCCCTCCAGGTTCTACTGAAATACCTTTTTATTAGCGGTGTGTTATGACCGGAAATTGCCTCCCCGAGTGGCTGGTGTATTGATGTTGTATCAAGTACAGGGTGTATTTGAATTAACATCAGGCCATTCTTTTCTTCCTTTTGATATCAGATTAATATTTTATATTTAATGATTCGTTACAAGTACTTTGGCCAATATTTAAGCACATATAGTTTTTACCTTTGTTGTAAGTAGATGCTCCTACTATATTGTACCCACTAAGGCTGATTTTGGTTTATCTCATGTTTCAACTTTTTGATAATACAATTTGCATCAGTCCTTTAACATGGTGTATGGTATATTAGTCGCAGCACCTTACCCCCATATCAAGTTTATAAACATTCAAACATTGTAAAATTGGCAATTTGAAAAGAGTGTCCGCGAGTTTTTATTGCCAGGTTCTTTTCTCCGGCTTTACCTATTGTTTGCGAAATTTCATCGATACACTAGTACTAGCGAACGACTCGCACTTCACCAATGGAGGCAAATTGGTGAAGTGCGATTTGTTTTAGAGGGGGGGGGGGGGGCCTCCAAAACAAATTTCTGGATCCGCGCCGGACACTACCAAAGTCAACTAGCTACATCTATCATTATTTAATTTAAAACAAAACTTGAGTCGACCCGTGACTACGATCGGTGCAATTCAATCGAAACGTCGGGTAAATAAAAGGTTCGTACCTTTAAATATTTCACGCGATTAATTTCCGAAATATTATATCTAATATAAAATAAGACTTGTTATAAGTACTTACAAGGACATTCTTACAACTAGTTAAACTACAAACTAGTATCAGTCGAACTATATACGTTTTTATAACTAAATAAATGCATTTACTGCCTATGAACGGTGACAGTAACAGTACATTACATTTTATAAGAAATGTTTAACTAAAAATAGATATTATATTTTCCTTACTAGTTCCATTAACTGCTCCTAGACCAGTAACATAAACGCTAATCTAATAGAATGACGTCGTTGCGCATACAAAACCACGAATAATAAATTTATATTATCTATATTAGTATTATAAGGCTAAAGAGTTTGTTTAAACTGGATGATACAACACAATACAGGAACTACTGATTCGAATTGAAAAATTATTTTACTGTTGCATAGCCCATTTATCGAGGAAGGCTACGACTAATAGGAGCGGAGCAGCAATGAAAAATGTATCAAAAACGGAGAAAATTTACGCAGACGAAGTTGCGCGGCTCAGCTAGTAATAACAATAAATATAATATTACTAACTAACTCGCGCTACATCGTATGAGTAAATTTTCCACAATTCGGACCCTTAGCTCCTGAGATTATCGTGTTCAAACAAACAAACAAACAAACTCTTCAGATTTATAATATTAGTATAGATTTGTTTAGCGTTTACTACTTGTCTAGCGTCGCGTAGCGTAGGTCTGTTTTGTCCTGACTGCTAATTCAGAATTCAGACATCGTGGGGTCGATTCCAAACAGATTGACCGCGGTTTATTCTCGGTCTGGATGTAATCCTACTATCCTCCTATCCAACTAATATTATAAACCTCTAAGCTATTTGAACGGAATTACGGATTATAGGGAACGGATATATGCGGCTCCTACACGCAAAAAATATCTGAATATATTTGGATGAAACTTTACAACAATGTAGTTTTTACATCCGAACTGCCTCTGTGGCGCCGTGGGAGTGTGACTGCTACGCAAGAGGTCGTGGGTTCGATTCTAACACGGGACACCACTTTGTGTGATCCACAAATTGTTGCTTAAGTGTACTTAGTGTCCGTAACTTGTATGTTTGTAAAGCCCCGCGACACAGGGCTTGTACTAGCCTAGTACGGGAGACGTATTTAAAAAAATATATACATAAATGCGAAAGAAAGGTTGAACCGATTTATATGAAATTATTTTGGAGAATGGAGAATTAGTATGGAGATAGTTTGAATAAAATAGGATAGTTTTTATCGCGATAACCGATATCCACGCTGGCAAAACCGCAGGCGAAACCTAGTAGTCTACTCGTATATAACCAAAATTTGTTTTACCTTACTCGTCCTTGATAGTAATCTCTTCTAGGTACAAAATACCTTCGATTTATAACATTTTCAGTTGGATTGAAATACAAATACGGTCCGTGACGAGTTTGTATACTGTGTATGTCTTTGAATTGCCTCATATCACTCCGTGGTGGTACAAAGTTCACTGGGGGTAATACCACTGCAGGGATAGGGCCTTCGATACCCGTCGGCAAGTCTAAATCTTTTTCACTATCTATAACATAAAAATCTGCTAAATTAGGATTGTTTACTGGTTGTAAAGTTACTTTTTCAGGTTTTACTGCTGTAGGTAGTTGGATTTCTTGCTTCTGTGGAACCTTGTTTTCGTTATTATCATTATTGAATTGCGTATTGTCATTATTATGATTATTGTTTTGCGTATTTTCGTTATTATTTAAAGTAAACATATTAAAGTTATCTCGTTGCGAATTAGGTTGATACGCATTATGTATTACACTTTCAGTATTTAAATTGTCACTTATTTTTGTTATTGTATCATCTGAGTTGGTTTTGATATTTTCTTCTAAGATTTCGTCTGAATGTGTGCTTTCTTTTTTTGTTAAATTGTCGTATAGTGGGTCTTCTAGAGGTATGCCGTCGGGGATGTCTTCGAAGGAGAAGTCGTGGCTGATGAGGATCTCGTCTCCATCTAAGGATCTTGCTTTTGTGTAGAGATTGTCTGCTGATGTGTATTGAGGTGCGTCGTGGGAGATTCTAGGCGGACAGTCTTCGGGTATTGTGAATAGCTGTGAAATTTAAAATTATGGTTAAATTAGAAATAATAATATAATATCTATTGTCTGAATTAATTTCTTGTGTCTGTGAGTCTTAAAGTTGTATTCTATAAAAGAAAAAATGAGTTTCTAAATGAAAACAATAAGAACTAAATGCAACTAGGTACTTATATAATACAATAATAATAATATCTTGGGACAACTCATACAACTCTGATTCCAAACTAAGCAGAGTTTGTACTATGGAAACCAGACAACTGATAAATATTATAGATAAATAACAACCAGACACAGAATAAACCATCGTGCTCATCACACAAAGTTTTATTCTGGGTGGGGATCGAACCCACGACCTCTGGCTTAGTAGTCAGGCTCACTAACCATTAGACCAACAAGTCAGTCATGGTCTGAGTTAATGTTAAGTTAAATGAAACTTCTTACCTATTTAGTACCAAATACACATAATGTAAATATCGATACTTGTTTCTGATTCAATAAAAATGAAAATGCTTTATCTACTATATAGACTGCCTCTGTGGCGCGGTGGGAGTGTATCCGACTGGTACGCAAGAGGTCGTGGGTTCGATTACCATACGGGACAGCACTTTGTGTGATCCACAAATTGTTGTTCCGAGTCTGGGTATACTTTGTGTCCGTGACTTGTATGTTTGTAAAGTCCCCCGCGACACAGGGCTTGTACCCTACTGCGAGAGTCTTTTTTAAAAAAAAAAAAAGAAAAATTGAGTAGATTTAGAAATAGGCTAGGGTAGTATGTACAACATATTTTATGACCACAATCGGTTCAATTCGGTCGAAACGCCAAGCAATCTAAGGCAAGGTAATCAAAAAAAGGTAAACTAAAAGATATAATGCAAGACAGATTATAAACTTACGGCGTTCGCAATTAACGTGTATTTTTGGAAATTTTGAAATAGACTGAACTAAAATACCTGTGTATCATTATGTGCAGGCACGTAGTAATCCTGTACCCTGGCGTAGGCAGGCTTGGTCCTGGCGCTGACCCCCACGGCGTGTATGTTGTAGCACTGATGACCCCCGCTCGAGAGCGGAGAGCTACCGTCCGAGCTGCCGAGGTAGAACGTCGCGCGGCTGTTTGTTGGGGATAGCTCTATGCGACGGAGTACTGGGAATAGAGATAGCTTATTAACATGATTTTGTTACGAGTAGCATGGTATGTATCTATGTAACTATGTAATGGAATCTTTGAACGTGTTTTTCAACCAAATCAGAACGGTTTATTAATTGGAACTTTGCACACTTATCAAGGACCGATTACAATACAATCCGATGAAAAGGGATTTATTTGAACATTAAAAAAATAGTGGTTGCAAGTTTATATGAAACTCCGCCGGTTTTGAAGTTAGATGTGCGGATTTTGTATTTGGCTTATTGGTTTAAATTTAATAAAGAAAATATATTTCGACGTTTTTGAAAAACCAACCCAAAAATACGGGATCCAACTAAAAAAAAAACTCTATTTTTTAAAACTTATAAGAGATTATTTTTTGCGTTTTAGTACAGTTATTTACATAAGATTGTTTTTTTTTATTTTTTTAAACTTTTATTTTTTTCTTATTTATTTCACAGTAAATAGAACAGCATGAATTAATTACACTATTAAACAAAAAATACTATTGACACTTTTTGACACAATACTTCTGTTAGACAATACTTCATATTGTCTGACAATATCGTCTTCCATTAATTCAAAAACCAAACGAATCAAGGAATTGAGTCCAAGACAGCATAAGTATCATTCAATGAGCGAGGTACAGCAAGGTACATTGTGACAGATCGATCATCCCATTCAGTATTTTGCACGTTCCAATCATCTGATTAAATGTCCGTCCCATTCTAAATTTTAATCAGTCTCAGATTTTATTTCGCGAAACAATTATAGGTGATCATCATACAGAAGGCATTTGGAATTGCAGATTACATCTGCAAAAATTATAAATGGAAACTCACATTACGTCTGGTAGATAATTAACCATTAAAACAAAAATGAGCGGTCCAAGTACGGATCCTTGGCGGACTCCTGAGCGAGTTAGGTTAAGACGAGACTCATAAAGCCCTAATCTCACAAATTGCTGTCTACCGCGCAAATAATTTTAGCGAAAGACGCGCAAATAAGCGAAAAGATACAGAAAATCTGAAGGTATAGGTATATACCTATACCTTCAGATTTTCTGTATCTTTTCGCTTTTCGTGTATATACCTTTAAATTAATCCCTATTAAATATTATTATGTACTCTATTGAATGCTTTGTAAAAGTCGAAGTAGTGAACACTTACCTACTTGAGCGCTTTTAATGACCTTTTCGTATGGAAATCATGTTGTTTATTGCAGAGAAATTGTTTTGTCTGTCTATCTAAGTTTTGTGTAAAATCATCTCAAAGATTTAGTTATAATTTTTATAGGCATTTATTGCCAATTACTTTATTAATACAATAATTGCATTTATTAGATAGGTGGTTCGATTCCAGCCCCGGTTTGGCATACGGAAGTCTCCTGTTCGATTTCTGGGTCTGGACTTCAAATTTTTCTATCTCTCAAATTGGAATTATTGCATCTCAAAGATCTTTACCGAAGATTGAATATATGGGCGATATTTGTCAACATATGTTTTATTATTGGTGTTTGGAATAAGAACTTCATGTAACACTTACATGTTTTTTAATGCTATTATTATAAATATGCTTATGATATATTAAGTGCCGACTGACAGAACTGTTTATGATAATTCATTAAGGATGTTTATTTATTTATTTTACTTGCTTGGTGGCCTAATGATTCGTATCAATATGATGAACCCCCGTCAAGAACTTAGGGTTCCATAAAATAAAAGGTATTTGGTGAGTGTTCTGTTAAGTTAACAAGTTTGGGAACCCCTGATCTAAATCGCAAGCATTGCTCTCACAGAACAAAAGAAAGATAGGTTGTTTCTAATGCATGTAGTGTACTCACATGTGTAAGGTTCCGTCAGCTGGCGGTACAGCAGCTGCGCGTCTGCCCCGTACCCGCCCGGCAACCACACCTCCAGCAGCGCCATCTCCGGGAACTGACCGCTCCACACCACACATGCCTGTCACACATTTGCGTTATTTCAAATTTATGTTGATCTTCATTATATGAATATACTTATGTCGCAAGAGGTCTTGGACTAAGGGCACGTTTCCAACTGTGTCATGACAACAGATTGTCGTGTCGTTTAAAGTTTCGGCGCTAGTGAATTTAAATGGCGTGATTCTGTTGCGCGGTGGGAGTGTGTTCGAGTGCTACGCAAGAGGTCGTGGGTTCGATCCCCACACGGGACACCATTTTGTATGATCCACAAATTGTTGTTCCGAGTCTGGGTGTACTTTGTGTACGTGACTTGTATGTTTGTAAAGTCCCCCGCGACACAGGGCTTGTCACATTATTGCGGGAATACCTGTCAACAGTTTTGCAGTCGTGACCGATTGTCTGAACGGCTAGCACGACAGTCGTAAAACGACTACCTACGGTAGCCATGCGACAAGGCGACCGCCGCCGTGAACCGTAAAAATGTCATCGCCAAGCAATACAACAGTCATTCAACATCAAAATATTTTGACGACACAATTATGATAAACAGTCGTTATAATGGGAACAGCTAGAGACGACAGTCGTCCAACGATAAATTGATAGTCTCGACATAGTGGGAACGCGCCCTTAGGCATTGCAATCGGCTTATAAACTACTATAAAAATATTAATAGATAGAGGAGTGTATAAGTACAGGTTTTGGATAAGCACATCATTCGAATCTATGGACGATTTTCTGGAACGAGTGGATTAAATAGATGTTACTGGCTCTGTATTACCACCTCATTTATAGTCGAAACTTCGTTTTCATAGAATTAGAGTAGGCCTCCAGTTGTGTTCGCAGTCGACTTGGACTTGCACTGACATCAGCTAGTGCTTTAGTAACGAGTTGCTTATACTCCAGCGCAACTGGTACTAGGGATGGAAAGACACATTGGCATACCCAGAAGGGAGGGGGATCGGAAAGATCGAACACCCCCCCCCCCACCGAAATGGCAAAAAAGGTAGGTTATATATTGAAGGTAGGGTAGGTAGTAGGTATTGCAACAACAGCAGCACGGCTGGTAGGGGTTTGTAGTAGTTAGGATCTATTTCCTCGGTGAGAAATCAAACTAGTCAAATATACCTACTATCTAAAACCCTTCCCAAAATTACGAAAACACCTCCTGAAAAATGATCCTGGAACGCCAATGGAAATATATAATACTAGCTGACCCGACAGACTTCGTCCTGTCAAAAAGATTTGTAATGTGGCAGTTTTTGTGCCTACGTATCTTAAAAAAATCTCCTGAACAGAACCGTCACCCTGGTGATAGGGCGTTGTGAATAAAAAATAATTAAATAAAACATATATAAGGATTTAAAAGTAAATAATCGCTTTATTGTTAATCATGTGAATCATTATTATTATTATTATCATTGTAGTGCTTTGTGGTATACGATGTTTACTTGCAAATCCTGTTGGACCCATTAGTGGAACATAACAGTGGAACGAACAGTCCGAAATCGTTCTTTGTTTGATTACCTGGCGCATAGATAAACAAATCTGATGGTTTTCCAACACGGGAACAGGCAACATACAATTGACCATGTGAGAAACATGGGTTTTCTAGATTAATACCACAAACACTTAATGATTGCCCCTGGGACTTGTTTATAGTCATAGCAAAAGCAAGCCGCACTGGAAACTGTAGTCGTTTAAACTCAAATGGCACATCAGTCGGAATCATTGGGATGCGCGGTATGAGAACATCTTCTCCTTTATACTTTCCTTTGAGTATAGTTGCTTCTATCACATTGTTTAGTAATTTTTTTATCGCTAACCGTGTACCGTTGCAAAGACGCGGTTGGTTGATATTTCGCAACATTATAACAACCGATCCAACCTTTAATTGAAGATTGTGAGGTGGCAATCCTGGCAAATCCAGCGAGTTGCGATTTGTTCTTGAATTTTAAAATTTAATTCATTTACATCTATGTTTTTTGCAGCCAGTATAGCTCGTTCGCTCAACCAATCATGGTTTCTGTAATTTTGAGAAACATCTGGAAACACCTTCTGAATAAGTTCATCTTTTGATCGAGTTAACTGACAAAAACTTTGAGGAAAGTTAATGCAGCCAGTCAACATGTCTATAGGAAATTTGCCATTACCAATGTCAATGAGTTGTTTAGAGAATATGTTTCCAGATTGGTCATTTTGCAACTCGACACGCATATTCTTGCTTAAATGAAGTACTTTGACATGTTTCCACAAATTGGAGGACTTTAGACATGCATTGAGTTCATCAGCTGGCGTTGATCGTGGAATCACTGGCAATGTTTGACGAAAATCTCCTGCTAATAAAATCATTGCACCACCAAATCGGTTATTATTGCTACGTAGATCTTTTAAGGTTCTGTCTAAAGCCTCCAAAGATTTTTTATGTGCCATCGTGCATTCATCCCAAACAATCAATTTACATTGCTGCAAAACCTTTGCCATTGCAGAGTTCTTCGAAACGTTGCAGGTTGGAGTTTCATTGCTTTGTATATTTAATGGCAATTTTAGTGCTGAATGGGCTGTTCGACCACCTTCAAGCAAAGTTGCTGCGATTCCCGACGAAGCGAGTGCAAGTGCAATTTTATTTTGTGAGCGAATTGTTGCTAATATTAATGAAATCAAAAAAGTTTTTCCTGTACCACCAGGTGCATCTAAGAAGTAAATCCCTCCAGTTTCATCATTTGTTACTTTCATAAGAGTTTCAAATACATACTTCTGTTGTTCATTTAACAGTGGAAGATTTGTTTGAATTAATTCTTTCAAAGCGTTGAGATCATACAGTCTTTCTCGATGCAACTCTTGGTTAAAAGCGTCATGCATTGTACGATTGGGCGCGGTCAGGCCTAATTGAATTAATAGTTTGTTTGACATTATCAAGCACATGTCCTCAATTGAAATCAATGCTTCATTGTAAATTTAATATGAACTTTATACCATAGCAATAAAGCTCAAATTGACTACGTTTTAGTTACAAATCATTTGTATGGGAAAAAGAAAAGGGCTATTTTTAGGGTTTTTCCAGCAATAATTCTAATTTTTCTCACCGTAAAAACCATCCTTGAACTTCAACGAACATTTTAAAAAAAGATTTGGCCAAATTGGTCCAGGCGTTGTTGAGTTATGCGCTTACCAACACATTTTGCGATTCATTTTTATATTATAGAAGATTAGCTGACCCGCGCAACTTCGAATGCGTCAATTTTCCCCGTTTTTGTAACTTTTTTCATTGCTGCTCCGCTCCTATTGATCGTAGCGTGATATTATATAGCCTATAGCTTTCCTTGATAAATGGGCTACCCAACAGAAAAATAATTTTTCAATTCGAACCAGCAGTTCCTGAGATTACCGCGTTCAAACAAACAAACTCTTCAGCTTTATAATATTAGTATAGATAACAAAGATAGAGAACTGTGTATACCTCAATAATAGCAGCACAGTAGCAGTTAGTCTGGTTGTGTTCGCAGTCGAAAGGTCCGTCAGTATGAACAGCCACTTGTACTGATAGCAACTTGTCCTGTTGACTCGGTGCGGGCGATACAGTGCTGTATGAACGAGTCGCTTGTACTAGGGCGCATCCCGTACCTGAAAAACATAAATATGTTTGAAAAATATTTATTTTCTAGGTGCTGTACCGTACCCATTATATAAAAAAAAAACATTTAAAAAAACATATTACCGACTTCAAAAATAAATACAAGGCAACTAAAAAGCAAAGAATAATATACCTAGAATAAAAAAAAACAAATTAAACATTTTGAAGTTGGTGCCATTAAATAGTAGTTTTTATGAATTATTCGGCACTAACTTCAAAATGTTTAATTTGTTTTAACTAACTAAACAGTATAATATTTATACTGTTGGATAGCCCATTTATCGAGAAAGGCTATATGCTATATAACATAACGCTACGCCCAATAGAAGCAGAGCAGCGATGAAAACTGTTGCAAAAATTGGGAAAATTTACGAAGACAAAATTGCGCGGGTCTGCTAGTTGAGGGTAAAGCAATACAACATTAACAATTAATTTCGAGTGCACTCCGTACACTAACGTAACACCCCGTCTCTGGGCGTACCTCCACGCGGACGAGCCTGGAGGTACTGTGGTCGGATAGAACACCCCGGACTCGCCCTGTGAGAGTTGACGAGCTATTAGAAGTTACACACATATGCTACTACAATACACACATTCTCTCACAAACAAACACACACGCATATACACTCGCTCAATCACTACGCACGCTAAGCGACATCTCCGCTTAGTTCAACATTTCTTTACCTACCCACCCACAGTAAAATCGCATAATCCCCTTTTGGTTTTCGTTTTTGTTATTTGCTCTTATAAATATTTATTATTAATTTAATTTACTATTTGCTTTTATATTAATTTTAATACAATAAAGTATTTGCTTTTATATATCTTTCAATTTAATTATTTATTTTGTTTATTACTTTTGCTTAAATTTTTAATGTAATTAGTTGAATTAGTGGAAAAACAACTGACTCCTGTAACACAGTTATATAACTAGCACAGGAGTCAGGGTCTCAAATATTATTGTAATTTGTATTTTTTTCTTTTTTTTGTCAATAAAAAAAAAGAAAACATATCTTTATTATAATTACACTGCTTCACTTATCTAGATTACATATGAAATCGCCTTTTAAGCAAGGAATTGCTTGTAGTATTATTAATAAAGATTATTAATATTATTATTTTTATTTTTTATTAATGGCTATGATGCCGTTGTCGACAATTCTGCCAATGTGAGATGTGCGATGGAGTAACGTGTTAATTTTGAGGAATTTTTATCGTTGCACTATTTGTGGAGTGATTATTATTATTATTACAATGTAATTGTGACAGTACCTTCAACAGTCACAGTGAGGTGTTCAGCAGGCGCGAGCTTGATGACGTCAGGCAGGCGGTCGCGCGCGCGCAGCGACACTGTCTGCGTCAGAGCGCCGCTGTGGGCCGTCACGTTGAGGTGAGTACCCACCGCGGTGGGCGACCACGCTGTTAGCGCCTCTAGGGCCACTAGGGTGTCCTGGGAATTATATATTATGGTGTTACTTGATATTTGTAGATGAAGAGTTTCTTTGGTTGAACGCGATACTCGCGGAACGAAAGAAACGGTGGTAGCCTAATGGTTAAGGCATCGGTCTCGCAATCGTGAGGTTCGAATCCTACCCATTATACTATCGACATGAACCCACTCCTAACACAAGCCTTTAAGCTTAGCTGGGGGGTTAACAAGATTGCTATTAATTTGGGACTCAATCCCACATTGCTAGTTATCTTAAAAAAAAAAAACTATTGGTTCGAATTGAAAAAAAAAATTAGTGTTCGATGAAGGCTATAGGCTACAGAATATCACGCTATGGCCAATAGGAGTTGAACGTCAATGAAAAATGTTGCATAAAAACGGGGAAAAATTTCGCACACGAATTTGCGCGGATAGCTAGTTAATGATATATTTGTATATTATAGTGTACAAAAAAAGCGAACAGTACAGGAGATAACATTCATGCACATAGAAATTGTTTACTCGGACACAGAATTTAAACCACCTTATAATAGTAATATCTTGGGACAACTCACACGACGCTATCTGATCCCAAACTAAGCAGAGCTTGTACTATGGAATCCAAATTACCAGATAACTGATAAACGTTAAATAATGACACCCAGACACATAATAAACCATCATGCTCATCACACAAAGTTTTATCCTGGGTGGGGATCGAACCCACGACCTCCGGTTTAGCGATCAGTGTCACTAACCACTAGACCAACAGGCTGGTGAAAAGAGGTGCCGAAATTTCGTATGCGTGAGTTGTCTTTCGTACGAAAGTATTAATCTTCAAATTCATATATACCTAAATATGTGTATGATGATTACGATACTGGGTTTACTAATTAAATGATAAACAAATGACTGATTGTGTCGTCTGATAAATAAATCGCATTAGGGGTTGACCTCCACGAAGGTATTAGCGTCAACTGGTTTTTATTGTATTATAAATTTTAAATTGCGTAATACAATAATTGCATTTTTGAAAGATAGAAAAATTTTAAGTCCATCAAGAATTGAACCCGAGACTTCTGTAGCCAAACCGGGGCCAGAAGCGAACCACCTATCTGGACTATGTTATTAGACCTCAAATTTTTCTATCCCTTGATGCTCGCGAGTTGGGCCCTACATAAGTACACTGACGGACTCATAAACTGCATCAAAGTTCAGGTTTACTCTAAAAGGATTTTTTTATAATAAGTATGCAAACTTTTTAGATTAAATTATATAAATATGGAAAGACTGGCTCTTAATCTTAAAAAAAAATTAAATTTAAAAATAGAACTGCGGTAAAACAAATGAATATAGCCGGGAAAAGAAAATTTACTCGTAGTATCAGATTTGCGTGTTATTTATAGCAAAGTTTTAAATTAGTTCTCATTGATTTTTTTTGTTTGGTCAATTGAATTATTGTTACCAGCATAATTGTTGGGTTAGTTTTTTAACACATCGAGAGTTTTTGAACCATAATATGGATACTTCGTCCGAACAAGCGGCACAAATTGTAGCATTGGTGCGGGAGGGCTTGGATCAACGAACGATTGGTAGAAATTTAAATTTAAACCAGTCTACGGTTTGTAGAATATACAGAAGGTTTGTAGAGACAGGTTCTTACAGGAGGAGACGTGGTACAGGCAGAACTCGAGCAACCACAGGTCGTGATGACCGATTTATTGTTACAACTCCCTGCGAAATCGTTTCCTCACGTCAGTTAACATCAAAACCGAGCTTAATGAAGTGCGTGGAAAAAACGTGTGTGCACGAACAATAAGAAGAAGGTTAAAGGAAGCGGCTATCACCCCTTTTAGACCAGCAAATGGTCCAAAGTTGTCTGCAGCTCACAGACAAGCTCGCTTAAGATTTGCGCGTCATCACCTGAATTGGACAGAAGAGCAGTGGGCCTCTGTATTGTTCACGGACGAGTGTAGGACATGTTTATATGGTGCAGATGGTCGCAGAAGAGTCTATCGTCGACGTGGGGAGCGATATGCTCAAAGTTGCATTGAGGAGCGTGTTCCTTTTGGAGGCGGTTCATGTATGGTCTGGGGTGGCATATCGATGAACGGGCGAACAGAACTTGTGTTCATAGACATGGTCCGTCAAAACGGTAATAGAGGGGGTTTGACAGCACATCGCTACATAACAGAGATATTAGAAGATCACGTGGTGCCTTACATGGGATTCATAGGCGAAAATTTTACTTTAATGCAGGATAATGCCCGGCCGCATGCAGCTGCACAAGTTCAACATTATTGCGAAGAGGTTGGGATACGTACAATGAATTGGCCAGCACGCAGCCCGGATCTTAATCCCATCGAGCATGTTTGGGACAATTTAAAAAGAGCTGTATATGCGAGAAACCCTTCGCCTACGACAGTGGCAGCACTAAGAACAGCACTTTCAGAAGAATGGGACAATATTCCGCAAGATCTTTTAAAAACCCTTATAAAATCTATGCGGAACCGATTAGAATCCGTAATAAGGGCACGTGGGGGTAATACACCTTATTAAAACACAAATAAACCCTTGCATAAAGTTTGTGTCTATTGTTAAAACCAATTTTTTAATTAAACAATTTTTCCTTAAACTTCTGTTTTTTCTTCAAAAAAGGTCTTAAGGTCCTTTCCAGTACATAAACTTAAACTTAAAGATATGATCCTACGCTGTTTTAAAGTTCACGAACCAATCTAGAGGTTTCAATTTAAATCTGTATAGAAAGTTTGCATACTTGGTTAAAATATTTATTTCAAAGTCGTCTATTACTTTGATGCAGTTTATAAGTCCGTCAGTGTATATATATATATGTACATAGTCCAGATAGGTGGTTCGCTTCTGGCCCCGGTTTGGCTACGGAAGACTCAGATTCGATTCCTGAGTATGGACTTCAAATTTTTCTATCTTTCAATAATGCAATTATTGTATTTGTAATTGGCAAGAAATGCCTATAAAAATTACTTCAAATTGTGTAATATTTTAAAAGGGAATTTAGGGTTATAATTTTAATTAGTTTAATGAAACGGAAGTAAGCAAAGAAGGGCAGTTACCTGTGTAGACACGAAGCCGCCAGTAGGTCCTCTATGTGCGGCCAGCCACAGTCCTGCGGCAGCCGCGTCGCTCGCGCCGCGACTGCGCACGGTGGGCGGGCTTGACGCGAGAGAGAGAAGCGCGTATGATGTCGCTTCTATTGAGGTGGAGAGACTGTCTGTGGAATTGTTTATAAATATATATATAATATAATAACTGTGTCCGACTGCTACGCAAGAGGACGTGGGTTCGATTCCCACACGGGACATCACTTTGTGTGATCCAAAAATTGTTGTTTCGAGTCTGGGTGTACTTTGTGTCCGTGAATTGAATGTTTGTAAAGTCCCCCGCGATACAGAGCTTGTATCCTACTACGGGAGTTGTCTTTAAAAAAATATATACCTTTGACCCATTATGGGTCATGAATTAATAAATGAATACCAAAAGAATTGGACATTTTCAGTCTCGCAAGATCTTTATACATTTTGCCCGTACTTTGGTCATGAATTAATAAATTAATACAAAAATAATTGAACATTATCCGTCTCGCAAGATCTTTATACATTTTGCCCGTACTTTGGTCATGAATTAATAAATGAATACCAAAAGAATTGGACATTTTCAGTCTCGCAAGATCTTTATACATTTTGCCCGTACTTTGGTCATGAATTAATAAATTAATACAAAAATAATTGAACATTATCCGTCTCGCAAGATCTTTATACATTTGGTCCATACTTGGGCCATGAATTAATAAATGAATACAAAAATAATTGGTTCCTCTCCTTCTCGTACATTATACATATGGCCCGTAATTGAGGCATCGACCGATCATCAAGTTTTTGGACAGCCTCGAATAAATCGTAGAATAGACAGTAGCCAACTAAGCTGTCATCATTTTTATGTGAAAATAGTTCCATACGCCGTAAAGCCGGGCGGTACATGTTTGTCACTAGCAGAAATTGTCAGATTAATCGGCTAGATTGCAATGGGGAATTATTAAGTGTGCGAATAATTAATATATTGAGCAAAAAAATTCTAAGTGGACGAAAATAATACGGATCGAAAGATTATAAACCGTAACATACTGCTTACAATTTAATGCACTAAATCGATTCGGTTAGGTTAGAACTGTAACCCCCTGCGCACGAGGCGAGCGTGCAGCGGCAGCGGCCACCGAGTGGTTTCGCCCACTTCAGTCTTTCGCCTACTTAATATATCAGTAAGTACATAATAATCAACAATTTTGACACCCATAGTTTGAAAATTCGTTTTTATTAATAACAATAAAGACTAATACTCACTAGCCTCCCACCAGACATAGCCCCCTCTCCTTTTAGCCACTTGCAACAGTTCCAACATCTGTTTAACCCCCTCATCTTGCTCCAAATTCATATCCAGTTTATTAGTCTTCCTTAAATCACTCTCATATTTATCTATCTTCATATAAGCGTACGCTAGCAAAGCGTGCGCATAAACCCTCGTGGAAGTGGGGGATTTGTTTAGAGGGGGGATGGCTCTTAGGCATGTGAGGGTGTTTCTAAGGACGTAGTAGGGCAGATAAGTAGTACTGTCTATTAGAGCAGTTATGACGTAGGCTGTGAGAGCTACGTTTGCTATTTCGCCATCTTCGTTTAGTCCTCCCTGTGAATATAAACATTTATGTTATGTATGTTATTTATTAGCTACAGCTTCAGCCTTCGTGTCGGACTTTTTTTTACTTTCTGTAAATTTCATCATCAAAATATGAGTCCGATGAATTAAAATTATTTGATTGCTCATTGAGATATTACTAACTGCTAAGCCGGAGGTCGTGGATTCGATCCCCATCCAGTTCGACCCAGGATAAAACTTTGTGTGATGAGCACAATGGTTTATTCTGTATCTGAGTGTAATTTATCTATAATATGTATGTATTTAGAAATATATAAGTATGTTTATCAGTTGTCTGGTTGCCATAGTACAAGCTCTGCTTAGTTTGGGATCAGATGACGTTGTGTGAATTTGTCCCAAGATATTTTTATCAACATTATTATAGTACATTTACAAATTTTAAGAATTATATTATACCATTTTTTTTTCTAATCCATTCATTGCTCTTTAAAATCTATAGCAAATGTTATAAGTGTGAAGGTGTAGGAAGGAGGTTTATTATTCAATCTCGCTACAACGGGTAATTGGAATTGAAGACACATTTTTTCATAATTTTCATGCGAACAAATTCACGGGCTACAGCTAATCACTACATAGTATAAAACAAAGTCGCTTTCTCTGTCCCTATATCCCTATGTATGCTTAAATCTTTAAAACTACGTAACGGATTTTGATGCGGTTTTATTTAATAGATAGAGTGATTGAAGAGGAAGGTTTATATGTATAATTAGATCCATTAAATAGTGGAGAAATAAGGAGTGGAGTAGCAATAAGAAATGTTGCAAAAACGGGGAAAATTTACGCAGACGAAGTTGCGTGGGTCAGCTAGTTTACAATATTTCCTAAAAATAGATTAGAAAGAACCTACTTCAAGCAAACACAGATTCTATATAATGATGTTTTAGTAAAAACTCACCCTAAGTTCTCTGTGGAAGACTTGTCCCTCGTTCCTGAAGCATCCGTTCTCCATCTGCTGGTTGAGGAGCCAACGTTCTGCGCGGATCAGCGCCGGCGGGACTTGGATGTTCGGCCATAGCAACTGGAATAAAATTAAATATATTCCTTTGGAACTGTATCTGAATGTGTATTCAAATCAAATATCTTAATTTCGTAAAACCATATCAATGATTGTTTGAAAATGTCGTGTTTCGGCAAATGTCGTGTGTCGTGTATCAAAATAAAATTAACAAAAGATTTGATTGAAAAAAAAAAAAGTAATTGAAGTCTAGTCGGCACTTCCAAGTGTAAAGCTCATCATTGATGTATAATTAGTATTAAAAAAATAGAATAGAATAGATAAGAATTAGAGAAGTAAATCTTATAGTAATTTTATAGGAATTTCTTGCCAATTACTTTCATAATACAATAATTGCATTTTTCTACCTTTTCCTGCACGTGAGTCAGGCCCTCGATTGCGCCATCTAGCCGTTAGTTTCAGAACTATCACGGCTTTTGTTATTGCTTCATTACCGACAGCATATTAACAAATTATGATGTCGCAGGCCGAATATTATAGTAATTTTTATGGGCATTTCTTGCCAATTACTTTATAAATACATACATACAATAATTGCATTTTTGAAAGATAGAATTGTTTGAAGTCCAGAAGTAAATCTTATTTAAAATTACCTGGTGTGCTTTCCTCAAATGTTTGACAGCGAATGCAGTCAGCCATGTTGAGGATGTGAGATCAGACGGACCGAACGCGCTGAACCCGCCGGATGGGTGCACGTATTGGAGTTGACGAGTGAATCCTGTACAAATAACACCGTACAAAAAAGTGTACAATAATTTTACTACTACCTACATTTAGGTAATTAACTAATAATAATATCTGACACAACGCTATCTGACCCCAAACTAAGCAGAGCTTGTACTATGGGAACCAGACAACTACATATTATAGATAAATAACACCCAGACACAGAATAAACCATCGTTCTCATCACACAAAGTTTTCTCCTGGGTGGGGATCGAACCCACGACCTCTTGCGTAGCAGTCGGATACACTCCCACCGCGCCACAGAGGCAGTCCAATATATTAAACCAATCTTTAGAAATAGTCTGAATAAACATACATACCTCTAGCGACATGTTCCTTGGCAGTGAAAGCTGCAATGGAGGTAGGATCCAGGTGTTTAAGCGCCAGCAAGTTGGTGGCCAGCTGTGCCATGTTCTGTTCACCGCAGCCTCGAGGGATCTGGACTAGGGAGTCGGCATCCTGGGGTAGATGGGTGTACATCACAAGGTTAACAGAAGATTAGCTCAGTCTCGCTAGGAACATCTAGAGATCAACCACGTTGATAAAACAGCTGCTGGTCTACAATTGGGTGACCGTTTTAATTCGTGAATGTGCTATGTGACGCCTGATTAAGAAGGGTAGTTGATTGTTAAGCCAATCAACTTTTTTTTATGAAATGTCAAAATGGCACACCCTGTATAGTAACGTAACGGTGGCGGTGGAACATCGAATTTCAACCATCAGTTCCCCAGTTTTATAAGCACAACTATGATAGCTCAAAAAGTGTTCATGAACAATTGTCTATACGATTTATTACATTATCTTTCTTTCGTTATCAATTTTTATAGGTTATCTGTGGGTCAATTCACGTATTAAAAGCAGTGCAGTTGCAGTTAAGTTTCAATTAAAACGGCCATTTTTGTATTCTTGTAACTTTGGGATCGAATTCAAATACTCTTTAAATACGTGAATTAAGCCGCAGATCGGTTTAGATATTTAAATTGACTTATCCGTTCATACCTTGCCAGGTTGCCATGAACGTAAGTTGGAAAACCTACCAAAACATAATCTCCATATTAAAAAAATATCTGCCGACACCAAATTTGTTTTGGGTTTTGAAAAATTAAAAAAATAGCCATGAACACTTTTCGATAAGCAAACTATCATAGGCTTGTTTAAAAAGCAATAAAATTGTATGCAAAATTTTTGTCTCTTGGTTATCAGATTCGTGAAAGTTAATATCTCGCGTCTTAGTGTCTCTTAATATATTAGAGTTTTATATGATCTCATAAATTGTTATCGTCAAATCATTTACTAAATATTCGTTTTAATGATTAATAAAACGTTAACATTTTAAAATTTGTGACTCAAAGAAGAAAACTTGAAAGAATACAAACTTGAAACTGAAAGAATATCAACTTAAAACTGGCGAATGCACCGAATAAATGTTGATAAACTTTCGCGATTTGTACGCATTATAAAATTATATATACTACGTGTCTTAATCGCGTGAATAATTTAATTTCGACCCTATTGCAACGGCCGTGGTCACGGGTAAACTACCAGTGACCACGGCCGTTGTCGTGTTATTTTACCTTAAATTATTGACGCGATTAAGACCCGTAGTAAATATAATTTTATAACGCACAGAATGTACAAAGCCATAATCCCTACCGAGTAATATTGGCGGGAAAAGAAAAAAAAAACCTCCGTATCCGTATACTCACAGCGAGTAAAGGCCCGGTGACGTCCGCGACGGCCCACAGCGTCAACGCTTCAGTGCCGCGCACGGCGCCCACGCGTGGGAACGACCAGTCCACACGCGGGGAGCCTAACTGTGCGGGGCTCTGGCCGACGTTACCTGAAACATACGTGTTTTAACGTATGATGTAAAACGTGTAATAAAGAAATTGCATTCATTTTGTTCATAAATAGAAACAAAAGTACATGTTTTCGGAAGACACTTAACGTTTACAAAATATATTCAAATCAACTCAACACAAATATCTCTTACCATATAGAAAATTGTCAATGTTTCAAGATAGTCTGCGTTAAATTAAAAAAAAGATTAAACCCCGATTTGTAACATTTATTTAGGAGCTTTTGTTAGGCAGTATATACTGCTGAATGTACTTATTTATTACCTACTTATTTACTTATTTATTGCCGTGGTCCCGAGTAGACAGTATACCCGTGACCACGGCCGTTAAAATACGGCCGAAACGTCGGGCAATAAACAAGGTATTTTACCTTAAATTATTCACGCGATTAAGACCCGTAACATATATATTTTCATAATGTGTACAAATCGCGAAAGTTTATCAACATTTATAGTGTGGGTAAGAAGTAGTACGCTCATCAATAATATTCACAATGTGTATAGGCACAGCGAGATTCTTTATATAAAATAGCTACTTACAAATAATAATAATAATATCTTGGGACAACTCGCACAACGCTATCTGATCCCAAACTAAGCAGAGCCTTTATGGAAACCAGACAACTGATAAATATATTTCTAAATACATATACATATTATAGATAAATAACACCCAGACACAGAATAAACCATCGTGCTCATCACACAAAGTTTTATCCTGGGTGGGGATCGAACCTCTTGCGTAGCAGTCGGATACTCTCCCACCGCGCCACAAAGGCAAAAAACATAAGAGTTTGTAACAATTAATAGGTGATTAGTGTGATCATTCGTCAAATATACGAGTATATTTTACTAACCATTTCCACATAAGAGTATCGACTTTTGTTCTTGAACAGGTACTCCTTCCGCTTCCACAGTTATTTGTATAATCACCTCGTCACTGAAAAATCATCAAAATATAAGTGAACACTTCGTCTGTAGTTTATCGAAGTATCGACAGTTCCGTAATATTGAGTGATAAAAATAAAGCGAGGATAGTTTCCGAAACGCGCGCTTCACGGAGGCGACGCTGAACTGGACCAGTCTACCCGTGACAACGGCCGTTGCAATACGGTCGAAACGTCAGGCAATAAACAAGGTATTTTACCTTAAATTATTCACGCGATTAAGACCCGTAATATATATATATATATATATATATATATACAGGGTGTAACAGAAAGGTGTGGTCATATTTTAGCAATGAACAGTGTTAGGTATAAGTATAACATCTGCGGGGGTACCAATTCTGATTTTATTAGTATGACTGAGTTAAAGAATTTTCTTTCTTATCGAGTGCGTAACACCGACATACTGAAAATACGACTTTACCGATAGGTACCCAACACTAACAGATAATCAGCTGTTTCCAATGAACTGCAATGAACTTCAGGTTTGACCTTAAATCACCACCCACTTTCATTTTGTTTCACTCTTTTGTTCCTGCAAAGATGAAACAAGTGATGATGTGTGAGTGAGACAAGCTAGTCTCGTTCTATCATTTTAACTCTCATTCGTCCTTTGGTATCTTGTTTCACTCTTCCGTAGCTTGCCTCTCGTTCTTTATCATTGTTTATGGACGAAGAGTAAAATAAATGCAGTTTTCATTAATAAAAATAACTTATCTCTGTCACACAATAATCTATCTAGTCGACTTCATTTGTGTGAGTGTGTGTATACCTACACACTCACACAAATGTAGACACACACACAGAAACACTATACGTAGGTAACCCGAAAACCAATGTTCGGAGTACCAAGGTAACAGACATTGTGAGGAGTACTTGGTAACAACAGGTATGACGCCTGACGCCCATCTATTGCTTTAAATAGGACACTTTAAATTACCTACGTAATAAAATATGATACTTAAGTCATTTAAATATTTTCATTGATTTTGTTGACAAGGTAACGAATTCAGGCAGCATTAAACCGTACATTATTTGTAACTTGAACATCACCGCTCACACCATAATTTCGAACTTTCTTCCCAAATTCCCCGTCTTCCAGGGTACGGTAGGTAGGTATTACATCACAAATAAACAAAGGTACCTACTGACCCTAGTCGGCGACGACACACTGTTTACATTATACGAATTTGTTATTCTTATAGTAACTTGTCGGTGTACCTCAAAGTTGAACCAACTTCTATTATGATATAATGTTTGCGTAAGTTAAGCAACCTTACCACAGTTGGTGCATAGATGGGTGACCGATTTCTAAAATGTTATACTCACATGAATCATCGTTTTGGTCTTTTTTTATTGTTAGAGAACACTTTTTAAATCTATTTACATGAAATCGTTAAAAGAATTACATAATTTCACAAAATCCAACAATTTATTTCATTGTAGGATTAAAATCATTGAGGTGTTAAGGTAGTTTTTTAATAGTTTAAATAATACCACAAACAATAAAACAATCTACAATCTAAATCGATATTCATTATTTTGTGTTGAAAAGTAACTGACAAACACACAGACATTCAGGTGAACAGTTGATTTGCAACAAAAATAAATTGTAAACTCACGGCTCAACTTCGAACACTCATGGCGAAGTCCCGCGTCATTAACGCATTACTACTTATTGCATTAAACACGTAAAGATTTTTTCAAAAACTTCAAATGCATGGAAATTAGCTTTCCAAACAAAATAATTATTCAAAACAAATATCAGTGCCTCAAACTCAAACTGACCGATTATTGGTTTTATTACCTAGTTAGACAGAGACACCAACATTTCAAGGCACACGTTTTGTTTATGACGCCAACAGGTGGCGTCATAAACAAAACGTGTGCAATAAATAATTCGGTATTTGATCGGAAGCTCAGCAGAAATATTCGGAAGTCATTGTAATTTCAAAATGAGTTTTTAATACTCTTTTGTTGTTATTATGATTCATAAAATAATTTGATATTGCCATTAATTAAATTAAAACTTTTCTAAGATAATTTACATACATTTTCTTGTAATTTTAGAAGTTTTAAGTTTTTAGGCACTTTCATTTTCTTTGTTTCATTCTTGGTGTTGCTTATTTATTCCGTCACTGTCCGTCAGTGCTTTCGACGCGGAGCCCGAAGCGGTTCGATCTATTTCGTTTCTTGGTTTTTGTTTGTCTTTCTTTGTGGAAGTGATGTGAAATTGATAAAGAAATTTTGTTTTAAGTTAGTAACAGTGAATAATTTCGAAATTGTGTATCAATTGCATATGACGCGATCGTAATCTACGTGATGTAGATTAGGTACCAAGTAAGTTGATAGAAACAGTCTGCTCGGTCCTGGACAAAACGTACCTTAAGGGATCCAACGGTGGCCCGTAATGCATGACCCGTAACCCGTAGGTACTTACCACTTTCGGCGAACGCAACAAATATTTTTTGTTGACCGATATGTAGGTACCGATTTAGTTATGTAGTGGTGCCAGGAATGCGGGGAAGCGTCACCGAGTTTCGCGCCTATTTTCATTATGTAGGTATTATCAATTCGAACAAACAAGTGCGCGTTGAAGTTAGTGCTAAATTGATGTGTTGTGATTTGTGATACTGTGTATTCGTAACTTAAAGTATGTAAATACCTAAATCTCATTCTTATTGAAGTTTCAAAAACGGTAGGTAGGTACTTCCCCGAACCCTAAAAACATTAATATCAAAAATGTAGGGATGTAAAAGTCGAACGTAGGTACCTAGTACGTTATTTTGTACCGTGAAGTGCATTCAAATGATCGTCCACCAGATGTGATAACAAAGTAGGTACCAACAACAGTGAGATGGTGATTAACATTTGTCCGTTCGATGTGGTCGTCGTGAAAGCCGGTGGCGACGGAAAACGTACAGAGGTTAGTAGTTAGTTGGTATTCATTTGTTTGCCTTTGTTTCTTTGGTTTACGGACGCGCGGACGTCCGTATGTTCGACGCGTGACGGGTACCAGGCGCGCAGTGATACATAAGAGATCATTGTGCAGGGTCATCCAACATAATTGAACTCTCTACTACTACTATACTACGATGAAAATCTTGAATGATTGGTTAGTGATGTAGCATTATTCGTGGCGATATTTTGCATAACAATTTATGGACTGATTAAAAATGACGTAAAATTTTAAGGTTCTTACATTTTGATAAGATTAGGTACACACGCTATTTATCATGTGTATGTGACGACCCTTGAATATGACCACACCTTTCTGTTACACCCTGTATATATATATATATATATATATATATATATTATATTATATATATATATATATATATATATATATATATATATATATATATATATATATATATATATATATATATATGTATATATATATATTTATTTATCGATTAAATACAATGTTAAACATTTTAACATAATAATAGTAACTAAAATCCAGCAGGGTTTAAGCCAGTGCTAAAATGAGTCCATCTTTAAGCTAATTTATGTTTACATTATTAAAGACAACCTACCACAATAGAAAAGAAAAAAAAAGGTGTTTTTTTTTCTCCTTTACATTATCATCACAATATGATATCTATGGTTCATTAACGGTACAATATACAATAAAATTAAGAACATTCATTTTATAATTTATACTCTAAATTTCATAGTATAAATTATAATTAAACCTTTAAAAAAATCGCGATAGTTTATCAACATAATATCTACATTAGCTGTCCCGCGCAACTTCGTATGCGTAATTTTTCCCCGTTTTTGCAACATTTCACGTCGCTACTCCGCTCCTATTAGTCGTAGCGCGATGTTATATAGCCTATAGCCTTCCTCGATAAATGGGCTATCCAACAAAAAAGATTTTTTCAAATCGGACCAGTAGTTCCTGAGATTAGCGCATTTAAACAATCAAACAAACAAACAAACTCTTCCGCTTTATAATATTAGTATAGATTTATGATCTTACCTAACATTGACAGTAGCAGTGACATTAGGACAGTTATCATTTCGTACAGTCTTAGCTCTGAGGCTGACCCTGGCGGGGCTCGCGACTCGCGCCTTGACTCGCACTCGTCTGGCCACTGAAGATCGCGCTGCTATACAAGCTGACTCCACTGACTCGCTGGTCACTTCCATGTGAGGGTCTGTGAGGATCTGGATTTGAATCTGTGAAGAAACAGTGCATGAATTAGTTAAACAAGGCATAGTATGTATAGTAGTCGCATGCCAATCAGCATATGTACATCACAATTCACGTGAAAGGAATTGCATGTGTATATTCGTCTTTATGTCTGCTAGGATGATCACTAATAAAGTGATACATAGTGTAAGGCACCTGTCCGACCAAAGGCGAGAAAAAGAGTAGCGAGTAGCGATTTTATCGCTCAAGACACGTACATACTCATGTAGATCCCGTGTAAACAAAAGAGATAGCTACATAGTTGATCTCAGACCGTTCCCACAGCCGGCGAGTACTCGCTCTATACTGCATCTCTTTTGTTTACACGGACGGGATCTACAAAATAGACCTGTTGTACGTTTCTTGAGCGATAATCATGACTCGCTTCTCGCTCATCGTCGTAGGTGGGACAGGTGCCTGATATAGGCATTTGAAAACAGTGGCTATGAATTTTTATTGCCAGGTTTATTATTCTTTTTACTTTCACATGAGTTACATATATATTAAACTTAACTTAAAAAATAAATAAATTATAAAAAGAAATGTTTGGCACTCGGGGACTGCCGCGGTAAAGCTAGTGTATAGCATTTTTTATCAACTAATGCAATTTTTTTTTTTTTTTTTGTTTTCATTACATTTCGGAGCAGCTCGTCTCGATCCGTGCGAGGTTCGTACAAACAAGATCCCTTATATATGTAATATCATGCAGTCAGAGGCATTCACGAATCTTAACGAACTTAGTATTGTGCTATCTTTTTTGTGCAGGCTGGTTTTTTTAATTTTTAAATATATTTTTTTAATTTAATACTTTTTAGTGGTTGTAGAAAGTAACCGATGTAACAACTAACTTTTATCACAGCTATTGCCAAGTATTTAAAAATTGAAAAAAATAATGTCTGCTAACTAACTTTTTTAGTATTACAGTCATAATCATATTACAGCTTTTTGAAATAATGTGACAAATTGTAGGGATCAGATACTCACACTAAGCGGTTCGTAAAGGTAGTTGAACACTCTGTAGCGTATGATAGCGGAGTCACCACGACGGAGTCGCTTCGGTCCGTCTGCATGTATGAAGAACTCGCGGAATACCTATAAGTAACATTATTACACTTTTTTAAAAAAAGTTAACTAGCAATGTGTGATTGTGGTCCCACATTACTAGCAATCCTGCTAACCCCATGAATTTGAGAGAAAGAGCATTTTACGTACATATACAATTTATAAACAAAGAAACATTGTAAACATTGGCAATTTGAAAAGAGTGGCCACGAGTTTTTATTGCCTGTTCTTTTCTCGGGCTTTACCTATTGTTTGCGAATGGTGTGCGATTTTTACAATGTTGCTACCGTAGCGCCACCTTTATATAACGCATTTTGACAGACAGTTTTCATTGAGAACGTCCTTCTGGTTTCCTACTTCGTAGTTTCTTACTACAGTTTTTTTAGTCAAAATATGTACATTCGTAAATTAAGCCTGTTGCCTAGTGGTTAGTGACCCTGACTGATAAGCCTGAGGTCGTAGATTCTATCCTCACCTAGGATAAAACTTTGTGTGATGAACACGATAGTTTATTCTGTATCTCGGTGGCTCGGTGGGAGTGCGTCCGACTGCTACGCAAGAGGTCGCGAGTTCGATTCCCACACGGACACCACTTTGAGTGATTCACAAATTGTTGTTCCGAGTCTGAGTGTAATTTGTCTCCGTGACTTGTATGTTTGTAGGTACCCTATGCGGGAGTCGTTTAAAAAGAAAAAAATAACTATAATAATAATAATGTTTGGGGACAACTGACACAACGCTATCTGATCCCAAACTAAGCAGAGCTTGTACTATAGAAACCAGACAACTGATAAACATACTTATATATTTCTAAATACATACATATTATAGATTAATAACAACCAAGCAACAGAACAACCCATCGTGCTCATTACACAAAGTTTTATCCTGATACACTCTTACCGCGCCATAGAGGCAGTCATGTGTATCTATTTAGAAATATATAAGTATGTATATCAGTTGCTGGCGTTGTGTGAGTTGTTGGACTATATTATTTTAATTATATTATTATGATGTCTTATATTACACTAAATGCCTAGTATTTTTTTTTTGTCTCTAACTCTGCACCATGGCAATCTGTTGCACACAACAATAAGCCACTGTTTTGGCTGATATTTTTTTATCTGATTTGGGCTTTTAGCTTGGAGAAACACTTCTTAGATGAGTGTCTCATTCCATCCTGACGAATCTATCCTGAAGAGTTGGTACGCTATGTCTCTTTAGTCTTCGATATTGGAGACCTTGGTCTTCACTAAGTCTGACGGCAAGCTCATTTTTGTGTTTTGAATGTTTGACAGTTGGTAGTTTTATATCAAGGTGTATGATCTTGTTACCGATGTATTGGGGGATGTTAAAGATATCCCTCAGTGTTTTTGTTTGAAATCTTTCCAATATCTCTATGTTACTGTTACTGGCTGTGCCCCAGAGTTGTATGCCATAAGTCCATATTGGTTTCAAGATGGCTTTGTAAACTAACAACTTGCTATGTCTGCTCATTTGTGAGTGACGTTCAATTAGCCAGTACATATTACGCAGTTTTATATCTAGTTACTTTCTCTTTGTCCAAATGTGTTTTTGCCATGTCAGCCTTCTGTCCAAGTGCATGCCTAAGTATTTTGCATTATCGTCTAACGGAATTTCCTCATAATTAAGTGAAACTGATGGACATGTGTCTCTCCTGAGAGTGAAAGTAACGTGTGTTGACTTACTTTGATTTGCGTGAATTCTCCAAGTTTTAAGCCAGTCCTCTATTTTGTAAATGTGATGTTGTAGGTGTTCTGATGCAATTATTGGATTTGTGTGTGTGGATAGCAAAGCTGTATCGTCTGCATATGTTGCGACCGTTGTCCTGTCTGTTGTTAGTAGGTCAGCAGTAAATAATAAGTAGAGTATTGGGCCCAGTAAACTTCCTTGTGGTACTCCTGATTTAATCTCATACAAGTTTGAGAGTTCATCGTGCTGCTTAACTTCAAAACATCGTTTGCTGAGGTACGACTTTATTATGCGAAAAAATGAGTGATGGAGCATTTTTTTAAGTTTGTATAATAGGCCCTCATGCCATACTTTGTCAAAGGCCTGGCTAATATCTAAAAATACTGCTGAACAGTATTTCTTTTCCTCCAGTGCTCTACTTATAACGTCGACGATTCGGTGGACTTGCTCAATTGTTCCATAATCCCGGAACCCAAATTGGTGATTGGGGATAATATCATTCAGGTGCACCTTCATCCTCATCATCATCATCATCAGCCTATCGCAGTCCACTGCTGGACATAGGCCTCTCCAATTGCACGCCACTTTGTTCTATCTTCGGCTTCTCGCATCCAGCTCCTGCCAGCCGTTTTGCGTAAATCATCACTCCACCTGGCCTGAGGGCGTCCTACACTACGTTGGCCAAGCCGCGGCCTCCACTCAAGAACTCGTTTACCCCAACGGTTGTCGGTTCTTCGGCTAATATGGCCAGCCCACTGCCACTTCAACTTGCTAATCCGGTGGGCTATGTCGATAACTTTGGTTCTCTGCCGGATCACCTCATTTCTGATTTTGTCCCTAAGAGAAACTCCGAGCATAGCCCTTTCCATAGCCCGCTGAGCGACTTTGAACTTGTGGACCAGCCGTACCGTCAGTGTCCACGTTTCGGCTCCGTATGTCATGACGGGTAGGACGCACTGATTAAAGACTTTATTCTTTAGACATTGTGGGATCGACGATGAGAAGACTTGACGTAGCTTACCAAACGCTGCCCAACCCAACCGAATTCTCCTGTTCACCTCGTCCTCGAAGTTGTTTCTACCTAACTGCAATGACTGCCCGAGGTACACATATTTTTGAACAACTTCGAGAACGGCGCCGTGCACCGCTATCGGTTCCGGTAGTACATGTTCATTGAACATGACCTTGGTTTTATCCAAGTTTATCCGTAGGCCGATGCGTACAGAGGAGTCAGCCAGGTCATTCAGCATCCGTTGCAGGTCCTGCAGCGTTTCCGCCATGATGACAATGTCGTCTGGAAATCGCAAGTGAGAGATGTTTTCACCATTGACGCCCCGCCCTTTCCAGTGCAGCGTCTTGAACATATCCTCCATTGCATTGGTGAATAGTTTCGGGGAAATAACGTCCCCTTGCCTCACTCCTCGATGCAATGGTATAGGCTTTGTTTGCTGTACTTGGACGGACATGGTGGCGGCTTCGTAGAGACATCTCATCACTTGGATATATCGCCAATCTACTTGGCATCGCTGCAGAGACTCCAGAACGGACCAGATTTCAATCGAGTCAAAGGCCTTCTCATAGTCCACGAATGCTAGACACAAGGGCTGATTATACTCCTGGGTCTTTTGTATAATCTGCCGCACTGTGTGGATGTGGTCTATGGTGCCATATCCGCTCCGAAATCCAGCCTGTTCCGGTGGTTGGAATTCGTCAAGTCTTCGCGCAAGGCGGTTCGTGATGACTCTTGAAAACAGCTTATAGACGTGGCTTAGAAGAGAAATAGGTCGGTAGTTCTTCAGCCGGGTCTTATCTCCTTTCTTGAAGAACAAGACGACTACACTTCTACTCCACGCCTCCGGAGTTCTCCCTTCAAACAGGACAGCATTAAAGAGCTTTTGGAGCTCCCTCAGTACGGGTTTACCTCCAGCTTTTAACAGCTCTGTTGTAACGCCATCCTCTCCAGGGGCTTTTCCATTTTTAAGCTGTTTAAGAGCCAGCACGATTTCGTCAATGTTGACTTCTGGCAGGTCTTCGGTGTAGTGGCGTGTTAGAGTGGCTCTAGGACCCTCATTTTCAGGATCAGGTCGAGATGCATGCGAAGCGTATAACCGGCCATAGAAGCTTTCCACTTCGGAGAGGACTGCCGGCTTCGAAGAAACGACTTCTCCACTTGCTGTGGTCAACTTCGTCAGGTGGCTTCTTCCAAGAAATTGTACGAACACTTTTGACCCCCGGTTCTGTTCGATCGCTCTTTTAATCAAAAGAGTGTTGGAGCACCAAAGGTCGTGTCGTATAAGCTTGTTGATCTCTTGGTTTAGAGCGCGCTTTTTCGACGAAGTGATGGGTGGGTTTTCACGTCTTTCCTTCATTAGCCCTAAAGTCTTTTCCGAAAGCTTTGACTTCTTGCCCTTATGCTGCATTTCACAAAATCTCGTACCTTCTTCCCTGAGTATCCGAACCACATTTACGAGCTTCTGGTTTACGTCTGTTGTGGTTTCCATGGCAGCAAATCGGTTATCCAGGTTTGACTGGAACGCATCGGATCCTATCATGGTTTGCAGCAGAGTAGGTCGAAGCCTGGACCTCATCAGACGGGCACGTTCCGCCTTGAAGTCGATATTCAGAGAGCCTCGGACAAGTTGGTGATCACTACCGGTATTAAACCTGTTGATCACGGTGACGTCTCTGAATATATGCTTTTTGTCCGTCACCTTCATCCTATTAATTAAGATTTTCTCGAGAAGTTTACCGAGTAAAGGTAGTAGACTTATAGGTCGATATGAAGCCACTTCATTAGGTGGTTTATTCTGTTTAGGTATCATTATGACTTGCGCTATTTTTCGTTGTCCTGGAAAGTGGTTAAGTCTTAGGCAGGCATTGAAAATGTTAACGATTGCTACTATACCCTTTTTAGGCAGATGTTTCAACAGAACGCTGTCTATACTGTCGTATCCTGGCGATTTTCCATCCTTGAGGTGTTTTAGTTGACGTGCTACTTCAGTAGCACTCGTGTGTTTCAATGGAAGACACATTTGCTCTGCACTTTCCAGATAGCTTTTTATTTCAGCGTTGTGCTCAGGCCTTAATTCAGGAAATGGTTGAAATACGCGAGTTAGGTGTTCAGCAAATATAGTAGCCTTCTCCAAGTTTGATCTTGCCCAGTTCCCATTTGTTTTTTTGATGGGGGGTATTTGACTACTGGGACGTTTTAATTTTTGAGTTGCCTTCCACAGCGAATAGTTAGTGTCTGAGCTTGATGTTAAGTTAGACAGGAAAGTTTGGAGGTTATTGTTGGTAAAACCTTTTGATAAGGTCTTTTAGTTCGTTGGAAGATTTGTTGAACGCTGTTTTGTCTACCGGATATCTAGTTTTGTGCCATATTTTTCTTAAATTACGACGTTCCAGTATTTTATCTCCGATGGTTTTTGGATATTCATTAAGTGTTTGAGGTATCTTTTTTCGCACTTTTGTGGAGATAGTTGCTGTTTCATGAATGACTTTATTTAGGTTTTCAATAGTCTTTTCTATGTCTTCAACTGTTTTTAATGTGCTTAAGAGCTTGATTCTCATTGTGATTTCGTCCTGATACATCTTCCAGTTAGTCTTTTTGTTGTATAGTCTTCCTACCGGTTGCTCTAAGACCACTGTTGTGCTTAAGTTCAATATAACTGGGGTGTGGTCAGATGACAGATCCGTGTTTCAATTGTCATGTAGTTTCGACTTATATTTTTTTAGTAATATAGAATCGAGCAGATCAGGAATTTTATTTCGATCAGTTGGCCAGTATGTTGGTTCACGTGAGGTCATGCACTCGAGTCTTAAATTCTGTATTGTGCCATGTAGTTGCCTTCCACGGTATGTGATAAGACGAGAGCCCCAAAAAGTATGTTTTGCGTTCCAGTCCCCACCGCAAATAAATCTGGTCCCAAGGGAAGAGAAGTACTTATTGTAGTCATCTTTAGTCAACCTATGTCTGGGCGGACAGTACACAGAAGAAAAGGTTGTCTCCACTTTCTCGTTGACGACTACGTTTATTGACGTGGCTTGTATTTTATCCGATTGGTATTTTTCTATTTCGTAATGTTTGATGTTATTTTTTATAATTACTGCAGTTCCACCATGACTATTTCCAGATGGGTGGTTTGTTGTGTGTACTGAGTAATTTTGTAAATTGAAGTGAGATTTTTCAGTGAATCTTGTTTCAGAAATTAATGCTATGTCAATTTTTTCTGTTTGGAGAAATGTTAGAAACTCTTGACGACGCTCCGTCAAGCCGTTGGCGTTCCAAATAACAATTCGGAGGGAATTAATCATTTGGTTACTAGGCTTGTGACAAGCTGGATCATACGGTCCATCAGTTTGTCCATCATGCTCATCATGATTTGTTAAAATTTGGCGAACATTAGTTCAAGTCTGTCTGGAAGGTTTTCCGGATCGGGTAAATTTTGAATTGGTGGTCGATCTTTTGTTGCATTTGCATAGCTTCATTTTTCTTTGAGGTTAATCTGCCTTGGATTTGATTTAATTGTTTTTTCTGCTGTTTGGATGTCATTTACATACTGATTTTTTTGTGTAACGTTCGATTTGGTTTTTAATATTCTTTCCTTGTATTCTTTGTATTTTGTACATCCCTTATAGCTAGCGGGATGTCTTTCGTGACTGTTTGCACATGTCGCATCTGTTTCTGGTGTTTTGGTACACGAAGTGGTCGGATGATCATTGCCACATTTTACACACATAAATGGCCTAAAACACTGATTTTTGGTATGTCCAAACCTCTGACATCATTTTAAAGGAGCATTTATAAGGAGCTTCAAATGTCGCTCTCATTTGGCTTAAATATCTTATATTGAATATTTCTTTATTGTTCTTTTTGGTTCTAAGTCCACAAAGAAGACTGGTAATGGTTCTTTGGTCGACGTATGTAAAACGTTTACTATTTGTCTAACTTCATGTCCTTGTTCTTTTAGTTCTTGCTTTATTAGAGTAGTATCTTCGGTAGAGTGTAGCCCCCGTAATACAGCTCTGTATGCTCTATCACATTTTAATTTATAGGTATAATGTGATATATTGTTTGCCATAAACCGCTCTCTGATAGTTTTGTAAGTTTGAATATCATTTGGCATTAGCTTGATAATATGGCCATATCTTAAAGTTGTCATTTTATATAATTCGCTGTCAACAATTTTATTTAGTGTAGCTTTTAATGCTATGACATCCATGACTCCTGTCACAAAAATTGGTTCAGGCTTTGGTATGTACTCATTAGTTTTAACAGGATCTTCTGTTTCTTCATTGTTTAGGATATCATATTTGTTGTGTGTTGGTGCAGTGTAGTTTGGTGCATTCTTTGATTTCTTTGTATTGTCACTTTGTATCGGACTTGTTTCCTTTCTCTTCTGTCGTTTAGGAGGTACTTTGTCGTTTTGGCACGGATTTAAATAGTTCTCCGCATTGTTTTCAGGGTCTGTTTCATTGCTTTAATTTTGTTTGTGGCTAGATTTACTGACTGCGACAGATGGTAGGCTGTTACTGCGGTGTCTGATGAACAAAGTTTTGTTCAATTGTTGTTGGATCATATGTTTAGGATTATTTAGAGTTTTATTGATTTCATTCATTCTGTTCCCACGAGTAAGGACGATGTCAATTGTCCCTTGAGGGGTGACGCCTATTCCCTCAAGAAGGCTCGATACAGCAACGTTAGCCGGGTCCGTTGAGGTTGGCGCTAGTAACTTGCTACCTGCAAGCCATTCATTCTCTGGCGCGTTTCCCACCTTAGGATTAGGGTGATAGTAATAGGTGCCTAGTAATTAAGAAACTTTTTGTTACTCTTTAATGTGTGTATTTAATTTTTCTTGTTGTATTTTCTCTCTTATTTGTGGCGAAATAAATAATTTTAATAATATTATAATTAAAGACGTTACTTGTAAAGTAGCAGGTGCAGCGACAGCGATGCCGGTGCGCGACACGCACGTGACGGCCGCGTCGTAGCGCGACACGCCGTGCGGCGCGCGCGCGCCCACCGAGCTCGTGCCGTTGGTGCCGAGCGAGACCACGCGCCATAACCATGCCTATAAACACATATATCTTATTGTTAGAAGGGGTACGTCAATATATTATGTTTAGGAGGGCATTTAACTATAAAAACAAAGGCAAAATACAAAAGAAAGGCAAGTGTTCATATTGGCATCGTTTATGAATGACCGTTTTTGTAAGGAACTAGCTGAGCCGCGCAATTTTCTGCGTCAATTTTGGCCGGTTTTGTTCCTTTTTTAATTAATGCTCCGCTACCAAAGTAGTATGAAGTAAAGTAATACGAAGGCTATATAACAATATAGCCTATAGCCTGTCTCGTTAAATGAAATATCCAAAAGTAAAATAATTTCTCAATTCAAGTCAGTAGTTCCTGAGATTATCACTTTCACCCAACAAACAAACTCTTCAGCTTTTTATCGAAGAAGGCTATAGGCTTATATAACATCACGCTATGACCAATAGACTCCGCTCCTGTTAGTCAAACTATCGCATTTTGCCAAAGATGGGATGTTATCAGGAGGCCAGATTTATTTTGAAGGGGGGGGGGGGAGGGGGCGTAAATCATTTTTACCCGATGCCATTGTGTCGCATGTTGCATTTGCAATCAATAATCATGCCTGTGACAGCTTTAGCAGACCCGGGCGTATGCGCCCCGACGGCCACAACATATCAGCAGGCGGAACGTGAGCGGTGACGTCACACTTTTTGATGAGAGCATTCGGTCATCGAATTATAAGACGTTACACGTCAGAAAAGGCTACTTACCTCAGAGAAGTCAGTCCTGGGCTCAGCGTCGTCAGTCACAAGCGCGGCGGGCGGCGGAGTGACGCAGCGCTGGTCGCGCGCTCGCGGCGCCCCCCCTACCGCTCGGAGCCCGGCCGACGCCAGCCAGCTTAACGTCAGCTCCATACTGCTTGTTGGCGCTACTAGGGTGTCGGAGTCTGTAAGTCGATATCGCAGATATTATCTACACTAATATTGTAAAGAGAAGATATTATAAGGGAGGGATCCCACTATCCACCCTCGATCTCTGAATCACCACGATTGAAGTAGTAAGGAAATGCCCTTAATACAACATTCGAAATAGATTGGCACCCGGTGCCAAACTGTTATGAGGATGCCTCGTGTTTTGAAACTGTCAAATTAACTAGTCACCACGCACCACCTTTGTTTGATGAAAAGTCATTTTGAACATAATCTTAAAACTTTTTGTCTCAAGCTGCATGTTTTTTTAATGATTGGGTGCACGCATGAAAAAATCACGTTAAACAAATTGACTGGTTGCAAAGCAACGCGAATGGCGATATGTCATCAATGTTTTCTTATGATGTTATCTTGTGAATTTATCGTCAATAAACAACTATTTAAGCTATTGCATAGCTTAATCTCAGGCTTTGAGCGCGGCGACCGAATCAAGAAATTCCGTAACGAAAATTAGACCTAACACCCCCACTCCGCCTACCATGTAGCTCGGCCGAGCTGTACGAAGCTCGCACGGATCGAGACGAGCTGCTTCGAAATGTAATGAAGAAAAAAAAATACAACATAAATAAAAAATAAATAAATAATTAAAATTGCATAAGTAGATATTTTTTTTTTTTTCATTTTCTAATGATATTCTTGTTATACTTACTAAGAAAGCAGTCTCCAGCCGCGTCATATTCAGTCAGATTGGTGTGTGTATCGATCAGTCTGCGCAGACTAGCCATCAGGAGCTCCTTCGTGGTCGGCGGAGGTTGGGCCCACTTGGCGGCCGCGTGTAGGACTGACACAGCGCACAGAGCCGGCCCCGGGGTGGATACTTGTAGGGACACTGTTGAGCCCGGCTGGGCTTGGCGGGACAGCCATGTTGCTTCTACCTGGAATCGTGGTAATCCCACTTGGATTATTCAAGAATGCGATAAAAAAACTACTCAGGGCCAATTTTGACAAAAACCTACTAATCGTTCAAATAACTTTCAATCTATACTAATATTATAAAGAGTTTATTGGTTTGTTTGAACGCGGTAATCTCAGGAACTACTGGTCCGAATTGATTTTTTTTTCTATTGGGTAGCCCATTTATCGAGGAAGGATATAGGCTATATAACATCACGCTACCACTAATGGGAGCGGAGCATCAATAAAAAAATGTTGCATAAATGGGGAAAATTGGAGCAGATGAAGTTGCGCGGGTCTGCTAGCAATAAATACATATTAATAATAAATACAAGTAATAAATATTGAACTGATTGTGAACCTATGTTTGGTGTTTATTTTTCAATTTAAATGATTCTTAAAAATGTCAAATACGACAATAGGTGTAGAATTTTTAAATATAAAGGGAGAAGCCGACTGACTGACATATCAACGCAGGGCCTGAACTATAAGGGTTAGAAACTTAAAATGTTGTACAGGGGTTCCTTTTATAATGTAGAGGAGCACTAAGAAAGGATTTTTGAAAATTCACCCCCTAAAGGGATAAAACGGGGGTGCAAACTTTGCCGTTAAAATAGATAATAATCTGACACCCACGCGGGCGAAGCCGCTGGCATAAGCTAGTATAGTATATAATATAAATAATGGAAATAGACTATAGTTTTTAATATAATTATAAACATACCTTATTAGCGAAACACTCCGTTGTCTCAAAATGCTTAGCGGCACTGACCAACTCCCCATTGTAATAAAAATACGCAATCAGATGTGAATCCGGACACATTTGATGAGACACCTTTATCGGCAACATCACTTTAAGCTTTCTGTCTAACAGGGCATCTGACGTCACTGTCACATTCTCTGTCTCTTTTACACCTACAGGGTCAGAAAGAGACTGGTATAGTTTCGACTTGTGGTATTTTTGCGCGTCAGAAGCACTAAATGATCTTAATGGAGTATTCTGTTTTGTTTGAAGATTGAGTCCTGTTATTGATTCATCTATGTTAATGGAATTTGGATCAAAAGTTTTGAAGTCTTCAATTCCGTTATTTTGATTTTCTTTCTGTGATAAATTTTGAGCGAATTTAATCTCTGTTTGAATGGAATTAGGATCATTTTGTGTTGCGCTGACATTTCTTTTCAATCTGTTTTGATTCAAAGCTTCGTTTTCGTTGGTTTGGGTATAATCTTGGTTATAAGCGTAGTAATGGTTGTTGCATCTATCGTGTCTTGGTGCTGTGTGTATTTGGTCGTTGTTCCCTGGACATTGGGTGGTAGCTCCCCATCTGTAGATTATGCCGCCTCTGGTTACCACCTGGAAAAGAATAGTTGGGTTAAGTCTAGATTATTAACAGACATGTTTCTTAATAGACCCTGTATTAGGAAACATGTCTCTTAAAAGCACACTGAGTATTTCACAGATTGAATTAACAGATTCAGCATGAATTTTACTATATTTTCATATAGTTTTTTGGCATGCTACGAATACTATTAACCAGGGATGTTGCGGATGCAGATTTACGAATCCGCGAATGCGGATGCAGACGCAGATGTCTAGATTGATGTGGAAGCTACGCAATTGCGGATGCGAATATCCGCAACTATAGCGCAGCTTCCCCAAGTGAATGCCTATGATTGTGACATTTTACTGATTTTTACTCTATAATGTCTTTGTCTTCGGATTTCAATCCAAAATGAGATTTTTTTCGATGACCGGTATCAACGACTGGATGAGATGACACTACCATATAAAGACTATATGAGATACCTAGGACTCCACTTAGACCGAAGGCTAAGTCAACAATTTAACATGTGCATCCGCATGAAAATTCGCATTGATTATTGCGGATGCGGATGCAGATGTCCAGATCGAAGCGAAAGCTCCGCAGCTGCGGATGCAAATATTCGCAACCTCCCTGCTACTAACTAACGAATTATCTATACTAATATTATAAAGCTAACGAGTTTGATTGTTTATTTGAACGCGGTAATCTCAGGAACTATTGGCCCGAATTCAAATATCTTTCACTGTTGGATAGCCCATTTATCAAGGAAGGCTATATATGACGCTACGACCAAAAGGAGCGAAGCAGCAATGAGAAAACGCTACGACCAAAAGCAATGCAAAATGCAGCAATGAGAAATGTTGCAAAAACGGGGAAAATTTACGCAGACGAAGTTGCGCGGGACAACTAGTACTATATAAATGTTAGATTTCGTATTCCCTGGTAGGGTTAGTTTTTTTTATATATTTTTTTATTAGGTAGGTTAGTTAAGAGAAGTCAGTCAAACCAGATTTAGAAATTCTATATACCTAAGGGCAAAAGTAGGTAGTTAAAGTTTGTATGGCGTAGGTATTTGTCAAACAAATAGTCACGGGGGAACGTGAAAAGAATGAGTATGGTTGTTAAAAAAATTAAACTATTTTTACCGATTTCCAAAAAGAAGGAGGTTCTCAATTTGAACGTTTATATATTTTTTTATGTATGTTCACGCATGGAGGGATTTTGTAAAATTCTCTTTTTATTCGAAAGAGGTTAATTTAGTATAGATTTTATGATTAGTTTCGGAGACAGAAAACGGAACACCTCAATAAACTCAATTTTTTTTAATAATGATTTTTGAGTCAGTTTGTGCAGTGTCAACAGACCAATTTTAATGACACTATATAAGGTCTAATCTTACCACAAAGTGCACAGTGAGCGGCGTGTCCAGGTCGGTGTTGATGTACAGCGGCACCAGCACCCGCGAGCTGCCGAGCTCGGCGCGGAGCGGGCCCAGCGCGGCCTGCACTGCGCCGGGGCGGACTGACACTGTTAGTGATGCTGTGGTTGAGTTGTCGCTCTTTAGGTGGGCCTGAGAACATATACTTGTAACTTGTAATACATAGGTAGAGCTCACAAGTCAATCTATACATACAGAGTGTAACAGAAAGGTGTGGTCAAATTTCAGCAGCATATATTGTATGTTGTCAGTATTGCACCTAGAATGGTGCCATAGCTGGTTGCATTATTATTACATATTTATTTTTATAGGCATTTATTGCCAATTACTTTTGTTTTCTTTTGCCAATTCTTTTTGTTAAAATTCGGTAGTGAAAGTCGTATGGCATAAGAGTTATACCTCCCCGGGTACAAAATTCGATTGGATTATTATGGCATAGAACTCATACTTTAGAGTCATACTTTTTTAGTTAATAACTTTTTCATTCATTAATAAAAGAATGAAAGGGTCCGGTTGTCAATACCCACATTGCAAAAAACCTATGTAGTAAATAATCCATATATCATATTTCCTACTTCGCATTATAACTAAATCGCATAATGACATAGTAGCAAAATGCCTACTTTTTCAAAGGTACAGCCGAGAAAAAAACCACTAGGACAGGTGACATTTTTTATATACTAGAACTTAAAATCTACATAACATGTATCAAACAAAACAAATTAGACCCTTAAACAAAACAAATTACACGCTTAAAAATGAAGTAAATAATCACGATTGGTGAAGAATTTGCTTACGTATCCTTATGATATTTTTTAAAAATTGTAGAACTGTAATATTTTGTTGGTTGAGGGATATGACTTCATTGTTATACATTTTGTCGAACTGTATATGACGTCGCAGTCTGCGTGACTGGTTGAAATAATAATTTTTAATGGCAATATCTTTAAACCGTGCTTCTTTTCGCAATATATATAAAAATAAAATTAATGTAGCTTTGTGAGGAATTCGACAGTTAAGGCGTCTGTGCCAGCTCTCCATACCGTTGTTGGTACGGTGTCTTTCTGAGGCACAACAGATTAGTGAAAAAGACTTCGCCCACTGTCGTTCAAAATAATTTATAAACTTTTTTGAGGCCTTATCTTTAGGACTTTGTTCTATTATAGATTTCCAACCACTTTCTATGAAATTAATAGGCAATAAAGGCAAATTCGAAGTTAATCTGATAATTTCATTTTTCACATTCAGATCACGGCCCTTCTTCCATACGGCCCTGTTATAATGATAATAACATCCAGTTACGACTGCCTGTGGGAATACTGTTCTAAATACATTCATTAGAGCTGGTTCAAAGTCACATTTAAATTTACTAATAGTGATATTTAGTTTGTCTTTAATCAAAGAAAATAGTCTGTGGTAGGTAGCTTCCGATTTATTTGGTAGTAAGGCGTAAATGACAGGCACGATATTTGTGTGCTTTGGAGTACTATTTAAATCCACGTGAATAGAAAAAAATTGATAAAATGGTTTTGGGCACCTTTTAAAGGTTCCATCACCAAAAAAACATTTATTTCCCCAAAAATTTGCTGATTTCCTTGCAGTTATGGAACTAAATAACAATATTTTTTCCTCTTCGCCATCATGTGCCACCAAAAAATCAGATGCCAACATTTTTGGTATTCGAACATCTGCTAATTTATTAAATTCTGTATTTTTAAGGCCCAATGTTTTACGTCGAGCTCTATACAAGCTATCCTTTTTTTCGTCATACGATGACACTAGCAAATTATTTGTTTGATGCTTTAAAACATACTTTTCAAATATATTTTTTACCGGTTCCATATTGCTGCATACCTCTTGCTGACAAGAATCCATCATCAGCGCTATATCATTATCCTCTTGATGTGGTGCACAAATGTGAGAACTTTGTCTGATAATCTTCTCTTTATTTTTATCTAAAGTCACAGTCGCCGAACATTCATGCTTGTTGATACACCTCCACAGGCTCCCGTTTTTATTATTTTTTGCAAAATTATAACGATGACCATCATAAAGAAGAGCCGGTTTTCCCTTTTGATTTGTAATAAACTTTAAATTATTAACTATTTTAACTATAATATAATAACTATAATGTGCCAATATAACAACAAAATGAAATATTATACATACATCAACATGACAGTGTGTACCTGTATGACATATTAATAACCAGCCAGATAGATTTTCCTTATGTATTTCGTGTAAATAGTTTCGAATGTAACTGTACCTATTTTGAAAAAGTAGGCATTTTGCTACTATGTCCGATTTAGTTGTAATGCGAAGTAGGAAACATGATATATGGATTATTTACTACATAGGTTTTTTCAATGTGGGTATTGACAACCGGACCCGAATGAATGAAAAAATAATTATTATTTTTTTAAGGCACTCCGATTTTGATAAAATTACGTATGTGCACTCAGTTTCATGGGCACATACCAACCATTGAATATGACCACACCTTTCTGTTACACCCTTTATATAATCACTTGTCCTGACTGATTCATTTTTACAAACCTAAATTTTGGAAGTTGATGTCTTTTAAGTTCTAGGCATCTACTAAGAAAGGTTTTGTAGAAATTCGTCTCCAAAGGGGGTAAATTAGGGATTGCAAATTTGTATGAAACTCCGTAAGTGTTAAAGTTAGATCGGTGACATTTTGTATTTAGCTTTTCCGTTTAAAATAAACAAATAGAAGTTTTAGTGTTTCTGAAAAATCAACTCCTAAGGGGGTAAACTAAGGGTTGCGAGTTAGTATGAAACTCCGTCAGTTTTAAAGTTAGGTCTGTGAAATTTGGCACTTTTATTTTTGGTACAAAATAAACGAGTGCCAACTTTTTTTGAAAATCAACCCTTCAGGGGTAAAATAAGAGTTGCAAGTTTGTATGAAACTCCGTCAGTATTGAAAAGTTAGATCTATGAAAATTATAGTAGTTTAATATATATTATAAGTATTTAGCTTTTTGCCATAAAATATACAAAGACATGTTTCAGCGTTTATGAAAAATCAATACCTTAGGGAGTAAAATAGGGGTTGCAAGTTTGTATGAAACTTTGAGTTTTGAAGTTAGATCTCAAAATGATCTCAATGGTAAGTTACTTACCTCAAACCTATAGAAAGGTACATCATCTTGTACTGCTGGGAACATGACGCGAGCCACCCCTGCGACGTCAGCGTCGCCCTCCGCGCACGCGTGTGACGTCACCGGTGACGTCACACCCGCGGGCTGTATGGTGGGGTGACGACACACGCGGACTCGCTCGCCGGTAGCTGGCTTCTCGTCCCAGCGAGTAGCTTTGAGCTGGAAAGGTCAATATTGCTTATTTTCTTTTCTTTCTTTCTTTCTTTCTTCTTCTTCTTCTATCCCTACTAATATATAAATGTGAATGTAAGTTTGTTTGTTACGCTTTCACGCGAAAACTACTCAACCGATCATCATGAAACTATGTATGTACACATATTCCTGGAGGTATTAGAAGTAACATAGGATACTTTTTATGAAGAAAAAAAAAATTGTTGGTTAAAAATCTCAAAATCTAGCTTCTTCAACGCCATCTAGCGGTTCCCGACATCCATGCGGGCGGAGCCGCGGGCGAAAGCTAGTATCTTATAAATTAAATTCCACTTACAACTCGATTAAAAATGATGGCAATTTCTCAGATTTCTTGGAATCCGCCAAGTTTCACAGGACAGTAGAAGTGATTTGGACCATCTCTTATAATACCGACAAGTACTTCATTCTCTTTTCACCTTGCCTCAGAAAAAGAAATTAAAAAAACAATAAAGTCCATATCTACTGAAACACTAGGCGATGATGGCCTTCATGTACAAATGCTTCTTCTGATCTTTTACTCACATCATAAATTTCTCTCTCCATTCTAATTTATTCCCAACATCTTGGAAGAGGACTCATGTATTGTGTTACCCTTGTCAAAAGTAAGTAATCCTGCTATATCAACGCAATTTCGTCCCACTTCTATTTTTCTTATAATCTCTAAGGTTCTTATGAGCATTGGCCATAACCAACTGACTTGATTATCTCTCCTTTAACGGCCTGTTAAGCCCATTTCAGTCTGGTTTTCACCATGGCCATAGTACTGTAACTGCACTGATTAAAATTATCTATGATAACAATTTACCATTATGGTATGATTGGACCTCAGCAGTGGCTTAGATTCAGTTGATTTTGACAGTCTCTAAATATTTATTTTTCTGCAGTCTTATGGTTTAATTCTTATCTTCGGGGTCGCTCGAAGTCTGTTCGCTCTGATGATATGTTTTCTGAATAGCGTGATTGACTGCTGGCGTGCCCTAAGGTGGAGTTCTCTCTCCCCTTCTTTCATTTAATAACGCTATCACAAAGATCCTAGCCTCGAACTACCATCTTTACGCAGACGATTTGCAACTATATCGACATTTTAAAACAGATAATAGAAAGATGGTGCCGTAACTACCAACTGGTGACTTGACAGAAATTAGGTCATGGGCTCAAAAACTTGGATTTTAAGTCAACCCAATAAAGTCTAAGGCTATTATTATAGGTGGTAAATATATTTTGAACATGTTGGATTACCAGAGTCTCCCTCCCCCAGCTGATTTATGATGCAATTCCTATCCCGTTTAGAAAAACTGTTAAAAACCTCGGTCTATAGATAAAAGATTTTAATTTATTGTGGGACGTCCATATTACGACGGACGCACATATCATATATTGCTGCAATAAGTAGGAGAGTATACTCATTACAATCTCTTAAATGCCTTCAAAAGTTCTTACTGTTTCAAAAAAAAGTTTTTCTCGCTCAATCTATTGTTACAGATTGTTTTCTGGATGCAAGGGAGGAACTCGTTGATAAGTTCGAACGCCTGCAGATTTTGAGTACCTGCTTTATTTTCGAATTGCTACACTACTACTTCATGAGCCTGCCTACCGTATCGAACAACCTATGATGTATCAGCTTGCTAAATTACTGCACTTCGTATCTGTCACAAAATTTCACAAATAGGGGAGCATGGTCGCAGTACTTTTCGAACGTTTAATCATGTATGGGTCTCTGCTCTGATCTAAAACCTGTCTATGTCTATTAATCTCCGTAGAGTAGATAGCATTTAAACCACCTTCTCTCAATAAAGACGATATCAAGTGACACCTTATGTTGGTGTTAACCAAGAACTGTATGCAGTTTATTTTATAACAATAATCCGTTAAGTGCAAATTGTAAAAAAAAAAAAATGTGTGGCACTCGGGGACTCAGCATTTTTTATCAACATATGCAATACTGTTTTTTTCTTCTCATTACAGTCGTACCATATACATATACGTTAAGCGAACGCTCGGCCGAGTTACATGGTAGGCGGAGTGGGGGTGTTAGGTTTTATTTTTGTTACGGAATTTCTTGATTCTGTCGCCGCGCTCAAAGCCCGCGATAAAAGCTATGCAATAGCTTAAAAATTGTTACAAAAGTGTGCTTGTGTTACGTATCAGACGTAATACATGCACACTTTTGCCGACATATTATTTTATTTATTCTTCCATCCAATAACCCTGTTTGTTGTTATATCTTTGTCAATATCCACTAGGTATATGAAAAAAAATGCATAGGTGTGCCCATTGCTACTACTTACTAGTAATAAAGAGGTCAGTGTGTGTGCACCAATCCATAGATACCTAATTTGACATAACAACATAAAGTCCATAATAGTACATTGCCGGCTTATTGCACGGGGGCGTCTATATAAACAAAAATTAATGTTTGTCCTCTATGTGTTGCGAAACCATTGACCAGGAGGCCAATTCACGTATTTATAGCAGTGCAGTTGCAGTTGAGTTTCGATTAAAACGGCCATTTTCGCGATCTCAAAAACGCTTGCGCACCGTACTAGAATGTCGTTACTGCGCTCTCGAGACGCATACTTGACACAAGAGTATTTGAGTTCGATCCCAAAATTACGAGAATACAAAAATAACCGTTTTAATTGAAACTTAACTGCAACTGCACTGCTTTAAATACGTGAATTGACTCCCAGATTGTAATTAAACTATTCTATTCCAAAATTTATCTGACGTTCTTATGCGTTGCATTCTGTAAACTAAGTGAATTGACTGCCTCTGTGGCGCGGTGGGAGTGTGTGTAGTCAATCACTAGTCGTGGTTTAGGTGCTAGAACATCAGTCATATTCTCTAAAAAATCGAGACATGGAAAAGAAAAACCAAATGTTACTTTAAGATGTGTTTACCTTCAACTTATGAGGCAGTCCAGGTGAGAGGACAGCGCGATGTTTGGTGAGGAACTCCAGAGTGACTGGCTTCTCCACCACTTGAGATACCACTGTGGTGTTCTGCCAGATTCTTGTGCCTTCCTCCTGGACATATAAACGATCTATGTTGTAATGCTTATTTGGGTGTAAGGTATTACTATACTTATCAGTTTAAGCGTTCAATATTGAAATTTTAAGGGCATTGTTTTATATAAACAACTTATTCACTTAATGTTTTTTTAAAATTTTCTATTAATTAATTCACCCTGTTTCTGTTAAAGTAATCTATTACATTACGCTAAGACCAATAGGCGCGGAGCAGCAATGAAAAATGTTGCAAAAACGGGGAATATTTACGCAGATGAAGTTGCACGGGACAGATAGTTATAAATAAATGTTCTGACTATTCTTTGTCTTCTTAAATTGTAAGGTTGCTGATATTTTTTATAGATGGCGATGCTATTGCTAAAAGCATATACATAGTTCTATAACTTCATTAAAAATACGAATAAAACTATGTTTTAAACATAAACTGCTACTAACTTGCGATTTTTCTTTTTTTCTTTACTGTTTCTTTTTTTATTGTGTTTATAATTATTATAGGTGTTACGTTGGAGTTAGTTTTATATGTTTTGTGTAACTTAGGTTACTAAAGGGCCCAGGGTCCTTATTCACTATCATTTATTTTGTTGTCGTGACAAGCCCGTGCGAACTGACGCATGCGCGGTAGAGAGCTGCGCTTAAAAATGCATCAGCGAAATAAAGATAAATAGAGATAAGGACCCAGTTGAAAATCAGCGTCAGGCATCTGTCTGGCATATATGCTGAACTTGGTACTATTTTCGGCATTTAACTGACTTCAATAGTTTTCATGTGTGTTCGTTTTTTTTTCTGTATTGAATTGCCGTAATAAATACCATTTTCTATCTTTCTATTAAAGGATAATTCTCTAGAGCGGGACTCCCTTGGGGACACGGTAGATAGCGTGCCGGTTGTCTTAAATCGTAACATTATGAAGGATAATAACATCATGATCTGCTACTAACAATGAGTACAGGTTTCTGTCACGTGTATTTGGCTTGATGAAAAGTAATAAACCACTTACCTGGAAGGAGAAATCAGCGACGAGCACGTCAGGCGGGTTCTGTGAGTGAAGCCCCACTCTTTTGGCGGCCACAGCGTGTCGGTGGCACGCTTTGGGTGCACGTAACTGTACCGCGGTACGAACACCCGTGCCGCCCCCTCCTGCCCCCCTTAAACGGATCACTAGCATGCCTTCTACTGCTTCTGACCATGGGTATCTGTAAAGGGTAGTTGTATTGGTGTGCTATTCTGTCAGGTTTGTGTGGTTAGGTAAAGTGAGATAAAATAAAAAGAGATTTCTTTCACGTTGGACTTATTCTTTTTATCTAAAAAAAGGGGGGAGGTACGGCCCCAAGTACCCCCAAATACGCCTGTTCGACAATAGATCGAGACAAATCTTCATATTATAACACGAAGTTGATATCCCATTGATATTGTTGCTGTCAGAAATGTATTTCTGACAGCAAGAATATCAATAGGATCTATATTATAATCTAACATACAGCCATAGATTGCTTCATGATTTCTGGTAACGTAACATCTGTTTCAATTAAAACAATTGATGAATTAAATAGCAAGTGTACTAAATATGTTTTAGTGTATTGATTTATTTGGACATGGCCACCGGTAGTTGGCGTGGCTATCGTTTGACATTAAAGTAGGGATAGTTTATTGTCCTCCTTTTTGTCTGGAAAATAACAAAAAAATAACCCTGAGTACGTCTATCAGGCGTGCTTTTTAATGGTTAATGCATGTACCTGACACAGACAGTCCAAACAAGTCTCTCACTAGTCCTCAACACCCTCGGTGGGTGTCGTACGCTGAGCTGGAACGGAGGCAGTTCGTAGTTGCCCACCCAGAACACTGCTGAGCCCTGGAAGTAAATACGGATATTATAAGGTTTGTTAGCGGTAGAAGTTTGTTATGTAGTTACCCTTAATTACTCCGCGAGTTAGCGGCGACCGGACCGACAAGCTTAAGCAATTACAATCTATACTAATATTATAAAGCTTAAGAGTTTGTTTGTCTGTTTGAACGCGATAATCTCAGGAACTACTAGTTCGAATTGTTTTTTTTTTTGTATTGGATAGCCCATTTATTGAGGAAGGCTTATATAACGCTAAGACTAATAGGAGCGGAGCAGCAATGAAAAATGTTACAAAAACGGGGAAAATTGACGCATACGAAGTTGCGCGGTTCAGCTAGTAACCAATAAACAGATTGAATTTTAATACACAAATAACCTCCCGCTCGTTGCTTCTTTACATTACACCAAATAACTTTGGAATATCAGTTTTGAAAAATATTACCATAAATTGGACCCATTTTTGCAAACAAGAACCAACCCACAATTTAAGTGAAATTGAGTTTAGAACATAGATGGCGCTCAAATCACGCATCCTATCTTCCCAAAAAAAATGGTTCCTATTTATCGACTAACAAAAGAGATACAACACAGTCACTTGAGGAACCAACCCACTTTAACCATCTTTTAAAAAACTGTACAGAACTAAAGAGCATGGTCCCCTAAACACTTATTAAAACTAACTGTTTAACAGACCCATGACTCTTGGTACCTTTATAACTTATGCATTTTAATTATGCAAACTAGAACCATTGTATGTTGGTTCCATCTAGCATAAAAAGTTACAATATTTGTATGACTAAATAGAACCAAGAAGGTTGGTTCTTGTTTGCATAATGGAAGCTAGATTAGTCTTGAATGAACTGTTAAGCACAGTTCTTATTAGTGTTAAAAATCAACAGTACTTAAACAAAAATAAAAGATCCATGTAGCATAGTCCATAATAATGTTAAAATTTAGCATTATTTAAACAAACATAAAAGATCCATTCTTATCGCTGGTACCGGCTGGTATAATATGTGATTTGTGTATTCTAAGACCATTTAAAAAAACAAAATGTGATTTTAATTTTATGTTAATTAATTTTTTCACGTACATAAAATACGTAGGTAGATGCATAAAATTCGCTGTTGAAAAATATTTTTGCCTTTGTTTTTATGTATTGGACACACTAAAGTTACACTGGCAACACTATACTGCATTTCTGTTTAAAACTTGCGTCTACGGCTTTATTCGATTTTTAAAATGTATAGGAAAAATGCTAGTTCTAGAACAAAAGCCCTAATTAGTGCCTGCTTGTTACAAAGTCCAGATGATGAAGATAGTGATAGTAATGGTAAGTAATAATACAATGAATCTAAATACTCATTTAGTTCCGAAACGTTTAATTTGTTTTGTAACCTCAAAAAGTAATAAATGTTGACTTCAAACTAACTCATGTTAGTTTGAAGTCGTCGATTGTTACTTATGGTAGAATAAGAAAAGAGATTCAACTTCTACCCATATAATTTTTCAAGTTTTACATGTATCTATATAGATTTGATTTTGTCAAACCTTATTTCTATATTGGATGATTTTGTTCAAAACCTATACCTACCTAAATATGCAGATTGTATTAAACAACAGCATTTTTATTTGATTATATTGCAGATGTTATAGAAGCAAGTCCAGAAAGCAGTCCCACGAAGATTAAAAAAGGTAACTTATTCTAACATATAAGGAGCACTGAATAAGGTCGAATACATTTAATTTTACTTGTACATTTTGTATACAGGGTTACTTACTATGAAAATGTAGGTATACACGATTTATAGTAAAACCCAGTAGGTATATATATTTATATTTAGGTAATTTGTTTATTGTTTTTAAGAGCATTTTTAGGGTTCCGTACCCGAAGGGTGCCAAACACTATTATGTTACAAAGCCTCCGCTGCCTCTCAGTCCGTTGCCGCTTTAACAACAAATAATAAAAATGACTAATGAGTGATAGGTAATATATTATAAAAGGTGAAATGTGAAATTTTATTGAAAACATGCGATAAATTGAAATGGGAGGTACTCATCATAATAACTTTTACTATGGGACCAAACCTGAAATCGCAAAATAAAAACAGCTGCTCTCTTACAAGCTTACAGCTGTACCCATTGCGGTTTGTCTCATGTTTTCAATTTCAACAGCTTTACGAAAAATAAAGCCAGAAGATAACATTTTTGTTTCTTCTGCAGCCTTGCCTGTTGCTGATACTGAACCGCTTTTAACTGCTTCGACAATTAACAATAATGAGAAATCTGGTGAAAGCAGCATGGAACCTGCAGCTTGTTTCCCCCTAACTCCTCGGCCACCGAATGTACCTGGTGAAAGAAGCATAGAACCTCCAGCTTTTTCCCCTCTAACTCCTCGACTACCGAATGTACCTGGTGAAAGAAGCATAGAAGCTCCAGCTTATTCCCCTCTAACTCCGCGAGTACCGAATGTACCTGGTGAAAGAAGCATAGAAGCTCCAGCTTATTCCCCTCTAACTCCTCGACTACCGAATGTACCTGGGGAAAGGAGCATAGAAGCTCCAGCTTATTCCCCCCTAACTCCTCGACCACTGAATGTACCTGGTGAAAGAATCATAGAACCTCCAGTTTATTTCTCTGTAATTCTTCAATCAACGAATGCACAAGTTATTATGTCTTCAAAACCACATCGTTTAACAAAAGAAAACATGCCAAACAGCAACTCCTCATCACCATTGCGACCGATGTCGCCAGAGACAACAGATTTACATAATATTCTAGCTGATTCCCTTGATAATGAAGAATTTAACATTAATAGCAATGAAAACGCTGCAGTAGGTTCACCGATTTCTTCAGACGTAACAAACATCATGAATAGTGATGACTCCGTACAGGACCCAGACTTCGTCGTATATGTTGAAAATAGCGTATCTAGTGATAGAATCTCTGAAAATTCCGTATCATTGATACCGACAATAGAAAACTGCCCTCAAACTGCTATAGGAGAACTGAATGAAATTGATACATCAGGCCATAACACATCCAATCTAATTATGCAAGAAGAAGATATTGAAACTGAGTCATCCACCCAAGGACGACCAAAGAGGGGTAGAAAAAGATTATACGGTGAAGACTTGAGAGAAGAAAGAAAGAAGAGAAAATATAATAATCTAAGCTTTGTGAACTCCAAGAAACATGTAGTCGACAGTAAGGTATTCACTGACTACAGCTGTAATTGTCCAAAACGATGTCAAGAAAATGTAACAACTGAACAAAAACTAGAAGAATTTAATAAGTTCTATTCGTTTGGTTCATATGTTGCCCAAAATATGTATTTGATAGCTTCCGTTAAAGAAAAACTTAAGAAACGAGCATACGTAACAACTGCGCGAAATAATTCAAAGAGAAACAACAAAACATTTACTCGGGAATATTATTTAAAAAATATTCTAGTTTGCAAAAAAATGTTTATGAATACACTTCAAACATCATCTAAACGAATAAACACTGCGCTTTGTAAAATGCGAAATAATTGCCTGAAAGACATGCGAGGGTTGCAAGCGGGTCATAATGCGGCTTCAACAGACAGTGAATTGTTTCTGGAGAATATAATTAAGAAACTACCAACTTATATATCGCATTATCGTCGAGCCAAAAGTAACGACGCAAAGTTTCTCACATCGGACATGACTTTACCCAAAATATATAATCTGTATAGGGAAGAAGCTAAATCAGCTGGTCAAAATGTGCTTTCTTATTCTAAGGTAAGACATGTGTTTGTCACAAAATTTAACCTGCGTACCAAACCGCTTAAAAAAGACACATGCAACAGATGTGACTCCTATCAAAGTAAAAAATATCAAACATCGGAAGAAGAAAAAAGAAAAATCGAAGAAGACCACAAAAAGCACATCGACAAGGCAACATGTTTGCAACAACAACTCAAGAACGATATGAAACTTTCGAAAGATGACCCAACTATAGAAACGATTACTTTTGATCTGCAAAAGACGTTGCCTCTTCCGAGAATACCTACTAATGTGGTTTTTTACAAGAGGCAGCTTTGGGTCTATAATCTGGGTAACCATACAGGCAGTAATGACCAAGCGTATTGCAATGTTTGGGTAGAAGGGGAGGCTGGCAGAGGGTCGCAGGAAGTCGGTTCGTGTTTGATAAAGCATATAACAGAAAGATTAAAAGACGGCGTTGAGAGTTTATTCCTCTGGAGCGACTCCTGTGGGGGTCAAAATAGAAACATAAAACTAACCCTAATGTTAAAAGCATTACTGAATGATCATCCAACTCTGAAAGAAAAACATCATCGTTTTTTAGAATCTGGCCACAGCTTTTTACCAAATGATACGGATTTTGGCCGGATAGAGTGCGCTTTTAAGCACCAACAACGATTGTATACGCCAGAAGATTACATAGAGATCATGAAAAGCTGTCGAAAAAATAAACCAATGATTGTACACAGGCTTACCAAAGAAGACTTTTTATCGTCACGCAATTTAGAGACAAAAATCACAAATAGAAAGAAGGCAGAAGATGGATCTAAAATAAGTTGGCTGGACATCAAAGAAATAGTGCTTAAAAAAGAAAAAATGTACTCTATTTTTATGAGAAGCAATCTGGATGATGAGTTAAAGGAAGTTAGTATAAAGAAAAATATCAGAAGTAGAACCATAATAACCAAGAGTGATATGGACTTACTTTGGCCTACAGGCAAAGCCATATCTGAGGCTAAACTAACAGATATAAAAAGTATGCTGCACCTTATACCTAAAGACGCACAAGGTTTCTACAAAACTCTGAAAAGTATTAACATAGAAGATGATATCGACGGCTTTACCGGGCCTATCGATTTTGAGGTAGAAGGCGATAATAATAGGGATCTTTAGTTATAAGGGTTCTTGCTACCTTTGTGCTATTGTGTTTGTGTTAAATGCATCGATTTAAAATGTATAGATGCGCTCTTCCGAACTAACTTTTGGGTTCACCGAAGTGCGGTAAGCTTACATCAGCGACAGTAGTTTAATTCACTTAATGCTTTAGCTTTGCACTTTATGGTACTGAAACATTGACTTAAATCAATGTTTATGTAGCATACAGTTACATAAGTCAATATTTCTGTACCATAAAGTGAACTAAACTAACGTCACTGATGTAAGCTTACCGCACTTCGGTGAACCCAAAAGTTAGTTCGGAAGGGCGCATCTATACATTTTAAATCGATGGTTAAATGTAAGAAATTGTTTCATTATCTAATAAATGACATTAAAAAAGAATATTTTGTAAAGAATTACTTTTATTTATAGAAATATCACAATAATTACATTTTAACCCTATTTTACAAGAAGGAACTAAGCAACAAAATATATTTTTGCTAGAAGGAACCAACCAGGTTTTTCACGATTTTCTTTAAACTATACATTTATAAAACGTATAAATCAGACAGTCCTAGATAGGCTACAGTATCCCATAGATGTTTAATAAGTACTTATTTATTAATATGCTATGTATGCATTTTGCACACTCTGTTTACAAAAGTCTCGTTTTCTCGAAACCAACCTGCTGTGGGTTGGTTCTTGTTTGCAAAAGTGGGTCCAATTGACCCTTAACAACACCACCAACTTTTGTCACACCTAACACGTCTGTGAGACCTCGGAGTAAAATTGTTATTTATTGTCAGATTTAGGGCCTAAACTTCAAAAAAACGATTATACTCCGATAACAGTCTCTAGGTGGTTATGGCCATAACTTAAGAAACAGGTGGTAGGTGGTTAAGGGTTAGAATATTAAATAATTTTTAAAACTGATATTACTAAGTTATTTGGTGTAATGTAAAGAAGCCACGAGCGGGAGGGTTTTAGTATATTAAAAATCACACTACATAATAAATATAATATCTTGGGACAACTACTTGGGGTAACCAGACAACTGATAAACATACTTATATATTTTTAAATACATACATATTATAGATAAATTGCACCCAGATACAGAACAAACCATCGTGCTCATCACACAAAGTTTTGTCCAGGGTGGGGATCGAATCCATGACCTCTTGCGTCAGTCGGATACACTTCCACCGCGCCACAGAGGCAGTCAACGCATATATAACGTCAACTTCTTGGCTTTCTGCACCTTGTCATGGAGCAGGACTTCTGGTCGCAAGGCGTGGTTTTCCTTCACTACCGCGGACAAGAGCCACAAGTACGCACAAAGACTTAGTGCAAGTGAAGCATACTAACATAGTTTTTAAGTAATATTTCCTAACATTTTATGTTAATACTAGCTGACCCGCGCAACTTCGTCTGCGTAAATTTTCCCTTTTTCCTTTTTTTTTTCCTTTTTTTACAACATTTTTCATTGCTGCTCCGCTCCTATTGGTCGTAGCGTGATGTTATAACCTATATAAATGGGCTATCCAACAATAAAATAGTATTATATAATTATATATTTTTTTCAGTGCAGCCCAGTAGTTCCTGAGATTATCGCATTCAAACAAACAAACAAACTCTTAGGGGTATGAAAAACAGATGTTGGCCGATTCTCATAGATACCGGATAAGCACAAAAAATTTCATCAAAATCGGTCAAGCCGTTTCGGAGGAGTATGGCAACGAAAACTGTGACACGAGAATTTTATATATTAGATTGTATTTATGTTAGTCTGTAAGGTATTTCTATCATTGAGTCTTTATAAGTGATAGCGCTAAGGTAATCAACTCTTGCCAAAAAGTATGGTGCTGAAAAATTTCTGGTAATGGCACTAGTATCTGGTTGTAGTTATGATCCATCAACAACTAATCATTCGATAAACATTACTAAATTAGTAATGCAAATGCAATGCGTTAGCATAAACATTGTTACCAAGAATTTGAATAATAACATTGACAAACAAATGATGTCAGTTGTGCAGTATTTGTTTACTGATGATAATTTTAGACAATTCCACAAATTGGTGTTCCTAGTTCGAGTGTAGGTACTTTGTGTGTGTATTTTTTTATAATTCAAAATCTAACAACCCATCGCACTATGACAGAAACCATAGAATATTGCAATACTATTTACATATGTTCTGAGGCACAAGCCCTGTATTACGACTGCTTTTCAAAAGTATACTTCTTGCAAATTCCCCTGTGGCTTTCTACACAGGCAAAATTTGTTTTTTGCGAGAAATAAAAAAAAAATTAAGTTTTATTACTTCTTAAACTTTTGTAGAACACACTTGACGTTGACGACGACGTTGAACGTTGACAAGTATAAAAAGGCCTTTCCTGGCAGCTTCTCCTCATACGAGGTTTACACAAGAATCTGCTGCTTAACCTATATTATATTTTTTTTAAGGGTTTTTTATACAATATAAACGTACATATCAAACCCATAGTACCTTTCACACAATTAAGCATATAATGTTCAAACTACTAATAACTAAGTACCCAACAAATAAAAATTAAAATTAAAAATTAAAAAATTAAATATAACTATTACCCTAAATATTTTTTTTGCATCTTTTGACACAGGGTACGCCAAGATTTTGTTGAACATGCCAACATCCAATTTGTTAATTTTAAATTGAGACATCAATACTTGTCTTTCCGATTCGTATCGAGCACACTCCACTAAAACATGATGTGCATCTTCTACTCTCCCACAGGTTTCACAGTTCGGAGAACTGGTAAGATTCATCATGTGTTTAAATTTGTTGAGAGGAATGTGTCCGGATCTGAACCGGAAAGCTATTACAATAAGTTTCCTATCTAATGTACTTCCTTGAAACCAAGGCACATGAGGGCCTCGCACTGTATCGATTTATACCAAATTCCTTTTTCTAGTACAATTTTATTAAAGTGTACTTTCCAAATATTGTAGCAACTTTTTCGATATTTAGGTAACATTTCTGAGTAACTCGGTTTTATAATAATTTCTCTACCTTGACATATTCCTTGCCATGCTAACAGGTCAGCCCTCTCATTGCCCCTGCTGCTTAATCTATTTTTGGAAATTTACATTATATACCACCATTGATTAGATTTTATGAAATAAATGTGTTTGCAGAAAGAAAAAGAAAAGTTTTTTCAAACTTCAATATATCCTACCTAACAATATATATTTGAGTTAAAAAGAATAGAACCTGCCATACCTGTGATCCATCAGCCAGTTTAGCCCTCAAGGTCCACTTGCCGGGCGGTGCGAGAGGGTCCAGCTGGTACTGTAATTGTGCCAACCCTAGTCTGGTGCGAACTTGCTGCCATTGGGTCACTCGAGTGCCTTCCCACGCGCCCTTTGGTCCTTCGAGCCACACATCTTCTATCTGAAAATAATAAGGTTTATGTTTACATTTGTAGATATTTTGTACTTGTATTTGTATTTCAGTCGTCCCTATTCCTAAATATGGACGGCTGAAATATGTGCAATGGACATGAACATTATTAGTGCACAAATTTGAATTCTATATTTAATGCCAAGTTTGCAAGAGTAAAGCCGTAAGAAAAGAACTTGGCAATAAAAACTCATAGCCAATTTTTTTTAATGGCAATTATTACACTATGTTTGTCTATTCATAGCTATGCCAGTAAGGTGCTGCAACATAACATCATGTAACTCACGTAAGCAGTAACCATAGTACGTAAAGTTGGTATAATCAAGTTTTAAATGAATTAGCCTCCTATGGTGTGGATGGGAATATCAACTTACAAAAATTACAGAAGAGGGTAAAGGTTCGATCGAGGATGCGATTCGATTAATATAAGAAAAACTACTTAACATACAAATATTAATGAGACAGTAATTAAAAAAACAAATCTATAAGGTGATAATGACAAGGCCGACCAGTCACTCCAAGTAGCACCCGTTCACGGGTTTGACACATGGGTCAGCCATCATCCCCTTCGCCATATTGGAGGGAAGGAAGACGACCCGGCCCACACCAGCACCACAAGCAATTACATTTTAGTGAGCATAACGATCCCTGACATTACAACTCATAGAAACGAAAACAACCTAAAATAATTTAATGAAGTACGATCGACTTGCCGATACTAACAAACAAAATTGTATTATTTAACACAAATATATTATTCTGCATTATTATTTCTACGACCATTAATTTTATATCATACAAGTACTTAACCATTTAGATAAATTAAAAAGATCAGTAGCGGCAATAAATGAATATCGACTAAACATGTAGTGCCCTCTATCTTCGCTTTTGAAGCGGCGGTAGCCTAATGGCTAAGGCATCGGTCTCGCAATCGTGTTTCGAATCCTACCCATTATACTACCGATGTGAACTCACTCCTAACACAAACCTTTGAGCTTAGCTGGAAGGGTTATCAAGATTGCTAGTAATGTGGGACTCAATCCCACATTGCTAGTTATCTTTAAAAAAAAAAACAATTTGAAGTTGATTAGGTATCTTCAAAATGAATAAACTAGCTTTATAATAAAAAACGCGACGTCAACATTCATCCATCTGTTTCAACGCTACGATGCCAAACATATAGTGTACAGGTCAAACTTATAACCCACCTCTGTTTCTGTTGAGTGTTAAAAACCGGGCAAGTGCATGTCCGGCCACACACAATGTAGGGTTCAATTAGTTGTTAGTCCCGCATCCGAATAGTGTGGCTTAAAAGGTGGATTTTCTGTTGTTTTTGTTTCATACTTACATCGTTATACCTCGGAATAAGTAATTGTACTTCGTTACACTTACTTAATAATAATACTCAATGGAATTTGTACGAACATACGACTACCGTGGTGTTTTTCACATACCTATCATTAACCATGGGGGGAGGGGGGGGGGCACTTGACTCTAACACAAATTTACACTTTAAAGCTTAATATTTCACAAACGGATTTTACAGCTAAAAATGGTCTTCACAACCCCTAAATATACATGAAAATACCTATACATACTATTATTTTTTAAATACCTATATATTTTTTGCTTACCTACAATAGGGTAGGTAAGCAAAAAATCACATCACCCGTTTACGGGGAGGAAACTACCCTAAAAAAAAACAAGATTTTATTCTTTCATATTGTCGGCGTAAGTAATGTGTGTATACATGCAAAATTCTACTACTAAGAGTTTCTAAGCTAAGCTGCGGACGGACGGACATGGCAAAACTATAAGGGTTCCGTTTTGCCATTTTGTCTACGGAACCCTAGGTAAAAAATTAAAATCATAGCAATTTTGTTTAATTTTTACTATGGAACCAGTTAATTGGAGCAATCTCGCTGACTAATTTTTACGCGAACGAAGCCATCAAACATATGTTTCTTGTTTGTATGTCAAGGAAACATAAAATTAAATAATTGCTTGACTAACTGTATTTATTTTATTGGTTGAAAGAGTTATTGGCAGATTGTTGATACAGATAATTGGTTAATTGAGGTTATTAATTGAAGACTACATGATAAAGAATTAGGAACACCTGCATATAACCCCCACAAACAATGATCGATATCGACCAATGGCGTTCGCTCATCGTTCATCTAAATCCTAAAGCCCCAGTGCCCAAGTATTTAATTACTTATACCAATTTCCTTTTATAATCCTATAGTTTAAATTATGCCTGTAATTATTAGTATATGAAATAAATAAATAAACTTGGGGGAGGGGGTGGCTTCAGCTTCGAAGTCCTCCCCCCTAGATAGGCCAGTGCCAGCATTGACTCTTAGCCACACGCCCTCCCACATTTAATAAAAACGGTCAACCGTCTATGGAGCAGACAGTGACAACCTTGCTTGAACTCGTTGATCTAAAGATTTTGTCCAAACAGAATTTAACACTGTGTAATTTAGTCGATCACCACAGATACCTCTATTTTATATTTAATTTTATTATACTTCAAATATCTTCACAAAAACCGGGCAAGAGCATGTCAGATCATGTTCAGTGTAGGGTTCCGTAGCCGATGCTGTATGAAAAAATCCAATTTGAATAATAAAGCAGTTTTTTGGCAACAACTCAATGACAATATATCCCATCATGTCCGAAATAATTTTAGTTGATTATTTTTAGCTCTAATTGTAGTTAATTTTTTTTTAGCTCTGTTACATGTAAGCAGTGCCCCCCTAAAAATATTTAATTAATATTACATTTATTATTAATCGTCTTAACCGCGTGAATAATTTAAGGTAAAATACCTTGTTTATTGCCCGACGTTTCGACCGTATTGCAACGTCACGGGTATACTGAGATGCGATTTAAGACACGTAGTACCTAGGTTTATATAATTTTATAATGTGTACAAATCGCGAAAATTTATAAACATTTATTATTTAGCTATCCAACTAAGTAGCGGCTACTACAAGACACCTTTTCACCAAATTTATAAATATTCATTGTGTAGTCTTTCAATAAAATGTGTGACATACGGACGGACAGACAGACAGGCAGACAGACGGACATGACAAAACTATAAGGGTTCCGTTTTTGCCATTTTGGCCCCGGAACCCTAAAGAGCCAAAAAGTTATAAACAAGTTATAAAGATTAATCATTGTAATGCCGTTATTTATTTAACCCAATGACACTGTTCTGAGCTTTAAGTCTAAAAACTTATACAAATATTGATAAAAACTCGTCGCGGTTTGTAAAATGTTTAATATATTTTTTGTATCGGTCGTTTGTGAAGTGAAAGCTCTTTGTATGTAAACATGGACGTGTATTTAAATTACTTTTGATGTTGCCGAACTGGCCGCAATGAAGGCTTTTTGACCCACTTCTAAAAAAGAAGGAAGTTGTCATTTATCTTGTAAGTTTGTTACCGCGTTATTTGATTTTTGTATAGCCCATGTGTGATGTGTATAAACGAAATAACTGTAGAGTTTCTTCAAAACCCGTTCACTTGTTTTTGCCAAAACAAAATAATCATCCATTCATCCCCACAAACTTTTGTATTTATAATCTACTAGCGGACGCCTCGCGGTTTCACCCGCGTAGTTCCTGTTCCCGTGGGACTATAGGGATAAAAAATAGCCTATGTCACCCGGGGTTAGTGTAGCTTTACAACGATGAAAGAATTTTTTAAATCCGTCCAGTAGTTGCGGAGCCTATTCAATACAAACAAACTATCAAATCTTTCCTCTTTATAATATTAGTATAGATTAAGTATAGATTATAAATACAAAAGTTACTATACTAATATTATAAAGCTGAAGAGTTTGTTTGTTTGAACGCGGTAGTCTCAGGCACTACTGATCCGAATTAAAAACATTTTTCACTGTTGGATAGCACATTTATCGAGGAAGGCTATAGGCTATATAACATCACGCTACGATCAATAGGAGCGGAGCAGCAATGAGAAATGTTGCTAAAACGGGAAAAATTTACGCAGACGTAGACACGCGGGTCAGCTAGTTAATTATAATTAATGTGAAAGTTTGGTTGTATGGATAAATGTTTAATATTAAACACGTTACAACAGTCAGGAATAGCACATAGGCTACTTTTTATCCCGGAAAAATGTTACCGTGGGATAGGTTTGTTTTCAAAAAACTATCGCACACTAAGCACTCTGTTAAGACATTTTTCCCTGTTGCTCACATGGTGTAAGCACACCATTTATATTTATTGTAAAGATGTTATTTTATTAGTTTATTACTTCATACTTATATTCAGTACTATAATAGCTGTTCCGCGCAACTTTGTCTGCGTAAATTTTCTCCGTTTTTGCAACATGTCTCATTGCTGCTCCGCTCCTATTGGTCGTAGCGTAATAATAAATAGCCTATAGCCTTTCTCGATAAATGGGCTATCTAACAGTGATAGGTAAGAATTTTTCAATTCGGATCAGTAATTCCTGAGATTACCGCGTTCAAACAAACAAACAAACAAACTCTTCAGCTTTATAATATTAGTATAGACTAGCTGTCCCACGCAACTTCGTCGCGTAAATTTTTCCCGTTGTTGCAACATTTCTCATTGCTGCTCCAATCATAGCGTGATGTTATATAGCCTATAGCCTTCCTCGATAAATGGACTATCCAACAGTGAAAGAATTTTTCAATTCGGATCTGTAGATTCTGAGATTACTGCCTTCAAACAAACAAACTCTTCAGCTTTATAATATTAGTATAGATGTGTACACTTTTTCCAACACATTGCTTGGACGCAGCCAACAAGTAAATAAAACCAACAGCCGTGACGGCCACAATCGATTATATCTGAACAATCGAGACATTCGAGTTCCGATGTACAGTTACCGATTGTATGAGATGTACCGGTTGGCATGATAACACAGTAACGTTATTGTGGAGATCACTGCTAATCTAATGTGTATCTACCTACCTACTGTTTTTTTAGATGACTTCCTTAATTAATATACAAATGACGGGCAAAGTACGCCTAGAGTTAAAATAACAATTTATTAGAAAAAGACGACACCCGTAGTAGGGTACAAGCCCTGTGTCGCGGGGGACTTTACAAACATACAAGTCACGGACACAAAGTACACCCAGTGTATCAGTTATCAAATACTCGGAACAACAATTTGTGGATCACACGAAGTGGTGTCCCATGTGGGAATCGAACCCACGACCTCTAGCGTAGCAGTCGGACACTTTAGTTTGCAGTTTCATTCATGCATCAAAATATGCATGAGCATTAATTTGTTCTGTGTCTGTCAGTTGTTCCCTTATTTTTTTTACTTTGAATATTAACAATCATTACACTGAGTAATGCGGACAGACGAACGGACCGAGACATCGAAACTATATGAGTTCTTGTTGAGTACGGAATTCAAAAAATGGGGTAGTAGTGGCTTGTCGAGACGTATCTATGCTGATTATGAATTTGATATTTGGTTACAAGCATGTAGTATTAGTAGTATAGACATTGGACAGTTACAATTTCCGAAAGTATTAAATTACTAGCTTTCGCCCGCAGCTCCGCCCGCATGGATATCGGTTATCGCGATAAAAACTATCCTATGTCCTTCCCCGGGACTCAAACTATCTCCATACCAAATTTTATCTAAATCGGTTTAGCTGTTTGAGCGTGAAAGCTTAACAGACAGACAGACAGAGTTACTTTCACATTTATAATACTAGTATGGATTCTCATTAATATCATTCATTTTCACCAGAATAATGGAAACTGAAATTTACAAATGTGCTATTGAAATAGAAATGATTACTCTTAATAGCAGTTTCTGCAATTAAGAGAGCAGTAGAATAGCAGTTTCGTTTTGAAATTGAATGCAGACGAGCAAGTTGGTATGTTTGGTAATTTGCGGTACTCTCATAGCAATTAAGTATAAGGTTGTAGGTACCTACTACAAAACAACGAGAGAATGGAAGAGAAGAGAGTACGCTCGAGCATTATACACATACATAGAATCTCGGAACACATTCGGAGCAAAGTGGTCTATGTGCGTGTTGATCGAGCGAAGTATGTATGAGGTTTACCCTCTGTTCTTTAGGTATTTTGTGCCAGCACTGCCTCCAATATGATCATATAAAACGATCGTAATTAAGGTTTAGACCTGATAGTTATATTCGCTAATTTCGTAGTGAGTGTGATGAATGTTAAAATTTTCTTCTACCTATTTAATAGTACCTATTTTGTATCAGAAATACTTCATACCTCGTTGGAATGTTGGACAAAGGTCAGAATGACGCTTACAATTTTTGGACACGGCTAAAATAGGTCACACGTAAATTGGTAACAAAATAGGAAGTTGAATGAATGGATAACTGTATAAGTTACAATTTCATGGATACGAGCCGAAGCGAATGTTATTAAATTTGCCTAATTAGTAAAGGTGTAGTGAGTAGTCCCTACTAGTCAAGGAATCCGGCCACGTTGATAATCGGCGATTAGTCGAAAACAGTCACCGATCAGACGGCTTATTATTTGTAGCAAATGATCTAAAAGGTAGACCTGGAATAAACAAATAAAATCTAAAGAAAGCTAGGCCGACTAGTTACTCGACTGTAGATACAGAGGAAACACACGACGTACGAAAAGGAGATACTCCCGACCGGGGGTTGACAGGGTTCCAGCTATTCTACCATTCGTGAAATTGGTGACGGACAAAGTTGGAACAGTACTGCAGAAATACTCCATTAAGACTGTATATAGTCCGCATTCTAAGGTAGCTAAGCACCTACGTACTCCTAAGGATGTAATTCCTTTACAGACACCTGGCCTCTACAAAGTGGATTGCAGCTGTGGTAGTTCCTACATTGGACAATCCAAGCGCACAATAGCGGAAAGGGTTAAAGAACATATCGCGACTGTGGAAAACCGACAGACAAACAAGTCAGCAAAAGTGAAAGACTTGCTGGATGCGGGATCCAATCACTGGATTGAACTACACAAACCATAGACCACAGGTCCTCTTCACTGACCGTCACTATTATTCCAGGATGGCGCACCGATGTACTCACTGCAGGATAAACATTACACGCCAGTGCAGATGTCGTTAGTGTTGTGTGTCGAAGTACCGACAGTTCCGTAATAGTGAGTGATAAAAATTAAGCGAGGGTAGTTTCCGAAACACGCGCTTCACGGAGGCGGTGCTGAGTGGAACCAATCTATCCGTGACCACGGCCGTTGCAATACGGTCGAAACGTCGGGCAATAAACAAAGGTATTTAGCCTTAATTCTATAACAGACTAGTCGGTTAAGGCCGTGGTCTCTGCTAATTTTGTTAAGTACCTAGGTGTATTCTACGCGATCGAATTCACTGGCAAAAGCTAGACACTAAACCATAAGTGTTTGATTAGCAAACCATACTTCTCTCATAATAGTGAAACTTGTTGCCTCGCCCAGTAGTATGTAGAAAAAGGATTTCTCCTCGCGTCGTTAAAATGATATTTTATGTTTTACTTTCTTTCAATGTGTAATTTAATTTCACATTAATGGAATTTTGTAATTAAATTTTGGTAAATTGATCCAGTTATTAAAAATGAAAGTGACGAATGAATGTCTTCATATCGTTTCGAATTAAAATGGTTCCCAATTCGTCAGCGCAGTAGTTTGCGCGTTCTCACTACTCTCTATTCTATTCTTAATTTTCCTACTAGCTCCTCTTACTTCTCCTCTAACTTCTAATACTTGTACTCCAAATATAATAAAGTTCTTAGCTCTTGCAACAATATGCTTCTTTTATGTTCTGTTCATTCTTCTGGATTCGTCGGATCCTTCTTCTTTGTACAGTCTGTTTTACTCTGGAATGCGCTGCCCCCCGAAATCAGACTGGCTTCTAATCGCTTCAATTTCAAGATGAAAGTTCGTGCTCTGTTACTAATATTTAATATATTTTTTATTAAAAAAAATATCTTGAATAGTCCCTAAAGCGCCGTGTGGTAGAAAACTATGAATGACATCTATCTTAAGATCGTTGACTGCCTCTGTGGCGCGGTGGGAGTGTATCCGACTGCTACGCAAGAGGTCGTGGGTTCGATCCCCACCCAGGATAAAACTTTGTGTGATGAGCACGATGGTTTATTCTGTGTCTGGGTGTAATTTATCTATAATATGTATGTATTTAGAAATATATAAGTATGTTTATCAGTTGTCTGGTTTCCATAATACAAGCTCTGCTTAGTTTGGGATCAGATAGCGTTGTGTGAGTTGTCCCAAGATATTATTATTATTATTATTATTCTTATGACGTGAATTCGAGTAGCGTTACTACAAGTGCTCATTTATTTACCGCAAACGACATTTATTTAAATTTTTATAATAGATATTGAAATGGAGTTCAACATTTTCGGCACCAAAACGACTAGCATTGGCTGTCAACAATCTGCACCTACATAATTTTATTTTACATCACCCATAGGTTGGCTGGTAGAGAATGCTTTTAGTATAAAGTCGCCTTTGTACATTATTTTTGTGCATAAAGTCAAAAAATAATAAAAGAGCAGAGTTAGGATGGTGCGGCGGTAGAGTCAATGCAACATTGTAGGGTTGGATTCCTGCAAAATACACCACTTTGTGTGATTGTATGATCCACAATTCATTGCTTTGAATCTGGGTGTGAAAATTCTAAGAAATATGACATCTATCAAACCGCTTGGGGCCCGTATGGTGCATCTCTCGTTCTCTCAGAGAGTGCCCCTGTTGATAGTGGTTACTTTATAGCTTTACTAGCTGTACCGCGCAACTTCGTATGCGTCAATTTTGCAACATTTTTCATTGCTGCTCCGCTTCTATTGGCCGTAGCGTGATGTTATATAGCCTATAGCCTTCCTCGATAAATGGGCTACCCAACAGAAAAATATTTTTTCAATTCGGACCAATAGTTCCTGAGATTACCGTGTTCAAACAAACAAACTCTTCAGCTTTATAATATTAGTATAGATAATACAGACACAGAGCAAAGTAAGCAAGTAAATACGGCTAGTTATGTCAAATTCGCCGCGAAATTAAGTTTATTCCATACAGTTGAAGATGTCTTTAAATAGTAATAATAGCATAGGTATCTAACCGGTATAGGTATGTCTATACGGTATGGAGTTATGGACTGTGACGAGAAATATAATTGAGGCATGTAGGTACTTTAGGTGTTTACCTGAATATAATGGTTGGAATAAATGGCGAGGTTCGAGTTCTTAAAACATTCAATTCTTAGCCGACTTCAAAAAAGATGAGGTTCTCAATTCCGATGTTTCCTTTTTTTTATTACCTGACCATGTATATAAAATTCTTTATTACTTCATATCTTTCAAGCTACTAGACGGATTTAAACAAATAAGACGTCGTTAGATTTGTCTTGGCCGCCCAAGTGTTCTTAGATAAAGTGACGTTTGAGAAACAAAAATGGCGGTTGTAAGATGTCAAAAACCAGAGGTGTAAAAAAAAGTTTTTTAGAATACCGCAAGGTTATCAAATTAAATGGCTCATCAAAGTAAGCATTTCACCATAGGTAAGTAACTCCGTCATTTAAAGATGGATTTTCAAAATTATTTTTTGCTGGAAAGAGGTTTATTCCGAAATGGTCCCATATAAACTTCGTAAACATCTGATGATGAGGTTCAGAGACAGATAACGAAACTTCTCAATGAATGCTAGCAAATTAACTGTGATTAAAGTCGGTTAGATTGTTTTTTTAATCTTTTATGTTCTCTTAATACAGATATTTAATTTTCTTTCAAAGTCTGATAATTTTAATTCGCGGAATCCTGGTGACTTATCTACGGAACCCCTGTAGAATACCGAAGTAGATTCATCTGTTAAATTACTTTTCATTTACTGTAACCAATTCTTTAAAATAAATCTCGGACAGTGATTCTGCAAATCATAATATAAAATGGACGTACCACTGACCCGGTTTAAACAGCAATCGTCTGCAAAACTTGTTTTTGCTTGCTCCGTAAGTACATCGTACAGAGATCTTAGATAAAACAATAATACGAAAACCTATGTATATAGTATTTTTACCCGTGAATGTTGTAGTATGTCTGTTAAATCCAAAACGTCTAAACTTTACCTACCATATTAGATAACTAGCTGTCCCGCGCAACTTCGTCTGCGTATTTTTTTCCCGATTTTGTAACATTTCTCATTGCTGCTTAACTCATATTGGTCTTAGTGTGATGTTATATAGCCTATAGCCTCGATAAATGGGCTATCAGTGAAATAATTTTTCGATTCGGATCAGTAGTTCCTGAGATTACCGCGTTCAAACAAACCAACAAGAAACAAGATTACCGTTTTTTATTTCATGCCTACGTTCTCAGGGTCACAGAGAGCCTACGCATGTGACATCTTAGTAGATGGGTCCGCAGTGAACCTAAGAAGGCGTGGTTCCACCATTCAATTGAATCCATAAGATCTCCATATGTCTATGAAAGCTTTTGCCACCTCTCAGAGACATCATGAAGCCCATGGATTCAAAGACATATTTGGAGCTTGATATGTCTCTTTTCCTTAGGGATAAATAGGTGGATTCAAAGGCTCCAAACTGGATTTGGATCTTGTATTGAACTGGAACATCAAGTGAATTTAAATGGGCAAAGGGTACGGGACTGATTACCGCCTGGAGCCTCTCTCAGAAGAGGTATGTCTCTGCATAGGGATGCTAATCTTACTGCTATAATAAAATGTGACAGTTTGAATGATTGCATGTTACGCAATTACGTCAGCCGGCCTGTACGGATTTGGATGAAACTTGGAATAGCATATAGGCTACTTTTTACCCGACTGAAAGGAAGGGTTATGTTTTTCGCGGGTATCTTGTATGTATCTACGTAATATTCTTTATTACCTGATATATCACAATCTACTGAACAGATTTATACAATTATGACGTCGTTAGATTCGTCTTGACCGCCCATGTGTTCTTAGTTATGTGACGTTTGACAAAAATAAACATGGCTGCTGTAAGATGTCAAAATGAAGAGGTGTGAAAATTGTTTCGAATAGGTACTGCAATATGGGTATCACTCATCCTAAGCATTTCAAAAATGTATAACATAACTTGCTGACCCGCGCAACTTCATCTGCGTAAATTTTCCCTTTTTTCTTTTTTCTTCCTTTTTTTTTTACAACATTTTTCATTGCTGCTCGGCTCCTATTGGTCGTAGCGTGATGTTATAACCTATAGCCTTCCTCGATAAATGGACTATCCAACAATAAAATATTTTTCAATGCGGCCCAGTAGTTCCTGAGATTATCGCGTTCAAACAAACAAACAAACTCTTAGGGGTATGAAAAATAGATAGTAGCCGATTCTCAGACCTACTGAATATGCATATAAAATTTCATGAGAATCGGTCAAGCCGTTTCGGAGAAGTAGGTATGGGAACGAACATTGTGACACGAGAATTTTATATATTAGAAGATTATGACTGTATTACTAAAAAGTTAGTCAGCAACCATTCTTTTTTCAATTTTCAATACTTGACAATAGCTGTGACAAAAGTTAGTTGTTACATCGGTTACATCTTATATTACAACTACTAAAAAGTATTAAATAAAAAAATTAATTATAAAAATAAAAATCCGCATGCATAAAAAAGATGGAAGCAAGATCCCCTGCATAATTATATGTATAATTTAATTCAGTCGGAGGCGCTCCACTAAGTTCATAGAGATTAATTAATGCCTCCGACTGATGAGATATAATTATGTAGGGGATCTTATTTCCATCTTTTTTATGCATGCGGATTTTTATTTTTATAATTTATTTTTTTATTTAATATTTTTTTTTTTATAATTTATTTTTTTACCCTGCAAAAATGTATGAACATTCGAATGAAGACGCAGGCAACAGCTATTTATGGTATTTTACTTGTGGTATTTTATGCAATAAGATGTGAACATTACGATTCAATCGACGCGGTTGTCAGTTTTTGGAAGCATCTCATTAAGAATACAATGCGTCATTCATGGGTATTACATACAGAAAAAGTCTGATTGTTATTCATAATTCATAAACATCAAGTTACATACGAGTACAATAACAAAAGGACTCCTCGTCTTTGTTGTTTTCGGTCAACAACTTCTTAAAATTGATGATTTTTTTCTTGCTAGTAACATTTTTGCTTATTTTTTAATTTGTAAAATGTTATCGTGTGAATAAATTCCCTGGATGTCTGCAAATCCTAGAGAGAGAACTAGTGCCGGAGCAGTTTTTTTTTAGACTCGGTGCAAACTTCTGTAAGTGCTGCTAATTCGCAACTCCTCAGGCAGCAATTTTAGGGAAGGAGGGAGAGCGATCTCAGGAACACTGTAGGATTTGAGGAACCCTTGTACGATTGCAAGGTATACTGCACCTCGCAATCGTGCAGGAGTTTCGTACGGGGTACCATGAATAAAAAAATCTAGAGTTGTGAAAATGACAGCAAACTGAAATGTCATCATTTTCCCAGCTCCGCATATACATATATGTGTCCACCTGAGAATATAGTGTAGATTCCGCCCCCAAAAAGGCAAATTGGTACGGCCTGGAAAATAATAGTTAGTAGTAGTACCAGCTTAAGAATAGTATCTTTTCCCGTGGGTGTTGTTAAGGCAACTAAGAAATTTCACATCACGCACGCAACAAGCACGGGCAGCTCTAACCGTGGGTGCCATCAAGGCTTCCTACTGGAGGAGGCCGCAGCGTCCTCTGCGTACTTTAAAGCCAACTGCGATCACCAACCCGCTCGCCAAGTGTGGCGATTATGACAAATACCCCAGAATCTAAACTTACGAGTAATATTATAAAGCTGAAGAGTTTGTTTGTTTGTTTGAACGCGAAAATATCAAATACTACTGATTCGAATTCAAAAATTATTTTAATGTTGGATAGCCCATTTATCGAGGGCTATAGACTATATAACAACACGCTACCACCAATAGGAGCGAAGTAGCAATGACACATGTTACAAAAACGGGGAAAATTGACGCAGACACAGTCACATAATCTATACTTTTAAGCTAATGTTATAAAGAGTAAACAATTATATTTTTGTATGTAACGAATAAACTTAAAAACTACTGGACCGATTTCAAAAATTCTTTCACCGTTGGGAAGCTACACTATTCCCGGGTGACATAGGCTTTTTATCCCTGTATTCCTACGGGAACGGTATCTACGCGGGTGAAACCGCGAGGCGTCCGCTAGTCTATAATACTAGTATAGTAATAAATTATCTGTGTCTATAATAAGTCTATAATAAGGGGGAGGCTCGTGGCCAGCAGTAGGACATCATATGGGTTGATACAAGTGGTACTGACCGCTTCATGCGAGGGCGCCTGATCAGGTTTGAGCGCGAGCAGGCGCGCGCGCACCACGTCCCCGGGGCGGTAGCGCGCGCGCTCCGTCTGCACCAGCAGCAGGCGCGCGCTCGCCACGCGCAGCACCACGCGCCGCTCCCAAGTGCATTGCGCGTCTTTGTAACTGGGGACCGAAGGAATTACTATTTTATTTTCACTTCACTTTATTATAAATATAACATGTGATACAATGTCAAGCTAATATGCGTAGAGCTGAGATAACGTATTTTGACGTGATAACGTCTTATAAATTGATGTGTGAACGGTCACGTTATTGGCTGGTTGCTAAGCAACTCGAATGGTGATTCCGCCTGCTGATAGGCTGAAGTATTGTGGCCGTCAGGCGCATGCGCGCGCTTGCGCCCGTGTCCACTAAAGCTGTCACAGACATGGTTGTTTATTACAATAATAATAATAATGTCTTGGGACAACTCACACAACGCCATCTGATCCCAAACTACGCAAAGCTTGTACTATGGCAACCAGACAACTGATAAACATACTTATATATTTCTAAATACATACCTACTATAGACAAAGAACACCCAGACACAGAATAAACCATCGTGCTCATCACACAAAGTTTTATCCTAGGTGGGGATCGAACCCACGACCTCTTGCGTAGCAGTCGGATACATTCCCACTGCGCCACAGAGGCAGTCAAACAAACAATGTCATCAATGTTTTGGCGATTGCAGCGACATGCGATACCATTGGAAACAATAAAAATAACTGTCACAGACATGGTTGTTTATTACAATGTCATCAATGTTTTATGACGTTATATTATCGTTAAATTATCGTCCGTAAACCGACTTTACAGACAACCATTTTTTTAGATATCTTAGGGTGAGTATACACTTTCACATTTGCTAGACCATTACAATCTAATGTAACGTTCTTACAAATGTTACAATACAAGCAAATGCTCAGTTTCATATAGTATTTCCAATTTACCATGTAATGTAACGTTCTTGCGAATACTCGACGCTGTGTTCGATGTAATTACAGGTAAATGCTGTAAGGCGAGTGAACATTTACCTGTAACATTTCTTTCTGTCTTGCATACACTCGCGTCACCCGCGCTCGTACCTTTGCTCGATAAAAAATACACCAAAACGCTCGTTGGTTTTGAAAATCAGAGTGTAACAAAACATCGAACATCACGTTCGAAGCGTGGTTCGTGTAAATTTTAAAGCAGTGAATGCTCAATGTTCCGTTACTAGTAAATGCTGAAGTGTATACTCATCTTTATATTTCACGAAGTTATTATTCCCTGACGCAGTGTTTCCCAAACTTTTTGATCTCTTACCCTTTTTGATTACTTTAGTGTGAGTCGTTCTAAACAAAAAAGGGGGGGGGGGGCAGGAATATGAATTTCTATGACAAGGAGGTTTATACCATGAAGTAAATTTTACGAAATTACAATTCTCTAACGTTAGTCTATTTTAAGATCTCATATTGATAACAGTAGGTATTTCTTACAATAATTTCGCGAACAGGTCAGCTTTGGTGTTGGGCAATAGAGGTACATTGAAGTCCAAACAGCCGCCGTCTCCTGTAAAAGAAATAATGGTTTTAGTTTTCTTATCAATTTATTTTTTATATTCGATCAAGATTTTATTTCAAAGGAACTTATCAAATACATTCATGTTTTTTCCAGTTAAAAGGCTATTTTTTTTGGTTAAAGTTCTTTAAATATAGGGTTAATAAACGAGTGTTATTAATCTAAGTCTCAGTTACTCTGTACAACAAAAGAATTAGTCACATAACATGTTTTTTTGGTACCTATATTTATGCATAACGCCTACAATCTACATCCGTATAAAATGTGTAGGATCCTCAAAAGGATTTGTTACCGAAGGTACCTACAAAGTATTTATCACGAAAACACAAAGAAAAAAATTACATCGAGATGTTGATAAACCACTCTATAGATTTATCATACCTACTATTAGTCAAACTATAGATTCATCATTAGCTTACTCCTAATATATGTGGTTAGAACAACGTTTTGCAGACTGTATTTACCTCATTCCTGGATAGGCAACGCTTAGTCTGGTTTTCTATGTCTTTGGGTTTGACTAATTTGACCTGAATCCCACTTTCCGTGGAGCATCTATCTCAGTCACCGACAACCTTAAACTCCGGGGCATAAGGTTAACGCCTAGTCCTTAACTTGGGCGTCAATATTGAGTCCTACGCAAAAGTTGCTGCCCAGATATTGGGCATCCTAAACCTGGTGAAGAGGTACCAGGACAGCTTCTTACTTTATATAAAGTACAAGTCCGTTCTTGCTTGGAGTACTGTTGTCACCTGTGGGATGGCTCGGCTAAGTGACCTCACTAGAGGCAGTTCAACGCAGAGCTATTAGGCTTATAAACGACGAAGCGTTGATTGAAGCTCCACAGCTTGCAACATCCGCGTAACAGTTACGCCGTAACGTAAATCATAAAAAAATAAACTAATAAAAAACAAAACCTCGTATTTACATTCTTTTTTATGGACAACTCATACGTCCATCTGATCCCAAACCCAAATTAAGTAGAGCCTGTACTATGAAAACCAGACAATTAAAAAGCATTCTTATAAAACTCTAAATACATACACCCATTAAAAATAATCGTGTTCATCACACAAAGATATTTGGCGGAGATCGAACCCAGAGCCTGTAGCTTAGCAGTCAGGGTCACTAACCACTAGACTAATGGCCCTTTCAACCTAAATCAGTTCGTGGAATATGCTATAAAATACCTGGAGGCAATTCCCTCGAAGCTGTAGTCATCTGTCGGTCCTGAGAGACCAACGTTAGCACCAAGCGAGCAGTTCCATCAGTATAAAACCTGGATACACACGCCCGGTTGACTCCACCCGCCTTTAGGACTCCAGGGGCCAAGACTAGGTGGTTCTTGTCCGTGCATGGGTTACTGAAAGAGAATTTATGGGTTCAATTATTCTGTCATGGCGGTCAATGTGGATAATTAGATCTCATTCCCCAGCGGAATGAGATCTAATTATCCACATTGACCGCCATTCACCAAGGCAACTAAGGGATTTTAAACCGGAGGACGGGCAGCAGCGTCCTCTGCTACTTTAAAGCCTTAGCCTTAGGTTTGTTTGTTACTTTGAAAAAGTGTTTTTTTTTTTAATTTAAAACGAATACTAAAAGTAATGATTTGACGACAGGAATCTATGACGTCATAGGTTGTTATTCCCATTATACACATTTCTATAGAGCTTGTCGTTTTGACATAATAAAAACTGACTTCAAAAAAATAAATATAAGGTAACTAAAAAGCAAAAAAATATACAACAACAAAAAATAATTTAACATTTTGAAGTTGGTGCCAGGAAATGTAGTTTTATGTTGTAGGCACCAACTTGTTTCATTATTTTTTGTTGTTGTACTTAATTATTTTTTTCTTTTAGTTACCTTATATTTAATTTTTTTAATGTTGGTTTTTATTTTGCTGTAAGAAAGTTTTTAGTGTTTTGGTTTGTAGTTGATATAAGTTACAATAACATAATCCGAACTGCTCATTTCTTTTTTACAAAATGTTGCGTTTTGCGATACAAGGTCGTTGATTTTTGAGGAGTTCACCTGATACTAGACCATAAGTTCCATTACATGATTTGATGGAGGCGAAGTATCAGATATCGTACACGGTACAATTGAGAACCTCCTCCTTTTTGAAGTCAGTTGAAAAGAGACTGATTTGAATTCACAGTCAACATCCGTATTTTCTAAAAATCTCTCGATTTTAGAAGCCTCTGTATTTTTTTTTGATTTATCATGATCCGTTTAAACACCCAGACAGTTTTATTTGGCTGAAATTTTTCATGATTTCCAGCTTATTATCAAAACTGTTTTCTCTGTAAGCAACTTTATTAGTGTTGCCCAAATTCAGTCTTGGTCTTGCAGTCTTGGTCTTGTTCTTGCGTTTTTGCAAGACCAAGACCAAGAACAAGACCGCGTATTTTTAGCAAGACCAAGACCAAGACTGACCGTGCAAGACTTGAGCAAGAACAAGACATAGCCTGCAAGACTCTTGCGTCTTGCAGCTAGGACTTAGCGCTATTTCACTGAGTAGTTAGGTGTAACAGTTCGGTGTATAGGTAGGTACGCTTAGGAATTCTATGAGACGCAAAAAACTGTATCAAAGAATATGAAAAACTGGACCTATGCGCATTACGACTAATACCATAAACATAGCGAATAAAAAAATATCTATTAAAATCAAACTGAGTGCATGCATAGTTATGTTTTAACCATCGGCACTTTGATAATGCGGCATCAAAGGTTTTGTACTTACTTCTCAAAGAAATTTGCCGCTTTTCGGAAGTACATGGTTATGATACACGCGCCGGCGGCTTCTTTTGAAATCTAAAACAATCGTTGCCGCCACGCCGAAATCATAACATTTGACACTATTTGATTGCCGCCATAGGGCGAAGGTATACTCATGCAAAATAATTTCCTAGTAGAGTACCTACAGGTGTTCCAAAGAATAAATAAGTTTCAGAGTGCTTAGAATGAAAATGAATACATTATACTGATCACGCAAGTAGTATTATGATTAGGATAAAATGGTAAGGATAGGTAGTAGATGTCATATTAATTCATTCTAGTAAGTATATATTATAATATTGATTACTTATATGGTTTTAAACTAATTACTTAGGTACTATTATTGTACATTTAGTCATTATATTTCTTAAGTTTTTACAAGAAAAAATAGCAAAAAAGTGTTCAAATATCACCCGTTTAATAAATATTGTAGCCACTTTTAAATATACTTGAAACGTGTAAAAAAATTCTACAAAACTAATAAAATAATATAAAAAGCGTAGGTACTTACCTACTAATAAAATAAAAAGCCTGCGATAAGAGTTTTGTATTACTTACCAGCCCGAATATCTCTGAGAGAGATGATGAGAGTAAGTATTTACTAGCTGTGCCCGCGACTTCGTCCACGAGGAATAGTAACTTTGGAGGTATAGTGACGTTCAGGACTTATTTATTTATTTTAAAACTTCTGTCATCAAACATACAAACGAACTCTTCAGCTTTATAATATTAGTATAGATGTACGCCAAAACATTCACTTATATGTAAAGAATAGTGATTGGCACTAATTCTATTTTATTCACGCGTCGCGTCTGTACAAGTAGGTAATATTTAGTGTGTGTTTGTACGCCGCACGCGGCATTGTTTGATTTGCGGCGGCATCCTTTTCATAGAGCCGGCACGTGGCGAGGCGGCGCGGTAAAGCAAGGAAACGTACTATAAATAAAGGAATTATTTTAATTCCAGTCATTTCCAATTGAGCTGTGCTTCGAGTCTAACTTGATAATTGTTTTTACTAATTCTCGTTGTTTTCTAAAAACGTATCACGTGTACAATTTAATATGAGTGACGAAGATTCAAATTATTCTAGTCCGAGTAACGAGAGTTTGAGTCACAGATCTAAAAGACCCAAAAGCAAATTTGAGGAGTTTTTCGAAATAATTCATGCATCCCAAACTGCCTTCTGTAAATTGTGCCAACATAAAAAGATTGAAATAAAAATGAAAAACAGAAACACTTCAGGCTTAAGGAAACATCTAATATCTTTCCACAAAAAGGAATCAGAAATATTTCTTCCTGTTAAACCAAAATTAAGTGGAGATATCACAAGCTTTTTAGTAACCGCTGGAAGTGGACAGGTAAGAATATTTTTTTAACAGTTAAAAGAATTTTAACTCCGCGTAGCTATTCATGCGATACTTTCAAAAACGCCATTAACTTACGTAAGTATTTTTGAGTTAGTGGTGTTTTCACAGTTTTCATCTAGGGGTGCGACATATTAAGTATGTAATTATCGTCTTAAATATTTTTTATAAACACCCATATTTTCAGTTAATCGGCCAGTAACAACTAAGTACTTTATTTTGGTAAATTACAGTACAGTGCAACCTTAATATAACAAATATCAATTTAACGATTTTCTCGATTTAACAACAACAAACCTCCTCCTCTTATACGCTCAAACCTAATAACACAAGATTTATTGTTTTGTTTCAGTCGGAAAACAGCAGTGACAACATCACGACAGCTACAGTTGATTGGGTGGTGAAAAAATATCTTCCCTTCTCATTTTTCGATGACGAAGCTACACAAGTATATTTTCGACGTATTTGCCCTAATATGGTGTTTCCTAAAAGGTCTACACTTAGAAGGAAAGTCAAAGAGCGATTTGAAGAGCTCCAATTGAATCTCAAGGAACGACTTCAACAATTATCATCTAAAATGTCTTTTACCATTGATGGGTGGACGTCAATTGCTGGTAGGAGTTACTACGGGGTTACTATTCATTATATAGACAACGCATGGAAGTATCAATCTGTAGTTCTTGATTTTATACCATCACGCGGTCGACATACTGGGGAAGATATTGCAACGATTTTCCATGAATGTTTATTGGAATATGGCATAATTGATAAAATACAAGGTATCACGGTCGACAACGCAACTGCAAATACCAAATTCATGTATGAACTGGGCAAACAGCTGCCGCCACACTTTGATTCAGACAATCAACATTTCCGGTGCTTTGCTCACATTTTAAACCTTGGTGTACAAGATTTATTAAAGACCTTAGCATTACACTGTGAGTCTGACACTAACGCGCAAGATCAGCAGTACGAAGACTATGCAGACGAAACTGAGGATGAGGAAGATGAAGAATCTGCACCAAATATTGCTGACTCGCGTACATCTGTAACAAAGTTACGCAGTATTTCCAGTAAAATAAAAAGAAGTGAGATAGTGAAGAAGAAGTTTCAGTCTGCTTGTGAAGCAGCTGGCGTGCCATCAAATCTAAATGCCATTCTTGACTGTCCAACGAGATGGAATTCCACACATGATATGATTGGATTTGGTTTAAAAGTGAGAGCGGGCATTGACATATTGTGCAGTTCTGTCACCGAATTAAATGATTTTCAAATCACAGCTAATGAATGGCAGGTACTCGAAAAATTACATAAATTTCTAATAAACTTTAAACTTTTAAGTACAAAACTTGGTGGAGACAAATATGTTACATTACCGCTAGTCATTGTATCATTCAATCTCTTGCTAGATAAAATTGAATCCATGGTAAAACAGTTAGATGAGAAACCTAATCGATCTGAAGTGGATGAAAGGCTCATTCTAGCTTTCCAAGCAGCTCGAGACAAAATGCTTAAACATTACAAGAAGAGCAACTGGATTTATTGTACTTCTTTAATTTTAGACCCAAGGCATAAGGCTCAGACTTTTGACCTGACAATGTGGGGGAAGCAACTTAAAACAGAAAGTCTGCGCAAGTTCAATGAACTTTATGAAGAATATAAAAGTCTACACTCACTGAACAAATCTCTGGAATTACCAGAAAAAGAAAATAAAGTATGTGATGAAGATGAAGACGTAATAGACTTTGATAAACTCTATGAATGTCCCTCGACGTCATCTGGATCTTGTCTTCAAGGCTTAGTGATAGACGAGTTGGAGGAGTACCTGAGAAAACCAAGAACTGCCAGCTCGGAAGACATTTTAGATTGGTGGAGGACGCATGAGACAGAGTATCCGATTTTATCGAAAATGGCCCGTGATTTTCTCTCAATACCTGCAACTTCAGTACCTGCTGAGAGGTTATTTTCTAAAGCATCATTAGTAATTAGAAAACATAGAAATAGGTTAAGTGATGAGTCAGCCAGATGGTTACTTTGTATTAATTCTTGGTCAAAAAAAATTATATAAAGTATCATAACCTAATGATAAAGCTGTTGATTTGTGTTGTATTTTATTTTTTATTCAAATAAATGATAAATCGTAAACTCTTTTATTAAATTTCTTATAAGTTGAGGGTTCAATCTCTTTCTAGACAGATAAGTATTGTTCTTTAAAATACAGTCAAGTTATTGTAATTAATTTGTTTTTTTACATGTTTTAGCAAATGTAAGCTTATAAATCATAAATGTTTATTAAGAAACAGTTACTTCCATGGAAAACGACATATAGGTCAGTTGATTTTTCGAATTTCTTATCAAATCTTCAGTTACTTATTAATCTGCTTGATCTTTACTATGGCTATGTTAATTCAAGCTCACAATGTTCCAATTCTAATACGTTTTTCTAAGATTTAAAGTAAACTTTAATAAATAGTAATAGACTAATAGGTAATTGCAAGACTTGCAAGACTCTTGCTGCAAGACCAAGACCAAGACCAAGACTGGGAGCGCAAGACCAAGACCAAGACCAAGACCAGGTGTATTGGCGCAAGACCAAGACCAAGACTGGCTAAGTCTCGTCTTGTTCTTGCATTTGGGCAACACTAAACTTTATCGAGCATATGCTCGATAAAGTTGCTTCATTCCAGCAATAGCATTCGTTAAATGATCATCGAACCATTACAATATGAACGATACGCGAAAAGCATTGGCCGATTCTATTCGGTCGAAAAATACCAAGTTTCTTCTTCTATCAATACTTTAAGATGCCTTTCTCGCTTATAAGTAAGTTATTAGCATTTTTACGCATTAATTTACCCTCCAATGAAATACTTTTACACTATTGAATACTTGTAAAGTGCGAAAGGCCTCTTAACAAGGCCGCGATGTCAGTTGATGAATAAGCGAGGCAATTTCTAAAATGATCAAAAATGAGCCGGAAACATTGCTCCGATAAGTTCCTGGTTGCAGAAAAAAACAGTAAGCACCCATCTTTAAATTTCCATCAAAAATGAAACAACATCGATGGTGTAGACACATGAAAGAAGCGATTGCAGTGATCACTCGCAATCTCATCATGCAAACCAGGGACAACCTGCGAAAAGCAATAGGCATCATAACAGGTCACGGTCCCCTAAATAAACACCTCTTTAGAATAGTGGTGTCGGACAGCCCTTTATGCAGAGGATGCATGAAGGCAGAAGAAACACCAAAACACGGGCTCATAGAATGCAGCAGTCTAGCGGAACAACGGGCATCACCAACAACTCTCCTTGAGGCTTGCAGTAACTTGGGTAGACTGCTGGCATTTTGGGAAAGCATGAGTTGGCTGGAGTGACGGAAAAGATAAATACATAAATACAACACGCACAATCGTCCACTCAGGAGGTTAAGTGCAGTTTTTCTTATACGCCCAGGTAAAACTAAGTAAGTCCGCGTCGTTTTTATAACTCACTAGATAACAGACATTAGCCATCATGACGACTCAATACATTAAAAATAATTACGCTTTAGAACAAAAAGTGATGAGCTCCGTGGAGCGGATGTTTCCTCGTATTAAATCAAGGTCTGACTGACCTCAAGGTTACAATAAGAACAAAGCCATGATATAACTATTATTGGTCGGGTAACGCGATGTAAATTGATACAAATCGATTAAACATTAATGGTCACTGTCGGCTTTGTATTGTGTCATAATCAGGCATAAATAATGTTATTAGATCTATCTGCTATAGATACCATATCCGTAAAAAGCAGACTTATCTAATTGCAGAATAATTTGGTAACATAGGGGAGGCTCAGATCAGAAAAAATGTAACCCTTCACATTTTTTCTGAGGTAACCCAATACAAAAATACATCTTGTTGGTCATGGTTCTTTGTACCTATAATACTAAGAAACTACAATTCGAAGGGAAACCGAAAGCAATTGTGTTCTATGGACCCTCCGGCACTGTAACATAGTCAAAAATGTCTAAATAGTTTCAATCCAAAACATTTTTACGGATGTTTTGATTTGATTACTACACAATACACGAATGGACACCTGTAATGTTTATCTACTCATAATCGAATAACAAAAAAAGGAATTTAGCCTTAAAATATTAATGTAATTCACGTAATTCAGATCTGTTAGTGTATAACATTGTAATGTAACGTGTTCATTTCTAAATAATTCAGTCAATTAAGATGAAACTGGTGAATAGACAAAAAAGTGATTCCATAATGGGTTCTGAACCAGTTAATCTGTAATACCTTTTGTTATGAATAGTTTCTACAATGTGGTAAGATCACGAGGATATCTTTTTCCCTATTCCCTACAAAGGATTCCCAAAGAAGAAACTTTAAAGTAGACAAAACTATTTACTAAGCGAACATTTACAGAAACTCCCCAGTGCAGCTTCGACCTTTCCATCAAACTCACTCAAAAGAAACTCTACATACTAGATGTTAAACATTTAAACAAAACACCCATTACAAAATCGGATAAGTGCATGCCGATCCACGCACAATATAGGGTTCCGTAGTCCTCCATCCATATATATCTACAAAGTAATATTTTTCAGTGGAATTTGTACGGAAATTTTGTTAGTTCTCATTATCACCGGTTACTCGTAAACTTGTAAAGCCTACTATACAAAGGAAAACCATCACAGCTAAGTAGCTGTGATGGTTTTCCTTTTAATTTCACTAAATATAGGTATGTGAAAAAAATCACGGTAGTAGTTACCGTGATTTTTTCACATACCTAACATCAACCATTTAGCTGGCAGGAGGGGGGAGGGGCACTTGGCTATAACAAAAATATGCACTTTAAAGCCTAATATTTTACAAACGAATCCCTAAATCTTAAAATCGTCTTCTTAACCCCTAAACGTTTTTAAAAGTTTTTTTCAAGATTTTATTCTTTCAATTTGTAAGCGTATCATCCATGCAAAATTACAGCCTCCTAGCACTAACAGTCTCTGAGCAAAGGCGCGGACGGACGGACGGACATGGCGCAACTATAAGGGTTCCGTTTTGCCATTTTGGCTACGGAACTCTAAAAACCAGGTGCTCTAGTGGCAGAACATTCACTAGACCACCTAATTTTTAATGGATATGTTGTATAACTGTTTCTAAATTTAAACATCTTTCAACAATACAACATCAGTAAAACATTACTGATGTTGTATTGTATAGGTACCAAAGATAATATGTGTGTTCTGAGGTGGGTACCTTTTTAGTAACTGTATAAATTTAAAAGAGTTTATAGAAACTGATAATTTTAAAAGAGTGACCCGATCAGCCCATGAGTTTCTTGGCAGCTCTCAGAGCAATAAATAGTTTAAGCAATCTTTGATTTGCATGTTTATGTATCGTAATTAGCTATACGGATCCTTAAAAAAAATATGTAATAGACATTATCGACTTACAGGGAAAGTTGAAATTGTGATTGCCTTTCCTTTTTGGTGTTTATAGCAGTTTTCTCTCCCGATCGGTACGTGTAATCATTTTATAGTCATGGTCTTAACCGCCTATGGTAACGGCCATATTCATCACAATAATTATGATGTCTTTTATTGATTAATTTTAATATTATGTACTTATACCCTGCAGCTTAAAGAACTTGATTGTGGAATTTCTTATTTAAGAATCCCTGGGTAATTGATTATTGAGATGTGACCAGTGGTCGAGCAAGGATGGAGGGTGGAGGGGTGGAACGGTCTGACCCCGCTCAGGATGCGTCGCAATAGCTTTTAATAATTTTTTGATGAGTATTTTTTATAAGTTTACGGTACTTTTATTTAAATTTCGGGTCGGGGTGTAGCAAAGAGCAAATTTGCAATAAATCAATCGGTTAGGTTAGGTTGGAACTGTGACCCCCTACGCGCTAGACGGGCGCGTGTAGCCGCGTGCCACGGCAGCGGCAGCCGAGTGCCAGAAACATCTCCATACAAATTTGATAAAAAAATTTGAAAGTCACAATTTTTTTTCTGTTTGTTTTTGAAACCTATGTTTTTCGATACTTTGAGAAGAATAAAAACATTTTTTAGCCTTTGGCACATCTTGATCAAACTTCGCATTAAAAAAAAATCGCGAATACATGACGTAGGTACCTACACAATAGTTATTTTATTCCGTAACACAATGTATGTAGTAGGTATTGACAGTTGATCTCATCAACTTCATAAAATTAAATCCACAAGGCCCGTAATGAATAATAAAAATTATCTAGTTTGACGACAGTATGTTTGGAAGATTATAGGTGTATTTGTTTGTTACTCAATTTCATGTCTGAGTTCCGACGCGATTGAACATAAATAGACCATAGATATTCAGGATTAACACATAAACACACGGACATTCCTCACAGGCAGATCTACAAGCAACAGCTGCTATCATTAAAGTCCTCTATCGCAATAATAAACTATCCTAAGTGGTTATTGCAGCAATCTCACTTAGCATACTTGCGTTTATCTTGGAGCGATCTGCGCTTGAAGAAGCAAGTTCCAGTAGCCGGTGGCTGCCGGTAATGAACATACTTGTTAAGTTTATTCCGAGAATTGTACTCACATCTGGTTGTTATTAAAACATGGTCTTTATTATTGCATTGTGCTGTAAAGTGTGGTGAAATGACGAAATCAATACTTCCAAGTATATTATTGTATTGTACTATACATGTCAGTGTGTCTGCATGTTGTATTGTAATGGACTCTTAACGTTTTTTTACTGATTCCTTCAAAAATTAGCTAACTAATCAGGAGGCAGGAACTCTCATAGTCCAGTGGGATGTTAAACCAACACGATCGGCGAGAGATTAGGCGCAGGACCAACGGTTTAACGTGCGCTTCGAGGTAAATATTTTTCGGAAAGATCTCCTATTCCCATGTATGAACCGATATTAATGTTCATCTTCGTAGAAGATATCACGATCTGCTTGGTCGCCATTTATTTGGAGACCCGTCAATTTATTAATTACACTGTATTGTACAAAAAGCAGTTGCGTGAGTCAGTGGTAACAGACCCGACTAACAAGGAATGGGTTGCGAGTTCAAAACATCCACGATGGGGCTCGTACAGTCCAAGCTCTCTTTCGTTGAGGACACAGACAACACGTAATCATAGCTCTGACCCGTATAGGAATCGAACCCAGAACTGACATATGTAGTACTAGTACGCTGGTCGTCGAAGACTTCCATTTGATTTAGACATTTGGACGATCATTTAAAAAAACAAATGAAAGTCTATACTTGTGTAACAAGGATAACAACATCGGCCATTTCAAAAAAGTTCACCGGGAGGTCCTTACGATTTGAAATTGCTGTCACATTGTACTGAGTTTTGTCTGGGTTTCGCTGAACTCTATTACAATTTTCAAAACTCGTTTACGGTCCTATCTTTTGGATGAACAGCGAGAGCTGGCTGATATAGATGCTAACATCTCCATTGTATAGATATATCTGGGTTAAATATAAAGTTACTTAAAATTATTATTTTATGAGTTACTAGCGGACGCCTCCCGGTTTCACCCGTGTAGTTCCCGTTGGAATACAGGGATAAAAAATAGCCTATGTCATCCGGGGTTAGTGTAGCTTCACAACGATGAAAGAATTTTTCAAATCTATCCATTAGTTTTGGAGCCTATTCAATACAAACAAACAATCAAATCTTTCCTATTTATAGTATTAGTATAGATATAGATGTATGTATCTTCTAATATATAAAATTCTCGTGTCACAGTTTTCGTTGCCATACTCCTCCGAAACGGCTTGACCGATTTTGATGAAATTTTTTGTGCTTATCCGGTATCTATGAGAATCGGCCAACATCTATTTTTCATACCCCTAAGAGTTTGTTTGTTTGTTTGAATGCGATAATCTCAGGAACTACTGGGCTGCACTGAAAAATTTATTTTATTGTTGGATAGCCCATTTATCGAGGAAGGCTATAGGTTATAACATCACGCTACGACCAATAGGAGCGGAGCAGCAATGAAAAATGTTATAAAAAAAAGGAAGAAAAAAGGGAAAATTACAATCTATTATTCATGCCCCTAAGTGATAAGGGTTATCCACCCCTAACATTTATAACTATACTATAATATTAGAAGAGAGAGAAGAGTTTGTTTGTTTGTTTGAACGCGATAATCTCAGAAACTACGGGTCCAAATTGAAAAAAATATTTTACTTTTAGATAGCCCATTTATCGAGGAATGCTATAGGCTATAAAACATCGCGCTACAACTAATGGGAGCGGAGCAGCAAGTAAAAATGTTTGCAAAAATGGGGAAAATTTACGCAGACGAAGTTGCGCGGGTCAGCTAGTATGTATATAAATATATCTACCACATACCCACACACACACACACGAACACGTTTCGCTGGGTTCCAGTTGAAAATCAGCGACAGGCTCTTAAGTCTAGCTAATGCTGAACTGGACACCCATTCGTTGCAACCACGAGGCACAACATAAAATGTTGTAACTAATGTTATGCAATGAATAAATGTATCTTTTCTTTTTTTTCTTTTCTCTTTTTTTAGGTTTGTAGCCAGTCCACCGTACTAGTAGCACTAGGTATAGCAGCCAGTGAAACCCAGTCAAACTGTTGTCCACTGCGCCACTGAGACAGTTAGAACATATATTATGATAAAAGACAAACAGACATTAGAGAGTCTGTCAGAGCTTTAAGCTATGTTTTGGCTTTACGCTAGCTTTATGGTTATCCATGATTGTCAAGACCCATGTGCCAGTCTCCAGCCAGTCAACTTTCATGATCCAGTCGGTCAACTAGTCGTCCAACTTTCTTGCAGGTGAATAAATGTTCAAATACCCGTGTAGCTACTAAAAGGCTATTAATGAACGCAGTTAAACGCCCTAGCTATTAAGTGCTTTGGAAAGCGATGTCATAATTCGTAATCGTCGTAAATGGATGAGGGTTCATTTCACACTAATTTATGCACATATGGTACCTACTATTCAATAAAATTGTTGTCTACGTATATTTGTGCGTATGAGTAATCACTACATAGTATAAAACAAAGTCGCTTTCTCTGTCCCTATATCCCTATGTATGCTTATATCTTTAAAACTCCGCAACGAATTTTGATGCGGTTTTTTTAATAGATAGAGTGATTGAAGAGGAAGGGTTATATATATAATAACATCCATATATTTTATACCCGTGCGAAGCCGCAGCGGCAAGCTAGTTTATAAATAAATGTGTATTGTAAACCTATTCTTTTTCCCCGAAAATAAAATTTGATGATTTTGAGAAGAGATATTAAAAAAGATTGTTTAGCAAGCGTTTCTTAAAGTGGAAACAGCCACCCCCAGCCAGATGGATTGACGACTTAAAGGTCGCTGGGATGGGCTGGATGCGCAAGGCGGAGGACCGGGTCTTGTGGCCTAAGTTAAGAGAAGGTATGTCCATGTAGAAGGTATGTATGTGCAGCTGATGATGAATCTTGTATGACAACATTTCTAGTACCAAAAGCTCAGGTGATTCTACAGTTTTTTTATTGTTATAATATTTTTGTGACAATTTCTCATTTTCTTTTCTTAAGTTTTTTAGATTCGAAAAGTTTTCTGTTTCATAAGCTTTTCAAAATTTAAGGCTAGTGTCAAAAAACGTTTTCCTTTAGCAACAACTTTTGGGATTACTGCTATCACTAAGTCGTAGTAGGTAGTAATAGTAGTTTACCTATCTACGAGTATAAATCAATCTGCAAATCAATCTGCAGGTGCGGACTTTAACAAGGTTCACTATCGTTCAGATAGTTAATTCCTAACTTCTTTTTTTAAAGACGACTCCCGTAGTAGGATACCAGCCCTATGTCGCGGACACAAAGTACACCCAGACTCGGAACAACAATTGGATCACACAAAATGGTGTCCTGTTGGTAATCGAACCTACGACCTCTTGCGTAGCAGTCGGACACACTCCAACCGTCCAAAAATTATTAAATACATGAACAGAATACATGATTAAATTCTGTGACAGGTAAACGAGGATAACAAAAGATCAGTGAGGTTAAGCAACGTTACCACTAATGGGAGTTGGATTAAGTGCATATTGCACTCTCTACTCCCGTGCGATTCTATTTAATACACACATTTATGTTAAAGACCTAATGAAGATCCTTGGGATGGAAGGATGCGGAATTTGGAGGACCGGGTGTTACGGCGACTAGGAGAGGCCTGAGAGTCCAGCAGTGAACAGTGATGCAGGCTGATGATGGTGATTAGGTATGCTAGTCTCCGTTGGCATTAGCCGTCGTGACCGTAATCAGTTAGTAGAAATAAGCATTCATATATGTTCGTAAACTTTCGCGATTTGTACACAATAAAGAATATATACGCGATTAAGACCCGTAGCTTAACAAAATCTATTATATAAACATTCATATTAAAAAAGTGGAAGAAAACTTCGAATGGATGGGTTGCCCGATAACTAGACTGAATTTGATTAAACTTTGTAAATACGTATACCAAGTTGATGATCATGTAAATCTTTGGAAAGGACAATAATTATTCTCCTTAGACTCCGAAAATGATGTTAATTTTCGGAGTCGTACGCCAGTTTTTTTTGTCGTATATTGACCATCAAAGAAATACCTATGTATTGTAAGTAGGTATTTGCCCATTTGCGAATACCTAGTTAGCTTTAAAAAGTTTTAATTTACATTTCGTAAATACATTTTAAACTATGAACTTTAGGAAGGTAAAATAGACTTACGTTAAAACATTTTCGACTCTTTCAGTCGTATTCGAATACTGCGAATTAACTGGCGCCAAAACGAACAACACCACCAGCAACAACATTGTTATTTTTTTTATTACACCAACACAAAGGTTTTCATTCATATACACTGGTTGTTCATTCATCATTTTATCAAAGAGTTTTTAGTCTGAGCATAAACCAAATTTTGTACGGATTTTCTGAATTAGGTATCAATATTTGCAACCGAAAATACTTTTAAATTAAAATTATATTTAAAGTCCATTTACTAACTTAGTCAGATTAGAAATATTTAATGGTTGTCTATAATATTTAAATGTAATGTCTAAACCAATGATCGTGAGCACGTTAAATATTTGAAACACTAAAGTAAAACAAAAACTATTCTGTGTTTTTTCTCGATAATCAGAGATAAATAACACAATAACAAGATGAAAACCACATCAGAACAATCCAATATAAGCACCAAAACCAACTTAATTTTATCCAATTGATACACTGTACGAATTAAAACATTGTTTTTATTGATAAACAACAGTTAGTCTTTCTCAAAACATCCGCCATATTTAATCGTTTGACAACACGTCTGTCATGGCGTGCGCGCAAAGCCGACTAGACGCTGATGGACGCACGCGCGATGCACGAACGAAAGGTCTGCGCGCGCATCGCGAAATGCGAGCGAAATGGGAGAGGTGCGCAATCTTTTTTGCACATAATAATAAACGAGAGATGTTTGCATTGATCTATTTTATTTCTAGTTAACTGCATGTATGTCAACGTTTAATAGGCACTGTATTAAAAAGTGTAATAGAATGTTGTAAAAATAATATTAGGTACTGCTCTTCTGACTTGATTTAAGAGTGGCTACAGGATATTGATATACCGATTTAGACATTACGTACGGGATCAATCTCAGTACTGCTATAAGGTTAAAGTAATTTGTTAATAATGTATCTTGATTTTAGTGTGTCCAAAGTCAAGAGAAGTAGATAGATGAACCTTAGAAAAAAGATCAAAATTTGAATGATAAAATGTTGAGCGCCCCTGGCTGGGTTAATAGGTCGATCAACGACCGTTGACAATACAATTAATTGTACAAACATAATCACTATTACATTTTGTTTTGTTAATATTACACATTGTTTATTACTAAGTAGGAATAACGTTTTTGTACGTGCCGGGCTCTGTTTTAAAACAATTCTGATAGATAATAAAATAGGTAATTATGTCGGTTTGTTCCGTTCATTTTCACTTTTTTTAATTTTATGATGTAGATTAGTACTGCATACTGCAATAGGTATATAAGTTCTTCAGGATTGTTATACCTAAATCAGTGTGGGCCTTTACTCAAAGACTGGGATGTGCATGAAATCCTCATAAGCTATCATCATTTTCACAGCTGAGTATTTAATGTGTGAATATACAAAACACGAGCAAAATCGTATTAGTCCGAGTTTATGCATACAATCTTTATACAGAATGATTTGTAATATACCTACCTACCTACCAATAAATAAATAACTATAAACAGTAGGTAATAATAATATCTTGGGACCACTCACACAACGCTACCTGATCCCAACCTAAGCAGAGCTTGTATTATGGAAACCAGACAACTGATAAACATACTTATAAATTTCTAAATACATACATATTATAGATACCTAAATAACACCCAGACACAGAATAAACCATCATGCTCATCACACAAAGTTTTATCCTGGGTGGGGATAGAACCCACGACCTCTTGCGTAGCAGTCGGATACACTCCCACCGTTTTCATTTTTTTTTAATAAATCAAAACCTTATCACCTAAGACCTGTTTTTGGAGTTATGACCTTACTTAACCAACTACAGATTGTTTTATTGGAGTAGAATCGTTGTTTATTGTGACAAAAAAACAAAGATTTAACTCCGGACTTCTAGACGTGTGACAAACACGGTGGTTTTGTGACAAAAGTAGGTGGTAAAGGTTCATTTCCGAGCATCGCGGCCGATCGCGAGCCGCTCGCGGCTTACGACAAGCGGCTGACGCTCGCGGCCGATGTGACAATATTCTGAGTGCGCGCGCAGCCTACGACAGTCGTCGGCCGCGCGCGTCTGTCGCTTATCTCGGAAACGGCACCATACATTCTCATACTGAGACTATTGTCGCATCGGCCGCGCGCGTCAGACGCTTATCGTAAGCCGCGCGCGACTCGCGATCGGCCGCGATGCACGGAAATGAACCTTAAGCCGCGAGCGGCTCGCGATCGGCCACGATGCTCGGAAATGAACCTTTAAGGTAAGTGTACTTTTTTCAATACTGATATTACAATACAAAGTTATTTGGTGTAATCTAAACAATCCACCCCTAAGAGGGTAAAATATGGGTTGCAAATTTGTATGAAACTCTGTCAATTTTGAAGTTAGATCGATTAAGTTTTGTATTTAGCTTTTTTGTTTAAAGTAAACAAATACGTATATCAGCGTTTTTGGAAAATTACCCTATGGGGGTAGGAAGTTCTCTTAAAGGGGATCTTGATTCCATCTTTTTTGTGCAGGCGGGTTTTTTATTTTTATAATTTATTATTTCATTTAATACTTTTTAGAAGTTGTAGGATGTAACCGATGTAACAACTTACTTTTATCACAGCTATTGTCAAATATTGAACATTGAAAAAATAATGGATGCTAACTAACTTTTTTAGTATTACAGTAATAATCATGTTATACCTTTTTGAAATGCGTAAGATGAGCCCTTTAATTTAATACCCATATTGCAGTATTCACTACAACTTTTTTTTTCACACCTCTTTATTTTGACATCTCACAGCCGCCATGTTTGTTTTCTTCAAACGTCACATATCTAAGAACACTTGGCCGATCAAGACGAATCTAACGACGTCTGAATTGTATAAATCCGTTCAGTGCATTGTGAGATATCAGGTAATAAAGAATATTACATACATACATACAAGATACGCGCGAAAAACATAACCCTTCTTTACAGTCGGGTAAAAATGGGTACACCTTAATTTTCTACTTTTTTGATTTTTTGATTTTTTTCATTTATTTGTGCTGTAAGGGCTTGCTTTTAGCTAAGTTTCGTGATTCTAGGTCAACGGGAACTACCATATACTACCATATTCGACCCAAAACCTATAGGATACTTCCGGTTGACCTAGAATTATCAATTTGGGCAAAAGCAAGGTCTTACAGCACAAGTAAAGGGAAAATTCCGAAAAATAAAAAAAATAATATTTATGATAAATTTCGGTACCTACTTACAAGTTTTCGCAAATATCTACATTTGCGCTCATCTTTTTATCGCGTTGACCCAGGACCTGGATTACATATCAACCCATGTGATGGCCCACTGCTGGGCACGGGTCTCCCCAGTAGAACCTTCTAGTATGTAGATCCTGGGGGTAATTGCCATAATCGCCACGCTTGGCGAGCGGGTTGGCGATCGCAGTAAGGCTTTTAGTACGCAGAGGACGCTGCTGCCCGCCATCCGGTGTGGAATCCCTTAGTCGCCTTGACGACACCCACGGGAAGAAATGGGGTGGTACTATTCTTAAGCCGGTACCACACAGCCACCTGGATTACACCTAATAGAAACTATAGACCCGTCCACCCGTTCCTGAGAAAATCGGTGATGACACATGAACAGACAGACGTACAAGAGAGTGATCTTATAAAGGGTTCAATTTTTTTTACCTTTTGAGGTACGGGACCCTAAAAACATAAGTCGTTCGCCGGCTTGATGACGTCACTATTGACTTGCCTAATTTTTGGCGGGATTATGGCATAAAATTAGCAGAGCAATCTCCAATTGACCGTCTATAACAGTTCCTGGTACGGCCACTGACCTACCTTTTTTTTCTTTTTTTTTACGTGACGGCTTTTGAATTTATTCCATGAATTTTGATGTGTTAAATGCGAAGCTTTACTAACTGCCACAATTACAATTTAATACCCAAAGAGAAGTTAACACTATGTTTAGTAAAGTAATATCTACATATGTATTACAAAAAGGTTATAGAACTGAAGTTCTGGGTTCTACCGCATTCGTGATACTTACCTATAAAGGCACATGTAACATAAACTGTGGTGCATAAGGAACGAAAGTTCATAACAATCATAACAAGTGAAATCACATCACTATTCTAAGCACGAGTGTTGTAATTATATGCAACATATTGCATAAGACCTATGTGACATAGGTAACACGGCAGATCCCTAGACTACCACACCCAAGGGGCCAATGACCTCTAGACTACTAAATCCGCTGGACAGGCTATCGCCAATAAAAAACTTAATTAGATATTGATATTACGGACGGAAAGTTGTCAAAATTAAATGGAAGTCTGTACTTGTGTAACAAGGATAGCAACAACGGCCATTTGTCATAAGTCAAGTCTGTGACAAAATACCGCCTTGTAAATCCTTCTGTTCGGAATATGCTGTCATTTTGTACGAGGTTGCCAGTCCGAAGTCCGAATTGGCAAATGCGAGGTGCGTCCGAAGATGTCCGCGCGCATGCGCGATGCATTTATAAGTGCAGCTCTCTGTATACCATTATGTCAAGATTTTGACAGCTAAAAGCGCGGGTTTGACGCGAATACGAAAAAAACATAGTGTATGGTCTGCCCTGCCCTGGTCGGACTGGCTACCTCATACAAAATGACAGCATATTTCGAACAGAAGGATATACAAGACGGTATTTTGTCACAGAGTCACACAGAAGACGGTATTTATGGAATAGAAGGATTTACAAGACGGTATTTTGTCAATTTGGCCAAAAGCAAGGTTTTACAGCACAATTAAAGGAAAAATTTCAAAAAGTAAAAAGAGTTGAAAATTAAGGTGTCCCCATTTTTACCCGACTGTAAAGAAGGGTTATGTTTTTCGCGCGTATCTTGTATGTATGTATGTATGTATGTAATAATCTTTATTACCTGATATCTCACAATCCACTGAACGGATTTATACAATTCAGAGTAGTTAGATTCGTCTTGATCGCCCAAGTGTTCTTAGCTATGTGACGTTTGAAAAAAACATGGCGTTTGTGAGATGTCAAAATAAAGAGGTGTGAAAAAAAAGTTGCTTTGAATACTGCATTATGGGTATCAAATTAAAGGGCTCATCTTAAGCATGATTATGACTATTATACTAAAAAAGGTAGTTAGCAACCATTATTTTTTTAATTTTCAATACTTGACAACAGCTGTGATGTTACATCGGTTACATCCTACAACTACTAAAAAGTATTAAATAAAAAAGTAAAAAAACCCGCCTGCACAAAAAGGATGGAAACAAGATCCCCTACATAATTATATAATTTCATGCAGCCGGAAGCACTTTACTCAGTTCATCGAGATTTATTAATGCCTCCGACTGCATGAAATTATATAATTATGTAGGGGATCTTGTTGCCATCTTTTTTGTGCGGGCGGATTTTTTTATTTTTACAACTTTTTTTTTATAACATATACCTAGGTACTAATTGCTGGGCGACCCTTTGCTGGGCGAGTCCGACTCGCAACTGTCTGGTTTTTTTTATTTTAATTTACAATTTACAGGGTGACTTTTAATAGGTATATCAATAAACTCCCGCTCTTGGCTTTAAATTACACCAAATTACTTCGTAATATAATAAAAAAGAAATTACTTCCTTTTATCCCTTCACCATCTTCCACCAACTTTTGTTACACAACCATTTATCTCATATCTAATGCGCTTATTACACTTCACTAAATCAGATACCCTAAATCCTTAAAAAGAGAGGTGTAATAAGAGTTAAAGCCCTAATTCTGTAACAAAATTCCAAGGCCACCTCGAGGGCCCTAATTCAGGGTAATATAATAGCCGTTTAAGAGACCCCGGAGTAAAATCAATATGCTCGAAGGTCATATCACAGGAGTCGACCATTCTACGCAGGAGGTCGTGGGTTCGATTCCCACACGGGACACCACTTTGTTTGATCCACAAATTGTATTGTTGTTCCGAGTCTGGGTGTACTTTGTGTCCGTGAATTGTATGTTTGTAAAGTCCCCTGCGACACAGGACTTGTCGTACCCTACTGTGGGAGTCGCTTTAAAAAAAAAATGTGAGCGCAGTCCCGAGTTAGTCTTACAGGTACCAACGGAAAATACACACCTGCCGCTTGTGGACGGTCTTGGGTACCGTGTAGCTTATCATATTAGGTAGCTCCATGCAATCCAATTGGTTCTGTACATCTATACTAATATTATAAAGCTAAACAGTTTGTTTGATTTTTGTTTCTTGAAAAAAAAAAAAAAACAAACTCCCATAATCTACAAACAAACAAGTCATGGACACAAAGTAATTAAAAAAACAATTTGTGAATCACACAAAATGGGGTCCCGTGTGGGTATCGAACCTACGACCTCTAGCGTAGCAGTCGGACACACTCCCACCGCGCCACAGAGGCAGTCATTAAATTTGAATGCGACAATCTCAGGATTTTTGAATTTAAACTCTTTTGCTGTTGGATAGCCCATTTATCGAGAAAGGCTATAGGCTATATAACATCATACTGTCACCAATAGGAGCGGAGGAGCAATTAAAAATGTTACAAAAAAAGGAAAAATTTACGCAGACGAAAATAAAATAAATTGATGTATTAAATGACTAATTATTTTATATATTAAATGATTAAAACGACCATTTTTGTATTCTTGTAACTTTGGGATCGATCTCAAATACTCTTGCGTCAAGTATGCGTCTCGAGAGCGCAATAACGACATTCTAGTACGGTGCGTAAGCGTTTTTGAGATCGATCCCAAAGTTACAAGAATACAAAAATGGCCGTTTAAATCGAAACTTAACTGCAACTGAACTGCAACTGCATTGCTTTACATACGTGAATTGACCCCCAGGTGTACTTATTGTCTGTTTGTTAGTCTTTGCAATAGACAGCAGTTCAAAGAATGTTACAATACCTCTAGCAGAGGTAGCAAAATATCTTGGACTATATTTGGATAGAAGCCTCACATGGAGGACTCACATACAACTAAGGAAATAGTACTGGCTATTAAACCGAAAATCTAACCAATCCTTGGAAAATAAACTACTGATGTACAAGTGCATTATAAAACCAACATGGATGTATGGCATTCAGTTGTGGGGCACCTCCGTCAATTCCAATTTAGAAATACTGCAGAGATTCCAATCTAAACTGCTGAGAATCATAATAGACATTCCATGGTATATAACCAACGAGAGATTACAACACGACCTGGGGATTGTTACCGTAAAAGAGGAAATCGAAAACAAAATGCACAAATACAAAAACCGTATAGACAACCACGTAAATGAGCTTGCGCTCGAGTTAATGAAACCAAAATTATTTACCAGGATAAAAAGAAAAACTCCTTTGGATCTCTGTCAAAACAAATAAAAACTAAATTTAAAGTGGCCTTATTACTGGACTAGGACCACAAACGCTGTTTAAAAATAATTTAAGAATATTGCTGAATGTCCAAATAAGATTGCAGAGATTGCATTAATAATAAAATTAAAAAAATATATAATGTAAAATTTTGTTGTAACTGTAGCTGCAACCAATGATGCCACGTTAGTATTTGCCAAAAGGATTGGTTGATATTTCGATCGGGTTGCAGAGATTTTTGTCGTAAGTACAGCAATAGGTCTACTTAGAGCCATTTTATAATCTACTACCTGACCCGCGCAACTTCCTTATTTTTTAATTGCTGCTCCGCTGCTATTGTTCGTAGCGTGATGTTATACAGCCGATAGCATTCTTCGATAAATGGGCTACCCAACAGTGAAATATTTTTTTTGATTCGGACCAGTAATTCCTGAGATTATCGCGTTCAAACAAACAAACAAACAAACTCTTCAGTTTTATAATATTAGTATAGATACTAAGGTTTACCAAAGGAAGAGTTACAACGAACAGAATAATGTTATTAAGCCGTGCTTTTAAGTAAGTCAAGTTTTGGTCTTGCCATACGCACGAAATCCCCTTGGTTATTCAAATGGTTACTTTAAAATATTGTGTACCTATAATACCTAGGTACCTATATTATTATTAATTATTTTATCTAATACTTTTCCTTAAAATAAGACATCCAAAAATAAATTGATCAAAAATTTAAAACAGCTACATCTATGCGGTAAAAGATTTACTATTACATAGAACTGTGCTAACTATTTGCATCGGTTCCGAGTGAAGTTTGTGCAAAGCTGTGCTAGTTTCACACTCTGTGTATAGATGGCGTTGTTAACAATTTTACTGTCGTGTACTTGTAGCAATATCTATTATGAACCGCTCGTGGAAATTAATTACCTACTAAAACAGTAATATTATACATTCGAGGGGTTGATTACTTAGTGTAGATAGGTTATCAGTAATCACACTGATCACTTTCTGATATACCTCTATAATGCCTTATTACCTAATTAGTTATTCGGTCTTTGTCTTTGGCTTGATCTTGTTAAAAACAATACAGAAATAAATATTAAACAAAATATGTAGGTTATAAATAACTTTAAAATTGTATTCGTACCTACCTACCCTATCAACAATGATTTGAACAAGCGGTATTAGGATGGGAGTTTATATTGCCCTTCAGAATGGCAGGCGGCGGATTACACCGTCGAAAAGGAATTAACCCGAATAATGGTTGTGATATATTTCCAATTGTGTTTAATATAAAATTGTGTTTTTGTCTCGTTGTGTATCTGTTGAAAAAATAATCCTTTGTAAATGTTATAGTATTGTGTGTTGAATTTCCTTTGTACCAACCAGTGGTGAAGGGCCTTAGAACACCAAATTTTAAAATGTGTTTTTAAATGTGCACATTTTAAAACGTATGGATTTTCATCAAACGGGGTTAAAAACTACCGAGATTAGTAACTACTAGCTCTAAACCGCTTCCAAATTCGTCCCATTAGTTTGTAAGCTACAATGACAAGAGCAATAGACTAATTAAATACATAAAAAACCGGGCAAGAGCATGTCGGATCATGCTCAGTGTAGGGTTCCGTAGCCTTAAATAATTGCATTAACAGAAGAGCGTATGTTCATGGCACTTACGCCCTTTTGTTGACATAAGCAGTTTTTCGGCTATAACTTAATGTTGGTATATCCGATCATGACCAAAATAATTTTAGTTTAAAGTATTTATTGAGCGCTACCTTTGTGATTTTTTCTATATTTTTGGTCACACGTTTCAAAAGTTAAGAGGGACACAATTTATGCAATTTTCGGATCGATTATTTCTATAAATATTCACTCAATCAAAAAAAAGTTTATTAGAAACCTTATATTATAATGTTATTTAAAGACCTGTCGAATGATGTGCCACACGTTGATGTTATCCGAAAAAAAACATCAGCTTCTGTTACATGTATGGAGTGCCCCCCGAATGCAGGTATTTGATCAATATTTAATGAGTAGTCTCTGAGTAAAATGCCTGTGACATACAGACGGACAGACAATCAAACAGACGGACTTGACGAAACTATAAGGGTTCCGTTTTTTGCCATTTTGGCTACGGAACTCTAAAAACACAGATGATACACATATGTATTAAGTTATTGTTTTAAATTATCATGTTTATTACTTTGTTTGTATTATTTTTTACTTTTACTTAAATTTATTTTTAAAGATACCTAGCGATGTGGGTCGCACATTACTAGCAATCTTGTTAACTCTGATAGCTAAGCTAAATTACTTGTATTAGGAGTGGTTTCACGTTGTTAGTAGAATGGGTAGGATTCCAACTCACGACCTCTCTACTGGGCTACCGCCGCTTCTTTTTACATTAATAAGAAAAAAACCTATCGCGAGTTAACAACAACGGACTTATTACATTCTTAAGTGATTTTGATTAAAACGCGGCATTACCTACGTTAAATAACGTGCAAAATGTTGTTTAACAATAAACAAAGCTAACACTTTATGATTCCTACTTCAGTTGTATATTACACGATTTAAAAAAAAAAAAAGATTACTCCCTCATTAGGGTACAAGCCCTGTGTCGCGGGGACTTTACAAATATACAAGTCATGGACCCAGACCCGGAACAACAATTGTGGATCACACAAAGTGGTGTCGCATGTGGACATTGAAACAACGATCTCTTGCGTAGCAGTCGGACACACTCCCACCGCTTCACAGAGGCAGCCAAAGTACGTCTTTGTTTCGGTAAGCTTTACCTACTGTTTACGAAAAACCTAGATATTATAGTAGAAAAGCCTCATACATACTTACTTCGAGAAACTATATCTAAATGAAAAGAAAACACGTTCACACCAATATCGAAATCGTGAGCTCGTGGGTTTAAATTCTACCTATTATACTACCGAAGTGAACCCTTTCCTAAAGGTTCATTTGCCGCTTGTCGTAAGCCGCGAGCGGCTCGCGATCGGTCGCGATGCACGGAAATGAACCTTAACAGAAGCAATTTAGCTTAGCTGGGGGAGTTAACAGAATTGCTAGTAATGGGACCCACAATCACACATTGCTAGTTTTTTGAAAAAAAATAAAAATCTCGATACATCCTCGGAGTAGGAGAATTAGATAAAAGATTAGATAGGATTAAAGAGAACTGTAATGAAATAAGAAGGACTAGGATATCTATACTTAATATTGTAAAGCTGAAGAGTATGTTTGCTTGAACGCGGCAATCTCAGGAACTACTGGTCCAAATTGAAAAAATATTTTTCTGTTGGGTAGCCCATTTATCGAGGAAGGCTATATGCCATATAATATCACGCTACGACCAATAGGAGCGGAGTAGCAATTAAAAATGTTACAAAAACGGGGATAATTGACGCAGATGAAGTTGCGTGGGTCAGCTAGTTTAAAATAAGTTGCGTTCAAAATTTGTTGGAGTTAGATTCAAGTAGGTAATATAACAAAAAAAACTAGCAGCTTTTATTGCTAAGTTATTTTCTCACGACTTTACTCTTGCGAACTTGGCATTAAATGTAGAATCATTCTATTCCAAATTTTATCTGACGTTCACAAGCGTTGCAGTTTGTAACCTAAGTGAATAAAGTACTTTGAATTTTGACTTTCATAAATATTTATCAAAGTCAAAATTATAAAATATTTATATTTATAGTTATGAAAATATATATATTACGGGTCTTAATCGCGTGAATAATTATATAGAATAATTGAAACGCGCAATATAGAATAATTGCAACGGCCGTGGTCACGGGTAAACCCGTGACCACGGCCGTTGCAATACGGTCGAAACGTCGGGCAATAAACAAGGTTTACCTTAAATTATTCACGCGATTAAGACCCGTAATATATATATATTTTCATAATGTGTACAAAATCGCGAAAGTTCATCATTTATATAGTTTATGATAAAAACAGAGATAAGCCTTTGTCATATTTATATCGGGGGATTGAATGTCTATTTGAAGGTAAACTGCCGACTAGTGTGGAAGTCGAAGGCTTTTTCTGCTGCTGACTGGATAGAGTCTGGTAGACGATAGTTTAGATGTACCTATTATGTTTTCTCCATAAACATTTCGAACTGACTACTGACCAAAAAGTTTTTTACTGCCACTGTGGCGCGGTGGGAGTGTCGATCTCCATCCAGAATAACTGTGTGATGAGCACGATGGTTTATTCTGTGCCTGGGTGTTATTTATCTATAATATGTATGTATTTAGAAATATATAAGTATGTTTATCAGTTGTGTAGTTTAAATAGTACAAGCTCTGCTTAGTTTGGAATCAGATAGCGTTGTGTGAGTTGTCCCAAGATATTATTATTATATAATTTTATAGTCGTACACACTTCCACCACGCTACCGCGGCAGTCAAATTCAGTCACGTTGATTATTCAGTTGCTTTATTTATCTATACTAATATTATAAAGAGGAAAGATTTGATTATATTGAATAGGCTCCGAAACTACTAGACGGATTTGAAAAATTCTTTCATCTTTGTGAAGCTACACTAACCCCGGGTGACATAGGCTAGTTTTTATCCCTTTATTCCCACGGGAACGGGAACTACGCAGGTGAAACCGCGAAGCGTCCGCTAGTTTTTAATAAATAGTATTCATTTATATGCGGGATCCCGCGGGATTGATATTGTTTAATCCCGCGAATACCGGGATTGAAGACAAGCTACGGGATTGGAAGCCCTACTCGGACTACTCAGAGCGCTCAACATTCTGCGTCCGGGAGCGTTGTATACGTGTGCGTTGTTCGAGCGCGCGTTGAAGCTTTCATTCTATACTCTCGGGGTTTGTGTTGATATTGTGTTTTAATCTAACGTAGCTAGTTCGTACAATGTACCGAATAGACGGATATCCGTACAAGCGTGCTTATGTCGACGTTATATAGGCTTCCTTCCTAGTTCCTAGGGACAGATGACGCAAGGGGGCATGTGCCCCCCTCAGACAGTTGTTTTGTGTACCGAATTTCTTGTATTTTTATTTGCCCCCTCACGCTTGGCAGGTGTCGAATGAAACGAAATGTGAGCATGATGTTAAATCCAGCACTGCCATTTGCCCTGGGTCCCCCCTCCCTGTTTTAGGATTTTTATCTTAACGAAAGACCGCACCATCGTGTATATATTTACATTTTTTATATACTACGAAATGAGGAGATGAGCTAGTCGTGCGCCTGATGGTAATCGTCACTCTTGTCACCCTTGTTTGACAACGATCTGAATAGGCGGTATGTCATCGTACCGCGCTCCGCATTTGAAACGTTAGTTCATAAATCTCATTTGCCCAGTAATTACACTTGCAAATGGTTTCATAGAATTCGATTGGTACCCTAAACTAAAACCACTGCACGAATTGATGATTTGTCAACTCTACCTATATTTTAGCGACCTGTCTTTGAGTACAGTAATTTTTGCGTCGTGAATTAATTGCTCCATTTGTTGCAAACAATTTTATTCCACTACTAAACTGGGTGAACTAAAAAGTATGCAAATTCTCTTGACAAAAGAGCAGGCAGAATCGTAAAAACAGTTAGTGTTGTAAAATAAAGCCAAGTGAGAACTGAACAATAATAATTAATTTTTATTTCGGCGTCGACGGGGTAGCCAGCGTTCAACGCTTGGAGTGTTGCCAGGTGGGGAATCCGACTGAATTTTTAATTGTGGCAACATTTTAGCGATTGAGTTCGTTTCTGTTTGCAATATTTAAATTCTTTTTGTTCTATTTTCCTTACAATTTCTCCGTATTGCTTTGTATTGTAATTTAATTTATTTTGTAACTAAGGATAAGTACGGTATAAATGAAGTAACAATTATTTAATTTATTGTAACAATTATTTGTTTTATGTTTTATAAATGTGCGAGTAGGGCAACTAAGGGCTGTATCACACTGTATTCGGTTTACATTTAAACTATCGTTTTCAACATTCGAGATTTCAATAAACTATGTAGAGTCTGGAATGAACTACCTGCTGCGGTGTTTCCCGAGCCTTAGAGAATTTAAATATTCCCGAGCACTACGACATGTCTTTTTTCAAACGTGGTTTAAAAAGAGTTTTTACTTCACGGTAGGCAGCGGCTTGGGTGCGTCCCTGACATTCCTGTAGTTCGTGAGCGGCGGTTATCGCTTACCATACCATACCAGGTGCTGGCTCGTCTGCCAACCATAGGCAATAAAAAAAAAACTTAGGTAAGCATTATGGAGCGTGAGTGCCTTATACCAAACGAATAACACTTAATGTGCTTTCCCCTTCGTGGGTCTTAAGCCCCCTACTCGTCGTCGTTACCTGGATCACCACTGCCTGTTTGATTCCTATTATCGCTAATCGTACAGAACATTAGAGCAGTCATTTCCATGCTACCAATCCCTTTGTCATAACTGTCGATTGTTCGATTGTTCGTTCGAACGAACGACTTCTACTAAATACCAATCGATCAAAGGCCACTCGATAAAACTTTGTACAATATCGATAAAAAATATCAATGTATCGCAAATAGGCTCTAGTTTGTAAAGCAACGAGCGGATGGGTTTCTCCGACGCACAGGCTTGCACTAAATCCGTTGCTAACTCAGATTGGATTGTAACAAAGCGGTTCTGTTACCTTGCCGTAACTGAATTCTAGGAATCCGTATATAGTACAAATGAACGTTCTGTTTCAATTGCTACGATTTGTACGAAACCAGTGATTAAAATACTAAGTGCCAATAGTCTATCTGGTTTCTTTGTAGTCGATTGTGGCTATCAATCCCGTTTTAGGTCAGGCATAGTTTGTTTGGGCAAAATCCAATACTTTTCTTTAGTCTCATAAAAAAAATGTGTGGCACTCGGGGACTGCCGCGGTAAAGCTATTGCATTGCATTTTTTATCAACTAAAAACAACTTTTTTTTTTTCATTTTTGTTTTGTTTTTATTAATTGCATTACATTTCGGAGCAGCTCGTCTCGATCCGTGCCAGCTTCGTACAGTCGTACCATATACATTTATACGTTAAGCGAACGCTCAGCCGAGCTACATGGTAGGCGGAATGGGGGGTTTCAGGTTTTATTTTCGTTACGGAATTTCTTTATTCGGTCGCCGCGCTCAAAGCCCCCGATAAAAGCTATGCAATAGCTTAAAATCAAAAATGGCTGGACCGATTTGAATAATTCTTATTTGCTTTGGTTACTGAAGTGGTTTTAAAGAAAAGAAAAGTAAAAAAGGAACTACTATTACTACCATCATTCAGTAGGTAGTATTACCTTATGTCATGGAACTTATGGATACAAAGATCATCCAGACTTTATTTCTAGTGGTTGTTTGATTCCCACCCACCTAGAATAGGTATGCCGGTATTAGGGAATACGATCCCGGACCTTTTTCCGATTTCGGGATTGACGAAACGCAATCCCAGGATCCCGAGGTAATACCGGGATAAAAAAGTAAAATGTACTTAAAAATATAGTCATTCTTTTGCAATAGCAATCACAGTTATCTACTACATTATCGTCTTTCTTATGTTTTTTATAAAAACTTCCTTTTGACAACGATATTAAACAGTTTTGTTGTGCGAAAATTCTTATTATGACGATCTGCTTCATCAACGATTAAAATTAAGTAGGTGAATAATACGAAACGAAAATTACAGGCCAATATATATAATATAATATCTTGGGACAATTCACACGACGCTTTCTGATCCCAAACTAAGCAGAGCTTGTACTATGGAAACCTGGCAACCGATAAACATACTTATATATTTCTAAATACATACATTTTATAGATAAATAACACCCAGACACAGAATAAACCATCGTGCTCATCACACAAAGTTTTATCCTGGGTGGGGATCGAACCCACGACCTCTTGCGTAGCAGTCGGATACACTCCCACCGCGCCACAAAGGCAGTCAATTTTAAAAAATAAAAATGAATTTTAGTTTATAATTTACCTTGTACCCGCGTCAATTTTTCCTGTTTTCTTGTTTATACAGATTACTTATTAAGAACACAAACGTAGGAACATTAATTTGTCCTATCACGTACAGTACAGTACAGTTCCTTAGGTATGGCAACTAATGAAGTTTTGAAAAAAAAAATCGGTAAATGTAGAGTATGCACATTGTTTTATTTAATTTATCAATTATTAGAGTAAACCAATAAAATTATATTTAAATAGACATGAAATATAAAAATCTATCACATAAAATTTCATTAACCCGAGTTTTATATGTAGGGAAGTTTTATATGTAGGGAAGTTTTATATGTAGGGAAGTTTTTTATGTAGGGAAGTTTTATATATAGGGAAAATTTATGTAAAAAGGATTTGTTTGGCATTTTTAAAATTGGTTGTGGCTACTATTTTCACTATTCATCTCGATAACATTAAATATCCTTACAAATAGTTAGTCAGAAAGATACCGCAGTGAAATGGGCCTATTTTGCTAATTTTACTGTGGTATCTAACGATATCTGACCGATATGAATGATCGTTTAAAAAACAAGGCAGAATACGTCCACTGCCTACATACTGTAATTGATAAAAAACTAAAATAGCAATCAGTTTTTCAGGTACGGAAATCGTGTCACACAGTGTTATTAATTCTATACCTTCATAAAGAATGCGAAAGAGCGACAGTAGCTTAATGGCTAAGGCATCGGTCTCGCACCGTAAGTTCGCAGGTTCGAATCCTACCCATTAAACTACCCACACGTTATAATATAAAAGCCTCGAAGCTTCAGAATTCCTGCTAAAATGACCAGCTTGGTTGTTCAGCTCTTTGGTGTGCTCTCAAGTGACTTGCGTGGGGGTGAAAGTTAAGTGAACTATTGGCAACATCATATCCAACACTGGGCTGACCTTACGGCCAACGGAGGGTCTATTTATTTGTGAACCGTCTATATCAGCTGATTCAAACTGATAGCGTGTGTTTCTTTAAAAACTATGTGAAGAAATTAGTTTTATTTCAAATCCAGAAAAATGGTCCGGGCTAGGGAATTAGTTCCCGGGATCCCGTAAACCGGGATCCTGGGATTTCCCTAGTCGGAATCTAACCCAAAGCCTCTTGCATCGTTGTGTTACCTACTTGCACTGCACCAATTAGCTATAGGTTTGCCTTCAAGAAATGTTGCTACACCTAGATTATACCAATTCGTAAAATAAATTACATTTAGTACGTCACAATTAAAGAATTCGTTTAAATTTAGCGTAAATGTAAATGAACGCTACACCGTTGTAAATAAAAACAAATAAACAAAATTAAAATATGATGATTTCATTTATCGCATTGTAACTCCGTTACGTATTTCCGTTGCTTAAAATACCGTTTTTTCTGTAACGTAACTCCATTTTTAATTAAGTCCACTCATTCCGTAGTTTGCATCTGGTTTACATATATTACTGATGCCTTTTTACACTATCTTCTTTTTTATTCTGTTTCAGTTAATGGAATTTTTATTACTAGCTTATTCTGTTACTTTTTAATGTTTTCCGCGTGTATAGGTAGCTATACTTATATGATAAAGCTGAAGAGTTTTTTAAGCATGTTAATTGCCTAAGATTCTGGTCAAATTTGCTAGAAGCCCAAGGAAAAAAAAAACTTTATTCACTTAGGATGCAAAACAACTCTTGTGATACGTTGGGATTCTACATGTACATGTAATGCCAAGTTCGCAAACAGTAGGTAAAGCCACGGAAGAGATAAAAAGCCAGAAAAAAGAACCTAGCAATAAAAACTCGCGGCCACTCTTTTCAAATTGCCAATTTTACAATGTTTGAATGTTTATAAACTTGATATGGGGGTAAGGTGCTGCGACTAATATATGCAAATTGTATAATGATAAAGGATTGATGCAAATTGTATAATCAAACAGTTGAAATATGCTTCTTTACTACTATGGTTTATTAAAGCTGATTAAATAAAATATTGTAGCTTTTAGAATTACGGTCGCGTATATTTTGCTGTTAGGTATCTGAAATGAAATTTGGTCAGCACGTCCAATCTAGACCAGAAACAAAAGTTTCCTAAGTTAGGCGGTTTAATTTAGTTTTTTTTTTTTTAAGATAACTAGTAATCTTGTTAACCCCTCCAGCTAAGCTCAAAGGCTTGTGACCTCACGATTGCGAGACCGATGCCTTAGCCATTAAGCTACCGCCGCTATAAGTTTTTAAGTACCGGTTCTTTGATTGTTTAATTAAATTCTACTCAGAGTATTTCAAAATGATCAATTATCTATCTCAGATCGAAACACAGACTTTTTCAAAGATAGAAATTCACTTTTAAGCTTCATAGAGCTGATAAACATTACAAATTGTACACTTGTATGAAATACATCAAGATTTCTGAGCCAACTTTCTTAATAGCTCCGGGTCACAGTTTACTGTTCCGTTTCGCTAGGCTTATTCCTAACTCGCAGTTCGTAGGCTTACCTAGGCGTTAGGCAGTAGGCAGTAGCTGTACCTCGCAGGTAGAAGCAGGGCGGGTGCAAATGCACCCTGTGCACACTCGTGAAACAATTTCCTACGAGCCCGTTAGAGCGGCAAATGGTGGATTTTCCATACGCTCCATGGGGCGGACTTGGATCAATTCAGCGTGAAGTTTCTGTTAATAATATTTTAACACATCTCGATTATATTTGATCACATACCTAATTATTTGTGGAAACATCATTCTTTAGATTTTATTTTTAGAGTGTAACAAAAATTGGCTCTTGCCATTTTTTAAAATAGATTTTTTTAATAAAAATAATAGGTAACAAACTGATGTGTATACATAAAAAAAATCTCATCATGTGGAATGAATCCTCGTGGTCAAATTAAAAAAAAACCGAATACTATATAGTATGAAATAACATTGTTGTTATGATTAAATTTTTAGAGTGTAACAAAAATTGGCTCTTGCCATTTTTTAAAATAGATTTTTTTAATAAAAATAATAGGTAACAAACTGATGTGTATACATAAAAAAAATCTCATCATGTGGAATGAATCCTCGTGGTCAAATTAAAAAAAAACCGAATACTATATAGTATGAAATAACATTGTTGTTATGATTAAATTTTTAGAGTGTAACAAAAATTGGCTCTTGCCATTTTTTAAAATAGATTTTTTTAATAAAAATAATAGGTAACAAACTGATGTGTATACATAAAAAAAATCTCATCATGTGGAATGAATCCTCGTGGTCAAATTAAAAAAAAACCGAATACTATATAGTATGAAATAACATTGTTGTTATGATTAAATTTTTAGAGTGTAACAAAAATTGGCTCTTGCCATTTTTTAAAATAGATTTTTTTAATAAAAATAATAGGTAACAAACTGATGTGTATACATAAAAAAAATCTCATCATGTGGAATGAATCCTCGTGGTCAAATTAAAAAAAAACCGAATACTATATAGTATGAAATAACATTGTTGTTATGATTAAATTTTTAGAGTGTAACAAAAATTGGCTCTTGCCATTTTTTAAAATAGATTTTTTTAATAAAAATAATAGGTAACAAACTGATGTGTATACATAAAAAAAATCTCATCATGTGGAATGAATCCTCGTGGTCAAATTAAAAAAAAACCGAATACTATATAGTATGAAATAACATTGTTGTTATGATTAAATTTTTAGAGTGTAACAAAAATTGGCTCTTGCCATTTTTTAAAATAGATTTTTTTAATAAAAATAATAGGTAACAAACTGATGTGTATACATAAAAAAAATCTCATCATGTGGAATGAATCCTCGTGGTCAAATTAAAAAAAAACCGAATACTATATAGTATGAAATAACATTGTTGTTATGATTAAATTTTTAGAGTGTAACAAAAATTGGCTCTTGCCATTTTTTAAAATAGATTTTTTTAATAAAAATAATAGGTAACAAACTGATGTGTATACATAAAAAAAATCTCATCATGTGGAATGAATCCTCGTGGTCAAATTAAAAAAAAACCGAATACTATATAGTATGAAATAACATTGTTGTTATGATTAAATTTTTAGAGTGTAACAAAAATTGGCTCTTGCCATTTTTTAAAATAGATTTTTTTAATAAAAATAATAGGTAACAAACTGATGTGTATACATAAAAAAAATCTCATCATGTGGAATGAATCCTCGTGGTCAAATTAAAAAAAAACCGAATACTATATAGTATGAAATAACATTGTTGTTATGATTAAATTTTTAGAGTGTAACAAAAATCGGCTCTTGCTGGCTCAGGATTTTGATATAAAGTTCCATCGTAGTAGTTAAATCCTGAAAATAGATTTTTATTAAAAATAATATCAAGTTAATGTGTACATAAAAAATCTCGTTATGTGTGATGAAACCCCTTGGTCAAAATAAAAATACTGTTTCAGCAGTATGAATGAAAGATTATTAGCTATAGATATAGCATTAAGAATTTTCTAATAAAAGCATCATTTAGAGAGAAAGAAAGAAAAATAGACATGCACAAACCCGTTGTGGTGGATAAGGCACGGCCCATACCCCACTCAGAGGGCAGGTTATTGCCCCTGCAAAAAAAGCATTATACGTTTGACGAAAAATTATAAAAACATCAGCAGCTTAGCAGCTCTTAGGCTTTCTTTTAACTTCACACCTTAAAAAATATCCGTAAATATGTATTTGTATATTCTCCTAAATAGTCCATCCCTGTGTATTCAGACAATCGTGCGCAACGAAGTTCAGGGTACGCTCTACCGAGCTCCGAGCGGCGGGTGGCGTCGTGTTTCGCCCGCGGCTCACTATTAAAAGACCAAACTCAAGTGTATTTTAAACGTATTTCTACATGCGTTTTGTGTCACTTCGGTATGTTGAATGTGAGATTTGGCTGGGATTCTCATTGTGTGGGCTAAGAATTAGTGGCTTCTGAAGAAGAAGACTGCAAATAATGCATGGTAAATCAAATTTAAAAGTACCTTTTGAGTCAAACACTGTCGAATTAGGATGATATAAATAAAGCATCTAGTTTTTAGGGTGCCGTAGTCAAAATAACAAAACGGAACTCTTACAGTTTCGCCATTTCCGTCCGTCCGTCCGTCCGTAGCTTAGCTCAGACTGTTAGTGCTAGAAGGTTGTAATTTTGCATGGATACTTAAATTACTTACGCCAACAAAACGAAATCTTGAAAAAATTTTGAAACTCTCCTATATGTAAAGTGGGCATGTGATTTTTTTTCTCACCTACCCCATCGTGTGGTATCATTATATAGGTCTTTAAAAAACGTTTATGGGTTGTTGAGGCCATTTTTAGGTTTAGGGATCCGTTAGTGAAATATTAAGCTTTAAAGTGCCATTTTTTGTTATAGTCAAGTGTCCCCCCCTGCCAGCTAAATAGTTGATGTTGTATACGTGAATAAGACCGCGGTAGTATTATATATAGCAAAATTAAAAGGAAAACTATCACAAGTAGGCTTTACAAGTTTTGGGAGTAACGGCTAAAGTAAGTAATAACATTTTCGTACAAATACCATTCAAAATGATTGTCAAGTAGGTATAACGTTGTAAGTATGAAACAAAAACAACAGAAAAACCCACTCCTTAAGCCTTATTATTCGGATGGTTAGGGGGACTACGGAACCCTACATTGTGCGTGGCTCGACATGCACTTGCCCGGTTTTTAAACTTTAGTTTGGTTATCTATCAGTTTGTTTAATCGTACTCAGTTCCTAAATGAATGGCCCGTTGTTAATGAAAATCCTTTTATCTGTTTTGAAGATAATACGAATGTAGGTTTTTAAAAATGCACACATTAGCTATTTATTATGCACACAGTGTAGGTAGGTATATTTAGATACACTGATACCTATCTGTTAACAAACACCAATTTGTAACATAGACGACTGTTTTTTTTTTATTATGAGCAAAATTATGAATTTTATTGATATTTGATTGACACAGAACATTTGAGAGATTTTGGTCAGCGGGTCAATTCACGTATTTAAAGCAGTGCAGTGCCGTTAAATTTCGATTAAAACGGCCATTTTCGTATTCTTTCAACTTTGGGATCGATCTTAAAAACGCTTGCGCACCGTACTAGAATATCGTTATTGCGCTCTCGAGATGCATACTTGACGCAAGCGTATTTGAAATCGATCTCAAAGTTACAAGAATTATACAAAAATGGCCGTTTTAATCGAAACTTAACAGCAACTGCACTGCTTTAAATACGTGAATTGACCCCCAGGTCATTTTACACGGCGAGTGCGCCACTTTAACACGTGGTCTAATAGGTGATGAGGTGCCTGTTATTTATGTCGCAGCACTCTTGTCGATCTATGAATAACTCTGATTATATGATGAATTAAATATACTTGAAGCTTTGTATATAGGCAGCTTGATATTAGGTGCTATTATTTACTAATGACTGTCTCTGTGACGCGGTGGGAGTGTATCCGACTGTTACGCATGAGGTTCGTGGGTTTGATCCCAGATACTCAGGATAAAACTTTGTGTGATGAGCATAATGGTTTATTCTGTGTCTGGGTGTTCTATAATATAATAATAATATTTTGGGACAACTCGCACAACGCCATCTGATCCCAAACTAAGCAGAGCTTGTACTATAAAAACCGGACAACTGATAAACATACTTAAATATTTTTTAAATACATACTTAAAATAGATAAATAACACCCATATATATGTATGTATTCAGAAATATATAAGTATGTTTATCAGTTGTCTGGTTTCTATAGTACAAGCTCTGCTTAATTTGGGATCAGATAGTGTTGTGTGAGTTGTCCCAAGATATTATATTATTATTACTTAAAAGTAAACCAACCACATGTTAATAATAATATCCAGCACATTACTTCATAATTGTATGCAATGCGCGTCCCTAGCGATTTATAACTACAAAATGCTACATTCAACAATTTCCAAGAAGAATTTAAGAAATAAATTTGATAATATATTTTATTCATTTATTACATTGCTATATAATGTTTTTCCTTATTACATTTCCTGTTATAAATGTTCATCTCGTGATATATCCGACCGCCCGCGTTGTAAGAGTTCAATGTAACTATTATAAAATAAATTAAAGCTTTTATAAGTGTGATATTGTTATAATTATAACAACAGTTTATTGTGGTGTGATATTCACATGGTAGTGTCGAAAGTAATTAGATTAGTTATAATAATTTATCATTGATTGATAACATATCGATGAGTGTGACATTTCATATAGAGATTGTTATTTGGATGTACTGGTTTTGAGATAATGATCGATAATTAAATCAATTTTACATCTTTCCTTAATGATATAGGTTTTTACTACTAGGTAACATACCGCAGCCTAATTTGTGTGTAAAATATCAATTAATCTCTATTCTATTTGGGAGCTACAGCCAGACAGACATATAAATTCAATGTTCTTTATTTACTTAGGAAGCTAAGACAATGTCTTATTTCATCCATTTAATGCTAAGTTCGTACATCAATAGGCAAATATAGCCGGAGAAAAGGCCAGCACAATAAAAATCAAAATTAAAACACGCCTCATATTCGAAGTTAAAACCAATCTCTAGGAAACCTTTTAAACATAATGTGAAGCAATTAAAAATTCAATTTACAAATGAAATCATTCTGTATTATAATTTCATATTCAAATGTTCTCACAACACACCATTATTACACAATAACATTCTCACATAAAAGCCCTAAAAAGGTACACAGAATCAAATTCGCATTTCGCAGCAAACATGGCGCGAAATCCTTTTGAAATACATTAGCAAACAAAAAATATTCAGGGGTTGAATTCGACATAAAATCATTGTGTAAACCTTTATGGAATTGGAAGGCGTGAAAAATAATGGACGAGATATTATTATACTACGTTTTGCTTTCGGTTTTGCCCGTGTGAAGGTAGGCAAAGAGTGATGGCAATTTTTGAATAACTTTCACGATACCACTGGCTGGTAACCACGTTAAAACATCAACTTTTGTGTTGTTAATACATTTGACTGCCTCTGTGGCACAGTGGGAGTGTGTCCGACTGCTATACAAGAGGTGTCCCCACGACGGGTTCGATTCCCACACGAGACACCACTTTGTGTGATCCACAAATTGTTGTTCCAAGTCTGGGTGTACTTTGTGTCCGTGATTTGTATGTTTGTAAAGTCCCCCGCGACACAGGGCTTGTACCCTAATGCGGGAGTTGTCTTTTTATCAAAAAAAAAAAAACTTAAAACTGCTTTAAGACCAAAAATTTCAATGGTCAGCATAATATACTCTGCCAATTGAATCATGGATAACCGATTGAATCAGGCGTCACATGGCGGAAATCCATCTTAAGTAGATTATAAGGGAGGGATCCCACCACCCACCCTCGATCTGTGAATCACCACGATTGAAGTAGTAAGGAAATGCCCTTATTAATACAACAATCGAAATAGATTGACAGATCGCACTCAAAAAGAGAGACCTGCAACAAAGAAAATTAGTGACAGGTACTATCATCAAGTCTAGTGGTAGGCACCTCCGGACCCTTGACTTGCAATATTCCGCTTCCACGAAGTGAAACTTCTACAAGTGTGTCGTTTCTACATGAGGCATCCTCAGGACAGTTTGGCACTGACTGAGCCTAAGCGAGGAAGGTAAGGAAGCGGAATATTGCAAGTCAAGGGTCCTGAGGTACCTACCACTCGACTTGGTGAGAGTACCTGTCACTAATTTTCTTTGTTGCAGGTCTCTCTTTTTGAGTGTGGTCTGTCAATCTGTTTCGAATGTTGTATTAAGGGCATTTCCTTACTACTTCAATCGTGGTGATTCACAGATCGAGGGTGGGTGGTGGGATCCCTCACTTATAATCTACATAATAATTATACTCTGTCAAGATTTACTTAAAAAAATAGTTTGAGCAAAGCTTAGGCATGCTCTGTTGTTCTCAGCCTAAGATGGGTGTTCTATGTTTGAAGTTAATGTCTGCCCTGAATGTATATTCTGTAAAGCCTTACAGAATATGCTGCCGCATAAAGCATTGCACCCAAACTGACATTACTCGTAAATTGCGTTTTTTTTATAGAATAATAAGTCTGTATGTTTTAGTATGATAACAGGGCGTTACCAGCTTCTATGTTTATAGCCTTAAGCTTTATATTTGTACGGGTTATTTCACATCCCTCATGCACATAACATGTGTTTATTACACCCCGTACTTTGGTCTCATGTGCAGCAGCCCTATACTGTAGGGTTCTCTAAGTAGTTCAATCGTTGTAAGTATTAACCTTACAACATAGTTATTTGGTAATTACAGAGAAAGAAAAAATACCCTAAATATAGATGCAATAAACTATAATCACAACTCAATAATAGGCAAAAGGGATCCGACTAGATTGGTAATGCCAACTTGTAAAACGTCTTTATATCAAAATAATTGTTACATAATGTGTATAAGGGTATTTAACAAGGTACCTAAGTTTCTTTGCGCGTGAATGCTTGCCCGATAAATATACCCGTAACGCTTAATATACGCAGATATCTTTCTAATTTAATTTATTTCATTTTATGATGACATGTTTGTATTTTTGAAAAGTAGAACAATTAGAAGTCCAGACCCAGGAATCGAACCCGAGACTTCCGTATTTGAAATTGTATTATTTTTTGAAGATAGAGAAATTTGAGGTCTAGTAACATAGCCCAGATATGTGGTTCGATTCCGGACCCGGTTTGGCATACGCAATTATTGTAATAATAAAAGAATTGGCAAGAAATGCCTATAAAAATTACTATATCATATTTGTATTTTATTGTACCTACTTTTTATTGATGAATTTGAAATGGATGAAATAATGAAATTGATTATTGACATATAATGATAGATATTTAAAAAAATGAATGTAACTATGAAATAATAATAATGATTTATTGTATCAAAATGTTATTCTTAGTGTTTACATGCCTAAACTGGTGAAATGTGATGGATGATGCAATGGTCTTTTATAACAAAATATTGTACCACTTTTCTTGCAAATAAAATGATTCTGATTCACATTTTACAAATAACCCTCCTCCACAGTCGGGTAAAATTAGCAGTTATCAGTAGGGACCGTGAACGATGCAATTCCATCGTAACGTCGTGTCGCCCATTTGTTGCATTATGAATAATTGTAGTCGTATATTAATAACCCGTTACATTTCTATGATATAGTCTCCATATATTAACAGTACCAGAAATTCTTAGTTAATTATTTTCATAACACAGCGCTGCTGGCAGGTTGCGGCGCCAACCAGCTCATTGATTAATTGGCTCGCTTCCATCTTGCTAATTAACGGCACGCGCTGATGGGGCTATTAAAAATATTGGTGTTTGCTGAGGACTTCGCAAATTATAAGTAACGTTATTGATGGTATCTATTCCTTTGGAAATTACTTAATGCAATTTGTTGATGACTAAAAGTTAATTAAATATTTTTATTACTTTTTTGTACCATGGGCATCTTTTTAGGGTTGCGTAGCCAAAATGGCAGGAGTCTGTCTGTCCGTTCCCAGGTTAGCTCAGAGACCCTTAGTCCTACTAGAAAGCTGTATGGATCATAGATCAAATTAGTTACGCCGACAAAGTGGTAGAAAAAAAATTGTAGTATTATTGGGCAGCTATGGAACGCTGGGTCCTACATTGTGCGTGGCCCGACATGCACTTGTCCGGTTTTCTCTGCCAAATGTTCTTTCTTTGTTCGGTGTGCCTCTGTCAAATGTGCCCCCCCCCCAGGTTATCAGTTGAGAGTATAAAGGTATCATGCAGACGAGCAGCACTATGCTGTCAGAATCAAGTTCAGCTTTCGGGCTTTCGGACGAGGCAACGCAGCTTCCGCCATTGACACCATTGCGTGTAACCCGCACATTGTGCGTGAACCTCGTTCTGGGAGGGGGGGGGGGGCGGGGGTCGCGGTGTGTTATACGTAATGGTGTCAATGGCGGAAGCTGCACAGCCTCGTCGACAGCTGAAGTTGATTCTGCTGCCCGTCTGCATGAGAATGGTCTCATTCAGACGGGCAGCACTTTACTCTCAACTGATAACCTGTAGGTATCGGACTATTGTTGGACATAAGCCACGACACCCGGTCCCCCGCCCCCCACCTTCAGTCCCATCTATTTAATACGACAGAGTCATCCCTAAACAACGTAGAAAGAGAATAAATCTCTGGGTCTTTATTATTAACTTTACCCCGTTAAGGGTTGATTTTCGCTTTTGATCAACATTACCCAAAACACTGAAACGTGTGTTTCTCTATTTTAAACCCAAAAGCCAAATACGAAATTTCACAGATCTAACTTCAAAACTGACGGAGTTTTACACAATATTGGTATGGAGTTTCACAAAACTTGTAACCACAATATTATCCTTTTGGGGGTGGATTTTCTAAATACGCTGTAATAAATAAAATAATGTTACTTTATTTTAAAGTAAAAAGCCAAATACGAATTTTAACAGATCTAACTTTAAAACTCACAGAGTTTCATACAAACATGCAACACCTATTTTACACCTTTTGGGGTTGATTTTCCAAAAACATTTTCATTTCATTTATTCAATAACAATGTGTTAATTTATTTGCAAAATTAGTACATGCATACACAATAACAGATAAAAATTAAAAATAGATTATAACACAATTAAAAATAACAACTCTAACATTTCTTTACACACAAAAATTGATTAAAATAAGTAAAAAAACTAAAAAAAAAAAACTAAGCTAAACTAAACACATTAATATACAAAACTAGAACATCTAAATATAAAATAAATTATGAAATAAAATTAAAACATTAATAAAATAATTTATGCGATTTGATTGAAAACACCTGTTTGTTTATTTTAAACGTTAAAGCTAAATAACGCAGACGCAGTTCTATACAAATTTTCAACTCCTTATGAGTTGATTTTGTAAGGACGTTGAAAAACGTGTTACTTTCTTTTAATTTAAAAACCGGGCAAGTTCATGTCAGCCCACGCACAATGTAGGGTTCCGTAGACCCCCATCCGAATAATGCAGCTTTTGTTTCATACTACTAACCAAGTTATATTAGTATTTTTCAATAGAAATAATAATTTCCAAATTAAAAAAAAAATACTGAAACACGTATTTCTTTATTTTAAATGGAAACGATAAATACGAAATTTCCCCGATTTAACTTCAAAACTGACGGAATTTCATACAAACTTGCAACCCCTATTTTACCCACTTAGAGGACGAATTTAAAAAAAAACTTAGTGGATGTCTTTTGCCCAAATTTCAGATTTGTAACCCTAGCGGAGAACCTAAGCTCTGCGTTGATGAATCAATCAGTCAGGACAAGTGATTATAAATGTATAGGTATTGTGTAAAAACTATATGGTATCAAAACAGGTATAAATAAAAAAAAATGGAAAAGATTCGTCGTCAGCGTTCGCAATTAAATTTAATTGTGTACACTAGACTTGCCTGCTCGAATAGATATCGACTATCGGCTAAGTGTACTCAAATCATAGCGGTTGGGGACGGAAAAATTATATACGGCTACCACCGTATATAATTTTATGTCCACAGCCGCTATGATCTGAGTCATGACTAAGCCATCGGTCTCGCAATCGTGATCTCGGGTTCGAATCCTACTCATTATACTACCGACGTGAACCCACTTCTAACACAAGCCATTGTGACATCCGCTTGTGACCACGGCCGGTGCAACCTGGTCGAAACGTCAAGCAATTTTAAGGTAAGTAATGCGCGTTAATTCCCGTATAATAAATAGTTATAATCATGCAACGTGAAAGTTTAAATGTAAGTACCTACACACCGTCGGGTTTAGCTGAATTAACAGGATAGATAGTAATGTAGGACCACAATCCCACATTGCGAAGAGTACTGGGGGGAAAGATCCATGTCAAAATCAGAAGTTACCCACTGTCTGAGTAGTTCGAATAAACTGTAAAGTTTAGCAACGTTATTATTATTATACTGCTGTAAGGTATTGACTGTCCGTCAGCTTTTTATAGTAAATATAATTTTAAAACAACACGAGCTACTTACCTTTAATACTGACTTAACTAATAAGAGACGAAAAGATATAGTCTGCTGATTCCACCTCAAGATATATGTTCTCAAACAGATTTTTTAATTTCATAGGCTCTTTTTTGTTTAATAGATTAAATCGAATTGTAAATATGTATATACCACCTAAATTATTTTAATTGTGAAAAGACTGTAAGTTCCCAATTACAAGATATGTCATACGAACAGATGGAGGACTTATTACTTGTGCTAAAATAAATAAGACCAATTTTTGTAACATCTCTTATAATTCCCTATTTTTTGTAAATGTTAATTTATTAGTCTATATTTTCTAGTATAACAGTTCTTATTTTTAGTTATTAAGTGTAGTTTTAGTTTCTAAAAGTTTTTATTAAAATACTTTTTACTTTCTAGCCTGAAACACAGGTTTCAACCTAGTTCAGGCAAATACTTAACTGTGCTATTTGTTATTATACCTTTATTTAAGTTTATTGTACCTTTACTTTCATGAATAAATTATTATTATTATTATTGTTATTGTCAAGTTCATAGACAGGTGAAACATTTAAAAAAAAGTTCCACCTATCCGTGTGCTGGGTACCACGTTAAGCGCTCAGAGTTATATACCTAATTGGATAGAGACTCCACTCTAATGTATTACATTCACATGTAAACCTAGACCGAGCCATCCCTTTCAATTAAAAAGTAAATATTGACTGCAAAGCGTGAAAGAGAGAAAAAACTCGTACGGCCTTTGACAGGTATTGTACACAAAGTAGCGTTGTCTCTTTCTAGAGAGTGGTCGATTATGTGAGGTTATGGCGCGGTCCGGGTCAATACGTCAATGAATTGACCAGTATTTTAAGATTTCTTTTCACAGCTTATGTTTGCAAAAAAATAAATTTAAACAATCAATAATTCCGTCTATGTAATGCAAAAAGCGAATTTAAAATAAAGATGGAATGACTTTGTAACCTCGCAAAATTAAGTCAAATCGATTAACGTAAGAATCAAAAATCTAAATCTGACCAGCTATTTGGCCTCTAAAACGCCTCTTTCCGTGCTGTACAAGTGCATTATCAAACCTATATGGACATATGGATTACAACTCTGGGAAACTGCATCGAAATCAAACAGCCATTTTGCAAAGGTTTCAGTCTAAAGTATTAAGAATAATAACTAATGCACCCTGGTATGTCACAAATGACAATCTACACAAAGACCTCAGCATCACCTCTGTAAAAGAGGAAATATCTGAAAGGACCAGAAGTTACAACGACTGAATAAGCTCTTTTATAGTTCAATCTGTTTCTCTCTGGAATGCCCTGCCCCCCGAAATTAGGATGGCACCCAATCGCCTTAATTTTAAATGGAAGGTACGCACTTTATTCCTTGATGGATCAGCTGAATCATCACAACATTAGTAACATAAATATTAGTCTGTATCTATGTATTTATTTATGTATGTATGTATACATACATACATACATACATATCAACCCATAAGATGGCCCACTGCTGGGCACGGGTCTCCCCAGTAGAACCTACTAGTATGTAGATCCTGGGGGTAATTACCATAATCGCCACGCTTGGCGAGCGGGTTGGCGATCGCAGTAAGGCTTTAAGTACGCAGAGGACGCTGCTGCCCGTCCTCCGGGGTGAAATCCCTTAGTCGCCTTGACGACACCCACGGGTAGAGATGGGGTGGTACTATTCTTAAGCCGGCACCACACGGCATGTATGTATGTATTGCTGTAAGTATGTATACTATTGTATAGTTATGTATGTAGGTATATATGTATGTATGTATTTTTGTAAGTATGTATAGTATTGTATAGTTATATTGTTTTATTTGTGTATTATGTAAGAATAATAAGGAAGTTCTTATTTTACAATTAGGTTACTGCACCTTTCACACATTCCATTTCTACATCACCCTAAGGTAGACTGGCAGAGAATGCTTTTAGCATTAAGTCCACCTTTGTACAACTTTGTGCATAAAGTTTTAAATAAATAAATAAATAAAATAAATAAATAAATAAGCAAACATCCAAACTCACTAGCAGTAAACTTGATGATAAAACCGGCAACCACTAGAAGGCTGAAGAAAAGGCTTCCTCAAGAACTCTTATGTCATATAAGAGGTCTGAGAACTAGATAGAAACGGATGAGTTGATAAACAGAATCCATACAAGACATCCACATACACAACAATTGCTGAATATCTCAGTATTTATACAAAAAGTTGCTTCGTCTCAAAGATGAGACGAAGCAACTTTTTAGACATCATTATGATATAACGTTTTGTTCTTAATTCCAACACTCTGTATACACTCGGGCCGTCGCGTCGCTCAAAACCGGCTCTGCACGACTCGAGCAAACAATACCTACGGCGAACGCACATCGCGTTATTTAGTTCCCCGGTAACGTAACAGTTTACCCTCCGATTTAAAAAAAACAATCTCACCAAGAAATATCTAGTGTAAACTCAAGTCCTACTTTCTTATGAACAGGGAATGATAATTCATTACTTGAAAATGTGTTTACTAGTACCCAATACTTAAATGTCTGTAAACATAGATTAATTGTATTTATTTACTTTGCAATACGATTTAACCGTATTGATTATGTTATCGACGTAAAAACCTCGTGGTTTATAAATGCTATATTATATATTAAGTTAGTCTGTATTTTAAATATCAATCAATCAATCAATCAATCAATCAAATAATTTATTTGTAAAAACATAGGTAAATACATATAAATAAAATATGTATATATCCTAATGATAATAATAAAAATAAATAATAATAAATAAAATATGTATATATCCTAATTTAATCTTTGTTTTACATATACTATCATGGTAACTTCACAAAACACGCACGTATTCCAACTTCCCCAAATATTCAATAAACCGGGAACATACTCATAATTTGCAGTACTCATACGGCAGCCACAAATCACGGCTTGTGCCAGCGTGGACCGAGTTGAGCCTCGCGGAATATGCCAATACATTCCGCCGACGGATGACTTACAGCCCTGTTGCTAACAAAAATTATAATATTTAGCCTTTGTACTGCATTTTAGTGATTTTATGGGTATTAGACTGACTTTTTTTTTAATTAAAAAAAGATAACTAGCAATGTGGGATTTTGGTCCCACATTACTAGCAATCCTGTTAACCCCTCCAGCTAAGCTCAATTGGCTTGTGTTAGGAGTGGGTTTACGTCGGTAGTATAATAGGTAGGATTCGAACTTGCGACCAGACGATTGCGAGACCGATGCCCTAGCCATTAGGCTACCGCCATTTTAAATGTTAATACACCTTCGCGTCTTCTACACAATATAAAATTATATATACTACGTGTCTTAATCGCGTGAATATTTTAAGGTAAAATACCTTGTTTATTGCCCGACGTTTCGACTGTTTGCAACGCCGTGGTCACGGGTAGACTCAAACAGTCTAACCGTGACCACGGCCGTTGAAATGCAGCCGAAACGTCGGGCAATAAACAAGATTTTTCCCTTAAATTATTCACGCGATTAAAGCGGCGCGGCGGTAGCTTAATGGCTATATAAGGCATCTGTCTCGCAATCGTGAGGTCGCGGGTTCGAATCCTACCCATTATACTACCGACGTGAACCCATTCCTAACACAAGCCTTTGAGCTTAGCTGGAGGGGTTAACAAGATTGCTAGTAATGTGGGACTCGATCCTACATTGCTAGTTATCTTAAAAAAAAAAAATGTATAATATTATAATTTTGTTTTGTCTGTTAGGTATTGGTATACTTTGCACTGTTGTTTAATAAATTGACACGCAAGAAATTCTCTTTCTTTTAGTTCTATAATAGTTTTGTTTATTCTTTATACATCATAAACAATTTATTTGCAAAGTATATTGCATCATCAATATCTACTCAAACACCATCATTAACATGTAGGTTGCTGGTGCCTGGTGAGTTTAGCTGGAATTAATCTATACTAAAGGGCTGAAGAGTTTGTTTGTTTGAACGCGTCAATCTCAAGAACTACTGGTCCGAATTGAAAAAAATATTTTTCTGTTGGGTAGCCCATTTATCGAGGAAGGCCACTAGACCAGTAGACACTAGACCACTAGACCAATCAATACAATAAAATTAAGTTAAAGAGTTTACAGGCATTTTGGTGAACACATTACGTTTGTATAACAGATATGCCTATTGATGGTAAAACCGTAGTATTTTAACAGTAAATGATTCCAGGAAATTAAAGGCTTTTAACATACAGTTCAATATCAACAATTATACAGAATACTAGATTATTAATTTCTGGGAACAATCATACCAATCTGACGAAATTGTGCAAATTTATCCTCAATTTGCGGCTCGGACAATATAGTACAGAACTACAGATAATTCCCAGTGCAGGAACGTTCTTATAATATACTAGCTGACCCGTTTTTGCAACATTTATAATTGCTGCTCTGTTCCTGTTAGTCGTAGTGTGATGTTACATAGCCTATAGCCTTCCTGGATAAAAGGGCTACCCAACAGTAAAATAATTTTTCAATTCGGACCAGTGGTTACTGAGTTTATCGTGTTCAAACGAACAAACAAACTCTTCAGTTTTATAATCTAAATCTAAAAAGCTGAAGAGTTTGTTTGTTTGAACGCGGTAATCTTAGGAACTACTAATTCGAGTTGAAAAAATCTTTCATTATTGGATAGCCCATTTATCGAGGAAGGCTAAATGACATCACGCTACGACCGAATGAAAAATGTTGCAAAAACGGGGAAAATGTACGCATACGAAGTTGCGCGAAACAGCTAGTAACTAATAGACAGAAATGTGCTTAAGCTTTGTCTCCCCGTTCATGGCATACCCAGGCATTCGGAGGTTGAACTCCTCCCCCTACCGAAATTTCACATTTGACGTATGTTTAGTAAATTTTACCACTTATAACCTCTCGGAAATGATTCTGGATTCTAATACTCCGTTGGATTCGCCACTCCAAGTAAACACAAGAAACAGAAGCAGTTGACAATTTTACCTAATTGTTATCACTACATAATATAAAACAAAGTCGCTTTCTCTGTCACTAAATCCCTATGTATGCTTAAATCTTTAAAACTACGCAACTGATTTTGATGCGGTTTTTTTTAATAGATAGAGTGATTGAATAGGAAAGTTTATATGTATAATAACATCCATATATTTTATACCCGTGCGAAGCCGGAGCGGGCCGCTAGTAACTTATAAGTTAAGAAAAAAACGCAAAATTTTAATAAATACCAACAGCCTATTTCCCGTAAAATTATCAAGGGAAGAGAGTTCAGAACTAACAAAGTTCATAAGATAAAGCCTGACGGTAAAGTGCGGGTCGAGCCGACACTCACTTGACCGCAATGTCGCCGTCTCACCGCGACAACCAAGCCGACTTAAAAACTTTAAGTAGCAAGAAAGAGACAACAAGATTATACTTGTTCCTGGTTTAAATGTTTATTAGAACTTTGTTTACCACATCTGTTTAACGTTTGTTCTTTTACAGAGTTTGTTGGGATACTGTTAGAATTGCGTTGGAATGGTTTCACAATGACAAGGTTATTGCTTATTAAATGTGTAAAGGTAGAATTCTTCCTAGGGAATTCGAATCCGCGACCATAGGAGTACCCTCTCTAAGTCAATGAATTAGCATAAAATTGCTTTAAAATCACAAAAAAAAGGTAGATAAGTGCTAAGACAATCCATCTTGGTACTGTCCGATCGAAAAAAAATACTAGTAGCTTTCGTATTTTGGTCATTAAACTTTGAGGTCATAAACAGTATGTACGGTTTCATCGGTCGGAAAAAACTCTGTTGAATAGGCTGTTTATCCTTTGTCGAGCTATTTATAAAACTTTAAAATCCACTAAAGCTTGATTTCAAATCTATTTTGTGCTTTCTGTATTCATGTGAAAAGAAAAACATCTAACATTTAAATGTAATAACAGCCTGCATCTATCTGTCATGGCGGATTTTAAGCTATTGCATAGCTTCTATCGCGGGCCTTGAGCGCGGGGACCGAATCCAGAAATTCCGTAACGTAAAAACCTCACGCTCCCCACTCCGACGGGCACAGCGGTGATACTTTTTAGTTTTGCCATCTATCGATGAATAGCAGAACTTTTAATGACTTTTTTTAAATTGAAAAAAAAAAAAAATTAAAGAAAAAAAAGAAGAAAAAAAAAACAGTTTTGTTATACTTAAAAAAAAAAATTTTTATTTAATTCCTTTTTTGTAATTTAAAAATAAAATTAAAGAAAAAAAAAAATGTTTTTTATAATGAACCATTTTTTTTTTCTTTTTTTTTTCTTTTTTTTTCTTTAATTGCTTAATTTGATAAAAATGCTATGCAATAGCTTTACCGCGGCAGTCCCCGAGTGCCACACATTTTTTTTTTATTTTTTAAGAAGTTAACGTTTGCGGTCATTGACGTAGAGACCAGGACTGCGCCTTAACCTCACAAAAACGACCACTCTTTAGAAAGAGTATAATACCTGTCAAAGGTCACACGAGTTTTTTCTCTCTTTCACGCTTTGCAGTCAAAATTATTTTATTTAATTGAAAGGGATGGCACGGTCCAGGTCTATACGTCAATGGTTTGCGGTAGAGACCATAGACACTTTTTTTTCGAACGATCGTTTGGAATCGACCTTTTGTAGGCGTTAGTTAATTCGCTACACAATGAATGTTTCTAGTCTAAGCCCATTATCCTGTCTACAGCAGGACATAGGCCCCTCTTATTGAGGTACATTATCACAATAATAAATTAGCTTTTTTCTAAAGCTATATAACATGTTTGATTCAATATAGACCAAAGCACACATATTACCAAAATTCCGGCGCATTAATCTTCCCAAAAATCACATATCAACTTGCAAATATCACAGGTCACCGATGCTAAAGCAATAATAAGTGCATTGCACTTTGCACCCACGTTCTACCATTCGATTAAATTTTAACAAGAAAAATATTGTGGCTGGCAGTTGACGAAGACCTTAATTAACCCTCAATTTAAGAACTTCATCTAAAAAAGAAAAATTCTCACACATTAATTAAAAACACTCTTTTTATTTGATATATTACTACTAATTACTCAAAAGGTTAATCGTCGTCAACTTTAACCACGAGCCACGATTACACGACGCGTGCAATTTGAACTCGCTTTTATCAAACTTGTTTACAACAACAAACACAGATGGCGTTGTTGTAGCTTCTATTTAACCCTCGTTGTTGATGTTTAACCTCGGGTATTAAAATGTACTTAATCATGAGCACTGGGTTTTAATTTGTGACGTCACGTTTGTACGCGAGTTGGTTGTCGCAGTGGTGAGAGTGAGGATGAGGTTATTACGTAAATTGTTGGGTTTGTGGTTGTTTAATGATTGCTGTAGTATTGTTCGTTTGTAATTATGTTTATGTCAGTAATAATACCTATTCATTGGAATCGAGATTTGGGCGATAGGAAATCTAGATTTGACAGAAGAGTATTTAAGCGATTAATGTTATACTAATCAAATTCAAAGTCTATATTGTACAAAAAAAATACGAACAATAAATACAAAAAAATAAATTATGAAAAAAGGCTTTACTACCATCAAACCTTTGAGTTCTAGAAGATAATGTTATTTTAGAGTAATCTGGCCTTCGGGACTGTAGCAATAGAAATAAAAAAATACAAATTAAGCCATATATATATATTTATACAGTAAGTTTATAATTAAATATACAAACTTATATTATAAAATATACTTACCTAAATAAATACATAAAATGCATACTAGGTATTTATTAGGTACATACAATTACATAATAATATTACATAAATAAAATGTTATAATACATACTTAATTAGGTAAAGAGTTTATATTATTTTGTCCTTTTTAGGTTTCCGTAGCCAAAATGACAAAACGGAACCCTTTTAGTTTCGCCATGTCCGGCCATCCATCCGCAGCTCTGCTCAGAGACTGTTAGTGCTAGAATGCTGTAATTTTGCACCTTTGAAGAACGTACTTACGAGGGTGTATTGCGTTTCGACGCACCACCGGTCAAGTGTGAGTTGCACGTGCAGTAGGCATTCGATACCTTCCGCCAGTCTGAGTACATCGCGACGACGCGTCGTCGCGATGTACTGTACGAAGTGAAATGGTTTGTAACGTCGCGACGTTACAAACCATTTCACTCGACACATGAATCTAGCTCTCCCTTTCAACGAGCATTGTGTTAAATTTGTACTGCTTAAACTTGCAATTTGGAGCTACTTGCTCTGTGTAAGCTAGTAAACCTAGGCTACCTACTATTACTTCATAAAACAAATAACAGTACATTATTTCACAGCAACCAGTAGCTACAAACATTTGAACAATAGAGCCACAACATAAATTCGTCCGAGTAATAATTGCCCTGTCCTCACGCCGCAAATTACGTGCCGACAACAATGTTTCAGTTGTATACTTTTACAGTTTTCAATGTTCAGTCTGATGCTGTAATATCATATAAAATTATAGATTTTCCCCGCGGTTTCACTCGCGTTATGTTTGATTTACCTACATTAGTTCAAGAGGCCAAAAAATGCAAGCATTTAATAAAAGCTGTTTTTTTAATATTACGTCACATTAGTGGAGTAAAGAAATACCCTTTTGGTCACTCAGCTAGATTCCTTAGCGTTTGTCGCAGAGGCAGTTTAATATTTTTTGGATGACCTTAACATATCGTGAACCAGCTTTCTAAAACTGAAAAAATAGCTTTTTAAGTTTTAGAAAAGTTAGTTAAAACTAAAAATAAGTTTTACGTTTGTCCTTCATGCAAATTTTTGTAACCAGGCGCGTCAGTCCCGCATTAAAAGTTGTATTTAATCGTACTACTCGATCTGCGCGTGCTGTCGAATGCGTGGTTTGAAATTTTATATAACCGATGAAGAATATTATCAGTCAGTCAGCATAACTCTGTAACAGATGCCGTCAGTGACTGATTAAAGTCCTGTACTCCAAACGCTAAGGAATGCAGCTGACTGACTAAAGGGTATTTCTTTACTTCACTAATGTGATGTAATATAAAAAAAAACAGAGAAGTACGAGTAGATTTTATCCAACCATCTATTCTCATAAGCTTTCGAATTCAAAACCTTAGTAGGATCTATATTATTAGAAATAAGGTATTATATTATGTCAAAACGCGAGATTATATCATGCATGAGTTGCGAACAATGTTTTTATTGCTAAGCAAGCAGTTGCATACATCTTATGTTGTATAGCTGCACACAGATCAGAGCAGGCAGTGTCGGATGTTAGTCGAAGTAAAACTAGCTGTGTAATGCGCTAAAAGTAGCTGTCTAGTTTTCAGTGTCTGTTTTGATAGAGGCGATCGAAGCTTTTACTAGCGATTTATGTCTATCAAGATGTCAATTAAAGTTAGTACTTTCCTTTTTTAATCCGCAAAAAGTGGAATTCTATAAGTTTAACGTGTGTATCTGTGTGCATGTGTCTGTCTGATTGTAAAATTTGTAGGTACTCGGCTTGGGTTGTGGTTTTTGAAGTATTTTAATAATTTGATAAAAAAAATATTTTGAAGATTTCAGATTTCAACTTTTTGGTTCACAGGTTTTTTAAAGTTAAGCAATGTTACCTTGTAGTACAATCATAATGTGCCTGGATTGCACAATTATGCAAGCCATACAAAACAAAGAGTAGGTACCTACGATTCGGAGCTGGCGTTCATAAGGCACCTGCCTCGCTCCCTTTTGTTCCAGTAATAGGTACTAACAGCTCGCGCCACCTAAGTTTGCGTGTCTGATCTTCGCTCAACTCAAATTTAGGTATCGGAGGGGATGAAGGAGACGGGCGGGGAACGACGTCCATGAATACAACTTCACAAACGCAAACTTAAGGGGCGCGACGCGAACTGTTACTCATGGACGTGCACTTTGGAGTAAAATTGGAGTCAAAATCAAAATATTCTAATTTCTTTATTTACTTAACAAGCAAAATAACCCTTGATGCGTCATAATTAGCTGAGTTCGAAAAAGAATAGGTAAAGCCTAATTTTCATAGTCCGTACAATACCTTATTAAATCCTCTGCTACCTAGTAGTTTTAGCAACTGGTTGCTGTCAGGTTATACGTCATAGTCATAACGTGTCGTTGTAAATTCGCCCGGACAATAATTAGGCTGTCCCCACGCCACGCCACAAATGACGTGGCGAGCGCTGTGACGTCATCACTGTCGTGTTTATGAGTTTTGCATTACTTGTTGCGGTGAATATTTGGGATCGTGAGCAGATGCTATCTTTATATATTAGAGTCTGTTTGCTATGTTTTAAAAATAAAGGGTTAATCATCGCAATAAGGAGTAATTCAAGTACGAACCTAGGCAGAATTTCAGTAATTTTCAACTCCCCCCTCCATGGAACGTAAACATTCGTTTTGTGTTGCAGGACGATTGCATTTCAAATGACTAAATACGCGGCCAAATTACTATATTTTACACAAATATTGCTGACGTAATCAAAAAAAAGAAAAAGAATTGCCTCGTTCTATTCGATGAACGGCTCAGGGCGGTGCTTAATTTTCAGCTCCCCCCGTGTAACGTAAACATTCGTTTTGTGTTTCAGGATGATTGCATTTCAAACAACTAAATACGCGGTTAAATTACTATATTTTACACAAATATTGCTGACGGAATCAAAAAAAAGAAAAAAAAAGAAAAAAAAAATTGCCTCTTTCTATTCGATGAACGGCTCAGGGTGTTGCTTGACGGAAGAGAAACGGCGCAAGAAACCCCTCTGCCAAACTTCAACTTTCAAATTCAAAGAGTTTGGGCTCGGCGTTGATGAGTTGTAGATTGTTGATCAGTTTTCAGCCTGTAAGAATTATCACTTATTCAAGTGTTAGGTAAACACCAAAAGTTTGCTTATTTTTGAAGACATTAGGGGATGGGGAGGGAATTTTTTCTCTGTTTTTGCAACATTTTTAATTTCTCCGCTCCTTTTAGTCGCAGCGTGATGTTATATAGCCTATAACCTTCCTCGATAAATGGACTATTCAACAGTAAAAGTTTTTTTTAATTCGACCCAGTAGTTCCTAAGATTATCGCGTTTAAATAAACAAACAAACTCTTCAGCTTTATAATATTAGTTTACACTAGCTGACCCGCGAAACTTCGTCTGCGTAAATTTTCACCGTTTTTGCAACATTTTTCATTGCTGCTCCGCTCCTATTGGTTGTACCGTGATGTTATATAGCCTATAGCCTTCCTCGACAAATAGGCTATCCAACAGTGAAATATTTTTTAATTCGGACCAGTAATTCCTGAGATTATAGCGTTCAAACAAACAAACTTCTTAACTTTATATTTTAGATTTGCTGAACTCGGCCACGCTTCGTTGTGAGTTTATTCTGTCAAAGTTTCATCACAATTTGATCAATGGTTTTAACGCATACAGGATAAACATACAAACATAAACTTAAACAGAAGATATAGGTAAATAGAGCCTGCAATGGATGCAGTTACACGACGCGACGTGTGTCGCAGCAACATAACTACGCTACTCCATAACGCGATGTTCTCGCGTTTATGTTGTTTATGTATTTAATAACGTCGGCTACAGAACACTATCGTCATATCGCTTCTGTGATACGCAGCCTTGCATTGCTAGTGATGGGAAAACCTTCAATAAGTATGTAAGTATTTATATTATAACTAGCGGCCCGTCCCGGCTTCGCACGGGTGGACATGGGATCCCTCATTTTTTTAGTAATTGCGACTATAATTAAATATCTAAGCTATCCTATCTCTCAAGTTGGACCAAACTGCATATTGCGTGCAAATTTGAACGAAATCTGTTCAGCGGTTTAGGAGTCCATCGCGGACAAACATCGTGACAGGAGATTTATATATATTAGATATTGACGTAACATGATCATTATTAGCTTATAACGGTCCTTCTGCAGGGACACTATACTCTCTGAGAGATGATTTGGGCCGTAAACAGACATGGGAGCATGGGGACCTGTCTATTGAAGCGGGATGAGGGCTGCGATGCGGAGAAACGCAGAAATATTAACCACAAGCTTTCGCCCGCGGCCCGCGGATGTCGGTTATCGCGATAAAAACGATTCTATGTCCTTCCCCGGGACTCAAACTATCTCCATACCAAATTTCATCTAATGGCCGGTCTCAATACTCTAACTATCGGTGGATTTGGCTACTGGAGTTATATATTTGACATAAGCTCTATACAAAATATGTCATAATTCTACCTCTAGTAGCCATATCCATCAATAGATAGTTTATTGAAACCGGCCGTTAATCGGTTTAACTGTTAGAGCGTGAAAGCGTAACAGACAGAGAGACAGACATTTATAATATTAGTATGGATTAGGATATTAGAATCTCGCACTGCACTTAATCGCAGTTATATGCGCGACAGAAGCAAGGGCGCATTTTATTAACAGACTATACGTCCAACACTCCGCTGCGGTCCTGCAACGGCGCGGTACAACGCTTTCGGCGCCGCACCGCAAGTGTTAACACCTGTGCGACGAATTATTTGCGGCACGGCGCCGGAGTGGTGCTATACCGCGCCGTATTGTTCGGCTCTTGTGTAGCGCGAGTACGTCGCGTAATAATTGTAAAGTTTCATGAGATCTATTAAGTAGTGTTTGCATGATACAACAACAAATACTTATCCATCCATTTATCCATCATAGCAAACTTTCTGACGTATATAATACTAGCTGTCCCGCACAACTGCGTATGGGTAAATTTTCCCTGTTTTTGCAACAATTTTCATTACTGCTCCGCTCCCATTGGTCGTAGCGTGATGTTATATAGCCTATAGCCTTCCTCGATAAATGAGCTACCCAACTAAAAAATATTTTTTCTATTCGGACAAGTAATTCCTGAGACTACCGCGTTCAAACAAACAAACTCTTCAACTTTATAATATTAGTATAGATGTGAACAAATTCCAAACCAGAACTAATGCTCAGCATATATTATGCTTTGTTAGATTTTACCTATACTAAGTTTAAGCTAAGCGTAAGTACCTACGCTTTATCTTTAATAGCCTGTCAGTAGTAAATAAGCGAATGAACTCATTAATACAAGCGATGCCAATGAGTACACAACACTATCGCTTATCCCAGCGCCGTCTAGCGCCATCCCGACATAAACGTTACGAGCGCGGGACGGTAACAGTTAATAGTTGCCGACAGCAGCCACTTAGGAGCTGACATCAAATCTAATTACATGTAGAACATACTGAGATGTCGCGAGATATGCTCTCAGATACGACGATATATGCCGGCTTTAGATACATCGAATAGTGTTGTACATAGAGTCAGTTTTTTGCCCTTAAAAAACTCTTTTACAAAAAATATAACCGACTAAAACATAATGACTCATGGCACCAACTTCAAAATGTTTAATTTGTTTTTGTTATTCTAGGTATATTATTTATTGCTTTTTAGTTGCCTTGTATTTATTTTAGAAGTCGGTTATATTTTTTTTTTTCACTTTTTAGTGGGTTGGTTTCTAATTCACTTAAGTTACAATAGGCTTATGTCAACTGCTGAAATCCTTTTACAAAATATTGCTTACCCCGATGCAGAGCCGTTAATTGTTGAGGAGTTCACTATCAGCTCTATTAGATTGTGTAATAGTAGTATAACGAGAATAAAATGATATTCAATACCATATCAAGGTAACTGAACCGCAAACTGTGAAATATTGAATAGGTCGGCTCGTCTTTTGTGGTCTTCATCATAAGTTCCATTTACCAATTGGTGTTTTTTAAGAGTAAATGCACGAATCACTATGAAATATACCTAAATCACTGTAGGTGTGCCTTTAATATTTCAAGAGTTCCCTCGATTTCTCCAGGATCCCATCATCAGATCACGATCCAGCCGTCTTTGCGTAATCGGTGAACAAACAAACAAAAAAAAAACATACAAACGAATTGAGAACCTCCTCCTTTTTAAGTCGGTTGAAAACGACATGCCTTCAAGAAAAAAAATATCAAACACATCACTGAATGCCAATTTCGCTGACTCACTCCTCTGTTTTAGTCTATATCTCTTGTGTTTTATAAGCTAAGACAACGTCTTATACGCTAAATCTTTCCCAAAAAAAATAAATAGTCGAATAGCGTATACCCCATTTAAATCGAGTCACTAGCTTTCGAGAAAATCGCGAATATACACACATACGGGTCAAACAGAGAATCACCTTATAAGAAAGCGGTTAATTAGGGCGAAAAAACACTGGCATGGCATCTGGCATGTTTGCCTGTTGGTCTAGTGGTAAGTGACCCTGACTGGCGAGCCGGAGGTCGTGAGTTCGATCCCCACCCAGAATAAAACGTTGGGTGATGAGCATGATGGTTTGTTCTGTGTCTGGGTGTAATATCTATAATATGTATGTATTTAGAAATTTATAAGTATGTTTATCAGATGTCTGGTTGCCATAGTACAAGCTTTGCTTAGTTTGAGATCAGATGACGTTGAGAAGTTGTCCCAAGATATTATTATTATTATTTACTAGCACGCAAATAGCATGCACAATACTGTTATGTTTTAACTGGCATTAATATCTTTCAACTTAAATTTGATTGTTCTCTTGTGGTAAGTAAGACTGACTGCCAAGGTTTAATTACTATCCAGAATAAACCTTTATGTGGTGAATGTGATAGTTAATTCTGTATTGTTTGTGTGCAATTAATCTATACTAATATTATAATGCTGAAGAGTTTGTTTGTTTAAACGCGGTAATCTAAGGATCTACTGATCCGAATTGAAAAATGCTTTCACTATAGGAAGTCTATAGGCTATGTAACATCACGCTTCAACCAATAGGAGCGGAGCAGCAATGAGAAATGTTGCGAAAACGGGGAAAATTTACGCATACGAAGTTGCGCGAGACAGCTAGTCTATGCTGATATTATAAAGCTAAAGAGTTTGTTTGTATGTTTGAACGCGGTAATTTAAGGAACTACTGGTCCGAGGTGAAAAAATCTTTTTCTGTTTTGTAGCCCATTTATCGAGGAAGGCTATAGGCTATAACATCATGCTACGATCAACAGGAGCGGAGCAGCAATGAAAAATGTTGCAAAAACGGGGTAATTGACACATACGAAGTGGCAATGGACAGCTAGTGTATAATATGCGTGCAACATCGAGATAATATTACATTAATACTGAAGCACTAATATTACTGTGGCGCGGTGGGTGTGTCCGACTGCTGCACAAGAGGTCGTGGGTTTGATTCCAACACGGGTCAGCATTTTGTGTGATCCACAAATTGTTGTTCCGAGTCTGGGTGTACTTTGTGTCCGTGACTTGTATGTTTGTAAAGTCCCCCGCGACACAGGGTTGGTACCTAACCTAATGCGCCAATCATCTTTAAACAAATACCACAATGGCCATGCAAAGATGTCTTAAGTACAAAGGTGTAGATAGGTTACATAAACAACATTCGATCAGATCATTAAAAATAGCAATCTATTGCACACATAGTTAATTAAAATATTTCAATGTCACACTATTATAAAAAAAAAACAAAGCATGATTGAATTACCACGAGCGAAAAAGAGAAAAGTGTAATCCGCTGCTTTCATCTGTTAATGCCGGCGATACGACACTGACATATAAAAACAAGTCAATTGTATTATATTTTAAGGTGCCGCTTTCTGAGCGCTTGTAACCTATCTACATCTTTTTACTTATAACATCATTGTATGCATGTATTTACATTTACTTATGTAGGTATTGTTATAAGTTGTCTGGTTGCCATAGGCACAGGCTCTGCCTACACTATAGCCTAAATGGATGAGAACTGTTTACCAACATTGTCGCCTTTGTCCTTGCTTTGGATTGGTCCTGGTTGCTTGGACCTTTAAGTCACGTCTTATTTTATTTTACAAAACACTACATTTGCACTCGTAAAGTATATATCTTCGGTAATTGTACACGATAAACGCGGAGCTGTAAAAATAGCGACATTATGTCAGTTTGTCGCCATTTTTGCAACTCAAAGCCTATCAAAAGTGTCAAAGTAAAATGTCTAAATTATGTATTCTGGGCAGGTTTATAAGCTAACTATATGTTCCGTAGTTGCTATCTTCAACATAAACAGTTAGCAATTTGAAATTAAAACATGGAATGTTATTTTATATTTAGGCTAAGCTGTCCCGCGAAACTTCGTATGCGTAAATTTTCCCCGTTTTTGCTACATTTCTCATTGCTGCTCCGCTCCTATTGGTAGTAGCGTGATGTTATATAGCCTATAGCCTTCCTCGACAAATCGGCTATCCAACAGTGAAATATTTTTTCAATTCGGATCAGTAGTTCCTGAGATTACCGCGTTCAAACAAACAAAAAAACTTCAGCTTTATAGGATTAGTATAGATGTATGTATTTATGTAGGTATGTATATTTACTAGTAGGTATGTATGTGTGTAGGTACTTATATTATTATTTCGTTGTCACATATTCATTATTAATAAATAGTTTAGCTGCCAACAAGTTCACTGCACCTACTTCTATTTTTATCTGTACATCACCCGTAGGTTGACTGGTAGAGAATGCTTTTAGCATAAAGTCCGCCTTTATATAATAACTGTGCATAAAGTTTTTAAATAAATAAAGTACCGTCCGATAACTACCACACTGAAAAATAATGGTTGTCTGTAAAGTCGGTTTACGGACGATAATTTTATGTCATAACATCATAAAAAACATTGGTGATATTGTAATAAACAACCATACCTAGGACAGCTTTAATGTACCCGGACGCAATACTTTAGCCTATCAGCAGGCAGAATCGCCATTCGCGTTGCTTAGCAACCAGTCAATAACGTGACCATTGCTACGTGTCACTTTGTCGTGCGTGCACCCCGTCATCGATTTATTGGACGTTATCACGTCAAAAATCACATTGCTGTTTCCACCTGAAGGTTCTACAATTATCCACCATTTGCAAGAGGTACGGTTTAATAAACACGCGTCTGCCGTATACAACTATCAAACACATCTCTATTTTGTACATTAGCAGGTCCCAGCCCCAATCCCGGTTACATTACAAACTGTAGTATAGCCTGTCTCCAATCAGTGACAAGTCTAATTGCTGAAACCGAACTCACCGCACCGAGTTGATTCAGACCCTGATTAGCGAATACTGATTCGTACTTTTGGCAAGTTTGGTTTTGGTCTTAAAATGCTTGTCGCTTGCCCGTTGCAGTTAAAAATATAAGGTGATGCTATTGAAGGATCAACTCGGACTTCAATAAAAATGCGTAGAATTACAGAGTAATAAACGGATTTATTTGACCTATTACAAACGTCCGTGTTCAACACGCGAATACAATATGTCAGCCATCTTTCTATTCGCGCTTCATGTCGGAGTTACATCCGCATGACAGATGTCAACGTCATGTGATGTCACTACCGACATTTACATTTTTAATATCAACCGTCTAAATCAAATCTCAATAACGTTTTTAAATGATGATTGCGTTAAATTCTGATAAAAATAGAATTAATTATATTAAATAACGGATTAGAATCACTACTGCTGGAATGTTAGAACACTAGTTCCTGGATTCTTATAGAAATAATGGTCTCCTAGCCGATGTCGGTTACAGCGACCAATCTCATTAGAAACTAGCCAATTACGCAGTAGATAGTAGGTATGATATACAAGTGTATGCGCAGACACAAGTGCTTCTATCACTCTCATAGCCCAATGGAACGGAAATCTGACATAAGCCGAGAGCTTACGATATAGCCGACGGCTTAACGTGCTCTCTAGAGCACGGAGAAGTGTGACAATGTTTGAAAACGTTGCTTAACCTCGCCGATATCACGAACTGCTCGGTCGCCACTGAGTCAGGGTCTATCGCTAGCAGAAGTAGTCTTTAACAGCAAAGTAGCGAGAGTGCAGAAGTTCATCTTTATAGAATGCGAGCTCGACACACACACACATACGCTCACGAACACGGAATCTTAAGGTGCCTATACACTTGAGTATTGACTAGTAAGAGAACGTCGAGCATTCGCTGTTGTTAAATTTAATCGAATCACATTTCGAACATGACGCTCGATGATTTGTTACAACCTCATTTTAAAAACCAACGAGCGTATTGGTGTAACGTTTTATCAAGCAAAGGCACGAGCACGGGTGATGGGAGTGTATGCTAGACAGAAAGAAATGTTACAGGTAAATGTTCACTCGCCCTGCAGCATTTACTTGTAACTACTTTACATGAAAATACTTTAGGAAATTGAGCCTGTATTGTACCATTTGTAAGAATGTTACATTACATTGCAATGTTCTAGCAAATGGTCAAGTACATACTTAGCTCACATTCGCCCGAAAATTTGCATTTTAACGGTTAATATTTCACAAACGGATCCCTAAATCTAAAAATATTTTTTACAACCTTTAAACGTTTTTGAAAGACCTATCTAATGATACCCCACACGATGGGGTAGGTGAGAAAAAAATCACGTCCCCACTTTACATATACGGGAGGTACCGCAAAAAAAAAATGATTTTCAAGATCTTATTCATCCACTTTGCTTTAAATTATGGCTTTCTAGCACCAGTAGTCTCTGAGCTAAGCTGCGGATGGACGGACGAACATGGCGAAACTATAAGGGTTTCGTTTTGCCATTTTGACAACGGAACCCTTATAAAAATGAATTTCCGAAATTTATGTACTTTTCAGAACGACTGAACCAATTTAGATAATTAAAAACGTATGGAAAAATTCACCCGTGCGAAGTCGGGGCGGACAGCTAGTATTTATTTATTTAAGTAAGTACAACCACATTATACATAATTCATACATTTTTTGGTTTAAAAACATATAGGTATTGCATCTGATATATATGACAATTACAGTGTATGTATTAATTAATAAGAAAAAACAAAATATGTCAGTTTCAAAATACCTACTCATTTATGAGTGTAAGAATAGCCTAGTCACTTGCAAGGCCCATCTTTACCCTAACAATTAAAACATTGTTACGTATTTTTGACTGATTTTCAAAATTCTTTTTTTTTTGTTCGCAAGAGGTTAATCCGAAATGGTTCCATATAAATTTTGTAAAAATCTGATCACGAGTTTCGGAGACAGACAACAAAACTCCTTAATAAATGCCAGCAAATCAACCACAGAACATCAACCGTGATTGAAGTTTCCAAATGTTTTTTTTTGTAAAAAAAGTACCTACTAAAAATTTGTGTAGGTTTAGTCTTTTTTTTTTAATTGACCCCCCCCCCCCATTAGGGTACAAGCCCTGTGTCGCGGGGGACTTTACAAACATACAAGTCACAGACACAAAGTACCCACATTCAGACTCGGATAGGTACATTCCCACCGCACCACCGAGGCAGTTAACACTGCGAGTGAAAAGGTTAGGCATTTCGGCATTGTCATTAGCAACTTACAAAATTCAATCTTTCAACATATTAACTACAAAGATCTCCTAAAACAGATAGAATCCATTCATTTCAGTAAAACGAGTGCCGGCCCGCTAACGGGAGCATTATTATTAAAAATGTCTCCTCAAAGATATCGATGGTACATTAGTTGAATTAAAATGGTTTTTCAATTGGAAACGCGGAGGGAAGGAGCTTCTTTATATAATTTATGATTGTTTAAATTACCTTTAATGGAGGGCTTTAAATAGCTTTATGTTCTATTTTGGAAATGGGTTTTTAATTATTTATTCAATACTAGCGACCCTCTCTGGCTTCACGCGGACTTTTCTCCACCATATATACACATAATATACATGTATTATACATAAAACCCATCCGTAAAAAAATATCTAAATGATAATGAAATTAATCCGAAATGGTTCCATACAAATTTTGTAAAAATCTGATCACGAGTTTCGGAGACAGACAACAAAACTCCTTAACAAATGCCAGCAAATCAACCACAGAACATCAACCGTGATTGAAATTTCCAAATGTTTTTTTTTTGTAAAAAAAGTACCTACTAAAAATTTGTGTAGGTTTAGTCTTTTTTTTTTAATTGACCCCCCCCCATTAGGGTACAAGCCCTGTGTCGCGGGGGACTTTACAAACATACAAGTCACAGACACAAAGTACCCACATTCAGACTCACCATATCAAAATCAGTTGCGTAGTTTAGAAGATATAAGCTTACGTAGGGACAGACAGCATGAAATGACTTTGTAATGTACTATGTATTACTGTATGGAGAGATTCGAGCAGATCTGAAACCTAGACTAAGCTATAAATATGTGACCAAATCGCTCTTAATCAATCTTTCTCAAATAACGAAGTTGAAATGGTACTATTATCTGCGTAACTACATCTAAAAGACTCAATATTCTATTTAAACGAACGGAAAGCTTTTAACTATCAAATCAGGACAAGTCTTTAAAGGTCTCGATACATAAAAAGACATTTACAGGAGTGTTTAAACGCGGGCTGCAAACGAATCGTTTGTGAAGTACCTAAATTGGGTCCACGTCTTTGTTACTGATTCTTTGTTGATAGAGTTCCGAGTCGTTACGCTGATTATATTGTTTTATTTAGGAAGTAGGCAGATAGTACTGCCTGCCTATAGGCACAAACACAGTCTTGGACTTTTTTAACCAGTGATTGTCAGTAGTTATCTAGTGTTCGCAGTCGTACATATTCCTGACGCGCAACTTCGTATGCGTAAATTTTCCCGGTTTTTGCAATATTTTTCATTGCTGCTCCGCTCCTATTGGTCGTAACGTGATGTTATAGCCTATAGCCTTCCTCGATAAATGGGCTACCTAACAAAATAAGTTTTTTTCAATTCGGACCAGTAGTGACTATTTGTTGTTTTTTCTGTACTGTACCTTAATTATCATGTAGTGTGCGTTATCTCAATGAATAAATAAGTTTTTATTATTTATTAATATTTTATTTATAGTTCCTGAGATAAACGCGTTCAAACAATAAAACAAACAAACAAACTCATTAGCTTTATAATAATAGTATAGATGTGCCACATAGGCAGTTATTGTTTGTTTGTAAATACCAGTTACCAGTAGTAGGTCTAAGCCATAGGCCGTTTTCGTGGGTTCTACAATAATGTCAGTTGTTCTTTTTCTTCCGTAAAATAGTAATGTTAGCATCACTGTGTTTCGGTTGGAGGGCACTGCAGCAAGTATAATTACTGAGCAAATGATATTTACGAACTAATGTCCCAATATACTGCCGACGTGAACCCACTCCTAACACAAGCAATTTAGCTGAGCTGGAGGGGTTAACAGGATTACTAGTAATATAAAACCCACAATCCCACAGGCTAGTTATCTTTTAAAAAACCATTTGTAGCACGGTGCGGTGACATTCAGATCTTTGCCAAACAAGGATTTGTGTGTTACTGATACTGTTGTGTGCTAGCGTGACGCTTCCCATCAGGCGCACGACCCTGCTCGTTTCTTCATTACGTAGAAATTATAAATAGACCACAGGGACGTAAAACTTGTACCTCAGAGCGGAGCAGAGTCTATAAAAACATGTTTTTTTTTATAAAAAGACGAGCTCGCAGTAGGGTACAAGCCCTGTGTCGCGGTGTACTTTATAAACATACAAGTCACGGACACAAAGTACACCCAGACTCAGAATAACAGTTTGTGGATCACACAAAGTGGTGTCACGTGTGAGAATCGAACGACCTCTTACGTAGCAGTCGGACATACTCCGACCGCGCTACAGAGGCAGTTTGATTGGGATTGCTGAGAAACTCTGTTAATTGATTTATTTATATTACTGTTTTTACTTATTAAAAAATATTAGGTATATTATATCTAAGGCTGAGATCTATATAGAGCGAACTTTGGTTTAACTCAAACTTAGCTTAAGTAAAACATTACAAAAGCACGTGCTGACCAATGACTTTGTTGATATAGTCCTGAGCATTTATATTGTCAAGATTTTCTTTAAGTTTTAATTTAGCCAAGGTATGCTTTATAGATTTCTGTCTTAGTTTCATTAAAATCGATTAAGTACTTATAACGTTTTTTTCTTAAATACTTTACTAAAATTATTTTGGACATGATCGGATATATCGTCATTGAGTTATAGCCGAAAAACTGCTTTTCTCAACAAAAGGGCGTAAGTGCCATGAACATAGGCTCTTATGCTCATGCAATTATTTATGGCTGCGGAACCCTACACTGAGCATGGTCCGACATGCTCTTGCCCGATTTTTTTCCCTTTTATCTTTTAAAAATAAAAGATAACTAACAATGTGGGATTGGGTCCTTCGTTACTAGCAATCTTGTTAACCCCTCCAACTAAGCTTATAGGCTTGTGTTAGGAGTGGGTTCACGTCGGTAGGATAATGAATACGATTCGAACCCGCAATCACACGATTGCGAGACCGATGCCTTAGCCATTAGGCTACCGCAGTTTGATCTGTATTTCACTAACCACCTCATATATATAATATATAGGGTACTAGCTGTCCCGCGCAACTTCGTATGCGTAAATTTTCCCCGTTTTTGCAACATTTCTCGTCGCTGCTCCGCTCCTATTAGTCGTAGCGCGATGTTATATAGCCTATAGCCCTTCTCGATAAATAGGCTATCCAAGATTTTTTCAAATCGGACCAGTAGTTCCTGAGATTAGCGCGTTTAAACAAACAAACAAACAAACAAACTCTTCCGCTTTATAATATTAGTATAGATATATATCGTATCGTAGATATATATAAATATTTTATAGGGTACTTCGATTTTGATATAATTAGGTATGTAAATATGGGCACATACCAACCCTTGAATATGACCACACCTTTCTGTTACACACTGTATTTAATGAGGTCAAGAAAATGGTATAGCCGGCACCAATACAGGCGGAGCCGATGGCTTTATTTTATACAATTTAAAAGACATCAGGCCGTGCCCTACTTCTCGTCACTTAGATACTTGAAATCCAAACTACATCGTTTGAACTCTTCACTTTTATATCTTCACCTGCGCTCTTGTCGTAAAGAGTAAACTAGGGGATAAATACTTATAGCAAGCGCTGAATAGGAGAGAGTGTAAAACCACTAAACATTGAGTGCAGAAGAAGAAGAAGCGCGGTCGAACAAAGAATTTTAGACTACATTTTATTATTTAATAATAATTTAATTTTCACAAACTTATTCACACTAAATTACACACATTATGTTATAGTTACAATGGGTAGGTACATAGACATGATAGTTATTTTAAATAACTTAGCATGCACCTTTGCTAAGTTATTTAAAATAACTTGTATTAAAGGCGCGAGGAACTAAACTCTTCAAATATTAAAGGCACACTTATAATAATGTGGGTATATTTTGTTGTAATTCGTGAATTTGCTCTTAAAAAACACCATTGGAATTGGAAGTGATGATGAAGACCACATATGACCAGCGGAACTATTCAATGATAAATATTGCGGGTTGCGATCTGAGTACTGTGTTCCATGCCTAATTCTTTGCCTCCGTCAAATCATTTAATGGAACTGATGGAGTATCAGGTGAAGTCCTCAAAAATCACAACCTTTTATAGCAAAACGCAACATTTTGTAAAAAGAAATGAGCAGTTTGGATTATGCTATTGTAACTACAAAAACCTCACTTTTAGTGTATTAGACACTAAAAAGTGAGGTTTTTTTTTTTACAAAAAAAAAATACGTCGGTATTTATCTTTTTGTAAAAAAAACCTCACTTTTTTCCAGAATAAGTAGGTAATTAAAAAGAAAAAGAAAATAGGTACAACAACAAAAAATAATTAACGTTTTGAAGTTGGTGGCGAAAACATAAAACTAAGTAGGTACATTTCCTGCTCCAATTTCAAAATGATTAATTATTTTTTATTGTTGTACCTATATTATTTTTTGCTTTTTTGTTACCTACCTTACATTATTTTGGAAGTCAGATTTTATTTTTTTGTAAAAAAGTTTTTATTTTAACTTCTACAATAACTATGAGCAAGCACTATGAGCAAATGAGTAGAGTAGACTCGGAACAACATTTCGTTGGATTACCTCTTAATTCTGAATTATTGAAAATTGTTGCATCATGAGCTGAACCTGGCCAACGAGCCACTACATTCATCAATAATAAATTGGCATCACAAACAGCTTGCACATTGATGGAGAAGTATCCTTTGCGGTTTCTAAATTCCTCTCCTATCTGAGAATCTGAAACAGCAAAAGAACAACTAGTAGGTACCTAGTTATTGAAAATAATGAAACCAAAAATGTTCATTAATACTACTGTAAAGTATAGTATGCTATTACATGAATCCTCCTTTAAATGTGTTAAACTGATGAAGAATGAAGAGACTTGTTTAGGTAGGTACTGTGTTAACTTGTAAGTAGGTACCTATTTATAAAAACACACAAAATACTCACTGGGAGATTGTATTTTAACATGTGTACCATCAATTGCTCCTAGGACACGCGGAAAACATGTGTACCATCAATTGCTCCTAGGACACGCGGAAAACGAGCTATTTGATAGAATGCCTGGTCTGTGTCACTTCTAATTTTAATATAATTATTGTACAGCTGCGCTATTGCAAAACTAACATCGCGCACGATTCGACTAGCCGATGATTTTGAGACACCAGTGAAATCTGCAACTGACAGCAACATTGTGCCCAAAGCATAAAATCGTAATGCTAGTAGCAGTTGATGCAATGGAGTTATTCCATGATTTCTGAAACAAATAGGTACTCGTAGGTTAGATAGTTCGTTAAAATAAATACATACAAATGATCACCATTTATTTTGATGATTAATAAATAAAATACCTAGGGAGGTACTTACCTGGCTCCTGTTACTCGTAAATGAGGATGAATTTCGATCAGCAGCTGTTCGACAGCCGGCTTATCAAGCCGAAACCGCAGCTGAAACTCGTACGCATCTAAAATATTTATATGGTTCACTCTCTCTGTGTAAACTCTCCGAGTTACTTCTTCGTGGGAATCAGATCCTGAAGTCCAGTCCGACAACATATTTAACATTTCTCTGTCACTTTCAGAACTCGACATTTTTAAAAATATTACAGTATTTGTAAAACCAACTTGAAAATAACCGACCGAAATCCAACGGTAGCAAAATGACGTACGGATGGTAACTGTGACAGCTCACTGACGTTTACATTTTTTTATAGGAACACCCTAATGTAAGATCTTCATACAAATCGCTTACGGATCGTAGTTGGTAACCCTCCCATCCGTTAGTTACAAACCTTCGGTAGTTTGCCCTACGAGTCGTTTATTATAGGAACAGTTTGTGGTTACGGCTAGTTAAAAATGTTACTGTTCGTTATTAAAACGAGGCGTTTCATAGTTATAGGAACCGGGCATAACCACCTCATATATATAATATATAGGGTACTAGCTGTCCCGCGCAACTTCGTATGCGTAAATTTTCCCCGTTTTTGCAACATTTCTCGTCGCTGCTCCGCTCCTATTAGTCGTAGCGCGATGTTATATAGCCTATAGCCCTTCTCGATAAATAGGCTATCCAAGATTTTTTCAAATCGGACCAGTAGTTCCTGAGATTAGCGCGTTTAAACAAACAAACAAACAAACAAACTCTTCCGCTTTATAATATTAGTATAGATATATATCGTATCGTAGATATATATAAATATTTTATAGGGTACTTCGATTTTGATATAATTAGGTATGTAAATATGGGCACATACCAACCCTTGAATATGACCACACCTTTCTGTTACACACTGTATTTAATGAGGTCAAGAAAATGGTATAGCCGGCACCAATACAGGCGGAGCCGATGGCTTTATATTATACAATTTAAAAGACATCAGGCCGTGCCCTACTTCTCGTCACTTAGATACTTGAAATCCGAACTACATCGTTTGAACTCTTCACTTTTATATCTTCACCTGCGCTCTTGTCGTAAAGAGTAAACTAGGGGATAAATATGTACTTATAGCAAGCGCTGAATAGGAGGGAGTCTAAAACCACTAAACATTGAGTGCAGAAGAAGAAGAAGCGCGGTCGAACAAAGAATTTTAGACTACATTTTATTATTTAATAATAATTTAATTTTCACAAACTTATTCACACTAAATTACACACATTATGTTATAGTTACAATGGGTAGGTACATAGACATGATAGTTATTTTAAATAACTTAGCATGCACCTTTGCTAAGTTATTTAAAATAACTTGTATTAAAGGCGCGAGGAACTAAACTCTTCAAATATTAAAGGCACACTTATAATAAAGTGGGTATATTTTGTTGTAATTCGTGAATTTACTTTTAAAAAACACCATTGGAATTGGAAGTGATGATGAAGACCACATATGACCAGCGGAACTATTCAATGATAAATATTGCGGGTTGCGATCTGAGTACTGTGTTCCATGCCTAATTCTTTGCCTCCGTCAAATCATTTAATGGAACTGATGGAGTATCAGGTGAAGTCCTCAAAAATCACAACCTTGTATCGCAAAACGCAACATTTTGTAAAAAGAAATGAGCAGTTTGGATTATGCTATTGTAACTACAAAAACCTCACTTTTAGTGTATTAGACACTAAAAAGTGAGGTTTTTTTTTACAAAAAAAAAATACGTCGGTATTTATCTTTTTGTAAAAAAAACCTCACTTTTTTCCAAAATAAGTAGGTAATTAAAAAGAAAAAGAAAATAGGTACAACAACAAAAAATAATTAACGTTTTGAAGTTGGTGGCGAAAACATAAAACTAAGTACTCGTAGGTACATTTCCTGCTCCAATTTCAAAATGATTAATTATTTTTTATTGTTGTACCTATATTATTTTTTGCTTTTTTGTTACCTACCTTACATTATTTTGGAAGTCAGATTTTATTTTTTTGTAAAAAAGTTTTTATTTTAACTTCTACAATAACTATGAGCAAGCAATAAGCGAGTCTACTCTACTTATTTGCTCATAATTTATGAGCAAATAAGTAGAGTAGACTCGGAACAACATTTTGTGTTTATGGTTTACCTATAATTGTTTGTCTGTGGTTATTAGCGTTAACCAAACAGAGTAAATATAATATTTGATGAAAATGCTTTCAGCCGATTTGAAGGTCAATCAGCTTTTCAATTCTGGTGCCGGGAAATTTTTAATGAGCTCTTAATTAGATTGTTCGATTAATCATAAAGAGGGCAAAGCCGCGGGCACTACCTAGTTATAAATAATTGCACAAACAATCAATATAGGCTTCGGCTAATTTACTTACAGCATTCAGTTAATTATAATTTAGAGTAACCATCAGTTTTCAACTAAGTAAGAATAACAACAAAACAAAAATTTTTTTTTTAAATATTCCAAAATTGATTAGGTTTTAATTCATTGTTCTCAAAAGTCCACTACTTTTTTTTGCAATTTTAATGACACATGTGTGTGTGTGTCTAATGTACACAACAGGAGTTGGCGACTAGTAATTTTGTTGAAACATAATTAGTGAATAATGATCTAAACAATGTATAAAAAGATTAAAAGATACAGAAAATGTATACATTATTGCTGCTGTTAAACTCAAAAAGTTTAATAGCAGCAATAATGTATCAACTCCTGTTGTGGACATTAGACACACACACACACACATTGTGCATGTTAAAAAACATTTTGTGACTATCATCAAAACGACGGAAATATAAGAAACCGGGCAATAGCATGTCCACATTAGGACCATGCTCAGTGTAGGGAATCTTACACTGTGCTCCGACATGCTTGCAGCCGTTATTAAAAATGCACTACACATGAAGAAATCCGATTTGAATAATTGCATACCAGCAGAAGAACGTACGTTCATGACCCTTACGTCCTTTTGCTGAGAAACGCAGTTTTTCGGCAATAACTCGATGACGAGCATGTTGAAAATTATTTTAGTTTAAAATTATTAACCTTTGTGATTTTTTTAAATATTTTTTGGTCACATGGTTCAAAAGATAAGTGAGGGGCAACTTTTAAAGCGAATATTTCCAAAAATATTCACTATAGCAAAAAAGTTTATTTAAAACCTTATAATATCAAAAGACCTATCGAATTATGTGCCACACGTTGATGTTCAGCTTCTGTTACATATATGGAGTGGTCAAACTAAGTAGCGGCTACAACAAGACACCTTTACACAAAATTATCAATATTAATAGCGTAGTTTTTGTTTTTAATACCTGTCATATACAGATGGACAGACAGACATACAGCCAGACGGACATGACGAAACTATAAGAATTCCATTTTTGCCATTTTGGCTACGTAACCCTAAAAGAGTACGAACCATCGCATCTATCGTACATAGACAAGTAAAAATCCTCAAATTCAAATCTTTTCATTAGAGTGGTCGTTACAAAATCTATTGACTACATCACTACATATGTAGCATAAAACAAAGTCGCTTTCTGTGTCCCTATATCCCTATGTATGCTTAAATCTTTCAAACTACGCAACGGATTTTGAAGCGGTTTTTTTTAACAGATAGAGTAATTGAAGATGAAGGTTTATATTTATAATAACATCCATTAAATAGTGGAGAAATAAAGAGCGGAGCAGCAATAAGATACGTTGCAAAAACGGAGAAAATTTACGCAGACGAAGTTGCGCGGGTCAGCTAGTTATACATAAACACAAAGATCTCCACAAAACTTATAACTCTAGTTTTCCCTCTATTACACTATTAAAAAAAAATCATACTCTCCTGACTTTTGTAATCGAAACACTTTCAACTTAGTTCAAAACTTATCCTCAACAAACGAAATAATATGGAGTATCTAACCAACTAACAGTTAATACAGTAATTCGATTAATTGAAGCATAATCTGAATAATTAAGTCTCTGTTTGCTGTACACTGTGTGTAGTTGAGGGCAAAGTTCACTCGGTAACAACATGGAATAAGAGGTGTGCCATAGGGTCCGTTGCGAAACGTTGCGTTGTTTGAAAAAGTTTAGATTTTTTGTTTAGAATAGCTTGACCTCAATGACGGTAGGTTTTATCCTGGTGAACACTTACATATTTTCACTAAGTATAATAATATACACATACACATATGATGTCCCACTGCTGGGCACTAGTTTCCAACTTATTATAGGTTCCGGGGATCCATAATCACCACGCTTGACGAGTGGCTTGGCGATCGCAGTAAGGCTTTGAAATACGCAGAGGACGCTGCTGCCCGTCCTCTGGTGGTAAATCCCTTAGTCACCTTGACGACACCCACAGGAAGTGATGAAGTGATACTATTGTTAAGCCGGTACCACACGGCCAAGTATAAATATGAATAATGATATTCTGAAGAGAAGGAGAGCGAAAGAGTCGCTCTCTCTATTTCTTTTATGATTTTTTTAACAATCCTGTTAATAAGCCAGCTTCGTTGGATCCCTCCAACGAAGCTGGCTTGTGTTAAGAGTGGGTTCACGTCGGTAGTATAATGGGTAGCATTAGAACCCAGACCCGTCCGATGCTTTAGTCATTAGACTACCGCCCCTATTATGTCGATAATGAAACTAGCTTCCTAATAAAAATCGTATCCAAAGGCGCTATAAAAAAACAGAAACCTTTACACATATTTTTTTCCCTCCAATAGCTACCTGCAACTGTCCAACTATTAAGCCTACACAACGCATAAAATATCTTATAATTGAAATAGATGCCAACTTAACCTTTGCAACTCACATATGCACATTATCTCATGGGATTCGTAAGCTAGCCCATATCTTTAAAGAGGTCTGTGATGTAGCAGATAATCAAACAATAATGATGGTCTATGACTCTATGGTTCAATCTATTTTGAATTGCCACTTGGGGAGGAGCATGTAAATCAAACATGATAATCTTAGAAAGAGCCCAGAGAATGATACTAAAAGTATGTACATTTAAACCTCGATTATTCCCAACTACGGAACTTTATGAAGAAGCTCAAGTTCTGACTGTACGACAACTTTATATTTTGTTAACTATTCTTCACAAACACCCAAATTTGATTTGATTTGAGATTTGAAGAAACTATGCAGTATGTGAGCGAACTTCTACTAACACAACCTTTGCACAAAGATTTTACATGTTCCGAGGATCCAAGTTGTTTAACAAAATAAACAAATTAATTTATTTTGTTAAACAACTTGGATTGTTGTTCAGGAGAGACGGTTGCAACTTGTGTCAGAAGTCGAGGGCTCTCTGGGGCGGGTCTCCGAATGGGGTGAGATGAACTGAATTGCGAAGAAAGACCCATTTGTCCTAGTGCCACAGTTCCAAGGAGTTACACTCCGAGTCACCGAGAGTATTGGGATCCTCGGTGTCGAAATCTCCAGCAAAGTCCAGTTTGGGAGTCATTTGGAAAATAAAGCCAAATTGGTGAGCAAAAAGGTGGGTGTCCTCAACAGAACGAAGCGTTACTTCTCGCCGGCACAGCGACTTGTGCTCTATAAAGCGCAGGTTCTTTGAGGAACTGTTTGACATGGTGCCACCGTCACCTTTCTACCACCGCACCACTCGACATCGTAGTAGGGTTCATCCATTCCACCTGGAAACAATACGGTCTTGTACGGATCGATTCCGGTGTTCTTTTCTTCCACGTACGTGTAGACTCTGGAATGAACTACCTGCTGCGGTGTTTCCCGAGCGCTACGACATGTCTTTCTTCAAACGAGGTAATAAATAATAATAAAAATCTTTATTTTTTTATAAAAATGGTGCAGTAGTACATTGGACAACTTAATAATATTGTACATAACACATAATTACAGTACTACTAAATGGTGATAGTACTGTCCTCCTAGATAGACTACGTAAAGCCTGTGTTAAGGAGAGACAGTGCCGAATCCCTACTGTTATTTGTAGAGGTACAATAACTGTCTAGGTAAAACTTATTGATAATTTAACTACTAATAGATACTGTGTGTGTGTGTGTGTGAGTGTGTGTGTGTGTGTGTGTGTGTGTGAGCGCGCGCGCGCGTGTGTGTGTGTGTGCGTGTAAGAGTAAGAGTGTGCATGTGTGTGTGTACGTGTGGGTGTGCATGTACGAGTGCGCGTAAGTGTGGGCGTACATGTACGTGTGTGTGATTCTACATTGTTGATTTAAGGTAAGCTTCAGTTTCATCGTAATTTTTATCGAGCAGAAAAGATCGGATAGCATCTTTAGTTTCATGGTATGAAAGTTTGTAAATTGGTATATGTTTGTTTATGAGATTGTATAAGAAAGGTCCTAGATAATAGAAGAATTTTTTTGTGAAAGAGTAAATAACTATAGGATGTGAACATATTTTATCTTTACGACGCTTGGAAATTTGTACATAAGGTGTTTTATGGTGTTGTAAAAGTACAGTATGTAAAATGAAAAGTTGCCTAATATTAAGAACGTTCCAGCTTTTGTACAAAAGTGTAGTTGGAAATAAGATCGGTCGAAAGGACGCTACTTTCAACACCGCTCTGTGGGCTATTTCCAGAGGGTAAAGTGTAGTTTTAGATGTTCCTCCCCAGCAAGAAATACCGTAAGATATAATCGATTGGCAAAGTGCATAGTAGACACGAAGTATAATTGAATGACTAGCAACATGTCTAAGTGACCTAACTATGTATATGAGCTTACGCACTCTGCCAGTCAAGGATTCCACATGGTCTTTAAAGTTCAGAGTTTTATCTAAAACCACACCGAGATACTTTATATTATCAACTGGATCAATACATGGACAGTCACATTGAGTGTTCGGGAAGCAAGAGTGTGCAGTTAATGTTAGTGGTGTTTTTGGTTGGGAGACAGAGCTTATGGAAAAGGTGATATATTTTGTTTTGCTAGTATTAAGAGTGAGTGTGTGAGATAATAGCCAACTTAGGACAGAAGAAAAACCGTTCTGTGCTTTAATTTGAAGATCCGACCAAGAGTTTGCAAAAAATGTGATGGCAGTATCATCTGCATAAGAAATAATTTGACAGTCAGGAATTTTAAGATTGCAAAGGTCGTTAATAAAGATAAGAAACAGGGTTGGTCCTAGCACGCTTCCTTGCGGTACACCATAATTAATAAAAAGCTCGTCACTAACATAGTTTTCTATTCTGACCATTTGTGTGCGATCGGTAATATAGCTTTTAAGAAATTGTAATTGAGGGCCTCTGATTCCTATGGCTTCGAGCTTTAAAAGTAGAGTTTTGAGAGGAATAGTGTCGAATGCCTTCGTGAGATCTAAGAAAATTGTAAGCACTTTTTTGTTATTATTAAGTTTGTTCACAATGAAGGTCGTTAGTTCGTGCAAAGCATCTGTGGTGGATTTATTTCTTCGAAAACCAAATTGTTGAGATGATATAAGTCCAAAATGATCCAGATAATTCCTTAGACGTATGTTGATGAGGCGTTCAAACACCTTAGAGAGAGAACTAAGTACCGCTATAGGACGGTAGTTATTAAATAGGGAACCGTCGCCACTTTTGAATATGGGATGTATGATCGCTTTTTTGAAGGAAGTAGGAAAGATAGAGGTCCGAAATGAAAAGTTGAATATATAGCAGAGAAAGAAGCAAGAACAACAGAGGTTTAAAGAGAGTTTTCACTTCACGGTAGGCAGCGGCTTGGGTGTGTCCCTGACATTCCTGTAGTCCATGAGCAGCGGTTACCGCTTACCATCAGGTGGGCCGCTGGCTCGTCTGCCAACCATAGGCAATAAAAAAAAAAAATACCCATAGCAAACTGTAAGAAGATGGAATGCAAATCTGACATCTGTAAGCTACTATTAGAACTAAACTATGCAAAACCAGAGGATCTCCTAGAGCTGACAGTGTTATTTAATCTGCAAAAATAAAGATATTGTAAAACAATATATAGTATATTAATTTATAAAAATATAATTTCTCATACATACTCACGCATAACACACACACACACACACACACACAACTTGCACTTTCTCATCCACGCTGAATTACAACATGCTGACAATATTACCACAACTTTAGTATTGGGGGTCCTGGAGCTTCGAAATACAGGCCAAGGCTTAATTTGGACTCTAGATCTCCCGCAAATTGCAAACTAAGTAAATAAATATGTCAACATAGATTTAACTTTATGTAATTTGTGGAGATATATAAATAAATTATTATTATTATATTAAACATAAAATACGACGGTTGTTAAAGTGACTGGCCGGCTGGCTTTGACTATTAAGTTCTAGTCGTTAGTGGCCCCCACTGCTAAGCCAGAGGTCGCGGGTTCGATACCCACACGAGACACTCATTTGTATGATCTACAATTAGTTGTACTTTGTGCCCGTGACTTGTATGTTTGTAAAGTCCTCCAAGTACCATAACGCGAGAGTTGTCGTTTGCACCTTCTTGGGGTGCATAAACGAATACAATCATCGGCAACGTTCAGTCGTCGCCGTCGCAACGCATTACATCTGTGTGGTATCACCTTAAATATAGTGAACCCTCTTCAGTACGTTCCCGTAGGTAAATAGAAGGTTCTGTGAGTAAGTTGTAGAGTTGTTTCAGACTAATAATAGAAACATACCTTTGTGTACCCTCTAATATACCAAATTAAGAGAGGAGTCTTTGTTTATATTATAAGCACTTAGATAGGAAATTAGTTTTTCCTAAAGAAAGGGGTTCATGATATAGGGATGAGATTAAAAGTTTAATACAGAATCAAAATACGAGTGGCATTGGTCGTAAATTGCTGATAGTAAAGCAATAACATTTTCAGTTATAAAATCTCCCTGAATTACAAGATGTATGTAACAATGTTCTAAGAAAGCAAATTTGAAAATTCACTCATCTATTTTTAAACTGGTAAGAGTTAAAAAGTTTATGTTAGCTTTTGTGTGTGTGTGTGTGTGTGTGTGTGTGTATTAAATAGTTGTGTACTATATATTAATGTATAGTGTGCAATGATGTTATGTGACATTTGCCATTATAAATACTATTGTCTTCCACTCAATTATATGTTATGTTATAGAGTACCTTTAAGGACACACCAACGGAAAGTACATAAGTTATATACAATATTTAATAATTCGTCACAAGTACTTTGGCCATTATTTAAGCACATATAGTTTTTGCCTTTGTTGTAAGTAGATGCTCCTACTATATTGTACCCACTAAGGCTGATTTTGGTTTGTCTCATGTTTCAACTTTTTGATAATACAATTTGCATCAGTCCTTTAACATGGTGTATAGTATATTAGTCGCAGCACCTTACCCCCATATCAGGTTTATTAACATTCAAACATTGTAAAATTGGTAATTTGAAAAAAGTGGCCGCGATTTTTATTGCCAGGTTCTTTTCTCCGGCTTTACCTATTGTTTGCGAACTTGACATTACATGTAGGTACATGTAGAATCCCGACGTATCACAAGAGTTGTTTTGCATCCTAAGTGAATAAAGAATTTGAAAAGTATTATTAAAATGATTACTAGACCTGTTTTATTTAATTATCTGCTTAGAAATTGTATTTGTTGAATCGTAATTTTTTTGTTTGTTTAAATTTAATAAATGTTTTGTTTAAAGTTTTTTTTTTTTAAATGTAATTGGATTTTAAATTGCACTAGCTGACCTGCGCAACGTCTGCGTACATTTTCCCCCGTTTTTGCAAGATATTTTATTGCTGCTCCACTTCTATTAGTCGTAGCGTGATGTTATATAGCCTATAGCCTTCCTCGATAAATGTGCTATCTAACAGTAAAATATTTTTTCAATTCGGACCAGTAGTTATTAGAGATTATCGCGTCCAAACAAACAAACAAACTCTTCTGATAAATTTTATTTTATTTTATCTATACTAATATTATAAAGCGGAAGAGTTTGTTTGTTTGTTTGTTTGTTTAAACGCGCTAATCTCAGAAACTACTGGTCCGATTTGAAAAATTCTAAATTTTTGTTGGATAGCCCATTTATCGAGGAAGGCTATAGGCTATATACCATCGCGCTACGACTAATAGGAGCAGAGTAGCGACGGGAAATGTTTCAAAAACGGGGAAAATTAACGCATACGAAGTTGCGCGGGACAGCTAGTGCGTGATAAAATCCTTACAACATACTTTTTATTTCAAATCTATAAGTACATTGCACATTTTAGTAGCAATCAAAGTTTTCTAAGTGACCCGGAACTTTTGCTCGCTAGTTTAGTATCACTTTATGAAATTATATATACTACGGTTCTTAATCGCGTAAATAATTTAATGTAAAATACCATGATCACAGTCTGACCTCGGCCGTTGCAATACGGTCGCTTCACGCGATTAAGACCCGTAGTATTTATATTTTCATAATGTGTACAAATCGTGAAAGTTTATCAACACTTAGTATCACTTTTACAGACAACTTTAATTGAGGATAATCTCTCATTTAACATTATTCATGAAACTAACGAGCTATTTTCATAACAATTATAAAACCACATTCACCACAAACCGCGAATATTACATAGAACGCCATACTACATTTACGATGAAACCATTTTGTTGCAAATAACTAAGTATTTAGCGAGGTAGTCATGCATAGTCAGTTAAAAATACACTTCATCATTTAACCAGGACAGGTCGCGTGGGTCACCTACGTTGCTTAGATTGTATAACACTGGAATGGCAAGGAATTTTTGTTACTTTTTTGGACCGCGACTGACCTGTTAATGGTTATTGGCCCTGACAAGTAAAAGATAGACGATTCGATTCCCATCTAGAGTAAATCACACAAAGATAACAATTATTTTGCATAGCTTTTATCGCGGGCTTTGAGCGCGGCGACTGGATCCGAAATTCCGTAACGAAAATAAAACCTAACACGGGGGGTGTTAGGTTTTATTTTCGTTACGGAATTTCTCCTCCGCTACCATTTTTTATATTTTTTTTTTTTTTTTTTTTTAGTTGATAAAAAATATTTGCAATAGCTTTACCGCAGCAGTCCCCGAGTGCCACACATTTTTTTAATTATCTTACAAGTTCCCGAACGCAGTACAGTTTCTCCGCTCTCAGGAACTTCGCTCATCTTCACGGGCGAGAGAATCGCGCCGATATTATCGTCGTGCCACCTATTTCTATACACTCTCTTAGAACGTGTCTCCACACGGCGATTCTATCGCAGCGTTGCGACGAGTGACTGAGTGCAAGAGAAACATCACCGTATCGTTTTTTTTTCTGAAATTGAAAAAATGACTCCGTCTGCATGATTTTGGTTCAATCTTTTTTAAGCAGGCGGGTTTTTTGGATTTTTAAATTTAATTTTGTATTTAATTCTTTTTAGTACTTAAGTGTTAGGCGTAACGTAATGTGACTATAACTACCGAAAATTTAAGTAAAAATTGTAGGGAACAAACTTTAAATCGCTATTTAACCTGAATAAACGGTTATTTTAAGTGAAAAATGGTACAAGAAACCTCATCATGATCTTAAAATACCTACACAATGATACCACACATGACAAAATTTATCGACTTCATTTTTTATAACATAATTATATCCCAATGTTTTTTATTTATTTATTCATGTATTGCAAAAACATACAAAGACCCCGTAAGGGTGCTGCAAAACTTACAAACTAATTAAGTTAATAACTAGATTAGGTACTACATACTATTCACAAATATAATATTATAATGCATCTTCCATATACTCTCTAATAGTATAATAGCATTTATCGTGTAGCATCAGTTTTAATTTATTTTTAAATATATTATTATTTCCTGTGTTTTTAAGGAATCTGGCAGCTTATTATAAATATTTTTATACATCTCTGTCTATACATCTATTCTGGGTACTGGGAGGGCTAATTTATTATTTCGGCGTTTATTTTTATCAAAATTAAATAAAATGTATATTTTTCTTATTATACTGGTAATGGCGGCTGGCTGTCGCCATTTTGAATTTTCCCTCGCAAGATTAATACTAATCGATTGGCGTATGAATCATTAAAATCGGCTGGTTTGGTCCGTATAGTACTACAAAGGAACACACTTACAAACATACACGTCAAACACATACCCCTCCTCCACAGTCGGTTAAAAACAGACACTTCAATATAGTATTTAAATAGTAGTCAATTTGGGATAACAATACATCTATAAATAAAAAAAAGTGTTTTACTAAGCGCAAACTGCCTATCCATCACGCATATATCCACGTCTAGTTCAGACGCTATTCACTTCACTGAAAAGCCGTGGTATCAAAGAGTTCTTTCAGCGCACGATAGGTGCGCTATCTCGGGGAGGAATAAACAGGCGTTTGACGCGTGTTTGCTGACGGTCCTACGAGGTAATGACTCGTGGTGACTCATGTATGCTTGTATGTATGTTGGTTAGAGGGGTTTAGTATGTTTTTTGAAGAAAACATGGGGTCGGTCAGCGTGTCCATATCATTTGAATGCGAGGCAAGGGGTCTCTGCCTCAGTGGCGACCAAGCAGATTGAGATATATGTGAAGTTAAACAACGTTGCCACTGTCGGTAAATAGATGGGTGACCGTTTTCAAAAACTGTCACACCCTTCCTTGCCTCGAAGAGCACGTTAAGCCGTGCCCTGCACCTCAACCTTTCATCGGTCGTGTTGGATTTTGTCCCATCAGGCTATAGGAAATAGAGAGTACATTCTTGTCAGGACACACTTGTGCACAATAATATCTACGTAGTTGACCAGTCTCTGATAAGATTGGCTGCAATAACCGAATTGATAAGGGGAATATTATTATTCTTTGCATATCTATACTAATATTATAAAGCGGAAGAGTTTGTTTGTTTGTTTGTTTGTTTAAACGCGCTAATCTCAGGAACTACTGGTCCGATTTGAAAAATTATTTTTTTGTTGGATAGCCCATTTATCGAGGAAGGCTATAGGCTATATAACATCACGCTACGACTAATAGGAGCGGAGTAGCGACGAGAAATGTTGCAAAAACGGGGAACATTTACGCATACGAAGTTGTGCGGGACAGCTAGTTCATTTATAAACCCACTTGCTTTTTTATGAAGAAGTACGTAAGTACTTAATAAAATAAAAAATACAAATTTTATCGAACAATTTGATGCGGCGGTAGCCTAATTAATGGCTAAGGCATCGGTCTCGCAATCATGGGGTCGCGGGTTTGAATCTTACCCATTATGACGTGAACTCTTTCTAACACAAGTCATTATGCTTAGTTGGAGGAGCTAACAGGATTGCTAGTAATGTGGAACCTCAAACTTGTACTATGGAAACCAGACAATTGATAAACATACTTTTCTAAATACATACATATTATAGACTAGATGTCCCGCGCAACTTCGTCTGCGTAAATTTTTCCCGTTATTGCATCATTTCTCATTACTGCTCCGTTCCTATTAGTCGTAGCGTGATGTTATATAGGCTATAACCTTCCTCGATAAATGGGCTATCCAACAGTGAAATATTTTTTTCAATTCGGCAAAGATTAACGCGTTCAAACAACAAACAAACAATCAAACTCTTCAGCTTCATGATATTAGTATAGATAAATAACACCCAGACACAGAAATAACCATCGTGCTCATCACACAAAGTTTTATCCTGGGGGGATCGAACCCACGACCTCGGGATTAGCAGTCAGGGTAACTAACCACTAGACCGACAGGCCAGTAATAGTTCGTGCAATCCCATATCTACATTAACTTTAATCTGAATAGGTACATAGATATTAAAGTTAGACCACTACTGCCACACAGTTACTAAATCCTCAACTCAATTGAAATTTCTATTAATCGAGAAGTTATCTAGTAAATCATAGTTACAGAGCCGTTGGTAACCGTCCGTAACCGACCGTAATCGCCAGTAACGGCCTGTAACCGGATCGGTAACTTAGCTATCGGTTTAAGGGATTGTCGTCCGGTCAAAAGGTCTGTAATCACTTTAAAATTATATCACTTTCCGGCTCGTTTATCCGGCTTTTGAAAAATTAGGATTCTATACGAAAACTTGCTTAAATCCGGGTCTGATTTAAGTTAGTTGGGTAATAATGATATTAATGTTTGAAGTGGAAGTAATACCGTTTTTATTGGGGGTCTTATTTATTTTAGGCTATAAATTTTTAATGCCATTTTGCTTAGTTGATATGACGAAGTGGAAACATACTGCGTAAATTCATTTCGTGCATGCAACAGAACTTATGAGCACCGGCGTCCAGCTATACTTATTATTTTTGAAAAAAATATTCCAATACAGTCGGGAAGAGTTATTGACAAGTGAGATGAATGTTCGAGGCTTGTCACAAAACTATCACTGCTTAGCAAACCGCGAAAATGTCACAAAAACTTTATACTTTCACTAGCTGTCCCGCGCAACTTCGTATGCGTAAATTTTCCCCGTTTTTGCAACATTTTTCATTGTTGCTCCGCTCCTATTGGTCGCAGCGTGATGTTATATAGCCTAAAGCCTTCCTCTATAAATGGACTATCCAACAAAAATCGGACCAGTAGTTCCTGAGATTAGCGCGTTTAAACAAACAAACAAACTCTTCCGCTTTATAATATTAGTATAGATTTGTAAATGTTCTTTAATTGTGGGTCAGTGTATTCGAGTAATTGTGAGTAGGTTAATGAATTACTATCTGGCGATGCGATGGTGTGCATGTTTCCTTACTTTTATTTATAAACGAAAAATCAATCAACTAATACTCGGTCCCATTGTTACAATTATAGGCTGTTACACAAAATTGAGCAATTTACACAAACACCCTGTATTTTTCTTACTTTTCCTAGGCAATTATATGAAAATTGTGGCAAGTTTGAAAAATTGTCGGCCATAAAGAGAATTAACTTCCAAGTTGTTTGTTTTAATTCTATTTAGAAAACATAACGGAAGCAATTTAGTATTTTATTGTTTGTAAAAGTCGTTATTTTGTTCTCTAGTGTATCGTTGTTTATTAAATTGTTCATGATAGATGTATTGTATAATCCGCGACAGGTTGACATGCCAATATTCAAACTTATAGTACACCACTGACCTCAATATTAACAGTATGCTGGACAGCTTCGATCAACAATCTGAGGGCCAATTCACGTATTTAAGCTATTGACCGCTACATCACAAAAATCCGTGTTCAACACGCCACGTTATGTAAAAATGTACTATTTTTGACGTGTCATGCCGTCGATGGCGTGGTAAGCACGTTTTCATTTGACGTCCATACACGTCTCGACTGGTCAGAAGATTAAAGTAGTGCATCTGCAAGTTTCGATTAAAACGGCCATTTATATATTGTTGTAACTTTGGGATCGGTTTCAAATACGCTTGCGCAATTGACGCACTCTACTAAAATGCCGCTATTGAGCTCTCAAGACGCGTTGCGCTAATGTTTTTGAGATCGATCCCAAAGTTACTGCACTTAAGTTACTTTTTTTTTAAGATAACTAGCAATGTGGGATTGTGGTCCCAATCTTTGCTGATAGGCTGATAGTATCAGCCACTATCAGCCCATCAGCAGGCGGAACGTGAAACTTTTTTGTGCCGGTCATCGATTTATAAGACGTCATCATGTCAAAAATTAGGCGGTAGTCTCAAAATAAAAGCTTAGGCACTGTCACAGTTATACGAATAAGTAATAGTAAATAAGTAGTAAAACTAGTTAAACAGGTATTTTATCATCACGGCTATTGAAAAGAAGTTAATAGTTAGCCTGTTAATAGCTAGTTGTTAGTGACACTGACGGCTAAGCCAGAGGTCGTGGGTTCGATCCCCACCCAGGATAAAACTTTGTGTGATGAGCACGATGGTTTATTCTGTGTCTGGGTGTAATTCATCTTTAATATGTATGTATTTTAGATATAAGTACGTACTCGTATATCTGTTGTCTGGTTATAGTACAGGCTCTGTCTAGTTTGGTTGACGTTGTGTGATTTGTCCCAAGATATTATATTATCTATACAAATAAATAATTAAAGTTCCGTTTGTAATGTAATATTTAAAAAAAATGGATTAAATATAAAACGGTTCTTATAATAAGAAAGAAAAAAAAGGGAAGTTTCTTTATTGCCATTGTTCTTTTTTGACGATATCAAGTCGTCAAACTTCAAAATCTATACTAATATTATAAAGCTGAAGAGTTTGCTTGTTTAAACGCGGTAATCTCAGGAACGGCTGGTCCGAATTGAAAAATAAAAATTCTATTGGGTAACCCATTTATCGAGGAAAGCTATAGGATATAAAACATCACGCTATGACCAATAGGAGCGGAGCACCAATGAAAAATCTTGAAAAAACGAGAAAAATGTCACGCAGACGGAGTTGCGCGGGTCAGCTAGTAATTAATAAAAGGCTGTGGGCTGTGTGACTATGTCTGGGTGTAATAATCTATTTATAATACCTATTATGTATTTTGTGACTTCGTACGCATGAATCCCGTTCCCTCGGGATATACTATATATAGGCATAAACCTTCTTCTTGAATCACTCTATATATTGCTGAAAACTGCATTCAAATCCGTTATATATTAATCTGTTGAGTTTATCAAATGTCTGGATGTCGCAATACAAGTTCTGCCTAGTTTGAGATCATATGGCTGTATTTGAGTTGTCTTATGATATTTATTAGGTACTAGCTGACAATTATCCCCGTTTTTGCACCAATTTTTATTGCTGCTTTGCTGCTATTGGTCGTAGTGTAATGTTATATAACCTATAGCCTTCCTCGATAAGTGGGCTATCAAACAGTAAAAGATTTTTTCAATTCGGACCAGTAATTCTTAAGATTATTGCGTTCAAACAAACAAACAAACAAACTCTTCAGCTTTGTTCTTAAGATTATTGCGTTCAAACAAACAAACAAACAAACAAACTCTTCAGCTTTGTTTTTAAGATTATTGCGTTCAAACAAACAAACTCTTTAGTTTTTTACCCAGTTAACGTTGACAAAAAATTGACAATTTTTAAAGCGGCTTTACGGATTTTTATCAAACCAAATTTAATAGATTTAACTAGTTTTTTAGTAACACATTCACGAATGCCCATCGGTTGCTACGATGTCACATACAGACACAACTTATAATACCAAGTTCTTTTGATTCTAAGATTATAAAGAAGAATATGCAAAAGTATGAAAGAAAGTATACTATATGCAAGACTTAAGACATTGTTGTATAATCCAATCATTACTTAGTTAAAGTAATATACCTTAGCGTTCGTTAATTAAAAAACTATAAGTAAAGTGCGCTTTGATATAGCCTTCTACGCGAGAGTGCTGCCAATTTGCATTCAAACTGTTCAGAATGAGCGCGCTTGGGTTCCGTACTGTAAAGGTTACCTGGCTTTAGCTAGGTAGATCATTGAACTAACTTCCGAATGTTTAGTGGCGTTTGTAGTTAGAATGGAGATCCCCTTCTTCGTCTTTTAAACCTTCCGTCCTCTCAGGAAATATAATTCTAGTTACGGTTAAGTTAGTTAGTAGACACATAGTACAATATCAGAAATATTTCGGGCCTTAATCGCGTGAATTATTTAAAGGAACCTTTTATTTACCCGACGTTTAGATCGAATTGCACCGATCGTGGTCACGGGTCGACTTAAATAACACTAATATGTATAAAAATCGCGAAAGTTTAAAAACAATACATAGTAGGTACCATGTTCGCAATAGAAGAAAGAACAGGCTCTATGTGAGCCGTTTTGAAGGGATGTGCCTATTCACAATTAATTTATATACATAAATCTATATACACATTAAAATAAATGTTTGTCTGTATGTCCTGTATGTTTAGAATCGTAAACTATGCATTTGATCATGTGATGATCTTCAGCAAAGTGTTGTGCATGAGCCCACGAAGGTTTACGGGTACGGGTAGCGGGGCATCAATGAAAAATGTTGCAAAAATTGAGAAAAATTATGTAAACGAAGTTGCGCGGGTTAACCAAGAAAGTGATTAACTTTAAAACACTATTGTACATTAATGAATCTCGATGAACTTAGTAAAGTGCCTCCGACTGCATAAAGTTATATAATTATGTAAGGGATCTTGTTTTCATCTTTTTTGTGCAGGCGGGTTTTTTAATTATTATAATTTATTTTTTTATTTAATACTTCTTAGTGGTTGTAAGATGTCACCGATGTAATAACTAACTTTTATCACAGCTAGTGTCAAGAATTGAAGATTGGAAAATGAATGGTTTCTTAATATTTTTTTTAGAATTACAGTCATAAATCTTGTTATACCTTTTTGAAATGCTTAATAATTTGATACCTATTGCAGTATTCAAAACAACTTTTTTTTCACATCTCTTTATTTGACATCTCACAGCCGCTATGTTTGTTTTTTCAAACGTCACATATCTAAGAACACTTGGGCGATCAAGACGAATCTATCGACGTTTTAATTGTGTAAATCCGTTCAGTGCATTGTGAGATATCAGGTAATAAAGAATATTACATATATACATACAAGACAAGCTCGAAAAACATAACCCTTCCTTACAGTCTGGTAAAAGCGAAAAGTGAGATCAGTTTCCCATTATGAGGTACAATGTACAATACAATTGGGCCTTATTAGGCATTGTTCACGCAATATGTTGATTCACATAGCATGTCACTGCTTTTTTGGGTTCCATGATGAAAAATTGTCGCGTGGAGGTATTGTTTGTTATTGTACACTGTTTTTTATTTTCATCTGTGTATGAAAAATATACTGTGTGTTGTGTAGCATTCGTGTTTTGTTTTATTTTTAGCTTGGCGTTCAGAACTAGACAGGATTGTCGCTGTTTTCGATGAATAAAAAAAATATTCCTGTTGAATTTAAAAGAATTGAAATAGATATCGATATGATTTTTTTTTTAGTTTTGCCTATTATTATCGGGATTTAATCGCGTGAAATAAGCACGGCATTGTACCATTAAATATTTCACTCAATTAAATCCGAATGTTTATCGAATAAAATATGTTTAAAGGGATTTCATTCACGGTGGAGGGTTTGATCAAAGACTAGCGGACGCCTCGTGGTTTTACCCGCGCAGTTCCCGTTCCCGTGGGAATACAGGGATAAAAAATACTCTATGTCACCCGGGGTTAGTGTAGCTTCACAACGATGAAAGATTTTTTCAAATCCGTTCAGTAATTTCAGAGCCTATTCAAATACAAACAAACAATCAAATCTTTCCTCTTTATAATTTTTGTATGGACTAGACCAACCTTTTTTTTTGAATTTAATACTTACTTGTTATTTAAGTAACATATGTGTGTGGTTTTTTTCTTTAACAAAATAAGTGCAGTACAATAATGTTTTTAGTTTAGTAATAAACATATAAATAATATTGTTTTTGTACCCGCTGTAGTCTGTTATGTATTACAATTATGTAAGATGTTAGTTTTGTTTATGTATCAAACTTAGGTATATTTACATTATATTAATCACTTAGTTACGCCTTACCTAAACTAAGTTAATTCTGTTTATGTATAAAGCTATACATACATATTAATCACTAGCTGACTCGCGCAACTTCGTTTGCGTCATTTTCCCCCGTTTTTGCATCATTTTTCATAGCTGCCCCGCTCCTATTGGTCGCACCGTGATGTTATATAGCCTATGACACTCATAAATAACGTGGCTTGCTATTGTTTTTTTTTTTAATTTTCAAAATTGGTTTAGTATGTACGGAGATTACCCCCTACAACCTCACAAATTTAACTTCTTTATAATATTAGAATAGACTAGTATATTATGATGATTCAGTCGACAATAGTGGCGGATCCAGGATTGTCGTTTGGGGGGGGGGGGGAAACCAGATAGGGCCATTGTTGCACCACTAACGCGAATCGAATGGGTAAACACTAACCACTGACACGAAAGATTTTGGAAGGGGGCTTGAGCCTCTACCCCCCATCCCCATTGGATCCAATGCAGAACCCAATTATAGTTATGGACTCTATACTATTAACGGAATTGAACAAAATTTGGAACAGAGATAGATTAGTTTGGAACGTGCTGTTCCAGGCTAATCTATCTCTGTTCCAAATTATGTTCAGATCCATTTACCTGTTGTGGTGTGATTAAATAACAAACATCCATACATCCATCCATACATCCAAACTTTACTTTTTAGGCAAGGTTATCACGAAAAAATGTTCCCGTGGTATAAATTAATTCTTCAAAATTTTCGAGAGAAACGAATATCGAATAAACGAGATCTACACAAACTTGTATCACTACATAGTATAAAACAAAGTCGCTTTCTCTGTCCCTATATCCCTATATATGCTTAAATCTTTAAAACTAAGCAACGGATTTTGATGCGGTTTTTTTTAATAGATAGAGTGATTGAAGAGGAAAGTTTATATATATATAATAACATCCATATATTTTATACCCGTGCGAAGCCGGAGCGGGCCGCTAGTTAAATTATATACCTAGATCTATAATGAAAACAGGAGCTGTCTCACGTGCGTAAGACCATATAATAAATTACCAAGCCATTTAAAAATAGTGAGTCCTTCAATGTTTAAAACGAAGGTTCATGCATGATTATGTGAAAAAAAAAAAATAATGTAAATGAATTTATTGATGGAGAATTTTAGATAATGTGTTTAATTTAACTATAACTGTATTTTTGCTTGCTATACTAATGTAGCTAAACATGTATGTACGAACTACTATTATGTAACATCTCCGAATACCATGTTTAAGGCAAATAAATATAATGATTATGATTCAGCCGAACGATGCCGCGAGCAACAGCTTGTCTTCAAAAAAAATTCTCGACTGATTTCAAAGTTTCCTAGTATAAAGGTACAGGCGTGTCAAGTGAGTCCCGATCCTAACACTCGGTATGCAGTGGGAGTATCTCCAAACCTAATTACACCACAATCGAATGTAACACGCAGTAAATGCTCCACCAACAAAGATTTATTGTACGGAACTCGCATAAGCCCTCGGTATTCTTTCTTATCGAGTTAATTTTCCTGTTCGCTCTGAGCTAATGGGGTCTGTGTCGATTGCTGCGCCAAATAGGTGCATTATATTAATTTAAATGTTAACTACAATTGTTGCTAGTTACCATAACGGTTTGTTGTTTGTTTGTTGTTTATGTTAGTTTGTTGTTGCTGTTATGGCTCCTATACATATGCTGGGGGCTTGCGCGACGGTTGTAATTGGTAGCATTTCCTTTGTCATTTTCGGGAAAACAGGGTTGTCAATGCAGTCGCAAGTGTGTGATAGAATATTATGAGATATTATTAAAATAAAATAATGTACGTTAACTATATAGAAATTACCTGGAGGATTCAGCAGTGTAATCATTTGAGCTTGTTATGTATTACATAGATTTAAGTATGTTTAAGTTTTTTTTTTTTAAAATATGTACCTATTTAATTATATATTTACTAGCTATCCCAGCGAACTTCGTACCGTCTCTTTCTTTTTGTAAATCGGGTTTAATTGTGAATCTAAACCATTCTCGACTCCACTGGAACACACACAAAACATTTCATTAAAATCGGTTCAGCCATTTAGGAGCAGTTCAGTGACGTACACACGTATAATAGAATTATATATATATATATACTTATATAAATATATATATATATATATATATATATATATATATATATATATATATATATATATAGATTGTGTTATATTAGTTATATTATATTTATGACTAGCTGAACCGCGCAACTTCATCTCTCTTCAGCTTTATAATATTAGTATTGATATTATTTGATATTTATTTTTTCGTATGTAGGTATTTGTTTCATATACCTACATTTGTATTTATTTTCTATTTTGCAATTAAGTGTGTAGGTAATTTTGTCAAAATAATATGCACCTCCCACCCTTTTGTCTTCCCCACTCAAAGGTTGACTGAAAATTGACGTTTAACGGTGAAAATTTACGCAGACAAAGTTGCGCCGGTCAGCCAGTAACTTATATTTGTGTTCGTTAATTATAACTGTTTTTGTTAAGTCCTCCGTGACACTGGTATCATTTTTAAGTAAGTCATCTTCAAACATCTTTTCCGCGTGTAACATATTAAGTATAATAATGTAGGTATTTGGTATGCTTTTACGCGAAAGATATTATCCCTATTTTATATGAACCATCACATACAATATTTTACAAAGTAATGATTGTATGTATGAAAATATAATGAGCTGACAAGTTGGGTGGATTATGACAAGTTTAAAGATGGTGATTTTCCACCAAGTGACTTTATTGTTTTTGTAGAGCTCAATTAACGCACTTTTTTCTTTATTTTTTATTTTCAGTCGCTTTAGGCTTGGCTCTGAGCTTAATAGAGTTGGAAGAATATTGATTGGAGTAACATTAGCGAGTAAATAATATTATTTAACATTAAAAACTCTTCAACATGGGTCTCCAAAAAAATTATAACCTTCAACATGGCTAGGCAGGTTTCATCAAGTAAGAGCATCGAAATCGGGCCATTCCTATAATACAATGTTGAGCCGATTCCATTGAAAGATACACAGATACACAAACACATTGATACACAAATTCCCTTTTTCTTGGCAAGGGTTAAACAGTGCATCATCATCAGCCTATGTCGGTCCATTGCTGGACATAGACCTCTCCTAATTTTCGAAGCAACACTCAGTCCTCGGCCTTCGGCATCCATATTTTATCTGTAGAAAGTAAAAAGTGCGTTAGCAGAAAACTTTTATAACAATTACCAGCTCAAGTCCTTGAAAGCTAACACGGTGAAGATATCGGGGATGCCACCATCAATCTGTCAGAACCTAAACCAAATGATTTAGTACAAGGGAAACTTTCAATTCAATTACTTAGGAAATACATAAATCAACTGGTCTTGATACCGCTCTCGTAATATTGTTGTCGGATCAACACTCGCTGTTACGAATTCGAATTAGGTACTGTATGTAGGTAAGTTATTATTATAAAATTGTATATACTACGGGTCTTAATCGCGTGAATAATTTAAGGTAAAATACCTTGTTTATTACTTGACGTTTCGACCGTATTGCAACGGCCGTGGTTACGGGTAGACTGGTAACAAGGTATTTTACCTGAAATTTTTCACGCGATTAAGACCAGTAGTATATATAATTTTATAATGTGTATAAATCGCGAAAGTTTATCATCATTTTTGGTAAGTTCTTAGCTTGTTTTTTTATCTTTAAAAGACGACTTCCGCAGTAGCAATTCACGGACACAAAGCACTCGCATTAGTTATTTATTTTTTACATTGTGATAAACTTATACAGTGTGTAATAACCTTATCCGATTTGAAGGCGACGTATAGGGTATCCTATTAATAATACAAAAAAAAATACTATCAGTGAAAAGATAATTTTATTCCCAAATCGTTCCCGATTTTAGTAGGTAGTCATTTCGTTAAAATCTATCTAATTTTAAAGGTTGTTGTCATCGTTGTCGGTCTAATGGTCTAGCTGCATCTTTATAATCTGTAAGTGTGTTTTGATATTATTACCAGTAACTAAGATATAAAACTCCAAGTGTATCTAACACTAAAGCGATAAAGAGAATACGAGCAGTTAATATCTACTTCAGCCTGTCTTAGCAGTAGGTCAAACGAGTTACCTACTGAACGTTGACACGGGCCTGTATTACGTTTTTAAACGTTGACTTTTAACTACCATCGTGATAAGCGGACTGTTATAAATCGTCCGTTTAATTGTTTTGTTCTTTCTTCCAGGTTCTAATGCGTCGTGAATTTAGCATAAACTATCAATTTTGAAAAATATTTTGTAAATGACTGATCACAAATTTTGAGTAAGTTGGTAGGTACTATGCTATGTAAATAATAATAATAATAATATCTTGGGACAACTCACACAACGCTATCTAATCCCAAACTAAGCAGAGCTTGTATTATGGCAACCAGACAACTGATAAACATACTTATATATTTCTAAATACATACAAATTATAGATAGATAACACCCAGACACAGAAGAAACCATCGTGCTTATCACACAAAGTTTTATCCTGAGTGGGGATCGAACCCACGACGCGTAGCAGTCGGATACACTCCCACCGCGCCACAGAGGCAGTCAAAAAAAATGATTTAATATGCTATGTAAATGTTTTAACATGCCATCTCCAAAGACACCTACGGTATGCAGGCAATTTGAAGTTTGGGAAACGCGGATTAACCTTTTGGTTTAACTTTAAACTACAAATGCATTAAAATAGAAATAGGTGTCATTATTGCAACCTGAGAGGTCGCGTTGCAGGTTGCAGGTACGTTTCCTATATGGCGTTAAACTCTGTGGTCTTCCAGTAGATATGAAAGAAAGAAAGAAAGAAAATACATTTATTTTGGAATCAACACACGAGACAAGAGTAATAACAGACAATATAAATGAAAAAAAAAAAGTGTAAGTAATAATTAAAAACTATTCAGATAAATAATAATTAAAACATACAAATTATAATTAAATCATTATCAATAAAAATAACAAAAACATACAAATAATAATTAAAACTTCGGAAAATAAATGGGTGTCTCGTGGCTGCACCAAAATAGGAACCCAGTTCAGCTTATTGCCGGGCGGATGTGTGTGTGTGTGTGTGTGTGGTGTGTTGTGTGTGTGTGTGTGTGTGTGTGTGTGTGTGTGTGTGTGTGTGTGTGTGTGTGTGTGTGTGTGTGTGTGTGTGTGTGTGTGTGTGTGTGATCAATAGTAATAACTCTAAACTGTCAAAAAATCGCTTGCGTCAACATACCAATTCGAACTGTCAGCTTCGCGCATTGTACGTTTCAGAGCGAGGGATGGAGCGGCGCGTGCTGTTTCTTGCGCTCAGAACTTGACGTGTAAAGAACGTTGTAATTGTGTTGTGGTTGTGTGGCCCTTTAATATTTGGATGTAGGTACCAGTGGCGGAGGGTCCTTAAATCACCGTTACTTTCGGTTTCCCTTTGGATTGTAGTTACTTTGTATTATAGGTACAAAGATCAATGTCCAGCAAGATATATTACCTCAGAAAAATTGCAACCTTTAGCTTCTGGTAGGTACCCTACTTTGTCTTCGTTTATTCTATGTTTGTAAAATTTTCCGCAACACAGGTAAAGAGTAGATAAAATAAAATGCATGTAATATTAATTCGTGAGTCGTTCAAAATAAATTCCCGTATGTTTCTGTTATCACCGGTCGTATCTATGTAAGATGGCGACTGCAGATAGCTAGTAGCTATGGGCTGTGCGCCGTGAGACGGCTGTGCTCACCATGCAGCACGGTCTGTGAGGATAACATCAATAAATAAATAATAATAATGGTCTCCTAATCGATCTCGGTTACGACGGCTAACTACACAGGAGATGTTATAGTGCGCAAGTGTATGCGCAGACACAAGTTCACTCTTTTTTTCGCCACTCTCATAACTCGATAGGACGGCCGACCTGAGAGAGATTAGGCCCAGAACCCGATGTGACAATGTTCGAAAACGGTTAAACATTTCTGAACCGACATCAACTGAAACGCACGCAGCGGTTGTAGCTTCTAGTAAATCAACTACTATCTTCGGAGATCAGAGAGAATCTGGCCAACAAACTCTTTAACTGTTACTGGTATGTGGGTTAGTGCTGACTCTGATGGTTAAGCTAGAGGACATGCGATCGAGATTCACCCAGGATATATTTAAATTAGGAGCACAATTAGAGGTTCTCGAGTGGCGACCACGACTCGGCAGACGCAGTGTGGGCCGACGATTTGGTCAAAGCAGCCGGGACCAAATGGATGATTGTGGCCCAGGATTCAGGAGTGGAAACGGTTGGGAAAGGCCTTTGCGCAACAATGGGCGTCTGTAGCCTAAAGAAAAAAAAGAAACACAATTGTGTATGCCTTGCCTGGATGTATCCATTGACTTACATTGATTAGAAAGAGACAACGCTACTTTGTAGACAATACCTGACAGAGAGACAGGGCCGCACGAGTTATTTCTCTCTTTCACGCTTTTAATTTGACTGCCTCTGTGGCGCGGTTGTAGAGTATCCGACTGCTACGCAAGAGGTCATGGGTTCGATCCCCACTCAGGATAAAACTTGGTGTGATGAGCACTATAGTTTATTCTGTGTCTGGGTGTTATTTATCTATAATTAGTATGTATTTAGAAATATATAAGTATGTTTATCAGTTGTCTGGTTGCCATAGTACAAGCTCTGCTTAGTTTGGGATCAGATAGCGTTGTGTGAGTTGCCCCAAGATATTATTATATTATAATTGAAAAGGATGGCGGGTTTACCTATGTCTATAGTGGTCTGGTTGCCATAGCTGCTGCAACAGGCTCTGCTTAGTTTGAGTAGTCTAAAGAAATCTATTTATTTAGATAAGTCCTGCAAAATCACAAATCATAGTCCTTCGCTTCAAGTTGCGTGTGTCAGCACCATCGAGTGTAGTGGCTACCGGCTATAGTGGCTATAGTGGTTCCTGCCACCGTTAAAATAACACGCTTTAGATAACTATCAGCTTTATTATAGACCAGGAGGAGAACACCAAAAAACGCAAGTATTTTATAAAGACTAGTTTTTTTAATGTTACGTCACATTAGTGGAGTGAAGAAATATCCTTCCGTCAGTCGGCTGGATTCAATTTCAAACTCAAACTCAAATATCTTTATTTAGTAAAATCAGGTTAATGATTATTTAAAAACGTCAAATTAATACATACTAAAAAAAAATATAAAATTATGATTGTTTGACAAAAAAAATAAAATGTGGTTAGGCGGTAGTTCCAAGGGTAAAGCTCATGAGAAAAAGCTGCCAAGAAACTCATGTGCCACTCTTTTAAAATCATCAAGTTTAATTAATTTAAGTTTAATTTTCAGTTTCAGAAAGCGGTTTCACGATATATTTAGTTCATTCGAAAAATATAAACATGCCAAACTCTGCGCCAAACGCTAAAGAATCCAACTGACTGACGAAAAGGTAATAATAATATTTTGGGACAACTTACACAACGCTATCTGATCCTAAACTAAGCATAAATACATACATATTATACATAAATTACACCCAGACACAGAATAAAACATCGTGCTCATCACACAAAGTTTTATCCTGGGTGGGGATCGAACCCACGACCTCTTGCGTGTCAGTCGGATACACTCCCACCGCGCCACAGAGGCAGTCGTGTCGTCGAGGTGACGTAATATAAAAAAACAGTCTTTATAAAGTTTTTACATTTTTTGGTGCTCTTCTCTTGGACTACTATGTGAAGTTCACATTGGAATTAGATATTGTAGAGTTGATGTTGAATATGATTATACGTGTATGAAAAGTTTATAAGTTGAGAGTTCCTTGACTCATAATAATCGCGTCAAATATTTAAAGGTGCGATCCTTTTTAATAATAATAATAATAAATTTATTTCAGTTAATATTCATATTTTTACATTATACATAATCATTATGAATTCTATATTTTTATTTTTAATAAAATATATATAGAAAAAGAAAATGGTTAGTAAGTAAACACATTTTTATTTAAAACTAAAATTACACAAGGTACTAATTGCCCATTATATTATGCATCCACTTTTGATGGATCGGCCAATCAAATCGATCAGCAATTTATTGATCCGAAATGTCGATTGAATAGGGTAGATGACTTTCAAGTCAAATCAGTATCTTTTTAAGAAACGTCAAAACGATGAGCCTCGTAGTAATTTAAATGAAATACAAAATAATGACGTAATTCTTTTGTATGGTCAAATCATGTATTTTCAATGTTTGTTTTGATGTTTATAAATTCATGACAACGTAAAATTTTAGAGAAAAAGTTTTTCAGAATGTTTTTGCAAATGCTCTTTCCTGTATAGTGTAAAATATTTTTTTGTTATTGTAGTTATCTCCCCAATTGCATCGATCATGCTCACGGGTCAACTGATGGCAGCTTAACGATGTCTCCGAGAAGCGCAGGGTTTTTTCACTACCATACCTGGTCTTCATAATTTTAGTTATTGATACTGTCGGTACTTCCACACACTACATTCACGACATCTTTAAAATGAGGCGCGGTGTCTTCACGGCGACGATTGAGTTTGTTTATAAAGGGATTCCAAGAAGGTGTGAGTCGGTATCCATCTTATCGGTTGAAATTCTTGTACTTCTTAATTTCAACCACCACCGTCAGAAGAACAAGAATTTCATTCCTTAGCTCAATGCACAAAATAAGATAGTAAGAATGAAGGAAACCTTACTTCGTAGAGCCCCCACTTACCTACCTCGTTGTATCAGTACAGATGTGGACGGAATGGAAAGGCTGGCTCTAACAATGTAACTAGCATTGAACCGTTTCAAACGAGCGGGGTTTTGAAGCCCCAAGTACTGTTGAGCTTTACTGTTAAGTTGACTGCCTCTGTAGCGCGGTGGGAGTGTGTCCGACTTCTACGCAAGAAGTTGTGGGTTCGATTCCCACACGGGACACCACTTTGTGTGATCCACAAATTGTTGTTCCTAGTCTGGGTGTGCTTTGTGTCTGTGACTTGTATGTTTGTAAAGTCCCCCGCGACACAGGGCTTGTACCCTACTGCGGGAGTCGTATCTAAAAAAAAAAAATAGTCTAGTAGTCAGCCAGAAGAAATCTGATACTAACGAACACACATGACAATTTTCACAAACGGTCACCCATCTATGGGCCGACAGTGGCAACGTTGCTTAACCTTGCAGTTATCTCGATCTGCTCGGTCGTTACTGAGTCAGGGATCAATAATATGGGTGTTATACCATATATTATACGTCAATTGATATCTTAAATGACGTATAAACCTAGACAACCGATTTTTAATTGAAAGGAATGCCTTTCAATTAAAAATCGGTTGTCTGTAAAGTCGGTTTACTGACGATAGTTGAACGTGACAACGTCATAAGAAAATACTGATGGAATGCGGACGCATCGCTCACTCAAGTAGAAGAGAGACAGATGTCGAACGCTGCCGAACGCACAGGCCAATTGTGCCTCTTTGTCGCTCGTTCCGCGCTCTCGCTTGCACTTGAATGGAACGCCTCAGAGCGAGGTAACGCCTCACGAGTCATGTTTTTTTCGTGCGTTCAGCCGGCTCCATCGAATTATAAGACGTTGTCACGTCAAAAAGTAAATATTGACTGCAAAGCGTGAAAGAGAGAAAAAGCTCGTTAGGCCATGTCTAGTTGACAGGTATAGTCCACAAAGTAGCGTTGTCTCTTTCTAGAAAGTGGCAAATTTTGTGAAGCTATGGCGCAGTCCAGGTCTATACGTCAATGTGACACACAGATGCACAGGTTAAAATTAAAACACCCTCTCATTTGCGCCCGAGGTTAAATAAAGGAGATATACCTTTTACAAAAGACCTGTGAAAACGAGTAACCCAAAAGGTGGCAAAGGAACCATTCAGTAGAACCCAACGAACTTTGCAATTAAATGACAAAGTTTATCACAACTTGTACTCAACTGTAATGATAGGGATAATCTATTTAGGTACCAGAACAAATACGGGGAAAGGTTTAACAGTTTCCAGAAAATGATTCTGTTTCGTTTTACCTACGTTTTGTTCTGTGAAAGGGTGTTTAGTGTTAGATTAGATTCTTTGTTTTGTTTGATTCAAATCTGTTTGGATGTTTTTTCTTGGGCCGTCTTGTTCGGTACCACAATAGTGTCAGTTATTATTCCGTGAAATAGTAATGTTAACGCATCACTGTGTTTCGGTTGAAGAGCACTGTAGCAAGTATAATTACTGGGCAAATGAGATTTATGAACTAATGTCTCAAATGAGGAGCGCGGTGCGGTGACATTCAGATCTTTGCTAATCAAGGATTTGGGTGGCACTGATACTGTTTTGGGCTAGCGTGACGCTTACCAGCAGACCCCCGACCTGGCCGGCTCGTCATTTCGTTGTATAAATAAAATCTATTGTGGCGGGTCAGTCCTATACATAATAGTGCTCATTGCTCATAACTTTTTTTTTACATTGCGCGAAGGTATCCTAGTTATACAGCCTGTGAATACGAGCCTTAAGTCAGTCTTCACCATTGATGTATAGACCTGGACCGCGTCATCTCTTTCAATTAAAAAGTAAATATTGATTCCAAAGCGTGAAAGAAAGAAAAAACTCGTGCGGCCCTGTCTCTTTGACTGGTTTTGTCCACAAAATAACGTTGTATCTTTCTAGAGAGTGATAATAATAATAATAATAATTTCTTTATTTTCGTGATCAATTTTATGAGGTTATGGCGCAGTCCCGAGGTACACATATTTTTGAACAACTTCGAGATCGGCGCCGTGAACCGCTGTCGGTTCCGGTAGTACATGTTCATTGAACATGACCTTGGTTTTATCCAAGTTCATCCGTAGGCCGATGCGTACAGAGGAGTCCGCCAGGTCATTCAGCATCCGTTGCAGGTTCTGCAGCGTTTCCGCCATGATGACAATGTCATCTGCAAATCGCAAGTGAGAAATGTATTCACCATTGACGTTGATGCCCTGCCCTTTCCGCGGCTTGGCAAACGTAGTGTAGGACGCCCTCAAGCCAGGTGGAGTGATGATATACGCAAAACGGCTGGCAGGAGCTGGATGCGAGAAGCCAAAGATAGAACAAAGTGGCGTGCAATTGGAGAGGCCTATGTCCAGCAGTGGACTGCGATAGGCTGATGATGATGATGATGATGGCGCAGTCCAGGTCTGTACGTCAATGGTCTCCACTCTCTTTTTTTTTTCTCTTCCCGCCAATATTGCTCGGTAGGGATGAATGCACAGAATGTGCAAACCATAATGGTTTGCACATTCTGTGCATTCGCTAGTTTCAAGTTTATTTTCTTTCAGTTTCAAGTTCTTTGATTCACAATGTCTCGTTCTTATTCAGTTATCACGTATTTCAACTTTAATTTGCACTCGTGGAGTATATTTGTTCTGTAATTTTACACGTTATACATGGAGCTGTAAAAATAACGACATGTTAGTTTGCCGCCATTTTTACAACTGCTTCTATCTTGTTGCTACCCATTTTTAAATTTGGCAGAAGTGTTCCAGTTACAGCCAGCGGCAGTTATAAATAGAAGCTTGTTCTGGTATTGGATTTAATCAAATTTTTAATTACGAAGCATACAATAAATAAAGGTTCATCACACAGCGTACTTAAAGAAATGTTTTTTTTTTTTTAAAGATTAGCTCAGTTAATTCTTTTTATAATGAAATATTGTTTTGATTGACACATTTATTACTTTTAATAAATCATGTTTTATATACGTAATTTTATCATTATTTAATTTCCGCAAGGCATCCCGCAACGACTTAATTATTTTCTCCTTAATGTAGAGCTGTTTGGTGTGGGGTAGCGTAGTGTTCGTGGATATATACAAGGTTATTTTTGGTACAGTGCAAGGCTCAGACACCCTAACAAAATGTTTACTTCAAGAAATAAACTTGCATATTTTTATGCCATTCAAGTTATTTTGTGTTCTTCACGCTATCGTGCTCATTGCGTCTCGTAGTACGTAATCCATCGTAATCCATGGTTATTATAAAAATAAGTAATAATTACATTTCACATCACATTGTGAATAAGATTTGGACTGTTAGAATGATTAACGATTGTTTAATTAATTTAATTAATTAATTGAAAAATATAACATGGTTTAAAAATTACCCAATTGGGTTTTGTTACTGATTTAGAGCAAACTACTTCAGGTTAGGTAGAGTCGAAATAAATATTTCGCGATCGATATTTTTCTCAATCGTCTTATTTTTAATATAAAAGAATTGCTCTATAAAGATAAAATTAATTGACTTATTCCTTCAAAATTATCTACAAGATGAATGCTCTCATAAAAAACTAAACGTCTCTATCTAAGCCCAATTCAAAGATAGCCTATCAATTTCCAAGCCATTTAAATAGCCATAAACTGAAATCGGCTCTTTAAAACGAAACATTTTAAGTCCGAGGCCTACAGGACAGATTTAAGGTGTAGGTCACACTAAAGTACGGCGAAGTAAAAAATATTTATTCTGCCAAAATGCTTAAATTAGGTATAATACATTATTAGAATGTGAGATGGATGTTCGAAATTTAAAAGCAAATTCCTTTTATGATTTTTTAAAGATGGAGTTGCTCGATTTAAATGCAAGATGTGTTACAGCGAGCTACTTAAATACAACACAGAATGTACACAAGTCAGTCAATATAATTGGGTAGTTGACTACAATAAAAGTTAATTATTTTATACTAAGTGTTCTTTTATAATTTAACGTTTTTGAATTTTAAAGCATGAAAACGAATACTAAAAGTAATGATTTGACGATAGGAACCTATGCCGTCACAGGTTGTTATTCCATAAACATTTCTATAGAGCTTGTCGTTTTGACATTTCATAAAATGAGACTGATTTGACTTGACAGTCAACATCCCTATTAGTTCAGGAACAGAAGTTAAGTAATTAAGAATGTAATTTAGTTGTGAAAATAAACGTTTTTGTCTGAAGACCGGATTATTATTTCGGTCACACGAGACCCTACTCAGAGTAGTCGGAGTAAGTTTCTTCAGTAGTGAAATAGTTTTTGATTTTTTTTACACAGCGTGTGATCAAATTTAAGTGTCCTTATTTGCTCATAATACTAAGTGCATGTATTTTGCATGCAATCTAATATCAACAAAATCGAAGTACTTACTGACGCAAAAAAAATCTATATCACCTACAGCCGATCGCATAAAAATGTTATACATTTTTAAAGACATCGCTAATGTTTTCTAACATGTTGTTATAATATTATTTGTGATGTTATGTTGCCACACGCTTGCGAATGCATACAACTTTGACCGGCCTGTTGGTCTAGTGGTTAGTGACCCTGACTGCTAAGCCGGAGGTCGTGGGTTCGATCCCCACCCAGGATAAAACTTTGTGTGATGAGTCTGGGTGTAATTTATCTATAATATGTATGTATTTAGAAATATATAAGTATGTTTATCAGTTGTCTGGTTTCCATAGTATAAGCTCTACTTAGTTTGGGATAGCGTTGTGTGAGTTGTCCCAAGATATTATTATTATTAAAGATTGTAACTGTAACATTTAAAAATAAACTAGTTAAATTAATATCTTTCTTACAATCCAGTGCACGACTACCTTAAATTTACTGCAGAGATATATATAGAGATAATGTCTGAGAAAAAGCCCGGAGCAGAGTGGAGTAATTGATAGCTCACTGCGATTTAATTTGGAGTGGGCCGCGATTATCTCTAACTGTTGTGTTCTAAATTGCCAGAGGTTTAAGATGTTATAATTTTAATGTTAAACTTACATTTATAAAGGGTTCAGTTTGAAAGGGTTAATTAATTTGTTTTGGTTTGGAGTTATTTAGAATGTTGTTTCGTAGTTTGTGTGAGAAATTATTGACGAAATATGGATGCTCATTACTGACGTTAGTAGTATTTAATAAAAACTACAAAGATCTACTGAAATTTAAGAGAGTCAGGTTGTGGATAAAAGCAATTAATCTCACAAATGGCGAGACGGATTTTCTTAAAATATAACCATCTACACTTAGCCTACCTGTTGGTCCATTGGTTATTGAACCTGACTGCTAAGCCGCTGGCAGTGGGTTCGATCCCCACCCAGGATAAAACTTTGTGTGATGAACACGATGGTTTATTCTGTGTCTGAATGTTATTTACCTATATTTCAGTATATAAATACATAAGTATGTAGTTAGTAGTAAATTAAACCTTTACAATGTAAACATATAAGAATGTTTGGGACTACAATCGGTGCAATTAGATTGAAACGCCGGGTAAGTAAAAGGTACCTTTAAATATTTCACGCGATTAAGTCCCGATAACATTCTAATATATTGAAGTATGTTTATCAATTGTCTGGTTTACATAGTTCAAATCTGCTTAGTTTGGGATCAGATAGCGTTGCGTGAGTTGTCCCAAGATATTATTATTATTAATACTATCACTAAGTTCATGACATAGTGAAAAGCTTAAGTCACATTGCATTTAGTTGTTTCTGTGTTAAATTTATACTACGCAACTGACTACGAAAGATTTCACTATCATTTTAACAAAATTGCCCGGTTCTTGCATTGTAATTTTTGCACTTATAAAAAGTGACCTCGGAAACAAAACTTAGAATAAATTAAACGCGTTGAAATCCCACCCATTTTGGTAAAATAAACAAACGACTACACAAACAAAGAATTAAACTCAAACCTCTTTTCACACCAAATTAAAAATAAAGTCAAACAGCAATAATTTTCAGCGCTTAACTGGCAACACCACGCATCTTGGGCACTAAATAACACTATAATCTTACATCAACTCGGTGAATATGCATGCACGGTCGAAGCGATTAGTGCCGTGGCTATCGCTGCCTCTATCCCATGAATTATGGCCACTTCCCCTAACTTATACTCCACAGCAACTTTACTAAAACGGGTAGTAATAGACTTGTTTCATATAACGGAAGCGGTATACTTTAGTGATATGAATCTGGTAAAATATTCAATTACTTTAAGTGTTTGTAATTAATGTTAATAATACGTTGTAGGTACGTGGATGTATGAGTGTGTTCATGTTTTAAGTAAGGATTATTATTAGTAACTAGTTAGTTGGTTGAAAAAAATAGCTTTCTTTAGGATATACTATGTAGCTGTCCCGCGCAACTTCGTATGCGTAAATTTTCCCCGTTTTTGCAACATTTCTCGTCGCTGCTCCGCTCCTATTAGTCGTAGCGCGATGTTATACAGCCTATAGCCTTCCTCAATAAATGGGCTATCCAACAAAAAAAGAATTTTTCAAATCGGACCAGTAGTTCCTGAGATTAGCGCGTTTAAACAAATAAACAAACAAACTCTTCCGCTTTATAATATTAAGTATAGATTTATGTTTAAATTGTATTCATGCCAGCTAAGTATTGTCTTGAGGGCTTTATGATGTTTTGGCCGTGTTGCACTACTATTATTTTCTTTCTTTTGCAAAACATTTATACTTATTTATTAATTAGCAGTAATTTGGTCAATATTTAAGCATATATAGCTTTTACATTGTAAGTGTTATGCCCATGATATATCCGGTCTTATGTACTCATCTTTTATTATTGTGATCTGTTGTTTTTTTGCATCAGTCTTCTAATATGGTGTTAATATATTAATGGCAGCACCTTACCGCCGTTTTTATTCCCTGTACTCCGGCTTTACCTATTGTTTGCGAACAGGTATTACAGGAATCGACTTTTCTCAAGAGTAGTATTTTGCTTCTTGAGTGAATTAAGAAATTTTATTATTATTTATGACATATTTGAAAACGGCAGAATGGATTTTCATAAAATACTAAACAATCCTATTTTTATTATTTTTTAATTTAATTAAATTAGTGTGAACTGCATCTTAATTTGGCCACATATGTTAGTGCTACGACCTTTACATAGTTGTTTAAGCACCAGACAAAAAAAAACAAAGGGTGTTTGGCACTGCTCACACACTGCACTGCTTGACGGTAGGAAATCAAATGAAAATGAACTCACTAGGTCTGTTTTATGTGAAGCTATATTATAATGAAAAATACAAAGTTTTGTTCTCAATTAACAACATAAGTCTCTTAATAAATTCCATTTTCTGAAACGTAGGAGTTTGAGAATAAACAAATCATACAATGGTGTTTCTGATTTTTCTGATTTCTTAGTTATCACAGGTGAGAGGCCTCGTGTGAACGAAACCATAACGCGATCTAATTTTTCTACCGTTTCCATCTATTGGTCAAATAACTCAAACTAAACTAAACATAAATAGTTCTTCTTCTTTTTGAATTAATGACTATCTAGCCTGTTTATTGGCTTTTCTGACCGCGTCAAGTATTTTTTAATTTTTAAAAAGTTAAAGAGTTTTGGTCCCTATGGCATGTCAACTTCATCGTATATTATCCTAATTGTAACATACTACTAAACTTAAGCTAAGGAAAGCGATTCACTGATATATCGCTAATTCCAAATTACTCATCTTTATTGAAATTTCAGATGGTTGTGCCAAAATAGTTAAAATTAATCCCATATCTAGTCTATTCAAATTATATTGTGTCATCAGTGATCTGCTCTCCCTTTTGTTCCTAACACAATTCATCTGCAAATGTTGCACATTCTAACGTTTATTACACACATCGCAATTTGGCGATGTCACTTTTCTCATGAGGAATGCAAACTTTGCCGATGGATAAAGCCCAGAGCGTCTTAAAGCTAACTCAACATAGGATCTTCTTTATGAAAATATATATATAACGGGTCTTAATCGCATGAATAATTTAAGGTGAAATACCTTGTTTATTGCCCGACGTTTCGACCGCATTGCAACGGCAATTTATTTGATTGCAATAATGTGTACAAATCGCGAAAGTTTATCAACATTTAGGCCCTACTTATCTTGCATAAGTAGAGCCTAAATGTTGTATTATCAAACCAGGGCGCACGTGGAAGCTCACACTCTATGGTCTTGTGCCTTTTCCAACGATGTCTTATCAAAGTAGTTCTGACAGGTCTTGAAACATACGTTCTTAAACTTATATTCCCAATGATCTGGTGAATATGAAATTTCCCCACCAACCTCGGACGTCCAGTATTTATTATACACGTTATCTGCATAAACTCGGTATTATTTATCCATCACGTGTTTCATGTATTTTCAGTATCTTGACTGGCCTGTTGGTCTAGTGGTTAATGCCAGAGATCGTGGGTTCAATTTCTACATGGGAGTATGGGACATCACTTTGTGTGATTCACAAATTTTTGTTCCTAGTCTAGGTGTACTTTGTGTCCGTGATTTGTATGTTTGTAAAGCCCCTCGCGACACTAGGATTGGTCCCTACTGCAGATGATGTCTTTAGGGTTGCGTAACCAAAATGGCAAAGTGTCCGTATGTCACAGACATTTTACTCAAAGACTACTGATACAATGAACACAATGAATATTAATGAAATTTAGTGAAAAGCTGTTCGCAAACAACAGGTAAAGCCGGAGAAAAGAACAGGCAATAAAAACTCGCGGCCACTCTTTGCAAATTGCCAATGTTTACAATGTTTCTTTATTTATAAACTGTATATGCAGGTAAGGTGCTGCCACCACTTTTTGCATGGATACACATATTACTTAAGCCGACAGAGTGAAAGAATAAAATCTATATATAGTATCTCTATATACAACGGAACCCTACATTGTGCGTGGCCCGACATGTACTTGCCCGGTTTTTTTAATGACAGGTCACCGGTTTGCCACCATTTTCACAACACAGCCTGGAGGACTATCAAAATAAAATTTATGACAACGGTTACTTACGTTCATAAACGTAATTCGTTAACGTAATGTAAAATACTTAAACATAGCCAACTCTATCTAATAACATATTGTTATAATTTGATATACTCATAATCGCGCAATAATAAACTAAATCGCAAACAGTATATTACCGCGATCATGTCATCAAATACCGTCGCAAGTGCCAAATGATTAGGTACTTACATACCAAATGCCGTTGAATACCGCACCGCATGGCTGCTCCACAAATATGTGTTACCGTTATAAATCACGTGGTATGTTGTTAGTGTAGGAGCACTCTAAGGCTGAAATCTATAGAGTGTACTTTGGCTTAAATCAAACTTAGCATATGTAAAACTTGAAGAAAATCTTAACAAAGCAATTGCTGCCCGTTGAAATTCTATTGCTTATCTATTCTAATATTAAAAAGCTGAAGAGTTGGTTTGTTTGTTTATTTAAACGCGGTAATCTCAGGAACTACTGATCCGAATTAAAAAAATATTTCACTGTTGGATAGCCCATTTATCGAGGAAGACTATAGGCTATATAATATCACGCTACAATCAATAGGAGCGAAGCAGCAATGAAAAATGTTGAAAATTGACGCATACGAAGTTGCGCGGGACAGCTAGTAATATACATATATAATATAGCTTATAGCCTAGATAAATGGGCTATCCAACATTAAAATACTTTTTCAATTCGAACTAGTAGTTACTGAGTGTATCGTGTTCAAACAAACAAACTCTTTAGCTTTATAGGTTACTAGCTGTCCCGCGCAACTTCATCTGCGTAAATATTTCCCGTTTTTGCAACATTTCTCATTATTACCTCTCATTTTGGTCGCAGCGTGATGTTATATAGCCTATAGCCTTCCCCGATTAATGAGCTATCCAACCGTGAAAGAATTTTTCAATTCGGACCAGTAGTTCCTCAGATTATCGCGTTCAAACAAACAATCAAACTCTTCAGCTTTCTAAAATTGGTATAGATAGTGCAAGCTTCGCATAATCTCAAAACTTTATATCAACAAAGTTAACGGTCAGCAAATACTTTGTCATGTTTTTGTAATGTTTTAACTACGCCAAAGTTCGCTCTGTAGATCTTAGCCTAACACTTAGGCTGGGAACTTTAAAGTGGACTTAGGAAGCGTTTCCACAGACGAAAAGCGGTTTGGAGTGAAGCAAAGTTGACCGCCAATTGACCAATCCCAGTGCTCGAAATCGTACCCAGGATTATTTCGGACACTGCCATTTGTCAATTCACGATCTGTGGAATCGTACCCTTAGGCTTAGTTCAACCTTATCTTACATTAGCTGACCCGTGTCTTCTTCATTAGGCATTTAACACTCACAAATAACGTCGCTTTTTCATGGTAAAATAATTTTCAAAATCGGTTTTGTAGATCCTGAGATTACCACAGTCACAAACTCACAAACTTTACCACTTTATAATATTAGTATAGAAGTATAGATAAAACATTACAAAAAATATTAGTTGTTAATAGCACGTGTTGATTGTTGACTTTATTAAGGGGGCAGTACACAGCGAAACGATCGCCGGCCTCGCTCTTCCGCACACAACCATTACTTCACAGTGCACAGGAATGCAGGTTAAAATAAAGTAGAATATTCGTTCGTACATATGTTAGATTACGAACGCCATGACAATGACAATACGAAAATGCTCGTTTTTGCATTTTTCGGCACCTTCAAGATTTATTTGCGGGATCATATTAAGACATATCCTTAAATTTATTTATTTCATCTACTAGAAAAACTCATCGACTAGTGACACAATTTTTTTCGTGTCCTAATATTTAGGTTTTCTATATAAATTTTTGAAAGAGCCAAACCTACCCTTAATACGTAATCTACCCTTAATATAATCTTCTAACACCGGCTCCACACCTTGGCCTCAACGTTGGCCCCAACGCCACTCGTCCAACGTGTAGATCTAGAATAACGCTGGTCCCAACGTTGGCGCCAATGCTATTTTCTAGATCCCCACGTTGGACAAGTGGCGTTGTGGTTAACGTGTGGAGACGGCGTAAGATTATGCTATGATAACCAAAAATTTCAAGATTTCAACGTGCAGCGTATATTTTGTCAAGTTTTCTTCAAGTTTTACTCAAGCTAAGCAAAAGCTTTAAAGATTTACCCATCAATTAGACTCAAATTAATGGGTACTAAGCTTTTAAACCGATTATTTATTAGACAATTATGTGTATCAAATCATTGTTACTTTGTCAAATATTTTGTAAAGTAATCCACACTAAAAGTACATTTCCGTGCATCGCGGCCTATCGCGAGCCGCGCGCAGCTTGCGATGAGCGGCTGACGCACGCGACCGATGCGACAATAGTCAGTCTTACCAACCGTAAACGTTTTTAAAAGACCTATCTAATGATGTCCCACACGATGAGGTTGGTAAGAAAAAAAAACACACCCTTTACATATTTTTTTTTCAATTTTTTATTCTTTTACTTTGTCGGCGTAAGTAATATGTGTATCCATGCAAAATAACAGCCTTCTAGCACTAATATGACATGGCGAAACTATAAGGGTTCCGTTTTGCCATTTTGGCTACGGAGCCCTAAAAACATATCGCCTTTCGCATTGCTTAGCAACCAATCAATATTGTGCCTTTTTTAAGACACTTTTTCGTGAGTGCAGCCAGTCATCAAACTATAAGACGTTGTAACGCCAAAAAACTTGGCTTAATAAGAGCGAATCTCGGTAATTGATAAAGGCATAGGGGTAGAATACTTAGATATGTCAAAGAGATGCGACCGAGTACGAGCTATTCTTCATACATTTAACAACATCTGGTAAAGAAACAAAAATACAACCAAATTCAGTTACGTTCTTTGTTCATTTCAGCCGGTGCTCCTTTAAGAGTATTATTAAGGAAAGAGCCTTTATTTCATTTCCAAATCACCAGAGGATTTGGACAAAATTAATCACACCACAGTATAAAGAGATAAAATGCAAATGTCTCTATATTATAGCGGCTTAAGATTCGGGCATAACAATATAAATCTTGCGATGGGCGGGGGTCCACGAAATTCACGGCTAATGAGATTGTTCCTGCGAATGTTGTATCCGATAGTAGGGTGGCCATGTAGTAGAATATTAACAGGACTTGTCCGTATTCCCTCACTATTTTAGTGGTGGTTTTTTTTTAATCTGGTGTAGTACTGTCAGTTGTTCTGAACACAATTAGAATGTTACTTCAAGTGACGTAGTTTTCGACAGGTCCTTCTGTTTTTTAGGGTTTAAAAACATTGTAGTATTTCGTAATGCAACGGATAGTATTTTTTGAATAGAGATTTATGTAGTTCTTTTGAAAATAATCAGTCTTTAATTTCATTAGACTGGTCTGTTGGTCTAGTGGTTAGTGACCCTGACTGCTAAGCCGGAGGTTCGAACCTCACCCAGGAGAAAACTTTGTGTGATGAACACGATAGTGTATAGATAAATAAACCTAGACACAGATCTAGGTGTTATTTATTTATAATATGTATGTATTTAGAAATATATAAGTATGTATATCAGTTGTCTGGTTGCCATAGTACAAGCTCTGCTTAGTTTAAAATCTGATGACGGTGTGTGTCTGGTTGCAAGATATTATAAGATATTATTTTATGATCCTTTTGTTTTGTTGGGGGTTTCAAAAGGTATAATAATATTGTGATTATACGTTGATTGGTTCTGCTTCCACCATGCAATGGAAAAAACAATTTTTGAATACAGATTTTTAACCCAGAAAATAACAAGCTCGTATTAAAATGAATAGACAACCAAATCCCTTGTCCGTTCAGTATTTGAGGTAAATAAATACCTTTAACTACTGCTAACAAGGGTTAATACTCAAAACTTCTCGCAGGAGTTGCAGAAATGTTCGCGGTAGCCCATACAAACACCCGAACTTAAATTCAATATCGTGACGGCTCGCAGTGAACACATTTACATACTAAACCTGCCGTAGTTCGTGAGAGATTCACCACACTTATATTGTTTGTTTAGCCTTCCTGGTCTTTAAGTTTTACTATGTGTGCCTACGTACAAGGTATCTCAGTGAATACTTGGTTGTCGCTATACATATAGCACGCCAAAAACAACTTAAACTACCACTACATTAAACAACAAAATTGTTAATACAATAAATGCATTTTTGTAAGATAGGAAAATTTGAAGTCCAGACCCAGGAATCGAACCCGAGACTTCCGTATGCCACCTTCACAAGACTTCAAATATTTATCTTTAATTTATTTAACTGGCAGGAAATGCCTATAAAAAATACTATAATATTCGGCCTGCGACATCATAATTTGTTAATTTTGTTTTTTGTAACGAAGCAATAACAAAAGCCGTGATAGTTGTATAACTACCGGCTAGATGGCGCAAGCGAGGGCTCAACTTGCGTGGATAAAACGATAGAAAAAATTGAGGTTTAGTAACATAGTCCAGATAGGTGGTCCGATTCCGGCCCCGGTTTGCAAACGGAAGTCTCGGGTTCGATTCCTGGGTCTGTACTTCATGTTTTTCTATCTTTCAAACATTCAATTATTGTATTAATAAAGTGGTTGGCAAGAAATGCCTATAAAAATTACTATAACAAAATTATTTACAACATCCAACTTACGAATTCGCTGCTTCGTGATGATGGTGTACATGACTAATCGCTTCTGAAAGCCCATAACGAGCGAGCTTTTCAGTCGCATGTGTAACCACTCTTTGCGTTAATGGGTGGAGGAAGTTTGCTATAATAGGTGAATGAAAACATCATGAAGAAACTGAAAAACGTAGAACTAAATGTTTTACACGCGTGACATCTGTACTGGTAAAGTCCTGATTTTAGTTTATGTCAAATAAAGACTATTTGTCAAAATATGCACATGGAGCGCTATATCTGTGCCATTTTGCGTTAGCTATTTGATTACTATTCAAAGTATGGTAATGTTCGTGCTCTCTATTGAAAAGAGGATGTTATATGATGCCGTGTGGTACCAGCTTAAAAATAATGCCCTCCCATTTCTTCCTCTGGGTGTCATCGAGGCAACTAAGGGACTTTACATTGGAGGACGGGCAGCCGCATCCTCGGAGTACTTTAACGCCTTACTCCAATCGATTGCGATTATGGAAATTACCCCCAGGCTCTATAATATGTAGGTTCTACTAAGGAGACCTGTGCCTAGCAGTGGGGCATCATATGGGTTGATAAGTAATGTACAGCAAATAAAACAAATAAAATGTTAATAAATGTTTAATTAAATCCAGGACTAGTCATCGTTTTTACAATATTTACTTTATTAGAGTCTTGTAGCTACCGTTTAATGACTGTCTAGCTGTCTTTCCTATTCTCATAATTTATTTTCCTCCTTAAGTTTCATAAGAATCACTTGAGTCTTCTTTTTTAATTATTTTTTCCGCCATCTTGCTGTTTTCTAGTGCCAACTCATATTTCTCTGGTGTGTCAGTTATAATTGTTAATTTGCGAATTTCGTTTGTTCTCACATCCGCTTTTGACACGGAAGCTTTTGGAATTAACAATTTTTCTGATTTCTGCTCTATTGCCATCCCATCTGCATCATCTACATTTCGTTTAATTGACAATGAAACATCAAACACATATTTAACATCAGTCGATTTAGTACAGGAGTCATCAAAAATTATTGTTTTATTAAATGACGTAGATTTTACTTCACTAACCTTTGAAGATTTTAAAGAAAAAGATTGGTTGCGTTTCAAAAATGATTTTAACCAATCAGATCCTGCTTCTCTATTGACACGCCATGATTGTGGAATTTTTATTTTGTACTTAGAAGCCCATGCAACGGCCAGTTGTCTCACATCTTTTGGGGTCAATCCAAGGTAAATTTTGCTGGATTTAGTCAAATACCGCACTAAATTGACCTCTTGCTCGTCGCTGAATACTTGTTTATTCTTCTTGTAACCCATAGTGATGGATTCAATAGATGACCCATTCTCTTTAGCTTCTTTGATTTTCTTTAAATATCGTAATAGTGACATTTGGCATAAACCAAACTCTCTTGCTACGCCGCGAACTGTTTTACTTTTATCCTCTTCTATGATAGCTGCTGCTTTCTCGAATGTATCTTTTGATGCATTACCACGATCTGTTTTTCTTTTGTAAGTCCTCATCCTAAAAAAATAATAGGTGTAGCACTCTACATTTTTTTTGATTATAAAAATCTATGTCAAACAACATAATAACTACTCCCGAAACAAAAACATGACATTTTATATGTTCGTAAACTTTCGCGATTTAACGTAAACTTTAGCGTGAGCTAGCTTTCGATCGTATTGCAACCATATTGCCTTCCCGTGGTCACGGCCATTACAATACGGTCGAGACGTCGAGCAATAAAATAAAGGTATTTAGCCTTAAAATATTAACGAGATTAAGACCCGTACCTTATAAAATTCTTATGACATTTTTTCCGAATGGAGCCGTGGTAGCTAAATTATAATTAACTACCCATTTTGGTTACAAGAAATGCCACAACATGTGCGAGAAAATACACACTCCAACGATAAAATCGGTCATTTTGGGTCATAGAAACAATCAATAGGAATTCCAAAGACCACTGTATAAATGCACGTTTATAACAGATTAAAACACGTAAATACCACAACTCATGTTTCATTGCTTGGTAACGCATTGAGACTGAGTGCAGTGAAGCGTAATGTTGTATATTTAACACGTTTTATTAATTTTAATCTGTCAGGTATATATTTCTAGAGGCTAACGAAACTTGAAATAAATGGACACACTATTTGAAGAAAAGAGATTATTTAAAAAATGTAATAAAATGTAAATGTTTCTAACCTTCAATTTTGCTGTCAGCGTGCACGGCTGTATCTCACACAAAAGCGATCCCGTCACTGGCTCGCGCAGCTGTTGCGATCGGCGCGTGGGGTGATCACTTGTCTCTTTCTAACGCTACAGTAGCGTCAACTTTATAAGCAACCGTGTCTTGTCACTACTAGCCCCGGTTTCCCCTAATAAAGTTTCGATAAGAATATCGTATTAATCTGCAATATACTAGTAGTTTTACTTAGTCCGGGAAGGAAGTGACAACAATACAAGGCACAAGGCCGGTATGGGTTCTAAAGGTTGATTTTTTTTAATATTGCGTCACATTGGTGGAGTAAAGATATTTTTTTACTCCATTCAGCTAAATAAATGATGAATGTTGGTTACTTACAGACGGATTATAAAGTTCTCGAACCATTTTTTTTGTCGAAAGTGTTCCGAGATGCCTATGTGTGCGTTGCTCGAGGTATTATGCAGGGGGATTTTTAAAATACTAAGAACATCCCGCTCTTGGCTTCCTTATATTATACCAAATAACTTCGTAATATAATTTTTGAAAAAAAAAAAACAATGTAACCCTTTACCACCTACCACCTACTTTGGTCATACAACCATTTACCACACATCTAAGAGACCCCGAAATAAAATGAATGTTTCTTTGTCAGGTTTAGTAGAAAAAGGTCTAGAGGTTTAGGGGTCGCTAAACCTTACAATAAATATATTTTTTACTCCAAAAACAAAGTGATAGATGATTAAGGGTTATTATACTAAATATTTTTAGTTTTGCAGCACCCTTACGGGGTCTATGTATGTTTAAGGACTGCCTGTAACAACATTGTGCAATAAATGAATAAATAAATAAATATTTTCCAAAACTGATATAACAAAGATATTTAGTGTTATTTATAGAAGCCACTAACGGAAGATTATTAGTATATTAAAAATGATTCTGTACATGAAAGTTTCCTTTTGTATTCTCGATGTTTTGTGCATGTAATATCGATCTACATTAACCTAACGTTAACCTCAAACTACTAATACTACAATTAAGGTGTTCACACAACTACCGCGTCTATAATGATAATTAGCACAATCAACACTTCACAACACTGGCCGATAATTACGTTATCTGGTCTGATTGTCAATAGCATTGCACTCGGACCATGAGTGCGTTCATTTGTATGTTTGCTACCTACATTATTATGAACTAGGCAATATTATACCTAAGTAAATATTAATAAACTTTTGCGATTTGTTATTAGGTATACAATATAGTCTACCCGTGATCTCCAGTTGCAATACGGTTTAAATAAGGGAAGGGGGGGGGGGATTTAACTTAAAAATATTCTAAAATGGTTTGTATAATAGGCTAGTTTCCTACGTTATAATAAAACAAGCATTGAAAAAGTTTAAATTCAAAATTCTTCATTAACTTAGGATGCAAAACCACCAGTATAAAAGTATGTACTATCATTTAAGTGGTTAAATACAATATTTATCTATTGCGCTATTGTACACAAACATGACAATTTAAAAAATAACAATGACAACGACATGACAATCATAAAAAGTTTATCTCTCAGAAAAAAATACATACTGGTGAAATTTGAATGATATTGTTCGATCTTACTGACATAATAATAAAAAAATGTAGGAAATAATATAGGTAAGTGTAACATTTAATGTTGTATTCCGATATTTTCAGTCATGTACAAATTATCATGCATGAACTAAAAGGTCTTTAATTTCATATTATTGAATTGTGTATTGATATAAATTAACTTTAGTTCTACTTCAGGTACACACATGTCGAAATAAAAATAAAAAGCAGCCTACGTGCTAGTAATTACCTATATTGATTAATAGCCATACATTTAAATATCGGTTTTAAAAGCGAATAGAAAAACAAATGAATATTTTTTTGTGTGACTCAACTAATGTGGCATTGTGGGTCCCATATATCTTCTAGCAATCCTGTTAACCCCTCCAGCTAAGCTCAGTAGCTTGTGTTAGGAGTGGGTTCACGTCGGTAGTGTAATTGGTAAGATTCGAACCCGCGACCTCAAGATTGCGAGTCTAATCCCTTAGCCATTAGGCTACCGCCGCTTCATTGAATTGAATAATTGGACGTAGTTGAGTTGTAATACATATAACAATCCTATAGTAAAGGATCTATCCTTCAATTTCATCTTTCCATAGTATACTATGGAAAGATGAATGGTCTCACTGAACCGATCTTCCTAACCGATTTCTGTCATGGGAATTTCAGCAAACACAAGACAACTATGCCAGGGATAATATTGGGTAGAAGTATTCATACACTGTAGTGTAGCAACACTCTCTATTCCTTTAATTTCAAAGTTTGAATGGATGGAATTTTTCACAACCGGATTGTAGGTTCGTGGTCTTTGAAGCAACGGGAATGCGATATTTTTCAAAATTTCGAAATGTTTCAATTCAGTAATGCTTGAATCATTAAGAAATCGGCAATATATTTCATCTCTTCCAGAAATCAGATTACCGATCAGACTGGGAATTATCCAGAAAAATGTACTTAAGGGGGCATTACACTGATATATTTATTTAGCGCTACGTACACAGCGACACGATCGCCGGCCTCGCTCTTCCACACACTACCACTACTTCACAGTGCGCAGGAGTGCAGGTCAAAATAAAGTAGAATATTCGTTCGTACATATCTCAGATTACAACGCCATGACTATAACAATACGAAAATGCTCGTTTTTGCATTTTCCCGCAACTTCAAAATTTATTTGCGGGATCATATTAAGACATAATTATCCTTAAATTTCTTTGTTTCATCTACTAGAAAAACTCTTTGAATAGTGACACAATTTTTTTCGTGTTCTAATATCTAGGTTTTCTATATAAATTTGTTTTACGTAATCTTGTTTTTTTTATAGATGGGAAATCATCATATGACTTCTACCGCTGTGGGCACGAGCGGGAGGGCGTGTCAGACTCATACTGACTAAAACCCATCTGTGTTCCTTCTTTCGCCCTGGTATATAAATTTGTTTCGCGTTATCTACCTTATTAAACATTACCTTACCTATATTAAACATTGAGTATATATACTTTTTACAATTCCACAAATAAAAACGCAAAGAAAAATCGTCAGAAAGTAAAATGCCTTTAACATACAAACACTACATGAACGGAAGGATTCCTGACCTGATTACAGAATCCTATAAAACGGTGGCAAATCTATCCGTTAAAAAAAATAGGTCACATCAAAAGCGCTCGCACTAAAATCAGCAAATACGTACGTTGAGCTCAGGATTACAAGTCTAAAATCTAGGTCACCTAATTCTATGTTGATAGTTGAAGTCTAGATTTTTCCAGTTTCGACAAATAAAGGTTTGTTTGATTCAATTAGAGCTACGCTTTGATGCAAACGGAGCTGAGATGAGCGGAGAAGTAATGAAAATATTGGCACGGTCAAAGTCAAATACTCAAGCGCATCTGAATTGTAAGAAGTTGTTTAGCCTTATGTTGTCTCTTTTACCTTTTAAGGTGAATAGGAGAATGCCTTCATGTTGAGTATCTTTTGAGAATATTCGGTAAAAGTTTATCGTAAATAAGTGGTGTTTAAACGTGCTGTGTGGTACTTACTTATAAATAGTGCAACCCCATTTTTTCTCGTAGGTGTCGTGAAGGAGTAAGGGATTTCACACCAGAGGACTGTGCTGCTCGTCCTCTGCGTACTTTAAAGCATTACTACGGTCGTGAACCCGCTCGCCAAGCATGGCGATTATGGCAGTCACCCCCAGGATCTAGTAAGTTCTACTGGGGAGTCCCGTGCCCAGCAGTGGGACATCAAAAAAGTTGATAAATATGAGGAAATATAAAAGCATGTACTAAATACCTTCAAACTTGATATCTTTATTCGGGAAACTAAGCAAAGAAACAAACAGAGTTAATGCAAACATATTTCACTTAATGAAGGTAACCTTAAATTCACAATAACCCATAGATGTAACGAGGTGTACTGCTGGCAAACAGGTGAGTGTGGATGTTCCCCCACGGGGGCCCGATATGGATGGTCCACTATGAATGTCACACGTCTCCGAATCTTTATTTCTAGGATATGTGAGTTCCGGTTTTGGATTTCTGGTTTAAGGTCAAAGCACCTGATCAATTCGGAAAGGGATCGGCACAGTATCAACTCGAGCCGTTCAGTATTCTTTGTATGAAGCTCTCTACTGCTACGAACACTAATCGGATTCGTAACGTAATCGCCTCGCATTGAGGCAAGCTCACGAACATCTGACGATTCCTTTCCGAGTTAATCAGTGTGCTTTGACCTTTAGGTTTTAAACCTACGTTTACGTTACCTAAGTTTCGCAACTTGTCATTTAGCATCCTCGTCTATCTCAGCTTCACTCCGCTTCGTTTGCGATAAAGACCCAGTCTTAAAACTTAGACCAACACTCAGATCGAGTGTTTAGTTAACATAGACCCCTGAGACCTCTGGCTCTACTTGGTCTCAAGTTCGTTAAATAAAACTATGAAGGACAAGAAGGACAAACTTTGAGTTAAAACAGGCAAACTTGCCAACGGTTCCTTTAGACATTTTAATTAAAATTGTGAAGAAAAACATTGCTGAAGTAACCTGAGTTTGCTTGAGAGTATATTTGAAACTATAATATTATAAATTCAATAGTAGTTTTTACTTAAATTAAATGACAAAGTAATATCAAAGTAAGTATATTAAATGTAGTACCTGGATGACCGAGCTTCGCTCGTTATTTTTTTTTTACGACGTTTTTCAAAAATGAAACCTAGCTAGATCGATGTATCTCCCCCGAAATCCTCTACATACTAAATTTTATAAAAATCGCTTGAGCCATTGCCGAGATTCAGATTATATATATAGGTATATATATACAAGAATTGCTCGTTTAAAGGTATAAGATGTATATTGTGTGTAATGATTCTCACTCTCTGTCTTACACTGAAATCGACCGTACTCCTGTGGGCCTAGACAAAGTCAGATTCGAATAGCGATGTCGTTAATCACACTAATATTATAAAGAGTGTGTATGTTTGTTACTTCTTCACGTCTAAACGGCAGGAGAGATTTTAATAAAATTTGGTATGGAGTTAGCTGACACCCTGGATTAACACATAGGCTAATAAACAGCGGGTAACACCGCGGGACACAGCTAGTAGAAAATAATTATAGTATAGAATTTGACGTTTGCGGTGACAAATTCGCTACGAAACGAGTGTACCTTGTCCAAGCCCCCTAATCTACTTATTCACGATCTTTAATTTCGTGCCCACGGCAAGCTTGCGGAAATGTCAAAACCTTGTCATAATGGTAAATGGCTGCGTTTAGAAATACATTTTTTCAAACGAGGTTTAAAGAGAGTTTTCACTTCACGGTAGGCAGCGGCTTGGGTGTGTCCCTGACATTCCTGTAGTCCATGAGCGGCGGTTACCGCTTACCATCAGGTGGGCCGCTGGCTCGTCTGCCAACCATAGGCAATAAAAAAAAAAAAAAAAAAAAACATTAACGCGCATGCCCGGCGGACATTTTCGAGCACGCCGCGCATGCGCCTTAATGCATTTGTGAGCACAACCTCACCGTTTACCATTACACCGGCTCCACACGTTGGCCCCAACGTCGGGCTCAATGCCACCCGTCCAACTTGTGGATAAATATTGGCTAAATATATAGCTTTTGAGTTATTGTTCTTTGATAACATCAATTCCAAACTTTCTTTCGTAGTTTCTTATATGCGATGGTTTATTCTGTGTCTGGTTGTAATTTATCTATAACTAGCTGTCCCGCGCAACTTCGTATGCGTAAATTTTTCCCGTTTTTGCAACACTTCTCGTCGCTACTCCGCTCCTATTAGTCGTAGCGCGATGTTAGCCTATAGCCTTCCTCGATAAATGGGCTATCCAACAAAAAAAGGTTTTTTCAAATCGGACCAGTAGTTCCTGAGATTAGCGCGTTTAAACAAACAAACAAACAAACAAACTCTTCCGCTTTATAATATTAGTATAGATATGTATGTATTTAAAAATATATAAGTACGTTTATCTATTGTCTGGATACCATAGTACAAGCTCTGCTTAGTTTGGGATCAGATGACGTTGTGTAAGTTGTCCCAAGGTATTATTATTATTATACAATTATATAAAATCAGAGCTTCTGTATGTAATGTCAACACAGTTTTTAATTTTGTCTGTTTGTCGATCTGTCTGTTTGTTTCAGGTAATCTCCCAAACGGCTAGCCGTATTTTGACGGGACTTTCACTATCAGACAGCTGATGATGAAAGGAGCACCTTAGGCGTCATATCATCTCGTTAACTTCACGCGGGCGAAGTCGCGGACACAGCTAGTTTCTTAATAACCGATTAATCTCACTCTTACTTCGGCAAGATGAACCTTAATTACTTAACCAGTGATAGATAACTTAAAATAACGGCGAATGTTATAAAAAACTTAATAAAGCTGAAAGCTTTATTTTCTAGAAATTGGAAAATTGTTTTTTTATTAAACTTTGTACAAACTTAGGCTTTTAAGTTCGCACTAATATTTTAATATAGAAAAGTCTTGTAATGGCCAATTTTGGGGTAAATTGGCTCATGTAATGGCTACCTAATCTTTGTGTTATATTTTGACTTATTAAGAGAGTTTATTGCAAGCTGTGTGCAGTTTTATGAATGTAAAATATTCTTTATAACTTTATAAACATGATTGTTTTTAAACTTTCGCGATGTTTACACATAGGTAAAGGCACGAACCTTTTATTTACCCGACGTTTTGATCGAAAATGAATCTAAATTATCAAGACCAGGCGAGGGTAGTTAACCCCGTGCCTTACAGAGACATCATCTAAGTTGCCATCAGTCGACCCGTGACCACGATCGGTGCAATTAGATCGAAACGTCGGGTAAATAAAAGATTCGTGCCTTTAAATATTTCACACGATTAAGTCCCGATAATATTCTAATATTTATTAAAATGTTAAAAAATTAGGAAACGTAGCGTAAATTTGTTTAATAAAGTTGTTTAATAAAGTTGTTTAGTAAAGTTGTTAAAAACAGTTTACCATACACTTATGTGGGAAAAAACGTTTTAAGAATTGACGAATCAGAAAGTTGACAGCTTTTGAAATGGACAAGTTACAAAGTGGACGAAGTCGACCGGAGGAAAACTAAATAAAAAAGTTGGTTCAATAAAACAAAAAACAAACAATCTCTTATGTACTTGCCTCCTTAATTTGAGTTCTTATGAAAAATTATTATTTAAATGTCGAATTAAACAGATTATTAAAAATAATGTTCCAATAATTACATGTAATCAATGAAATCCTGTTGCTATAAAAAAGGTAGATCCATAAATTCTATCAGCAATAGAAAAAGGGCCTTCAAAATATTCATAATTCGATCAAAATTACTTCAGCTGTTTTGGAAGCAATCAACTTTTGTCTCATAATATGTTGACGGAGCTTTTAATATAGCATATTAGCTTTACCCGACTGCCAAAGGAAGGTGATTTTTCTATGAATATTTAAAAAGAAATGTCTCAAAACTATAAAAGCGATGGTGCCTCTACTAGCCGTCAGCCACGCCCCTACTAACCAATTGGAAATATATTCTCTTAATGTCGCGCGAGATCTACAAAGAGATAGCTTTAATGGACGCCCAGGGATCTCCCTGTGCCCATAGAAACCTCACGGGAATAATTTCTTCAGCTGAAATTGTGTTTTGGGGCTCCCAAAGTTTTATTTTGATAGGGTCTTGGGGTAAAGTCTTTGTGGAGCGTGAAAACGGGCTCAAATTCGAATGGCCCGCACTTTGCTGGCTTTACAGGTTTTAATAACGTGATTATTTCACTTTGACGTCAGAAACGGTTGTGAGTCAAGGTTCGGAATGTGCCTATTTTATTACATAGGTAGGTACTAGGTTACGTCAGGGTCTTCGCACACGTGGGTGTTAATGGTTGCGATAAACAGTATTCTATGTTTAGGCAATAAACTGACTGTATGCCAAATTTCATTACTTAAAGCGTTTATTCGGTTTTGTGTCACAAACAACTAGACATAAAAACTTTCTTATTTATAATAGTAAGTACTACATGTAGGTATACCAGCGTTTTTCCCTCTGCGTCAGTCGCGCAGACATGTTCGCATATTCCCACAGGATAGGTACGTGTATTTTCTGTCCGTAAACTCTGCAAATAACCACTCCATTGTTGCTGCGAGCTGATGAAAATTGAATGACACGATTCCATTTTATATTCTACAAAAAACTGAACAATAAATAAGCACTTACGATTGCAAGCATTCGAGCCTAGCCAACTACTCAGGAATTATTAAAGTTCACAAGTGTGTGTGCAGACAGATTCATTCTCTATTCCCCCACTCTCTTAGTCCATGGGAGAGAAATCCGACACAACTGGGCAGAGACTAGGCGCAGGACAGACAACTTTACATGCCTTCCGTAGTACAGAGAGGTTAAATAGCGGCTTAAGACTCACGCGAGAAGTTCGCCCAGAAGTCTTGCCGAGAAACCAAGAAGGTTATAATAATAATAATAATATCTTGGGACAACTCACACAATGCTATCTGATCCCAAACTAAGCAGAGCTTTTACTATGGAAACCAGACAACTGAAAAACATACTTATATATTTCTAAATACATATATATTATAGATAAATAACACCCAGACACAGGATAAACCATTGTGCTCATCACACAAAGTTTTATCCTGGGTGCGGATCGAACCCACGACCTCTTGCATAGCAGTCGGATACACTCCCACTGGGCCACAGAGGCAGTCAAAAAGGTAGAAGGTAGAAGTAGTGACGAAGGTACTACACTCATGCGATGATCCAGAATGGACGACAGTGCTATTGTGTTCATTAGCTTAATATAATCTTGTAAATACTAAAATTAAAATCATAATAAGAAACAAAGAACTTTAATTCTGCCTCTGTGGCGCGGTGGGAGTGTGTCCGACTGCTACGCAAGAGGTCGTGGGTTCGATTCCCACACGGGACACCACTTTGTGTGATCCACAAATTGTTGTTCCGGGTCTGGGTGTAATTTGTGTCCGTGACTTGTATGTTTGTAAAGTCCCCCGTGACACAGGGCTTGTACCCTACTGCGGGAATTGTCTTTTAAAAAAAAAAAAAAAAAAAAAATTCTAATTTTTTACCTATTCCACATTTTTAACACTTAGGTGAGGTTCACAACGCATGGATACACCGTGGCATTTCAATCTCACGGTAAATCCAAGCGTTGTGAACCACCAAAACATAACCTGGAAATAGAGAACAAGAATGTGATACCGTTCTCTTTTCTCATCCGAGAAACCCTTTGAAGCGGGCAAATATCGACACCGATTGGAGAACATACGAGCTCGACAACAAGACTATGAGTAACCGATCACATTCATGTTTCTCGGAGGTTTTCGGCATGAGTCTAGAGGCACCATTAAAATTGCTAGACAACAGACATCGTGTACTTATAGGCAGACAGTGTCAACGTTGTTTATATTATCTGATATATCCCCGTGTATTATCTTTACAAGGTTTAATCAAACTTCACACTGTCTGTCTATAGGTAACTAGGTAACACTACCATTCAGAATGGTTTATAGGTTGAATACCTACATGCATATTATGTGTACAGGTACTTCCTATTAGGAGAAATGATGTTGAAGAATGATTAATTAGAGAATTAAGTCTGTGAGAAGCCGAGGTCGTGTGGCGCTAGTCTATACTTCTATACATCTATACTAATACTAATAGTAATACTAATACTAATACTAAAACTAATACTAATATAATATTATAAAAAGAAAAGATTTGATTGTTTGTTTGTATTGAATAGGCTCCGAAACTACTGAACAGATTTGAAAAATTCTTTTATCGTTGTGAAGCTACACTAAACCCGGGTGACATAGGCTATTTTTTATCCATGTATTCCCACGGGAACGGGAACCACGCGGGTAAAACCGCGAGGCGTCCGCTAGTTGCTTATAAACACAAAGCTTATAAGCAATAGATGAAGAAGACTAGGAAAATTACGAGCATATTCAATATACGGTGGCAGCGTGGCTCAAGGGCTTCAAGCGATTACCTGCATAGTGATGCATGGTTTGGCCTGGCTGGCTACCTTTGATATATTGTTTACGGGCTTATGTTAATTGAAACTTGGCATTTACTAACGTTAGGAATTGGTTGACCACAGAACTTTATGTTTGGATAGAATAGTTACAATAGTAAATACAGTATGAATGGAAATGACTAGCCTGTTGGTCTAGTGGATAGTAACCCTGACTGCTAAGCCGGAGGTTCGATCCCCACCCATGATAAAACTTTGTGTGATGAACATTATGGTTTAGTCTTTGTCTGGGTGTAAAATCTATAATATGTATGTATTTAGAAATATATAAGTATGTTTATCAGTTGTCTGGTTGCTATAGTACAAGCTCTGCTTAGTTTGGGATCAGATGACGTCCTGTGAGTTGTCCCAAGATTTTATTATAGATATTATTATTATAAATAAGGACCGAGCTTTCTTATTTTTACCCGATTGCGCGACTCAAAGTAGGGTAATGTGTTTAACAGTCTATGTATGTATGTATGTATGTATGTGTGTTCCTTTGTGGCACTATATAGACCAAACGCGTGGGCTGATTTTTATGATTCATACATCAATCGATTTGTATTAATCTTGCGAGTGTCACTAAAGACATGACAGCAATCAAAATTCAAAATGGCGACAGCCAGACGCCATATTGTGATATAGAAAAAATAAAGTAACAAATTATATTATGTGGGGTATCATTGTGTAGGTAAAATCACGATGAGTTTTCTGTTTAAATTACCGTTTAGGATTTATAGCGATTTAAAGTTTGTTACCAACCATTTTTAATTAAATTTTCAGTAGTTACAGTTATAACTTCTTACAACTAACTACTAAAAATCTTTAAATAAATAAAAATAATAATAAAAGATGGAAACAATATAGCCTTAACTCATGCAGTCGGAGGCATTCATAAATCCCAGTGAACTTACTAAAATGCCGCCGAGTGCATAATTTAAAGCTATCGTGTTTCCACCTTTTTTTAAGCAGGCATGTTTTTTATTTTTTTTCTTATTTGACGAATTGTCAGCCGGCTTTTTCTATACTCCACCAATGTAATGTAATATTAAAATTCTTATACCTACATTTTTCTTATAATTAGACTCATAGTATTATCAGTAGGTACTCAAAAGTGTTTTTTTTTTAATTATGTCAATAATGCAATCTGTCTCATTTGGACATTCAGCAATACTTGTAATTTATTTTTAAAGAGCGTTTGCGGTCCTAGTCCAGTAACAAGGTCACTTTAAATTTATTTTTATTTGTTTTGACAAAGATCCAAAGGAGTTTTTCTTTTTATCCTGGTAAATAATATTGGTTTCATTAACTCGAGCGCAAGCTCATTTACGTGGTTGTCTATACAGTTTTTGTGTTTGTGCATTCTGTTTTCGATTTCCTCCTTTATGGCAGCAATCCCCAGGTCGTGGTGTAATCTCTCGTTGGTTATATACCATGGAGTGTCTATTATGATTCTCAGCAGTTTAGATTGGAATCTCTGCAGTATTTCTAAATTGGAATTGGCGGAGGTGCCCCACACCCACAACTGAATGCCATATGTCCATGATGGTTTTATAATGCACTTGTACACCGGTAGTTTATTTTCCAAGGATAGCTTAGATTTTCGATTTAATAGCCAGTAGTATTTCCTTAGTTGTAGGCCGAGAGCTTTCCGCTTTGTGAATATGTGAGTCCTCCATGTTTTTAATATAATCAGTGATTATACTAACATTTAAACTTTTGCGTTGCATGATTATAACTATTTATTATCATCGCTGCGACAGTCCGCTTGTGACCACGGCAGGTGCAACCTGGTCGAAACGTCAAGCAATTTTAAGGTAAACAATGCGCGTTAATTCCCGTATAATAAATAGTTATAATCAGTGATTTCCTAACCAATTTCAGTCACAGAAAACGACACGACTGGAGAAACATTAGGCGAAGGACCAATCGTAGGGCTGTGGCCTTGTTAGAAAACGACCATCCACCTATGGAACTACAGTGATAGAGTTTCGGCTCGTATCGTTATTTAAATAGAACACAATTTTAGTCGGCAAAAATGTGAAAACTGGTTAATTAGCAGTGAGGCTAAAACCGCATTCACGTGGGCCTTTCATGTCAGACACAGAACAAAAATAAATGTGGCTTGGACGCGATGTCGCTCAGCGACTTAATCATTGTGGACCATGACTTTGTAGATAAGCAAGGTTTATGAATATTCAAAACAATATGTAGGTACGCTTGTCTGTTGTGATTAAGGTTTCTCTGTAAAGAAATTAATAAAGTAATGTTTCTCTTTCTTTATAGAAAAATACATATACTTATATAAGAGCCATTTCGCAAATTTGACTCATTTCTATGGAATGACGTTTGTGCATCGTTATTTATTGAAATTCGGATGGATAATAATTATGTTTTTTAATATCTGAATAAATAAATAAAATAGCATTATTTTATAAGTTGAAGGTCAAAGTCATTTATTTGTAAATACGTTTTATTTCATACAAATATCATTATAAAATGGCGAAATTTTTCAGAAATATTGACTGCAGTTTTTCTTTTTTTTCATTGTAATGTAATGACTTATTTAAAATGTGCGACATTATGTGTGAACAAATTTATATTTCTGATGTTTTGGTAATTTTACAGTTTATTTAAAGTGGTTTATTGAAAGAATTAGCCCTTTGAAAATAGCTCCACACGTATATTCCTTAAAACGGGATGTGGGAAATTGATCATTACAAAAGAAACAAAGTAATATTTGTAAATGTGATACATTTACTGTCAATAGTAAAGATGTGTCTATTTTTGACATGTATTCGATAGTGTAAAAGTATTTCATATGAGGGTAAATTAAGCGCTTGAAAATGCAGATTCGCTTGAAAAGGCATTTCGCATTGACATGTCAGTAATTTTTATAGGCATTTCTTGCCAATCACTTTACAAATACAATAATTGCATTTTTGAAAGATAGAAGAACTCGCGAGCATCAAGGGATGGAAAAATTTGACGTCTAGTAACATAGTCCTGATAGGTGGTTCGCTTCTGGCCCCGGTTTGGCTACAGAAGTTATGCTTAGTTACTTAGTTAGCTCGGGTTCGATTCCTGGGTCTTGACTTCAAATTTTCTTTCTTTCAAAAATGCAATTATTGTATTTGTAAAGTGATTGGCAAGAAATGCCTATAAAAATTACTTCAATATTCGGCCTGCGATATCATAATTTAAAATACTCTCTGTAATGAAGCAATAACCGTGATAGTTCTTTAACTACCGACTAGATGGCGCATGCGAGGGCCCAACTCGCGAGCGTCAAGGGATGGACAAATTTGAGGTCTAGTAACATAGTCCAGATAGGTGGTTCGCTTCTGGCCCCGGTTTGGCTACGGAAGTCTGTGGTTGGATTCCTGCGTTCAAATTTTTCTATCTTTCAAAAATGCAATTATTTTATTGGACATGTCAGTAACATGTCAATGTGAAATGCCTGTTAGTTGTTTTGTTTACCGCTCGATTCATCAGCGATATCAAAGTGTGGGTTGTTCAAGCGCTCATTGTAAGGAGCCTCCGTTCTGTACTATCGAAGTCTTTTAGTACCCGTTTGTAACATGTCCCCCGTTGACTCACTGACGCATCATACATTACTAATATCAAGGCAGTGGTTAAACTGTCTGTCACAATTTTCCCTAAATCTTTCTATATAAGTATAATGTCTGTGACACATTCACGTGTCACAAGCGAGGCGACAACTTAACACGCCAAGACCCTTAGGGAGCTCAATATGTAAACAACGTTGGTAAAATCAACGCGTATTTTCGTGACAGTTTAAAACATGGATGTGTTGGGAACGATTTGTAGAACAAATTGTACTTTTTTTAGATTTTGAACTTAGACACTTCTTGCTAACGTAGCGAATTTACACCATTAGTACCTAATGTACAATGTACATAAACTTGAGGAGCATTGATTCATTGTTGTACAGTTTTAACTAGCCCAGGAGCCAGAGAACCAAATAGTTATATTAACATATACGAGTAAACATTATTATTAATAAGATTATTATTGATAAACTACATGTAATAGGATAGAAATAGAAATACGTTTAATTCAGCCTGGAGCTTACAAAAGTAGCAAAGTTGGCGGCTTGACAATATAATTAAAAATTAAAACGACACATTAAAGCAGACAAAATTAACATAAGTAGGTACATGTACTTAGGTCGGTAAGGCGGTGTGCTGCTCCGCAGGCTCATACTAGTGGAAATAATAAATATATCAAATTATGGTTTAGAACATCGGGCTTTTGTGTCGTTAACACATGTATAAAAAAGTCTTAATAAACTAATACATATTTAATGAAAACTAAAGTTATTTTATTGCACTTCGGTCGATAAAGTGATGTGATGCATCGTGAGGAAAAAAAGAAAATAATTATTATTCAACAATGTAGATTCGCACTCACTATTTTATTAGTTTAGTGCGAGGATGCCATTAAATTAGTAATTACTCTAAATAATAATAGAGAAAAAAAAACTAATTTTCGAAAATGTCAGTAACGAATAATAATTCGTTACTGACATTTTCGAAACATAATGGTCATTACTTCGGTAATATTTGAAGTATTTTTATGCTAATTTTTAGGGCTCCATAGCCAAAATGGCAAAACGGAACCCTTATAGTTTCACCATGTCCGTCTATCCGTCCGTTAGTCCGTCCACAGCTTTGCTTAGAGACTGTTAGTGCTTGGAGGTTGTAATTTGGCATGGATACACATATTACTTACGCTTACAAAATAAAAGTAATACAATCTTGAAAAACATTCTTTTTAGGGCACCTCCCCTATATGTAAAGTGGGGATATGATTTTTTTTACACCTATCCCATTGTGTGGGGTATCTTTAGATAGGTCTTTTAAAAATGGATAGGGATTGTTAACACTATATTTCGATTTAGGGATCTATTTGTGAAATATTAGGCTTTAAAATGCCATTTTTTCTTAGCACTCCTATCAACATTTTTTAGTTTTTAGTATATATGCATAGTGAAATTGAAAGGAAAACTATCACCGATAAGTAGGTTTTACAAGTTTACGAGTAACAGATCAAATGAAAACCTAAAAAAAAAACCATTAAAAATTATTATTAAGTATGTTGTTAGTAGTATTAAACAGAAACAATAGAGAACCCACTTCTTAAGTCAGATTCAGTACTACGAAACCCTACATTGTGCGTGGCCCGCCATGCACTTGCTCGGTTTTTATACATACATATTTAATGTATGGTGGAAAAATTGTACGTCTGAGACGAATTTTTCCTCCATACATTTAATATGTGTAATGGTCATGTGCCCCTATTTATCCTTACAAGGTGAATTGTGTATTTAATGCAGTCCTCATGCAAAAGCCTAATGCCCCATCCAGACTTTCGACGAGGCTACACGAGAGAACGTGAATGAGGACGGTGCGTTCGTGTCCTCTCGTCTTCCCTCGCCTCGACTCGCTGTCGTTTCGACTTGTGTCGGTTTTTCGATGCGATTCAAAAGACGAGAGAATCAACCACCCTCTCGCGCGCAAGACTTTATAGTATTGGTAAGCACATAAAGTAGCTAATGCAGTCAATCACGTCCATCTTGTAGTAGATGTAGGGGGCAACTGAATAAATTGAGAGCATGGCTAACACTTCTGCAGCCGCTCGCCAAGACTCGTACCGACAGCCTCTAGGAGGCGCCTCGCGAGAGTCTGTAGCCGGCATAATAATCATGTTAGCTCATAAATCCTCGTTTTATCATTTTCCTCATTTCACAAGTCATAAAATCAAAAATAACCATTTCATTTCAAGTTCAATATTTAACAAAATTTTCTGCAGTATGACTCTGTTGTAATAAATAGTATTTTTACGCGTGTTTTCATTATTTTTACTGTCGCCCGCGTGTCGTAAAGTTTCGGTTCAGTAGAGTTTCGACGGTACCTATACCCAAACGGTTACTTTGACGATGCCATCGTTTTATGGATGCTAAAAGATTTCTCCTGGTTTCTTCGAGATTTTATGGAGATTGTCGACGGTTAATCTGAAAGTTAATGGTTGACGTTTACAGAATGCGCGTTGGTTGACAGATAAACTTGTTTAAGTATTTTTCATTTCATTTTTAGAGCACGGATTACATGGTTGAGATCTTGCCACCTGGAGGCCTGCTTTGATTTAATTGACTTGAAACAATGAAAACAAGGTTTTAATAAAAATGTGGTGTTATTAAACAGAGTCAGCAACATGATGTCAATCCACCCCATCTAGTAAATCGTCAATGGGTTCGTACTTTTTGTGCTTCTTCTAAAATTAATTAGAAGAGTCCCCGTAGACTTTAGGTAATTAAGACTACACAAGTGTATGAATTTCGGTTAAGAACTAGGCTTACCAAAGACCATAAAAGCCTATCTACTGATAGAGTCCTGCGGTAAACGTAGTTTGTTTTTAATGTGCCGAATCCACACGCTTGCCAAACCTCGTAAAGCATCAACAAATTCAAACGTGTAGACAGGTAGTTTGGCTTGGCTTGCAAGGGTTTGCTAGCGCTTGCCGCCTGGTGTCGGATTTTTTGATATGCAAATCAAAGTAAGTTTGCAGCAGGCATTTGAGCCGACACGTTAGCGTGTTTGTGGCAAACGTGGTGATCCGGGATAATACTTCATGAGAACCACGACTCCCAACCGCCTTGGTCTATCTGAGTACCAAATTTCATCGTGATTTGACTGCCTAGGTGACCGAACAAGTGTTAGTACGAATGATGTGCGAGACGTTCTAGGTTATATTTATGTATTAGGAGGGAAGCAAGGGCGCGGGTATTAGCTAATCACACTCATACTAATATTATAAAGGCGAAAGTTTGTGAGTGTGTATGTTTGTTACTTCTTCACGTATAAACTGCTGGAGCGATTTGAATTAAATTTGGTATGGAGTTAGCTGACACCCTGGATTAACACATAGGCACAGCTAGTATATTATAAGTCCGTTCGTCCACCGGGATTCACCTGTAGTTCTGTACTATATTCTCCGAACTGCAAATTGAGGATAAATTTGCATAATTTCCTCAGAAACGATTATTCCTAGAAATGATTAATCTATTATTCTGTATAATTGTTGATATTGCACTGTTTGCACTGTATATTATAGGCCTTTAATTCCCTGGAATCGTTTACTGTTAAAATACTATGGTTTTACCTTCATTAAGGGTATAATCAGCTCATTATTTCTATTATCTGTTATATAAACTCATATTGGAAATGTGTTCACCAATAGTTTAATGTGTTAATAATATAATGAATTGATTGTATTTTTTTTTCTTTAAAACGATAACTAGCTATGTGGATTGAGTCCCACATTACTAGCAATCTTGTTAACCTCTCCAGATAAGCTCAAAGGCTTGTGTTAGCAATGGGTTCACGTCGGTAGTTAATGAGTAGGATTCGAACCCGCGACCTCACGATTGCGAGACCGACGCCTTAGCCATTACGCTGCCGCCGCTTCAAACTACAGTTAGTAGAATTAATTTCAAAAGTTGTGGTTTATAAATGCTATAGGTAAGAAGTATTATGATGATAAGACGTGGTTTGTGACCCTGCCTGCTAAGCCAAAGGGCGTGGTTTTCCCAAATTGTTGTTCTGAGTCTGGGTGTACTTTGTGTCCGTGATATGTATGTTTGTTCTTACAAACATTCCCTCGCCTTGTCTTTGAAATAAAAAAAATGTATTTTAAGTATAAAAAAATAAATAACATGCTAAATGAGCACATAATAGATCTCGGGCGATTATCCTGAGATAATATATTAGGTAGGTATATTTCATTATTATAAATCGTTTATATTTGTGCCTGTTAGTGAAGTGAAAACTTCTTTAGCGGCGTTGTGCAATTTTTTTTAAAATTTGTGATTTAATATTTAATATCTACATCTACACTAATAATATAATAATAATAATAATATTATAAAGAGGAAAGATTTGTATTTTTGTATGTAACGAATAAACTCAAAAAGTACTGGACCGATTTTAATAATTCTTTTTTGTTGGATAGCCCATTTATCGAGGAAGGCTATAAGCTATAACATCGCGCTACGACTAATAGGAGCGGAGCAGCGACGAGAAATGTTGCAAAAACGGGGAAAATTTACGCATACGAAGTTGCGCGGGACAGCTAGTTTATTATATATTGATTTAATTGTCGTTGTCATTGACATTTTTTAAATTGTCATGCTTGTGTACGATATCGCAATAGATGAATATTGTATTTAACCACATAAATGATAGTACTTTTATACAGAAAAAAAAATATTACCTAACCATTTCAAAATATTCAAAAATGCACAGCGATAATGTTCAAGTTTTCACTTCTGCCGGCACTCCCGGAATGCAACCCGTTTTTTTATGTATAAATAGGTATGTTTATCAGATGTCTGGTTACTATATCCATCAGTTTCTGGCTTAGAAGTCAGGGACAGTAATCACTAGATCAATAGGCCAGTCAGATATCCCTCTGTTAGCAAACAGCAGTTAGCTAACGACTTTATTTGGAGTTCTCAAATTTGAAGTAGGTAGGTAAACTAGCTGGGCTAGTTACCGCTTACTAAATAGTTTTTTGACAAACTTTGTTACCTGACAGCTGCACAGTTGAACAAAATTTCAGCAATATTAACTTTGGCACCAACTATGTCGGACTCGGCCCTGCGAATTAAAAAAAAACCTATTTTACAACGCAACGGTATCCAGCAGCAAAGCTACATTTCAATTCAACTGTAATGTAAATAAATATGAGCAATATCTAATACCTTTAATTATTTCACTTGATGAGTTCCCGATATAGTAGTTAGATATATATCTAACTAGCTTATCTATACTAATATTATAAATAATAATAATAAAATAATTAAAACTGTATTGACATAAAAGATCAAGTACAAAAATTTATGATAACCGTCTCCTGTGATAGTATACACTGTATTACAGAAGACATAATATACACAATATTATAAAGCTGAAGAGTTTGTTTGTTTGAACGCAGTAATCTCAGGAACTACTGATCCGAATTGAAAAACTCTCTCACTGTTGGATAGCCCATTTATCGAGAAAGGCGATAGGCTATATAACATCACGTTACGACCAATAGGAGCGGAGCAGCAATGCAAAATGTAGCAAAAACGGGAAAAATTGACGCAGACGAAGTCGCGCGGGTGTGTGCGGGTGTTAGATATATATCTAACTAGCTTAGGCTCTGCCCGCGTCATATAGACACGTTATTGCTCAGGTCCTAAAGAAAGTAGCGTGATGATATGTAGCCGATCACTTATTTCGGACATAGGAGATTATGCTCCCAATATTTGAATAAAATCTATTCAGTAGCTATTACATCAACCCCGAACAAATAAACAAACAGACACAAAAAAACTAAGCATGGTTTTGGATTCAGTAATGCATAATTCGTTTTTTTTAATATCTTGGGACAGATATAAAAAAAGTCGTTCTAGGTTAGTTTTTGTTAAATATCTTCAATGTAAAGCTACGTTAAGCAACGGTACCACTGCCGGTCTATAAATGGGTAACCGTTTACGGACATTGCCATACCTCTCCGTGCCTCGGAGACCACGTTAAACCTGTGGTTCTGCGCCTAATCTTTTCCCGGTCGTATCGGATTTCCATCCCATCGGAGAGTGAGATTGCACATATGTCTGCGCATACACATGTGTATTATAATATCCCTTGCATAGTTAGCTAGTCTTTAATGAGTTTGGCCGCGGTAACCGACTCGGTTAGGATACCAATATAATGCGAATGTTTAGATTAGTGGATGAATATATGTTCGTAAACTTTCGCGATTTGTACACATTATAGATTTTTTTAAGCTACGGGTCTTAATCGCGTAAATATTTCATTTTAAGGCTAAATACCTTTGTTTATTTCCCGACGTTTCGACCGTTTTGCAACGGCCGTGGTCACGGGCAGACTGAAGTCCAGTCTAACAAAGGTATTTAGCCTTAAAATAAAATATTTACGCGATTAAGACCCGTAGCTTATAAAATTCTATAGTGGATGAATGTTTGTTACTTAGGGATGGTCAACACGAGCGAGAGAATCGCGGCAATATTATCGTCGTACCACCTATTTCTATACACTATCTTAGAACGTGTCTCTACACAGTGATTTTATCGTGGCGTTGCGACCCGTGGCAAAAAAGTGACGATCATCGTCGCCCGTGGGAACCCAAATCAGAAAACAAAGTATGGTTTTCTTAAATCGCACAAGTGAACGGGTGAACGAGTAGAGATCACAATAATATACAGACATCAAATTTATAGTTTAGAACAGAGTTTCCCAAACTGGGTTCGATGGAAACCAAAGGTTCCATAGTTTTTTTTTTTTTTTGTAAATGAAAAGAAGCATGTGTTTTCCTGCGTAGAAAGAACAACAAGAAAATGAATTAGACAATTTCAATGTGTTTAGTTATGATACTTATAACGTTGGAAATAACTAATTATCTTGTAATTAATTTTCTTGTCTATGATTTCATTTTATGTATACTTATATTTTAAGCTCAAGAGTTAGTTTGTTTGATTGAACGCGATAATCTCAGGAAGTACTGGTTCGAATTGTAAAACCAAACATTTGTAATGGAAGTCCAACAGTACTGTCTACATCTATACCATAAATTAGGTATATCAGGCGGCGCGCCGAGACAGATAGTCCACTCGGAACCAAGCGCCATTTTATTACGTACACATTGACAGGTGCGTTTACAGGCCGTCTCGGGCAGTCTGGGACAGAAGTTCAGTCATACTGTCGCTCGCGAGTGTTTACCACGCATTCATCTATTGCTACGTGCTAATAAAATAAATAAGTCTTTTTATTACTGCTGCAGTGTTTGGATGTTTGAATACTACACAAAATTGTAATAACACGTTCTTCAAGTTTCCAAATAATATTGAAATGTAGGTAAAACTAAGTTTTCTCTTGTTAATAGGTACCTATAGATAAGTTTTGATAATGATTAATCATTCATTTCATTACACATTTCCTCAACTTATCGTTCGCTCGTATAACATCATTGCTTTAGGTAAGTAATGTGGTAGGTATATTTTCTGTCGGCGCACAGCCGCCGCCGAGAGGCGCTTGAGTCTGGCTAGGTACGGCGACCTCAAGACGAGCTATAACATACCAGTATAAGCGGGTCTTGCTGTACTTCCTGCTACTTAGGTCGTCGTCGTCGCCGTTTTTGGCGGGATCACTAGGTATAATACCTTAGCACAATGCACGTAAAATGGCAGCAAGCCACCATAGCATAGTTACCGTCGCGCGTCATCGTGTAAGATGTCGAGATCTTTTAAATAGCTATCTACATACTTTTAAAAAAGACAAAAGATCTCGAATTATTTGATGATGCTCTGTCTACCCATTTAGGCCTGCACGTATGATAATATGAATGTATAAACGAATCGATGTATCGGTGTGAACATAAGCACATATCCTACTCTATTTCAACATTCAGAATTAGTACAGTGGACCCTAGGGAGCCAACCCAGTTTAGGTAGTTATTTTTGAGAACGACGGGAGTGGACTTTCTGGGAGCTTTTTATTTTGTGTCTAAACTGTGTCCCTACAAGCCGCTGTGCAAGCCCTGTGTCGCGGGGGACTTTGCAAACATACAAGTCGCGGACACAAGTACACCCAGACTCGGAACAACAATCTGTGAATCATACAAAGTGGTGTTCCGTGTGAGAATCGAACTCACAACCTCGTGCGTAGCAGTAAGATATACCCCCACCGCGCCACCGAGGCAGTTGTAAAAGCTTTGTTTGGCTAGTTAACGTTTCAAGGATATATGGCACCATTTCCTTTACTTGTTTTTCACTACCTGTACGTACCAGGCCACTCAGAAAGTTTTGCGAAAAACAGTTTTTATGTATAAGGCATTGGCTACTAGTAATTATTTTGAAAAAAAATGGTTATTTAAAAGTAAAAATATCATTGTTTGAATTTAGATTTCCTTCCACATTTTTTCTAGAGACAAATAAATTATCATGTCTCAATTAAAAATGGATCTGCATATAGAACATTTTCGTGCGATTTTCTACGATTGTAAATGTGGCCTAAAACCTGATAAGTCATTTTATCGACTTTAAATACCTTTTAAGGATGAAGGACGCAACCTACCGTTGGCATAGCCAGCGCGGTCGTCTTACTTAGGGGGATGAACAAAGGAGTGGTCGTCCTACGACGGCTTGTCACGGAAGAAAGTGTGCTGGCAGTATAAAAAATAATTGAAGAAAACAGCCGAATTACATACGAAGAGATTCAGCACACAGTGCAGATTGGTTCGGGAAGCGCTCACAAGATTCTACACGAGCACCTTCGCGTGAAGAGGATAGTTCGCGCTGGATGCCGCACAACCGTGATATGATTCACAAATTTGAACCAGGCTCGTCTCGGCGCGTTTGCGAAATTGTGACAGGTGACGAATCCTAGATTTATCAATACGATCCCGAAACGAACCGTCAGTCGACAGTTTGGCTGTATCAAAACGAACCAACGACGTACGAACGTGAAGCAATCGAAAGGCGCAGGGAAAATTTCAATCGCTATTTTCTTCACTTTGACGGGGTATCTGGTTTCAATTCCATTACGAGATTAAAGCAGCATCAACACTGGGTATACCACAAAACGCCTGCCAAAGGTTTTGGCTGCAATGAGCAACAATCGACCGAACACCAGGCTACGCGGGGTACTGCTTCTCCATGACAATCCGTATACTCTGCGCTCAAAACGAGGGACTTCCTGGACACCACACCGGTCAGAGTCATGTGTCACCCTCCTTACAGTCCTGATCTGGCACAGTATGACTTTTTTTTATTCTCTAAAATAAAAAATCAGCTGAAAGCTTTTCATCGCCGGAAGATGCTCTAGCAGCGTTCGAGAAGGCCGTGGAAGAGATGTCTACGGCGGACTGGAAAAATGCTTTAAAAATTGGTTCAGACGCATGAAACTTTGTAGAGGCTGGTGGAGAAGAGGAAAGATTTAATAAAAATATTTTGTCCATAGCAGTTAGTTTTTTAGTTTCCCAAAACTTTCTGAGTGTCCGTATACGTATAGGTAGTGAAAAACAAAATACATTTTTGGTGTTATTAAATCGGTTATTCCAAAAATAATGTTAAACAGAACAATAAAAAGCTAGAGAGAGAAGCAAGTAAGTGTAAAAACTGAGCAAATGGGAATTACGAACTAACGTCTCAAAAGCGGTGGTAGCCTAATGGCTAAGGTATCGCGGCTTCGAATCCTACCCATTATACTACCGACGTGAACCCACTCCTAACACAAGCCATTGAGCTTAGTTGGAGGGGTTAACAGGATTGCTAGTAAAGTGGGACCACGATCATATCAGTTCTTTAAAAAAAAAAGAGGAACGCGGTGCGGTGAAATCTTTGCCAAAAAAGGACTTGGGTGCCAATGATACTGTTATGTGCTATCGTGATGCTCTCCATCAGGCGTACAACCTGCTCATCTCTTCAAATAATAGCACAAATTTGTCAACACAGTAACTTCTTTTTTGGAAGTTATTTGAATTTAACCAGAAAATAAAACACTTTCTTTTTTACTTCCGGGTTATAAGAACAACAAAATGTTGACAAGTCCTGTCCGCTCCTGGTGTACTAAAGTCAGAGGTCAAAAACAAAAAGTTGAAGGCAAAACCAATATTGAGTACAGGGAAGCGGTGCCAACTTCCTAACCAGTTTAGGAGTTAACGCGTAAAAAACAAACTTATAAATCCCGAGTATGGCCCGAGTTACGGTAAATTGAGTTTTGAGGGACATTCCGTGTCGTTTGCGTTGCGCTTTGTTTAACAGATGTTGTGAATATTAAAATTTGTTTTTCAACATAGGAAAGAAAATAGGGGCAGATTCTTTATTTTGAGCCATTTATACTAAGTACTAGGTGTAAGTAAAATGTTAATTTTAAAACTGAAACGAAGTAGTATCACACTAATATTATAAAGGCGAAAGTTTGTGAGTATGTGAGTGTGTATGTTTGTTACTTCTTCACGTCTAAACGGCTGGAGCGATTTTAATAAAATTTGGTATGGAGTTATCTGACACCCTGAATTAACGCATAGGCTAATAAACCACGGGTAATACCGCGGGGCACAGCTAGTTGTATTATATTATCCACGTAAAATATGAGCGGGATCCGTTATTTCCAACTGTTGGAAAATGAAGGTTTTGCTTGTCAACATGTTGAGTCCCGGCGTTTTTTACTATGATTTTTTTTTAAATAAAGATATATAGCAATCTTGTTAACCCTTCCAGCTCAGATCAGAGGATTGTGTTAGGAATGGGTTCACGTCGCTAGTATAATGGGTAGGATTCGAACCCGCTACCTCACGATTGCGAGACCAATGCTTTAGCCATTAGGCTACCGCCACTTCACCATAAAATAAATGTTGACCAAAGGGTTTGTTTTAAGTTTTGTAAGTAACACGAAATTTCTTACGTGGAATCTTAAATGATGTAAATCATTAAAAGACGGCCGAAAGTAATTAGTAGTTTTCAGAGGCGAATGGTTACAATTTTTCTGAGGTAACCCGATACAAAAATATATCTTGCTGGACATGGTTCTTTGTACCTATAATACTAAGTAACTACAATTCGAAGGGAAACCGAAAGTAATGGTGTTCTTTGGACCCTCCGCCACTGGTAGTTTTGCCTCTTTCTGGGCGACCATCAACGGTAACAACACAAATGACGAAATATAGCTAGAATTATAAACCCGGGCCTCAAAAATATTTAAATACTAGCGGACGCCTCGCGGCTTCACCCGCGTAGTTCCCGTTCCCGTGGGAATACATGGATAAAAAATGGCCTATGTCACCCGGGGTTACTGTAGCTTTACAACGATAAAATAATTTTTGAAATCCGTGCAGTTGTTTCGGAGCCTACTCAATACAAACAATCAAATCTTTCCTGTTTATAATATTATACTAGCGGACGCCTCATGGTTTCACCCGCGTAGTTCCCGTTCTCGTGGGAATAAAGGTATAAAAAATAGCCGATGTCACCCGATGTTAGTGTAGCTTCACAACGATGAAAGATTTTTTTAAATCCGTCTAGTAGTTTCGGAGCCTATTCAATACAAACAAACAATCAAATCTTTCCTCTTTATGATATTAATATAGATATAGATTATAGGTTATAGTCAGGTATTATCAGGTTATAGTATAGTAAATAGTATAGAAGTATAGATATAGATAAATATTGTCGTAATAGTCTAAGAGGTTTACCTCAAGAGAAGAAAGTAGTCTTTAAATCATTTATAGCATTCTGATGGAATATAAAGATACAAGACTCGTTGATTCTACAACTGCTCCAGCTTCCAGAAAGAACACCGAAGACAAGAAACTCATATTAATTAGAGATGTGACATGGGTTTACGAGTACGATATGCAAACAAACAAACCGAAGCTTTCATAGAAAAAATCAGCAATGGAGCTGAATGCCATACCTTCCCCTATATGCCTAAAAAAAGAAACAGATGACTGTAAAACATTGAAGTAATGTTTATAGGCATTTCTTGCCAATTACTATACAAATATAATAATAGCATTTTTGAAAGATAGAAAAAGTTTAAGTCCATACCCAGGAATCGAACCCGAGACTTCCGTAGCCAAACCGGAGTCTGAATCGAACCACCTATCTGGACTATGTTACTAAACTTCAAATTTTTCTATCCTATGATGCTCGCGAGTTGGGCCTTCGCATGCGCCATCTAGTCGGTAGTTAAAGAACTATCACGGCTTTTGTTATTGCTTCGTTACAGAGAGCATTTTAACAAATTATGACGTCGCAGGCCGAATATTGAAGTAATTTTTATAGGCATTTCTTGCCAATTACTTTACAAATACACAAATTCAAAAATGCAGTGACTGTATAACATGTTGGTGTTACTATTACGTATGTTTTCGATCTTACACAGTTGAGAGGTTGTGCAAGCTATAGGATCTACTTACTATGCGAGAAATAAAATTTAAAAAAATCCGGACACTTTTTACACGGAATGTATATTTAAATTGCCTCGGTGTAGAGGTTGTGGTTCGATTTATCACACGGGGAAATGCTTTGTGAAATCCAGACATGTTGGTTCGAGTCTGAGTCTTGAGTGATGATTTTGGAGGTGAGTAAAGTTATCAGATCTAACCTGGGAGTTAAGAATGAAAGCTATGAAAATAGGAGTTACTTTCACACAAAAGAGTGGTATTGCTAACGTATCTAACCTAGCCGTCACGCTACTCACTCGTATGTTATAGAAACTAAATCAATTTATCTCGAAAAAATCTTTCCCGCGGAACCGTTTACCAATTTTCTGTTGTCGGTGAACAAATGAAAATCAGCGCTAAGTGTCAAGCCTAGCTTACACTGAGGCTTGCGGAGCAGCATACTATATACATGCATACTATTATGTACTGCCTATTTTATTTTTTTATGTGTATGTTTTTTTATTTATTTTTTTAAGTATATTACTGTTTGTACACATCTCTTTCTTTATAATTGAAAGGGATGGCACGGTCCCTTTCAATTATAAAGAAAGAGACTTCTTTACGTCAATGATATTAGTACAATATTATCCTGAAATGTCATTTTATGTTGATAAACTTTCGCGATTTGTACACATTATAAAATGATTTATCAGTAACGGCCATGACCACGGTCGAAACGTCGGGCAATAAACAAGGCATTTTACCTTAAATTATTCACGCGATTTAAACCCGTTGTATAATATAATGAGCTCTCATTATTTTTAAAGTTTCGCTAATGTTTGAAACACTTGAACAAATTCGTAAGACCATACACCTACCTACAATAAATATGATACTGGCATTTGAATTAAATAGAGAGATTTTGAAACGTTAGACTTTTAAGCGACTCAGAAGCGTACAAGCTCCATTTAAATCAAACACATGGACTCAATAAGGCCCAACTAGGATCAAACATGTATTAGTATAGCCATTTTGCAGTTACGGGCACTTGTCGCCACTAATCCCCTAGTAGGCAACTTGTCAAGTATGTAAGTTCTGGGACTGCATGTTTGGTTACGAGTGTTTGTTCCTCTTGGGGCCAGTAATTATGTTTACGTCTGAGTTTTTGAGGCAAGGGAAAATAGTTGGTCGGATTGGGGCAACGTTGTGAAAAAACATGGTAATTCTTTCTCGTGGCATTAGCTGAGAGTGAAAGAGATGGGATGATTTATATATTTCAGAATGTCTGTATGGTGTTGTAGAGAGGATAAGCGACTTCAAAAAGGAGCAGATTCATTATTGTATTTATTGTTAGTCGAAAATACGGTATCATGATGCGAATTAATATAAAATTTATATCGTGACATACTAAACAAACTTTCGAAAGAATGAAATAAGAATATCGTGTGTGATACCTGAATAAAAACTAGCTGAACCGCGCAACTTAGTCTGCTTGAATTTTCTCCGATTTAGCACCATTTTTCATTGCTGCTCCGCTCCTATTGGTCATAGCGTAATGTTATTTAGCCTTCCCCGATAAATGGACTATCCAACAGTAAAATAATTTTTCCATTTAGACCAGTAGTTCCTGAGACTATCGCGTTCAAACAAACAAACTCTTCAGCTTTTCAATGTTAGTACCAGTTGCCTGCCCGGCTTCGTACTGGTGTCATATCGTAGTTTTTTATACCTTGAGTTACATTATTATAATTTTCAAAGGGATCTCTAGTTTTTTTTTGATAATAAAATATAGCCTATGTTACTCACCGATAATGTAGCTTTCAATAATAGCTTGAAATATTTTTTAAATTGGTCCAGTAGTTTCGAAGCCTTTTCAATACAAACAAACAGTCAAATCTTTCTTCTTTTTACTATTATTAAAGATTATAAAACATTAGCTATCTGTGGCACTATGAATGAACAAGTAATAAGCACATAGCACAAAGATGAATACAACGCGCCTACACAGACGAAGTTTACAATAGTTGATGTCGCCTGGAGCGATACATAATTAATCCTCGATGTTACCTGAACGGCGTCTAAGTAGCACTTAACTCACTATGCATCAAGTGACGTGTCACATTCACTTGTGAGAGCTTAACTCAAGTTTAGCTTTAGCTTTCGAAGCGAGCGAATGCGAAGATACACATGCCAGTAAAACCAAATAGTAGGAAGCGACACAAGTGGATTATCATTTCTTCTACTCTCATAGCCTTATGGGGCGGAAATCTGACACGACCGAAGAGAGATTGGGCGCATGACCGACGCCTTAACGTGCTTAACGGTTTTATGATTCACGGAGGGGTTCCTGCTTCTGAAGTAGGTACAGATAGGTAAGGTTTTATAATCTATACTAATATTATAAAGAGGAAAGATTTGATTGTTTGATTGCATTGAATCGGCTCCGGAACAACTACTACTAACTACTAAAGCTACATTATTGGTGAGTACCATAGGCTATCTTTTATTGTCAAAAAAACTAGAGATCCCTATGAAAATTATAATAATGTTACTCAAGGTATAAAAAACTACGATATGACACCCCTGCGAAGCCGGTGCAGGCAGCTAGTACTAATATTATAAAGCTGAAGAGAGCTGTTTGTTTGTTTGAACGCGATAGTCTCAGGAACTATTGGTCCGAATTAAAAAAATAATTTACTGTTGGATAGCCTATTTATCGACGAAGGTTATAGGCTATATAACATTACGCTGCGGCTAATAGGAGCGGAGCAGCAATGAAAAATATTGCAAACACGGGGAAAATTTACACAGACGAAGTTGCGCGGATCAACTAATTTACAATGTAGCAGTTCTATCGTCATCTGGGAGAGAGGGTTCGCTCGTTCCTTGTGTCGCAAATGTTGTTTAACTTCTTTGATTAATCAGAATCAATAAAAAGAAGATAAATTGTTAATGTTTAAAAATGTAAATACGGAAGTTTAAACTAGTTCATAAATAAAAAAAAAAGTTATATTCAAGCTGGCATGCTTATGAAGTCAATTTGACAGCCTAGTCACATTAACACGCCTGTTAACCTACCTACGAGTACTTCGATACTATTTGAGGTGTTCCTGCAAGAGTTAGGTATATCTAGATTCTAGATAGGCATTTACATGAATCATGGCTAATTGCATCCTGTTTATACTGAGGTCACCACACTGCACACAACCGTTGCATGAAGCCAATATTGATACTACGCTATATGTTAATGAGAAATAGGAAACTTACTACATTACATGTTAGATAAATTTCGGGATTTAACCTTTTATTTACCCGACGGACGTTACGATCGAATTGCACCGATCGTGGTCACGGGTCGACTGATGATGTCTCCGTGAGGCCTGGGGGTTTTTTAACTACCCTCGCCTGGTCTTGATAATTTTGATAATGTGTACTGTCGGTACTTTTACACACTACACTTACAACGTCTTTACACTGAGGCGCGGTGTCGTTACGGCTACGATTGCATTTGATGATAACAGGGTTCCAAGATGGTGAGAGCCGGTATCTGTCTTTTCGGTTGAAATTCTTATACTTCTTGATCTCAACCGCCTCGCGCACTATACTGGAATAATAGTGCCGATCGGTGGAAAGTACCTGTGTCTTATGCAATTCTATCCAGTGATTTGGTCCGGGTCTTTATTCACTATGTGTTTTTTTCGTTTTCCCGGCAAGCCCGCGCGAATTGACGCATGCGCGGTGCGCTTAAAGACGTCCGCGCGAATGCGCAAAGCATTTCTAAGCACAGCTCTCTGTCAATCATTATGACAAGATTTTGACAGTTAAAAGCGCGGGCTTGCAGCGAAAACAAAAAAAAAATAGTGAATAAGGACCTGCTTCCAACAAATGCTCGGCGATAGCAGACTTGTACACTTGACATTACCTTTTACTAAATTTCTATAACCAGTATTATTGGTTGTTTTGTGGCCTTCCATTGTCGGTCTATAAATGAGTGACTGTTTTATATCAGAAAATATCATACCGTCGGCCTGCTAACTAATCTTCCTGGGATTGTGTTTGTGTGAGATTTCCATCCCATCAAATTATGAAAGTGAGGGAATAAAGTGCATTTGTGTCTGCGTAGTCTTTGATGGGATGATGTTACATTTTCATTAAATTGGTCTTAATTATGAATTGCAAAATACAGAATGAGCTACAGATTTGCAAGAAACTATAATTTAATCCTTCAGCTTCTTTTCGGGGCGCAGGTTGTTGGTGTGACTACACTTGGTTTTGCGGCAATTGGTAGCACGAGGGTGGAGGCGGGCATAGCACTTACGGCAAATTATTTTGTCACAATTGTACTTAATGACCAAAATACGCAAGGAAGGCTCAATGGTACCTCCTCTAAGCCGGAGTATCAGTAGTAAAGTGTGGATTCTTTCTGAATGTTGTAGTCAGACAGAGTGCGGCCCTCTTCGAGCTGTTTACCAGCGAAGATAAGACGCTGCTAATCCGGAGGGATACCTTCTTTATCTTGAATCTTAGCCTTTACATTTTCAATGGTATCTAAAGCCTCAACCACGAGGGTGATGGTTTTATCCGTGAGGGTTTTTACGAAGATCTGCATTATAAAACTTCTGTGAAAAACGTGCTCAAAGTGAAAGTGGTCGCTGTAACAAAAATTGATTAGCAAACCATTACAATAGACTATATTATAAACTGAAATACTTTCCCAGTTGCAACTATTAGTCAGTATCAGTGCTTACTTGCTGTCAGCAGTCTGTTAAACAATCCTGTGAATAGCAATAACAGATAACGAATTGCAATCCAACGAATTGTGTGATATCAACTGCTTTGTCTTGTTTCAATTCGTGCCTATCGCCCGAGGGTATCAAAGATCGCAAGTATTCACCGTGATCGCGTCATTCACTGACAGGCAGATGCCCGCCATGGTATGATTGATATTCGTGTATAGGCGCCTATCGTCGATCCGATAGTACCTATTGTCCGTAAAGTGTTACACTACTCTATTCGTACCCTCTCACGCAAATAAACTATAATTACCATAGATGTATATAGATATAGACAAGTAAACGACCGTGATTTTTTTTTCACATACCCAACATCACTTGACTCTAACAAAAATTTGCACTTTAAAGCTTAATATTTTACAAACGGATTCCTAAATCTAAAAACTGACATACCAACCCCTAAACGTTTTTAAAGGACCTATCTAATGATACCCCACACGATGGAATAGGTGACAAAAAAATCTCACCACCCATTTAACATATTGGGAGGTACCCTAAATTATTTTTTTTTCTAGATTTTATCTTTTTCTTTGTCGGCGTAAGTAATATGTGTATCCATGCAAAATTACAGCCTCCTACCACTAGCAGTCTCTGAGCTAAGCTGCGGACGGACGGACGGACGGACATGGCGAAACTATAAGCGTTCCGTTTTGCCATTTTGGCTACGGAACTAATCCTACCCATTATTCTACAGACGTGAATCCAATCCTTTTTTTTTTTTTTTTTTTTTTTTTTTTTTTTTTTTTTTTTTTTTTTTTTTTTTGGCGGGAAAAATTCCTTTCGAACACCTCCACCATCCGGGGAAGACGGTGGAGGTAGTGTGGGGTTTGCACCCACTAAAAAACCCGCCGTGTATCTCCCGCCACCTTCGCGAACGGGCCGCCGGAATTTGTTATGCCGTCGGCGGCCCACCCAGTGGCAATGCCCGGACGCGATGTTGTTGCGTTCCGGGCATTTCACACCTACGCGGCCCCTGGATACACACAGGGTGCCGCGCCTCCACGGAAGGCCGCGGGCGAGGCAGATTACCCCGTACGCCCGCCCGCAGCCCCACCTAAGGCGGCATCAGGCGCAGATATGCGCGCCGACGCCGCCCGGTTCGCCGGCGACGGAGCGGATCCGCCAGGGAGCTCTCTTCCCTGACGCGCTCCGCCGCCTCCTTCTGCGCGATGACGTCCTCGCAGAAGGATGCGACCGCATTCCACGACCCCTCGCTTCGGACCATGGACAGAACCACGGCCGGCAGCGAGAGGTCACTTCCGACCACTGCGGTGAGAACTCGACGTTGCCCCTCCCAAGCTGGACAATGCTGGAGGGTGTGTTGCGCCGAGTCCTCACCGCAGTCGCAGTGGTGGCAGGCGGGACTCGGTTCCCTCCTAGCAACCGTGTGCAGGTACTTCCCGAAGCAGCCGTGCCCGGAGAGGACCTGCACTAGCCGGAAGGAAAGGGTCCCGTGCTGCCGCCCCGCCCACTCCTCCAGGACCGGCTGGAGCGCCTCCACGGTTCGAACACCTGCCCGTGGAGCCTCCAGCCGGCCCTGCCACCGGGCCATGATTGCCCGGTGTGCCTCACCGCGCCAAGCGCGTAGCTCTTCGGGCAGAGGCACCGAACCCCCTGCCCGAACAGCCACCGCCCGCCGATACACTTCGGCGAGCACTTCCGCCTCTAAATCCCACGGGGGTGTGCCGGCCAATGCGCACGCCGCCTCTGCAGACACCGTGCGGTATCCGCGTATGGCCCTGACCGCCATGGTCCGCTGGGGTCTCCCTAAGCGGACCCTATTCTGGGCGGTCAGGGACGCCGCCCACACGGGTGCGCCGTACAGAGCCATTGACCGCACCACCCCCGTGTACAACCGTCTACTCGAGGCACTAGGCCCGCCCAGGTTCGGCAACAGCCTCCCCAGTGCGGTCGCCGTAGCCTCGAGCTTGGGCGCCAAAATGCGGAAGTGCTCGTCGAAGAGCCACCGCCCGTCTACCACTAGGCCCAGATACTTCATCTGGGCCCGGACCTGTACGAGGACCGAGCCGACGGCAATCGAGGCGCCAGCAGGTGGACCGCGACGGGGCCCATGGAATAATAGGGCCTCCGTCTTGGAAAGGGCCACCCTAAGCCCCAGCGCCTCGATGCGCCCGACCATTCGGGAAATCCCTAGGTTGGCCAGGCGCGCCGCCTCCTCAAAATTCCCACCCCGGGCCGTGATGAGGGTGTCATCCGCATAGCAGATGACCCCTATCCCAGGGGGGAAACCACACCGCAGGGCCCAGTCGTAGCCAATGTTCCACAAGAGGGGCCCCAATACAGAGCCCTGTGGAACACCGCACGAGACGTCCCTGCGGATTACCTCTCCCTCTCGGTCCTCGTACAGAATCCTTCGGCCTTCGAGGTAGTCTGCCACTAGCTGCCTCAGGTACACGGGCACTCCATGATACCGGAGCGCCTCTCTGATGCAGCTGAATGGCAGAGACCCGAAGGCGTTGGCGATATCGAGCGATACCGCCAACATCACTCCTCCACCGGCGACGGCCTCCTCCGATGCGGCCCTCAGGCGCAGAATGGCCCCAATGGTCGAGCGCCCAGCACGAAAGCCGTACTGAGCGTCCGACAGATCGGGGCCGACCTCGTTCAAATGCCGGACGATGCGGGTAGCGAGAATCCTCTCCAGCAACTTCCCCGCCTCGTCCAGCAACACGATAGGCCTGTAGGCCGCAATTGAGTCGGGAGGCCGTCCCGGCTTCGGGAGGAGCACCAGCTTCCCTGCCTTCCAGCAGTCAGGGAACCGTCCGGACGCCAGGCACACGTCGAACAGTCCCCTGAGGCGGTCCCCTATGTGGTCGAGGGTCAGGGCCAATACCCGGGCGGGAATCCCATCCGGCCCAGGGGCGGTGTTCTTCGAACGCATTCGAAGAACAGCCGCGCCCACCTCCGCTTCGGTGACAGGCGGCACAGTTGTGTCGGCCTCCCGGTCATCGGTCTCATCCTCGGAGACCATCGCCGGGGGCGCGTGCTCTGCCTGCAGCGGGAATAGGCCCTCGACCACTTCCGCAAGGAAGCTGGGCTGGAGAGTCTCGGTAAGGGGGGGGCCCGCCGAGCGGAGCTTGTTCAGCGCCGCTCGATATGGGCGACCCCAGGGGTCACGGTCGAGACCCTCCAGCATCTCCTTTCTCGCCCTCTCCTTGGCGCGACAGATAGCCAGCTTAAAGGCGTCCCTCGCTTGGCGATACGCCTCATAAAGCTGGCTCTCCTCCTGGACATCGCGGTGACGAGTCCGGCTGCGGGTATAGGACCTCCGCGCACTGATGCAAGCGGCGCGGAGGGAGGCAAGCTCCTGGGACCACCAATACACCCCCTTCCTCGGGGGGCGACGTCGTGAGCGGGGCATGGCCGCATCGCAGATCTGCGTAAACGCATCGCGAATGCGGCCAGCCATGACGTCCACCTCCTCGGTCGGAGGTGGAGACGACCACGATGCCACGATGGCCGCCTCTTCCAGCAGGTCCCTGTCCAACGCACCCACAGCCCACCGCGGAAACCGAGGCGTTCTGCGCGCCGTGTGACCCCTAACTGAGTCCTGGTTCCTGGAAGACCGGGAGAGCTCCAATCGGATATATCGGTGATCCGAGAGCGTCTCAACCTCATCCAGGACGACCCAGTTCCTTACTCGCGCTTCGACGGCAGGGGTAGCGAACGAAAGGTCCACTATCGACCCCCCCTGCTGTCGAACGCACGTATTGGTGGCGCCTCTGTTTAGGAGACAGAGACCCACCGACGCCGCCCACTCCTCAACCGCCGAACCGCGGACGTCCGTGCTGGGTGACCCCCACGCCGTAGATTTGGCGTTGAAGTCCCCCAGCACCAGCACGTGGCGAGGTGCCAACCGCCGTATCGAGGTCTCCAGGTTGGTAAGGAAGACCTCGAAATCGGCAAAACTCCGGTTTGGGGAGAAGTATACTCCGTAGAGCGTAACCCCTCCCCAGTCGGCAGCAACATATCCCGAACCCTTGTCTCTGATCGACAAGGGCAGGGAATGAAGCGCAGCGGAGCTGACGATTGCCACGGAGCCGTCCCGGTCACCCGCCCAGTTCGGGCGGGGAGGAACAAAGTAGGGCTCCGCGGCTACGGCGACACCTATCGACCACTCCGCCATGGTCTGCAGGAGAAGGTCCTGGGCAGCGGCGGAGTGGTTGAGGTTCGTCTGGAGGATGATGGAGGAGTTACCGCTGTCCATTTAGGAGTGCGGCACTACATCCATCACCTCCACCTCAGTTGGTGGCTGAGCTCCGGGGGCAGCCTGGGTCGATTGGCTGCTGCCCGGGAGTGGCTTGGAAGCCTTGGGGGGCTTACATCCCTTCCGCCCTACCATATGATTGGCGGGCAGATTGCCCGCCGCACACATGGGGCAGTAGGGGGCGGCAGAGCATTCCGCCGCCCTATGTCCCGGTTGACCGCAGCGATAGCACATTGTGCTGCAGTCAAAACCGCTGGTGCACCTGGGTCGCAAGTGCCCCGTGGCCATACACTTGTAGCACCTAGTAGGCCTCTCCTCCAGGACAGTGATCCTAGCGGAAGAGAAGCCCACAAGGAGCCGGCCCGCGTCGGCCAGGGTTTTGGCCGAAGCGACGGGGCAGCGCACCCAAGCTGCACCTACTCCACCGGGACCGGGGCGGATGGCGCCGACCTTCACGGATCCGGAGGCACATTGAGTTTTTGTCTCAATGGCCTCTCGGATATCTTCGGTCGTGATCGAGTCATCCAGGCCCGAAACGCGCAGCTCTGCGCATTTCATGGGCCTGGCGATCTTTACGCCCTCTTTCCCCTTGGTAAGCCCCCGCAGCGTCTCCGCCACGAAGTCCGCCACCCTCGCGCCGTCTTGACCGGGACACTCTAAGATTCTGGCCCCGGTCTGGGCGTGGCGGAAGGAGACCCCTGCGCCAAGATTGTTGGCGTTAAGGGTCACCCTCGCCTGGCGGAAAATCTCCGCGTAGGAGACGCTTCCACTCCTCTCCGCCTCCGGCGACAGCGTCACGACGACAGCTGCCGACTTAGGCGGAGTAAGTTTAGGCTTTCTCTTGCCACTTTTGTGGGCCTGAGCTGGCAGAACAGCCTCGGCTTGCGCCTTCTTCTTTTTATTTTTTTCTCTGCGCTTTCCACGCCCGACCGTCTGCCACTTCTCACCAGGGGGAGGGGTTGTGACGGCAGCTGGCGCACTGGATACAGCCGCACCCCGCACACCCCCAAGTGCCCGCTGAAGGAGGGATTGTGGTTGAGTAGCCCTCCGTTCCTGTAGTGTGGGAGTGGTCCTAGTGGGCTGCACCACTTTCTTAGCCGGCTGAGAAGCCAGTGCATGGTGCGCCTTACTCAGAGCGACCTTCGGCGCAGCTGCTCCAGCGAATGACTCCACGCGTCCCCCGGAGCAGGGTAGGGGCGTGGGAGATGCGGCCGTATACCCCTGTGGGGGTTTCGTCCTACTCGCCGCAAGCGGCGGCCGGCAGCTTGGCTCGGGGGGGAGACGCTCCTTAATGGTTTCTAGCCTCGCGTCTAGCAACCCCCCAAACATAATCATTAATTGCCGGCATTGCGCCTCTGTGAAGGTGTTTGCCGGCTGCTCTTCAGCCACTGGAGCGGTTTGAGCCTTACAGGCCAACGCTGAAGAGGCCTGTGTCGGGGGAGTCGTGGCCGAAGAGACCTGCACCGCATGGCCGGGAGTGGATGATGTAGCCGGGGTGGAGCCAACTCTTGCCGATTGTATGTCGGCCCTCAACTGGGCCAGCTCTGCACGAAGTTCGCCCAACTGACCTTCCAGGCGAGCGTTGTCCGCCAATAGCCGCAGCACAGTATCTGACTCAGTGGCCGTAGCACGCTGAGCCAGCGTTTCCACTACCTCCGTCAATATGGAGGCAGATTCCTTTAGGCCCTTGCTGAAGGTGCCCTTGAGGTTCCTCGACTTGGTAGCAACCTGCACTATCAAGGCAACAGACTTAGTGGCGGTCTGAATGAGGTCCGAGGCGGTTTTCGGGGTACTATCCCCTCCCACCGCGCGTAGATTCTCTAAAATCTGCCCCACTTGATCTTCCGCAACCATCTCCCCCTCCGTACGACCGCGCATGTACAACTCCCGTCGGGAAAACACAGTAGACGCACCTGCCAAATTAGGCTCTTTAGTCTTCTCAGACGCTGGTGTTTGGGGGCGAGAGAAGGGCGTCAATGAACGTGTTCTTGCCCCCGAACCTCCTCTATTGGAGGACCTCACCTTCCGAGGGACTCTAAAGTCTACCTCAGGGAGGTCCTCATCATCGCCGGGTGAACGATTGCGCTTTTGCCGTTCTGTAGCGCGTCCTTTCCAGCTTGCCCGAGCTTGGTTCCCCAACAGCTCCGTCGCTTCATTCAAGTCGCTGATGGAGGACACTGAGCCACGTCGACTCCTGCGTGTTAAGCTCTCCGTGGACCCGGTGAGCACTGGAGACCCCGACCTCGATATTATGGACTCCTCCGCCATTGAAGCTGGCACACGTCCTGCCTGCTTTTGGGGCGCGACCTTCGCGCCATTCTTGGTGCCGGATTTACAGCTCGGCGACGGGCTGTTTTGTCGTGGGTTGTCCCCCCCAGAGTACGTGGGACTGACGGAGCCGACTGGCTCCGCAAGGGATTCCCCGAACGAAGAGCGTTCGGGACCCTCCTGGGTAGAATTACTGTAATCCTTGACCTGCGACATGATTTTTCAGTTTCAAGACCTGCGTCTAGGTAGCCCTTGGGACTGAGATCCCCTCAGCCATTCATCCCATTGCCAGGCACCACAAGCGTAGGATTAGGGTATTTTTTAAAGGGGTTTACTTCCCCGCAGCCCACAAAAGTGGGCTCCCGTTCCTGTCAGTTCAGGGTTACGGGTCGGGCCGGCCGGTGGTCTGTATCAGACCGTGTCCACCATCTATAAATAAATGGTGAACCCGTCGCCCCTCGCCTTTCGTCCGAAAGGCCCAGAGATGGCACCCTCCTACTCTGCCAGAACATTAGCCGTGTGACGGTGGTTTCGCGAAAAGCCGCGAATCCACCAGCACACGTTGCCCGGGGTGCACCACGGGGAGGTTTTCCGGCAAACAGCACCCCCGTGAACCTCGCGCACTATACTGGAATAATAGTGCCGATCGGTGGAAAGTACCTGTGTCTTATGCAATTCTATCCAGTGATTTGGTCCGGGTCTTTATTCACTATGTGTTTTTTTCGTTTTCCCGGCAAGCCCGCGCGAATTGACGCATGCGCGGTGCGCTTAAAGACGTCCGCGCGAATGCGCAAAGCATTTCTAAGCACAGCTCTCTGTCAATCATTATGACAAGATTTTGACAGTTAAAAGCGCGGGCTTGCAGCGAAAACAAAAAAAAAATAGTGAATAAGGACCTGCTTCCAACAAATGCTCGGCGATAGCAGACTTGTACACTTGACATTACCTTTTACTAAATTTCTATAACCAGTATTATTGGTTGTTTTGTGGCCTTCCATTGTCGGTCTATAAATGAGTGACTGTTTTATATCAGAAAATATCATACCGTCGGCCTGCTAACTAATCTTCCTGGGATTGTGTTTGTGTGAGATTTCCATCCCATCAAATTATGAAAGTGAGGGAATAAAGTGCATTTGTGTCTGCGTAGTCTTTGATGGGATGATGTTACATTTTCATTAAATTGGTCTTAATTATGAATTGCAAAATACAGAATGAGCTACAGATTTGCAAGAAACTATAATTTAATCCTTCAGCTTCTTTTCGGGGCGCAGGTTGTTGGTGTGACTACACTTGGTTTTGCGGCAATTGGTAGCACGAGGGTGGAGGCGGGCATAGCACTTACGGCAAATTATTTTGTCACAATTGTACTTAATGACCAAAATACGCAAGGAAGGCTCAATGGTACCTCCTCTAAGCCGGAGTATCAGTAGTAAAGTGTGGATTCTTTCTGAATGTTGTAGTCAGACAGAGTGCGGCCCTCTTCGAGCTGTTTACCAGCGAAGATAAGACGCTGCTAATCCGGAGGGATACCTTCTTTATCTTGAATCTTAGCCTTTACATTTTCAATGGTATCTAAAGCCTCAACCACGAGGGTGATGGTTTTATCCGTGAGGGTTTTTACGAAGATCTGCATTATAAAACTTCTGTGAAAAACGTGCTCAAAGTGAAAGTGGTCGCTGTAACAAAAATTGATTAGCAAACCATTACAATAGACTATATTATAAACTGAAATACTTTCCCAGTTGCAACTATTAGTCAGTATCAGTGCTTACTTGCTGTCAGCAGTCTGTTAAACAATCCTGTGAATAGCAATAACAGATAACGAATTGCAATCCAACGAATTGTGTGATATCAACTGCTTTGTCTTGTTTCAATTCGTGCCTATCGCCCGAGGGTATCAAAGATCGCAAGTATTCACCGTGATCGCGTCATTCACTGACAGGCAGATGCCCGCCATGGTATGATTGATATTCGTGTATAGGCGCCTATCGTCGATCCGATAGTACCTATTGTCCGTAAAGTGTTACACTACTCTATTCGTACCCTCTCACGCAAATAAACTATAATTACCATAGATGTATATAGATATAGACAAGTAAACGACCGTGATTTTTTTTTCACATACCCAACATCACTTGACTCTAACAAAAATTTGCACTTTAAAGCTTAATATTTTACAAACGGATTCCTAAATCTAAAAACTGACATACCAACCCCTAAACGTTTTTAAAGGACCTATCTAATGATACCCCACACGATGGAATAGGTGACAAAAAAATCTCACCACCCATTTAACATATTGGGAGGTACCCTAAATTATTTTTTTTTCTAGATTTTATCTTTTTCTTTGTCGGCGTAAGTAATATGTGTATCCATGCAAAATTACAGCCTCCTACCACTAGCAGTCTCTGAGCTAAGCTGCGGACGGACGGACGGACGGACATGGCGAAACTATAAGCGTTCCGTTTTGCCATTTTGGCTACGGAACTAATCCTACCCATTATTCTACAGACGTGAATCCAATCCTAACACAAGCTATGGAGCTTAGATGGAGGGGTTAACAGGATGAGAAATATCGAAGAGCTTCAGTGTAATTTTTATTAGATGCCATAAAAGTTCAAAAGAAGCGAAGAATAAAGTTACCCCGGCTACACACGTTGGCCCCTACGATGGTCCCAACGACACTCGCCCAACGTTTGGATGAATAACGCTCGTCTCAATGTTGGTGCCAATGCTTTTGTTGGACAAGTGGCTATGTGACCGACGTTGGAGCCAACGTGTGGAGCTGGCGTAAGAATTAAGTTTATACTCTTTGTCGCTATCGTCTTTCCCCAGAGATGGACTTAGACCTTGTTTACGGAGATGCGGGGTGTTGTGTGTGGCGTATGGCGTGGCGTTTCGCGTCGTGTTGGTTGTTTTTTTTGTTCACGGAGAGTCGACCCGTATAGCGATACTTATCATCGCACGCGTAATCATATGGCAATATAGGACGTTGCTTAAAGAGTTGAGTGGCGGGGAGTGTGATGAAGCCCGCTGGTGCGACCGCGGCTTCTCCTCAAGCGTGTAGCAAAGCACACGGATGGAATGAGAAGACATAAACAATTGAGAGACTCATTGATGCAAACATATGATATCAACAGATGGGATACGGGTGCCTTTTTAAATGTATTAATGAAGCCTTCAGGTGAAGCTGCAAAAAAAATTGTAGAAATGATATTGCATCAATGAATCATCTTATATTGTAATTTTAAATTAAATAGATTACTTGTTGTGATACATCTGATCAGGGCACGATAAGGCTTGCATATCCGACAGGACAAAAGCTTCGAAACAAAATAAAGTTAAAAAAATAAAAACACGCGACGGCTAACGCTGGGTCGCACGCGGTGGGCATCGCAGCGGCGCACGCGAGGTAGTAAATAATTCACTTTTAACATAGAATACCTATTATTTCTATACTATATGGAATGGTATTAGATTCACTTTTGAACATAGAATTTTCTTTTAAAAAAGTCGAGTCTAAGTTATGCGATTTCCAAATAAGACTGGCATAAGGTTTCGACGCGGGCATCACTTCATCGAGGATTGCTGCCGCGTCCGCCACCGCGTGCACCGCCAAGATAGAGGCCGCAGGCTCCGCCGTAAAAAACGCTTCATTTCAAACAAATGCATATACAACAATCGCTTCTCCATGAATGCACTCATACATCGCCATATTTTTGAAAACGGGCTGCGCTGCCTAACGCCACGCGCGACGCCCCGCGTCTCCGTAATTGATCTCTAAAATGTGCTTTTGTTAATGTACTGTATTGAAACTGCGAACACGCTAAAGTACAACCTAAATCGATGCATAATCTATATCAATTTACATCTGTGGCAATCACACACTAATCTAACATCATTGAATAGCCTTAAACATCGCGGATAATCGCTGAATGCACGCCACGTATGCGATTTAACGCACGATTGCGTTTACCGGACGCATCGCTGCCGTTCAAACTGCAAAGGGATTATTGTATAGACGGCACACGGCCGACTGGCCGCGTCGGTTATGCGTGGTGAATTTTAGACGCGGTGCGTTTCATATTGCTGTTTGTGGGCTGCCTGTTTTGTGAATACATTTGGGCTTTGATTTTTAACCTCTGAATTGTTATGGGTTTTACATCTAGCAACGTACATTTGAAAATATGTTTTTTATTTGAAAACGACACTGCAGTGCGTAACAGTTTATTTGGCTTGTTTTCAAAAATCCAATATACAAATTGGTAAATTTTTTGAGAATTCGAAATTCACACGCAGGCAGCGTGTGAATTTCTGCAAACCGCCGGCGCGTCAAAAATACGCAGTGTGCATAGGTTCTAATAGCTATTTCTTGTTTGACAACTCAACAGCATTTATCTGCTACTATAATCCTAACCTAAATTCTTCAAAATAGCTAAACCGATTTCGATTAAACATTGCATTTAACTTAACCAATCTTTAATTGAAAACAAAACAAATACAAATCGGTTCATCCATTTATGAATACGATGCCGATGAAACACAAACATGTACTTCTCTTTTTGCGCCTGACGTTAAAATCACATAAGTTATACTAGGACGTTAACATCTTTGATACTTTAAAGCAACATGTTGCTCGAAAACGCCCTAAAACCTTTAATATAACTATTAAACTTAGTAGCAATAGCGTAGTGGACAGTTTCAGTTAATTTTCGACCATTTTCGAACTAAAACACCAATAAACTAACACGGTACAATCACTTGTACCTCTGCCTACCCTCAAAATAATACTACTACTTTATAATCTCAATATGTATTACTCTGATTCCTCAAATCTATACTAAAGTTATCAAAGAAAAATGCATTTTAATGTTTAAGCAGTAAGGTTTGGTTTTGAATAAAGCGATTCGATCACTATAATGCTTGGTTGTAAAATCTTCAAGACGTGGTAGAATTACAGTGTGTAACTAGAGTATTGATGTTGGACTGAAGTAGAAGGTGCCACCTCATGTTTCGAGGATTTTAAATATACGCTACGGAAGTCTCGGGTTCGATTCCTGAGTCTGGATTCAAATTTTTCTATCTTTCAAAAATGCAATTATTGGATTTTAAATATATTTTACACCACGCTGTGCCTAAATGTGTTAATGTAAAAATTCAAGTGTCTGTAATGTAAAATAATTGACTTTTCTAAAAATAATACTTATTCCTCTAATTTTTAGCAAAAATAAATAAATCGATTCGTATTAATCATGCAAATGCATGATTAATACGAATCGATTGACGTATGAATCATCAAAATCGGCCCCCATGTTTGGTCTATATAGTGCCACAAAGGAACACACATACATACATAAAAATAGTTCTCAAGTTCATAATTCTTCTATTTACGTGATGCATCCGTGTTTGGGTCATAGAAATACATATTATATGTACCAAAATTTAAACTTAATTGAAAATTAGCTGTGACAGACGGACAGATAGAAACACAAGTGATCCTTTATGGGTTTCGTTTTTTCTGGAATCCATAAAATATAAAAAAAAAATCAAAAGCTTTTTTATAAATGTACAGATTTACCAATGAAAATCAATGTAAGGGTACATTGATTGATTGACTGCCTCTGTGGCGCGGTGGGAGTGTATCCGACTGCTGTGCAAGAGACGACCTCTTGCGTCTATGTCGTATCCTGGGTGGGTTCGAACCTCACCCAGGATAAAACTATGTGTGATGAGCACGATGGTTTATTCTGTGTCTGAGTGTTATTTATCAAACTCAAACTCAAATATCTTTATTTTGTAAAATCAGGTTAATGATTATTTGAAAACGTCAAATTAATACATACTAAAATTTTTATAAAATTATGATTGTTTAACAAAATGAGGTTAGCTGGCAGTTCCAAGTGTAAAGCTCATGAGAAGAAGCTGCCAGAAACTCAATCAATTGTACAAGCTCTGCTTAGTTTGGGATCAGATAGCATTGTGTGAGTTGTCCTAAGATATTATAATAATATTATTATGATATTTATTTATTCCAATAAAGCTCCTACGTCATTGTGTTTAACTAACCACAAGTAGTAAATTTCCATTGCAGTTGTCTGCATATTAAATGCTCGAGTTGGACTGATTAAGTTCCGTACTGCGGGTACATTTGTACTGCTTTACTTTTGCTGCACAGTGTTAAATTTAGTTGCTATATGTATACCGAGGTTTTGGTAATACTCTAAGATCCGAGTAAGAAATGACTCAAATTCAAAATTCTTTATTCACTTAGGATGCAAAATAATCCCGACATATCACAAGAGTTGCTTGTGATATGTCGGGATTCTACATGTACATGTAATGCCAAGTTCGCAAACAATAGGTAAAGCCGGAGAAAAGAACCTGGCAATAAAAACTCGCGGCCACTGTTTTCAAATTGCCAATTTTACAATGTTTATAAACTTGATATGGGGGATAAGGTGCTGCCACTAATATACTATACACCATGTTAAAGGACTGATGCAAATTGTATTATCAAAAAGTTGAAACATGAGATAAAGCAAAATCAGCCTTACAATACGGTTGGGTACAATATAGTAGGAGCATCTACTTATAACAAAGCTAAAAACTATATGTGACTTTCACCCATCCGTTAACACTGTGGCGGTACTTATATCTTTAAACTAGCTGTCCCGCGCAATTTCGTCTGCGTAAATTTTCCCCGTTTTTGCAACATTTCTTGTTGCTGCTCCGCTCCTTTTGGTCACAGCGTAATGTTATGTAGCCTATAGCCTTCCTCGATAAATGGTCTATCTAACAGTGAAATATTTTTTCAATTCAGATCAGTAGTTCCTGAGATTACCGCGTTCAAACAAACAAACACACTCTTCAGCTTTATAATATTAGTATAGTTAAATAAAAATCTCGTGTCAGGGTGTTTATGATCGAACTCTTTCGAAACGACTATACCAATTTTAAAGACGTTTTTAGGGTTCCGTAGCAAAAATAGTCAAACGGAACTCTTATAGTTTTGCCATGTCCATCTGTCTGTCCCCAGGTTAGCTCAGAGACCCTTAGTACCAGAAAGCTGTAATTTAGCACGGATATACATATTAGTTAAGCTAAAAAAGTGGTAGAATAAAATCGAGAAAAAAAATATCGGGTCAAGTGGGGATATGATGTTTTTTCTCATCTACGATGGAGCGTGTGGGATGTCGTTTGATCAGTTTATATTAGTTTTCCATTGAGGGATCCGTTTGTGAAATGGCCTAAAATGACAATTTTTGTTAGAGTCAAGTATCCCCTCCCCATGTCTGCTATAATATTGCAATATCTAATAATCGCAACAAAATAAACGTTTTTTTTTCTTTTCAATATAATGGTTGTTTTTGGAGGTGTGGAAAAACTCAGGGTTGTACTTATATGATGAAATTAAAAGTAAAACTATCACAGATAAATAGGATTTACAAGTTTACGAGTAACAGCAGACCAATTGAGAAGTAACACAATTTTCATGAAATAAAAAAATACTTATTTAACGTTGTTGGTAGTATGAAATAAAAACAACAGAAAACCCACTTCTTATACCGCATTATTGTGCTTACACAGTATTTAGTTATTGACATATATTGTTTATTTGGTAGGTATTAGAATAGGTCGTCATACCCGACCTTCTACGTGCCCTCGGAGGAGTGGGGTCCGTAGGGATTTTTACATACCAGGTATAAAAAAAAGGTATTAGAATGGGTCGTAAAGCATTTTATTTTTAATTTTTAATCATCATCAGCCTATCGCAGTCCACTGCTGGACATAGGCCTCACCAATTGCACGCCACTGCGTCTTCCCGCATCCAACTCCTGCCAGCCGTTTTGCGTAAATCATTACTCCACCTGACCTGAGGGCGTCATACACTACGTTTGCCGAGCCGCGGTCTCCACTCAAGAACTCATCTACCCCAACGGTTGTCGGTTCTTCGGCTAATATGGCCCACTGCCACTTCAGCTTGCTTATACGGTAGGCTGTGTCGATAACTTTGGTTCTCTGCCGAATCACCTCATTTCTGATTTTGTCCCTAAGAGAAACTCCGAGCATAGCCCTTTCCATAGCCCGCTGAGCGACTTTGAACTTGTGGACCAGCCGTACCGCCAGTGTCCACGTTTCGGCTCCGTATGTCATCATGATAGAATTTTTGTGACAAAAACGGAAAAATTGACGCAGGCGAAGTTGCGAGGGTCGGCTAGTTATAATAATACAAACAAAATACTCATCACAATGGCGACAGTGACAGCTAGTGTCTCATAATCCTGAACTGCAACATTCAACCCATACCTGCTAGTTATGTATCTATACAAGTTACTGTAGATAACCGTTGGGTCGCCGCCCAGGCACGATCACCTCGCCTGGTCGGAGGATCCTCCCTTTGTGTTAAATAGACGTAATACCTTGCCCTCCACAACACGGTGAAAAATGTTTGAATAATATCTTGGAACAACTGACACAACGCTATCTGATCCAAAACTAAGCATAGCTTGTACTTAGTTTGGGATCAGATAGCGTTGCTGGACAAAAATCCCACATTGCTAGTTGTCTTAAAAAAAAAAATGTAAAAAGAATAGATACGGCCGTTTATGTCGCAAAAAAGAATGAAAATTTATAGGGTACTTTCCGTTTACATAGAACTATGAAATTTGCCAAGTAATACCGTCTTAAACTACAAATATAGGGAAAAGTCTTAAAACTATACATTTGTAATTAAATCATAAAAAATATAGTCTTTAAAAAACTGTGAGACTCGATTCCTGAACTATTTATAATAAGCGGCCTACAAATTTGTTCAAAACCCTCTGTGGGCGAATACAACTCGCACTAGTCCGATTTTTTTTTTAATAAAGACAACTCCCTTTTTAGGGTACAAGGCCTTGGGCCTTGTGGGGACATTACAAACATACAAATCACGGACAAAAAGTACACCCAGACTCAGAACAACAATTTGTGGATCACACAGAGTGGTGTCCCGTGTGGGAATCAAACCCACGACCTCTAGCTTAGCATTTAGGGTACCCACCCCCCAGGGTAACCACTAACTTAAATCCACATTTATCATCTTTATTTTGGTGCGAAAATATAAAACATAATCGAGAAACATCGAATCGATCTTCAAAACAATTATTTCTATTGCCAAACAAAATAATGTTTCCAATATTTTGTACCTACTGTATTCGTTATTTTTTATACTCTTTTGAAACTAATTTCAGCGATTTGTAGAACACAGTATGAACATTCGCTATTACATTATTGGTTTTATATTGTGTACAATTCAAAGTTTTTTCATTCGGTTGGGCTTTATGTTATCATAGGTACTTAAATAGCTACCTAATATTCTTACTTCTGGGATACAATCAGGCGCAAATCCTAGGTGGGGTCTGGGTAGTTGCCCTTCCAATCCGTTAAGTCAGCAACTCACATTTGACCTGTAAGCCGTGTTGAGTCAATTAATATACCCCAGCACTTCTAAGTGCAAGCGATCGACTTGTCGATACATTTGGTATGTGTTCCATCAAAAGCGTTAAGTCAAATGCCCCCTTGAACAAAATCGCTACCCAAATGCTGGATCCGCGCCTGGACACGGGCCTTTTTCTGAGAGACCTTTCTCATAAAGTAGGCCTGTGCCCCAGTATTCCACTAAGTGGCCCCAGTCAGGATGTCACCTTCACCGATTTTGGGTAGTTTCAGTAAATATTTTATAATGTCATCATCTTCAGCCTATCGTAGTCCACTGCTGGACATAGGCCTCAACAATTGCACGCCACTTTGTTATATCTTCGGCTTTTCGCATCCAGCTCCTGCCAGCCGCTTTGCGTAAATCATCACTCCACCTGGCCTGTGGCCGTCCTACACTACGTTTGCCGAGACGCGGTCTCCACTCAAGAACTCGTTTACCCAAACGGTTGTCGAATCTTTGGCTAATATGGCCAGCCCACTGCCACTTCAGTTTGCTAATCCAGCAGGCTATGTCGATAACTTTGGTTCTCTGCGGAATCACCTCATTTCTGATTTTGTCCCTAAGAGAAAAATAAAAATATAATGTGGTCATTTCAAAAGTTTTTAATTCAATAGCATTTGGCTTGAAACCCAGGCCTTTTTCCTTTAAATTGACTAATTAAGAAACATGTGTCGAACGAGACTCTGATGGTACACGTCACGCTAACCCGTAACAGCAATAGTGCCTTTCAAGTTCTAGTTTTACAAAGATCTGGGTCCTTATTCACTATGTTTTTTTACGTTTTCGCGGCAAGCCCGCGCGAACTGGTGCATGCGCGGTGCGCTCAAAGATGTCTGCTCTCATGCGCGATGCATTTCTAAGCGCAGCTCTCTATATACCTTTACTAGCTGTCCCGTGTAACTGCATATGTTTATCAATTTTCCCCGTTTTTGCAACATTTCTAATTGCTGCTCCGCTCCTATTGGTTGTAGCGTGATTTTATATAACCTATAGCCTTCCTCAATAAATGGGCTAACCAACAGTGAAATAATTTTTCAATTCGGTCAGTAGTTCCTGAGATTACCGCGTTCAAACAAAAAACTATTATGTTAGTATAGAAGTATAGATGACAAGATTGTGACAGTTAGAAACGTGAAAACGAAAAAAAAGATAGTGAATAAGGACCCTGAGAGTCGCCCTAATGTACTGACTCGGGTTTCACGTGTCAGTACAATCTGTGTTTTCTTATGTTTACTGCATGTTTCAATTCAATTCAATTCAATTACTTTTACAGGCTACAGGCGTCTTTACCTGTCCGCCTGGGCGGCCTTGGTGTTCGGAAAATTTCAGATGTAAGCTTACCAGCGTTCTTGTCTTCACTTCACAGCACTGAGGAATTAACCAGGAAAATTTTAACTCCTACACTGGTTGATTCCGAAGTGAGGTGTAAGTCTGAAGCCTTGAACGCTTGGAAAATGGCTTGCCCAAATGTTGATTTTCCCTCCAACCTGTCCTCCCAGAGGCAGTGGGATTGGCCGCTCTGCATTTCAATAAGGCAGCATCTATTAAATACTTTTTCCAGTCCTACAGAGCGAGCCCGCCTACTGGCTGTGGGTGAATGGGAATCGGGCATCTGGTTGCAGGCTCTTCCATCGTCCAACTTAGGCACAAAGTTGGACGATACGACATTTCGCATCGCTGCATGCCTTCGTTTGGGTGTCCAATGTGTTTCTCCTCATCGATGTCACTGTGGAGAAGACGTGTGCGGCCTCGGATACCATGGCCTGTCGTGCAGCAGGAGCGCAGGTCGTATGTCCCGCCACGCAAGCATCAACGACATAATCCGACGGGCGCTGGTCACCGCTGGCGTGCCAGCTGTGATCGAACCAAATGGTTTGACGCGCAGTGATGGTAAGAGGCCGGACGGTATGTCTTTGTTGCCTTGGAGGATGGGTCGGCCCTTGGTATGGGATGCAACTTGCGTCGATACCTTGGCGCCTACCCATCTCCCAAGCACGGCGAATTACGCCTGCGCTGCTGCTGCATCCGCTGAGAACCTCAAACAGCGTAAATACAGTAATCTGGTTGGGGATTATGTATTTGAGCCGTTTGGGGTTGAGACTCTAGGGCCGTGGGGCCCAAGTGCGCGCCTATTATATAAGGAAATTTCCCGACGTCTTATCAGTGCCTCCCGTGACCAGAAGGCTGGCCTTTTCTTTGCACAAAGAATTAGCATTGCCATCCAACGTGGCAATGCTGCCAGCCTTTTGGGAACGTTACCTGTTGTCATCGATGGGGAGGAATTCTTTGACGCCTAAACGGTTCTGCCCTCCTTTTTTATTTTATTTTAATTCTGTAAATACCTTGTTTAATTGGTTAGATGTATTATAATCAATAATAAATGCTATGTAAAATTCAATTACTTTATTTGCAAATATGGGTACAAAATAAGGTTTTACATATTGTGATGATCTACCATATTTTTCACCTACAGGCATGCAAAATAAGTGCACAATATTCATGGTTTATTAAACAATTGAGTACAGATCTCTGAATGACATTTAATGAAACAAGTACAAATGACACATTTCCATATTGGATAATAATAATAATAATTCACTTAATATTATTTTCGACTAGTGTATGCAAATATAACGCAATCAATTTAAATATAATCGTATTTCAATAAAAATATATAAAAAAAACAAATGTCAAACCAATAACGAAAATAATAAAAATACAAACAACAAACACATAGCAATACAGATTAAAACAATAATAAAATGATAAAATATGGGAGATCAATAAAATGAAGCGTATACAATCGCTTCACTAGGATAATTATATAAAATGTCATCTTGGAGTAATTATGTTATCTGTCAAATATTCATGGACTGTAGTAGCACTTTTCAAGTAATATTTTTTTTAGTTTATTGTTTATGTTTTCGTAAATCTCAATTGCTCAGTAAGTACACTTGCTGCAATGACCATCAATGTGTTTCTATCACTATTTAAAGGTTCATTTCCGTGCATCGCGGCCGATCGCGAGCCGCGCGCGGCTTACGACGAACGACTGACGCGCGCGGCCGATGCGACAATAGTCAGAGTATAAGAATGTATGGTGCCGTTTCCGAGGTAAGCGACAGACGCTCGCGGCCGACGACTGTAGTAAGTTGCGCGCGCACTGTGAAAATTGTCGCATCGGCAGCGCGCGTCAGACGCTTGTCGTAAGCCGCTCGCGGCTCGCGATCGGCCGCGATGCACGGAAATGAACCTTAACGAAAGAATAAAATTGATATTACGATGGTAGCCAGTCAAGAGGACTTACGGCTTAGACCTAACATTGAGACCCACAACAGTTTATCAGAATCTAGAGGTACCTACTAATATTATAATTGCGAAAGAATAGATGATTGAATGGATAGTTGTTTATTACTAATTCAGTTGCGGCTGAAAATAAATCTGTAGAAAAATTTGGCTGGATCTAGAATAGCATATATACTATAACTTTTAAACTTACGTGTTGCATTATAAATACAATTAGACACGGGAAGAAACCCATTTAACCTAGGTAAAGTATTTACCTTATGCTGCCCGCCCTGACCCCACAGTCAGCTTGTGACCACGGTCGGTGTAACCCGGTCGAAACGTCAAGCATAAGGTAAATACTTTACCTAAATTAAACGCGTTTATTCCCGTATCAAATTGTATTAAGCATATAATACTACTTTCGTTGTCAGAAAAATGTACTCTTCTTGGGCGATAGATTTGTTTTTCAAACATTTCTACGTGAACGAAGTGGCGAGCAACAGCTACTACCTACATAAAACAAGACAGCAGAGTCGCAAGCAAAATCTAGTACCTAATGAATATAATATCAAACAAAAACTATTAAAGTATATCCACAAAAGCAACACAACTCCCAACTGTGAAACTTAGTACCTCTACACATGTTTATAATATTGTAAAGTTCTCTCTGCAAGTTGGCTATTCAGCATTTAATCTTTAGTTTAATTTAACTAGTTCTTGTTGAACGGGCTGAGCGCATAATCACAGATTTGGTTCCGGCTAGGGACACAGTGCGGGGGACAACTTACACACGGCCAACTGATCACAAGTCAAATATATAATGTCTTGGGACAACTCACACAAAGTTATCTGATCCCAAACTAAGCAGAGCTTGTACTATGGAAACCAGACAACCGATAAACATTTCTAAATACATACATATCATAGATAAATAACAACCAGATACAGAATAAACCATAGTGCTCATCATACAAGTTTAATCCTGGGTGGGGATCGAACCCACGACCTCTTGCGTAGCAGTCGGATACACTACGCAAACCCGTACTGGGTTTGCGTAGTGTATCCGACTGCTACGCAAGCTATGGCACTACACAACTACTCTGACTGATTAACATACTTATATATTTTCTAAATATATCCATATTATTGACTAGCTGACCCATGCCACTTCGTCTGCGTAAATTTTCCCCGTTTTTACAACATTTTTCTTTGCTGCTCCGCTCCTATTAGTTGTAGCGTGATATTGTATAGCCTTCCTCAATAAATGGGCTATCTAACAGTAAAATAATTTTTCAGTTCGGGCCAGTAGTTCCTGAGATTATTGCGTTTAAACAAACAAAGAAACTACAATAATTGCATTTAAAAGAAAAATTTGAAGTTCAGACCCAGGAATCGAACCCGAGACTTCCGATCGAAAGCCGACATTCGCGCTCCGCGATCAGAAGTATGTAAAAAATGCCTATAAAAATTACTATAAACAAAGAATCTCTCTTTATAATATTAGTATAGGTAATTCATATTCAGTCACGTAATTATTGTGCTCATCACACAAAGATTTATGCTGAGTGAGAATCAAACCCTCGGGCTTAGCAGTCCAAACATTTTTCGTCCCCTTTCAAGGAGAAATGTGTGTTTTTGTAGAAGTTTTTTAACAGGAAGTAATGTTAAAAGACATTAACTAGTTTCGACAGGGAGGGAGCCGTTAAAACAAACATTATGGAGGGAACATTTTCTCTAAACTCATTAAGAAAAGAACATTCAGAAAGAAATTATTTTTTAATGTGTTTTCATCGATAAGTTGATAACAAAAGAGGCGACATTTTTATGTAGAGACTAAAGCTTACTCCTAGCGCTCGTGAGCATAGAATTTTTATTTTTTTTAAACACACTATTTGACGTCATAGTCTGGTATTTGTATGAGATCTCCATATACAATCTGCGTTTTGACATTTCTTAAAAAAATGATGTTTTGACTAGTTGGAAACAAGCCCATTGAGTCCAAGCGGTGCGATGACATACAGATGTTTCCCAGACAAGGATTTAGGTGCAGTCCCACGACCTGGTCGTCTCTTCGCAATATAATAAAAAAGCGCTGTAGCACCTAACGATGCCACTTTGGCCCGTGACCATGTTTTCCACAAGACAACTAACTCACAACCACATTTAAAACCATAATTCAATTAAAATCTTCCATTCAATTTATATCAGAACTCAAATTGAAGTCCAAGATGGAAGTTTTCAAGCCTTATTGAATGAAAGTAGTTCTCAATGTGCTCCTAACTTAATCTTATCGCCAGTTGTGCTAAGCAAGGTGTGCGGGCAAATTGAATTTCAACTTCTGTAATCTTCAGGGAGTTATTAAATGCGCTTGCGTTCATTTCAGACCGACTTGGATGCATTTCAGTAGCTTTTAAGCGGATTTAGATCATTGAGCGATGAAATGAGATTGCGAAGCTAGTTATGTAAATTTTCATCTATACTAATATTATAAAGAGGAAAGATTTGATTGTTTGTTTGTATTAAATAGGCTCTGAAACTACTGGACGGATTTGAAAAATTCTTTCATCGTTGTGAAGCTATACTAACCCCGAGTGACATAGGCTATTTTTTATCCCTGTATTCCAAAGACAACGGGTACGAGTGAAACCGCGTCCGCTAGTTCATTAATAAATCTGTACATATTAATGCGTAATCTTATATTATATTATGTCTAGATTCCGTCTGATATGTTAAAATGAAACCGATCGTATATCAAAACTTTATATCGAGATAATCATCAGTGTTTAGAAGTATCGATTTTATCAATCTTTATCAATATAGAATTACGCTCATGTAATATACGCCGTTATTTTGTAAACTGTTTTTTTTTTAAATAACCTTAAATTGCCTAAAGCGGCGCGTGGCGCACTTTTGGGTGGAAACCTATGAATAACATCTATCTTATGAACATAGTACCAATTCTTATTAGGTACGTGAAATCGAGTAGCGTTACCACAAATGCTATTTATTTTCAGCAAACAACATTAATTTCAATTTTTATAAAATACTAGACTGGGTTATTAATATGAAATTCAAAATTTACGGCTTCAAGTCGACTACAAATTCACGGTGTTTAATTTGTATTTCATTTTATTTATTATGAAAACCAACAGCGTTACAAAATATGTACAAAAGTAAAAGGTAAAACATTGTAGTTAGGCCAATTATAGGTTTCCCTGTAAATTACAATTATTGTGGAGGTAGTACGAACGAAATAGCAAACATTTTACATCACTTTAACATTCTGTAAAAATAATGTTATTAGTTATTATAATTGTAAAAACAGAAAGAGTGAAAGTAATGGAACTACATAATGAAAAAAAAGAGATGAGGTGATGGGCAGAGTTATTTTTTAACATTCCTAATATTTGTGACAATGAGTGTCTTGAATGAGGATTTAGAAAAATTAAATAGATCTACTTGACTAAATGATGTATTGTATGTTCGAGCAATCCTTGTTAATACGCATTTTTTTAATAATATTTATATCACGATAGTCTGATAGTATTCAGTACTTATTTTTATTTACTATCCACAAAAATATTAATCAAATACTCTTAATTCCTCAGGGACTTTAATATCCAATATTACAAAAGCTTCAGTTACTTAAACAGTATCGCGTGCAAGCACGCCCAATGCGTGTAATGCGTGCGATATAAACGCGTGCGATGTAAACGCGTGCCGTCATGCGTGCATATTTTCACGCGTTGTGACTCCATATCTGCCTTTAAGTTAATTGAAGTATATACGGAGCGTTATGGTTTATTTATGAGGTAAAATATCTAATGGATTATTCGATAATTGCAAACAAATAACTCCCGTACAGTCGCAAAATTAAAATAATCGTCACCCCTAACGTCCACTTTTGCTTGAACCGGATCAAAGACCAGTTAACATCAACATGTCAATGTAGTGAAACTACTAAAAAGATGTTAGTTCAACTATTAATGGTCAATAAATATTGCTCTAAATGAATTTAAACTCAATAGGGTAGATGACTGTCAAGTCAAATCAGTATCTTTTTAAGAAACGTCAAAACGATGCGCCTCGTACTAATTTATATGAAATACAAAACAATGACGTCATTCTTTTGTATGGTCAAATCATGTAGTTTCAATGTTTGTTTTGATGTTTATAAATTCATAACAACGTACAGAAACATTGTTTTTCAGAATATTTTTGCAAATGCTATTTCCTGTCTAGTGTAAAATAATTTATTGTTATTCTATCTATATTCTAATTTCTACCCAATTGTCAAACTAATTCTTTATATTCCGGATGAAGTTGTAGCAAAAGCTTGTCACTTTATAACTCTAAGCTGCAATCCCGAGTCAGTTCAGTTTCCCACAAGTCCTTAATACAGTTTAGGCAGTATCGTATTTGGTCAGAAGTGGAAGGGAAACCGCGGCACAAATAAGTTTGCGAGCTCGGAGCCAATTCACTAGGTACCACTGATTCTCGTTAAAAGTTTTAACCATTAGATTGCACGCGACCAATATACATGAACTGCCATTTCTACATGTTTTTATTGTGATACTTGGTGTTAGTAGCGCTTAGATCACTGGTTGCTATTCTTTTTGATCACGTTTCCCTTTTAGTGACTCTTGGCAGTCTTGGCCGATGTTGGAGGTAAAATGCGATATTTTACCTCCAACATTGGCCAAGTCTGCCAAGAGTCACTCTAACGACAGGGTAGAAAATGAACATTAACATCCTTCATTACGCCGAAAGAAACGCTGTTTTTCCGCAGGGAGAAAATAATAATAATAAATATATAATAAAAATCTTTATTTTTATACATAGGTTCGGAACTCAGGGCTTTTATGTTAAACAATAATGTATTTCAAAATGCAATTATTGTATTTGTGAAGTCTTTGGCAAGAAATGCCTATAAAAATTACTTTAATTGTACATTGTTATTATTATCTATACTAATATTACAAAGCTGAAGAGTTTGTTTGTTTGTTTGAACGCTGTAATCTCAGGAACTACTGATCCGAATTGAAAAACTCACTGTTGTATAGCCCATTTATTGAGGAAGGCTATAGGCTATGTAATATCACGCTACGACGAATAGGAGTGGAGCAGCAATGAGAAATATTGCAAAAACGGGGAAAATTTGCGCACACGACGTTGCGCGGGACAGCTAGGTATTATTATTACGCGAGTAAATATGCAAGTCAAATATAATGTTGTCTACATACTTGTCACATACTGATCATCTGTGAGTCTCTATCCGTAAATGTGATAAAACTTTAGCACATTTATTTTCGAATGTTATTTTTATTCACAGTCCCGCGTATTCCTGCGAATATGAGTGTGATTCTGTGAACAATTATTTTAAATTTATGCCCATTAAATATAATGTTTTTGTATAAAAGAATAATAGGATGTAGAATTAGATTTATTTCCGCGTAAATAGCGCAAAAAAACCTTTATCGTTTCGTAAATCTGTATTATCTAGTACTACGAACACAATGCTTAATTGCGTCGTGCAACGTTCCGTTTTTTTTTTTTTTTTTTTTTTTACTTAAAAAAATAAAAAAATAAACTACGAACACAATGCTTGATTGCGTCGTGCAACATTTCGTTTAACGTTTTGTTTTTACGTTTGACGTCCCACAAAACGAAAATAAATAGGAATCCACTTATGCAATCATGTTTGTTGCGTTAATATTAGGCAGACATTGATGGAGTGTGTGCTTACCAATTCTGCGAAGTGAGGTGTTAGGTTTCAGCTACGCTAAAACTTTAGCAATGTATTGACAGCGATATTTATGATAAAACAAATATTTATATAGTAGTAATAAATGTGTATAGGGCTTGCTATAAATGTTGATAAACTTTCGCAATTTTTTGTTTTTTTTTTTTATTGCCCGACGTTTCGCCCGTATTGTTGCAATACGGCCGTGGTCACGGGTAGACTAAACAAGGTTTTTTACATTAAATTGTTCATGCGATTAAGACCTGTAATATATATATATTTTCATAATGTATAGGGCTGTTGGTCTAGTGTTTAGTGACCCTGACTACTAATATGGAGGTCGTGGGTTCGATCCCCACCCAGGATAAAACTTGGTGTGATGAGCACTATGGTTTATTCTGTGCTTGGGTGTAATTTATCTTTAATATGTATGTATTTAGAAATATGTAAGTATGTATAACTGTTGTCTGGTTGCCATAGTTCAAGCTCTGCTTAGATAGATAAGGATAACGCAAGTATTACCCCGGCTTAAGATAAAATAAAATAATAATAATATCTTGAGACAACTCACACAACGTCATCTGATCCCAAATCAGATGACGTAAAAAAATAAATTAATAATAATATCTTGAAATAACTCACACAACGTCACCTGATTTGGGATCAGATGACGTTGTGTGAGTTGTCTAAAGATATTATTATTAATTTATTTTATCTTAAGCCGGGGTAATACTTGCGTTATCCTTATCTATGCCTAATGCCGAAGAAATCCACTAACAATCGTCCCTCAGACCACTAGGGGCCTGTTACAGGGTCAAACTATAACAGTCACCACAAATTGCCTTCAGAGACAGTATAAATGGTTAAGGCTCCCACACATTATAAGTCCGCGTGCAGTCTGTCACTCTATCTAGGTAAGATATAGGGTTTGTAGGGTTGGGATTGGTAGGGTTGTCAACCGTATTCTAAAATAGAGTATTGTACTCTATATCATGTAGGCGTACTCTATAATCTTTAAGACTAATAGAGTATACTAAAATACTCTTTTTTACACAATGTTTACTATACTAGTCCTGATCTATATAAACTTAGATTTAGAATGTTTAAAGTCGTACAATTCTTTTAAAAACAAAGAAATATTGGTATGTGCTGCAAAAAGCACCATTTTTTTAAAAATTTAAAACAAATGATACTCTTTTTTATCAGTCCGTACTCTTTATTTAACCCCTTTAAAACCAGATTGAGATAGGTACTCTATTTAATCTAATAAAAGTTGACAACCCTAGGTTTCAGCCGGTCAGTCACTATGCAGACACAGGAGGGTATCTTACCTAGGACCGTTAGTCCAAAACCTATAATAGAAAACTGTCAGTCTGTGGTCTATTGTGATTAACTGACAGCCTCGTAGTATGTGGGAGGTTTACACCTCCAGGTCTACACAGGTCGGCCGACTCGTGGGTCGAAAACAAGACCCATATATACACATAGGCGGATCCAGGGGGGTACCTGCCCCGACGGTTGTTTTGTGTACCGAATTTCTAAACCGGGAATGGCGGACGACCATCTATTTTCGCTCGTTGTAGGGAGCCGGCTTTCTGTACTTTTTATGCGCTGACGACGCACATTGTTGATTAGCTCGTCCTATGAGCGTTATCAACATGTTTTAGCAGATCTTACACGTTTGTATCGATACAAACGCAAATGAAAATCGCGTTTGTATCGATTCAAACGTGCACTTACAGTTTGTACTATTGCTGGTGCAACCACTGTTCCTGTTCTATTCATTGCCGTCGTTTTAAAAGTAGCACGAAGACTAGCGTAAGCAGAGATGTCTTGAGCGACGCCTTCGTTATATTGTGGTTCCAAATGGCGACAGCTTTCTGGTGGATGCATCGCTGCAAGCCCGCGTAGCGATACAAACGCAAGGATCATGTGCAAAGGTAACAACGTGTCTACAGTCTTGCGTTTGCTGAGCGTCCTAATAGCGTTATACAAGCGTCGTCAGCGCATTAACCGTAAGTAATTTGATAAGAGTCGTCATTTTAATGTATGCTATTTTTCTTTTGTTTATTATTTATTTTATTTGATTTTTTGTTAAAGTTGTAATTAATAATTTAATTTAACTTTTTTTTTTTTATTATTATAATTTATTATCAATTTAATATTAATAATTATCGTAAAAATTTAATGAATAATTGTAAGATTGGTTTTCACCTGAAATAAATAAATATTATTATTATTATTAAAAACGTGATGTGCAATGGCTCTAAGGAAATCGGAACAACCGGCCGTCACCAGTGCACGCCGGTACTTAACCGGTTTATGGCCACTTAAGATTGTCCGCGTGTGTCATCTATTATATACTTAGGGCATTGTGAGGTGTTAAATAGAATGAAATATTAAGGTAGTCTCTAAGGCATTGTGGGGTTAAGTTTCATTGAATTAAATGTGTTAATGGTATGAATGTTTAGTATTATTGTTATATATAAACTAGTCAACGAGTAAATATGAATTAAGTTACTGTTTATTTCTGGATAGTTTTGTGAAGAATTGTACTAAGAAAGCTCAAGATGGAAGCATACAATATGACTGAAAGTTGACTTCTAATTCAAACTTCAGGGGGTAAGCCCGTGTGTTGACCATACGCGAGTTAATGTGGATTTTTTTTTTTTAATTTGGTACCTTTTTACCAGATTGTAAGGAAGGGTTATGTTTTTCGCGTGTATCTTGTATGTATATATGTAATATTCTTTATTACCTGATATCTCACAATCCATTGAACGGATTTATACAATTAAGAAGTCGTTAGATTCGTCTTCATCGCCCAAGTGTTTTTAGATATGTGACGTTTGAAAAAAACAAACATGGCGGCTGTGAGATATCAAAATAAAAAGGTGTAAAAAAAGTGGTTTTGAATACTGCAATATGGATATTAAATTAAAGGGCTCATCTTAAGCATTTCAAAAAAGTAGGTATAACATTATTATGACTGTGTAGGGACACACATTTGTACCTACCTATGTAGATATCGGTTGTGTATGTGTGCATACTGCATGGTGTAACTAGTGGCGGCTGCGTCCGCCTAATAAGTTGGCAGTCGCAATTATACGGAGTAAAGTACTTGACGTGTGTTATTTCTCTCTCACAATAAATCCCTTCTGATATAAGTATCATAGGCTCACATATATACTTACAGTGGTGACCCCGAACTGAACTCGAACTTAGTGTTTTGATTTTTGTTTATTATATTTTTTTTTTTGGAGTGAAATAACTACGAGTGACTATGCCTCTGGATATAGTGCTGCCCCAAGTGCAACCCCAAGTGCAACCTTCCGTGCAGCCTCCCGCGCAGCCTCCTGTGCAGCCTTCCGTGCCCCCGGCCGAGAATCCACAAGACTCGGGCGAGGGTGAGAGAGCGTTAGCAAGCATTACAGTATCGTCAAGGATACCGGAATTTTGGGCAGACCAACCGCGACTCTGGTTTGTCCAGTTTGAGGCCACGGTGGAAAGCCAGCGTTTGGGCGATGCTGCTAAACAAAACTTAGTGGTTACCAAACTCAACAAGAGCGCGATTCAACAAGTTAGCGACCTGTTACTTTCTCCTCCTAGAACTAACAAATACCAGACCTTGAAGGATAGGCTTTTGCAAGTTTTCGAAGAGTCAGAGACACGCCAGTTTCAAAAGCTGCTGGGTGAAATGGAGTTGGGCACTCAAAAGCCTTCACAACTCCTACGACGGATGAGGGACCTGGCCCGAGGAAAAATTCCGGATCACACGCTAAAAATCATGTGGAACGGTCACCTTCCATCCGCTGTGCAGGCTGTATTGGCGGTAACCGAAGTAAAAGAACTGGAAAATTTGGCGGTAGTAGCGGACAAGGTCACTGAGGCGACGCGCCCAGTGGAGGTAGCTAGCGTCTCGTCGATTCCGTCACCTCAAGCACATAGTCGAAACGGCGAGGAATCCAGCGAGCTAGCAGCTGCAATAGCCAAGCTGAGCATCGAAGTTGCAGAGCTCCGACGTGCACAGCAACCACAGAGAGGTCGAGGGACATACAGGGGTAAGCAATCTCGATCCAACTCGGCGAGGAGAGATACCAGCAGGAAACGACGCGATCCCCAGTGGCTGTGTTTCTACCACTACCGTTACGGAGCAAAGGCCACGAAATGCGCCGAACCCTGTAACTGGAAAGGACAGGCACCCGCCCAATCGGAAAACTAGCGGCGATACAAACAACGACGGAGGTCTGTATCGATTCACTTAATAACCGTCTGTGCGTTACCGATAAAAACAGTAAATTAAAATTTTTGATTGACACCGGTGCGAATGTTTCCGTGATCCCCGTGTCGTATAAATGTGTGTCGAGAAATATCGCGAGTGATGATTATAAGCTCTATGCGGCGAACGGCACCGAAATTAGGACATATGGTATATGTAACTTAACTCTAGATATTAATTTAAGGAGAGCATTTAGTTGGTCATTTATTATAGCGGCTGTTAAACAACCGATAATAGGCGCAGATTTTTTATGCCATTATAGGTTGTTGGTAGATTTAAGCTCGCGGCGACTTAGAGACCAAGTTACTAATCTAAATGTTATAGCATCTATTATAAGGCACTCTGAATGCGAATTATCAATTAAATCTATAAATAGCAATGATAAGTGGCATAACTTGTTATTAAATTATTCAGATATAACTAAGCCCATATCGTACAAAGAAATACCCAAGCATTCAGTATGTCATTATATAGAGACTTCGGGACCGCCGGTATATACAAAGGCTAGGCCTCTTTCCCCAAAGTGGTATAAAAAAGTAAAGGAAGAATTTCAAATTATGACAGAATTAGGTATTTGTCGACCATCCAAGTCCCCATGGGCAAGCCCGTTACACGTGGTACCCAAAAAGGACGGGGGGATTAGACCGTGCGGTGATTATAGGCGTTTAAATGCCGTTACGAAGCCGGACCGCTATCCGATCCCGCGGTTGCAAGATTTTAAATATGTATTAGCGGGAGAAAAAACTATATTTACCCGATTGGATTTAAATCGTGCCTATCATTTTATACCGACTGCCCCGAAGGACATAGAGAAAACTGCAATTATAACGCCTTTTGGATTATTTGAATTTCCCCGGATGACATTTGGATTAAGGAATGCAGCACAAACGTTCCAACGATTCATGGACACAGTGGTGTTGCAAGGTTTCGATTTTCTATTCAATTTCATCGATGACGTCATAATTGCCAGTAAAGACGAAATATCCCATAAAGAGCATTTAAATGCAGTTTTCCGTAGGTTTAACGAATACGGTATTACTATTAATTTATCAAAATGTGTTTTTGGAGTCTCTAAATTAAGCTTTTTAGGTTTTGAGGTCTCAACGGAAGGCGTACGACCGTTGGAGGACAAGGTACAAGCTGTTGTAAATTTTCCGAAGCCCGAGACAGTAGAACAATTACGCAGATTCTTAGGTATGGTTAATTTTTACCGCTCGCATATTCCTAAAGCAGTAGACTATCAGTCGGAATTAAATAAGTATCTACATAATTCTAAAAAACGTGATAAGACGCGTATAGAATGGACAGATAAGGCTAACGAGGCATTTAAGAAGTGTAAGGAAAGCTTACAAAGCGCCGCTACACTATCTTACCCTTTGCCAGACAGTAAATTAGCCCTGATGACTGACGCCTCAAATACTAGTGTCGGCGCAGTTTTACAGCAGAAAATAGGAGTTAATTGGCAACCAATTGGATATTTTTCAAAAAAGTTAACAGTAACTGAATCCAAATATTCTACCTATGATAGGGAATTGTTAGCTATCTACATGGCTATCAGGCATTTCAAACATTTATTAGAGGGGCGAGATATAATCATTTTTACAGATCATAAACCGCTTGAATTTGCATTTACTAAAATAAATAGTGATAAAGAAAGCCCAAGGCGAATACGCCAACTTTCTTATATCAGCGAATTTTGCACAGAGATACGTCATATTAAAGGTAGTGATAACATGGTAGCGGATGCGCTTTCTAGAATTGAAACGATAAGCTGTCCCACGCTACTCAATTTCGCAGAATTGGCAGACAAGCAACGTAGCGACGAGTACCTAATGCATGAGTTGCAAGTATCAAGTAGCAACCTGCAGTTCAAGCAAATGTTGTTGCCGGACTGCGATAAGCATATTTATTGCGAAATATCAACGCGTAAAATTAGGCCTTACTTACCTATGGAATTTAGAGAAATAGCTTTCAAATCTGTACATAATCTAAGTCATCCAGGCATTAAAACTAGTAAACATCTAATCAAACAAAAATTTTTTTGGCCTGACATGGACAGAGATATTGCTAAATGGACCAGAAGTTGTATGCAATGCCAACGCGTAAAGATAACAAGGCATGTCGTATCAGGTGTAGGAGAGTTTGAAAGAGTAGACCGCTTTCAACATCTACACATAGATATCGTAGGTCCATTGCCTATGTCAAATGACGGCTATAGATACTGTGTTACAATGATTGACCGATTTACAGGGTGGCCAGAAGCATACCCAGTCCAAAATATTACTGCGGAGACCATAGCAAAGGTGGTGTTTGAAGGTTGGATTTCCCGTTTTGGATGCCCTTCGAAGCTTACTAGCGACCAGGGCAGACAATTCGAGAGTGATCTATTTGCAAACTTAATGAAATATTTGGGCATACATAAATTACGTACAACACCTTATCATCCGCAAAGTAATGGCATGATTGAACGCTGGCATAGGGCACTGAAAGTGGCCCTGATGGCACGTTTGCAATGCAACAATAGCAATTGGATAGACGAATTACCGATAGTTTTATTAGGATTACGAACGGCTACTAGAAGCGACAGTGGTGTAAGTGCGGCCGAATTAACATATGGTAAGACGATTCGTTTACCAGGAGATTTTTATGAGGACGCGATAATTAAGGTCTCGGATTCGGAATATTTACAGAAGCTGCGAGATACTATTAGTAAATATAAACCGCGACCAAAGTGTCATGCAAACTCGCATTCGTTATTCCTACCAGATAGTTTAAAATCGTGTAAAAGTGTATTTATAAGGGACGATGTTATACGTAAGTCACTTCAACCGCCGTATAAGGGTCCATACATAGTAGTGAGTAAACATAAGAAATATTTTGTGTTAAAAATAGGTGATAAGGAAACATCTGTGTCCATAGATAGGCTCAAGCCGGCCTTCACTATCGACATAGACACATCTTTTAACAATAATTTGAACTCTGAAAGTAATTCATGTAACAATCCTAGTTTTAATTCTGATCACGAAAACACTTCTAGCAAAGTTATAATTCATAAAACGACGCGAAGTGGTCGCGTTATCAGACCGCCGCTGCGTTTTGCTTAGTAGATAAAAAGACGCTCGGTAACATGATAATCATAATAAAGGATATTGCAACATAGGTATGGAAATTTATTGTGAAATATTTTGTAATAGAATTATTTAGTACTTAGCATTATATTTTTTTTTAGGTCGCACACTTTTGTGAATTTTTATTAGTATGTAAGTTATATACATATACACTTATTTTTGTTATATAAAGTTTACACATTTTTTTACACCATTTATTTTGTATTCTTTCGTCGAATAAGTACAAATATACAAATTTCAAGATGGGTTATAACCAGAGTAAACCGCAACAGAATAACGTGGCTATTGCCCAGTCAGTTTCGAACGAAATCATTGGCCAAAGGGTTAACTATTTAGAGGTTATTCTAATCGGAATTGCTGTGGCACTTGGCTTGGTGTTGCTGTGTTTGACCAGGAACCAGTGCAAAAAACGGGTTCGCAGCTGGTTGAGGAAGGAAGCGGCAGTTGTTGGATTGTCTCCACCGGTGGTTAAGATTCACACGGTTCAACCACCAACCACCGTACACCCCCAAAATACTTACACTCAGTGAAATTGTGTGATAGTTCAGTGTTATTGCTATGCGTAGTGTCAGTGTATTTTACAGGGTTTTACACATTGTAATTGTATTTTTTTGTTGTTTTGTTGGGGGGGGCTACTGTAGGGACACACATTTGTACCTACCTATGTAGATATCGGTTGTGTATGTGTGCATACTGCATGGTGTAACTAGTGGCGGCTGCGTCCGCCTAATAAGTTGGCAGTCGCAATTATACGGAGTAAAGTACTTGACGTGTGTTATTTCTCTCTCACAATAAATCCCTTCTGATATAAGTATCATAGGCTCACATATATACTTACAGACTGTAATACTAAAAAAGTTAGTTAGCAACCATTCTTTTTTCAATTTTAAATACTTGCTATAACAGCTATGCTAGCAGCAGCTAGCTTACAATAGCTATGATAAAAGTTAGGTTTTTTTTTCATGTAGTTCCTGAGAATATCGCGTTCAACCAAACAAACTCTTCAGTTTTATAATATCAGTCATTCAGTATAGATTAAAATATAGGTACGCTTTAAAATTGTCGTGATGTGATTAAGACTTGAAAGCCAGCCTTCATTAAAATCTATCAATTCCTAAATTACATTTCACGATGGCTGAAGAGATAGGCTTTGCGGAAACCGCAAGCCTCTCACATACGTGTATCATTCACTCTTTTTCATTAGTACGGCATCGTATTAGCTTTCACATTGATGAGCAAAAAACGCACATTTTAATAACGTCGAGTGGATTGATGTGTTTTAGCTGATTGGCAGGCGATGTGAGGAGAGAGTAGTTAGGTTACGGCTCTGGAGAGGAATTGGGTTCGTGTATTTTTTATCACTTGCAAAAATGGATTTCTTGATGGGTTTTTTTCATGTTTTAGGGAGCCTATGAAAGTTCATCTATAACTTAGCTACCAGCGGCGAAGGCTTAAAATTTTCTTAAGGGAACTGGTGAAAGGTGGAGACGGTTCTTCATACGTATTTTTTTTTTTTTTAAAGGCCACTCGCGCACTAGAGTACGAGCCCTGTGTCGCGGGACTTTACAAACATACAAGTCACGGACACAAAGTACACCCAGACTCGTAACAACAATTTGTGGATCACACAAAGTGGTGTCCCGTGTGGGAATCGAACCACAACCTCTTGCGTAGCAGTCGGACAAACTCCCACCGCGCCACAGAGGCAGTCAATGGATTAACTAGAATTCAAAGAGAAACCGAAAATGATAGTTTTCTAAGAACTCCCCGCCACTGTTAGCTATTTACTATATAGTGCAGGTATATGTGAATATTGTTGTCACAGTTTCATAATGTTACTTAGGTACTAGTTAAGAAAACAATTTACTTTTGTAAGTAAAGATTCTGCGTGATAAATTACGGCCATTCTTTTCTTTCTTTTGATAAACATGTATACTTATTCATTAAGTAGCAGTAAATTGGTCAATATTTAAGCACATAAAGTTTTTACATCGTAAGTGGATGCTCCTACTATGTTGTGCCCATTGAGGCTGATGTATCTGTTCTCGTGTACTCTTCTAATATTTTTGATCTCTTTTTTTGCATCAGTCCTTTAATATGGTGTATAATATAATGGTGGCAGCACCTTACCTGCATATACAGTTTATAACAAACAAACATTGTAAACATGCCAATTTGGCCACGAGTTTTAAATGCATGTTCTTTTCTCGGGCTTTACCTATTGTTTAAATGTAAAATCGACTTTTCACAAGTGTAGTATTTTGCTTCCTAAGTGAATAAATCATTTTTATTATCATTATTATTATATAGTAACTAAGTTATAGGTGAATCACACTAATATTATAAAAGTTTGTGAGTGTGTATGTTTATTACTTCTTCACGTCTAAACGGCTGGAGCGATTGTAGTAAAATTCGGTATGGAGTTAGCTGACACCCTGGATTAACACATAGGCTCATAAACCGCGGGTAACACCGCGGGGCACAGCTAGTAATATATATAGTAACAATGCAAGTTCCTGTAAGATTTGACAGAAAATATTTTTTTTTATATACGAGACGGATGCACTTTCATATAAAAATGATTTTGTGTAATATCCCGTTTATTCCCAGGGTAGTTATTAGGGTTCCGTAACCAAATTGGCAAAAACGGAACCCTAATAGTTTCGTCATGTCCGTCTATCTATCTGTCTCCCTGTCAGTCTGTCCGTTCGTATGTGACAGGCATTTTACTAAAAGACTACTTAACGAATATTGATGAAATTTTGTGAAAAGGTGTCTTGTAGTAGCTGCTACTTAAAAATAAATATTTTTAGGGGTAGGCCATACATTAACAGAAGCTGATTTTTTTTCAGCAAACATCAACGTGTGGCACATCATTCGACAGTACTTTCAAAAACAATTTAAGATTTCTAATAAACTTTTAGATTGAGTGAATATATTTAGAAATAATCGCTGCGAAAGTTGCATGAATTGTGCCCCTTTAACTTTTGAACCGTGTGACCAAAAAATATGAAAAAAAAATCACAAAGGTAGTATAGTGTAACAGTGTAGTGCAGTGTAATTAAAGAACACAAGAACAAAGTGTCTTCATGTTATTAAAAACTATAAGAATAATGTTAATAGACATGATCTTAAAATAATATTTTTAGTAGTTTACGTCAAACTCAAATTACTTATTAGTCTCTGTAGACTAGATTGTAATTACAATGGGGAACATCACGGTTCAACATTACAAAAAAAATAAAAATAAAACAAAGGTAGAGCTTAATAAATATTTCAAACTAAAATTAAATATTTCAGACATGATCGAATATACCGTCATTGAGTTATAGCCGAAAAATTGCGTTTCTAAACAAAAGGAAGGGTGTAAGTGCCATGAACGTACGTTCATGGCACTTAGGCGCTACTACGTACGATCTTCTGCTGATGCAATTATTCAACAAGGCTGCGGAAAGGGTTCCGCAGCCTAGCTCAGTGTAGGGACATTCAGCATGGTACGACATGCTCTTGCCCGGTTTTATTTTCTATATTATTACTAGCTGACCCGCGCAACTTCGTCTGCGTAAATTTTCCTTTTTTCTTCCTTTTTTTTTTTTACAACATTTTTCATTGCTGCTCCGCTCCTATTGGTCGTAGCGTGATGTTATAACCTATAGCCTTATATTTTGCCTCTATAAATGGGCTATCAAACAATAAAATATTTTTTTCAGTGCAGCCCAGTAGTTCCTGAGATTATCGCGTTCAAACAAACAAACAAACTCTTAGGGGTATGAAAAATAGATGTTGGCTGATTCTCATAGATACCGGATAAGCACAAAAAAATTCATCAAAATCGGTCAAGCCGTTTCGGAGGAGTATGGCAACGAAAACTGTGACACGAGAATTTTATATATTAGATTTATGTAATATTTATACGATACCTACCGAGTGCTTAGACAGTTGTACTAAGTATTACCTAACTTCAATAAATTCTGAGAACCATGAAATATAAAATATTATGACTTACATACTTGGTTTTCAATTAAAAAGTTATTAAGCCAAAAGGGCCAAAGAACAAGGGCAAAGAAGACACAGAAGATGGTTTCGTGACTGTGGAGGGTGTAGTTTTCCGTCGCTTCCGCGGGCAACGTCAACAAAAATGCACAAAGACCTAGTGCACGTGCAAGTGAAGCGTACTATCATAGTTTAAGTTGTATTTACATTTGTAAATACATCCATACAAACATATTGACATTATCTACCCTAAACTCAGTTCAAATTGCCGCTAAATTTACCACACCTTTCTGTTACATGTTGTATTTACAGATTCATATAAGCACATAACATGTATCGATGATATTGATTGGAACACGTCTGCGCTCCGTACTGATGTCGACCTACAAAGTTGTCACTAGTTGACGACACTTTAGCAATCTCTCTGGAGAGAGCTGTCTAGAAAACTTAGTTTTAACTACGAGTATAAAACTTGGGAATTGTTTTTAAAAGAGTCTCCCTTGGGATATGTGTCTAGGAGAAAAAAGTTGACCTATGTCAGTCTAAGATTGATATAACATAAAAGAAATAGGTATATCTATACTAATATTATAAAGCTGAAGAGTTTGTTTGTTTGAACGCGGCAATCTCAAGAACTTCTGATCCGAATTGAAAAATTGATTCACCGTTGGATAACCCATTTATTGAGGAAGGCTACAGGCTATATAACATTATGCTACGACCAAAAAAAGCGGAGCAGCAATTAGATATATTGTAAAAACGGGGAAAATTTACGCAGATGAAGTTGCGCGGGACAGCTAGTTTTTTATAAAATTATATATACTACGGGTCTTGTAAAAAATACCTTGTTTATTTCTCGACGTTTCGACCGTATTGCAACGGCCGTGGTCACGGGTAGAATGTGTACAAATCGTGAAAGTTTATCAACAGGTATATTTATATAGGTATATTATACATATGCGAGAATTGAACGATGAGTGATCCGTTTCTTACATTACTAAACTAACATTACCCTTTGGCTTCACCCGCGTAACATTACTGTAAAGTTTTATTAAAATCCGTTTAGTAGTTTTGGAGCAAAAGCGCATTAAACATTCCTTTATTAGGAATGTGGTTCGCACATTACTAGTGTGACGGTACTCACATGTAATAAACAAAAATGAATGAATACTTGACAGCTCGCGTCAAATCCTGAATCGCGATATAGAAGTTTTCACAGCTGCTAGCTATATATACAAGTTCCAAAAGTTGGGCCGCGGCCTGCCAGGCACAATTACCTCACCTCGTCGAAGGATCCTCCATTTGTTCACGTCGGTGGTATAATGGGTAGGATTCGAATTTTAAATTAAATTGCGACCTGATGGTAAGCGTCATGCCAGCTCATATACAGCATCACCATCACTCAATACCTTGTTACGCAAAGAGCCGAGCATCACTGCACCGCGTGCTTCTTCTGAGACATTATAAGTCTTATTTGCCCAACAATTACACTTGATACGGTGCTCTACAACCGATGCATAGTAATAGGTTTGCGTCACAATTTCCCTGTAGTGTGATTCAACAACCTTTTAAAATAATCACAAAAGATAGAGATCACCAAATAACCGAGAGTATCTGAATTTTAAATGCGAAAGTTTTGGTGTATGCATGACTGAATGTTTGTTATTCAATCACGCCAAAACGATTAATTAAACGGATCTGGATAAAATTTGGCACAGAGATGGATAATAGTCTCGATATTGACTGTAACGTCATCTATAACTCATCATGTGGAATATCTTATCAAAATCTGGGAATAAGCCGCTGTAACCAACTTAAGCCCGTTACAAAGAACACAAAATAAAATTATAAAAACACTTCAACTATCACTACTTAACTCCAACAGAAACAATATACAAAAATACTAAATTATTAAACATTACTCAACTTTATACACGCTCCACTTGCATACTGGTTAAAAAAACACTTCCAATTACATTCAAACAAACACAATATTACATTAAAAAAACAACAACACACTACCTAAGAAACAAACACAAACTACAGTTAACTAAACCACGCAAGAATTATGGAAAAAAAACAATACTATATGAAGGAGCACAGTTGTTCAACAAATTTCCAAATGACATAAAAGGACGTGAAAATATTAATGTACAAAAATAAACTTAAAACCTCATGTTATATTAACTGTAACTTAACTTTTGCATGCATCAAAAATGTAAAATTCTTTTCTCATTTTAAGAAAATGTAATGTTTGCTATGAGAATAAATTCTTTAAACCGATATTCCAAACTATAATCTTTTGTTGATGTGCTAATTAATTTTGCTTATCTCGAAAAAATACACATACTTTATGAGTTTTTCACTATTTAATTACATTATGTAGGAAATTGTTGTCGCTGCCTTATAAATATTATCATAGGACTTCACAGAAGTCACACAATGTTATTCAGATGCTAACAAAACTAACAGCCTGTTATGATAGCAGAAGCGAACATATGCTTCTGTAATTGTATTTCTCTCTCACAGACCGAATAAACCATTTGTGTAACCAACTGCAACAACGTCTTGCAACTAAATGGCTTGTTAAACGTTTTAATAACGTTACATATGTTTTAAATAGCTGCTCAATCATAGGCGATACGTTAAAGTTTCCATATCAAATTTGTCGGCTGTCATTGTGTATTGTGATACAAATTAGGATAGGGGATATCCAGTTCGTATCGGTTGATACCAGCTAAATGATTGATTGAAAATTATCCATAGCAAAATAATTGTCGGCCGTCATTAGACAGGATCTACAGTTTACATGATCAAATACGCTGATATCTGTACGCAAAAATAGCATTAATAATAATAATAGTCACAATCTCCAAACAACGATCTCAAATAAACTCTCAAAATACCAAGACCTAGCCATAGAATTGAAAACTCAATGGAAAGCAGGTATTGTTCATATAGTGCCAATAGTTCTGTCCTCCACAGGTATAGTACCCAAAAGTCTCACACAAAGCTTGGATATCCTACATAATATGCCCACACATTCGTTACACCTATTATAAAAAGCCGTCATTCTGAACACCTGCCGCATCACCCGCAAGTTTCTTACATTCTCATCACTAACATCAACTTATTCTATTTAACGTGTCACGCTTGGCCTAGGCCCGCCTGACATGTAAACTACCTCTCCAAAAGAGAGTGATAAAAAAGAAACAAAATAATAATAATATCTTGGGACAATTCACACAACGCTATCTGATCCCAAACAAAGCAGAGCTTGTACTATGGAAACCAGACAACTGATAAACATACTTATATATTTCTAAATACATACTTAATACAGATAAATAACACCCAGATACAGAATAAACCATCGTGCTCATCACACAAACTTTTATCCTGGGTGGGGACCGAACGCACGATCTCTTGCGTAGCAATCGGACACACTCCCACCGCGCCACAGTTGTAAGGTAACCTTCTGTTTCTTCAGATATTACAATCTTCTAAGTCTATTTATACTTTTACTTTTTTACAAAAAGTATTGTAGAATTTAGGTTGTGAGCTGGCACTCGAGCTAAAAGCTGGCCTGTGTCAAGGGTGTTGCACTCGGCAGCGCGAGGGTGCTCACTGTGACCTCACACCTACTATTTACTTCGAATGTACTCAGTTTAGATATACTGTGAGGTAAAGATTAAGGAGGTGTACTTCTGACTACTTTGAATAGTGCTCAAATGTATTTCTGGCTCCTCTATTTGCCTTTAAATGACAATGATAGCATGAGATAACTGTCACGAAACTGAGTGACGTCTGGGTATTCAGCCGTTAGTAACACGTTGATAAGAGTAGAGTAACACGCTGATGTGTTATGTACTTTTATGATTGGCAGGTCAGCTGGTGTTTATCGACTATTGGAATGTAACGTTTTATTTGAAGAGAGATAGAGATAGATAGGGGGGGAGAGGTAGAGAGAGAGTGGGAGAGAGAGAGAGAGAGAGAGAGAGAGAGAGAGAGAGAGAGAGAGAGAGAGAGAGAGAGAGAGAGAGAGAGAGAGAGAGAGAGAGAGAGAGAGAGAGAGAGAGAGAGAGAGAGAGAGAGAGAGAGAGAGAGAGAGAGGGGGGGGGGGTGATATTGGTACCGCTTCTTGCTATTGCTACAAATATTCAAGGCCTGCTCGTATTCTGCTGCAAGTTTCAATAGTTCCAAGCATTGGTAAAAAGAAATACATAACTCTACTTTACAGTAGGTATCTTTGTTTAAATTCATATTTTGTTTTTTAATGCAGTTAAAATTAATGTAACTAAGTAATTACCTACGTTTATTTATGTAATTTTCATATACTAATACAACTAACCAGAATGAATGGTGCATACTGTGCGCACAAGCTTAGAATTACAATCTAGTTTTTTATTGTAATATTCTTGTTGTATCTGTTTAACAATTGTGATTTGTTTTGGGAGCCTAATAAATAAAATAAAATAAAAATAAATAACATTCGAAATGATTTCATGACTTTGGGTCTTATTCGCTTGGTCATTTCATAGTTAAATGCCTAATCAAAGGTACCTACTCAACCTGTGACCACGGCCGGTATAATACGGCCCAAACTTCGGCAATAAATCAAGGTATTTAACCTTAAAGTATCCACACAATTAAGGCCCGTAGTTTATCAAAATTGTACAATGTATATAAACCGTGAAAGTTTGAGAAAATTTTATTATAATACCTTTCATTCGATTTCAGTGGCCGCGATTCGTACTGGCAAATATATCAACGCGTAGATTGGTAGGTAGGGACTAGGTACTAATTAAATTCGCATTATATGAAGCAGAATAGGTACTACATACTTAAATTCACGCTATTAATGAGTAAAGGTGAATTAGGTCCGGATATGGCCATTTTCTATCTCAATTCAAACGCAATAAACAGGCTATAATCCCCAATCCTGTTGATCTTCGCATTCCGTAGTCACCAGGCAACGTTTGAGGTGGACGCATTTTTAGAAGCAAATTGAGGTCATTTTCCACTTTTTACAATATTATCTGGATAAACTTTCAAGAGTTTATCTGAATAGTAGTAACAAGACTGCCTCTGTGGTGCGGTGGGTGTGTATTCGACTGTTACGCAAGAGATCGTGGGTTCGATCCCCACCCAGGATAAAACTTTGTGTGATGAGCACGATGGTTTATTCCGTGTCTGGGTGTTATTTATCTATAATATGTATGTATTTAGAACTGTCTAATATATAAAATTCTCGTGTCACAGTTTTCGTTGCCATACTCCTCTGAAACGGCTTGACCGATTTTGATGAAATTTTGTGTGCATATTGGGTAGGTTTGAGAATCGGACAACATCTATTTTTCATATCCCTAAGAGTTTGTTTGTTTGTTTGAACGCGATAATCTCAGGAACTACTGGGCTGCACTGAAAAAATATTTTACTGTTGGATAGAGCCGATTTATTGAGAAAGGCTATAGGCTATATAACATCACGCTACGACATATAGGAGCTGAGCAGCAATGATAAATGTTGCAAAAACGGGTAAAATTTACGCAGACGAAGTTGCGCGGGTCAGCTAGTATAAGTATATTTATCAGTTGTCTGGTTTCCATAGTACAAGCTCTGCTTAGATATTATATTATTATTATTAACAGTATCAAAATCCATTGCCGGACGTAGGTGACCTATAAACCTACATAAAATAATAATAATAAATACACAAACGCAGTGAAGAATTAACAAGATTAAAGAAAGTTGCTACTATGACGTGAAAAGAGCGAAGATCGTTTTCCAAAAACTTCTTACCCAGCCATGCCTCAATCAACTAATCTTGGGTGAAACTGACCGACCGAAATTCGATCAAGAGAGTATTATCCTAATGTGATCGAAAGTTGATCGAACCTTACATTATGTAACTAACCTGCTGGCCAAAATCTCAACTTTACTTAAGGCGAGGGTTTCCAAGCGCTGTAACTTCTACGTATCCCGCTTGCATTGATCGCGGCCGGGAGGATTACAACTACGGCATCTGTAAGTAGATATTTTGAAGCTGAAAATAATATATTCTAATTTTGGCACTCGGAATTAATAGTTAAAAGCGGCGGTAGCTTAATGGCTAAGGCATCGGTCTCGCAATCGTGAGGTCGCGGGTTCGAATCCTACCCATTATACTACCGACGTGAACCCACTCCTAACACAAGCCTATGATCTTAGCTGGAGGGGTTAACAAGATTTCTAGTAATGTGGGACTCAATCCCACATTGCTAGTTATCTTAAAAAAAAATGTTGAAATACTTGTAGGTATGTGAATTGAATTATAATTAGTTTGACAACCAATATAACTCCAAATGACTTTGTGACTGTCGTATTCAATGCAGTGACAGTAAATTGAATCGTATATCAAATGAAAAATTTGCCTAAAGAACAAGGTATTTAAATTGTTTAAATGAAACACATTTGAAAACAACATTTACAGTAACCCTATAAGATCAATCTCAAATAGACACTAAAAAGAAAACGCTTCTCAAAATTTTTATCTGACCCACTCTTGAAACTAACGTCGAACGTCCCATAAAAACAATAAAAGCGCTACGATTGCGCCAAAAACAATATTCGGCTGGAGGAATGGGCCGAAAACGCCCGGTAATGCCCTGAAATGTCCCGAAATGCCACCAAACGGGCCATAGCGGGCCGTAACGCGTCGGTGGACAGCGCCGCCATCAGCGCAACATGTCACGAGCTGTGTAATAAAATGGCCGTGTTCCCCTCAGGGGCATACAGCTCCTACGATTGATGAACATGTTTTAATATACATAGTTGTTAAAGTAATTTTTTGGATGAAATTCCAACAGGAAGCTGTTTGTTTAAAAGGATACCTGTGGGAATGCGTGACGAATTTGTCAATTGATCTGCCATGTAGCGCAATAAGTCGTAATTAATATCTGAACACAATGTTTATTTATTCATTTATTGCACAATATTGTTACAGTTAGTCCTTAAACATACATAGACCCCGTAAGGGTGCTGCAAAACTTACAAACTAATTAAGTTTAGGGGAAATAAATTTAACAAACTTGTAACATTATAAAATTAAATATACTACTTGTCTTAATCGCGTGATAAATTTAAGGTAAAATACCTTGTTTATTCCCGACGTTTACATACTATTCACAAATAGAATGCATCTTCCATAAGCTCTTTAAAAGTATAATAGCATTTTTCGTGTAGCATCAGTTTGTTTTCTTTTAATATATTAATTTAATATATCAAATAATGAACTCTTAAATATTAGTCGTTTTCGGCTGCATTATAATAACTCTTAACACTGTTAAATAACTCGTAAGACAAGCGTAAAATGTAACAAATGTTTTAACCAAGCAACGTGAAGGAGAATCTTCAAAAGCATGTCTAGGTATTCATATAATACTAGATTACAGTAGAAAATATTATGAAGAACCATTATAATTATGCACTTTATAAATTGAGAGTGGTCTAACTGATCAAAATGACAAATGCAATGCATCTCTTAAACATTATTCATAAAATTGTTACAAACATACCAATATTTCCAACTTGGAATCGATTTTGCCAGCGGATAGTTGGACCGCCTTTTGTTTGCCAATTAGCACTTTAAAGTACTTAACAGTGTGTCCCAAACCACAGCGTGGTGTATATTTTTACGAGTGCCCCCGTCCGGCGTTATTAAGACGATATCCAGCGGGTTCATAATAAACAAATAATAATTCATAGCTGTTACGTGCCACCAATGTAATGCACAGTCTGTAATGATCCTGGGAAACTGGTACGGATTTGAGGGAATTGCACCAAGCCGAATACTTACGTAGATATTGTTTTGAGGCATATATTTTAAAGTATTTTTTTTCTATTGGGGAATAGATAGAAGAAGAAGAAGAAGAAGAAATAAGAAGAAGAAAGAAGAAAAAGAAGAAGAAAGATCGTTTATTTGCCATATATATAATTAGCTACATGTAAACAAAAAAAATACAACTAAGTAGTTACTTGCACGTCGTATCTGCGACAAACGAGGTTTCCACTCAGCCTAAATCAACTGCCTCTGTGGCGCGGTGGGAGTGTATCCGATTGCTACGCAAGAGGTCGTGGGTTTGATCCCCACCCAGGATAAAACTTGATGTGATGAGCACGATGGTTTATTCTGTGTCTGGGTGTTATTTATCTATAATATGTATGTATTTAGAAATATATAAGTATGTTTATCAGTTATCTGGTTTCCATAGTACAAGCTATGCTTAGTTTGGGATCAGATAGCGTTGTGTGAGTTGTCCCAATTTATTATTATTATTATTATAAATGCCATGTTGTGGCATGAGCAACACAGCGCAGGTTTCAGTGTGAACCCCAAGTGACGTCAGAAACCATTAATGTATATCCTTAATTAAATAAATAATATAGCTGATGTGAAATGTTGGATAATAAGTTTTTGAAAATATTTAGGATTGTTGATGCTCATTGGAAGTTTCTAATTGTAAGGCGATGTATCCTACGGATGTACAAAAACTCCTGTAACAATTATTGATAACTGAAACTTAAAAATTAGTCTAATTCGAATAAGAAGTATTTTGTCGCACCGGAGGCTCCAAGCAGCAACTCTGGTGCCAACGTAATATTGCCAACAGTTAATGTGGTCTTGTAAATTTTAATTTCTTTTTAAAAGCGTAGTCTGCGATGAATTCGTAAAAATTCCGCGCCGCACAGTGACAAAGCTAATACGAAATTAAATTTAAAGAAATAGTGTACCTATTTCATTATAGAAAAAAAAAATACTAAAGGACCAACATCTCAATCATTTTACCTTGCTACATCTGCGGTGAGTAATATGCGCTATGGACTCCAGCGTTATGCGTCACTCTTGTTTAAGTTTTTTGACGTCGCAACGCAGCTCAACGCAAGGCTTTTAAGTGCAATCTCTCTACACGACAACCTAACAAAACAAAAAATATTAAAACCCCTTAATCCACGAGCCAACCATTACATCAAAACTAATACCTACTTAAATACAACGTAGTATCTACCTAAGCTCAGTTCCTGTCTAAGCACGCTCGCTGTAAGCAGGTCAGCAGATATGGACCGTGTAACGTCGGAAATGATCCCTTCCAACACTGACACGATATTTTTCCAATCGTATGGTTAATGTTTTCCTTATCACTAGCAAGGGACGGTATGGACTTGGAGAGGCCGAAATTTTTCCCTGAGGCGTGTGATTTTCGCGATTAAGGGTTATGTTTAGACTTGCTATGTTATGTTACTTTCCCTTGACTTCACTTAGCTTTAGTATTCACCAATTGACTGGAAATGGCCTGCGTAATAATAACAATTTTATTAGTTATCGCACCGTTTCAAGAACTTGAGTTTGACTTCTAGGTTTCATTTGCAGATACGTTTTTTGTGATACATAGATAAGTAAGTGCAGAACTACAGGCTAAAGCCAGTTATACAAGGTTATTCTTGGTATAGCGCAAACTTGAAAGTAGTTTGCTCAGAATCAGTAACACAATCGAATGGGGTAGTTTTTGGACCATGTTATATTTTAGAATTAATTAATTAATTATTCTTACCGCCCAAATCCTGTTCACAATGTGATGTGAAATGTAATCATCATTTATTTTTCAATAATAACTATGGATTACGTACTACGCGACACAATGAGCACGATAGCGCGAAGAATACAAGACAACTTGAACGGCGTATAACTCTACAAGTTTTTAATATTTAAATTTTCTTTTTTTATATGACTTCTTGAAGTTAAAATCTTGTTGAGCTTTGCACTATCCAAAAATAACCATGTATAAGTATGTTGATTAAGTCTTATGGAAGTCAGGGCCGTAAGAATGCCTTAGAACCAAAGATTCAAAGAGATAATGATGTCCAAAGGACGGCCTAAGTCTTTTTAAGTGAAGAGTACGTAACTGTTCACTTAAAAATACTTAGGTCTCATTTATGGAGACACGGAGCGTTGCGCGTCGCTTGTGGCGTGACGTCTCGCATCGCGTTGGACGTTTTAGAACTAAGTTCCTTATCGCGCGTTGTGAAAGCGGGCTAGACGGAAAAAATTCTCACGAAAAGTTGTAACGACACTTTTTGACACACACAAGCCGTGCGGCGTGCGCGTAAGATATGAACACTTTTGACAAAGAAGTCACCTGTCGATTTGGTCTAGAGGCATAAATTCGGTACACAGTATTGGTGACAATTGTGTAGTTGAGGTTGGGTTCGAGCCTTCGGTATACAATCATCTTTTTGTAAGTTATTTTTGTTTCGTCTTTCTATTTCGCATTAAACAGTGTGGTGTTGCGAAGATTATAAACAAAAAAAAATAAGATAAGAACTTCGTTCCATCCGGGTGTACCTTCACACCTCTCAAGTTTTTTCTGTTTACGGAGAGGCGGCGCGTGATGCGACTTATCATAGCACGCGTAAACACAAACATATGACAATATACGATGTTTTTTATAGACGTGTGTGACGGGAAGTGTATCGATGACCGCCGTGTCGCCTTCGGCGTTTAGCGAAGCACGCGGCGGCAATCGCTGTCAACCAAACGCGTGTACAATTTTCTCCGTAAACGCACTCATACAACGCCCTGTAACACGCACCGTAAATGAGGCCATAGACTACACTTTTGAACTCCATATTATTAAATACAACACTCATTTCTAAATAAATCTTACATTGACAAACCCTACAGATATCCGTCTTCAAGACAACATTACCAAAGACAAACCATTAATTTTACAACGTAAAGTCTTAAGATCAACAATAGCAAGCGTTACCCAGGTGGTACTCCATGACAGGTGACCAATGAGTTTGCGCCACAAGCAATTAAACGTCAAATTGACGGTCGCCATCTTGTTGCGACATTGCTCACGCAGGCACAGGCGATTACTCATAGTGCCAAGCTAACTATTAATATAAGTTATTTATATAATAAACTAGGAGTGATTGAAAGGGGTATTAGTACCTGTGTTTGTTATACCTTTAGTACTTGGTATTGCTTTGCTTCAAAGACGCAATCACTCATTTTGATTTTCTGGCAGTATTTTTCGTATAAACCTGTATTTTTGTTTTATTAAAAGAAAACTCCTACACTAGAATATATGACCTTTATCTTGTTTGAACTTTTGGGCACCAGGCCTCCAGACAATTTTTGATACGGGGCTCGTCTAAGGCAAGCTACAGCCCTGGTCTGAGCAGACGTTGATCCGTCATGTTCTGAGGGGGAGCTTTGAACCAACACCGGCCAAGTTTGAGTAGTTTTCAGTCAACGCGGACTAAATGTATGGCTAACACTTGAAGTTTTGAGTCTGGGGGATCCGCGCCTTGGTCTGAGTACAAATAAAGTGTATACTAAATACCTACTTAGATAATATTGGCAATAAATGAAAAGATAAAGTGAGCAAAGAGAAACAATCTGGAATTTATAAATTAACGTGTGACGGCTGCAATAGTATTTACATTGGCCAAACTGGTCGGAATTTTGACACCAGATACAAGGAACACATTGCTGCCTTTAGAAACAATCATCCAGAAAAATCTCACTTTGCGAACCATCTACTTGAAACCGGACATGCCCTGAATGACAGAAATTCTTTCAAAATTCTACATATTTGCAGTAAGGGTTTCAGGTTGTGCGTATTAGAGCAGTTGGAAATACTGAAACAGGATAGAAGCACATTGCTGAACGAACAAACCAACTTCAATTCGTCTCCCCTGCTCAATTTATTTTCTTTAAGGCAACATTACTCATCGACCGTTGGCCGGAGTAGTGGGGATTGAACGTATAAAAGAGGCGCACACGTTGGACGAGCGCTCAGTCGGTGCCAAACTGTCCTGAGGATGCCTCGTGTAGAGGCGAAACACGTGTCGAAGTTTTACTTCGTGGAAGCGGAATATTGCAAGTCAAGGGTCCGGAGGTGCCTACAACTCGACTTGGTAAGAGTACCTGTCACTAATTTTCTTTGTTACACGTCTCTCTTTTTGAGTGCGGTCTGTCAATCTATTTCGATTGTTGTATTAAGGGCATTTCCTTACTACTTCAATCGTGGTGATTCACAGATCGAGGGTGGGTGGTGGGATCCCTCCCTTATAATCTACTTAAGATGGATTTCCGCCATGTAACGCCTGATTCAATCGGTTATCTTAAAAAATGACTGCCAAATCGACTAGACTGCCATTTTAATTTAAAAATAAGAAGAAGTATCCAGACTGGGCACCAACCAGAACTAAAAACTTTACAAAGCTCTATCTTTTGTGGGAATTTAACCTATCTTGCACAACAGCTGTACTCATTCGCACTACGTCACAGAGGCAATCCATACTGATATTATATTTGTTTCGAATGGCTATCAGTTATGTTTTTACGACAAAAGCGTAAAGCAATTTTTTTTGAAAATCGGTACCTATGAGATAAGGATATAGTGGGTGGTTGGTGAATATTGCGAAGTAACTTATTAAGCTACTTTTTATCGCAATATTCACCGCTTTAAGTCTCACTCAAAACCTAGTCTTATAATATTCCTCCACTCAAGTCATGACTACTAAAATGTAAGTGGTAATACACGCAAGGTGTTCCCATTAAATCTTGTGTTTAAACTCCAAACAGGTATGTACACACTCTGCTATAGTTCGGTACAGTAACTCAATTCCGTACGCTATTACTGTTAACGATTGTGGCCGATGCTTTTAGCTTCGACTTTGGTTCGCTTAATTTATACATTGTACGTTGGTTCTGAAGCCTTTTGAGATATTTGGTCTGTGGAAATTACTTTATGAAGACCTTGAAGGCTTGAATGAGGCTAGATTGACGCTTAGGCTGGTGTCAAAGTGGACCTAGATGAAAATAAGTTCATATCTTCAATTTAATGAAACTGCCTCTGTGCTGCGGTGGGAGTGTGTCCGACTGCTACGCAAGATTTAGGGTTCGATTCCCACACGGGACACCACTTTGTGTGATTCCCAAATTGTTTTTTCGAGTATGAGTGTACTTTGTGTCCGTGACTTGTATGTTTGTAAAGTCCCCCGCGTTACAGGACTTGTACCCTACTGGGGAGTCGTCTTTAAAAAAAAACACTTGAGAACGACTGGACCAATTCGACCGAATGGGTTTTGATGAATCTGTCATTGCAAAGAGTGAATTGTTTTATCCTCTGCATGGTCAAAACCAAAAAGAGTTTAGGCATTGGCGTCCGGGGAGGCTACATTCATTAGTGGGTCGGCACGTTCGGTTCGGTGCTCTGTGGGTTCGCCAGTATTTGCCGAACCGGAAATGCCGTTTGAAGCAATTACTACACAACATGTTCGGCTTCATTAACAAGTGATGATTGGGTAGTTCATTCGGGCTGGCACATCATTCAGTTTCACGATTGATGCCCGGTATCACCCGGCCTAGTGTGCCTGTTTGGCAAAGCCGAGCTGCTTTTACCCAAACGTTCATGCTCCTGTTGATCGTAGCGTGATGTTATGTAGCTGATAAGGTTCCTCGATAAATGGGCTACCCAACACTAAGAATTTTTTCAATTCGAACTAGTAGTTCCTGAGATTATCGCGTTCAACCATACAAACTCTCCAGATTTATAATATTAGTATACAAGTAATTATTTTTGGTATAATGCGAAGTTCAAACACCTCAACAACATTTTTAATTCAAGAAATAACATAAAAAAAGAAAATGAAATATTAAAAACTTGCACTGGTATAAGCCATTCAAGTTGTCTTATGTTCTTCGCGCTATCGTGCTCATTGCGTCATTGTACGTAATCCATGCTTATTATTTATTTTAGTATAAGTATGTATTACTTTAATGTAATACCTACATTTAGTTATAATCAAATAATCATTTTTACTCTAAGTTAATTTAATTAAAAATTTATTATTCTTAATTGGAAATCAACTCTATTACATTGTTATAGCGTAAGTCACGACCAAGAGGGGACTCTTCTTACTCTTTTTTTTTTTTTTTTTTTTATATATCAAGATAACAGAAGAGCTCCCACACTCAATGTATATTGTAATAGTGGATTTTTTGTATTATTGAAAAATAACTGATGATCACATTTCACATCACATTGTGAACAGGATTTGGACTGTTAGAATGATTAATTAATTAATTAATGATTGACTCATTAATCAATGGAAAAATATAACATGGTTCAAAACTACCCCAATATATTGCGTTACTGATTCTGAGCAAACTACTTTCAGGTTTGCACTATGCCTAGAATAACGTTGTAGATTTTACAGCTCGGCCCGTGCCGAATGATGCCGGCCCGCTAATGTATGTAGCAAGTTTTACACATACTCTCAGGGGCATTTTGGCTTTTCGAAATGCAGAATTAGAGCTGTGGAACTTAATTGTTGTATTATAGCAAAGGTTTTTATAGAGGCGCTACTTTACTACGTTTGCTACGTTAAGCGGCGTCTACACTTAGGAAGTGGTTTATTTTATTATAAATATTTATATGTGACTAGCTGTCCCGCGCTACTTCGTATGCGTACTTTTTCCCCGTTTTTGCAACATTTATCATTACTGCTCTGCTCCTCCGCTTAACGTGATGTTATATAGCCTATAGCCTTCCTCTATAAATGTGCCATCCAACAGTGTAAGAATTTTTCAATTCGAACCCGTAGTTCCTGAGATTGCCGCGTTCAAACAAACAAACTCTTCAGCTTTATAATATTAGTATAGATTTATTTAATTTTAGGTTTTTAACGCATATTAACAGCATAACGTCTACCTGATCACATTATGCAGCTCTGTGAAGTTTCTAAGGATTGGCGTAAAATGGTGGTGCAGAATTCTTGCTCCCTTTCAAAAGACATGATGTATCTTATGATATGTCAATATGATAAGATACATCGTTTAAAACTCAATGTATCCTAAAAAAATCGGTTGTCTGTAAAGTCGGTTTACTGACGATAGTTGAACGTGACAACATCATAAGAAAATACTGATGGAATGGTTTCCTGCCGAACGCGGAGGCCGATTGTGCCTCTTTGTTGCTCGTTCCGCGCTCACGCTTGCACTTAAATGGAACGCCTCAGAGCGAGGTAACGCCTCATGAGTCATGTTTTTTCGTTCGTTCAGCCGGCTCCATCGAATTATAAGACGTTGTCACGTCAAAAAACACAACAAAAACTTCTCAACACTTTCACATGCCACAGCGAGCTTATTCCTCAGTGTTGCCAATATAACGCCCCGTTAGGCAAGAACGTAGGTTCAGAAGTCGATTTCCTATGTACGAGTAAGATAGGGAGAAAGCTTTACTTACTTGTCATACTAAAAGTACGGTAGGGAGTTTCAAGTTATGAGAAACGGGCGGGATGAAAATATATCTATTGATTGGTGCAGCAGTGTCTTCGTGCTATGTTTGGTACCTACAGATTGATGCTGGACTTTATTCTATCGTTCATGCAACGATCGGTTAGGTTGAATTTAATGTTTATAAACTTTTACAATTTGTACACATTTTGAAAATATATATAAGGCCGTGGTCACGGGTAGACCCGTGACCACGGTCGTTGCAATACGGTCGAAACGTCGGGCAATAAACAAGGTATTTAACCTTAAGTTATTCACGCGATTAAGACCCGTAATATATATATATATTTTTTTTTTTCATAAAGGTTGAATTTAGTAAGTTATATGTACCTAATAAACAAACTGCATAAGCGTAATACTTGATTGCATGTCCTACAAAAAATACATGGCATTCATTGATATATATTCGTATTCTTATTTATTTGTAAAGAAAAATCATCGGAGTTTTCGCCAATTCATAACTTAACAGGCTTGCCGCGAAAACAAAAAAGGAACGTGATTTAGGACCCTACACCACGTATCGGCCGGACAGTCCGCGACAATCGAAAAACATAAGTAACATGCCGACAATCGTTCAGCTAGAACGGAGATCTCACAGGCCACTGCCGGCGTGTGATCTTGCAACTGCCGGCTGTCGACTGCTAGTGTAACCCAGAGCTGGTTTGAAACAATTGCCGATAGGAAATAATCGCTATAGTGTATAAACTATGCAAACCCAGGAAGAAAGGCAGCACGATAGGGTAGCAGACTGCAGGCGGACTTGTAATGTGTGGGACCTTTATAGCGTCACATGCGGCTTGCGGTTAGCCACACTCTTTTAGCTGCAAATGCGTTGTCATTGACAAAGTGACTGGATGCAGACAGGCTGTCGTTTGACGACATGCACTGTTCCAAAAATCATCTATATGTTTTTGTTCATTTCACGCTTTTCATCTTGTATTTACTTAATAAAATCCGCTACCACTCGCTCTTGCACCAACAACTTATAATATGTTTGGCGACGAACCTACGCGTGGGAATTTCCTTTTAGCGTCCATCTGTCCCGAGGCAAATGTGTCGTACGTCATAACGATAGTTAGGTACCTTCGTCTAGTTTTTGCCTGCCCTCGGGACAGGACTAGCTCGGGATACTTCTAGTCACACATTCACATTACCAATCTTGTTGTGGTAAAAAAATGGCGAACATGTATATTTTTAAATCTTGTATTCTAGTTCTTATTTTCGGTTATCTAAGAGTTATTGTTGTAAGGCTAAGGCATGTTACTGCAATTCGGTTTATAAATTGGTCAGCGTTCTCCAAAATGTGTCTTGGAGGATTCTTAAAGACTTATTTCACCTCTGTAAGACAACCCATTGTGTGGCATGCAAACATTATTATCCTATAATAACAAACAAAAGAAAAAAAAAACAAATTACGACAACCCTAAATGTTCGGTTTTGGGATTTCGTAGCCAAAATGGCAAAACGGAATCCTTATAGTTTCGCCAAGTCCGTCCGTCCGTCCGTAGCTGTGCTCTGAGACAGTTAGTGTTAGAAGGCTCTAATTTTGCATGGATACACACATTACTTACACCACAAAGTGAAAGAATAACATCTTGATTTAAAAAAAAACACATGGAGGTAACCCTATATGTAAAGTGGGGATGTGATTTTTTTCTCATCTACTCCATCGTGTTTGGTAATTTTTGTTAGAGTCAAGTTGACCCCCTGCTTGCAAAATGGTTGATGTTCAGTATGTGAAAAAAATCACAGTAGTAGTATATACAGAGAAATTAAGGGGAAAATTATCACAGCTACGTTTATGAGTAACAGCTGATCAAATGAGAAGTAATAACATTTCGTACAAATTTCATTGAAAATTATTATTAAGTTATACCTAACGTTGTAAGTATAAAACAAAAACAACAGAAAACCTACTTCGTAAGCTGCATTATTCGGATGGATCCTACATTGTGCGTGGAACGATATGCACTTGCCCGATTTTTACCTAAAGAATATGGTTAAAGGTTAGCATTAATAGTGGTCTACAAACAATATACAAAAGTAAAGCCGAATTATCACTACCGGGATGAGCAAATATTTCTTTCGAACAAATGTTTTGACATTGTAGGAGTTTCTTTACCGTAAGAAACATCTTGCTTGCTGAAATCTTTTGCGTGAAGTTTGAACACTATTATTGAGATCTGAGTGAGCGACGAATTTGATTTGACTTGGGGAACACGATGAACGCTTTGTCTTTGCCATTAATTCTATATTATTGCCTTCATTACAATACCAATGTTATTAATGTTTATAAAATTAGCGATATGTATACATTATAAACAACCTACACTACATATTACAATTCGGGACCTTGAAATATTCATTGATTAAGACCCTTAGTCTATATAGTTATAATTATACTTAACTAGCTGTCTCGCGCAACTTCGTCTGCGTAAATTTTCCCCGTTTTTGCAACATTTCTCATTGCTGCTCCACTCCTATTGATCGTAGCGTGATGTTATATAGCCTTCCTCGATAAATGGGCTATCCAACAGTGAAATATGTTTTCAATTCGGATCAGTAGTTCCTGAGATTACCGCGTTCAAACAAACAAACAAACTCTTCAGCTTTATAATATAAGTATAGATTACCAAAGATGTTTGGCTCGTAATTAGTGAGTGTGTAAACTTGTTACCTGTAATAACTGAATAAATAAACATTAGCTAGCAGTCGTGCGGCACGACTACGACGCAACGTAAAGCGTGCCTGCAAAATCGAAGAGGCGTCACTTTTGTCAATTTTATAGACCACTTCGTAAGTGTAGACGCTACTTAACGTAGCGTACGTAGTAACACCGTCATCATCATAATCATCATCAGCCTATCGCAGTCCCCTGCTAGACATAGGCCTCTCCAATTGCACGCCACTTTGTTCTATCTTCGGCTTCTCGTATCCAGCTCCTGCAAGCCGTAGTAACGTAGAGCCTCTATAAAAACCTTCGATATAATACAACAAATATAGCCCCGTCAATGTTATAAGTACAAAAATATATGAAAACCAACCTCAGCCACAAGGGATCATTCCAAATCCTACTTGATGTAGGCTAATTCAGAACATAAAAAAAACAGTTTCCAATCTACTAACGGACGCGTAGCTATTATGCTGTCCGGGACAATCCTCAAGAACTGGCATTGTTGGAATCTCCATCGAAAGCCGCCCTACTTTCCGTCTCTAGTAGAGTGTACCCCCTTTTTGTTAATCCAGGACAAACGTCTACAATTACTCGTTCGACTTTGACCTTTACAGTTGTTTATTTGTAGATATATTATAGTATAATAAATTATTTGTGTGTTTGTGTTCAATGAATGTTTTTTCTTACTTGCTTATGCTATTTTTTTATATTAAAAAGATAACTAGCAATGTGGGAATTATGTCCCACATTGCTAGCAATCTTGTTAACCCCTCCAACTAAGCTCAAAGACTTCTGTTAGGAGTGGATTCACGTAGGTACTCACGATTGCTAGACCGATGGCTTACCCATTAAACTACCGCCGCATCCTATTCCTATTTTGCTTGTTAAAAAAAAATATTGGCAGTAGGTATAGTGAAGATTTGTAATTAGCTGTCAGTTGAATATACTGTTTTACAATTATTTAAATAAATGTCGACTAGAGGCATAAACGCTTAATTTATATATGCGTTTTTAAATTTACGCAAAACGGCGAGGCCTATGTCCAGCAGTGGACTGCGATAGGCTGATGATAATGATGAGGATGATATATGCGTGTAAATATTTTGAAAATTATTACAACGACAGATTACCACATTTATAATACTTATCTTATGGAATTATCGCCAGAAGCACAAAAAAGATAATATCTACCTTTATAATGAAATAATATTGTTAAATTATTTAAAACATGATTAGGTACTAAAAATTCTAGCCGTCTTATTAAATCCATCAACCAAATGAAACTGGGCTCGCTTAGTGTAATGGAATGAGTAAGATTTGGAGCCACGATTTCTCGATTGTGAGTGAGTACAATGGTTACCCCGTGTCATTCACTTGACATTTGTGTTTATTTATAATAAAATTAAAAAAAAATTGTCTGTAATTATTTAAGTGACAAAAAATGCACTTTAGGATACCCTGGAGACGTCGAAGAGACATTCATCTGCTATCCTGCATGTTTTATTACCTTCTACAGACAATATAACAATAAATAAAATTGTTATGAAATATAAATTTTTCATTTTTTTAGTGTTATAATTATATCTTGGGAAAGTTGTCCCAACACAACGCTATCTGGGGGTCAATTCACGTATTTAAAGCAGTGCAGTTGCAGTTAAGTTTCGATTAAAACAGCCGATTTTGTATTCTTGTAACTTTGGGATCGATCTCAAATACGCTTGCGTTAAGTATGCGTCTCGCGAGCACAAAAACGACATTCTAGTATGGCGCGCAAGCGTTTTTTAGATCGATTAACTGCAACTGCACTGTTTTAAATACGCGAATTGACCCACTGATCCCAAGCTAAGCAGAGCTTGTACTATGGAAATCAGACATAGAACAGAATATTTCTAAATACGTACATTTTATAGATAAATAACACCCAGACACAGAATAAATCATCGTGCTCATCACACAAAGTTTTATCCTGGGTGAGGATCGAACCTACGACCCCTTGCGTAACAGCCGGATACACTCCCACCGCGCCACCGAGGCAGTCTCATTCAACTGAACATTCTTTTCATTCATCTTTAACATGAAATAACAACGAAATACTAAAAATACTCTCTTTTACGTCCGAAAAAAACCATGCAAAAGGACAAACTAAAATGGATACATTCAGATGGGTACGTACACAAAAATCCTGAAAAATCCGCACATATGGTTACATGAAAGCAAAGATTGTATGAAAAATAAATCCATTCTGAATCAAAGCCGATACGAACTCACAACAAATAAAACCTCGGACAATGGCGGGAAAATAAAAAAAGTGTTGAAATAAAAACAGCGGTGAAGTTTAACTCTGGGCGTTTCAATCGAGCGGGTATTGTTGAGAAACCAGTACTATCGGTCTGTGGTCTGGCCAATTTGACTGCATGGATGAGCTGAGCTATAAAAAGATTTGTAGGTTTCACTTTAGAAATAGTTATAACTATACTAAAGCCGAAATGTATGTGAAATCTATGCATACTTCCATACTAATATTATAAATGTGAAAGTAACTCTGTTTGTCTGTCTGTTACGCTTTCACGCTAAAACAGCTAAACCGATTTAAATGAAATTTGGTATGGAGATAGACTGAGTCCCTGGGAAGGAAATAGGATAGTTTTTATCGCGATAATCGACATCCAAGCGGGCGGAGATGCGGGCGAAAGCTAGTGCTTAATAACAAAGTTGCTTAATAACCATTCAATAGTTAATACTTTTGTGAATGGTTGCTAAGCAACTTTGTTATTAAACATTTCACTCCCGTTTAGGCTTTAGTATATACATAGTTTTTGGCCTTTGTTTCGTCCGCGTGAATGTCGGCTTTCGCTATAAAAAATATTACATGTACCTACTTCTTTAGGCTGTATATTTACACCAAAATCTGTAGCGATTTTGAAATCATAAAAGTTGACAGAGTTTAGTTTTTTTTTTTAAATACGACTCCCGCAGTAGGGTACAAGCCCTGTGTCGCGGGGGATTTTACAAATATACAAGTCACGGACAAAAAGTACTCCCAGACTTGAAACAACAATTTGTGGATGGGCACACAAAGTGGTGTCCCGTGTGGGAATCGATCCCACGACCTCTTGCGTAGAAGTCGGATACACTGCCACCGCGCCACAGAGGCTTCAAATATATTGCACGTACGTAGTTACTTTTATGATTTACAAATTTGCGCGCAAATTACCAGACAGAGTTATTTTTATAATTTTCGTGTCAATTTTCATTGTACTTTAGGTATGCATTGTTTCTATTGTTCAACTCGAAAAAGGATATAAAAATGGAAAGAATGTACATACCTGTGTGGTTTGTGATACGTTAGCGTATGTTTATCAGTCTATGTATGTATGTGTGTTTCTTTGTGGCACTATATAGATCAAACGCGTGGATCGATTTTGATGATTCATACGTCAATCGATTCGTATTAATCTTGGGAGTGTTACTAAAGACATTACGGTAATCAATATTCAAAATGGCGACAGCCAGACGCCATATTGTGATAGATAAAAAAATAAAGTCAACAAACTATGTCATGTGGGGTATCTTAGTGTAGATATTTTAAAATCATGATGAGGTTTTTGCCAAACTTCTTGGCAGTATATGATTAGGTATAAATGAGACAAAAGATGTAGTATAGTCTGGTTATAATTATCTAAAGGTGCATCTTATATACTAACGACTTCGTGTTGATAACAGATAGTGGAAACATTTAATAGATACTGAACGTGCGATAAGGAACATAAGATTGTGATGTAGATTGTAGATACAGCACAAAGATATTGTACTGTAACAGTACACCCCCCTTTAAAAAAAAAAAAATATGGTAATAGTGTTTACAATATAAATTTGACCTAGACCTTACTAGTTATTTGCTGATGTATATAAATAATAATGCTATTGTACGCGGTGGAATTTGATGACGCCTGTTGTGGTGTGATTTGCTGACGTCTGTAATTTTGACTTAGCTGTTGCACGAGTGTTTATTATTTTTTTCCGTTAAACTCTTCATTCTTCTGTCCAGTGTTTTCATTATGCCGTAAATTAGGATCACGCCGATTGTTAAAATAATCTGTCCCATTGCAACATTTCTTGTCCACCGTAAGTCCTCCTGGATCAGGTTACGGAGTTGGTCCGCTTCGTTTTGATTGAGGCAATTGTCCGTATTGTATGTTATCTGGTCCTTAGAACTTTGATTTCCCATTTTAGATGTCTTGTTGTTACGAGTAGTTGTGAATTAATGGTATATGTTAAGATCTATGTTAATATATATACGAATAGCTTGCTTATATCAGCGATTTTTTATAGACGTACTACTGGCTTTACTTTACGTCCCGATCGTGTAGTGTACGTGTGTGAATGCCTGTCGCAATCCTTTGAATCTGGCACGTAGTTTGATTCGTCATTGATCATGAAAGCTGGTTTCAATCTATCAATTGATATCACTGTCTCTTTATCCCTAATTCTAATGCAAAATGTTTTATCTGTTTTACTAATTACTGGGTAGGGTCCTTCATACGGCGGTGTCAGGGCTTTCTTAATTCTATCACACCGAACAAATACGTGTGAGCATTCTTTGAGTTCGGGATGCACAAATATAGCTTGATTGTGTTTTTTTCTTTTCGGAATTGATGTCATTTGTGTGATGTCCTTTTGAATTTGTTTTACAAACTCTTCGTACGTTGATAACTGTGCTGCTGATGACTCAAAAAATCCTCCAGGGAGTCGTATTGGCGTTCCATATGTCATCTCTGCTGAACTATAACCTGTGTCTTCTCGCAAGCTACTCCGCAACCCGAGTAAAACTGTTGGAATTTCTTTTAACCAATTTTCGTTGGATTCTCTTGTCATTAACGCCGCCTTTAAAGTTCTATGAAATCTCTCTATCATTCCATTGGATTGTGGATGATAAGGTGTTGTCCTAATTTTATGTATTCCCAAAAATTGTGAGAGTGACTCAAATATTCTTGATTCAAACTGTCGGCCTTGATCCGTAGTAATGCGCAATGGACATCCAAAACGAGTAATCCATCCCTCGAAAAGTGTCTTGGCTACTGTTTCTGCAGTTATATCTTCTACCGGAAATATTTCGGGCCATGACGTACAACGATCTATGATTGTGATTAAATATCTCTTCCCTTGTGAAATCGGAAGTGGTCCGACGATGTCAATATGTAAATGTTCAAAACGTTGCGCTGTCATAAATGTACCAGGAGGTGATATCGTATGTCGTTGTATTTTTGATTTTTGGCAGGCTATACATGATCTACACCAGTTATTGATATCTTTGTTCATATACGGCCATAAATACCTTTGGGTTATCATTTTTCTCGTAGTTCTTTTTCCTGGATGGCTCATACCATGAATGGTATCGAAAATTTGTTTGCGAAAATGCTTTGGTAAGTAGGGGCGGCTTTTTCCAGTAGAGGTGTCGCAGGTGATGTTTATTGTGGAACCCGGAAGCGTAATGTTTTTGAATTTTAATCTTTTATTGTCATGTAATTTACTTAGTTCATTATCTGTTGATTGACATTTTTCCAATTCAGCGTAATCGATAGGTGATGGCACGTATATTTCCTCTATTCGAGATAAGGCATCGGCGGTAATATTGTCACGTCCGCTTATGTGTTGAATGTTGGTACTGTATTGTGAAATGAAATCTAACTGCCGGACCCGTCGCGGTGTATCGTTTGATGATGGTTTTTGGGAGAATGCGTATGTCAAAGGTCGGTGATCCGTAAATATTGTAAATTCTCTTCCCTCGATTAATCTGTGAAAATGTTTGACGGCCATGTATATTCCTAACAGCTCTCTGTCAAACGTAGAATATTTTTGTTGAGTTTCGCTCAATTTTTGTGAAAAAAATCCTAATGGTTCCCAATTGCGTCCGGATTTTTGTTGTAAAACTCCACCAACGCAAGTAGCACTAGCGTCGGTCATGAGCGCTAGTGATGCGTTGCGGGAAGGATGCGCTGTTAACACTGCGTTTTTCATGCTTTCCTTGCATTTTTCGTAAGCTTTGTCTGCTTCCGTTGTCCAAGGAACAGGTGAATTATCGTTCTTTTTTGAACCATGTAGATATTCGTTTAAAATTCTTTGATTTTCCGCTGCGCATGGAATATTACTTCTGTAGAAATTGACCATGCCCAAAAATCTTCTTAATTCTTGAATTGTTTTCGGTTTGGGAAATTCCATGATTGCTTTGTAATTTTCTTCGGTAGGGAGTATTCCTTGGCTCGTTATATGATAACCTAAGAAATCTATTTCCCTTCTGAGAAATTCGCATTTTTCGAGATTAATGGTTATTCCATTCTCGTGTAAACGTTTGAAAACCGTTTCTAAATGCTGATAATGCAAATCTTCGTTGTCCGATGCAATGAGACAGTCGTCTACAAATATAAATACGTAGTTTAAATCTCTAAATAAGGAATCCATGAATCGTTGAAATGTTTGTGCCGCATTGCGTAATCCGAAAGGCATTCTTAAGTACTCAAAAAGTCCAAAAGGTGTGATGATGGCTGTTTTTTCTATATCTTTAACAGGAATACAATGGTATGCTTTACGTATATCTATCTTGCTTAGTATCTTCTTATTTTCTAATATGTATGTAAAGTCAGTTAATCTTGGTAGTGGGTATTTGTCCGGTACTGTCGTGCTATTGAGCATTCGATAGTCTCCGCATGGTCTCCATTCGCCATTTTTCTTTTTTACCATATGTAATGGGCTTGCCCATGGGCTATCTGACGGTCGGCAAATTCCGAGTTCTATCATATTTTGAAATTCCTTTTTGGCTATGTCGTATTTTTCTGGAGGTAATGGTCTTGCCCGAGCTGCGACGGGTGGTCCTGTAGTGATAATGTGATGTTCAATCTTATGTTTGGGCGCATTGCGGAGAGAGGACCCTTTCGTGATGTCTTCGTATTTGTTTAAAAGTTGCGTAATACGTGGATTCGTTCCCACTGCGATATTACGAATTGTTTGTTGTGTCGCTTTTTCCGAAGTTACATGCGTTGTCAGCTCTGTAACTTTGTCGATAAGTTTGCGACCTGCTATGTCGACTAATAGTTTATAGTGCTCTAGAAAATCTGCTCCAATTATTGGTTGTGTAACATCGGCGATTACAAAATTCCATTTATAACATCGTTGTAGTCCTAAATTCAAGGTAAGCGTCTTCTCGCCGTAAGTCCTAATTTTAGTCCCATTTGCAGCGTATAGTGTGTATTGTTCATTTTGTAAAACTGAATGTCTCTGTTGCTTGCTAATGACTGAAATATTTGCGCCCGTGTCAATCAAAAACTTCATACCACTTTTTCGGTCGGTAATGGTGAGGCGATTGGATGGGTGGATTGCACAGAGTTTCGCCGTTGTCTGTGCTCTTATTCGTTTCCCTGGTTCCGTACGTAAGTCATTGGTTTCCAACCGCATGGTTTAATGCAGTTCTTTGCATATTTTCCGAATCTTTCGTGGTAGTAACAAAATCGATTTGCTCCTCTATAGTTTGTTCTCGGCCTCATAATCGGGAATTGTTGACGTTTCTTGAAATGATTGTGCGTGTTGGGTCGATAGCCATATTGACCTTGCTGAATTGCGTCAATATCTATCTGTAATTTTGCTAGCTGGGCTAAAATGCATGCTGTATTGTTGTCGTTTGAAGTGTCGTTGCTAACAGCTGATATTTCGGTTACTTTTGAATTCATTATTATTTTGTCTGCAATTTGGCTCAGTTTGTCAATTTCCATGTCTTCCGTAACTGCTAGAACCGTAGTAACTGATGTTGGTAAAAGCCTGAACCATAGTAGTTTAATTGTTTCGTCACTGATTTTTCCTCTCCCGAGGACTCGCATTTGACGTAATAACTGCGAAGGTTTTTGATCACCGAGTTCTGTCTCTGATATTAATTTTTGAAACTGTCGCTGTTCTGTTTCTTCGTAACAATCAATTAAACGTTCCTTGATGTTTTTGTATTTATCTGTAGTCGGTGGTGAAGTGATTAGGTCACTAACTTGTAGTATTTCTTCCTTGGATAACTTTGCTATTACTGTACAGTATTTGTATTCGTCTCCTTGCTTCTGTGGTGCTAATATGGCTTCTAGTTGCGTGAACCATAATCTTGGTTGGTCTTTCCAAAATTCCGGAATGCGGGATAAAACCGAGGTGCCAGCAGCTACTTCAAGTGTTCCTTGCTGATTTATGTTCGCCTTGCACGGTGATTGTGCCATGTTTCTTGCTGCGTATTCGTTCGTCGGGGTCACCAATTTGCCAAACTTCTTGGCAGTATATGATTAGGTATAAATGAGACAAAAGATGTAGTATAGTCTGGTTATAATTATCTAAAGGTGCATCTTATATACTAACGACTTCGTGTTGATAACAGATAGTGGAAACATTTAATAGATACTGAACGTGCGATAAGGAACATAAGATTGTGATGTAGATTGTAGATACAGCACAAAGATATTGTACTGTAACAAGGTTTCTTAAATTATTTTTCACTTAATATGAACATTTAGGATAAATAGCGATAATGGTTAGTTACCAACCATTTTCGCTCAATTTTTTGTAGTTACAGTTAATTACGTCTTACAACTAAGCACTAACAAGTATTAAATAAAAAAATAAATTTTCAAAATCAAAAAACCGCATGTTAGAAAAGATGAAAACAAGACAATCTTAAGTAATGCAGTCGGAGGCATTTATGAATCCCAGTAACTTACTAAAATGCCTCCAACCGACTGCATGATTTAAGGCGGGTTTTTTGATGTTTTTTTTTTAATGGAAAATGTAAAATCTATTTGTTTTAAAGCTCTAATACTTAAGATTAAATAAGTGCAAAGAACTTGGTAACTGAGAGTAGAGTGGTAGTGTACGTGCATCCACCAATGATCGATTTATTAGACGTTATCACGTCAAAAAAATTAATTCAATTACATATAACATTACATTTTGCAATTATACAATACTAGCTAACCCGCGCAACTTCGTTTGCGTAAATTTTCCCCGTTTTTGCAACATTTCTTATTGCTGCTCCGCTCTTAATTTCTCCACTATTTAATGGATGTTATTATACATATAAACCTTCCTCTTCAATCACTCTATCTATTAAAAAAAACGCATCAAAATCCGTTGCGTAGTTTTAAAGATTTAAGCATACATAGGGATATAGGGACAGAGAAATCGACTTTGTTTTATACTATGTAGTGATTCACAAGAAATAAGAACACAGTAATCAATTGATATTCTACAAAAAAATTACGAATCATGATGACAGTAAATTTAATTTCTTTCTTTCTATTTATTCCTCATTTCCGTGGACCTATAGTAGTAGCTATATCCCAACTGGACGTAAACTAACTGCCGTAGCCGATTTGTCTTCATTTGTCGTCCCACAATCGTGGCAAACTATGGACGAGAAATAATTAACTTGGCTTTGCCTTTGATTTTTATTTCAGCTGAAATTTACATAGCTTGGTTAATTTGATAAATTGATGTCAAACTGTACAGGGGATGGAGATTTGCCATGATTTGGTAGAAATAGGGGGAAATGAGGAAAAGGAATGGTTTTGGGTTTTGTCATTTGTTACGTTTCAGTTACAAATAAAAATATAATTTGTTATGAAGTGATTTATTTATAAAGAAATGGTTGTCAGTAATTTTACGAGATAACGTCATAAGAAAACATATCTACTTTTTCGTGCGTTCACCCGGTCATTTATTTATAAGACGTTATCACGTCAAAATACTTGCAACTATTTAAGAACGTTTTGGAAGTTGAATAAAGTCTATTATTGTAGGTGCAAAAAGTTAGGTTCCTAAAAATATATTAGCAAGGTGTTTTTTTTTAAATTTTTAATAAGGAGGTTAGACAGTATTTAAGTAACTAGCTGACCCGTGCAACTTCGTCTGCGTAAATTTTCCCCGTTTTTGGAACATTTTTTATTACTGCTCCGCTCCTATTGATCGTAGCGTGATGTTATATAGCCTTTAGCCTTCCTCGATAAATGGGCTATCCAACAGTAAAATATTTTCTCAATTTGAACGAGTAGTTCCTGAGATTATCGATTCAAACAAACAAACTCTTTAGCATTACAATATTATTTGAAAGTATAATTTATACTATCTATAAAATAAATTCTATTTTGTTTTACAATTATTGTTTCATATAGGTTTGAATTATTCTGTGAGTCTAATTCTTCTCATTAAAAGGAAATTAAAACTTCTCATTGCTCATTTGAAACAAGATGAATTATTATTCTAGTTTTATTTTAATTTCATAGATAGTTTATAGACATCCAATGAGGTATACAATTTTTATGCTTTATTGGCTATCTTGTTTATAAGCTATCTATTAACTCTTGTTGATAATTCAGAGCAACAGTATATTTCTAGATACATAAATATTTATTTAAAGTGGCGGCTCAGATTTATTTAAACATGAAACTTGATAACAAACTAATAGTTATAAATCAGACAGTGGCAATAGATAGCTTACTCGTAAAGTTTATTTGGTTTTATTTTTCGTCGTTGTTTGATAATTTTACTTAGATATTAGTTAAAAAAATGATTTACTTTTGTAAGTAAAGATTCTCCGTTACATTTTCTTTCTTTTGCAAAACATTTATACATTCATACTTAATCTTTAACTCACAGTAATTTGGCCAATATTTAAGCATAAATAGTATTTACATTGTAAGTGGATGCTTCTACTATGTTGTACCCACTAAGGTTGGTATATCCAATTTCATGTATTCTTCTTTCAATATTTTATATCTTGTTTTTGCATCAGTTCTTTGATATGGTGTATAATATAATTGTAACAGCACCTTACCTGATACAGTTTATAAAAAGTGGCCGCGAGTTTTTATGGCCTCGTTTTTATTTTCGGCTTTACCCATTGTTTGCGAACAGGCAATAAATGTAGGTACATGTAGAATCGACTATTCACAAGAGTCGTATTTTGCTTTCTTAAAGAATTATTAACGTTTAGTTACTTTTGTCCTTCTTTATATTTACATAGTATAAAACAGTCGTTTCCACTGTCTGCACGCTTGGATCTTCTAAACTAAGCAATAGATTTTAATGAGATTTTCACTATCATTTAGATGATTTCCTCAAAATGGAAATGGTGTGTGTAGATGGTGAAGAAAAGTCCGTGCGAAGCCGAGGCGGGCTAACACAAACATATTGATTTAAAAAAACCGGGCAAGAGCATGTCGGACCGTGCTCAGTGCAGGGTTACGTAGCCTTGAATAATTGCATCAGCAGAAGAGCGTAAGTTCATAGCACTTACGCGCTTTTGTTGAGAAACGCAGTTTTTCGGCAATAACTCAATGACAGTATATCCGATCATGTTCGAAATAATTTTAGTTTAAAGTATTTATTATACGCTATCTTTGTGATTTTTTTCATATTTTTTGGGCTTTGTAACCGTGTAACCATACACGATTTTTGGAACTTTCAGAGCGATTGTTTTCAAAAATATTTACTCAATCAAAAACGTTTATTAGAAGCCTTGTGATTTTTTTTTTTATAGCTTCTGTTACATGTATGGATTGCCCCCCCCTAAAAATACTTAAAATACTACAGGACACCTTTTCACCAAATTTCATTAATATTCATTGAGGAGTCTTTAAGTAAAATACGGACTGTGACATACGGACGGACAGACAGACCGACAGAACGGACATGACGAAACTATAAGGGTTCCGTTTTTGCCGTTTTGGCTACGGAACTCTAAAATCGGGTTTTTAGGGATCCGTAGCCAAATAAGAAGTTTTCACTTCTGCCTGCACTCGCGAAGTGCAGGCAGAAGTGAAAACTTGAACAATAACGTTGTGCATTTTTGAAATGGAATAAAAATCAAATATAAAATATTTTTAAGTTTTAAATAAAATAGAAAAAGAAAAAAGATTTAAATATTTAAAATACTTATCTAACGATACCCCACACGATGGAGTAGGTGAGAAAAAAATCACATCCCTACTTTACATAAAGGGGAGGTTAAAAAAATGTTTTTCATGATTTTATTATTTTATTTTGTCGGCGTAAGTAATATGTGTATCTATGCAAAATTACAGTCTCTGAGCAAAGCTGCGGACGGACGGACGGACGGAACGAAATCGCCCGATTCCTACCTAAGCTATAATAACATTGTATAATTATAATTATATTGTAGCAGTTTTTATTACTCTCTCTGTCTTACGAATTTTCGATCAAAAGGCCTGCTCTAATTCAATGAAAACGAAGTTTCGATTAACTCGTTCCAGAAACTCATCAGTTCGGACTTCTTGTGCTTATACAAAAAGGTCACGCGAGTTTATCATGTTTTTACCCATCCTAAAAAGTGCACAACGCCACCAAAGAAGTTTTCACTTCAAAATAATTGTAGGCACTCTGGAATGAAAAAAATATATAAAATCGTATAGACATGTACCATTTAGGTATATATCGTTTCCTATAAATACACCACCATAAAAAACTTTTAAAGGAAAGAGGTCAAACTGCGCCTCAAAATAATGCGTATCCTATTTTCTAAAAATATCTATCTTGTCCATTTTTTTGTTCAAAGCCGGTAAGCTTTAAGAGTCGGTCATAAAAAATCGATCAGTCAACGAAACCTCAAAGAACAAACAAACTCCAAGTATCACGTTACGGGTCTGAAAGCCTTCATAAATAAGGGCACAAGATACGTAACAAGTCAACTTTTGGTCCGAACCCACAAAGTAAGGGCTAAAATAAGCGATGCCCATAATCAGTTCAACCTCCTATACATCAGATATAGGTATACATAGGGTTGCCAGACTCTATAACTGGATTTACATTACTTAATAGAAATATTAAACTATTGGTAATATTATACTACTGATTTTATCAGAAGCGTAGATAAATATGTTTTAGTGGGCATTATGTAGGCAAAATAAGTACCTAGGTATTCATACTTTATTTTTTTAACTTCTTGCACACAAAATTTGTACTAAGGCAGACTAGAGGCCTTATCCATTATCTACCAGTTATCCTTAGGGTGATGCAGAGAACTGTCTAGGGTAGTTAAGGTAGGTTCATAATCGACTTTTACTTCTAATACTAAAGTAGTAATAAGCAAGAAAGTGAGTAAAAAAATAATAATAAATAAATCATTATAAAAACAATACCATACATATAAATATATATGTACACATACATACATACATACACAACATACCTATAACTGTACAAAGACATACATAATATACATATCTCGACGGCCTCTGTGGCGCGGTGGGAGTGTATCTGACTGCTACGCAAGAGGTCGTGGGTTTGATCCCCACCCAGGATAAAACTTTGTGTGATGAGCACGACGGTTTATTCTGTGTCTGGGTGAAGTATGTTTATTGGTTGTCTGGTTTCCATAGTACAAGCGCTGCTTAGTTTGGGATCAGATAGCGTTGTGTAAGTTGTCCCAAGATATTATTATTATTATATATAACCATAGATTACTACGATTGTGATGATTCCGCCAATAACTTCGTATAGAAATGACGTACTTTGAACTTAAAGGTGAAACGAGTTGTAGATATTCTTATTTCGAGAGGGAGCGCATTCCAAAGTAGAATAGATTGAATAGAGAAAGAAGAATGCACCAGAGTGGAGCTGTGAGCAGGACAGAGAAGCAACAGATTATTAGAGGAACGTAGATTCCGATCATGGCTAGAGCAGAGAAATTGAAAGTGAGACGTTAGATAAGTAGGGGCATGAGGAGAAAATAGGATGGAATATAGCGTTGTAAGTGCACGCAAGCTACGGCGCTGCCGAATAGGAAGCCAATTAAGCTGAGAGCGATAGTTCGAGACATGGTCGTACTTGCGAAGGTTAAAGACGAATTGAATGCAATTGTTGAGAAGTCAGTCAAGTTTATGGAGCAGATCAGCATTCAGTTCGAAATAGCACACATCACCATAGTCAATGATAGGAAATATTAAAGTCTGCACGAGCGTTACTTTTATATTAACTGGTAGAAGAAGACGATAAATATACCGCAAGGTGCCAGTGACTTTCTGACTGACGTTAGCAATGTGAGTCTGCCAGCTAAGAGTGAAATCAATATGCAAACCGACATCCTTGACATCATGGCTAACAGGAATAACAGTGCCGTGGAAGATAATAGGTGGTAATGAACCAAAATCTATTCTGCTAACCATGTGAGGACTGCCAACAACGATTGCTTGACATTTTTCAGGATTTACGGAAAGACCAAACTCGTCCGACATGGTTTAATATCGATCTTGAGTACATGTCAGGGTACTTCACGCTTGTTATTTTCATTTGACCGAAGAGTGAAGGTAGTGTCATTCTTGGTTTGGCTGCGAAGGCGCAGGACTATCGAAGATTGATTTATACATATCGAGACCACGGTCGGGCCTCCTCTACTCCAAAATCTCAACCATTCTCCAACTCCAACTCCTGAAAGCCCTCAATGAGATAATCATCTGATATAATGGCATTCCTTTAATGCGAATGTCATGCCAAACATAAGTTGCCTCAATAGTCCAAGAGGCAAGCGCCAAAAAAAGTAAGTAGCAGAGCCAATTTTTTTTAAATTACGTTAATATATCGTCAAGCTGCTTTCTAAAACATAAAGAATGGCTTTCTAGCGGTATGCAAAATCTTTTATAACCAGGCGCATCAGTCACGCGTTAAAGGTGTTGTTTTAATCGTGCTCAATCTGCGCGTACTATCGAATGCGTGATTTCAAATTTGGTTTATCCGGCAAACAATATATATCAGAATGACATTATCGTCAGTCAGTCACCATAACTTTGTTGCAGACGCCGTCAGTAGCCGATTAAAGTCCTGTGCGCCAGACGCTAAGGAATCCAGCTGACTAACGAAAGGGTATTTCTTCACTCCACTAATGTGACGTAATATAAAAAAAAATAAGCCTCTATATACTATTTGCATTTTTAGGTGCTATCCGCTCTCTCTGGTCTATAAGCATAGCTGCATGTTATAGTAGCAACCTCATTTTAGATCAATTACACTAAGTCCAAGACTTCCATGCATTCACAGTGTTAATTATTATTCATTCCATTAAAAACCACCTGTGTGAGAGATGGCATGTCGATTCTGCTGATCATTCTGGCGCTGCCTATAACGATGGCTTGACATTTGAGCCCTTAGCTTAGATAAAACTAATGAGAGCAATTAAATGTGACTAAATATCAAGAAATTAAAAGCTAACCAAAAATATTTACGCCATTAACATTTAAGTTACAAAAATTGTAACAATAAGTACCTATTTAATGTAAAAAAATAGGGAATGTGTTAAAATGTTATTCTCGTGTCCTGATCTTAGAAATAAACTCTCCGTGATGTGACACTTTAGGAGCTAACACTTTTAAATTCATAATTTCGTTTGAATGTTTATCGTGGTCACATAGTAGGTCATTATTTATGGGTGCTTTGTTGATGTCTCTGGGTTATACTAGGTCTCAGTTCAAAGCCAGCGTCAGGCATCCCTGCCTGACGCTGGCTTTCAACTGAGCTTCCCTCTTAGTTAGTTAGCTAGTTATCCCTGGCTTATGCCGAACAGGAAACTTAATTACTGCAACCATGATGCACACGTAGATCGCTCTATGTTGATCTTATTGTTTACTAACAATAAGACCAACATAGAATAGAACATTAAAAAAAAACCTTTATTAACCACCAAATAGGCCTGTATAAATAGTTTCTAATGCACTCTATTATACTAGATCGCTAGCTTAATCATAAAAAAACCAAAAGTATAGTAACCTTCATAACGTACTTGCTGGAGCAACGCACGTAGACAACGTTTATGGACATAGAATCTTAGATAACTTTGGATCACTTTGTTTATAAGTGTTCCGAGATTTCAGCGAGTAATATGGCAGCCATTACACGTTTAATGTTGTAATATATAATGTGATTAGTGATCTTGATCCAGATTGTGTAATGTGTTGGATTGACGGATCGCGACACGTAGGTGCCTACATCTAGCCGTATCAAGATGTGTCAATCTATTGTGATCTGCGACCTTGATCAGATCACGATCTGGAGCGTGAACTGAGCGTGTAATGGCTGCCTAGTCTGCGTTGTTAGAGTGCGCGTGTATATAAATGTAACTTACCGTCCTCTCATTAGTTATTAGGTATTAATGATTCCAACACCCAGTTCGTAGTTTTTTTTTCGGCCAGTTCGTAGTTTCTATAATAAAAACCAAAATACCAGTATGAAGTTCTTTTTTCCGAGGCGTTAGTAGTTCTTATATGTATAGCGTATGATATATTACGATTTTATGTACCATAAGGAAATCGCCTTCCACATACATTGGCGTAACCGCTGTGCCATTTGTAAAGCCAATGTCGCGTATTATTATGTGTATTATATTTTTTTGTTGGAGTGTGTTACAGTAAGTTATTTTATTTTGCGTATTCTTGTACATATTATTTTATGTTGTCTACAGTCGATTTTTTCTGTTAAAGTCTGTGGCGTTTAGTACGGTTACTGCTGTTAGGTTTATAGATTTTGACCGTTTTCTGAAAAATGTCATCCCCTTCTGCTATGCTTGCGCCTAATTTGTCTCTGGTCATGTCAGATTTCTGTCCTATCGGACTAAGATAAATAGAGAGAGAGCAAGAGAGAAAAGGAATAGAGTGCCCGGTCTTTATTCTCGATCTTTATTCCGTGTCCACGGCAAGCCTACGCGGAACTGTCGAAATCTTATATAATGGTAAATCCTTATTCACGATTCTTATGTATTATACTAGCTGACTCTCGCAACTTCGTATGCGACAATTGTGCAATTTGTAACATTTTTCATTGCTGCTCCGCTCCTATTGATTGTAACGTGGTGTTATATAGCCTATAGCCTTCCTCGATAAATGGGTTACCCAACAGAAACATTTTTTTCAATTTGGACACGTACTTCTTGAGATTACCGCGTTCAAACAAACAAACAAACGCTTCAGCCTTATAATATTAGTATTAGTATATATTAAATCTAGATTAATATTTTTAAGACAAAAAACTTGTTAGAATTATCCGTAACTTTCTAGTCGAATATCTTCCGTAATTGGGGTAAATTTTGGTAGTTTGGCAACCCTGTAACCAGGATTTATCTTCAAGTTTTAATGAAAGCGAGACACCGGACCTCGGTGATCTGTTTTTGATGTCAATCAAAGGAAAATAAATGATATTAGGACGAGATTAAAACATCCTCGTTACTATGTTATCTTCAAAACTTTGATTGTGAATATAGTCGAGAGATTTTCTCTTTTATGTTACTCGATGGATTAGCTGAATCACAACGTTAGCCACATAAATTACTATAACGTTTATGTGTATGTTATGAACTCAAGTATATGTTTATTTGTATGTATGTAATGTATTAAGGTATATGTATATTTGTATGTATATTATGGTTTTAAGTATACGATTTTATTTTTATATAATGGATTGTATTTATGCTATATTTGCATTGGTTGTCAACAACCTGCACCTACATCATTCTATTTTACACCCCCCAAAGGGTGGCTGTGTACATTTTTTTTTGTGGATAAAGTCAATAAAAATTTAAATAAACTAGCTGACCTGCGCAACATTTTTTTTTCAGTACCTCGAAAGTTAAAATTAAAACCGGGCAAGTGCATGTCGGGCCAAGCCCCCCCCCCCCCCATTCGAATAATGTGGCTTAAGTAGTAGGTTTTCTGATGTTTTTGTTTTATACTTGCAACGTTATATCTGTTTAATAATATTTTTCAATGGAATTTGTACGAACATTTTGTTACTTCTCATTTGATCACCTGTTACTTGTAAAGCTTACTAAGCTGTGATAGTTTGCCTTTTAATTTCACTATATATACTACTACCGTGACTGCTGGCAGGGGGGCACACTTGACTCTAAAAAAATATGCACTTTAAAGCTTAATATTTTACAAACGGATTCCTAAATCTAAAAATCATCTTCCTAACTCCTATACGTTTTCAAAAGACACGATGGAGTTGGTAACAAAAACAAATCACACTCCATTAAACTTATAGGGGAGGTATATAAAAATAATATTTTCAAGATTTCACTTTGTCGGCGTGGGAAATATATGTATCCATGCAAAATTACAGCCTCCTAGCACTGACAGTCTCTGAGCAAAGGTACGGACGGACGGACGGACATGGCGAAACTATAAGGGTTCCGTTTTGCCATTTTGGCTACGGAACCCTAAAAATGGAACCCTTGTAGGAACACTTTGTTGTCCATCCGTCCGTCGGTCTATCTGTCAAGACCCCTTATCTCGGGAACGCGTGGGTTTCACGGGTTTCTCTTTTAGAAAATATAACTTTTACAAACATGTGTCTGTACTTAACCTATATCTGTTTAATTTCCTATTACTTATTTTTTTTTATCTCCAAATAATCAATTCATTTAGTTTCTCTGTATTTTCGTAGAGCACGCAACCAAGTGGAAAGTTTTAATGAACCTATAAATGGAAACAATGCTTGTCTGGTGCAACTTGTGTAGTTCTCTGTAGTTTTACTGATATTATCCAAGTTGGTCTTAGGAAAATATTTTGATGTTAGTACTAAGTTTTAATACCTTTTAAGAACGCTTAAAGTAAAAGAAAACTGTAAAGTCTGACCATTCGTTAGGAACTTGAATGTCTGGGGTCAAATGTCTGCAAAACAATTATGAAGTAATATGGATACCTTCTGCCATGATGGTATGAGTGCCAAAGAGACGGCAGAGAGAGAACGGAAGAGCTCATTCTCATCCCGCAGTAGACGAACGGAGCGCCGAAAAGCGTTAAACGACTTTAGACCTCCGTAAGCGTTGGCCTGAGGGTGACAGGGAGGGCAACCTGTCGTCCTAACAGGAGTAATGCCTAGACGGTGTCGCGACGTGTTCTACGCGCGCCTTTTTACACGAAGTGATAGTAAAGGCGCCAACGTTAACAACACCGATGTCGTAGTTCAACGACGACCGAGCCTGCTGATGGTGGAGGCACCAAATCAGCAAGGGACACCCTCACCCTCGGCCATAGGCTGTTATGTAGGAACACCGTGTGATTTTTAGTCGGTTCGACTCCGACATACCCTCTTCTACGTGCCCTCGTAGGAGTGGGATCCATGGGGAATTTTGCACAGATTAAAAAAAAATCGTAGATAGGGCGTTGAAATGAAAAGAGAAACTTCCCAGATTCAATACAATATTTATTACTGGAATAAAATAAGTTACAAGCACACTATATACTACTATTAACTTATTTAAATCACTTATTAACATTCAAATATAAAAATTATGACCAGATCGGTCGGCCATGAAACTCAGTCCCAGACTGTCTCTTATTTTATATCTCTAATGTTTCAAAAGTAAATCCCCAAATGAGTTTCATAACTATAAAGGTCTTAATGATGTTCTCGTCTGAGACCTCGGCAAATACGTTACATGACAGCGGCAAAATTTTTTTTTTCTTTATTAACATTTTCATTTTTTTGACGTGTTAACGTCTTATGAATCTAAAAAGTGTCTAAAAAAAAGTCACGTCAATGATTGTTTGCTAAGCAACAGGGAATGGCGTTGGCAGTGACATAACACGCGATACAATTGGAACTAACGTTATTCATTGGTTGGGATAACGCGAATGGCGATATGTCAACAATGTTCTCATAAGACGTTATCACGTGAGTTGTAAAAATCTTTGCGAAAAAGAATTTGGGTGACACTGATACTGTTATTGGTTTGCGCAACGCTTACCATCAGCTCAAGATCAGCTCGTCTTTTCATTTCGTAGGATACAAACAAAAGACGTTCACTGTTGTACCTAGCCTAAGGCACTTGTCCCACCAACGGCGTGAAAACGAGTAGCAAGTAGCGATTCTATCGCTCAAGAAATGCTCATATTTATGTTTATCCCGTGTAAACAAAAGAGATACAGATATTAATAGTTAATCGCTGACCGTTCTCTATACTGCATCTCATTTAAACAAATACACGGACAGAATCTACAAAATACATCTATTGTACGTTTCTTTTAGCGATAAATCGCTACTCGCTTCTCGCTCATCGTGGTTGGTGAGACGGGTGCCTTATGGCCAAAGCATCGGTCTCACAATCGTGACGTCGCGGATTCTAATCTTACCCATTATACTACCGACATGAACTCACTCCTAACACAATTCATTGAGCTTAGGGCCCAATCCCAAGTCGCTAGATATCTTTTCTGAAAAAAAAAAAACTTAACCTTCTATACCACCCATTCAAACGTTCAGAAAAGTAAATCTCATTAAACTTAATAAGTTACAGACCTTTTGAATTAAATATGGTAGCGAAATCCCCAGAGGTGAAAAACAAGGTGTAAGCTATTCTCTAAGGGTGTCCGGATATCCAAGTGTTTGCCAGTTCATTAAAACTTTCCGGATCCCTTACGCCGGTATCCGGTCATTCACCCTATTTGACCGGATATTTATTAATTTACATGTCCTTAGACCAGTCAACTCGGCCTTGTTATTGAAGAGAATTTATTGAATGAACAATACAAAGGATGGCCTGAAAGCACAAAATACTGAGAGTATAGAAGGTGACTTTCATACAACGCGAGTTCGAGCAACGAACGCATACAATGTGTAAATTAATTTTTGTCCGACCCAGACGTATGGACGTGTAGGTGTTACTAATGGCAAAAAAATATCTCCGTCAAATAGTAATCTTTTTATTAAACTACTACTACTAAACTCGTGAATTTTAATCACGATTTTAGTACCCCATTTCTTTTATATTTTTAAGATTTGGTATAGTATAAGGACTCTTTACAATCAAAAAAATCTTTTCCGGATGTATTGCCATGTGATGTCAAGAAAAAAACGTCATGATATTAAACAAAAATATTATGTTAATCGAATCTCTGACGAACAAAGTGTTCTGAAGTGGTGAATTCTGGGATTCCCGCCGAACGAAAAGCAGTGTGGTCTGGTCTGTAATTACATGTCCGTGAACGATGTATATGTGTGTGTTGCTAGAACGAGGTCCATTGCGAAGGTTACTTCCTGTACTGTTGGTATTTTGTGACAAAACCTTTTTGCTGCCAATTTTCCAAAAGTTTCTTATTATCACGATTTCTCAAATGCGTTCAAACATTCGAATAACGACGCTTGTGAGGGGTTCGTCCGTTTTGGTGGTTCAAAAAACTGACCCTGCTTAAAAAACAGCAAATGACAGTCAAAAATTTAGCAGATTTATTATTTAAAACTTTCCGAATGCTGTTACACTTATAAACTTAACCGTTGCAAATAAACATATTTGCTCTAATATATTAGTTGATGATAGTGGTTTTATGAATACAAAATAATTTGCTCATTGCCTTGCTGAATTGGCATAGAAAGATGACTACGACGATTATCTCCATGGGAGTCAATCGTTCCTCTCTTTGATCTATCTCTGTGGTTGGTGACATAATTAAAGGCATTGAGAGGTCTGTGACTCCGTGTCAACTGAGCGATTCGAGACATGAAGAAGGTTAAACAACGTTTTCGTTGTCGCTCTTTAGTTATAAGACCGAAATAAAAAATATTTGAAGAAGAAGCGGAACAATATTAGTTTGCTGCACCATCTGCAAACCATCACAACATGTTACAGTTTGGAAACAATACGAGTAGATATAACAAACATAAGAAAAAAACAATTACATAGTAAATAGTGAATATATTTTAAGAAAAACATTGCTTTGAAATTAGATATTCTTATTACAATTCAATATTTTTATTATAACGTACTGCCTGCCTCTGTGGCGCGGTGGAAGTGTGTCCGATTGCAACGCAAGAGGTCGTTCGATTCCCACACGGAACACCACTTTTTGTGATCCACAAATTGTTGTTCCGAGTCTGGGTGTACTTTGTGTCCGTGACTTGTATATTTGTAAAGTCCGCTGCGACACAGGGCTTGTACCCTACTGCGGGAGTAGTTTATAAAAAAAAAGTTACTAATTTCCTACAATTACATAATTGATGAATATTGTGCCTCGCAGATGCAACAAATGGGTATTCAGTTCAGCATATGCCTGTCAGAGCCTGGCGCTGGTTTTCAACTAGAACCCAATTGGACCTGACAATAATGTGTGTTTGTGTGTGTGTGTGTGTGTGTGTGTGTGTGTGTGTGTGTGTGTGTGTGTGTGTGTGTGTGTGTGTGTGAGTGTGTGTGTGTGTGTGTGAGTGTGTGTGTGTGTGTACACGATTGTATGATGTTTAGGGTTTTCATAAGTGAGATGTTAGCGTTTACATTACACCTCTCTGTGCCTTAGAGTGGACGTTATGCCGTCGGTTCTACGCCTAATCTCTCTCCTCTCGTATCGCATTTCAGTCTCATCAAACTATGACAGTAAACTTGTCTGTATACTTGTGTACCAGTCAGCTTGTGACCACGATCGCTGCAATCCAATCGAAACGTCAAGCAATTTACAAGGTAAATATTTGCCTAGCAAGGTTGCTAGGTAATTATTTACTGTACAAATTAGATACTTAATACTTTCAACTTCACGATAATATCGCCAACCTACCTGCAGTTAATCGATACTTAGATAACACTAAGAGCTTCTATCTAGAGTTGAGCAGGTAACAAGAAAAATCCAAGCCCCGACTGCAACAACGGAATCTTAAAATGGCGCAGCGTCTTCAGCTTTGAAACATCCCTAAGGAAAACATCATTCGATACTCCTGGAAATTTTTAATTAACATCAAACTGCGTCGCAGCAAAAAACGACTCCTCAACCAATATTTTTCTAATAAAAACTGTATTTTCCAACCTTTAAGGCTTAAATTTGATTGACGATGGAAACTCTGATGTATTTTGAAGATCACAAGGCGTTCGGGATATCGTTTTATTCATGATGGATAGATGGGGCACCTCACTTATCATGTCAAACGTATATCTGCTACCGCAGATGGTTTCGTTCGGTATTGGAGGGTGGGTGGGAGATTCCCCCAAATAAATGTTCGTCTAGGACAAGTACTGTTGAGGAAAAATGTGTTGAATCTTTTATCTTTTTTTATAGTTTGTTGATTGTCTTTGATAAAGTGATATGTAGTCTTGCTGACTTTTGTAGGACTTAGATGCATTTTTTTCTTCTCTTTATTTATTTAGAGGATTGGGGTCACATATACGACCATGTCAGTCCCATCGTAACCTAAACATGAATATCTACACTTATTCTACTATTTTATAAACTAAAATGGCAGCTGCCGATAAGGGTGTAGACAGTATGCTTTTAAAGATGCCAACATCTATCAAATTTATATTTAACTTATACAATAAAGACTGCTTTTTAGCCATAGTCTTGACACATTCCACTAACAAGTGGTAGATATTGTCCACAATGCGCATTCTTCACAATTTGGGGTGGTACTTATTCCCATGAGATGTGGAAACTTATTGAGCTGAACATGTCCAGCTCGAAGTCTATGAGCTATTGCAATGAGTTTTCTACTGAGACCACTATTGGCAAACCATGGAAATACGGGGAGGCTCGCTTTGAATTGTTCTACACCAGATTCCTTTTTCTAATGATCTTTGATTAAAATATTTGCAATGTTTGATGCAATTTTACTCGCATGTTTGTATTAAACTTGGTTTTATTGAGTTAGTAATATTTAAATTATTTGATTTATTAGGAACAACTAACAACTACACATAGTAAAATTAAAAAAGTTTTATAATAATTGTACAGAACTATGTACCAACTCCGCTGTTCACGTAATATAAATTGTGAACTAAATAAATAACTCATAGACTAAATTATAGACTATTAGTAACGTAACCGCCAATAACATTATTCATCGTTAAAGTATATTCGTAGAATTTTGCAGCATTTGCCACTGGCTGTATAATGTTACACTCGCATACTATGTCAAAGTGTTTGTGTGATGAGCACGAAGGTTTATTCTGTGTCTGGGTGTTATTTATCTATAATATGTATGTATGTATACATATAAATATAGAAGTATGTTTATCAGTTGTCTGGTTTCCATAGTACAAGCTCTGCTTAGTTTGGGATCAGATAGCATTGTGTGAGTTGTCCCAAAATATTATTATTATTATATTCAATATCGGTCTCAACTTCACTCGTCTAACGTATTGATATAGAATAACGCACGTCCCAACGTTGGCTTAATGCTATTTTCTAGAACCCCGCGTTGGATGTGTGGCGTTGGGTCCAACGTTGGGGCCAACATGTAAAGCCGGGGTAAAATGAGTACTATGTCGCAGGAGCTCTGCAAATCCACAATTAACAGACACAAAGTATGTAAGTACCTACTTACATTGAACATCCAGGTTGCTTAATCGGGTGCAGGAACAGAAAGTGTGGGACCTTCTTGCCCGACAGTCGTCCGTTAGTACTTTTCGCGAATTATTTTATTTATAAATCTGGAATTTGAAAACATGTTGTTAATTCAGGAATGTATTTTTATTTTTGTTAAAAAGATAACTAGCAATGCGGGATTGTGGTTTCACATTGCTAGCAATCCTGTTAACCCCTCCAGCTAAGTTCAATGACTTGTGTTAGGAGTGGGTTCACTTCGGTAGTATAATGGGTAGGATTCGAACCCACGTCCTCATGATAGTCTACCACTGCTTTATAATATGTTAAAAATGCATGTTTTGCCGATGTTTTAAATCTACTTATACTAATATTATAAAGCTGAAGAGTTTGTTTGTTTGAACGCGGCAATCTCAGGAACACCTGGTCCGAACTGAACAATTATTTTTCTGTTGGGTAGCCCATTTATCGAGGAAGGCTATAGAATATATACCATCACGCTACAACCAATAGGAGCGGAGCAGCAATGAGAAATGTTGCAAAAACAAGGAAAATTTACGCAGACGAAGTTGCGCCGGACAGCTAGTAAACAAAAAACTAACTAAAAATATAACTGCAGAGGATAATACACGATCCGCTACTCACCAACAAACACAATAACTACAATTCCCTCCCTGATAGTAATAAACAAAAGATATTGTGCTCAAATCGAGCGTTGCTTTCCCGTTCAATATTTATTCTTCTCAGTATTGGCGCCATGAACCCATGCATTTTTGAGCAGCATCGCTATAAAGATGGATAAATAATGAACTTCGAGAGAAGTCAACGATACATCCGGGACATTGTTTTTTAAAAATGACGGTGTATGTTTTTTCATCCGGACGCCAATATACTTCTCGTTTTACAATATGAGTTTCCGTGTGTCTGTTTGTGGTATTACAGCGCCTAAATGTATAGACAAATTTCAATGAGTTATTTTTATTACATGGCTAGTTAAATCAGATCCATTTGATGGTAAACCTTATATTTCGTTTCTAAGGTCGTTTTTGAAGTGAAAACGTCTTTAGCAAAAAAAATGCACAACAATTGTGCATTTTTTTGGTAAAAAAAATGTTAAACTCGCGTTAGGATCGCGTGACCGTAAAATTGGTGGGAAGACAATTGGGAAATCGGGCGGTCTAGAAACCAGAAGACCCCGGTTCGAGTTCAAATTATTGTATCTTCTATTTTTAGGGTTCCGTAGCCAAACTGGCAAAAGGGATGGCATTTTTTGTGTACCTCCCCTATATGTAAAGTGGAGATGTGATTTTTTTTCACACCTACCCCATCGTGTGGGGTATCATTAAATAGGTCTTTTAAAAGCCTTTAGGGATTGGGGAGACAATTTTTAGATTTAGGGGTCCGGTTTTAAAATATAAAGCTTTAAAGCGCAAATTTTTGTTATGGTCAAGTGCCTCCCCCCCCCCCCTGCCAGCTAAAGGGTTGATGATGGGTATGTTAAAAAATGACGGTAGTATTGTATATAGTGGAACTAAAAGGAAAACTATCGCAGCTAAGGAGGCTTTACAAGTTTACGAGTAACAGCTGATCAAATAAGAAGTAACAAAATTTACGTACAAATTCCATTGAAAAATATTATTATGTAGGTATAACGTTGTAAGTATGAAACAAAAACAACAGAAAACCCACTTCTTAAGCCACATTGTTCGGATGGGGGGGGGGGGGGACTACGAAACCCTACATTGTGCGTGGCTCGACATGCATTTGCCCGGTTTCTTATTTATAATTTTTGTTTTTTAATCAGTGATTTAATAATTCATATTTTTGATTTAATTGTCATGTCGTTGTCATTGTCATTTTTTAAGTTGTCAAGTTTGTGTAGGAATAAATTTTGTATTTAACCACATAAATATTAATACTTTTATACTGATAAAAAGGTCAATAGATGAATATTGTGTTTAACCACATAAATTATAGTACTTTTACAATGACTAAAAAAAAATCTTATTCACTAACCATTCAAAATATTCATAAATGCAAAACGTTAATGTTCAAGTTTTTACTTCTGCCGGCACTCCCGGTAAGTCCCAAGTGCAACCCGTTTTTTAAGCAGTAGGTACACACATTAACTTACTGTGTTCCTTCATCAGTCGCTTCTTGGGCTTAGCGAGGTTGATTCACTGCTCCATCTCCCCTAAGTTAAGCAGCACGTCACCGGTTCTAGTCTTTGCATCGGGTTTGATAGCAAGAGAACACTAGGTTGGGATGGACTGTAAGACGGTCCCAGTAGCTGGCTGAATATCATTCTACTTTGTCCAAGATGATTGAATACCATTGCACTACATTTCGCTTGTACGAGGTGCTTGTGAAACACTTACACGCTAATTGGTCTGCACAGATCTGCACCAAGGATCGTCAGACATACTTGTAGAGTTACATACAATTATGGTAAGTGTTTGCAGGTACCTCATTTATAATGTATTTGCAATCGGGATATAAGGTAAAACGATGAGAACAGTAAGTGTCCCAGCACCCGTGGGTCCAAGCCATCTTATTCATCTTTTAGTGCTGCATGTTTTCCTGTCGGAAGTGTTTTTTATCCGCCTGCTAGGAAGGGTTATGTTTTTCGCGTCTCTTGTATGTATGTATAAAGAATATTACATACAGACACGTAATTCAAACTACAAGACAGATTTAAACAAATAAGACGTCGTTAGATTTGTCTTCAGTGCCCATTGTTCTAGAGACTAGTCTCTAGCAAATTACCTACGTGAATTGACCCCCTAGGGGGTCAATTCACGTATTTAAAGCAATGCAGCTGCAGTTCAGTTGCAATTAAGTTTCGATTCAAACGGTCATTAATGTATTCTTGTAACTTTGGGATTGATCTCAAATACGCTTGCGTCAAATATTGCGTCAGTATGCGTCTCGAGAGCGCAATAACGACATTCTAGTACGGTGCGCAAGCGTTTTTAAGATCGATCCCAAAGTTACAAGAATACGAAAATGGACTTGAATATTGGAACTTAAATATTGTATGAGTATCAATACACAATGTACCTACCCATCTGTTTGTAACTAATTTAAAAATGTATACATTTCTATGTTACTATGTGATTTTTTTTAAATAAATATTATAAAAAATAATTTTGAAACCTTATAAATTACAAATACAATAATTGCATTTTTGAAAGATAGAAAAATTTGACGTGCTTACGGGTTAACCCGTAAGCATTAAGAGATAGAACAATTTGATATCTAGTAACATAGTCCAGATAGGTGGTTCGCTTCTGGCCCCGGTTTGGCTACGGAAGTCTCGGGTTCGATTCCTGAGTCTGGATTCAAATTTTTCTATCTTTCAAAAATGCAATTATTGTATTTGTAAAGTCTTTGGCAAGAAATGCCTATAAAAATTACTTATAAATTACATTTTTAAATATAAATATAAAAATATATTAATTACACTACGGGAATACTGTCCGTTACTCAATTATAATTGCCTACGTACGTTATATTATGACAAAGAAGTTTTCAATATTCCTCAACAAGAATACTGTCTCGATAGTACCCGCGGTTGCCATATATGTGTTCCAAGTATTAGAATTAGATTTGTCTGTATTCTATATCTTGTAGTACAGTGAAATTAGTCTCGAGAAATTTTTGCATATGTAGTGGTGTGTATGTTACTTAGATATTAGAGCGCGTTTCCACTATATCGTTCTGGCCCTTACAAAAATGTTTCAATATCCTAACATTACTATTTAATTTAATACTTATCCCTAGCAACACTCTGATTTTTGTTTTCAATAAAAACAAGTTTTTATTTTAAAGAAAAAGGTTTTGACTTTATTAAAAAAAATATGTCATTCAATTTCACGTCCTTGAGCAAACGACAAGGCGACTACCGTGAAACAATAAAATATCGTGTCGTTCTTTAGATGATAGTAGTTTAGCTATAGGTAAAAAGTTTTGACCATAATAATTACGAAACAAAACAAATAAATAAATCGTCACTTGATAGTGGAAAGTGGAAACACGCACAAAACCAGAATAAACCAGTTTACTCTGTCCGCAGGTGCCACGTGCAGTCTGACGTCAGTCGCTTGATACCGTTAGAACATAAAGCACGCATTTCATTAAAAAATTATAATTATTAGATACGTAGTAGTTTCATTGTGAAATTTTGTATTTGTTGATTGTTGTTATTGTTTGTTATTATTGTTAAAATATTTGTTGAAGTGTTTAATTTCAAGTGTGTAAGTGTTGTAACTTTATATTGATAATTCAAAATGGCTCCAGTGTTAAAACATGGTCGAGGCAAGCCTTTGACTTCTCAAACTAAGGAAGTTTTGTACTGTTTGTACAAATATTTCGAAAATGAGTGTAATAACAACCCGAGCAGTATTATGACCCCCACTCAATTAGTTGCTAAATCAACAGGAATTTCAATAACATCCGTCAGAAAGGTAGTATCGGAAAGCAAATGTCGTCCTTCAGATCAGGAAGTAACATTTAAATCTCCTAAAAAGAAACCGAATCGTAAACCTACAATAGTAATCGATAACTTTGATCAGCAAGTTATCAGAAGAACAATTCATGACTTCCACATCACAAATAAAGAAGTTCCCACTTTAAAAACTTTGCACTCAAAATTGAAAGAAGATATCGATTATAAAGGTTGTGTCAGCACGTTACGAAAACACGTCATGTCATTAGGTTTTAATTGGAAGCAAACAGAAGATAACCGGAAACTTCTTATGGAAAAACACGAAATTAGATACTTGCGAATTAATTATTTGATGAAAATTGCTGAATATCGTGAACAACGCCGACCAATTGTTTACACCGACGAAACATATATACATACATCACATACCCTCTCGAAATCTTGGTCAGATGGAAGCACTTCAGGTTTGAAGCAACATATATCGAAAGGCAACCGCTTAATCATTGTTCATGCCGGTGGTATCGATGGCTTTATACCAAATGCATTGCTTATGTTTAAAGCCGACCAAAAAAGTGGAGATTACCACAACAATATGAACTATGACAACTATTCAAGGTGGATTCAAACTCAATTAATACCCAACTTACAACCAAATAGTGTTGTTGTTGTTGACAACGCACCATATCATAACTCAATACAAAATCCTGCACCGAATAGTAATTCTAGAAAACAGCAAATGATAGACTGGCTGACATTTCGAAACATTGAGCATTCATCCACGTTGCTTAAGCCTCAATTATATGAACTGATTCTGCAAAACAAGGCGAGATTTATAGAGTACAAGATAGACGAAATATTACGACAGCACGGTCATACTGTGCTGCGTTTACCACCATACCATCCGGAGTTTAATCCTATAGAAAATATATGGGGGATAGTGAAAACATATGTCGCAAAAAAGAATGTCGCAATGAATATGAAGGTTATAATGTCATTAGCTGAAGAAAAAATGAACGCCATAACTGTAGAGGAATGGAGAAAAGTTTGTTTGCATGCTATTGAGGAGGAAAGCAAATATCAGGGTAGAGACGCAGCTTTAGACACAATATCAGAACGAATCATAATTAATTTAAATAATTCATCTGATGAAAGCGAGGATGGGGATGATTGTGATATGCCTGGGGTTGATGAATTATTAGAATAAAACATTTATGGCCGGAGAACACCTAATTCATACACGTCTTCACTGAAGTGAAAACCGGCATTCAATGCTTGTAATGTTTGGAACTGGCTTGTCTGCCTCATACAGTTCCATAGATTACAATGCGGTGGATACACATTTTCACGACCGTATTAGTACGTAGTGCGTATGCGTAGACGTGCACGCATTTGGTGTGCTCCAGCCACAAACGTATATTACCTTTAAAACAATAAAAACTAAAAATAAAATGTTGTTTTTTTTATTTGCTGACCATACACTACTACAAACGCAAAAATTTCTTCAAGCTAATTTACCTGTAACAGTGTAGCGCATTATTGACACACAATTTTGACTGCCTCTGTGGCGCGGTGGGAGTGATCCGACTGCTACGCAAGAGGTCGTGGGTTCGATCCCCACCCAGGATAAAACTTTGTGTGATGAGCACGATGGTTTATTCTGTGTCTGGGTGTTATTTATCTATATTATGTATGCATTTAGAAATATATAAGTATGTTTATCAGTTGTCTGGTTTCCATAGTACAAGCTCTGCTTAGTTTGGGATCAGATGGCGTTGTGTGAGTTGTCCCAAGATATTATTATTATTATTATTATAATTATGTTCGACGAAACATCTGTGCCGTGTTTGCTATGAACTATGTACACTTTCAAGCAGTTTTGTTAAATACTAGCTGTATTCAGCGGTTTCAACCGATGTAAATTTGTATAAGCAACATGTTAGTTGAAAATTGTGTTTGTCGTCCCAGGCAGCATAGTGTCATAAAGCAATGTTTTTTTTTAAAGATAACTAGTAATGTGGGATTATGTCCCACATTACTAGCAATCTTGTTAACCCCTCCAACTAAGGTCAAAGGCTTGTGTTAGGAGTGGGTTCACGTGGGTAGTATAATGGGTAGGATTCGAACCCGCGAACTCACGATTGCGAGACCGCCGCGGGTACTGCCGCTTCACTTTTTGAAGTAGAAGTTGTTTTTATCGCATCGTGGTATGAGGGAATTTAACCAATTACCCAGTGAATTAAACATAGACCTATTCTGTACTAGCGCGAGAGTTGCGGGTAATCTCTTGGCTAAACTATTTTTTGATAGCGAGTAGCGACCTTGGCTGTGGTGTTATATACTGTACATATGGTAGCGGTAGGGTGGGTAGGGTTTCCTTTTAGATTTTCTGTATTCCATTTTTTTTTCTGTATTCTTAATTTTTTTTTTCTGTTATTTATATTATTTTTTTTGTTATTAAATTGTTATTTCCGTGATCTGCTTTTGTGTTGAATTGTATAATCTTTAAAATGCATCTGTGAAAGCTTGTTATTAGCAACATGTATATCAAGTAACTGTATAAATACTAAAATTGTATTAGCTGTAAGCTTTCCTAAGAGAGAATAAAAAAAAAAAAAAAAAAATATTAGCTGACCCGCGCAACTTTGTCTGCGTCAATTTTCCCCGTTTTTGCAACATTTTTCATTGCTGCTCTGCTCCTATTGGTTGTAGCGTGATGTCATAAAGCCTTCCTCGATAAATGGACTATAGCAGTAGTTCCTGAGATTATCGCGTTCAAACAAAAAAAAACGAACTCTTCAGCTTTACAATATTAGTATAGATATACTAACACACTTTTAGCGATTATAAGTCTGTGTTACAATGTAATTGTACATAACATATTATGTTGTGGTATGTCATTGTAACTCACAGTGTCTATCAATATACATACGACTGTCTCTGTGGCGCGGTGGGAGTGTATCCGACTGCTACGCAAGAGGTCGTGGGTTCGATCCCCACCCAGGATAACACTTTGTGTGATGAGCACGATGGTTTATTCTGTGTCTGGGTGTTATTTATCTATAATATGTATGTATTTAGAAATATGTAAGTATGTTTATCAGTTGCCTGGTTGCCATAGTACAAGCACTGCTTAGTTTGGGATCAGATGACGTTGTGTGAGTTGTCCCAAGATATTATTATTATTATTATTTATATAATAAGTAGCTTCTGCCTGCGGCTTCGCCCGCGTTAAGTTTGAACTGCCATTTCACCCCTTTAAAGATTTGCTTTAGGCTTTGTAGTGGATGGTGTTTTATCCACGAACTACTTGAGAACAATTAAACAAAATTCCTAAACCTACAATGCTAATTTAAAATCACGCAAGAAACCAGGGAAAATATTGTTTGTATGTCTGTAATGGGTAATACGTTTTTTTATTAACGTTAAAGTATATGTTGTTTGTACGTTTATATATAACATACTCTTTTTAAAAGGACACCCCGCTATGATCGGTAAGAGTGAAACAGGAATAATAGAGGAACGCTGGGTAGCTACGATACGATACTGTGGCCTAAAAATAAAAATAGGAATATAATAATCTAATATATAAAATTCTCGTGTCACAGTTTTCGTTGCCATACTCCTCCGAAACGACTTGACCGATTTTGATGAAATTTTTTGTGCTTATCCGGTATCTATGAGAATCGGCCAACATCTATTTTTCATACCCCTAAGAGTTTGTTTGTTTGTTTGAATGCGATAATCTCAGGAACTACTGGGCTGCACTGAAAAAATATTTTATTGTTGTATAGCCCATTTATCGAGGAAGGCTATAGGTTATAATATCACGCTACGACCAATAGGAGCGGAGCAGCAATGCAAAATGTTGTAAAAAAATGAAAGAAAAAGAAAAAAGGGAAAATTTACGCAGACGAAGTTGCGCGGGTCAGCTAGTAATATTATATAGGTATTTGTATGCATTCTAATTTCTCCCCTGCCCTCATCTCGGCGGTGGTGGTTGATGTACCGGTGTTGAATCTAATGCCCCCCCCCCTTCAGTGATGCAAGCAACTCACACGTGGCCAGTTGAGCCAATAGTTGTCCCCCCTTAACAAAATTCAGGATCCGCGCCTTATTTTGTTGCGTTATATATTAAAACTATGATATATCCTAAAATATTCATTGAAATCAAATCAAGTAAAAGCAGTTTTGTTCATAATCAAATATTTGTGTATGTGTATGATCACGTATTTATTTGGAACACTTTCGCAAATAATTGCATTATTTTAGAACCAATTTGTGGGTCAACCTTAAAAGATGAGCATTTGCTGTCGCGAACTTTTTTTCCAATTTTCTAAGAGGAACAAATCCGTTATACATTATTTTTGTATAACTTTAACCATTTACGCAGCGCACGTAACGGCAGCTACATTTGTAAAATTTGTCATTCCTGCTCCGCTCCTATTGACCATAGCGTAATATTCCTCGATCAATGGGCCATCCAACACAAAAATATTTTTTCATTTCGAATCAGTAGTTCCTGAGATCATCGCGTTCAAACAAACAAACAAACTCTTCAGCTTTATAATATAGGTACTAACTGTCCCGCGCAACTTCATCTGCGTAAATTTTTCCCGTTTTCGCAACATTTCTCATTGCATTTCGCATTGGCCGTAGCGTGATGTATAGCTATTTTTAAGAATTTTTCAATTCGGATCAGTAGTTCCTGAGATTACCGCGTTCAAACAAACAAACTCTGCAGCTTTAGTGATGTATAGCCTATTTTTAAGAATTTTTCAATTCGGATCAGTAGTTCCTGAGATTACAAACAAACAAACTCTGCAGCTTTTAATATTAGTATAGAGTATATATATAATCATAGAAAAGTTTGGCTTGTCCCTCGTTGCTTAAAATTTCCAAGGTTGGTTGGCTATAAGACTAAACAAAAACCTGAAAGATTTTTCTTTATCTTTGACGCACTCTCCTGAAAAGTTACTAAAAATGTAATGTTATTCTTTGCAAGTGTCGACTTAAGACTGTTATAAACAACTAAATTTAAATAGATCGTAACGTATCGTCCCCATACTCAACAAGCGGCTATTAAAATTAGCCGTATTATACTTACATGATGGTTGAATTAAGTTTTAAAACAAATTAATCCAAAATCACATTTTAGTTGTATAAACTACAAAAACAGATCAATAAACTTTTTTACTTGCCTAAAGTTAGATAATTCATACATTTTCAACGTTTTTGAGAAAATATTTTTACAAAGTTTGTAAACAACACTTCGCCATTTTTATCGTGCGTACCTACAATGAGGCAGGTCATACAAGACTATTTGAGAAAACACGCATCCATTGAAATAGTGCTCATATTTTTCGCGGACGTATTGAGACGCTGTTTGTGTATTTTGGGATTTGTATATCAGTGGTATATACCAATAAACCACAGTATCCATGTGGCTGCTGTCTATAAATGATTAATCATTTATACCATTGTTCCGACACCTGCAACTGACGGCTACTGGATAATTTAGCGAACAATTAGCCGCTGTAAACACACATCATCTTAATTATAATAATCTAGGGTTATATATAATAATAATATCTTGGGACAACTCACACAACGCTATCTGATCACAAACTAAGCAGAGCTTGTACTATGGAAACCAGACAATTGGTAAACACACTTAAATATTTCTGAAAATATTATATATAAATAACACCCAGACACAGAATGATCATCGTGTTCATCACACAACAAACATCCTCCTTTGAGCTTAGCTGGAGGGGCTTAGCTGGTGAAAGGCCTGTGTTAGGAGTGGGTTCACGTCGGTAGTATACTGTATAAGGTAGGATTTGTACCCGCGACCTCACGATTGCGAGTCTCCCATTAGGCTACCGCCGCCTAATTGTAAGTAGCCGACAATTTGTATCCACCTAATTTGTGCTGAAGTATGAATAATGTCTACTCTGTGTTTATAGTCACATTAGTCCGATGTAATATCAGTATTAGTAGCTTGTTATTCGTCCTAAGCTGGTCGTCGTAAATGCTAATAATAGTATTATGTATTATCCTGACTGCCTTTGCGGTCAAATTTAATGAAACCTGATTACGTACAGAGTGATTAATACAGTGGTGGTTTAGTATTACAGTGCGTAGCGTAGGATTGCGTGTTCTTACTTTGATAACTGAAGAAAACTCACTTGTTGTACAGATCGCTTTTATTTCTTTTTACATAACACTTTGCATAATTCGCAAAATACTTTTATTATACAACGTACAAAATATGGCAGATAACCTTTTCGTCTTAATTCTAGCACTAGAATGCCCGCTCTCTAAACAAAATCCGTTACAGGTAACCTCACTTCAATGATTCATACAGGCATGCTCTGATTGGTTAGTAGGAATCGTACCTGATTGTACTAATCAAATGTTTATTTACACTCCTCATTTAAGTATGTCAGTATGTAGAGTGGCAAGAAAAGGGTGGTGTGGTAAATAAAAAAAACAACGGGTTAAACTCCGGGAGTGCCGGCAGAAATTAAAACTTGAACATTTTATTACATGCTGATGAAATTTTGTTTAATATTTTTCGATCTTGCTGACATCATAATAAATCACAAAATTTGAAATAATAAATCACAAATTAAAAAACCAAAATAAAATAATAAAGAGAAAAAAATAATCGTTACTCGGACTCGAACTGGAATCTTCTGGTTTCTGGACCGCCCGATTTCCCACCTGAGCTATAATAACATTGTAGATGGTGGCGAAATTAACCTTCGTATTCTAATGATATTGTAGCAGTTTTTCATTGCTCTCCCTCTTTCTTACGAATTTTCGATCAGGTCACGTGTCCTGACGCAAGTTTAACATTTTTTATCCATTCCAAAAGGGCCCAAATCCGCCTCAAGAAGTTTTCACTACAGAAACCTAAACTACTTAAAATATTGTTTTTTTAAAGATAACTAGCAATGTGGGATTGAGTCCCACATTACTAGCATCTTGTTAACCCAAGTTCTCCCCTACCCTTGCTCAGCTAAGCTCAAAGGCTTGTGTTAGGAGTGGGTTCACGTCGGTAGTTTAATGGGTAAGATTCGAACCCGCGACCTCACGATTGCGTGACCGATGTCTTAGCAATTAGGCTACCGCCGCTTGTATAAATAAGTAAAAGATTGAAATTTTTCGCTTTTTATGTTTAACAACCAACACCTGAGCATTATGCATTCAATTAACCGATCTCTATATAATCCATGATAACATTTTATACATTAAAACCATTGCAGAAGAGCAGTCACATATTGAAAATCCTTAAAAATCTACACACGGGTCAAATAACGAACCACATTTTTGGAAGCCAGTTATAAATAGTACAAGTATTGTTTTCTAAACGGTGTTGCGAAGTTGCGGTGAAACTGATGGATGCGCGGATTGTGCTCAACGTGACGTCATCGGATTAACTTATCAGGTCAAGTAATAAGATGTAGCGACAGCGGGGTAAGGAAAAACTGCTGAGAGTCGCAAGTTGAAAACCAATTATAAAGATCATAAAAATCATTTATCTCTGAAAAATGTTGTGAAAAATTTATTTTCAAAGTAAGATAAACACTTTTAGCAGCAAACACAATGTGCTTGATGATGTTGATTAAACTTGGTGATATATTTTTTTAAGTGAACTATCTAGTCTATTTTGTATCTAGTATTACTAACTAAAACGACGATACAACTTTACCATAATAATATGCCATGTGCTATACGCTATGAGTTCTAACAGTTTTTTTTTATTTTGTTTTAAAAGTTAACTAGCAATGTGGGATTGAGTCCGATATTACTAGCAATCTTGTTAACCCCTTCAGCTAAGCTCAAAGGCTTGGGTTCACGTCAGTAGTATAATGGGTAGGATTCGAACCCCAGACCGATGCCTTAGCCATATTATATAACTTCTTGCCGAGCAGATACCGACGCTGGTATTGTAGACCTTATCGCCAGTTCAATTCACCGGCATTACACGCTAGCGGTTTTACCTTGCTCCATACAATTCAAGTTTCCAAACTTTGTGTGAAGCACCGCGGAACTTGTTGCTCGGAGGGCATTTTCCGCATAAGATGCGCCTTCGAACATGCGCCTCATTGGAGAACTTCCTCCATCTGTTAAAAAGACCTCAATTTAGTCTCAGAAGTCTATGGCACATAGTTTTTGAACTGAGCTTAATGACTTTGAAGTATTTAGACTATTTTATACTGATGGTACTTTTATTAAACCACTATTAGAGACTAGGTATTGACGAGTGTTTTAGACAGAGCGTTTTGACACCATGAGGCGTCAAAGCGAGCGCATACGGTGATGTCAGATCTTACAGTATTATTTTTACTACGCCTAAAGGTGTCTGTCATAATAATCCAGAACAAAACTGGTTAACTAAGGTTAAGGTAAGGGTTAACATGTTGAATAAGGTTTTTAAGCTATTGAATAGCTTTGAGCGCAGCGACCGAATGAAGAAATTCCGTAACGAAAATAAAACCTAACACAAAAAAAACTTTTGTTTAAACAAAAAAAAACTTTTTTATTAAATGCATAAGTTGTTAAAAATGCTATGCCATAGCTTTACCGAGGCAGCCCCCGAGTGCCACACATTTTTTTTACCTTTAAATCAGACTACTAACAATCTTGTTAACCCTTCCAGCTAAACTAGTATTATGTTAGAAGTTAGTTATGTCGATTATGAGTGCCGATGCCTTAACCACTAGGCTATCAATATGTTATATGTTTATTTAAATATATTTAACATAAGGAAGCAATATAATAGTCTCCGTTGGAATTGAACGTCGTAAAGAAAATTTACGCTACGGTTTTAAATAAATCAAAAGGGGTATTAGTCCAACTAAGACCTCGTAATATTTATTAAAGTGCCTCAGGAAATATTTGCCATTTCTGAACTTAATCTTCAAGAACAAATCTGAAGTATTCCGAACTGTTTCAGTTACGAACTTCTTAAATATATAGTCAAGGCTACCTTTCATTTAAGCTAATCTTAATTCAGTTTTAGCGAAGCGAAGCTGACTATTATATCTACTCCAGCTTTTCTCTCCTACAGTGCTTTGTGATATTCATAAATTGTTGGTCCGAATCGAAGCGTGTTCCAGTGAGCGACCATCGGTTGGTCGCTCAATGGAACTCAAATGAGTCTGTGGAGGGCAAGGTGTTAAGTCCCTGCAACACAAAGGGAGGATCCTCCGACCAGGCGAGGTGATCATGCCTGGCGGGCCGCGACCTGACGGTTAACGTTGGGAACTTGTATATATGGTTAGCAGCTGTGAAAACTTCTATATCGCGATTCAGGATTTGACGCGAGCTGTCAAGTATCAGTTTATTCATATGTGGGTACCGCCACAAGTCCTATAATGGAGATAGCAACTCGGTAAACGTGAGGTAGGACCTCAGAGAGATAGATCGATGATACAAATATGGTCGCTGGATGTAGAAGGTGGAGGCCAGGGTGTTGTGGCGTATATTAGGAGAGGCCTGTGTCCAGCAGTGGATCGATACCAGGGTGATGTTGATGAGTCTGTGTGTACTTTGTGCCTCTAATTGTATGTTCGTTAAGTTCAAGGGACTTTACGAACATACAATTAGAGGCTTGTATTCTTATGCTATACTTTACCTAAAATATAAATTTTCCATCTGTCCTGCGAAATTGACTATTGACTGATGAGGTTGGCTGAAGACGCACTTAATTTAGTTTCCCCATTTTAGATGAAAATAACTTATATATATAAATACTTGCTGTCCCGCGCAACTTCGTCAGCGTAATTTTTTCCCGTTTTTGCAACATTTTCATAGCTGCTCCGCCCGATAGGGTCGTAGCGCGGTGTTATATAGCATATAGCCTTCCTCGATACAAAGGCTATCTAACAGTGAACGAATTTTTCAATTCAAATCAGTAGTTCCTGAGTTTGCCACGTTCAAACTAACAAACAAACTCTTCAGCTTTATAATATTAGTATATTTAATCTTAATTTATAATTCTATTTCAGATTTAATTTAAGTATTTATAGGAAGCAATCTGATTGTCAAATCTTTTCAACAATACACGTTTAAAAAATCATTATCGTGTTTTGCAAATTTATTCGTTTTTAAAGAAACTTCATTCCGTATTCGTTTACTTAAATCTTAGCCTTTGTTCCTTTTAAATACTTTATGTATAATATTTATGAGCTTCTGAAAGTTTTGTAAGCGACTTACATTTACGGATTATAAACGTAATTCTTTCTGATTAAATAATTTTACTATATTAAGAAGTATTTGACGTTTTTTATAACTTTTTGTTGAAAATTGAGATTTTATATAATTTGTAAAGTGGAACGAAAAGTGTGGTCAAATTTGATTTGTGGACAGACTGGACAGTGTTCAGACCAGGGTGCGGACTCGGCATACCGCTTTATCACACTGGTGTGACCACGAAGACTTTTTTCCTCGAGGTCACACCACTTTAAAGAGTATGTACTTAAACTAAACGGCCTGCGACATCATAATTTGTTAAAATGCTCTCTGTAACGAAGCAATACCAAAAGCCGTGATAGTTCTTTAACTACCTGGTGACTGACTGACTAGATGGCGCATGCGAGGGCCCAAACTCGCGCGCATTTCAAATTTGAGGTCTAGTTAGATAGTCCAGATAGGTGGTTCGCTTCTGGCCTCGGTTTGGCTACGGAAGTCTCGGGTTCGATTCCTGGGTCTGGACTTCAAATTTTTCTATCTTTCAAAAATGCAATTATTGTATTTGTAAAGTATGTACTTAGTTAAACAGTGGGAGGTACGAGTTCGGCAAGAATTGGATATTTGCCTTCAGCATCACATCAGAGCAGTGTGATGGTGAGTCGGGGGTGCTTATTTATATTAGGTTTTTTACCAACTTAGAGAATAACTTTTTAGAATGCAATAATAAATATTGTAATCGAACAACTCTGTTAAAATCCGGGCAAGTGCATGTCTAGAGACTATAAAGGGGTCCCGTAGTTCCCCTCCCCCATCCGAATAATGCGGCTAAAGGTGGTAGGTGGCTAAAGGTAATAATTTTCAATGAAATTTGTACAAATATTTTGTTACTTCTCATTTGATCAGCTGTTAGTTGTTAACTTGTAAAGCCTACTTAGCTGTGATAGTTTTCCTTTTAATTTCACTATATATACTACTACCGTGATTTTTTCACATTCAAACTTGACTCTAACAACCATTTGCACTTTAAAGCTTAAAATTTCACAAACGGATACCCTAAATCTAAAAATGGTCTTCACAACCCCTACATGTTTTTAAAAGAACTAGGCTATTGATATCCCACACGATGGGGTAGGAGCTGAGCTTCTTACTGACGAAGCTATAACCGCCTTATTCCAAAAGCTGGACTAAACCTGGATTGGCGAAAATCCTAGTTTAAACCATGGTTCTACGAAAATCTTTATTACAAAACGACGTTCATCGCTTAATCGATGATTATCTTTGGTCCATTTATTAGTCTTTCGAACACCCTAGTTTAACTATAGTAAAAACCTTGAAATGTCAAAAACTTAACAATTTGAAGGTTATAGGTACCACTTACAATTTTGCGTATTTTAGTTTCAATTAATAATGACGATTATTGCGTATTTGGTGAATTTACATAATTAACTAACTAAATATGGTGTGGCAACAAAATAAACACAAAAATCGAGTGAAATGCAATGTGTGACAAAAGATTTAATAATACGTGCTTGGAATTGTCGAGAGAAGATTTAACATACAAACCAGGGTTGGCGTGATGTGTAAAAATAATTCACAAGTGTGGAAAGTTGAATATATGTATAAGTTGTTATATATGTTCACAAAAATATTGATAGTTTCTGTAAGAAATGTGATATACATAATATTAACACGCGGAATAAACATAAACTGGTTGTACCAGCGTCAAGGTTACAAAAAGTAAACAAATAATTTCGGGGCCAATGTATACGTTTCTACAATAAAATCCCTAGCGATATTCAAAAATTAAGTCGTAATAAATTTAAGTGTACCATTAAGAAAAAAATGTGTATGAAAAGTTACTACTCAATATTTGATTATATGGAAGACAAAAACGCTTGGGATTGAACTACTTTCTCTCACAGGCTATTAAAATGTACTTTAAGATTATATGTTTAGATACATATTTACTTTGTAAAGAGTGAAGTATTGTGTTTGCTGAATACGTTTATATATACTCATTTTAGAGTTACAAATAGTATTATTATTTAGTTATCCTTATTTTATAAACGATTACACTCACCAAACACAATGGTTCATTCAGTAAAATTTATTTTTGTAAAGAAAAACTTGATGATTTTAAAAGAGTGGCACATGAGTTTCTTGGCAGCTTCTTCTCATGAGCTTTACACTTGGAACTGCCACCTAACCTCATTTTGTTTTTTTTTTTTTCAAACATTCATAATTTTATAAAATTTTTAGTATGTTTTAATTTGACGTTTTCAAATAATCATTAACCTGATTTTACGAAATAAAGATATTTGACTTTGACTTTGACTTTGAAGGTCCACATAGATTATTTTTGTTCTACAATAGTATCATTAACTGGTGCTCTATGTAAAACAAACTGATGTATTCCTCTTATAATATGTCACATTATTTATATTGAAGTTGGAAAATCACATTTGGAATGTCTGAGAGGTGGTCTGGAGTAGTGCGGCAAAAACATATGTATACTCAAAATGCACAAAATAAAGTTATAAAAACATCATTAAGATAAAATTTCTTACCTAAAACTTACTAGTGAACGATATAGTGGAACTAAATAAATTGATTGATTACTCTTTATATATTATACCTAATAAAATGCCTAATAAAAAAATACAAATTAAACGCATTCCAATTTAAAATATAGTCGGTAAAATGTAACCACGGCTACTTATACCTATGTACCTATTACTAGTAAACTATAAGGTGGATCTAAATAAACATTGATCAATTTAAAATTTAGTTGGTAAAGTGTAACCACGGGTATACCTATCACTAGAAACAGATGTAAACTTAGCTTATAGGTAGGTACCAAGAACTGAATATTATGTTTATAGGAGTTCAGCTAGTTAATACATTGCAACAATATTCCTTTTTAAACATAGTTTACACTTTAAACAGAGAGTACAGATTGGTTACAGGTTATTGAAATTGTGATGTAATAACTATTATGCACTACCTAACAGTTTAGATAATTTTAATTAAGATTCTCATGAAAATGAACTATGTTCTGATGCAGAATAAATGGTATCTAATAAATAATGATTCTTTGTATATATTGTACCTAAAACTTACTAGTGAATTATTGTATAAATGTTAATTATTGATTGGTTACTGTTTATATATTATATCTAAAATGCCTAATTAAAAATACACATACCCTATTACTAGTAAACTATAAGGTGGATCTAAATAAACAATTATCAATTGTATTACATAAATATATTATTGATTACTGTTTACAATTTAAAATTTATTGTAAAATAAATATCTATACTAATATTATAAATCTGAAGGTTTTGATTATAACTATTTATTATACGGGAATTAATCATAAAATTACTTGTACATATTCAATAACCTGTAACCAATCTGTACTCTCTGTTCAAACTATGTTTGAAAAGGAATATTGCGTTGATATCCCTTATTTATTTATACACTAGCTGTGCCCGCGACTTCGTTCGCGTGGAAGTTGGGTTTATAATAAGGTAGTTTATATTACAATTCAACTTCTGTGTGAAACATTTTGTAAACATGCTCCACAATGCTCTGTGGCATCTATGGATATTTGGGCCTAGGATTAATTATATAGCGATTTCGTGGCAGGTTACGCGACACCTCGCAGCGAAACACGACGCCGTCGCCGCTGTCTCCTGCTCAACTTTGTGTTTAGTTTTTTATTAAATATGTATTAGTCTAATAAGTTTTCTATTTATGTATTTGTATAATATGGGCCTTAGTAGCCTGAAATAAATGGTTATTATTATTATTATTATTTAATCAGGGCCCAACATATGGCAGGGCAAGCCAAGCAAATGCCCAGTGCAGCAAAATGAAGGGCGACAAAGTTTATGGCGCCAGACGGTTAGAAGACAAATTATTAAAATTCCCACGACCACACCTCGACAAAAAAGTGATTTGCATCACATCAAATACTATTAATATTGAAAAATTCCCCACCACGCGAGTACTGGGGCGGTTTCGAGTTAAATGAAGCTCGAAACCGCCCAATTACTCGTGCGAAATTTTGAGTTAAGGAGCTTCGATTCTGACTCCAATAGGTCGAAAATTCCGATTGATTTTAAACCTCCGACTCCAACTTCGGCTCCGACACTTTTAAATCGGACCTTTTAATCGGAGGTACCTAGCCGCTCCTTCAAGATAATTTATACATAGGTAATAAAGGTATGATGGAAAAAACTCTCACAGATTCCCTATGATCGCAGGTTATGTCCTGCCCGAGCGATCTTTTCCGAGTCTAAAGTACCTACACCTACTTTGTGTCCGTGTTTGTACCGCGGGAATGCAATGTTTAAACAAACAAACAACATTCAAACGTTTCTAAAAGATATACTCAGATATCTTTTTTTGTGTTTAAATACTATTTCTAAACTTATTTCAATATTTTTTTTCACTCACTTTAGAAGAATAAAATATTATTTTATAATGTCTACATTGGTGAATTTAAAAATAGGTGTGTCAACCTGTCGCAAATTAAGATCATCATATATTCATATCCCTCTATGTAAGAATTTCAGTTTTTTTTTTGTTTTTAATTAATTTTCCTGATTCTTTTTAATTTGTATTTAAACGCCATCTATTTTCAAAACTGGATAAGTTTATTTTTATACCTGATGATTTTATATTAAACTATCATGCATATTAAACGTAGGTAAGCAAGGTACACCTTAAATTATATACAGGCAAACCTTAAATTATTCACGCGATCAAGATCCGTAATACATATATTTTCATAATGTGTACAAATCGCGAAAGTTTATTAACATTTGTAGGTAAGCAATTTTGGCACTCAGAAGAAATCGAATCACAGATGGCGCCACGTGTTTTATTTTGATGTAACGCGGACTTAATCTTTCATTTTTTTTAAGCAATTAACATTTATAAATTCTAGAAAATATCAAGTAATTACTGTTTATTTGTAATGTAATATTGTTTTTCATTTCTACATTTATAATATAATCACTATTCATGCAAAACAATGATAAAGGTGCCTATTGGAAGTGATTATTAATATGAAAATTTGTTAAACAAAGTAAACATGTTAAAGTCGAAAATAAAAGCTTGTATAAATAAGTATACATTTAGAAAATACTTAAAAAAAGAATAAAAATAATTTTAACACAACACAAAAAGAGACTCGCAATTAGGGAGTCGACCCTCCGACCTCGCTCGTTTAATACCGCTACTTGTGCCAATAGACCACCTCAGCTAATGCAAACACGGTTAAAATAGCTGATCCTAAGGAAATTGAAAATGTTGTGTTTAGCTCCTAATAGTTTTAGCGTGAAGTTATTGTTTCCATGGGTTACAATTGTAAATAATGTCTTATTGTGGAAAAAATTGTGAAAAACCGTAATGGTTCGACAAAACATACGTTGCTGCTCACTCCACTCGATTTATAGTGCAAGTAATGACCTATAGTATTTACAATAAAACTGCAAATTTTCATGAAGATCCGTCAAGTAGTTATTGTTTTATAACGATAAATAGCTACAGACATTATCCGTCATTGCTTAGCTCCTATGGGAAACAGCGTGATAAATTATAGCCTATATGTTAATCCAGACTTATTAGAATACACATACAAAATTTCAACCGAATCTGTCCAATAGTTATTGCGTGACGCGTGTTCAAACAAACAGACAGACAGACAGACATTTCTAAAAATGTAGGAATGTGTTTAAATACTCTTTTCGAACATTTCCCAATATTTTTTTTCACTATGTTCGGCCATGTACAGACACGTGAAATTTACAATTTTATTATATGTATAGATATAGATAGATAGCATGATTCAGTATTCACGCGCGATGGCTTATTATTAGCGTATTTCATGTATAACTTTGGTGTTTCTATACCGATTTCTATTAGTATTTTTTATGGAATAGTTAATTATGTTAACTTTTTTAATTATGGATGACTGAGAGTGTTATAAACGTAAGAGTAGACAAATATAGTCAGAAAGCTTCGAACTACTAAGCTATCGGGAGTTACACGTGATATTGTGAGTCAACCATAAAAGATAGACATATGCCGTCGTGGGATATTTTTTATATAATTTTAAGGAGAACATTTCCGTCATACATGATTTCTGTGTAGCTTTAACCATTACGGTTGCACACGCGACGAAAGCTTAAAAAATGGAGTAACTTCTCCCGTTTTCCTTCACTGCTCTGCTCCTATTGATTGAAGCGTGATGAAAAGTATACTATAACCTACTCAGGAGTATGAAAAATAATTGTACCAAGTTTCGTTAAAATCCGTCGAGTAGTTTTTGTTTCTATAACGGTTATACAGACAGACAGACAGACAGACAAAAATTTTACTGATTGCATTTTTGGCATCAGTATCGATCCCTAATCACCCCCTGATAGTTATTTTGGAAATATATTTCATGTACAGAATTGACCTCTCTACAGATTTATTATAAGTATAGATAGATAACTAAGAGTAGCTGTCCCGCACAACTTAGTCTGCGTAATTTTTCCCCATTTTTGACACATTTCTCATTGTTGCTCCGTTCCCATTGGTTGTAGCGTGTTAATATATAGCTAATAGCCTTCTTTGTTAAATGGGCTATCCAACAGTAAAAACTTCAAAAGGATTAGTAGTTTATGAGATTACCAAGTTCAATTATACAAACAAAATCTTCATTACTAACATTTAAACTTTCGCGTTGCATGATTATAACTATTTATTATACGGAAATTAACGCGCATTGTTTACCTTAAAATTGCTTGACGTTTCGACCAGGTTGCACCGGGCGTGGTCACAAGCGGACTGTCGCAGAGATGTTAAGGCTCCGTCAGGCCGATGAATCTTCATCTACCCTCACTTTTTTATTTCTCGATTTGTTCGGTTGCCGGTTTTTCACTGCTAGTTTCTAGCTGGTCCACGGAATAATTATGCTTTGTAATAAGACCAATAGTACTATATCCTGGACTTGAAAGTCATGGCTTAAACCTAGATTTGGTCTGCTCTTTGTAATAAAGCGGTAAGGGTTACGTTTCGCCATTTTGGCTACGGAGCCCTAAAATTGATGCGTGATCATAAAAAAATGTCACATGGACTTAAGAATCTCCTCCGTTGTTTTTATAGGTTAAAAAGTAATGCAGAATCTTATCTATATTAATATTATAAAGCTGAAGAGTTTGTTTGGACGCAATAATCTCTGGAAATACTGGTGCGAATTAAAAAGTAATTTTACTGTGAGGAATGCTATACGCAACATAACTTTACGCTACGACCAATTTAAGGAGCGAAGCAGCAATAAAAAAAATGCAAAAACGGGGAAAATAGACGCAGACGAAGTTGCGTGGTTAATCTAGTATAATATACTGATATTTAATCTTACAAAACTGATACTCGTGGTCTTAACACCATAGCAATATTAAAAAACCTAATATTACTTCTAATCTAAATAACTGACTGACATGTTGGTCTAGTTGTTAGTGACCCTGACTGCAAAGCCGGAGGTCGTGGGTTCGATCCCCACCCAGGATAAAACTTTGTGTGATGAGCACGATGGTTTATTCTGTGTCTGAGTGCAATTAAATATTAAGAATTATATAAGTATGTAAAACAGTTGTCTGGTTACCATTAGTACAAGCTCTGCTTAGATTAGAATCAAAAGACGCTGTGTGAGTTGTCCCAAGATATTATTATATTATTATAATAGCAGTAGTCTGGTAATGTCTTTAAACATTTTAACCTAACACATTAACCATTAAAACAAGTACCATAAAACTTCCACAGCACATAATTGCAAAGAAACTGCATGTAACACAGCATTAGCTCCCAGAAACACTTTACCCATTAAGCTAACGACAGTCTAAGTCTCACCTCAAATACACTTAAGTTCAACTTAAGTTATTTTACTTGAATATACTAAGATAAAGTTGCACTTTAAAAGCTTAACCGATGAAAATAAAAGCTTTTATAGTTCGGACAGGTTGATATCCCGTAGCACGTCTACGGAGACAGCGTAGCACTAGCTACGAATTTGCTACGAAACTAGTATGAAAATATTCGCGCTTTGAATACTAATGACTCGTCAGAAGGAATGCTTATATTGAAAATTGTTTCATGAAAGTGTTGTTAGTAAGTGTTTTATTTGGTATATAAAATACAGGTTAGCAAGATTCTATTTTTATCTGACTGCGCGACGCAAAGGATGGTAATGTGTTTATCGTCTATGTATGTATGTGTGTTCATTTGTGGCACTATTTAGACCAAACGCGTGGGTCGATTTTGATGGTTTACACACGTTAATTGATTCGTATTAATCTTGCAAGTGTCACTAAAGACATTAGAGCAATCAAAATACAAAATGGCGACAGCCACACGAAATATTTTGATAGAAAAAATTAACAACAACCTACATATGTGGGGTACCATTTTGTAAGTATTTTAAAATCATGACGAGGTTTCCTAAATCATTTTTTAGCGCCTTTTTATAGTAAGACACCAACAGCGAAACTCGTCCTGGGAATGAACTATAAATTATTTTATTATATTTATAATAATGTATGTCTTTAGGATGAACAGTTCTATATATTTATACTAGCTGACCCGCGCAACTTCGTCTGCGTAAATTTTCCTTTTTTTCTTCTTTTTTTTTTACAACATTTTTCATTGCTGCTCCGCTCCTATTAGTCGTAGCGTGATGTTATAACCTATAGCCTTCCTCGATAAATAGGCTATCCAACAATAAAATATTTTTTTAATGCGGCTCAGTAGTTCCTGAGATTATCGCGTTCAAACAAACAAACAAACTCTTAGGGGGATGAAAAATAGATGTTGTCCGATTCTCAGACCTACCCAATATGCACACATAATTTCATCAAAATCGGTCAAGGCGTTTCGGAGGAGTATGGCAACGAAAACTGTGACACGAGAATTTTATATATTAGATGTATATTTTTTCTTTATTTATAATTGAAGCGTACAGTACCTGCGTAGTTTTTCTGAGTGCCGCCCGTACTTACACATACATACATATGTATACTACAGGCACCAATAAATTTAAAAAAAACAGCAATAAAATATGAAAATGTTTTTTTATTAAAGACAACTCCCGCAATAGGGTACATGCCCTGTGTCGCGGAGGACTTTACAAACATACAAATCACGGACACAAAGTACACCCAGACTCGGAACAACAATTTATGGATCACACAAAGTGGTGTCCCGTGTGGGAATCGAACCCCTCTTGCGTAGCAGTCGAACACACTCCCACCGCGCCACAGAGGCAGCCATTTGTTATCTATACTAATATTATAATACTAATTACTAAATAGCTGAAGAACTTGTTTGTTTGATTGAACGCGATAACGTAGGAATAAGGAAAATTTTAAAACTAAAGTTGCGTGGGGCAGATAGTTCAAATATATGTGTTCCACAACGTTTTAACCTAGTATAATCTAATTATCGAAATCTACAAAAAAAAGTTCCCGATAGCAAAATGTTATTAAGGTGTCTCGCAGCACCTGAATATCATATAATACTAATTATATGGGCATACATATATGCAAATAATTCTTTGACAGACTTCTTTCACGTCGTTCTTGTATATAACAATACTAGCTGACCCGCGCAACTTCGTTTGTGTAAATTTTCCCCGTTTTTACAACATTTTTCATTGCTGCTCTGCTCCTATTGGTGGAAGCGTAATATTATATAGCCTATAGCCTTTCTCGATAAGTGGGCTATCCAACAGTAAAATATATTTTTATTCAGACCAGTGGTTCCTGATTTTGAAGATTAATTCAAACAAACAAACTCTTCAGCTTTATATTATAACTATAGATGTACATACCTACGAGTAAAATATACGACTAGTCACATTGTGGGATTGAAGTCGGCCTCTCAAAAGTACGCCTTCGAAATCAATTCCAAAAATATCAAAATTCTGCCATTACTGGTTTGCATACTTCCATGCCGTATACCGTGCAGTGGAAAAATGTACATGAATAGAACTATTTATAATAAAATTATACATTATTAATTCATAGTAAATTCCCTGCACGAGTTTCGTTGTTGGTGTCATAGAAGACTCAAAATGAAGGTTTTATTATAACCTTCAAAATGACTTAAGTCACAACTTGTGCCGCAATAATATACATAATTGAACACTGAGGATGAAACCGCCCATTCTCTTATAAACTCACTTAAAAGAACAAAACCAAAACAAGGACAGAACATCTTCAACTCCGTTTTTTTGCATGTTCGCTTTAAAATATTATTACACAACAAATACAGAAACGACATACGATAATAAAAAGGCAAGAATAAGCATACAGAACAGAATTCCTGAGATAACAATTTTCAGAACATAAACTTGAAAGAAAATTGTCAGGGAGTAGATGTTTATATGTAAGAGATAAAATACGTGGTATTGTGTACAACATAATGGAATTTCAGATGGTACTTCTACGACACACCAGCGATAGCGAGATGTGAATGATTCGATAATCGTTATATTCGATAGAATCGATTCTACAATACGATTACAATTTGAAGTATGTGTTTATTGTGCGACGATGTACTGGAAGAAATTTTCTTATCGACTGCCTCTGTAGCGCGGTGTGAGTGGTGGGAGGTCGTGGGTTCGATTCCCATACTGGACACCACTTTGCGTGTTCCACAAATTGTTGTTCTGAGTCTGGGTGTACTTTGTGTCCGTTATTTGTGTGTTAGTAAAATCCCCTGCGATACTGCGCTTGTACACTACAACGGGTCAGTAATCTTTGAAAAAAAAAGAAAATTAGAAATTCATTTATTTTGCCTTCTATCCTATTGTGGTTTTTCTTACATCATGATTCTAGAGCCAAGTGAATTTATCTTTCAACAAGCGGTTAGACGAGGCAATAGTCTGATCTGAAACTAAACAGAGCTTGTACTAGTGCAACCAGACAGCTGATAAACGTACTTATATATTTCTAAATACATACATATTAAATAAGGACCCATCATTACTATGGTAGTAGATAAATTACACCCAGACACAGAATAGACCATGGTGCTCATCACATAAAATTTTATCTTGGGTGGACATTGAACCCACGATCTCTGGATTATCAGACAAGGTAACCACTAGACCAACAGGCCAGTTAAAATCTATAAAGCATATACAAATCGCAGGTTAATTTGCATTTGGTTTAATATATATCTGAGAATATCTAATTACTATTAATTGTAATTAAATTTATACGGGATAAAAATCTTTGTAGTTTTATAAAAACAAGACAGTGTACCTAATGTGAATTTCGAATCGTGAAAATAGAAACTTTGTATTTAGACTAGTTGACCCGCGCTACTTCATCTGCGTCAATTTTCCCCGTTTTTGCAACATTTTTCATTGCTGCCTTCGCTATTCCTCCCACTCCGATCACATCGTAATCGTAATATAGCTTATAGCCTACCTTTATAAATGGACTGTCCAACACTAAAATAATGTTTAAATTCGGACTGGTAGTTTCTGAGATTATCGCGTTCAAGCAAAGAGCTTTATAATATTAGTATAGATTTCAGTGGCTGGCTAGGCAATTCTAAAATTAACTTTATTTCCTTTTACAACCAAAATAGTTTGCTGATTTAAGGAAACCGATTGAATCAGGTGTCACATGGCGGAAATCCATCTTAAGTAGATTGTAAGGGAGGGATCCCACCACCCACCCTCGATCTGTGGATCACCACGATTAAAGTAGTAAGGAAATGCCCTTAATACACCAATTGAAATAGATTGACGGACGGCACTCAAAAATAGAGACCTGAAACAAAGAAAATTAGTGACAGGTACTCTCACCAAGTCGAGTGGTAGGCAACTTCGGACGCTCAACTTGCAATATTCCGCTTCCACGAAGTGAAAACGAAAATAGTTTTAATCGATATCTTTATAATAATAAAATATAACTAAGTATATTACTCTAAAATATTATAGCGATTGTGCAGTACGCTTGATAACCGTCATAAAGCATAGTATCATTAGCATAATATATAACTTCTAAGATAAGGCTATATCCTAATAAAACATTGAGTTTGCGTACACTACCTCGCATAATTAGAACCTTTTCATAAGTACCCAATTATTTAAATAAAGACAGTGACTTATATTTTGTATGATAAGCAGGTACTTACTTTGGTACGTGAACTAAAATTGCTACTATTAGTTAATTGGCTTTAAAAATAAATAAGGCTTATGCTAGACACAATAAAGTAACAACAAATATTTAGAAGCTGGTGTAACTGATGTGAGTCACAAGTCAGTCAAACTCAAATAGAAGTCTGAAGGACTTTATTATGTAAAACTAGCTGACCCGCGCAACTTCGTTTACGTAAATTTTTCCCGTTTTTGCAACATTTCTTATTGCTGCTCCGCTCCTTATTTCTTCACTATTTAATGGATGTTATTATACAAATAAACCTTCCTCTTCAATCACTCTATGTATTGAAAAAAACCGCATCAAAATCTGTTGCGTAGTTTTAAAGATTTAAGCATACATAGGGATATAGGGACAGAGAAAGCGACTTTGTTTTATACTATGTAGTGATGAAAATACTATACTAGTTGACCCGCAAAACTTCGTCTACTAAAAAATCCCCGTTTTTGCAACATATTTCTTTGCTGCTCCGCTTCGCTGCTCCGCTCCTTATTTCTCCACTATTTAATGGATGTTTTTATACATATAAACCTTCCTCTTCAATTACTCTATGTATTAAAAAAAACTGCATCAAAATCTGTTGCGTAGTTTTAAAGATTTAAGCATACATAGGGATATAGGGACAGAGAAAGCGACTTTGTTTTATACTATGTTGTGATGAAAATACTATACTAGTTGACCCGCACAACTTCGTCTACTAAAAAATCCTAGTTTTTGCAACATATTTCATTGCTGCTCCGCTCCTATTAGTCGTAGTTCGATGTTATATAGCCTTTCTCGATAAACGGGCTATTCAAAAGTAAAATAAATTTTCAATTCAGACTAGTAGTTTCGGATATTATTGCGTCCAAACAAACAAACTCTTCAGCTTTATAATATTAGTATAAGTGATACTGCATAAGCATGTGACCACGGTCAATGTAAACGTCAAGCAATCAAATTGCGGGTTCGAATCCTACCCATTATACTACCGACGTGAACCCACTTCAAACACAAGCCAATGTGCTTAGCTGGAGAAGTTAACTGGATTGCTAGTAATGTGGGACCACAGAACATTGATAATTACATTTGTTTGGGATACGCCCGAAACAAGTATATTATACATTAAGTTTCATTCATTAGTTCATAATTATCGTGTAGCTAAAGTTATACCCTTTATTACTATATACTATTTATTAGTAATTTTTAAGGCTTTTAATACTGGCAACATTGATTTGCCGGAAATGCATTTTTTGGTGCATACAAAACTAATTGCATGTGACTTACTTCCGTCTTGGCTTAACGAAATTTCACCACGCTATGAATAGCGTCTATATTACATTACAAAAATAATCAAAAATTAATTGAATATTTCTGCATAGACAACATTCATATGATTTGAGTGTGGGAACCTACAAGCCACATTGACAGTTATCTATAATATAAAATATATTTACACTTAAATAACATAAATAAGTTTATTCCCGTGTTCAGTGTGTGAAAGAAAGAAGAAAGAAAGAAAAATCGTTTATTTGCCACAGATACAATACTCTTCATAGAAACAAATAAAATTACACTGAGTTTGTGCTTGCACGTCGTATCTGCGACAAACGAGGTTTCCACTCAGCTTAAATGCCATATTGTGGCATGAGCCACAAGACAGCGCTGGTTTTCAGTGTGAACCCCAAGTGACGTCCGAAACCATTAAGGTATATCCATATTTAAATAAATAATATGAAGGTATAATACATCGCAATAAATTATGTTAGTAAATTATAATAAACATTTTTTGTTATAATTGTATATAGATGATAAACATATAAAGGCACAGAACATAAAATTATATTACATTAAAATATATAAATACATGACTACAGTCTTTGTACTCATCTCCTACGGAACGAAAACTAGGCATCCGTAGTGGCTTTCGACTATCAATGATACAATGCCGTGCGTGACCTATCTATGTGCGGAATAGCGCTCTGTCTCACTCCCACACGGGGTTCGCAATGCGCTTGCACAGGTTGCGTCGTAATAATAATAAATTAGTGTCGAGATCGATACATGGGGGACTGTGCTGTGCTAGTCGCGTTACAAAAACAAAAACCAAAAACTATGAAGAAACGGGCTAAAAGTCATTGCTGAGTGTCCTGGTTTAGTGTTCTGCCTAAGTGTCAGTCAGTGATGTGTTATTAAGTGAGTGACTTGGTTTTGAGAATAGGAGTGCATATAGTGCAGGAATGCGGAAGCGTTGACGCGTCTCCTGTAAACGGAGTCTACATATACATATATACCGCCTCGTTTCGCTTATGGGCCAGTTCACCTACATAACCTACAGGATCTGAAACTACGTAAGTAAATAATATGAATAATGTTACTATGAAAAATGTTAGACATAAAAAGAAAAAAGAAAAAAAATATAAAAAATAAATAAAAATGCTACTGATAATATAGTGTCTGTTCATTTTTTTGATTAGTTAATAAGTATCTTTTAAAGTGGAATTTGAAATTTTCCTTTGTTTTCAGGTATCTCATGGGAGGTGGGACATTGTTCCAGCAACGCGTGGCGGCATATTTGAAGCAACCCCTGAAAGCTGTAGTTTTGTATTTTGGCATCGACAGCGGATTGGCTGTGGAGCGAGCGGAATAGCTGTAGTGCTCCTGCTTCCAACTTAGTTTTGTGTACAGGTATTGTGGATTCTGTGTGTCAATTAGTCCAAACAGCATACATGCAAGGTGTAGATTCCGGCGCGCAGCCATTTTCAACGTGTTATGTTCATTTAGGTATGGTGTAATATGACTTCTCCGAGGTATACTATAACAATATCGGGCACACGCATTCTGCACTCTTTGTATTAACCGTTCTGTCCGGGCTAACAGACTAGTTAAACTTAGAAAGGACTAGAGAATCGGTTAGCTTCTTCCTCATCTCGACGCTAAGAAACTTCCTTATTCTATATAAGATCTTCAATCTAAAAAAACAATTTTTTACTAAGTTTCGGATGTACTCCTCAAAACGAAGTTCCGGGTCAATGATCAAGCCAAGGTTACATGCCGTTGGGACTCTTTCTATGGCGGCTCCCAATATCTTAATTTTAGGGTCAGCGGATGCAATTAAATTAATTTGATTTTTGCTGCCCATAATAATAAACTTTGACTTTTGAGAATTTAATACTAGTGAGTTTCTTTTAGACCACTCAGCTACCCTATGTAATTCTTTATTTATCGTTTCCACGGCGGATGTAATACTGTTAGCCTTAAAAGAGAATGACAATTGTGTATCATCGGCGTATATATGATACTTAGAGTCATGAAGACACTTGACCATGTCGGCACTGTATAGGATGTACAGGATTGGACCTAGAAGAGATCCCTGGGGAACTCCTCTGGAAACAAGTCGTGGAGGGGAGGCATGCACAGAACCATCTTTTTTACGTATTTCAACTTGTTGGTACCTATCTGTCAAGTAGGAATCAAACCACTTTACTGTCTCCCACTTAAAAACCATAGTAAGAGAGTTTAGACAAGAGTAAGGAGATATTCAAAGTCTCGAAAGCGCGGGAAAAATCTAGTAGCGTTAGAATAGTACCCTCTCCACGATCTCGAGCCTCTAGAATATTACCCACCACATCCATAAGAGCGGTAGCGGTACCACGTCCTTTTCTGAAACCTGACTGCAGGTCGGGTAGAATACCGTTAGATTCCAGGTAGTCGACAACCTGCTCACACACCACTCTTTCCAACACCTTGGACAGACAGGGTAATAGACTTATAGGGCGAAGGTCCTTAAAGCACTGCGGGTTGTTATTTTTAGGGAGTGGTCGCACGATCGCCCTCCTCCACAGGTTAGGGAATGTGTAGGTTGTTATTGATTTATTTACTATCTCAGTGATAGCTGCTAGAGATTGAGGAAGGGTGAGGGTTATCATATCCTTTGATATACCGTCATTTCCTTGCGCATTACTGGTCATATTTGTAATTATTTTGAGAATAGCTTGATTATTTGTTGGTTTTAATGAAAAAGTTGCCGGGCCATAGCGATCAAACTCATAGCATGTCAGCTGAGAGATGCTTATATTTGGGTCACCTGGGATGTCTAGGAAAGCTAAATTTATTTTGTTTGGGTCGTCAAAATGACTCGGGAGTACACCGTCAATCCTACCCACTGGGATAACGTGCTTTTTTAGATTATACCAAAGTTGTTTGGAGTCGTTTATGTTATCGTTAATATATTGATTAAAAAATGCCTTTTTTTCATTTGATAATGCAGATGAAGCTTGATGTTTTAAATCTAGGTAATATCGCTTATGTTCATCGACTTTGCTTTGGCGATACCTCTCACGGGCATCATTACGTAACTTAAAAATTAGTTTGATGTTGTCTGTAATCCAAGGCGTTGGAGAGCCCTTGAATATTTTAGTGGTGTTAGGTGCATGGACATTGAAAAGAAAATTCACAAAAGTATTGAAACAATCTACCATATCATTTACATTTGCTAAGGCACAGATTGAATCCCATGGGAGCGCCCTTAAATCCTCTGTAAAAAAATCGTGTAATATATTTTTAAGGGGTCGGTATGTAATTATTTTATTAATAGGTTTTTCTTTTTTGAAGAGAATCTCACATGTTTTAAAAGAGTGGTGATCTAGTTCTTCAATATAATCTATGTTAACATTTCGACACGGCGCGTCTGTACAAATCACGTCGATCAAAGTAGCACTGTCACCTACGAAATGCGTGGCTGTAGGTACTGTTTGGTTCAAGTTGCAGTAGTGTAAAAACTCCATCACTTGTTTTGTTTTGGAGTTATTGGAGTCCAACATATTTACATTGAAGTCTCCAAGTAATATGATATTATCATATGGAGCCAGGGCATACAAGCTGTCCGTGATTGCATCAAGGAAGGTACCCAATTCTAACCAGGGAGGCCGATAGGCCGTACCAATTAATATTTTTTTATTATATGTTGTCAAACTCATCCACATTTGCTCTACTGTAGGGTGGTGAGGGTGGGATCTTACACGGGTATTTATTCCGGTCTTAATATAAAAAGCAACACCCCCCCCGCGCCCCTCCCGAGTAGTAACTGGTCGAGGAATGTGACGCAGATAGTAACCTGGGACAACCGGTGCGCGAGCTTCCTCCCCCTTGCGCAGCCATGTCTCGTTTATTGACATGATATCTACAGAATGCTGGTTCATAGCTAAGAGAAATTCATCATGGTTAGTGGCCAGTGAGCCAGCGTTAAGTAGCCCAAATTTTACACTCTTGCTACATGACATCATTACAGCCGACAAACGTGTTTAAGTACATATATATAACTGCAACTCTGCACAACAATAAAATATATACACATACTAGATTTCTACCGCCACAATTAATAAATATATATAAGTATGAAATATTGTAAACCATAAATACACATAAATCAAAATTAAACACAAATAGACCAGTACATAGATAAAATATAGTTTTTTGCTGGGATTCCCTACACTTGCCCATTAAAGCCCCCCCAAATGTCACATATGCGGCGTGCAAACACAAATATACTGTGCTATACAGCGTAAACAATAAAACACTAAGAGGTACCAAAAGACTACAAATACAATTAATTTTGATTTTGATTTTGGGGACTCTTATCCGTGAATGCGCCAAAGACGCGTGACAAATCTGCCTCGGAATGAATGAGACTTGCCTGCTCTTCTGGTTTGCGTCTGGCAAGGATACGGTGACAAAATCCTCCGCGATACAAGGCCTAAAATAGATCCAAAAGAAAAATGTAATAAACAGAGCGGATTGCGGTCAAATTTAACTCACGATAGAACAAAATCTCCATATTGTAATATTCCTGTCAACAAGGTTGGTGAGAACGTAAGGTCAACTTTGGTCAACTTGTTTTAGTTCGGATTAAGGGGTTCGTTGCCTTAAGCTAAGAGCTAGTTTACCGTTAAAACAACCTTTGAGATAAACCTTTGAAACACGCCAGTCAATTGACATGTCCTTTATATTTCATTCACGGAGTCACGCCTTCTTGTGAATTAAATTGTAAGCATATTGACACAAAGTACCGGAAGTAAAAAAGAAAACTTCATACAACACTTGAATGGAATTTCGTTCCAATCACGGACAAAATAATATATTTAATTTTTATTTATTTACACTACGATCAATAACAAAACATACGAGTACACACACATAAATCTTGACACTTATATAAATAAAAGCTTTAACTAGATGAAATTGTTACTGCATGTTTCTTGTTTTATTTTAGACTAGCTTTCGCCTGCGGCTCCGCCCGCGTGGATGTCGGTGTTCGGAAAACTATCATATGTCCTTCCCCGGGATTAAAACTATCTCCATACTAAATTTCATCTAAATCGGTTTATCTGTTTGAGCGTGAAAGCGTAACAGACAGAGTTACTAATTTTAGTATGGATTATAGTTTTTGTTACTATTTTTAAGACAATGACGAATATGTCACAGCTTATACAATTCCTTATATCATCGTATTTATCTATAATAGGTATGCATTTAGAAATATTTATGTATGTTTTTTCAGTTATCTGGTAGCTATAGTACAAGCTATGTTTAGTTTGGGATCAAATGACGTTGTCTGAGTTGTCCCAAGATTTATATAATTATTATATGAATTTCTGAATTGCAATATAATTAAAAAGTCTATTTTTAAATTTAAATAAAAAGTGTATATTTTAATAAATAAATAATATTAAAGTGGTTCCCTGCTAATCAGGGAACGATTTCTATGTATGTGTGAGTGTCGGTTGTAAGTATTTTCCCTTCTCTAATCGCCGTGTTTTGTGATATCGTCGTATTTAGTGCCAAGGTCGTAATGAATTACACGTGGCATTCTTGAGAAACGCCGGAGGAAACAGAACTTTAACGGCGAAAATACACGTGTCTAGTAACTGCCATATAGCTGGCACATTAGCATGTGCTACCTAATTGTCATATGTATACGCTATTGCCATGCGACCACGGCTATTTTCTTCTATCACTATCTAATAATTGCTGGATACAAGTATCGGCCAAGAATAATATTTATTTCATACTTTTTAGATCACGATAGGTATTATGTCGTAGTCGGGTTATAGTTTTTTTAACTTTATTTTATATCACTCAAAAAACGTACTATAGATGTATTTTGTAGATTCCGTCCATGTAAACAAAAGAGATGCAGTATAGAGCGAGTACTCGCCGGCAGTGGGAACGATCAGCGATCAACTATTAATCTTTACCTTTTTTGTTTTTCACGGGATCTACATACATATGTACGTTTCTTGAGATATAAAACAGTTGCTAGCTGCTCGCTTTCTCGCCGTTGGTGGGGCAAATAAATGTCTAACTGGCATGCCTGTATCTGATTCTGCTTAACTGACATGTAACTGGCATGCGCGTTACTAGTCTCTTTTACTGGCATGTGTATTTGCCCTTAGGCGCAGCGGGAGCATAGAGTAATAATAATAATAATAATAATAATAATAATAACTTTTTATTTCGGACCAGTGCATCCATATTTTGTTAGTAACAAGATAAAACTTAAAAACTAGTGTTAGTATTATAAAACTTAATATTAATTATAAAAATATGCTGTCCGATGATACGCTAAGCAACTTCAAAGTTTATTTGAGTGCATGTAGTTGCACCCATCGTTTGAGCAGCGGAGAGTCCCATCGGTCAGCCAATACACACAGGATGCTGTTGGTACTCGATCGCAGCCGTTCAAGCGTAGAGGCACAGCGCTTACGCATTATTGCGGCAAAACTATCTATGCCAGCGTCCGCGAACATGCCCGACGCACTGCAGAACCGTGGCAACCCCATCAGCACCCTGTACGCATTATTGTACTGGACACGCAGGTCGCTGTATGCCCGCTGCGTATAGCTGATCCATAGGCTGCAAGTGTAGAAGGACTGGCAGTATGCTTTGAAAAGCGTCTTCTTTACCTGCTCACTACAGCGTGCAAACCTACGGGCCAACATATTACAACGGACAGCCAACGATCTGCGTTCCCTTTCAATGTCCACATTATCTCGCATATCATCGGTGACCCAGTGGCCCAAATACTTAAACTTATCTACTCTATTTATTAAAGCACCACACAAGTGAATATCTGGTACGACATTATAACATTTATTGCCAGCTTTGAGCACCATAAATTCACTCTTAGTTGGATTATATTTGAGCCCATGGGTCACGGCGTATGACTCATAAATACTAAGCATTTTTCATAATGCACTGATTGAGGGGCTCAACAGTACCATATCATCGACGTAGCTTATATTATTAATACATACCCCGTCAATATGACACCCAAATCCGGTGCTGCTGAGCTCCCGGATCAGCTCATTTACGTACAGGTTGAAAAGGCGAAAGGCTGAAAGGGAGGTTAATCCACCCTGCCTTACGCCACATTCCAGCTTGTACTCATCCGAGAGAGTGCCTGCCCATCTTACATTGTTTCTTCGGTTGTCATACCAATGCTCCACCACGGATACTAGCTCCTTAGATACTGTTGTGTTACGCAACTTTTCCCACAATATATTATAAGACACTAGGTCAAAAGCCTTGGAAAGGTCCAGATAGCATGCGTACACTGGTGTTTGTCGGGATGTATAGTAATGGACAGTCTGTTTAAGAGTCAGGATTGCACTTTCTGTTGAAAGACCCGCTCTGAAACCAAATTGCTCATCATTCAGTCTAATATGCTTATCCAGGTGTCTGTTAATCAGACTGTCCAGAACCTTGGCTATAGTTGTTGCCAGAGAGATCGGCCTATAGTTAGAGACATCAGATAGATCACCCGTTTTATTTTTAACAATTGGTACAACTATTGTTTGCATTAATCTCTCCGGCAAATAAGAATGACTAACACACAAATTGAACAACATAGCTAGTACTCTCGGTAAATGCGGTCCAGCATACCGCAGATGCTCAATGCTGAGACTGTCATGACCCGGAGATTTTCCTCTGACCATAAGCTGTAACGCAGAGGACACTTCTTTAGCAGTAAATCTTACACTTACGTACGAGTCAGACGTCCCTGCGCTGGGCATCATTGGCTTCAGTGAAATCCGTCTTAGAGGTGATTCTACTTTAAAATGACGCAGAAATGCAGTAATGAAAATTCATTAATTGTATGTTCTTTACAACATATACAATTCAATTCAAAATGCTTTATGCTTAGGATGCAAAACAGCACTGGTGATATGTCGGGATTCTGCATGTACATGTAATGCTAAGTTCGCAAACAATAGGTAAAGCCGGAGAAAAGAACCTGGCAATAAAAACACGCTCACTTTTTTCAAATTGCCAATTTTAAATGTTTGAATGTTTGTAAAATAGATATTGGGGTAAGGTGTTGCGACTAATATACTGTACACCATGTTAAAGGCTGATTCAAATTATATTATTAAAAAGTTGTAACATGAGATAAAATAAAATCAGCCTTAGTGGGTACAACATAGTAGGAGCAACTACTTACAACAAGGGTAAAAACTATATGTGATTAGTAGTGAGTTAGTATTTTAGTCCAGGAGTTGTTTTTTAGATAAGCATATTATTCATCTTAATACTAATTTATGTCTACCTTCATAGGTACATACATTAGCAACAAAATTATTATAAAAACGAATGAAGAAAGATTTCGAAAAATCTAAACTCAATTTGCCGTATAAATTCCTTGGAGACACGGTAGGTGTCGTTGCACGATATAAATTATAACATACTAGCTGTCCCGCGCAACTTCGTCTGCGTAAATTTTCCCCTTTTTTATTTTTTTATAATCCTATGTTACTTTTAATGCCTCCAAGAATATGTGTACAAAGTTTCATGATGATCGGTTGAGTAGTTTTCGCGTGAAAGCGTAACAAACAAACTTACATTCACATTTATATATTAGTAGGGATAGACACTAGATTTATAAAGTCCGAATGAGACTTAAAGGCGGAGCGTTAATGCGATGCTCATTTACTGGTTTGTTGTTCAAGTGGTTAGTGATAGTGACTGCTAAGCTATAGTACTAAGTTTGATTCTCGCCCGGGATAAATCTTTGTGGGATGAGTACGATTTTTTTTAGAGGCTAGGTGTAATTTATTTATATTATATTTATATAGCTACGGCATCGGTCTCGCAATCGTGAGGCCGCGGGTTCGAATCCTAACTATTGTACTACCGACGTGAATTCACTCTTAACACAAGCCATTGAGCTTAGCTGGAGGGGTTAACAGGATTGCTAGTAATATGGGACTAAAATCCCACGTTGCTAGTTATTTCAATATATATATATATATATGGAAAAGTAAATAAGTTATCATTTGCTCAATTGCCACAGTACAGACTCTACCTATTTTGGGATCAGATGGTCGTATATGTTCCAGTGTTCCAAACGACCAATCTCTATGTGCGTAAAGCCGCGTGTAAAATCTTGTATAGTCTACTTGTGTAATGTATCTATATATTTTCTATATACCGTATATGTTGAAGGGTGCGACAATCATTTTGCTTCAATACGAACGAAAATTGCGAATGATTTATTCATTTTGTCGTACTTATGTATACCTAACGCACATGTATGAGTATGTAAATTGTAACAAGGAGGCTTTTGTTAAGGTTCTGTGGTTTTTATTTAATTTAAAAGTACGTTTTCCTTTTAGTAATAATCTTCTATCTTACATACGCACACACACGCTCACACACACACACACACACACACACACACACACATACAATATGTCAGTCTCAGGGGCCGATTTTACAGCGACTAATTAATTACAAAAGCAGGAGATTTTTGAATATCACTATTATTTAACTTATGACCGCTAAGTTGACAACTTCTACTTAATATACTACGCCACCTGTAAGTGTATATGTGAACCTATGATACTTATATCAGAAGGGATTTATTGTGAGAGAGAAATAACACACGTCAAGTACTTTACTCCGTATAATTGCGACTGCCAACTTATTAGGCGGACGCAGCCGCCACTAGTTACACCATGCAGTATGCACACATACACAACTGATATCTACATAGGTAGGTACAAATGTGTGTCCCTACAGTAGCCCCCCCCAACAAAACAACAAAAAAATACAATTACAATGTGTAAAACCCTGTAAAATACACTGACACTACGCATAGCAATAACACTGAACTATCACACAATTTCACTGAGTGTAAGTATTTTGGGGGTGTACGGTGGTTGGTGGTTGAACCGTGTGAATCTTAACCACCGGTGGAGACAATCCAACAACTGCCGCTTCCTTCCTCAACCAGCTGCGAACCCGTTTTTTGCACTGGTTCCTGGTCAAACACAGCAACACCAAGCCAAGTGCCACAGCAATTCCGATTAGAATAACCTCTAAATAGTTAACCCTTTGGCCAATGATTTCGTTCGAAACTGACTGGGCAATAGCCACGTTATTCTGTTGCGGTTTACTCTGGTTATAACCCATCTTGAAATTTGTATATTTGTACTTATTCGACGAAAGAATACAAAATAAATGGTGTAAAAAAAATGTGTAAACTTTATATAACAAAAATAAGTGTATATGTATATAACTTACATACTAATAAAAATTCACAAAAGTGTGCGACCTAAAAAAAAATATAATGCTAAGTACTAAATAATTCTATTACAAAATATTTCACAATAAATTTCCATACCTATGTTGCAATATCCTTTATTATGATTATCATGTTACCGAGCGTCTTTTTATCTACTAAGCAAAACGCAGCGGCGGTCTGATAACGCGACCACTTCGCGTCGTTTTATGAATTATAACTTTGCTAGAAGTGTTTTCGTGATCAGAATTAAAACTAGGATTGTTACATGAATTACTTTCAGAGTTCAAATTATTGTTAAAAGATGTGTCTATGTCGATAGTGAAGGCCGGCTTGAGCCTATCTATGGACACAGATGTTTCCTTATCACCTATTTTTAACACAAAATATTTCTTATGTTTACTCACTACTATGTATGGACCCTTATACGGCGGTTGAAGTGACTTACGTATAACATCGTCCCTTATAAATACACTTTTACACGATTTTAAACTATCTGGTAGGAATAACGAATGCGAGTTTGCATGACACTTTGGTCGCGGTTTATATTTACTAATAGTATCTCGCAGCTTCTGTAAATATTCCGAATCCGAGAGCTTAATTATCGCGTCCTCATAAAAATCTCCTGGTAAACGAATCGTCTTACCATATGTTAATTCGGCCGCACTTACACCACTGTCGCTTCTAGTAGCCGTTCGTAATCCTAATAAAACTATCGGTAATTCGTCTATCCAATTGCTATTGTTGCATTGCAAACGTGCCATCAGGGCCACTTTCAGTGCCCTATGCCAGCGTTCAATCATGCCATTACTTTGCGGATGATAAGGTGTTGTACGTAATTTATGTATGCCCAAATATTTCATTAAGTTTGCAAATAGATCACTCTCGAATTGTCTGCCCTGGTCGCTAGTAAGCTTCGAAGGGCATCCAAAACGGGAAATCCAACCTTCAAACACCACCTTTGCTATGGTCTCCGCAGTAATATTTTGGACTGGGTATGCTTCTGGCCACCCTGTAAATCGGTCAATCATTGTAACACAGTATCTATAGCCGTCATTTGACATAGGCAATGGACCTACGATATCTATGTGTAGATGTTGAAAGCGGTCTACTCTTTCAAACTCTCCTACACCTGATACGACATGCCTTGTTATCTTTACGCGTTGGCATTGCATACAACTTCTGGTCCATTTAGCAATATCTCTGTCCATGTCAGGCCAAAAAAATTTTTGTTTGATTAGATGTTTACTAGTTTTAATGCCTGGATGACTTAGATTATGTACAGATTTGAAAGCTATTTCTCTAAATTCCATAGGTAAGTAAGGCCTAATTTTACGCGTTGATATTTCGCAATAAATATGCTTATCGCAGTCCGGCAACAACATTTGCTTGAACTGCAGGTTGCTACTTGATACTTGCAACTCATGCATTAGGTACTCGTCGCTACGTTGCTTGTCTGCCAATTCTGCGAAATTGAGTAGCGTGGGACAGCTTATCGTTTCAATTCTAGAAAGCGCATCCGCTACCATGTTATCACTACCTTTAATATGACGTATCTCTGTGCAAAATTCGCTGATATAAGAAAGTTGGCGTATTCGCCTTGGGCTTTCTTTATCACTATTTATTTTAGTAAATGCAAATTCAAGCGGTTTATGATCTGTAAAAATGATTATATCTCGCCCCTCTAATAAATGTTTGAAATGCCTGATAGCCATGTAGATAGCTAACAATTCCCTATCATAGGTAGAATATTTGGATTCAGTTACTGTTAACTTTTTTGAAAAATATCCAATTGGTTGCCAATTAACTCCTATTTTCTGCTGTAAAACTGCGCCGACACTAGTATTTGAGGCGTCAGTCATCAGGGCTAATTTACTGTCTGGCAAAGGGTAAGATAGTGTAGCGGCGCTTTGTAAGCTTTCCTTACACTTCTTAAATGCCTCGTTAGCCTTATCTGTCCATTCTATACGCGTCTTATCACGTTTTTTAGAATTATGTAGATACTTATTTAATTCCGACTGATAGTCTACTGCTTTAGGAATATGCGAGCGGTAAAAATTAACCATACCTAAGAATCTGCGTAATTGTTCTACTGTCTCGGGCTTCGGAAAATTTACAACAGCTTGTACCTTGTCCTCCAACGGTCGTACGCCTTCCGTTGAGACCTCAAAACCTAAAAAGCTTAATTTAGAGACTCCAAAAACACATTTTGATAAATTAATAGTAATACCGTATTCGTTAAACCTACGGAAAACTGCATTTAAATGCTCTTTATGGGATATTTCGTCTTTACTGGCAATTATGACGTCATCGATGAAATTGAATAGAAAATCGAAACCTTGCAACACCACTGTGTCCATGAATCGTTGGAACGTTTGTGCTGCATTCCTTAATCCAAATGTCATCCGGGGAAATTCAAATAATCCAAAAGGCGTTATAATTGCAGTTTTCTCTATGTCCTTCGGGGCAGTCGGTATAAAATGATAGGCACGATTTAAATCCAATCGGGTAAATATAGTTTTTTCTCCCGCTAATACATATTTAAAATCTTGCAACCGCGGGATCGGATAGCGGTCCGGCTTCGTAACGGCATTTAAACGCCTATAATCACCGCACGGTCTAATCCCCCCGTCCTTTTTGGGTACCACGTGTAACGGGCTTGCCCATGGGGACTTGGATGGTCGACAAATACCTAATTCTGTCATAATTTGAAATTCTTCCTTTACTTTTTTATACCACTTTGGGGAAAGAGGCCTAGCCTTTGTGTATACCGGCGGTCCCGAAGTCTCTATATAATGACATACTGAATGCTTGGGTATTTCTTTGTACGATATGGGCTTAGTTATATCTGAATAATTTAATAACAAGTTATGCCACTTATCATTGCTATTTATAGATTTAATTGATAATTCGCATTCAGAGTGCCTTATAATAGATGCTATAACATTTAGATTAGTAACTTGGTCTCTAAGTCGCCGCGAGCTTAAATCTACCAACAACCTATAATGGCATAAAAAATCTGCGCCTATTATCGGTTGTTTAACAGCCGCTATAATAAATGACCAACTAAATGCTCTCCTTAAATTAATATCTAGAGTTAAGTTACATATACCATATGTCCTAATTTCGGTGCCGTTCGCCGCATAGAGCTTATAATCATCACTCGCGATATTTCTCGACACACATTTATACGACACGGGGATCACGGAAACATTCGCACCGGTGTCAATCAAAAATTTTAATTTACTGTTTTTATCGATAACGCACAGACGGTTATTAAGTGAATCGATACAGACCTCCGTCGTTGTTTGTATCGCCGCTAGTTTTCCGATTGGGCGGGTGCCTGTCCTTTCCAGTTACAGGGTTCGGCGCATTTCGTGGCCTTTGCTCCGTAACGGTAGTGGTAGAAACACAGCCACTGGGGATCGCGTCGTTTCCTGCTGGTATCTCTCCTCGCCGAGTTGGATCGAGATTGCTTACCCCTGTATGTCCCTCGACCTCTCTGTGGTTGCTGTGCACGTCGGAGCTCTGCAACTTCGATGCTCAGCTTGGCTATTGCAGCTGCTAGCTCGCTGGATTCCTCGCCGTTTCGACTATGTGCTTGAGGTGACGGAATCGACGAGACGCTAGCTACCTCCACTGGGCGCGTCGCCTCAGTGACCTTGTCCGCTACTACCGCCAAATTTTCCAGTTCTATTACTTCGGTTACCGCCAATACAGCCTGCACAGCGGATGGAAGGTGACCGTTCCACATGATTTTTAGCGTGTGATCCGGAATTTTTCCTCGGGCCAGGTCCCTCATCCGTCGTAGGAGTTGTGAAGGCTTTTGAGTGCCCAACTCCATTTCACCCAGCAGCTTTTGAAACTGGCGTGTCTCTGACTCTTCGAAAACTTGCAAAAGCCTATCCTTCAAGGTCTGGTATTTGTTAGTTCTAGGAGGAGAAAGTAACAGGTCGCTAACTTGTTGAATCGCGCTCTTGTTGAGTTTGGTAACCACTAAGTTTTGTTTAGCAGCATCGCCCAAACGCTGGCTTTCCACCGTGGCCTCAAACTGGACAAACCAGAGTCGCGGTTGGTCTGCCCAAAATTCCGGTATCCTTGACGATACTGTAATGCTTGCTAACGCTCTCTCACCCTCGCCCGAGTCTTGTGGATTCTCGGCCGGGGGCACGGAAGGCTGCACAGGAGGCTGCACGGGAGGCTGCACGGAAGGTTGCACTTGGGGTTGCACTTGGGGCAGCACTATATCCAGAGGCATAGTCACTCGTAGTTATTTCACTCCAAAAAAAAAATATAATAAACAAAAATCAAAACACTAAGTTCGAGTTCAGTTCGGGGTCACCACTGTAAGTATATATGTGAACCTATGATACTTATATCAGAAGGGATTTATTGTGAGAGAGAAATAACACACGTCAAGTACTTTACTCCGTATAATTGCGACTGCCAACTTATTAGGCGGACGCAGCCGCCACTAGTTACACCATGCAGTATGCACACATACACAACTGATATCTACATAGGTAGGTACAAATGTGTGTCCCTACACCACCTTTACAAAATATGAACATTACGCAAAAGACCTCTATGTAGTAAATGCTACGAAAATGAGTGCTACGCAAGTAATCTTTGTTATATGTCCACACCGTAATAATGATTGCTATAAAATAAACTCAGAAATTTCTTCAATGAGAAAGAGCATTAAAAGTGGAACGTCATTAATAAGGTGGTAAGGACAATTCGACACCGTGACATAGTTTTCTAGATATCAACTTTGAGTCATGGTATCAAAGACATAAAATGTAGGTGCAGTCAGTATAAACCTTTAAAAGTTGCTTTTTAAAATGGTAAAACTAAAAGTAGATAAAATTTAATTATATTTCACAGCGAGACTAACGGTGAGATGCAATTTTAAAATTTAATGTCTGAGTGCTTTTCAATTTCTCAGTTTTTCTAAAAGCCGGGAGATAAAAACATGCTTTTTATGCTGTTAGCATGAATAGACGATTAAACATTGTATTATAATTTTATTAAAAATGAAACCATATTTTAAAAATTAGATTTGGTACTTCTACGAGATTATTCGGCGTCGGACACTGGGTTTCGCTGACGAGTGCAGACTTCATTGCAGGGTAACACATTTTTACTAGTGTTTGACCACTGAGTTTCTTAACTTCTTAGTTTCCCGTAATGAAGCGATATCTCATAGGGCAAAGGGTATACAGAGAATGGGAGCTTTTATTGTTTTTAAACTTTCGCGATTTTTATACATATTAGATATATTTCGGGACTTAATCGCGTGATCGTATCACGATCGAGTCGACCCGTGACCACGATCGGTGCAATTTGATCGAAACGTCGGGTAAATAAAAGGTTCGTACTTTTAAATAATTCACGCGATTAAGTCCCGAAATATATCTAATATGTATAAAAATCGCGAAAGTTTAAAAACACTAAAAGCGATTAAGTCCCGAAATATATTATTAAGAATGGGAGCTGTTTCGATGCTGTCTGAGACGAAAGTACCTAAGCTCAGCGTTCGACCATCATGCGCATTCTATGTGTTATCGATTATCCGATACATAGTAGATCCAAATTCCTGCCCTGATTCGTATGTTCAAATTCCATACATTCTTCTTCTTTAGCACCGTTTTTCCCGCCGTTGGGCATAAGCCCTCTTTTAATAAATAGGTTACATCGTTGGACCATCTAGCTGGTCGTCTGCCTGCACTTCGTTTTACCTCACGGGGTCTGCAGTCAGTCACTTTTGACGCCTGCCTGCCATCCATAGATAAATGATACAAATTTCAAACACTGTTTCATAAGAGAAGAAAATAAATTGGAGACGATCACGACAGTAAAACTTAAACTAAATTCCCACCTCGACTCTCCACGCGATTCAACTTCGGCTATTGCTATGTATGTTTTTTGCTTTTAAAATTAACTGCTGAATATAAAAACACTTAGGTTTATGACGTCTTTAACGTTTAGCCTATCAGTGTAATTTACCAGTGGATATATAATAATGACAGAAATATTTCATTTCATTCAAAGCACTACTCAAAAGCCACCCTTTCACCGGTGGCAGGTCTAAGCCCTAGGGATACAATAGTGTCAGTTATTCTTCCGTGAAATAGTGATGTTAACACATCACCGTGTTTCAGTTGAAAAGCACTGTAGCAAGTGATTACACTTGCTACAGTGTTTGTCAATTTTCTGGGCAAATTAGACTTATGAACTAATGTCTTAAATGAAGAGTGCAGTGTGGGACCATTACTATCAGCCGCACAACCTGCTCGTCTCTTCATTACGTAGTATAAACATTTATGTCATTGGAGCGGAGCACATCGTTTAAAAGAAGATTTAAATCTGTAGGGTACAGATTTAAAACTTGAAAGGTACAAACTGTGCTTAAAACTGAAACCCCTATCGTTTACGCCTGAAAGAGTGGACAGCAGATTAATTAACTGTTATTCCTGTCCACCAAACAGCGCGTTAACAAATAGAAGGGTCCTATAATTAAGGGCTCACGAGTACCTACCGGTAAAGCTTAAATTTGTTTTAGCCTAAAATTAGGGTATGTATGTAGATTATGTTTTTGTTTCGCTTTTTGAGGGTAAATGTGCCTTGGAAATGTGTCTGCTGTTGGCTAGTTGGAGTGTTCATTACTTTCAATTAAAAAATAAAAGTGATAATATATTGTTAGATTTCATTGCATAAATATAATATTGTGTTTTCTGTGCATTATATAATGTGTATTGAAAAGAAAATATAGTTTATTACTTGTCTGTAAACTATCTTTTTCTTCTTATAGTGGTATGATAGTTTCTTGGAGAAACGACATATATGTTGCTTTTATATCGATTAACTTATATAATAAACAGATATTGAAATTTAAAATTGACTGTCTTAAAAATGTAACTTAAATATCTATACATATAAAAGGAGGAGCTGACTGACTGACTGACTGACATCGGAGGGCCTAAACTATAAGGGTTCTAAACTTGAAATTTTCGCACAGGGGTTCCTTTTATAACGTAGGGAGCACTAAAAAAAGATTTTTGAAAATTCACCCCTAAACTGGGGGTGCAAAGTTAATATGAAACTTTGTTTAACAATCTAGCATCCACGCGGGCGAAGCCGCGGGCATAAGCTAGTTAAACTATTTTATTAAAATTCAAAGTCATATTTGTTCGATTCAAAGACTGTACAAAACTTAACATGCTGGTCATATTTCAAGTCTGAGTGTACATTGTGTCCGTTAGTCCGTTAAGTCCCCAGTCATACAGGGTTTGTGTTAGTACACAAAAGCGTACTGGTATTTAAAAAAAAAACTATAGGAAAACAGATAGAACATAAATGGGTACTTGTTCTATTAGTCTTATACATAATTTAAGAGCGAAAAGCTAACACTTGATCCAGTTAAAGTAATTATAGATTATGGATAAAGTTAGTAAAATAAAAATAAAAGTAATTAACCCATTAAATAAAAAACTTGAGAGGTGTCAAGGGACACCCGGATGGAACGAAGTTCTTATCTTATTTTTTTTTTTATAATCTTCGCAACACCACACTGTTCAATGCGAAATAGAAAGACGAAACGAAAATAACTTACAAAAAGACGATTATATACCGAAGGCTCGAACGCACAACTACACAATTGTCACCAATACTGTGTACCGAATTTATGCCTCTAGACCAAATCGACAGGTGACTACTTTGTCAAATTAGATGTTCATATCTTACGCGCACGCCGCACGGCTTATGTGTGTCAAAAAGTGTCGTTACAACTTTTCGTGAGATTTTTTTCCGTCTAGCTCCCTTTCACAACGCGCGATAAGGAACTTCGTTCCAAAACAAAAAATATCAGTAACCCCTACCTGATTTTAGCCGATACTCAAACATTTCAAGTCAAACTAACAAAACGTAAAACTCCACCTGAACTCCCTAAAGACACCATTTCACCAGCTTCAAAGCTAACTTCGATTATTATTCGACACTCGTTGTGAAGCCACGGAACGTTCAAAATACCAACTGCATGTTACTGATCGTATATACACCTCGACACAGCATTTATACTGCATTTAGCCGCTGTGGAGCTGAAATACTGAGTTGGAATGAAGCACGTTTGATATCAGATCGATTTAACATGTTAACTTTAAGGTCTTTGACAGTGTGACCCGAGGTGGAGTTCATATGATTGATGTTGGTAGCTCTGGAGTCCGAATTGCTTTGGATGTCACTTTTTGCATTATGTAAGCCGCCTGTCGTGAAAGTTTACGTACGTTATTTGAGTAGTCTGTAAGGCATTTTAAAATGGCTACACCGATTTCATATAAGACTTTTTTATTATGTTCGCCTATTACTGAGAAGAAAACCTTAAGAAAAACCTAAAGAAAAAACCAAAAAATCGAATACTTTATTATGTATTATAGAATTTTTTAAGCTACTGGTCTTAATCGCGTAAATATTTTATTTTAAGGCTAACCTAACTTTTGTTTTATTGCCCAACGTTTTGACCGTATTGCCGGTCACGGGCCGTTGCAATACGGTCGAAACGTCGGGCAATATAACGAAGGGATGTTGCCTTAAAAAAAATATTCACGCGATTAAAACCCGTAGTTTATAAAATTCTATATTGTGTACAAATCGCGAAAGTTTACGAACATATATTTTAGAATGATCTTCACCACTTCGGATTTAATTTTGGGTAGTATAGTTCAGATACAAAACTACAATGAAAAATTGATACGAGACTGAAAGCTACATAAAGATTGATACGAGAATCAAACTAGAAACCATCGCTTTAGAAACCAATGTAGAATCCGTATAATAACACAAAATTAGTAACTCTTAAAACGAAGCGTAATTAACTAAAAAGCGTTCAAATAAACTACTTTTACAACTCAATTAGATTCAGCAGTGTGGAAGTTAATAGAAGACTTGAAAAAATACAAATTTGTAGCTTTTGATAGTGAGTTAATTAAATTTTTCCTTTTATGGAGAAAACTCTAACGCGCAGCAATTTGTTATGGGCTATTATTGTTAAGGCTACAGCTTTATTACGAGGAGCGAGAGGACTAATTAGTTGTTTTGATGCTTAATAATAATATCTTGGGACAACTCATACAATACCATCGGATCCAAAACTAAGCAGAGCTTGTACTATGGAAACCAGACAACCGATACACATACTTATATATTTCGAAATACATACATTTCATAGATAAATTACACCCAGACACAGAATAAACCATCGTGCTTGTCACATAAAGTTTTATCCTGGGTGGGGATCGAACCCACGACCTCCGGTTTAGTAGTCAGGGTCACTAACCACTATGCCAACAGGCCAGTCACTTACACCCTTTATTAGCACGGTTTTGATATTATAAGCATCAAATTTGAATTAAGCACTCGGTACTAGGCTGGTCCTCATCATATAAATAACATGGTTTTAACTAGGGGTTTGGTGTATCGTTAGATGGTTCGGCTTCGGTAAAGCGATCGGAAGTCTTGGTTTTGATTCCGGATTTGTACTTGAATTTATTTTTTCAAATGCAATTATTCTTTAAAAAAATAATTGGTAAGAAATTCCTATAAAAAGACTATTAAATCCATATAGTTATTTAAAATAAGTAAGTAGGTACATACCTACATGTGTTTAAAAAAAATATATATTTTTTGTATTTTTTATTAAAGGATGACTCCTAGAACAATAATTTGTGGATCACACAAAGTGGTGTCCCGTATGGGAATCGAACCCACGACCTCTTGCGTAGCAATCGGACACACTCCCACCGCGCCACAGACGCTTACTTCGAAGATCGATCTATCTAAACTAAGACATCTAAATTGAAGAATGTATGCATTTGCTCATCAAACGCTCTCGTAGTTATGGCAAAACGAGAAAAAAATGTATTAAAAAACTAATCAAAAAGATTTCATAATGCCACATCCTGAAAAAACTCTCAAACTTCATTAAAGAGAAGCGATTTCACGTGATGTGAAATCGCTTCTCCTGTAACCAAGGCTTTAAATATGGCTTACTGCTCCCATTTTTCGTAGGCAATTATTAAAAACGTCGTACGTACATGGCTGCCAATAAAACATTTCAAATGTATTCTCAGTCAAACGAATGCATTTACTAAAACCTACACAGTTAACCATTAACAGTTCATAGAACTCCAATTACGTGCAAATTTTATTAACACAGAGCTCATATTAAACTGGATTACACAAATCGCGTGCTTTCTTTGAATAATCTTTATTTCCTGTAACCTTATCGCGTTTCTATGTGACTGTATCACGGACTGAAAGTTTATTGTAAATTGTACCTTATTGCCAATTGCTAAAGTCTAAATTCCGTGTAACATCATTATTATTTAATGAAATTAATTCTTGGCTTTGTTAGTTGTAATTTTAACCGAATGTAATTAGAAATAAGGTTGGATATTGTTTGATTGTACTATGGTGGTAGGCCCACGAAGTGATGGTGTTATGCAAAACCAAGATAACGGCTTCGCAAAGCATTTTAATGCCTTTTATTGTTATAGTTCTGTGGGCTTATTCTTTACGACCCGAAGCAAGTACCTATGCACTAAATAAATACAGAATACGTACCACAACGACGGTATGTGCCATGGGGTTGATATGGTAAATTTATGAGCTTTGGTGTTGTGGAAATTTATCGGCCAATTTTCCATATAGCCTCCACTCGATAATATTTTGGTATTTGATACAGAATTGCCTTCAATATTTGGGTCAAATAAAGGTTCGAGGACTTCAATTTTCGTAAATTCAGTGAAAAAATTGCACAAATGTAAGCGCTAAACACACTCAGCATTTGTGCGAGTAGACAGGAATAGTTTAAAAAAAACCTCGCGCGTGACTCCTTCGTTTTATATATATCATTGTCCAACTAACGTGAGATGTTAAACCCCCCCCCCCCCCCTACCCAACTTGACGTATATTAAAAGTCAAAATATCCCAAAAATTGCGAGTTAGTCGCATGATACAACGCCGAATCCCGCGTTGGAAAAAATACACGTGATATGTCTACACTCTCCCACCGTGATATCGTGATTTTTTTCCGAGCTCTCTCCCCACTGTCGAGCCTCATGCAAATAAAATAATAACAACCCCTAATCACAAGGTATTCAACGAACTACTTGCTCGCTCGACCAGCGCCAGTCCTCTGTATTCTCTTTTGACGCATATACAGCCCCGGTTATCTTATCTCTAACTGCGATTATACTTATACTAAATAGTTTAAAATCAGGTGATCATAAAGTTGATCATATAGTTTAAAATACATAAACATACAAACCTACGTGACTTAATCCAACATGCAGTCCCATTGCGGATGTTACATATGTATACCCGAATTTTAGTATTTGGAATTCTAATTCGGTTTTTTCACGATGTTTATTTTCACCGATTTTGAACTGGAGTGATTTTGAAATAAATCACACTAAATACGCGATAACCTAACCAAAAAAGTGAGTTTACATGAAGATTTATCAGAATTTGAAACGGAGTCTTGATGAGATGAACTGCCTCTGTGGCGCAGTGGGAGTGTATCCGACTGCTACATAAGAGGTCGTGGGTTCGATCCCTACCCAGGATAATACTTTGTGTGATGAGCACGATGGCTTATTCTGTGTCTGGGTGTTATTTATTTATCTTTAATATGTATCTATTTAGAAATATATAAGTATCGGTTTCTCGGTTGTCTGGTTTCCATAGTACAAGCACTGCTTAGTATGGGATCAGATAGCTTTGTGTGAGTTGTCCCAAGATATTATATAATATTATATTGCTGCGACAGTCCACTTGTGACCGCGGTCGCTACAACCTAGCCGAAACGTTAATTCCCTTAAACATATAAAATATTTGTAGCCTATGTGGTCATTTGTGCTCTTTGATTTATCGCTCGTAAATCTAAATACAGACAGAAAAGGTGGGACGATGACATCAGGCAAGTGGCGGGCGTGATGTGGAATAGAGTTGCTCAAGAAAGACAAGGAATGGTTTAAAAGGATAAAGGCCTTTGCTGATTGGCAAACAGATGTACAAAAAGTCAGGAACAACTAATTTATATATTAGACTTATCTAATCTTTTAAGTAATAGAATAATATATTGATCTAACTAAAGGCTATATTATTATTATTTAATCTAAATAGTTCCTTGTTAATTTTGCCTAGCAGACAGAATATTAGGCTGGCGCGTCAATACAAAAACACCCAAAGTCATAAAAAAAACTATTTCCTTTAAAACTGTCAATGCAGTGATTCATATCGTTATTACAGTTAGGGTGCTCCAGTAAATTTTAATAATCCAGCCTCTGGATCCGATAAATCTGACTTCCGTGTACATATTTCAGATAAATTGGTTAATCCGTCAGGAATATAGCTCGATTTTTTGATCCTAGATAAAAAAGAAAATAATTATTGTCATCCATCGATTACTCTGTATTCAGTTACCCCGACATATACGAGTATATGGCTGATAATGTTTTATCCAGAAATATGTTGTCTTTTTAATCAGAATTAATATAGTTGAGTGGCGAACTCGTGCATGCATGAGTGATGGCTTAAATGAAATTTTATGAAGCTATATAATTTATGGGGAAGCCTTATACTACAAGGCTTTATTCATTTTGACCAATACTAGCTGGCGCGTCCGTTTGGCAAGCATAAATTTTACAGTGTTGAAGAATCGTCTTCTGCGTATGAGCAAAATAGTGATTCTAATTACTATAATACACCACTTGTCAGCCTGATATGCATATAATACTCAAAAAATGAACAATATAATTCTGCCATTACAAACTAATTAGATATACTCTTTTCTGTTAAACGAGGTAAAGTTTGTGAGTTTGTGAGGTTGTAGTCTTTGGATCTATTAAATCGATTATAACATTATTTTACTAATAGAAAGCCACGTTATTTGTGAGGGTTAAATACTATATAACATCACGCTACGACCAAAAGAAATGTTGCAAATATGGGGGAAAATGGCACAAACGAAGTTGCGTGGGTCAGCTAGTACACTATTATTATACGAGTGGTAAGTCTAAACAGTATCACAACAAGAGTGAAAATTATTTTTCCGAAAAATAGCAATTGTAACGCATCACTCACTGTGCTTCGGTTGAAGGGCACTGCAGCAAGTAATTAATGGACAAATGAGATTCGAACTAATGACTGAAAAAAATCATAATTCAAAATTCGTTGTTCACTTCGGATGTAAAACAACTCTTGTGATACGTCGGGATTCTACATGTACATGTAATCCCAAGTTCGCAAACAATAGGTAAAGCCGGAGAAAAGAACCTTTTTTTGAACGTTTATAAACTTGTTATGGGAGTAAGGTGCTGCGACTAATATACTAGACACCATGTTAAAGGACTGATGCAAATTGCATTATAAAAAAGTTGAAGAATGAGATAAACCAAAATCAGCCTTAGTGGGTACAATATAGGAGCTCAAATGAGGAGCGCGGTGCATTGGTCTTTGCCAAACAAGGATTTGGGTGGCACTGATACTGATAGACAAGCGCGACGCTTACTATGAGGCGCGATGTGCTCGTCTGTTCATTTCGTTGTATATACATGTAAAAAATGGTTGTCTGTAAAGTTGGTTTACAGACTTTTACGTGATAATGTCATGATAAAACAGTTAGTTGAAATTGTATCGCATGTCACTGCAGTCGCCATTCGTTGAGAGGCTGATACTTCAGCCCATCAGCAGGCGGAACGTAAGCGGAACGTGACTCTTTTTCGTGAGTGCATGAGTTGATTTATACGATGATATTGCTTAAAAAAAACACAATAAAGTCTAAAGTCTATAACAAAATCATGTAATTTTGATGCTCATTAACATATTTTTTCAAACGAGACTCTCCAAAGTTACTTAGTAAAAATCTCGAGAATTTTCCCGCGAAATAAAGCAAGATAACCGCGCGACACTCTTGTTAAGCGCAATTTAAATCCAGATTATTACCCAAATAAATCTTGCCGTAATTAGTTTTAATCAGCTTTTACCAAGATGGCTGTATTTTCTGCAAATTGTTTGTTAAAAATGTGTTGTTGGTTTTTTTAAATTGTTATAATTTGGAAAATGTTTCTATACGATGGATGAATTTTTTACTTTCAATCGATTCGCATAAATTATTTATGTTTTAATTTTATTTAGTAATTTATTTTTTAATTTGAATGTTTTAGTTTCGTAAAAGTGTTAATTTATACTTTGTGTTGGCGTTTACTGTTTTGGATGCAAAGCAATGTGTAGATTTTTTATTATTTAATGTAAAAAATATCTATTACATATAATAATAAATAAAAAACAATAGGTATACAAATTGTGTTTGAATTTTATACAATAAATATAAAATTCAAGCGCAATTTGTATATTGTTATTGAATAAATTAAATTAAATGAAATTATGTAAGTGGAAATCATGACTGAATGATATATAAATTAAATCACAGAAATCTAAATAATATATCAATATTTTCTGCACAGGGTTATTTGGATTGAACACTGTCTCCCAAGATACAGGCTTCTGGCCTAGTTTGGGAAGCAGTATCAGTACATAGGTATATTGTAACAAATGTTCATAGATTGTGCCCACTTAAATACCAATGTTAATTTATGTGTCAATAAACAAATTTTCTTTATTTATTTTTATGATTTTAACGCTGACATGTATGTCATATGTGGAAATGTAAGTTTGTAGTTATGCTACAATGGCAGAATATTATTATGTTTCTTAATATGTTTCTTAATATTATTGTAATATCTCGTATGACCGTATATGATTACACACAGGACACACATGTCATATCGCGTTCCCCCAAAAACTCTTTTTACCTCTAAGAAATATTTCGGGACTTAATCGCGTCAATTATTTAAAGGTACGAATTTTTTATTTACCCGACGTTTCGATCAAATTGCACCGATGGTGATGAACAAAATTATGTATAAAATATAAATTGTTTATGAATGTAGGGCATTAAATAAATCATCCTTGCCAATATGGAAGATCTTAATCATATAACTTAAGCAAATAACTCTAGATTATTTTAAAGAGATCTTACGACTATTCGAATGAAGATCGTTCAACCCTTAAGTACTTAGAACAGTCACATAAAATGCCACCAATATCTTTAAAACAACATAACTTGACCATAAACTCATCAAAATGAGATATCCATCTTTGGTTTGTAATAAAATTTCACCAAGTAACATTCGATTTACGATGGCCCGAGTCAAACGTAGTCGTGAAATAAGGCTTAAATAATAAGTGATGTTTGCTGCCGGTCGCTTGATTGCAAGTGATCGAATCCCCCATTCGATCTCTTAGATTGGAAGTAATCGATACTGAGGTTCGATTAGAAACTTACCATAAAACGAATACGATTTTCTAACTTTCTTTTTATTAAACTTGGTATTTACCAAAGTAAACATTAAAAAATCTTACGGTAAGTAATCCTTGTATACAGGGTGGTTTCTATCAGTCGACAAATTGATGGAGTGGATTGATAAAGAGATCTGTAATACAATCATTTTAAATTGAAATATTGTCAATTAAAATTATAAAAAGAATTAAACAGATGTCATGGCATATGGAGAAAAATGTAAACAAAGTCATTGAGGAGGTAAAATTTAACAAATAAACTTAAAATATCAACGTTTTATTATTTTTACATATCAACACATATGATGGCCCACTGCTGGGCACGTGTCTCCCCAGTAGAACCTACTAGTATGTAGATCCTGGGGGTAATTGCCATAATCGCCACGCTTGGCGAGCGGGTTGGCGATCGCAGTAAGACTTTAAGTACGCAGAGGACGCTGCTGCCTGTCCTCCGGTGTGAAATCCCTTAGTCGTCTTGACGACACCCACGGGAAGAGACGGGGTGGTACTATTCTTAAGCCGGTACCACACGGCAAATATTATTTTTATCAATTGTATTACCTAAACATATAAATTAATAATAAAATAGTCTAAAAATCAAAAACGTAAATGTACTTATAGCCTACCAAAAAATAAAAATAAAAATTCACATGTAGGCAGTATTCGTGTAAATATACATTGCTTTAGTGTGTGTGTGCCCGATTACCCATCACTGCGAACGAATGCTCGAATTACTTTTTTCTACGGCGAATGCTTTTCTAGATAGTAACTGTCTACTATAATACGACCAGTTAGGTTCTTGTCATCCGAACTTAATAAAGAAAAATGTGAAGTTCAAACCCAATCAAACCTAAAACTTCCGATCAACATAGCATGATGTGCGAAAGTCCTTCCAGCAGTTCTGGGGCCGTACCATCAATTCTTATAGCCCATGAATTGTAGACGAAAAATAAACTGTCCTGTTAATTTCGTACTGTAAACCTGTAAGTAATGACGTCACCAAACCAGCGAGCGACCTATTGTCTATTTGTTAATTATTTGCACTTGACAGCACTTGTCAAATAATTCAGATGTTCATGGTACGGCCCCTGTACTATATCGTTAAATTTCAAATTTCTTATTTCTTGCAGGCAGGTTAAGCCTCCAAGTTATAAGTATATAGATTCTCTAAATCAAACCTCATTTCTGATGTCCTACTGATGGGCACGAGTCTCCCCAGTAGAACCTACTTTATATAGATCCTGGGGGTAAACCATAATCGCCACGCTTGGCGAGCGGGTTGGTGATCGCAGTAAGGCTTTAAAGTACGCAGAGTATGCTGCGTCTGCCGGTGTTTCATCCCTTATTTACCATGACGACACCCAAGGAAAGAGAGGGGGTAGCATTATTCTTAAGCCGGTACCACACGGCCAACTGAAACGAAATGAACTTGTGGAGCGCAAGGTGTCAAGTCCCTCCAACACAAAGGGAGTATCCTCCGAGCAGGCGAGGTGATCATGCCTGGCGGGCCGCGGCCCAACGGTTAACGTTGGGAACTTTTATATATAGTTAGCAGCTGTGAAAACTTCTATATCGCGATTCAGGATTTGACCCGAGCTGTCAAGTGTCAGTTAATTTATATTATTATAAGCGGGTACCGCTAAAAACTCAACTATTAAGTATATAATTTTTTTCTCACTGTCTATTCAGATTCGCCCGTACGTGCAATAAGTCTTTATAACCTCACAGAACAGTTATCAAACCAAAAGTTCCATTTAATATCAACCTTAGGTTCACGTGAAATCAAATACGTCTCCATTTGGCATGTGTAGCCACATGAAAAGATCTTTATCATATTTTTATACGTTCTAAGCTCAACTTAACCGTGATTGGTGTTCGGGACACGACATTAGAATATTTTTAGATAAAATATTATATTCGGAGTTATATTGGGGTCATGAAAAATGCGATAACAGATAAACATTATGGTAGTTTTGAATCGTCGGTGTTTCAGCTGTTATTTGATGACTCAGAATCAAATGATTAATCATTAATGGCAAAGTTGGTTTGGGTATGATATCGAATCATAAATATATAACAAAAGATCAAAGTGATTCAGAATTAATCCGCGTGGTTTTGTGTTTGTTAACTATATTATACTCAGATATATTAAGTTTAATATCAAATAGTTATTTAACAAGGAGTTTAATATAATTACCAATTCTGATAAACAGCGACAACGTAGTTTCAAGAATCCGTATATCTATTATACCTACCTATTAATTAATAATTTTGTTAACAGATAAGCTGGCTTATGATTTTCGCCTATGACCCCGTATCCGTGGGGTTCATTATAGATTGCTTATTTTATTTTAGGCAATAATTTGGGCTGTTAAATTACGAATTGGCTCGCGTAAGTTAATTCACTTTCGGCAGAGACTCGCTTAAAACTGTAGGTACATTTTTTTTATATAAAGATACCTAACAATGTATGATTGTGGTCCCACATTACTAGCAATCCTGTTAACCCCTCCAGCTAAGCTCTATGGCTTGTATTAGGAGTGAGTTCACGTCGGTAGTATATTGGCGAGGATTCGAACCCACGATTGAGAGACCGATGCCTTAGCCATTAGGCTACGGCCGCTTGCACGTAGTGTAAGTGTTACCAAATAACATTATATGACTACACCGTCGCGTTAAAAGATATGGGACGTTAAACATTATACCCAAACGTTACATTAATATCCTTCATACAAATTGATTTTCTTCATCATAATTTCACCTCCTGCACAAGGGCACAAGCCAAGTGTTTCGAGAGATTTTACTGACACACAATTAACACACAGACACACTAAAGTACATCCAGACAACTGATCAACACTGAAGAATCTAATGAAGTTCTGTCCCGTACGGGAATCGAATCCACAACATCTTGCACAGAGCATTCTCATTTATGATTATAGCGTTCTTCATGGCCCTAACTTGTAGATTTTCGTCAGCGCCTCAGGAAATTCTACAGTATATAAAACATTGTTATTTTATGTTCGCCCGAAGTCTGCCACGTTATGTACACAAAACTCCTTCCGTTACTTCATAACATAGTTATTGTACGCCTATAAAATATATCACTTTGTATATCGAAATACTTGGTTCTAGAAAGGGTGGATAAAATACTATGTTGAAGGCAGATTACTAGTTATTTTAGAATTTATGTATTATCTCTATAGCGAAATAAAGTAATACTTCAATGATATATGAAGAGACGTACAATAAATAAATTAATATATAGAGTACTAGCTGTTCCGCGCAACTTCGTCTGCGTAAATTTCCCTCGTTTTTGCAACATTAGTCGTAGCGTGATGTTATATAGCCTATAGCCTTTCTCAATAAATGGGCAATCCAACAGTGAAAGAATTTTTCAATTCGGACCAGTAGTTCCTGAGATTACCGCGTTCAAACAAACAAACTCTTCAGCTTTATAATATTAGTATAGAATATCTATATCGGTTGTGTACAAATCTGGCGAATACGCAGCTTGTGCGTCACTAATAAACAAAACCGATGCAGTCTGCCATCGTCAAAAACAAACATGTAACAAACTGATGGTTCCAAATAGTATAGTAGTAGTATAGTATAGTAATAGTAGCAGTACGTAAACGGCTCGTCAGCTGTGCATTCGCGGTACATTCGCCAGATCTTTATTAGCGACCCGCTTCTGCTTCGTACGGTCTTTTCTCCGCTATCTATACACATAATATGCATATATTATACCTATAAACCATTTGGAAGACATTATCTATGATAGTGAAAGCCGCATCAAACTCCGTTGCTTTATACGAACAGTAAAAAAGAATGAACAAGTATGTCCTCCTCCAAGGTTAAAGCTTCCTTCATCCTAACATCTAAAATTATTAGTTATTAAGATACTGTGTAAACATTACCAAGTGAACTAAATAATAATACGTTATTTTCCACCAAAAATTAATGGCCATTCCGCACGTGTTGACTCTGCACGTGCCCCTAGAGGGCTATTTAGTAATTGAGCTATGAACCAAATGGCGCACTGCTTTCCTAACATAGTTTCAAAGCCTAAAACAAAGTTATTAGTACTGAAGTTTCATTTTAGAGTTTTGTTTCCAAAATAATCCTACTAATGTAATGCAGACGAGCTTCGAAGTAATAAATGAATACTTACTGCTGTTGTTCGCAGTACATTCTCACTGAATGTAGCCAAACCATTTTAGGCATCGGACCCTCAGATGAAAACCTCTGAAAAACGTCGGATGGAAGTATCAGTTGTTGTTGAGATAGGTAAGTATGCCAGAAAATCGAAGACAATGAGATATCCATCATCCATCTGCAGAGAAACTGCGTGGTGGAACGTATTCCTGATGACTGCCTCTGTGGCGCGGTGGGAATGTATCCGACTGCTACGCAAGAGGTCGTGGGTTCGATCCCCACCCAGGATAAAACTTTGTGTGATGAGCACGATGGTTTATTCTGTGTCTGGGTGTTATTTATCTATAATATGTATGTATTTAGAAATATTTATGTATGTTTATCAGTTGTCTGGTTTCCATAGTACAAGCTCTGCTTAGTTTGGGATCAGATGGCGTTGTGTGAGTTGTCTCAAGATATTATTATTATTATTATTCCACCACGCAGTTTCTCTGCAGATGGATGATGGATATCACGTTCTCTTCGATTTTGAGCCGTAGCTCATTCCTTCTTTCAGAGTGAAAACCACGTTGGAGAAAACGCTGCTCGTTGATTGCGTTAAATGAATTTACTATATTCAGTAGTTACTTTGAAAAATACATTCATACAAAGTCCGAGAATAATATACTAAAAATGTTTTAAAATACAGTCCGAAACCGAAACATAATGAAAAATTATTTCTAATATCACGAAAGATTTATATCAAAAACAATCTTGTAATTGAATGATTGTGGTCAAAATAGGTCAAAACGAACAAGAATGACTATTATTTTAAGCGCTACTCCCCTCATTTCGTGCGACCATGACCACCATCTATTAATACACGACCACATTAAAAAAATACCAATAAACAAACACCATAGCGTGGTCCGACCACATTATTCACATCGCTATAATGAGTTCATTTTGGTGTGACAAGTAGTGTTGCCAGATCTGTTTTTCTAAATATCAGGACTTTAAAGATTAAAAAAGGAAGAACAGAAGCGTAATTTTAATTCCATTATCTATTTATAATTCAAAATCTATTTCTCTGTGCATGTGATATTTACTTAAAGCTCATCATCAACAACCTTTATCGGTGCTTTATTGGTGCCTAGTTCTTCACTTTCCGTATTTAATTTATCGGTGGTCGGTTTATCTGTCTACCTGCCGGTCTCAATAATCTAACTATCGATAGATTTGACTACTAGAAGTACATATTTGACATAAGCTCCATACAAAATATGTCAAAATTCTACCTCTAGTAACCAAATCCATCGATAGGTAGATTATTGAGACCGGCCGTAACTCTCCTACGTTTACCAAGTCGCAATCTCCATCTAGAACTCGTATGTTAGTTAAAAATGAGCTCTGAGCATGTTACTGAGGATTGAAAATGTTGTACTTAACTGTGTATCGTACATTAATTTATTCATAGGCCAACTTAAAATATATATATATATATATATATATATATATATATATATATATATATATATATATATATATATATATATATATATATATATGTATTTTAAATTTATTTATACAAAAAATATATAATACATCTATAATAATACAATATATACAAGATATTTACAACAAGAAAATAGAAAAGTGAGGATACAAAACCGTTTAGGCGTCAAAGAATTCCTCCCCATCGATGTCAACTGGTAACGTTCCCAGAAGGCTGGCAGCATTGCCACGTTGGATGGCAATGCTAATACTTTGTGCAAAGAATAGGCCAGCCTTCTGGTCCCAGGAAGCACTAATTGAAAAACATTGGATGTCTTACCTATTTTAAGCTAAAATGACCTATAAGTATAGACTTTCGGACTAGCTTTCTGGGCCTACTTGTATTTATTATTTTATCTGTCTTTGTAGTTGCACGTGTTGTAGTTAAGGGCCTCAGGCCGAAAGAAATATGTATGTCACAACTTGACTTGACAGGGATTACTGAAAATAGGGATATCCCGTAGAAACCGGTACATATGGCAACACTAGTGACAAGGTAATGTAGTATTTGTACGCGAATATTTTGTGCCTACAATCTTAATAGTGAAAATGGATGTTGACACGTCATGAGTGGGGTAATTTGTGGTCGTATTTATGGAGTAACGAGGGGTAATAGTGGTTATATGGAACTTGTTAACAGAGGGTTAAGTACTTAAATGTCGAGTAATTTTTTTTGCTGATAACGGAATTGATTGTGTGGTCATAGGATTTAAGTGTTGATGGTTTAACCTTTTTAATGTACTCGTTCTGATTACATGGAGGTATTAATAGGGTTGTCCGGAATATATTTTTGTTTTAGGCTTTAAATTTGTTGAGATGCATATCATTGTGTTTAAGTACAAAAATATATTTATACTAATATCTATCTCTCTGCATAACGTCTTAACATCTAAAAAAATGTGTTAAGGGCGCCCTAATCGATGATTATACTATTCAAACGCGTTTATGTGATTACATCTCTGTATAAGGTAGTTAGTCAAAGTTTAAAATTAATATCAATTCGTTTTATCATAAACTATGACTTTAGGCAGCCATAATTGAAAATAAATTAATATTTTGAAAGTTATAAGCCTTAAAATATTGGAATTTTGCCAAAAATGTAGTTTAAATTGTTTTAAAATTCTTAAATTTTATAAGGCTTATAACTTTCAAAATATTAATTTATTTTTAATTATCGCTGCCAACAGGCCTAGTTTATGATAAAATTAATTGATATTGATTTTAAGCTTGGACTAACGACCTTATACAGAAGAGTAATCACTTATGCGCGATTGTAAGGTAGAATCATCGATTAGGACGTCCTTGAGGTAGCTTGAAAGCAAGGTTTTAGACAGAGGTTACAGTCAAAATTCGAATATTATGATTCAATGTAATCGATGTTATGTGTAAAACCATTGATAGAACCTGACATTTTATGCAAAAGTAGCCTGCTATTTCTCAAAAATCTCCTCATTATTATAATGTAAAACTCTAACCCGTTCACTTCTAACCCTTTCTAAAACGCTCAACTAACTAACATAACTGCCTCTGTCCAAGAAATATTTCAACCGAAACATAACTCAAAGCTTAAAATTACGCTATCATTCCCAAATTTACTGTTTACGCCACATTTCTTTAAAACATTCTTTTATATTACAATTTTCTTTACACGAAACTGACAACTGAACTTCTGGAAACAACGCAACTATGAAAAAGAATCCCCTGAAACTTGGAGTTTTCAGCTTGGGAATTTCCTTACCGACGCCAGATGTTAGCGCTACGAAATATTACAGCTTACTTCGTGGATGGGGCCACTAAAACAACTGACAAATAGTGTAATTGTGAAATGATTGATGTAGCGTTTCAGAATATAATATTCTCTTAACTGAATTCGGTTGCCGGGGCCATTCTATCCCCAATATACCGCAGACAAGCCAACTATGCAAAACAATTCAAATTCAAATTGTAAATTCTTTATTAACTTAGGAAGCAATATACTAACTACACTTGTGATAAATCATGATTCTACGTGTGTAGGTCCATGTAATGTCAAGTTCGCAGAGCAATAGATAAAGCTTAAGAAAATAACGAAGCAATAAAAACTAGGCCACTTATCAAGATGTCAACGTTTAGAACGTTTGTTTATTTATAACCATACATTTCCACAAAACGGCACTAAACATGATAGCTGGTGCGGGCATCTTTGCCGACACCATGGCTTGTCGGCGATGAAGGCACCATAGTTTTCGGCACTAGCAGATCTTCGTACAGCAAATATGGATCGTTATGCACGGGCAGCAACTGCCCCCACAGCAGCCTCCGCAGCATCCACCGCAGCACAACCCCGCAGCACATTTTTAACAATGGGTAAAGTACTTCAAAAAAGAAAATGTCAGATAAACTGATTCCATTCGTGTGGAAAATAAACTTATTTTAGACTAGTATTTTTTTAAGGTACACTCGAGTGATTGTCGTGGAATTGTAGGCAAGATGCTGCCATTAATATAATATACTTTGTCATGGAGGACTACCACATAGAGATTATGTACAACATAGCAGGAGCTTACAACCATGAAACAACAGTGGGTCCACACAGCACAGGATAGTACTTACTTGATTTATATTCAGAGGCATAGGGTGTCCACACTGTGCCGCCATACCGTTCGGTCTTAAGCTTCGCGCTTCATTTGGCTCCAAGTCTTCCTGATGTCCTTCGTCTCTGCGACGTTCGTCCACCGCCAGATCTGCTTTACGGCCACATTTACGCTTTTTTTTCTTCAAGATTCCAGTCTAGGCCTTGCCTGTTCAGAGTCCTTTTGGAGCTTGTGGCCAATCCAATTCCACTAGCGACATTTTATTTTTAAAGTCCCAGGGATACATTGAAATCCTATTTTTTTAATCGCTTACTATTCTTCCACCATTTCTGTGGCCCCAACTTAAAAATACGTTATATCCAACGATAGCTAGTTTGTTTACCCGTGTTTGCGTCTGTTTTTGTGTTTTATTTTATTGTTTCACGTCGAGCCACACTTTATAAATGGTTACATCGCATTAATGTTTTACAAAAGTATTCTTTAAAGTGGAAATATTTTGTGAGTTTTTTTCTTTGTAAATAGTTGGTTGTTTCGTACTTTATTAGGCTTTCAGTGAAATTATTTATGTTGTAGTTGTTGAATAGGGGTTTCGTGAGAATAACGGCCCCCTGTGGAGTGTAATGAATATGTTTCTACCTTTAGGTATTATAGTATGACGTAATCGACTTAAACGAATGGCTGCATTGACGAGAGACCTAAAAATAGACCAAGTACTCGTATTTAAATGGGTAACTCATGAATAATTCAAGCTCGGTTCAATTCCTAAATCGTGCAAGTGAAGTTTTCACAGCTGCTAGCTCTCTTAATTGGAGGATTTTTTCTTCGCATTGAACTTTAGTTGACAAGGGGTTATCACCTTGTCCTTTACCCACATGAGGAACTGTTAATTCTTATAATGGTGATGATACTACGATCTGATAATAAAAATAACGCGTTACACTCCTCATTTCAGGAGTTTTCATCGAGGGAGTACTTTGGAATGGTTAGGAAATATATATATTTTTTAATAAAAAAATGGTTAAATACAATATTCATGTATAGCGCTATCGTACACAAACATGACAATTTATAAAATGATAATGACGACGACATGACAATTATATAAAAAATACGAAACCAAAATACCAAAAAAAAAAAAATTAAAAAGGGAAAAAAAATAATCATTTGGACTCGAACCAGGGTCTTCTGGTTTCTAGACCGCCGATTTTCCACTTGAGCTATTATAACATTTACCTTCGTACTCTAAGAATCTAACAGTCACGTGATCCTGACGCGAGTTTAACATTTTATACCGATACCATAAAAAGTGCACAAAGCAACGGCGTTAAAGAACTTTTCACTTGAAAAAACCGAAAGTACCACGTACAAAAAGTCAATCAAATAACCGAGAACTATTCTTTCATCTCATCATCTCCAGAGGTACCGTGAGTGCTAGACAATGGCTAACGAACCTATTTTTGGAACGAAGTTTCTTATCGTGCGTTGTGAAAGAGGACTAGACGGAAAAAAATCTCACGAAAACTTGTAACGACACTTTTTGACACACACAAGCCGTGCGGCGTGCGTAAGATATGAACATCTAATTTGACGAAGAAGTCACCTGTCGATTTGGTCTAGAGGCATAAATTCGGTACACAGTATTGGTGACAATTGTGTAGTTGTGGGTTCGAGCCTTCGGTATACAATCTTCTGTTGTAAGTTATTTTCGTTTCGTCTTTCTATTTCGCATTGAACAGTGTGGTGTTGCGAAGATTATAAAAAAAAAAATAAGATAAGAACTTTGTTCCATCCGGGTGTCCCTTGACACCTCTCAAGTTTTTTTCTACCGACCGGGACTTTAACTGCTTTTACTATCCTATGACATAAAGTTTAATACAGTGTCCCAGGCAGCGAACATAACACGAATATAAAATAAAGTTAGAAGCAGTAATTTAAGGAAACCACTAAAATGTAGTTTCCAAGGTAACATATATCGCAGAATTATTAGCTGCAGTAGTAACCCAACCCGTTCTTACTCGTTTATCTCGCGTTTTACAACAATGTTGCACAATAATGGTTGTGTGTTCACTTCAATGTAGATACTCTTAAGATTTATCTCGATGAAATGTTTTGTGTTGAACACGAGTGCATTATTTCATTTGAAATTTATCAATGGTAGGATACATTGTATTACAGACAAATGTGAGGAAGTAGTCATATATACTTGTAACCAAAAGTTCGAAGACATCTGTGACACAAGACGCGTAGTAGTAGGCTTGTACTCTCCTAACGAAAAAACGAAATTCATGAATTTTCGTTGACTTAAATTTCTAAAGTTTACGGGGACTGTTCTAATGTAAAATAATGTAGGTATTTGTGTTAAATATTAAATGTTGTTTGCATTGTATATTCACAGAGTACCTTGATTGAAATTGTTAGTAACAGTAACTAGCGATTGTACTTTATTAAAATATTTAAGGTTATTTTCGTTTCTATAAGATGTAATGGCAGGGATCGTCATGCTCACTAAAATGTCATTGCTTGTGGTGGCGGTGTGGGTCGGGTCGTTCCTTCCCTCCAATATGACGAAGGGGATGATGGCTGGCTCATGCCTCAAATTCGTGAACGGGTGCTACTTGGTGTGACTGGTCGGCCTTGTCATTATAATTTTATAGGTTTATTATTTTTTAATTAGGGGTTCATAAATATTAATTTAATAAATAGTTTTTTTTTATAATAATTGAATCGCATGTTGCCTTTACCCTCTTCTGTATTTTTGTAAGGTGATACTCCCATTGACACCGTTGGAGGCTAATTAATTTAAAACTTGATTATACCTACTCTACGTACTATGGTTATTGCTTGCGTTGCAGCACCTTACTGGTGTAACTGTATTTATACAAATATATTGTAAAAATTGGCATTTAAAAAATATTGGCCGTGAGTTTGCCAAGTTCTTTTCTCACAGCTGTACTCTTGCGAACTTGGCATTAAATGTAGAATCATTCTATTCCAAATTTTGTCTGATGTTCATCAACGTTGCATTCTGTAACCTAAGTGAATAAAGTACTTTGACATTTTTTTTAAATATTTTTTGTATAAGCATAAGAAGTTCCTGTATAACACCTCATTTTTGATTGAAATTTCGTTTTCATTAAAATAGACTAGGCCTCCGGGTGCGTTGCCACTACTAACAAATAGTTTTTTGAAGGTTTCTCAGTCATAATGTCGGTCTTAAAAGACTCTGGCAGCAGTTTATTTCACAAGGTGAAAATGCGTGGCAGTAAATGGCATTTTACCGGACTTTGGTGGATTCATAAGTGTGAAGGTGGTGAGGATATTTTTTCAACCGACTTCAAAAAGGAGGAGGTTCTCAATTCGACTGTATGTTTTTTTGTATGTTTGTTCACCGATTACGCAAAGACGGCTGGACCGATTTGAAAAATTCTTTTTGTGTTTGAAAGGGTATACTTCCAAGTTAGTCCCATTGATCCCGAAGAAATCGAGGGAAATCTTTAAATATTAAAGGCACGCCTACACTGATTTAGGTTCATATCATAGTGATTCGTGCATTTACTCTCAAAAAGCACCTATTGGTGAAGTAGAACTGATGATGAAGGTGACCAGATTTTATTTAACATTTCACGGTTCGCGGTTCAATTATTTTAATATGATATTGAGTAGCATTTTATTCTCGTCATTTAAACCATATTAAAACCAACGTGATTGAACAGATTATTATATATATTATGTTCTGTTTTCCGTATTTTGATGGTAAACATAATTTTCCGGAACTTTTACAACTCATTACACGATACGAAGCCAAGCAATATACCTTCAAAATAATTTGAAAACAACCAAGCAGTATGTACCTGTACCTACACATGACAAAATAATCAAATTCCATTACGACCGCACGCAATATATAACGAAACAGCATTTCGCTTCCGACTTTCACCACAAAATAGCGAAATTACAGAAAGTAACCTGTTGTTGCATGTACTTCGATTTTTATACATACGTGTGGCGGTCGTGCTAGGGCTGCCAACTAGGAGGATTTCTTAGGGTTAGCGTACCACTGGTCAGTTTCCTAACTCATTAATTTCACTAATTCACCAGTTTAGTCATTAGACAGTTTCTGTATTAATAACCTCCCGCTCGCGGTTACTTCACATTACACCAAATATAAATAATAATACAGTCACGTTATTGACTAGTTGCTATGCAACGGTCACGTTATTGATTGGTTGCTAAGCAGTCATATTATTGATTGGTTGCTAAGCAGTCATATTATTGATTGGTTGCTAAGCAACAGCAAATGACGATTGCAGCGAAATGACATGCGATACAATTGGAACTAACATTATTGACTGGTTGCTAAGCAACGCGAATGGCGAAATATCATCAATGTTTTCTTATGACCTTTGCACGTAAAATTATCATCCGTAAACCGACTTTCACGACAGACAACTCTTTTTTATTTTTTTAGTCAGGTTTAGGGCCCAAACCATACACTAAACAATGATTTTACTACGGTAAAATAGTCTGTAGGTGGTTAAGGTTGCAACTCAAACAAGTGGTAAGTGATTAAGGGTAATACCCATATAAATGCACATCGAGATAGTATATTTTAATATACCTATAAAATAAATTTATACATATTTTTGAAAAATATTTTTACAGAAAACGAATACCGTCACAAAATGGGTGTCCGCGACAGGAAGCACTCACACTGTCTGAAGTGGACTGTGATTCCGTGAAGGTAAGGTATTTCATGTAGATGATAGGCCTCTGGGTCCAGTGGTTACTGACTTTGACTACTAAGCCAGAGGTCATGGGTTCGATTTCTACCCGGGATATTTTTGTGCGATTGTCTAAAGAGAGTGTAATATTATAAGGCTGAAGAGTCTATTTGTTTGTTTGAACGTGATATTCTCAGGATCTACGGGTTCAAATTGAGAAATTATTTTACATGTGCATAGCCCATTTATCGATTTAAGGCTATAGGCTATATAATAGTACGGTACGACAAAATACGTATCGCTAATGTGCTAAGTGCTAAGTGGTAATATTATCGTACAATAGGAGCAGAGCAGCTATAAAAAATGTTGCAAAAACGGGGAAACTTGACGCATACCTACAAAGTTGCGCGTGTGCAATATTAATGTCGGTATTTATTATTATGAAACCTTCTGCACTCTCGGTATTTGGTGGTTCCACCTTCCGTCTGTCACGGTATCACGTATGTGACATGCTTCACGTCATACCACAACCACTATTTGTCATGCCCCCCGTTTGACCCACTTGCATATCTTTTAACTTGGTAGGTTTCCGATTCAGTGGTAGCGATGTACATGCCTAGTGGTAGAATTGTTGTGAGTGTGTGTGTTTCATTCGTAGATGTAGCAGAGTACGTTTTTGTTGAACTATTTAAGCACAGACTCTGTGGCTCTTTTCGACTGCCTCTGTGGCGCGGTGGGAGTGTGTCCGCTAGACACTCTTGTTCCGAGTCTGGGTGTTCTTTGTGTCCGTGACTTGTATGTTTGTAAAGTCTCCCGCGGCACAAGGCTTGTACCCCAAGGGGAAAGTAGTCGCTAAAAAAAAAGTACACGCACGATATAGGGTTCCGTAGACCCCCATCCGAATAATGTGGCATTGGAAGTGGGTTTTCTGTTGTTTTCTTTTCATACTTACAACGTTATCTCAATTTAATTATATTTTTCAATGGAATTTGTACGATTTTTTTTTGAACCTATCTGATGATACCCCACACGATAGGGTAGGTTAGAAAAAAAATAATCACTCCTCACTTTACGTATATGGGAGGTACCCTAAAAATATATGTTTTTCAAGATTTTATTCTTTCACTTTGTTGGCGTAAGTATTATGTGTATCCATGCAAAATTACAGCCACCTAGCACTAATAATATCTGAGCAAAGGTGCGGACGAACATGACTATAAGGGTTCCGTTTTGCCATTTTTGCTACGGAACCCTAAAAAGAGTTACTGTGTTAGTCATGAGCTGTAATTATTTATACAGTTCGGTTTTTTACAAATGTCACATCGGCTCCACACAATGGCTCCAACGTCGGGCCCAACGCCACTGTTCCAACGTGTGTCCCCTGATCCAACGTGTGGATCTAGAATAGAGAGCCAATGTCACACTTACAAAGCACATTAGTCGTAGTCTACGATGAGACAACTAATGCCCAGTCGCTGATGTGATTGGCCATCGTGACTGAATTCAGTTAGGAGTAACATTATTGTAATATTATTTCGATTTTTTGAAAAACTTTACAATTAGTTCCTGTCTTTCTTAAAAGAAACTTTGAACAACAATTTCTGGAGCACACAAAATGCTTACTTCCACTGCACCACGAAGACAGTGCTGGCTATGTTTCTTTACCGACTCTTTATAAGTTAATAATCCAAAGGAAAGACACTATCCTAACTAATATTGTAAATGCGAAAGTGGCTTCGTTTGTTACGCTTCCACGATTTATATTACAAAATTATTTAACTAATAGAATACTACATTATCTCTGAGTAACATAGACTGTATATTCTATAATTACAGATCCCTATGAAAATTATAATAATGTAACCTAAAGTATAAAAAAATGCCATTATGTTATTTGTTAGAACATTTTGGAGATCTCTTTGACAGTTTATTTGACGTATGCTGCCAATATGATAATTGTTAGTAAATTAAAATTACTTAGGAGAACCCCTTTAACACTTAACATTCATCTAATATTATAAATGCAAAAACATAGGATATTTTTTATCACAATAACCGACATCCATGCGGGCAGAGCCGCGGGCTAAAGCTATTAAATATATACTAATATTATAAAATTGGAGTTTGAAAAGAGTTTGTTTGTTTGTTTAAACGCGATAATCTTAGGAACTACTGATTCGAATTAAATTGGATAGACTATTTATCGAGGAAGATTATAGGCTACATAACATCACGCTACGACTAATAGGAGCGGAGCAGCAATTAAAAATGTTGCGAAAACGGGGAAAATTTACGCGGACGAAATTTTGCGGGTAAACTGTTATATAAAACAGGTGAAAAGTAAATGTCGGGTCAATTTAGTTACAAGTTCACCGCCATGAGGTTTTATTGTCTGTTTATTAACACAAATATTCAACTTCAAACAATTATTTTTCAGTGCCCGCCCCCAATGAGACCTAACCCTTCACATGCATGCTTCACTAGCAAAATATCTCGTACACTAAACCAAGTGCCGTGCAAACTACAACAGGGTTAGTTTAAACAGTTTTTGTTCATAACCTTTGGAAAATTAACTATGTAAGAGGTTGCTTGTGGGAAAATTAGACAGATGTTTACTGTAGTTACCTGAGAAATACACTACGTATGAAGTTTGTATTTTTGTTTTTACCTCACTGCGTTGTTAAAATTTTGCTAATAAGAACGTTTTATAATTTAATAGACAACAGGGTCATAAACGCGTGAGTTATTACATACACACACACACACACGCACGCACGCACGCACGTACGCACGCACGCACGGTTGCATGCACGCACGCACGCACGCACGGTTGCATGCACGCACGCACACACACACACATACACACACACACACACACACACACAAACGCGCGCGCGCGCGCGCGCGCGCACTCACAAACACACGCGTACATACATCTCTCATTCTAAGACAGCCACTCTTGACCAATAATTTTAATTTTATACGAATTAAAACAGAGTCCGGAGAGGCTGCTAATCTGTAATACATGTCTCCTAGTGCCAGCTCTAAGAATTATATAAATGAAACTGTGAGAGAACAAAATAAAACTATTTGTATTAGTAATTTTTATTCATCAAGAGAACTGTGGTGCGGTGCTGTTACTACAATTAATAATGACCTTGAAGAAGTAAGTTTATGGGCTAAAAAATTTGGACTTCTAGTCAACCCAGATAAGTCTCAAGCTATTATTATTGGTGGCAGATATATGTTAAATTTGTTGGATCACCAGAATCTTCCTCAAGTGTTTTTTGATGGAGTTAATATACCGTTTACAATAAGTGTAAAAAATCTTGGTGTCTTTATAGACTCAAATCTTTCATGGGATGTCCACATTACGGAAATAAGTAGGAAATTATTTTCCTCATTTCAATCTCTCAAACGTCTTCAGAAGTTCTTACCGTTCCAAACTAAAGTTACTCTTGCTCAATCTCTTCTACTTCCACACATAGACTATGCCGATGTTTGTTTTCTGGATGCTAGGGAGGAACTCGTTGACAAACTCGAACGTCTGCAGAATTTGTGTATCCGCTTTATTTTCGGATTACGTAAATACGACCATGTCTCCGAATCTCGGAAAAATCTAAAGTGGCTACCGATTCGGCAGCGTCGTAACTCACACATTCTTTCTCTTCTCTATACTATTCTTCACAATCCTAACTCTCCTTCCTATCTACGTGAACGCTTCAATTTTCTTGTTCCCAGGGGTAAACCCTGTCGTTCCGCCTCCTCTCTTCTATTGAGTACTCCCGCTCACAGCTCCAGCTGTTACGATAGCTCTTTCACCATAAAAGCGGTGAGGCTTTGGAATTCTCTTCCTCACCCTTTACGTGACAGCCTCTCTCTTAACGTTTTTAAAAAAAGGACAAAAGAATATTTTCACTCTATCTAATTAAGTATGTATTATAATATTTTATTTATGTAATATTAATATGTAAGTGTATGTATTATCTGGTATGTATATATATATTATATGTATTTATTTAGGTATATTTTATGATTTTGAAATAACATACGTTTATGTATGTAAGTATGTACTTACTGTTTATTTATACATATGGTTTAATTTCTATTTTTTCTTTTTTTTTTCTTTTATTGTTACACTTCCGACTACTTTTATAAGTTTATCTTTCTACTATCTAGAGCTCAAAGGTTTGCTGGTAGAAAACTCAATTTTGAGTTAAGCTCGCCTTTGTACATATTTACTTTTATTTTGTATTTATTGTTTGTATATTTTTTTTTTTCTGTGTACAATAAAGAATTTGAATTTGAATTTGAACTCGTTACAGTTTTGCATTTTAATTTTCTATTTCAAGACTTATTGATATTATTGAACGTATTGCAACGGCCGTGGTTACTGATTGAATTTTTAAAACTATTTAGTAAACCAGTTTTATATGGTAGAAACTTGATGAATTACATAGGGGACTTATTATCGGGACACTTTGTCTGATCCACAAATAGTTGTTCCGAGTTTGGGTTCGTTCGGTCGTTAGATGCACGTGTGTGCAAAAATGTAAAGGAACAGCCGAGAAAATCGAAGAAATGGCAAAATTTTATACTTCCTGACCGAAGTCATATGCACAGCTAGTATAAAACAACAATATCGGTGAATATGAAAGTCAAACCAGCTTGAACGAATTTCAAGAACGTAAGAACAAATAAAGCATGCAAAATAAAACCTATATTAAATTTTGACGACAATGTGCATGAGCACGGAGCGATATTATATTTAAGCCTTCTGATTTATAGTTCAAATATGGCGTCAGGCTATAAATCAGACCAGCTCAGTCACAACTTTTAGATTAAATTATGAGTTAATCGGGCGTTAGTTTATTGCTGCTCACATACATTTTAATCTACTGTGAATTCGTTTCAAATACGATCTCTGAATTAAATTTAATCTTGTAGTTTAGCAATGAAAGTCCTGACTTAATTAACCATGCATCAGCTTGTAGCTCTTGGAAGCTGAAATTTTGCCTGAATAGCAATTTTTTTAGATCTTTGTCTCTTGGATTTTTATCTAAATAAAGGTCTTATTGAGACGCTTTTTTGTCTATAAAATAAACCTGTCTATAAAATAATACGTAGCGGAATTGTAAATATGTGTTTGAAATCGAAAACTGATAAATTTACAATTCGGTTATACATACTAGTTATCTTTAAAAAAAAATATACCGGGTTAAAGGGTAGTCATAGTCAAGTTTTTTAAATTTCTAATTGTTGCAACAACTGAAGTAATATTAAATGAGTTAATATTAAAACTAAAACTCTATAATAACCTGAGAACAGAATTTGTGAAAATGGTCACAAATCCGATTTTTTTTCACAGCTTTGCGTTTGACGTGTGAAAATACATGAAATACGAGATTCATCTATAAGAACGAAACATTTTGTGCAGTCAAAGTGTACAATAAGTACTTGATAATGCCAAAAGTTAGCTGCTAAACCGTCCAGATAAATTGTGTGTATTGAGTATCGTATCGTTCTTTCGTAAGCGCTTGTGGTAACTCTAATTTGCCAGACAAATACAGCTAAGCACTAAAATTCGTGTATAAAGTAATTAAGCTGATATCGTTGTTTGGTTGACTGTGGCGGTCCATCACTTGGTCGTTGATGTATATCGACGAGATGCAGCAGCCACGTCGAGCTCCTGATGAGTAGTGGGACAAGGTTTGAGCTAGGAGCGAATAGATTAAGGGATGCTATTGAAACTATTTGCTTTATTTCTATTCTCCTTTTAGATGTTTTTTGCTTGATGTCTCATTTTTATGACCCTTGAATCTGCGCTTTCTTTTTTTCGGCTTAATACTTTTTTTTTCTTATTTAAAATGATGAATGCGATGGCTGCAACTTGGCACAGCCAAATGCCAAAGGCCAGTTTTGAGACACTGTTAAATTTTCCTTGAGAGCCTTTCGGAGTATAATGACCAAGGTGCCAAAATGTCCAAGTAACAAAACGTCTGCAGTTGCAGAGGCAACAGCGATTAACAGAGGTGAATAGCATCGATATACTTTTTAAAACGACTAAATTATATTCCGGGGTCATTCTGTTTGCACGATGTTAACTGAATTGTTGTATTTTAAATTTAATGGCGGATGTACACTCTCTCGCGAGTGCTCTCGCTGTGTCTCGCCGAGAGACCGAGTAATTAGGGCCACCTTGTACACTCTCGAGTATTCAATCACCAAAAATATAAATTAAATATTTTGCTTTACAATTTAGTTCAGTTTCGTTGTTCCATATAATGAAATATCTACCTAATCTTCAAACGTCATTACATCTAGAAAGCCTACGAAACTGAAGTTAACTGAACGAAGCGCGGGAGTGTACAGTGATAGACTCGTGGTGCCTCGCGGGTAGGCGAGACTCTTTGACTCTATTATGATCGCTAGTTTCTTCACCTTGACGGGGTATCTGGTTTTAATTTCATTACAACCAAAGCAGTATCAACGCCGAGTGGTATACCACATAATGTTTGCCAGAATTTTTGTCTGCAATGAGCAACAAGCGACCGAACACCGGGCTCCGAGGGGTACTACTTCCCCATGACAATGCGCCCGCGCACCTAGCGCTCAAAACTACGGAATTCCTGGACACCACACGTGTCAGAGTCTTGGGTAACCCTCCTTACAGTCCTGATCTGGAATCGTGGGACTTCTTTTTATTCCCTAAAATATAAAATCAGCTGAAAGGGATACAGTTTACATCGTCTGGAGACGCGCTAGTAGAGTTCGAGAATGTCCCACGTACTTACAACGATAAACCTACATAATAATAATTTTTATTGGAATTTGTACAAAAATTTTGTTACTTCTCATTTGATCAGCTGTTACTCGTAAATTTGCAAAGCCTAGTTAGCTGTGATAGTTTTCCTTTTAATTTCAATATATGTATATTATACTGGCACTTGACTGTAACAAAAAAATGCATTTTAAAGCTTATTATTTAACAAACAGATCTCTAAATCTAAAAATGGTCTTCAAAACCCCTAAACGTTTTTAAAAGACATATCTTAATGATAATTGACACGATGTAGCAGGTGAGAAAAAAAAATCACATTCCCACATATAGGGTTACCCTCAAAAAACTTTGTTGATGCTAAATTACAGCCTTCTAGCACTAACAGTCTCTGTGGTAAGCTGCAGACGGACGGACGAACGGACGGACAGACGGAAACGCTTTGCCATTTTAGCTACGGAACACTAAAATATTTACGCCATTGAGACCCACTATTTAAACTAGTCTGTCTAAACTCCATGGGACTTATCTCTACCGCTAGGTCTTCAACTTGATCCATACACCAGAAAACATTAGTAAGACTAGTTTACGACATCTAACGGGAAACTGAGCACTGTTCTCTCATGGTAAACTGGTGTGGTTAATGTGCCCCTACCCACCCCATTTATGCAAAACAGAGTCTCAGTATTTATGTTTAGATGTGCTTGTTTCATGCCCTTGTGTGTGTAACTTACGGTCTTTAGAGTAAAGGGTTAAGGTCTGCGTTCAGTACACCGGATCATGCTAGGTTCTAACATTTAAATTTTCGTGTTGCCTATAATAATAATATGTAATTCCTTACTCGATCTAAATATCGACTACTATCGAATCAGACTCGGAACAAAATTTTGGTGTCTCTTGTGTCAATCTTAGTCCTAATCTCTTGCACTGCAGTCGTACGTAATTCCACTGCGTCGCTAAAATAATGAAATAATATCAGTAACTTAAGAGTATTAAGTATCTTTGTTATAATCTGTAACTTTCTAAATAATGGTATTAATTCTAATTGAAATTATATAGAACCTGAAATACCTATTGGTTCTTGTTTTGATTCTAGATTGTCTCGATATTTAGATTTACGAAATTGAAAAACTCAATAAGTTACATAAAAAAAAAAAAATATTGAAAGTGACTTAATTTATGAATCTGGTTCTATTTATGGTCTATTGCAGAAATGTTTTTATTTTATTATTAACATTTAGATAGCCTGAACTTTCGACGAGGTTACATTATTGGTAGCAACACTTTATTAAATTTCAAAATATGGCCTGTGACGGTCCTTTGTTACGGTATACTGGGCGGAGACCATTATGCGCGCAAGTTTATACATATTTGTTGATGAAGGAAAATTGAAATATACGTATGTGTGTTTTGTTTAACTAAGTTTTGTTGTTTTGTAGCAACGAGATAGAACTCGTGTGACATGCTGATTTAAGACATGAAGGTTTATGTTTATAGAGTACTTACATTGAACATTTTAATGAAAGTCGGGATTCTGTCCCATATATGAGTATTTCATTAAAACAAACAAACATTGTTAGCATTGAAAAGGGCGGCCGCTAGTTGTTATTACTTTGTTCTTTACTCCGGTTTTACCTATTGCTTGCAAACTGGCATTACATGCAGGTAGTATTTTGCTTCCTAAGTGAATAAAAACATATTATGTACCATTTCGTCGATATCGTAAAAATAGACAGAATATTTCTCTTGTCGTGAAACTGAAAGATACAGATCCCAAACTAAACAAATTCTTGGAATTCATAGTGAATATATACTCCACTAATATACACGAGTATGTACCTTCATGATGAAAACTACTTTGAATGCTTATTTGCAGATTGTTAAAGACGCCGTTTATAAGCGGCAATGTAACATAAATGGAAAGGCGGCTTTGAAGTTTAGTTAGAATTTAGACAGTTTTCAGACGTTTGAAGATTACATTATTTTTACTCTTTCTAACTTAAACCCAATTACTTTATATATTTATATATTTATTTATGACTGCCTCTGTGGCGCGGTGGGAATGTATCCGACTGCTACGCAAGATGTCGTGGGTTCAATCCCCACCCAGGATAAACTTTGTGTGATGAGCATGATGGTTTATTCTGTGTCTGGGTGTTATACATCTATAATATGTATGTATTTAGAAATATATATGTATGTTTATCAGTTGTCTGGTTGCCATAGTACAAGCTCTGCTTAGTTTGGGATCAAATAGCGTTGTGTGAGTTGTCTCAAGATATTATTATTATTATATTATTATTATTATATTTTAAAAGCAAAGCAGAATTTCTTGTGATAAGCCCTTGACAAGGTAAGCAGTAAGATAGGAGCGCGCTCGTCACTGCCATACGCTTGCATCTAGTGACTGCTATTTTTTCTCTTGCGTCCGTCACTAACACACTACCCACGGAACACATCCTTCGTACATATTACTAGGACACATCCTTTCCTTGTTTTGCATGTACAAAAACCTCGCTCGGCCGAACCGTTTCCTGTAGAGCTGCGTTGAACGAGGGTAGGTCAATGAAGTGATTCTATTGGTTCTTAAAGGTTAATTTCCGCGGCGAATTATTGTAGCATCAGCTGTGCCCGTCAGCCGTACGTCGTCAGCCGCGCGCGGCTGTGATCGGTCGGATTGGAACCTTTACAAACACATCTCTCGCTACGCATACTCGCATATCTCTGGTGGAAACACAGCCTAATGCAAGAATTTTATTGATTTGAGCACAATTCGTGTTTCTTGATGGTATCACGATATGTGATGAGTTTCACTGCTAATCCTTGGCGTTATGTGCGCTAGAGTACCTACTTCAAAAGTCATCTGCTCATATTGCTTCAGTACGAATTAGCTACAGCTATCACGATTTCTTCTCAAAAAAGGGGTTGTACCCCGGGAGTTCCCGCAGAAGTCAAAACTTAAACATTAACGTTGTGCATTTTTGAATATTTTGGAATGGTTAGGGAATATTTGTTTTTTTATGATTATAAAAGTACTATCCTCTATGTGTTTAAATCTTCATCTATTGCGCTATCGTACACAAAAATGAAAATTAAAAAAATGACAATAAAAAAGTTTATCTCTCAGATAAAAATACATACATACTGATGAAATTGGAATAATATTTTTTGATTTTTCTGACATAACAATAAAAAAATATGAAACAATAAATGACAAATCAAAAATCTAAAAAAAAAGGGAAAAAAATAATCGTTACTCGAAGTCGAACTGGGGTCTTCTGGTTTCTGGACCGCCCGATTTCCCACCTGAGCTATAATAACATTATAGATAGTGGCAAAATTTACCTTCCTATTCTAATGATGTTGTAGCAGTTTTTCATTTCTCTCCCTCCGTCTTACGAATTTTCGAGCAGGGTCACGTGATCCTGACGCGAGTTTAACATTTTTTTACCCATACCAAAAAAAGTGCACAATGCCGCTAAAGAAGTTTTCACTTCAAAAAACAGATTTAGGTATAATTATTTTTTTTTTACAGATTTCCTTATACTAATTCGTGAATAAACAAAATCTTATTGCTTATTCAATTAATGTAAAGGATCTTTTTCAAGAAACGTCCCTTTTTATATTTCTTTGGCGACTTAAACATAAATTGATTATATAATTAATCCTGCTTACTTTCGTTTATTTTCAAAACATTTGCGCCTTCGTTAAATTGTGCCCCGTGGCGTTAATTTCATCGAATTTAATATTTAAAATATACTTGAAAAAGAAATTGAGCACGCCTATTTGTACCCAAGATGATTTTTTTTTTGGGGTGAGGAGAGAGAGGAGTACGTCAGTAGGGGGGGGGGTGTCATTGGCCTCTACACACCGGCCAAGCGCGAGTCGTTCGAACTACGATAAGTGATGAAACACCAAATGTGAAATATATCTTCTTTTAAGTCTATCGGTTAAAATTTCCACGAGGGGTAGGGGATCGAACTCTCGTCATCATCAATTCAAAACAACCGTTCACACAGACGAAAATTTGTGTTGTAGCCAAAATTTAATTTGTTAATTAACCCGCAAAAAGCATTGCTCAAAAGTTACAATTGTTAAAACGTTAATTAATTACAATCTAATAAACAATAACGAATACTGATTATTTTAAGTTGACAAAATATATATTTCCTACTTTATCAGCTATGGGAATTAGCTATATTAATGCAAATAATAATCACTGAATATTGTGTTAATCGCATATTATGTTCAACCACAAAATACCGAAAGCTGAGAAGGTAACTTTCATACTATGGGTGTTATTTATCTATGTATAAGGCAGTGGCGAAGGGTCCTTAGAACACCATTATTTTCGGTTTCTCTTTACATTGTAGTTACTTAGTATTATAGGTACAAAGAACCATGTCCAGCAAGATATATTTTTGTATCGGGGTGCCTCAGAAAAATTGCGACCCTTCGCCTCTGGTATAAGGTCTCCTAACTATCTCATCAGAGACAATCCAACTACGCAGGAAATATTATGGTGCACGAGTGTATACTACACAACTACACTTTCTTTCATCTCATAGCCCGATGGGAGGGTAATCCAACACAACTGAAGAGAGATTAGGCACAGGACCGATGGCTTAACGTGCTCTCCAAAGCACAGAGGGGTGGGACACATTTCGAAAACCATGACCGATACCAACAGTGTCAACATTGCATAACCTCGCAGATATCTTGATCTGATCAGGACACTAAGTCAGGGACCGCTATAATAATTATGTATCTATACTTCTATACTAATATTATAAAGCTGAAGAGTTTGTTTGTTTGTTTGAATTCGGTAATCTCTGGAACTACTGATCGGTTCAATTGGCATCAGCTGAATTGAAAATTTCTATATATAATACACTTAGATAGCCCATTTATGGAGCAAGGCTATAGGCTACATCACGCTACGACCAATAGGAGCGGAGAAGCAATGATAAATGTTGCAAAAACGGGGAAAATTTACGCAGATGAATTTCGGGACAGCTAGTGTATTATAAATATTATAATGTAAGTATATTTATCAGTTGTCGAGTTGCCGTTGTACAGGTTTTACCTAGTTTGGGATCAGATAGCCGTATTATTATACCTAAAGTTAGTTAAGATAGAGTTAACCTTACAGCAAGTGTCGAAAGCCGCACTTACGATTCCTAAATAATTTGTGAGTGCGCGTTGTATGAAGGTTACCTTCTCTACTGTCGGTATTTTGTGCGAATTATAGCAACTATTGTGTTAACTGTACTGTAACTGCTTATAGATACATTTATGTAATATGAATGAAACTCATTATATCTCTCGCTACTGTTTATAATTAAAGCTGAGTAAGAGTGCCTACGACTACTATAGAAGAGATCGTGAGTTCGAATCTCACACGGGAAAGAGTTTTGTGATGTCCATAAATGTTGATCAAGAATCTGGATAAATTTTGTAGCAGCTACACAGACACAGAGCGAGAAACCTGATGCCATATCGTAGGTACCTAATTATTTTTATCAAAAAACAGTGACCTTTTTTTGTGTGACTGTAATTTTGTCTATTTGTTTTAGGAAAGCTCCAAGATTGGCATTGGTAATACCTACTTTCACCGGCAAGGGTAACGGGAAGAAAATAAAAACCACAATTCAATCGTCGACTATAAAACTGAACGACTATTTTACTCACACACTCGCTCTCAAGGGCTGTACCTAGTTATTTTTACAATACGTATTCAAGGTAGTTGGCACGTGTAAGTAAACATATTTTCTTGAAAATACACATAGAAATATACAATTCAATCCCCACAAAACAGGGAAAATAGTCCCGATCCAATACGCCCTTTCGCTCAAACCATATTAGTTTATGTTTAACGATATTTGCTAGTGACAACAACAAATAAATTTATTTCTTTCCCTTCGGCAGCCTGACGTCCTGACACATGACTGGCAGCCTTTAGTTTAGTATTTTTGTGTTAAAAAACCATTTCGTTTGAACGTTTTGTGTTTATAAACGTGAAAAGCGAGTTTACTTTGTAGTCTTCGCTTTGAAGTTTTAGATTTAATACCTCACTATTATTATATTTCACCTTTATATTACTCTTAAATTTCAGAAAACTGTTACTACTCAAAAAATCTGACTAAATTCTCAGACAGTTTTGAAATTCCCCGCTGAATACACAAACGATTCTCAGTTTCAAGACGTTGTTAATTCTAATACTGTCACTCATACAGGGGGATAGTAGCGACTGGATTGCTACACACATATTTGGGTCGGCATCGTTGGCACATGCCAGGCTATATGTACTTAGATGAACGTTCGGAAAAAAAGTCGCTCGGCTTTGCCGAATACGTTCACTAAGCCGGGGAATAGTGGGCCGGGCATCGGCACTGGTAATATCAATTATTATGCCGGCCCGAATGAACTACCATCGAGTAGTAGCACTTGTTAATGAAGCCCAACCTGTCTAAAGCATATGTCATAGTGCATTAGTTTGGCAAATGCTGCCGATCCGTACATACCGACTCGCTTGTGTGTGTAGCATTCTACTTTTGAGCTCGACTCAAAATTAAGTATCGTTTTAGTATTTGGGGGTAAAAAATATATGTCAACTTGATAAAAACAAAATAAAAATTCAAGAAAACTAAACATTCATTGTGTTGAATTGCAACCAAATTACAAATCGCCTATATACTTACTACTATAACACCGCAAGCTTCTAACACAAACCAATTCTCAAAGAAAATCTACTTAATCAGGACTTCAAATAAGGCACAACGTAGCTGCAATACCTAAATATAGCCCCTGAACACAATGTACTAGAAATTGCGCTAGCAGAGATCCTGTTTGGCTGCTCAACAACAGTGACTACGTGTCAGGAAAGCTAAGTCAAATATCTAGTTCAAATTCAACAAGGTTCCCACTCAATTTTAAGGTCATGTTTCTTAGAATATATGAGATATTTTTGTATGGAAATAGTTGCCGAAAATTTGAGTTGAGTTGAGTTTTGTTGGAGGAAATGAGAGGGAAAATTTGAATTAGTTTTAACACGCTTTCATTAGCTTGGTACTCGTATTTATGTAACGGAATCTTTGGATGTGATTTTCACTCACTGCAGAACATCAGATTGGATTGAAACTTCGCAAACTTATAAGGACCGATAACAATACAATCCGATGAAAAGGGATTTCTAAAAATTCATCCCCTAAGGGGGTAAAATAGTGGTTGTAAGTTTATATGAAACACCGTCAGATTTTAAAGCTAGATCTGTTAAAATTCCTATTTGACTTTCTGGTTTTAGATAAAGAAACACCCATGTTTCAGCGTCTTCGAAAAATCGACCCCTAAAAGGATAAAATAGAGATTAAAACTTTGTGTTAAAATTCCGTTAGTTTAAATTTAGATCTATGAAATTTCGCATTTGTGTTTGTGGTTGTAAAAAATAAAATAATACCACACTTTCGTAAATAGCTGTTCTAAAAACTAGATTTTTTTATAAGTTTAAATAATCGATTAAAGAATTTTATAAGCTATGAGTCTTAATCGCGTAAATATTTTATTTTAAGGCTAAATACCTTTGTTTATTGCCCGACGTTTCGACCGTATTGTAACGGCCGTAGTCACGGGTGTGGGATGGTTCAGCTCAGCGTCGTCTTCGAGAAGCGCGGGTTTCGGAAACTACCCTCGCTTGATTTTTATCACTCACTGTTACGGAACCGTCAGTACTTCGACACACAACACTAACGACAGCACACTGGCGTGTAATGTTTGTTCAACGGTGTGACTTATCTAACTTTAGGTATTTACCCTTAAAATAAAATATTTACGGTATAATGACCCGTGGCATATAAAATCTATAATGTGAACAAATCACGAAAGTATACTCATATAAGTTACCTCTACGTATATCTCTATTCACTGGTGATAGGTGTAAGTTAGAAGTTGTCTTGGTGGCTACCACCACCAGTTATTATTTCGTGAAATGGAATGTAAACACATTACTAAGTTTCAGTTCAGGGTACTGTAGTAATTGTAATTACTGGACATATAAGATTTAAAGAATATGCAAAGGCACAATAACAATACAATCACTCTATTAGAAAACGAACTTTATATATACCGTTAAAATTCTTTTTTGTTCTTTTATTTATATCTATACTAATATTATAAAGCTGAATTTTTAAAAAAATGTCTATTCTAGGTTATGCGATTTCCAAATAAGACTGACAGAAGGTTTCGAAGCGGGCATCGCTTCATCGAGAATTGCCGCCGCGTGCACCGCCGCGGGCTTCTCTGGAAAAAACGCTACATTTCAAACAAACGCGTCTAAAATCGCTTCTCCGTGAACGCACTTATAGAACGCCATATGTTTGAATTCAGAACGGGCCGACCCGCGTCTCCGTAAATGAGGCCTAACTGGATCTAGAATAATGCTCGTCACAACGTTGGCGCCAATGTTATTTTCTAGATCCAGGCGTTGGACGAGTGGCGTTGTGACCAACGTTGGGGCCAACGTGTGGAACCGAACGCTTTTTGAAGAAAATATTCCTTTTTATGTATAAATACTCACATTATTTAAAGAATTTGTAATACTGTTGTTATACTTTATTCAGCTTCAAATAACATTTTAATATTTGCATGTCGTTGACCAGAAAATTCAATATTAGTTTACATTATAAATGAAATTTTACTGTACTGAATCATTTGAATAATCGTACGTTTCTGTTGAAATAAATTTAAAGGATTGGACTATTTCAAATTAGTTTTATAATTTAGCTCTATTCCACTGGAATCCACTAATGAATCTGTTTCCATTTTTTTCTCATTCTGACTCACTCATTTCTGTGATGGATTATTTTCCACTTCTTTTTAAGGTTTAATATGGCATTCTTTATTCAAACATTTTGTAGAATCACTTGTTTCTATATCCGATGTTCTTTTCTTTTACCGATAGGTAAAATATAACTCCTAACTAGTTATGAAAATATATATTTTACGGGTCTTAATCGCGTGAATAATTTAAGGTAAAATACCTTGTTTATTGCCCGACATTTCGACCGTATTGCAACGGCCATGGTCAAGGGTAGACTGGTCCTAACTAGTTTTCGCCTATTTATTTTTATTTTATTTTAAATTATTTATTTAAGTACCCAAGACTCATTAGGTTAGTAATACTTAAGAACTATGTTAGTGGATTATAAAATTTAATTTATGGCCGCACCATCCCATGAGAGATAGCACTGCAGCGATTCATATAAGCAGTCTAACCTGCTGGCAATCAAGCTCAGAATGCTGTTACCACTGCCCCGCACCCCGCTCACCAGAGATGCACATCGCTTTCGCATTATGGTATAAAAACAATCGACTTTAGCGTCCGCGAACATCCCGGAAGCGCTACAGTAACGGGGCAGTCCCACCAGCACTCTGAACGCGTTGTTGAACTGAACTCGAAGGGCGTCATAAGCTTTTCGAGTATATCTAGCCCATAGGCTGCATGTGTAAAAAGTAGTACAGTATGCACTATTACTTCGCCCGCGAGGATATTGACATAAAAGAATCGCGTACCTATAAGTATTGCAATAAAAAAAGTATTCGATATCCTTCCTCAGTATACTATCTACCTCCCTTGTTAAATTTAATTATTACCACATTGAAATTTGAAAAACAACAAACTTGCCTTGAGGTGGAATTTACAAAAATCCTGTTATCGGATGCCTATATCACTCAAGAAATACGTTCTGCAAATTTCTCGTATCTACGATCAGCTGTTTAGGCTCTGCGTTGTCAGTCAGTCAGATAGTCGGTCAGGACAAAGCCTCTAACATAATAGGCCTATAGATTTTATACCCTATCTAACCCTAGCTAGGTATATGATATGGAAACCACATATGACCGCCATATTAACTGCAGGATAAAGAATTGAATGTGCTCAACTAGACACGTACCGTATAAATGTGGTAGGAGTGTATCCGACTGCTACGGAAGAGGTCGTGGGTTCTATCCCCACCCAGAATAAAACTTTGTGTGATGAGCACGATGGTTTTTTCTGTATGAGTGTTTTTTTTTTTAAAGACAACTCCCGCAGTAGGGTACAAGGCCTGTGACACGGGGGACTTTACAAACATACAAGTCACGGACACAAATTACACCCACAGACCCGGAACAATAATTTGTGGATCACACAAAGTGGTGTCCCGTGTGGGAATCGAACCCACGACCTCTTGTGTAGCAGTCGGATACACTCCCACCGCGGCACAGAGGCAGTCATAATGTTATTTATCTATAATATGTATGTATTTAGAAATATTTAAGGATGTTTACCAGTTGTCTGGTTTCCATAGTAGAACCTCTGCTTAGTTTGGGGTCAGACAGCGTAATACCGAAGAGCTCGGAAATTTTTATAAATTGTCTATATAATGTTTATTGTAACAAACTATCTTGCTCATGACACAACAAATATCCTGAGTGGGAATCGATCTCATACTCTCTAGTTTAGCAATAAGCCACTAACCGTAGACCAACAGGCCAGTCACAATGGAATAAGAACACCATAACTACAACCAACCACTATAAACCAAATACTATTCTCATGTACACGTAATAACGATAAAACAACCGCCCCCCTCCCCCCTTTATAGTCCTGTGTTGTATTAACGGAATCTGCATAATCTCATCGAGCCTGCAGGCATTTACCGCGGCCCGTGTCACCGCATTATCTGTGAGAAAAATACGATGGGGTAAAATTGGGTCATTAGGGTATATTGCGGTAATTAAGCTTTGCTTAGAATTATGTTTTTGGTGTGCATGATTTAGTAAGCATAATCAACATCAAGAATTATTTATGTAATTGTTTTTTTTGTTTTTTTTATATAAAGACGACTACCGCATTAGGGTACAAACCCTGTGTCGCGGGGGACTTTATAAACATACAAGTCACAGACACAAAGTACACCCAGAGTCGGAACAACAATTTGTGGATCACACAAAGTGGTGTCCCGTGTGGGAATCGAACCCACGATCTCTTGCGTAGCAGTCGAACACACTCCCACCGCATCACAGAGGTATGTTACAGAGAAAAGTCTGATTGTTACAGAGAAAATCTGTTGTACCTCCGACGCAAAAATAGGGGTGTTACAAGTTTCCAATCTCTGCGTTTTCCATATCTGCGCATGTGGGCTACATGGTAAGGTGATTTAAATTGAGTTGTGTTTTAATTGAAGGCTCGCAGTAATTCTAAAATAGATGATGGTTCAGTTTACATAAGAACTGAACTGAACACCCATTCGTTGCAACCGCGAAGCACAACATTTTATGTAACTAATGTTATGCAACGAATAAATGTATCTTTTCTTTTCAATGTGTCGGGTTTTTTTGAGTTTAAAGACAGCTCCAGTTCTATAGTACAAGGCTCTGTACGTATTTAATGTATGTATGTATTTAAAAGAGCACGGTGAAAGACCCCAAACTTGTGTACATACCGCCGAACAGATGTAACACGCCAGTGAAGACACCGATAAAAGGAAAAAGTGATAATAATCAAGCGAGGGTAGTTTCCAAAACCCGCGCTTCACGGAGGCGACACTGAGCTGAACCAGTCTACCCGTGGCCACGGTCGTTGCAATACAATCGAAACGCCGGGCAACAAAATAAAGGTCTCAAAATTGTTACGCGATTAAGACCCCTTGGTTATAAAATTTTATAAGACCCCAAACAGTTTTTTTTTTTTTAAATTGGTGTTACAATTTGTGTGTCCTGAATAATTTGGATATTATTGGAACTTTCAGCTATAGCGTTTTTTTTATTTGTCTCTTAGTAATGCGTACAGCTACGGAACCTCACAATGACGTGTTTTTCTTTGCTTAGAAACATATTATTAGGCCACAGAGTCGTTCATACACTACCGGAAAAAACACACGACGCTAAGTTGAGAGTGGTTAACTTCTCTATTCAACTAAAATGGCACTCAAAACCTTTTAATTTTTTGCTATTTTTTTGTACTCAAAACCTTTATGTATTTCCTATATTTGGTACTTGCTGACCTTCGTATGCGTTAATTTTTCCCGTTTTTGCAACATTTTTCATTGTTGCTCCGCTCCCATTGGTCGTAGCGTGATGTTATATAGCCTATAGGCTATATAACATCACGCTAGAATTTATCGAGGTAGGGTATACCCTACCTCGATAAATTCTCACTTCTCGCTATCCAACAGTAAAATAATTTTTCAATTCGAACCCGTATTTCCTGAGATTATCGCGTTAAAACAAACAAACATACAAACTCTTCAGCTTTATAATATTACTAGCAATCCCGCGCGACATAGTCTGCGTAATTTTTTTCCGTTTTTTTTTTCTTTTTAATTATAAAAAGACGACTCCCGCTGTAGGGTGTAAACCCTGTGTCGCGGGAGACTTTACAAACATACAATTCACGGACACAAATACACCCAGACTCGGAACAACAGTTTGTGGATCACACAAAGTGGTGTCCCGTGTGGGAATCGAATCCACAACCTCTTGCGTAGCAGTCGGATACACTCCCACCGCGCCACAGATTTCTTATTGCTGCTCTGTTCCTATTGGTCATAGCGTGATGTTATGTAGCCTTCCTCGATAAATGAGCTATCCAACAATGAAATAATTTCAATTTATCATCGGATCAATTCGGATCAGTAGTTCCTGAGATTATCACGTTTTTTGCATTAGTGGTGGGTAAAAAATGGAATACCCACTCTAAATAATAGATTTGCGACAGTAGCCGAGGATAGTGAGCGTTGGAATTAATCTACAATCTAGAGACCATATCCGCGCATGACACAGGCCGAGCCCAAAGGATTACAACCTAGCCGCTGTATATATTACTATATTTTTTAAACACACAGGTTTGTAATAAAAATTTGCGAGAATTTAATTCAAGAACCGGATTTTGTGATGGCAGTTTTTGAAAGCCCTCGATTGTAAACTCGATGGTTGAATCGATGCGACTATTACCATTTTTGGAGTGGTATGTATTTCTATTTACTTTTTACACGACTGCGCAAGAAGAAGAGTTTTGTTTTTTTTTTTTAAATAAGGTTTTCTATATCATATAGAAAAAGTTAAGTTCTCAAATTCGGCTTGCACTTTATTTGCGTTTTTAATTTAGTTTTTCATAGCTTGTATTTTTTGCACGGTCTTATTAGAAAAACAACATAAAACAAACTAAAAATTTGAGTAAAGCCTGTACAGCCGTGAAATAGGAAGTTTAAGTAACTATGTTATTGTTTTCTGTTGAAACAAAAGATTATACATTCCGTTTAAAGTGGTTCCTAACACAGTTCTGTTGTAGTAAGTGTTTTCTGGAGTATAATATGTTAGTCGTTTGTGCAAAGCAAATGTATAGCATATTTTGTTTGTATTCTGAGCTGCTGTAAACTAAGTTGTTTGCCCCAAGTTAATATTAGATGTGTTGTGTGAACTTAGTACTAATATTAGGTATAAGCAACAAAAATATTTTAAAAAATCTAACTTTTGATTTGCAGACTGTTGAAGGACGATGACGAGTATGGGCCTCTTCAAGACGTGAATAGATTTCGAGTTGGCAACGCCCCTGTGATATCCTTAATGTTGCAGGCTTCCATATGCTACGGTAACCGTTTACCATCAGGCGGGCCGTATGCTTGTTTGCCACCGTGAGGTATTTAACGAGGGCGCAAAAAAACCGACACTAGAAGGAGATTCATATATATTCAGTTGTCTGGTTGCTATACTCCAGGCTTTGCCTAGTTTGGGATCAGATGACTGTGTGTGAGTTGTCCCAAGATATGTTATTATATATTTACTTCCATTAATAAATACGTCAGTTTGTTACTACGTCAGATTCTGAGTTGGTCATTGTTATTGAGAGATGAGCGAAAGTAGGTACAGTCGAAAACATAGACATATATTCTATTTCAGAGAGATATCATTTACTAAAACATAATTCTTTAAAACCACACATTATTATAGTATACTAGCTGTCCCACGCAACTTCGTCTGCGTAAATGTTTCCCTTTTTTGCTACATATCTCATTGCTGCTCCGCTCCTATTAATCGTATAATGCAGTGGTTCTCAAACTTTTTAAATGACGGAACCCTTTTGGGAAGCAAAATACTTGATGGAACCCTACAATAAAACAATTATTTTTATAAGTGTATTCTTTATTAATCAGCATAATAAAAGTACAATGTATCAGTTACTAATTATTATTTACTTCACCACTTGGTAAGGACAATAATAGAAAACATTAAAAAAGAAAAAATCTAACTAGTGGGAGGTATGAAACTGTTTTTTATTTTTCATCAATTGCTTGATATCAGGTTTGATGGAAGAAAGTTGGAGTCTCATATCAGCTTCGGCGTCCAGTCTATTGCGATATTTTGTTTTCGTGGCTGCGTAGGTAGAGAATCCTGTTTCGCACAAATATGTAGTTGGGAACGGGAGAAGAATATCCAGAGCCATTTGGCCAAGCATTGCATATTCATCTTGGATTCTGCACCAAAAATCATTAAGAGGCGTCGTTTTGAACAATGACTCCATACTTGTGTCTGATGACATTTCTAAAAGAGATTCATATATCTCATTTGACATGTTTTCAGGCTTTTCCAAGTTGGGTAAAAAAGGATTATGAATCCAGGAGTTCACTTTAATTTTTGTATTGTGTTCTTCGGGAAAATACTTTTCAAAAGATGCGCGCATCGAACTGAGATATTGGACCAATTCTTCAAACACATTATCTTCAAACATTTCTGAGTCGTTTTCGCTAACAAACTCACTGAGTAACGTAAAACTTTCTATTTCTTTCTTACCAATGCAAATGATCCAAAAATCTAATTTTCTTTTAAAAGCAGTTATTTTATTATAGGCCTGAAACACTGTTGTCTGTTTACCTTGCAACGATAAATTTAATTCGTTAAGTTTTTGAAAGATATCCGCCATAAAAGACAATCGGAACAACCAAGTTTTATCATACAAACGGTCCTTCAAATTAAAAGAAGTATCTGCTGAAAGAAACATTTGTAACTCGGCTCTAAGTTCAAATAGCCTTGTTAAAGTTTTTCCCCGAGACAGCCATCGCACTTCTGTATGGAGCAGCAGTGTTTTATGTTTGCTGCCATAATCTTCACACAATAATGAGAACAATCGGGATTGTAGTGGTCGTGATTTGATAAAATTAATTATTTTTACCGCTTCATCCATAACTAATTTTAGATTAGACGGCATTTGCTTCATCGCAAGTGCTTGTCTATGCAGAATACAATGACTGGAACTACAATTAGGCGCTTTATTTTTCATTCGTGACACTGCTCCTGCTGTTTTACCTGTCATCGCCTTGGCCCCATCTGTACAAATGTCAATGCAATTGTTCCAACTGAGATTATGTTCTTCAAAAAATATATTTATTTTATTAAAAATTTCTTCCCCGGTAGTGTTTGTAAGCAGCGATGAACACATAAGCATGTCTTCTTCAAAAGAACTTTTATATGGATATCTCACAATAACCAGCAGGATAGCCAAACCAGCGACATCAGTCGACTCGTCCATTTGCAAAGCGAATCGTGTATTTTGTAGACGTGTAACTAGTTCTTGTTTGACGTAGCTTGCCAGATCATGGATTCGTCGTGAAACAGTATCGTTTGATAGCGGAACAGTAGAAAGATGCTTTGCAGATTTTTCATCAAGCATACATTTTGTTATGTCTAATACACATGGTTTTATTAATTTCTCAGCGATAGTGTGCGCTTCACCTGCTTGTGCAATGCGATAGCTAACTAAATATGATGCCTCCGTGGCCTTTTCGTTGGTAGTTTGTGTTACATGCATCATATTTTTTGACTTTCTAATAACTGATCTTTTTTGCGAACAAAAAATTCTTTATTCTTGTCTTTAGTCTCGGGGTGTACGGTTTCTAAATGTCGACGCAATTTGGCAGGTGCCATGGAACTATTTACTACAGGAAGCAGTTTACTACAGAGCATGCAGAGAGGTGAGCCGTTGGAATCAACAAATCCGAAACTGATATAAGATTCATCATACTTCCTTTTTTTCGTCTTTGAAACCGTCGAGCTTGACGTCGTGGCACTCGTGGCATCATCTTCTGGATCGGTGATTGCTAAATTCTCCGCGCGCATTGCTTTTGAACATTCAGCGTCATTAGAAGATGTTGTTGGAACACGTTTAACACCTTTAAGCCAACGTTCCATTCTTCTTTATTTATAATGTTACAAGTCAGGATAGTGGGGTTTAAATAATGCACAATCGTTACTGCGTATAAGAGACTAAATTTAGAACCTACAGGGAAGAAATGTATAAAACTGAGACAACAGAATACAGCAGGCAGTAAAACAATGAACACTAGTTTCTCGCTAGCGAGCTTGTAAGTAGGTAGTAACTTATCGCTCCGAACGCTAATCATCAACTGACGACGCCAACGCGCGATCGCCGCTTTTATACTTAGTCCTAGACTCGATCTCAAATATTCTCGAAAATACTCGAGTCGGCACCTTTGATAAACAAAAAGCAAAAATAAAAACAGAAATTTAAAAATAGCGTTGTAAACAATATCGACTTTATCCTTTGAAGTTAGAGACGAAAGTCGCTTGTTGACAACTATAGCGTCTAATTCAGAGGCGGCTTTTATCAAAGAGACTGAGCGCTTACAAGTATACTACCCGCTCGTTTTAAGTTTGCCGCTGGCGATAGGTATGAGTGTATGACGTTCGAAATTTTTTATATAAAAATTGTGTACGGTAGATATTTGGGTAAAACTATGACACATTATAAGTTTTGTTGTCACGTGGGGGAGGGTACGCGCATTCCACAGACCGGCAAACTTAGAGCGAACGCGTTGTACAAGTATAAAATTGTTGAGACCAAACTTATAAGATATTGTACCAGCTAATGTAACACAAGCTTATACAAATACAAATAAATAAATAAATAACATTCATAGCGTTTTGTCTCCGCGCGGCCGCGGAGTCCGCACAGCCGCGGAGCGACCAGAGAGAGGTGTTTTGATTTTTTTATTTCTAAATTCTTGCGGAACCCCGACAGAGGTATCACGGAACCCTAGGGTTCCGCGGAACACACTTAGAGTATAGCTGGTATAATGTAATATAGCTTATAGCCTTTCTCGATAAATGAGCTATCTAACAGTGAAATCATTTTTCAATTCGGATCAGTAGTTCCTGAGATAACCGCGTTCAAACAAACAAACAAACAAATTCTTCAGCTTTATAATATTAGTATAGATAATCATTCTTTTATAATACGTTCGAAAGCCAAAACCACATGCCGTTAGTTTCCTTTTCAATTCTAGTATATAATAGATCCAATCTCTGATACAACGACCAGTATACCGTAGCTTTTACGCTTGATTTAACCTGCAACTCATTGTTCCATTCTGTGAATGAAACAAAGAGGTGAGGGAGTTCAAGTTAAATTGGACAGTTTTATCCTGTAACTATGAAGGGATGTGAATTTAGCTTTTTGGTTTCGATTTGGTATGTATTGTTGCCTGCTGTAATTTGCATTCAGATTCAAGAAAAATGTAGATTTGTGGCATTGTTAGGGATTTTTTGACTGTGTAGACGTAGTTGTAATAGTATATCTTGGAAAAACTATTTCGATGTAAATTAAATAGCAGGCGAATGGCTGATAACTTTAAGGAAATAGTTATAGAAGTTATCAATTTTATGTAAAAAGATTGAAGAAGTGCTAGAAATAGTATAAAGAAATCAAATTTAAGTAAGTACCTATTTCACTAAATCGATTCGGTTAGGTTAGGTTACAACTGTGACAACAACGCAAGAGGTGAGCGAGCGAAGCGAGCGGGCAGCGGCAGCAGCCGCCGAGTGCCAGAAACATCAAATTTAAGTTTAAATAAGGAATAAATATGCTGAATTGTCGACATCGACAGTAGGGCCATATAAAAAAAAAAAAAAAGGAATAAATATAGTTCTCTATTATATTATTTCATAATACTGCCAATATTAATTATAAAGTCATAATAATATCAAGCTTTATTAACATGGTCACCCTACTACAACATCGAAGTTGACGTTAATACACTGAAATTCATCAACAATAATTTGCCTTAGGCGTTTTGTTTAGAGCCGTGTTATGCTATTTGACTGCGACACAAACTACACTAACGACCGTAGGCTTGTATTGTCGTTTAGGAGGGGGGGGGGGCTGTTGTTGCACTATAACTACCATGCCTTTTCCAGTAAAGTCTATACCGAAACGAAAATTATGATATTAACACAAACTTACAAATACAAAACATGTCTTCGTATCAGAAACATTTTGAATAAAAATATACACACACTATATACACTTTACAAAAAAATCACAGGAACAGATACGACAAACCAGAAGGTCTCAGCATATTTGAAAAGAAATACTTGTTTTGAAGGAGCAAGTTTATATAATAAACTAGCTGTGCCCCGTTTACTAACAGTTTATTAACCTATGTGTTAATCCAGGGTGTCAGCTAACTCGTTTAGACGTTAAGAAGTAACAAACATACACACTCACAAACTTTCGCCATTACAATATTAGTGTGATTACCTACTGATATTATGAGCATACAATCCTTCACACTGTTCAAAAATAATCTAAAATACCATGTCTTAAGAGATTTCTCGCGATTAGATTAATTAATAAAATTGTGGTAGAAGAAAAAAAAAAGTTTATATTTTACGTAAACACTCTCTGTATCTTATTGCTAACAAAATGTATACCACAGCACCCCCTTGGATCCGCCACTGTAAAAATATATACATTACCGTCTTTGGATAATACTGTGTCTGTTACTTCACATGTTAAACATAATTAATAATTTTAAGGTCATCTTAAATCTAAACTAATATATATCACTAGCGGCCCGCTCCGGCTTCGCAAGTGTATAAAATATATGGATATATACACATAAACCTTCCTCTTCAATCACTCTATCTATAAAAAAAACCGCATACATAGGGATGTAGAGAAAGCGACTTTGTTTTATACTATGTAGTTATAACGTAGAAAGATTTGTTTCTTTTGTTTGTTTCTTACAATTTAACAAAAAACTACTGGATCGATTTTCAAAATTGTTTCACCGTTAGAAAGCCACTTTGTCGGGAAGTAACATAGACTGTTTTTGTACTTTGCTGTCAAAAAAATTAGAGATCCCTACGAAAATTGCAATAATGTAACTCAAGGTATAAAAAACTACGATATGACACTTGTGCCAAGCCGAGGCAGGCAGCTAATATTATAAAGACTGCCTGCCAACATAAAAGTTAATTTGTTGCAGTAATTAGTCTAATGTACATCTTTCTTCAGGAAAAGATTTCCATGCCATATCTTTATTACACGGAACTGGGGCTTAACGATTAAGTACGCAAATGATATGCTATCCTTAACAGGGATAAAAGATATACTTACATTATGTTTAAGTAATTAGGAATGAATATTACCGTTGTTAATTTCTTTCACAAGACGATTGTCCCTACCATCTCCTTAATCTACATAAGAGATACCGATGTTTGTACCTTTTGATTTCAGAGGTTATTTTTAAAAGTTGTGAGCCGATTTTGATGAAATTTGGCCAATGTCTGATTGCTTTTAGTTAACTTAATGGCTACTTCCTAACTTGTGGCTTAGGGAATTAAATAATGGGGACTTTTGCAATACGCCTATTCCTAGGTTAGAAGTCTTTTGACGGAGCTGCGTTTATAGGGCTCCCCTAATTTAAATTCTTTGCGTAAAGAGTATTACAGAAGTGGTTGTTAAATTTTTTTATTGCTTGTTTTTTGTTTTTTTTTTTAAATTATGCTCGTAAGTTTTAAAAGCATAGATGATTATAATAAAGTGTATAATTTAATGTTGGAATGTAGATTTTGTTCTATTGTAAGCTTATACTGCCAAGTATTACGAAACGAAATACAATTTGATTGCATCAAATATGGTAGGTATAGAGGATACCTACCATAATAAAATAGTTACTATTATTAATAGGCATAATTAAACAGGTATAAGCAATATCTAAAGTCGGTAGCTAGAACCAAAATTAAACACCATTCTTTAAATAATACATCCTTCTGTTTTTCTGTACCGATTTGGAGAAATGAAATAAAATAAGTGTTTGTCTGTTTGAGGTTTGAATTCGTAGCCTAAAGTTTCTAGAAAATGCAGTTACTTCTTGGATCCTATCACCAGTATAAATTTATAATCTACATATACCACTCTACACTAGAGATGAATCAATTTGTCGTCGACTAATCCGACAATCTGGCCATATTTGTAGCCGACTATTAGTCAGCAAAAATTACAGACCAGGCCCATTAGACAAGTGGCATAAACTCTAATTAAATATAATTATGTCAGAATGACTTACCGTATTGCAACGGCCGTGGTCACGGGTAGACTCTACCTCTAGTCTACCCGTGACCACGGCTGTTGCAAAACGGTCAAAACGTCGGGCAATAAACAAGGTATTTTACCTTAAATTATTCACGCGATTAAGACCCGTAGTATATATCATTTTATAAAACTTCTTGCATTAAAATATCCTACCTTATCGCCACGTACAGTAATTATTTCACTGTAAGTGCAACACAAGTTTAATCCTATCAGCTGTTTGCGAACAACCCACCGTAAAAGCCGACAGTGCACAGGAACTATGAACAAAATTAAAAACAACAAACATATACACATACATTATACACATATAATACAGACACTGTCAACGATCACCGTTTTAATCTAGAAAGCGTTGTGCTCTGGGCTCTTGCACGAATTTCACTATAGCTTTGTAAAGTAAACATTAAGTATTTCATTTATTTTGAATTAAAGCAGGAGCGTTAATGTCTTCATGTGAGACTGGATTTTGTTCCCGGCTTAACCCTGTTATTTTTTATTATAACCAATAGGTTAGGTATAATAAAAAATAACAGGGTTAAGCAGGGTTGCTATTCTGACGTTTTAAGTTCCAATACCTATTGTAAAGTTTCGGCAAAATTCATCCAGTGGTTTTGCATAAATCATTAACAAACATCCATCCTCACAAATCCTCACAAATTTTCGTCAGACTACGCTTTGCCTGTAACATAATATCCTCAAGCTCTAAGCTGATTTTATACCACATTTCATCTTAATTGGATCTTAGTATCTTCTAAAATTATAAGATTCAAGCAACTGTTGCCCGCGACTTCGCTCCCGTGAAAATTTTGAAAAACAAATTTATCGCACAAAAAAAACCGTTGTAAATAATTATAATAATAAATATCTCCTTTCCAAATTATGTTCAGATCCGTTTACCAGTTGTGGCGTGATTGTATAACAAACATCCAAACTTTGGCATTTACTATATTAGTATATCTATATATATAAAAGGATAAGCTGACTGACATATCAACGCGGGGCCTAAACTATAAGGGTTAGAAACTTGAAATTTTGCACAAGGGTTTCTTTTATAACGTAGGGGAGCACTAAGAATGGATTTTTGGAAATTCACCCCCTAGGGGGGTAAAACGGGGGTGCAAAGTTAGTATAAACTTTGTCATTAAAATATTTTGGTAACAATCAGACATCCACGCGGGTGAAGCCGTCGGGCATAAGCTATTTATATAATAATATATAGTAACACAATATATCTATAGCCAACTATAGTAAACTTAAATAAGCTAATTATAATAATATTAACAAAGGCTATCGTATTTTCATTTAAGTGTTTAAAAATCCACACTTACGTCAGACGTCAGCTTTTATGCCATGTTACGGTAACTATATGAAAATATAGTAAGATTTGTGCTAAGCATACAGCACATTTTTAATGAATCCATTACGTATTAGTGAAGGCAAGTAATTGCTATCAAACTTTAATTTTTGTAATGATATTGGCAAAGTGCAAATACTGAAAGATTCTCATTATGAGTTCCTTTGATCCTGTGATACACATGATGAAGTAAATAACTTTTTTTGAATGGAGATGCAAAATTACATATTAAAATATTTTATGTTGATGAGCCTGTGACTTTTTGGTTTGTTTGTTTGTTCCAGCTGACGTTAAAAGCTGCTATCTGGAGGTACTGGACGGATTTAGATGGAACTGATATATTGATACTATATTGATACTTTTGTTTTTCAAAATGCTTAATGTCTCACATAATAAATAAAACCTTCTGTAATGATAACTTTGTTTAAAACAATGAAAGCGCAGGTTGCAGGTACTATACCAATATACGGTAAATTGCCTGTAAATTCTTGAGTGCTAAATAGAATCTAGTGGTTTACAATAAAAATAAATAATATAACAAGTATATAAATTTTTAACAGTTATAGGTTATATAAAACACTCGGATGTATAAATCTTGAATTCTTTTCATTTAGGAACTCGGTTTAATTAATTAGCGGTTAATTGAAGTGAAGTAAATACTAAAATAAGAGTTAAATTAAAATTACATTGTAAGCACGGGGCGTATAAAATTTACTTAAGTGGATACTAGTAAATAAAAAGCCCAGGAAATAGAATTACGGAGCTACATGTAGGTACTACAGAATATAAAAATATATATAATTCGACTGCCTCTGTGGCGCGGTGGGAGTGTATCCAACTGCTACGCAAGAGGTCGTGGGTTCGATCCCCACCCAGGATAAAACTTTGTGTGATGAGCACGATGGTTTATTCTGTGTCTGGGTGTTATTTATCTATAATATGTATGTATTTAGAAATATATAAGTATGTTTATCAGTTGTCTGGTTTCCATAGTACAAGCTTTGCTTAGTTTGGGATCAGATAGCGTTGTGTGAGTTGTCCCAAGATATTATTATTATTATATTATTATTATATATTATTTAGGTGGTATGCGCCTGAATAATTATTTTGTATTAAAACCGGGCAAGAGCATATCGGACCATGCTCGGTGTAGGGTTCCGCAGCCTTGAATAATTTCATTAGGAGAAGAGCGTATGTTCATGGCACCTACGCTCTTTTATTGAGAAACACAGCTTTTCAGCAATTATGGTATGTCCGATCATGTCCGAAATAGTTTTTTCATTTTTTTTTCATATTTCTTGGTTACGATTCAAAAGTTAAGGGGCACAATTTATGCAACTTTCGTATTGATTATTTCCAAAAACATTTACTAAAGCAAACAAGTTTATTAGAAACCTTATTATTAAAAGACCTGTCGAATGATGTACCACACATAGTAAACGTTTGCTAAAAAAAAATCAGCTTCTGTTATATGTATGAAGTGCCTCTCCCCCCCTTAAAAATATTTATATTTATTATTTAGTAAGTAATGGCTACTATAAGACACCTTTTCACCAAATTTCATCAATATTCATTGATTAGTCTTTGAGTAAAATTCCTGTGACATACGGATGGACAGACAGACAGACAGACGGACATGACGAAACTATAAGGGTTCCGTTTTTGCCATTTTGGCTGCGGAACCCTAAAAAGAGGATGAATGGACGTAAAACTGACCGTACCCGGAACTATACTTTGTAGATTACACAAGGTGGTGTCCCGAACGGAGCTCTGCTGATACCATGATTGGGAATCGCTTGGAATTATTTAACTCATCTAATATTACAAAACAACGATTATCGACCAATAGCGTACGTGTACGTATTTGTCTTGCCACTACAATTTGACATTAGAAATCTCTATAAAATTGACGTATGTAATTTCTATAGTCTATTACAAGACATAACTCATCCTAGTCTATTGTCACAAGAGCGATAGGTACATCAGCACATTACACGGTGCGCTTGACACCGCACACAATGCAGCCAAGTTGTTCCTTTTATGTTCGCCATATTTTTTATTTAAAAAATTACGACAGAAAATCAACGGCCTTTGTTTGAGCTGCTCATGTTAATGTACAGTCTGTTTCAGAAAAGAGAGCTTGCCTTTTCACTGTAGGTAGTGTGGAGATAAAAATGTGAAGCAATGTTTGTCTAACAATGCACCGCGGCTTTTGCCGCGCTAACTAGAAAGAACTGATTTCCATATAAATTTTCATCCCATATTTTAACCCATTTAGGGTAGTTTTCAAAAAACGTTAATTTACTATTTAAAAGCTAATTGGTAATGTTCATATTGCTTATTTCAAAATTGGGTCCAAAATAGGGGCGAGAAGTTGTTTAGACTCCAAGTGGTCCCAAGATATTTATACTTATATTAAGATTCCAACGTAGTTATTAAGCGTCAAAATATTAATTAAAGAATTGAATTGCCTTTATGTCTTTCTAAGAATTAAAAGCAATTATATATATTTTGTAAGCGAAATATTTACAATTTGTCGGTCATTCAATAAATCTAGATCAGTCACGGTCAGACTTTAATTATATTTTTTCAAATGTTCATATTGAAGTTGTTAAAAGCCTTTTTATTAACTAGCTGACTCGCACAACTTCGTCTGTGTAAGTTTTCCCCTTTTTTGCAACATTTCTCATTGCTGCTCCGGTCCTATTCATCTTAGCGTGATGTTATATAGCCTATAGCCTTCCTCGATAAATGGGCTATCCAACAGTATAACATTTTTTAAATTCGAATCAGTAGTTTATGTGATTACCGCGTTCAAACAAACAAACTTTTTAGCTTTCTATTATACTAGCGGACGCCTCGCGGTTGCACTCGCGTAGTTCCCGTTCCCGTGGGAATACAGGGATAAAAATATGATATGATAGCCTATGTCACCAGGGGTTAGTGTAGCTTCACAACGATGAAAGAATTTTTCAAATCCGTCCAGTAGTTTCGAAGCCTATTCAATACAAACAAACAATCAAATCATTCCTATTTATAATATTAGTATAGAAGTATAGATTAAAATTCAATTATAACCACGTTAAAAAATGGTAAAGTAAATCAGATCTAAATGATAGGCTTTTGTATATTCGGAGTTAAAATTGAATCTTTAATAATGCCGCGCACGATTAGAAATGTGTTATATTATTTTTTTTCTTTTATGGCATCCACTGGGGGCGACAATACTGCCAAAGACTGATAAGCAATGATCGCTCGTGTTGTGATTGATGTTAAATTAAACGAATCATTATATTATTTGAGGTTGAACATGTGACAACAGTTATAAAACAGTTAGGATTGAAGTGAACAATTAAAATACTAAATTAATATAATGAAATCAATTAACGTGGAAAAATATTAGTTATAAAACAAAAATGCAGTGACAGACATGTTCTTTGGATTAGATCATAAAATATTTAGTAACAAACCCTTCTAGCTAAGCTTAATAGCTTGCATAAAGTATGGGTTTACATCGGTAGTGTAATGGGTAGGATTCGAACCCGAGACCTCACGATTGCGAGTCCGATGCCATTAGGCCACCGCCGCCTCTTTATTATGAACTGTTTGTTTCATGCCACTACAAACATGTTTTAAACATATAGATTGTGTATATTTTCGTACTTGTCTTTTAAAGCCCATTCATTTAATACCCCACATTAACGCCATTTGGATTTTTTATAAATTTTATGTACCTCACTTGCGTCATCAAGGTGAATCTAATGCCGTATCATTTATTAAAATCAAAGATAAGTTGAGCGATTGAGGAGTTATGAGCGGACATAGGAACATTAGAAGGATACATACATACACATCAAACACAACCCTCCTCTGCAGTCGGGTAAAAATAATAATTAAAACTGCATTCTAAGATATTTTATTAATCGCCTGTCTGTATCAGGAGTCGAACACGGCAAATATGAAAAAAAACCGTCCTGTATTTTTATGTCACCCATCGCTTCACCAAAAAAATGGTTGTCTATAAAGTCGGTTTACGGACGATTATTTTATGTGATAGCGTCATAAGATAACATTCTTGATATGTAATAAACAACCATGCCTGTGACACGTTTAAAAAAAAACAACAACAACAACTGTATCGCACGTCGCTGCAATCGCCAAAACATTGATGACATTGTAATAAGCAACCATGCCTGTGACAGATTTAGTGGACTCGGGTGCCCGACGGCCACAATACTTCACTAATATTTAATAACATAGCATCTTCAAAGAAAGGGAATTGTGTGGTTGTGGGACACATTTTAAAGTACGTATATATGCTAATTAAATACTATCTCTATCTACGTATGAGTATGAAGAAGACACATCCCGACATCTCGAGCTTTAAATTTTCTGTGCGGTATTCAAAAACCCCATGCGAGATTTTTTGGAACGTCACGTCACGATTCCAGAAAAAAATCTGCTTATTATGAAGTATGTTCCAAAAACCCCCTGCGAGAGTTTTTGGAACGTCACGTCACGCTTCCAGAAATAAACGACTTATTATGAAGTATGTTCCAAAAACCCCCTGCGAGAGTTCTTGGAACGTCACGTCACGCTTCCAGAAAAAAAACTACTTATTATGAAGTATGTTCCAAAAACCTCCTGCGATAGTTTTGGAACGTCACGTCACGATTCCAGAAAAAAACTACTCATAAAGAAGTATGTTCCAAAAACCCCAGGCGAGAGTTTTTGGAAATTCACATCACGCTTCCAGAAAAAAACTACTTATTATGAAGTATGTTCCAAAAACCCCCTGCGATAGTTTTTGGAACGTCACGTCACGCTTCCAGAAAAAAAACGACTTATTATGAAGTATGTTCCAAAAACCCCCTGCGAGTTTTTGGAACGTCACGTCACGCTTCCAGAAAAAAACTACTTATTATGAAGTATGTTCCAAAAACCCACATTCACTTATTTTGCCCCCATGGTTAGGCGTTCAGTTAAATCTTATAATATTAACTTTCGTAAAGAAATATAGACAGTGAGTGATTCTAGGTAAAGCTAATTTGATTTAGAATTCGTAAAGTTTTTAGGTTTTTTTCTGGAAAGACTAATACGTTTTCCAACCTGATTAAATAAATTTATTCAAACTTTTATAATAAGAAATAAATAATAAAAAGTAACAACTGAAGTTAAAAGAAGTTTACTTTAGTTTAATACATTTTTGTTCTAGTTAAAAACTAGCGTATATCTTTGTTGAATTTGTTACTGTATTTCAGAGACCCATTTGGCAACCTTGGCATATCCAAAGGTTGCAAAACGGAACCCTTTGTCTGTCTGTCCAGTATCTGTTTGTCAGATCTTTTATCACAGAGCTGTATCTTCTAAACTGTAATAGGTAAACACTGAAAAAATGGCGCGGTGGGAGTGTGTCCGACTGCTACGCAAGACGTCGTGGGTTCGATCCCTACACGGGACACCCCTTTGTGTGTTGTTCCGAGACTAGGTGTACTTTGTGTTTGTGAATTGTATGTTTGTAAAGTCCCCCGCGACACAGGCCTTGTACCCAACAGCAGGAAACGCCATATTTTTTTTTTTTTTTTTTTTTTTTCTTGTGCGTCTGCATCTACAATCAGTCCCAGGACTATAAGCAGATTTGTTGGGCGGTTGAAGCAGTAGATAAAAAAAATAAAAAAAAAGATTGTGGATTTGTGTATACTTACCATCAACAAGGGCGCTATAAAATGAAAACAACATAATTGCCATAAAATTAAAGGGATCAAATACAAGAAACTTGTTTTATCGCCATTTTTCGTACGGAACCTTTTTTGTGTTCTTTGGCTAAATAAATATTTTCTTTCCATTTACTCGTGTTATTTGTAAGTCGTTAGCTTCATCATGAATATAAAAAAGCAAATTGGCTCATTGTGAGATAGTTTAATACTTAAATATCCCCGTAAATAAAGTTTTATATTTAATTTATTTGCTTTATTATACTTTAATACGTTTTTGCTAAAAACTTTTTTATTTAGTGCCCAATAAATAAGTTAAATGTGAATTTAAATTGTTTTAGAATTAATGTTCAAGGGATTCAATGTGTTGTGCTCCCAAAAAAGGTGAGTGAACTGTGAATCTAAGGGAAGAACCATGAAATTGTCGAAATGGAGTTAACCAATAATGTTTTAGTTTTATTCGTCCAACTATAACGATTATCTTTATAAAAATTGCATATAAAATTATAAAAGTAATATTCAGGCCCAACGTCAGCATAAATCTGTGTTTAAATGGTTTTTGCAACGAAACTCACAGAGTGGTACAAGTTCCTCAGGGAAACGGTTGGTGGCGCGACGATCGCCGAAAATCGTATCATGTGGAAGCAAAATTCGACTCAAATGGATATATATCGGTGCCAGAGTTGGTAATGGCTTATGGCCGGTATCCTAATGGTCACGGGATCAAGTCCAGCCTGAGACATATTTTTACTCCATGCATATAAAACTATAACGATTTTATAAACGATATTGGATTGCTGTTATCCGTTGATGCAGTATGTGTGGTTAACGCCATAATTTGCTTACAAATTCCATTTTACCAAACTCATGAATTAATCTATACTATATCTATACTAATATTATAAAGTTAAATAATTTGTTTATTTGTTTGTTTCAACGCCATAATCTCAGGAACTACTGGTGCGAATTGAATTTATTTTTATATTCACGGTTGGATAGCCCATTTATCTTAGGAAGATTATAGGCTGTATAACATCACGCTGTGACCAATAGGAGCGGAGCAGCAATGAAAAATGTTGCAAAAACGGGGAAAATTTACGCAGATGAAGTTGCGCGGGTCAGCTAGTAAATCAATAACATTTTTAACACTATTTTTAAAGACAGCTCCTGCGGTAGTGTACGAGCTATGTGTCGTGGGGGAATTTACAAACATACAAGTTACAGACGAAAAGTAAACCTGGACTCGGAAGAATAACTTGTTGGTCATACAAAGTGGTGTCCGTTTTGGGACTTGAACCCACGGCAGTACAACAGTCGTACACACTCCCACTGCGCCACCGAAGCTTTCAATCAGGTCTCCTTTAATCGCCAAGTTAAACTGGGGCTAATTATAAACAAAACAAAAATCTACAAAATACATTACATGTTCAGTTTCTCTAGAGCTGGTTGCATTACAAGCAGACATTTATAAAAGACTTTGCCTCAATTAGCTTGCAATTAGCCGCTGTCTGCGGAATTTCATGTTACTGTGAAGTAAAATTGTAAATTTTGTGTTGCATACCGAGATTTCACTGCTAAAGGGTAAATAGCATGAAATAGCTAAACAGCACACAGTACAACTACTTTACGTACCAGAATAAAACCACACCCCAAACACTTTCGACAAAATTTGTGTAGCTTTGACAAAATGAATGTAACTAACAAAACACTTTAAGCTTTCACTATGGGATATAATATTTATTATATCCCGAAATTTATATTATATCCCGCAATTAGTGTTCACACTGTAAGATATGCTTTCTGACCTAGTTCAGTTGCGGATGTCATAGAATGAAGAAGTAAAATATAAATTTGTTGACATATCGTTATATCGGTCGGAAAATATATATAATATGAAAAGTCAGGTTTAGGTGATTGGCACACTGCCCCGCTTCACGCAGCGTAGCGCCAGAGTGCGTGTTTTCAGAAAACGCATTCACGTTGCGGTTTCGCAGATCACACGCCTTCATGCGGGGAACACGCGCCGTCAACGTTTTATCCTTAATCTTATAGAGAGAAAGAGATAGGTCTGCACTCCCGCAAACACGCGCGTGTTTCCGTCGCACCACCAGCGTAGTACGGGGTAGTGTGACAAGAGCCTTACACCCTAAAAAATGTTTGAAATTTATTTAAAAGTAACTGAGCCGTGAGCATTATCTAATTAGTGCAAAAAATTGCGTAAAAAACTGAATAGTATTTACACGATAACATAGATAGCATGCGCGAGCAGTTTGTGCAAAAATTGGCACAAACTGTTTGCGCATGCAAGTCTCTGCGTGTAGCCGCACCCCTAAACGCCCCATGCACAATCTTATTTGCACAAACCTGTTAGCGCAAACCTTTACTTATAGTCTTCATAAACATGCTTAATTGAGCAAATTAATTTGCGCCAACTAGCATTTTGTACAAGCCATTTGTGCGGTATGCCGTTTTACCGTCTAAACGTGTTTGCGCAAACTAGAATTTGTGCAAATAAGTCGTTTGGTGCAAGCCATTTAAGCGGTATACAGTTTTGCCGGCTTAACGCATATGCTTACTTGTACAAACGAGACGTTTTGCAAATAAGATTGAGGTTGTTGCCGGGCCCTATGGGCCCACAAAAGGAGGATACAAATCGTCTTCAGGTAACATTCCCAGAAGGCAGGCATCATTATTCACGCGGAAGTATGCCAAAGCGGGGCTGGAATCGAACCACCTACCTGGACTATGTTAGTAGACCTCAATTTTTTCTACCTTTTCATGCATGCGAGTTAGGCCCTCGCAGGCGCCATCTAGCCGGTAGTTAAAGAACTATCATGCTTCCTTACAGAGAGCATTTTAACGAATTATGATGTCGGAGGCCGATAATTATAGTAATTTTTATAGGCATTTCTTGCCTTCTTGTCTACAATAATTTAATTTTTTAAGGTAGAAAAATTTGAAGTCCAGGAATCGAACCCGAGACTTTCGTATGCCAAACCGGCTCCGGAATCGAACCACCTATCTGAAAATACAATTATTGCATTACATTTTCACTTCAAATATAATTCAATGAAATCAATCTGGTTTTAAACAACCAGTTTAATTTAATTCTGGCGGTAGTTTTATCTCCGTTTGGTCAGTTTTCGATGAAATGTTGAAATAAAACCTATATCGTAAGTATTGGAGGTGGTATTTCCAAAATGTTTTATTGTGAAGTGTTTTAATTCAGAGAGCTGTATCAAGTGTATCAAAGTTATTCCGCCGCGCGAGGACTGTTGAAATATGCTGGTATTTATTTCACGCAAAAATTGACTGCCTCAACAAACAGTAGAATGTGCAAAATCTCATTTTTAGGGTTCCGTATCTGACGCAGGTACTCACCCGACACTGGTGTTTTGGGAGCTGCATCGCATCAGGCAGTAGGAATACGATATTTTTGCAATATTTTGTAAAAGGATTTGCGCAGTTGACATAAGCCTATTGTAACCTAAGTGAATTACATACTAACCCACTAAAAAGGAAGAAATAAAAAACTTTTTACAAACAAAAAATTTCACACTTCAATAATAAATACATGCAACTAAAAAGCAAAAAATAATATACCTAGAAATACAAAAAAAAAATTAAAATTAAACATTTTGTAGTTGGTGCCGAATAAAACATAAAGACTACTATTAAGTTGTAAAGCCTACTTAGCTGTGATAGTTTTCGTTTTAATTTCACTATATATACTACTACCGTACCGATTTTTTTCACATACTCACCCAACATTAACCAGTTAGCTGGCAGGCGGGGGGGGCGGACACTTGACTCTAACAAAAAATTGCACTTTAAAGCTTAATATATCACAAACGGATCCCTAAATCGAAAAATGGTCTTTACAACCCCTATCTAATAAAATAAAATACACGTGGCTAGGTGAAAAAATCATATCCCTACTTTACTTAAAGGGAAGGTACCCATTTTTTTTTAATTCTATTTTTTTACTTTGTCTGCATAAGTAACATGTCCATGCAAAATTACAGCCTTCTAGCACTAACAGTCTCTGAGCTAAGCTGCGGACGGACGGACATGCCGAAACTACAAGGGTTCCGCTTCACCAGTTTGGCTACGGAACCCTAGCAAAAATCGAATAAACAGTAAATAAACTAATTGTATCTTGAATTTTAATGACACTCATTTTACTTGCGACTTGAACTCAAAGAGATTAAAAAAACTTGCTCCTCACAACTTGCAAACATAACTTATACCCCTTAATTAAGGGTCCCTCTGCACGGCTACACTACCTGCTAAAACCAGCTCGAGTTTCCAGCCTGCGACGTGCCAGCTAAGTGCCTCCACTTCACGTCCAACCGACTTCGCCAGACCATCAAGATCGACACGTTGTCGTATTGATTGATAGTAACTCCTTATCCAAAACCTATTTGCTTAGATTAACCTTAATTTAATTCATAACTAGAACTTAATTTTATCCTCAAAACTTTGGTTATAACTTGTATAACTTCAAAGTAAAATCTGTATCAGAGTAACTATGTAAGTATTTTTTTTATTTGACTCTCCTTCAAGCAGTAGAATCATTTCTATAAAGGCTAAAACGCTACAAAAGTTAAACATTTTACCTAATCTCCCAACTATTCTATTACGTCATTCGATCTTTCATCCGAGAGGATTATCGTGGCACTATTCCCGGGATTTTTCACGGGGTTATTTCCCGGGGTGGGAAGGAACCGCGGAGATTTATTAGAATAGGGGGCGGGATGTGCTGATACGTAATTTATGAACCGAAAACTGTAGCCAGCGGATTTCTTTAATGATAACATCGGTTAGTCTACCATTTACTAGTTTGCACGTTTACTGATAGGACTTTAGGGTTATGATGATGAACTTGATGAATTGAGGACTTTTCCAGGCGATTAAAAATAGTTGGATAACTAAGGATTGCATTTACAAAGATTTTTTTTAAAGAAGACTTGTACTCCTATACTTATCTGTTACCTATTTAAAATAGTTCATAACAATTCATGATAATGCTGTACGAGTTGGAATACCTCGGTGGCGCGGCGGGAGTGTGAGAGGCTATAGGTTTGATTCTTACGTATATGTACCGTGTCATATCAACTCAACTGTCCCGTGAAGAAATCTACCTATCTCCACACGGAATGTTAGGGCCCTAGCTCATGTGTTAGATAAACTCCATCAGGAATCAGTAGCTTTTCCTTAATTCCTAATTGAGGTCTATAAAGTCTCCCGAAATAAAACACAATTCAGGAGTTTTCCTTTTTATAATTACAGGGCTGATTATACACTGATTTTTATAGAGATAGCTATAATAACTTCTCATACGTTATATCTCGGTAACGAACAGCCCCAATAAGAGCAACTAGTATATTTTTAAGATAACTAGCAATGTGGGATTGTGGTCCCACATTACTTTGGAAAATCTATTTGCCGACTTTTGTAGTGAACAGACGTGCGTTTTAATATTAGCATTATTTATACATGTTTATTAAAATCAGTGACCTAGATTACTACACACTTGCAATTTATAGCAAATAAGTAAATTTTAGTATGACAATCGAGTAAATCAAACTATTGCTACTATGGAAAGTAGCCCTCGCAGCCCTCCCAGCACACCTCAGTCTCAACAGACAAAAAACCTCACCGTTGAAGCCTTGAGGACCAGCGATATCAAGCACTGGATGACATCAATTAAACAATGTCTGAATGAGGTATGTCAGATTGCTGCAGACGGGAAACTGAACTCAGAGCAAAAGCTAAGGATAAATACTATTGCGCGAAAGGTGGGAAATGGAGTCTCTCAAATGGCTGTGCACTATCAATCATTAAAGGAAAAAGCTATTTTAATTCATACTTCACTAGAAGCCTTGAAGGAAAACCAGGACCTAGCTGAATGCCTTAATGATTTCAAAAAATCTATCAAGCAGACAATGGAAGAAACCTGCAATAAACCAGTAAGTCAAGACAAGCTCTCCTTTGCCGAAATGGTCAAGACCCGTAATAATAATATTCTGCGGCCTAAAAGTTTCAGCTCAATAGCAATATACCCAAAAGATGGACAAAAATCCAGTGACGACACTAAATGTGTAGTCCAAAAAATTATCTGCCCAGAGCAACTAAAATTGCATGTAAGAGGACTACGTAGGACCAAGAACGGCGGTGTAATTATCAGCACTGAAACCAAGGACGATATAGAGAAACTTCGTAAGTCGACCCAACTAACCAGTTCCGGGCTGAAGGTGGAAGAGCCGCATAAAAGAAAACCTAGAATCACAGTCATCGGAGTTCCAGCTACTCTACGTGACCAGGAAGTGTTTGACTGCATATTTGAGCAAAACCTAACTGACAAGATACCAAACCTAACGCGTGAATCGTACATGTCCTCTATGAAGTTAAGTCACAAATCGGGAAGAAAAGACGCACCAACATGCAATTTAGTACTGGAAGTGTCGGCTAGCATAAGAAAGGCCCTTATACTCGTAAATCAAGATCGTGTATTTATCAATTGGACGTCCTGTCCAGTTCGGGACTTCACGTTAGTGACCAGATGCTTCAAATGCCAACAATATGGACACGCAGCTCGAACTTGTCGCGAAGCAACATACACGTGCGGACAGTGCGGTGAACTAGGTCACCAGGTAAATGAGTGCCCTAAGAAAACTGACTCGCCAAAATGTGCAACTTGCGTACGTTTTAAAAAACCAAGCGATCACAAAACAGGTGACTCAGAATGTCCGGCGAAAAAGATTGCTGAATCTAATTATATAAATAGCATAGACTATAATGAGGACACCTAAACGCGTCATAATATGATATAAACATTGCTAATTATTTATATTTTATTTGTTACCTATAAGTATGTACCTACATGTTTTATTTATAGATATATATTTAAATAGGTTTTAATAGTTTACTACAAGTGCCCCTAACGCCTGTGGCACAGGTTTACCCTAGTACAGGCACCCTGTTGTTATCCCTATATTAGTTATTTTTTATGAACTATATACATTTTTAGTTATTAAAATGTAGGTATGTTTATCAGTTGTCTGGTTGCCATAGTACAGGCTCTGCCTAGTTTGGGATCAGATGACCGTGTGTGTTGTTCTAAGATATTATTAATAGACGTTATTATGTATCTGCTACCTAATTTTATGTATATGTTTTTGTAAAAAAAATTTTCGTAATAATAAATTTATCTTATCTTATCTTATCTTATTACTAGCCATCCGGTTAACCCCTTCAGCTAAGCACAATGGCTTGTGTTAGGAATGGGTTCAGGTCAGTAGTATAATGGGCAGGATTCGAATCCACGACCTCACGATTGCGAGACCGATGCCTTATTATCATAATGGTCTCCTTACCGATTTCGGTTACAGCGGCTCATCTCAGCAGAGACTAGCCAACTACGCAGGAGATATTAAAGCGCACAAGTGTATGCGCAAACATAAGTGCACTCTCTATTCCCTCACTCATAGTCCGATGGGACGGAAATCCGATACGACCGGAGGGAGATTAGGCGCAGGACCGACGGGTTGACATGTTCTCCGAGGCAAGGAGGGGTGTGACTATGTTCGGAAACGGTCACCCATGTATGGACCGACAGCGGTAACGTTACCAAACTCCACTGAGTCGTTGATTAGATTCACAATTGAAACCGATTCACAGAAAAAAATAGGCGGTACGAAGTTCGCCGGGACAGCTAGTAATATTACAAAGAGGTAGTTTGTGTGGTTATAGGGGTTAATCTCTGTATCTTCTTAACCAATTTTAAATATTCTTTTACCAATAGAAAGCTATGTTATTTGTGACTGTCATAGGCTATTTAACATCACGCTACGAGCAATAGAAGCCCAGCAACATTGAAAATTGTTACAAAAACGGGGGGAAAATAAGCAAAAGAAATTGCGCGGGTCAGCTAGTTTATCTATTTATATATATACTTAATTTATAAAGAGGGAAGATTTGGTTGTTTGTTTGCATTGAATAGGCTCCGAAACTACTGAACCGATTTAAAAAAAACCTTAAACCATTAGAAAGCTACATTATAGGGGATTAACATAGGCTATATTTTGTTGTCAAAAAATTAAGAGATCCCTAGGAAAATTGCAATAATGTTACTCAATTTATAAATAACTACGATATGATATCCGTGCGAAGCCGGGGCAGGCAGGTAGTAATAAAAATAATATATTTTTCTGAAATATGACAAATATTTATAGTAAATACTTTCCAAAAGCTATAGATAATCCGCAATAAGAATGACAACACTATGAGTAACGATTGATACGATTTCAGAGGTGCTATTGGAGCAAACACGGTTGTAAATCCTTTAGAAGGGATTAGTGTCACGCGTGTCTAGTACGCTTTGAAGTGGTTTCCAGAGTCGTGTCATTGGAACAGGTATGACGTGATACTGTGGTATTAGTTATTTGGTTTCCGTTCTGTTGTCATCGGTGGTATGAATTGGAGAATGTTCCGTCTATTGTCATTGTTCTAGGGGTGATGTGTGTTTTGTTATGTTTTATATCTTTTAATATTAATACGCTTTTTAGCGTTCCGTAGCCAAATTGGCAAAACGGAACGCTTTCCCCATCGTGTGGAGTCTCATTAGATAAGTCTTTTAAAACACTTAGGGCTTTTAAAGACCATTTTCCGATTTAGGAATCTGTTTTTGAAACATTAAGCTTTAAAGTGCTAATTTTCGTTTGAGTCAAGTGTCAGCTAAATGGTTGATGTTGGGTATGTGAAAAAATTCCCGGTAGTAGTATATATAGTGAAATTGAAAGAAAAACTATCACAGCTAAGTAGGCTTTACAACTTAACAGTAACAGCAGAACAAGTGAGAAGATATGCACTTGCCCTACACTTTTATTAGCTTCATTCGTTAGTATGTAACGGAATCTTTGAATGTGTTTTTCACCCACTTCATAACGTCAGATTTAATTGAACCTCTTTTTATCTTTTTTATTGATTGAATCTTTACACTTATTGAGGACTGATGACAATACTATCCGATAAGTGATTATTGAACATTCATCCCCTAAGGTAGTAAAATAGTGGATTTTTTTGTATTTGGCTTATTGGTTTAAATTAAAGAAAACATATTTCGGCGTTTTTGAAAAATCAAGTCACAAGGGGTAAATAAGAGGTTGCAAGTTTTTGTATTTAAAAAGAGTGGCTCATGAGTTTCTTGGCAGCTTCTTCTCATGAGCTTTACACTTGGAACTGCCGCCTAACCTCATTTTGTTTTTTTATCAAACAATCATAATTTTATTGCCGTGTGGTGCCGGCTTAAGAATAGTACCACCCCATCTCTTCCCGTGGGTTTCGTCAAGGCGACTAAGGGATTTCACTCCGGAGGACGGGCACCAGCGTCCTCTGCGTACTTAAAGCCTTACTGCGATCGCCAACCCGCTCGCCAAGCGTGGCGATTATGGCAATTACCCCCAGGATCTACATACCAGTAGGTTCTACTGGGGAGACCCGTGCCCAGCAGTGGGCCATCATATGGGTTGATATGTATGTATGTATGATATGTAATCATAATTTTATATTTTTTTTAGTATGTATTAATTTGACATTTTTAAATAATCATTAACCTGATTTTACGAAATAAAGATATTTGAGTTTGAGTTTATAAAACTTCGTCAGATATATATGTGAAATTTCCTATTTGGTTTTCTGGTTTAAAATCACGAAAACTTAAATAATAGTTAAAAAAACTAAAAAAAAAACTCGGTTTTGTAAACAGCTGTACTAAAAAGTAATAAATAAAAAATCTGTTTATTGTAAAAAAGCGTGGGATGATTATAAATTAATATCGTCACAAGCACTCTACGCTTCTTCAAAATATTTTTTTTTAGTATTTTAAACTATTATTTACAGTTATTACTAGCTACTCATTGCAGCTTCAGCGGCGTTGATGTCAGCGATCGTACCTACCGTACCTTCTATATCTGCCTGATTATTAATAAAAAGGACTTAAGCTCCGTATAAATTTTCATCTAAATCAACCTTAAAAGTTTTATCAATTAATGCGTTCAAACAAATAATTTCTTTAGCTATAAAAATCACATTGGTGTATAGCCAATAGTATAGTATAGTATAGTATATACCAATGTACGTCAGTGTTATATATATATACTGACGTGTTGCGACTTGTGTGTCTTTTGGTCATAGTCAAAAGACCCACAAAGAGTAACAAACGATACACAAATTCTAAACTGCAAACTTTACAACTCTTTAAAAAGGACTAAGAATATCACCTTTGGTCTTTCGAGCCATGATCCTTCGAGCTTTGATCCTACCAAATCAAATACTTCGAATATACCTTTACAACAGTATATTGGCAATATTCACATACTGAGGAACAAGTGGAAGGTATCGCATTGCGCAATAAAATGCATCTTATATTGAATTCTTCAAAACATAACGTTACAAAATGGAGGCTATAGAATCTTGGATATTTTAATAATAGCACTAAGCGCTTAGGAGAGGCATTGTGGAGATTTTTGCATATAGTATTCGATCTAGCGGTATTTGCGCGATATCCGACACTGTGCCAGATTCCTGAGTTTGTGTTTGGTACAAGGTTAAACAATATTTGCTACTAGTGACTTTCTGCGGCTATAGACAGACTTCCTTTTATCTTTCATAGAAAAGCATCTGTACTATATTACTTAAACAAATGCAAAAGTGACTCTGTCTGTGTTCATTATCAGCCTATCGCAGTCCACTGCTGGACATAGGCCTCTCCAATTGCACACCACTTTGTTCACGGCTCTCTTCGGTTTCTCGCATCCAACTCCTGCCAGCCGTTTTGCGTAAATCATCACTCCACCTGGCCTGAGGACAGACAGCACGTCTGTGTTGCCTTCAATAAATCCGCGTGTCTGTAACGGTTTGATGTGAAGTTGTTTGAAACTTGATGAGTGATATTAGTTACTAGTTGACCCGCACAACTTCGTATGCGTCAATTTTCCCCGTTTTGCAACATTTTTCATTGGTGCTCCGTTAGTAGTACTGGTATAGATGATTGGAAAATGTCATTTAGAAATTCTAAAATTCAAAAATAACTTATTTTTATCTAAACTTAAGAAAGACGCTCGGCTTTACATTACTTTTTATAATTATTAAAGTATTTTTATGCAACTTTTATACATTTATAATAATATAAATGTGCTTTAAAACTTACAAATAGTAAAACAGTTGATAGTTGCTCGCTATTTGCCGTTGGTGGGACAAGGCCTTAGCCTAGTTGCGTAGCTGTATATAAATAGACACTGTAGATTTCTTTTATACTAGCTGGCCCGTGCAACTTCGTCTTTTTCCCCGTTTTTGCAACATTTTTTATTGTTGCTCCACTCCAATTGGTCGTAGCGTGATGTTGTATAGCCTATAGCCTTCCTCTATAAATGGGCTATCCCACAGTAAAGGATTTTTTTTATTCAGACCAGTAGTTCCTGAAGTTATTGCGTTCAACCAAACAAACAAAGTCTTTAGCTTTATAATATTAGTATAGTTATTAGTGCAGACATAGAGTATAAAGAAAGTATTACGAAATATATGATAACAATAATAGGTAGCCGATAATATCGGTATTCCAAAATATTTTTTTTATATATCGGTTCAAAAACCGCTGCAGTTTATAGTTTAAACCGTCGACATAACGCACAGAGCGAAATAGGAGTATTCAATATTCATACTTAGATGAATATTGGATATCGTCGAATTGGAACGTGTAAAATAATTAAAGATCCTTTGATCTACAATATTTACCGGCACGCCCTGCTCTATTAATTAATGGGATTAATACCGGTACTAATAATATCGGTATTAATAATTGCTGCATTAAAATTGGGTTGGAATTATAGATGGAACGATTAAGTTTCTGTAAAAGATTTGAATTTTGGTCGTTTACATAGAGATAATTACTCAGGGACCGTCTCCAAGGGTGAGAGAATCGCGGCTGACGTTGGATGGAGACGGTCCCTTATCTGTCGAGCAGTAATGTGAAAAAAATGTGAAGAAAAAACCATTAGATCTAGTCATATTTATGATATTACTTGGTGATGCGCGCGACTTCTTTCGCGTGAAAATTAAAAAAAAAGCTAATTTATCCCACGGGAACATGTTTCTCAATCAGCCTTTGTAGGTCCACTGCTGGACCTCTCCTAACTTACGCTACAACATCCGGTCCTCCGCCTTCTACATCCAATTCATTTCAGTCCATCTGGCTGAGGGTCGTCGTACCTTACGTTTACCAAGTCGCGGTCTCCCCTCTAGGACTCTTTTGCTCCATCGGCCATCGGTCGTGCAGCATCTCGCTAAACTGCTCCAGCGAGTCCTCTCAGTCTAGTCCAGTGTCTTAAAGACGTCTTCGAGAGTATTCGTGAAGAGTTTCGGGGATATGACATCCCCCTGTCTTACATCTCGGCGCAGCTCTATTGGTCTGGTGTTGTGGTCCTGAATCTGAACGGTCATGGTGGCGGTGTTTCTCAACACCTCTATCGGCATCGTTGCAGAGCATCCAGAACCGCCCAAGTTTCGATGGAGTCGAAGGCTTTCTCGTAGTCCACAAAAGCCATACACAGTGGCTGATTGTACTCTTCGGTTTTCTGAATAATCTGCCGAACAGTATGAATGTGGTCTACGGTGGTGAAGCCTTTTCGAAACCCGGCTTGTTCCATGGACTAGAACTCGTCGAATTTTCTCGTAAGGCGGTGTGCGATAACTCTCGAGAACAACTTGTAGATGTGACTTAGGAGTGAGATAGGTCTGAGTTCTTAAGCAAGGTTATATCACCTTTTTTGAAGCACAGAACTACCGCACTCCCGCTCCACGCTTGTGGTATTAAGCCTTGGTGGATAAGTAATTAAAAAGGCTCGTGAGCTCTTTCAGGACTAGGATCCCGCCCGCTCTTAGAAGCTCTGTAGTAATTCCGCCATAATCTGACATTTTATTGTTCTTAAGTTGCTCAAGAGCTGCCTCGACGTCGCTCAGGCCGACATCCAGAATGTCCTCGGTGTAGTGGCGCGTAAGTAGGGCTCTGTGGTCGTCGACGCTAAGTCCCGTAGGTTTAGCCATCCGTGATGCGTACATGTGTCCATAGAAGCTCTCGATTTCCTATAGTATCTCGAACCTTGAGGTGACGGTTTTGCCATCCGCGGTGTTCAGTTTTGTCAGATAGGGTCTGCCAAGCTGTTGTGTAAAAACTCTAGTGTCTCTATTTTGCTCAATCGCAGTCTCGATGGCGCGAGTATTGGAGCCTCGGAGGTTACGTCCCGTCGGCATTCAGGAATATGTTTATTTAATAATAATAGCTTATTGTAATTCCAGACAGATCCGTTTACCAACTGACGTGATTAAATAACAAAAATTCATTACACATCCAAACTTTCGCATTTTTAAATTTGTACAAATAGATAGATATAGATTGTAACTTTGACATACCATATAATTACATACTGTCCTACTAACGTGATAACACAACTGATTCTTCGAAGAATAAAGCACGAGCCATCGTTTTAAAGTTGAAGTGGTTAGGTGCCATCCTAATTTCGAGGGGCAGTGCATTCCAGATTGAACTAGGAAAGAGGATCCGACAAATCCAGAAGAATGTGCACGACATAAGAGAATCAAATTGTTAGAAGATCGAAGATCTCCGCTATGGTTGAAGCACAAATATTTAAAGTTACATGCCAAGTAAGAGGGGGAAGAAGGAAGAAGGAGGTCTTCTCCTATAGAAGTTATATCCATAGGCGGATCCAAGGGGGTGGGGCACGGGGGCAAGCGCCCCTTCCCAGACGGTTGTTTTGTGTACTCAATTTCTTGTATTGTATTAAATTTGTTTGCTCATTTTCCTCTTGTGACACCCAGAGCTTTTTACCCCCCCCCCATCCTCCATCGTGCGTACAACTGACACCTCCTCGATGTCGCAAAACTAAATGCACTTCCCCCCCTGTCGTAAGCATGTAAAATGGCACACTGTCATTGGCTTTCGGGCCCTGGTTATAGCTTTACGTTACATTCTACTTTCGAAATAGAATAGAAGAAGACAAACATTTGTTTGTTCAAAACACAGTTAATAAAATCATAAATAAAAAATAAGGGGGTTAACCTATACAGAAACGTATTAAAAACGCTTTATTTCCAAACATTAGGTCACTTATCTGACAATACACAAATCAAAGCTCGGAGGCGCTGAGATTGTAAAATTCACATTTTACGAGTATTACCGTCAATAACATTTTTCTCGCAGTAAAATATCATGAAAGATACGAATTGTGCGTAGAATAAAGATCTCGTCTTCGTGCAATCCGATTAAAGTTCGTATACCTAAGTCTTTATCTTAAAAGTTTGTTCAGCTAAAAATAACCTTTAAGGTTCTTCAATAATTCTGACTCAATAACAACTTGAAGTTGCTCGGTGCTGATGTAAAGCACTTAATGAATTTTTGAGCCGGTATTAGGGAACCTGGTTATGTATTATAGAAAGCTATTGTAAAATAACTTTAGGTTAACCTAGATTTTTATAAATGTTGATTTTTAAATATGGAATCCTCGTTTTACCTCTTTAGCGGTCGAAAAATCGTTTTTAGCCGAATGCCTACGTTTTAATAACTATCTGAGTACTAAATTTAAAATAAATTGTTTCTGTAAGTATTTTGACAAATGGGCAGATCCTGGACGTTTTTCTGAGCAAGCGGCAAATGGCACCTTCGAAAAACCGTACTTACGACGGGAGGGGGGTTGCATTTCATATTTCATTCATATACTCAAAAGTCTTACAACACCCTCCGTATCCAATATAATAATGCATTCAGGGTGCTGTTGGGCTGCCCCGTTTCTGTAGCGCATCAGGGATGTTCGCTGAGGCGAGCGTTGACTGTTTTAACATAACAATGCGCAAAAGGTGTGCATCCCTGGTCCGTGGGGTTCGGGCCAGTTCTAACAGCATCATCATTTTTTTCCCGTTTTTGCAACATTTCTCTTTGATGCTCAGCTCCTATTGGTCGTAGCATGATATTCTATAGCCTTCCTAGACAATTAAGCTATCCAACAGTGAAAGAATTTTCCAATTCGGACTAGTAGTTACTGAAATTACCGCATTCAAATAAACAAACTCTTCAGCTTTATAATATTAGTATAGATAAAAGAGATTCCAAGAAAGCTTACCTAGAGCTTTTTGGCGACGAATTTGAACCATTTCTAATTTTACATATTTAGCCATAATGTTTATATGATCTATGGAATGTGTTTTTAACCGGCTTCAAAAAAGGTAGGTCTCTATTTGACCCGTATTTTTTTTAAATTGAAATGGGGTTTTCGCTATTCGACTGCATATTTGGGAAGGTATTAATGTACAAAATGTTGTCCTAGCTTATAAAACACCAGAGATAAAGACTAGGAATATAGCACCCACATATGTCCAAGTTCGGAATAATTAGGGGAAAGCTGGATTTTTGCATGAACCTTCCTTTTTTAGTTCTAATTAATTATAAAAGACTGCCCCTGTGGCGCGGTGGAAGTGCATCCAACTGCTACGTAAGAGGGGTTCGATCCCCACCCAGGATAAAACATTGTGTGATGAGCACGATGGTTTATTCTGTGTCTGGGTGTTAATTATCTATAATATGTATGTATTTAGAAATATATAAGTATGTTTATCAGTTGTCTGGTTTCCATAGTACAAGCTCTGCTTAGTTTGGGATCAGATGGCGTTGTGTCAGTTGTCCCAAGATATTATATTAAGATATTATATTATATTATATTAAACATTGGCAATTTGAAAAGAGTGGCCACGAGTATTTATTGCCTGTCTCTTTTGTCGGGCTTTACCTATTGCTTGCGAACAGGCCATTACAAGTAAATGTAGAATCGACTTTTCACAAGTGTAGTATTTTGCTTCCTAAGTGAATAAATCATTTTTATTATTATATAACTATTTATTATTATTATAGGCACAGAAGATCCTATCGATCCGAGTGCCGCTAAATCTTGTTAACGGTTCTGTGTTATCGATAAGTAGTATGTATCAGATTTGTAGCTTAGAAAATTGCCTATACAAACATAGTTCCAATTGTTTTCTTCTTTACTTCACATTTAAATAAAAACAAATCTCAATTGGCATGAAAGTATAGATCAGGATACAATAAACATGAAGTCTTCATGTACATGAACTTTATGATGTACCTACTCAAGAACCCGACATGGACATCACAGTACCTTATCCTGGAATACCCCTTGGGTACGGGGTCTGTGCCTGCGCTTATAATAGATATATTATCTAGTATAAAAGTCACAATAATTAAAGTGAAACTACTGAAACTAAACAAATAAACTTCTAAGTGTAAAAACGTACAAAAAATCAATTATAAGAAATGCCTTTGTAATGAAATACTTTTGTAAAACAAAAGCACTCAAATCACAGCCGATATTAATTGGAGGCTATTGTTTTTTTGTTTTTATTTTAATCTGCGATATTTTCGAACTAAAGCCTCATTTACGCAGACGCGGGGCGTCGCGCGTAGCGTTGGGCGGTGCAGCCCGCACTAAATTCAAACATATGTCGTTGCATGAGTGTGTTCACGGAGAAGCGATTTTACACGCGTTTGTTTGAAATAGAGCGTTTTTTGCGGCAGAGCCCGCGGCGTTTATGGCAGTGCACGCGGCGACCCACGCGGCGCCACACGCAGCGACAATTTTTGATGAAGCGATGCCTGCGTCAAAACCTTCTGTCATATTTGGAAATCACATAACCCAGACTCGATTTCTTTTTAAAGTCAATTTTATGTTTAAAATGAATGATTTAATACCCTCCATAGCATAATATAATAATATTCTATTTTAAGAAGTGAACTATTTAGTACCCCGCGTGTGCCGCTGCGATGCCCGCCGCGTGCGACGCAGCGATAGCCACCGCGAGCTTTGCTACACGCTTAAAGATTTGCCGCGTTCGCCTATCTCTATAAACAACATCATATATTGTAATATGTCAGTGTTTATGCGTGCTATGACAAGAGGCGCTTCCCGCGCCGCCTCCCCGTGAACAGAAAAAATGTCCAACGCGACGCGAGTCACCAAACCATACGCGCCGCGCAACGCCCGCATCTCCGTAAACAAGGCCTAAAGCTGTTACAGATGTGGCGTTTTGTCGAAATATCTTATTATTATTTCCCCTATCTTACGAATACTACTTAGATGTAGAGACTAGACTGCAAATATCATAACGTTGACTACTCTTTAGAATGAGAAACGCGACTGTGCGGCCAATACCTGTATCTGTTCTGTAGGTGTATAATGACAACACAGTAGAGAATGGCCTTAAAGACATAGAGACAACTAAACTACTTGCAGCCTGTAACTTCATACCTGGAAGGGAACTCTCAGTCGAGTCTTTGATATACACAGACTACGTTGTGAAGTTAACTTTGTTGTTCAAAAATTTATTTGTTTTCTGTGAGATGTTTATTATCAGAAATGTCGATCTCTAGCAAACTCTTTATGCCCTCTAGATAACGTTCACTGTTTGTTTTAGGAGTGGGTTCACGTTGGTTGAATAATGAATGGGATTCGAACTTGCGACCTCTTGACTAAACGTGTAGCCTATCGCCGCACGCCGCTTGTTATTATTAGAAACATGTAGCCCGTTTTACGTCACAGATTTTGACGGATGGACATAGCGAAACTATAAGGGTTCCATTTTGCCATTTTGGCTACGGAACTCTAAAACTAGAAGCGCGCAATTCCATTTCATCATAATCTATGCTAATCTATTTAACTAAACCACTATTAATTTAAGTATGAAATCCGGTGCTCTTTAACTATGAACAGACTCTAAGTAAATACATTAAAATAAATAACGATGAATAAAACAAAACCGTAGAGCAGTGGACAGATTCAACGAGAACTGTATAAATACGCTTAGATTTGATGAAACGTGACCAGACGATGTCTGTCTAGTATTTTTGATAGTAAATTCCTTTGGATTTAACGTCTAACTGTCTAGATTTAAAGCAGTAATAGTTAGGTAGCTTGAGATTAAGTTAATACCTATGTGAGATTGTAAAGAAAGTTAATTCACAATTTCAAAGGTCATTTTCTCGGTCTTCTATTTTAGTTTTGAACAAAGTCTTCGCTGTTTAGGAAAAAACTTCATTAACACACACACAATACATGATTTGTAGTTCATAAAAAATGTGCGCTGAGAGGCCATTGAACCTTTTACAGGCGTTGGTTTGTTCTCTGCACTGTGATATGTTGTCCCTCTTTAGCATATTTTTGAGTATATGAAGTGAGTATTGTAACATTGCACACCTATATTATAATTATATAATCCTAGCTGTCCCGCGCAACTTCGTCTGCGTAAATTTTCCCAGTTTTCGCAACATTTCTCGTTGCAGCTCCGCTCCTATTAGTCGTAGCGTGATGTTATTTAACCTATAGTCTTCGTCGATAAATGGGCAATAAAACAGCAAAAGAATTTTTCAATTCGGATTAATAGCTCCTGGATTACCGCGTTCAAACAAACAAACAAACAAACAAACTCTACGGCTTTATAATATTAGTATAGTAGTAGTAGTATATTGTTATTATTATTATTATCTATCGTCTACAAACAACAGTGAGTTCATAATTTCATATTTTCAATATCCAACCTGTGAATAGGTTAGATTCTAGTTGAGTTTGAGTGATACTATAAAGTTCCCTCGGTGACATAAATTTTTGAATGCCTGTTATAGCAAATATTGGTGATAAGTTTCTTATAAACGAAAAGAAAATAAGGAATACAATGTATAACAAAATGAAGTTTTCAAAATACCTCAGCCGATATACCGCTAGCTATTTTTATTTTTATAGTACTCGAAAGGTGATGCAGACGATACTAAAGTTTGTGATCGAATAAAAGAAAACCGCCAACGTTGCACTTTATACTTTCTTTCATAAAAGAAAATATTCAAATATATTCCTTAAAGTATTCGCCTCTCTGATTTTTAAAGTCCGTCTGCAGATGCGCCACTAAGACATCAGAACAAATCATAGGAAAATACTTCTCATTTTAGTCCAACAAATTTTCACCGAGACGGCTAGAACGCAAATGCACATTTAAAATATCAAAATGAGATTCGGACTCAAAACTTTCCTACGAATCTAAAATTGAATTTCGTCGCGTTACGGAGGACCATTGTTCCTTGGATTCAAACTAAAGTGTTAAAATGACAGTTCACCTCAACAAACAACAATGAACTCTATTCTAAAAACCCAAAGTTGAATTTAAAACGAGTAATTCGTTTGCTAGTTTGACGCTTTTTAATCGGATTGCAGTTTCGAGGAGACGCAGAGCAGGTATTTATCTGCTTGAGTCCTTATTTTAAAAAGAAATTGTCTTCTTTTAATAGGTGGCAAAGATTTTTATAGTCGTTGACACCTGTTTCGTTTGAAATTTGAATATGGTAAAAAGGTTTTTAAAAACAATTTCTTCTTTAAAATTTTGAAGCGCCAATGTATTTGATAGATGTTGAAGCGTACTTTGCTTTGATGGAACGATAATTTGTGCAAAGTGGTCGGTAGTGAGTGGATGTGGAAGGCTGTAGATCCGGCTTAGTAATACCTCTTGGGATCGGTTCAGACGTGAACGATCTTGAAACAGATTACGACATAACTGCAGTTGAGCATGCATAATGTATATATGGTTTACGAGCTGAGGCTGAAGCTTGCGTGCTGTATCAAATATTGCAATTTTATAATAGACCAACTGGTTATATTTGAAGTCGACTTTTATGTTCCTTATTTACAGATTTAAATTTAATTCTCTAAAATTTATTTATAAAAAACGCAGCAGCCAGTCGTTTCGATTTTCACCAAATAGGAAATAAATAAAATGTTACAATGTCAGTTAACGATTTATCTTTTGACTGGCCTGTTGGTCTAGTGGTTAGTGACCCCAGGATAAAACTTTGTATGATGTGCATGATGGTTTATTCTGTGTCTGGGTGTTATTTATCTATAATATGTATGAATTTAGAAATATATGTTTAAGTATATTTATCAGTTGTCCTGTTTCCATAGTGCAAGCTCTGCTTAGTTTGGAATCAGATGACGTTGTGTGAGTTGTCCCAAGATATTATATTATTATTATTAGTTTAACGTTCTACAAAGATAAATTTCCATAATCTATCGACACCTTTCCTTCTCTTCCTACCCTATGTAAAAGAAAACACCACTTATAAATATGACTACAGAGCTAAAGTAAACAACATATAACATAAAAAATACATTTTTGACAACACCGTCTGCTTACACAAAATATTCAGTCCCACAATACTTTACAGCTGAAAATGAAACAAACAATCATAAAAATATACGACGTGACGTTTTCACGTCGTCAGAAGGACATGAATCATATTTAAATTTGGCTTTTATTTGTGAAGTTTTCGAAACATGAAAATGAAAAATATGCCTTTCCGGTGATCAGTCGCAGATCCAATTAAATACATAAATTTTATTGGATGTGGACATTGAAAAAGTCTTGTGAACATTATTCATTGAAATGTAGATGAGTGTGATGATAGTGTTTTTATTGCTGCCATGTACGAATATACCACCGGTATTTGTAAAATCAAACTTCTGCGAGTCAAATTATTCCAAGTTTTATCTCCGCATGGGATACAATTTTTGTGACAAAATGCTTCAAGTCCGGGTGTAGTTTGTGAATGGGATTTAAAAAATCCGTGTGGTGCCGGCTTAAGAATAGTACCACCCCATCTCTTCCCGTGGGTGTCGTCAAGGCGACTAAGGGATTTCACTCCGGAGGACGGGCAGCAGCGTCCTCTGCGTACTTAAAGCCTTACTGCGATCGCCAACCCGCTCGCCAAGCGTGGCGATTATGGCAATTACCCCCAGGATCTACTGGGGAGACCCGTGCCCAGCAGTGGGCCATCATATGGGTTGATATGATTTAAAAAATCGTGAAAGTTGAATCATAATGGTCGCAGAGACGCGCAGCTAGACGGACGTATGTCGCTTTGCCTCGCCAATGAACATGGTTCAGTGTAAAAAGTGCAAGCTATTTTTATCAACGACAAAAGATGAAATAGTGCGATGTAAAGGTGATTGTGAAGGAATATTCCACAAAAAATGTGCTCAAAATAAACAATTTCAACGAAGCGAAATGTGCGAAAGCTGCAGCAAAAAAGATGATCTCAACAGACTACCGCCAAAGTTAAATATAAATTTGCAATCGGCAACAGTGGAAACCTTATTGGCCGAAGTCAACAAAAAACTGGAGATAATCTTTGAAATGCACAAAAAAATTGATGAGCTAACTGAGACGGTTGACTTCTATGCTGAACAGTACCAACAGATGTCGCAATTTAAAGAAGTTGCGGAGAAAAAAATCACTTCATTGGAGAATAAAAATACCCACCTCCAAAATGCAAATGAGGCACTTGAAGAGAGATTAACACAACTGGAATTGATCAGAGTGGAAAAAAATATTGAAATCGTTGGCATGGAAGAGACAAAGCAAGAGAATGTGATGGAGCTGGTGAAAAAAGTTGCTGAGAAGTTGAATTTGGGTCACAATGAGATAGAAGAAGCAAGGAGGGTAGGTAGAGAAAAACTGGCCGACAACAAATCGCGACCAGTAGTTGTCACACTAAAGTCGAAGGCATCCCGAGATCAATGGATTAAACACAGGAAAGTCCGTGTAACCAACAAAGATGTGTTACATAATAACAACGAAAAGCAGATTTATATCAACGAGTGTCTACCTAGGCAGATGCGACAAATGTTCTGGAATGCGAAAACGATGTTAAAAGGAAAATATAAGTACATATGGATTCAAAACCTTAGAGTACTGGTCAAAAAGGATGAGCAATCAAAAATCCAATGCATTCGATCAGACGCCGACATCAATAATATTTGCTTCGGTGAGGTAAATAAATAAACTTATGCCGCAGCTGGTGCAGACTGCGCGAATACACTACGCGAGTATTTATATCGTAAACATTCGATGATAAACTTTTTAACGTGACTAATGATTATGATTATCAGAAATTTTGTGATCTGGGTGATTGGAGCACATACATAAAAAACACATATAAAGAACTACAAATTGTTCATATGAATATTAGATCACTTCGTAAGTACTTTCATGAATTCTCGCTGTGGCTAAATCAATGTAATCACTGCATAGATATTATAATATTAAGTGAGGTGAATATAAAACAAATTGAGCTCCCATTGTATAATTTGCACGATTACGACATGCATGCATGTACAAGAAAGAATCGACGTGGTGGAGGACTCATAATCTTTGTCAAGAAATGTTTAGTACTGGAAAGCACTGACGTACCTGTACATGGATGTGCAACAGAAATAATCTATAGCAAACTCAAACACAATGATTACACTCTGCATATTATATCAACTTATAGCCCGCCAAACTCAAATAAACTACAATGTATCAAGAAACTAAACGACCTGATAAAACAAATACCAAGCAAGGAGGATGTTCTGGTTGCAGGAGATATAAATATAAATCTATTGAAAATAGATTCGACTGTCGACCGATACAAAAACACCCTGTGTGATGCCGGCCTCCAAAGCCTCATTAACGAAGTGACGCGCGAAGAAGTAGTCGCCGGCCGGCTTGTGTCGTCGTGCATTGATCATTTATGGATTCGTAGTCGTATTCGTGCGTCGGCGCACATGCTTCTATGCAAATTATCGGATCATTACTTAGTGGGTGTTAATTTAGACATTAATAAGGTATGCGGTGCCAGTGCAATTAGAAGGACAACGGTATGTACTTTGAACAATTTATTAGTAAAACAACAGTTAGATAAAATTGACTGGAGTGAAATAGAAGCTATAAACTGTCCCCTGTTAATGTACGATCGTATTAGTTATCACTTTGGGAGCATATATCAGAGCTCTAAAGTTGTAGTAAATGTAAGCAGTAAAAGAAAAACCAAAAATTGGATAAATAATGACCTTCAGTTGATGATTAATCGTAGGGATATGTTATTTAGAAGATGGAAGTCTAATCCCAAAAATAAAAACTATAGGTTAGAATATACTAGACATAGAAATAAGACCAATAAGCTTATATACATAGCAATGAACAAGTACAAACAAACTGAATTACAAAATTGTGAAGGAGATTTTCGAAAAATATGGGCAACGTTAAATGGCTGGTTGGGTAGTGCTAAAGCTGACTTGGATACTGTTGTTATGAAGCACCTTGGTAAAACTAATTCTGTGATGAACATATGCACGAACTTTGCCTCAACATTTACGACAGAAATAGATAAAATTAAACACCGTTGCAATATAAAGCTTCTAAATAGAAATGATTATGTCAAGGTAAGCAATGTTTCGCTTTATTATCAAAAAGTAACAACTGATGAAGTCATGAAACATATAGACATGTTAAGTGTTAGAAAATCTCCGGGCATAGACGAAATCAGAGTTCAAGATTTAAAGTATATAAAATGGAAAATAAGTCCGATACTGGCTAAATTCGTGAATATGTGTGTATCCCATGGAACCTACCCAGACACTCTTAAGAAGGCCATTATACGGCCTGTATATAAACAAGGTAATCACCTAGATTATTCTAATTACCGCCCTATTGCCATTCTATCGGTAATCAACAAACTAGTAGAAAAATCAATAGTTAAAAGAATTAGCACATTTCTCGAAAGTAATAAATTAATAACAGACGATCAGTATGGTTTTCGCACTGCACGTAGCACATCTGCGGCTCTAGTCAAGTTCACAGATGAGGTCAATAAATATCTAAATGAAAAAAAATATGTTGTAGCTCTATTTATTGACTTCAAAAAAGCATTTGACACATTGGACCACGAGCAGCTACTGGAGGCGATGCATGAGTGTGGTGTTCGTGGTCCAGTGCATCAATGGCTGTGTAGTTATCTCAAAAATAGGACATTACGAACCAAAATTAATGGAGTAGTTGGGGAAGAGGCAGATGTTATGTATGGAGTCCCGACTGGCTCAGTGTATGGTCCTGTTGGATACATCATGCATGTGAATAGCATGTGCAATGTCATTAAAAACTCCTCTACATACATGTATGCGGATGACACATGCATGCTGTATGCAGACAGGAACATATACAATATCCAAAGCGCTATGCAAGAAGACTTTGAAAGTATACTGAAATGGTCTCATGACAATGGGATCATTTTGAACACCAAAAAAACTAAATGCATGTTAATACACTCTCCATACATGAAAAAGCCTAGCGAACCCATTAACATAATAGGTCATTCTTATGAGTGTCTGCACCACTCTCAACAATGCAGTAATAACTGTGAAATTATAGAATTTGTTACACAATATAAGTATTTAGGTTTAATTATAGATTGTAACTTTAATTGGAAGATGCATGTTCACAATGTTTGCAATAAATTAAATTCGATTCTTTGTAAATTTAAACATATAAACCACAGGGTAAATAGGGACACACTAGCCATGTTGTATTATGTACTGCCAGATGCAGTGATAAGTTATGGACTTAGTTCTTACGGCCGTACTTTCCCCACTTATCTTATTAAGGTAATGGACTTGCAAATCAGGTTTTTGAAATTATTAGTAGATAAGAAAACTAAATTAGAATGTAAGGAAAATTATAAACAACTATTTAAAATATGTAACATTTTGCCAGTGCATGAGAAGGTAAATTATCTATTAGCTGTAGAACAATATAATAGTCTAGAATTTAAAATTGTTAAGGAATATTATAAGAACATAAGACAAACTACATGTAAACGTTTTGTAGAACCAGTAGCTTGTAATTGCTATGGTAAACGATCACGTAGCTATATAATACCCAGAATATATAACTGTATTAATCTTGACAAAGAATGTAACAATGTTCAAGAATACAAGAGAAAGCTAAAATCGTATATCCTAAGTAGTTATAATATATTGTGATGAAGTTGTTATTGAACTGTAATTAATGGTATATAATATCATTAACACAGCATATTATTAGTATTAGATTAGATTAATTAGCATAAGTTATGTAAAAATATAGGTAATATTATATTTAACTAGATCATACATCTTCAATAAAGAGTGCTTTATGATCGCCAACAAACTTTGCAGTTTGGCGAATTATATGTAAAAAAATGATGTATTTGGAAAACATTATAAATAAATATAAAAAAAAAAAAAAAAAAAAAAATAAACTGTAACCGTTTTACTCATTCTTAGATTCACAACAAGTATAAGTTGATTTAGTGTGGTGTCTTCTGTGAGGTAATTATTATGACTGCCTCGGTAGCGCAGTTCGTCTGCTGTAGAGGATGTGGGTTAGTTTTCTACACGGAACATCACTTTGTGTGATCTACTAATTGCTGTTCCGAGTCTTGGTATACTTTTTACTATAGTGTATGTTTTGTAAACAAAGGGAATTGATTCCTAGTGCGAGAGGTATGTAAAAATTAAAATCTTCAATTACTAATCAATATTCAATTTATGTACTTCGTTTTCTTTTGCGTTGAGATAAAATATATCAGCACATTCGATACAGATACGCGTATGCACGATGGTATACGCGATGTGCACGTATTTCAAACGATTTTAACGCGTTATAGGTACCTACACGAAGCTTACCTAATCTTGATACACAAAGATATGAAAATGATAACAACTCAGTTTACTATTATTTTCACAACCCCTATTATAATCTCGGCGTGCCTCATTTCTTGATACTTTATCTGCTCATCAAACTCTTAAATTACCAAATATTATCAACAATTCATGTTTCATAAAAGGTTTCTTGTCTAAGTCTCAGTGCTAATTAATATCTAGAAACAAAACCAAAGTTTTATTAATTCCGTCGAAGCATAAAATGCGGCTACCCTCAGGAATACTGACAATTTTGTGTACTCCAACTCGAAAGTTTATGAAACTTTACCAACTTATACTTTAATGCTTTTATCAAGAATTCATGGTTGCGAAGTATTCCGGTATTGTTTTTGTAAGACTTGGTCTGTATTTTAGTGTTCGTGCTTTGTGTAGGTAAATTGCTTGAGATTTAATTTTTGTGTCATGAAAATCACATTTTAATTTTACTGTTAATTGAATGCTTATACCAATTTTTACACGACTGCAAGGAAGATTGTGTTTTCCCGCGTATCTTGTATATAATATTGTAAGTATTGCATGTAATATTCTTTATTACCCCAGATCTTTCAAACCGCTGGACGGGTTTATCTAATTAAGACAGGCTGTGAGATGTCAAAAACAATAAGTTTGAAAAATATTATGTTTCGAATACTGCAATATGGGTATCAAATTGAGGGCTCGTCGTAAGCATTTCGCAAATATATAATTTGCTTAAGACCAAAACACAAAGAAAGTTGGTTACCAACCATTCTCGTATCAATTTTCAATACCTTGCATAAGCTAGTAAAAGTTACAGTTGTTACATTCCACTGCCACTAAAGAGTATGCAATAAAATAGGGTTTTTAGAGTTCCGTAGCCAAAATGGTAAAACGGAACTCTTATAGTTTCGACATGTCCGTCCGTCCGCACCTTAGCTCAGAGATCACTTACGCCAACAAAGTGAAAGAATAAAATCTTGAAAAACATTTTATACCTACCTACCTACCCCATATGTGGTGTCATTGGATTGGCTTAGGAGTTGTAAAGACCATTTTTATGTATAGGTCAAGTGTCCCCCCCCCTGCCAGCTAAATGGTTGATGTACGGTATGTGAAAAATATAAAGTAGTAGTATAGTGAAATTAAAATGAAAACTATCATAGATAAGTAGGCTTTACAAGTTTACGAGTAACAGATCAAGTGAGAAATAACAAATTTTTCGTACAAATTCCATTGAAATTTATTATTATGTAGGTATAACATTGTAACTAAGAAACAAAAACCACAGAAAACTCTTCTTAAGCTGCATTATTCGAATGGGGGGGGGGGAGGACTACAGAATACTACACTAGAGAAATACATTGTGCGTGGGCCGATATGCACTTGCCCGGTGTTAGATTTTTTAATTTCATTATTTTATTAATGTTACTTTTATTAAATGGTTGGATATTTGAATGCTCGGAATTCTAAATGTTATTGAATACTTGGACTTGTAAATCCTGAGATCCTGAGATATGATTCTTGAATGCCTTGCATGCAGTGAATTTTAATGGATAGACATTTGAATGATTTATTATTTATTACCAGGGTCCTTGTTCTTTTTTTCCGTGTCCGCGGCAAGCCCATGCGAACTGTCAAAATCTTGTAATGTTAAATAGAGAGCTGCGCTTAGAAATTCAACAACGCGCATGCGTGGCGGACATCTTTGAGCGCTCCGCGCATCAACAACGAAATAAAGACCGTGATTAAGGAGCGCAAAAAGTAGTGCCTCAATTCTGTTTAAAAAAAATTATAGTGTGAGTAAATCAATAGTTAGTTAGTGCTATATTTTTAACACTAGCAAGGGGTAATAAACAGCTACCTATCGACTTCACCATTATTTTAAAACCGCTGGTTATAAATTATGTATAATTTTCGCTGCCGTGTATTAAAATGCTGAATTTGTTTGAACGAAAGTATTCTGAAGTTTGCTTATTAATTTATGTTAAATGTTTTGCGAGGCTGGCTTTCATTATTTAACTGTGAGTTATTATATTAACAGTATTTTTCAAAATACATATTTGTGTTTCGTTATTGTGTTCAAATTGTGTTCGGTCATATTCACCCGGTGTTTATTATTATTTGACCGTATTCGTGTACAATTAGCGACAATAAATGCTGAATTTACTCAATTTTACGTAATATGTTAAATATCTATATAAATAAAAATAAAGTGCTAAAATATATGTACATACACGCATAACTTTAGAACAACTGCACCAAATACTATAATACTAGAGATATATAGATTAATTTAATACTAGAGATCATTGTGTTGGTCAATATTTTGCTTTCTGCCTTCTATGCGTGTCATTTATGCGCCTAATCTCTTCTTATTTCTTCACTCTCTTTTCTCTTCTCTTTCTCCTTTGATCATTTCTATGGGTTCCCTATTTTTATTTGTTTCGTCATGGTACTTGAGCACTACAATATCTCGTAGTTGACTAGTTTCTCGAAATTTATCACCGTGACCGAAATTGGTTGAAATAACAACATGACTTTAACAAAAACAAGTTTTCGACAATATATTTGTACCAAAACATTGTTACAGTTATTTCATAACTTCGCCGCCTAATACGTTTCAAAAGACGGGAAGTACAAAGTTATAGGAAATATTGTGGCGTATAAAATTACAATACATGTGGCTGAAAATTTCTAACGTGATCTCAATTCAAGGTTGTCTCAACAATATTACGAATTAAATTATGTTAAATAGACGTTTTAAGATAAGTAGCTACGTTTATGAGTTGTTTGGTGCCGTAGTACAGGCCCTGCCTAGTTTGGAATGGGTTGACCGTGAGTGAGTTGTGCCATTATATTTAAAATAACTGACCTGCGCCACTTCGTTGACTCATTTTTCCCCGTTTTGCAATATTTTTTATTGATGCTCCGCATCTATTGGTCGTAGCGTGATGTTATATAGCCTATAACCTTCCTTGATAAATGGGCTTTTCAACATTAAAAGATTATTTTGATTCGGACCAGTAGTTCCTGAGATTATCCCGTTCAAACGAACAAACTCTATAATATCCTCCCGCATTAGGGTACAAGCCCTGTGTCGCGGGGGACTTTACAAACATACAAGTCACAGACACAAACACCCAGACTCAGAACAACAATTTGTAGATCACACAAAGTGGTGTTCCGTTTGGAAATCGAACCCACGACCCACAAAGTGGTGTTCCGTGTGGGAATCGAACCCACTTGCGTTGCAGTCGGACACACTCCCACCGTGTCACAGAGGCTGTCAAGCTGCAGAGTCAAGCAGTATAGATAACTGACCCGCACAACTTCGTTTGTCTCATTTTTCTCCATATTTGCAATATTTTTCATTGATGCTCCGCTCCTATTAGTTGTAGCGTATTTTTTATTGGTAAAAATCGGTTTAGTAAATTCAGAGATTACCCCGTACAACCTCACAAAGTTACAAACTTTGCCTCTTTATAATATTAGCTGTTTAGTCTTGCTATACCTAAGTGCAATTTATTAAGAAAAGATTACAGTTCATTAACACATTATTCTGTTTGTTATAACATCTACCTTATCTGTCTGCTGTGATTAGCATGCATTCGCTATTGTGTTCCCTTTTAACACGCCGTCGGAGAGTCGCGATCACCTGGAAGAAGTATTAGGCTCATTCAAGAAATTTTCCACTTCATTATCCCATAAGAATATAGCTATGGATACAGCCATGAAAGATAGGGTGTCTGTTATTCGCATTGGTCCTTGGCCCTTATTCACTATCTTTGTTTTCGTTTTTGCGTCAAGCCCGCGCGTTTAACTGTCAAAATCATGTAATACTGGTAAATAGAGAGCTGCGCTTAGAAATGCATCGCGCCAGTTCGCGCGGGCTTGCCGCGAAAACGAAAAAAAATAGTGAATAGAGACCATGGTACGAAATACAGAATAACAGACACCCTATCTTTCTTGCTACAAAGAAAATGGAAATAGGCAGGCCACGTAGCGAAATACAACGACGACGAACAGATTGACTCAGAGATCGGTAGTATGGTCAAGACCGCAAAGAAGAAAAGCAAGAGGCCGCCCGCACGTCCGCATGCCGGACAAAATAGCACCAATACCAGGCCAAGACTCGCTCAATTCTGGCAAAGACAGAGGGAAGTGGTATACTTTAGAGCAGTTAGCAGTAGCAGTAGGCTTTTACCCAAGGGCGATCCATACAAACATAATATTAAAAGACAAATAATTATGTTAAATGTAAATATATACAGGAGGTTATACGGGTGGGATCCCACAACCCACCTTCGATCATAATTTACGATCGAAATTAAAATCACCACGATTGAAGGAGTAAGGAAATTTCCATATTGGAACAATCTAAATAGATTGACAGACCGCACTCAAAGAGACCTGCAACAAAGAAAAATAAGAATATACACCATCGGTGCCCACCACTCGACTTGGTCAGAGTACCTGCTGGTCACTCTGTTTGATAGCGGCATGTCAATATATTTCGATTGTTGTACTTCAATCGTGGTGATTCATAGATCGAAGATGGGTGGTGGGGTCCCTCCCTTATAATGTGCTTAAGATGGATTTTCGCCATGTGACGCCGAAATAAATGTATAAGAATCAATTACAGCAATGTTAAATTGATTCTAATCTTTGCGTTGATATCATTTTCAAATTCTATTAATCATTCAACATTTTAAAAATAGACATAATGTGGGAGTTATAAGCATAGAGTTACTAAGGATAGAGTAAGGGAGGCATATGATTGCGTGTAACGGGAATTATCTTACGATAAGTTGTTGGAATAGAGAGAAAATTGTAATACCTCTTTTTTAATCGTGTGTAAAAATCCCCACAGATCCCACTTCTACGAGGGCACGCAGGAGAGGGTATGTGGGAGTCGAACCAACTCAAATTCACATGGTCACCCATCAACAGTGGTAACGTTGCTTAACCTTGCAGATATATCGATCTGCTCGGTTGCCACTTTCTTCTCATTTATGTATAACAGTAGGTACACAAGTACCTACTGTTATACTAAAGAATGTATTAGTTTTTTTTATCTATACTAATATTATAAAGCTGAAGAGTTTGTTTGTTTGTTTGTTTCTTTGAACGCGGTAATCTCTACTACAACTATCTAGGAACTACTGGTCCAAACTGAAAAAATATTTCACTGTTGGATAGCCCATTTATCGAGGAAGGCTATATAACATCACGCTTCGACCAATAGGAGCGGAGCAGCGATGAGAAATGTTGGAAAAACGGGGAAAATTTACGCAGATGAAGTTGCGCGGGACAGCTAGTGATTAATATGTAGGAAATGGTTGTATTTATCATTAATCGGAGCGTGATGTTATATAGCCTACAGCCTTCCTCGATAAATGGGCTATCCAACAATGAAATAATTTTTCAATTCGGCCCTATTGCTCCGCTCTTATTAGTCATAGCGTGATGTTATATAGCCTTCCTCGATAAATGGGCTATCCAACAGTGAAAGAATTTTTTTATTCGGATCAGTAGTTCATGAGATTACCGCCTTCAAACAAACAAACAAACAGACTCTTCTGCTTTATATTAGTATAAATTCTTTGAAACATAAAGATAATTCTGATATGTATGACACTTATGGTGTACATATAAGCATTTGCTTAAAAATAGTTAGCGTTTACTATTTGATATATCTTATACCTTAGGCACCGAGCAGACTGCTAGCGGTGTAGAGTTCTGCTTTTCGCGGTCACTGTAACCTATAAGGTATCTAAATCCTGCTCAGGTACATAAAAGCAGTCAGGCCGCGACGCGGCAGTCATCAGAACTTCAGCCGCGTCAATGACTGCGGAACTCAGAACTCTAACTGCAGAGCTCTACTCGGCGCCTTTTAAACAAAGACTTTATATCAATACAATACTGAGAAATTTAAGATAATGAGTTAAAAATGTTAATAAGTTGAACAATTCCTGATAAATCCAGTTTCCATTTATAAAACCAATTGCATTAAGCCAAATAAATTACCTATGCGATTAAAACTGAAACTGTGATTAATTAAAACGCTCGTATTGGAAACATCATTTGTAATTTCGAATGTTATTGCACATTAAATTAATTTTAATTTTGACTTTTATATTGATGTCGATATGAAGCCGTAATTAATGACTAACTTAACCCGCGACTCTAAGCGCCTTGATATTGGTTATTGCGCAAAAAACTATACGATACATTACACTATCGCCTAACAAAATTTCATCTGCACAGGTAGCACTGTGTCTTTTACCCGCGCGCGGTTAACCGCCAAAACCGCAGACACGCCTACATAATAATATATAATATAATAATATCTTGGGTCAACTCACACAACATGGTAGGTACTAGCAGTCCCGCGCAACTTTATATGCGTCAATTTTCCCCGTTTTAGTAACATTTTTCATTGCTGCTCCGCTCCTATTGGTCGTAGCGTGATGTTATATAGCCTATATATAGCGTTCCTCGATAAATAGGCTACGCAACAGAAAATTATTTTTTTCAATTCGGACCAGTAGTTCCTGAGATAACCGCTTTCAAACAAACAAACTCTTCAGCTTTAAAATATTAGTATAGATTTGGTCGTCGGTATGCCCATGATATGAACAAAATGCGACCTTCATTAGTCGATATTCGACCACATATAATGTCGTTACGACTACGCCGTGTCTGAGGCGTAGTCGTGGACCGTGCTCCGTCGGGGAAACGTACGGAAGCTTCACGCCCGCCGGCTCGCAACCGGACGGCGGGCGTGTGTACGAGTTCATATAAAACGTACGCACCGATATTTATTTGAGCCACTTACGGGACACGGTCCGTCCACGGCTTGGGTGTGTGTAGACAGAGCTCTTGCCTCCATGATCGAAATTCGGTTAGAAGTATAATGATATTACGTTATTTATAAAGTGGAACATTACCATAGTCATCTGAAGATCCAATTTTTAGATAATCCAAAATCCAATTTCTGAATCCCAAAACTCATCAGCTGCAAATAACAAATCTTTTGAACAAAAAGGTAGTAAAGGAAAAAAATGTCTTTGACTTATACCTATATCTTAACCTGGTGGAGAGGATTTCAAAGGTGGGGCAAGACTGGGCCAAGTTCGACAAGGGGCCAACTTCGAAACTTTTAGATAGAAATTTATGTAATTTCCTTCGTACCCCTCTTGCTTACTAATTTGCCCTTGGCTTTTGTCAGATAAAAAAGCAACGGATCGCTCTCCATTCGGAAACTAATTAAAATTTTAGCGTTGTCTTAATTTGACGGTAGAATTATTCCGGCGACTCTCTTTCACTGATTGTAAAGGCTGCAAGTTTTATATCGTAACAGATTTTAATTCATTGAATGATTAACTAAAGAAGTAATGAGATAAATGTACAATAGTAAAATTACGATAAATGTATCATTTAATATTCTTCCGTAGTTTTTCTCATGGTTATAGAACTCTAAAGTGGTTTAGAGCTTTATAGTTATGGCAAAAACCATCATTACCTTCTACCTTTATCTATCCATTGTTTTTGGGAGAAGGCAATATCCCAATTTGTGGCATGTATAAAAAAACACTCATTAGTATAAGTACTATACTATATTTGTCATTTTTAAGCATTTGAAACACATTATAACCTCATTGAACTCATTCATATACGAATGAGTTCAAGATGAGAAACTGGGAAACTAAGATCATGTGATATTTTTAATCTTCCATACAAAGCTACAATATTTAACTGGCAATACAATCTTACATTTTTTGGTTATAGCATAGTTACTAAGTTGCTCAGTCAACACAAACTCACAATTTGTAACTATTAGTTAAGAACTGGTACAATTTACAATGTTTCTGGTTAACTATAGTAGAAATAGTGAACACAAGATTTCATACGATTTTTATATACAATTTTCTGATCTTAATAACTACAAGCTAGATAACCCTACGTACGAACTATATACATACTATTAACATTATTTACAACTTACCTAGTAAACTACTACAAGCTAGATAACCCTACGTACGAACTATATACATACTATTAACATTATTTACTACTTACCTAGTATTTTCTGATCTAATTTTATACAATTTTCTGATCTGACATACAATGTTAAAAACTGCCTACGTCGCTCAGCAGGTGTAAATAACTACTGTGCTAAAGATTGTTGGGTCCAATTCTCATACGATATCCAAATGTATTACACCATTCTTTGTATGTTTGGAAAGTCCTCCACAATATAGGCTTTGTATTGTCTGTAGGCGTGAGAGATGTCAAACCAAAAACAACCTACACAATAAATTAAAGACAATATATTACATAACTTTAATAGCAACTAATACAATCCAATTATTGTATCAAATAGTAAACATCAAACCAAATAATTAAACCATAATTAAATTACATATGTACTTCACGAAAATCATAAATGAACAACCAAAAATATAACCAAAATATATGAAAATTATCACTTCACCTAATTGAATCTCTGGTCCCCAATAAATCTTAGTACGCCGGTCCACAGTTTAATAAAGCCGTTTCAGTTTTAGAAGATTCTCTATATATTGAGTTTTATCTGGCGTAACAAACGGCTGGATTACTATAGATTTCTCCAACTGATTTACTGGCCGTTACGTTGGACTGTGACTCGGGGCTGGGTTTCGATGATACTTTATGATAGTTCCACTGATAACTTTGGGTGTCGATTGCCGGGAATTTATGCCTTGGATAGTTTTGATAGTGTATCTTTTGTTAAGTTATATAGATTGTTTGTAATTGCTGGTTGTTGCTCCTTTATTTGTCTGTTAGGGATTGTCTCTGGTTATTGAAGAAGGGAACCAGGGTACTATATCAGAATACTATTCTTCATGTGTCTTGTTTATCAACAAATAACAAGACATTAGATGAGTAGGATTCTTTTGAACAAGAATTTATAACGGTTAAGTTTAAGTCCAGGAATATGATAACTGCTTACTAACACAATGGGATATTCCATTTAAAAGACGTACCATTAACGTCCAGCCCAAAAATAAAAAACAACCCAGAAAGCTGACATATTACAAAAAAAACTTTAAACGTCTTAATTTTGCTTCAGATTTTATATTGTAAGTTTGCAACTAATATTACTGTATATACTATAGTCTGTAGTCTGTGTCTGTATATATTTAACAAAAAAAAGGGTTATTTTGTGACGTAGACCATCGATTGGAAAGTATGCTTAAACATTGTATGTCAGCAGGCATGTTCTCCTAAAAGATTCATTCTTCAAAAAGCCTGTTAAAAACCCTTAGAAATTTTGGTTAAAAGTTTTATATCGCTTATGTAGTTCTTCATAAGAGTCTGTGTGGATGAAATATGTCATAATTCTTCCTTTCTTGTACAATATTTTCCATTGTTCCCTTTGAAAATCAACCTAAAATTATCAATACCTGAGCCATTTTTCTTCAAAATTAATTCATACTAACAATTTCTTAGAAACTAATATTGTTCGTGGCTGGCGGCGTTTTAATTAAACGCTATATTCCTTGTAACGTCTATAATAATTATTTCCCGTCCTCCCCCTATCCTTGTGTTTATATCGGGAAGTTTTACGTTATTAGCGAACATGCATGTGATTGCTGTTGTATTTCATGGGAGCAGATTGGTTTGTTTACTCTTTATAATGTACCTGTTGGGTCGTTTACAGGCTGTTAACAGGTAAATTACATCTTAGATTTTAAAAATTCCTATTTAATATCATAATATGCTGAACCAAGTCCTATTTTCGACGTATAGTTTTTACTGTCGTATTTATTGTTGAAAAGTATATTACTTAATATGATTATTATAATTATTATATTCTAAAGGATAGACACGGTATTAGTGACTTATTGATTATTCATCTTGTTACAAAGTTTCAATAGACACATCATTTATTAATTACTAGCTGCCCCGCGCACCTTCGTCTGCGTAAATTTTCCCCGTTTTTGCAACATTTCTCATTGTTGCTCCGCTCCTATTGGTCCTTGGTGATATTATATAGCCTTATAGACTTCCTCGATTTATGGGCTATCTAACAGTTAAATATTTTTTTAATTCAGATCAGTAGTTCCTGAGATTACTGCGTTCAAACAAACAAACAAACTCTTCCACTTTATAATATTAGTATAGATTTTAGACTTAGTATAATAGCTGATCCGCGCAACATCGTATGTGTAAATTTTCTCCGTTTTTGCAAGATTTTTCATTGCTGCTTCGCTGCTACTGGTCGTAGCGAGATGTTATATGGACTATAGCCTTCCTACATAAATGGGCTACCCAACAAAAAAAAGATTTTTTAATTCGGACCAGTAGTTCCTGAAATTACCGCGTTCAAACAAACAAACTCTTCAGCTTTATAATATTAGTATAGATTAGAAAACTACGAATGTCATGCACACCTGTAATTTGTATTTAATTACTCGAAATGATGTACTAACAATGTTATGTATATAAGTACCTACTTAATAAAAAAATAAAAAAAAATATTATAGAATTTTATATGCTTACGGGTCTTAATCGCGTAAATATTTTATTTTAAGGCTAAATACCTTTGTTTATTGTCCGACGTTTCGACCGTATTGCAACGGCAGTGGTCACAAGTTACAAAATTCTATAATGTGTACAAATCGCAAAAGTTTACGAACATATAAATAAAATATTGTACGTTTTTTTTATAATTTTTTAAATTATGCCGAAGTTTTATTTCTATTTAATATTTCATGATTACTATATGGAGTTATTACTGATGTATAAATATATACCTATATATATACATATATATATATATATACATATATATATATTACGGGTCTTAATCGCGTGAATAATTTAAGGTACGACCGTATTGCAACGGCCGTGGACACGGCCGTTGCAATACGGTCGAAACGTCGGGCAATAAACAAGGTATTTTACCTTAAATTATTCACGCGATTAAGACCCGTAATATATATATTTTCATAATGTGTACAAATCGCGAAACTTCATTAATGGTATGTATGTAAAGACTAATAAAATAAATAAAATATTGTACGTATTTTTTTTTTTTTTAAATATATGATGATTTATTTCTAGTTAATATTTGATGATTAATTAATGGAGTTTTAACTTAAAAGTGCTTGTAAACTTCGTGTGTACGTGTTTCAGTGTTGTTGGAAAATCACCATAGGTACCTATGTAACTTTATCATTTACATATGAAAATTTGGCTTTGTGGATGAAGAAACAAGTCTTTCAACGTTTGAAAGCGAAAATCAACCCATAAAGGGGTAAAATAAGCAATATATATTTGTTTTAAAATAAACCGTTATAGGTTCATTCTTTTTACAGATTTATCTGTTGCTAAGCGCAAAACTTAAGAACGGCTGAAGCAATTCGTCCATTTTTCGTTGAAGAGTAAACGCAATCTGGAATCGAATATCGGGGGCCAAGCCGCGGAGCAAAGCTAATCCAAATTAATATTATTATAAAAATGTGTCTCTAGGTATGTCTATTACGTTTTAACGCTTAAACCGCTGAACCAATTAAAATGAAATTTGGTATGGAGATAGCTTAAGTCTCGGGAAAGGACATGGGTTAGTTTTTATCGCGATTGCCTACATCCATGCGGGCGGAGTCGCGGACGAAAGCTTGTACTATTTAAAATAATTAGTTTTGAAAAGCCGTATCAAAGGCAGACTAATTTGAACCGTCTAGTTCAGGTAATCAGGATACATCAAAGACTATGCTATTGATTCCTCCGCCCACCTCCCTGCTGTTATTAGTGTTTGTTGCATGTGTGACGTATTAAGATATTCTGTTTTAATAATTATTAGACTACTACCTAATACTTTATGTAATAATAAATTCTAATATTTAGATTGGCATGTTGGTCTAGTGGTTACTGAGTCTGACTGCTGAGCCAATGGTTGTAAGTTCGATCCCCACCCAGGATAACACGTTGGTTTATGTGTGTGTCTAGGTGTAATTTATCTATAGTATGTATGTAAGTATGTATTATAAGTAGATATATGTATCAGTTGTCTGGTTGCCATACTTTGGGATCAGATGGCCATGTGTGAATTGTCCCAAGATATTATTATCATACACAATGGTCATGTGTTACGAGATCCATTTTGCCCTAAACACCTCGGTCTGCAATGCCATCCACACTGCCGAAGACAGGGTGGGCAGGCAAGAAATGCTCAAGCAGAAGGTTGTTTGAAGAGGCCACGACTCCCGCAGTAGGGTACAAGCACTGTATCCCGGTGAACTTTAAAAACATACAAGTCACGGACACAAAGTACACCTAGACTCGGAATAAACATTTGTGGATCACACAAAGCGGTGTCCCGTTTGGAAATCGAACCCACAACCTCCTCAATATATTATAAAATAATTCAAAAATGCACACACCACCTAAAGACTGCTAAAATGGCGATGGACTGGGCATATGACAAGAGAAAGTTAAGAGAAATGGACAAAGTTAATAACGGAATGGTACCCAAGAGACAGCAAAAGAAACAGAGGTAGACAAATTAAAAGATGGGAAGACGACTTCAAAAAAATAGCTGGTCCACTATCGACTCGTTTAGCAACAGACAGGAATACATGGAACGCTTTAGCGGAGGCCTTTGTCAACAGACAAGCTGTTACAGACAAACCTCCATTTGCCGATAGTTTAATTATTTGATATTGTTTAGAATTATAAGTATTTTAATTTAGTTATTATGTAGGTATCTATACACTTGCTGGCCCATTAAATTGAGGAAGAAACTACAAGAAACAAGGTATAATGCGCCACATATTTTATAACACATAGATGGCGTTACTAGAAAAATTAAAAGTCGGTGTTAAGATTCTCCGCCACTAAATGACTATCCCAATTTTCGTCTACCAAGTCATACTTACCTGGCATAGGGGATACCGTGATCACAAAGGCGGTTCCCCCAGGGCGAGGCTCTCCCATTGCACTGCGGTTGGGTTGACCCCTGCGATTATCCCTAATGTGGATAACTCGGATGCGTTATTTTTGGTATGGGGGACTGCGTACGCGCTGTCCCCCTTGTTAATTTATAAGAATCGGTTATTTTCGATTAACGATTACTGCAACTGAGGTGAAACTCACGAACTCCGTGGCGAATTCGCTAAAGCCTACAAGATTGCGATACCAACGATCGTTCGCAAAAAAATGTCTATGACCTCCCCCGCAAACGTCAAATTCTTCAAAAATAAAATCCGGGTCTTAATCGCGTGAATAATTTAAGGTAAAATACCTTGTTTATTGCCTGACGTTTCGACCGTATTGCAACGGCCGTTGCAATACGGTCGTACCTTAAATTATTCACGCGATTAAGACCCGTAATATATATATATATTTTCATAATGTGTACAAATCGCGAACTTCATTAATGGTATGTATGTAAAGACTAATAAAATAAATAAAATATTGTACCTACGTTTTTTTTTTTAAACATATGATGATTTATTTCTAGTTAATATTTGATGATTAATTAATGGAGTTTTAACTTAAAAGTACTTGTAAACTTCATAGAAAAGTGCTTGAGCAATTCACATACCTATTGACATTAAAACGAAATAAAATGGAGGATTTTATTTTTGAAGAATTTGACGTTTGCGGGGGAGGTCATAGACATTTTTTTGCGAACGATCGTTGGTATCGCAATCTTGTAGGCTTTAGCGAATTCGCCACAGAGTTCGTGAGTTTCACCTCAGTTGCAGTAATCGTTAATCGAAAATAACCGATTCTTATAAATTAACAAGGGGGACAGCGCGTACGCAGTCCCCAATACCAAAAATAACGCATCCGAGTTATCCACATTAGGGATAATCGCAGGGGTCAACCCAACCGCAGTGCAATGGGAGAGCCTCGCCCTGGGGGAACCGCCTTTGTGATCACGGTATCCCCTATGCCAGGTAAGTATGACTTGGTAGACGAAAATTGGGATAGTCATTTAGTGGCGGAGAATCTTAACACCGACTTTTAATTTTTCTAGTAACGCCATCTATGTGTTATAAAATATGTGGCGCATTATACCTTGTTTCTTGTAGTTTCTTCCTCAATTTAATGGGCCAGCAAGTGTATAGATACCTACATAATAACTAAATTAAAATACTTATAATTCTAAACAATATCAAATAATTAAACTATCGGCAAATGGAGGTTTGTCTGTAACAGCTTGTCTGTTGACAAAGGCCTCCGCTAAAGCTTTCCATGTATTCCTGTCTGTTGCTAAACGAGTCGATAGTGGACCAGCTATTTTTTTGAAGTCGTCTTCCCATCTTTTAATTTGTCTACCTCTGTTTCTTTTGCTGTCTCTTGGGTACCATTCCGTTATTAACTTTGTCCATTTCTCTTAACTTTCTCTTGTCATATGCCCAGTCCATCGCCATTTTAGCAGTCTTTAGGTGGTGTGTGCATTTTTGAATTATTTTATAATATATATTAAACATATATATTTTATAAAATAACTGCAACGCAAGAGGTTGTGGGTTCGATTTCCACACGGGACACCGCTTTGTGTGATCCACAAATGTTTATTCCGAGTCTAGGTGTACTTTGTGTCCATGACTTGTATGTTTTTAAAGTTCACCGGGGTACAGTGCTTGTACCCTACTGCGGGAGTCGTGGCCTCTTCAAACAACCTTCTGCTTGAGCATTTCTTGCCTGCCCACCCTGTCCTCGGCAGCGTGGATGGCATTGCAGACCGAGGTGTTTAGGGCAGAACGGATCTCGTAACACATGACCATAGTAATATCTTGGGACAACTCACACGACGCCATTTGATCTCAAACTATGGCAACCTGACAACTGATATATGTATCTTCATAAAATGCATACATACATACTATAGATCAATTACACCCAGACGCAGAATAAACCAACGTGCTCATCACACAAAGTTTGATCCTGGATGGGGATCGAACCCACAACCACTGGCTCAGCAGTCAGGTTCAGTAACCACTAGACCAACAGGCCAGTCTAAACATTAGGATTTAATATTACATAAAGTGTTAGGTAGTAGTCTAATAATTATTAAAACAGAATATCTTAGTACGTCACACATGCAACAAACACTAATAACAGCAGGGAGGTGGGCGGAGGAATCAATAGCATAGTCTTTGATGTATCCTGATTACCTGAACTAGACGGTTCAAATTAGTCTGCCTTTGATACGGCTTTTCAAAACTAATTATTTTAAATAGTACAAGCTTTCGTCCGCGGCTCCGCCGGCGTGGATGTAGGCAATCGCGATAAAAACTAACCCATGTCCTTTTCCGAGACTTAAGTTATCTCCATACCAAATTTCATTTTAATTGGTTCAGCGGTTTAAGCGTTAAAACGTAATAGACATACCTAGAGACACATTTTTATAATAATATTAATTTGGATAAGCTTTGCTCCGCGGCTTGGCCCCCGATATTCGATTCCAGATTGCGTTTACACTTCAACGAAAAATGGACGAATTGCTTCAGCCGTTCTTAAGTTTTGCGCTTAGCAACAGATAAATCTGTAAAAAGAATGAACCTATAACGGTTTATTTTAAAACAAATATATATTGATTATTTTACCCCTTTAAGGGTTGATTTTCGCTTTCAAACGTTGAAAGACTTGTTTCTTCATCCACAAAGCCAGATTTTCACATGTAAATGATAAAGTAACATAGGTACCTATGGTGATTTTCCAACAACACTGAAAAACGTGGTAATTTATTTTAAACCAAAAAGCCAAATAAGAATATCAAAGATGTAACTATAAAACTGATGAAGTTTCATACAAACTTACAACTTCTAATTAGCCTCTTTTGCTTAGGGGATGAATTTCTAAAAAATCCCTACTTATCAAATGCCTACATTATATATGAAATACGTCCTCGATGTTTCAGTGCTTTAGTCTGTGCGTTGATCTATCAGTAGCAACGCACAACCTAAAGCCTAAGCCGTATATATATATGTATAATAGCCCAAACGTAAATTATTTGCCCTGACTGATAATCTAAACTAGATTTTCTATCAATTCATGTCAACCCAACAACAACCCTAGCCTATTGCTACTAAGAGATGTCAACATCATCTTAGCCGGTGCTAAATCAGTTGCAGTAATCGTTCGCATTCGCAATCCAATTTAACAGATTCTTATAAAGTAACATGAGGCACAGCGCATACGCAGTCCCACTAACAAAAATAACGCATCCGAGTTATCCACATTAGGGACAATCGCAGGGGTCAACCCAACCGCAGTGCAATGGGAGAGCCTCGCCCTGGGGGAACCGCCTTTGTGATCACGGTATCCCCTATGCCAGGTAAGTATGACTTGGTAGACGAAAATTGGGATAGTCATTCAGTGGCGGAGAATCTTATCACCGACTTTTATTTTTTCTAGTATCGCCATATATGTGTCATAAAATGTGACGCATTGTAGCTTGCTCAATTTAATGGGCCAGCTATGAGTATGACAATACAAATTATTGTTTTATAATATTATATTTTATTGGCATTTTACGGGCACGTGTGCTTCGGAAAATACATGCACACGGTCGCTAGGACGAAATTGAATCCCGCTTGCCACCGCATTGAGCATCGAGTTCTCACCGCAGTGGTCGGATGTGACCTGTCGTTGCCGACCGTGGTTTTGTCTGTGGTTCAGAGCGAGGGGTCTTGCTATGCGGTCGCATCCTTCTACGAGAACGTCATTTCGTAGAAGGAGGCAACGAAATGTGTCAGGGAAGAGAGTCCTTTGGTGGATACGCTCCGTCCCTGGCAAACCAGGCAGCGTCGGCGCGCACATCTACGCCTGATGCCGCATTAAGTGGGGCTGCGGGCGGGCAAGCGGGGCAAATGTTTCCCGTCCACATCCTTTTGCGAAGGCGCTTCACTCTGTATGTATCCAGAGGCCGTGTAGATGTGAAATGACCGAAACGCAACAACATCGAGTCTGAATATTGCAACTGGGCGGGCCTCCGATGGTATAGCAAATACCGAGGGCCCATTTGCGTAGGCGGCGAGTGATACGTAGCGGGTTTTTTGTGGGTGCAAATCCAAATACAGCATCTTGACCGACCCCATGTCAATTGCAAAGGTCGTGCGCGATCCATGTAATCAGGAGAATATAAATTTTACGAAGGGGACAGCGCGCACGCAGTCCCCACTAACAAAAATAACGCATCCGAGTTATCCACATTAGGGATAATCGCAGGGGTCAACCCAACCGCAGTGCAATGGGAGAGCCTCGCCCTGGGGGAACCGCCTATGTGATCACGGTATCCCCTATGCCAGGTAAGTATGACTTGGTAGACGAAAATTGGGATAGTCATTTAGTGGCGGGGAATCTTAACACCGACTTTTAATTTTTCTAGTAACGCCGTCTATGTGTCAAAAAATGTGGAGCAATGTACCTTGTTTCTTGCTCAATTTAATGAGCCACCAATGAGTATGACAATACATATTATTATTTTAAAATATATATTTAATAATAAGCATTTTCTTGTGTGTAGAAGAAACCTATACAGTATCAAGAGAACCGCTAAAGCGGTTCATTTTAAAACAAATATAGATTGCTGAATTTACCCCGTTTGGATAATTTTACCCCTTTGAGGGTTGATTTTCGCTGTCAAACGTTGAAAGACGTGTTTCGTCATCCACAAAGCCAAATTTTCACAGATAAATGACAAAGTTACATATGGTGATTTTACAACAACACTGAGACACGTATTATTTTAAACCAAACAGCCAGATAAGGAATTTCACAGATGTAACTATAAAACTGACGAAGTTTCATACAAACTTACAACTTCTATTTTACTCCTTTTCCTTAGGGGATGAATTTCTAAAAATCCCTTCTTATCAAATGCCTACATTATATAAGAAATACGTCCTCGATGTTTTAATGCTTTAGGCTGTGCGTAGATCTATCAGTATCAACGCACAGCCTATAGCCTAAGGTGTATATATATGTATATAGCCCAACCCTAAATTCTTTGCCCTGACTGACTGACTAACAGACTGACTGATGGCAGTCAGTCAGTCAGGACAAATAATTATATATATATAGATAATCTAAACTAGATTTTCTATCAAATCATGTCGACCCAACAACAACCCTAGCCTCATTGCTACTAAGATACGTGCAGATATTGTACGCAACTCCCACTCATAATCTGAATATGTCTTCACAAACAGATTCTATTAATTTCTGGGCCGTTTCCTCTATAGCAAAATAAATAAGCATTCAATAATATATCAACTAAAATGTTCTATTGTTAAAATAAAATTGTACAACTACATGCAAAACCTGTCCTATGATCAGACAGGAGAATTGTTAGCTTTATCTAGTTATATAAAAATTAGACTAATTTAAATTAGATCACAGCATTATACATTACACACTTAATATTAGTAACTATATGTTTCTGTATTTCTCTTAAATAAATATACATTGTTAATTTATAAATAATAATTGAAAGCACTTTTCCCGCCTGTGGTACAGGTTTTTACCTAGTACAGGCACCCATGTATCTAAGCAGTCTTCTTGTATATATTTTTTTAAATTAATATTGATAACCATGTACATATGTCCTTATTATATGAATAAATTATTATGATTATGTCGTGTGGTGTTAAATTGTCCAATTTGAAATCATTATCTCTCGACCAAAGCACACCTAGGCAAAGTCACATTCGGATAGCGATGTCGTTAACGGAAAAGTAGGTATAGTCCATTGAAATGTTACATTTTTTAGGCCTTACCTTGCGTTTTTTAGAGGACGCAATTTTAATTTTTTGATGTGTAGGGGGTGTAGGTATAAAGCTAAAACCAAGTTTTTGGGGTCGCTAACCTTGTCCCACGGCCGCTATCTTGAAAATAGGGGTTGAAATGTTTTTTACGATATATCTCTTAAACTATATATCTGATAAAAAAAAATTGTTAACATTTTTTATTGCAAATTAAATTCTCTACAACTTTGGTCAAGTAACTTTTTGTCGTAGAACTATAAATAAAAAAGGTATAAGCGAAAATGTCAGAAATATTATCAGCTATTAGGCAAACGTATAGGTTAGAAATAATAATAGCAGGCAGATGTTCTTTTGTTCCCTAATGGTCACTTGGGTATTTTCTATCTGGACAGTATTCTCGGAAACGGTCATCAGATTTAAAATTATTTTCAAAATCAATAATTGTAAAATTCTGTAATGGAGTGTAAACGAGCCAATAATTAATTATTAATAATATTGCAAAATTAATAATTAAAATAACAAAATAAAAATAAAAAACAATTACTGAGTATAATATGTGTAGTTAAGAGTACTGAAAAATAATACTCACTTCGAAACGCTGTAAAACCTTAGGTATTGATTTAATGAAAAAAAAATGCGTAATTAAAGTTGTTCCTTATAAACGATCTACAAAAATGGTCTGATATCATTTTTTCGTAAAATGATAAAAAAAAACGACAAAAAGTTACTAAACCAAAGTTGTAGAGAATTTAATTTGCAACAAAAAATTTTAACAATTTTTTTTTATCAGATAAATAGTTTAAAAAATATATCGTAAAAACCATTTCAACCCCTATTTTTAAGATAGCGGCCGTGGGACAACTTGGTTTTAGCTTTACACTGACCCCCCCTACACAAAAAAAAAATAGAATTGCGTCCTCTAAAAAACGCAACCCCAAATGTAACTTTTCAATGGACTAGTACAAAATGAATGGAATTGAAATATGTCACTTGGTCAATACAAGTCGATGCGTAGATAAGCTGCACTATTGACGGTATCTTCGCTATTTTTTCCGTTCGATTGATCCATAATCTAGCAAACGGTAAAACCATGTAGAAAACGAAATAAAATGGCGGATTTTATATTTGAAGATTTTGACGTTTGCGGTTGAGGCCATAGACATTTGTTTTTTGCTAACGATCGTTGATATCGCCATCTTGTAGGCTTTCGCGAATTAGCCACGGAGCGAATGAACTCTGTCTAAGCACCCTGATTTAATTGTGTTAAATAAAATCGGCTGAAATTAGTTTGGGTGGACGCTAATTGATTACTTTCAGCATTTTAGTCTACTTGCCACTGGCTCTCTACTGACAAACATATTTTATTTATTCTATTTGTATTAAATACTAATGTAATAAAGAGGCAGTAAGGGCAAGCACCAACACACTATTTTTTGTCAACCGGCAATTAGGTTTCCTGTTACAACTGTTTGGTTTAACTTGGTTCTATCGGGAAGATTTCAGTACGAACTTCGAACTAATAAAATCCCTTTTAACTCTATAAACTAAAACAACAAGTCAGTTGCAGTAATCGTTCGCATTCGCAATCGAATTTACCAGATACTTATATATTAACTAGGGGGACAGCGCGTACGCAGTCCCCACTAACAAAAATAACGCATCCGAGTTATCCACATTAGGGATAATCGCAGGGGTCAACCCAACCGCAGTGCAATGGGAGAGCCTCGCCCTGGGGGAACCGCCTTTGTGATCACGGTATCCCCTATGCCAGGTAAGTATGACTAAACATTCGCAGAATAAGGACGTCATTCAGCTGCGGAGAATCTTAACACCGACTTTTAATTTTTCTAGTAACGCCATCTATGTGTCATAAAATGTAACGCATTATATCTTGCTCAATTTGGTGGGTCAGCAATGAGAAACAAATTTTTATTTTATAATATTATATTTTTTCCATGTTATTTATCATAAAGGACCCGTGTCCAGAAAGTGCCTGCACCAGCCGGAAGGATAGGGTCCCGTGCTGCCGCCCCGCCAACTCCATGATGCAATTGATTTACTTTAACCTTTTCAAGTCTATTTATCACTTATTCGGGATGGAACCTTTAAATCCTAAGACCTAATATACAGTTTCAGCACTTTCTGCTACCCTACTAAATGTGACTCCACCTATAAATATGTAGCCTATTTGCTGGCTGACAAGGAATAGTATCCATGGGCATATTTTATCTCAGTCACACAAGCATGCGTTTACATGTAGGAACATAATATGATTGCGTAGGTACATAATTGGTTGATATAACAAGGCTTTTGTTTCATGTTTTGTTCGAGGTATGACCAGCATTTATCAATGAATCATACTTGGAAATGCATGCTGATGTGAAGGCGCAGACGATCTTTTCTGTCGAATGAGGCATCAATCTAGCACGCGGCTGCTATCGAGCCTGAGAAATTCATCATGTCTTTCTTACGCATACCACACGACAAGGATAGGCAGTATAAAATTTGACTGCCTACGTGGCGCAGTGGGAGTGTATCCGATTGCTACGCAAAAGGTCGTGGGTTCGATTCCCACACGGGACACCACTTTGTGTGATCCACAAATTGTTGTTCCGAGTCTGGGTGTACTTTGTGTCCGTTACTTGTACGTTTGTAAAGTCCCCCGCGACACAGGGCTTGTATCCTAATGCGGGAGTCGTCTTTTTAAAAAAATATAAAAAAATATCTTATTATTATAGGATATTAAAGAAATATACATAGACATTCTACTACATCGATATCTTAAAGATGTGTACGTCTTTTATTCTGAAGTAGATAAAAGCACTACTACAGTCACTACAGAGTGTAAACAAATAGTATGTTTAAAATGCAATATTCAAAATTCTTTATTGACGTAGGATGCATATAACACTTATGATACGTCTGGATTCTTCATGTTCATGTAATTCCAAGTTCGCATACTGGGTAAAGCTGGAGAAAAGAATATGGCAATAATAACTAGTGGCCACTCTTTTCAAATTGCCAATTTTACAATGTTTGAATGCGTCTAAATCATTCAACTTTAATTAAATATTAACGCCTGCGCAATTAGTGATACCAATTAAAGTTAGATTCTCGTTGCTTCCCGTAGCTATAGTGCACCGCAATGTCATTGCATTTGGTAGCTCACTTTTTTGTCAATCATCTTACTGTCCGTAGCCATTACAAGTTAAATCACAGTTCTGATTTTTATTTAAATTCATTTTGCGTCGCTGAATCCTGTACAGAATGTTTATAACCTTGATATGGGGGTATGGTGCTACCACTAATATGTTTCCTTCAAGCTAGCTCTTATAAGACAAAATAATATTATTCTCGGCGCAATATCACACCAATATACTTACGGTAAAGGGTTTGTTAAAACGGAGATGAGCGAAGCAGACACTTAAGTTAGAAACGTCTGTTTGTCCCCTCGGAGCTCCTAAATAGAGGAATCAATTTTGATGGGACATTTTTTCATTGAAACGCGATTTTCTAACAAGTACCAGTTTTTATATGCACACACTATGAACACACAAAGTGCATTACTACATATTCAGAGGGAAGCTTTAAATTTATAATAAAGTATACTCTTTGGACAGCGCTAGTAAAAAAATCACAGTTATAATGCCTATAGATAGATAAATATGTTGAGTTATGATGTATTCAAACAGCCTAAAAGGTCTTTACTTGCCTATTTTTTTACCAATTTCCTCACAAACAACTTTTCCTTCGTCGCGTAACAGGTGCAGCATCAAAATTAATTAGCTCTGAACACTCGTATCAAAGGCAGATTAATTTAAACGGTAATCAGGATACATCAAAGAGTTTGCTATTGATTCCTTCGCCCACAACCCGTCTTTAGTCTTTGTTGCATGTGTGAGGATAATAAGATATTCTGGTATTATAATAAACAGACTACTACCTAATACCTTATATTATAATAAATTCTAATATTTTACTGGCCTGTTGGTCTAGTAGTTAGTTAGCGCTAAGCCAGAGGTCGAGATTTCGATTCCCATACGGGACACCATTTTGTGTGATACACAAGTTGTAGTTTTATAGTCTGGGTATACTTTGTATACGTGATTTGTATGTTTGTCAAGAGAGTTGTCTTTAAAAAAAACTTTTATGCTCTTGTGAGAACTTCATATCGTAGGTTGATAAACAGGTTTCACATGATATGATTTTCTATCTGATATGAATTCATCGTCAAGACATCCTCTGTTTAAGGAAATCGGGGGTTTAAATTTAACAATGGGGACAGCGCGTACGCAGTCCCCACTACCAAAAATAACGCATCCGAGTTATCCACATTAGGGATAATCGCAGGGGTCAACCCAACCGCAGTGCAATGGGAGAACCTCGCCCTGGGGGAACCGCCTTCGTGATCACGGTGTCCCCTATGCCAGGTAAGTATGACTTAGCAAGCTCAGAATAAGGAGGTCATTCAACTGCGGAAAATCTTAACACCGACTTATAATATTTCTAGTAACGCCATCTATGAAAGTTTGCAGTAAACATAAAATGTGACGCCATCATACCTTGTTTCTTGCAGTTTTTTGCCTCAATTCCAGCATGACAAAATTTTTAAGCTATTGCATAGCTTTTATCGCGGGCTTTGAGCGCGGCGGACCGAATCAAGAAATTCCGTAACGAAAATTAAACCTAACACCCCCCACTCCGCCTACCATGTAGCTCGGCCGAGCGTCCGCTTAACGTATAGGTATGTATATGGTACGACTGTACGAAGCTAGCACGAATCGAGACGAGCTGCTCCGAAATGTAATAAAAAGAAAAATTAAATTAAAAAAAAATAAAAAATTCTTAATTGCATAAGTTGATAAAAAATGTTATGCAATAGCTTTACCACGGCAGTGCCCGAGTGCCACACATTTTTTTTCTTTTTTTAGTTTGGAACCTTCAAATCCTCCCGCTCCCCTCCACTGCCCATGTTACGCAGTAAAATCTATACTAACATTATAATTGCGAAAGTTTGGATGGAATGTACGATTGGTGACCGAACCAGACAGAAACGTGTAAAAGGACCTATGGGTACCCGGCGTTGGACTGGATCGGAACCGGAACGCGTGAAAGGGTGTAACAGGTCATCCAATCTATTTCTTTTCAGCCCGGCAACTAGGTTTCAACTTTCAACTGATGGTTGGGGTCACTTTCGGTAAAGTCGCTTTCAGCGGGATTGCACATTTGCAGAAAGTGGCAAAATTCCTCATTATTACTCTGCACATTATAGGGGTATCTATTATCTTTGGGGGTACCCATGCTAATTAAAGGGGGAATACGTTCTCGAGGCAGCATCGCAGACCTGGTTGATAGCAGACATCGTGCGAGCGAAATCGGGTGAATTATATTTTACAAGGGGGACAGCGCGTACGCAGTCCCCACTACCAAAAATAACGCATCCGAGTTATCCACATTAGGGATAATCGCAGGGGTCAACCCAACCGCAGTGCAATGGGAGAGCCTCGCCCTGGGGGAACCGCCTTAGTGATCACGGTGTCCCCTATGCCAGGTAAGTATGACTTAACAGGCGCAGAATAAGGAGGTCATTCAACTGCGGAGAATCTTAACACCGACTTATAATATTTCTAGTAACGCCATCTATGAGACATAAAATGTGAAACCATTAGACCTTGTTTCTTGCAGTTTTTGAAAGGAAATTTCTTTAGCGGCGTTGTGTACTTGTTTCATATATGTTAAAACGTTTTTTTTTTTAAATATAGATTGCTGATTTTACCCCGTTTCGGTTAGGTTAGGATTTTCGCTATCAAACGCTGAAAGACGTGTTTCTTAATCCACAAATCCAATTTTTCACAAATAAATGACGAAGTTGCATATAAACTTGCAACCCTCATTTTACCCCCTAAGGGGGTGACTTTCCGAGAAAGTATATATATAGTGTAACCGTAAATTCTTTACCCAGACTGAGTGATGTCAGTCAGTCAGTCAGGACAAAGACTTTTATATACCTATATAGATAATCTAACTCGTATTACTCCACTACAGACTACTACTACTCCACAATAGACATATTTTATACATTCTATTTGTATTAAATATTAATGTAATAAAGATGCAGTAAGGGAAAGCGCAAACACACTATCTATAGTCAACCAGCAATTAGGTTTCCGGTTACAACTGTTTGGTTTAACTTGGTTCTATCGGGAATATTTCAGTAGTTCAAACGAATAAAATCCCTTTTCACTCTGTAAACTAATACAACAACATCATCTTGGCCGGTGCTAAGTCAGTTGCAGTAATCGTTCGCATTCTCAATCTAAATTTATCCGATTACTATAATTTTACAAGGGGGACAGCGCGTACGCAGTCCCCACTATCAAAAATAACGCATCCGAGTTATCCACATTAGGGATAATCGCAGGGGTCAACCCAACCGCAGTGCAATGGGGAGCCTCGCCCTGGGGGAACCGCCTTAGTGATCACGGTGTCCCCTATGCCAGGTAAGTATGACTTAACAGGCGCAGAATAAGGAGGTCATTCAACTGCGAAGAATCTTAACACCGACTTATAATATTTCTAGTAACGCCATCTATGAGACATAAAATGTGAAACCATTATACCTTGTTTCTTGCAGTTTTTGAAAGGAAATTTCTTTAGCGGCGTTGTGTACTTGTTTCATATATGTATAAAACGTTTTTTTTTTTAAATATAGATTGCTGATTTTACCCCGTTTAGGTTAGGTTAGGATTTTCGCTATCAAACGCTGAAAGACGTGTTTCTTTATCCACAAATCCAATTTTTCACAAATAAATGACGAAGTTGCATTTAAACTTGCAACCCTCATTTTACCCCCTAAGGGGGTGATTTTCCAAGAACGTATATATATATAGTGTAACCGTAAATTCTTTACCCAGACTGAGTGATGTCAGTCAGTCAGTCAGGACAAAGACTTTTATATACCTATATAGATAATCTAACTCGTATTACTCCACTACAGACTACTACTACTCCACAATAGACATATTTTATACATTCTATTTGTATTAAATATTAATGTAATAAAGATGCAGTAAGGGAAAGCGCAAACACACTATCTATAGTCAACCAGCAATTAGGTTTCCTGTTACAACTGTTTGGTTTAACTTGGTTCTATCGGGAATATTTCAGTAGTTCAAACGAATAAAATCCCTTTTCACTCTGTAAACTAAAACAACAACATCATCTTGGCCGGTGCTAAGTCAGTTGCAGTAATCGTTCGCATTCTCAATCTAAATTTATCCGATTACTATAATTTTACAAGGGGGACAGCGCGTACGCAGTCCCCACTATCAAAAATAACGCATCCGAGTTATCCACATTAGGGATAATCGCAGGGGTCAACCCAACCGCAGTGCAATGGGGAGCCTCGCCCTGGGGGAACCGCCTTAGTGATCACGGTGTCCCCTATGCCAGGTAAGTATGACTTAACAGGCGCAGAATAAGGAGGTCATTCAACTGCGAAGAATCTTAACACCGACTTATAATATTTCTAGTAACGCCATCTATGAGACATAAAATGTGAAACCATTATACCTTGTTTCTTGCAGTTTTTGAAAGGAAATTTCTTTAGCGGCGTTGTGTACTTGTTTCATATATGTATAAAACGTTTTTTTTTTTAAATATAGATTGCTGATTTTACCCCGTTTAGGTTAGGTTAGGATTTTCGCTATCAAACGCTGAAAGACGTGTTTCTTTATCCACAAATCCAATTTTTCACAAATAAATGACGAAGTTGCATATAAACTTGCAACCCTCATTTTACCCCCTAAGGGGGTGATTTTCCAAGAACGTATATATATAGTGTAACCGTAAATTCTTTACCCAGACTGAGTGATGTCAGTCAGTCAGTCAGGACAAAGACTTTTATATACCTATATAGATAATCTAACTCGTATTACTCCACTATAGACTACTACTACTCCACAATAGACATATTTTATACATTCTATTTGTATTAAATATTAATGTAATAAAGATGCAGTAAGGGAAAGCGCAAACACACTATCTATAGTCAACCAGCAATTAGGTTTCCGGTTACAACTGTTTGGTTTAACTTGGTTCTATCGGGAATATTTCAGTAGTTCAAACGAATAAAATCCCTTTCCACTCTGTAAACTAAAACAACAACATCATCTTGGCCGGTGCTAAGTCAGTCGCAGTAATCGTTCGCATTCTCAATCTAAATTTATCCGATTACTATAATTTTACAAGGGGGACAGCGCGTACGCAGTCCCCACTATCAAAAATAACGCATCCGAGTTATCCACATTAGGGATAATCGCAGGGGTCAACCCAACCGCAGTGCAATGGGGAGCCTCGCCCTGGGGGAACCGCCTTAGTGATCACGGTGTCCCCTATGCCAGGTAAGTATGACTTAACAGGCGCAGAATAAGGAGGTCATTCAACTGCGGAGAATCTTAACACCGACTTATAATATTTCTAGTAACGCCATCTATGAGACATAAAATGTGAAACCATTATACCTTGTTTCTTGCAGTTTTTGAAAGGAAATTTCTTTAGCGGCGTTGTTTACTTGTTTCATATATGTATAAAACGTTTTTTTTTTTTAATATAGATTGCTGATTTTACCCCGTTTAGGTTAGGTTAGGATTTTCGCTATCAAACGCTGAAAGACGTGTTTCTTTATCCACAAATCCAATTTTTCACAAATAAATGACGAAGTTGCATTTAAACTTGCAACCCTCATTTTACCCCCTAAGGGGGTGATTTCCCAAGAACGTATATATATATAGTGTAACCGTAAATTCTTTACCCAGACTGAGTGATGTCAGTCAGTCAGTCAGGACAAAGACTTTTATATACCTATATAGATAATCTAACTCGTATTACTCCACTATAGACTACTACTACTCCACAATAGACATATTTTATACATTCTATTTGTATTAAATATTAATGTAATAAAGATGCAGTAAGGGAAAGCGCAAACACACTATCTATAGTCAACCAGCAATTAGGTTTCCGGTTACAACTGTTTGGTTTAACTTGGTTCTATCGGGAATATTTCAGTAGTTCAAACGAATAAAATCCCTTTCCACTCTGTAAACTAAAACAACAACATCATCTTGGCCGGTGCTAAGTCAGTCGCAGTAATCGTTCGCATTCTCAATCTAAATTTATCCGATTACTATAATTTTACAAGGGGGACAGCGCGTACGCAGTCCCTACTATCAAAAATAACGCATCCGAGTTATCCACATTAGGGATAATCGCAGGGGTCAACCCAACCGCAGTGCAATGGGAGAGCCTCGCCCTGGGGGAACCGCCTTAGTGATCACGGTGTCCCCTATGCCAGGTAAGTATGACTTAACAGGCGCAGAATAAGGAGGTCATTCAACTGCGAAGAATCTTAACACCGACTTATAATATTTCTAGTAACGCCATCTATGAGACATAAAATGTGAAACCATTATACCTTGTTTCTTGCAGTTTTTGAAGTGAAAATTTCTTTAGCGGCGTTGTGCACTTTTTTTTGATATATGTATAAAATGTTAAACTCGCGTCGTAAGATTGGTGGGAAGACAGGTGGGAAATCGGGCGGTCTAGAAACCAGAAGACCACGATTTGAGTCCAAATGATTATTTCTTCCTTTAGTTTTTTAATTTTTTTGATTTTTGTTTTTTATTTTGTGATTAAATATTTTATAGTTTTGATTTATTTGTCATGTCGTTATTTTTTTGATTTTTGGTTTTTTATTTTGTGATTAAATATTTTATATTTTTGATTTAATTGTCATGTCGTTGTCTTTGTATTTTTTTAAATTGTCGCAATCGATGAATATTGTTTATGACCATTGTGGTGTGGCGCTCAAAGCCCGCGATAAAGCTATGCAATAGCCTTTACTTGGCTTATGCTAAAGTAGGATATTTTTTATTTCCAAATTTTCACGTGACAGAAGTCCAAAGACCTAATGTACAGTTTTACCAATTTCTGCTCCCCTGCTGAATGTGACCCACATATCAGTTGAAATATGGAGCCTATTTGCTGGCTGACAAGGAATAGTAGTCCTTAAGCATGTTTTATCTTAGTCACGCAGGCATGCGTTCACCTGTAGGAACGTTATGACGCATTTGTTTTATTTTTGTTAGAGATGTGACAAACACATAGCGAGTGATGATTGAATCATACTTATAAAAGTCGATCATACTTAGATGTCCGACTCGATCTTCGGTCTGTCGAATAAATCGGCTCCGCAGCTGCCGCGTGGACTTGAACCTTGGTCTTCTGGTTTCTAGACCGCCCGATTTCCCACCTGTCTTTCCCCAATCTTACGACGCGAGTTTAATATTTTATACATATATCAAAAAAAGTGCACAACGCCGCTAAACTTGAACATTAACGTTGTGCGTTTTTGAATATTTTGGAATGGTCAGGGATTTTATTTTTTTATTTTTTTTATCAGTTTAAATTTACTATCATTTATGTGGTCATAAACAATATTCATCGATTGCGCTATCGTACACATACATGATAATTTAAAAAATGACAATGACAACGACATGACAATTAAATCAAAACTATAAAATATTTAATCACAAAATAAAAAACAAAAATCAAAAACGACATGACAAATAAATCAAAAATATTAAATCGCAAAATAAAAAACAATATCAAAAAAAATTAAATAACAAAATCAAAGAAATAATCATTTGGACTCGAATCGTGGTCTTCTGGTTTCTAGACCGCCCGATTTCCCACCTGTCTTCCCACCAATCTTACGACGCGAGTTTAACATTTTATACATATATCAAAATAAGTGCACAACGCCGCTAAAAAAATTTTCACTTCAAAAACTACAAGAAACAAGGTATGATGGCGTCACATTTTATGTCTCATAGATGGCGTTACTAGAAATATTATAAGTCGGTGTTAAGATTCTCCGCAGTTGAATGACCTCCTTATTCTGCGCCTGTTAAGTCATACTTACCTGGCATAGGGGACACCGTGATCACTAAGGCGGTTCCCCCAGGGCGAGGCTCTCCCATTGCACTGCGGTTGGGTTGACCCCTGCGATTATCCCTAATGTGGATAACTCGGATGCGTTATTTTTGATAGTGGGGACTGCGTACGCGCTGTCCCCCTTGTAAAATTATAGTAATCGGATAAATTTCGATTGAGAATGCGAATGGTTACTGCAACTGACTTAGCACCGGCCAAGATGATGTTGTTGTTTTAGTTTACAGAGTTAAAAGGGATTTTATTCGTTTGAACTACTGAAATCTTCCCGATAGAACCAAGTTAAACCAAACAGTTGTAACAGGAAACCTAATTGCGTTTATCCCTAATGTGGATAACTCGGATGCGTTATTTTTTTGTTAGTGGGGACTGCGTACGCGCTGCCCCTCTTGTAAAGTATAAATCCCTCGATTTCGCTCACACGATGTCTGCTATCAGCCGGGTCTGCGAAGCTGCCTCGAGAACGTACTTATTTACCTACCTCTTTATAGTCGATTTCGGGAAGTTTATGGACCCCTTAAATTAGCATGGGTAATGCGCAGAGTAATAATGTGCAATTTTGCCACTTTCTGCAAATGTGCAATCCCGCTGAAACTGACCCCATTGTCACCACAGTGTCACTCCGCAGTTTAGGTATATTCGGGCAGCGCGCCCCTCAAAGGGGCGTATGGCAGTGGGCTGTCTCTGGGCTCGCACGACAGTCGCGGTCACGTGCGTCAAAATATCCTACTTTAGCCATAAGCTAAAGCACAGAATAATACCTAGTACAGGATATATATTTTTTTTATTTTCACAGACGTTCTAAGATCTAATGTACAGTTTTACCACTTTCTGCTCCCTTGCTGAATGTGACTTCACCTATCAGTTGAAATTTGGAGCCTATTTGCTGGCTGACAAGGAATTTATCCTGCATGTTTTATCTTAGGCACGCAAACATGTGTTCACCTGTGGGCACATTATGACGCATTTGTTTTATTTTTGTTAGAGATGTGACAAGCACATAACGAATGATGAATGAATCATACTTAGAAATGTCGATGTTAGATGTCTGACTCGATCTTCGGTCTATCGAATGAATGAACCATCAATTGGCTCTGCAGCTGCCGCGTGCGTGCTCCCGGAGCACGCGCGCGTCAGCGGAGCCCTAAAATAACCATAGGACCCTGTCGCCCTTACGCTTCTCGCAATATAAAAAAAGCTGTTTGTTTGAACGCTTGTTATAGGTTAGGTATTATTATAGAGTATAAAAGAAATATAGATAAACATCTATAACTTTGATATCTAAAGGACTCGAGCTCCCTTTATTCTGAAGTATAAGCACTACTACAGCATGTAAACAAATATTATGTTTCCTTCAAGCTGCCTCTTACAAGATGAAATAACGTTTCTCGGGGCGATGCCACACCAATGTACTTACGGTGAATGTTTTGTTGAAACGGAGATGAGTAAAACGGACTATTATTATTAACTCCAATGTAAAAGAGAAGGGTTATAATTTGTTTGAAACTTCTCTACGGGAAGGTTTGTTTGTGCTATCGTAGCTCCTAAACGGAGGAATTGGTATGGATGCGGTTTTTTTAAATTTAAGACTGATTTCTTTGCAGCGTTTCTAAGACATGTTATATCAAAGTCGGTTTAGCCGTTTCGAACTAATAAATTTTTTTATTTCAAATGTCCCGGTTTTGATGTGCACACATTATGAACACAGAGACTCACTTTTTTTTTTTAAAGATAACTAGCAATGTGGGATTTTTGGTCCCCACTAGCAATCCTATTAACCCCTCCAGCTAAGCCCAATGGCTTGTGTTAGGAGTGGGTTCACGTCCGTAGTATAATGAGTATGATTCGAATCCGCGACCTCACGATTGCGAGACCGATGCCTTAGCCATTAGGCCACAGCTGCTTCTGAGACTGCTTTCATACTCACAGACTTTAAATTTATAACACACCTCAGTTTGCGTCGATGGTTAAAAAAAAAGCGTTAAATAAAATACTACTTCGCTCCGAAAATCCTCAAGACTATCCTTAAACAAACTAATGGTATATTGGCTGTACAAAGCGATCAATACACACTTGACCTTTGACCTTGAACACTTACGTTGCTCTCACAGTGACCTTGAACTAATAACAACATTATTACTTACTCGTTGGGAGGGTACTTGAAACTTAGTAATAGAAGATATATTTTTGTTAGATAACGATAGCTTTTCACCAGTTAGTAAGAGGATTGAGGCTATATGTAAGCAAGAAGATTATTGATGATATTTGTTTTTAACCTCTACAATATCTTGGGACAACTCACACAACGCTATCTGATCTCAAACGAAGCAGAGCTGGTGCTATGGAAATCAGACAACTGATTAATATACTTATATATGTCTAAATAGATACATATTATAGATAAATAACACCCAGGCACAGAACAAACCTTCGTGTTCATCACACAAAGTTTTATCATGGGTGGGGATCGAACCCACGACCTCTTACGTAGCAGTCGGATACTCTCCCACTACGCCACGGAGGCAGTAAATATAGTGTAATAATTTACGTGCCGATTCCTGCTCAAGAATAATAATAACCAAGTTGCCGTCTTAGAATGGGCACTAATTAATAAACACGTATCGAGAGCATTCTTGGCTGATATGGTTTACAAGCGAATAGCACCGAACATCGCTTTAAATGACATCATTCAAGTGCCGGTCTAAGTCCCAGAGCTCAAAAATATTGTAATTGGACTCTTAGCGACGACGCATTGTTTACATTATACGAATTTGTTATTGTTATCGGGCGCGCAAAAGTAAACATTCGATTATGTCGAACGATAACCGTTTAGTGCTTTGCGATGGAATTAAACGTTTGTGAATCAACTGGTTTCATGTTCACAACGAAACCAGTCGATTCACGCATTATCCTGTCATTAACACCTACCAGCTGAAGAGTTTGTTTGTTTGAACCCGGTAATCTCAGGAACTACTTATCCAAATAAAAAATAAAAACTGTTGGATAGCCCATTTATCGAGGAACGCTATAGGCTATATAACATCACGCTACGACCAATACGAACGGAGCGAAAATTTACGAAGACGAAATTGCGCGGGACAGCTAGTATCATATAATTGAATACTACTCATTTTTATACACTCTGGTGCAAAGAAATCAAACATGTAAATATGTAGCAGCCCGTCGACACCTATGTTTACATAACATATAATGCATTTCCTAAACCTATTATAGATCTGCCATCTAACAGTTTTGTACTGCTTTGCATAAATGTTTGGTGTCAGAGAGTTTTTACTCGATTGAAGAATATTTAAAAAACAATGAAAGTGTGGCGTATCATTACAGAAATGCACTGTTCTAAATAATAAAAATGTGTATTTTAGAATTTATATTAAAATTAATGTAATTAGTATTCCAATTATTGACATTATTTTTAGTTTCAACATTAGTTTTATTCTATACTAGCTGTGCCCGCGACTTCGTTCGCGTGAAAGTCGGGTTTAAATTAAGGTAGTTTAGGTAACGAAATAACTTCTGTGTAAATATGTTGGAAACAGTCCTGTTGACTAAATACTTACTAAATAAAAATCGATCTGTTCTATTCTTTTAGATAAATTAGTTTGGTGTGCGGCTTAAGAAGTGGGTTTTCTGTTGTTTTTGTTTAATTCTTTCAACGTTATACCTACTTATTACCTAATAATTTTTAATAGAATTTGTACGAAAATGTTGTTACTTCTCATGTGATCGTAAACTTGTAAAGCCTAAGTACTTAACTGTGATAGTTTTCCTTATAATTTTAGCATTTATACTACTACCCTGAATTTTTTCACATACCCAACATCAACCATTTAGCTGGCAGGGGGACACTTGACTCTAACAAAAATGTTCACTATAAAGCCTAATATTATACTCAAAGGAATCCTTAAATCTAAAAATAGTCTTCACAAACCCTAAACGCTTTTTAAAAGAACTATCTAATGATACCAAACACGATGGGGTAGGTAGGTGAGAAAAAAATCACATCCCCACTTTACATATAAGAGAGGTACCCTTAAAAAAATAATGATTTTCAAGATTTTGTTCTTTCACTTTATCGGCGTTAGTAATTTATTCATGCAAAAGTTGCAACCTTCTAGCACTAACAGTCTCTGAGCTAAGCTGCGGACGGACGGACTTAAGGAAACTATAAGGGTTCTGTTTTGCCATTTTGGCTAAAAATGGGGTGTATTTCATATAGTGTTACAACGCAATACTAATAATAAAACTGCTGTAACACTTTAGTAAGCAAACACAGAGCGTGTCATGTGTGTCATGCCCGCGAAAATGTCAGATATCCCTAAAGGTACGGTTGACAGACAACGACCTCCGTCACCCGAACTACTCACACTTGACCGATGTTGAGCCATTCATTATCGTTGAATTGATGAACACGTGATCTTCAACCATAACCCCAAAACATGATCCTCGATGCACCTGTGTGATGCGTAGACAAACAAACGGACAGACAAACAAACATTTCTAAAAATCATAGCAATGTGTTTCTTTTTAAAACTTCTTTTACTAAGTATAGAACGTTATTGAATACAACGCCATCTACTTTCAAGAATGTTGCCACTCAGCAAGAAACAAATCCTTAAACTCAAGCACCTATTTTTATTTGCACAATTATGGAATTATTTGATCACGGTGAACAATTTGATTTCATAGATGGCGCTACATGTTTTTTTTTTACGTGTGTAATGTCTTTTTTTTAGTCGAACACATCATTTGTGGAAAATGTCGAATACTTTTTAATTATAATGTAATATTGTTTTTCATTTCTACTACGATTAATTCATTACTCTCAGCAGTGCATGCAATACCTATAATTAACTTACCTAGGTGCATAATTTACTTGATTTTTAATATAAAAAAATAATAACCAAAGTAAATAAGTTACTTACGGTCGAAAAAATAACTAAAACATTGAGAAAAATATTAAAAAAGGATAAAGACAATTTAAAAAAATACAAAAAGAACATAATTAGACATCGGATTCGAGCCCGGGACTTCGTTGTCAAAGACCGCTAGCATAGCTTCGAGGCTATACTGTTTGCTACTAACCACGTCAAAATAACTGTTCTTATGAAACTTTACAATGTTATGTTTAGCTCCTTTTAGTTTTAGCGTGAAGTTATGTATTCCATGGGTTACAATTATAGATAATGACTAATTGTGGAAAATTTTGTGATAAAAAATACGTCGCTACTCGTTCCCCATAGACGTTAGCGTAATGATTCATAGTGTAAATAATGTCCTATAGTATTTACTATAAAACTGCAAATTTTCATAAAGATCCGTTTAGTAGTTACTGTTTTATAACGAAAAATAGCTACAGACATTATCCCTTACTGCTTAGCTCCTATGGGAAAAAGCGTGATAATTTATAGCCTAAATGTTAATCTGCATCTATTAGATTGCACGTGCAAAATTTCAAGCGAATCTGTACGGTAGTTTTTGCGTGATGCGTGTTCAAACAAACAGACAGACAGACAGACAGACAGACAGACAGACAGACAGACATTTCTAAAAATGCAGCAAAGTGTTTGAATACTCTTTTCGAACATTTCCTAATATTTTTTTTCACTAAGTTCGGCCATGTACAGACACGTGAAATTTACAGTTTTATTATATGTATATAGAAGATATAGATAGAAGATAGAAGATAGATGTTTTACACTAAGTTTTACATTTGCATGCCAATTGTGTGGCGTTATGTGTATTTTACCATCTCTGTACCACATAACATGCAAATAAATATATTCTATTCTAAATAATTAAATTCTATTACTATTTCTTAAAGTGTTTCATTCCCACGGGATATAACCGATAACTTGCATTCAGTCACGCGTTCGATAGTCACTCACATCCGTCCCATTATGTCCTCTTAAGTAACATTTTTTTTTTTCCAGAATCTTCAATGTGTGGCACACCATTCGTCTGGTCTTTTAAAAACATTTTGAGTTTTCTACTAAAGTTTTTCGACTACGTGAATATTTTTGGAAAAATTGCTTCGACAGTTGCGTAATTGTGCCCCCCCCCCCCCTCCCCTTATCTCTTGAACCATATGACCAAAAAATATGAAAAAAATACACAAATGTAGCGCTTAATAAATACTTGAAATTAAAATTATTTCGGACATAATCGAATATACCGCCATCGAGTTATGGCAGAAAAAATGAGTTTCTCAACAAAAGGGCGTAAGTGCCATGAACATACGCTGTTCTGCTTATGCAATTATTCAAGTACTGGGCATGAACGGTCCATATAACACCATTACTTTCGGTTTCCCTTTGGATTGTAGTTTCTTAGTGTTATAGGTTATAGAACCAAGATATATTTTTATAGTAATTTTTAAATCGAAAAATAGTTACAGAGATTATCCGTTACTACTTAGCTCCTATGGGAAATAGCGTGTTAATTTATAGCCTAAATGCTAATCCGCATCTATTACATTGCACGTGCCAAATTTCAACCGAATCTGTCCGGTAGTTTTTGCGTGATGTGTGTTCAAACAAACAGACAGACAGACATTTCCAAAAATGCTGCAATGTGTTTATGAGGTAGTTTCCCATGAGGTAGTTTTTGGACTTCTTATAATTTTTAATTATTTAATTAAGTAATTAATCACTCTTTCAGTTCAATTCCTGTTTACAATGTGATCATCACTTATTTTTCAATAATTACCATGGATTACGTACTACGGGACGCAATGAGCACGATAGCACGAAGAACACAAGTTAACATACTTTAATGGCTTATGACTGTGCAAGTTTCCAATATTTTTATTTTATTTTTTCTATGTGATTTCTTGAAGTAAAAATCTTGATGGGGTGTCGTACTATAACAAGAAATGATTGAAGAAGCGGATACAATCGTCGTTCGAAATATATATAACTCTCGAACTAACAGTAAGTGCCTGTTACATTTGGTAACATAGATTTAACTATGAGACGAATATGTTGAAACCCACTCGAATACAGTTCGATCAACGTAACTCGGCCGGATTGAAGTTAGGTTTATTTCACTTTCGCGCATATCATAGAGATGCGACCCTCGAATTACTTACGAAAACGATTCATTATATTTAATCGATTAAAAATACTAACAAAACTTTAATTCAACTATATAAATATACTATTTTTATACAAGTTCATAAAAGTGTAGTATAAATTTAGAACATTTACAGTAAATACGAAAATAATCACAAAAAAGTATGAGTTAGTAATACTAATTATGACAATGTAATGCGTAATCGGATCTCTAATTCTCTTGGCTTAGTTACCGCCCCCGCCCCCGCTATTTGTCACCATTTAATCCAAAAAATGCATCTGCTCAACCACTTGTCGCTAACTTTAGTCCGGCCTAGTTACGTTGATCCAACTGTAGGAGTGGGTTATCTATTATAAAAAAAACCGGGCAAGAGCATGTCCGCTCGTGCTCAGTGTAGGGTTCCCGACCCGTTGCCGTATGAAAGAATCCGATTTGAATTATTGTTCCAGCAGAAGAGCGTATATTTATGGCACTTACGCCCTTTTGTTAAGAAACGCAGTTTTTCGGCAATAACTGAATGACGGTATATCTGATCATATCCGAAATTATTTTAGTTGAAGCATTTGTTAAGCGCTACCTTTCCGATTTTTTTTCATACTTTTTGATCACATGGTTCAAAAGATAGGAGTGAGGGGTGGCACAATTTGTGCTACTTAGAGCGATTACAAAAATATTTTCTTACTGAAAAAAGTTTACTAAGAACCTTAAAATGTTTTTAAAACCTTGTCGATTGATATACTACACGTTGATGTTTATTCAAAAAAACTTTTTAGCTTCTGTTACATGTATGGATATATAAATATATATATATATATATATATATATATATATATATATATATATATATTATATTTATTTTTATTATTTAGCTATCAATCTAGCGATAAGATAAGAGAGTAAGTAGCGTCTACTACAAGATACCTTTTCACTAAATTTTATCATTATTCATTGTCTTTGTGTAAAATGCTTGTAACATACGTCCGTATGTACGGACGGGCAGACAGACAGACGGACATGACAAAACTATAAGACTTCCGTTTTTAAGATTTTTACTACAGAACCCTAAACAGCGGTATATTTTTAAATTTTGAAATATCAACATGTGTACACCGGAGTGTAGATATTATTATGAAGCTAGTTCTTTGTTTGATGTTAAATTGTTCATTTGTTTTGTAGATAAATTCATATCAAAACCTACTATTACTACTATTACGAACTACGATGACACAGCACTACACAGTCACACACAGATACACACCTTTTTATCGAGGGCTATGGCAACAAAAACGAATACATCAACAAAAAATCTCTCTTCACGGCCATGTGTAAGTATTTAAGGTTTTGACTCTTATCAGCGTAGTGAATGAGACCGTCTAACGAGAGGAAGCGAGAGAGCATGATAAGACTAAACAATAGTTTTAACTAAGGAGAATTTGATAAAGCACATACTGACCTTTGTTCTTTATATTAATAATCGTCTTAGCGCGAGCGTTCTTTAATCTTAGATGATTCAAACTAATATTATAAATGTTTAAGAACCTCTGTTGTCTGTCTGTTGCGTTTTCACGCTTAAACCGCTAAAACGGTTTAGATGAAATTCGCTAAGGAGATAAGATAGTTTTTATCACAATAACCAATATCCATACAGACAGAGCGTTGACGAAAAATAGTTAATAACTAAAAAGTCAGCAGTCTACATGTGTTTTGCCAGATTCTTCGAAAAGTTTTACCCAAATTATTTGTGTGTGTTGTATGTTTGTAAAGTCAAGACACAGGGTTTGTACCCTACTGCGAGAGAAGTCTTTATTTTAAAAAAAATATCTCAAACCCAACACGAGCACTAGTGTGTGAATGCTGCTGTGCTTGGCTGTTTGTGACGAGCTTTTTATACGATCGACGCTATCAGGCGCTCTGCTTGTCTGATAGCGCTATTATGTTTCTTGTAAATCAAATACAAATACAAATACAAATTCATTTATTCACAAGAAATGTGGTTACATAAAGATGGTAATAGTAATAAATGAGTTCTTTCACATTCTACCATAACAATGGTGCGTGAATATGTCATCATCATCAGCCTATCGCAGTCCACTGCTGGACATAGGCCTCTCCAATTGCACGCCACTTTGTTCTATCTTCGGCTTCTCGCATCCAGCTCCTGCCAGCCGTTTTGCGTATATCATCACTCCACCTGGCTTGAGGGCGTCCTACACTACGTTTGCCAAGCCGCGATCTCCACTCAAGAACTCGTTTACCCCAACGGTTGTCGGTTCTTCGGCTTATATGGCCAGCCCACTGCCACTTCAACTTGCTAATCCGGTGGGCAATGTCGATAACTTTGGTTCTCTGCCGGATCACCTCATTTCTGATTTTGTCCCTAAGAGAAACTCCGAGCATAGCCCGTTCCATAGCCCGCTGAGCGACTTTGAACTTGTGGACCAGCCGTACCGTCAGTGTCCACGTTTCGGCTCCGTATGTCATGACGGGTAGGACGCACTGATTAAAGACTTTAGTCTTTAGACATTGTGGGATCGACGATGAGAAGACTTGACGTAGCTTACCAAACGCTGCCCAACCCAACCGAATTCTCCTGTTCACCTCGTCCTCGAAGTTGTTTCTACCTAACTGCAATGACTGCCCGAATATGTCATACAACTGATATAATTTAAATTTTTCTTAATTTTATAAACACTTGATAATATTGCATGAAATTATATGTTAATTAATGTCAAAAAAAAAAAAAAATGAAATAAATAAGATGTCAAATATTCAATGTCAATAATTATAATAATTGTTTTGAAAATTGTTAACCAATAAATTAAGGCGCTGACAACAGCCAAATAGGCTTATCCTAAACAATTTTTTAGCCAAATCTACGTAGTTTGTGACGGCAGAAAAAATATATGTTAATCTTGAACATATTTCTAAGAACCCTGTTGTATTCAAAACACGAATTTGATTTTTTTTCTCGATAAAAAAAAAATACAAACTAACCTCTTAAAATGATCTTCTAACAAAAATATCTGTATTACTTAACAACGTACGTTGGTAACAATAACGTATCATGTTATAATACAGAATCTGGTTGCTTTTTATTTTCGAGTACTCGACTTATTTTCAAGTAATTAATTGTTTTATGGTTTATAATTAGTTACGAGCGCTGCGTGATCGCGCTTCTCTTTCTTTTATAAGCAATCTGACAGTGATCGCAGAGACGCGCAGCTAGACGGACGTATGTCGCTTTGCCTCGCCATCCATTCACTTCATATTTTGTTTGTTGTTTGAAAAATTATAGACATTGGTAAAGAATATAAGTTTAATAAATATACTATTAATTTATACTATCTAAGTTGTTAATTTAAATATATTTAGTTCTAAGTTTAAAAATATTTGTTACTATAATTGGGAAACAAACAAAAATGTCGGAGGCCAGCAAAAAGCGCTTCTATACCAACAAACAAAAACATCTCATGGAAGTAGTAAAATAATTAGTATTATATTTTTTATATTGACAAAATATTGCACGAACAGAAGTGAAATCGTAACCAAACCAAAAAGCTACACTAAGCTGTTTTGTACAACGTATAGCGAAAATTCATCTGCAACTGCGAAGCTCGTTTGGTCTAGCGGTATCTGCGTTGGTTCAGAATATGAAGGTTCGGGTTCGAAACCTAGGTTCGCCTGTTCAATTTTTGTATTTATTTTTAATATTTTCTTTTACCTTTTCAGTAAAAAGAAACGTTTGGCGAATAGTTCAGAAGCAGGTGAAACTTCGGAAAGTTTTTCACCAATAAGTTTGTAATAAGTACCTACATACTAATATAGATAATAATTTTATTGTATATTAGATTTTGTATATTAGATAGATAATAACACATTACACAAAAAGAATCGCCACATGGACAAAGAGGATCCCCTTTACATTTTAGAAAGATAGTTACAAACAAGTATAATGATAAACTATCACATTTGCATAGACCTACGACTATCTTAGAACTGGCCTAATAGGAAAATACTCCTAAAATACTTGTAGCTTTATCCATTGTTTCTTGCCCTTTCCATACAAATAGTTGTGTAGGTTTTAGTATTTTTTACCTATATATGGCGATCTATACATACTGAAGTGTCTGTTCCTAATGTCAAAATAGCAGTTTTTTACTAAATGCTATGAAAGTACGCATAGTACTTAAAACAAAAATACAGTTTTTTTTTATCTGGCTGTCTGTCTGTGTTTTTGTTTCGACAAATCTCCAAAACGGCTGTACGGAGATTGACAGGACTCACTGTCAGACAGCTAATGATGTAAGGAGTAACTTAGGCTACGTCCACAGCTAGTCTACGGCTAGTTAGACATAATAGGTAAGATTAGTGCTGAAGAAAGTTTTTCTAAGTTTAAATGTAATAAATATTTTGTACAGATTAGGAAATGTGGCTGTTGCAGTTACATTAGAAAGTGATGTTATAATTCCTCTAGAAAATGTTACCAGGTAAAGATGATGCCCAAGTGATATGAAACTTCCTCATGATCGTTCTTATGTTATTGTGAGTCATAGTTTTTTTCCATCACTGGTTTGAAGTATCGGCAAAGGTATCTGAGACAGTTGAATCCACCGATAATATTCCTAAACTTGAGGTAAATATTATTATTTTGAACAGGTTGTCGAAGATAAAATCTGGCAGTTAGTATTTAGTTACTAACGCATAGGTAAGCTTTAAGAATTATTTTTTTTAGACTGCTACAAGTCACCCTGCACAACAAAAAATCCTTATAATTATTATTATTATTATTACATCGGACGACGAATAAACTTATCGCATTTATTTTTAAATCTTCAGAATATTTCTCGCCCTTACCCCTAAACCCTTGGGTTGTAATTTAGAACACATTAATTTGGTAGGAGAAAACATAAATGGATTCTTGTCGAAGTTCACTCTTTTGTGTAGGATGTGCAATTTAAAATTTATCATTAAAAGTGATTCCAGTGACGAAAATTATTTACCAGTGAATTATAGTGCTAGAGCAGGTATGTTATAAATTTTCGGAGGACTTCAAACTTGGAAGAATTTTCTTCTGCTCTAAATTTACCTTATGTCAAATAAATAAAATTGAAGAGTCTGTTTGTAATATCAAAATAACAGTTTTATGCATATACAGGGTGTATTTTTGAAACGGGTCAGTAAGGGCAAGTACCTTAACCGTTGCAGTTACAGCAAAACGTTCTTAGAAGACCTTCCCTAACTTTTTGACATACTTTGAACTGCATTCACAGATTTTGTAAAAAACTTACAGTTGGCAAAAAAAATGCAAAAAGTCCAAAAAATTTTTTTTTATGCCAATCGATTCTATTTCATGTGGGGATCAAAAAACTCTATGAAACCATTTTAGCTTTCAGTACTAGAAAAGACAGAAATCTCCAAAAACGTTTCCCATACATTTCCTACGGAAATATGATAAATCAACTCGAAACTCATAGGACAGGTAAAATTTTAAACTTTTTTAAATAAAAAAAATCATTTAAACATTTTAGAAATTGGTTTATGAAATAAATTGCTCAAAATGATTTCCATTTTCACGAATACATAAGTCTATCCTTTTTTGCACTGAACGAATGGCGGCTAATAATGTTCTGGGATGAATATTACGTAAAATGGTCATTAATGCATCCTTGAGCTCTTGAACACTGGCGTACGTCGTCTTATACACCTCGTTTTTCACGAAGCCCCATAAAAAAAAATCAAGTGGTGTTAGATCGGGGCTACGAGGTGGCCACTGTGTTGGACCATGTGTACCTATCCACTGTGTACCGAATAGGCGGCTCAAATTGGAACGTGAAAGGTGACTGTTATGTGGCGGAGCACCATCTTGTTGAAAATGAACTTTTCGCAATTCCGACAGGGGCCATTCGTCCATCTCGTTTTCAAGATGGTGTAAAATGACTTCATTATACATGGCAGAATTCAGTTTCCCTTCATAAAATTCCACCATTATAACTCGATTGGACATTATACCACACCAACAGTTGAATGAGAAGCGAACCTGATTATGACTTGCCGTAACTCTTAGTGGATTTTCTTTGGACCAATAGTGGTGATTTTTTCTGTTGTACATACCGTTATTGGAAAAATTCGTTTCGTCTGACCACAGTATGTAATTTAAAAATTCATGATCTCTGCTTATTTTTCCTCTTAGCCACCTGCAAAAAGTAAGCCTTCGAACATCATCACCCGGATGTAACACTTGAACTATGCGCCCATATCGATAGCACTTGTAGCCGTATTTCTTCCATATCTTTATCACAAGGGAGTGGGATACACCTACTTCAAAGGCGACATGCCTGGACGATACCTCTGGATATGCTTCGACATAAGTCAGAACCGCAATCTCCGTGTCCATGTCCACACGAGGCTGCCGCTTTCTTTTGAAAGAACCCTGCAATTCCAGGTTTTTCAAAAGATTTCTAATAACCTTTCTTGTTGGCACATGTCGCAACGGATACTTATTGCGGTACCACACTAATGCAGCTCCCGCATTTCGATTATTGACAAAATACGCTTCTAATAAGTCAATTTTTTCACGATTAGAAGACATTTTAGCGAAAATCCTTAATTAATAATAACTCATACGAAGTTTCTCAGCTGACACACAGATTTTCGAATGAAATTCGAAATTTGAAGGTAAAAATTATTTTTATTTACTTTACAGTCAATTCTACCCACTTCCTGGCCATAACAAAAAGTTCGACCATCGTAGAAATTTGTTTCTGTTGCCGAAATGTATGGGAAACGTTTTTGGCGATTTCTGTCTTTTCTAGTACTGAAAGCTAAAATGGTTTCATAGAGTTTTTTGATCCCCACATGAAATAGAATCGATTGGCATAAAAAAAAATTTTTTGGACTTTTTGCATTTTTTTTGCCAACTGTAAGTTTTTTACAAAATCTGTGAATGCAGTTCAAAGTATGTCAAAAAGTTAGGGAAGGTCTTCTAAGAACGTTTTGCTGTAACTGCAACGGTTAAGGTACTTGCCCTTACTGACCCGTTTCAAAAATACACCCTGTATATTAATTATTATGGATAACATATATCCATAATAATTACTGATAACAAAAATACAGTTTTTTTTTGTCTGTCTGTCTGTCTGTTTGTTCCGGCAAATATCCGAGAGCAAATAAATTATAATTATGCGAAAATATTTAAAATGTTGCTAATATATTTTCGAGTTTTATTTTTCTTTCTTTTATATTGTTTTGAAGTTCATAGCAAATAAAGTCTACTGCAATAATTAAAAATACAAACGTATAAAAAATATTTATTGTTTTTTTTAATCGCCCTGTCTAATTTCTTTCTAGTTCTTCATATAGAACAAAAAATAAAGCGCCATCTATTGGTTTATTGTTTATTATTGACCGCGTCCTTGTGTTGGTAGTTCGCTGTTTTTACCGTCCTTTATCAATGGCACTAGGACATCGGAGAAATAGTGGGCGTGGCTAAAATAGTGAAACATCGAAGTTCAGTAGCTGTTGTCAGCGTCTTAAAGCTTGATTTTTTTTTTTCACATTAAATATTTACATCACCTTTATATGTCATAAATTCATTTAAATTATAAAAACATTTTTCTGATAGCCACAATGTCAGTTTTTTCTTAAATAGAGTAGGCGGCAATTCTTTAAATATATTGGGTAATTTATTATATACTTCTATAGCCTTTACATATACATTTTTCCCATATATATCCAGTCGGCACCTAGGCCGATGCAGCTTAAATTTATTTCTGGAATTTCTGCCTACCGCTTCTGAATACGTGCTAAAGTATCCTGGATATTGTTTGACAAAAAAACAGATTTCCCTAATGTACATGCAAACCAGTGGTAGAATACGTAATTTTTTAAATAGTGGCTTGCAACTTTCTGTAAACCAGGCTCCACAAATCGCTCTCACACACTTTTTTTGGACCCGAAATGCTTTCTCAATCTCGACTGAGTTTCCCCATAACAGGAGACCATATGAGAGCACCGAAGATACGTATCCATGGTATGCACTGAGTGCCGCTTCTGTTGACACGGTTTGTCGCAATCGTTTTATAGCAAATACAAACCGGTCGAGTCTGTTGCACACATATTCCACATGCGCCTTCCAGTTGCAGTGCTTATCGAGTACCAGTCCTAAAAATGTTGTTGTATTTACTTATTTTATTTTATTATTGTTATAACTTACATTAAGCTCGATATGTGACTTTCTATAGTTTTGGAATTGTATCATTTGCGTTTTATCTATATTGATTTTTAAATTATTATTGCTTAACCATTTGATTGTCTTATTGAGTGTCATATTTATGTCATTCTTGTAAGTTCTTTTATTTTCACACTTGATAATCAGAGTAGTGTCATCCGCAAATAAAATAGTTTTATGATGGGTAATATTGGGCAGGTCGTTTATGTACATTAGGAATAAAAATGGTCCTAGCACGCTGCCCTGTGGGACACCGAATCTATTAATTTTAAAGTTTGATCTACTTAATCGGAAAAGTGCTCTTTGAATCTCTTTTTGTTAGCTACAAAAGGCAGCCACAGCAAGCAGTTCTATTAGTAGTGGGGATACACTTCCACACTTAACCCTCGTTGGCGCGTGCCCTTCATATTATCCAAATAACAAGCTACGTGCTATTATTATTATTATCACTTACTAACTGTTACTAGGGGGTCCAAACAATGCATCTTTTGAGTATTGGAGGGTTCGTTTTTTTAATACCTACTGCCAATGTCAGTTGAACAAATATTTTATTTCTAATAGATAACATGAAGAACCTAACTATAGATAGGCTAAGTAATATTGCATCTGTCTAAAGACCGCGTACTGTAGGTGTCTTCTCAACACTCGAATACAAAAAAAATCTTACTTAGCCTATCTATAGTTAGGTTCTTCGTGTATTATGCTAAATTATCTATTAGAAATAAAATATTTTTTTGTTTAACTGTATGAATAGGTAGTGATTTTTGACCTGCCTGTTGGTCTAGTGGTAAGTGGCTTGACTGCTAAGACAGAGGTCGTGGGTTCGATTCCCGCCCAGGATAAGTATTTGTGCGACAAGCATGACGTTGGCTGTCCCGGCGAACTTCGTAGAGACCCGTTTTTTTTTTAAATAAACTATCATGACCGCTTGTGTTCTTAGATATGTGACGTTTGATAAAAAACAAACATGGCGGCTGTGAGATGTTAAAAACAAGTAGTGTGAAAAAAAAGTATTTTCGAATACCGCAATATGAGTATCAAAATAAAGGGCTCATCGTAAGAATTCCAAAAAGGTATAGGTAACTGTAATACTAAAAAAGTCAATTAGCAAATAATCTGTCTGTCTGCGCAAAAAAGATCCGAAGATATACTTAGGTAATATCATGCAGTCGGAGGCATTAATGAATCGATGTTACATATGTAGGGAATCTTTTTTGTATATTTTCTGCTCAGCTATTTTTTTATATTTACTGAACCTTTTTTAGTTTCCTAGTATTAGAAAACTAAAACAAAGAATTAATTAAATCTGTAAAGTCATTCTCTAAAGTTATCTAGTGACCAAGGGAAATAGGGATTCATATAAAGCTATGTGTACGACAATTTCAGATCTGCATTCGTTTGATAATTCGCATTGATTAATGCGGATGCGGACGCAGATGTCCAGATCGATGCGGAAGCTCCGCAATTGCGGATGCGGATGCGAATATTCGCAACAACCCTGATACATACCTAGCACCTTGCACAGAAGCTTTAAATGTTGATACATCGGACCCGGCATCTCGGAACATTTTCTATACAATGTGGTCCGAAGTGATCTTGAGTCCGTGATCAATGTCTATGTTTGATTTGCTCGAGCATGTTTGTCAATAAAAGATAAAGCTTACTTTCTATACTCTTGATTTTATTACTAACTAGCCGACCCGCGCAACTTCGTATGCGTAAATTTTCCCCGTTTTTACAACATTTTTCATTGCTGTTCTGCTCCTATTGTTCGTAGCGTGATGTTATATAGCCTATAGCCTTCTTCAATAAATGGGCTATCGAACAGAAAAGAATTGTTCAATTCGGACCTGTAGTTTCTGAGACTTGCAAAAAAACAAACTCTTCAGCTTTATAATATTAGTACTCGTATACTTAAATATCTTCATAAAATCTTCCTATCGGCATATCTAGAAAATTGTATAGGGTAGACTGGGTACGGTTGTGCCAGGGTACGGTAGTGACAGTCGTTATAACCGCGAATCTATACGAAATTCGGGAAAGAGTGTAAGGGAAAAAAGAAGCGCAATGCATGTTTACACATGTTGCCCCATATTGTATTAGCCGGTGCGCGACGTAAACAAAAGCAGGAGGCCACATTGCTTTTTTTATAATATCTGTCACTACTGACCCCAACCACTGTCACAACCGTCCTTGGGGTGGGGTCGGTTGTGACATTTTCTTTTTTTTTTTTAATTTGATGCTATAAGTAATACAGCGTATTTTGAGACAAAATTTCAGTATTTTTATGTGGACAAATTTACAAGCTACGATTTAAGTAATTTTTGTCTCAACTAACTAATAAATTAACAAAATTATTGACGGTCAAACTTAAATTGTCACAACCGTACCCAGTCTACCCTACTTACTACAGCTACATTAATAGTCTAAATAAATAAATAAGCATTATTATAAAAGTTTTATAAAGCGCTTTTATAATTTAGTTGTAGTGCAGACAGTTGACTATTTTTTCTATTGCACTCTGGGCCGAATTAGACAATAATTACTAGTGATGGGCGTAGGTTGTGCCATTTCGCGGGATTCGTCAACCGTGGCATAACGTGGACATACCACCTCATTTAAAAAATTCCGGGATTTTAAGATTTACCTTTATCTAACGTTACCAATATGTTATTACCAGACTCGTAGGTACCTACCTACCCTAAGTGTTTATACTTTAGCAAGAGATTTAATGCTTTTTGTTTAATGCGTTACCATTCAATAGAATAGAATAATAGAATATATTTTTATTTTTAATTTGTCTTATAAAAAATCGTTACAGTATATTCTGTCCATTGTAGCGTGCAAATATTTATATATTGTACAGGTATTTCTTAGACTTAATATTATATATATGTCAAGCCATGCAATCATAGTAATTTAATATACTTAGTTAATTAGAATAATGTCATAAAGTAAAAAAAAAAAAAAAAAAAATTAAAAATTATAAGTACATTAAACTAAAATAAAATATAAAATTTATCATTAAGGTTTCATTATATTGTAGTATATTTTTTCTTCTAACAATTTTACCAGTTGTCTGTGAAACTGTCTAATAGGTAGATTTGTTATGTCTTGTGGAAGGTAGTTATATATTTTTATAGCCATACAGTAACAATTTTTCTCATAGTTCTAGTTTTATCTGTGGTATTTTGAGTCTATCTATATGTGTAGTCCTACTATTCTCTCTGTCTCCTAGTTTTTGAATGGTTCAATGGTAAATACTCTAACAAAAACACTGTTTTTAAACTTTTGGTTTTTTGGTACTAAGTATTTATTATTAAAATTCAATCATTTTAAAAATTCCAGAATCCGAAGAACGTTCAAGTTAAACATAGCATTTTAGGTCATTGATCATAAATGGCATTACCTACGCCGATTGCTAATAATTACTAAGTATAAAAATGTATTACAATATAAAATCTTGGGACAACTCACACAATGCTATCTGATCTCAAACAAAGCAGAGCTTGTACTATGGAAACCAGACAACTGATAAACATACTTATATATTTCTAAATACATACCTACATAATATTATAGATAAATTACATCCAGACAGAACAAACCATCGTGCTCATCACACAAAGTTTTATACTGGGTGGGGATCGAACCCACGACCTCTTGCGTAGTAGTCGGATACACTCCCACCGCGCCAAAGAGGCAGTATTGTTTTTAAACTTTTGCGATTTGTTAAGTTATTAGATACCTGTACCTATATCGGGGTTAATCGCGTGAAAGTAATTAAAGGTACCTTTTACTTACCCGACATCTCGATCGAATTACACCGGTCGTGGTCACGGGTCGACTGATGGCAGCTCCCGCACCGCAACAGCTACCTCGACAGCGCTCTAAGTTATTGCTTCAACTCTTAGCGATATTTGCAACAATAATTCACGTCAACATCAGTCATTCAGTCCCGCTATATACCTACTCGTAGTTACTGAATGCCGAATTATGGCAGTTTTAAAAATTGTACCTATCGATCGATTTGGCTACTAGTGATGTACATTTGACATCACTGGATTAACACATTGGCTAAAAAACCGCAGGACACAGCTAGCAGCTACATAAAAAATATGTCAAAATTCTATCTCTAGTAGCCAAATCCATCAATAGATAGATTATAGAAAACGGCCGCCGGTTAGTCGAATCGCTTGGGGAGGGGATCACACGGATTTTTTTATTAATTTCGGTGAGTATCATGGTGTGATCCTCCTTCCGTAGGGATTCAACTAAATACGAGTATATCGGCACCCCTATCTTAGAAAGTGGTAAGTAATACCTACGCCTAACAATTCTTTAGTTTATTCTCCTCTATTTGTTATTTACCATAAGGTATAGACCTGACTGCGCCATAACCTCACAAAATTGACCACTCTAAAAAGAGACAACGCTACTTTGTGGACAATACCTGTCAAAGGGAGATCCGCACGAGTATTTTCTATTTCACGCTTTGCAGTCAATTTTTACTTTTTAATTAAAAGGGATGGCGCAGTCCTGATCTATATTATTTACGAATGTTTTTTTTTTTTAATTTTCGTGAAAAGTTACCTTAAAATATTTACACTGAATAAAGTAAGACTAAACATATTGATTTCGCTTAAATTCAATACAAATACTGTTTTATTTTTGAGCATAAATCAAGTTATTAAACGAGTTAAGCAAAAACGAAAATAGCCGTCTTTTTTCGATGATGAATGATTATAATTGTAAAATTTGTTTATGATATGAATTTGACATGACATGCCATTGTGGATAAAGGCCTCGATAAAAAAAAAGAATTACAAAAAAAATAATAACAGGTTTATGAAAAATAAAACGCAGTCACAGCTTATTAGAAAAATACATTTATTTGAGTACAATTATATTCTTACATAACTAGACTTAGGTTTATTGTAACACTACAAATCACAGTCCACTAAAATTAAAGACATTCGGTATGTTTCTTAAACTAAACTTATTAAAGTTCTTTACAAAAGTTTCCATAAAAAATAAAATATTTATTTAATTATTATTATAGAAGTACGTACAAAAGTTAAGCGTGATTGAGGTTATTACGGTGGGCATTTTTTTTGGTTAAAAAAATAATATTTTGAAACTTATTTGGCAAGAATACTCAGTTGACTAAAAGATCATAAAGCTGTATCCACACACATACAGGCTGTCTCCGGGACGTGGAGCGCATGGAAACTCCGTCCGTTTGTTTGAGTTCATATAACATTTTATGAGCAACTGACCACAATTCGTTAAAAAAGTTTTTGCAGTCTGTTATAACTCTTCAGAAAGCAACTCGACTTATAATTTAAACCTACAGGTGATGATATAATTTAAACCTACAGCACTAGATGACTAAAAATAAAAATACACAGTACACAGAACTATAGAAGTGTATAAGAAAACGTCGACAAAATAGGACTATTGTTGCATTCACACACTTTCGTTCAAAGTGACATTGACTGTAAATTGTAAGTTATTTTATAATTTATAATTTTCTGTTGGGCATAACTAAAAAAATATTTGTTATAGCTATGTACTTTTTGACTAAGGTTTTGAGATGTTTTTCCTTTGAAATTTCCGTAAAGGTTCATATCTATCAAACTACTCAACCGATTTTAATAAAACTTGCGCTGTTCTCCAAATTGGAGTAAATATAAACTAACAAAAAACAATGGTGTTCCAATGTAACTTCTAGTTTCAGAGAAATGATTGCGCACCATTTTGAATGTATCATCATTGATACACACCAATGATTTGGATACATAATTTTTTTATTTTATACATTTGTTTATAACCCCTAATTGATCATCCTTTGTGAAAATCGCGCAATTCCAATAGTATTACTTATAAATGTTTTTGAATTCTGTTCGCCGTCTATCTATTGCGACAAATGTTGAATTTAATATGGTTAATCCGTTTGACCTCTACAATATAATCCTAACACATATACAACACAGCACAAAATGCCAAGAGTACAGTAACCTTTACAATTACTTCACTCGATCAATGCACAATTACAATATCAGATATATTTCGGGACTTAATCGAATTGCACCGATCGTGGTCACGGGTCGACTGTCGACCACGATCGGTGCAATTCGATCGAAACGTGTCGGGTAAATAAAAGGTTTGCACCTTTAAATAATTCACGCGATTAAGTCCCGAAATATATCTAATATGTATAAAAATCGCGAAAGATTAAACACAATAATCACAATTACAATGTTCACGAACAAGAATCTCAGACCAACCACACCCAGTCAGTCAGACAACCACATTGTTCGAAAGGCGTTCCGAGATTCCGTGTCTACTATGAAGGTCCTGTACCTTCCGTACTCATGGTATTTGGTACAAATAGGGGTTTACAGGTCACAACAGTATCTAATTCTAGTTTTCATTAGTTATGCTGAGGTTTTTCTTGGAGTTTGATACCTCATGGAACATTGTAAATAAATGTACGCGTAAATGTTCAATTATATTGTAATTAAATTGCACCCAAGGCAATCTGGTACTTCAACAAATACTATTAAAGAAAAAAAACGTTCACGCGAGCATACGCCTATAATGTAACGTTACAGATCCGAGCATTACATCAATGAAGGAGGAGAACCAAGAATGACAGTATGCATCCTGTAATTATACAATCTTTAGCGATTTTTATACATATTAGATATATTTGACTATAGTGTGTAGAAGTACCGACAGTACAAATTATCAAAAAAATATCAAGAACAGGCGAGGGTAGTTGAGAAACCCCGCGCCTCACGGAGACATCGCTAAGCTGCCATCAGTCGACCCGTAACCACGATCGGTGCAATTCAATTGAAACGTCGTCGGGTAAATAAAAGGTTCGTATCTTTAAATAATTCACGCGAATAAGTCCCTAAATATATCTAATGTTATACAATCTGTAATATTTGGATACAACTTGTAAATTTAATGAAAAATTAAAACGAACTCTTCGTCTGACATTGTGGAATGAACTAAATGTTCAAAATCGAATCTTAAATGTATTGTTACAGGCGGATACTGGTCAGTCAGAAAGCAAAGGTCTAACGTAATGTTCGAAATCGAAACATAAATTAGTAGTAACATTACAGGCGAATGCTTGTGACGAGGTAGCACCTTTACATTTTGATAAATTTTCCTTAAACTGTACACGAAATATAATAATGTAAACATCACTTTTATAGATGTATCACAATCTAATGGATACGGAACACATGTTGGAAACAAAATAATATATGTCTCGAATTATTAGCTATATATATTATAGCTAAAAACATCAAAGACCAGGATAATAACTAATTTCCACTTATGGGTTTGGTTTCAGTTTTTTTATTGTTAGGGTATAAAACTGGTTTTGTGTGGAAGTCAACCCAACACTCAATACATAAACCCACGTCACATGTTCGGCACACATTCGAGGATAAAGATCTTTTTCCCTGTGAGGAACAGTAAGCACAACGACGTCGCTTTTGACGCTCTGCGGTTTTTCCTTCAGTAGGTATGGGAAAGTGGTCATGCTCGGCATCACGTTTTAGCCGGATCTTATCTAGTAACGAAGCCTTAATCTTTGGTTTTGACAAAGGTTTTGGTATCTGAACTAGCTTGAAGGTAGCCAGCAGACCCTCCGACACTCTGTATCTAAACTCGCGATGTTTACATTTATATGGGTCAACGGAATTATAATCACTTGTATATATGATATAAGCATTCAGAATGCTCGTGTTAAGAAGTCTTCTAAACACTTTCATGTACCATTTGCTCAATCTTTTCCTTTCAAACAGATACGTACTTAGTTTCTGATCTTTCATGTCGACGCCCCCCATGTTTTTATTATAACATTCAATTATCTCCGGTTTGTTAAAAGGAAGTCCAATACGCTCACAAGTAATTACATCTGCTTTGTGGAATGTGGAAATAGCAGTTACTAGCTTAAGGTCTTTCCACGCGATCATTGTGATATCACCACAATGCAGAGATACTTGGTCCCCAGGTCGCATCCGATGTTCATTGAGATTTTTTATCGCAAACGGAACTTCAACCCGCCGACGATTCATAGTCCCGACGACATCAGTATGTCGTTTCTTGAGGTACCTAGTCAAGCATAGCTGATTGTACCAATTATCCATAACCAGCATATGACCGACATCCAAAAAACCATCCATAAGTTCAAGTACTACTTTGGCAGTGGGGTTCTCGAAACCATCGATGGGTTCGTCGTGCATGCTTGAATTTTTACCTGCATATAGCAAGCTGCGCAGCAAATAACCCGACTGGGATTCGCATAAATCGAATGATTTGATGCCGAAACGAGCCGCTTTTGTCCGAATGGTTTGCGCAAAGGAAACGCGACCCTTCCAGAGTAACAAAGACTCGTCTAAGCTTAGTGACCTATGAGGAGTGTACATACTCCGAAATTTGCGATTACAGTGATCTAAAATCGGTGCTATTTTACTTATTTTGCGGTCATAAGAACGTTTTTGTAGCGTGTTATTGTCGACAAAATGAAGAAATCTCATTAACAATTGAAATCGGTTTCTTGACATGATTTTCCTGAATTCTGGCATGGACAAAAAACCAGTGGTCCAATACTCATCAATGGATGACCTAATATCAATGGACATATAATTTAGGACCGCAAATAACCTGTAAATCTCCTCGACAGTGGTCTCACGCCATTCAGTAATATGATTAGGTGTTTGACCGGTCTCGGAAAATTTACTAATTATTTGCCATGCGTACTCATTAGTCTCCTTTACTATATGTTCAACGATTTCATTATCCCATACTGCTAGAAACAAACTTGTTGGGTCTTTTACCCTCAGCCGTGAACCAGGAGTGTTCAAATACACCTCTTGTTGTCCAGTAAATGTGCTAAAGTCTTTTGTGAAAGAAAATGTATTTGAAAATCCTTCGAGGTTTTTGGGCACGTTAACACCAGTAGTCTCATCTATAGTCTCTATAATCACATCGTTATCCGATAAAATCACTTCCTCAGAGACCTCCTGGTCAGATAGTTCTTCTGGTGCTAGTTGCTCTTCCTCTCTAATTTTTTGTCTTAGTTCACGTAAATTCGCAGGCTGTGTACAGTACGCCCCCCATTCGTCTCCGTCATCAGAGTCTATTTCCTCAGATTCACTTCCAGAATCCGATTTTTCAAAACAAAGGCGGCGGCGTAAACTTTTTGATGGACTCTTGCCAGGGGTCATTACCTTGCTGCTTCCAGGAGTCTTTACCATATTTATATCAGAAGTCTTTGAAGGACTCCTGTCTGGAGTCATTGCCTGACTGCTTCCAGGAGTCTTTACCTTACTTCCATCAGAAGTCTTTGCTGAACTCCTGTCTGAAGTCATTACCTGACTGCTTTCAGAAGTCATTGCCTGACTGCTTTCAGAAGTCTTTACCTTACTTCTGTCAAAAGTCTTGGCAGGACTCCAGTTTGGAGTCATTGCCTGACTGCTTCTAGGAGTCTTTACCTTACTTCTACCAGAAGTCTTTGCCGGACGTCCGATATAAATCACTGACGCCCTCTTGTTAAGTGTTTTAGGTCGACATTTGCCAGGAGTTTTTGCCGAACCAAGAGTCTTTAAGGGACTCCTGCCTACAACAGCGTGTTTCTTCTTGGACGGCGTGACTGGAAGTCGCCTGACCTAGAAAGATGTTATTGGTATTACACAAACTACTATTACTTTATTTTGTCAGGCCTGTAAAATTGTTTGTCTAGTAGTAGTTAATGCTAATTACTAAGCCAGAGGTCTAGGTCCAGAGGTATTTTTTCTTATCAGTTGTTTGGCTGTCATTCAACTAAGTCCTAGATTGTGACCAGAGTCGCGTGTGGGAAAATAAACCAATGTTTTTTTCCAGTATTACTATGAGATACTAGCTGATGCGGCAAACGTTGTTTTGACATATCAATTTATAAATTACACTGATGAACAAAAAAAAAGTTTGTGTGGCGTAAGGTTATGGAGTCAAGTTTGATACATATAAGTACTAAGTACCCTGCCTATAATTTTATTTGAATTTGCTCTGGTTATCATGATTATACCATTGTATTAAAATACACGATTTTTAGCGTTCAGTACCCTATTAGGTACTAAAACCAGGCTGTATATCATTAACCGTGATAGCTAGACAGATGAAATTTTCACAAATGATGTATTTCTGTTGCAACAAATAAATAAAACAGATTAAAATAAATATTTAACGGCGCCATAGTCGATGATTCTACCACACAAACGCGCGTAAGTGATTACTCCTCTGTATGATGTCGTAAGTCAAAGTTTAAAAATATTATCAATTCGTTTTATAATAAACAAAGCCTGTAGACCGCCATAATTGAAAATAAAAATAATATTTTAAAAGTTAAAAGCCTTAAAAAAAATAATCTTAGAAAAATGTATCTCCTGCTAAAGGCATTGGCTGTATATTAAAAACTAGAGCCAATTCAAAATAACTATATTATATATACTAATTACATAAATTGGCTAATAATTACCATGCCGCAGAATTTGTCTTCCTCAGGGTTATCAAAGAAAAAAAATCGGTTGTCTGTAAAGTCGGTTTACTGACGATAGTTGAACGTGACAACGTCATAAGAAAATACTGATGGAATGGTTTCATTTTTCAAAAGAAAAATTTAATTTTATTTGTTTGATAGATATTTTGTATGGATATAGAGAAGGAGGTAAATGGAAATCACAATTGAATTGATCAAGTTACATTTATTTGTACGCATAAATACAATTATGTCAATTTTTATTTACTTATTTTTACAATGGAGCGCCTCAGAGCGAGGTAACGCCTCATTTTTTTCGTGCGTTCAGCCGGCTCCATCGAATTATAAGACGTTGTCACGTCAAAATGCCGGGCAAGTGCATTCCTCATAGCATGATGCCGTACCGTAGCCAAGAGTAAGCATGCACAATAGGCTAATACGAGCTGTTTGCGTATTAATGTTATATTTAATTTGGAAGAGAGCATATGTTAATTTAGATTTAACTTGTTTAATAGAATAGAATTGAATCTTTATTTGTCATAAAGTGTGGTAACATACAAGATAATTTTAATGAATTTCCAGAACCATAAACACTTTGTCATAATTTGACAAAAGTTAACTAGAAAGTGAATATTTATTTTTACTGATATCATATAATATTAATCAATGTCATATGGTAGATTATATAAGTTTAAAATTAGTTATAAGATTAAATATAAAATTAGTTTAACAATAATCAAATTATATAAAATTATTAATTACAAAATCATGTCAATAACAGAATTAATACCTTTGCATATAACACCATGGACCATTTACATTAGGTACTTTATTTTTGTGGACAAAAAGTTCTGTAACTGTGTAGAAGTTTTTATTATGTGTGTTATATGAAGAATAAGAAGTTTGATAAGTGTTTTCCAGTTGACGTGTCTATATTTATTTATTCCAAGTAATTTGAATGTACTGACTTCCTCTATATTGGGCATATTTTGATGAGTTACGTATAAATCAAGTGCTAGTTTTTTATATGATCTGAATTATTAATACTTAATAATAATAATATCTTGGGTCAACTCACACAACGCTATCTGATCCCAAACTAAGCAGAGCTTGTACTATGGAAACCAGACAACTGATAAACATACTTATATATTTCTAAATACATACATATTATAGATAAATAACACCCAGACACAGAATCAACCTGGGTGGAACCCACGACCTCTTGCGTTGCAGTCAGAAACACTCCCACCGCGCCACAGAGGCAGTCAGTACCTATAGCTTTAGTTTAGCTCATACAAACAAAATAAAATTGAAGTGTATGTTTGTAATGTAACAGTTTTTTACTAAATGCATAAGAAAGTATTCATAGTACTTATAACAAAAACACAATTTCTGTCGGTCGGTCTGTCAGTCTGTCTGTTTGTACTGGCTAATCTCCGAAACGGCTGGACGGATTTTTGACGGTACTTTCCCTGTTAGACAGCTGCTTAGTACTGCAATTTCACGCGGACAAAGTCGCGGGCACATCTAGGGTTTACTAAAATATAACATGAATTTCGTCATGAACGTCAACGAAAACGAGCTAAAGGTTCATTTCCGTGCATCGCGGCCGATCGCGAGTCGCGCGCGGCTTACGACAAGCGTCTGACGCGCGCGGCCGATGCGACAATAGTCAGAGTATGAGAATGTATGGTGCCGTTTCCGAGGTAAGCGACAGACGCGCGCGGCCGACGACTGTCGTAGGCTGCGCGCGCACTCAGAATATTGTCGCATCGGCCGCGCGCGTCAGACGCTTGTCGTAAGCCGCTCGCACTTCCGTCGTGCCGCTCGGTTGCTGCCCGTCCTCCGTTGTAAAAAATCCTGTCGCCTTGAAGGAATAGTACCACGCCATCACCATTTTAAGAATAATACCACACCATCTCTTCATTCTCATTCTTAAGCCGGTACCAAACAGTAAATTGTTTAAAACATTTTACCAGTTTTCAGTTTTTGTTTATTTGTCCTAACATATCTAAACACCTATATTATAATCGTATTAAACTAGAAACTAACATAACTCAAGTAAATAATTGTATTACGTCAATTTTAAATATGATTAGTACCTACCTAAATATACTGTAAAATATTTGTTTTATGTTTAATTTTAGGTTAACTCACATAACGCAATCTGGCCCTAAACTAGACAAAGCCTGTTCGGTAGCAATGAAACAACTGATAAACAATGGCTAAGGCATCGGTCTCGCAATCGTGAGGTCGCGGGTTCGAATCCTACCCATTATACTACCGACGCGACGTGAACCCACTCCTAACACAAGCCATTGAGCTTTGCTGGAGGGGTTAACAGGATTGCTAGTAATGTGGGACCTGAATCCCACATTGCTAGTTAACTTTTTTTTAAATATCCTATCTATACTAATATTATAAAGCGGAAGAGTTTGTTTGTTTGTTTAAAATCTCAAGAACTACTGGTCCGATTGGAAAAATTTTTTTTTTGTTGGATAGCCCATTTATCGAGGAAGGCTATAGGCTATATAACATCGCGCTACGACTAATAGGAGCGGATAATAGGAGCGGAGTAGCGACGAGAAATGTTGCAAAAACGGGAAAAAATTACGCATACGAAGTTGCGCGGGACAGCTAGTTATAGATAAACTAGCTGTCCCGCGCAACTTCGTATGCGTAATTTTCCCCGGTTTTGAACGACTTTAACATGTTTACTTTAGTGAACAAATTTTGATATTAATCAATCACGTTCAATAGATTAATATCAATTCAATATGTTATAAATGTAGAAATGAGTAACAATATTACATTACAAATAAACAGTAAGTAACCACTCGATATTTTCTAGAATTTATTATATATAGGTAATTAAGTTAATTTTAAAAGTTTTTTGGTTCTACTACTATTTTAAAAGGTATTTGTGTAGGTGTACCAGAATCTTATGAACGCATCTTAATTACAAGTTTAATATTAGCTTGCTACGAGTATGTTCGTTTGTAATTTCACAAAAATTTGCAATCCTTTTTGACCACTTCCTGATACCCTGACCACTTCATGATTGAGCAGATATTTGGCATACATATGAAAGTCCAATGATAATGCAATACTATGATAAAATTGTGCTGATCAGATGATGGTCCCGGGATATTGGGATTGGAATACTCTGATGGCAAATTGTATTTGTTCTCAGTAGAACCAACATCTCCGTACTTGGTTCTAAAGAGAAAAAAGTACCTTACTAGAACCAAAATAGATCTTGACCTGGTTATACCTAAGGAATGATCCCTTATTCTGTGTCTGGGTGTAATCTATACTAATATTATAAAGCGGAAGAGTTTGTTTGTTTTGTTTGTTTAAACGCGCTAATCTCAGGAACTACTGGTCCGATTTGAAAAATTCTTTTTTTGTTGGATAGCCCATTTATCGAGGAAGGATGATAGGCTGTATAACATCACGCTACGACTAATTGGAGCGGAGCAGCAATGACAAATTTTGCAAGAACGGGGAAAATTTACGCATACAAAGGTGCGCGGGCCAGTTAGTATTATATGATACTAGCTGACTCCCGCAACTTCGTATGCGTCAATTTCACAATCTCTTCAGCTAAACAAAACTCTTCAGCTTTATAATATTAGTATAGATTACAAACAAAAAGTAGAAATATAATCACACTAATATTATAAAGGCGAAAGTTTGCGAGTATGTGAGTGTGTATGTTTGTTACTTCTTTACGTCTAAACGGTTGGAGCGATTTTAATAAAATTTGGTATGGAGTTACCTGACACCCTGGATTAACACATAGGCTAATAAACCGCGGTTACCACCGCGAGGCACAGCTAGTAATGTAAATAAATGTCAATGTTTAATTTCATTGCAAATCTTAAATTAATAAACATTGATATTTAATTACTTGTATTTCAACTTTACTGGTACTTCTCAACAAAAGAAAAACCGGGCAAGTGCATGTCGGGCCACGCATAATGTAGGGTTCCGTAAGTTGTAAAAGCCTACTTAGCTGTGATAGTTTTCCTTTTAATTTATCTATATGCTTGAGTTTGGAACCGAAAGAACCGGTTTCTCAAATATGACCTACTCCTACGTGAATACTTAGATCATTTGTATTGGGATTGAAACGCATGCGATCCCACAATCTGTGAGATCGATAGTATTAGTACCACGTCAAAAACTAAATTTGGTTTTACCGACAGTTACGAGTGTTCTAAAAATCTATACAAATAAATAAAGTTGAAGTGTCTGTTTGTAATGTCAAATATATTTTTTTACTAAATGAATATGACGGCGCAACATATGGCAACACTTGACATTCACTGTCATTTACGTCGGAAAAGAATGAGGGTAGTTGATCATTCTTGCGGAACGTCACATGGACGTGATGGCGGGGCGGCCATCTTGTAGGCAGTTCGCCGACGAGGGCCGTCCGTTTCGTTTAAAATCTAAACCTAGTGATCTCCCGGTGTTCGTGAACGATGGCAAGCTATAACCTGCGGCATCCTGAGCCTACAAATATGAAAGGATATATGGTAATGATAACAAATACACAGCTTTTTTTTGTCTTTCTGTCTGTCGGTCTGTCTGTTTGTTTGTTCTGGCCAATCTTCAAAACGGCTGGACGGATTTTGACGGGACTTTCACTGTCAGACAGCTGATGGAGTGAGCAGCACTGCAACTTCACGCGGACTAAGTCCCGGGCACAGCTAGTCCATAACATGGATAACCGATTGAATCAGGCGTTACATGGCGGAAATCCATCTTAAGTAGATTATAAGGGAGTTAGTTGCTCAGTCGGTGCCAAACTGTCCTGAGGATGCCTCGTGTAGAGGCGAAACACGTGTCGAAGTTTAATTTCATGGAAGCGGAATATTGCAAGTCAAGGGTCCGGAGTACCACTCGACTTGGTAAGAGTACCTGTCACTAATTTTCTTTGTTGCAGGTCTCTCTTTTTGAGTGCGGTCTGTCAATCTATTTCGATTGTTGTATTAAGGGCATTTCCTTACTACTTCAATCGTGGTGATTCACAGATCGAGGGTGGGTGGTGGGATCCCTCCCTTATAATTTACATAACATGGATATTAATTTATCATCAGACGAAGATTTTTTTATCGTGGTGATTCACAGATCGAGGGTGGGTGGTGGGATCCCTCCCTTATAATTTACATAACATGGATATTAATTTATCATCAGACGAAGATTTTTTTATCACTAACAGTAGTAGCACGAAACAGAATTATCGGACGATAAAAACGCAGTTGTGTGCAAGGAATCGGGACGCATTATAGCAATAACGGTATTTACGACCGACAATAATACGCCTATAAGAGAGAGCCTATATACGCCCGTGGTGTTGGTCCTGATGTTCATTTCTGCACCCCTCCAGTTAGTGCTGTAATGTAGTAGGTATGTAGTAGCACGTCACTCCGTACTCGTACTTCAACAACTGTCAAATAACATTGCCATAAAGAAAATACTTTCTTTTTAAACATTTCATAACATTCTGGTACATCTACACGTTTAAAAAAAAGTAGTTATATGAGAATACTTTATTTTGTATTATATTACAGTTTAAAAAAAAGTAGTTATATGAGAATACTTTATTTTGTATTATATTACAGTCTAAAAGAACTTAGTTTCCACTTACAGTTTTGGTTTCGGTTTTATGTTTTTAGGGCATAAAACTGGTTTTGTGTGATAGTCAACCCAACACTCAATACATAAACCCACGTCACATGTTCGGCACACATTCGAGGATAAAGATCTTTTTCCCTGTGAGGAACAGTAAGCACACCGACGACGCTTAAGACGTGCTGTACTCGACTCTGGTTCTTTAGTAAGTATGGGTAAGTGGTCATACTCGGCATCACGTTTTAGCCGGATTTCATCTGGTAACGGAACCTTAATCTTTGGTTTTGACAGAGGTTTTGGTATCTTAACTAGCTTGAAGGTAGCCAGCAGACCCTCCGACACTCTGTATCTAAACTCGCGATGTGTACATTTAGATGGGTCAACGGAATCGTAACCACTTGTATATATGATATAAGCATTCAGAATGCTCGTGTTAAGAAGTCTTCTAAACACTTTCATGTACCATTTGCTCAATCTTTTCCTTTCAAACATATACATACTTAGTTTCTGATCTTTCATGTCGACGCCCCCCATGTTTTTATTATAACATTCAATTATCTCCGGTTTGTTGAAAAGATTTCCTTGACGCTGACAAGTAATTACATCTGCATTGTGGAATGTTGAAATAGCAGTTACTAGCTTAAGGTCTTTCCACGCGATCATTGTGATATCACCACAATGCAGAGATACTTGGTCCCCAGGTCGCATCCGATGTTCATTGAGATATTTTATCACATTAGGAACATCAACCCGTCGACGATTCATAGTCCCGACGACATCAGTATGTCGTTTCTTGAGGTACCTAGTCAAGCATAGCTGATTGTACCAATTATCCATAACCAGCATATGACCGACATCCAAAAAACCATCCATAAGTTCAAGTACCACTTTGGCAGTGGGGTTCTCAAAACCATCTATAGCTCCCTCGCGCATCTTACCTGCATATAGCAAGCTGCGCAGCAAATAACCCGACTGGGATTCGCATAATTCAAATGATTTGATACCGAAACGAGCCGCTTTTGTCCTAATGGTTTGCGCAAAGGAAAGGCGACCCTTCCAGAGCAACAAAGACTCGTCTAAGCTGAGTGACCTATGAGGAGTATACATACTGCTAAATTTGCGATTGCAGTGATCTAAAATCGGTGCTATTTTACTTATTTTGCGGTCATAAGCCTGTTTTTGTAGCGTGTTATTGTTTACAAAATGAAGAAATTTCATTAACAATTTAAATCGGTTTCTTGACATGATTTTCCTGAATTCTGGCATGGACAAAATACCTGTGGTCCAATACTCATCAATGCTTGACCTAAAATCGATGGACATATAATTCAAGAGCGCAAATAACCTGTAAATCTCCTCGACAGTGGTCTCACGCCATTCAGTATCAAGATTAGGGGATTGACCGGTCTCGGAAAATTTACGAATTGTTTGCCATGCGTACGCATTTGTCTCCTTTACTATATATTCAATGATATCATTATCCCATACTGCTAGAAACAAACCTGTTGGGTCTTTAACCGTCAGTCGTGAACCTGGAGTGTTCAAATACATCTCTGGTTGTCCAGTAAACGTGCTAAAATCTTTTGTAAAAGAAAATGTTTTTGAAATCTCCAGGCTTTCGACATTTTTGGGCTTGTTGACCCCAGTAGTCTCAGCTATAGTCTCTGTAATCGCATCGTTATTCAACAAAATAACTTCCTCAGAGACCTCCTGGTCAAACAGTTCTTCTGGTACTAGCTGGTCTTCCTCGCTGACTTGTTGTCTTAGTTGACGCACATTCACAGACTCTGTACAGTACGCCCCCCATTCGTCTCCGTCATCAGAGTCTATTTCCTCAGATTCACTTCCTGAATCCGATTTTTCAAAACAAAGGCGGCGGCGTAAACTTTTTGATGGACTCTTGCCAGGGGTCTTTGCTGGAGTCTTGTCTTGAGTCTTTAGCTCACTTCTACCAGAAGTCTTAGCAGAACTCATGTCTGGAGTCATTGCCTGACTGCTTCCAGGAGTCTTTACCTTACTTCTACCAGAAGTCTTTGCTGAACTCCTGTTTGGAGTCATTACCTGACTGCTTCCAGGAGTGTTAACCTTATTTTTATCAGAAGTCTTTGCAGGACTCATTTCTGGAATCATTTCCTGACTGCTTACTGGAGTCTTTACCTTACTTTTACTAGAAGTCTTTGCAGGACTCCTGTCTGGAATCATTGCCTGACTGCTTCCAGGAGGCTTTACCTTACTTCTACCAGAAGTATTTGCCGAACTCCTGTCTGGACTCATTAGCTGACTGCTTCCAGGAGTGTTTACCTTATTTTTATCAGAAGTTTTTGTAGGACTCCTTTCTGGATTGATTCCCTGACTGCTTACTTGACTCTTTACCTTACTTTTACTAGAAGTCGTTGCAGAACTCCTGCCTGGAGTCATTGCCTGTACCTTACTTCTACTAGAAGTTTTTGCCGCATTCCCGATATAAATCACTGACGGCCTCTTGCCAGGTGTTTTTCCTCGACTTTTACCAGGAGTTTTTTCCAAACCAGGAGTCTTTATTGGATTTTTGCCTGTAATAGCGTGACTATGCTTCAAAGTCGCGTCTGGAGGTCGCCCAACCTAAAAAGGTGTTATTAATATTACCAAGCTACATTTAAAACACCACATTACTATTACTTTATTAGTAATTAATTCATTTGAGGGGGGTAGGAAGGAGAAAATTATTATATTATTAAAAAAATATAATTATCGACAGTTGAGAGTTGTCAAAGTACGAGCACGACTGATTCCTACTACGATTTAGACCTTTGATGCTTTTATCTGAAAAATGCGGCAATATGTCGAACTGATTCCTAACCGCCGCCAGTCGTTAGTCGTCGGAGGAACGGGAAGAAAAATAATTGTGTGTTTGAATTGTTATTATTTAATGCGAAAGCTGACATTCACATGGCCAGAGCTGCTATAAAATTGTTCGAGAAAAGAGGATCCTTAGTTACATTCAGGCAGAAATCCATAATTAACCTTATTGTAAAATCATTGTAATTCAATTAAAACATACAACGATCAAGACTTTTTAGTCCAAGTAGGTTTTGGACCTACTTACCTAAACCCTGTGTTACCATCTGTAAATATAACTTCCCCATTTTTCATTAGATTCTAGTACACCGTATACTTATATCTATAAGTTTTGTCACAGTAAAAATATGTAAACAATATGGACACTAGGGCTAATTGCTGAAGAAATTAATACCCACGCTCCGTTAGAGTGCTAGGGTTGTCACTCCTAAAGTTTGTTGTAGTATTGTAGTTATAGTATTTATTTATTATTTAATTGGTTCTACAGCTCTATGTAGTAAATGATCAAGCAATCGAATAAAAATAACTCGTTAGCAAATAAAATAGGTAGGTAATGTTACGAGATCCGCGGAAAAAAACGGATGGCCTTCTGGTTAGTCATTTGAATGGGACGCAGCAAGCGGTGCGCAGAAATGAAAGTATTTGCAACCGCCATCTGGGACTTATATTTTGACTGCACTATAGGCTTTAGCATCCTAAAAAACTGGAAGTGATACCAATAATAAAAAAATCAAAGACAAAATATTTGAAAATATTATAAGGCTAAATAGTTTGTTAGTTTGAAAGGAGAATCACAAAAAATACTGGGTCGAATTAAAAAATCTTTTACTGTTAGATAGCCCATTTATCGAGAATGACTATAGGCACCCAATACAATAATTGCATTTTTGAAAGATAGAAAAATTTGAATCCAGACTCAGGAATCGAACCCGAGACTTCCGTAGCCAAACCGGGGCCAGAAGCGAACCACCTATCTGGACTATGTTACTAGATATCAAATTCTTCCATCTCTTAATGCTTACGGGTTAGGCCCCCGCATTTTGTCTATGGTTCTACAGGGTATGATCGCAATAGATACCCAGATACGAAAAATATAAAATTAGAATTAAATAGAAAATCGTTAAACAGTATAAAGTTCATTTAACGTCACAAAAAACGTCAAAACTACTTGACTTTGGCTGCATTGTTGTCCGTACAATGATACACTTTATGTAATAAGCATATGCATCACATTTACTCTAAATGACGTATGGTACGGCATTATTAAGCAATAAACATTACATTCACAACAACTGCAGATGTGTACTTTCTTTTGTTTGTTATTTTGTTTCTATAATGTCCAGTACAATTTAGAAGCTTTATAATAACTTGCTATGTTTGTATTATCGTTCTTAATTTTATTTTACGGTATTTTTTAATTTCGTAAGCCGATTTAAGAATAGTACCACCCCATCTCTACCCGTGGGTGTCGTCAAGGCGACTAAGGGATTTCACACCGGAGGACGGGCAGCAGCGTCCTCTGAGTACTTAAAGCCTTACTGCGATCGCCAACCCGCTCGCCAAGCGTGGCGATTATGGCAATTACCCCCAGGATCTACATACTAGTAAGTTCTACTGGGGAGACCCGTGCCCAGCAGTGGGCCATCTTATGGGTTGATATGTAAGCCGATTTAAACCACTCACTAGTATTTGATTAAGCTGCAACTTGGCAAACTTTTATAAGTCCGGTGATAATGCAATATTATGATGAAAATTGTGCTTATCTATAAAGACGCCAGGATGTAACTGACTGGAACTTTCTGATAGCAAGTGATACGGTAGTTGAATTTGGGCTTGCATGTATTGTAATCATGAGTACATCACATTACACATGATGACCAGGGTCGGATGATGAAGCAAAAAGATTGCCTATGGAACTCTCACATGGAAAGTCCTAAGATAGTTGATTTTAGGGACGTTGGACTTGTTGTCTTTAGATATTTCTATAACAAAAAAAAGCTACTGTAATTCTCTCGTTGGCTTTGTTGTTTAGATCACTTTCTACTTCACATGATTACATGGACCTGATGAACCAAAAGGATTGCTGCTGGAACTACGCCATGGAAATTGATAAGATATTCGATTTTGGGGTCGTAAATTCTCGTGTGCTTCAGCTAAAAAGCTTGCGTATTCTAAGAGTCTAAGAGCCTCTGTGGCGCGGTGGGAGTGTAACCGACTGCTAAGCAAGAGGTCGTGGGTTCGATTCCCACACGGGACACCACTTTGTGTGATCAACAAATTGTTGTTCCGAGTCTGGGTGTACTTTGTGTCCGTGACTTGTATGTTTGTAAAGTCCCCCGCGACACAGGGCTTGTACCCTACTGCGGGAGTCGTCTGTTCTAAGAATAAAAAAAAAAAAAAAAAAAGAATGACTCTGGTGCCAGCGCTTGTAAATTGTAATAATATTAAAGTACAATAGATTCCACAGAATTAAAAAAATGTAGAGAGCTATATATCCAGATAGATAGCTGATTATGAGGGAAGGACATCTTCCTATTTCCTCCGGTGGAGGAAAGAGAGAGCCACGTCTTTCAATTGGAGCACCAGGCACGAGATAAGGTTTCCAGAAGCATTTGGTTTTGCAGATTTCTTATGAATAACCTCTATCTGGATTGCGGCAGGCTTCTCCTTAGAAGCCTTAATTTCACTGGTGTCGGCTAATTATAAATTATTGGTTTAAACGTTTCATACCTTGTCTGGTCTGTCTTTGGTTGTTATTTCGAATTCCATCATTTCGGATTTCCCAAGTTTAGGTATTTCGTAATCAGCAATTTCTGGCAGCTCCTCGACCTGCATCCTGTCAGAGATGACCTTTGCCTTCATTTCTTCTCTATGAACAACTTTTTCTTTATCAGTCTGTAATACAAATATTTGTTTAATAATCTAATTTAAGTGTTTTTACATTTACTTTAGATAGTAAGTTACAGTGGGGCTCCCAAATATCATGCCTCGCAGGGAAACTCAGTTCTGCAGCGTAAAATACTTTTTAAATTAGACTGCCTCTGTGGCGCGGTGGGAGTGTGTCTGACTGCTGCGCAAGAGGTCGTGGGTTCGATTCCCACACGGGACACAACTTTGTGTGATCCACAAATTGCTGTCCTGAGTCTGGGTGTACTTTGTGTCTGTGACTTGTATGTTTGTAAAGTCCCCCGCGGGCTTGTACCTACCCTACTGCGGGAGTCGTCATTTTATTAAAAAAAAATGGACCAGTAGTTCCCGAGATTACCGGGTTCAAACAAATAAAACAAACTATTCAGCTTTATAATATAAGTATAGATAAATACAATAAAAAAAAAAATGTGTGGCACTCGGGGACTGCCGCGGTAAAGCTATTGCATAGCATTTTTATCAACTTAAGCAATTAAAAAAAAAAAAAAAAAATTAAAAATGTTTTTTTTTTATTTTGAATTATAAAAAAAACAATGTTTTTAATTTTTTTTTTCTTTAATTTTTTTTTTTTTAAAGCAAAAATAAAATTTTTAAAGTTAGATACTATTTTTTTTTAAATGTTTTTTTTTTCTTTATTTTTTTTTTTAAAAAGCTTAAGTTTTTTTTTTTATTATAAAATATTTTTATTTTTCTTTTTTTTTCTTTTTTTTTCTTTTTAAATTTAAAAAAAAGTAATTAAAAGTTCTGCTATGCGATAGATGGCAAAACTAAAAAGTGTCACCGCTGTGCCCGTCGGAGTGGGGAGCGTGAGGTTTTTTCGTTACGGAGTTTCTGGATTCGGTCCCCGCGCTCAAGGCCCGCGATAGAAGCTATGCAATAGCTTAAAAAAGTAACATTAAAAAAAAACGCAAGTTACCCACAAACAATAAACGCAATTCGCAACTAATAAGGGAGTAGGTACCTACACAATAAACAAGTACAATAGTAAGTATATGCCAGCTGCGCACAGGTGTTTCGTTCACTTGCCACACTTTATTTTAATATAAAAAAACACGTAACTAAAATAAAATAAAATAAAAACAGCAATCTGATTGACAAATATCACATTTTTTTTTTTACTTTTTAGTTCAAATGTTTAAATAAGTAACAGATTCTTTTATAAGGTTTTTTTATTTAATTTATTATTTTAGATGTATTGTCGGCGTCATACGTATCGAAAATGATTAAAGATTTGTTCTTAATTTTTGAAATATTTGAGTTATAAGTTCCTAATAATGATTATTACCGATATGCCTATTTGTGAATTCAATACCTAAGGGGGTAAAAGAGGGGTGTACATATACAATAATTCACGCAGACGAAGTTGTTCGGGTCAGCTAGTTTAACTAATTGTTAATCAATACGTTACATCGTTATATGATCAGTCTCTTAAATGTCACTATACTCGTATACAGAATTTACACTGCATTATACTTATGAAATTTTACAACCCCAATAATTGTATTTTCACCAGAATTGTGCAAGCAATATATCGACAAAATGAATGAGAAAAAAATGTTTAAAATTCAGTTGCAAATTTTGTCGCAAATATCAGGTTGATTTAATTTAAGCGGTGGTAGCCTAATGGCTAAGACATCGGTCTCGCAATCGTGAGGTCGAATCCTACCCATTAAACTACCGACGCCGCGACGTGCACCTATTCGTAATACAAGCCTTTGAGCTTGGGGTTAACAAGATTGTTAGTAATGTAGGACCCAATCCCACACTTCTAGTTATCTTTAAAAAAAAATGAATGTGTAAAATAGTATTTTTATTTTTCTAAAAAAGACGACTCCCGCAGAAGGGTACATAGCCCTGTATCACATGGGACTTTACAAACATACAAATAACACCCAGACTCGCAACAACAATTTGTAGATCACACAAAGGGCTGTCCCATGTGGGAATCGAACCCAAGACCTCTTGTGTAGCAGTCGGACACACTCCCACCGCGCCACAGAGGTAGTCAAGTTATTCATAAATAGATAAATAGTAAAAATTTAAAATGGAAAAAGAGAATAATATTTTAAAATATCAATGCACAAGCGCACGTCTACGTAACTGTCAATATAATGCCAAAAACATCAGAATATGTAGGGACTTGTATGAGAGCAATCACACTAGGTAGCTACGAAATCCTGGCTGCTCCGACAGAATTTCGCAAACCACACGTAGTAGGTAGGTATTTTGTGTTGTGTACGAACACATAACCATGGCACCAACCATACTACTATAGTCACGAAAGTCAAATAAATTCAAATTCGATCTCTTCGTTTCTTTAGTAACAAAAGGGAATGCCCATTAGCAGTATCGCATGTATCTAAGTTGTGCCACAAGTTGATTAAACATATAATTCTTGTTTCTAATTATAACATTTTTATATAATGATATGCAGTCTCACATTTGCCGGATTAATAAAACAAAAATATAAGTCTTTCAGTTTATTTAATTAGTATTTTTTTGTATGAAGTTATTTTTAACGGTGGCAACACTATTACAAAAATAATATCGTAATATCGATTAGGATTAATAACGATTATTATTATATAATTATTAGAAAGTCATAGAATCACTAAATGTATTTTGTTTCTTGTAATTATATTATAATTACAAAAATACTTTTATAATTGTTGCACCGTTTGAATGTAAGGAACGATAATATTCATACACCATACTTTATTTAAAAAACGAAAACATATTCTTTGATACCTTTAGATTGAACCGGCACGATTAAAATTAAGAACTTATTAATGACTTATAATAAAAAAATCGATTTGTATAGGATAGTTATGGCAACACTGAAATGTAATGTCACTTGTTTGTCTGTGCTTTGCTTGTTTGGCGCCGGCGCATGAAAAGTATGAAAACAGTTTAAAGCTTAATAACAAATAGTTTTTGTTATTTCTCGTGTTGTGTATGATATTGTGGTTACATTACGTGAGTTTGAGATAGAGACTCCATATACATAGTAACAATCAGAAATATTTTGTGAGACAGAGACTCGTACCAATTGTGACAATTGTGAAGTGTTTGTGAGATAGACTCGGATTATATATCACTGCAAAGCCGTATTCATAGCCATAAACTAGTGTTACACATCATGTGTAATACATATTTAATACGCAATATCATAGTTATGTCCTATTTTCACAAAAAAAATGTTTAAAAATATTTCGATTTTTGAAGTTCATCCACCCATTATAATTAAACCCGGCAAATTAGGTAAATCATTGTTATTTTTTCTGAAAGTATATATTATTGTCTTTATAAATCAGTAGTTTTCATCTTGGCACAACAAAATTTGCAGTGATACTAAGTTCCATAGTCACTTGAACAATACCCTTTATAGTGTTGACTTCAGTCTGAACACAAAAATAATTAGGGTCTGGTTGCTACTGCATGCGCGTGGAGATGGACGGCAGCCACATACATTCAATCTGACAGCCCTACTCTCCCTGGCTAAGGGCAACTAACTCCAACTGGCTGCAGTGCAGTCAGACCCGTTCTTTTGGCTGTGTCAACCAGGATTTCGTATCGTAACTGCCTTTGATTATATGATGTCTAGATTCCTAATCCGGTATCCGGCAATAAAATTTATTTACAGTCAAATGAATGTACTTTTTGTCAGGTCATAGCCGCCATCAGATGTTCTAGCTGCCTCTATGGAGCGCCACAGAAGCAGCTATAATATCTGATGGCGGCTCACACTCCCACAGCGGTGGGAGTGTGTCCGACTGCTACGCAAGAGGTCGTGGGTTCGATTCCCACACGGGACACCACTTTGTGTGATCCACAAATTGTTGTTCCGCGTCTGGATGTACTTTGTGTCTGTGACTTGTATGTTTGTAAAGTCCCCCGCGACAGCGCTTGTACTCTAAAGCGGGAATCGTCTTTTATTAAAAAAAACTATAGTTAATCTACCGCGCCATTTTTCTCAATGTCGCCAATTACAATAAAGTTAAAATATGTCCTACAACTTTGTGAAATTAATCTGATTTTAAAGCTAGGAAATGAAACTTTATAAATAAACACAGCAGCATTATTGAATAGCATTATATTTTAATCTAGGTATATTAATATTCCAAAGCGGAAGAGTTTGTTTGTTGGTTTGGTTAAACGCACTAATCTCAGGAACTACTGGTCCGATTTGAAAAAATATTTTTTTGTTGGATAGCCCATTTATCGAGGAAGGCTATAGGCTATATACCATCGCGCTACGACTAATAAGAGCGGAGCAGCGACGAGAAATGTTGCAAAAACGGGGAAAATTTACGCATACGAAGTTGCGCGGGACAGCTAGTCTAATATATTAATAAAAATGGTTCTCTGTAAAGTCGGTCTACGGACAATAATATTACGTGATAACGTCATTAGAAAACATTGATGACATTGTAATAAACAACCACGCCTGTAACATTTTTTTATCTTCAAGAAGATACACAGTTTAACGACTGTGTCGCATGTCGCAGCAATCGACGGCCACAATACTTCAGCCTATCAGCAGGTGGAATTGCCATTCGCGTTGCTTAGCAACCAGTCAATAATGTAACTGTTTAGCAACCAATCAATAACGTGACCGTTGCTACGTGACACTTTTTCGTGCGTACACCTCGTCAACGATTATAAGACGTTAAACAAAAAAGATTAATAAATAAAATTTATATTTTACTATCTGTCCCGGCGAACTTCGTCTCGACTCTTTTTTTTTGTAAATCGGGTTCAATTGTGAATCTTAACCATCCTCGAATCCCCTTGAACTCACACAAAAAATTTCATCAAAATCGGTCCAGCCGTCTAGGAGGAGTTCAGTGACATACACACATTTGTTCGTGTTTCATTTTATTAATAAATATACCTACTAATATTATAAAGCTGAAGAGTTTGTTAGTTTATTTGTATGAACGCGGTAATCTCAGGGTCTACTGATCCGAATTGAAAAAAACTTCCACTGTTGGATGGCCCATTTATCGAGGAAGGCTATAGGCTATATAACACCGCGTTACGACCAATAGGAGCGGAGCAGCAATGATATTTTTTGCAAAAACGGGGAAAATTTACGCAGACGAAGTTGCGCGGGTCAACTAGGAGTGAGAGATACACGGCACCACTACTACAGTTGGATCAACGTAACTAGGCCGGACTGAAGTAGGCGACAAGTGGTTGCGCAGATGCATTTTTTGGAAGTAAATTGTGACAGGAGGGGGGGGGGGTGGTAACTAAACCGAGAGAATTAGAGATGCGATTACGCATTACATTGTCATAATTAGTATTACTAACTCATGTTTTTTTGTGATTATTTTCGTAAAAAAGTTGTTTTTTGAAGTTTCTTTAGTATTTACTGTAACTGTTCTAAATTTAAACTTTTATGAACTCATTTAAATAGTGTTTTTATATTGTTGAATTAAAACGTTGTTAGTATTTTTAATCGATTAAACATTTTTAATCGTTTTCGTAAGTAATTTTAGGGTCGCATATCTATGACATGCGCGAAAGTGATAAAAACCTAACTTCAATCCGGTCAAGATACGTTGATCGTACCGTACCTAGTCTTTATTACTAGTGTCAAAAGTCAAAGACGTTTTCGTTTCATTTTTTTATAGTTCGATCAATGTACCTACTTGACCGGATTGAAGTTAGGTTAGGTTGCGAACCTAAAATTACTTACGAAAACGATTAATTATGTTTAATCGATTAAAATAGTGACAAAATTTAAATTCAACAATATAAAAATACTATAAATATGAGTTCATAGGTATTAATTCTGTTTTTGACATGATTTTGTAATTAATAATTTTATATAATCTAATTATTGTTAAACTAATTTTATATTTAATCTTATAATTAATTTTAATCTAATATAATCTACCATATGGCATTGATTAATAATATATGATATCAGTAAAAATAAATATACACTTTCTAAAATTACTTCCGAAAACGATTAATTAGGTTTAATCGATTAAAAATACTAACAACATTTTAATTCAACAATATAAAAACACTATTTAAATGAGTTCATAAAAGTTTAAATTTAGAACAGTTACAGTAAATACTGAAGAAACTTTGAAAAACAATTTCTTTACAAAAATAATCACAAAAAAACATGAGTTAGTAATACTAATTATGACAATGTAATGCGTAATCGCATCTCTAATTATCTTGGTTTAGTTACCGCTCCCGCACCCCGCTTCCTGTAACCATTTACTTAAAAAAATGGATTGAATGTTTTTATTTTTAAAACAAGCTTTTAAGTGTAGATTTGTGTTAAAAAACTCGATGGGTTATCTTACTTAGTTATGAAGTTTCTGTGGCCGTCTTCCGGCTCCATCATCAGAACAGCTTTATGGTACACCAAAGTTAGATAGGTAGTTCCACCAAATTAAAGCCCAATCGAACACCGGCAAGTGGTTCTAATTAAAACGGCCATTAACCCTGAATCAGGGACCCAAATCGAGGTGGCCTTGAAAATTTGCTAGAGAATTAGGGCCCTAACTCTTATTACACCGCTCTTTTAAAGGATTTAGAGTCCCTGATTTGTAATAAGCGCATTAGCTTCCAACATTCGTGCCGAACACACAAACATTGCAAGTTAAATCAAAGCTTAAAAACAGAATTTGTTTTGAAAAATATGGCGGCAGTTTCAGCTGTCATTTATACCCAAACAAACATTTTAATTTGACAAAAACGTACGTACCGTAGAATATAAATTCAGTGCCATGTCTCTTGTATTAACTATTGTGAAATCGTCATTAAACATCATGAATATAAACAATTTAAGCACTTATTTCACAACAAAACACTGATATTTTCAACTTATTAGAAAGAACGCACGCGTACTTCTCAAACGGGCGTCACACTACATGTGGATGTCAATAGCAACTGGCAAGAATGAGAGCACGCGATGCCTGACAGCGGTGAGAGTGAAAGAGATAAGATGTGAAGTATCGAGTACGGACGCCAGCTAGAGGCGCGGTGCACGGAATGGCAACAATGCTTTATCGTCTAGTATAATGTTTCTTAGCGATGTTTTGTTTAGGAATAGGCGCGTTATTCGTAGAAATTTGAATGAAGGTATTATTTTAAGGAGCTGGTACATATTTCTTTTAATACTTTAACGGCCGGTCTCAATAATCTAACTATCGACGGATTTGGCTACTAGAGCTATATATTTGACATAAGCTACATACAAAATATGTAAAAATTCTACCTCTAGTAGCCAAATCCATCGATAGTTAGATTATTGAGACCGGCCGTAAGTGTATAATTAGGTTATTTTAATGTTAGTAGGTACTTATCAAATTAGTAGATACTTAGTATTGCTTATAAACCTAATAACTGTGGTAAGTACCTATCTACTTTATTAATCACACTAATAATATAAAGGCGAAAGTTTGTGAGTATGTGAGTGTGTATGTTTGTTACTTCTTCACGTCTAAACGGCGGGAGCGATTTTAATAAAATTTGGTATGGAGTTAGCTGACGCCCTGGATTAACACATAGGCTAATAAAACACGGGTAACACCGCAGGGCACAGCTAGTTAGGTATATTTATGGTAAGTCGATAAGTATTTTAAAAGATAACAATAAAATAAAACCTTTAGAGACCCATACCTTGCTTTGTAAGATAAGATAAGATCAGGCATGCAAGATCGACAATTTTATTGTTTTATGATCAAATCATGTTTAGCCATTGCGGCGTACAAATATTCATTAATAAATAATATTCAATTCAATAACATATCAAAATTACACCTAATTTTAATTAAATCAGACGTTACAGTTAGGTACACTAAAATTACATTACAATAAATAATTTTAATAATTAATTTAATAATTTACATTACATTATTTTTACATTCATCAATTACTTATTTTTTCTAATATAGGTAAGGACATACATTGTATTTTATTTCAATTGACAGTTCAATTAGTAATTAATAATAATAATTATAATTAAAAAAACAGAAATATAAATAGAAATAACAATGGATTAAATATGATCGCCAACCCGCTCGCCAAGCGTGGCGATTATGGTAAATACCCCCAGGAGAATAGTAAGTTCTACTGGGGAGACCCGTGCCTAGCAGTTGGACATCATATGGGTTGTTATATTGGTATTGTCAAAAAAATATTGTAAGTTTTTTCATTTACGCCACACGTTGGACGAGTGGCGTTGGGAACGACGTTGTTGCCAACGTTTGGAGCCGGTGTTTATTCCTAATTCAAAAAATGGAAAAAATAGGCTCAACTGGTCCTAAATATTCATTTATTTTCATTTACTTCCATTCAATTGCATTGAAAAGTAGTTTTAAAGCTTGTTTTTTTTATTAACTAGCGGTCCCGCGCAACAACGGTCCCCTTTTTTGCAACATTTCTCATAGCTGCTCAGCTTCTATTCGTCACAGCGATGTGATGGTCTGTAACCTTTCTCGATAAATAGGCTATCCTACAGTAAAGTAATTTTTCATTTCGGATCAGTTGTCCCTGATATTACCGCGTTCCAACAAACAAACAAACAAACTCTTCAGCTTTATAATATTAGTATAGATTTATAAATTGTTTTAATTTGTGTTTTTAAACAAGATTATAAGAAACACGTTTTTAATTCAAACTGTTCTAAATACTGTTTTAAACAACTAGTTTTAATTATGCCAACTCTGATGACAGTTCTTTAGCAATTGTCATCCTACATATGGGCCCCTATTCTATTCGATTAGCGTAAACTCTAATCGAATAGAATGCCATTTGTCTAGAGGCCCAGGTTCGCATAGTCATTATTCTGACGTTCATGTATCAGTAGATATAATAATAATCACACTAATATTAAAAAGGTGAAAGTTTGTGAGTATGTGAATGTGTATGTTTGTTACTTCTTCACGTCTAAACGGCTGGAGCAATTTTAACAAAATTTGGTATGGAGTTGGCTGACACCCTGGAATAACACATAAGCTAATAAAACGCGGGTAACACCGCGGGGCACAGCTAGTAATATAATAATGCTATATCATGACAACTCCCACAATGCTATCTGATACCAAATTTAGCAGAGCTTGTACTATGGAAACCAGACAACTGATAAACATACTTACTTATATATTTCTGAATACATTTAAAGAAGACTCTCGCAGTAGGGTGCAAGCCCTGTTTCGCGGGGGACTTTACAAACATACAAATCACGGACACAAAGTACACCCAGACTCAGAACAACCATTTTTGGATCACACAAAGCGGTGTCCCGTGTGGAAATCGAACCCACAACCTCTTGCGTAGCAGTCGGACACACTCCCACCGCGCCACAGAGGTAATACATACATAGATAAATAACACCCAGACACAGAATAAACCATCATGCTTAACACACACCGCCTTATTCCAAAGAAAAGATCAAATCAAGGTTTAAACAAAGACTTTCAAGTCCAGGATATAGTACAGTACTATTGGTCTTATTACAAAGCTTAGATAGTCCGTGGACCAGCTGATACCAAAGGATCTAGCAATCAGCCACAGATTATAATCAATTTAGTTCATTCATTGTTCTTATCATTCAAATATAACGTTTCGTTTTATACCAATGTAATTTGAAAGTATAGTTTTCATTGAGAATAAAATATTTAGACGTTCTATGTAGCTAAATTATTCGCCAGCACTACGTAATTTTCAAAATATTAACCTGACATAAAAGCCCTCGGCCTGCAATTTACGAAAAATCAAATAGATTCTGTAAGGATAGGAACGTTACATAAGTAGTTGTCATCAGTACTAAAAATGTAAACAAATGATGATAACCTAAATTTAATGAACTCAGACATTATTAGGGATGTTATAAGTTTAATCTGACTAATTATAGCGCCCAAACACTTAGAGGAACTTGGATGCGAGTTTTTATTACAAAGCTAGTTTCATTGGAACAGGTCTTAGCATGGAAGGATACTTACTCAATAAGATATTAAATTTTTGATATACTTACTGTTTTCTTTGTTGCACTCGTTATTCTGAATGTATTGGGGAAAAGTATGCTTAGATTCAACATAGGTACTGAAGCTTCGGCTGAAGCACAACAAACGATTGAAACAAATTTTATGAATATATAAGCACAGGAGGGCCTTCGTCAGGATTCATCGTGGGCACGTGGTCGAGTAACAGAAACAACTATTCACTTCGGCTACAACGTCTTTATAACTTGCTTCACAATTTAAACTATTTCGGATACAGTTACTTTTAAATAAAACCGTTACACTTTTTCAAATGATTATAATTTTACATGAAATAATGTCGCAGATAATCACACGGTAATTGCAGGCTTTACAATAAACACTAACTAAGTTAAAATCTATATGGATTAACCCGATAGATAGCGATTCGTCGCAGACGTGGTGCGCTCGCGGCCGTTCGTACAAAAGTGAAGTCTTTAAGATGGCCGCCCCGCTACCATAGACACGACGCTCCGCTAGAGTGACATTGACAGCTCACGTCACTCTTGACACTGACATTTCTGTAAGGCGCCGTCACGGCCGGACTGACATACGACCGTCCTCGGGCGTCTATAAGTTTTTGGAATCAAAACGAAATCGATCACTCACTCATCCGCTCGTCCATCCTATTAAACTTTGTCATCATCAATATCACTAATGCAGAAACTTCTAAATCTAGGAATTTGATCTTACGGCAGATGACCTGGACTGGACGAGTGTTTTTCTTCAACCAACCCATCTTGGGTCTGACCCGGACAACACTGTCCTAACCACTTACCATGAATTTTCTAGGTAACCAACTTAAGGAAACCATAGCTCACATTTTCGCACTCGCAATGACTTGGACCGGACGAGAGCATCCATTCAACCAATCCACCAAGTAATGGCCCGGACGACTCTGTCCTTCCGACCAGTCAGTCAACCACACATATTCCATCTGGACCAAGCTAGTGCATCCCTTCAACCAACCTTTTCAGGTGTGGCCCGGACGACACTACTTGACCAGGCTCGACAAACTCATAATTTTCATCTGAACCAAGCTAGTGCATCCCTTCAACCAACCTTTTCAGGTGTGGCCCGGACGACACTACTTGAACAGGCTTTCCATCTGAACCAAGCTAGTGCATCCCTTCAACCAACCTTTTCAGGTGTGGCCCGGACGACACTACTTGAACAGGCTTTCCATCTGGACCAAGCTAGTGCATCCCTTCAACCGACCTTTTCAGGTGTGGCCCGGACGACACTACTTGACCAGGCTCGACTATTTCACAATTTTCATCTGGACCAAGCTAGTGCATCCCTTCAACCAACCTTTTCAGGTGTGGCCCGGACGACACTACTTGACCAGGCTCGACTATTTCACAATTTTCATCTGGACCAAGCTAGTGCATCCCTTCAACCAACCTTTTCAGGTGTGGCCCGGACGACACTACTTGACCAGGCTCGACTAACTTAAACCATCTGGATGACATCACCTTTATGAACTTTCATAAAAAGTGTATACCATACAGGATCGACTAATATAATGAACAATGACGTAGAACACACCTGCGACGACGGGTTCGCTTGACTATTGTTTGTATAATTTTGTTCGTCCCATGTCTCCGGGTCTGAGAGTACAGTGTTAAAATCAGCAGATATTGAATCCAAACACACGGTCAAGGTGTCATAATCATGGGAAATTGATATGTCAGTCGGGTCAGGTACATTTACTACATCATCAGGCGCCGTCTCGGCCTGCTCATAACCCAAAAGATTGCTAGTAATTTCTAACAACCCATCGTGTCCCTGAGGTACTGAGCGTAAATTCTCGTGCACGTACTTATATACTCGATGAGAACCACTTAAACTATGTAGTTCGTACCTATCGTTATCTAATACCGTCGTTATAACGAATAGACCCTAAACTTCCTATCCAATTTAGTTTGATATCATCGTCCACAATTTTTTTAGAAACACGAATCACCACTTGAAAACCTTTTAATCGATGTGCGACCTTTATTAAAACGACTTACTTCAGATATTGCAGCCTTTTCAATATTATCCGTACCGGTTGCCGTATAGGGTCGAGATCTAAACGTTCCTTCTTACCGTGAACTTTTGAGTTTAATCTCGATATACCTAACAACTGAACGCGAATCCCTAACATAAAGTTCTGTAGGTGAGTATTTCGTTAGATGAGTATTAAGTCCGCCGACTGTTCTAATCATTTCGATTACACAAATAACCACACTAACACTTTTGCACACACGACTATAAAAATAGCGACGTCTATCGGAAGACGTGCCTCGGCCGCGACCGCTCGATTAAGACTGCCGAATTAGACTCTTTGCCCCACTACCGGCACTTTAAATGCAATGCAATGCCCATCACAATACGAACTTCAACTCACTCGTCTATAGCTAGACTCTCAGTTTGACTATCCACAATTTCATCAATGACACTCTGATCACTAGGCACATTTCAATTAAAGGCTTTGACCTTTACCACAAGCGGTTTTTTTTTCTTTCTATCTCCTTAGGTATCCTATTCACGTGAACAATATACAAGTCCGCTCAGTTATCCTGACCCAAATAGAACTAGACACCAAATACTGGTACTATTGCAACTACAGTCATAGTAATTCCTGTGACCATAACCCAAACAGTCATCCCCGTGACTAACACATAAATATAGTCATTGCCACACAGGCTAGTCATTGTCACACAGGCTAGTCAGTGCCACACAGGCTAGTAAGTGCCACACAGGCCAGTCATTGCCACACAGGCTAGTCAACATCACACAGGTCAAGTCAAAACCACACTCGTCAAGTCAATATCATGTAAGTTAGTCCAGAGCTCAAATCCTGGTAGGACTGAGCAGCACTTTACCACCTTCCACTATACACCCTAAATCACAAACGACTGTCTCCCATTCTCCCACCCCACTCATGCCAAACACCGGGTGATTGACCGGAGCCCACTATATCAGGTTAAATGAAACCCTTCAAACTACTAACAAAGACAATCCCGTCGTCTGCAACCGACCCTCTAATACTTCACCCAATCAGAACTATTACAGAAAATCATATGAAGCATTGCAACTATCACAATTATAGCACTTAACAGTGTTCTACTGTGTTCTACCGTGTTCCACCGTGTTTTACAGTGTTCTATAGTGTTTTGTAGTATTCTACCACGTTCTACCATGATCTACCGTGATCTACATTGTTCTACACTGTTTTACCAGGTTCTACAGTGTGGATTTATCAGCAAATAAACTATACAGGAAGTACTCAACTACTACTAACACAAAGTTACATCAGCCATTACTCACCGCTTCCCAACCCATCACATAAGTAGTGATAGATCCGTACTGTTCAATCAAAGATACTAAAACATCACCGCTCAACCAGTGGTATCATTATCACTTAACCAGGGATACCGTCCCAGACCCCATTGTAGACCCCCACAGTTGACCTTGCAGTTGACCCACTGCTGATCCCACAATTGACCCGCACAGTGGACCCCTCGATGGACCCTACATTGGCCCCACATTAGACTCCTCTGTGAACCCCACACTGAACCTCTAGATGGAATTCTCATTAGAGGTACCAGTACTGGCTTGGGAGTTAAAAACGGTTCAACAGCCATGTATTAACTAAAATGTTACGTTTAATCACTGTCGTCGTGCTGAAGATTTTACGATTTCACGCTATTAAAATCCACACACGTTAAAATGTTCACATTACTATTAAAGGTTGATCGGTTCCATACCAGTCATAACGACACTATAAATACTACCACAAAAAAATAACAGAAATTGTGCCCATATCCGTCACGCTACACTGCACCTAACACCACTCATTGACACATTTTTTTATTTTTTTAAAATAAAAATCGCCATTTTATGCTTTCTCCCATATAATACGTAAGCAACCATCACGTATCAGTGTAAGTAATTTTTCGATTCTACATAAATGTCCTTATTATTCTAAATTCGTTTTTATCGCGAAAACGGCGCGTTATATCAAAAAATAATGAAAACTTGGGGCCCCCTTAAGAAACCCACCACCACACCGAATACCATCCATTGGCACACCTTCTTCTTTTATAAAAGTCACCATTTCCCACCTCACCGTACTATTTCGTACAACTGCAAGAGTTTTTAACGCAAATGTCACATCGCACATGTCTTGTATAGCATCCGTTATAAAATCACATTAGCGTTATAGTGTGTAAGTATGGCGTCAAGTGACGCAAGAACATTGCGATGGAAAATTTACTGTCAGTGATATATCGCATGTTATATCGCGGTGATAAAAATAACTTACTGCATCAAATGATAATGACTCGGCCAATAAATACACAGTAAAAATACTCTGCATAAATGCCCACCACTTAATTTAAACGAACACAATATTCAACCAGCCACGTGGCAGATAAGAGATTATACACCACATGTGAAGAAAATCGAAAATTAATTAAACTTAACGGTTTCACGAACATCGTTTTAACTCGCCTCAATCGCGAAATGGAACAATCCCGTCTCGCGCCTCACAGCCACCCAAGGCAACGGGACTACACACGAGGGATAAAATTGCTTCGCTTACTAGTGACACCCATTTAAACGTTTACTGCATAGTTTAATGACTTCATTTCTCGAACGACACAGTACTATGCCTCAAAATCACAACAAAACAAAAACGACTCACCTGTGTCCATGAACCGTCCCTTAGGACAACTCACATACCAGAGATCCGCGACGAAACCGGAAAACGGCCAAAATGGACGTAGGACAACGTCCAGCAAATCCACACACCCGACACACGAATACCACACGCGCCTTCGTTCGGTTTACACTACGTTCGCTCAAGTGGATCGGATATCTCACTTCTGATATAAGCACAGGAGGGCCTTCGTCAGGATTCATCGTGGGCACGTGGTCGAGTAACAGAAACAACTATTCACTTCGGCTACAACGTCTTTATAACTTGCTTCACAATTTAAACTATTTCGGATACAGTTACTTTTAAATAAAACCGTTACACTTTTTCAAATGATTATAATTTTACATGAAATAATGTCGCAGATAATCACACGGTAATTGCAGGCTTTACAATAAACACTAACTAAGTTAAAATCTATATGGATTAACCCGATAGATAGCGATTCGTCGCAGACGTGGTGCGCTCGCGGCCGTTCGTACAAAAGTGAAGTCTTTAAGATGGCCGCCCCGCTACCATAGACACGACGCTCCGCTAGAGTGACATTGACAGCTCACGTCACTCTTGACACTGACATTTCTGTAAGGCGCCGTCAAATATATTTATTATTTAATATCAGTGAGCTTGCTATGAAATGAAATTCTCAAATAACTACATAGAATCATTATTTATTAGATACCAATTATTCTCCCTAGTAACAGAGTTCATTTTCATGAGAATCATAAATATAATTATCTAAACTGTTAGGTAGCACTTAATAGTTATTCCATTTGACAACACAATGGATGTTAACAATTTCAATAACCTGTAACCATTCTGTCCTCCCTGTTCAAACTATGTTGGAAAAGGAATATTGAGTTGATATCCCTTATTTCTATTTAGATAACTAGCTTTCCCGCACAACTTAGTCTGCATAAATCTTCCCTGTTTTTGCAACATTTCTCAATGCTGCTCCATTCATATTGGTTGTAGTGTGATATTATATAGCCTACAGCCTTCCTCAACAAATGGGCTATCCAACAGTAAAAAGTTCAATAGAATTAGTAGTTCATGAGATTACCCCGTTCAAACAAACTTTTCAGCTTTATAATATTAGTATAGATATTTATTTTACAATAAATTTTAAATTGTATGCATTTTTTGTATAATATATAAACAGTGATCAATAATATATTTATATAATAAAATTGATAATTCTATATTTAGATCCACCTTATAGTTCACTAGTGTATTTTTAATTAGGCATTTTATGTATAAATATATAAACAGTAATCAATCAATAATTGATCAATGTTTATTTAGATCCACTATATAGTTCACTAGTAAGTTTTAGGTACATTATACATAGAATCATTATTTATTAGATACCATTTATTCTCCCTAAGAACATAGTTCATTTTCATGAGAATCTTAAATATAATTATCTAAACTGTTAAGTAGTGCATAATAGTTATTACATCACAATTTCAATAACCTGTAACCAATCTGTACTCTCTATTTAGTGTTTAAACTATGTTTAAAGGCACATTGTAGCAATGTATTAACTAGCTGAGCTCTATTAAACATAATATTCAGTTCTTGGTACCTACCTATAACCTAAGTTTACATCTGTTTCTAGTGATAGGTATACCCATGGTTACACTTTACAAACTAAATTTTAAATTGATCAATGTTTATTTAGTTCCACTATATGTATAGTTCAGTAGTAAGTTTTAGGTAAGAAATTTTGTCTTAATGATGTTTCTATTACTTTGTTTTGTGCATTTTGAGTATATTCAACATTGGTTTTTGCCGCACTACTCCAGACCACCTATCAGACATTCCAAATGTGATTTTCCAACTTCAATATAAATAATGTGACATATTATAAGTGGAATGCATCAGATTGTTTTACATAGAGCACTAGTTAATGATACTATTGTCAAACAAAAATATCTGTGTTGATCTTCAACTTTCCACACTGCGTAGGTAAACTTCACGTCGAGTCTGTTTGACCCAAACATTGCACAGACCACTTTAATTTTAGGACATCTCTGAGTTCTGTATATTAAATCTTCTCTCTCAATTCCAAGCTGTGATAAATGTTTTGAAAAACAATAATAAGCATGTATTATTAAATCTTTGGTCACACATCGCATTTCACTCGATTTTTGCGTTTATTTTGTTGCCACACCATATTTAGTTAGTTAATAATTTAAAGTCACTAAACACGCATTATTCGTCATTAATATTTGAAACTAAAATTCGCAAAATTGTAAATGGTCAAACTTTCAAATTGTCAAGTTTTTGACATTTTAAGGTTATTACCATAGTTAAACTAGGGTGATCGAAAGACTAAGCTATGAACCAAAGAAAATCATCGATTAAGCGATGAACCTCGTTTTGTAATAAAGATTTTCGTAGATCCATGGTTTAAACTAGGATTTTCGTCAAACCAGGTATAGTCCAGCTTTTGGAATAAGGCGGACAAAGTTTTATCCTGGGTGGGGATCGAACCCACGACCTCCGGCTTAGCAGTCAGGGTCACTAACCACTAACCAAGTCAGTGCATAAAGTCGATGTCAGTCCGAGGGATAAGTGGGCTATGCCCATAGCCATCAAACTGACACTGGCTTTACATAACGAAAATTAACTGGTTAACTGCCTCTGTGGCGCGGTGAGAGTGTGTCCGACTGCTACTCAAGAGGTCGTGGGTTCGATTCCCACACGGGACACCACTTTGTGTGATTCACAAATTGTTGTCCCGAGTCTGGGTGTACTTTGTGTCCGTGACTTGTATGTTTGTAAAGTCCCCCGCGACACAGGGCTTGTACCCTAGTGCGGGAGTCGCCTTTTTTTTTGTTTTAAAAAAAAAAACTGGTTTTCGCTCGTAGGAGTAATTTTAGGTAGGTAGGTAGATCTCGGTCGAACTATTATAATTTATAATAGGCCAGATATAATTATAAAAGACCTGTTGGTCTAGTGGTTAGTTACTTTAACTGCTTAGTTAGAGGTTGTGGGTTCGATTCCCACACAAAACACCACTCTGTGTGTTCCACAATCTGTTGTTTCGAGTCTGGGTGTATTTAGTGTCTGAGACTTGTTTGTTTGTAAAGTTCCGTACGACACAGAACTTGTAACAGAATGCGGGTGCTGTCTTTTTTTTAAAAAATGGTTGTCTGTGAAGTCGGTTTATGCACGATAATTTTATGTGAGAACGTATTAAGAAAACATTGATAAAAAAACTTGAAAGGTGTCAAGGGATACCCGGATGGAACGAAGTTTTTATCTTTTTTTAATTTTTTTTTTTTAATCGTCGCGAAACCACTCTGTTCAATGCGAAATAGAAAGACAACGAAAATATAAGAGAGAGAGAGAGAGAGAGAGAGAGAGAGAGAGAGAGAGAGAGAGACAGACAAAGAAACATGCGCACGCCGCACGGCTTACAATAGCTTACTATAGCAAAAAGTGTCATTACAACTTTTCGTATGATATTTTTCCGTCTAGCCCCCTTTCACAACGCGCAATAAGGAACTTCGTTCCAACATTGTTTTAACAACCATGCCTGTGACAACATACAGAGAAAGAACTGAGCGGTGAAGTCACACCTTTTCGTTTTAAACAACCATGCATGTGACAACATACAGAGAAAGAACTGAGCGGTGACGTCACACCTTTTCGTTTTAAACAACCATGCATGTGACAACATACAGAGAAAGAACTGAGCGGTGACGTCACACCTTTTCGTTTTAAACAACCATGCATGTGACAACATACAGAGAAAGAACTGAGCGGTGACGTCACACCTTTTCGTTTTAAACAACCATGCATGTGACAACATACAGAGAAAGAACTGAGCGGTGACGTCACACCTTTTCGTTATAAGCAACCATGCATGTGACAACATACAGAGACAGAACTGAGCGGTGACGTCACACCTTTTCGTTATAAGCAACCATGCATGTGACAACGCACAGAGAAAGAACTGAGCGGTGACGTCACACCTTTTCGTTTTAAACAACCATGCATGTGACAACATACAGAGACAGAACTGAGCGGTGACGTCACACCTTTTCGTTTTAAACAACTATGCATGTGACAACATACAGAGAAAGAACTGAGCGGTGACGTCACACCTTTTCGTTATAAACAACCATGCATGTGACAACATACAGAGAAAGAACTGAGCGGTGACGTCACACCTTTTCGTTTTAAACAACTATGCATGTGACAACATACAGAGACAGAACTGAGCGGTGACGTCACACCTTTTCGTTATAAGCAACCATGCATGTGACAACGCACAGAGAAAGAACTGAGCGGTGACGTCACACCTTTTCGTTTTAAACAACCATGCATGTGACAACATACAGAGAAAGAACTGAGCGGTGACGTCACACCTTTTAGTGAGTGAAGCCGGTCATCGATTTATAAGACGTTTTCACTTTAAAAAAACTCGATCCAATCGTCTCAACCAAAGAGATCTCAACCAAAACAGTGCACGTTGAGACCGTCGTACGTAGGCGTTTGTGTGCGTGACTTTTGTTGAGTTGTGTGCTGACCTGTGTATGTAACTATTATGTAGCCATAGGCTCAGTGATACAAGACAAGTGAATGTTGTAATCGATGTCATTGTAAATTAGAACGCCTGATTAAATATGGCGATATGCACATTCAAATATAGGTTAACAGAAATTGGGTATGTGACTACTATGATAATTATAATTAACTAGCTGTCTCGTGCAACTTCGTCTGCGTAAATTTTCTCCATTTTTGCAATATTTTTCATTGCTGGACCGCTCCTATTGGTCGTAGCGTAACATTATATAGCCTATAGCCTTCCTCAATAAATGGGCTATCGAACAGTGAAAGATATTTTTAGTTCGGTTCAGTAGTTCCTGAGATTGCTGCGTTCAAACAAACAAACTCTTCATCTTTTTAATATTAGTAGGCATACATTAATTGCTAGCTGACCTGTGCAACTTCGTATGCGTAAATTTTACCCGTTTTTGCAACATATTTCATTGCTGCCCTGCTCCTATTGGTCGTAACGTGATGTAATATAGCCTATAACCTTCATCGATAAATGGGCTATCCAACAGTAAACGATTTTTTTAATTGGGCTCAGTAGTTCCTGAGATTACCGCGTTCAAACAAAGAAACAAACTCTTCCCGCCTTATTCCAAAAGATGGACTAAACCTGGTTTGAAGAAAATCCTAGTTTAAACCATGGATCTACGAAAATCTTTATTACAAAACGAGGTTCATCGCTTAATCGATGATCTTCTTTGGTCTATAGATTAGTCTTTCGATCACCCTAGTTTAACTATGGTAATAACCTTAAAATGTCAAAAACTTGACAATTTGAACGTTAGACCATTTACTATTTTGCGTATTTTAGTTTCAATTATTAATGACGAATAATGCGTGTTTAGTGACTTTAAATTATTAACTAACTAAATATGGTGTGGCAACAAAATAAACGCAAAATTCGAGTGAAATGCGATGTGTGACCAAAGATTTAATACATGCTTATTATTGTTTTTCAAAACATTTATCACAGGTTGGAATTGAGAGAGAAGATTTAATATACAGAACTCAGAGATGGCCTAAAATTAAAGTGGTCTGTGCAATGTTTGGGTCAACCAGACTCGACGTGAAGTGTACCTACGCAGTGTGGAAAGTTGAAGATCAACACAGATTATTTTTGTTCGACAATAGTATCATTAACTAGTGCTCTATGTAAAACAATCTGATGCATTCCACTTATAATATGTCACATTATTTATATTGAAGTTAGAAAATCACATTTGGAATGTCTGATAGGTGGTCTGGAGTAGTGCGGCAAAAACCAATGTTGAATTTACTCAAAATGCACAAAACAAAGTAATAGAAACATCATTATGACAAAATTTCTTACCTAAAACTTACTACTGAACTATACATATAGTGGAACTAAATAAACATTGATCAATTTAAAATTTAGTTGGTAAAGTGTAACCATGGGTATACCTATCACTAGAAACAGATGTAAACTTAGGTTATAGGTAGGTACCAAGAACTGAATATTATGTTTATAAGAGCTCAGCTAGTTAATACATTGCTACAATGTTCCTTTAAACATAGTTTAAACACTAAACAGAGAGTATAGATTAGTTACAGGTTATTGAAATTGTGATGTAATAACTATTATGCACTACTTAACAGTTTAGATAATTATATTTAAGATTATCTGATAGATGAACTATTATGAATTCTTAAGGAGAATAAATGGTATCTAATAAATAATGATTCTATGTATAATGTACCTAAAACTTACTAGTGAACTAGTTAGTGGACCTAAATAAACATTGATCAATTATTGATTGATTACTGTTTATATATTTATACATAAAATGCCTAAATACACATACCCTATTACTAGTAAACTATAAGGTGGATCTAAATATAGAATTATTAATTTTATTATATAAATATATTATTGATCACTGTTTATATATTATACAAAAAATGCATACAATTTAAAATTGATTGTAAAATAAATATCTATACTAATATTATAAAGCTGAAAAGTTTGTTTGAACGCGGTAATTCTTTTGAACTTTTTACTGTTGGATAGCCCATTTGTCGAGGAAAGCTATAGGCTATATAATACCTATCACACTACAACCAATAGGAATGGAGCAGCATTGAGAAATGTTGCGTAAACAGGGAAGATTTATGCAGACTAAGTTGTGCGGGAAAGCTAGTCATCTAAATAGAAATAAGGGATATCAACTCAATATTCCTTTTCAAACATAGTTTGAACATGGAATACAGAATGGTTACAGGTTATTGAAATTGTTAACATCCATTTTGTTGTCAAATGGAAAAACTATTAAGTGCTACCTAACAGTTTAGATAATTATATTTATGATTCTCATGAAAATGAACTCTGTTCTTAGGGAGAATAAATGGTATCTAATAAATAATGATTCTATGTAGTTATTTGACAATTTCATTTCATAGCAAGCTCACTGATATTAAATAATAAATATATTCATAAAATTTGTTTCAATTGTTTGTTGTGCTTCAGCCGAAGCTTCAGTACCTATGTTGAATCTAGGCATACTTTCCCCCAATACATTCAGAACAACGAGTGCAACAAAGAAAACAGTAAGTATATCAAAAATGGATTATCTTATTCAGTAAGTATCCTTCCATGCTAAGACCTGTTCCAATGAAACTAGCTTTGTAATAAAAACTCGCATCCAAGTTCCTCTAAGTGTTTGGGCGCTATAGTTACTCAGATTAAACTTATAACATCCCTAATAATGTCCGAGTTAATTAAATTTAGGTTATCATCATTTGTTTACATTTTTAGTACTAATGACAACTACTTATGTAACGTTCCGATCCTGACAGAATTTATTTGATTTTTCGTAAATTGCAGGCCGAGGGCTTTTATGTCAGGTTAATATTTTGAAAATTACGTAGTGCTGGCGAATAATTTAGCTACATAAAACGTCTAAATATTTTATTCTCAATGAAAACTATACTTTCAAATTATATTGGTATAAAACGGAACGTTATTTTTGAATGATAAGAACAATGAATGAACTAAATTGATTATAATCTGTGGCTGATTGCTAGATCCTTTGGTATCAGCTGGTCCACGGATTATCTAAGCTTTGTAATAAGACCAATAGTACTGTACTATATCCTGGACTTGAAAGTCTTCGTTTAAACCTTGATTTGATCTTTTCTTTGGAATAAGGCGGAGGTTTATAATATAAGTATAGATTATTATTTCATACAAGGTGATTTGTAATATATTAATAATCTCCCGCTCATGGGTTCTTTATATTACACTTAATAACTTTGTAATATCAGTTTTAAAATATATACCTACCTAGGTACCACTTGTACCACTCTCTTTTTTTATAACGAAATTCTAGTGTTTTTTCTTTTTGGTTGTTTACGAACACATAAAGAAAGATGAAGTGTTGTATAGTTTAGATACATGAGAAGTCGCGCGGAGAATTGTGACCATATACTGGCCTACTGTGTAGAAGATGACCACTTAACTGGCCTAGTGTGTAGAAGATGACCACTTAACTGGCCTACTGTGTAGAAGATGACCACTTAACTGGCCTACTGTGTAGAAGATGACCACTTAAATGGCCTAGTGTGTAGAAGATGACCACTTAACTGGCCTACTGTGTAGAAGATGACCACTTAACTGGCCTAGTGTGTAGAAGATGACCACCATATTTTCGTGTACTTAAATTTATTAAGTTTGCGGGGACTATTCTAATTAATTTTTAGATAAGCACAAGAAGTTTGAATCCATGAACAAATTTCTGGAACGAGTGGATTAAATAGATGGGCTATTTTAATACTTATTTTTTTAACGAAATTTCTTTTTTATTAGAGTACCTAGTATAGGTACTGCCTCTGTGGAGTGTGTCCGACTGCTACGCAAGAGGTCGTGGGTTGATTCCCACACGGGGCAACACTTTGTGTGATCCACAAATTGTTGTTCCGACTCTGGGTGTGCTTTGTGTCCGTGTGTCCGTGACTTGTATGTTTGTAAAGTCCCCCGCGACACAGGGCTTGTACCCTAATTTTTTAAACTAATAAAAAAATAAAATAAAAGAGTACGCCTCCAGTTTTTGGAGGTATTACCTTAACCACCTATAGTCTATTTTACTGGAGTAAAATTGTTGTTTATTCTGAAGTTTAGACTATAAATCTGAAAAAAACAATATTTTTACTTTGTGGTTTCATAAAGATGTGTAGGTACACACCGTGTAGTATGTGGTGGTGTGACAATAGATGGTTAAGAGTATTTTTTTTTAACTGATATTACAATGTTATTGAATGTAATGAAAATATGCCACGAACGAAATGTTATTAGTACCTAGTCAAGCCATAAATATTGTTACGAAGAAAAAACATTTTTTTTTATTGCAAATAATATTTATTACTTTTACAGTGTGTTAGTTTAATACATAAATAAAAAACAATTCAAAATATAAAAAGCTTATTCGAAGTGGTCTCCATTGGCTGCAACACAGTCCTTTAAACGTTGCGGCCAGTTATCAATAGAAGCACGCACTCTTTCCATGGGAAAATTCTTCACTGCCAATCGTATGGATTGTTTTAGGGACTCCAAATTATCATGGCGTTTAGAGCAAGCCATACTCTCTAAAACTGACCATAAATCATAATCCAGCGGATTAAGATCGGGACTAGACGACGGCCAGTCTTCAGCTCTGATGAAGTCCGAAACGTTCACTTCCAACCAAGACTGCGTGGACCGAGCTTTATGACCCGGCGCTGAGTCTTGTTGGAAGGACCATACTTGGTTATTGAACATGGTGTTGTTAAGGGGTTTAACTACCTTCTCAAGAATGGTATCTTGATACACTTGTGCCGATGTTTTGATACCTTTTTCACAAAAATATGGCTCAGTCACTCCTTCATAGCTAACACCCCACCAAACCATCACTGAAGTCGGATAATGCCCACGTTGCACTCTGTCGACTAATTGGGAAGCTTCCTTAGAGCTTTGAGCATAAATACGGTCATTTTGTTTGTTAAAATGTTGCTCAACTGTAAAGATTTTCTCATCCGTAAACAAAATTTTTCTGTGACCTCCCTTTGCGTACCGCTTCAGTAGTTGCTTCGATTTTACCACCCTATTCTTTTTTAAATTATATCAGTTAAAAAATTACCAGTGCGTCTCTTATAGGCTGCAAGTCCTAAGTCATCTTTTAAAATGCGTGATATGGTTCTGGGTGCTATCTTCATCTCCCGAGATAAAATCTTTTGCTTTCGGACAGGATTTCTTCGAATTCTTTCCCTTACTGCTTTGACCACCATTTTCGTACGAACACTACGTGGACGGCCAGATCTTTTTCTGTCACAAACAGAGAAGGTCTCATTGTACCTATTAATAGCCCGGTACACAAACATTTGACTAATACCAAGCGTATAGAGAGTTTTAAAAATTACATTCGGCTCCATACCAACTTTGTGTAATGCAATCACAGCGATTCGGTTTTCTTTATCACCCCACTCCATTTTAATATAGCAAAATATTGTACAAAATTAGAAAATACAATAAACAATCGTATAAAAATGACAGATTCCAAATTCAAATGTAATATCTTTCTTATTTTTAATTGTAACAGTATTTATGGCCAGACTAGGTATATTACAAAGTCAGTTTGCTTAGGAAAATTTGCAAATGCGATATAGGAAAATATACATTTCAATCTGTATGGGGTAAGATTGTTATCAAAGGGTTTAGTGAACACAGACATTACGTGGTCCGTGGGATAAACACAAACACTAATACAGTAATCACATTTCAAACAATTTAATTAGGTACCGAAGTTTAGACAATAGCTGGATGCGAGAAGCCGAAGATAGAACAAAGTGGCGTGCAATTAGAGAGGCCTATGTCCAGCAGTGGACTGCGATAGGCTGATGATGATTTGGTTACTTTAGATACATTTTTACATTTTACATTTGACATACACATACAAAAACCAACATTAAACAAAATAATAGTTGTTTGTAAAGTCGTTTTTTTTTTATGCAATCTGTTTCGTAGCGAACATTTAGCATAGGGTAAGGAATATACTTTGGCTTGATAGGCAAAAAGTCCAGTAACTTGCGCCCTTTATAAAGTCGTTTTACGGAAGATAATTTTAGGTGATAACGTCAAAACATTGATGACATTGTGATAAACAACCACGCCTGTGACAGCTATAGTGGACCCGGGCGTAGTCAATAACGTGATGACATATCGCCATTCACGTTGCTTAGCAACCAGTCAACGGAACGAACGTGAGCGGAATGTGAGCGGTGTCATCACACTTTTACGTGCGTGCGTCAAAAAAATGAAACTTTATAATTATTTACAAGACAAACGTGTGCGGCCAGGCTTAAACTATATCTAGGTATACTTACAGTGTGTAAATTACCTAGAAAGGTATGTCAAAGATTTTTAGCGGTCTTTCGTTCCTACCCCATTCCACTATTTTTTTGACAAAAAAGAAACTGTTTAGCATACTTAAATTAGGGATGTTAAGGAGGTGGTATTATCGGAACTGAAGTCGGGTTGGAGTTTTAAAATTTGGTTTATCGGAATCGGAGTCGGAGGTGGTGGGCGAAGCCAAATATGTTGAGATAAGTCTTAAGATAATAAAAATACATTATTCAGTTATTCATATAAATGTGTGAAGGATAAATTCGCTCCGGTGGGACTTGAAGCCGCGTTCATAGAGAATCCGTGATAATTTTTCCGTTAGAAGTATAAAGGAAAAATATATATAGGTACTCTATATAAGTATATATATAAAATTCTCGTGTCACAGTTTTCGTTGCCATACTCCTCCGAAACGGCTTGACCGATTTTGATGAAATTTTGTGTGCATATTGGGTAGGTCTGAGAATCGGACAACATCTATTTTCCATCCCCCTAAGAGTTTGTTTGTTTGTTTGAACGCGATAATCTCAGCAACTACTGGGCCAAATTGAAAATATATTTTATTGTTGGATATTTCATTTATCGAGGAAGGGTATAACATCACGCTACGACCAATAGGAGCGGAGCAGCAATGAAAAATGTTGTAAAAAAAGGGAAAATTTACGCAGACGAAGTTGCGCGGGTCAGCTAGTATAAGTATATAAAATTCTTTGTCCTGACTGACTGTCTGACTGAGGGATCAACGCACAGCCCAAACCGCTGATCGTAGAGACTTGAAATTTCGAGGACGTATTTCTGATATTATGTAGGCGTCCGATAAAAAGGGATTTTTGGAAATTCATACCCTAAGGGGGTAAAATAGTGGTTGTAAGTTTGTATGAAACTCCGTCAGTTTTGAAGTTAGATCTGTCAAATTTCGTATTTGGCTTTTTGCTTTAAAATAAAGAAACACGTGTTTTTGAAAAATCAACCTTTAACCCTCATAAAGGTTGATTTTTAAAAAAGAGTTGAAAGTTTGCATGAACATTATCTTTACTAAAATCATAGTGTTCTTTTGAGCCACAAGATGGCGTTGGGTTGGTTGGTAGACGAATTGCGCGGTACAGTAAGTATATATATAAATTAGCATAAAGAAGCGGCCGCCGCACGCTAGGTAAGTACCTAACTCCATTTAAAATGTCCTATTTAAAAGTATCGCAGCCGAAATCGAAGTCGGAGGTGTAAAATCAATTGGAAGTTCCGACCTTTCGGAGTCGGATTCGAAGCTCCATAGCATCCCTGATACATAAATGTTGATCAACTTTTGCGATTTGTACACATTACGAAAATATATTTATTACGGGTCATAATCGCGTGAATATCTTGTTTATTGCTCGACGTTTCGAACGTATTGCAACGGCCGGGCCGTGGTGACGGGTAGACCCAGTCTACCAGACTATTAATCTAGTAATACTTATATATATTTTCACTAGCTGTACTGCGCAACTTCGTCTGCGTAAATTTTCCCCTTTTTTGCATAATTTGTCATTGCTGCTCCGCTCCTATTGGTCGTAGCGTGATGTTAAATAGCCTTTAGCCTTCCTCGATAAATGGGCTATCCAACGTGAAATAATTTTTCAATTCGGACCTGTAGTTCCTGAGATTACCGCGTTCAAACAAACAAAACAGCTTCATCATATTAGGAATCACTAATACTTAATACCAAGTTAGTGAATGTGTCACCCCATAAATTCGATCAGTATAATCTAAAGTCTACATCACCAGGCAACCGGCGCCCAATAAGTCCTAAAATAAACTTTAAAGTAATCGTTTCGTTAGAAACAGACACAATTCACATGAAATTTATGTTCTAAACGACCTTAGAGAGCCGTTTTCAAGTAACAATCGAATAATTTACTTTTAAAGACAAGTTCTCTTTGAAAACTTTTTTATTTTGTGTAAAATGTCTAGAATGAAATCGTCAGCGAGTTGTTTGGAGGCTGTTAACTAGATTTGTGCGTTTAACTCTTAGAAAATACACATTGTGTAACAGAAAGGTCAAATTTCAGCAGCGGATAGTGTATGTTATCAGTATTGCACCTACCATGGTGCCATAACTGGTTGCATTATTATTACATAGTTATAGCATATTCTTATTGTCAAAATTCAGTAGTGAAAGGCGTATGGCATATGAATTATACCTCCCCTGGTACAAAATTAGATTGAATTATTATGGCATAGAACTTTTTAAGTCATAAATAAACGAATGAAAAAAAAAGAATATTTTTTTTTAGGCACTCCGATTTTGATCAAATTAAGTATGTGCATAAGTATGATGGGCACATACCTACCCTTGAATATGACCACACCTTTCTGTTACACCCTGTATAAAAGTATAATCTTGCTTGTTTTATTTTCTGTAACATTACGTTTTATTTATGATATTATTCAAGTCTTAATGGCTAAGGCATCGGGCCCGTAATCCTGAGATCGCAAGTTTTGAATCCTACCTACGAGTATTATACTACAGACGTGAATCCAGTTCTAACACCAGCAATTTAGTTTTACCGGATGAAGAAGGAAGACACATTGCTAGTTCTCTTTAAAAAATCTATGTAACGTCATAATATGATGTATGGTGAGTGGGTAAGCAGTAGTTACGGTTTTCTATCTATCTAATATATAAAATTCTCGTGTCACAGTTTTCGTTGCCATACTCCTCCGAAACGACTTGACCGATTTTGATGAAATTTTTTGTGCTTATCCGGTATCTATGAGAATCGGCCAACATCTATTTTTCATACCCCTAAGAGTTTGTTTGTTTGTTTGAACGCGATAATCTCAGGAACTACTGGGCCGCATTGAAAAAATATTTTATTTTTGGATAGCCCATTTATCGAGGAAGGCTATAGGTTATAACATCACGCTACGACCAATAGGAGCGGAGCAGCAATGAAAAATGTTATAAAAAAAAAGGAAAAATAAAGAAAAAAGGAAAAATTACTATCTATTATTTATGCCCCGAAGTGATAATACCACCCCTATAAAATAAAACATCGCGCTACAGCAGCAAGGAAAAATGTTGCAAAAATGGGGAAAATTTACGCAGACGAAGTTGCGCGGGTCAGCTAGTACTAATATAATAAAGCTGAAGAGTTTGTTTGTTTGTTTGAACGAGGTAATCACAGAAACCACTGGTGCGAATTGACAAATTCTTTCACTGTTAGATAGCCCATTTATCGAGGAAGGCTATAGGCTATATAACATTACGCTGTGACCAATAGGAGCGGAGCAGTCATGAGAAATGCTGCAAAAACGGGGAAAATTTACGCATACAAAGTTGCGCGGGACAGCTAGTTCCTAAATATGCCGTCTTTGTTTTCAAAAATATTAAATTTATTATTTCCTAACCCCTTTGTTTGCATGGCCGCCTCTGTGGCGCGGTGGGAGTGTATCCGACGCAAGAGGTCGTGGGTTCGATTCCCACACGGGACACCACTTTGTGTGATACACAAATTGTTGTTCCGAGTCCGGGTGTACTTTGTGTCCATGACTTGTTTGTTTGTAAAGTCTCCCGCGACACAGGGCCTGTACAATAATGGGGGAGTCGCAAAAAAAAAAATAAGTTGGAGGCATTAATAAATCCTACTCCGACTGCATGATATTAAAGGTAAAGGATATTCTTCTATCTTATTAGTCTTTTTGCAGGCGGGGTTTTTTTTATTAATTTTTGTATTTAGGTACGTTGTTTTTTTAGCAGTTTTTTTTCCAAATTACATTTAAATACCTACATAATTTATTTATAATATGTTATTAGCTTTAAAAATAATTTATTTTTATATGTTTTTTGTTTTTTTATATGCAATATGTTTTTTTTTTAATTTTAAAGTACACAGTGTCACTCTCAACACATCTCTAGCTAAAATCCATCAAGTTGTTTAGGTTCTGAAGTGTGCCAAAGAAATATACATACATACACTCGAAAAACATAAACCACCTTCTCGGGTGAAAAAATCAGCAACAAAACTAAAACTTCTGCTTTGTTCTGCAATGTCAAATTCTATTCTTCTAATGTATATTCAGAGCCCTACAAAAGTAGTCCTCAAGTTAGGCCAAATGTTATCATTCTATGGTATTCTGCTTATCATATCATGCGTTTTATCTCTCTGTCGTGAGTTTGTTTCGTTATCGTTCTAGATTATTAAGACAAACAGATAGTAAGCACGTTATGGCAAGAAAGATATTTTTTTCTAATATGCATTTCAATCGAAGCGGCGGTAGCCTAATGGTTAAGGCATCGGTCTCCAATCGTGAGGTCGCGGGTTCGAATCCTACCCATTACACTACCGACGTGAACCCACTCCTAACACAAGCCTTTGAGCTTAGCTGGAGGGATTAACAATCCCACATTGTCGATGCACTCAAATTAATATTTTTTTACAAAAACGTACATTTACTCTAAAATTAAAAATTGTCTGAAGCTAACTACTATTTTAAACGACTAGATGACCAGCGCAATTTCGTTTGCATCAATTTTCACCGTATTTGAAACTGGTTGCTCCGCTCCTATTGGTCGTAGCGTGAAGTTCTATAGCTTATCTATACTAATATTATAAAGCGGAAGAGTTTGTTTGTTTGTTTAAATGCGCTAATCTCAGGAACTACTGGTCCGATTTGAAAAATTCTTTGTTAGATAGCCCATTTATTGAGGAAGGCTATAGGCTGTATAACATCGCGCTACGACTAATAGAAGCAGAGTAGCGACGAGAAATATTGCAAAAACGGGGAAAATTTACGCATACGAAGTTGCGCGGGCCAGCTAGTAGATAAATAAATAGGCTATCCAACATTAAAAACTTTCTCAATTCGAACCAGCAGTTACTGAGTGTATCGTATTGAAACAAACAAACTCTTCAGCTTTATAGGTAACTAAGTGTCCCGCGCAACTTCGTCTGCGTAAATTTTCCCCGTTTCGCATCATTTTTCATTGCTGCTCCGCTCCTATTAGTCGTAGCGTAATGTTATATAGCCTATAGCCTTCCTCGATAAATGGGCTACCCGACAGAAAATAATTTTTCATTTCGGACTAGTAGTTTTTGAGATTACCGCGTTCAAACAAACAAACAAACTCTTCCGCTTTAGAGTATGTACTAGCGGTCCCGCACAACTTCGTATGCGTAAATTTCCCCCGTTTTAGCAACCTTTCTCATTGCTGCTTCACTCGTATGTGGTCATTCATAATCAGTCATTGGTCGTGGAGTGATGGTATATAGCCTTCCTCGATAAATGGGCTATCTAACAGTGAAAGAATTTCGAAATTCGGATCAGTAGTTCCTGAGATTACCACGTTCAAACAAACAAACTCCTTAGATTTTTAATTTTAGTATAGATTAGTATAGATATTAGTTTGCATTAATTTTTTTGAATCTTTTACATAAACCACATTGACGATCGGCCTAATGTTTTTGATTTTACTATGATTTATATTATAATTAACCCATTATGTGGACTATAATGTTATTTCGCTAAATAAGCTTACTGCTCATTAGACGTTTTGCGATGTTGGACGTTTTGCTACTAAGGCCTCTGTCACACCAACGACGATGAGCGAGAAGCGAGTAGCGATTTATCGCTCAAGGAACGTACAACAGATGTATTTTGTAGATCCTGTCCGTGGAAACAAAATAGATGCAGTATATTGTATTTATTTATTTACATAGATTTACCAACATTACATTCTATAACAATAACAGTGCAAATTACAGATAAACAATTGTGTAACAAACAATTATATGTAAATACAGCGTTTACAAAAAATAAACAGCTTAAACTAAACCAAACTAATAACTAAAAATGAATTAAAATTTTTGATTTTGTATTATTTCTGAGAAAGATACTTCATCAGGATAGATCGGAACCGACCAAGCGAATCAAAGTGAATATCAAATAAATCACTATAGTCGTTCAACAGTCTGCAGAATCTAGGTAATGATGAGTTAGCACTCAGTTGTGTTCTTCTACGTGGCGGATAAAGAGGCGTTATGCAATTCCGTGGATACCTATAGAGAGAGTATAGAGAGTATAGAGCGAGTACTCGCCGGTAGTGTGAACACTCATACGATCAAATAATAATATATGTATCTCTTGCTTCGTGTTTACACGGTATCTACATAAGTATGTGTCTTGAAAGATAAAATCGCTACTCTCTACTCTTCTCTACTATCTCGCTGTTGATCGGACAGGTTCCTTAGTCCTTTTGATCAGGAGGGGTTCTTTTAAGTAATAAAGATCTGGAACCTAAGTGTATTTTATAGGTAGATTAATAAGTAATTCTTAACTCAACGAAATAAATATATTAACAAGTCAAACCTACAAACGACTACATTCAAATAAAAGCACGTTTGCTTTCAGTTGAATCTAACTCAGATCACATCACTCGCGATTTAAATTTAATACTCGTCATTCTCAGCTAAAATAATTTATTTACGCTTATTTTGCTTTCGTTCATAAATATTTCTACATTGACAACGTCGAAGAACTCTTGTAGTCGTTCGACGAAGCCGTCAATACGGGGGTAATCATGAGCGGGTTGAGGGACGCAACGCAGAGGGAGGACAGACCACGCTACACGTACACAGCGCGGTCTCACTTTTCAGGGCTGTCGTGTTATTAGACGTTAGTGAAATTGATACTAATAAATATTGTTTACTTGCGACAACCCTAGCTTTCAGACGCTGTTGTCAGAATTTGTCATAACTTCAAAGGCGTTATCCAACGTATGATTTTTAGTTTTTGTATAAACAAGGAACCCTTATAGTTTCGCCATGTCCGTCCGTCCGTCGTTTGTCTGTTCATCCGTCCGCTACGCTTAGAGACTGTTAGTACTAGAAAGCTGTAATTTTTATATAATATCGGGGGGCACGGCAGTGCCCCCCGCCAAGTCGAGAGCGAAGCGAACACTGCTGTACCATCCTTTACTGGAACCATTTCGCCGCATTTTTAGGCCCCTATTTGAGAAACTCTCGATAAGACCAGAACAATAAAATTTTCGTTATTATATAATTACATGGTAGGCGGAGTGGGGGTCGTAAGGTTTATTTTCGTTACGGAATTTCTTGATTCGGTCGCCGCGCACAATGCCCGAGCTCGCGTTAAAAGCTATGCAATAGCATAACAATAATTTTTATCGTGGTTTCATATTGGTGTGTACACACCGTGTAGTATGTGGTGGTGTGACAAAACTAGGCGGTACATAGTTGGTTAAGATTATTATTTTTTTAACTGATATTACAAAGTTATTGAATGCAATGAAGATATGCCACGAACGAAATGTTATTAGTATATTACAAAGTCAGTTTGCTTAGGAAAATTGGCAATGGGATATAGGAAAATATACATTTCAATCTGTATGGGGTAAGATTGTTATCAAAGGGTTTAGGGAACACAGACATAACGTGGTCCGTGGGATAAGCGCAAACACTAATACAGTAATCACATTTCAAACAATTTAATTAGGTACCGAAGTTTCAACAATAGCTGGATGCGAAAAGCCGAAGATAGAACAAAGTGGCGTGCAATTGGAGAGGCCTATGTCCTGCAGTGGACTGCGATAGGCTGATGATGATGATAACCGAAGTTTCGAGCAAATTAAAATCCAGTTAGGTTACTTTAGATCAACATCTGACGTACACATACAAAAACCAACATTAAACAAAATAATAGTTGTCTGTAAAGTCGTTTTACGTAAGATAATTTTAGGTGATAACGTCAAAACATTGATGACATCGTGATAAACAACCACGCCTGTGACAGCTTTAGTGGACCCGGGCGTAGTCAATAACGTGATGACATATCGCCATTCACGTTGCTTAGCAACCAGTCAACGGAACGAACGTGAGCGGAACGTGAGCGGTGGCATCACACTTTTACGTGCGTGCGTCAAAAAAATCAAACTTTATAATTATTTACAAGACAAACGTGTGCGGCCAGGCTTAAACTATATCTTCTAGGTATACTTACGGTGGGTAAATTACCTAGAAAGGTATGTCAAAGATTTTTAGCGATCTTTCGTTCCTACCCCATTCCACTATTTTTTTGACAAAAAAGAAACTGTTTAGCATACTTAAATTAGGGATGTTAAGGAGGTGGTATTAACGGAACCGAAGTCGGGTTAGAGTTTTAAAATTTGGTTTGTCGGAATCGGAATCGGAGTCGGGGGTGGTGGGCGAAGACAAATATGTTGAGATAAGTCTTAAGATAATAAAAATACATTATTCAGTTATTCATATAAATGTGTGAAGGATAAATTCGCTCCGGTGGGACTTGAAGCTGCGTTCATAGAGAATCCGTGATAATTTTTCCGTTAGAAGTATAAAGGAAAAATATATATAGGTACTCTATATAAGTATATATATAAAATTCTCGTGTCACAGTTTTCGTTGCCATACTCCTCCGAAACGGCTTGACCGATTTTGATGAAATTTTGTGTGCATATTGGGTAGGTCTGAGAATCGGACAACATCTATTTTTCATCCCCCTAAGAGTTTGCTTGTTTGTTTGAACGCGATAATCTCAGGAACTATTGGGCCGCATTGAAAAAATATTTTATTGTTGGATAGCCCATTTATCGAGGAAGGCTATAGGTTATAACATCACGCTACGACCAATAGGAGCGGAGCAGCAATGAAAAATGTTGTAAAAAAAAAAAGGGAAAATTTACGCAGACGAAGTTGCGCGGGTCAGCTAGTAAGTATATAAAATTCTTTGTCCTGACTGACTGTCTGACTGAGGGATCAACGCACAGCCCAAACCGCTGATCGTAGAGACTTGAAATTTCGAGGACGTATTTCTGATATTATGTAGGCATCCGATAAAAAGGGATTTTTGGAAATTCATACCCTAAGGGGGTAAAATAGTGGTTGTAAGTTTGTATGAAACTCCGTCAGTTTTGAAGTTAGATCTGTCAAATTTCGTATTTGGCTTTTTGCTTTAAAATAAAGAAACACGTGTTTTTGAAAAATCAACCTTTAACCCTCATAAAGGTTGATTTTTAAAAAAGAGTTGAAAGTTTGCATGAACATTATCTTTACTAAAATCATAGTGTTCTTTTGAGCCACAAGATGGCGTTGGGTTGGTTGGTAGACGAATTGCGCGGTACAGTAAGTATATATATAAATTAGCATAAAGCGTTTGTTCCCACTTGTTCTATTGCACAGTTCTACGGTAGAACTAATGGGATTTTTTTTTCTCACTAGTTCTACTATATTTGATCTAACAAAAGAGTAGAACTAGTGGGAGTCTTTATTCCCACTTGTTCTACATGTTCCATCGGGTAGAACTAATGGGAGTTTTTGTTCTCAGTAGTACTACAATATTCGATGTAACAAAAAGTGGAACTAGTGGGAGTCTTCCTTCCCACTTGTTCTATCTAGAATAGTAGAACTAGCGAAACTTGAAGTTTTACACCAATTAATGTATGAGCAATACTAGTTGTGTCGCAATAGGATTAAAGACACTTTAGTATTACTGGACATAATAAATTAATACGCTATTATTAGTTTATAAATCACAGATTTTAATGTTAAATACAGTTTTCAATTTTTTATATTTGTAGACATTCCTTTTATTGTAAACTATTTAGATTATAATCTCGAAAATAATATCGATTATAACTACATATATAGTATTTTCCAAAATCTCTATCAATCACAATATAAGTACATAATAGGTACTAAAAATAAAAATAAACTAGCAGTGCTAAAACTAGTAGGCAACTGAATAAAAATGTTTAAAATTGAAATGAAAAATTGTCTTAAGAAAAAAGGTAGTGAGTAAATGAAGCTTAACGATAAAATGCATGGTCATCCTAATCTCTTTGTTGCTCGCACAATATACTTTTGTTTTAAATTAAACAATATTTAGACAAAGAAGATCTCAAATAATCGACTTCTAACTTATTGGGCCATTTCTACATCTTTACTTAACTAGGTATCTACCGAATCATTTCTAAAAAGTGCCCGACGACAATTTCGCCAGTTACTAATTTTAATTGTGCATGTCTTATAAAATCATCATTGTCGATTTCCATCCTTCGCCGTTTAGGTTGTGAATGAGAAGGATAATTCTGAATATTGTGAGTACGTAATGAAGACACCAATGAATCTTCATATAGAATATGCAATATTTGCAAAATGTTGCCTTGATTTTTATTTATTTCGTTATTAATCTTGTGATGCCATCCTTCAACAGCATTATTAGTGCGGTGACGTTCTCCATGTATACACCACATATTAATAAAATCGTCTCTTAACCAGTATTTTTCAAAGTAGTTACAGAATTGTTTTAATTGGTAATTATTATGATCCCAGATTTCGCTTTTAATATAATCCCATCCCACATGTATTTTATCTAATGGTAAGAAAGGGAGCTTACTACATAAGGCTATAAACCTGCGATCGAATTTATTTTTATTTAGTCCTAACTGTTTTGCTTTACGCCATAGACTATTAGAAAAATGATACTGGCATCCCTTAACTGTTACATTCATTGTAGATAATGCCCTCATTGTAGCTTCTTCAAAGTCTATAGTCACTTTATTAGGTTGCCAATCTGGTATTTGTGACTTAATTAGCGAAAATAAAATTGAGTATGCTTCTTTTGTCTGACTCGACATAAATGCATACAGCAATGGGATTATATTTGTTTGGTTACTATTACTGCCAATGTCGCCATGTATGCTGAAAATTTGTTTAAATGGCGAAGGACAGGACTTAAACGTTCCATCCATGAAAAAATGTTTTATCTTTTTCATGGTTTCTCTAGCATCTAATGAACAAAATATGATTATTCTTATCGGGTCCTTATAATAATCGGCGAGCAAAAAATTTTGGAATTGGATAGGCACTTCTATATCTCTAACAACATTTGTACAATTTTTTTTTAAACCAGCAGTTTTATTCCTATTTCTATAAATAGAAGACTTTTTATTTTTGAAATTGGGCACGGGATTATTAACAGCTAGATCCAGACCTTTGTTTCTTATGGTCGCCAAACCTCTATTGAACGCCCGTGGTGCTGGTTCCCTTCCAGTTGCCGCTTCTTCGCAACTGGTATTAATAATAACATCAATTAAATTTTTTAAATCCTATTGAGACACGACTAGTATTTTGCTAACACATTAATTGGTGTAAAACTTCAAGTTTCGCTAGTTCTACTATTCTAGATAGAACAAGTGGGAAGGAAGACTCCCACTAGTTCCACTTTTTGTTACATCGAATATTGTAGTACTACTGGGAACAAAATCTCCCATTAGTTCTACCCGATGGAACATGTAGAACAAGTGGAAATAAAGACTCCCACTAGTTCTACTCTTTTGTTAGATCAAATATAGTAGAACTAGTGAGAAAAAAAAATCCCATTAGTTCTACCGTAGAACTGTGCAATAGAACAAGTGGGAACAAAGGGCATAAAGAAGCGGCCGCCGCACGCTAGGTAAGTACCTAACTCCATTTAAAATGTCCTATTTAAAAGTATCGCAGCCGAAATCGAAGTCGGAGGTGTAAAATCAATTGGAAGTTCCGACCTTTCAGAGTCGGATTCGAAGCTCCATAGCATCCCTGATACATAAATGTTGATCAACTTTTGCGATTTGTACACATTACGAAAATATATTTATTACGGGTCATAATCGCGTGAATATCTTGTTTATTGCTCGACGTTTCGAACGTATTGCAACGGCCGGGCCGTGGTGACGGGTAGACCCAGTCTACCAGACTATTAATCTAGTAATACTTATATATATTTTCACTGGTTCCCTATCCATTTGCCTAAAATTTTAAGACCTAATATAACTTAGCATATTTTTGTTAGGCATAATTATATATTCGCATAATATAATTACGCATAACAGCTTACGCATAATGTTTTAGGCATATTTTTTCAAACCATAACAATGATTAGGCATAACCTTCTAATGCATAAATATATTAAGCATAAAGTTCTATAGCATAACTTTTTTAAGCATTATATCCTAAAACATAAATTTATTTACGCTAATTTAATTGTTTTTTTTTAGTAATTGTAATAAATAAAAGTTGATTTAATGATAATTATTTGGTTTTTATATCCTTGCCCATGAGAGCATGTTCGTTTCTGGCACTCGCCGGCCGCTGCCGCGGCACGCTCGCTTTGCTCGCTCGGCTCGTGCATAAGAGGTCACAGTTCTAACCTAACCTAACCTACGCATTTTTAAAGAAGAAAGTAACCCAATCTATATTATTCTAATTGAAATTCTATGATCTTTATAGTTTATGTGTAATAAATAACACTACTCAACACTTAAAAAATATCTGACCCAATTCATATTATTTCATAATAAGCTTGACCAATATAAAAATACTGTATGCATTTTATTTCGATATCACATCTGGTTATAGGGATAAATATTTTTTTATTTTTTTACCTACCTACAAAAGTTAAAATGCGGGTAGTCCGGAAACTTATTACTTTTGCAAATGGAACATAGTGCATTTGTTAGTATATTAACTGACTTCTAAAATGTCGCGAGTGTGTGTTAACAGTCCTGATTTATTTTGCTATATTTGTGGCGAGTTTACGCCGAAATCGAAAAAAAAACCACTTTCTGACTTAATTAAACAGTGCTATCAAGCTTATTTTAACCGTGTCGTAAGGAATCAAGACAAGTCATGGGTTCCTAAAGTGTGCTGCTTAAGATGTTATACATATCTCAATGGTTGGTGTAAGGGAACAACTAAAAAAATGCCATTTAGTACGCCAATGGTGTGGATGGAGCCAACGAATCATGCCGTCGATTGTTATTTTTGTTTAACGCAATTAAAGGGGTTTTCTGAAAAATCAAAACGAAGTATTAAGTATGCCAACGTGCCATCGGTAATAAAACCTCAGCCACATTCTGATGAGTTACCTGTTCCTGAGTGCCCAGTGAATTTAATTCAGACAGTTGAAGTCGACTCGAGTTCGACGGATAGTGAAAATAGCGAGGACCCCCAATATGTCCCAAAATGTGCATCTGAGGAGGGTGTTTTCGTAGGTCCAGACATAAAAAAGCTGATCCAAGATCCATCTTTTATATCTGCTCTCAATAATATTGAAAAACAAGCATGGAACGCTTTTGTCGATGTCACTAACAATTTCCTTGGTAACAAGAAATCTGAAGATATTCGCGAAAAAATAAAAGTTTTATTGGACTGCTACTATAAAATGGGATGCAATATGTCACTTAAGTTGCATTTTCTTCACTCGCATTTGGACTTTTTCCCTGAAAATATGGGATCAGTCTGTGACGAACATGGCGAACGCTTTCACCAAGATGTTGTTGCATTTGAAAAGCGATTTCAAGGCAGATGGGAGCCTGCTATGCTCGCGGATTACTGTTGGAGCCTTATTAGAGAGACCCCTGCTACTGAGTACAAGAGAAAAGCCAGCCACTCCAAAAAAACTACGCCATTTCAATTAAAATTAGAATAAAATTATGGAAAATTCGTGATTTCGGACATGGATGTTTATCTGGACATTGAGATGTGATGGTGTGTGTATATTTGCATATTTTTATTACTTTAGTGGCAAGAAATAGTAATCACATAATGCGACCTCAGATAAAATCAAAAGTTGAAAATTTGTTGAGTAGTGTAATTTGCATAAAAATTGTTTTTGTTATTTACCTATATTAATTATATGCTTAAATATTATTATGCTAATAGTCATTAGGCCTACTAACGTCATGCTAATAGTTATTAGGCCTACTAACGTTATGCGAATCTAATTTATACCAACACAAATTAGTCTTTAACATGATTGTGCCAACATAAAAGGTATGCCATAAAAAATTAGGCCGAAGTATTATTATGCCAAAACAAATTGTGCCAAAATCGTTATGCCGAAGTATATTAAGACAAAGAACATTATGAGAAAAGAAGGGATCCCATTTTCACTAGCTGTACTGCGCAACTTCGTCTGCGTAAATTTTTCCCATTTTTGCAACATTTCTCATTGCTGCTTCGCTCCTATTGGTCGTACCGTGACGTTATATAGCCTATATCCTTCCTCGATAAATGGGCTATCCAACAGTGAAATTTTTTTCAATTCGGATCAGTAGTTCTTGAGATTACCGCGTTCAAACAAACAAAACAGCATCATAATATTAGGAAAGATAATCACTAATACATAATACCAAGTTAGTGAATGTATCACCCCATAAATTCGATCAGTATAATCTAAGGTCTACATCACCAGGCAACCGGCGCCCAATAAGTCCTAAAATAAACTTTAAAGTAATCGTTTCGCTAGAAACAGACACAATTCACATGAAATTTATCTTCTAAACGACCTTAGAGAGCCGTTTTCAAGTAACAATCGAATAATTTACTTTTAAAGACAAGTTCTCTTTGAAAACTTTTTTATTTTGTGTAAAATGTCTAGAATGAAATCGTCAGCGAGTTGTTTGGAGGCTGTTAAATAGATTTGTGCGTTAAACTCTTAGATAATATATATAGGTAGGGTGTAACAGAAAGGTGTGGTCAAATTTCAACAGCGGATAGGGTATGTTATGAGTATTGTACCTACCATGGTGCCAAAGCTGGTTGAATTATTATTACATAGTTTATAGCATATTGTTGTTGTCAAAATTCTGTAGTGAAAGGCGTATGGCATAAGAATTATACCTCCCCTGGTACAAAATAAGATTGAATTATTATGGCATAGAACTTTTTAAGTCATAAATAAACGAATGAAAAAAATGAATATTTTTTTTAGGCACTCCGATTTTGATCAAATTAAGTATGTGCATGAGTATGATAGGCACATACCTACCCTTGAATATGACCACACCTTTCTGTTACACCCTGTATAAAAGTATAATCTTGCTTGTTTTATTTTCTGTAACATTACGTTTTATTTATGATATTATTCAAGTCTTAATGGCTAAGGCATCGGGCCCGTAATCCTGGGATCGCGGGTTTTGAATCCTACCTATTATACTACAGACGTGAATCCAGTTCTAACACCAGCAATTTAGTTTTACCGGATGAAGAAGGAAGACACATTGCTAGTTCTCTTTTAAAAATCTATGTAATGTCATAATATGATGTATGGTGAGTGGGTAAGCAGTAGTTACGGTTTTCTATCTATCTATACTAATATTATAAAGCGGAAGAGTTTGATTGTTTGTTTGTTTGTTTGTTTGTTTAAACGCGCTAATCTCAGGATCTACTGGTCCGATTTGAAAAATTCTTTTATTGTTGGATAGCCCATTTATCGAGGAAGGCTATAGGCTATATAACATCGCGCTACGACTAATAGGAGCGGAGAAGCGACGAGAAATGTTTCAAAAACGGGGAGAAATTACGCATACAAAGTTGCGCGGGACAGCTAGTACTTAATATAATAAAGCTGAAAAGTTTGTTTGTTCGTTTGTTTGAATGCGGTAATCACAGGAACTACTGGCCCGAATTGAAAAATTCTTTCACTGTTAGATAGCCCATTTATCAAGGAAGGCTATAGGTTATATAACATCACGCTGTGACCAATAGGAGCGGAGCAGCCATTAGAAATGTTGCAAAAACGGGGAAAATTTACGAAAGTTGCGCGGGACAGCTAGTTTGTAAATATGCCGTCTTTGGTTTTCAAAAATATTATTTTTTTTATTCCCTAACCGCTTTGTTTGCATGGCCGCCTCTGTGGCGCGGTGGGAGTGTATCCGACGCAAGAGGTCGTGGGTTCGATTCCCACACGGGACACCACTTTGTGTGATACACAAATTGTTGTTCCGAGTCCGGGTGTACTTTGTGTCCGTGACTTGTTTGTTTGTAAAGTCCCCCGCGACACAGGGCCTGTACAATAATGGGGGAGTCGCAAAAAAAAATTAAGTTGGAGGCATTAATGAATCCTACTCCGAATGCATGATATTAAAGGTAAAGGATATTCTTCTATCATATTAGTCTTTTTGCAGGCGGGGTTTTTTTATTAATTTTTGTATTTAGGTACGTTGTTTTTTAGCATTTTTTTTTCCAAATTACATTTAAATACCTACATAATTTATTTATAATATGTTACTAGCTTTAAAAATAATTTATATATGTTTTTTGTTTTTTTATATGCAATATGTTTTTTTTTAATTTTAAAGTACACAGTGTCACTCTCAACACATCTCTAGCTAAAATCCATCAAGTTGTTTAGGTTCTGAAGCGTGCCAAAGAAATATACATACATACACTCGAAAAACATAAACCACCTTCTTGCGCAATCGGGTAAAAAAGCAGCAACAAAACTAAAACTTCTGCTTTGTTCTGCAATGTCTATGATCATCTATATTCAGAGCCCTACAAAAGTAGTCCTCAAGTTAGGCCAAATGTTATCATTCTATGGTATTCTGCTTATCTTAACATGCGTTTTATCTGTCTGTCGTAAAGTTTGTTTCGTTATCGTTCTAGATTATTAAAATAAACATATAGTAAGCACGTTATTGAAAGAAAGATACTTTATTCTAATATGGATTTCAATTGAAGCGGCGGTAGCCTAGGTAAGGCATCGGTCGTGCAATCGTGAGGTCTCGGGTTTGAATTCCACCCATTATACTACCGACGTGAACCACTCCTAAAAAAATAGGAGTAGTTCACGTCGGTAGTATATTTTTTGATGTGGCGGGAAAATTTCCTTACGTACGCAACGAGAGGTCACTTCCGACCACTGTGGTGAGAATTTGACGCTGCCTCTCCCAAGCTGGACAATGCTGGAGGGTGTGTTGCGCCGAGTCCTCACCGCAGTCGCAGTGGTGGCAGCCGGGACTCGGTTCCCTCCTAGCGACCGTGTGTAGGTACTTCCCGAAGCACCCGTGCCCGGAAAGGACCTGCATCAGCCGGAAGGAAAGGGTTCCATGTTTCCGCCCCGCCCACTCCTCCAGGACCGGCTGGAGCGCCTCCACGGTACGTGAACCACTCCTAACACAAGCCTTTGAGCTTAGCTGGAGGGGATAACAAGATTGCTAGAAATGTGGGACTCAACCCCACATTGCTAGTTATATTTAAAAAAAAAAAAAGAAATAGAAAAATTCCCACTGTCTAGTTGTACTAGACAGTGGGAATTTTACTATTTCTTTTTTTTTTGCTAGTAGGTATCGGCACAGAATACTAGAGAGTACAGCTACAGAAGGTAATCAATCTTCATAGAGAAACGCGATGGACGCACGCGCACATAGACATCGCTCACACACAAAATCACGGAACACATGGTATGACGTGTTCCGTGATACTGTGTGGAGGAAGAGCAGAGGCAGTGCTTCGCGATTCCTTGTCATTCATCGATAACTGAGAATAAAAAAGACAAGCTTCATAGTAAAGTCTCTGTGGCGCGGTGGGAGTGTGTCCGACTGCTACGCAAGAGGTCGTGGGTCCGATTCGCACACGGGAAACCATTTTGTTTGATCCACAAATTGTTATTCCGAGTCTAGGTGTACTTTGTATCCGTGACTTGTATGTATGTCCCCAGCGACACAGGGCTTTTACCCTACTGCGGAAGTTGTCTTTTTATAAAAAAAGTGAAAAAAAAAACAAAGTAGTAGTATATAATATAACGACTTTTAAAGAAAAACTATCACAGCTTTTAGGTTTTACAAGTTTACGAATTATAACCGTTCAAATGAGAAGTAACAATTTTTGTACAAATTTCATTTAAATTTCCTTAAACTCGTATTATATTAAATACAATTTGACACGGGAATAAACGCGTTTAATCTAGGTAGAGTATTTACCATATGCTTGACGTTTCGACCGGGTTACACTGACCGTGGTCACTAAGCTGACTGACCGTAGCTGACTGGTCGTATTATATTGTTGTTAGAAGCACGGAACAAAAACAACAGAAAACCCTTTTGTTAGACTGCATTATTGCTATGGGTAACTACGGAGCTCTGCATAGTGCGTGCCCGATATGCACTTGCTCGCTATATACCTACTGTGCTAGAAGTGTAAGTGTAAGTGGCCGTGTGGTGCCGGCTTAAGAATAGTACCACCCCATCTCTACCCGTGGGTGTCGTCAAGGCGACTCAGGGATTTCACCCCGGAGGACGGGCAGCAGCGTCCTCTGCGTACTTAAAGCCTTACTGCGATCGCCAACCCGCTCGCCAAGCGTGGCGATTATGGCAATTACCCCCAGGATCTACATACTAGTAGGTTCTACTGGGGAGACCCGTGCCCAGCAGTGGGCCATCATATGGGTTGATATGATATGTAGAAGTGTAAACAGAAACCTTCGCCATAATCATTAGCCACAGCTTTCCCGGTGCAGGCTTGCGTGGCAACTTTTCTGAACATTTCAGTTGAAAACTGTTTTATTTGAATAGTAACGGACTGAGTGCTACCTGCCGGTTGTATTCCGACAAACGAGGTGTTAAACGAATATTTGTTAAATGATTTATTGGTTACTTTATTGAAGTTTCTTTAAAAAATGTTGAAGTTAATTGGCGCTTTAATCTTGACAATAACTTTTAAATTAAATTTTGTAATCAATTAAGATGTAAGGGTTTTATTTTTAGTAGGTAGTCTATATAATGTGTGTGTGTGTGTGTTTAAGTAATTTTCACTACAGTACGTAGACGACTCAATTCAGTACTAGCTACGGTCCGAGTGACTTATGCTGTTTTTATCGCGCTATGTTGTATCATTTTAGGTAATCCTTGTTCTACATCAGGGTCCTTATTCATAATCTTTATTTCGATGTCGTGACAAGCCCGAGCGAACTGGCGCGATGCGCTCTTACTTTATTTTTATTTTTTTTTTCCGTTTTTGCAACATTTTTCATTGCTGCTCTGTTCCTATAGATCGTAGCGTGATGTTATATAGCTTAAAATCTTCCTCGACAAATGGGCTATCCAACAGTAAAAGACAAAAAAATATATTTTTTAATTTAGACCCGTTCTTCCTGAGATTATTGCGTTCAAATAAACAAACAAACTCATCCGCTTTTTAATATTAGTATAGATTACTACAAGATTTCAACACTGCCCGGGCTTGCCGCGGCCACGTGAATAAGGACCCACCATTTAAAAACGAATTCACTGCGCCTTTTACCTTATAATAAATACTATTTCCAACAAATTCAACAAAACATAAAAAAGTAAAAATGCTTCGCTAACACAATCTTGGTAGAAGGCTTGGAACGTTAAGATTTGTTAAAAGTCTTTTCATTTACTTAAGGACTCGCCGGAACAAAATGAGCGGACGGAAATGAACCCGGAGCTTAGAAGTCTGAAGCCAAGCTCGTTACCACTGGACTAATGAACCGGTGAAATCTTTTTTAAAGTTTATTGTTAAAGGGTGATTCAATATTTTATTAAATAAAAATAAATTAGTTTCATTATATAAGGTACTAGCTGTCCCGCGCAACTTCGTATGCGTAATTTTTCCCCGTTTTTAAAACATTTCTCGTCGCTTCTCCGCTCCTATTAGTCGTAGCGCAATGTTATATAGCCTATAGCCTTCCTCGATAAATGGGCTATCCAACAAAAAAAGAATGTTTCAAATCGGACCAGTAGATCCTGAGATTAGCGCGTTTAAACAAACAAACAAACAAACAAACTCTTTCGCTTTATAATATTAGTATAGATGGCTATTTTTTAGAAATTAGTAATTACAAAATTAGTTATTTAACAGCAGTATAGCTATAACTTAAAAATAAAAGAATCAAATTCTATTGTTAAGGAATTGGAAATTTCTTAGCCTAACTCCTACGTTTTAGTATAAGCTCTCGTATCCTCATAATCTAGTACTACATTTTACACACTAAACTCTTCCCAGAAACATGTACAGTCGAATACCGAAAATCCAATTTAAATCGGATTAGTAGTTCTTAAGAAAATTTATTGAAAATATACATACTTTTCGGTGAATCATAAACCCGCTTTTTATGAACCTGGTTAAAAATATGCCTCTTATCTTAACCCGACTCACACAACAAACTTTTAATATACTTTTAAAGTACAACCTTTTTATAACATCCTAAATACTGTACTTTTAATCACAAGGTAATCAATAACCTCATTAACCTGATTTATAACAAGCAACAATAGACCTTCTGCTTTTTGACTAAAGTCCAATTTTATTTGTCGGTAAAAGTTTAAAGCCTGCGACGTTAAAGAGTTGCCAACGGAATGTCGATTGAGATAGCTATACTGTTTTATTTTGAAAAATGCTGACACTATTTTTTTTCTTCATAAAATAACATAGATGATTAGATTAGAGATATTTCTTTTTCATGTAATACAAGGCCTTCTGATTTCAAACTAGACAGAACCTGTACCTACTATGGCAACCAGGGTCCTTATTCACAATGTTTTTTTTTTTATTTCGCGGCAAGCCAGAGCGATTTAGCGCATGCGCGGTACGCTCAAAGATGCTCGCTCGCATGCTCAATGCATTTCTAAGCGCAGCTCTCTATATACCATTATGTCAAGATTTTGACAGTCAGAAGCATTATCGGTTCTATACATTTAGTATGATTAGAAACACATTATTAAAGCGTGTTGTGTCGTCATAACTCACTGCAATTATGTGTCTACTAACCTAGCCATACAAAATGTATGGAACCGATACGCCACTGACGCGACACAACACACCACACCAAAATAGTATGTCACGAATGCAAGCGAATGAATGTGCTACTCGGTTGTTTATGAACTGCTTATTTGCCCCCCCCCCCTGGAAGGCGAACCGGGCTGCGTGCCGCGCGTTTGAAAGCACTACGAAAGTTAACTTCTGTCTTTTCGGTTTTTATGTACTTTGGGAGCACAATACACAGTTTGAGCGCTCGTCATCTGCACATAAATTTACGCAAGATACGCAAACCTATGTGATTACAAAACCGATATAGAGAAATATACGGGTAAACCTATGAGTTTACTTATCTTATCGTTTCATTATCGTGCCTCATAGTAACCCCACCGCAGCGCATTAGAATGTTATGTAGACCAGACGCCATATTGGTAGCGCGTCTGTGAGACCCAAAATGTTTTATGCATCGGCCTAGCGCTAAGAGGATTGCGCGAGCGTTATTTTATGTCTTCAAGCGATTTTTACTCTTGTTTCTAGAGAGATTTCGTCAAATTGTTTTGAGTGATTTAGGTGGCACATAGTTTAATGTGTTTGTTTAGAAATAAGAGTTTGGTTTGTGGGGCTAGATGTATTGCTCAATAATTTCAACGGTTCCTACGCGTAAGGACGTAACTCAAAATTGCAATAAATTAACTGTATAGCGAGTGACGTAGAAACCCTTAAGTAGGTATTGTATATACCTCAAAATTTGATTGGGATATTTTGTCATAGAACTTTTGATAACTTTTTCTTTGATAAATAAATAAATTAAAAAATAACGGCTGAACTTATATGATACCTATTCATAAGTATTAGTATCATGGCCAATTATTTAACCGACTGCAAGGAAGAGTTAATAATTGGCCATGTATACAGGTGGTAACCGTGGTGTGTGGTCATAGTCAAGGGTTGGTATGTGCCCATGATACTGAGAGCAAATACCTAATTTCATCAAAATCAGAGTACCCTAAAAAAATATTTATTATATTTTCATTCGTTTATTTATCGATTTTTTTAACAGAAGAGGTAGGTATTATTCTTATACCATACGCCTTTGACTACTGATTTTTAAAAAAAAGAATATTCTATAACTATGTAATTATAATTCAACCAGCAATAAATAATGGCATCATGGTAGATGCAATACTGATGAAGTGTTAACATATCCTATTCGCTGCTGAAATTTGACCACGCCTTTCTGTTACACCCTGTATATGTATGTTTGTAATATTCTTTGTAACTTCATATCTTTTGAACCACCATACGGATTTAAATAATTATGATGTCGTTAGATTTATCTTGACCGGCCAAGTGTTCTTAGTTAGGTGACGTTTGAAATAAACAAACATGGCGGCTGTGAGATGTCCAAAACAAGAGGCGTGACTCCAATATGGACTACTCATTTTCATGGTTTTAATATACAGTGTAGTTATATAAATACGATATTGTTTTATGAGGAATCGGGACAATAATACAAATTAGGAAATCGGGTTATGTTGTCGGTACTCCGTCTAATTGACGTCACTATGAGAGTCAGGACCGTTTAATAACTATCATAGTCAAATGAACAGATGTAAATGCATTTATGTTTGCGCACACATTTCTGTATTATTCTATTAAACTACTACTTTCTAGATACGGTAAATCTATACGTTCAATTTCATTGAATTGAATGGTTACTTTTTAGTGAAACATTGTAGAGGAATCGAGCATGTTGTCGCCAGATGTTAACCAAATGTGAGACGAAGGTTGATTGTAAAGATAGAACAAAAGAATTAGAAATTGTAAGGGTAGGAGCAAATAATAATTCTTTTTAAAGAAGTTAAGTCAAGGGTACAATTAAGTGGGGTGAGAGGCCCGATTAGCAAATAATCTATACTAATATTATTAAGCTGAAGAGTTTGTTTGTTTGTTTAAACGCGGTAATCTCAGGAACTACTGATACGAATTGAAATATTATGTCACTGTTAGATAGCCCATTTATCAAGAAGATGCACACGAATTGAAGACCAATTGGGTAGTTGACTACTATAAAAGTAAATTATTTTAAACTAATCAGGTAATAGTAGATCTTAAAATGCTCTGAAAATAACTATTCTTTTACAATTTAACATGTTTTTGAATTTATTTTTGAAAGTAATGATTTGACGATACGAACTTATGACGTCATAGGTTGCTATCCTAGTCACGTCATAGTGCCTTGGCTGCATCCGATAAAGGATAAGCCAAGACACTGTTACAACAGCCAACCATACTCATATCTTTTAAGCGAGGATGACGCATTTCGGACACATTCCATTAAAATATGGTACACATCATCGAGAACCTTACACGTCATACAGTTTGGAGAATTTTTATTTCTAATAATATAATATTACATGCAGTCAAGTTGTCGATCGCGACAAAACTCATGTAAAATTCTTCGACACTGTTCAATTCAAGATGGCTACTTGAGTGTGTATGAATTCAAGGTTGCTGAGGTATATTACCGTGGCCATCTTGAATTCACGGTAGATACGGGTAGGTGGTCAGATATGGGGTCCCGATTGTCTATAACAAGGGCTATAAAGACAGTTTAAAAACATTTTATTAGAAACCGTCTCCACGGGCGAGAGAATAGCAGCGATAGTATTGTCGTGCCACCTATTTTTATACATTCTCTTAGAACGTGTCTCCATACGGCGATGTTATCGCGGCTATGCGAGAGGAACGTTATCGTATCGCCGCGCGCTCGAGCGAGGCGAGCGCGCTGACAAACACAGGCGTCGCCCCTTGATAACGTGACAATTCCGTTACGAGTCGTCGCGGACACCCAGCAATTCCGTTACGAGTCGCCAGGATACTCTGACGGAATCGTCACAATTCTTTCGCTCTTGGAAACGGACCCTTAAGTATCTAGAATTAGGTAAGACTTCTATGAAAAGCCTGATTGGATAATTTAGTTAAACGGATCATTCCCTATAAAACCATTGTCCACATCTATTTTGGTTCCAGTAAGCCCCTTTTTTTCCATTATAACCAAAATTGGAGACGTTGGTTCTACTAAGAACTATATTAAATACGAGGATTCAATAATGGTTCTAATGAGAACGTTTTTTTCCAATTACAACTATGATTTTACTGAGAGAACCAAATATTAAAGAACTATTTCAAATAGTACCTACCTGAATCGATTAATGGTTCTTGTAAGAATGTTTTTTACCTATCTAATTGTACCTATTTGATATAGTTCTTTGTAGAACCTACGTCTCCATTTATGGTTTTATGGTTTTACAGGGAATTATAGAGTTGAACATGGTGTACATTTTACTATATTTCTAAGAGACGTTATATATATTTAACTATATTAATTCATTTGTTTCTTTTATGGCATCTGCCGGGGGCGACATTTCTGACAAGGACAGTTATGCAATGATCACTGGAAGTGATCAAATGATTCGTTTAATCTAACATATGTTAGATTAAACGAATCATTTTAACTATATTACTTGTAACTTCATAGTTAAGTAGAATGATTCTTATTTTCTTTTTAGACGGTTAAAAACGATCAGCTAAGAATCAGCGCAAGGAAACCATCTTCCAATTATAAGACAACGGATTCAAAGCGCACACCAGTTTTAAAGTTTAGAGCCACGATGACATAGACACACCCTTGCGCACACACACACACACACACACACACACACACACACACACACACACACACACACACACACACACAGAAAGATGCTCCTAACTACCTACCCATGGCCACGATTTTGCATGGGGGATACTAAATTAGACAGTCCTTGAACCATGAGGAATGAATCCAGGTCAAAAATACCTAATTAATTGACCATCTAATAAGCCCAGCGCAGACCAAGAGGAGCGTAGCGGAGAGCACTTTTATGTCACTCGAAAATAAACATTAAAACTTTTGCCTTAAAGTGCATAGATGTTTGAACATGACAAAAGAATAACGCGTTGTCTCGAAGCCTCGCGAATATACGTGTATGCACTTTATGCGTATATTTTTAAAGATTATTTTCGAGTGACATGAAAAAATGCTCTCTGCTGCGCTCCTGTCGGTCTATGCAAGGCCATAATACTTGTGGAAGTACCCACTCACATACATTATTAGTTCTAAGTAGCTTTACTCTTGCCGACAGAAGTATTGCACGTCTATTAAACCCCAAGAGCTTAGTTGCAACGGAAAAGTCTCGACAGTATATACTCATTGCACTTGAAGTACCGTTTACGATAAAAGTGAGTTCATTTCAAGTAATTAAAAACCGGGCAAGAGCATGTCGGACCATGCTCAGTTGTGTCTGCAGAAGAGCGTATGATAATTGTACTTACGACGTTTTGTTGCGAAACGCAGTTTTTTGGCAATAACTCAATGACTGTATATTCGTTCGTGTTCGAAATAATTTTAATTTAAAGTATTTATTAAGCGCTACCTTTTATTTCACTATTTTTGCTCACACGGTTCAAAAGTTACCAAAAATATTCACTCAATCCAAAAAGTTTATCAGAAACCTTAAACTGTTTTGTTACACACACACCCATGTCGATGTAAGCTAAAAAAGCTTTTCAGCTTCTGTTAAATGTTTAAAAATATTTACTTTTATTATTTACCTATCAAACTAAGTAGCGGCTACTACAAGACACCTTTTCACCAAATTTTATCAATATTCATTAACTAAGATAAATTACATATCAACATACAAAAAAAAAACTGACAAATAAAGTTGGTACCACACAAATCATTTACATTTCCTGGCACCAAATTCAAAATATCTATTGATTTTTAGGTGTAGTATCTTATTTTATTTTATGCTTTTTAATTACCTTGTATTTTGGTATTTAATACTTTCCTGTCAGACGTCATAATCTTTATGCTCGCTTCGTCCGTGGAGATAACACAGCCCTTAATCATTTGGCAACACCAAGACGGAACGCGTCCTACACTCACACTTCTCCCACGCCATCTTTGTCTACAGCAGTTAATCGTCATTACTGTTTTAAAAGTTAATTCGAAAGTAGCCATATCGACTTATAGCGAACTATACCTACTTCTAATTTGCCGTAAATTAAATACACGCTAACTACGAAGTTGACTCCAGCCGATTAAACGTCGCAAGAGAATCTGGATCAGCTAAACGCTCCGACAGGAATTCGAATACATCCCGCGACAAGCCCCAGACTGGAATCCCGAAAGAAAGCGTAAGCATAGGCGCCCTAACAGACCTGGTGGCGAAAAATCATTGCAGAAACGAAGACCATCGGGAAGACTTGGAGGGAAATAAGGCGCAAAGGTCAAGACCAAACGGAATATCGGCGCACTGTGGACCCCCTATGCCCTATATAGGTGTCACAGAAAATAAGTCAAATAAGTCACGATGTTGACTGATCCAGTGCTTTATGATTACTTAGACAAAGTGGAGATTTAAATGGATTTACTAGAGTGACAACGCACGTTTTAAAAATGCGACAAAACAACGCTTTTATGTGTGTGTTGGTTTCACAGGCTTTCTTTTTTCAGTGGCTATTTAACGTGCGCTGTATGAGACAGATATTGTTTCACTGACAACCTCGACGCTTTGCAGCAGTGCGATGTCTTGTTGTAACTCTATTAAACTCGGGTACAAACAAAATAGTCAGTGGTCATGCTGGCGTCATGCCCGCCGCGTTGCAATGTAAGTTTTTTTACTTTTTACATGTAATAGGTAAACATAGTTTTAAATTAAAAGGATTTTAAAGCTGCCAGGCATACGGCCCGCCATTTCTGTAGGATTCATAATGGAGTCATGCCGCCATTTGACGCGATAAAGTGAAAATCGTTACTCCTACGCTCTCAAACAAAATTATACAAAAAAAATATGTTCAAAAGTGCCCTCTGGGATCGTACACATGGCTACCCGTTTGTTCTAACACGGATTATTTAAAATACTAGAAGATGTTAGCTTAGACATTTTTATACGTATTATTAATCTAGTCATGATCGCAGTTCCTGAGCTACTCAATCAATCAATCAATCATTTATTCATTAACAATTTTTACATCGTGTTTGAATACATACAGGTTTCACAAAATAGTACATTAATTTGAATAATAATAATAACAGTAATTAAATTAATAATAATAACAAAATAAAATAGAAAAATAAACATCGATAATTAACACCATAATTAATATAAATGAAGAATAATTTAAAATGTCAATTAATTACATAGATCATATTCGAATGTGAAATGAATTTATTAAAAAAATAATATTTAACTTAAACAGAAATTTTGCGTGATGTCAACATACTAGCCGAAGGTGTGACATTTTTCTAAAACGGTCGCCCATCTGTGGACTAGCAGTGGTAGGTAACGTTACTTGACTTCGCCAATATTTCGATCTGTTACCGCCACTGAGTCAGGGACCCCTTAAATAACTTTTGACTGGGGTAATTTAGAATCATTCTTTCTTAAACTCAGACGTTATATATGTCTGTCTTTTCACGTCTATGCAACGATTGTGACGGGGTGGGAGTGGTATACGACTTCTGCGCAAAAGGTTGTGGGTTCGATTGCCGCACAGGACACTACTTTGTGTGATGCGCAAATTCTTGTTTCGAGTATGGGTGTACTTTGTGTCCGTAAATAAATGTTTGTAAAGTCCCCCGTGACATAGGGTTTGTACACTACTGCTTGAGAAGTCTTTGTTTAAAAAAAAATCATCAAAATTGCCCAAAGGTTTTGAATTCAGGAAAAACTAACGTTAGTATTTGTTGCAATTGGTTGTTCAAATTGGTTTTGCCAATAATTCAAATTACTTGATCGGATTATTCAACAGTTGACACCTGGGTGATTTCACCTGCCGCTCAAATGCCACTTTCAAAAACAAGGCATCAAATAATTGACTAGAACAACAGCTATCATGATTTTACTATTTAAGTTACTTTATTTATAACTGTAGGAGATTTAAGAATGACTTTTTATTAGGCAACTATAGCTCAAAGCCTGGCTTGACGAAATGGCGAGATGGCTTGATCGTCAAGCCATGTTCAAGAAATTATTCTCAAAATTTCTCTATCGGGCGTAGTCGTATTAACTTTTGTACTAAAAACGATCATTGGTACTTTTATTCTCTATTCACTATATACAACAGAAACTATTGTTACCTAACAAAACAAAACAGTAAAAAAAATAATCTTACTGTATTTTCTCGAAGAACTAGCAACCATTTAATTAGAGCAAGCCACTTCTAGCAAACAAAACGCTTTTGTTCTAACTTAATAACGTTCTCAACGGCAGCGATAGATCACTTGGCCAGTGACAAATAAAGACGGATTATGTTGCAATATTGCCCACTTGTTTATTTATATATTTTGTTTAGAGTTGGAGAGGTTTTAAGGGTTGAATGGATCGGTGATTGTAAGGGTGGTTTAAGTTATTGGTAACACAGAATATTGAGAGTATAGAAGGTAAGATTAGTATGGATACACTTCGCTCGAGCAGCGCACATAATATGAACATCGTCGACGGAATCCCAGAATACTTTCGGATAAAGTTCAAGATGCCGCATGCCGTGTCCGTTCGTTCAAAGAAGTGGCGGCAGCCTGGTATAATTTAAAAAGGAATCCGTTATATAAGTCAGAATGTACGGTAAGTACTTGGGTTCATTTAGGGACCGTCTACACGGGCAAGATAATCGCGCCGATATTATCGTCATGCCACCTGAAATAGGTGGCTTGACGATAATATCGGATCGGATATATATACACTCGTTTAGAACGTGTCTCCACACGGCGATTTTATCGCGGCGTTGAAACAATCACTCTGTCAAACGCAGGCGTGCCACCTAGAAAAAATGATGATTCCGTTACGAGTCGCGACGATACACTGGTGGAATAATCGCTCTTTCGTGGAGATTACTCGATGATAGTAGAGCGGAATAGCCGCAATTCTCTCGCCCGTGAAGACGGCACCTAACAGTCAAACTGTTATACGAGAACAGGTACCTTAGTCGTGCGGTTTGAATAGAAGCCAACCTTATCAGGCTAACTTCATATCAAATTTCATTTATATCGGATCGGTTTAATTTTTTCAGAAATTAACGCGTTTAAATAAACTCTTCAGTAAACAGTACAGATAGAATAACTAGGATTGACTGATTGCCCAACATATCTAGAGAGAAATTGGGCAAAGAACCGAAGTATTTATGTCCTCCAAGACAGGAATGTCTTTTTAAAAAAAGTGGGTATTTTTAATTGACAGAAATAACGTTATGTACTTAATTAATGTACTTAAATATTGTACTTAATTTGACTGCCTCGGTGGCGCGGTGGGAGTGTGTGCTACGCAAAAGGTCGTGGGTTTGATTCCAGCACGGGACACCACTTTGTGTGATCCACAAATTGTTGTTCCGAGTCTGGGTGTACATTGTGTCCGTGACTTGTATGTTTGTAAAGTATCCACGACACAGGGCTTATAACCTACTGCGGGAGTCGTATTTTAAAAAAAATGTGTACACTATGCAATTTTAATTATTTATTTATTTTTTATTTATGCAGTTTTTATTTTCTTTTTATTACATTTCGGAGCAGCTCGTCTCGATCCTTGCGTGCTTCGTACCGTCGTACCATTTACATTTACGTTAAGCGAACGCTCGGCCGAGCTACATGGTAGGCGGAGTGGGGGGTGTTAGGTTTTATTTTCGTTACGGAATTTCTTAATTCGGTCGCCGCGCTCAAAGCCCGCAATAAAAGCTATGCAATAGCTTAAAAACTCACTGATCGCCCGATCCAACTATTTAAACCACCGAACCAACGAATCCTTCAAAGTAATACTTAGCAAAGTGCTCAAAGTACAAAGACTTCTATTTCACAGAAACCAAAGTTCTCAGAAATCTATTTTCTTCGAACTACAAGCTTCATTTCAGTTCAAAAGCCACAAATAAATAAATATGTGGACGTATATGAAAAGTTTTCTCCACATTTTCGTGCGCTATTCTGATCGTATCGAAGTTAAGGCGCTTACACACAGTTATAAAACATTGTGCAGTACGATAATATTTTATACCAGTGTGTAACATTTTGATACAACATGTTAAAAATGTAACCTATACTAATATTATAAAGCTAAAGAGTTTGTTTGTTTATATGAACGCGATAATCTCAGGAACTACCGGTTCGAATTTAAAAAATAAATATTATTGTATAGCTCATTTATCCATTTATCGAGAAAGGTTATAGGCTATATAACATTACGCTACGATCAATAGGAGCGGAGCAATAATGAAAAATGAAGCAAAAACGGGGAAAATTTACGCAGATGGAGTTGCGCGGATCAGGTCAGGGTCAGGGTCACTGCATACGAAGCGCGCAAACAACGTCCTTCCCGTCCCCTTTTGCTAACGTCCTGCTGTCGCTCAGTTGATGTTATACAACAAAAGTTGTATTACGTTGTAATAAGTTGTTTATCATCCTGTTACATGGCGTTGTATAACATCATTAACAATAATATTTATAACTTTTGTTACAATTTGTAAAAAAGTTAGACAACAACTGTTATGCAACATTCTCTAACGTTGTATTACTGCTGTGTGAGAGCACCTTTAGAATAAGTTTTATGATGCAAATGAATTTAGGTACATATTAGGTTTCTTTCATTAACAATGTGAAAATAATTATATGTATTTACATCTAAATTACTGCGGCACTCAACCATTTTTTATCAAATTTGATCTAAACGTGGAACACTCAGAAAGTTTTTAAGAAACTAAAAAAACTAACTTATAAGGATTTGATTTAATTTGACGAGCCTATTGGTCTAGTGGTTAGTGACCCTGACTGCTAGGCCAGAGGTCCTGGATTCGATCCCCAGCCAGGATAAAACTTTGTGTAACGAGCAAGATGGTTTATTCTTGGTCTAGGTGTTATTTGTCTATAATAAATATACCCAATTCAATCAGGCGTTTCAGGTAATTTTATCCTTAGAAGTTAGTTTTTTAGTTTCTCAAAACTTTCAGAGTGTCCCACGTATATGACAAAGTTGCCCCCGAACATAAATAAAAAGAACCTTCTCCTTTTTGAAGTCGGTTAAAAGTTAAATAGTATGTTAATATAATATAAGTGTCATGTACCTTGTACAGGAAACTATTTTTTTATTTTGGACTAGCTGTGCCCGCGACTTCGTTCGCGTGGAAGTTGGGTTTATATTAAGGTAGTTTATATTACAATTCAACTTCTGTGTAAAACATATTGTAAACATGCTCCACAATGCTCTGTGGCATCTATGGATATTTGGGCCTAGCTTTAATCAGGGCCCAACATATAGCAGGGCAAGCCAAGCAAATGCCCAGTGCAGCAAAATGAAGGGCGACAAAGTTTATGGCGCCAGACGGTTAGAAGACAAATTATTAAAATTCCCACGACCACACCTCGACAAAAAAGTGATTTGCATCACATCAAATACTATTAATATTGAAAAATTCCCCCACCACGCGAGTACTGGGGCGGTTTCGAGTTAAATGAAGCTCGAAACCGCCCAATTAATCGTGCGAAATTTTGAGTTAAGGAGCTTCGATTCTGACTCCGATAGGTCGAAAATTCCGATTGATTTTAAACCTCCGACTCCAACTTCGGCTCCGACACTTTTAAATCGGACCTTTTAATCGGAGGTACCTAGCCGCTCCTTCAAGATAATTTATACATAGGTAATAAAGGTATGATGGAAAAAACTCTCACAGATTCTCTATGATCGCAGGTTATGTCCTGCCCGAGCGATTTTTTCCGAGTCTAAAGTACACCTACTTTGTGTCCGTGTTTGTACCGCGGGAATGCAATGTTTAAACAAACAAACAACATTCAAACGTTTCTTAAAGATATACTCAGATATCTTTTTTTGTGTTTAAATACTATTTCTAAACTTATTTCAATATTTTTTTTCACTCACTTTAGAAGATTAAAATATTATTTTATAATGTCTACATTGATGAATTTAAAAATAGGTGTGTTAACCTGTCGCAAATTAAGATCATCATATATTCATATCCCTCTACGTAAGAATTTCAGTTTTTTTTTTAAATAAATTTTCCTGATTCTTTTTAATTTATATTTAAACGCCATCTATTTTCAAAACTGGATAAGTTTATTTTTATACTTGATGATTTTATATTAAACTATCATGCATTTTAAACGTAGGTAAGCAAGGTATTTAACCTTAAATTATTCACGCGATCAAGACCCGTAATACATATATTTTCATAATGTGTACAAATCGCGAAAGCGTAAGCAATTTTGCAACTCAGAAGAAATCGAATCACAGATGGCGCCACGTGTTTTATTTTGATGTAACGCGGTCTTAATCTTTCATTTTTTTAAGCAATTAACATTTATAAATTCTAGAAAATATCAAGTAATTACTGTTTATTTGTAATGTAATATTGTTTTTCATTTCTACATTTATAACATAATCACTACTCATGCAAAACAATGATAAAGGTGTCTATTGGAAGTGATTATTAATATGAAAATTTGTTAAACAAAGTAAACATGTTAAAGTCGAAAATAAAAGCTTGTATAAATAAGTATACATGTAGAAAAATACTTAAAAAAAACAATAAAAATAATTTTAACACAACACAAAAAGAGACTCGCAATAAGGGAGTCGATCCTCCGACCTTGCTCGTTTAATACCGCTCCTTGTGCCAATAGACCACCTCAGCTAATGCAAACACGGTTAAAATAGCTGATCTTAAGAATGAAAGCTGATGTTGTGTTTAGCTCCTAATAGTTTTAGCGTGAAGTTATTGTTTCCATGGGTTACAATTGTAAATAATGTCTTATTGTGGAAAAAATTGTGAAAAACCATAATGGTTCGACAAAACATACGTTGCTGCTCACTCCCCATAGACGATAGCATAATGATTTATAGTGCAAGTAATGACCTATAGTATTTACAATAAAACTGCAAATTTTCATGAAGATCCGTCAAGTAGTTATTGTTTTATAACGATAAATAGCTACAGACATTATCCGTCATTGCTTAGCTCCTATGGGAAATAGCGTGATAAATTATAGCCTATATGTTAATCCAGACTTATTAGAATACACATACAAAATTTCAACCGAATCTGTCCTATAGTTATTGCGTGATGCGTGTTCAAACAAACAGACAGACAGACAGACATTTCTAAAAATGTAGGAATGTGTTTAAATACTCTTTTCGAACATTTCCCAATATTTTTTTTCACTATGTTCGGCCATGTACAGACACGTGAAATTTACAATTTTATTATATGTATAGATATAGATAGATAGCATGTTTCAGTATTCACGCGCGATGGCTTATTATTAGCGTATTTCATGTATAACTTTGGTGTTTCTATACCGATTTCTATTAGTATTTTTTATGGAATAGTTAATTATGTTAAATTTTATAATTAGGGATGACTAAGAGTGTTATAAACGTAAGAGTAGACAAATATAATCAGAAAGCTTCGAAATACTAAGCTATCGGGAGTTACACGTGATATTGTGAGTCAACCATAAAAGATAGACATATGCTGTCGTGGGATATTTTTTAAATAATTTTAAGGAGAACATTTCCGTCATACATGATTTCTGTGTAGCTTTAACCATTACGGTTGCACACGCGACGAAAGTTTAAAAAATGGAGTAACTTCTCCCGTTTTCCTTCACTGCTCTGCTCCTATTGATTGTAGCGTGATGAAAAGTATACTATAACCTACTCAGGAGTATGAAAAATAATTGTACCAAGTTTCGTTAAAATCCGTCGAGTAGTTTTTGTTTCTATAACGGTTATACAGACAGACAGACAGACAGACAAAAATTTTACTGATTGCATTTTTGGCATCGGTATCGATCCCTTATCACCCCCTGATAGTTATTTTGGAAATATATTTAATGTACAGAATTGACCTCTCTACAGATTTATTATAAGTATAGAAGACTAGCTGTCCCGCGCAACATCGTATGCGTAATTTCTCCCCGTTTTTGAAACATTTCTCGTCGCTTCTCCGCTCCTATTAGTCGTAGCGCGATGTTATATAGCCTATAGCCTTCCTCGATAAATGGGCTATCCAACAAAAAAAGAATTTTTCAAATCGGACCAGTAGATCCTGAGATTAGCGCGTTTAAACAAACAAACAAACAAACAAACTCTTCCGCTTTATAATATTAGTATAGATTATGCACTTAATTTTTTTAATGGCTACCGATTTAAAATGTGTTGCTCTGCTCGTTTAGTAATTAAAAGATGTAGATGACCACAATGTATAAAGCTGAAGAGATTGTTTGTTTGAACGCGGTAACCTCAGGAACTAGTGGTCAGAAATAAATAATTATTTTTCTGTTGGGTAGCCCATTTATCAAGAAAGGCTATAGGCTATATAACATCACGCTACGACCAATAGGAGCGAAGCAGTAATAAAAAATGTTGCAAAAACGGGGAAAATTTACGTAGTTGCGCGGGACAGTTAGACTTAGTATATATGGAGAAGTGCGCAAAAAAACATAAAGCTAGCACCGTTTCCAAAATCTGAATTCTACTAAGTTATTGCAATTTATTAATACAACATTAAGACGGTATTAGACACCGTAAAGTAGGTACTGGGATCACTGAAGGGGTATTGTATAACAAAGTTATCAATTAAGTTCCGTATTGTAAGTTTACCCTATGCAACCTTCGTCCCTTGTCAATGTGGTACCAATCTGTCAATATGAAAGTAAAGAATAAGTTTCTGTTGAACCTTTTGAAGGTATAACGACTTTCTTATAGGTGTACACGTGTCAATACCTACACTCATAGTGGGGGGTTTGTATTGGCCTCGTTACGTTACATTTTCGTGGTTAAAATTCAAGTTACAACGCTGTAGCAGCATTTTTGCATGGGGATAGATTAAAGATTGGTAATGAACTTTGCCAAAAAACTATCTTTTGATAAAATGACACTTATGGGATACAACAAAAATTGTAAGTTTGTATGAAAACTCTTTGTCAAGAGCAAACAGCTGTTATGCATAAACTTTTAGGAAGCAGCTCAGTTATTAGTATACCCACTATATTGACAGACATATACTGATAAACATATGGTTCGCTTCTGGCCCCGGTTTGGCTACGGAAGTCTCGGGTTCGATTCCTGAGTCTGGAACTTCAAATTTTTCTATCTTTCAAAAATGCATTTATTGTAGACATATATTCAGACAGATGGACAACGAAGTGATCCTTTAAAGGCATCCTGGTCGATGATTCTACCATAAAAACGCAGTGATTACTCCTCCGTATGAGGTCGTAAGTCAATGCTTATTAATTTCAATTCGTCTTATCTAGGCCTGTAGACAGCCATAATTAAAAATAAATTAATATTTTGAAAGTTATAAGCCTTAAAACATTGGAATTACGCCAAAAAACTGGTCCAAATTGTTAAAATTCTTAAATGGTTTAAGGCTTAAAGCTTTCAAAATTATGTGCCTAGTTTATGATAAAACGAGTTGATATTCATTTTAGACTTTGAATTACGAGGAGTAATCACTTATGCGCAATGGGAGTGAGTCCGACTGCTACGCAAGAGATTTCGGGTTCGATTCCTACCCAGGATAAAACTTTGTGTGATGAGCACGATGGTTTATTCTGTGTCTGGGTGTAATTTATCTGTAATATGTATGTATTTAGATATATATATACCTAAGTACATTTATCAGTTGTCTGGATAACATAGAACAAGCTCTGTTTAGTTTGAAATCAGATGACGTTGTGTGAGTTGTCCCAAGATATTATTATTACGCGCGTTAGTGTGGTAGAATTATCGACTAGGACGCCTTTAAAGGTTCCTTTTCATTTCAAAGTAAACCCCAAAAAACATTGCTTACTAAAATATTTACACATTCAATGTCCCAAAATGCCGCTAGAGGTGCACCTTGATTTAATTCCAATGGGGTTTCTGTTTGCCCAGCAAAGCGGAGTAAAGGGAACTATGCCAAGAGAAATAAAACATAATTTATTGAATCAAACGCCGCGGAAACTCATTGGTAAAAATGGAGTAAACTGCTTACCCTATTTATTTTAGTTTCCTTTGCGTGGTTTATGCAGTCCGAAAATATAGTACCTACTATAAATTACTTGGGTTCTGTAATGTTTATCTTATAGTGTTTAATTTGGAGACTCGGAATTGAGGTTAATTTAAAAAAATAAATAATAATAAATTAAGATAGCTCTCACACCGTCATCTAATCTCAAAATAGGCAGAGTCTAACTATTTATTATACGGGAATTAACGCGCATTGTTTACCTTAAAATCCGCTTGTGACCACGGCCGGTGCAACCTGGTCGAAGCGTCAAACAATTTTAAGGTAAACAATGCGCGTTAATTCCCGTATAGTTAATAGTTATCATCATGCAACGCGAAAGTTTAAATGTTAGTAGTAGGCAGTCTATTTTTTAAAGCAATGTGGGATTTTGGTTCCACGTTACTAGCAATTCTGTTAACCCCTCCAGCTAAGCTCAATGGCTTGTGTCAGGAGTGGGTTCACGTTGGGGTGCTGTTTGCCGGAAAACCTCCGCGTGGTGCACCCCGGGCAACGTGTGCTGGTGGATTCGCGGCTTTTCGCGAAATCACCGTCACACGGCTAATGTTCTGGCAGAGTAGGAGGCGGCCTTTCCCTGGGTTGCCCGGAGGGAGGGCGAGGGGCGGCGGGTTCGCCGTCTATTTATAGATGGTGAACGCGGTCTGATGCAGACCACCGACCGGCCCGACCCGTAACCCTGAATGGACAGAAACGGGAGCCCACACTTATGTGGGCTGCGGGGAAGTAAACCCCTTTAAAAAAATTCCTAATCCTACGCTTGTGGTGCCTGGCATTGAGATGAATGGCTGAGGGGTCCTCAGTCCCAAGGGCTACCTAGACGCAGGTCTATAAAGTTAAACAAAATGTCGCAGGTCAAAGATATGGATACATCTACCCAGGAGGGTCCCGAACGCTCTTCGTTCGGGGAATCCCTTCCGGAGCCAGTCGGCTCCGGCAGTCCCACGTACTCTGGGGGGGACAACCCGCGACACACCAGCCCGTCGCCGAGCTGTAAATCCGGCACCGAAAATAGCGCAAGGGTCGCGATCCAAGAGGAGGCAACGCGTGAGTTGCCAGTTTCATCGGCGGAGTCGAGGTCTCCGCTGCTAACTGTTTCTGTGGGAAGCTCGGCGTGCATCAGTCGGTGCGGTTCCGTGTCCTCTATCAGCGACATGGAGCTGTTAGGGGGCGGGAAACGTCCCGAAGTCTGTTTGATGGGTGTTGGGCGACGTTCTACTAAGAAGCAGCAACCAAAGCGCAGACGCTCACCAGAAGCAGACCAGGACCTGCCCGAGGCAGACATTCGAATCCCTCGGAAAGTGAGGACTTCAAACAGAGGCGGTTCGCGTGCGAGAACGCGGTCTTTAACACCCTTCTCGCGCCCACAATCTCCAGTGACGGCGACACCAGCCAATATCACCTCGGCTGGTTCGTCCGTCTTTTCTCGCCGGGAAGCGTATGCCCGTGTTAGAGAAGAGGGTGAGTTGGCTGCTGAAGAACGAGTTGGCCAGGTCATGGAGAGGCTCCGCCAAACGGGAAGGGATACAGACGCGATAACCGCGGCGGAGCTACTCGAATCAGCGGCGAACTCGGTGGCTCTTATAGTGAATGTGGCCACCAAGTCCAGAAATTTGAAGGGCACCTTCGCAAAGGGCCTCAAGGAATCCGCGTCCAGTATTAAGAACGTGGTGGAGGCTCTTGTTGAGCGCTCCGCTGCCCCGGACGCGGTACTTGAAAGGTTAAGAGCGGACAATGTTCGACTAGAACGGGAGATAGGCGAACTCCGTACAGTGCTCGCCCAGTTACGGGCTGATTTGGTGTCGGCCAGGACCGGCCTCGTCTCGGCCCCTTCTGCTCCGGCCAGCTCACAGGTCACTTCAGCCCTAGCCAGTGCTTCGCAGATCTCTTCGATCCCTGCTCAGGCGGCCCAGGCATCTACGACACCAGCCCAGACCAAGGCCACTCGGGCTGATAAGCAACAGCCGACAATTGCTTCTTCGTCGTCTTCAGCCACTGAGGCTGAAGCTCACTTGCAGCCCATTTGCCAAGAGCAGCCGGCAAATGCCTTCACAGAGGCGCAATGCCGGCAGCTAATAATAATGTTTGGGACGATGATTGATGGGAGGCTGGCCACCATCAAGGACCGTCTCCCTCCCGAACCAAGCTGCCGGCCACCTCTTGCGGCGAACAGGCCAAAGCCCCCCCAGGGGTATAAGGCCACACCTCCCACGCCCCTACCCTGTTCCGGGGGACGCGTGGAGTCATTCGCCGAGGTGGCTGTGCCGAAGGCGGCTGCTAGTAGAGCGCAACGTGCACCAACTTCTCAGCCAGCTATGAGAATGGTGCAGCCTGCGAGGGCCGGTCCGGCACGGTGGGTTTCTCAATCCCATCCCCTGCCTAAGCGAACTCAAAGAGGGGCGCCTCGTGCGGTCACCGGCATATCCAATGAGCCGGAGGCCGTAGCTAGTGCTCCCGAGCTCGTTCCTACTCCCATCGTCACAGCCCCGTCTGGTGAGGAGTGGCGGACGGCCCGGCGCAAAAAGCGACGTGGGAAGAAGGTTAGGGAAGCTGCACAACCTGAGGCTGTTCTGCCAGCCCACCCTAAGAGTGGCAAGAGGAAGCCAAAACTTACTCCGCCCAAGTCAGCAGCCGTCGTTGTGACGCTGTCGCCAGAGGCGGAGAGGAGTGGCAAAGTCTCCTACGCGGAGATTTTCCGCCAGGCGAGAGTGACCCTTAACGCCAACAATCTTGGCGCGGGGGTCACCTTCCGCCAAGCCCAGACCGGGGCCAGGATTCTAGAGTGTCCCGGTCAGGATGGTGCAAAGGTGGCGGACTTCGTGGCGGAGACGCTACGGGGGCTTACCAAGGGGAAGGAGGGCGTAAGATCGCCAGGCCCACAAAATGCGCAGAATTGCGCATTCCGGGCCTGGATGACTCGATCACGACCGAAGATATCCGAGAGGCCATTGAGACAAAAACTCAATGTGCCTCCGGATCCGTGAAGGTCGGCGCCATCAGCCCCGGTCCCGGTGGAGTGGGTGCAGCTTGGGTGCGCTGCCCCGTCGCTTCGGCCAAAACCCTGGCCGACGCGGGCCGGCTCCTTGTAGGCTTCTCTTCCGATAGGATCACTGTCCTGGAGGAGAGGCCTACGAGGTGCTATATGTATGGCCACGGGGCACTTGCGACCCAGGTGCACCAGTGGTTTTGACTGCAGCACAATGTGCTATCGCTGCGGTCAACCGGGACATAGGGCGGCGGAATGCTCTGCCGCCCCCCACTGCCCCATGTGTGCGGCGGGCAATCTACCCGCCAATCATATGGTAGGGCGGAAGGGATGTAAGCCCCCCAAGGCTTCCAAGCCACTCCCGGGCAGCAGCCATTCGACCCAGGCTGCCCCCGGAGCTCAGCCACCAACTGAGGTGGAGGTGATGGATGTAGTGCCGCACTCCTAAATGGACAGCGGTAACTCCTCCATCATCCTCCAGACGAACCTCAACCACTCCGCCGCTGCCCAGGACCTTCTCCTGCAGACCATGGCGGAGTGGTCGATAGGTGTCGCCGTAGCCGCGGAGCCCTACTTTGTTCCTCCCCGCCCGAACTGGGCGGGTGACCGGGACGGCTCCGTGGCAATCGTCAGCTCCGCTGCGCTTCATTCCCTGCCCTTGTCGATCAGAGACAAGGGTTCGGGATATGTTGCTGCCGACTGGGGAGGGGTCACGCTCTACGGAGTATACTTCTCCCCAAACCGGAGTTTTACCGATTTCGAGGTCTTCCTTACCAACCTGGAGACCTCGATACGGCGGTTGGCACCTCGCCACGTACTGGTGCTCGGGGACTTCAACGCCAAATCTACGGCGTGGGGGTCACCCAGCACGGACGTCCGCGGTTCGGCGGTTGAGGAGTGGGCGGCGTCGGTGGGTCTCTGTCTCCTAAACAGAGGCGCCACCAATACGTGCGTTCGACAGCAGGGGGGGGGTCGATAGTGGACCTTTCGTTCGTTACCCCTGCCGTCGAAGCGCGAGTAAGGAACTGGGTCGTCCTGGATGAGGTTGAGACGCTCTCGGATCACCGATATATCCGATTGGAGCTCTCCCGTCTTCCAGGAACCAGGACTCAGTTAGGGGTCACACGGCGCGCAGATCGCCTCGGTTTCCGCGGTGGGCTATGGGTGCGTTGGAAAGGGACCTGCTGGAAGAGGCGGCCATCGTGGCATCATGGTCGTCTCCACCTCCAACCGAGGAGGTGGACGTCATGGCTGGCCGCATTCGCGATGCGTTTACGCAGATCTGCGATGCGGCCATGCCCCGCTCACGACGTCGCACCCCGAGGAAGGGGGTGTATTGGGGGTCCCAGGAGCTTGCCTCCCTCCGCGCCGCTTGCATCAGTGCGCGGAGGTCCTATACCCGCAGCCGGACTCGTCACCGCGATGTCCAGGAGGAGAGCCAGCTTTATGAGGCGTATCGCCAAGCGAGGGACGCCTTTAAGCTGGCTATCTGTCGCGCCAAGGAGAGGGCGAGAGAGGAGATGCTGGAGGGTCTCGACCGTGACCCCTGGGGTCGCCCATATCGAGTGGCGCTGAACAAGCTCCGCTCGGCGGCCCCCCCCCCTTACCGAGACTCTCCAGCCCAGCTTCCTTGCGGAAGTGGTCGAGGGTCTATTCCCGCTGCAGGCAGAGCACGCGCCCCCGGCGATGGTCTCCGAGGATGAGACCGATGACCGGGAGGCCGACACAACTGTGCCGCCTGTCCCCGAAGCGGAGGTGGGCGCGGCTGTTCTTCGAATGCGTTCGAAGAACACCGCTCCCGGGCCGGATGGGATACCCGCCCGGGTTTTGGCCCTGACCCTCGACCATATCGGGGACCGCCTCAGGGGACTGTTCGACGTGTGCCTGGCGTCCGGACGGTTCCCTGACTGCTGGAAGGCAGGGAAGCTGGTGCTCCTTCCAAAGCCGGGACGGCCTCCCGACTCAATTGCGGCCTACAGGCCTATCGTGTTGCTGGACGAGGCGGGGAAGTTGCTAGAGAGGATTCTCGCTACCCGCATCGTCCGGCATTTGAACGAGGTCGGCCCTAATCTATCGGACGCTCAGTACGGCTTTCGTGCTGGGCGCTCGACATTGGGGCCATTCTGCGCTTGAGGTCCGCATCGGAGGAGGCCATCGCCGGTGGAGGAGTAATGTTGGCGATATCGCTCGATATCGCCAACGCCTTCGGGTCTCTGCCATTCAGCTGCATCAACGAGGCGCTCCGGTATCATGGAGTGCCCGCGTACCTGAGGCAGCTAGTGGCAGACTACCTCGAAGGCAGGATGATCCTGTACGAGGACCGAGAGGGTGAGGTAATCCGCAGGGACGTCTCGTGCGGTGTTCCACAGGGCTCTGTCTTAGGGCCCCTCTTGTGGAACATTGGCTACGACTGGACCCTGCGGTGTGGCTTCCCCCCCGGGATAGGGGTCATCTGCTATGCGGATGACACCCTCATCACGGCCCGGGGTGGGAATTTTGAGGAGGCGGCGCGCCTGGACAACCTAGGGATTTTCCGAATGGTCGGGCGCATCGAGGCGCTGGGGCTTAGGGTGGCCCTTTCCAAGACGGAGGCCCTATTATACCATGGGCCCCGTCGCGGTCCACCTGCTGGCGCCTCGATAGCCGTCGGCTCGGTCCTCGTACAGGTCCGGGCCCAGATGAAGTATCTGGGCCTGGTAGTAGACGGGCGGTGGCTCTTCGACGAGCACTTTCGCATTTTGGCGCCAAAACTCGAGGCTGCGGCGTCCGCACTGGGGAGGCTCCAGGCGGACCCAGTCCTGTGATTTAGCAGGTAGGGTCAAAAGATTTTTTTTGCATGTAACGATTTAACTCAAAAACTACTAGACGGATTTCATAAATTTTACCATTAGAATGCTACATTATCCCTGAGTAACATAGGCTATATTTATTACTAGAAAATAATAGGTATCCCTATGTCCAGCCGTGCGAAGCAGGGACGGGCCGATTTTTTTATAACTAGTATAAAAAATTGAGGAATCGAGTCTCGTAGGTTTTGTAGACTATATTTTATATCATTTAATAACAAATATATAGTTTTCAGACTTTTCTATATACTTGTAGTTGGTATTATTTGCCAAATTTCATAGTTTCAGTCAACGGGAAGCACCCTATAAATTTTGATTCCCTAACAAGTGTCGAAATACATGTTTTTGTGGCATAAACGGCCATATCTTTTTTTTACTTTAACTTAGAAGTTTGTTTTTTACAGTTTTAATTTCTACTCGATACCTCCACGCGTTCCCGAGATAAACGGTCTTGACAGACAGATGGACGGACGGACGGACAGACGGACGAACAACAAAGTGATCCTTTAAGGGTTCCGTTTTTTTTTTCTTTTGAGGTGGGTACGGAACCCTAAAAAAAGAAATCTTTTGCGTTGCAAGATATTATTATGCAATTAGACAGGGAAACATGATACCCGTTACCACGGATTGATAACTGCCGTAACTTCCTAGATGGCGCAGTAGCAGTGTATGCTACGCTCAAAGTAGTGTACTACTTTGTGTGATTCATAAATTTTATCCAGAGTGTATTGGTATTCTTCTGTCCTTAAAAAATATATCTTTGTAAAATCCTCCTTTAAAAGAGAAGTATATAAAATAACATTCAGCTTATACAGAATACAAATAGCAATTCCTTATAAATTATCTTCGTTTAATCAGGTTTAGAATTAATCTGAACTGCCCAGCATCCTAAAGACGAAGATGAGTTAGACGTAACTCATCCATAACTAATGACATCGAATAATGCTGAAACTCGTTAATCGATTTTCGATAAGTACGTACCTTAGGGATGACCTTTAGTTATGTGTACACATTTGTCTATGAAGACAAATGATCGATTTATCAACCTGTGATTTTGTAAACGCAATTGTGCTGCATAATAATATCGATATATTTTTAAGTGTGTCTGGGACTCAGTGGTTACCTAGCAAGCCGAGAGATAAGCGTAGTTAGATGACATTACAAGTATCGCCGCTTCGCCGCTTAGATAGGTGACCGTTTTTGAAAAGATTTTTTTTTTGCCTATGGTGGACTAATGGTAAGCGGTAACCGCCGCTCATAGACTACAGGAATGTCAGGGACACACCCAAGCCGCTGCCTACCGTGAAGTGAAAACTCTCTTTAAACCTAAACCTCGTTTGAAGAAAGACATGTCGCAGCGTTCGGGAAACACCGCAGCAGGTAGTTCATTCCAGAGTTTACACGTACGTAGAAGAAAAGAACACCGGAATCGTTACATACAGGACCGCATTGTTTCCAGGTGGAATGGATGAACCATCCACCTTTTTGCTCACCAATTTGGCTTTACTTTCCAAATGACTCCCAAACTGGACTTTGCTGGAGACAAGTGTCACACCGCTCCATATCTAGGAAATCACGTCAAGCTGTTGGTTCTGCCCCTAATGTCTCTGAGCCTGTGATATTTCCATTGGACTTTGAGAATGAGGGAATAGAAAGTATACTATTGTGCCCGCATACACACGTGTTCACTATAAAGGGTTATTTTCGTGCATCGCGGCCTATCGCGAGCCGGCGCCATACATTCTCATACTCTGAGTATTGTCGCATCGGCCACGCGATCGGCCGCGATGCACGGAAATGAACCTTTATAGTGTAGTAGTCGGCTTATCTCTGAAGACATTGTCGTAACGCAAATTGGGAAGGAAACCACTATTTATTTTAGTTTTTAAAAGACGACTCTCGCCATAGGGTACAAGTGCTGTGTCGCGGGGGACTTTACAAACATACAAGTCACGGACACAAAGTACAAGGAAAAACAATTTGTGGATTACACAAAGTGGTGTCCCGTGTGGGAATCAAATCCCACGACCTCTTGCGTAGCAGTCGGACACACTCCCACCGCGCCACAGAGACAGTCAATTGTCTATTGTCATTGTTGTCTTTTTTACTTCGAAGCACTAAAGTTTCTATAGCAAAAGTTAATTAAATTAAGATAGTAATTCTATACTTCGGGAACAACACAATGAAAGTGAAACGCGAAGCTTACCCTAATATTTAATCAATTCTCCTACTAAGTCTCTTTTCTTTCCATTAATCCTCACATAAGACAAAACTGTACAACTAAAATACAACAATGAATTAATTACTTTGAGCTTTAAGGACTGCCGCATATTTAGCTACCGTTGGCAACCGTAGAGTTCCGAAGCCGTTATTAAAAAGAAATGCACTACTTATAAAAAACCTGGCAAGAGCATGTCGGGCTTTTGCTCAGTGTAGGGACAAAATCTGATTTAAAAAATTACACCAGCAGAAGAGCGATGTTCATGACACAAATCAATGTCGGCATATCTGATCTTATTTGAATAATTTTACTTTAAATTATTTATTATGCGCTACTTTATTGTTTTTTTTTTTCATATTTTTCGGTGACACGGTACAAAAGATAAGGAGGGACACAATTTATGCCATTTTTGAAGCGATTATTTCCAAAAATATTAATTAGTCAAACAAGTTTATTAGAAACCATATAATGTTTTAAAAACCTGTCGTATAATGTGTCACACGTTGATGAATACTGAAAAAAAAAAAATTTTAACTTAAGTTGTACATGTACGGAGTGCCCCCCCTCAAAATAATAATAATTATTATTTCACTATCAAATGAAGTATCGGCTTCTACAAGACATCTATGCACCCAATTTCATCAATATTCATTGTGTAGTCTTTGAGTAAAATGTTTGTGACATTCACATAACTGTCAGACATGACGAAACTATAAGGGTTCCGTTTTTACCATTGTGAATACGAAACCCTAAAACGACCCATTAGTACTTTGCAATCACTGGTAGTCTGAAAACATCGTTTTTTAGCACTAACAGTCAAATCTTATTAATACATACTTAAATATTTCTAAATACATACATATTATAAATAAATTACACTCAGACACAAAATAAACGATCGTGCTCATTACAAAAAGTGGGGATCGAACCCACGACCTCCGGCTTAGCAGTCAGTGTCACTAACCACTAGACCAACAGGCTATTGTATTTGACCTGTAGTGTTTACCCCTTGACCATGTATTGGACGGTCAACTTTAGGCGACTAGTGTCAATTCAGATGAAATTTTACTACCCACATTACTATCCAATGCATCTTTAGAATTACATGATATTTAGCCTCACCCATTAACCCACGAAAGTTGGCCGATGCAGTTTGTAAACATATTTTATAACACATTTGCTCGTAAAGGGTCCCTTATTTCACCAATTTCAATATCGTAATGTATCTCATTACATACGTGTGCGTTATTGTAATGTAAAACGCACGATTTATCAAGATGCTCCGTCTAAAATGACCGGTACTTTTTAACCTTAAAGCAAAGAGTTTTTATGTCAGAAAAGTGGTCAACATTTGATGTATTGTTTTTTTATTTATTTCCTCGCGAATATGTTATAAAACTTCGTATGACATAGGTACGTGCGCTTAGCATCTGCTTTCTTGTAAAGCAATATAGCCTCGTCTGTATTTTTCAATTTACTGCACTTATATCCATGTACGTACTATAAATGATCATCTTTGGTATTCGCCACAAACGGTCATCCTTTGGCGGTTGGCGAATACCGTAACTTTGCCGTTACCCAGTGTGCAGTAGCTCTTACGATAGTATTTAGACGAAATGGAGTCGAAGTAGAACTGAAATAAATTTTGATCACAACATCGCTTGCTAATCATATTTATGTACCAGATTTGTCATCCATCACCTTATATGTTCTGTTTAGAAATCGAATATCTGTATAGAGCAAGTAATGAATCTCAAATGATTCAAACGGCCGTATAGTAGTTTGATATAGTGGTGCAAAAAGAATTTTGTCGTTTTATATGCTGAGTGTTTGTCAGAAGCAAGGGAGCTTACTCGTAATATTCGATATAAATAGCAGGTTGGTATTGTACCTAGTATTACGTCTAAGCTGAAATGGTACAAGATAAAGACGACTCGACTGACTCGGTGGCGCGGTGGAGGAAGAAGGATTTTTTTTTAAAGACGACTATTACAAGCCTTTACAAACATAGACTAGACTAAACATAGACATTACAAACATATAAGTCACGGACACAAAAGTACACCCAGACCCGGAACAACAATTTGTGTATCACACAAAGTGGTGTCCCGCGTGGGAATCGAACCCACAACTTCTTGAGTAGCAGTCGGACACACTCCCACTGCGCCACAGAGGCAGATTAGATGGATAGAGACTCGGAATGATGATATTAATGGTTCATACAAAGTAGTATACCGTGGGATTCAATCTCTTAATCTGTTGCACTTTAGCCGCTCGTACTTCCCCTGCGCTGCCCGACAAAGATAATTTAACACTACATTTAATATCTGAGGAAGATTCGGTGTGTCAGTAATCAATACAGTTAGATATCTGTTGTTCTAATAGATGAATAGATTAGCTTTTTAACGTGATAACGTCTTATAAATCGATGACCGGGTGCACGCATGAAAAAGTGTCACGGTTCGTCACGTTCCGTCTGCTGATAGTGAAGTTTTGTGGCCGGCTCCACTAAAGCTGTCACAGGCATGGTTGTCTATTACAATGTCATCAATGTTAATGGCGATACAGCGACATGCGATACAATTGGAAAAAAAATACTACAATGTCATCAATGTTTTTTTAAAACGTTACCACGTAAAATTATTGTCCGTAAACCGACTTTACAGACAACCTTTTTTTTAATTAGAAATTGTCATGAAAAGAGCTGTTTTAAGCAACTTAAGCATCGCGTCTCGCAGGTTTTTCAATGCTATGAAAAAAATATTTGGTATATTTTTTTTTAAGCTTTGTACCTACCTATTATTTTGTGTTCGTTATTCATATAGTCCACTCCGGCTAGTTATGGCTAAAATTGTTTGTCTATCGATTTATATAGTACTTAAGGGATTACGTATATTAAAACTAATACAGGACATAAACTACTACCCTTATAAGCTGTGACATTGTGAATGTTCCCTTGGAATACCGCCAATGCAATAATTTTAAGAACAATAAGCATGAATTACTTAAACAAGCCATAACTTTAAATCGTCTCTTACATTCAAAAAAGTCTTCGATAAGAGTACTGAAGTCGATAAAATTTCATTATCCTTTGGTATTTGCAATCCGGCGTGTAAATAAAAGCCTAAAGAACATCTCCTTTGATAGATTTAATGTCAAAGATATTTAGCCAGTTGTTGCCGGTAGCAAACAAAATGCCAGTTTTCAAACTATTTTGCCAAAAAGTTAACATAAAAGTTGCCTTAGTTTTTGTCTTAAACCAAACCCTATATGAAGTTCGATTCAATCTCATAAATAGTGAAATATAATGAAAACAAACACCGAAGCTGTCAGTAGAAAGCCTTGTGATTACTATCGAACGTGTTCAGCCCCAAAAATCCACTAAAATCAGTACTTGTTACTAGTTTTTATGAAACAACTTATAAATACTGCTACCAAACTCAATTTTGTACTTTAAACCTTTGCGTTACAATTTACTTTTACTGCAAACGATTTTCTAAGTTGTTTACTGAAAACAAATTGTGTAAAAAAATCCAGCTATTGAAAATTCAACTTTGTGCTTTCAAACATAAAGGTTTTAGTATCAGTATTGCAATGATTGTTTTTATAGATGACAATAGTACCAATGGAGACAGTTCATGAATAAATGTATGAATAGATTTGAAATAGTTCAGGAATAAGGATAGTCCGAGTGGCCTTTTTGTATGAATATTGTTTGTTAAGTGATTTATGTGTACATTGATGGGGGATTTCGCGTTTTATCGGGCATATGGGGAATTAGGTCACAGAGAAGATGGTGAATGATTGATTTGATCATTGCGTCTGAAGGATGAAGGGTAATCAGGGGTTTTTATTGTGTAATAGATCTTGTGAGGTTCGATATCGAATGTGTTTGGAGTGAGTTGCCGTTTCCATGTACGATGATATGATGCCGGATTGCTTCGTCGGTTTCATAATAATCCGTGCTTCCCTAACATTGATATTAAAAGCATATTTTATATATGAAATGCTTTCAAAACAGCCGAAGAATTTCCCAAATAATTGTGTCGCAGTTTGTCTAAACTACTCAACAGATTATGATTTAAATTAATCATTAAAAATTTCCTGAGAGTTTAGAATTTTAGGATTTTCTTGAAAAATACATGCAAATATTATTAACACTATGGTAATCTATAGTGCGTATAAAATTTCCATTGTTTTTATAAACCTATGGAATGGAAAAAAACGTAGACGAATACGGGTCGTTTACCTTAAAATGTATCCAAAACCTCCTTCAAAACATTTTAAAAGCTGTTATATTTAAATAAGCTTCGAGTAAAGTACTTTGTCTAAGAAAAATAAGTTTTACAGCACACACCTTCACATACTTTTCATATAAAACATGCAGTTTGTGAGAAATATATTTCGTTGTTTTTAAATAATCTAGTTCATTTTGGAGAAATAAAATGATGTCGATCCCGTGTTTTCTGTTTTGCTCCGCAAAAGTGGTTATTTTTTTAAAAGTAGGTACACCCCATTTCTATTTTTCAAGGCTTTGAATAGGTACTAATTGGCCTCTCTATTAAGTCCTCTACGACTTTGCGCCGTACACTATAACTAATCATCCGTTAACTGTTTGTTACAATAACTCTAGTAGTAAATCTGTCATTTATGCTTTTCGATAACCATCGATAGATAGAAAACCTTTACTAATATATGCGTGTATATTTTTTATTTTTCAAAAAAATGCAGCGCTAAAAAATTACTCCTATGAGGAAACAAAACATTTAAAATTACATACTGCTACTTTCAAAAGCACGCCATTTTGGCGCGAAAAAAGTCATGGACTGTGACGTCACGGAAATCGCGACAGCCAATGAGGGCTCAGCATGTCATAACATAGTATGAATTGTTACGTCATAATTTGATCTGACAAAAAGCATTATTTTAAACCGTTTTGAATTTCCCATCTGATTTTTGCCATTTTTAATAAATAATTTCATAAATTTAGATGCATTTTATTAAAATAAAAACACAGTTATTTTAAATATTGTTACTAACACTTAAATGGATCTTGTTCGAAATAAAGTATTATTATTATTAAAGTATATATGAAACATATTTAACAATCATTTATGTCATATGCATAATCCTTAATCAGTTTACGATAGACATTAGACAGTCACTTAGTTAATTTATTTTTATTATTGTGATGTGACATTAGTTATTATAACGCGGTGATGATATAGTGTGAATAGTCACCTGATTATTAAAACAAGCAATATTTTTATTCATTGTTACTATGACCTACTTTAATTTAGCACATAATTATTCCAATGTTAAAAGTGTTCGGTAAAATATTTAGTAACCTCGTTTGCGGTGTTTTTAAGTGTTATTTGTATGTATGGACACATTTTCAACTTGTTCAGCATATAAGATATTACATCTGTATTTATTAGGTACTGTAGCCATCAGACCAGCTCTTGAGCTAGTACCGGGGGTGTTCCTCAGAACTGTTATCGGGCTTTTAAATAAAACGTGTGAATTTCCCCAAAGCTAATATAATATTTATTCCTGAAATCCTACTAAATACATCATTACTTATCAACATCAATTCACTTTATTTAAATCACATTTATTAACAACTTAGAATTAACGACCTGAAGGGTTGGCCATGAAACTCGCAATCCTAGAATGACGTCTCTATCTTTTTATTTTGTTAATGAGTTTCATCTACTACAATGAGGTCTAACGGGGGGTGGATCATCTACGACCCACCTGTCACAGTACCTCAAAAATCACTTACGGCCGAACTCCAAATTAAAAGTACATGTGAAAATAATAAACACGTTAAACAATAATTCCAACATAAAATACAATTCAAACTTAATAGAAATAAGCTATGAAATATGTAATTGTCGCTCAAAATTGTAATTGTAATGATTTTAATAACTTTGGTAAAGAACAATTCCAATGTTCTCGAAAACTTAAGTCAAGAAAATTGTTCAGGGTACATGTAAAAGTCGACATAGACGAAACTTTTGAGTATGTTAACAAATAACAAGGTGCTAGCATATTTTATGTGTTAATATCTTACCTTCGGCAAAGTTATAACGGGCCACTAGGGATGTCCATTTGCGTATATATAACCGAATAATGTGGTATTTAATATACTTTTGGGAGCAATGGGGACAATATTAGATGCTGTATTGCATAACTGCATATTGGTGTTTTGAAATAGGGAATAGTTTTAGAAATGTATTTATTTAATCACTAGTTACTGAGCATTTACGAAAATGTAAGAAGCGAATTTAAGTTTCAGGGGTGCAGTTGGAACGCATACGATTGCTGTGCTAGAAATCGTGGATTTAAATTTCCCACTAGATAGAGCTTTGTCACTTTTTAGGGTTCCGTAGCCAAAATGGCAAAACGGAACCCTTATAGTTGCACCATGTTCGTCCGTCTGATTTTTTTTCTTACCTTCCCCATCGTATGGGGTATTATTAGATAGGTCTTTTAAAACGTTTAGGGGTTGTAATACGATTTTTAGATTTTGGGATCCGTTTGTAAAATATTAAGCTTTAAAGTGCAAATTTTTGTTCGAGTCAAGTGTCCCCCCTGCCAGCTAAATGGTTGATGCTGAGAACTACAGAACCCTATATTGTGCGTGGCTCGACATGCACTTGCCCGGTTTTCCAAGTTTTCGTCAATTTCCTTTTCAAAATACATATGATACAACATTTGCACAGCATCCCGTATTTTAGCAATTATTGCATAATAGTCTAAGGAGTAGTCTTTATTTTAAAAGTGGTAAAATCCAAATTCAGTCCATTTTCCAATCCCACGTATTTGCACCACGGCTTTCGGCTGGTACTGAACCGAACACAAAACGGCTGTAACCGAATCATCCATTCACAAAAAGTGTAATCACTTTATCGATATATCTGCACACGTCCCATCCCTAGTCTGTCGACGGTGGTTACGTAATAAAACTTCAATATTTAACGAGATTTTCGTATATACTGTGTACATGTGTATTTAATTTTGTTCAACGTAGTTTTTAGGATATTTACGGAGTGAATATGCTTCGTCGAGTGTAATTATGACTATATTCATAAGCGAAGCAGAAATAATGAGGAATTTGTTTGCAAAATGTAAAGTGTACTTCATACTTAAAGACTGTATAAGTACTGATTATGATAGATATCTAATATGTAAAATTCTCGTGTCGCGGTGTTTGTAGTTAAACTCCTCCGAAACGGCTTGACCGATTCTCATGAAATTTTGTGTGCATATTGGGTAGGTCTGAGAAAAGGACAACATCTATTTTTCATCCCCCTAAATGTTAAGAGTAGTCCATCCCTAATATTTTTTTTTTAATTATTAGATATTTTTTTTATGATACAGTATTAAAAAATGCAATTAAACCCTCTACGATCAACTCCTATTTTTCCATTGCGATTTTAATTTCCTTCAACTGTGATTTTTTTTGATAGATTGATTCAATCAAAAAAAATCTTTTTTACAACATAAACTGTGGATTTACATCTTAATTACAACATAAACTGTGGGTACTTTTATTTTTCATAACCTATCATAGCTACTTGCATAGCCATGTATGATGAATTTGTTTGTTTGTTTGAAAGCGATTATCTCAGGAACTACTGGTCCGAATTGAAAGTTTCTTTTACTATTGGATAGCCCATTTATCGAGGAAGGCTGTATATTATTACGTTACAACAAACAAGAGTGGAGCAGCAATAAAAAATGTTTCACAAACGGGGAAAATGTACGCAGACGTAGTAGCGCGGGTCAGCTAGTTGTTTTATTAAACGCCTGCTTCTCAATTAAATGAAGAAATACATCACACCGTTAGAAGTTATGTTCGCTTAGTTTTTAAGGCAGTTCACTTCAAAATTGTTGTCAAAAAAATTGTTTAAATACATCAGCAAGTAAATTCATATTCACTAGTCTTAAAATCAACAAAAAATATGACGCCATACTATTCCGGATTTGTCATTAAACAGGGCCCACAAAACAACAGTTTAAAATAACTAAAACGTTTCATACCCGAATATTTTACCTGCTTGAAAAGGTTGGATGAAATTGTTGGGCAAACGTACAACCAAACAAATTCTGGCTATTTGCTAGCCTGGGGCGATGCCAAGTTGGCTTGATCTAGCTCAAGATTCGTCGAATTTATGTCCACACACATTTCTTCTAGATTCAAGTTAAGTTTGTAAGTAATAAAATGATAAAAGTGTCTTCCGTTGCTTTTATTTGGGTATCAAATTGGTAGAAGTACGAAGTTTTTGATGCTCGGATAATCGCAAGGGTGATAAAAAAATATTTGTTTTATGAAAGTTAGACTGTGATAGTTTTATTGAACTTTGTTTTTAGTGGTGTATCATTTTAGAAAATGACTGTCTCGGATTATTAACTGCTGAAACATGCCAGTAAAGTTTTTTGAACGTAAGTAGGTATGTCTATATTTTAGTGAATTGTATCAAAATCATATCAAAATTTCCTCTAACTTTATACAGTTAATTATGCGGTCTAACTCATTAAATTCACTACATGGTAATTTTAAATATTTTTTGCTTGTATTAGAATCCCCACGGATGCCACTTCGTCGAGAGATGACAAAGGTGGTGGTTAAAGAGTCCCACGATGTGCCTTCATATTTGGTCCATAACCAGAGCTGACATTGTCCCTTAAAAGGAAACTATTCCAGTTTTCATCACCTCCAGGTGTGATATATTATGGTATAAAATACAAACGAGAACAAAACTACGTCTCTAACGCTAGTTCGCAGTAAAAAAGTAATTAGAGATTTGCTAACGAATACCGTTTATTCGATATAATTTTCGCCGAATCGACTATTAGGTGAAGTTACTTTTTCAAGGCAACTTGAGAGTGAAAAATGAATAAATTATTTATTTAATAATAATAATAATAAAACATTTATTTGCATGAACATGGTACAATTGTTGGTAGGTGCATATTGTTATTTCCGCATATTCTGCCGCAGTCGGCGTGCAATTGATTTAATTTATAATAAGGATTACAATGATAAAAAATGTCAAATTACAATATTAATTCAAAAGATAATAGTACGAGTATCAATTTAAAAAAAGTATACAAATTTCAGGTTAATAAAAAAAATAATTAAAATGTCAAGTCAATAAAAAAAAATACAAGTGTCAATAGCAACAGGTAATACAAATGTTAAGTTATAGATATTTAATATTTTAGTTATACATAATTTCGAATTGGTTGATTTTTTAGGTATTAATTAAAACTTGTCATCTAGGTAATCTCTAATACAATAATAATTTTTGGATGTGAGAAATTCAAACAGCTTTGTTTTATATGGCACTAATGGTAAAGAGCTGATAGAGGTCGGTATTTTATTGAAGATTTTAATAGCCATACAGTAGGCATTTCTCTTAAACATTTCCAATTTAATTTGTGGTAGACGTAGTCTATCTTTGTGTCTAGTCCGGCTGTGTTTTGAGTCACCGAGTTTCTCAAACAGTTCTGGGTGTTTTTTTACAAATATACTAATTTCATATATGTATAAGGATGGGAGAGGGAGTATCTTATGCTTTAAGAAAAGTGGTTTACAGCTATCCAGGAAATTAGCTCCACACATCGCTCGGATACATTTTTTTTGTGCCTTGAAAGCTTTATCACTATCTATCGAGTTGCCCCAAATGATTAGCCCATATCTGAGGGCAGAGGATACGTAGGCATGGTAAGTTGTTTTGGCGCACTCTATATTGACTGTTTGTCTGATTCTTGTCAACACAAATACGAAGCGATCTATTCTATTGAGGATGTTTTCAATGTGAGCTTTTCAATTACAAAACTTGTCTAAAGTTATACCCAAGAATATACATTCATTTGTATCGGTTAGATGATAATTGTTGTAATGTATGTCAAGTTTAGATGTGTCTGAGTTGGATGTTTGGAATTGTATAATTTTTGTTTTGGACATACACACATCAAAAGTGTCTAGGGATCAAGCATTTTTATGCGGATTTCTTGAGATTGAGATGTGGCTTTGTAATAAATTTATGATTTTATAAATTTATATGGATCCTTTTTGGTGCATTTCATAATTTGAATCAGGAACTGTGAATCAAATTCGAGTAAAAGATGAAAATCAGCTGTCAATATTTTCCCTATAAAAACATACAACGCATTGAAGACATTATTAGTGCTACTGTTTCCCTACTACTGATTAAAACCAACGTTATTATGGAGCGGCGACGTCATTTAAGCAGGGAAGAAATGCTCAGAGCCGTGGGAATGATAGAAGCTGGTTCCCGGCAACGTACTGTGGCTTTAGCTCTGAATACAAGTCAGAGTGTTATCAGTCGACTTTGGACACGTTACCGAAGCACTGGTACCGTGGCTGAGCGCCATGGAGGACGGTATCGCTGCACCACACGGAGACAAGACCGATACATTCAAATCTTAACTCGAAGAGGTCCAACAATAACCGCCATGATGTTAGCCGTGAGGCTTCATCACTCTTCAGGGAACTTAATTAGCGACCAAACAGTCAGAAACCGCTTGCATGAAGTGAACCTTCATTCCCGAAGACCGCTACGGGTACCACCTATAGCAATGCACAATCGTAGGATTCGATATCAATGGGCTCTTGAACACAGAAATTGGGCAGAAGAACAATGGCGTTTCGTGTGCTTTTCGGATGAGTCTCGTTTTGGTATGAGACAGGATACAAGACGTATACGACACTGGAGAACCCCTGGACGCCAACAGCGATTAAAATCCTGCCAGGAAGTCCATCCTTATAGTGGTGGAACCATCATGGTATGGGCGGGTATTTGGATCGGCGGAAGAACTGAGTTGATTTGGATCAGAGGCAACCTCAACGCTCAAATTTATGCTGAGACGATCGTATCAGACGTCATCGTTCCTCTACAAGTGCAAATCGGTCCCTTATTTCAGTTAATGCATGATAATGCACGACCGCACACCGCAAGAGTTGTAAGACAGACTCTCGCCGCAGCTAACATCAATGTCCTGCCCTGGCCTGCTCAGTCGCCAGACTTGAACCCGATTGAGCATGCATGGGATATGCTACAGAGAAGAGCTCTGCCGAATATGGAGGGTATCCAGTCGCAAGAAGACCTTTTTTTGTTGTTGCAACTAACATGGGCGGCCATTCCACAGCGTGATTTGGATGAACTCATTTTGAGTATGCCAAACCGATGTTCTTGTGTTGTTAGTGTTCGCGGTAGAAACACGGATTATTAATTGTTTAAGTTACCCAATAAAATTTTAAAGAAAACTGTTATTTCAGTCTTTTTTTCGAACTTTAATGTTAGTGGTTCAAATGTCAAAAATCCCTTTATTAGGAAAATGGCAAAATTCTTTATTAATGCAAAGGTGACTTGGTTTATCGTTACTGTGACAAACGAAAACACTTTATTTGATGAATCCTTAAAGAAATAAAAAAAAAAAAATCAATCAGGAGAAAAGTTATTGCAAAAATATATGTTGATCCCTAGACACTTTTGATGTGTGTATTTATTTTTAAGTTGTTTTGTTCCAGCCAGGTTGTAGTATCGTCTAGAGCCTTATTGATTTTGTCTTTCAAAGTTATTCTATTGTCACTTTTGATTATTAGTGTAGTGTCGTCAGCAAATAGTATACATTCTTTGTTTACCGCGTCGGGGAGGTCATTGATGTATAAAAGAAAAAGTAGTGGGGACAATATCCCCCCTTGGGGGGTACCATAGTTGTTTTGTCTATAGTTAGATCTGTATACTTTTTTATTGAATTGGTCGGTTTTTACTATTTCAACGCACTGAGATCTTTCTTTTAGGAAACTTCTGACCCAATCATTGGCATTGCCACGTATACCGTACTTAGAGAGCTTTAATAAAAGAGTATTGTGGCACACAAAGTCAAAAGCCCTAGACATATCTACGAAAATACAAGCTATCTTAGTCTTAGCGTTTAGACTCTCGGTTATCTTTTTAATTAGTGTAAAACATGCCAAAGTAGTTGAGCTATTTTTCCTAAATCCGAATTGTTCATTTTTAAGGATGTTACACGAAGTTAGGAAGTGCTCTATCTTATTGTACATAACTCTTTCAAAGATTTTCGACATTATCGGAATCAAGGTTATGGGGCGATAGTTACTTATGTCTGTTTTATTACCCTTTTTATAGAGGGGTTTCACTACTGACATTTTCAAGCGTTCCGGGAACACACCTTCTGAGAGAGACATATTAATTATGTGCGTAAGTGGGGTAACTAAAGTCGATGAACATTTTTTCAATACTTTGGTACTTAGATCGTCATAGCCTGTTGAATTGGTATTATTTAATGTTTGAATTATTTTGTAAATGTCCATTCTGTTTACAGGTGTTAAAAAGATGCTTTTAGGGTTTGGTGGTATATGTTTAGTGATTTGTGAGGTGTCTATTCGTGAAGTCGTAGTATTGGTCAGGGATATGTAGTATTCGTTAAAAAGTTCCGATATTTGTTTTGGATTATCATAGGATGTATTGTCAATATTGATAGTGTCAATTTCGGTATTTGATGACATATTTTGAATATTTTCATTTATAATTTGCCATGCAGCTTTACTTGTATTTTTTGCTGTATCAATATGACGAGAATTATTAATTTGCTGAGCTTGATGTATACATGTTTTTAGTATCTTACTATATTTAATATATTTATTCTTGTGGTATTTTTTATTATGTTTAGCTTTGCGATAGTTAAGGTATAGTATAGGTTTTTTAATGGAGCAGCGTTTTATACTTTTTGTTAATGCTCTGTTTTTTACGCGCTTACATGTGCGCTTGACTCTTATAATCGGGAAGCATAAATTGTAAAAGAGAGTGAGAGTGTCGTGAAAGCTATTATATGCTTCGTTTGTTGTTGTGCTTTTTATAACTTCAGTGAAGGATAAGCTGTTGATACAGTCCTTGAATTTAATGATATTTTCTTCGCTAAGGTCTCTTATATGTGTAAACCAAAAATGCTGATTATCCTTGATTTTGTCATTCACTTCAAGCGTACATGTGATCGACTGTGTGGATTCATGATCAGAAAGTGCCAGGTAATGTAGGTCTGACTTTGCATTATGTACATTACTAACAATTAGGTCTATACAAGACTTTTTTCGTGTAGGTTTATCAATAAAAAATTTTAAATTGTTATTTTTTAAGATAGATTTCAACTCATCTGATGTTTTATTTGTTTCAAGGATGTTTATGTTCCAATCTCCACATAAGATAATATTTCTTTTTCTTTTTTTGGAAAGTTTATTGGCCAGAAGTTCTAGGTTCCTTAAGAAAATATATTCTTTTGATGTGGGAGTTCTATAGATACATACTACTATTAGATTAAATTTAGGGATTTCGATAGCACAGCATTCAAAGTGTTGAGGGATTGATGGATTAATATAGTCGACTTCTTTGACCTGTAGATTATTTTTAACCAGGATGCATGATCCCCCTCGCCGTTGGTAGGTCCTGGAGGAGGACGCAGCTAATCTAAAAATTTTTATGTTGACATTTGACTCAGCTCCTTGTTTAATAAAAGTTTCCGTAAAGCACATTACGTCTATCGTACCTAGAGATTTTTGTAGATCGTCTATGGCCATCTCCACTAATTCCTGTTTGCCAAGTATTCCAGCAATATTTTGATGAGTTAATGTGATTGTGTTTTGTTTAGGTTTACTAACGAAAAAGCAGGGTTTTTGGTATTGTTTTATTATATTTAGCAGAATAGGATGTTATTCTAGGTTGTGTTAGTTCCTCGGGCTGGGCACGTAATTTTTTGTTAGTAGTAGTGTTCTTTTGTGGTGTATAATTTGTGTTCCTTAGTGTATTTCTGTGTTGTGTGAGGAATAGTTTGTGGTAGTGTTGGTAGTCAATCTCAGTATTCAGTCGAAAACATAAACTTAGTAAGTATTTCTGGTGTTGATTTTTCGGGTAACCAATGTTCTTATTTATCTCATACATGGTATTTTGTATTTTCAAATATTTACAATTATCATAGTTTTTAAGTAATAGTGCCAAGTTAGAATTGATCATGTTTTCATTGAGGTATGGATTATATTGCACGTTCGTTACATAGACAGATTGGAATCTCAGTTTATAAAGTGCAGTACAAAGTTGAGATTTTTTGATAGCATTCAAATTCATCGTTTTAAAATTTAATATGTTGGATTTGGGCTATTGGGATTTTAATATTTATAAGGCAAGCCTAAAGGCTACATCTTATTTGTGTCGGTACGCTTGCCAAAACGTCTATGTAATTTTTCCGACTTGTTATATTCGGCAAATTCCATTGCAATAAATTGTCACTGTATCTAGATTGAAATAAAAATTGCATAAACGTATTTTAATATGTGCATACGTTGTTTAATATAATCTTAGTAATATCTGATACTGTTAATTGTTTTTTCAACCGAATTAAAAAAGGAGGATTTTCTCAATTCGATTGTATTTTTTTTATGTTTGTTATCCGATTACTCGCAGATGGCTGGACCGATTTGAAAAAATCTTTTTGAATTTGAAAGGATATACTTCCAGATTGGTCCCATTGTCATCAAAGTTCAGATCTGATGATGGAATATTGGAGAAATCGAGGGAACTCTTCAAATATTAAAGGCACACCTATAGTAATTTGGGTATATTTTATTGTGTATTTGTTAAAAAAATCTGCCTTCATTTTTTTTGTCCGGCTCTGAAACTCATCATCAGATTTTTACGAAATTTAAATGGGACCATTTCGGAAAAAAAACTCTTTCAAACAAAAAAAAAGAATTTTACAAATCTATCTTTATATGCCGAAGTTATGCTCGAACATACTTATCAAAAAAATCTGTTACTACTAGAACCTCTTCCTTTTTGAAGTCTGTTAACTAAATGATTTTTATCTTAATGTTTGTTTTTCCTGTAAAGTTAGCAAAGGGCTGCTTGTCAAAGCCTTTGTGTGTACAGGTTTTGGCAAGCACACCGAGCAGTAAGAAGTATTCGTTTAGTGACATATTAGAAATATGAACCGAGTAATTCGAATGTTGTACCCACTAAGGCTGATTTTAGTTTATCTCATGTTTCACCTTTTAATAATATAATTTGCATCAGTCTTATAACATGGTGTATAGTAAATTAGTGGCAGCACCTTACCCCCATATCAAGTTTATAAACATTCAAACAATGTAAAATTGGAAATTTGAAAAGAGTGGACGCGAGATTTTATTGCCAGGTTCTTTTCTCCGGCTTTATCTATTGATTGTAAACTTGACATTATATGAGTACATGTAGAATCCAGACGTATCACAAGTGTTGTTTTGCATCCAAAGTGAATAAAAAAATTGAATTTGACCAAGTATCAAGTATACCTAGTATGCCGAGTATGCCGGATACCGAGTATACCAAGTACCGAGTATAATATATATATACCGAATACCTACTAGGCCCCTCACTAAATGTAACCCTTTTAAATCCTGAAAAGAATACTGAAGTAAGAAGGAAAGAAAAACATTCAACTTGCGAGTTCTTTGATTAAATTACTCAACAAAGCTTAAAACGGAGGATTGTTTAAATAGGGCAACTTTTCTATTTCCTAGACTTAATGGCGGTGTAAGTCTTCTTTGTAGTTTTAAGTGAAAATTAAGGCTTAAGGATTCCTGCTCACTGTATATAATGGTCTTACTAACAAATCTAGCAAAAAACATGCTCTACTATGAGAGTAATCGAGAAAGATTAATTCGTGGGAGCACTAGGAGGAAAGATATGGTGCAAAAGATAGCACCATCTCTCAATATAGTTAAACACAGTGCTCATTATAAATAAATGAAACAAACTTTACAATAGACTTCCTGTTAATATTAAACTCACCATTTATAGTGTGGAGTTTGCGCGCCTCAAAAAAGTGTCAGCAAGTGACGAAGTCCCATTGGGCCGGCGCCCACCGGGAGTGCGGGATCGTTCGAAAGAGTTACCGTGCTCCCAGAATACCAGGGCGAAAGAAGGAACACAGATGGGTTTTAGTCAGTAAGAGTCTGACTGGCCCTCCCGCTCGTGCCCACAGCGGGAGAAGTCACTGAATGATTTCCCATCTATATAAAAAAAAAGATTATGGCAATTTTAGAATTAAGATGTTTAAACACAATATTACACTAAGATTGTTTATGAAATAATAAGTGAAATGAAATGTAAACATTCGCCTTTTTAAATTAAAATATTAAAAGCAGTATTTTGCACTGCTAAGCCAAAAAGCACAAGAACTTGATTTTCTCAAAATTTCCAATTGAGATAGCGCTTTGTGGCTCAGCAAGACAATATTGCAATGAGGTGTCCGTGATTTAGTGACGACCGAGCAGTTCAGTATATCTTCGAGGTTAAACAACATTACCACTGTTTCTCTACGAATGGGTGCCGTATGACATCGTGAATTCGTTAAGATTTTTTCAGAAAAGCTTCACTCACTGATACCGATTTATTTTAAATTTTAATCTAATCGGTCTATGAGAATTTGCAGAGTAGGAATGTCTTTGATATCTGCTACTATCAAATCTATAAATTATCTTCTACTAAGATAATATAATTCTATTTATACTACATTCTCTTCCTGTTTAAAGAGGAACTTCTTAACCTCTGAACTGTGTAACATCGAAAACATACATAATAAAATAGGTTTCACAACTCGAAAAAATCATGTGGCATTATACTCCCATTTATATACCAGTTGTCATTGCTGTGGGCGGCTAGTAGAAACTTAACACCAGTTGCAAGACACATGAGGGTAGATAGATTTAATCCAAATTAGGCGTCAGTAAAAAGGGAGTTAAGCCGTGACTTTTTCGTGAGTTATCTGAATTGTTATTATACATACTTAGAGACATTGTCACATAAATGTTTTTTCATAAGTATGGGTTCAATACCCACCCACTTTACCATATACCATATACCCACATTGTGTGATGAACGCGATGGCTTGGTCTGTGTCTAGGTGTAACTTATCTATAATATGTATTGTTGGGTACTATGAATACAGCGAGTTCTTGGACTTAGTGTTATTGATCTAAAATAAGTAGAAAGTGGTTGTTAGTCAAATAGGCATAATACTCGTAGCAGAGCTGGCTGGTATCACATCTTTGGTTGACATTCTCAGAAATGGAATGTTAGGATGTTAAAATAATTTATTGGAGTGTCTACTAACTCTCACAAATTCTTCCAAACTTACACGTTACTCCATCCCACATCTGATATTGGCAGAACTGTCGACTACGGCATCATTGCCATATAAAAAAAATATCGGACTTTTTCAGAAATTGGACTAAGATAAGAGTTTCTAAAGTAGCGAGGAGACCCGACCGTGGTCTCGACAAGTATAGTGCGCGTGTGAGTCCTGTATTTATCAACTTACAGTTTTGAAACGCTCAATTTGTCAAGTAACTCTTCTTTATGGAGTCAGTCATCGACAGTCCTATGCCTTTGCAGCCAAACTAACAATCGTCGGCAGACCGTTGCTGACACTGCCTTTGCTCCGTGAGCAACAGTTAAAATAACAAGTGTGAAGTACCTTGACATGTATACTCAAGATCAATAATAAACCTTGTCAAATATTAATGTGTTTGTGCTCGCATTTGCCTATACAATACCCAACAAAATATACCTACGCTTCTGATAAGATTCAGACTAACAGAATAATAGTCTCAGATAAAAAAAAATTAAGTCCGGACCCAGGAATCGAACCTAAGACTTCTGTATGCCAAACCGGGGCCGGAATCGAACTAACTATCGGGACAATGATGCTTTAACTAATTTTTTTTCTATCCTTTCCTATAAATGCAATTATTGTATTAATAAAGTATTTGGCAAGATATATGTAAGTACGTTTATCAGTTGTCTGGTGTGGTGGTAGCTCTGCTTAGTTTGGGATCAGATGTCGTTGTGCGTGTTGTCACAAGATATTCTAATTATATTATGATACAGTTTAATTTGTTCATACATATACATATCAACCCATATGATGGCCCACTGCTGGGCACGGGTCTCCCCAGTAGAACCTACTAGTATGTAGATCCTGGGGGTAATTGCCATAATCACCACGCTTGGCGAGCGGGTTGGTGATCGCAGTAAGGCTTTAAGTACGCAGAGGACGCTGCTGCCCGTCCTCCGGTGTGAAATCCCTTAGTCGCCTTGACGACACCCACGGGAAGAGATGGGGTGGTACTATTCTTAAGCCGGCACCACACGGCATTAAATTTAATTTGTTCAATCACATGTTACGAGTATTATAGTGTTTAATAGCGAAGTAGCTTATTGGTAGGTATTGTTATATAAAATTGTTTATGCAGTTGGTCTTCCGCCAAATAAATATCAAAAGTCCTTCAAGGTTAGGAACAATACTCGAAGACGATTAGGAAACATTAGTATCTTAGGTATAAATATATCTATGTGACCTATATTTCTAATTTGGGTCGCATAAGAAGCGGTTAAGCTGATGTTCATATGTTTAACCTCTTGTGGGTCAGTTAATCCTCAGATCAAGGAACGGCTTTGTAATACGTACCCTCATAATTTTGTACAATATACTCGTATCTGTAAGAGACATGGTTTTATCTTAACCTTACTATACATTAAAATATAATGCAACATACGGAATGCCTATTTAGTTGAATCTTCACACTACGATGCTATATCAAAATCATTCGACTAACTAAATCAGCATCCAGTAAACAGAGTATAAATGATCAATTGAAAAAGAGTGGCCATGAGTTTATATTACTATGTATGTTTTTTTTTTAAACTACCAAATAAAAAGACGATCAGGGGGCTTAGATAAATTTGTTCTGTACATAGACTTAGGATATACTAACGTGTACTAGTATATTTCTAAGTCTATGGTTCCGTAGCGAATTTGATAAAGCCGTACTTGATGCTAACATATGATATCAACAAATGGGATACGGGTGCCTTTTAAATGTATTAATGAATCCATCAGGAGAAGCTGCAAAAAAAATAATTGTAGAAATGATTACTTGTTGTTGTTGTGATACATCTGATCAGGGCATGATAAGGCTTGCATCTCTAACAGGACAAAAGCCTCCAAACAAAATAAAGATTAAAAAAAAAATCGCTCCCAAAAAAAATTCAATACTATAATTATTTTCCATTAACGACATCGCTATAATGAGACTTTGTCTAGACTCCCAGGACATGCGCCAGATAGTAAGCGTTAGATACCTGTCCGACCAACGGCGAGAAAAGAGTAGCGAGTAGCGATTTTATCACTTAAGACACGTACAAATTTATGTAGATCCCGTGTTAACAAGAGAGATACAGATATTAATAGTTGATCGCTGAGTGTTCATACTGCCGGCGTGTATTCGCTTTATACTGTATCTCATTTGTTTACACGGACGGGATCTCCAAAATACCTCTGTTGTACGTTTCTTGAGCAATAAATCGTTACTCGCTTCTCGCTCATCGTCTTTGGTGGGACAGGTGCCTTAAGCTAGCTCATAACAGTGTCCAGTGCCACCTAAATCCTTATTTGGCAAGATTTGAATATCACTGTACTGCACCTCCTCATTTGATCATCACACTAATATTATAAAGGCGAAAGTTAGTGAGTATGTGAGTGTGTATGTTTGTTTCTTCTTCACATTCTCAAATTTGGTATGAATTTAGATAGTTTATTAGCCTATGTGTTAATCCAGGGTGATTAACACATAGGCTAATAAACCGCTGGTAACACCCCGGGGTACAGCTAGTTAGTTCATAAGTCTTGCTACATTGCTATTCAACCGAAACACAGTTATGCGTTAACATCACTATTTCATGGAAGAATTACTGACACTGTTGTGGCAAGATGGCCACATATCATCTCCTGCCCAATGTCCGCAATTCTGTATTTTAACTACGATTCTTTTTGTATCTTCACTTAAAAAAATATGTATGATATATGTCAATGAAATCACATAAACACTTCGCCCCTCTTGTGTGTGTCTTTGAATGTATTTTATGCCTAGTCTGTTGGTCTGGTGTTTAGTGATCCCCACCCAGGATAAAACTTTGTGTGATGAGCACGATGGTTTATTCTGGATCTAGGCGTGATTTATCTATAATATTGAAGCGGCGGTAGTCTATTGGCTAAGGCATCGGACTCGTAATTGTGAGGTTGCGGGTTCAAATCCTACCCATTATACTACTGACATACCATTTCTAACACAAGTCATTGACGTGACTAGTAATGTGGTATCAAACCAACATTGTTAGTTATCTTAAAAAAAAACACAAAAATGTAAGTATGTTTATCAGAGCTTGTATTATGGCAACTGTCTACAAGCTCCGCCTAGTTTGACATCCGATGGCATTGTGTGAGTTGTCCCAAGATATAATTATTATTAATTATAATGTACTTTTTTATGTTAAACTTGGTCACTTAACGGTGGGTAGAACAAATAACAAATAAAAAACACAAGTGAATTTTCAGCAGAATACAGCTCAACCGTAAATAATTATGAAGTCTCTTCGATTTTAACGTTATTTATATTCAAAGAGTAATGAAATTTGAATAAGGATTATTTTGAATGAAAAATCTTCGCCAGACAATCCATTTTGGTCGGTTTTCATTAAGTTTTGTAATTAAACTTTCAAATAAATGCTTAAAAACCTTACGTAAGCAATATTTTAACAATAAATTTCAAAAATATACAGTGTAAGCGGATGTTCCGAACAGATGCTACGAGGCTCTACAGATTTCGTAGGCCATGCTACGGGACTACGAGGCTATGAGTTAATATTTTTCTTTTAGAAGCTTTGGAGATTAATTTTGATTGAAAACTTAATACTGTGCTTAGCTTAATAGCTTTATTCCTAATCTTTATTTCTTTATGCTTAGTCATTAGCGAAGATTAAATTTGTTGTAACGACATGCCTCGCTTTATTGGGTTAATCGGATTCTGTGACCTAATTGTGCCTAATTATTTTTCTAAATATAAATTTTAAAATTCAGTTACTATGTATGTAGTCAGTATGCAATGGATAGTTTTTGACGTGATACGTCTTATAAATTGATAATCGGGTGCACGCACGAAAAAGTATCACGGTCTGTCACGTTCCTCCTACTGGTAGGCTGACGTAATGTGGCTGTCGGGCGCATGCGCGTGCATGCGCCCTACGGCTGGCTGTTAAGCAACGCGAATGACGATATGTCATCAATGTCTTCTTATGACGTTAGCACGTAAAATTATCGTCCGTAAACCGACTTTACAGACAATATTTTTTTTAAGAGTCAGCCACTTATGGCGACTTTACCATTCACTCAGTTAGACCATAGAAGGCGTACGTTCTCGAAAAAATTGTGACATCCCCTCTGTGTCTTGGGAAGAATGTAAAGCCGTCGATCCCGCGTCTAATCTCTCTCCGATCATTCCAGATTTCCATTCCTTCAGACTGTAAGAGTGAGGAATTAGAACGTACTCTAGTAACCACTCATGTAATATATCCTCTGTAGTTCATTAGACTCCAATGATTTTGATTACCGTTATGAGACCATTCCTGTGGATGGTTTTACGCAATTATTTTTCTCCTAAACAGTTTGTGATCTCCTTTTTGTAAAGAACCAAGCGACATTAGCCTTATGCCTAAGGCATCGGTTTCGCAAGCGTGAGGTCGCTGGATCGAATACTATCCATTATACTACCGACGTGAACCCACTCCAAAGACAAGCCATTGAGCTTTGCTGGAGGGGTTAACAGGATTGCTTGTAATGTGAAAAAAAAATTTTTTAGACAACTTAGTTAATAGTTACTTTAATATTCTTATTTGAGCATATAGTAAATGTATTCAGCCTTAGAAATAATAATATCTTGGAACCTTCACACAAAGTCTGATTCCAAACTAAGTAGAGCTTTCACTGATAAACATACTTATATATTTCTAAATTCGTATATAAAGGGTGATTTTTTTGCTGGTATCTTTTTGGCAACACTGTTTTTGACAGATCACGCGTGAATCGTGTCTTGTGTCATTGTCAAACTTGTTCAGTTTGGTCTATAATTTAACCATGAATCGACTTACGAACGAACAACGCTTGCAAATTATTGAATTTTACTATCAAAATGCATGCTCGGTTAAGAGAGTGCATCGCGCACTTCTTCCAATTTATGGGCAGTTTGGTCGGCCTACTGAGGCAGCTATTCGGAAGCTTGTGACTAAATTTCGAACCCAGTTTACATTATTGGACATTAAACCACGAACACGCATACGTAGAGTGAGGACCGAAGAAAATATTGCGGCTGTATCCGCCAGTATTAGTGATGACCGTGAAATGTCGATTCGCCGCCGTTCGCAGCAATTGGGCCTCTGTTACTCCACTACGTGGAAAATTTTGCGAAAGGATTTGGGTGTAAAACCTTACAAGATACAGCTGGTGCAAGAATTGAAGCCACACGACCTCCCAAAACTTCTAACATTTGGTGAATGGGCATTGGCAAAGTTGGAGGAAGATCCACTTTTTTATCGAAAAATTGTGTTCAGCGACGAAGCTCATTTCTGGTTGAATGGATATGTCAATAAGCATAATTGCCGCATCTGGAGTGAAGACCAGCCAGAAGCATTGCAAGAACTACCACTGCATCCCGAAAAATGTACTGTTTGGTGTGGATTATGGGCCGGTGGCATCATCGGGCCGTACTTTTTCAAAGACGACAATGGCCGTAACGTTACTGTGAATGGCGAGCGCTACCGTGTGATGATTGGCGATTTTTTTTTGCCCAAAATGGAAGAATTGAACATGCCTGACATGTGGTTTCAACAAGACGGTGCCACATGCCACACGGCACGCGAAACAATGGCCCAATTGAGAGCCGCCTTCGGTGAACAGTTTATCTCACGTTTTGGGCCCGTCAATTGGCCGCCTAGATCGTGTGATCTAACGCCTTTGGACTATTTCTTGTGGGGCCATGTTAAGGCTCATGTCTACAGGGATAAACCAGCAACGATTGACGCACTGGAAGCCAATATTGAAGCATTTATTCGTGATATACCGGCTGATATGTTGGAGAGAGTGTGCCGAAATTGGGCCTTGCGAATGGGCCATCTAAACCGGAGCCGCGGCCAGCATTTGCATGAAATCATCTTCAAACATTAAATTATATTGATCGTTCTATCGATTCCAATAAAGATTTCATCAAATTTTTCAATTTTTTTGTGTTTTTTTTGAAAATCAAATCCTATACCTCTTAAAAAATCACCCGTTATTATAGATAAATTACACCCAGGTACAAAAATGTGGGGATCGAACCCACAACCTACGGCTTAGCAGTCAAGATCACTAACCAATAAACTAACAGACTAGCAGTAAGTTTCATCCCATTGCTTGTGTTGCCTACGTATCGATCTTTTGAGTTTAGTTAATGGAATAATAATATTCAAATCCATTTGCTTTTGCGGTTTACCCGTATATCAAATATACATCTCGAATTCCCTGGATTAAAACATAATTGTATATGAAAAATTGAACGAAATGAATTCCATATGAGTTCATAGATATCAAACATTTGGCCCGAAGCGGGTGTACAAGACCGAAAACGATGTGCGTTGGGAACCCACATATTTGTGATCCTACCCTCAGGGCTACCAAAGATACATCTTTTGACTTATGGGAGTTTATTGTGATAGAAAATAAATAAGGGTTATTTTTCAGAAAATTATTTTATGTGACTATAATTATTATTAGTTGAAGTAAGTTTTTTGGTACGATTTAAGCTTGTTTAGAGTGAAACGAGCTTTTTTTAATGCCACTAAAGGCATGAGATGTAACATAGGCAAAACAATATATTTTTAAACATTTGTAAAAACAACATTTTCACCCTGCATCGCGGGCGAGTCTACCACGGCCGTAGCAATTCGGTCGAAACGTCGAGCAATAAACAAGGTATTTTATCTTAAATCATTCACGCGATTATGACCTGTAATATATTTATTTTTATAATGTGTACAAATCGTGAAAGTTTATCAACATTTATTTTTACCCTAAAACATACATCGTGGCAGTCTTGTTAAATATTTATTTATTTATTGACTTTATACAGAAATAATGTACAAAGGCAAACTTAGTGCAAAAAGCATTCTCTACCAGCCAACCTTTGGGTGATTTAAAAATAAAATTATCTAGTAAAATACCAAATATTTATTTATTTATTTATTGAATTATACAGAGGCGGACTTAATGCTAAAAGCATTCTCTGCCAGTCTGCCTAAGGACAATGTAGAAATAAAGTGTATAGATGTAATAAACCGGTTGACATTACATTTAATCAGACAAATAAAACTAAAAATAGAATAGTATAAGAAATACACATAACAAATACAATCCATTTCCATTATAAATGTGAAAATAACTCTGTCTGTCTGTCTGTTACGCTTTCACGCTCAAACAGCAAAACCATTAAGATGAAATTTGGTATGGAATAGTTTGAATCCCGGGGAAGGACATAGGATAGGCTAGTATATAATAAAAACAAACTAAACTTATTAAAACACACACACACTTATAATTCTATACAACATATACTTAATCACATTACATACACACAAATATACATTACTAACTTATACTTGCGGCTCCGTTCGCCTTATAAAGACACGTTATTGCTCAGGTCCCAATTATAGTAGCGTGATAATATAAAGCCTATAACTTTATACGGACATCAAAGATATTGCCCCCAAAATTAGAATAGCAGTTAGTATAGTGTAAAGTAATTTATTGTTATTGTAGTCATCTACTCAATTAGTTGATCTAGGTTCGTTTTTTCACAGTTACTTTACATTTTTTTAAAAGTACCTACTTAATGAAAATAGTAATATAAATTTACCTTTTATTAACCAAAGCTTATAGCAAATTGATCCAATCTTGAACAAGTGACGACTGTTATATGATTGCTGTGGTTTGGTTCTATAATAGATATCTTTTAATTAAAGGTATAACGCTTAAGACGAAATTATTGTTAATAATTGGAAGGTATTGTTCTTAGGCAAACATTACCCATCAAATTTTGAAGAAACAAAATTAAAAAAATATTTCATATCCCATTTTCCAGAACCAACTTAGGACATCAGGCCCCCATTTCTAGGGCCCTAAGCTGGTACAATTATATTCAAACTCGTGACCCTACCATTGACATCTTTCATGACTCATTCAATAGTTTCAAACAGAAGGTAAAAAAAATTGGTCTCTTCTTGTAATGAAGTACTTATCAAAAGTTAGGTTAAGTTAGTTTAGATAGTTTTAATTTTTTGTAGTATTTTCTTATCTTTGTCTGATGTTAGTAGTTTAAGCAAATGCTGTGTACACCATAAGTGTCATGCATATCAGAATTCTCTCGTATAATAATTGTTTCCTCAAAAGTTTAATATGTATGATGTGGTTGTACTTATAAATAAATAAAAAAAAAAAAAAGAAACAGCAGTATCACACTCACATAGGAAACACCAGCAGGTGAGAAAAACACAGAAGAAGCATCGTAACAGTACATGCAAATCCTAAAATTCCAGGATATTATGAACCCCAGTAGGTGGCATGACATATTTATTCATACGTCAGAACCAACCCTACGTAATATGCATCACGTTGGCGTCTCTCGAACTCGACCGATAGAAATGCAGCGATTGTGAACTCTCTGTAGTCAGTTGAATGCAATAAAACATGGGTATTAGACTGTAACACGTTGCGTTTAAAATAAAATCATACCTTTATTTTATTCCATTAATATAGAACAACTTTTCTAAGAGTTGTAGAATATTTGAATAACGAATACAGTGTGTGATCGGATGATTGAGTCCTGGCTAGTTCGTTCACTCATAAACGCCTAGCACAAACCCTCAGACCTAGAAAGCAGACATGTTGTTCAGAGGTTTCCTTTGTGATGTTAATGTTAAGTTCCATAGCATTGGCCATCTAGCTGGTTCAACTGGGGGTAGGGGTGGGGCGTTAGGATTTCCTAGTACTAGTGTCTCCGTTCAGTAAGGGGAGGCCTCCGCTAAACTTCTTTGTACTAGCGTCTCCCCATTAGTAAGAGGAAACAGTATGGAATGGGATTTATAATTATTCTGAAGGTTGGCAAATTAATAACCCAACGTCTGGCACAGTAGTTGCATGTACTCCAGCTGCGCCCCCTGACAGACATTTGTCGCAATACCTAATGTAGGTAAATATAAAATAACAAGATTAGCTAATTAGCCATACAATTATCAATAACAACTTCCTTTTAAAAATATTTTAGATTTCGTTTAAGTGGATTTAGACTCTAAGCAATAAGAAAATGTTATTTCAGTCAACGAAAATTAAAACTTATTTCTTTTATGCGGCGCCGGTTTATTAAAATAAGAAACAAAAGAAATGTTAATAATGAGGCTAACAAAAGATCTGACTATTGAATAGACCTTTTCTTAGAAAAGTTTTACTTGTATACTAAATAGCTTTCTTTTAGATTTGCATTCAATTTATTCTGAACGAATAGATTTGACGGTTTTGTTTGTTATTTTTTTTCTTTAAAACATTTTTTAAATATATTTCATTTGTTACCTGACAACTATATAGCTGAAATGAAGGATTATATTTTAGCAGTCAGTTGTAATTTTGTAATTCTTCGTAACTAAATTTCACATTATCAATAGTATTTCTTTTTATTAAATACAACTCACGCAGTAGTGTACAAGCCATGATGAGTCACTGAATGACTTTACAAAAAATATACAAATCACGGCATAAAGCACAACCAGACTTAAAACAACAATTTGTGGATCACATAAACTGTGTCCCGTGTAGGAAACAAATCAAATAATACCACTGAGTCACCGAGAAAGTCAAATTAATTATTTTTATTGAATTCCATAGCACCCGTTGCTCATAGCTTCGTCTTGGTACAAGTTCCATCACCACGCAACTCAGGTGTGGTGAAATTCACTTAAGAAACTCCTGTGCTTACCACTAAAACTGGTCAATATTCTGTGAGCGTGGGTGCACAGATAAACAAACTCACGTGCGCCCTTATTCTTCTTCACTATAATTGTTTCCTCATTGATGAGGACCATGCCCGTCCTTTAAGAACGTTATGAATGAGCTTCCAAGTGCACCCACTCTGATGTAAAACCAGTGGGAGCACACAAAAGTAACAAAGTTCTTTGACCCCTAACTTCTCCCTATAATAAAAACAGATTCATAAGTTATCAACCACAGTCACTTTAGGTACGAAGAAAACTTTAATAAGAAAACTTTGTAAATAAATGACAAACATTTTACGTAGTAAGGTTGCGTCGTGAATAGTTGATCTTTCTATACATACTGAATATCTTCTTTATTACTTCTATTCTGAGAGGTTTTGGGGTTAAAAGTTGGGTTAAGTACGCTTGTGAAGGTTTGGATTTGGATGGTGATGAGATTTTGTAGCAACTTAAGGGGCTTCCCTTAATTTTGTGTGGCATTTAGAGAGAAAGGGGTCGACCCAAATCTCGCCAAATCTTGCGTTGGGGATAGGAGTGTCTTAGTAACTCTTACGTATTTTATAATACGCAAGAAACCGTCTAAAACTGGAATTAATTTAGGAAATTCCCGTCATGCAAGCAACTTACACTTGGCCAGTGTTGTTAAATCTCACGTGAGATTAGGAGGGAGGGAGAGGGGGTCAATCCAAATCTCACGATATCTCACTAGAAGGAGGGAGGGGTCTAAAAATTCGCCCCCTTATTTGATTAAAGTAATTCCAGGTATAGATCACATTCCAGGAGTGCTACAGAGCTTGAGGTTTTGTAAATCGGATAGATATGTAGGGAGGTGGGCGCCCTGCGCTGTCGGCCATGCTGACTGCCAGGACTAACCACACCATTAACAACCTACATGTCAAAATCGATATATTTTCTAGCACTTTGAGTGAACTTGTGAGAGAACTACTGTTTTTATTTTCATATATATATAACCTTTATATACCACTTTATCGAATTGAATACCACGCCTGTACATTACTTATAGGGATATAAGTAAATAAATATTTTGTACTGACTACGTTAAAGGTAAAGGAAGGATGTTATTACCAGTCGAATGTTCATTTGCATTAATAGTAATAAATACTAAACATCTCAAACTAGGCAGAACCTGTAGTATGGCAACTATATATACTTACAAGTACATTATATTTCTAAACTGGCCTGTTGGTCTAGTGGTTAGTGACACTGACTGCTAAGCCGGATATCGTGAGTTCGATCCCCACCCAGGATAAAACTTTGTGTGATGAGCACAATGGTTTATTCTGTGTTTGGGCGTAATTTATCTACAATATGTATGTATTTAGAAATATATAAGTTTGAATCAGTTATCTGGTTGCTAATAGTACAAAGTTGTAATAGTACAAACTCTGCTTAGTTTGGGATCTGATGACGTTGTGTGAGTTATCCCAAGATATAATTATAATTATTATTATTACATACATATTTATAGATAACAATACATCATCGTGCTCGTCACTTGTATGTACCCACACAAGTGACGAGCACGATGATATTGTGAACCCACGAACTCTGGTTTAGCTGCCAGGGTCACTAATCACTACACCAACAAACCAATCAGTATATTATAGTGCACAAGTGTATGCGCTAACACAAGGACACTCTCTATAGCTTCACTCTCATGAGTTTCAAATACAATTCAATTTTTCGATTCGATTGATGAGAAAGAAATTAAAGATAATATAAAGATAGATAAAGTTGTATTTTTAACATTCTCTGCTACAAAACCCTTTATCTCTTATAACTCTACAAATATACTGTATTAAAATACGTAAAATGCTTTTATTTTTCAGTTGACAATACCACAAAAACTATTTGGCAAAAGAATCTTGGAAAATTGGCAAGTAAGTTTTTTTAAAACAATAGATGCGGGCTCTTCGTTTGCCAGTATCAATATCAAACGAAATACTTAGAGGGAAACAGTCAAGTTACATAAATGGAGTACACATACTAAATATTTTCTTAAAAGTTGGTATTGTGTCCCTTTAACAAGTTCTTTTTTTATATTGTTGACAGTAAAAGAGATTTTTCTGAGATCCGTCGAGAAGTAGTAAAAAGAGATAGACTTCTAAATGCTCTTTCAGTGTGACCTACTATTCGTATTATTGACTAGCTGTCCCGCGCAACTGTGTCTGCGTAAATTTTTCCCGTTTTGCAACATTTCTCATTGCTGCTCCGCTATTATTGATTGTAGCATGAGCTTGTATAGCCTATATCCTTTCTCGATAAATGGGCTATCCAACCGTAAAAGAACGTTTCAATTCGGATCAGTAGTTCTTGAGATTAAGGCGTTCAAACAAACAAACAAACTTTTTAGCTTTATAATATTAGTATAGATGTACCTATATGTACCCAATGATGTTTTAAGTAAAAAGACGTAGATTGGCAAATGGAATAAGCGCCCAGAAAGCGGTACCTTAAAATCTATACAATTGACTTAGTTTTTATGTGTCAGTATTGCTTCACAGGCGTAAACAGATGAAAGCAGCGGATTACATTTTTCTTTCTTTCATTAGTGATAATTATATCATTCTTTGCTACTTTTACGACTTTTTTTATAATAGTGTGATATTGCAATATATAGATTATCCAAATAGGCATTAGTTTGCGGTTTTTAAAGTTCGACTGTGTTTATGTAACCTATCTACATCTTTGTTACTAAAAACTTCATTGCTATACCTACTGACAGTTAACGTTCGTGTTGTCACGTTGACCTTAGCAGAATTAGTATTCTGCTAAGGTCAAAGTGACAGACAAAGCGCAGCTCCTCATTATGTGGAGACGCAATATAGCTGAGCTAGGATCATTGTTGTATCTCACTGATTTGCATATTGCACTCCTTGATGCTATTGTATTTTATTGAAAACAAAATAAATTTATATTCTTTCTCTCAAGATTTCGAAAGATGGTTTCTAAATAGATACCTAAACTAATTACTAGCTTATAGTAATTTTTATAGGTATTTCTTGCCAATTACTTCATAAATACAATAATTGCATTTGAAAGAAAAAATTGAAGTTAAGACCCAGGAATCGAACCCGAGACTTCCGATCGCTTTACCGGAGCGCGAAAGCCGAACCATCTAACCTGAACTATGTCACTAAACTTGAAATTTCTCTTCCCTTGTTGCATACGAGTTGGGCTCTCGCAAGCGCCATCTAGCCATGTCCTTAAAAACTATTATGGCTATATAAGAAATAAAAAAAGTTATTATTATATATATATTATGATAAGCTTTTCGGGTAGATATTTATTAAAAAAAAACAATCGGCGCAAACGAAATTCAAATCTTATATTTAAATAAAAAAAAAACGTTACACTGATTCAAGTATTCGAACCACTGAAAGACCGTTTTATTTAAATTACAACAAACAAAAATTATAACAAGGTAAGCTATAGGCTAAGGTGAACGTCCGTCCGATCCGATAACCGCGCCGCAACTGCACGAGCAGCGGCTCTACCTCGCCGTCGTCGCCATTGCCCCACTCCGGCGCTTGTCAATCCCTCCTTATGTCATCGCACGATGACATCACGGTAAAGCCACGCCTCCCAGGGAATTATATATATATATATATATATATATAGGGTTCGATTCCTGGTTTTCAATTTTTAAATTTTTTCTTACAAATGCAATTATTGTATTAATTACTACCGCCAATTGCCAATTAACAAATTCAAAGGTGAATATTGAGTAGATTTTTGCCTCGTAATGTTCAGGTTGAGTTGTAATTTCCAAATTATATTAGACCAGTCTTCCTGTCGGATGTTAGTTTCTACCCGAATCATATTCATAACTGTGCGGCAACACCGCTCAACCTAGATCATCATCACCATATCACATCCTAGATCTTTAACCCAGTCAGTAAATGAGGTACTCTCATACATACGTCCCCTATCGGTTACAATCATCCGAGGGGTACCAAACAAGGATATAGCATTTTCAAACACTTGCTTTAATTCATTAGTGTCCTGTCTAAAAATTGGGTACATAAGACAATATTTAGTGAAAGCGTCTACAACCAAGATGACAAATTTAAATTCATTTGAATCAGGCAAGGGTCCTAAACACAGTATCAAACGACGTGTCTGGCTTTTGCCAGGATTCGATTGGCAGTAAGGGTTGACATGGTATTTTTTTTGCAAGATAGACAAACAATACAGTGCTGAATGTTTTCATGTACGAACTGTCTTAACCCAGGAAACCAAAAATGTTTATGCATCAAATCAGTAGTTTTATCAACTTAAATATGTTGATGCTCATCTATTTGCTTACACGACCCCACAGTGAACACCTTTGTCTGTGTAAGACGTCGCACACCTCGCACTCGGGTATAGATAATGCCATCTCTATTAAGTACATCAGTACCTACTATGACGGGGGTACTAGATATTTGTTCGGAACAACATGAAAATTAACCTCAAGCGTAATATCGGTTAGCGTAGTAAAATAACTAGACTCAACGTCTTGGTTTCCGATACCACGCAATGTATAAAACGAAGTTGTCGACACTACAAAATTAAACATTACACGTAGCACGAGATACTGCACGTTGTTTTGCAAAACAATCATTGGCCTGGTGACCAATCTTTTTACAATAACTACAAGATTCTTTCGAACCAGAACTACCCACACTATAATACTTATAAGTGGAGGGTTGGTTGTCATCAGTTGACTTTAAGCGCTTGGAACAATTAATTTGTTATATCGTTTGGTAATAGATTTGCGTTTGTGGCAGCTGCTCGGATTTGTGGGTCTGTTATACCGCGTATTATAATTAAAGCGATTAATTCTTCGCTAAGCCCGTCAACTACTCGCAAACGAAATAACGAGCGTCTAGCATATTTTGCATAAGTAGGGTACTTATCAGATTCAGTTTTCATTACGTTAAAGAGAATATTCGCGGTATCTATTCGACGCGGACATAACGATTAGAATTCCTTCTCAAAATTAGACCACGTGCGGTCATTTGTTGTCCACTCACTTAGCCACACACGAGAGTCACCTTTCAAACAATTGCCTATACGCGACAGACACTCACGATCATCCCATCGATTAATTTTACGCACATGATCTACTTCATCACACCACACAATAAAATCATTTAAAGAAGGGTCGAAATTAGAAATATAAATATGGTTCGATCTTACCGGGTTCAAGGAGTTGATGGCACTCACTAATTTATCGGCTACCTCACTCATGACGGTCTCGGCACCCGGGGGTGGCGCGGATGCTATCACGCTTGTGTCACAGGACCCCTCACGGAGCAGCGGCAACAGAGAGCCCGACTGAGACTCGACCTCCATCACTGGCGCGGCGCTACCCGCCACCACGGGCATCGGCGGCGTGTGTGAACGCGCCGATCGCGTAGATGCAGGCAAAGCACGTGACGTCACATCGGTACACACACTGGTTTGAACCGAATTGCGGCTCCTTGAATTGTCCTCCAACGCGTTTAAACGAAATATCACCGTTAAAAGTTGTTGTTCTATCGTCGGATCCGTCGAACGTCCACGGCGTCGCGAATTAGTACTAGTGTCTTTAGGCATTATGATTCAATAGTTATGGCAAAAGCAAAGCAATGAAAACGTGGCACGATCCCACTTCTGAGATAAGCTTTTCGGGTAGATATTTATTATAAAAAAACAATCGGCACAAACGAAATTCAAATCTTATATTTAAATTAAAAAAAAACGTTACACTAATTCAAATATTCGAACCACTGAAAGACCGTTTTATTTAAATTACAACAAACAAAAATTATAACAAGGTAAGCTATAGGCTAAGGTGAACGTCCGTCCGATCCGATAACCGCGCCGCAACTGAACGAGCAGCGGCTCTACCTCGCCGTCGACGCCATTGCCCCACTCCGGCGCTTGTCAATCCCTCCTTATGTCATCGCACGATGACATCACCGTAAAGCCACGCCTCCCAGGGAATTATTATATATATATATATATATATATATATATATATATATATATATATATATATATATATATATATATATATATATATATATATATATATATATATATATAGGGTTCGATTCCTGGTTTTCAATTTTTAAATTTTTTCTTACAAATGCAATTATTGTATTAATTACTAGCTGTTGTCCACGGCTCTGCCCGTGTATCTACACCGATATCTATCGGTTATCGCGACAAAAACTAACCAATATCTAATCTAAATAGGTTCAGTGCCCTAAGGGTGTTACAGACAGATCTGTTTAAATTTATGATATTAGTTTGTTAACGAATTTAAAATGTACGAATTATTTAAACATAAAACTTGCTGTGTTTATAAAATTGGAACGCAGAAAATAGGTTATTCTGCGTACTAATTAAAAAATCTAAAAAGAGTACTATTTTTTGCTATTTAATTTGATGGAAAATAGTCCGCTTTAGAACTAATTTATGTCAGTATCAGCAATAATTTAAAAAATACGAAAAATTAACCGTTATTACTACAATATTTAATCACTTTAGTAGTAAACATTAAAGAGTGGAGTGCGTACTGCGCGTCTAATCATCATTATCATCATTGCCCTTGCATTTGTTTGCTGATAAAAGAAACACACTTCTTCCTTTTCCCCTTATTTACTGAAAACATATTTAGAAGAAATATGAAAAAGTATAAACAGAAAAATAATCAAAAGATAATGCGACTCAATATTCAAAGATGGTCGGGACATAAACAAAATAACATGCAAAAAGACAGCATACATTAGTTTTCTATTCCGCCCTAATGATATTGAACAAAGTCGTAATATACTTGGCATTCGCTCTGAATTTCTGTTCCCTTAGCAATGCCAAGTCAAGGCAAATTAAACAATAATGGAATATAATGTGAGTACAATATTAGTATTCTATGCCAGTTTTCCATACATTAAGTATATGTATGGTACTGCCTAATTTTGTCTTATGATATTTCTACTATCATGACGTTTGGGTGACCATGTCTGAGAAAAAAAATTAAAGACATATTTGTTAACCCTACCCAATATACTACCGACGTGAACCCACTCCTAACACAAGCCTTTAAGCTTAGCTGGAGGGGTTAACCACATTGCTAGTTGTCTTTAAAAAAAACATTTTTTGTTATAACTATTTATTGCGTGTGCAGTGACCCTAACATTGCGATAAACAAAAAAGTGAGGGTAGGTGAAGATTCATCGGCCTTACGGAGTCCTAACATTGCTGCGACAGTTCGCTTGTGACCACGGCTGGTGCTGGTGTCCCCACCTGGTCGAAACCTGGTCAAGCAATTTTAAGGTCAATAATGCGTGTTAATTCCCGTATATTAAATAGTTATAAACATGCAACGCGGAAGTTTAAATGTTAGTATATTTTTTGTTATTGATTTAAAATGTGTGTATAACGCAAAAGCACAATTAAATTGTATATTTCTTCCACTATATAACTCAGCACTCTAGCTCAGAATAAATAATCGCATCTGGATCCTTTTTCACGTTATTTTTTTCCGTGTCCGCACGGAAGTAAAAATCTTATCGTAATGGAAAATAGCGAGCTGCGCTTAGAAATGCATTAACGCGGACATCTTTGAGCGCTTTGTGCATGCGCCGATTTGCACGGACTTGCCTCGACAACGAAATTAGGACCTTGGTATACATATCCTGGGTGGAAATTAAACTCACCACCTTTAGGTTGGACAGCATGCAAGCCATTTGAAAAAAGAAGTAGTTTTTGATACGATGTGATTCTTAACCGTACTTATCAGGCCTCCGGTTCATAAAGCCCAAATACCGAAACGCCTGAATCTCCGATTGGTCTTATTTTCAGAATGACTAATTCCCAAAATGACTGAATTCCAAAAAGACTGATTTTCTCAATGACTGAAAAGCAAAATGGCGCGTGATGTACATATATGCACAGAAACGATATATTATGTAGTGCAAATATTTTTATTTTAGGTTAGGTAGAATATCCCAAAAAACTTTCATCCTTATTTGTCCCATCTACTCCAAAATGGACGGTCACAATACCCAGTACTGCCCTACATAAAGATCTAAGCAGTCGATTCACGCAGCAGTTTTATTGCCTGCCTATGTGATTGGCGTAACAACCTCTTTGTTTACGGCTCTTCATTATGTGACTAGTTTGGGCTAGCTACGTCAAGCACTCACTTTGAAAAGATTGGAGTGCTCCGCGAAAAACAGAAAGAATAATGCCGTGTATCAATTTCGTATATCACGATTTTTACCTTTACAAACTAGAAAGGATTATTTTTCTACTGGAGTGAGGGATTACCTTTCTGTCTCAGTTGTGTATTACTACTATCATAATTAATTATTTTATAATAACTACTATATTATGCATTAATAAATGTCATAAAGTGCCTCTGTGGTGCGGTGGGAGTGTATCCGACTGCTACGTAAGAGGTCGTGGGTTCGATCTCCAGGATGAAACTTTGTGTGATGAGCACGATGGTTTATTCTGTGTCTGGGTGTTATTAATCTGTAATAAGTATGTATTTAGAAATATATAAGTATATTTATCAGTTGTCTGGTTTCCATAGTACAAGCTCTGCTTAGTTTGGGATCAGATAGCGTTGTGTTAGTTGTTCTTAGATATAATATATTATAAAAAGTATTCTGAAAAAATGTGTTCGTTCATAATTTAACGTGTTTATTATTTTTTATTCATCCAAAGAAACACTAAAAGTAAATAATAATAATAATAATAAACCCCTCGGGGCTAGTCGTTGTCTCCCTGTATTAGATTAACGCAACACTCTGAGGGCATAGTAGCAGCTCTTGAAATTCTTATGACACCAATAAAAAAAGTTTGTGTACTCTTATTGCAGCTTAGGGCAGCTTTGTGGCGAGCTGAATGTGCTTGGCGACACTGCGGTCTCGATGCCTTAGAGAGTCGGTCAGGGCCTCGTCTCCCGCTTGCCTTCACTGGCTGGCGGGAGTGGAACACCAAGAGCGCCCGCAGGACTCTCAACTCTATCTTGCCTTAGCCGGCCTTCCAGAGGGAGGTCGCCATAGCTTGTATGCTCGGGGGTGGAAGTGTCATTTTCAAGGGCATAACTACGGGAAAACCCGCTCACGGGCCTTCTTCGTGATGGTGAACCCGCGCCGCACCGCTCGACACCCCAAGCTGCTCACACCCATGTTGCTCCCTGTCGCCTGGTTGGCTGTATGCCTGTGGTGGCCAGAAGGGGGCCCATCTAGTGAGTGGCGTTTGTCAGTATGTTTTTACCATGTGTTTGCAGGGCAGGCGCCATAGTCCTTCAATAGTACCAGCTAACCATTCCACTAACACATCACCTCCATAACCCAATTTCTTAGCTACCACTTTTTGACAATAGTTTTTACACTAACCGGGGAATGTCGTTGGGTACATTTATATAGTGTATACAACGATATTCGCCAGTTTGTGTCACATAGCCTTTAGATTAAAGTGTCTAACGGGCCTCTACGTGTTGGCTCGGCTCAAATGACCGGGACTCCATAGTCCCGTGATATGGAAACGACATACATAATAATAATAATAAAATTTATTCATAAAGTATAGGTACAATAGCATAACTTAGGTACACATAAAAATAATTGAAATTGAAATTATGACGTTATACACTAATATTTCATACAAAGTTGTACGGAGCGAGTTGTTTTTGATGATTCTAAAAAAGACACTGATTTTACACTTTGACTGCGTCTGTGGCGCGGTGATGTGTGTCCGACTGCTACGCAAGAGGTGGGTTCGATCCCTACATGGGATACCACTTTATGAGATCCACAAATTGTTGTTGCGGGTCTGGGTGTAGGTACTTTGTGTCTGTGACTTGTATGTTTGTTAAGTCCTCCGCGACACAGGGCTTGTACCCTACTGCGGGAGTCGTATTAAAATAAAGTTTACGAGTTCTGAGTACCAATTTGTATAAAGTAATTTCAGAAAAAATCTCAATTAATATTAATATGTATTGGCTGATGTTTCCTTAAATATATCTACAGAGTGATTTTCAAAGATAAATATTTATTTTGGCGATAACCGAATGTCGTTGATATATATAATTTATCTTTTGGAGACTAACTCAGGTTACCACTAAATATCATAGAACATGTTTTTATAGGCATCCGATTGTTTAATGATTCTATGGGTAATATATATTTGAAAATTAATAATTTTGTGTTTCATTATTAAATAAGTTAGTGAAAATATCGCGAAATGTTATGGTGCTGGGATTCAGATAATTTAAGGTTTCAGTAGGTTGACTTATCCGGCCATTTAAGTAAATCTCATATAACATTCTCCAATGAAAGCTTAGTCATGAACAACGATTTAGTTATCGATTTTGGTAATAATTTCTAGAATTTGTAATAATTTTACAAATTCTAGAAATTATTACCAAAATCGATAACTAAAAAAAATCAAATAATCTTCCTTAACGAAAAACCCAAACCGTAACTAAAACGCTAATTCCATCTAAACCAACAGATCGCATATTAATTTCACAAACTCCAATAATTTTCCACAACATAACCTCAAAATCAAAAGCACATAACAAAGTGTTCCAATGCCGGATAACAAGCTTCCAAATTAATAGCCAGGCCGTACAGTAGGTATATAATAAATCAGACAACTTGGAAGGATGCGGGCTGCTATCAAAGTGGGTACGAATTTCGTTCTGAAGGTGACTTGCGAAAACGATAACACGTTTGGACTTGTTTGAGACATGTTCAGAGTCTTGTCTGAAACTGGTTTTGTGGAAAATGAGTCTTTGTTTTGTCGTTGAAAGTTCTTGGTTGTTCGGTTAATATTGTAAGAGAATAGTTGGCATGGATGGTGTCTTTAGGTTCCTATTCTGCGATTAATTGCATCTGAAAATGAATAGATCGTATTCGTGATTCAAATTCGCTTGGGAAGCAAAAGCAATGCTGGTGATAAATTATGATTGACGTGTACATGCCAAGTTCTCAAATCAATAAGTAAAGCCATAGAAAATGAAAAGACAATAAAAACTCGCTGTCAGTCCTTTCAAATGATCAATAATAATAATATATTAGGACAACTCTCACAAAGCTATCTATTCCCAAACTAAGCAGAGCTTGTACTATAGAAACCAGATAACGGATAAACATACTAATATATTTCTAAATACATACATATTATAGATAAATAACATCCAGACACAGAATAAACCATCGTGCTTATCAAAGTCTTATCCTGGGTGGGAATCGGACCCACAACCTCTTGCGTAGCAGTCGGATACACTCCCACCGCGCCATAGAATCAGACAAGACGACAATGTTTGTTTTTTTATGCCAGCTCCATATATTGGCTCCAACATCGGTCTCAACGCCACTCTTCCAACGGCTGGATCTAGAAAACAGCTATGGCACTAACGTTGGGACGAGCGTTATTCTAGATCCACACGTTGGACGAGTGGCGTTGGAACGGGAACCGGCGTTATGAACTCTACTCGTATATGCAGGAAAGTTGCGTAGTTTCTAAGACTTGCCTGTTCAAATAAACAACTAAATATAAGGATAGATTACAAATGTAATGACATAATAACTGGATCATACCACAAATAAATTATCCCACTCTTTCACGTCACAAAAGTTTCAGAAAACCACATTTAATATCTCCAAATGTAAGTTTTTCCTCAACAGTTTGTCAGGAGTTCTGCTTAACTATACACAAAAACTTGCATCTAAGTTACATAAGCGGAATGAATACAAACATTAGATTTATTTTGGGCACATTGATGAAAACCTGTTATGAGGAGACGAATAGTATGTAACGAATTGTTAGCCAATGTTTTGTTTTGTTCTAATTAATTATAGTTGATTTGGGTTGTGGTAGTGTTTTTAGAGTTGAAGAATAGAACATTTCCGATTTACGACATTGTAATATAAAATCTGAAACTAAAGTTTTTCTATAAACTAAGGCTTTTTCTTTGAAAAGAGAAAGTATGTTATGACCATAGAGATAGATTAACTATGGAGTGCACCAGCTGAGCAATTTCGGGGAGAAAAGTTGGAATCTTCGTCTTCTTCGAAGTGTCCAACAAATATTACCCATCACAAGATAAAAAGTTACTTAAAAATTACTTTGTGCTAATATTAATTGTACGCGTAACTGACAGTGTAACTAATATTTAGTATTAAAAAAATGAATTATGTTGTAAAATTTATTTGGAATTTGACTAAAGTGTAATATTTAATTACCTATTACAGTTATAATTAAACAAATTTTTGTCAAAGGATTTTATAAAAGTAGATGATGACAACCCAGGCTAATGCGTCACAGAGACATTTATGGCGGGAGATGTTTTTAATGACATTTTTTTCATTATAACATATTAAAATAATTGTTCAATATTTATACAAGAATGGTGCATGTTTGCATAGTGCAAGAATAAAAAGTGTATGGTGCCCAGAATGTGGACTCTCTTTTCACTCGTACCTAAGTATAAAAAATTATGTTTGATTCCAAGGTTTAAATTTAAACCATTTTATGTATTATTAAGTATATAACGACGACTTTAACTTTGATGCGACCGCTAATGACCATAATAAACCTAAATTGAGTATTATTATTGGTTGCTAATTAGTTTAATATCATGTTTTCTTTCATTTTTGCTATAAGCGCCAGATGAGTAAGGTGACCTTAATTTTCTGTGGAATTCACAATGTACTATGTTCGTGTTTGAATCTTGAAACAATTTAAGTTTTAGTAAAAGTATCTGTAACGAATCTAACCAAAAGAAAATAAAATCAAACATACGTTAACAAAATTACGTTTTAATACCTACTGAACTGTAATTAATAGAAACACGATTTCCGTTCTTTTAAAAAATTAACAGTTCAGTAGATATTTAAATGAATATATTAATTCCATATTAGTAAATAACTCTGTATTTAGCATTTTTCTTTAAAGTAGTCGGCTCAGTGGCTCTGCAATTAATTATTTAGAAATGTCCAGAAGTATAAAAAACATGGCCACCCTATTTAAGAAAGAAAACCTCTATTTAGAAAGAGATGGAGAGGACAACATTATTTTCAAGGTCATTTCGTTTCACTTTTTTTGGCCAGCATGTGGCGTCCATTATTTACTCTATCTCCATGGTTATGACAGAGTATCTCTTTTCAAAGAAAAAAGCCTACCGTAGCACAGGCAACTTTACATTCGGGCTAGTACATATTGTAAAGTCGCTTAAGCTACCAACAGTGTTATATAAATAAGCATAAAAATGGCCAAATATTAATTTTATTTATATTTTTTATCCTTATTAGGTATACGCAATGCTAATGACACTTCAAATAGAATTACGCTTTGAGTACGCAGAAAAAACAAATTTCGCAATTCTAGGTTTACATTTCAATTTGTTTATTGCGTATATTTATTTCATGGATCCTTTGTGACATTCGCGAGACTCAGATTAAAATGGATTTGTATTTTAATTACGGAATTGGTTCTTTGTCTGTTTCGAATAAGATTTAATTTCAATATTCACTGGCTTAGTTGTGCTAAATGTTAGATTTTTTCCACATTTCGGCGTAAGGAAAAAACTAAGAACACGTTATCTGTATAATAAAAAAATATTTTCGAAACCAAACCAAACCATTGATCAGATTGTGAGGAAACCTTGGTAAGGTTTCCAATATATGTTCATAAACTTTCGCGATTTGTAAACATTAAAGAATTTTATAAGCTACGGGTCTTAATCGCGTGAATATTTTATTTTAAGGCTAAATACATTTGTTCATGCCCGACGTTTCGACCGTATTACAACGGCCGTGGTCACAGTTAGACTGATTCAGCTCAGCGTCGCCTCCGAGAAGCGCGGGTTTCGGTAACTACTCTCGCTTGAAAACAACACTAACGGCATCTGCACACTGGCGTGTAATGTTTGTTTGGCAGTGTTTACACTTGCTGATCACGGGATTCTACGATGTTGACAAACGATATCAATCTCGGAGGCGACGCTAAGCTGAGTCAGTCTACCTTGGAAGGGGGTTCTGGGGACACGTGCGAGGGTCTAGCCCAAAAAGCTACAGTGAAGCGTGGCCTGGTTCAGCTAATAAGAACATAAAACCAAACCTGACTGAATTTGTAAATAGACTAAATCTATCATACATTTTGAAATTTAGTTGTTATGGTGGAACAAAAAAATAATAAACATACGCACAGAACATTTTAACCTTGACTAACTATTATACTCAGTTTTTGAGATGTTCGTTTTAGGTACTAAGTATGTGTAAATTATACACAAAATTACATATTTATCTATAACTAGTCCGGCCATAAATACTGTTACATAAAAACTTTTCTTTTTTTCTACTTTTTAATTACTTTGAATTTGGAACACGTTTATTATTTTTAAAAGTTCTATCGATTTCGCGCCCTTTAACATATTTATTCATGTTCATTATCAAATTACAACATGGATTGGGGTGTTAAAGAAAATAGGATTGCGGTGATCGCCTTGCACAAAGTGGGTATGAAGCCGTCAGTCGTATTCCAGACACTTCAAAAGCTTGGCATGAGCCGTATATTCGTATATTGTACTATCAACAGATATAACAACACTTTCTCTGCCGAAGACCATAAAAGATTAGGGCGGCCGCGTGCTGTTAGAACTACAAAGGCTAAATGCTGTTAAAGCCAGAATTCGTCGAAATCCCATTAGAAAGCAAAAAATCTTATCGCGAGAAATGAAGATTTCCGCTAGGACTCTGTCACATATTATAAAACAAGACCTGCAGCTCGGTGCTTATCGTCGAAATACAGGACATGCCCTAAATCAATCTTTAGAATGAAAGAGAGTGGATCGATCAAAACGCCTTCTGTCGCGATACGCCGGTGAAGGGCACAGAAATATCCTCTTTACCGATGAAAAAAAATTCAAAAAACACGATTGAAGGGCACTACAATAAGCAAAATGATAAAGTGTACGCTCACAGTAGTAAAGAAGCTGCTCAAGTGGTCGGAAAGGTACAGCGTGGTCATCATCCTACGTCTGTGATGGTTTGGTGGGGCGTGTCTTATCAAGGCGTCACAAAGCTACATTTTTGTGAAAAAGGAGTGAAAGCTTCAGGCAAAGTGTATCAAGAGATAGTCTTGAATCGTGTTGTGAAACCTCTCAGCTATACACTTTTTAAAAATGTACCGTGGACTTTCCAGCAGAACTCTGCACCTGGTCACAAGGCTCGAACTACCTAAGCCAGGCTTAAAACCAACGTCCCGGACTTTACAAGAGCTGAAGACTTGCCCTCTAGCCCAGACCTCAACCTTTAGACTACAAATTATGGTCAGTTTTAGAGGACATGGCTTGCTTCAAACGACATGGCGACATTGAGCCTCTTAAAAATCTCTGGAGCAAGTAGTGGCGAAATTTGCCTTGGAAACAGTGGGTAAATCCATAGATTCGTGGCCATACAGATTAAATGCCTGTATAAAAGTCAAAGGTGGCCATTTTGAATAGAATATTGTTTTTATTTTTTGCTGAGACTTTAATAAATATTATGTACATACAGGTTTTAGTAATATTACATTACTTCATTAAAAAAATGCATTTTCATTAATAACAGAACTTATAGCCGCACTATAAGACAGGTACATATATAATTAGGTACTTTTTCTGACTGACTGGCTGATTTATCAACGCAGAGCCTAAGCCGCTAGGGTCACAAATCTTAAATTTTGGCAGTTGATGCCTTTTATGTTGTAGATATCCACATGGTCGAACATACGAAGATTAAAGATGAATCGAATGCAGTAGACGGTCGGATTCAGAAGACGGTCATATTTATTGAGGAGCTCTGCAATCAACCAGTCAATGCAGTGCAATCAAACAGCTAGTTATCAATATAATGTGATAAACCTAAACTTTTTTACACGTTCGTTCTACGCGTATTGCTCTCGTTTGGTATACGAGCTTACGTACGACACAAGCATATACGCGGCGAAATTAAGCAAATTTGAAACAGCCCTTATACGGCAGCCCTTACAATCAGCTGCAACCTATACGAACTATCTGAACACATCTTAAATATTTCTGCAAATATTTTTTTACGGAAGTAAATCCTTTAGCCGGACACAGAACCCGCTACCTCATAAATCAGATACGCTTCGAACACTTTAGATAATCCTTCATCGATATTAATGCTCTCTTGTTTTGTTATTTTTGCTCAGTAGTTATTTATGATATAACAATAGTGTCGGGGATTGGTTCCTGGTTTATTAAAGAGTGATTATGAAGGAAAATGGTGAGAAATTAGTGAAAGATCAAATGATAATTGATTCTGCTTTTTCGTCAAGATGACATGACTTCTTCACGGGTCTACCCGTGACCACGGCTTTGCAATACGGTCGAAACGTCATATGTAGGAGTGTGAAATTGTGGATCTCACATTACTAGCAATCCTGTTAATCCCTCCAGCTAAGCTCAAGGGCTTGTGTTAGGAATGGGTTCACGTCAATAGTAAAATGGAGATAAAGTAGTACAGTAAAATGGACTAGAGTTCGAACCCGCGACCACATGATTGCGACTCCGATGCCTTAGCCAGTAGACTCCCACTACTTTGCAGTTAATTGCAATTTTATTTACCGTATACGAATTTATTATATATTTTTCAATGACCATTTACTCAAAACAGATCTTTAAAAGGTTAAAGATTTGTTTTGAGTGAATTAGTTTGCAACTGATTGGCTACCCACGGGGGTAGCCAATCAGTAGCAAACTAAATGCATAAACTTTTTTATTTCTCTTGTTATCTATAGACAAAATAGTTAACCGATAAAAATTGACTTTTGTAGGTAAAGATTTTGTGTGACGAATAAAAAACATTCTTTTCTTTCTTTTGATATCAGAATTAATATTTTATATTTAATCATTCGTTACCAGTACTTTGACAAATATTTAAACAAATATAGTTTTTACTTTCGTTGTAAGTAGATGTTACTATGTTGTATCCACTACGGCTGATTTTATTTTATCTCATATTTTATTTTTTAGTTAGTATAATTTGCATCAGTCCTTTAACATGGCGTATAGTATATCAGTGGCAACACCTTACCCCCATATTAAGTTTATAAACATTCAAACATTGTAATATTGGCAATTTGAAACAGTGGCCGCGAGTTTTTATCGCCATATTCATTTTTTCCGGCTTTGCCTATTGTTTGCGAACTTGACATTACATGTACAATCGGGGGCACGAATCTCAGACCACCATAAAGACGGAAAACACTTGACGAACATTTCTTGTCTCGCTGGTTGTGCGGGGCCGCCTCGTTCGCCAGTAGCTCACTATATTTCGATGAAGATGCACGTCACTCCGTACAATATTTTTGAAGTAGTGTAATAATTTTTAACCTCATTCTATAGAATTTAAGTAGTGGTAGCGGTAAGTTAGACTTTTGTCTTCTGTATTTAGTAAACTAATCTGCATATAAATTTAAGTTATGGTGTTAAAACCCTATTCCTTTATTTTAAATATAATAATTAAAAAAAAAATATGATAGCCTCGATACAGGCTATTAATGTTAATTTTTAGTTTAACTGCCTCTGTGGCGCGGTGGGAGTGTATCCGACTGCTACGCAAGAGGTCGTGGGTTCGATCCCCACCCAGGATAAAACTTTGTGTGATGAGCACGATGGTTTATTCTGTGTCTGGGTGTTATTTATCTATAATATGTATGTATTTAGATATATATATATATATATATATATATCTGTTTGGGATCTTATCAATTTCATCTAAATCGGTTTAGCTGTTTGAGCGTGAAAGCGTAACAGACAGACAGACAGACAGACAGAGTTACTTTCACATTTATAATATTAGTATGGATTACGTAAACTGGATATATACACTATTCATATTAAATAGTAGGTATATTGAAATAATACTTTTTTATTATATACTACTGCAAAATGTGTATCGCAGTACTATTTTTATCACATTCACTACTTTTTCAGTTTCTCTTAAAGATAAGGTATACCGTTTTATCCTTAAAGTTACTTATTTAAGTAGTAACAATCAAATAAATTGTGATTTTTATTTATAGTAATTTTCTTTTTATCAGTCATTATAGACTGAAAGTAAAATAGCATTTTGTATAACTGCGCTGTTGGAAGTTTGATATTTATTAGGTACTCATAGTTTTTCAAGTAAACTAATACAGTTTCTAAAAAATGTTAAGATGCACTTAAAAACTTACCGCAATTCCCAGCTGGTTAGCAATTTGGCTGATGTTTACTCCTTCCTCGTACAATATCACGATTCTGCTCATTTCTTCAATATTGAATGAAGCCATGTTCCCTTAAGTCCGAGTTTGCGCAAAGGTTCACAATCAGGCAATCAGTTCAAATCCTTTTACACGACAAAGTCGTCACAAAAGCAATCAGTCCAGGATACGAGCGGGGGATCAAAGTAAAAAACCGATCACTATCAAACTTAAAAGCTGCACGGAACGCCAACAACAGGTAAGTTGCGAATTGCCACTAAACAGTAATTTGTTTAAAAAAAAAACAAACAAACGCCATCGTTCTCGAATTGGTTCCGTGCATGAGAGGATAGGTCAAGGGGGCGAATATTTCGTCAAACTGATACCTCACAGATGTCCCTGATTGTACATGTAGTATCCCGGCGTATCACAAGTGTTTTTTCAACCTAAGTGAATAAAGAATTTTAAATGTTTTGAAAATCACGTAAAAAGCGCCGACCGAAATGAGCTCTAACTCTCATACATCTCACAAAGTGCCTAGTACATATAATGTTATTTCAAACTATGTAGGTATTCGTAAAAGTGAGTAAAGCAAGTCTTACTCAAACTTCCCCGCGCCTCATCAAAGTAAAATTGGCGCTGAAACTTGATGTTTTCATTAAACTTATTACTGTTTTCAGTCGTCTCTTTGTCGATGGTGTTACAACAAGGTTGCAATTTGTTATTAGGAGACCTTCAAAGTTTCCTTTAAGGAAGTTGTCTTTATGAGTCATCATTTACATAATTTTTAAAGTATTTGTTAATATATCAACCGTAGAATACCGTAGGGACAACTTGAAATTAAAGCATTTTAGGTAGCTGGGTGGTGATAGCAGATTAACTGACAAATACGAAACCCAACAATGGGGCTAATATAACAAGATCTTTAATCAAATAATGGCTTATCTAATAAGGTAACTAATACAATAGTCGACTTAGTTGCATAATGTCTTTCGCAGATTTAGAATAAAAACATTTTAAATAAAATTTAAAAAAATTAAGATGAATGATTTTTCCTTAAAAGTGTTTTATATTTATGACATTTTGAGAAAGAGACATGCTGCGTAACAGATATTTTGCGAAAGAGACGTATTTCGAAAGAGTCGTTCTGTGAAAGAAATATTTTGCGTAAGGGACATTCTGCGAAAGAGAAATTTTGCGAAATAGTCATTTTGAGAAAGAGTCATTCTGCGAAAGAGGCATTTTGCGAAACCGATGTTTTGCCGAAGAGTCATTCTGTGAAAGGCAAATTTTGCGAAAGATACATTATGTGAAAGATACGTTTTGCTACTACGCGACATTTTGCGATAAAGACATAGATACGACTAAGCCCGATAGTCTGGTATCATTCTACCCAGTCCAAGTTGAGTTTTCAATACCTTTAGTAAAAGAGGACTGCAAGCGAAAGCATGCCTACCTAGGTAAGCCGTTTTTTCAAGCTTCAAACTATCTCCAAACCAAAATAAACCGGCCCAGTAACTCCAAAAATAAAATCAAATAAACAAAGTCTTCTGATATTCATTGTTATTTCAAAGTGAATTGGAACATGATACAAATCATACACAACTACAAAGATTGTCATTTAGAGTAGTCTTTATCACCTTGTATTATTTATTTTTCGGCATCGTAAATAATATATTTTCTATGTACGCTGACTAAAATATATATTCTGGGAATCAATGACAGAACCAATGAACAAGAAAAAGAATAGTTAGATCTTTGTTGAAAGGGAATTAATGAGTTCTGATTGTTTCGTAGATTTATTCATTTTTGCGATAAAACTGGTATTTATTGTGAAAGAATAAGTAAGGAATATTAAAACCAAGTTGAAACAATAAGTTGATAACAACGGCTGAACGATCAATATTAAAAGCCATCCTGATTAATCAAGATTAATTAACACTTTCGCGGACGGTTTCAGTTTAAATTGTGTTTAAGAATGACACAATAAATTACCATACAAAAAGATTTGACGTATCGATTCGGTGTGTTGAATGATATTAGATAAATAAAATACAATATAACATAAACGTTTTATCACGTCATCGTCTGCATACGTTCATTAATAGTTGAACTAATAGCCTTTAAATTCTCCGTTATGTCGTAAATAATGTTCTAATTTTGAACGTGATTGTACGTTCTGCTTTATCAAAATCTCAAATAATGACGTAAAATTACGTTCTGTCCGCGAAAGTATTAAGCCGCGCGACGCCCTACGAGTGTCACTTGCACGTCTGATCGGTCGCAGCTTCAAGCCTACGTACCAATTAGAGTAACTACGTTTTCAAGCCATCTACCGTGTTAAGCGCCCTGAAAACAATCAAATTTATTTGTCAAATAAATTTCCAACTCCAACTATTTATCAAATAAATTTCCAAATTCCAACAACCACCAAACAAAGTGCGTCAAACAAAATGCCAGAACGATTAAAAATGGTGTGTTAAATGTTGTAGCTTGAGATTTTATTTCCCGAACACCGCTGTTCACGTTCAAACATTTTGCCAAACACGACATTAATATCATTTTTCTTAAAACACGTAGAACGCTTGACAAACACGTAAAATAAAGCAGTATACTATGAAATTATTTGACAAACAATTTGATCGTTTAGACATTACAGAGAGGCGCACGCGCGCCATCTCATTTGTGTATTTGTTACTTTAAGCATATCATTGTATAATCTGTGTCCAAATCGCTACAAAATAAACATTGTCTTGTTTGACGACTGTTTGTTTCTTAAATAAAAAACCTAAAACCAAACCACAAAAACACAATTATTGGTTTTAAACATTCGCGTTTTTACACATATCAGGACTTTATCGTTAAATGTAACTAAGTAACGAACCTTTTAATCACCCGACGTTTCAATAAAAGGTAAGTACACAAGTTAATATCACACTTCTTTTTTTGGAAGGGGGGGGGGGGGGGGGGGTTAAATACTACGTTTCTTTACAATCTCCAACAAAACAGTAAAATACTCATTCATTAACTTACCTCCCTAAACAATTCCAAAATTACCTCACCCAATAAAATGCAAACACGAACCCATGAATTAAATAACAATAAATCTTCACTTTTATGCAAATGAAAGTCGTAATAAAACGGTGATGTTAAATGGGTTAAAATAGTTAAGCATACAATCTCGTTAGCTCGCTTCCGTAGTTTATTTTATTTATTTTGTGTATAAAAACATAATAGTCGTTAATATATTAAAGTATACAAAAGAGTAAGGGTATTGTTCTGTTTGGATTAATATGGTGGTTACCGGTCCAGTCGAGAATGGGTGAGGCCTCTCTATTGGCGAGTAACAATCACAAAAATATTATTAAAAAATATCAGACTGCTTAAAATTCATAACTAAATAAAAATTAAATAGTCTGTGTCACTCTCACAAGCGTGGACCTGGACTGCGCTATAAGCTCATAAAATTGACCACTCTCTAGAAAGAGACAACGCTACTCTGTGGACAATACCTGTCAAAGAGATGGGATGGGACGCCGTCCAGGGGGTCTAGACAAAGTCACAATCGAAAAGCGATGTCGTTAATGAAAAGAATTTTATTATGGAATTTGACGTTTGCGGTGGAGACCATAGACACTTTTTTGCGAACGATTAGTACGGCGTTATCGAATTCATCACGGAACGAATGTACCTTGTCTAACCCCCCAGATCTATCAATGCTCACAAGTGTTGTGCATACAACTACAAGGATCATTTGGCGCGTGGCCGAAATCAGAACTAACACCGCCATCTTATAAAGCGCCCTGATGTCAATGTCATCCAAGTGCAATTGGTACGTGGCCGAAATCAGAACTAACACCGCCATCTTGTAAAGCGTCCTCATGTCAATGTCTGTGTAGCACTGTTTATTGTATGACCGAAGTTATGTAGTGTTTATCGACATCGAAACGAATAAATGTTTTCTTTTATTCTTTAGGTAACACTATAAGATTATAGTATAACTATAATTCAAAGCGTACCAAAGGAATGCAAAAACTATAATCTTCCTTTTGGCATAGTCGGGTAAAAACCAGGCACGCAACCTTGCTCGGCATGCTCGGATTTATCGTGCAGCATATTATGCCTCGTAGCGTATACAGGATGCGGCATGATTTTTAATATACTAATAACCTATTATGGCTTGTTTACATAAAACTAAATTAAAAATGATATCACAATTATTGTGATATTACATTTGGAAAATATTTAATATCACCTACCACTTGTTTTTGGACTATTTTCCTATACTAAAATCATTGTTTATTGAATTTTAAACCTGACAAAGAAACATCGATTTTAACTAAGGGCTTTCACAAGTGTGTGATATTGGTTGTGTGACAAAAGTAGGTGGTGGGTGGTGAAGGGTTAACTTGTAATATTTATTTTTCAAAAATTATATTACAAAGTAATATAAAGAATTATTGTAATATAAAGAACCACGAACGGAAGGTTAATAATATAATAAAATCGCCTTGTATATGACGGTACAAACATTGTAAGGTATGTGCCCCAACTACGTTACGCCTACTCATTACGTTACAACTATAACTTTAACTTTTAAAGTTATGGAAACATTTATTTTACCAAATGAACGCATATCGCATATAAGTGCATTCCACTTAATGTTTTGAACCGTAGAGCAAATATAATGCTCGTTCATGTGGTAAATGAATACATCGAGGTGAGTGAATTCGAATATAAAATAGATATTTCAGCAGAACCTCTACTATATAACCTCTAGTACCGTCCAACATTTGCTCAGAAATAATTGTATTAAACTAGCTGCTATTTTTAGGGTTCCATAGCCAAAATTACAAAAACAGAACCCTTATAGCTTCGTCATGTCAGTCTTTCTGTCTGTCCGTTCGTATGTCACAGGCATTTTACTCAATAACTACTCAATGAATATTGATGAAATTTGGTGGAAAGTTTTTTTGTAGTAGCCAATACTTAGTTTGATAGCTAAATAATAACAACAAATATTGGTAAGGGGCGCACTTCATACATGTAACAGAAGCTGTTTTTTTTTAAAGCAAACATCAACGTGATGCATGGCATCACGTTGATGTTTCGACTAATAATCGAATAATAATAAAATACTAATAATAAATATACATTTGCGAGATTCATTTTTATTTATATAGATTAGTTTGGTAAGGTTGTTTATACGAGGCTTTAAACATAAAATCCCCGACACGTTAGACAAAATAATGGTTGTCTGTAAAGTCGGTTTACGGACAATAATTTTACGTGATTACGTTGTTTAGCAACCAATCAATATCGTTAGTTCCAATTGTATAGCATGTCATGTTGCTGCAATCGCCATTCGCTGTTACTGCTTAACGACCAATCAATAACATTACCGTTGCTTAGCAACCAATCAATAACGTGACACTTTTTCGTGCGTGCTCCCGGTCATCGGTCATCGACTTATGAGACGTCATCATGTCAAAAATGGATTTTCATCCAGTAAAGTTAACAACCAAACTTCTCTTCCGTTAAAAACGCATCAAAATCTGTGTCACCGTAAGGGCGCTACGATGCCACAGATAAACAGACATTACATTTATAACATTTACCGTAAGATGTTTAAAAAACTGTTAAAATGAATCTTCCTAAACATCCTAAAAAAAATAACCTCTTTTTATCTTCAAGGAGGTTAAAGATTCGGTTCGTAGTATGTATTCATATCACAGCATCAATAAAAATCGTGCCACTTTGATACGTACCCTTCTTCGTTCTCTGTGCTGGACCCAAAACTTTGTGATTTATGAACTCCGATCAAGGGACGTTCCGTTTCGATGTGAAGGGATGAAAAGCATTTTTCATAGTGTCGGTATGTCGCTATGTATAACGTGAAACACGGTATCTTTTAAAAGGAGCTCTGCAATGCGCTGCAAATCGGTTTGTGTGAATTTCAGTAGGCATTTAGGTATTACTACCATATACAACGTTATTCTTGGTATAGTACAAACCTAAAAGTAGTTTGGGGTAGTAGTAATGGGGTAGTTTGTGGACCACGTTATATTTTTCAATTAATAAATAAATCAGTTATTAATTAGTTCATTATTAATTCTAACAGTCCAAATCCTGTTCACAATGTGGTGTGAAATGTAATCATCACTTATTTTTACCAGTCGGGTAAAAATAAGTGATGATTACATTTATATGATAGATATATATTTGTAGGGAAGGGTTATGTTTTTCGCGCGTATCTTGTATGTATGTTTGTATGTAATATTCTTTATTACCTGATATCTCACAATACACTGAACGGATTTATACAATTAAGACGTTGTTAGATTCGTCTTGATTGCTCAAGTGTTCTTAGATATGTGACGTTTGAAAATAATAATAATAATAATAATAATAATAATATCTTTGGACAACTCACACAACGCTATCTGACCCCAAACTAAGCAGAGCTTGTATTATGGAAACCAGACAACTGATAAACATACTTATATATTTCTAAATACATACATATTATAGATAAATAACACCCAGACACAGAATAAACCATCGTGCTCATCACACAAAGTTTTATCCTGGGTGGGGATCGAACCCACGACCTCTTGCGTAGCAGTCGGATACAGTCCCACCGCGCCACAGAGGCAGTCGATATAATGTCATGTCAAAATAAAACCATGGCGGCTTTTATTTTGACATCTCACATGTCAAAATAAAGAGGTGTGAAAAAAAAGTTGTTTTAAATACTGCAATATGGGTGTCAAATTAAAGTGATTATCTTAAGCATTTCAAAAAGGTGATTATGACTGTAAAACTAAAAAGTTAGTTAGCAACCATTCTTTTTTCAATATTTAATACTTGACAATAACTGTGATAAAAGTTAGTTGTTACATCGGTTACATCCTACAACCACTAAAAAGTATAATTAAAAAATAAATTTAAAAATAATAAACATGCCTGCACAAAAAAGATGGAAACGAGATCCCCCTCATAATTATATAATTTCATGCAGTCGGAGGCACTTTACTAAGTTCATCGAGAATCGTTATTGCGTAGTTATGTAGGGGATCTTGTTTGCATTTTTTATGTGCATTCAGATTTTTTATTTTTTAAATTTATTTTTTAATTTCCGAAATAACCATGGGTTATGTACTACGAGATGGAATGAGCAAGATAGTGCGAAGAACACAAGAAAACTTGAATAGCTTATAACTATGCAAGTTTTGAAAAAAAATCATTTTCTTTTTCAATAACCCTTCTTTACAGTCGGGTAAAAATAACCTTGTATAACGTGTAACAGAAAGGTGTGCTCAAAATCGAAGGTACTTATGTACATGATACGAGTATATAATGTTCTTAATTTTATTGAGATGTAACTATTCCATAATTTCGATTTTTTGATGAGTTTTCTTATTAATTAAAAATAAATTAATTGAAAAAGGTTTGTAATATAAATGCAATCATATTTTCCACTACGTGAGTAGCGATAAACTTATGCCATACACTGTCCGCTGCTAAAATTAAACTAAAAATGCTATATGTATACAATAAATAAATAAATGATGGTAATCGGAGATTATAATGGAAAGTCTGCTGACACCATTGCATAGAGGAGACATTTTTGCTAACTAGTGTCCATTACACCTAAAAAAACAAGTCGTCAAATTTCAAAAAACAAAAAACATTGAAATGACAGACAATGGACTGATTTCCCAGCTGTGCACATGGCTAGCTGTCATATCAAAATCTCAAAAATATGACCACTTCTGCTGACGTTTTGACACATTTTGTTAGCTCTTTATTGAAGCTAGCAACACCGAGAATAAATATTCGCGTGTAAAACTCAGTAACACTTTTAAAAATAACATTTACCATTTAAATAGTTAATGTTTGCACATTATGCAGACATCCAACGCAAAGGGAATGTAGTCTTTAGCATAATATATTTAATTCTAGCTACAATGGCACTGCTTGTATGCAAATGACTAAAAACAATGAGAAACAAAACGTAATTGTTTTAAAATACGTTTAGAATTTCATGAAAATATTTCTGTTGTTGTTCATAAGTTAGAAAGTAACAAATACATAAGATATTATAATGGAAAAGGAATTAAATTAAGAATTACATATTTAATAATTAATAATACAATATACAAAATATTTAAACTAAAAAGGAGAACAAAACCGTTTAGGCGTCAAAGAATGCGTGCCGATCGATGTCAACAGGTAACCTTTCCAGACTAACAATTGAAATGAAATGTATATTACAATCAATGAATATATAAAAACTTAAAAAGTCAACATTTACAACTAAGGCAGTATTTTTATTAATTGTAAATATGGACTTCATGCAAAATAAAAATGGATTATTAGATATATTTCGGGACTTAATCGCGTAAATTATTTAAAGGTACGAACCTTTTATTTACCCGACGTTTCGATCGAATTGCACCGGTCGTGGTCACGGGTAAAATAAAAGGTTCGTACCTTCAAATAATTCGCGCGATTAAGTCCCGAAATATATCTAATATGTATAAAAATCGCGAAAGTTTAAAACAAAAATGGATTAATTTAGGCAAAATAGGTCAATCTCTTTTCATTTATTGAACTGGGGATATGGGTATATGTTTGCGGATCTTATATTCTAATACAACGTGACGTTGAAGAATATTTAACCATTAAGTATACAAGAAATAGGTTACAGTACAAGTTATTTTATTATAATGTTAATAAAAAAAGTATAGTAATAAAATATATTTGAATTCAAAATATATTTGAACTCTCAGAAAGCTAAATTTTGAAGTCCCCTTTGTTAAGAAAAAAAACAGCCCGGAGACGTGCAGAATTATTTCGCTGGTTTTATATTTTTTTAATGATTATCCTACCCAGTAGTAATTCTTGTGTACAAATAACGATCAAATAAATCATGTTAACTTTTACTTTACGATGTTTGTGAATATTGCTACGCCTCTGTAAAAATTTCCATTCAACTGGGACGACTTACTAAACTAAGCTAAGCCAAGTAGATCAGAGCCAATCAGAGATTATCCTCCCAAGACGAGTTTCACCAAGGATATTTGTAGTATTCACTCGTAAATACTCATGGAATTCTTACCTTCTAAGTATGTATATCTCAGGATTTTCATCTTATTATTCGTCATATTTCTCCTTTCATATTTGTTTTTAATTCCTGTGAAATTATAAAAAATCCCTATTTATACATTTTTTTATCATTGTGACAGAGTCAATGCTTCTTTTATAAATAATAGGTTAGAGGTCCATTGTTTTTTTTGTAAAAGTTTGTACTAATTATTCTACATATTTCAAACTGGCTGTGTGTAATTTACTTATAAAATTGTAGACTTGAAATAGGATAGATTTTGAAATTGTTATGTTCTTCGAGAGTTCTATTTAGCAAATAAAATCGGAATGAATTGGGATTCCAGTTTCAGATTTCATAGAGAAGACAACAAGAACTCCACTTGTGCTATGCACCACTGCATTCTAACATTGCACCGTTGCATTCTAGAAGTGCAACGACCGACGCCTACACACATATTAAATCTGCATCTAAAGGGCAACTGCATCTGAAGTGCAAGAACGTTTAGCTTAGCAGCTTAGAAGCAGGCGTCGAGCCTGCTTCTAAGCTGTACCGCTGCACATGGACGACGCTGGCATATAGCTTTGTGTATTTGTACGCCGAAGGACGATTTTGTAATATAAAGTTAATTTAATTGGAATGAAAATTCGTTTTACCTGTTTTTAGATATATTTTACACGCCACATTTTACTGATAGCATGGCCATACGGCGCACTGCACTTTATACAAAAATCGATATGCATTCAGGAGGATGCGGCACACTATATACTAACTGCTGACAGGATATTCCACAGTTTATTACTTTGTTTATAGATGGAATACGACTGACCAGTATGAAGTGTTGCCTACCTTATAGTTAAATCTGGTTATATGGTCCGCCACACTTAGGTAAGCAACTGGGAACGCACATAGAAAAGTGTTAGGGCGACAACGAACTCTTTATAAAAATAATGAAATATTTATTTTCAAAATGTCTCCTATAATATGTCCAGAACAAGGCCCTGGCTACTTGACTGCATGTGGTCGTAAGCAGGGCCCCTGGTTCAGAGAGTCTCACCGTGGCATTAAATGTAGAATCATTGAATTCTATAACCTAAGTAAAAACTTATACATAAGAAAGTACTTTGACTTTGATTTCATCAGCAAGCATCCTCTGGATGATATTTGGGCTGTACACGATGCATTATCGAAGCGCATCTTTTGCGCATGATTACCGTGAAGCTGTAATATTGTTTAATATAGCTTTAACAGAGAGCCAGTCATCACTGTCGAGAGATAAAATATACGCCCGAAAAAGAAAGAACATTTTATCAAAATATATTGCAAGTTCTAACATAATCTAACGTTCATCGACATCAAACCCTACATACATTTAAAACGAATCAGAGCACCATAAATTTCAAGTATAATTATCACAGAACTTCGCAGCACTTCTCATATTATCTACATACTCATACATTGAAAGCTGTTACATCGCATTACCATAGCAATCTGCATAAAAGTGTTCACGTCTAAAATTACAGTTTTGCACGCTCCAGCGATAATCTGCGAGTAGATGCTCTCGTATTTCTGTTTTTATTTTTATACTAGGCTGAGCTGTGGTTACGTTTGCGAGCGGTGTTTCATTTTAAATTTTGGAAATTGGAGTAGCATTTTTAAGACAATTCTAGCGAAATATTATAAGCTCTGTGTCGTGGGGGGCTTTAGAAATATATGCTCTAGGTTAATTTCCGTGCATCGCGGCTGATGCGCGGGGATGATTCGACAATAGTCAGGGTATGAGAATGTATTGCACTGTTTCCGAGTCTGCGGCAGACGCGCGCTGCCGACGACTGACGTAGGCTGCGCGCGCACTCTGACTATTGTCACATCAGCCGCCCGCGTCAGCCGCTCGTCGTAAGGCGCGCGCGGCTCGCGATCGGCCGCAATGCACGGAAATTATGTATGTAAGTATGTACGACTGGTGCTTAAGAGGTCATGGATTCGATTCACACTCGGGACATCCTTGTCTTTCACATTTTGTCTGCTCCAAGTCTGGGTGTAATTACTATGGATCCGTTACTTGTATATTTGTAAAGTTTGCGACAAGAGCTGTTATTCCTGTGTCGCAAACTTTGTAGTAATGCAAGAGTTGTCTTTAAAAAAAAAAATAAGAATCTCAAGTACTCTGAGACAAGGAACAACAATTTGTAATTAATACAAACTGATGTTTCGTGTGGGAATCAAACCGTTATTCTCATACGTAGCAGTCCTATACACCTCCACTACGCCCCTGACACAATCAGAATGTTATCAGTTACAATTTTGGAAATTGACATACTCGTAGTATAATAAAATTATATAGTTTCCTATTTTTGTAACGTAATCAACGTTTTGAAAAAAATCGCAATGTGCGCTGAACGCTGGAATGTTGGAAATAAATAAAAATACTTTCTTGTAAAAAGGGCACTATAAAAAATTCTATATATACCAGAGACTCTAAAAACATATACAGCATGGAAGTGTATCTTGTGGGAGTTGAACCTACATTACTTTAATTCAGGTTATTTTTAAACAAATTCTCAGAATAATATTGTTGGCTATATTTTACGAAGAAATCACGTAAAGGAATCTTGGACTATAACAGCTGGAAGTCCATTAATATTAAATTTGCTACGAAAATAGTCAACGGTGCTACGCATCCATAGCACCGTATGGGTCACGTAGCACCTACGCAACTGAACCGAGTCCATCAAGTTATATTGGTATTCGATAGTACGTGGGTTGTAATCTTTCAATCAGTATAAGGAATAAATCAATTTATTTATTACTATGTATTGTCTGCGGATCTGCCCGCGTGAATGTTGTGACATATTTCGAGATTAAAATTAGATGTCACTCCTCTCGCTTCAAGATACACCAAATTGCATCATAACTAATCCAGGAGTTTTGACGTGTAAATGGCACAAATCCGACTAAGTACTAGTTGAGCTAGCTTACTAAGGGTTCCTCACATGCTTGTTTTCGGGTTTTTGGTCTGTCCCCTGTGCCCTTAAGAGGTCGTAGGTTCTATTCGCATGTAGAATATCCTTGTCTTCTACTCGTACACTTTGTCTGTTCCGAGTCTGAGTTGTTTAATGTCTCCATTATTCGTATATTTGTAACGTTCGATCTCACTGAGGGTTGCTTCAGGTTCTTCGGGCACGCTTGTTTTCGGATTTTTGGGTCTACTTGGGCTATAAGACATTGCTAAATTGCATGATTCTAGGTCAATGGGATGTATACTGTAGCTTTTATTACGTTCACTTATCTTAACAAACAGACAGACGGACGCACAATAAAGTGATCCTATAAGGCAGCCGTTTTTACGAGTATTTAAAAGTACATAACCATATACATAGGTATATAACTATTACGGACGATAATTGAACGTGATAACGTCATAAGAAAACATTGATGACATTGTAATAAGTACCATGCTTGTGACAGCTTTTACTTTTTTTATTTCCAATTGGGTATTTGACTACTATAAGAATAAAATATTTTATAATAATCATGTATAAATATGTTATAAAGAGTTCTGAAAAAAAATGTTCATTTATTAATTTAACATGTTTATTAATTTTTAATCATAAAGATACTAAAAGTAAATGATTTGACCATAGAAAACGTTACGTCACATGCTAGTATTCCATACATATTTGTATGGAGCGGATCGTTTTTGACGTTTCTTAAAAGGAGACTGATTTGACTTCAGTCAAATACCCTATTATATTGCATGTCGCTGCAATCGCCTAAACATTGATGACATTGTAATAAACAACTATGCCTGCCAGGCCTTCAGCCTATCAGCCGGTTGAATTGCTATTTGCATTGCTTAGCAACCATTTAATAACGTGACCGTTGCTACGTGACTGTTTAGCAACCAATCAATAACTTGTCATTATTTCGTGCATGCATCCCATCATCGATTTTTAAGACGTTATCACGTCAATAATTAAAATACAAAATAAAATATGTTTCATTCATGACATGACGCTCAATATGAACTACTCATGAATGATTCAACAGTATATCATACTCGCAGCAGCCATTTTATTGCATTCAGTATACCAATATTTGACACTGAATTAACTCTATTATAAATTCACATTATTGATACAGAGTGTCTGTGTGACGCATGTAAAATTCATATTGTTGAAGTATCCAGTTTTAAAATTATATAACTTTTAATATAATATGCTTTTCGTTTTGTGATTTATAATGTACTGTGGGTGAAGGACAATCTCTGCACATTTTTAGGCGAGTCAATGATGACGTCACCAAACCAGCGAGCGACCTATTGTATACTAGCTGTCCCGCGCAACTTCGTCTACGTAAATTTTCCCCGTTTTTGCAACGTTTCTCATTACTTCTCCGGTCCTATTGGTTGTAGCGTAATGTTATATAACCTATAGCCTTTCTCGATAAATGGGCTATCCAACAGTGAAATAATTTTTCAATTCAGACCAGTAGTTCTTGAGATTACCGCGTTCAAACAAACAAACTCTTCAGCTTTATAATATTACTAGCTGTCCCGCGCAACTTCGTATGCGTAAATTTTCCCCGTTTTTGCAAAATTTCTCATCGCTGCTCCGCTCCTATTAGTTGTAGCGCGATGTTATATAGCCTATAGCCTTCCTCGATAAATGGGCTATCCAACAAAAAATATTTTTTCAAATCGGACCAGTAGTTCCTGAGATTAGCGCGTTTAAACAAACAAACAAACAAACTCTTCCGCTTTATAATATTAGTATAGATATACTAATATTATAAAGCTGAAGAGTTTGTTTGTTCAATTCTTTGTATTTATAGCAGCTCATTGATTGATATGCGTCAGGTTCAAACTTGAAGTTGAACTGTCGTGCAATGACGAATTATTTAGATGTTCATGGTACGGCCTTTAACTTAGTAAATTGGTCTCAGAAAAATCAATCTTATGTAATATATAGCAAATATATACGACTAAACTTAATTACACAATCGTTTAAAATAGAACGATATTTTATAAATCGAATTTAGGTTCGATTCACTCGAATAATACTCGTAATATCGATATCAAGATAAATAGTCGATTCATTTTAATTTATAGGGATTTGATTTTAACTAATCGTTTTGGGAATAAACGTTATTTGGCACAGATTAATCTTTTAGTGTCCTAGTGTTAAAACCTAGTGATTAATGTTTTTACAGTAGTACTTATTATTTGCGATATTAACTAATTTGAAATGGAATAAAACCGGCCAAGCACGGGGAATATTCAGTATTTTTATTTTATGAGATCAAATTAGACTTTGTGAGAACAACAAAAAAAACTTAAGAAGAAGCTGTCGTCAGATTCTCACACAAAAGGTTTCGTTCCACTATACTAGCTATCTTTAATGAACCCTAAAAACGCCAAACTTGATTGATGTTCTTATTTTATTTGTTTTTATTTTTAGTTCTCATAGCGGTTATAGTAATATAACTTTGACTGCCTCTGTGGCGCGGTGGGAGTATGTCCGACTTCTACGCAAGAGGTCGTGGGTTCGATTCCCATACGGGACATCACTTTGTGTGACCAAAAAATTGTTATTCCGATTCTGGGTGTACTTTGTGTCCGTGACTTGTGTGTTTGTTAAGTTCCCCGCGACACAGGACTTGTACCCTACTATGGGAGTCGTCTTTTTATAGGAATAAAAAAAAACAGTTATTAAGTTTTATATAACGTTTTTGATAATTTAGCGGTTCAAAAGATACAGCCCTGTGTCAGGAGGACGGTTGGCTGGCAGACTGACCTTGAGTTCAAAACCCTAAAAAGCTAATTAATTACGAAAGCAAAAAATCAACAGAGAGTTAGTTAAATAATTTTCATTTATAACAACTTATCGTCCTTAAATTTTCATGCGGTCATTGTCATTTTTATGGAGAATAACTAAAAAGAGAATTGAAATATTTTAGACTAGCTGTGCCCGCGACTTCGTTCGCGTGGAAGTTGGGTTTATATTAAGGTAGTTTATATTACAATTCAACTTCTGTGTAAACATATTGTAAACATGCTCCACAATGCTCTGTGGCATCTATGGATATTTGGGCCTAGCTTTAATCAGGGCCCAGCATATGGCAGGGCAAGCCAAGCAAATGCCATGTGCAGCAAAATGAAGGGCGACAAAGTTTATGGCGCCAGACGGTTAGAAGACAAATTATTAAAATTCCCACGACCACACCTCGACAAAAAAGTGATTTGCATCACATCAAATACTATTAATATTGAAAAATTCCCCCACCACGCGAGTACTTGGGCGGTTTTGAGTTAAATGAAGCTCGAAACCGCACAATTACTCGTGCGAAATTTTGAGTTAAGGAGCTTCGATTCTGACTCCGATAGGTCGAAAATTCCGATTGATTTTAAACCTCCGACTCCAACTTCGGCTCCGACACTTTTAAATCGGACCTTTTAATCGGAGGTACCTAGCCGCTCCTTCAAAATAATTTATACATAGGTAATAAAGGTATGATGGAAAAAACTCTCACAGATTCCCTATGATCGCAGGTTATGTCCTGCCCGAGCGATCTTTTCCGAGTCTAAAGTACACCTACTTTGTGTCCGTGTTTGTACCGCGGGAATGCAATGTTTTAATACTATTTTGCGGGGGCAAAATAGTTTTAAGACATTGCATTCCCGCGGTACTGTGATGCGTGTTTAAACAAACAAACAACATTCAAACGTTTCTAAAAGATATACTCAGATATCTTTTTTTGTGTTTAAATACTATTTCTAAACTTATTTCAATATTTTTTTTCACTCACTTTAGAAGATTAAAATATTATTTTATAATGTCTACATTGATGAATTTAAAAATAGGTGTGTCAACCCTCTACGTAAGAATTTCAGTTTTTTTTTTAAATCAATCTTCCTGATTCTTTTTAATTTGTATTTAAACGCTATCTATTTTCAAAACTGGATAAGTTTATTTTTATACTTGATGATTTTATATTAAACTATCGTGCATATTAAACGTAGGTAAGCAAGGTATTTAACCTTAAATTATTCACGCGATCAAGACCCATAATACATATATTTTCATAATGTGTACAAATCGCGAAAGTTTATTAACATTGGTAGGTAAGCAATTTTAGCACTCAGAAGAAATCGAATCACAGATGGCGCCACGTGTTTTATTTTGATGTAACGCGGACTTAATCTTTCATTTTTTTTAAGCAATTAACATTTATAAATTCTAGAAAATATCAAGTAATTACTGTTTATTTGTAATGTAATATTGTTTTTCATTTCTACATTTATAACATAATCACTATTCATGCAAAACAATGTTAAAGGTGCCTATTGGAAGTGATTATTAATATGAAAATTTGTTAAACAAAGTAAACATGTTAAAGTCGAAAATAAAAGCTTGTATAAATAAGTATACATTTAGAAAAATACTTAAAAAAAAAGAATAAAAATAATTTTAACACAACACAAAAAGAGACTCGCAATTAGGGAGTCGATCCTCCCGACCTCGCTCGTTTAATACCGCTACTTGTGCCAATAGACCACCTCAGCTGATGCAAACACGGTTAAAATAGCTGATCTTAAGAAAATTGAAAATGTTGTGTTTAGCTCCTAATAGTTTTAGCGTGAAGTTATTGTTTCCATGGGTTACAATTGTAAATAATGTGCTATTGTGGAAAAAATTGTGAAAAACCATAATGGTTCGACAAAACATACGTTGCTGCTCACTCCCCATAGACGATAGCATAATGATTTATAGTGCAAGTAATGACCTATAGTATTTACAATAAAACTGCAAATTTTCATGAAGATCCGTCAAGTAGTTATTGTTTTATAACGATAAATAGCTACAGACATTATCCGTCATTGCTTAGCTCCTATGGGAAATAGCGTGATAAATTATAGCCTATATGTTAATCCAGACTTATTAGAATACACATACAAAATTTCAACCGAATCTGTCCAATAGTTATTGCGTGATGCGTGTTCAAACAAACAGACAGACAGACAGACATTTCTAAAAATGTAGGAATGTGTTTAAATACTCTTTTCGAACATTACCCAATATTTTTTTTCACTATGTTCGGCCATGTACAGACACGTGAAATTTACAATTTTATTATATGTATAGATATAGATAGATAGCATGATTCAGTATTCACGCGCGATGGCTTATTATTAGCGTATTTCATGTTTAACTTTGGTGTTTCTATACCGATTTCTATTAGTATTTTTTATGGAATAGTAATTATGTTAACTTTTTTAATTAGGGATGACTGAGAGTGTTATAAACGTAAGAGTAGACAAATATAATCAGAAAGCTTCGAACTACTAAGCTATCGGGAGTTACACGTGATATTGTGAGTCAACCATAAAAGATAGACATATGCTGTAGTGGGATATTTTTTATATAATTTTAAGGAGAACATTTCCGTCATACATGATTTCTGTGTAGCTTTAACCATTACGGTTGCAAACGCGACGAAAGCTTAAAAAATGGAGTAACTTCTCCCGTTTTCCTTCACTGCTCTGCTCCTATTGATTATAGCGTGATGAAAAGTATACTATAACCTACTCAGGAGTATGAAAAATCGGGTCAACACGAATTTTGAGTCTGCGTTCTGTACCTCTGATTTTGATTACTTATGCCTAACTAATTAAAGAAAAAATATTTTTATCTATTAAAGTTTGCTTTTGTAGTTACTACAACGAAATTTATTTTTTATGAAAGAGCTCTATTTTTTAATTTCAATTATTACATGTAAAAGGAAAACAGTTTTGAATTCACATTTTTTTATTTGACTTTAATTATACAAGACGGCATATATAAACCCACAAATACAAAAAATAATACAAATAAGACTTTAAAAATGAACAGACTTGGTATTTCTTCTGTGTAAGTTGGAACTTTTTCGTATAAGCCCCCAAATGTAGTCACCCATCATGTTTTCATTATATTGTCCTTGATAACGCTTTTCAAAGTTCATTACATCTTGGTGGAAACGTTCCCCTTGCTCTTCCGAATATGCACCTAAGTTGTCTTTAAAGTTATCCAAATGAGCATGTATCATGTGGACTTTCAATGACATTCTGCAACCCATAACTTTGAAGTTGTGAAGCATATCAGTAATAAGCTCCGTGTAATTCTCTGCCCTTCTGTTGCCAAGAAAGCCATTAATCACTGCTTTAAGGCTGAGCCACGCTTGTTTTTCGTGGGTACTAAGGAGCTGTAGGAATTGTTCACTGGCCATTATTTTCTTTATTTGTAGACCAATGAAAATACCAGCTTTAATTTTAGCCTCTGACAATTTCGGGAAAAATGATTTTAAATATTGAAAGGCCTCAGAGTCTTGACGCAGAGCCTTTACGAACTGCTTCATCAGACCTAATTTAATGTGCAATGGAGGCATTAAAATATGATCGGGCTTCACAATCGGTTCATTTTTGACATTATGTTGTCCTATTTGAAACTCGCTCCGTTGTGGCCATGAGTGCTGCTGGTAGTGAAGTGCATCGGCTCTACTGTCCCATAAACAAATGTAACACGGATATTTAGTGTACCCGCCTTGCATTCCCATCAAAAATCCAACCATTTTGAAATCTCCTATCACTGGCCAGGCGTACTCTTCATATTTTAAAACTTGTAGCAACATTTTAACGCTCTCGTAATTTTCTTTAAGCATTACAGAATGAGCAAGGGGAAGAGATGGAAATGTATTTCCATTGTGAAGAAGAACTGCCTTTAAGCTTCTTGTAGAGCTGTCGATGAAAAGACGCCATTCAGAGGGAATGCAAGGGATTCCGATTGCTTCAAACAAACCTTTCACATCATTGCAATAACAAAGTCCGTCTTCTTTTGTAAAGAATCCAGAAAATGTTTTATGACGTGTTCTTTGGTCACTTATTTTAACATCGCTCTTGAGCAAATTCCATTGTTTTAGTCGTGAAGCTAATATTTCTGCTTTAAGTTTAGGTAGATTTAAATCTCTTACTAAGTCATCAAACTCTTCTGAATTAATTAGATGTGGTTCAACAGATGGTGATGTGATCACGAACTCGCTGTCTCCGCTATTACTAGATATTTGTGATAGCGGTAACTGCTCTTCTGCCTTCCGCTTTGGGTTCGAAGGCACAGGGAAGTTTTCACTGTGGGGTACTGGAGCAGACGTTGATGGTAGGTTTGGGTATTCAATCTTTTTGGCATTTTTACCAGCGCGACGCTTACTTGGATTTACTACACAAAAATAACAATCATGGATATAGTCAGTTGGTTCCCTCCATATTCTTGGTACAGCAAACTTCATACTTTTTTTTTCTCCACGGTACCAGGCTGAAAAAAAATTGACATTATTTAATAACGAATGACACATTTAATGTGTGTCAGAATAGGTATTATATATATAAATTTAATGAAAAGTATGATGTATTTTCTTACCCTCTAAAGTATTTTTCCAGTTACTACATGAGAAATGAGGTGCCCATACTTTATCTTGACTTCGCACGGGTAAATTAAAATAAGCTTCATAGGCTTCACAAAGTCTTGAATTTGACGACAAATAAATTTTTTTGGCTCTCACTTTAATGAATTCGCCGCAAATATAACAAAAAGAGTCCACGGGATTTTTGCACTTTTTGGAAGACATTTTAGGCCTCCCGACACATAAAATACGTTATTCCTTTGCAAAGCGCACGCGCACACTGCCGTTGACAGTTTGTCACTCCCGCTACACACCTACAGCCCCCCCTGCCCCTCTCCTGTATCTTCTATGCAACGGCTCCTAAAAAAACTGCTAAAACACTATAATATTCGTTTTACATTGTGTAAAGGTACAAAAGCAAACTTTATTTATTATAAATAGAGTTTCTGCTTCTTTTTCGATGTATACAATCAGAAAATATTCACTAAATAACAGACTCAAAGAAAAATATTTTTTTTGTTGACTTGTGAATTGTAGCAAGTTTCGTTAAAATCCGTCGAGTAGTTTTGGTTTCTATAACGGTTATACAGACAGACAGACAGACAGACAAAAATTTTACTGATTGCATTTTTGGCATCAGTATCGATCTCTAATCACCCCCTGATAGTTATTTTGGAAATATATTTCATGTACAGAATTGACCTCTCTACAGATTTATTATAAGTATAGATGAAATGGTTGCAGAAACCTCAGTATTATGTCCCCCTCTAGAAGATTGACCCTACTTCAGGACCTGTATTTTATAAACCAAAAAAAAGGGTAAGTTGTCCATAAAATATTTTTTATACACAATACATAGTGAGGCTATAGGCCATCTTCGTGGGTACTACAACAGTGTCAGTTATTCTTCTGTGAAATATTGATGTGAACACATCATTGAGTTTCAGTTGAAGGGCACTGTAGCAAGTGTTATTACTAAACTTTTTTTTTTAAAGATAACTAGCAATGTGGGATTGTGAGTCCCACATTACTAGCAATCCTGTTAACTCCTCCAGCTAAGTTCAGTGGCTTGTGTTTCGAACTCGCGACCTCACGATTGCGAGACCGATGCCTTAGCCATTACGCTACCGCCGCTTTAAACCTGTGAACAAATGTCTCAAATCATGAGCACAATGCGGTGACATTCAGATATTTGCCCAACAGGATTTGAGTCGCACTGATACTGATATGGGCGATGCGTGACGATTATCATTAGACGCACGATTTACTCGTCTCTTTATTTTGTAGTAAAGAAAAAAAAACACACTGATACACACAGATACAACAATAACGGCACACCATAAACAGACTCATGTACAATTAAATTAAATTCTCTAAACAAGCACAGTTCTTTCCTTTGTTTTTAAAAGCTTACTTTGTTGTTGTATATACATTTTAATTAAAAATCTAATTGGTCAGGGATTCTTTGTGGCAACGTCCGGGGTTTGTTAAACGTAAACAATCAATTATTGTCTACAATATTGGTACAATAATACTTTGTTTATTCACGTATTAAGAATAAAATAAAATTATTGTAGGAAAAAGGGCACAGTAATATTTTTTTATTTTTTCTTTTTTAGAAAGATAAGCAATGTGTTATTGTTACTAGCAATTCCGTTAAGCTCAATGGCTTGTGTTAGGAGTGGGTTTACGTCGTTAGTATAATGGGTAGGATACGAACCCGCTACCTCACGATTGAAAAACCAATGCCTTAGCCATTAGGCTACCGCCACTTTTGATTATCTATTACACAGAGAAAGTAATCACTACGGTTTAGGCTATTGGTTTTTTGTCTCTGTTCATCTTATTGTGAGGAAACGGGTTATCAACATTCTAAAGGTAAAATGTTGTTATATATTTTATTAACTGATTACCCAGGCTTTTTATTTTTAATTATATGTATGCTGTTCTTTTCCTATATTTCAGTTACTTTAACTCATCATTAAAATCAACCCAGTCGTTTCATAGATTAAACACTCAAATTTTTAAACTCTAAAATACATAGTATCAGTAAAAAAGAGTAAAGCGATAAATGTGTCGTTAATAAGCAATATTAGTACAGTTTAAAATCATTATGTAGAGATAGAAAATGTTAACATTGCCCACCTGTCTTTTTCTCTCTAAGGTTCTGGTTTTTTTTGTATAATAATATTATAAGGTTAAAACGTGTGACCACACCTGCAATATTTTTCAAAGATAACTAGCAATGTGAAGTTGTGGTCCTACATTACTAGCAATCCTGTTAACCCCTCCAAACTTCAGCTAAGCTCAATGGTTTGTGTCAAGAGTGGGTGACGTCGGTTGTATAATGGGTAGGATTTGAAGTCTAAGATTTGATTACTCACCCATGAAGTAAAAATGTCATAAAAAAAAAAACAATTAACTTTTGAGAAAAAAGCAAATAATAGTTCTCTTTCACAATACTCAAAACTGCGCATTGTTTCACTAACCGACGACGTATTTTAAACGCTAATAAAGTATTCAGTATCGCAACCTTTAATATAAACTAGAGGTACCTTTGAACAACGTTTCAATAGCCGTTAGTTCACTTTTGAGATCTAAGTTATAAGAGAGTTGATTTTAAAATTGCAAATGTTTTTTCAGTATTTATGATATTACTAGTATCTGTCCGTGACTTTGTCCGCATTTATACAAAAACAAATAGAATATGTAAAGCATATTTTCCATATTTGGACTGGTCTAGTAGTTAGTGACGCGGGTTCGATCTCTACTTAGGGTCCTTATTTACGATCTTTATTACGTGTTGGTGGCAAGCCTGTGTGCTCATAAACGTCCGCCGTGCGCGTTGATGCATTTCTAAGCGCAGATATCCATTTACCATTATGACAAGATTTTGACAGTCCGCACGGGTTTGCCACGGACACGGAAAAAAAGATCATGAATAACGACGCAGGATAAAACTTTGTGCAATGAGCACGATGGTCTATTCTGTATCTAGGTGTAATTTATCTATAATATGAATGTATATAGAAATATCTAAGTAGGTTTATCTGTTTTCTGGTTGCTATAGCTTTGCTTAGTTTGGGATCAGATAACGTTGTGTGAGTTGTTACAAGATATTATTATATCTCCCTAACGACCCAAAGAGTACATAAGACAAGTATGAGACGCAGCGGACAGATTTACTGTTATTTGTACCAGATTTTAAGCTGTTTAGGAAATATGTCCAGGATAACTGCATTTGATTTTGAAGTAGGTTTTGCGTAATACGCTCTAAAAAAACCGGCACACAGATAGAAAACATTGTAAAAATAATAATGATTTTAGGCTTCTGCTGCTGTACAAAGGACTCTCGTAGTAAGTTTTCTTGAATATCTCTTTGGCAAAGTATACATTATTACAAAAAAGACGTCAACATCTTATCAAATAAATGCACTATAAATTTCTTATTAAAACTAGGAAGAACTAATTTAGATCTGATCTATGAATTTTAGTTTTATATTTTGAGATAAAATCGCTTGTTGCTAAACATTGTCCCCCATTCCCTCACGGCATGCGCGCCAATAAGAAATCGCAGGCATTGTTTCACAGAACCAACTGGAAAACAAAAATCTTACAGTCCACAATGAAAGCTTAATTTATTTTAGTTTACAAACGAACAAATTCTCTAATAATTAGTTTTAGGTTTCAACATAATTTGATTGAAATTAATCGTTTTTAGTACAATCATTATTTTGGCAATTGACCTTCATAGGGCGAGTGGTTTACTTACGTCGACAAAGTGAAAGAATAAAATCTTTAAAAACCTTTTTTTTTAGGTTATCTCCCAAAGATAATAGATGTGTGTTCAGAGGTACCTCTTTCACGTGTAGGGTATCGTTAGATGGGTCTTTTAAAAACCTTTAGGGTTGAAAAGACCAGTTAACAAAATTTCGTACAAATTCCATTGAAAATTATTATGAAGTAGGTATAACGTTGTAAGTATGAAACAAAAACAACAGAAAATCAACTTCATAAGCCGCATTATTCGAATGGAGGTTGACTAAGGGACCCTACATTATGCGTGGCCCGACATGCACTTGTCCGGTTTTTATTATTTTATGTTTTATTATGTATAGTGTCGCGTGATCTAGGTTATTGCAATAAAAACTATCCTATGTCCTTCCACAGGAATCAAATTTTCCGGGAAAAAAATCATCTAAATAGTTTCGTCGTATAGCTATGCATGAAAATTAGATTCCTATATCAGCCGACCAAGATTGCTGCAATTTTATAGAAACATTAGGCAAGAATAAAGTACTCTAGGCTCTATCTATTTCAACCAAGTCAGAAAAATACCAGACCATACCTTTTATATGAATTCAAAATGATAACAAAACAGGACAGTACTCTACAGTTCTTAGTCGCAAGACGTCTGGAGTCTTTGAGTACAAGGCGATTAGTGGTTCTTCTGAGTCACCTGAGCGTTCCAGTTAATTTCACCGGCGCCGGCCGGATCCTACATCTGTGATTAAATGCCGTTTACACACCGCACCGGCAATTATGCCGTCTCGACTGTAGGTACCGGTCAATGGAAGGCAGCTTAGTAGGGAGTTTGTACGCAACTTAGATTTAAGATATTGTTTGTTTATTTTGAGGATAATTTTCGAAAAGAGATACCACTAAATGTTACCACCGGGATGTACGACACCACTGCCGCCTAGTGATGTGTCCATGTCATGTCGTAATCTTACGAATAATATATGAATTGATATCGATAAATGCAAGTTTTGTATTAGAACTTCATTACGGTGGTGAGGTTTTTTCATTGACTGCCTCTGTGGCGCGGTGGGAGTGTATCCGACTGCTACGCAAGAGGTAGTGGGTTCGATTCCTACTCATGACACCACTTTGTGTGATCCACAAATTGTTATTCCGAGTCTGGGTGTACTTTGTGTCCATGAATTGAATGTTTGTAAAGTCCCCCGCGACCCAGGGCAAATTTAAACGACACCCCAGCGGTGTCGTTTAGTGGTATAGTTGATAATACAGGGTTTTGAGATACTTGAAGCGAAACTAACAAGTAAAGCTGCGTGAACTTCTGACTAGATCGCTGTACCTAACTTAATACAGTTTAAATTAGGCAATTAGGCAGTGATCTTTTCAGATTTCAAAAGAAACTTATTGAGCACCAGAATTTGTGTGCCCTGTTGTTGTATGTTGTACTTTGTTGTAAATCATAACGAAGCTTATATTTTCGCTGAATAAAAGTACCTAATGTTACCCAAGCTTCGATGTTTGTCAATTTAGTTGGAGCTTACCTTTTAACCGAAAAGAAATGTCTTTCATGTTAACGACATCAGTCATTCCCAACTTTTCTTTGGTGAATTCAGGCCTTTATACATGCAACCAATGACTGTTACCTCTGCCCTACTAACCCCAGTTTCGATACAAGCCGTAAATCGTTCGAACCACATCAGTAATTTAATAAAATGTTCCGTATACAATATTAGCTGTGCTTTGTGACGAATAGTGCCTTGCAGCTATTGAAAACATATGTTCCTTACAACTCAAAACGGGATGCAGAAAGTGAACTTCATAACGCACGGATAAACATTGTTATCGACAACGGAATGTCGGAACACCTTCAGAACAAAACGGTTCAAGATTTCGTGTCTGTGAGCAATGCCGATATATTTATAGCATAATTGCAGTACATTTACTAGCTTTTTTTATACCACTAAATGAAAAAAGGATACACGTAGGACGTGAGCCTGATGGAAAGCGTAACGCTAGCTCATGCTCGTCATCTAACTGGTTTAGTGCCACCCAAATCCTTGTTTGGCAAATATCTGTAGGCTTACTCTTTACTCCATAACGAAATTCATGAATTTTCATTGCTTGAATTTTCTTAATTTTGGGAACTATTAATAAATTTATGTTTAAGTCACCAAGTTTAAACAAATAGAGAATTTTCGGTACTGAGTGGATTGAATTTATGTAGCCGGCTCTGTATATTACTCCCTAATGTTTTATGGAAACTTCGTTTTCATTAAACTAGAGTGGGCTTGGTTAAGCTTTAAGTACATCTCTCGAGCAACTTTACACATAGATATCGATCACGCGGAATTTACGAACACCTTCATAACAACGTGGTCCAAAGTCGTCCAAGATGCCGTGTTCATGCCCAATGTCTACGTGTGGTATGTTGTACGTTCAGCAGCTCGACACGGGCCAGCAGTACAAAAAAACTATCCACAAACAGCCGAGCGGCACATTTACGCCTATTCACACGCTCGCACTTGTGTTCGTGGCCGTTGAATGTCGCTTAGAACGCGAGCGTGCGAACCCAACATAAAACTTACCTTCTGTAGGTATTCTCCGTGTTTGGCTTTAATAGTGTTATGTTGTGTCGTATATAGAGTTACGTTACACAATGCAGTTAAGAATATTGCATTATTGTTGGCATTGCAATATTTATAAATGCTTCGCTAGCTCATATATGTATGTTATGAAGAAAAGGAATTGTTTCTGCTGTCTACTTAGTTAAGTAGACAGCAAAATAACGCAATATAGTAGGTACCTACATAAATAGTTATTTAATAATAATATCTTGGGACAACTCACACAACGCTATCTGATACGGACGTCGGTAACAGCTGATCGTGATTACTGTACTTTGTTTTTAAAAAAAATAATAAACAACTCTTGATTGTTCGATTTACTGTAAAACAATTAGTGGTGTAACAACAAATACTATATAGTGTTATCCAGTGTCAAAGTGTAGTGTAAGATAAACAGTTTCGAAAATAAAATTCTAATTTAATACAGTGATATAATTCTACCCGAAACAGTAAATAAAATATAAAATAATATAACTTATCATCCTATTTGTTTACAATAGTTCTAAATATATACTCGGTAGTGTGCATAGTGACAATAACATTTCAGTGGTTGCCTAGAAAGCCTGCAGTCCTGCAAAAAAACACAACCTTATTTTATATCTGATAATAGCGCCATCTCTTAGTTAGATCTAAGAACCAGCTAACCACACAGTGTCGATCAATATAGGGTTGCGTCGTAGTCGGTCTAAGTGCTTGGCGACGAATTGTATTTACACTAGGTGGCGCTGGCGACTCTAATAAATATAATTACCACAATATAATCATGGCAAATTGTACTGGCTGTGGCAAATTTATGTCTAGAACAGACGGCGCTCGGTGCGGCAAATGCCCTGGAATATATCATCGCGCCTGTGTTGGCTTACAATTCTCAGCTATAGTGTCAACTACCTGGGCGTGTCCTGCATGCAATGACAAATCGCCCGGAAAGGCATTACAAGCTATCCAGACGAATTTGTCTACCAAAAAAAAAGATCCCATACCCAACACTCCGGATCTCGATGTGGCGCAAGAAATTAGATGTTTTAGGGTGGAAGTCAGTGCCATGAGATCAGAACTCCAGGAGCTACGACAGGAGATGGTGGATTTTAAAACCGCTGTCAACACCTGCCATGAACGCATCGATCAATTGGAGGAAAGGCTTTCTACATTCGAAAAGCGTATAGAGGAGAAGGTGCCAACGTCTAATGTGCAATTAGAAGCTACGATTGCAGATTTAAAGGTCCAATTGAATGAGCGGGAACAGGATATGTTATTAAATGATTTAATAATTTCGGGCGTACCAGAATCGAGAGATGAAAACCCTTTTCACATAATAAATGTACTGTCTGTTAAACTGGGTGTCACTGTGGATGAACGTGACATTGTTTATGTGGAGCGAGTGGGTGCGGTACACAGAAACCGTAGCGGTGGTGAAGCGGAATCTCAGAGGCCTCGCAGCATCGCTTTACGTCTTGCGCGGCGCGCCGCCCGCGACCAACTGATGCGTGCAGCGCGCGTTCGACGTGGTCTCACCACTGCCGATCTTGGCTTCTCAGGACAATTACGTAAGGTTTATCTTAATGAGCGGTTAACTCGTGCAAATGCGAACATTTTTTACAATGTAAGGGAAACGGGTAAGCGTCTCAATTATAAGTACATTTGGACTAGGGAGGGACGTGTATATGTAAAGAAGGAGGAGGGCCTGCCCGCTCAGCGTATTCGTACTGAGGCAGATATTCAGCGAATTTTTGGGGCAAGAGATGTTTAGGGATGTATATTAAAAAATACCGAATTACTCGTAGCAATCGTAGATTTGGCTTGTATCCTGTATCGAGTTATGTATTTTCTGTAATATATCTGTTTTGTTTACATTTGTTGCATGTTATTAGTAAGTCTTACTCTATTCTTTTTGTTTGGACCGTTTGTACTATGTTTACATGTCAGAATAGTAATGTAGCCTTGTTGCTTTTTATTTGTCTGATCAAAGGGCTTTATTTACTAGTTTTATTTTTTTATTATTATACTTTATGTTTGCTTTTTATTAAATTCCCGTCATTTGTTATAAATACTTACATCAATAGTGTAAATCCTAACTTGCCTGTGTCTTATATATTTTTGTCTACCTTTAATTTACATACATGTACTTTTTTATATATAGTGTGCTATCTTATTAACAAGGACCTGTGGCGTGATTTTCAGCTGAAGACATTGGTTGATAAAAATATTGTTCATATTTTTAAAATAATTATATGTATTACTTACTATGAATTAGATTATGAATTTATTTTGATTAGGTACATAAAATCTTTTTTTTATATTTATATAGTATATATGTAATTTAGATGATTAATAGATTTCTTAAAGTTGGATTTTTAAACGCTGGTTCCCTATGCACTAACCATGACAATTTTATAGTAGCTATGGGTCGTAACGGGGCTGATATAGTGGCCATAAATGAAACCTGGTTGGGGAGAGGCCAGCAGTCGGATTTAGCTCCACGTGTCCCTGAGTACAGACTAAAGCATATTCCCAGACCCTTGTCCATTAAAAATGGAAGGGGTGGAGGAGTTGGGTTTTATATTAAGCGCGGCCTTAGTGTGAGTTCTTGCTCACATCCCACTCACTCATTAGTGGAGCAAATGTGGATTAAAGTAAAATATAATCAAAACACTATTATTTTAGGGACTGCATACCGTCCACCTTGGCTTGATACACAACTTTTTCTAGATGCTATTATGGATACAATTGCTTCGTTACAGGAACATGACTTTATTATCTTACTAGCCGACTTTAATATTAACGTTTTACACACTACTGATGTTAAAACGGAACAGTTTAGGACATTCATCTCTTGTACAGGTTTGCGACAAATAGTTACTGAACCGACGCACTTTACCACAACCAGTCAAACTTTAATTGATGTGGTGTGTACGAACGCTGCTGCTCGAAATGTGTGCGTAGACTGTGTTGGTGTCATTAACGGACATGCTTTTGTTACTAGCGAATTTTCGATACGGAAGCCTAAGTTTATGCCTAGAGTTAGGTCTTATAGACCGATCGCTGATATTCAACACGATCAGTTTATATTGGATGTAAGCCGCATTCCTTGGGCAAGTATCAGCCGCTCAGAGGACGTTGACGACATAGTGCGAGATTACACTAATTCAGTTAAGTTTATTTTTGACCTTCATGCACCAATAAAAACTACAGTTATTAAAGAATTACCAGCTCCGTGGATCACGGATAATGTGAAGTTAATGATGGGATTAAGAGATGCGGCTCTCCGTAAAGCTCGCCACACAAAGTCAGACACACATACACAATACTATAGAGATTTAAAAAAACTAGTTGAGGTAGCTCTGGATAATGAAAAGAGAAGCTACTTTAATCAAAATATTAATAGCAATTTGAAAAATCCAAAGGTACTGTGGAAGAACTTAAAGTCGAGAGTGATTCCATCTAAACTCTCTGAAATTCCAACTCACTTAAGTGACCCAAATACAATTAATCAGCATTTTTCAACAGTCCCTGGCAATCCATGTACTGTGTTATCACAATTAACGTTTTTTGAGTATAATAGGTATACCAGTAGTAAATTTTCGCTACAGCCTGTTGAGCCAATGGATATACTTAAGATACTGGAAGGGCTAAGGTCCAACGCCTTGGGGATCGATGAGGTGTCATTGAATATGGCGAACATGGTGATCACTCATACGCTAGATGTGCTAACGTCAATAGTCAATAAGTCCATATTATCTAATAAGTTTCCCACCTTGTGGAAGACAGCTATAGTAAGACCTATACCTAAAAGTGAAGAGGTAACAAGTGCGAAAGATCTAAGACCAATAAGCCTTTTACCATGCGTATCAAAGATTCTTGAGAAGGTCGTTGGAGTGCAGCTGACCCGTTATCTGGAAACTAATAATATTCTGCCAGATGTTCAGTCAGGGTTCAGAAAAAACCGTGGTACTGTAACGGCTATTCTTGACGTTACAGACAACATTTTGACCGCACAGGATGAGGGTAGAGGGACAATTTTAGTTCTATTAGACTTCTCAAGAGCCTTTGACTGTCTAAATATTCCCCTGTTGTTGTCAAAGATGTCATATTATGGCTTTGACATTAATACGGTTAAGTGGTTCGATTCTTATTTAAGAAACCGTTCGCAAGTGGTTGAGGTTCGAAACACAGATGGATCTGTATTGAGATCAAAACTGACGGCAGTAGGGCGCGGTGTTCCTCAAGGATCTGTTTTGGGACCACTCTTATTTATATTGTATAGCTCTGACATAACAAGTATTATTAAACACTGTAAATTCCATATATATGCTGACGACATTCAAATATATTTATCATTTAAGACAAACGAAACCCAACTCGCGGTGGATAAAATAAATGAGGATTTAAATAACATCCATCAGTGGGCTGAGAATAATTCTCTCGTTCTTAATGCTGCCAAAACAAAATTTATGATATTAGGTACAAAAAAGCAAATTAAACAAATTGTTGATAAAATGCCATTGATAAAAATAAATGACGTGCTCATAGAACGAGTGAGTGAAACTAGAAACCTTGGCTTGTTGATGGATGAGGAATTACGTTTTGAGCATCATATAGCTAAAGTCGTACAAAATTGTTTTTATAGACTAAAAATCCTTTACAAAATTCGTAAGCATTTGAATGTTGACCTTCGTATCGCGCTCATGGACTCGCTTGTTCTGTCAAAGTTGAACTATATGGACATAGTATATGGACCTCGACTGCTGGTGAAAACCGTAAACCTTGTGCAAAGAGTACAAAACGCATGTGCACGGTTCTGTTTTGGCATACCTCCGCGCCATCATGTTACTCCCTATCTTAATAAGGGCAATATTTTAAAAATGAAATACCGGAGGGAATTACACCTAGCCACCCTACTGTTTGGTGTCATCAATACAAAGAAGCCAACATATCTCTACATGAAATTAAAATGGAAAAATGAAAATAGAAATTACCCCATACGAGAGATTTGTTGTGCACTACATATACCTCGACACAAGACAGTAGCCTTCAGAGGTAGTTTTAAATATAGTGCTACCAAGTGTTGGAATAACATACCTCCTCCACTGCGTAATCTAAAAAGTGTAGCTAGTTTTAGACAGAAATTAAAGAATATATTTTTACAATTACAGCTGTGTAGCACATAAAGAATTATTTTTTTTAATTAATTTTTATTATTGTTGTCTTTTTTTATTTTTTATTTATGCAATGTCTTATTTTTATTATTATTGATTATTATTTTTGCTATGCCTTATTATTATTATTATTATTTTATCAACATAAATTATTTTATATTATTCTATTTTATGAAATTAAATATTTTAACAATTATTTATATCTTACAAATATCATGTAATATGTACTGTCACAGGCGCCCGTGAACTCACCACTGGCTTCAGCTGAAAATCAGCGCCGCAGTGAACTGTGGCATGTGCTGAGCTGCGGCCTTTTAAGCTCACTCTAGCTTAGATTTAGAACTTTTATAACTCATATTTTTTTTTTCTTTGTATATTTATTTTTGTTTTTTTACTGTGAGCTTAATAAACGGTTTTTCTTTCTTTCTTTTCTTTCTTTCTGATACCAAACTAAGCAGAGCTTGTACTATGGAAACCACAACTGATAAACATACTTATATATTTCTAAATACATACATACTATAGATAAATAACACCCAAACACAGAATAACCCATCGTGCTCATCACACAAAGTTTTATCCTGGGTGGGGATCGAACCCACGACCTCTTGCGTAGCAGTCGGATACACTCCCACCGCGCCACAGAATCAGTCGACTTATGTAGGCACCTACAAAATTGCGTTATTTTCATTTTTAAATTCTAGAGATTTAATTTAATGTAAATAAAGAATTTCTTAAGTATCAGATTGCCGTGCTAAGGGGACAATACATAATTATTTTGAAGATACACTCATGTAAGTTAAGTTTGTCTGTCGACTTTACCTAATAAATTCCATATTTTTCTAAAAATAATTACGAGAAATGTTATACTTTATTGCCGGAAGTATATAATACTTTTTTTTTTAAAGATAATTAGGAACGTGATATTGTGGTTCCACATTACTAGCAATTATGTTAACCCCTCCAACTAAGCTCTATGGCTTGTGTTGGAAGTGGGTTCACGTCGTTAGTTTAATGGCCAGGATTCGAACCCACGACCTCACGATTGCGAGACCGATACCTTAGCCATTAGGCTACCGCCGCTTTACATTACCTAAACTTTTAATATACAATTTTGTTAACCGCTTTATCATTATATACTGTATTTGTTCAAAAGAAAATTTTCAATTTTTATTAAATCCAATAAATTAGATTAATCTAGGAAATAACTATATTAAATACCAGCTGTCCCGCGCAACTTCGTATGCGTACATTTTTCCCGTTTTTGCAACATTTTTTCATTATTGATCCGCTCTTATTGAGCGTAGTGTGATGTTATATAGCCTATAGCCTTCCTCGATAAATGGGCTATCCAACAGAAAAATATTTTTTCAATTCGGACCAGTAATTTCTGAGATTGCCGCGTTCAAACAAACAAACAAACTCTTCAGCTTTTTAATATAAGTATAGATTATTTAAAACAAAACTAATAATAACTAATGATAACTAATGATTTACAACTTATCTAGTAAAACTAAAAAAAAAGGATTACAAAAAGGGAGTTACAAACAGTTTAGGCATCACAGAATTCCTCCCCATCGATGTCAACCGGTATAGTGCAGAAGGCTGGCAGCATTGTTTTATTTTATTTTTTTTATAAAAGACGACTCCTGCAGTAGGGTACAAGCCCTTTGTCGCAGGGGATTTTACAAACATACAAGTCACAGACACAAAGTACACAGATCACACAAAGTGGTGTCCCGTGTACGAATCGAACTCACAACGTCTTGCGTAGCAGTCGGACACACTCCCACCGCGCCACCGAGGCTGTCACGTCAATAAGCATTGCTATGGCAACACCTAATCTCTGTGCAAATAAAAGGCAAGCCTTCTGGTCACGAGATGCACTGACAAGACGCTGGGAAATATTATTGAATAAAAGGCGAGCACTTGGACCCCATGGCGTCTCAACCCTAAATGGCTCAAATATGTATTATCTATACTAATGTTATAAAGCTGAAGAGTTTGTTTGTTTGAACGCATTATCTCAGGAACTACTGGTTTTTCATACGGCAACGGCTCCGGAACCCTACACTGAGCTTGTTCCGATATGCTCTTGCCCGGTTTTTAGTTATTAATTGCAATGATTGCGATGAAATAGACATCAAAACATGACAGTCTTGATGTCTATTTCATTATTTTTAAAATTAAAAACTGTGTGAATAAAAACTGTGCGAAGCCGGAGCCAGCCGCTAGTTGGTTAACAAAAAGCACCTGTAGTTTGTCTTATTCTTATCATATCTACATGCACTGTTTAGGCTGAAAATATTCTACTGACGTAGTTGTTCAAAACTGTTCTGAAAAACAATGTATCTCCACAATTTTACGCGGCCTTGGATTTATAAACATTACAATTAAATAATTTGATCATGCGAAAGAATGACACCATTAATTTTTTTTTCATTTAAATTATCGTTTTGACGTTTCATAAAAAGATACTGATTTGACTTGACAGTCATCTACCCTATTAAACAATTACCATCAATGTAATAATTTTTTTACAATATTCTCTCCCCATTGTGACCTACTTAAATCCATTTCATCTACAAATCTAAAATTAATTTCTATTTCGTTTCAAACATTCTCATTTTCTTAACCAGTTTCCTTCAATTTCACTTCTAAGTTTTCGTGATAAATTTACCATTCCTAGAACCCAAGACGTTATTTTGAAGCATTTCTCAAACTTCATATACTTGTATATATACAGTTTGAAATGAATTGTGGCTTACAATATGTTGTGGATCGTTGGCAACTGTTTGCACAAGCCAACGTTACTGCTGAGGGCATATTGAGTTGCTGGTGCAAGTCTTGGTTATTATAAATATGTTACTATGTAGGTAGGATTTTAATGTATAAAACGTTAGACTATAATAATAATATTTATTGACAAAGATGTTTATACAAAAGTTGTGAATTCTCTGGGCCCTGAACTAGTGTGAACTGTATTTTAGAGACTTATAGTAAAGGTCCTTATAGTATAGGTACAATGTAATGTCATTATTATAAATATGTTATACAAACAAAGGATATAATATCTATCTTAGTGTTACTAGACATTTGTGTGTTGTGTGTGTGTGTGTGCGTGTACGTGATGGTGTGTGTCTGTGTGTGTGTGGATTACATTAGTAGGCCTTACTATGAGGTGGATTGGATGTTATGATGGTTGGAAAACCTCAAATGTTTGTAGTGTGTGATCCATTTAAGCTAAATATAGGCTCAGCTTTGCTTATATGTAGCTCATAACAACCTGATTGGATCATAGCGTAAAGGCTAAAATACAAAGTTTTTAATATTATTAGTTTCAAGTGAGACCCTTTTAAATAATTTGCAAATTAGGTAGTAGGAGTTCTCAATTTATCGATAGATTAATATCGGTGCAAGGTCGATACTGAAATCTATAATAATAATATTTTGGGATAACTCACATTACGCTATCTGACCCCAAACTAAGCACACCTTAAGCTTTGGCATAAATTTCTAAATGCATACATATTATAGATAAATATCACCCGGACATAGAATAAACCATCGAGCTCATCAAACAAAGTTTTATCCTGGGTGAGGATCGAACCCACGTCCTCCGGCTTAGCAGCCAGGGACACTAACCACTAAACCAACAGGCCAAAATTATTAATGTTTAATCGCTTCAATTGTAAAATATATGTATGTATTCATTGAAATCGATTTAATCGATTAGATTTTTTGGCATTTATCGATCAAGTAGACAAATTAGCACGAACACAAAATCAACAAGACTTTTACCCTAATACCTTTTCATCTACATAGCTTGGTAATCGAAACATCCGTAATCGATGCCGGATCGCGCTGCCAACTTGAAAGTAATTTCCTATCCTTACAACATCAGTTCCCGAACTTTGATAGGTACGAACCTAAAGTTTGACCCAACAAAATGTTCAGACAGTTGGCTAAACGTTGTCTTAATCACATACATACGGAAGTTTACCTAAAGTTATATTGGCTGTTTCTTTGAAAGTAATACCTACTTTCAAAGAAACAGCCAGTTCGAATTCTCTCTGTCATATTCTTTCCTTTTTTTGACAACCCGTGACACATCGTTTATGTTATTATTTACAAGTTTAAGATAAAAATCACTTAACTAAAATTGATTTTAATTTATGTTTAAACTGATTTGTAAATTGTTTTACGTACTTGCTATTTAAAAATATATGTGTTAGCCTAATGGCTAAGGCATCGGTCTCGCAATCGTGAGGTCGTGGGTTCGAATCCTACCCATTATTCTACCGACGTGAACCCACTTCTAACACAAGCCATTGAGCTAAGTTCAATGGCTTGTGTTAGAAGTTAACAGTGGAGGGGTTAACAGAATTGCTAGTATTGTGGGTATTGTAGGTATTCGAAAATCCCACATTGCTAGTTATCTTTAAAAAAAAAAAAAAACATTTGCAAACTACTGCTCAAGAGACTATTCTGTTCGACGTAGACGGTTCGGTACCCATATAGGATATACCTATATGTGATCCACAAATTGTAGTCTGATTAGTGTTTTTTAATTGTATGTTTTTCATTTGTGCTATCTCAACAATATTTACAAACATGACCCTTATCGTATTACAGTCACCTTTCCGAATAATCAACCTGTATATTCGTCACTACATACCTAACAGATTTTACAAACAAACCCTTTCATTCGACCGTGATTACGTACTCCCTAAACTAAATAAATCGTTGTCAGTCCACTCCTACATCGTCTAAAGGAAACCTCAGAAAATTTACCCGTACTGCTTAATGTTTTGTATCTATTTCAGTGACAAATTAAACAGGAAACTTTTTTACTAAACCAAAATACACCTTGTGCCTCAAATATAAAGTAAAATTTTGAACAGCAACACTAAATGTAGTATAATTAAGTAGGAAATATAGAATTATGGACAACGAAAACGTCAGGCCTACGTCACTGTGATTAAGAAACAAGCAAGTGGACCAGATTAATTATGAATAGTTCATTTATAAGTGGAGTGTCTGTTTTGATTCATTTTTTCAACCGTTCATTCTCAATTCGACGGTATGTTTTTTTTTTTTTTGTATGTTTGTTTACCGATTACGCAAAGACGGATGGGCCGATTTAAAAAAATCTTCTCGCGTTTAAAAGAGTATACTACCAAATTGGTCCCATTGTCACCAGATCACGATATGATGATGGGATCCTGGAGAAATCAACGGATCTCTTAAAATATTTGGTGTTGATTTAGGTATATTTCATAGTAATTCGTGGATTTACTCTTAAAATGCACCAATTGGTGAAGTGGGACTAATGATGAAGACTACAAATGACGAGCACACATTTAAAGAAAGTTAAAATATAACAACTTTAACTATATTTTGCAGGGCATATTCCTTTGTGTGGATTTTGGATTAAAAGGCCCTAATATGTTAATTAGAGGCGCGATCTATCTACGTCTCACAATTTCAACAAACATGTTCTGCAGTTTGGGTATGATAGACGAGCAAAATATATTATTCTGATGCAATTACTAAAAGTTATAATTATTATTTATCCGATTTCACTTAAGGTAAATAATGAGTAACGATCATTACTCCGTACATACAAATTCTGTCGTCCTAGAGCTGAATTAATGTAGCCGTAGATTTATTTATTTATTTAACACTTAATGTACAAATAGAGTACAAAGGCGGACTTAATGCTAAAAGCATTCTCTGCCAGTCTACCTTTGGGTGATGTAAACTTAAGAATATGTAGGTGCAGACTGTAGAAAACTAGATAAATAAAAATGATAATAATAAAAGTATATTAAAGGTCGAGAAATAAAAAAAAGCATTCAAGCAGCACAAAAATACATAATCGAATACATGCTAATATGTACATACATACATATAAAATATACATAAATTACATTACTTACATACGTACATATTTTGTAAGGATTCAGCTGCTGTTAAAGAGTAGCGTACGAACTTTTATTTTCAAATTAAAACGGTTAGGTGCCATCCTGATTTCGGGGGACAGCGCATTCCAGAGTACAACAGATTGAACAAAGAAAGAGTATCCCACGAATCCAGTAGAATGAGCGGGGCATAAAAGTAAGAGATTGTTGGAAGAGCGGAGATCTCCGTTATGGTTGGAGGACAAGAAATGAAATCATGAAACTCACACAATATTCTATAACATAATGAAACAAAAATGCACAAATAAGTCCACAATCACGCATAACCTTGTCAACAAATACTTCCAACAATCAGATAAGTTTTGGCACGCACTATTGTGAATAAATTGTCCATTTCCCTTTTACAGCCCACAAAAACGTTTACCCATATCAACTTCAGCAAAACCAATATGGCTGACTGACAGATACAATTGACAAATATTCTTAATGCTGACTCTACACTATGGACAACACATGGATATACGAGTAGTACAACTCTTTTGATTAGTCGTAGGAAAAATAGACATGTGACGCAACATTCACATTTAGCGCGAAATTAACAGGAAAATTATGTTGAATTAGTAAGAAAAGAACCTTCAACGTCATAAGTGTTCTTCAGGTATTTCACTTCCATCGTCGTAAATTGGCCAAAATCATTGCTCATGGGTAACTAAATACGTTAGATGACTGACAAGTTAGGTAACTGTTCTTTTAAAAAACGACGAAACGATTTGTTTCGTACAAGTTTGGGTAAATAAGGTTTTGATCTCGTAACTGAGGGTCAGAAAATCGTTTACTTTTACTGTTTTGTGACTATAAATTGATTAATTCGTTAAATTGTTGACGATCTTCTTTATTCAGAGCTCATTAATAACTACTATTGACTACTATTGCATGAAAAAAAAAAGTAAATTTTAGTACAGTACCCAATAATAATGATCACCATAGTGCAGGGCCAGCCTAAAGACACATAACAAAATTAAATGACGTATTTCAGAGGTTGTGACGAGTAGGTTGTTATTATCTCTATGGAGAGAAAGGAATAGACGTCATGCTATGTCTGGTTGTAATAAATAAAAATATATTTATTTCATAATAATATGATATATACGGCGTTGGTTGGAAATAGGGTCATCTGGGTCTATAGACAAATGGCATTCCATTTGATTATAGTTTACGCTGATCTGAATAGAATGATGTCGTTGCGCGCACACAACTGCTAATCTCATAATAACAATTTGCGTATTTACAGCAACGACGTCACTCTATTCGATTAGCGTAAACTCTAATCGAATAGAATGCCCTTTGTCTAGGGGTCCTGGTTTTCGTGGTTGTCGTATATGTCATCAGTTAATAATCAAAAGTTAACTTGTAATTGATTAGTTATCTCCATTGAGTATCTTGGCTGGGACAATTAACGGGTAAAAAAAAATGTCCACCTCTGTCATGTTATTAGACTGTTTTTTATAAAATTGCTTTAAACTTGGGAACTATTTTATATTTAATAATTCGTTACCAGTACTTTGCCCAATATTATTTCATATAATTGTTGCTCTTATTGTAAGTAGATGCTCCTACTATGTTGTACCCACTAAGGCAGATTTCATTTTATCTCATATTCCAATATTTTAATAATATAATTTGCATCAGTCCTTTAACATGGTGTAAAGTATATTAGTAGCAGCACCTTACCCCCATATCAAGTAGGTATATATGTAAACATTCAAACATTTTGAAATAGGCTATTTGAAAAGAGTGAACGCGAGTTTTTATTGCCATATTCTTTACTCCAGCTTTTTACCCGACTGTAAGGAAGGGTAATGTTTTTCGCGCGTATCTTGTATGTATGTATGTATGTTATATTTTTTATTACCTGATATCTCACAACCCACTGAACGGATTTATACAATTAAGATGTCGTTAGCTTCGTCTTGATCGCCCAAGTGTTCTTAGATATGCGATGTTTGAAAAAAACAAACATGGCAGCTGTGAGATGTCAAAATAAAGTCAATTTTGAATACTGCAATATTGGTTTAAAATTAAAGGGCTCATTTTGAGCATTTCAATAAGGTATAACGTGATATTTTTTTTTTCAATATTCATTACTTATCAATAGCTGTGATAAAAGTTAGTTCTTACATCGGTTACATCTTACAACGACTAATAAGTATGAAATAAAAAAATAAATTATAAAAATAAAAAAAACCCGCCTGCAGAAAAAAACTTTTTTGTGCAGGCGGGTTTTTTTATTTTTATAATTTATTTGCGAACTTGGTATTACATGTGTACATGTAGAAACCCGACATATCACAAGTGTTGTTTTGCATCCTAAGTGAATAAATAATTTAGAATTGAATTGACATTTAATATCCGCGGCAAAAGCCTACATCATGTAAAAAACATGTAAAATACGAACTTTAGCCTCTTTTGTCACCAAAACAAACAATAACACACATTGCAACCAAAACTCGACTATTTGCTACTAAATTAACTTTGTTATTGGAGGCGTAAAAAGACAACCATATTTCCAAATATGTAAACACGATAATATTTCCATGTTATTTACAAAACAAAATCCTTAACTATAAAACGTTATAGGGAACCATAAAGTACATATATGGGGTTAGGGGTAAACATGGGGCATTAGGTCGGGGACGAAATAACATAACGCACTTCAACTATCATCCGTTGGGATTTTATGTTTCGTGAATACAGGTCAGGACTGGCTGTTACACCGTACTGAGAAGCGATCAGTGATTTCTGTAACATGTAACAGATTGCTGACGTCAAATTTCAGCAACGTATAGCGTTTGGTATAAGTATTGGCATATGTTTTGAATCCACGCGAGGTATATACAGGGTGATTTGTAATATACTAATAACCTCCCGCTCGTGACGTCTTTACATGACACTAAACATGAACAAACGACGTGTAAAGGCACATTAAAATAAAAAATAAAAAACAATTTTTTTTATACACTTAGGATTCAAAACAACACTTGTCGGGATTCTACATGTACATGTAATGCCAAGTTCGCAAACAATAGGTAAAGCCAGAGAAAAGAACCTGGCAATAAAAACTCGACGTTACTCTTTTCATATTGCTAATTTTACAATGTTTGAATGTTTATAAACTTGATATGTGGGTAAGGTGCTGCGACTAATATACCATACACCATGTTATAGGACTGATGCAAATTATATTATCAAAAAGTTGAAATATGATATAAACTAAAGCCTTAGTGGGTAATAGTAAGAGCATCTACTTACAACAAAGGTAAAAACGATATGTGCTTAAATATTGGCCATTACCAGGCCGCCTGCAGTCTGTCATTCTATCGGCCTGTCGTACTGGGTCTGCATAGTCCACATACTATAGCTAATACTACCTATCGCCAATGGTTGAAAACCGGCGGTGTATCAACACCGTAGCCGGCAGTTTCAACTTGTAAGATCACGCGCCGGCGCGCGGCCGTGGCCTGTGAGGTCTTCATACTAGCCGAACGATTGCCGACCGACACCGACTACTTACAAACAGTGACGGAGCGTACTTAAAACACCATTTTTTGGGTTTCTCTTCTTTCAATTCTAGTTGCTTAATGTTATAGGTACAAAGAACTATGTAAAGCAAAGTATATTTTTGTATCGAGTTAGGCTTGCAAGTATGTGTTCGATTGTCGCGCACTTTCCGGTGAATGTTGATGACGTAGATCGCACCAGGGCAAGTATAGCTAGTGTGTGACTTATACTTAGCGCTTCTGTCCTGCTGCCAAATCCTATTATTTCACTATGATAGATAAAGAAATTGCTTTTTGTCAAATTTCAGTACCGAAAAATCTAAGGAATAATTATTGAATCTCCAATGGTGGAAAATTCCGTTGCATTATTATGGAATAATAAGTTTATTTTTTCTCGATAAAGCATATTATGTGTAAGGCACCTGTCCCACCAACGACGATGAGCGGGAAGCAAGTAGCGATTTATTACTCAAGAAACGTACAACAGATGTATTTTGTAGATCCCGTCCGTGTAAACAAAAGAGATGCAGTACTCGCTGGCAGTGGGACAGTTCTGAGATCAACTATTAACATCTGTATGTCTTTTGTTTACACTGTTCTTGCTGTTGGTCGGACAGGTGCCTTAATGTATTCGTATGTACGAATAAAGAACGACCCTTATATTATACGCCATTCTATCACACGTTGTATGATGCTAAAATTACTCTCACAGTTTAAAGATTTGTTTACATAGGCGTACCTATGTAAACAAATCTTTATAGTGTGAATTTAGTGAATAAGTATTGTAGGTATTCTATTTAATCCTACCATTTGATAAATATTGCCGACTAAAAATAAATGAAATGGGTTCATACCATATTAAATAATCCGTTTTGTGAAAAATCCATCTGTCTCTCTAATGGAAACAGTGTCGAGTATTTGTGATACCTTTGTTCTGTACTGATAAATTTTACGTTTATTTATATACTGGTTTTAATGCGAACCTGAAAAAGATATAAATATATTTTTTTGCATTTTTATTTTATTAAATCGACTAACTTATGCCCGCGGCTTCGCCCGCGTCGATGCCAGATTGTTCCCAAAATATTTTAGCGGCAAAGTTTTATACTAACTTTGCACTGCCGTTTTACCCCTTAGGGGGTGAATTTTTAAAAAAAAATTGGTGCTTCCCTACGTTATAAAAGGAACCCCTGTGCAAAATTACGAAAATTTCATTTTCATTTAAATTGAAAAATTATTAGTTATCAACAAGTTCATAGAAAAAAAGGTGTCAAGAAGTTCATAGAAAACAAGGTGTCAACAAGTTCATAAAAAAAAGGTGTCAACAAGTTCATAGAAAAAAAGGTGTCAACAAGGTCATAGAAAAAAAGGTGCCGGTAGTTACATTACAACAATCATACAAAAAAATAAAAAATGGTTGGATAACGTCATAAGAAAACATTGATGACATTGTAATAAACAATCATTCCTGTAACAGTCTTAGCGGACCCGGGAATATTGAGTAGTAAAAGTAGTTTCGCCGTCAGCCTATCAGCTGGCGGAACATGACGGATCGTCACGGGCCGTGACACTTCTTCGTGCGTGCACCCGGTCATCGATTTATAAGACGTTATAACGTCAAAACCCTTAGACATAAAAGCATTAATAAAATTATTATAGCTCACAAAATGATTTTCACCGCCATGTTTGTTTGCTCAGTAAGAAATTATGTGCAATTATCTGTCTCGCCAATTCTCTCCAAATGGTAAGTGCAAATGAAGTTTTCAATTACTTTTATACTGAGGAACGATCAAGAAGATTACAGTTTGTGTGTAAAAAGGGCCATTAAATGTTATGAGTAGACTGAGTTATGTGTAATTGAACCCGTTTAATTATGTTTAAGGCAATGATAATAAGACATTATTTTTATATAAATTGAGAAGTTATATGCAAACAACGCTCTACAAATATTCAATAGTATAGTTTTTACGGCACTATGGTTAGGTATCCTTGGTGCTGGTTACTTTCATAAGTTAGAATAACTGCTTAGTGCAAGTACAAATACTTATTTGACAGCCCTAGTAATGGATGTATAGAAAATTATTTGCCACTGTCATGAGCGGATTAAAGCACTCAAATATGCCAGTATGAGTAGGTGCGTTTCGCAAACAGACTAAAATGAAGGTAATAGATCTTTTCATTTGTTTTACTGATATGTATTTATATAACAAGCTTTTATTTAACTTGCAATGTATGTTTGTAAATGTTTGTTCGGGTGGAATATTGCAACTCAATTTAGAAGCAGATTTCCTCAACCGATTGAGCTGAAATTTAGTTTACATTTGGTTTAATGGCAATATATGGATAACTGTGTGACGTCATTCTAAATTCAACATGGCGGCACATACAAGATGGCGGACTAATTATATTTAATGCACTCCTACAATATGGGTTTCAAATGTAAGGACTTACAGATAATACGAATGCGAGTTTTAAATAAGATACTAAACGTAAACTCCGTCATTCAATTCGTCTGTATAATTAGGGTTTTCGGAATCCTCGATTATGATATCGAGGTCAAATTATTCAAGTCTATAAAACGGTTAGTTAACTTTGACTTGTGTCATTTGTTGAGATAGGCGTCAATTACATTGGTTTGCAACCTGTCTAGGAGAAGGATAATTCCAAAATCAAACTCAGAACTGTGTTCCGTAAGGCACAAGTAAGCTTCAAGTTGAAATAAGTGCGGCATTTCTCCATACTGGGTGTATGGAGAAATGCCCCACTTATTTCAACCCCCCAGTAAAGGTGAGGCCGTGCCGAGGACCGAGTGGCATCAGGGTGCAATATGATGTCGTGAACGTACCGCCTCAGGACACCAGGGTGAACTCTGTATATTAGCTCTTACACTTCTAAACGAAGCTCGGGGAAGGTAGACGCATATTTCTTCGGTACTCGTGGGAACTACACGGGAAAAACAGAAACAGAAATTAAAACGGCAAGAAAAACTTGCTACCGAAAGCAATGACGCAAAACGCCAACGACTCAGCAGAAGACGTGATCAGGAGAATACCGGAACATACGAGTACACTCAATAGCAGTTCAAACTTGATAAGGCTAAGCAACGCATGCAAAGGTTAAGAGCAGCGGAATCACAAGAAAAATATGTCGCACGAATCGCAAAAGTTCGTCAACACGTATTTCCAAAACAGACGCAGATGCGAATGTCATGAACAGCGAGAGGTTCGTTTGAGCGCTTTACGAGAGCATGCCTCTCTAGTTAGAGCACACGAATCTCCTGAATAGAGAGTAATTTACGGATGCATAACTCTCAAGTACGAAGAGCAGAAAAGTCACAAATATAAACTTTTAATAAAACGATAAATATATTCTGTGACAAGGAGTGCAAGATTTGTACTAAAAGGTATCCAAATCAAGTCACAAATCACAAAATAAATTGAAGTACTGCTTCGTACCTACCTGCAGAATTAACAGGCAAGGGAACCATATTCCTGTGTCATCGCTGCATGACACACATAACAAGCAAAAAAACTTCAGGCCCAGCCAAAGGTTACTGGAATAATTTAGATCCCGGTGAAGTGGAATTAGTGAACTTCAATCCGAACATTTTGCAATTTTAATGAATATATTAAACAAAGAACAAACTGGTGAGTTTCCGATTGAAAAGGCTCTGTGATTTATCCCAGTAACTAAAAAGTATACAATCACAACAAAACTGTTCTCGAACATTTCCGAGCTTGTGGTGTAACTATTAACAAAATAATAGCACAGGACACTCTAGTAAATTGTACTTAAAAAAATTATAACATGGATTTATATAATATTATACCATCCGACATAAACAAGACAGGCAGGAGGGAGGAAGAAAAGAAGGGCTACCTAAGGAGTTAGAAATATTCGTAGGGGCTAAAGTAATGTTGCCTTATAATGTTATGTAGATACCCAAAGGTCTGGTGAATGGTGCCATAGGCCATAATACAGAAATTATATGGTATGTCAGTTTCATACATTTGTGCTCTCCGGAAGAGAGCACAAATGTATGAAACTGACATACCATCCGTCAGTGGTACCTATTAACTATATTTTTTTTCGTTTTCGCTTCAAGCCCGCGCTTTTAACTAGCTAGACTGTTCAAAATTAACTGGCAAATGTTCAAAAAACAAAAAACTGTTCAAAATTAACTTGGCTGGTTAATTGAAATGAACAGACTGGGGAACGTGTCCAGCGATAACTAAAAAGTAAGAAATATAATAAAAGTAAAAAAAAAATATTAAAAACAGGCTTTTATTTAAATGTGGCTAAAAAGAGAAAACCAAATTTTAACTTGAAACCCTTTACTTAGTTGTTAATCCAAGTATTTTTACAACTTTGTCTGCGTCTTTTTTTCCGTTTTTGCAACATTTTTCATTGCTGCTCCGCTCCTATTCGTCATAACGTGAAGTTATATAGCCGTCCGCGATAAATGGGCTATCCAACAGTTAAAGATTTTTCTGAGATTATTGAACAAATAAACTCTTTGGCTTTAAATATTATTATAGATACAAATGCGAAATAAGACATTCGTTGCCCCATACGCTTTTACACGTCGCGTCGGTGTAACAGGCAGCTTAGCAAAGAGTCCCAGCTTTCGACCGAACAGGAAATTACCCCTCGCGTGGGGTAAGGCAGAAAAATTTAACGATTGGTTTATACCTACCCCACTTACTGTGAACTTGCAAATGGACACTGATTCATGTCTTAAGGAAATGAGTTAACGAAGAAAGTCTTGTAGATGTGGAACTGTGGAGTATAGGATTGTGCAACCCATCGAAACCCGGGACTTGGATTATGTATTTTGTATTCATAGTCTGGTGTATATACATTTTTTCTAGTTCTGTGGTTAATAAAAAAGGTTGGGTTTATAATAACGTTTGTATTCTTGTGAGGTTAAGCAACGTTGCTTACGTCAAGTGTTGGATGGCTGACCATTTCTGAGAAACGTTCATAATGAATGCTTAAAAGAAAAGTGTTTTTCTGTCATCGTCACGTTACCACGTTGCCTTATTCACGTTGACAAGTAACCAATCGTTGATAAGTAAAGCCCTAATCTTACTTTGCGAATTTTACCCTTACTCTTTTCATGACGTCTTTTCTATCTGTCAAATTGTGGATAACAAATTCACAACGGAAGTGCCCTGTTTTTGGTTTTAACATATGCTACGTTTATTTCACTGTGTTTTCCTTCACTGATTTTGAGTAGGGACAATGGAGCAACAAATGACAAGTTATAAAAATGTTTTTTTTTTATTATTCGTACCTACAGTTATAGGCTGCTTTAGAGTGCGTAGTTAGTTAGCAGTGCGGCTTTTCCCTGCTTTTCATTTATTTTTACGCGGCTATGTCATTTTTAGGGTTCCGTGGCCAAAATGGCAAAAATGTAACCCTTATAGTTTCGTCATGTCCGTATGTCAAAGGCATTTTACTCAAAGACTACACAATGAAATTAAATTTGGTTTTTTTTATAGCTAAATTATAAAAATAAATATTTTTAAGGGGGTGACTCCATACATGTAACGGAGGCGGATTTTGTTTTTAATCGACAGGTCTTTTAAAAATATTTTAAGGATTAAAATTTTTTTATTAAGTGAATATTTTGGAAATAATCGCTCAAAATTCCATAAATCGTGCCCTTCTTATTATATTTTGCCCTGTGTGACGAAAAAAATTATAAAATATAAATTTGTAAAACACGGCTTAACATTTGTACATAGGTCAGTATTTTTATTTGAAATTTCAAACTTTAATAAAATGAAGATCAGTTATTAAACTGATTTCTTAAAATCTGTGAATTTACTATGGAGCTGGAAACAAAAGTCGTTAAAAAAAAGGGAAAACGGTTTATAGTACCATGGACCGTGCCAGTTGTACTTTGGGCACTCTAGGATTAAATGAAGATAAACACTAGCAGTTGCCGTCTGGAGTTTATCTTTTTACGGCTACGATAAATGGCTAGTCATAGTCAGAATTTAATAAACCGTTATCTTAATTAACAGTCGTATGTCTCTTTTTACCCGACTGTAAAGAAGGGTTATGTTTTTATCTTTGGGTATCTTGTACGTATGTAATATTCTTAATTACCTCATATCTCACAAACCTCTGGACGGATTATTAAGGGCTCGTCTTAAGCATTTTAAAAAGAATCATGATTATGAATGTATTACTAAAAAAGTTAGTCAGCAACCATTCATTTTTCAATATTCAATAATTGACAATAGCTGTGATAAAAGTTAGATGTCACTTCCTACAACTACCTACTCAAAAGCATTAATGTATCTCGATGAACTTAGTAAAGTGCCTCCGACTGCATAAAATTTTATCATTATGCAGGGGGTCTTGTTTCCATCTTTTAATTCCAGGCGGGTTTTTTATTTTTTTTATTTATTTTTTTATTTTACAATAACATGGCATAAATCACATCCTAAACATTAAATTTATCAACTTTTAAATTGCTTAAATATATAACGATAAACAACAACAAATTAAAAATTAGATATTAAAAATCTTTGTCTTTTGTACCCAATAATATTGTCTAAGATATATTCCCAGTAGGTAAGGATCCCTGGAACTTATTTTAATATGATACATACCAAGCTGGAATTGTCATGGTAGCTTCGTTATGACGAGAATTCAAACTTTACGTATACGACAAATTGATATAGTGGTACATTAGTGAATTATACAGATTTTAAGAAAACAAACTTGACTTTGCCGTTGGAAAACTGTTGTCTTCATACATCCACATGGGTCGCGGTTAGTTTACCAACCGTAAATAAATTTGTAGTAGAAAAATGATTTTTGTGATGCAATGATTAGGGATTTTATTTGTGTTACATGCCACATGGCTCAAGTAAGTAATAAGATCGTCGCATCATATACAATTAATACTAATATTATAAACCTGAACCGCCTTATTCCAAAAGCTGGACTAAACCTGGTTTGACGAAAATCCTAGTTTAAACCATGGATCTACGAAAATCTTTATTACAAAACGAGGTTCATCGCTTAATCGATGATCTTCTTTGGTCTATAGATTAGTCTTTCGATCACCCTAGTTTAACTATGGTAATAACCTTAAAATGTCAAAAACTTGACAATTTGAAAGTTAGACCATTTACTATTTTGCGTATCTTAGTTTCAATTATTAATGACGAATAATGCGTGTTTAGTGACTTTAAATTATTAACTAACTAAATATGGTGTGGCAACAAAATAAACGCAAAAATCTAGTGAAATGCGATGTGTGACCAAAGATTTAATAATACATGCTTATTATTGTTTTTCAAAACATTTATCACAGCTTGAAATTGAGAGAGAAGATTTAATATACAGAACTCAGAGATGTGCAATGTTTGGGTCAACCAGACTCGACGTGAAGTGTACCTATGCAGTGTGGAAAGTTGAAGATCAACAGTATAGATTAGTTACAGGTTATTGAAATTGTGATGTAATAACTATTATGCACTACTTAACAGTTTAGATAATTATATTTAAGATTCTCTGATAGATGAACTGTGTTCTTAGGGAGAATAAATGGTATCTAATAAATAATGATTCTATGTATAATGTACCTAAAACTTACTAGTGAACTATATAGTGGATCTAAATAAACATTGATCAATTATTGATTGATTACTGTTTATATATTTATACATGAACCGCCTTATTCCAAAAGCTGGACTAAACCTGGTTTGACGAAAATCCTAGTTTAAACCATGGATTTACGAAAATCTTTATTACAAAACGAGGTTCATCGCTTAATCGATGATCTTCTTTGGTCTATAGATTAGTCTTTCGATCACCCTAGTTTAACTATGGTAATAACCTTAAAATGTCAAAAACTTGACAATTTGAATGTTAGACCATTTACAATTTTGCGTATTTTAGTTTCAATTATTAATGACGAATAATGCGTGTTTAGTGACTTTAAATTATTAACTAACTAAATATGGTGTGGCAACAAAATAAACGCAAAAATCGAGTGAAATGCGATGTGTGACAAAAGATTTAATAATACATGCTTATTATTGTTTTTCAAAACATTTATCACAGCTTGGAATTGAGAGAGAAGATTTAATATACAGAACTCAGAGATGTCCTAAAATTAAAGTGGTCTGTGCAATGTTTGGGTCAACCAGACTCGACGTGAAGTTTACCTATGCAGTGTGGAAAGTTGAAGATCAACACAGATTATTTTTGTTTAACAATAGTATCATTAACTAGTGCTCTATGTAAAACAATCTGATGCATTCCACTTATAATATGTCACATTATTTATATTGAAGTTAGAAAATCACATTTGGAATGTCTGATAGGTGGTCTGGAGTAGTGCGGCAAAAACCAATGTTGAATATACTCAAAATGCACAAAACAAAGTAATAGAAACATCATTAATACAAAATTTCTTACCTAAAACTTACTACTGAACTGTACATATAGTGGAACTAAATAAACATTGATGAATTTAAAATTTAGTTGGTAAAGTGTAACCATGGGTATACCTATCACTAGAAACAGATGTAAACTTAGGTTATAGGTAGGTACCAAGAACTGAATATTATGTTTAATAGAGCTCAGCTAGTTAATACATTGCTACAATGTTCCTTTAAACATAGTTTAAACACTAAACAGAGAGTACAGATTGGTTACAGGTTATTGAAATTGTGATGTAATAACTATTATGCACTACTTAACAGTTTAGATAATTATATTTAAGATTCTCATGAAAATGAACTATGTTCTTAGGGAGAATAAATGGTATCTAATAAATAATGATTCTATGTACCTAAAACTTACTAGTGAACTATATAGTGGATCTAAATAAACATTGATCAATTATTGATTGATTACTGTTTATATATTTATACATAAAATGCCTAATTAAAAATTCACTAGTGAACTATAAGGTGGATCTAAATATAGAATTATCAATTTTATTATATAAATATATTATTGATCACTGTTTATATATTATACAAAAAATGCATACAATTTAAAATTTGTTGTAAAATAAATATCTATACTAATATTATAAAGCTGAAAAGTTTGTTTGAACGGGGTAATCTCATGAACTACTAATTCTTTTGAACTTTTTACTGTTGGATAGCTCATTTGTTGAGGAAGGCTATAGGCTATATAATTTCACACTACAACCAATATGAATGGAGCAGCATTGAGAAATGTTGCAAAAACAGGGAAGATTTATGCAGACTAAGTTGTGCGGGAAAGAGAGTTATCTAAATAGAAATAAGGGATATCAACTCAATATTCCTTTTCAAACATAGTTTGAACAGGGAGGACAGAATGGTTACAGGTTATTGAAATTGTTAACATCCATTGTGTTGTCAAATGGAATAACTATTAAGTGCTACCTAACAGTTTAGATAATTATATTTATGATTCTCATGAAAATGAACTCTGTTCTTAGGGAGAATAAATGGTATCTAATAAATAATGATCCTATGTAGTTATTTGAGAATTTCATTTCATAGCAAGCTCACTGATATTAAATAATAAATCTATACTAATATTATAAAGCGGAAGAGTTTGTTTGTTTGCTTTGTTTGTTTGTTTGTTTGTTTAAACGCGCTAATCTCAGGAACTACTGGTCCGATTTGAAAAAATTTTTTTTTGTTGGATAGCCCATTTATCGAGGAAGGATATAGGCTATATAACATCGCGCTACGACTAATAGGGGCGGAGTAGCGACGTGAAATGTTGCAAAAACGGGGAAAATTTACGCATACGAAGTTGCGCGGGACAGCTAGTATATTCATAAAATTTGTTTCAATCGTTTGTTGTGCTTCAGCCGAAGCTTCAGTACCTATGTTGAATCTAAGCATACTTTCCCCCAATACATTCAGAACAACGAGTGCAACAAAGAAAACAGTAAGTATATCAAAAATTGAATATCTTATTGAGTAAGTATCCTTCCATGCTAAGACCTGTTCCAATGAAACTAGCTTTGTAATAAAAACTCGCATCCAAGTTCCTCTAAGTGTTTGGGCGCTATAATTACTCAGATTAAACTTATAACATCCCTAATAATGTCTGAGTTCATTAAATTAAGGTTATCATCATTTGTTTACATTTTTAGTACTGATGACAACTACTAATGTAACGTTCCGATCCTGACAGAATCTATTTGATTTTTCGTAAATTGCAGGCCGAGGGCTTTTATGTCAGGTTAATATTTTGAAAATTACGTAGTGCTGGCGAATAATTTAGCTACATAGAACGTCTAAATATTTTATTCTCAATGAAAACTATACTTTCAAATTACATTGGTATAAAACGGAACGTTATATTTGAATGATAAGAACAATGAATGAACTAAATTGATTATAATCTGTGGCTGATTGCTAGATCCTTTGGTATCAGCTGGTCCACGGACTATCTAAGCTTTGTAATAAGACCAATAGTACTGTACTATATCCTGGACTTGAAAGTCTTTGTTTAAACCTTGATTTGATCTTTTCTTTGGAATAAGGCGGAAAATGCCTAAATACACATACCCTATTACTAGTGAACTATAAGGTGGATCTAAATACAGAATTATCAATTTTATTATATAAATATATTATTGATCACTGTTTATATATTATACAAAAAATGCATACAATTTATAATTGATTGTAAACTAAATATCTATACTAATATTATAAAGCTGAAAAGTTTGTTTGAACGCGGTAATTCTTTTGAACTTTTTACTGTTGGATAGCCCATTTGTCGAGGAAAGCTATAGGCTATATAATATCACACTACAACCAATAGGAATGGAGCAGCATTGAGAAATGTTGCGTAAACAGGGAAGATTTATGCAGACTAAGTTGTGCGGGAAAGCTAGTCATCTAAATAGAAATAAGGGATATCAACTCAATATTCCTTTTCAAACATAGTTTGAACAGGGAATACAGAATGGTTACAGGTTATTGAAATTGTTAACATCCATTTTGTTGTCAAATGGAATAACTATTAAGTGCTACCTAACAGTTTAGATAATTATATTTATGATTCTCATGAAAATGAACTCTGTTCTTAGGGAGAATAAATGGTATCTAATAAATAATGATTCTATGTAGTTATTTGAGAATTTTATTTAATAGCAAGCTCACTGATATTAAATAATAAACATATTCATAAAATTTGTTTCAATCGTTTGTTGTGCTTCAGCCGAAGCTTCAGTACCTATGTTGAATCTAGGCATACTTTCCCCCAATACATTCAGAACAACGAGTGCAACAAAGAAAACAGTAAGTATATCAAAAATGGATTATCTTATTCAGTAAGTCCTGTTCCAATGAAACTAGCTTTGTAATAAAAACTCGCATCCAAGTTCCTCTAAGTGTTTGAGCGCTATAGTTACTCAGATTAAACTTATAACATCCCTAATAATGTCTGAGTTAATTAAATTTAGGTTATCATCATTGTTTACATTTTTAGTACTAATGACAACTACATAAGTAACGTTCCGATCCTGACAGAATTTATTTGATTTTTCGTAAATTGCAGGCCGAGGGCTTTTATGTCAGGTTAATATTTTGAAAATTACGTAGTGCTGGCGAATAATTTAGCTACATAGAACGTCTAAATATTTTATTCTCAATGAAAACTATACTTTCAAATTATATTGGTATAAAACGGAACGTTATTTTTGAATGATAAGAACAATGAATGAACTAAATTGATTATAATCTGTGGCTGATTGCTAGATCCTTTGGTATCAGCTGGTCCACGGATTATCTAAGCTTTGTAATAAGACCAATAGTACTGTACTATATCCTGGACTTGAAAGTCTTGATTTAAACCTTGATTTGATCTTTTCTTTGGAATAAGGCGGGAAGAGTTTGTTTCTTTGAACGCAATAATTTCGGGAATTACTGGTTCGAATTGAAAAAATATTGTAGTCTTGGATAGCCCATTTATTTAGGAAGGCTATAAGCTATATAACATCACGCTATGACCAATAGGAGCGGAGCATCAATGAAAAATGTTGCAAAGACTGGGAAAATTGACGCAAACGAAGTTTCAGTCAGCTAATAATGAATACTGAAGACAACAGTTTTCCACCAAGTTAAAATTGTTTTGGTTAAGTGTACTCTAAATTTATATTGAATACTAGCCGTGCCCCGCGGTGTTACCCGCGGTTTATTAGCCTATGTGTTAATCCAGGGTGTCAGCTAACTCCATACCAAATTTTATTAAAATCGCTTTAGCCATTTAAACGTGAAGAAGTAACAAACATACACACTCACACACTCACAAACTTTCGCCTTTATAATATTAGTGTGATAGTAAAAGTATGTTGTTGTTATAAGAATAAACAATTGTTGGGGAGTACAAAACAAAAAGCAACAACAAATAACGTCGGGCTTTGAGCCCGCGACCTTTAGATCGTAAGTCGATAACTACTAGGCTACTATTGCTTTACTGTACACAATACCCTCTCGGTATTAGTTTTTGTGGGAATATCAACAAAATCCGAGGTTTACCGCCGGGTTACCACATAACATGTCTTATTTAGTATACCCCGTATCTGATAGTGCACGGAGTCGTTGTAGCCAAAACCGTTGGATTCTAACTAATTATATGAAGCTTTTGTTAATATTTTTGCGTTCAAATATTTTGTTTTCGGATTAAAGCGCTTATTACACTACACTAAATTTAAACAGGTTAAATCAATATACATGAGGGTCCCCGTCCTGGACATGAATTACTATGTCCTATTTGGAAGTCTTTAAATAGACTTCGGATTCAGGTTGGCCGGAGCAAAAAAAACATGCTGAGGTGGGGATTCACAGTAGATGCCAATCTGAGCTGTTTATGCCCACCTTACATCGTGTCCTGTGTGCCCGACCACCTGTACACAGGAGGACTGTCGATGACTGCCGCAGTCGTGGCCACGTTCTGGGCTTCCAAAATATAACATATTTTATTTGTTTTATATCTAATGTTTGCTATCGAAACGCTAAGAAGAAGAAAAATATACATTGCTGGTTTTGTGTTACTTTCACCCAATAGCCTTATTCCAACCAGCAGTGTATATCACGAGCATGTCTGACCATGCTCAGTGTAGGATTCTGCAGCCGTTATTACAAATACAGAAGAGCGTATGTTCATGGCACTTACGCCCTTTTGTTAAAAAATGCAGTTTTTCGACAGTGAAAATCCCCCAGGTCAAAAGATAAGGGGGGACACGATTTATGGAACTTCGAGCGCATTTTGCCAAAAATATTCACATATTAAAAAAAAATATTGTAAACCTTAACATATTTTTAAAAATCCTGTCGATTAATAACAAAATCCGCTTCTGTTACATGTATGGAGTCACCCCTTTAAAAATATTTATTTTTATTATTTAGCTATTAAAATAAGTAGCGGCCACTGCAAAACACTTTTTCACCAAATTTCATCAACATTCATTGTGTAGTCTTTGAGTAAAATGCCTGTGACATACGGACGGACAGACAAACAGACAGAATGTCAGACGGACATGACGAAACTATAACGGTTCCATTTTATCCACTTTGGTTACGGAACGAAAAAAATGTGTAAATTGTTTTTTTTTATTGCATGCTTAGACAGAAAAGATGGATATTTCGAACATCTGAGTAGGTATTTTTTAAATATAAGTTCCGACGCAAACCTAACGCTGCAGAAACGGCTCGCAATATCAATGCTGCGTTTGGGGAAGGGACCGTTAGTAAAAGCACCACATGCGTTTTTGGTTTAAACAATTTCGTAATGGAAATTTCAACTTAAAGAACTAACCACGTAGAAGACCACATGTGAATTATGCTGAATTGAAGGAGATGGTAAAAGCCGATCTGAGTTGAACTACTGTTTAACGTTACCTTATCCCATTTGCAGCAAATCGGTAACATTAAAAAAGGGTGCCTTGTAATTTGACTGATCTGAATAGAGCAGCGCGCGTTTAAGCTTGAATTTCCTTGTTAAACCGGAGAAAAGAAACGATTTTGAACCAAATTGTGACCTGTGACGAAAATAAGTTTTTGTACGACAATTGTAAGAGCAAAAAGCAATGGCTGACCCAAGGTCAAATGCCACAACAATGCCCTAAAGCGACGATTACCTATAGAAAGATTATACCTATAGTTTGAATACATAAATATATTTTATCCTAAAAAAAGAGTAATAATGTTTCAATATAAATCGGCAATTTCAATTTAATTAAAATGTAGATAAACTTTCGCGATTTGTACACATTATGAAAATATAAATATTACGGGTCTTATCGCGTGAATAACTTAAGGTAAAATACCCGACGTTTCGACCGGACGTTTTGACCGTTGCAATACGGTCGTAATGTCTGGCAACAAACAAGGTATTTATTTTATTTTAAATTATTCACGCGATTAAGACTCGTAATATTTTTATTTTATAATTCATACTTTAACCCATAATATGTGTCCCATTAGTTGTCTATCTCCTAAATTATCGTTGGTTCACTCCATAATAAGTTTTTTGCTTCACTCCATAACGGCCTTTATAAGCCAAAGATACCCAGGGCTAAGTTAGGGGCTCGACCCTCTTTTTAATGGGATTTATACTAAACAACCTGGCTATTGCGGCTAAATGAGTATTTAGATAGAGCTCTTACACGTTACGTAATATTACGCACCCAATTTGCGTAATTTTAGACCGAGATTACGCAAACTTTATAGCTTTAATTGCTTAAATATGTATTAGAGGATTAAGTTTGGGACATACAAAGTCATGTGAACAATGAAGTAAGTGCAATGAAACAATCGAAAATATTACTCAACCACTAATCTATACTAATATTATAAAGCTGAAGAGTTTATTTGCTTGTTTGTTTGACAGTAAAATATTTTTTTAAGGACTAGGAGTTACTGAAATTATAGCATCTCAGTACCTTTAAAAAAAATACAGTCCGAAAAAAAAGCTTTTAGTAAAAAAACTTTGAAAAAAATCTTTTGGTGCAGGATAGCCCATTTATTGACTATATAACATCACGCACCGACTCACAGGAGCGGAGCAGCAATGAAAAATATTGCAAAAACAAGAAAAAATTACGCAGATGAAGTTGTAATAAATATTATGAAATAATAACTCGGACAAGGTCGTCTGATTCTAAACTAGGCAGAGCCTGTATTATACTATCAGAGAACTGATAAATATATACATAAATAGATAGTTGTAATTAAACACATTACATTTAAATCAAGTTCAGATAGAGAATAAACAATTGTGCTCATTATACAATGATGTATCCTGGGTGGAAATCGTACCCGCGGCCTTAGCTTATCAATACTAACTACTAGACCAGGGGCGCCATATTAGCCGTATGATACGGGCGTCGATCGACGATGACGTCAAATATATGGGCAAAAGCTCCCCCCACCCGTGCCAGTGACTTAAACAGCAGAGTCAATAGCACCTGGCCCCATACAAATTTTAATTCAAACCGGCCCGTCTGAGGCAAGCTTTTCACAGGCCAGTCATTTTTGAATTGAAAACTTCTTTAGCGGCATTGTGCACTTTTTTGGTATGAGTATAAAATGTTAAACTCGCGTCAAGATCACGTGATCGTAAGATTGGTGGAAAGACAAATGGGAAATCGGGCGGTCCAGAAACCAGAATACGCCGGTTCGAGTTCAAATGATTATTGCTTCCCTTCCCTTTTTTATTTTAATTTTTTTTATTTTTGTTTTTTAAATTGTAAAAAAAAATATTTTTATATCTGCCGGCACTCCCGGAGTGCAACTTGTTTTTTTTTCACTCACTCATGTGTATCCTAAGCCTAAAACTTTGCACAACTAGTTCTTATAATAACGTAAACTAAAGAACAAAGGTTAACGACCTCTCAATATCCCTAGAGCGTCAGTCAAACTTTTTATGGCTAACATTTATAGTACCCTTGCTTTTAGTGTTTGTACCCATTTTGTAGAATAATGTGTGTCAAAGACACGCATTTAGAGCTATGAATGTCGTGTTTGTAATGTATGGGGTATGTCTGCCTTTTGTCTTATAGAAGACTTTTTGAAGGTCATTGACCGTGTAACACTTAATGAAGAAATTTTTAGTGGTATCTCCCAACCTAAATGTTTGATAAATCTGATCCTAAACATTTTAAAACGATAATAAATAAGGTGTGCTTAAATCTTTTTTGTTTTTTTTTTAAAGACGACTCGCGCAATAAGGAACGAGCCCTGTGTCGCAGGGGACTTTACAAACATAAAAATCACGAACACAAAATACACACAGACTCGGATCAACAATTTGTGTATCACACAAAGTGGTGTCCCGTGGCGACCTCTTGCGTAGCAGTCGGAAACACTCCCACCGCACCACAGAGGCAGTCGACACACTCCCACCGCGCCACAGAGGCAGTCAAACACCAGCGTATCGTCGAGGTACGATGTGGGACGGATTCAAATCCCTGTCTCACCGAAACCATAGAAAAACTAAGGTTCTCATGTGCGTGTTCGACTCGCATTCTGGCGTTATCGTAAAAGTCAATTCCACTTTGGCCCCCTCAAGCCGAGTAAGTCCAACACTTATTTGGCTGGTGTTTATTATTGTAAGCAAGTATGAAATACTAATTCTTCTATCTCTAATCCGTAAGGGTGCTATAATAACACACAAACTTAAGCATCATATACCTTTTACTGGGCAATAAAAAACTAACCGCATCTCAAATAAGTCGGTATATAATTGCGAAGGTGTTAGGTTTACTCATATTTTGAATAAAAAAGAAACGCTTGTTACTGAGCTTACCTACGGGCTTGAAAAGGATGATATTTAATGCAATTATCTATTGGTCACTTTAAGCAATTTATATCTACTACAGTTAGGAAGATCAAACACAAAGAAGCATGGATACTGCACTCCTTAAATCCCTGTTGTAAATTCTAATTCAGACAAATGCCGCCATCAACACAATAGGGATCAATGTTGATAAACTTTCGCGATTTGTACACATTATGAAAATATATATATATTACGCGATTAAGACCCGTAATATATATATTTTCACAATAGGGATCCCTATCCGTTAAACCTTCTTCTTAATTAAAAGTTAACTTATCTGCAGTTAACAGTATGGTATAACCTAACTGTAATACAACTATTTTAAATACGTTAAAAGATTAATGTAAATAAAATTTGGCCGCTATTTCAGCGTTTTTTTAATTTCCTAAGGGAACTATGTTCTCTGAGGAAATTATAAAATAGAAATAATACCTACGTTACGTAAAGTTTTCAACTTAAATTACGATTCAAAAGATTGGAAAATACTTAAAGTAATTGTTTTTCTTTGTATAAAAATATTAACCAACCATTTCTTTAAATCTATTTTAATATTATAGAGCTGAAGAGTTTGTTTGTTTGTTTGAACGCAATAATCTCAGGAACTACTAGACCAAATTAAAAATATATTTTACATTCATCGAGGAAGACTGAAAGCTATATAACATTATGTTACGAATACAATAATTGCATTTTTGAAAGATATACAATTTTTAAAGTAATTGGCAAGAAATGCCTATAAAAATTACTTCAATTAGGTTACGACTAATAGGATCGGAGCAGCAATTAAAATTATTGCAAAAACGGGGAAAAATTACACAGACGAAGTTGCGCGGGTAGTAGTAGATATTTATAAATGATTACTATTTAGATATACTTTTAATTAATTAACAAAAGTTTATATAAATCGACTAGTAATATAAGTGTTATAATAGGTAAGTAAATATGTAGTATAAAATGTAGTTATGTTTAGTGAAGATGTTTGCGTGCCTTATAGAGGTAGATTATTGATTAACACCTAAAAAACATTGGACTATCTGGTTACATCACGCTATGACTAGTAGGAGCCGAGCAGCAATAAAAAATGTTGCAAAAAAGGGGAAAATTGACGTATACGAAATGGCGTTGGTCAGATAGTTAACATATAAAGCAAAACGATTAGTCCTATTGTGATGAAATTTGATATATCGTTTGAAAGAAATACGTCTATTTAAATCGCGTCAACTAATATTATATTTAAAAAATAACATTCTTAAGCGCAAATACATTTAATATTTAAGAAAACCAATAGTAATTTAAACTTCTTGATGATTTCTTTTCCTTGGTTTTTGGTTGCATTATATCTGATCTTTTTTATGCCAATTACGTTGAAATTGGAAATAATAACAAACACAAAACAAAACTTCCCAATTATAATGTAGACATCATTATAGAAAACGTAGCCGTTATACTCATTTCGATACATTCAGTAGGTAAATATTTTCCGCTTTGTAACAAACAACAAAACATTCCGTACAGTTACAAAACTTCTTTTCCCAAGACCAAAACATCTTACATGGCTTGATAAACTACGAACAAGATTATTTTTACCTTCAGGAAATCAGATGGAAAACCAAATAAAGCTAATTCAAGCTTTCAACGCTGATGGGATCCCCTATCCATTACGGGAGTCCCTCCGGTTAATCTTAATTCAGAGTTAAGTAAACTGCAGTTAATAAAATGGTATAGTCCGTTATTACCATGTTCTGTTTAAGGAAAATAGTTATTATGGTTATGACCATATGGCACACAATGCTATGCTAATTAGGCTTATTTTATAGTGAGACATTTTTTGTGTGAATATGTTTGATTGTTGTACAGATTAAGTTTAAACTTATGACTTAACATAGGAAGAAGAATTATAGCTATCAAGATATAAGTTGGTAGCCGCAATTTGGAAATAAACCATAAAGAGCCTAGAGGTTTTACTGTAGGAAAGTGAGGATGCGAATTTGTAAGTTTGTATGAATCTATGTTACGTTCTTCTAAGTCGGTCACAGCGGCCAATCTCATCAGAGAATAGTCAACTACACGGAAGACAATGAGTTCAAGTGCTTGCCCAAAAATATTGACTGATGAAAAATATATATTCGTAAACTTTCGCGTTTTTTAAACATTATAATTTTTTTTTTAAGGCTAAATACCTTTGCTTTATGGCCCGGCGTTTCGACCGTATTGCAACGGCGAGTCTACCCGAGACCACGGCCGTTGCAATACGGTCAAAACGTCGGGCTCTTAAACAAAGGTATTTCTATGATGAAAAATAAGAAGTTTTTATTGCTAAGTTCTTTTTTCACGGCTTTACTCATGCGAACTTGGGATTAAACTATTTAGAATAATTCTATTCCAAATTTTTGGTGACACAAAAATCCAACACGGCTGAAGAGAGATTAGACGCAAGTCTTGCTGTCAGGCCTGAAGGCTTGCTTATTATACTCTCTGAGACACGCCGGGGAGTGACATTTTTAGAACGGTTACCCATCTAACGACTATCTTGACCGACCACATGATCTGCTCGGAGGCCACTGAGTTACTGACCCTTTTTCATTCACAGTAACATATTAAATTACTGCTTACTTTATTTTATTTTATTTTGTTTGGAAAACACACAGTGCAATGCAGCAAAGTATACATAAATAGATACTAATCACTATTTAAGGGTTTTCGCAGTAATGTAACAATTAAATATATTGTAGTTATGTAACAAATATATCTACATCTATATACATATTAATATTATAAAGAGGAAAGATTTGATTGTTTGTTTGTATTGAATAGGCTCCGAAACTACTGCACGGATTTAAAAATTCTTTCATCTTTGTGAAGCTATACTAACCCCTGATGACATATATAATACAGGAATAATATATTATATTATTCCTGTATTGCCACGAAAACGGGAACTATGCGGGTAAAACCGCGAGGAGTACGCTAGTAATTAATAAAGTAAAAGAAGTTATACAATTTTGAGATGATTTTTTTTTTTTTTTTTTTAAAGACCGTAAGTAAAATAATAAGAAAAATCAAAAAGAAACTACTATGCAGTTTGAGAGCCGAACCACGATTGGGATATGGATCTGTTAAAAACTTGTGTACTCGAATTAGACAGATCGAGTTCAGGGAAGTCAGCCAGCTTATTGACTACTTTAGCAGTCCTGACAAAGAACGAGTTCTGCCTGTAATTCGACGATTAAGGCCGTGTGGTACCGGCTTAAGAATAGTACCACCCCATCACTTCCCGTGGGTGTCGTCAAAGCGACTAAGGGATTTACCACCGGAGGGCGGGCAGCAGCGTCCTCTGTGTATTTTAAAGCCTTACTGCGATCGCCAACCCGCTCGCCAAGCGTGGCGATTATGGCAATTACCCCCAGGGTACTGGGGAGACCCGTGCCCAGCAGTGGGACATCATATGGGTTGATATGTAAGGGACGGCCAAATATTTATGAAGTATCGATGACTTGTTTGGAACGCTACGTTTGACGTTAGATAGGAGGCTCGGTGAGTCGATAGTATTCTGAACAATCTTCACGAGAATGTCAGACAACTTATTCCTCTCATAGAGTGGTAAAAAATTTCGGCAACGAAAAGTGTTACGAAATTCCCCATGAAAAAAAAAAACTGTTTGTCAGAAAATTAGGTTTGTTTTCCTTCTATTGAGATTGTAAACCTTTTTAAGGTAAAATGGCTTAATTATATAATTATTATGAAAGAAGGTACAAATGATAAACACGTCCTTCAGACCTTCTGTTAAAATAATCTATGAAAATTCAATTTGATTGACGTGGCAGGTTATTACATAGGATTGGCACTTTTTTCGGTTACATAAATATTTTGACGGAATAACGTTTTATAAAAAAATATAACCGGCTCCACTCACAAAAAAGTATGCCGTCACAGCTCACGTTCCGGTGACGTCATAGAGTGTGACGTCACCGCCCACGTTTCGCCTGCTGAAGTATTGTGGCCGTCGGGCACATGCGCGCGCATGCGCCCGGGTCCACTAAAGCTGTCAGTCATGGCTGTTTATTAGAATGTCATAAATGTTTTGGCAATTGCAGCGACATGTGATACAATTGGAAATTGAAAACAAAACTGACACAGTCCTGGTTGTATATTCAATGTCATCAATAGACGTTATCACGTAAAATTATCGTTCGTAAACGGCTTTACAGACAACCATTTTTCTTATTTGCGCGGAATTTTGTTTAACGTTGTATAGGTGTATTGGCTAACAACTGTCACGGAGCCATATTAAACTAAGATTAAGAATCGAACCGATGCTATACCAAAACACACCGAAAGTACGGAATGAAAAACTGCATGCGAATTTTTTTTTTTTTCAAGAACGACTCCCGCATTAGGGTACAAGCCCTGTGTCGCGGTGGACTTTACAAACATACAAGTCACGGACACAAAGTACACCCGGACTCGGAACAACAATTTGTTGATCACACAAAGTGGTGTCCCGTGTGGTAATCGAACCCACAACCTCTTGCGTAGCAGTCGGACACACTCCCACCCCGCCACAGAGGTAGCTCTAATATGTTATCACTGTCTAGTTGTAAGAAGTAATTGTACAACTTCTTAATGAAGGTATTTTATTATTATTATATGCACTTCGTTCGAGCAGTGCATGCATAGACATTGTTCATGGACGAGAAAAGTCGGAACACATTCGCAAGAAGTGGTCTCCATGTAAATGAGCTATTGTTATGGCTATCCTTTTGTAGTCTCGGTGTTTCTTGCCCGTGCATCGAGAATCCGATGCGCTCGTAAGATTTAAATCTTCTCTTTCGTTCAATCATCTATTGAAATCAAAAGCTAATCTACTCAGATTGAATCGTAATCGGTCAAAGATTTTATTCAAACGACCGAGAAATCGTTTTTAAAAATCGATATAACTTGTTACTGAAGTTCCAATTGCTATTCTAGGAAATTTTAAGTTCAACTTTTAATGTTCTGATGTAGAAACAGCTACCAACTTCTATGATCACGGTCACGTTAAATTTTCGAATCGTCCGAGCTCTAAGACTGAATTCCTTAATGCTTTTTAGGGTTTTGTAGCCAAGATGGCAAAAAATATTATAGTAATTTTTATAGGTATTTCTTGACAATTACTTTATTAATACAATCATTGCATTTTTTGAAAGTTAGAAAAATTTGAAGTCCAGAGCCAGAAATCGAACCCGAGACTTCTGTAGGCCAAACCGGGGCCGGAATCGTACCAACAGATATGTGGTACGACTATGTTATTAGACCTTAATTTTTTATATCCTTTCCTGCACACAAGTTGGGCCCTAGCTTGCGACATCTAGCTGCTAGTTAAAGAACTATCACGGCTTTTGTTGTTGCTTCGTTACAGAGAGAATTTTAATAAATTATGACGCAGGCCGAAAATAATAGTAATGAAAAAATGCAATTATTATATTAACCCATAAATAAAGGAATTTGTCCGTCCGTCCATCCGCAGCTTAGCTCAGAGAATGTTAGTACTAGAAAGTTGTAATTTTGCATGGATATACATATTAATTACGCCGACAAAATGGTAAAATAATATCTTAAAAAAAAGTGGTATCTCCCCTACATGTCCAGTGGGGATGTGATTTTTTTTCTACCTTACCCCATCGTGTGGGGTATCATTAGATAGGTCTTTTAAAAATAGGGGTTGTGAATATCACTTTTGGATTAAGGGACCCGTTTGTGGAATATTAAACCTTAAAGTACTTTTGGTAAAAGTCCCGCCAGCTATATTGTAGTTTTTTGAGATGTGAAAAAAACAGGGTAATAGTATACATAATTAAATTAAAAGGTAAACTATCACAGCTAAGTAGGCTTTATAAGTTTACGAGTAACAGCCGACCAAGTGAAAAGTAATAACATTTTTGTACAAATGGTTGCCCGGTTGTATGCACTTGCCCGGTTTTTAAAACAAAAACTGTCACTTTTTGAAAATTAAGGATAAAGTTTGCAAGGGCAAGTAACAGTCAGAAGACGATGGCCTTAAGTCGAAATAATTTGGAAACTTATTTGAATCCAGACATGGAGGAAAAATTTAACTCACGTTAAACTCGAATCTGTGACATGGGTATTCCGTTCCTACTGCATTAGCTACTGAGTCATCGAGTCCAAAGTGGCTTAGTCGAGAATCACGTCAGCCAATTTTTAAAGAAATTGGTTTGTTACCGCCACCTCCGCTATCCATTTTTTAAAGTTGTATGTTCGTAAGGAAAAACAAAGTCATATTCAAAACAGCTAATGAGATAAACTTTAGAAATAGATGATATCCACACAAACTTATATTAAATGATATATACCTAGAACTACAAAGTACAACAGGAGCTGTCTCACTATGTACGGTGCGTAAGACTATATAATAAATTACCAAGCCATTTAAAAATAGTGAGTCCTTCAATGTTTAAAACGAAGCTTCATGCATGGCTAAGTGATGATGGAAAATTTTAGATAATGTATATAATTAAACTATACCTGTATTTTACTGTATTTTTGCTTGCTATACTAATGTAGCTAAACATATATGTACGAAACTACCCTTAGCATGTCCGAATATCATGTTTAAAGCAAATAAATACTAAGATTATGATTATAAATGGAAAACCCATTTTACTTATTCGAGTATCACGCAAATTAATGAATTCAAATATTATCCAAAGTAAAGTTTTGTATCACAGAAGTGTTCAGCGACTCTGTTGATTATAAGTAAGATCAAAAATTACTCCAAGCAGTTTAAATGGAAATTAGAACAACACGATAATCTTATTAACGTAATTATCTGATCCATACCTAAACCAAAATGAAAACAACATAATCCGAGGCAAACGATCCTTTGTCCTTAATTCTAATTAAGAGTTTAGTTAACTGCAGTTAACAAAATGGTGTGAGCGTTCATCATTGTTTTTGGATTAAATGAAATTTTGTTGCTGTTTGTGTTAATAATTTTGGAAATAAATATTTGGTTTGGTTTAGAACAGGTTAGAGTTTATTATAATATTATCGGGACTGAATCGCGTGAAATATTTAAAGGTACGAACCTTGCGTTTCGATCAAATTGCACCGATCGTGGTCACGGGTCGACTGATGGCAGCGGGGTTTTTCAACTGCCTTCGCCTGATCTTTTTAACTTTGATATTTTTACTGTCGATACTTCTACACTACACTTCTTGTTTCACTAAGTCTTTACACTGAGGCGCGATGTCTGCACTGTGACGATTGCATTTTTTGATAACGGGGTTCTAAGATGGTGAGAGCCGGTATCCATCTTCTCGGTTGAATTATACTTCTTGATCTCAACTGGCTCATGCACTATCCTGGAATAATAGTGGCGATTGGTGGAAGTACCAGTGGCTTATGCAGTTCTATCCAGTGGTTTGGTCTTGAATCCAACAAATGCTCAGCGATAGCAGACTTGTATACTTGCTGGTTTTTTACAGCAGCGATATGTTTCTTAACTCTGTCTGCGATTGTTCTTTTAGTCTGTCTGTTAAAGGAACTACCGCAACTACCATCGACCTTGTATACGCCAGGTTTGTACCTTTAAATATTTCACGCGATTATGTCAGTCCTTAATCACGTTTTTTATTCGTTTTCGCCGCAAGCCCGCGCGTAATGTTGCATGCGCGGTGCAGTAGTTAATACATTTCTAAGCGCAGCTCTCTATTTACCATTATGACAAGATTTTGACAGATAGTGGGGGCTTGGCGCGAAAACGGAAAAAATAACGTGAATAAGGACCTACCGATCATATTCTAGATTTAGGTTTAAGTTGAGTAGGTTGGATGCGAGAAGCCGAAGATAGAACAAAGTGGCGTGCAATTGGAAAGGCCTATGTCCAGCAGTGGACTGCGATAGGCTGATGATGAAGGTTTAGGTTAGAGTTTCTTTCGTTAAAAGCTTTTCTTGTTCTCATTTTTGCAATATGTCAATATAAGGGCTCTCTGCTGCTCTAAATATCTGTCAGTGTAAAGTATTTAGTATACTTTTTAACTGACCAAAGTCTGGGTGTTATGAATTTTGCACGTACCTTCACACATTAAAGACGAAGCTGTGAGATGGCTGATTTAACAACTACTTATGTAAGGTACATACTACATGTTTTGAAGGCTGCTGTGAACTTGTTCCCGTCGAGCTCATTATTCACGTTAACTTACCATGTTAATGTGATTGCAATCATAGCAAGGCTACGTACCTTTGTATTAGTCTATTTTTTATTAATGAAACTACATACTTTGTGTGATGAGCACGATGGTTTATTCTGTGTCAGGGTGTTATTTATCTACAATATGTATGTATTTAGAAATATATAAGTGTTTATCAGTTGTCTGGTTTTCATAGTACAAGCTCTGCTTAGTTTGGGATCAGATAGCGTTGTGTGAGTTGTCCCAAGATATATTCATTTTTAAGACAGACAGATAAGATAAGATAGGACAACCAGAATACTAGACTAGCAAATGCCGTTGAATTGAATAGCGGCTGAAAACATCAAACTATTAAATACCTACTAAAATAAAAATATGATTTGTTTGAAAAAAAAAACGAAATGAAGTTAGACGGCGGTTCCAAGTGTAAAGCTCATGAGAACAAGCTGCGAAAAAACTCCTGGACCACTCTTTTAAGATCATCAAGTTTTTTAATACAATTTTAAGTAATGAACCAGTCTTTTTAATAGAGGCATCTTAGCAAACTAGTGGAAGGGAAACAATGCTGCATCGGTGACATGAAATTATTTTGACGTTTTATAAAAAACTTGGCATCTCAGTCGTTAGAAATGGGGGGTCTTTCAGCAGTATTCGGAAGTAATTTACAAACGCTCTGTATATTCAACACACATAACCCTTACGTCGCCATCGGCCAGGTACTAAAATCCCATTCTACGCTGTACCACAAAATATATAGGAACATATGGCCAGCTCCCTACAACAAGCGAAAACAGGCGCACGCATACATAGACCCACACGTACACAGATCTCGGTCGAATGACAACCGAGTCTGCGCACGTTGAAGATGTACACTGACCGCTATAGTGCTAGTACGGCGGATTGAATACTCCGTACAAAATGACAGCAATTTCTTATGTCGAATCAAATGAGCATTATGTAAACTTTTTTGACACTTTCACAATGACCATCCAAATCTATAGTAATATTATAAAGCTGAAGAGTTTGTTTCTTTGAATAGCGGCAATCCCAGGAAATATTGGTCCGAATTTAAAAAAAATATTTGACTGTTGGGTAGCCCATTTATCGAGGAAGGCTATAGGCTATGAAACATCACACTACGATTAATAAGAGCGGAGCAGCAATGAAATATATTACAAAAACGGGGAATAATTGCGTAGACGAAGTTGCGCGAGACAGCTAGTAATATTATAAAGCTGAAGAAATTGTTTTTTTGAACGCGGCAATCTCAGGACTTACTGATCCGAATTAAAAAAAAATACTGAATTAATACTACTACTATAACGGGGAATAATTACGCAGAAGAAGTTGCGCGGGTCAGCTAGTTAAATATAAAATAACAACTTTATTTCATTCTTCCGTATTAAGATTTCACATTACCAACTGTTGAAGACAGCGACAACGGAACATGTAATTAATCTATACTAATATTATAAAGCCGAAGAGTTTGTTTGTTTGAACGCGATAATCTCAGGAAATACTATTCCAAATTGAAAAAATATTTGAGTGTTGGATAGCTCATTTATCTTAGAAGGCTATAGGCTATATATAAAACACGCTATAACTAATAGGAGCGGAGCAACAATGAAAAATGTAGCAAAAACGGAGAAAATTTACGCAGATAAAGTTGTGCGGGTCAGCTAGTGTCAAATTAAATGGAAATCTTCTTGTTGTCAGCGGTAGTATCTCCAGTGTACTATTAAGTGCCTACTATACAAGCCAGTGTGTACGTACAGTCAGCCAAGGAAGTGGTCTATCAGTTTTGACAAAGTTTCCTTTATAATCAAAATAGACTTAAGGTTGAAATTAGTAACTGTCAGAATGTTATTACAAGGAAAAATCGACCTTGTTGTTTGTGACGTGCAAATGAATTTCAATCGTAAGATGATAGACCATATTTTTGGCTGACTGTAAGTGTACATCTCTGTGTGTGTGGATTGTTGTTGGCATGTGAGCCGACCTGTGTTTAGTGACTGAACCGTCACCTACGTTATCAATATGCCCCTATCATCTAGAACGGGGTTCTATTGTAGCACCGTGAATGCCACGGTTTAGATTAAGATACGACCTGAATGTTTGTGGCCTTGGGATAAATGGAGTTACTACGAAGTACGATTTTACGGTATTTTGTGGTTTTGTATCTTAGAAAGAAAATTGGAACGTTGTTGCGTTATTTTCTTTTGCGGTCTGTGTGTTCAACAATCATTTTAATGTATTTATAAAAAAAAATAGTTTCGTTTGTTTTTAATTCATTGTATGTTATTTTTTTTTATTTTAATAATGGGTCTCCAAATAAATGTATTTTCTTTCTATCTCTCTAATCGTATTCTTTACAAATCCGAAACGATTAGAGCTGGCCGAGCAGCTTTACCTGGTTTCCTAGGCACAGAGCTGTCGGGGTAGAGGTGCATTTTGGTTTGGAATTATTAGTCAATAGGTTTGTACTAAACTTGCCTGTGGTAACGTTGTGTAACCTCGCTGACCACTCGATCGGCCTTGTCGCTAATGACTCACAAAGATTCAACAAAAATATTTTATCCTGAATAGTTTTATTTTAAACGTTTACACGTAAACAATCCCTGTGTTGCGGGGGACTTTATAAACATACAAGTCACGGACACAAACTACACCCAGACTCGGAACAACAATTTGTGGATCATACAAAGTAGTGTCCCATGTGGGAATCGAACTGACGACCTCTTGCGTAGTAGTCGGACACACTGCCAATTTGTGGATCACACAAAGTGGTGTCCCGTACGGGAATCGAACCCACGACCTCTTGCGTAGCCATCGGACACACTCCCACCGCGCCACAGAGGCAGTCCAGTCAGTTAGTACTACACCGTTATGCTTCTAATTGAATGAATAAATAGGTATATCAGCACTAGGATTATCAGTAGCCGTCCGAGCCGGAACATTTTGAACAGTACTCGCAACGCAAGTAACGTCCGAAATGCGACATGTTAACTCATGTTATGTTCGGACAAAGATTAATCTGGTAGTATTCCGCAGAGACACTTTGAGCAGAGATGGGCTTGAAATAATAATAATAATGCTTACACTCATGTTGCTTCCTGTCGCCTGTTTGGCTCGTATGTCTGTGGCGGCCAGAACGGGGCCCATCTTGTGAGTGGCGAGTCACCGCCTGCCCATTTGTCCATGTGTTTGCAGGGCAGGCGCCATAATCCTTCAATAGTATCAGCTAACCATTCCACTAACACATCACCTCCATAACCCAGTTTCTTAGCTACCACTTTTTGACAATAGTTTTTACACTAACCGGGGTATGTCGTTGAGTACATTTCTATAGTGTATACAACGATAATCGCCGGTTTGTGTCACATAGTCTTTAGATTGGAGTGTCTAACGGGCCTCTACGTGTTGGCTTCGGCTCCCAAATGACCGGGACTCCATAGTCCCGTGATATGGAAACGACATACTTAATAATAATATTTATTGACAAAGTTGTTTATACAAAAGTTGTGAATTCTGTGGACCCTGAACTAGTGTGAACTGTGTTTCAGAGACTTATAGTATAGGTACACTGTTTTGTCATTATTATAAATAGGTTATACAAACAAAGGATATAATATTTATCTTAGTGTTACTAGACATTTGTGTGTTGTGTGTGTGTGTGTGTGTGTGTGTGTGTGTGTGTGTGTGTGTGTGTGTGTGTGTGTGTGTGTGTGTGTGTGTGTGTGTGTGTGTGTGTGTGTGTGTGTGTGTGTGTGTGTGTGTGTGTGTGTGTATTACATTAGTAGGCCTTTTTATGGAGTTTACTGATAAGCAGTTGACTATCTGTTTCTGACCGTATCCAAGATCGAAGAATTGTTTGAAGATATCAGTCAGAAGTTTCACTGAGTAACATTCTTATGGGTTCTATATACATTCAAGCGTCATAGCAGCTGGGTATTTGCCGGGGTTATGCCGCCGGCATTAACGGGCCGTCAGCATGGGATTTAGGAAACCGTAGAACATCATTTCGCGAAATGCATATTGACCGCGCATTGCCTGCAAAAGTAACCGCTTAACAAAATTAAATTTTCTAAATTAAGACATCTCACAGTTTGTACCTATTTACGACTCTGCGAAATAATCTACGTTCTCGTATCGTGTACTGCAAATGACGTTGGTCACTTTAAGTTTGTGTGTATGAATGATAATAATAATATTCAGAGCGGCTCGCATACGGAAGCCTGAATATAAGCTGGCTGAATATTTATTGTAGGCGCTTTCATTGGTGGCTTAATTAAACGTTTTGTATTTAAGATAATTACTATCAAGTAAATTTTAGTAATTGTATTTAATTATTTATAAATTATTATGTTATTGCACCAAAAGAAGGGTTACGTTATTCAATCTTTTGTACCTATGTCCATTTCTTCGGTATACATCATAGGAGATGCCGTTAACCGCGAACTTTTTTATTATGTGTCCAAAAAACCTTTCTATAAGGAGGATCTTCTAACACTCACAGGAGTGGGTCTACCGTCATGTAAATGACTAAAGACCACGTCATGATCCGTCATGATTAGTCTGAGACTGTTCTGAGGAATTGATGCTCTAATATTTAACAGGCGTCTCCAGTCACCAGTCTACCCATGACCACGGCCGTTGCAATACAGTCGAAGCGTCGGGCAATAAACAAGGTATTTTACCTGCGAATAATAATATCTATATTTTAGCTTAAATTATTCACGCGATTAAGACCCGTAGTATAATACAAGGTGTTAAAAAAATAACTGCAAGAATTTCGTGTACGTGATGGGTATCGAATAACTATCAAATTATAAAGCAGAAGAGTTTGTTTGTTTGAACGCGGTAATCTCAGGAACTACTTGTCTGAATTGAAAAATTATTTTACTGTTGGGTAGCTCATTTATCGAGGAAGGCTATAGGCTATATAACATCACGCTACGACCAATAGGAGCGGAGCAGCAATGAAATATTGCAAAAGCGGGGAAAATTTACACATACGAAGTTGCGCGGGACAGCTAGTAATTTTATAATTTAACAGGCGGTCGGAATTATTCTGGTGAGTAAACCTCCTACTAACTTTTAGTAGGTAATACTCAAGCGAGACAATAGTAATGTAACCCGTGTTCTTTAGTATCTTAACAGTTTTTGAAATATCGCCAACTCAACGCTTAGTGGTTTAAGCAATAGCTTATCAAATTAAGGGCTGATGCCGTGTTGAGACGTGATGTATAATTTTTCTTCAAGGGTCGCTCACGTTTCTACACGTGATACCACTGTCATACTGATTTTTTTTTTTTTTTTTTAAAGATAACTAGCAATGTGGGATTGAGTCCCACATTACTAGCAATCTTGTTAACCCCTCCAGCTAAGCTCAAAGGCTTGTGTTAGGAGTGGGTTCAAGTCGGTAGTATAATGGGTAGGATTCGAAACCGTGACCGCACGATTGCGAGACTGATGCTTTAGCTATTAGGCTACCGCCGCTTACTGTTTATATTGAAAGTGACAAGTTTTAACGTGGTCACTTGTAATAGAGATCAGAAGATTAGTTTCTTAGGCGCGAACACATAGATTTTTGTCAGTAGCGTACCTTTAAGTGAGCTAGCAACCAGGCGGCGAGTGAGCCGTGCGCCAACCGACCCGGCCGGCTTCATAGAGTTGCTTTGATTTGCGTGAAAATGCCGCGCGAATGTGGTTAGGATAAAAAAAAACCGGGCAAGTGCATGTCGGGCCACGCACAATGTAGGGTTCCGTAGTGCTTCACCCCATTTGAATAATGTGGCTTATGAAGTGGGTTTCGGTTGTTGTTTGCTTCATACTTAAAACGTTATATCTACTTAATAATATTTTTCAAAGGACGTACGAAAATTTTGTTGTTAATGTTACTTCTCATAATTTTTTTTTTATTGAATATTATTAAACATGCATCATAAATACATATAATATCATTGTTCCACAAAACTGTTTACACAGTTTGTCTGTGGGATCTAATGAGTCTCAAAAAAATTTACTTATGTCATTTTATATGAGTAGGTAGGTACATAGAAAAGTTTATATAACAATAGTTGAAAGTAAGTACTTTTTAAGTTTAGATTTAAAGTGATTTTTAACTTTTTCTCGTTACTCGTAAACATAAAAATCCTACTTAGCTGTGATAGTTTTTCTTTAAATTTATATATACTACTACCGTGATTTTTTTCACGTACCCAACATAAACCATTGAGATGGCGGGGGGGGGGGAATTTTGCTTAATATTCTAAAAATCGTCAAAAATCTTCGTCTTTACATATTTTGGGGATTTTTTTTCAAGATTTTATACTTTTACTTTATCGGAGTAAGTATTATGTGTATCCATGCAAAATTACAGCCTTTTAGCACTTACAGTCTCTGAGCAAAGGTGCGGACGGACGGACATGGCGAAACTATAAGTACTCCGTTTTACCATTTTGGCTACGGAACCGTAAAAACTCTAAATTGCTTTGTTTTTTCAACAAAATTTAGTTGTTATGAGCCTCAGAAATAGTACGAAGTTCACCGGCGTACGGGTACCTACATGCCGCAAGTCAAACACTCGGCCCTCAACAATTATTCAGCGAATTCCTTAAGAGCAAATTAAACACTAATCGACTTCTTAAAGGATACTTTCTGACGTACTGGCTTAATTATAGATTAGAAAAAACCACGACGCCGATATAATGTACCAGTTGATCTATAGATTTGTAGTAGTTTACTTGACACATAACCCTTAAATGCAACGGCTTACATCCATCAAAGTTTGACAACACAAAGACGAGATATTCTGCAATACATTGTCTCTGACGTCTATATTATGGTGTGAGTTGATTCATCACGACAGCTCAGTGACTACGTAGCTATTAGTTAATAGTTATGCAGTTAATAACCTTGTCGCGTCTGCAGTTTGCCCCAACGAGATTTGTTACTCACTGTATATTTACATTCTCTGATTAATATGTAAGCCTTCAGAGGAACTCCGTCGTGGTAACGTCGTGATCTTGTGTGTTTTATGACCGTTTTCCTTTTTTTTTAAAGAACGGTTCATCATAAGAAAGGACAGAAGCTTTAAGTATAATCACTTTGTCGTCCGTATATGTAGCAATGTAAATAGATTGCTGAACGCAACACAACTCTGGGATCGACAGGGTACAAAGCAGTGCATATGTGTAATTTTATATGTATCCAATCCCGTGTAACCTTCTAATTTTATTGACCTCTTTTTTTTTGCGTCAGTCCTCTAATACGGTGTATAATATAATGGTGGCAGCACCTTACCTGCATATACCGTTTATAAACAGAGAAACATGTAAACATTGGCAATTTGAAAAGAGTGGTCACGAGTTTTTATTGCCTGTTCTTTTCTCGTGCTTTACCTATTGTTTGCGAACAGGCATTACAAGTAAATGTAGAATCGACTTTTCACAAGTGTAGTATTTTGCTTCATAAGTGAATAAATAATTTTTATTATTATTATTATTTATTATTATACAACCATTATCCGTCTGTATTTTAATACCATCATTCATTCATTTTCATTTTTATTGAGTTATTTTATTGAATTTGTTGTCACATAACGTAACCAATCATGACAAGAGAATTGTCATTTCATTGTCTTCATGATCATAGGCGAATACAGGGGGCATTTTATGGGATTCTCATCATGCCTGCAACTCACACTTGACTGACTTGGGTAGGAGAAACGAAATGCACCCTGTAAGCATGTTAATCTGGCACTGCCATTTGCCTCTTGAATGAAATGAATGAAATCCTGGATCTGACCCTGTCCATGTTGCTTTAATTTTCTAGTGATTTGATGATTTTTAATTTCCATAATGTCAATAACATATAATACATTGAAATAGTAACCTCTTTCCAAAGTTACTGTGTTTATAACACCTAAGCGTCGCAGTTTCATGCGCCATCGGATATTGGATTCAACAAAAACGTTCGCAAACTCAATAAATAAAATATTTCCTAACTTTTTATGTATACAGAGAAAATTGAGCGTCCTTCGTGTTAGTCTATACATTGTCATAGATTCGTGTTTTGATGCTTTCTTTGTTCTATTGTGCCCGTTCAAATGTTTACGAGTATATTTTAAGTAGAAATATGAAGTATATTTTACGTTTAATTAACACTGTCTGCCGTGTGGTACCGGCTTAAGAATAGTACCACCTCATCTCTTGCCATGAGTGTCGTCAAGGCGACTAAAGGAAGGGTAACATCGGAGGACGGGCATCAGCGTCCTCTGCGTACTTTAAAGCTTACTGCGATCGCCAACCCGTTTGCCAAGTGTGGCGATTATGGCAATTACCCCCAGGATCTATTAAGTAGGTTCTATTGGGAAGATCCGTGCCCAGCAGTGGGACATCATATAGGTTGATATGGGTAACATTGTTAACCCAGATCAACATAAAGGACGAAAAAATGAAGCTTACCAATATAACTAAGTATTACAGCTCACACATGGCAACCTATTCCAAGTATTATACTTGAAATAGGTAGCTACCAATTCACAAATAATAATTTCCACCCATTATACTACCGACGTGAACCCACTCCTAACACAAGCCTTTAAGCTTAGCTGGAGGAGTTAACAAGATTGCTAGTAATATGGGACTCAATACCACATTGGTAGCTGCCTTTAAAAAAAATATTGGCAGAATTGCCAGAAAATCGCTTAGATTACCATTAACTCATCAACAAGTTTAAATAATATTATGTCCTATGTTAAAATGAAAATTACATAGACTACATCAGACCTACAATTGAGATGCTAAAGAAATAGATAGTCATAATATATACCTAGATACATAGAATATTTTGGCTATAGTTTTCAACAGTCCCGGAAAAATATAAACGAGGTTTTTTTTTATTTATAGGTAAGCAAATCATTTTACCTGATGTTAGTGCAAATATAGTCCAAATGCAAGGCCAGGCAGTACAGCACTATGTGCAGCACTGACTGTCCTTACCTTGCTCACCTGCAAGGTGTTACTTCACAAAAGGTCGTGGGTTCGATCCCCACCCAGGATAAAACTTTGTGTGATGAGCACGATGGTTTATTCTGTGTCTGGGTGTTATTTATCTATAATATGTATGTATTTAGAAATATATAAGTATGTTTATCAGTTGTCTGGTTTCCATAGTACAAGCTCTGCCTAGTTTGTGATCAGATAGCGTTGTGTGAGTTGTCCCAAGATATTATCATTATTATGAGGGAACACATGTGCTGGTACTATGCGTTTCAAAAGAGAATTGAACACGCGATTATTATCGCGATTGCGACAACTTCACTCTGTACTTGTCAAAATTGTACCGCTAGCAACAAAAACTCCCAAGTCGGGTTAAGTACGTAATGTTAATGGAACGGACGTAATATTTATTTTCTTTGAACTATGTACGTAACATTTTCTTTATTTTAATATCATTAGTATTCTTTATTATTTAATAAATACTAAACAGAAGTAAGTAAATAGGCAAAATATAAGAATATTCAGTCAGACGTATTATTTTTTTAACTAAAACATATTTATAATACTAAATAGTAAAATAAAGTGCTTATGTATATGTTCATTAGAGTAAGTAGGTACTTTTGTGTAATACTAATGACACCTTTTTACGAATTATTTTATTGGTGACCTTACGATATACAATGAAGTTGCAGTCGTAATGCGAATCAAAATGTCATCATGACAGATTTCAACTCATTTGAAACGCATAGTAGAGAGTTAAATTTTTTGAGGTGCAGCAAAGAAATGAGTCACCGAATTTCTTTATTCGGGATGAAATGATATTCACGGTCAGATGGTGACATCGAAGCTCAGCATGCGTGGTTCGATTAAGGAAGGGAGAAGGAGGGATTAAATTAAAAAGTTCATCAGAACACTCGCCGTGGTAAAGTCTATAGAAGGCGCTTAGCGCAAGTGTCATTAGATTCGATTTTGGCAAAAAAAAAAAGTAAAAGATATATATATCCTGCAAAATGCCACATAGATAAACCAGGGTTGTTCACCTTCTTTTTTTCCCTTTTCGCGACAAGCCCGCGCGAACTGTCAAAATCATGTCATAATGGTAAATAGGGAGCTGCGATTAGAAATGCATCAACGCGCATGCGCGCGGGCTTGCCGCAAATACGTAAAAAAAGAACGCGAATATAGCCCCACAGGGTAAATAAAAATCCCAATCCCAAATAAAACGATCAAATAATTTATTTCTGACGATCAATATGTTTATTTTCTTATATAACTTCTTATTTCACTAGTTATTTACACAACCATATCATATTGATAAACTATAAAAAAAATCTTAATAAAACTTATTTTTACTTACATTTTAAACTATGTCATTACACCTAATATTTTATACCTTTTTAAAGTATTAAATTTATATTTATTTTGTTTTATTTATCATTCAAATTTTAACATATATTATACACTAATCTAATAGTTATTATAAATGCTTGAAAATTAAATGAACAAATAAATAACTACACGTACTTTATGAATAAATATTTACAAATTTTATTTTATTTATAGATTTTCAAAAACTTGTTGTAACACGTCATATTAAAATATTTTTACGTCAATTAAAATGTGCTTTTATGAGCTTCGTAGAATCGCAATAATATGTTAAATATTTTTGTAATAAAAATGAAATTAAAAAGTTCAGGAACTGTAAAAGTAATTACCTTCAGCAAGTAATTACCTGATAAAAATTGAAAATATGTTGTGTACATAATGTCGGGCAAATTCCTCGTGAATTTGCCCGACATTATGGCCAAATTAAGATTTATACCCATAGACGCTATATATATTTTATCAAACGACATAGTCCAAGGGAATAAATTTAGCAGTCAATGTAACCCAATTGAAACATCAAGTAATCCTTTTATGAATACCTACTTAGATAGATACATCTTCAGAGGAAAAAAAATATAAGTTTCTTTAGGCAACAATCGAATTTGCTCAAAACTCCGGGCAAGGGGTAAAAATAAGATGATAACATAGTTTTTTTTAAGAAGTTACAACTAGTTTTTGACGATAACGACTAAATATGCGGACAGACCGTAATTTTAAATCCATTTGAACGTTCACAATAATGTCACACAATACTTCTTGAAGGTTGAGTAGAGAAATTATACTGATGCGGTTTCATTTCATTTAATTAATTATAACCAAGGGTTAATGGTTAATGAATATCTGTACCTGAGTAATGCGGCATATTCTAATAAATAATTAGGGTTAATAGGCAATGTCCATAATTTAATATACTTCTTAATAAGATCTATTAGAGTGCAAATTGATTCTACGCTGCGTATAAACAATATCTTTTTTAATCATATTGAAATAATATTAAACTATTAATTTTAGAAATATGATAAAAAAATAACATCGACCCTCTGCCAAAGCTTATAAAATTTCATTAATAATTGGCTCAAAATATATATATTTTTAAGAGAAAACAATTCTCCAATTTAGTGTTCAATGATGCAAATAGTAATTAATCTAAATACAAACGGCTTAAAAATAAAACATAAATTCTAAACATTTCAAAATAAGAATAACTGACTATAAAGATATCTGTCAATTGAAGAGACGGTAGTGCATTTAGCTTACGTTACAACATAATATTTCGTATTAAAATGATTTTTTAATTTACTAGTGAAAAAAACATAATATGTTTCCCGTGTACTAATATTCACATGAGCTTTACAAATTGTTCCATATTTTGTGTATCCACCGTAGTGACTAAATGAATTAGCATTAAACCAGTTAGTTGGTCAGCATTGCACTTGTCGGGACAATTTAATTTGTAATTAAGTGCAAAGTTAACATGTATGACTTAATTTGTAGTATTATTTATGTTAGTAATTTATAGGCATTTATTGCCAATTACTTTACTTTATTAATTCAAAAATGCAATTATTGTATTAATAAAGTATTATATATGGTCAATTTTGCCCGAAATATTAACAATATTAGTAATTGATGATTGCCTCAATGCATACAGCCGTGGCAGAATATCGGACTTAGTAAATACGTCAATTTCAAATTATATCATTGATTAATGTGAAGGTGTGTGGAAGAGCAAGCTAACTCGTTGCTTTCACCAAAATGTTGAATACTGCATGACCAATTTTGTTACTACAGGTGTTAACAATATCGGCACTGCCATTATGAACTCTATGACCTTGTAATAAAAGTTAAAAGCAATTAGCATTATTGCCTGACAAGGGGTTATTTTTCTTTATACTTACAGGGCAGGAAAAGCGATTATGTTCTTAGGTGTGCGAGCCCGTAGTCTGTAGGGAAAATTGGAACGATATATCAATGTCATGTTGTTGGTATCGAATCGATTCCGGTATCTAAATCTAAAGTAATGAAAAAGTGATTCAGTAAATTTGCCAACCGACATGACTCCTTAGAAACTACGCATAACCTTGACTTACACTTTTCTGATTTACAACTTTCGATGAATATTATACTACAGTAATTATATACATTGAAACATAAATATTTTTCTTGAAAACATCTTACATTATTTAACACAAAAGTTAAATACATTTCATCCGAAATTTTGCCTTCATAGTTTGTATAGAAAAAGTTTTTCTATAACGTCGCGCCACGTCTTTAGATGTCACATACGATTTGTTTAAATCACGTTCGCGTCTTCACAAAAATAACAATTTTCTGTATAAAAATGTTGACACTCGAAATTAGATCTCCCTATGTGCGCACACAAAAACAGTTTTCTTTTTCTAGGCATCCTCTCATATTTTGCAAAATAAATAAAGGGAATGTTCTACCTGCACGAATTTCATCATTAATGATATAGATAATCATAACAGTAGGTACTCTGAACTTTACATTGGATTTAAAGATTATAAACAAATAGTAAAATATTTTTAAACTACGAACAATAACTTTGCAAATCCCTTAAGAATAATATCGTGCCCGAAATCACTACGACCTTGCCCCAACAAGTGACCTCTACCGTTTACACTAATCCATAGGTCACAAAACTGAACTCGCAAAAGGTAAATTACGTCTCATGTAATATGTATTTTCGTTTGACGTTTTTAACGTGAGGGCACATCGTCGATTGATTATTTATGAGTCGACTTCGAACACGACAAGAATAAAAGATATCGGAAACATTCGGAAGTCTATGAAAATATAATCATTCCAGTGTAGTGTGGTAATCGGGTTTGGGAGATATGATTGTTAAGGGAGTCCGATATATTTCTGTTTATTCCGCCAGAAGTTAACCAAATTTATTGTATCGATATAACCGATTACGATATTGTATCTGGTTTTGATTTACCGATTTTTTTTATTATTTCTAATAAACACTATTCTCTAAATACCTAAATTGTACATTACATTGTTTTTGACAATATCACATTCAAACAAATTGCATTTCGAATTTACTAATTGGAAATGTTTGGTTGAATGTAATATTGAATTTAATGATGTAAATGTATTGTTATTCACAAAAACGTGAAAACATCAGATTAACTTATAAGGTATTTAATCAAAACCGAAGACGTGGCGCGTCGTAACCTAAGTCTATCCGATCTACATCATAATATACAAAAGTGGCGCGTGCGTTCACTAGCAGCCCATGAAGGTGACGATGACGCTGAGGAGCGCGGCGGAGAGGGGGTACTGCAAGCGCAGTTGACCGCCATGTTGCATTGCTGCTGGGTGCTCACCTACAAAAAAGGAGGTTATTAACTGATGCTTGAAATTATGAATTACTAACTGCCCGTCCGGGCTTCCCTATGGTGTACCTACTATAGAAGAAAATGAGATCAAATCTACCCTAGATGGCGCTGCGAGGGCCCAACTCGCGAGCATCAAGGGATAGAGAAATTTGAGGTCTAGTAACATAGTCCAGATAGGTGGTTCGCTTCTGGCCCCGGTTTGGATACGGAAGTCTCGGGTTCGATTCCTGAGCCTGGACTTCAAATTTTTCTATCTTCCAAAAATGCAATTATTGTATTTGTAAAGTAATTGGCAAGAAATGCCTATAAAAATTACTCAAAATCTACCCTTTCAAGAACTATCATACATTTTCTTTTCGGTACGGTCTGACAAATTAACATATTAGGCAGATAGGTGAAGTGATGCAAATACAGACATTCGACAATTGCTTCAGATTCGGTGCTTACAATGAATAAAAAAATAGTATGCGTTGAAAGATTGTAAACTGGACTATTTCAATGTGAAAAGGAGTAATTACTCTTCAAAAAGTGAATGATATTGACACCCATGGTTATATCAACTTAAAATAAATGTGCTTAATGGCTGTTTTGCCAGAGTAGCTATTATAATTAAGCTATGACAACGACTCATTCTTAGTAGGTTTGATAGGCAGTGTGCCACCTACAGTTAATTAAAAATGGATACTACGTGCTAGCCAGGTGTATTTTCTCACCCCTTAAAAGTTCTTTCAAAATCCAATTAATTGCAAGTTTTCCGCTCTCCGGCTTTTAACAAATCTCATTTAACTACTTGATTTTTAAATTCTCTAATTTACCATAATTCCTCTAGAGCTTGGGTGGCAAGGGAATTTTTAAGCAATTGGTTGGTTTATGATAGCAATATAGCACGTAGGTACAAACCTATATAATAAAATAAAATAATTGATAAGTTTTCTACTACTATTAGCGATTTTACGACAACATCGTTTGAAAGACTTTTTAAGAATAAACGGCCAAAAGAAATGGATGTGGAGACCGTTGGAATTGTTGGCTTGGTAAGGAGTAAAGCTAAATAATAATATATAATCATAAATTAATAAACCAATAACATTATTTCTCCCTACCACTGTTTTCCTGCCCAAGACACCTAAATGGACGTTCGGTTGTTAATTTTACATTATTGTGCGTTCTTAAATATGTGTTCTTTGACTTCTCAATTCAGGTTCAGACAATATGCCGAATCCAATATTGAGAAATTTCAATTTTCCATTCCACTGTCTTAATCTAAACATAGAAACTAAGAATTGTGTTTACTTACTCACTTTTAATAAATAATTATTAAACAATATTTTCTTAGAATAAATATTCGTACAACACTGCAAACGGTATTGTTTATTGTGAAGTTATTAGGAAACTTCAAATATTTGTAATAGCTAGAAAACCAAACAAGATTTAAATGCAACTAGTCGTTCGTTCGTTCGTTTCTCTTCGTTATCTAATGAGCTTTAGGGCGAATATCAGGGGAATTATATTCAGTACTACCAACTTTTATGCTAGGGGACATTTTGATCGTGAACAGACAATACTGGCCTGATATGGACGTTGAAAGAAAAGAGTCTAAAACATTACTAATCTACATGTTTATTTTATGATGTCTTTAATTGATTTATTGTAAGCGTAGGTAGCCTAATGGCTTATGCATCGAACTCGCAATCGTGAGGTGACGAATTCGAATCCTACCCATTAAACTACCGACGTGAACCCACTCCTAACACAAGCAATTTACTCGTAGCTTAGCTGGAGGGGTTAACATGATTACTAGTAATATGGGACACAATCCCACATGGCTTTAAAAAAAATGTGTTCTAGAGATTTATTTATTTGATCATTACATAGTCCTTCTGCGACTGCTTTAATACTGCTTTGTTTTTTTTTCCGACTATTTGCAAAATCGAAGAGATATTTCTCCAAATGGAGTCTTTAAAAAACGATTTGTTCCCCGCTACTAGGCTTTGCATGCATGTGAATTGCAAGGTTTATATGAGGTATCGCGCTTCCAAAAAGCTGGTATAGGTACCTGCTTTTGGTCCCCGATCCCCACCTATCGTTGGTCACTGATGTGAAAACTAATACCTTTGTATTGGCCCTTATATTAGCCCTCAGGCCCTTATATTTTCGGTGTTTCGTTAGTCCTACTTACCGCTTAGCACATGGACGAGAACAGTTCTTGGGTTGGCATTGGCCGGTGCGCAGGTGTACCGGCCCGAGTCTGGTGCTTTAGCTCGTTGCACCAGCAGATGTGACGTGGTGGTTTCTCCCTTCTCCGTGATGACCGACACTCCACCGCGGGGAGAGTCGTAGTTTATTTCCTGGGAGAAGACGAGATTGATTAATATATAATTATAATAATAATGATCTCCTAACCGATGTCGGTTACGGCGTCCAATCATCAGAGACTAACCATCATCAGTGCAAGTGTATGCGCAGACACAAGTGCACACTCTATTGCCTCACTCTCATAGCCCGATGGGACGGAAATCCGACAAGGCTGGAGAGAGATTAAGCACAGGACCGACGGCTTAACGTGATCAAATTATAATAATAGTGTATTAATAATACCTGCAATATATTAAACCCCTTATTCAAAATACGTTATGGCAGCATTATAATAGACGAATGTTTTGTATTGTATTTCATTCTATTTTCAAAATATAATAGAAGTATCTAGTATGAATAAGTTAAAAACTCATATGAACTAACAAAATGACAAGTTAAATATTAATCTATAATAACAAAGATTTCACTATATTTAATACTCGTAATATTGAAACTAATTCATCTGGCATGGCTCTAAAGATAAAATAGTTGTGTATGTGTCTACACAGTGCTTTCAATTGAGTATGATAATTACTGCGTAATTGCTTAGAAACTGAGATAATACTTGTTTATGTTTATAGCTAGGGAGCCCAAGTAGCTATCATGAATTAACTCGAGCGTCGTGGGAACCTATAGGATTTTAAAGATTATTATGGTGCGAAGAAAAAATGTGAAGGATGTATTTCCTTTCAATGATGAGAAAAGGAATTGACGGTTTCAGGTCTTAAATAAAACTCTTTCATATGAAACGGGGACATAAGAAGCTCCCATTCCAACGACTTACGTCATCTTCTCGTTATTTCTTGAAATATTAGATCAGCATGTATAGGATATCAAGCTGAAACATCTGTGTGTTAATCTAATGCGCTCTAGTGTTGATTGATCAAGTTTTTTACTAAATATTTTGATCCGCTGCCCAAGACGCGCGTTTTGTAATTCAGTAGGGGTACACAACAGGGTACGAGGTATTATGTTAATTTGCCGCGCTCAAGTAAATGTAAGTTAGCTACTTGGGCTCCCCATCTATTGAGGCGGTGTACTCATTAATTACGAATAGAAATCTTTCTCTCTTTTTTATATTAGATATTATATTGTTAGACATAAAGGGGTTACAGATGTCAAATCTGTAACCCCTTTATCATATTTTAGGAGCACTTGAATCATATTTTAGGTGCGGGTTAATATCGACAATTCAAACACAGCCACCTGATTCCAACCTAGGCAGAGCCTGTGTTATGGTAACCAGACAAATGATAAATAAAACCGAGCAAAAGCATGTAGGTCTCCGCAGCCTTGATTAATTGCATCAGCAGAAGAGCGTATGTTCATGGCACTTATGCTTTTTGTCGAGAAACGCTGTTTTTACGATCATAACTTGATAACGGCATATGCGGTCATGTCCGAAATAATTTTTATTTAAAGTATTAAGCGCTACCTTTGTGTTTTTTTATAATTTTTCGTCACATGGTTCAAAGGAAAAAGGGGTGGGGTATCACAATTATGCAACTTCCGAAGCGATTATATCCAAAAAATCTAAAATATAAAAAAAGTTTATTAGTAACCTCAAAATGTTTTTGAAAAACCTGTCAAATTATGTACCACACGTTGATATTTACTGAAAAAAGGTTTCGGCGGCTACAACAGCCACCTTTCCACCAAATTACATCAATATTCATTGAGTAGCCTTTGTGTAAAATACCTCTGACATGCGGACGAACAGACAGACTTCGTCTGTCAGTGTGTGACATGACGAAACTATAAGGGTTCCGTTTTTGCCATTTTGGCTACGGAACTTTAAAAATGACTAAAAATCGTGCCTAATACACAAATGTTTATAAACTTTCGCGATTTGTACACGTTATAAAATCATTTATACTACGGGTCTTAATTGCGTAAATATTTTAAGGTAAACCACGGCTGTTGCAATACAGTCGAAACGTCGGGCAATAAACAACGTATTTTACCTTAAATTATTCACGCGATTAAGACCCTTAGTATATATCTATACTAATATTATAAAGCAGAAGAGTTTGTTTGTTTGTTTAAACGCGCTAATCTCAGGAAATACGGGTCCGATTTGTAAAATTCTATTCTAGTATTTTTGTTGGATAGCCATTTATCGAGGAAGGCTATAGGCTATATAACATCGCGCTGCGACTAATACGAGCGGAGCAGCGACGAGAAATGTTGCAAAAACGGGGAAAATTTACGCATACGAAGTTGCGCGGGACAGCTAGTAATTTTATAATCATCATACAAACACTGGCAACAAGGAGTCACTAAGACAACATTTTGACACAATTCAAACAGTCAAAATATAGAACGAGAAAATGTAGAGTAAATAGTTAGATAGTTTTGAAACTAAACTAACTCAAAAACTTCCATTACTTAGATCTAATGATTAAACAAATAAGTGTTTCTAAACAACGGAGTGCGAACTTTATAAAAGCTCCATTAGCGCTAAAACTAAAATTATAACAGAGAATAGAACAAAGACTTATATTCAACTCTACAATACAGAAATATATCTTTTAGAGCTCATTTTCGAAAGGAAACGTTTCATATATCTTTTAGAGTTCAGTCAGTTACAGGATATGTCAAAAACAGCGCACACTTTCTTCTATAAATGAGTTCCAATTTAGTTTGCAGTTACTAGTAATACCTATTTGTTGAAATGTAAGGTATTTTTGAAAATTTATGTTACTGAGAGTAAGCCTGTCGACAGAAGGAAAGGGATAGTATGTTCTATGAAATTACTTAATTGTGCACTCTCTGTTCCCTCACTTTTATAGTCTATACCTCAAAAAACCTCTTTCCAAAATTTGAAATTGTTAGTTCCAAATATTTTGGCTGGACGTAAGTGAATGAATTAATGAGTAAGGACTTTTATTTTTATAAGGTTTTGTTTTCACAGTAAGATTAGATATGTTAAGATAGAGTTTCAATTATGTTTGATAGGCTTTCACATATGAGTATAGTCTATATCACTCACTAGCTGACCTGCGCAACTTCGTCTGCGTAAATTTTCCCAGTTTTTGCAACATTTTTCAGCGCTGCTCTGCTAATATTGCTTATAGCATGATATTATATAACCCATAGCCTTCCTCAATAAATGGGCTATCCAACAATAAAATATTTTTTTAATTTTAAGTTCCTGAAATTATCGCGTTCAAACAAACGAACTCTTCAGTTTTTTTATAGTACTAGCGGTCCTGCGCAACTTCGTCTGCGTAAATTTTCCCCGTTTTTGCAACATTTCTCACTGCTGCTCCACTCCTATTAATCGCAACGTGATGTATTGTATAGCCTATAATCTTCCTCAATAAATGGGCTATCCAACAGTGAAAGAATTTTTCAAATCAGATTAAGAGTTCCTGAGATTACCGCGTCCAAACAAACAAACTAATTTTTCAGCTTTTTATTATTAGTATAGATAGATAATTGGGATTATTACAATATAAAAGACTACTCGTAAAATATTTTATAGGGAGCTACAAAATGGCTTCGTTTAAATTCCACCGCTGCATAAATTGTTTCCTAACTAGATAACCTAACCACTGTGTTGTTTCTCACAACTTTTACTGCGAACTAGTTTAAACGGATCTAATAGCGCATTCTCTTTCATTTATAATATACCAGCTTTTATACGGCTTCTTTATTGTGGAGTCCTCTGTATTATGATACTGCTTTTGTTATTATATTGCTGATACTATCGCTAAATTACTCTGTAGATGTTTGTTTTGTTTCAAAAAACGGCAACTATCGCACTAAAGCATAATCTCCGTGTCGCGAGAGACTGTACAAACACATATTATTACGCATACAAATTGCGCACATGTTTCGCAGCAACAATTTGTGCATTACACAAAGTGGTGTCCCGTGTTGTAATCGAACCAACAATATATAGTCGTTTAATTTTGATGTGGGTACATTAAAATGGGTATAACTAACTGAAATATTTACGCGATTAAGACCCAGTAGCTTATGAAATTCTGTAATGGAGTGAAATTGCCCAATTAAAGGGTTTCCCTATATGAGATTAACGCAACACTCTAAGGGCATATTAGCAGCTCTTGAAATTCTTATGACACCAATAAAAAATGTCTCATGAGGGTGAAATAAACCGCATAATGAAAAAAACCGCAGGGCAGCTTTGTGGCGACACTGCGGTCCCGATGCTTCAGAGAGTCGGTCAGAGCCTCGTCTCCCGCTTGTCTTCACTGGCCGGCGGGAGTAGAACACCAAGAGCGCTCACAGAAGACAGACTCTGTTTTGCATTAACCGGCCCGCCAGAGGAAGGTCGTTAGAGCTTGTATGCTCATGACTACGGGGATGGCCGAGCGGTGCGGCGCCGGTTTCACCATCATAACTTCATGATGGTGAAACCGACGCCGCACCGCTCGACACCCCAAGTTGCTCCCTGTCGCCTGTTTTGGCTCGTATGCCTGTGGCGGCCAGGAGGGGGCCACGGGCATACGAGAACGGACACGGACAAATGGGGGGCGAGTCACCGCCTGCCCATTGGTCCGTGTCCATGTTTTACCATAATTATGTTCTAGCGCAGGCGCCATAGTCCTTCAAAAGTACCAGCTAACCTATATAGCTATTTCTTAGTTAGCACTTTTTGACAATAATTTTTAGGACTGCAGCGCTTCTGGAAATGTTTAGACTGGCTGAAGTGAGAAGAAATGACACAACACAACTTATACACAATGGCCCAATCAATAGGCTAAATGCGATATTGCGGATCCGTTGTAACAGACAATGTATGGTTCACACTGTTTACCTGTTATTTTTACCCGACTGTAAAGAAGGGTATGTTTTATTAAAAGAAAAATTTTATTTGCTTAAACCATGGTAATAAGATGTTAATATACCTATTTGAATAATCATATTCAGAATGTGTAGCTAACTCCACCTCTTGTTTCTTTTCAATAAAAGTAACATTTTATTTTTAACAAACATCCAGCACATCTAGCATATCAAAATCGAAGATTAACTTGATGAATGGCCAATGGTGTGTTATTGGTTAATCCTTATAATATTATGAACTTGCAACTGCTTTCGGCTTTTGCTTTTGGCTCTACTTCCCAGAAACTTAATTGCAAATGATATTGTAACCATATTAAAATTAATTGCTTACTTTAATAAAACCAACCACACAACAGACTGTCGAAAGACGCCGTTTCTTTATTTGTCCCTAGCTGTTCTGCGCAACTTCGTCTGCGTAAATTTTTCCCGTTTTTACAACATTTCTCATTGCTACTCCGCTCTTATTGGTCGTAGCATGATGTTATATACCCTATAGATAAGTGGGCTATCCAACAGTGAAAGAATTTTTATTTTCCTGTTTTTGCAATATTTCTCATTGCTGTTCTGCTGATATTAGTCGTAGCGTGATGTTGAATAGCTTATATTTTTTCTCGATAAATAGGCTATTCAACAGTAAAGGAATTTTTCAAATCAGATCAGTAGCTCCTGAGATTACCGCGTTCAAACAAACAAACAAACTCTTCAGCTTTTAATAATAGATAATGCTGCAAGATGCTTGCTGGGACAAAAATAAAATTTTGCATACGTAATAAAAAATATGTTGTTACATAGTATAGCTAGTAGATATCGTTACAGTGTAGCGTCGAGCTTTACATTTTTTTTTAACGATTAATGATGATGTGAGATTGTTGTTCCCACATTATTATATTTTATATTTAAAAATTCAATATTAGGACACGAAAAAATGTCTGACTAGCCAAAAAACTCTTCTAGTTCATTAATAAAAGAAATTTAAGGATATGTCCTAATAATAAGCCGTAAAAAAAATTTGAAGTTTCGGAAAAATGCAAAACCAAGAATTTTCATATTGTCATAGTTATGACGTTCGTAATCTAACATATGTACGAACGAATATACGACCTTATCTTGTCGTGCGCTCCTGCGCACTGCCAAATAATGGTTCTGTGCGGTGCAGAGAGAGGGGTGGGCCGTCTCGCTGTGTGCGTAGCTCTAATTGAATTTTTCGCTCGGCATAATGCCCTCTTAACCCCTCCAGTTAAGCTTAGGTTAAGAGTAGGTTTGCGTCGCTGAACCTACTCCTAAATGGTAATAGGTAGGGTTCGAATCCATGACCTCACGATTGCGAGTGCAATATGCCTTAGCCATTAGGCTACCACCGCTTCAATAACAATTATTTAACAATTTAATGTAGGTAGACATTTTTATAAGAATTAACCATCACCATTTTTATAGAAACCATCTGAATAATCAAATTCGTCTCTTTCAATTCAAGGCAGCCTACTATAATAATAATTACATTTATATCAAAGTTTCGAGTGACAGCATTACGTGACATTAGGGGACCTTAAGACCTTCAAGAAGGGGAGCCCTCCGCCGTTTTGGACCCCCAAAGATATCGCGTCAGCAAAATTATCTCCAATGTCAACGGTCTGACAAGAAATATGGCAACGTTTTAAAAGGGAGCGCTGGACGCCACGAAATCGCCAGGGCAGCGTTTTATAAAAATGTAGCTGTTTATAACAGAATCGAATTAACATAGTACCCGGGCTGTTTTATTCGTTAACGGAGAAAGAAAAATACATCATGTTTTAAGGGAGATAAAAAACACAAAAAAGTCTTCATTATCTCAATTTAAAAAGACAATTTCTGTAGTTCTCCATTGTCATATTACAAGACTAAATTTACAGCGTAAATTCTAGTGTCGCTGGGGATGCTGCTAAAGAGTCATAGATTAAACTACATAAGGATTCGCATAAAATTCTGAACAAAAAGTTCCGTCTCATGCATCAACAAAGATGTGATAATAAAACTAATACTTTGGAAGCTATCTACAAACGCAATAACTACTGTGATAAAGCAGCACCAAAAGAACAATTAAATAAATTGAAGAACATACCAGAATTCTACTCTTTAAAAAAAAACATTTGTAATTGATTGGATACAAAATCTTCAAAACTGACGAGTTAGGCATACAGAGAAAATAAAAAGTGACGACATTTTAAACTAACTATTGTGTTCTAAAAAATCTCTTAAAAATATATCTATCCAGAGTTATTAAACAACATTCAAAATTAAGGATGTCATAACCTAGCTTTTTCCTATAAATTTGTACATATGGAATATGTCGTTTTGACTTTTCATATTACAAATAATTGAAATTGACAGTCAAATATCCGTTTATCTTCAAAATATGTTCTTATTTTACGAAAGTGTAATAATAATGACTAGGTACTGTTAAAGTAATTCGACTTTAGTTGTAACTAAAATGTAACAAAAGGCACTGTTTTTGCTAAATTGAGTGACCGATGTTCTAGTGTTTCATTTTAACTCCGTTTTATTTACAAGTTTATTTGAATTCCTGCCAGTACGATACTAAAAGTTGGTGTTGGACCCACACTGGCGTCCAGTATTCCAACATTGGTCAGTCGCAGCCCTCATTTATATTGTGCTAAGTAATCTACTCGTAGGATAAGATTAATGTGTGTTAAATATATTTTATCCAAATTTCGGTGGATCGTAGTGTCGTTTATTGGACTGGAATACTCAGATCCCTAAAGTTTGATTCTTGGTCTAAGTTGTGAAATTTTGCTCTAATACATTTATAAAACGTTATTCTTACTATAGTGCAAATCTGAAAGTAGTTTGCTCAGAATAAGTAACGCAATCCATTGGGGTAGTTTTTGGACCACGTTATCTTTTATAATTAATTAATTAATCAGTCATTAATTAATTCATTAATTATTCTAAAAATCCAAATCCGGTTCACGATTTGATGTGAAATGTGCTCATCACTTATTTTCAATAATAACCATGGATACGTACTACGGGACGCAATAAGCACGATAGCGGGAAGAACACAAGACAGCTTAAATGGCTTATAAGTTTTCAATATTTTCATTTTCTTTTTTTTATATGATTTCTTGTAGTAAAAATCTTGTTGGCGTGTCTGAGCTTTGCACTATACCAAAAATATCCTTGTATAATTAGTGCGCAACGAACGTAAATTAATTTCAGCACTCATTCTGTCAGCCCTATGGTACTGCGTTTTGTGAGGTCCTCAAATTTTGAATCTGAGTTTAGGCGTACCTTGTGACTGATAAAAAGTAACATAATTATACTTATTTAGATTGAATCCAACTCGTACAATTTCATCATCACATATTTATTTGTAGCTTTGTAAAGTTCCGCGACTCAGGGCTTTTTCTTAGATGTTAATTTACTGACACTAACGTCCGAAATGCAACGATAATTGGTACTTGTAGGCACCATTGGAAGGACCATGTTCGTTAAAAGTTAATCGCATGTAACTTAGACTGTTGCAGCTCAGAACAAATTTAACCTGTTTATTTGTCAATGGCCTGTTGGCTTAGTGAGCCTTGGACACATTGGTGAATGTTTGCCCAACATGTACCAAAAGGCTTGCCAAATATATCTCTCTTAATGTTACATACATCTGAATTCACTGTTGTGTTATTTCAATGTATGTTACTGTCACACGTTTTCGTGTGGCTTTTAATGTCGCTTGAGTCCTCAGAGAGTGAGACAAAAGGATATATTTCCGGTGAGATATTTTACTGTTGAATTTAAACGTGGTCTGGCTGTAAATTATCGTTGGCTATTTGTAAACGAAGTTGGGAGCTATTCTAGTAATTTGCAGAGTAGTGCTCCTAACCTAATGGATGGATGAGTCTGTTTAAATTCTCGGGTATCACAGATGATGTCATGACTAGATGATGACTAATATGTCTTTTCGAGTTTCACTCGTCGTAGGGAAATTAATTCTTTTAAAACAAGAATGTCGAAACATGTTATTCAAAAAGAATATGGCATGCCTTTCATCAGGTTACCTACATAATATTAAGCCCAATTCTGACAACGAAATAAATTGCAGTGTTGTGAACTTCTGACAAAGTACCTACTTCAAAACTTCATAACTGATTTACTTTGCGGCATGATTAGTAGGTACAATAAATTAACGTCAAAGGGTCTGACGTCATTTCACTGTATATTACTTTCTATTTCAGTAGGTACCTATATTAAAATTTCCTAAATATTCAGAACCCGTCACTGTTCCCGGTCTGAACACAATATTGTCAACTGACACTATTAAAGTTAGGAATCAATTTATTTGTACTTAGAACCAACTATAAAATTCAATCACCTGCAATAACTATGGCAATACTAGCAGATCTAAATTGGTTCCCTGTTTACATGTTTATATTATTTTCTTTATTGTAAAACTGAACTAACTACGCCATTTGACAAATAATTTACAGTCACATATAAGAACTTTTATGAGTATCATGTTTATGCATGTATTTTATCTAAACTACGCAACGGATTTTGGTAAGGCTTTCACTGGATTGTCACAAGGTGAAGGTAAGTATCTATCAGGTAGTCATAACTGAATCCCAAAAAATAAGGCGAAAAAATAAGATGAAGACGCTTGGTAGTAGTATTGAAAGTTTTATATTAACAAGTTCAGAAATAGACTACAAGATAGGATTTTAATTCAAACAATACATTACGACTTACTTCATCATTATGGGTCCAGCGTATGGCAGGAGGCGGCTCTGGAGAGTGCTGGACCACGCAAGTCAGGTTGATGGTGCTGCCTGTGTTGATGAACAGCTCCGGACCACCCAGGATCGTCGTCAGCGGCTCTGCTTGGGCAAAACGAGGTGGTTAGTTTTAAAACAAGAAAATATATACACCCGGAAGATATCAGCTGGTTGAACGTACAGGAATTTAAACGATGTAGAGGAAGAGTGGAACCACCAAGCGGTTGAGGGTTCTATTGACTTGTGGGACACAGCGTACCATGTCTTTGTAAAGTATCTCTTGTGTATAAGATACTAGTTAATACGTCTGAGGTAGTCTTTCAAAAAAATCTGACTACCAAAAATGAACTATGAGTACGAATAGAACTATTCAGGAGTACCTACACATAATCTGACAGTTTTTTTTGTCAAGATTATTAACAGCAATATCAATCTTCGGTAGCCGAATAGCTAAGGCATCGGACTCGCAATCGTGAGGTCGTGGGTTCGAATCCTCGCCATTATACTACCGACGTGAACCCACTCCTAACACAAGCCATAGAGCTTAGCTGGAGGGGTTAACAGGATTGCTAGTAATGTGGGACCACAAACCCGCATTGCTAGTTATTTTTATAAAAGAAATCTTGTTAACCTTTCCAGTCAAGCTAAATCGCTTATGTTAGTACTATGTTCATGTCACTAACATTAGTTAATGAGAGTTAATGACTGGAATCAAACCAGCGACATCTCCATTATGATACTTACGCTTCAACGCATAAACTAGGATTCTCTAACAATGGCATTAGTAACAGAGTTTAGGCACAATTAAATTAGATTAGAACGATAATATAAAGCGCTTGCTTAACAAGTCATTAGTGTGATTAAGTTAGGTCTGTATTTTCAGATTCGTAAATTGTAGATAAGTAAAAACTTTTGCCCTGATACACAACTATTCAATAAATATTTAATTTTAAATACATAAATAACGAAAGCATGTAGTCAACAAATTGCTTAATATATTTCACTTGACATCATCACAGAAGCAACCCATAAATTACCGAAAACGTCTAGACATTTTGATAATTTGGCACTTACTAAGGAACAAGTTATAAATTACATTTTGTGGAGCCAGTCATGCTGAATATTAAGTCTAAAATGGGTGTCGGGTTCGATGGCACTAACCAATAAAACGAATTAGCACTTACGCGGTCATCGGCTTTAGTATCGAACAGTATATTAAAGAAAACCAGACTTTGCTAATCGTATTACGGCTAAGTCTACGATATACTTTACTATATTATCTTTTCAAGTGTGGTTTCGCTGACGTAAACCTAGATTAGTTTAGATCATAAACTTAGGATATACTAACGTATAGACGAACATAGTGTGCAAGCAAGAGGATACTTCTTTATGACAGTGTTACAAGTAAGAAAGAGAAACGAAATTAATAGCATTGTAACCCATTTTGAATGACAGGAACTCCTAAGTCGCCTTGCATAATATTGAACTCTAACAGAATTTATAATTATTTATATAATTTGGGATTATTTAAAAAAAAATGGTTTCATGTTCTGTAAGTAATTGTGACGTTACCTATCGTAATAACCCACGGAATTATTCATTTCACAGTTAAGTTGCCATTGGCTTAGTAGATTTTATTTATGTTTATTTCGAAGAATTTTTTTTGGAGTCAGTAGACCTAAGTTGTGACAAAACATTATGTACTCAATATTTTTTTTTGATTTGATAGTATTTTTAATTATCTTATTTTTAATGGCCGTGTGGTACCGGCTTAAGAATAGTACCACCCCATCTCTTCCCGTGGGTGTCGTCAAGGCGACTAAGGGATGTCACACCGGAGGACGGGCAGCAGCGTCCTCTGCGTACTTTAAAGCCTTACTGCGATCGCCAACCCGCTCGCCAAGCGTGGCGATTATGGCAATTACCCCCAGGATCTACATACCAGTAGGTTCTACTGGGGAGACCCGTGCCCAGCAGCGGGCCATCATATGGGTTGATATGTATTTTTAATGCTACTGGACATCAGTAGGTAGTTTTTGTGAATTATTTAACTATAATACAACAACATAACGATGGTTAGCTAAATCGGGCATAATGTTTAAACTTAATTGTTATAGTACCTCTCGATATTGGTCGACTTTTAGACATCTCGTCACTAGCTCACGCATACACTGATAAATCAAAAATCGTCACACGCAGTCACACGTCAATGAACTCTTTGTTCGTCTTCTAGTTCGTCTAATGTCTATGGTTTAGATCATAATAATAGTTATTACTCGTAGTAGTTTATCGCTTCGGCAGCGTTTAATTTGATGTTGATTGGAATTTGGAACCCACAGTTCACGCCTTTATTGATAAACTTTTCAAAAATCCTTTTATAGCGGGTGCTTGCGTCGTAATAACTATATGTGTGCCAATCCCTTTAGTACATTAAACGTGTGCTATAACATAGTAACGCTTTCCATGTAAGTAAACTGTAAAAATATGCTTTAAAAGAGTGCGAAAGAAATGGTTAAATAGATTTTGTACTTATAGACAGACTTTACTGGTTTATAGGCGGAGTTGTTGGAGGTGGGTATAATTATATTTCATAATCAGGTCATAGTTATAAAATTATTGCAAAGTTATTTTAGCGCGTAGGTAAAATTCCCACAAATTGTGCAATCATCTCTAAAACGTCAAAAGCGGCGGTAGCCTAATGGCTAAGAGATCGGTCTCGCAATCATGAGATCGCGGGTTCGAATTCTACCCATTATACTACCGACGTGAACCTAACACAAACCTTTGAGCTTAGCTGGAGTGGTTAACAGGATTGCTAGTAATGTGGGACTCAATCCCACATTGCTAGTTATCTTTTTAAAAAAAAAAAAAACGCTGATGGCCCATGATAACTTTTGTTTAACTTACGAGTTTAATTTAATTTAATTCAATTCAAAATTCTATTCACTTATGATGCAAAACAACACTTGTGATACGTCGGAAAATATTTTTTCATTCATGGTGAAAACCAATGAAAGTTTAACATTTTCTGGTCTCTCTCTGTTAATATGAGAGACGATGAAATTTGGTCGCATTCACTTGCAGAAACACAACATAAAGTAACTTCACTACAGTATTTTGTATGGCAAAAAACTTCCCTAGCTGAACTATTTAATAGGAACGATTAAAACCGTGAGCCTTATAGCAATATGTCTATAACTTTATAGTAAAATTTCTATTAAATATTAAAATATTACGGACTACTAACCCTCTTATTTAATCAAGTAGACCGATTAGATACGTCAAACATGTCAACATTTGCAATGCTTAAGTCGTGATATTCCAAAAGCAATAAGTAAACATAACTCATGCAAATCCAAACGTTTTAACCTTAAAAGCTTAGAGCATAGACAGATCAAAGACATTTTTGTTACTCTTCTACTGACACCTCACATACAGACATATTAAACGGAGTTTTCTGCACTATTGTTTAAGTCAAATCGGGGACTTTGTTTATTTTAAAGCTTAACTAACAAAGCCAACAAAGATATTATGAAATATGCAGGCGACAAAGTCTACTTTCATTTTTATAATAAAAATATTTTGGGACAACTCACACAGTATCATCTGATCCCAAACTAAGCAGAGCTTGTACTATGGCAACCAGACAACTGATAAACATTCTTAATATATTTATAATCCCTATGTAGATATCTATCTAAACAAAAAATAATCCCTATTGCATTCATTCTTTTTTTTAGTTTTCTAAATATTTTGTAGAAGGTTGAAGGAAAATTGCCGGGACTACTAGTTACAGATAAATTACACCCAGACGTAAAATAAACCATCTGTATTTTATGTAACTCAGATTAGTAGTCAGTTGGTAGGTAGTTTTGAATTTATTGACATTAATATATATATAGATATATATGAACTCATAATACTTAAAAAATAAATATGGGATAAAGTTAATAAAGATATACAGAAGACATGACAGCTGTCATTCGATCGTTCACTTCAGCTCCGTATTAATTTATTATTAATATACTAAATAGTACACAAATAAGCATGAAAAGTAAACAGTTAAGATCTAGAAACAGTGAATTTTATGTGATATCGTTTGTGGAACATATAATTATAATATAAGTGTAATAAACAACTTTCTTTTAGTGACTTTAAACTCAAGTGTTTTTTACGTTATAGTGATATTTTGGTGACTTAAACCTATTGAAAAACAATTGTTAACACTAGCGGCACATCAAAACTATAAAAAATAACAATTCAAGTGACAAAAAAAGTGTTTTCATTAAACTGCTACCGTTAATTTGACACTTTAAAAACAATAACAAACTGCCCGCCTAAGTTTCGAATCAATCAGTTTGCGTTCCAGTTCTCAACGAATATTTTGCTAGTTCTTAAGCACCAATGTATTAAGTTGAAAAAAGCGCCATCTATTGCTGACCGATTAGCAACTTTCGTACCATATCAATATAACATTTCACTACTCTCTACGAGAGGGCGTTAATAGTAATGACTTTTTAACTGGAATCAAAAAAGACACTTACTGTACTTACAATTAAAATTACAAAGGCATAGAGGTCACACGGAGGATCATCTCTAACCGTCAAAGATGGATGGGACCGAGAGGCAGTCAGACCTGAACAATATAACCATTCGAAAAAATAGAGTAAATGTATCTATTGACTCTATAGACTTATCATATGCTTCACCCCCATCGAACCTGCACTCTAGAAGCCTACTCGATCACCAGGAATCAGACAACGTTGAATTGTTCAGAGAAGAAATAGAAAAACTAAAGGAAGAATTACTTAGTGCGCACAAAGAAATTGAAAATTTGATAATTGAAAATAATGAACTAAAACAAAAATCTATAAACCAACAGAGACAAATATCACACCTTAAAGAAGTATACAATGGCTCACCTATTATACACTACAACTCTACACAGAAGAGTTTATTAAATAAAAAAACAACTACGCTGCGTGTTACTAACAGCAACCAAAAAAGCGCTAACACAAAACTATCAATAGGAATTAACCAAAGTAAAATAGGACATTCAGTGGAAAAATCCTCTACTGAAGAAAAAACAAACATACAATGTAAAAAAACATTGAACTTTGTAAACATATCTACACCAGAGGGAAAACCAACAACCGATTGTCAAGCAGAAGCTAACCGTAACTTGAAGAGTATCAATTTGCCAAAGGAAAACACAAAAGGAACGGAAACTACTATTCAAGAAATTAAAACAAAAAGTAAAAACACCGACAAACCAAAAATTGTGTTACTGGGAGATCAATACGTACGAGGAGTCTCAGTACACCTCATTGAAAGCAGAAAGAAAACATGGAATGATCGATACTCTATTTCAGCGATGAGTAAACCGGGGGCACAGAGCTCTTTAGTACTAAATAGCATAGACGACCTAGCTTTAACGCTCACTAATAGCGACATTATAATTATATCAGTAGGCTCAAATGATAAAAACCCGTTCAAATTGCTGTCAGAGTTAAGTATAGCACTTAATAAGTTAAGATTATGTAAACAGGTATATTTATTAAAAGTACGATATAATCCATTTTTAAATGTAAACCTCTTAAATAATAACATAAAATTGCTACTTCAAAACTTCAATAACTGTAATTTAATAGATGTATATGAATATTATGATTGTAAGCCTAGCCATTATATTAGGGAAACTTACCAAAATTATTTAAAGGCCTTCTGCTTTAAAATTAACGTTGAAGTAGACCACTTACAGTACTGCACTGAGTTCTTGAATAAAAACAAACCAACACTTACCAAATCCAATTGTAAAAAATACCAAAAAAATACCATACTTAACTATTACAAACCTATAAATTCAATAATACCAGTAGATAAAATCCCCACTCAACAAACAAATTTTACACAAAACAATTGTTCCTTTCGTAAATAAAAGTAATTTTACAATACTATACCAAAACATACAAAGCTTAAACAACAAACGCGATCTAATTGAATCTATAACAAATGCGAACACAATACATACACTTTGTCTATCAGAAACATGGATTAGTGAGACTAAAAGAGACTTATTAAAATTGGAAGGATTTAACTTAACTGCGGCGTATTGCCGAAAAACCCGTGAGGGCGGCGGGGTAGCCATATTCTTGAAACAAAACATAGAATACAACGAACGGCAAGATATTACAGATATTAGCGTGGAGTACATATTTGAAACATGTGCTATAGAAATAACGCAAATGAATATTTTATTGATCGTTATATATTGGCCACAAAAAAATAGGGAAACGGAGACATTCTATAACTCTTTAAAAAAATTGTTAAAATTGATAAGTATAAAGGATTCGAATAAAAACATAATAATTGGCGGCGACTTCAACGTCAATATCTTAGAAGGAAATACAACATCATATAATCTCCTTAATACAATGAGTAGTTATAATTTCCGCCAAATGGTATCAGAACCCACAAGAATAACTTGTAAAACGGCTACATGTCTAGACTTAATATTCTGGAATACTCCAAATAAAAGAGTTATAGAAACAACTGAACTAGGTTTATCCGACCACAAGGGAGTTTTAATCAACATACCAATTAACAACACTCCAGTGGAAAACAAAAGAATTTGGTACACACTCAAAAGAAAATTCAACAGCAATAACATTAAAATGTTCAAATCTAAAATTGGCCAATTAAACTGGGAAAATATTATTAGTTCTGACAGAAATGCCAATGACAACTATATCTCATTTCATAATATTATAAAAAATATACTAAACACATGTATACCAAAAAAGCAAATAAAAATAAAAGACAAAACTTCAAAAACATGGCTAACAAAGGGGTTAAGAAGAGCATGTAAACACAAGCGACTACTAAAAATATTAACTACTAAAAGTAACAACTCCATACTACACCAACATTATAAAACATACGAGAAGATACTTAAAAAATCAATATTAACTGCGAAAAAAATACAATATATCAAAAAAATGGAAAGGGCAGAAAATAAAACTATAACAATGTGGCAAGTAATAAAAGAACGTACAAATAAGTTAACCAAAAAATGTAGAAAAAACATTGCTCTAAAGGTAAATGATAAGTTGACAGAGGATCCCGTTACAGTGGCAAACACGTTCAATGACTATTTTGTGTCTGTAGGAAATCAAACTTCTACTCAAAGCTGTACGAGCCCACCCGGCCGTACTGTACTGATGGCTAGCAAAAATAGCATATATCTGAGACCCGTTGAACCGAGTGAAATAAAACATATAATTAAACAACTAAAAAACAAACATAGCTACGGTTACGACGAAATTTCACCGGTACTCGTAAAAACATGTTCAGACGAATTAATAATACCACTTACTGCATTGATTAACCAATCACTAGAAGAAGGAATTGTACCGGATCTATTAAAGATATCTATTATTAAACCGATCTTTAAAAACCGAGTTAAATCAAGCACTGTCAACTATCGACCAATAGCACTGTTACCCACCTTCTCAAAAATATATGAGACTGTTGTATCAAAACAGCTGTATAACTTTTGCGAAAAATATAAAATATTTAATGAGAGTCAAAATGGATTCAGGAAAAATAGGTCAACAACATTAGCTGTGTACAAATACATACAGGAAGTTTTAAATATATTAAATAAAAAAGAATATGCTATTGGAATTCTATTAGATATGAGCAAAGCATATGATAGAGTTTCATACAAAATATTATTAGAAAAATTATATTCTATAGGTGTAAGAGGAATAGTACACGACTGGTTTATATCTTATTTAAAAGACCGAATTCAATTTGTAGAAATAGAACATTACTCACAAACTGGACAAATTACATATACTAGATCTCAAAAAGCGAATATTACAATGTCCATACCACAAGGTAGCGTATTGGGTTGTATTTTATTTTTAATATATATCAATGATTTACCAAAAGAAATCAACGCCCAAACAGTCCTGTTTGCTGACGACATATCAGTAATATTTCCATGCAAAACCAGTGTAAATCTAAATACAACTTTAGATAAAAACCTCTCGAAAATAGTAAGCTGGATGACTGACCATAATTTAGAATTAAATTTTAATAAAACCAAATTAATGCAATATAGACCATATCAAAAACAAGAATTAAACATTAATTACTCTTATAACAATATAAATATACAATGCGTTGATGAGTTTTCGTTACTGGGATTGACTGTAGATACATTTATAAATTGGAAGGCACACATACAAAATATTTCAAACAAGCTTGCAAGGTTTACATATGCATTGTATGAACTTAAAAAAGCGACAGATTTAAAAACAGCTACGACAGCATACTATGCTTACGCGTATGCCTGGCTCAATTATGGCCTTATTTTATGGGGAAACAGTGTAGATGCAGACAAAATCTTTATCCTACAAAAAAGGTGCATCAGAATAATAGCTAATGTAAGTAATAAAGAAAGTACTAAACAATACTTTATTAAATTTAAAATCCTCACACTGACCAGCATGTACATTTTAGAAATTAGCAAATTTGTCAGAAAACACCCATCACTATTTCCGTTAGCAAGTGAGCAACGCCCACAACAGCGTAATCTAAGGCACAAAAATAAACTAGCAATACCAAGCTCTACTCTATCTAAATTCCGGTCAGGACCCTTTGCAATGTGTGTCAAAATTTATAACAAAATTCCGAACTTAATTAAGAATATAGAATATGAAAATAAATTTATCACAGAACTCCGTAAGTACCTAATTGAAAAATGTTATTATAGCTTGAATGAATTTCTAGCTGATAAATAATAATAAAAATACAGATACATAAATAATTGATTACACAATATAAAAATAAAATAATTATAGATAACAAAGAAAAGAAAATATGAAGAATGTGAGTGTGTTTAATATGTAAGAAAATTAGTTAATAAGTTTAATCAATATTATTGTGAAATTTTGCTGTGCCCAAACAGGGTCCATAATGATCCAAATTTATTCTGTAACACCTAATTTACATTGTGGAATGCAAATAAATAAATAAATAAATAAATAAATAAATAAATAAATAAATACATAAAATTATAGATACATTATTGAATGTTAAGTTTCACTTAAATCAAAAATATGATCTCAAAAATGCACCGAAATTAAAAAAAAAATATGAGTATAAAAAAATCCGATAAACAAAAAGTACCTAACTCTTATTTTTTTTTAAAAGTGATTTGATTTTAACTACTTTCACAATTACACATAGTTCAAGAACTAACGAGCTTAAAAACTTTTGCGGAGTTAGCTTAATGCCATAAAATAAGGAAAATATTTTGAAACTTTTATTATCTGCCGAATTATTATAGTTTTACTACATATTTGATAGTCATATGCATTATCAAATATGTACACAAAAATACACTTTTTTAAAAATCTATCTAGATAAAAAGGGCAACAAAATTTCATCAAACTATATCTAGGCGAGTGCAACTCCAAAACCCTTTCAGACTAAGCTCAATATTCATATGAATATGAAATTTCACATCCCAAGTTCAATGGTCTGTTGGACCTTATCTAACGAACCTTTTGTTATGCCTGAATACGTGTCGGGCGGCTTTAGGAATCTTAGGTTGTTACTTGTTTGAATAGGACTTATAAAGATTGTATAAAGTAAGCTGGATGTATGAGTGCTCGGTGTTTGTTCTCGTACTTTAGAATGTTCTGCAAATTGTGGACATATCGTTATGTGAAGGGTATCGGTGAAGGAAAATAAATGTCAAATTCTATGTCGATACCCTTGAACAAATATTGACATGAATTAAGCGGCCTAATCGGTCTCGCATCGTGAGGTCGTGGGTTCGAATCGAAACGTCGGTAGTATAATGGCCACATTATACTACCGACGTGAACCCATTAATACTAACACAAGCCATAGAGCTTAGCTGGAGGGGTTAACAGGATTGCTAGTAATGTGGACCGCAATCCCAGATTGCTAGTTATCTTTTTTTAAAAACAAAAAACACAACACACGATGTGAGAATTATCTCAAATATTAGGTTATTGCACTAGAATGTTTTTTTTTGCCCAAACTAGTTTGGACAAAAAAAACGTCCCTACCATCACTATCCATATATATAAAAAAATATGTTTGTCTCATAAACGGAGTCGTAAACTATGCATTTGATCATATGATGATCTTCAGCAAAGTGTTGTGCATAAGCCCATGAGGGTTTACAGGTAAGGGTAGCGGGGCACCAATAAAAATGTTGCGAAAATGGGGAAAAATAACGCAAACAAAGTTTGCACGGTTACCTAGTATATTATAAAAGAAAGTCTTTCGCCGTCTTTATGTCTATTCGCGATAAACTCAAAAACTACTGCACCGATTTTCATGCTGTTTTCACCAATGGATAGAGTGGTTCTAGAAGAAGGTTTTAGAATAATAATATAATTTGTGAATGTTTTGTATGCATTAGCTAAAATATAACGATATTTGTTGGAGGTGTCCATCCATTTTAATACTTTCAAAAATGGGCAATTATAAAGCGGTAATTGGAAAGCTATTTACACAAATATGGTATAAATCCTTATCATTTTAAATACGTTAGTTGACTTGAGAATTGCATAAAGATTATTTTTAATACCTAAGGAGATATAGCAAAATCAAATGCCGTGCGCCGTGATTCGACTGGGCCGCGCGGCCCCCGCGCCTCGTGTCCGAACCGGGAGAGCACGAAAGTGTAGATAACTCAGGAACTACTAGTGCAAATTGAGCGGAGCAGCAATGAAAAATGTTACGCATACGAAGTTACGCGGAATAGCTAGTCTACTACTAATACTATAAAGCTGAAGAGTTTGTTAGTTTGAACGCGATAATCGCAGGAACACCTGATGCAAATTGAAAAATACTTTGGATTTTTGGATAGCCCATTTATCGAGGATGACTATAGCATATATAACATCACGCTATGACCAAAAAGTTAAGGAAATATGTTGCAAAAACGAGGAAAACTTCCGCAGACGAAATTGCGCGGGTCAGCTAGCACGAATCAACTTTGCTATGTAATAAAAAACAATTTAAAAAATTCTTCTTTCTCATTTCATACAGAAATGTCAAAAACATAGCATGTTTTTTGAAACAGACGTTAAAATATTCTGTTCTTGAAATTCAATTATTCGCAAAATATTATTTCACAATAATAATGCATTTAACTTCATTATAATAAGATCGAACCATCAAAACAACATTACACAAATAACTTAAGGAAGAGTATAATTTTAATCTTCGTCCATCAAAGACAGGAAAATAAAATTTATTTACAGCCTCATCCGCTATTACTTGGGGAGCATAACTTTATATTGCCATCATTGAAACAGGAGTCTTTGAAGGTAAGTTTCTAAAATATGTTGATGGTGAACCGAATCTAGAAACATCGCAGAAAACAGATGCTAGTTAAGTGCTAAGTGCTGTTGAGAATTTGTAGGATCGTGTAAGAGTTGGTCCTGGAGTATGTCTAGACCGCATTCAAGACTATCCAGTAAGTGGCAGTCGTTGGTTGCTTAAAGTTGTCAACAACACGATGCAAGAAAAGATTTTTTATTATAAATACGTTTTGGAAATCAGATATTTAGAAAAGAAACTAAGTTTATGCTAAGTAACCTACAATATTAGAAAGAATAGGAAGTTTTTTTAAAGCTATTACACCTGAAATTGCATTTTCAAAATATAGTATAATAGAACTAGTCAGAACATTTGTCCAGACTAGTTCTTTAAGCGACTAAAATTTTCGTTCACTATAAATGTTGATAAACTTTTGCGATTTGTACACATTATGATAATAATATATATATTACGGGTCTTCATCGCGTGAATAATTTATGGTAAAATACCTAGGTTTTCCGATGTTTGGACCGTATTGCAACGGCCATGGCCACGGGTAGACAGTTTACCCGTGACCACGGCCGTTGCAATAAATAATAATGTTCCTTCACATTTTTGCAAGCAAATACGAATGACAAATTCATTATGCAGAATCTGTCAAACATTTTCCCAGAACGAAACGTTCGCTTTGATAGTGATATGCACAACTTTTGAGAATAAAGTTAAACTACCTTTAGGTAGTCATTCAATCAAAGTTCAGAATTCAAGCGACGGCCATTCTGTAATTGAATCACAGCCCTGTAATACAGTCACTAGTCACCTTTAACATGCCTATTGTCATGGACAAAGTGACAATTACAATACGTAATCTACATATATTGGTCATAATCCAAAAATATCTCTTTTAGGCTAGTAGATTGAAAATCATATCAGTAGTTTCATAAAGGAAATACTATTTGCTACTGTTCTACTTCTTAAGTACCCCATTCATATTCTTTTTCGAAAACACTATTACTCAACCATCTTGGCATTTGAAAGGATTCCTAAGAATGTAACCTATGACGTAACAAAGAGTCGATTTGCGCAGAAAAATTTAGACGACTGCCATCTCGCTGTGGACTTCAGCCAAAAATCCCCAGGACATATTCTTGCGGAAAAATGTGAATACGTTTGTGCAATCGATGACATATTGAATGTGTTTGTGGAAGGCCAAGTTAATGCAGTAGCAAAAAGCATTTATTTTATTATTTTCACAACCAATAGTTGTTACATTATTAGTAGAATTCTGTTTTTTTGTGTTGTTTGTATAATTACCATACATTCAGGTTTTGTTATTTTGTTATCTACTTAAAATATACAGTTGCCTAAATTGGGTTTTATCTTCATCTTGAAACCCTTAGTAAAATATAAATTGTTGAATTTAATTTTTATTTTATACATCGTTTAATTTTCTTTAAAATTATTCATCTAGTTGATTTTGACGTGACCTCAAACATTTCATAAATCGTTTTGAAAGATACCAATTCTTCAACTTGGATTAAGCGCAAAATTCACGGACTGAATATCTTAAGGCAAAAATATATGAATTTAAAAATACGGAAGCTGCCTGTAATTGACGGAGTGAAACTGTAGAATACTTTGTTACTTTAAGAATTTTTCCAAAAGAATCAGCATTCACTGTGGAGTATTCCTCAGTTTAAAAAATCTGCTTGTAATCGTCTAATTGTACAAAAAACCTGACTAATGGTGGCCTGTTTTCGTTTGCCCTTGGATTTTCATAGTGACTTTCAATCTTTACCCCATAAGAAAAAAACCTTGGCAATAAAATTTTACAAGCGAATGAGTTTGAAGTTCACAGATATCCAAGCCTTAGAAAAGATTTGAAAGGATATCAGAAGTTGTTACAGTTAAGAGTAACTTATATAAATGGATTTGTACATCCTAATCTTAATCCTGAAGAAAAGATGACACGAGGAATGGGAAGGTCCTCAGTAACAACGCTTGACATTAAATAAACAAGCTTTTCCTATATTATTTTATCTAACCAAAAAAATTTAGGATTTTTTATGCGTAAAAGCTAAGCCTCAAGCCGAGACGCGCTCATAAATTACGCTTAATTCTGTGTCATAACGAATTCCATATTTTTATTATTATACATTTTTGGTGACGTTTTTTTGCTAGGCATAGGCTGTATTTTCTTGTGTACTAGGTTATTGAAATTCCTTATTTTATAATAACATATTATTCTGAAATTTACTTAATACAAATAGCTCATTTTTTTGGAAATCACTTAAGACCACGAGTCTTGACTTCGACAGACCTAACGAAAATATAGATAATAGAGGAAAAAAATGTAATTTGGTGCCATGGCTCAATTAGGTGATACCAACATTTTTTTTTTAATACTTATTGCAAACTATGCAAGACAAATTCAAAGCTTGTAGCTGTTATAACATCGCATATAAAAGCACACCAAAAACTGATACCAGCGTATCCTCATCTATCTACTTCGATCTATCTTCGTGTGATCCAGCTACCATTCGAATGTCATCAGACCATCTCTTGCGCTGATTTCTACTCTGTTTTTGGCGTTGAACCAGGGATCCGTTTTCAAAGCTAAAAGTCGAAACAGAATGGTATACGATTAACTCGTATACCATGCTGTTTCGACTTTTAGATTTTTATGAAGAATGATTAAGCAAACATAATTATGGCTGTCAATAACTTAGATGGCATCATGACCATTAACAGTTGTTACAAATTATGATAAACCTTTAAAGAACGTAATGGAAGCTTTTTAATTTTAAATAAGTATTTTTTTAGTTCTATTAACATGAGAACATGATATAATAGAGAATGTAGGAGCAAATACGTTTTCAGCCTTTATTATTATCATCATAATAGGAACATGTGCCATCCGCACTGAGCCATTTTATGTAAGCCGTGACCTTTTATGTGACACGACAAAATATGCTGACGGTAAAGTTCACATATTACGTATATTATTCGTATCAACTTTGACTGACAAGCAGGGATATGTGAAAAAAGTATTTGCTTGATATGGTATTTGTTCCAAGGTTATTTATGTGGGAAGTTTTGTTACTTTTATATTTAGAACGTTTGTTAAATGCGCGATAAAATACTGTTGCATTACCCCGGTAACGTGTTGGACATGATGTTCATCACCTTTAGACATGATTTTCCTCAACTTAATGGGATTGTTTTGGGGTGATATCCATAACAAGAAATATCGACAGTAACTAGTATATCATAAAAATGATCTTACAAAACAACAACAAACAGATACAACATTGTGTTAAAAATGTATTTTACGGTTAAGCAACAATAAAAATTATCGTGGTTTTTTTTTGTTTATTAATCCAGGACAATATCGTCCTCGCCTTCAAATGAATTAAAGCATCCGCCATATCCAGAACTAAAATTTTATTTTCCATCCATTGTCATGCTTGTTTTCTCTTGCTCCACAGCCTACATTCCTAATTAAATCCAACTATGAAACAAAAAAATTAGACCGCATGAAAGGACTCGAACCTATTTTATTTAAGCATTTTTTTTCTTTTTTTTACATACAACTACCAATATGGGTTTGTGGGTCCTACAGTAATCCTGTTAACCACTCCAGCTAAGCTCAATGGCTTCCGCATTAAGGTCCAACTAACTTTGACGTAGTGAAACTTATTACCTAAACACCATACATAATAAAGATAGCATAACCTTGAATATTGATCTCTATTAACAAATAGAGGTCAATATTCTATGCTACAGTAGTGTGCAAAATCATGTAAAGCTTGAGAACGCGCGAATTCGTGCGCGTGAACATGCGAGTTTTCATATATTACGCGAATTTGTACACTACTGCGTAGAAAATAGAGATCAAAATGATACGATCAACTTAAAAAAAAATACTCCAACTCGGGCTCGCTATGAATGGAGCCTTAGTTGAAAAATTTTTCACATTCAACATTTTTATTTCCTTAAAAGACTTGCTGGGTCCCATTAAGTCTGTAAGGCGAATAAATTAACTGCATTCGTTCCATCGTCCAGTCTTCTTTATTGCTGACCCAAGAGTTTTTAAATATGGGAGTAAAGAAAGATCTTTTCTGGTATAGGCTATTAATGATTTGTGAAGTTTTGTAAGAAGTGACCAGTTTATTTTTTAATTTATTTATTCTATGAAATCTTGGTATAATAATAGTAGATTAATAAGTAGATTTAGGGTTCTTGATATCATCTAAATTGGAGACATATGATATTTTTATTAATTCTATTACGTTGACGTATATTCACTCAGGAAGGGCCAAGGACTAGTGGACTACTAACAAAGTGGCAATCAAAGTTACTTACCGACGACTGAAAGGTACATCCGGTGACCGATAGGTGGCGTGGTACCAACTTGACATTCATAGATGCCAGAGTCACGCCGTTGTGGAAATCTTATCTGTTGAAAAATATATTTACAGTTGAATTAAATCGATTTATTAATGGCAATCCAAGCTAAAATTATAAATGTGAAGTAACTCTGTCTATCTGTTACATTGTCACGCTTAAACCGCTGAAGAGATTTAAATGAAATTTAGTAAGAAGATAGTTTGAGTCCCGAGAAAGGAAATAGTTTAATTATTATCCCAATTATCGACATCCAGGCAGACGGAGCCGCGGGTGAAAGCTAGTATCATTATAAATATACTTTCGTATTCCACGTAATTTAGACATACAAATCAGCAAACCCGTTGCGTGTACTAGTCAACTATCAAGGAGATAGGTCATATTTATATTATTAAATATTATAATATATTGCAGACTTACAGATCCAAGTGCACTCTCTTTCTTTCTCTTACTTACTATACTTTCATCTTTTGAGATTGAAATCCGTCATGACCGAACATAAATTAAAAGCAGAACTAATATGATCTTCGAGTGATTCAAAGATCAACACTATCGAGAGGGACAATTTTCGACAATAGACTAACATGTCACGTAATAGTGGCAACGCTCTTTGACATAAACTTCTGAGTAACGGACTAATCAAACTTAGATTCAAAGAACTCTAAAGGTTACCTTCAATATCCAGTCCTCTGTATGAGGGTTGTGTACGCTGATGAATCTTTGGTCAGATGTGTACGTCATCCTTCCTGAAGTTAGCAGGTGGATGTCGCGATGTCGAATCCATGATACCTGGTTAATAAAACAATTTTTAGTACCTACGGACGTCATCAGTGGGTGTTTCATATTAAAATTAAAAGAAAATGAACAAATTATTTTCATAAGCTAAGAACAAAAATATTCCAATACTGTGTAGGTATTTATATTAAGGGAAATGTTTCGTCTTATACGAATAATAAATCAAGAATACAAATCACGTGGAAGGTATTTTATTTTTATATTGAAACAACATTATGAAAATGAAAAACACGACACATGATATAAATTATTGAAATGATTTTATTAGCTAACTTCTGGACACAAATTAAGATCATGATTTGTGTTGTCAAACGATAGCTGATTCGGTCCATATATCTTGTAATTCTAGGATAATATTTGTAAAAAATATATTTGATATTTAAATCATACGATTTCAATTTTAAATTTGATTTTAATGTATTTTATTTTATCGCGTTTATCTTCAGGTGTGTACCATATATAAGCTGAAAGGAGGCTACTAAAACACTTTTATCACCTGTTTTTTTTATAAGCTTTAACATTTTTATTCCTTTTTAATTTTATCTAATATGTAGTAAATATTGCCTTGGATTTAAATTTCACGGATTTTTATTTCCATTTTGTGTACCATGAATAGAAATCGGCTTTACTGAATTGTAATCTTTAGTTGGTATAGTTTTTTTGGGCGATTCTCGATGGAATTGCTGTTTGTATCGATACAATAGGTGATTGAATTATTTCCAGTTTGCTTTTACTCGAATAGGAATCGATTTGAAGCGGTGCTGTAGCTACTAGTTAAACGAATGTTTTTGGAGAACGTACAGAAAAGCTGTATGTTGTAAATAAAACAAACCTACACCCGTTAGTGAATCAGATTTAAATAACTTAAATTGAGTTTCGTGTCGATACTTTTTATTTTAGCATTGATACATAGATTTGTTTCATGTGTCGAAATAAAAATATGAAACAGAAGCAGAGATTTACTTCACAGACCTTTTCAAAACGCTTTCTCAATACAACTATAACCCGATCTTGGTAACTAACATCCACAAACGTTATTTTTATATTTTTTACTTTTGTTTTTCTTGTGCCACCGGTTTTATTTTATATTGACGTCTTTATCTTTTCCAATTTCCATTGTTGGAGGTGACAAACCGAAATTCACATCGTTTAGTTGGTTGACACATTCAATTGTATAAAGATTTGAAGATCATTCGTGGATGTGCCCAATACCCAACGGTGTTTGTATGAAAAATATTATTCAGCTACGATTAGTATGACAGGTTTATCCATTCCCTTGAAGTATGAGAATTTATAAGCTTTGTAACAGTCAAAAACGAGGTCAAATATTCGCCTTCATCGTAGACCCTAAAGGCAAAAACAGGGGTGGGTGGCAACATTATCTGTCTAATCCAAAGAGGATTTAACTCTAATTTATGATCCAAAATTATATAAGGAAAAATACAAAGAATATCTTTTGCAATTAATCAGTGTCATCACAATGTTCAAGAGCTTGAACGTGAAAAAATATTTGAAATTCCTCTTTAACTTTTTACTTATGTTTTACAATCTTGTTGCTCTGAAACGACTTTATAAGTGATATTTTTATGACAAAAACTGTGCCTAATCTCATCGTGATAGGTTCATATACGTGTGATTTTAAATATTTAAACCCCCTAATGGTTGTTATGGGTGTATGAATATTCTGGATATAAAAAAATACCTGCACCTAATCGCTTCTCAGCAAAACCTATACCATGAATACATCTGAATATGGTTGGTTTCAGAGGTGACCTTAGTGATAATTGATACCCATTAATAATAATACCTAAATTGCATTGCTTGAATTGATTGATACGAAACTCACTTTCTGTACCAATCTTTCTAAGTAATTGTCTGAATACTTACTGTCCTATTTCCAAGATCATGAACCCTGCAGTTCAGCTGAGCAGTCTTCCCGACCAGCGCTGTCACATTCTTGGAATGTGCCACGTCGAACTTTGGACCTCGCTGTGTCAGGCCCAAATCCACATCAGTGTAGTCCAGTTCTGGGACACCGTCTGTGCCAAGACCATTTGTATTGTCGGTGCAACCTGATGAAGAAAATAATGGTCAATGCAGTTAATTAGTATTGTTTCAAACAAAACAATGGAATAGGGATGTTGGCTGTCAAGTCAAATCAGTCTTTTTTTATGAAATGTCAAAACGACATAAGTTCCTATCGTCAAATCATTACTTTTTGTATTCATTTTCTTTAAATTCAAAAACATGTTAAATTGAAAAAGAACACTTATTTTCAGAGCATTTTAAGATCAACTATTACCTGATTAGTATAAAATAATTTACTTTTATTGTAGTCAACTACCCAATTGGCATATAGGTACATTACAGGTATGTCTGTGAAAAAAATGAAAGAAACATTAGGTACGAAAAGTAGAACTATTAATACAAATTAACAATAATTAAAAAAGTTCAACATTCAAAATTCTTTATTTACTTATGATGCAAAACAACACTTGTGATACGTTGGGATTCTATATGTACCTATATTTAATTCCAAGTTCGCAAACTATAACTAAATCCGGAGAAAAGAACCTGGCAATAAAACTTCGCGGCCACTCTTTTAAATTGCCAATTTTACAATGTTAAAATGTTTATAAACTTAGTATGGGGATAAGGTGTGGCCACTAATATACTATACACCATGATAAAGGACTGATGCAAATAATATTATTCAATAGTTGGAACATGAGATAAAATAGAATCACCCTTAGTGGGTACAATATAGTAGGAGCATCTACTTACAACAAGGGTAAAAACGATGTGTGCTTAAATATTGGCCGAAATACTGGTAAATAAAAATAGAATAGATGATGTCCAAACATCAGAATTACATATAGGCTGGAATACTGACTGCCTCTGTGGCGCGGTGGGAGTGTGTCCGACTGCTACGCAAGAGGTCGTGGGTTCGATCCCCACCCAGGATAAAACTTTGTGTGATGAGCACGATGGTTTATTCTGTGTCTGGGTGTTATTATTTATCTTTTAAGTATATTTATCAGTTGTCTGGTTACCATAGTACAAGCTCTGCTTAGTTTGGAATCAGATGCCGTTGTGTGAGTTGTCCCAAGATATTATTATATTTTTATTATTATTAATTAGATAATAGGTGTATAAATAGATTATATAATAGGTAAATAAAATTTTGCAAGCCACTAGTGTATAACAAAACCGTACCATAACAATAAATCAAGACATTCAAAGCCGAGGAAGGCGTATCTCACGATAGCGGCGCCAGTTCAATTTCTCGTATGAAATGGAAGATTTTCTGTTAAAAGAAGAAGACGGCTAACCTAACCAGTTTAATTTCGGACTTTCGTTTTCATGTTTATAAACAAATGCACGTGTATACACATTCATACATTCATAAAATCTAAGGTTTTAATGGCAACTACATTTTGCTAGCTTCGCAGCTAAATTTAGTACCTTCAGGATGTCATTGTCATCTTGACTAGAAATGCTACATCTCGCAGTATGGTACAATCTCTTTGTCGTGGGGGACTTCACAAACATACAAGTCACGGGCACAAAGTACACCCAGATTTGGAACAGCAATTTGTCATCACACAAAGTGGTTTTCCGTGTGAGAATCGAACCCACGACATCTTGCATAGCAGTCGGACACTCCCACCTCACCACTGAGGCAGTCGATATACACCTACAGTTTCACAATTGTACGTAATATGAATGCTTATCCTAATAGAGGATATTTTTATATAAATGCCATCGAAGTCTGCGGCAAAAAGAGTATTAAATTAACACACTTGTCACGTTCTGACAAGGAAATGAATTTTGAAACGCCTAAGTATGAACGAGTTTGCAGATTCGTTTGGAGAATTCGCTTTGAGCTTTAGTGAGGTGACAAAATGAAAAAGCTTCTTATAGTTTTATGAAAACCTTCCTATATATTCTGAATTTAATCGATCACATAATTATTAATAAAGGTTGCGAAGATGGATGGTTAATTGTTAGTCCTTTATTATAAATTACTGGACGGTCTTTAATGAAACATTGCAATGCCATAGCATATACATTAGAATAAGCATCTATACTTAAAGATGAAGCGCATCTATACATGAAGTGAAGAGTTTGCTTGTTTGTTTGAACGCAATAATGTCAGAAACTATTGGTCCAAGTTAAAAAATAATATTTAACTGTTAGATAGCTCGTTTATCGAGGATGGCATATAGGTAAGATCAATAGAAGCGAAGCAGCAATGAAAAATGTTTCAAAAACGGGGAAAATTTACGCAGACAAAATTGCACAGGTCAGATAGTAAGCTATAAAAATAAACCATAATGCGAGATAAACCTCGAAAAAATCTAGCCACTAAAATATTCATCTTTTAGAGGCTAGATACTGCTAAATAATTGGCAATGATTTGAAACACGAGCATCTGACAATTTATGCTACAATTCTATCCCTATTAATGGCATTGCAAATGTCGTACCTATTCAGTCGACAATCCAGTTTGGAATCATAACCATTCATAAGATAAATCTAGAAGAAGCCCCTACCATAGAGCGCTAAAAACTCGTTTCCAATTTTTCCACTTGTAACGAATTCCGGGTTTTCTTAATTCACTGAACTGTCAAGAGTTAGAGCCTGTTACGGCCAGACCATGATAATCGAAACGACGGGACCAATATTTAGTAGGAAGTTACTGTCAACTTTAAAAGTTGTCTGACATTGGTGTCAATTTCAATCAGTATCATATTTCTTTTATGATATTCATGGTGTGAGCTGAGGTCATTTTATGTGTAAGCTATAAGCTCCTTCTATTATCGACTGCTCATTCGGTAGGTACATTAAGAATTTTGATGGACATCATCAAGATGAGCGGGGAAGTGAATTTGTAATTAATTATATGTTTAAATTGATATAGAGACTACACATGCATAACAACAAAGATGTCCGTCAGTTATCTGAAAGGGAACATTTTACATGATTCAGCAACAGCTGTAAGCATGTCCTTTAGGAACATTGCAACAATAGCAGTATTTGGAATCGGTTTCTATAAGTTCACTGTTACTGAAGACCATCAGTGAGTGCAGTAGCAATCCAATCTCAGCCGATGCTATTTACCAATCTATGAGTGACTAGGACTCCGAGTATGGGCTTTGAAATTCTCCGGACATTTCGTTGAATTGGTGCGGTAGAACAAAACTCGGCTAAAACTTGTTAGTTTCTAGTTAGTGTATCCAATTACTGGATGTAGCTGAAGGTTAATTTGTGTTCATGTGATATTCGCATATAGCTTTCGTATGTTTGCTAGCGGCTACACTTATGCAAAACTTAGTTTTACTTGCACGTATGGAAGTTCTATGACGTGCTAAAGTAACTTGCAATTTAGCTTACCTAGAAAGGTTAACTAAGTGCAAGAAGTGTACACTTCTTGCACTTAGTTAACCTACCTACTTTATTAATAAAGTAGGTCGTACGACCTACTTTATTAATCCAAACTGATATTATAAATCTGAAAGTAACTCTGTCTGTCTATTACGTTTTAGGCTTTAGCCGTTGAACCGAAGTAGATGAAATTTGGTATGGAAATAGTTCATGTCCCGGGGAAGGGCATAGGATAGGTTTTTTAACCGATATTTAACAAGTGAAGCCGAAGGCGAAATCTGGTAACCTTATTATAACATTTTAGTAACAAGAAAACTAGTAAAGTTGTGCTAACACTTTCATTATCATGGCACTGTGCATTATATAGAATCAAACAAAAAAAAAAAAATTTAACTTATTTATCCAAAGTTTTACCGAAATCAAAATCTCAAAAATAGGAATTGTTAGTAGGTACATATAATATAAAATTTATTTTATTGTATTTTGTTTGTTTGTATGTACGCTTTTATTTACCTTTAAGAATGCTTGACGTTTTAACCAGGTTGCACAGACCGTGGTAAGTCCCTTTGTAATGGGGCAGGTACGTAAACGATAAACAACCAATGGTAAATAAAGCACAATCATATTAATTCTCATTTCCCTTTTATTTGTAACTGATGAATATAACATACGGAGTGCAACAATAGAGGCTCCAATGTTCCAATGTATGATTGTGACTGCCATACGCTGTTATATAACAGTTTGTTGTAACAGCCTGTACTGTAGGTTTATGTTCAGTACTATGCGTTTACAGGGGCGTATGTTATGTTAATGTAAATGCAGATGCAACGAACAATCTGTTATTATTATTGGGAATTTTGGTTTGAATTTTGTTTACTTATGTGGGGATTTTTATTATTTTGCATTGAAATTGGGTCAAATTGACGCAGAAAAAGATGATTTTTATTCTGATGGAATGCTTAAAAATGACGACGAATAGATAAGGGACCTATAACTGCCTCGATAGCGCAGTGAGACTGTGCAAGTGGTCTGTTAATTATATTATTGTGAAGTCCCCAGCGACACAGAGATTGTATCCTACAGCGTAATAGCATTTTATTTGTAGAAAATGAAAAGATGTTAAGAAAATCTAAAATACTGATGCACAATTTTGCATTTCCATTTCTGAGAACGAAACATAAATCACGAAACAGAATCTGTGTTTTACTAATTAGGTAGAGAAGCTTCAGGGATAAATTCTATTATTCACCACCTCTGAAACTTGCTATGAAACCATTTGATGACAGAGATGCTGACCACTTGGAAATCGGCCAATGTTGGCTTTATTAATGTCAATTAATGCCTATCTATGCTATGATCGTCAGTGCTACAACGACCATTTGCATTTATACTAGGCTATATCAAGTTGATCTACAAGCTAATCTTCTAATAATCTGCCCAAAGCCAGTTTGATGATTCCTTCTAAAATCTAGTTTACTCTGACTCTAATTTACTTATTCAAATCAACTGATCACGGTGAGCCAATTGCGTCTACCATTTGTACCCGACGAGAGCAAGATCTACTAAACAGTATTCCAAGCACATCACTACGATCCCGATTAGAGTGTAATTTTTCAAACTACCTAATTATTTGAGTTTCCTCACGTAAAAGTTGTAAATTTTGGAGTTGGAAACACAAAGAAATTTAAATTTGGTATGTAAATTAGATTTTAATGAAGTAGTGCTGGGGTGATGGTATCCCAGTTAGTCAGCACTTTTGCTAACTACTGCCTAATTGGTTTGTTAGTGAGCTTGAATTATTTGAAGGATTTCGGCTTTGGTATGAATGTGTAACTAAACTTATATCTACAATGTACTTTTGCATGCTTGCATATTCGTGGAGTTTGGCTTATTATTGATTGTAATAGTTCTGATGATTCGCGTAGTTGTTATGAATTTGATAGATTTTTCTAGGTTTTGAGCATAGACTTAGGATATACTAGTAGACAAACAAAGAGCTCATTGACGTGTGGCGATTTTTGATTTATCAGTGTATGCGTGAGCTAGTGACGAGATGACTAAAAGTCGACCAATATCACTTAAACGCAAGGGGAGTTGGGGGTTCCTGTCATTCAAAATGGGTTACAATGCTATTAATTTGTTTTCTCTTTCTTACTTGTAACACTGTCTTAAAGAAGTATCCTCTTGCTTGCACACTATGTTCGTCTATACGTTAGTATATCCTAAGTTTATGGTTTGGAGTGTGTATGGATAATTTTATTTTAAACCAGATTCATGTCAGAATATATTATGTAAGCGAGTTCAGCATCCGTTCAACATTCTTATCATCAAAGAACAAAAACTATATTTTAAGTAAGTACCAGAAGAAAAGAAAGAAAAGAAGATTAATTCTAGTACTTACTTTAATATTCAAACAACGTCAATTAAGAAGTGAAGAAGACTTTATACACATTCACAATACACTTTTATATTTCAAACTTGTATCAACGCTTTCTGCAGAATTAGAATGCCACAAAATAATCAGAAATTCGAAGAATCAATCTTCATAATTAATCCATTTTTCAATTCAAGTGTCTGGAAGTAAATGTTTTGAGACTTCTGTGCTTATCAAGTTTTGATATTAGATAAAAGTTTCAGTATGACTTTTATAAATGGCTTATTGTAAATTGATTAAGTTCTTTCACAGATAGTTACTAAACTTATCAAGACAAATACATAGATTAAAAAATCGGGCAAGAGTATAGAGCTCCGAAGCCTTAAACAATTGCATCAGCAAAAGAGCGTAAGTTCATGGCGCTTACGCCCTTTTGTTGAGAAACGCAGTTTTTCGGCAATAACTCAATGACGGTATATCCGATCTTTTTCAAAAACATTTTAATTTAAAGTTCTTATGCAGCGCTATCTTGGTAATTTTTTCCATATTTTTTGGTCACATGTTTCAAAAGCTAAGGGGGAGGGGGGACCTCGGGGCGATTATTTCCAAAAATATTTACTCAATCAAAAAAAGTTTATTAAAAACCTTAAAATGATTTTTAAAGACCTGTCGAATGATGTACCACAAGTGGTTGTTTGCTGAAAAAAAAAAACAGCTTCTGTTACATGTATGGAGTGCCCCCCTCCCCCCCCCCAATATGTATTATTATTATTTAGCTATCAAGCTAAGTAGCGGCTATTACAAGACACCTTTTACCCAAATTTCATTATGATTCATTGAGTAGTCTTTGAGTAAAATGCCTGTGACATACGGACAGACAGACGTAGATGGCCAAACTATAAGGGTTCCGTTTTTGCCATTTTGCCTACAGAACCCTTAAAACGAATACATTTTGTAATGCACCATTTAAGGATACATCATGTGATAAACAGAAAAGTATTTTTATTTACTGTTTTACTGCAGTATCCAATACCTATTACACAATCCCTGAGAAATAAAAAAGACAAAAAAACATTATATTCAATAAACATCGGTGGGTAGCTCATGGGTATAATGGCGACACAGTTTTCATCGTCGAAAGCGTTTGAAATCCCATTTAAACAACATACCGCGATCATTTTATTGTATCTGGAAGCCATTCGGAAAGTAGAATTTAGTATATATATGAGTACATTTTGAACACAAAAGGAACCATTGTCACAGTTTGCGATAAATGTTCAGCACTATATTAATGGGAATGAATATCTGGACCACTTCCATGTTTTATAGTTTAAGCTGTTTATTCATTTATAACTTATATAACTAAACTTTAAAGATTATAAATGTTGATAAACTTTCGCGATTTGTACACATTATAAAACTATATATACTACGGGTCTTAATCGCGTGAATAATTTAAGGTAAAATACCTTGTTATTTGCCCGACGTTTCTACCGTATAGCAACAACGGCCAGTCTTCCCGTGACCACGGTCGTTGCAATACGGTCGAAACGTCGGGTAAATTGTTCACGTGATTACGACCCGTGAGTAGGACCCATTTTATTGTATTTATTGCGATCAAAACCATGTCATCACGACCATTATTATTATATACTAAAGTTAGCAACGATACACATTATATCGTATATATTTAGAAGTCAAATTATGTAAATTTCAAGAAGAAAAAAAAAAAATATTTCGTTTGCCGCAGTTCTAGTTCTCTTTTGTTGGGTTTGCTTGTTGGGTTCGTATTTTTTTAACTTATTCAAATCTATTCAAACTATTCATTTGACTATTTCTTAATGAAACAGTTCAATTGATAGTTTAAATAGATATCAATAAAATTAATTATTCCACCAAATATTATTTAAAGTTAATTCAGGCTTCAAAAGCCGAATCAACCTTTGCGAAGTTTGTTTCATATTTGGATAAACTAACATGGCCTTCTAAGTCACTCTAGCGTACCAAACAAATATTACTTGTTTATAAATGTCTATCTATATCAACAGTATAATATACTTACTTTTCTAAAATCTGGGTCGTAGCCATAAATCAGATGAGAAAATAAACTCAAATCAAAACAAATATTCTTTCAAGTGTGTACACCATGTTTGTATTTATTCTACTAGTTCTATTCTCTGGAGTATTGGTGTGGATTTATGTGTAAATAATAAAGTACATCTAACCTTTGCCTCGTATTTTTTCGTATTTAAATGTTTAACCATGAAATCTTTTAGCTTGTCGTCTAGAGTTTTCACATATGTCCTTAGGGTTAACAAAAAACCGTGTTTCATCTGATTGACAGTACTGGTATTCAAACAACTAACTAATTTTAACAAGAAAATATCTTAACAAGATCTTCCTGTACAATCACAATCTCAAAGAAAATACATAGCATCTTTTGGCACATAAGGAAGTAACAAAACCAAATTAGCTTGAACCATCAGCATGCAATAACAATAATGCTAATAGAAACATAAAAATAATCTAAGAGAACGAAAGAAGGAAACCAGTGGAAGGCAAAGTGTGAATCAACATTATCTTAGAACTAAATTACACACTGACATGATGCACTTTAATCAAGACCCTGGGCCTATTAAAGGACGTTCCAGAAATTAAATGAAAAAAATAAAAAGATGGTTATCACAAGCAAAATGGGTCAAGACAATTGTGTGAGATTTGAATGGTATTGGAGGCTGTGATCTTTAATGGGGGAAAACTCAAGCCGTGTTATAGAATTCTATGGGAAGGGAAAACTGTTTACTGAATGTGCCTGACTGTTATTTGAACGATTATTGCACCGTCCATTTCTAGCAACGTTCTTAGAATTTATTCTTTGTATGTATGCCACTACTTTTTAACACCGCTTTGGGTTTGAGTTATGTACTGATCTTGGAAATAGTCATATAATTTGTTTGAATTTTGATGAGCCATCTATTAGTTTGTTCCTTTCTTCGAACATCTTGATCAATCAATCCTGGTAGTGATTCAACAACAAGTATTCATATCTGTATCACTATCATATACCAGGGTTGATTGGTAAAAATTACCTACTTATATTTGTAACAGGTTTTTTCTACCTAGTCTGGCCATAAATACTGTTACAATTAAAAATAAGAAAGATATTACATTTGAATTTGGAATCTGTCATTTTTATACGATTGTTCATTGTATTCTAATTTTGGCGCCAATACATTGTACAATATTTTGCTACATTAAAATGGAGTGGGGTGATAAAGAAAACCGAATCGCTGTGATTGCATTACACAAAGTTGGTATGGAGCCGAATGTAATTTTTAAAACTCTCCATACGCTTGGTATTAGTCAAATGTTTGTGTACCGGGCTATTAATAGGTACAATGAGACCTTCTCTGTTTGTGACAGAAAAAGATCTGGCCGTCCACGTAGTGTTCGTACGAAAATGGTGGTCAAAGCAGTAAGGGAAAGAATTCGAAGAAATCCTGTCCGAAAGCAAAAGATTTTATCTCGGGAGATGAAGATAGCACCCAGAACCATGTCACGCATTTTAAAAGATGACTTAGGACTTGCAGCCTATAAGAGACGCACTGGTCATTTTTTAACTGATAATTTAAAAAAGAATAGGGTGGTAAAATCGAAGCAACTACTGAAGCGGTACGCAAAGGGAGGTCACAGAAAAATTTTGTTTACGGATGAGAAAATCTTTACAGTTGAGCAACATTTTAACAAACAAAATGACCGTATTTATGCTCAAAGCTCTAAGGAAGCTTCCCAATTAGTCGACAGAGTGCAACGTGGGCATTATCCGACTTCAGTGATGGTTTGGTGGGGTGTTAGCTATGAAGGAGTGACTGAGCCATATTTTTGTGAAAAAGGTATCAAAACATCGGCACAAGTGTATCAAGATACCATTCTTGAGAAGGTAGTTAAACCCCTTAACAACACCATGTTCAATAACCAAGTATGGTCCTTCCAACAAGACTCAGCGCCGGGTCATAAAGCTCGGTCCACGCAGTCTTGGTTGGAAGTGAACGTTTCGGACTTCATCAGAGCTGAAGTCTGGCCGTCGTCTAGTCCCGATCTTAATCCGCTGGATTATGATTTATGGTCAGTTTTAGAGAGTATGGCTTGCTCTAAACGCCATGATAATTTGGAGTCCCTAAAACAATCCATACGATTGGCAGTGCAGAATTTTCCCATGGAAAGAATGCGTGCTTCTATTGATAACTGGCCTCAACGTTTAAAGGACTGTGTTGCAGCCAATGGAGACCACTTCGAATAAGCTTTTTATATTTTGAATTGTTTTTTATTTATGTATTAAACTAACACACTGTAAAAGTAATAAATATTATTTGCAATAAAAAAAAATGTTTTTTCTTCGTAACAATATTTATGGCTAGACTAAGTATATTAACGTTTAAACTACTAGACTCGTATTATATTTTGCAGCTAATATAGAAGGCTATCCTTTAGGTTGAGACCGTATAATGTTCAATACGCGTCTCTCCTAACTTAATACAAAGTCTACTTAACCGTTAAATAAGGCTGAAAAAGGTCTTAGCTATATAATCCAAAGCGTTTTTGGCTCAGCTTCGGGGCTAACGTGGCTAATGACGTTTACGTGAAGTGACTGCTCCCTCATCTTCGTAACCTTGGGACAGAGAACTGGAATTATTAATCAAGTAATAATGGATTTGGTTGTCAGCGTGTTACGTATTTAGACCGTTTACAATTTATAATTAAATTTTCAACGGAATTGGATTGCTTGCTCGTTTTTTTGTAGTCTCTGACATTTTATTGATTATAGCAAGGAGAGAGTAGTTTCCAAAATCAAATATTATCTTAAACGCCTCGCTGAGTTACATCAGTCTCAGTAGGATTATTAATATATATGAATTTTAAGTAGTCTAAAATAGTTAAAGACGTAACGTCACTCAATGATAGTGTTAATTAAATTTAAATGAAATAATTATATCAATGAAGTGTATCAATTAATATAATAATTATTTAAAGGCAGGTTCATACGCATTACAACAAAATGCTTAACGGAATAGGTAACAATCGACCACTACTTAACGGATCAAATAGGTGCAACGGTTGCAATGCGGTTTACTATGAGACAAATCGAAATGCGTGAACTAAATCGAGATTTGAATGTTATGGTTTAATTCGATTATGAAAATAAACCACTATTTTAATACATGCATTGAAATATAGTAGTTTATTTTCATAATCGAATTGAATCATTGAATCATAATTGTATATCTTTTATATCGATGGCTATCTTTCTTATATCACTGAAGTGTCAATTATGCGTATCAAACAGTGCAAGCAGCAGTAATAGTGGTTTGTCATAACGCGTAGCATTTCTTTTTTAAAATTAGATTTTGTTCAAAGAACACAATCAGAACTTGATCAATTCTGTAATTTTTTGATCAGTATTAAATTGTTTTACACGGTCTTCAATACAGTAGGTATACTAGTAACCAATCGCAATAAAATTATTAAATCCATCTCATAAGAACGTCTGACTTAATTTAAAGTAGATATGGCTTTACATTCAATTCCACGTGTCTTCAGGTTATTTCTTTTTTAAAGCAATTACCTATTCTATATTAAACAAATAAATAAATACTATAATTTATATTTAAAATGTTCATTGTGAGAACATGCCTCCATTCCATTCCCAAACATAATCATACAAGATCCCTCTAAAGACATCGCCTTGTACAGAGTGGACCAAGCCAATGCCCCATGGAAGGAAAATACCCTAATTAATTGAGTTAACAAATTTTACTCAAAAAAAAAAAAATATTATTTTTAAAATTATAATAATAATATCTTGGGACAATTAAAAAAACGCTATCTGATGCTATGAAACTAAGCTGGAAACCAGACAACTGATAAACATACTTATATATTTTTAAATACATACATATTACATATAAATAACTGATTTATTCCCCTAAGATACACTTTCCCGGTAGATACACTTTTTGAAAAATCTCGCTTTTATTCCCTTTTGGTACACTTTTGTGTAGTACAATCATATAGATAAATAAAAACCTTAAGCTTTTAAAAAAATAATTTACATATTTTTAGAAAGTGTTAAGTATACAGATAAAGAGTATTGCTCTCCCTGGGACCTTAGTCACTATCTTTTATTTCGTTTTCACGTCAACCCCGCGCTTCTAACTGTCAAAATCTTGTCATAATGGTAAATAGAGAGCGGCGCTTAGAAATGCATCGCGCATGCGCGCGGACATCTTTGAGCGCCCCGCGCATGCGCCAGTTCGCGCGGGCTTGCCGCGAAAACGAAATAAAACATATAGACTGAGATACGGCTGCAGATTCGCATCGTTCATCGAGTATTGTAATAAAATCATGTTTTTATATACAATCATAAAAAGGGCAATACGTTTTGGCCAGTCTGCCTTTCAGATTTTGCCCGCAAGTATTTTTAATTAAATTAATATTAATCGACTTACTGGGAGAAAAAAATCTCACTTGTTATTGCAATGAAATACACTCTACTTTATAGAACAAGACGTAGAGAACTTGAAAAGCGATGGGTGCCTTTGCGCACTTGCCCGCAGCCCCTCGCAGCCAGGTTTAAGCAGGTAATATTTTGTTACGTTATTACGTTCATGGCGTATTGTCATCATTTATATATCAAATGAAAGCTATTGATTTCCTGTACATGATAAACTACCTCTGCCTATGCAAAAGTGCCCGCAGTCGGAGTTGCCAGCGTTTAAAGTTTGTTTAGAGTGAGAAAAACTTATCGCTCTACATCATTCGTTAGACGAGGATGGCAATAGCCTGTTCTGCTGTCGTAACAAAGAATGCAGTAACTGACAAAAACCATTATTTTAGTTATGTTCTTGAAATGGCAACGTAAGTCATACACTATGCAATAATAACACAAAAAATGAATAGCAAATTGGAAACTAAAATGTTATTAACATAAAATGTAGTAGTTAGACCAAATTATTTACATTCACCAAGATGAATTGCAATTGTCGTAACTATAATAAACTAGCGGCTCGCTTCGGCTTCGCACGGACTTTCTCCAGTTCATAAAATAGCTCCACAGTCCGGACCATTCGACTCACACTTGGCTTTTAAAATGTAAACGTCGAACGAAAGGTACCCCATCCGCCGGCGGCCATATTCAAGTAAGTCAATATAATAGTCTCTAAGCAATAGTCTCTGTTTGCTGATAAGCTGCAGTCAGGAATCTCGGTAAGTATATCATATAATAGTTTTATCATTAAATTTATAAGATTTTCAGAGACAAAGGTAAAGTAGACTGGTTGAGAATGTAATAGTAGTATTAGGTACTGATAATAGTGGGCGCTGTCTGGGGCGGAGTGTCTGTCTAATGGGTGGCGGAACGTTTAGTGATATGTACTGTAAATGTGAGGGATTAGATAAGAAACCACGATTAGATTTTTCGTGCCTAAATACTTGTCAATACTTCATCAAAACATAAATGGGATAATAAGTAAGTCAGATATGTTGTGTGTTAATCTAAATAAAATGAATAAGAATTTTGACGTAGTGTGCATTACAGAACATAATATGCTTCCAGGGGACGAACCATATTTATGTATACCTAATTTGAGCTTAGCGGCTTCCTTTATGAGGCAGTCTCGACATGGCGGATCATGTATTTTAGTAAAAATGGTATTAAATACAAAACTGTGCATGAAATGGACAATCTATCAATAGCAAACAAATGTGAATTGTCTATAATAGAATTTATTAGTTATGGTATTTATATTACCTGTATATATAGGCCTCCTAAATTTGACTCATTATCTTTTGAATGTTTTTATGAAAAAATGCATACTCTCTTGTCTTATGTTTGTAAGAACAAAAACCAGAAAGTTATACTCTGTGGTAAATTAAAAGCAACATGGAGAATTATTAATGGCGCTCAAAATAAAAATACTAATTTAAACTTTACCGAGATAAAATATAATGGTGAAATGATAAAAAAATCCAAATTAAATGCATAGTGGATAATGAAAGTAACTCTAAACTTAGTAATAATTCACCTGGACATAATATATGCAAATATTTTTTTATGAATCCGATGTCATCTATTGCCATTTTTAATATAATCATGGAACTAAAGAATACAAAAAGCGCTGGCATCGATGGGATAATAATAGCTATAGTCAAAGACGTAAGTAGTTCTATAACACCTGTTTTATCTTGTTTAATTAATTTGAGCCTTGAACAAGGTTTATTTCCTCATGAATTGAAAAAATCAATGATTAAACTTCTGTACAAAAAGGGCGAAAAACAAATCATAGGTCGCTAGCAATAGTACCAATATTTGCAAACATATACGAAAAAGTGATTTATAACTGCCTCAATACTTTCTTAGAAAAGGAATCTATATTGATCCCCCAGCAATATGGATTTAGGAAGAATAAAAATATAAACATGGCTACTTATGATTTTTTACGATCCGTGATCCATAATATGGATAGGGGACAGCCAGTAGTTGGTCTATTTATGGACAGGATAAAAGCTTTTGATCACGTAAGACACGACATTTTATTATATAAACTTTACTCCTATGGAATAAGGGGCAATGCTCATAAACTAATATCGTCTTATTTAACTGACAGAGAGCAGGTGACGCAAATAACACGACTATGGACAAGAACAAAAATTGAAAAAGTGTATCAATCTGATGTAAGAAAAGTCAAATGTGGAGTGCCCCAGGACAGTGTGTTAGGCCCACAGCTCTTTATTATATATTTTAATGACTTACCAATAAGTATTAAACATAAAATGACATTACTTGCAGATGATTGCACAGTATTATTCTCTGACTTGACATTGACATCACTATAATCTACTATTAATAACTCATTGATATCTATTATCCATTGGCTAAAATTAAATAATTTAAAAAAAAATTAGAGAAGACGAAAATTATTAATTTCAAACAAAGACCAGAAATTAATGACAATTATATAGCATTCAATATGAATTATCAGGGGTAAGAATCTAAGAGTGCTTATATACTAAATTTCTAGGGCTACATTTGGATCAATAAATTAACTGAAAATTACTGAGCATATTTGCAAAAAGATCAGCCAGTTTGCGTATGGATTGTACAGACTGAAATTTATTACTAGTAGAGACGCGCTTATGACTGCCTACCCTGGATATCTCTTAGTAGAAACGCTGCATAAGAACAATGTTCGGTTTGAAGTCAAGAGAATCATGCAGGCCTTATGATATTCAATATTCTATGCTAACGTTACCTTGCAAATTCATTTATGAAAGCGCAATGTTTTAAAGCAAAATATAACCCTATTTAATAAGAGGGAACGTCAACGACAACTAAGTGTGGTACTAAGCAAAACCGCGTTGATGTATAGTAGCATATTTTGTAAAGCACCGCTGATTTATAACAAACTACCGACATATATCAAAGACATAGACAATAAGGTAAAATTTTAAAATGAGCTCATTATGTACTCTTAATAAAGTGCTACTACACGTTGAATGAATATTTTCATGATAATATATAATATTATCATGAAAATATTATAATATAGTCGCGTGGGTATCAAAGCTTAGAAGTCTAATAAAGACGTCTAATTCGTGGTTTCTTATCTAATCCCTCACATTTACAGTACATATCACTAAACGTTCCGCCACCCATTAGACAGACACTCCGCCCCAGACAGCGCCCACTATTATCAGTACCTAATACTACTATTACATTCTCAACCAGTCTACTTTACCTTTGTCTCTGAAAATCTTATAAATTTAATGATAAAACTATTATATGATATACTTACCGAGATTCCTGACTGCAGCTTATCAGCAAACAGAGACTATTGCTTAGAGACTATTATATTGACTTACTTGAATATGGCCGCCGGCGGATGGGGTACCTTTCGTTCGACGTTTACATTTTAAAAGCCAAGTGTGAGTCGAATGGTCCGGACTGTGGAGCTATTTTATGAACTGGAGAAAGTCCGTGCGAAGCCGAAGCGAGCCGCTAGTTTATTATAGTTACGACAATTGCAATTCATCTTGGTGAATGTAAATAATTTGGTCTAACTACTACATTTTATGTTAATAACATTTTAGTTTCCAATTTGCTATTCATTTTTTGTGTTATTATTGCATAGTGTATGACTTACGTTGCCATTTCAAGAACATAACTAAAATAATGGTTTTTGTCAGTTACTGCATTCTTTGTTACGACAGCAGAACAGGCTATTGCCATCCTCGTCTAACGAATGATGTAGAGCGATAAGTTTTTCTCACTCTAAACAAACTTTAAACGCTGGCAACTCCGACTGCGGGCACTTTTGCATAGGCAGAGGTAGTTTATCATGTACAGGAAATCAATAGCTTTCATTTGATATATAAATGATGACAATACGCCATGAACGTAATAACGTAACAAAATATTACCTGCTTAAACCTGGCTGCGAGGGGCTGCGGGCAAGTGCGCAAAGGCACCCATCGCTTTTCAAGTTCTCTACGTCTTGTTCTATAAAGTAGAGTGTATTTCATTGCAATAACAAGTGAGATTTTTTTCTCCCAGTAAGTCGATTAATATTAATTTAATTAAAAATACTTGCGGGCAAAATCTGAAAGGCAGACTGGCCAAAACGTATTGCCCTTTTTATGATTATATATAAAAACATGATTTTATTACAATACTCGATGAACGATGCGAATCTGCAGCCGTATCTCAGTCTAATAGTGAATAAGGACACAGTCGTAGAATAAACCATCGTGCTCATCACACAAAGTTTTATTCTGGATGAGGATCAAGCCCACGACCGCATGCGTAGCAGTCGGATACACTCCTACCGCGCCACAGAGGCAGTCAATAAAGAACTGCATTCAAAGATTTTCTAAAAGACAGTCGCTAGAGCCGGGAATCGAACCTGGCACCCTGTGTTTTTGTGATGCCGAATAAAAAGGTCAATCATAAGAAACAAATCTCTCTAATTAATATTGCCTCTAAAATTTTACAAAAAAAATATAAATGTACTCTAACAAAGAGTCGAAAAGAACGAGACGTAGCAGACGCAATTTACTGTTGGAAATAGCCAAATAGATCAAGATGTGCTTTTAAATGTTGATAATCTTTCGCGATTTGTACACTTATATAAATATATAAGATAAATAGTGAGTGATAAAAATCAAGCGAGGGTAGTTTCCGAAACCCGCGCTTCGCGGAAGCGACGCTGAGCTGCATCAGCTACCCGCGACCACGGCCGTTGTAATACGGTCAAAACGTCGAGCAATAAACAAGGTATTTTATCTCAAATTATTCACGCGATTAAGACCCGTAATACATATTTTCATAATGTGCTAGAGCAGATTGACCCTTTCAATCTGCTTTACAAAAATACAGACTGTTTATTTTCTATATTTAGCGGGTTCGATTCCCGGCTCTTAAAAGTAACTTTTAAAAAATCTAAGAAAGTTCCTTTAAGTAAAATTTGCAAAGTATATTATGTACTGTAATTTCCAAAAATTATATATATTTAACTTAGTAAGGCCAATTCTCCCTGGAGGATTTGAATTTGCATCCAGTATACAGGCTGGACAAAACCACTGTATGGTCCATCCTGTATACTGAACATAAATCCAAAATTAAACAAAAAACAATCCCAGCAAAAGTACCAGGTTTCTTCTGAAGCTATTAAAATCACGTAGCACGGTAACTAGCTCACTTTACAAGACCGAAGATTTATTCACTTTTAAGCCTCCCAATTGTCAGTGAGCCGTGATAAAATCCCAAGAGCAGGATGTAGGTGCCGTTTGAAATGCCCTTAGGCTAATCGCTCCCCTTTTTCTCGGCTGAGCGCCCTAAATGCTCATTTCTTTCGCCCGGCAAAGTTGTAGGGCTTTGCGAAGTATTGTAGGTACGAGTTTTTTTTTACTAAACTCAGCTTAGTACAAAGATATAAGTAAAAAAAAACAAGCACCTCATAACCTTGACTTCTGTTTAAATGATTTATTACGAATAATAAAGGGTCGTGTAATGTGATACTAAGAGCGGTTTTTGATTCGAAATAAATTGGCGTATATGTGTTATGTAATCTTGGTTGTGTCCGAAAATCGTCCAACATGGTTTTTTTCCTAGAAAAACATGTTGGACGATTTAGCTATGGAACCCTTTCCAAAGCCAAATTGGCAAGATGGAACTCTTATAGTTTCGCGATGGCCGTCAGACGGACGTCTGTCTGTCAGTCTGTATGTTTTACTCATAAACTACGTGGAGCATGAAATGCTTATAAGACGCTACTTAGTTATCAGTTAAATAATAAAAATAAATACTCATACATGTGACATTTTTTCAGCAAACATCTATGAAAAGCACATCATTCGACAGGTCTTTTAAAACCATTTTAAGGTAAGAAACTTTTTTTGCTTAAGTTAATATGTTTGCAAATAATCGCTTGGAAAGCTTTATGTTCCAAACCACATGGCAAAAATATGAAAAATTAAATTCCAAAAGTCACGCTCAATCAATAATTTCAACTAAAACTAATTTTAACATGATCGGATATATCGTCTTTGAGTTTTTGACGAAAAACTGCGCTTCTCAACAAAAGAAAATAAGCACTTCTCGGATCGTATTTTTTCATAATGCATGATGGTAGATTTTTTAGAAATAAGTATTGTCATAAAAAACACCTTTGTATCACAAATAATTTAATTTGATTTCATATGTAGTGCATTTCTTTGTAGAAACAGCTGCGGAACCCTACACTGAGCGTGGTCCAACATGCTCTTGACCGGTTTTTTTAAGTTGGATTGAGCAACATAGCTTAGTACAAAACTATAATATAAAAGCCAACCATCAAAACCTTAACCACAATTGGAAATTCAACACTGGAAATTAAACCAAAAACCAATATTTGGAGAAAATTTGGAGTACAAAAAAGATACGATGACGTCTATGCGAATAATCTGTAATCCTAAATAGCTTTCAATCAACACTAGAAAGCCTTCCAATTCCTTAAATCGATCCGATCGCTCCTATCACTCCCAGATGCAATCGATCAACCAATCAGAGTAACGTCCTTCTACTTATCTTTGTCGTCTTCACCTTTCATATTAACAAGTTCTTCTGTTTAATAAGACACAATTTTTTTGGCTGTAGATCCATTTTTGGGAGAATAGAATTGTCAATTTCGGAAGAATGTCATCACAATAATAAGAGTTAAAGAAATCAAACGGAAGCGACAAGCGACGAAGACGCTGTATTCTCAATTCTCTGAGCCAATTTCTAAACCCCGCTAAAAAGATTGATGGTAAGAGTGTAATATTTATCTATATGTATATTTTTGTGTTTGTCTGTGGGCTCGTTGAGCTTAAAACTGTAGACGGGTCAGAAAGCAGTAAACCCGCTTTCTGACCCGTCTACAGTCTCTAGACTATACTATCTAGACAGCTCCTGCGCTAAGGTTGAAGAAAATTCATTACATAAGTGATTTTGACAATAATTGGCTTTCTAACTTACATGTCATGGGCTATTATATTTTTTTTATTTAATATGGAAGACTTACAGTGAAACAAATCGTAGTAAATCGGTAAGTGATATAATCTACCAGCCAATTACAAGTATTTACGTATAAAAATCATATTAACATGTTACTACTAATGAAGAAACACATGAAATACTAATTCTTCATCTTCATGAAATACTTCTATGCGTTACATATTAGTGATTTTATTATAACTGACTATCTAACATAAGTTTAAAGGAAATAAATCAGTCGGGTTTTTGGTCAAATTCAAACCATCAATCCATTTCTGTGTCGCATTTATGCATTAAAATGCCACAGACATAGACAAGTCAAATTTAAAATACCTTTCCTTTTCATCTGGATAGCGAAATTTCAACGTAGATTTTGTGTTTAGTCGCTGTCGCTTCTGGCTCAAATATTACACAATGAGGCAGTTATTGACGGCTGGGAACGAGGTCACGCGGGGTACAGCTTAAGTAAACGACGATTTCATTCCGCTAACGACTAACAAAGAATTCGGGAGGGATTAGATGCCGTATTACGTCCAAGAGGCTGCGTTTTAAACGTCTTAGTAATCAACTAAATGCTTTTCTGTGAATTGTATAAAGGGGATATACAAAAGAGAATGTTCATGGCTAGGTTTTATTTCTCCAAAATGAGAATGTAGATAGCGTCTATTACTTTGAAATACTGTTATAATTTTCTATTTCATATTAAACAACAAATAATCAACGGCCAATTCAGTGGTATGACTTAGTGGGAATAGGGAGTGGAATGTTTGTCCATACACTTATGGATTCTTATGGACGCATTACAAATGACATTATTAATATTAATTGATCACAATCAATTAATAATAATAATGTCATTTGTAAAGCTAGTTTTCCACCATAGGGCTTAGAATAAAGCCTCGTGTAAGCCCGTTTAATACTGTAGTGTAATTATTACAGCTTTGTACAATTTTCATATTAGTTTCAAATATAACTTACCATAAATTTACGTAAGTGTAGTTGTGTATTTATAGAATCTTTTGCGGATAAGTACAGTCATATAATATGGTACAGTTAGTTTTAAAAACTTCCTTTTCTTTTGTCAAGTGTACCAAAACGTACACTGTCTTCAAAGAGTTAACTCCCCAACTACCCACATTAATGCTACATGGTCGCACATAAATAGAACACCCTTACCTGTGCGAGTGACAAGTGCCAAAGCGCCCAGCGCCGCGAAGAGAAAAGCCACCGACATCGCTAGTTCACGTGCCCGTGCATAATCCCACTTTCACGGCTCGCAACACCCTGTATAACACCGCAGACCACCCTGTACACGACTACCCTGTGAACAAAAATAAACTTTATTAATATACCATACAGTTTGTTTCACAATGACATATTTTTGTAACAGAGACAATAGAATTGAAACTGTGTTGTCAGCTTTTAAGGTAACTTTTCGATTGATAAATAGCTGTAGTGTGACTATGCCTAGAAATATTTAAGGATATTGTTTAGATTATGCCGTGAACACAATAAGTGAGGTAACGAGCCAAGTTATTTTTTTTCATAGTTTTAACGATAAGAACTTTTTACTCCTATTTTAAGTAAGGAGTTTATTATATAATTAAATCAGCATAAAATACTTCAATAGCTGAATTGAGTTCACTGGATTTCAGAACATTACAATGACTGCAATATAGTCATCGATTTAACCGTTTTCGAGCTCACTCATTTGTTTAAACATTTCAATTCAACTGTTTTCCATTCTCTGTAGCAGTCTGTACGCCATTGCACGAATTTCCCTTCAATAACAGGACCAGCAATGCGCAAATAATATTCCTGACATAATTATCTAGCCTACGGTATCTGTTTATATGAGGCTGTATACGTCGGTCAATTGAGTACTTGTCCGTGACTCAGTGGTGACCGAGCAGATCGAGATATCTGTCAGGTGAAGCAACCTTACCACTGTCAGTCCGATTTCGAAAAATGTCATACCTCTCTGGATTTCCATCCATTCGGGCTATAAGAGTGGCAGATTACAGAGCGCATTATTGCGTCTGCGCACATACTTGTGCTTTTTAACATCTCTTGCGTTGTTGGCTAGTGTCTGATGAGATTGGCCACCGTAACCGACATCGGCTAGGAGTAAAGAAAAAAAGGAACCCTAAAAATGGTTGTCTGTTTACAGACGATAATTTTAAGTGATGACATCATGAGAAAACATTGATGACATTGTAATAAAGAACCATGCTTGCGACGGCTTTTTTAAAATTAAGATATAATATTTAAATGTTTATTTAGAATTTAATCACATGTCGCTGCAATCGCCAAAACATTGATGACATTGTAATAAACAACCATGCCTGCGACAACTTTAGTGGACCGGGGCGCATACACTCGCAGGCACCTGTTGGCCACAATTCTTCAGCCTATCAGCAGGCGGAACGTGACGGACAGTGACCGACCAGAACACTATTTTGTGAGTGCACCTGGTTATTGATTTATACGACGTTACCATGTCAAAAAAGTATTATAAGTTTGTCAACTCGAAAGACAACATTTTCAAATATAACATGCATGTACATTTCTAAAGGGTTAACATGAGGTGGCGTGATTTATTTCTACTGTGTTTTCTTTTGTTAAAATGTAAATTCTCAAAGGGGCACTACTATCTCGTAAGCCAAATTCTGACGAGAAAAAGCTAGATTGTGCTACACATGAACAACGTGAGTTTAAATATATTCAGACAAGTTATGCAGGACAATAGTATTCTTAGAAGGTCTCCTTTTAGTTTTTTATTTTTGTGTTAATATAACCTAAGCAGTTGTTATTGGATGGTATTGTATTTTTTACTATTTCATAAAGAATCTTATTAAGTCTTATAACCAACCGTTCCATTTTTTCAAAGTCAAATGCTCTCGGTAAATATTTTCAGTACTTTTAATAGTTCCATTATTTCATTTGAAATTTTAAGCTACTATAGTTTTATTAACAATTGTAATTTTAATAACTATAGTTTTAACAACAATTTCAAATTCAATCATTGGGGTCGATTTTTTTTTAACTGTTTAATGATAAAAGCGTTTAAATCTTAAATTTGCTATAATCTATTTTGTAAAGTTATTGTGTTGAGATAATTAAGAAATATAAAGTGACATTAAATGCTCACACTGTAAGTAGGTATTCACCAAATAAACCTATTAATCAATTTAATACAATGTCTAGTCACATCGTCTACATAAACAATCTGGAAAGACAGTATTTCATTTCAAATAGTTTCTTACTGTGTAAACACCATTGTCACAAGATTAAATATCACATAGTGTTAGCATCACATAATATTATTTTAAAAATATAACTCTCTCAAATCGAAACTAATATTATAAAAAGTAACTCTGTCAGTCTGTTACGTTTTCACGTTGAAACCGCTGAACCGATTAAATATGGAGATAATGAGTCCAGGGTTAACCAAAATACACGCAGGCAGAGCGGAGAGGGAAAGCTATTATAGTATGATAGACCCAGCAGTTATCAAAGTTACTTTAAACGTCATTTTTGCCTTTAAAACTAGATAGACTTTTATTTATTTTTCCGCTCCTGCCTTCCTACGGTAACTTGAAATAGATTTTCTTTCGTACTCTTCCTATTTATGATTGAATTTGTTGCAACTTGGACACTTTAGAATTTCAGGAAATAGTTATGACGTCATTTTACTTTTTAAATAAATTTATGGCGAAAATAAAAAAGTGCTTTCACTTTATCTTTTCTGGGAAACTGCAAATATACAATAAGCGAGGGTAGTTTCCAAAACCCTCGCTTCATGGAGGTGACACTGAGCTGAACCAGTCTACCCGTGACCACAGGCGTTGCAAAACAGTCGAAACTATAAAATAAAGGTATTTAGCCTTAAAATATTTACGCGAAGACCCGTAGCTTATAAAATTCTACAAAGAAAAAAAGCGTTAGTCAACGTTAGTCACTGCTTCATTTCTTCTTTCTGTTGATACTATATTAATTTAGCAGATTAATTGCTAATTTATTTTATACAATTCAAAACTTCTGCTAATTCCAAACTTCCGATCGTAAGTTCAATCTTTTTGGGCCATGTCCAAGAAAAAAATATCCTTGGAAATAAATAGACGTAAAATATCTATTTTCTCCTCACATTCGCAAATACATTTTAATAAATACCATCTTTATACGACACATGCACCAATGAAAAAATGAAATACAAAAAAACTACATAAATTATTTCAGTTCAGTACTCTTGATAGTTTCCGCTCACCGCAAAAAAAGTAGTGATCAATCCTCTTTATATTTATAGACCCCCATTTATAGAAAAGGGATCTGTCCACGGCCCTGCTACTGAATGGGAACCCTAATGAGTTTATTCAATAGGAATAGACTCCAATGGCCGTTAAGCGTGGTCATTATGTAAAGAGCTACTATAAACCAAAGGAACGTTTAGACCGAGTTTAAATTGAGATTTTAATGGTAACTATTCTGATCTGAACGTTAAATATGGGGGTATCAGGAGGAGTAAAATCTGTATTAGTTTGCAATAGTTCAGGAAGTGATTGGAAACTGCCCTTATAAGCCCTTCATCCTATAGTACCGTAATACCAGCCCCGTGGATATGTCATAAATATTATGGTAACCTCGATTATATGGCTCTGGTATTGAATCGGGATTGTTAATTGTAAGGCCTCTTAGTTTACGAGAAATAGGGTTTAGTGAAATTCTTCGCTCTAGTCGTGCAGCTAATTTAATGGTGTATTTCTGCATATGATTAAGGTTGCCATAGATCATGAGAACTGTAATGGTAATTGAAGGAGAAACAGAGAATCTGGGCTGCAGTAATTCAACACCATATTACTTTGGAAACTTAGCATTGTATGTATCTACATATAGAACAATGACAAGCTTTGCTTTTGTTCTTAAGTGGATTTTGGAATAAGAATTAAAACAGGACCAGAAAAAATAGTCATGTGCTTGGTGTTGTTTCCCTTAGGTTACTATATCTACCTATAACCAAGAATGTCTTAGCATTCTCGTTCACTATCATAATGGTAAACTAACTACATTTCAGACGTTTTAGATATTTGAATTTGTAATTTTCGGGATAGTCACCACGAATCAGATTCACACTGAACAGATTTTTGTTTGTTGTATTTTCTTTTTGAAATAAAGAGCTTTAGAAAACGGATTATGTAAATAATCTGATACTTTTCTAAAGTGTTAAATGAAAGAAAAATAAAGAAGACCTTATTTTATTTATTTTATTCTGCTCTTTCATTTACTTTTAGCTTGATTGCTATCAACTGTAATAAAAAATGAATAAACTTACTTTAAAAGACGATCCCACAAAAGTTCGCAGCACTTCTACTTTGGACTTTTTTCCAACTGTCCAACAGTTGGGTGGCCGCCAAGGAAGAATGGGGGGGGGTGGAAGAGAGGGGATTCCGACGATGGCTCGACTTAGTTCATTAAGTGAACTATAAGTAAACCAGGAGTGACCTAGTTCGCTGACTTGGATAGGCAATCGATCAAAGAAAAGATTTTGAGACTGTTGCCAGAAAGTAATTTCTATTTATATAGGGAATTAAGGCCATGGATTCAGAAAGTTGGATTTGTATTCAACAATTTTATTTTGATTATGTAGTGAAGGAGGGATGTATATAATGAAACTAAGGAAATAAAATTCGCCTTGAAAGCAGAGGACTAGTAATTAGACAGACGTCAGGATTGTATAATTTCTCGTTTTTTTCCACCATGTGACAGTATTTTGAATTAGAGGAAAGATCAACATATTTTCCTACTTAAAAAGACACATTGCCTACCTGACTGTTTTTAGAAAGTTTTCTATAGAAATATAATTTAGCACACGTTCTAGTGTTCCAATACTCAGTATTATGCTAATGTAATTAAGATCCCCAATTAATAATAGCATCTTGGGAACGTCAAGAAACTTAATATTGATACAGAAAATATTTAGCTTAAATATTTCTTCTTCATAATCCCAAACTTATGAGGGTCAGGACTTAATAAGAGCTTTTGATGACACCGTATGTCTGGAATCCCAAATTTTCTAGGGACCTTGCGTGTTCTAACAACATTTTTGGGAGTTTTTTCATGTCCCAGACTTTGTATTTTGGCCTAAATCACAACGATACGTTACATATGAGGCTATTCCGTATTTAAAAGGCTGGCAACATATGGTCCGACCCTTGAAATTGAATCCAAGACCGCAATTACGGAGGCATCAAGCTAATAAATGGATTCCAAGGATTGAAAAACTCGCTTTTTTCATGCTGATTTTGGATGAATGAAACATAAAGTGGACCAGGTACTTTGGAAATGGTTGCATGTTTTACTTTACACTTATACATGAGGAATTTGCAAATTAGTGGCGATTGAACAAATCGAGAGATAAGCGAGGTTAAGCTACGCTAGATAGGTGACCGTTTTTGTAAAATGTCCCATCCCTCCGTGCCTTGGAGAGCACGTTAACCCGTCAATCCTGCGCCTCATCTTTCTGCACTCGTGTCGGATATCCGTTCCGTCGGACTATGAAGATACGGAAATAGACGTCCACTTGTATCTTCACAAGCGCTTGTGCACTGTAATATCTTTAGCATATTTTGCTAGTCCGTGATGAATTTGGCCACAGTAACCGAAATTGTTTAAGAGAGTATTATACATTGAGATAATGTCTGTATGCTGTATATCCTTCTTGAGATATTTTATAACCAAGAAATATAGGAACCATTTTGTTGTGTCTTACAGCGTAAAACTAAATCCTAAGTTAATAAGTCTAAGGGGAGAAATTTCTGGTTCAAGGATAGACATTTTGGGTAGTATTAATGGTTATGTATGTTACGTAACGTGACCGTGGTCACCAGTTACTATTTCGTACTTCAAAGTAGAATAATCAGTATTTTTTGGTAGAAAGTACAATTGGTTCTTTATTAAAATTTTATTTCCGTCATCGAATTCAAATGCTTAGGTCTTGACTTTATAATTGGGTAATGGAAAGTCATAATTTTATTAAAGTTTTGCTTATCGCTTATTAATAATAATCTCCTATCCGATCTCGATCACAGCGGGCAAGCTCTTTTGAGACAAGCCAACTACGGAGGATACATTTTAGTGCACAAGTGTGTGTGCAGACATAGGTGCACTCTGTACTCCTTCATTCTCATAGTGCGATGAAAAATGAAATGTGACTCGAACAGTTAGATATTAGGCGCATTACCGTGAAGTAACGTGCTTTCTGAGGCATCAAGTGGGGTGATATTTTTCGACAACTGCCACCAATCTATGGACTGACAGGTAACATTGCTTATAGGACTCTCGACCAGTTCGATTAACTCTGAGTCCCGAATTTACGCAGTATATACAGCATAATTGGGTCACGGAAATTCATTCCTCCATTAAAACTTTTCCCTTTACAGTTTATTTTCGCTTATTGTTTCAATAATACACGTAAGAAAGTAAGTAAGAAATATAAGTTACAATAGCTGTGCAAGCATCATAGAATGAAATTCCACCTCTTTGTTCCCAAAGATTTTCGATACAACTTTCCGATGCGTCTAAGTTCTATAGCCGCTTTGAAACAAGCGGTTCTCTATATTGAGAGCACGAAGTCAATACGGACTCTATTATATGTTCCGTGTTACTTGGCCAAGATGGGCTAGGCTCCAATGATCTGGATATTGGGTCAACTAAATTTGGTCCAAGCAGAATTTATGTAGATACTGGTAAGTTCTTATTAAGCGAAAATTTTGGGTTTATCAAAATATGTGAAAATAAAGACTGCCAAGTCTGGGATTTAAAATATGAAGCTTCACAATCTATATTTAATGTTCTGTTCAACAAATATGGCGATCTCCTAGTGATTAAGGTACCGAATTGACAATCTTGTGGGGTTGTGGGTTCAACACTACGGTAGTACTACTAATTCAGCTGCAGAGATAGTTGAGGAATTAGATTATAATTATGAATAAATACAGAGTCCCAAAAAAAACAGTTAATTTATACAGTATATGTTTAAGAATGTCGCTAAACTTTAAATTTCTTTTTACTTTGCAAACGGGATAGGTTAGGTAATGCAATTATAAAATAAATTAAGCAATTGGCAAGAAATGCCTATAAAATATTAAAATTATTTAGGAACTCCCGGAACGTAATGTTTGCACCTTCAGGTGTGCCTCAGGGCTCCATTCTGGGTCGGGTTGTTCGTTGCAGATATCAAACAGAGCTTCCATCATTCCTAGAAAAGTTCATAAAATTGTACACGATATTACTGACGCATCTCAATTGCTAAATGATCTTCATATATTTGAAGCAGTCGCATGCATGTATCTAATTGCTCACAAATAACTTTTTCATCCCGAACATCACTAAATAATTACAGATACACTCTAAATCAGTCATCTAAGGTGAAAAGCAGTTGACATTTAGGTGTCATACAGGACAGTAAGCTTCTGTTTAATCAACATTTAGATATGTACGTAAGGCATCTAAAGCACTGGGATTTATATTGTGAAACACGTTCAGTATTCGTTCTCTAAGGCCATTTAGATTAAGCGTCTCTGGTTTAAAGTCCTCAGTGCGAGATTCATAAGTCTCGAATTAGGAGCATCCAAATATTTTTTTCTTGAGTGGAGACCGCGTCTCGGCAAACTTAGTGTAGGACGCCCTCAGGTGCAGTGATGATTTACGCAAAACGGCTGGCAGGAGCTGGATGCGAGAAGTCGAAGATAGAACAAAGTGGCGTGCAATTGGATAGGTCTATGTCCAGCAGTGGACTGCGATAGGCTGATAATGATGACGATGAATTTTTTTTTAAGATATCTCGATTACAAGGCGCAGCAATGCTTAGTTTACTACTAACATCGCATGAGGTACCATATATTGAATCTTGAAATGAGACGTCATATTGGTGACAAGTGTTTTTTGCTAAACATCGCAAATGACCATATTGACTTTTCGGAGCTCGTTTCGTTACGTACAAACCTAATAAGTTTTTGCCAACGGCCAATACTGACTATCTCCTTCGCTTTCACTAACTATAAGAGAAATACTTTTTCCATCAGAAGTACAGTTTCCATTAGTTTTAATGATCTTCCTAGTGAATTTAATATCGACCTGTTTTGTACCAGTGTGGCGACAGGGACGGGTTTTAGCTGGATCCTACTTTAAAAATACTAACCAGTCAATAAGAAGATAATAAGGTTATGAACAACATTGTACTTAACGTTATTATTTAAAAGTTTGTTCGTTTTTTTTAACGAAATTGCTTGTTGTCGAAGTTAAATGAAAAAAACACATGGCTGTAATATTATTAAAGATGACCTGTGTTATCTAAAACAGTCCGCAATTAGTAATTTAAACCACAATGAACATGAAAATACAGCTAATGACAATATAACCTTTATTACAAAGAGTCAGAGTTTGAGATTGGACACAGAGGCAGACAAAAAATAAGGTGTTTTGCGTAATGGCTGGGGTAAAACTTTATAGAATTGATTGAGAGAGATTTTGTAACTTTAATTAAATTTCCGTTGAAGCAAGATTCGGAATTTGGTCGAGCTTGGGAATAATCATTATAGCAAAATTTCCGGCCCTGGTTTCGGGATTTCCATAACACAGCTATAATCATTTGAGTGAAGAATATGAAAACCATAAAATGAAAGTAGTAAACTGCTATTCATTTTAATTGCGGAACTGGTAACATACAAAATAAAAAAAAAATCAATAAAAAGAGTTCAGTTCAGAATTTATAGATATTGAGGCATAAATAAGAACTTTGGTTTGTTTGAATCATGGAGCAACTATTTATTTATTTCCATCAAGATTATAATGCTTCGTAATTTTTCTAAATGATCAAACACGATGGAAATTGATGAAATTTCCAAAATAATTTTCATGGTGCCCAGGGACAGCAAGTTTCTATTGTGATACTTTTTATTTCCTGTTACTCTAAAAATCAAAATGTGTAAGAAAATTGCGGCGTCGAGTGGATAAAGCACCGGATTCGGAATCGACATGTTGCGAGTTCAGATCAAATCCTATTCAACTACACAAGCAACTCGAGCAATTTATCTTATTCAAACTTGCGAGCCATATGTGATCTGTATTGTATAGCAAGGATTCTGTTTTTTTATTCACTTCTCAATTCTTTCAGACATATACCACGTGACTCTGCAGCAACCGAGCAGATCGCGAGATCTACGAGGTTAAGCAGCGGGATCACAGTTGGTCAATAGATGGGTAACCGTGTCTGGGAGGCTAGAACCTAGGCTCGTGGGCCCGAAGGGACGAAAATCCGACACGATCGCAGAGAGATCTCTGTGATCGTGTCGAATTTTCGTCCCTTCGGACTATGAGAGTGAGGGAATAGAAAGTGCACTTGTAGGCAGTGAACTCTCACAAGTTTATGCCCAGACGCGCATAAACTGGTGCATTATTATATCTCCTGCGCAGTGGGCTAGTCTCTAACGAGATTGGCAGCCGTAACCGACAACGGTCAAGAGATTATTATGCCTACTAATAATTGCCATCATTACTCTATATTGACTAAAGGCATTATGAGAATCTGTGAAATCAAAAATGCAAATGCTGACTCATTTGACATTCATTGATTCAACCAGACCAAATCTTTGTACCTAGAAATGTATTTTTTTGTAAAGAGGTTTATTTTACAATTGAGACAAAAGATGAGAAATTATTTCAGAAAACTCACATTACGCGGGCAAAGCCGCAAGCTAAAGCCCGTCAAGACATAAAAGGCAAAGCAAAAATGCCAAGACATTTTCTCTTAATACCAACAATTTGGCGAAACCATTTAAACAACTAAGTACTAGTGCCTTTGTAGACTTAACGGTCTTAAGTCGTTAACTGGATTGGCGATAGGACTTCAGAAGGAAACTGGTCTGTGTACTGAAGTTCTACAGAAATCGTCGTATTAACGGTTTGGGTACATAAGTACGCTAAACTTGTGTTCAGGAATATTAACCAACAAGATTTTGATGTGGAGAGCAAAACTGTTAACCGAATTAAAAAAGTTGGTTCTCTATTTGACCTGTACGTATGATTGTATGCTTGGGATTTTTCTCTAAAACTATTAATCAGATTTGAAATAAAGTTTTCGCTACTAGACTGCATATTTTACTAGAAAGGTTTTAGTGTATAAAGAGTTTTCGTAGGTTATTACCATAGTTGTTTAACAAAGTAGTAAATCAGTGAAATATTCATTAATCGAATCACCGATTAATGAAAATTTCACGAAAAAAAAAACAGTCTTTTGTATATCAATGTGTTTTCCCTTATTTTATTAACATTTTTTTTATTAACAACGCAATACATCCTTTAAAATTGCTTCATGTCAGTTCAACAAACAGTTATTAACTTTATTTAATGCAGATCCATTTACAAAGAACTTTTTAAGAAAACAAATACTCCACCATTTCAATTCCCATCTAATATAAGACGAAAAAGATGCAAACTAATCGCTTGAATACAAAAACAAGATCTTAACGGATTCAATTTAAAATAAACGATTGCTCACGATCTACCTTCTCTAATCCCTTTTTTTATAAAAAAGCATCAATTGGCGGGTAAAATTAAATTCCTCTTTTGCTTTCCTATCGTAATTCAAGAGCCTGAATGCAATCACGAGTACCGAGATTCGATTCCCGGAACAGACAAGCCGAGCCTTTATCTCCAAGGAAATAAATTAGTTTTAGTTGTTGTGGTTCTGGAATGAAATGAAATGTCAATGGTATTAAAAACTAGTTTCTTTCATTCTTTACTCAGTTATTTCCTGCTCAACTTCGTTTAGCTGGATTTGCTAAAGGGCCAATAGACGATGCGGTTTGATCGTATACGACTGATATGTTTCTATTTAACCAAAGTCTGTTACGTTTATCGTGAGTCGCGTTTTTTCCCCATACTTTTTACAAGATTTAGGTACGTGATAACACCAACCATGACGTTAATGAATAGTAAACGCTGTTAACTCACCAATAGATTCATTGTAACTATTTGAGTCTTGTTTTACAACCGTCAAGCAAGAAATCTCATGATCATGAAGTTTGAAAGATATTCTGCACTATCAGGGCCTAATATTGTGTTTTGTCATAACAATCAGGGAGTACTGGAATCAAAGTTTTACCTTGTTTCATATAAAATATCAAACAAAAATGTAGACAACAGAACTCTGAGTAGGCATAGACTAAAAAATATTGTTAGAGCCATTTTCAAGATGATTCGTACGAGATCTGCTCGTTTATATATATCGCTCATGTTCGCGTCTAGGATTAAAAAGACTGTTGGCGAGCGCTATCAACAATCACCTAGTAGATTGAAGACTTCTTGTCCGTTTTAATAGTGTACAAGGATATTGTACTTTTTAAGCTACTAAACCAAAATATAACAACTAGCCCTTCTAAAGCGCATCAAGGACACAGTAGCGTTGTTGTGATTCCTCAATAAAATAATAAACAACTTGAAATTTCTAGTCACGCAGTTACCAAGTAAATAATCTATTCCATGAATTTTGATTTTATATAGTTAAATAACTTACAAGTTATTTTATACCCATCAATTCAAACGATTACTCGATATTTCTCAAAGGATGAATATAATAGATACAGCTTCTGAGAGAAATGGAAATATTGGTAGCGAAATAGAGGCAAATTCAGTGAATTTATTCATAAAGTTGGTTGGTTCTCAGTGTTTTCAAGTGCTTGGTCGAGTGCATACGGAAAAGGCTCTTTGGGGACGGTCTGCACAGATCGCCTTATATAAAAAGTGGTCTAAGAAATTTTGAAAATTAATTAGCTGCTTGTGGTGAAATCAATTTCAGATATTGGCATTTTTGGCTTATTTTTCTTTTTAGTAATTTACTTAATTATTGTTAAATTTAAAAAAAAACCAGAATGAACTTTGTACGATTGCGAGTAAATATACAACAGACAACTCAAAATGGCATAGAAACTAGCGCTCCAATAAGCGTATTTTAAACTAAAATACTAGATCTAATGTCTTTATTTCATACCAGCTGTTTCCAATGGTTCCGTTTGCATGAAAATTTTGAATAACAAATCTACCCCATACAAATTGTACATTTTTCGGACTAGACTAGACTATAATCCGAGTTTGTACCAAATTTAATCTTTAGCCATTTTGGTGTGATTGAATCATATTGCTGGTTTCTATGGCAGCTATTACACACTCCATCTACATCGAGATCCTGTGATCGTCGTCAATGTTCTTGATCCAGGTTGGCTGTGTAACGTGTTGGATTGATGGATCGTTTTCTTGATTCGGCTAGTTGTAACTAACTGAGTTGTAACTGTGTTATGATGGTTGGTTACCTATTGCGATCTGCGATCTTGAACAGATCCTTGTGCCTGAGTCATTTTTCCATTGCAAATATTTTAAAGTATGATTGTCTTTTATTTACCCGACATTTAAATCGAATTGCACCGCTCGTATTCATGGGTTCATTTGGCGTGAAAGTTACAAATAAAAGCGACAATAATATTTTATGATTTCTCTAAAATAAAAAACACATTCCCGAGTTTTCAAACGTGATTTAACTTTTTACATGTTAATAGTATTTCTGTCATTATTGTTCACCTCAAAGTGACAGTGATATCAAGACAACAAGTAGGAATTGTTATTCCTACTTGTTGTCTTGATAGATAGATGTTTCTATGTTGAGTTTAATTGTTCTTCTATATATTGAATGGCATACAACATGCCCTCAGTATCGCCAAGTGAATACCTAAATAATCTTCAAAGTCTAGTGATTTAATAAAAATCTTATATTCATTTGCCGAGTAGACGACAGATATTCTCTCCATGTATAGGTATACCCCTCGAGAAAATTAGAATGTAGTGAAAGAACTCGAGTAAAAAAACGAAAAATATCTGGAGACGTAATTACCTTACTCGAGTATTACCTTCACATAAGACTTTGTCTGTGTTTTTCTTACCTTTTTTTTGATGTTATAGTAAGGGTTTTTTTACTTTTTTACTACTAATGCAGGCGCGTATTAGAGAGGTTATAGATTCAGCGTAAAAATGCACTTGGGACTCGTAATTTTCTGTCTAAAAGGCAGGCGTTATGTTCGCCAAATGTACCTATGTGACTAACTGGTGCGGCTGAATACCTGTTTTTGTTTACTGTTTAGTTAAGCGTTAACGCAGTTGTGCCTGCACAGAGCATGTCGGACCATGCTCAGCGTAGGGTTCCGCAGCCTTAAATAATTGCATCAGCAAAAGAGCGTGTGTTTATGGCACTTACGCCCTTTTGTTGAGAAAAGCAGTTTGTCGGCTTTAGCTCAATGACGGTACATCCAATCATGTCAGAATAATTTTAGTTTAAAATATTCGTTAAGCGCTACCTTTTCGATAATTTTCATATTTTTGGTCACAAGGTTCCAAAGTTAAGGGGGAGGGTGACACACAATTTATACAACTTTCAGAGCGATTATTTGCAAAAATATCTACTCAATCAAAAAAGTTTATTAGAAACCTTAAAATAATTTTAAAAGACCTGTCGAATGTGTGCCACACGTTGATGTTAGCCGAAAAAAAAAATCAGCTTCTGTTACATGTATGGAGTGCTCCCCTAAAAATATTTATTTTTATTATTTAGCTATCAAACTAAGTAGCGGCTACTATAGGACACCTTTTCACCAAATTTCATCAATATTTATTGAGAAATCTCTGAGTAAAATGCCTGTGACGTACGGACGGACAGACAGACAGACAGACGGGCATGACGAAACTATAAGGGTTCCGTTTTTTGCCACTTTGGCTACGGAACCCTAAAAAGTAGGCCATGATTTGTGTACATACTTGTAAAGTTATAAAAAATGTATAAATATGCCTAAATAACCAATGTGTAATGTAAAAGAATGGCTTTGCAATAACAACTTTTTTATTTACGTCGATTAAGAGATGTCCTTTTATCCCTTTTACAGCACCGTAAAATATTTTACTACTTCCTCATGACAAACCATTTTGTCTCCTGTTCGAAGGGTTAGCGAAAGGATGTTTTTAGGCAATAAAAGCGTAGAACTTCCAAATATTTTGAATCAAAAGTATCTTTGATTACGCCCTTAGAAGTTCTGATTGTAGGTTCTGTTAGATTTTTTCAGAGACCAGAAATTTTAAAACGTTGTATTTTTTTTCTGTTGTTTTACAGAAAGCTTACAGACTTGTCTTTTTATGTTTATCATCTATTGCTAATTACAAGCCCTTACACATATTGCAAAAAAAAATAACTTAAAACATATTTTTGTCTGTATAGTAAGAAAATCGTTTCTGGCTGGTTTATAAATTAAATATATAAGTATATTTATCAGTGGCCGTGTTTGTTGTGAGTTGTCCTAAGAATATGTACTAGCAGGGTGGCCATATGAGCTATTAGTGGCTAAGAATTCATATTAACAACAATAATATCTTGGGACAACTGACACAACGCTATCTGATCCCAAACTAAGCAGAGCATGCCCTATGGAAACCAGACAACTGTTAAACAGGCTTATATATTTCTGAATACATACATATTATAAATAAATAACACCCAAACACAGAATAAACTACCGTGCTCATCTTACAAAGTTCACACTGCCGGGGAGTACTCATTCTATTGGTACCTACTGCATCTCTTTTGCTTACACGAACGGAATCTACAATATACATCTTTTTTTTGTAAGAAAGATACCTAACAATGTGGGATTATGGGTCCCATATTATTAGCAATCCTGTTAACCCCTCCAACTAAGTTCAATGGCTTGTGTTAGGAGTGGGTTCACGTCTGTAGTATAATAGGTAGGATTCGAACCTGCGACCTCACGATTGCGAGACCGATGCCTTACCCATTAGTTAGTTGTCTTGAGCGACAAAATCGCTCACTACTCGTTGGCAGTAGGAAAAATGCATAACACAAGCGTGTTATTCATAAAACAAAAACATTTATTAACAATCGCGAAGAGAATCGCATTTTATTAAGGCTTTTATACATAGATACATGGTTCAGACATCCATTATTTTCACAAGCGAAATTTTCCAGGTCCCTAAAAGGACATTCAACAAAGCTTTTGTGTAAGAAATGTAAAATTAAGTCTCAAAGAAATTTACGCAGCTGGAGACCTATGTACACATAGAATTAATTTATATCCTTTGAATATGTAAGTAAGTCTAATTTTGTCCTGATATTTCAGTGGTGGCAGGTTTAGTTATAACCTTATTAAAAAATAACGACGTGAGCTCTAAGATACCCAATGGATTGGTCTATTAGTCTAGTGGTTAGTGACTGCTAAAGCAGAGGTCGTGGGTTCGATCCCCACCCAGAATAAAACTCAGTGTGATGAACACGGTGGTATTTTATGTCTGGGTGTAGTGTATCTGTAATATGTATGTATTAGAAATATATAGTATGTCTATCAGTTGCCTGGTTGCCGTAGTACAAGCTCTGCTTAGTTTGGGATCAGATGACGTTGTAAGAGGTGTCCCAAGATATAGATAGATAGAGATATAGAGATTCATCCTGATTCAAATGTTATTGATTCGCAAAAAATTCAATTGCGACCAACCTAGGCAACAACGTTTGTTGTAGGCAACAACTGTTGTTTTGTTGTTTTTAGAGTTCCGTAGCCAAAATGGCAAAAAAGGCCCTTAAAGTTTCGTCACGTCCGCCTGTCCGTATGTCACAGGCATACTACTCAAAGACCACCCAATAAATATTGATTAAATTTGGTGAAAATGTGTCTTGTAGTAGCCGCTGCTTGGTTTGATAGCTAAATAATAAAACAAAATATTTTTACATACATACATGTCACTTTTTTTTTGTGCAAACATCAATTTCATCATTGATTAAGTGAATAGTTTTGAAAATAATCGCTCCGAAAGTTGCATAAATGTGTGTGTGTGTGTGTGTGTTTTCCTTATCTTTTGAACCAAAAAATATAAAAAAAAGAATCGAAAAGGTAGCGCTTAACAAATACATTAAACTAATATTTAAAAATATATAATGTATATTATTTCGTATATGATCAGATATACTGTCATTGAGTTATTGCCGAAAAACTACGATTCCAACAAAAGGGCGTAAATGCCATACGCTCTTCTGCTGGTGCAATTATTAAGTTTTTTTTTTCATACGGTAACGCCTCCGGAACCCTACACTGCAAGGTCCGACATGCCCGGTTTATTTTTGTAAATGAACTCATTTCTTTAGCCTCCGCATCTTATTGAACAATTGAAAATTTAGTACCGTAATGTGGGGCACACAAATCAACCGCTTAATACCTTACATGCGCGACGCGTTGCCAGAATCGTTCCATATCTTGGTAGACAATAAATTTTATTTGTACCATCCCCTTATCATATTGGGCAAGTTTTGAAGTCAAGCCTAGAGTCTGAAACGAAGCTCAAAAGTTATTTTGCCAGGACTTTTTGATGAAAATCTAAAAATGATTGAAGACCTTATTACATCACTAAAAATATATGAGTTTTGAAAAATGTTGAAGTTAAAGAAATATATATATTTTTACCCGACACCAGCGAAGCCAAACAGGAAAGTATGTTTTAGTAGTCTATGTTTGTGTTTCACCATAGCGCCTAAACGACTCCATCCATTTTGAGAAATAAGGTGTCTTTAGTTTCATTGTTCAGTCAGTTTTGAGTTTTGCGCTTAACAACGCATTGGGCGATTAATTTTTATTTATAAAGTTAATGTAAAGTAGTAGCAGTGAAGTGAGTACCTGATTGCCAAAAAATTGAATTCTAAGGCATCTTATTACTAAATTGCATAGGTAGCTAAACGTGTTGGGTAGCCGCCATGATCGAAAATTATGTACTTAATATATTATTTAAAAACATTATTTTGCAATGTACTCGTACAATATTCATTATTTTGAGTACTCATACAAAATCCATACGAGTTAAGTGGTAGGTCAAAGTTATTCCAAATAAAAGGCAATAACGAGAAAGGGACAACGTCCAATGAAATCCATTCATCATTAATTCCAGGATCAACATGGAAAGCCGATTAACTGGAACATATTTGTCACTGCCCCAGAACTGCCGGAGAATAATTAAATTTTTCGATTCATCATTATTTTGAACTGGTTTCATTCGACTTTGGTTGCGGAAATAAAAGCGATACTTTTTAATAAATAGGTACATCTACTGGACCAGGAAGCCTATAACCTTTGTTAGATTAGTCTTCCTGGTTCAATAACAGAGAATACTGCTACAGAAACAAATACTATAATAAGGTCATTCTAATGAAAGGCATTGCTAGTTCAGCACTGAAACGTACTATTAATTATTTTGAAAAATGTAATCAAAATCAGACTCAATTGAAAGCAATGCAAGATTATGTAAGCAAAATAATCAACGCGGAATTAAGTTTCAATTAAATAAACGATTTAATTCTCAACGATTCAAATAATAACGGAATACATTAAGTACAACAATCGAAATAGATTGTCAAACCGGATACCCTCAGTTGAAAAAAGAGAAACCTTCAACTTCCTTTGTAGAAGGTTTCTCTTTTTTATTAATGGCAGGTACTCGAACCAAGTCGAGTGGCAGGCACTCTTGATTTGCAATATTCCACGAAGTAAATGTAACAGTTGTTTGTATTAAATAAAAACTATCAATTTGTCTTCTATTGTATACACAACGCAATCAAAAGCTTTACTTTATTCCAATATTAAAATCTATTAATATAAAAGTTAAAACTCTGTGCAACAAAGCTTTGTGAAATATAGGACATGCCAGACATACTTTTTATAGGCACGTGCCTTCGAACAATGGTCAACTGGATCGCTATGCGAGCGGTATATATGTATGTACTAGCTTAGATGTGTATAACGCGAGTATTTGATCGTAACCGTTTGAAGTATATTATTTAGCAATATTCAATAAACTGGAGTAAAATTATTTAAAAAAATCTTTTTCTTATTTATTTAGTTCTTAAAACTTTTTGTGTTTTTTGTTATTACTGGATCTAGTGCAAAACCAGTACCAAGCTATTTCACGTCCTAAGATCTAATTATAGTATACTAGCCTATGTGTTATTCTAATATAAAGTTTCATAAAAATCTACTTAGTTTTTGCTTGAAAAAGAAACAAACATTCATATTTTTCATTTCAGATTTATTAATCATTTACAATAATTCACTTTAGTTTTCAAGAGCTTGAAACAATATAAGATATATTCTTATAACACTTAATTCCCGCTGAGAACACCCTTGTCTAAAATAATTATAACGAAATACACAAACGTCGTAAAGTGCGTAGGCTTTACGTGAACCCACTCTCAACTTAAAATGTACTAGTAATGCGCGCCCTACATCGCTAACCTAAAAACATAATATTATTGAAGTCATTTCGGCTGCCTAACATTACTCCAATTCCAAAGTTTATTTCAAAGTTGGCCATCGTAATACCTCAACAGAACAAAATACACACAAAGTATAACACAATAGTATTCAAGACAAAGCGCCTGAATAGGGTAAAGTGGGCACAAAATGCAACGTTACCGTCCCTCTCTTCATCACTAAGTAGTCCACAATCCTACTGTCTCCACATTTGTCATAATATAACAATAAAGGAAGCAAGAGAAAAGTTTGGATTTATTTTCTGTTTGTTTTGAACTACCATTCTCTATATTAAGAGCTTCAGGCTGTTATTTTAGGTTTGGAAAAGAAATGTAGCGAGTAACATTGAACTAATAAAGTGTGTTTTATTTTGCCACAATTCTGGGAAGGTTAAATTTTAATTTAGCTTTGCCATTTCCAATCGTATCAAGACAGAAGCAGAAGTAGGTCAATATTTATATTAAAAGCATTGACTTTTGCAGAAGCAACTAAAAATGTACTTTAATTGCGTAGTGCTAACGCTTAATATAGTTATTTTATATTTGTATGATCGTGAACAGCCAATAATACAAGAATTAATCTCTATTGCGGGCAGTGTCTCAAAATATTTGCATTATTATTTTACAGTGCAGTGCGCTGTTTAAAATAAAGTACATTTAAAGATGAAACTAATAAAACCGAGTTCAAAAAATTTCTGAGTCTAATACATGTTCCAATGACATATAATCTTCTTTACATCTTTAAATTACTTTTACTCTCCTACCTTTTACTTTTTTTATAAAATTCTAAAGAAAAGTAAGATTTAAAGACCATAATAAAAGCTATTACTTTCTTGCTTCGCTATAATTAAGAGAAAAGCGTGAGGATGAAATTAATGTACTCAGTACTTTAATATTTTACATTAAGGGCGCATTGCTCATAAACAAACTAAGTAGCTTTATTTGTCGCAACATTTTTTGGTTTGAAGAATTTTTATTAACACTAACCCAGAAACCGGGGTTTCTGGGTTAGTGTTAATAAAAATTTAAGGGTTAAATAAATCAATATTCACCACTGCTGAATTGCGGTTGAAGCAACGGTTGAATAAATATAGATAACCCTTTAGCAGTAAAAGGTTATCTATCTTTATAACCGTTCTGTTTTTCGAAGAAGAAATAAAAATAAAAGTTGCATCTATTCGTATCATAAATAATGAGAAGAACCTTCAGTGCTGTACTTAATCTTTTTTAAGCAGGGTGAGATTATATTTCAATCACAGAATCAACCAATTCTCTTGTCAGTTACAATGTCGCATTTTAATATGAGCTTTTTCAAAAGTTGACTGCCTCTTGTGGCGCGGTAGAAGTGTGTCCATTTGATACGCAAGAGGTCGTGGGTTCAATTGCCACACGGGACACCACTTTGTGTGATCCACAAATTGTTGTTCCGAGTCTTGGTGTACTTTGTGTCCGTGACTTGTATGTTTGTAAAGTCTCCCGCAACACAGGCTTGTATGCGGAAGTCGTCTTTTAAAAAAGAAAATAAAGGAAAAAAGAATGTTACAGTGTGTGATGATATGTCGTCTTATGGGAACAACATTTTTAATTTGTCTACAAGTGTGTCATTGCCGACATTAAAAGCATATAATACATAGATTTACGAAAGATTTTTATCTTTAGATTTTACTGTTATAAATAATTTCAAATAGAAATAGTTCTACATTACTCAAAAATGAACGAAATCTCTACAATAAACATTATCTTAAGAGATTAAGATGAAAAACCTCTCAAATAAGTTTGCTTCGCCCCAAACCTTCACTTTCAACATTTGTTCACAAAAAATCTGACCCATTTTCAGAACAAAACTGTCTGTATGTTTTGCTCAAATATATACAAGTGGGGTAATTTAAGGGAACAAAAATGGGACGAAAAAGAATAATATTTACTGTTTGCGAAAAATTCTGAAGCAAAAAAGAGATAAACGTCACTCTAGACAGAATTTTGGTGTTATGCGAAGGCTTGGTCAAAAGAAATAATTTATTTGTTTTGTATCGTATTGCAGTTATAGTGTTTTATTTTGATATTTACTCGATGTAATAGTGGGGTAATTACTCTATTATGAAGCAAATGTGACAAATTGGATTAACATATTACACATTGTGGAGCAAGTGTGACTTATTGAATTACGAGTATTAGCGCCTTACAATAAACTGTCACCCTAACTAGCTGATTAGATCGAGATAAAAGCTGCTTAAACGATTCTTTATCTTATTTATCTCTTTACATTATATATTTCAATGCAGAATTGGAATTTATTACGGTATACCATTCAAAATGTTATCTACGTGTTTTTATTTGAGAAAATATACCTACCTAGATTCGATATTTCCGCTAGTTAACTATTAGTTTTTTTTTATAGGTTCTCAATGCAAAATGACATGGTCTATTTTACCCCCTTCAAGTTTTCTTCTTGGTCTTTAAGGTACATACATTTTCCATCTCTGTACCAAAAAAAACAAAATCTAAATTGGTTCTGTGATTTATGAAAACGTAAGAGACAGATATAGTTACTTTCATATTCATAATATTAGTATGGATCATTTAGAAAATATCTTTCAGAAGCTTTAAATTAAATAACCATATAATTTTATTTATAGAAAGTAGAGCCCTTGTGTATTCGGGACGTATCGCTAATAAAAAACTATATAGAGTGAGAGAGAAAACCAATAATTTCCTACTCAGTTCCATTAAGTACGTCAAAGGATATTCATTTCAATCGAACATTTGCTGGGAACCGTATACTCTGTGGCTCAGATGGGATTAACTGAACTACTAATAGAGCGCGGTACACATAGCTGGCAACAGTATACCGTAACAACTAATTAACGGAGACGCGTATGAACCAGTGCAGGCTAGGGCTTATAGATCAAATCAAGGATATCGAGCCGACATGTGAATATAACCATAGCTTAGTATAAATTAATATACTGGTAATCTAATGTATTTAAAACTAGATGCCCGGTTTCGCACGGGTGGACTAATAAATTGAGGTTATATATTTCTCTTCCCATTCTTTTACTGAATAATGTTTCTTGTGGTGTAGAAGAAAGAATTTCAGGAAACTCAACCTATATGACGACCTATAAAATACAAACACTTAGACTTATTTGATATGGTCCTATGAATAAATAACCTGTTTGAAAACCAATGTTCGAACATTATTTGTTGATGCCATGTTTAAACATTATCCTCAAGTTGAACCATCTACTACCACATAAAAATATTTAGAAAAAAACAGTAGAAATCATTTGTCAATCAATTTAGTTAATAATAAGTAACACTTGCGTAAACTTGAAAGAAAAACTTTAGGGTAAAATGGACAATTTGATAAATTACAAGGCTCCAACGTATCTAAAGGCAGGCCTCAGGTATGTATAGACAGACAAACTTCAACAGACCTAACTAAATTATGCACTCCTCGAGACGAAGTTGAATCGCTTGTCAGGCACAATACTCCATCTAATTGAAATGTACGGTAAACTGGAGGATCACCACAAGACTCGCGAATTCTTGATCGATTAAATATCTGCCCTATAATTATACTACCTGACTTCAATTGGTGTTTCTTCAACAAATGTTGTCCAGTTTTTGATAGGCTGCTCTATATAGATCAGCAGTTCATTAGCTGTTAAATTTACTATGCGACTGATGTGGTTGAGGTTGTATTTTGTACCTAAACAGAGCTTTTGCAAATATTGGTTTTGTGTCTGGATATTCCTTACGTCTATGTCTTTATAAGGAAGAAGAAGATGAATATTATTTACATTGTAACATAATTTGGTCTAGACAGCTGTTGGTTTGGCCGTAGATACGAACCTGTACGAAGGTTTAATCTCTATCTTCTTTTATCTATACTAATATTAAAAAGTTGAAGAGTTTGTTTGAACGCGGTAATCTCAGGAACTACTGATCTGAATTGTTAATTCTTTTCCTGTTGGATAGCCCATTTATCGAAGAAGGCTAGGGGCTATATAACATCACGCTACTACTAATAGGAGCGGACCAGCAATGAGAAATGTTGCAAAAACGGGGAAAATTTACGCAGACGAAGTTGCGCGGTACAGCTAGTACTTCATAAATTTGTTTGTCTCACGTTAGCCAGGTTTGTAGTTTCATGTAAACATCTACAGTTTTATCCTTTAGATCTGAATTGAAATCACAATGTTGACTGAAAGTTTGTCTGGTTTCGTATTTTATTACCATAGGGCCCTATAAAAGTTTATTAAGTTAATGCTTGATTCACAAACTGGATTAAAACTACTTAGGCTTCGATGGTAATGAAAGTCAAATATACTTTGTTTTATTTTATGAGAACAATAAAACTTGAATGTGTTATACTCGTATAAATCGGTTAACGTGCTAAGAAGTGACGAGGATCACATGGACGATTTTGCAAATGAAAAGTGTTCAAAGCATTTCCATGGCTACACAAAATTAAAGCATAGCAAGTTGATGCATATTTCATTTCATATTTAATTTTAAAGATATATCAATTTCTACTATGCCATCGATTTCGACTCTTATCTCATCACTTATGAATTACTTGTCTGATTAATTTACGTTTTGTTCGTAATCGTCAGAAAAATGTTTAAGTAATCTAACGTCAGGTAATTGATCCGAAATATTTGAATGAACTAATGACAACTCTTACTTCTAACGATTGATAAATAAATAAGATTTTGTTACAAGCATCTTCAATCCGTTACTGTACCTAGAATATAATAGTAACTCTGCAAGAAACCGATCAAAGTGAAAACTCTTACCTCATATGCAGGATCGGTTAGTTCCCCGATGCTGATCAATTGAATTGTACTAGATCGAGGAACATGTGCCAAGCCTCCTTTGGGAATCGCAGTTCTAAAGTTTGCTGCACAGTAATATTGATTGAAAACGCTCTTGGATATAAATTTTACTTATTATGATACGGTAGTAAATTTTATTTATAACCGATACGTATAATTTGATAAGAATAATGGTCTATTTCGGTCACGGTGGCCGAATTCATTTGATATTAGCTAACTACGGAAAAAATATTATAATTTACAAATGTGTGCGTAGACCCAAATATCCTCTCTATTCCCTCCCTCACTCTCATAGGACGGAAATGGAAAAAAAGACAACTCGAAAGATCAAATCGCGGGACCGACGGCTTAGTGCGCTCTCTGAAAATAGGCACCCATCTATGAAATGACAGTAGTAATCTTGCATAACCTCATTGACTTCCCAATATGCTCAGTCGCTACTAGTCTCGGCTGTTCCCGCTACGAGAATTTTGACGATTTAAAACGTACAACAAAGTACTATTTGACAAAGAGCTTCTTCAGATCCAAATTCAAATACGCAAAATAATATAAATTTCCAACTAACACGAAATACACATCACGAACTATAATATCCGAATTCCGCCCTAATAGTATAACTTCAACACCTCAATTTCAAATATAACACACAAGTTTTAATAGAACATTCAGAAACTAATATTGCCGAATAAATCAAATAATTGGCCTACTATCAGAATAGCGAACTCAATAATATTTTGGGTAAACCAAGTCAGGAAAACTTCCACGCAATTGTATATTCCAACTAGATTCTCGGCGTAGTCGGTATTTATGTGAAATTGTAGGCTAAGGGACATATAATTTACATAAATAGAGGCCTTGCATGTAAACCTTTGTAGCGGACCTCAAAAGAGTAATGGTAGGTCTATTTCTTAGGCGATGACACTTTTAGTACTGTACATTATGCGCAAGTTGTTACAAGGTTAGAAGAAGTTGCTCTATATTATATTGAGAATGTATAATATGATTTAAGTTATGTTAGGATTAACCGAACTAAGGACAGGCATATATAAAACTATAGCATTTAACATTGCTTAAATCGGTATTGGCGCCCAACATGTTGCCTTAATTAACATGTTGGGCGCCAACATTACATGGTAATATTATGTAATGTTGTACATAAACATTCATTTTGACGCGATTATAATGATTGAGCTACATACTTCTTAAGTTGTCAAAATAACTTCAAAGATCCTCGTTAATCCTCAGCTTGTTGTCAACAATTTAATATTGATTCTATAATAGAGAACATGCCTATAAAACTATTTTAATATTCGTCGCAGGTTTGTATGCCCAAACCAGCTGAATATCGATTACTTTATAAAAAATAATGTTCTACATTTTTCTGTAAATATTTTCTTAAAACGAACGACAAATTTCACAAAAAATAAACCGTATTTTTCTTTCAACAAAGCTGATATTGCAGTACCTCAAAAGCTGGATAATATATGAAAACATTTTGTACGACGAGACGATTTAATCAAAATTTACTTTTATTTTTTGAGAATTAGAGTTCACTTTGCAATGTTTGGAGTTTAAGGTGACTTTAATAACCCAAATTGACAGCGTGGTATTGGAAAATCGGCGAAATGAGGCAAATGACGTCACACATGACAAATGTGATCGACAATATCACATAAAAATATGCTCAGGTGTAGTCTTGAACTTGATATTTGTTCTTGTAAACAGAGCTTGTAGCAAATGTTCGTAGAATAAAAGATTTAAATTTTAACTTAATTTAATGAATGTAGGTAGAATACCTAATGAGCAAACATCAATATTTATAAAATGATCTAGTTAAATCTAAGTAATACTGTGCTAGGTCACTTTAAAGTAACTTATTATCAAGATTTTTTCCTTTCTTTTCCTTCCCTGTTCCCTTTACCTGGGGTCTGGTCTCCTTACTCTTATTATCAAGACTATTATTGAAAAAAAAACCACTAGAATTATTTTTGAAGTTACATTTTTGAACGGATCTGATGATGGGGTTGTCATTACTACAGGAAAGTTTTATAATTGTATTAATAAAAAATGCTTTACAGATTTGTCGTTTTTTCATTGGAATTTTATTTTAACGCATATCACCAGGAAAATGAAACACAAACACCTATTGGTAATAGAAATATTGAAATTTTGTCAGCGCCAAGCGGATGCCATAACGAGATTATTTCCGCCGCCTAACATCCCAGCAATATTACGCTTAAATATTTACTAATATTAAGTCTGAGACAATTTTGAACAATGTCATTTTATTGTATAAAGAATTTATTTATGTGTAGCCTATGAAAATGTTCTTAGCATTTATGAAATAGTCAAGTTTATAATTTTCTTTAAAGCTATTAAATTTCAAGGCAGGTGCATTCCTGAATACTGAATATGTACACACATCAAAAGTGTCTAGGGATCAAGCATTTTTATGCGGATTTCTTGAGATTGAGATGTGGCTTTGTAATAAATTTATGATTTTATAAATTTATATGGATCCTTTTTGGTGCATTTCATAATTTGAATCAGGAACTGTGAATCAAATTCGAGTAAAAGATGAAAATCAGCTGTCAATATTTTCCCTATAAAAACATACAACGCATTGAAGACATTATTAGTGCTACTGTTTCCCTACTACTGATTAAAACCAACGTTATTATGGAGCGGCGACGTCATTTAAGCAGGGAAGAAATGCTCAGAGCCGTGGGAATGATAGAAGCTGGTTCCCGGCAACGTACTGTGGCTTTAGCTCTGAATACAAGTCAGAGTGTTATCAGTCGACTTTGGACACGTTACCGAAGCACTGGTACCGTGGCTGAGCGCCATGGAGGACGGTATCGCTGCACCACACGGAGACAAGACCGATACATTCAAATCTTAACTCGAAGAGGTCCAACAATAACCGCCATGATGTTAGCCGTGAGGCTTCATCACTCTTCAGGGAACTTAATTAGCGACCAAACAGTCAGAAACCGCTTGCATGAAGTGAACCTTCATTCCCGAAGACCGCTACGGGTACCACCTATAGCAATGCACAATCGTAGGATTCGATATCAATGGGCTCTTGAACACAGAAATTGGGCAGAAGAACAATGGCGTTTCGTGTGCTTTTCTGATGAGTCTCGTTTTGGTATGAGACCGGATACAAGACGTATACGACACTGGAGAACCCCTGGACGCCAACAGCGATTAAAATCCTGCCAGGAAGTCCATCCTTATAGTGGTGGAACCATCATGGTATGGGCGGGTATTTGGATCGGCGGAAGAACTGAGTTGATTTGGATCAGAGGCAACCTCAACGCTCAAATTTATGCTGAGACGATTGTATCAGACGTCATCGTTCCTCTACAAGTGCAAATCGGTCCCTTATTTCAGTTAATGCATGATAATGCACGACCGCACACCGCAAGAGTTGTAAGACAGACTCTCGCCGCAGCTAACATCAATGTCCTGCCCTGGCCTGCTCAGTCGCCAGACTTGAACCCGATTGAGCATGCATGGGATATGCTACAGAGAAGAGCTCTGCCGAATATGGAGGAAGAAGACGTCGCAAGAAGACCTTTTTTTGTTGTTGCAACGAACATGGGCGGCCATTCCACAGCGTGATTTGGATGAATTCATTTTGAGTATGCCAAACCGATGTTCTTGTGTTGTTAGTGTTCGCGGTAGAAACACGGATTATTAATTGTTTAAGTTACCCAATAAAATTTTAAAGAAAACTGTTATTTCAGTCTTTTTTTCGAACTTTAATGTTAGTGGTTCAAATGTCAAAAATCCCTTTATTAGGAAAATGGCAAATTTCTTTATTAATGCAAAGGTGACTTGGTTTATCGTTACTGTGACAAACGAAAACACTTTATTTGATGAATCCTTAAAGAAATAAAAAAAAAAAATCAATCAGGAGAAAAGTTATTGCAAAAATATATGTTGATCCCTAGACACTTTTGATGTGTGTATATATATATACATTTAAACCATAATGCTCTGAAGTCCGTTTACGTTGCTATCACAAAAACGACACTAAAGAGACAAAATTAAAATCATTTTTTAATCAATTCCTTAATCTATTAGCGTTTTCGGATGTCAATTGGAAAAAATCTACATTCAATTTCAGTATAAAACTAAGCGGTGGCACTGATTTGAATAACCCATTTTGCGATAGTCCAGGTACATAGCCATAAATGAAAGTCAAATATTGGCGCTAAAAATAACATGTCCAGTAAACTGAACTGCTCTGAACAAATAGAAATGGGAGCTTTCGGTGAAATTAGGGTTAGTTTGGTAATCATTGCTTAATACATCTAAAATTCAAATCTTCAAATGAATTCAAATGCTGATTTAGCACCAAGTTAATGCATTAAACACTGCTTAAACTTTGATCATGTCTTCTAAAATAGCCCAAAAAGTAAAACAGTCGAATAATTTAGACAATTCATGCCATAAAATAAAAATTAGAAACCGAAATATTTTTATAGGTATAAATGTTATATGATCAAAAAATATCCGAAAATGTGCCTAATTATCTAAAAATGTGACTCATAAAAAGTACCTATAATAATGGTGGTATAATGCAAAATATTAACGAAAAAAAAATCACAGAATTTGTCTGTAAAACACAATCATAAAAGAATAAAAGGCTCTTAATAATACGAGTACATTGAGATCAAAATATACCTTAAAGTCACCTTATACACATTGACGTCTAAACGCTGAAAAGTAATTTAAAAATTTAATCAACTCGTTGAAAGTAATTTGAAAATGAAACCATTCACACGTCCTTTGCCAACCCTATTCTAGGTTTTATCATATTAACTTGCCATATAAACTGAAACGAATGTTCCCCCGTTAAAACTTTAATACTAGAAGTTCATACAATGATGAGTTTGCTGGTCGAGTTATGGGTAGTACGTCATCAAATTGTGGCTTTAACGACGAGTTTATCGCAGCTTGCAGTTTCGTGTATAATAGAGTACCGTCTAGGAAGACGCTTTTAGCGAAATAGGTCCACAATACGTTTCGATTTTCCATTACCTGTCGTTAAAGTAATGTATCTACTAGTTTGTATTGAAACAGATCTACCTATCTTAGGTTCTTGATGTAGTTTTTGCGAACAAATTGTATGCCATGAAAAAATATCAAATTGGTTCCATCATTTTCGTGTGTTAGTGAGACTAACACACGGAAATGATGGGACCCATTTGATAGTTTTTTTGTTTTCTCAGTACAGAGGTACCCCAAAGATCTGCTGAGAAATCAAAATTTTATATTTTGGTTTGAGAATTGCCGCTTGATTGACTTTAATAATCAATTTTTAAGTAGCACAAAGTTCACCAGGTCGACAATAAGCTAGTATCAAATGTTTTTCTTAAATACTAGCGACAAACATTAATTATGAATAATGAAAAAAATAGAATATTGATCTTCAAGGCTCTAAACTATATATCGTAAACTAGGATCAAAAATGTCACACCAGTTAATCGTAAGGCCCTCCCTCACCGCGAGCATGCTCCGGTAATGTTACATTGATGATTTGATTTCGAGCATTACGTTACAATACTGTCTCTTAGACTGACGAGCATGCGCCTGTTATAACATTTATGATTGGATTTTTAAAGCTATCGTTTAATTTTTTCATTGATGTTACAAGTTCGATCAAAATATTACAGATTGTCATTATAGGTTGCGCATTGTAATGCTCGGTTGTCCCGATGTAATGCTCGGATCTGTAACGTTACATTACAGGTGAATGTTCACGACGGGAGAGGACCCTTACGTGAATAAAACATTTTGATGACTGTGGTAATTTGATTTAACATGATCATGATAATATTACAAAATGCTTACAATCCGTTCTAAACGACCATTTCATCCATTATACTCTTGTTAAAAGTTTTTAACCTAAATCCCTTCACGCTTCGGTTTGGTTCCCTACTGTTACCGCAGCCTTGAATCCTATTCATCACGTAATGGAAAACGCGTTACATGTACAATTTTATATGCACGTAATGTACCCTTTCTTCCTTGTTCAAAATACACATTTACGTCCCGCCAACCAAATTCTTCTTTGTGAAATTCAACACGACACATTTCCTTTAAAGCTTTCCTGGCATACGCTTCTAAATATATTTCACACTTACCAAACTTTTCTGTATATAATCGTATATCAGTTATATTCAAATTAAATTCTTGGTCATATTTTAGAAAAGTCTCAAAGTTATGGCCTGGTTATGCAGTTTCTTTGATATTACAAGTATTCGCATAATGCTATGTGAGACCAGAGTAAGTTAGGTTAGAATAGCAGTTTTTTTATTATCTTCTACTTTTATATGAACGTAAAAGGTTAAGATGGTGCTCCAACTTTGCATAATGGAGTTTTTAGATGGAACTTATTCGGAAGAAACACAGTCTTGCTGTAAAGCTAAACTGTTTTCTTAATAGCTGAACTGGTTCGTGAAAATGAAATGAAAGTAAGCAATGTAAATGAAAGAAAAGAGTAAAAAATACAGTACAATCAAGTTAGTCTCTTTTGAACGAGAAAAAAAATCACACGAGGACAATACTTACAAGTAGTTTGACTCTGTATAAATTTCTTTTCTTTATTTTTTTGTTGTTTGTGAGGGACTTTTTCAAAGACACAAAACACATTGCCAGACAAGGAACAAATATTGGTGGATCACACAATGATGTTCGGTGAAGGAAACGAACTTTCTTTTTATATTTTAAAAGGCAATTCCCGCACTAGGGCAGAAGTCCAACATAAAAACTGAATTTTGTGTAGACGAACTCAAAATATATCCAGACTCGAAAACAATATACGAGTATAAATCTCACAAAGCTGTCTTGTACGGGAATCAATCCACAATCTTTTGCGCAGTCGTACGTACTTCCATTGTGCCGACGAGGTAGCCCAATTTGGAACTATATACTACATCAAGTTTAGAAGATGCTTATGCAGCTGCATATACCTACAATTCCATCCACCTGTTTACAGATTGCGCCTCGGTGCCTACTACTAAGCGTAATATTGCAATATCCTGTACGCTTACCGTCATAATGGCAATGTCGTCCACTAACACTGTAACGATCAGTGGCAGAGGCTTAATTTGAGGAGATATTACATACTACAGAATCGCAATTGTTGTGTTATGTTGCGCATTAATAGAAAATAAGTGAATCAGAGCGAGAAACAAAAAAATATATATTTCGAAATTTAAGTCCAAAGGCATATTTTGCGAATTGTAGATAATGGTCTCTCCTAACCGTTGTTGCTTACGGCGGCCAATCTTATTAGAGATTAGCCAACTACGCAGGAGATATTATATTGCAAGCGTGTATAACAATGTTCAAAAACGGTCACTCATGTATGGACCGACAATATCAGCATATCTTGTAATATGGCAGATATCTTGATCTGCTTGGTCGCCACTAAGTCAGGGACCCCTTAGGGACCTCAGATTTGTAGCTAACAACGAGGCTAATCTGAAGCTTCAGAGGTAGGAATTATGCTTGTGTCTTTTTAAAATAATACCTAAATACTATGTCGAAAAACTCAATTTAACGAATTTCTACAATATGAAGATTCAGTCACTTTTGTACTTCTAGGTACTATTACAACTTCCCTATTTTATTACGTACATAAAAGAATTCGATGCTACAAAGCAGAAAGATTTCTTATAGGTTTACGTCAGATTTATTTTTTAAAAAAGCTTCGACGTCAAATTTATTCATTCATTGGAAAAATTCAATTATCTGCTCGATGCTCTTTTTTATTGGTCATTGGGCTGTATTGTAAAATAAGATCATTTATATTTTGCAAAACAATTTTTATGTTAACTACAAGATGTCTAAATTGATGTTTTCGATCTGATTCTCTTATTTTATGTAACCGGTATTATTTTTAAGAACTGCTTGTTTATTAAACTATACCTTTTTTGTAAGTTTGAATCTACACTAAACTAGGTAATGGAAGCTTTTGCAAGTTGCGAAAGTTTACGACGACAAAATATTTGAAGTCCTTACAAGACTAACATGACTACTAAGTAGAGTTGTTACGGCGTGGTTTCGGCAAAGTCTTATGAACATTATGCATTATGGTAAGACGCCGTTACCACCGGATATTAAAACATTTTATCTACAAACACCTGGATACTTGCAGGTTTTTGCGTAATTTTATGATAAAAGCTAAGAGAAAAGATCCAATAATGGTTGTGTTTTTTGGAGATATTTATAGATAGAAGAAAAGAGTGGTTAAAGAAACTGTAATGGGTTTATAAAAACTAGAATAAAATGGGATAAATAATGGGACAAATCTAAAATATAATAATTGTTATGTAATTAACTAGGTATAAATGCTGTTTTGCTTTGAATGTATGTAAATTTTTTAGATGTAAATAAGATAAGCAGATTTAACAAAAATGCGTTTCTTATAAAGTGACTGAAAAGCTACAAATAATATCACCCACGACTTTTCAATGGCATCCAATCTCTATTTCCATCAAAAGAGGCCGCCCGTTTAAGAAAATCTCCAGCTATAACATCGCCGAAGTTAGCGAACTAAAAAAACTTGGATAAGAGCAATTTGCCAAACTACAACAATTTGTTGGCGCATCAAATGATGATGATATCTTTGGAATAGTATGTGCTTTGTGTGAGTAATAACGATGTAATGTGGCTTATTAGAACAATAATAAAGTTTTTATATGTCTAAGGGCAAATAGATTTGAAAGCTACAATTACTTCACAAAACCTTTTCCTTAGTTAAAGTTCTACGAAATTTTAAGTTTTAACGGTTGCATGCAGCAACAAAATTTCGAGTTACAAAGTAGCTCATATTGAGATAGAGATCTAACTACAGACATTAATTGTGCACCAAAACTTTATAAAGTTCCACATTCGTTTCACGTCACTATGTCTGTAAGTTAGTTAATGGGAAGCTAAAGTTTTGCAGAACTTATTAACAGTAAGGTTTTATATTTATATTGAAGAATATACTTTAAAAGTTTAGACACCTATTTGTATGAGAAAAGATAGAGTTAAAAACTTTAAAAACGGTACATTATGATGAGTTTGATGGTATATATTTGAACGTACTAAAACGTTCAATTTAACTTTGAGCTGGATGAATGAAATATTTATACTTTAGTTAAGGTATCAAAATCGTAGTTAAATCCGAATTGTTTAAGATATTTTTTACGATCAACAAATAAAATGAAAACAACTCGTAACCTGATTTACTTTATTGCAAACAAATTCGAGTACCTACCTAGTACTTAGCTAAGTACCATCTAGTAAAACTATTTATGTCTATCACAAATGACAATTTATAGCATCCATAAAATCTATCCATTCCATAAATACTGGACTTACATCCCTTGAGTAGAGCACCGAAAAAACTAAATCAAGTATAATACAAAATCGATATACGAATATAACACGATCAAAGCAAATAATGTTTCAGGACAAAATTTCCATACGTCTAAAATAAGTGATACGTATAGTAAGGGCTAGGATAGTTCCTTGAGGGACCCTTTTAGTGGGCACCAATAAATCAAACCCTAATGGAGTGTGTAAGCCTCTCGTAGGGTCTATACGCATAATATTTTCGAATTTTACACTAGGTAAGGATGGATCCGGTTAGAAATGGTCCGAATATTGATGGGATCCCATGTTGACATTGTAGTACGCATTAGATAGAATGACTGGACAAAAAATGGAAAATATCCCTTGTGCAATTTTGCTTAGTCATCGAGCAGTATGTTACTGATATTTCGTGTAGCTTTGTGATAAGAAGCGACAATCTACCACCGAGTATCGAGATTACGTTCTTTTTTTATTATTTCTACATAAAAGCAACATAGTCTTGTGTTGCTCGTCATGTGGTGGGTCATTAGTGGCAAACATGTATAGGAGTATAATAATATCGATCTTTAGGTTCATACTCAAGTAATCGTTTTTAATATTATACTTTCAATTCTTTTAGATAATTTTGTTAGTAAAAATCTAAAACTTTCTACTACTACCTAATAGTTTTAGTCCTAGATATATAATGTTAAGTTACCGACTTTCCTTGGTCTTCATTTAAAAATATTTTTTTGCATCAATTCCACAATTTTCAGTTAACACACGGCAATGAAACAACTATATAATTCAATGTGGAAATAAGCTATACCTCTTTGCAAAATTATTGTACAGACAAGTTGACTTACTGATTTCTAAATGCTTGTATTGATAACTGTTCTGTTTAGTTCCAAAAAATAATACAATTTAATTCAAGCCTTGAAAGATTTTGTTTTATATTTAAAACTGATGAAAGATGTTTTTCGCAATTTACCCATTCGCATTTAATATTGAAAAGGATTACGGTCCCAGTTGTTTTGAGGGAGCACCAGAAAAAGTTTTGTAAGGTCTACCCCTTAAACGAGGCTTGGGGTTTAAGTGGACGTTCTCTGTAATATGAAAAGTTTGACAGTTAGCGACAAAGTGAAGTAAAAAGTGCCCTTAAAACTATGTAATGGTATTAAAAAAGATTATGGGTATAAATGTTGTTGTAATGTCGACTAGACGTGTTTGTATTGATATTTTAGATCGTTATGAGAAGCTTAAAACTAGTTATGATATTACAGAAGTGGCAAAAGTTTAGAAAACTGCCTCTCAACAATATAAATGAAGAGAGAGTCTTTAGCCTAACCAGCTTAAAGCAAATACGGGATAGGTTACACCTAATGAATTGAAATCCAAACATTATTCATCTAGAAGCATAATGAATCGGTAGAGAAAAGAGACACATACAAGCGATTCTAGGCTATGTTACCCAAAGGCTTTAAAGAAAGTACACAAGAAATGATAGTGAGCAAATTGTGAATAATAAAATAATTGGATTGACTAGGGCAGATTCTAATACAACATTTTTTTTAAAGATGTTGTATTAGAATCTGCCCTAGTAATAATAAAGCAATGCGAAATTGTGGTCCAACACTACCAGCATTCCTGTTAACCCCTCCAACTAAACTCAATGGCTTGTGTTAGGAGGGGGTCATGTCGGTATAATAGGTAGGATTCGAACCCGACCTCACGATTGCAAGACTACCGCTACAAATCATTTAAATCTATCAATCATTAATTTTAAAACTTTAAAGTACTCTTATTCAATAAATATTCCATCAAGACAATATCTTCAATGAAATAAGTTTAACGACTTAATGACCTTGAATATCCTTCACTTGGCATAATTAAGCAGACTTTAAGTAAGTAATAATTAATTAAATTTATGAGGATAATATTCTATTATTAGATGACTTAAATATCAAGCCTTTGTTTTCAAGTATATTCTCAATCGTAATTTGAATGAATAAAATCCTTGTAACAGCGACATTTACTACGGTTGAATGAAACATTTTTAAAATGTGATTATGGAAAATTAATTTTCTTTCAAAACAAAAACAAGGCTAACAACAGCTTAACCAAGTATTAAAAAGTGGTGAAGAGAAACTTTGCCCGGTTTGAGATGGACACAATTTAATTAAATAATTTAATAGGTAACTTAAATCATACTTCTTTGCCCCAAAAAATATGAAAGGACGTAAACGATGCAATTAGGTGAAGTTTACGTCGTAACTGTTTTCCAGGCCATTGAGGGTACAATAAAAAAAAAAAGTTGAACTTGTTTTCAAAACTTTATTTTGAGTAATTTTAATGTGAAAATTTTGTTAATTGTTATAATATCACATTATATTTATGTACTGCATTTAGATTTTTTAGACAATCAATTTTGTACAAAAATACCATTTAAATAAATTGAACATTTCTACAATTGATAAAACGCAGAGATTCTCAGTTTAATATCCTAATAATATTAAATTTAGATTACTTAAATAATATACTTTACCTAATTACAGATTAATCATTCAGTTATACATTATTTAATTTTATTAGTTAAACATTGTTATTAAAGTTAAATTTAGATTAAATTACTTAACTATTAGTTGAAAATTATTAGTATTGACAAATAACAAGTTAGTAAAAACCAAAACACTAAAATCCACCTTTTCTACGAACGTCAGAATCATACCCCAAACTTTAGGCAGCCATTAAACCAAACGTTTCTCATCCAGTGTAATATGAAAAGCGCTTAGAAAAGATTGCCCTAATGTTGTTACAGTTCATAGCAGCCGCAAGGGTGCCATAAGCAAATGTTTTGTACGAAGCTATTGAAGTAACTGCCGAAGCGCCGACCCAAATATACAGACAAGAACTGTAGATATAGATTTAAATAAAGATAGAAACACAAATATAAATAAAAATTGATATGTAGGTTATAAGGGAGGGATCCCACCACCCACCCTCGATCTGTGAATCACCACGATTGAAGTAGTAAGGAAATGCCCTTAATGCAACAATCGAAATAGATTGACAGACCTCAGATCCACAGGACAGTTTGTTGATCCTCAGCTCAGTCGGTGCCAAACTGCTCTGTATAGACGAAGTTTCACTTCGTGGAAGCGGAATATTGCAAGTCAAGGGTCCGGAGGTGCCTACCACTCAACTTGGTAAGAGTACCTGTCACTAATTTTCTTTGTTGCAGGTCTCTCTTTTTGAGTGCGGTCTGTCAATCTATTTCGATTGTTGTATTAAGGGTATTTTCTTACTACTTCAATCGTGGTGATTCACAGATCGAGGGTGGGTGGTGGGATCCCTCCTTTATAATCTACTTAAGATGGATTTCCGCCATGTTACGCCTGATTCAATAGGTTATTTTGAAAATTGATATGTTTGGCTGGCTTGTTAGTCTAGTAGTTAAGGACTGTGACTACCAAGCCCGAGAACGTGAGTGTCGTAAGGGATTTTGCTACCGAAGGACGTATTTTAAAGCCTTACTGCGATTGCCAAGCGTGGCGATTATGACAATTACCCCCAGGTCCTAAAATAAGTAGATCCGCACTCAGCAGTGGTACATCATACCACCATCATCACCATATATATAGGGTGATTTGTATGATATCTTAGAAATTCATACAGGGTCCACCCAAAACGGAGATATAAAGATTAAATTAATAATAAAAAAGCAGATTATGATTGCCTGTGTAATTTTTTTATAAATCGAGGAGGAGCTTGAAGAGAATTCGAGAATGTTGGCTGATTATTCTTTAGCTATGATAGTTAAATGTGTCAAATGTGTGAGTATAGAACTTGGTAATGTCTATATCGAAGTAATGAATTAGACAAATAACTCACGATCACTAATTATCAAACTATAGCGACATGATTGGTATGAGACTGCCATTGATTCATAGCTATCAATTCAATCATTCAACATCATCGGTCCGGTGGTGCGTGGTGCCTGCCATTAGAGTTGGTGAAAATACTTGTGACTAAATTCATAACGAAATCAATGTAACAAGGATTTTTTTTTCAACTGAGGGGGTTCGGGTTTGTTAATATTTTTTTATTATTAAGAGAAATAGTTGTGTGACTACTTCAATCCGCAGACAGAAGTCGAGTGGTAGGCTTCTCCCATAATAATTATGATCGATTGATATTTCTGACATCTGCCGCTTTGTTCAATCAATTAAATACTAAAGTGATTGAATTCTGAAAACTTGGAGTAATAAAGTCTGTAAACGAGGTTTTCAAATAATATGACGAGTATTGTAAGTACCTTCACTTAATTTGCCTTTTTATTGCAAATCAGAGTTTCTATGTCCTTTCAAATACATGTTTCACAGTTCAAATGATATACCTTACATGACAAGTATTCATAATTAAATTACTATTCATAAATAACTTACGTACTGAAATGAATGAACCATTTAGCTGGCAGGAGGGGGGACATTTGGGTCTCACTAAAATTTGAACTTTAAAGCATAATATTTCACAAACGGATATCTAAAACTAAATATGGTCTTCCCAACCCCTAACCATTTTTTAAAGACCTATGTAGATACACGATGGGGTAGGTGACAAAAAAAATCACGTCCTCACTGACTAACGAATAAAATGTTTTTCAAGATTTTATTCTTTGTCGCTGTAAGTTATATGTGTATCCATGCAAAATTACAGCCTTCTTGCACTAACAGTCTCTAAGCACAGCTACGGACGGATGGACAAGGCGAAACTATAAGGGTTCCGTTTTGCTATTTTGGCTACGGAACCCTAAAAAGAAAAATAACAAAAGTTGTTTTATTAAAACAGCAAAATAACTACATAAATGGAAATGTACTGTGGAAAGATGTAACATAACTAATCACAAAAAAAAACAAGTTTAATATTACTAAATTCATCGCACAATTTAATGTAATACAGAAAACCCTTTACACCTTTACGATCTCCACGTTAGTGCTTGAGCCTCAAAACGCGCAGACGTACTAAAATTAATGAAGAGACAAACTGAGCCACGCTTTCACGGCAGCAATTTTACAATTATTGTTATTGTCTTATTTCAGAGCGCGACACATTTTACGCAGTTATTCTGGAAGAGAATGTATAAACACAGTCGTTGTGGTAAACCTACGGAAGGCGTATAATATTTTTAATGGACTGTATGAATGGAGCAGTAGTCGGACCAAAGGTAATAATTGTTTCGTGGTCAATCATCAGTGCTTTTTACTACCCTTAACCTTGTTATGCCTGCACTGCTTTTGTATTCGTCATTTGAAAAGATGTGTCCTCTGTGACACAGTTTGCCAACCTGTTCTCTAATTCATAATCTAATTGTTAATAAATAAATAAATATTCCCTGGATACTTGATGGTTGTATTTAAAAGTCTATAAGAGCTTGGTCACATCAGGTTACGCTATATTAACTGCAACCAAAATATAGAATTTTATTTTATTTTTCCATATTACAACTGAATGGCAAAACTCAGATTTCAATATTGATATATCTTGTACCTCTATCGTATAATAGAAACCAAACTGAACCTGTATGTTAGAGATGAAGTTTCAAGAGGTCTCTGATAATTTCAAGACTAGAAACATTACACAGTACATTCTCAATATCTATGTTTCTAGTATCTTCCTTAAGTGTCTTTTCCTTAGAAATGGTTGTCTGGTATATCTCAGTCCCACTCAACAGTAATTTTATTGTTTCTACAGCCATTTCTTTGATTAAAGTCATCTCCAGCTTTAGCTTCACGGTTTGTTTGCGTACATTTAGTATTTTCTTTTGCGATTTACTTTGTAAGCAATTTTATTACTCATTAGTTAACACTGCAGTCATTTAATATAAAAAATATACCGTTCAGTATCTGCGTCATCGTCTTTATTTAACTTTAAGCTGAAAACAAGAATATATCCCGCTGTTCCGGTAATTAAAAAGAAGAAGAGTGAAGTAATGGTGTCCTGGTAGTGAAAACATCGAATTCATAAGCGAAAAGTAGAGATTTGAATGTCACGCTTTATAGTGCTGCTTAGGGGGAATATAGTGAAATCAACATCATCATCATCATCATTCTATCGCAGTCCACTGCTGGACATAGGCATATCCAAATGCACGCCACTTTGTTCTATCTTCGACTTCTCGCATCCAGCTTCAGCCAACCGTTTTGCGTAAATCATCACTCCAACTGGACTGAGGGCGTACGACACTACGTTTGCCGAGACGCGGTCTCCACTCAAGAACTAAAATAATCAAGAAATCTCCTCTAAAGAAATCAACATATTTAATGCTAAAAAGCGTATGGCGTATAAAGTCAGTCTCAGTCAAAAAAAAACAAATAAAAAATTTAAACTTTATTCACTTAAGAACAACACTAACTACACTCTCAAATCATGATTCTAAAATCTAGAATAATGACTTTTCACAGGAGTCCTACTGCTTGCGAACAGGTATTACATGTACCTGTCATGCACTTGTTCCTGTTCGTAAGCAATAGGTAACGGTGGAGAAAAGAACAAGGCAGTAATAACTCGCAGCAACTCTTTTCAAATTGCGAATGTTTGCATACTGTTTATATACTGGTAACAAAGCCAAAATGTTAAAAATTGCAGTTAAAGTTACACTTTAATCAAACGTAATTATATTCTAATTAGATAGAACAAAATTGGAAACGAATATAACAAACGAATAGAACAAGAAACGAATTTATAAAATTCTGCTACACAGTACTGAATAAAGTTAGGAGTATGCAAATCAGTCTAAGTACTAACTTGGGGTTCACAATATAATGAAGCAATGTTTCATCCGGAACGTTGCGTGCACTGTTTATTAACAACAAAATAGTCAGATTTATGTTTATTAATGTTTTATACTTGAATTTAATGCACAGCTGTAGCTTGGGGTATGTATATTACTTTCTACACGACAGGATTGAACTAAACATATTATTATGTTTTTAGTACTGCTTTGTTTACTGTTACTGCTTATAGGAGAGTATATTTCCTACTAAATAATGATAACCATAATATACCATTATTAATTCGACAAAGGTTGAAGATCGTCCAAACACCTGAATGTTTCATTTTTGTGAAGCCAAGAAAATTCTTAGCTGTCGCAAATTATGGTTTACTTGGATAGTTAAAGCATTTTTTTCATGGTAAACCTTAATTCAAATAAACCCATTTGGTTGATTTTTTTATACGACAGTATATAGACTGACAAACAAAGGCGTCAAAGTTATAGCAAATGTTTCAGACGAAGATATAAATAAACATGCATTCTAATAATAATCATAAAAAGTAATAATCTATACTAATATTATAAAGATGAAGAGTTTATTTGTTTGTTTGTTTGAACGCGGTAATCTCAGGAACTACTAATCCGAATTGAGATTCTTTCACTGTTGGATAGCCCATTTTCACTGCCTCTTTGGCGCGGTGGGAGTGTATCCGGTTGCAACGCAAGAGGTCGTGGGTTCGATCCCCACCCAGGATAAAACTTTGTGTTATGAGCACGATGGTTTATTCTGTGTCTGGGTGTTATTTATCCATAATATATATGTATTTAGAAATATATACGTATGTTTATCAGTTGTCTGATTTCCATAGTACAAGCTCTGCTTAGTTTGGGATCAGATAACGTTGTGTGAGTTGTACCAAGATATCATTATTATTATTTATCGAGGAAGGCTATAGGCTATGTAACATCACGCTACAACCGATAGTAGTGGAACAGCAATAAGATATGTTGCAAAAACGGGAAAAAATTACGCAGACGAAGTTGCGCGGGACAGCTAGTATCATATAAAGTATAAGAATAATATATTACGAACTTATTATTTATTTTGTATTTTTTATTTATTTAATTGTAGTCATCAACCACGAAGCGTAAGAACGAGAGTAAATTATTCTTCAACAAAGGCCACCAGCTGAATGTAATGCAAATTGAAGTTCCGAGCTAGCGTTCGTTTCCAAAGTGCTGCTGAAACTCAACCGATGCTTTGAAACAATCGATATTAAGTTAACGATATTTCTTGTACAAAATTTAAATTGATATCCTCTGTAATATAAGTGGATAATTTGTAAACTCTGTTTCAATTATGGCTTGAACCAAACCATTAGCGCGATGATTGGGATATTTAAACGGTTACGCGTGAAGTCTTTTGAATTCCTAAAGGAATTGGTTGAATACATTAAAAGCTTGATTGACGCGGTATGTCTTGTAATTTACCCAAATGATTAATGTAATGATATAAAAGCTACATTAACTACCTAATTATGATGCGATGCGCAATTTTCATAATAGTAGAACTCATTCAAATCACTCTGCTGGTCTGGTGAAGTTCATATTTCCGAAAAAAAAAACAACATTAAGTATACCGACGATTTGACTCATCAAGGCACTGCTGTATAAAAGACCGATAAGACAGTATTTGACCCGTATTGTGTCGTCCATATAGTAACAGTAATCTTAAACTTGGACAATACCCAAATGACACCTTTAAAAGTGTTGCGAGTGTCCATTTAGGCTACAGAAATATTGTACAATCGGGTATGAATAAAAATAATAACAAAATACACGTAACGCAAACATAAAATAAACAGTCAATTTTAAATAGATACATAACGGTTATATGCCTATCTAGATGTTTAAAAAATTACAAAGCAAAAATACTAAAAGTATATTAAAAAAAAAAAACGTGTTTCGCATCTACATCGAAAGGACGTCAAAGGGGTATGCCCACCAGCAGTATCGCTAGTATTTACGTTGTGCCACAAGTTGATGAAATGTATAATTCTTGTTTCTAATTATAACGTTATTATATAATGATATGGAGTCTCACATTTGCCGGAATATTGAGATCCAATTATTAGTCTTTCAGTTTATTTATTTCCTTTTTTTTCGTATGAAGTTATTTTTAACGATGGTAACACTATTACAAAAATAAAATCGTAATATCGATTAGGGTTATTATCGATTTTTATTAAATAATTAATATAAATACTCTATTAATTGTTGCACCGTTTAAATGTAAAGAACGATAATATTTATACACTATACTTTTTAATAAGCATATTCTTTGATACCTTTAGATTAGGACCCGGTTCGATTAAAAATAAGAACATAGTAATGAATTTTAATAAAAAAATCGATTTGTATAGGATATGACAAAAGTTATGGCAACACTGAAATGTAATGTCATGTCACTTGTTTATCTGTGCATAAAGATTGTTGGCGCCGGTCCATTATGAAAACAGTTTAAAGTGTTAATAACAAATAGCTTTTGTTATTTCTCGTGGTGTGTATGATATTGTGGTTAAATTACGTGAGTTTGAGATAGAGACTCCATAAACATAGTAACAATCAGAAATATTTTGTGAGACAGAGACTCGTACCAATATTGTGACAATTGTGAAGTGTTTGTGAGATAGAGATTCGGATTATATATCACTGCAAAGCCGAATTCATAGCCATAAACTAGTGTTACACATCATGTGTAATACATAATTAATACGCAAATTCATAGTTATGCCCAATTTTCAATAAAAAAGTATAAATATTTCGATTTTCGAAGTTCATCCACCCATATCAATTAAACCTGGCAAATTAGGTAAATCATTGTTGGTTTTTCTGAAAGTATATATTAATGTCTACATAAATCAGTAGTTTTCATCTTGGCACAACAAAATTTGTAGCGATACTAAATTCCATAGTCACTTGAACAATCGCCTTTAGTTTAATACCAGGCACAAAATTGCTGTGTTCAGACAGTTCAAATATCTAGAGAAAATAAAATAGAGAACCAAAATAGTTCCTTTTATTCAGTGTATCGTAAAGGAAATTGGATTTTAAAAAATATGATCGTATTCAGCGGCTTGTTAAAAGCTATTTTAGGCAGCGCAAGGATCGAGATCAGTAGAGCTGAAATTACCGGTCCAATGGGGCTCTTTGTACCCTAAGTAATCAATAATAAAAATACATACATTTTATATGTAGCTTATACAAAGCCCAGAGATTATTTTGTCAGTGGGGACCATCACAATACGAGCGTTGAAGACCGTTTTTTTTTTAGAAATATTGAACGAATACCGAGGATTTCGATGTCGGTCTTCATGTCATTTTGCTTGCTACTTCCCCATTTAGTCAATTAAAGAAAAGATAGGCATTTTTCGACTGAGCATTCCATTGAGAAGCTTTATGCAGGGAATATAATTAAATATTAAATATTGTTCTGCAACTTCTTAGTAATAGCAATTATTATTCGTATTCACGAGAACAGAATTCACTTCGTTAAGTATCAAGAGAAATTTTGATGGCCCATAAATGTGTTAGGATAGAACATTAATGTCTAAGAACTGTTTTATCTCAAATAGAGACATTGTTGAAATTGTAATGAAGCCGAATTTCTAATGCATAAAGACCTTGAATTTTAATATGAATTTAAATCATTATTTTATATTCTTGGTTCGTATGAAAACTGAGTATTTCGTTTTGGAAGTTATTAAAATTACGCAAATTATATTGCAAAATGGTTTCACAACATCGGTTATGATTAACATGCAAATGACATATTTGATGTAAACTAACACATTATGATATTTAATTGTGAATGTCAATCGTAAACATCGCTATTTGAAATTAATTATTCTACTTAAGTAACTAAACATATTGCATAATATAGTATTAATTATAGTTTGCGATAAGTTACTAAAACCCTTCCTTTCTATTTCTTACTGTTTTCTATTTTAAACAACTTACTTTATTATTTATTTACAACATCCAATAAAAAGCAAATTAAGGGCCAACGTAAGGACACGATACAAAAACCAGACAAATAATTCAACACCTCCATCAAAACAAAGTTAATTACAAGAATATTGCTGAACCACGCAATTTGTTGGAAATGGAACCTTTTGTTCAAAAGCGGTCCCAAAATAAAACCTTGGGGGACCCTGCGCAATTCATGAGCCTAACACATAACATCCTTAAAATAACCGACTGCAAATAAAGTTGGACATTGTAATTTAACAAAAGGTACACGTCAGGTTAAGGGCATGTTGGGACGACTGTCACCTACCTTTTTTGTGGCACAAGTCATAAGCTTAGTTTTGAGTGTGTTTTTTACGATTCTGCTTTACTCGTATTTAAGAGATCACAGTGAGGTGTTGACAACGTTTCGTCCCATATGTTTTTAATTTCTTTTGTTACATGGTTTTGTGTAAAAATCTACTCTACTCTATCCTACAGTTGTGTTTTAAGTACTGTTATTAAACTGTAACTGCTGAATAATAATCTGCTTGTGGAGCTTATTTCAAATATCTAAATTATTTGTGTATAACTTTAGATATTTGGTAGTTCAAACAGTTTTCCAGCTTTAAATGATGCTATTTATGAATAGTATACATTAAATTAACCAAAGCCTGTATTAGCTAGTTACATAATTATGCGAGTTTAATATTCGGCATTTCGGACATTCTTTGATTTTCTTCCATAAATAATTTTATAATGTACTGAAATTGATGCAAATGGTGAATTAAACTAGTTTGCATTATATATATATATATATATACCTATATATATATATTTATATTATATATATATATATATATATATATAATATAAATATATATATATAGGTATATATATATATATATAATAAGAAAATGTGGGATGTGTTGCTTCGAAATTAATACCTATTTAAAGTGCAAATAATATAAGAAGCTAGCAAATAACTTTATAGTAAGCAAATAATCTAAATTAGATGAAGCTTGAAAACTTGTTTTATTAAGAATTTTGACGATAGTGATTAATATTCTGAAAACTGTTTTTTAAGACTATGATCAGCCAAATACTTTTAAGTAAATTAAAGGTAACGCGAACAAACTCTAATTATACCACAAATTAACAAGATGAGATTAATTAAAATTGTTTCAAATATTAATACAATTTTGTTCTACTTTATTAATTTAAATTATAAATACGCAGCATTATGAATAAAATAAAATATTCTAAGTTTTTATCTGTCTGGATTGACAGATAAAAACTTAGTAACTTAGTGTTGTGTTTGACAGGAATGAAATTGTTACACTCAGTTTACCAATTATATAAATTGATAAACAAACTCCAATTCCAAAAATTCAACAAAATACCTATTTAAAATCTTGTTGATCATTAATTTATAAAAAAACGAAACAACAACCAGAATATGTTATCAAGAAAATGAAATATACATGATCAATAAGAAGTTCCAGATCCAAAAAATAAAGAAATATCGAAGTATTGGTAGTTGGCAAATAATGTTCCCCACTTGCTAGTCTGAATTATCTTGTTTTTGTTCTATCTATATCCAATTCAATATTATTTTGAGTGATATATTAGCTAGAAAAACACACATTGAAACTAGATTGTGGTCAACTTAATTTCAACTTGCCTTTGTTGTCTGGGAAAACTTTCTTCTTAGACTACTATTTCCATATCAATTATTTATTTTTTGTCGAGTTTGCTATATTGTCGTTTTATCTGATTAATGTCCGCCTCATTTAACTACAGTATATTTTATTATTTCTATGTTCAACAAAACGACCGATACGAACGATATTATTCAAATTGAATGAAAAGCTCCAATCTCAAATTCAATCTTAAACTGTACAAATGCTAGCCAATATTTTTATTTAAATTCTCGTAACAGCTGACACGGTCAATATCAGTGGAACTAAAACGCCAACACAGCATGTCTGCACCACACAGCACATTATATGTTAATCAAGGCACTGTCCCGTTTGGAATTAGTTGAAGGCCCTTGGGACAAACATTGGACACCGCATTAACATGTTTATAGTGTCTACACAGGGGACCTTTCAACGACTAAGCCACATGGGCAGGGATTGGACAAACAAGGATTAAGGATGTCATTTCTCGCACGGCTCCGTTTGACCGCTATGAAGACGACATAATTTATGGGAGTCTTTATTAATAATTCAGGTCTTGTAAACAAAAGACAAAATGTACAAGACAACATCATCCACATAAGCTGGCAACTGTTACATTAATGAGAACTAACATTATTTATTACAGATCATGCACTAGACAGTAATTATATGCTGCAATAGAAGATTCTCTGCTAATTTATTTACTGCAACTTCTATAAAACTCCAATAATTGATGCTAAGGTTACCTTGTGAAAGCCTAGTTTAAACTCCAACGTTATTGCTTGGCTGCATTCTCCTCGCTTAACTTTTAGAAGTCTCACCTCTTTGGAAACTGGCCAAAAGATTATTGTTCACCTTTTTAAGATATTTGGAACGTTGTTAAAGAAATTTGCAGTGCAAATAATGTTGCTCGCAGCATCGGGATTAATGTTTGCTGTTATGTAGTTTTAAATTGGATTTTTTAGTTCTGCTTTGAGTTTATAGTTAATGTGTAAAATTTACTTAGTTTAGATATCAAGCAAATTTCTTCTATCCTTAGCTTGGTTTAGGTATGACATATTTCGCTTCATTACATTACTATAGTTTCTTGAAAATAAAAAATGAAAAAGAAAGTGCTAAGAATAGTTAAAAACTAATGTGCTAACAATTATCTACCACTGACTTTGTCTGTTATTATCACTTACTTCTATACTCTCGTACGTCATAATGAAATTATGTAAAAAACCTTTAAACATTCGACACAACCATGTCTTTGTATCATAACAACAACTTCTACAATGGAGAGTTTAGCTTTCATCCCTGTTTATAACAGGCAGCTTCAATCTGTTTGAGAAACTTTTACAAAGTTTATAACATTTTTAACGAATTAAGTTTAGGGTCAGCTCATTTTTATTCCTAAACATCCAGGATGAAAAAGGATGGCATTCATTTATTAAAATAAATTTTGTTTTACCCTAGCCGTTGTAAGCAAATTTTATTTTAATGGAAATAAGAGGTGCCGTTAATAAGATTATATTTGGTATAAAAAGGGTTTCACTTAATCATAGGAAGGTGAAGTTAAGGGTTGGAAAAAACTTCTTTGGAAAAGGATCCTGCCTTCTCGGAAGAGAATTTGTTTAGTATGTTCCTATATTTTAACTTGTGATAGCTTTGTGAATGTGCATTATAGCGTTAACTTTCTTGAATTAATAATTAATATTATTATTGTGACTAGGTTTGGGCCTCTAGACAGGTGGCATAAACTCTCATCGAATAGAATGTAAGGCGAATCGATCGCGATCTTTAAGTTGAACAATAGGAGCCCCGTCGCGCTTATGGTAAAACTAAATCAAACCCTTGCGAAGAGTAATAGTTTTTGTCATAACAAAAACTATTCGTTTATTATAATGACATGTAGATAAAGTGAAATTCACAGTTAATGCTATAAAATTTTAAGCAATCGTTTGAGAACGACTCCCAAAACTCCTTAATTATTTATAACACTTCCTGCAAAAACATGGCAAAGGGCGAACTTAATGCCATAGGCGCTCTCTACTAGTCAACCTTTGGGTGGTGGTGAGAAGAGGGTGGCAGGTGCTTATTAGTTAAACTATTAAATTAAAACAAAACGAAACTAAATAAACACAAAACATATACATATTAAGAAATAAATATCCTATAATATAATAAACAATATAATACATACATACAAAATAATACTGATAAATATTTAATTATCTATATAAACATATAATATGTCATATACCGAGGACAAACGTTTACTCTGCTGCAGCTTTCAGAGAAGTTATATATAGCTGACGTACTTTATTTTTAAATACAAAGCGGCTGGTGTACAATCTGATTTCCACAGGAAGCGCATTCCAAAGACGAGAAGCTTGCACTGGGAAAGAAGAATGTGAGAAGAAAGATAAGTAGGAGCATTCGGAGAATAAAGGAGTGAGTAAAGCAGGATCAGCGCTGCCGAATAGGCAACCATGTCAGCTGGGAGCGATAATTCTAAACATGGTCGTACTTACGAAGTTTAAATACAAATCGAATCCAATGGTTGAGAAGATGATCGAGCTTGTTGAGCAGATCTGCATTCAGGTCGAGATAGTCAATTATTGGAAAAATTAGCGTATGAACAATCATAGACTTGGTTTTAATTGGGAGAAAATTCTTAAGCCGTTAAAGAGCCCGTAATGTTCCAGTAACCTTTTGACTGACATTTGAGACTTAACATTGCCAGCTGAGTGTAGCATCGATGTGCAAGTCGAGATCTTTAACCGTCGGGCTAAAAGGAATGACCGTTCCACTAGAGGTTCACAGGTGTGAGAGATGGCACGTCGATTCTGCTGATCATTCTAGAGCTTCCTATAATTATGGCTTGACATTTCGTGGGATTTCCATTTAAACCAAATCTATCAGACAAACTTTTAATTTTCTTTAAATCCTGGTTAATCTTGTTCAAGATCCCGTAAGAACAAGATTTGATCTTGCTATACTATAATCATACATTTTTTTAGTGTAAGCAATACCTCTGGTGCCCTTTTGCTGATTTAAAAACTATACATTAGTTGTAACTACGCCTTCCTTACTTCAAGGGTCAGAGAACTCAAACTGAACACAGACAATTCCTGTAAATCCATATTTAACAAACTACTCGACGAAACATTCAACTTCCCATATCTCTTTAGGTAGGTCCTTAGGTCTATTGCCACTTCAAACTTCACATAAACTACTATATTTAATAATACATATCTATGTAAACTTGTTTACTTATGCTTCAATTTTTTTCTGTTTAACTAGAACCCTACTCCAGATACCTGATAAATTATGGTTGAACTGGATTTTTTGTAGTGCCAACCACTTATCCCTTTTCACTTGGTGATACTGTAAAGGACACGTTAGCTATTTTTTGCATGTAGGCGTAAAATTGGGATACAAGAGCGCCTTCCGAAATTGAAACTGCAAGCATCATCTTTGTGAAAAGTGTAATAAATTATATTGGTCGTAAGTACCTAGGTATGTGTTTGATTATTTGACAATCGCGACGGCTATAGATCTGTTTAATAATTTTAGTAAACGGATCTTTAAATCGTCGCAGTAATACATTATCATGATCATCAGCCTCTGTAGGTGCATTGCTGGACACAGCATCGAGATAATATTATGTATTTAATATTTACCTCAATAAGATATAGACCTCTCCCCTATGCGACTACATCCCCCCCTCCGCCTTCCGCATCCAGTCTATTCAAGCCCAGCAACTTTCTTTACGATTAATGCATAGCTTCTTATAAGCCATTATAACTTACGAAAGTAACTCTGAGTATCAGTTAAATTTATACGCTAAATAACTGGACCAAATTCGATATTCGTAACGTTTTGTCAATAATTGCGATAACCAATTGCCAAATAAGTTAAAGGATAAGTTATATTAATTGGTCCAAATAGCTTAGCACTGGTGGAAACGGGCTTAACTAAGCTATATTTTTATATGAATGGATGCGTGCTGTGGATGCTTGCTCCCGATGCGTGTTGTGGATGGTCGCGAATGGTAAAGCTATGTCCAGAGCAGAGTACCTACAGTGGGCGCGCACAGCTACCACTTACTCGCCCCACTGTTTCATAGTTACGTAGCTTAATAAGTTACGAAACAGACACATAGTTACGTAGCTCAGCTTTCAAATTGTGTAACTGCACAGCACATCTATAGTGGAAAAGCACCCTAAAGAATGTTTACATTTCCTTTCCAATAACCTTAAACGCTTTAATTAGCTTTTTTAATTAAAATGTATCGCGTTCAAGGAAAAAAAATTAAGCACATCACCGAATGCAAATTTTTCTGACTCACTCCTATGTTTAAGTCTATATCTCTGGTGTTTTATAAGCTAGGACAACGTTTAACACTAAAACCTTCCCAGAAAAAAGTGCAATCGAATAATGATAACTGCATCAAAAAAGGTTTAGTAGTTTATGAAAAATCGCGAACATACACACATATATACGGATAAAATAGTAACCGCGACTTGGTAAACGTAAGGTAGGACGACCCACAGCCAGATGGACTGACGACTAAAAAAAAGTCGCTGGAATGAATTGAATGCGAAAGGCGGAGGACCGAATGTTGTGGCGTAAGTTAGGAGAGGCCTATGTCCAGCAGTACCGATACAGGCTGATTGATTGAAACTGAAAACCAAATTTTTTTGAAAGTTAAAATAAAATACGTGTTAATAATAATTATGATTCCAATTTAAAGCGTAAACAAACTCACAAAGAATCTAAATATTCGAATCGGGCAAATCTTAATGTAATTGTGATTAAAATGGTGTAGCTCAGTTATAAAAGGCCTGTTATTTTGATCTATTATGAAATGATTCAAATTCTTCGCATTGTTAAACATCGGCTTGTTGTTATATTTCAGAAGTTTGTTTTGAATTTAGTATATAGGCTTATTAATATTCAAACGAACTTTTAAGTTTTAACAGGTTTCAATACTCAGGTAAGTACAATAACTAAGCGTATTTATCTAATAATTCAAAGGAACAAAAAATCTGATTCATCTCTGCAGACAACTGCAATCACGAATCAGATGTCTAAGTTAAAATAACTCCTACGTATACAAGTAAACATCAAAAAAATAATGTGTCTTGATTAAATGTTATATATATTTGACGTTGCATGAAAGACCACCGCTATTTGTAAAAGCCGTACAAATACGTGAGTCTTTAAATCAAAGTTTTATCAAGAAGTGTGATGACAACAGGCAGACTTTAGCGATGCAGCAACAAAATTATTATGAGCTTGTAAAAATAACGAGTTTTTTACAATTAATTACGATCTAGACTTATAATATTTTTACTGTAACTTAATTATAGACGTTAACACTAATTATATGACTACGAGTAATGCGAGTAATGTATCTTGCATTTTCTTAGAGCTTAGGTATGTGTGACGGATCAAAATTAGAATTAAAGCAGCGGTAACCTAATCTTAAGGCATCGGAGTCGGAATCGTATGTTGCGAGTTCGAATCCCAAGCATTATACTACCAAAGTGAACTAATTCCTATCAACAAGCAATTTAACTTAGTTGGTGGAATTAACAAAAACAACATACAGTTGGATTAAGAAACTCCTCCTTTTTTAAGTCGGTTGAAAAAGCTGTATGGGCCACTCAGATTGTAGTTATTTTTTTTGTTAATGCCATCTCGTTTATTTTTGCCTTCAAAAAATATGGGTCTTTGTTTGACCCATATATTTGTATGTAAGTTTGTATGTATGTCCGTTATTTTCTTGAAAGCTAGTGATCTGATTTAGATAAGGTTTTCGCTGTTTTATTGCATATTTTTCTGGAAAGGTTTACTGGTATAAAATGTTGTTGTAGTTAGTTAGCGAAATTTGCACTCGGTGATATGCTTCATTTTATTTTAAAAGTTGCAAAAGCATAGAAGCGTAAAATAAAAACTGGATCATTGAAATGAATTAGCATCTCAACATTATCAAGAAAAGCTATTTTAAACTCAGATTCTTTAATGAACCCGTCTAAAGTTGCATTTTCATAAACTCATGCACAACTTGTAATGAAATCTACATTGCATATTACAGAGTCGTCTCTCCGACTCGCCGCGCATACTAAGTAGGCGATTATTTTCGTAATTATTTCTAATATCTCTTTTAGTAACTTGATGAACAAACTTGGTTCACTTATTGGATATTACGTATGCGAGGTGGCCATCTTTAGGTCTTAATGAGCAAGTACGAAGAGATTAATAATGCTTTTAAGATTTTTCTTGGTTGGTTCTTATGCAAATTTTGTTAGGAACTTTGTTTTATTTAGGAGAGTGTTTTAATTTATGTTACGAGTAATAAGCCTTTATGGTTGCTAGTATTACTTTTTAACTGAAAATGTAAATACGGCTGAAAAACAAGAGTTTGATTGAATCGTTTTTTTTATTGATATACCCATACAATGAAAATATTAATGTCATGAGTGTGACAATATATGAGAATATATAGATGATTGTAACTCAATCACTCAAAAACTGTTGAATGTATTTTGATAAAACTTTACGGTAATACTCCCTACTTAAAAATAAATATGAGAATAACACATTCGCTTGTGATTTGGCATCTACACTTTAAGAACTACTTATCGCAACACATCTATTACCTTAACAACTATAAAAGAACAAACACTGATACCTGAGACCGGCTCAAACGAGTTGTCAGTTGTGTTTGTAGTTATTTGAATAATAATTGGAAAAAAACTACTTGATTAATCTGAAGTATTTATTATTTGAAAATCGAACCAAAGTAAAATTATATATGTTAGAGTTTGACTGATAGGCGAGTATGCCCTAGGTGGTACCCCGTTTAGAGTTCACTGGGCTCGTCGGACATCACGCATAGTCTTAGTAAAACGATGACTCATTTTAACAATTTGTATTTAATTTAAGTAAATTGATACTTGTTTACAGTTTGGAGTCTGATACATTAATGCCCCAATGCGTCCGGCTTGCTGCTTTTATAAACGATTCTCCCCACTACACAGACTGGTAGAGCAGCTGCAGCGTGTACTTGTTTTTCCTTGGAATGTTGTAAACAAGTGCAGGTGGTATTTGTTTGCAATCCGCTGGCATTGTATTCGTATACAAAACTGGATTGGGTATAATTCAAATATTAATTAATAATAATTAACGATTAATCAACAATTATAATCATAAACTTTGTAATTGCGCTATCGTATATAACTATATAGGTACAAAATACCAGCATTTTACCCGAAGAGAGTTTTACAACTTTGACGGCAGTTTCAATCTGAACCAAACTGATTGACCGCCTGAAAATCCAATCTGGCAACTAATCTAGCCTTACATCACAACGGTCGCTCGTCACAGTTTCTATGTGCTATATAGACTCAGCATATGGACGTATAAAGGATGATTTATGCCACACCGAGTAGAGTTTAAGCTAAGCCAGGCCGGAGTTAGTGTACGTCCGAGCCATGTGTTGAACTTGAAAATGTAACAAACATCTTAGTAAGCTAAGATGTTTGTTACATTATCAAGAGGGGTTCTACCGACACGTATTTTGAGTTTTGTGATGTTTGACATTAGGTATCTGTGAAGAAGTGGGAATAGAAGGTAACACATTTTTTTCTTTAAAAAGACTACTACCGCACTACGGTTCAATCCCTCTGTCATGGGGGACTTTACAAATATAAATCACAGCAACAAGGTACAACCATTTGTGCATCATACAAAGTTTTGTGTGTAATTCAAACCCTCAAGCTTTGCGCAGCAGTCGTAAGCACTCCCACTGCATCACCGAAACAGTCCTTGTATTTCTATACTTTAAATAGGAGTTCTCAATTAGAATATTTGGGCAGCATAAAGCGATAGTAGTCAACTGCTTCAGACTTAGGACAGACACGGTAACTGCTCAAGCGGTTTAATAATACCAATGCCGTAATCCCAGCCTGAATTAGTCGACTGCTGTTTCCTGTGAATTCGTCCCAATTAAGATTGCCAGACCTAAAAACGGTAACTTCGTAGCATTTAACATTCTTTATCGCTTTTTTGGCATAACTACAACGTCAAATCTACCTTTATCATAATACCACGCAAATGAAATATTCTAAAATCACTTGATAGCGACGTTTTATCACTAAATTTGTAGCCTTCCATCGGTATAAAAATGAAATAAGCGCTATAAAAGTAAATATAAACTACAGACATGAAAATAAAATAAAAACGTTTAAGTATTCTGACTAAGAAGTATAAAATGTGATTCTGACAGGTAATTGGTTGGATTTTTACACAAATAATATTAAAATTCTCTACCACGGCTTTGAACTATTTTTAAATTAGAATAACGCCCACCCACAGTATAAATACAAAACCTTTAATTTCAAAATAAGAATCAATTGTCTATTCGTTGAAATACGAGACGAAACATTTTTGCTTTCAAAAATCGTCTGTTTTTCTTATTACTTCAAAGTTTTCTCAGAAAAATCTTGAATGTCATTAAGGGTTGATTTATAGAGGCGGTACTGAAAGGGTTCTTAAGGTTTTCGTCCTTTCAAATACACATGTTTTGGGCAAGATTTGGAGCGACACATATTAATGTGTTTTGGTTTTAGATGCAATCTATTATACTTGAAGGGAATTAATCTGAAGTTGTTATGCTAATGTATTACGATATTTTAGGGTACATCTGGTCTTTCGTCTTGCGCTAATGTTACGCCATTAAAATATGTTTCTTTATCATTTCTGGTTATTGTCTTATTCTCATTTAAGTATCACTTTAATCACTTATAAATTAAAGTTGAAACTTTTTACAAAGTAACTTAATTTTTCAAAGCTTTTACTGGTATTCCCATCATTGTCCTCGCCATGCTTTTATAAATACATGAATTTAAGGAAAATTAATTTTCAAAAACCTAGTGAAATCAATAATTTAAAAACCGACTCACACCATTCACTAAGAGGGCAGTTCACAGAGAGTAGGTACTTTTAAATATATTTGAAAAGAAAAATTTAATTTCCTTTCTAAGCTCTAATTCCAGCTCAAGTTTCTTTATTTAGGCGATGATATCCAAATATTTCGACAAAATAGATATTTTAAGATACTAACTAATGCCGCCATGTTACGCCTACGCTTTTAATCCTACCTTGATAGGCTTTCTGTTCTATTTTATATTTTGTAAACGTGTAGGTACGTATTATGTACCTACACAAATTGAATTTTATGTTTTGTATGAGATTTCAGGACTTTAAACAAGGCATCCTGATTTTATCCATATTATTAATACTTTCAATATAATTTAAAACAGGGCATTCAAATGTAATTAAATTAAAGTATAAACATGAACAGCACTTTTCACCTTTAGCTACACTGTAACCTGACGGGTAACGCCCATTTGTTCTATGGAACATGACGTTTTTTTTTTCTTTTTATTCTACAGAATCAATTTTTTTTACTAACTAACTCTTCTAACCGTCTTTAGTGTACACTGGTTTGTGAGATACTTAGAGTTACACGATTATCTTAAGACGTCGACCATTAAAAAAAGAAATTAAAAACTAGCAGTACTTTAGCAAAAGACCTGTTAAAAGACCAAAACGATGAAAACACCTCGAACGATGGCATATACTTTCAATGGACCACAGAGACAAAGTTGCTACACATTTGATGATGTTACTCAATGAAATAATACCTAAAATAAGTTCAGCTGAGACAACATCTGATTATGGCTAAAAAGCCGATCTCAGATACAAAAAAGGAACAAAAAAAAACTAATCACCTCAGTCTACCGCCATTTGTGAAGTGTTATTAGTGTAGTTAGTGGAATGAAAAAAAATAAATAAAAGAATTGAAAATTATAATCTACGTATTAAAGTTGCCACCAAATACCCTAAACTAATCACAGATGAAGAAAAACAAACAGATATAGTAATTAAAGAGACCCTACATTTGAACAACGCACACATTAGTGAGGTAGTACTACTGTTTGAGCATACATATAATAAATATCTTTGCTCATTCCTTGCACTTAGCGTTTACACTTTTAGTAGTAACGGAAACGAGGCATGTCGGGTCTTGTCGTACACGGTACGTTTAACACGAATCGCTTACGTTTAAGATATTTTTCTTCAACAGAAGTTTAGAAAAATAAATTGAAACGTTAAATTTTGTAGAAACAAAACTGTAGTAAAACGAAACTAACATGAGGAGGGTTAGTTATCAACGAGTTAGAGCAAAAAATTGCTTGTTCAAATCGGTTGGATTCATAATGATCAACCAAGGATAGTTTTCGATACGCAATTCATATTGATGTGATCGAAATGTCGTCTAAGAATAAAATACAATATCTGTTTATATGAATAGTTTACAAAATTTTACGCGTTGATGAAATTTTTCTAACTAATATCGTAACAGTTAAAAGAAGTGCTAATAACGATGACAGATGTCGCTAAACGGAAGAAGATAAGTCAAGAGAAAAAATAATGTCGCTGAATATTTACCTGATGGAATAACTGTTCGTGAGCTTAATGCTAAAGCAAACGGTAAACCTTCGCTCAAAATTATTATGCAATATGGATAGCAATCCATCGATCAATAACATCTTAATGTAGGTTATTCAGCTAGTTTGTAAACATTCACAGCACTAACTCCCACTACTTCAGTGAATTCTGATCGGCAATCCGTTGTATTGAACACATTTGCATATCCCCAGCCAATAATATTGCACGACAAGCGATCTACGTGATATGCATCAGCATAACCCGTAATTACAATACCAGAATTGCTATAGATCATTGTTCTAGTTTAATATTAGACTTAATTATATTCCTAGCTATAGATAAATGGTCACAGCGAACGGATAGAATACATTAAATTATATTAGATTCTTACTAAAAATTTAGTGCTTGAATTTCAATGTTATTAGACATTTGAAATTTAAGTAACTAGATGCTTTAGAATTTTCTGGAATTGTTTGTTTATCTTACGGTCTGGTGAGAGTTGAGTGGATCTAGGTAATGAAGGATCGCTTTCAACGTGATAATTAAATTTATTGGCACTACAAGTTAGTATATCAATTTTAAATAAATTTTAAACAATTTTTGGTGATGCCAGGGTAACATAGTACCTTCTTCAAAATGGGAACTAAGTAGAGGGTAGGTTTCGATGACCATAGATGAATTATTATAATTAGTATTGATAATTTATTAAAAATTGATAGACAAAATGTTCATAATTTTAAACTTGTCCATGTTTTTTTATCTTCTTAAGTACTCAGCTCAGAGTCAGTCCCTATGGACCAAGTAGAAATTACGAAGCAAAAGGGCATTCAATCATTAATTATTTATTTTTAAGTATAAATAATGTACCTATTTTGAAGCTGTTAATCCACCACATCATATTACCAGTATTGCATATTACAAACATATAGTGTAAATTATTCATGTTCTTGTATCGAAGCACAAGGAATAGTTCCTCGCTACAATGTGTACTTTAGTTAAGGAAATTTAGTTTGGATTAAATTATAAGTTTCTGTTGCGCAGAGATTTATGTATTTGAAGATAGTTGTAATAAACTAAACATTGGGGAAACGTAATGGATGTTTAGGCTTCAGGCGATATTCACATTCACGTCGTGTTTGAGAATGACATGCCTTGGCATGCCTCGATATTCAAGGACGCTCATGTAACATCATCTGATATTAATAACAGATATTTTGTCGGAAACCACGACACAAGATATTGAAAAAGGGCCTTTATTTCAAATTAGATAACATTTATTAAACATTACACCGTATATGTATGTACTCTTATCGTAAAAAGTGATGAAATTAGATTGAGTGATAATTACATGCTTTAATATACAAAAACAAATAGGTTGCCATAAATACACAGAAAATAAAAAGCAATAGAATTATTCACAATTTATCAGACCCTCATCACACGAAACAGATAATTAATCATGTATGTATGTGTGTTCGAATACTCCGGCCCTCCCGAGTGCCCTACAGTCAATGGTCCTCAATATTTGGAGATGGAAAGCGCAAATAATGAACCCGTATGTATTGCCAATAATTATGATGCCTTGATTACTGGCAGGCGATTTATTAGAGAAGTAATATAAAGTAACACTTCAAACGGAGTGTCCGTTTGAAGTTTAACTTCCGTTTGAAGACTATACTGCACACATTTAAAAATAGTAAAAATTACTGTTCGGTGCGCTAGAGTACATTAACTAAACAATTGAAACTATCAGTCTACCTGTGACCACAGCCATTGCAATACGGTCGAAACGTCGGGCAATAAACAAGGTGTTTTACCTTAAATTACTCACGCGATTAAGACCCGTAGTACATATAATTTTATAATAGAAAGATGTAATTTTTAAAACATTATGCTATAGACAAATTAATGACAATGAGACAAAACGATCACACATAATAAAAAAAAAATAATCTTAATAAAACATTGCAGCCAAATATAGGGCCAATTTTATCGCAGTGTTTAATCTACGGATCTGAATATAATTCCCATGTTTGCTTGAATATATGCAAACAGTACAATTGACTTAATTTGCTAGCACTCTATCAATTATGCAGCTGCCATGGACATGACGATATCATTCACTGTTGGCTCGAATGTGACAGTGAGAATAAAATTACGCTGTATAATAGAGTAAATACATACAAATATATAGACGTTCAATTCCACAGAACAAAATACCACATTGAGAGAACTTACAATAAATTGTATTCAAACGACTTGAAACTAAAATACAAAATAAATTAAAGAACAACAAATCAAACCCTTAACAAAAGAAATCAAACTAAATTACTTAACATTAATATTATAATATTAATGTTAAGTAATTTAGTTTGATTTCTTTTCTCTCTAACCTCATGGGTGGGACTTTTAGTTCTTAATTCAATATAAATCCTAGAAACTAAATGACTATTTACAAAGGTAACAGAGAACATATTTCTGTTCCAAATCCACAATTGAAAGAAAAACATTAAGAGACGCAAATCCCAAAAGGTTTGATAACATAAAACCACTCCAGTAGTTCTCAAGATAAAAGCGAATAAACACACAGATTTACCGATACATTATGTACATGAAAAGGTCAAGGGAACACCCCTAAATATTTTAAGAGAACCGATGAAATGTACTACCTTCCGATCGATCGGGGCAGACATCCAAACTCGTTTAGTGAGCCTAATGCGGGTCCAAATAAATTGGAGTTAGATTTTCTAGTTCGCTTACTTATCAGATGTTTAATAAAAGTTCCTAGTTTTTCAAGCGCAAGTAATTTGTTTTCTAAACGGCGTATCTTATTTGACAGGCAATGTTGCTGAATCGATCATCCTTGTTTCGTTTCAAGCTCTTGAATTCGTAGCAAGAAACTTTTTTTGTTACATTTTCAGAGATAAACTAATCAGATCTGTCTTTTTGAACAAGTAATAATGTCGCCAAACGTATGTACCTGCCTCTATTTAAATAAATCGTCCAAAATAGCATTGTTATCAACTTAACTTTTTTTTAATACATTTTTACCGTATTTTATTTTACTTACCATACTCAAAGATCTTTAGAATCTTAGTCAAATATCATTTTATTTGACATTATACATAACTGTTTATACCAACATGAACTACGAACTGAGATTCAATTTGATCCCAGCGATGCAATGGCATTGTAAGCTATTCGTACTACCAAAGAGTGATATACGGGTATGAATATCATGAATTTTGAACGAATTTCAATATTAATTATAAGCTTACTCGACGGGTTATTACTGTAATCTGTTTGTTTATGATCCATGTTTAAGTGTTCATCAATCGATTCATTAAGTAAACTATGCTTGTACTTGTGGGCCACCATTGAAATAATTAAAAAACAAGACCCAAGACAACCAGTTTTCAATTTAAGAAAATACGTACATAAATGTGTTTATCTGTTCAATATATCCCATGACATCTATTTTTGGATCGGGTTGGGATGAAAAATACTCAAATCATCTTATAAATACATACAATATTTGTCTCACAAAACTATTAACACTTTGTCTGTGGAATCCAATGAGTTTCAAATTTTGTATACTTAACTAATTTTATATGATTTCAAAGTATGTATGGACTTTTTAAATTTATATTTAAAGTTTTTTTTTACTTTCTCTCTTCGAATGCTTCAGGCAGGCTGTTTAAAAAATAAGGTAGTCATTTATTAAGTTATTCTCATTATATCTCCAATAATATTGTTAACTACGAAAAGTTTTTGGTGATTTGTCCTGTGTTGGAATAGGCTCCAGGTGTATAACTGTTAGTTGATAGTTACAAAACAAAAACAAATATTTACTAAAACAGAAACACATAACAACCTTATACAACATGAAACGCACTACACGTTTACTTCCTCTCTCAAAAAAGCGTCACTTTAATACATCTTCCACGCTCTACAAAGGCAAACTGTAGGCAAAATGTATAGCCAGACCCAACAAATCAGATAGAGATAAATAGTTTACTTCATAATGACGTTACGTGGAGCCTTTCCTCATGTCAATTGGATTGGGAGACGGTACAGATTGACATACTATACAAAAATGTATATAATATTGAGAATTTCGTATATCGGACATAACAGAATTATTTGAAATAAGATGACCAAAGCTGAATAGACGTTATTAAGTAGGTAAAGATTTCTATTTGTGACTTGATTTTTATTTCTTAGTCTTAATAAAGTGGCTCCGTGACTCAGTGGCGGCTAAGTAAATCGAGATGGCAATGGACAATGGCAATGTCGCTTAACCTCGCTAATGCGAGGTTAAGCGACATTGCCATTGTCCATCAATAAATAGATGAAAAAAATCTCATACTCAGAGAGCATGTTAAGACGTCAGTCCTGCACCTATTCTCTCTGCGATTGTGTCGGATTACCGTCTAATTAAAGAGTGAAGAAATATACAGTGCCCTTACGAGTATGTCTACGCTCTCACTAGTGTCCTGGCTTGTGATGGTGGCGAGTCTCTGAGGAGATTGGCTGAGTTCGGCTAAGAGTTTATAATAAAAGAAGTGTAAAGCTCATCATAGATCATAAAGAGCAGACACAAAAAAATTGTGCCGTTTAGAAATTTAATTTTAGTCATAAACCAAATACCTAATACGTTGTTTCTTCTTTTAATGTAAAAAAAATAACATATATAGGTAAACTTGGTATCATCAAATAATGATCTAAACTTAAATTGGTTTAAGGGATTTGACAACATACTTCAAATCCCTTTTTATATTTACATACCCTTCCATAAAAAAAAAACTTTCACAAGATTAATGTTATAACTAGAACAAAAAAAAACACGTAGAGAAAATACAAAGACGAATAACAGAGCACATGTAATTACAAAGTTTCATGAACCTGAAATAACACTAACAAGAATTAAAAGATAAGATAAAGATAGAACTATACAAGTTGAATCGATCTTAATCAAGTTTTATTACCAAAAACCCACGTAATTCGTTACACCAACACAATTTCAGGAAGATCTCATTACATAGAAAATTAAGAGAAATAATTTGGCTTCTGGTCTCGTATTTCTGCATCAAACTAATTCTGGGATCCTAGCACAGCATTGTTCAATTCATCAACATTAGCGCTTGACAGGCTGAGGTTTCGCCGCGAATTGTTATAAATTGTTAGAAATGTGACTTAGATGTCGCGTACAGAATTTGCTTAAGCATTTTCTTAGGCTTTAGTTTACAGCCTTTGTTCGTTGTTTGTTCATGAAATACGTGCATAATTTAAATTCTCACTTGGAATGAACACATCAACTGAAATGCTAAATTTTCCAGTAGGTATATGTCTTAAAAGACCAAAGAATGATCGTGACCAAAGAATGATCGTGCGACAACTTACTCATGGCCGGCAATCTAGTCAAAGAAGCCGTGACTCGTCCCGTCAGTGGAAACGGTCGGGGGAGGCCTTCGTTCAACAATGGGCGACTTAGCAGTCAGGGTTACTAACAACTAGTAGACCAACAGGTCAGTCAAATATAAATAAAAGCAAGTAAAGTAGGTATAAACAGATCACTAGATTTTACCGATTTGTTCAGTCAGATAACGTTAACAATATTATATTTGGACTAGTTCAAAAGTTTCGAACAGTTGCTTCATTGAAATTTCCATATTCCTTAGATTCAAGTTTTGTACGTTAAACTAAATTCAAGTCAATCCTTGAAGTTCTAGATAACAGTCACCATCCAATTAAATAATTTGCTAGCTTTACATCTGTCATTTTAATATCATGACGTAAAATTTCCTTAATTTTATTTTTGATATCAAAATGTCGCCGACTCGTATTATTTATTAAAATTAAAGTGAGATCCTTCCTCAAAATTATAATAAATAAAGGTTTTGTTGGCATGGAAATATATAATTTCCTAACACCATAGTACAAAAAGCAAATGTTCTTAACAAAACTGTTTTACCCGTTGCCTTTTGCATTACACTGTGTAAATATACATAACATTATACACATCTTCATGTATAAGCGCATGTATGTGTATGTTTGCAAAAGCTGTGTTCCTTTCAAATATTCGTTCTATTTGTTTTTTTAGCTTCGTACAAATGAGAGAAACGGAAACGTTTCACACTTGTTTGAACATGTTAATTATGAACGGAGTTTGAAGTTGTTGAGAAGAAAATTGTCAAGTGTACGGTGTCAGGAATTTGGTGTTGAGTTAGCGAATATTTCTTGTGAACTTTGAAGATGGTGTCTTTTGGGTGGCGTTTCATTGCGCGTGTTTTAACATCATGTTTTAATAACAAAGATTATATCAGTAAAATGTTTAAGGTCACTGGCATTTTGGAATATCTCAAATTTTATAAAAGTATTAATTTAAGGTTGTTGGCAAAATCATAGGGATTTTAAACAAGCGTTAAGCCTACAATAATATAGTTAGTAGTTACTGTAGCTTTTTAGACAACCGTGGTAACATATATTTATTATATATTCATTGCTAATAGTACAAAAACTTCAGACGTAACTCTTGTTTTAAAGGAATATGATACAGTTTATTAACAAAACTTCGGGGACCATTCCTCTAAGTAGTATCCAAAAACACGCTCAATATCATGACTGTTATTGTACGCTTTAATCCGCTACTTACAGATATATAATCCTAAAACAGATAGACTAAATGAAAAGCAAATAACGCAGCAAGACAAGCGATTAGTGAAGAATGTGATTATTCCGGTCACCCGTACTATAACTATTGACACAAAATAGGAAAACAAATATGGCATGAATATTTTGATGAATCTTTCCGTACGGAATGAATTTGGGGCGAGACCATTCATTCGAGAGAACTCGATTAGACAGAAAACAAGTCTGGTTGTCGGTTCATATTATAGGTATGTAATATCACGCTGGGAAAACATCCAGATTGTAACGTGACAAAACAAACGGTAGGCAATTGCTAGTAAAGAAGTAAACGAGGAGATTCTCAACCTAATTGTATTTATTTTCGGGTACCTAAATAAAAGTGCTTATTATATTGGTATTATTGACCGAGGTACTACTCTACTCTACTTAGGTTAAAAGTGCTTAGGTATAGATGATTGGTGTTATCAAAGCGACAAATCATACCCGTCATTTGATTTAGAAAGAGTGGAATAGTCATCTCAAGAAGTAATACTAGGTTTATTTTGTTTGTAGAAAGATCGAAAAATAAATATGAACGATAAGAGTTTGTCCAAATTGAATTCAGTCATTATAGTTAAATGACCAAAGCACGTATACTCTTGATCTGATAAAGCATTAGGATAACGCCAAGTTGGATTGTAACTTGGAAGTTTACCATTACGACGTGAAAACATCCCAGTTAAAGATTATAAAAAGGAAACCCTAGACTTTACTTTCGGATTGATAGTAATATCTATTACTGTCGTATTTTCTGAACGAATAAATGTATTATCCTTTTCAAAAAACTTTGAAATGATAAAATTACTGTCGTAGTTACTACGAATTAATCTGTTTCTTTTCGAAAAGCTTTTAAATTATAGTCGAGTTTTATTCAACACTTTACCAAAAGTTACACTTCCAATTAGTTACAAACTGTATCTTATTTATTGCTTATGTTTAATCTCACCGCAATCCAATTACCTTTAGGAGATACAAAACCAAAAAAATAACTCTGTCACAGCAATAATAAACAAATAAATCATCCAGATATAATTTCAGATAGCCGATGTTCCCGTGGGCGTTGAGCTTAAAATTGTTTTAGCCCAAAAATGACTGGAGAAATTACACGTGAAGTTATTTCGCGACCCATTTGAGCTTTAGAACATTGTTCAAGGGTCGTTGGGCTAGCATTAATGGTATATCATTGGGTTTGAACCCCGCCCAAAGATCAGAGGAATTAACGAAGTTTGGAAGACATTAGGCTCGGTGCGGTTGGGTTGCATAACCGGCCTACGTTTTAGAATATTGTAGTGCTCTTAATAGCCTTAAAGTTAATTATTGTTTGTAGTAATAATGTTGAAATCATAAACTGTTATGTGCCACTACCTAAGTAGCTTAAGTACCTATCAAGTTACTTGTCAAACTGACACGTATATCGACTCAGGGATCCGCAAGCAACATTCTCGCAGCTGCGAGCTGTTGTTTCTAATGTTATCTATTGAACCCCGGCCCGGTGTGCACGATCACCTCACCTGCTCGGAGGATTCTGCCTTTATGTTAGAGACGACACCTTATCTTCAATAGTAATAACCTACGAGTAAGTGGGAAAATATTTTATAGCTTGTCTTACGACACGTCGTCTAATCTATGTCGTGTGATGAGAAACATCTTTGGAAAATGCGTTCAGTGCCGCCAAAGCGAATGCTTTTTGGTACAAGAAAGGACATTAGTAGTTATAAAACAGGCACCACTTATATGAGGTATTAAATTAATTTTATATTTTAAAACTATACAATAACATTTACATTACTTACAACTAACAAATTATTTACACTAAAAACCGACTTCAAAAATAACTATAAGGCAACTAAAGCAACAAAAATAATTAAATATTTTGAAGTTAGTGCCAGGAAATGTAGTTTTATGTTTTTTAAGCCAATCAAAACATTTTTTTGCTTTTTAGTGGCCTATATTTTATTAAAGTTGGTTTTTATTTTATTGTAAAAAAGCTTTTATTTCTCACTTTTTGTTTATTGGTTTGTAGTTGGTATAAGTTACAATAGCATAATGCAAACTGCACATTTTTTTTACAAAATGTTGCACTTTACTATACAAGGCCGTTGATTTTTGAAGAGTTCACCAGATACTAGACTACCAGTTCCTTTACACGATTTGATGGATGCGAAGTATCAGGTATCAAACATTCTACTCAGATCGCAACCTGCAATATTTATTGAATAGTTCCGATGGTCATCTGTGGGCTTCATAATCAGTTCCATTTCACTCCATGGTGCTTTGTTATTGTACGAATTACAACAAAATATACCCAAAATACTATATGTGTGCCTTTAATTTAACATTTAAGTTTTCACGTTGCAAGATTATAAGAAATAGTTAAGTATAACAAATAGTTACAAGCTTTGTAAGTCTGGAAATTTTTGTGTGAAGGATGGGGCTCGCACTGGACTCGATTAAATCAGTACTATCTTTGAAAAAGTGAAGCAAGATCAACATATTAGTAGTTACGATATTGCTGAAGAACTGGATGTTGATCACAAAACAGTTTTACGTCATTTACAAAAGTCTGCGTAAAAGAGAAAAACTTCATATTTGAGTACATGATCTCACTGAGAGAAACTTCATGCAATGTGTTTCCATTTGCGATTCTTTGATGAAACGTAACAATCCCGACCCATTTCTTAAGTGGTTGATTACGGGTGATGAAAAATGGATCACTTACAATAAGAATTTTCGAAAAAGACAGTGTCGAAGCATGGAAAAGACCGTGGCAAAGCCCGGCCTGACTTGGAACAAAGTGATGTTGTGTGTTTGGTGGGATTGGAAAGGAATCATCCACTATGGGTTACTGCCGCCGGGTAAAACTATCGATTCTGACCTCTATCTGACAACGACATCTATAGCCACTCAGCAAAAATTGAGAGAGCTTGGCTGGAATATGTTGATACATCCTTCACATAGCCTAGTTCCATCATATTTCCACTTATTTTGGTCACTTCAGAACTCTTTAGTAAGCATTAAGTTAACCTCAAAAGAACACTGTGAAAACTACCTAACTGTCAGATTTTTTTGATTAAATATCTCAAAATTTTTACAACAATGGAATCATGACGGCACATACAAATTATAAATAAATAAAAAAATATACGTACATTTTTTTTCTTTGTATGAAAAATACGAAAATACTTTTGCCCCGACCTTTTATATACAGCTATTTAAAATCTGAATCTCGGCAACAGCTCCAGCAATTTTCATGAAATTTAGTAAATATGCAGGGGTTTTGGGGGGCGATAAGTTGGTCTTAAACGACGGTTTCTAAAATTAAAACCTTGTTGGTTTTAATTTTAAACACGTTGTTTTAAAAAAAATACCGAACGAAACTCGGTGACGGCATTATAACAGATCTTACTTCAAACTGACGGAGTTTCATACAAACTTCCAGCCTCTATTTTACCACCTTAGGGGTTGATTACCCAAAAACACTGAAATGCGTGTTTCTCTATTTTAAACCCAATAGCCAAATACGAAATGTCACAGATCTAACTTCAAAACTAATGGAGTTTTAGACAATCTTGGGATGAAGTTTCACAAAACTTTGAAGGTTGATTTTTCGTAAACGCTAAAACACGCGTTTTTTAACTGACTGTAAGGAAGGGTTATGTTTTTCGCGCGTATCTTGTATGTGTGTATGTATGTATGTAATGTTCTTTTTTACCTCATTATTTCACAAACCACTGAACGGATTTATACAATTAAGACGTCGTTAGATTCGCCGTTTAACCACCCAAGTGTTCTTAGATAGGTGACGTTTAAAAAAAAACAAACATGGCGGCTGTAAATTGTCAAAATAAAGAGTTATGAAAAAAAGTTGTTTCGAATACTGCAATCAAATTAAATGTCTCCTCTTATGCATTTCAAAAAGGTATAACATGATTATGACTGTGATAAAAATGTTTTCAATAGTTGTTACATCCTACAACCACATAAATAAATAAATAAAATAATAAAACAAGTCAGGTAAAAACCTGCCTGCACAAAGAAGATTGAAACAAGACCCCCTACATAATTATATAATTTCATGCAGTCGGAGGCATTAATGGATCTCGATGATCTTAGTAAAGTGCCTCCGACTGCATAAAATTATATAATTCTGTAGGGGGTCTTGTTTTGTTTCAATCTTTTTTGTGCTGGCGGAACTTTCACTTTTCATTTTTTTTATATCAAAAAACCAAATACGAAATTTCATAGATCTAACTTTAATACTGACGGAGTTCCGTACAAACTTGCAACCCCTATTTTAACCCCTTATGGGATGATTTTCAATTTTTCTGCGTGAATAAACAAGTCAGTCAGTCAGTACAAGTATTTAAATATGTGTGTAGATTAAAAAATCGTATTTACTAGAATTTAAATCTAAGCCAATTGAAAATTGAAAATCAGGTCGTTCAAGACTGTGTCCAAGTCTCCTTTGAGGGTACCGTCATCCAAACACCAATTTAATTTAGAATTTAATTGCCTTATTATCAGGTGTATGGCTAATCAAAACATGACTGATCCTAGCGGGTCACCCTGTTGATAACCAACTGCCGAACATAAAAGATTATCTTTGTACAGTAATTTGAATAAATATCTGTAACATAAAAAATATTTTACCTTTTAAATTTCACTGTAGCCTTCGTTTGTAATCAACCTGTTAACAAAGAAATATATTATTAATATTAATTGTATACAAAAGAAACAACAGAGGAAATTCGTAAATATCATAATTGGGAAAAGCAATAATATTAAATTTGTTTTCTCACAAACCATACTCATATTTTCACGGTAAAATTTAATTGTTAATTTATTATATTAACGATTTTATTTGTTATAATAATACGTCTATGTGTCTTGACCTATCCTTGTTTTTCTGATTGAAACATTTATGTGACTAAAAGTAATCAAAAAAGAAAAAAACATACGTTTTAAAAATACGTGCACATTAAAAACTTCACAACAGACTAAAGTTGATTTCATTTTAAAGGACCATTCCAGTTGAAACTATATTTTAAATTAAAATATGATAAAATTAAAAATATGACAGATAGAGACAAACACAAAATCACACTTTAAATCTATTACACCTCTTATTTTGTTTGGTCAGAAGTAATAGAAATTGTCTTTATTACAACAAAGACAAAGCCCATGATCTCTAGCTGTATCTACAGTCGTAAACCAATACCGTAATAATGTAGAAGCCATGTTTATGGCGTTGTTAGTTGCAATAACTATTAAATTGTTAGACTAGTCAACGTGCAGCCCGTAATTAACTTCAGTTACACTGTAGGCTTTAGTTCTGACCATAGTTCCGGGAACAGTGAAATTTTGAACACAAGTGCTTATATTGGCAGTTAGTTTATTAGTTTGTTATTCTTTGATATAAAACTTCTCATAGCTATCATTAACATTATTTTTGGTAAATCTACTTCAAAGCCGAAAGTAGTTTGTTTTCAATCAGTATTATAATTAATTTGAAGTCAGTGCCATAATGTTGTAAGATATAATTTATGTTTGTCCAAGATTATTTGGTACAAATTAAAATTAATTAATTATTTACAACTTATGTGGTAAAACTAAAAAAAATCTATACTAATATTATAAAGCGGAAGAGTTTGTTTGTTTGTTTGTTTAAACGCGCTAATCTCAGGAACAACTAGTCCGATTTGAAAAAAAATGTTTTGGTTGGATAGCCCATTTATCGAGGAAGGCTATAGGCTATATAACATTGCGCTACGACTAATAGGAGCGGAGCAGCGACGAGAAATGTTGCGAAAACGGGGAAAATTTACGCATACGAAGTTGCGCGGGACAGCTAGTATTAAATAAAAAGGAACAATAAATTTAGGCGTCGAAGAATTACTCCCCATCGATGTCAACTGGTATATGCCCAAAAAGCTGACTGGATTACCACGTTGTACTCGCTTACTATATGCTTAATCTCTGAGCTAAGAAAAGTTCAAGCCTCTGGTTATGAGACATACTGGTTAATTTAACTACAATTAATAATTGCTAGCTGTCTCGCGCAACTTCGACTGCGTAAATTTGTTTTAAAACTTTGTACTTTAGTTATCATTATCACACTTAATATGTGTTGCGTTCGCAGTTGGTGCCATGAAATAGTAGTATTTTATGTTTTATATGGTACCAACTTCAAAATGTTTATTTAATTTTTGTTGTTCTATACTATTTTATTATTTTTAGTTGCCTTATAAATAATTTTGAAGTCAGTTATATTTCTTTTGTAAAAAGTTTTTTTTCTCATTTTATAGTGGTCAGTTTGTAAATTCTTATAAGTTACGATAGCCTTATGTCAACTGCTGAAATTCTTTTACCTAATATTGTTTTTCCGATGCAGGGCCGTTAATTGTTGAGGAGTTAACATGAAACCTCACCATCAGCCAAGGTCTTCATCATCAGTTCCGCTTCACCAATTGGTACTTTTTGAGAGTAAATGCTAAAATCGCCTTTAATATTCGAAGAGTTCCCTCAATTTCCCATCATCAGATCTTAATCTAATAACAATGTGACCAACTTGGAAGTAGACCTTTTAAAATACAAAAATATTTTTTAAATCGGTTCAGACTGGACCAGCCATCTAAAGTAATCAAAAAGAGAGGTTTATTCAAACAAAGAGTTTTGTTTGACTTTGAAGTCAAGTATTGAGATATTTTAGCTTTATGCTTTAAAAAAACAAATGATGTATACCTACTTGGTACGAAATATAATATTTTAAACAGATGGCAATTCAAACGAATTAATTTAATTTTAAATTAAAATAATAGATCATTGTACTAAGGTAATAAATTGTTCCAGGAAAATATTGTAATTTTTGCCCGGAAGGTAACTTTACTTTGCCTTTGTGTAATTGAAAGTTAATTAAAATATTTAAATGTTGTTTATGTTATGGGGTTTGTACTGTACCCTTTTTGCAAAGATTCTGTCATTTTAATATGAATTGGCCAATGTAAGCATTACAACATATTGTGGTGAAGATTACGAGAGGCTTATGTCCAGCAGTGGACCGATACGGGCTGATAAAGAAGCAATCAATTTTAATTGCTATTTAGCAAGAAGAATTTAATTTCATTGATGAAGAATTACTGGGAAATAGCTTTATAAGTTACTAAAAATATAGTTTTGTATTTTAATTTATGCCGTGATGCTGATGATGCGATAAAGTGTTGTGACAAGTAATATCCACTAGCACCATTGTTCCATAGTATATGCACGAAAGATGCCAAATACTCTATTTTTGTAGAGTCGATTTTAAATGTAACGGACTCACTCCAACAAGAAATTTACTCCAACGGGTGCCATTCCAATATATTTAGCACAAATTAAGTAGATGTAATTGGCCAGCTCCCTACAAAGATCGAAAATAGGCTCACGTATACATAGGCGCGTATGTACACGAAACTCGGTCTAACTCAGTCGAACCGTCAACCGATACAGCGCACATTGATGTTGAGATCGCTGTACTTGCGCGTCTATTAGAATCAGAATTATTTATTTGTTAACATATGTTTAATAAAAAAGATCTTAAATACTATTAGGCCGCTATGTTTTGCCATTAGGGCATAGAAATGTTCAAATTTGACATAATAATAAAACTTAGGATACAGCATACTCGAATTATCTCGCGTATCTTGTACGTATGTATGTAATTTTCTTTATTACCTCATATCTCACAAACCACTTAACAGATTTATACAATTCACGACGTCGTTAGATTTATCTTGACCGCCCAAGTGTTCTTAGATAGGTGACGTATGAAAAAACAAACATGGTGCCTGTGAGATGTCAAAATAAAGAGGTGTGAAAATAAGAGTTGTTTCACATACTGACAACAAAGACAAAATAGTAACTAATTAAAATATTGTTATAACCGTACCATAAATAAAAGGGTTTGACTGACACGGAGACTCTCTATGTGTATACCTACATAATTACATATAAATACTTAAAACGTTTCAAAATTGACTCTACGAATCCCTCAAAATTTGCGAGTACGTTTACATAACCAAATGAGGAAAACATGTAAATTCAAGTGTACTTCCAACTTCAATGATTTACAGTGTGCTGAATTAAAATGAAAAATATAATCCGATCTCATTAAACTTTGTGGTTCAAATAATGTAGTCAAGCAAAGCCTTTGAAATGAATATTATGCGGACTCATTTTAGAAGCAATTTTTTTGAAGTTAACGGGTGAGGTTTACTTCAAGGATTTGTTCGAAGTGATTCATTTTAATTTTGCTGTATTTTTATCACGCTGTCATCATTTTATATTTGCGAGTTCGATAAAAGTAGTTTGTGATTCAGTGGTAATTGTGTATTCCATAATCATATCTTGGGATAATAATATCTTGGGACAACGTACACAGCGCTATCTGATCCCAAACTAAGCAGAGTTTGTACTATGGAAACCAGACAACTGATAAACTTACTTTTACTTTCTAAATACATACACATTATAGATAAATAACACCCAGACACAAAATAAACAATCGGGCTCATCACACAAAGTATTATCCTGGATGGGGATCGAACCCACGACCTCTGGCCGCGCAGTGAGGGTCACTAACCACTAGACCAACAAGCCAGTCATGAAAGTGGTGGTTGAGAGTTGCTACTCATATGTTCAGGCCGGCAACATTCGGCACAGGCGGGGCGGTATTATGTGGATGAACGTTCGGGGAAAAAAATATAAATAAAAAAAAACAAATACGATGCTCAAAAAAAGGAAAAAAACAAAAAGCCCGCCTGCCCGCCGGTTCAAAAAAGACGGCAACAAGATCTTCTATGTAAATAATAGCATGCACTCCGAGGCACTTTACTAAGTTCTTCAAAATTCATCAATGGCTCCGTCTTCATGATATTATATATACGTAAGAGATCTTGTTTTTATGCAGATTACTAGTCCTATATCACTGGGGCTTTACAAACATATATCTACCTAATTCATTCTCTTCAGGGTTATAGGCTATCCTGATTTTATTAAAACATCCCTGCTTAAACTATTCAGTACATCACAGAAAATTTCTCGAGGGGTATTGGGTTATGCCTTAAAAGTCCCTCGAGAAATACCCTTATATAAAAATACCTTATGTTTAGGCATTTAATCTAGGTTAGGGTAATAACGAATCCTAATTGTTCTCTAAGAAGCTTTGTGATTGTCTAAATAAAGCACGTATCAGAATTGAATTATTTTCATGGATGGTGCCTCGGATAATGCAGTCGAAGTGGCCGCGTTAGAAGAAAAGAAGAAGAAGAAGAAGATAGATGGTGCAGTCGAGATTAATCTGGCGGGAGAAATCCATAATAACTCTATGACTATAACGCTTAAAAGTATCAACATTTGACAGCCGATATTTTTATCAGCCTTTATGAAGATCTATATGCTAGAAATCAGAACTATTCTGTAGTTATACTGAGTTAAAAAATAGAAAAGAACGGTTACTATAAATTAAATTGATGCTCCAATCGATTTGATTGAACTAAAAGTTTTAGATTTAAATTTGTAGATGTAAGCTGGCAATGAATTTTTGCCGTCAGTAGAGGAGCGTCGAAATAGAAATTTACGGCCTTTGTAGAAGACAGAATGAAATACAGGTATTGTGTTTTATTTCGTAGGAAACGTGACCATACTTTTTCAACTGACGTGTTTACATTAGGTGTCCAAATGCGTCGTCTGCATTCTGTTTGAATCGATTTGTTAACAGAATTGGCATGCATTCGGTCACTTGCCAAAGGTAAGTTTCTAATATCAATTATAGATGAATATTGCCAATCGTAAAAGTTTTTGTAGTTATTATGTTTCTTTGGCACAATCTGTCTTTGTTCTATTAGTTCTCGCTTTTTTTTTTCGCTAACTCTATGTAAGTTCTGTCTCACTTCTTTTTCGTCTCTTTTTACATTGCCTTTGGATTTATAATGTTAAAAAACGGCAATTTCATTTTTCTCTTCCCCAGGTGTATATAATTATATTATAAATTCAACAAACAACATCTTTCATAAGTCACTTTAATCTTCACAACTTGAGTTCAACACTTCCAAAAAAATACAAAAATAAAGCCCAAACACACGATAAATTCTCGAAAATTCTCCCAAACACACTTGCATCAAGTTTTTCCCTGTCTTTATTAATCCCAAGAGCTTACTCCAGCCATTGTTTCTTCACAATGGCCCCTCAAGCGACTATCCATAACGCTGTATCGCTTCTGACAACCATAACTAAAATATCACAGTTCATAGGACCACTTGCGTCACATCTGGTCGACTCAGCTAAAAGTACAGTAAGTCGACGTCGCAACTCGTTGTCCGGGAAATCTCCTAAAATAATAAGGAATAGAAAGATGGCCGGCCCAGGCCGCTTTGGCCTTGCATTATTCATTGTAATAAATTGAAGTTTGCTGTGTACAAGGCATGGGGTTTCGTTGGCTTAAGGGATTTTTGTATGTTTTTTTCGGACGAAATCTTGACGATGTATATCGGTGTTGCAATAAAAAAAATTGTTTGTTCACTGGATTTTACTTCTTTTGATGCTAAGAAGAAAACATTATCCTTTTCTTTACAACTTGGCGTAATGCCATTTAGAAATAGGCTAGAGTTAAGCTAGAACAATGGTATTATTATAAGATTTTATTGTAAAATTGTGTAACATGTTGGACAAACTTTTTTATATTATAAGTACTCGTATGAATTTCATACTATAAATACTCAACGTATGACTTTTTCTCCAGTTTGGCCTAATTCTCGTTTTGCCCTATTTCAATTTTATTTTGCCAAAATAAAGTTAATTAAATTCTACTCTCATATAAACTATTCAAAAACTGTCTTGAATGACAAACACCCTTGGTGCGTTAAAAAAGGACAATCAACTTTAGCATATATGAATACGGAAGTAAAGATTATAATTAAATATTTACAGCTTTCCGAATTTCGATACTATTTCTCCTTACAAAATGTCATATGTACAGAATTAGATAACCTAAATTGGTTCTTACAGTATATCGCCGATATTGCTAGGTAATTTAGCTGGCGGATATTTGGACTTCCGGGTGGCATGCTTTTACCGATAACGATCGTCTTTCGCGATTGCTATAAGTATTGCTAAAGTGGCAAAGAGGTACACGGCCTGCCTGATATGCAATATGCGATCTAAATACGATCTAAGTTAAACTGAGTTTAACACAGATAATTATGGATTTGTAAGAAACCTGCCAGTTTAACTAAATTCGTATAAAGAACGCCTTTGAAATTAGATAATAAATGTTCATGTTAAAGACTTATTTTTCCCTGCAGCTTTGCCAATGTTAAGTTTGCTTTTATTGAATGATTGAACCTTCGTTTAACTTTTTTAAGGGGTTTATTTTTTTTAAAATCCTTACTTGGTGGTGTGTAGCATTTCAGCCCTCGTGTAGTGGTTTTAGCAGAGCGTTCATATATCGGTCAATCAATCGCAGTCTTCTTTTGTAAATACACCAGCTTTCGCCCGCATTGGTTTGGGTTATTGCAATTCAAACTATCTTATGATCTTTCTTGGGACTCAAACGACATCCATGCCAAATTTCATCTAAATCTGTTCAGTGGCTTAGGCATAAAAATCTAACAGAAATTTATGTCATAATAATAAATTAAATGTCACACTTATTAAAATCGAGTTCTTAGTACGCCAATTATATTTAGAATCGAACTCTGTGTTTGAAATCAACAGTTATTCAAACTTTAAGCTGAGATTTCTAAGTTTTTGTACCATAAAATAATTTCCAATATCTTCCTTTCTGAGATAGCATAAATAATATTTGGATATTTTATAGATCGTATATTTCAAAATGCGAACGGACCGGTTGACTAACCGAATGATTTGTCTGAATTTCCGAATTGCATTTGTAGAAATTCCGTAAATTTCTACTCCCTCATATTTCCGAGTTCCGATTTGTATAAAGATCTTTTGTTCCATCGTTGGATTCCTTTGGCGATAAGCTATTTTTGAATTTATGGATTTAAGTGCTTAGGAAATGTAGGAAGTATTTTCAAATTTTATTGCCACTCTTCTGTCTTCTTTTCTCAGTTACTCGATATTTATGTATTGTAGATAAAATTTGGTATAGAAACAGTATTTTCTTTTATTATATTTTTAATCATCTACGTGCATCAAATTTTTTTTAAAGATTACTCCCGCATTATTGTACAAACCCTGTGTCGCGGGGGTCACGAACCACGAAGTCACGAACACAAAGTACACCTAGACTCGGAACAACAATTTCATCACACAAAGTGGTGTCTCGTGTGGGAATCGAACCCACGACCTCTTGCGTAGCAGTCGGACAATGGAACTAAATAATCTTCTAGTGAATGAATGCTACTACTCAGTTCAAGAGTATTTCGATGATAAAACATAACTGACTTACTTTAATGCTCAATACTACTCATCTTCACTTAATAATTATTGTAATTATTTTATATTATAAGATATTGTTTTATTAAAATTTGCACACCACAACGGTAAAATATGGATTGAATAGCACCTAATGTATCTACTAACACTAATAATAAAAAACATTTTCGTCAATCCTCACATTTTTTCATCCTTATGAAAGTCTAGGAAAGGAACAAAATACGTTATGCAATTCCATACAAAATATCAACAATATTAGTCCTTATTATCGTCTAAATACTTAACATAATCTGCAGCTTCTATCCCATGATCTCAAACAATCCCAAGTTAAAACCATATCATCACATTCCAAACCCAAATAACTTAAACCGTTTGAAATGGCAAATCCTATACAATCGTTCGGTTATGACCGGGTATTGGGATATCAGCCCTTCTCGATTTATGGCGTTCAGGTAAATCGTATTTTAATATCGATAACGCTATGAATTCAGTGGGAAATGTATTTGGGTCCTGCCGTTTATAATGTTTGATCTTTAGTTAGAAAGTTATTTTAAAAATCGAATTGGAGACTCAATCAATTTAAAAAAATATATTTTTTGAATGCTGATCTAACTTTTTACATAGCAATTAAATCCATTATACTTTGACTGACTCGGTGGTAAAGTAGTAGTACCACTGAATAGAAGTGTTCTCGACCCTGGACGCATAAGGTCTGATGTCAACATACGGCCTTTTTTCGTTTTTTGTGCTTATATAAAACAGGCTCTCTTTCTAACACACTGACTAACATATTTGTAGCTCTTTTAGCTCCGGAGATATACAAATGCATAATGTTCTATGCAATGGGTTTTCAGATTCATCATGACCTAGAAAGTTTTATTTTTACTTCAAAATTTTTGATGCTTCAAAGTATTTTACATATCATCACGGCCTTTTTATTTTTACTAATATATTTTTGATGCTTCAAAGTATTTCTACATTCATTTCATCACGACCTTTCTAAACATGGAATGTTACGCCTCAAAATATTTTCATTGTGCTATAATGAGCAAGTATAGATAGAGCATTAAGGTCCTAAAAAAATTGCTAATATTAGTTATAAAGTTTAAGTTTTAAGTTCATTTTATTCATACATTAACTGTCCCGCGCAACTTCGTATGCATTCCCCGTTTTTGCAACATTTTTCATTGCTGGTCCGCTTCTACTGGTCGTAGCGTGATGTTATATAGCCTATAGCTTTCCTCGATAAATAGGCAGAACAGAAAAAGATTTTTTTCAATTCGGACCAGTAGTTCCTGAGATTACCGCTTTCAAACAAACAAACTGTTCAGCTTTATAATATTAGTTTAGATATTAACATAAGACTTTATGTTTGAACTAACTACTATAAAGTCTTCAATAGTTAAGTTCTATGGGAAGATATTTGACAGGTTCAGCCCCAATTGTTTAGCTTAATCATCAGGTCCCTGTTATCATGTGTAACGGAAAGAACTCAAGACAACAAAGTCAACAATTACAAAATGTCCCAGCTTACCATTTGAGCGTTTTTGTGGAAATATTTTCGCATCATCATCAGATCTCTGTCATCAAGTGCAATGGAAAAACTCGAGACAACAAAGCCAATGCCGTTAAAACTTACTATTTTAAGACTTCCTTTGAGAGAATTCCAGTGGCAATCCTTTTGCTTTATCATTAGATCCTTGTCATCATGTGTAATGGGAAGTATTCATGATAACAATACATACAAGACCAAATTCAACTACCGTACCATTTGTCTTTAGAAACTTCTAGTCCCTACATCCTGGTGTCATCATCACATCAGCACAACTTTATCTAATATTGCATTGTCATTTCACCTCAATCGAATACCAGGAAGTGGTCGAAAAAAGGTTTTTTTGAATTTAAATAATTAAAATAAAATAAAAACAATATAATATATTAAAATTTAAAAGTGTAAGTATTGATAATAATACTTAAATTTAATTATCATTGTTATTCGTTTGGTGGCTATCAAGCTCAGTAACTTTAGAAATAATGTTATTAGAAGTACAAACCTGTATCTGTGAATATATCTCATTATTTTCCTCATTATAGTGAGGCATAAAGTTTTATTTGATTTACAGTGAAAATGTCTAATTAAAAATACGAGTATTTTAATGTTATATTCAAAATTAAAAATACGAGTAAAATATTGTAAAATTGGCAATTTGAAAAGAGTGGACGCGAGTTTTTACTGCCAGGTTCTTTTCTCCAGCTTTACCTATTATTTGCGAACTTGGCATTACATGTACATGTAGAATCCCAACGTATCACAAGAGTTGTTTTGCATCCTAAGTGAATAAAGAATTTTGAATATATATATATATATATATATATATTTAATATATAAAATTCTCGTGTCACAGTTTTCGTTGCCATACTCCTACGAAACGGCTTGACCGATTTTTATGAAATTTTGTGTGCATATTGGGTAGGTCTGAGAATCGGACAACATCTATTTTTCATCCCCCTAAGAGTTTGTTTGTTTGTTTGAACGCGATAATCTCAGGAACTACTGGGCCGCATTGAAAAAATATTTTATTGTTGGATAGCCCATTTATCGAGGAAGGCTATAGGTTATAACATCACGCTACGACCAATAGGAGCGGAGCAGCAATGAAAAGTGTTGTAAAAAAAAAGGAAGAAAAAAGGAAAATTTACGCAGACGAAGTTGCGCGGGTCTGAGAATCGGCTACTATCTATTTTTCATACCCCTAAGAGTTTGTTTGAACGCGATAATCTCAGGAACTACTGGGCCGCATTGAAAATATATTTTGTTGTTGGATAGCCCATTTATCGAGGAAGGCTATAGATTATAACATTACGCTACGACCAATAGGAGCGGAGCAGCAATGAGAAATATTATAAAAAAAGGAAGAAAACAGAAAAAAGGGAAAATTACTATCTATTATTCATGCCCCTAAGTGATAAGGGTTGTCCCCTAACATTTATAACTATACTATAATATTAGAAGAGAGAGAAGAGATTGTTTGTTTGTTTGTTTGAACGCGATAATCTCATAAACTACGGGTCGAAATTGAAAAAAAATATTTTACTTTTAGATGGCCCATTTATCGAGGAATGGTATAGGCAATAAAACATCGCGCTACAACTAATGGGAGCGGAGCAGTAAGGAAAAATGTTGCAAAAATGGGTAAAATTTACGCAGACAAAGTTGCGCGGGTCAGCTAGTATTATATAAAAATCCTTTGGCGTAAATTAAATGACGCCATAGGATTTTTATTAATGTTACGTAAATGAAGAAGCATAAAGCTAGGTACTTTTTCGGTATTTCGTTAATATTATTTAATATGAAGTAATTAAAACAATTAAGTATTTTTTGATCGGCTGTATTACAGTGAAAAATGGTTTTATCAATTTATGAAGCTCCAAGATTCTAGTTTTTAGGCTTATCCAAAAAAAAAATCGCTTTTAAATTAAAAATAAAATTGCCTTCTTTTTTGGTTTCACGGGTTAAAAAATGATATTCTAACTAAACAACCTTATGGACTAAATAACCTGTTTATTCAACTCCAATTTACTTTTAAAATAGATTTTCTGTGCGTCCATTTCTCGCAGAGTTGTTGAAGTTTGAATTGAAAAGGAACTTTTTGTCTTAAATTACCGATATATCAGCAAACAATAGTCATACTGAAAATTGAAGGGCAGTTTCGAAATCTGTACAAATTATTCTACAAAAAAACAGTCACAATCTTTTAGAAAAAAAAACTATTTTAGGAATTCTGATACGACCATTTTTCAATGAAATACAGCCTGTTAACAATCATCAAAAAGTTTTAAATTTTTTTTGGACTCTTATTTTTTGAAGTTCGTAAATAATAGATAAATAATTAAAGACATAAATATATTATAAAGCTACATTGTATACTCAAATTAAAAAAAAAACAACTGTAATTCTGTGGGTGTAAATGTTTTTTTTTTTTAAATAACGAGCAATATGGGATTGAGTCATACATTACTAGCAATCTTGTTAACCCCTCCAGCTGAGCTCAAAGGCTTGTGTTAGGAGTGGGTTCACGTCAGTAGTCTAATGGGTAGGATTCGAACCCGCGACCTCAAGATTGAGAGACCAATGCCTTAGCCATTAGGCTACCGCCGATTGATGTGAGAATTTTATTTTTGCTCTCCTGAAAACCTAGGAAAACCACACATCAGACCTTATGATTCTAAGGTCGAGAGTTTAATCCCTCTACGACACATGGCCTATAACCTAATGCGGGAGTGGACTCTTTAAAATAAAAAAAACTGGGTATTGCTTGCAGCTTCATGTGGCATAATCCTTTTAGGACTGAAATTTTGAAATGTTTTATCTCAGTGCTCACATCTACTACCTACGTTAAATACAAAAAAATCCAAAGTATTTTTTCAGTTTTTTGGCGGAATGGGCCGTGGTTTGACTAGTGAAATAATCACTTAGGTACACGAACTTTCCAGAAACACAAAATAACTTTTAATTTATTTTGGAATTCATCCTCAAAATTAATTTATTAAGTAGAGTGAGAGTTTGCAATATTTGAATGAATATAATAAACCTTAAAATTACGTGATCCTTCCACAAGGACTGACTGTAAATTTGTTCATTTATGTTTGAACATTCAACATTAAAACTACGACTTTATAATCACCGTATTACTGCTTTAAATACTCTTCAAATAGCTTTCAAACAAACTACCAAGTATTTCAAAGAGAACAACACAGGCATTAGTTCCAACGTTTCCATTTAAAACTCAGAACATCTAAATATTCAAAACAGATTTTGCAAAATCGTCCGGGAGACTCGTTTGCTCCGCATCTGAAGAATGATGTCATTTCCACCACTTTGATATTCGCTGGAATTAAGATTAAGATAGCTTTAAGTGGAAGTAGGGGCAATAAGGACAGCTGCACTTATACGGCAGAGATGCGATATAGTCTTTGGAAGTGATAACATTAAATGGATCCGGTATGGCCTTTCTTAGGAATGAAGTCGATTAAGATGAAGTTTAAATAAACCATAGTTTATTTTTAGAAGTTATTGAGTTTTTGTATTGCAAATATGGTCGAATAGATAGCGTTACAAACTGGCCAAATTATCCCATTTATTGCATGAAATATTACCGTTCGATCATAATCAATATTAAAGTTTGTAGTCACTTAAAGAAACCCTTTATTAAATATTTATATATGTAGTATATAAAAATGTAGGGATCCGCAGTACCCATTCCGAAAAATGCGGCTTAAGAAGTAGCTTTTCTGTTATTTTTGTTTTATACTACTGACAACGTATGAAATTTGTACGTACATTTTGTTACATCACATTTGATCAGCTGTTAGGTAAACTTGTAAAGCGTACTTAGCTGTGATAGTTTTCCTTTTAATATCACTGTATATACTATTACTACCGTGATTTTTTTCACATACCTAACATCAACCGTTTAGCTGGCAGGGGGGGGACACTTGCACTTTAAACCTTAATATTTCACAAACAGATCTCTAAGTCTAAAAATGGTGTTTCAACCCTTAAACGTTTTTAAAACACCTATTTAATAATAGCCCACACGATGGGGTAGGTGTGAAAAAAAATCACATCCCCACTTTACATATAGGGGAGCTAAAAAATGATTTTCAAGATTTTATACTTTCACTTTGTCGGCATAAGTAATATGTGTATCCATGCAAAATTACGGAATCCTAAAAAAGTGAGATTTATAGTGTATGATTTTTTTGTATAGCCATGTTACGTAAATTGATAATTAAAGTTAATATTTAACTTATAATTTCGAAAACATGTGTAAAACAATGACATCACTAATATTCAATGTCATTGCACAAAGTACCGAGATAACCAAAAGTAAAATTCATGCAACGGTCTAGCAACGCACACGGAATCTTGAAACGCCTTCTGAACAAAGTAGTTCGAAGTGATCTATTATTCCATGGCCGTGGTTCGTATGAAGGTTACCCTCTATACTATCGGTATTATTGGGCATTGCCTGTATAATTTCAGATAGAGAATTCTATGTCTTGAGAATAAAGACATAAAGCACAGAATTTGCGTGATTTGGTAGTTCTGTAGAAAATGAGGATTATTTATAGTATGATTAATTATTATTACGTCATCATCGCCATTGACCACAAAAAAATTACAGATGATTGTTGAAGAGACTATGTTCGTTCGGGCATTTAACAATAAAGTACAAAAAAACGTGCAGTAAGCTTTAAAAAGAGCAATTTTAGGTCTAACGGAGCACTTTGAAAAACTACGAGCAGGTTTGCTCTGATAGACAGTGCCCTTCGTTCCCTGTCAATGTCGACATTGTCTTTGAGTTTGGCCGTTATCAGGTGGCCAAGATTGTACTCTACATAATGAACCTACCAGATATTAGCCTTAATGGGCGCCATTAAGGCTGCATGTTAACTATTAACTAAAGAAGAGACTATGTTCGTTCGGGCATTTAACAATAAAGTACAAAAAAACGTGCAGTAAGCTTTAAAAAGAGCAATTTTAGGTCTAACGGAGCACTTTGAAAAACTACGAGCAGGTTTGCTCTGATAGACAGTGCCCTTCGTTCCCTGTCAATGTCAACATTGTCTTTGAGTTTGGCCGTTATCAGGTGGCCAAGATTGTACTCTACATAATGGAGCGCCATTAAGGCTAATATCTGGTAGGTCCCTCCAACCATTTTGACACCACCAATCCCAAAACAATGCACACACTCTTTTTGACATTGTAAATCAGTCCGTGACTAGCCGCATAGGACTCACAAATGGAGATCAGTTTCCTCATAGACCGATGCACTCAGCGGCGCCATGTCGTCAGCGTAGGTCAGTTTTTTCAAACATGTATCATCCACATGACAACCTACATGTTGACTGCTACTATACACACCAATCCCAAATAATACAAACCCACAAAAGAAAGAAACTGGGCCATGAAATAACCCTTTCCTACAATAAACTTTACAGATGATACTTAACCTTAAAACTGACAAAAATAAAAACAAACCAGTGCTTTACACACGAAAAACATTACCTTTAGATTTTTAATAACTTTTTATATAGACATACTTTTTATGGTCACCGTAAGAATACAGCGTAACATATTTTGGGCGTCGTTTCATTGTTTTTTCACACCTCACATGGGGCCTTTCAAAACGTGAATATAAAATATATTTTTTATATCTTTCGTTTCGGGTTAGTAACGCCCTTGTGTGTGGTTAAAGACTTATTCAATGTTGAAAGTGTAAAATATGGCTATCATAAATCATAAGATTTCCATACATTGCCAATCTGTACCGCTTGCCCATACTCGTTAGGATTCGGGGAAAAACTTTTTAAAGAAACATCAGGCAACCGACAGTAAACGCATACCAATTGAGATGTTTAGCAATTTATTTTATGAATGACATTTATGTTAGGTAACAGTAATATCCCAGTAGTAGCAAAACTGACTTACGAGCAGTGGCAAACCTGACGGAAAGACCCGGACCCGGTTAATAACATAAAAAACTTTTACTAACAAACTTTTTAACTTACAAAAAAATAAAAACCGACTTCCAAAATTATGTACGTACAATAACAAAAAATAATTGAACATTTTGAAGTTGGTGCCAGTAAATGTAGTTTCACGTTTTAGGCACCAACTTGAAAATGATTAATTATTTTTTTGTAAAATAGTTTTTATTTCTCACTTTTTAGTGTATTGGTTTGTAGTTGATTTATGTTACAATAGCATAATCTAAACTGCTTATTTATTTTTACAAAATGTTGCGTTTTGCGATACAAGGCCGTTGACTTTTGAGGAGTTCTCCTGATACTAGACCATTAGTTCCATTACATGATTTGATGGAGGCTAAGAATCAGGCATCGAACACGGTACTCAGATGCATATTTATATCACGGTAGACAGGCAATATTTATTATTGAATAGTTCCGCTAGTCATTTGTGGTCTTCATCATGAGTTCCATTTCACTCAAATGGTATTTTTTAAGAGGAAATGCACGAATTACAACAAAATAAACCCAAATTACTGTAGGTGTGCCTTTAATATTTAAAGAATACCCTCGATTTCTTCAACATCTTATCATCAGATTCGAATTCTGTTATCAATGAGTGAAGTATACCTTTCAAAAATATTTTTTTTTCATATCGGTCCAGCCGTCTGCGAGTTATCGGACAACAAACATTATAAAAAAATACACGAAATGAGAACCTTCCTCCATCCTTTTTGAAGTTGGTTGAAAACTCGGCCAAGTGTAAGCGTTGCTCGTACATCGAGGGTTTTGTATATATGTGCAACTATCCCTGTTTCACATGTACGGAACCCTCGGTGCGCGAGTACCACGCGCAGTTCTTGGTTTTTGTTATAATCAGTGATTTTTTGTCCGGGTCTAGCCGCCAGATTCGCCTCTGCTTACGAGGCATAATTCGTGGGTTTAACCGCAATCGCGTAACGTGTTTTCTCGCAAGATACTTAGAATTTGGTAAATGACAGTAACAGAACAGAAATACGTTTGAGTCGTAAAATGCACTAAAATATAACATTAATCTTAATTTTACATGATTTGAAGATATTATCATAATATAAATACTAAAAGTCACAAAACTTATTATGACAATAGAATTTATGACGTCATAAATTTCTATTGTCGACTTTTACGCGTGTATGCTTTTGACGTTTCAAAAAAGAGAATTTATTTAATTTGCCTATTTTAAAATATTATTAACTACTAACGATTTTCACTATTATTCAGATAATTTCTTACGGTTAGTTTATAATGTACTAGCTGTCCAGCGAAATTTTGTATTCGTCAACTTCCCCCATTTTTGCAACATTTTTCATTGCTGCTCCGCTCCTATTGGTCGTAGCGTGATGTTATACAGCCTATAGCCTTTCTGGATGAATGGGCTACCCAACAAAAATATATATTTTTTCAATTCGGACTGGTAGTTCCTGAGATTATCGCGTTCAAACAAACAAACAGCTTAATAGTTAATAGTTGCTCGCTACTTGCCGGCGGTGAGACAAGTGTCTATAGATGATGGAGAAACGTGCGCGGGCCGCTGTTATACGTATTACACATTATGTACATGTTATAAAAAAGTGTGATGCGTAAGTTGTTGATATCGAAAGTACCTTAAGTTGGCTGACCCTTATGACACAGAATAAAATCTCAAAACAGCCGAATTAACCAAAAAATAACTGTAGATATAAACACTAGTTTGGAAATAATTCCTCAATTTCTATGCCCATTGAGCCATTTTACTTAATTTATGCAGAGTAGAGGGCAATTTGCTCGGCCATTCAATCGTGATTACAAGAAGAAACGACTGAATTGAATGAATAGTGTCCGATTCATCGTTCTAAGTACTATAAAGATGTTTTCGGTAATGTTGCTGACATTTCATTTTCTGTTCTGAGATTTTTAAATCATAATAATATTAAAAAGCGGCGGTAGCCTAATGGCTAAGGCATCGGGCTCGCAATCGTGAGGTCGCGTGTTCGAATCCTACCCATTACACTACCGACGTGAACCCACTCCTAACAAGTCATTGAGCTTAGCTGGAGGGGTTAACAAGATTGCTTGTAATGTGGGACCCAATCCCACATTGCTAGTTATCTTTAAAAAATAAATAAAAAAAATTGCAGATTGTCTTAGATTTGCCGAAATACCAAAATAGTCTGTATGAAATTATCTGTATAACAGTAAAAACGGTATCAATATCCGTTGAGTTATTAGGATGGTTAAAGCGTAGATACATACGAGTACCTACGGACAGTAAGCCGGCAGATACTTTGTTTTTTATTAAGAAAAGAAGATAAAACTTGACTAGATTTAAAATAACTCAGTAATATTATTATAAGGGCAAGTCAGCAAAATTTTAATGAAGTTAGCGCTAATTAAACTAATTACATTAGGAACCGTAAACTTCTCTTGTGTTAATAGTACCTACCAAGATTCCCAGTCTATTAAGTCCTGGGAGGATACTAGAGGTATCTATTAGTGATACAGTGATAATGTTATTTGGACACTATAGGTACTAGTTTCTGCAGCTAATGTTAACGCCGCTCATAGTTTTAATACGAATATAGAACAAGGTCCCGAGAGTACGGCAGATAACTATGGTAACTACTATATCATTCGAGCAACGCATAATATATTGGGACAACTCACACAACGCCATGTGATCCCAAACTAGACAGAGTCCGTACTATGGGAATCAGATAACTAATAAACATACTTATATATTTCTAAATACGAGTACATACTTATTATAGATAAAATACACCCACACAGAGAATAAACCATCGTGTCCTATTTTGATAAATGGAACCCGCGACCTCTGGCATAGCAGTCATAGTCACTTACCACATGACCCACAGGCCAGTCATAATAATGAAGATTTGCTTTAATTTTTTATGTGAAGAAGAAAATCTATGAAGTTATTTATTTCCACAATTGATAAGTACACATGCATTCTCGCTATCGATAATTGCGGCTATAAATCACCACTACAAACTATATAGATAGGTATAGGTGGGCTGTCTAACAGGATAACAACAAGCCCACGTAGACGTTCTACGTCTCGGCTTTACTCGTGTGGCCTCGGTTGGCTTTCGACCGAGATCCACTGAAATTTCTGTACGCACACGTCTATTGCGCCTTAGCCTGTTCACTCTTTCTAGGGAGACTTATATAGGTATGCCAAAACGTAGACCCAATGCAGATAGATGAATGTCAAGGAAGACTTATGTAGGTACGCCACCATGTCGACCCAATGCAGATAGATGAATGTCAAGGAAGACTTATGTAGGTACGCAATCACGTAGACCCAATGCAGATGGATGAATGTCAAGGGAGACTTATACAGGTATGCCACTACGGAGACCCAATGCAGATGAATGAATGTCAAGGGAGACTTATATAGGTATGCCACTACGGAGACTTAATGCAGATGGATGAATGTCAAGGGAGACTTATATAGGTATGCCACTACGGAGACTTAATGCAGATGGATGGTACGCCACCATGTAGACCCAATGCAGATAGATGAATGTCAAGGAAGACTTATGTAGGTACGCAATCACGTAGACCCAATGCAGATGGATGGATGTCAAGGGAGACTTATACAGGTATGCCACTACGGAGACCCAATGCAGATGGATGAATGTCAAGGGAGACTTATGTAGGTACGTCACCATGTAGACCCAATACAGATGAATGAATGTCAAGGGAGACTTATGTAGGTACGCCACTATGTAGATCCAATGCAGATGGATGAATATCAACGGAGACTTATGTAGGTACGCCACTATGTAGATCCAATGCAGATGGATGAATACGCGCCACAGATGCAGTCGATAGCAATAATACTTTCGTAAACTTTCGCGATTAAACCTGTCTTTTTTTTAAGGCAAGTTTCCAAAACGATTGAAATACTCCATAGTGAAACCACGTTATAAGAAGAGAAAAACTGGAATCGATAATTATCATCCTGTAACATTAATACCAGTTATATCGAAAGTTTTCGAAAATGCAAATTTTTCGAAAATACATTGCATTTTCGAAAAATTTTGATATTGAACAATTTTTTCACCAAATATAATATCCTAAGATCAGAACAATTCAGCTTTAGGAAAAACACATCCACAATACTAACCTGTTTCTTACTATTCAAAACTCTAACCGAATTTTTAGACAATAAGATCCCAATTGTGTCCATCTTCCTCGATATGTCAATCGCTTTTGATTTCGTTTTACACAATATTCTCCTACAGAAACTTGATAGGTATAGAGTACCAGGAAATACTCTAAATTGGATAGAAAGCTGTCTTACGTACCGATATCAGTAGGTAGAGATACCATATCTGTCAGGACTGCACAAAACCTCATGCAGATCTACTTTCAGCCTAAATAAATGCGGAGTGCCTCAGGGTAGTATCATAGGCCTGGTAGTGGCCTAGGATACTACCCTTATATTTTTTGTACATTTACGAGATTAACATATTTGTTCATAAAAAAAAATAGCTTTATGGAAAAAGGACAGAAGTCACAAACAGACACAGCCAATATCCGAACAAATTAAACGTGCACAAACAACGCACTGAAATGTAGGTACAGCAGAAATTCATATTGTATGTCGATAAGGATTTAAAATAAATTACCAAATTGTTTTAAAGACCTTAATTTATCTTTGTTCAGAAGTAAATTATTTAATTGATTGCTAAGTAAATGTCTGTTATTATTCCACTGATGAATTTCTCAATAAAACTGTGAATAATTTATTTTTATTGAATGTAACATGTGAAATACAATTTAAAAATTAATTCGAAAATAAAAGGTAGAATACAAGCACTGTAAAAAGAAAAAATGTCAACAACTTGATGTACTATATTCTAACAAATATTTTTTTCTTTATCTTTAAGACATCATAAAGATTATAAAAACTAAAACTCGTTTTATTTGTGTAAACAAATTAATTGTTATGTAGTTGATAGTATTACGCACATAGATCTTATTCACTTCTAGTAATAAAACAAAATAATAAAACGGAAACAATATATATATAAACAAAAATTGAAATTATTTTTTTTGTATAAACTTAAACAATGGCCACCACGGGCATAAAAAACACAAAACAACTTTGTTTTTACAAATTAAGTAAACATCGAGTTTGAACTGGTTTTGTTCTCGTAAATAATAAATTTAGGACGAGGTGAAAGGATATTTTTTTGTGGCCACGACACTTTTTTATTCAATTTGAGTCTTCTCATTGAACAAAATGACATCCTACTTATATCGTAAACTAACTTTTGTCCGTGACTACCCTTGACATCTTACTAATAATAGGGGTACCTGATTCAGTGGTAAACAAGCAGATCGAGATATCTGCGAGGTTAAGCAACGTTACCAATGTAGGTCCATTGATGGGTGGCCGTTTTCGAACTTTATTAAACCCCTGCGTGCCTCGGAAAGTGCGTTAAGCCCTCGGTCCTGCGCCTAATCTTTCTCTAGTCGTGTCGGACTTCCATTCCATCAGACTATGACAGTAAAGGAATAGAGAGTGCACTTGTGTCTGCGCATACACTTGTACACTATAATGTCTCCTGCGTAGTTGGTTAGTCTCTAATTAAATAATTCAGGGTCAGAGGGTAATTCATTTAAAATTTGATTATATCCTTTACTTACCTACTATGGTTACTGCTGACGTGAGTTATTTAATTTTGTTACATGGTGGAATGGTTGCAGCACCTTACTGGCTTAACTATGTATATACAAATATACTTATTGTAATAATTGGCATTTTAAAAAAGTGACCATGAGTTTTTATTCCCAAGTTCTTATCTCACAACTATATTCTTGCAAACTTAGCATTAAATGTAGCATCATTCTACTCCAAATTTCGTCTGGCGTTCATAAGCGTTGCATTCTGTAACCTAAGTGAATAAAGTCCTTTTGACTTTGACTTTTGGCTGCCGTAACCGAAATCGGCTAGGAGAGACTATACTCTGTCCATCTGTATGAAGCAGGACTTCTGGCCGAAGGGTGTCGCGTACCGACGTTTTCGTGAAACGTGACTCCACGCAGCAAAACACGACGCCGTTGTCTTAATCCTAGGGTCGCTTATAATTTTAATTATAAAATATATTAGTTTATTGTTTTTCATTTATGTATTTGTGTGATTGTAGTTTAAATTATGTAATAGTTTATTAAGTTTTTTATGTATGTATTTGTATGATATGGACCTTAGTAGCCTGAAATTAATGGTTATTATTATTATTAAAAAAATATTATAAATGAAGTTTTCCCGTGGGTTGGCCTGAAAATCGATTATTGTGATAAAGAGTATTGCTTGTCCGTAACGACCCTTCACACTATCTTCTTAAATATATTTTTTAAATCGTTTTGCCGTTTAACGATAGACCAATACATAATATTAATAATATCTTGGGACAACTCACACAACGTCACTTGATCCCAAACTGACCACAGAGCTTGTACTATGGCAACCTCTGCTTATCGTAAAATATTATAGTACTAATCTTTAAGTACTTAGGTATTTACAAATTATACAGACATACAGTCTTGATGTTTTTAAAACTATTCATATTATAAATGTAATAGAAGTGAATTTGATTAACTTTTGTTAGTTTATTGCCTTTCCACAACAAAACGGTTGAACGAATCTATGAAAGTATATATGGTACTTATAACAAAAACACAATTTTCTTTATGTTGTCTGTCTGACGGTCTGTCTGTTTGTTCCAGCTAATCTCCGATACTACTAGACGGATTTTGACGAGATTTTTAATGTCTGACAGATGAGGATGTAATGAGTAACTTAGACAGTAGTCTAAGTTATTCCTTACATAGTAGTCTTAAGTTACTCCTTATATCCACATCTTATAGGGAGGGAGCAACACTGCAACTTCAGGCGGACTAGGTCGTTGGCACTGCTGGTAATGAAAAAAAAACACATGTCAAATTAACGGTCCTTATAGTCCGAATATAACTAAAAATGTAACCAAATCTCAAAATACTTTATTTACATAAATGCAGCTTGTGATATGCAAATGCAGCACACTTTTGTGATCAGATCAGTTATTGAACGGCCTTACTTGAGGTGACTGGTCAGCCTTGCCATTGCCAACTCAAGGAATTTATAATTGACAGCTAAGTATCGGTTCCTTTATTATAATAATTACCCGTCCTACCTATAGGTTTTTTACTATAATTTTATCACTTAAAATCTAATATTATTAGTATAAGAAAATTAATTAGTTAACGTTGCACAGCATAATAAATCTACTAAATAATAATACGGGAAGCAAAAAGTTTTTACTCTTTTTTAGAGAATTGCGCAGACGTAGGAGTATTTAATTTGGCACAGTTAAAGTTGAGAAGGATTTTTAAATAACATGCTTTAGAAATATAATAAACTATTGGACGCCTCGCGGTTTCACCCGCGTAGTTTCCGTACCCGTGGGAATACAGAGATATAAAATAGCCTTTATCACCCGGGGTTAGTGTAGCTTCACAACGATTAAAGATATTTTCAAATCCATCTAGTAGTTTCGGAGCCTATTCAATACAAACAAACAATCAAAACTTTTCTCTTTATAATATTAGTTTGAATAGATATATATGAATTTAAAAAAGCATTACACACACTACCGCGTATATTACTCTATAAATGGCAAACAGATTTTTTTTTGAGTTATTGAGTTTCGTTTAAAACAGAAATATCTTTACAATCAATAGTGTTGTAGTTTTTATTTCTATAAGTCTTTATAACCATTTGTGTGTCAAATTGAATATTTGTTATTATTTTAGTTTTAATTTCTATAATTTAGTGGTTTGAGCTGTTCGTTTGTATATAGGTAAGCCATTAACGTTTTTTGCCAGACTTTGACGTAGCCAAAAAAGGGTTATATCGGCAAAATTATCAATAAATATTGGGATTTAAAGAATCATAATCCGGCATGCCTATCACTGTACATTGTCATGCATGAGTTTTGTTATTTGTCGGATTACAAGGTACACTCCTTCAAAATAAGTCCGGATTATAGAGGTCTGTGACACTGTATAATCCTTTAATTTGTTATTTGTTTTATTACAAGGTACACTCCTTCAAAATAAGTCCGGATTATAGAGGTCTATGGGACTGTATCTTTCTCGAGAGTTGTCAACGCTACTTTATAGACAATACCTGTCAAAGGCTGCACGAGTTTTTTCTCTCTTTCACGCTTTGCAATCAATAAGTATTTATTGTTTTATTTGTCGGATTCGGAGTCTGTGGCAGTACTCTATAATCCGACAAATTCGATAGTCCGACAACGTCCTGCAAAACGTTTGTCGGATTAACGCGGGTCCACTGTAGTTCACTTATTAGTGTATATTATGACGAAACTAGCGGCCCGCTCCGGCTTCGCACGGGTATAAAATATATGGATGTTATTATACATATAAACCTTCCTCTTCAATCAATCTATCTATTAAAAAAACCGCTTCAAAATCCGATGCGTGGTTCTAAAGATTTAAGCATGTGTTATAACAAGATGCATAGTAAGTTTATAAAGTTAAAATTATTTCGTGTAACACCTGCCCTTTTAGTCGATTTTACTAGCGTAATCTACAACTACATAAGCTATAAAAATGATAGTAACTTTGTCAGTCTGTTTGTCTATCTGTTACGTTTTCACGCTTAAACCACTAAACGGATGTCGATGAAATTTTCAGAACAGGCATTACATGTACATGTAGAATCGTCTTTTCGCAGTAGTATTTTGCTTCCTAAATGAAAAAAAAACCAACGGGCGAAGTCGCAGGCCAAACCTACTTGTTTATATTAGCTTAGATTAACATCAATATAACTATCAAATTCCCTGAGCAACACCATAAATGAGAAATAATATTTGAAAACTATTTTTGAAACGAACATTGGCCACTTTTTTATTGCCAAACTTTTAGTCTGTTAATCACAACTCGGTGCGAAACTACTTTGAAGGTAATTCTACATAAAAATTGCTTTGCAAATGACTTGTGCCTTTTTTTTGTACGTTTAGTTTTTATGACAAATGAAGATCTGGTAAATGAGATAAGTTTTGAAAGTTTGTGGTTTTTGTAATACTTGGGTAATATTACGACAATGAGATAATTTTAAAAATGTACTTTCGTACATAATTGTACCTATTTACATAACACACTTTCGACTGCCTCTGCGGCGCGGTAGAAGTGTGTCCGGCTGCTAGGCAAGAGGTCTTAGTGTGATGAGTACAAGGGTTTATTCTGTGTCTGGGTGTTATTTATCTATAGTATGTATGTATTTAGAAATATATAAGTATGTTAATCAGTTATCTGGTTTCCATAGTACAAGCTCTGCTTATAAATACAATAATTGCATTTTTGAATGCAATTATTGTTACATGCATATTATTATTATTATTATCATTGTAAAACAGATAGTCCCCATGTACTTTCTTTTTTACTTTACAATTATCATGCAGACAAATATTCATACAGTCATGTACGAATCTTTGCATGCATAGGTATACGGAACCGTGGGACTCAAACTCAAATATATTAACAGTCTAAGATCCGGCCTAAGAATTATATACCCTCGTCTGTTATTTGTTCTTAACAAATATTATAATAGTTATAGAACTACAATAAATGCAAGCCCACTACTGAGACTTTTTTTTTGGCTCAGTCGGTGCCAAACTGTCCTGAGGATGCCTCGTGTAGAGGCGAAACACGTGTCGAAGTTTCACTTCGTGGAAGCGGAATATTGCAAGTCAAGGGTCCGGGGATGCCTACCACTCGACTTAGTAAGAGTACCTGTCACTAATTTTCTTTGTTGCAGGTCTCTCTTTTTGAGTGCAGTCTGTCAATCTATTTCGATTGTTGTATTAAGGGCATTTCCTTACTACTTCAATCGTTGTGATTTACAGATCGAGAGTGGGTGGTGGGATCCCTCCTTTATAATCTACTTAAGATGGATTTCCGCCATGTTACGCCTGATTCAGTCGGTTAACTAAGGTAAGTACCTACATGAATCACAGTTTGTTATGAAGGTGTATTTTATTATATAAATAAACAGAACATTTTATTTAATCGTTCATCATACGTAGGATTACCTTGTACCCGTCAGTCAATGACAAACACGAGATTTAAATGGCCGTATTGCCTTAACGTTACAGTATCATGAATTATCGTTTATTGACCATGACATTTTATGTCAAGCTGTCCCGTGCAACTTCGTCGGCGTAAATTTTCCCCATCTTGCCACATTTCTCATTGCTACTCCGCTCCTATTGGATGTAGCGTAATGTTATATAGCCTATAGCCTTCCTCGATAAATGGGCTATCCAACAGTGAAATATTTTTTTTATTCGGATCAGTAGTTCCTGAGATTACCGCGTTCAAACAAACAAACAAACTAACAAACAAACAAACTCTTCAGCTTTATAATATTAATATAGATAGGGGTCAAATTAACGGCGCTATTTTATTAAGCAAGTCTTGCATTATAGTATGATATCAACAACAAAACACTATTGATTACAATCTATTGTCAAGTTTGAATACCTCATACAAGTTGTAACTTGTATACAAGTTGTATGCAATCTGTAACTTGTACACAAGTAACTTGCCTAATGGAATAGCGCCTTAAGAGGTCTTTGACTCAGTGGCGACCGAATTGATCGAGATATTTGCAAGGTTAAGCAACGTTACCACTGCCGGTCCATAGATAGGTGACCTTTTTGGAATATCGTCATACCCCTCCGTGCCTCGGAGAACACGTTAAGCCGTAGGTCCTGTGCCTCATTTCTCCTGTCGTGTCCGATTAGAGTAAGAGAATATAGAGTGCACTTGTATCTGTGACACACTTGTACATTATAATATTTTCTGAGTAGTTGGCTAGTCTATAATGAGATTAGCCGCCTTAACCGAAATCGGTATGTTTTAGCAAAAATGGCCGATAAGTGTCGAAAATCATATACAAGAGATGTTACATTGTTTCAATAATACAGCACATTTACCATTTTATGGCATGCAAATGTTATAATTCTATATAAACAAGCAAAAGAGAAAAAAAATAACTACATTATTATAGTATTACATTTTAAAGTTCATTATAATAATTTGTATTTAATTAGATAATATTAAACAATAGCTACTTATTATGATAGTCAATTCAAATTATAATTATTGTGTATACATGCATTACATTGTATACATTAATAATATTTTATAGCTTAAAAATTCGTGTACTGAGTAGAAACAATTTTCAATGAGCCATGCACAAAGTTGTTTTTTAAATTTTATAATCATTGTCATTTGACGTCAAAATTACATTTTATCTTTAGAAGTATGTATTGAGGCTATTTAAATGTATATATTTAATGTTTTGTTGATAAATAAGCTATAATAAAATATAAATGTTGTACATTTCACCTTGTAGTATTTAGTCAATTCTAAATAAATCTTTTTTATGGTTTAGTCTTAATCTCTGGTGTCTTAAGGCTCCCTATACACACGGATATTAGCATCTCAGTTAATCGCAACAGAGCACATACTAACAGTTTTCTATTAAAGGTTTTGTACTGACGGCCAATCCAACCCGTAGTTTGTGCGCTTGATGTCAGTGCTATCTGCGTCGTCAGGTATCATTCGGACAAACAAACACACTAGCAAATAGCCGGCCAGCAACCATTCAACTAGTATGAAGACGTCACAGGCTACTGCCGGCGCGTGAGCTTGCGGTTTGAAACTGCCGGCTGTCTACAGCTAGCGTGTAGACCTAGAGCCGGTTTTCAATCTTTGCCGACAGAAAATAATCACTATAGTGTGTGGACTATGCAGACCCTGGACAACAAGCGATCCGATAAGGTGACAGACTACAGGCGGACTAGTAATCTATGGGAGCCTATATACTAGCTGACCCGCGCAACTTCGTATGCGTCAATTTTCCGCGTTTTAGCAACATTTTTATTGCTGTTCTGCTCGTATTGGTCGTAGCGTGATGTTTTATAGCCTATAAACTTCCGCGATAAATAAGCTACCCAACAGAAATATATTTTTTTAATTCGGCCCAGTAGTTCCTGAGATTACCTCGTTCAAACAAACAAACAAACTCTTCAGCTTCATAATATTAGTATAGATACCTACAAAAACCCTACCCAGATAAAAAGCCAATCATTCGAATAGCGAAACTCGTCCAAATTGTATTAGCAGTTTTTAAGAAATATACCACATACGTACGGGATAAACCGAGAACCTCTTTTTCTTAAGTGGGTTAAAAAACTAATCACACAAAATGTGGGAGCATACATTCATTAGCATTCATTACTGTCTGGGAATTGAATCTTCCTTGCGTGTGTGCGACGATGACGCGCTGCATTGGCACTATTTGTTGTTTTTTCTGTACTGTACCTTAATTATCATGTAGTGTGCGATAACTCAATGAATAAATAAGTTTTATTTTTATTTTTTATATTATATTTTTTTTAATCTGAAACCTCTTCACCTAAGATGATATACTGATTCACTGTACCGTTCAAAACACTTAATGTTTATTTTTTTTGGTCTATCTTTTGTAAAGAGAAAATAAACTCCCGGTTTTCAATGCTTCTTCTCCATCTTTGTATACCGCAGCCTATTGTTAGAAGCAATAATAAATTGTAAAGAAATGCTTTTTGATAACACTTGGGTAATAAAAATATTGAAAGAAAAACAGTGGGGTCCTAATTGGAGTGTTCCTAATGGAGTTTTTGTTACAATTTTATTGTAATTTTTCTATTCCGGTTTTAAATTTACAACAGTGTAATATTACTAGCTGTGCCCCTTGACTTTGTAATTGTTCATATATTATTTTTCAAGTTTGATATCTGTCTGATCAGAAGTTGCTGTATGTGACAGCGCCAGCAAAAATAAAAAAAATAGGGCCTACAAGAATATCATAGTTGTGGTCCACACTACAACAATAGCAGACGTAAGTCCTTACTTGTTCCGCGATAACCTGCTTAAGTACCTACCTATCTTGTAATGTTTTTCTAACGTATATTTTTTTTTTCTTTCTTTCTTCCGTAATTACTACAATTTTTAAAATTAATTATTATAATTATTTTTATTTTAACGTTACATCCAGATACTTTAATTTTATTTATTTGTATAGTTATTACATAAATATGTGTAGTGCCAGCCTCATCAAGATTTTTACCTAAAAGAATATACTACTGAGTGACGTTAACGGCAGTCATTTGTTTCATCTTGGTCATTTAGAAGTTTTAGTGGAATAAAAAAACTCACAGATGTTTTCTAAAGATAACTAGCAATGTGGTATTATGGGTCCTACATCACTATCAATCCTGTTAACTCCTACAACTAAACTAAATTACTTGTGTTAGGAGTGGGTTCACGTCAGTAGTATAAAGGGTAGGATTCAAACCCACGACCTCACACATACGTACAAACAGGATACTCTTTTTGTGGCAGTCAGACAAAATATTTTTATTACGACTGAAGTTTGACACCTCTTAAAATAAACACGTCATCCAAGAAAGATAAATATCTCGTAGTAGTCTTGTTGTTTTCATCAACATTTTAGTTTAGTCTTTTATCATTTTTTTTTTTATGAGATTGAGGGCAAACGAACAAACGGCTCACCTGATGATAAGTGATTACCACTACCTATGGACAACACCAGAGGCAGAGCAGATGTGTTGCCGGCCTTCAAGGAATAAGTAGAGTCTTGTAAAAAAAATATAAAAGTAGACATCATTGGAGAAACATACATACACAAATACTGCACATAAACATATTATTATATTGTACAAAGGTAGCAAGTAGAAAAGTTATAGATAAGGGCATAATTTAGATCATATGCTAATCAAATTGTGTAAAGAACGAACGCCTACAAACGAACTGCGTGACCAGTTTGGCAACGACAATTGTTTGTCAACTCAAAGTACTTTAATCTCTTAGGTTAAAAAATGCAACGCTTATGACCGTCAGACAAAATTTGGAATAGAATGATTCTACATTTAATGACAAGTTTGCAAGAGTTAAGCCGTCAGAAAAAAACTCAAGTTTTTATTGCCAACAATAAAAACTCATGGCCACTTTTTTGAATGCCAATTTTTATTAAATGCTAATTTTTAACAGTTATGCCAGTAATGTGCTGCAACCCTACACTTTGAAACTCACGCAAGCTATAACCATAGTACGTAAAGTAAGTATCATCGTATTTTAAATGAGCCGTCACGTTATTGATTTGTTGCTACCAATCAATAAAGTGACTTTTTTTAAACACTTTTTTGTATGAGCACCCCGTCATCGATTTATAAGATGTTATCACGTCAAAAAGTTATTGCACAAAATACCAAGAATACAAAAGATAACATTCGTACGAACTTCGCTCGAGCAATGCAAACCACTTTGTTTGGAAAGCGTTACAAGATTCCCTGTCAGTGAACAAACTCTACGTATTCTTGCGTTACCTTCTATATTCTTGTAGTTATGTGCTAACAGTAATACCGACACAAAAAAGACAATAATCGTTAACAGTTGTGACGTTAATCCATGAGAAAAGAAAAACATATTAGATGTAAGTATTCTACCCACGTACCGAAAGGTTATTGAAGGAAAACAGAATGTCACGCACCAAAACTTTTAGCTTTTTGCTTACAACTGAGTGTCGGTTTGAATAAAGCTATTTTCCTTGACTATAAGGATTGCGAATTGGTTTGTTTAGTTGGATTAGACGAATTTCGTACGATTGCAATCTGTGAGTTTTGTTAGAAAATTGCATGACGATTTGGCATCGGCAGATTGTAAACTGTCGCAAAATACTAGCAGTTTCTCATGCTCAAATTGAAAAACGTCTATCCCACGGGAACCGTATTTTACCCGAGATAAAAAGTAGTCCATGTTTTATTTCAGATTATAATCTAGTTAAGTCCTTATTTCATCTAGATCCATTCAGTCATTTTTTGCGTGAAAGAGTTACAAACGTGTATACATCAATCCTAACAAACTTTCACATTTATGATATTAGTAAAGATAAAAATAACTATTGTTAAATTATGCATGAAAATCGAACAAGTTTTTGCAGTCATTAATTTGTCAACAGTTCATACCTACTATCACAACAAAGATTATATTAAAGATGCGCTAAATTATAAATAGTCTTTACAGTTCTAATTTGTCGACAGTTTATAAAATCATAATAAATATTATAAACTAACGATGTTTGCAATTATTGGTTACATGTACATTAAATCAATAAAATTCAAGCACCTATTTGTAATGTTATAATACTAATGCGAGATTTTCAATTGCCTTTTGCTCACAATCTCAGTTTTTATCCGTGATAACGTTTTTAAGCGTTGTAGGTAGGTATGTCCGTTTCTTTGTCATGTTCTGTAGCATAAACGGATGGCAGAATAGTGTTATTGGTTCCACTATCAAAATGGGTCCATGAGAACTTGCAAATCCTGTTGGACCCATTAGTGGAACATAACAGTGGAACGAACAGTCCGAAATCCAGATTTTAACCAAATTATATGAGGTGTGAAAATCTTTGCCTTTATCGTTACAGTGATTATTGTCATATTGGCTACGGAACTATAAAAATTAGTAAACCAAAAATAATAAATTTGATTATCTACGTTAAAGGTCATTACAATTTTTGGTCTTAACTGCACGGTTATGGAAGTATAGACCGAAATGATTTTTCGCAAAATGACGGCACTTTCGCTCACCTAATTTGTATTTTGTGCATTTACATTGAGTACATCCTACTGAACCTTTCTAATAAATAAAAAAATAACTTCTGCAAATTAGTGCAAGAAAAAACCTCTCCTGCTTATATTGTAGGTAATATAATTAAATAAGTGTGATAATATCATTATGGAACAAGAATAATAGTAAATTATTTATATTAATATAATAAACAATTCATGAAAAACTAAAGAATTTAAAACACAATAGTTATTTTTTATGTCTTATTGTTGTTTTGCATAATTATGACAGTAATGACGTAAAACTTTGTTTATAAAAACCATTTTCATGTTTAATTTGCATTTATTCAATTACCTAGATGGGAAATTTTAGTCCTGATAACAATAGCTTTTTTTTGGCGATTAAAATGGATGATGAACGATTTATTCAACTACTAGCTGGTCCGCGCAATCTCGTTTGCGTGAATTTTCCCCATTTTGTAACATTTCTCGTTGCTGCTCCGCTCCTATTGGTCGTAGCGTAATGTTATATAGCCTATAGCCTTCCTTGATAAATGGGCTATCCAACAGTGAAATAATTTTTCAATTCGGATTAGTAGTTCCTGAGATTACCGCTTTCAAACAAACAAACAAACTCTTCAGCTTTATAATATTAGTATAGATGATTTATGTTCAAAAGAAATACTAAAAACAAATAAAATTAACCGTTGTAAATTATTAATATTTTATTTTCTCATGTTTGTATGTTATTTAGTAGTAGAAGTAAGTAGATTTAAATCTCTTTCATTTTTGGGTTCCGTAGCCAAAATGGCAAAACGGAGCCCTAATAGTCATGTCCGTCCGTCAGTATGTTCTCAGATTAGCTCAAAGACTGTTAGTGCTAAAAGGCTGTAATTATAAATGGATACACACATTACTTACGCCGACAAAGTAAAATAATTTAATCTATCTAATCTATTTTTATGGACTCCTCCAAAATAAGTAAAGTGAGGATGTGATTTTTTTTCAGCTACCTCATCGTGTGGGGTATCATTAAATAGATCTTTTACGTTTATGGGTTGTGCAGACCAAAGTGCAATTTTTTGTTAGTCAAGTGTGGGGCACACTTCCAGCTAAATAGTTAATGGTATGTGAAAATATTTAGGTACGATAGTATGTATAGTGAAATTAAAAGGAAAACTATCACAGCTAAGTAGGCTTTACAAGTTTACGAGTAACAGCTAATCAAATGAGAAGTAACAACATTTTCGTACAAATTCCATTATAAATTATTATTAAGTATAACGTTGTTAGTAGTATGAAAAAAAAGCAATAGAAAATTCACTTCTTGCAAGGCCCGACATGCACTTGCCCAGTTTTAAAGAAATGCTCTCACGAAGTTATCTTAGGCATTCTTTGTGTCTAAAACAACTGTATAACAGATATAAACCTTTTTTAATAAACGGGTCTTAATCGCGTGAATATTTTAAGGTTAAATATCTTTGATCTATTCCCCAACGTTTCAACCATATTGCAACGGCTGTGGCCACGTGTTGACTCTGAACATTCACGCGATTAAGACCCTTAATCTATAAAATATGTATCTTCTTTTTCTTAGCGTTTCGACGGTAAACATTATAAATAACGTTGCACGCGCTGTGTGGCAAGATGCGACGTCTTGCTGATTCCACTTGTCTTCCACATCAATATCTTCGATTTCGTTAAAAAAATTCGGTCATTATGCTCCAATAGCGCTCACCGTTGGCTGTTACTGCCTGACACTCAGCATTTTCAAAAAAGTAAGGCCCTATTATGCCGCTAGGCCACAGTGCGCAACACATAGTTACTTTTTGGGCGTTCAATGGAATCTCGTGTATTACGCGAGAATTCTCCTCACCTCATATGCGGCAATTTTGTTTATCAACATACCCTCAGAGTGTAAAATGTGGTTTATCAGGGAAGAAAATTTTATTTGAAAAATCGGAATCGATTTCCTGCTGCTTCAATATCCAATCTGTGTAAATTCTTTGCTGTCCATGATCTCTAAGCTTCTGGAAAATGCGCCAAAGGTAGCGATAGGAAAGGCCCAAACTTTGCGAACGGCGACGAATCGATAATTTCGGGTCTTCGGCCACATTATCACTCGAAGCAGCAATATTTTTTGCTGAACGTACGCTACAATGATACACACGGCTTACCCTATCTTCAAGCTTCTAGTTTCCTCAAATTTGTTCACTATCTTGCGACCGAGTTGACCATTTAGCTTTACCAAAAAGTCGATACATGATTTTTACAGAATAGTTATTTCTGTAGAACAACTGAACAATTTTAATGCGTTAAACAATGGTAAAGCGATTCATTTTGTAAATGTACTGTTACAAACTAACATTTGACGTTTGAAACACGCTCCATTACTAACAATTGGTCAAAATTACAATGTTGCCGATATAGAAACCTCGAATTATATCACCCTATATATATAATTATGTATAACAGGTGCTTCAACAAGACAGACAACTTAAATTTCAATTTCAAAACTCTGAAATTTCGCAGCTGACACCTATGTTTGTTAGGTTTATCAAAAAATCAAGAGCTAAATAAAAAAAAAAATATAAACATAAAAAAACCCGCCTACACAAAGAGATGGAAACAAAATCCCCTTAATATAATTTCATGAAGTCGAAGGCATTAATGAATCTCGATGAACTTAGTGAAGTGCCTCCGACTGCATGAAATTATATAATTATGTAGGGATCTTATTTCCATCTTTTTTGTGCAGGCGGGTTTTTAATTTTTATTTAATACTTTTTAGTAGTTGTAATATGTACCCGATGTAACAACTAACTTTTATCACAGCTATTGTCAAGTATTAAATATTGAATAAAGAATGATTGCTAACTAACTTTTTTAGTATTACAGTCATAATCATGTTATACCTTTTTGAAATGCTTAAGATGAGCCCTTTAATTTGATACCCATATTGCAGTATTCAAAACAACTTTTTTTTTCAAACCTCTTTATTTTGACATCTCACAGCCGCCATATTTGTTTCTTTCAAATGTCACATATCTAAGAACACTCGGGCAATCAAGACGAATCTAACGACGTCTTAATTGTACAAATACGTTCAGTGGATTGTGAGATATCAGGTAGTAAAGAATATTACATACATACATACATACATACATACATACATATACACATACATACAAGATACGCGCGAAAAACATAACCCTTCTTTACAGTCGGGTAAAAAAACGCGTTATCATTGTGAAAATCCATTACAAATATAGGGAAATAGCGCTGAGACTGCTCGCGAACTTTGCGGAATTTTGGTCGAAATGCTTCTAATGTGTCAACAGCTCAATGACTGCATTGTGCTAGCTACATTGTGGACTAGCGATAAAATTATTTATTTACATAGGATGCAAAATAACACTTGTGATACGTCATGATTCTATATGTTCATGTAATGCCACGTTTGCCAACAATAGTTAGGGGGACATTACACTGAGAGAATTATTTATTTAGCGCTACGTACACAGCGACACGATCGCAGGCCTCGCTCTTCCGCACACAGCCATTACTTCACAGTGCGCAGGAGCCCAGGTCAAAATAAAGTAGAATTGTTGTTCGTACATATGTTAGATTACGAACACCATGACTATGACAATACGAAAATGCTCGTTTTTGCATTTTTCCGCAACTTCAAGACTTATTTGCGGGATCATAATAAGACATATCCTTAAACTTCTTTATTTCATCTACTAGAAAAACTCTTTGACTAGTGAAACAATTTTTTTCATGTCCTAATATTTAGGTTTTCTATATAAATTTTTGAGAGAGCCGAACTCTGTTTCGCGTAATCTACCCTTAAACCCCGATAAAAATAAGAAGGCAATAAAAACTCGCGGTCACTATTTTCATTACACCAATTTTTACAATGTTTGTGTTGAAAACCTTGATGTGCAGGTAAGGTACTCCCACTATTACATTATACACCATATTAGAAGATTGGTGCAAATTTTATTGATTATAAAACACGTATATAATATATTAAAATTGGAATATAGAATAAAAGAAGTGTAATCAGCCTCAGTGTGTACAACATAGTAGAAGCATCTATTTATAAAAACGATATATTGTAAGTTGTATTATATTTTCACGTTAGATATATCCAGTGCCTTCGCTTTTGTGATCCTTTTAGCGTTCGATTTTCTTTTATTATTAGTAAGTCAAGATTTTTTTAAAAATTGATATAGGTTATAAGTTTGTGACCTGACACAGAAATTCCGGACAGGTATCTAATATATTGCACTTTATAGCCATAGATATCGAATGACGTAGTTATATAGGAAAGTGTATACTTAATGATGATTTTAATTGCACTGGTGTTGCAAAAAACTATGCTCATTATGCAAAGTAGCTCATTATTTTATAGTATTTGTATTATTCCAGCATTCAATAAACATTGCACGAACAGGATATAGATACTCGTAACTATGACACAGCATGTTTCTTTATTTACTTAAAAGAAAGAGGAAGCACAGATTCATAGTCTATTTTAAATTCATGCCTGTTTATCGGTAAGGATTACAAAATTTTAATTATATACGTATATGAATTCAAAAGCAAAACAGGCAATCCATACTAATATTATAAATGTGAAAGTAACTCTGTCTGTCTGTCTGTCTGTCTATTACGCTTTCACGCTCAAACAGCTAAACCGATTTAGATTATATTTGGTATGGAGATAGTTTGAGTCCCGGGGAAGGACATAGGATACTTTTTATCGTGATAACCGACATCCACGCGGGCGGAGCCGCGGGCAAAAGCTAGTAAAATATATATCATCACTATAGTAAGCTGTCTGTCTGCTCATTTAAGACTATGTACCTTTTTAGGGTTCCATAGCCAAAAGGGAACCCTTATAGTTTCGCTATGTCCGACCGCCTGTCTGTTTCCAGGTTAGCTCAGAAACCCTTAGCTCTAGAAAGATGCAATTTGGCATGCTGCTTTACTTTTGCCATAAAATATGCATTGCTGAAATTTAGCCACACTTTTCTATTACACTTTGCATAAATAAATAAATTAATTTATTGTAACTAGATAAGTAGTGACGTCAGTGAACTCAAGTGTTCAAACCTTCCGGTTACGAGTTACCTACATAAGTATGATTCAGACTCATTATTTTTTTCATTCGCGAGTGTACTTGGGTTTTCTGTAGACCTACCTTTATTTCTGATCGTATCTTAAAGAACAGGTTATTTGTATTTTTGTATGTAATTTCGAGACCACTAGGCAGGCGATGGCAGAGATACAAACACGGTTAAAAACGCTGAAACGAATTCTGTAAAATGTGAGTCAATTATTACGTTTTTATTTAATAAAACAACTTAAAGAAAATAAAGGGCAAATTGTGAAATTCAATAATCGATAGGTCGACATAGTAATCTTAGAATTTATTTTTGAAACTGGTGTAGACTAAAATATGATGATGGCGTGGGTGTATACGTACCGTCTTGGTATTCCCCATCTTACATAATTGTCATTTCGAAAAGTGTGGTCATATTTCACTGCTGAAATATATGATTACACTACCCTTGGTGGTTATATTGTTATTTTAACTAACAAATAAACGAGTGAAAAACATTGTAAAAATATAGGATTGTCAACGTAACAATATACATTTGAAAAAAAATAGAAACATGTTACCTATTTGAGAATCCTTGATGTGACCATATTGATCTGTTACACATATTTTGCGCCCGACTATTATATGAAATACATAGTGTATGTACCTCAGATAGTAATCCGGGGCAGAAATTCTATGTCACATTAATCTCAGGACCTGTAATATCTCATATTTTATTTTAATTCGTAAATATTTACGAATTGTAATTCGTATTTACTACAAAAATTACTCTGAACTATACACAAATTTTGTAACAGAATTGATAAGTGAATAATTTCTGTAATTTGAATTTTTAAGAATATTTATGTACAAAGTGCTTCATTATCATATATATTTTTTTATTTCAGATTTTGCTATTCTGTTTATAATATAAATAAGCATTAATGTTTACAATTTTCAAGTATAATTTTGAAAACGAATTCATGAAGAAGTTGCGAGTGTGTGTCTATTAAATATTTATCGATAGAAGCAAGTATAGTTTGAAACCTAAGCAATGAGTTCCGCTACCGCAGTACTTGGTATTAAAAAGATACAAGAGGCTTTTAAAACCTTGGCAATGCTGCAACTAACTGCGTTTATGTGGCCTCAACAAGCTAATATCCCAAGTAGGTTTTTTTTTATTTTTTAACCCCGGTTTTAACATCTTATGCGAACATTTTTTTTGCGATAAATGTCACTTTCCAGCTCCTATTCATATGCTTATGAACGACCCATATTTTCAAATTGGGATATTTGACTACTGCGATAATAAATTATTTTCCGCTAATTCTACTCTACTGACGTGGATCTGGCCGGAGTGGAGCGGAGCAATCACAGTGCTCGAAATCAATTTATTAAACCCAGGATTATTTTAGAGCACTGTCATTTCAGTGGAAACGATGCCTAATCAGGGAATAGTACGTCCTGACATGTTCTCATAATCTTGTACGGACCGTATCATTTTGACATGTCACAAAAATATACTAATTTATTTTAACAATCAAATATCCTGTTGATGAGTACTAGCTTTCCTCTCCTACTGTAAAAAAGTGGCCTATAACCCTTCTCAAGCTTCAAGCTACCTCTATATTAATTTTTTGAATAAGAAAAACAAAAGTATCGATTTTATGTTTATTTCACCTTCCTCGAAATTCAACAAATATTTAAAACAAAAAATAGGTTATGTGCAGTCGTTATCGAGTTTTGCACACATTTTAAGATTATTTTTAGCTCAACAATTTACTTAAAAGATTAAGTTATTTTTTAATTATTTAGGGTACTTTTTATCCAATCGTTCAAATGTTAATTGCATCTAGATATGATGAATAATTTTAAAACTTATATATGTAGTATAAATACGTGGATGCAATTAAGCAACATTGAGATAAGGCGAGCCTCACAAATTAAGGTCTCAGCTCGTCTCTTTATCAAATATTATTTAAAAAAACTTCTCTGATTCTCAACAGATGCCGCTAGTTTCGACTATATAGTAGTAGGTGCTGGAACAGCTGGAAGCGTGATTGCAAACAGACTTACAGAGATTGAAAACGCAAGAGTTTTGCTTATCGAAGCCGGTGGAGATCCTCCTGTAGAATCTATAGTAAGTTACAACAATATTTAAGTAAACAATGGTTCAAAAGATAACACTACTAGAACGATCAACATAACAGTATTAATACAATAATGCCTTATAAAAATAAATAAATACTTATCCTTTATATTTGTTTTAGCTTCCTGGTCTGCTTCCATTTCTTAAGAAATCAGAAGTTGATTATAATTATGTCACAGAAAACGATGGTTACAGTCAACAATTTCACAAAAACCATGGTGTGGAGCTAACTAGAGGAAAAATGCTCGGAGGCTCCAGTTCGCTAAACTTCATGGCATATACTAGAGGACATTACAAAGTTTACGATGAATGGGCACAGATCACTGATGATGACTCCTGGAAATGGGAAAATATCTTCCATTACTTTATGAAGAGCGAAGACCTAGAAGATCCCGTTATTTCTAACACAGTCGATAATATATTTCATGGTACTGATGGATATATGAAAATAACAAACCACCAAAGCGAACGGTCCATCAAATATTTGAAGGCATTTAAAGAAATTGGCAACGATATTGTTTTAGAAACAAATGCTGATACTCATCTAGGATATACGGGGTGTATGCTTGCTATGGCTGACGGTGTCAGACAAAGTACAGCTTATGCATTTCTTCGAACAATTAAAGACCGACCTAATTTGTTTGTCCTCAAAGATACTATGGTGAAAAAAATTATTTTCGATGAAAACAAAAATGCTATAGGAGTTGAAGTTATATTAAAAGACTGTACTACAGTACGTTATTTTGCAGAAAAAGAAATAATAATATCAGCAGGAGCAATAAATACCCCGCAACTTCTAATGTTGTCAGGAGTAGGTCCCAGAGAACATTTGGAACATTTAGATGTAGAAGTAATTTCAGATCTTCCTGTAGGAAAAACCCTTAACGATCATGTAATGGTTATGTTGATCAATGCATTCAATAATTCAACTCCATTTAAACCCACGGATCCCAGAGACTACCCTGTATCTCTCATTACAGGTTATGTGACATTAAATGAGGAACAGGATTACCCAGACTATCAGACATTAAACTTGTTGCTAAATCAACAAGCTGACCTTATAAATTTTTGTTCTTTTTATTACTCTTATATCGATGAAATCTGTGACGCGTTACATCACGGAACTATTGGAAAAGAAGTACTTTTGACCATGGTTTTACTTATAAACCCCGAGTCTAGTGGCAGAATTATTTTACGGAACAAAAACCCTAAAAGTCAACCCTTTATTCATACTGGTTATTATTCAAAACATCGAGATTTAGATAACCATGCTAAATATCTGGAAGATTTTATAAAAGTCCATGACACTAAAGTATTTAAAAGCGCTGGGTCTCAAATAATTGTTCCAGGCAGGTGCGGCTGTGGCAATTCTTTTGATCATGAATATTGGAAATGTTATGCACTTTGTATGAATGTTGCAGGTTATCATTATTCAGGATCTTGTCCAATGGGCACTGTAGTCGATTCTAGACTTAAGGTTAATGGAGTTCAAAGGCTAAGGATAGCAGATGCAAGTGTTATGCCAAAGATTCCTGGAGCTAATACCATGGCTGCAACTATAATGGTTGGAGAAAAAGCATCAGATATGATCAAAGAAGATTATTATTTATATTCATGATAATAAAAATAGTTTAATTGAATTGTTTTTATAGATAAATATAGACAGTAATATAAATATTACGTAACATACCACCATGTTAAGAGTATTATTAGATGTATATTCCCTGACACCGAAACACATTTTCTTGATCGTCAAGATTTACCAAATTTGGGCGTTTGTAAGCTAGAGTGATAAAAACCATCTAGTACTAATGACTTCTATTTTACTAATTAAATTATTGTATTTTAAGCTAAATTTTATTTGCCTATTGGTAAGTAACAGTTAAACCGCAATAATCACGTCATCGATATAAAAATGAAATAATACTAGTTATACTAAACGATATTGTTAAAAATGATATTGACCCACAATCAGTGATTAAGTCCTTGGCCGAGCAAACTGTTTTTATGAATATTCTTTTTAAATCAGGTAATATTTGCATTTGATGATGATATTGTACTCTTCAGTGTCATTGCAGTTATTAACCTGATCATACCTACTAAAAAGCTAAGTCATGTATAACGTACATTAAGTACGAGACTCTACAATGAAGTTGGTATAAAATGTTATTATATCCGTCTAGTGGCGTCAGATATCAATCAGCCTGTATCAGTCCACTGCTCGATATAGACATCTACTGATATACGCCACAACTTCCAGCCCTCCGTCTTCCGCATCCAATTCATCCCTTCGACTTTCTTTCAGTCGTTGGTCCATGACTGGAGGTCGTCCTACCTTGCGTTTACCGAATCCCGATCTGCACTTCAGGACTCGTTTGTCAGATATCTATTCATAAAAAAAACAATCGCAAATAACTTTGTTAAAATAATTTATTTTATTTTTAATATTTTTTTATTAAAAATGCAGCTTATAATTTTTTTAATTTATTTCAGTAGGTAGGAGTTTCACTTGAATCATTTTGATTCATTTCATTTTTTGTATAATAATAATAATTCATTTATTTGCGTAAATATGGGTACAGTACATGGGATCTTTATGGTATATTTTAAAAATAATAATAATACAAACAACAAACACATAACGATACAGATTTAAAACAATAATAAAACATGAGGGAACAATATAAATAAAAACTTGAGAGGTGTCAAGGGACACCCGGATGGAACTAAGTTCTTATTTATTTTTTTATTTATTTATCTTCTTGCACACAAAATTTGTACAAAGGCAGACTTAGGTAATGCCTCAGGCATTATCTACCAGTCAACCTTAGGGTGATGCAGAGAACTGTTTAAGGTGGGTGCTTAATCGACTTATATTTCTAATGCTAAATAAGCAAGAAAGTGATTTAAAAAAAAAGTAATAATAATAAATAAATAATTATAAAAACAATACCATTCATACAGATATATAAATACACATACATACACACACAACATACCAATACATACATGATACATACTCATAACTATACAAATACATACATATTATACATATATAGGTAACCATAGATTACTATAATTGTGATGATTCCGCCAATAACTTCGTATAGAAATTACGTACTTGGAACTTAAAGGTGACACGAGTTGTAGACATTCTTATTTCGAGAGGGAGTGCATTCCAAAGGAGAATAGCTTGAATAGAGAAGGAAGAATGCACCAGAGTGGAGCTGTGAGCAGGACAGAGAAGCAACAGATTATTAGAGGAGCGTAGATTCCGATCATGGCTAGAGCAGAGAAATTGAAAGTGAGGCGTTAGATAAGTAGGGGCATGAGGAGAAAATAGAATTGAATATAGCGTTGTAAGTGCACGCAAACTACGGCGCTGCCAGGATAGGAAGCCAATTAAGCTGAGAGCGATAGTTCGAGACATGATCATACGAATGCGAAGGTTGAAGACGAATCGAATGCAACTGTTGAGAAGCCGGTCAAGTTTATGGAGCAGTTCAGCATTCAGGTCGAAATAGCACACATCACCATAGTCAATGATAGGAAATATTAAAGTCTGCACTAGCGTTACCTTTGTATTAACTGGTAGGAAGTTTTTGAGACGATAAAGACACCGCAAAGTGCCAATGACCTTCTGACTGACGTTAGCAATTTGAGTCCGCCAGCTAAGGGTGGAATCAATATGCAAACCGAGATCCTTGACATCATGGCTAACAGGAATATCAGTGCCGTGGAAGATAATAGGTGGTAATGAATCAAAATCTATTCTGCTAACCATGTGAGGACTCCCAACAATAATTGCTTGACATTTTTCAGGATTTACCGAAAGACCAAACTCATCCGACCAGTTCTTTATCGCCATTAAATCTCGATTCACATTAACGATAGCTTCATTCAAATTGTCTAATTTTGTCTGAAAGTATAGCTGAAGATCGTCGGCATGCAAACGATACGTTCATCGAAGTTCCTGAGTTAAAAGATTGATAAACAAGGAGAAAAGCAGAGGAGATAGAATACCGCCTTGAGGAACGCCCGCAACGAGATCACACCAACTAGAGAATGTATCACCGATGCGAACCGACTGCTGGCGCCCCTGAAGATATAAAGAAAACCATTCCAATGCAGCCGATGAAATATTATAATACGAGAGTATTGATAGGAGTATATCATGGCTAACTGTATTAAAGGCGTTTGAGAAGTCCACCAACACCATGACAGAAACTTTTCCATCCTCCACACCGGCTCTGATATCGCCAGTTACTTTTAGCAATGCGGAGATAGTACTATGTCCCGGCCTAAAACCAGATTGGAAAGGACATAAGGTGCCATTAAGCTGTACAAATGCGGATAATTGTCGGTGTACACAGGCTTCAAGGACTTTAGACAGAAAAGGAAGAATAGATATTGGACGGAAATGATTAGGAAGAGAAGGGTTTGAGATCTTAGACAGAGGTCGCACGTATGCTTTACTCCATAAGTCGGGGAAACGTCCTGATTGTAAAGAAAAGTTAATAATATCCGTAATTCCAGGAAGAAGCTGGTCAAGGATGGTAATGATCATACGGCGGCTGATGCTGTCACAACCTACAGCCTTTGACTTGATGGAGAGTATAATTCTCTTGATCTCATCAGGTGCAACAGGAGAAAAATAAAAAGGATCATAAGTGACTTTAGATAAGCTTGATATATAGTTAATTGTACGACATCTGGTTAGATAATCTATCGAAACAGACGTGACAAAGTGGTAATTTAGATCATCTAAACCAACTGTAGCAGGCAAATCGGATTGTTGCTCTTTACCGATACCTAGGGTTCTAAGGAACTTCCAGATATCGGCAGGAGATGATAAAGAAATATTGTCAAGAATATGTCGGCGTTTGGCGTTACGTATCATTTGATTACACCGATTCCTTGCAGCTTTATATGACGACCGGTTGACATCAGATCGATTTGTCTTAAACCTTCTAAAGGCCCGGTCACGGCGTCTAATAGCAATCTGAATACCTTTTGACATCCAGGGCGCCGGAGGCCTTTTTTACTTTAATTGCTTTAATGGGCGCGTGGACGTTGTATACATTCGTAATGAGTTCATTAAAAATGCGAACCTTATTATCTACTGAACTCGATATCACTAGGTCTTCCCAATCGATAGCAGAAGCATCTTCACGTAGTTTATCAACGTCCATCCGAGCAAAACAACGCATGAGTAAAAGTTTTGGTTTAAGTTTGGGAGGGTTTAAAATATAAGTTAGGAAGATAAGATCATGAAGAGAGAAACCAGGAGCAGAAAGTTGGCCGTGAGAAGAAACAAGAGAAAGAGAAGAAGTAAGCATAATATCCAGCCCGGTGTCAATTCCGTTGATGTTATGATGAGTGGCTTGAAGTGGGAGTATATGGAGACTGGCAGATTCCACGATGTTGCGAAATTTAGTAGACTGAGGAGAAGTGCGTGCAAGGAGGTCTGTGTTGAAATCACCCATGATGATGTAATGCTCATATTCGGACCCCAAAGATTCTAAAACGAACTCTAAGTCATTGTAATAGTCCACAGAAGGAGGATAGTAGACCACGCCTATAATGGTTTTAACTCTCTTGACCCAAACCTCTAGAAAGAGAAACTCAGCCGACGCTGCGTAGTTAGAAGGAGATGAAGCAATAATTTTAAAGGGAAAATCGCTACGAAGATAAATAGCAACCCCACCTCCACGCCTATCAACCCGATCGTTTCGGATCAAGATAAACCGGGAAGGGGGTAAGTGGTGGAAGGTAAATGAGGTTTGAGCCAGCTCTCCGAAATCAGAATGGCATGAACGTTGGTACCTGAAAAAGTATTAAGGAGATCACTGTAATGTGATGGAACACTTTGGGCATTTAAGTGACACACATTAAGGAGTTTGCCTGATTGTGACCCAAAGCGTTGACGCAAAGTATCACCAAGGGTATCAGTAACCGAAGAAAAACTTTCATTGGCAGAAGATCCAAAAGAATCATTGGCAGAGTGAAATGAAGAATTATCATCAGATAAAATCATAATCAATGTAAAATAAAATAAATAAATATAAATAAATATGATAATTATAAAAATATATTATACTTATACAACCTATACACTTTGTATGAAATTAAGAATTTAGAATGAAACTAAAAAAACAAAAAAAAAAGACAAAAAGACAGTCCTATCCACCCACCAGTTGAGTGTTAGAGAAACGAAATCTATACAACACAATTAAATTAAATTAAAGAGAAAAAAAAATCACTTAATTAACACTTATACACAAAATAAAATAAAGAAAACAATTAGCAGGGTCGGTACTAAAAACATAATTGAATTAATTGACGTGCCAAAAGACTCATATCCAAAGCCTAGACAGACTGATATGTCATGTGTCAAAAGAAACGTGTATGAAAGTTTATGTCATGCAAGCAAAATCAAAAGTGGGTTCACAAGTTTTTACACACAGAATTAATATTAAGTAGGTTAACAAAGATAAATTTAAATTAAAGTGTAATTAAGGGGGAAGGAAAAGTTACACTTAAAAAGACGGTGAAATTGTATAACATGTAAACATATTACCCGGATCCTGCAATTGTGTAGAACAATAAAAACAACAGAACTATGTTACAACTTTCGCCCGGCCGCAGTTCGACGAGGCCTTTGGACATTTTTGGTTGCTTGTGTTTGCTTTGCAGCCTCTGAGCTCGGGATATTGTTTAGTTCTTGTAGAGAAGCAATACGATGTCGTGCGCAATTGGGACCAATAATATGAATGTAACCATCCCGCGTCCAGCACTTATTGATCCCGTACTTTTCTCGCGCGGTCATAAACGCATCATGTCGTGGCTTCGTTAAAAACTCAGACAAGGTCACACGTGAGCCCTTCAGTTTTGCCTTAGAAAACCAAATCTTGTCCCGCAATGCATCATCTAGGAACTTAATGAGAATAGGCCTCGGTTTGTGTTCGCTGGAAGATCGCCCTATCCTGTGACATCGCCTTACATCAGAATCAGCAATACTGTCAATATTAAAATGCTGCCTGACAGTTTTGGTAACAACTGCAACTGTGTCCTCCGTCTTGTGCTCTGCTACACCATGAAGAAGCAGTATTTTACGACGACCACGCATCTCAATACTGTCAATTTGTTGTGCCAGCTTCTCCATTTGGCGTTGCAGTAAATTCAGCGATTGCAGCGCAAAGGTCTTGAACATGTTGAAGTCAGCTGTCAAGTTATCGCTTTCAGTGAATGTTTGCACATTGGTAGCCTTCTGCAATCTGGACTCAAAGCTTGTGATTCCGTCAATAAACATAGATCTTAAGCTGGCAAAAGACTCCTGCATTGATTCCATGATTGTGTCAAGTTGTTAAAATAAAGTTTCAAGTGTTTAGTTATTGGAGATAACACTCAGCCTGGTAGGTGACAACTAGTGATTATATTTGGTGTACATTAAACTTGTTAAATGCTTATTTAAACTGTTATTATTTAATTTTAAATTAGGAGCAAATAAAAACGTTTCTAGTAATCTTATCTAAAAACGTTTCTAGTAATCTTATCTTATTTTTTTTTTATAATCTTCGCAACACCACACTGTTCAATGCGAAATAGAAAGACGAAACGAAAATAACTTACAAAAAGACGATTGTATACCGAAGGCTCGAACACACAACTACACAATTGTCATCAATACTATGTACCGAATTAATGCCTCTAGACCAAATCGACAGGTGACTTCTTCGTCAAATTAGATGTTCATATCTTACGCGCACGCCGCACGTCTTGTGTGTGTCAAAAAGTGTCGTTACAAATTTTCGTGAGAATTTTTTCCGTCTAGCTTTCACAACGCGCGATAAGGAACCATTACACTAGGTCATTTAATTTGAAATGTCATCTCGGGGTAAATATGTTATTCATGGACAATGTAGTAGTACTTTTCTAATAATTGCTATGTCTCATTGCCGAACTAACATAGGGCAACATTCTCCCCTCTATCGCATGTTCTCGGGATACAATGGCATAAGACAGCAATTTGACATTTTCTCAGGCACTCTACACACGGCGAAAACAAATATTTTCAGAGCTCTAAGTATGTAAATTTGGTTTTTATGTCATTTATTTTATTATTATAAATTTATTTTTCACTTTATAGCTTTTGAGAAGTAATATGTATGTAGTACAAAGAATGTTGTCTACTTACCGGCCCCGTCACTTGCTAACACCTCTCCGAGGCGCGCGTGGAACACTAGCGCGCCGTCGACCCGGCCTAGTCCTAAGCTGGACGGCAAGTTACCCACTGCTCGTCGTCCTCAGGCCTGCGCCTAGGGTGGCCGGATGTCGTCCCTTGTCACCCGTCGCCCGGGGCGTATCGCGGGGCGGCCGGGGCGTGAGGACCGTCTATCTCTCACGCGTTCCGCCGTCTACTTTTGCAGCATCACCTCCTCGCAAAAGGCGACGACTGCCTCCCATTCCCTCTCACTCCGCAGCATGGCTCGAATGAGCCCCGGACGCGAGAGGTCACCACCGCCAATCGGTACCACAAGGGCAAGTCGCTGCTCGGCCCAAGCGGGGCACACCTCCACCGTATGCTCCACCGTGTCCTCCGCAATGGTGACACCCGGGAGTTTCCTCCCGCTTAATGCGATGCAGGTACCTCCCGAAACACCCGTGTCCGGTTAGTACCTGCGTCAGGCGGTAGGTGAGGACGCCATGGCACCTCTCCAGCCACTCCTCAAAGAGGGGACTTACCGCCGCTATCGCGGAGTGGCCTGCTTGTGGCTGCGACAGTCGTTCTCTCCACGACGCCATGAGATCGAGGCGAAGCTCCCTCCGACGTGCAGCAATTTGTCGCGGTAGCGGAGTTTCGCCCCAGTGTAGCGCCTCCTCTCGCCACTCGTAAGCGAGTGCGAGGGCTATCGCCTCCAGATCCCACGGCGCCATTCCGGCGAGGAGGCAAGCCGCCTCGCGGGAGACCGTGCGGCATCCCCGGATGACCCTGTTGGCTGTCACCTTTTGGGGCGCATTCAGGAAGTGGGCGGCTCGTCGCCTCAAAGAACGTGCCCATACTGGAGCCCCATATAAGGCCATCGACCGCACGATCCCCGCGTATAGCCTTTGGCAGGAGGCGTTTGGACCCCTCAAATTGGGAAGGAGCCGTTTTAACGCGGCCCCAGCCCGTTCCAATTTGGGAGCCAAACGTCGGAAATGCTCTACGAAGTTCCACCGGCTGTCGAGGACGAGTCCCAGGTACTTCATCGTCAACTCGACGCCGATGTGAACCCTCCCTACTGCCACCTGGGAACCCGGGGGTGGCCCGTTCCGTCGGCCATAAAAACACATGGCCTCGGACTTGTGCAGAGCCACCTCAATACCCAGTCGCCGAATTCGGTTAATGACCGTCGCAACCCCGCATGCTATCGCGTCGAATCGTCGTATCGAGGGAAATTACCCTAAAAAATTTGAATTAGCTAATTTTACTCAAAGTGACTAGCCAGATCTGGGAATCGAACCTGCCATAAGTTAAAAATAAGCACCCTGTGTTTTTATGACATCTATCGAAAGAGTCAATCATAAGCAACCAATCCCCAAAATTTAAGGAAGGCCATGAAATTTAAAAATAAAACTATAAACGTACTAAGACAAGGGCAAGACGAAGCGCCAACACTAACTATTGGAGATATGGTAGTCGAATAGATAGAGATGTGCTTTTTAGTTATTACTGCACTTAGCAAAGTGATATGCGATTTATTAATGAAAACATTATTATATATTCATTAAATCTTTGTATTGTGGTTCGCATTTACATTAATGGTATTAAATTCATTAATTTAAATTGTAGATAGCAAAATTATACACAAGTACTGTTTAAAAACTACGCTGTCTTGTTTTTAATTTTAATATTACTTTTTTTATTAATTTTTTTAAATTAAGATGCAATGTTTATTAAAGAGATTTGTTTTTTGTGATTGACCCTTTAAATCTGCAGTATAAAAACACAGTATGTTTCTTATAGTTTTATATATAATTCGAATCCCAGTTATGTCATGTGACTTTTAGAAAATCTTTGAATGCAGTTATTTTTATTTCTAAAAATAAAAGAATATTACCTTTGAGCAAAATTCGCTTACCCAAATATTATATTCTTATTTATTTTTCCTTCAGGATGCATTGGTTTGGTCCAACCTGTATACTATATCCCCATGGAAACTATTTAACTTTGTTAAAAAAGTATAAATATATATTTTTTTAATTTAAAGAGATGGATTTTGGACTAAAACAATGCTAATTAATTTCCTTCTTGATACATTTTACAAGTCAAAACCAATGATCTGTGACTAATGTATTTTATATAGTTAACGCAATAGGCTTAAATCGTTAAGTTTTTATTGTAATATCACCTAAATAGTTAATTGGTTTGAACAGGTTTTTATATATTTAGGTACTTGCCAAATATAGACACTTTGTTTCTTTTTTTGGCAAAATACAGACATTCAGTATGAATACTGCAACAGCTATTTCGAATTTTAAAAATATACAAGAATTATTTCGAATGGTAGCTTTTTTGCAACTGACAGCACATTTGTGGTCCCCGCCGCCGAATATAGAAGGTAAATGATTAAAAAATATATTCACTTTACGAAGCAGTTGTCGGTATGAGTAATTTTAGTTCAAGAATTCAATTATAATATTTCCTTTATACCGTGTTACTATATTATATGTTGAAAATTAAGTGCAAGAATTTCGTGTTCTTGATCAGTGTCAAAAAATCAGCACATACAAAAATATATATAATATTTTTGTTTTTTTTTTCACATAAAAAACAGCTTCTCTGACGCCCAGATTTACTCCACATCGTGGCTTTTGTCTCATATTAGATAGTTATAGAGAGCTGACTCCCTACAAAAGCGCTCGCACGTACAATGTACATTATTTTGTTTTTAATATAGTCATTTTTTTATAATATTACGACTCTCGCAGTAAGGTACAAGCCCTGTGTCGCGGGGGACTTAACAAAAATACAAGTCACAGACACAAAGTACATCCAGACTCAGAACAACAATTTGTAGATCACTCTTGCGTAGAAGTCGAACATACTCCTACCGCGCCACTGAGGCAGTCGTGATTAATTATTTATTTTGCAATATTGTTATTATTACGCTATAAAAATATTTTTATGTATTAGTTTTTTGATATAGGTCAAGGACAAGAAATTCTTGCAGTAAATTTTTTAACACCTTGTATATCTAAAAATTGCAGCGTTGTTTGATAATGAGCATATAATATTTATTTTAAACCTTAATGCGGGCGCGCCAATAAAGTTGGACAAACGGTTGTATGGGGTGTGATGCACATCAAATTAGTTAATTGAAATATGATAAGAAATACCTGCGAAATTAGACTTTTATTGATTGAATCTTTTGAACCTACATATTTATCAGCTTTTATTATTTTATTGTATCAATTGTTTTCATAATATAAAGCGTAATTTAAATTTTTAGATGGTGCAAAATATGACTTCATAATAGTCGGAGGTGGAACAGCTGGTTGTATCATCGCTAGCAGGTTGGCTGAACTTGATAATGTTAAAGTATTACTTATTGAGGCCGGTGGTAGCATTCCTATTGAATCTGGAGTAAGTCACATCATTCCTTTGAATAATATGTAATAATTCAAAAAAATATTTAGTAGCGCTACTAATGGATATTGCAAACTTTTCAGTACCCGAGTTATTTTATGTACTTAAAACATACAAAAGTTGATTATAACGTCACATCAATCAAGGAAGATTCAATGAGGTACCATAAAGGCGGTGTAGCTGATATAACTCAAGGCAAAATGTTAGGAGGTTCCAGCAGTCTTAACTACATGGCATATGGGCTTGGTTATCCAGTAGACTATAACAACTGGACACTCACCAACGATTCATCATGGTCATATAAATCAGTGTTTCCACTATTTATCAGAAGTGAAAAAATGATTGATAAAAAAATTCTAAACTCACCTAAAGATAAAGTACTGCATGGAACAGAAGGAAAAGTAAAACTTATAAAATATTACGACACTATAAACAATAAATATTTCAGTGCTTTTAAAGAAATGGGTAACAAAATTGTTTTAGATCTTAATGATAAGAATTTTTTTGGAGTCTCAAATATACTTTACACAATTAGTGAGGGATCACGTCAAACTACTGCACGTTCTTTTCTAGCTTCTCTCAAATGTAATTCTAATTTAAATATATTGACAGATACATTAGTAAACAAAATATTGTTTGATGATAATAAAAAAGCTATAGGTGTAGTAGTGCGAACAAAAGAAAATAAGACTTTAATAATTAACGCAGACAAAGAAGTTATCGTAACTGCTGGCGTTTTTAAAACACCGCAACTACTAATGCTCTCTGGAATAGGCCCCAAAGAAGATTTGCAAAGTAAAGGAATCAAAGTTATAGTAGATCAGCCTGATTTAGGTAAAAGTTTACAAGATCAACCCTTTTGCGTTACAATTTATAAAATGGGTGAAAGACAACGCGCAATTTTACCACCAAATCCCCAAAAATTTGACATACCGTCAATAGAAGGCTATTTCGCTTTTGAAAAATCTCAGAAGTATTCAGATTACCATGTTATTAGTCTTATTATCGATGACCCTGAAAAATTTCTTGTAATATGTGGATTTTCTTTTAGCTTCACAAATGAAATTTGTGATACTATTTTCAAAGAAATAGGCGATAAACAAATTTATATGGTTTTTAATATACTTACTTATCCAAAGTCACGCGGAAAAATTGCTCTCAACACTACTAATATTGAAAACCAACCCATAGTTAGACTTGGATATTATACCAACAAAAATGATTTGGAAATTCTAGCTAAAAGTGTAATGAATATGAACACTATAATCAATACCACTTATTTTAAGAATGTAGGTGCAGAATTGATTGATCCAAAACTGAAAACGTGTGCCACACTGAACAAAGAAACTAAAAAATATTGGAAGTGTTATTGTGCGGGAATGGTAACAACAGCACATTATTATGCTGGTACTTGTGCAATGGGAACAGTATTGGATTCAAATCTCTTTGTAAAAGGTGTAAAAGGATTACGAGTGGCTGATGCCAGTGTAATACCAGTCAATGTAGCAGCTCCAACTGCAGCGACAGTAATGATGATTGCACAGAAAGCTTCTAACATGATCATTGAACAATATTCTTTGAAATAAATAACTTTTTTTTAAATATCAAGAGTTTTATTTTATACATTGGTTCTGGACAGTGGCGTCAAATAAAATAAAAACACACGACCAAGGTTCATAAAACAATCTCATTTAAAATTTGAAAATGAATGTGGCAGGATAAGACTATTCAGAATCATGTATTAAATGGCTAAGGATAGCAGTTCGTAATGTCATATCAAAGATTTCTGGAGCTAATAGTATGGCTTAATTATTATGGTTATAGAAAAAGCTTTAGATATGATCAAGGAAGATAATTATGTAAAATCTTTGTAATAAAATAGAATACCCAGTTAAGTATATTTTATAGATAAAAATAGATAGCAATAAAAATGTTGTTATTTTTTTGTTATGTAACATTGCATCACAACGTACATTATTATTGTATCGCCCACACAGGCAACTATTTCAAACAAATCCGGATGTTCTTTTATCCTATTTCTAAAAATAACATATAACCTTATAAGAACTTCCAGATGAATTTTACTAACAAGCTAACAAGCATTATTCCGCCAGATGTACATGTACATGTAATGCCAAGTTTGCAAACAATAGATGAAGCCGGAGATCGGAGTCATGTATAATATCGGTGACGGTCAACGACAGAGTACTGTTCGTGATTTTTTAAGTCATTGTCGTGATTTTCAAAGACAATCCTAACCTACATGTAAAGACAAATAAACATGCAATTTTTTTATAGAGCTGTTGAAGTTGCAGTTTAGTTTTAAAAGCTAAAAATAGTAATAGTATATGGCTGAGCTATCAAATCACCACAATTATCAAACCACTACAACTATTCTAGCATGGGGCCAAAAGATCACTTGGAAAGTGAAGGTATCGAAGTAATAGCTGATTTACCGGGTTAAATTTCCAAGATCATGTTAATGCTCGCCTAGTTTATAAATTGCCAAAAGCTAAGAAAGCAAATAAACTTGATAGTCCAGATAAATATCCTTTTCTTTTCTTCGATGAATATTTAGCATTGAATCAGTCCTAAAAATATGTAAGTCTTGGTCAGATATTTTTAAAATTGTGTAGATTTTTCCATAATTTTATTAGGAAATGTTGTGACTCAGTAAGTCAAAAACTTAGAAATAGTGTAATTTATATTTGTATCCAAAATCAAGATTGCAAATACTGTCAGACAGTAAAGACCCTCAAAAAATTTCCAATAATAATACCTGGTTACAACACAAATAAAGATGAGATAACTAACCATGCTAAGTACTGCAAGGATTTTAACCACATTTTAAACAAGAATATGTAAGCAGAATTGGTTTACCCGTAGGTCAAAAAATGGAAAAATGTTGAAGAAGGAAGAAACGAATTCTGAAAATACTATGCTGTCGGGACTTTTGACATATCGTATTATTATGTTGGTATTTGTGGAATGGGTCCCGTCTTGAACTCGAGACTTCAAGTGCATGATGTAATAGATTCTACCTCTTTTCCATATATAGTTGGTGCACCAATGCACCATGATATAGAAGATCATGTTAGTAATAAAGATCCATAATTATTGTTCTTATTTTATACTACGTAATGTTTTTATGTGAACAGTTCAACTTAATACACTGTCTTTTTAGTAAAAAATCTTTGGTTAATTTGCACATAATCAAAAGTAAACCGTCACTAATTGATAATATCAATGAACGAATTGAGTTGAAGTTTGGCACACTGATAGTTATTATGACGTTGGCATCCGCTAAGACCGGTAAAATGGAAGTCCTAAATTCAAATCAAATTCAAAATTAACGAAGGTAAAACCACGGGAATAAGTCCGTACACCGCGGTGGGAGTGTATCCGACTGCTACGCAAGAGGTCGTGGGTTCGATCCCCACCCAGGATAAAACTTTGTGTGATGAGCACGATGGTTTATTCTGTGTCTGGGTGTTATTTATCTATAATATGTATGTATTTAGAAATATATAAGTATGTTTATCTGTTGTCTGGTTTCCATAGTACAAGCTTTGCTTAGTTTGGGATCAGATAGCGTTGTGTGAGTTGTCCCAAGATATTATATTAGATATTACATTTATGTATTTAAGTTTCAGTATAATTTTCTAAGCCACACACAGACAGCAATGGTAACAAAATTCATGTTTTAATTGAGCCGAAGTTTATATAGAGACACAATAATCGTATAGTCTTATCATTTTTACATTTGCATATCATGACGTGTGTAAGTAAAGTTCATTAAGTTATAAGTTCAATGAACCGACGATTGCCCGTCACTTTAGCCCATTTTAATTTTAATTTTTGTAATTTTCATTCGGTTGTAAATATATTAAAAGAGATACAAGCGAGAAAAAACCTGTAGAACGATAGATTTTACATATTTTATTTTCTAGCTGAGTGGTGAACTTAGTACCTACCGGACTAGGTTCGTATGGTCCGGATAGTAAAATGTCTCTGTGAGTAGAATCTTTGGGAGGAAAACAGTCTATATACACACAATTTCTAAGTGGAAATAGACCATACGTTGTAAAAAAAGAAATACAGGGGTTTTCCTTTGTATTTAGGTGAACACAAATTATATAAAAAAACCGGGTAAGTGCATGTCAGGCGACGCGTAATGTAGGGTTCCGTAGTACCCCACCGAATAATGCGGCTTAAGAAGTAGGTTTTCTGTTGTTTTTGTTTCAAACTTACAACGTTATAATCATTTTCACTGGTTTGTACGACAATTTTGTCACTTCTGATTAAATCAGCTGGTACTTGTAAATTTGTAAAGCAAACTTAGCTGTGATAGTTTTCCTTTTAATTTCTCTATATCTAAGCTAATTGGTTGACACGGTAGTAGTATACTAAGCCAAGTCAGATAGACTTGACTCTAACAAAAAAAATCACTTTAAAGCTTAATATTTCACAAAAGGATGCCTAAATTTTAAAAAATTGTCCTTACAACCTTGAAACGTTTATAAAAGATCTACCTAATGATATCACACACGATGGGGTAGGTGAGAAAAAGAAACACATCCCCACTTTACATTTAGAGGAGGTACCCTCTAGATTTTATTTTTTCACTATTTCAGCGTAAGTAATATGCTGACTGCACTGAGCTAAGCTGCGGACGGGCGGACGCACGGATGGACATGGCGAAACTATAAGGGTTCCGTTTTGACATTTTGGCTACGAAACCCTAAAATACAATGAAATTCGTCCAGATTTGTTCGAGTTTTTTAAGACAGTTGATTTTAATATAGATAATACTTATAATATATGATATATTGAAGCTTGATAGGTATAATAGGTATGACCAAAGTCTTTATCTTATATTGTCTTTGAGTATGACGTTTGTTAATCTGAGCTGCATTTCGTGCCAGCTTAACAAAATGAGGAATGATTTACAATAAATAATTTAAAAGCCATTTATTTATAAATTCCAAACAATATTGTCTATATATAGCAAGAAAATAATAAGACGGTAAAGTCATCTCTTCCAATCTCGTGAAATTCAGAAGTAATTAGAAGGTCATCTTAAGTTACTTTGGTATGAAACAACAATGCCCTGTTTCAGCTTGATTACTGATTGTGAATGAAGCCATAACAGCGGTTATATCGATAAGGGGTTTGCTAACCTCAACCTTGTCTTTGTTCATCGCTAATTTAGTATATTTTGGATCTTTACATTACAATAATTACAGTTTTCTCTTCATCATCCAAAGGTTGACTGGTAGGGCCTTTTTAATGTATTTTCAGGAAGTTATAAAATAAATAATATTTTAAGGAAGGTGTTTTTGGCATCGAAACAATGAATTTAATAAGTGGTAAGCGAATTTCAAAAAAAATATTTTTTTAATCTGGAAAATTACTTATTTTGCTAAAGATTCACACGGATGGAGTCAAGAGCACTGAAGGTTAAGCAGATACCTTTCCAAAATTAATAAAATTTAACTTAACGTAATCACGCTCACGGCCTAAGCTATGTTCAATAATACAAAAACAAACTTTACCAAATTAAAATAAACGTAACAAGGGCACATTTAATTAAGGATCCTAGCGAGTGAGATATTAAAATTCAATTCGAAATCGTGTTAAAGACGACACTGATGAAGGAAAAAGGAAAGACAATTGAGGAGGCAAATGCTGAAGCAATTTGGGCTTTGATTAAAATTTATTGTTTGCATACTCTATTTTTGTCGCCCGATGAGATTCCCAATGAGTGCCAAGTTTAAAAAACAATAAAGAAGAGGGATGTTATAGAAAGTCCGGATTTAATTAAAACCATCGTTATGTTCGGGCACGCCTTCGTCCCAGAAATCGGATTTTTAAGGTTTTTATGATATTTTTAATGGATTGTTTGTGGTGTATGGATGGATTTCAAATCAGGTTAGGTAGTAGGAATTCAATTCCGGTAAATTGATTTTGGAAAATAGGCTTTCAAATATTCCGCTTAAAAATGTAGTAGATATTTTCTGTCGTCATATTTTATTCTTTCCTAAAATTGAGTTTTCTTATTATCTTAAGTTTTTTCCCTTTAAAACCAGTTTACTTTTTTATTAATCACCAGAAGAGATACTTTGTAGTTAATTTAAATTAACCTCAGTCAACCTTGAGTAAAATTTCCTTTTTTGATTATTTTTGGGAATCATCCTAAATATTATTCATTACTTTAGATCGGCTGCTATATTTAGTGTATTTAGAGAAATAATGTAATCAATAACACATATAATTGACAAATGCAGACTGTATACCGTAATTAATGGTTCATGATAACTTGATTCTAAGGTTTTATTTGCTTTTGAATGATTGGCTGGAATAGAAGATGCAACTTTTCTATTAATAAATAATCTAGCTCATTACTCGTACTCGTACATGTATTAGTACATGTCTCATATCCATAGGGCACTCGCCGCTGGATGGAGGCTTTCAGAGGTTTCGCAACGGTTTAACGTTAATCCTCACCTGTACTGACTCCAGTCCCTTCGAAAAATCTACCCATGTTTACCAAATGCAAAGATTTTTTTAAAAACAATGTGTTCCAAAAGAAAAATACGACGACGAGAAAAAAATTTTTCTTTAATAATATATATATATATATATGAGGACTGTAATATTTTGTAGCCAAACAAAGAGATATTTCAATAAACGTAATTGTTATTTTGAACACGAGACACGGCAGTATGAATAGCCAAAACCATTAAATTGAAAAAACCTCATACTAACAAATGCGAGCAATTTCCCACAAATGGAAGATACTCTATCTTACAGCGCCTATAAAAACCCTGTAGATTATAATATTAAAGTAGTCGTTAAGGAATAAAGAACTTTATTGCTACGCGTGTATGGTTTAGATTTAAGTACGGTTGGATGTACGTATATTTGTATAGTGAGACAGATGACGAGAGAGATAGGTATGTGAAATTGTAAGAAATAGGGGAGACGAAGACTTACGTGATACGTCAAATGCGTTGGTAAAGTCATAAATTTTAGTCATCCATTCTACATTGCAATTGTGTACAACAAAATCTATAGTTTGCCTTTGGTATACCTATTTTATATAAAGCTATCTTTACTATACTTGCTTCAATTCTTCGGTTCGTATTGTAAGTCACTTAACTCCTAAACGGCAAAAGTATTTTTTTTGGGTGTATTCCTAGGCGGGGTATAAAATTAAAATTCCAATATATCCAAGGCGGGGTATAAAATACACAAAAAAAACACAGTTGGTGCTGTTGTAGATATTCAGATTTATAGATTTCTTTGTCAGAATGGATTTCTTCAGAGTTCGATTGTTTTATCCAAAAAATAACTTTGGAGAGTTAAGAATCTACGAGTACAATCTACACAGCCACGTCAAATCAGTACCACTATGCTTTGAATGTTCTTAATACATTTTACATAGAGACTAGCCGACTAGAATAATATTATACTCTCACTATGATGATTATCTGTCATCGAAGAGAGATCAGGCACAGGACGTACGGATTTGCATGCACAATATTTAACAGAAAGTATAGTGACTTTCGCACTACTCGTATATCTTCAACGTACATATTATGGAGTGATGTGTTCTCTCGTATATAAATTACCAAATATTTTTTTATATATGTAAGCACCAATTTGAGAAAATAAGATATTATTTGGTGGGTACTTTACCTACTATGTGTCTTGTTAACCTCTTTGATCTACCATGATCAGTATCACACACATCACGGCCATTAAATATTAAAAAATAACATAATAATTATCATCAATCATTACTTACATCAATAGAGAATTTATAATGATATGTTTTCGAGCAATCGTCTTGCGTCTGTACAATAAGTATTAACATAAGAAACCGACAGTACAGAAGGTAAGGTCTGTACTGTAATCGTTTATTTAACAACCCATTTGATGTCCCACTGCTCTCGGGCAAACGGGTCGCCCCAGTAGAACCTACTTATATTATAGGTCCTGGGGGTAATTACCATAATAGCCACTCTTTGCGAGTAAGGCTTTAAAGTACGCAGAGGACACTGCTGTCCGTCCTCTTGTGTGAAATCCCATCCACGGGAAGAGATAGGGTGGCACTATTCTTAAGCCACACAGCAACAATGGTTTACGGACACGGAATTTTGGGTACATCTAAAAAACATCTTCGGGAAATTAGTCTAAAATTTCTTTTATGTGAGAGCAGAACCACACGTTGCGGTACGGCACCGCACATAATTCGCCGCGCAGGCGTTCACACTAGCGGTATGGCGTCGCGGCACCGCAGCGGTATATTGGACGTACAGTCGGTTAATAGAATGCCCTTCCTTCTGCCGCGCAAACAACTACGGTGCCAAGAAACTCCGGCGTGCGAGCGCCGCGCGACTCCATGCTTCGCCGTGTAGCATACCATAAGTAGAGTTTTTAATTTGCAAGACAACAGGACACCGTAGCAGCACCATTCAGGCGTCGCACCATCGCCGTACCGCTCCGTGTGGTTCGGCTCTGAGTGATGTCGTACGTGTACGTTGTGTGAATGATTCTTTCTGTACTCTCACTGTTTTGTGGTACTAATCTTAAGATTAATATTTACTTAACTAGAATACTTGTAGATTGAATTTTGATACATTAGCTTAAAAGCATTTTAATAGCTGACTTTTATCAAATTACGTTCGTTGGAGCCAGTCAGGCAAAAAGTAAGAAATAATTGTAATAACCTAATACCTAGTTTTAGTCCCCTTAACCTTAGGTAAACCTATCTACGCACATACTTGAAACTAACTCTATTGTTATTGATATTAATTTCTCCTCATAACCAAATTATTTTTTTAGACAGTTGACTCCTTTAGTTTTAAATAATCCAAATTTAGTTAAACAGTCACAGACCAAGTTAGAAGTGTGTCCGTGATAGTGCTTCTAATTTTTGAAGTGAAAACTTTTTTATTGGCGTTGTGCACTTTTTGGGATGGGTAAAAAATGTTAAACTTGCGTCAGGACAAATGACCTGATCGAAAATTCGTAAGACGAAGGGAGGGTGAGAGAGAGAGCTATGAAAAATTGCTACAATATCATTAGAATACGAAGGTAAATTTCGCCACCATCTACAATGTTATTATTATTCTTGTTTCTGGACCACCCGATTTCCCACTTGAGCAGGTGGGAAATCGGGTGGTCCAGAAACCAGAAGACCCCAGTTCGAGTCAGAGTAACGATTTTTATTTTTGATTTTAGTTTTATTATTTGTGATTTATTTTTCATATTTTTTTAATATTATGTCAGCAAGATCGAAAAACATTATTCAAATTTCATCACTATGTAATATAATATTCAAGTTACACTTCTGCCTACACTTCTGGAGTGCAACCCGTTGTTTTTTTTCTTTTGTTCTGGTAGTTCAGGAAACTTTTAATACCTACTACCACATAGGTAAGGATACTTAGAACATATTTTAAAGTGAGTGATATCAAGCTGGAATTGTCGTGGTTAGCTTCATTTTGACAAGAAATTTAGCTATATAGTAGTTAGTGAAGAAAACACATATGTTAAACATGACAAATATAACTGTTCTGTTAGAAAACTATTGTCCCCATACATCAATATAGGCTGCAGTTAGATTAATATAAACTGCAAACAAATTTGTAATATCGAAAATGATTTTTGTGATGCAACGATTATGGCTTTTACTTGCGCTACATGGCACGTACCTATTTGAAGTTGGAATAGTTTTCTAACGACAAAGTTAAGTGTGTCCTAATTAACATCTGTTTTTTTCTCTAACGTATCACTAGGTATATAAATTGTCATATACATACTTGTAAAGTTGGGCATCTCATCAAAAGGTAGCTAACCATGATGACTCCAGCTTAATATTAATCAATTTAAAATATGTTCTAGGTATCCCTTACTAATATTAATAGCTAAACAAAAATTGTTTTATCGGCTAGCTCTAATATGAACTGTACTATTGAAATACGTCTAACAAACTGTTTTACATTTGCTCCAAATTATTTCTGTTACTACTATTTACCTTATGATGACAGTGATAGTATGACGCTTACCGATGTCCTATAGTTTTGTTGTGTTAGATTATTCAGCTGTTGGCATCTAATTTTAATAGGCAACAAGTTTTCAGAATAAACACAAGTTGTTGTCCAATATAGAAGGGTTTTGTTGCTTTTGTTTGAAAAGCTAACAACGTAAATTGACTTCGAAATGAAAGCATAACTTCTCAATCTATTACCTGTCGAGATATCAGCGAGGCTAAGCAACGTTACCGGTGACGGTCCGTAGAATTATGACCGTTTTTAGGATTCCGTAGCCAAAATGGCAAAAACGGAACCCTTATAGTTTCGTCATGTCCGTCTGTCTGTCTGTCCGTCCGTATATCACAGGCATTTTACTCAAAGACTACTCAATGAATATTAATGAAATTTGGTGAAAAGGTATCTTGTAGTAGCCGCTACTTAGATCGATAGCTAAGTAATAATAATAAATATTTTAAGGGGGCACTCCATACATGTAACAGAAGCTATATTCTAGTTTTCGGCAAACATCCACGGCACATAATTTGACAGGTTTCTCAAAAACGTCTAACGTAAACAGTCTTCTCAAAGTTGCATAAATTGTGTCCTTAACTTTTGAACCGTGTGACCAAAAAATATAAAAAAAACGATCACAATCACGCTTAATAATTACTCTAAACTAAAATTTCGGACATGAAATACTGTCATTGAGTTATTGCCAAAAAACTGCTTTTCTCAACAAAAGGGTGTAAGTGCTATGAACATACGCTCTTCTGCTGATGCAACTATTCAAGGGACCGTACACTGTGCATGGTCCAACATGCTCTTGCACGGTTTTCTTAAATCACATCCCTCTTGGACTTGGAAGGGGGGTTAGGTTGTGAGCCTAATCTCTTTCCGGTTTTATCTTTAGCAACCAGACTTAGATAAATTACATCTAGAATGTCTATAGTCAGGATAAGTCTTCGTATGGTGATCGTGACTGCTGAGTCAAAAAAATTTGAATCTGAATTACCACCCAGGATAAGTCTTCATGTAATGAGGACGATATCTGGGTGGGGATTCAGATTCAAATTTCTTTGGCTTGGCAGTCACTGTCACCAACCACTCGACATTACATTATTACGACAGTACATTCACAACATGCATTCATTTAGTGTTAGGTTAGGTAGCATTTTGCAGTACCCAACAGGATCTGCAAATTCTCCCATTTAAGTACTTCCAGGTACTTTGAAGAGCAAATAAGCTATTGAGTGAGGAAGACGAAGGGTGAACATTTTCCTAAGGTAACTGGATACAAAAATACATTTTGCTGAATACGGTTCTTTACGTATAATATTAAGTAACTAGAATTTCAAGGGAGCCCAAACATAATTGAGTTCTAAGTACCATCGGTCACTAGGGTTGGGTATTTTAAAAAGTTTTCATTACTTACCGAAATCATAACGGGTCATCAGTAAATTGTGACCTGAAAAAAAAGGAAAATGAGTCACTAATAGCCACAATCATAAAGACTTTATTGCCTCGTAATGTGAGAACTTTAAACTTAATGAGAGCATTCCATGCACTACTCTTGGCCCCGAATCTGTCTGTAAAAATACGCAAATACTTAGCCATAAAAATATCAGATATCGTAATTAAATGTAGCAATGCGGAATAACGTCGTTGCTCATGAAAAATCGCGAATATAAAAAATTGCTGAAGATCATTCGCGGTATTGCACGCGCAACAATGTTATTCTATTTTATTGACATTTTATTCGATAGATAGACTAGGTGACTGTGCTATTTTCGCTTCGACCTGTATCGTTATAAAGTGTGAGGTATCAATATTCGTTTAGTAGTTTTCCTCGCTCATGTCATTAAAGAAAATGTGAAATGTTATGAACATAGTTTCCTTCTTACTGTTCCAGCGTATGATGATTGATCAGCCAATCAGTCAATCAGACAGTTTGGCAAAATATGGGGAATAAAACATTTGGAGGAGAAGAAATAAGATAATATAAATAAATTGTGCCATTCCAATTCAATAAGCTACAAAAGTTTAGTAATGCAGTTTTGTAGAAATTTTTCTTTTGTAGTATTTTTTATCATCGTTTTAGTATTTTTGTATCAATTGCAAAACGGGGAATACATACGAATAAAAACTCTCTCAAGGATAAGTTAGTAGTTAAATGAAAACCGAGCTAAAAAGTAACAGAAACTCAAACCAAACACACACTTGAATATTTCAACAGCGTATCGAACTTTAACACTCTAATTCCTATGAGATGAAACACGTTACACGAGATTCAACCCCAAAATTAATCTCATTAATTAGTCCAATAAATAATAAATTTATAACATGCACATCGAATCAATTTACCGTAATCTCCTCTTTGGTTATTTCAAAACCGGGTTAATCGGTTTTTGGGCATCCCAATTGATATTATAAGCTTACAATCTAATGTTCGTTCAACATGTTGTATATGGCGTACATGAATTAGAAATTAAAATTAACTATTTGTCAATGGTAGCAATCCTCTTTGTGTTTTATATGTAGATTCATATATAAATCCTTTATGTAATTTTAATCTGAACATACTACTACTCATCAACATGGTGTTTGCCTTTATTTTATTTATTTTTTACCTCGGTAGGTACATGATTGATACGTGCAGCCTTGCTAGATATTATACATAAAATTATTTGATTGTTTCAGTCCTTATAATCAACTAGCTGACCCGCACAACTTCGTCTGCGTCAATTTTCCCAGTTTTTCCAACATTTTTCATTGCTGCTCCACTCCTATTTGTCATAGCATGATCCGCAATAAATGCGCTATCCAATAATAAAAGATTTTTTCAATTCGAACCAGTAGTTCAAGTTTGATTGAACCCCATAATCTTTATTGGGTTAAATCAAACAAACAAAGTCTTCAGCTTTTTATTATTAGTATAAAAGTGTAGATTTAGCCAAAATGGGTAGCTATCATGCATGTTGGTTGGCGATTATAATTATATATTATATCCAGAATTTAACGCAACACTTGTTTCCTAAGTTTTTTTACAGTTTTGTTTTTTCAAGGCTATTTGTTCAGGATTGACGCGTGAATAGATCTTGATTTCTTAATTGCATTCCATCAAAATCGGTTAAATATAACGCATCATACTCCCTCTATGTTAAAATGACATAACACCTTTCTTCCTCAGAATTACACCAGAACAGAATTACTAAATAGCTGTTTCATAAATCAGGTTGTTAGCCATATCTCACCGTGATCGCAATGTTGCAACAGACATTACGTTACGTATGAGAACATTATCCCTTTCCTCTCTGTTGATCTTTGCTTTATGAGTCCCTGGGCTGTCTTTACTACACTTGAAGATACACAGCTCGTGCTTACATTTGTACGTATCAAGGATAAGTTTTGTGGTATGTTTACGTACTGCTAACATACAGAGTCATTATTAGAAATTATTACTTCTCATTAAATAAATAAACTTTTTGTTAATCACACATGCTATCTGATCTTAAGGATTGTCTTCACGGTCGAATGAATAGCAGCGATATTATCGTCATGCTACCTATTTCTATACACTCTCTTAGAACGTGTCTTCACACGGCGATGTTATCGCGGCGTTGTAACGAGTGGCTGAGAAACGCCAACGTATCGCCGCGGGCTCGCCGCGGAACCCGTCACTCTATCATCGAGAGCTGTCAAACGCAGGTGTTCCGCCTCGAAAAAGTGACGATAATCATCGCGGACACGCGGCTATTCCGTTACGAGTCGCGACGATACCCTGGTGGAATAATCACGCATTCGCGGAGACTACTCGATGATAGTAGAGCGGAATCGCCGTGATTCTCTCGCCTGTGGACACGGTCATTAAACTAAACAGGGTATGTATAATACATACATATTATATAAACGTTATACATGTACAATTGATGAGCAATCGTGCTCAAAGATTTATACTAGTATCAGCTACGAATTCTGGTAAAAGTCAGGGTCAGTAACCACTAGATCAACAGGCCAGTCAATAAAGTCATTATAGGCTATTGCAGATTCATCATCAGCGGCATCACTTGCTTAGGTACTGGTATCTAAGAGCAAGTGGAAAGCAAACTGACTGTACTGCTGCGTTTGTCTTGTTTAATAGTTGCATTGCTGTACAAAATCAATTTTATCTCAAAATACTCTCCAAGTTTAACGTATAACGTCTGACGCAAAATAGTTTGCACCGAGCATAGTGCTGACCATCCTGCGTTGTAATATAACGCTTTTTCGACTACTTTGACGACTTGGTAATACAGTGCTTCTATTAGGGTTAGAAATGAAATTGAAATTAGAATGAACCCGTAGCCAAAATGGAAAAAATGGAAACCTTATAGTTTCGTCATGTCCGTCTGTATGTCTATCTGTCTGTCCGTATGTCCGTATGTCATAGGCATTTTTCTCAAAGACTACTCAATGAATCTTGATGAAATTAGGTGAAAAGGTGTCTTGTAGTAGCCGCTACTTAGTTTGATAGCTAAATAATAATAATAAGTATTTTTAGGGGAGGCACTCCCAGAAGCTGAATTTTTTTTAGCAAATATCTTAACTTTTGAACCGTGTAACCAAAAAATACTTTAAACTAAAATTATTTCGAACAAGATCAGATATACCGTCGTTGAGTTATAGCCAAAAAACTGCTTTTCTCAACAAAAGGGCGTAAGTGCCATAAACATACGCTCTTCTGCTCATGCAATTATTTAAGGTTGCGGAACCCTTTTTTTTTTTTTTTTTGGTTCGGCGGGAAAAATTCCTGACGAACACCCCCACCATCCGGGGAAGTGATGGAGGTAGTGTGGGGTTTGCACCCACAAAAAAACCCGCCGTGTATCGCTCGCCACCTTTGCGAACGGGCCGCCGGAATTCGTTATACCGTCGGCGGCCCGCCCAGTGGCAATGCCCGGACGCGATGTTGTTGCGTTCCGGGCATTTCACACCTACGCGGCCCCTGGATACACACAGGGCGCCGCGCCTCCACGGAAGGCCGCGGGCGGGGCAGATTACCCCGTACGCCCGCCCGCAGCCCCACCTAAGGCGGCATCAAGCGCAGATATGCGCGCCGACGCCGCCCGGTTCGCCGGCGACGGAGCGGGTCTGCCAGGGAACTCTCTTCCCTGACGCGCTCCGCCGCCTCCTTCTGCGAGATGACGTCCTCGCAGAAGGATGCGACCGCATTCCACGACCCCTCGCCCCGGACCATGGACAGAACCACGGCCGGCAACGAGAGATCACTTCCGACCACTGCGGTGAGAACTCGACGTTGCCCCTCCCAAGCTGGACAATGCTGGAGGGTGTGCTGCGCCGAGTCCTCACCGCAGTCGCAGTGGTGGCAGGCGGGACTCGGTTCCCTCCTAGCGACCGTGTGCAGGTACTTCCCGAAACACCCGTGCCCGGAAAGGACCTGCACCAGCCGGAAGGAAAGGGTCTCGTGCTGCCGCCCCGCCCACTCCTCCAGGACCGGTCGGAGCGCCTCCACGGTTCGAACACCTGCCCGTGGAGCCTCCAGCCGGCCCTGCCACCGGGCCATGATTGCCCGGTGGGCCTCACCGCGCCAAGCGCGTAGCTCCTCGGGCAGGGGCACCGAACCCCCTGCCCGAACAGCCGCCGCCCGCCGATGCACTTCGGCGAGCACTTCCGCATCCAAATCCCACGGGGGTGTGCCTGCCAATGCACACGCCGCCTCTGCAGACACCGTGCGGTATCCGCGTATGGCCCTGACCGCCATGGTCTGCTGGGGTCTCCCTAAGCGGACCCTATTCTGGGCGGTCAGGGACGCCGCCCACACGGGTGCGCCGTACAAAGCCATTGACCGCACCACCCCCGTGTACAACCGTCTACTCGAGGCACTGGGTCCGCCCAGGTTCGGCAACAGCCTCCCCAGTGCGGACGCCGCAGCCTCGAGTTTTGGCGCCAAAATGCGAAAGTGCTCGTCGAAGAGCCACCGCCCGTCTACTACCAGGCCCAGATACTTCATCTGGGCCCGGACCTGTACGAGGACCGAGCCGACGGCTATCGAGGCGCCAGCAGGTGGACCGCGACGGGGCCCATGGAGTAATAGGGCCTCCGTCTTAGAAAGGGCCACCCTAAGCCCCAGCACCTCGATGCGCCCGACCATTCGGGAAATCCCTAGGTTGGCCAGGCGCGCCGCCTCCTCAAAATTCCCACCCCGGGCCGTGATGAGGGTGTCATCCGCATAGCAGATGACCCCTATCCCGGGGGGGAAGCCACACAAGGTTGCGGAACCCTACACTGAGCATACAGTTTTTGGAATGTCATATTTGTATATTCACTTGATTATTCAACAATAATATTATTTTAATAATATTGTCAACTTAAAAAAATAACCCAAACAATATTGTGTCTGATTTTGAAGGTCAAGATGGTCAGGTTAAGATGTTAGGCAAACATAAATGTGACCTACTGTTAAGGCCTCTATCATTTACTTCAACAACACAAAAATTTCCATCCAATGCCTTCCTCACCTTACACAAATATACCTACCAAATGTTTTCATTTTATCGCAGTAGCCTGCATTGAATTCAAGCCAAAATCCGAACGCAGGTATAATGGCTGTTTTTATCATTCCCACTTCAAAAGCGACTTCGTCGACAAACGCTTTACAAAAACGCGAGCGTATAAGGAGCAGACATAATGACCATCTATCTTTAAATTTATTTTCCTCCGATATCCCTTGTGTTTTCAACGTTAACCCAAGTCGCATTAACATATCGCTTTGATGTGGTAACGAAGCATTTGTGAAAAGTGGGCCGGTAACAATATAGGAGGATGTTATCGTCTTGCATCGTGCTTTAGATTAAGAATTGACGAGATGCTTTTGTGGGAAAATGAGAATGAGTCACGGTGTGTGTTTTCGTAAAATGTTATCTGTTTTTTTATTGCTACCTCATGTTTTTTTTTTTTATTTTGCTATGCGTACGCGATGTCGGTAGCCTAATGGCTAAGGCAATCGTGAGGTCGGGTTTGAATCCTACCCATTATAGGTACTATCGACGTGAACTGCTCATAACACAAGGCTTTTAAGCTTAGCTGGAGGGGTTAATACGATTTCTTGTAATGTGGGACCACAATCCCACATGGATAGCTAGCTTTAAAAAAAAAAAAAAAATTGTAATGGGAAATTTTGAAATATCCGATTACTATTTAATTCCCGATTATATATTTTACTAGATGACACGCGCAACTTCGTCTGCGTAAATTTTCCTAGTTTTTGAAATATTCAATATTTTTCATTGCTGCTCCTTTCCTATTAGTCGTAACGGGATGTTACATAGCCTTTAGCCTTCCTCGATAAATGGGCTATCCAACAGTTAAAGATTTTTTTCAATTCAGACCAGTAGTTCTGGAGATCATCGCGTTCAAATAAAAAAAAAACCTCCAGCCTTATAATATTGGTATAGATTATCAGAGATACGCTTCTCTCTTTCAAAGCATAAAGCGGTCGTCTATGTATAGGGCTGTATTATTCGAAGCTGAGACAGAAGAATTGTTAAAAGGCCATGTTGAGTGTGAACGAACAGTATTAACGTTTCCTTGTAGCTGTCAGTTTGAACGCGGCAAGCCGCGCTCGATATCCTCACTGTGTTTAGATACACCTTTAACAATACTAGCCCTATTTTCTAACATAAATGTATGTAAACATGAAAAATGTAAACCTATTCAACTTAACATAAAACAAAATACTCCCTCCATTCGTCATACAAACAAAAACGATAGACAAACAAACGGGACAAATTACGGTACTGTTTAACATATCTAAAGCGATACGCGACGTGAACAAAACAGGTGCATTGTCGGTCTTAGCGATTTGCATATGACAGTTTATACGGGCTTATGACGTTGATGCGACAGTGCTGGAAGTGGTTGGACTTAGTATCGCAGTAAAACTAGACAGGCATTGCTAGAACTTAGCATATTTCACACACTATTGCAAGTCTTATTCCGTCTTTACCAAATGGTATAATATTTACTTGCAGGCCTTCAAGTAGTTAACTTACGTATACAACCAGTTGCGATCTAAACTGTATTTAGCTAACCGTTCAAATTTATGGTTAAGGGATATTTTGGGAATCAATAAAGTTGAAGTTATAATGCTAACTAACAATTAAATTTTCACTCACTTTCTGTCGTCTGAATAATTCAAAATTTTGCTGATCCAGTGACGATGCCATGACTTCATAATTTATATCAAACAATCCTTTTGGATGCTCACGAGATGACGGTTAGTCATTTTAGGTATTTTAGATGTTTTACCATTCCATTTTAGGCATTGTGCTTCGTAGGCATTTTGCATAGATAAAGACATTTTAAAAGTTTGGTGTATTTCCCTATACTATACAACATTAATACGGAGTTGAGAACATTTTTAGCAGCAACAGAAATCAAAAACTTGTTTTATTTTGGACCTTTTGTTGCCTGTTTTTGTTGAAATGTTTCCCATTCAACGCCAATTTAAACTGAAATTAAATTTGCAACTCATAATTAGATACTAATTAGGATGTGAGTTTATGTTTCGTTTTACTCCTTAATTTATTAAAACCTCAACTTCTCACAGAATATGCGTAATTTGTTAGAAAATTGATTCTAATTAAATATGAAATTGAATTTTCCTTAGTTACCATTTCCTTAGAAACGCTTATTATTTGGAAAATATTAAATAGACGCAAAAGGTGAAATACAATCCGATTTACTTCGGTTATATTATCGACCAATGAATTGATTTGAGTATGTTGGTTATTTGATGTTGCATGATATCCATTAGTGAATTAAATTTATACAAATACAAAAGTCTCTGACTAACCGATCACGGCACAGTGGAAACCGCTGTGTCAAGAAGAGAAAAACTGGTTGTGACGTTGCAAGTGAAAACTTGAACATTAACGTTGTGCACTTTTAAAAAATTTGGAATGGTTAGGGAATATTTTATGAGTTGTAGTGTAATGAAAGTGTAGGTTTAGGTTATGACTATATTTACAAAAAGAACTTAAGAACTACTTAAAATTAAAGATAAATTAGAAAACCGATGCTGGCGGAGATGCAGTGTTGGTAGGTAGAGGTACGGCGTCCAGGCGGAGATGCGGCGCTGGTAGGTCAAGATGCGGCACTCGTAGGTAGAGGCGCGGCACCGATAGGTAGAGGCGCGCCGCCGGTAGGTAGAGGCGCGGCGCCGGTAGGTAGAGGCACGGCGCCGGTAGGTAGTCTCTTAATTTCCCTTTGGAGAATTTGCCTTCTCTTTTAGAGAGCTGCTTCTTCACTCCTTCTCTTTTAGAGAGCTGCTTCTTATCTGACTCTTCTTCGGTTTTGTATTCATAAAGAAAACTCTCTAGAAGCAATTTAAAATTTTAAAGCTTAACTTATTTTTAATTTAGGATTTACGCACAACCAGTTTCATAATGTAGACCATACTTTACAAAGAACTCTATGCTTATCTTGTTGTCATAGCAACCATAGAAAATATTTGTCGACATGACAGATTTGATTTATGAAAAATTGTTTACAATAAGTCTTACAGAGATATTTATTATGTTAAAAATGGCGAAATAAAATGGAATATATACACAAATGCCACGAAATAACACTACAAGGACATATATATACGAGGTAAGATTTATCACTACATTACCCCAAAAACCCGGAAAATTTTCGACTTACGAAAATTTTCTTGTCTTTGAAGTTGGAGAGACAAAAATCCCACGGCAAACATACTCATACAAGCATAAATAACCTAGTATCCATCACCAAACAAAAGCGGGGTAGCGTTCACATTCAATGACGCGTACTCTAGGAAAATGTCACAAAGATGCAATAGAAATGCAAAAGATGAAACGGAGCTCAAGAGTCTCCAAAATTACGAAGTACATTTAGTACCTTTTGAGCACAAGAAGCTCAGTAGTAGAAGAAGAAGTATTGCGCCGTTCCAAGTTAGGCACAAGTCAAGTCGCTTATGAGCAAGGAGACCCAACAACAAGGCTAGAGACATTAAAGTCCGCCAAGTGTACAAGTCAAAGGAGTAGAGATAATAGAGATAATGTGGGCTTCTTTTACGAGTCATAACCCGCTCGTGAAGAAAAGACAAGTTGCTTTAGAGCAAAGAGACCCGACAACAAGGCTAGAGACAGTGGGTTTAGATCCCTAAAAGTCCGCCAAGTGTACAAGTCAAAGAAGTAAAAATAGAGAGAATGTGGGCTTGTTTAACGAGTCATAACCCGCTCTTGAAGAAAAGACAAGTTGCTTTAGAGCAAAGAGACCCGACAACAAGGCTAGAGACAGTGGGTTTAGAGCCCTAAAAGTCCGCCAAGTGTACAAGTCAAAGAAGTAAAAATAGAGGGAATGAGGGCTTGTTTTACGAGTCATAACCCGCTCGTGAAGACAAAGACAAGTTGCTTTAGAGCAACGGGGTGTGACACCAACAAGGCTAGAGACAGTGGGTTTAGAGCCCAAAAGTCCGCCAAGTCGGAAAGTCAAATAGTAAAAATAGAGAGAATGTGGGCTTGTTTAACGAGTCATAACCCGCTCGTAAAGATAAAGACAAGTTGCTTTAGAGCAAAGGGGCATGACACTAACAAGGCTAAAGACAGTGGGTTTAGAGCCCAAAAGTCCGCCAAGTCAGAAAGTCAAAGAGTAGAAATAGAGAGAATGTGGGCTTGTATAACGAGTCATAACCCGCTCGTGAAGAAAAAGACAAGTTCCTTTAAAGCAAAGGAGTGTGACACCAACAAGGCTAGAGACAGTGGGTTTAGAGCCCAAAAGTCCGCCAAGTTAGAAAGTCAAAGAGTAGAAATAGAAATAATGTGGGCTTGTTTAGCGAGTCATAACCCGCTCGTGGAGAAAAGACAAGTTGAGAGAAAATGAAGAAGGGAAATAAAAGAAGATGAAAAAAAAAGAAAAGTTAATAAGGTAAGATAAGGGAGTTAAAAAGAAAAGGTAAGAGAAGAAGAAAGTGGCATAATTAACAATAAAATCATGTAGAAAGCTGGAACGAGAAAATGTATATATACAGAGCTAGGTATATACAAAGCTTATTTACAAAGAAAAAAGGAAAAAAAATGTGACGTCAAGAAGCGCCAACATTAATTAAGTAAGAGTAAGGACAGACTAAAAATAGATAATAAAATAATAAAAAAGTAACAAGTATAAAATGTGTATAATTTTAGAAAAAAAATTGGACAGAAACTAGTTCAGTAGGCATACAGGGAGGGAAGGGATAGAGAAGGAAGCTGAAAGAGAATAAAAAGAGAAATTAGCCAACGACTGATTAAGAAAAAAAATTAAGCTACGAAAAAAAAATACATATATAGATAGATAGATACATAATGAGACAACGATATAGTTAGATAATGAGACTACGATAAGAAGCGGTGAGGTGAGAGATGAGTCTTCCAAAGTTGCAGCCAAATTAAGCTAAAAGTGGTGGATACTTGTGCAAGTATTTATTTTAGAATTTTGAGAAGGGTCGTGGGTGGTATGCTTGATGGGCGCCATACTGTAGTGTCATGAAAGTGTAGGTTTAGGTTATGACTATATTTACAAAAAGAACTTAAGAACTACTTAAAATTAAAGATAAATTAGAAAACCGATGCTGGCGGAGATGCAGTGTTGGTAGGTAGAGGTACGGCGTCCAGGCGGAGATGCGGCGCTGGTAGGTCAAGATGCGGCACTCGTAGGTAGAGGCGCGGCACCGATAGGTAGAGGCGCGCCGTCGGTAGGTAGAGGCGCGGCGCCGGTAGGTAGAGGCACGGCGCCGGTAGGTAGTCTCTTAATTTCCCTTTGGAGAATTTGCCTTCCCTTTTAGAGAGCTGCTTCTTCACTCCTTCTCTTTTAGAGAGCTGGTTCTTATCTGACTCTTCTTCGGTTTTGTATTCATAAAGAAAACTCTCTAGAAGCAATTTAAAATTTTAAAGCTTAACTTATTTTTAATTTAGGATTTACGCACAGCCAGTTTCACAATGTAGACCATACTTTACAAAGAACTCTATGCTTATCTTGTTGTCATAGCAACCATAGAAAATATTTGTCGACATGACAGATTTGATTTATGAAAAATAATGTTTACAATAAGTCTTACAGAGATATTTATTATGTTAAAAATGGCGAAATAAAATGGAATATATACACAAATGCCACGAAATAACACTACAAGGACATATATATATACGAGGTAAGATTTATCACTACATAAACTCTCTAGAAGCAATTTAAAATTTTAAAGCTTAACTTATTTTTAATTTAGGATTTACGCACAGCCAGTTTCACAATGTAGACCATACTTTACAAAGAACTCTATGCTTATCTTGTTGTCATAGCAACCATAGAAAATATTTGTCGACATAAGAGATTTGATTTATGAAAAATAATGTTTACAATAAGTCTTACAGAGATATTTATTATGTAAAAAATGGCGAAATTAAATGGAACATATACACAAATGCCACGAAATAACACTACAAGGACATATATATATACGAGGTAAGATTTATCACTACAGAGTATAAAAGTTCTATCATTTGTAATTAAATACAATATTCATCTTTGTGCAATAGATAAATATTGTATTTAATCACAAATGATAGATAGTTATGGGTGGCCAACCCAAACCCCAATTCATGTTAGTAAACCAAGCCTGAGACGAACCACCCTCGAAGACTCATTTAGATCAATTACTATAAAATTAATGATGACCAAATCAATTATAAATATCAAATATTGGAATGTTAATGATTACCAGAACACCATTGATGGGTGGTCTGTCACCAAGTTGCACACATGCAACTAACCCTGTATTTACACGTATTTTAACACATATAAGATTAATATATAAAACCGTGTCTTGCAGACACATCGGATTGTTCCATTCTGTTGCTCATGCTGAGCACGCGTGTATTGTAAATAAAGTTTTTAAAAACACAAACACCGCGTGTCATTATTTGACTGGCGCAGTCGGGTCGGATTTTCTTAAAGTCGTATAGTCCAAGTCGCGGTAAAAAGTGCACGAAAATAGGCCATCGTCGCGAACGAGTGACAAAACGCAGAAATCCGTAAAGAACCTAAATAAAAAAAATATAAATTTGTCAAACGATCGGCATCGGCGCAGAAGCAGCGGAAAGGACATCTCAATCCAGGCATGGGGCATGGTTTTATGTGAGTAGATCCTTTTATCGCCACTAATTCCTGTCTATATCCATGTTTTTATTTTCGTTTAATTGAACTGCATCGTCAATTTCACATTAATTATTTTATTTTGTGTAATTTCGGTCCAAACATTACCAGGTTACATTTTTACGTGTAGTTAGACCAAATCGCTAACTATACCTTAGGGAACGTAATTTGGACAAACATTGCCAGTTACGATTGTTATTTTTGCCTTAAAAATATTGTGTGCTAAGAAGCTAAAGTTAAACATTTTGAAATTTCATATATATATAAGTGTGTTAGTATAGCAAAATGAATCAGGTACAATTAATACCTAAAGAAGTCCAGTGTATTATCCCAAGATACGATGGCGATGAAAAACTATTAAATCTATTCATTATTAAATGTGAGTACGTAATAAGGAGTTTCAGAGTGGAAAATAATGCCGCTCAGGAAATTTATATATTTCATTGTATAACTAGTAGGCTCACAGGAAAAGCAGCTATTTTAATAAGTGAAAGAGCAAATATTAATACTTGGGAAAGTCTCAAAGAACTTCTTATCCAACATTTTGGCGATCCGAGAACAGAAGCTTGTATCGCGATAGAATTGGAAAACATTAAAATAAAACCTAACGAAAGTTATATAGAGTTGTGCCATAGAATTCAATGCGTAAAAAGTTCTTTGATTTCGAAAGTTAATTTATTAACTGACGAGGGCGTAAAAGCCGCAAAATATATTATATACAATAATACATCGTTAAATGTCTTTTTATATAATTTACCTGAGGAACTATTGAAATTTGTGAGATTAAACAAATGTACAAATTTAGAAGATGCCTTAGGAGTTGTCACTGAAGAAGTCAACTTTCAAACTAGATATAACGCTAAAAATAAATTTAAACAAAATGTAAACCAAAATAATTTTAAAAGTAATCAAAATATTACTCAATTTAAATTTGGACTGCCTCAGCACAGTCAACCTATGCAAATAACTATAAACCTCAATTAAATACGTCTCCAAATCAGCAAAATACATTTAGACCTAACTTTAATCCACATGCTAATTTTAGGCCCAATTTTAATGCACCTCAATTTGTGCAGAGGCCTATGTTCAATTCTCCAAATGAACGTGGATTGGCTAGATTTAATCAGCCACAACAATTCCCTAGAACATTGAATAATTATAAGCAATCTGGATTCTTTAAACCGAACCAGAACCAACAGTTTAGATTTGGGTTAAATAATAATCATTCGCCAAGAAATAATTTTAATAATGATTCTGACGTCTCAATGCGAACGGCCAGAAATAATATGTTAAATAACGAGGAATCTGTTGAACAGACTAATTTTGAAACAAACGAAAATTTTTATGTAGAAGCCTCCCAAGACGAAAACCAAAAATAATCAATATTAATTTGGATAGAAACAATGCTTTCGATTTACCGCACATAATGTTGCCAGAAATCGAAGCTAAATTTATGATTGACACGGGAAGTACTCGTTCATTTATGAAGCCAGAAAAGGCAAACGAATATTTTTCACAATTTAAGGGTATAGAACCATTTGTAGTTATAAGTACGCATGGGCGTAGCAAACATGATGAAATAGTTAATATTCCATTAACGGGAACTTTTAAAACAAATATGTTTCATAAGTTTTTTATATATAACGTAGATAATGCGTATGATGGTTTGATAGGATCGGATCTATTAAAAGAGTTGGAAGCGAATATTGATATGAAAAATCAAGTCTTAAAAACAAAAAATACTGAGATCCCTATATTATATAGTCCTATATGTAAAATAAAATTACCTCCACGTTCGGAAATCCGAGTCAAGGTTCCGACAGTGTTAGAAAATGGTAATGCAATTTTAAACTATTTAGAATTTTGTCCAGGAGTCAGAATGCCGGACGCTATAGTTAAATGCGAAAACTTTTATGCGCAAACGATTATACAAAATATAACTGAAAAGGGATTAAATTTAGTTTTTCGTAAACCTCTAAATGTTATTAACTTAGATCTATGCAATTCAAACGATATTAACATAAACTGTAATATTTCAAATGTATGTGAAGATATTGACATAGAACAAATTTCATTAGATAACTTGTCTAAGCTTAGGCTGGATCACTTAAACTTAGAGGAAAAGAATAGTATTTCCAAATTATGTGAAGATTATAAAGATATATTTCATTGCGAACAAATTCCCTTATCTTTTACAAACCAAGTAAAACATAAAATCAGAACAAAGAATGAGGACCCTATATACATACGTCCGTATAGGCATCCTATAACTGTAAATGAAGAAATTCAAAAACAGGTAAATAAATTATTAGAAAATGATGTAATTAAGGAGTCTCACTCTCCTTGGAGTGCTCCAGTTCACTTAGTCCCTAAAAAGATGGACGCATCGGGTGAACAAAAGTTTAGAATGGTAATCGATTATAGAAGATTAAATGAAATTACCACAGATGACAAATATCCATTACCAAATATTTCAGATCTTTTTGATAGGTTAGGGAAAGCAGCATACTTTTCTACGATAGATTTAGCTAGTGGCTATCACCAAATAGAGGTTGAAAAAGAGGATCAACCTAAAACTGCATTCGCCACACAATCGGGACATTTCGAATTTACTCGAATGCCATTTGGTTTAAAAACGGCACCCGCCACATTCCAGAGAGCAATGGATAATGTGTTAAGAGGGTTGCAAGGTATACATTGCCTAGTATACTTAGACGACATTATCGTATACTCGTCTAGTCTACCTGAACATTTAGAAAAATTAAGAAAAATATTTAATAGACTTAGGGAGACAAATTTAAAAGTAACGCTAGACAAATGCGAATTTCTTAGAAAAGAAGTATTGTATTTAGGTCATTCAATCTCTAAAGAGGGATTACAACCTAATAATGACAAAATTAAAGCAGTTTTACAATTTCCTTTGCCTAAAACGCCTACGGAAATAAAAAGTTTTTTAGGTTTAATAGGTTATTATCGAAAATTTATTAAGGATTTTTCTAAGGTTACCCAACCATTAACTAATTGTTTAAAAAAAGGTAAAAAGATAATTTTCTCGAAAGAATATGTGGATGCATTTGATAAATGCAAAGAATTATTAACGAATGCACCATTATTGCAATTTCCAGATTTTAATAAACCGTTTTTATTGACTACTGATGCTTCAAATTATGCACTTGGCGCAGTTTTATCGCAAGGACCAATAGGAAGCGATAGGCCAATTGCTTTCGCTAGCAGAACTTTAAATGACGCAGAAACACGTTATAGTACTATAGAAAAGGAATTATTAGCCGTAATTTGGGCATGTAAATATTTTAGACCATACTTATATGGTAGAAAGTTCACAATAGTTACGGATCATAGACCACTTGCATGGTTACACTCATTTAAAGAACCAGGAAGTAGGTTAACGAGATGGAGATTGAGATTAGCAGAATATGATTATGAGGTTATACATAAACCAGGGAAACAGAATTGTAATGCAGATGCACTTTCTAGAATAAAAATTAATGCTTTAGATAATGAAGATATTTCTATGATAGTAAATTTAGAAGAAAATACTTCTAGTCCAATTAGCATCTCATCAGAAGAAGATGAAATAAATCCTAATCGTCCAAAATCGCCATATGCTATATCATCTATAGGTAGCAGGACAGCTACGGCATCTGAAAGAGATGATACGCGTTCGTTAGCAACGGTTCATTCTGAGGAAAATATGGACTCGTCAGATATACCCATATTACATGAAGCAGTAGATACGAAACCAAACCAAATTTTAATTTTTACATGGAACTTAAATGAATGTAGTGTTAAAGATTTATCTAGACCTCGACAAAAAGTATTAGAAGTCCATTTGCCGACAAATAATTTAGAATTAATTAAAAACTTTTTAAAAGAATATATACGTCCAAAAATTAAATATTACCTTTATTTCGAGGATATAAGACATCGCGAACAATTTTCTAGTATAATAACGAATTTATTTAAGAAAGATTCAATAAAATTGTATGAATGTACAGAAAGAGTAATTTATATAGAAGATGAAAACGAACAAAGAGAAATCGTACAAAAATACCACGTAGGAAGAACTTGCCATCGCGGTATAAAAGAAACAATTGCTCATTTAAAAAGAACTTATTTTTGGAATAATTTAGATGTAACGGTATCAAGTATTATTAATGCATGTGAAACATGCCAGAAAATGAAGTATGATAGAAAACCATTTAAGCCAGAGTTGCAATTAACTCAGACGCAAACAAAACCGTTTGAGGAAATCTTTATAGATATATTTTCTATAGAAGGAAACTATTTCCTGATTACAATAATTTCTGAAATAATAGACACATTTGTTAACCTCACGAATTCCACTAGAAATAATTTTATAATTTTAGATAAAACTGTTAAGGAAATTGAAGAAATTTTAAATCAAACGCAATTCCAGCGAAGTAAGAATCTTATATTAAACAGTTTTAATTTATTAATTCATAATTTTCAGGTATTACTAATACGTTTAGATGAAGTAGAAACTGCAGTTGCGTTTAGTAGATTAAATGTTCTTCATCAATCAATTCTAGATAGTAAGGAATTATTTAATACTTTAAAGAATATTGAAGAAACAGATAAGTTAGTTTTACCCGTTATTTTTGAAAATTTAATTAAATTAGAACAATGTATAGATATAAAAGCTTATGCAAAAGGCAAACAAATAATTTTTATTATGTCAGTTCCGACAGTTCAATTAGATGTTTATAACTACTATAAACTCCATCCGTTTCCTATGTATAATCCCAATTTGAATTTAACCTTCTTATTAACCCCTAAACATTCCTATATCCTGGCGAAAGGGTCGAAAATATTACCACTTTCCCAGCCATGCAGAGAGATAGACGAAGGAAAATTTCTTTGTTACGACAACGACGTGTCTTCGGAAAACGAGAGCGAATGCATTGAAGATTTGATAAAATTTTCCACAAAGATAAAGTCATGCTATCCTTTATCAGTAAAATCCACTGACATCAAAATAAAGTATATTCAACCAGATTCCTGGATTATATTTACAGGAAATAATGCAATTTTGACAGAGTACTGTGAAAATGACATGAGTCAACATGAAATCATGGGAACATTCATTGTAACATTAAACAATGCATGTGAAGTCAAGATCGGAAAAATCACACTTAGGAAACGACGTGTACAATCTGGAGAAGTTGTTTTTCATAAAACTCCAAATATACATTTACCCAGTATAGTTACACCAATGGAAGTCCAGCATCGAGAGCCAATCAGCCTAGACGACATCGACCTGGAAAATTTGAAGTTCCTGTCTCACGCGTTAAACCAAAAAAGTGAAGTGCCAAAAAATGACGAAATGTTCATAAATGTGAAAAGTGTTAGTATAGGAACAATTTTAGTTTATATAATACTGATTATTGTAACCATTGTAATGTTATGTCGATATAAAAATGTACTATTTCATAAATGTAGCCAAAATCATCATTCGCCAAAAACAAATGACGATTTTGAACTTACGGAGGGAGGAGTTATGGGTGGCCAACCCAAACCCCAATTCATGTTAGTAAACCAAGCCTGAGACGAACCACCCTCGAAGACTCATTTAGATCAATTACTATAAAATTAATGATGACCAAATCAATTATAAATATCAAATATTGGAATGTTAATGATTACCAGAACACCATTGATGGGTGGTCTGTCACCAAGTTGCACACATGCAACTAACCCTGTATTTACACGTATTTTAACACATATAAGATTAATATATAAAACCGTGTCTTGCAGACACATCGGATTGTTCCATTCTGTTGCTCATGCTGAGCACGCGTGTATTGTAAATAAAGTTTTTAAAAACACAAACACCGCGTGTCATTATTTGACTAGATCGTACACAAACATGACAGTTTAAAAAATGACAATAACAACGACATGATAATTAAAAAAAAAATCTGAAAATTATACATACTTCTGAAATTGATATAATATTTTTCTTACTGACATAATAAAAAAAAATATGAAATTTTAAACCAAAATCAAAAATAAAATAAAATAATCGGTACTCAGACTCGAACTGGGGTGTCCTGGTTTCTGGACTGCCCGATTTCCCAGCTGAGCTATGTAATATAACATTGTAGATGATGGGAATATTTACCTTCGTATTCTAATGATATTGTAGCAGGTTTTCATTGCTCTCCCTCCGTCTTACGAATTTTCAATAAGGGTCACGTGATCTTTCAAACAGGGTCAAACCATCCAAAAAAGTGCACAACGCCGCTAAAGAAGTTTTCACTTCAATTATATTTTGCACATAAAAAAATAACATTTTCCTATATTGTAAATTATTCTCTAGCACATTTGGAATGAAACCAGCGGATTCATAATCATGAGTTAGTTTAACAGTTCATTTGTTTTAACTTTGGTTTCAACTTATACCATTGAAAATTTTACGACATTTGGAATCAAAACCGAAATAACTGCGAGTGCAAACTCCAAAATTGATGTTTGACGATTAATTATGAAGCAATTAAACAGGCTCGCGATTAATGAAATCATTTTACCACTAGCACGTTAATGGCATTGTGATTATGTTTTGAGTAAATAAACCTTCTATGTTATTAAATTACCTGATTACGGAATGGCAAATGGCTATTGTGTTTTAGTTAAATGATTGTTTATTAGTACTAGCATGATTGCTCATTTTGTTATAACAATATTAGCTTTCACCCGCGGCTCCCCCTGCGTATTTTTTAATGTGTTAGTGGGCAAACGAACTAGCGGCTCACCTGATTGTAAGTGATTACCGCTGCCCATGGACACTTGCCACACCATAGATATAGCAGACGCTTTGCCAATCTTTATGTTGTGCATGTCAGAAAATGGCTTTTAAAACGCACTGTTGTGGATTGTCAAGTATCGAGAGGTAAGGGGATAATGATGTAAACGTAACATACATACAGACAATTCGATTAGTCAATATTATTCAACCCCAGTCACATTAGACAAAAAAAAATATTCAAAACGACTTTAAGGCAAAATACCACTTAAAAGTAGGGACAAGATAATAGGTCACTTTTGACATTTCATCAAAATTCAACAACGTAACCTTGTAACGGCGGGCATAAAATAAGAACTGCACAATTGCTTAACTTTTTTCAATTACGTTTACCTACATATTTGATGATTTGCTTTCACTAATAAACCATTCTAAACATAATAAACAATTTCTGATCTAAAGAACTGAACGTCGTTACAATGTTGCGTCAGTCAACCCTTTTTCTTTTTAAACACTAGGGATGTTTCTCTAAAAATCGAAAGCTGATAGGATTGTAAGTTGAATCGAATGCAATGATTACTTGTGAAGAAAAATCACCATAAATTTATAACCACGTTGTGATTATAATAAAACCTAATTATACATATTTATTATTCTTTTAACTAACTATGAAAATACAAAAAAATAACTAAATAGAAAGGTCATTGATGTTGGGTGCAATTTAGGTGGATGTTGCTGGCAACACCAGTGCCTGTCGATGACGCATGTCATGTCGCCATAACATGATGATGACGCAGTCTTTTGTTGTTGTGCGAAGTGACTGTGCGTTTTTGGTGTGCTCTCTGTTATTTTCTTCTGATCCAGCTTTTTCATTGAACTGATCTTACTGACTACGTTTACCTGGCTATAAATTGGACTCCGATTGCTTAACGATTATTAAACAAGAAAAACATTACAGTCTTACTATGTCGAAACGAGGGAAAACTCTAAACAGTCAATCTCGCGAACTAGTGCTGAAATTGTACAATTATTTTGGACGTGAATCAGTTAACGATGGGCCTCTTTTACCATTGAAACCACCGAGAGAACGCGTTGCCGAAGCATTGGGAATAGGGAAGAAGACAGTAACTCAAATTCTGAAAGAGAAATACGGACCATCAGGCTCAGAAGATAATACTTTACGTACACCGAAAAAACGAAAGAGGGACAAGAAAATTGTTGACGTTGATAATTTTGATGCTGCTGCAATTCGCAACCACATTTATGGATATTACTCGAGAAAAGAATATCCTACACGGGAAAAGCTATTGAGTTCGTTAAAAGGCGCAGGCTTATTTTTTGGAGGCAAATCGTCTCTATCAAAGGTTTTGAAATAGATTGGCTTTAGATTTAAAAAATCCGACAAGCGGAAAATCCTGCTAGAATGCTACGATATTATTTTGAAGAGAATAACATTCTTACGTCAGGTAAATAAAATTACGGATTGGGACAATGTCGTGTTTATTGACGAAACATGGTTGAATGCGAACCATACGGTTGCGCGGACATGGACCGATGATACAGCGGCCTCCACCTCAAAAGTTCCATCGGGAAAAGGAGCCCGACTTATTATATGTCACGCGGGATCAGCTTCTCAAGGTTTTATTCCAGACTGCCTCCTCGCATTCGCCTCTAAAACTACAACAGATTACCATGAGGAAATGAACTTTGATGTTTTTAAAGAGTGGTTTGAGAAGCTGCTAGTCAGCTTAGAAAACCCATCGAAAATTATAATGGACAATGCTCCGTATCATTCTGTACAAGTTGATAAACCACCAACTCAAGCAAATAAAAAGCAAGAAATTGTCTCGTGGCTGGTAAGAAATGGTGTGGAGGCAAGTCCAACTTTATTAAAAGTTGAGTTGTTAAATCTGGTAAAAGCAACTAAGCCGTCCAAGCTCCGCTATGTAATCGATGAACTAGCCCTAGAGCATGGACACGAAGTTATTCGATTGCCTCCCTACCATTACCAGTATAACGCCATCGAGCTTATTTGGGCACAAATAAAGGGTCATGCAGCGCGGAACAATACTGAACCACCCTTCAGTACTGCTAAAATGATGACTCTGCTACAAACTGCATGTGCAGAAGTCACTACAGAAGACTGGCGAAAAGTCGTGGAGAAGACAAAGAAAATAATTTTACAAGATTTTGAACGAGATGTGAGAATAGACAATATTATTGAAAATGAATTAATAATATCTCTGAGTGCTGACAGCAGTGATGAAGATAGCAGTTCCGATAGTTCAAGTGAATAAAAGCAATTTTTTTGTTAAATTACGTAGGTACTTGTCTTATTTTGCTCCTTTAATTTATGAAAGAAAAAATAATAATGGGACAGGGATTCGCATGATCATTTTTAAAATTCACATATGTTTCAAGTCTGTATCGATTCATTCGATTCATTCATTTAATCGATGTTTTTAAGCAGGTCACCTCACTATGAATATAAAACTGACATCTGTCAAAAGTGACCTATTATCTTGTCCCTACTTTAGCTTTTGCCCGCGGGGCCGTCCGCGTGTATGTCAGTTATCACGATAAAAACTGTTCTATGTCCTAACCAAATTATTGTAACCCATTTTATTTAATGGAATTGTCAACGTTATTGAAAAGCGTTTGTACCAGTGTTATATGTTAAGTTTTGGTATTAATCCCAGCTGCCTATTCGTTTATTACTTAAGAGTTTTAAACTGTGTGCAAGAAAACCAGTTTTAATGTATGATATTTTTTTTGTAATGGTAATTAATGTATAATTAATGTAGGAATATGGAGTGGAAATAATCGTCTGTGACGTAATGGCACATTTTAAAGTTTATTTATAAACTGTGTCAAAAAATGTGATATGGTGAAAAAATATTTTATTGATACTTTTAATTGAAAAAGAATGGCTACGAGATTTCGCTGCCTTTTTCTTTTCTGGAGCTTTACCAATTTCTTTGCGAACTTGGCACTAAATACAGATGTAAAATCATGACATTACATCAATATTATTTTTCCTTGCAAAAAAGGTTTATAAATTATATGTTAATAAAAATCCTATTCTCTAAAATATAATATAATAATAATAATAATATCTTGGGACAACTCACACAACGCTATCTGATCCCAAACTAAGCAGAGCTTGTACTATGGAAACCAGATAACTGATAAACATACTTGTATATTTCTAAATACATACATATTATAGATAAATAACACCCAGACACAGAATAAACCATCGTGCACAAAGTTTTATCCTGGGTGAGGATCGAACCCACGACCTCTTGCGTAGCAGTCGGATACACTCCCACCGCGCCACAGAGGCAGTCAAATAATAATATAATTTACATTATACTATCATTAGGAATTAAATTAATTTAATTTTAAAACTACAGAATAAATTTATTGCCATTCCAGTGAACTTTTCAGTAGATGACTGATTTACCATTAATATATAATTATTCTGACGAAATATCAATTATTTTATTTATTCAATAGGTATACTTTCTTAATTGATATATAGGTTTTCAATTAAATATGGATAATTTTATCACCATTGTCACGTTACAGAGTTATATTACTTTTTTGACGTAATTATACTCCATCAAACTTTATTAATATAATAAACTAAAATAAACTTTTAAATTTATTTATTATACATAGTGTCTCCCAGACGTCTTTATGATTTCCACATCAATTGGCTTTTGAAAAGCTTTTAATAGCCTTTTCTCCATTTATTTTTCTTTATTTAACTTTACCGCCATCCGTCTAACCCTTTTTTCACAGGTTTTCATTTCAACGCTACCTCCGTGACGCGGTGGGATTATGTCCGACTGCTACGCAAGAGGTCGTGGATTCGATTCCCACACGAGACACCACTTTGTGTGATTCAAAAATTTTTGTTCCGAGTCTGGGTGTACTTTGTGTCCGTGACTTGTATGTTTGTAAAGTCCCCCGCGACACAAGGCTTGTAACCTAATGCCGGAGTCGTCTTTAAAATAATATAATATAATGTGTCTGCTAGACTCTTAAACGTAAAGCAGTACTCCATGCGATATCTTTATCTCTTCACCCATTTCTACTTTACTGCTATTATCTCACAACCCTGTGGTGCTTTACACGGTGTCTGCTAGACCACCTTATGTTATGTTATAATTTATTTCACGTTTACTTCTTTATGTAAACCTTACCTATATCAAAATCTCAATAAAAATACATTCAGTATTCTTGAATGGATACCCGTCGTCTAGGTTCATCTAATCAGAATTTTTCAGGTCCCTTTTTCTTATAAAAATAATGTTTGGGTATATCCTTGACAAGGGAATCATGCCTTATACTACAATATCGGATGACCAAGATTCTAGACGCGTTTACGTAACTTTTCGTACACTGAATAATTTATCTTTAGTCCTTATAAGTTGCCTCAAAGGAAAAGCTTTCATAACTGTTAACATTTTGTCACCTAAGTGAATAAAGTACTTTGACTTTGATGTTATTATTTTTGCTCAACTGTTGAAGGCGAGCCTTGGGTTTTCCAAGCGTAGGTAGGTATGTTTCTCTATTTATTTGGCATGTTACGTAGCTATAATGACTTGAATAATTTTAACATTATGAAATGTCTTCAGATTGAAATATAAGAGTAGGTAATAATATTTGTGTTGTCATTTTTGGTTGGCAGCAGGCACATCAACTAATGCCATCTAACCGCAGTTCGTGGAAACTTTTTGATCTCGATGTAACTTTGTAGCAAAGAGCATTTTAAATATTTATGTATTTCGTCATTAGTCATACAATAAAACACTAGGTACTTTTAATTTTTTTTAAAAACATAAACATACAAATTTTCACTATTAATATCAAAACCTTAGTAACATATTAATGGAAAGCAATTGATACTATCTAAGCTAGATCGAATAATGATATTATTACTATTAAAGTTTGTATAACTATAAGAAATATCGATAGTACCGATATTTTTTTTTATATGCGTAGCTATCAAACAAAATGTGTATGGTATTCAAAGAAGCTTTAATAAAACCTTCCAACAAAAACCAATACAAGCATTGTTAAATAAATTTGACTCTGTAAAGACTCTGATGAATTTTCTGGTAAGCCTATTATGAACTGATGAGCTCGTGACCTTCAATTACTAACCGTTATTACAACTAAGCTTAATAAATTGGTTTTAGTCTAGGATTATAGTAAATTTCCTAGCTTTGTTATACTCGAGTTTCATAATGTAGGTGCCTAGTAAAACGGATAGCCTGAATTATGGCTTCATTGCGCAAACAATATGCGTATTATTTAGTATAATTTCTATTGACACTTTGGTAATCTGATTTATCTAATTTAAAAGTTTTGTATGACTAACTTATGTTGGTCAGTCACTGGTGAGTAAGATTAATGAGGTTAAGCAACGTTACCACCGTCATGGTAGGGATACTTGGAATTGAAATCAGATCTTTAGACAGATGATCGTTTTGGAAAAAATACAACATAATACCTTCTGTGCTCTGGTGACTAATTTTAGCCCCGGATCCTGCGGTTTTATATCTCCAGTCGAAATGGTTTTCGTCCTATTCAGGTAAATAGAGGAAGCACTAGTGCTGATGTTGGAAATAACTACCTGCTCATGCATTTAAATAGCTCCTGGGTGATTAAACTTCATATGATTGAGAGCTCTGACTCAAACACTTACTCTTCAAGCTGGCTGACCTGTTGGTCTAGTCACTAGACCAACAGGTCAGGCAGGTTGATATATAATATTGTGTTTTTTTATATATTTTGCAATGGCATCCTATTATTTTATTATCACTGGAAAATAAATAAAACGTCAGGGTCGTGGACATCAAATATATTTATATTTTGGGTCACCAGCCTAAAATAATAAGAACCACTGGTCTAGTGATTAGTGACCCTGACTGCTAAGCTGGAGGTCGTAGGTTCGATCCCCACCCAGGATAATACTTTGTGTGATGAGCATGATGGTTTATTCTGTGTCTGGGTGTAATTTATCTATAGCATGTATGTATTGAGAAATATATAAGTATATTTATCAGTTGTCTAGTTGCCATAGCACAAGCTCTGCTTAGTTTGGGATCAGATTACGTTGTGTGAGTTGTCCCGAGATATACATATATTGTATATATTATCAACGCCTAGCCCAAACTCGTGGAACTAAAAAGCTGAAATTCTGCAAAGATGTTACATTTTAAATTAAACCAGCGATATGAAAGCATTTCAGAAATTTGAACTCGGAAGGAGTAAACCAATATAACCTGAGGGAAACCACGGGTATAAAGTCGTCGTTAAGATTGACCGTTGTGAAGAACACCTTTTAACATAATATTTAGGAGATCTAATAAATCTCGGTAAATTGTTAAACAATGTAAACGAACACCTGACTGAAGTACGCAAACACTATCATGTCACAAAAACATGTCCTGTAAATTTATTTTTACCAGCAAAAAATTCAAACGTGGACAAAACGCTTTATTATTTCGTACTTTAATATTATGCGTGCCCGAATCATCAAACGGGGAGATAAAAAAATATTTTGGAGGACTGTCCGGTATATTTTTTCGTGCCCATTCCACCCACGTCTCAAATATAAGCCCGCGACTTTTTTTCCAAATGACAAACGACAAGTCTCCCTCAGCCATTTGTCGTAGTCCGTCCACATCGACCCATACAGATACCTTTATTGTAAGCTATTTTTCAAAACAAAATATATTAGGACTCTTATTTCCTATCCCTTCGCCAAATTTATGCTTCGGGGTATGCCTTCTGGCGTGAGCCTGTTAGGATTACGATTCAAGAAAATTGTGTTACATAAATATGCCTTTTGGGTGTGTGAAATTCGCCACGGATGCCACCCTGTTGGGGACAAATGGACAAATCCGCGTCGGCTAAAATTTGTTGGTGCGAGGGACAACTATTCCGCAAACTATACCCTTTTCCGAGAACATAGACTAAATTTAGTATTTGCAAAAAGTACTTTTATTTACTTTGCATTTCAATAGCATCAACTGGGTGTCGTTTTAGATCTAAATGCTTATAATGACCTTTTTTATACAACGATACTTTATTTTACGGCGTGCATGATTATATTCATACGTAATATTCCAAACGAAATTCTCTAAATAATTAGAAATCGTACCTATCTTATCCTAATGTTTAATTAAAAAGATTTATATGCGCAAAAAGACTGTCTAAAAACACGTCTAAAACTATACGTAGGTATAGTTTTAGAGTACCTAAATTGTTTTCTTACAATAGAAGTAAATGGACTTTAGTTAATCATTAGGTTAATGTAGTAAGGAAAAAGCAATAGTAACTTACGAAATATAAATGTATTTTAGGATATCTTGAATCTTCATAAAGAGAGTACAGTTGAAGTAGGTACTACATCTTGTTTTATTGATAGTGTTTTGAAAACCTTGTGAAGTAATTCATTGGTTTAGCAACTCTATGAAGATGACTTGAAGTAAGTCTTCCCCATCACCAATGATGGTGTTTTAAGTAAAAAGATGTAGGTATAGGTTAGAAGCACTCAGTAAACAGTCCCAAACAAACTGGATAATTGACCAAGTTATTATGTCACTATCGCATCGCCGGCGTTAACAGATGAACGCAGCGAATTACATTTTTCTCTTTTTCGCTCGTGATAATTAAATCATGCTTTCCTACTTTTACGACTTTTTATAATAGTTTGACATTGCAATTTATAGGTAATGAATGTTACTTTCCCTTTTTAAAGATCGAATGTTGTTTATCTAACCTATCTACACCGTTTTACTTATAACATCATTGCCTACGACAGCTTATGAGTGCATTGTGTCGCAATATAGGTTGAGTTATGTTGTTTGTTTGTATGGTATATTGTGTGTTTTTTGTCAAAGAATGATGTATTGCGCTACGTTTACAATTCAAAAACAAAATATAATCCATCCTTGTTTTAACAGAAAAGAGTTGTCATATTTTGACAAATCGCATTTAAACAAATACATAATAAAACAATGTAACACAACACGAAACGTAATTTTTGTCATTCATCCAAAAATCTACATGAAAAAAGGTCTATCCCCATATTATTTTTGATGAATGCCCGACTTGTATTTCAACCCTATATAGAAATTACCTTTCAGACTTACGTAGCGTTTTCGATTGATTGATTCCGTGAGATTTTTCTGTACCAAGCGTTGTTTCTTCGAAATGTAATTTTTCTATATATTTTCGCAAAACATCACGTTTTTTGATATTCATGTTAGGTAATTCCAGCCAAAATTTTGATATTTTTTTACCGAAGCCTTTGTACCGTGTGACAAGGGTTCTAGAAGTTGAATGTTTCCCAAGTTATTAATATGAATTGCTATTACAATGCCACTTGTAATAATATGGGACTTTTCGTTTTGTTTTTCAGGCACGCTTGAATAATGATAAGTAAAATTAGGTTGTTTTGTTCGCGATTTAAATACAATCCTTCTTCATTCTTGGTAGTCTTCAGTCGGAACGGAGTCGAAGTTAGCAGTTTTCTCGAATATTCCAACATCTGGTTTTATAATATTAGTTATATAAAGTGAAGTACTTAGATGTATCGTTAATGCACCCTGCTACATCAGAATGAACAATCTCCATCGCGACCATAAGATAACCCCCGTCATCAATATTATATATATTTTTTTAAATCTTTATTTATTAACGAGGGTTGAATCACATAATGATTATGTTACCCTCATGCAATACATTATATCTAAACGTCTATCTATTCATAAATACTAGTTTGGCTAAATTATACAAAAAAAAGCTGAAACACTGACTTCATCACCACGTGAATGTTAAGGCCATCCATCTCCACGACAACACTAAAGAGAACTAAACCTTTTGAGTTAGTGTAGAACATAGTGCCTTCATATAATAAAATAAACAATGAGAATAGTGTTAATGGACACGATCTTATTTTAGTGTTTTAGGAGTTTAAGTAAACTAAAAATTACTCATTAGTCTCCATAGAGTAGATTGTAGTGACAATGGTGAACTTTATAGAGCTTAGTAAAACAAATATGGTTTAACAAAACTTAACAAACATCAAAAATGGTTGCATGTAAAGTTGGTTTTCGAACGATTATTTTACGTGAAAACATTGATGACATATCGCTATTCGTATTGCTTAGCAACCAATAAATAACGTTAGTGTCTGCGGCGCGGTGGGAGTGTGTCTGACTGCTACGCAAGAGGTCGTGGGTTCGATTCCCACACGGGACACCACTTTATGTGATCCACAAATTGTTGTTCCGAGTCTGGGTGTACTTTGTGTCCGTAACTTGTATGTTTGTAAAGTCCCCCGCGACATAAAGCTTGAAACTTACTGCGGGAGTCGTCTTTAAAAAAAAACCTAATTGTATCGCATTTCATGTCAAACAATCACCATTCGCTGTGGCTTAGCAACCAATCAAGAACTTTTTAGGGTTCCGTAGCCAAAATGGCAAAAACGGAACCCTTATAGTTTTGTCACGTCCGTATGTCATTTTACTCAAAGAGTATTAAATGAATCTTTATGAAATTTGGTGAAAAGGTGTTTTGTAATAGCCGCTACTTAGTTTAACAGCTAAATATTAATAATAAATATTTTTAGGGAAGGCACACCACACATGTAACAGAAGCTGTTGTTCGTGTGGCTCATCATTCGACAAGTCTTTTAAAAAAACTTTGAGGTTTGTAATAAACTTTTTTGATTGAGTGAATATTTTTGGAAATAATCGCTCCGAAAGTTGCATAAATCGTGTCCCCCCCCCCCCCCCTTTTAACTTTAGAACCGTATGACCAAAAAATATGGAAAAAATTACAAAGACAGCGCCTATTAAATACTTTAAACTAAAATTATTTTGGATGAGATCGGAAAATTACTTCGGTATTAATTTTCAAAATGCAATTATTGCATCGGATATACCGTCATTGGGTTATTGCCGAAAAATTGCGTTTCTTGTACATGCACTCGGTCATAGATTTATAAGTAAAAAAAAATAGTTTTGAGACGCCTTTGCTGTCACTATAAAGTGAATAGTAGCGATAGAAAATTAAACTTTTCTGACTTATAAAAAATTGAGTTGTAATAAACTTTTTTCATTGAGTGAATATTTTTGGAAATAATCGCTCCGAAAGTTTCATAAATCGTGAACCCCCCCCCCCCTTTTAACTTTTGAACCGTATGACCAAAAAATATTGAAAAAATTACAAAGACAGCGCCTATTAAAAACTTTAAACTAAAATTATTTTGGATGAGATCGGATTTACCGTCATTGAGTTATTGCCGAAAAACTGCGTTTCTTGTACATGCACTCGGTCATTGATTTACAAGTAAAAAAAAAATTGTTTTGAGGCGCCTTTGCTGTCACTATAAAGTGAATAGTAGCGATAGAAAATTAAACTTTTCTGACTTATAAAAACTTGAGTTTCATAAAAGTATTTGGTAATTGGTTAGTCTAAAATGAATAATGATAGTGCAATTCACATCAAATTCGTATTGAGCTATGCAATACTATTCTCTACAGATTGCTATATGTAATTTCATTTTAATTTTTGTATTTTTTTAAAGGGTTTATATAATGTTTTATATACTATATATATATTAAATTTACAGTAAAACAGAAAAAAGATCGTGTGTAGACTAAGTAAATCGCTAGTTGCTACTTAAAAAAATACTTTTAGATTTTTAATGTAGCAATTTATAAATATAGCATGCCGTGGCATGGAAAACTATTCAGGTACAAAACAATTAAAATTCGCAATCCATGAATTTGTGAAATAAAATATTAAAACAATATTGCGTCCTCCTCTTGATATATCAATCTTAACAAAACTTTCTTACAAAATTAGGGTCATTTCTTCTCTCTGCCAGAAAACAAATAACAAAACGGCTAGAGATAAAGAAGGCTTTTAAAATACATGGTGGCACGGCCAAGTCCCGGGGATCCTAGCCGAAGTTAGTATTGGAACTTGTGTGCAAGAAACTTCAGTAGTAACAACGACGGAGAGTCCAAATTCAGTATCTTGCTAGAAATAGATGAGTTGGAAAGTACCTTTTGGAATCCCAATTTATATATCTATTTGGTAAATCTGGCCAAGAAATTTTTAAACTTCAATAATCGTCCGGAATTATCTTCCGGAAAATTGTTTAAATCGTTTAGATTTCATTTTTATATTTTATTTGGCATGCACGCGTATTACCAAAACTCATTTCACATTTATAATATTAGTTAGGTTAGTTTTAGTAAAAGAAGTGAGAGAGATAGAATGTGTGACATTCTATCTCTCTTTTACATAAACACATTAGCAGTGAGTAAAATAGTCTGTTTTTTATTATATATACTAGCTGACCCGCGCAACTTCGTCTGCGTAAATTTTCCCTTTTTTTTTACAACATTTTTCATTGCTGCTCCGCTCCTATTGGTCGTAGCGTGATGTTATAACCTACAGCCTTCCTCGATAAATGGGCTATCCAACAATAAAATATTTTTTCAATGCGGCCCAGTAGTTCCTGAGATTATCGCGTTCAAACAAACAAACAAACTCTTAGGGGGATGAAAAATAGATTTGGCGATAAAAATTATTATTTGACGCGCGCTGCCATTTTGTTATTTGTTAGAAAATTTAGATGGAGATCCGAAAACATGGTATAATTTATATCGCGATAACCGACATCAACGCGGACAGAGCCGCGGGCAAAAGCTAGAGGCTTCCCCTAGCCTCACACGGAGGTTTCTTTACTATCCATGCACATAATATGTATTAAGCAAACAAATTATTCGGGGAAAATTGTCAAACTGATCGTGAAAACTGCATCAAAATCGGTTAGGAAGTTTAGATGATATAAGCAAACAGACACTGGAGACAAGAACGTACAGCCTTCTATTCCTAACAGTCTCTGTGCTAAGCCGCGGACGGATGGACGCATATAGCGAACCTATAAAGGTTCCGTTTTTCAATTTTGGCTACGGAACCCTAAAAAAGGACTATAGAGGTCAGTAGGTAGAGCTAGTTTTATTAGGATGGTTTTAGCCTTGTTTTACCAATATTTCTTCCGTCGTTTTGAAGATAAGTCATATTTTTATCCCACGATGATATGGGCCAGCCATATGCATAGTAACAATAATCCTGTACATACCCAAATATACTATTTTGACTAAAGAAAACATGAATAAAATTTCATTATAATGGTTATTTTAATGAGTTGTGGGAGCGTATGAGTGTAATAAAGTAATTAAAATATATTCGTTTGGCTGAAACGTTTTGAACGAAATAATTATAATGAGAAATGAAAATGAAATCTGTTTTGGAAAGCAAATAAAAAAGTCTAATGTAATTAATGTCTGTCATAATAATATACATAGTATAAAACCTACTAGTTATAGAATTTTATAAGCTACGGTCTTAATCGCGTAAATATTTTATTTTAAGGCTAAATACCTTTGTTTATTGCCCGACGTTTTGACCGTATTGCAACGGCCTATTGTCACGGGTAGACTGATTCCAGTAGACCGATTAAGACCCGTAGCTTATAAAATTCTATAATGTATACAAATCGCGAAAGTTTACGAACATATATTGCAAACTTACTAGTTTTCGTCCGCGAGTCCGCCCGTGAGGATGTCGTTTGTCGCAATAAAAACTATCCTATGTCCTTCCGTGGTACTAATAAATTTAGTATGGAGATAGTCCATACAAAATTTAATCTAAATCGGTTTAGCTGACATAGTTACTTTGACATTATTTAAATTAGTTTGGATTTCCATCAGTCCTCTATTGTGTGATCCACAAATTGTTATTCCGAGTCTGGGCGTACTTTGTATCCGTTACTTGTTTTTAAATTTAAAATTGAAAAATCCTTCACTCACTTAGGATGCAAAACAACTCTTGTGATATACGTCGGGATTTTACATGTACCTACATGTAATTCCAAATTCGCAAACAATAGGTAAAGCCGGAGAAAAGAACCTGGCAATAAAGTATGTTTGTAAAGTCCCCGACACTTGGCTTGTACTCTACTGCGGGAGTCGTCATCAGAAAAAAAAGCCATGTGTTTTGGTGTCGGTTTGTGAATAACAATAGGTGAATGGTCTTATGTGGGAATCGAACCCACGACCTCTTTTCGACACTCCCACTGCGCCATCAATGTATCATCAGCAATTTATTAATAATAATAATAATAATATCTTGGGACAACTCACACAACGCTATCTGATCCCAAACTAAGAAGAACTTGTACTATGGAAACCAGACAACTAACCAACATACTTATATATTTCTAAATACATACATATTATAGATAAATAACACCCAGACACAGAATAAACCATAGTGCTCATCACACAAAGTTTTATCCTGGTTGGGGATCGAACCCACGATCTCTTGCGTAGCAGTCGGATACAGGCCCACCGCGCCACAGAGTCAGTCCCTGTTATTACATGATATTTTGTTTTTTAAAAAAGAGGAAAGCTATCGTTAGTTAAATCAATTATGTAACTTGTTATGTTTGAGTTAGATCAGAAGAATTTGTCATTAGGTTAATGTCATACTATAGTCGTTTAAACATTATGTTGCTAGTGTCCATTGGCTACCATCAGCTCTAGTCAGTCGCTGGCTATTTTGTTATATGTACAGCTATATCAGTGACGAACCTGGCGAGGAGGCCTGGACAAAAAAATCACTGATAATAACAATAATCAGCCAAATGCTAGTGGTACCCGCGCACCCAGGGTTCCGTACATTTGAAATTATTTCTGTTGCACTTGTACGGAATCCTTGGTGCTGTGTACCACTAACATTTTTTTTATTTTTAATACTACATTTAGTAGACTTCTAATACTACATTTAGTAGACTTCTAACACTACATTTTTAGTAATGATGTAAATGAAAATGTAGTATGCAATAGCAACAGCAGCAGCAACAGCACTGACTTCTAGTCAGTAAAACTATCCTATGTCCTTCCCCGGGATTCAAACTATCTCCATACCAAATTTAATCTTGACTTCTAATGTAGTATGCAATAGCAACAGCAGCAGCAACAGCACTGACTTCTAGTCAGTAAAACTATCCTATGTCCTTCCCCGGGATTCAAACTATCTCCATACCAAATTTAATCTAAATCGGTTCAGCTGACATTATGACATGACTTTGACATTATTTATATTAGTTTAGATTTCCATCAGTCCTTTATTGTGTGATCCACAAATTGTTGTTCTTGGTATTTTGTATAGGTACTAGGTACTTACTCAGTATTTTTGTATTGTATTATGCTCTATAATAAACACTTTATAATCATTAAGTAGAACAAAATCAATTATACAATTTAATCGCATACCATAGAAATATAATCCTTGTATATTAATTATAATTGAAATGCTATTTCCATTCCATACAACTCACTATTATTAGTATAAATTAATTAATAATATTCCTATTAGTAGAAATGTTATTTGTTTTGTTTATACAATGTATTCCACAGATAAAATTTCTACACACAAGTATCAAAGAGGACTTAAAAAACAGTTTATAATTATGTATTAGATTTAATTATATTGGAACATAATTACGTAAAACAATATTTTTAAGGAGTTAGAAATTTGGATTACACATTCCTAGCAATCTGCAAACAGTAAGCAAGTATTTGGACTGAGTACACGTCTGTAGTATATACGGTAGGGTTTTATACTCTACATTACAAATTAATTTTAACCGCTTCGCTACAACAGCTTATTTACAAAGTAACTATATATTATACTAGCGGACGCCTCGCGGTTTCACCCGCGTAGTTTCCGTTTCCGTGGGAACACAGCGATAAAAAATAGCCTATATCACCCGGGGTTAGTGTAGCTTCACAACGGTGAAAGATTTTTTCAAATCCGTCTAGTAGTTTCGGAGCCTATTCAATTCAAACAAACGATCAAACAAACAATCAAATCTTTCCTCTTTATAATATTTGTATAGATTTACTGAAGACATTTTAAATATAATAATGCAACTAACGAACACAAAGTACAAGCGAACTCGGTGTTGGTACCGACATAATGGATCTTACAAAGTTCTGTCTTGTGTGGGAATATAACCCTTAGACTTTTACATATCAGTCGCATACTCTCACCTACTTCACCACTGAGGCAGTCGAAATAGGTAGAAATTGACGAAGGTTGCCTCCACTTGTTGAAATTTTACTAAATTTATCTAAAGCATTCTATATTTAAATGTGCGGTGACACCGGAAGCACTCGGGTCGCCATTTTGTTTGTTATAGAGCCGTGTAATGGCGGACTTTTGTTCTGCTGTTGTTAATGGATGGTAAATTGTATGCAGTAATCAGTTTGTTATAAACGGCTTTACCTTAAGGTGGTGCGGTTTAAAGTTCTATGGAGTAAGCGTCTGTTATGTGAGGCTTTATTTAAATATTGTATGGTGCTTATAAAGTATGTGTTAGTCCTCAGTTTATGATATCTGAGCTTCTTATATAAAAGGTATAAATACGATAAGTAAATGGATCGCAAATATAATAAAAAGGTCGACTCGACTGCCTCTGTGGCGCGGTGGCAGTGTGACCGACTGCTATGCAATAGGTCGTGGGTTCAATTGCCACCCAGGATAAAACTTTGTGTGATAAGCACGATGGTTTATTCTGTGTCGGGGTGTAATTTATCTATAATATGTTTGTATTTAGCAATATATAAATATATTTATCAGTTGTCTAGTTACCATAGTACAAGCTCTGCTTAGTTTGGAATCAGATGATGTTGTGTGAGTTGTCCCAAGATATTATTATTATTATAAAAAGGTAAGTAATTTGAATTGTGCGTTGCTGAAAGAGTTTTTAAACTTAGTAACTGTGACCTATGTAAATAAAAGGTGTTAAAAAAATTACTGCAAGAATTTCGTGTACGAGATGGGTATCGAATAACTATCAAATTACAAAAAAATTGTTTATAAGTTTTTTTTTAGCTAAAAAATACAATTGAGCATAATTTTTTTATGTGGATCGTGTGTATAAATTGTCGGTTCAAATTTGAGAAATGTGATAGGAAAATTAATTAGAATCAGCTGTTTTAAATGCGCACGGCCAGTGTCCCTAGATACATTGCGGATATAATTTTATGGAGAGTAGAGAAAATAGCGCATAACTTTAAAACGAATTGAAATTAAATACGATTTTTGTTTTCGTAATTATTTTTTAATTATCACTTGGCACCGCTGGTTAAAATTCTTGCAGTTAATTTTTTAACACCTTATATATTGCACTTAGTACATATTCTTTTGTATGTTAATGAATATCAATTTAGTTAAGCTAAGCCGGTTATTAAATAATTATTTTTGATTTTAGAAAAAATATTCGACTTTTGTCGATATTAAATTGAAATCGGCAAGTATCTATGCATATATATCGTCTTGTCTGTACATAGACAAGTAGGTAATTAGACAACATAATTAGAAGAAAAACAAATTTGAGTCCTAAAAAAGTGAAACATGATAGTGATTTCTTTCACAAACTAATTGAATTAAATACTGAATCATAAATTAATTTATAGGCATCTAAAACATCCAAACGCCTGATTATCTAAACAATTAAATCAAAAATACCATTAAATAATAAATGTCCCGAATAATTTTCAGATGATTCATAAACACAAAAATTGGTACTAAATACAAAACAAAAACGACTTCTAAAACCCATGGAATTTCCATAGTAAATTTGGGCATGACGAAGCCGTAAAAGACTGAACGTCGAGCCTTCATATCCAGAGTTATATTCCGACATATTTTTATGCAAATTCTTGGTATATAATAATTTTGTAATGGGGAATTCCGCCGTAGTCGGGATCAGTACATTTTTGTGTTATATAAGCTTTAATATCTGGCTCGCTTTTGCGATGATAATGGGGCTTCGGAATGGCTGTTTAATGTGGCAGAATTTTCCAAAGAGATTAACTCTGAAAAAAGAAATATTAAAATATGGACTGTCTTCTGTGTAGAAATCTACCTGTTTTAAGGTAAGTTTCGTAGTTAAGGGGTCATTACACTGAGATAATTATTTATTTAGCGCTACGTACACAGCGACACGATCACCGGCCTCGCTCTTCCGCACATAACCATTACTTCACAGTGCGCAGGAGCGCAGGTCAAAATAAAGTAAAATATTCGTTAGTACATATATTAGATTACGAACGCCATGACTATGACAATACGAAAACGCTCGTTATGCTCTACCGATGTGTACCAACTCCTAACACAAGCCTTTGAGCTTAGCTGGAGGGGTAAACAAGATTGCTAATAATGTGGGACGCAATCCCAAATTACTAGTTATCTTTAAAAAAAAACTTCTAGACACAGAATACACAATCGTGTTCATCTCACAATGTTAGGATAAAACTTCAAAATTAAATCTACGACTTCTACCTTAGCATTCAAGGTGATTAATCACTAATGTATAGTAATAAATGTCCAGCAATATTCTCAGGGGAGGGTTATAAGTACTCCTAAAACCCTCACCTGGGAATATTGCTGTATTTTGATAGGACTACGCATCTAAATTAAATTTACCTCGGAGTAGGTGTAAAGCATTTGCACGATTTTTTCCTTATAGCCAAACATCAACAGTTGATGTACTACTAAGTTAAAAAAACCGGGCAAGTGCATGTCGGGCCACGCACAATATAGGTTTCCGTAGTCACCTATCCGAATAATGCGGCGTAAGAAGTGGGTTTTCTGTTGTTTTTGTTTCATACTTCTAACAAACGTTAGTATTTTTCAATGGAATCTGTATGAAAACTGTGTTCCTTCCCACTTTATCGGATGTTTCTCGTTCTGTTCTAAAGCTTACTTAGCTGTGATAGTTTTCCTTTTAGTTTTACTAAATATACTACTACTGTATTTTTTTTCAAGTACCCAACATCAACCATTTAGCTGGCAGGGAGCAGCATACGTGACGCTAACAAAAATTTGCACTTTATAACCTAATATTTCACAAACGAATCCCTGAACCGAAAAATAATTTACAACCCCTAAATAGGTATTTTGAAAACATACCTATCTAATGATACCCCACATGATGGGGAAAGTAAGAAAACACTACTTTTACTTACCTACCTTACCTAATTTTTTGTTTTCTAAATTGTATTCTTTCACTTTGTCGGCATAAGTAACATATTCTAGCTCTAGCACTAACAGTCATTAAGCTAAGCTGAGGACGGATGGACGACAAAATGATCCTATGAGTTCCGTTTTTTCTTTTGACGTACCGAACCCTAAAAAATATTAAACATATAATCGAATACAAATTTTGCTGACCTACTCTTATGTTTCAATCTATATCTATGGTATCTAATAATCTAGGATAACGTCTATTTTTTTTGTGATTTGGTTTCAATTGAGAATCTAAACCATTCTCAAATCCACTGGAACACATGCGAAAAAAATCGTCCAAATCGGTCCAGCCGTTTAGGAGGAGTTAATTGACAGACATACACACGTAAAGTATAATCCCTACTAATATATAATTGTGAATGTAAGTTTGTTTGTAACGCTTTCACGCGAAAACTACTCAACCGATCATCATGAAACTTTGTACATATATTCTTGGAGGTATTAGAAGTAACATAGGATTCTAAAAAAAGGGGAAAATTTACGCAGACGAAGTTGCGCGGGACAGCTAGTTTTATATAAAGAAGATGAGAAGAAGATGATTTTAAATAAAGAAGAGACCTTTCCAGAAAAGTATGCAGTCGAAAACCCGATCTAAATGGGATCACTAGCTTTCGAGAAAATTACGAATATACATAATAATAATAATATTTAGGGTCAACTCACACCCGAAATAGGCAGAGCTTGTTCTATGGGAACCAGACAACTGATAAAGTCCCAGGTCTTATATTTCTAAATACATACATGTTATAGATAAATTACAACCAGACACAGAATAAACCATCTCAGCACACAAAGTTTTATCCTGTAAGTGATCAGATGAGTCGGTGTTCAGTCCACATGTAAATTTTATACATTTTAATGCTCATCTGAAGTTTGCATAGGTTTAGGCTTTTTCAGGGATGTTGCCTTATAATTTAGCGTAAAATGGGTAATTACCAATTACCCATTTTACGCTAAATGAATTTTAAAAACTTTATGAATTTCAGTTGAAATTTAAAACTCGAAACAGAAGTAATAAAAATGTAGCTCTAACGTCAAATCCATCAAAGCTTTCCCGCGCGATTTGGCTGCTTTCAAAAATTATTATTTACATTTTACAACATAGGTATTAGTTATTAATGATTACCCTTTTATTCATGTTTTTTTTTCAATTTATAATTAATATTTATTTACTATGTATAACTGTATATATAATCTTGCTTTATTTTTTCTGTTTTTATTTATTTTATACTTTGTCAGTATATATCGATGGTTAACGGTCGTGTCGTCACCTTGCCCTTGGTCTTAGCAGAATACTTGAATATGTACTACTAACCGTATTTTTTTTTAAAGGACATAATAAATTTATTTCTTTTTCTTCTTCAGTCAGGGTCATTTACTACTAGACGAATAGGCCAGTCAAAATGTATACAAGTGAATAGAGAAACACTTTATTTGAAGCTGGTTAAAAAACATAACGTTTTCATTAATTTGGCAAATAAATTGTAACCTGAATTAGCTCCTAAGTACTTACCAGGAAAGTATAAAATTTATGGACCACACCAAAAGAAAAAGAAGTATACCAACAAGAAAAATAAAGTTATGCTACAAAATTATGTACACAGGGTCTAACTTTAGGCAAACTTAGGTATTTTCCGTTTATTACATCATGCCGTGACATCCAAGAATCATAAATTGGCTGCGTAGGCTGCGATGGCATATAAAAAGTTATGTTGGAGATAGTAATGTTTGGTCTCATACATCGCTTTTTATCTTTAGCTAAAAATCATTTACGGTACTTATTTTTTTCAATATAGATTCATGTCTTGCTATTTGATTCAATATTACTTTTTAGTAAATATATGAAAAAGATGTTACATACTCGTAGATAGATAACTTGATAGAGCCTATTGTCTATGAGTATAATAAGTTAGATAACTTTAATTTATGAAAGACAATGTCGACTGGCGTGTTGGTCTCGTGATTAATAACCCAGACTGCTAAGCCAGAGGCCGTTGGGTTCGATCTTTACCCAGGATAAAACTTTGTGTGATAAGCATGATGGTTTATTCTGTCTTAGGGTGTAAATTTCAAGTCAGTAATTTAAAGTCAGTTGTCTGGTTGCCATAGTAGGTAACTACAAACTCTGCTTAGTTTCGTTAGCTTCAGTTGAGGTTGTGTGAGTTGTCCCAAGATATAAATATTTATTTAAAATTTAGTTTTAGTGTCCACGGATACTGGAACATTATAAAAAACCGGAGAAGTGCTAGTTGGACTTGCCTACCTAGGGCACACGGACAACATTTGTAGGAACATAATTTAAATAGTTCAGAAATCTAGTCTTGCAGTTTTTAAAATAAACGGCCCTATCTTTTTATTACGATAACTGAGATGTATGTTTTTTTTTTAAAGAATAATAAAGGGACTCTAAGACTTGAGCATATTGTTTTAACTTCAACTCAATACCTCAACGGACGGACGGATGGACAACATAGTGATCCTATAAGGGTTCTGTTTTTTTTCTTTCGAGGTACGGATTCTAAAAACGTAGATTAAACCACATCCCTTTAGAAATATGTATGGTGTGTTTATGTTCAGGCCAAAAAAGTACCAATCCAAAGAAATTATCTCTTTAATAATAAAAACTTTTTACAAAAAAATATTAAACCGACTTCAAATAATAAGTGCCAGGAATTTGTAAAAAAATGTAAAATAGTTGTTATAAGTTTTAGTATGCATTAGTTTTAGTCACCAACTTCAAAATATTTATTTATTTTTTGGTTGGAAATAATATAAGCCCATATTATTTTATGCTTTAATTTATTATTTGAAGTTTGTTTACATGCGGGGCCGTTAATTTTCGAGGTGTTCATCAGATACTTGAATATAAGCTCCATTACATGATGTAATGGAAGCAATGTATCAGGTGCATTGTGACGAACCTTATTAAAATAATGGAATTGTAGCCCGAAACACTTATTATTGAGTAGTTTCGCTGGAGATCTATGGTCTTTATCAACAATTCCACTTCACGATTTTTTTTTTAATTCGACTCATGTGTGTCGCGGGGAAATTTACAAACATTCAAGTTACGGACACCAAGTACACCCAGACTAGGAACAACAATTTGTGGATCACACAAAGGTGTCCCGTGCAGGAATTGAACCCACGACCTCTTGCGTAGCAGTCGGACAAACTCCAACCGCGCCACAGAGGCAGTCAGTTTGAAAGTAAATGCACGAATCACAACAAAATATACATAAAGTAGGTACTATAGTACCTACTTTATGTATATTTTGTTAACTAACTAACTATTCAAATATTAAGGGCACACCTATAGGTGTGCCTTTAATATTTGAATAGTTTTCTCGATTTCTCCCAGATCCCATCATCAGATCCTAAATAGAACCAATTTGAACAAAAATAAATTTCAAACCGGTCCAGCCGTGTTCGAGAAATACGAACGAGAAGCCGAGTTCAGATCCTAACATTGATGACTCTTTTGAACACATTTTTTTTTTTCAAATCGGTCCAGCCGTGTTAGAGTAATCAGGTAACAAACATAAAAAATACAGTCGAATTGAGAACCACCTCTTTTTTAAGGTCGGCTAAAAATCACAACAAAATTCGTTCATCCGTTTTAGCTCAACAGTTCCATAGACAAACACACAGATACATACATCAAACATATAACATCATTTCGTTTTGTGTTAGAGGTTAAATCAAATTGATGCTTTACCAACAACTTCCAAATAAATACCTATAATGGAAAGTTGAATATATTAAATTGACGGATACGATAAATGGAAACGCCATAACTTTGCATCCTTTATCAAATATTCAAATTTTGTATTATATTTTAAAACTTTCTTTTCAATATTAATATGCGATATTTTTAAAAATTCTAAGAAAGAGAATAAAGTCAATATCTCCCTGTATCGGTCTACTGCTGGACATATATGAGTCTTCTAATTTGTGCTTTGACAGCCGATCTCCATTCCAGCGGCCTTCTTAAAGTCGTCTCAGTACAAAGAGGAGGAATGAATTGATAAGGATTTAAAATCAACCTATTTCAAGATAATCTCAAAGCAAAATAAAACCCAAAAAACCAAATTTGTAGAAACCGCAACTAATCTATTACTTAAAAACCTTATAGTAGCTAAGTATAGAAAGAAATTATCTGTCCAAGACCATCTGGGCCAGTTGCCAAGTGCTTTAGTGCCAATAGAGCAAGTCATAAATCTAACAACGTGGTCCATTACATTATGTGCAATATGGCTCAGCGATCTTAACTAATTCAACCTAATCTTATCTTCGGAAGAAGCTTTCCTCATCTTATAGATACTTAAGTTTTCAGCCAACGACATTATCATAATAGAATAATATTGACTGCCTCTGTGGCGCGGTGGGAGTGTATCCGACTGCTACACAAGAGGTCGTGGGTTCGATTCCCACACGGGACACCACTTTGTGTGATCCACAAATTGTTGTTCCAAGTCTGGGTGTACTTTGTGTCCGTGACTTGTATGTTTGTAAAGTCCCCCGCGACACAGAGCTTGAACCCTAGAGCGGGAGCCGTCTTTTTAAAAAAAATATATTTTTTTGTAAGCTTGTGTTACAATATACTAATAATAATTGGGTAGTTGACTACATTAAAAGTAAAATATTTAGTACTAACTAGGTAATAGTAGACCTTAAAATGCTCTGAAAATAACTGTTATTTTACATTTTAACATGTTTTTGAATTTAAAAGCATGAAGACGAATACCAAAAGTAATGATTTGACGATAGGAACTTATGACGTCATAGGTTTCTATTCCATACACATTTCTATAGAGCTTGTCGTTTTGACATTTCATAAAAAGAGACTGATTTGACTTGACAGTCAACATCCCTATTAATCTTTAGAATGCGGCTGAAGAGTGGAGGAGATGCTGACCTCCATAGTACGCTGGACTGGTTATCCCACAGATAATAACTCCTCTGTAGGCTTCCCTTTGCACGCAAAGTGACAGCAATTTCAAATGCCGAATAGAATTACCGTCCCGTCAACTTTTTTAACAAATGGCCGTGATTGTTATCGTTGTTACACAAGTATAGTCTTACATTTGATGTCGTCAAATGACTACTATGGAAGTATTGTTATTGTCGGAGGTAGGCTGTCTAGTTAACTAGTAGATACTATGGATAATGGAAGGAGATTCAAAGAAATAACAAACCCATAGCGAGGAGATAAAATGAGGCACTATGTTAAGATTACACAGGGCTAATATTGTTATATTGAACTGGCCTAAGTACATCATGAAGTGCTAGCTAATGGTCTTGTTCTGTATTATAAAAAATTACTTAATATCCTAGACCATTACTTTTAGTTTACTTTAGACACTATATTTTTTAAATATTAAACTTTCTGACATACAAGATGTCTACATTAATTAGAAAACAGACTCACCAAGAAATACATACCGGCATATAAAACTGTCAATCGATTGATATTCCAAACTGCGTAATTAAATAATCCAGCAACATACAGTGGCAATTAGTAATTATACAAACTATTTTCGACAAGAAGACATTTAGCAGTCGTGAAGCGTCGATGTTACGCAACGTGTATGGAAGAATCTGATAATGGAATCAACCTTTACAGAACCAAATGGAGTGGAACGAATTGCGTAACTTCAAACTCAAAGTATCGCATTACGTCATAAGGTGGTAATTTCAGGAAATTGTTCTAATTACTAGATTAATTTTCATAGTTTCAAACGTATTAAGACTGACTTCTGGACTAACCTAATTTGGTTAAGTATTACATTTATGGACGACTAGTAACTTGGTGAGTTTTAGTCCAATCACATTTTATTTTAGGAATAGACATCTCCAGTGTGTAAAAACACTGTGTCTGATATATGCTACAAACTTACAATGTACGGATAAATAGTTTTGTCCCGTTTGGGAATTAAATTCACTACCTTGCAGCAGTCGTACGTACCACCATGGCACCACCGAGGCAAACTTTATTACGTTTATGACCTAGGTAGTAAAAGTTCCAATCCAATCAGTAAAAGTTCTCCAATCCAACATGACGCTATGTACGAGGCTAGACAAAAACAATCAAAATCCAGACATAAATCAAATTAACTATACCAGTAATAACACCACAAACAATAAAAACGTCAAAAGTGTCTCAAAATCTGTGCCAAGTTCCATATTGCTTGCGACTAAAAGAATACCCCCTTTATTTCTCTCTTTTACTATTCTTAAATTATCCTTTTCCAATCAATAACTTTAGTATAGGCAATAAACGGGAACTAACGAACAATGAGAGAAGACAATAAAATCAGGGAGGGTAGTCTTATAAAATTGATCGCAGCCACCCACCCTGCTCGGTAGGGATCCGTAAGACAAAAGTGTTTTTAAGGAAAATAGGAAAATCTTTCAGTACCAAGATCCTAATATTGTGTTTACGGAAACCATTTAAGTTAGTTTATAAACTGGTTATTACTAACATTTAAACTTTCGCCTTGCATGATTAAGAAGAAGAGTTCGCTAGTGACCACGGCCGGTGCAACCTGGTCGAAACGTCAAGCAATTTTAAGGTAAATAATGCGCGTTAATTCCCGTCTAATCAATAGTTATAAACAGGTTATTTTTTTTTCTGTAAATCGTTTTTTGATCAACTTTTTGGATTGCTCCAAAAAAAAAGTGTATAGTTTAATAAATAAAATAAAGAACTACTATTCTCAAGCTGTTATACATGTTGTAATCTTTCACGCTTGCTTTGTTTTAAACGTTCGTAAAACTCAAAAATGAATTTGAGTTTGTCAGAATGTTATCCTTGTATTCATGAACGTAATCTTTAGACACCATCAATACTTTAATGTAAATATGATTTAGGTTGACAAGAAACATACTATACTGAAAACAGATTTAATGAAACTAACAAATAATCAAGGTATATCTAACTTACAATTAAAATAGAGCAGGTTTGCTGTAGTTAGTAATAATACCGTTTCATTTTGTCATACTTATAAATATTTTGTGATCTCTATGTGATTACACGCATCTATAATGTTTTGAATAAATAAGTTTTAGGGTATAATAATATAAAATATTTTTAAGTGTCAATTTTGTATTTAACGTTATTTATCTCTCTATTCATGTATATTTATCATTTTTGAAATGCTTTTTTATACTTGATTGTACTTACTCTATATTGAAAGATTTTTATTTCATTTATTTCATAGGTCATATCAATCAGTATCCAGTCGGAATCTTTAAAACCTTATAGGAAAAAGGATTATGACTCTTCAAAAGCCAAACACAATACAGCATAAAAGCCATACAGAACAGAACCCTAGTCCACAGACAGACGTATCTTCACTACTTTTTGTTTCTAGTAAATTGAGCCGACGTAAAAAGTTGATATCAACGAAGTTTATGGTGTTTCGATGAGCGGGTGTGCGATAAAAACGATGGCAGAGACAAATGGTAGCTTGTTTTCGATGAAAGAACCCACGGCTCGGTGGTTTAGGCTGCGTTGACGGCTGATGTATACGATATAATCGGATCCGAATTGTTTTCCTACGCGTGAAATTTTAGATGAAAATTGAAAGGGATGTGGAATTTTTGGAGCTGATATTATGAAATAAATGGTATGTTAAAAATATACTGAGTAAAATGGCGTATTAAATTATGATTTTATGATAAAGGAATGATTTTGTTATTTATTTTGTCTGTTTGCTTTTTGTTACATTTTCAGAGATAAAACTCAGAATACATTTTCATTGGCTTAGTTTTAATCTAAGCTTCCTATTCCTTACTTATAGGAACAGGAAACGTAGCAAGGTGAGATAAAAAATACAAAAAATGCAATCAAGAGTAATAATTGATCTTATTTGTAGATAGGTAATAAAATTATCTAATATCAAAATCTAGTGAATTCAAACAACGACATGAGCTTAATTCAAAAGCCCAGGTCGTAAATCAATTACATAATACCAGCCTCAATTTAAAGCGTCCAGTTAAATAATAAAAACTTTTGAAATAGGCTAAATCGGTTACAGTAGTTATTGTATGTCATGAGTTCATACTAATTTACTTTATAAACGTGGCAGTTTTTCTATGTAATGTAGACAGTAACTTTCCAAATTCTCGTTTGATTTCCGACATGGTTTAAATAACAGCCCACGGCTGAATATTAGATGGTAATTTAAGTTTTAAATATCGTCAAAACCTGATTAAACTACATATATATTTTGACAGCCTCTGTGGCGCGGTGGGAGTATGTCCGACTACTACGCAAGCGGTCGTGGGTTCGATTCCCACACGGAACACCACTTTGTGTGATCCACAAATTGTTGTTCCGAGTCTGTGTGTTTGTGTCCGTGACTTGTATGTTTGTAAAGTCCCCCATGAGACAGGACTTGCACCTTAATGCGGGAGTCGTATTTAAAAAATAAATGTGATATATGAAAAAATGTACTCACATGATTATCAGCCGCTTCTGTCTCAGCAAATAAATTGTAATTCAATATATCATTACCATACGATAGGAGTGGCATCTATTGTCGAACTCAGTCCCTACAGTGGCCTTGAAACACCACGCTCAATTTGCCTTTCTGCAAAAAAAATCTAATCTGCCCCAGTCTCAAATAAAATGAAATAAAAGCCAATTTTCGCCGAATTCGAGTTAAAAGGGGCCCAATAAATCTTGTAGAGAATTGTCGATGTCCGTGGTGTTGTGTTTCGTTCCAATATCACTTTGGAAATAAACGTAGTAAATAAACTGAAAATATTTTATTTGTAGTGTTTTATTTACCAAGAAAAGATTTCTGATAATTAAATTCAAGATTTAAAATGTCATGTCGCAAATAAAAACAAGTCAAATATTGTTCACAATGAAAGTATTTGCTCAAAAGTGAGGAAATGTATAAGGCTGATGACGAGTAAAGTCCCCTCGGGAGGGATCCAAATAAGCGGAAGGAGGGAACACAGAAACAATATGAAGGGTGACAAGACAATGGTACTGTAAAAGAGCTCACGGAGGACTTAGTCCGTATAATCCTGGGCTTCGAAGGTACAGATGAGGAAGATAATTGAATTGAAAAAGAGGAAATATCTCTCTAAATAAATACGGTACACTTCAATGATCGCCTTGAGTGAATTATAGGAAAATTAGGAAGAGGTCTGGCATTGATTTAAGAGTGAAACTATAGGAAAAAGTAATTGATTTTTTTATAAACACAAGAATGATGATACTTTAGACACTTATAAAAACACTGATTTTATATGCTACAACAGAATTTCACTACACAGTTTCTATGACTGATACTGGAAAAGCTGATTCTAATGAAAAATAAACTTATTTGAACTTACGTTCAAGAGTGGATCTAAATGTTAAACGATTTGATGAAATTCGACTTTGCGAGTATGTTAATTTAAACGAAGATGTGTGCCTTTATTGACTATCGTTAAATAAAAATAATGAACAAAATAAGTCTTGAATTATTCTGCGGTAGTTTAATATTTATTTGCATCTATTTGCCTTGTGCTAAATACTCGTAGTTGCGTCGTAAGTTTGCCGAATTATTAGAACTTAAGAAGTTAAAGCGCACATTTAATGTATAAAAATTCCTTTTAGATTTTGGTAAATTAAGTTTGTACAGAGCAATATGTGTGTGATGACTGCCTCTGTGGCGCGGTGGGAGTGAGTCCGACTGCATCGCAAGAGGTTTGTAGGTTCGATTACCAAACGGGACACTACTTTGTGTGATCCACAATTTGTTGTTCCGAATCTGGGTGTACTTTGTGTCGTGACTCGTATATTTTGTAAAAACCCTACCGAGACAGGGCTTGTGCCTTACTGCGGGAGTCGTCTCTTATAAAAAGAAAAAAAAATCTTAAAGTCAAGTTTTATTTTGAATGCTGCAGGCGACTTGCTGTTGGTATTTTTATTTCACAAATACTTCGAAATAAATGATTTGTGTCAAGAACTACTCCCTTTTGAAAAATAAAACTGGTCATTTCTTAAATTATAACTTATTTTCCATAAGTGGAAAATAAATTATTTTTCAGGTAACGATATAACCATACCAACAAGAAATTATCTTGGCTATTTATAATAAACTAGCGAACGCCTCGCGGTTTCACCCGCGTATTTCCCGTTCCCTTGGAAATACAGGGATAAAACTGAAGAATTTTAATTAATTAAATAGATGTATTAGCCTTAGTAGTTCCATTATTTTTATTGATATTTATTCAATTTATTGTGTAATCTTTGGAATATTTTAATCTTGGTTGCCGTTGGTATCCTTAACATAGTTTAGTAGGTACTACTACAGGTATCATCGTTTCCACTTACTGTACATAAACTATTTTTTATTCTATAATTAAAGAAATATATTATTAAAAAAAAAAAATTATACTAGGCAATGGAAATGACATCTGCCTAGAAAAGAATCTACTCTAGATACTGCAAAAAGCCATTTAGAACAAATCTTGCATATTTCAAATACATGTTTAGGGTAACACAACGAAATCCCTTTACAAATATAATCTTAACTGTGAATACAAGTCGCAAGCACAACAAAAAGAAAGTTTGAAAATACCGTAGCATTTCCAGTTAAATGGGATTAATTGCGAAATTCAATTTAATTTTCTGTAATTACATTGAGTATTGTAGCTGATACGGTAGGGAAGGCAAAAATTAAACCGGCAATATCAATCCAAATCCATTTTCTTACCACCTAAATTAGTCCAGTTTTATACATACTGATAGATTTTCTGTACAATGGGTACCAGTATTTCATATTAACGACTCGAACAACGGACCAATGAAAATTAATGCCGGTTGGAACCGCGAATGCATGCGATCATTATTTGCTTTCATAAAAATGAGATATGAGATATCGTTTGTGATATATGTATTCATGTACTTGTACGAGGACAAAAGCATAAATGTGAATAGAATAAAGTAGATTCGCTAATAAATTTTGAAGATTTAAATGGTGATGTGGCAGAGTGCCCAGCTTTTGTGCTTACTTAGCGCAACGCAAATATTATAATGACCTGATTTTTTGTTGCTACTTTATTGAACTTTTTTGACTTGACAGCCCCATTATAACATTGATTTATTTTGTGTTTATATAAAGTGTTATTGCCTTTACTTACTAAACTCATTCTAACTTCCTCAACAACAAAACAAACATCTTCCGCTGTTTCCCCATCATATTTGCCAGCCAACAAAAAATAATTTTCTTTCTCCATACAAATTTATAATTCAGAAAATCACTTACTTCACCCACCTCTGCTGCCTCGCCTCGCTACGTTATTATCAAACATGTATGGTTTTCTTACACGACTTTCTCGTTTCGTTTACATATTACGACAGATTGAGAAAAGTAAGTGCTATTCAGAATTATTTTAAGATCTTTTTTTGGAAATAGATTATTGTTTTCAGTAAGTTCACTACTGAGTTTTATAAGATGTTCGAAATTAGTTCAGATTGATTTGTGTATTTTATGCTTGGAATTGGTTTTGGAGCGGAAGTTTTGTAAGGTATTTTCTTCATTTCCATACTTTTTCTTTTTGAATAAAGATAAATATGACCTGTAGCGTGCAATTAGTGCTTTTTGTGTGAATGGATATTTGTACTTTCATTATTAAAATATGGTTTATTTATTTATTTATTTATTTTAAATTATTTATTAATTTATAAATAAATAAATAAATAAAATATGGTTGTGACATAACTTTAGAACAGTCATTTTACAAAAAATATACTTTTGCACAACAGCTTAAAAAATGATCCAGTAATGCTAGCATTATTCTCATTCACCAAGATAACGAAACAAGAAATTCTGCTTTATGAAAATTGCCTGCTTTCTGCTTTACTATATATTTTACTCGGTTTTAGCACCTATTATGAACCATAGAGATAAAGCATCAATTCCAATTATATCTTATCAAAGTCCATTCTAAGACATGATAAGTGACACTCATTACACCTACACAGTAAAATTACAAGTCTTTCTGCAATAAATATACATTTTATTTTGTGTTTTTCTACCACTTTGGCACGTAGAATATTCCATCGTGTTACAAAAAAATGCTTTTAGAACCAATCTTGGTAGCAAGTAGCAAAGATAAATTCGTAAAAAATCATTTTTCCTCTCGAAATATGGCAATTACCAAGTTTACATTGGAACAACATTATGGTAATGGAATAAGGGAAATGGTTACTGTGGTAACCCGACGAGAGCTGTTGACTTTGAGAATTCCCATAATTGGATATCAATTTACTGTTTATATTGGCTGACACACGATAAAATCGGAGATACGCAATTTCGTTGTGTTCCTCCGATTTTGTTAACACCGGATGATTGCTTTTCTAATGATGTTTTGCGGCTTATAATTCAAGATAGGTAGCGTACAATGGGTGTATTTGAACAGATTAATGGGATTTACCTCTATTGATTATAATTGATGCTGTGTTTTTGTGGTTGAGAGAGCTTACCAGACTACTTATTGTGACAGGCGTTTAAACTGATACTTGTGAACATCCGTCCGTGTACAATAAGTACCAACAATTTCAAAAACAGAATCGATATTATATGAGTGACTTTCCTGGTGATTACTTACCATTGAAGGGATGGTAAGGTCCCGCCTATATAATGGTCTCTTTGAGGTTACGTTTATGTATAAAGATTTGCATTGCAGTACAACTTCCATTAGTCTTTAATTTTTTTTTTATTCTATGTTTTCTTCTAACGTCTCTTTAACATTATTGTAATTACTTAGATTTCCTTTTTATACAACAATAATTGCATAGTCACTACCGTATATATACCTCGTATTGTTAACATTATACTCAGACATTACATTGGTAACTCTATCAGTTATTTCAATCACTAGACACGTAACATCATTTCCTTTATATAATTTATATGAAACACTTTAAACATCCGTTACCCTTCCAAAATGTTCAACAAATTCAACGCTTAACAAATTTGCAGCTACCCGTTGTAATTTGTTCATTGAATGCCGTGAACTTATTACACGCCTCAGTATTTCCCATTAATGTGAGCACCAAATTCTATACAACACCATTCCTTTAGCATGTAATGTGGTATAGCATATCTATAAAAGCCGTCTTATGCGTGGTTCCTTATTTACCAATATTTAGATGTAGGTATACGATATTCGGTGAATGGTAAGTAACAATTTTCGTACTGAATACGAGGCTGAATTACCCAAAACCAGTAGTACTAGTGGCACCAAATTCAGCACGGATACGATTATCGAATAGTTTCTAGCTAAGAGCTATCATATTAAGCACTAGTACTTGTTCAGAGTTCTGAATCTTAAACTACACTTGAGAGTCTTTTGAGACTACTATCAAAATTGTGATGTCTATACTAACATTAAGAGTTTCAAATAGCATGATTGTTTGATTTTACGGGGCTACAAAAATCGCACTTAGCTTCTTGATTGGGTCATTGTGCGTTAAATACTTATTCTGCCAATTCCGTCACTCCAGCCACCCAAGGCACTCCCAGAAGCTCAGCAGTCCACTCAGACCGCTGCACGCCTCCAGGAGGGACGATGTGGACGACAGGAACTGCGCCCGGTGTTCGGTCATACTGCTGCGCTTCAGAATTACGTGCCGGGGCATTTCTTCAGTTTTAATGCCTGTCTGTCAACCCAATGGAGTGGAGGTGCTTGTTTGGGGGCAGTGACCCGTAAAGATGCCTTACGTAGCTTGTCCCTTTTAAGTCTAATGAGGCTTCGTAAAAATGAGGATTAACGTAATCATGCATAATTTGAGTAACTTGTTAGATGCCAAGAATGCAGTAGACTTATTATTACAAAAAAATAATATAACCACAAGTGAGGCACGAAGAAAAAAAGATAGAAATAGGTAAAGCCAAAATAAATAATAATAATCATCAAAGTCAGCAGGCGTCATAAAATTCTTCCACATTGCTATCGACTGGTACCGTGCCCAGGGCGGCGCCGCATTGCCACATGGAGTAGCGGCGCTGAAAAAATACTGCGTGACCAAAGTACAAGACAGCCTTCTGATCACTTGAACCATCGACCAGGAGCTTAGGTAAGATTTTATTTTACTTTACCTTATAATCGAAGAAAAATATTATGTAAAGTTGTAGACGGGAGTGGTAAAGAAAAGCTTTTATAGCACAAGAGCTTTCTTTTAGAAAATTAAGTTAGTCTCGTGAAACCTTCTAGACAAAGTGCGTACGATGAGCTGACAACATGTCGAATTGATTCAATCTTTTATTATATTAGTCGTTTTTTTCTGTCTTGAGGCCTGGTTTGTATACCAATCGTCTATGCCTACTGACAAGATAAAGTATAAGATATATTTTTCTAAAAAGAATATCAGGTGCTGTTTTCAGCGATTGGTATTGTCGTAGGGAGGTATCTGTCAAAGGAAATCAGATATTTATAGAAAACTAGCTGACCCGCGCAACTTCGTCTGCGTAAATTTACCCTTTTTTCTTTTTCTTCCTTTTTTTTATAACATTTTTCATTGCTGCTCCGCTCCTATTGGTTGTAGCGTGATGTTATAACCTTCCTCGATAAATGGGCTTTCCAACAATAAAATATTTTTTCAGTGCGGCCCTGTAGTTCCTGAGATTATCCCGTTCAAACAAACAAACAACCCAGCAAACATTTTTGTCATATAATCAAACATTTATATGACTCTGAGTCATAAGAAAGTTATATTACAGTATTTTTTTTGACTCTTCGATGTGTACTGGTGCATTATGTGTCCAAATAGTCATATACATTTTTTGTCGTATAATAATGTCTTATAGACGTTCTTTCGACATTTTTTTATGACTGTCTTATAATAGCGTCTACGACGACGTCTATACAATCAACTTCTACAACTTTTTGTCGTGTAAACGTTTTCGTATTATAAACGACAAAATATGTGTCAATTTTGTCGTTTAATTACCTTTTAAACATCTGTTAAACGGCTAATAACTGTTTACACGTCGTATTTGTAACCATTATATAAAAGTCGATTAAGTATTACGATTGCAACCTTTATACATCCTAAAGTAACACAAAATGATAATGCAACCCTTATTTAATTAATAGTCATGTTAAAGGTTTTTAATAACCTTGTATACAGCTTCCACCATTTTGAAATCAACTTGAAATCAACTTTACCCAATTGTTTACTCTTAATAACATGAATCTAAAAAAGTGGAAAAGTATTAAAAGAAGTGGTGCATTTAAAAGGAAAGTTAAAAACAACTATTATTCTCTTCAAACACGTACTTTAATACAAAGTAATAGAGCTCAAGCTGAGAGTAAGGAAAATGAGAAGGGTTCCGTATCACATTTAAATGCAAATCTAACCAATCAATATAACCAAAATAATACGAGTATACCCTGCAGTTCATTTGCCGAAGTTCAGGACTCTTGTTCATTTTCTGAAGTTAAAGACAGTTATTCGTCGTCCGAAAATGAAGATAATGTTGATAAAGAAGACACTTCAACCGAAAATGATGACTTCAGAGACCATTATAAAAAGTGGGCTATTGATTTTAATATTTCACAAGTTGCATTCAAGCAATTAAGTGTAATTCTGAACAAAAGAATGCCCTGCATAGTCCCTTTAGATCCAAGGACGCTTTTAAAAAGTAAAAAAATATTTATTTAGCTGTTTCCAAAATTCTGACACTTTATTTAATGATTCAACTTAAAATTGGTATGAATAACTAACTAATTACAATATTCGCATTCGTCTTCTGGAAAATGGTCATAGATAGCAAAATATTTGCAGTGGGGGCACCAGAATAAACCGTAACGTAATAAATTATTTATATTTTTGTCTGTTAAAACAAAATGTAACGGTTTATTTCCACGAGTTATCTGGATACCACATCCATAACAACGAGATGAAAAGATAAAATGAGTAAGTGACCACGGCCATTTTAAATGTGCGTGTATCATTTCAATGATGTCCGTCTTTGACAAAAACTTATCAATATCCACATAATTGTAGATCATTGTGGGGTTTACCTAAAACAAAAGTATTATTAAGATTTAACTAAGTTACGTGCATATCATCCTTCTGTTCTTAAAATATAAATTCTGTGAACTAATTTAGTTAGGCGTTTTGTTATTTTATTATTGATCTCTAAATCAACTGTCATGGCGAAGCCATTTACAATGAACAGGCAGTTTATAGGTCGGGAAGTTATATAGTTGTCATATAACGCAGTCACATAATAAAATATTTAAAAAAATATATGAAAACATTAATATTATAGAAGCGCATAAAAAATTTGCTACAAACTTACCACACATTAATCAGTAAACTTGATTGCGCAATGGTTTACAACTGATGAAATGGTTTTATCAGACCAAAAAACAAAGAAAAAAATGCAATATTAACTCTGTCAAACGCACTGCCAAATTAAGTTAACGTGATATTTATAATCTGTTATAAATAATATTCAAGTTGCATCATCTTTAAATGACAATAACACAACAATTACATTATTTAAAAGTCATATTGTGCGCTACTACTCGACATGAAGTCGGATACACGTCGCGACAGCTATCATTACATGACATGTAGCCATATCGCCGACGCGTATATGACGACTTTGCGACTAAGTAGGTATTTATAAGACTTTTATACGAAACTATTAGCGGATTAAGTTGAATAAAATGGGCCCTAATGCCGTCGGGTAAACGTCCTTATGACATTTATACGATTATAGTAAATAACAAAGTGTCGTGACCAAAACGTCTACTCAACGTTGTAAATGTTTGTTGGGAAACTCTTAGGGGGATGAAAAATAGATGTTGGCCGATTCTCATAGATACCGGATAAGTACAAAAAATTTCATCAAAATCGGTCAAGCCGTTTCGGAGGAGTATGGCAACGAAAACTGTGACACGAGAATTTTATATATTAGATAAACCGGGCAAATGTGAGTCGGACTCGCCTACCGAGGGCACACATATTTTGTATAAAACCCAAATAGGTAAACCCGGAGGGATAGTTGCCGAGTTTTGAATACACTATAACATTAAAACGAATTTTCGATTGAAAATAATACAGTTAAGATCGTAAAATCCAGAGCATCCAGAGAAATATTTTGTACTTTTCTGAAAATGATTTAGAACAGCCATCGTGAAAAAACGTAATTTAAAACATCAAAAGTTATAACATAGCTTCGTTTCGAAGGAAAAATACCATCGACACAGGTAATAATGAAACTGGTTGAAAATGGGATCCATATGAGATTGACGTCGCGCAATCTCAGAATATTTTAATGATGAGCCTGAGACATAAATTGTAGCCTGTTTCTGTACTGACTGTTTATACCCAGAGCATACTTGTTTGCTACATCAGTGATGTAATACGCCCGACAGTTACATATGCAATACAATAAACGCGAGTGATGTATTCAACATCGTGACTGTCGTAATAGCCCGTGCACGCACGCCATACTTCCGGCTCAACCATCAACCCTCCTATGCGACGTTATACATTCTGATATACATACTCATATATCAGAATGTGTAACGTCGCATACTTATAGCTTTACGGCAGTAGGTATAGAGTGGCAAACTGAATGGTTAAATATCAAGAACGGATTTTTGGAGATTTCAAACCTAAAAGAAGATGTAAGTTTGAATAATAAACACCCGGGTGGAATGTTAGGAAACAGCTAGTGGTGTACAATAAAATGAAATAGATTTTTAAAAGGATAGCTAAAAATGCCTAGTCGTCCACGTGGACTTCAATAGAACAAAGTTTTCTCGAGTTCACAGAATTCGTGAAAAATAAAGCCTTTACGTGGTCCTGGAATCCTTAATTTTTTCAGCGCAAAACATAGACTGAGAGCCGTACCAATTTAATACCGGGGATAGCAAATTAATCCATTTATTATAGTATAAAATAGTATGGACCTTAAGTGTCTGAAAATAAACATTTTATTTTATTTATTTTATTAATATAATACAATAATAAATATTTATTTGTGCATTATAACGTCATACACTTTCATTTTACTATAATAAGGCTTATAATAAAGTATGCCCTCAGAGTGTTGCGTTAGTCTCATTATGAGATAACGACTAGCCCCGAGGGGTTATTCTTATGAATATTAAATTTGATCACCTTGTGGATTTAATCCTTTTGCAGGATATCGCTTACATTATTAATTTATAGACTTCAATAAAATTTGGTAGCGGTTTTGGCCTAGTGATTGGGAATCGGGCAATAGCGAGATAGGGAGAAACAACTGGAGAGATTAACGAAATTACTAGTAATGTTCAACCCATACTGTTTACCTTACTAAAATTTTATTGTATATATTTTGTTATGCCGTTAAAACCGCAAAAGGTGAGCTATACTCAACATAGCTTATCATCCAAAGAGAAGACCCAGATTCTCTATTTTCAGTCCAATACCAAACCCTATAGACTCCGGATTAAATTTTAATTTCACGTACAATTTTCCAATACAAAAAACGCTAGAATATTCTAGTGCTCTTTCCAAGTACGAGGGAATAATTAAGCCCGTAGCTTAGCTATTATAAACGGATATTTGAGTGTTTTTCTTTGAGTATTATAGGTAAAATGATAGTCACTAAAACGAAAAGTTCTCCTGGTAAAATTCTTGGATAAAACTTAAAGGAGAGCTTTTTAGCAGTAACATGAAACTATATCGAAGGCTTAGCGAAGTGCTTGGACAAAATTTGTTAAAGAATATTTCAGTTTCAGTTCCAACGAGCTTGTGGAAAATTGTGACAAGTTAACTAAAACTTTAAAAGCCATCTGTTGCAAAATTGGAAATGTTTACGATATATAATATTGAATACCTACTAATTTAGTACTGTTTTTAGGGTTCCTTAGCCAAAATGGCAAAAAACGGAGGGGGGGGGCCTCCCTTAACTTTTGAACCGTGTGACCAAAAAATATGAAAAAATCACAAAGGTAGCCCATACAAAGTACTTTAAAATTAAAATTCCTTTGGACATGATCGGATATACCGTCATTGAGTTATAGCCGAAAAACTGCGTTTCTCCACAAAAGGGCGTAAGTGCCATGAACATACGCTCTTCTGCTGATGCAATTATTTACGGCTGCGGAACCCTACACTGAGCATGGTCCGACATGCTCTTGCCCAGTTTTTATTTACAATAATCATTTTATAAATCAAACCGAGAGTGCTTTATGTATCACATTAGTTTTGACATACCAAAATTGGTACAGTTACAGTTTTTATTTTTTATATTTGGTTAATTTTCTTAAGCTGGTCAAAAACAGTGACGTAGGAAAACCCAAAGCCAGTTCCAGAGAAAGCTAAATTGTTTCGAAACTCAAAATAAAATAAACAGAAACACAGACTTGTTAATTGTTTTTTGCAATTTTACACATACCTATAGATATACTAGCTGACCCGCGCAACTTCGTCTGCGTAAATTTTCCCTTTTTTTTTACAACATTTTTCATTGCTGCTCCGCTCCTATTGGTCGTAGCGTGATGTTATAACCTATAGCCTTCCTCGATAAATGGGATATCCAACAATAAAATATTTTTTTCAGTGCAGCCCAGTAGTTCCTGAGATTATCGCATTCAAACAAACAAACAAACTCTTAGGGGTATGAAAAATAGATGTTGGCCGATTCTCATAGATACCGGATAAGCACAAAAAATTTCATCAAAATCGGTCAAGCCGTTTCGGAGGAGTATGGCAACGAAAACTGTGACACGAGAATTTTATATATTAGATATTGGGACTTAATCGCACGAAATATTTACAGGTTACCTTTTATTTAATATCTGTAATATTTACAACAAAAAGATTGAAGACAGTGTAACCAAACAAAGATAACACTATTATTTAGCTTCAGATTATTCCGACCAGTCGAACCCGGTCTGGCATTCATGGAATAAAATAATAATAACATATTGGGACAACTCACACAACGACATCCAAACGGTGGTTCCAAACTAAGTAAAGCCTGTATTATGGCAATCAGACAACTGATAAACATACTTATATATTTCTAAATACATACATAATTATAGATAAATTATAACTAGACACAGAATAAACCATTGTGCTCATCACACAAAGTTTTATCCGGAGTGGGCATCCAACCCAAGACCTCTGGCTTAATAGTCAGGGCTTAACCACTAGACCAACAGGCCAGTCATAAAAATGAAACAACAAAACGCCATACTCAGAATTTTAGAAACAATTTCAACAGTTGGTATGTTGAAAATTTCAATCGAAATATGAGTAACGTTATCAAAATTAACCAACATTGTTTAGCGAAAACATGAAGACATATTCCACATATCTATACATTCACTTGACATGTATATCAACGGAGATATGTCGGAACGTCTTTGTTCCACCATCTTCCTCCCCATTGTTTAAAATCGTCCGGAACAGTTGAAAAATGATGTGTCCCATTATTGTGTAGGGTTGTGTATATTTTGAGATATTGGAGAAGTTATTAGTTCTGAGAAAGCCACTTTATCGTGTATTTTCATGATGAGAATTTAATGTTGATGTAGAATAGTTATTTGTTAGCCAATATTTTATAGCTAAGTAATATTTTCTTGCAAGACAAACACTCAAGTCTTGGAATTTCCAGGCCTGACAAAAATCATTAAACATATCTTCTAGAAGACCTTGAATTTGCAGACGTTTTTATTCTGCGATTGTTGGTATTTCTTATTTTAGAGAAACACTTCCTTCATAAAGCAGAAGTCCGCGTAGCGTTATTCATTGACCTGACTGTTATTCGATTTCATGATAATTTATCAAAAAAATCAGTCCAATCACACTTATCCAAACCCTAGCACCTTTTTCCCGAAAATCAATGTCTAAATGTCACCAATAAAAGGTTCGGTATAATGGTTAAATTCACAGGTAAAGTGGCAGTAAAATAAATAGCATGTGCGGTGTATCCTGACAAGAGTAATGGATCGTAGCCTGATGTAAATTCTAGTGACAGATGCGTGATCAATGTTTATGTCTGATTCCACTGAAATGGAAACGCTGATGATTCTATTCAATATTTTTCTATGTTTGGGTCTCAGTAATATAAGCAGTGTATAGTGAGTTACGTAATCATATTTTATTGATGTGGTTGAAAGTAATTATTTAGCAGCTCAAGTCATTTTCGTAGTGTCTCTGTTTGTGCTTAGCACCCCACCCCTTTTTTTATTCAAGCAAAATAAAACCATATATTTTATTTGAATTAAAAAGCTAAAGCTTGAAGATGTAGAGAGACAACAAGACTATAGAAAACAAGACGGAAATCCTAGTCTAATGCCAGTAGCTTACTACCAATACCACGATCTTATCACATTATGATAAAAAGTTTTATAACACCTAATTGAAAAGCCTAAAAAAAGGACAGTATGTAAATCCAAGCATTAACAATTTACCTACAATATCTACAATCTTTATAACCCATAATCCCATGTAATCCCTCTTTAATAAATAACCCCATAACTTGTCAGAGAATAACTTAATAACTATGAGCCGGTTGAACCCCTTAAATAAGTAGAACCATATAAAAACCCATGTTTTATTAAATTCCACAGCAAAAGAGAAAATATATCCTTCGCTCTTTTTTTTATTCAGAGCCAATAAGGTCCTCGGATTCCGGGAAAATGTCCCTTTAAAATATCCCGGTTTAAGTTAGTTTGATAAAGAATAATAGTTGTTCTATCTCTTGAAATATTGATAGGTACGCAATATCGTTTTTAGGGTTCTGTAGCCAAAATGGCGAAAACGGAACCCTTATAGATTAGTCATGTCTGTCCGTATGTTACAGGCATTTTACTCAAAGACTACTAAATAAATATTGATGAAATTTGGTGAAAAGGTGTCTTGTGGTAGCCGCTACTTACTTTGATAGCTAAATTAAAAGAATATATATTTTTGGGCGGGCACTGGACAGAAGGTGAAATATTTTTTCTTAGCAAACATCAACGTGTGGTACATAATTCACAGGTATTATAAAAATATTTTAGGGTTTCTAATAAACTTTTTTTATTAAGTGAATATTTCTGGAAATAAAATAATCGTTCCGAAAGTTGCATAATAGTCCCCCCTCCCGTATTTTTTGAACCGTTTGACCAAAAAATAAGAAAATGATCCCAAAGGTAGCGCTTAATTAGTACATTAAACTACTACTATTTTAGACATGATCAGATACCGTCATTGAGTTATTGCCGAAAAACTGCCTTCTCAACAAAAGGGCGTAAGTGCCATGAACATACGCTCTGCTAATGCAATTATTCAAGGCTGCGGAACCCTACACTGAGCAAGGCCCGACATGTTCTTGACCGGTTTTTATTTTGAATCTGTTATCAGTATTTAATTATATCAGCATCAGATCGACAGCGTTGGTATTTCGACAATATCATACGAGATATTTATTCATTCGTGATGTTATCATTTACCCATTCACTTAAATATTATGCCGTTGGTATTGACAACAATGAGTAGTCTTATACCGTGCACTGTCCTTGCGTTTAAGGAAAAGTATATTTTCATTAAGCTATATAGTGTTACTTTTGAATATAATTATTCGAATCAAAATGGTCTTTGTCATCTTTAATTTCAATGGCAACGTTATTATTTTGTTTTCTGCCCGAATATATTTCATTAATTTGAGGTGTTTCATCAAGGCGTCCCAAATTTTGCGTATCTGCTGAGTGTCTCCGCATTTCTGTAATGAAACCCTGTATAATTATTCCATCCGGCATCTAATTCAAATAGCAATATTGTTAATTTGAATTTCGCTTATTTTGTTAATTAAAAACAATAGAATGAGGAATTATTTTCGTTTAGCGAGAAAGAATATAGGCTTCAAGTACTTAAAAGCATACCCAGCTTTCGACTTTCTGTTTATAGTCTAAATAATAATTTGCTTTTTCTCCATGTTCAGGACGACAAAAAAACCAAAAAGAATGTTGAAAAACATTAACTCGAAACATGCCGCAACATATGAGACTTTTGATATATGGGCGTAATAACGATATTTCTAAAAAAATCGTTGGCCAACAAAAAGGGGAAATCCCACTGATTTCATTAGGTTTGAGAAAGAAATGCCATGTGCCCAACGTCGGTATATTAGAAAAGTTCCCAAAATGTACTGTACGTTCCCAGTAGGGGTGCCGACAATTCAATTCTATGTTATTTTTAATGTTTTGCTTTGTCGCACTCCTTTGTTATTACTGAACCAACGGAATTTGAAATTGTATCGACTGTAGGTTGGTACACATTTCCAATGTTATCAAAAGTAATTTCAGGAACAAACTTAAGCTCTGTTTCTATAAAGAACTCGGGTCGTGTCGGGTAACTTTTTTCAATTCAATTATATTTTAACCAATTAAAATAAAATGGTTCTCTGTTTACCTCGTAGGTATATTATGTAAGTTTAATGGTAATTTCCAAAAAACTACTAAACATTTTTTAAACGAAGTTTTTCGCTTTATAACTACATATTCTTCTGGCAAAATTTTAATGTATAAAACATTGATCGAGATGACAAGACACTAGAGCTATAAAATAAAACATAGGAGTATGAAATTCCTTTTAATCAATAATGTTCTCGATCAATTTTTCCCTTGATTATGCAACACACTATATTATACTTATTATATCTGTACAAAACATACATTTATCTGAAATAACGATGAAAATTAGTCTAACAAATGAAGACAATGGTAAAGACATCTTTTGAGAGTAAACCACATTGCTCAGCTAATGCATTCGTAGATTATAGATCCATTAAAAACAGATTGTCAGAGTAAATTAAGTTATAAAATGCCCGAATATACGAATATATATAATACGGAAGGAATTGAGCAAATTATCCATATAACCAGGTGCAAAACATGTTAGGCAACTTTATCTGAAGCTATGGTAAAATTTACATCAGTTAAATGTCTTTTGCTAGAGCATAAGAGACGTATAAAGTGAATATAGAAGAGATTAAAAAACAAAAGGTTACAAATGACCCTTAAATTAAAGCTAATGTCCAACCCCGGCACCAAAACAGGTAACAAAAACCGAAATCCTGCCCTTAAACATTGCAAACCCAAGTAAAACACAATTTAAATTTCCTCAGAACCAACCCTGGCCGTGGGTAGTACGCGCCGAATATTATTAGTATTGTTACATTCTTTCCTCTAAATACAAAATACCGTTTTGTGTTTACACAGAAAAAGCCTAAAATAACTGTAAACAAAAATTCATGTATAAAATTTGTAAAGCAGAAGTGTTTCTGGCATTTCCAAAACATATTGAATTTTTGTGTGCTACACGTGTTCCGGGGACCACTGTTTCAAATATGACCTTGTGTCTGAAATTTTAACGCAGAGCTCGTAATATCAGAGAATTTTCATGTGTCGAGTTCGAATGTTTGTTTTGGGACAATTTTGTAATTTAAACAATTAGCCCTGAAAGTTCCTTTACATTATAAATGTGTCTGCAAAACAAACTTCCCAAAAAAATTCGTTAACTCAATTAATCGTTTTTAATCATTTCTATCCTTATTCAATTACTGGTGGAAAATCCTGGAACGTTATCATAAAAAACAATCCAAGTCAACTGACAAAACTTGAACCGATTCTAATCTTCACAAGATTTAATCTTTGAAGTAGAACCCTTTCCAGAATGTCAAACGAGCCACGTAATTTCAGACAAACTGCAAACTCTCTTCGGACAACATCCATTACGTAGTTGGAAGGAATGAACGGACGGTAATCGCTCGACAAGCTGCAACGGATGCGACACGTACCGGTAGAACGGCAGTTGGTAGAGTTTCAGTAGTGAAGCACAACGGTCGTCAGCCGGCTGTGGTAGATAGATTTTTCAACATACTTTTAGATGGAGCATCGCAAACAGCGATTTCAGATGAAGCGATTATCGTTTTCGCTTCATCAATTTTATAACTTGGTTTTCCAATTCGTCAATAGACAAGTGGATCTAGAGTTGGCAATCCATTTACTTTTTAAAATGAGCCAAATTGAGTTGATAACATCTATGCTTGATTGCAATTCATCACATTTCTATCAAAAAAATAAAGGTTTGAGGATTGGTCATTACGCTACTGCGGAGATGGGTTATGTGCTTGACAATACAATAATTGCATTTGAGGTCTAGTAACATAGTCCAGATAGGTGGTCTGATTCCGGCCCCGGTTTGGCTACGGAAGTCTCGGGTTCGATTCCTGGGTCTAGACTTTAATTTTTTCTATATTACAAAAAATCCAATTGTTGTATTTGTAAAGACTAAATGCTCTTTATAATTTAATTTTAGTAATTGTAACCATTCTTGTGTCTTTGTCAACTCTAGCAAGTTGTGACTAAATTGCTAGAAGGGCATTTATTAGAACATATTTGTAAGTTCAACTGTTTCCTAGCCCGCTGTTACGAGAGATTTCTATCTGTGAAGGGTATGGATGACGTAACTGGGCTTTTTGTGATGAAATAAAAAATATCACACAGCCTACGGAGCTGGTTGTGACGGTTTTTCAACCTTTATTTTTGTATGATATAAAAAAATGTATTCAATGCTGTGTATAGTTTCGTAACATAATACTATCTTTCTTTATTAGTTGCAGTGTAAAATTTAGTTGGTTTTAGGTGATATGGTATGCAATCAGTACACAACATTACTTCAATTTTGTTTACTTATTACTTACTTATTGTTATTATAACTTTTCTAATGTACTGATTAGTTTCGTTTGTTTATACATTCTTGTAAATTATTAATAATATATATTATGAACTATTTATGACCAAATCTTGAAATCCCGATATATAGTTTTTTTATAAATTATATATATTATGTACTATTAATATATATTATGTACTATTTATCACCAAATCTTGAAATCCCGATACATATCTAACCTGCTTATGCCCGCGGCTTCGCCCGCGTGGATGCCAGATTGTTACCAAAATATTTTAACCACAAAGTTTGAGTCTAACTTTACACCTCCGATATACCCACTTAGGGGGTGAATTTTCAAAAATCCTTTCTTAGACCTACGTTATAAAAGGAACTCCCGTGCTAAATTTCAAGTTTTAAACCCTTATAGCTTAGACCCTGCGTTGATATATCAGTTAGAGCTCCTCCTTTCTTATAATATACCTTTAGTTATGTGTAAAAATCGCAAAAATTTTGAAATCAATCGTTGATGACTAAATTTTATGATTTATAGGCCAATTGAAGATGATGTGAAACTACACTGACAAGCAAAAGTTCCGGGTCACTTAGAAAAAATCTTATTGATTTGAATTAAAAAGTATGTTGTTAGGATTTTTATCACACGTTAAATAAAAAATAAAAATGAAACCAACAAATAAAATAATTAAAAATTCAACAATTTATAAGCCGATAATAAAACTGGCCGAGGAATCATTTTAATAATACTTTTTACTTTTTTATTTTTTTAGATGCTTTATGGTTTCAGCTAGTGGATTTTTTTAAGATTAGTAAAAAAATTAAAATTAATTTAATAAAAGTTTAGTTTACTGCCTTTAATTTTTTTTTTCACATACAACTTATGTTAGACTCACTGACTGACTGAATCATCAACGCAGAACCAAGGGTTACAAACACCGTCTATATATATATACCTAGTAATAGCTTCTAAAGTTTCGAATAAAGCTTGTGATGCAGAAATAATATAATATTACCATTTTTATATTACATTGAAAGCTTCTCATGTATAAGCAATTTTTAAAACCAAGTAAAATAAAAATAAAATATCACCATCTGCAAAACAGCTTTTGATAGATGGTTCTCTAAAAACAGTAAACAAAATATTAAATCAAATGTAACTGAAGTAGGTAATTAATTATAAAACACAGCTGGTGCGGAATTATTATACAGAGGTCGTAGCGATGGATAAGATTCAATATAAGAGGTCCTATTTTATCGTCTAAAGGTCTAGACCACGTAGCTCTAACTGTGCCTTTCAGTTTCAATACTACCTACTTGAAGTTTTCTCTAAATGAAACGGGCCCGTTGTGAGACAGCAGGCAAAAGCAAACTTGTGATTCACTGTGTCTCAGAATGATTCGTATGATTTAGTAATGAATTCTTAATTATATAAATTGACTATTTTTAAAACTTTTCGTACATTTTGTATAGCGTTTATATAGCGCAGCAATCGTGTGCGGCTACCGCACAGTAATATTGTGAGTCTCTAATATGGCTGTATATATTGTACGCACAGTATATGCTATGCCATTTTTTATCATGTCTCTTTCTGTCAATATAACATTCATTCTTTTATATCTAGCCAGCACACAACAAGCTTAACAAAAATAGAGAATAAAATATCACATGAAACTGCGAAAATTCTTTGATGGTATTACTTCCCGAGGTGACAAATATCCTTTTTTTCCACATTTACAATTCAAAACGCACGGTTTATAGCCTTTTGCGTTGATTTACGGGCCCATGTTAATATAATGGTGTGATTTTGGAATCAGTGCGTATGGCTCTGTTTTGCGGAAAACTTTGTGTCTTTTTAGCGAAATTGTGTTGGGTTGGGGTAAGTCGTTAGGAGAGCAAGGATTTTGATAATGACTTAGGTTTCTAAGAAGGAAGATAGAATACCTCTAGTGAAAAGTGGGGTAATAACATTTTTATTCAAGTCTACTATCGCAGTTATCTACGGCAAGAATATCTGTATTATTGTGAGGGAGGTAAATCACGTCCACAAAATATACCCCGACAAGGGGCAATAAAATTTGTGGAACCCACAATCGGATCTCACGTTCGACCTTCGCATCAACAGAAAGCAAATGTTGTTGAAATAAGTACTTTTTAAGCCGAAGATAGAACAAAAGTGGCGTGCAATTGGAAAAGCCTATGTCCAGCAGTGGACTGCGGTAGGCTGAAGATGATGAAAAAGTATCGCATGTCTAAAAGTGAAGAGATGACTTCATAGCCTAGTCTATTAATTTGTCTAATTTAGTTTATACTAAGATTTATTTCTTTACATAATTTTTTGCTATAATTTTACAAACTTTTATAATGAACCAAGATTTATTATAATATTTTTAATCTATTACTCAATAGCCTATCAAGAGCCTTCCCGCTTCGCTCACCCCTGGGAATAGGCCGAAGTTCAAAAGCGGGGGCGAAAAATGAATGCCACGGGGATCAACTGTAAAAATGTCAGCCGAATCTCCATCAGTATTATTTGGAAGGATTTGAAAAATAATCTTGGAGAGTTGACGTCGGAACAAACACAATCCTTTTAAGAAAATTATGGTACATGTCTGTTACTGAAATTTCATTCCATATATCCGTTAAAATATTAGATCCCTGTAGATTTTCCGAGAGTCTTATTGTTGTTTTTCTGAGGTTTTTTTTCTTTCAGCTGTTATTTGATATTATAATGAATGAAAATATACCACTTTATATTATTTTGTTCTTAATTACTTTTACTAAAATATATTACATTTTTTTAATTTGGTTGTTGATTTGATTAGGAAAGAAGTAAGCAGGTGTCAGTTTCAAATGTATGAGTAAAATATAATGGAAGTCTTAACCTAAATTTATAATATGTCAGGCAGATCCAATTCCGCAAGCCATTGGGTTAAATACCAATTATTTGAAATTAAATGTCTCCTCCCTTCAGTGTCTTCACTATAAGATAATGTTAGAGATTTGAAATAGACTTCTCACACTTAGAAATTCAAATAGTGTCAACAGTATATTCTTGTAATCCTATTAGTTTCTAGAACTATTTATAGATATACCTATACTATTATAAAAGTGAAAATGAGTTTGTTTATTTGTTTATTACCTTTTAGTGACTAAATGGCTTAAAAGATCTAGATGACATTTTTAGCAAGGAGAGGATGTCCTGAAAGATTGAATGACCGAGCTAAGCGTGCCATTATGATAATTAACGTTGTCTCAAAACTAAGTAATATTTAAACCAATCAGAGAAAACTACTGATCTGTCGCTTTATAGTAGTAGATTTGTTATATGATTCAAACATCACATAAAAGCAAGCTTATCAAACCACAATTGAAAATAAGCAAGCAGAAGAAGATAAATTTGTATCCCAAAGTACTTTTTAGGCACACAGCTACAAAATCAATTGTAACCTCCATTCGTACGGAAACAGATATATATTCTATTCGCACAGATATACGTACCGATATCTATATTCAAATAAAAGTCACGATTGTATAAAGTCTGCGAGAAGAAATATACAATAGGGCATCAACAGGGTCCAAATATCTTACATTCAATTGAGTTCCAAATTTCGTCGCGAAATTTACAGCGTTCGTAACTTTTTTACGGGGATCGGGGTGGTTAAGTCTTTTAGGGGTCCGTGGGAGTTGGAATAGACAGCCGTCATGTCAATCAGTTCTGTGAAACGATTGGGTGACGCAATTTGGGTTGCTGGTAACGTTTTGCCTACGTTCGGCGTCAAACTTTGAGGTGTTGTGAAATGTGACTGTAGTGCAATTGTTTTACATTTTATATTTTATTAGTTCACGATAGGTCGGCATGGTAATCAAGCTGCATTCTACACCCGCTCAACGCCCGTACCATCTTAGTCTTTACTAGTTCCCGTCGGTTATATTTAATAATTTTAGTCTTAAGTAGGCTTTACCTGCATTTATCTATAGTCCGTATTTGTTGATGTAAACGCACCAAGACAAAAATCTACACCGCGCGTTGAGACAGACCAGAAAACTGCGGGGTGCAAACCTGAGATACGAAACACCATTGAGATACTACATTTTACCTATTAAAATACGAACCAAGCATTTTAACACCTTCGTAACAATCAGTTAGCACACACTTATTGCTTATTATTTAATTTATATTCTGAATTCATGATTATTTTTTCTTTCTTTTACAAAGCTTAGTGTTGGTAGTTACTGCATTAACGGCACATTAATTTAAAAAAATAACGGCACAGGCAGCCGCAAAAGGGAACGAGTAATAATTACCCCAATCTTTTACTTTTAAAAGGCATTTTATTACCAGTTATTAATTTATATTTTCTTTCCCCTTTCAGGAAGATGAACGCGCCTACGTCTGAAAGGATTAGCTGTTGGTAAAATATAAACCGATTTTACCAAAATGTTTTCTATATTTAAGTAGCGTTGACGTGTTAATCTACTTTAAGCTTCGGACAGAATTTTAACACACAAGTCCAATTTACTACCTTTCGAGCAACGCTCACAACAAGCGCGTAGCGATTTTATCGCTCAAGAAACGTACAATAGGTTATGTATGTTGCAGATCTCGCCCGTATTAAAAGAGATGCAGTAAAGAGCAAGTGCTCGCTGACAGTGTGCGTTCACACTGCCAGCGATTAACTATTAATATCTGTATCTCTTTTGTTTACACGGGATCTACATAAGTATGCACGTTTCTTGAGCGATAAAATCGCTACTCGCTTTCTCGCTGTTGGTGGGACAAGTACCATAGACACTTTTTGTATTTTTTGTCTTCAAAAATAGGTTACGGGACCCGCACATTGGTCCAGACAACTCTTGACCTTTTTTTTACTTCCGCATAAATAAGCATGGTAAACAAAATTTATAGTATGTTACGTACGGCCGTAAAACTAGATAGATCGCCTTCCTTTTCCCTTTGAAATCACACCCAACCATTTCACCTGAGCTTAACAAATGATAAAGTAACGTAGAAAGTTTCGAGAATTGTTTTTCGTTGGTCCTAATTGATGTATGATGAAGTCGTGTACGTATCAGAAATGAATTATCACTCACTTTTCTGTTTTCCTGTATCTTTATGTTTAATTATTTATTTCTTTAGGCAATAGTTTTACTATTTATGATCTTTACATATGTATGTGTACGTGCCTATATTATATTTGTTGTGATATGAATGAGTATTCTAGGGAAAAAAATACAAGTAGATGACACGCATGTATGATCATATGCAGAAGCGATTTGGATACGATTTTTATAAAAGTTTTGTTTAATGACAATTAGCTTAACTGTTTTCAAGATATTTAACATTTCGTCTAATGCGTCATGTTTCGACGTAGATGGCACTCAATGGATTTTTATTTTCTTTGCACTCAGCAGATAGTTAGAGATACGGATTTAATCTATACTCATATTATAAAGCTGAAGAGTTTGATTGTTTGTTTGAACGTGGCTATCTCAGGAACAACTGGTCCGAATTGAAAAAAACTATTTCTGTTAAATAGCCCATTTATCGAGGAAGTCTATATAACATCACGCTACGATCAATAGGAGAGGAGCAGCAATGAAAATTGCTACAAAAACGGGGAAAATTGACGCATACGAAGTTGCGCGGGTCAGCTAGTGGTAAATAAGTCCAGAGAGTCCTAGAGTGGAGGCCGCGACTCGGAAAATGTCTTGCATGTTCCAGACGGTTGGAAACAAGCATGAAAGCAACATGAAATGAGGACGGTAGGATAGTTCGATACATTATATGCGTTATTTAAGTTCTAGTATCATGCTTTGTTATCGATTCATTGTTTGTAATGGTCGAGTAAATAAACAAATAACATCCAACCATTGACCATTATTTATCTATGACTTTTTTTTTTTAAGACGGCACTAGTGTACAAGCCCTGTGTCGCGGGGGACTTTACAAACATACAAGTCACGGACACAAAGAACACCCAGACTAGGAACAACAATTTGTGGATCACACTAAGTGGTGTCCCGTATGGGAATCGAACCCACGACCTCTTGCGTAGCAGTCGGACACACTCCCACCGCGTCACATGCACACATATGCATTCTAATAAGTCCGAGTGTAATAAGTATAAATCCATAGAATAGGTTTATGTTTGTAATAATATAAACGTGAGGTTACAGATCTCCACGACTACATACTCCCGTGTGTCCGACTGCTACGCAAGAGGTCGTGGACGTCCGACCGCGCCACAGAGGCAAACAACATTAATTTATATCATCGTAGTTTTCAAAGAAAAGAAAAGATCAAAACGCGCTATATTTGCGATTTCAGTACAACCAAAGAGGTTCGATTACTAACAATAAATTCAAAATATGAAAATACTTTTGCCCCTACCTATTAGTACAGTAATAATACCTACAAAACACAAAGAACTAAGCAATATAAACTCTGAATATGACGCAGGAAAAGTTCGCAGTCAAGAAACCTACAACGAATATAAACGAAAGTTATTATTAGATGTTTGAAAAATATATGGCCATGTAATGAAAATCTAATATAATATATAGAGCTAGGTACTCACGTGGCGTCTTGTAGTTATATTACTTAATTTCGTTTAACTAACAATTACCATAATTATCCATGTTACGGTTTCCACTGCAAATATGCAGGGTGTATTCCACAATGTGTACCCAGTGCAGATTGATAGATGTCTTTGAATTTTGGTTCCAATGCATGTTGATTGCCTCTCAACAATTTATATTTCTGTATTTATGAAAAAGATATTTTTAAACATATTTCGGTCAAAAACAATTGTGATAAATAAAAGAATATTTTTATTAAGTACATCAAATATGGTCATACACATAGGCCTTAAAAACAATTTATGAGTTCCATATATTAGGCTAACTTGAGCATGCAATAATATTAGGTTATGAATAAAAAAGAACCCATGTAAAAAATTCGGGGTAGTAATAATTCATTCTGATTTTTGAAAAATTCTTTAAGAGTACAAAAATTGCTATGTAATGTGCATAAAGTTTCTAACCTTATTCGTTGATAGTGATCTATCAACCATTTTTTAACTCCCTTCTCATTTTTTTTTTTTTTTTTTTTTTTAAGACGACTCCCGCAGTAGTGAACAAGCCCTGTGTCGCGGGGGACTTTACAAACATACAAATCACGGACACAATACACCCAGACTCGGAACAACAATTTGTGGATCACACAAAGTGGTGTCCCGTGTGGGAATCGAACCCACGACCTCTTGCGTAGCAGTCGGACACACTCCCACCGCGCCACAGAGGCAGTCATCACGAATAAGCTTAGAAACTTTATACACATTACATAGCAATTTTTGTGAAATAGGGATGACTTACAGGCAGGCATTATTAACCTAGAGGGATCTCTTTTACCTAGAATCGAATTATCACGAGCACTGATATTCGTTTAAAAATTTCTTGACATGAGTACAAATTTCCATTATATATAGAGGCCTACAAGTGTTAATATGTTATTCCGTGGTCTTACATTACACAAGACTCGTATACATTTTTTACCTATAAATACTTTGCTTATATCAGTCGAATTTTCCTATATCAATATTCCATATCTAAATACAGATTCTATGTAATCGTAGTAAGCAATTAATGAAGCAGGTTTTCCTGCTACGCAACTTACAAATTTATTAATTTTAGTACATATATGGACCTACTTAATAAGAGGTTTTCCAGTTGTATATATAGCCCCAAGAATTTTGTATCTGCTACTTTGTTAAGTTTTTTACCATGTGTATGATATTTAGAGAATCGTGTATCGTCCTACAGTTTGAAAATGTATTGTTCATAATTTGAGTTGACCGATGCCTTAGCCATTAGGCTACCGCCGCTTTCGTTAGTTATGTTAGCACAAAGAATATTTGATTGCAGCCACGTAATTATTAATTCTATTATTTTAATTAAGATAATGTCGCTTGTGTTGTATTTTGAACCTTTTCTTGCTAATTTTTGTACACAACTTACATTATAAACTGTACTAAATTGCCAGTAGTGTTGCCAACACAAAACTTTCTAACTATTATTTTTTTTGGAATAGATGCTTAATACAAACGTGACTTCGAGACAGAATTGGAGCTCTCAGGATCAGGCATTGAGAATATTGCACAGATTTGAGTTTGATCTCGACAGAAAGAAAAATTGAAACGATTGTATCTCCAGTCACTTGTAAAAAATATAATTAATTCTAAGAGGGCTCGACAGATATCATTTGATATTTTCCTCTTCATTATTTTTGGATAAAAATTGATAATAGAGAATAATAACGTGTATTATAAAAAGCCTTGAGAGGAAAATATAAAGTAGGTTTTACTTTCTTACAGGACATTTTTATATTATCTGAAATGATTATTTATTTTTATTGTTAATAAAATTAAAGTCACCTTCTCGTAATTTTGTTAGAGATTTAAATTATAATTGGCATCGAAAATATGTGTATATACGAATGTAACTGGCTGGTTTTAATACCATTAAATGTTGAAATTTTAAAGATGCAATAAATTAAAAAAAATATTAGTTCTCGCCATTTTTCAATTGTTTTTCACGCAAGCAAAATGAACGTATGTGATGAAGAAATTCGAAACATTTTAAAGTTTTATTACAAAAAAAGGTAAAAAAGCGACAAACGCTGCGAATAAAATTTGTTCATTTAAGGCCCTAATGCGGTATCAATACGTGTAGTATAAATGTGGTTCAAGCGTTTCATGTCTGGAAATTTTAGTTTGAAGGATGAGGCTCACTCTGGACGGATACAATCAGTGCCATGTTTAAAAATGGAACAAGATCGACATAATTATTAGTATTGCTGAAGAACTGGATGTTGATCACAGTTTTACGTATTTACAAAAGTCTGGGTACAAGAAAAAACTTGATATTTGGGTACCACATGATCTCACAAAGAGAAACTTAGTGCAACGTGTTTCCATTTTCGATTCTTTGTTGAAACGATTTCTTAAACGGTTGATTATGGGTGATGAAAAATGGGTCACTTACGATAAGAATATCCGAAAAAGATCGTGGTCGAAGGCATGGAAGCCCCACAGACCGTGGCAAAGCCCAGCAAAGCGTGGCAGTGTATGGTGGAATTGGAAAGAAATCGTCGTCAACTATGAGCTTTTGCCGCCGGGTAAAACTATCGATTCTGACCTCTACTGTCAGCAACTGATGAGGTTAAAAGAAGCCATTGAGACAAACCGGCCGGGGCTGGTGAAAAGAAAGGGTGTGGTGTTCCATCATGACAACGCCAGATCGCATTCATCCACTCAGCAAAAATTGAGAGAGCTTGGCTGGGATGTGTTGATGCATTATTCGTATGATCTTGCTCCATCTGTTTCGGTCGCTTCAGAACTCTTTAGGAAGCATAAAGTCAAGCTCGAAAGAACACTGTGAAAACTACCTGTCAAATTTTTTTGATAAAAAATCTAAAATTTTTTATAGGACGGATCATGGCACTCATTCGCATCACACACACCCACAAGATGGCAACAAGTCATTGATCAAAACGGCACATATATATTATAAATAAATAAAAAAATACACCTATTTTTTTTTTCTTTGTATGAAAAATATGAAAATACTTTTGCCCCGACCTTACGGAATATTCATGCGAGATTTGGTTAGCCATTTTTGACGAATACTTCTTAGTGCCTACCTACTTACTAGACTTTTGAAGATTCTATGCTATTAGTACAGTAGGTTACTTCAGACACTGAAATACAAAATAAAATCGGGCAAAATTTTATATTGTATTTCACTGTCATAAAAATAAAAGTTATCTATTTCTTTGGCACTCTATGTGGACTTACATTTATTACTGAGTTTAAAACTTTTTAACTTACATACTTTACTTTTCTAATAATTTAATCGTAGGATTTGTAGCGTCCACAAAAATATGTAGTCGACCATTCTTGAATATTATTCTTTTTTATCATAAAAATGTTTTTTCCTAAATAAAAAAAAAAATATCAACATTAACGTATAATCTCCTTCTGCGCTCTAACCTTTATATATAATCTAGTTTATTTATCCAATCCTTTACAAAGGTCAGAGTCTTCAAAGTAGAAGTAAAATAAATATTAGTTTTAATAAAAAAAACAAATTAGGAAAACTTAAACCTAAATGCTTTCGTGTTAGTCATAATCTTGTACCAATTTAGTTATAAGTAACCGCGATAAATAAACATGTTGCTACAGTAACTTACGATGTGAGAACACGCTTACGTACTAATATAATTAGCATATTTTTATAGCTAAATAACTTTGGCTAAAAATAAAGTCATAGTTTTGAGCTAAGTACCCAGATCGATGAGATTGTAGTTGTTGTAAGTGTTAAGAATAATAGATTTTTGTATGAGCAGATAGATAGGTATCAATTAATGTTTACATAATTAAAAGTGTTGAAGTTTGACAGTGAGTGTACTTTTAATATTTCTTTGAGAAATCTCAGTCTGAAAGTCAAACACGTGTTGATTTAGGTGACAACCTGGTAGGTACTTAAAAATTTATCACAACGATACGTTCGAAAGCTATACATAACGCCTAAATAATATAAAATGAACTGAAACTTATTTGCGTAAATAATAGTGTGAAGGGATCCAATCACGTCGCGTTCACCACTGACAACTTACCTCTAACACTCCTTTAACTTAAAGGAATGTTATATCTTTCCCTATACTTACTTATCAATAGTATTGGCCGTCAGCAATAGTCTTAGCTACTTGCATTACGATAAATAGCAAAACTTCAATATTAGATACCTATCGTCATGATCGTCAAAAAAATCTAAATAAACAATCGATACATCATCTCTCGATAGTGATCCAACACTAGCAACAAAGTCTCAAATTGCATTACCGTCCCCTCAATTCCAAAATAATAGAGAATTTAATTTTTCCATCGACCCAATATTCCGGTTACATTGAAACAAATTCGGTTGAACCAGCATTTGGCTTTCTGCCCAATTCTTGTATGTTTCTACCTATATACTATGAGGTGACGCAAGAAATACGGTTGATCAAGATAATTCTGCATATTGTAGAGAATATTCACAAAAATGTTACTTTAATCTACGTTAAAAACAATCTTTTTAACCTTCGCGCTTTTTTATATAACGAAATGAAGAGACGAGCAAGTTGTGTGCCTGATGGTAAGCTAGCCCATGACTGCACCAGTCCTACCCAAATCCTTGTTTGCAAATATCTGAATGTCATCTCACCGCTGTCCTTATTTGGGATATAACTAATCTAAAAACTCATTAGCCCAGCAACTACACTAGCTACAATGCCCTTCAACCGAATCATGGTGGTGCGTTAACATTAATATTTATTAAAAAAAAAACTTACATTTTAAAAGGACTTATTGCCGTAGGCATTCTTAACCAGTCAACCTTTGAGTAGAAGTAAGTTAGTGTGTTAGATACCTATTGTTTTGACAATATTTATTATTATTCCAGACATATTTAGGCAAGTATTTCCTCCAAGATATTTCAGTCAAGCTATGTACCGACCTTTCGTTCACGATGATGAGCTAACACTGACGTAATCGGCAGCGTTATCTACTAACTAATTGCTACAAAAGCCTTAAATCTTGTACCTATTTCCAATTTTGGTCAAACTATTGTGTCGAATATCTCCGCTACGGATCGGTTTGACATCGTTGTAATTCCCCTGGCCAGATAGATGATATTTAACTTGTTTGAAGAATTATGATCGACCGACTTCAAAAAATTAGGTTCCCAATTCGACTGTATATATTATAAAAATATATGTTACGGATCTTAATCGCGTGAATAATTTAAGGTAAAATACCTCTACAGAGTCTACCCGTGACCACGGCTACGAGTCTTAATCGCGTGAATAATGTAAGGTAAAATACCTCTACAGAGTCTACCCGTGACCACGGCCGTTGCAATACGGTCGAAACGTCGGGCAATAAACAAAGTATTTTACCTTAAATTATTCCCGCGATTAACACCCGTAATATATATATTTTCATAATGTGTAAAAATCGTGAAAGTTTATCAACATTTATCGACTGTATATTTTTTGTCTAATATCTAGCTGTATGAACTCGCGAAAAACTGTTTGCATAAAAGAATGTCATTCAAAAAAGCCAGACATCATTGGAACAAAAATAAACTGTGATAAAATTAGTTAAAAATAAATTGACACAATTTCAGTAACGCAGACGTATCTGCATTTAATAAAAATATTCTTGTACGACCTTGATAATGATCAAGTGACCTCCATCATTTAAATTTATTCGTTTGAAGTGTTTCTGAATTTTCTTTAACTCTCGACCGTGCCAACGTAAGCTTGGTTAATGTGCAATTTAATTACATACGATCTATCCGAGAGGTTCCTTTTGATATTGATTTCCGTGATCTTTTTAGCGGTGATATAAAGCTCTGTGAACTAAGCGTTAAAAACTAGGATGGGCTTTTATTACCGCCATATCAATTGCACGTAGTTATTTTACCAAGTATTCCAGACAGAACGTCTTACCACCAAAAGCTTTTGTTTCGTCTTTTAAAAGGTAATCTTGTAACCGTTCATAATTGATTTTTTTTTTATTAATAATCACTGATTGTTTTAGTCGTATGACCTGAGACTAATTGTGGGCGATAGGTTATTAGTATTTTAATGCAGAATATTTTGCTGAGAAAACAATTCCAACTCTGAAAAACAATATAGATTATTTCTTACGATTCCACGTAGACACTCACCTCTATTTCTGTGTAAGTATATTTTTCATCGATAAATCATACGAGGTAAGTCATATATTTCATTTCCAGACCACAGAAGTACGCATTTTATTTTCACAAAAGCCTTCATAGTTATTTACATCAAATATCAGGTGGAGGCAGCCTTGAAACGGTTTTTCTAAATAAAAATATTTGTATCACGTCGCAAAAGATATTAAATTCCTTGTCACGTGTGTTGCTGTTACAACATTTATTATTCTTATTACTGTTGTGAAACTGTAGCTACAGAAAACACAGTTCATTATAATTATGAAAGACAGAGATTTTATTTTGTAACGAGATACAACATCCAGAGCAACTTTCGAATCAATTCTTCAAATTGGTTTTTCATTGCTAAATTCGCTTGTCTCTCCTTCTTGCGAATACTTGGTATTACTAGTTAGTTATGAAATACTAATTTCATGCTGTTTGTATTCCTTAGAGAGGCCACTGACTCAGTGGCAATCGCACGGATCGAGATACTTGCGAGGTAAAGCACCGTTACCACTGTCGGTCTATAGATGGGTGACCGTTTTCGAGCATTGCCACACCCCTCCGTGCCTTGGAGAGCTTGTTAAGCCGTCGGTCCTGTCCTAATCTCTCTTCGGTTGTGTCGGATATCTGTCCCATTAGGCTATGAGAGTGAGTGATGTAGTCCCTTGTTTAAAAGAAAATGTTATTAACAACATTAAATAACTCTTGACACCTTAAACAAAAAGTTGTTAATCTTCTAAACGGTTAAGCAGATTTAAGTTGAACAAAGCTAACAATCACCCCGCATAAATTAGCTGTATAATGAAGAAAATGCATCCAAATTTGTCCACCCATTAGGGCGCTACAATGATACAGATAGACGCAAAGATGAACACACGCTAGATACACTCGTTAAATGTATACTACCTGATCTTTTGTCTCCAGGGCCAAAAAAAACACCACTGAAACAAAATTAAAATCTATATAGGCTAGGGTTGGTGAAATAAAAACTTAAAGTTGTACAGTAGGTAATTGTAGAGGATTGGAATGAAAACGTGGTAGATGTATGTATAAAGGCAAAATAAACAGTTAACGTACACACTTCACTTAGAATCAAATACTGAAACCAAATAAATAGAGCTTTAATTACAGCAACGAATGAGTTTGACTTAAGTCAAAGAGAATTCAATTGAACTACGTAAAAATCTTTACTGAACTAAAAGTATTAGCACTGCACTGATCATCTTTGACATAAATAAGTTTCGTGTGCTAGCAAAAATAAGATCACTTGAAAATCAGTAAATTGAAAGAAACACGAAGGAATTAAAAGCATAAAAGGATTAAAAAGAAAACATTAGGTAATGCTATTTTTTTAATAAACCTACATATATTTGAATATTAAAACGTAACATAAGGGCTCGTCCCCACTATGTCATATATTAAAATGGAGGATTTCAGATATAGTACGATACGATTAACTATTGTCCACGGCATAGTGGGAACACGCCCTGTGAAGTAAATGGGAACTGCTAACACGACAGTCTTAAAACAATAAAATAACGTTACAAATTTGAGTTGATGTCTATGCTATCTACATTGTAGCTAAGCATCGTCTCATCGTTTGCAACGATGACAAGGTGACTGCTACGAACCATTAAAAATGTCATCACGATCCAATGTGATCAGCTACATACATAGTGACGACATAGTGCACGCAGCCGATCGTGGCCGCGCGTGTCCGACGCGACAATAGTCAGAGGGCGCGAGCAGCCTACGTCAGTCGTCAGTCAGCACCATACATTCTCGTACTCTGACTATTGTCACATCGTCTACGCGCGTCAGCCGCACGTCATCAGTACGCGTCGCGATCGGCCGCAATGCACGGAATTGAACCTTAAGGGCGGGCAGTATATGAAATGCAATGTTATTCACTTTATCATATGCCTACCTATTTGCGAATTCCTTCTTTCTGAGATGATCGACAAATGCGTGGGTGGTTTGAGGTTCGTGTCTTTTGATGTGTTTCAAAAATCTAACACTGCTTGGAAAACCGCGAATGGGCAAAAATGTGACTACGTCCTACACTTTTCCAGTATTTTGCTTGCTTTTATTTGTACTATTAAAGAAAACCTCAGTGAGATGAGATTGCAACGGATTACGGTAAAGCCCGAAAAGTATTACCATATACCTAGTACATAAACTTATATAAATTCAGTGCTAGAGTTCCGTTCTCAAGTTAATACGAGAGTTAATACGACAGGAATGAAATTCTACTAACAGGAATATTTGGCAACGGTCGCGGTGAAAAGTGTTCTTCAGCCAAAATAATCTAGACTTTTGGACTGTTAACCTGGAATTGTGCTAAGTAGACTGTAATATTATGTAGGTAGACATTATATTGTCTACGATCAGATTAGCGTTTTTTCGTTGCGTCTAAGCTCTATTTTGTAGGCACGTAAGGCTACGGTAATATGATAGGTACCTAGTTCCTTAATTAACAACGTTGATTTTATTCAAAGTTTACATGTAAATGCGGTTTTTAGGTATAAATACAGACAGACTAGCAAAAAAATAACTTGTTAAGTTTTTAACCAGTCAAAAATAAAATAAATGTTACGACAAAAAAAAGGAAACAAGTGACATTTATAAGAACTACTTGTTTACATTTCGCGCGAAAGTTTATAAAACGACATGAAAAAAGTAGAATCACAATATATCAAGAGTACAGAAGGAAACATTGAGGCCTGTTGTCTACACGCCGTGAACAAACCACGGCTTATTCGTCGTGTGTAGACAAAATCGTCAGTGTATGCGCCACTATGGAAGCTTGTTCACAGGCACGGCGGCGCCGCCACCGTTTGCATCGTGATCCATACATACAACAACGACGACCGTATACACATAAGGCGAATCAACCGTGGTTTTTCACGGCAATAATACGTGTGTAAACAAGAAGGCTTATACAATCATCGCTCACGGACACAGAATCTCGGCAAGCCTTTTGAAAAAATGACTCCGAAATGGTCCGTAATTCTGTGTTTATAAATGTATATGTCGAGTTGGTATTGCACGAGCAATGAAGATTATCTTCTGTTCTTTCAGCATTGGTGATAGATATGAAAGCAACCACAAATTACCTACCTTATATAGCTACACATATCAACGCATATGATGTCCCACTGCTGGGTACGGGTCTCCCAGTAGAACCTACATATTAGATCCTGTGTATAATAATCGCCACGCTTGGCGAGGGGATTGGCGATCAAGCGAGTAAGGCTTTAAAGTGCCTGTTGAAAGTAATTTCAATTTGTATTGAAATATGTTTTTGTACTGGAATATGTTTTCTGTTTGTATTCATAGATGTCACTGTGCCATACCGCTGAATCGCGATATGGTTTCGCTACAAGTGACGGTATAAAAGCAAACCGATTATTTTTGCAAGTTGAACACTTTATACAGTACTATTTCATAGTAGAATAAATCCATAGTTTGAAAAGTGGAGTGTTTCATTCACGGGCCATTGGAGGAATGTTCAGTGCCAGTCCTTCAGTATGAAATCCTTCAGTCGCCGTGACGACTATTCATAAGGTACGACACGGCCAAGTCGATACGAGTAAATTCAAATTATAACACCAGGTGCCATTATACTCAACATCAAATAACACTTACAAGCTAGGTTTCACCAAACTAACTATCAGCATAATTATTTTTTTCAAGGAAAAAAAACTGCAGGCATATTATCAGATCACTCCTCATTCTTATTTCGCACAAAAATTTATAAAACGATACGAGAAAAATCAAATCAAATAATACCTTCCGCTCGAGAAAGTACACGAAACGTCGCTTTTGGACACGGACTCTCGAAAAACCTTTCGAACAAAGTGTACTGAATGGTCTGTAATTCCATTCCATAGACATCGATCATGGGCATGGAATTACAGCAACGCATATATCGGTATGCGTTGCTCGAGTAATGAAAATTATATTATCTTCTGTTCTCTCAGTATTTGTGGTACATCAAAGACAGCGACCATAAATTATCATGTCAGGCGCCAATACACAACACAGTATAGCCTACAGGCAAAGTTTCGCCAAACTAACTAGCAGCACAGTTAATTTCTGTATCTAATCTGTCCACGTCTTGATCGCGTGACTGTCTGTCTGTCCAACGTTTGATTGATTGAGATTACAAACAAGAATTGTTTTATTCACGGTTTTTCGGATGGGATTCACTGATTACGTTTTCTTGGTGTAAATATTTAAGGTTCTGTTTACATAATTTGTGCAGGCATCACTATCATTTTGTTATATTAAGTTGTGTAACTCCTGGAGTTTTATCATCTATATATCACATAATTTTATACGACGAATTTTATAACTGCCGCACTCAACGTTGTTTAATATCAATCATTCCTTAGTACGATTTTGTATGTTAAAATCTTACTAAGGAATTAATTTAATTACTTCTTCTTAGACTGCTCAAAATGCTGTAATTTGAATGATTGACATTAGCAATGCTTAAAGACTTTAATCAGTATATTTGACAAGAATTTGTTATTGTAACTTGGGCTACAAATTCTTCAAGACTAACGCTGTCAGACGCACAGTAGCTTGAGGACGACCTTACTCACTCACAGACACACAACTTCAAGTTGTTACACTGTCTTCTAATAACGAATAATTTATAATAATATTAAAAGAGACAGCGTTAGAGAGTTTATGTGTATGTGGAAAGGAAACTGGAAAACTGCAGTTAGGTACATATTGGAAAATGGTATCATTTAAAAGCTACGTTATTCCAAGCAGGCTATATAATATATTTAATGACTACCTCTGTGGCGCGGTGGGAGTGTATCCGACTGCTACGCAAGAGTTCGTGGGTTCGATCCCCACCCAGGATAAAACTTTGTGTGATGAACACGGTGGTTTATTTATCTATAATATCTATATATCAGGTGTACAAATCCGCAATAACTCGAAAAAATTCGTGCCTCGTGAATTGCACCACAGTAAAGCCTCCCATACACTACCAGGCCACCAGCGGATATCGGTCTGTCAGTTAATGGCTATAGACCACAGACTCACAGTTTTATATTATAGGATTTGGACTGACAATGCCAATCGAACGCATAGTGTGTGCACTAGCCACCGGTGCGACATGCGTTGTCAGGTATCGGCCGGATAGTCCGCGACAACTGAACTGAAAGTGTTAGCTATCAACTGTTAGTATGAGATAATATACATTAAAATAATGAAAACTAATACTAAATAAAAACCAAAACTTAGCATAAAATTGGGGCCCCTGGGCAGGGTTTCACAGATGCTGACAGCATTTCCTCGCTGTATAACAATGTGTTGCGTTGTGCGAGGAAGCTGCCAGCTCTACAGTTACCAATGAAGTCCAGCATTTTTTCGGAAAGTTCTTTGAAGAATTTGCTCGTGAAGCAATTAACCCAATAAATTAAAGATATGTATTTGCAAAGAAATAAAAATAAAAATAATTTGATCTCCTAAAGAATTTACATTCCCGTTAAAGCTCCTTACCTTCTTACCGGAAATACCCTTATACCTTATTTACCAATATTATCAAAAGTATCCTCCTATTTTGAGTGAGTCAATTACAAGATTCGATGAATCCGGGTTTAATAAAATGTTTTCCTCTCGCGTTATGTTCAATTGAACAGAAGCTTACGAGTATTTGAGAGTGTTATGACTTCTGAGAGCAATTACTGTGAAAATTTGTTGTATTGTGCAACAAGGAAAAACATCCAACGGGAAATATACTGCATTTAATATATATCACAATAAAATCTTTAGAACAGAAGAAATAGGCTGATTAAGTGATTTACAATCTATTATTATTTTGGAATATTCGAATGTATGACCACCCAGGGACGCTACAGAATTTCACTAAAGCAATTTAAATTTGGTAACACGATCTGGTGATAAATTATTTCTATGGGGACTTAAGTTTTCGCTACGAAGCATATGCGAACACTGATGATACCCTAACATGACGATACCATAAACACCAGAAGAAGATGTGTTTACATAAATATCCTATCACATCATTAATCATGATCATAACAAATCGAACCAAAGAACCATTAAGTAGTATTCCCTTCGTATCTGAAATCGATTGCTTTGCTCGCATTAACCAATTTAAATCGAGTTGTAGTAGAGGTGATTTAATTAGAAAACAATCCACGCTGACAATATATACTGTTATTTCATTTTACCGCATTACAATTGGTGATATACAATGTCAATTAAATTCCTCTGGGATTGAGCCATCACATAACATAAATCGACGATTTAAAGCATGGCAGGTAAAATTTTTAACATATATAAGTTTAAATGACAACATAATATTTGACATTGTTGTAATCATTTCTAACTAACCGCAATGTCAAATTAAACTTGAACCATCTTCGCGGTCAATCCGCACCAGATTAGGGCGCAATTGTCACCAGACTACCCCAGTTAACTAGTCCTAGCATTGTCCTAGACTTCCATCAGAAACTGAAACATCGGCTTCTGCAGAGCTTTTTGACCCATGCAGATACACTTAGGCCTGGACCTAGGCTTTTCTTTACACCCAATTTGAGCTTCTTATTCCACTGTTCTAAGTTAATCGTTTCGCCTAGTACCTGTAGTTACTTAATGACTTTAAGCGATCGATTGCCGCTTATACCGAATTAGCTACGTGAGAGACTTGTTGGCAATATATTGGAGTTTTGGTACTGTATAAATTATATCGATAATAAGCCATTGTTTACTTTTGTTGTTTGTACAGAAATTGTTTGTGCAGGACGAGGTGTTACGTCCCTCCAACACAAAGAGAGGATTCTCCGACCAGGCGAGGTGATCGTGCATGGCGAGACACGGCCCATTTTTGGGAAGGATTATTAGTGAAAACACAACTTTTGTAACTCAGGAGTTGAGCCAGTTTTGTAATCTTTTAAAGCCAAAGTAATAGATAAAATCGACGTCGAAAAAGTCTATATTTTTTTTTAAACTAGATAAGGCATTAGTGGTAGCGACCACTAATGCCAATATACCATCATGCTAGAAGCCTGATGACAATATAAAAGGCAACCGTTACTGTATGCCTATTCTTTTTAAAAAAAACTAAATTTATACATTTTCGTAATCTTAAATTTCTTCAGCTTATGGGGGCTATTCGAATTAATTTTTGGATTTAAGCACAAAGTACCCACAGAACCCATACACAATTTTCGAAAACAAATATATTGAATTGATGTAGCTGGCTTTGTGTATTACCACCTCTTTTTTGACCGAAACTTCGTTATGAAAACGAAAAAATGAATTAGAGTAGGCTTCCTGATATATCATTTATCTTCACTCAGTTCAAACCACTAAACGACATGTACTAAAACTTATCACGCAGAAAGTTACAGACTACGCGGTCTTAAGGGTTAGTAGTTCGCCTGGCAAGATTCTAAAATCGAACCAACTGGACAAACGAACAAACCACGCGGTCGAACTACGTGGCCAGAAGCGTTATTAGACTTTATTACGCTGTTACGAGCTACGGTTGGCATCGAGCACTTTCGTTTAAGCGGAACCAAAGGTTAAAGGTCAACCCTATATAATATTACGCATATAGTAATTATAGTATAGTAATAAATAAATAACCGATTGATTAATAACACTGAAGTAAATGATATTATAAGTTATCCTATCATTATACGCAATTAATGACCGTGTCTTGACAATTTTTACGACAGCACAACCATTATCGACTATGATTTGTGGTATCATTAATGGTAATAATGGTCTCTTAATCGATTTTGGTCACAGCGGCGTCTTGTCAAAGACTAGTTTACTACGCAGGAAATATTATAGAAGGCGTGACTTTGGTGCACTTTGCGTACTCTACCGTCTGTTCAACGGGGAGTGCTCTAAGGAACTGTTTGACATGGTGCCACCGTCACCTTTCTACCACCGCACCACTCGACATCGTAGTAGGGTTCATCCATTCCACCTGGAAACAATACGGTCCTGTACGGATCGATTCCGGCGTTCTTTTCTTTTACGTACGTGTACACTCTGGAATGAACTACCTTCTGCGGTGTCTCCCGAGCGCTACGACATGTCTTTCTTCAAACGAGGTTTAAAGAGAGTTTTCACTTCACGGTAGGCAGCAGCTTGGGTGTGTCCCTGACATTCCTGTAGTCCATGAGCGGCGGTTACCGCTTACCATCAGGTGGGCCGCTGGCTCGTCTGCCAACCATAGGCAATAAAAAAATAAAAAAAAATAGTGCCCAAGTGTATGCGCAGATGCAAGTGCTTTATCTATTCTAATACGATCGGAGAATGATAGGCGCAGGTCTGTCCCCCACTCTCTTAGTCCAATATACGTTGACTGTATAACGAACAGGTACCTGATAAACAAAGATACACGGAAAAAGTTATAGAAAGTAATACCAAAGAAAAGTACAAGGTATTAATTTTTGGGGATGAACAAGGGAGAGGACTTCAGCAAGCGCTTTCAATACTTCTGGGTAACCATTATGAAGTCTTCACATTATTTAAGCCTGGTGCGAAATTGTGTGATATACTAGAACCAGCAATAAATATGTCTTTGCAGTTTACAAAAAACGACTTCATTATTGTCACTGCTGGATGTAATGATAATAGACCTAAAGAAGCTTTATCAATGATATACTACACCTTAAAAAAAACCATGCATACAAATGTAATAATCACTGAAATACCGTATAATAGGAGTATCAACGAAGGTAAACTCAATAGGGAAATATTATGTAATTGTAACCAATTTGAACACTCAATTTATTTAGAAGGGATATTATAAATACATACCAAATCGGAAACAACGTGTTTTAAATACGGTTCAGAGATTGCTAAAAGAAATTTTGCGTATTGGTTATAAAAACAACTATCTGTTTTATATAAACAATAGTGTAAACAAAAATATTATTAACAAAAATAAATTATATTTAAATGTTTCTACTCAAACTGATAATTGCATGGTGGAGTCGGTAAGTGTTGAGAATGATTTAATACATAGTAATATAGAATCACAGAAACAGCTTTTTCGGAACGAAGATTATCAGGCTTTGTGTGTTTCACCAGAATATACGGAGCCTGTTATCGAAACTATATGAGCTCAATATATTATTAGACGAACTAGAAACTAAACCCCAAGTATTGTGCTTTACTGAAACATTCATGTGCGAAGATTCAAGCGTATTTCTGTATTTACCTGGGTACATTAAGGGGACCTACTTTATACGGAAAAATGCAAAGAGGGGTGGTTCAGTAATTATGTTGCAAAAGGATATTGAATTCCAAAATTTGAAATGGGTTAGTGACTACGCTGTGGACTTACATTTCGAGTGTTGTGGAGTATACTTAAAATCAACTAAAACTATTGTCATTTGCATTTATAGAACACCAGATAGTTCAATTAATATATTTTTTGAAAAACTAGATAGTATGTTGTTTAAAATAACTAAAACTGATAAGAAGTTGTGTCAAAACATAATCATTACGGGCGACTTTAACATAGATATATTGAAAAATACCGTAAACACAAGGAGACTAAAAAACCTGATTTCAATATATAATATGAAACTTGAAATCAATGTTCCTACCCGTACTATAAAAACATCAAAAACATGCATAGATAATATAATCACTAATATAAAAAAAACAAATGCAACAGTTCTAGAAACAGGACTCTCAGATCATAGTGCACAGATTTTAAGTACTAATATAAAATTGAAACTAAAACAAAAAACCAAATTCCATTCTAAAAGAGATTATCATCCCGAAAATATAGTAAAGTTTAATAATGCTATATCAAAAATTAGCTTCAGTGAAATATATACAACTGATGACCCAAATATTGCCTACAATATGTTCATAGCAGAATTTAAATTATTTTATGACCTTTGTTTTCCCGTCAATAGAGTAAAAATAAATTATAATGATAAACGATTTTGGACTACAAAAGGCATTAAAATATCATGTAAACGAAAGAGAATTTTATTTACAAAACTGCAGAAAAGAACTGAAAATAGAGGTATTTTAAAAACTTACAATAAATATGCAAGAATGTTAAAAAAAGTAATTAGATATAGACAAAAACAAGCTAATATCAATTTATTACATAAATATGATAATAAATCAAAAGGGATATGGCGATTAATTAAAAAAATAACTAATGAAGAAGAAGGCGAGAAATATATAAATGTAATAGAAGAAAAAAACACACTCATTACATCACATCACGAAATAGCACACATTTTTAATAATAAATATATCAACCAAAACTACAATCCCAACTTTGATGAATGTATTTACAAACCCCAAGGGATCAGTACACTAAATTCTCTTTTCATGGAACCTACAGATGAAAAAGAAATTTTAAGGTATATATCAAGTTTAAAAAACAAACAAAGTACCGGCAATGACGACATCACAACAGGTATAATTAAAAAATGTTCACAAGCAATAGTTAAACCATTAAGCCACATTGCGAATATTATGGTGGTAAGTGGTATATTTCCTGATAAATTAAAAGAGGCTATTGTTAAACCATTGTTTAAAAAAGGGAATAAACTCTATACACAAAACTATAGACAAGTAGCGTTACTACCAATATTTTCAAAGTTGCTGGAAAAAGTGATATACGTACGTTTAAACAATTATCTAGAAAAGTATAAATTGCTAAATGAAGCTCAATGTGGATTTCGAAAAAACCGCTCCACATCGCTTGCTATTTTTAAAATCCTAAAAGGTATACTTGATGCTATGAATGTGATAATGCCTGCGACATCTGTACTTCTGGATATGTCTCAAGCCTTTGACTGTGTCAATCATAGAATTTTACTCAAACGGTTAAAACTAATCGGTGGAAGAGGGATAGCTTTGAAACTTTTTGAGAGTTATTTGACTAATAGAAAGCAAGCGACTGAAATAGCATACCATAATATTAACACTAGTACTGTTATGAGTACCAGGTCATCCTACAATGTAATAAAAGTTGGGGTGCCGCAAGGGAGTATTTTAGGACCCTTGCTATTCTTAATTTACATTAATGAATTTCCAAACATAATACAAGATCAAAGCGTACTATTTGCCGATGATATATCTATATTAATTACTGGTGATAGCTTAACACAAACAGAATATGAAAATAAAATAAACAATACTGTATCGAAAGTAATTGAATGGTTAAGACAATTAAATTTAACAATAAACTTAGAAAAAACAAAGTATATACAATTTCGACCACATCAGGCTACACATAAAAAACTAGCAATACAATACAAAGGACAACCCATAGAAGAAACAAACACATCTAAATTTCTAGGTCTACATTTAGATAACCATCCTAATTGGAAAATGCATATAGAACAGCTTAATAATAAAATAAGGTCATACTGTTAGTGTTAGTCGGCATATTATGCTAAAATTTATTCATTGTTGAATTATGGTATTATTTATTGGGGAAACGCCGTAGATTCTGACAGCACATTTATATCACAAAAAAGATGTATCAGAATCATTCATAACATTGACAGTCAGACATCATGCAGACCAATATTTAAAGAACATAAATATCTCACTCTAACAGGAATATACATACTTCAGGCAGCTAGCTTCGTAAAAAAACACAGCACATACTTTCCGAAAAAAAGTACTTTAGATTATAATAAAAGATTACGAAATAGAAACAATATAATATTGCCTCATGCTAGAACAGACATTTTTAAAAGGAACATATACTTTTCTTGTATAAAAATCTACAACCACTTACCAAATGACATTAAGCAATTAGATATGCCACGGTTTGAGAGAACGCTTAAAAAAATGTTAATAGATCGTTGTTTCTATAACCTTACAGAGTATTTTATAAATATGTTGAATTAATTACTGTTTTTAATTATATAATTAATCTTAAATAAAATTGCATGCCTAATGAGGTAAATTGTGTTGCACACCATTACTTTTAAGACCACATATTTTTGTAAAACCACAATTACTGCAATAAAATTCATTTCATTTCATTTCATTTCATTTCACTGGCCTGTTGGTCTAGTGGTTAGTAACTCTGACTGGTAAGCCGGAGGTCGTGGGTTCGATCCCCACCCAGGATAAAATTTTGTGTGATGAGCACGATGGTTTATTCTGTGTCGGGGTGTAATTTATCTATAATGTGTTTGTATTTAAAAATATATAAGTATGTTTATCAGTTGTCTGGTCTTTCCATAGTACAAGCACTGCTTAGTTTGGGATCAGATGGTGTTGTGTGAGTTGCTCCAAGATATTATTATTATTATTAATAGGACCGACAGGTTTGAAGGCGTAACATAATACCGAGGCAGGGAGATGTATGATATTCTTCGTAAACGGTCACCCCTTTCTGCACTGAAAATGGTAACGATGTTTCACTTCGACTTCTTTCTTCTTCTGCTCGGTAGCTCGAGCAACACACACATAGATTAAAAGTTTCGGAACACCTTTGAAACAAAATGGTCCGAAATTCCGTGTCCGTGAACATTGTCCATGTGTGCCTTGCTCGAGCTCGTTTGTATGAAGCTTTTCTTCTAACTCTTGTACCATAAAACTTACTACGTGCTAAGTAACAGTACTTCAACTAGCGAATGTTTTGTAATAATATTATAAAACTGAAAAATGTGTTTGTTTGGTTGAACGCGTTGATCTTAGGAACTACTAGTTCGAATCTTTTTTTTTTGTAAAGACGACGCCCGCTTTAAGGTCCTAGCCCTGTGTCGCGGGGGACTTTACAAAACATACAAGTCACAGTCTCGAACAACAATTTGTGGATCACACAAAGTGGTGTCCCGTGTGGGATACGAACCCACGATCTCTTACGTAGCAGTTAGACATACTCCCACCGCACCACAGAGTTTATGTGTCTCAGTATATTTATCATTATACCTACATGTTTCTGTAGTGATAGATATATTGAGTTTAGTAGTAACCTTTGTGTTAGAACAATGGTGACATACAATAGATACAAAGGCATACTCAAAATGATTGTCATATGAAGAGTCGGTTTATTGTGTTATGATAATAATTTTGGTTACATCAACGGCCTTTGAAGTATTTTCCTTTTTTTGGATTGTGTTTATTTTGTGTATAATAATGTTATATATGAATGTGTAAGTAATTTTCTATCTAAAATTAGATAGCCATATTTTTTTAACAAAAGGTTCTTTTTGTGACATGTTACAATTAAGCTATGTAGGTACATATACTAAAGGTATAATAATTAAGGTTATTTTGTGGTTATACATACATATGTATAACATTTATGTTGTATGATTATTTTCATATCTTTTAGGTCTTATATCCTTTGATCCTAATAGCTGGTACAATAGTGACTTATCTTTATTATGAACTTATTTTGTGAACGTTGGATTATGATCATGACAAAAATATATTTCTAATGTATATCTATTTACCAGAGTTTACTAGGTAAGTTGTAAATAATGTTAATAGTTTGTATATAGTTAGTTCGTAGGGTAATCTAGCCTAATATATTTTATAACATTGTAAATTTTCATTTTAATGAATTATTATTGGCTAAATAAAAATATGAATTTACCAGAACTCATCTATATTAGTTAAGAGCTTTAGACATAAAACGTAACGAACAGACAGAGATACTTTTAAATTAATATTATCTTACCGTTGAAAGAATCACAACAGTGTTCTATGCCTATATTAAAAAGTAACCCAATCTAAAAGCGAAAAAATGGTCGGAAAGTAAATTATTCTACCAAATAATTTAGACATCGTTAATCGTCTTACAAAATTAATGTTGTACAAGAAAGAAAGGTCCGAACTTTAGCTATTAGTTGATAAATGGTTTTATTATATTGATTCAAATTTGATACTGGAAATTTGGAGCAAGATTATCCAGAAAACGAGGCTTAGAGAAACTGCGAAATAGGTAATGATGGATTTGCCGCAGCATGTGTTACAAAACACGTTCCGAACATCACTACATAGTATAAAACAAAGTCGCTTTCTCTGTCCCTGTATCCCTATGTATGCTTAAATCTTTTAAACTACGCAACGGATTTTGATGCAGTTTTTTTTTATAGATAGAGTGATTGAAGAGGAAGGTTTATGTGTATAATAGCATGCATTAAATAGTGGAGAAATAAGGAGCGGAGCAGCAATAAGAAATGTTGCAAAAACGGGGAAAATATACGCAGACGAAGTTGCGCGGGTCAGCTAGTAGTTCTATAATTCTGTTCGTTGTTCGGCATGATCATAATTTTGTTATAATTTGCTGATCAATCCTTTTGTTTTATTCGAATACTGGATTTTGCCCGCGGTTCCACCCGCTTGTAAGTTAATGGTTATTAACTTTTATTTTAATTTTAGGGTTCAGTAGCCAAAATTGCAAAACGGAACCCTTAAAGTTTCGTCACGTCCGTCTGTCTGTCTGTCTCCATGCTAGCTCAGAAACTCTTAGTACTAGAAAGCTGTATATATCTTCATGGTTAAAAATTTAAAATATTAGTTACGCCGACACAGCGGTAGAACTAACTTGAAAAAAAAAAAATTTCGGAAAAAAATCTTCCCCTACACGTATTTTTTTGACAGTTACCCCATTGTGTAGGGTGTCGTTGGATAAGTCTTCAAAAAATATTTCGATGTTGTTATTATTTTTTTGACGATTTAGGGATCCGTTTCTGAAATATTAAGCCTTAAAGTGGTACCAGTGGTGGTGGTTTTTTTTTGTACATTCAAGTGCCCCCCCCCCCTCTGCCAGCTAAATGGTCGTTTTTGAAGATGTGAAAAAAATCAAGGATCAATTAAAAGTAAAACTATCACAATTAAATTTCAAGATGCTTAAAGTGTAGACTGGAGCCCAAACTGACTCTGAGAATAGAGGTCATGGGCTCGTTTCCTACCTATGTTTATCTACAAATCGCAGCAGCAATAAAAATGTTGCAATAATTTCGAAGTTTACCCATTTTTGCAACATTTTTTATTGCTGCTGCGCTCCTATCGGTCGTAGCTTGTAATATAATAATTGGTAGTAGCCTATAGCCTTCCTTAATAAATGAGCTATCCAACACTAAAATAATTTTTCAATTCGAACCGTTTCCTCAAAAGGTCAAAGTTTAGCTTCTAACGTGTTCAGTAACAAATTTGTAGTGTTGAATCTATTATGGTTTTAACCTTTTGAGGCTCTATCTACGATGCCAAAGAGACACAATGATCAATACAGACATTAAATTTTAGCATCTTAACTGTTAATAAATGACAGGTATCAATACATATTAGATATATTTCGGGACTTAATCATGTGAATTATTTAAACGAACCTTTTATTTACCCGACGTTTCGATCGAATTGCACCGATCGTAGTCACGGGTCGACTGATAGCAGCTTAGCGATGTCTCCGTGAGGCGCGGGGTTTTTTAACCACCCTCGCTTGGTCTTGATAATTTTGATAATTTGTACTGTCGGTATTTCTACACACTACACTTACAACGTCCTTACATTGAGGCGCGGTGTCTTTACGGCTACGATTGCATTTGCTGATAACAGGGTTCCAAGATGGTGAGAGCCGGTATCCATCTTCTCGGTTGAAGTAGGTATCAATACGTAACCAAAGAACGTTTTGCCTACCCGATACCTGAATACAAAGACTTTGTAACAACAAAACTTTTAGTTTGAACATAGAGAATATTCTACTTTAACAGATACCTAAGCAGTAACTAAAATAAATTAATGCTTGCGCCCAAGTAAATTTGACCCAAAACCGATATTTCTGCTTACACAGACCTTAAACACGGCTCAAACCATCGTGTTGTTTGTATTACGGCAACAATAATTATTACCAAGACCCGAGTACGGCCTAAGTTATTGTAAAATTTAAATAGGGAATTGGAGCCATCTTTTTAAAAGAAAGTAACGATTTTTAAAAGGAGGTTCATTCTTTGTGGTATTTTATTTTTGAACTACCACAAAGAATGAACCTCCTTTTAAAAATCGTTACTTTCTGTTCCGTATTTAATTTTTTTGAGTTTACGAATCTATTAGGTATAGATCTGTAACCTCACGTTTATTTTATTACGAACCTAAACCTATTCTACGGATTTATACTTATTACACTCCGGCTTAATGAAATCCATTTCTATCAAGCTGAAGAGTTTGTTCGTTTGTTTGAATGTAATAATTTTAGAAGCTACTGGTCCGAATTAAAAAAATCTTTGACTGTTGGGTAGCCCATTTATCGAGGAAGGTTATAGGCTAAATAACATTACGCTACGACCAATGTGAGCGGAGTAGCAATAAAAAATGGTGCAAAATCGGGGAAAAATTACGCACACGAAGTTGCGCGGGTCATCTAGTTATACATATTTCTAAATTTTTCCTCTTCCTTCCGATATTATTCGGTAGGGATTTTAGCTCGGACATTCTGTTTATATACCAGTTTCAAGTTTATTTTCTTTTTTGAATCACAATATCTCATTCATGTCCAGTTAACACGTATTTCAAGTACATCTTAAACTACTACGGGCTGAAAAAATAGCAACATATCAGTTTGCCGCCATTTTTACAACTCCATTTCTAAACTTTAAAATATTCTACTTTTTTATACGTGGGTTAAAAAAATATTACAATACCTATCCAATAATACCAGATAAGTGATAATCATTTACCTTAGTGTCCCTAAAACGGCAATACACATACATACATAGAGTATGTATGTTTGTATGTGTATGTATCCATACTAATATTATAAATGTAAAGGAACTCTGTCTGTCTATCTATTACGCTTTCACGCTAAAACAGCTGCCGATTTAGATGAAATTTGGTATGGAGATAGTTTAAGTCCCGGGGAAGGACATAGCATAGTTTTATCGCGATAACCGACATCCATGCGGGCGGAGCCGGTTGCGAAAGCTAGTGTATGTATATTTCTTTGGCAGGCTATAGAGCCCAAATGGCTTGATGGATTTTAACTTGAGGGGTCTCGTTAGATTTGTCTCAGTTATCAGTGACAATGGGTACACCAAAATTAGAAAAACATAAAATGGCAGCTCTTTGGCGCTAAAATATTTCACATAATAATTTTAAGTAGTCGGGTATTTTGTTTTGTAATAGTTTAGCTAGTTATAAGGAGTATTATGGTAGTATTCTAAACTCCGCCGTAAACAGGGCTGTTAAAAAATTTAAGCCTCCTTGTTTGTGATACCGATAAACCGATACGAATGTCTTTATTTAAAAATTGAACTGTTTCCTACTGAGTGTCTTGCCGTAATTTACCATCCAAAGACAATCGTTTATAAATGTATATACATCATAGGTAGGTACGTAATAATTTTTGATTTTAAATTTAGAATCAGAGCCTTCGTTTTTAGAAAGAATCACTTTTAAAAAAATATTTTTTTAACTCATCATCATCATCAGCCTATCGCAGTCCACTGCTGGACATAGGCCTCTCCAATTGTACGCCACCTTGTTCTATCTTCGGCTTCTCGCATCCAGCTCCTGCCAGCCGTTTTGCGTATATCATCACTCCACCTGGCTTAATGTTTGGCGTTATTTTTTAACTATTTGGCATTAAATTCAAATTATGAATTACAAATTCTACATGTAAAAAAGGAAATTACGTCTATAAAGAAGATTTTCCATTCGCTATTTTTTTAATGTTACGCGATATCGCGGCCAGTTGCGGGCCGATTTTCATTATTATTTTTTTGTTCAGTAGGGTTTGCCTCAAGGGTACAAAGATACAAATGAGACCTTCTTAACAAATGACAGCACACGCAGCGAAAGGGTTGTTATTTCGAAAAACATAACAATAATTTTGTTGTTTCTGTTATGATCACTTGTTTCGTTTCAGATTTTTTTAAAAAAGCACTAAATATAAAAATAAGTGAAACTCTTTGATTTACTGTCTCGTGGCACTATAGGAGCGTAGTTTTTGAACTTTCGCGATTTTTATACATAACTAGCTGACCCGCGCAACTTCGTCTGCGTAAATTTTCCCTTTTTTCTTTTTTCTTCCTTTTTTTTACAACATTTTTCATTGCTGCTCCGCTCCTATTGGCCGTAGCGTGATGTTTTAACCTATAGCCTTCCTCTATAAATGGACTATCCAACAATAAAATATTTTTTCAATGCGGCCCAGTAGTTCCTGAGATTATCGCGTTCAAACAAACAAACAAACTCTTAGGGGTATGAAAAATAGATGTTGGCCGATTCTCATAGATACCGGATAAGCACAAAAAATTTCATCAAAATCGGTCAAGCCGTTTCGGAGGAGTATGGCAACGAAAACTGTGACACGAGAATTTTATATATTAGATTACACCGATCGTAATCACGGAACGACTGTGACCAGGTTGGTGCCATTCGATCCAAACGTCAGGTAAATCAAAGGTTCGTACCTTAAAATAATTCACGCGATTATATCCCGATATACAACATTATTCTTGGTATAGTGCAAACCTGAAAGTAGTTTGCTCAGAATCAGTAGCACAATCCAATGAGGTAGTTTTTGAACCATGTTATATTTTTTGATTAATTATATAATTAATTAATTAATTAATCATGTGAAATGTAATCACCACATATTTTTCAATAACCATAGATTACGTACTACGGGACGCAATGCGCACGATAGCGCAACGAACACACGACAACTTAATTGGTTTAAAACTCTGTAAGTTTTAATTTTTTCACTTTCTTTTTTTATATAATTTCTTGAAGTATAAATTTTGCTGGGGTGTCTGAGTTTTGCACTATACCAACAATAGCCTTGTATATCTAATAACTACGGGAGTGTGTCTGTTACGACTGAAATCTTGGGCTCGATTCCTTGTGACTGAACTCCTCTTAAACGACTGGACCGATTTCAATGTTTTTTTTTGTATGTAGTCAGAGGATTCGAGAGTGGTTTAAATTAACAATTGTACCCGATTCACAAAAAAGAGGAATACGAATCTTCCAATTTTTCGATATCTAACAATTTTAAGATTCGTACTATAATTCGGATGTGGGCGTAAGTACTTCGTGTTCGTGATTTGTAGATAGGACCTTGTAAATTGTAACATAGTGCAAAGGGCTTTTACAAAATGCCGTGAGCTGAGGAAAAAAAACGAACGAACAACTCAATGACATTGTTCACCTACACGGAATCTTTGGATACCTGCGGGGTGGTCCGAGGTGGTCCGGGATAGTCCTCCTTTTGGCCTTTTGAGACAGTGGTCTTTATCTTAAAGCTATGATGCGGAATTTACATGCAACTAAAAAGCGGCGGTAGCGTAATGGCTAAGGCATCGGTCTTGCAATCGTGAGGTCGCGGGTTCGAATCCTACCCAATAAACTACCGACGTGAACTCACTCCTAACACAAGCCTTTGAGCTTAGCTGGAGGGTTTAACAGGATTGCTAGTAATGTGGGACCACAATCCCACATTGCTAGTTATCTTATTAAGAAAAAAAAAAAAAAAAAAAAAAAAACTATATTTTTTCTATGCTAAACATTTAATTAATAAAATCACTTTACCATAATACACTTATCGACTACAGTAACAATAATAAATAACATAAAGACCTTGTAAGTAGATAAATGGTTACAAGCCTACCTATTAAAACAACCATCAATTCAGTACAAAAGGAAAACAGTTGCTCGTGTTTAGGCGAAAAAACGGCACATTTCGAAAGGTGTCAGTGTTACAACAAACAAAAGTTCAGAAGGTAAGCTTCTAACATTTTTTGCAGGTCTTGCGACTGACTGGTAAGCGTCACGCTAGCCTATAACAGTTTCAGTGCCACACAAATCTTTTTTTTGGCAAAGATCTGAATGTCACCGCTCTCCTAATTTAAGACATTACTTCATAAATCTTATTTGCCCAGTAATTACACTTGCCTTCAATATTTGACACTGCTATAGTACCCACAAAGAAGGCCTATGGCTTAGACCTACCACTCATTATATCATCGTGGGTTAGGAGCTGAAAATTTTTATCTCTATACCAATAACCTAGTCCATAAAAAATAACCTAGAATTGCCTAAAGCGAGTATTTTTGGGTGGATTTTTATTAAACTAATATTTTTTACTAGGCTTAAAATTTTCGGCAACTAATCGACTACAAATTTGCGATGTATATTGATTTTAAGAAAAAAAATCATCGGACTCATAATTGGCGAACATGATTATTGGCATAAATCAAATCATATATCAAACTGCCTCTGTGGCGCGGTGAGAGTGTATCCGACTGCTACGCAAGAGGTCGTGGGTTCGATCCCCACTCAGTGTAAAACTTTGTGTGATGAGCACGATGGTTTTTTGTGTCTGGGTGTTATTTATATAATATGGATGTATTTAGAAATATATAAGTATGTTTATCAGTTGTCTGGTTGCCATAGTACAACCACTGCTTAGTTTGGGATCAGATAGCGTTGTGTGAGTTGTCCCAAGTTATTAGTTATTATTATTAAATTTGAGAACTCCCGGCGAGGTTCCATGGTGGAGCAGTTGACGCCGTAGGAATGGTAGGTATTATTTGCGTGAGTTCTAGTCCCACCTGAGCGAATTTTTCCTTCATAAATTTAATACGCTCTTGCAATGCGCTCGCAGACATTATTCACAGACATGAAATTTTAGACCATTTTGTTCAGAGATTTCGAGAGAGATGTTCTTTTTAAAGGCAACTCTAGCAGTAATAAAAACCTCGGGGTACTTTACAATCATACAAATCACGGACCATGTTCTGGATATCTACGTGTGCGAAGTCCGCACAATGTTTACCTACTGTACTCTTTGTTTTGGTGTAAAAACGGCACAATTCAAAAGGTGTCAGCGTTACCATTAATAAATGACTTGCCACAATACGATGCTTGAGCGAGCAAATCCAAATTAATCTTTCAAGTGATGAATTCATTACTCGGTATATGAATAGAGATGTTTAGTAATATGTGTATTTAACGTGTGACAATCTAGCTCTAAGATTAGATTTTGATTATGAGGAGTGTCTCTGTGTATAGTTTACCTGCAAATTAAACATTGGGTTGTGTTTCACGCGTAAAATATTTGTATTAATGACGCACTGGATGTGGCTTGTGGTGACGTAGATGACACAAAATAAGAGAGTACAGAAGCCAAACTCATGTATGTACCACGATTTTTAAACCTACACTTGAACGCACATTCACCGCGCGAGCGTGGCACGCTGCAGCAAGCAGTGCAGTTGCAGTTAAGTTTCGATTAAAACGGTCATTTTTGTATTCTTGTAACTTTGGGATCGATCTTAAAAACGCTTGCGCACCGTACTAGAAAGTCGTTATTGCGCTCTCGAGACGCATACTTGAGGCAAGCGTATTTGAGATCGATACCAAAGTTACAAGAATACAAAAATGGCCGTTTTAATCTAAAATTAACTGCAACTGAACTGCAACCGCACTGCTTTAAATACGTGAATTGACCCCCTAGTCGTTACTCGTTGCGAGTCTCCGCGTCTGTGACGATCATTGATGCACTCTTGATGCACGCACATGTAGATTACTTTGTGTGCGCGTGTCAAGAGGGCTTTATATGAAGGTTGTTATTAATACGTGTTTAATCTATGTAGATGGTTGAGTTTACAGTAGAGGCCTAGAGACATTGGGGGCCTAGACAAAGTCACATTCGAATAGCGATGTCGTTAATGGAAAAGTAGGTACAAAATGTATGGAATTGAAATATGTCACGTGGTCTATCCAAGTCGATGCGTAGATAAGCTGCACTATTGACATTATCTTCGCTATTTTTTCCATTCGATTGATCACTAATCTAGCGAACGGTGAGACCATTTAGAAATTGAAATAAAATGGCGGTATTTTTTTTTAGGAATTTCACGTTTGCGGTGGAGGCCATAGACATTTTTATTTTTTCGCGAACGATCGTTTGGAATTTGGAATCATTGACGTAGCTGCGCCATAACCTCACAAAATTGACCACTCTCTATAAAGAGACAACGCTACTTTGTGGACAATACCTGTCAAAGGTCGCACGAGTTTTTTCCCTCTTTTACGCTTTGAAGTTAATATTTACTTTTTAATTGATAGGGATGATGCGGTCCAGGTTTATACGTCAATGTTTGGAATCGGCCTCTTGTAGGCGTTAGTGAATTCGCCACGGAACGCATGTATGTACCCTCGGGTATGGGGTAGCATAGCATTCGATCAACTATGGCAACCATAATCGAAATATAGACTTCTAGCAACACTTTTTTTCTGTCTTAATTAGAAACTTTATGGAATTTACTTTTAGTTAAATGCCCCATTAAGTTTTAAATTGAGATGGTAATCTAATACCTGGGAAAGAACAAAGGCTATAGATATTCACCCGCAGAAAAAAATAAGTTGGGTTTTTACATATCTCAGTAGGTTTATATTTTTGGATTTATAAAATGTGTAACAGAAAAGTGTGGTCATATTCAAGGGTTGGTATGTGCCCATGTGTGCCATAATTTTATCAAAATCGGTGTACACAAAAAATATATTTATTATTTTTTCATTCGTTTATTAATTAATGAAAGAGTTATTCATTAAAAAGTTCTATGACATAATAATCCAATCAATTTTTTTACCGATTTTTTTTTTCATTCTTATGCCATACGCCTTTCACTACTGATTTTTGACAAAAAGATAATGCTATAACTATGTAATAATAATGCAACCAGCTATGGCACCATAATAGGTGCAATACTGATAACATACCCTATCCGCTGCTGAATTTTGAGCACACCTTTCTGTTACACCCTGTATATCATGTATGTCTCATTGTAGCGTGCTAATCGGTCATCCGATTTCTCTCTATTTTTTCAACGTAACTCGTTATTTTTATAGGCTATTTAAATAAATCATTTTATTACTTATTTCTCAGCTAATACCTATCCTGCTTTTGTGCATTCAAGATCACTCTTAATGTATAATAAGGCTGTGCCTCACCATCTGTGCTTCAGCGCTTAAATATTTTACGATGAATATTTTAGATGAAGCAGGCAGGATATATTGGTCTTAAACATTCATGATTATAGCAAATGTGTTACATTTTACATCTTTGCTTAAATACTTATAATTTACAACCAAGTTGAATAGAATATTTTATTTGCAAGAAATATGGTTAATTGTCTAACAGAAGAACTATAGTAGGTTCATAACATTGATAGTCAGACATCATGCAGATCAATATTTAGAGAACATAAATATCTCACTCTAACAGGAATATACATACTACAGGCAGCTAGATTCGTAAAAAAGCATAGCGCATACTTTCCGAAAAAAAGCACTTTAGATTACAATAAAAGGTTACGAAATAGAAACAATTTAATATTGCCTCATGATAGAACGGAATTTTTTAAAAGGAATATATACTTTTCTTGTATAAAAATCTACAACCACTTACCAAATGACTTAAAGCAATTAGATATGCCCCTGTTTGATAGAACGCTTAAAAAATGTTGATAGATCGTTGTGTCTGTAACCTTCAGAGTATTTTATAAATACGTTAATTTAATTACTGTTTTTAATTATATAATTAATCTTAAATAAAATTGCATGCCTAATGAGGTAAATTGTGTTGCACACTATTACTTTTAAGACCACATATTTTGTAATACAACATTTACTGCAATAAAATTAATTTCATTTAATTTCATAGGTACATCATGTCTCACTTCGGCATGCAAATTCATCATAATAATAATTATTGAAGTAGTCATTAATTATACGAAATTCAAAATACATTAATTATACACTAAAATAAAATACTATTCAACAAAATTAATACACCAATTATTATTTTTAAATTGAATTATTATAATATAACTTAATACAAATATCTATTTACCTTTGCTTAATAGTTTTTATACCTACATAAAATTGTTTATTAATTATACATAATAACACTGTTTATTACACATACAATTTACGCCAAAACTAACAAGCCGACTGACATATTGACTAATCGATTTGTGAACAATAAAAACCACGTGGTCCAGAAGCATAATGAATTTGAACTAAATTTCATACTATGAATGAGCACTAAGGGTACCCTAAGAATATGGTAAAATTATAATTTCGTTTCTCACACTTCGATCCCAAACTAAGCAGAGATCCATAACTTTTATGGCAACAAGACAACTGATAAACATAATTATTTATTTCTAAATATATACATTACACATATTATAGATAAATTACACCCAGACACAGAATAAACCACTGTGCTCATCACACAAAATTTTATCCTCGGTGGGGATCGAACCCACGACCGCCGATTTTAACAGCAGGGTCACTAACCACTAGACCAACAGGCCAGTCAAACCGATATACGATTACGCGCGTGGGATGCCGGTGACGAGCGATCCCTAAATACTATACCTATAACGTATAACAAAAAGACATGGTCAACACATGACACTGAATACACACACAAAATTAATGGCAATATTTTTAATGACTCGTTCTTAAAAAATATACAAATTGAATCCAATTAAATTTTCACCATAGGAAATTATATACTGCAGACTCTATGCCATAAATACTGCATCTGCTATAATGCCAAATCTCATTGCATTACTAGACATGGCATAGTTATAAAATCATTTATATTATACCACTGATGAAAATACAAATTAAAATCCATTAAATATATAAATAAAAGTACTACCAATGTTGTTTATTTTTATTTGAGCCGTAGCGTGCAATGACGGCAGGCTTTTGCAGTTAATTTTATTTATTTGATATGATTTTATGGAACTGTTTTAATATGTAAATATGTATCAATTTGTGTATTGCAATGTTTTTTATACAGTCAATAAATCAGAATACGATCTGTTTGATTCGACTGTATGGTGTAGCGGCAGAAGCTACAAGGAAGAAACAAAGTGTGGTTCGATTCCCACACGGGACTCCAAATTGTTAAAAGTCAAAGTACTTTATTCAACCATGCCACAAAATGCAACTCTGTTGAATGTGCTGTCCGAGCTTTAGACGTGATTATGGTATTGGATTGGAGAGGTCGCGGGTTTGAATACTAACTAGTATTCTACCAATATAAACCCATTCCTAACGCAAGAAATATATATAAACTGGAGAAGTTAACGATATTACTACTACAATTAATTGGTTAGATCTCAACGCTTTAAAAAATAAATATTGATAAAACTAAAATAATTAAGATTAAAACCTACAAGATCAAAACCTCTTAATCCCGACAAATAAATCAAATACATAGAAAAAGTTCCTTGGCATTACCATCGATGAACACTTAGTATGGAAGGAACACATTGATTCTACTTGCATTAAAATAAATAGATTTGTATTTGCATTAAAAAAAAGAGGAAATATCCACGCTTATTTCCATGATGATTTACGACTCTTACGTGTGTTCAATAATTAGATATTAGATAATTGTTTGGGGCAATTCCTCAGAGATATCACGTGTTCTCTTAGCCCAAAAAAAATGCATTAGAATTTTTGGTATGGACAGGACCGACTCCTGTAAGCCCGTTTACAAAGCAAATAACTTACTTACAGTGTCATGTATACATGACACTGTAAGTTCAACAATTGTAAGTACAGGGACATAGGGACATAATATGTTTGTCAAATTTTGCAATTAGATATATGTAGATACATCTACATATATGCAATTGCAAAATTTGACAAAAATAATGTACCTTTTTGCAATAAAAATACCTTAAACAAGCATAAAATAAACCAATTTTTATTAAAAATGCCGGTGCCTCGTTTGTAATTTTTTAGACGTAGCTGTGTGTACATGGCACCTTTTATATATAACCGACAGTTTTGAACTGCATTGCTTAAATGGTTAATGTCAGAGAGTTTTAGAACAATGTATGTAGTTCCCATCATTATAGAAATGCTCACCGCTTTAATTAATAACATTATGTATTTTTTAATTTGTATTAAAATTAATGAAATTAGTATTCAAAATATTGGTATCATATTTATTTTCTATATGTTTTACATTAAGTTTAACATTTGCATGCTAATTGTGTGGCGTTACGTGTATGCACTATTATAGGCTATTTCACCATCTCTGTACCACATAAGATGCATATAAATACATTCTATTATATTCTAATGTGCAACTTACATTATAAACTGGTTATCTAGCTTTGTGACAAACAAGAAGAAAAGATCCCGACTGTAAAACTCATGACCACTTCTTTATAATACCAATTATTATAATATTTGTTGAACCACAGTTCATTAAAGACTAGCCAACTACGCAGACGATATTATAGTGCACAAGTATATGCACGTGAGGGACAAGTGAGAGAAGAGTGCATTTGTGAACTCTTCCTTCATTCTTATATACTCGATTGGACGGAAATCCGACAGAACCAGAGAGAAATTGAGCCCATCGCCGAAAGCTAATCTGAAAACGGTCACCTAACGAACTGACAGTGGTTAGGTACGTTGCTTAACCTCTCAGATATCTCAATCTGAACGATCGCCACTGTATCAGGGACCCTGCTTCGGGTATTCTCTTAAACTCTCCGAAAAGTGAAATTCGTCGTTGATTTAAGTGATTTTAATCACCAAACCAATCACTAAAAAGGAATCTCTTAAATAAGTGTTCGACAAATTCTAATGTCTAAAGGACCTATCATTTTGATATTTTAACAAAAGAAACAGATTTGACATAATGGTCGGTCTAACGGGGTCGTACCGGGTCTTACCATAATACGATTATATAGAAAGAAAAAAAGTATTGCAATCATTACATCATGAAACTCACTTATGCAGAACTTTGCCAAACAAGCATTACTGTAGCTAGCTAGCTAGCTAGCATAGCTGTAGCAAGTGATACTGTCAGGGGCTAGCATAAGGTTTACCAGCAGGCGCACAAAAAGTAAAGAAATTGACTAGTCGATATGGTTTGACGTAATCGATTCTAAAGACTGATAGATAGTCAAACCATAAGAAACTTAAAACACTTATTGTTTAAAATTCAATATCTAGTTAGGTTCGTCATAAAACATATTCGCTTCATCATCATCAGCCTATCGCAGTCCACTGCTGGATATAGGCTTCACCAATTGCACGCCACTTTGTTCTATATTCGCTTAGTACTTATCTATAGTATAACATCTAGCAATTGACAAATAAAATTATTAAAGCTAGTGCCAACATCAAACGTCAAATCATCCAACACCTATATGTAGACATGGCGTAAAAATACAAAATGATATAGAGACTATTTCTTAAAGAAATTTCTCGTCGGCTCATCAGTACTTCCCGTGACCACAAGGCTAACATCTCCTTTGCACAAAGAATTAGCATTGCCATCCAACGTGACTATGCTGCCAGCCTTCAAACGCTACCAGTTAACGTCGATGGTGAGGAATTCTTTGACGCCTAAACGGGTCTGTATACTCCTTTTACTTTTCTTTTTTGTTATCTTGTACCCAAGTATATATTATTTTAGATGTCGGTAGTGTCATGTTTTCAGTATTAAGTTTATTTTTCTACAAATGTAAGTTAAATAGATACTAATAAATGTATAGACAAACACACGTTGTACACATTCCAATCCCAATAACATTCAATTACTTCGTCTGCTATAAAGCCATACCTAGCGTATTCTGCTAACAGAATATTATCCTTAAGTGTAAACGAAACTTTGAGACAATATACTTTAAGTTCACAAGCTTCAAGCTACTTTACTTCAAAATTCATTGAAATAGATTCAGTATATTTGTAGTTTATAGCATTTAAATAAACCAATCAGTAAGGATTTCTACCCTCTTCATACTGTTCTATTTTTATCGTTGCTTATATATTGTTAGTGTATTAGAATTTGTCACATTGACAAAAAAAAATAAAAGATAATTTTGAATATTTTTGAACATTCTAACCATACTTAAATGGTATAATAAATTACATATACACATACATTTCATTGACCCTTTTAATAATTCTAGTTTAAAAATAACATTAAAATTAATTCTGAACTCCATAAGTAAATAATTCGTAAATCAATCCAATCAGTATCCAATATTTAGTAAATACATGTAACGATAAGCAATTGACATACACGTCATCATTCTGTATTACATTTCAATTCCAAAATAAACAGAAAACAAATTTACTGAATATCAACACTATATTTCAGCAAAAAACTAGCAACGCAATGATATTCAAAGTTTGAAATGAAAAATTGAAATAGTTGACGCTTTTTCTGTTTCAAATTACTCGTTTTTCTAGTTCAGCTTATAGGGTATACGCTTCACATGTCAAATATATATTATATTACTAACTGAAATGGGGTTTAGGCAAATGTTTTTTAAATTGACTTTAATGGTTCGATAAACACCTAACAATTTAGACGCTTATTCAAATTACTTGTGCTTTAAATTCAATTTTATTTCGGCAATAAAATCGGGACTGAATTGCCGATTAAAAGTTCTAACGACCTTCAATATCAAGGGACAAGTACATAATATGTCACCACTCAAATATATTGTGGACAACATTATTAAACTTGACCTATAACAACTAGATAGTACTTTAATATATTTTTTATTTTTTTTAATAAAAACCATTTAAATTCGACATTTAAATTGTTCATACATTACAGTACCTTATTAGTTTCAAAATAAAATTTGCACGTGTACTGCAATTCCTTGCAGATATTGTTTCATTTTTAAATGTCAAATAGTTAAAATATTGACATGTCAAAAAAAAAATCTAAATTTAAAAATTGAATAAACACTGTTAACTTACATGACTGTCATCCGATAATTTACACACACACACTAACACTTATTCACAACACAAGCACTTTACAAAAATCGATGTTTGGTTTTTTTTCAAGCGCACGTTGGGCGGGAGCGTGCGTCAGTAGGGCGGGCGGGTAGCGACTGCGGCGGAATCGCGGAGTGGCGCTACCGTCGATCTTGGCCTCTTTCCCGGGAGCTGTAGTAAAAATCCTGATAATAATACATTTTTGACGGTTCATTGCTCTAATACCGGGTCAAAGATTCGCATTACCGAATCAATTTCCATAGTTGATCCATTTCGTAAATATTTAAGGGATATTTAAATTTATACTAGTAATGACATCTATCGTAGAATGTGGGAACTATTGGGCAATGAATATTAAGACAGAGCTTTTACGACTACACTGGTACTTGATCAAATATACGTATGTTTACATTTGGGTGAGAAAATGTGATTATATGGATGTGAATTGAGTTACCCTTTGCGTCCATAGGCTGTAGTAACTCCTTACCCTCAGGATTGTTTACTTGTTTACCAACTTATAATGGTAGCTTGAGAGGGTTATACGTTGCCCTATAAATCTGTTTCTGTGATTCCATCCACGATACTGAGGATAGGGTGAGCTGTCAGGAGAAGGTTGTTTAAAGAGGCCACAATCCTCAGTATGGAGGATAAACGATACGAAGAGGAGTTGGGGTTAGAGATTCTCACTCTGTAGTGATTCAGCAGGAGTCCTGATACGGTTTAAGGCTCGCCTCCTTAAAATGCATTTTTATTAATAAAACTAGCAATGTGGGATTGTGGGTCCCACATTACTAGCAATCCTGTTAACCCCTCCAGCTAAACTCAATGGCTTGTGTTAGGAATGGGTTCACGTCGGTAGTATAATGGGTAGGATTCGAACCTCACGATTGCAAGTCGAATGCCTTAGCCATTACGCTACCGCCGCTAAAAATGGATCGTACAGTTTTCATAACTCAGAACGAAACTCTATTTATCGTGAGGAATGGAGTTGCAGTAAGTAAGTATTATTTTTAAAGTATTTATTTTTAAGGATAAATATAAATTGGTTCAAGTAAATCCCAAACTCAATTACTCGTACATCAGTTTTTAAGTTAGTTAGCTTAAAGATTAGCTTACAAATAATCTTTTTCATCATTAGGTATAGTTATAATGCAGACAAATATTGACAGATATAGGCTTCATTGTCTTCCTGCGCTTCTAACGTTGTGTAATAAAATTAAAGGTGACCAATTAAATACCAATCGTACCGCCTACGTGTAAGTCCAATAGTCAGCCACAATTAACAATTCAAATACTACAATTAAATATCCCAAAACGGCGGCATAAATTTCTAGTATCTATTTTAAGTAATTGTAATATTGACTTCTATTAAATGTAATGATAGAAATATCTACTATTATTAAAATGTGAAGTAGATGTGTCTGTATAAAAAATTACAGTAATGTGGCTTATACATCAGCTGTATGGTACCGGCTTAAGAATAGTACCACCCCATCTCTTCCCGTGGGTGTCGTCAAGGCGACTAAGGGATGTTACACCGGAGGACGGGCAGCAGCGTCCTCTGCGTACTTTAAAGCCTAACTACGATCGTCAACCCGCTCGCCAAGCGTGGCAGTTATGGAAATTACCCCCAGGATCTACAATAAATAGATTCTACTGGAGAGACCCGTGTTCAGTAGTAGAACATCATAAGGGTTGTTATGACATAAGTGTTTACTTCAGAATAGCTATAAAAAGCAAGCTTAAGCCTCGTAGAAAGATTTTTGAAATGTAACCTAGAATATTGCAATGAGAATATATATCATGAGGTTGTCTATTTCTTTGATTGTGACGTCAATTCTTCGTTTAAAAACTTTACTACAATTTTAAAGCTAAAACTGTTTTTTAATTGCTACTAAAGCTTTCGTCCAAAATCGGTTACAGGTTAGGTTAAATACAGTTTGATCTCCGTTTAGTATATATAGTCGCGTCATACATTAAAGAGCTCTTGAAATAAGTAGAATGGCCGTTACAACTGGTATCCACGCAAGCGAAGCCGCGAGCATAAATTAATAGATAATATTAATAGAGACAATGGGTTTTAGCTCAGTAATCCTATTAATAATGCAATAGTTACTTGACTAGTCCCTTGTTTTCGCCCACATTGCTCTCGGTTACGAGTATTTGTGTTAATCGAGTATCTGTCTATCAGTGCGCTTCGTAGATGGCTTTCATTATTTGAGTAAAAGCCATTCATAAACTTGAGCGCTATTGTTTTAGAGGTTATGATGATATCTATTTTTATCTAAATGTCTACCAATAGGTATATATAAATAATTCAATTGAAATGTATAATTAAATGCTTTGTAGCGCGGTGGGAGTGTGTCCGACTGCTACGCAAGAGGTCGTGGGTTCGATTCCCACACGGGACTGGACCCACGACTTACCGAGTCGCGGTCTCCACTCTAGGACTCGTTTGCTCCCGCAGCCATCGGTTAACCTGGCTAAGGACTAGCCTAGCCATAAGTGTCTACGTCTCGTCACCGTAGGTCCTTAATGATATATATTTTTTTTTTCTTCAAAAAGACGACTCCTGCAGTAAGGTACAAGCCCTGTATCGCGGGGGGCTTAACAAACGTACGAGCCACGGACACAAAACACCCGACTCGAAACAACAATTTGTGAATCACACAAAGTGGTGTCCCGTGTATGAATCGAACCCAAGACCTCTTGCGTAGCAGTCGGATACACTCCCACCGTGCCACAGAGGTAGTCGATATTATGATATAGCTACAACTAACCTATACATAATTTAATTTAAATAAGATATTTTTTATAAAGTTAGATAAAACTTTATTTTTATTAAACTTAATGCATACGTAATTGTATAATGGCGGACTTAATGTCATAGGCATTTTGTACTTATCAGGCGTGATGCAGGACAAATAAGTTATTAACAGAAGAAACAGAGCAGTTGCTTATTTGTCATATACCTACAAAGAAAAGCACGTCACTAAATTCTACTTTCCTCTTTTTTCCTAAGTATGAAAACTAAGCAATCTCACCAAAGCGAGGGGCTTGATGGTAAATAAGATAAAGCCTTCTATGATATAAACACATACGAATCTGCCCATCCCCCACGGTGCATGTTTAGCTCGCAACTGAATCACGTCGCGAACATAGATCATGTTCCTGACGCTTTCCCCTATCTTGTGGAGCGTTACACTTGTTCTCATAATTTATCTTTTTTGAATGTATATTTCTATATGTTAATACGTGGTTTCTGGAAAATATTCTTGAATAAAAGTTGAAGCTTTTGGGGATGTGTAAACGTGATAATATTGGATATTAAGATTTCGATTGCGATAAATGCTTGTGTTGGATTGTCTATTTATAAAGAAGAGAAATATAAACCCGCCGGTTTGAAGAGTTTGTTTGTTTAAACGCGTTAGTGTAAGAATACACTGGATCGATTTTGGTGTTATTTGGTATAGAATTCGCTTGAAGCTCGAGTTTCTATCGCAAAAAGCAACACCTAAGTAGCGGAGCCGGAGGATACGGTATTTGTCCTTTTAAGAATACGCTCCTATTAAATCGGCTTACTGTTAAATCATGGTATTATCGAAATAATCAGACCAAATAAAAAAATATATCTAACCTATTCAATCGATAAAGCCTTTTGATAAAATTGATACTGCAATAGACTATTTACACAACACTGTCGGTAATAGGTATATTCGTTTACAAATTTCGGTGATTAATGCTAATACTAGTGATACATTCACTAATACTATCTTTTCAAAAATACGACTCCCGCAGTAGGATACAAGCCCTGTGTCGCAGGGGACTTAACAAACATACAAGTCACGGACACAAAGAACACCCAGATACGGAACAACAATTTGTGGATTATACAAAGTGGTGTCCCGTGTGGGAATCGAACCCACGACCTCTTGCGTAGCAATCGGACACACTCCCATCGCACCACAGAGGCAGTCAATACGCTTTCTGATAAATTATCTGTAGCAGACAAAGACGGAGACCTTTAGAGCTTACTTTGTCTTACCTTAAGCTTAGCTTAGGTTAAACTTTACAAAAACCTTGACAAAGCAAGCACTGACTTTATCGATATAATCTTCTTAGATTATGCTAAGCTTGCGCTATGACCAATAACTTTAAAAGTCAATCTTGAACAAGATACCAGCTAGTATTATGAGTCTATTAGTGATTAAGTTCAAAAATGAAGTCAAAAATCTTCTTATACGTAGAGGTTATTATATAGTTGATGAATATTTAAATGATAAAGAAATATGATATGATAGGTAATAGTTGCTTGCTCCTTGTTATTTTATTTTGCTTGGGTAAATTTTATTGTCACTTTGTTTTAATTGTCACAATAATTAAGAGCATGATTTGACTTGTGTAAGTAAAGATTCTGTTTGACGAATAAAGACCATTATTTTCTTATCAGAATGAATATTTAATCATTCATAACAGGTTCTTTGGTCAATATTTGCACATATCGTTTTTACCCACTAAGGCTGATTTTAGTATATCTCATGTTTCTGTGTGTATAGTATATTAGTCGCAGCACCTTACCCCCATATCAAGTTTATAACCATTTAAACATTATAAAATTGTCAATTTGAAATGAGTGGCCGCGAGTTTTTACTGTTAGGTTCTTTTCTCAGGCTTTACCTATTGTTTGTGAACTTGGCATTACAAGTACATGTAGAATCCCGACGTATCAGAAGTGTTTTTTTGCATTGTAAGTGAATTATGCTATGCTAAGATTTTCTTTACGTTTTACTTATGTTAATCTTGAGCTAAGCCAAAGTACAGTCTATAGATTTCAGCCTAACTGTCGGCAACAAAACTATCACAAACTAGCAGATTGCTTTAAATTTAAAATATTATCTCTTTTTGCATCAAAGCCTTAGGGTTCAAAACTCTACGTTTTAACTTAAAATTTAACCTACTCGTAGCTCACACATTTATTATAATTTATATGCAAATTATGTTTGCATTGCGTGAAAATTGACTTTTGATATAATAAAATATTATATTAATTTGTTCGTCAAATTGACATCATTTCATGTCAACATTTCAATATTGGAATATAATATGACACAATGTGAAAATGTTAACTTATTTTGTGAAATTTTGGGTAATTTTAATTGATTAATACACTAGCAACTAGCGGCTTCGTTTTGTCAATCTTGATTTTCTCTATAAAGTTACCTATATCTTTAACCAAGAATGAAACTAAAAAAGTAAATTTTATTATAATGACAGCAATAATTTAGGAAATGACATCCGTTGTATAACCTTACAAAATACTTACTATAATATAAATTAGCGCTGAAAAAAACATCAAAGTAAGTACATCTTCTGGTGCCTCTCTTCAGCGGTGTGAAGTAGAATCATAATCATAGTGAACAATTGACAATGATCAAGATCGTTTTACAAGAACTACCATTTAACTCATTTATGCCCAAAGCTAAAACGAGGTCGGCCTTAGGCACTTGTCCCACCAACAGCGAGACAGTAAGCAACGATAAACGATTTTCTCGCTCAAGAAATGAAGATCCCGTGTAAACAAAACAAGTTAATAATAATAATAGTTGATCGCCGATTGTTTAAGCTGCCGGCGAAAACTCGCCGTATACTGTGTCTGTTTTGTTCCATTAGACCAACTTCTACTGTACGTTGCTTGACCGAGAAAATAGTTGATAGTTGCTCGCTATTCACCGGCGGTTGGATTGATCTTTTTCATGCTGGATTGCTGTGCCATTTGTCTATGAAAGTAATAAAATGTAATAGATAGATCACGATGACGGTGATAGTCTTTTAAAACAAATGGAATTCCTCACTTGTCTATTCACTTATCAACGCTCAGCCCAAACATTGGACTAGAAAATTATAATGTTTCGAAAAGATTACTTTGTGATGTGCACAAGCGATAAGAATGTGAGCGAAGCTGCAGGCGTGAGTTAGAAAAAAAAATGTATTAAACAGTCTTAAAAAACAAGTTCATTTACTAAAAGAAAAATCCCCACAATTAATTACTTACGCCGTAAAAACACTGCATTGTCCAATTATTCAAAGATAACTGTGGAATATAATTAGCATGGCTTTATAAAATTTTGATGCCCAATAAAAAAGTTACAATAAGCCAGGATATGACAAATGGCAGGCGAAATTTCGCTCGCTACGATTAATCTTTCTTCAAACGTTTGTAATACACACTGAAGTAAAAATTTGCTAACACTGAAACTTTTTGTAGAATGAAAAAATCATGAATCTCAAAATTTGCAAAAACTCCTACTCATTCATATACTACTGACGTAAAGCCATTCCTTATACAAGTAATTTAGCTGAGCTAAATGGATTAACAAAATTACTGGTCATGTGTGACCCACATTGATATAGACGAAAAATAATCAAAATAAAAAAATATTTGCAACGTTATCCTTGGTATAGTGCAAACCTGAAAGTACTTTGTTCAGAATGAGTAATGCAATCCGGTGGGATGGTTTTTAGACCATATTACAATTTTATTTAATTATCTAATCAGCCATTAATTACTTCAATAATCATTCTAACAGTCTCAATCCGCAATGTGGTGTGAAATGTAATGATCACTTATTTTTCAATAATATCCATGGATAACATACTACGTGACCCAAAGAGCACGATAGCGCGAAGAACATAAGACAACTTGAATGGCTTATTGTTTAAGTTGTAAAATATGCACGTTTTCAATATTTTGATTTCATTTTTCTATATGATTTCTTGAAGTAAAAATCTTGATGGGGTGGCTAAGCTTAGCACTATACCAAAAATAATCTTCTATACACACCTTTACCTGTATGTACAAGATTTAGTACTTTATTTACTACTCCCACAAAATTGCAACAACACAACGGCTTATTTCATTTAAACGAAGAAAAGGTGCTACGACTTACCTCTCTCCAAAATATTGTGTCTCGAAAAAACGTCCTAAGTTGTCTAAAAAGATGCTAAAGCAATAAAACACCTTTTGTTTATGTAACAAATCAAATTCCATTACCTACATGATACTACATGCTTCTAACAATTCATTGTTTGGAATTGAGAGCTGGTTAAATGATTTTCAAGTTGAACAGCCTTTTGATAGCGAAAAACACGCACTTCGAGTGCTAAATATTTACAATAAATGTTTTACACGGCAATATCACTTTTGCTAATCATAAGTTATGTATTTTACAAGCGAATATCTCTGTTTACAAGAACGTGAGCAGTATCATTCAGTTTACATTCAGCTCACGTAGTAAAAGTCGATTGAGGGGAAGGGTTACTGTTGTGCAAGTTGACTCGTTAAGTGGCACGTCTCTATCTCAACTCAGGATTGTTATAAATATTTTGTAGTGTAAACTACTTGATTTGAGTTTTCAAACTTATTAACCCAAGTTTATCTTTGTCTTTTAAAGAAATGCAGTCTTCATTGTCAATGGAAAGTATTCAATTAGCTTCTTTAGACTAGTCTAAACAAAACTATTTGCATTATACCTAGAACCCTGGCCTTGGGTGTGCAGAGACTAAGTTCAAAACAAGTCAATATCTGTGTTGTTTTGCTAGGTCTTGATAGAAGAAAGAGTTTGTGCATACAATGTTTAAAAATACTTGAAATTACCTTATATATGCTTATCGCACTAAGAGATAACTATGAAGACCTAGACCTAATTTATAAACGATTACACTCACCAAACATACTGGTTCGTTAAGTTTTTTTTTTTTTTGTAAATAAATACTTGTTGTTTTTAAAAGAGTGGCCCATGAGTTTCTTAGCAGCTTCTTCTCATGAGCTTTCTTAGCATCACTTGGAACTGCCGTCAAATAACTTTTTTTTTTTTTTCAAACAATCATAATTTTATAAATTTGTTAGTATGTATTAATTTCACGTTTTCAAATAATCATTAACCTGATTTTACGAAATAAAGATATTTAAATTTAAGTTTGTCAATTTTCAAAAATATATTCGATTTTACCTCTTTTTAGTCGTGTTCTTCACTCAATTAGAGATCGTGTCTAGTCTGAAGAGTCAATCACTTGCTGAATTTCTAATGGGAAACCTCACCATACTACAAATATCTAACACCAATACACATACTAACAAAACTGAACTAAAATGACCAACAACTATCGAACTTTCAGCTAGTCATTCTCCAAGACAATGAGTCACCAATAACAGTGTAAAAACATAAAACAATCGACACTTAGAGAGTTTGGCAACTGTGATTAATGCAGGATAAAGTTGAAACGAGCCTCCTATTAAAGAGACCATTAAAGAGGGGAACTAAGAGCCGAGATTATGCCGTGTCTAGCTCAAACTGGAAACAGCTTGAAAAAATAATGTATTCTGGATCGATTTGTGATATTAAACGGTGGTAAAGAGCTACATGTCGAAGGATAAAATTAACTGATAGCATTGGCATATCGTATATGTCTACAGGCATGACTTGAAATTCAGTCGACAATCTTGTTTACACGTGAGTTACACCCACATGTAAACAAGATTTTTATATAATATATACGTTTAAATAAAAAAATAAAAACAATTTTTCGATGTATGACGAATGTATTATATTGATAATTTTTTACTCGTTAAAAGTATCTCGAATTTTGAGGATGCTTATACCTATATATTGAAAAAAAATAAAAAAAAATTATAAACCACTCTGTATCATATGGATGTACTTAGTCCTTAATTATTATTATGTTTTTTACCTATAGGTTGATTTCAATCAGTCGTCAAATTGATAGGGTAGATTCTACCTTTAAAGAAAATTAAAATCTTAATCTTTATGCCATAATAATAGAATAGGATATTGCACCACGAAAGCTACTTACTTGTGCCATGTACTGTCTGCAATAAAACTAACTAATAACCTAACTTCACTAAAATAACTAATTAACTTAACTAATTTGATTGAAATAAAAGCTACGTCCCCATTGGTAGGCATAGGTAGAATTGTATTCCCTTTATCCCTACCAGTGGAGATAACTGAGTTTTTTATCCATGTACTGTGTATAAGTAGTTACTATTAGAAAAAAAGTATTTTCAGCAATGACATCTCGTCCATGAGTTTTCTATTTATATATCAACCCATGTGATATCCCACTGCTGGACACGGGTCTCCTCAGTAGAACCTACTTCTTGTAGGTTCTGGGGGGTAATTGCTATAATCGCCACGTTTGGCGAACGCAGTTAAGCTTTAAAGCTCGCAGAGGACGCTGCTGCCTCCTCCGGTGTTATATCCCTTAGTCGCCTTGACGACACCCACAGGAAGAGACGGGGTTTTACTATTTTTAACCCGGTACCACACGACAAGTTGTCTATTATGCGTGTATTGTAATAATATTTCCCATTGTAAAACGTTTTCTCATAATGGTATCTCTACCACTATAATATGTTATTAACACAGATTACACGCAAAATATTTTCATTTTACTACAACCTGTGTACTATACCACAAAACTTCGTCATTGCTTCCCCGCAATAAGGATGGATGAACAATGGCACGGTGGGGCCCTGACAAGTAAATTAAGAGTGTAATAGATAGGATGCCTCGTGTCACCCCTTCTCCGTGAGTTATTTCGAAAGATATGCATTTAGATGTGTGACATATCTTTACCCTTATGGGTGAACCAAACCATAAGGATAAAGCATATCTTTCATCATGGTATTTATTGATGTTACTGTTAAGACTTTGATTGCATTTCTGTTCATTCTATTTTATGTTAACCCTAAACCGTAATTCGATGTAGGTAATGGTCTGAAGAAGTTTTTAAATGAGGTCTTCCGTACCTATACAAATAACAATCCAACATAAAGTTTTGAGACTAATGCAACTAAGTGACCTTATCAAGTGTCGAAAAGAAAATCAAAAAGTTAACTCCCCTATATGTAAAGTGGGGGTGTGATTTTTTTTTCTCAACTACCTCATCGTGTGGGGTATCATTAGATATGTAGGTATTTTAAAAACGTTTAGGGGTTTAGAAAGACGATTTATTTATAGGGATAGTATTTATTAGCGATCCGTTTGTAAAATATTAAGCTTTAATGAAGAAGAAGAAGATGAAGAAATAATTTATTTCGACATAAAAAATAAAAGTACTTAACAAAAAAAAACAAGTACTTAAGTGTAATTATAAGTGCATGTTGTTAGGGTCAAGTGTCCCCCCATGCCTGCTAAATGGTTGATGTTGGGTAAATGAAAAAACTCACGGTAGTAGTATATACCTAGTCTGGCCATAAATACTGTTACAATTAAAAATAAGAAAGATATTACATTTGAATTTGGAATCTGTTATTTTTATACGATTGTTCATTGTATTTTCTAATTTTGGCGCCAATACATTGTACAATATTTTGCTATATTAAAATGGAGTGGGGTGATAAAGAAAACCGAATCGCTGTGATTGCATTACACAAAGTTGGTATGGAGCCGAATGTAATTTTTAAAACTCTCCATACGCTTGGTATTAGTCAAATGTTTGTGTACCGGGCTATTAATAGGTACAATGAGACCTTCTCTGTTTGTGACAGAAAAAGATCTGGCCGTCCACGTAGTGTTCGTACGAAAATGGTGGTCAAAGCAGTAAGGGAAAGAATTCGAAGAAATCCTGTCCGAAAGCAAAAGATTTTATCTCGGGAGATGAAGATAGCACCCAGAACCATGTCACGCATTTTAAAAGATGACTTAGGACTTGCAGCCTATAAGAGACGCACTGGTCATTTTTTAACTGATAATTTAAAAAAGAATAGGGTGGTAAAATCGAAGCAACTACTGAAGCGGTACGCAAAGGGAGGTCACAGAAAAATTTTGTTTACGGATGAGAAAATCTTTACAGTTGAGCAACATTTTAACAAACAAAATGACCGTATTTATGCTCAAAGCTCTAAGGAAGCTTCCCAATTAGTCGACAGAGTGCAACGTGGGCATTATCCGACTTCAGTGATGGTTTGGTGGGGTGTTAGCTATGAAGGAGTGACTGAGCCATATTTTTGTGAAAAAGGTATCAAAACATCGGCACAAGTGTATCAAGATACCATTCTTGAGAAGGTAGTTAAACCCCTTAACAACACCATGTTCAATAACCAAGTATGGTCCTTCCAACAAGACTCAGCGCCGGGTCATAAAGCTCGGTCCACGCAGTCTTGGTTGGAAGTGAACGTTTCGGACTTCATCAGAGCTGAAGACTGGCCGTCGTCTAGTCCCGATCTTAATCCGCTGGATTATGATTTATGGTCAGTTTTAGAGAGTATGGCTTGCTCTAAACGCCATGATAATTTGGAGTCCCTAAAACAATCCATACGATTGGCAGTGAAGAATTTTCCCATGGAAAGAGTGCGTGCTTCTATTGATAACTGGCCTCAACGTTTAAAGGACTGTGTTGCAGCCAATGGAGACCACTTCGAATAAGCTTTTTATATTTTGAATTGTTTTTTATTTATGTAAGTATTAAACTAACACACTGTAAAAGTAATAAATATTATTTGCAATAAAAAAAAATGTTTTTTCTTCGTAACAATATTTATGGCTAGACTAGGTATAGTGAAATTAAATGGAAAACTATTACAGCTAAGTATGCTTTACCACTTAACGAGTAACAGCAGACCAAGTAAGAAATAACAAGTTTTCGTTAGATAAGTTATATAACGACGGTAGTAGTATGAAACAAAAACAACAGAAAACCCACTGCTTAATCCGCATTATTCAGATGGGAGACTACTGAAACTTACATTATGTGTGGCCCGACATGCACTTGCCCGGTTTTTATCAACGTGGGCCTAGTGTGGATTGGTGGACATGTGAGAGTTTTTGGTTTCAGTATGTATATGTAATGAAACAACACACAAAGAGCTCGCGTATCTTTTAAACCAGAAATCTACGGCACACAATACCAAGAGTAAAAAATATAATCTTCATACAACACGAGTTCGCTCGACCAATGCACGAAAGGCGAGTGGTGCAAAAATTGTTCCATAGAGTCTGTAATTCCGTGTCCGTGAACTATGTCTATGCTGCGTTGCTCGAGCAAGGTCCATAATTATGAAGGTTACCTTTGGACTCTTGGTACGTCAGGCCTACGGCTCGTACATTTATTTTAAGTTTTTTTAGAAGGTACACAAAATAAAATTACTCAAGTAAGTTACCCAAGATGAATTGTGTACATAGGCCGGCTTAACTCAATGTATACTTGTTACTGTCTACACGATTTATCTAAAATAACCTACGAGTAAGCCTATCTACAAGTCTGAATCAAAGTCGACAGGATTTGTTCTCTAAATAGATTTTATGTTATGTTTTTTGCAATGGACTAGATCTACTATAAGTAGTAATAATCCAGCAAGATCAAACGGAATATATTTATAGTTCCATTGAATATTTTTTTGAAGAATATGATATTATGTAAAGTAGTGTAGCTATCACAAACAGAAACAATATCACATACAAACATGCATACACACACGCACACATACGCAAATCCACACACACATACACAACTAAAACGCAATTGAAAACCAGCGCAAATGCACCTGGCATTCAAGTGACCAGCATTATAGTGAACTGGATTCCTATTTTGATGCAGCCACGAGACCACCATTTCCTTTCTTCTTATTTCATAAAAGTGTACGACATGGTGTCATATAATTGTACCCTTGAATTATTTTGGCAAAATTACAAATATTTATACCTCAAACGTAATTGCATTATTTTGGCATCATATCAACCCATATGATGGCCCACTGCTGGACACGGGTCTCCCCAGTAGAACCTACTGGTATGTAGATCCTGGGGGTAATTGCCATAATCGCCACGCTTGGCGAGCGGGTTGGCGATCGCAGTAAGGCTTTAAGTACGCAGAGGACGCTGCTGCCCGTCCTCCGGAGTGAAATCCCTTAGTCGCCTTGACGACACCCACGGGAAGAGATGGGGTGGTACTATTCTTAAGCCGGCACCACACGGCAGCGTGGCGTGGTATGTAGACATAAATCTTTATTATATTTTGGCATAATAATAAAGATTTATGTCTACATAAATCTTTTGTCATTGCATTATTTTGGCATAAATTTAAAGGATTCTTGTTATAAATTTTCAGTGGCGGATAATGTATGACGTGACTATTGCACCTGCCGTATTTCTTTAATTTACTCTACTCTACTTTTCACTATTCGTTTATGATTTTTGTAATCATAAATAAACGAGTAAGTAATTAATTAACCGTTTATTCATGAATTGATGCTTAAATTAAAAATATCCTGAAATTTGAGGGGGTGTGGATTTTGATAAAAAGATACAAACACTCAGTAACTATATCATAAACCATAATAGAGAATTGATGTTACTGTTCTATATAACACAACCCCTTAACCAGAAACACAGCTTGTAACAGTAAAACATAGCCGCTCAAATATCAATAATGTCACATAATACCCCGTCATTTCCCACGTCAGTTCCCCTTTTGTCACACAATTTATCCGCACCAGACGCACCTCCGCGCAAATCCGTACGAAATCACGTATAAAATCGTGTCTAAGCCAGATAAGTCGGTTGTGTGCAGACAGCCTAACGCGTTCGTTTTAAATTATCCGTTTTTCCACTCGCTTGCGCTCAGTTATTCGTTTGATCCCCTCTAATTAATTAATTAGTTGTGAGTATAGAAATAAATGTGTTTATTGCGTGTTTGTTATTATTTATTGCTGTTATAAGATTTGATGACACGGGGTTTTCTTTTTGGCCACAAAATATGACTAGTGGATGCATTTATACATTCTTAACAATCGCAGTTATTTTTCTTAGTCAAGTCTTCACTACATTTTTAGTCTAAATTGGTTCTCATTATTTTCCATATTTGATTTTAAATGTTCTATTAAATGCTGTCCTCCGTGGCATCCTTATGATTACAGGCAAGGGATTTTACCTAATTTGTCCATCGCATAGGTGCCCGTCTATATGGTTGAGGCTATCTGCGTCTGAAATAATTATTGGAAGTATAAGTCTCGGTTTAAATCCTGTCAAACAAAAACACCTGCTGAAGTTTATTTTATTCGTACTTATCTTTGTACGGATTAGGCGCACAATGCCACATTCTCAAAATGACACATAATAATTTCGCAAAATGCCATGTTCTCAAAATGCCATATTCTGAACACGCCACATCGCAAAATGTCACAGTAGCAAAATGCCATTTTCGCAATATGCCATGCGCATTTTCATGAATAACGCCACCTAGATAAAACTTTAAGAACTACTTCGACTAATTCTCCATTAACCGACTAACTACACATCCAATAGATGGCGAACAAATGTTAATACGGAGCCCAAGCAAGCTACGCCCCTGTTAAGGAAAAAAATATTTACATTTAACGATAATTCTAATTATTCTTCTGACATTTATTAATTATAAGTATGATATTAATGTTATTCTATTTGCGTCTATATAAATAATATATATATATATAATATTAGTAATAATTTATTTTGTAACAAGCAAATGTGGGTACTTCGAATAAAAATAATATAATTAGTTTACTGTTTACTCACAAGGTAAATAAAATCAATGTAATGACAGTTAAACTATTTGTTATCCTGTTTGTGTTCACTATATGCAGATTAATAATTCATTACGATTTAAAATGGATCCAGAGTTTAAGATTGTTCATAATCAAAAGGGGTACAAATCTCTGATTTGCGGTGATTATAGGTACAACAAACAAAGATTTCTCAAACGACAAAAAAAAATTACAGTGTGGCGGTGTGTACATAGAAAATATTGTAGTGCTTTATTACACCTCAAGAACTCAGAACAAGTTATAATCAAAAAAACGGAGCATAAATGTGGTACTATTCGCTATAAAAATGAAGTATATAACTGGAAAAGATCTTTAATAAAAACCGTTTGTAAAGATTTTAGTTCTGTGAAAGAAATTTTTGAAAAACATATCTACGATTTGAAACGCAAATTTCCGGACATTGACGACGAATTGCCTACATTTGAATCAATGAAGGACACTTTGTACAGGTCACGCAAAAAGTTTTTGAATATAGACAGGTTAAAACACGCAAATACAGCAACAGTTAAAATACCCGAAAATTTAGGAAAAAATTTTTTGGTATGTGAAGATGGCACTGTAGATAAAATTATAATATTTGCTACTAAATTAGCTAGAAGAGTGATCCTGAATAAACCGGGAGACTACTATGGAGACGGAACCTTCAAGTCATGTCCCCCCCCGTTCTATCAATTATATGTGTTACACATGGATGTCAACTCTAATACCAATTCTACAAATATAATTCCCGTTATTTACGCACTATTACCTAATAAGACTCAAAGTACGTATGAGCGCTTTTTTTACCTAATAAAAGAAAAACTGTGTGTTGAAATAAATAGTTTCAAGAGTGACTATGAAATCGGACAAATTAACGCTGTGTCACATGTGTATCCGTGTGCTGAAATTACCGGTTGCTACCGACATTATAACGCTGCAGTATGGAAAAATGCAAAAAATGTAAATTGACTAATACAAAGGAAGGACGTACAATTTCCAGGATTATATCTATAATGCCCTTAGTGCCAGCTAACGATATACCTACCTACTGCATGGAATTACATATTAAATAACTCACCAAATACACCAGAAATGAAAAAATTCCAAACCTATTACGAAAATCAATGGTATCCAAAACTACTTACATCTGTTTTGAGCTGTGCATACCAAAGACACAGAACCACAAATGCCCTCGAAGGCTGGCATCACCGCATTAACAGACGTATCCCCCAAAAAAACCTTCACTATATCTGTTCGTATACAAATTGCAGCAAGAAAGTAAATACTGGGACAATATACATATATCAACAATCTTTATTTCATAAGTTCCGGCAGAATAGAAAAACTAAAGACATCCATTTCGATGAACAATATAAAAAATTGTTACAAAAGTTTAATGATAACAGTTTGACACTGCCGGAATTTCTGCGTAAAGTTATTTTTCTGCAATTATACAAATAGTGTTTTTTTTTATTATACCGACCGCTTACAATCAATAAGCTGATCTTTGTGTAACATTTTATAATTTGAAATATACCTAATTTGAAATATATACAAAAAAAAATAACTTTTTGAAAAAGTTATAATTTTTGTAATTTATTGTATGTAGTATGATTCTTATTCTTAACAACATCTGATATTTAAGATTAAATTTTCAATTTATTTTATGTTAAAATAAAATGAAAATGAATAATGATAAATACTGATAAAAAAAAAATATTTGTTTTATTTATAAAACATGGGCCTACTTGCAATGTCACTTAAGTAAATAGCACATTATTATATTAAACTTATAATTATCATTTGAGAATGTATCATTTTGATAATGTGGCATTTTGATAGTGTGGCATTCTGCTAGTGTGGCGTTTTGCTAATGTGGCCTTTTGCTAATGTGGCATATTGAGAAAGGGCATTTTGCGAATGTGTCATTTTGCTACAGCATTTCATTTTGAAAATGTGGCATTGTGCGCCTAATCCATCTTATTTCCGAGAGTACTCAACTGTTGTATAGCATTTATCAGCATCCAATCAAGCCTCAATGCAATGAACTCCGACAGAAACTTTATAACATTTTCTTCAAGTGCTAAACTAATTTTATGTTATTTAGCAGTTGTGACTACTTGTGTCAACGCAGAAGGAAGGACTGATGGCAGAGTTTAATATGAGTTAAGACTGTTTTGCTATATTGTGGGTGCTATTTTTTAGGTCAAAATAATCTTTTGAGGTCCATGAATGTTGGTTTCTAGTGTGGCTGTACTCTGTGTTAGTTAATTGTATGAGGACTTTGACTATTACAAAAATTGTATAAGGTAAGATGGAGACAATGTCTAATTACACTTTCATTTTCATAAGCTGATGATGTTGCGCGCCAATTCTAGCATTCAAATAAAACAGTCATTATGTAACAAAATCTAAGCCGACAAATCTTTCGTTCAATCTATTCTGGAGCCCATTTAAGACTCAGACTGCGGTTAAGCAGCTCTATTCGAGGCGTGTAATTGGATGTGTGAGAGAAAGCCAAGGTTTGCGGTTCCAATGTCTATTGGACTAATCGTTTTAAAGGATAGTGAATTTGGTTTTAAAGCTATTGCTATGTTAATTGAGAAATTAAACTGTGTTTGTACATAGGAATACAGGAACAATTTGTTTTTTCAACCCCCGATGCAAAAGGGGTGTTAAAAGTTTAATGTATATTAAATGTTTGGATACAATACACCTATATACACGTATTAAAATAGAGGAAAACTATTTTTAGGGTCCTTATTCATTATGTTTTTTAGTTTCCGCGGCAAGCCCGCGGGAACTGGCGCATGCGCGGTGTGCTCAAAGATTTCTGCGCGTTTGCGCCATGCATTTCTATGCGCAGCTCTCTATTTACCATTATGACAAGATTTTGACAGTACGACGCGCGGGCTTGCCGCGAAAACGAAAAACCCCAGGACGGACCCAGGTTTGACTTGAACTGGGGACCATAGGGGTACCGCGGTCCTAATCCGTTACCCCTAAGGGCACGGGTTACTTTTTTTTAAGATAACTAGAATTGTGGAATTGTGGTCCCACATTAATAGCAATCCTGTTAACCAGACCAGGTAAGCTCAATGGCTTGTGTCAGGATTGGGTTTACGTCGGTAGAATAATGGGTAGGATTAGAATCCGCGACCTCACGATTGTAAGTCGTGCTCACGATGCCTTAGCCATTATGCTACCGCTAACCGAGCCATGTCAGCCAGAATTAAGATGCTATTTTAGGGCAATCGTCACGTCATCTAACGTGTTCCCAAGGGACTTGTACGGCTCTGTGAGTTTCATTGCAGAATCCCTTTAAACAGACTTTTGATGACGTTAGCCCTGTTATTTTTTAATTTTCCCTGCGGTTTATACCGTCTTAAGAATCTTCTTCCCTTTAATACCAAGCTAGTGCTTTTTCAAGCGCTGATATTTCCCTTGACTGACTATGGTGATGTATGCTATCTTGACCTGAATGCAGAGTTCCTTAATAAATATGACCGTCTTCTAAATAATAATAATAATAATATATTGGGACAACTCACACAACGCTATCTGATCCCAAACTAAGCAAAGCTTGTATAATGGAAACCAGACAACTGATACTTATTACTTATAGACTATGACTTATATATTTCTAAATACCTACATAGATATAGAAAAATATCACCCAGACACAGAATTAACAATCGTGCACATCACACAAAGTTTTATCTTGGGTGGGGATCAAACCCACGACCTCTTGCGTAGCAGTCGGATACACTCTCACCGCGCCACAGAGGCAGTCAAAGAATAACTGCATTAGATTCATTTTTGATCTTTGAAAGTTTGACCTTGTCTCTTCTTACCGTTCCAAACTGAAATGGCTCCCTATTCGCCAGCGACGTAGTTTGCGCGCTCTCACTACACTCTATTTAATTTTTAATTCTCCTACTGCACCCTACTTGACCTCTAACTTCCAATATTTGCACTCCTCTTCCAGTAGAGATCTACGATCTATCAACAATCTGCTTCTTCTATGTCCCTCTCGTTTTTCTTGATCTTTGTCTTAATTTTAAATGTAAAGTACGCACTCCTTCTCAATCTTCCTTGATTACTAGTTGAATCACCACTACATTTGTAACTTATATGTAATTTATGTAAGTATTTATGATATTTAAGTATTTATGTAGGCATATTGTGTATTAAGTGTAATTGGGATTTGTTATATCTACTTTTATTTATTTTTTAGTTTTATTTGTTTGATTATATGTAATATCAACAGGTTTACTGCACCTACATACCTCATTTCTACATCGTCCTGAGGTAGACTGGCAGAGAATGCATTTAGCATTAAGTCCGCCTCTGTACCATTCTGCATAAAGTTTTAATAAATAAATAAATATACAACCTAAACATTTTTCTTAGGCACCTTAATAATCTTCAAAATCAGTTAGGTCCCCACAATGCTGGAGTTAGTCCAAGATAGCTACTTGGACTTCCCAGCCAGAACTCAAAGGTGTTCGTGACAGTTATATATTTAGAACATAAAAAGTCACAAATAAAATTGTAACATCTTAAAAGTGATCCTTCTTGGAATCTCAAGAACGATCACAATCAATACACGTGTTAGTAATATCTCGAAAGTTGTCAAAGTAATTAATATCAATGCGAATATCAACTTCAGATAAGTACATTGACATTTTGTAGAAGTATTCTAAAAATAGATTTGTGTTTGTCACAATTTTCCTTATTGGAAGCTATAAATAAAACAATCAATTGAAAGCTATTTATTTATAAAGTAATTGTTTCGTTTTAGAATGGTCTCGATAGTAAGGAAGGTCTTGTAGACGGCTCCCGCAAGGGATACAAGCTTTGTGTCGTGGGGGACTTTACAAAATAATAAACGGGCACAAAGTGATTCCAGACTTGAAATAACAATGTGTGGATAACACAAAGTGGTGTCCCGTGTGGGAATCGTATCAACGAGCTCTTGGCAGCAATTGTAAATACCTCACCACACCATCGAGGCAGTTAAAAAAGTATTGGAGCTCTTGTCATACATGCGATTACCCTTGCATTGTTTAACGTTATATCACTCTTGTAACATTAAGTAAAGTTACAGATAGAACTCTAAGCAGATTCCAGCGAAGTCTTAAAACACCAACAAATGAAAAACTTTGAACAAGAAACTCACTCAACAATATGAATCTATGATCACAACGTGTAAAGCATTATGCCTAACGACGCAGCTACTCGTGATCAAAACTATGATATCAAAGCCTTATACTCATCACAGGTAAAAGGTAATGAAGCGACAGAGGCGCTAACTAACGATTATTGTCTTGAGATTGAGCCACACTTCGATGAACGACAAAAGAGACTTTCTGACACTATAATTTAATATAGCGTTTACTAGCTTTCGCCCGCAAATTAGTTCGCATGAATGTTCTTATAAAAATATATCCCACACGGACGTTTTTTAGGATGAAAAGTAGCTACTACCTACGTGCTATTCCAGACTATATTCTATCTCTATGTCAAATTTAATATAGATCCAATTACCAGTTGTGGCGTGATTGAATAACAAACATCTATTCATATATCCAAACTATCCCATTTATAATATTAGTATTGATTTCTGTCTGTATGTCTATCTGCATATTCTAAAAATATCTGTATGGCTGGAGGAATTTTTGATTCATGTGGATGCGTTAGCCATTTACGGCTAGCTTTAGTAACACGATAGTGACATGTAATACAAATGAAAAAAATACGACTAATCTTTTATCTGCTTCGAATTAAGCATATTAATTAAACATAGCTAAAAACTGAATACGACACATTTGATTGTGTTTATTGTTTCCATTTTTTCATGTAGTTCATTCAAATTAGCGATCTACCTTGGAATGAGAGATAATAAGAAGAATTTTTATTTAGGTGTTCTAAAAGTTATCTCAAAAGCCTTATAAAATCCCGTGTCCGCGTTGTAAGTTGTGCATTCATTACCGTGGCACGCTTTTATCTGCTTCGCAAATCCAAACAATTTTGATTCGATGTGTAAACGCGCAAATATTGTTTTGACATCCTTCTGAGTTGATACTATTATAAACTGTAACATAAATATCTAATTTAAGTAGGTAACGCACTCCAGCTACCCACCCATGATCAGTCAGCCTGATGCAGCTATATACTACGGAGCATAACACTTCGTTACTCCTCAAAATACACGATCAAAGTCACTATCTATTAATCCAATTATGCTAGAAGCGTATGCGACAGTATACGTACATAACCTGTTTAGCAAAACAACTTTTGTTGTGTTTACACTTAACTTCCTTATTCAAAATTGCCAAAATAAAAATAAATTTTCGAAACATTTTTAGTTTCCTTATCACTTTATCTAAATACGTGCAACGTCTACCTTACAGACGATGCACATTCTTCAATTAAATATAGAACCTTATTTACAGATTGTCATGGTTCATTTTTAAATGAAAGAATCTTCAAAACAACGAAGCCTTGTAAATTTCTTGAAAGGGAACTTTGCCAAAATACTCATGCAACCCGAATTATCCTTATTCGTTATGATTTAAAATCCTTTTTTGCATGTTATTCATCAATTGTCTGTTTTGGTATATTCAGTCAAAGTTTCTCAATAATTAAGTCACAAGTTGCAGTCAGCAATCTGAATGCACTGCTCAAACAATTAACTGCTTTATGTTGTGGAGCCAAAATAACAACTACATACACCATCATAACTTGTATCCTCTCTTATCTCAGACGAAGAAAGCAATTGAGAGGCGGCGGGTTTGAATCGCACCCATTAAACTACTCACATGAACCCACTCAAAACAGAAGCAATATAGGTTAAATGGAGAGGTTAACCACATCATTAGTTGGTAATGTTGAAGGGTATATATACCTGCCACATATTATTAAAATCCGTTCAGGCATTTGAAAAAATAATTTTGGTTCTAAGGCTTTACAAAAAACAGGGCTTTCAAAGCCCGCCAAAAATCGCTTTGTTATGTAACTACAAAAATCTAAAGGACTTTGATTTGCTATAGTGAACAAGCAAATTTGTACCAATTGTAGGTCACAAAATGGTCAAACAAACTTTTCCAACTGTACTGAATGAGTAAGACATTTATTAACCAGATTACATTGTCACCGTACATTATCATACTGTGAGGTTCATATTTTAAACGTCTGCATAACCATTAAATCTTGTAAACGTCAACTGTGATCTCCTTTAAGATGTTGCAACTTTTATAATAGCTTATTCAGTGAAAATAACTTTGTAAGAATATTTTGCATAAAAAGTTTTGTTCAAGATTTTTTCACGAAAAGCGTTGTTCATTATTTTAACCGTGCACCGTTAACCATTTGGCCGTGTGGTACCGGCTTAAGAATAGTATCAACTCATCTCTTTCCGTGGGTGTCGACAAGGTAATTAAGGGATGTCACACCGGAGGACGGGCAGCAGCGTTCTCTGCGTACTTTAAAGCCTTATTGGGATCGCCAATGCGCTCAACAAGCATTGCGTGTATGGCGCATACTCCCAGGATCTATATTACGTAGGTTCTACTGGGGAGATCAGTGCCCAGCAGTGGGACATCATATAGGTTAATATGTCTTATTTTAACGACTGCCCTGGTGGTGCGGTAGAACGACTGTTGTGTTAGAGGTTCTTTTTTTAATTATTTTAATGAAGGCTTACAGACTAATAGGTTACAATAATCTAGATTATTTAAATTATTTTATCGCTAATTACAAGTCTCCCTTATGTCTTCTATTTTCATACGATACAGATTTATAAATGTTTGTTTAAAAGTTCGTGTTACCTACTTTGTGTCCCTTAATATTTTTGTAAGGTACCCTGCGATACAAATCCTGGTGTGGGAATACTTGTTAGTTTTTGTTTGTTTAAATATACTCGTATGTTGTATTTTCTTTACAACATACGAGTATACTTTTATGTTTTTTTTTTAAATTTCTAACAAGGTACATTAAAGGCCACATAATCTTTATAATGGCTGAACGTTTTTTTTATGTCTACTAGCTTTCAGCAAAAAACTTTAAGTTTCAATTATCTTTATTTCGTAAAACCAAATCAATGATTACATAGTTTGAAAAAAAAACAAATAAGTATAGTTAGGCGGCAGTTCCAAGGTTAAAGCTCATGAGTATATGACACTATCAGTATAGTGTCTCCTTTCCAGGGACTCAAACTATCGCCATACAAAAAAATATTATAATCAGTTTCGTGGTTTAAGCGTGAATAACAGACGTACAGGCCAAGTTATTTTCACATTTATAATATTAGATTCAATTTCGGCATTTTGATTTTACAAATAGACACATGGACGTTGTCATCAATTATTATAATAGTCCACTTTATCATAGCGGTAGAAACATTATTAATGACTAAATAATAAGTCTATTTTGGCCTGACATGCCATCTAAATACTTAAACGAGGAAACGTCTAATTGGTTAATTATATTTTACGAACAACGTGTAATTATAATTTTGTGTTGGTGTTCCAATAAAAATTAACCGGCTTCGGGAAAAAGGGTGGTTCTCTGTATATACGTACGTATGTTCTCGATTTTTTCAAACTGCTGATCAGATTTGGATGGGGTTTTCGTTAGTATATTTTTCTGGGAAGGTTTTAGTGTATAAAACGTGGTCTTAGGTTATAAGACACAGGAGTTGTAGACTAAAACATATAAGTAAGTCATCGAAATTTAGTCGATCCGTTTTTATGAATCAAAACCTATATTAATATATAAGTTTATAAAATTATATTTACTACGGGTCTTAATCGCGTAAATAATTTAAGGTAATATACTTTGTTTATTGCCCAACGTTTTGACCGTATTTCGCCTCCGTGAAGCGCGGGTTTCGGAAACTACCCTCGCTGTAAAATCCGTAGTATATATAATTTTATAATGTCGCGAAAGTTAATCCACATTCAATAAATAAGTTATTGATAAACTAAGTTTTAACGTGCTTTATTGTCCAGTACCATTATCTGATTTTCATCATTTTTCCCAACAAGCAAGTGAGTGCATTCCTAGTTGGACCGTTATTTCCTACTCAACGACCAACGGATTATATCTGGCTACCCCTTACCACGATATTTTTATTTTTATAGGAAATTACACTGCACAGAGGATTTTCACTGGATTCTGTTTAAATTTCAGTTCTTAGTCGAATATAGGATTATGAAAACTACTACCAGTTACTGATATAAATCTAATTGAATAATATCTACGTATATTCCGGGTCGTGAAGTGTATTTTCTTAGCTTGGCTAAAAATGGATAAAGAAACAAATTCATTGGTGAAATTAATTTATGAATTCCTATTTAGTTTTTATTTCTTTTATTATTCAGGATCAGCAAACAGATATAAGTACATAGTTTTAAATAAATATTTTAGATAATATTGCAGTCCACATTCACAGGTTATCATAATATTATTTGTAGTATTAGATAAAAAAATAAAATTCAAACTTCGAAAATCTTTATTTCGTAAAACCAATTCAATGGTTCTTTGAAAATATAATTTTAATGTAATATTAAATCAACACAAAATGAACACAATATTTTTTCATCATTAATCAATTCTTGAAATCTTTTGTATATCTTTAGACAGTTTAAAACTTTAAATATAACTTTATAGTTTATATCAATCTCTATTATTATAGAATTTCAGTAACATGTTTACGTAAAGTTGCAATAACAGCATACAATATCAGATATCCAGTTTAAAATGGATATGATCGAAAATCAATAGTACTGTTTGTACCGCAGGCCAGTTTCCCACAGGAAATAAAGCGAAGTATACATAGCTTACTGACCGCTGTAAGAGTATAAGTAGAACCACCACAGAGAATAATTTAGTAGAACATTTACTGAGAACATACTAGCTATTGAATGAAGAAAATAATTTGGATAAAAGAATGATTAAGAACAAGAATGAAAACATGCATTTGAAAGAAAAAAAAAAACTTGAGAGGTGTCAAGGGACACCCAGATGGAACGAAGTTCCTTTTGATTAATTAGTAAAGGAATTGTAATATTTTTTTTTTATTTTCAAGTTATAATAATATTTTTTTTATTATTAACAAATATAATGTAATATAAACTTATTCATATAGTAATAATTATTATAAGAGAGTAAGAGAGACAGACAGAGAAACATGCGCACGCCGCACGGCTTACAATGGCTTACTATAGCAAAAAGTGTCGTTACAACTTTTCGTATGATTTTTTTCCGTCTAGCCCCCTTTCAGAACGCGCGATAAGAAACTTCGTTCGAATAAAGTTCAGATCCAGGTGGAATACGAGACTTTCGATCTCTATATCGGAGTGTGAAAGCGAACTGTGTCGCTGAACTCAAATTTCTCCTTCCTCTTTGCAAGCGGGTTACCGCTTACCGCTCGCGCGATCTACCGCTGTTGTTAAGAACTAATACGGTACTGCTATTTATTTAAACGACTCCTGCAGCAGTGTACAAGCCCTGTGTCGCGGGGGACTTTACAAACATAAAAGTCACGGACACATTTTACACCCAGACTCGGAACAACAATTTGTGGATCCCGTGTGGGAATCGAACCCACGACCTCTTGCGTAGCAGTCGGATACACTTCCACCGCGCCACAGAGGCAGCCAATTTTATTATATTCCTTTGGTATGATGACGCAGGCATACCTTTAAAGTAATTGGCAAGAAATGCCTATAAAATTACTATAAGAACAAGAATTGTAGAAAATTATATTGACCACCACATCATAGTATGTTCAACTAGTATCGAAGGAATAAAATTGATTTCCCTTTTGATGGTAACAAGTTTAGAAACGAAGTATAACTCATCACAACAGATAGAGGACAAATCTGTGAACAAAGGTCATTTTATTCCAATCTGAGACAGTGTGGCATGGGCAGAGGGTAGATTGAATTGTGCATTGGTCATTTATGGGATAGACGTTTCTTCATCCACTCTCTTTTCTCCGTGTACCTACTCTTGCACACTTGTCTTTACCAGGCAATCCATTACATGAAATACGTACCTGGCATGATAGTGTTTATTTCTTTTAAGTTTTATTCTGTTAGGTGGCAACCTATACACACGAACGAACACAAAACACACGTACATAATAAACGAAGTCAAAGAATATTATTCTGTTAGTTTTTGTGAAATGGCCATTATGGTCCACTACCTTTTGTGCAAACTGCTTCGATTCTTATCTATTTGTACGCTTTTGAAGGAATTCTATTTTAGTTCCTCGATTGGATTATACGTGGATTTCTCACTTTCAACTTTATTTTTAACTTTTCCAAGTGTGAATATTGTGATATCTTGGAACGATTTACACAACGCCATCTGATCTCAGGGCTACAAACAGACAACTGACAAATAAATTACACCCAGACACAGAATAAACCATCACCAAAAGTTTTATTCTGGGTAGGGATCGAAGCCACGACCTCCGGCTTAGCAGTCAGGGTCACTAACCACTAGATCAACAAGCCAGTCGTTTATTATTTAGCAAACAGCAATTGTGTTTTTCATTTCGTTTAATATAACATAAGCAATATAATAATGTGCTATAAGCTTTTTGAAGTAAAGAGATTACAGTATAGGAAGGATGGTTGGACCAAATGTACACAATAGCACTTAATGTAATGTATCTATTATCTATTAGGTACAAAAAAATAGTCTAATACAGCGCCCGTTCGAGTACAGGAGCGGATCCAGGGGGCAATTGCAACCCCCCCCCCCACAGACATGACTGAAAGGTTTTTTTTTAGGAGAACTTTGACACTGTACCGATGTGTTTTGCAATACATGAAAATAATGTGTCTATATAATCTTATACTAGCTGTCCCGCGCATCTTCGTCTGCGTAAATTTTCCCCGTTTTTGTAACATTTCTCATTGCTGCTCCGCTCCTATTGGTCGTAGTGTGCTATATAGCCTATAGTCTTTCTCGATAAATAGGCTATCCAACAGTGAAAAAAGAATTTTTCAATTCGGATCAGTAGTTCCTAAAATTACCGCGTTCAAACAAACAAACTCTTCAGCTTTATAATATTAGTACAGATTGACACATAAGTTTTAGCTTATTCTGATAACAGTAGTGTTGGTTCCGTCACAATATCGTTCTTGCCTTTTCTGGCGGGTTTTACGTAATTTCGTGGGGGGGGGGGTCAAGTCAAATGTGTACTGTGTATCTACCTACCTACCTACCATTTTGTAACATCAGGGATGGGGGGTCCACCCCCTAATCCCCCCTGGGTACGGCCATGACATAAAAGTTATCTTCTGTATTCACTGTATTCGATATTTAGAACTATCTTCATGAGTGGAACCTGCGTCATGTCAATATGCTGCAGTCAATACCACTGGCTGTTAGAAAAACGAAAAAAAATATTATGATCCTTCCGACATTAAAAAAAAAAGTAAAAGTATTCGTAGGATATAGGTACATCACACTCACATCAAAACAATCGTTACTGTCACTCAGAGGATAGATACCGGCGGTACAATGTTCATATCATGTCATTTTGACGTCCACACGTACTCGTTGGTTTTGTTAAATATTTGCTGTTGACTGTGGGAAATTCTGTTTATTATGTACTAGCCATTACTCGCGGCTCTAACCGCATATTTATCAAAGAAATTTTGATCCGTTTCTGGGCTATGTGAGGAATTAAATTGTGGCTATGTTAGGAATAAAAAATGGCATAGGATTCGAGATGGTACGTTTAGTAATTGATGTGTTCCATTTATATTTATATACTACACTGATTTCTATAGTAGAATAGAAAGAATAAAAGAATAGAAATCGATGGCTCCTACGGATAAAAAATGGTATTCCAGTCGAGTCTGGGGAGGGGGGATGGGGGGCAACTGCCCCGTTTGCTCCCGCCTTGGATCCGCGCCTGGTATCGATATGGGCAAGAACGATATTTTGACACCAACACTGCTACCTATATCTGTCTTGTACTCAGTGGCAGAGAGTGAAGTGACAGATAGTGAGTCAGATATATACATTATTTAATTTTTATTACTCTTTCTAGAGCGTGCTCTAGAAATAGCTATATTTTATATACTAATTAATAAATAACTTTAAATGTTTTGCAAAAGCCTTAATTTTTCACGCAGTCTTTACTTACAAAAGTAAATCGTTTTCCTACCTAATACCTTAGTAAAATTATCAAATGAAGATCACGCTGGTAACACGTCGTATCGTCACGTCGTCGTATTTATACAATAATAGAATGAGATAGATACAAAAAAAATAATACATAGAAATAATTTTTATATATATTTCAGTGGAACATAAATGTTTTTAAATTTAAAACGCATTGCAAAGCATTTCTTTCAGCACTTGAAAAAGGAACTGTCCTGTACTTTTTTACTTAAGACCGACTATTGTACACTTAGTAGCGAATAAACTATTCGAATTTTAATTTTAACTAATATATATTAGGTCACGATCATTAGATTATTAGAAGATATTGATTACCCTACTGTATAATATTGTAATACCTAATCAATGTTACAGAACAAACATGTATTGAAGAGTGCCGTGTTGACGTAAATGAGCGTCCCTACTTTTGTTATTTGGAAACTTAAATGAGGATATTCTATTCGTAGAATAAACATTATATTTGAAATATGAAATAGCGTACTAAGGCACTTGTCCCACCAACTGCAAGTGAGCGAGAGATCAACTGTTTTCTCACTCAAATAAAAAAATAAATTATAAAAATAAAAAAACATTATGGCATTAATGAATCTCGATGATCTTATTAAAGTGCCTCCGACTGCATGAAATAGTATAATTATGTAGGGGATCTTGTTTCCATCTTTTCTGTGCAGGCGGGTTTTTTTTATTTTTATAATTTAATTTTTTATTTAATACTTTTTAGTAGTTGTAGGATGTAACCGATGTAGCAACTTACTTTTATCGCAGCTATTGTCAAGTATTGAAAATTGAAAAAACAATGGTTGCTAACGTAGCGTTTTTAGTATGACAGTCATAATCATGTTATACCTTTTTAAAATGCATAAGATGAGCTCTTTAATTTGATACCCATATTGCAGTATTCGAAACAACTTTTTTTTTTCACACCTCTTTATTTTGACATCTCATAGCCGCCATGTTTGTTTTTTAAAAACGTCACCTATCTAAGAACACTTGGCCGATTAAGACGAATCTAACGACGTGTGAATTGTATAAATCCGTTTAGTGGATTGTGAGATATCAGGTAATAAAGAATATTACATACATACATACATACATGGGTACAAGATACGTGCGAAAAACATAACCCTTCTTTACAGTCGGGTAAAAAAGTACAAAAGATCTTCAAATATTGTATTTTTCTTGAGTGAGAAAACAGTTGTCTCTTTAATTTACACGGGGTCTACATCCCGTGTAAATGAAAGAGATACAGTATAGGTGCTTAATGTGTGTTAAATAATAGAGGGATTTCTGACAGCAAGAATATTGAAATAGATGTATAGATTAACGGGACTTAATCACGTGAAATATTTAAAGGTTCAAACCTTATATACCCGACGTTTCGATCGAATTGCACCGATAGTGGTCACGGGTCGACAGATGGCAACTTAGCGATGTCTCCGTGATGCGCGGAGTTTTTTAACTACCCTCGCCTGGTTTTGATAATTTTGAAAAATTTTACTGTCGGTACTTCTACACACTACACTTACTACGTCTTTACACTGAGGCGTGATGTCTAAAGTTTACTTTGGGGAGCTGATATTTTCTTCTGGTTTTAAAAATACGTGTAGTTTCTTTACATAGTTTAAATCAAATTCGCTTTTTGTGTCCGTCAGCTTAGATATTTAAAACTACGCAACGGATTCTGATGTGGTTTTCACTATGCTTCAGGTAATTTCTAAGAGATGGTAATGAAGTAGGTATAATGCTTATTACGTGTATTGAGAGTGTAAGAAAGTCTGTGCTTAGCCGCAGGAAGTCGCTTAATAATATTAACAAAACACATAACAAGCTTTCAAAATCTATTATTTTCCTAAATCAGGAAAAAACGTTCAAGAGTTGTTAATAATTAAACTTAATAGTTGTCGATATTTAGCCACAAAATACTAAGGTTAACCGAGGGTAATTGCGATCCGTGTGCTCAACAGCGCCGACACCGAGCTGACACCATTTAACCCGTCACCACAATTGGTGCAATCCGGTCGACAATTTTTACTAAATTGAAAACTTTTAGTTATTTATTAGTTGTTATGAGAAATTAAGCAAAGAGGACATCCTGGCATAATATAAGACCGAAAATGATTGATCTTTCACACTATACACGACCTTTACTGAGTGAAGAATACGACTAAGAAGAGAGTTCATTTATTTACCAACTCTAATTAGAGTTGGTAAATAAATGAACTCTCTTCTATAATAATATATATATATAATTCTCATAACAACTAATAAATAACTAAAAGTTTTCAATTTAGTAAAAATTGTCGACCGGATTGCACCAATTGTGGTGACGGGTTAAATGGTGTCAGCTCGGTGTCGGCGCTGTTGAGCACGCGGATCGCAATTACCAGAAAATATCAGCTCCCCAAAGTAAACTTTAGACATCACGCCTCAGTGTAAAGACGTAGTAAGTGTAGTGTGTAGAAGTACCGACAGTAAAATTTTTCAAAATTATCAAAACCAGGCGAGGGTAGTTAAAAAACTCCGCGCATCACGGAGACATCGCTAAGTTGCCATCTGTCGACCCGTGACCACGATCGGTGCAATTCGATCGAAACGTCGGGTATATAAGGTTTGAACCTTTAAATATTTCACGATGTAAATTTTCCCCGTTTTTGAAACATTTCTCATTGCTGCTCCGCTCCTATTAGTCGTAACGCAATGTTACGATAAAAGGGCTATCCAATAAAAAAAGATTTTTTCAAATCGGACCCGTAGTTCCTGAGATTAGCGCGTTTACTTCCGCTTTATAATATTAGTATAGATATTTATCAGTGGCCGTGTTTGTTGAGTTGTCCCAAGAATATGTCGTAGTAGGGTGTCTTTTATGAACTACTAGCTGTCCCGCGAGTAGTATATTATTGGGCATTCTATTCCACCTGTCGCTCTACGAACTACGTTCGCTATCGCTCCGAACGGTGGAATAGAATGCCCAATTCGGATTATGCGTGAAGAATTGATTGGTATGTCACAGACAATTTGTATGTAATAAAATCGACTTCATAAATGTTGTAATAGAAACAGACTTTACAATAAGTATAATAAAATATACTTTGCGTCTATGATTCGTATTGTGGTCCTGAAAAGAACCTTTTTTTGTGTAGGTACCAACAGGCATTGAACCAAAAAGGCATTGTTTTGTAGTTTGCTTTTGCGCGCCCCACAACTAGTGGTACAATCGTCTGACACGCAGACTCTTGCACTTAGTGTGTTTTATTTCATCGCAGTAGCAAACAGAACCAACAGGCATTTGTTGTGTTTATTCAATGAATCATTTATAATAAAACACAGACAAACTGTAACAAAATATGATTTATTAATTAGAACTAAACACGGGATTATTGTCGAATAGACCATCGACAGACTGCACTAAGGCCTGCAGTTTACGCCATTGAGTGGAGTCTTCATTAGTCCCAAATTTTATTCGGACTAGCGCTTTCTTCCATAGTTCTTGGGATTCAGTGTTGCGAGCATCGGTTAAACGATAAACTTTCAGATCGATGTAGAAATCCCCAGTCGTCTGCGAAGTACGTCGCTCGTTGCCATTCGCTACTCTGTTGACGAAGAACGATGGCAGCACTGGCGATGAAAAATCTTCATCGTTCGCCTGACCGCGACTGATCCCAAATACATCGGATGATATAGCGTATTGCTATAATATATTTATTGTGAGTCAATGAGAAGCGAGATGAAGGGTTGTAGATTATATTGACTTGACTTAATTGACTAGCTTAATAAATCTTAAACCTAAGTATTTATACACGTAAAAATATAGGAAGTAATATTATAATAGGAGGGCGATTTGTTTATTCAGCGCCTCTTAGCAGTACGTGTAGATTGCGTAATTTATAAATAATAAAATAGACAATTAGGAAGTGCAATCTAAACACGTACTGGTGTTTCATTATTTGGTATAGGAATATACTATGGCGACTGCCATAGATATTCCCCCTTTTGTAAAAAAATTATACATTTGTAAAAATTATACATTTAAAAATTGTAAAAATTATAAGTTGAAAATTGTACAAAAAAATTGAAATATCTTATTAATTATATCTATTTCCGACAGTCTTAATCAGCATTCGAGTCCCTGACGATTCGCAACAGGTTCTTCTCTATTTTTGCTCCGATTGCTCGGTCGCTTTGCTTTTTTTCTGAAACAATAGCGTTGAATGAGTTTTAACATAAATTGTAACATTTGTTAAAGACTTATGTTGTATAGTGATTGTAAACAGAATGTTCAATCATACCTATAGGTACGTATGCTAAAGACATTAGACAGACTGAAATCGTAAGATGCATAAAAAAATTACATTAGAAATACTTGAGTTGTATATTAAGTTACCTAGAAATCGTTGATGTTGAGCACGACTTGCGTTTGCCTGCGTTGACTGTAGTAGAGCTGCCGCGGGATTTTGTTTTCTGTTTGGTATTGTTCACTAGTTCCAAGTCTTCCCACTCAGATTCATGTCTGAAATAAAGGTATAAAATTAGTGTAAACGTTAAACTTAACAGACGGACCAGAGATTCGAATTATTTGTGTTTAATACTTACATATTTTTCACGGTTTTGTGTTTATTGATTAAGGCTGGCTGATATTGTTCACACTCAAATTCAGACCTAGAATAAGGACATATACATTTTTATATACCTTCAAAAGTCATTAACAAAACTTGAACAACTAGGTTTGAATAACTAAAAAAAAAAATCGAAATCGGTTCAGAAGATAACAAGAGTTAATAATTGTTTGCTTCGCTATCATGGTTCAAGTAAAAAATAATCTGTAAGGAATTTAGTTAGCACAACATACACATTAAAAGTTCGTTCCAAGTAGGTATGTTTAATACTCACATTTTTCGGTCGGTTTGGTACTCGCAATCAAAATGACTACAACTGTTAGAGATTGTTTCGACTGGGGTCTTCGAAATGTTTGTGTTGAAATCCCTGTGTATCATGCTGATTATAAACCAAAACCTTAAAATAATTTACCATGTTAAAAATTCACTGCTACCTAACGAAACCATCGTAAAACAGAACTTTTTATTTTGATCGTATTATGAACAAACAAAAGACAATATTTTAGTATTATAGACTGTTGATGCAGCTAAAACTTGATTACATGAATAGCATGCGAGTGAATTCGCGTCAACCTTAGCCAATATAGCTTATTAGACAAAACACATTTTTGCTGTATGGAAATATTTAATTAGGTGAGGCACACGTGTAATTTTTGCGCAATAGATATCTAACATAAAATAGGTATATATTTTAAGTATTTCAGTATACTAAAAATAAATGAACGACATAACCTCGTGATATCAGTACAACGTTATTTAATTTATTCATTTTTTTAATAAATTTGGTAAATAAGATATACTGTTACTTTTAAGAGTAAAGCTGAGGACAGTCAGATCAAGGAATTGAGCACATATTGCAGGTAAAATAAAAACAAATTAAGATTTACTTATTTTTTTTTCATATACCTACATTATAAGTACATATTTATGAATACTCAGTATTTATATTTTCTTTATTTTTGTTTCAGTAATATTGTGGTAAACACAAATACCTGCTTGCCAGTTACATGCTTCGAACTCTAGACTTATTATTATAATTATCAGAGGACAGTTAAATAAAGGAATTTGGCCACATACATATTGCAGGTAAAATTAAAAACTTGATATTTGACTTTTTCGTACATAATATAGACACATACCTAATATATATTATAAGGAATACTAAGTATATTTTATTTATTTTTGTTTCAGTAATATTGCGGTAAAATCAAATACCTACATGCCAGTTACATGCTTCGAACTATAGACTAATTATTGTTATCAAAGGACAGTCAGATCAGGTCAGAATTGTTACAGAGGTGAAAAAAGTCCTGTTGCGATTCCAGTTACGTTGTTTGTTGTTTGTGTATTTAATGCTGGGAGTTACTTGTAAGTATTAATCTCTATTGTAATTTGTTATTTTATTTGAGGGTTAATCAATAAGTGATTGAAAAAGTAAAACCAAATAATGCCTCACTGTTCAGTTTGCAGATTGTTTGTAAATAGTCGTTGTTGGTCTAGTCATTTACGTAGCAATAATCATAAAAATAATAGTACGACCCCTATGTATGATAACATTGCTGTTATTAATTCTTCGTTTAAACAACGTATTGTGAGTTACAAAATAGCTGCAACTGGGAATCAACCCCAATATTTCCCGGAGCAGTTTTTGAATAGTATAAGTGAACAAGTAAAATATCTTATTGATATTTCATTACAGAAACACACATGTATTAAAACAAATTTCGAATTATTTTCTTTTTTTCTAATGTTTAAAAATGATTTACAGGAAATTAAATCATTTACTTCAAAAAATTTAATCATACTTGTTGATTATGATTTCGATACAATTTATAAATCAGCAGTAAATTTATTGTTAAAAAAAATTGAAGAGTTTCAGGAGAGAGATAGTGGTTGGTCATTTTTATGCAATTCACATTTAGAAATAAATATTAATAAATTTCAGCCTCTCGGTGGATCAAAGTTTGTAAATTTACCCAAAAATAATAAAAAATAAAAGGGCTTGTTTAAATATTCGGAACAAAGATAAATTTTGTTTTCTATGGTGTATCGTGGCTGCCTTATACCCTACGACGCGACACCCTGATAGAATTACATCCTATCCTCATTTCCGTAATGTTTTAAATATTAACGATTTAAAATACCCTATCACTTTTGCGGACATAGCAATTTTCGAGAAAAATAATCCTTTTTAAATATATTCGTATATGGATTAAAAAATGAAAAGACAATCGTGGGGCCTTTGTATAAAACAACTAATAATAAATATAAAAGTATTCATCTTTTGTTACTAGAAAATAATGACAATTCTCATTTTTGTCTCATTAAAGATTTGTCTCGTCTAGTCAGAAACCAGATCACTAAACATCATGGTAAACTGTACTACTGCGAAACATGTTTATTGTTTTTTCCAACACACGTTCAAATTGAGTCACATCTGTGTGGAGGGATTGTCACAGTTTTACCAGAACAAGGCTCGCTAATATACGCTGATTTCGAAACATTACTTAAACCGATTTCCAGCGATGAATTTGACACCAATAACACATCGTATTCGCAACGACACGTGCCGAGCGCATTCGGTTACAATGTTGTATCTTCAATGAATTATAACTTTGAAGGCTATAAAAGTTATCGCGGTAATGATTGTGTTTCTAAATTTATACAATTTCTTATTCAGGATGTGAAACAAATACATAGAATTTTAACCAAAAACGAACCAATGATATTTACAGAAAAAAATGCCCGAGACTTTAAACGTGCCAATAAATGCTATATTTGTGATAATTTACTCTTTAGCGATAAAGTAAGGGATCACTGTCATATTACGGACCAATACCGAGGTGCAGCACACCGTCACTGTAATCTACAACATAAACAACCAAAATTCGTACCAATATTTTTCCATAATTTATCTGGATATGACTGTCATTTATTTATAAAAGAGCTAGGAGAAATTTCAGGGAATATTTAAAATAATTCCCAAAACCAAGGAAAAAATATATATCTTTCACAAAATTTATACCTATTGGAGATAACGAGTATATACAATTAAGATTTCTAGATTCTTTTAATTTTTTAGGGACAAGTTTAGACAAACTTGCTAAAACATTGCAGATCGATGATTTTAGTAACCTTCGAAATCATTTTTCTAAAGAGAGACAATTCAGTTTATTGACTCGAAAAGGAATATATCCGTATGATACCTTTTGACAAAGAGACACGATTGTAAGCTTATTTATAAATATTAATGAAATATTGTATAGTTTTGTAGAAATAGAGATTTTGTACATAATTTTACCATAATATAGTTTACTTAACATGTATTATCGTTTAAAAACTATTCTTGTTATACAACTTTATTTTAAGAATGTAAATAAAAATGAATAAATAGTATTATTACCTACATTATTTAGTTTCATTTTAAATAACAAATGTTTATTATTCCATTTCTCTGTATAGGTACCTACTTCCCATATAAAAAGTTTAGTTGACATTTTATATTTAAGGTGCTCCTACACCTGAAATATTCCCCTGTAATGTAACGTTACAGAGTTGAGCATTACATCAATGAGGCAGGTGAACTATTCATTACCATACACAACCCTCACATTACAAAGTAATATTTTACAGTCGAATGCTTGTTAGTTAGGAAGACAGTTTGAATATTGTTACTTTAGGTTGATATTCTGTCGAATACTCCAGGTGAGGGAGCACCCTAACAAAATATGACTCAAGCGAAAAAGTGTAATCAGAGTAATGTGTTGCAATGATATCGTTCAACAATTACCTAATGAATTATCTTTATTAATAATATTATAAAGCGGTAAATTTGTTTGTGAGTTTGTTTTCCAAGTTCGTTTGTAGAGAATAATCTTTGAAGCTACTACTGATTCTTCTCACTGAGTATTGTAGGCAATATTATATCATCATTCTATGAGCTATGGGAATGGAGTAGTAACCAGAGTAGTATTAAACAAAGTCAGTCTAGCTGTCTGTACGCTTAGACCATTTAAACTGTCAAACGGATTTTCAAGCGATTTTCACCATTAGTTTGTTAATTTATTCGTAATGTTTATAGTTCTTTTTGCTCGCGACTCTGTTTACTGCACATAATATCTGAAATACTGTGAGCGAAGCCGCGGGCGAGTCGCTTAGAAAGTATAAATAGCGTTGGGTTTTGTTTGTTAACAAATATGGTCATATTTCGTGTTGTAACATGAAACTCAATGTTATTGCAACATAATAATATCTACCTATACCTCTATCGTTATGAAACTAATTAATGATGACAAAAACCTACATTTTACCGACTTCAAAAAATAAAGTGGTTCTCATTTCGGGTTGATTTTTTGTTTAATTAGCCATACCATATTAATATGAATAAGTACATGTTTAAACATGAAAGCATAAAATAAAGTTTATTGAACTTCAAACCAGCAATCTTGCAATCTTCTAGTTGTATTTGAATTATGCTAAATTATATCATAAGCATATTAAATTAAGATTTGTTTTCAAAGTAAGTATTTCATAAAGAAGATATAAAATACCAAATAATAATGTCTATTGTAGCAACTATTTTTATTGCATTTATAAATCATTACTCGTCTTGAGTAGAACTTTGATATTGGAATATTATAAATTGAATAAACAGTAATTATGTCAACGGTAAGTAAAAAAAATATTTGTCATTAATCTAAACTTAACGTTATTTCATCATCATCATCAGCCTATCGCAGTCCACTGCTGGACATAGGCCTCTCCAATTGCACGCCACTTTGTTCTATCTTCGGCTTCTCGCATCCAGCTCCTGCCAGCCGTTTTGCGTAAATCATCACTCCACCTGGCCTGAGGGCGTCTTACACTACGTTTGCCGTGCCGTGGTCTCCACTCAAGAACTCGTTTACCCCAACGGTTGTCGGTTCTTCGGCAAATATGGCCAGCCCACTGCCACTTCAGCTTGCTAATCCGGTGGGCTATGTCGATAACTTTGGTTCTCTGCCGGATCACCTCATTTCTGATTTTGTCCCTAAGAGAAACTCCGAGCATAGCCCTTTCCATAGCCCGCTGAGCGACTTTGAACTTGTGGACTAGCCGTACCGTCAGTGTCCACGTTTCGGCTCCGTATGTCATGACGGGTAGGACGCACTGATTAAAGACTTTAGTCTTTAGACATTGTGGGATCGACGATGAGAAGACTTGACGTAGCTTACCAAACGCTGCCCAACCCAATCGAATTCTCCTGTTCACCTCGTCCTCGAAGTTGTTTCTACCTAACTGCAATGACTGCCCGAGGTACACATATTTTTGAACAACTTCGAGAACGGCGCCGTGCACCGCTATCGGTTCCGGTAGTACATGTTCATTGAACATGACCTTGGTTTTATCCAAGTTCATCCGTAGGCCGATGCGTACAGAGGAGTCAGCCAGGTCATTCAGCATCAGTTGCAGGTCCTGCAGCGTTTCCGCCATAATGACAATGTCATCTGCAAATCGCAAGTGAGAGATGTATTCACCATTGATGTTGATGCCCCGCCCTTTCCAGTGCAGCGTCTTGAACATATCCTCCATTGCATTTGTGAACAGTTTAGGGGAGATAACGTCCCCTTGCCTCACTCCTCGATGCAATGGTATAGGTTTTGTTTCCTGATTCTGTACTTGGACGGACATTGTTGCGGCTTCGTAGAGACATCTCATCACTTGGATATATCGCCAATCTACTTGGCAGCGCTGCAGAGACTCCAGAACGGACCAGATTTCAATCGAGTCAAAGGCCTTCTCATAGTCCACGAATGCTAGACACAGGGGCTATACTCTTGGGTCTTTTGTATAATCTGCCGCACTGTGTGGATGTGGTCTATGGTGCCATATCCGCTCCGAAATCCAGCCTGTTCCGGTGGTTGGAATTCGTCAAGTCTTCGCGCAAGGCGGTTCGTGATGACTCTTGAGAACAGCTTATAGACGTGGCTCAGAAGAGAAATAGGTCGGTAGTTCTTCAGCCGGGTCTTATCTCCTTTTTTGAAGAACAAGACGACTACGCTTCTACTCCACGCCTCCGGAGTTCTCCCTTCGAACAGGACAGCATTAAAGAGCTTTTGGAGCTCCCTCAGTACGGGTTTACCTCCAGCCTTTAACAGCTCTGTTGTAACGCCATCCTCTCCAGGGGCTTTTCCATTTTTTAGCTGTCTAAGAGCCAGCACGATTTCGTCAATGTTGACTTCTGGCAGGTCTTCGATGTAGTGGCGTGTTAGAGTGGCTCTAGGACCCTCATCTTCTGGATCAGGTCGAGATGCATGCGAAGCGTATAGCCGGCCATAGAAGCCTTCCACTTCAGAGAGGACTGCCGGCTTCGAGGAAACGACTTCTCCACTTGTTGTGGTCAACTTCGTCAGGTGGCTTCTTCCAAGAGATTGTACGAACACTTTTGACCCCCGGTTCTGCTCGATCGCTCTTTTAATCAAAAGAGTGTTGGAGCACCGAAGGTCGTGTCGTATAAGTTTATTGATCTCTTGGTTTAGAGCGCGCTTTTCCGACGAAATGACGGGTGGGTTTTCACGTCGTTCCTTCATTAGCCCTAAAGTCCTTTCCGAAAGCTTTGACTTCTTGCCCTTACGCTGCATTTCACAAAATCTTGTACCTTCTTCCCTGAGTATCCGAACCACATTTACGAGCTTCTGGTTTACGTCTGTTGTGGTTTCCATGGCAGCAAATCGGTTATCCAGGTTTGACTGGAACGCTTCGGATCCTATCATGGTTTGGAGCAAAGTAGGTCGGAGCCTGGACCTCATCAGACGGGCACGTTCCGCCTTGAAGTCGATATTCAGAGAGCCTCGGACAAGTCGGTGATCACTACCGGTATTAAACCTTTTGATCACGGTGACGTCTCTAAATATATGCTTTTTGTCCGTCAAGATGAAGTCGATCTCGTTTTTCGTCATAGTGTCGGGGCTTTGCCACGTCCACTTCCTTTGGGACCGTTTCTTGAAAAAGGAGTTCATCAAGAATAGCCCCTCCCGTTCGAGGAAGTTGACTAGCATTTGCCCCCTATGATTTCTGCTTCCAAATCCATGGGATCCTACTACCAATTCGCTGCAATTTTGTACTCCCACTTTAGCGTTGAAGTCCCCCATAACAACGTTGTAGTGGGTCTTAGTGGTGGAGTGGAGGGCCCTCGATATGTCATCGAACATATCCTCCACTTCGTCGTCTGGATGTGCCGAGGTCGGTGCGTACACTTGCACTACCTTGAGGCTATACCTCTCGATGAGCTTGATAATGAGGTACGCTACCCTGTTCGACACGCTAGACATTTCCACAACGTTGTCAGAAAGGGACTTATTTACCAGAAACCCAACACCACCTTGGGATTGTTGGTCTCCCTCGCGGAAGTACATAAGGTGGCCTGACTCGAGGGTTATGGTGTCCTCTCCCTCTCTTCGGACTTCACTTAACCCGAGGATATGCCACCTAATCTTCCCAAGTTCCACCTCAAGTTGTGCCAGATGCGAGTCTAGCCGTAGCGTGCGTCCGTTATACGTCGCGAGGGTCAGTCGGTTGTGGTGGCCTTCCGTAGCCCGGAGATTCTTAGCACCCCCCGCCACGCCGTTACCGTGGACGCCACCATGTCCAGGAATAGCGTGACTGCCGGGAACTGGGGGCCGTGGCTTTTGTGCTTGGTGCATATGGGGGAAATGCCCATAATCGCCACGCTGGGCAGGCGGGTTGGCGATCGCAGGGCGTAGCTCTCGCATCAGTGACGCTGCTGCCCGTCACTGACCTGTTACTTTAGCTACGCCTTAAATTGGGATGGTTATACCGCCACCAGCCGGTCGCCAGAGCCTCGTTCGTTGTATAGCAGGATGTACCGCGTGCAGGTGAGGTTGGCTTGGAGCGAAAGATGGTGATGCGCCCCCTTACATCCGTTATTTACCTTCTTATTATTATACGTATTTGAAAACTGACTTTGTTTTTATTTTATTTCAGGTTTCTGACTCCGAGATTGCCTTCAGTCAATACGCTCAAGATCCTTATGAAGACTACTACCGAGAAATGCTGCGTGACGTCCCCGAACCATCTATAGAAGTCACCAAAGACCAGAAATCAAAAAAACGATGCAAGGCAAAGAAACCATCGCTAACTAAGTCATTCGTTATGAGTCGGGTGCAACGTAAAGGCATTAAATTAATAAAAATTTTAGTTCTTGACATAAGTGATAGTGGTTCTCATCAAGATAGTGACAGTGTTAGTGAAAATGTAATTTTAGATGCTCAGTACATAGTTAAAGACGTTCACGATAGTGTCATGGATGAAACTGAATCTTTATTGAAAAAGATTTCAAAATCTTTAATAGACTATGATTTTTAGATATATATATATATATATATTCGTTAATATGATTGTGAACTATTTACTGTAATAATTTTATACAATTTTTTATGTACCTATTGTATGTTGTAGTATAAATTTGTTAAATAATGTATATATTACAAAATTATTACAGTAGAAAATATCATAATAAAAACAACATGTATGAAATAAAATTTGTTTTATTTCTAAAGATTAACTAAGTACATATTTCATTTACAGTTCAAATATTTTTTTATGCACAACACATTTTTAAGAGCACACTGTTTTAAATGTTTGTTACAATTTAAATTAGTTTTTCCACCACAATATTTTTTATGTAGCATGGATAAATTCGGACATTGATTTTCATCTAGTTCTAACACCTTACAATTCTCGCAAAGTTCCTTAACCCACTGCACTTTCTCCATTCCTTTCACAAGAGTTGTCTTATTTTCTAGATAAGGGATAATTATGCGTCGAAATTCTCTGTAGTCAATATATCCCTCACTCCAAGATAGACCTCTGTTTCTTTCCAACCATTTAACTTGTTTTTTTTCTTCTTAAGTTAAATATTTAAACAAATATGGAGGTTTAATTAAAAACGTTTGAGTATAATCATGCGTGGTAAACGCTAATTCTTTTATTATGAAATTGTTGTAATAGTCTTTAAATCCTTGAATATCTAGGATGACAGTATCAAGATTCATGATATTTTTCTTACAGTAGAACTGAGTGGTTTATATTCGATTATACAATCGTTCAATATGAGACAGTAAGCAGAAGTCTGATTAGGTATGTCTGAGTCACTCTCTAGTTCTATTCTCACATCGACCACGGGCCCTGACTTCAGATTATCTGACTGTCTAGAACAGTCGATCACAAATAACGGTGCTAATTCTTTAAATTGTTTCTCACTTAACAAAGGTTCTGAGCGATGTCCATAGTAAGACTGTTGGAATCGAGTATATTGTTCGTATAATAAAGCAACTTTGTTATTTGTGAAATTCACATTTAGATTTTCATATGGAAAGTAAGTTGAATTAAGGTACACTCTTACATCACGAATATGACAGTGGTCGAACCGAGACATGTCAGTATTTGCATTATTTTTTCTATTTGTTTGTAGACCAATTATAACATATCTTGGTTTCTCAATTTGTGATGAAGTTTTGACAGACCAAGTATGTTTTGTAGTTTTAGGTAAAGCAGGATATTCGTATAAGTCCCAGTTCTTATAAACCATCTGGAGCGGGCGATCTTTTTCTAACAACTTTAATAAAGTTATTTTTTCTTTATCCGATACTTTAACATAAGGAACACGCCATATAATTTTGTTTATAAGCACATCTTCTACAACTTCACCTGTGTTGAGTTTTACAGCATTTAGATTGGTATTGCTTCTTAACAATATTAATTCATGTCTACTATTTATAACAACTTTCTTGAAATCTTCTGCAAAACCCAGAATGTTACAGAGTGGTATAGAGACAGAAAAGTTACCTCCATTGATATTTTTTATACCATCAATACTCCAACCCCATGCTTGTGAAACCTTTGATTCACTCTCATTCATAGATATTAGCGATTTCATGGTAGTTGTTAAGCCGGCATTTTTAATTTTATCAATTTCCACTCCATTTAGCTCATATCTTATATCTTGGAACAAGTAAAGTAAAGCATTATTCGTAAAATGAACACTAGAAGCAATATCTTTTGTTTCTTTCTTAACAATAAAAGTCCCTACTAAGTATAATGTGCTTGCTGATGGTAGTATATACAGATCTTGTTGGTTGATAGGTATACGGATTTCATCGTTTCTATTAAAGCTAGTTACATAGGGTTTGTAAGAATGAAATTCAATTCCTTCCACTGTATTGACATATGTAGGAGCGGATAAAACGTCTAAGATATTCATTTCAACAAACCGATTGCTTTGAGAAATATTTTATTATCTTTACTTAATTTTGTTTTTTTCTTAGAGCGAGCTCTTCTTTGATTGAGTGCTTGAATGGGACTGGTATTTTTAATTTGTTGTGGCACATATTTATTGTAGTCAATCATTTTTTCTTTTTAGATGTAAATATAGCTGCACTTCCTCACCACGTAAATTTATTAAACGATTATTTGTGTCTAGTAATCTGATGTGTATGCAACTTATGTTGTTTTGATTGATTGGAAAATATATTGTATTTTTCGGGCTTTCTACAATTCGATAACCAGGTGGCACATTAAGTGCAAATTCGTGGAGAATATGGCTTGGTTGACCGCTTACGAAGGAGCAACTAACAATATCACATTCGATCCTGATGACGGTCGTGGGTAATATGTTAACTGGATACTGTGAGACATGCCATTTATTAGCTAACAAGGTCTGCGCATCAAATCCTAATAAACTTCTAAATGTGCCATCTTTGTTAAAATCAATATCTTTTGTACAGTGTATAGAAGTTTTCAAGGTATTGTTATTGCACTGTATTTTGAGCGAAGCATCTTTTATTTCAGATTTTAAATAATCTCCGATATCTTGTAATTCATATGTACCTACAGGTAATTCAATAACTTCATTGTTACCATAATAAAACTTGTTATTAGTTTCTTCAATGTTAGGAATAGAATTGAATGTTGAGAAATGTAATAAAGCGCACTCATATTGTCCTTCCAGTGATAAAGTAGTAGGATAGTATGTAGATAAGGTTGAGGAGTTACCAGTTATTGACAAAGTGAGGGACATCGTGCGAATGATTAAAAATAAAAGATAAGTTTACATTTATATATTTTTATTCCAAAAAGTTCTGAGATACTCTAAACATAAGTGTCCACAATTTACTGTATTAAAATTCTGGTACCTAGTATAGTTGTAGTAAATATTACAGTTTTTTAAATATCCTAATAATTCTTTCGGAGGTTTCAAATCTCCAAAACTATCAAAATATTCACAATAGTCATATACTTTAACATAAGCTACCCAATGCGTTCCCTCATTCTTAGATTCATCTAAGTTTACTACACCACATTCGATTTGTTTCGGCGTTCTTGGTAATCGATTCCTCATGTACACTCCGCGAAAATAAGGGATGTTTTTAGAGTATTCTTCAATGTCTATATTGGTTAAAGCACGATTAGGTAGCTTCGTTATTCGTTTATTGACGAATTTATAAACAGTCCGTTACCATTCTTATGTGGTTTAATGTATAAACCTTTACCTAACACTAAAGCCTCCATAGACTTATTATGACGTTCTGTTTCCTTTAAATTTTGTTGAGCGGTTTTGTAATCGTTTACTGTTTTTGCGATGCCTGCCGCACCTCCAGCTAAGGTTCCTAAGGCAGACAAACCAGCAAAAATTGGTATTAAAGGAAGTATTCCACCTTTCTTTGGTAATGGTATGACTCGTGGAATTTTGATTTGTCGAATTCTTGGAAATATTTTCTTCGCTGCTAAATAAGCAACATTTATTAATTTTTTATTATCTTTGATTTTCAGATTTTTAATTTTTGATTTGATTTTTGATACAAAATTTCTAAATGATTTCAATCCCGATCCCGACTTAAGCTTGGCTTTCATAACTTTGGTCACTAACCAAGAACTAAGTTTTTCTCCTTTGCCGGCGTCTTTTGATTTTAGTCTTTGTTTAGCCATATCGTAAAGTTCTAAATCTGCTTTGTGGCGATTAGATAAATCAGTATGATTTGCATAAGCAATATCGTGGTGCATACAGGCTTCGTCTAGTTTGTTTACACCTCACCACCAAACGTTTTTCGAGTTTAGTCCCGGGCCCGCAATAATTGTATCCAGGTAAATGTGTGATAACGGAAGATGGTTAATTAAACTATTGACTAACCCTCCACTTTGCATTGCTAAGAACGTAATGACAGAAATATGTTAAAATAAAGGGTATATACACTGACGGACTTATAAACTGCATCAAAGTAATAGACGACTTTGAAATAAATATTTTAACCAAGTATGCAAACTTTCTATACAGATTTAAATTGAAACCTCTAGATTGGTTCGTGAACTTTAAAACAGCGTAGGATCATATCTTTAAGTTTAAGTTTATGTACTGGAAAGGACCTTAAGACCTTTTTTGAAGAAAAAACAGAAGTTTAAGGAAAAATTGTTTAATTAAAAAATTGGTTTTAACAATAGACACAAACTTTATGCAAGGGTTTATTTGTGTTTTAATAAGGTGTATTACCCCCACGTGCCCTTATTACGGATTCTAATCGGTTCCGCATAGATTTTATAAGGGTTTTTAAAAGATCTTGCGGAATATTGTCCCATTCTTCTGAAAGTGCTGTTCTTAGTGCTGCCACTGTCGTAGGCGAAGGGTTTCTCGCATATACAGCTCTTTTTAAATTGTCCCAAACATGCTCGATGGGATTAAGATCCGGGCTGCGTGCTGGCCAATTCATTGTACGTATCCCAACCTCTTCGCAATAATGTTGAACTTGTGCAGCTGCATGCGGCCGGGCATTATCCTGCATTAAAGTAAAATTTTCGCCTATGAATCCCATGTAAGGCACCACGTGATCTTCTAATATCTCTGTTATGTAGCGATGTGCTGTCAAACCCCCTCTATTACCGTTTTGACGGACCATGTCTATGAACACAAGTTCTGTTCGCCCGTTCATCGATATGCCACCCCAGACCATACATGAACCGCCTCCAAAAGGAACACGCTCCTCAATGCAACTTTGAGCATATCGCTCCCCACGTCGACGATAGACTCTTCTGCGACCATCTGCACCATATAAACATGTCCTACACTCGTCCGTGAACAATACAGAGGCCCACTGCTCTTCTGTCCAATTCAGGTGATGACGCGCAAATCTTAAGCGAGCTTGTCTGTGAGCTGCAGACAACTTTGGACCATTTGCTGGTCTAAAAGGGGTGATAGCCGCTTCCTTTAACCTTCTTCTTATTGTTCGTGCACACACGTTTTTTCCACGCACTTCATTAAGCTCGGTTTTGATGTTAACTGACGTGAGGAAACGATTTCGCAGGGAAGTTGTAACAATAAATCGGTCATCACGACCTGTGGTTGCTCGAGTTCTGCCTGTACCACGTCTCCTCCTGTAAGAACCTGTCTCTACAAACCTTCTGTATATTCTACAAACCGTAGACTGGTTTAAATTTAAATTTCTACCAATCGTTCGTTGATCCAAGCCCTCCCGCACCAATGCTACAATTTGTGCCGCTTGTTCGGACGAAGTATCCATATTATGGTTCAAAAACTCTCGATGTGTTAAAAAACTAACCCAACAATTATGCTGGTAACAATAATTCAATTGACCAAACAAAAAAAATCAATGAGAATTAATTTAAAACTTTGCTATAAATAACACGCAAATCTGATACTACGAGTAAATTTTCTTTTCCCGGCTATATTCATTTGTTTTACCGCAGTTCTATTTTTAAATTTAATTTTTTTTTAAGATTAAGAGCCAGTCTTTCCATATTTATATAATTTAATCTAAAAAGTTTGCATACTTATTATAAAAAAATCCTTTTAGAGTAAACCTGAACTTTGATGCAGTTTATGAGTCCGTCAGTGTATTTTCTTAAGACACTACTGCAGCTTCATTAATCCAACTATTTTCTCTTTTGCTTAGACCTAACCATTTTACAAATAGTTTTGATCCTTTCTTTTTCAAAATCTTTTCAATTAAATAAACATCTGGATAAGACGATTTTTGAAGTTCTTGTTCATAAAAGGTGCCTAAAACAGGTTGCTTGCGTTGGTCCTCTATATGATATGTTACAGGTATGGTATTATTAATCTTGATTATAGTAAAAAGTTCAGTTGACCAATTAGGTGTATAGCCTTTTTCAAATATATGTTTGTATTTGCTGATACGAACACAATCACCAACTTGGAATTTAGGTTTACAATTAATGTGCTTATGAGTATTTTTTATATATTTTTTTATTATTACTTCATTTAATTTATTTACATCAACAGGTTTGAATTTAATCGTTCGATGTTTTGTGTTGTTATACGTTTTCAATGTAAGTTCCAATAGTATACCTAACCACACGTAGCTTCCTTTCGTACTAAAATATTTATACAATTTATTTTTAATAGTTTTAATCAAACGCTCTACTATGGAAGCTTTTTTAGTAGAAAATGTTGAGTAATGGTTAATATTAAATCTCTCAACAAGCATTTGAAATGAATTATTATAAAATTCTGTTCCCTGGTCAGTTTGCAAATTAACAGGCTTTCGTTCACTGTTTACCAAAATTCGTTCAAATGCTCTAGCTACATCTAGTTTATTTTTTGATTTTAACGGTTCTGTCCAAGCAAACTTTGAGAAGCAGTCAATCACTATTAAAATATAACTATAACCTTTATTGCATTTTTTCAAGCTTTGCATGTCTATAAGATCTGCTTGCCACAAATCATCAATCCCCTTTAGAATAAAAATAAAATAAAAAACGTCTGAGGAAATTTCTTCGTGCTGCTTTATGTATTTCATTAACAATTTGCAGTTTAGCCATTACAAAGGTTTTTCTAACAATTTATCTACTTCTGCTTTCGAATAGTACTTGTCTTCCAAATGAGATAAAACTTCAGACATCATTGTTTTTAAAGTATTTTGCATGTCTTTAATAATTTGAGTGCGTATTCTAGCATTTACTTTAAATAAATCTTGTATAATACTAGTTGATAACTGATCTACATCATTCTTGTTGACAGCATCGTCTGATTCCACTGGAGTTCTAATTCCTTTCAGTCTCGATGTTTTTAAATCGAAATCACCGCTTTCTGATTTAAATAAAACATTATCATAGCACTCAAATAATTCTGATAAACGCATTCTTTTATGAATGTGGTGTCCGAATTTGTCCACATTCATAATTCAAAGTTTGGGATGTATATTATAATACAAGGTTAACAGTAAAATGACTCAATTACAATTTAGAACATTTATTTATTTATTATTTTGTTTTCACGTAGTTCTTCGATAACAGATATAATTTCGTTGTCTAATCCTGTGTTGCCAGCGTCTCGAGATGCAATAAGTAACTTTAATCTATCTACTAGTTCATTTGGATCATCCCAATATCTAATATCTACATTTTCATGCAGTATTTTTGTTAAAGGCAATCCTTTTCCTTTTGAGTAATTGTGGCGTGGTGAACTATTGGCGGATAGTTTAAAGAGAGGTCTAATAACTTGCAAATACTTTAGACCCTTATTACTTTTTATTGGTTTATTAGCTTTATAATCTCGACGGTGTGCATTTGTACTAAGTAACATTGTCTTATACTGTTGCTTATCATGCTCTGTAACCAATCTTAAATCAGGGATCTTTTTCATCAACAATTCCCTCAAACCGGGGGTATTTTTGTATTGGCTATCGGCCACAATGATGTTTTCATCATTCATTGTTATGCCAGCAGAGCCTAGTTTCATTCTCCCATGCTCTGCTCTAACGCCAAAAGGAATAGCTGGGAATGTTTCTGAAGATACTGACCAGGATGATGTATCAGCACTTTGATCGTTTTCAGTCGTGGATTCATATGAAGAACAACTACCGGTATAAGATTCATCTAAAGAGTTCAAGTCAACCTTTGGATTTTCTTGTGCGTATTTATTTGATTCACTATCCTGCAGGAAACGAGATTGTTTACTGACGATTAGGTTAAGTGGTTCAGTTACTGGTCTGAAAACTGAATCTAGTGCTTGTTTACTATCAGTCTCAATATCCTTCATTTTTCTAACTTTTTTCTTAACAGCTTCAGCCGCATCAACAATTTGCCTTTTTAATGATTTTTCCATAATAGTAAAACGGGTTGTGATTGAGTAAGCGTCGTCTGAAGAATAGCGCTATCGCAAGGGTATCCGTCTTAAATATCCTCAAGCTTAATCAAATACAGCAAAAGTGTCAAACGTATTTCTGTAACAGCCGTTATTTTTAGAACAATCTTTATTAATTACTACATAATTGAAGGAATCATTCCATATTTTCGAGCACATATTACGAAATTCCATCCAAGTCATATCAGTGTTAACATGTTCATAATACACATGTCTTAGATTGATATCATCTTGTTTAAATAATACTATCAAATTTGCGTTGTCTCTTACTAACTGCTTAGGTATTTTACTGTACGTTTGGTTCAGATAAAAGCAATCAATATTTTTGTGTCTTCCCATTGCAAAATAATCACGCATGTTATTTTGATTTTCGCAAGCAACATCATCAAAAACAATTACAGAGTTTGGTTTTGCGTCTTGAACTTTTATTACTTCTTCATTGCCATTATATTTCTGAAGTGAAATACCAGGCACTCGCTGCAAAACTCTTTCCAAAAATATGTATTTAGGTTGATGTAAAGTTTTAGAATATACGTAAACATTATGATATCGTAAACCATTTTCATGTATAAGAAGACCAATAAGCAAATTTGTTTTTCCACAATTCGATGGACCGCAAATTAAGCACCTTACGGTGTTAGGTAATAACTTTCCATGACGAAAACCCGTTTTATTATTATCATAGCAGATTGCGTTAACATGCAATGACTGTGTCTGTTTTACGAATTTCATGATTAATGTCTACAATGATAGATCGGTAATGAGTACACGTATTTAATACATATATATTTATATCCCAAAAACAGTGGTAAATTCTGGTTATAGGAATCGATCGTATGCAGTAGGAATCAAAACGTTAAATGAATTCAAAAAGTTGATAAAGTCATGTCTGCCACAGCGAATGTAGTTCGCAGAGCGTTAAACGATTAAATCATGTCTGTCGTCATGCCTTACCTATTGGGCATTCTATTCCACCGTTCGGAGCGATAGCGAACGTAGTTCGCAGAGCGACAGGTGGAATAGAATGCCCAATAATATACTACTCCCGCGCAACTTCGTTTGCGTAAATTTTCCCCGTTTTTGAAACATTTCTCATTGCTGCTCCGTTCCTATTGATTGTAGCGTGATGTAATATAGCCTATAACCTTTCTTGATAAATGGGCTATCCAACAGTGAAATATTTTTTCAATTCGGCTCAGTATTTCCTGAGATTACCGCCTGCAAACAAACAAACGAACAAACTCTTCAGCTTTATAATATTAGCATAGATTAGCGGCTAAGTATTCGTATTAACAACTATAATATATTGGGCCAACTCACCCAACGCTATCTTATCTCAAACCAAGCAGAGCTTGCACTATGGAAACCAGACAACTGATAAACATACTTATATAATTTTAAATACATACATAATAAAGATAAATAACACCCAGACACAGAATAAACCATCGTTTTCATCACACAAAGTTTTATCCTGGATGGGGATCGAACCCACGACCTCCGTCTTAGCAATCAGGGTCACTAACCACTAGACCAACAGGCCAGTCACTAGAACAACAGATATGATTAGAAAAAGGGAGGTAAAATGGCTAAGGGACTTAACAGATTAGTGCCCAAGACAGTTTAGAAGAAAGATAGGAAGACAACATCATAAGTGGAAGGACAAGGTTAGAAAAATAGCAGGCACCACTTGGAAAAGATTGGCGCGAGACCGTATACTGTGGCAAACTCTAGCGGAGGCCTTTACTAAAAAGCAAGACAATCTGCATGTACCGGTGTCAAATGTAAATATATTGTAGTACTTAAGTTAAGATTGTTAAGTAAAGGCTATTATTATTATTCATATTAACCTGGTGGTAATAGATCGTAATATGGTACGCGGACACCTCGAGCAAGATAAAGTCCGTCATAGACCGTAGTTATAATCATTTCAATTACACAAATGCTACTGCAACACTTTCAGTATAACAACGCTAAGTACACACGACTATAAAAATATCAACAAGTCTATCGGAAGACATGTTGTCGCTTCGACCGCTCGATTAAGACTACCGGATCAGAGCAACTGCCACACTCCCAGCATTTAAAAATGTAATCGTCAAAACTGATGCCACGCCGTCATGATGGCCATTTTCAAAGGATTAAATACACTCGCCATAATATAATCAAAACAGATGTTAGGTCAATGGAAATCAATTAACGGTTTTATAGTTCTGCGACAAATATATGTTGGGACAACTCCATACAGACTATTTTACGGGATTAATATAGTGGTTCACTGTGAAATTAGGCCCTAATCTTGACAGAAAACAACAATTTTAATCATAATTCTAAATCCTTTATCCGGACGTGTGGTATGGTAGGCGGTTCTGTGACAAAAGTAGGTGGTAGATGGTTAAGGGTTAAAATCTTTTTTTAATCGCCTTATAAAAAGGTGGTTCTTTTTTTGACCCGTATGTATGATCGCGATTTTTTCGAAAACTAGTGATCGGATATCCGATTTAAATGGGGCTTTCGCTATTCGACTGCTTATTTTTCTGGGAAAGTTTTAGTGCATAAAACGTTGTCCTAGCTTGTAAAATATCAGAGATATAGACTGTGATGTGTTTGATATTTGTTTTTCCTTGTTGGCGGTTATTTTCTTAAAAAAGTTATTAAAAACGTGTATTACAAATTAATTGGGTATAATGTAAAGAAGCCACAAGCTGAGTGTGCATATTTTCAAGTCACAATGATGTGTGTCCGAAGAGCACATATTAGGTTTTTAGGTTAAAGATCCATAAGCAGAAAGAACAAAATCAGCACCTAATTTTTCCTAAATTTGTTCCTTAATTTATTAGGTAGGTAGGACTTCAACGAAATATATAATAATTATTTACATAACTGTATATTTGTTAAAATGCTCCCTTAAGATTCATTTCTGTGCATCGCGACCGATTGCAGTCGCGCGCGGGTTACGTGATAGTCATGGTGCGCGCGCGTCTGTCACAGACCTCGGAAGACGTACAGCAATTCATATTACAAATTTCTTTATCCTTGTTCAGAAGGATACAAATGAGCTCTTATACAATGACGTTTGTGTATAATTAATTGTGGCTGACATTTGAAAGCAATTCGAGGTCGAGTACATGAAAAAACAGACAACCGTCTCGGTAGATAATCAAAACAGAACTCTACGCCACTTTTTTCTAAAAAAATGATCGAGAAATTATTTTAAATTGTACACGAAGATTGAATAGCGAAAAGAGTTTCATTGCTTATTCTTGGCTACATGCGTCTTACAGTACCTACTTATAAATTCTAAGAAGAGAATAACAAATTAAAATAACCATGCTTTTAAATACTTATGCTAATCAGTAACCCCGATAAAACGATCTATATAATATAGCCATCTTGTAATAACAATAATAAAATAGTAACCAACCTTTTTCTAATTGTTTGGACACCATCGATTGACCTTTGGCCTTTGACATTTTTAAATGACTTTAATGCCGATCATACGAAAATCTTTAATCTTATGATTGAATTTTTTGAAATGTTTACATAGCTACTTCTTTCCAATCGAATGTCAGATACGTCTATTCATAGATATCGTCTCATCAAAACTTTTATTGCTCAAATAAAGCTTAATATTTCAACCTTTACTTCACATCAGGTCAAAGGTCAAGTGAGGGCCAGACTCATTGGACATGTGTGACGTGTATTGCCCCTGTTTTTTTTTAATTATACGACTTATGTGAACGATATAACTTTTAGAGGTAAAACAAAATTTCAAGTTATTTTCGGCTGGTGACGTTTTCTGATATCGAAAACAGGTGAAAAATTATTGAAAAAAGAGATAGGAATAACAAAACAATCAACTATCACCGTATGCTGCTATCGCTGCTGGTCAATATTTCGTTGAAGTCCTACCTACCTAATAAATTAAGGAACAAATTTAGGAAAAATTAGGTGCTGATTTTGTTCTTTCTGCTTATGGATCTTTAACCTAAAAACCTAATATGTGCTCTTCGGACACACATCATTGTGACTTGAAAATATGCACACTCAGCTTGTGGCTTCTTTACATTATACCCAATTAATTTGTAATACAAGTTTTTAATAACTTTTTTAAGAAAATAACCGCCAACAAGGAAAAACAAATATCAAACACATCACAGTCTATATCTCTGATATTTTACAAGCTAGGACAACGTTTTATGCACTAAAACTTTCCCAGAAAAATAAGCAGTCGAATAGCGAAAGCCCCATTTAAATCGGATATCCGATCACTAGTTTTCGAAAAAATCGCGATCATACATACGGGTCAAAAAAAGAACCACCTTTTTATAAGGCGATTAAAAAAAGATTTTAACCCTTAACCATCTACCACCTACTTTTGTCACAGAACCGCCTACCATACCACACGTCCGGATAAAGGATTTAGAATTATGATTAAAATTGTTGTTTTCTGTCAAGATTAGGGCCTAATTTCACAGTGAACCACTATATTAATCCCGTAAAATAGTCTGTATGGAGTTGTCCCAACATATATTTGTCGCAGAACTATAAAACCGTTAATTGATTTCCATTGACCTAACATCTGTTTTGATTATATTATGGCGAGTGTATTTAATCCTTTGAAAATGGCCATCATGACGGCGTGGCATCAGTTTTGACGATTACATTTTTAAATGCCGGGAGTGTGGCAGTTGCTCTGATCCGGTAGTCTTAATCGAGCGGTCGAAGCGACAACATGTCTTCCGATAGACTTGTTGATATTTTTATAGTCGTGTGTACTTAGCGTTGTTATACTGAAAGTGTTGCAGTAGCATTTGTGTAATTGAAATGATTATAACTACGGTCTATGACGGACTTTATCTTGCTCGAGGTGTCCGCGTACCATATTACGATCTATTACCACCAGGTTAATATGAATAATAATAATAGCCTTTACTTAACAATCTTAACTTAAGTACTACAATATATTTACATTTGACACCGGTACATGCAGATTGTCTTGCTTTTTAGTAAAGGCCTCCGCTAGAGTTTGCCACAGTATACGGTCTCGCGCCAATCTTTTCCAAGTGGTGCCTGCTATTTTTCTAACCTTGTCCTTCCACTTATGATGTTGTCTTCCTATCTTTCTTCTAAACTGTCTTGGGCACTAATCTGTTAAGTCCCTTAGCCATTTTACCTCCCTTTTTCTAATCATATCTGTTGTTCTAGTGACTGGCCTGTTGGTCTAGTGGTTAGTGACCCTGATTGCTAAGACGGAGGTCGTGGGTTCGATCCCCATCCAGGATAAAACTTTGTGTGATGAAAACGATGGTTTATTCTGTGTCTGGGTGTTATTTATCTTTATTATGTATGTATTTAAAATTATATAAGTATGTTTATCAGTTGTCTGGTTTCCATAGTGCAAGCTCTGCTTGGTTTGAGATAAGATAGCGTTGGGTGAGTTGGCCCAATATATTATAGTTGTTAATACGAATACTTAGCCGCTAATCTATGCTAATATTATAAAGCTGAAGAGTTTGTTCGTTTGTTTGTTTGCAGGCGGTAATCTCAGGAACTACTGAGCCGAATTGAAAAAATATTTCACTGTTGGATAGCCCATTTATCAAGAAAGGTTATAGGCTATATTACATCACGCTACAATCAATAGGAACGGAGCAGCAATGAGAAATGTTGCAAAAACGGGGAAAATTTACGCAAACGAAGTTGCGCGGGACAGCTAGTAGTTCATAAAAGACACCCTACTACGACATATTCTTGGGGCAACTCAACAAACACGGCCACTGATAAATATCTATACTAATATTATAAAGCGGAAGTAAACGCGCTAATCTCAGGAACTACGGGTCCGATTTGAAAAAAATCTTTTTTTATTGGATAGCCCTTTTATCGTAACATTGCGTTACGACTAATAGGAGCGGAGCAGCAATGAGAAATGTTTCAAAAACGGGGAAAATTTACGCAGACGAAGTTGCGCGGGAGAGCTAATACACATATATATATATATATATATATATATATATATATATATTTATTTATTTTTTACTTATATATACATAAAGTAGTACAGTAAAGATATTAGTTCAGTTTTCTAAAATGATAACGTAACGCAAAAATGCGGAGTGACTTTAGATAGATTTAAGCGATGCGAACCGAAATGCATATGTGTTAATACGACATTTAGCTGTAACAGACTTTAATACAAACTTCTGTCATTGAACTTAAGTTGTTAAGTTAAACACATACAGTTAACTTGTATCATTTATATTATGAAACTAATCCAATTATTTTAGTAATCATATTTGTAATTAGAAATCTTTAACGAAATTCGTAGCAGTACATGCTTCAACTATCTTATGCGATCGTAATAGAGATTGGAAAGATTGTAAGTTGACTTATTTTTCTTTCGTGTGTCAAAGCCCAACAGATACCTACCTCGATGAGGGCACTGCACTACAAGGACTCGAATCGACTGACAAATCATGATCATTTTGTGCCGTCGATCACTTCTGTAAAAGAGGAAATTTCTGAAAGGACCAAAAGTTACGACCGAATAAGCAAACATCCAAACTCACTAGCAGTAAACTTGATGAATACACCGGCAACCACTAGAAGGCTGAAGAAAAGGCTTCCTCAAGATCTCTTATATGATTGAGAACTAGATATAAACGGATGAGTTGATAAACAAAATCCGTGCAAGAGATATCCACATACACAACAACTGCTGAATATCTCAAATGATAGATTGGAATAAAGAACAGGAATAATATTAATATATATATATATATATTAATCCATGGCCAGAAGTAAGGCACTCCTTTGCGGAATAGTTTCCTTGACCACCGGCGGACTTTGGCTGAGTACAAGTACCTAGTCTAGCCATAAATATTGTTACGAAGAAAAAACATTTTTTTTTATTGCAAATAATATTTATTACTTTTACAGTGTGTTAGTTTAATACATAAATAGAAAACAATTCAAAATATAAAAAGCTTATTCGAAGTGGTCTCCATTGGCTGCAACACAGTCCTTTAAACGTTGAGGCCAGTTATCAATAGAAGCACGCACTCTTTCCATGGGAAAATTCTTCACTGCCAATCGTATGGATTGTTTTAGGGACTCCAAATTATCATGGCGTTTAGAGCAAGCCATACTCACTAAAACTGACCATAAATCATAATCCAGCGGATTAAGATCGGGACTAGACGACGGCCAGTCTTCAGCTCTGATTAAGTCCGAAACGTTCACTTCCAACCAAGACTGCGTGGACCGAGCTTTATGACCCGGCGCTGAGTCTTGTTGGAAGGACCATAGTTGGTTATTGAACATGGTGTTGTTAAGGGGTTTAACTACCTTCTCAAGAATGGTATCTTGATACACTTGTGCCGATGTTTTGATACCTTTTTCACAAAAATATGGCTCAGTCACTCCTTCATAGCTAACACCCCACCAAACCATCACTGAAGTCGGATAATGCCCACGTTGCACTCTGTCGACTAATTGGGAAGCTTCCTTAGAGCTTTGAGCATAAATACGGTCATTTTGTTTGTTAAAATGTTGCTCAACTGTAAAGATTTTCTCATCCGTAAACAAAATTTTTCTGTGACCTCCCTTTGCGTACCGCTTCAGTAGTTGCTTCGATTTTACCACCCTATTCTTTTTTAAATTATCAGTTAAAAAATGACCAGTGCGTCTCTTATAGGCTGCAAGTCCTAAGTCATCTTTTAAAATGCGTGACATGGTTCTGGGTGCTATCTTCATCTCCCGAGATAAAATCTTTTGCTTTCGGACAGGATTTCTTCGAATTCTTTCCCTTACTGCTTTGACCACCATTTTCGTACGAACACTACGTGGACGGCCAGATCTTTTTCTGTCACAAACAGAGAAGGTCTCATTGTACCTATTAATAGCCCGGTACACAAACATTTGACTAATACCAAGCGTATGGAGAGTTTTAAAAATTACATTCGGCTCCATACCAACTTTGTGTAATGCAATCACAGCGATTCGGTTTTCTTTATCACCCCACTCCATTTAAATATAGCAAAATATTGTACAATGTATTGGCGCCAAAATTAGAAAATACAATGAACAATCGTATAAAAATGACAGATTCCAAATTCAAATGTAATATCTTTCTTATTTTTAATTGTAACAGTATTTATGGCCAGACTAGGTATAGCTTAGGCTTGCTCTATCCGCCGCTCTCAAGTCAAAACGTTCAAGGGGACGGAGATCGATGCTTATAATCGACTAGTTTTTGCTCATGACACAAAAAAGGTATAATAGCCCAAATTTTGAAGTCGGATAAAAAGCCATCACAAGGTAATGAAAAATTTCTACAGAGGTGAATCTGTAATATTTTATAGCAACTGATATAATAAATAGACGAAAAAAAAAATACTTTTTTATTACTTACTTTTGAATTTTTACACAAATTTATTGAAACGTTTAGCGCGCCACAAAATACCGAATATTGACTGTTACTTTGCTATCTATAAATAAATTATTATTTTTATACAAACGAAAAAAAGCTGCGTTTTAATTGAAATATTTCATAAAATATTTTTGTACATAAAACAGATAGTTCAGAATAATATTGATACCAACTACTATTTTATAGGCAATTAAACAAAACAAAGGTACAAAAACAACGGTTTGCACTCCCGAAGTGCCGGCAGAAGTGAAAACTTGAACATTATATTACATACTGATGAAATTTTAATAATATTTTTCTATCTTACTGACATAATAATATAAAATATGAAATAATAGATCACAAATCAAAAAGAACAATCAAATATTAAAATAAAAAAGGGAAGAAACGAATCGTTACTCGGAATCGAGCTGGGGTCTTCTGGTTTCTGGACCACTCAATTTCCAACTGAGCTATAATATAATTGTAGACGGTGGCTAAATTGACCTTCGTATTCTAATGATATTGTAGCAGTTTTTCATTGCTTTCTCTCCGTCTTACGAATTTTGGATGTCACCCAAAAATGCACTTCGCCGCTAGCGAAGTTTTCACTTAAAAAATGTTAGTCGTATAGGTTTTTACCTATTCATAATGCAATCTGAATTAATCTTATAAATGTGAAAGTTACATTGTTACCCGGCTTTATTCACGAGAAAGTAATTACGAGGTTGATGACACCGGGTAATTTTGACCGAACTTAAGGTGGATTTTTTTACAGAAAAAAACATTGCATTGAATAAAAATAACAAAATAAGGTTTCTATATTACGTATATATATATATTAAAAAAAAAACTTGAGAGGTGTCAAGGGACACCCGGATGGAACGAAGTTCTTATCTAATTTTTTTTTATAATCTTCGCAACACCAGTGTAGTGTTGCGAAGATTATAAAAAAAAAATTCAATTCAATGCGAAATTGAAAGACGAAACGAATATAACTTACAAAAAGACGATTGTATACCGAAGGCTCGAACCCACAACTACGCAATTGTCATCAATACTGTGTACCGAATTTATGCCTCTAGACCAAATCGACAGGTGACTTCTTCGTCAAATTATAGTTCGTAAAATATAGCTTGATACCTGTGACTTTAGAGACTACGTTTAAAAGACTGCTACAATAAATTTGTTGTTGGAAAAGTTTTAATTTTTTAAATATTAATAAGACATTTGTATAGAAATCTAGAACACTTTTTTCAAATAGAACTTGTTATCAAGGAGATACTAGTATAAACAAAGGTAATTTAAAATATTTATTATATTTTATTATTTATATTTTTTTGTTAGCTTACTTCGTAAACTCTTTTCGCAGCCTGGTAGGGATGTGTAATCGACTGGCCAGCGAATATCGATAAAATAAATGTATGACAATTTCATTAATATAAATTGTATAAATGATTATATCTAATCGTTTTTTCACAACGAATTCGTATTTTTTTAGTCTTGCAATACCTACTGCTTTCGCATGCAGCGATCAAGCGGGCGCCATCTTTTTTGAGTCAGTACGAGTGCCCACGCCTTGTATACGCTACCGCTACGTGATTAATATTGTTTTGTCGTTATTACTGTTGCTTTGTTAAGTTTTGTTGTTATTTCTAGTTATTTGTTTTTTTTTGCACCACAATGCCGAAAAGAACAAAAAAAACTGTTTTGAATAGCGAAAGTCGCGAGTTTGTGATTCGTTTGCGTGAGTATTTTGAGCGCGAGAATCAAAATGGCGGACCGCTACTACCGTTGGAGCAAGTGTGCAATAGAGTTGCTGACGCTCTTGGTATCGGACGAGCTACAGTGTCTCGAATTAGCAAAGAAAAGTATGGAGAATCGTCAAAGGAGATGGTGGCCGAAGATGAGGGAGGTAAAATATTATCGACTCCTAATAAAAAAAGGAAGAGAGTTTCGCCAGTCACCGAAATTGACGACTTTGATGCTGCCGCAATTCGAAATCATATATATGCGTATTACGCACGTGGTGAATTTCCCACGTTAAAAAAAGTATCCGTTTCGCTTAAAGACGCGGATTTCTTTAAAGGAAGTCCACCATCGTTGTCCAAAATATTGAAAAAAATCGGCTTTGCTTATAAGAAAAGCGATAAAAGAAAAATTTTAATGGAGCGAACAGACATTGCTTTGACCCGAATTGACTTTTTGCGCAAAGTCAAAAATATAACAGATTGGAATAAAGTGGTTTTTCTTGATGAAACATGGCTCAACGCAAACCACACTGTTTCAAGATCGTGGACAGACGATAAAGCGGAGTCTACCACCAAGGTGCCCGAAGGCAAAGGACAAAGATTAATAATTACTCATGCGGGGACATCGTCTGGTTTTGTGCCCAATTGTTTACTGGCGTTTAAATCAGTAAAAACAACAGAGTACCATGAAGAAATGGATTTTACAAAATTTAAGGAGTGGTTTCTAACTCTTCTAAATAATTTGAGTGAACCACATTTTATTCTGATGGACAACGCTCCGTATCATTCAGTACAAAAAGATAAGGCGCCTACGACAAGCAATCGTAAAATTGAAATTATTACTTGGCTGCAAAACAAAGGAATAAAAGCCGACAACAGCATGCTCAAGAAAGAATTGCTAAGATTAGTAAGCATTCATAAGCCCCCCACTCCAAGATATATTATAGACGAAATTGCAAAGGAAATGGGCCACACCGTCATCCGTTTACCACCATATCATTGCCATTACAATGCAATAGAACTAATCTGGGCTCAAGTCAAAGGTTCGTATAATCTAAAAAAACATATATAAAAAGCTTACAAAGAATGTAGTAGGTTTTTTGTTTGATCGAATACCTTTTTTTTCTAGGTTACGCTGCCAGACATAATGTAGCACCGCCTTTCACAGCGAACAAAATGTTGACATTACTACATGAAGCTTGTGTACATGTAAATGCTGATGATTGGAAAAAGGTAGTTGAGAAGACAAAAAATGTGATTCAAAAAGATTGGGAGCGCGATATTCAATTTGACAACATATGCGATCAAGAATTAATTATTAATCTACAGGACTGCTCCAGTGATGAATCAGAATTCGACTTGGAAGTTGATCGCGGCTGTACACCATTTGACAATTAAACTTTTAAATACCTTCAAATTCATCTTTCATTTCCTTTTTTCTTTCTTTCAATATCGTTAAAATGTATTTTTTTTAATAAACTCATTCCATATAAATATCGATAAAATACGAAAGACGTCCCATACCTATTACATGTCATTCTGACAAACGTCACAGGTATCAAGCTATATTTTACGAACTATAGATCTTACGCGCACGCCGCACGTCTTGTGTGTGTCAAAAAGTGTCGTTACAACTTTTCGTGAGGTTTTTTTCCGTCTTTCACAACGCGCGATAAGGAACTTCGTTCCAAAAAATACGACTCCCGCATTAGGTTACAAGCCCTGTGTCGCGAGGGTCACAAAGTACACCCAGACTCGAAACAACAATTTGTGGATCACAAAAAGTGGTGTCCCGTGTGGGAATCGAACCTACAAACTCTTGCGTAGCAGTCGGACAAACGCCCACCGCGCCACAGAGGCAAAAAATTGTTAATTTTAAAATCTAGAACGATATACCCTTCCAAGAATGGATCGATATATTTGACATCTCCTACAAGTTCCTGGTACTTTCTGTGATGAAAATTCGGTTGGTGTGTCTGTGAAATCCGGATTGTTTGCGTAACTATCGAATCAAATTCAAACTTGCTGTTTGTGCCTGCATGTGCTATGCATGCTCTTGAAGATAGACTAAGCCTTCTCAAATAATGTCGTCATACACAATTACGTAGGCATTTTTAACCAATACATCTAACATAAATTGTTAGCGAACATCATTTAACCTTTCTGCTCACATCGTATCTTATCGTCTTGAAAATCAGTATCCAAAAACACTTCCGACACTACTTTGTCAAAATCCGACTATTCTAATGCCTCCTAATTATTCCCCTAGTGATTTTAAATCGACATCTTGTCAATTAAACCGAAAAAGTAAACATACGAATCTAATAAAAAGCAATGTCCTCATCCAAAAATTGACAAGAAATAATAACACCGACGTAGGGTCATATTGACCCGCTTTGGCCTGAGGCACGTGTATCTCCTGTGATGATAGCAACGCACTGAATACATTAGCAATCACTAGAGAAACCAGTAACTCCTCTTCTCTCTGCTACTAAATACTAGTTCATACTAGTTCATACTAGTTCAAAACCACAGAACCCATAAGACCGAAGATATTTTCGTTGGGTCAATATGACCCAGAGTCATCAACGCCGGGTTAAACCGCTGAACCGATTTAGATGAAATTTCATATGGATTTATATTTGACATTACCGGAAAAGGACATAGGATAGTTTTTATTGCAATAACCGACATCCACGCATGTGGAGCCGCAGGTTAAAGTTAGTACCTATATTAAATCAACGAAAGTTTGATATTTTTATCACAAAATCGTAATAATATTAAAAGATCTAGAAATCTATATATAATTGTATTTTTAGATCTTTATATAGTAGAATAATAACGATCTCTCGTCTTAACAGAAATATTTTTTCTTGCTTGAAATCTTTATGAATACGTTCTTTAGAAAAATGGATTGAGTAGAATCAGACTATCTATTTCCATCTATTAGATAACTACGATTATTTCTAATCAACAGAGGATCCGTTTTTGTATGAAACAATATTACTTTTTTAACAAAATATGTTGTAACTTAGTCTATGAAGACAATCATTGCTGGCATAACCGAAAAAAAAATCAAACAAATAATCATCAGACATCTCTACACTTTTTATAATACGTGAATGTTGGTTATCAAGATAAAAAATAGACTATGTGAATACTCCATCCTACACAATATCTCTACTTTAAATTGCAACACAATCTGCTTAGAGGTCGAGCCGTGAAATCGTAACGAGCAACAAACAAATAGAATTTGGCTTTGTACAGTGGCACAGTGGTAATCTACGCAGAAGGTCGAGTCTTCCATTCCCACACGCAGCAAAACTGTTGCAAATATGGCTATACTTGTTGTTGCTTTCATTTATAATAATAATATAAAAGTATGTAAATATTTACCAACTTTATTACGTAAATCCCAGACAAGAACACTTTATTTCCGAACGATAATCTCAGATGACAACATCACGATATCGTATTTACAATAACGTCCTCAATAAACATTATTTATATTACGGTTTCTTTACAAATGTTTGATATGTATATTCAAGAGTATTACTTAATCTGAACATCAATAATTCTGAGGCGAGATGAGATATTTTTTTCGAATGAAAAAGGGTAGCCTCTAGAGTCTAAAAGCGATTTTTGCGTCAACATACGACCGCTCTGATTAAAACCTTTACTTGGAAATCTGTGTTTCAATTTGTACTTCTAGGTACAAATAACAAATAATAAATATTGGTTGTTTCAAAATGTGACAACGGGCTTTTACACGGCGCCAACAAAAAGAGTGCATTAATTAAAGCTTCAGTCCCACCACAAAATAACGAGAGTACAGAAAGTCTATGATTGACACGTATCTCGCTCGAGCGAATGTTTCCATGGAAATACAAAATGGAAATTGTGGGACATGCGCTTTTTTAAACGACTGCGCAAGAAGGAGGGTTATATAGAGAGCATGCTTGTATGTAAGTTTGAATGTATGTCGTATTTATATTTCTTTGGGAGAGCCAATAAATGGGTTGATGGATTTTAGTTTGAGAGGTATTGTAAGATTTGTTTCAGTTGGGAGAGTGACACTTAGTGACAGTGACACATTTAAATTAGGAAAAAATAAAATGGCGAATTTTTGCGTCAAAACATTTTAGATATCAGTCAAGTTTTCGTTTTGTAACATTTTTTCCTAATCATATCCCATTATTTCTATGGCGACAAACTGCAAATGGTAAGAGCGTTTTCACAATACATATGGCGCGCTAAAAGGTGGAATATCTGTTCTAATTTTTCAAAAAAAGGATATGACCACTTTGATAAAGTAATTAGTATCTTTGTCAATGATAGGTATCTGAAAAAAAACTAAGACATAGTTCCTGTGTCCACGTCGATTTAAAATTCGAGCACGACATACGCATCCCGAAACCGCAATAGAAATAGTGGGACAAATGATTCAACAATTTCCATCAATGAAAATAGTGGGAAACACCCGCTCGAGCAACTAATACAGCGTTTGTATTAGTTGCTCGAGCGGGTGTTTCCCACTATTTTCAAACGAAAATATCTTTATTTCGTAAACCCAAATTAATAAATGTTTGTAAAGTCCCCCGCTACACGGGATTTGTACCATACAGCGGAAGTCGTCTTTTAAAAGAAAAAAAGAAAACTTCTAATGAATACATATTAATACAATATCAAAGTTATGCGAAAACAGCATAATTCCATATTGCTTTGTATAATTAAATAAACAAAAAATTCCTTAATTCAATTAGATATCAGATTTAAAAGCGCAAATCCAAAAACGCACTGGAAAATGGAGCCAGTGTCATTTTAGAATACCTATCAAACAATCAACTTTAGTAATATATGATCGTAAACTTTCGCGCTTTGTTCAAATTTTATAATTTTAAAAGCTACGGGTCTCAATCGTAAATACTTTATTTTATGGCTAAATACCTTTGTTTAATATTTACGCGATTAAGACCCGTAGCTCATAAAATTCTTCAACTTTAGTAATTTTAATTCAATTGACATTTAACAATCCACATCACTGTTTAAAACACTGTAACAAAGCAAGTTAAGCAGCAATGGTGAATTAAGCGACATGATTGGTTGCATCACGTTATACTAGCCTCATAACCCCATAAACAATGGTTTGAGGGATTATGAGGCAGAAAGCAAGCAGTTACTGTAGATTTTAATAATCTACAGTAACTTCAAACATAAAAACACAGCAGAAAGCTGTAGTTTCAACATAAAAACTCAAGAATTACCCTATTTAAATTTGAACGACGCTATCATTATTGCAGTCCCATAAAACTCATGAGAAACTTTCGACAGATATTGCCAGGTAAAACTAATATAAAGCGTTGCCAATGAAATTCAATTCACGCATTGAGGGAGCAAAGAAAAAAAATTGAAAGAGAAAAACTGGTAAATCATGTACGATATTAGCCATAAATCAGCGATTATCCCTAGCCGCTGAGAAAGGTGAGAGAAATGTAGGGCCAGAAAGACAGAGGGCTGTAAGAAATTCTCACCTGTAGATTAGCAGATTTAAAAATATTTGGATATAAGCCTGATATTGGTACTCCAAAACTGTTGTGACCTGAAGGATTTAAACCGATCTTGTATTATTTATGCGAATACTATCACAGATCTGTTGATACCTCGTTCTTCTTCAAGAACATAATGGACATGGTGTTGACTATTCCGATATTACTAGCACTTGTAGTTTTTCGAAGAATATTTTGGAAATCCTCAAAGTTATGTCTGACCGTGAAGTCGACTATGCGTCGAAATCCTTCGGTGAGGCTGTGTTCTGTAAAGTGCCATTAATGTCTATGAGTATTTTCACATGTATTACATTTCGTGCAAGCCTGTTAGTTTCTTAGTGGGTCATCAACATAGTCAGCAAGTATAAGACGAAACAGATTTAGCAAAGCTTAGAAACATTATTTTAGATCCATTTCAAAATAACGGGAGTATGTACAGTAGGAAATCTCTCTTTCTTTAAAACGAAATATCATGATTTTCGTAATCTTAAATTTCATTAGTTTGCTGGGACCATTCTAATTAAATTTTGGATAAACACAACAAGTTCGAACACATAGACGATTTTTGGAACGAGTGGATTAAATTGATGTTGCTAGCTTTGTATATTACCACCTTATTTTTTATGGAAGCTTTGTTCCATCAAATCTACTTCAGGCTACTTAGTCGGAAGGCATAGATAAAGTGTCTGATACACATTGTGCGCTGCAGTTAAAAAAATGGGTGTTTGTAAAGTCTGTTTACGACCGATAATTTTACGTGATGAGGTCATAAGAAAACATTGATGACATTGTAATAAACAACCATGACATTGCTTCGCAACGTATTCATTCGCTGTTGCTTAGCTATCAATCAATAACGTAACACTTTTTGTGTGTGCACCCGGTCATTGATTTATAAGACGTTATATCATCAAAAATATTTTCTTCCCTATATACTTTTACTTTCGTGGACTATGAGAAGGCCTTTGACTCGATTGAAATCTGGTCCGTTCTGGAGTCTCTGCAGCGATGCCAAGTAGATTGGCGATATATCCAAGTGATGAGATGTCTCTACGAAGCCGCAACAATGTCCGTCCAAGTACAGAATCAGGAAACAAAACCTATACCATTGCATCGAGGAGTGAGGCAAGGGGACGTTATCTCCCCGAAACTGTTCACAAATGCAATGGAGGATATGTTCAAGACGCTGCACTGGAAAGGGCGGGGCATCAACATCAATGGTGAATACATCTCTCACTTGCGATTTGCAGATGACATTGTCATTATGGCGGAAACGCTGCAGGACCTGCAACGGATGCTGAATGACCTGGCTGACTCCTCTGTACGCATCGGCCTACGGATGAACTTGGATAAAACCAAGGTCATGTTCAATGAACATGTACTACCGGAACCGACAGCGGTGCACGGCGCCGTTCTCGAAGTTGTTCAAAAATATGTGTACCTCGGGCAGTCATTGCAGTTAGGTAGAAACAACTTCGAGGACGAGGTGAACAGGAGAATTCGGTTGGGTTGGGCAGCGTTTGGTAAGCTACGTCAAGTCTTCTCATCGTCGATCCCACAATGTCTAAAGACTAAAGTCTTTAATCAGTGCGTCCTACCCGTCATGACATACGGTGCCGAAACGTGGACACTGACGGTACGGCTGGTCCACAAGTTCAAAGTCGCTCAGCGGGCTATGGAAAGGGCTATGCTCGGAGTTTCTCTTAGGGACAAAATCAGAAATGAGGTGATCCGGCAGAGAACCAAAGTTATCGACATAGCCCACCGGATTAGCAAGTTGAAGTGGCAGTGGGCTGGCCATATTAGCCGAAGAACCGACAACCGTTGGGGTAAACGAGTTCTTGAGTGGAGACCGCGGCTTGGCAAACGTAGTGTAGGACGCCCTCAGGCCAGGTGGAGTGATGATATACGCAAAACGGCTGGCAGGAGCTGGATACGAGAAGCCGAAGATAGAACAAAGTGGCGTGCAATTGGAGAGGCCTATGTCCAGCAGTGGACTGCGATAGGCTGATGATGATGATGATGATGATGATACTTTTACTAGCTGTCCCGCGCAACTTCGTATCCGTACATTTCCCCCGTTTTTGCAAAAAATTTCATTACTGCTCCGCTCCTATTGGTCATAGCGTGATGTTATATAGCCTATAGCGTTCCTCGATAAATGGGCTACCCAACAAAGATTTTTTTTTCAATTCGGACCAATAGTTCCTGAGATTGCTGCGTTCAAATAAACAAACAAACTCTTCAGCTTTATAATATTAGTATAGATTCTCCCGCTCGTTTCGAAGCCATCCACACACATTAACGTTTCGTATGTCGGCCGCATACGAATAGTACACAAAAACAGATAAGCTTTGTATTTACGTGTCGACGCCTCGCTAAATACATTATTGTCGATGTACAACTTTTGTAACGGTCCCGCTAACGCGTATATGTTGATACCTTCCACTGATGTATTGTTATGAGATATTCTTTGAAGATGATATCATTGCCATAGAAAATAGAACCACAGAATACCGAGAGCACAGAAGATATAATGCATACATTACAAGTAGGTCTATGCCATAGGCCGTCTATGTCGATACCACAACAGTGTTAGTTATTCTTCCGTGAAAAAGTAATGTTAACGCATCACTTTAATTTAAGCACTTAATTTTAAAAATTAAAAGCCACTGTAGGAAGTAATTACTGGGGAAATAAGATTTACGGCGAATGTGGAGCGCGTTGCCGTAACATTCAGATCTTTGCCGAACAAGAATTTGGATGGCACCGGTGCCGTTGCCGGATCAAACACGAATTATTTCTCCATTCATTTTATTCCGCATATTTATTTATTCCAGTACTAGACAGTAGTTCCAGAAAACAACCTACATATAAATCGCTCTTGGCGCACGCGCACATAGCACAAAGACGCGGAGTCAAGGTTACGCCTTTCGAATAAAGTGCGCCGATATGTTCTTCGATTCATGTCCGATGAACAATGTCTATGCGTGCGTCGTTGTAGTGAAGTTACCTTCTGTACTCTCGGTATTCTGTGATAAAACTAAGTGGAAGAAAAGGGAAAGAGAATGTAGTACATGGTAACACCTGTTTGTTTCGATAACATCTTATCTTTGAATAAACAAGGTCAGAGTACACTTTGACTAAATATTTGAGTGTTTACCATAAATGTTGTACTACTAGCTTTCGCCCGCGCCTCTGCCCGCATGGATGTCGGTTATCGTGATAAAAACTATCATGCCCTTCCCCGGGACTCAAACTATCTCCATATAAAATTTTATCTAAATCGGTTGAGCTGTTTAAGCATGAAAGCGTAACAGACAGACAGAGTTACTTTCACATTTTTGATATTAGTATGGGTTTAGTGTAGTTTTGGTACTAAACGGGTCAACTATTTTGTATAGGTATGTTATAGGAAACCGTGATTGACTGATATTTGACTGTTATATCAAGAAATAACTCAAACAAATGAACCGGACTGCGCTGAAATTTCAGCGCAGTCCGGTTCATTTGTTTGAGTTATTTGAGTTATTTGAGTATTTAGGCTTGCAAATTTTTATTAGGTATATATATTTATATTTACGAACTAATTTTTAAAAATGTACTCGTAATGCACTGTAGCACCGCCGACGAGTAGTGAGCAACTATAAACTATTTTCTCGCTATAGAAACGTACAATATATATCCCGCGTGTAAACCAAAGAAATATATTTTAATAGCTGATTGCTGATTGATCACAGGGCGCTCTATGCTGTACCTATCTCTTTAGTTTTCATGGTATATACATGTATTGGTACAATTCTTAAACGAGAGGTGGGGATCGAACCCACGACCCCTTGCGTAGCAGTAGGATACACCCCACCGTGCCACAGCGGCAGTCAATGATGTCAATGTTGATAATTGTATTTTTTCATTGAATCAGTTTAATTTTATATTTCGGATGGAACCGACATCTGTCGTTCCTATTATCGGCGAAGGCGGACATGGTAGTGAAAAAAACTACGACATAAAAAAGACTAGACTTTATTGATTGAAACTGATGTTTATTTATCTATTAATCAAGCAAAACATAAATTACGTGCGGTCGTTCGTAAACTACTTTGTCATTCTGCGCCAACATATAAAACCGTTCATCATCAATTTTTGTTTCAATAGAACTAAGTATCATTACTGATCGAACAAAATAAATATTTTGTACAAGAGCTCCGACTGCGTGAATATCACTGTTTGCATTAAATAATAAAAATTCAAACACTACAAACTTTCAAACACTCTTCTCCTTCCGTTTCTATACGATTTTGGCGGTTAAAAATTAGACCGACATACTGCCGCATTTTAATTATGTAAATATAAGAAAACATGTATTAACGAAAAAGTATCAAACGGTCATTATCGCAGTAGTAGCCACTGTCAGTATACATTGCCTTAAAAATATTAGAAAAAAAAGAAAAAAGTTTTTTTTTAATTTTCATTGAATCCGGTACACCTATATATATATTATTTACGTGTGTTTGTCACCAAATTTCATCGAAATCAGTCCAACCATTTAAAAGGATCTAAATGGCTGGACTGATTTCGATGAATTTTGGTGTGTATATTTGAGTGGGCTTATCCATAGACTAATTCGAATCGAGAATATAACAATACACGATTCACGAAATACGAGGCGATACGAAGGTCGCCGGGACAGCTAGTATTGAATTGAATGAAAATACCCAAGCTTTCATCATGTACCAAATTTAGTTAAAATTCAGCCAGTAAAAAGATTTTGTGAACATGATATATTATTGTAGATATTATTGTATGTTACTCTCTAATTCTCTGCAGAATAAATCTAATTGTGTGTGAATATTAAAGTAATCCCATTAGAATGATTAAACATAAATAAAGTGATTGAAGTATTACATCAAACTCAATATGAAGTTTATATTAAATATTATTATCCATGTTTATTATGAATCGTAAATCTTACATTCAATAATCTACCGCAGTAGAACAGATACAGATCAGACAATCAGAAAAAATAGACCAACTTCTGCAACCAAGCAGCACATTACTGGAACTGTTAACTACCATCAACATCAAACTTATCAAATAAAAAATGGCGGGGCCTAGTGTAGAGTCTGAAGCATTGCCTTCTAGAATCCTAATTAACTAATTGTCTGCAAGCTACTAATGTACGACTGAAAGATTGTCCAGGACCCATTATCCTCTCGGCTATCTATTGCCCACCTAAACATAACATAACGGATGCCATGTTCTCACATTACTTTAAAACTCTAGGCAACAGATTCATATCTGGTGGAGACTGGAATGCTTAGCACTAAGGGATTCTAAGTTATCTGCTACAAGAGAAAGACAGCTGAAAATTGCATAGATGCACATCAATATCCCCCACTGTCTACCGGAGAACCCATTTACTAGCTTACTGACCCGAAAAAGCTGCCAGACGTGTTAGACTTCTTTGTGATCAAAGGCTTAAATAATCTTTTCACCAGTGTCGAGTCAAGCCTCGATGGATCATTCGACCATACCCCTGTAATCCTAACCGTGACGATAACCATAGTGTGCAGCGAAGGACCTCAATTACTACACAGCAGAAAAACTGACTGGGAAGAGTTCCGTTCATATCTCAATGACCAAAACCTTTGAACCTATGTCGCCATCGTCATGTGGGAAGCATTTATTGTAGAAGGCCGCCGAGTACCTAAATAGACACCAGCAGGCTTGGTATCCCATAAGATAGCAGTCATCTTGGGCACGAACACGAGACAAATCAAAGGCCTTTGCTACGTGTAACAGAAGTAAATAAACCAAATGATGGTATAAACCAAGAAACAGATCTGAACACTATTCTCAACCAAGATATTTAACTGTGCCTGTCCCTCAAACGTGTCTCGCTCAGAGAAATCGCAATTGAAATAAAACTATTTGAGTCTAAAAAGCACCAGGTTTATAATTAGGTACCCCTCGAATACTCAAACATCTTTTAAGGAAATGCATCACCCTACTGATTTGTCTGTTCAAAGCTTCCTATAGAGTTTCCTACTTCACAAACTTATGAAAGATTTCTGAGATCGTTATGATACATAAATATTGTAAACCGTCACATGAATGTTTCTCATACCAGTCTATAAGTCTTACTTCAGTTGTTTACTGTCTAAGCTATGGGAAAGAGTTTTTATTAAAACACTCAATGTATGTAGTAACAAATGAGCTTGACCTTGTAGACACCAATTTGGTTTCTACAAGGTACATCGTATAGGTACGTGTAAATCATTGTAACCGGGACAGTCTCTAAAATAAAAAAAATATTTTCAGCTACATTTTTGGATGTATAACAGGCCTTTGATCGACTTTGGCATAAAGGACTGCTTTACAAAATTAAGAACAAACCGTCACACTTGGTAATTCACATCTTGGAATCCTATCTCTCTGACAGGCTTTTCCAGGTCAAAAATGGGGATGCCAGATCCTCCTTGTTTTTTATTGAAGCCGGTGTACCCCAAGGCTCGGTGCTTGGACCAGTTAAATACAATCTCTACACATAAAACCTACCAACCTCGCACCAACTTTTCCGATGATATTGTTTTTCAGCAAGTGAGAAATTATAAATATTTCTCAATACTACCTCAGATTTGCTTAAAAAAAGTGCTCAGAAATCCAGTCAAATTACATTTACCCTAAGAAGGAAAGTTCGCCTAATAAATAATATCTTGCGCAAACCGACTGTGTAAGACATCTTGGTTTCCATATGAATAGACGCCTAACCTGGAAAGACCACAAAAAAGCTAAAAGGGCCCAAGTCAATCATAAGTTTAGAACCTATATTGTAAATGAATATCAAAATTGGCCCTAAAGTTTTTGCTACGTTCTTTACCCCCGCGGAATTTTGGTTTGACCTCCGAGGGGGGTAACCACACCTAGTTTGGGAACTATTTGGCTTTATTTACGTTGACCAAGGCGAACGCGGTCATATGTATATAGTATCTTACTTCAGAATGGGGACAAATATTTTTATTATTATTATATCTACTTTTAATTCAATCCAACTGTCATAAGAATTCAGATTAGATCTCGAATCAATTAATATGACAAACCATTACAAAGGACTTTATGCCAAAGTGAATAATGAGAAGTGGTGGTCTTTGTAAGGGTAAAATTTGACTTCTCGGGTTTCAGCATAGGTGGGTATATGAAATGTCAATATTATAGAAAAAAAATGATAAAGGAAAAAGTATTTATAATGTAGTTTTTAAAATGATTACATAATGGGTAACTCAAGGCTGACCCTACATATATTTTGAAAAACAAATAGTACTCTTAACTTAAAACCATTGAATCTAAATAATAATATGTTTTACATTAACTAACATACAGTTAGTCAATGTAAAACATATTATTATTAAGATTCAATGGTTTTAATACAACCTAATCTAATTCTGTGTTTGACATGTCAAAGCTTATCTAGTATATAGTCGCACGCAATATTTATGAAACAGATTTTTTTTAAAATATCCAATATTAGGTCCTTTACTTGTAAACAACTCTGAATCCGTTTTATAAATTTAGAATTACTTGTCAAAGAATGATATAAAATTACATCTAAATAATTAATAGAGCATTTACAGATTAATTAATTTTATTTTAAAAACTACTCTAAGTTACATCCATTTATACAAGATATTTACAGAATTTAAAATAAAAATAAAGGAGGGCAAAACCGTTTAGGCGTCAAAGAATTCCTCCCCATCGATGTCAACAGGTAACGTTCCCAGAAGGCTGGCAGCATTGTCACGTTGGATGGCAATGCTAATTCTTTGTGCAAAGAAAAGGCCAGCCTTCTGGTCACGGGAGGCACTGATAAGACGTCGGTTAATAGAACCATATTTATTCTACTAATTTTATAAACGTGAAAGTTTGTGAGGATAAATCGATGCCTTCACGCAAAAACTACAAGGCATATACAAGGAGTCAATTAAATACTGTCCAACTCTAAAGAGCTGTGTAGGTATTTTGTTAACAATGCTAAAAAAAAATATATATCCGTTTAAATGATTGTTTTATTAAATATCAAAATTCATGTATAAGTACCCAATTTTGTCGAAATGTGTTCAAGATTTTTTATCAACATTGTTTGCATAAAGCCTTTTAACAATCAAAACAATGTTTTCCGCCTCCACATGTTATTCCAGTTGACTTCTATCAAGGAAAAAAAATGTGTTATTTTTTTTTTCGTTATCAAATTTTTAATAAATGGCCTAAATCGAATGGAAACATGATACCTAACAACACATTAACGGGTTGAACATTGATTAAATATACATACTGTATATCAGAATAGCACATCTATACTATTATTAAAAAGGTGAAGATTTTGTTAATTTTACGCGATTATATCAGAAACTACTGGTTCGAATTGAAATATTTTTTAAATCTTGGATGATCCATTTATCGAAAGAGGCGATGGGAAACGTCACGCTACGACCAATGAAAAATGAAGTCGAAAAGCGAAAAATTAACGCAGACGAAGTTGCGAGAAAAAGCTAGTTGGTTTTTAAATTAGACTAGCTTTCACTGACGGCTTCACCCATGTACTGACAGAGTCTTCATTCTGATTGGCGTTTGAGTATTGGGTCTATAGTACAGTCAGCTAAATAAGAGTTTAGCACTCTGGTCAGTATTCAAACTGTCCGGTCATGAAATCAGTAAAAGATTGTCACCGTATAAATAAAAAAATAAACATCATGGTATACATTTTTATACTCTTAAAAAAAAAGGAGGTATAGGATTCGAACCTGCGACCTCAGCGATCATTGCAAATCCAATTCCTTAATAATTTGTTACACGACTTATGTAGCTGAATGTACCTTTATAAAATTTCAAAATGTTTACAAATTATCCTAGCTTCGCAAGACAACAAAGTCTTCAGTTTTGAAACTTTGGAAATAAATCAATCGAATAATTTTAATGATAAGTATACGAGTACAACATTGTTAGCTGTAGCAAATCAAATATGTTAGACTTAATTAGTTAAGTTACATTAAGTCGATACTAGTTTGTTTGTTCGTAGAGTCCGTTTGCAGTACAAATTTAACCGTAAATGTTTCACAACTGATAGTTTTGGTTATTATTTGTACAGCCAGCAATAAAAACACCAATGAATATGTAAAATATTAATGATTTTTCTGTTACTGTAACAAAATATTAGTAGTACCTAAGCTATACTAATATTATAAAGCTAAAGCGTTTGTTTGTTTGCCTTTTGACTATTGGTCCCAATTGAAAAATGCTTTTAGTGTTGGATAGTCCATTTAGCAAGGAAGGCTATAGGCTATATAACATTACGCTACGACCAATAAGAGGGAGATCTTTGGCGCGGTGGGACTGTGTCAGACTGCTACACAAGAGGTCGTGGGTTCGATCCCTCACGGTACACCACTTTGTGTGATCCACAAATTGTTGTTCCAAGTCTGGGTGTACTTTGTATTCGTGACTTGAATGTTTGTAAAGTCCCCCGCGACAAGTTATTTATTTAACCTTAAAATACTGCCGCCATTAAGACTCATTATAAAATTGTATATAAGAGAATATACCAAAATGTAGGAACATCACCCTAATGACGTTCCTACTACAGAGACAATTCATAATTTACCAAACGAGGCCACCGCCCATTTCCTCAAAACAATGTGTCCATTCGCCCATATTTTGTAGAAGCTGGCAATGCTCTCCTAAAGGAGTTGACGGCTATGATTAACCTAATGCTCTCCGGCGATGTGGACGATGGCATCATCGATGTCTTGTATGGCGCCAATTTATGCGCCCTGCGCAAAAGTGATGGTAGCATTCGTCCAATCGCCGTTGGGTGTACGTACCGGCGTTTGGCAGCCAAAATGTGTTGTACATAATATGTACAACACATTTTGGCTGCCAAACGCCGGTACGAAGTGGCTGGAATTTGCTCGATAAAAACTCTCTATAATATTATTATAGAGAGTTTTTATCGAGCAAATTCCAGCCACTTCAATTAGGCTTCGGCTCGCGAGGAGGCTGTGAGGCTGCCATACATGCCATGTCCACCTACCTTGGCTCGGGTAAGGCAGAAGTCATTTTGAAGGTTGACGTGAAGAACGCCTTTAATTCCGTCAACCGAGATACCTTGTTGGCACAAGTAAAATTAGAAACCCCCAAAATTTATAAATATCTCTGGCAGTGTTACAGGCACTCTTCAAAATTAGTATATAAGGACAACCTTTTGAGTTCATCGGTAGGATGCCAACAAGGTGATCCTCTTGGGCCAGTCATTTTTAGTTTGGCGATTCATCCCATAATTCGGCAACTAAATTCTAAATTTAATATTTGGTACCTGGATGATGGGACCCTAGGGGGAGACGTTGAGACAGTATACAAAGACTTGGCTTTTATAAAAGATAAATTCAAAGGTATTGGTTTAGATTTAAATTTTAGTAAATGTGAAATATTCATGAATGATAAAATAGATAAAGATTTGGTTATTTCTAAATTTAATTGTTTGGCTCCAAATCTTAAAATTGTAGATAATCAATCTCTTCAACTCCTAGGGGCCCCAATTTTAGAGGAGTCCTATGATTCGTTCGTAGAGGAAAAAATACAAAATTTTTGTACAGTCTCGGACCAACTTCTTCAAATTAATATGCATTCGGCTTTTACAATCGTTCGATATTGTCTTTTTGTTCCTAAATTCACATACGTACTCAGATCTACTAAATTTTGGAAACATCCTGAGCTTTTGGGTAAACTAGACAAAATTATTCATAAAACCCTGTGTAAAATTTTGAATGTGGCTTTGAACGACCGAGCGTGGCTTCAAGCGTCGTTACCCGTTCGCTTTGGTGGCCTCGGCGTTCGCAAAATTTCTGACGTTAGTTTACCGGCGTTCTTGTCCTCACTTCACGGTACTGAGGAGTTAACCAGGAAAATTTTAGAACCTACACTGGTTAGTTCTGAAGTCCGGTGCAAGTCTGAGGCCTTGAACGCTTGGAAAATGGCTTGCCCAAACTTTGATTTGCCCACCAACCCCTTCGCCCAGGGACAGTGGGACGGCCTGCTCTGCAGTTCAGTAAGAGAATACCTTTTAAATACTACATCAAATCTTTCAGAGCGAGCTCGCCTGCTGGCTGTGGGTGAATGGGAATCAGGTGTTTGGCTTCAGGCTCTTCCATCGTCCAACATAGGCACTATGTTGGACGACACCACGTTCCGCATTGCTGCCTGCTTGCGTTTAGGTGCCCCATGTGTTTCTCCTCATCGATGCCACTGTGGAGAAGCCGTAGGCAGCCTTGGGCATCATGGTCTATCATGCAGCAGGAGCGCAGGCCGCATATCACGACACGCTAGCCTAAATGACATCATCCGTCGGGCTCTTGTCAGCACTGGTGTGCCAGCAGTTCCTGAACCTAATGGTTTGGCGCGCAGTGATGGCAAGAGGCCGGACGGTATGTCTTTGCTACCTTGGAAGATGGGAAGACCTTTGGTGTGGGATGCAACCTGTGTCGACACCCTAGCGCCTTCCCATCTTCCAAACACTGCGAGCTGTGCCTGCGCTGCTGCTGCATCTGCGAAGACTCTCAAACGGCGCAAATATAGTAATCTAGTCGGATATTACATATTTGAGCCGTTTGGGGTTGAGACGCTAGGGCCATGGGGTCCAAGTGCTCGCCTCTTATTCAAAGACATTTCCCAGCGTCTTGTCAGTGCATCTCGTGACCAGAAGGCTGGCTTTTTCTTTGCACAGAGAATAAGCATTGCCATAGAACGAGGCAATGCTGCCAGCCTTCTGGGCACTATTCCGGTAGACATCGATGGGGAGGAATTCTTTGACGCCTAACTCTTTTTTGTAGTTTACTAGGTAAGTTGTAAATAATGTTAATAGTATGTATATAGTTCGTATGTAGGGTTATCTAGCTTGTAGTTATTAAAATTTTGTAGATATATTATTTTATTTTTCAAATTCACTAATTATTTTCTAGCCTTGAATAATCATACATGAATTAAGTACTTACAGGTAATTGAACGTAAAATAATAATTAAAAATAACTAATCTATGTTGCCAAAGTGATGGCAAATAGAGTAAAAGCGTCTTAGAATGGAGACCCTGTAAGGCCAAACGAAGTGAAGGCAGACCACTACCCAGATGGTCTGACGATTTAAGAACGACCACTATTCATCTATGACACCGACATACGTTACACCGTGTCAAGTAGAAATCTATTGGACAGGCATAAAGCCCAACAATGGGCAAAACAGTGCTGAAAAAGTAGAGGTGTACTAAAATATTTCGTAAATTTGAATGTGTTCAGTAACTTATGCTGCTAACTGTACGTTGTAAATGAGATCATTCAAAGCAAACATGTCACAATCACGTTTGCAGATCCCATACGGATACCCATCCATATCCACACATATTCTACCGATCGTATTTTAATTGTTAAATATCTTTCAAATACAAATAAAAACATAGTTGCCGTCGTCCGATATCATGCAAAGGTAAACTATAATAAAATAGGTGATTAAAGACACTTATATATAATATATTATATATAATAATAATATATTTTGAGACAACTCACACAACGCCATCTGATCCCAAACTAAGCATGACTTAATGAGACTGCCTCTGTGGCGCGGTGGGAGTGTATCAGACTGCTACGCAAGAGGTCGTGGGTTCGCAAGATAAAATTTTGTGTGATGAGCACGATGGTTTATTCTGTGTCTGGGTGCTATTTATCTATAATATGTTTTGTATTAAGAAATATATAAGTATGTTTATCAGTTGTCTGGTTTCCATAGTACAAGCTTAGTTTGGGATCTGATAGCGTTGTGTGAGTTGTCCCAAGATATTATTATTATAATTTAATCTCAAATACTTTATTTTCTTTAGGTAGAGTTGACGAACGTTGGCAGAATTTTACACTAATTTGCCTATACAGGCTGATTTTTGATATTCTAATAACCTCCAACTCTTGGCCTCTTTACGTTACACCAAAAGACTTCATATAATAATAAAATTTAAAAACAAATACAAATTAGCCCATATTAGTTATATTTCACGGCTTAATCGCGCGAATTATTTTTTACTTAGATTATTTATTATTGAATATTTATTTATTGGAATAGATAAACCAGTACCAATAATAATTTAGAATTGAAATTGTGTGTTATAGTTAACTGATCCAGATGTGCAAACATAATAAAATGCAAATAGCACAGTACATTTTTATAGACAATAAAAGCAATTCCACTGCTTTTATCGACTTAGCTCTAGACCTTTAACTATGTATATCAACAAATAACTTCTAAAGAAACAGATATTATATTGTAATGGTCTTCGTCCAGTACACCACATTAAACTAGGATTGTTACTGTGTCGCTTAAGGCAACACTTGTGAGATAACAAAACAATAAAAATATATATATATATTTGCGTTTAAGAATGTATAATCATCAAAACACTAATATAACATTAATAACTAGCTGTCCTGGCGAACTTCGTACCGCCAATTTTTTGCGAATCAGGTTCAATTGTTAATCTAAAACATTCTTGAACCCACTGGAACACACACTAAAACAATCGTCAAAATCGATCCAGCCGCTTAGGAGGAAGAATTTTACATATATAAAGATAACCAATATACGTGGCTCTAGCTAGCTTGGTATTTCAAACAAACATACATTAACCTACTTATTAAGGTATCGCTTTGACTTTTTATTATTATATATTAAAAACAAATTAAATTATTACAAAATAAAAACCCTACTGCCTATGTCAGTTCCACAATTGAGACGAATCCTACGACACCTCACATGAAAAAATCCATCCAGCGGTTTGGACTGTAGTGCGTACCAAAGAAATGAACATACATAAGATCAAAAACATCATCTACTCTCTTTCTGGTGTAGTTGGGTAATAAATAAGACACTATTGAATGACTGTATAGTCTATTGATGCCATGAACTTTTCAGGGTTCCGTCTACACTTAATGTAGGAACCGTTTAATGTAGGAACATTAACACGCCAACGCATGTGGATGGAACCCAGTATACGTTGTAGTGCATCGTATGTTACCCTTTCCGGCATCAAATGACGTCCGTTTGTTTTTGAACTGTATTTACGACATAATACTAACGCGACCCTACACCATACCGTATTTAATGCACGAGGCATATGCAATCATATACAACGTGTAGCAGAAAGGTTTAAACGTTGTTGTTGCCCATAATACTGAGTGCACTCACCTACTTAATTTTATCAAAATCAAAGTAACTTACAAATTCATTTTCCTATAAATTTTAATTCTTTATAAAAAATATATCAATTTAAAAATAGCTTATAGTGTTCTATACCTTAATAATTCAACCGAATTTAGATATAATACTTTCGCTAATAAAATTATAAAAAAAGAATACGATATAGCTCTTTGATATTAATGCAAACGGATATGGCACATACAATGTCATTTTTAATCTTTATTGTCATTCTTTCTTTCTTTTATTTATTTATAAAAATGATATCAATTGAAAAAAGGCTTAATGAGTTCTATACCCTAATAATTCAACCGTATTTAGCATATACGTACTATCGCTACTGAAATTTTAGAAGAATAACCTATATGATATTAATGCAAACGGATATGGCTTCATGGTAGGTGTAATACTGACAACGTACGTTATCAGCTGATAAAATTTAACCAAATTTATAGAGCAATGCCTCTGTCGAGTCGACCCGATGACAAAACAGTATAAAGGCGAAAGTACATTATATTCAACAAATGATTACGACATCATGGATGGAAGACGTGCTGCTGTTATGTTTGCAAGTCGAAACGTGCAACACTACGTTTGCAAATTAAATTTGCACATCTGCAAAAATGTACAAGTCTAAACGGCCTCATACAAGTTTGTTTAAGTTCTATGCAATTTGCAACTTCTTTACAAGTAACTTGCCTAAGACAATTATGGACGTCAAAATACGACTTGGTGTCATGCAACCGCTGCGTAAAAGATTTCAGATGATCCCCAAATTGTTGTTTTGAGTTTGGGTGTCTTTGTTTCTATTACTAGTATGTTTGGAGGTGTCTCCTACTACACAGAGCTTGCACCTTACCCCAAAAATAGCTTAAAAAAAAAGAAATGCCAGTGCCTAAACAATTACGGTCCTAGTATATAGTATTTTTTACTGGGCGCAGACCATTAGTTCGTTGAATATCTGAATTGTATATGGATTGTATGACAACGACACCTTTCTTAGCTTAGCTTGGGACTGAGAGAAAGATCTGGGTCAATTGTATTTGATCAAGCAATGTTAATTTTTCCTTAAGATGTTGGCAATTTTTAGGGCCAAAAGAGCAAAAACTGAACCCTTATAGTTTCGCCATGTCTGTTGTATGTCACAGGCATTTTACTCGAAGACTACAAAATTAATATTGATGAAATTTGGTGTAAGGTGTATTTTTGTAGCCGCTACTTAGTTTGATAGCTAAATAATAAAAATTAATATTTTTAGGGGGGCACTCCATACATGTACCAGAAACTGTTTTTTTTCCCACAAACATTAAACGTGTGGCACATCATTTAACAGGTCTTTTAAAAACATTTTAGGGTTTTTAATAAAGATTTTTGGTTAGGTGAATAGTTTTGGAAATATTTGCTCCAAAAGTTGCGTAAATTGTGTCCCCTATCAACTTTTGAACTGTGTGACCAAAAAAATTTCGACATGATAGGATATACCGTCTTTGAGCTATTACTGAAAAACTGCGTTTTTCATACGCTCTTGTGTTTCATTTTTCATAATATGTAGTGCATTTATTTGTATTAACGGTTGCGGTTTACTTGAAGTCTTCTTTTTGTGTGAGAATACGACTATTCTTTATGTTCTGTAATGTATGATAATGTTTAAAAAATACTCAAAAGACTTCTGCAGTAGGATACAAGCCCTGTGTCGCAGGGGATTTTACAAACATACATGCCACGGACACAAAGTACACCCAGATTTGAAACAACAATTTGTGGATCACATGAAATCTTTTACGCAGCGGTTGCATGATACTAAGCCATATTTTGACGACCATTATTCCATTATACGAGTTGCTTGTTTGCAAGTTGCAAATTGCATACAACTTAAACAAACTTGTTTGGACTTGTACATTTTTGCAGACGTGCAAATTTAACGTGCAAACGTTAGTTGCACGTTTCGAATTGCGAACATAACAGCAGCATGTCTTCCGTCCATGATTCCTACTCAATTGTTGAATTAAACAAAATTGAAATGGACCACAATCATAGTACATTAAAGAATGATACGATAAATGGTCAACTTATTTACGTGCCCTTTTGAATGTTTTTTTTTTCTAAAACAATATTGCTTTAAGTGAAAGAAAAGCAGATTATTTTTTAACAGTTAATATTAATAAGAAATGATGTTACAAGAAACAGACTTTGAAGATTTGGAGTCTCAAAAAATTATAAAAGTATTTGATCTCAAATGTGTATTTTTTTTTAATTATTCGGAAATTCGTGGAAACTCTTAATTCTATAATTTAACTACAACATGTTTTACACCTATTATCTTACGACAAATTGCCTCAAACAGAATATTGTTTTGACAGCCTCATTATATACCAATTCACTCTAAAAAATTGCTAACGAGATAACAAAGTAATATATTGACAAAATGCAATAAAATTTATTTATCTGAGATATCATTTTATTTAAAAAACTAAACGATCAATTGATTTCAAGTTGTAGGACATCGAGACATAGTGTTGTAGGAGGATCATTATTTATTGTGTATTGTTAATAAATTAAAAAAATAAAACCAAAAAAGTAAGAAATAAAAAAAAAGAAGACGATTTGTGCATCGTTGCTCCACTTAAGTTTGTAATGCGAAATGTAAGAGTCATCTTAAAATTCATAATAATTATGTTAGTGCTTTTGGGGATTACATCTTGCATAATAATTTACAAAGTTTACCTCTGTATCTCTAAGCCTAGTGATAAATTAAAGTAAAAGGAACACACAAAGTCTTTAAGAAATTTATTTTCAAGGGATGGAGGGAGAGAGGGAATGAAGGAGGGATTTAAATCGTTATATTCTCGAATTTAAATCTGTAGGTATTTCATAAAACCAAAAATATTTTTTTGAAATTGAAAAAAACAAATGGGCGTTAAAAAGCTAAGCGGCAGTTCTATGATAGTCTTGAGAAGAAACTGAAACTTAAGCATTCTTGTGAGTGTAGAGAAGTCATCACTCGATGCCAACAACATCGTAGAAGACACCTCTATAAAAATACATCATCTAATTATAAAAAGACAATACACCTGACTTTCTCTAACTTGCGCATTGCTTCTATAAAGACGTTACCTTGTAGTAATAATCAGTAATATAAACCAAACAGACAGACAGAACAAAAAGTGTGACTCCCAAAATAAACGTTTGCCGCGAGTTGCGAACACATCTGGTACTATTTGTTAGCTTTTGTGCTGAAGCTACCTAAGTTACTCTCGGTAAATATTGCAGAGTGATAACGAAATGAGGCGACAATAATGTGAAAGTCTTGGATTTTGATTTCTGCTCTAGCCATCTAGTGGTTTCTATCATAGTTTATCAATATTTGTTTGCCGTCAAAAGTAACAATTATATTACTTTTTGGGCTACATTGAATATTAGATTTGAAATATTATTTTATGGTTTTTAGTCATTTAAGTCCTTATATATTGTAATTGCTGTGCCGCTCCTATTGGTCGTAGCGTGATGTTATGTAGCCTAAAGCCTTCCTTGATAAATGGGCTACATAACAGAAAAAAAAATGATTAAAATTGTTCAATTCGGACCAGTAGTTCCTGAGATTACCGCGTTCAAACAAACAAATAAACAAACAAACTCTTCAGCTTTATAATATTAGTATAGATACGCAGTTTTAGTTAAAGAAGTCAAAGAATACTGAAGGTATTCCATGCCGAAGTAGCAAAAGATGGCCTTCATAAAATATCAGATTCCCTGTAATGGCATCGAATATCACAATAAATTCTGAGCATATAAATACAACGTCCCAAACTTTTTTGTAAGTTTGAAACAGAAAAAAAATGTACATGATGATGACATTTTTTGTGATGACCATGATAACGATCATGTCTCACTTCCAAATTTAAAGTGATAACGTAAAAACAAAACTCGTAGTAGCGATAGACCTAACAATCCGATCGGTCAATACGAACTGTGTGATCCTTACCCACGTCAACAGACCAGGTGTACTGTGTTTACTCATACCATGTACGTAATGTACTTAGCACTAACATTGTACTAATTTACTTTGAGAATTACAGTGATATTTCAGTTTTGTTGTGGCAGAGCTAGAAAGCTACCAGTGTCTGGTAAAAAGAACATTATTTATCATTTGTTTACTCATATAAAAATATTTAGAAGCGACTCTTCGTCATATCGTCCATAGCTACTATGAACATACTGGAATAGAGGCTTTCTTTCCGTTGAAAGCGGTCCCACCCACGCTCAGTTGAAACCTAATTGCCAGCTGACAAAGATCGAGGAATTATCTAGCCCCTCATTCATTCCCAAACAAATTGCAATTAGAACAAATTGACGCAGAACTATTATTGAACAAAGATTCCTTTATATGCAATGTTTATGTGTGCGTTATTGCAGTGTTGTCAATTGGGTTAGTTTTAGTAATCTCTGCATTTACCAATGGAATGGAAAGGAAACCACGTGTTGTGGGTGTCATACGCGGTCTGCTAGTTATTTATGTTTGTGATAATTCCCGAAATGCTAAACAAAATTGCTTAGCCCTAAGACCGTCTGGATTATCACATTGGCATTCAGGAACGTAGTTCTTAGAAGACAGAGCCGAGAGCAAAGACTTGAATATTTAATCAAAACTTATGGTTGACAAAATGGATTAGTATTGACGCCCACTCAAATATTATCATTTAAAATTAATATAAATAATGTCCTGCTAACCGATTTTGATCTCGGTGGTTAATCTTAACAAAGGTGAGTAATTAACTATACAAAAGATATTAGTCTCAAGAGTATATATACAATTCAAACAAAAGTAGACTCTGTCGGAAATCACAGAAAGATTACGCACAGGACTGACTGTTTAATTTGCTCTCTAACGGCCGGTTTCAATAATCTATCTATCGATGGAGTTGGCTACGAGAGGTAGAATTTTGACATATATTGTATGGAGCTTATGTCAAATATATACCTCTAGTAGCCCAATCCATCGATAGTTAGAGTATTGAGACCGGCCATTAGACATGGAAATGTGTCAATTTTGGAAACGGTCAGCTATCTGTAGTCCTGACATTAGTAATGTAAGTTAACCTCGCCGATCTTTTATGTTGCTTGGTCTTGAAGTTAGTTTTATTGGGAATGAAACCGCATTTTAAATCATAATTGGACCATTGTACGTTTAGTTCTCGTCCTGTAGTTTTAACCAATTTACACGAAGCGAAAATAATACTTAACATAGTTCCGTAAAATATATTGGTATCTAAGCACTTCAAAAGGACGTGTATGATAAAATCTGATGGGTTCCTAAATATATTGAAAGATGGCTACGACCATTTGGGCAAGAGCCCAACATGGCTTACTTGACGTAGAAGTCTTGTGCCAAACATCGTCAGTATGTAGAATAAAGCCTTCGTTGCCTATCTTGTATATAATATTATATTAACGCTATGCAGTTTCAAGACAACCTGGTATATATATATATCCATAACACAGGTTTTTAACCTAGCTTGGAGACCATTGACATTGTGTGAGAAATAAATAAAAAAAAAAAAATAAAAAAAAAATATATATATATATATATATGTATATATGAATTCAGTTGGCCTGGACACAAGATAAGTAGTTCTCTTTGCTTTGTTTTTACTACGTCGTGCTTTAAGGTAAATCTATGAGGTGACGTGACTGCAGATGTAGTAACATTTGGGCTGTTTTTGCCGTAACCAAAATGGCGAAAATTGTCATATCCGTCCATCTGTCAGTCTGTCTGTCTATCTATCTGTTCGTCCGTATGTCACGGGCATTGTACTCAAAAACTACACAAGGTATTTGGATGACATTCGGAGTACAGGTGTCTTGTATATGCCGCTATTTAGTTCACTAGTTAAATAACAAAAATAAATATTCAAGGGAAGGGAGGAGGATATTCCTTGTGGAGTAGTTTTATAAAAAAACCCCGCGCCTTACGCAGACATCGCTAAGCTACCATCAGCCGACCCGTGACCACGATCGGTGCAATTCGATCGAAACGTCGGCTAGATAATAGGTTCGTAATTCACGCGATTTAGTCCCGAAATATATCTAATATGTGCTCAAGCGGTGAAATTTTTATAAAACTGATTTCGTATTTATACAGTATCGCAAAGGAACTTTTATATTTTTTCTCTAAATGTTACTTAAAAATTTTAACATTGATATAAACCGTAATAACGACACAGTAGACATAGTTAATCAAAATATATAAATTACGGGTCTTAATCGCGTAAATAATTAAAGGCAAAATACTTGTTTAATGCCCGACGTTTCAACCGTATTGCAACGGCCGTGGTCACGGGTAGACAGACAGGTAACAAGGTATTTTACCTTAAATTATTCACGCGATTAAGACCCGTAATATATATATATATATATTCTTAATGAGGACAAATTGCGAAAGCCTGACTTTATTGATCCAATTTTAATCAATAACCGAACGCAATCATCTGATGTTTCAACTAAAGCAGAAACAACTTATTAGACAAAAACTACCTATGTCATTGGCTATGAACAAAATAGTTTTGTTCAAATAGATCGCATAATATTCATACTTACCTCTCTATCTACTTTGGGTTATGACAATGGCCCAATCAATTCGAATCCAATAAAATATGCCAAATTCACGGCTATAAAGCATAGTTTCGGTCATTCCTGTTCGCTACAAAGTTTCTATGTCATTTGTTTTATTTGATAAATTGCAACCGGCTTTACTAAACCTATCCGAGTAATAGTTGGCCCATTACTTCCCAATGTTGGGCAAACCCTCTCTTATCGAATTAGGACGAAAGGTTGTTGGCTTCTGGTGTATGTCCATTGTTGGTGCGAGATTGTGGTGAAATATTGCGCCAGTGTTTCGTTTTACCTAGAGTAAATATATATTTCTAGCAAAGTGAGGCTTTAACTATAATGATTTAAACAAAATACGAGCTTTGTGTCGCGGCTCTGACTGCATGTTTGTCGCTTTCAATCTAGCAGAAACTTACCAGTCAAATTAATGTTTAATGATGTTTTAAGTAAAAAAGTGCAGATAGGTTACAAACGCTCAGTAAGCGGTCAATTAAAATTAAGACAATTGACCAAGTTTTTATATGTCAGCGTCGCATCGCCGGCGTCTACAGTTGAAATCAGGGGATTGATTTTTTTCTCTTTTTCGCTCGTGATAATTAAATCTTGTTTTCCTAATTTTACGACTTTGTATAATAATAATAATAATAATATCTTGGACAACTCACACAACGCTACCTGATCCCAAACTAAGCAGAGCTTGTACTATGGAAACCAGACAACTGATAAACATACTTAAATATTTCTAAATACATACATATTAATTATACATAAATAACACCCAGACACAGAATAAACCATCGTGCTTATCACACAAAGTTTTATCCTGGGTAGGGATCGAACCCACGACCTCTTGTGTAGCAGTCGGATACACTCCCACGGCGCCACAGAGGCAGTCAAATATTTATTTATATATATTATTAAAATAGTATTATCTATGTGTACCTTTGTTTGGCGTTTTCAAAGATCAAATGTTGTTTATGTAACCTAGCTTTACCTTTTTACTTAAAACATCATTGAGGTCCTTCATTTTTACACAAATACATAAATTAAATGTTAAAATACAAATGTGAAAAGTTTTGCGAATAACATAGCATTTAAAATTAAATATGTGTACGACAGCAGCGCTACCTAGTTTGCATAATTCATATTCAGATTCAGGATTACGTCAAATAATTATATACAAAATGTTTTATTATTTTATAACAAATAAAGAAATATTCATAGACTTACCATGACAGGACGAATTATATACGAATCATAGCACACATAATTATGTTACTGTTGTCTGTCAGCTCTTTTTTAATTTTATTAATCGCATGGTGATGCGATATTTCATTTCAATTTTTTAAACCATCTAGTTCTAAATAATAAATATCGACGTGTACAAAATAAAATGCCTTAAATTCCGAAGCCTAAATGGCAAAAACGTAACCCTTATAGTTTCGTCATGTCCGTCTGTCTGTCTGTCGGTCTGTATGTCACAGGCATTTTATATAATAAATTTTGAAAATAATCGCTTCGAAATTTGCATAAATTGTGACCCCCCCGAAATATCGTTACATGCTCTTACCCGGTTTTTTTTAAGTAAAACTAATTGAGATTTTCTTCCCTTCCACAGTCCATATTTTAGGCTAAACCTAACCAAATTATCCACTACAAAACGAATAAAGTTCACAAAATTATGAACTTTTAATTAATGGAACTACCGAAACCAAATGAAAACGAACACAAACGAGGTTATGAACTGAGTCTGAGTATGAACGTCCTATTTTTTATTCCTCGCTTATCTCCGCCGTGATGTATTGTGAAAGTTTCTAACCTGTGACTCTGTATGGAAATGTTTTTGTGTATTTTTTCAACTTTTTTATTAAGTTTACGAAACAATGACATGTTGAAAGGTTTACTTCCATCACAGTGTTTTTGGCGAAAGCATAAAACTTTTGGAATGGTTTAGTTCTTGGATGATGACTATAATATATAGTGGCGGTAGTCTAATGGCAATCGTGAGGTCACGGGTTCAAATCCTACCCATTAAACTACCGACGTGAACCCACTCCTAACACAAGTCTTGGAGCTTAGTTGGAGGGGTTAACAAGATTGCTAATAATGTGGGACCCAATCCCACATTGCTAGTTATCTTAAAAAAAAATCGTTGTAGGGTCCATGGCACAGTGGTCACCGAATGGCTAGGACCCGCATTCATATTTCGGTGATAATTATGTAAAATTGTCACACGTCTCCGCGCATCGGAATTTGCGCACAATCTATCTTCAGTCATGTTGAACTCCCATCCCAACTATGAGAGTTAACAAAAATGTGTCTTGCATATCTGGTTAATCTCCGTTAAGTTTGGCCGTACCTGAAATCGGTTAAGAGAAATAATAATTATATTGTTGTGACTTATAATTTATCATAAGAATTTTCCAAGAACTTTCACAAGCTTATGTTGCTCCCGACGTAGGTAAGTTGTTGGACAAGATTCTTGGAAATAACCGTAATTCATTTTCTGAGATATCAAAGACTTACCTACCTACAGTACATAGAATTTGTTTTGAAATAATAATTGTCTAGAGTAATTTTATTGACTAATATAACTAATACATTTGAACGCTACAGTTTGGCTTGAAATATTTTACTAACATTTAAATTTCGCGTTGCATGATTATAACTATTTATTAAACGGGAATTAACTCGCAATATTTATCTTAAAACTGCTTGACGTTGACTATCCGTGACGTGGAATTCAGTGATTCGAAAAACAAATCGTTAACATGGACACAATCAGTGCATTGACCCTAACATTTTGAGAAACAAACAAGTGAGGGTAAAGTTAATATCGCGACAGTCCGTTTGTGACCACGGCCGGTGCAACCTGATCAAAACGTCAATTTTAAGACAAATAATGCGGGTTAATTCCCGTATAATAAATAGTTGAAATATTTTATTTAGGTTGGTTCGCGTAAAGGTCGTTTACGTCGTTCAAAACTAAATATGTTTTACAATGTTTCCATTTATTATGATTAACATCACAATCGTTCTGTATCGAACCACTGCTTATCAAAAACCTCTCCTAATTTGCGCCATGACACCCAGTCCTTCGCTTTTTTCCATTCCAGGCACCTTCTTTAGGTTGTCAGGCCGTCTTCGTCGCGGTCTTCAATTTAGGACTCCTAGTTTGACCCATTGGTCCGTCGGCATTTATTTGCTAACACATCGCCACTTCAAAGTGGGATCTAGGACTTAGAATGCATTATGTGTTCGAATTGAAAAAATATTTTAGTGTTGATTAACCTATTTATCGAGGAAAGCTATAGGCATAACATAATATCACGCTATTTTTGTTTTTAATTCTTTTAGGATGCAAAACAACGCTTATGATACGTCGGTATTCTTATGTCTTGTAATGCCAAGTTTGCAAACAATAGGTCAAGACAGAGAAAAGAACCTAGCAATAAAAACTCGCGGCTACTCTTTTCAAATTCCCAATTTTACAATGTTTGAATGTTTATAAACTTGATATGGCTGTAATGTGCTGTCCCTAATATTCTATACAACATGTTAAAGGACTGATGCAAATAGCAGCGGATATACTATGACTAGTAGGAGTGGATCATCAATGAAAAATGTTGCAGAAATGGGGAAAATGGACGCAAATGGAGTTATGTGGGGTCAGCAAGTTATACATGCAAAACATCAGAAATAAATTATCTAAAATGCAAACCGCATCAATTGTTTGTGGTCATCAAGGTGTCGCTTAGATCTTCTATGCATGTTTGCATAGAAGATCTAAGCGACACCTATGAACAGGGGCAAGCTAGTTTATTATAAACTTTGTAAATATTTCTTATTAACTTTGCAGGCATTACCCAAAAAGTCGCCTAAATTACCATTGTCGTAAAAATAATAAGAAATGACCATCACAACAACTTTCCATGAGCCAAACTCATAAAAACTCAAAATAGCCCCCCAACTGCACAAAGTCACTCCACGTATAAAATTAAATTCACGGGCAGCATATTTCATAAAGCTCGCCTAAAATATAGGCAGCATTAAGGCTTTCAATAGCTGAGTTAACATACTAAACTTGTATAACGAAGTGGTGAGATTATGTTTTATTCTCCTAACAATGGAGAAATTGGTTCATAAATCACCCGCCGCTTAAACTCCCGGTGGAAAATATTATAATTAAAACAACGTCCGTCCAGGCGAACTTGGCCCTTCTTTACTGATTTTGAGTTTTAATATTGTATTGTTATTAATTTTGTGATGGTATATGGGTATTTTTGTGTGATATGGTATAGTGATTGACAGAAATTTGATCACTTATAAATTTTTGAATACCTGACCCGGTGAGTGGAAGTTCGTGCGATGTTATAGGAGTAGGTTTGATTTCCACATGGTGGTCCGTATGATCCATAATTGTATCCGGATGTAGGTAGGAACTTTATATATTTAAAAAAAAAAGACGCCTCCCCCTGTACGGTACAAGCCCTGTGTCGCGAGGGACTTTACAAACATACAAGTCAGGCGTGTGATTAATGTGTCATTGGATTTTTTAACAAAGCACACCCAGACTCGGAATAACAATTAGTGGTGTCCCGGGTAGGAATCGAACCCACAACCTTTGGCGTAGCAGTTGGAGACACTACCACCGTGCAATCTAACTTCGTATTTGTAAAGCCAACGATACAAAACTAGTGCGCCAGTTAGATTTTTTTACAAAAATATTAGATGAGTCACAGTAGGTTACCTTACCACTAATGTAAAAATAATGTTATTTACCTCTGCGCTCGAAAAATATTTTATAATTTTCTGTTGGGTCCTTATTCACTATCTTTTTTTTGTTTTGGCGTCAGGCCTACGCTTCTAACTGTCAAAATCTTGTCATAATGGTAAATAGAGCGCTGTGCTTAAAAACGCAGTGAGCATGCGCTCGGACATCTTTGACCGCACCGCGCATACGCCAGTTTGCGCGAGCTTGCCGCGAAAACGAAAAAAAACCAGTGAATAAAGACCCAGTCTGGTTCCAAATAAGCTATTGATTTAGATAAGACTTTCATAGGTATTGCTTTCCTTCGTAGATATTACTTTTAGTAATATATACTACTAGCTGTCCCGCGCAACTTCGTCTGCGTAAATTTTCCCCGTTCTTGCAACATTTCACATTGCTGCTCCTATTAGTCGTAGCGTGATGTTATATAGCCTATAGCCTTTCTCAATAAATAAACAGAGTAAAAAAAACAACAGTGAAAGAATTTTAAAATTCGGACCAGTTGTTTCAGAGATTATCGCGTTCAAACAAACAAACTCTTCAGCTTTATAATATTATAATAGATACGAGTAGTACACCGTCAAATATTTAATTCAAAACCACTCAACTTCATATACCCAGCTTTCAACACAAATGACTACTTCCTGATACAACCTTCAACGTATCCTACCAGACACCTCCTAATCCTGCATCAATATCAAATTTCCCGCAATTCACCAGCTTCCTGGTTAATTTCATGCGAGATTAGTTTGCACTAGACAAGTTAATTTGGAAATTTGAACCAAACCACTGAACTGATTCAAAGTGTACATGTATAAGTTTTGATTTGTTTATATGCAGCTTTATAATAAATGATTTTTTAATAAAGTGAACAATAGAGTTATCTATACCTGCATTGAAATAAAACTGCATATTACGGAATATTGCAAAGAATAATCTAGAATCAAAAATAACTGAAGTGCCTAAAGAAATACAATCTAAATATAGAAATTGAACATACAACTCCTAGAGCGATGGTTTAAAACTAGTAAACTACTTATATTTTTATTGTATCTGCCTCAATTCAGACTGCAGCGCAATGTTGCAGATCAATTCCCGCACGGGAACTTTTCTATGTGATCTACAAATTGCTGCTCCAAGTTTGGGCGTGTTCTGTTTGTAAAGTCTCTGCAATACTGCGATTAATTCCTAGTAATGGAAGATGTCTTTAAAAAACAACGTGATTGTACATTGCAAACCTATGCCTTATTATTAATAGGAAGCCAAACAAGTATATTGGCAAACCGTAATTAAACACAAAGAGTTCGAATAAAATAACAAAAACGCTTGTTGAACAAGCTCAGCGGTTCAATGTTTTAATATACACAAAATATTTGATCGACCGTTGATTCTTTGCGAGATATTTTCATTTTTAACAGCACGTTTTAATATTTTTATTCTAGTCACACGTTCCAATATTCAATATGAATAATAAATGTTCAAAAATTGGTTTTAGTTCGGCGTGAAACGGAAAATTTTGTTAAAATCCAATGACACATTAATCACACGCCTCGTACAATGTTTTTACTTTGAAGAGTGACTTTGATGTTGTTTTTATTCTGAATTGATAAGTTAATATAACCTGCTTCGTAAATATGTTGATCTGTTTTATAGCACCTTTGTCTGAAAGCTTGTTTAATGTTTTAAAGTCTTACGAGTTGAATTTGCATTTTTTTCTTAAAAATATAACCCAGTGTATAAGCCTTTTACAAATTACAAACTTTCCAAATATACAAATAACGGGCAGCAAGTACACTCCAAATTGTAACAACAATTTGTGAACTACACACATCAAAAGTGTCTAGGGATCAAGCATTTTTATGCGGATTTCTTGAGATTGAGATGTGGCTTTGTAATAAATTTATGATTTTATAAATTTATATGGATCCTTTTTGGTGCATTTCATAATTTGAATCAGGAACTGTGAATCAAATTCGAGTAAAAGATGAAAATCAGCTGTCAATATTTTCCCTATAAAAACATACAACGCATTGAAGACATTATTAGTGCTACTGTTTCCCTACTACTGATTAAAACCAACGTTATTATGGAGCGGCGACGTCATTTAAGCAGGGAAGAAATGCTCAGAGCCGTGGGAATGATAGAAGCTGGTTCCCGGCAACGTACTGTGGCTTTAGCTCTGAATACAAGTCAGAGTGTTATCAGTCGACTTTGGACACGTTACCGAAGCACTGGTACCGTGGCTGAGCGCCATGGAGGACGGTATCGCTGCACCACACGGAGACAAGACCGATACATTCAAATCTTAACTCGAAGAGGTCCAACAATAACCGCCATGATGTTAGCCCTGAGGCTTCATCACTCTTCAGGGAACTTAATTAGCGACCAAACAGTCAGAAACCGCTTGCATGAAGTGAACCTTCATTCCCGAAGACCGCTACGGGTACCACCTATAGCAATGCACAATCGTAGGATTCGATATCAATGGGCTCTTGAACACAGAAATTGGGCAGAAGAACAATGGCGTTTCGTGTGCTTTTCTGATGAGTCTCGTTTTGGTATGAGACCGGATACAAGACGTATACGACACTGGAGAACCCCTGGACGCCAACAGCGATTAAAATCCTGCCAGGAAGTCCATCCTTATAGTGGTGGAACCATCATGGTATGGGCGGGTATTTGGATCGGCGGAAGAACTGAGTTGATTTGGATCAGAGGCAACCTCAACGCTCAAATTTATGCTGAGACGATTGTATCAGACGTCATCGTTCCTCTACAAGTGCAAATCGGTCCCTTATTTCAGTTAATGCATGATAATGCACGACCGCACACCGCAAGAGTTGTAAGACAGACTCTCGCCGCAGCTAACATCAATGTCCTGCCCTGGCCTGCTCAGTCGCCAGACTTGAACCCGATTGAGCATGCATGGGATATGCTACAGAGAAGAGCTCTGCCGAATATGGAGGGTATCCAGTCGCAAGAAGACCTTTTTTTGTTGTTGCAACGAACATGGGCGGCCATTCCACAGCGTGATTTGGATGAACTCATTTTGAGTATGCCAAACCGATGTTCTTGTGTTGTTAGTGTTCGCGGTAGAAACACGGATTATTAATTGTTTAAGTTACCCAATAAAATTTTAAAGAAAACTGTTATTTCAGTCTTTTTTTCGAACTTTAACGTTAGTGGTTCAAATGTCAAAAATCCCTTTATTAGGAAAATGGCAAATTTCTTTATTAATGCAAAGGTGACTTGGTTTATCGTTACTGTGACAAACGAAAACACTTTATTTGATGAATCCTTAAAGAAATAAAAAAAAAAAATCAATCAGGAGAAAAGTTATTGCAAAAATATATGTTGATCCCTAGACACTTTTGATGTGTGTATTAAAAAGAGGTGTCCCGTGTGGGAATCAAACCCACGACTTCTTGATCAGCCGTCGTACACGCTACTATTGCAGTACCGTGGCAGTTTATTAGTACCTACTAATAGATAAAAAAATATTGTCCACTTTCATTTCTAGATTACTTTGCTAAAGTAAAAGCCATACTGTGTAAAAACTGATTACTTAAATCTATATCGAAGTTATCAGTGTTATGACAGAAAAATAGGCTTGGGGATAGCCCTAAGCCTGATTTTCTGTATAAGTAAGTCTTTTGAAGCCTTTGGCTATTTATAGAAATAATTCACATTACTGAAGATACTCGTATACGTCTGTTAACCAAATTGCAATGGAAAGATAATTGTAGATTTTGTAAGACAAACAAAAATGATATATCAAATTTCGATTTAAAATTGACGTTGCCAAGAATATCAGTTTCATAATTCGTTTTAAATTAAGAGATTCGTATTACATAATTCGTCTGTTAAATTTAGATACTTTTTGATAATAATAGATCCTTTGTATAAAACTACTGAAAATAATTCCGACGCAATTTTCTCGCTAGTTAGGTTTGAAAAGTATATATTTGTTACAAAGAAAATTGTTTTCAAATCAGAATTAAATGGCTACTTGTTTAATAAATACTAAATGTTGATCACGTTCTAAAATAAACAGTTTTATTAGTACAACTGTCGTGGTCATCGGGAGACAGAGTATCTACCCTTGACCAAGACTGTTGCAGAGCGGTCGAAACATCGTACAATAAAAATATTTAACCTTTTGGTAGGTATATTTGCGATTAACACAAATACTAACACAAAAAAACAATACTTTTAAAAGCAACAAAATGATAATTTTAACAATTTCAATTACACGAAATGATGATTCAGATTTAGATAGATAATCAACTAATAAAGTATCACAAATTAATAATGTTCTTCAAACCGATCCTGGTCACGATGGTGAATCTCATCAGAAACTTGCTTATTTTGCTGGGTATATTAGCACAAACTCTCAAAGTCCGATCGAACGTAAATACGATAGAACACAAAAGAGATCAGGTAAATGCAACAGCTTAACTGTGCTCGAGTGCTCGAGGCTCGGAGGTGAGTGACATCTTTGAAAATCGGTCACCCATATACCGTCAATGATAATTTTGTTTAACGTCATTGATCTATCAAGTTGCTCGGTCTTCATTGGGTCACAAACTGCACCCCAAACAGGATATTATAACTAGTGAAATATGAAAAAAACCGGGCAAGAGCTTGTCAGACCATGCTCAGTGTAGGGTTCCGCAGTCTTGAATAATTTCATCAACAGAAGAGCGTATGTTCATGGCACTTACGCCCTTTTGTCGAGAAACGCAGTTTTTCAGCAATAACATATTGACGGTTTATCCGATCGATTTACGAGTAGGTACTAAGCGCTATTGTGATTTTTTCGTATTTTTTAGTCACCCGGTTCAAAAGTTAAGGGGGGACACAATTTATGCATCTTTCAGAGCGATTATTTCCAAAAATATTCACTTAATCAAAAAAGTTAAAAAAAGACCCTAATTTTTTTTAGCAAGACCTATAAAATTATTTGCCACGCGTTGATGTACGCTGAAAAAATATGTAAGCTTCTGTTCTGTTGTCCCTCTAAAAATATTTATTTTTATTATTTAGCTATCAAACTGAGTAGCGGCTACTAGAATACACTTTATTAACAAATTTCATTAATATTCTGTACGTAGTCTTTGAGTAAAATGCCTGTGACATACGGACGGACAGACACACAGGCAGACAGACAGACGGACATGACGAAACTATAAGGGTTCCGTTTTTGCCATTTTGGCTAAGGATCTCTAAAAACAGCTTAATTAAGTCACCCTTGAAGCCAATTAAAACTGATATCAAAGTAAAATACATCTAAGCTCTTAAATATAACATCAAGTAAACAAACTGAAGATTTTAATAAACGTATCCATACTAGATACAAACATAACTACTTCGCCGAATCTTGTAGACGTGACCAGTTTACTATATAACAAGCAGGCTAATAACCGTCAATTCCATTGCAAAGTTTCACAACCATTACTTCTTTGATACCAGTATCTATAACAGGATCACGAGTAATCTTATCAGTGGATTGCGATCGTTCGCAGGAGGTGGTAATATCGTTAGCAAAATGTACTGAACAGTGCACTTATTTCGGGCTGCCGAAAGTGTCGACTCGATATTCGTGATTCGAATGTTAATGGCATTAGGCCTTCTTTTTCCTGGTTAAAAGAGACTAACACCTGATGGTGGGTTAGTTTATTTTATTACTGTTTTGAGTGTGGTAGAGTGGAATTCGGAACAAAAATTTTAATTGTTTCGATTAGTCGTTACGTTCACCTCTGTTCAATCCATTCATTTGTTTCCTTTTGTTTGTTTATCTACGTTTTGTTAGATGAATGAAACGTGTTTTACGGAATTCCTTTATCATTGTTGAGGATTTTGGTTTACTTGTGTGCTTCTAATTTATTTCATGATAAAAATATTTAATCAGTTCTGAAAGAATGTCGTCTTATCTTTACTAGTATTAAAAAGCTAAAGTGTTTGTTTGTTTGATTGCGGCAATCTCAGGAACTACTGCTTCGAATTGAAAAAAATCTTTTATGTTGGGTAGTCCATTTATCGAGGAAGGCTATAAGCTATATAACATCACACTATGACCAATAGGAGCGGAGCAGTAATAAAAAATGTTGCAAAAACGGGGAAAATATACACATACGAAGTAGCGCGGTACAGCTAGTGATGGATAATCAGTGATGTCATTAACCACAAGGATACTGTTGGACGTTAATAGTGAAATTTGCTGACAGTTAATTTGAAATCCATACTAATGTTTTAAATGTGAAAGTAACTCTTTTTGTCAGTCTGTCTGTTAACTTTCACGCTTCAATTTAGAAAACATTTGGTATGAAGACAGTTTGAGTCCCAAGGAATGACATAAGATACTTTTCGTCACCTATACACATAAAAGTCTGTTGAAAGTTGAAACTTCAAATCAAAAGAAGGTGTAAACAAAACTATAAAAGTAGAAAACAAATTAAAATATGTTATTGGCTATGAAAACCACGTATTGTATAATGAGACAGCGTCTAGCTCGAACTATGTAGGTAGTTTGATAAATTGCTTCGTTGCACCCGAAAGACGTGAGACGGTGTGAAATTATGTTGTCTTACAGCTAAATTTTCATCTGTTATCGTGCCATGAGATTACCATAATCATTGATCATTTTAATTCCAGCGCAAATAGGGTGTTATAAGTTTAATATGATTTGTTTATCTATGTATCTCTTGTGTATCCTTCTGAAGATGTTGAAGATGCTGCCTGATTTGATCGAGACATGTTCTTTTTAAAATAATCAGGTTTTACCTCACATGTCAGATTTTTTTACATATGGATAAGTCCACTTCAGATCAATGAAGCATAAAAAAACAGCCCATTCTAAAAAGTACGAAACTAGAATATATTTTTATCTGGCGTTCTTATGTTCTGAAAATATTGGTGATAATAATATGGCAAACGTGGTTGAATTAATGATTACTGCTCCGCTTCCTTGGGTAGCTGGGTGATATTAAGTTGCCTATAGCCTTTATCAATAAACTGGCATCCTTACGCAAAAGTCATTTGAGCTTATAGCAATGAAACATAATGTAAGCATGATTTTCAACCGACTCCAAAAAAGGAGGTCCTCAATTCGACTGTATTTTTTTTGGGTTTGTTACCCGATTATGCGAAGACCGCTGAACCGATGTGAAAACTTGGTAAAATTTGCTACACTTCCAAGTTGGATGCATTGTCATCGGATCAGGATTTGATGATGGGATCCTGAAGAAATTGAGGAAACTCCTCAAATATTTAAGGCACACCTAAAGTGATTTAGAAATATTTATAGTGGTTGACCAGCGGAACTGAAAATAATATTTTATGGCTTGCGATTCAATTACTTTAAAAGCACAATTTTATGCGTAGCACTTTAAGCACGACATACTACTATTACACAATGTAATAAAGTTGATGGTGTAGTATCATGTGAACTCCTCAACAATTACCGGCCCTGCGTCGGGAAAAACAAAATTTTGTTTTATTATTTGAGAAATGGATATTAGGCTATTGTAACTTAGGTGAATTATAAACCAACCTACTAAAAAGTGAGGAATAAAAACTGTATTATCATTTACTCAAACGCGGGCCCTGAACCATTACCAGTACCTTATGGATGGGACTCCGCTACAGCGCCTCACAGAGGTAAAAGACTTGGGCATACTCTTCACCTCAGACATACAATTTAGACAACATTTCGTAAATGTATGCAAAAAATCATACCTGAATTTACGGTTACTTTTGCGCCAAGCTAATAACTTCCATCGGAGCTCTGAAAGTGTTGTACGAGGCACTCGTAAAAAATCACTTGGAGTGCAACGTAATGTTAGAACGTATACAAAATAAGTTTATTAGATTCTTTAACCTGAAACAGTATGGGGTGTATCCGGCTATCCGTTTTTGTATACCACTTTATTTGTTTTGGGCATGGTGGGGTATTACAGACTTGAGGTTAGAAAGGAGGCAGCTCTTGCCACTTACATATACATACCATATCCAATCCAACCGGTATCATACACAATCCAAGTACTTTACGGGCAGTGGAATTATGTGTCCCGGACCAGTATGTGAGACGTAGGCGACGACCGCCGTTATTGTCGATTCCCCGCGCGTGAACCAACCTGCTGCAGCGAGCGCCTCTGACGCGTGCGCTACACTAGTTGCACTAGTCAGCTATTCTGTTAAAAACCAACAAGGTGGTACTGTGATGTCTTAGTCTACCCCATCTTATCTCACATCATCGACGTGTGGCGGACTAAGTATTCTTCGTACTGTCTCTCTCTACTGTTTTAATTGACGGATTATCTTGTTAATTGTTGCTGTTTAATACCCTAGAGATTGCAATATCCTTTATTTTGCAAGTGTTACTTCTATGCTATTTGACCATTTTTATTAAATATTTGGACTTAAGAAAAAACTGTGAAATCATATTTTAACTTTTAGTAAGATTCTGACTTTATTATCTGTTTATCCAATCTGGCCTGCGAATATAAAATAAAGTAATAAAAAGTAAAGAAGAGATAAAACGCTCAAGTTAGTCGACGAGTTGCACCGGTGCGGATATCCGAACGGATGGCTGAAAATTTTATTATCAGTACAAGTTTTTACTTCTAGGATAGTGGAAAATCATTTTTTTTATTTATGAAGTAACTGGCACTCACGCTTGGAGTGTGAATTTCAGTTAAAAAATACCTACCTATGCGTGAAGCTATCTGATAGTAAAACATGTTAAATTCATTGTTTGACCTAGTAGAGACCCGATTAATTTAGACTAGCGGCCCGCTACACTAATAACTGCTTATATTAAACCTACCTATAAACCAAACCATTCGGATAAATTTCAAAGTTATTTGAGTGAGAATAAAAATCACATTAAAATCGTTACATAGTTTTAAAGATCTAAGCGTACATGCGACTATGAAAAGCGATTTTATTTTATCTATACTATAATATTATAATGATGTAAAGTTTGGGAGTTTGTGACGTTGTATGGAGTAATCTCTGGATCTACTAAACCGACTTTGTAAATTATTACCAATAGAAAGCCACGTTATTTGTGAAAGTCGTAGGCTATTGATGCTTCCACCAATAGGAGTGGAGCATCAATTAAAAATATTGCGAAAACTGGGAAAAATTACACAAACGAAGTTGCGCGGGTTAGCTAGTACCTACTATGTAAAGAAAAATGTACCTAAGTGAAGATATGCCTGCCCCAACGAAACGAATTTATATTTTTGTGTTGACAACACAATTTGACGCCAATTTATTTATCTGTAATGGGTGTAAATTGTCATCAAGAGTGCAAAAAAGTACATTTATTGCAATTAAAAATGACCTCAACGGAAAACTGCTAGCAGTTTTAGTTGAAAAGGGCTTTAAGGCGCTTGTGTAAAATCTACAGTAAAAATCTTCTATTAAATTCTTGAACAAAATGGAGGTGGATATTTCTCGACAATATCCGTAACAACTAAACAATGTACAGTGCTTGTAAGCTCGCTATTGACAAAGTGCACTGTCTGACTGGCTATTTACTGTGTTACGACATCAAATAGGATACACCTTTTACCGCTTATGTTGTATTTTTTGTTATTTTTACCGAAATGCAAGACAACGTGCTCATCGAGGCATGGAGGGGTGAATCATTTTTCAAAAACTGCCTGTGCCTGTGCTGTGGTCATGTTGCTTAACCTTGCAGATATCTCAATCGTCACAGTTCCTACTGAGTCACGGATCCCTCAAAATTATGTTTATAAATATTACATACAAAGCACAGAAATAAATGATAATTTTATGATGGCTATCAAATAAGGTCACTAAAATAATATTAGAATATCTCCAGAACTCAATTATAAGTCGTTCAGGAATAAGACAAGGAGTTTCTACATTGAAATTATGTACTTTGACTAAATATATTCACCTTGTGTAAGACCACTGCAGTGAATTAGCTAAGCTTATTAAATTAAATAATCTTCGGCAGAATTGATATTGAAGTAGAGCGAATGAATTTTGGCTTATTGGAGAATTAGTTTTGTTTTTCAAATATTATTACAAATAACATTAGTTCTGTCATTAGACACCTAAAAATTGGAAAACAGATAAAGGCAGTATACTAGCTGTTATTGTTCATAAACTAGGCTCAATTCGTTTTTTTGTGCCACATTCATAACAATAGCCAAAGCAGAAAAAAAATACCTAAGAAGCTAAATTATTAAAACAAAACACCCGACTGCTTAAAATTAATAACTGATATATTTTGGTGCCATGAATCCGCTACTTTATTTAAGTGAAAATTTCTTTAGCGGCGTTGTGCACTTTTTTTGGTATGGGTAATAAATGTTAAACTCGCGTAAGAATCACGTGACCCTATTCGAAAATTTTTAGATCACGTGACCCTGATCGAAAATTCGTAAGACGGAGTTAGAACGATGCAAAACTGCTACAATACCATTAAAATATAATATGAAGGTAAATTTTGCCACCAACTACTATGTTATTATAGCTCAGGTGGGAAATCGGGCGGTTCAGAAACCAGAAGACCCCGTTCGAGTCCGAGTAAGGACATTTATTTTCCTTTTTTATTTCAATTTTAGATTTGTGATTTATTATTTCATTTTTTTTAATTATTATGTCAGTAAGATCGAAAAAATATTATACAAATTTCATTAGTATGTATTTTTTTCTGAGAGATAAACCTTTTAACTGTCATGTCGTTGTCATTGTCCTATTTTAAATTGCCATGTTTGTGTACGATAGCGCAATAGATGAATATTGTATTTAACCACGTAAATGAAAGCACTTTCATACTAATAAAATATATTCCCAAAAAAAAAACCTAACCATTCTAAAATATCCAAAAATGCACAACGTTAATGTTCACTTCTTCACTTCTACCCTGTATTACTCTCACAACTGAGACGCATCTAGCGATATCTCTAAAACTAAAATCCATCAAGTCATTTAGGCTCTAGAGCCTGCCAAAGAAATATACTCGAAAAACATAACCCTAACGCACACGGTTGAATTTCTTTTGACAAATTTAGAGGTAGCCAAAAATCTCATAAATCGTTAGTTTTTAACAGCGTTTCTTTAATTATAGTGCTAAAGTATCGTACTGTCGATGGTGCAACTGCAATTTTTTTCTGTTTTTATTTTACCTAGAACTACAGTAACATTTGCAACCGACTTCAAAAAGGAGGAGGTTCTCAATTCGAGTGTATTTTTTTTTAATGTTTGTTCTCCAATTATTCGCAGACGGCTGGATCGATTTGAAAAAATCTTTTAGTGTGTGAAAGAATGTACTTTCAGATTGTTCCCACTGTCATCAAAGTTTGGATCTGATGATGAAATCTCGGAGAAATCGAGGGTACTGTTCAAATATTGGGTATATTTTGTACTCATAAAAAACACGATTGAGTCAATTGGAAGTGATGTTGAAGACCACAGATGACTAGCGGAACTATTCAATAATAAATATTGCGGTTAGCGGTTTGAGTACTGTGTTCGATACCTGATTCTTCGCCTCCGTCAAATCATGTAATGGAACTGATGGTCTAATGTCAGGTGAACTCCTCAAAAATCAACGGCCTTGTATCGCAAAACACTACATTTTGTAAAAACGAATGAGCAGTTTGGATTATTCTATTGTAACATAAATCAACTACAAACAAAAATATAAGGTAAGTTAAGGTAACTAAAAAGCAAAAAATAATATAGATATACAACAACAAAAAATAATTAAACATTTTGAAGTTGCCTAATACTTTATTTCCTGGCACCAACTTCAAAATGTTTAATTAGTTTTTGTAGATGTACTTAAATTATTTTTTGCTTTTTAGTAACCTTATATTTATTTTGGAAGTCGGTTTTTGTTTTTTTGTAAAGAAGTTTTTGTATGTGCTAGATTCTATTTCACACGAGTTAAGATTTCTCAACACTTTCTAGAAGTTTCCGTAACAAGGCAAGACCAGACGAACTTGCTACCCTCTCTGATAAATTGTACCCTCGAGTGTTCCAACTAGAAGTTAGAAAATTGAATTAAATATTTTCCCTGCTGCAAAGAAATTGATTTGAAAATGTAAAATTTTATCTGATGCCTCCCTAGACAAGTGGCATAAATTCTAATCGAATGGAATGACGTCGTTGCGGGTGCAAAACTGCGAATCTTTCTCTTTTCTCTATCTCTATGACTCATTTATTTAGCGGAGTAACGATAAGCTTCGTGCCTGTATTGTACTGTTTATAAAATTTCTCACGTTCATAAGTTGTAAAAGCAATATTTTACTTACATTATCCAAACTTTGCTATCCTCTTAAGTCTGAAACTAAATAGCTTACATATGCAATTTCACAAAAATTCCCCGTCTCCCGGCCTGTCACTCGGCCGAGACTGCTAGCTGGCCGCATTATGGAAATTTAAAAATTTACTCTTGAGTGACGTCACTTAAAGCTCCTTCACAGGAATTAAGAAATAGAGAAGCCTTTTGTTGTTAAATATGCAAGATTTACATTTAATAAGATAGGGTTTAAAAAGGTACTTTTTGAAATAAAAGAAAAATATTAAATGTTTCTTACCAAAAACTCATTTGCCTGTAAACTACAGAGAATAAAATAAAACGTTACTTTTTAGGGTTCCGTAGTCAAAATGGCAAAATGGAACCCTTATAGTTTCGCCATGTCCGTCCGTCCGTCCGTCTGTCCGTCGGCATCTTAGCTCAGAGATTGTAAGTGTTAGAAGGCTGTAATTTTGCATGGATAAACATATTACTTACCCATACGTAAAGTGAGAATGTGATTTTTTTTCTCACTTCGCTCATGTTGTGGGATATTATTAGATAGGTCTTTAAAAAGGTTTAGGGGTTGTGAAGACCATTTTTTGATTTAGGGATCTATTTGTGAAATATTAAGCTTTAAAGTATATTTTTTTGTTAGAGTCAAGTGTCCCGCACCCAACTGCCAGCTGGTTGATGTTGGGTATGTTAAAAAAATCACGGTAATAGTATATATTGTAAAATTAAAAGAAAAACTATCACAGCTAAGTAGGCCTTATAAGTTTACGAGTAACAGCTGATCAACAAAATTTTCGTACAAATTCAATTGAAAATTATTATTAAATTGGTATAACGTTTACATTATTCGGATGGGGAGGGGGGGGGGGGTGACTACGGAATCCTACATTGTGCGTGGCTTGACATGCACTTGCCCGGTAAATTAAAACTACGATGAATGAATGAATCGAAAATGTCATTTTTTTTTAGCACGCTATTTGCTCCTACAATCTCTTTCAAGTTTCAACATTCAAATTAACTAAGTATTTTGATAGCAAGCCATTTCAGAAAGATCGCTTATCGTGAACAAAATTTTAAATTAAAACACGATTAAGAAATACATTTTAAAATTTAAATGTGCACTCAAGATCTTGCATATTTAAAAATGAAGGTAATCTAAAACCAAAGTTTTACAAGCGTTGGATTTTTCGAAGGGAATTAACGTACGCCCAAAGATTTAGGGGCTTTACCTCTATCTTCTTAACTTTCTACTTTAGCTAACTCTTAGGGAGAGTGCGTGGTGACAGCGTATTGCGGATTTAGAGCCAGACATTTTCACATTTTCCTACTGGAGCAGATCGCGATATCTTCGAGGTAAAGTAACGTTACCACTGTCGAACTGATTTAAAAAACTGTTACGCCCCAGAGCACGTTAAGCCGTCGCCGTCGGTCCCTCTCCGGTGGTGTTGCATTTTCGTCCCATTGGGTAATGAGAGTGAAGGAATAGTGAGTGCACTTGTATAAACTTGTGCACTGTTATATCTACTGCGTAGTTGGCTTGTTTCTGATGAGATTGGCCGCCGTAACCGACATCAGTTAACAGGCGATTATATTTATTATAAAAACAAAAACCATAAACTGCTTAAAAAAAATAAATAACTGAAAAATTTAATTTAATATGAGCATGTCTCTTCTTCCTAAAAATAATAATAGGTATATTCGGGGTACACAATCGCCTTACTATTATTTTGTTCTACTTCGTTCCCGATTAATTAAACTACTACTATTAACTTGACAGAGGTTAATTGTACCAATAAATAGTACTTGGCCATTATAATTAGTAGTATAAAGTGTTATTATATATTTCGAAAATTTAATAATATGTCCTTTGGTGCGTTTCGATCTCTATCTTTCGATAAACTGCAGTAGACCATCCAGTTTGTGGAGATGACAGGTGAAAACCAAAATCCCAATAACCCGACAATAACAACTTTACTTTATACTCGTAGAAATTACATTTTACGTCGCTTCTCGCGACCATCTCAAACTTTTAAAAAACCAAGATAATATTTTCAAAGTTGGTGTAATAGGTTTAGTCAACGTAAACATCGCTGAAACGTTCGAACGCCGCTGAGCAGTGGAGTGTTAAATTTTAAAATATATCGCGCCATTGCTCTGCTAAGCGACTATGGTTTGTATTGCCGCTATTACTGTTGTAAAATAAGTTTTATACTTTGTTTTGTGTATGATTTTAGGTTTCGTTTTCTGAGTGGTTTTGCTTATTAACACAGAGCCTCTTCAAAGTAGCTACCACAGTGTATTTCTATTTGAAAAGCAAAATTAGTTTTGAAACCGTTTGTGAATTCGCCTTCGCTAAATAGCTATCTAAAAATCTATCTGTATCTGAATCAGAATCCTAAATGGAACACCGGATGCCATTTTTCCTTATTTCACGTTTATTTGTCACAAATTCGTCTTTACCCTTCTTCCCAAGTAATGAAAAACGACACGAACTTAATAATCGCATCCTTTAGATTTTATCGCCAACATCGGATTGCCTTTAATCCTGACAGCTGTATTTGGACCCGTGTCAAAGTATGACGAGCTCTCAGGGGAAGTGGACATTCGAAGTAAAATGCGTCTGGATAGAAGATTGCCTTATGATGGCTATCCGTTGTTTTGGCGTGGCGCGTTCTCCATTTATCTAGTGAGATAATTTAGATAAATTTCCTTTGGGTTGTTTCGGGAAAACCAAAATCAAAGTAGTATTCAGTTTATATTAACAAAGATTTCTGAATGTTGAGCAATGAATTGTTGCTAGCTATAAATTTACAGTATTACAATAAATAAAGACTAACAAATAGAAGTTTTCTCGTCGTCGATCCCACAATGCCTTAAGACTAAATTCTTTAATCAGTGCGTCCTACCCGTCATGACATACGGAGCCGAAACGTGGACACTGACGGTACGGCAAGTCCACAAGTTCAAAGTCACTCAGCGGGCCATGGAAAGGGCTATGCTCGGAGTTTCTCTTAGGGACAAAATCAGAAATGAGGTGATTCGGCAGATAACCAAAGTTATCGACATAGCCTACAGGATTAGCAAGCTGAAGTGGCAGTGGGCTGGCCATATTAGCCGAAGAACCGATAACCGTTGGGGTAAACGAGTTCTTGAGTGGAGACCGCGTCTCGGCAAACGTAGTGTAGGAGGCCCTCAGGCCACGTGGAGTGATGATCTACGCAAAACGGCTGGCAGGAGCTGGATGCGAGAAGCCAAGGATAGAACAAAGTGGCGTGCAATTGGAGAGGCCTATGTCCAGCAGTGGACTGCGATAGGCTGATGATGATGATGATGAACAAATAGACAGTTATGACATAAGGTCTGTCTTCTTAGATCATTGATCTTTTAAATTTAGGAATATGAATAATTTATTATAAAATTAACATTATCTGGAATCGAATATTATGTCCCATTTACCGTTTAATAATCAATCTTCTTCTCGTTTAAGATAATATTCTTGAAATGGGCAGCTTACACCAAGCTTATGGCTTTAGAGTCAGTGATCAATTTATTCGTTTATATGTTCTATACCTGAAACACACAAAAGCGTAAACTCATTACCTCTCCAGTCATTTCATTTGATTACAGCTTTAATGTGTTGGAAGAAAAACTTTCCACGAAAGGTTACGTTTGTTTCTATCTCTCGAAAGCTAATCTGTGTAACGTTCAAAGTGTGTCCTTTTCTTTTCACTCGATTTCTTTTTTTTCCAAAAAAGGGTATGTTTAAATTCACCCCCAAAACGGGAGAATCGTCTAAAAGAATTCCTTAATTAAAGACGTTTTCACGCCTAATGGTATTTGCCTTTGACCCTAAATCCCTTTTAGACCATTGAACTTCATGTTTGAGCTAAATAATTTTTCCCCAAAACTATTTTCTTTTGGTGACGAAAATATGTTGGTAACAAGGTTCTATTTCGGTAGCCAAACAATTAACCTTTTTGACTTAACCCGACCTTTCTGTCTATGGAAGAATGTAGGAAGTTACACGCGAACTAATTAAGTTTTATAGTCGTGTGTTTGTTGGGAAGTTCATTGGTGGATGAGAGAATTTGACCTGTATGTCATGAGGGGAGAAAAACATTGTTTTAAAGAAAAGACATACTGTTATTACGGTTCCGTAGCCAAAATGGCAAAAACGGAACCCTTATAGTTTTGTCATATCCATCCATTTGCTTCTCTAAAGATGACGCCTAATAATTACTTTCATCTTAAATTACTTTCGACATGATTGGATATACCGTTTTTCAGTTATTGTCGAAAAACTGCGTTTCTTAACAAAAGGAAGTAAGTGCTATGAAGATACGCTTTTTTGCTGGTGCAAAACTGACATGCTCTTGCCGTGTTTTCTTTTAGTTATCTGCGCTAGAAATATATATTTAGTATCCATTTTGTTTGGCACGATCTACAGCTAAAACTGCTTGATGCATTTTATTCTTTGAGGCGTTGTTGGATTCGTCTTAATTGTGACCTAACGTTTTTAGTCAAATTATTATAAGCAGTATGGTTTTCATAATGTATTTTAGTTGTTTTATTGCCCATTCGCAAACAGCTCTTTGGGACCTTTTGTGTCATGTGTAAATGAGATTTACAAAGAGTATATATTTTATCTTTAAGCTCTAAATATGAGAAAATTTTTAAGTTTAAACATTTATTATTATCATTATTATGTAGGTTCATTTTACGAGGACTTACATAGCACTAGTACAGATTCTGTTGTATACTTACCTATTCAATAAACAAAACAGCTTAAATATGTTGGTCAGTTTATGATGTGCTGAATGTTGTGCAAGGAAGCTAAAATGTGCGTCAGCATTTTATTCTTGGGTCCCTATCATGTAGTGACAACATACCAGTACATGTCGAGGACATTTTTTTCAAATTTGCTTGTTTTCAGATAATCCAGCTATGCTTGTAATCTTTTTTAATTCCCAAAAGAAACAGGTCAAATTTCTTCTGAATTTTATCTATAAAATATTGCGAATACGAATGCTCCTACTATATTGTACCCACTAAGGTTAAGGTTAACAAAAAGTTAAAACATGAGATAAACCAAAATCATGGTTTATCTCATGTTTTAACTTTTTGTTAATACAATTTGCATCAGTCCTTTAATATGGTGTATCCAAACTAATATTATAAATGTGAAACTAACTCTGTCTGTCTGTCTGTCTGTCTGTCTGTCTGTTACGCTTTCACGCTCAAACAGCTAAACCGATTTAGATGAAATTTGGTATGGAGATAGTTGTAGTCCCGGGGAAGGACATAGGATAGTTTTTATCGCGATAACCGACATCCACGCGGGCGGAGCCGCGGGCGAAAGCTAGTATTATATAAGTCGCAGCACCTTACCCCCGTATAAAGATTATTAACATTCAAACATTGTAAAATTGGCAATTTGAAAAGAGTGGCCGCGAGTTTTTATTGCCACGTTCTTTTCTCCGGCTTTACTTATTTGCGCACTTGGCATTACATGTACATGTAGAATCCCGACGTAACACAAGAGTTGTTTTGCATCCTAAGTGAATAAAGAAATTTGAATTTGAAAATTTACAGAAAGGTGAGGTAATTATTCAAGATTCGTTATCTGACCACACCGTACACCGTCTATCGCTGAATATAACCACATATCTCTGTTACACGTTGTAAACAATTGCAAAATTTTCTAAGCTATTTTTCAAGCATTTCCTTGGTTTTATGGCTATAAAAGGTTGACCATTGTCAAAGCTGAATAGGCTACTAGAGGTAATAAAAACAGACATGATTTATTTAGTCTACGTTGTTTTCAAATGTACCTGTGTGAGGTACATTTGAAAACAACGTAGACTAAATAACAGTACATCGGTCAACTGAAACATTTTGATGATGCACAACAAGTTTTAAACAACTATGTTATTGTATAAAATGTTAATATAAAAGAAAAGTAATTCACAAAATAAAGTAAAACTTATTTTAACTTTGAAGTTTTCGAATTTAATTTTCGGATTGTTTAGTAGATTTGTCGTACGGCGGTCACTTGACTGACCAATCTTCTTGGTGCTTATGGGACCATTGAACTTTAGTTATAATTTTTCACTGCTCTTCATTTACGACTAAATAAAAAGACGAGTCTGACGGTAACCTTCACGTTGGCCCTTAACAGTTACAGTATCACCCAAATCTTTGTTTGGCAAAGATCTGAATGTCACTGCACCGCGCTTCGTAAGTCTCTTTGCCCAGTAACTTCACTTGCTACAGTGCTTTTCAACCGAAACACAGTCATGTATTAAGGCAGAAACATAATATTGTGTTGTGGTGTTTCGTGACGCGTCAGAAGACTATTGGTTCCTACATTTTGTATGGCTAGAGACTCATTAATGCAGTGTGGTGTGTTGCAGAGTGATCTGTCGTGACGCGGACCGCTCGCAGGCCATCAGGCAAGAACGGTAGTTGGCGTTCTGGCGCGCCATGACACACCAGATTAGTGTATTTGTACCATTGGGAGTCGTGATTAGGTAGCGAGCGGACTTTCGTAGTGCGTGCGCACTACATTTTAAATTAACAAAATAGGTAGGTAGGTACACCTACCGATTTTGGTTATTTAGAATGTCTGATGAATTCATTGAACTCGTGCTTCAATGTAAGGTATATATGGCCCAGAAAATAAAAAATACAATTAACAATAAATGCAGCTTGTAATATTAAATATATCTAATATAAGAAAACAATATTTTGCGTAGTCTTTTTTTTATTTTTTAGCTTAGGTGGGGTAATGCAAAATTTATAAACAAACAACAAATAATATTATTTTCTACTTACGCAACGCACATGTAAGTGTTTTGTAAGAAATATCTAAAATCCTTTAAAAGTAGGTAAAGCTAAAAATAATAAAAAAGTGTCATCAATATTAAAAATTGAAGGGCTTGTTAAATATACGTGCAATCGGTGCATTATTTCGATTAATACTAAGTTAAGAAAAAAACGTCAGATCACGCGTTATTAGTATGCACACCCGTCCATACCTCGCGACGCTCCATAACACAATAGTTTGTTTCCGCCTTTAACATTATTTAATATTTTACAAAAAGTACAAAAAAGTTACCGAAAATAAAGTTTTTATAAAGTGCATAATATACATTTTTAAATAAATAAATAACTATTAATTTTTATACAATTTTATAGACTTTGGGTCGTAATATCTCGTTTCGAGTGGGTTACTACCCATTACTTCGGCTATTTCACTTGTAATAATTCGGGAAACGAAAAATACTTGGCCTTAAAATATTCACGCCCTAGTCTATAAAACTATATAGATAAATTAATGTGTAATAATATGTATCAATCGCGAAAGTTTCTATCATAAAATCATGATTTCGTTTAAGACTTACATAATAGCACCCTGTGATTGTAAATCCGATAGACATCGCATAGCGTTTTATTGTCGTGTTTCACCGAATAGCTGACTCTAGCCAAAAGCTCAGCTTGTTTGCATGTGCAGCTCAAATATATCGCGGTTTTGTACCAAATCATAATACTTCTGCATTGGGATCTATTTAAAATTGAATAAATTTAAAACAAATTATCAGCATTTTAGAATTATTGTTGATTTTTATTAAAATCACTTTTTTAAAGAGACCACATTACTAGCAATCCTGTTAAACTCTCTAGCTAAGCTCAATGGCTTGTGTTAGGAGTGGGTTCACGTCGGTAGTATAATAGGTAGGATTTGAACCCGCGACCTCACAATTGCGAGTACAATGCCGTAGCCAATAGCCTACCGCAGCTTGATAACTTAAAAATCAATATTAGAGTCTTGACATTATATGTATAAAATAACTTACGTTACAATATATTACATTCGTTTTTTATTTATAAAAAAGATAACTAGCAATGCGGAATCGGGTTTCACGTTACTAGCAATCCTGTTAACCTCTCCAGGTAAGCTTAATTACTTGGGGTAGGAGTGGGTTCACCTCGGTAGTATAACCGATAGAATTCGAACCCGCGACCGCACGATTGCTAGTCCGATACCTTAACTATTACGCTACGTTAAATGTAGTTTTTGATGTCATAACTAAACCCCAATATCAATTCAGCTGACTCTTATACTGCTGAAATATATCAGAAATATATTACTCTTTTAAATCAAACGTCAAAAGCAAAGACTAAAATAATAGAACAAAAAGTAAATAGCGTCTCAATTGAAACGAAAACTGAAATTCAGAAATAACCACAAATAGAATCACGACATCAAATTGCAGAGACCGTTAATTTGTCACTCTGAAAAGTGCCCGGAACACCATTGAGGGAACGACGCGTCTTTTGACTTGTAAAGATCGAGGAAATTTAATTTACTGTACCTCCAGGAAAGCGGTCTATACAAAACAGTTCTCGTTGTAACCGCGACCCGACAAATCTCAAGTTTTCTCCTTTGTCTATAGTAAAGTCACTTTTATTTCATTTTTATATGGCGCGCCAATTTTCGCGACGTAGAGTAAAAGGCACGGAAACAATTTCAGTGTCTGTTTGTCATATTCAAGTGGTTTTCCCAAATTTGATCATGGCGTCCTTGAAAATATAGTGCTTTCTATTAGATGAGACTTATGTTTTGTAGGTATATTTGTTAGGAGTGGTTCAAGTGGTGAATAATGTCCGAGAGAATTGCGCAATGTTACCAATAAGGTAAGGAGATTTGTGATCAGATTTATAAAATTACTTTAAGTTCATCTCATGGTTAGGCGACACGTTAGTCATTCAGTGATGCGCCCTGTCTCTTGCTGACCAGTAGAGACTGTCCTAGCTACACAATCCCCTGCATAATCGATTATTCTTCATTGAAATTGGTCGCCTTGGCTGAGATTGTTTAGTTTTATTTTTCTTTTTTTCTTTTTGATCGGTACTACAACAGTATCAGTTATTCGTCCGTGAAATAGTAATGTTAACATCGCTGTGATTTTCAAATGAGATTTACGAACTTATGTTGACTGCTAAGCAGGAGGTAAATGGTTCGATCCTTATTGGGTTTATCCTCCCAGGATAAAACTTTGCGTGATAAACACGATGGTTTATTCTATCTGGGTGTCATTTATCTATGATATGTATGTAATTAGAAATATATAAGTATAATAGGTAAGTTCGTACATAGCACATACTCCACTAATTGTAAAAGTTTGACTTGCTTTAACCGCTTTTTAAATGTATAGCTTAACTTGTGAAATCTGTGTGCTTTGTGCCAACACTGATTCTATTTTAAAATTTTTGACTGCTAAGCCGAGGTCGGGAGATCAATTCCCACCCAGGATAAAATTTTGTATGATGAGCACGATGGTTTATTCTGTGTATGGGTGTTATTTATAATATATAATATGTGGGTATTTACAAATATTTAAGTATGTTTGTCAGTTGTCTGGGTGACATATTACAATCTCTGCTTGGTTTGGGATCAGATAACGTTGTGTGAGTTGTTCCAAGATATTATTCGATTTATTTAATAAGATAGATTTTTGGTATACTTACTTAACAATAAAAACAAAGAAAAGTAAATTACTTTTCAACTGGGAAAATATTTACGGTAAGTTCGTACATAGTACATACTCCACTAATTGTAAAAGTTTGAATAGCTTTAACCGACTTTTAAATGTATAGCTTAACTTGTGAAATATGTGTGCTTTGAGCCAACACTGATTCTATTTTGCAATTTCCAAATAAATTAAGACGATTCTGCTTCATTGAAAAGATAGATACAGCCATATTAATTGCTTGTAATTTATATAATAGTTAATATTATCTAATAGTTTTCATTGAAATAAATTGCCTATTAACTTGTAATTAGATATTTCTTAAAATTTGCACACCATTGTCATGGTAAAACACAGGTAATGGACTATTATTTTTTGTAACATCTATTTAGCAAATTAATAAATTTGTATTTGTATTTGTAAAATTATAAACCAAAACATACTCAAACTTAATAAAACGTAATGAGGAATACGCAAAAATAAATCCTGTAGGCCTACTCTCTATCTTTAAAACTAAATTCATAAATTTTCGTTGACTTTCATTTTTTAAGTTTACGAGGACTATTCTTAAAAATTATTGGATGAGTACAAGAAGTTTGAACCCGTGGACGATTTTCTGGAACGAGTGGAATAAATAGATGTTCCTGGCTTTGTTTATTACTACCTACGTAATTTCGTTTTCATTGAATTAGAGTAGGCCTCCAGGAGGCCAATTCACGTATTAAAAGCAGTACTGTGGCAGTTAAGTTTAGATTAAAACGGTATTTTTTGTATTCTTGTAACTTTGGGATCGATCTCAAAAACACTTGCGCATCGTACTAGAATGTCGTTATTGCGCTCTCAAGACGCATACTTGACGCAAGCGTATTTGAGATCGATTCCAAAGTTACAAGAATACAAAAATTACTGTTTCAATCGAAACTTAACTGCATCTACACTGCTTTTAATACGTGAATTGACCCCCTGATCTAGAAATATGATCATGTAAACTAAATCAATTACGTAATTCAATTTCATGACATAACTATTACTAATACTACACCATTCTGTTGTATTTTTTGCAGCATATAAATTCAAACTAAGTACTTCCAGCTTTCGGAAAATATTTTCACATGGACACATCCTAGCTGGATTGGCCAGTTTCAACCTGTCAGAGTAGTATGGGCCACTCTGAACATTGTTGACGGGGACCAAAAGTGAACGGTTTCACGATCGCGAAATGCATTTTTCATGCTGTGAACAAACTCTGTCGAGTTTTCACCGCTTGTTAGAGGCGCCGACTTTACTAAAAGTCGCGTTTACAATTCTACTCGAATCTTTGACTTTCAGTTGAAAGGTTTGCAGCGGAATTAGTCTTATGAATTTTCAAGAGATTGAAACAGTTGTTTGAATCAAAACGTTTCATTAGGTGGTGTAAAATTATTCTACACAGTACATATTTTGATATTAATGTCCACATTACCTAAGCCTAAATAATGCTGTTCAGTACAGCATTATTTAGGTAGACGAAGTTTTGAAACAGACATTGCCAATTCATTGAATCCAACCCTTTGACTTATATTTAGTTTCTGTATTTTGCAATACTATTACGTCAACCGCAGGTTGTTCAAACAGTTTCCATAGTTATATTATAACTAGCTGTACCGCGCAACTGCGTCTGCGTACATTTTCCCCGTTTTTGCAACATTTCTCATTGCTGTTCCGCTCCTATTGATCGTAGCGTGATTTTGTATAGTCTATAGCCTTCCTTGTTATATGGGCTATTCAACAATACAATACTTTTTCAATTAGAATCAGTAGTTCCTGTGATTACCACATTCAAACAAACAAACAAACAAACAAACTTTTCAATATTTATAGTATAAGTATAGATAAATACTTTATATCTCATTTTTGGTTTAAAATCTCTATCCATGTAATTAACCTTCTAAAGGACTGGAGTACCAGAGATTTACCATAAGTAACCAGAAGTAACCAGAGTTCGTATTATATTTAAAACTTTTAAATATGCCAGGACCGGAGACAATGCAATCGATATCAATTCAAAATTACTTAAAATAAAAACCAAACTACTATATCCTGACTATACCTACGCATAAAACATTAATCAAAAAGTAACAGACGCATAAAGTCCACTTTCTAAATAAATCTTTTTATTTAAAACCAGCAAGTGATTTGTTTCATTTGACTTCAGTTCTATATATAGAAGACAGTGAAGTCAGTTCAATCTAGTTTATTGATGCAGTTAGTTTCCTGTAACCTTTCGCAGTGGCTAGATTTATTGACTTTCCATTCTATAAGCCCGGTACGCTTAAAGGACAAATGTCGGTAAAAATACAGTCGTATGAACACTTCATTGTTCAGGAAAAGTTTTAGTAAAGTTTTTCTGCAATTGATTTCAATGAACGTCTGCATAATAAATTAAGATCATTAGTTGCATCTACTGCTAATTAATCAACGTATCTATCACAGGTAGATTTAGATAGGTAGCTTGTAATGATTGCAGCTACAAGAAATAATGTATTTCTAAAATCCATCACATACGTACCAGTGCTTAACATACTAAGTCTTGTGAAATAAAAATTACCACAAAACCGTTCGCTATTGTATTTTTGTAAAAGAATATTTGGTGGACAGAACACAACACGTACTAACAACAGAGAAACTAAATAGAAAACATTTTTAGTGTCTGATGATACCATCGCAGTGTCTTGGCCAGAAGCATGTTCTACTTGTACAATAAAATTTATTTAGCCACTTTAATTGCAATCGAGTACAAACAAATGAGCGATGTCAAGTTGCGTTGATTATGAAAGTTATAGAAAAGAGAATGTACGTGTGTTTTCTCACACAATTTTACACTTTATTAATATTTTAATTGTAGATAATTTCAATTGAGAGTAGCCTCTCAATTGGAATTATCTACCAAAATCAAGAATATAATAATCACTTTAAAAACAAATCCAGCTAGTTCATTACTAAATAACTACAGATATCAAGAAGGATTGCAAGTTAGTTTGTTTCAATAAGTTGGTGCTGTGGCATCGGGGTAACTTCTACATCGGATTTATTAGCCTTTAGATGCAAACACCAAGTTTTCTATTCTAGCTTTATTTCTTGTAGTTTGTCAACTTACTTCTGTGATACTCGCGGCGAGAGTTCTCTTGACAGTTTTTAAATCGGTTTATAATTATGATTTTCCCTTCTGCGCAATCTGTTTTGTTACTCGGAAAATATATATTTAAGGAAGTCTTATTGTTCTCTGAGAAATAAATCAATTGTTTTATATAGCTGTCAATATTAATTTGGAAAAAATATACGTTTTGATTTTTTCTAAAGAGCTTCCTCTTTTGATTTTTATTGTTTTAGTTCCAAATTACAATAGGTAACTTTTGCCCGAAACTGATTTGGATGTGCTTCGATTTTGCACCTAGCTGAATTTTTTTTACACATTTTAATTACTACATAAGTGGGTAATAATGATACTGTAATTTAAATAATTATGTGCTATCGTTTACAAGATATAGTTTACACGTAATGCAAAATAGTCGACGGTTGATAAAATAGAAATTAAGAAAAATAATCCGTTGCGTATATCAAACCTATCCAAAAGCAAGTACAGTAGGTAGAATTAGTTCAGGAATTTGCCACTTAATAATAATAATAATAATAATAAAGCCTTTATTTCCCAAAATACAATAGTAACATAATTAAAACATTTCATAAATTACACAATATAACATAACTTATTAATAATACATAACATGCGATAATTAATTGAATGTAATTTTTATTTTAGATACTTAATAATAATTAGTGAATTTTAACATATTTATTCTGATTATATTTTAATTAGTAAAATTATATTTTAATTAGTAAAATTATATTTCAATTATATTTCAATTAGTAAAATTATATTTTAATTAGTAAAATTATATTTCATGGTAAAATTATATATTTATTGGGTAACCCATTTCTGGGCGTAGGCCTCCTCCAACCCTTTCCATTGTTCTCGATCTTGTGCTAGGCGAGTCCATACGGGCCCAGCTATTTGGCGAATATCGTCACTCCAACGCCGCCTCGGTCGTCCGCGCGGGCGCGTCGTATCGTAGGGATGCCAATGTATGACTCTATTGCTCCATCTGTTGTCTTCAGTCCTTGCTATGTGTCCCGCCCAGCGCCACTTTAGTCTGCTTGCAAATTCAACAGCGTCTGTTATTTTTGTAATTTGTCTAATGTGGGTGTTTCTCTGTCTATCCTTTAGTTTTATACCTAGCATACTTCTTTCGGCGGCTCTTTGAAATACATTGATCTTTTGTATAACATCCTTGGTGAAGGTCCAGGTTTGACAGCCATATAACAGTGTTGGCATGACAACTGAGTCCATAGCTTTTCTTTTTAGATGAATAGGTAAATTGCTTTTGAATATTTCTTTGAGAGACCAATATTTACCCCAGGCTTTCTTTATACGGCGTTCGACTTCGCGAGATGTGTGGTCAGAAAAGGATATATTTTGTCCTAAGTATATGTAGTGATCTACGTAGTGTATGGTATGCAGTTGGCTTCTAATTGGTATTTTTTCACCGTTTGTCATTGCGTATGTTTTATCCATATTCATTTCTAGCCCACACTCTCTACTTGCCTTGTCTAGACTATTGATCATATATTCTAAGTCTGCATGATTTTCTGATATTAAGACAATGTCATCTGCAAAACGTAAGTTATTGAGGAACTCGCCATTTATTTTGACACCTTTGCGTTCCCAGTGTAGCTGTCTAAAAATATATTCCAGAAGAGCAGTAAACAAGTTGGGTGACATCGGATCTCCCTGTTTCACCCCTCTATATATATCAAACGGCTTTCCTTTCTCTTCCAGCCTTATCACCGCTTTACTGTTTTTGTAAATTTCTTGCAGTATCTCTATATATCTGTTCTCAACGCCTTGTGTCTTTAGTGCCAGCCATAGCGGTTCGTGTAATATAGAGTCAAATGCTTTACGATAATCAATAAATGCTATATAGAGTGTTTTGCCATATTCTAAATATTTTTCAATAAGTTGGGTCAATGTGAAGATGTGGTCTGTTGTTGAGTATGTCCGTCTGAAGCCAGCTTGTTCTCTAGGTTGATTACTGTCTAAAGTTTTTTTAACTCTATTTAGCAGAATTGAGGCAAACACTTTATATACTGTTTGTTGTAGACTAATAGGTCTGTAGTTTCCCAAGTCCTTAGGATTGCCTTTTTTGTACAGTAGAGTTATAATAGAGATGCCCCATTCTTTTGGTATTTTCTTGAATGTCAAAATGTTATTGAATAATTGTGTCAAAATAGGTACTAAGGAGTTGGAAATTGTTTTTAAAATATCGTTTGATATCCCGTCATCACCTGGGCTTTTCGATGTTTTGAGATTCTGGATAGTATTACGGACTTCAGTTTCTAAGATGGACGGTACGATATCCTCACACATCCCAGACTCATGTTGATGAAAGTTCCACTCCTTTTTTTCATAGAGCTTTTCATAAAACTCTGTAGCAGTTGCAATGACCTGGTTCCGATTTGATACTATTATGCCGTCATTGTTGTTTATAGACACAATCCAGTGTTTTGTTAGGTTTAGTCTTTTTTGTGCTCTTTTTATTGATGATCTTTTTTCTAATTCTTCTTCTATTATCCTATATCGATGCGCCTTGTGGTCTCGCTTAATTTGCTTCCTGATAAGTTTGTAGAGTGCTTTAAGTTTTTCTCTTTCAGATCGTGTTTTAGTTTCTTTATTTTTCAGTCTTTTTCGTTCATTTATAAGCTTCTCTACATACGCTGACAGTGGTGCTATGTTTTGTTTTCTGTTTTTTGATAGCTTCGCCACAGAATCTTTTATGCTCGTAATTAATTGCTCGTATGTTAGTTGAATGTCTTTACAATACATATTCTGCAAGTCATTTTCATATATGCATTTCAAAGATTCCAGGTCTAGTGGTGTTAGTTTAGGAATTTTGCACCCGTAATCTCTCCTTGACTTTGTTTTATTACAGTTTTTTATCAAGCTCATTCTAATTATTCTGTGGTCTGTGGAGAATGTTGTACCTAAAACTTGTACATCGGAACATTCTTTAATATTTTTAACTAAGAAAAAATCAATTTCATTCCGCGTTTTTCCGTTAGGTGATAACCAAGTCCATTTTTGTTTAGGGTTTTTCTTGAAATGTGAGTTTGCAATGTATAGTTGGTTTTCAAAACAGAACTGTATTAGTATATCTCCCCTCAGGTTTCTTTCACCGTAACCCCATGGACCCATTATCTTCTTATCTTCAGTTGTAGGTTTACCGATTTTGGAATTAAAATCTCCCATGATTACTATGTTGTTGCCTGTACTTTCTAGAGCGGACTTTAAATCTTTATAGAATAAATCTAAGTCTTCCATTGTTGAGCTTTCTGTAGGTGCATAACACTGTATTAAGTGGAACGTTTTATTACAAAGAAATATATCCAATCTTATAACTCTGTCAGATATAGTTTGGATATCGATTATGTTAGATTTTAGATATTTTTTAATAATGAAACCAACACCATTTCTGCCGCTTTTTTCTCCGTAGTATGTCATTATATAATTTTCAGTTTCCAATATTTCTTTCCCTTCTTTTTTCACTTCTGACAAACCAATAATATCCCATTTAAATTTTGTGATGCTATGCTCAAACTCTATGAGTCTTATCTCATTTACTAGTGATCTGACATTCCACGAACAAAAGTATAATATATTATTTTTCTTATTTTTATGTAGTTGGGCATGATTGCATTGGTTGGAGGGTTTTGGTCGAAACCTCCCGCGGGGACCAGCCGTATTGGGAGATGTTGTGTGTATGATGATGTCTTGGTTCGGTATGCTAAGTGGTGGAGGGGCGTGATTCAGTTTTTTGAGTTTTCCGGGGCTGCTAAAGTTGAGTCTCGAGTACTAGAATTCTGCTGTGTTCGCAAGTAGTTCGTTATGTTATATGGCTTGTTTTTCTTCTGTACTTGTACAATTTTTCCATGATTGTTACTTATGTCTTGGGGTTTTGTGGCCTCCGGTGATTCTGATAGAGATCTTTTACTTGCAGATTTTTCTGTCGAAGCTCGGAGTGACGTGTTCGGCTCTAACGTGATGATTTTGTCGTATCTTAGAATGACTTTTTGCCCAGATTCCCATTTTTGTTTTAATTCATTTTGTAGTTCTTTCCGTTTTTGAAGTACAGCGGGGGAGTAATCCTCTTTGATGTAAATATTTGCGTCTTGGAGTGATTTTTTCTTACGAAGAAGCTCTAATTTCCTACTTGTTGTTGTGATTGTTACTACTACTGGCCTGTTTTTTCCTGTCGGTTTACCTCTTCTTTTAGCAGTCTCAATTTCAAACTTAGAACATTGTATTTTCATTTTTGAGTTGATGAGCTCCAATATCGAATTTACCAGGTCCTCATAGCTTCTTTCTTTTTCTTCAACTCCAAAAAAGAGAAGATTTTTTTTCCGTAATTGTTTGTCAATAAAATCAATTTCTTTTTGCTGCTGTTCTATCTTGTTTTCCAGCATATTTGTTTTTATTTCGATGTGGCTAAATTTCTGATCGATATTTTTGTTAATTGTTTCCATGATATTTTCCCCTATATTTTTCATTTCACGCTTCTGCTGTGCTAATTCATTTTGGATATTTTGAAGTGCTTTCATAATTTCCTCCATTTTTTTAGTACAATGCCCTCTAGTAGTGAGTGGCGTAACTACGTTTATGAGCTTCTAACTATATATCGAGCTGTCAGGCCACTGGTCGCTAGATGGCGTTGTCATCAATATATTACTGCCTCAGTAATGACTTGGAACTTTTGATTCGTTTGAGGTTATGTTTTTGTTATTTCGAGTTCAAGTTTCACTTTCAGCACTTTTTGAATGTGTGTTTATCTCAACTGACCTTATTATGTGCAATTTTCGATCTTTTCTGCAGTATTTCCGTGAAATTTCAATGTTGCGGCGTAAAAACTGTTGCAAACTGTTTTTGTTATTTCCAGCCCAATTTTAGCTGTATTTGGGCTTATAACAATCCCTCTTGCGTTTTTTCACTTGTTTCACAATATAGTCACTGATTTTGTAGAAATAAATGATTTTTATAATTTTAATTTGCAAAATATTACAGAGCCTATGTTTACATTGGCACAGCAGCGCCCTTCTTTAACATTTTTAAACTTATATATTTTCAAAATTATACTTAAACTATAAAAATAATACTAAGGAATCCTTAAATCTAAAAATAGTCTTCACAAACCCTAAACGCTCTTTAAAAGACCTATCTAATGATTTGCCACTTATTACAGTTATAATGTTCATTCCTTAAACACAAACCCAAACAATAAACTGACGATTTACTTTTAATCGGTTGTTTGTTTAGTCTATGTGTCTAGTATTTTATATTTCTGATGATATAAAAGGGGTTATTTGGGATAGAACCATATTAACGTCACAGGATACCTAGAATAATATATATGCTCTATTATTGGTACCAAATAACAGTCAGATTGTATTTCAAAACATCTTCACACTTTCCTGGCTTCAAAGATATTGAATCTTCGTAGTTTTGATAAGACAAGGTTCTCGTATAGCCCAAACCATGGTACACGCGATTAGCAACCGTCTGGACTGGATGTTAGACCTTCTTTGGTTTGAAAATTAAGAAGACATAAATGTTCACCATTTACAAATTTATTTTTAGAGTTGGAAGTTTAAGTCTCATTCTGAAATGTCTTCTATGGTCTTAAGAATAAATTCTAATTTGTAGTTTGCTATGTATAAATACAATGTTGGTCAGATTGGTGGTATCTAGTTACACTAATGGAAAAGTTGGGTTAGGTATCGGAAACAATCGTTTGATGGAAATGATATTTCAGGAAACAAATTAATGTCAATCGTTTTGGTGGAAGGTGTTTGTCGAGTTTCATTGTAACGATAAAGTATGCTTGTATTTTAATTACTCTTGTCAAGTTTGCAACTTTTTTTCCTTTGCTTTGATTAAGAATGTTGGTACATAAGAGTACAGAGGTCGTGAGTTTAATTCTCACCCAGCATAAATCTTTGTACAATTGTTTTTGTTATTGTCAATAATATTTATTTACAAATATAAGCAATCGTCTGGTTACTATAGTTTAGGCTCTGCCAAGTTTGGGATCAGAAGTACGTGTCGTCTCGCATGATTGAATGTTGATTTTGTACTGTTATATCAGCTTGTGAAAGTGGCTTTTTATTTCCAATATCATAGTTTAGTGTCTAGAAGTGTATGTCACAGGTGATGATATTATTGGCACCAGCTTTACAATTCGGTTGTGGTACCCATAACTGCCAAACAAGAGAGCTTGTGGCAATATCTATGAAATATCCCAATAAACTAAGATTGCCAATTCGACTGCCAGAAGTAATGATAATATTCCCAACTGTGAATTAGATCCATACTAAACTTTGAAATTTGCACGTTTGCATAATAATGATGATGATGCAATACAATGTGAACATATTTGTACAAATAAAGAATGCTGACTGGCCTGTTGGTCTACCCTGACTGCTAAGCTAGAGGTCGTGGATGGGATTGCAATCCTGGATAAATCGTTATGCGAAGAGCACGATTGTTTATTCTATATCTAGCTTTAATTAAAATGCATGTATTTGGAAATTTATAGCTGTCTGGTTGATACAAGGTCTGCCTCGTTTGGGATCAGACGGTTGTATGTGAGTTATCCAAGATATTATTTTATGAAGAAAAAGCTAATACTCTTGAGAAATAAATTTAAGAAGACTGATCGATTAGAGAGAGACCACAAAGTAATCACTTACCTGTTTTCTAACCAAACAAATATTGACAAAATCATCAAAAAATCGATTATATGACAACAAACTTTCTTCGTTCGGGAACGAGAAAAATAAATACAGAATTTCAATTACGTGTACTCTTTCTTCGATATGAACGTACGATTCGTTCGACACATTTCAGAGATATTTTTTAACGTGGAAATATTCAATAAGTGTGTTTATTCCACTGAAAAATAAGATGGGACAATCACATCGTGTCAATAAATTGTGGAAAAGGTTTTATATGTTCATCTTGACATCGAAAAAGAAAAAGGGTTTCGAATTCTTGTAAGAGTATATTTTAATGTACGACTATGGTTAAGAGGTTAAATATTAATAAATGTATATTTTTATTGATAAACCTATTTGTGCGTAAGCTACTAGGTTAACGTAAAGTCACCATAACTTTGATTTCAAGACAGGGTGTAGAATACCTACACGCAATCAATAAATTATTCTCATAGTTTGACCTTTTTAACTGACTGCTGAAGCCAAATAGGAAGGGTTATTTAGTATACAAATACATTGACGTACGTGTATACATACTGACACACACCCTCTAAGTATATACTTAGAGGGTGTCCAAAAATGTACGGCGCCAATCGGTTCGTTTTAACAGTCTGGATGACATGGACATAAATGTTAATCGATTTCGTCTCCTATTTTTTAGGGTTCCGTAGCCAAAATGGCAAAACGGAACCCTTAAAGTTTCGCCATGTCCGTCCGTCCGTCGGCAGCTTTGCTCAGACACTGTTAGTGCTAGAAGGCTATATGTAAAGTGGGGATGTGATTTGTGTGACGTTTAGGGGTTGAGATGGCCATTTTTTAATTTAGGGATCCTTTTGTAAAATATTAAGATATAAAGTGCAAATTTTTGTTAGAGTTAAGTGTCCCCCTGCCAGCTAAATGGTTGATGTTGAGTATGTAAAAAAAATGACGGTACCAGTATATATAGTGAAATTAAAACTACTCAGCTAAGAAGGCTTTACAAGTTTACAAGTAAACTTAGTTTCAATAAAATTTTAAAGTTAGTTTCAATAAAATTTGTACGAAATTTGGTTCCTTCTTATTTGATCAGCTGTTACTCGAATATAACGTTATAAGTATGAAACAAAAATATCAGAAAACTTACTTCAAAAGCCGCATTATTCGGATGGAGGGGGGCGGAGTGTGACTACAGAACCCTACACTGTACGTGACTCAACATGCACTTGCCCGGTTTTTTTTTACCTAGTATTTGAAATAGTATTTCAATCTACTAACACTAGGTGCAGATTATATTGCAAGGCTTTCAGAAAATCTATTCCTCGGTCATGTCGAATGCAGTGTGTGTGAAATTGTGGTTTCCTTTATCTTCATCTCCAGTCTGTCTGTTACTTGAAACACAATATTTTAAGTTTCTCAGGAAACGGATATTATCGGTTTTCATGGACAATATCGGATTGCATGCAAATAGAAAGATGATATAGTTGTGTGTTCGTTTAGACGCGTGGCAAGTAGCCCGTCAAGCTCGGCAATAGGAGCCCGACACGGGCCGGCGGTACTAAAAACTGTTCATTAACAGCTGAACAGCACATTCACGCCTATTCATAGAATTATGGTGAATTCACACGCTTGCGTTCAAACGACATTTAACAGGCACGGACATGAGCGCAAGCATGTGAATATGCGTGAATGTGTTGTTTGGCTGTTTGTAAACGGCTTGTGTGTCGAGCTGTTTGCCGGGCTGATTGTCACTCGTCTGCCATATAGCCAAAATTCATTGCTTTAGTAAGGTATAGATGGAGTTTTCTTTTAGTAAAATTTCTCCTGCGTACTTTGTAGCGGCATGAGTACCTATTGCTCATCCCATAGCGCATAGTTTATGACAGAGATGACTGTTTTTAATTAATATTGTTTTTTAAAGAATAACTTTTTAATTGTTAAATAAATGAGATATTAAAATTAGTTAGGTTCCATAAAATTATGCAATATTTTAACCACTTTTTAGACTTTGATAACTTAACTACTTAATTACAAAATTATGACTGCCTCTGTGGCGCGGCGGGAGTTTAACCGACTGCTACGCAAGAGGTCGTGAGTTCGATCCCCACCCGGGATAAAACTTTGTGTGATGAGCACGATGGTTTATTCTGTGTCTGGGTGTTATTTATCTATAATATGTATGTATTTAGAAATATATAAGTATGTTTATCAGTTGTCTGATTTCTATAGTACAAGCTATGCGTAGTTTGGGATCAGAATGCGTTGGAGTTGTCCTAAGACATTATTACTATTATTATTTACACTACGGATTATATAGGTACTAAGGGTCTTAATCACGTGAATAATTTAAGGTAACATACCTTGTTTATTGCCGGACGTTTCGACCGTATTGCAACGACCGTGGTCACGGGTAGACTTAAATTAATCACGCGATTAAGAACCTTAGTACTTATATATATTTTTATAATGTGAACAAATCACGAACGTTTATCAACAACTTAACTTACTTCAAAATCATAAGTATGTAACAGCCCTTGAATTTGACCACACCTTTTTGTTATACATTGTAGATAGGTGTAATATTTATTGTTCTATATTGTTAAAACAATGTTACAGTAAAGCAAGGCAGGAGAGAAACAAGTCGATGTTATTCCTGCGATTGAGTTATGTCGGCAGCGGTCATTGGGGAGTTGCTGTACTGACAGGGACAACCTACAGAAACATCTCGAAAACATCTCTGTATTACATTTTCACTGATAATCTCAAAAGATTTTGGTGAAAATTCAATTATACACCTAGAGTTACTAAAAACTGTAATAATTAGTCATGATTCATGTAGGTCATAGCCCAAGACAATGCAGTTATACAATCGCATTCATAGTAATCGGTTAAATACAAACAATATACATACGTATATTGTTTGTATTTAACAAATCTTCATAAATAGTCTCCTAAACATATAACCTTTTCTTCTTCGCCGTCGTCGGGCAAAAATCACATAATTTCACACTTCATTATCACTACATAGTTTACAAAAAACTTTTTTACAAAAAAATAAAAACCGACTACCAAACCAAAATAAATATAAGGTAACTAAAAAGTAAAAAATAACAATTTAAAGTTGATGCTAGGAAATGTAGTTTTAGATATATTTCGGGACTTATCGTACTCAGAAATGTTGTCGACCCGTGACCACGATCGGTGCAATTCGATCGAAAATTCGGGAAAATAAAGGTTCGTACCTTTAAATAATTCACGCGTCTCTAAATATATCTAATATGTATAAAAATCGCGAAAGTTTAAAAACAATAAATGTAGTTTTATGTTTTAGGCACCAACTTCAAAATGTTTAATCTCTATCTTAGTATCTTGATTTCAAAGAAATGAAACAAACATAGTCATTATAAGTTTACATTTCTACCCATCAAACTTTGCAGACAAATAAACGCCACACAAGATACTGTCCGGTCAAATTAAAATCTACCTGAAACCGTTTCTTCATAAAAAACTACAAACATTGTTTTCGCCTATATTTAGATGGCGTTGTAATACCGCAGTTTAGTCAGTGTTTTTGTGTGTTTGTGAAAATAACCATAGCTTAAGTTATGAGATGACACATTATTTTATGTAAGATCCATTTGGATCTATTTGCCGTGCCGAACGAATGCCGGTAATAGTTCTCAAAGTGTTACACAAATGTAAAATATAATTTTTCAAGATATTGATCTCTTTCATTTACATAAGTTTAGTTTTAAAAAAAAACAATAATAATTGAGCTCCGTCAGTTTAATTTTAACACCTGATTGCATTGTATACTTTGTGGAAAATGTAGTGTCTGTTGCATTTATTACTAACAGAATAATGTTTTTGTCTAAGTTTTCCTAATGATAAGGCGTTTTTTTCTATGAAGAAAAATAAAAGTTCTGCTAAAAATACTTACTTGAAGTCAAAATATCTTTGAAATTCTTCTTGTCTTCATGGTCTCTTTCTTTAAAGGGTATTTGGAAAAAGATAGAGCACGTCTTCACGAAATTGTTTAACATGTGAACTGTAGTCCTAACTACAGAGTTCACCCTTCTTAATCAGCATCATTTCATAACACAATAGATTTTGTTACAGTTTTCAGTGACTCAGCAGGAATTTTGGCAGTTTGTGGCTCTGATCACATAAAGGCAACGTAGAAGTGGCACTGGCGAAATTTTGTACGACTGTAAAAGGTGGGTTCGATTCCCATACGGGACAGAGATCTTTGTCTCCTTTAATTGTGTAAAATCGGCTGTAGTACATATGTTGTAAACTAATGTAGGAGGTATGTTTTTAAAATATCAAATATTTTAATATTATAGGTACTTACTCAGAAATGTTGTTATGTAATTTAAGAAACATTTTTCTAAATAAATTATGAGTTCTTACGATGCCGTTGTTTCACTCTATTATTCCTGAGTCTACGTCTGTCATATGATATATGCTAAATAAACTCTATAATGATTTAGAGTCAGAGTCGTTTCTCTATTGCTATTATGTGTTCATATGTAACAGCATGTTTTATTTTTATTATTTGAATTAATTTCTTACGCCTATGTTATGTTGTGTTTCGTTATTGACTGGCCTGTTGATCTAGTGGTTAGCAGTCAGGGTCATTGACCCTGACTGCTAAGAGGTCTTTGTGTTATGAGCACGTTGGTATATTTTGTGTCTAGGTGTTATTTATCTATAATAAGTATGTATTTAGAAATATTTAAGTATGTTTATCAGTTGTCTGGTTTTCATAGTACAAGCTTTGCTTAGTTTGGGTTCAGATAGAGTTATGTGAGTTGTCCCAAGACTTTATTAGTAGATATTATTGTTTTAAAATAACACTAGTTTTATCGCACCATAAAACTTATAATAAAAAGATGTGGCCATATTTCAGCAGTCGACAGTTGTTTAAGGCTCATGTGCCACCAACGGCGAGAAGCGAGTAGCGAATAGCGATTTTAATGTAGATTCCATCCGTATAAACAAAAGAGAGGCAGTATATTGGTCCTAGAGGAGAGCGCTAAAAAAAATCAAGCACTTTATAGAGGCTAACACATCAGTAGAGTAAAGAAATACCCTTTCGTCAGTCAGCTGGATTCCTTAGCGCTTGGCGCAGAGGTAGGTTTATTTATTTTTAAATGAACTAAATCAAAATAAGTTTTACGTTTGTCAGTCATGCAAAATTTAATAACCAGGCGCGTCAGTCATGCGTTAAAGTTGTATTCATCAATAGTGCTCTATCTGCGCGTGATCTAAAATTTAGTAGGTATATCCAGTGAAGAATATTATCAGAATCACATAACGTTAGTCAGTCAGCATAAACCCGTAGCAGATGCTCTCAGTAGCCGATTTAAGACCTATACGCCAAACGCTAAAAAATCCAGCTGACTTTTACACCACTTATGTGACGTAATAAAGAACAATCAGCCTATATAAAATGTTTGCACTTTTTGGCATTCTCCTTCCGGTCTATAAAGCGAGTATACTCGCCACCAGTGTAAAAGGTCAGCGATTATTTTGTTTCTCTTTTTTTACGCAAAGGAGTTAAAAGTGTGAGTAAAAGTAATGTTAAGCTTTAAGTTCTACCTCTTATCACTCACCAGTCGCATTTTTTGTTCCAGGACTTTATGAGTGAAGGATCAGAGAGTGGGAAGTGCACTAAATTTGCCCACACGTGTGAAGCTACAATAGGTACCGTTAAAAAGCTGGCCCATATTATCTATACTAATATTATAAAGCTGAAGAGTTTGTTTGTATGTTTGTACGCAGTAATCTCAGGAACTATTGGGCCGAATTGAAAAATTCTTTCACTGTTGGATAGCCCATTTATCGAGGAAGGTTGTATAACATCACGCTACAACTAATAGGAGCGGAGCAGCAATGAGAAATGTTGCAAAAACGGGAAAATTTATGCAGACGAAGTTACGCGGGACAGCTAGTTTAAATATATCCAGACGTTTAGAAGTTAGGGTAGAACAAAAAAAATAATAATTAAATTATTCTCTTTTTCTCTTTCAAGAGTTGCCAAAACTGGCCACTAAGACCTCTATATTTTATTTCGCCTTAGATTCATTCAATGATTTAAATGTTCTGTACTCATAAATTCCAAAAGCGAAATCCTGCGGGCATAAAATATGACATTTGTTTTATTTATGGCATAAAATATGTTTGGTCTGAAACGTCTACGGTTTAACTACACTACATTCAGAAGACTGCATTTTATAACATTTATGTTTCTAAACAATTACGCTAAAATGCCGTTTGCTTCCTACTGCAGGGTTGTCACGCATTATGATAATATAAGACTTAAGTGCATTATTGTTCAGTAACAATTGAACTTATAGAGCTAAAACTCTGGCACATTTTGTAAAAAACAGTTTAGCCTAAATCATAATTACACAAATAAAACGTAATTACTGTCAGTGTTTTACTTTATGTGTTGCAGCAGTTATTTAAATATTTGCACATTTTTGTTACATAAATAATAATATATAATTGACTGGTTACTTTCGAGTGAAAGTATATCAGCTCAATCCGAATCTATAAATTATTTATTAACTACAAAACCACTTAACGTTAAGATTTTAAAGTTTTCGATATTATTTAAATAGAGATAATACAGTAGTAGTATAATAGAGAAAAAAAAATAAAGAAAAATACAGATCTGTAATACGGGATATTAATTTTCCTTGACTTTTGTTTCAAGTGACAACCCTGAAACGCAATTTCTGTGCAAAATAGTACTGCAAGCATTTAACGTGGGACAAAATAATGCACTTTTGGGGGCACGCCGCCGCCGCCGACACTAACAACGAATACCATGAAATTGCAACATTTACAAAATATCTTTTGGTTTCCTTCTGTCCTCTGAGTAAAGAGACAATTATAAATTGTAGTTGATTATACTTTTTGACGTGATAACGTTTTTTTAATTCGATGATGGGGTGCGCGCATGAAAAGCTGTAACGTAACAACGGTCACTTTACTGATTGGTTGCTAAGCAGTCACGTTATTGACTGGTTGCTAAGTCACGCCAATGGCGATTCCGCCTGCTGATATGCTGAAGTACATATTGTGGCCGTCGGGAGAATGCCCCAGGGTCTAAAGCTGTCACAGGCATGGTTGTTTATTACTGTGTTATCAATGTTTTGGAGATTGCAGTGACATGCGATACAATTGAAAAAAAAAGTCATAGGTATGATTGTTTATTACAATATCATCATTTTTTTTATGACGTTATCACTTAAAAATTATCGTCCGTAAGTCCACTTTACAGACAACCACTTTTTTGGAAATATTATGATTTTAGGCACAAATGTAGAAAGTAGGTATAATTCTTTAATTTAGAATTATGGATATCGTTATTTTAAAAGTAATTGTGGCTGTTTGTTATGTAGGTATCTCAGTACCTACGGCCAAACGACTGAATCAATTTTGTTATTAGGAACATAAAGTTAACATTTGTTTTGGTGTTTTTGCAACGTGACACATGTGGTGACTTTGACAAAGAAGGATTTGGGTGGCACTGACACTGTTTTTGTTGAGCAATTACTCTCGTATCTGCCACTGCACTGAGCCACCGAGGCGCCAATATTATCCAATCGGTTAAATTGTAGATGCTTAACATCTACAAGTTAAGAGCCACCGAGCCACTGAGGCGTCAATATTATCCAATCGGTTAAATTGTAGATGTTAGGATCTACAATTTAACCGATTTTTTTAACCGATTAACTCTAAGGCTCTCATCGCAGGGAGCCTGAACTCCCTCGAAAGCGACAAGTCTGCTTCTCTTATTCTTCAGAAATAAGTGCTCTTTTTAATTTAAAATTTTGAGCCTCTTTTCTCTGGATTAACTTTTTTTTTAGTTTGTGAATATTGTGAGTTGTGTTAGCAGAAAAATCTCTCATTGTTTTTAAACTCGACTCTTGTGATTCCAAGGATCTTCATTCTTCATTCATTCAATGAATTCCGTAGGACTTTTTTTCTCAAGTCAATTTTATAACTGCCCCTGTGGCGCATTGGGAGTATGTCCGACTGCTACGCAAGAGGTCGTGGGTTCGATTCCCACACGAGACACCACTTTGTGTGATCCACAAATTGTTGTTTCGAGTCTGGGTGTACTTTGTGTCCGTGATTTGTATGTTTGTAAAGTCCCCCGCGACACAGGGCTTGTACCCTAATGCGGGAGTAGTCTTTAAAAAAAAAAAATCCTTCCTTCTCTTTGAAGTATCAGGTGATTCTTTAAGACGCTTTTCTGCAACTTGTGTTGCTTATTTTAGTTTCTCGGTGCAATAATTATGTTTAAGCTTCATAATCCGCACTAATAAATATACATCAACAAAGTCTAAGAATATTCCGTATTTTGTTTTTTATAAAAAACTAAGTATAAGTATTTTATTAAGAAAACTAGGTATGGTAAGAATTCGAATATAATAATCTATAATTAAAAATAAAATTAAAAGTATTTAATATTCATTTATTAAATAAATTATTAAATTTGCTAAATTCTGAAAATTACGTTGTTTTATAAAATTGAAAATTTGATAAAATTGACTTAATTAAAAAATCATTTTTTTTTATAAATTGGTAATCCGTGTTCCCTAACGTTAATAACACACACTCAGAAATGTTGAAAGGTTAGAAGTCGGTGCTGTCCAACGCGTGGTTGCTGACGCCCTGAGCACCAGCCAAAACGTGATTTCCAGGTTCTGGTCACGTTATCGTGTAACTGGGAGTGTAGCAGAGCGGCACAATGGGAGGAATCGTTTTACCATCTCTCAGTAAGACCGAATCTCGGTAAACCCCAACATTACGGCCATGCAACTAGTACAGAGGCTCTAGACAGATCACCAGCTGTTAGTAAGTGACCAAACTATCAGGAGAAGGATGCATAAAGTCGGCCTTCATGCGCCAGGTATATAATAATTTATTGAATAAAATAATGTTAAATACCTACCTTTAATTTTATTTTTAATTATATATTATAAAATATGGATTCTTACCAAACCTAGTTTTCCTAACAAAATACTAATAGTTTTTTATAATCAACAAAATATGGAATATCCCTAGACTTTGTTGATGTTTAAATGGGAAAGTAACTCACCCTCAAACCGCTGAACGGATTTGGACAAAATTTTGTTTGGACATTGTTTAAGTCTCGGGAAAGGACATAGAATAGTTTTTATCGCGGTAACAGACATTCACGCGGGCGGAGCCACCATAAATTAGAATAATATAATAGTTGTTCTAGTAAGAATGCACAAAAATAAATAATAAACCAAAAGAAATCGACATTTACAAGAAAACGGTTCAAAGTTATAAAAAAATGTTTTCTACTTTAGTTTTATTTTTTATAAATGTTTTAGATTAGGAAAATCATTTTATAAATTATAAAAACTGATTCCCATATAAACCAAGATCGATACCATGGTGATAAACCATTCTAGCGCACGAGATGGGTTTCGGCAATCGTTGCTTCCGAAGGCAAAAATCTTTGTTTACTGGACACAAAGATCGTGCAACTATGCAATTATTTAACTTTAGTAAATTTTTGAAGGACAGAATGGTTTCAATTCATCCTGTACATACCAAAGAGAATTCAACGTTTTGTCTATTACCTAGTTATATACAGAGACAAACCAGAGACCAAAACAGCTGCTATAGTAACTCTCTAAAGTTGTAAAGTTGTAGTAACAGTGTGGTATATTGTTTTGTACAGCATTCATTGTTTTATTTCGAGAGATTTAAGCATTTTTCTTTAGGCTATATTAATTACCCGGGTTTTGTAATTCAAAACTATCCTGAATTTTCGATGACTTGTTTAAATATTGTCATATAGATTTCATTCATCAAACTTTAACGTCATTATTATTTTGACGTCTCTACTATGTCATTGTATTTGACGAAAAGATACGGAGATATTACACAATTATTTAGTTAACGTAAACTATGCTAGCAATGTGTTTGGTATGAAATTAATGTGCTAATTAAGCCCTTTCATTCGATACCAAACACAGCACACGTAAATACTCTGAAAAATAAAACCCTACTTGCATGCTTACCACACTTTTTGTGACCATCATAATGGAAGAAAATGTAGCCTATGTCACTTGCGCTGTTATAACGAATCAATTGACACCTCGTTCGTCAAAATCGGATAAGTAGTTAAGGCGCTACAGTGGAACATATATAGACATATGTAAACATATATAGACTGCTAAAAACATTACCCTTCCTTTTTGGCTTCGCCATAGTCGGGTAAAAATAACTGACAATGCTATGGTACCCACCAAGACAGACTAAGGCTTACATGACACATTATTACGATTTATCTTACTAAAAATAAAACAAGAAAGTAAAAAAGATTATAAAAAGAAAGAAAGTACAAATTGTAATAATTATATTAATAAAGAAAATAAAACATAATAAAAATCAGTCCGCTTTGGGTCATGAAGACCCGTTCTCAAATTATTGTTGCCCGAGTTATGTCCCCTCGAGGGACAGTTCCCGGAAAATTGCCCATTTTTGAGACTCTCCATTTAATAATGAAAAGCATGTTTAATTGAGATACTGGAATATTTTCAGTTCAATAAACAATAATGCGTATTATACTACGAAGAAAATCTGAGTAACTGCCATAATAATAAGCAATCATTTTTGGTTTATGTTCAATTGGTTTGATTTATTTAAGGTTACCTAAATACGGTTTAAGTACTCCGTGTACTTGTGTATTAGCAAGTTCCCTCACGAACATATCGCAAAACACTTCCCAGTAGTCTCTTTAAAAAATAAAATTATATTACTTAACTTATTGTAAAAACCTGGCAAGTGCATGCCGGGCCACCCTCAATGTAAATTCTATATTGAGGGGTTCATCCGAACAATGCGGCTTAAGAAGTTGGTTTTCCATTGTTTTTGTTTCATACTACTAACAACACTATTTATGTATTTTTGGTTACGAATATTGGTTACTTCTCACTCGGTCTGCTGTTACTCGTTAAATTTATTTTGGTGTAAATTTTTCTACATGACCATTTAGCTGGCAGGGGGACTTGACTTTAACAATTCTTTACACTTTAAAGCTTAATATTTTGCAAACAAATTCATAAATTTAAAAATAATCTTTACAACCCCTCCATGTTTTATAAGACCTATCTAATGATATTCCACACGATGTGGTAGGTGAGAAAAAAAAATACATCCCTACTTTACATATAAGGTATCAATTTTATTCTTTCGATTAATTTTATTATTGAAAATTACAAGCTTCTAGCACTAACTGTCTCTGAGCTAAGCTGCGGACGGACGGACGGACAGACGGACATGGCGAAACTATAAGGGTTCCGTTTTGCCAAACCCCTGTTTTGAAACCCTAAAAACACTCTAAATGACAGTGTACGAAAACGTTGCCAACTGAATTAAGTTCACAAACGTACGACACGACAGCTTTACTTGCTTATACTAATTAGTATTACCAACCTCAATCTTCTGAACTCATAAAATTACTATACCTAACCTTTGCTACTTGACATTGATACAGCAATCCCTTTGGAAATCATTTAAGATTCACTTCATTACAAGTACAGAGACCAGTGAAGCTTTTTACTGGATAAACTGGTTACGGGCGACGCGCGTGGAATTCTTAACTAGTTGGGATTTAGTGGAAGATTGTTAGAGATTGTAGTGGAATAACTCTATACTTTTATTGCCAAACAGAGGTAATCCTGAGGTCATTTCGATGTCAAAAGATTGGCAAATATTCTATAATTAGATGTCTATTGTTGTGTTTCTAATTAATAATTGATGATAATATCTAAATAGAGTCCAAGCAATGAATTCCTTCTTGAAGATAAATATTTGAAATTGATATTTTTGTCAGTCAATTGATGGGTGACCGTCTTCGAAAAATGTCACATATCTTCGTGCATTGGAGGGTACGTTAAACCGTCGATCCTGCGCCTAATCTCTCTCCGATCCTTTCTATCGATCTATGAGACTGAGGGAATAAAGTACACTTGTAAATGTATGGATCCGCGCCAAATAAATATTTTTCTTTTCTTTCTTCGTCTCTTTACTTGAACCTGCGCACACGCTTATGCAATACAATGTCACCTCCGTAGTTGACTGATCCCTGATTAGATTGGCCATGATCGAAATCGGTTAGGAGATTCTTACTAACCTCGCTGAATCTCTGCTCAAGCTGATCCTCGTAACTTCTTTTCGTTTTAGCAAATCATACAAACTAATAAAATCGTTTAAAGAATAAAAAAAAAGGTTGCCTGTAAAGTCGATTTACGGACGATAGTTTTATGTGATATATATGAATAAAACATTGATGACATTGTAATAAACAATCATGTCTGCGAGAGCTTTTTTTTAAATTTCCAATTGTATCGCATGTCACTGCAATCGCCAAAACATTGATGACATTGTAATAAACCTGTGACAGCTTTAGTAGACCAGGCGCATGCACCCGACGGCTACAATACTTCAGCCTATCAGCAGGCGAAACGTAACGGACCGTGATGGCCCTTGACACTTTTTCGGGCGTGCAACCGTCATTGATTTATCACGAAAAAAAAACAATAAAATCGGTCGAGCCGTTTCAAAAGAATTCGAAATTTTTATACAAAAGAATTACTTACGTTATTTAACTGAGTGACTACTCCGATCAAAATCATTGAGCACCATACCATCAGTCAGTCATACATAACTATCATTTATCTGACATTTTTTAGACTATTTTTAGAGAGACAAATCTACCATTAGTCCTTTAAGCGGAGTTTTATTTTCACGCTCCATCATAGTCGAAATCTATCTTTCGAGACTACAATATATCTAGCGTTTAAATTCAAAATACAGACACATTTACAAATTTTAGCAATAACTAATGTCAGATCTAAAGAAGTGATATTTTATACAAAAATCTAGACAGAAACATATATTGTAGATGTATTAAATATTAAATAGTTATATACGGGGTATTTTTCAAAATATATTGGTGTCATAAAACACTTTTATAAAAAGGCTAGGGCGCTTTCAATTTAGACAGTTGGTGGCGGACTGCTGCAGTCCGAAAATCATACTGCACACGGGCGGTTATGATTTTTCATACAAAAAGACTCGACGCCAGATCATACGAGAGTTAGTGGGACGGCAACGGTTCGCGGATCGCGGCTGATGCGCGCGACTGATGCGACAATAGTCAGAGTGCGCGCGCAGTGAAAGTCAGTCGTCGGCCGCGCGTCTGTCGCAGACCTCGGAAACGGCGCCATACATTTTCATACTCTGATTGGTGTGGTGAACGCATCGGATTTCTTTTTAACGTTAATAAGGACGTTTTTGTCGTTGAATTCTGTTTTTAAGTAAGTCAACATTGACCAAAAACATTCTAAAATCCTTAAAAAAATCAACGGAGTTTTCTTATAATCTTGGGTAAAGTGTACAAAAATCATTAGGCTTAAATGCTTAAAAACAAATTTTCGACGCTCTGGATCGGCGTCGTTTATGTTTCTTCCGTAGAAAAAGAACTAACAATAACACTTCCTCGTCAGAGTTTATAGCACCGACTGAAGTCGGGTTTTGGAAATCACTAAAATTGGATCGGACTGCAGCCGCGTACCTCTTCAAATAAAACGATATGCGTCGTCGCTTTCGTCCGGCAGCAGTACGGCTCACGGTCGTAATAATTATGCAACAACCATGCGGCGGCAGTCCGACATCAGCCGTCTTATTTGAAAGCGCTCTAATAGAAAATAATAAATACAACATAAACGTTATATTGCAATTCACCATTTTGGCAGAACCTAATACCTATATATACTGTACAGACATCTACTGTTTACAAACAAAAAACATTGTTAACATTGAAAATTTGAAAATAGTGGCGGTGGGCTTTTATTGCCTTGTTCTGTTTTCGGCTTTGACTATTGCTTTGTGAGTTCGCAAAGCAATAAAAAAGCCCTTACTGTACCTAGGTGGTTGAGCATAGTTAACTTATGCATAGTGTTTTTTCTAAGTACATATAAAAAAATTGAATTTTAGTAAAACAAAATAAATACACATTGTGAACGAACCTTATTTGAATTATATAATCAAAAATCAATAAAGACACGGCATAAATAAAGTGTTGTCGAGACTTGGGTAGTCAAACAGTGACATCACTATGAACACAAAATACCGAGAGTATAGAAAGCAATAAAGACACGGCATAAATAAAGTGTTGTCGAGACTTGGGTAGTCAAACAGTGACATCACTATGAACACAAAATACCGAGAGTATAGAAAGCAACCTTCATAGGTACCTCACTTAGCAACGCAAACATAGACAACCTTTACGAACACGTTGTTCACACGGCGCGACGTTCCAATATTCCGTGTCCATAAAGGTTAATTTTCGTGCGCTGATCACGCCCGCGCGCGCCTGACGACGTACGGCTGACCCGCGCATCTGATAACGTACGGTTGACGCACGCGGCTGCGATGCACGGAAATGAATCTAAAACGATATCTGTGTGTGCGTTTCTTGAAAATGAAGGTTACCTTCTGTACCCTCGACTTTGTGCTATGAATTACTGCCAGTAAATTGTTGATAGTTATCGTAGTCCTTGAAAATTGGACGGAATGTCTTTTTAGTAGGTATTTTTATTACCATTAAGTATTTTAAATATTGTAATGTTTATTTGGAAAAAAAAATTAAGACTCAGAGCCCTTGGACACAGTATAAATATACTTACTTACTTAAAAAGCTCTTTTAAAAGATACCATAATAACTCTTAAAATGTAGATATATCCAAGAGATTCAACAATAGAATTGACCTACGACGATCCTTGTCGTTCGACGAATCGAACTATTCGATAGAACCACGCGAACTCTAAGTAAAATTATGAGACAAATGTTTCTGCGGTACTCGAAAGAATCTTATTTCAGTTATAGATAGCACAAAACTATTAACAAACGATACCGTATCACATTTCAGCAAAATATCTCCGACCATAAAAGTCGTTCTGCTCACATTCCGTCTATAATTCAAGTTGTACAACGGTTACTATACCAAAACAATTAAAGTACAGAAGGAAAGCTTAATACAACACGCACTTGAACAACTGCTAGAAGAGTTCTGCAAGTGTTCTGAGATTCAAGTTTATAATAAAAATATATAATAACTAGCTGACCCTCACAACTTCGTCCGCGTCAATTTTCCAGGATTTTACAATTCACAAAAAATAACGTAAAAAATGACCCTATTTTCAAACATACAAATATTAAAAAAAATATTAAAATCGGTTGAGCCGTTTCAGAGGAGATCGACCACAAACACCGTAACAGGAGTTTTTTGTATATTAGATTTTGACATGCCGTCCTTCTTGCATCGGTGAGTACGTGGGTAATTACTGCCTACCCGTGCCCACATTGCATCAAGGTTAAACCTGTTGGTCTACTGGTTAGTGACCCTGACTACTGGGCCAGAGGCCGTATGATCCATTTTCACTTTCGGGATACACTTTGTGTGATGAGGCGATTGTTTAAATCATGCCTGGGTGTATTTTATCTATATATCTATGTTATCAGAAATATATAAGTAAGTAAGTATGTTTATCAGCTATCTGGATAACATATGGGTGTTGCCCAGTTTAGGATCAGATGAAAGTGTAGTTCCAAGATATTAAATACAAAAGTTCTGACTGCCAGTGCAAGTTACTCCTGTGTATGTGGTTGTAAGTTCGATTGCCACACGGGACACTATTTCGTGTCATCCGCAAGATCTAGTTGTTTCGAGTTTGGGGGTACTTTATGTCCGTAATAGTGTAAAGAGGTCCCTTTCTTAGTGCGATATCTGCGAGGTTAAGCAACAGTACCACTGTCCATAGATAGGTCACCGTTCTCGAAATATGTCACAGCTTGTTAATCATCGGTTCAAAGCCCGATCTCTCGCTGGGCATGTCGGATTTCTGTCCATCGGGCTATGCGAGTAAGGGAATAGAAAGTGCACTTGTGTCTGCGCAAACACTTGTGCACTATAACATCTCCTGCGTAGTTGGCTAGTCTGTGAAGAGATTGGCCGCTGTAACCGACATCGGTTACGAAACTATGTATGTTACTAAAGCCGCACTCAAGAACTGTGTCTTACTGCGACAGAGGTTTTTAAAAAATAAATAAATTTAAAAATAAAACAACCCGCCTGCACAAACAAGATGAAAACAAGAATATCTATATAATTTCATGCAGTCGGAGGCACTTTACTAAGTTCATCGAGAGTCATTAATACTTTTGAGTAGTTGTAGGATATAACTAACTTTTATCACAGCTATTGTCAAGTATTGAAAATTGAAAAAAGAATGGTTGCTAACTAACTTTTTTAGAATAACAGTCATAATCATGTTATACCTTTTTGAAATGCTTAAGATGAGCCCTTTAATCTGATACCCATATTGCAGTATTCGAAACAACTTTTTTATTCGCACCTCTTTATTAAAACATTTCACAGCCGCCATGTTTATTTTTTTTCAAACGTCACTTATTTAAGAACACTTGGGCGGTCAAGACGAATATAAGGACGTCTTAATTGTACAAATCTAATTATATATAATATTACATACAAGATACGCGCGAAAAACATAACCCTTCTTTACAGTCGGGTTAAAAATCATCTGAGATTTTGTGTCCCGTGAGCAATGTCTTGATGTGCGTTGCTCAAACGCGCGTTGTCTTCTGTCCTCTCACTGCTTTATAACATTATGCAGCAGTATATTGTGTGTTACAGCAAAATTTCCACGGTACACAGTTAAATTACTCAAGGACGTGCTCAGTAACATAAACAATGGTGTACAAACCTTTGCGTTACACACCGACACTTGCTACTTAGTTTGTGGTTCATGTTTAGATGAAAGTTGTTACAAGACTGCGTTGTATTTTGCTTGAGATTATTTTGTAAATTCGTGTAAGCCTGCTATATTATTAAAGTAGAAGTTGAGATGTTTAGATGTTGTATTCGTTGTTATATCTCTTGATTCTTTTAAAAAGGGTTTATTGACGTCTCTTGAATTTAAATTTATCTGTTTTAACTCTAGATTGTAGATTGTTGAGTTAAGAAACTAAGTAGATATTAAAAGCTATTTCAAGTTAAAGACATAGATTTGAAACCGTAATATTTGATTTTAATTGACAACGCTTTTGCGCAAGTCACCTACTAAAATATTAATAGTTTAATTGATTATCATTTTGATGTTAAAAAATGTCATCAAAACTATATACAACATACAAAATTTCTAGGTATTCACTTAGACAGTAAATTAACATGGCAACCACATGTAGAACATTCATGAAAAAAAATATCACAATTCCAATACGCATTACTTAACCTTAAAAAAATCACGAATTTATCAGCGTCACTGACTGCATACCAGATGGGTATGTAGCTTCTACTCTCAGGCAGGGAATAATTTTCTGGGGTAACAGTACCGATGTAGAAACGAAAGCCCAGAAGAAATACTTACGAGCTATATGCTGATTAAAACCAACTGAATCATGTAAACCCCACTTCTAGCAGTTAAAAATCATACTCTACCATCAATGTACATTTATGAGAAGAAGAAGAAAAAGAAAAAAAAAAACGTTTATTTGTCACAGATACAATTACTTGAAAACAAAAAAATGACAAATAAGTAGGTAGATGCTTGCACATCGTATCTGCGACAAACGAGGTTTCCACGCAGCATAAAAGCCATGTTGTGGTATGAGCCATAACACAGCGCTGGTTTTAAAAAACTAAATAGATACTAGAGACTATTATGTTCGTTAAATCTAATCTGCACTTATTAACTGCTCGGATCAGAGCACGAAATCAAAGCAAACAATTTCTATACTTATTATTATAAAGCTGAAGTGAGTTTGTTTGTTTGTTTGAACGCGATTATCTAAGGAATTACGGGTCCGAATTAAAAAATCTTTAACTGTTGGATAGCCCGTTTTTTTTTAGGAAAGCTATAGGCTATTTAACATCACGCTACGACCAATAGGAGCGGAGCAGCAATGAAAAATGTTGTAAAAACAAGAAAAATTAACGCATACAAATTGCTTGGGTCAGCTAGTTTCATAATAAATTAAAGACTACGTTACTACATAAAAGTATATTTTTCATGGGGCCCGAAAAAAAATACAAAATGCCTCCCGCTCTTAGAGCCGAACAAATATATTAAAAAGAAAACTTTTAGACATAATATATGAAAAAAGTTAGTATACGGTTGCGGAATATAATAGAAGATACGTTATAATAAAATTGTGATACCTCTAAAGTTAAAATTGTAATATTTAATTTAATTGTATTATCTTTGACATAACTATGGCACTTATCATACTAACGTACTAGTTTGACATATATTTTATTATAATTGCAGATTTAATTTGTAATATAATTAGAATGAATTATTTGTCAAATATTTATTTTTATGTTAGGTAACAAATACATATTTAATTTGTTAATGTAATTAAGAGAGTAACTTGTATTATAGATAGATAGATAGATAGATAGAAAATTCTTTATTGTACACCACACTTATTATATTACATTATAATTACACGATCACATCATTATTGCTTACATAAGCGCATGCACAATGGGCGGCCTTATCGCTTAGAGCGATCTCTTCCAGGCAACCTTTGGATGGACAGGAATTAAAAAGAGCCAAAACCACGTGGTGTAGAAGAATGTAAATTAAATAAAGACGTACACGATTTTACATAATATCAATAGATAAACACAAAAACATATATCTAACATTCCAACAAAACGATTGAAATGTTAGATATATAAATACACAATATACTATATTAATAGATAATAATAATAATAATAATAATAAATAAATAAATAAATACAACAAACAAACATTACATAAACATAATAAACTATTTAAAAGAGAAAAGAAAATAAAATATAAAATTCATATATTTATCCATGTACATTATTATGTAGCTGCAACTGGACCGCTGGACAGGTAGTGCGCTTTTACCATTTTTTTAAACATATTAGTTGTTTGTGCCTGTCTGATATCTAAAGGTAGTGCATTCCACAACCGAACAGCTACTACGGTAAATGATTTATCCATAAATTTTGTGGAATGCATTGGCATTTTCAAGCTCAAATCATTTGATGACCTCAAGGATCTCATATGTGTGTCATGCAAGAACTGAAAACGTTCTTTAAGATAAGAGGGGGCATAGGGATTGAACAAAATATTGTAAAGTAGTATCAAAATATGAGTATTCCTGCGAAGACGAATTGGAAGCCACTTGAGTTTTTTGCGAAATTCAGAAACGTGATCATATTTGCGTAATCCAAATATAAATCTTATACAAAAATTTTGGAGGCGCTCAAGTTTATCAAGTTGTTCCTCGGTTAGATCTAGATAGCTGACATCGGCATAGTCAAGGATCGGCAGTAGTAAGGATTGCGCAAGCGTAATTTTAGTGGCGATTGGCAAAAAGTTACGCAACCTGCGTAAAGACCCCGCTGCTGCAAAGAGTTTGCGACTTGTTTCTTGCATCTGCTGTGCCCATGATAAGGTTCTGTCTACGTATATCCCCAGGTTCTTGACACAATTTTCAATGGGTAGGATAACATTGTTGAAATTAACTAGTGGCAATAGAGGCCAATTGATTTTTGATAGCAATCCTGGGCTACCTACTATGGCGATTTGGGTTTTCGCTGGATTAACCGTGAGTCCATACTTTTTACTCCATTTAGAGACATGCGCCAGGTCCTTATTCAGTCTTGAGATTCCTTCAGTGAGTTCATTTACTGTAGCCTGTGTGTAAATTTGCAAATCATCTGCGTAAAGGTGGTAGGATGAAAGGAGCTGCTTAGAGATGGAATTGATGAAAATCGCAAAAAGTAACGGAGATAAAACGCCACCCTGCGGTACGCCAGCAGGAGTATAGCTCCAAGAAGAATACGCTTCTTCGAGACGTATACGCTGACGGCGACCATACAGGTAAGTATGAAACCAGCTAATCACCGCTGGAGATATGTTAATAGAGCGTAGTATGCCAAGCAAAATGTCGAAATCTACAGCATTGAAAGCATTGCTGAAATCCAACAAGGATAGTAATGTAACTTTCCCGTTTTCCATGCCTTGTCGTATATCATCAGTGATCTGCACCAATGCAGTAGTAGTACTATGTCCAGGACGAAACCCAGACTGCATGGGATCCAACAGGGAGTTTTTACGCAGAAATGAGGAGAGTTGCATGTGTACTAAACGTTCTAAGGCTTTAGACAAAAAGGGTAGAATTGAAATTGGACGGTAGTCGGAGAAAGAAGAAGGTTTGGAATTTTTTGCGAGTGGAATTATTTGAGCGTCTTTCCAAGCAGTGGGAAAGGTGCAAGAAGAGATTGAGTGATTCAGTATATTACATAAAATAGGAAGAATTTCATCAAGAATTGGGATAATCATATTGCGACTTATACAATCGTTACCAACAGCATTGGATGATATGGCAAGTATGCTCTTTTTAACATCACAGGCGGTGAATTGCTCGAAAACAAAAGGAGCATATTGGGGCGTTGGAATTGCTGAAAGATTTGCTAAAGTTATTGCTTTAGTGGTCCCATCAAAATTGGAAGAAGAGGAGAAATGTACATTAAGCGAATCAATATTCAAATCTTTAGGAACTAAATTTTGTCGTGACTTTCCAACCCCCAACATTCTGAGGAACTTCCAGATTTTGGCAGGATCTTCATTCTCGATAGACTTATGAATATTTTGGCGTTGTGCTTTCCTACACACCTTGTTACAGTGATTTCTGATTTCCACATATCTATCTAAATTAGAAGCGGTAGGCTGGCGTTTATATTTACTTTTAGCAAGGGATTTTTTGGTCATTATGCGTTTTATATCCTCAGTTAGCCAAGGTGATGGGGCGTGTTTCAATCTAATTGGTCGGATTGGCGCATGTATATCATAAATTTTTATCAACTCATCAGTTAGGACACGTAATTTAGTATCAACACATTCTGAGGATAAAAGAGAACTCCAATCCGTGTTGACAACATCCTCTCGAAGCTTCTCGCAGTCCATGCCATTAAAATTACGCTGTAGCACAATTTTTGGTTTTGCCTTAGGTGGACGGATCTTGTACGAGATGTAGATCAGATCGTGGTAAGAAAAAGCGACATCAGAACATTGACCATGCTTAGCGACATGAGAAGGAGACGATACAAAGATAAGGTCTAGAAGAGAAGGAGTACAATTCGGGAAATGATGAGTTGCATCTAGAGGCAGAATTGACAAGTTAGAAGATTCTAGAATAGCATGAAGAGATGAAGAGCGAGAATTCTGCTTCAAAAGGCAAGGTATTATGTTAAATGTTTAACTTTATTACGTACTGTTTAACTGTATTATTATCATTCTTGTAGTATGTAGAATTATGTTTACAATCTCCACCTATCTATCCATATTTCAGTAAGTAAATGATTTAAATTCAATTTGAATTAAAAATAAAATATATAACAACTGGATATGATTGATTTTAAATTGTAAGATCTAATAAGATCTACGCTCTAGAGGTACGGCGACCAACCCACAATGTAAGGTGACAGTGATTTTGAAAACAGGGTTTCAAAGACCGCTTGTGACCACGTTCGGTGCACGTGCAAATTCGAAGGTAAATAATGCGGGTTAATACCCGTGTTTAAGATATTTACAATCATGCAATGCAAAAGTATAAATGTAAGATCACAAAAACACGAGTGATGGTACCATAAACTGCATAGATTTCCATAACTAGTAACTACCGGATTTTTAATAGCATAGAAATTAAAATATATCTATAAGAGATTTCTTCCCAGGCAATGAATACAGGGTATATATTGTGCACCAAGATTATTATAGTTATATAGTTAATTGACCTATTAGTAGGAGTTCCATACTAATAACTTTCACATTATTTACTACTAGCTGTCCCGTGCAACTTCGTCTGCGTAAATTTTCCCCGTTTTGCAAAAACGGGGAAAATTTTTCAACATTTCTCGTTGCTGTTACGTTCCTATTAGTCGTAGCATGATATTATATAGCCTGTAGGCTTCCTTGATATATGGGTTATCCAACAGTAAAAGAATTTTTCAATACGGACCAGTAGTCCCTGAGATTACCGCGTTCAAACAAACTAACTCTTCAGCTTTATAATATTAATATAGATAAGGCACCCTGTACCCTCAAGACGACTCTCTTTAGTTGCTAGCGGATTTTTATTACTTGTTATTGTGAAGAAAAATATAAAATAGTTCAGTAATTGCTTCAACTTCAAAGGCAATCTATACTGCTTTTAATATAATAAAGCTTAAAGAGTTGTTTGTTTATTTGAACACGCAAATCTTGATGTTTTGATTATAAGTTTCGATCTAACCCCCGGGGACCAAGCCTCGGGCGAAAGATATTTTTTCAATAATTTTTGATTTTTCCCGACTGCGCCAAAGTAAGAGTGCTTTTCCACCAGAGATGTACTATGCTACGTTGCTATGGATGCGTTTGATCTCTACCAATCATATTCATTGGTCCATATAGCTTAGCACTGGTGAAAACGGCTTCAACTAAGCTATGTTATTTACATGGAAGGATGCGTGCTCTGGATGCATGGTATGGAAGTGTACTGTGTGGCTATATGCAGAGCAGAGTACCTATAGTAGCCGCGCGTTTGTCACTTAATGTAAACATGCCATCATAGAAAAAAGCTTCGTATTTTCATAGCACATCTTACTCGCCCCGTCACATAGCTAAGCATCAGTGAAAAGGTCACATAGTTTCGTAGCTTAGCTTTTACATCCTCGCAGCATAGCTACATAGCATATCTCTGATGGAAAAGCATCCTAAGGAAGGGAGGAAGAGGATTTTTTTAGTGCATGCATTTCTTTGATACGCTTTGCAGGCCTAACCGCTTGACGTATTTTCATCATGTGAGTTCGTGCTTTGTCTCGATAGTACCATGACTGAAGTCAAATCCATACAAGTCCATACAAGTTTGTATTTCATACAAAAATGGTGCGCTCCGTACAAGTTTGTATGAAGTACATAAAAGAAAGTTTTTTATGACATATTATTGCATGGTTAGTATACAATATTTATTTTTAATAGTAGTCTAATAGGTATCCAATTGTTGGAATGATATAAACTGTAATTTTTCAGTAAAATGACTTTCAATAATCGGGTTTTTAGTTTTCATAATAATTTCTTCATAACATAGACTATCATCATTTACTTTGTGTTTGCATTACTGTGCTTTATAAAGTCTTCTGTGTAGTAAGCTAATAGTATCGAAATCAGTAAGGTGAATGGCACAATGTTACATAAACAGTGGGTCGGTTTTCAGTACAAAGCGGTTACATTTCCTGAATGCTTCGTATCGTAATACTCACAGATGTTTGTTCTTGAGCTCTAGCATTTGTGCATACGTTTGGTTTGTGTATGTAACAGTGACCCGAGTTAAGGAAATCTTAGCACTATCGACGTAATATATAGATTTTGTAGCATGTTATATTTATTCTTTAGGTAAGTTTTCAAGTAAGTTCCACCTATAATTAACTTTATCCTGCCTACTTTCTTATTGTTTTGGAATCTATACTAATATTATAAAGCTGAAGAGTTTGTTTGTTTGAACACGATAATCTCAGGAACTACTAATCTGAATTGAAAAATTCTTTCACTGTTGAATAGCCCACTTATTGAGGAAGGCTATAGGCTTATAACATATATAACATCACGCTACGACCAATAGGAGCGGAGCAGCAATAAGAAATGTTGCAAACACAGGGAATATTTACGTAGACAAAGTTGCGCGGGCAGATAGTATATTATATACAGCCTATCCATAAAAAAAAACATAAGCCGGACAAGTGCGAGTAGGACTCGCCCACCAAGGGTTCCGTACAAATTTGAAGGTACATAATTATTATAAACTAGCTGTCCCGGCGAACTTCGTACTGTCTATTTTTTTTTGTGAATCGGTTTTAATTATGAATCTAAATCATTCTCGAACACATAAAAAAAATTGACAAAATCGGTTAAGACGTTTAGGATGAGTTCAGTGACATACTCACGTACAGTAGAATTATATAAATAGTTCAGGAATCGAGTCTCGCCGTGTTTTAAAGACTATATTTTTTATGATTTAATCACAAGTTTTCAGGTTTTTCCCTATACTTGTAGTATAAGACGGTATTACTTTCCAAATGTTATAGTTCTAGGTCAACGGTAAATCTATACTAATATTATAAAGCTGAAGAGTTTGTTTGTTTGAACGCGATGATCTCTGGAACTACCGGTCCGAATTGAAAAAATATTTTACTGCCGGATAGCCCTTTTATCGAGGAAGGCAATTGTTGAGCGGGTCAGCTAGTACCTTATAAATATTGAGTCCTTTAGAGTGTCGAAATGATTCTGTGGCGCGGTGAGAGGTCGTGCGTTCGATTCCCACACGAAACACCACTTTGTATGATCCACAAACTGTTGTGAGTCTGGGTGTACGTTGGGTCCGTAAAGTCCCCCGCAATGCAGGGCTATTAACCCACTGCCGGAGTCGTCTTAAAAAAAATAGTTTGTTTTGGGCGTAAAAACGTACTTTTTTTTTAAAAGATACGCCGATATATGCCGATATGGTTTTTTTTCCGTTAACTTAGAAGTTTGATTTTTCACAGCTTCAGTGGACTGGAGACCTGAGTATATGGTTTTAATTTCAACTCGAACCTCGACGTGTTCCTGAGACAAATGGTATTGTCAGGCAGACGGACGGACAACAAAGTAATCCTTTAAGGGTTCCGATTTGTTCCTTTTGAGGTACGGAATTCTAAAAAGAATGAAACAAAAAGTATATCCCACATATTGTCTGACAGATAACGATGTGCAATATGCGCATTATTAGGTATCTGAAATTTAAGTAGCATGGCCTGTAATATTCTTCATTTTATATTTAAAAAATACGACTGCCGCGGTACAAGCCCCGTGTCGCAGGGGATTTTACAAACATACAAGTCACGGACATAAAATACACCCAAGCTCGGAACAACAATTTGTTGATCACACAAAGTCCCATGTGGGAATCAAACCCGAAAAGTCGTCCTCTTGATTTGAAACACTCCCACCGCGCCACCGACGCAATCTTATTTGGAATTGTAATTACTATTCTCTAAAGCTAAAGTACATCAAAATCAGCTGGCTTTTCAGTTTCGCAAAAAATTCGAAATATCTCAAAGAATAGTTGACTACGAAATACATACATACAAACGGAGAACCATCTTTTTTGAAGACGATCAAAAATCGAACAAATTGTTTTTTTTTTTTAAAGATAACTAGCAATGTGGGATTGAGTCCCACATTACTAGCAATCTTGTTAATCCCTCCAGCTAAGCTCAAAGGCTTGTGTTAGAAGTGGGTTCACGTCGGTATTATAATGGGTAGGATTCGAACCCGCGACCTCACGATTGCGAGACCGATGCCTTAGCCATAGGTAAATTGCATTAGAATTCTCACTACAGATTACATTTCATTTTAAGCGGTACGCAGTTTCCCGAGCTAGTAAATGTCTGCATCTATCAAAATAGCGATAAGCTCAAAGCAACAGAAACAATTACAAGAAGTAGTTACAGACAAGAATCAACAACACAGGTTAGAAATTTACTAACAGAGTTGAAGCCAATTTCTGTACTAAAGTGCATTGCTAAGCGGTTTAGTTTACTAATCCTAGACCATAAAACAACGAGGATACAGAAGAAAAGTTTCTTCTAGCACGCGCTCGAGCAACTGATACATAGGCTGAAATATATAGAGCATGCTTAACTCAAGCATACTCTAGGTAAAACTTTATTAAAATATTTGACTAAATATTTACTGGCCATTGGCATTTGTCTTGTCTCAAGCTTATTCCTAAATGTCTATTACGTCACTGATCGACATATGCTGGCAAAGTTTTTGAAGTGAAAACTACTTTAGCGGCTTTGTGCACTTTTTTGGTATCGATATAAAATGTTAAACTCGCGTCAGGATCACGTCACCGTAAGATTGGATTGGTGAGAAGACAGGTGGAAAATTGGGCGGTCTAGAAACCAGAAGAACCCGGTTCGAGTCCAAATGATTATTTCTCCCTATTTTTTACTTTGTATTTTAATATTTCATATTTTTTATTTAATTGTTATGTCATTGTCATAGTCATTTTTTTAATTATCATGTTTGTGTACGATAGCGCAATAGATGAATATTGTATAACCACATAAATGATAGTATTTATAAACTGATAAAAAAAAATATTCCAAAATATTCAAAAATGGACAACGTTAATGTTCAAGTTTTCACTTCTGCTGGCACTCCCGGAGTGCAACTCCTTGTCAAATCTGGAATATCTAAAGAAAAAATTGATTTGAAATTACATGTTCATGAACCTCCATGTACCCACATGTCCTTCCCTTTCCTTACTTACAACTTTAATGGCTAAGTCACAAGTGACGCCTCATGGGTTCGAATCCTACACATCATACTACCGACGTGAACCAGGGTTCAACGGCTTGTGATAGAACAGCTTAGCTTGCGGGCTTCACAGGATTTCTAGTAATGTAGGACACAGAATCCCACATTGCTAGTTAAAAAAATGTCGATAAACGATATGAACGCTTTGTATTGCTCGAGTGCGCCTTATATGACACTTTCCTTCTGTACTCTCGACGCTTTGTGTTTAAGTTAAATAACGTTTTGATACGTTAGAACAAAGTTATGCAAGACAAGGACAAGGTTTTCACAAAGGATCTCTTGTCTTGCTTAAATCAATTGATTCTTGTTTGATATCTCGTTCTGGTTTTAACAAAATAACAGTTTAAGTATCTTGTATAATTTGCAGACACGATAATTACAGTATTAACCTACAAACAGTACCTACATTCGTAGCTATAGTTAAGTTACCTAACTAAGTGGTTAAGGGTGTTATGAAAATATATATATTATATATATTTTCATAACACTCTCTATATATATATATATAATATATATATCAAAAATCATAATCGCATAAATCACTCACTATTACAGAACTGTCGGTACTTCGACACACAACGCTAAGAACATCTGCATATTGGTGTGTAATGTTTGTTCGACGATGACTGTATAGACTTATTTTCTACACATGAATAAACATTACACGCCAGTGTGTAGACGCCCTTAGAAGCCTTACTGTCGAAGTACCGACAGTTCCCTAATAATGAGTGATAAAAATCAAGCGAGGGTAGTTTCCGAAACCTGCGCTTCTCGAAGGCGACGCTGAGCTGAACCAATCTCCCGTGACTACGGCTGTTGCAATATCAATTACGTCGAACAATAAACAAGGTATTTTACCTTAAATCTTAATCGTTATAAAATAGTTTATAATTCGCGAAGTAATAGTTAAGAGTGTTTTCTCCTTTTATATTTTACTTTCACTTGTTATAAGACTAAAGAGTCAATTAAAATTATTTATTTACAATTTTAATTCCCCATTTTCGATGTTTATCCAACGTACTAAACATCAATATCAACATGCCGACAAATTTCAAAGTCATCTTGTATTTAATACTAAATTTGCAAACCTATAGACACGACGTCTTTCAAGTCGATGTTGCCACTCAAGAATCTTTTTTCCATATCGGGGTCTTTATTCATTGTTTTTTTTTTCGTTTTCACGATGCTCAAAGATGTCTGCGCGCATGCGCGATGCATTTCTAAGCGCAGCTCTCTATAAACCATTAAGTCAAGATTTTGACAGTTAAAAGCGCAGGCTTGACGCGAAAACTAAAAACAAGATAGTGACTAAGAACCCGGTTATCGAACTACTCGTATTTTTGCAAACTTATTACCCGTTACTAAATCGATCGATATATTATAGACAACAAACTCAATTACCTACAGGTACGGGCCAATTCCATTATTTAATCTCTAAGCCTTGTCCATCACTGCACCATTTAAATGATAGGCTTTTCTGCATTTCCTCAAATCATTATTCTGAAAATTAATGATCCTCTCTAACGACAAATGACTAACCAACGAAAACCAGCTCTATGTTCTTATCTGAAGGTTGGTTTTTGTACGACAATGGGCATTATGTAGGATTTCACTTGTATCTATTTGTTCACCACAATGATGGCAACATTAATACGAAATAGTAATAGTTCTGTGAGTATGGCTGACGAGTCTAAATACGGCTGGCTTTTCACGTTCGTTTGGACAGTGTAATTTATGTTTATGGGCGAATACCGACCTAATTCATCAAGACTTTAGACCTAATTTGGTTTCAATGTAGCCTTTGTAGCTCCAACAAATACTAAACAGCCATTTGGTAGTAAATTTATTAAGTAAATGGGATTATCTTGAACTGGTCTTTGACGGAGGGTGATTGTTAGGTATTTTGCTGAAGATTGAAACAATGCTGAAGTCGTCTAGCATTTCTTTTGTTAATAAGACAACTTCGATAGTACTAAATGATTCCTAAATCGTGAGCATTGAGAAAATACAAAAGTCACACTCGGGAAACAGCTAGAGATTTTGAAAGTGCCCCACTTTTAAAACCAAATTTAACTTTGACCCGTGTGGGAATGGAATCCACGACCTCTTGCAAAGCAGCCATCAATGCAGTCGGTCAATGCCCATCTATTACCCAACACAAGTCAAACCCGCGACCACTGTGGATGCATACAATTCGATCGAGCTGTCCGCCAAATAAATAACGCATATGTTTTAAAAATAAGGCAAGGCATTGGATTCGACATGCCTTTTTAGGGTTACGTAGCCAAAATGGCGAAAACGGAACCCTTATAGTTTCGTCATGTCCGTCTGTCTGTCTGTCGGTCTCTCCTTCCGTACCTATGTCACAGGCATTTTACTCAAAGACTACTCAATGAATATTGATAAAATTTAATGAGAGGTCTTGTAGTAGCCGCTACTTAGTTTGAAAGCTAAATAACAAAAATAAACCCCCCCTTCCCGTAAAAATCCATACATGTAACAGAAGCTGAATTTTTTTTGTTCAGCAAACATCAACGTGTAGTACATCATTTGACAGGTCTTTCAAAAGCATTTTACGGTTTTTAATAAATATTTTTGGGATTAATCGCTCTGAAAGTTGCATAAATTGCTGTGTGTGTCCTCCCCTACTTAACTTTTGAGCCGTGAGACCAAAAAATATGAAAAAAATCACAAAGGTATAATACCTCAAACTAAAATTATTTTGGACATGATTGGATATACCGTCATTTAGTTTTTGCCGAACAACTGCGTTTCTCAACAAAAGGACGTAAGTCCAGCCTTGAACATACGCTCTTCTCTGCTGATGCTATTATTCAAGGCTTCGGAACCCTACACTGAGCATGGTCTGACATGTTCTTGCCCGGTTTTTTAAAGTAAACAAGTTATCTTAGAGAACATAATCGCGTACTGTACGGTTTCAGAGGAGCTTTATCCCACGTACAATCAGGTTGTGGAAGGACCTACCTGCCGAGGTTATCCCAAAACATTACAGCATGGGGGTCTTCAAAAAAGGAGTAAAATGATTTTATACAGGATCGGCAATGCACGAGTGACACCTATGGTGTTGCGAACATCCAAAGGCTACGGTAACTGCTTACCATCAGGTGGACCGTAATCTAGTTTGCCACCTCAGTGGTACACAAATAATTTAGCTTAAGGGTGAACAAAATCGCTAGAAGACCCAAAATTGCTAGTAATCTTTAAAAAAATGGCGAGAATTGTAGATCAGATTTTTTATTTTGTATTATTTAAAGATATCGCGCACGATTTCAAAAACATTGCTTCAATGAGTTAAAAAGAAAAATAATAGAAGAACTTTTCTTTAAAATACGTGTTAAAAGACGTTTACAGTACTTCCATGAAAGGCAAATCGCTGTTTACTTTCTTTCAGTTAAAACATCTTGCTACGAGTACGAACGAAACAAGATGTTTTCATTTGAATTGGTGATTGATGTTACATAGTGTTTCAATTTAAATTATTTGTTTAGGAGTGTAATATTTTGACTACATCTGTGGCGCAGTGGGAGTGTGTCCGACTGCTACGCAAGAGATCATGGCTTCAATTCCCACACGGGAGACCACTTTGTGTGATCCACAGATTGTTGTTTCGAGTCTGGGTGTACTTTGTGTCCGTGAATTGTATGTTTGTACAGTCCGCCGCGACACAAGGCTTGACCCTACTGCGGGAGTCGTCTTTATTATTATTATAAATATAAATATTCTACTAGTGGTTAGTAACCCTGACTGCCAGCCTAAGTTAGACGTGAGTTCTATTCCCAGATGGCTTAAATCTAAAAATGTGATGACACGAAAACATTCACAGAAAATGTCATAAAAAATTAAAACATAGGAATTCTAAAATGGCTTACAATGGCTCTAAAATATGTTTTAAAATGTTTTCTGTAGATTTCATTACATAAACGGTTATTACACTACCCTAAATCAGGGCCTTGAATCGACTTAGCCTTGAAAATTTGTTAGAGAATTAGGGTCCTAACTCTTATACACCTCTTTTTAAGGGTTTAGGGTCCCTGATTGAGTGTACGAGTACGAGTACAACAAAATAACTCTGCTATTAACCAGATCGCAAACTAAACATCTTATACAAACAACATCGGTATACATAATGCACCAAGTTTAGGCCAGGCCGGTCAAATTGCTGGCCATAACTCAGTGAGCCAGTGCGGTCGGCTGTATTGCGGCAGTGTTGCAAGCCTCTACCGAATATTATCGAGAAAATAATTTGTACTACAAAATGCTCTGTAGCTGTTAGTAAGTTAGAAATTGGTTTGATTATTATAGATTACCGAGAAATATCATGTTAGCTTTTTCTTTGGGTTCCGTCTCCGTTATGTTTGATTTTTAAAGTCTTTGTGCTATTTAAGGTCCTTCACGTTTTTCGCGGCAAGCCGTGCCAACTGAAGCATGCGCGGTGCGCTCAAAGATATCCGCTGCGCATGCGCGTTGATGCATTTCTAAGCTCTCTATTTACCATTCTGACAGTTCACACGGCCAATTGACGCATGCGCGGTACGCTCAAAATTGTCCGCTGCGCATGCGCGTTGATGCATTTCTAAGCTCTCTATTTACCATTCTGACAGTTCACACGGCTAACTGACGCATGCATGGTAAGCTCAAAGATATCCGCTGCGCATGCGCGTTGATGCATTTCTAAGCTCTCTATTTACCATTCTGACAGTTCACACGGCTAACTGACGCATGCATGGTAAGCTCAAAGATATCCGCTGCGCATGCGCGTTGATGCATTTCTAAGCTCTCTATTTACCATTCTGACAGTTCACACGGCTAACTGACGCATGCATGGTAAGCTCAAAGATATCCGCTGCGCATGCGCGTTGATGCATTTCTAAGCTCTCTATTTACCATTCTGACAGTTCACACGGCCAATTGACGCATGCGCGGTACGCTCAAAATTGTCCGCTGCGCATGCGCGTTGATGCATTTCTAAGCTCTCTATTTACCATTCTGACAGTTCACACGGCTAACTGACGCATGCATGGTAAGCTCAAAGATATCCGCTGCGCATGCGCGTTGATGCATTTCTAAGCTCTCTATTTACCATTCTGACAGTTCACACGGCTAACTGACGCATGCATGGTAAGCTCAAAGATATCCGCTGCGCATGCGCGTTGATGCATTTCTAAGCTCTCTATTTACCATTCTGACAGTTCACACGGCTAACTGACGCATGCATGGTAAGCTCAAAGATATCCGCTGCGCATGCGCGTTGATGCATTTCTAAGCTCTCTATTTACCATTTGACAGTTCACACGGCTAACTGACGCATGCATGGTAAGCTCAAAGATATCCGCTGCGCATGCGCGTTGATGCATTTCTAAGCTCTCTATTTACCATTCTGACAGTTCACACGGCCAACTGACGCATGCGCGGTACGCTCAAAATTGTCCGCTGCGCATGCGCGTTGATGCATTTCTAAGCTCTCTATTTACCATTCTGACAGTTCACACTGGCTTGCCGTGAAAACGGAAAAAATAACATGATTTATGGACCTTATTATTATACCACATTATTGTAAAGTTTTCTCAAAACCCGTTACGTTATTTTTGCCTCAAAGTGTTACAAATATCCATCAATATCCACCAACAGCAAAAATTAAAACTGTTCTACGAGAATCGTACATTAAAAGCCTGTTTCCGCCAAGAACGGAACGGACTCATTATTGACTCATTTTAACTCGCAAGATTGAACTGTATACTTGTTTCCACAAAAAAAAAAAACTAAGCAAACAAAAAGAATAGCAATTAACCGGATCGGGGTCCTTATTCACGACCTTTGATTTACGTGACGATTACATTATCACTACATAGTATAAAACAAAGTCGCTTTCTCTGTCCCTATATCCCTATGTATGCTTAAATCTTTAAAAGTACGCTACGGATTTTGATGCGGTTTTTTTTTAATAGATAGAGTGATTGAAGAGGAAGGTATATATGTATAATAACATCCACAAATAGTGGAGAAATACTGTTATTTTTGAGGTTTCTAATGTGATGTCGTAAATAATTACATTTTTTCCGCTTACATTGCTAACGCAGGCTGAACCCTACGAGATTTATCAAAATATTGTATCTATTATTATTATTTATGTTTTGTACACATTGAAAAGGTCTACAGAAAACTCCGCTATAGATAAATAAATAGAAGTATACGCAGACGAAGTTGCGCGGGTCAGCTAGTTGAATATAATTCATTGCCTTCCTCGATAAATGGGCTATCCAACAGTAAAATATTTTTTTGAATTCGGACCAGTAGTTCCTGAGATTATCGTGTTTAAACAAGTAAACAAACTCTTCAGCTTTATAATATTAGTATAGATTAATGTGACCTAGAACGCGGCCACTTAGAATGCATTATCCAAAGCAGCTATTAACTCCTAATGTGTGCAGGTGGTCGACCACACAGGACATGATGTAAGGTGAGCCATTGTTTACATCGCACAGTATTTTTTTTTTTTAATTGCGAACATGATATACGAGTCAAACAGAGAACCACTTTTTTTAAAGTGGGTTAAAAATAGGTTTTAATCAATTGTGAATGTAAAATTAAAAATTATACGTGATTTGCACTATTATGTGCAAGATATTTGCAATTTAAAAATTGAATTTAGAATATTGTTTCCTTCTATAGTTAATGCATCTATTAACTATTATGGGAATTTATGTGCAATTACAATTTGAATTTGGAACACAACTTATTCAGTTATGAATGATGTGTAATTAAAATTTAAGTTTTTTTTATTTGGTTATACATAAGTATTACTTGTAAACCTATGGGTAGAAACGTAGCATTTTTTTTTATTACCGTAACCGTTTCCGGCCTTATTCGATTCATGATGCTATAAAATTTAAAGTAATTCAAACTAAATTGGTATTTGGCTCCTATCTGCTTCATAACTCCAATACTAAATAAACAATATCTTTTCCGAACCTATCTCGATTACCAAGAATCGATTCTCGTAACATCGTGCCCATATTATGTCAGTATCGATTAAATATCAGAATTTTCGAGAACAATATCCGCTTTGTCGTCTTGGTTACCTCGGCGATTCTACCTACACGATGTTTTCAGATAGGCATTATGGACGAGGGTCCATTATGTTATTTTGAAAGCAATCGCTATCTACTTACGGAGATTTATCATATTTGATACTATATATCTTACTAGCTGTCCCGCGCAACTTCGTATGCGGAAGTTTTTCCCGTTTCTGCAACACTTCTCATTGCTTCTCTTCCTAGATAAATGAGCTATCTAACAGTGAAAGAATTTTTCAATTTGGATCATAGTTTCTGAAATTACCGCGTTTAAACAAACAAACAAACTCTTCAGCTTTATAATATTAAATATAGATACTAGCTTGCACAGGCCACTGCGTTCGCGTCAGCTATAGTAATTTTGTGTGTAATCGAGGGTGTGGGGCTAATTGTTTAGGTCTACAATTCAGCTTCCACAATTTTTCTAGCAGAAAGAGATAAAAACTGGTGCCAGGGAGAGAATGACGAAGCTCATGCATAGATGAGGCATGTATTTATGTGCTTGTGGAGTATTAGTTAGTATCAAGTAAGTCAAATACTCCCCAGGTTTTAAGATGAGTTTTTGAAGATTCATCCGTTGGTGGCAGCGATGTTCGGCAAGTTTGTGTGTTTTCCAGAGATGACTCACTTTGTACACTGATTAACACAATATTGAATAATACTAATGACTACTTTAAATACTAATAACTAATTTAATTACAAATAAAAGTTAATTTACATATATATCAACCCATATGATGGCCCACTGCTGGGCACGGGTCTCCCCAGTAGAACCTACTAGTATGTAGATCCTGGGGGTAATTGCCATAATCGCCACGCTTGGCGAGCGGGTTGGCGATCGCAGTAAGGCTTTAAATACGCAGAGGACGCTGCTGCCCGCCCTTCGGGGTGAAATCCCTTAGCCGCCTTGACGACACCCACGGGTAGAGATGGGGTGGTACTATTCTTAAGCCGGCACCACACGGCACACAGTTAATTTAATTTAGAGAAAAACAAAATTTACGTCTGACGTTTACAGTGTTGCCAGACCGAGAACAAATATATTAAAATATCCTTTATCCTTTTCTAGGACTCAAACTATCTTTATGCCAAATTTAATCTAAGATGGTACAGCGGTTTAAGCGTAAAACAGACAAAGTTACTTTCACATTTATAATATAACTATGGTTAATGTTACTATTTCAATTCATTAAATAACTTTGTAATATTAATATTTGAAAGAAAAAAACCGATTTAACCCTTAACCACACGTCTTTAAGATCCCGGAGTAAAATCGTTGTTTTTTGTCAGGTCTAGAGTCTAAATCTCACAATAAACAACAATTTTAATTCGAAAAAATACTCTGTAGATGGTAAAGGTCAGCTCTCTAAAAATAGGTGGTAGGTGGTTAAATGGTTTATAATATTCAATATTTTAAAAACTGATATTACAAAGTTATTTAGTGTTATGTAAAGATACACGAGCGGTAGTATAATAGTAAGTATATTACCAATCACCATGTTATAAGGGCTCGTACCATAGGTACTGTAGCATTGTCGTAGCTGAAGAGCAAGTACCAGGAGTTCAGGTTTAGGTGTATATATGAAACTATAATAATAATAATAATATCCTGGGACAACTCACACAACATCATCTGATCCCAAACTAAACACAGCCCGTAATATGGCAACAAGACAACTGTTACACATACTTATATATTTCTAAATACATACCTAATATAGATAAATTACACCCCGACACAGAATAAGCTATCGGGCTCATCACACAAAGTTTTATCCTGAGTGGGGATCGAACCCACGACCTCCGGTTTAGCAGTCAGGGTCACTAACCACTAGACCAACATCCCAATATGATACAAAGTTTATTCTGCAGTATAATATCACAAAAGCACAGTATAACATAAACTTATACTACTATTATCTTACTAGCTGTCCCGCGCAACTTCGTCTGCGTAAATTTTCCCCTTTTTTTTATATAATCCTATGTTACTTCTAATACCTCGAAGAATATGTGTACAAAGTTTCATGATGATCGGTTAAGTAGTTTTCGCGTAAAAGCGTAACAAACAAACTTACATTCACATTTATATATTAGTAGGGATATTGAATCACATATATATAATCACAATTAATTACGACCCAAATCGTTCGGCCATAAAACTCTCATTCTCAAATGTTAAAATTAGTATTGGGGTAACAATGTGTCACTCGTACAATGTTTGGATCTAGAATAACGCTCGTCCCAACGTTGGCGCCAATGCTATTTTCCTGATCCACACATTAGACGAGTGGTGTTGGGGCCGACGTTGGAGCCAACGTGTGGATCCGGCGTCAGACCACGATTGAATTTTCTATCCCAATTCAAATTTTAATATTTTAAAAGTAAAAGTTAACTGGGTTTCTTAACCACAGAGGTCACACGTTTAAAAAGTCTATGCTCACTACAAATTTATAATGTAGGTAGACTTCAGCATAGTATCAGGCAGCGTCTATTTTCGACAGTACAATCTCGCATCCTAACATTCTTCGGACATGTTTCTCGGCGTGACAACCTATCCATAGAACACCTGGTCGTCCAAGGAAAGGTGAAAGGCACTAGACCGCGCGGAAGGTCACCCACGCGATGGACTGATCAGATCAAGTCAGCCGTTGGAGGTTCATTGAACGAGTGCAGCAGGATGACCTCTAGTAGGCAGCAATTGCGAAACATCGTGAAGCGCATCACATCTGCCCCCTCCAATAATACTACAAGTTCATAGCGATCACGACCGCTCTGTCAAGAGCGTACCGGCTGAGAAGAAGAAGAAGACTTCAGCATATACCTACATCAAAGTACCTAATACCTAAAATAACATGATTTATTTTTATAGCAAGTATTTATGGTAAAAGTCTGAATGAATTGTCTTTTGAAAATGATGGTAGCCCAAATAACACATCTTCTTTTTCCGACTGTTAAACTGATCCATCAGCACACAGTTCAAACCACTGAACAAATTACACTGAAATTTGACACTCAAATAGTTATTATGTCTTGCATCCGCTAAGAAATAATTTTCCGAAATTCACCTCGGTGGTTTAAATTTTGTCAGTTTTGAAGTTAGATCTATGCAAATTTGTATTTAGATTTTTAATCTATACTTATATTATAAAGCTAATTATAAACAGGAAAGATTTGATTGTTTGTTTGATTGTTTGTTTGTATTGAATAGGCTCCAAAACTACTGGACGGAATTGAAAAATTCTCTCATCGTTGTGACTACACTAACCCTGGGTGACATAGGCTATTTTTATCCCTCTATTCCCACGGAAACGGGAACTACGCGGGTGAAACCGAAGTCCGCTAGTATATTATAAAGCTAAAGATTTTGTTTGTTTGAACGCGATAATCTCAGAAACTATTGTTCCGAATTAGAAAATTATTTTACTGTTGGATAGTCCATTTATCGAGGAAGGTTAAAGGCTATATAACATCACGATATAACCAATAGGAGCGGAGTAGCAATGAAAAATGTTGCAAAAACGGGGAAAATTTACGCAGACGAAGTTGTGTCAGCGTTTTAATCGATAGCAAAAAGAACTCTTAAGGGAGTAAAATCAAAATGCGAGCAAAGCCGTAGGTGACAGCTAGAGAGTTAAAATGTTACTATTATTCGGAGTCTTACAGAAGCATATAAATTTATTTATAAGAAAGTATGAAAATTAATTAATTGATACTTGAACATGTAAAACAAAGTAACTTATTAAAGACTGATTGTACCAAGTAAGGTTTCATAATGTTAATAAATTTGAAACTCGGTTATTTGATTGAAACCTTTTACAATTAATTAACTTCTATAACCACTTTTCTCTTCATAGTAAAATTCTTTTAATCCTCGATGTAAAAAATAATGAGTTTATGTATTGTTATAAATTATACAATAATTGCCTTTTTTAAAAATAAATATGTATTTAATCTGGAAAACAAACAATTTAATGAAAAAAATTTAAAGTATGTAAACGGGCCGAGCTTCCGCACACTATGACGACCGACGACAAACTGAACGCCTCGCTTTTTTTATAGGCTGCCGCAGTGTTGCCACTAGGGTTTTTATTTTGCTGCTAACAGTATTTGTATTATTAGTTTTACGTTGCTTTCGACCGCGGCTCCGCTCGCATAGATGCGGGTATCGCGATAAAAACTATCCTTCCTTTCCCAGGATTCAAACTATCTCAATACCAAATTTCATCTAAATCGGTTCAGCAGTTAAGCGTAAAAACGTAATAGAGTTATTTCACATTTATAATATTAGTATGGATTATTAGTTCGGATGCAGTAGCTTAGTTTTTCCACCAAATAAAAAATATCAAGAGTACAAAATTCAAGTTTTAGCCACACTAACCCAGACATCGCTCACAGACATAAAATCACAAAGCGGTCCGAAATAGCCTAGCTTCTGTACTCTCGATTTTTTGTGGTATATGTTACATCTCATCATATATTATACTAAAAATCTGTGATAATCTAGTGTGACCTCGAGTCCACAATGAAAACCGGGCAAGAGCATGTCGGACCATGCTCAGTGTAGGGCAGCCGTTGTTACAAATAAATGCTCTATATAAAAAAAAAATGAGATTTAAATAACTGCATCAGTAGAAGAGCATAAGTTCATAGCACTTTCGCCCTTTTGTTAAGAAACGCAGTTTTTCGGCAATAACTCAATGACGGTATTATATCGAAAATAATTTTAGTTTGAAGTATTTATTAAGCGTTACCTTTTTGATTATTGTTTTGTTTTTTAGTCACGCGGTTTAAAAGATAGGGGGACACAATTTAGGTACGCAACTTTTGGAGCGATTAGTTTTAAAAATATTCACTTAATCAAAAAGTTTATTAGATACCTTGATTTTTTTTTAAAGACCTGTCCTCTATGTGCCACACGTGAATGTTTGCTAACTATTTTTCCGTTTCTGTTACATGTATATTAAACACATTTTTATTATTTAGCTATCTAACTAAGTAGCGGCTACTACAAGACACCTTTTCATCAAATTTCATTATAGTCTATAAGTAAAATGCGTGTGACATACGGACGGACAGACACACAGATGGACATGACGAAACTATAAGGGTTACGTTTTTGCCATTTTGGATACGGAACCCTAAAAATCAAGGGCATCTGCGCGTTGGACTCATGTAGGCTTCTAAAGATATATGCATATGCTAAATATATGCAAACGTTATGTTTGTAAAACAAAACTAACATTTATATAACAAAAATAGTGATATTCACTCTGTGAATACAAGAAATAAGCACAAATTGGTAGGTCAATATCATAGGCTTCATAAAACTCATAACTCATTCATGGGACTAGGTGTTAAATTTTTCAATAAAATCCCAGTCAGCATATCGAGTCAACCCGCCTATAGGCCAATATTTAAGCACATAAAGTTTTTACATCGTAAGTGGATGCTCCTACTATGTTGTGCCCATTGAGGCTGATGTATCCGATCTTTTTTTTTTTTGATCTATTTATTTATCTTTTTGCCTTTATTGCCTTCGGCATTATCTACCAGTCAACCTTAGGGTGATGCAGAGAACTGTTCGAGGTGGGTGCTTAATCGACTTACATTTCTAATGCTAAATAAGCAAGAAAGTGATTAAATAAAAGTAATGATAATAAATAAATAATTATAAAAACAATACCATACATATAAATATATAAATAAACATACATACACACACAACATACCAATACATACATTTACATACATAATACATACTCATAACTATACAAATACATACATATTATACATATATAACCGGAATCATCACAATATATTAGTATAATTGTGATGATTCCGCCAATAACTTCGTATAGAAATTATGTACTTGGAACTTAAAGGTGACACGAGATGTAGACATTCTTATTTCGAGAGGGAGCGCATTCCAAAGGAGAATAGATTGAATAGAGAAGGAAGAATGCACCAGAGTGGAGCTGTGAGCAGGACAGAGAAGCAACAGATTAATCTCGTGTACTCTTCAAATATTATTGACCTCTTTTTTTGCATCAGTTCTCTAATATGGTGTATAAAATAATGGTGGCAGCACCTTACCTGCATATACAGTTTATAAACAGAGAAACATTATAAACATTGGCAATTTGAAAAGAGTGGCCACGAGTTTTTGTTGCCTGTTCTTTTCTCGGGCTTTACCTATTGTTTGCGAACAGGCATTACCAGTAAATGTAGAATCGACTTTTCAAAAGTGTAGTATTTTGCTTCCTAAGTGAATAAATCATTTTTATTATTATTATTATTAAAGACGACGGCAAAGACCGGTGATCCTCCTCACAATCTCTCTCCTTTTACGTCTATCTCCCTTCGTAAAAAGGAGAGAGATGAATATTAGTTGCCTCTGTGGCGCGGTGGGAGTGTATCCGACTGCTACGCAAGAGGTCGTGGATTCGATCCCCACCCAGGATAAAACTTTGTGTGATGAGCACGATGGTTTATTCTGTGTCTGGGTGTTATTTATCTATAATATGTATGTATTTAGAAATAATTAAGTATGTTTATCAGTTGTCTGGTTTCCATAGTACAAGCTCTGCTTAGTTCGGGATCGGATAGCGTTGTCCCAAGATAATAAGATAGTTAAAATGATGGTTTAATAAAAAAGCATCACATCCCAAATTACGTACCTACGAGTATGTGTAACGATAAAATCAATAGGTTATTGCGGATATCGTGCAGTGTTATGTCATCGCAATGCTTTTGCAGAATGATTTAAGTAAATTACGAAGCAGTAACCACATGCAAAATTTTCGTATTAATATAAAATTTACACCCTTTTTACCTTCGAAAATTCATTGTAGTTTTCCACCGGCCGCAAGGAAGGGTTATGTTTTTCTTTTGTATCTTGTATGTATGTATGTACTTGTAATATTCTATATTGCCTCATATATTTCGAACCACAAGACGGTTAGATTGGTCTTGTCTACCCAAGTGTTCTTAGATAGGTGAAGTTTGAAAAAAACAAACATGGCGGCTGTGAGATGTCAAAAACAAGAGGTGTGAAAAAAAATAATTTTCGAGTACCACAATAAGGGTATCAAATTAAAGGGCTCATCGTGAGCATTTTAAAAAGGTAAAACATGATTATGACTGTGATACTAAAAAGTCAATTAGTAATTATTATTATTTTAAATTCTCAATACTTGTCATTAGCTGTGATAAAAGTTGGTTGTTACATCGCATCAGTTACATTCTACAACCATTATAAAGCATCAAAGGATGCATTAATAACTCTTGATGAACTTAGTATTGTGCCTTCGACAGCATGATATTATATATTCGTAAACTTTCGCGATTTGTACACATTATAGAATTTTAAAAGCTACGGGTCTTAATCGCGTAAATACGTTTGTTTATTGCCCGACGTTTCGACCGTATTGCAACGGCCGTGGTCACGGGGAGACGGACCACGTCGGTATTTAGCCTTAAAATAAAATATTTACGCGATTAAGACCTGTAGCTTATAAAATTTTAAAATTTTACAAGCATGATATTACATATGTAGGGGATCTTGTTTGCATCTTTTTTGCGAAAGCGAGTTTTTTATTTTTGATATATTTTTATTTGATGCATTATAGTGGCAGGAAAACAGGCACAAATCAGCTCCAGTAAAAATCAGTTGCAACTTACGACCGTCGAAGCTATTTGATTTCATATATTTAATGGTTGCGAAACTGTGTGAAGTCTGAAATGAATAAAATTACAGTACTCTTCTAGAATTTTAAAATTATAATAAGAAGTATTATAAATAATACTTTTTATTATAATTTTCAAAATCTACACCAATTATGCTTGCACAAACAATGCACGAGTGAAATTTAATATGCGGGGAACATCTCGCGTTTTAAACGAGTTAACCAAAATCCAGGACGAGACAAAATAGCCAAATTTTTAGTTTAAAAATACTAAGTAGAGGAGCCAGATGTTGAAGCATTTTTGTTACTTCATTTTTAGGAATATGGTTAAAGAGTAAACACTGAAAAGTGTAAAATGAAATGCCGACGCATACACTCCGGAGATTTTTTAACTGTTTATTTACGGAATCTATTTACTACACCTAAAACACTCTAGACAAAATTTATCAAAACAGACTATAGAAACACCGCCAAACAAACATTACATGCCAGTGTGCAGATGTCCTTAGTGTTGGGTGTCGAAGTACTGACGGTTCCGTAATAATGACTGATAAAAATCAAGCGAGGGTAGTTTCCGAGAGCAGCGCTTCACGGAGGCGACGCTGAACTGAACTAGTCTACCCGTGACCACGGCCGTTGCAATACGGTCGAAACATCGGGCAATAAACAAGGTATTTTACCTTAAATTATTCACTCGAATTTCATAAAACAGACTAGTCCTTAAAAATAAATTACTTGTAGTCCTGACTTTTGCAAGTGAACAAGAGTGCCAAGATTGTGTGCATTAAGATATTATGCTCTTTTTATGTCAGCTGGTAACAAAGTTACAACTGAGCGGCTTAATATGGCTCTTAGCAGGCAAGCAGTGACCATACTGTCTAATACTTATCCTTGTTCTGTTTAGTGTAAATAAATACACGTATAACTTTTCAGAAGTCCTGTTGCAAAAAAAGAATCGAAAAGTGAAGAAAGAAATGACCAGACATTTAACTGTAACACTTATAATAAAATTATACTCGTACATGCACTTGTGATTTCGTTTTGTGAATGCCGTTCATTAAAAATAAATCGTAAAATGGAAACCGCAGTGAGATTTCGCGGTGCAGGCTAGGCCTAAACGAATATTTAATGTGAATACATAAAAACTTGCAGTGTGTTGGAAGCCGCAGATATCTAACGTAATATTTTTGTTCGCAACTGTTTTAACTTTCTGCTTGCATTAAAGGCATTCTCACTTTGACCGTTGTCAATATTTCACAAAACTTGTTTTTAGGGTAGCCAAAATGGCAAACCGGAAGCCTCAAAATTTCGTCATCCGTCCGCAGCTTAGCTCAGAGACAGTTAGTGCTAGAAGACTTTAGTTTTGCATGAATTTACTACTTATTTATTACTTACGCTGATAAGTGAAAGAACAAAATCTTGAAAATTCTTTTTTTTGAGGTGCCCACCCCTATGTGATGGGATGTTTTTGGTGACCTGCCCCTTCGTGTGGGATATCATTTAATAGGTATTTTAAAAACGTTTAGATTTAGGGATCCGTTTGGGAAATATTAAGCTTTAAAGTGCCAATTTTTGTGAGTCAAGTGTTTCCCAATGCCAGCTAAATGGTCAATGTTGGGTATGTGAAAAAAAAGACGGTAGTATATTATTAAAATTAAAAGGGCAACTATCACAGCTAAGCAAGCTTTACAAGTTTAAGAGTAACAGCGGATAAAATGAAAATTAACAAAATGTTCGTACAAATTCCATTGAAAATTATTAAGAAGGTATTACGTTGTAAGAATAAAACAAAAACAATAGAAAACCCACTTCGTAAGCCGCATTATTTGGATGGGTAGGGGAAGGGGTGCTATCGAAGCCCTCACTGTCTATGTCCCGACATGCATTTTTTTACCTATTTTAGCAATATCTTTCTTTTAGAACAATTCCACGGCATAACTTTTGATCTATGATCACAGCTTAAAGACGTATAGCAGCAAACGGCAAACAAAACCACACACCCCTTTACCTGTAAAACCGACATCAAAATCGAGCAAAAACAACTTTTATCATTGCTTATACCCCACGAACTTTCAAAACTAATATTTTGCAACACTACTACGGAATCGAAAGAGCATAAAATTTGAACTAACTGCAAATCGGGGATACAGAGCGTTGTGGAAGCAATTTTAAAACACTTTTAGGTATCAGCAATTTAGTCGTTCAAACTTCGTGAATGGCAAAGTTTACATTTTATGACGGTTTTGTGGGATACCAAAGTGTAGCGTTCGCATTTATTTAAAAAGCTTAAAAACTAGTTTCGTTTTTAGATTTTCTTAGGAGTATGTGTTATCAATAGGCTAATGGGAAAAATCCTGTCATTTTATTTAGCATTCATTCATTCATTCTCATTTAATTTAGCATTTAGCAATTAGCCGACTTTTAATTCTGTCGACAAATTTCAAGGAGTAAGCCCGCGGGGGTATATTCTACTAGCTGACCTGCGCAACTAGGTATGCGTAATTTTTTCTCGATTTTGCATTTTTTTTATTGCTGCTCCGCTCCTATTGGTCGTAGCGTGATGTTATATAGCCTATAGCCCTCCTCGATAAATGGGCTATCTAACAGTAGAACAATATTTCAATTCAGACCCGTAGTTCTTGGGATTATTGCGTTCAAACAAACCGGCTCTTAAGCTTTTAAAATCACTACACACTAGTTACATAAGTACATAATTTTCGTTTTTATACTCCACGCGCACTTCTTAAAATGGCTAATTATACGTTTGAAAATAGAGATATTAGAGATATTAAATCTCCTCTATCAATTTGTCGACTGATATCAAAGTCACTATGAATTGTTGCCAAAAGATTATCTAAGTATCTGATTGTAAAATATTCTCATCTGAAAATATGAAAAAATGTAGAGAAAAAGTAAAAGTTCTTTTACCTATCTTAAACGATAGGTAAAAGAACTTTTACTGTTTCTCTACAATCCATACCCATTTCTAGCTTTTTATGTCGATTAATTTCTTTCCAGGTTACAACTGAAAATTCATCAAAATTTTACATCTGACTTTATTATTTATTATTCATTGACTGCCTCTGTGGCGCATTGGGAGTGTATCCGACTGCTACGCAAGAGGTCGTGGGTTCGATCCCCACCCAGGATAAAACTTTGTGTGATGAGCACGACGTTTTATTCTGTGTCTGGGTGTTATTTATCTATAATATGTATGTATTTAGAAATATTTAAGTATGTTTATCAGTTGTCTGGTTTCCATAGTACAAGCTCTGCTTAGTTTGGGATCAAATTGCGTTGTGTGAGTTGTCCCAAGATATTATTATTATTATTCAATTAATTTTATGGTAGGTATAATTTTCAGCTTCTATTAATAACTATTTTGATTCATTAGCCAGCATAGGCCGTGGTCTATCCGTGACCACGACCGTTGCAATACGGTCGAAACGTCGGGCAATAAAACAAAAGTATTTAGCCTTAAAATAAATTACGCGATTATGTACTGTAGCTTAAAAAAAATTATAATGTGTACAAATCGCGAAAGTTTACGAACATTACATTTTGATTCAACCATGTTGTGAAGAAGTTAGCGTGTTTTTAAGCGCAAAAAACAACGGAGGAGTACCTCTATCTTAAGTCAAACTGTTTTTTAGGCCGGTGAAAAAACAACTAGGAAGACAGCGAGAAAGGAACTAGACATAAAACAAGAAAAAGTAATTGTAAATAAACACACGCTTTAAGGTGTAAATAAGCTGTCGAAAGTATAAGTTACATTATAAATCGGTGTAAATGCGTTCACGTTTATTGCCTTATACAAAAGCCAATTTCAACAGTCGATCCGTAAACGTTTGTATTTACATTTTAAACTGATGATAACACACTCGTTGTGGGTTTTCTTCATAAAATTTCCAATTTTACTGCATTTTTATGCACTGCTTGCTTACTTTAACTCGGTTTAAATTATTATAGCTCAATATTGCAAATTGTCTTTTGAAATGGGTAAACATTGTAAAATACATTAGCTAGGCTGTGTTTTTACTATCAATTCATAGACCTAAGTTACAATATTTTTTTTTATAGTTATCTAGCAATGTGAGATTTTGGTTCCCATATTACTAGCAATCCTGTTAATATCTCCAGCTAAGCTCAATGGTTTGTATAAGAAGTGGGTTCTTGTCAATAGTATAATGGGTAGGATTAACTAGGAAAAGCGGCGGTAGCCTAATGGTTAAGGCATCGGTCTGGCAATCGTAAGGTTGCGGGTTCGAATCCTACCCACGTGAACCACTCCTAACACAAGCCTAGAGCTTATCTGGAGGGGTTAACACGTGAGACCGAAATCCCACATTGCTAGTTATCTTTTAAACAAAAAAAAAAAAGATTCGAACCCGCAACCTCACGATTGCGAGTCCGATGCCTTAGCCATTATGCTACCTCCGCTTATTGCTCCTACACTTACAAATTATCACAAACGGCGTTACAATATATCACCACTCTTTTACCATTTTCATCTTTTACAAAGTATAACCAAAGTTGATTTCAACTTCGACTGGCTGACCCGGTCAACTTCATACCGCGTAAAATTGAATTTCCATACAAAATTAACCTTTTTCGATTTTACAGCTATTCTTTTACGTTTTCTATTTTTTTTTAACTGTAAAAGCGAACAATACAAAAAAAAATGTAATCGGTTATGCCGTAATCGAGTCGAGCGAGTCTAACCAACAAGAATTGCAAATGGAAAACCTTTCCGAAACTGAACATGACCAATGTTCGGTTTAATTAGAAAATGACGATACATTTTAAAAAATATTTGCCTTTCTGAGCTGACCTCATTTATATGTACATATACGGGTGAACGACGAAGGGTCTTACAGAATCTATGGACTGGCCCGTTGGTCTAGTGGTTAGTGACCCTGACTGCTAAGCCAGAGGTCGTGGGTTCGATTCTCACCCAGGATAAAACTTTGTGTGATGAGCACGATGGTTTATTCTGTGTCTGGGTGTATCTATAATATGTATGTATTTAAAAATATAGAAGTATGTGTATCAGTGGTCTGGTTGCCATAGTTCAAGCTCTGCTTAGTTTGGGATGAGGAGGTCAATTCACGTTTTTAAAGCAGTGCAGTTGCAGTTAAGTTTCGATTAAAACGGCCATTTTTGTATTCTTGCAACTTTGGAATCGATCTCAAATACGCTTGCGTCAAGTATGCGTCTCGAGAGCGCAATAACGACATTCTAGTGCGATGCGCAAGCGTTTTTGAGATTGATCCCAAAGTTACAACAGTACGAAAATGGCCGTTTTAATCAAAAAAAAATACTTTAACTGCACTGCAACTGTACTGCTTTAAATACTCGTAAGTGAATTGGCCTCCTGATGACGTTGTGTGAGTTGTCCCGAGATATTATTATCTACACCTCAATGTGCTATTTTATCATGATATGTTTCGCTTACTATCTTCATAATTTTATCACGAATTTATCGAAGACATAGCCGCATCATCCCCTCCCCTTATTTTACGCGATTACACACTCTCCTCAGAATCAACCCCATGTATACATTAACACACTCTTATCAACCCGTCAAATTCACTGCTGAACTTAAATGGTACTATTAGTCCGTTTGATAACCCAGACATGTGCGGCACTTAGTTTTAAAGACCTAGGAAGGGATTTACTTCGATGTTACTTAGAGTAAGTGTTATGGTTTGTTTATTAAGTTGGTATGTTTGGGAACTTGGTTATATGGGTAGTATTTGTTGGTAAATTATTATAACTCAGTTTTGAGTTTAATGGTTGGATTGATCCGTTTATTGTTCAAGCATTTTCTTGGTTGGATTCATAATTCAATCGTAAAATACTTCTCTAATTTGCTGTAGATATGTTTTTACTTAGCTGAAATGATCACTATAAAGGCACGTAATACAAACAAGGTAAACCCAAGCAAAAACTGATTTCAGACAGCAAAATTCCATTTTTTTCTGTGTATATTTAAATATAATACTAATGCATCTGTGAAAGCTTGTCATTAGCAACATGTGTATCAAGTGATTGTAAAAATATTAAAATTATATTAGACTGTTAGCTTTCCGAAGACAAAAAAAGTGATAATTCGATGATGTTGTGTAAACGAATAAATCTGATTGTGTTAATAACTTAATTTTTAACACAATGATATTTATTTGTTTACTATTAGGTTTACAAATTAGGAAGTGTGAGGATCCGTGAGTAGATATTTGTTGTTCTTTCGCAAGAAAAGTACTAGACGCGTTATTATGAAAGTTTACAGTTATGAATATAGGTACCTATCTTTACTCTAGATTAAAATATAAGAACACACATCAAAATATCTGCCTACATGGCAGATACCTTTCAGTGGTGCCAACCCTAGCAACATATACACATCTTAGCGGGATTTAAATTATTAAATATATGGGAAACAGTAAAATATTTGTGAAAGAAGTGCTTCCAACCTCCACATAACCTCATAGGAGTGTACGGTAAATGAAAAACAACATTACCTGGACATTTTTTTTCATAAAAGACGAATCCCGCTATAGGTTACAAGCCCTATGTTGCGGGGAACTTTATAAACATACAAGTCACGGACACAAAGTACACCCAGACTCGGAATAATAATTGTGAATCGAACCCACGACCTCTTGAGTAGCAGTCGGACACACTCCCATGCGCCACAGAGGCACATTATATTTTGAATACTCACACACTCGAGGTCAAAGAGTTTTTCCCCATGTAGGTATATTAGCAAGAAGCCCCAGCTACGTAATTTTAAAGCAAGACTTACATATCAACCCATATGATGGCCCACTGCTGGGCACGGGTCTCCCCAGTAGAACCTACTGGTATGTAGATCCTGGGGGTAATTGCCATAATCGCCACGCTTGGCGAGCGGGTTGGCGATCGCAGTAAGGCTTTAAGTTCGCAGAGGACGCTGCTGCCCGTCCTCCGGGGTGAAATCCCTTAGTCGCCTTGACGACACCCACGGGAAGAGATGGGGCTTATGTCTAATTTAAATAAAGTATTAGAAAGCAGCAAGTAAGAAACGACAGAATAATTTATTGCCTCACAATTAGTTTCTTCGTTCTATTTGTACAGTCGACTTGGGAGGACATTTTACCTTGCAATAGGCTACAGTAAATTGTTCAATCAGAGCCATAACTAAGAAAATATTGGATATTATCAATCGACTTCAAAACATGAGAAGGTTTTCAATTCCACTGATTTTTTTGTATGTTTGTTTACCGATTATGCGAAGAGAGCTGGACCGATTAGAAAAAATCTTTTTGTGCTTATAGGGTATACTTCAAGTTGATCCCATTTAGCATTGTCATCAGATAAGGACCCGATGGTGGGGTTCCGGAGAAATCGAGGGACCTCTTCAAATATTCAAATATAAAAAAAACACACCTATAGTGATTTAGGTATATTTGAAAGTGATTCGTGCATTTACTCTCAAAAATCACTAATTTGTGAAGTGGAACTGATAATAAAAACAACAAATGATGAGAGGACCTAATAAATATTCTACGGTTTGCAATTCAATTACTTTAATATGGTATTGAGTAGCACTTTATTCTCAACATACTACTATCACACAATGAAATAGAGGTGATGGTAAACTATCATGTTAACTCCGCAAAAATTAACGGCCCAGCATCGAGAAAAGCAATATTTTGTAAAATAATCTAAGCAGTTGACATAGGCCTATTGTAACTTAGGTAAATTACAAACCACTAAAAAGTAAGAAATAAATATTTTTTTACAAAACAATATTTCCGAAATCATAAATAAATACAAGGCAACTGTCCAGATAAACCATCCAAAATCTACCTAGAATAAGTTATCATAAACATTGTAAGTAATTATGTGGTGTTCATTTATATACGGATCGATAGATGGCGCTGTTCGTTCTCACTGAATCGCGATATGGTTTGGCTACCAACGGCAGCGCAAATAGTGGTAAGAATTTGTTGTTGTAACTACTGTAGTATTATTTCTCGCCTACGGACCTCGCAATTTTTTCAGCAACTAACGTTTGGCCTCAATAATCTAATTATCGATGGATTGTTACATAAGTAAGCTACATACAAAATATGTCAAAATTCTACCTCTAGTAGCCAAATTCATAGATAGGTACATTATTGAGACCGGCCGTTAAAAGCAAAAAATAATATAGAAAAACAAACTAAAGAACATTTCGAAGTTGGTGCCGAACCAAACATAAAAACTACTTTTCGGTACCATCTTGAAAATGTAGTTTTTTTTATTTATTATTCTATATTATTTTTTTTGCTTTTTAGTTGCCCTCTTGAGTCTTTAGCTTTTGCCCTCGGCTCTGCTTGCGTGGATGTTATCGTAATCGTATCTACAGTAGGTAAACTAGTATCACAATAATAAGTTACACAGTTTGGCGGGATAAATGTTTATGTAGTTTTTATGTTCCAATAAATGTTTTTATCATTAAAAAAAAAGTACAAAAAAGTTTCATAATAAAACTTTTCACTGCACACATTTTTAAAACGAAATCCATTCAACAAGGTGTTCACGATCTGTTTTCCGTATCCACCGAAGTTCATGCCCAGATCTGTCAAAATCTTGTCGTAATGGTAAATAATTATTTTTTTCCATCATAACTTCAACTCAAAGACTGAAGAAGAAGAAATTTGGTGAAAAGGTGTGTTTTAGTAGCCGCTACTTACTTTGTTAACTAAATAATAATAATAATAAATATATGGGGGGGGGGGGCACTCCATACCTACATGTAACAAAAGCTGAAAAAACTTTTTTTCAGAAAACATCAACGTGTTAAGGCTTTGATAAACTTTTTTAACTATGCATATCACTCCGAAAGTTGCATAAATTGTGTCCCCCTCTTATCTTTTGACAAAAAAATATGAAAAATACAACAAAGGTATCGCTTAATAAATATTTTGGACCAGATCGGATATACCGTCATTGAGTAAGTGCTTACGCTCTTCTGCTAATGCAATTATTCACGGCTACGGAACCCAACACTGAGTATGGTCCGACATGCTCTTATTGCCCGGTATTTATTTTTCTGCATATAACAATAAAAACATCCACAAACTTTGACGTTTATAATAATGTAGAAGAGTTAATTACATTTTATGGCTTTATATAAAATAACCTCAAAATAAAATCTATAAATAGCTCGTCTTTGTTCGTTATTAATAACTTCCATAATGTATAATTACGGAGTAAGTACATACGTGAATATTTAAAAACAATTTCTGAAGCCTAATTAGCAGGCCTGAAACTCAATTTATTCTACGGTTCATTATTACCTACAAAATTTTCCAATGCGTCATATTATGTCTAAACCAATTACTTCTGGGAAACCAAACAATAGGCCAATCTAATTAGCTGTCGATTCCACTGATAAAATCTATAATAATGAATAATATATTGCCAAGAGGAACGGGACTATTTTAATCCAGAATATGATAAAGTTTTACTCCCAAAATTAAACATATTAAACAAAAAGCATTTTTAAATGAATACTGCAAGATTTCCATCATTTCATCATTACTTTGCATCAAGATACCTATAAATTTTAGAAAATTCGGTTCTAACTCAACAAGACATTATTATTTTAAGTAAATTACAACTGACACTTCTAAAGATGGCTGCCGTGATTATACAGAGTTAAAAAACTTAATTAAACTCCCAAATCAAACAAAATGAGAAGTTAGATGAACTTGTTGAAGTTTTAAACAAACCAATATCGTTCATACAGCTGAGAAAAACATTACATTTACACTTCTGAATGTTGCTAAAGGGTACAGAGACGTAATTCCAACATCAGAAGCAAAACATTATCTTCCTTTACGTCTCATTTCAAATTCTGAAAACGAGTAATAGGTAGTTATGATCATGTTATCCTGATCTCTGTAATAATAAATTAAAGACAGAGAGAAAACAATACTAGATCGCTGAGTATAAATTCAATATAGTGCATAAGCTGCAATTGATTCCACCAAAATTTAGTTCCACTTTGATAATTCGACGGGTACATAACTTTTAAACTTACGCGTTGCATTATAAATACAATTTGACACGGGAATAAACGCGCTTAACCTAGGTAAATCATTTACCTTATGCTTGACGTTTCGACCGGGTTACACTGACAGTGGTCACAAGCTGACTGGGGGGCAGGGTAGGCAGCATACGGTAAATACTTTACCTAGGTCGACTGCCTCTGTGGCGCGGTGGGAGTGTATCCGACTGCTACGCGAGAGGTCGTGGGTTCGATCCCCACCCAGGATAAAACTTTGTGTGATGAGCACGATGGTTTATTCTGTGTCTGGGTGTTATTTATCTATAATATGTATGCATTTAGAAATATATAAGTATGTTTATCAGTTGTCTGGTTTCCATAGTACAAGCTCTGCTTAGTTTGGGATCAGATGGCGTTGTGTGAGTTGTCCCAAGATATTATTATTATTATTATTATAGGTTAAACGCGTTTGTTCCCGTGTTAAATTGTATTTAAGAGTACATAATTTTTTAGATTGTACTTTCTGTCTTGCTTAATTCATCAGTCGGAATCGGTCCACTGCTGAACATAGGCCTCTCATAAATTATGCCACAAAACTCGGTTCTCTGTCTTCCGTGTACAGTTCATGCCAGCGACATTCTTGCTTACACTTAGATAGGTTTACACCAAACATGATGATCAGGAACTCCACGTAATAAGCAATAAAACTCCAACAATACACGACCCAGAAACTTTAATATCCAAAATGGAATCAAACATTCCAAACTAAATTGTTCACAACTGCGCTAAACCACGCATATTAAATCGTCACTCACGAACGCACTTACCTGTATCAGGTATCACAATTAAGAGCAATTAGCTTCAATCATTACCGTTCTTAATCATTTAGCATCAGTCACTCAGTCACTCATGACATTGTCAAATGATGTATTATTTATGATACTTTGAGAGCTTGTAACGTAATAACGTATGTAACGTAAATTTACTATGACATAGATATATATGTAAATAGTTATACAACAACAAATAACCAAAGCTATATTTTAGTTGGGATAAGACGTACAGCAAAAACGAACCAAAGACTAAGAAAATGTTGAATTCTAAACCTAGTAAAATGTTGGCTTAACTCTTGAGGACTTTTCTGTAAGTAAAAAATACTTAACATAATCAGATAAACCAACCATTTTTAAGCCAAAAAAAATTACTACATTCATAATAACTGGGAAAATGAGACTTACAAACTAATGTGCACATTAATTCGTAGAGAAATGGATATTTGTAAAACAAAGATTAGAGTGCCGCTGATACTACAATGGGATGGCATCTGACTCGAGTCCTGTTCTTTGCATTCTGTCAAAACTTTACAAAAGAGAAAACAGACTTCATGATTATCCAATTAACGTTTAACTGGTAATCACAAGGACATACATAAATGTGACGTCAAATAATTACGAAAAGTTAGTCCTGTTATTCTCATCCTGTTTCATGAAAGCGAACAAAATCTGGCAGCTCTATTACCTCTTTATCTTAATGAGCTTAAAGGCTCTAAAGTGTTAATTCAATCTCATTCGGCCGGTGAATTCGAGGCGTCAATTACTTCCAAGTATCGCTTTGATATTGTCGTGCTGTAATCTTTAAGCTGACGTCTGTTAATGAGGTTTTTGGAGATTAGTCTCATTTAGAACTGTGAAATAACATAATAATAAGAGGTAATTAACTAACCAATGTTATTGGCAATATTAGTATCTGTAACTGGTTTTGTCATTTTATTAAATGCGAAAACGACATATGAGAAAATATGTCTATGAAGTATGAGAATTAAATTGTGGCCTGAATTCTGAGACTATATTGAAAGTCAAGTCTTGTTGACTTGACTTTCAATGTAATCTCAGAATTCCTGTCCATATTGAAAAACGTAGGTCAAAAAGTCATATTTATTGAAAACAATCACGACTGACATGAAAATAAAGCTAATATGTAGGTACGTCCAAAAGTTTATTTTGAAACTCTAGCAAAGTTGGCGAAAATAAACTGCCATTACTCCAAAAGTTAACACTTCGTCGTCAAAAAACTTGGGCAAATTCAAAGTATACGTTACATCGTCATCAAGTTTTATATGTTAACGGAGCAGTTTGTTTGTGTTGCGATAATATTCCAATTTGTTGGCTTTCTAAGTTTTTCGAAAGAAAAATATTTGTATAGCCGTATTTGAAATGCTACATCGAATTATTCTGTGTTGAAGTAAGACTGATTTTTAACCGCCTTAAAAAAAAGGTGGTTCACTGCTTAATCTGTAAATATGTATGAATGTTCGCGATTTTCTAGAAAGCTAGCTATCCGATTCAGATGTGGTTTTCACTATTCGACTGCACATTTTTTTTGGAAAGGTTTTTGTGTATAAAACGTTGTCCTAGCTTATAAAACCTTAGAGATATAGACTAAAACATTGGAGTGAGTCAGCAAAATTTACATTCGGTGATGTGCTTGATATTTTTCTTAAAAAAGTTATAAGTTATTTTTATGCTATAAAATGTGCTATTTAGTTTGTGCGTGTGTAACTTCATAGTTTTGAAAATGATGGTTTTATAAAGCTTGTGTTTTACGCACGCGCACGCTCCTCTCTTGGGTTGTGTCGGGTTTCCATCCATCAGACTTAGACAGAGAAAGAAAATAAAGACTGCACACAAGTGCAGTATCAATTCTCTTGCTCTTGCACTACTTTGTTTTACATTAGTGCAGTATAATATCTTCTGCATAGTTGGCTAGTCCCTGATACGAGTATGATTCGCTGCCGTATTCGACATCAGTTAGAAGATTGTTAAAGGTATAATTTTAATTAAGCTTGTGGGAAATGTTGTATTCCGACTAGCGATTCACATGTCTGAAGTTTTTACTGTGTAGACATTTTGTTTGTGCATTGTGTTTATTAAAATATTTAACATCCATCGACCAACATCGACAAATGTACGATGTGATAAATATTTATCTCTTTGAAAACAAAAATAAAAAACAATATCAAATGTAATTAATCTCATTCGATCAGATGACTCGTGACGTCATTTATTAACGACTAATTTACAGCTAACAGTGTAACCGAAAACAGATATGCAAATTTGATAATACCTGTCATGTTAGGAAATGATGGATGTGTACTGACACAGCTACCGAATTTGATTAACAAGTACACATTTTCAAATCACCCCAGGCTGCTTAATATTTTCTTGTCACACTTTGATTTTAGATTATAAACAATAGTGTAGTCAAGGATAAGACTGGTATACATAAACTTGTTACAGTCCAATTCGACATCTGCAGTTTTAAGACAAATTGACTTACCATTAAAGCTGAAATTAAAATACAATCCTCATTCTTTTTATTTAACTCTCGAGTCTCTAAAGTGCAAGTGTTTGTGATTCAGAGTGTGTAAATGATCCGTTGAGTGAATATCAAACGTTTATTAAGTTACGAACACAACTATTTTTCTTTCTTTCTTTGCTCTTTCGTTGGCGAATCCGTAAATTCAGAGAGGCATTTATGCAGCCAAGGATCAAAATAGGCTGATGTTGAGGATAATGATGAAAAAACCTGTTGCGATAATACCAAAATACCAAATTGCTAATACATTTTAATTTCACAAAACAGCAGTATATTAAAATTTGCAGCAACACACTAAACTGAGTCAACACTGAGCACCGATCAAGACGATCAATCAAATCGACCAACTTACTGAGACGTTGATGTATTAAGTTATTTCAAACAAGGAAAGATTTTTGAGAGAACAATAAAACGCTTTGAAGCAAATTACCAGAATATGCTGCTGACTTTAGGCTGAAAAACACGCTCAAAAAGACAAGTAAACAGACTTTTAATGAGAGAAATGTATGTTTTTACTGCCTCTGTGGCGCAGTCAGAGTACTTATAGCTAATGTGGATTTGATTCCTACAGATATCCGTAGCGTGGTTTAGAAGAAGTTAACAAAGAAAGAGACAGAAAATTTTTGCTTTAGAGATTCTCGGCTTAATCTCACAAAATACATGAAGAGACGAGCAGGTCGTCGTCACGCTAGCCCAAACCCTTGTTTAGCAAAGATCTGAATGTCATCACAATGTGCTCCTCACTTTAAACATTAGTTCGTAAATATTATTTGCCCAGTAATTTCAACACAGTGCCCTTCAACAGAAATACAGTAATGCGTTACTATTTCACGGAAAAATAACTGACACTGTTGTGGTACCAAACAAGATGGCCTATGGCTGAAACCTACTATAAAATTATCATAAATTCATATAAATTGGTGCCTAATATCTGTGAGAAAAATAATATTTTAATCGTTACACCCCATCCCCCTTTTGAAAATAGGTTAAAACCTACTAAAAATCCCCAGTAACACTCTAAATCTCATTCCTTAATTAACGCTTTGTCTCCAACAAGTTTGGATTTTATTAACATGACGATTTCAATGTCCTCTCAAATGAAATTCAACTCTACTACTTGCTACTAAAATTGTTTTCTGCCTGTCCCAATTCTCAGGCCACGGCATACCTTTGCCTGTGAATGTACTTTGTCAAGAAGACAAATGTGTCTCATACATATACAGCGATTGTAAGGGAAGTTTATGCTGATGAGGTGATGTCGTAAAGATGCAGAAGCGACCGATGCCACATAAATGTGCCTTTGAATGTCATTTTGACGGAGAAATTTGAAAATTTTTCATAAGACGTGTAGGGGAGGTTACAGGTTAAGTTTATTTGAAGAGTTTTTGAATATTGAGAGATCATCTAGCCTCTAATGAGATAAGCATGGAGATAGGAAAACATTGTTAAAGTCAGTAAAACGTGGTATACGTACGCTTAATGTTTTAGAGCAGGTACAAAGAAATTTAGTATCACAAAAAGATTGTATTTTTCCTATGCCTTCGCCCGCATTACGTTTAGTTTTTATCTCTCTACTTCTTGCCTATGTCCTTTGCCGGGACTCTACTTTAATAGCAAATCTCATCCAAATCGGCTCAGCGATTAAAGCGTGTATACGTAACAGACAGACAGAGCTACTTTTACATTTGGATGTGCGATTCTGATGTGTAAGCTAAGAGTACAGCAGGTACTGTAAAGTTTCCCTTAATTCCATTCAGTTTCTTATGTACGTATATGTCCACTTTTTTGACATCTTTGAAAATAATCCTTTTATAACGAGAATTTTTACATAATACAAATCACGAAGACAAAGTAGATCATGGATTTTTTTTAGCAAAAATAGCTTTAGCTGCAGAAGCGAATTCAAAAATAAAAGCTATTACAGCAACTATGTAGATATTGCATAGATATTACGATACCGTTAAGTGGCTGGAGTGAAGCAATGACAGCGCTGATCGATCGTTTGGACATGGAAATCGATGGTCCCAGCGAGCCAGAATCATTAAATATGGGTAACGAAGGAATAGAACAAGACATAAGTAGCCAACTTAAACTTTGAATCCGATTTATGAAATTAATGAATCCTTTTTCGTTAGGTCAGAATGTTGGGTCAGAATCCTATTTCGTTTGAGTTAAATATTGATAGTAAAGCTTTTACTTTTACCAACGTTTAACTAGATATCTAGATAAACTAAATGTACTTTCACCAACTCAATTTGGTTTTAGACGGGGGAAGTCGACTGAGGACGCTGTCCCGGCTTTTTCCACTTTAGTGACTGAAAAAGTTGACAATGGCTCTAAGTGCCTAGCTATATTCCTGGACATCAAAAAAGCCTTTGACACGGTATCTGTTCCTACACTTTTACACAGGCTTGAAAATATTGGTGTGAGGGGTATGCCCCTAAAATTATTTAGAGAGTACCTTACGGAGCGCAAACATGTGGTAAAAGTAGGTAACTTCACCAGCTCAGTAGAAACAGTCACTTACGGAGTGGGACAAGGTAGCGTGATCGGCCCAACGCTGTTCCTTGTTTACATAAATTGCCTCTGCAGCATGAGTATTGATGGAGCACACATCTTTTCTTATGCAGATGATACAGCCATAGTATTTTCTGGTAACTCATGGGACAGTGTTAAAAGATCAGCTGAAATAGGGCCATCAACAATCGCTGAGTGGCTTGACAATAATCTTTTAACCCTGAACATTAGTAAAACAAACTACATGTGTTTCACTATGTATGACCGTACCCAACCGCCTAATGATTTCCAAATTAAAATACATAATCGCTGTAACATATCAAACTCTAGTTGCCCCTGCTTGACTATAGCCAAAGTAACCACTACAAAATATCTTGGTGTGATGATTGATCAAAGACTCTCTTGGCATGCTCACTCAGAACTTATAATGAACAGAGTACGAAAATTAATTCGTACCTTTAAAACACTCCGGCATGTAACCACAAAACCTCTCCTTCAACAAATTTACACCTCCTTGGCACAGTCTGTCATTTCTTACTGCCTTCCCATTTGGGGAGGAGCAACAAAAACAAAATTTTTAGAACTCGAAAGAGCCCAGAGAGCTTTGATTAAAGTCATGCTCTTCAAACCATACCAATTTCCTACTGAAACCCTCTACCTTTCTTCGAATCTCCTCACAGTAAGAAAACTTTATGTTCTCCAAATTATTATAAAAAAACATAAATCCCTTCCCTTTGTTGTTTCTGGTACTAATAGCAGACGAACGCGTATAGTAGCTACCTTAAAAACAGTAAAATCGAAATTTGCTTTTAGACAATACATAGTGCAATCCTCACGATTATATAACCAAGTAAACTCAGAAATAAGTATATATTCAATGACATACCACGACTGTAAAAAGGCCGTTACTAAATGGCTATCAACAAAGAGCTATGACGAAGTTGAACGTTTGCTTCTATCTGTTCAATAGCAACCTAAAAATCAGCAAACACACACACACACACACACACACACACACACACACACACACACACACACACACACGCACACACTCCCACGCACTTTTATTTTCGTTAATTTTCATTCATTTTATTTGTTTTTAATTTAATTTAATTTTAATAATTTTTCCCTAAGTTTCTAAGTTCTAAACTAGCTATTGTATCTTTGCACACCTAAATTATTTCATTCATCTTTAAGCATTGTAAATGGGAAGAGCGAAACATCCTATCACAAGCAAATCCTTGCTTAAAAGGTTGTTTTTAATGAATTATGTAAAACAACAAAGTGATGAAATAAATATTTTTTTTTTTTTTAATTTTATTAAGCTTTTCAAGCTTTTAAGGAATCTACACAGGACTTCTAGACAAGGCCAAAAAGAATGTAATAGAAATCCGAAGCACAATGTACGTGATCATTATGCAGTCTGATATAGTCAGAGGCAGGTCGACATAGCAAACAGGTTTATTAAGTTAGACGGGAAAGTAAAGAAAGAAAAAAAAATGTTTAATAGTACCAAAAGGTCAAAAATATATTTTTTGAAGCCAAGATGATACGCGTCCTACACTCACGCAGCGCCCGTGACATCCTAATTTTCACCAGTTCCCGTCTGATGTATTTTATAATTTTAATTTTGTTACGTTTTTGCCTGCATTTAAATACTAAAAATGAAATAATGAAACATGAAAAATGACAAAGTTAAGAGTTTTATGTTTGTCTGGCTTAGAAGTACTGTTAAGAATTAAAGTTTGTATCGTATTCATTTTCAAAATCATTGCGCTTGTAGAATTTTATGAAGAGGTAGCTCGACACATACGCTTACAAAACCCAATAGAAATTCAAACGAGTGGAGCTGAGAATAAAAATTAGTTCAGTCTGACATACAATTTTTTTTTTACAAAAAAAAAAATATTAAACCGACTTCAATTTGTATTGTCTGTTTCCGAAACTCATCATCAGAACTTTACTAAATTTAAATGGGACCATTTCTAAATACAACTGTATCGAACAAAAAAATATTTTTACAAATCTGTCCATATTATGACGGAGATATACATAATATGTCCGACCATAACTTAAAAAAAATATAAACACCCGAATTGAGAGGAGCCTCCTCCTTTTTGAAGTCTGTTCCACTGTTGTACTAATTCTCAATCTAATTAATTTAACGAAAGGATTTTCAAAACCACGACGACCTAACAAAATGTAACCTTGAAAAATTGGTAATTTATTAGCCGATAACCCATTAAAATCAGGGACAGGAATTGTGCAAATGTCGACTACATTATTATCTTGCCCGCAGTATTTAGAGCAAAACTATCATGTTTTTGCCAGTATTAACTAGCATTATCCGTCCCTAGTCCACTACTATCTACTGAAATTGGACAAAAACAGGCTGTGACGGAGCTATCCGATGTCCATTAGGATGGTATAACATTTGATGTGGCTATCAAATCTAGTTCAAGCTGTAGAGGTACAAGTTCATCTTCAACAAAATAATGTGTAATTTTTGTGTGAGATGTAACAGCAACCAAAATTACCAACATGAATTTGATTTTTAAGCAATTGGTTTACTAGTGTTGCTAATACATTATGCAGTACAATAACCCCGACTATCTTTGACTATACATACTCTACAGAACACAAAATTTAGTGCTATTTAAGTATTCGTTTAGTTAGATTCAGTGTGATTTTGTAAATTTTATTTTTCAATTTGAAACTCTTAATTTGCTGAAAAAATATATTTAAAAGTTTTTAAAACTATCCTATCTGTCTAATGAAATTAAAAAAATGGAATCACAACTCGCAAGCGTCAAAATAGCAAGACAGCAAAGAAATAAAAAGTTATATCTTTATTTAAATAATTTGACACGGGAATAAACGCGTTTAAACTAGGTAAGTAATTGCCTTAAGCTTGACGTTTCAACCGGGTAACCATGGTCGGTGTAACCCGGTCGAAACTTATGCTTGACGTTTCAACCGGGTTTCACCGACCATGGTATGACCAGGTAAATACTTACTTAGTTTAAACGCGTTCATTCCCGTGTCAAATTGTCTTATCTTTATTTTATCTAGGTAATAATTGACTCTTTTTCAAATTGGAATTATGAACAAATCTATATTAATTTATTGCAATCTGAATAAGTTTGTCATAATAATTTTAAACAAGGAAAAGCTGTTGGACTACGATAAGATTGCTGTCAACCAAATTTCTAGAGTGGTGTAAAAGATCTAAGCCATATTCCGCCTTGGTTGGTAGCACCAATATAGTATATATATCAGATAGTCTCAGTTTTTCTTTCTGGAAATGGTGATCACTGTGTCTAGGTTGAAGGACTTTGTAGCAAGAGAAATTACTGGGCAAATAAGACTTACGAAGTAATGTCTATATGTATGTAATAAAAGCGCGGTAGCTTAATGGCTAAGGCATCGGTCTCGCAATCGAGAGGTCGCGGGTTCGAATCCTACCCATTATGCTACCGACGTGAACCCACTCCTAACACAAGCCTTTGAGCTTTAGGGTTAACAAGATTGCTAGTAGTGTGGGACTCAATCCTACATTGCTAGTTATCTTTATTTTTTAAAGAAAAAAAAATGTCTCAAATGAGGAGCGCAGTATGGTGATAATCAAATCTGTACCAAAGAAGGATATGGGTAGTACTGATACTATTATGGGCTAGAGCGACATCAGGCGTACGACCTGCTCGTCTCTTCATTTCGTGGTATAAAATAAACCCAAAATATTACGTATATTTCCAAAATATGAGAATTTGAAATATAACTTCCACGTGTCTCGTCTACACGTTAATCTCTGTACACTATTTCACTTCACCGACAGTTGACGCTCTCTCTCAGATGAAAATTAAATTGCCGCATAATTGACAGGAAAGTCTTCATTTCAAAGGGAACATGTTTGAACTTGTTACCTCGTTTTGTTATACATAATTTATAACAGCTTTGTCGCAGTATTTTCTGTCAATTGGCTTACGATTTGAAGCGTTTATGATGAAATGTTTGATTTCCTCCGAAAAGAGGATTTTGGTAATATTATTTGGTGGTGGATTTTCTAATGTCATTTCATTATATGCGATAATTTTATGAGTGAGAACTATTGATCGACAAAGATCGTCTTTCTTTTTCTTTGATATTTCGTGAATATGTTTTTTTTTTTTAATTTAGGAGCTATGGATACTATATTCATATTTTTTATTCAGTTGCATGCAGGGCAAAGACCAAGTCACAAGACAAGTTGAAAAGTAGTAGGTATGACTTTGATCACTGCAATTAATTCTTATTTCTTGTTTTGGTAATGCATTATAAGATTCATGTATTTTATTTGGTCGTTAATTTCAGACGCGAATAACTATCACATGTCTCACTATATTGCAACAAAATAAACCATATATCAAATTGCAAAATTTATACTCTCCCAAAAATAGAAAGATCATTTATTATTGAGAAATTTAATTAAGTTGTGTTCATGACATTATTAAGATTAATACATTGCAATAATCTCATTTAGAATTCAAGAAGAACATATAAGAATTATTATTATTAATAATTGCCTGTATTGTCCCACTACAGGGCAAAGGCCTCCCTACGCTCTCTATACCTCTCTCTGTTAGTCGCTGTATGTGGCCAATCTTTTTGGAAGGAGTCTAACTCATCTCGCCATCTGCGACGAGGTCTACCGCGTTGTCGCTTGCCAGATGAATTTTGGGCCAAACGAATCACAAATTGGACTCAACAAAAATAAAAGAATATATAAGTGAAAATATATACTAAACTTATATAGTAAATTACGTACTTTGATTACGTTCGCATAGAAAGTCGAACTATTCATATCGTATAAGTGAGCTTATTACATGAGAACAAAAATAAAAAAAAACTCAAAAGTTACGATACTTTATATTTATCTACTTGTATTTTCCTAAATACAATAAAATATATGTGAATAAAAATAATTTCAATAAGTATATACCTATTATCAACTAAAACAAAAATCTAATCCATACTACATACTATAATATTATAAATGTGAAAGTAACTCTGTCTGTCTGTCTGTTACGCTTTCACGCTCAAACAGCTAAACCGATTTAGATGAAATTTGGTATGGAGATAGTTTGAGTCCCGGGGAAGGACATAGGATAGTTTTTATCGCGATAACCGACATCCACGTGGGCGAAAGATGGTAATAAATATATTTATTTTACTAAAGCGACAGTAGTGCAAACCTAAAAGTAGTTTGCTCAGAATCAGTTATCAATCATAGTTTTTTCTTATAACAATCCAAATACAGTATTTGGATTGTTATAATGTATCCAAACACAGTATGATGTGAAATGTGATCATCATGTATTTTTCAAAAATAACTACATCGAACTCGCATTCGTAAGGTTGCGGGTTCGAATCCTACCCATTATACTATAGACGTGGACCCACTCCTAACACAAGCCATTGAGCTTAGCTGCGAGGGTTAACAGGATTGCTAGTGTGGGACCCAAAATCAGACATTGCTAGTTATCATTAAAAAAAAAAAACATTCTACGTTATCGTTATAATTTGAACATCAAAGTCCGTGCAAAAATAGTTACTAAACTATTATTTATGTACCTATGTTTTCTGTTCATTTAATTACAACAGTGTCATAGGCAGTGGCGTAGTAAACCCTTTTTGTACGAGTGGACACTGACGCGACGCGTCTTCGATGTGCTCAATACCTATGAATATAATATAATATATATAATATATCTTGGGACAACTCACACAATGCTATCTGATCCCAAACTAAGCAGAGCTTGTACTATGGAAACCAGATAACTGATAAACATACCTTTATATTTCTAAATACTTACATATTATAGCTAAATAACACCCAGACACAGAATAAACCATAGTGCTCATCACACAAAGTTTTATCCTTGGTGGGGATCGAACCCACGACCTCTTGCGTAGCAGTCGGATACACTCCCACCGCGCCACAGAGGCAGTCAATCAAATATTTTTGCAAACAACTACATTTACTAAAAAAAACTACTATTTTAATCGATATGTTTGAGATTACCTTTTTGAGTTATAGACTTAAGCATTTTTACGGTCGGACTGATGTCTTTTAAATTTTACTTTTATTTATATTATATAAGTATGCTCATTAAGTAGACAATACTGTTCTTTGAGTAATAAAGATCTTTAAACCTAAACCTAAATAGCCATACAAAAATAACAGTACCAACAGACATTGGTTTTGTTGAATACATTTATTTTCTGATTCATGTAAAGTCAATTACCATCTACAATATGTCATTGCCGTATAGTCGTTGATTCATTACTCTGACAGTAATGAATCAACGACTATAGGATTTGATCCTTGGAATTGATTCTTAAATTTATAATTATTATTATACATACATATTGCATAGATAAGATTTTAGTATTTGATTCGATTGTTAATTTTAGACACAATTAATACTATATGACATGCCACACCCTATAACAATAAAATAAACCACATAAAAAAATTGCAACTTGTAGTTTTAGTTCTAAATTTCTTGTCATACCCCTTTCAAAACGCACTGACTCGGTTCATTTATTTTTCAACCGCTATACACCCTAAAAATAGAAAGATCATATATTGCTGAGGAATCTAATTAAGTTGTTTTGATGACATTATTAAGATTAATACCGCAATCATCTCACGTAAAATAACCATACAAAATAAAACTGCCAACAGACATTGATTTTGTTCAATAAATTTATTTTCTGAGCCATATAAAGTCATTACCAGCCACGATATGTCACTGCTGTCGCGGTGATGCATCGACGCGTGCGCACGATCCGTCGCACTGTCACAGTAAACTACACTAATTTATTGTGGCAACTCTTCATTGGGGAGTTGATTTCTCTTTGTCGCGGTAAATTTAAACTAATTTTTAACGATCTGGAATTCTAAGAAGTTACGAGACAGATTCTTGCTTTAAGATAACAATACATGTGTATAACTAAACCTGTTAGTTTATTTTTAAATGCTTTGATGCTGTCTTGTGTTAATTTTAGTATCGTGTTAATAGTAAGAGTTTTGTTATTTTTGAGTCACTCACGCTGGAATTTCAGAAAGAAGTTTTGATAAAATTTGTTACAAATGGCAAAAATATCATTTATCATCAGTATCTTTATTAAATCTATACATATAATAAAACTGTAAATTTCACGTGTCTGTACATGGCCGAACTTAGTGAAAAAAAATATTAGGAAATGTTCGAAAAGAGTATTTAAACACTTTGCTGCATTTTTAGAAATGTCTGTCTGTCTGTCTGTCTGTCTGTCTGTCTGTCTGTTTGTTTGAACACGCATCACGCAAAAACTACCGTACAGATTCGGTTGAAATTTTGCACGTGCAATCTAATAGATGCAGATTAACATTTAGGCTATAAATTATCACGCTTTTTCCCATAGGAGCTAAGCAGTAAGGGATAATGTCTGTAGCTATTTTTCGTTATAAAACATTAACTACTTAACGGATCTTTATGAAAATTTGCAGTTTTATAGTAAATACTATAGGACATTATTTACACTATGAATCATTACGCTAACGTCTATGGGGAACGAGTAGCAACGTATTTTTTGTCGCACCATAATGGTTTATCACAAAAATTTCCACAATTAGACATTATCTATAATTGTAACCCGTGGAATGCATAACTTCACGCTAAAACTAAAAGGAGCTAAACACAACATTTTTAAGTTTTATAAGAACAGTTATTTCAACGTGTTAAGTAACAAACAGTATAGCTTCGAAGCTATGCTAGCGGACTTTGACGACGAAGTCCCAGGCTCGAATCTGATGTCTGAATATGTTCTTTTTATATTTATTTTAATTGTCTTTATCCTTTTTTAATATTTTTCTGAATGTTTTAGTTATTTTTTCGACCGTAGGTAACTTATTTATTTCGTTATTACTTTTTATATTAAAAATCAAGTAAATTATGCAATTAATTATAGGTATTGCATGCACTGCTGAGAGTAATGAATTAATCGTAGTAGAAATGAAAAACAATATTACATTATAATTAAAAAGTATTCGACATTTTCCAGAAATGATGTGTTCGTCTAAAAAAAGACATTACACACGTAAAAAAAGTACATGTAGCGCCATCTATGAAATCAAATTGTGAACAACAAAACAACGGCAACATTCTTGAAAGTAGATGGCGTTGTATTCAATAATGTTCTATACTTAGTAAAAGAAGTTTTAAAAAGAAACACATTGCTATGATTTTTAGAAATATTTGTCTGTCTGTCCGTTTGTTTGACCACGCATCACACAGGTGCATCGAGGATCATGTTTTGGGGTTATGGTTGGAGATTACGTGTTTATCAATTCAACGATAATGAATGGCTCAACATCGTTCAAGTGTGAGTAGTTCGGGTGACGGTCGTTTTTGTCAACCGTACCTTTAGGGATATCTAACATTTTCGCGGGCATGACACACATGACACGCTCTGTGTTTGCTTACTAAAGTGTTACAACAGTTTTATTATTAGTATTGCGTTGTAACACTATATGAAATACACCCCATTTTTAGCCAAAATGACAAAACAGAACCCTTACCGCCTTATTCCAGAGAAAAGATCAAATCAAGGTTTAAACGAAGACTGTCAAGTCCAGGATATAGTACAGTACTATTGGTCTTATTACAAAGCTTAGATAAACCGTGGACCAGCTGATACCAAAGGATCTAGCAATCAGCCACAGATTATAATCAATTTAGTTCATTCATTGTTCTTATCATTCAAAAATAACGTTCCGTTTTATACCAATATAATTTGAAAGTATAGTTTTCATTGAGAATAAAATATTTAGACGTTCTATGTAGCTAAATTATTCGCCAGCACTACGTAATTTTCAAAATATTAACCTGACATAAAAGCCCTCGGCCTGCAATTTACGAAAAATCAAATAAATTCTGTCAGGATCGGAACGTTACATAAGTAGTTGTCATTAGTACTAAAGATGTAAACAAATGATGATAACCTAAATTTAATTAACTCAAACATTATTATGGATGTTATAAGTTTAATCTGAGTAACTATAGCGCCCAAACACTTAGAGGAACTTGGATGCGAGTTTTTATTACAAAGCTAGTTTCATTGGAACAGGTCTTAGCATGGAAGGATACTTACTGAATAAGATAATCCATTTTTGATATACTTACTGTTTTCTTTGTTGCACTCGTTGTTCTGAATGTATTGGGGGAAAGTATGCCTAGATTCAACATAGGTACTGAAGCTTCGGCTGAAGCACAACAAACAATTGAAACAAATTTTATGAATATATTTATTATTTAATATCAGTGAGCTTGCTATGAAATGAAATTCTCAAATAACAACATAGAATCATTATTTATTAGATACCATTTATTCTCCCTAGTAACAGAGTTCATTTTCATGAGAATCATAAATATAATTATCTAAACTGTTAGGTAGCACTTAATAGTTATTCCATTTGACAACAAAATGGATGTTAACAATTTCAATAACCTGTAACCATTCTGTATTCCCTGTTCAAACTATGTTTGAAAAGGAATATTGAGTTGATATCCCTTATTTCTATTTAGATGACTAGCTTTCCCGCACAACTTAGTCTGCATAAATCTTCCCTGTTTACGCAACATTTCTCAATGCTGCTCCATTCCTGTTGGTTGTAGTGTGTCGGGGAAAGCTATAGGCTATATAATATCACAATATTATATAGCCTATAGCTTTCCCCGACAAATGGGCTATCCAACAGTAAAAAGTTCAAAAGAATTACCATGTTCAAACAAACTTTTCAGCTTTATAATATTAGTATAGATATTTATTTTACAATAAATTTTAAATTGTATGCATTTTTTGTATAATATATAAACAGTGATCAATAATATATTTATATAATAAAATTAATAATTCTATATTTAGATTCACCTTATAGTTCACTAGTAATAGGGTATGTGTATTTAGGCATTTTATGTATAAATATATAAACAGTAATCAATCAATAATTGATCAATGTTTATTTAGATCCACTATATAGTTCACTAGTAAGTTTTAGGTACATTATACATAGAATCATTATTTATAAGATACCATTTATTCTCCCTAAGAACACAGTTCATCTATCAGAGAATCTTAAATATAATTATCTAAACTGTTAAGTAGTGCATAATAGTTATTACATCACAATTTCAATAACCTGTAACTAATCTATACTCTCTGTTTAGTGTTTTAACTATGTTTAAAGGAACATTGTAGCAATGTATTAACTAGCTGAGCTCTTATAAACATAATATTCAGTTCTTGGTACCTACCTATAACCTAAGTTTACATCTGTTTCTAGTGACAGGTATACCCATGGTTACACTTTACCAACTAAATTTTAAATTGATCAATGTTTATTTAGTTCCACTATATGTATAGTTCAGTAGTAAGTTTTAGGTAAGAAATTTTGTCATAATGATGTTTCTATTACTTTGTTTTGTGCATTTTGAGTAAATTTAACATTGGTTTTTGCCGCACTACTCCAGACCACCTATCAGACATTCCAAATGTGATTTTCTAACTTCAATATAAATAATGTGACATATTATAAGTGGAATGCATCAGATTGTTTTACATAGAGCACTAGTTAATGATACTATTGTCGAACAAAAATAATCTGTGTTGATCTTCAACTTTCCACACTGCGTAGGTACACTTCACGTCGAGTCTGGTTGACCCAAACATTGCACAGACCACTTTAATTTTAGGCCATCTCTGAGTTCTGTATATTAAATCTTCTCTCTCAATTCCAAGCTGTGATAAATGTTTTGAAAAACAATAATAAATCTTTGGTCACACATCGCATTTCACTCGATTTTTGCGTTTATTTTGTTGCCACACCATATTTAGTTAGTTAATAATTTAAAGTCACTAAACACGCATTATTCGTCATTAATAATTGAAACTAAAATACGCAAAATAGTAAATGGTCTAACGTTCAAATTGTCAAGTTTTTGACATTTTAAGGTTATTACCATAGTTAAACTAGGGTCATCGAAAGACTAATCTATAGACCAAAGAAGATCATCGATTAAGCGATGAACCTCGTTTTGTAATAAAGATTTTCGTAGATCCATGGTTTAAACTAGGATTTTCGTCAAACCAGGTTTAGTCCATCTTTTGGAATAAGGCGGTTATAGTTCCCTTATGGCCGTCCGTCCGCAGCTTAGCTCAGAGACTGTTAGTGCTAGAAGGTTGCAACTTTTGCATGAATAAATTACTAACGCCGATAAAGTGAAAGAACAAAATCTTGAAAATCATTATTTTTTTAAGGGTACCTCTCTTATATGTAAAGTGGGTATGTGATTTTTTTCTCACCTACCTATCCCATCGTGTGTGTATCATTAGATAGGTCTTTTAAAAAGCGTTTAGGGTTTGTGAAGACTATTTTTAGATTTAAGGATTCCTTTGTGTATAATATTAGGCTTAATAGTGAACATTTTTGTTAGAGTCAAGTGTCCCCCTGCCAGCTAAATTGATGTTGGGTATGTGAAAAAAATCAGGGTAGTAGTATAAATACTAAAATTATAAGGAAAACTATCACAGTTAAGTACTTAGGCTTTACAAGTTTACGATCACATGAGAAGTAACAACATTTTCGTACAAATTTTATTAAAAATTATTAGGTAATAAGTAGGTATAACGTTGAAAGAATGAAACAAAAACAACAGAAAACCCACTTCTTAAGCCGCACACCAAACTAACTATCTAAAAGAATAGAACAGATCGATTTTTATTTAGTAAGTATTTAGTCAACAGGACTGTTTCCAACATATTTACACAGAAGTTATTTCGTTACCTAAACTACCTTAATTTAAACCCGACTTTCACGCGAACGAAGTCGCGGGCACAACTATTATGAATATATATAATAGTTGTGCCCGCGGGTGGGTCTTAATCGCGTTTAGGTTAAATACCTTGCTTACCTACGTTTAATATGCATGATAGTTTAAGTATAATTTAATTTAAAGTCATCAAGTATTAAAATAAACTTATCCAGGTTTGAAAATAGATGGCGTTTAAATACAAATTAAACAGAATCAGGTAAATTGATTTAAAAAATAAATCTGAAATTCTTACGATTATGTATTATATATATATATATTATTTACGGATATGAATTTATGATGTTCTTAATTAACGACAGGTTCATCATCATCATCATCAGCCTATCGCAGTCCACTGCTGGACATAGGCCTCTCTAATTGCACGCCACTTTGTTCTATCCTCGGCTACGACAGTAGTTTAGTATTTAAACTAAACGTTTCTAAAAGATATACAAAGCAGTATATCTTTTAGAAACGTTTGAATGTTGTCCGCGGGAATGCAATGTTTTAAAACCAGGATATTTTTTTAAAAACTTATCTCACACTTGCCCTATTTCGCGCGAGTACTTGGGCGGTTTCGGGCTTCATTTAACCCGAAACCGATAATAGTAATATTTGATGTGATGCAAATCATTTTGGTAAAATACTATTATAATTTGTCTTCTAACCGTCTGGCGCCATAAACTTTGTCGCCCTTCATTTTGCAGCACTGGGCATTTGCTTGGCTTGCCTTGCCATAGGTCGGGCCCTGATTAGAGCTAGGCCCTAATATCCATAGATGCCACAGAGCATTGTGGAGCATGTTTTCAATATGTTTTACACAGAAGTTAAATTGTAACATAAACTACCTTAATATAAACCCAACTTCCACGCGAACGAAGTCGCGGGCACAGCTAGTATTTAATAAAGAAACTGATAATAAATGAAATTTTTGCCATTTGTATAAAATTAGTAGTACATCCTATATTATTTTTTATTCTTAAGAATAACGCCATGCAATACATCTTCTCCTAATTTCGTTAAAGGACAGACCACTGTTACTAACACAAACCCATTTCTTTAAAATCAATTGACCTTCATTAACTTTAATCTTTTATGTTGCTGTTAAAAAATAAGTTACCCAGAATTATTTTAGGGTTCTAACACCCTAATTGTCTAATTCAGTTCAGACATGTATAAGTTATAGTAAAATAAATAAAATTAAATAAACATATGCTTCGATATACGAGCCCTGAAAAGAAGACTCTTTTTTATTTAAACCCAATAGTTATATCACATCCATGATTTCACCACGCAAGAACCAAAAAACACGTGACGCATCGCAAGAAAAGACAGATAACTATCAATTTAACTTTAAAAAAGATAAAGATGTGATGCTAAACAAAGAAGAATAATGTTGGAAAGGTCTAGAGGTAAGCAGATACAATTTTATTACTCGTCGCTCAGCTGAGCGTCCCATCACGTCGCCGTCGCGATCTCGTGACAGACGACGTTGTTCAGGAAATTGCGAAAGTTTCCACTTTACACTCTGACACTTTGTTGCTTTTGATCACAGTGACATGGGGCTTTATGTGTTCCCATGGATGTGTAGTATGTTTATTTGCAGAAGGTACAAATGAGCTGAACTAATTTAAATTAAAATCGCTCTCAGTTTAATTCAAGTCATGTTTAATATGTGGTTATTATTCATACAGCTGAGTGGTATGTGTCTAACATCTAGACACGACTGTTACGAAAAGGACTTCTAGGAAAAAGATTCATACAGAAATTTCTTCTGCGAAAACGCATTGTACGAAAAAAAAAGACTGCTACTAAAAGAACTTCTACGAAAACGAAATGTTACACAAAAATTTCATACTTACTTAGATATATGAAAATAAATTCTGGAGAAATGATTTCAACGAAAATGACAACATTGCTACAAGTTTTGTAGCAATCTAAATATAGTTCAAATTTAGAAAATTGCTGTACGATTTTTGTAACGTGCAATTTCGTAAATGGCCTTTTATTGAAATCATTTCTGTAGCAGTCATCGATCTCAGAGTTTTTATATAGAAGTTAATTCTCTACGGTAGTTACGGGAAGATAATTCTCTAGCTTTGCAGCAACTGACTTCTTTGTTACTCAACTCGATGACCCAAAGGGTCTTAAGACTAACCAACAGGTCAGTCGAATTGAGTCAAACATTCAGATCGATGTATTTGCAGTTGATAAAGTATGTACGACAATAAAATAAATGATCAAAATCAACAGATTGATCATTTTAATTGCTCAATTACCACAACTATAGATTGGCATGGTAATGATTTTATGTGGCTTGAAATAAATTACGCAGATGGTACGGTCCCACGGGTCATCGCCATCATGCGCCAATCATTACCAACCAATTCGATTTAAATCACAAAAATGGATAAAATAAATGACAGGTCAAGTTTAACTGGACTTGAAATGGAAGGTTGCCTCAGTTTCATGTATAAGTCTAAATTATTAGTGGTACTAGAACTCGGGAACTCTCTCGTCAATCCAGGGGTGTCCCCTGGATTGACGAGAGAGTTCCCGAGTTCCAGTCCCATCTATTAAAGACTATCGACGTGAACCTGCTGTTAACACAAGCAACTTGGCTAAGCTGGAGGAGATAACAAGATCGCTAGTAACATGCAAAGCTATCCACATTCATTTATTTATTTTTTTACTTTTATTACAACGGCTTTCACCAATTACCATAATTAAGGTACAACATTACAAAATCACATACGTCATTTTCATCAGCCTAAAAGATATGGTCTGCATTACAATGTACAGCATCATTTTTTCCTAATTTAAATAAGTTAATACCTCGTATCTAAAACAAGGGATAAAATGTAGAAAACTGCTATATTTCATTAATCTATGATATTTAAACTTTTGCAATAATTTGCTAAATTTCAGTTTTTGTATTTCTCTATAATTTTTTTTAGAACAGTTTCTTTTAAATGGCAATACTATATAACAATTGTAGTTTACAATATCATGTTAAAAAAAAAGGTCCCGTACAGGGTCAAATGACTTTACAGCTTTATAAATCAAGGATACGATGAAATTAAGATAATTATTGATATACATTTAAATGAACAATCATTTTTTGACGGCATTATTTTTAATAGTACTTTTGAGTGCTAGATAATGTTTTGGAACCGAAGCCGTACTTTTTCAAATCACCCCCTGGACCAAGGAAAGAGAGGGGGTTGCAACCCTCGTTTTTTTTCCCTTGTCGCATGATTTTTGTGCGGCGTTGCGGAATAATGGATTAGAAGCAGTACTGAAATAGTATGAAACAGATGCCGTAAAAAATCAAATGACCAAATTTACCCTGAAAATTGTCGGAAAATAAATAAAAAAACCGACTTTCTGTGCGCACCATTATTTTACGGCACTACGCGTTTTCTTATTTTTTTTCATGGATCTATCGATGGTAAAAATGCCGTACAAAAATATATATGACCAAAATGTACTCGCTCTACCTGTAAGTACTTTTGAATTCTCACCTGCACTCAGTTGGACAGCTTACAAGTGACGGCATAGTGCTGAATCTTATTATTTTATGCTCTTATATCGTTCTAGATAGGTCACCTGGTGGTTCAAATGACCCATAATTTTTTTTAACTCGGGCCTGTAGTCTAAGGGTTCATGGTGTGTGTGAGTTAGAGCGCGCATGGTGCGACACGATGGTACGACTAACCAATGTGCCCTCGGTTACGACGATACTCGTAGTTGTCAGGGACATAAAATCGACACAACACTTCATGTAGGATTGGCGCGTTAAGGCTCTCTTTAATGATTTTGCACATGACCGTAGATTGATGCAACTCCCGTCTGACCTCCAAAGACTTATAACCCAGACCTCCTAAAATAAACTTTGTGGGACACATATAGGGGTACCTAATAGTAGTAGTATAATACCGGAGAAAAACTTTTTGCAGATATGTGCTCTCACATGGTGGATTTCACACACACATAGCTATTTCAAGCTTGGAACGAACCAATGCCTCGAAAAGTAATTTTATGGCTGGCCATGGAATTCCCCACAATTTCTAAGATTGAAACCCAAACGCTTAAATGACTCTTTTGCCAGCACGATCATGACATGTGATCATTGAATGTGACACCCAGGTCTTTTAAAGTTGGTGGACGAGTTATGATGTTGCCATTTATTCCTTATTCGTACACTTTTGGGTAATCCGACCTAAAGTCATCGCATAACATTTACTGCTGTTGAATTCCATTCTGTTCACAAGGCTCCATTGCAGCACCGCATCGATTTCGTGTTGCAGTGCCAGATAGTCTAAAGTAGACCTTATGTCAGTGAAGAGTTTGAAGTCATCTGCATACTACAAGCAGCGACCGTGCCGTTGAACTGTAGGAAGATCATTAACCATCACTAAGAACAATAGAGGTCCTAAAATCGAACCCTGACTTATTCCTGAATGTGTGTGATTGGGCTTAGACTCTTAAGTACCAAACCTGACAAATTGCCGGCGATTGCGGAGATAGTCTGCAAGTAGCCAAAGAAGGCCCGGAGGAAAGCCTATGGCACAGAGTTTTGCCAATAGTATATCATTGTCAACCCTATCAAATGCGAGTCGCAACGATACGATGGCGGAATAATCGCTCGTTCGCGCAAATTACCCGACGATAAAAAGCGGTATCAACGCGTTTCTTTCGCCCGTGGAGACGGCCCCTTAGTAATATTTTTCATGTTATAATCACATAACTAAGGTTTTCTGTAAGGTAAAAGCACTGCGTAAAGTAACTTACTGAAAATGAGTAAAAAGGCAGACTATTTTAGCTAGCGAGTTAAATTGAATCGAAAATCCAATTTTACTTTACCGGGCCAAAGTTATAAAACGCCAAACAATGCAAAACAATACTTCAGCACCGTTAAAAATAACATAAAAGACATTAATTAAATCTCTTGCAAATCTCAACAATAACATAGAATTTTCATTAAATAAAATGGACGAATTTCATAGCATGCAACCAGTCCGAGTAACAAAAGTTTTTATCGTAAATGCATTTAAATCGACCATTACGGTCGCAAATATACCAATATTAAAATTGATTCGCTCAGGATCCAAACGGGTGGGATCGCAGTAATCGTAAAAGATAATAATCGTCGATAGCCACAGCCAATGTGGCACACAATATGGCCGCTCGCGAAATAATTGGCGGGAATTGTCACATATAAAGTTGGCGCGAACTATCAAGTTTGATTTGTGCCGTGTTATTGGATAGTTGATTATCGTGTGTTATGGCCCTTGGGCTTTATTTCGCTTATTAACACACCGACATCAGCAAAATGGCGCCGAACTTATAGCTAACTAGATGTATCCCGTGATAAATACGTCACATAAGTCTAGTTATAAGCTACTTTTATATCATTTCATCAAAAATGGAACAGTTATTAGCCACTTGACGGCCCGCTATATTTTTTTTATAAAAATATTAAAAGCAATGTGGGATTGTGGTCCCACATTACTAGCAATCCTGGTAACCCCTCCAGCTAAGCTCAATGGCTTGTGTTAGGACAGGGTTCACGTCGGTAGTATAATGGGTAGGATTCGAACCCGCGACCTCACGATTGCGAGATCGATGCCTTATACATAAGGCCTTGTTTACGGAGACGCGGGGCGTTGTGCGTCGCGTTTGGCGTGCCGTCTTGCGTCGCGTTAGACGTTTTTCTGTTCACGGATAGGCGGCGCGTGAAGCGGCACTTATGATCGCACGCGTAAATACAAATAAATGACAATATATGATGTTGTTTATAGAGAGGCGTGCGGCGACTGCGGCCAATCATCAAGGGTGTAGCCAAGAACGCGGTGGCTATCTCTGCGTCGCACGCGGCAGGCGTCGCTGCGGCGCACGCGGGGTACTAAATAATTCACTTCTTAACATAAAATATTATTATATTCTGGTATGGAATGGTATTAAATAATTCACTTTTAAATAAAGAGTTTTCTTTAAAAAAAGTCGAGTCTGGGTTTTGCGATTTCGTAATAAGACTGACAGAAGGAATCGCCGCTGCGTGTGCCGCGATAAACGCCGCGGGCTCATCTGCAAAAATGCTCCATTTCAAACAAACGCGTGTATAATAGCTTCTCCGTAAACGCTCTCATATAACCCCATATGCGTCACGCCATGCGTGACGCCCCGCGTCTCTGTAAATGAGTCCTTAGGCTACCGCCGCTAAATAACGCTAAACTAAATATATGATGTTTGAACGTACGGCCTCCTCGCGAACTCGACGTGTACGAAGCGGCGTTCACAACACTGTCAGAAAAACCTACATAACTACTTGAGTAAAATACCTATAGCAAAATAAAAAATACTTACATGTAGGTAGTAATATGAAAATTCTAATGATATGTATGTTCTAAAAACTTATTAGTGACAATCTTTTATGTTTAAAACGAGGTAAAACGCAAAAAACGGTTTATCGTATGATTTATCGTATCGTCGTTCATATACAACAAAATGTTAACTTAATTCATTAGATTTATACTCGATGCCGCTATTTACAACTATGTCGTATAACTATATTAAGTTTATAGTTTGTTTGTTTGTTTGAACGCGGTAATCTCAGGAACTACTAGTTCGAATTGAAAAATTATTGTTGGATAGCTATAACATCACGCTACGACTAATAGGTGCGGAGCAGCAATTAAAAATATTGCAGTAACTGGGAAAACTTACGCAGACGAAGTTGCGCGGGTCAACTGGTGGTTGATAATCTAACCAGTGCGATCCACTGGTTAGAATAACAACCAGGGACGTACGGTTGATAATCTAACCACGGACGGTAAAGAGGTTAGAAAACTTACTGTTCTGTTCCAATTTTAGAACTGTTCCGAAGTAAATTCGGAAAATCTATCAAACTATAAATCAAACTAAATAGGTATTTCATCTTTATTATACCTATTAGTACTTATAGATACCTAATACAAAAAAGAAAACAGGTCTTGTTGTATTTATATCAAGAAGCTGGCTAAGAGTGAGTTAAGACTTGAGCATTTGCTAGAGTAATACAATACAAGCAAATGCTAAGTTGCCTAAAGTATTTCCACATAATGTCACATTCTTGCAAATGCTCGACGCTCTGTGTGACATAATTACATGCAAAAGCTGTAGTGAGCTATAACATTTCTTTCTGTCACCCGCGCTCGTGCCTTTGCTCGATAAAACGTTACACCAAAACGCTCGTAATTTTTAAAATCAGGTCGTAACAAAACATCGAGCGTCATGTTTGAAGAGTGGTTCGAGCAAATTTTAAACTGTGAATGCTCAACGTTCTGTTACCAGTAAATGCTCAAGTATATGCTCACCCTAATGTTTATTAAACTAAAGCAAGAATGATCTCGAATAAACAATAAACTTCTACGTAGATTGTTAAAACAAAGTCTTGATCATTGCATATAAATCCCACTATATTGTTGATTTTACGTGTTTGTTAGTAATATTTACGGTACGATCGATGACATTGTCTGGTCACAACAAAATATTAAACCACACGATATTTAAATGGATGTGAGCTCACAAAACCTATTACTTTGTTGAATTATTTACTTGGATAAAAACGTTTGTTAGCATCGTTAGTATTTCTACCCTACGATTATTTACGATATGTTATAAATCGTTTTAGTCTACCATATTAATTGCTTTTTATAATTGTTGTCTAGTGTAATAACCTCTTATTGGACTACTAGTTTATTCACGTGGCTTCACCCGTTAAGTTTGATTTTTAATGAAATTCAGATTTAGAACCTACGTTTCACCCTCAATTTGAACTTAAAGAGGGAATTTTAGGCTTTCCAGGATTTTTTTTACTATTTCTTTTGGTAAAAACATTCCTTTCACTTCAACAAACATTTAATAGTTTTGCGCCTAGAAACAGAATTCACAATTCATTTTTTTATTGAAGTACATAAAATAGTAAAAGATATAGTTTAACTGCGTTTAAGAAAAAAAAGCACCCGAACAAGCCTTGTGTCGTATTGTGTTTGTGTGTAAATAATAATATCTGAAGAAAGATTCCTGCATCGCTTATATCTTAAGCGAATTATTGACTGTCTCTGTGACGCGGTGGGAGTGTGTCCGACTGCTACGCAAGAGGTCGTGTGTTCGATTCCCACACGGAACACTACTTTGTATGATACACAAATTGTTGTTCCAAGTCTGGGTGTACTTTGTGTCCGTGACTTGTATGTTTGTAAAGTCCCCCGCGACACAGGGCTTGTACCCAATTGCGGGAGTCGTCTTTTTTAAAAATGAAAAAGAACTACAATTTAATTTGTCACATTTAGTAGCATAAGATCAGAGAATAGCGTACAGAATGAAAGCTTCACACATAATATATCGTCACAGACGAGGAGAATTAGAACAAGATGAACCAGAGAGAGAGAGAGAGAGAGAGAGAGAGAGAGACGCGTGGCTCTCATATCAATGTCATCCAAGTGCAATTGGCATGTGGCCAAAATCAGAACTAACACCGCCATCTTGTAAAGCACCCTTATGTCAATGTCATCCAAGCGTCAAAATATCCTAGTAGCACTTTATATATACGAGCGTTCCTTCTGTACTCTCTCTCTCTGTCCTTCTCTCTAGTGGTAAGAGTATATGACTGCGTTAATAGTGTAGTAATAGTACATGCTGTCAATCTATTCAGATTGTTGTATTAAAGTCATTTCCTTACTACTTCAAAAGTGGTGATTCACAGCTCGAGGGTAGGTTGTGAGTTCTCTTCTTACTTAAAAATCATCATCTGGTTTTAATCTAAAATGTATCTTTTACAATTTGAACAACTTTCTGTGAAAGTTTTCCTTGCATAACTGTCAATATTTCTCGAAAAGCTTAGGCAAAGTTTGGACTGTGTATTAGTTTACTAGTTTTCACTTCTATGAATTATTTGTGTTTGATAAATTAGGTTTGTTGTATGTTACACCTGTGTTCCAAAACAAAGAGGTATGATTTTATCATTGGTTAAAATTATAGACCGTAACAGAATAAACATTAGTGAGCATGTTAGCATGTATTCGTTTGTTGTACTAACAAGGTACCCATTCATTGTAAATTGTATTGTATTTAAATTTTATAAATATTAATTCATATAATTAGATATAACTGAAAACTCCAACTTATTACTTATAGCGGTGGTAGCCTAATGGTTAAGGCATCAGACTCGAAAGGTGGCCGCCTCGAATCCTACCTATTATACTACTGACGTAAAGTGGGAAAGGTTAATACGATTGCTAGTAATGTGGAGAACCCAGTACCAAATTGGTAGGAACCTTTTAAAGAAAAAAAATGTTCCAGGCAAATGTCATTCACACAATTGAGACTCAAACGACACCTCACATGAAAATCCGTCGAGCTATTTAGGCAGTAGAGCGTGCCTAAAATAATTATACCAGTACATACCTTCATATACATAACTAGCTGTCCCGTGCAACTTCGTCAGCGTAAATTTTCCCCGTTTTTGCAACATTTCTCATTGCTGCTTAGTTCCTTTTTATCGTAGCGTGATGTTATATAGCCTATAGCCTTCCTCGATAAATGGGCTATCTAACAATAAAACAATATTTCAATTCGGACCAGTAGTTCCTGAGATTATTGCGGTCAAACAAACAGACTCTTCAGCTTTTTATTATTAGTACTAGCTGTCCCGCGCAACTTCGTATGCATAAATTTTCCCCGTTTTTGCAACATTTCTCGTCGGTGCTCCGCTCCTATTAGTCGTAGCGCGATGTTATATAGCCTATAGCCTTCCTCGATAAATGGGCTATCCAACAAAAAAATATTTTTTCAAATCGGACCAGTAGTTCCTGAGATTAGCGCGTTTAAACAAACAAACAAACAAACAAACTCTTCTGCTTTATAATATTAGTATAGATAGATATACGCTCGAAAAACATTACCCTTCTTCTGGAACATTCGGGTAAATTGAAGCTTATGTGTTAAGGTTTTATGCTCTGTCACCTATGGCGAAATCGACGAGGCGCTCGGCAACCCGTTCTGTGAAGGACAGAAAAGAATAGCAGCAAAGGAAAGTGCGATTCGGTGTGACCGGTGTGACCAGATGTAGTTTAACCCTTAATGTGATTATGAAAATATACAAGGTTATTTTTGGTATAGTGCAAAGCTCAGACACCGCAACAAGAGTTTTACTTCAAGAAGTCAAATAAAAAAACGAAAATTAAAATATTGCAGAGTCATAAGCCATTCAAGTTGTGTAATGTTCTTCGCGCTATGGTGTTCAATGCGTCCCGCAGTACGTTTACACAGTTATTATTGAAAAATTTACATAACATTGTAAACAGGATTTGGACTGTTAGAGTTATTAATTAATAAATTAATGATTAATTAATTAATTAATTGAAAAATATACATGGTCCAAAAATTACCCCATTGGTTTTTGTTACTGATTCTGAGCAAACTACTTTCAGGTTTGCACTATACCAAGAATAACGTTGTTTATTTACGGGTCTTAATCGTTGCAATACGGTCGAAACATCGGGCAATAAAAAACCATGACTGTCTCTGTGGCGCGGTGGGAGTTTGTCCGACTGCTACGCCAGAGGTCGTGGGTTCGATCCTCACCCAGGATAAAACTATCTGTGATGAGCACGAGGGTTTATTCTGTGTCTGGATGTTATTTATCTATAATATGTATATATATAGAAATATAAAAGTATGTTAACAGTTGTCTGGGATCAGATAGCGTTGTGTGAGTTGTCCCAAGATATCATTATTATTATAACAAGGTATTTTACCTTAAATTGTTCACGCGATTAAGCTGTACCCGTAACATATATATTTTCATAATGTGTACAAATCACGAAAGTTTATCAACCTTATTATGATGTATAGGATAAGAGTAACAAATCTATACAAAAAATCAAAATTCAAAATTCTTTAGTCGGGATTCTTCATGTGCATGTAATGCCAAGTTTGCAAACAATAGGTAAAGCCGGAGAAAAGAACCTGGCAATAAAAACTCGCGGCCACATTTTTCAAATTGCCAATTTTACAATGTTTGAATGTTTATAAACTTGATATGGGGGTAAGGTGCTGCGACTTAGATACTATACACCATGTTAAAGGACTGATGCAACTTGTATTATTAAAAAATTGAAACATGAGATAAAGGAAAATCAGCTTTAGTGGGTACATTATAGTAAGAGCATCTATGTAGTTACAACAAAGGTAAAAACTATATGTGCTTAAATTAACGAATGATTAAATATAAAATATTAATTATGATATCAAAAGGAAGAAAAGAATGGCCTTTACTCTTCACGCAGAATCTTTACTGACAAAAGTCAAATCATGCTCTTTATCAATGTGACATTACATGCTCTTTATCAATACGACAAATGGAACACTCAAACCAATGTTTTTATCACAGATACAATAGATAGGCACTAGCCCATAACACAGGGCTTGTCACCAAGTGTAATCAAGTTTAAATCTTTAGCCAAACGTACTTACTCATCCAAGAGATCACTAAAACAAAGTAGTCAAGTCCAATTTATCACAAAGTCATCCCCTGACCTTACTTAAGTTCACACAAAAGAGCCATTTAATTCTGGTCAGAGAGTGTCCTTCCATCATTTAAACATAGCACGTGGCAATCATTTACAACTTGCGACACTAACTTTAGACTAAACTAGTCTATCTAAATATTCTGAAGCTAAATTGTTTTATTATGCTCAAGTTTGTAAACTTGTAAATATAACTGAAATACATGACTTGAATTCTAACTTTCTAATTATAGTGTCGATTAGTAGACGTACAGATGAACTGAGATGAGATTAGGCTGTCATTATCTTTAAGTATGAGCTAAGACTGGGTACACTCTATAGATAGCCTAAAGGTGAGTATACACTTGAGCATTTGTTAGAGCACTACAATGTAACGTTCTTACAAATGTTCGACGCTTTGTTCGACGTAATTACAGGTAAATGCTTTAAAGCGAGTGAACACTTGCGCTCGTACCTTTGCTCGATAAAACGTTATACCAACACGCTCGTTGGTTTTTAAAATGAAGTTGTAACAAAACATCGAGCATTATGTTCGAAGTGTGGTTCGAGTAAATTTTAAAACAGCAGATACGCGACGAACATCATGGAGGTGTCGCTAAAGATACCTTTATTTTTACCTTTAATAAAAATATTCAAATAAACATACAAAATTTAAAAAAGTTTTATTTAAACTAATTTTACACTTAACAGACAATGCCATCTTATAATATAAATAAAATGGTTACAATTGTGCTTATATAATGCATTCTATGCGCCTATTTTTCCTGGCAAATTGGTTAATTACATCATCAGTGAGTGTTCAAGCGACCTCAGCCATGTCGTACGCCGCAATATTGAAAAACTTCTTTCGGCCCGGCAAGGAAGAGGTATCCGCCACTGTCTCCACGTTCTGTAAATAGTAAGTGCTCAATTGTATATTCACCTTTAGTGAACTTTATGAGTCGCAGTTTGAGGTCAAATGAAAAGTTTGCATTTTTTCTGTTCCCACGTCTATAAATCTCAATGTTGTTGAAAATTCTATCAGCTCATTTTCTCTTTAATGTAAGCATAAACTTAATCTTCTGTATAACAATTAAGATTAATGCTATAGTTATAATGAATAAAATGTAAATGTTTATATCTGTTAATTCGATGTTAAATATGTAGGTACCTAATTATATTTAGTTATTAGTCTGTAAGCCTTCTGTAAATTAAATAAATAAATGATTTGTATAGGTATGAAAATCAAAATTATATGAATTAGTTAGTAAGGTAATTAATTAAAATGAATAAGTACGTAATTTTAATTAAGTACGTGATTAAATTAAATGTTGATACTTTAGTAGGTGATTTTTTTTTCATCTAAAAAGTACATCTGCAGTAAACACAACTTCGTAGCAGTAGGTACAGCAGTCGTAACACTGACAACTTATAGCCAAAATTATATTAACATTCAACTGTTAGCTAACTTTGCCGTGTGGTGCCGGCTTAAGAATAGTACCACCCCATCTCTTCCCATGGGTGTCGTCAAGGCGACTAAGGGATTTCACCCCGGAGGACGGGCAGCAGCGTCCTCTGCGTACTTAAAGCCTTACTGCGATCGCCAACCCGCTCGCCAAGCGTGGCGATTATGGCAATTACCCCCAGGATCTACATACTAGTAGGTTCTACTGGGGAGACCCGTGCCCAGCAGTGGGCCATCATATGGGTTGATATGTTAGCTAACTAAAATTAATGTAATTCTAATATAATATAGTATTATGAAATTTATTTCTTAAGTTGAATTTAATGGAGGCTACAGAAGCAGACAAAATGTCTATCTCGCTACGCAAAGTATTAGCTAAGTGTAACATTCTACACACAGGGGCAGATTGACCCAAGTTTGTATGATAATTCGTGAAAATAAAAATCTTGAGGTTATGTAAGCGATTAACAGTACGTGGTACGTTAATATCAAACTTTAGATAAGATATTGAGTGATTCTATTTGATCATGAATAATCTTGTTTCTGCGATCATTTAGGGTTGTCATTTTAAAATAGTTAAGCCTAGACATACAATTAATTCGAGTTTAGGGTCCTGCATTTATTATCAGCGTCCTGCATTTATTATGTATGATATAGAAAACGCTTTTGTACTATCTCTTATCTATCAAGTTACCAATTTCATCTGTAGTATCCTTTAGTACTGACTTATGGATACTACGAATGAAATGGTTGTATATTGTAATAGTAACGCTAAGCTCTTTAAACATTTTCATTTGTCTTACGATGAAGCCTGCTGAATTTAATGAAATTACATTTTTCAAGATTAAGATCCATAGTGGTATTTATACACCTAGCAAATATTGTACCAATATCAGTTTGAAGTAATGCTACATCAGAATAATTTTCAATTGAACGATAAAGGATTAAACCAACTGCGAAAAGTTTAAATTTTGATTTAATAATAATAACCATTTATTTCAGGCTACTAAGGCCCATATCATACAAATACATAGGTACATAAAAAAAAAACTTAATAAACTACTACATAATTTAAACTACAATTACACAAATACGTAACATAATAACAATAAACTAATACATAATTAAAATTATACACGACAGTGGGATTGAGACAGCGGCGTCGTGTTTCGCTGCGTGGTGTCACGTAACCTTCCACGAAAACGTCGGTACGCGACACCTTTCGGCCAGAAGTCCTCCTTCATAAAGATGGACAGATGTTCACTGGGAACTCGCACCATGAATGATTTGAAGTTGACGTCATGGCGCGACTCCAACTTCTCCACCCTCAAGGTCCACTTCGTCTTGATCCGGAGGTATTCCGAAAGTTCCTCAGCCTTTGTGGTGTGATGCAGACGAGACACATATAACTGCGTCGTTGCTATTGCCGGACGCAGCAGCAATTTAGGTCCCGTCACGCCGGTACCACATTGGTTTCGTCTGGAGGGCCTTTTCTGCTTCCTTTCAACCTTTATAAAGCCCTCTACATCCATTTGCCCTTTGGCAGGGGCTGTGGGTACGCTCTCGCTGGTCTTCGTCTTTATCCCCCGTTTCTGTTGTACAACGGGGCGGCTGCCTTGGCAGCGCTGCAGGTAGCAACCGCAGGCACGGGCGCAGGCTTGCAAGGGCGTGCGGGCGGGGTCACTATGCGCACTTGCAGCGCATTCCGCTCGGTCAGCATTCGACGCCGGCGGCGATGTCGTCACAGCTGACGCGTAACTTAAATCAAGGCTTGCACCGCGGCGCGTGTTTACATGCGACGGTGACCCAGATCCCGTAATAACGTTGCGCAACTCGATGACTTGTTGGCGCAGATCTTCTACGTTGGCTTCGGAAGCATCATACTTCCGCTGCACATCCGCGAGGCTCGCCTTCAGAAAGACTATGTCTTTCAGCAGGCTGGTGACGTCGACGTGATCGAAGGTGACGGGAGGGAGCTTGTTCAGGTCCTTCGCCACAAACGTAGGCACGTCGTCAGGATCGGTCTCCTTCAGCAGCGTGATGACTTCCGCTAAACTTTTCTTAGTCCCATCGCGACGATGAGACACCATCTGGGCGGTCTTATTCAGAACGCCGTACAGTAGCCGCTTGGCTGCAGCTATGTCGTCCTCACTGAAGTTCGTGACGCAGATCTGGACAGCGGACACCTCGTCCATCACGTCCAGTTTCTGCTGCAGAAACGCCAGCAGCTCGTTTACCACGAGCTCGTTGCTCATGGTTGCAAACTAGCGACGGCTCGCGTCGCGCACTGCGTGTAATGGTTATATACCATATCCATTTTTTTTAAAGTTAACTAGCAATGTGGGATTGTGGTCCCACATTATTAGCAATCCTGTCAACCCCTCCAGCAAAGCTCAATGGCTTGTGTTAGGAATGGGTTCACGTCGGTAGTATAATGGGATATAATTGGGATTCGAACCCGCGACCTAAAGATTGCGAGACCGATGTCGTAGCCATTAGGCTATCGCCGCTTGTCATTTATAAGAACAAGAAAGAAAAGCGATCCTCAATGGGAGCCCCGTGGCATCCCAGATGGAATTGTGTATTTCCATTCAAATACAAAATGCCATCGATGCCATCTATGAAATCAGTATCCTGCTATCGAACTTCAAAAAAGAAGATATAAGCAGTGGCAAAATGCAGTTTTTTCAAACCCAAAACTATTACAAAAAAATGGTAACAAATTATGGAGGTGAAGTTTGTGGATTGGTTTACGGACAAATAGGTGATGACTCGCCACTCACTAGATGGGACTCCTTATAACCGCCATATGCATAAAAGCTAAATAAGTGACAGGGCTGATTGATTTTGATTGGGCTTGAAACCCCAAGCTGATCACACCCATGTGATCAACTTGGGGTTTCAAGCGGTGCGACCTCCGGTTCACGGTTGTTGATATTATGAAAAAGGCCAGTGAGAGATTTTCCCGAAGTTATGCCTTTGAAAATGACACTTCCACCCCCAAGCCTACAAGCTCTGGCGACCATCCTCTGACCGGCTGGTTAAGGCAAGACAGAGTTGAGAGTCCTGTGAAGGCAAGCGGGAGACGAGGCCCTGACCGACTCTCTTAGGCATCGGGAACAGTCGTCTCGCCACGCACATTCAGCTCGCCACAAAGTTGCCCTGAAGTTGGGCCGCAGTGTCACCACACACGTAATTTAGATCACCACAATATTATTATTAAATTCCCGTAATGTTATCCTTATTACACAAGTATAGACTTCCATTTGCTTTTGTCGAATGATCGACCAGCTGTGAAAGTCTTGTCGTTGTCAACGTTAGCCTATACAGCTTACTAGTACAAGAGGTCAGTATTACCGAGTCGCCTCGAGTCGACTCATGCATTGTTTTTTTTTAACTAATATTATGTAGCCAGTACGATTTGTCCAGGTGTAAGGAGTTGGGGAATGTGGATTGAATCCCAAAGTCTCTGCCCTTCACACCTCTGGGTACACCTACGGTGTAAATATCAACTATGATTATTATTTGATTAAAGCTATCGTACATGGGGCTAGGTTTTTGGAGGCCAGGTATCTCTTGCAGGTAAATATACACAAACATAAATGACACGGGAATCTGTATTATAATTTGTCTATGATTAATGTCAAGTACTTCCTTAATACTATTTGTTTAACAATCTGCAAGTTATTTCTAAAATATTATCTTGATCATATTTTACGTTTTGCAACCGTTAAATTATACTGTAATTAATTACAGTCTCTGTAATCAGCAGTTACAATAATAGCTCCATACTCAAACGTGTTTTGGTAATAAATTGTTAGTCAATTGCAGTAGATATGGCTTAGCTAGTGGCTATTATGCATTTAGTAACTATTTCATGAAAATTACTGTGTATTTAAATTAGATTGATGCAGTAAAGTAAACACATAAAACATCGAATGAACTGCAGCTTGATACAATTCGCTCCCGAATATTGCACATATGGATATCGCTTACGGACTTAGAAACTCGGAACACCTTTCTGAACAAAGTCGTTTGAGTTTTCCGATTGGCGTCCCAACCGGAGGCAAGTTCCCATCGGGCAATTCTGTGGCCCTACCATGAACATCTAAATTATTTGCCAAGTGCAGGACAGTTCAACTTCATGTTTAAACCTGGCGTAATAGGTAGGGGCAAAACTATTTTCATATTCTGAATGTATTGTAAATAGAAGAAATTTGGTACATTTAAAGTGTTATTACAAAAAAGGTTACGAATAAAGTTTGTGCGGTTTACAGACCTTATGCGGTATCAATACGAGTAGCACAAATGTGGTTTAAGCGTTTCAAGTCTGGAAACTTTAGTGTAAAAATGAGACTCGCTCTGGACGCCCACGGATAAAATCAGTGTCATCTGTGAAAAAGTGGAGCAAGATCGATATATTAGTAGTTACAATATTGCTGAAGAACTGAATGATTATGTTCGTAAACTTTCGAAACGTACGTTCTTTTAAAACGTATTGCAACGGCAGTGGTCACGTTGTCTACCGGAGACCACGGCCGTTGCAATACGGTCGAAACGTCGGGCAATAAACAAATGTATTTAGCCATAAAATAAAATATTTACGCGATTAAGACCCGTAGCATATAACATTCTATAATGTGAACTGAATGTTTAAAACAGTTTTACGTCATTTACAAAAGTCTGAGTACAAGAAAAATCTTGATATTTGGGGACAACATGATTTCACTGAGAGAAACTTAATGCAACGTATTTCCATTTGCGATTCTTTGTTAAAACGTAACAATTCCCACCCATTTATGATACGGGTGGTGAAAAATGGGTCACTTATAATAAGAATGTCTGAAAAAGGTCATGGTCGAAGCATGGACAAGCCTCACATCACCATTGCAAAGCCCGGCCTGACTCGGAACAAAGTGATGCTGTGTGTATGGTGGAATTGGAAAGGAATCGTCTACTATGAGCTTTTGCCGTCAGGTAAAACTATCGATCCTGACCTCTACTGTCAGCATTTAATGAGGTAAAAAGAAGCCATTGAGAAAAACCAGCCGGAGCTGGTGAACAGCAAGGGTATATATGTTAAATCATGACAACGCCAGACCGCACTCATCTATAGCCACTCAGCAAAAATTTAGAGAGCTTGACTGGGATGTGTTAATGCATCCTTCTTATAGCTCTGATCTTGCTCTATCATTTCGGCCTATTTCGGTCACTTTAGAACTCTTTAGGAAGCATAAAGTTAACCTCAAAAGAACACTATGAAAACTACCTGTCAGATTTTTTTGATCAAAAATCTCTATAATTTTACAGCAATACAATCATGGCACCCACAAGATGGCAGCAAGTCATCGATCAAAACGGCACAAACATAAAATAAATAAATAAAAATTATACCTAAAAAAAAATTCTTTGTTTGAAAAAAAACGAAAATACTTTTGCCCCGACTTTATAATTATGTCAATCACTGAACTGATTTTAAGTACTCGCCTGCTTTTTGGCATGATTAAAGTACGAAATATTTTATGTCTATGATTTGCAAGTTTATAAAGCCGTGACACCAACGTTGCGAGTTTCCATAAAAAGTGTTTTACATGATATGCACTTCATATCAACCCCTCTTGGGCATTTGTCTCACCGCCAACGATGATTCGATTGTTTTTTTATTCTTTCTTAAAAAAAGCAGTAGGTCCTGAACTTTTTTAATTTTCATAATCGTATTTGCACACAACCGTTTATTTGTAGGATTTATTGTCGGACTATTTCAAAACAGATGTATTTTGTTTTGATTTAAAATGTCACATTACTTTATACATTGCAACTTTAACTCGTCGTCTCCGAAAAAAAAACACCCTTACCGCCGCCAATACATATGCATATTACAAATGCAAGGATTCATAAATATTACAGTGAGTACAGTAACGTAGTACTTATGAGTACAGTAAGCGGAATACTATTCTATTCGTGAGAATATAGAGGACGGACTTTATGCTTTTGTTCCTATTTCTACACCAATACGCATTTCAAGTTCAACTCGCTTCTCACTACTCGCTAGCGGTGGTACAAATACCTTTTGTTCGAAGACAACATGTGGGGCCACAAATTGATTTATTTTATTTTTATTATGTACATGTCCTCAGCCGGTAAAAGCAAGCAGAATATTGGATTTGCAATTTCACCTTTTCAGGTGAAATCAATTTTGCTTACGTTCTTGCATGGAAAGGGAAAATGTGTATGAAAACTCAACAGTTACTGCAGATGACAAAATAATATTGTTCTAAACAAACTTTCTTGTTTTTTTACTAGCTTCCTCCCGCAGCTTCACTTGTGTGGATTTCGGTTATCGCGTTAAAAACTATTTTACGTCCTTCCCTAGGACTCCTACCTAAACTATCTCCCGTCTTAATCGTTTCAGCAGCTTAAGTGTGAAAAGGTAACTGACTAGCAGACAGACAGAGGTACTTTCACATTTATAATGTTATATTAGTAGGTATATTACTATGAATTTTATTACACCAATTAGGTGTCAAATTTCACATAAAACAATATAAAAGAACAAAAACAACCAAATTGAAACCACAACTGACTGAAATTTATTGTAGATAATTATTCTTATAATTAATTGAATCCATGAAAAAGCTGGATACACTTTTTTCGGGATTCTAACAACGACTTCTCACTAATTTCGTATTAAAATCCAACAAGGAGTTTAGGCTACAGAGGGTGGCAAAGAATTAAATATATATACTCTCGAAAAACATTATGATGGTCAGGTAAAAAACTAGAAATATATATTATTTTATACACTTACATTACATTGCCTCCATTCAAGTTTAGTATTAGTAATCAAAAAATCGAATAAAATTTTCAACCGAACATTAACACCATATATTATCGTAAAACTATCTCTTAAAAGGATAAAGTAACATAAAACCTATCATGGCATACCATGCCTCGTAGAATAATACTTTTACACCGCATTCATTCCAATTTGAGAACACAGAATCAACAACATCTTCCCGAAATATCCTTATGTTTTCTCAATGTCCATAAATCTCGAGTCTCACTAATAAAACGGACAGACAGACAAATGCTGTCTATATATAAAGTTACAATTTACATTCCTGTAAGTCTCTAGGGATGCTTAACGTATATGGTTTTATTTTTAAAAATATTGGCTCGACGAATCATACTTTAGTAATCTTTTCTTGAACCAATTAAAATTCTGTTACTTGAATTTTTAGTTTATTTTTAATATTTACTGAAGTGAAATTTATAATGAGTTGCTAGTCATACTTCTACACAATAAAGTTTAACAAGTGTAAGCATCAATTTCACGTCGTCGAAGAAAAATAATATGTCTCTGAATTCTATATTGAACTAGTTGTCCCGCGCAACTTCGTCTGCGTGAATTTTCCCCGTTTTTGCAACATTTCTCATTGCTGCTCCGTTCCTATTGGTCGCAGCGTGATGTTATATAGCCTATAGCCTTCCTTGATAAATGAGCTATCTAACAGTGATATAATTTTTCAATTCGGACCAGTAGTTCCTGAGATTACCGCGTTCAAATAAACAAACAAACAAACTCTTCAGCTTTATATTAGCATACATTTGAATATAAACATCAGGAACATTCTTACAATAAGTATTTTGTGTATTTTGATATCAAACGCACTAATAATTGTTATATTTGATCCAAGTAATGCAAGTCGCAAAATGTGCAGATCGCAAAATGTGCAGATCGTAAAATGTGCAGATCGCAAAATATGCAAATCGCAAAATGTGCAGGTCGCAAAATTGGTTGCTCTAAAATGTTTTTCATTTCACTTACTTTTGTAATTATGAAATCATCTTGTTAGTACATAATTTTATTTTACAGTTCTTTACAGACTCCAGTTGTCATTAGGTACATTACAGTTACGAGGATAGTTAGAAAAAATATTACAAAACAAAAAACCGTTACATACTTAACAGATGTTTATACTTATGTAGGTAAAAAAATTAGGCGTTAATAAACGTACTTTACTCAGACCCAAACTATATTAGAATATTATCGGACGTTTCGATCGAATTACACCGATCGTGGTCGACTCGTGACCACAATCGGTGCAATTCTATAAAAACGTCAGGTAAATAAAAGGTGTACCTATAAATATTTCGCGCGAAAAGTCCCAATAATATTGTAATATGTGTAAACATCGCGAAAGTTTAAAAACGACTCAAACAATGTCAGTATAATTTAATCAGTGGGTACAAACAATCAGATGTCCAACCACAAAGGCCCTGTGGGCCGCAGGTTCAGTATGGCTGCTCTAGAGCCAAAATTAAATATGTGTTTTTTTCGAGTGTATGCATGTGCATACACTCTAGACTTCTTGCGTAGTCGGGTAAATGTGTAAGTGAAATTAAACTTAATAAATAAAAGGTATCTAACGGGACTTGGCGAGATGTCACGGGCGCTGCGTAGCTGCAGGACGCACACAGCACCGTCTTTCCACTCACCTCTATAGTCTATAATAGGTACTAGTGCATTATTACCGCTGACAACATCCAGATTTTGACATTTGGAGACGGTAATTTGTCAAAATCAAATGGTCAAGTTGTTGTTGTCTTGTGTCACTAGAACAACAACATAAGTGTTAAAAGTTCACAGAACGGTAATTCAATTTGTCATTTGAAATTGCTGTTACTTACATAGTGATAGCCAGTTCAATAGTGTGTAAAAAAGTACTACAGTGCGTCTTTCCCATCTAACCGCGTTTCCTAACTAATGGTTGTCATGTCGACTCGTTTCAGACAGTATTTGAAACATTAATTTCATTAAATACAGGGTAAAACACTAGACTTAAACAAGTCTTTTCTAAAAGAATAACAATAAACACTCCACAAAAGTTAAACAAAAACTAGGTATTAAGTTTATCTTACTTTGTTATTATTTATTATTATAATTGCTATATCAATTAAGAAAGTGCTAGACGACGCTAATAACATAAAGTTTAAATGACGAAATACTTGTAATTTGAACACAGATGAATGTAATTTCACTAAGAAATACAAAACATAAGTTTTGAAACTATAATTAGTAGGTACTTTGAAACTTTGATTACAAGTTTAGAGTGTGGCTGCCCTGTGATTATTTAACTATTCGACAAATGAATTGAAATTATTTCCAGAGGATTTGACAGTACTAGTGGGTTACTTTACTTGTAATTGAATTGTATTTATAATCTGCCATGATGAATATAGACATTAAATAACTCAATTATTTGTTTCTAGATTACAACTAAATTACCAGACGATTTTTGCACGATAGAGTTCTTCCTTAAACAATTGCTAGCGCATGGATAAATATACCTAATGAAAATGAAAAATCTCTTCTGTAATTTGTATGTGACCAATATTTTAAGGAAATGTTGAAAATACTAGGAAATAAATAAATAAACAAAAGATAAATCATGAGTGTGATGGAATCGCGACAATTTATCAACATTTATATATTACTACTAGCTGACCCGCGCAACTTCGTCTGCGTAAATTTTCCCTTTTTTTTTACAACATTTTTCATTGCTGCTCCGCTCCTATTGGTCGTAGCGTGATGTTATAACCTATAGCCTTCCTCGATAAATGGGCTATCCAACAATAAAATATTTTTTCAATGCGGCCCAGTAGTTCTTGAGATTATCGCGTTCAAACAAACAAACAAACTCTTAGGGGGATGAAAAATAGATGTTGTCCGATTCTCAGACCTACCCAATATGCACACAAAATTTCATCAAAATCGGTCAAGCCGTTTCGGAGGAGTATGGCAACGAAAACTGTGACACGAGAATTTTATATATTAGATATAGCATTAAATGCACTAGAAAGTTATAAAAATCTAATTGTGGGGTTTTGTGTCTACCCCAAATTCCGAACACACGACAGACGTAGGTATAATAACAAAGCAAATCAGATCAAAAACTTGGAAAATCTGAATGATTTTCCAAGTTTTTGATCTGATTTTGACGTGACAACGTCTTATAAATCGATGCCGGGGTGCACGCACGAAAAAGTGTCACGTAGCAACGGTCACGTTGTTGATTGGTTGCTAAGCAACTGACACGTTATTGATTGTTTGTTAAGCAGTCACGTTATTGATTGGTTGCTATATGTCATCAAAGTTTTCTTATGATGTTATGACGTAAATTATCGTCCGTAGACCGACTTTACAGACAACATTTTTTTTTTACAAAAAAATCTGAGCAAAAACTTAAAAAGAACAAACTCTATCTATTTACAAAATTTGATCCAAATCGTTAGATCGCTTTTAGTTATGGTTATATCTAAACATTAAATTCAAACTATTATTATAAATCTGTCTGTCTGTTAAGTTTTCACACCTAAACCGCTGAGCCGATATAACTGAAATTTTGAATGGATCCATCCATTCAATATACTATGTACTTAGTTTGAATCCTGGGACGGACAAAGGACGGTTAGCAATAAATATACCTATAAGAACTGCTCGTTATAATTGGAATATTTGACTGCCTTTTTAGCGCGGTGGGAGTGTATCCGACTGCTACGCAAGAGGTCGTGGGTTCGATCCCCACCCAGGATAAAACTTTGTGTGATGAGCATGTTGGTTTATTCTATGTCTGGGTAATATGTATGTATTTAGAAATATATAAGTATGTTTATCAGTTGTCTGGTTTCCATAGAACAAGCTCTGCCTAGTTTGGGATCAAATAGTGTTGTGTGAGTTGTCCCAAGATATTATTATCATATATTATATATTATTTGTCTCTTATCATTATATTACCGTGTGAATACATCATTCTATCAATTTTGCTGAGACGAAACCCGGTTCGTTCCGAACATAACAAAGTTTATCATCTGCGCTATCTTGAAGTAGGAGGTAGTTGGTATAATTAGTTTAGTATGGGCATCCGGTGTCAAAGCGCGCTCGGAAACTTACTAATCTTGTTCTACATGTATAGTCGGTAATTAATATGGCGAGGACTCACACGGCTAGTGTTTGAGGTCAGTAAAATGACTACGGATAAACGTAAACTATATTATGAATTGTTAAAAATATTTGGCAGTAATAAATATAAATAATTTCTTATATAGGAAAGGATAAACTATTACGATAAACCGTACTCCTTAAACGTAATAATACCTAGTATTCATAGGTATAGATATAATAGTATACAACGTAATTCTTGTTATAGTGCAAACCTGAAAGTAGTTTGCTCATAATCAGTAACGCAATCCATTGGGGTAGTGTTTGGACCATGTTATGTTTTACAATTAATTATTGGTTCTAACATTCCAAATCCTGTTCACAATGTGATGTGCTGATGTGATCATCACTTATTTTTCAATCAACAGTGGATTACGTACTACGAGACGTAATGAGCACGATAGCGCGAAGAACACAAGACAACTTGAAAGGCTTTTAACTCTGCAAATTTTCAAAATTTTGATGTGTTATTTTATTATGTGATTTCTTGAAATAAAAATCTTGTTGGGGTATCTGAGCTTTGCACTATACCAAAAACAACATTGTATAAACAGTATATAGTCATATAGTAATGTTTATTTTAATATATATTTTTGTAATATACCTATGTATGTATATTATGAATATTATATTCTGCGCTCTTTCTCCATATAAATTATATTAATCTTAGTTACCATTTGAGTTTTAATATAGGTAATTCAGCATGCTGTTTTCACATCAAGTAGATGATATTAAGATATATTTTATTACCGCTGTATCATTTATAATGTTTGATTGAACATCAGCATTTTCGTAAAAAGAAGTACATTACACGTATTAATTATAGTTTTACAAGAACATTTTCAACTAGCAAAACTTGTGCTGTTTGAACACGATATTACATCATGTTGTAGTATTAATGTAGTAGATAGTACAGGATGTTGTCCCCGGAACCCATTATACTAGACCCTGACCGACATAAGTAAAAGACATGTATAAAAGTAAGATGTAAATGACCCTGTATTACTTGTTTTTGGATGTTTCTGGATAATGAAGCCAAAGAAATCTAACGAAACGACAAGGAAGGCCTACTAAACGTTTGTGTTAATTGAGGGCTAGATTATATCCGTATGTGAAAGCCTCATCTGAGGCCAAGATTACGCGAATACATTTTTACTCTAACGTCGGTACTACGTATACGCATGAATACGCGAACGTACAAGTGTAATACATTCAAAAATGAATTTGCAATTAGAAGGGAGACTTGAAACATTGACTTTCACGCATCTGATAACCAAATTAGACATATTTTTTACGAGATGTCCCGCACAACTTCGTCTGCGTAAATTTTTCCCGTTTTTGCAACATTTCTCATTACTGCTCCGCTCCTATTGGTTGTAGCGTGATGTTATATAGCCTATAGCCTTCCTCGATAAATGGGCTATCCGACAGTGAAATATTTTTAAATTCGGACTAGTAGTTCCTGAGATTACGCGTTCAAACAAACAAACAAACTCTTCAGCTTTATAATATTAAGTATAGATAAAATTTTATTGATTTACTTGTTCGAACTTTGAATATGATAGCTTGCCAATCGAAAAGTGTGCTAGGTTTTTTTTTATTTTTCATAGCCGATCAAATTTAGTTTCAACTGATAGTTTTTAACATCGAGATTATGTTTTGGTAGGTTTGCCAACTTATTTATATTCATGGCTACAATATCTTCTGCGTTATTGTCTAATATCTGATAAGATAGGCCATTGTAACCAACCTCGGTTAAGAGATCATTATTATTATTGTAAAATTGAACTAATTATTTTACCCAGAAAAAAAAAATAACAAAACTTCCGAGCAGGGCTTTGGTTGTAATTTCTTGATTAGCTTTAAGCCAATTATTCACAGTATCTTATTAAAATATACTTACTATGCTCAGACCTAAAATAGTTTCTAAATTACTACTTGAACCTAGAGACAGCTGTAATAACAAAATTTAATAGTATTCAGTGACAAATTGTCTAGACTTCACCAATTATCGATAATTATAATCAATTTTCAATACACGACGTAGTCTCAGAGTTTGGTATGTTAGTTTGAAAATTATTTGTCGTATTAATCAAACTACAATTTACACAATAAAGGTCATAGTCCGTTATGATTATAATATAATCATAGCCGTCCGTCACCTTTTTCATACAGGGTGATTTCTTTATTTCGCGAGGAGGTTGAGATCAAGAAGTACAAAAAATTCAATCGAGAAGATGGATACCGGCTCATACCATCTTGGAACTCTGTTATCAGCAAATGTAATCGTAGCCCTAACGACACCGCGCCTCAGTGTAAAGACGTTGTTAGTGTAGTGTGTAGAAGTACCGACAGTACAAATTATCAAAACCAGGCGAGGGTAGTTGAAAAACCTCGCGTCTCACGGAGACATCGCTAAGCTGCCATCAGTCGACCCGTGACCACGATCGGTGCAATTCGATCGAAAGGTCGGGTAAATAAAAGGTTCGTACCTTTAAATAAATTACGCGATTAAGTCCCGAAATATATCTAATAGGGTGATTTTTAATATACTAACAACCTTCCGCTTGTGGGTTCTCTACATAACGTTATATAACTTAACTGTAATATCAGTTTTGGATAATAATGAATATATTAACCCTTAATCACCTACCACTTTTTTTGGACCTCAGCCTCCTACAGACTACTTTACTGGAGTAAAATCATTGTTTATTGTGAGGTTTAGGGTTCTAAACCAGGCAAAGAAACATCGATTTTACTCGGGGTTCTCTCAGATGTGTGGTAAATGGTTGTGTGACACAAGAAGGTGCATAGGTGGTGAAGGGTATTTTATTTTTTTCAAATATTATGAAATTATTTGGTGTAATGTAAAGAAGCCAGGTTATTACTATTTTGAAAATCATAATAGAAAATCACAAAAGAAAATGTTAATGTATTTGGTGAAGTATAACGCGTAGTTAATTTACGATATTATATAGACATAATCGTAATTCGAGAAAAGAGAGATTGAGAAGTCGTTGTATAGACAAGGCCTTCTCATTCACTCGAAGGCTTACTAAGTAGGTATGTTAAACGATATTATGTCCTAAGTTAATGACTCTGACTACTACGCCATACGTCACGGGTTCGATTCCCACCTACGATACATTTTTGTGTGATGAGAACGATTGTTTATGTGACTTGTTTCAAAATAATCGTACCTTATATATATTTTTTTTCTTTTAACAGAAAATTTTCAAATCGTCCGATATCTTTATACACATAGCGCTGTGGACGATATTTTGTGCTAATTGTTGGCCCAGATTAAGATATACTTTGTTGTCGTCGATTGTATGTTTATAATTCTCAGACACAGGGCTTCTACCCTACTGCGAATGCTGTCTGAATGTGGACTCCATTTAAACTATTTTCATGATTCCTCAGGTCCCAAATAAATTGGAAACAAAAAATCAAAATCCTGACAGGTTACTACAAATAATGGTCTCCTAAGGCTCTTAACTGATTTCGGTTACGACGGCCAATCTCCTCTGAGACTGACCAACTACGCAAGAGATAATATAGAGCACAAGTGCATGTGCAGACACAAGTGCATTCTCAATTTGACTGCCTCTGTGGCGCGGTGGGAGTGTCCGACTGCTACGCATAAGGTCGTGGGTTCGATCCCCACCCAGGATAAAACTTTGTGTGATGAGCACGATGGTTTATTCTGTGTCTGGGTGTAATTTATCTATAATATGTATGTATTTAGAAATATATAAGTATACATATTTATCAGTTGTCTGGTTACCATAGTACAAGCTCTGCTTAGTTTGGAATCAGATGACGTTGTGTGAGTTGTCCCAAGATATTATATTATATTGGATATTAATATATGTTGTTAAGCTTTCGCGATTTGTACACATTATAGAATTTTATAAGGTACGGGTCTTAACCGCGTAAATATTTTATTTTAAGGCTAAATACCTTTGTTTATTGCCTATCGTTTCGATTGTATTGCAACGGCTGTGGTCACGGGTAGTCTACCCGTATAAAATATTTACGCGATTAAGACCCGTAGCTTATAAAATTCTTTAAAGTGCATTCTCTATTCCTTCACTTTCATAGTCCGATGGGACGGAAATTCGACACGACCGGAGATATTAAGCGTGAGGGATATGGCTACATAAGTAAACATATCTATAAGTAATAATTGTGTCCTAAGTAACACGAACGATGTTTGTAACACGGAACTGTTTTAGACAGAATAAATTGGTATTAAAGAAGTAGGTACTTGGGTACGGTTTGTTTATATTATAATAACACACATGGCTATGCAAGTAGCCATGTCTAAATGTCAATTTGTGTTCTAAGTAATGTGAACAATAATTGAAGCACGGATGGGTTTGACATGTTTAGTAAACGGTCACCCATTTATGGACCGACAGTGCTCGCAGATATTTCAATCTGCTTGCTCACCACTGAGCCAGAGACCCCTCTACAAATACAAAAAAGCTAAGCCTTACCTAAGCTACGCTGACGGACAGCAGCTAATTGGACATGAACCATGCTTACTGATAAAAGGACAAATAAAATGAAACACGCGGCGCCATCGGCTTAAGCTAATTCTGTATTAATACACACTGAAATAATGTTTGTAAAGCTAAAGATTGGGTGTGTTGGAGATGTTATTGTTAGGATTGTTCGGCTATTTATATGGTTTAGAGTCGTCGTGTCCATACTTAAAGTAAAAATATATACATTAGCGTTAGTACAGTAATCATTGTATACAGTTCGTTTCTTAAATTTGTAACTTGATACCTACCATAAATTACATATAATATTGGTAATATTTACAGTATACCTAACTAGTAACTATTCACTTTAATTTAAGTATAATGTTCGTGATTGGTATTGAGTGGTAATCCGCGGCGCGTTGGGTATCAACTGACTCATTAGCGCAATACCGCGTCGATCGAGTAAAATGTAGGTCGTAATGTAAGCACTATTGATTATTTGTACATTACCCGTACACTGAGGTGAACCCATTCCTAACATACCTAAGTCATTTAGGGATAATAAATGCACATTGCTAGTTATCTTAAAAAAAAAAAAATGATATATAAGAAATTTAAAAGATGTGACTTACTACAAGTGAGAGGTGTTTGTGGTTTGATTTTATTTCATATTTTAAAATAGTGCAAATTAATAGCACTGTTTAGGTAACATTTTTTGGTAGTAATTGTAAACATAAATAAAAAAAAATAATTTATTTATTTCTTTTTCATATAAAGGTATATAGTTTGAACAAATAACCACACATTCGAAGGTATGTATAGACTTTCTGGATGTGTCCAACACATGTTGGACAAGCTATCAGCCAGTGTGTGCTTAAAGATTTATTAGTAGGCCAGACGATTAAATCTATTGTGTGCAATTCGTAGTAAATTCTCGCTGCACCATGAGTTCATTTTTGGATCGGATTGGATTCGTGGTAGTCAGTTTGGCAATTGGAAACAATTGTATTACGCCATGGCGTCATACAATGTTTTTTGCCAAAACTTTTATATTTAATCAATGTGCGTGTTTAATAACTATGCAGAGTACTTACAAAAATATAACGTATATTTACATAAAAGTCCTTTTAAATAAAGACCTAACCAGACATACATATACTCAAGTCAAAAATATGGATTTTGATAATTTCATTCATTACCAGAATTTCAATTTAAGAAGAAGAAATTATTTATTGTCACAGATAGGTACAAAATATACAGTGGCATTACATTTTTAATAGGTAGGTTCAATGTGATTTTTTTGCATTTCATATCTGTGGCTCGTTGCCACAAATATGAAGTGCAAACATTTTAATCACTTGGCTTCCACTCAGAATATAGCTATATGCAGCTTGAGCCGCAACACAACGCTGATTTTCAATGAAGCCCCGAGTGACTTCCGAAATCGTTAAATGAAAATAAAAATCCAGCACTCTCGTCAAAGATTCAAGCGAAGCTTTTTTTTTACCAAGTGGGTTAATATCGATAGATAGTATGAATTGTAGGATTGGAATTAACGACCTAACTTAATGTCTTATACAATTTTATTAATTACGGCTTGACGCTTTAACCATACTGGAACGGTCGTAGTCGCAGATCTTATTTACTCACAATTACCATCGCTTCAAGATAATAATAAAATTAAGTTCGCCAAACTCTGCAACCGTATGTTCAGTGTAGATTTATTCTCATCGACAGACGGTCACCGTGTGCGTTCTGTAGTACATTCCACGAACACTATCACTATTCTTAGATCACAATACTATCTTCTTATTTAATTGTCTGAGCTAAATTAGTCTCCTGTTTATTGCTGTGCAGGTACTTTGTAGTTTTACATCAAAGGAATTTCTTTTTGGTTTTTGTTTTGTCTTCATTTTAATGCAAATATATTGTTGGAGCCTATAAACTTTTCCAAAATTTATGTTGTTTGTACAACTAGACAAAGTCACATTCGAATAGCGATGTCGTTAATGGAAACGTAGGTACAAAATAAATTGAAATATGTCACGTGGCCAATCCAAGTCGATGCGTAGATAAGCTGCACTATTTACAGTATCTTCGCTATTATTTTCCATTCGATTGGTCACTAATCTACCGAACGAGGAGACCATGTAGAAAACATTGACGTCGTCATAACCTCGCAAAATTGACCACTCTCTAAAAAGAGACAACGCTACTTTGTGGACAATACCTGTCAAAGGCATCACGAGTATTTTCTCTCTTTCACGCTTTGCAGTCTATATGTAGATATTTTTAATTGAAAGGGATGACATGGTTCAGGTCTATACGTCAATGGTAGAAAACAAAGAGTAAACTAATACTACGGAAAGTAGAAAACGAAATAAAATGGCGGAGATGTTATTTTTTAAGAATTTGACGTTTGCAGTGGGGACTATAGTTTTTTTTATTTGTGAACGGTCGTTTGGAATCGACTTCTTGTAGGCTTTAGCGAATTCGCCATGGAAGGAATATACCTTGTCTAAACCCCCAAGCATACCAATTTCATTTTAATCAGTCTAGTATCTTTGCATAGTAAAGCATTCACATAAACTATCTTCAGCTTGTTTACCTATATCAAATTCAATTTTCAATCTATATATATGAAAAGAGAAGGGGACTCACTGACTGACATATCATCATCATCATCAGCCTATCGCAGTCCACTGCTGGACATAGGCCTCTCCAATTGCACGCCACTTTGTTCTATCTTCGGCTTCTCATCATATCATCGCAGGACCTAAACTATAAGGGTTAGAAACTTGAAATTTTGCACAGGGTTGCTTTTATAACGTAGAGGAGCACTGTAAAGGATTTATGAAAATTCACCCCCTAAAGTGGTAAAACGGGGCTGCAAAGTTAGTATGAATCTTTGCCGTTAAAATATTTTGGTAAGTTTAACATAATTTTTAAACGCAATATAAAGGGTCTTTCAACAAAGACGGGTCGATGTTAAAATTGAATAAAACTAGATGTGTGTGAGATATTAACGAAATTTATTTTTTATTTGAAAGGCCCGTTTATGCCATTATGCATGAAATATGACATCGTTCAAATGTCCGCCGCGGCTTCGCATGGTGGCACAAATCCGAGAGGTCCAATTTTTAATGACTCTGCTGCATAGATCCGGCTGAATCTGAGCGATGGCCTGCGTTATGTTGGCTTTCAGGGCAACGGTCGAATGTGGTTTATTGGCATAGACCTGCGACTTCAGAAAACCCCACAAGAAAAAGTCTAGCGGAGTCAAATCACACGATCTTGGTGGCCAATTCACGTCACCTCTGCGAGAGATAACCCTACCCGCAAACCGTTCATGCAGAATGTCGATTGTGTCGTTCGCTGTGTGGCAAGTAGCGCCATCTTGCTGGAACCACATGTCATTCACGTCCATATTGTTCAATTTAAGCCAAAAGAAATTGTTTATCATTGATCTGTAGCGCTCACCGTTGACGGTGCTGGCCTCGCCAACTTCGTTTTCGAAGAAGTACGGACCAATGACGCCGCCAGACCAAAATCCGCACCAAACAGTTACTTTTTGTGGATGCATTGCTATCTGGTGAACCTCATGTGGGTTGTGATTATCCCATATACGGCAATTTTGCTTATTAACAAAACCATTCATCCAAAAATGTGCCTCGTCGCTAAAGATTATTTTTTGGCCAAAATCGGAGTCCTCTTCCAAGCGTTCCGACGCCCATTCAGCGAACACACGGCGTTGTCTATGGTCATTAACTTTGAGCTCCTGGGTCAGTTGGATCTTGTATGGATGCAGACCCAAGTCCCGACGCAAAATTCTCCAAGTTGAAGTCTGCGAAAGGCCGAGTTCTTGTGCACGGCGAGAAATCGACTGCTTCGGAGTCTCCTGAACACTCTCACGTACAGCGGCGATGTTCTCGGCCGATCTGGCGTTCCTTTGACGTAAAGGTGTTGGTTGGTTGTTTACCGAACCGGTCGTCTCGAATTTAGTCACCAATCGTTGGAGAGTAGACTTTGAAGGGCCACCGCGTCTGCCGTAAAATGGGCGCAATGCGCGCAACGTTTTCACTAACGAACACTCATTTTGATAATAAAGTTTTATCATTTGCACATGCTGCTCAACCGTGTAACTTGCCATGGTGATTTGGCATCAGTGACTGAATAAGAAAAAACAGATTTGACAGATGCCGCCAAATCAAAATGGCCGCCACAGATTATTAATATCGACCCGCTCTATTTGAAAGACCCTTTAGTATTCAGTCGACTTTAATGAAATTTGGTGTGGAAGCAACTATAAGCTTGAGGATGGTATAAACTATTATTCTTGCAATGATCAACACACCCACATGAACAAAATCATGGCTAATAGCACCAATGCACTATATAGATAGATATCAGCAAACAATACTTTATCATGAGCCTAGTTTTATTACGCTAATACAAATGGAATTTGCATTTAAAATGGATACTATTTGGTTCACACAATTAATGAGTGACCATTACATATTGATACAAACCACATTTAGTTTAATAGATAGCATATTATTGATTAGAGCCTCTGTTTTAACGTTGTTACCCAAACTTCAAATATTAGAAATAACAAAAATGCATGACCAATTTAAGGTATCCGTTCCCCCACTGCTGAGGTACATAGGCTATAATCTATCAAGCAAGCAGATAAATCAATTCATTTTACAAATGTCTTCGTAAGTCGTTGTCAATGCGCAAGTTTATTCCTAATATTAAATATATAGTCAGTTTTATATACTTACTTACTTACTTACTCCCACTTCTGATAATCAGACCTCTCCAAAAGATTCGTCGGTATCCGAGGGCTGTATTCTACCAAGCGAACCAACTACGGATTGATGTAGGTATGTCATATAATTATGTCTTCGGGTTATTGCTTTTTGTTTTTTGTATACAATTTGGACTGCCTCTGTGGCGCAGTGGGAGTGTATCCGACTGCTACGCAAGAGGTCGTGGGTTCGATCCCCACCCAGGATAAAACTTTGTGTGATGAGCACGATGGTTTATTCTGTGTCTGGGTGTAATTTATCTATAATATGTATGTATTTAGAAATATATAAGTATGTTTATCAGTTGTCTGGTTTCCATAATACAAGCTCTGCTTAGTTTGGGATCAGATAGCGTTGTGTGAGTTGTCCCAAGATATTATTATTAAAAGGAAGAGATGAGCAGGTCGTGCACCACGCCACGCGATGATAAGCGTCACGCTAGCCCATAACAGTATCAGTGTCATCCAAATCCTTGTTTGACAAAGATTTAGTTGTCACCTCACCGTGTTATTTGAGACATAAGTTTGTTAATCTTACTTGCCCAGTAGTGACACTTGCTGCTCTTCAAATGAAACACAGTGATGTGATAAAAAAATACTATTTCACGGAAGAATAACAGAAATGACACTGTCTTGGTACCGACCAAAACGGTCTATGGCTTAGACCTAACACTCGTAATCTGCTAAATGCATTTAGGATATGCCGGTTTTCTCACCATGCTTAAATCCATCCTTGGTTTTATTTATTTGACTATTCACCAGTGACCGGTCAAACCAGAGTCAGATAATAATTTTAATTATGACTTAAAACATAGCACAGTCTTCTTTTCAGTTAAATAATCCAACGATAAGTAACTGTTACTGTAACCCGTGACCACGGCCGTTGTAATACGGTCGAAACGTCGAGCAATAAACAAGGTATTTTACCTTAAATTATTCGTGCAATTAAGACCCGTATATATTACGGGTCTTAATCGCGCGAATATTTTTTTCATAATGTGTACAAATCGCGAAAGTTTATCAACATTTATAGCAAACCGTTATGTAACTGACTGGGCGCCCAACTGGTTCAACTTTCGGCAGAAATGTACCTACAAAACTATTTTCTTTTTAGCTATGCGTAATTTAAAATCTCACAAACGTATCTATTACGTTGCTAATGGAATGTAATATATCAAAACAGATAGGAATTTTCTTTTACTTCGATATTTCACCTTGATCTGTTCCGATTTCGTCATCCATCAGTTGTCTTATGTGCGCAAATTGTCTAGCGTCTAGACAGGCTCGTAAAATATTTAATGTATATGGGTACAATGTGTGTTCAAAGAGAATTAGGTATAAAACACATGGATATCTTCTTAAAATTCTGCATATACCTACATATAGATTGTCTTTAGTGAATCGCGCCTCCTAACAGATGCCTGTTACAACAATCCACGAGAACACCTTGACGGTACCCAGCCAGGGTATAATAGGCTCCCGTGAAAATAAGCAGTTACACCATAAATTATAGTGTGGAGAAGTTACTATCTTCAACTGGATGCAGGACTCTATTCTCTAAGAAGTGTAATATATTTTTAAAAGGTATCTTAACGTTGACCAACCGTAGCTAATAAACATAAGTGTGAGTACGATCAGTAATACTGAACATGAGGCCCCTGTACAACACTGCCGACCACTCATGGCACAACAAAAATATGAATTTGCTAATCAGTTTAAGATACAAATGCGAGTTGATCGTTACGATCAGTAATCCCTTGTACACAACACTACTGATTTCTCTTGGCCAGTGTGCAATAAAATGTGAATTTAATTTATGTTGTCGTTGAATTCTAGTCGATTTCACTTCACTCGCTGAAATATAACGCAAACATGTTTCACGTATCTTCCTACTTTACTAAATCCATGAAATAAAGATCCCATAACGTTATCGAACCGTAGCTAATCAATACAAGATACAAGTGCGAGTAGATTATTACGATCAGTAATTCGGCACATTAGGCCGGACACATACCGGCGTTCGACCGCATGCTGACCGACAGTAATTAATCAATATTTCACAGCTGATTAATTGGGGCGACCGCGGATCGATCACCTACAGGAATTCAGAGCTAACAGTTCCAAAAATGTTGGTGGCCAATTTGTACTCTTGCAAATTGGCCACCAACATTTTCTAGCGACTGGTTGAAAAGGCTGGTCAATGCTCCACTAAAATTTTCCTGCCTGGATCACATAACTTTAAAAGTATATTCCTCTGTGATACCCAACCAAACATAGACGTCACACCTATAACTGCAAAGTTTCATAAAACCTATCTAGTAATTTTCAAATGAAAAAGTAACAAAAATATCACACATCCTCAGAAACTATCGCATTTATATTAATAGTGCCATTATACACTTTTATTTTTCTTCATTTTAAGGGTTCCCTACACTAGTGTTCCAACAAAATTAATCAAGCCTGTGTATGAGGCACGGGCGTTAGGTTTAACCAGGATAATTTTTCAGGGGGGTCGTCATTTCGGGTTTTAAGTGGAACAATTGAACAAACACCTGTCAAATCTCAGAACATATGAAAGTAGTTATCAATGTTCTGTAGGCCATTTGGCCCACATAACATTGATAACTACTATACCTACTGTTAAAGTGCAAAACTTCACCTCTTTTACCTATGACTAATATAATATTCTCCTAACCGGATGTCGGTTACAGCGACCAATCCCAACAGAGACTAGCAAACTACACAAGAGATATTACAGTGCACAAGTGTACGCGCAGACACAAGTGCACTATCTATTCCCTTACTTTCTAAACACGATGGGACGGAAATACGACACGACTGGAGATTGGGCGCAGGACCGATGACTTACCGTGCTCTCCGAGGCACGGAGGGGTATGTCATTATTTGAAAACGGCCACAGATCGGTACGAATCTATCTATAGACCAACAGTGGTAAGGTTGCATAACCTCGTAGATGTCTCGATCTGCCCCGTCGCCACTGAGTCAGGTCCCCTCACAAAGACAAATAAAAACGAATCACACGATACAAAACCCCAATCACATCAAAAGAGATGGCCGAAATAAAATATCGAAAATTGATACAAATGACAATTACGAACTGAAACAGAACAACGTATAGGAGTACCTTCCCATAGATTTGGCGTTGTATGGGCTCCCGTGAATCTAAATTTGGAGGAAGACATTCCTTAGCTTGGTTTATTGGATTTTCTATTCTCCATAAATGACTCGGTGATATGTACCTGTTTGTGATATTGGGAGAATAGGGAGGTAAATCAACTTTACCATCAAATCAAATAATTTATTTCAACTACTTAGTTGCAATAAATTATTTAATTAGATACGTACAGATGTTATTTAAAAAGATAGAATACTTTACAAACTTAGCGCCTTTTTTCAAGCATTGCAAATATATTTATTTAGTATATTAAATAACATACTTTATTAATACTCAGGTGTATGAGATATGTGTTATATATTAAATAATTTACAAAATTACTTAAACATTATTATACTCGTAATTATGACGATAGGTCAATAGGAACTAAAAGTAGGTATTGGTTAGGTATTCTGAAATTGAGTAATAAAATTTTTGAATGATCTTATTAAAGTAAATACTTCTTTAGCAGCGTTGTGCACTTTTTTGGTATGGGTATAAAATGTTAAACTCGCGTCAGGATCGCGTGACCGTAAGATATGTGGATTGGTGGGTTGGTGGGAAGACAGGTAGGAAATCGGGCGGTCTAGAAACCTGAAGACCCCGTTTCGAGTTCAAATGATTATTATTTTTTATTTTCATTTTTTGATTATTGTTTTTTAATTTGTGATTTAATTTAATTCATATTTTTGGTTTAATTGTCATGTCGTTATCATTGTCATGTTGAATGTCGTAATAGATAAATATTGTATTTAACCACATAAATGAAAGTACTTTTATACTGGCAAAAAAATATATATTCCCCAACCATTATATTCAAAAATGCACAACGTTAATGTTCAAGTTTTCATTTATGCGGCACTCCCGGAGTGCAACCCATTTTTTTTTTGTTTATAGAACATAATAATATTTTCGGCGTTTTTAATATTATTAGGTGACTTATTTTTTATTTTGATTGCCATGTAATGGGGACTTTCATTTAACAATAGAATTCTTGAGGATGGTAGGTGTACCTAATCTGTTTTTGTTTCAGGTGTTTATGTTGTGTTACTTTATTACGCTTGAGTGAATTTTGTTGTCACTTTGTTTTGACTTTTGTAAGTCAAATCATGATATTTATTCATTGTAATAAATTAATTAATCCAAACTTAATATTATAAATGTGAAAGTAACTCTGTCTGTCTGTCTGTCTGTCTGTCTGTTATGCTTTCACGATCAAACTACTAAACCGATTTAGATGAAATTTAGTATGGCGATAGTTTGAGTCCCGGGGAAGGACATAGGATAGTTTTTATCGCGATAACCGACATCCACGCGGGCGGAGCCGCGGGCGAAAGCTAGTAATATTATAAATGTGAAAGTAACTCTGTCTGTCTGTCTGTTACGCTTTCACGCTCAAACAGCTGAACTGATTTAGATGTAATTTGGTATGGAGATAGTTTGAGTCCCGGGGAAAAACATAGGATAGTTTTTATCGCGATAACCGACATCCACGCGGGCGGAGCCGCGGGCTGAAGCTAGTATTTTATATTTAATAATTCATTACTAGTAGTTTGGCCATTTTACCTTTGTTGTAAGTAGATGCTCCTACTATGTTGTACCCACTGAGGCTGATTTTAGTTTATCTCATATTTTAACTTTTTAATAATATAATTTGCAAGTCATTTAACATGATGTTTAGTATATTAGTGGCAGCACCTTACCCCTATATCAAGTTTATAAACATTCAAACATAGTAAAATGGGCAATTTGAAAAGAGTGGCCGTTTTATTACCAGGTTCTTTTCTCCAGTTTTACCTATTGTATACTTGGCATCACATGTACATGTAGAATCCCGACATATCACAAGTGTTGTTTTACATTCCAAGTGAATAAGAAATTTTGAATTAATTCATTTTTAATTTTAAAACAAAAGTAGGTATGTGCATACGTTCAAGGGTGGGCAATATTTGACTCAAACGGCAAGTGTGAGTCACTATTATGCAGGTTGGAGGGTTGCATTGATTCAACACGGGTATACTAGGCATCGCCGCCGAAGGAGGGGCAACTGCCCGTCAAAACACATCGGTCCAATGTCAAAATCTCAAATTCCCCAGAAAAAAGGTCATTAGGTCACATCTGGAGGGAAGGGGCATTGTGCTCCCCCCCCCTGGATACGCGCCTGCTATGGCTTCAGTCTCATTAACCTACGCTTTCAAACCTCAACAACCTAAGTTACTAAAGTTTTGTTTTTTTTATTTTGTAGCGAAAACCGAAATCCGTCAAACCGAAAAATTAAATCAATACAGGCGAGTGCTAGTTACATTTTACAAACTAAAATCTAAACTAATATTATGTCTGTCTGTAACCTTTTTACGCTAGAACCGCTAAACTGATTTAGATGAAATTTTGTATGGAGATAGTTTGAGTTCCGTGAAAGGACATAGAATAGTTGTTATCGCGATAACTTACATCAACCCGGCGGAGCCGCAGTAGTAAGCTAGTTATCATAAAATTACGAGTTGTCTGACAGCTGTCAGCATCACATTTTAGAGGCGTAATTAAAAAACAACATCGCTACGTGCAGGTAATAAGAATGAATCTATACACGTGTAGAATTACAAGCCTTAAAACATAATTACTTTGCCGCTTTACATGGTTTATATAACATTTCAATAGGATTAAAGGCACGAACACACTGATTGGTGGTTAATCCACACGTTTATAGGTGGTCAATGATGTAATGGCTGTGTAAACTACGGATTATAATGGTTACATAAACCACAATATATTTTTATGTAGATATGTACAACGTGAAATAGGATGGTGTGGTCAATTTCAGCAGCGCATAGTGTATAATAATAATAATATAATAATAATATCTTGGGACAACTAACACAACGTTATCTGATCCTAAACTAAGCAGTACTTGTGTTATGGCAACCACATAACTAATAAACATACTTATATATTTCTAAATACATACATATTATAGATAAATAACACCCAGATAAAGAATAAACCATCGTGCTCATTACATCACACATCCTGAGAGGGGATCGAGCCCACGACCTCTTGCGTAGCAGTCGGATACACTCCTACCGCGCCACAGAGGCAGTTGTATGTCGTCAGTATTGCATCTACCGAGGTGCCATAGCTAATTGCATCATTAGTAGATAGTTATAGCATATTCTTTTTGTCAACTTTCAGTAACGAAACGCAAAATTCGATTGGATTATTCTGGCATAAAACTTTTAAAGTCATATTTTTTATTGATAACTTTTTTCATTTATATATAAACGAATGGAAAAATAATAAATTACATTTTACGGTACCCGGATTTGATGAAATTAGGTATGTGCTCTCAGTATCATGGGAACATCACATACCACCCCTTGCCCAATATGAGCACACCTTTCTGTTACATATTGTACATGGGCATAATAGTTTAAAATTTGGACCCAGAAATACTAACTACTGAAAGTGAAAACTCAAATTACTACTTATTAAGGTGTATGCCATGCTGCCATTGTTAATCTATACTAATATTATAAAGCTAAAAAGTTTGTTTGTTTGAACGCCGTAATCTGAGGAACTGCTGATATGAATTTAAATTGAAATTCTTTCACTGTTGGATAGCCCATGTATCGAAGAAAGCTATAGGCTATACCTATAACACCACGCTACGTCAAATAGAAGCGGAACAGCAATGAGAAATATGTTTATCAGTTGTCTGGTTTCCATAGTACAAATACTATGGAAACCAGACAACTGATAAACGTACTAATATATTTCTAAAATATATACTTTTACTTATATATTTCTTATCATGAACTAGCTATCCCGCGCAACTTCGTCTGCGTAAATTTTCCCCGTTTTTGTATACTTTGTGTATTTCTCATAGCTGTTAAGATATTTAGGTAAGTTTATCAGTTGTCTGGTTCCATAGTACTTGTACTATGGAAACCAGACAACTGATAAACTTACTTATATATTTCTAAATATATACATATTATAGATAAATAACACCCAGACACAGAATAAACCATCGTGCTCATCACACAAAGTTTTATCCTGGGTGGGAATCGAACCCACGACCTCTTGCGTAGCAGTCGGATACACTCCCACTGCGACACAGAGGCAGTCAAAATATAAACGCAGTATATTTACTCATTATTTTGTTAATTATTATTAATAAAATATGGGACCTATAAACAATAAAATTACTTCAAAGTGTTTAAATGTAATAAAAACAGAATAAACATTGAAATAACAAGAAAAATACTTACGCGGATTGGAGCGCGATGAGCCAAATGCCGCAATTTACGTCGCGGTCGCACAAACAATGCCCTGCATAGTCGCAATGGGACTAAACGAAGTGAAAGTGAGATGTATGGAGAGAAGACGAATACTTGGGAAGATACTGAAACACTCGTCAAGGAATTTTTGTATGAGAGAAATGCTCATAGCACGCCATCTCACGGGTTAAAATGAGCTGCCCATTAAAAAGCATCCTATTAGGAACATCTGATGCAGTAATTCAAACACGGGCCTGTTAAAATGGAAGTAATTATACTATTCTAATTACCTCGAATCTGGTTAAAACCGTGATGAAACAAAAAAGGGCTTGTAAAGATTTAGGATACGTTCTCACATAGCTAACTGTAATATTTTTGTAGTCTAATTGTGCACCAATTTGAAATAGGTTTAAACTTAAGGCTCTTTCAATAAAGACGTTTGTTGTCGGCCTACTGCGGTGCCGGAGCACTGCGGTAATCGTCCAACGCACGGACGACAAAGCGCTCGGAGGCTGAATGTTAAAATTAAAATAAACTAAAATTTATAAATAAACTAGCTGACCCGCGCAACTTCGTCTGCGTAAATTTTCCCTTTTTTCTTTTTTCTTCCTTTTTTTTTTTACAACATTTTTCATTGCTGCTCCGCTCCTATTGGTCGTAGCGTGATGTTATAACCTATAGCCTTCCTCGATAAATGGGCTATCCAACAATAAAATATTTTTCTCAGCTGGCTCAGTAGTTCCTGAGGTTATCGCGTTCAAACAAACAAACAAACTCTTAGGGGTATGAAAAATAGATGTTGGCCGATTCTCATAGATACCGGAAAAGCACAAAAAATTTCATCAAAATCGGTCCAGCCGTTTCGGAGGAGTATGGCAAGGAAAACTGTGACACGAGAATTTTATATATTAGATTAGATTACTAAAAGTAAAAATTTTATTTCTGTCTATTAAAAACAACACCGATCTTTTATTTCCAGCATGATAGTATGTATAGCTAAATTGGCTCACTTTTGAAAAGAATACATAACAATAAGTATCTAACAAATTATTCGCTAACAGTTTGTCAGCCCATTCTAATTAACCCTTATTCTACTCAGAATCGTGTTAAAACAAGAACAAAATTCGCATTATAAAACCTTTAGGAAATTAGTTGAAAACAAAGAGTATAACCCTTTTTTGTTGGCACCAAACCATCCATTTAATATCCCTTAGAAATACTCGCACAAAACAATTCTTTATCCGCCGCGACTGTACCGGCCCCCTTCTTTTGTTTATTTAAAGACTCTTGTACAATGAAAGAAGTGATAAAGCTTACATATTTGGCGCTGTAACGCCGCTTATGGACGTTTCGGGACGTCATTTTGCTACAACTGCACGCATATGAATTGGCGGTCGCATGTTGACAGTGTGTGTACAAAACTGAGGTCAGTCTTATGTAAATTTTACTCTTTAAAGACAACCATTAACAGAAAAACGTTGCGTGGTTTATATTATGCCCTTGTTGAATCCGTGCTTAGTTATGGTCTTAGTACTTATGGCCGCACATTCAAAACTTACCTGGACAGTGTAAGATCTTTACAAATACGTTTTATGAAACACCTTGTCGATGGAAAAACTAAACTAGAATGTAAAGATAATTATGAGGAGCTGTTTGTAATGTGTAAGGTACTCCCAGTACATGAAAAGGTCAAATACTTGTTGGTACTTGAGCAGTTTGATAATTTTTTTTTTTTTTTTTTTTTTTAAAACAATGTATTATATGATAATGATGAGATCATGGTCCAAGTACATAATAGATATAACACTAGAAGTGTGAGAGAACGTAAGTTGGTTCGACCATCAGCAACTAACTACTACGGCGAGAGAACCAATAAATATTTGATCCCTACTATTTATAATAATATTAGCTGGCTAAGGGGAGAGCTTGGCAATATAAGTAAATTGTCACTTAAGAGAAAACTAAGGCAGGTACTGTTAAGTTCAATACCTGTTGTAATCAAATAACTTTTACTTTCCTGTACTGATATCCTTGTGTGTACTCTCTTGTCTACTTGTAGGTATTGTACTTGTAGTTGTAGGTACTTGTGGATATTGTAACTTTTAAAATGAAATAACCACGTCATGTAAATGGTTTTTAGATATTATTATTTAGGTAGAATAAGTTTAATGTATAGTTTTTAAGGAACATGTTAAAACAAGTGCTAATCCCTGCCGACAAACTGCTATGCAGTTTGGCAGGCTTACAAAAATGTAAAATGGGTAGGTTTCGAATAAATGATTTATTTATTTATTTATTTATAAGAAATGAAAAAGATCAAAAATTGCAGCGTTTTAACATCAAACGTCTGCACTTTTAGTGGCGTCATACATTTGGCGTATTGTCTGAAGCTTTTGATTATTTTTGAACGAAACATTGCAAGAAGTGACACGTATATTATGACAACTACGAGAGGATGATATTACTGGCTAGCCCATTCTTATTGACCCGACATTAGTCACGCCGGCAGCAGGCACATTTCATTTTTTTTTAAATAACCTGGCTTATGTTACCCGGACTCATCTAACGATTCTAACTCGTTCTAAATCCATTCAGGTATTTCGAGGTAATAAAGGAATAAAAAAAAAATCATACCTACACGAACCCTGAAAACAATACACTCCTTTTTTGTGGCAGTCGTGTGAAAACATCTAATAAGCGCCCCAGCAAGTAATGACCTTCCACAATAACATATAAAGTGACTTAGGGTGACGTTGTTCTTAATTGATGGTGATTCTAATGGCGTAAAAGCTATCACGGTAAATTAATTTTAAGACTTATTTTTAAGTGCGTACAAATACGACTGTATACCTAAATTGTATGTCACCTTGTAGGCTTGTATTTTAAAAAGCCCGAGACAAGTGGGGTGTTATAAATGTAACGTGTGTGTCTGTTTACATGTGTATTCGGTTGCGTCATCGTAGTGACTAAACGTAAGGATGAATTTAGATGCGGTTTTCTTTATTAAAAGCTAGTCTTTAACTTTTTGTCTAAAATCCCAAGGGCTTTTTACAATATTTCCTTTTACCAGTCTACGTCTGTGACTATTGTTTAATTACGAGCATGTATATAAATTTTACAATACAACGTTTACTTTTTTTGTTTATCGACGAACTTGTAGATAAATATCTTGAGGGCAACACAGGCCCTCCCATGATCATGATCCCAAACTAGACAGAACCTGTGCTAAGGCAACCTTCACAACTGATATACAAATCTATACTAATATTATAAAGCTGAAGAGTTTGTTTATTTAATTAAACGCAGTAATCTCAGGAACTTACTGTATTATCCGAATTGAAAAATTCTTTCACTGTTGGATAGCCCATTTATTGAGGAAGGCTATAGGCTATATAACATCACGCTATAACTAATAGAAGCGGGGCAGCAATGAAAAATGTTGCAAAAACGGGAAAAAATATGCAGACATAATTGCGCGGGACAGTTTGTGTATTTATAAGTCGGGCATGGAATAAACAACCTAAATTATTACACACAAAGAAATACTTACATACATCCATATATACTATATCATACGGGAATTTACGCGCATTATTTACCTTAAAATTGCTTGACGTTTCGACCAGGTTGCACCGGCCGTGGTCACAAGCAATGTTGATCATGCAACGCGACTGTTTAACTGATAGTATACATAACCCTCCTTTTTGTGCAGTCGGGTAGCAATCCAACTCACAACCTCTGGTTAAGCTGTCAGGTTCACAGACCGCTGGACTAACGGGCCAGTGAAACATATAAAACTTAAGCTCGATGACAGAACTATCCAACTATATCAATCATTTGAAGCCCTTGTAACCGCAACACCGCAGTTGTTGACACTTCATCAAACACGTTCACACGTAGGTGGGTACCTCGTGGGAAATAACAGTTTTAGGACAAAAGTGTCACTCAAATGGAATTTTTAAATGTTCATTCAAACAATGAAACGAATGTCTGATATTTTGTTTTAATGGTCTTTTTTAAAGTCTCTATAGGCCCCAATATGTAGGTACGGAATATAAAAGTTCAGTTTTGTTAATCTCTCTACAGCTCAAAATAAAGTTTGCACGTAACGGATTTAACGGATTCCACTCCAACGAAGGCACGTAGGAGAGGGTATGTCGGAGTCGAGCTGACTAAAAATTCTATGGCCGAGGGTGATGATATCCATTGCGTATTTGGCGCCTCCACCATCAACAAACGTCGTCGTTGAACGACATCGGTGTTATTTACGTTGCCGGCTTCACTACCGCTTCGTGAAAAAGGCATCGTCTCGGCTTTGCTTCTGTTAGGATGACGGGTTGCTCCGTAAGCGTTCGCCTGGGGGCGACAGGGATGTCGCCCTCAGGCGAACGCTTACAGAGACCGAAGGACGCTTAACGCTCTTCGGCGCCCCGTTCATCTACTGCGGGATGGGAGTGAGCTGGACCTCTCCCATCCCTTCACTGCCGCCTTTTTGGAACTTCATCGCAAAAGGTATCCACAGATTCGCTTGTACCACATAGTATCACAGTTTCAAACGAGAGTTTTTCTTTGTTGATTTCCGCAATAAGGTAGCGGCGTTGTTCTGCCCAAGCTGGGCATTTTGTTATGATTTGCAGCACCGTTTCCTCGTTGCATCAAAACCAATGCCCCCTGGAGGGCGAGTACCCTTAATATTTGAGTTAGCAAATCTTACTTAAATGAAACATACTTTTATTTTTAGGAATAAAAAGAACTGTATTCAAAGAATTTCTAAAATTCACTTGCCAAAGCCGGGAATCGAACCTGCCTTATGTAGAAAATAAACGTCTTATCTAAATCTTGAAGATCAATCGTGAGGAAATTTAAGAAAGTCCATAACTTTTAACAATCAAATTCATAAATGTTCTAAGACTAGACGGAGCAGAAGCATTAACTATTGGAAATAGTCAAATAGATCAAAATGTGCTTTCAAATAATTAATCATTATACCTATAACCTTGAGCAAAGCGACGTAGGTATTTTCTCTTTAGAAGGACATTCATTTTGTCCACCCTGTATTTAGTTTATAGTATAAATATATGCCAACTGTGTAGACCATATCCAAATATTCTTCAAGTAATTTAATTTTCTTTTTTTATTAAAAGATTTAGCAAAATAAATTCAGTCGCAAAAATCATTAATAATAATAATAATAATAATTTATTTTATTTAAACAGTTTATACATTTATAATATTTAGTATTAGGAGCCTCCTTTTAAGCATAATTGCCTGTATCAGGAGACCCCACTCTTCCATAACAAAAAATTCTAAAACTTAATTAAGGTTTAAACAAAGGTAGTTGAATAAGAACAGAATATATTTTCTTATGATCTAATCTAATATTAATTTATGTATGTGTGGGTGTGTGTGTGAGTGTGTGTGTGTGTTTGTTTGTGTGTATTTGTGTGTGAGTGTATGTGTTCGACTGTGTCTGAGCTATTTGTATGCATGCTCCAAAAGCGCTTCTGTGTAATCATACGAGAGTCTTTTAATCCAGTTTGTTAGTTCTTTTTTGCACTTGTGGTATTGCATGGAATATATAGATAACTCTTTATTTATAGTGTTATACAAATGAGCAGAACGTTTTTTCATTAAAAACCATTAACCGTAATTTATTATTTAATTTGTCTTGGGCTGTCGTGGAGGATTCGTGACTAATTGGCGACCGAGCCAGATCGAAAGTAAAGCCAGGTTAAGTAAGTCCACAGATGGGTGACCGTTTTCGAAAAATGACACACCCTTTCGTGCCTTGGAGAGTAGGTATTAAAGCTGTCGGTCGTGCGATAAATTTATCTCGGATCTTATTTCCATTTCATAGGACTGAGTAACGAAACAGAGAGTGCACTTGTGTATACTAGTGCACTGTAATATTTCCCGCGTAGTTGGTTAATCTCTGATAAGATTAGCCACCGTAACCAACATTAGTAAGTAGTCCAATAATATCGTTTTCTCTTCCTATAAAACATCTCTTATAGCTTTTGATACGCCATTCACCCCAACGTCTTCACGTTAATCAAAACACAAGGAAATGAATTAATGTTTCTAAGGAAAAATCGTTGGAGCTATTGAATGAACTTCGTTTTGATGTTAATAGATTAGTTTATGTTTTCAAAGGCTCTTAATTGGTTGGGAATTTATCATTGATTGTTTAAAATAACTAATTAAAAGTCATCGGTATTGTATCGGTGTTAGAATTAGGTTTATTGAGTAGAACAAAGTTATGTGAAATAAATCGTTTGTGACTATTCGAGAGTGTTGTGTTTATTGATGCGAAAAAGTTGTGTTGAAGTGTGGATAAGGAAATTTCTCGAATTCTCAGCAAGCCGCATCTAATATTCAATTAGATGTGGCCCGCGACTTCATTCGCATAAAAAAATTGAAAAGTAAATCCATCCCACGGGAACATTTTTTTCGAGATAATAAGCCTATGTAGTATTTCAGACCATTATCTATTTCTCAGCGTCAAATTGTTGTGAATTAATAACGAACATCTGACCATACATCCAAACTTTTGCATTTTTAATATAAGTATAGATAGAATAAAATGTAAAGGTACAACATATTTTTTTAAAACCACTTCCGCTGTATGGTAAAGAAAGAAAAAAAAAAATATTTGTCAGATTACACAGAACAACAAATAAACAAAATAGAACATAGGATTTTTTTGCCGGACAAAGCTCTGTATCGCGGGAGACTTTACACACATACAAGTAACGGACACAAAGTACCTACACCCAGACTCGGAACAGCAATTTGTGGATCACACAAAGTGGTGTCCCGTGTGGGAATGGAACCCACAACCTAAACAACGAACTGGTATTTAACGAAATGGTATTCAGAGCTCAGCTCAGAGCAAAAAGGTGCTTAAGATCAATATGTGGCATTAAAAGCATCGACAGTTGCAAATCTTACTTTTAAGCCTTAGGATACTAACAGTTAAAACGTCTATGTTAATTCAGTTTTTGGTAATATTTACAATGGCTTATATAATTTTATTTTTATCTTTTCCTGACTTATTATGTGCACGTTTCTTAACATTTTAATTATTACTTTATAACACATACTCTGCTTGTTAATTTATAAAATTGTAAAAATATCCAGTTGCATGCTCTAACAGGCTGGACGTAGAGAACTTTACCTAACAGAGAGAGATTTACCTAACAGCATTAAAGTGTATTTTTATAATGTACCTGTGCTTGCAACTAATAAATGAATATGAACCTCTTGCGTAGCAGTCGGACACACTCCCATCGCGCCACAGAGGTAGTCTACACAGTACAATAAAGTACAGCGTTATCAGGTCTCTTGCAAAAAAGTCGCAAATAGAATCTGGCTCAGCATAATGCTTGCAGATGCAGGCAGACTTGGTATTAGGTATGCTAAGTGGTTTTATTTTCCCTAATTTTGATTATCAGGCTAGGAATATGGGTAGATTTATTTTCCTGCGCTACGATTTTGTAGGAAATCGGAAATCAACCCATTTGTATCTTTGAAGATCGCTGTGTAGCTGATATTGTTGTGATGCCAGAGCTCAGAGAGATTTTCTTATACTGGCTAACAATGTCTAGCTTATATTGTACATGTATAGAAATTTCATTTCAGAAGCAGAGGCGGTCGGCTTGTTGCGACTTGCTATAAGTAAACGATCCCAGTATCCTAACCAATTTCGGCCACGACATCAAATCTCAATGAAGAACAACCCACACAACAATAATAATAATAATACCCACACAACAACAAAGGTCACACGACTAGAAGACAGAAGAAACTGCAAAGCCGTAAATGGGGAGAGCAACAACTAAACATACTTTTGCTTATTCAATTTCCCCACGAACGAACTCAATACATTCACTTGACAGCGGTAAAGTTCTATAACGTAACCGATCTTTCAATCTGCCCGGTCACTATAAAGCTAAGAACTCTTTTAAAGTAACACGATACAGTACTACAATATGGGGTCCTTCAAGCGGTGAATGAATACAATGTAAAAGGGTGGGCAATGCGCCCGTGACACTCCTAATATGGGAGGGGCCCATAGGCTACGGAAATCGTTAACCGCCCTGGGCTGGCAGTATGCCTCTTTGCCACCGTCCGTCGCTTCTACACCAAGAGGGGAGCGCTAAAAATGCAACCACTATATAAAGGCAGATTTTTTAACATGTAAACATCTTATAAATCGATGACCTAGTGCACGCACGAAAAAGTGTCACGTAGAAACGGTCACGTTATTGATTGGTTGCTAAGCAACAGCGAATGGCGATAAAATTGGAACTAATGCTATTGACTGGTTGCTTAAAGCAAAGCGAATGGCGATATGTCATCAATGTTTTCTTATGACGTTATCACGTATAATTATCAGATACCTGTTTTATAGACAACCATTTTTTTATATTACGTCACACTAGTGGAGTAAAGAAATATCCTGCGGTCAGTCAGATGGATGTCTTAGCGTTTGGCACAAAGGCAGATCAATTTTATTTAAATGACGTAAATAATATCGTGAAACTGCATTCTAAAAACCGAAAAATAGTTTTCTAGCAGTATATTAATTCAAAATAAGTTAACGTTTGTCAGTCATGCAAAATTTTGTAACCAGGCGCGTCTTTCATGCGTTAAAGTTGTATTCGTTAATAGTGCTCAATCTGCACGTGCTATCGAATGCGTGATCTGAAATTTAGTATATCCGGTGAAGAATATTATCAGAATCACATAATATTAGTCAATTAGTAAAAATCCATAACAGATACTGTCCGTAACCGATTAAAGACCTGGGGGCTTAGACAAATGCTGTGGCATTTGTCTAAGCCCCCAGGTCTTTAATCGCTTCTTTTTTGGCACACGCTACTGTTTTTGTTTTTGGTCCATCAATCTAGCAGCAGTCACGTGACGTATTGTCAACTATATGTCAAATGCATACATTTTCCCGCGTTAGCGTGTGCGGAAAAGTATCGTGTGGTTCGTTACGCCAAACGCTAAGGAATCCAACTGACTGACGGAAGGGTATTTCTTTACGTCACTAATGTGACGTAAAGAAAAATCAGCCTTTATAACATGCGTTTTTTGGAGCTCTCCTCCCGGTCTATTCGCAGTCGTGGTATAAAAAAACATGACCATTAAAATCAAATCACGCATTTGAAACACCTATTATTCAGGGATGGTGGAACAACAACGTTGATCCTTTAAGCCTTCGTGATCTTCAAGTTTTCTACGTAATTATATTAACCGGATTTTGCCGGTTTTCAGCGGTTCTCACTGGTAATCTCCAGTTTATACTGTCTCCGGAGTTTCGTTGAGATATTTGTTTTAATTTTACGACGAAATTCAAGGTTGACGGACGACACTTTTGAAGAATCTTCAGGGAAAATGTTGGATTTATTTTAACGTTTATCGCTGTTTTTTGGGTACGTGACATAATTCTAAAGAACTCATGTTTTGACTACAGATCTTCTACCGACACTCTTGTAATAGAGAGAAAACTAGGATCTTGTACTCGATTTCCACAGTCAGACATATACTCGTAGCGTGTACCAACAGTGTGCACCGTCAAAATTGAAGACCAGGCGAGGATAGTTGAAAAAACTCCAAGCATCCAAGACTCAACATCTCTGAGATGCCATGAATTGACCCGTTACCACGATGATTAAACATTATTTAAACAAGTATTTCACTATTAATCTATCTAGTATCTAGGTCGTAGGTTCGATCCTCACCCGGGATAAAACTTTGTGTGATGATCACGATGGTTTATTTTGAGTCTATATAGGTAGGTTTATCAGTTGTCTAGTTGCCATAGCTCTACTTAGTTTGGGATCAGATAGCATTGTGTGAGTTGTCCCAAGATATTATTATATTATAGTATAAGCTGACCCGCGCAACTTCGTCTGCATAAATTGTCCCCATTTTTACAACATTTTTCATTGCTGCTCCGCTTCTTTTGGTCGTAGCGTGATCTTATATAGCCTACCTCGATAAATGGGCTATCCAACAGTAAAATATTTTTTTCAATTCCTACCAGTAGTTCCTAAGATTATCGCGTTTAAACAAACAAATCTTCAGCTTTATAATATTAGTATAGTAACTATCTATACACGTTCTAAGAAGTAGACTCCTTACCGTGTTCGATCTGTGTTACAAATCCACTCAGTGCTTTAGGTGGTTTTAATTTAGAAGTAGTGATGCGCGATGGTGAGATGTTTTTGTTGATTCTATCCTCCACATCTTGATGATTCTTGATGGTTATCTCTTGTAGTCGATGGTTTTTACTCAAACCTCAACTAGGCTGTCATGGTGTCATTAATTAATCAGACTAACTTCACTGCATTCACTTTAGCGGGTTTTATTTGTTAGGGAGATAACTCCCACTTTAAAGACTATTTTAAATATCGGACCATTTTTAATTTTTTTGTGGTCATTCATTCGGTAATATTCGGTTAGCATTGGTGTTATTCGGCTTCAGTGGACTCGTGTATCGAGGAACTGCAACGATTAATTTGATGTTTTCACAATCGAAAGAATCACAGTCGTTCCATCGACTCGCGATTGTTTCGAATGAACCTATTTAGAAGAAGGAGTTGAATAAGTTCGTTCGGACTTCTGAATTGAACATCATTTCGATTGTTCATTCGCGACGGCAAGTCAATTGTTCTAAATTACCACAAAATATGAAATAGGCCGAAATATTTTTTTTTTAAAGTAGATTATTAAAATTGTTAATTGATAAATACTATTATAATATACTCGTACTTTTTATATGACAATTTGTATTAGTTCAGCCTACTAAGTCTCTTATCAAAGATTATTAGTTAAATGCCTCCTCATTTTTATTTATAATTGCATATGATAAATTCGTGTCTTAGTTTATAAATATATTAGTTATATATTTATTATATATATAAGTTAATACTTAGTTTATAATATACATAATTATAGTCTTTATATTTTTTTTATTATTTGATTACGTTGTTCATTTAAAAATGGAAACTAGCATTTATGTAAATTTTTGCATGTCGTAAGGTACTATATATTGGAACCAATTTGTGTTAAGACCTTATTTTTACACCTGTTAGCAAATAAATTATTTGATTTGATTTGGTTCATTCGATGGTTAATATGTACTGCGATGAAATAAAACATTTTGAAATCGCCCATCGCTAATGCGAAGTTCAGATTCAAGTATTAGCAACAGTTTAAGTGACTCGCTGCATGATCATATCAAACCCGGGAAATTCAACCTCGTATATACTGGGTGGCGCAAAAGTACTGGCACTAAAGAAAATACTTTTTTTTTTTTTATATGACATTTTCTGTCATTCTGTTGTTGAAAATTGTGTAGTGAACAAATGTAAAATACACTGAAAATAAACATGGACCGTTTTACTCCCCAAGAACGTGGAATAATTGTGTCAATGTTCTTACGGAATAATTCATCAGTGATAAGAACACAACGTGAATTTCGTCGACGATTTCCCCACCGTCCGGCACCGATTGGTCGCACAATTCGACGCTTTGCCACACGCCTTGAAGCAACTGGCTCAACATTGGATAGACCTAAGTCTGGGAGACCAAGAACAGGCCGTTCAGCTGAAAATATCGATGCTGTGCGCGAAGATGTGGAAGAGTGTCCAGAAACATCAACGAGGCGACGTGCCACGCAATTGGGCATTTCCAGACGGACCCTGCAGCGTATTTTGGTGAAAGACTTAAAGATGTTCCCGTATAAAACTCAAATGACTCATCAGCTGCTGCCTGCTGACCACCGAGCTCGTCTAGATTACTGCCAGCGCGTCATAAACCTCAACCTTGAAGAGGATGATTTTCCTTCAAAATTGGTTATGAGTGACGAAGCGCATTTCCATCTCTCAGGGCATGTCAATAAGCAGAATACTCGGTTCTGGGGCACTGATAATCCGCGCATTATTCAAGAAACACCTCTACACCCACTAAAAGTTACTGTATGGTGTGGCATCTGTGTTGACAGAGTGATCGGACCCTATTTTTTCGAAGACGCTGGAGGCAATGCGATAACTGTCACTGGAGAACGCTACAGAACCATGTTACGTGAGTTTTTGATACCCAGTTTGGACGAATTGGGGCTGGAGCACATCTGGTTTCAACAAGACGGCGCTACGGCACACACAGCGCGCGACACTATGGACCTGGTGAGGGACGCTTTTCCAGGCCGAGTTATCTCTCGTTTTGGCGATTTGCCTTGGCCTGCAAGATCACCCGATCTGACCAGTCCAGACTTCTTTCTTTGGGGTTTTTTGAAATCTCGGGTGTATGTGAACAAGCCACAGACTCTCGCAGCTCTAAAAGAAAACATTCGTCAAGAAATAACGAACATATCGCAGGAAGTGTTACGGCAAGTTATGCAAAATGTCATAAATAGGGCTCAAATGTGTATCAACTCTGGAGGTCACCATTTAAAAGACATCATCTTTAAATCCTAATGGTACGAAATTTAATGGCACAAATATACATTTAAAAAAATCTAAATCTAGTTTTCTAATTTAGAAAAAATGTTATAGCTGAACCAAATAGGGTCTTTACTTTTGCGCCACCCAGTATTAAACAGTCTTGGTAACCCCTCCAGCCTCCTGCCTTAGCAACTATCTTGATTAATATAACATTTCTCGCATTCAATCCCCACAAACTAGCCCAAACAAGTTTATCATACAACATAATACAGTAATGTATGAGGTAAAGCACTGGGCGAGTTGCCAGTTCATATAAATACGAGATAAAATCATGCTTGTTTTGCATAGGGTCTGCGGAAACTGTGGGTGATACATTGTACTTAACCATATTATTATAAGAAAAGTAACCGAAAAGTAGTAGTTTATGTTCTACTTTTGTGAAAGTTTAATGTTTTTTTGTCTTTTTAGGGTTCAAAAGGAAAAATGGAACCCTAATAGGATCACAGCTTGTCTGTCCGTCTGTCTGTCTATCAAGACACTTTAATTAACGCACTTTAGTATCGAGTTGAAATTCAAATCATATACATAGATCTATAGTCGCTTGAAGCTATGAAAAAAACATTTTTTATGTTAACGTAAAATAAATATACGGCCGTTTATTTTAAAAACTGCGAGACTCAATTCATTAACTGTTTATAATTATTTAGTACCTACTTTGTACGGAACCCTCGGTGGGCGATTCCGACTCGCACTTGTCCCTTTTTTATTACTAAGGTGAAAAATAAGTATAAGTATACGTGTTGTATAACTACTGGTAGGATAGTTAATTAAATCAATTGCAAAAGGAGCATAAAATATTGATACATATCAAACCTTAAGATGTCCCACTGCTGGGCACTGGTCTCCCCAGTAGAACCTACTTATTAGATCCTGGGGGTAATTGCCATAATCGTCACGCTTAGCGAGTGGGTTGGCGATCGCAGTAAGGCTTTAAAGTCCTCAGAGGACGCTGCTGCCTCCTTCAGTGTGAAATCTCTTAGTCAACTTGACGATACCCACGGGAAGAGATGGGGTGACACTGTTCTGAATCCGGTACCACACGGTTGATAACGAAGTACTATTTATACTAAACAATGCTATTAATTCATAATTTTTAGTTTTTTTTTTTTGGAAAAGACATCTTCGAGGCTAAAATTAGACCCCTGAAGCGTGGACTTTTCGAACAAATATAATCACTAATAAATAGTATGCCCAGACTGATCACAACAATTTGTTGATCACGCTTAGTGGTATCCTACGAGGAAATCGAACCCACAACCTATTGCTTAACATTAGTACTAGCACTGTGCCACCGAAGTATTCAAACTCTATCAACGTTTTATCATTAATTTCTGATATTGCTGATACCTAATCCTACCGATATTGTAAGTAATTTGGAGGTCAACTATCGATACATAAACTATCTATGATTATACAATACTACCAGCGTTAGGCTTGATAGATAGGCAGGCTGAAGGAACCATCAGTAAATGGCAATAGGCTGTTTTTTTCAATTGATTTCAAACAGCTACCGTAGTCTATGGGCGATATGGACATAATTAAATTTAAAATAATTGTATTCCTTAACGTTTAAAAAAAAAACAGCATAAAAATCTGTCGATCCGTTTTGAAGCAATATTGGCATAACACACACAATTTATAACATTCTTTTCAAGTTAAGAGTTAAAAATAACCTCACAACAATCCACAAGATGTTAATCTTGTTATTTTACGTGAGTATTCCTTTCCGAAGTAGCGAGAGAACATCTTTTTTAACATTGTAAAGTAAAACTTGGAATAAAATTCGTTCTAAACGTAAGTTTATTCGCGAAAAATGAGACTAAAAGGAAAAACCATTTTGGAATGTAGATTACAATGTAAGAAAGTTATTTTGCATGGCTTTTAAAGAAACGATTTGCGTTTAAAGTTTTTATTGTGTGATATCTTTTTCAGAATAGGTTGTAGAGAATGGTATTGTTACGATTTAGAGGGAAGGATGGAAAGAAATAATCTTAAACTTAAAAGGCTTTTTTATGGTTAGTACTGAACAAGTGATTGCCTGAGGCCAACGACTGGAGTAAGCTTATCATGATATTATATTAAAAGTTATGAACAGTTTTTTTGGCCATTTAGTATCATAAAACCCAATTGTTTTGGAAAAGAATGGATCCATCACTCACGGCTGTCACGTTTAGTTTGTAAACAAATCTGATAAAACTTCACAGCAGGTGTAGATCACGGGCAGTTCGACGTAACAATCAGGATTTGAGGTTAGACGAGGAAGCCCAAGATGGTATGTAATCGAACCTAGGACCTTTGGCTTAGCAGTCAAGGACATTAACCACGAGACAAACAGGCCAGTCAAGTATATTTTTTGTAAAATTCATCCGCAATGGTATAATCGATAGCTGTTAATAAATTCCTGATAAACTTGCGGCAAAAACGTATACATAACATTTTAGTCATGCTAAATACATAATTATTCTTAAGTTATTTACCGCTTATACCCAGAAGATATCCAATAAATTACTGAAATCAAGGCGGCCGGTCCATTACTGATGACGTCATAACGAGAATCCCATGGGAAATTACAATACGGTGTTAGCTGCAAACTTTCTGTGACAAAAACGGAGCTATGGGACTGTGATATTGATAGCGATGACAGACAAAGACAAAAATATTGAAGGCTAGGGGGTAGAGGAAGAGAAAAAATGGTTTGCGTAAAGATTGAATTACCTCATCTTGTAGATTATCCATGAGATGGAGTGGTTGTTTTTGTTTTTTTTTTTTTTGAACAAATGTTTTACGGTGCATTACATTACGCTTTTGTAAGAGAGAGATTTTCGAATAACCTCTAGATATGAGACATGGTAATAATTTTACACAAATTAAATACAAACAAAGCAGAAAATAAAAATGAAAAAAGTAATTAATGGAAAAATAAATCTAAGAATACATAACACGGACTCGTTCAGTGGCGGATTGGTGAATGTCACATGTAGGGTACCTACTATTTTTTTTTTTGGTTGTAGGATACCCATGCCGGTTATCTGACGATGTAGCCCCTCAATGGTCTATTATAAAAAAAATTCTGCATACAATCTGTCATCGCCAACCTGGATTTTAACGGAGACCCTTGCTACTGGACCGCCTCCTGTAAATATATATCCAATATTTATAATATTATCATGATACACACGATAGAAATATCAATACGTTTATTTTTTAATATAAACGTTCCCACACATCCGGATCAGTACTCCTACGAGTATACGCAGTTGAAGTGTCGAACCGATTAAAAACCTACTGCGAATCAGAAAATCGAACATTCGGGAAATTCAAATTCGTAAAATCAATAATTAGGACTCTGAGGAATATGTATTAGATATAATTTCAGTTATGGAAAATTCGGAATAAGGACTTAACCGCTGATAGTAGGGAAACATTTTGGGCAGTGTTTCCTCGCAGTAGCCTATTAGGGTGATGAGGATTCCACTTTGTCTTCCTCATTTTGCGGAAATTTCTCTTCCTCTTCTGAATCCTCAAAAAATGATTTTCAACATTCCTCTTTCCCTTCCGCTTCCTCATTTATTATTCTCCCATTTTCTAGTCCCATGAACTCATGCGCAGTAGTCGTACACACTCCTACCACGTCAAGACAGTCCTTGGTCACCGATATAACAACGTTTACATGGGCTTCACTCCGACTTGGAGGAAGAAGGCGCTCGTGGAGAAATATCAATACCTAGAAAAGTACTTAGAAATATATTTTATCGTTGATATCAATTACCGCTACATAATTTCAAAGGCAATTTATACTTGCTTTTCAATTATAAGGCACTTTTCCACTGGCGAGGCTAAAGTAGTTTTTAAGTTTATTCGTTACATACAAAAAAACAAATCTTTCCTCTTTACCTAGTCTGGCCATAAATACTGTTACAATTAAAAATAAGAAAGATATTACATTTGAATTTGGAATCTGTCATTTTTATACGATTGTTCATTGTATTTTCTAATTTTGGCGCCAATACATTGTACAATATTTTGCTATATTAAAATGGAGTGGGGTGATAAAGAAAACCGAATCGCTGTGATTGCATTACACAAAGTTGGTATGGAGCCGAATATAATTTTTAAAACTCTCCATACGCTTGGTATTAGTCAAATGTTTGTGTACCGGGCTATTAATAGGTACAATGAGACCTTCTCTGTTTGTGACAGAAAAAGATCTGGCCGTCCACGTAGTGTTCGTACGAAAATGGTGGTCAAAGCAGTAAGGGAAAGAATTCGAAGAAATCCTGTCCGAAAGCAAAAGATTTTATCTCGGGAGATGAAGATAGCACCCAGAACCATGTCACGCATTTTAAAAGATGACTTAGGACTTGCAGCCTATAAGAGACGCACTGGTCATTTTTTAACTGATAATTTAAAAAAGAATAGGGTGGTAAAATCGAAGCAACTACTGAAGCGGTACGCAAAGGGAGGTCACAGAAAAATTTTGTTTACGGATGAGAAAATCTTTACAGTTGAGCAACATTTTAACAAACAAAATGACCGTATTTATGCTCAAAGCTCTAAGGAAGCTTCCCAATTAGTCGACAGAGTGCAACGTGGGCATTATCCGACTTCAGTGATGGTTTGGTGGGGTGTTAGCTATGAAGGAGTGACTGAGCCATATTTTTGTGAAAAAGGTATCAAAACATCGGCACAAGTGTATCAAGATACCATTCTTGAGAAGGTAGTTAAACCCCTTAACAACACCATGTTCAATAACCAAGTATGGTCCTTCCAACAAGACTCAGCGCCGGGTCATAAAGCTCGGTCCACGCAGTCTTGGTTGGAAGTGAACGTTTCGGACTTCATCAGAGCTGAAGACTGGCCGTCGTCTAGTCCCGATCTTAATCCGCTGGATTATGATTTATGGTCAGTTTTAGAGAGTATGGCTTGCTCTAAACGCCATGATAATTTGGAGTCCCTAAAACAATCCATACGATTGGCAGTGAAGAATTTTCCCATGGAAAGAGTGCGTGCTTCTATTGATTACTGGCCTCAACGTTTAAAGGACTGTGTTGCAGCCAATGGAGACCACTTCGAATAAGCTTTTTATATTTTGAATTGTTTTTTATTTATGTATTAAACTAACACACTGTAAAAGTAATAAATATTATTTGCAATAAAAAAAAATGATTTTTCTTCGTAACAATATTTATGGCTAGACTAGGTATAATATTAGTATAGATATAAATTAGCGGGCTAGGAGGATAGAGAACTTAGCAATCAAAATAAAATGTCACTCAAAAAAAAGCTGAAACATTAAGCTATTATGTTCGAAACGGGTAGTAAACAAAACAACTATTTTCTTTTCCTGTAAGTCTCCACGTCCTTTATGTACATGTAATCCAAAAAGAGAAGCCCCGATATTGTTTAGATTTGAAATAGCACGGGTATGAAATAATCACGTCAAGAGATATTTTTTTTTTTAGGGTATCGTAGCCAAAATGGTAAAACGGAACCCATAAAGTTTCGTCATGTTCGTCCGCCCGTGCGTCCGCACCTTTGTTCAGAGACTGTTAGTGCTAGGAGGTTGTAATTTTGCATGGATGCACATATTACTTACGCCGACAAAGTGAATGAATAAAATTATATAAGAATTTATTTTTTTGGTATATGTATACATTACATCGCAGGTTTACACAAAAATGTAAAATATACCTGATTCCAATATTAGATGATTTATTTATTTAATTTATGTTCTAGAACCAAAAACTGGTAGACGATGTTCCGTGTCTGAGTGTACTTTGTGTTCTTGATTTATATGTGAAAATTCAGTAAAACATGCTTCATTCCCATGTACTGAGCTTATGAGAAATCTACTTATAACTGAATTCCTGGAAATTGATGTAGCTTACTTTCATCAGAAGTATTTATATAAACAACTCAGAAATACATTAATAAGGAGATTGAATGAGTGACAAAATACAAACATCAATTTATATCACCGAAATAAATCGCTAAAGGTGCTTATTCGCAAGGGAAGCGAAGCGAAAATTAAATAATTGTGTGCCGAAATTTGTATTTTCCCGTTTCACTTCCGAATTTGAACGGGAATAGTTTCAATTACTGACTGATTTAAGTAGGAAATGTCACATTGTGTCTTAGAGTCAGTACTGCGCCTAATCTCTCTCCAGTCGTGCTGGATTAAAGAAAGAGAGAATAAAGGATTCCACGCGGTACTTCCACATCGACCGATCTCGCCTTTGGAGAGCGCTGGAATATAGTGTAGACCCGGCTATTTTTGCTACTGCTTGCTATGAAATTGATTGAGTAACATAGGCTATATTTTGTCAAAAGTAGAGATCCCTACAAAAACTGCAATAATATAACTCAAGGTATAAAACGTACGACACCCGTGATTAGAAGGAATCGAATACTTGTTGGTTTTTGCGCCAGATTCGCCAGATAACGTTATTGTTCTCCGATTTAGTTAGTGATGAGAAAACAAATCAACAAGCACACTTGACTTGTTGAGTCTTGAATTCATGATTTAGATCACTCAACTTTCTTTCTCCACAGCTTTGGGTTTTTTAGGCATATTGCTAAATTTGAGCATAGAGGCTGTTACATAAAATCCTAAACTTATAGGGCATTCACCCCTAAAATATTCCTGCAATTTCAGATCCATGTAACATTCTCGAATAACATAAGACGAAGAAATATCAAGAAAGCTATTTGCCTTATATTTTTGTTAGTGTTCAAAGTCTTGTTATTCCCTAAGGCTATTTACTCAAACTGCTTTGGCAATACGTCTGTCTGCGCTGGTTATACGTCTCCAGGCTACGTTTAGAAACAATTATGAAGCCGTCTAAGTCTTTGATGTGATGTCTATTAGACTGTCAATGGTTTTAAATATATTAAACACTGGGACTAACGAGCATTACTTACCGTTAAATTGCTTGACGCTTCGAGCAAATTACTTCAAGATCGTTGGGACAGTCTGTTTGTGAACACGTCCGGTAAAATGAACCATATTCAATAGTGTGTTATCATTGTTATTATATTATTTATCTGCATTTACTAATATTTCAGAGAAAATTAGCAGTCTTGAGAGTGAAAAGAATATTTTTTATCGCGAAAAATTGACGTTGACGCCGCCGAAAACCGCGGGTAAAAGCGAATAAGGACATTATATTTTGAACCTCTTTTCTATTATGTGGCCGCTAATTTGTTATTTTTGAAGAAAGTTAGTTTCCACAACTTCCTACACCGTGGGTGTCAAACTTATATACGAACTCAAACAGTTTATGAAAAGTTTCATTCGTCAAATATGTCCTGAGTGGGCGGACCTAAGCCACAGTCTAGAAGTTTGTAATTATAATTGAGTACACGACTTCAGTGCTAGTTTACTAAGTCAATGTTAAATAAATATGTAGGTACAACATTATACATATTATAAAACTATTATATATACTACGGGTCTTAATCGCGTGAATAATTTAAAGTAAAATATCTTGTTTATTGCCTGATGTCTCGACCATATTGCAACGGCCATGGTCACGGGTAGACTGTGCAATACGGTCGAAACGTCGGGCAATAAATTTTATAATTTGTAGAAATCGCGAAAGTTTATCAACATTGTACACATTCAAAACGCCTCTGATGCATGATTGAAGACACATTACCCGTTTGTTAAGGCTCAATCAAGACAAAAAGAGTGAGGAAGAAGGAGGTGGAGAATAAGGACAGGGATGGACAGAGAGAGAAGAAGGAGAGGAGATTTTAAGTAAACCAGCTCGGTGACACATCACTCATAGTCATTGCCTGGAAGAATTTTATTGAAACTATTGGTGGATCGTGAAAAGACCTAATCATAATTATATCTAATTCATCCGTAAGGATAATTTTTAGGACAGTCGACCAATTTTGATTTCAAATATGCCCCAATAGTTAGCGTATGCTTACGGTTGGGGCATAATGGCGAGCCAAATTTTGCCGTCTTTGATGAAGTGGTCTTTGAGATTTCATATTTAGTCATAAATATTAAGAGAGATGGAAACAAAGAAAGAAAAGATTGAAAGGAGATAGAAAATAGAAATTCAATTACCGTCAGAAACGGAGAAAAATAGAAAAGATTTAATTTCAAGGCATTTCGTAAGTAAAAAACATTTACTCCACTGTAGAATTTTATAAGTTGAAATACGGTCGAAACGTCGGGCATATTTAGTCTTAAAATAGAATATTATTATGCGATTAAGACACGTAGCTTATAAAATTGTATAATAATATGTACAAATCGCGAAAGTTTACGCACACATATTTATTCCACTATAGAACTTCACTGATATCGGGGCACAGTTCAATTTGGTGTACCTTTCCGATAACTTATACTACACTGACGGACTTATAAACTGCATCAAAGTAATAGACGACTTTGAAATAAATATTTTAACCAAGTATGCAAACTTTCTATACAGATTTAAATTGAAACCTCTAGATTGGTTCGTGAACTTTAAAACAGCGTAGGATCATATCTTTAAGTTTAAGTTTATGTACTGGAAAGGACCTTAAGACCTTTTTTGAAGAAAAAACAGAAGTTTAAGGAAAAATTGTTTAATTAAAAAATTGGTTTTAACAATAGACACAAACTTTATGCAAGGGTTTATTTGTGTTTTAATAAGGTGTATTACCCCCACGTGCCCTTATTACGGATTCTAATCGGTTCCGCATAGATTTTATAAGGGTTTTTAAAAGATCTTGCGGAATATTGTCCCATTCTTCTGAAAGTGCTGTTCTTAGTGCTGCCACTGTCGTAGGCGAAGGGTTTCTCGCATATACAGCTCTTTTTAAATTGTCCCAAACATGCTCGATGGGATTAAGATCCGGGCTGCGTGCTGGCCAATTCATTGTACGTATCCCAACCTCTTCGCAATAATGTTGAACTTGTGCAGCTGCATGCGGCCGGGCATTATCCTGCATTAAAGTAAAATTTTCGCCTATGAATCCCATGTAAGGCACCACGTGATCTTCTAATATCTCTGTTATGTAGCGATGTGCTGTCAAACCCCCTCTATTACCGTTTTGACGGACCATGTCTATGAACACAAGTTCTGTTCGCCCGTTCATCGATATGCCACCCCAGACCATACATGAACCGCCTCCAAAAGGAACACGCTCCTCAATGCAACTTTGAGCATATCGCTCCCCACGTCGACGATAGACTCTTCTGCGACCATCTGCACCATATAAACATGTCCTACACTCGTCCGTGAACAATACAGAGGCCCACTGCTCTTCTGTCCAATTCAGGTGATGACGCGCAAATCTTAAGCGAGCTTGTCTGTGAGCTGCAGACAACTTTGGACCATTTGCTGGTCTAAAAGGGGTGATAGCCGCTTCCTTTAACCTTCTTCTTATTGTTCGTGCACACACGTTTTTTCCACGCACTTCATTAAGCTCGGTTTTGATGTTAACTGACGTGAGGAAACGATTTCGCAGGGAAGTTGTAACAATAAATCGGTCATCACGACCTGTGGTTGCTCGAGTTCTGCCTGTACCACGTCTCCTCCTGTAAGAACCTGTCTCTACAAACCTTCTGTATATTCTACAAACCGTAGACTGGTTTAAATTTAAATTTCTACCAATCGTTCGTTGATCCAAGCCCTCCCGCACCAATGCTACAATTTGTGCCGCTTGTTCGGACGAAGTATCCATATTATGGTTCAAAAACTCTCGATGTGTTAAAAAACTAACCCAACAATTATGCTGGTAACAATAATTCAATTGACCAAACAAAAAAAATCAATGAGAATTAATTTAAAACTTTGCTATAAATAACACGCAAATCTGATACTACGAGTAAATTTTCTTTTCCCGGCTATATTCATTTGTTTTACCGCAGTTCTATTTTTAAATTTAATTTTTTTTTAAGATTAAGAGCCAGTCTTTCCATATTTATATAATTTAATCTAAAAAGTTTGCATACTTATTATAAAAAAATCCTTTTAGAGTAAACCTGAACTTTGATGCAGTTTATGAGTCCGTCAGTGTATATAAATTACAGTGCGAAAAAGTAAGAATAATTACGGTGCCTCGGTACCCTAAATAATTAATCCATCAACCGTAAAAGTTAGCAGTTGAAAGTATCTGGTAAATTGTTTATAATGTTGCTTACAAATAAAGGTTTTTAAATTTACCTATAGTTATTTTAGAGTGAAGTTGTGTTTTTTTAACATTTCTTACACAAAAATATGTGTGGCACTCGGGGACTGCCACGGTAAAGCTATTGCATAGCATTATTTATCAACTTATGCAATTATTATTATTTATTTATTTTTTATTTATGCAGTATTTTTTTTTATTACATTTCGGAGCAGCTCGTCTCGATCCGTGCGAACTTCGTACAGTCGTACCATATACATTTACGTTAAGTGAACGCTGGGTCGACATGGTGGGCCGGGGGGTGTTAGGTTTTATTTTCGTTACAGAATTTCTTGATTCGGTCGCCGCGCTCAGAGCCCGCGATAAAAGCTATTCAATAGCTTTATATTTTAGTTATAATAGTGGTCAAATACACACGATACCGCTGTTTTGTGGTACCTGCTGTAGGTCTAAGCCATAAGCCGTCTTAAGGTTCATTTCCGTGCATCGCGATCGATCGCGAGCCGCTCGCGGCTTACGACAAGCGGCTGAGGTAAGTGACAGACGCGCGCGGCCGTCGACTGTCGTAGGCCTGCGCGCGCACTGTGAATATTGTCGCATCGGCGGCGAGCGTCAGCCGCTTGTCGTAAGCCGCGAGCGGCTCGCGATCGGCCGCGATGCTCGGAAATGAACCTTTAGATGGTACGACCAGTGTCAGTTACTCTGCCACGAAATAGTTGAAAAACACATTACTGCATTTCGGTTGAAAGGTACTGTAGCAAGTATAATTACTGGGCAAATGAGACCTATGAACTAATGTCTCAAATGAGGAGTGCAGTGCGGTGATATTCAGATCTTTGCTAAACAAGGATTTGGTTGGCACTGATATTGTTATGGGCTAGCGTGACGTTTACCACCAGGCGCTCAACCTCAAAGTCTGCGTAAATAATATGTGTATCCATGTAAAATTACAGCCTTCTAGCACTAGTCCCTAGTAGCTAAGCTGCGGATGGTTACGCCGTTTTGGGCTTCGGGACCCTACCAACAAAACCTTTGATACTAATGAATTCACACTAAAAATAAATTACACTCTGTTTCCAAAATCAAGCAAAACTGAAAGCGAATGTAGTTTGAAACATAATTTTCAACTAGAAATAGAATTCCACGTGTACATTGTTTGTACAAAGTTTATGTGTGTGTTTGTCAGCGTCAAACTCTGGTACATTTGTGCTCATAATTGTGTTAGGCATATAAACCATTGTAGTGTTTGTTTGTTTACTTGAATTATGTACTTAGGAGAATTCAATGGTTGAGAGAAAGTTTAAATGTTTTGTTTAATTTTTTAATTGTTTTTCTTGATGACATAGTGGTAGTGCGATAGACACAGTGCCTCAGTCATGGCGACCAATCTTGTCAGAGACTAGTCATCTACGTAGGAGGTATTATAGTGCACAAGTGAGTGCACAGACCAAAATACACTCCCTATTCCCTCACTCTCATAGTCATATGGGACGGAAATCCAACAAGACGCGATTAGGCACAGGAGTAACGCCTTTTACTACCTTTTGTTTAAAGATAAGTATTCGTTATTTGTAAACATTATACAATTATATATAATACGGGTTTTACGTAACGTTTCGACCGTTTTGCAACGGCCGATTAAGACCCGTAGTACTTATACATAATTTTATAATATCACAATGTGGAATGGGTCCCACATTACTAGCAACCTTGTTAATCCCTAAAGCTAAGCTCAAAGGTTTGTGTGAGGAGTGGGTAGAGCTCACGTCGGTATTATAATGGATAGGATTCAAACCCGCGACCTCCTCTCTGATTCTTTCCGCCTCTCGCGATTGCGATTCCGATGCCTTAGCCATTAAGCGTTCCAAAATTTGTATCCGTGAGCGATATCTATGTGTACTTGCGTCGAGCCGGGATTCTACTAAATATTCCATCTGTCCTCTTGGTATATTACGCCCTAATGCACTGGTTAAATTCATTTGACTGCCTCAATAGCGCGGTAGTTGTGTTTACGACTGCTGCGCAAGAGAACGAGGGCTCGATTTCCACAAATTGTTCTTCCGAGAGTCGGGGTGTACTCTTTGTTCGTGAACTGAATGTTGGTTAAGTCCCCCGCAACCTGCGATACAGGGCTTGTAGCCTATTGCGGGTGTAGCCTTTTATAAAAAAAAAATACCTCGATTAAATAATTTCTAAAATCCCAGCTGACATTCCCTTCCAACTGACAGTCGAGGTCCATATTTGAGCACCATTGGACCATTAATGTTTTATAGTGTGATATTTGTGTGCAGCTACCCGCGGACATGTACGAGATTTATGACGTCACACTAGAGCTCAAAATTATGTGTTGGTTTTGGTGTTCCGTAATAAAATGTGAAGTTTTTGTAGTCAATTATCTACACTCGTTTGTTGATTTCCATATGGTTCAGAATTTTATGTGATCTATACCTGTAGCTACATATAAACCCATATAATATGACGTCTCACGGCACGAATCTCCCCAGTAAAACCTAGTTATTATAGATCCTGAGGGTAATTGCCACAATCGCCACGCTTAGTGATCGCAGTAAGGCTTTAAAGTACGCAGAGGTCGCTGCTGGCCGGCCACCTGGACGACACCCACCGGAAGAGATAGGGTGGTACTATCCTCAAGCCGGTACCACATGGCACTATCCATGCTTACTTCTACCGAATTTAAGTGTTCTTTACTCCAATAAATTGTATTTGTAAAGTTTACTTTCAAGGCTTTGAGTTGAGATTTGCAACTATTATACCTACTCTGGATTTAAATTAATGATAAATTATTTATATGGAACAATGGATTTCAACTACAATTGGCACAAAAGTGTGCAAAATAACAGGAAGTTTATTTTTTATTTTTGTATCTGGTGAAATGTTTAATGTTCACGGCATAAAAAATGCTAACTGTTTTAACAGAGACGGTCACACGAGGATTGTTAGTAATATAAATCGACTTCTTCAATGATGCAGTGCCAGTGCATATGACTGCTATGCGAGAAGTTCGATTTCCACACGAGACACCACTTTGTGTGATCCACAAATGATTTGTATGTTTGTAAGGTCCCCCGCTGTGATGCAGGCCTTTAACGGGTTGTTGTCTTTTATATAACAAAAAAAAAGGGTTCCATAGCTGCCCAGCACAATAATGCAAAAAAAGAAGTGGGCTTTCGGTTGTTTTTGTTTCATACTAATTGCAACATTCTAATAGTATTATTCAATGGAATTTGTACGAAAAATTTGTTACTTCTCTCTTGGTCTGCTGTTGCAGCGGGGGATGAGGGCAGTATTAACCTTTTTAAACGTATATATAAAATTAAAGTGTTAAACCTCTATACTTCAACTCTAAATCAAATCTTCAAAATAATGTCAATATTGCCATATCCCCGTTTCCGTTTTAGAGCATATAAAGCGTTATGGTATGTAGCTTTAAAGAGCAGCCAATAGGTATAAAACCGTGCCTTCTTAGCTGTGATAGTTTTGCTTTTAATTTAATTATATATATTAACTACTGTCCCGAATTCCACATCTCCAAAAACAGCAATTTAGCTGGCAGGGGGAATACTTGACTCTAACAAAACGATGCGCTTTAAGTCTTAATTTTCACAAACGGATAACTAAATCGAAAAGTAATTTCCACAACCCCAGAACATTTTTAAAAGACCTATCCAACGACTAAAGTCTTTAATCAGTGCGTCCTACCCGTCATGACATACGGAGCCGAAACGTGGACACTGACGGTACGGCTGGTCCACAAGTTCAAAGTCGCTCAGCGGGCTATGGAACGGGCTATGCTCGGAGTTTCTCCTAGGGACAAAATCAGAAATGAGGTGATCCGGCAGAGGACCAAAGTTATCGACATAGCCCACCGGATTAGCAAGTTGAAGTGGCAGTGGGCTGGCCATATTAGCCGAAGAACCGACAACCGTTGGGGTAAACGAGTTCTTGAGTGGAGACCGCGGCTTGGCAAACGTAGTGTAGGACGCCCTCAAGCCAGGTGGAGTGATGATATACGCAAAACGGCTGGCAGGAGCTGGATGCGAGAAGCCGAAGATAGAACAAAGTGGCGTGCAATTGGAGAGGCCTATGTCCAGCAGTGGACTGCGATAGGTTGATGATGATGATGATGATCCAACGACATCCCTCACGATGGGGTAGGTGAGATTAAAGTATTATATTCCTACTTTCAGTTCAGGAGAGGAACCCGATTTTTTTTTTGCATAACTAATATGTATGTCCATGCCACATTACAGCATTCTAGTACCAAGTGTCTATGAGCTAACCTGGCGACAGACGGACAGACAGGCGGACGGCGACAAAACGGAATCTATATAAATTCGCTATGGCCATCATAGCGGGATTATATGGATTCCAGAACACTAAAAATGATATAACTGTAAACGAAGAAGAGAAATATTTGAGATTAGTGACCCTGACAGCTACGCCCGAAGGCATAGGACAAAATCCTACCCAAAATATTGTTTTAAGTGAGAACAAGTTTGTTTAGTCTATGTCCATCTGTTATTTAGAACATAATAGTTATTATATTAGCTACTTGGTGGTCACAGTACAGACTGTATCTAGTTTGTCAGATAACCGTGAGTTGTAACCAAGACATAATAAAGTCACAAGTAAGTTTACAATATCAAAATAGTTAGGTACATTCAAAACCGAAATCAGTTTAATATAGAAATAGTAATTGTGGTCTAGACATCTATGAACGCAAACACATATCTGTGTGCAACACATGCTGTTAATGTTAAATGTTTAATATAAAGGGAATTATTAAGCCTTAAAGTTAATTAAATAATAGCAGACTAGGAATCATAAAAAGATTTCAAATAAAACGGTGTTTTGCAGGTTCTGCAATAAAAAAAATATATATAGTCTAGTTAGTTGGTATTATAAATAATTTTTTATCAAAGGTAAATAATCTACAAAGGCAAACATCATACCTAATTGTATATAAAAACTAAAATTCACCTGCGTCTGTTTAGCTAATCTATGCGCAGTGGATTTTAATACAGTTTATCAAATTTCGGAGATTTTTTTGTTAATTACTAATGTTATAAAGCTAAGTTTGTTTGAACGCGATAATCTCAGGAACTACTGGTCCAAATTAAAAAATACTTTACTGTTAGATAGCCTATTTATCGAGAACTTATAGGCTATAGGAGCGGAGAAGCAAAGAAAAATATTGCAAAAACGGGGAAAATTTACCAGCCGAAGTTGCACGGGTCACCTAGTATTTTATAAAGTGACTAGCATTTTCTCATGCATTCGCTTATGTTAGGGTCTTAGCGACCCGTCTTGACATAAAATAAAAGTAAGTAACATACCTATGGCAGAGTCTAAGGGCGCGGACGTTACCTTATTATATTTATAATTCTCCAAACGCTCCTACTTATCTTTCTTCTCACTTACAATATTTGTGCTTTAATCATGACAAAAATCTTCGATCTTCTTCCTTTCTACTTCTCTGTCCGTCTCATAGTTCAGTCATAATTCATTCTTCTTTTTCGGTTCAGGCCTTCTTCTTGCCTTTTTGGAATGCGCTCCCTGTAGAAATTAGAATGTCCACTAGTCGTTTCGGATTTACAAAATAAAGTATACGTCAACTATACAAAAGTTATCTTTAGGATTTAACAGAGTAATCATTTGGCTTTGTTATGTATTATGTAGATTTATGTAAGTTTAAGTTTTCTTTTTCTTAATACGACTCCCGCATTATGGTACAAGCCCTGTGTTGCGGCGGACTTTACAAACATACAATTCACGGATACAAAGTACACTCAGACCCGGAACAACAATTTATGGACACACAAAGCGGTGTCCCGTGTGGGAATCGAACCCACAACCTCTTGCGTAGCAGTCTGATACACTCCCACCGCGCCACAGCGGCAGTCAAATAATATAAATATTTAGAAGCATAACTTAGTTATTAGGTATTTATTTTTTGATAGGTATTTTCCATGTTGTAATTACAAAATTGAAAATACCTTTAATAAAATTAAGTATGTAGATAATTTTATCAAAATAATAAGCACCTGCCATATTTTTCTCTTCTCCACCCAAAAGTTGACTGGTAGAGAATGCCTATGGCATTAAGTCCACCTTTTGCAATGTACTTAATTGCAGGAAGTTTTAAATAAATAATCAAAAAATTACGTGAACATTATAATAATATGCGACACAGATATATTTTTAACTAACACATGTATTCTCGGGCACAGTATTAATGCACTGTGAAATTTTTGATACCAATAAAGTATATGATTTAATAGATAAATTATATCCAGACGTACAAAAAATAAATAAAATCAGAAAGTTTTAGAGGATGAATGACTGTTTCATTGGCTCTTTAACACAAAAACTACTGAATGGATTTTAATGAAGTTTTATAGTGGAAGAAAAAGGAACTTACAGGAGGATGAAAATGATGCGTCCCTTCGATAGCAGCCTCCAGCGCGCCGGTTCAGGCGATATTTCTACCAAGCGTCACGAGAGGAGAGAGTTTGAGGGTTCACCACACAACACCAATATATTTGCACCTTTTGAGTTTTTTAGCGGGAGCGCGGGCGCACGGAGATACGTGTCACCGGTAAGCGAGTTGATTTACGAGTTGATTTACGAGAGAGTGAGGGCGGGGGTAGTCCGAATGAACGGAACAGGAAATGAATGGTGGTAAGAAAGGAATCGATTTGGAATGGAAGATCCTTCTCGAAAGAGTTAATGCGTGAAGTGTATTACAGTGTTGCAAGTATGTGTTTATGCTTTCAATTTCCAATGGATAAAATAATAATGACATTAAGTGCATATAAAAAATAATGCGAATGGCGCAGACATATAGTAATGTAGATTATTCATCAAAATATCATTTTAAGCTATAAAAATCAAACATAACGCAGGCAAAACTGTAAAGAAAACTTAATATTCATCATTCCATAATGGTACAATCAGAACATCCTACTTTTTGTTTAACCTCGTTTCCAATATCGGCACAAAATTTCCGAACGCACCTACACACCTCTCGCAACAAAACCACGTTTGCGCTTGCCACAATTTTTTGCTCTCATATATCCCACGCAGTAAATGGCATGGAAAAATGTTTTTGTAATTGAATACCGCTTGGATTTTTTTATTTATTTGTTCCACGAAGGTTGTGGTTCGCTGGAAATTTTCGGGCGTTTGTCGAGTTGATAATGTTTTTGGGTGTTCGATAGTTGGCTGGTGGCCCGTTTGTTGGCTGTTTTTTCAACGAAATAATGTTAGATCTGTGTTTATTTTTGTGCAGCGCGTGTCTTTATTTGTTTCTGTGTAGTTACATAGATATCGAAGTACTAGAAATGGCACAGGATGACGAAATAATGTTAGCTATACAAAGCTATGCGTGTAACAATATTCTAGTTTGTTAACTTGAATAGTTTCATAACACTATTATCTCTAATTCACATTTTTAAATTTATTGTTATTGGGTATGGATTAACGCGATCACGAGTTGGCGACTGCGACTAGAAACGTGTGAATTATAAATAAAAATAAAATAAAATAAAATGCGTTTATTTCTGTTATCTTAACCTCAACACAACAACATTTTAGCATTAAGGCGCTGACAACAGCCAAATAGGCTTATCCTAAACAATTTTTTAGCCAAATCTACGTAGTTTGTGACGGCAGAAAAAATATATGTTAATCTTGAACATATTTCTAAGAACCCTGTTGTATTCAAAACACGAATTTGAATTTTTTTCTCGATAAAAAAAAAATACAAACTAACCTCTTAAAATGATCTTCTAACAAAAATATCTGTATTACTTAACAACGTACGTTGGTAAAATAATTAACAATAACGTATCATGTTATAATACAGAATCTGGTTGTTTTTTATTTTCGACTACTCGACTTATTTTCAAGTAATTAATTGTTTTATGGTTTATAATTAGTTACGAGCGCTGCGTGATCGCGCTTCTCTTTCTTTTTTATGCAATCTGACAGTGATCGCAGAGACGCGCTGCTAGACGGACGTATGTCGCTTTGCCTCGCCATCCATTCACTTCATATTTTGTTTGTTGTTTGAAAAATTATAGACATTGGTAAAGAATATAAGTTTAATAAATATACTATTAATTTATACTATCTAAGTAGTTAATTTAAATATATTTAGTTCTAAGTTTAAAAATATTTGTTACTATAATTGGGAAACAAACAAAAATGTCGGAGGCCAGCAAAAAGCGCTTCTATACCAACAAACAAAAACATCTCATGGAAGTAGTAAAGTAAGTATTATATTTTTCATATTGACAAAATATTGCACGAACAGAAGTGAAATCGTAACCGAACCAAAAAGCTACACTAAGCTGTTTTGTACAACGTATAGCGAAAATTCATCTGCAACTGTGAAGCTCGTTTGGTCTAGCGGTATCTGCGTTGGTTCAGAATATCAAGTTTCGAGTTCGAAACCTAGGTTCGCCTGTTCAATTTTTGTATTTATTTTTAATATTTTCTTTTATCTTTTCAGTAAAAAGAGACGTTTGGCGAATAGTTCAGAAGCAGGTGAAATTTCGAAAAGTTTTTCACCAATAAGTTTGTAATAAGTACCTACATACTAATATAGATAATAATTTTATTATTTATATTACGTTAACACATTACACAAAAAGAATCGCCACATGGACAAAGAGGATCCCCTTTACATTTTAGAAAGATAGTTACAAACAAGTATAATGATAAACTATCACATTTGCATAGACCTACGACTATCTTAGAACTGGCCTAAAAGGAAAATACTCCTAAAATACTTGTAGCTTTATCCATTGTTTCTTGCCCTTTCCATACAAATAGTTGTGTAGGTTTTAGTATTTTTTACCTATATATGGCGATCTATACATACTGAAGTGTCTGTTCCTAATGTCAAAATTTTTTTTTAGTTAGTTTTTTACTAAATGCTATGAAAGTACGCATAGTACTTAAAACAAAAATACAGTTTTTTTTATCTGGCTGTCTGTCTGTGTGTTTGTTTCGACAAATCTCCAAAACGGCTGTACGGAGATTGACAGGACTCACTGTCAGACAGCTAATGATGTGAGGAGTAACTTAGGCTACGTCCACACCTAGTCTACAGCTAGTTAGGCATAATAGGTAAGATTAGTGTTGAAGAAAGTTTTTCTACGTTTAAATGTAATAAATATTTTATACAGATTAGGAAATGTGGCTGTTGCAGTTACATTAGAAAGTGATGTTATAATTCCTCTAGAAAATGTTACCAGGTAAAGATGATGCCCAAGTGATATGAAACTTCCTCATGTTCGTTCTTATACTTCTTATGTTATTCTGCCCTGCCAAGCCAACACACTGTAACTTTCAAAATCCGCTTTTGAGATATTTGACAAAATATGGTTTTGCTGATTATTTGCCTATTTTAAACGTAATTAGTCAATATTAAATAATTTTATGCATTAAATAGCTAGGGGTACATCTCTAGCATATAGCCAAACAGTATTTTTTTAATAATTTTAGTAGGGAAAAAATATATTGCCAAAAACTTGTATTGACAAGACAAATTATAAAATTTTAATAAATTCCTAACGAGGTAAAACACTGTAAAACATAGTACAGTGTTATAACTTTATGAACTAATTATACTATAACACTGTATCCAAGCATACAGTGTTTTGAAAAGATAGATGAAGTATATAAAAAATTTGATAATTTATAAATAAAACCAGTTATATGACGGCAAAATAAACTTTAATGAATATTTTAATGCACTTGCACACTATAATTATTAGAATCATAAAGGAGACATAACCAGGCCTTCTAATATTTTTACAAGCTTACACATCATAATGACAAACTTCTTTGGGTTTCTATGAGATCAATTGCGTATTATAGAATGTAATAAAGTAAGTAAATGTACTAAAATTAAAAAATATATTAAAACAAAGAACGTAACAAAACATGAACTTTATTCTTTGAGATCAATATATATAGTAAAACAATATAAAAAACTAGTTTTGAAGACGATTACAAATCAGAATCAATATTTTTATCGAGAACAGGTGCTGTCATCATCAGCCTATCGCAGTCCACTGCTGGACATAGGCTTCTCCAATTGCACGCCACTTTGTTCTATCTTCGGCTTCTCGCATCCAGTTCCTGCCAGCCGTTTTGCGTAAATCATCACTCCACCAGGCCTGAGGAGTCCTACACTACGTTTGCCAAGCCGCGGTCTCCACTCAAGAACTCGTTTACCCCAACGGTTGTCGGTTCTTCGGCTAATATGGCCAGCCCACTGCCACTTCAGCTTGCTAATTCGGTGGGCTATGTCGATAACTTTGGTTCTCTGCCGGATCACCTCATTTCTGATTTTGTCCCTAAGAGAAACTCTGAGCATAGCCCTTTCCATAGCTCGACGAGCGACTTTGAACTTGTGGACCAGCCGTACCGTCAGTGTCCACGTTTCGACTCCGTATGTCATGACGGGTAGGGCGCCCTGATTAAAGACTTTAGTCTTTAGACATTGTGGGATCGACGATGAGAAGACTTGACGTAGCTTACCAAACGCTGCCCAACCCTACCGAATTCTCCTGTTCACCTCGTCCTCGAAGTTGTTTCTCCCTAACTGCAATGACTGCCCGAGGTACACATATTCTTGAACAATTTCGAGAACGGCGCCGTGCACCGCTGTCGGTTCCGGTAGTACATGTTCATTGAACATGACCTTGGTTTTATCCAAGTTCATCCGTAGGCCGATGCGTACAGAGGAGTCAGCCAGGTCATTCAGTATCCGCTGCAGGTCCTGCAGCGTTTCCGCCATGATGACAATTTCATGTGCAAATCGCAAGTGAGAGATGTATTCACCATTGACGTTGATGCCCCGCCCTTTCCAGTGCAGCGTCTTGAACATATCCTCCATTGCATTTGTGAACAGTTTCGGGGAAATAACGTCCCCTTACCTCACTCCTCGATGCAATGGTATAGGTTTTGTTTGCTGATTCTGTACTTGGACGGACATGGTGGCGGCTTCGTAGAGACATCTGATCACTTGTATATATCGCCAATCTACTTGGCATCGCTGCAGCGACTCCAGAACGGACCAGATTTCAATCGAGTCAAAGGCCTTCTCATAGTCCACGAATGGTAGACACAGGGGCTGATTATACTCCTGGGTCTTTTATATAATCTGCCGCACTGTGTGGATGTGGTCTATGCTGCCATATCCGCTCCGAAATCCACCCTGTTCCGCTGGTTGGAATTCGTCAAGTATTCGCGCAAGGCGGTTCGTGATGACTCTTGAAAACAGCTTATAGACGTGGCTTAGAAGAGAAATAGGTCGGTAGTTCTTCAGCCGGGTCTTATCTCCTTTTTTGAAGAACAAGACGACTACACTTCTACTCCATGCCTCCGGAGTTCTCCCTTCAAACATGACAGCATTAAAGAGCTTTTGGAGCTCCCTCAGTACGGGTTTACCTCCAGCCTTTAACAGCTCTGTTGTAACGCCATCCTCTCCAGGGGCTTTTCCATTTTTTAGCTGTCTAAGAGCCAGCACGATTTCTTCAAGGTTGACTTCTGGCAGGTCTTTGGTGTAGTGGCGTGTAAGAGTGGCTGTAGGACCTTCATTTTCAGGATCAGGTCGAGATGCATGCGAAGCGTATAGCCGGTCATAGAAGCCTTCCACTTCGGAGAGGACTGCCGGCTTCGAAGAAACGACTTTTCCACTTGGTCAACTTCGTCAGTTGGCTTCTTCCAAGAGATTGTACGAACACTTTTGACCCCGGTTCTGCTCGATCGCTCTTTTAATCAAAAGAGTGTTGAAGCACCGAAGGTCTTGTCGTATAAGCTTGTTGATCTCTTGGTTTAGAGCGCGCTTTTCCCACGAAGTGACGGGGGGGTTTTCACGTCGTTTTTTCATTAGCCCTAAAGTCTTTTCCGAAAGCTTTGACTTCTTGCCCTTACGCTGCATTTCACAAAATCTCGTACCTTCTTCCCTGAGTATCCGAACCACATTTACGAGCTTCTGGTTTACGTCTGTTGTGGTTTTCATGGCAGAAAATCGGTTATCCAGGTTTGACTGGAACGCTTCGGATCCTATCATGGTTTGGAGCAAAGTAGGTCGAAGCCTGGACCTCTTCAGACGGGCACGTTCCGGCTTGAAGTCGATATTCAGAAAGCCTCGTACAAGTCGGTGATCACTGCCGGTATTAAACCCGTTGATCACGGTGACGTCTCTGTATGCTTTATGTCCGGCATGATGAAGTCGATTTCGTTTTTCGTCATAGTGTCGGGGCTTTGCCACGTCCACTTCCTTTGGGGCCGTTTCTTGAAAAAGGAGTTCATCAAGAAGAGCCCCTCCCGACAAAGTTGACTAGCATTTGCCCCCTATGATTTCTGCTTCCAAATCCATGGGATCCTACTACCAATTCGCTGCAATTTTGTACTCCCACTTTAGCGTTGAAGTCCCCCATAACAACGTTGTAGTGGGTCTTAGTGGTGGAGTGCCCTCGATATGTCATCAAACATATCGTCCACTTCGTCGTCTGGATGTGCCGAGTTCGGTGCGTACACTTGCACACACACGACTGGCGTAAACCGAACCGCCTTCAACGTGAAAGAAACAAGGAAGAGGAGTCTATAATAGCGCATGAAAGAGCGAGATAGTAATACTGTTGTCAACTCTACTTACGCTGGTTGGCTAACATCAACGCGCGAGCACGCGACACTGTATTTTTCTAGCGACGCGTGTAGTTTGTTTTGACAAAACACTGTATACTATGTTACAGTTTTTGTTTATACCTTATTTTAAACGCAATACAGTGTTTTTTTACTTGATTTATCTTGCAAAATAACCGTTGAAATGAAAAAAGAGTCAATCAGGGGTACTAAACAGACATAAAGAAATTGATTGGGCATTGTTAAGCTAAAATACTGTAAGTCGACTTACAGTCTTTTGGATTGGCACGGCAGTATTGTAAGTCATAGATTTTTTCCATCACTGGTTTGAAGTATCGGCAAAGGTATCTGAGACAGTTGAATCCACCGATAATATTCCTAAACTTGAGGTAAATATTATTATTTTGAACAGGTTGTCGAAGATAAAATCTGGCAGTTAGTATTTAGTTACTAACGCATAGGTAAGCTTTAAGTATTATTTTTTTTAGACTGCTACAAGTCACCCTGCACAACAAAAAATCGTTATAAATATTATTATTATTATTACATCGGACGACGAATAAACTTATCGCATTTATTTTTAAATCTTCAGAATATTTCTCGCCCTTACCCCTAAACCCTTGGGTTGTAATTTAAAACACATTAATTTGGTAGGAGAAAACATAAATGGATTCTTGTCGAAGTTCACTCTTTTGTGTAGGATGTGCAATTTAAAATTTATCATTAAAAGTGATTCCAGTGACGAAAATTATTTACCAGTCAATTATTGTGCTGTAGCAGGTATGTTATCAATTTTCGGAGGACTTCAAACTTGGAAGAATTTTCTTCAGCTCTAAATTTACCTTATGTCAAATAAATAATAATATAATTAATAAAAAATAATATATATTATTAACTATCTGTGCAAATAAATAAAATTGAAGAGTCTGTTTGTAATATCAAAATAACAGTTTTATGCATATATATTAATTATTATGGATAACATATATCCATAATAATTACTGATAACAAAAATACAGTTTTTTTTGTCTGTCTGTCTGTCTGTTTGTTCCGGCAAATATCCGAGAGCAAATAAATTATAATTATGCGAAAATATTTAAAATGTTGCTAATATATTTTCGAGTTTTATTTTTCTTTCTTTTATATTGTTTTGAAGTTCATAGCAAATAAAGTCTCCTGAAATAATTAAAAATACAAACATATAAAAAATATTTATTGTTTTTTTTAATCGCCCTGTCTAATTTCTTTCTAGTTCTTCATATAGAACAAAAAATAAAGCGCCATCTATTGGTTTATTGTTTATTATTGACCGCGTCCTTGTGTTGGTAGTTCGCTGTTTTTACCGTCCTTTATCAATGGCACTAGGACATCGGAGAAATAGTGGGCGTGGCTAAAATAGTGAAACATCGAAGTTCAGTAGCTGTTGTCAGCGTCTTAAATATATATAAATATTATTATGCACGGGACACCAAACGTGCGATCCACAATTTTAGTTCTAGTTTCACAGTACGTACGTTGTGTCTGTGTTTTGATTAGCGAAACAGACGCGAGATGGAGTTACCTTTAAAAAAAAACACTTATCCAATAAAATATTTCTATTATATTTATAAAACAAATGAATTTCAGGAATCTTGAAGTCTACGCCACGAAAATACTCTGCAAAGCTTCAGCTTTCTAGACCCAAGGATTTGTTAAAAGAGACAGACATTCGAGTTTAGTACATATAAACAGGCTGGCCTCCATTTAACAAAACCTTGGCAAAAACAATTTTGTTTTATCATCAACATTACCCCAAGACTCTTAAAAACTCAAAAGAAAACTTAAAACATTTTTCATTTATCATCAAATTCCCATTTCAAAAGCATGAAACTTAAAAAGTACATTTTAGCGGACTGTACTAACGATGCTGACCGTACATCACAGTAACTGCGCTAAAAAGAACGTTAGAACAACATTAAGGTACAGAATACCGCGAGCACAGAAGGCAAACTACCCCCCCCCCCCCCTATATAAGTAGCATAAATACTAATCGAATATAATGATCTTCAGAACACGCAGTGACGTCATTCCGATATCATTCTATTCGCCAGTGTTAGTTATTATTCCGTGAAATAGTAATGTTAAATTGTACTGTAGCAAGTGTAATTGCTGGTCAAATGAGATTTATAAACTAATGTCTCAAATAAGGAGCGCGGTGTGGTGACATTCTGATCTTTGTCAAACTAGGATTTGGGTGGTAATGATACTTTCGCGATTTGTACACATTATTAAAATATATATATTACGGGTCTTAATCGCGTGAATAATTTAAGGTAAAATACCTTGTTTATTGCCCGACGTTTCGACCGTATTGCAACGGCCGTGGTCACGGGAAGACGCGTCTTCCCGTGACCACGGCCGTTGCAATACGGTTAAGACCCGTAATATATATATTTTAATAAGGTAATGAAACTGTTTGTGCTATCGTGACGCTGACTATCGGGGTCCTTATTCACTATATTTTTAACATATTGCAAAGCTTTTTCGCGGGCTTTGACCGCGGAGACCGAATCAAGAAATTCCGTAACGAAAATAAAACCTAACACCCCCCTCTCCGCCTACCATGTAGCTCGGCCGAGCGTTCGCTTAATGTATATGTATATGGTACGACTGTACGAAGCTCGCGTTGATAGAGACGAGCTTCTCCGAAATGTAATGAAAATAAAAAAAGCGAACTGGCGGTGCGCTCAAAGATGTCCACCACATGACATCTGCGAGAAGCGCGGGCTTGACGCGAAAACGAAACAAAAGATGGTGAATAAGGACCCAGGCGTACGATATGTATACGTATGCTCTATTTTATAGTATAGAAAAAAATGTTAAGGAAGCTGCATAGAAAACGCACTAGACGCACACGGATGCAGAATCGGGGCACGCCTTTCGAAAAATGCATCGATGAGATCTTCGATACATGTCCGTGAACGATATCTATATTATGTGCGTCGCTCCAGTGAAGTTCGTATGAAGGTAGCCTTCTGTACTCTTGGTATTCTGTGATTAAGGGTACTTTTTGTTACAGTGTTACATGGCTATCGTGATCAATCGCGCCTGTATTTTCTGCTTTAGTTTTTAAAGCTGTTTGATTTTTTAGACTTTTGAGTCCAGTATAATATAATCGTACCTATGGGGCGAAGATAGATTATTTAAGTTTTGGTATTATTAACAATGTGAAAAGATAATTTAACTTAAGATATCAACGCAACTTAGATTACTTCGTCTCTATTATTGACTGCCTCTGTGGCGCAGTAGGAGTGCATCCGAATGCTACGCAAGAGGTCGTGGGTTTGATCCCCACCCAGGATAAAACTTTGTGTGACGAGCACGATGGTTTATTCTGTGTCTGGGTGTTATTTATCTATAATATGTATGTATTTAAAAAAATATAAGTATGTATAAGTTGTCTGGTTACCATAGTACAAGCTCTGCTTAGTTTGGGATCAGATAGCGTTGTGTGAGTTGTCCCAAGATATTAAGATATTAACTATTATAGGTAAGGCTTACAGACTAATAGACAGCCAATAACTAATATACATTTACATACTCAAAAATTTAGCTACAGAAGTATTTAAATATGTTCAAAATGTTAACAAATTGCGACAGTTTATGAATATATGTTTGTAAACTTTCGCGACTTTGTTCACATTATAGAATTTTATAAGCAACAGGTCTTAATTGCGTAAATTTGTTTTATTGCCCAATCTAGTCTAGCCTAGTCTACCCGTGACCACGGCCGTTGCAATACGGTCGAAACGTCGGGCAATAAAAGAAAAAGAAAAAGGTATTTAGCCTTAAAATAAAATATTTTACGCGATTAGAACTGGAGTAGCCTAAAAAAATCTATATAGTTTATGAATACCCAAAGTACTTAATAATTATCACTCAATAATAAAAGTTCAAATGCATCTTAAAGTACACTAACCTCATTACCTCTTGACGACTAATCTTCAAGTACAAATTAATGGCAGGTAAAATCAGGTTTCGCAGTAAGTACTGCTGAACTACAGGCCCCAAGAGGACGCTAGTTACAAACTCCAAACGAAAATTAACCAGTACCTTTCATGAATAATTCAACAATTTCAAAATGGCTCGATCAATTCCTGCAATAAATTAAACAGGAAGGTATAGCAGTGGAAACATGTTGAAGGTTAAATGTTAACTTGTAACAACGAAGTAAGGACCATTGTGGACGAAGGGAACATGATTTGGACCGGAAAAGGTTTCAGAGTAAGTCTATTTTCAACTGATTCTCGCTGCCACAGCGAAATCCTGTTTCAGAGCATACTGATTACTATTCTTTACAGTTTAATGCCAGGAGAATGTGCATGTCGACGTGCGATTGTTAATTTTATACAAAGTAGTGATTTATTTCAAAGAAAGTCTGTGCTACATAGTATTTACAGAATTCGCTTCGACTCGGTGTTACGTCAGCTTAACCAATATATATATAATGCCACCATTACACTTTTGATTGATTATATTAAAGACAGCTGACACGTGCAACTTAGATTGCGTATTTTTTTCAATTCGGTTCAGTACTTCCTGAGATTATCGCGTTCAAACAAACAAACTCTTCAGATTTGTAATATTAGTATTTTGCGTAAATTTCCCCCGTTTTGCAACATTTTTCATTGCTGCTCTGCTCCTATTGGTTGTTGCGTGATGTTATATAGCTTATAGCCTTCCTCTATAAATAGGCTATCTAACAGTAAAATAAGTTTTGAATTCGGATCAGGAGTTCTTGAGATAATCGCGTTCAAACAAACAAACTCTTCAGCTTAATAATATTAGTGGGTACCTATAGATTAAATGAATGATGATGATGAACAATACACACTCATTTACCTTTAGCATCGCATTACTTAAACTACTCCTTGACAAAATGCTATTATAATATAAATTACTTTTTAAATGACATAATATTGTAATTTTTTATTTATTCTCATAACTTTAATACAATTTAATTCACCAATGACATGTACTAATTTATAATTCAATTGACTACTGTAATACAATTTAAATCCCCAATGACAAGTACTAATTTATAATTCAATGTTTTAATAATCTAATTTAATATAATGCTCAATATTTGTATGTGTAAATATTTGTATGTGTAGATGACAAAACATAGCGCAATATTTTTTATTTATAAGACAACATTGTATGTATCTATGTTTTACAAATACATTATTTAATTGATTGATTGATTAATCGCCAGAGGTTGTCTTTTAACAGAGACATGTCTAAAAACCGGGCAAGTGCATGTCGGGCCCCGCACAATGTAGGGTTCCATAGTACCCCCCCACCTCCCCATCCGAATAATGTGGCTTGAGAAGTGGGTTTCTGTTGATTTTATTTCATACATTATACCTTATAACGTTATACCTACTTAATAATAATTTTCAATGGAAATTGTATGAAAATTTTGTTACTTCTCATTTGATCAGCTGTAACTTATAAACTTGTAAAGTCTACTTAGCTGTGGTAGTTTTTCGTTTAATTTTACTATATATACTACTATCACACTATTTTCATGGGTATGTACCTACCTAACATCAACCATTTAGCTGGCAGGGAGGGGGGACACTCGACTCTAACAAAATTGGCAGTTTAAAGCTTTATATTTCACAAACGGACCTTAAATCTAAAAATAATCTTCACAACCCCTAAACGTTTTGAAAATACTTATCTAATGATACCCCACATCATGTGGTAGGTGATAAAAAAATTAAGAATAAAAAAAAGTTCACGTCTTTCACTTTGTCGGCATAAGTGATATGTTACAGAAGTGATTATGATTATCCATGCAAAATTATAGACTTCTATCACGAACAGTCACTGAACTAAACTGCGGACGGATGGACAAGGCGAAACCATGAGGGTTCCGTTTTGCCATTTTGGCTACGGTAGGTACCTACTGTAAAAATCTTAGCAAATAACATCACAAGTAACTGAAGGTTAGTAAGAAATATAAACCACAACTTGTGTGAAAACGGTCACCCATCTATGAATCTAACAGAGATAATATTGCATAATCTTTTGATCTGCCGGAACAAAAGAATTCGTACTTCTTGATCTAAGAAATACACTGAATATCTCTGTTATAACTACATTAATAACACAAAAACACAGGTAAATCATAACAGCTTTATTTGCCGTGAGCAACTTGCAGTTTTCAAACTTAATTATTGTCTTTCGTATCTCTAGTCGCAAGAGATAATCAGCTAAAAGCATCTTTTCTTCTTGTTTCACTTCGTACGAACTGAGAATTCGTATTTCACTTGCTATTATATTTAAGAAGACAGTTGACGGAGTAAGAAGTTATTTATGTACTCGTATTTAGTGAGGAACTCTTGTATAGATGCATATTGGAACCATGTTGATAGCAACAAGCACATGTTTTAAAATAACACTAGTTACCACCCCATCTCTTTCCGTGGATTCCATCAAGGCGACTAAGGGATTTCACTTCAGAGGACGGGTAGTAGTATTTTACGCGTACTTTAAGCTCGACAAGCGTGGCGATTAGGAAATTAACCGAGGATCTTCTATAATAATTAGGTTCTACTCGGAAGACCCATGCCTAGCAGTGGGATATCATATGAATAATGCTGGGATAAATCAAATGGGAAATGATCTTATTGATCGTTTGGCCTGTTGGTCTAGTGGTAAGTGGCCCTGACTGCTAAGTCGGAGGTCGTGGATTCGATCCCCACCCAGGATAAAACTTTGTGTGATGAGCACGATGGTTTATTCTCTGTCTGGGCATTATTTATCTATACTTCTATACTTAATATTATAAAGAGGAAAGATTTGATTGCTTGTTTGATTGTTTGTTTGTATTGAATAGGCTCCGAAACTACTGGACGGATAAAATGCCTACCATGTAGCTCGGCCGAGCGTTCGCTAAACGTATATGTAAAAATGTTTTTATTGAATAATAAAATTCACAATTAAGTACTCAATTTCGTCGAAAAGTGTGTGTTTGTATATGGTACGACTGTACGAAGCTCGCACGGATCGAGACGAGCTGCTCCGAAATGTAATGAAAAGAAAAAAAAATACATTATTTAACTTATCCAATTAAAAATATATATATTTTTTTTTAATTGCATAAGTTAATAGTTAATTGTTAATTGGTCGGCCGAGCGAAAAATATATATTTTTTATTTTTTTAAAACAACATTTTTTTTTTGTTTTTTTAGTTGATAAAAAATGCTATGCAATAGCTTTACCGCGGCAGTCCCCGAGTGCCACACATTTTTTTTTATTGCCTTTAAAGTATGCTCCTTCAGAAACGTTATACTTACGCCAACGAATAATCCAGTCATCAAAACATTTTTTAAACGCTTTTTCCGGAATTGAGTTCAGTTCTCGCTGCGAATTCTCCTTAATATCTTCTACTGAATGAAAAGAGATGCTACGAAGTGGTAATCTTTGTAAATAACGGCTATGTTCAGAAGATTTTCAGACATTATTTTCTTCATTTTTGCGATGTTAACTTCTGTTGAAGACGTTGATAACCAGAGCAAGCCAAATCTTCAATCACATCTCGACCGCTTTTGAACGCGTTGTACCACTCATAAGACTTCTGTAACATTTCAGGGACTCTAAACACGAAATTCCATAGGCGATGCAAAATTTAAGAGAAACTCTTTGTTGGATGTTTTTGTCCATTATGAAATTCGCAATACACACTAGATTATGATTTAAACAAAAACAGCACTGTATGCACTGTTTACAGCATTGCCCAAATGGAAAACTATTGTGTGAATTTTTGTTAGATTGACACAACAAATTCCCAACAACAAAATTGAATTTCGAACCATAAACTAATCATCCATTTCCGATACTTTATTGACTGCCATTTTATCTTATTTTCTTCTATACTACGTTCTGTCTGAACAGAAACAAAAACCGACTATTAGTACAACTAATATTCATTACAAAAGGAGCAAGTTACGAAATTACTTACCAATTCAAAGCCGACAACATCTTAAAGTAAAATATAATTTTTGCTAAACCGCTTCACAACTGCTGCGAAAACTCCCAGCAAGAGAAAAACTTACAAACTATCACAAATATTTTAATGAAATAAAGTTTTAAAGCCTCTTTTGTAAACAGTGATGCTCTTCATTCTACTTCCATCAAGTAGGTAAACTAACCAACTTGATGCTAAAATGTTTCTTTTGATGTAGTTCAAGTCATAAGATCTTTGGAGGTTACTATGAACAAACTGTGGTCTACTGTCAGTATAATCTTTATATAGTATAAACAAAGTCTTGTTGTCTGTACGCTGAGATCTACTAAACTACGTAACGGATTTTGATGCTGCTTTCACTATCATTCATATAATTTCTTACGAGTGATTTGAAGAAAAGTCCGTGCGATATCATATACCTTGAGTGACTTAATGGCAATCAAGCGGATGATAAAATCAGCGAAGTTACACAATGTAACCATAGTGGGTCTATAGATAGGTGATCGTTCTCAAAAAGCCATCCTCGTCTGTGTCTGTCGTCGTTCCTATGCCTAATCTCTTTCTAGTCTTTCCGGATTTTCGTCCCATCGAACTAAAAGACAACCAATCAAACATAAAAATCATGGATATAAAGTAGACAACAATTCTTATTAATAAGCAGAGCTTGTACTATAGAAACCAAACAACTGATCAGAGACACTGAATAAACTTTCGTGCTCATCACACAAAGTTTTATCCTGGGTGGGGATCGAGCCCACGATTTCCGGGTTAGCAGTCAGGGTCACTAACCACTAGGCCAACAGGCCAGTATAATTTATGGATCATACAACAACAAATGGTGCCTTCTTGCTTAACAGTCGTATCTACTTTCGCTGCCCAACCAAGCAGTCAAATATGTTATTGTGTTCCTATCAATTCCTGTTAAAAAATGTATTTTATTTGTAATTAAGCTTAACATTATTAAGAGAGAAAATCTTCTCTTTTAACTACGATAAATAATAATAATAATAATATTTATTTAAAAAAAACACAATATAGTAACATAGACATTGATATCTACATTTTGAAACAATTGTAATGTACATAGGTACATTAAGTATTGTTACTCATACAATTTTGAAGGCGCCTTGCCATTTAAACTAGGTAAAAACCTGTAACTTAAGCAGCAATTTTTCAAACATTTCATTTTATGAATAGTATTTCATGGAAATGCGCATACCATATCGACAGTAGTGTGTGTGTGTGTGTGTGTGTGTGTGTGTGTGTGTGTGTGTGTGTGTGTGTGTGTGTGTGTGTGTGTGTGTGTGTGTGTGTGTGTGTGTGTGTGTGTGCATGCGCGCGCGCGCATTTGTGTGGGTGTGTATGTGTGATTATGGGTATGAGATGTATGTCAGCAATACCTCAGTATTACAATAATCTTGCTTTAAGAGCCATTTAATAAGTTTTACTTTAAGATTATGGGCGTTGAGAGATTAAGTAGATTGTTTAGTTTTTTGTACATATACGTGCTCAGAGTATAGTACTGATTTCGGGCAATTTAATGAGATCAGATTTTGTTTTAGCCAAGCTATTACACTACTAAGCGCCATTTCAGCTTTGGATTTGACAAAGTCCCAAGTCGGCCCGTGAATCACGATTGCCGTGTCATCGGCGTAGGTGTAAACCTTAGTGTTAGGAAGGGTCATTTTGCATAGGTCATTGACGTATATTTGGAATAGAGTGGGGCCCAGTATACTTCCTTGTGGGATACCACAGGTTACAGTTTGGACGTCACTGCAATACGAATCTATCTTAACCAATTGTTTGCGGTTTTTCAGATTGTCTTTGAAAATATCCAGGGACATTCCACGCACACCGATACGTTCAAGTTTAGCAATGAGTAAAGGAACAGAAACTGTGTCAAAGGCCTTAGAAATATCCAAAAATATGCTAACACATTTCATGTGATGATCCAAATTACACAAACAAATACCAGGCGTGAAACCGTACTGATTATCTGCTATTATTTTATATTTATTAAGAAATGAGTTTAAGGTTTGTTTAAGATTTTTTCTAATAATTTGGAGAGAGACGGAAGGACTGATATTGGTCTATAATTATTTACACAGCTTCTCTTCCCTCCCTTGTAGATAGGTTATATAACGGCTCTTTTTATCACTTCTGGAAAAACTCCAGATTCTATACAACTATTGTATATATAACACAGTGGTGGTACCAATATATCACGACTCTGTCGCAACACCAAAAAAGGTATCCCATCCCAGCAGTAGGCTGGGATGGGATACCTTCTTTGGTGTTGCGTAGTCCGTGCGCAATTGCAATATATATGATTCGATCTCTGCCTCGTCAGCTGGTAAAAGGCCAAGCGAGTTACAAGATGTCTGCTCTGTATTAGTAGTAGACTGTGCAGGGTGGTTTATAGGATTGGAGTAGGAGCCATCATTAGAAATTAGTCCAGTCGTCATATTCTGGGCTATATTAGTAAAGTAACTGCGAATCTCATATAGGCGTGTATTGATTTTATTAGAGTTAATAAGGTCAGATGGACCACTGTGTATGTTTTTTGTGTTCGTTTTTGTTTTAATGGTAGGATTACCTTTCGCCTTCTCAAGTTCATTCTCGTTATATGCTCGTTTTAGATTGCAAAGCAGCTAAGCGTGTGTACGTTACTTGTACGGTTAAGTTGTCCGGATTTTTCCTAGAATCAATGTGCATCCTATCCCGATTTCTAACACATTTTAGTAGTCCTGGGGTCATCCAGGGTTTTTTGTTCTCAGTCTTTTAGAAATTTTAACTTCCGTTGTATTTTTGGCTACTACAGATGATATATATATTTTAACAAATAAATTGATCGACTCATTACGTGTGTTATGGCATAGATATTAATAAAGTCTGTACTATGCAATTTCATTTTAATGGATTCATAATTTTGTTTTGAAATGCTAAAGTGTTTCTTAAGAGTAGTTGCAGTATTAGATATTGAAAGTATTACAGGTTTGTGATCAGTAATATCCGTATCTAGAACCAGTGTCACATTTGGTAGGGAGCTTTTCAGCAGTGTGTGATCAAGACAATTTTCAATCCGCGTGGGTAAAAGGTGTGTTGGCAGTAATCCATGGAATGCATTCAACATAAGATAATCAAAGCTATGGTTATTTCTATTGGTCTCTTTTATATCTATGTTTAAGTCACCTACGAGAGCAATGTTTGGATAACGGGCAATTCCGTTATATACGTGGTTTAAGCTGGTCAAAAAATTATCGTAGTTTTCCTTGGTTTGATACGACGGGGATCGATACACTATTAAATGCAAAAGTTTTTATGGATGTTTTCTACTCAATCAACCCAGAAGGGCTCTAAGGATCTAGATAAAATTCGGAACAGAGATAGATAGTTTTTAGAGCTCCGTAACCAACATGGCAAAATGGAATCCTTATAGTTTCGCCATGTCCGTCAGTCCGTTCGTCCGCAGTTTTGCTCAGAGACTGTTAGTGCTAGAAGGCTGTAATTTTGCATGGACGCCGACGAAGTGAAAGAATAAAATGTTCCTTATATGTAAAGTTTGTGGAGTATCATTAGATAGGACTTTTAAAAACGTTAAGGGGTTGGGAAGACTATTTTTAGATTTAGGGATCCAAAATATTAAGATTTAAAGTGCAAAATTTTGTTAAAGTTAAGTGTTGAGTTAAGAGTGTGTGAAAAAAATTACGGTAGTATTATTTAGAGTGAAATTAAAAGGAAATCTATCACAGCGGAGAAGGCTTTACAAGTTTACGAGTAAGAGCTGATCAAACGAGAAGTAACAAAATTTCTATTAAGAAATATTATATATGAAAATTATTATTATGTAGGTATAACATTGTAAGTATGAAAACAAAACAACAGAAAACCTACTTCTTAAGCCGCATTATTCGGGTGAAGGGGGGGGGGGGTGACTACGGAACCCTACATTGTGCGTGGCCCAACATGCACTTGCCCGATTTTGTATTGTTATCACACCAAAGTGTACGGTTCCTGTAAGACTTCATTGAAATCGTTTGATTCTTGTCCATTTGAACCTAAGTAGGCAAACCTTGCATAGACTTTTCCAAAACATGTGTGCAAAGTAGAATATATATTTAAAAATTCATCTCTAAAGAGGTTTTATACGCATTTAAGCCAGAAACCACAAAGTGCTTGTTAGCCATAAACACAGAAAGTACAAAACGCAGTTCTAAAGTTAGTTTTACTACTAATACTTAGCTTATAACTTGGACCTCTAAAAATCCAACGCAAGCAAGTTGCAAGCTGATAAACGGATAGTTTTGTCTCAGTTCCGCATACTTAAGTACCGTCTCTTGCGTTTAAAACGCTAGATAACTTTAAATAAACTTCATCTGTGTATTTATTCTGAATAAAATATGAAGTAAGCTTATGAATTTGTTACATCTCGTATTCTGTAAGTGAAAAAGTCTACAGATGGCAGTTATATTTGAATTTCAATGGGAATGCACGAGTGCATCACATTTGGATAACTAGCGTCTCGTCTTTTGTTGGAACTCTTGAGCTCTTCCTAAAATGTAAAGAGCGTTTGCCGGCTAGTATATAATATTGTTTGGCTGTATTTTAATGATAAATCAGTTATCTCCAAAATTCTTATCATTAGGACCTATGAAAATATGGATTTTATAAGTTTAAACCCTCTTTGTATCCATCTGTGTTTGCAATATTGTGATAGACGTATTTAGATGTACTGTGGTCTGAAGGTGAAAAAAACTTACCGAATTTTCACAATCCTGTAACACGTGGAATTAAATTACCAATTTTAAATTCGCTAGTGAATAAATGAGACATCTTCACTCAGTTGCTAGTTTAAAATTGGCGAAATGTATGCAATATTGGTAAAGTTTATAACATTGTATGTATTGACACTGTACAATACTCAGGGCCGCATTTATGGCAGGGCAGGCAAGGCAGGCAGGGCAGGCAGGGCTTCTGCCTAGGGGCCTCCAGAAAAGAGGAGCCCCCACACAATACGTAACTTTTTTTGCTTATTATAAAATCTGAAGAGAAATTAAAACAAACTCACCAATTTGCTACTTATGTAGCAAATTGGTGAGTTTGTTTTAATTTCCCTGCCATGACATAAAAGCTTTTTGGGAGATTTTCCTAAAACTGTGCTGTATATTACACAGAATGCAGTATAGTACTGTCACGCTACGCTAGCCCATATATCTGTTACTACCTTACGTAGAGTCAAACGCAAGATGGTCTCGGTATCGACCTCGCGACAAGCTTTTATGTCATATAAGTAGTATAATGAAACAAATTTATGGATTTGTTTTAATTTAAAAATGATTTTCGTACTAAAAGAGCATTATTTAAAAGTTTTAACTATTTATTGTTGCCCCAGGGTCTTCACACTTCTAAATACGACTCTGGCCATACTCACCATAGTAAAGAATCTTGCAATACGACATCTCAAATATACTTTGGGTAAAATCCAAATTACCCCGACACTTGTATAATGTAACTTGTATAATGAAATTTGGACTATTAAACGGCGAATTAATCTGATTATTTGAAGCTAAGTTAAAACAAGTTAACGAGTAATTAGTAGATACTTATCCTTCTTCCTTTACTGTCTCAGTCGCCGGGGATTTGTGCTTCAGTTCACTGAGATTGCTTGGAATTGTACTGAAGTGTAATTTATTTTAGATATTGTATGACTTACCTGTGACCTTGACTCAAGTCAATATCAAAGGTACCTACTTCTTATTTCAATTCCTTTTTTTTTAAAGATAACTATTAATATGGAAATTGTAGGTCCTACATTACTAGCAATCCTGTTAACCCCTCCCGCTAAGCTTAATGGCTTGTGTTAGGGGTGGGTTCACGTGGTTAGTATATTTGACTGCCTTTAGTGGTGGGAGTGTATCCGACTGCTACGCAAGAGGTCGTAGGTTTGATCCCCACCCCGGATAAAACTTAGTGTGATCAGCACGATGGTTTGTTTACCTATACTATTGTATGTATTTAGAATTATATAAGTATGTTTATCGGTTGTCTGGTTTCCATAGTACAAGCTCTGTTTAGTTTGGGATTAGATAGCTGTGTGAGTTGTCCCAAGATATTATATTATAATGGGTAGGATTCGAACCCACGACCTCACGATTGCGAGTCCGATGCCTTAGCCATTAATCTATCGCCGCTTCACAGAACGGTCATTCGATTCGGCATTTCAAATTGCTGTCACTTTCACTTAAAAATCGGGCAAGAGCATGTCGGACTATGCTCAGTGTATGGTTCCGCAGCCTTGAATAATTGCATCAGCAGAAAAGCATATGTTCATTGCACTTACGCCTTTTTGTTGAGTAAGTTTTCAGCAATAACTCAATGACGGTATACCCGATCATGTCTGTTTTTTTTTAGTTTAAAGTACTTATTAAGCGCTACCTTTGCGATTTTTTTCATATTTTTTGGTTCCATGGTTCAAAAGTTAAGGGAGGGGGGGACAGAATTTATGCAACTTTCGAAGTGATTATTTCCAAAACTATTCACTGAATCAAAATAGTTTATTAAAAACCTTAAAATGTTTTTGAAATACCTGTCAAATGAAGTGCCACAAGCTGATGTTTGCTAAAAAAAAAAAACAGGTTCTGTTACATGTATGGAGTGCCCCATTAGTTTACACAGCTTGATTTCTAGGGCTATGCTTTACGATATTTAACTGAGGATTCATAATGGTTTTAAATTTTTTTTTTCGGGTCTCTTCTCTAATAGTTCTTTCTTCACTATTTTCAAAGTTAACTAAACTATAAGGGTTCCGTTTTTGCCATTTTGGTACGGAACCCAAAAAATGTCCTAATTCTTAAAATGTCATATTCTTTACATTAGACCGGTGTGATTTGACAGGCAATTGACCACCCCTTCCCCTTTTTTTAATAAATATAACTTGCAATGTGGCATTATGGTGACACATTACTAGCAATCCTGTTAACCCCTCCAGATAAACTCAATGGCTTGTGTAAGGAGTGGGTTCACGTCGGTAGTATAATGGGTAGGGTTAGAACCCGCGACCCTCACGATTGCCTGACCTGACCTTAGCCATTAAGCTACCGCCGCTTGTTGTAAATATTGCACCCCTTTAACAAAGTTCTGGATCCGCGCCTGCCCATGTAGGAATCGAACCCAGCACCTCCTACACAGCGGTACACGCATACGCCACGCAAAAATAGTACCTACTTATTGCAATACAATTACTGCTTTATGTCAGAAACAGCAAATACCTACTATTATGGCGTATTACAAGTTTCAATTCATTCCTTTGACCTTAGATAATTTGTTATTCCCAGAAGGCTTTCACAAATAGCCGGCTTCGTACTGAATGGGCTCGATTCAGACCCTTTGACATACTCACTTTGCGTGGGAAGGTGAACAGACAGCCTATCACATCTAAAACAATACGAAATAGCTAAAAATATCATATTTATTTAGATTTGTTTTCTGTAGGTTATTTGCTTTTATATATGGAGAGCGATTAATCATTTTGTATAAAAAGAAACGGTGGTTGACTGATATGTCAACGGACAGCTCAAAACACTGAGCAGTTAAGGTTGACATTTGGCATATATAGTTATTATGACGTAAGTCCACTAACAGTAGATTTATAGTTTCTTTAACAGAGATTCCATCCAACTTGTGTCCATTTGACTTTCTAGTTCTGCTTGGTGATTTTAATATTACTTTCGACAGTCAAATGTTTTTATAGTAAATATATATTATAGAAACTTATATTATCACCACTATTGACTGCCACTGTGGCACGGTGGGAGTGTATGCGACTGCTACGCAAGAGGTCGTGGGTTCGATCCCCACCCAGGATAAAACTTTGTGTGATGAGCACGATGGTTTATTCTATAATATAATAGTATTTAGAAATATATAAGTATGTTTATCAGTTGTCTGGTTTCCATAGTACAAGCCCTGCTTAGTTTGGGATCAGATAGCATTGTGTAAGTTGTCCCAAGATATTATTATTATAAACCATGTGAGCAACGGAAACAGAAATAAAGGGCATCCAAGTGTGGGAGCCAGAGCTAAATTGTTTTATTTTAGTGTCTAAGACACTACGGATGTATTATGTGTATATGTACCTACTGAAATAATGTTTGAATGAATAAAAATTATTATCCATACTAATATTATAAATGTGAAAGTAACTCTGTCTGTCTGTCTGTCTGTCTGTTACGCTTTCACGCTCAAACAGCTGAACCGATTTAGATGAAATTTTGTATGGAGATAGTTTGAGTCCCGAGGAAGGACATAGGATAATTTTTATCGCGATAACCGACATCCATGCGGGCGGAGCCGCGGGTGAAAGCTAGTTATTATTATAAATGTGAAAGTAACTCTGCCTGTCTGTTACCTTTTCATGCTTAAACCACTGAACCGATTTATATGAAATTTGGTATGAAGATAATTTTAGATCCGAGGAAGGACATAGTATAGTTTTTTAGTCGATTCCCGTCCATAAATTACGGGAGGGGGTTTTGGCGAATGTTAGACGAACGACGAATCTCACGTACATACATTTCACATTTAACCCAACACTGGCCAAGTGTGAAAGCCACTTGCATGACGTAGGTCTAAAATTTTATCCTTGTTTTCACTAAATTTTATTTAAGATGGTCTCTAATGGACGCCCCCTAACCAACATCCACGTGGGCAATACCGCAGGCACAGATAATATAATACTATACTAGTACAGATACCTCATCCCATACAAAGAAATGCGATCGTCCTAACTCGGGCTCGTTTTCGGGCTCGTTTACGGAGACGTTAGATGGCATTAGCAGTGGTGCATAGCAAGCGACATCTAGTGATTCAGGCTACAGCTGATTGATTTTAATGGCCCTCCTTACTAAAGTCGCTAAAAGATGGCGGTAAAAACATCGAGGGATGAAAATTGAGGCCTCCGCTTGGTTTGTTCTAGGTCGTGCGTTTACTTGGAAATAAAGTTGGTTGCTATTTGCTACTACGCGGTCATCGGCCGTGCTTAGGTCCGTATTAATAGATGAAGCTCAGATTCGTTCTAAAGAACGATATCATCTGAGTTCCCTTCTAAGTGCGGATAGCGTCTTACTAAACGGCACTAATTAATAAACATGTATTGATAGCTTATATCGCGCCCGTACAAATAACGCAGAAAATCGCTTTAAATGACGTCATTCGAGTGCAGACCTCAAAAATATTGTAATTTGACACTAATAGGCGACGACACTACATAATTACATTCAACGAATTTGTTATTGCTAAAGTAATTCGTCGGTGTACACCTCAAAGTTGAACCTACTTCTATTATGATAGAATGTTTGCGTAAGTTAAATAACTTTACCACAGTCGGTGCATAGATGGGTGACCCTTGTCTAAAATGTTATACTTACATCAATCATCTTTTTGGTCTGGGTTTATTGTCAGAGAACATTTTTTTATACTTATTTAGATGTAATCGTGAAAAGATTATGCATAATTTCACAAAATCCACAATTTAGGATTAAAATTGACATAATCAACGACGATTTTATAGTATTATATTATCTGTGACGATATCAATGGCAAAAATATTATTTTTTTGCCTTAATTTTTCTGTATTATGGAGTCTCGAACTCGTGTTCAAGGTCGATCTTACGTTTGAGATCGTTTTAATAATACGGGCCTTGAGAGTGTAACTGTCAGAGTCCTTAAATAATTTTATTGTAAATATTCAATAATGACCACATCGGGAGTAGGTATTTAACTCTTGTTTTTAACCCTCGACAAAAATTACGAGTGTTATAAATTTAACGCGTATCTGCTTAATGATGTATCTGTGTACCTGTCTGTAGCAACGTAGCTTCCAAACGGATGAACCGATTTTGATTTAGGTTTTTTTGATTGAAAGTTGACTTGATCGAGTGTTCTTAGCTAAAATTTATGAAAATCGGGATTTACTACTTCATTTCAATTACTTACTTACCTAAGGACGAGGAACCCTTCTTAAGATTTCCTCGTCGTTCCGGTTTGTTAAGATCTTTGTGTCAAAACTTTACCGCCTATATATTACGAACTATAAGGCGCAGACCCATCTCGTTTCTACTTAAACTTCTTGTTTTGACGAGATCTACGTGACCACGGGGTCAAAACTTTAAACGGCTATATTTTACGAACTATGGGGCGCAGACCCATCTTGTTTCTACTTAAACGTCTTGTTTTGACGAGATCTACGTGATGGCGGGGTCAAAACTTTGAACGCCTATATCTCACGAACTATAAGTCGCAGACCCACCATGTTTGTACTCAAACTTGATGTTTTGATGAGATCTATATGATCACGGGGTCAAAACTTTAAACGCTTATATCTTACGAACTATGGGGCGCAGACCCATCTTGTGTCGACTTAAACTTCTAGTTTTGACGAGATCTACGTGATCGCTGGGTCAAAACTTTGAACGCCTATACCTCACGAACTATAAGTCGTGGACCCACCATGTTTGTACTCAAACTTGATGTTTTGATGAGATCTATGTGATCACGGGGTCAAAACTTTAAACGCTTATATCTTACGAACTATGGGGCGCAGACCCATCTTGTTTCTACTTAAACTTCTTGTTTTGACGAGATCTACGTGATCGCGGGGTCAAAACTTTGAGCTCCTATAACATACAAACTATAGGGCGTAAACCCACCATGTTTGTACTCAAACTTGATGTTTTGATGAGATCTATGTGATCACGGGGTCAAAACTTTAAACGGCTATATTTTACGAACTATGGGGCCCAGACCCATCTTGTTTCTTCTTAAACCTCTTGTTTTGACGAGATCTACGTGATCGCTGGGTCAAAACTTTAAACGCTTATATCTTACGAACTATGGGGCGCAGATTCATCTTGTTTGTACTGAAACTTCTTGTTTTGACGTTATCTACGTGATGGCGGGGTCAAAACTTTGAACGCCTATATCTCACGAACTATAGGTCGTAGACCCACCATGTTTGTACTCAAACTTGATGTTTTGATGAGATCTATGTGATCACGGGGTCAAAACTTTAAACGCTTATATCTTACGAACTATGGGGCGCAGACCCATCTTGTTTCTACTTAAACTTCTTGTTTTGACGAGATCTACGTGATCGCGGGGTCAAAACTTTGAGCTCCTATAACATACAAACTATAGGGCGTAAACCCACCATGTTTGTACTCAAACTTCTTATTTTGATGAAATCTATGTGATCACGGTGTCAAAACTTTAAACGCCTACATCTTACTATCTATGGGGCACAGACCCACCTTGTTTGTGTTTAAACTTCTTGTTTTGACGAGATCTACGTGATCGCAGGGCCAAAACTTTGAACGCCTATTTCACACAAACTATAGGTTATTTGTACCAACCAACCAAACCAACCTTATTTGTAATCAAACTCGTTTGAACGAGTAACAAAGTGTGAGGGAGAATCAAAGTAGATCTGCGCCTCATAGTTCGTGTGATATAGGCGTTCAAAGTTTTAACCCCATAGTCACATAGATCTCATCAATCAAAACAAGAAGTTTGAGTACAAACATGGTGGGTCTATGCCCTATAGTTTGTGTGATATAGGAGTTCAAAGTTTTGACCCTGTGATCACATTGATCTTGTAGAAACCAGAAATTTGAGAACAAAAAGGTAGGTAGGTCTGCGCCCCATACTTCGTAAGATATAGACGTTTAATAAATAAAAAAATAAAGTCGGAGGCACTTTACTAAGTTTGTCGAGATTCATTAATGCCTCCGACTGCATGAAATTGTATAATTATGTAGGGGATCTTGTTTCCATCTATTTTGTGCAGGCGGGTTTTTTTATTTTTATAATTTATTTTTTTATTTAATACTTTTAGTTGTTGTAGGATGTAACTGATGTAGCAACTTACTTTTATCACAGCTATTGTCAAGTATTGAAAATTAAATAATCAATGGTTGCTAACTAACTTTTTTAGTATTACAGTCATAATCATGTTATACCTTTTTGAAATGCTCAAGATGAGCTCTTTAATTTGATACGCATATTACAGTATTCGAAACATTTTTTTTTTCTCGAGCTGAGTAGGACTGTGGTACTAGGCGCAGTCTGTCTGTCTTTTAGATGCACATACTTGCACCAATACTAGATAATGTATGGGACAAAGTATAAAATCGCTGTTTGAGCGAATTTATAAAAAAGGCACACTGTATTTTTATGAATTTGCTCATATCTCGAAAACAGTGCTTTCAATCAAAAAAAATATAAAAGTTAATACATTGTTCAGCTTTGATGCAAGTATTTTTCGATTTTTCGCATGATGTCCTTTTTTTTATAAATTTGCGCATAACTCGGAAACGAACCACACTGTTGGACCGAAAATGGCATAAACTCGTAGGTTGGGTAGATTGCTATCAACTCAAATATAAAAAACAATATAGTCTAGTCCCATTTTATTTAGTATATTTACGTATTTACTATTTGTGAGATAACCTTGACCGATCCGAAAGTTAGTTCCTCGGGTAAACAATACGAAAAATAATAAAAAAATAATGTCTATTAAAACAACATTATAACTTAACAATCACGTTTTTAGTAGGCTCATTCAAAAAGAAACAAATTTTAAGTTGTGTTGTATAACCGTTAAGGTTCATTTCCGTGCATCGCGACCGATCGCGAGCCGCTCGCGGCTTACGACAAGCGGCTGAGGTAAGTGACAGACGCGCGCGGCCGACGACTGTCGTAGGCCTGCGCGCGCACTGTGAATATTGTCGCATCGGCCGCGAGCGTCAGCCGCTTGTCGTAAGCCGCGAGCGACTCGCGATCGGCCGCGATGCTCGGAAATGAACCTTTAGGGTAGTGTAGCAATGCGTCGCGGCATTACCAGGTTTAAGCGCCCGACCGCCCACCGCCCGATTGGCCCTACCGACATAAAATAACGACACTACAGAAGGCATGCTTCATACAATGCATGCTTTACGTACTTTAGACTGCATAGACATCGTTCACAGGCATTGCTTTTTTTTTGAATATTATTATATAATTGGCTAACCGTGCATTCAAGTTATTTTCGGTTACTTTGTAATATAGGTATGGCATTCAATATAAATTAATTAATTATTAGCTTTAGCAACCATATCTAAAACAAACTACAAAAAGGTGTGTTTTACTTATTGTATAACCCAAAGTTTATTGACTTAGCGCGGGCGGTCGCGCTAACTGTGCGCGTCTACTGTAGGTATAAATAATGAAATACATTATTATGAGCTAACTTTCTCTATTCTCGGCATTTTGTGACATCGGTCGGTACATTTGATCGGAAGCCGGCGTCTTTGAAAACACCGCTGGACGTACCTATTTATAACCTGACCTAGATTATTATTTTTAAAATGCATTTTTTATCAAATATTTTTTTTCGTTTGCAAAAACATGGACTTCGGCTGTCCGGTTGGTTTTGGTAATTTGAAGAAGGATTTGACGCAGGATCAATGTGTCATAAATGTGTCAATAAATCATAAAATTTGAGTGGGACAAGGCGCAGGATCGACGAGTAGTCTTGTCCCTTGTTATAGCCCAATAGAAGTTAATGGAGTCATAGGGCAAAAACCCATCAAAACCGACACCACCGACGAGCGACTAGGCGCAAGACCAACGAGTCAGTCTTGAGTCTTTGTTTAGTAGTTGGTTGACTTTAATTTTTTTCTTTATCACAATATGGCGTCTGGCTGTCGCCATTTTGAATTTAGATTGCTGTCATGTCTTTACAAGATTAATACGAATCGATCGACGTATGAATCATCAAAATTGATCAAAATCACATACATACATACATACACGTCAAACACATTACCCTCCGTAGTCGGGTAAAAATACACATTCAATAGCGGGTCCTGCCTAAGGCGTTGAGGGGAAGTGTATGATTATGTACTTATTAACCCCCTCCCTCCCCCCTCGCCACATCGCGTGAACTAACTCACTCTTGGCCGGTGTTACCCCTTCCCCCCAGAACATGATGGGCAATGGAACAGGAGTCTAGTTCTTTTATGGGGTTTAAAAGCCTCCAATTCTTTTATCTCTAGTTGTAATTTACTACAACTTCATGTCACTCTTACTTCTCGTCGAAAAATAAGTAAAATATATCAACAAAATGTAGATATGGACAGAATCGGAATTCCCAAATAGTGCCATCTATTGTTAGATTGAACCAGTTTATTGTTTAAGTTGTGCCTATCATAACGTAGTACAATTAAATTGCCGCTAGAGTTATGACTTTGCCAGAAACTTTGTAAAGTTATGGAAATTTGATTAAGGAACCTATTATTTTACAACCCCTTGTATAGCTTAATAATAAAAAAATAATAATACACATTTTTAGTACCTATCTTCTGATATTCCAAGTTTTAAAAAACTTCAATATCAAATCGATACTTATAACGCCATCTGTTGATATTTATTTGACCTACATTTCTGTTTCTTCGTGATGAGACCCCGTGCCGCAGGCGACAGCTTTTAAATTATAATTAAATAACCACAACCAAAATTGTTAGGTGAGAAGGGACCTCATATGAAATATCAATGTTCTGTGGGAGGGACTCACCACTTATCTTCGATCTGTCAACCCCAGCTTTTGAGGTAGTGATGGAATACTCTCAGTTGAAGAAAGACAAACCTATCTGCAAAAGAAATTAATCTTTATTTAGAAATTTAAGGTGGATTTCCGTATGATTTCTAATTCAATTAGTTATCACCATAATCATAGAAAAACCGACCTACTTTAACTTAACATTAACCCGCTAAACAAAAATCATCGATCTCCTTTTTCATTATTCGTAATTGTGCGTAGTTATACGAGTAATTCACCCTTCGAATATTCAATTTGAGCGTGGATATCTATCGAATGGGATGTGGAATTTCGTTGGAATGCCGGCGATTTGAACCAGCCCCTGAATTATGGCGGTTCATACATACGTTAGCCTCGAAAGGTATAACGAAAAGCTGAACAGTTTTTAGCATAAAAAGTTATGTAGGTAAAATACTTTAATTTATACAATCTTTCACCCGCATCTTAGTCTGCTTGACTTCTTTGGAGTTCATGAAAAGCTTTCTTATACGTAGTTTAAACCCCTCTGATAAATTTCAACTCTCCATAATCTTGAATTTCAGCTTACAGTCTATAATATACTAATAACCTCCTGCTCGTGGCCTCTTTACATAACACTAAATAACTTTGTAACATGAGTTTTGGAAAATCCCTACTAATATATAAATGTGAATGTAAGTTTGTTTGTTACGCTTTCACGCGAAAACTACTCAATCGATCATCATGAAACTTCGTACACATATTCTTGGAGGTAATAAAAGTAACATAGAATACTTTTCATTAAGAAAAAAAAAAATTTTTTTACCTAATCCAAGCGGGCAAATTAACCTTAAATCACCTACCACCTAGTTTTGGAGTTATAACCTTAATCACCTACAAACTATTTTACTGGATTATTATAATAAGTGTGTTTTTAAAAATAGAAAAATTTGAAGTCCACACTCAGGAATCGAACCCGAGATTTCTGTATGCCAAACCGGGGCCAGAATCAAACTACCTATCTGGACTATGTTAGGAGATCTCAAATTTCTCTATCCTTTCGTGCAAGCGAGGACCCAACTCGCTTGCAAGAAAGGATAGAGAAATTTGATTTTTACTGGAATGCAATCATTGTTTATTGATAGGTTTAGTCTCTCAACCTGACAAAGAAATATTGATTTTACTCCAGGGTCTCTCATATGTGTGGTGAATGATCGTGTGACAAAAGTAGATGGTAGGTGGTGAAGTGTTAATTGTATTTTTTTTTTCAAAAATTATATTACGAAGTTATTTGGTATAATATAAAGAAGCTAAGAGAGGGAGGTTAATATTATGTTAAAAATCATTCTGTATATTTATTTTTGAAAGCAGTTTTTGCTCGCATTTTTACCCGCGTGGATGTCGGTTATCGCGATAAAAACGTCATAACGTAATTTTTTACGTCCTTTCCCGGGACTGAAACTATCTCCATACCAAATTTCTTCTAAATCGGTTCAGCGGTTTAAGCGTGAAAACGAAACAGACAGACAGAGTTACTTTCACGTTTAAAATATTAGTTTTGATTATTACAAAGTTTCGTCAAAATATGATCTGCAATTTACAAATGAAATAATAAGGAAAAATACACTTACCTAAGCAAACTTGGATGTTTGTAATAATGATAGTATTTAAATCATAAAAGGAAGGTTGCCTTCACAAAAATCTCATTTTTCCTTTTTAAATGTTTTATCAGGTGCACAAACAGCAAAAGCTCTCGTCGGCCGCACAAAAACTATGTTAACAGACATCCGATTATAACTCTGAAAATTCTTCAGAATTTTCTTTTTGAACCGCAAATGGAGCGGTATTATTAGTTTAATGTGTATGTATCTGTGTATTTTTCTGAGGCATCGTTGCGCTCAAACTTATGACAGATTTGGATCTAGTTTTTAGGGTTCCCTAGCCAAAATGGCAGAGACTGTTAGTGCTAGAAGGCTGCAGTATTTTGCATAGATACACATATTACTTATGCCGACAAAGTGAATGAATAAAATCTACAGAAATATTTTTTTGATATGTAAAGTGGGGATACGATTTTTTTCTCACTTACCTCATCACGTGAGATATCATTAGATATGTATATTATTTATCATCAGAGCGTCTTTTAGTTATAGATTATATCATTAAAGAATCTCTTAAAAACCGTTAATGGTTGTACAGACCATTAAAAGCGGCGGTAGCCTAACGACTAAGGCATCGGTCTCGCAATCGCGAGGTCACGGGTTCGAATCATACCCATAACACTACCGACGTGAACCCACACAAGCTTTTGAGCCTAGCTGGAGGCGTTAACAAGATTGCTAGTAATGTAGGATTGAGTCCCACATTGCTAGTTATCTTTAAAAAAAAGTTATTTTTAAGAACCCGTTTGTGAAATATTAAGCTTTAAATTGCAAATTTTTGTTACGAGTGAAGTGTCCCCCCTGCTAGCTAAATGGTTGATGTAGTGTATGTAAAAAAAATCACGGTAGTTGTATATATAGTTAAATTAAAAGCAAAACTATTACAGCTAAGTAGACTTTACAAGTTTGCGGATAACAATTAATCAAATGAGAAGTAACATAATCTTCGAACAAATTCCATTGAAAAATATTGTTAAGGAGGTATTGAAAAGTAGGTATTTTGTTGTTTTTGATCAACGTTAACGTTGATCAAAAACAACAAAAATCCTACTTTTTATCCTTCTATCCAAATGGATGGGGGGGATAACAGAATCCTATGTTGTGCGTAGCCCGACATGCACTTTCCCGGTTTTATTTATTAAAATACTAGTTGGGATGGTTTGGTGACAGTTCGTTTGATGACAATCACTTTTGAAGAAATAAACTCGTTCTCAAATATTGTATCTAAATTACAATACAATAAGCACCTTTATCCGGAATTTTGCGTTTTCTGTCTTAAGGGTAGGGTTGATAGTATATCTATAAGTTCAGTGTGCCTGTTGGCCAAGGCCCTCACTAACATTTTCCATTGTTCTCTGTCCTTAGCGACCGGGTCTTAATTACACACACATTTTCGTTTTTAGTACTTAAGTAGTTGGAAAATATTATCAAATATTTGAAATAGGTACGTAAGCTTTGGTTCATTCATGAGGCCGACACTATATGTACACGTACGCTTTGATTTTTTTTGGTACTTTTAAGCGTTTGGCATATTGCCCCGCATCACGGAGTGTAGCGTGGGAGTGCGTGTAATAATATTACACGCGCTCAAGATGTTGTTCGAGCGGCCACGCGTTCTATGAAGGAGGGAAGTACTCCGTTACGGATGATGGCATGAAAGCCATCAACCCTCGATTCCGTGAACATCTTTGGTGCACTACAAAAGCGTGGCAGCCCAATCAACATCCTGAACGCATTGTTATATTGGACACGGAGGGCGCTGAATGACCTTTGCGTATAGTCGACCCACAGACTACAAGGGTTCAATTCACGTAACTTTGGGATTGATCTCAAATACGCTTGCGTCAAGTATGCGTCTTGAGAGCGCAATTACGACATTCTAGTACGGTGCGCAAGCGTTTTTAAGATCGATCCCAAAGTTACAAGAATACGAAAATGGCCGTTTTAATCGAAACTTAACTGCAACTACACTGCTTTAAATACGTGAATTGACCCACGGGTGTAAAATTACTGACAATAGGCTTTAAAAAACACTATTTTGACGTCCCTAGTACACCTTAAAAATCTGCGGATCAGCATATTGCATCGGACAGCCAGCGCCCTACTACATAGTGCAACTCACCGAAAACGCATTCACATGCGTTGTTGCAGATCACGTGTCTCTAAATTCAGCCATGGCCCGAGCTTATCTTCTTGTCTAATCCCTTATTCCAGAAATCTAAATTTAAAATCGGGGTATCATGCTCAGAATTCGTATTCCCATCTATTGAATCCCAAAAATATGACTCTAATATCTTCTTGCAGAAAAATTTCACCAAATTTTTTGACCTAAAATCTTTTCACGTTGTCAAGGATAATTAATTTAATCTGAGACCTTTATCTACGGGCATAGAAACAGCCATGAATGGAGCCTTCTGTTTTTGTAATTAGGACTCTGAATGAGATTTGCCCATGAATGGAACCCGAGATATCATATTTTGTTTGGTAATGCTTGTTTCAAATATTTTTCCGGATAAATTGCTTTTAGAGTTATTATGTGAACGATAATTTTTCATGTGAGATAAGAAAATGAATAATTTGGACACTTTTGGGCCTTGAATTTATTATATTTTATACAAAGTGTTTCAATTCATATTTGTATTATATCTGGATAGAGGCCGGGATATATAGCCCGGAAGTCGCTGCGGCCTAAAAGATCTATTGTGACGCCTCTTTCTTCCTTAAAGGACATCTCCAAGATTTAGTCTGACCATGTAGTCGACTATGTATCTTGGTGGAGTGGCCTTAACGTCGTCAGGTGTGATTAAGTGCCCTCCAAGATGCTAGCTTCTGGTGTGATGAGTTGCCTCGCAGCCACAGAGGATGTGTATAGGTGTTTCCTCATCCTTATGGCAGAATCTGTAAACATTAGTATCGGTGAGACGCATCTTGTGCATGTGTTTGTTTAGTCTGCAGTGCCCAGTTAGGGTTCTAGTAACAATTCTGATTTGATTCTTACTCATAGAGAGCGCCTCTTTAGTGAACTTTGCGTTGAAGCCCACTAGGAGTGCTTTGGAGTGCTCTTGGCCTGGTGACTTTGACCAGAGCTTGATGCTTTGGGTTAGCATCAAGCTCTGGTCAAAGTATTCTTTGAGCGAGTTAGTAATGCAGTTTTTGGGTATACCGCAAAAGGGTTCAGGCCCCCACGCCATCTCCTCTGTCCCCATTCTGGCTAGCATATTAAATTCATATTACATTCAGGGTAATTCAACAAAAAAATATATGATTTCATTCCGAACGATTTACATAAACTTCTAGTGACTATTATGACTGCTAAGTTTGTAAAGTGATTTTAGTTGGTGAAGGGTAAGCTAACAAAGTTATTTAGTGATAAGTAAAGAATCTACGTGCGTTAAGTTTCTTTAAGTAGGGTTGTAGTATATTAAAAATCACTCTGTATAAATATTTGTTATCAGCTTTTAAAATGCTTTATTTTGATACAGCAATTGATAGGTTTTGAATATTTTTTTTCTTATATATAAGTATTTATTGGCGCTAAACTACGGCACTTGTTTTTTTTTTTAATTTTAAAGTTCCTAGTATCATTCTCAGAACCACAACTAAGACAAACCAAGCGACACCTCTTAAACTAAAATTCATAAAGCCGTTTAGGCTCTAGGGCGTGCCAAAGAAATATACATATATACATACACTCGAAAAAAATAACCCTTCTCCTTGTGCAGCCGGGTAAAAAATACTCAAATTTCCAATGACTACTGAATAATTTCTAAACCCAAACAATTCATTTATTTTCAACGACATAATTTTACTATAGTCAGTTGCAAAAGGACCAAGTCGACTACTCCGTTTAACCGATCAAATTTCTTTAGGTTTTATTATTTCTTATTATTTTAATAATTCCAAGCAGTGTAGATTGTAAATCGTTACCTTGGTCACAATTCAAGTCCGCTTATTTATGACCACAAGAAGTAATAGGCCTACTAGTCGGTGATCCGAAATGTGTTCAAAAAGTCGGACTTCCCGATTCATCGACACCTTTCCACTTGAATTCGATACACGAAACACATGGGGCTACCGACTCCATAATCCATAATGTAATTTTTTTCCTAGAGAAATATTCACGCTTTAATTTATTTGTACTTCAACCTATAAACAAATACATCCTTAACATCGTATACTGAATACTAACGACCATAATACCGACAGCCAATTGAAAAACATAAATAGTCACAATACATAAATTTACAATACCATCGGCTGCGAACCATACCATATTTACGACAAGAACGTGATAGTAATGAATATTCTCCTGAACAATTTCGGTTGCGATGACTAATCTCCCGAGACTAACCAATTAAGCATGTCATGTTATAGAAATATAATAGCACTATCAAATTCCTCACTCTCATAATCCGAGGTAGCCAAAATAGAACACTACTGGACAGGCCTATGCAGTTCCGGCGACTTGACATGCTCTCTAAAATAGGTATGTGGAGGGTGAGATGTTACGTCCCTCCAACACAAAGGGGGGATCTTCCGACCAGGCGAGCTGATCATACCTTACGGTTAACATTAGAAACTTATATATATATAGGCACATTAGTATATTGTTCTCTACTTTAATATGGTGATAGAGGCTTTGACGCACTTCATCACTGTTGTTATAGTGACGAGCAACTTGTTATTATTTATGTGGATGAACGCCACTGGTTTATATTAACATAATCTATATATATAAAAGGAGAAGCTGGCTAACTGACTGACATATCAACGCAGGGCCTAAACTATAAGGGTTGTAAACTTGAAATTTTGCATAGGGATTCCTTTTATAACGTAGGGGAGCACAAAGAAAGGATTTACAAAAATTCAGTAAAACGGGGGTGCAAAGTTGGTATGAAAATTTACCGTAAAAATAGTTTGGTAACAATCTGGCATCCATGCGGGTGAAGCCCCGGGCATAAGCGAAATAACGGATAAAACTAAATTTGGGACCAAAATTTGTTTTGTGTGTGATGTGGGAATCGAACCTACAATTGTTGTACAACGCTCTCTCACAGTCGTCATTTGAATCTGACAGTGGTAACATCACAGATCTCTCGATCTTTCGATGCCGTGAGGTTGATATATTCCATTTGAATTAAATATATAAGAACATGTTTGTATTTATGTATCATTATGGAAAGCACAAGGACGGAATTTTTATTGCGAAATTTTGAGCTTCCATGGGAAAACTATAAAACGGTTTTCAGCTACTTTTATTCTAGTATTTTTTTTTTAAGGTTATTTAGATAAAGGTGGCCGTGACCAAGTGACGCCCGAGCAGATTAAGAAATCAGTGAGGTTATGCGATGTTGCCACTGTAGGCCCATAGTTAAATGACCGTTATCGAAAAATGCCACGCCTCCGTGCCTCGGAGAGCACGTTAAGCCTTCGGTCCTGACTGGTGGAATGGTGAATGCACTTGTGCACTTCTGCGTAATTGGCCAGTCTCTAATCAGATTTGGCCAATTACGCAGAATTAAGACCTTTCTTCGTGAAGGCTTGCAATAATCAATTTGATAGTTATTCAGTTCTTTACAATTTAAAAGCTTACAAAATTTTTCATACGTTTTCTCTTGCAGATTTTGGAAAAACCAGTCCGAGGCGTTTATGTGAAGTCTTGTTCAAAGCTTCCCAAGGGAGCAGTTTATTTAACTTAGCGCTTGTTACACAGGATTTTTCGTGATCTATAGCTCTATGAATTATGTTAATATATGGACGTAGCCTTTTTGAAATTGCAGATTGTCTGACCCAAGATTTAAGAAAATATTTTCTAGAACCAAATTATTTAGGATAAAATTATTTAAATTTTGTAATGATGGTTTTAGTCCAACCAGTAATTATTTTGATTTATTTTGGCACTACAGTATAGTACATTGCAGTGGAATTTATAACTTAACATTATAGTTATAGATAACTGTACTGTAGTTTTGTTATTTTAGTTTCTATATGTTTATGTAACTGTACTGTAATTCTGTTAAGTATGTTTTCTTTCACCACCACTTCTCAAATTCAATTCATTGATGACGTTGGTGGCACAATCATCTATAACATGTACTTAATACTAGCTAAAGTATGTATTGTGTCATTGTTTGCTAACCCTAAGCTATGTCTAATCGTAATGCCTAAGTTGTAGCTTATCCAGATAATGTAACGACGACTTTATTTAAATCTCAAACAAATTAAAATGACTAAACCAGTCGACCCAAATTGTTATCTCTACACAGTAGATTGTCTACAAAGCATTTTGTGTAAGAAATACACTTCCTAAGACTTAGGAAGGAACATGATTTTCTTAAACATTCTACCACTTAGTGGTAGAATGTTTAAGAAAATCATGTGAGAAGCATACTGCGGTACTTGGTAACACTCAAGGAATTCATGAAATATTTTTTTTTGCCTGAAGGAAAGATTCCTTAACGCGTATAATGTAACATATTCTCTCCGCGTGTTTTATATTACTTGTGTGTAGGTACGAGCCTTGACGTTATCTACGTCGTAGGGTAACGTAATTATCAGTAAATTCCGCGATGGGTGCTACCCGCGGTTAATCTGATTTGTTCATTGTAAAGCCCGGCTTTTGATCTCTTTTTTGCCTTTTTTAATTCTTAAAAAATGTAATTACATAATGAATTATGAAGGTGTGGCTCTATTATAGCTGTCTAAAAGTTTTTAAATAAAAAGTCGTGTGTCCATATTGTATGTATTATACTGGGTGGCGCAAAAGTAAAGACCCTATTTGGTTCAGCTATAACATTTTTTCTAAATTAGAAAACTAGATTTAGATTTTTTTAAATGTATATTTGTGCCATTAAATTTCGTACCATTAGGATTTAAAGATGATGTCTTTTAAATGGTGACCTCCAGAGTTGATACACATTTGAGCCCTATTTATGACATTTTGCATAACTTGCCGTAACACTTCCTGCGATATGTTCGTTATTTCTTGACGAGTGTTTTCTTTTAGAGCTGCGAGAGTCTGTGGCTTGTTCACATACACCCGAGATTTCAAAAAACCCCAAAGAAAGAAGTCTGGACTGGTCAGATCGGGTGATCTTGCAGGCCAAGGCAAATCGCCAAAACGAGAGATAACTCGGCCTGGAAAAGCGTCCCTCACTAAGTCCATAGTGTCGCGCGCTGTGTGTGCCGTAGCGCCGTCTTGTTGAAACCAGATGTGCTCCAGCCCCAATTCGTCCAAACTGGGTATCAAAAACTCACGTAACATGGTTCTGTAGCGTTCTCCAGTGACAGTTATCGCATTGCCTCCAGCGTCTTCGAAAAAATAGGGTCCGATCACTCTGTCAACACAGATGCCACACCATACAGTAACTTTTAGTGGGTGTAGAGGTGTTTCTTGAATAATGCGCGGACTATCAGTGCCCCAGAACCGAGTATTCTGCTTATTGACATGCCCTAAGAGATGGAAATGCGCTTCGTCACTCATAACCAATTTTGAAGGAAAATCATCCTCTTCAAGGTTGAGGTTTATGACGCGCTGGCAGTAATCTAGACGAGCTCGGTGGTCAGCAGGCAGCAGCTGATGAGTCATTTGAGTTTTATACGGGAACATCTTTAAGTCTTTCACCAAAATACGCTGCAGGGTCCGTCTGGAAATGCCCAATTGCGTGGCACGTCGCCTCGTTGATGTTTCTGGACACTCTTCCACATCTTCGCGCACAGCATCGATATTTTCAGCTGAACGGCCTGTTCTTGGTCTCCCAGACTTAGGTCTATCCAATGTTGAGCCAGTTGCTTCAAGGCGTGTGGCAAAGCGTCGAATTGTGCGACCAATCGGTGCCGGACGGTGGGGAAATCGTCGACGAAATTCACGTTGTGTTCTTATCACTGATGAATTATTCCGTAAGAACATTTACACAATTATTCCACGTTCTTGGGGAGTAAAACGGTCCATGTTTATTTTCAGTGTATTTTACATTTGTTCACTTTACAATTTTCAACAACAGAATGACAGAAAATGTCATATAAAAAAAAAAAGTATTTTCTTTAGTGTCCGTACTTTTGCGCCACCCAGTAGTAATAGGTAGAATGAAATGGTAGTACATATTACAAAGCCTTTAGTTTCAGCATGAAATTATTAAAAAAAAAACTAAGTTCACCAAAATGTCCAGGTACAGTGAAGTTTGATTGTTTTTTTTTAATTAATCCATACGCTGCTTTATTTTTATAAATTTGAAAAATTAAATGACTTATACCTACCTATTTTAAATTCACTAGCTGTCCCGTGCAACTTTGTCTTCGTATTTTTCCCGTTTTACAACATTTCTCATTGCTGCTCCGCTCCTATTGGTCGTAGCGTAATGTTATATAGCCTATAAACTTCCTCGATAAATGGGCTATCCAACAGTGAAATAATTTTTCAATTCAGATCAGTAGTACCTGAGATTACCGCGTTCAAACAAACAAACTCTTTAGCGTTATAATATTAGTATAGATTTTCAACTGTTACTTTTTTAGATAATTTATTTATCGTTTTTGGCAAGAAAACTTGTAATAATGTATTTTTTTAATACTTTTTTTAGACATTTATAAAAAAAAAAGTACGTTGAGTTTCACTTGCGCGTAAGCCCAAAATATTAATAGGTACAAGAAACGAACTTTAATCCCAAGGACCAAAGAGAACAAACCAATGAACGTTACCGTTATCAAAGCTTTACAGTAAATATATAAGGGTAGTAGATTACGTATGTAATCTGAATGCTAATTTCATCCCATCGGTTCACCCGTACAAATATTTATTGTATTGTGTTCATCTGAAAAAGATCTTTCGGAAGATTATTACCTTCTAAATTGATAAGTGTGTCTGGAATTTACATATAATTTTACTTATGTTATAAAGCTAGAATACAGGGTGATGTGTAATATACTAATAACCTCCCGCTCCACACCAAGTAAAATTAATAATTATAATATCTTGGGACAACTCAAGATAGCATTGTGTATGCTATCTGATCCCAAACTCTGATAAACATACTAATATATTTCTAAATACATACATATTATAGACTAGCGGACGCCTCGCGGTTTTACCCGCGTAGTTCCCGTTCCCGTGGGAATACAGAGATAAAAAATAGCCTATGTCACCCGGGGTTAGTGTAGCTTCACAACGATGAATTTTTTTTTTTAAATCCGTCCAGTAGTTTCGGAGCCTATTCAATACAAATAAACAATCAAATCTTTCCTCTTCATAATATTAGTATAGATATAGATAAATAAATACAATTCAGGCGTCGTTACATTCGTCTTGATCGCCCAAGTGTTTTTAGATATGTGACGTTTAAAATAAACAATCATGGCGCCTGTGAGATGTGTTACGCGTCGGTGTTATAGACGGACCGTCGACACCATTTATCTACGCTTTGGTGTAAGAGGCGGACCGTTGACACCATTTATCGAAGCAGTGCAGTTGCGGACCGGCACGAGGCGTCGAGTCAGCGCTACGTGATTTCCACATCTCGCCACTTCGATTTCGCAACCGTCTTTCCATAGTTGTAGTTTTAGATTTTAATAAAGAACGATTCATTCTTGGTACATACATCGACCATTTATCACTAGTTTTAGATTTTAGTTTAATGTAATTTATAATTAAATTTATTTAAGATGTATAGACTTTCTCTGCAACCTCCGGCTCCAGTTAACGTAATTGGCGCAGTCGGTAGGATATTCGCGGGCCGGTTCGCGATAATTAGGAATATCTCAAATCGATATCCGCGTTCGCGAGTCACCCGGGTGGTTTCCAAGCACCTTCAACGAATATCCGGATCTTCGGAAGCTGAAGCCAGAGGCGTATCCAGACATCGATACTGCAGAGGGGCCAACTATACACTTATTGAACCCAGACGGAACATCCGACCAGAAGAAGTAAGATGAACACCAGTGGTCTGGCAGCAATATTTGCCACTCCGCTTGACAAATAGTTGCTGTTCTTCGGGGGGAGGTGTTACGCGTCGGTGTTATAGACGGACCGTCGACACCATTTATCTACGCTTTGGTGTAAGAGGCGGACCGTTGACACCATTTATCGAAGCAGTGCAGTTGCGGACCGGCACGAGGCGTCGAGTCAGCGCTACGTGATTTCCACATCTCGCCACTTCGATTTCGCAACCGTCTTTCCATAGTTGTAGTTTTAGATTTTAATAAAGAACGATTCATTCTTGGTACATACATCGACCATTTATCACTAGTTTTAGATTTTAGTTTAATGTAATTTATAATTAAATTTATTTAAGATGTATAGACTTTCTCTGCAACCTCCGGCTCCAGTTAACGTAATTGATGTCAAAATAAAGATGTGTGAAAAAAAAGTGGTTTTGAATACTGCAATATGGGTATCAAATTAAAGGGCTCATCTTAACCATTTCCAAAAAGGTATAACATGATTATGACTAATATACTAAAAAAGTTAATTTATCAACCATTCTTTTTTTCAATTTTCAATACTTGACAATAGCTGTGATAAAAGTAAGTTGTTACATCGGTTACATCCTACAACTACTAAGAAGTATTAAATAAAAAAATAAATTATAAAAAAATCCACCTGCACAAAAAAGATGGAAACAAGATCCCCTACATAATTATATAATTTCATGCAGTCGGAGGCACTTTACTAAGTTAATCGAGATTCATTAATGCCTCCGATTGCATGAAATTATTTATTTATGTAGGATCCCCTCTTTTTCGTGCAGGCGGGTTTTTTTTTTATTTTTATAATTTTTTTTTTATTAATTTGTACCACTTTCGGGTTACTTAGAAAAATACTTATACTGTATAAGTATTTTCAAAAGTTACCCAAATGGGTTCAAAATAATAAAGTCATGTTGCACAACGATTGAAGACACAGATAATTGACAAACGACTGCCTTAGTGGCGCAGTGGGAGTGTGTCCGACTGCTACGCAAGAGGCCGTGGGTTTGATCCCCACACGGGACACCACTTTGTGTGATGCACAAATTGTTGTTCCGAGTCTGGGTGTATTTTGTGTCCGTGACTTGTATGTTTTTAAAGTCCCCCGCGCCACATGGCTTGTACCATACTGCGAAAGTCGTCTTTAAAAAAAAATGAATTATGTATCACTAACCTATTAACACTATGTAAAACCATCCATATTCTATCCATAAAGCGGTTTAGCGTGTCAAAGACACCCTAATACCTATATACACTTATATACCTATAGGTATACATGTTATTTATGTATCTGCCCAAGCTGCTAAAAGTATATATTTTAGAAAATTCATCAACAATTTTGTTAAGGATGTAACGAACATATAATAACCAAAATAACCCAATTTTGGTTGTAATAGTTTTTATTGTGTTGAATATATTACTTTTGAAAATTTATCTCTTGATGTCCCACTGCTGGGCACGGGTCTCTCCAATGAACCTACATATTGTAGATCCTGGGGGTAGTTGCCATACCATGTTATTGGTAAAAAACGTTGTATTTATTGACCATAATATTGGAGTTTGAGGTCAGATTTTAAAGTACCAAAAAACTGCTGTAAACTAAAATATCAATTTATATTGAACTAGCTGTCCCGCGCAACTTTGTCTGCGTAAATTTTCCCCGTTATTGCAACATTTCTTATTGCTGCTCCGCTTTTTATTTCTCCACTATTTAACGGATGTTATTATACTTAAAAACCTTTCTCTTCAATCACCCTATCTATTAAATAAAACCGCATCAAAATCCGTTGCGTAGTTTTAAAGATTTAAGCATACAAAGGGATATCGGGATAGAGAAAGCGACTTTGTTTTATACTACATATATAGTGATTTGACCTAATATGAAACTTCTTTCTATAAAAAAGATTATTCCCAAGACTTAGTTTGGCCATAATATCGACCATGATTCTTAACGGAGTACATTTAACGCCTAACTAATTGTAAATACTTGTCAGTTATCAATAGGCAGTACACGAGTGTGTATGACAGTATAACAAACGTTCTACGTCCCGTATTGTGGAGCCATTACAAACACAAATCACAATCATGCACAAACATTCGCACAACAGATAGCCCGCACTGACCCCGCACACTAAATTCGTATTTCGATGTGGTCCTACACTGAACAATGGGCAGAGTTATTAATGGATTAGGAGTCGTCAATGTAAGGAGGTATCTGTTAAACATAGGTAAGGAAAAAATATGGTAAAAAAAATGGTTGTCTGTAAAGTCGTTTTATGAACGATAATTTTCACGCATGTCGTTGCAATCGCCATTTTTTTTTTGTTAAAGCTAACTAGCAAAGTGGGATTGAGTCCCACATTACTAGCAATCTTGTTAACCCCTCCAGCTAAGCTCAAAGGCTTGTGTTAGGAGTGGGTGCCCCGCGACCTCACGATTGCGAGACCGATGCCTTAGCCATTAAGCTACCGCCGCTTCTGAAATGCCATTAGTTCAAATTATATTGCATGTCGCTGCAATCGCCATTAGTTCCAATTATAACGCATGTCGCTGCAATCACCATTAGTTTCAATTATATCGCATGAGTAGGTATATATTGGGCATTCAAGAACAGTTTAACACGACTCCCTGCTCACTACGTTCGCTGTCGTGTAAAACTGTTCTTGAATGCCCAATACCTAATACAAAAATCTGGCATGGATTTTTAGATACATGTTTGAACATGTATCCGCCTACATACAAATGCAGTGCATTGCACTCAGAGCTATCAAGGTTATGCAAGCTTGCAACCTTTTAGTTGGCACTTGATTAGATGTTAAATTATAGCGTATAGATATTATTTTATGATTGATTTTCCAAAAGCAGTTCAGATTGAAAAGACGTAATAATAATGTTTATTGTAGAAAATATTTTTACTTAAGTAAATCATTTACAAATCATCACTCGTCTTGAGTAGAAGTTTAATCCCAGAATATTTTGAATCGAATAAAAATAAATACTTCATAATCATGTCGACGGTAAGTTATTGTTTTTTTCGTCATTACTTGACTTAACCTTTACGTTTAGAAAACTATATTTATTTATTTTTATTTCAGGTTTCTTCAGCCTTTTTCAACCAAGACTCTGAGATTGTCTTCAGCCAATACGCTCAAGACCCTGATGAAGAATACTATGAGATGATGCGCAACAAACCCGAGTCCAAAGAAGTCACAACAGAGAAATCGAAAAAACGAAGCAAGACGAAGAAACCATTGCCCACGAAATCCTATGTTATGAGCCGTGTACAGAGACGCGGCATTAAATTAATAAAAATTTCGGTTGTGGATTTATGTGATAATGCTCCTCATAGTCAAGACAAAGACAGTGTTACGGAAAATGTAATTTTAGATGCTCAATACATCGTTAAAGATCCTATGGACAGTATAATGGACGAAACAGAGTCTTTAGTGAAAAAAATTTCAAAATCTTTGATAGATAATGATTTTTAGAAATAGTTATTTATTATTTAATATTTGTATTATATCGTATATAAATAATGCTTATTGAATGTTCTGTCATAGTATAAATATGGCAATAAAAAACATTTTGTACTTAATAAAACCTGTTTTATTTCTATTAAATATAATAGGTAACTAGACATAGGTACATTTAATTACCAATTTAAATATTTTTTAATACACAACACATTTTTAAGCGCACAATGTTTTAAATGTTTATTACAATTTAAAGTAGTTTTTGCATCACAATATTTTTTATGTAACACAGATAAATTAGGACAAAATGTATCATCTAGTTCTGACACTTCACAATTCGCACATAGTTCTTTTATCCATTGCACTTTCTCTAGACCTTTAACCTTAATTTTCTGGTTTTCTAAATAAGGAATAATTATTCGTCGAAATTCTCTATAATCTATATAACCTTCACTCCAAGTTAAACCTCTGTTTCTTTCCAACCATTTAACTTGCCTTTTTTCTTCATTCGTTAAATATTTAAATAAATAGGGAGGTTTAATTAAAAAGGTTTGAGTATAATCACTATTAGCGAAAGCTAATTCTTTAACTATAAATCGATTATATTTGTCTTTAAATCCCTGAACATCCAAAATAATAGTATCTTGATTCATGTTATTTTTCTCACAATATTACTGAGTGGTTTATATTCGATTATACAATCGTTTAATATTAGACAGTAAGCAGAAGTTTGATTGGGTATGTCCGAGTCACTCTCGAGTTCCACTCTTACATCGACAACAGGTCCTGTTTTCAAATTATCTGCTTGCCTAGAACAGTCGACAACAAATAACGGTGCTAAATCTTTGAATTGTTTCTCGTTTAATAAAGGCTCTGAGCGACGTCCGTAGTAAGACTGTTGAAATCGAGTGTATTGCTCGTATAATAAAGCAATTCTGTTATTTGCAAAATTCACATTTAGATTTTCATACGGGAAGTAAGTTGAATTAAGGTACACTCTCACATCGCGAATATGACAGTGGTCGAATCTAGACATGTCGGCACTTGCATTATTTTTCCTGTTTGTTTGTAGTCCAATAATGACATATCTTGGTTTCTCAATTTGCGATGATGTTTTGATAGACCAAGTATGCTTTGTAGTTTTGGGTAAAGCAGGATATTCATATAAATCCCAATTCCTGAATATCATCTGAAGCGGTCGATCTTTTTCTAACAATTTTAACAAAGTTATTTTTTCTCTATCTGATACTTTAACATGTGGTACACGCCATATAATTTTATTTATATGAACATCTTCTACCGTTTCACCTGTGTTGAGTTTTACAGCATTAAGATTGGTATTGCTTCTTAACAATATTAGTTCGTGTCTACTATTTATAACAACTTTCTTGAAATCTTCTGCAAAACCCAAAATATTACAGAGTGGTATAGAGACAGAAAAGTTACCTCCATTCATATTTTTACCATCAATATTCCAACCCCAAGCTTGCGATATCTTCGATTCACTCTCATTCATAGATATTAAGGATTTCATGGTAGTTGTTAAGCCGACATTTTTGATTTTATCAATTTCAACCCCATTTAGCTCATACCTTATATCTTGGAATAAGTAAAGTAAAGCATTATTCGTCAAATGAACACTAGGAACAATATCTTTTAAATCTTTTTTAACAGTAAAAGTTCCTTCTAAATATAATGTGCTTGCCGACGGTAAAATATACAGATCTTGTTGGTTGATGGGTATACGGATTTCATCGTTTCTATTGAAACTAGTTACATAGGGCTTGTAAGAATGAAATTCTATTCCTTCCACTGTGTTGTCGTATGTAGGAGCTGATAAAACGTCTAAGATGTTCATTTTAGTAAACCGATTGATTTGAGAAATGCTTTATTATCTTTAGTTAATTGTGGTTTCTTCTTCGAGCGAGCTCTTCTTAGATTGAGGGCTTTAATGGAACTGATAGTTTTAATTTGTTGAGGCGCATATTTATTGTAATCAATCATTTTTCCTTTTTAAATGTAAATATATCTGCACTTCTTCACCACGTAAATTTACTAAACGATTATTTGTGTCTAGTATTCTGATGTGTATGCAACTTATATTGTCTTGGTTGATAGGAAAATATATTGTATTTTTTGGACTTTCTACAATTCGATAACCGGGAGGCACGTTAAGTGCAAATTCGTGAAGAATATGGCTTGGTTCACCGTTTATGAAGGAACCGCTCACAATATCACATTCGATCCTGATCACAGTCGTAGGTAAAATGTTTACTGGATGCTGTGACACATGCCATTTATTAGCTGACAAGGTCTGCTCTTCAAATCCTAATAAACTTCTAAATGAGCCTTCTTTGTTAAAATCAATATCTTTTGTACAGTGTATTGCAGTTTTCAAAGTATTGTTATTGCACTGTATTTTGAGCGAAGCATCTTTTATTTCAGATTTTAAATAATCACCGATATCTTGTAATTCATATGTACCTACAGGTAATTCAATAACTTCATTATTACCATAATAGAACTTGTTATTCGTTTCTTCAATGTTAGGAATAGAATTGAATGTTGAGAAATGTAATAAAGCGCACTCATATTGTCCTTCTAGTGATAAAGTAGTAGGATAGTATGTTGATAAGGTTGAGGAGTTACCAGTTATCGACAAAGTGAGGGACATCGTGCGAATGATCAAAAATAAAATAAAAGTTTACATTTATATGTTTTTATTCCAAAAAGTCCTTAGATACTCTAAACATAAGTGTCCACAATTTACTGTATTAAAATTTTGATATCTGGTATAGTTGTAGTAAACATGACAGTTTTTTAAATATCTTAATAATTCTTTCGGAGGTTTCAAATCTCCAAAACTATCGAAATATTCACAATAATTATACACTTTAACATAAGCTACCCAGTGCGTTCCATCATTCTTAGATTCATCTAAGTTCACTACACCACATTCTATTTGTTTCGGCGTTCTTGGTAATTGGTCCCTCATGTATACGCCGCGAAAGTAGGGGATGTTGTTAGAGTGTTCTTGAATGTCTATATTGGTTAATGCGCGATTAGGTAGCTTCATTATCAGTTTTTTGGAGAATTTATAAACAGTCCTTTACCATTCTTATGCGGTTTAATGTATAAACCTTTACCTAACACTAAAGCCTCCATAGACCTATTATGGCGTTCCGTTTCCTTTAAATTTTGTTGTGCTGCTTTGTAATCGTTTACTGTTTTTGCAATGCCTGCCGCACCTCCTGCTAAGGTTCCTAAAGCGGATAATCCAGCAAAAATTGGTATTAAAGGAAGAATGCCCCCTGTCTTCGGTAAGGGTATTACTCGAGGTACTTTGATTTGTCGAATTTTTGGAAATATTTTCTTCGCCGCTAAATAAGCAGCATTTATTAAATTTTTATTATCTTTGAGTTTCAAATTTTTAATTTTTGATTTTATTTTCGATACGAAATTTCTAAATGATTTCAATCCTGATCCTGACTTAAGCTTGGCTTTCATAACTTTGGTAACTAACCAAGAACTAAGTTTTTCTCCTTTGCCAGCGTCTTTTGATTTAAGCCTTTGTTTAGCCATATTGTAAAGTTTTAAATCTGCTTTGTGGCGATTAGATAAATCGGTATGATTTGCATAAGCAATATCGTGGTGCATACAGGCTTCGTCTAGTTTATTAACACCTCGATCACCTCGTTGTAAACGTTTTTCGAGTTTAGTGCCAGGCCCGCAATAATTGTATCCAGGTAAATGTATTTCAAACGGAAGATGGTTAATTAAACTATTAACTAACCCACCACCTTGCATTGCTAAGAGCGTAATGACAGAAATGTGCTAACATAAAGGTTATATATTTTCTTACGACATTATTGCTGTTTTTTCAATCCAACTATTTTCTTCATTGCTTAGACCTAACCATTTCACAAACAGTTTTGATCCTTTCTTTTTCAAAATCTTTTCAACCAAATAAATACCTGGGTAAGAGGATTTTTGAAGTTCTTGTTCGTAAAAGGTACCCAATACGGGTTGCTTGCGCTGGTCTTCTATATGATATGTTATCGGTATAGTATTATTAATCTTATTTATAGTAAATAGTTCAGTTGACCAATTAGGAGTATAACCTTTTTCAAACATATGTTTGTATTTGCTGATACGAACACAATCACCGACTTGGAATTTAGGTTTCCAGTTAATTTGCTTGTTAGTATTATTTATATTTTCTTGTATTAATGTCTCATTTAATTTATTAACATCAACTGGTTTAAATTGAATAGTTCGATGTTTTGTATTGTTATATGTTTTCAATGTAACTTCTATTGGTATACCTAGCCACTTGTAGCTTCCATTCAGACTAAAATATTTATATAATTTGTTTTTAATCGTTTTAATTAAACGCTCTACTATAGAAGCTTTTTTAACGGAAAATGTTGAGTAATGATTAATATTATATTTCTTAATAAGCGTTTGAAATGAGATGTTATAAAATTCTGTTCCGTTGTCAGTTTGCAAATTAGCAGGATTGCGTTTACTGTTAACCAAAATTCGTTCAAATGCTCGAGTTACGTCTACTTTATTTTTTGATTTTAATGGTTCTGTCCAAGCAAACTTTGAGAAGCAGTCGATCACTATTAAAATATAACTATATCCTTTATTGTATTTTTTCAGATTTTGCATGTCCATAAGATCTGCTTGCCACAAATCATCAATCCCCTTTAGAATAACCGCTCGTCTGCGGAAATTTCTTCGAGCTGCTTTGTGTATTTCATTAACAATTTGCTGTTTAGCCATTATAAAGGTTTAACTAATAATTTATCCACTTCTGCTTTAGTATAGTACTTGCCTGCCAAATGAGTCAAAATTTCAGACGTCGTTGTTTTTAAAGTATTTTGCAAGTCTTTCACAATTTGAGATCGCATTTTAGCATTTGCTTTAAATAAATCTTTTATAATTTTAGTTGACAACTCATCTACATAATTCTTGTTGACAGCATCGTCTGATTCCACCGGAGTTCTAATTCCTTTCAGTCTCGATGTTTTTAAATCTAAATCACCGTTTTCCGATTTGAAGAGAACATTATCATAGCACTCAAATAATTCTGATAAACGCATTCTTTTATGAATATGATGTCCGAATTTGTCTACGTTCATTATTTTAAGTTCAAGGCGTATATTGTAATGAAAGGTTGACAGTAAAATGACTCAAGTACAATTTAAAACATATATTTATTTATTTATTATTTTACTTTCTCGTAGCTCTTCTATAATAGATAAAATTTCATTGTCTAATCCTGTGTTACCAGCTTCTCGAGATGCAGTAAGTAACTTTAATCTGTCTACCAGTTCATTTGGATCGTCCCAATACCTAATATCTACATCTTTACGCCACATTTTTGTTAAAGGCAAACCTTCTCCTTTCGGTTGACTGCCTAAAAGATTGTCAGTTATCTTGAAAAGAGGTTTAATAACTTGCAAATATTTTAGACCTTTATTACTTTTTATAGGTTTATTAGCTGTATAATCTCGACGATGTGCATTGGTATCAAGTAACATTGACTTATACTGTTGTTTATCACTCTCTGTTACCAAACTTAAATTTGGTTTCTTTTTTAACAGCAATTCCGTCAAACCAGGAGTATTTTTGTATTTGCGTTCCGCCACGATGATATTTTCATCATTGATTGTTATGCAAGCAGAGCCTAGCTTCATTCTCCCCTGCTCTACTCTAACACCAAATGGAATAGGTGTTGATGCTTCTGAAGATACTGACCAGGACGATGTATCACCACTCGGGTCGTTTTCAACTACCGATTCGTATGATGAACAACTATCGATATCAGATTCATTTAAAGAGCTCATACTAATCTCAGGATTTTCTTGCTCATATTTTTTTAATTCACCTTCCTGCGGGAAAGAGGTTTGCTTACTGGCAATCAAGTTGAGTGGTTCAGTTACGGGTCTAAAAACTGAATCAAGTGCTTGTTTATTATCAATCTCCATATCCTTCATCTTTCTAACTTTTTTCTTTACAGCTTCTGCAGCATCAACAATTTGTCTCTTTAATGATTTTTCCATAATGGTAAAACGGGTCGTGAGTGAATAAGCGCTGTCTGACGAATAACGCCATCGCAATGATCATGGTCTTAAATATTCATAAACTTAATCAAATACAACAAATGTGTCAAATTTATTTCTATAACATCCGCTATTTTTAGAACAATCTTTATTAATTACTACATAATTGAAAGACTCATTCCATATTTTCGAACACATATTACGAAATTCGATCCAAGTCATATCAGTGTTCACATGTTCATCATAAACATGTCTCAAATTGATATCATCTTGTTTAAATAGTACTATCAAGTTTGCGTTGTCTCTTATTAGCTGCTTAGGGATTTTACTATAAGTTTGGTTCAGATAAAAGCAATCGATATATTTATGTCTTCCCATTGCAAAATAATCGCGCATGTTATTTTGATTTTCACAAGCAACGTCGTCAAATATAATAATAGAGTTTGGTTTCGCGTCTTGAACTTTTATTACTTCTTCATTACCTTGATATTTCTGAAGTGAAATACCAGGTACACGCTGCATAACTCTTTCCAAGAATATGTACTTGGGCTGATTTAAAGTTTTAGAATAAACGTAAACATTATTATATCGTAAACCATTTTCGTGTATCAGAAGACCAATTAGTAAATTTGTTTTTCCACAGTTCGAAGGACCGCAAATTATGCATCTTACTGTGTTAGGTAATAACGTTCCATGACGATAACTCGTTTTATTAAGGTCATTACAGATTGCGTTAACATTCAGTGACTGTGGTTGTTTAACAAATTTCATGATTAATGTCCGGGATGGATAGATTGGTACTGGGTTTACGGTATGAAAACATTTATATTTATATATAATTTTTATATTGAAATCAAATCAAATCAAAAATACTTTATTCACTAAGGTTACAAAATGCAATCCTTATGAACGTCTATCAAAATCTGGAATAGTATGAGTCTACATTTAATGCCAAGTTCTCAAAAAGTTAAGCCACTGAGAAAAGAACTTGGCAATAAAAACTGATGGCCACTTTTTAAATGCCAAACAATATTCCTTCGTATACAGTTATGCCAACAAGTAGGGTGGTGCAACCATACCCTACATCATAAAACTCAAGCAATAATATTTATATTGTAAAATAAATAACCATGATTTCATTGTGATTAGCCTCCTATGGTGTAGATGGGATCATCAACCTACGGATAGAATCCATCATGTCCAAGGTAAAGGCAACATGCGATCAGATTTGGTCAATAATAATTAAAAAAAAACATTAAATAATACAACATTTAGATTTTACAAATGTATTTATTTTTGTCACTCTTTAAAATACCATATTACAATAATTTCTTATAATTTAAAACATATATACCTAGACATTAAACAATACAACATTTAGAATTTACAAATGTATTTATTTATTTTTTTTACTCCCTGAAATACAATATTACATTCATTTCTTATTATATATTTACTGACTACAATTATTATAACTTTTAGTAAAATTAGTACAAATATGACTTATGTCCCCATGACAATGTAGATATTTTATCTTTAAGAACGATACGTTTGTCATCATTGGAAGATAATGCAATTTTGTTGACAGCTTGAGTAAATACTTCATGTTTCAACGATCGAAATACAATATTCTTTTTTCGTAAAGATATATTATGCATCAATACTTTGTTATAATCTTTGAAATCAATTTTGTTTATGACAGATCTCTTAACCCCTTTTGCCTTTTTTAGTTCTTTGTCTCGAGTTTTCACACAGTATAGTTTAGATCTCAATCCTACAAACTCGACTATAATTTGCCCTCCTAGCTCATCTTTAAATAGACCAGGTATCTTGTTGTTTTGACAAATAATATTATATTCATTGTGTTCCTTATAGTTGCTGGTGTCGAAGTAAGATATAAAACTGGACTTAATATCTTTATAGACATCTAATGTTTCTATAGAATATAACAAACTATCAGTATCAGTATAACATAGTTTTAATCTAGACTCATAAAACGGCTTCATGATAGAATAATGAAAATCATACATATGATTTTTAGCTATTTCTAAAACAGTGAACCCTATGTAAATGGGTTTGTCTAGAACCACTAATTCTGATTTCATTTGAATAGCTACAAAGTTTTCCGTAAAAACAGTGGAACTTTGATAATTTAATCGTGATATTAATTGTTCAGCAGTGTAATATTTTTTAGTTTTATTTCTAGTATCAGTCCACTGGTTCACTAAATGAACATTGAGTCTGTTTTCAGTGTTTTCTAATGTTTTTCCAAAAATGCTATTATTCAATAATTTGAAGAAATCCTGTTCGAACGTAGACTTAGCTTTCTGTCGTAATTTTGTATTTAATTCTATGTACTCCTTCAAAAGGGGATGTTGTTTGAATTTAATTACTCTATGTACTTTTTTTAATTGCAAACCGTGTCGTAAGCACGTTTTTAAGTGTACATAATGAATTACATATTTAAATTTATCATACAGATTGGGAATTAATTTTGGATTTTTAGAGCCACAAGGAGTAAATTTTTCTGGACAAAAAGGTAGATCGTTGTGTGATTCATGTAAATGTTCTGGATAAATTAAGTCGACTTCTAAAATATAACCATATTCAGAGTTATCAGGTACCTTAAAAATATTTAGTTTTTCGATTTCAGCTTGAGTAATTAATTTGAAATCAGAATATGGTAAATATGAACACATTGCAAAGCCATACAAATTATTACAATCAATATACAATAAATAATTATCAGGGATTGATGAATTATAATTTGGTAGATACTTGTTATTTGCTTTAGAGTACCTATTAGAGCAAAGGCATACCCCACCCCGAATACCGCTTTGAATCATACGTATTATTTCCAAGTCGTCTATAAGTTGCAATTGCACCTTCGTTTTAAGTAACATTGCGTCAAAGCTTAGGCTAGGAGCAGTTACATATAATGCAGGATCTAATCTATAATTAATTTTGCATGTGCGGCGGAAATTTTCAAAAATATCTGTTAATAAAATGACATCTGTTTTAAGATAAAGATCTGTATATTCTCCTAAATTTTTTAAGTGGAATGCCTTCCAGATGCGTTGTGCATGTAAATACTCTGATTCAGAGATAATGTTATCGGTTAAAGTATTATAGAAGCTATGTCGAGGTGGTAATCGATCCTCGTTGTAACTATTCCAAGTTCTCATGTATTCATAAGGATAAACTCCTTTGCGCCTTAATAGATCAATATGATCATCTTTAGGATAAAAGTAAGATAAATGAACAAAATCATCCCTATTTAGATTTTCAGCCAATTTTTCCAAGCTAGTGCATAAAAATTTAAAAGAATCAACAAAACGAACTGGTATATATTCTTGATTACCTACCTCAAAAAATTTTGTAAATGTTACATAATTCTCTTTATTTTTTGATATTACTTTAATTCTGCCTGGTGTTTCTCCTAACTGTCGTATAAATAAGTGGCTGTCATATCCTGATAGGTTGTGGAAAAATATAGGAACAAATTTCGGTAACTGAAATTGAATATTGCAGAAATTATGGCTAACCCCACGAAAACGTCCCGTTAGGTGGCAGTGGTCTTTTACACGGTCATCGAACAGTAACCCATCACAAATATAACAGTTTTTAAAGGCGTCAACAATATTTTGCTCTTCACTTGTTAACTTAGACATCGGAACGGATTTTTTCAAAATATTATATATTTTGGTAACATCTTCATGCAGATATTTTATAAATAATTCAACGCAATCTTGACCACGATATGTTACATATCTGTTGAGAGAACTATCATAAGAGCACACAATGTAGTAACCAAACGCGGCTGGTAAATGTTTTTGTAATACAGTTGTATATTTCGAATTAATTTCAGCACTATTCGATGGGGGATGTAATAAAGATTCAAAATCAGCATAGATGACGAAAGGCATATCTTGCATTCTTTCGTAATGCTTAAATTGAATTGCGGCGCCTGGGTCCGGTAGAACAGTTCTAATACCACCACAAATATGACCACTTAGTTTATCTTCGTTATGAAAAAATATCATACAGTCATCACAAAAATATATCTTTTCGTGGTGTTTTGTAAGCTGACTTCTAAGCAATCTACTCATTTTTTTTATTAAACAATAATGTTTATAGTTATTTTTTTCTATTATTAACAAATTAACATGATGGTTTTTTCTATAATCTGTTTTATATAAGGGTCCAACAATGCTTGTTTTATTACCAAGACCATAGACATTAACACTAATATTTTTATTATTTTTTTCAAATATTTTAATGTCTGAAAATCCTACCGGAAATGTCATATCCTGAGTGTTTAGTATATTTTCAAAATGCGGATATGAAGAAGTTCTATGAGCATTGTTTTTAACGGGAAATAATGCTGCTACTATACTCCATAAAAAACAGAACGCATCGTTATTTTGTATATTTATACATGCGTGTTTAGATTTGATCCATTTAGGTAATTCAATAAATCGTGAAGCTCTTAAAGGATTATGTTTATTAATATTGACTTCTAAGTATAAATTTTGCAAAAAAGCCCAGCCACTATCTTTTTCTTCAAATTCATCGATCTTTGTCGTAATACTGTTAACTACGTATGAAAATAATTTATTGAAATCGTAATTTTTATAAAAAATAATATTTTTCGTCGCAAATGATTTCATTTCACAAGTATCATTTTTTGGTAATGTAAATTCTGCAAAAAGTTCAAAGTTAACTTTAATAGAATCATGTGTAGTTTGAAGTGTCGCGAGCAACTGTTTCACACGATGGGATAGACTCATCAAAAAATTGGTTGGCGGAATACTTTCATTGCCTTCGTTCTTTTCTAAATTGTGCACTCTGTATGATACAATACGATTCTTAAACGCGCTGCTTATTTTATCAATGCCACCAATTAATGTAATAGAATTATTATTTTTGTGTATATTACTTCGTAAATGAGATGCAAATACACTACTCTTAATAGATAAACCACAAACTGTACAATACACCGTTCGTTTGGACATGGCTATAAAGAAATGTAGTAAGTAAAATAGAAAAAAAACAAAGTTTATCTGCAAAATAATGAATACTACTCAAACTGTCAACCAAAAAATCTAAATTACACTATTCTCTTATTATTCGTTATATAATCGTCGTATAATCGTTGATTGATGTTACGTGTTTAAATAATTAATATTTTTATAAAATTACAGATAGTGATGCATAATAAGAAGACAGATAATCTAATAGGTAGATATTAGAGAGTGACGGAGAATAAAAAATAAAAACATCTAATCTTTTTTGTCCGCGTAGAAAGTGCCCTCACCACCAAAACGGTCCCGACACTCTCTAAGGACCGTTTTCAACGGCTCCAACTCCGGACAGTCCGACTGTCCCTGATATTTAAGGGATACAATTGCACGTTTCCAACGGTCCTTGGGATCTACCTGTAGTATGTCTGCGGTCTTAAATATTTTAATTTCTACGTACACGTCACCCTCGAAGTTTGCGGTGCGACGCACCACCCCGTTGGCAACACGTCTCGACAGCGACGACTGCAGAACCGGAGCACGAGTCGTGGTTATCTCTTCGTCACTGTCCGAGAATTCCCACGCTGTAGCTCCTTTCCGGTACTTTTTTGTCGCAGGAGTTTGGAATGGCATCGACCGCTTAGACTTCTTGGCTATGTTTTTAGACCTGTAATTATAGAGAAATAATACTTTAGTATAAACAAACATAGGTATATTGCATGCACAACACACTCTTGCATTTAGTGTGTTTAATTCTCTCGATTTTAGCTGAAAATAACTAACATTGATGTTCATGACAGCCGGGACCGACGGTTTAACGTGCGTTCCGAGGCACGGAGCAAGAGATAATTAACAGATTTATTCGTACATAACTTCGAAAAATCATATAACATTCCGAAAAGTCATTTAGTATAAACAGTAGTTACTAATTGAAGATGAATAAACAAATTAAATACATACTTTGTTTTCGATATGGGTATCTCTTCGGAGTAAGAATCAGCTTTCCTGCTTGCTTTGGCAGGACGCTTATTGTAGCATTCTGAATACTCGGAGTCCGACCTGTAATTAAATACGAATTGAACACAGTTATTATACGTACATATCTTCAACCAAACTGCACCGGTCTAAAATTAGCACTGAACAGATTTTGACTTCGCAAACGATTTCTAAATAGAAAAAATATAATTATAATGGTACATTTTTTTTTTCACCTATTCTATGATACCCCTAACGAAGTGTGCACGAGATAAAATACAAAATCGTTTCCTAGATACTGTGTACAGACTTTTGCACTTAGTACATATGTTTAATTCTCTCGATTTTAGCTGAAAACCAGTAAACTGGGCAATGGTAGTGAGCCATTATTATATCAGCACGAGTTAGAAAACGAAATCGCTCCCTACTGTAAGATACTGTGTACAGACTCTTGCGTTTAGTGTATTTAATTCTCTCGATTTTAGCTGAAAACCAGTAAACTGGGCAATGGTAGTGAACCATATATTATATCAGCACGAGATAAAAAAACAACTAATTTAAATGTATTGATGTATAAAATGAAGTAAAAAACTTACGAACATTATTGTATGATGAGTAGATTTTCGAGGTGTGGAGTAGGGCAGGGGCAGGCTGGCGACGATTTCGACGAGCGAGCGATAATTTTGGTGCAGCAACCACTGACGAACGGGCGATATGGCGCAGTAACAGACCTAGGTACTTGCTAGTAAGCGGTGGCGAAAGCGGCGCGGAAAAGATTTGATAATTAAATAAACGGGGTATTTAAAGTTTTCTTATCTGAGGTTGCAAACAATTTGTTTTTTGTACAACTATTGTTCTTTTATGTTTTTTAAAAAAGACAAGTCCCGCACTAGAGAACAAGCTCTGTGTCGCTGGACACTTTACAAACATACAATTTAACGAACACAAATTACACCCAGACTCAGAACAACTGTTTGTGGGTCAAACAAAGTTTTGTTCTGGGTTGGATAGAACCCGCAACCTCGTACACAGCATGCGCATACTGCGGGCACTGGACTACCAAGGCATCAAAACTTTTAAATTTTTCTTACTAAATGTACCAAAAATTATTTTATATACAACCATTAAGTTGACGACCACGGTATTAAAACCTCGTAAATTTCGTAATGTGTCGAATTACACATAATTATGCACTTTTCATGTTTGTACGAAATCCTACATACAGGGTGATTGGTAATTAGAGCATAATCTTGTAGTGGGTGGTAGTACGGGTCATTTGAAACATTTTTGTGTTTATTATACACTCATAGGGTTACGTACCAATTTGCTCTTTTAACTCAAAATATCACCATAGCACTTGTTGTACACTTTATAAAAAATGCTTTCAAATGCGGTATAAAACTTTATCACAGATCGTCTAACGCGAAGATATTACAAACAAGGGTAAAATAAAAAAGTTGTAAATTCGATAATGCACTGTAAAAAATCAAGTTAAACTACTTAATAAACCTTTGAAAATGTAAGTATGTATTTCATCGTCCTGTATACAAATAAAAAATCTGCATAATTAACAAATCAAAAATTTACATTATAATAAATGCACTTTTGCAATGTTGCAAGAATGTAATCGAACACCTCATATCCGTTCTATGTACATAGGTACGTATTGCGACATACCTATGTACCATATTAATAACATAAAACATATCATCACGCCTTTATTCCTCAAAGGGGTAGGCAAAAGGTGTATTACTACAGCCACTTTTCGCCTGATATGTTTCTTTTTCTTTATTTAAAAAAGACAACTCCCGCAGCAGGGTACAAGCCCTGTGTCGCAGGGGGACTTTACAAACATACATTCGACGGACACAAATTACAACCACACTCAGGACCAACATTTATGAATCTCACAAAGCTCTATCCCGCGCGGGGATCGAACCCGCGACCTCTTGCACATCAGTCGTACACACTCCCGCTGCGCCACCGAGGCTGTCATGTTAGGCCCCATATTGTATAGCGAGCGAGCTAAACGACAAAATAGTGGGACCCCACCAGATATTGCGAATATCATGCGATAAGCATTTAATACAATAATTCTACTATTTCATACTTTCATAGTAAAATTCTACACTCATAAAATTACAAAATATTCAACAAAGAAAGTGATTATTAAATTAACAAAATACATGGAGATATCTTAAACTAACCACACCAAATTTTAATATTATATAGTACAGAATCGTTATTATACTTTTAAAGAAAAACCCAATATCACTTTTTGTCTGACCCGGGAATCAAACCCGAGACATCGGCGCGTACTATGCACTCAGCTACCGAGGCAGTCCATGTGGATAGACGTGTCAAGTAACATGAGCATGCGTGATAAGAATGCGGCGAATTATTATTGTCCCACACCAATGTACAATACGCAATTTTAGCAATAAACAGGCGCGTGTAAATGCGAAACCCTTAGTTGTCATTTTTATGTCGTTATGTACGAGGTATAATACGTACCCGACATAAAGTAGTATCAATCATTTAGGTTTACATTGAATACGATCATTTTAAATATTGCATGGTTTTACTTCACTGTTCGTTTATAAGGCAAGACATATTGGTTAGCAATCATTACTCTCTCGTGCTGATATAATATATGGCTAACTACCATTGCCCAGTTTCTGGTTTTCAGCTAAAATTGAGATAGTAATTAATAATAAACCATTTATTTCAGGCAACAAAGTAATACATAAAATAAAACAACTTAAAAAACTACACGTGAAGTTATGAGTCTGTACACAGTATCTATAGTTCAGGTGTCCTCGAGCCAATCTGGTCACGAAAATGGCTATACGTGTTAACGTAATGCCTAAGTACGTGGAGAGACATGAGACAATCTGTCCTGAATTTTAAATTACTGATTTAAATTAAAATTTAGATGTCCTCGAACCAACCTGGTCACAGAAAAAAATATTTTGTGGAGAGACATGAAACAATCTGTTCTAAATTTTAGTTTAATGTATACAGTAACTTATGACTTAGCGTGATTTAAAAAAAGGTTCTTTTTAGGGCCACCATACGAATCATAGTCGCATCAAAGATATGAGTCTGTACACAGTATCTTATAGTTCAGGTGTCCTCGAGCCAATCTGGTCACGAAAATGAGTATACGTGGAGAGACATGAGACAATCTGTCCTGAACTTAAGACTTGTGTATGCAGATCTTATAACTTAAGCGTGATTCAACAAACGGCCCTTTTCAGGGCCGCATATGAATCTTATGAACTTATTACAGTTTATGTTTCTATGACGAACAGACAAGAAAGTCTTTTAACATGCCAGATTTTTGTATTACGTATTGAGCATTCAAGAACAGTTTTACAAGATTTTTGTATTACGTATTGGGCATTCAAGAACAGTTTTACACGACAGCGAACGTAGTGAGCGGGGAGTCGTGTTAAACTGTTCTTGAATGCCCAATATATACCTACTCGCATGTCACTGCAATCGCCATTAGTTACAATTTAATTGCATGCCATTGTAATCGCCATTCGCTGATAGGCTGATACTTCAGCCTATCAACAGGCGAAACGTGAGTGTAGACAGAACGTGACACTTTTTGGTGAATGCAGCCGATCATAGATTTATAGGACGTTATCACGTCAAAAAACTGAAATTAGAAATTATTATTATTATTTATTTTTACACAATAAACAAATGCTTATTACTTAATTTCAACCATTTCACCATTGTGCACAAAATTTGGATTTCTCTCAACATTGTGTAATTTGAAATTAGATCAAATTTGAAGCGGTGGCAGGTTATTGGTTAAGGCATCGGATGCACAAATCGTCGCGGAATGGAATTCCACTTATTATGCTTCCGACGTGAACCCACTACGGACATAAATAATTTAACAAGATTGCAAGTAATATGCGACCCACCTAAAAATTAATCTTAAAAAATAATGATAATCCGTACACCCGTTCGTCCCTCCCGGAGCCGTGCAGCAGTCTGAGCGGACTGCTGAGCTTCTAGGAGTGCCTTAGACACTCCCAGAGATTCCACCAAGGCAGACCTTGAAATGACGGAACTTGCAGAATGATTGCGGTTTTTTAGTCCCGTAAAAACGATCGAACAAACATCTGTACACTCGTAATTGGTTGACCAGTTTTTGCCCGCGGTTGAACTAGCGTTAGGATTGTTTAGGTAGCACCTAAGACCTATATGTTCCAGAAGTCCTCCTTATCTATCCCTTGTTTAGGTACCTGTACCTAAAATAAACTTATTGGCATAACTCAGCTTACTATAACCAAGACTTTAGGATTTGATGAGTGAATGAATGTATCAGGACTTTCATTCTGTACATAATAATAATCTATACTTATAATAAATCTGTAGAGAGGTCAATTCTGTACATGAAATATATTTCCAAAATAACTATCAGGGGGTGATTAGGGATCGATACTGATGCCAAAAATGCAATCAGTAAAATTTTTGTCTGTCTGTCTGTCTGTCTGTATAACCGTTATAGAAACCAAAACTACTCGACGGATTTTAACGAAACTTGGTACAATTATTTTTCATACTCCTGAGTAGGTTATAGTATACTTTTCATCACGCTATAATCAATAGGAGCAGAGCAGTGAAGGAAAACGGGAGAAGTTACTCCATTTTTTAAGCTTTCGTCGCGTTTGCAACCGTAATGGTTAAAGCTACACAGAAATCATGTATGACGGAAATATTCTCCTTAAAATTATATAAAAAATATCCCACTACAGCATATGTCTATCTTTTATGGTTGACTCACAATATCACGTGTAACTCCCGATAGCTTAGTAGTTCGAAGCTTTCTGATTATATTTGTCTACTCTTACGTTTATAACACTCTCAGCCATCCCTAATTAAAAAAGTTAACATAATTAACTATTCCATAAAAAATACTAATAGAAATCGGTATAGAAACACCAAAGTTATACATGAAATACGCTAATAATAAGCCATCGCGCGTGAATACTGAATCATGCTATCTATCTATACCTACTTAAAATAACATTGTAAATTTCACGTGTCTGTACATGGCCGAACATAGTGAAAAAAAATATTGGGAAATGTTCGAAAAGAATATTTAAACACATTCCTACATTTTTAGAAATGTCTGTCTGTCTGTCTGTTTCTTTGAACACGCATCACGCAATAACTATTGGACAGATTCGGTTGAAATTTTGTATGTGTAGTCTGGATTAACATATAGGCTATAATTTATCACGCTATTTCCCATAGGAGCTAAGCAATGACGGATAATGTCTGTAGCTATTTATCGTTATAAAACAATAACTACTATACAGATCTTCATGAAAATTTGCAGTTTTATTGTAAATACTATAGGTCATTACTTGCACTATAAATCATTATGCTATCGTCTATGGGGAGTGAGCAGCAACGTATGTTTTGTCGAACCATTATGGTTTTTCACAATTTTTTCCACAATAGCACATTATTTACAATTGTAACCCATGGAAACAATAACTTCACGCTAAAACTATTAGGAGCTAAACACAACATTTTCAATTTTCTTAAGATCAGCTATTTTAACCGTGTTTGCATCAGCTGAGGTGGTCTATTGGCACAAGTAGCGGTATTAAACGAGCGAGGTCGGGAGGATCGACTCCTTAATTGCGAGTCTCTTTTTGTGTTGTGTTAAAATTATTTTTATTCTTTTTTTTAAGTATTTTTCTAAATGTATACTTATTTATACAAGCTTTTATTTTCGACTTTAACATGACGTTTACTTTGTTTAACAAATTTTCATATTAATAATCACTTCCAATAGGCACCTTTAACATTGTTTTGCATGAATAGTGATTATGTTATAAATGTAGAAATGAAAAACAATATTACATTACAAATAAACAGTAATTACTTGATATTTTCTAGAATTTATAAATGTTAATTGCTTAAAAAAAATGAAAGATTAAGTCCGCGTTACATCAAAATAAAACACGTGGCGCCATCTGTGATTCGATTTCTTCTGAGTGCTAAAATTGCTTACCTACCAATGTTAATAAACTTTCGCGATTTGTACACATTATGAAAATATATGTATTACGGGTCTTGATCGCGTGAATAATTTAAGGTTAAATACCTTGCTTACCTACGTTTAATATGCACGATAGTTTAATATAAAATCATCAAGTATAAAAATAAACTTATCCAGTTTTGAAAAAAGATAGCGTTTAAATACAAATTAAAAAGAATCAGGAAGATTGATTTAAAAAAAAAACTGAAATTCTTACGTAGAGGGATATGAATAAATGATGATCTTAATTTGCGACAAGTTGACACACCTATTTTTAAATTCATCAATGTAGACATTATAAAATAATATTTTAATCTTCTAAAGTGAGTGAAAAAAAATATTGAAATAAGTTTAGAAATAGTATTTAAACACAAAAAAAGATATCTGAGTATATCTTTTAGAAACGTTTGAATGTTGTTTGTTTGTTTAAACACGCATCACAGTACCGCGGGAATGCAATGTCTTAAAACTATTTTGCCCCCGCAAAATAGTTTTAAAACATTGCATTCTTGCGGTACAAACACGGACACAAAGTAGGTGTACTTTATTTAGACTCGGAAAAGATCGCTCGGGCAGGACATAACCTGCGATCATAGGGAATCTGTGAGAGTTTTTTCCATCATACTTTTATTACCTATGTACTTATAAATTATTTTGAAGGAGCGGCTAGGTACCTCCGATTAAAAGGTCCGATTTAAAAGTGTCGGAGCCAAAGTTGGAGTCGGAGGTTTAAAATCAATCGGAATTTTCGACCTATCGGAGTCAGAATCGAAGCTCCTTAACTCAAAATTTCGCACGAGTAATTGGGCGGTTTCGAGCTTCATTTAACTCAAAACCGCCCAAGTACTCGCGTGGTGGGGAAATTTTTCAATATTAATAGTATTTGATGTGATGCAAATCACTTTTTTGTCGAGGTGTGGTCGTGGGAATTTTAATAATTTGTCTTCTAACCGTCTGGCGCCATAAACTTTGTCGCCCTTCATTTTGCTGCACTGGGCATTTGCTTGGCTTGCCCTGCCATATGCTGGGCCCTGATTAAAGCTAGGCCCAAATATCCATAGATGCCACAGAGCATTGTGGAGCATGTTTACAATATGTTTTACACAGAAGTTGAATTGTAATATAAACTACCTTAATATAAACCCAACTTCCACGCGAACGAAGTCGCGGGCACAGCTAGTAAATAATAAAGCCTCTTTATTCCATATTTCTAAGATACATTTCAAATGTTAGTAAAAATATATGTAGTAGCTTTAGGATTAGTTTAATTTTTGTTAGTTTTCGTTGTGTGCGAGTTAGTAATAGGTACCCATGTTTTTATAAATGAGAATTTCACGCCAATGAAATTACGGACACCAACTAGAAACAATAGACAAAAATAGAATACCAAATGACAAGGTACAAGGTGTAAATAGAAAGAAAACTATATAAAAGGAACACGGTTATAATGAAAGCAGTGCTCCACATGATGAGGAAACATCATAATTGAAAAGACAAGGAGGTCAAGAATGTTGTTTACACCGACATTTTCATAGAAACGCAATTAACAAAAATAATAGGGACAAAAAAGGCACATAATTATGTCATGACCCAAATCGGAACCATTGCCATTATAATTTCTTTTGGTAAAATTGTCCGCTTGCACTTCATGTACCTATTATACCAGGGATTTTTAGAATTTCATACCTATTAGGTCTCAACTACAAAAGACGTAGAGAGAGTACAGTAATAAAATTTCGTACACACCCACCTGCTCGAGCAATGCACATATGGACACCTTATACGAGTCCCCAGGCCCAAGGGCCCGAAAGTACTTTAGCAGTTGCACTCCCCCCCCCCCCTTATGCTATAGCGACTAACACTAATGAGTCATCAAAAGGATCCAGAGGGGGCCCCGGCTAAGACAAGCTATGCCCTAGTCAAGCGCATGAAGCTTTTGTACTCTCAATGTTTTGCGTCTAAATGGTTGGTCTGTCTAAAAAATACCTACCTACTTTAAACTAAAAACCGGGCAAGTACATGTCGGGTCACGCACATTGTAGGGTTCCGTAGTCCCCCCTCCCTTCTCCCATCCGAATAATGCGGCTTAAGAAGTGGGTTTTGTGTTGTTTTATTTTATTACTTAATATATAATAATATTTTTCAATGGATATTATACGAAAACTTTGTTACTTTTCATTTGATCAGCTGTTATTCGTAAACTTGTAAAGCCTTCTTAGCTGTGATAGTATTCCTTTTAATTTTACTATATATATTACTACCGTGATTTTTTTCACATACCCGTTGATGTTGGGTATTTTGTTACGTATCATTTGATCAGCTGTTACTCGTAAACTTGTAAAGCCTACTTAGCTGTAATAGTATTCCCTTTAATTTCACTATGTATACTACTATCGTGAATTCTTTCACATAGCCAACATCAACCGTTTAGCTGTCAGGGGGGGGGGGGCGGGGGTACACTTGACTGTAACAAAAATTTACACTTAAAAGCTAAAAATTTCACAAACGGACCCCTAAATCTTAAAATGATCTTTACAATCCCTAAACGTTTTCAAAAGACCTATCTAATGATACCTCACACGACGGGGTAGGTGATTAAAAAACCCTCAAAAGAAATGTTTTTCACGATTATATTCTTTTACTTTGTCGGCGTACAGCTTTCTAGCACTGACAGTCTCTGAGCTAAGATGCGAACGGACATGGCGAAACTATAAGGGTTCCGTTTTGTCATTTTGGCTACGGAACCCTAAAAATGTAGGTGGAACAGACAATAAAACAATCAAAGGGCATTATTTAAATATGTAGGTACTCGCAATGTATTTTCTATTTATTAAATGTATTGGTTTTAAACATGTGTATCTAATTTTAGCTTTAGTTCACTCAAACACGCTGTTATTTACCTACTATCAAAATAATTCTATGATGAAATATTCGTGAGAAATTTCTGTTAAATTCATACCGTATAGTTGGAAACTTTGTTTTTAGTAACAAATGTTATAAATTTTATAATTGCTAAAGTTTAATGCGGAATGAGCTATTTTTGAATTTAGTTAGGTTTAATAATATGGTATGGCGTTGTAGATTAGCGGAAATGTAATTATGCTATATCCTGAAGTGTAAAATAAGCCCTGCTTCCCTTTTGTGCTTGTAAACCGAATAAAGGTGCTGGATGGCTATGATTTCGTGTTTCTCCTTCCAAACAACCGACCAGTGATAGACTAGGGTGTGCAGTAGTATAGTGACGAGGGTGTGCAACTGTCTTTTCATAAATAAAGAAATATATAATTAGTATGGAGTTCTTTGTGCCACTAACACCTCTTCACCGATTCGATAGTAAGTAAAAGCTACGAGTACCTACGAGTGTCATATCTTTGAATAAATGGCAAAATGTAGTTCCAAAATATTTACGTCATCAAAATAAGTAGCGATAAATACGCTATTCAATTATGAATATGAATTCGGTGTATATATATCTCCGCTTCCCTTCTGAAGTGATGTGCTTACCTACATTCAGAAATTGATTTACCTAGAAATCAATTTCTGAATGTAGTTAAGTACACCACTTCAGAAGGGACCTGTTTGTCTATAACTATACTTACAGTACGATCAACGTATCTTGACCGGATTGAAGTTAGGTTTTTATCACTTTCGCGCATGTCATAGAGATGCGACCCTAAAATTACTAACGAAAACGATTAATCGATTAAAAATACTAACAACATTTTAATTCAAAAATATAAAAACACTATTTAAATGAGTTCATAAAAGTTTAAATTTAAAACAGTTACAGTAAATAATAAAGAAACTTTGAAAAACAATTTCTTTATCAAAATAATCACAAAAAAACATGAATTAGTAATACTAATTATGACAATGTAATGCGTAATCGCATCTCTAATCCTCTTGGTTTAGTTACCGCCCCGCCCCCCGCTTCCTGTCACCATTTACTTCCAAAAAATGCATCTACGCAACCACTTGTCGCCTACTTCAGTCCGGCCTAGTTACGTTGATCTAACTGTAATTTTGTTGTATTTTTGTAATTGTCAGGATTTAGGCCAAAAAGGGAGATGAAGTATAAAAAAATATATTTGAAGGAAAACCGGAAAAAAAAGGAAAATACAGGGCAACTTCCTAGTTGCCTTGCCGAGGCCGGCAGCCAGTAGGTAGACCTGAAACCTATACATAATCTAACTAATATTATAAAGCTGAAGAGTTTGTTTGTTTGAACGCGATAATCTGAGGAACTACTAGTCCGAATTGAAAAATTATTTTCCTCATCATGCGGAGTTGCAATCTAGCTGAGCTACGACCATTCTTTGCTCTCACTAATATGCTTATTACCTACTTTTTGATTATATACTTTTTACTGTTGGATAGCCCATTAATTGAGAAAGGCGCTACGCTATATAACAACACGCTATGACCAATAGGAGCGGAGCAACAATGAAAAATGTTGCAAAAACAGAGAAAATTTACGCAGACGTAGTCGCACGAGCCAGCTAGTAATAAATAAATAATATGAAACCTACTCCTATAAACTGCTAATCAATCTAAAAAGAACATTACTCCTCTTTAAGCAAGCAATCAGGCAATTAGGAACCTGTTTCGACACGTTAACTTGCAGGTATGATGAGCTCAGACTCCAATTGGCGTAAAACATGGCAGGTACAAACAGGTATCTGGCAATAAGCCAGGCTATTGAAAGCCTAACATTATTAGGCGAGGAAACGGAAAATTGGTTACAAAACATGGACCGTTCCGTTGGCGTTTACGTGCCAACAATTTGGAATTTGTAAATGACTGTTGGTTTGTGTTAGGTAGAAATAGGTTTATATTTTGCATGGTTTTACTTTGATTTTCTTCTTTTATTATATACTAGCGGCCCGCTCCGGCTTCGCACGGGTATAAAATATATGGATGTTAATGTACATATAAACCTTCCTCTTCAATCTCTCTATCTATTAAAAAAAAACACATCAAAATCCGTTGCATAGTTTTAAAGATTTAAGCATACTTAGGGATATAGGGACAGAGAAAGCGATTTTGTTTTATACTATGTAGTGATACGGAGTGATTTTATTACAAATCACCTCCCGTGGCTTCTTTCAATAACACTAAATAACTTTGTAAAATCACTTTACACTAAACTTGTTTTTGGAGTTTGTGCCTCTGTGTGGTAGGAGTGTATCCGACTGCTACGCAAGAGGTCGTGGGTTCAATCCCCACCCGGGATAAAACTTTGTTTGATGAGCACGATGGTTTATACTGTGTCTGGGTGTTAGGTATTTAAACTAAATTTATAAAGCTAAAGAGTTTGTTTGATTTCGGTAATCTCAGGAACTACTGATCCGAATAAAAAAAATATTTCACTGTTGGATAGCTCATTTATCGTAAAAGGCTATAGGCTATATAACATCACGCTAAGACCAAAAAGAGCGGAGCAGCTATGAAAAATGTTGCAAAAATAAAAACTGACGCAGACGAAGTTGCGCGGGACAGCTAGTCTATTATATGTATGTATTTAGAAATATATAAGTATCTATCAGTTGTCTGGTTTCCATAGTACAAGCTCTGCTTAGTTTGGGATCAGATAGCATTGTGTGAGTTGTCCCAAGATATTAATATAGATATTATGGAGTTATGACCTTGATCACCTACAGACTATCGGAGTAAAATCTATACTAATATTATAAAGCGGAAGAGTTTGTTTGTTTGATTGTTTGTTTGTTTGTTTGTTTAAACGCGCTAATCTCAGGATCTACTGGTCCGATTTGAAAAATTACTTTTTTGTTAGATAGCCCATTTATCGAGGAAGGTTATAGGCTATATAACATCGCGCTACGACTAATAGGAGCGGAGAAGCGACGAGAAATGTTTCAAAAACGGGGAGAAATTACGCATACGAAGTTGCGCGGGACAGCTAGTCGATATATATATTGTAAGGTTAAGCCCCTAAACCTGACAAAGAGTCATCGTTTTTAATCTGGGGTCTCTGAGATGTGTGGTAAATGGTTGTGTGACAAAAGTAGGTGGTGAAGGGTCAATTTGTTATTTTTTTTTTAAGAAGTTATTTGGCGTAATGCAAAAAAGCCAAGAGCGGGAGGTTATTAGTTTTTTAAAAAACTCCCTGTATAACATAACAGTTCCGGATTTATCATAAAATATAGGCACCTACATTTAGTGATATTAGTCACCTACATATTGTACTACATATACGGGAGGACTTATATGGCTTGAACAGCTTAGTATGTTTTAAGTTTTAACCTCTGTCAAATGTTTACTTCTGTGTGGTACCTATATATGTTTGTAGCATTGTAGCGTTTAAATTAGAATGCAGATCTATCGTTAAAAGTTGCTTACCTTCCACTGCTTCATCAAAATCAGTTTAGCAGTTTTGAATACTTTGTTTTTACCCAACTGCGTAAGATTTTTCCCGATTGCGTCAGAAGGAGGGCTGTTATATGTTCCTAAACTTTAGCGATTTCTACACATTACAATTTTTTTATAAGCTACGGGTCTTAATAGCGTAAATATTTCATTTTAACGCTAAATTTCTTTGTTTTATTGTTTGACGTTTCAACCGTATTGCAACGGCCGTGGTCACAAGCAAGAACTGTTGTCATAATTTTAAAGTGTACACACTAATAAGTTGATGTAGAAGTAGTTGCATTGCATAGTCCTATTCATCTTATTATGCAATTACCTACTTAACGTAAGGTCTATAATACGATTACTTTAACGGTAAAATTGTAACAGCTTTATAGCCTAATATCCCATACTATTACCGATAATGTCAACAGGTTAGACATATATTACATGAGCCCTAAACACACAAACTAGCGAAGTGTTTAAGACCTCTGACTAAAGGATTGATGTCAGCCGTTGTCAGTAGTTCCATCAATATTGACTATCTATCTATCTATATCTATCTATATACCTACATATAATAAAATTGTAAATTTAACGTGTCTGTACATGGCCGAACTTAGTGAAAAAAAATATTAGGAAATGTTCGAAAAGAGTATTTAAACACTTTGATGCATTTTTAGAAATGTCTGTCTGTCTGTCTGTCTGTCTGTCTGTTTGTTTGAACACGCATCACGCAAAAACTACCGGATAGATTCGGTTGAAATTTTGCACATGCAATCTAATAGATGCAGATTAACGTTTAGGCTATAAATTATCACGCTTTTTCCCATAGGAGCTAAGCAGTAAGGGATAATGTCTGTAGCTATTTTTCGTTATAAAACAGTAACTACTTGACGGATCTTTGTGAAAATTTGCAGTTTTATAGTAAATACTATAGGACAATATTTACACTATGAATCATTACGCTAACATCTATGGGGAACGAGTAGCAACGTATTTTTTGTCGCACCATAATGGTTTATCACAAAATTTTCCATAATTAGACATTATCTATAATTCTAACCCATGGCATACATAACTTCACGCTAAAACTATAAGGAGCTAAACACAACATTTTTAAGTTTCATAAGTTTTAACAGTTATTTTGACGTGGTATGTAGCGAACAGTACAGCCTCAAAGCTATGCTAGCGGACTTTGACGACGAAGTCCCAGGCTCGAATCTGATTATGTTCTTTTTGTATTTTTTAAAATAATCTTTATCCTTTTTTAATATTTTTCTCAATGTTTTAGTTATTTTTTCGACCGTAGGTAACTTATTTACTTTGGTTATTATTTTTTTATATTAAAAATCAAGTGAAATATACATCTAGGTAGATATTTATAGGTATCGCATGCACTGCTGAGAGTAATGAATTAATCGTAGTAAAAATGAAAAACAATATTACATTACAATTAAAAAGTATTCGACATTTTCCAGAATTGATGTGTTCATTGCTAAAAAAAGACATAACACACTTAAAAAAATAACATGCAGCGCCATCTATGAAATCAAATTATTCAGCGTGATCAAATAATTCCTTAAGAAGAAACTTCACTGGTTTTGAAAGTAGATGGCGTTGTATTCATTAATGTTCTATACTTAGTAAAAGAAGTTTTAAAATTAAAATTGCTATCATTTTTAGAAATGTTTGTCCGTCTGTCCGTTTGTTTGACCACGCATCACACAGGTGCATCGAGGATCATGTTTTGAGGTTATGGTTGGAGATTACGTGTTCATCAATTCAACGTTATTGAATGATTCAACATCGGCCAAGTGTGAGTAGTTCGGGCGACGGGAGGAGGGGAGTGGTTGGTCATTGTCTGTCAACGCGGACCAAATGTATGGCGAAGGCTTGAAAATTCATGAGCCTGAGGGTGCATGTCTTTTTTTTTTCTTACTTGCATCATTGTAATGTAAGACAACATATAAAAACACTCCACAGAGTATAAATTAATTTTTAAAAAACCATTGACGACACCGCTAATGGTAACTTATTTGAAGGCTACCCATAGATTAGTATGTGCCTTTGGAGATATCTGACATTTTCGCGGGCATGACACACATGACACGCTCTGTGTTTGTTTACTAAAGTGTTACAGCAGTTTTATATGCATTTCAGTTGTAAATCTTTGCAGACAAAGGAAAATCCTGAATAAAACATTTTTTAAGTATTGCGTTGTAACACTATATGAAATACACCCCATTATAGCCAAAATGGCAAAACGGAACCCATAAAGTTCCATTATGTCCGTCCGTCCGCAGCTTAGCTCAGAGACTATTAGTGCTAGAAGGTTGCAACTTTGCATGAATAAATTACTTAAGCCGCTAAAAATGAAAGAAAATCATTATTTTTTAAGGGTACCACCTCTCTTATATGTAAAGTGGGGATGATTTTTTTTTCTCACCTACCCCATCGTGTGGGGTATCATTAGATAGGTCTTTTAAAAAGCGTTAAGGTTTTGTGAAGACTATTTTTAGATTTAAGGATTTCTTTGTGTAATATTAGGCTTTATAGTGAACATTTTTAGAGTCAAGTGTCCCCCTGCCAGCTAAATGGTTGATGTTGGGTAGTTGATATAAATACTAAAATTATAAGGAAAATGATCATATTTAAGTACTTAGGCTTTACAAGTTTACGATCACATGGGAAGTAACAAAATTTTCGTACAAATTCTATTCTACGTTATGCCTACTTATTACCTAATAATTTTTATTAGGTAATAAGTAGGTATAACGTTGAAAGAATGAAACAAAAACAACAGAAAACCCACTTCTTAAGCCGCATACCAAACTAACTATCTAAAAGAATAATACAGAACAATTTTTATTTAGTACACAGATGACACATGTATAGACATTATTATAATTTACCAGGAAAAGTCATGCAGAAGATAAAAAAAAACAATAAATAAAACAGTAAAATAATAAAAATAACAATAGACCAAAAGAAAACAGACACAAATTAATAACAAAAAAACACAATTAACGAATACATAGAGTCTGTATTTGGTAGGTACTTAGGTATTTATTTTCCCAAAGCTTTTGGATGTTGAAGCTATTAATAGATGAGTTTAAGACGATTCTCCGCTGCTGAATCATATTGCGGGTCACCCGACAGGACTGTTTCCAACATATTTACACAGAAGTTATTTCGTAACATAAACTACCTTAATTTAAACCCGACTTTCACGCGAACGAAGTCGCGGGCACAGCTAGTCAGCAATATAGTTAAATAAAATTGAGGTGTCTGTTCATTGTTTTAAGTCCTGGCTTTCTCATTAACGCACAGCTCAATCTCTTGGATTTTGCATTCTGACATTTTACAGAGAGGTTTCTTTTGAGATGTAAATAAGAGAGGAGATTTTAAGAAGCTCAATTAATAGAGGAGAGACACGGGCACAGCTGCGGGCTAGAACAAGAAACAGAATAAGAGATTTTTTAATATTTTACTAGATTTGATTCACCTAGTTGCTTATTGCGATTAAATGAACACAATATATACCTTTACCCCATTTGTTTTCTTCTTCCTTTCCATATCCCATTCTTTGAGATCTTTTCAATATCGTTTCGTGCAGCTAGAATTTCTTGAGGTCTCTTTCTCTCTAGGTCAACGGCGCGATTAATGCCTTTATAATAATATACCTTTACATCAAATGCCACCTTAAAATATAAATAAAATTGCAACTACTAATAAAGTGTACCACAGACTTCTCAAATATCTGTAACGCCGGCCATGCCAATATCGGTCCCAACGCCACTCGTCCACCGCTTGGATCTAGAAAATAACATTGTCACCAATTCGGATTATCGATAAACTAGATCCACATGTTGTGAGGTTTGGACCAGCGTTGGAGCCAACGTGTAGAGCTGCAGAGATAAAAATTGTAGAATTTTTGTGAACTCTGCAAACAAAAAAACAACATCATTTTGATGAAAATATATATATTACGGGTCTTAATCGCGTGAATAATTTAAGGTAACCGACGTTTATTACGACGACGTGGTCACGGGAAGATTCTATAGACCCGTGACCACGGCCGTTACAATACGGCCGAAACGTCGGGCAATAAACAAGGTATTTTACCCTAAATTATTCACGCGATTAAGACCCATAATATATATATTTATAATGTGTACAAATCGCAAAAGTTAATCAAGATTTATTACTTTATTTTTATCTAATACTAAGTGGACAAAGTCGCGGGCTTCGGGATTAATACAAGCTACTAGTATAACATTAATCTAAGACTCTCGTCCTTGTAACTGTATTTATTTAGGACGGTCAGTTCAGTGTAGTAATATGACACAGTAGAATTAAGAACAGTGGGGACAATACACCGTGCTTTAGATATGTACGTTAAAGAGAAAATACCTTTAATGTTTACTGTGTTTTGTTCAAGAGAGAGAGGCAACATAAACTAGTTTATCTTGCCTCTCTCTGTACCAAATTTCATCTTAATCGGCCCAGTATCTTCGGAGATAAGCGCGTTTTATTTTGTATAAGTCTAAGGTTCCTTACTGCGATTTCTTTATTAATATAGTTAATGTTGTGTGACTTGACGTGTGTTGACTGAATATTTTTGGTGGGATATTATTAACACCGACAAAGTGAAAGAATAAATTCTTGAAACATTTTTTATTTGAGGGTACTCCATTATGACAAGACCATTTTTAGATTTAGGGATACGTTTGTGAAATATTAAGCTTTAAAGTGCAAATTATTGTTAGAGTCAAGTGTCTACTACCTACCGAAAGTTTAATTAAGTACCTACATACAATTTCATTTTTCTTAACTGTGTTCTTAATAGACTTCAAAATCATAATTCCAGATTTTTTCCTTGAGAAAGTTCTAATGAACTCAGGAATGCGACAAAGTGCTACACTCAATGCAGGTCGGATTGTTACATGCACGAAGGATAGCGGCATTGTTTGATTCACTCGCCAAGTCGGGTTCGGAACAAACAGTCGGTACCGGTGAGTCCCGGAGACTTTATCAAAGGCTTGTGGCACCAAATAACATACAGCTATATCGAGAATTGCAAGGGTTGTTTTAACCCTACAACCCTACGGGGTGCTAGGGCACACATACACACAATGGGGCATAATTACTTCTGTTTGTGTAATATCGTTAGGTTTGAGCGTCTATCTATTTCAGTTTAGTGTTGACTGCTATCGATTAATTACCACAGCGGCGACAATCGCACCATTTTTACGTAATTATGAGTAATTTGGGGTGCCCCAGCAAAAAAATCTATAAATTAAACCCTTTTCACATAAAAATACTTATCTACAGAAGTGGTACTGTACTACTGTAAGTATTTTTAAGTAAAAATTGTAAATTTTTCGATTTTTTTGACGTGATAATGTTTTATACATCGATGACCGCGTGCACGCACGAAAAAAGTCCCCTTCGGCCACATTGGAAACCAAGTTTCGAAACCGGTTTCGAAAACAGAATATTTTTTCATCTTTCGAAATTGGTTTCGATAAAAGAATAATACTTCTTCTTTCGAAACTGGTTTCGATAAAAGAATAATATTTACTCTTTCAAAACTCTCAATTAATTAAAGAGATTCTATACATGTATAAAAAGTAATTTAATGTCCACTAACACATCATGGAACAAATTATAAATCAAAAATGACATATTCACGTTATTGACCTTTCTTCTTATTTAACATGTCATCAATGTTTTTTTAAGACGTTATCACGTAAAATTATTATTGTCCGTAAGCCGACTTTACAGACAACCAGTTTTTTTTAATAATGAAATTATTTGTAGTGTAGGGTTCTATGGTTAATTTGTGTTAGATAGTAGTTTGACACTTTTATGGTACAGCCTTAAATAGTAACTCGAGTACTTACATTTTTTTTAATTATGTCTATTGTTGTGCTTCTGGTGACTTCATTGAGTCGACCTATAGACACAGAGACTTACTAAGGACTAGCAAAAAGAGACAACCTGACTGTGTTATTAATACCTACCTGTTATTTTTCTATAGGTCTGAATTGATAATTTATGGAAATATTTTTGACTACTACTGTCCGCCAAATTGTTTTGTCTCTTATGCTTTGCGGCTATTATTTCATACCTGAAAGGGAACGCTCGGTCCAGTTTCTATGTCTGTGAGTCCACCCGACTCACTCATTGTTCATTCAATTAAGTGACAATTACACTGTTGACCTTTTCTAATATTAAATCCTTACAATTAACAAGCGATTCGCCTACTTCGCGCAAACTTTTCTCCGCCTTCTATAAATAAAATAGATGTGTATACGGAAGATATTCATTGTGACAAAATCCTCAAGTCCTAGATTCAAAAAAATCAATAACTTATGACATTGAGCAATCTGGCCATCTCTGGGATCTCTCTCAGAGAGGACGCCTGTGTCAAAATCAAATCAATTCAATAATTATTTATTTACTTAGGAAGCAAAATAATACACTTGTGAAAAGTCATGACGCTACATCTAGGTACATGTAATGCTTGTTCGCAAACAATGGGTCACTGCAGTAGAAATGTAAATAAGCCTTTAATGCTGTTTTACAATAATTTACAATACAATATTCATTTACTACTGACAATCGGTTTTTCCAACAACAGCTTGTCCTTCGACTTTCACCTATCTCTGTCTGTCTTACCAGCAATTCTTTTAAGTTCATCTTCCTAACGTTTCCTTGGTCTACCTTTACTTCATTTTCCATTCCTGGGGTAGGTACTACTACTATTATTATAGTCCATTTTTCATTTTTCTCTCTTAGCTTAACTCAATTTAAAACTGTAAGAGAGATGCTCTTACAGTTTTAAATTTAGTTACGTTTTTAATTTTGTTTTGATAAACGATTATGTTGTTAGTTAAATTCTCTGTTAGTGCCCATGCTTGATAACCATATGTTAAACATGGCAAAATGCACTTGATATAAGTTTTCTTTTATCTTTAATTGGCATGTGTTTGTATTTTCTGACTTCGCTAAGAGACCAAAATCTTTTTGATGTATTGAGTATACTTCTGTCAATTTCTTTACGCATAGTATCTCTTATGGCTATTAGCTGCCCCAGATATACATACTCGTCCTCTATTTTCTCCTTATTTACTATGATGCTGTATGTTTGTAAGGCAATAGTCATAATTTTGGTTTCTGTTGTGTTCACAGTAAACCTTGCGTTTATTATTAGATCTGATAGTTGTTATAGCATTTGTTCTAGTATTTTTGGACATTCTACAAATAGAATTAGATCGTCTGTGAAACGAAAATGATCCAGGTTATCGCCGTTTATGTTGAGTCCACTTTTCTTCCAATCTAGATTTCTGAATATCAACTCTAAGGCAGCCGAAAACAACTTGGGTGAATTGCGTCGTTCTGACGCCTCTTTCTATATAAAACTCCTCTCCCGTTGCTTCCAGCCTGATTTGGGCTGTGCTTTTTGAGTGTATGTTCATAAGTATTCATATGAAGTTTTCCTGTATACCTTGAGAACGTATCGCTTCCAAGATATTCATATTTTAAGAAATCAAACGCCTTGTTGTAATCTACAAAGCCCAGATAGTAACTATTATTGTATTTATTGTATTTCTATAACACTTGTCTTAGAATATGTATACGATCTACTGTTGAACTACAAAACCCCGCTAGCTCTTTCGTTAAGTGTAGATGGGGTTCCGACAGACATATTAAAAAAAAAAACTTTATAGATTCGACATTAAACTAGAATATTTTTTTTCTACCTTCATACAACGTGAACTTGAGCAACACATACATAGAAATCAATCATGAACACAAATCTTGCGATCGACACCTTCTATTGAAAATTATCTGAAGTAGCATTTAATACCCTGTCCGTGAACGATGTCTATGTGTACAATAAGTCAAAGTTCACCGTACGGTTAAAGTTCATTTGCATATCATATACATTAAGGTTGATTTTTCCTTACAATAATATTCTTTCAGTTATTAAGTTGAACCTTAATACTATTTTGGTTACTGAGGAAGCTTTGTCAAAACTGGTAGACCACTTTTTGGCCAACTGTACGTGTGCTATGTAGGAAGGTTACCTTCTACACTTTCGGTATTTTGTATTGATGTAAGGCTCACATTAATTGACTTTCTCTTTATCAGGACAAAAAACTGTGTGATCTGCAAATCTTTTTCTAGTTTGGACGTAATTAGCAAAGTCAATTGAGGACTTGAGACAGAGAGATTATTCCCTAATACGTTAAAATCCCTAATCACCAAAATAATACGAGAAAAGTAACAAATAAAATTGTTTCCAAAGGACAAATGAGGAGGGACCGTAATCTGTGTGATCTCCGTAATTAAATTAATCTATTTAATTACCAGCACTCGTGATTGACGATAATTAACGGAGGAACACATACGATGTTTGATGCGAAGGACGATTTATTTCCGAGTTCTGATTCGATTTTAGGTTTAATTGGATTGGTTGGGTCATTATCCTTAACTAGGTGTTCGGATGAAGTATGTGCATAGATCGATTTGTTTTAGATCGAGACAAAGAACAGATTAAATGGCTAAAATCGTGAAGATAATAAGTAACATTACTTTTGGTCAATTTTCTATGATTACAAAGCTGTTGCATAAAATTGTATACATCATATGAAATTACTCGTAACTAACCGGCTTAAGAATAGTGCCACCCTTTCTCTTCCCGTGGGTGTCGTCAAGGCGATTAAGGGATTTCGCACCGGAGCAACTTACTTACTTACTTCAAGGCCTTACTGCGATCGCCAACTCGCTCGTCAAGCGTAACGATTACGGCAATTACGCCCAGGATCTAATAAGTAGGTTCTACTGGGGAGACTCGTTCCCAGCAGTGGGACATCATATGGGTTAATACGTGTATATAATATTATAAATGCGAACAAAGTAACTATGTTTATTTGTTGTTTGTTACACTTATAAGCATAAACTTATAGCGATAGACGTTTGATGTAGAGGTAACTTGAAGCTGAAGAGAGTAGCACGAGTAGGTATGTAACTCCCAATCATGGGCGTACGCAGGGGGGATTTTGGGGTTGGACACCCCCCCCCCCTTTCGTGAAAAATTATCCTGTGTACGTATGCTTCTAACACAAGCTATTTAGCTTAGCTGGAGGGGTTAACAGGATTGCTAATAATGTGGAACCCAATACCACATTGTTAGTTATTCGTTGAATTTAAAAAAAAACCTCCTATACACCTCGCTCGAACACTTCAAGTTCAGACCACTTAACCTGCGACATAGCACGCAGGTTAAGCACTCTGAAGTGGCAATGGGCTGGCCATATTTGGCCACTGGAGCAAACGAGTCCTAGTGTGGAGACCGCGACTCGGTAGACCTAAAGATGGTCACTGGAATAAAATGAATATGGAAGGCAGAGGACCTGCTATTGTATTGGTCTAGTGGTAAGTGACACTGACTGCTAAGCCGAAGGTCATGGGTTAAATTCCCACCCAGGATAAAACTTTGTGGGATGAGCACGATGGTTTGTTCTATGTCTGGGTGTAATATCTATGTAATATAAGTATGTACTTAGAAACATATAAGCCTGTTTATCAGTTGTCTGGTTGCCATAGTACAAGCTCTGCTTAGTTTGGGATCAGATAACGTTGTTTGAGTTGTCCCAAGTATTATTATAAATTAGAGGCTCATGTCCAGCTGTGGACCGATACAGGTTGATTGATTGACCATTTTGCTTGGATGGAGTTCTTATGTTCTGTGGGTTACCTTCTGTACTCTTGTTATTTTGTGATGTAATGCTATAACCTTTAAAACAGTTACATCTGTTAATTCATAGATCATTACCCTAAAAGCTCATATTTATTCAGTCTATTCATAAAATTACGAAATTACACAAAACATTTAATTTGAAACTTAGCTCAAAGAACATCTGAACAAAATTAATTTATATCATTTAACGCTACTTACAAGTTAATATTTATACAAATCTGGAGCAAACAACAGTGTTAGATAATTCAATAAGAGTTTCTTAATAAACGAACAATTTATTACTGAGTATTGTTTGTACAGAATCTGTTTCGCTTTGTGAGACTATTTAAACTAAAATGCTGTCAACTATTTGTACAACTTTGATAAAAAATTACTGAAGCAATCGAAATCTTATTACTTCTGTGATCTTTCAGAATATTTTCTTAAATTTGTTTTGCGTTAGGTAATTACAGTGGGAGTGAGTATGACTGCCAAGTGCTATATAATGGAAGAGATTGTAAGCTGAATTTAAATACATTTTGGTGTGATCTACAAATTCTTCTTATTTCAAAAAGCGGAGGGAGTTCCCTCATTATGGTACAAGTCCTGTGTTGCGGGGGACTTTACAAAGAAAAGACAACTCCTAGTCACAAAGTACACCCAGACTACGAACCTATGTGACCTCTTCCGCAACAGTCGTGTACACTCCCACTGCCAGGAGAGATACCTATTTTCGAATGACCTTATCTTTGATCCACGCTGTGTCAAAAAACTTTGCAAGTGATATGCTAGTTCGAATACCTACAACAAAGACCGGGCAAGAGCGTGTCGGACCATCATCAGTGTAAGGTTTTGCAGCTGTTTCTACAAGGAAATGCACTATACAACGTATAACATTACGTGGTCAAATTTCAGTAGCGGATAGTGTATTTGGTCAGTATTGAATTTACCATAGTGCCATAGCCGATTGCATTATCATAACATAGTTATAGCATATTCTTTTTTTCAGATTTTAGTAACGAAAGGCGCATTAACAAAAGGCGTATACTACGAGTATTATACCTCCCCTGGTGTAAAATTCGATTGGATTATTATGGCATATATAACTTTTACATATCCATACTAATATTATAAATGTAAAAATAACTCTATATGTTTGATTTGGATGAAATTTGTTACAGAGATAGTTTGAGTCACGGGGAAGGACATTATAGGACAGTTTTTATCGCGATAACCGCAATTCACGCGGGCGAAAGCTATGTAGTTTACATATGTACAATAAACGAATGAAAAAATAATAAATACAATTTTAGGTTACTCAGATCATGGGCACTTACCAACCCATGAATATGACCACACCTTTCTGTTACGTTGTATATAAAAAATAACTATCTGGAAAAGTGCACCAGTAAAAGAGCGTGTCTTCATGGCACTTACGTCCATTTGTTGAAAAATAACTCAAAGACGGTATATTTGATCATGTTGAAAATAATTTTAGTTAAAAATATTTACTAAGTGTTACTTTTGTATTTTTGGAACGAAGTTCCTTATCGCGTGTTGTTAAAGGGGGCTAGACGGAAAAAATCTCACGGAAAGTTGTAACGACACTCTTTGACACACACAAGCCGTGCGGCGTGCGCGTAAGGTATGAACATCTAATTTGACGAAGAAGCCACCTGTCGATTTGGTCTAGAGGCATAAATTCGGTACACAGTATTGGTGACAAAGTTGTGGGTTCGAGCCTTCGGTATACAATCGTCTTTTTGTAAGTTATTTTCGTTTCGTCTTTCTATTTCGCATTGAACAGCGTGGTGTTACGAAGATTATAAAAAAAAAATGAAGATAAGAACTTCGTTCCATCCGGGTGTCCCTTGACACCTCTCAAGTTATTTTTTTCATATTTAGGCCGTGTGAATTTTTGCAACATTCGGAGCGATTTTTTCCAAAAACTTTACTTAATTAAAAAAAAAGTTTCTTAGAAGCCTTAAAATATTTTTAAAATACCTGTTGAATGATCTTTGCTGAAAAAAAAAATCAGCTGCTGTTACATGTATGGAGTGCTCCCACTAAATGAACTTATTTTTATTATTCAAATATTGAATTAAATAGCAGCTATACTCCAAATTTCATCCATAACATTGTGTATGTTTTGAGTAAATTGCCTATGATAAAAGAACAGACAGGCAGACAGACGGACGGACATGACTAAACTATAAAGGTTCCGTTTCGCTATTTTGGCTATGAAACCCTAAAAACCGCTACTTCGAATGACGTTAGCGAATTAAAATAGGATTTAAATATACATTAAAATAAAAATAAAAGAATCTGCAAAATGCGTAAAAAAGAATCAAATCAAATTTTAATACAGCCCGACTAACAGAAGCTAATTAACCGAAGAAAATAAATCCGCCGGGGTCTGCCATTTCCTGCCTTGAATTGAACACAAATATTTTTGCGTATGTGACAGGTTAGTGGATGGTTGATGCCGACGTATTTCCTTCGGTTTCTTACCTCCATTTATTATTTTTCAAAATTTTGAACTTTGTTTTTTATTTAAAATTTTTACAGATTTTTTAGAAAATATTTTTACTTGTGTAAAGAGTACACATTTCATTGTAACGGAACTATGTATGTATTATAATATCTATTCCGTTTTAATAATAAAAAGATGTGCTTGACCACTTTTTCAAAAACAAATACGTACACTATTGCGCCTCCTGGCGGTCTGTTACATTAAAAATTAACTAGAACATGCTCAGGAATGGGCCTTATACTCAGAAAAAAACAAAATCGTCTCCATCTCCGAGCAAAATGGTTACAGACACAACACATAAATACCTCTAAACGCATATATTATACCGTCTCCGTGGTCGTCGCGGGTAAAAATAGAGTTAGCGAGTTTCAGCAATTCGTATCATATTAACGTTTGTTGAAGCGGCGGTAGCCTAATGGCTAAGGCATTGGTCTAGCAATCGTGAGGTCGCGGGTTGCAATCCTACTCATTATACTATCGACGTGAACCTACTCCTTTTTTTTTTTTTCTTTTGGCGGGAAAAATTCCTGACGAACACCCCCACCGTCCGGGGAAGACGGTGGAGGTAGTGTGGGGTTTGCACCCACTAAAAAACCCGCCGTGTATCGCTCGCCACCTTCGCGAACGGGGCGCCGGAATGTGTTATACCGTCGGCGGCCCGCCCAGTGGCAATGCCCGGACGCGATGTTGTTGCGTTCCGGGCATTTTACACCTACGCGGCCCCTGGATACACACAGGGCGCCGCGCCTCCACGGAAGGCCGCGGGCGGGGCAGTTTACCCCGTACGCCCGCCCGCAGCCCTACCTAAGGCGGCATCAAGCGCAGATAAGCGCGCCGACGCCGCCCGGTTCGCCGGCGATGGATCGGATCCGCCAGGGAGCTCTCTTCCCAGACGCGCTCCGCCGCCTCCTTCTGCGAGATGATGTCCTCACAGAAGGATGCGACCGCATTCCACGACCCCTCGCTCCTGACCATGGACAGAACCACGGCCGGCAACGAGAGGTCACTTCCGACCACTGCGGTGAGAACTCGACGTTGCCCCTCCCAAGCAGGACAATGCTGGAGGGTGTGCTGCGCCGAGTCCTCGCCGCAGACGTGAACCTACTCCTAACACAAGCCTTTGAGCTTAGCTGGAGGGGTTAACAAGATTGCTAGTAATGTCGGACTAAATCCCACATTGCTAGTTATATTTTTAAAAAAGAAAAAAAAACGTTCTTACTATTTCAAAACTTACCGAAATTGTATGAACCGGCACTTTACCTTACTTGGGAGTTAGATTGAAGCGCGAAGTGATCCTCAACATAAAAGTAAGATGTGGGTGATTCTATTACACTCACATGGTCAACTCATATTATCTCGATGAATTAACTGGACTCTTTTATCCTAGTAGTTAGTGCTCCTGACTGCTAATATAACTTTGGTATGACGAGCATAATCCACTGAAATTATAATTTAAGTGATAATAATAATATTTTAGGACAACTCACACAACGCTATCTGATCCCAAACTAAGCAGAGCTTGTACTATGGAAACCAGACAACTGATAAACATACTTATATATTTCTAAATACATACATATTGTAGATAAATAACACCCAGACACAGAATAAACCATCGTGCTCATCACAAAAAGTGTTATCCTGGGTGGGGATCGAACCCACGACCTCTTGCGTAGCAGTCGGATATACTCCCACCGCGCCACAGAGGCAGTCAAGTAGGTATGTTTATCAGTTGTCTGGTTGCCATAGAACAGATTCTGCCTGGTTTGGGAACAGAAAGCTGTGTTAAGTTCTCCCATGACAAGTCTGCCATACCACACATCAGTATTTAAATGCAAATATCTATAGGTATATATAATATTATAGGGGAATTACCGCGTATTATTTTCCTTAAAATTGCTTGACGTTTCAACCAGGTTGCAACGACCGTGGTCACAAGTCCCAAGTCCGCTTGTGACCAGGGCCAGTAATTCCCATAAAATAAATCAAAATGTTAGTAAATATCCATAGTACCTAACATCCCCTCCAGAATACTAAGGACAATATATCAAATCTCTCATAATAACAAATGACGTCAGATATTAGGGAAAACTGAATAAAATTAACAGTCAGTCAGGCGAGTTACTCTCATATAAATCTCTAAACGTAATTATTCATGAAATCCAGTCATTGTCTTGAACCACCTAAAGTAGAAAATGTTGATAAGGCCTGCCTCCCTTAAGTGGTCTTCACACCGCACGAGAGTTTTATTTATCACCTGAGTAAGATTTGTTTATGCAACAATTATATAAATATTCGCATTTCGTATGCATTGTTTTATCATCATTACTCAAACGACAGACCAAAATCGGTGAAAGAAGATATCGACAAGTCCGTGACCCAAAAAAAATTGGTCGTTGATATATCTTATATCTCTTCTATATATATCTTGGGACAACTCACACAACGCTATCTGATCCCAAACTAAGCAGAGCTTGTACTAGGGAAACCAGACAACTGATAAACATACTTATATATTTCTAAATACATACATATTATAGATAAATTACACCCAGACACAGAATAAACCATCGTGCTCATCACACAAAGTTTTATCCTGGGTGGGGATCGAACCCACGACCTCTTGCGTAGCAGTCGGATACATTCCCACTGCGCCACAGAGGCAGTCAAAACATTATGAACGAATATTACGTTGATGAACATTATGTTGTGACATGTTATTGTAAATTGCTCACATGTTGTATTACAGTCCTCTTGCACAGTATACGAAGCCTCTGCAACTTTGAACATTGTAAGGATGTTCATGTAGTATGGCTATTTTAATCCAATCTTCTTAAAAATACTAACACAACCAATGATGTTACAAGTAAAAAGGTGTAGATAGGTTACAAGTGCTCAAAAAGCTGCACCTTAAAAACTATACAATTGACTTCATTTTTATATGTCAGTGTCGCATCGCCAGCGTCAACAGATGAAAGCAGCAGATTATTTTTTTTCTCTTTTTCACTCCTGATAAATCATGCTTTCCTACTTTTACGACTTTTTTTAATAGTGTGACATTGCAATATATAGTTAATCTATGTGCGCATTAGTTTTCCGTTTTTAAAGATTGAATGTTTATGTAACCTACCTACACCTTTTTACTTAAAACATAATAACCCAAATATCATATTTCCAGCCAACTTGACCTTTTAATTGAAGGAAGAATGTGTCTTCCCGTGACCACGGCCGTTGCAATACGGTCGAAACGTCGGGCAATAAACAAGGTATTTTACCTTAAATTATTCACGCGATTAAGACCCGTAATATATATATTTTAATAATGTGTACAAATCGCGAAAGTTTATCAACATTTGACCTTTTAACATTACAAAATAGGTAAAACAAGGAATGTCATCCTAGTCACATATTACACTCACTTCATTTACTAATCACCGTTTAACCTTTTACTAAACTCATAGAATTCCACCCAATATCTAAAGAGAACGTTAAACTTTACAATATTTGAAGTCATTTTGATCTGAAACCAGATACGTAGAAGCAGTATCACAAACCGCACCGGCTTAGCCTCCAAATTGCTATACTCTTACGTTGGTTATAGGAAATCGATAAACCTAGATTGGCTGAATACTGGAAATAGCGTTTTTATGTGTGCTATCTCGAGTTTCGTAACTTCGTACATGTATTTCTCAATTTTCGGTAGATCCGTTTCATTATATTTGTCCTAGATACCAAATTAGATAGCATTTCGTCACGTCCTGGAATTCACACGATACAAACAAACAAGGCTAACTGATGAAAATTTTGATAACGCTGGTGGCGTAAATTCTTAAAAATATCAAGAATATAGTCTTAAATAAGTTAATTTACCTATATAGTTCTTAACGGCAAAATCCTAACCAAGTTTAATATTTACATAATAATAATGTAAAATTAGCATCATAATCTAATCACAGACAAAACCAAAAGAAACAAACATAAAACAGATAACGAATATTATTGCTGATTTATTTATTAAATCTCCGTACTTTAATCCTACGAAGTCCCACGCGTAATCATAGGCATATAATCATAGGCGTATGATTACGAGTTATCATCCCTTTAGGGGGATAAAGTCAGATTCGTTGGTCATTTTCCTTTCTTCTACAAAATAAGTAAAATTGTGTTTACAAAAGTAAAGTAAAAAAAAAATTGCATTCAGCAGTCTGTAACTCCCTTACAACCTAAAAGATATGCGGAAAGGAATAATTCTCGCGGGGACTCGTTAAGACGAGCGTGTCTGCCGGCGCGTGAAACGTCGATTGCGGCTTTTTAACGCTACCCGCACTTCGCTGAAATGATTATGTGTTTGAAAATTGTTTGTGTTCTTTGATGTGAGGGTAAATGTGATGTATTGCTGAGGGGAAGAGGGAGGTGGTTGACAGTAAAAGGGAATGGTTGGTTTGATGTCACCCAGTGTGCGTCTTTTTAGATCTTTGATGAAAAATGCGAGTGGCGAAGTGTTGAGTGTCTTTTTTATGTTAGCTCGATTAGAATCGAATTTTGTACGGATTGGCTATGGCGGTTTGAATGTTTTTGAAGTCATGGGAATGCTGGATTGTTTAGATATCTGCAGCAAAGCGCAAGCTCAACATCTACTCATGCTGTTACGCTAACAGCATAATCTATGTTTATATTATAAAGCTAAAGAGTTTGTTTTTTTTGAACGCGGTAATCTCAGGAACTACTGATCCGAATTGAAAAATATTTTAGTGTTGAATAGCCCATTTATGGAGGAAGGCTATATCCTATATTACATCACGCTACGACCATTAGGAGCGGAGCCGCAATGAGAAATGTTGCAAAAACAGGAAAAAATTACGCAGATGAAGTTGCACGGGACAGCTAGTAAGATATTTAATCATACTTCTATTAAAATTAGGTAATAATAATTATTATAGGGATAATAATTTATACCGCAGAAATATTAGTTTAGAAGTAGGCTTACAGATGCTCATTATTTGTATTAGTTTTCATGTAGCTCTGTATAGAACAAGATCCTAGTCAAGCCAGACCTATTTTATTTTCTGACAAATACAATGTGGGGCTTCGGGTAGTTTTTATATGTACACTCAATGCTAGCATACCAGCTAAATTGTGTAGACGGCCAATTTTCAGGTACCAGATGAGAAAGATAAGAAAAAATCGGACTAACTTATCTTATTTTCTGGCAGTGGAATTTCATATATATGGTGTAATATTACTTGCCGTACCTAAAATATCATGTGAACGCAGTCTTTTCAAAATCAGGGTATTCAAGACTTCGCTATTTTTTTAATAAAAGAAAAGACAAAAGTAGTCTTACAGCTTCAGTTGATATCTTAAAAGTAAAATAGAAACTAAGGAATAGTTCCAACAAAATTCCAACTTAGGTTTTATAAAGACTTTTCTACCGAAACCTCTTCCAAAAAACCGGGCAAGTGCATGTTGGGTCACGCACAATGTTGGGTTCCGTAGTCACCCTCTCCCTATCCGAATAATGCGGCTTAAGAAATAGGTTTTCTGTTGTTTTTGTTTCTTACTTACAATGTTATACCACTAGGTATAACATTGTAAGTAAGAAACAAAAACAACAATAATAATTTTCAATGGAATTAGTACGAAAATTTTGTTACTTTATATTTGTTCGGCTGTTACTCGTAAACTTGTAAAGCCTACTTAGCTGTGATAGTAGGAAGAATTTTCACGGTAGTAGTATATATAGTGAAATTAAAAGGAAAACTATCTAGCGGTAGCTAAGTAGCGGTGGTAGTTTTCATTTTAATTACCTAACATCAACTATTTAGCTGGCAGGAAAAAAATTGCACTTTAAAGCTTAATATTTCATAAACCAATCCCTAAATCTAAAAATAGTCTTCACAATCCCTAAACGTCATTAAAATACCTATCTAATGATACCCCACACGATGAGGTAGGTGAGAAAAAAAAATCACATCCCCACTTTACTTATAGGGGAGGTACCCACAAAAAAAAAGTTTTTCAAGATTTTATGCTTTAACTTTGTCATATAAAATTACAACCTAAGCTCTAACATTCTCTGAGCTAAGCTACTGACGGACGGATGTGGCTAAACTATAAGGGTTCCGTTTTGCCATTTTGATTACGGAACTCTAAAAATGCTATTTAACTTTGTCTAAAAGCGACCTTATTTTGCACTTTTTTCAATTTCCAGCGTAATCAACAAAGAAACAAAAGTTAACAAACGAGTCTTAATTACACAAGACAAGGTCGCAGTACGTAATCGTATTTAATGTTGGAAGTCCCTCGCGTTTTGAGAGAGACCGGGACTCATTGTTCGTTTACAGTTTTATTGTTATAAATACAATACAATTATGCTATTTACTGCCTGTGTCCGTGACTTCATGAATACCTAAGCACAGGTTTGTATTATTAATGTATTTAGTCTAGATTTACGTTGAAAGTTTGCGCTTCGAATTTACACAGTTGGTCATTCTAATTAGAATAAAAATATTATTTTAATTACTAACTTTTATTGTATGTCCTCGTTGCCGAGCAAAGGGACCTGCTTTATTTATAAATTATGTCAAAAAAATAATTAAAATTACTAGTACCTAGTTGTAGTTGAAACAAAATTAATACCAAACACATAAGGGCGCGTTCCCATTATATCGTACCGATAGATTATCGTGTCGTTTAATGTGTCTTGGCTAGTGTATTTATGTTAATGCCTCCATTTAAAAGACGATACGATTAACTGTCGTCCACGACATTTTTGCAGTGACGACCGATTGTCACAACTACTAGCACGACAGTCGTAAAATGAAATATAATCATAAACTGCAAATCGAATGTTGCTGTTGCAGCTATCTATCGCAGCCCCAATTAAAATATTGCCTCGTAGTTTACAAGGACAAGGCAACTGTTGTAAACTGTAAAAATCTCGTCACGATCCAATACAGTCGCTCAACGATAAATTAAAAACACAAAATAAATAGAGCACAGAAGCCAAAGTCATGTATGTACCATGACTTTTAAACCTCGCGCACATAACAAGCACAGAACATCCACACCGCGCGGACGTGGCACTCGCTCGACCAGAGACATCTGGTCGTTATTCCATTCTACTCATTCCAAGTCTCCGCAACTGTAACGTTCAGTGACGCCCTTGACGCACGCACACATACTACTACGAGGGTTTTGAATGAAACTTATTATCGGTATATGTATAATCTGTGTTTCTTGTGCGTGGTGAGGGAGTAATAATACAAAGTATCACCATCCCATCTCATTCTAGGGCGTCATTGTAAGAGGGGATTAAGGGAAATACACTGCAAACATAAACGGTGCGAAGATAGGGAAACTCAAAACAAAACCAGGTATAGTCCCTCTCGTAAGACACGAGTCATCTTCTGCCACCGATCTGGCGCCGCACGTGTCGTTCTGTCAGTTAGGTCGAGAGGGTGACGCAAGTTCTGGGCATGCTTGCGGTACCTAAATCGCGTTCCAGCAATACAGAGTCCGTAGAGAGGTAGTAACCAGTTAAAATGCTGAGGCTCTTGTGACGCTGTTTTAATCATCTGATCAAGATGTTGTAGTCCAATGATGATGATAATATGTGTTAAAACACAGACCATGTAGATGGAAAACTTTATACAATACGCGCTTAAGAAACACATATATAAACATCGATCACGAACATTCAATCTTGGACCAGTTCCGAGATATTCTAGTACCTATATACCAGTATTGTAAAGACCAATAGCGATATATGGTACCAACAGTGGTCACATTGTTTAAACTCCTTAATCCTTGAACTGCTCGATTACTTCAGACCAGACAAAAGAATCATCATTAACATAAACTTCAATCACATTCTATAAACCCATATGATATCCCACTGCTGGGCATGAGTTTCCACTGAAAACCTGGAGTAAATTGCCATAATCGCCACGCTTGGTGAGCAACTTGGCGAATGCAGTAAGGCTTTAAAGTACGCAGAAGATGATGGTGCTCGTCCTTCGGTGTGAAATCCCTTGGTCGTCTTGACGGCACTCACAGGAAGAGACGGAGTTGTACTATTCTTAAACTGACACCACACGGCATAACATAAATATTACGTTTAAAAAAACGATTTAATTTGAATTCAATTCCCAGTTCCTCCAAGATACTTTTTGCTTAGCTCGACGGGAAAACTTGCTGTTAACTGCCTTATTAACAAAGAGTGCAAACGTATTCAATTTTGCAGATCTAGTTTCATTGCGTTTATTTCATTGGGGGGAGAACTTACCTTTTCAATCTTGTACTAATTAGTTTTTCAACTGAACTACGGGCTACGGTTACGCTTATTTTTACATTGAGCAAGTTTTCCCGCAAGCTGTTGATTTGCCTTTGTTTTTTAGAGGCATCTACCGTTGTAAACCAGGATTAAATGAGGTTATAGATCCGCAGTATTTTACAAGTGATTTATGGTGTGAGACTTGTAATTTTTGGTATCTGCCTTTTGGCATTTTTGGGATTTGTACTACCAAGTCCAACAAACGTCTCAAAATCGGAAATACATAATAATAATATTTCCGATTTGGAGACTTTGGAGACTTTTGTGATTTTGGATAATTTGCCATTTTCAAGACATGAAAGTACAGAAAAATATATGAGAATTGAATAAACTTAAAATAATTACTTAAAAACAATGAGCATTTCAAAATAATTAAAATAGAAGTGGCGGGACTCGCAATCGTGAGGTCGCAGGTTCGAATCCTACCTAATAAACTACGTGAACTCGCTGCTAACACAAGCTTTTGTAGTTAGCTATAGGGGTTAATAGGATCGCTAGTAATGAGCCCCAATCCCACATTGCTAGTTATCTTAACAAAATCATGCTTATCAATTCATCTCATCAAAATGTTTACATGTTGGTAAGATTCTCACGATAATGAGAATCATACTGGTACCAACATGTAAACATCTAGAGGAAATTGTTCAATATTCAATTGCAAAATTTGTCCTAAACACAGATCTCTAGACTGGGCGTTTGTCCACCGCAGTCCGTCAACGGGACGTCAATGGGGCGTCCTAACATGGCCGAAGTTACGATATATAGAATTACTATAGCCGCTTGTCCACTCCACGTGCGTCATCGTCCTGCGAGCCGAAGTAAAATAATCTCGTTCACCCTGATTTCCCGTTGACGTCTCGTTGACGAGCTACAGTGACAAACGGCCTACAGGTAAAGTTAAAAAGAGAAGCATGCTAACAATCACAATTTGTGTCAAAACTAAGAGAAGTATTAAAATAAACTAAGTATTAATACGCTCAAGGCAACGTTTTTTTAAATATAAGTAAATTCTTGTATATGTAATCGTGAATATGGTATTTGAGCAAAAAAAAAAACCAACGGGTTGCCCTCCGGGAGTGCCGGGAGGAGTGAAACCTAAACATTATATTACACACTGATGAAATTTGAATAAAAATTTTTCAATATTACTGACATAATAAAAAAAACGAAATAAAAAATCACAAATCAAAAAACCAATATCAAAAATTAAAATTAAAAATGGAAAAAAATAATCGTTACTCGGACTCGAACCTGAGTCATAATAACATTGTAGATTGTAGCGAAATTCACCTTCGTATTCTAATGTTGTAGCAGTTTTTCATTGCTCTCCCACCTCGAATTTTCGATCGGGTCACGTGTCCTGACGCGAGTTTAACATTTTATACCCATTCCAAAAAGTGCATAATGCCGCTAAATAAGTTTTCACTTCAAAAACAATTAACACTAACACTATACTTTTGCAATTCGTGAAGCTAATAGCCACACAACGATCAAATAGGCTTAATATAAATGTAATTTTGTCTTCAATTGCTAAATGCTTTTTAAGTACCCTCTAGTATTGTTTATTAGTTTTAAAATAGCTTTCTTGGCTGTAGTGCCCCATAAATCAAAGTACCAATAACTTTAAATGGTTTAAGACTTGGCAAAAACAATAAAGTAAACTTTTTTATGTTATTGTTAATCAATGTCTCGGTTTTAAAGTTAGGATGAAACGCAGTAGTTATATTTTTAAATGAAAACAAGAATAATAATTCAAGAGTATCTCACTAATAGCTCGTCAGGTGGGGATCTAAGCGGGGCAACAGGGGCAAACCCCTCCCCCCTAGACTCGACTGAAGGACCTTTTTTGAGATCCGAGTGATCCCCTTAGAAGCCGACTTTCCTTAAATCTTTCATACCTCTACATCACTTAAGAAATCACTTTGCAAAATTTCGACATTGGCATTAGGTACATTCAATTTTCATTGTAATATATTAGATAGATAGATCTTTTTGCTTATTGTTCCTGAAATACGTTACAAATACGTGCTATCTGGGTTTCGCGATCTTTATTTCGTGCCCGTGACAAGCCTGTGTGTACTGGCGCATGCGCGGTGCGCGCAAAGATGTCCGCCGCATATGCGCTTGATGCATTTCTAAGTGCAGCTCTCTATTTACCATTATGATAAGATTATGTTAGTTCGCACGGGCTTGCCGCTACGCGGGCTTACACGGAAAAAAGAACGTGAATGAGGAGAGACCCTGTAATTGCAGTTATAAAATAAGCTTCTCGGATAAAAATAGACGAAACCGTTTCAAGCCGTCGTAGCTACATGCGTTTTAAAATACTTGCTTAAACTGCCTTGTTCATTACATCCACTCTGTAATGCATTCCATGCAACCAGTAAAATTACATTGCAATAATATCATATCTCTACAATTCGCACAATGAAGGCTATCATAAAATATACTACATGCATGTTTCTAGCCTCTCCTTTCAGTAATTACGCCGCAGCAGGTCCGATGACAATAGCCCCTCTAAAACATAGTTTAATACCGTATAGTATATGCAAAAATATGCAATAAATTTATATATAAAGCTCGGTACTAACGCTGAATCTGAATTTGCATACCTTACTTAACTTGATTAATGGTGTTCTAGCTATTCATGGATGCAAACGTTAGATTTTATTATGAGAATATCCGTTTCCGCACATTTTCTATTGTTGTTTCAGTATTTGTGGATCTGTGGGTCGTTGGTGATAGAGAATTCGTTTCTAGATCAAAAACGGCGGTCGTATTGTCTTGAAAAGGAGAATCCCTTTTCAAAGTTTAAAATTCATTTTTCTTGAATTTCGCTTGATTTGTTTTTAAGATTTCAGAGGTGATAACCGTACAAAAAACTGAATGACTAAAATACAATACAATTTCCTACAAAAAAAATCTATATCTAAATACGATCCTGGCCTATTGGTCTAGTTAAGTGGTTTGTGACTTCAACTTTGGATACATTTATGTTTGATAAGCAGTTTTTTTTTTGTGTCTGGGTGTAATTTATCTAGGCATGTATAATGTCTGTATTCTGAAATATATAAGCATGTTTATCAGTAATTGGCCGGTTGCAGATTTTAATTTATCTGTCACCACTCGAAACGTCTTCAAAGTTCAAAACAAAGAAATACAGGTTTATTTATATGTCACATCTTGACCTATTTTCTTCAAAATTCCAACACATAATAGAATACATAGTATATGCAAAGATATGCAATAAGTTTATGTAAAAGCTCCTTAACTCTGATACTCGATTTGCATTCAGCAGACGACTTCGTTGCGGAATTTTGTTTTTATTGTCTAGATAAGATACTGTCTCTTTTAGTTTTGGTATTTTCGTTAAGGACAGAACATTTAGTGCTATATTCCCATATAACACTATGTGTTAGATATAAGCTGTCAAAAATACTAATTTTATGATTTTGTGCCTATCGCTGCACAAGAGAAGGTGAGTTCGATTCCTTCTCGAGACGGGTCCATGAATATTGATCACTGTATTGAAAGTTGTTTAATTCTGAAGTGCCCTGTAACACAGCACTTGCACCAAATGTCTTGAAAAAATATACGTCGCCCTCTATTGAAATTATCTAGATTATTAAATATTCACGACCCGTTTTTTAGTTTTCGTTTTTAGTTCATTTTGCACAAAAATGTAGTTTTTAACTACCTAAATACCTATAAAGGTATTTTTATGATCTCCTATCCTATATTGAGACGATAACCGATAGGGAATGAAAAAGTTACTACGTTTGGAACTAACTACGCACATAGAAGTGCAGAATTTCGTTGAAAATGCGTTCCCAATAACAACTATTTGACAATTAGACTGCTGATGTAAATTTCCTTTGTTTCTGTTAGATTTTTTACAATTAGCATGCTAGTTGATGGTAGGCAGTTTATACATACTGCTGCAATATCAGAAGTATTACTTAAATACTTTTTTATAATTACTAGTAAACCGAAGCGTGACTAGCTTTGCTGCGCTTCTTGATTTTGAAACGCATAGAGGACATACAGACAGACAAACACTAATTTTTATAAACAAATTATTATAATTATTATATAAATTTCAATCTCTACTTATAAATAAAAACACTTTAGCAACCATCGTCCGTTACATTACATTTATTTCTACTTACATTTCAAAGTAAATAAAAGCAGGTCCAAGCTGAACACACTGTTGAAAATGTATTTATGATAAACAGAATACTAGAAGAGAACGGAAAACTGTCTTAAACAAAACATATACAATATTAAAACAATGTTGGAAATTGTATAAAAATGGTTCTTTGATAGAAAAATACCTTTTAAAATGTCCAAGTAAGGTATTACGTTTTCAAAAACTAAAGAATAAATTACTTTCTTCGATTTTTACTATTGTAAAGAAGACCGATCCTCAGACGTCTCTTACGACGAAGAGTTATGATGTCGTAGATTCACACATGCGTATATTAATTTATTTAATATGATCCCATAAAGATATCAACTTGAATTTGTTCACAATCTAATACCACACCATGGCTCCAATGATTTTCATGAAATTTAGTATGATGTTGGTTTCGGGGGCGATAAATCGATTTCTAGGTTTTATTTTTAGATAACGTCGTTTTATCTGTATTTTCAGGCAATGAAAAACTACTACAATATAATTAGAATACATAGATAAATTTCGCCACCATCTACAAGCTCAGCTGTGAAATCGGGCGGTCCTGAAAGCAGAAAACCCCGGTTCGAGTTCGGATCATATTTCATCAGTATGTAATTCGTATCCGTAAAGGTAATACGCTTGTTTAAAATAGACAAATTTATAATAGACGACCTCCGTGGCGCAGCGGAAATGCTTCTAACTTTTGTGTAAGAGGGTGTGAGTTCGGTTTCCATATGGCGACAACATTTTGTGATCGATCAGGTATGTTAGTTACGTCGTAGGCGACATTAGACTTGTACCCTGAAGCGGGCTTTAAAAATCAGAATTTATAATACTTTTCAGTTTAACGAAGATAACTTCGGTTTTGACATTAAAAAAAAAGATAACTAGCAATGCGGGTTTTGGCTCCGCATTACTAGCAATCTTGAAACCCCTCCAGCTAAGCTCAAATGCTTGTGTTAGGTGTGGGTTCACGTCGGTAGTATAATGGGTAGGATTTGAAGCCGCGATCTCACGATTGCATGTCCGATGCCTTAGCCATTAGGCTACCGCCGCTTTCAACTTTTGTAAGTGTTACTTTAAAGCTCTATTCATAAACAAAACAGTATCAAAACCAAACCAAACAACGAGAAGTCAGTCTCATTTCAGCGTTGTTGTAATGAAATTGCAACGACATTGGCCCATTTAATGTAGACATGACAGTGCGACACAACTGCGCTGTTTTTAAATCTTTGTGTTGTGCTGCTTAGTTCCAGCTTGCTACATTTGATAATTAGCTTATTGTTTTAATTGTAGTATGATTACGATTTAGTAATTATCATCTTTCATATTATAACACTTGTTTATCCAACTACCATGAAATCATAAGAGATTTTTATTTTAATGAATATATTTTAGTATGTGTGTATGTCACACCCCTCCGTGCCAAGGAGAGTACGTTAAGCCGTCGGTCCTGCGCCCAATCTCTCTCGGGTCGTGTCGGATTTCCGTCCCATCGGACTATGAGGGAGGGAATAGAGAGTGCACTTGTGTCTGCGCTTACACTTGTACACTATAATATCTACTGCTTACTTGGTTAGTCTCTGATGAGATTGGTACGTTGGTATCGTAATAGTTATGAGGCCAATATTACATATAAAGGGTAAAAAATTAAGTACATTATAAGGAGAATCCTTCTCGATAATTTATCTTATGTCATTAATTTTATTCCTCGCATTTATTTTTGCTGGAAACATAATGGAATGATGCTAAAAATGCGGAGTATATTTTTGTTACACATTTTTAAAACTAAAGAGAAGTTAATTAGAATTTTAGTTTTTATCTAAATTTGTTTTAAAATTTATTTATAACTTTCCCCAGCACTATAAAAAACTCACTTTGTAAAATAAACATATTATTACGTATACTCTCAAGCATGTACATAAGTTTCAACCAAAACAAAACTTTTCTCTTTACAATATTACTATGATACACAGCCAAAAAGAAGGGGAAATCCATCCCCTCCCACGCTTTTGTAGACAAAGTCAAACTTTGTACCAACAGGAAAATAGTGACAAATAAATATTGCTATTGGACGTCGTTATGTAACAATAGCCAAAAAATATAGGTATAAGGTATAATAAAAAGATGAATCAAATCAATTTTTTTTGCTAACAATTTATATATTTTTAAATACGGGGTGTAACAGAAAGGTGTGGTCAAATTTCAGCAGCGTATATGGTATGTTATCAGTATTGCACCTACCATGGTGCCATTGCTGGTTGCTTTAATATTACATACTTTTATAACTATATTAGGAATTATACCCGCCCCTGGTACAAAATTCGATTAGATTATTATGGCATAGAACTTTTTATGTCATACTTTTTTAATTAATAACTTTTTTACTTATAAATAAACGAATTAAAAAATAATAAATATTTTTGGGTACTCAGATTTTGATAAAATTAAGTATGTGTACTCAGTATGATGGGCACATACAAACCCTTGAATATGACCACACCTTTCTGTTACATGTTGTTTTTTTTTTGCATCAGTCCTCTAATATGGTGTATAATATAATGGTGGCAGCACCTTACCTGCATTTACAGTTTATAAACAGAGAAACATTGTAAACATTGGCAATTTGAAAAGAGTGGCCACGAGTTTTTATTGCCTGTTCTTTTCTCGGGCTGTACCTATTGTTTGCGAACAGGCATTACCAGTAAATGTAGAATCGACTTTTCACAAGTGTAGTATTTTGCTTCCTAAGTGAATAAATCATTTTTTATTTTTATTTTATTTACATATTGTTAACAACAAATTTGGTGTTGTTGGCAAACAAATTATAACATGAAATGAAGAGACGATCAGGTCGTACGTTCGATGGTAAACGTCGCGCTAGTCCATAACAGTATCAGTACCACCCAAATCCTTGTTTGGCAAAGATCTGAATATTACCGCACTGCGCTCCTCGATTGAGTTTTATTTGCCTAGTAATTTTACTTGCTACAGTCTTTTGTTAACAATCAGACAAACAGTCTGTGGTGGTACCAACTAAGACGGGTTATGGGTTAGACCTTCAACTGGTAAAGTGTACGTTTAAAAGAAAAACATACTACTTTAGCTTAGAGTCCTAATACATCGTACAGCGCAGCATTAAAAACTTATCTAACTTTATGTACCTTTCACTAGTACTAGTATTAGTAAATAGTAAGTATTAGTATTAGGAAATGGTATTTTGAATACGTCGTATAAAATGTGTAAGTATATAGGTGGGCCTATGATACTGATATCAAAAGGGGTTATTTGAGAGAGAAATAACACGTGTGAGGTAGGTTTCTTAATATATTCGCGACTGCCACTTATTAGGCGGATGCAACCGCCACTGGTTACACATACACTATACTTATAACTACATCTAAGTACGCTGGTGTATCCCTACAATAAGCAACAAAAATGATTTGCATAACGTGGCACGATAGGAGTGTATCCGACTGCTACGCATGGCCGTGGGTTTGATTACCACACGTGACACCACTTTGCGTGATTCACAAATTGTTGTTACGAGTCTGGGTGTACTTTGTGTCCGTGGCTTGTATCTTTGTAAGTCTCCCGCAACACAGGGCTTGCACCCTACTGTGGGTGTCTTATAAAATTTGTCGTTTATCTATGAATTTCTTGTTTTGGTTCAACAACTGAAAGTTTCATTTAAAAAAAAAAATCTTGTATAAATAAAATGTAAATGTCGAATTATGTTTTTTTGTTGATGATATATTCCAAGCTTTTGTTTCCTAAATAAGAGCAAAAATTTGAGTTGATTATTTTTCTTTTCATGAGCTTTACATTTAGATGATTAGATTTTACAAAATAAAGAAATGTTGTTGTCTCTGTATTGCATAATGCGGTCCAATTTGGTCTCACATATTTTATTAGAGATTGAGAGAGGGGAGTATTTGGCAAACATCATAGCCCTTGACCTAATTCCGGTCGTATCGCTGTATGACAGGTTTATTCCTGTACGAATCGTTCAAAATTTTGTTCAAAGAAAAGTGGCTTTCAATTTTGTGGTATAAATCGTTTCCTACTAACCGAATGGTAATGCCTTCTTTTTCTTGTTTGAGGAAAAAGAGCGTGTGAGGTGTTCACATGTGATTTATATGTTTTGATAGCTATTTGGGCGGTGTAATATATTTAATGTGCAACCGAAAGTTGACATTTTTTTTAGATGACTACCGGAGAAGTATGCAAGCCCTGTGTTGCGGGGGACTTTACAAATATACAAGTCAAGGACACATAGTACACCCAGACTCAGAACAACCATTTGTGGACGACAAAAAGTGGTGTCCCGTTTGAAAATCGAACCCATGACCTCTTGCGTAGCAGTCGGATACACTCCCACCACACCACAGAGCCTGTCATTATACTCAAGGGGCGTTTCTTAAACAGACATATATGTATCAATTTCTGGTTAAAAATAAAATAGTATCCCTTAACAGAATCGAAGCTAAAACACCAAAACTGTACAACACATCGCACAAAGATGTAAGTTTACCAATTAAAAAGTAGGTACTTAAAAATTCAAAACACAAAAGTTCAAAATTCTTTATTCACTTAAGATGCAAAACAACTCTTGTGATACGTCGGGATAAAGCCAGAGAAAAGAACCTAGCAATAAAAAGTCTAAGTAAAACATCATAACCACTTTAACATTTTGTTTAGGTTAGAACCTCTGTGTATAATAAATAGCGATCGTCACATACTACGAGTGTCGTAGCCGCGCGGGCGCCTGTGGCATAATAAAACGCACAATGCAAACAGCATTGGATTAATGTGTCTGGCGAGTGGACATATACATGGATGTTAGTATAACTTTAGTTAGAAATAGATGCGGTATGCTTACTTAGTTGGATTTAGATTCGTAGATGAGCTACGGCGTAGGTCTGTGCTACGACGTAGCAGAGCTGCTACGGACCTATTTTTATAAACTGCATGGTTGTTATTAGTCTATTATCTTGATGATCGTCGCAAAGGTGTGTATAATTTCACTTTTTGTTATTTTATTTTATTTTTATTTATTTATTTAGCTTGCCAACAGTTTGTAGTGAAATGAAAAGGTAGGTCTAAGATAGGACTACATATACATATTTACAAGAACTTAAAGACTACTTAAAATTAAAGATAATTTAAAACCGATGCTGGCGGAGATGCAGTGCTGGTAGGTAGAGGTACGGCGTCCAGGCGGAGATGCGGCGCTGGTAGGTCAAGATGCGGTTCGTAGGTAGAGGCGCGCCGCCGATAGGTAGAGGCGCGGCGCCGGTATGTAGGGGCGCGCCGCCGGTAGGTAGGGGCGCGGCGCCGGTAGGTAGAGGCACGGCGCCGGTAGGCAGAGGCGCGGCGCCGGTAGGTAGAGGCACGGCGCCGGTAGGCAGAGGCACGGCGCTGGTAGGTAGTAGTGGCGCGACGTCGGCAGGTAGAGGTGCGACGCGTCGTGGAGGTGCGGCCCGGTATATAAGAGAGGCGGCCCGGTAAGTAGAGAGGCGGCCCGGTAAGTAGAGAGGCGGCCCGGTAGGTAGAGAGGCGGCCCGGTAGGTAGAGAGGCGGCCCGGTAGGTAGAGAGTCGGCCCGGTAGGTAGAGAGGCGACGCCGGTAAGTAGAGAGGCGACGCCGGTAGGTAGAAAGGCGGCGCCGGTAGGTAGAAAGGCGGCGCCGGTAGGAATGGTCTCTTTCTCTTAATTTCCCACTCCTTCTCTTTTAGAGAGCTCGTTCTTCCCTTCTTCTCTTTTAGAGAGCTGGTTCTTCACTCCTTCTCTTTTAGAGAGCTGGTTCTTCACTCCTTCTCTTTTAGAGAGCTGGTTCTTCACTCCTTCTCTTTTAGAGAGCTGGTTCTTCACTCCTTCTCTTTTAGAGAGCTGGTTCTTCACTCCTTCTCTTTTAGAGAGCTGGTTCTTCACTGACTCTTCTTCGGTTTTGTATTCATAAAGAAAACTCTCTAAAAGCAATTTAAAATTTTAAAGCTTAACTTATTTTTTAATAAGGATTTACGCACAGCCAGTTTCACAATGTAGTCCATACTTTACAAAGAACTCTATGCTTATCTTGTTGTCATAGCAACCATAGAAAATATTTGTCGACATGACAGATTTGTTTTAAAAAAATAATGTTTACAATAAGTCTTACAGAGATATTTATTATGTTAAAAATGGCGAAATATAATGGAATATATACACAAATGCCACGAAATAACACTACAAGGACATATATATATATACGAGGTAAGAATTATCACTACAAGTTGTTACATTACAACAATCATAAGCATACGACAATAAGCGGTTTTATATAACTAAATGCACAACCAATTACAGGCAAGCATGACTTGCGCAAATTTACTTATGTGCTAATTAAATACTATCTTATATCTTAATTGAGATTGAGTACTCGACTTACTTCGAGGGAGGAACGTGTGCGTGTACTGAGTCTTTGTTTGAAAGAGCTTCTGTTATTATTTTTTTGAATTGCCTTAATGTGTTATTGTTTAAATCGATGGACTGGCTGTGTTCGTTTAAGATTCTGCTTAGTCTCGGTATGGCAGAGTTACTTCCACAGGCGGTTCTTCGATGAGGGGGCACAAGTGGTTTTATTTGAGCGCGAGGCATTCGTGATGGAACATTAAATTTAATTAGGCTCAAGAGCTGAGGACAATCAATTTTGTGGCTTATAATTTTGTAGAGGAACATGAGATCTATTAGGTATCTGCGGGAAGCTAGGGACATAATTTTAAAACGCTTCAACCTATCTGAGTAACAATTTCGTTTATTATCTTTATCTAGGTACCTCAAGTACCTTTTTTGTATTCGTTCAATTCTTAAGGAATGCACTGCATAATGAGGCCTCCAAACTACGCTACAATATTCTAGAGTACTTCTGACTAGCGCATTGTACAACAGAACTTTGGTACTAGTTTTTTGGAACTCCTTTCCGTTTCTGATGATAAAGCCTAACATTTTATACGACTTTGCAATACATCCTTCAATGTGCGGCAAGAACGTTAGCTTTGTATCCAATATGACACCCAGGTCTTTAACGTTATCGACTCTTAGGATCGCTGTGTTTTTTATGTTATAGCAGGTGGATATCTTATTTTGTTTCCTAGTGAAAGTTATACATAGGCATTTACTTGCGTTCAGACACATGCCGTTTAGTTTGCACCATAGTATTAAAGAATCAAGATCACTCTGTACAAGAAAAGCGTCATTGGTAGACCTGATAATTCTTAAGAATTTTAAATCATCGGCATACAAGAATGGTTCGCAATGCTTTAAATGATTGGGAAGGTCATTAATAAAAATGTTAAAGAGGATCGGGCCGAGGTGAGAGCCCTGTGTTACACCTGAAGTGATCTTATATTGTGTGGATTTAAAACCGTTAGCAACCACAAAGAAGGATCGATCCGTCAGATATGACTGTAGCCATAACAGCATCGATTTACCGAATCCATATGCCGAAAGTTTGTGTAAGAGCTGTTTATGTGGGACTGTGTCAAACGCTTTACTAAAATCAGTATAGATAACATCTACTTGTTCGCTACAATTGAGTAAATCTTGCCAATCAATACTTCTTAAGTAGTTCTGCATCAAGTGGAAGTCAGTTTTGAATATATTGTATCTTAGTTCTGATTTAGAGATTAATGCCTTTAGTGCTGGAAATGAGATACCAATGTTTAAGGGTGGGTGAAGTCGATCTACTATAGATAATGTGTCAATTGATTCACTTACAATGCACTTTAATCCTTCGCAAAGAACTAAATCGAGCACTCTACCCATGTAGTTACATACAGAATTTTTTTGAGTAAGATTATTTACATAACAAAAATCCACAAGTAATTGTTCGAGATAAGATAGGTGGTAATGTACAGTCGGGTTCAATAAGATATCCCAGTTAATTTTTCCTAAATTAAAGTCTCCCACAATACAGGCGTAACAATTTTTCTGTTCTAATACTCTATTGCTATTAGTAATAAAGTCCTGCAGCAGGGTTTTATTTAAAGGCGGGGGTAAGTATACTGCACATATAGCTAGTTGTTTGGATACACTATTTACACGTGGCTTTATTAATATCCAAATATCTTCACATTCACTCTCCCAAGCTTTAATTCTGGTAGAATTTAGAGATTTGGATACTGCTACCAACACACCACCACCATCTTTTTTATTTCTGAATTTGGTAGTTTCTCGGTCTCTCCTGTATATTACATAGTTGTTATTAAAAAGTTCATTATCAAAGATACATTTGTTCAGCCATGTTTCTGTTAATACAATTACATCATAAGAGCAATCGCACACATTTTTGTAAAAATCTAAAGTCTTAGTTTTAAGCCCACGCACGTTTTGGTAATAAATGTTTAAAATTGAGGAATTGTGACATGTTGTGTCAACCATTATTGATATTTATGAAACATTAAATTAAATTATTATACCAATAGCAATAACCGTTAATACAGTTTATCTAATTGTTCTTTACTTTTTACGACAATGTATTTACCACCGTCAGTTTTACGCATAAATATTTGACCATTTCTTACCCAAACGTATTTATAATTAAGCTCTTTCCCCTTCTGTCTGGTGGCAGCATGTAGCGATTTGTTAAAGGTAGAGAGATGCTCCATGATAAAAATGGGCTTTTTTTCACCTTTGAAACCAATATGTGACGTATTCAATTTATTGTCTATATTAATCTTGTTGAACTGAATCGCAGAGGCAAGTAGACTATCTCGGGTAATAGAAGAGTTGAGTTTAACAACGATCGAGCGGGGTCTAGGAGAGGTGTTGTTAAATTTCTGCGTCCTGGTACAATTGAGTATCTGATCGTCCGCTAGCTGGTGCCCCACTGCACTGGCTACATGCTTTATTACGGTTTTCAAATTTTCGTTTTTATTTTCGGGGACGCATTGAATTTCGACGTTCGAGTTCCTCGCCTCCTGTTCAAGCTGATTCAAGCGTATGGTGAGGCTGTTCATAGTAGATTTCATATCGCCAGCTTGTTGTTTCAGATGCTTTACAGCGTCATTAGTGATCTTAAACTCCTTAACAAAGTCATCGTATTTTGCGCTCATGAAGGTTAGCAAGTTATTAACTTCCTCAATTTGGCTTACTATATCTTTAAGTTGGTTGTTCAAAGCTGTAGACACTGATTCCTTGACTGTAACAATCATGTTGCTTATTTCGGTCTTGATGACGTCCTGTATGATTTTCCGAACCTTTTGCTCCGAGACGTTTAAATCAGGTTGCTGTGGGACCGAAGGCGGAATGGTTTTTTTTTTTAGATCTATCAGACACAAACGACTGCGGCGTTTGTTTTAGATCTGAGGTCGACATTTTTTTCTGTTTTTAATTCAGCAAAGTGTAAGAAAAAAAAGAACCAAAAAGATTAGTTTAAAAAAAATGAAAAAAGTAAACTTGTGTTTTGCTGAGGTTCGAACCGGCGTCACGGTACACTCAAAGCAGCACTGATCGCCACGCAGCTACGCTAACCGCTACAATTTGCGTCGAAATTAGTCACCACTAGTGACTTTTGACTTGCAAGAGACACGGTCCGCCGCTCGGTTCTTGTGTGCGCTAATGAGTCCAAAGTTCAACTTGCTAAAAGATTTTAAATTTTGCAGTCCGTTTAGATATTTTAGAACGTTATAACTTTTGTATCACGTTATCAATCACGCTAGTTTTTTCATAGTTCCTTCACTTATCACTATTACACAAATCCATGCACTTATTTTACCTTAATCAACACTTTTAACACAGTTTTTAAATTTATAATACAGAGAGAATTTGTAACACGTCCGTTCCCAATGAGAGGGTAGATTTTTACTGTTATGATTATATACAGGATGTACATAAAAAGTACCCAAGTATTTGAGTTAGCAAATTTTACCATATTGTATCGTTAGACATTGTTTATCGTTTAAATTTGGTTTGGTCCACCCTGTTTAATATAGTAAGACCCGTACCGCCTTATAGTATATATATATATAAAGTTTAAACCAAGACTTTCAAGTCCAGGATATAGTACAGTACTATTAGTCTTATTACAAAGCTTAGATAATCCGTGGACCAGCTGATACCAAAGGATCTAGCAATCAGCCACAGATTATAATCAATTTAGTTCATTCATTGTTCTTATCATTCAAATATAACTTTCCGTTTTATACCAATATAATTTGAAAGTATAGTTTTCATTGAGAATAAAATATTTAGACGTTCTATGTAGCTAAATTATTCGCCAGCACTACGTAATTTTCAAAATATTAACCTGACATAAAAGCCCTCGGCCTGCAATTTACGAAAAATCAAATAAATTCTGTCAGGATCGGAACGTTACACAAGTAGTTGTCATTAGTACTAAAATGTAAACAAATGATGATAACCTAAATTTAACTAACTCAGACATTATTAGGGATGTTAGAAGTTTAATCTGAGTAACTATAGCGCCCAAACACTTAGAGGAACTTGGATGCGAGTTTTTATTACAAAGCTAGTTTCATTGGAACAGGTCTTAGCATGGAAGGATACTTACTCAATAAGATAATCCATTTTTGATATACTTACTGTTTTCTTTGTTGCACTCGTTGTTCTGAATGTATTGGGGGAAAGTATGCCTAGATTTAACATAGGTACTGAAGCTTCAGCTGAAGCACAACAAACAATTGAAACAAATTTTATGAATATATTTATTATTTAATATCAGTGAGCTTGCTATGAAATGAAATTCTCAATTATCTACATAGAATCATTATTTATTAGATACCATTTATTCTCCCTAAGAACAGAGTTCATTTTCATGAGAATCATAAATATAATTATCTAAACTGTTAGGTAGCACTTAATAGTTATTCCATTTGACAACAAAATGGATGTTAACAATTTCAATAACCTGTAACCATTCTGTATTCCCTGTTCAAACTATGTTTGAAAAGGAATATTGAGTTGATATCCCTTATTTCTATTTAGATGACTAGCTTTCCCGCACAACTTAGTCTGCATAAATCTTCCCTGTTTTTGCAACATTTCTCAATGCTGCTCCATTCCTATTGGTTGCAGTGTGATATTATATAGCCTATAGCCTTCCTCGACAAATGGGCTATCCAACAGTAAAAAGTTCAAAAGAATTACCGCGTTCAAACAAACTTTTCAGCTTTATAATATTAGTATAGATATTTATTTTACAATAAATTTTAAATTGTATGCATTTTTTGTATAATATATAAACAGTGATCAATAATATATTTATATAATAAAATTAATAATTCTATATTTAGATTCACCTTATAGTTCACTAGTAATAGGGTATGTGTATTTAGGCATTTTATGTATAAATATATAAACAGTAATCAATCAATAATTGATCAATGTTTATTTAGATCCACTATATAGTTCACTAGTAAGTTTTAGGTACATTATACATAGAATCATTATTTATTAGATACCATTTATTCTCCCTAAGAACACAGTTCATCTATCAGAGAATCTTAAATATAATTATCTAAACTGTTAAGTAGTGCATAATAGTTATTACATAACAATTTTAATAACCTGTAACTAATCTATACTCTCTGTTTAGTGTTTAAACTATGTTTAAAGGAACATTGTAGCAATGTATTAACTAGCTGAGCTCTTATAAACATAATATTCAGTTCTTGGTACCTACCTATAACCTAAGTTTACATCTGTTTCTAGTGATAGGTATACCCATGGTTACACTTTACCAACTAAATTTTAAATTGATCAATGTTTATTTAGTTCCACTATATGTATAGTTCAGTAGTAAGTTTTAGGTAAGAAATTTTGTCATAATGATGTTTCTATTACTTTGTTTTGTGCATTTTGAGTAAATTCAACATTGGTTTTTGCCGCACTACTCCAGACCACCTATCAGACATTCCAAATGTGATTTTCTAACTTCAATATAAATAATGTGACATATTATAAGTGGAATGCATCAGATTGTTTTACATAGAGCACACACATAGAGTACTATTGTCGAACAAAAATAATCTGTGTTGATCTTCAACTTTCCACACTGCTTAGGTACACTTCACGTCGAGTCTGGTTGACCCAAACATTGCACAGACCACTTTAATTTTAGGCCATCTCTGAGTTCTGTATATTAAATCTTCTCTCTCAATTCCAAGCTGTGATAAATGTTTTGAAAAACAATAATAAGCATGTATTATTAAATCTTTGGTCACACATCGCATTTCACTCGATTTTTGCGTTTATTTTGTTGTCACACCATATTTAGTTAGTTAATAATTTAAAGTCACTAAACACGCATTATTCGTCATTAATAATTGAAACTAAAATACGCAAAATAGTAAATGGTCTAACATTCAAATTGTCAAGTTTTTGACATTTTAAGGTTATTACCATAGTTAAACTAGGGTGATCGAAAGACTAATCTATAGACCAAAGAAGATCATCGATTAAGCGATGAACCTCGTTTTGTAATAAAGATTTTCCTAGATCTAAACTAGGATTTTCGTCAAACCAGGTTTAGTCCATCTTTTGGAATAAGGCGGGTAGGGTCTTAATCGCGTAAAATGTGTAAATTAAATACTTTTTTATTTTAAGATTTATTTTATTAGATCATCTTATTAAAAAAAGTATTTTGTTTAGTAACAATTTTATACCACTTTTAACTCCTAGAACAAGCCTCCTTACGTATACAGAAAATGGGATCCCCTTTATTCGCATATTTATTTTTATTCTAAAATACTTTTGCATAGCAACTTTGGCATAACTGTTAAAGGCGTAACAATACTTTGACATATTGATACTTTGGCATCATGTTTCAGTAGGCATAAATATTGTTTAGACTATACTCATTTGATCTAACTTTGAATCGGACTATGTTATAACGCATATTTTTTATCTGTATAACAGCTATTAGGTATAATGGTAAAAAAAATGGTGTAGGGTTCCATAGCCTGCCAACGAAAAATTAAATGCACTACACACCATGTTAAAAAGTGTACCAGCAGAAGAGCGTATCACCATGGGACTTACATCCTTTTGTCGAGAAGTGCAATTTTTCGGCAATAACTCAAAAACGGTATATCCAATCATGTATTTATTGAGCGTTACTTTATTATATTTTTGATTAAAAATATTTTTTTTATCTCTTATTTCGGAGCAATTACAAAAATATATTTAATAAAAAGAATGTTTATATATATAAATGTAGTGTTTTTCCGAATGATGTCCACGTTCCTGTCGAATGATGTACCATACATTCGTGTTTTGTTTTTGAGTTAAATGCATGTGGTATACGAACAGATAGATAGATACATAGTCAGACGGACGCACATGACGAAACTATAAGGGTTCTTTTTTTGCCATTTTGGCTACGGAGCCCTGGAAAGGATGTACCTACTATTCCCTATTTATTTGTGACAGTAGGTTAAGGTGCGGCGGGGGTGGCCTTTGGACCTCCACTAATGCGTTTATTTTTTACACTAACTATCAAAACTTATCATTTCCTTATGCATTTTGGTTATGCCATGTAGCATTACGTACAAATAACATTATGCGTGTGTAGCATCATGGTATAAAATAGTATGCTTTTCAATCATTATGCCAATAGTAGTTATGTGTAACAAAATTATGCGAAATAAAATTTATTAAAATAATAATAAATTAGTGTTAATTAAATTATTCCGTATCAAATTATGACAAAAAAAATGCTACCCAATATGGAACCTTTAAAAATACCTTAACAAAAATGTTACTTTAGGAAAAAAGCGAACGTAAACAATAATTGCATTATCTATACAAAGCTTGCAGTAGAAACAAAAAAAAAGAGGGAGTAACTCTTCAACGTAATTTAAAAACATTATACCACATCCAATAAAACATTTCCTAACTCTCACCAAAGTATAGAAAAGATCGTCCGATTTGTATAGCAAGGCAGTTGCCATCAGTTGTAATGAGTTTGTGTGTGTGTGACCAATTTTGTCCTCTTCAATGGACATCTTGTTTACATAGCCATGAATTTTTACTTCATACAAAGCAAGTCATAGACTTGACCCAAATATAAATGGTTATTTATGAGACTTATCGGGAAATCTTAGATGTTAGGCTTTTCCTAATTTGTATTGGGGTCGGTAGTTTCTTTGGACTTTGGATGTTTTTGTGTATGTTTATGTTTTGGCACATGATAAACAAGGATTGTAGCGACATGTAAACTGTAAGTAGGCCATTTTTTGTCCTAAATCTAGGCGTATATATTTCTAACGTATTCACGACCTAAATTTGAAATACTTCTCTACTGAGTTAATACCATAATTAAATTATAATATGAACAACATAATAATCGTAACTATTATGGAAATAAAAAATACTCACACACTCTACAGACAATAGAGTAAAATCTATTTAATATTATAAAGCTGAAGAGTTTGTTTGTTTGATTGATAATCTCAGGAACTACTGGTTCGAATTACCCACTAGTTGGATCACCCATTTATCGAAAAAGGCTATAAGGTTATACTAGCTTTAGCCCGCATGGATGTCGGTTATCGCGGTAAAAAATATTCTTTGTCCTTCCCGGGACTCAAACTATCTCCATACCAAATTTCATCTAAATTGGCTCTCATAGCTGTTTGAGCATGAAAGCGTAACAGACAGACAGAGTTACTTTCACATTTTTATTATAAGTATGGATAACATCATGCTGCGACTAATAGGAGCGGAGCAGCAAAGAAAAATGTTGCAAAAACGGGGAAAATTGACGCATACGAAGTTGCGCAGGTTAGCTATAAATTATATACCTGTTAGGGGATATACATTCTAGGGTTACTGATTGGTGTTAATAATGTGTGATTTTTACTTTAAAGGCATACCAGAAACGATCATACTTAATCCTTTTGACCAGAAAATTATTCATAATTTTTACTCAAAAGCGGCGGTAGCCTAATGGCTAAGGCATCGTACTAGCAATTGTGAGATCGCGGGTTGGAATCCAACACATTGTACTATCGACGTACATCCTGAAAGAACTAAAACACACTTAAACAGTCCAATCTCTTTTATTGTTTAAACACAGCACTTTCTAACTTAATTTAACACTCAAATGTAGCTCAAGACAACCTTCGACGTCTGTAGCTCCGAACGGACTGATTTGAAAATTATCTGATCAAATTGAAATTAACGTTGTGTTGCTACCCTCAACAAGTAAAAATATGTTTAAATCAGTGTTGCCAATGAAATATATATCGCTCAATTATTGTGTATGCTAACAATCCACTCCTTACACAAGCCATCAAACTTAGCTGGAGGGACCCACAATCCCTCTTTGCTAATTATGTTTTAAGAAAAAAATATATAAAATTAAAAACAACTTGAAACATTCATTTTCAAAATAATTCGGGGTAATTCAAAAGCGATTGTGGCTGCTCAGAGCTGGAGTGTAAAATTAATTAATAACCTGATAGATGATAGATTGAGTCCTCTTGCGACCTAGGGACCTGTGGATAATCTATATGTCTATCTTGAAAAGTTTTAACTATAGAGTGTCAGCCTGTCTGAAACAGAAAAGGTTTTACGCTTCTCTGGATGATCTGGAGGTCTTGACCTAACAGGACACTGACCTCTTTAGTAGACACAAGTGAATTTTCTTATGCCGAATCGTTTTTTTTTTTTGACACTGATGACATACAGCTGCATACAGCCGTTGTTATTATCCTTGTACCACAATTATGGGGTTCCATTTGATTTTGTCAAATGTAAAAATTAAATAGAAGTCTATTTCTTGTCGGTGGTAGTCTGTCCAGTGCACTAGAAGTATCGAATAGTTAGTATTCTTTGCTATAGAGGTCAGTGTAACAGAGCATTAGCTATATTTTTTTTTAATTAAAAATCAAATCGTTATTGAAATTTGTAATTGATTTTGTAAATGCTGCAAAAAAAAAGATTATTTTTACCCAACTGTAAAGGAGGGTTATGTGTTTGACGAGTATGTATGTCTGTTAGTATGTATGTATTCTTCCAATGTTTCTATGTCCGCTTCTAACTCATCAACAGCTCAATTGATTTTATTAAATTATATGTCATTAAATACATCTGGATGATGCGAGTGTCACTTGATACTTATAATTCTTAGAAATGACGGCCTTTAAGTGCTGTAATGTACATTAAAGCACATAAAACCCATCATTTTGATTTCATCACCCTTCATATTTAATATCATGCAGTTAGAGGCATAAAACAAATCTATTGAACCTAATATCGTCGCATAGGCCGCGAGCGTCAGCCGCTTGTCGTAAGCCGCGCGCGGCTCGCAATCGGCCGCGATGCACGGAAATGAACCTTTAGACCTACTACTGTTTTTTCTATTACGTTTTTACTTTTAAGCCGCTGAACTGATTTAGATAAATTTTGGTATGGAGATAGGTTAAGTCTCTAAAAAAGACATGTAGTATCGTTGGCGGTGGTGGTTAGTGATACTATTAAATTAATGTAATCACAGGGCAAAGAAATATCACAAGTGTATGTGCTTCTTTTATTTGATAGATAGATGACTGTCTTATATCAACGTAACGTCTTAGAACTACATACTTTACATCATAAACTCCTACTCGTATTTAACTAATTTACGTCATGTGCATCTTCGGCAGATGCTCATTTTCAACTGTTTTCTTAAAAACAAACTTCTGAATGTTACTGACTACCTAGGCCTCTCGCCCTTCCTAACTATAGCCTTACTTTAACAACTTAAAACCCTAATAATACTTAAGGTCGCTATTAAATCACCATTGTTTGACATAGGGACCAAGAATTCTTTAGAAATGTTTTCCGCTTACATTTGGTACACATTACGACCTTAACTATTCAAAATGACACGACAATGGATACCAAAATGAACACTCTTAACTCTAAAATACCACAAACATATATTTTTTTTTATCGCGATAACCGACGACCATGCAGGCGGAGCCGTGAGCGTAAACTATAATACCATAGCAAAAGCTAGCTAAACTAAAGTAGCCACAATACCATATATCGAAGAGATTGTTAAGATATTCTATCATTAGCAGATAACTCAAGTGAGATTAGATCATAGAATATATCTCTCTTTAAGACAGCGATTATCGTCATTACTATCGTAATCCTAGCCATTGTAGGCTTTCAAACTAATTAAAATTTCATACCTTCGTTTGTGTACTAGACTAGTTCATTTGTTTCAAGAGTAGCTTGTGGCTGGAAACCTGAATTCTAAATCATCTAACATTAGTATGTTGGATGGTTTAGAATTCATCTAAGTTGAATAAGTTTTATTATTATTAGTAGTTAGTTGGGGCTTTCAGCTATAAATAGGTGTAACATATAACAGTTTCTGAGTTTCTTGTGCTGTCTGATCTGAATTTCAGTGGTGTTAAATTAGATTGAGAGATCAGCAAAGTTAAGTAATGTTTTCATTGTCAGGTTCATAGATCGGTGACTGCTCCCCTCTTTCCCCCATTCACTTTGAGATTGTGCTAGATTTTTGCCTTAATGTACTATAAGAATGAGGCTCTATAGAGTCTAAACTTTGGTCTCTTTCGTAGTTACACAAGTAGTCTGTTTTTTTTTTAATTAACTGAAACTCACTTAGGAAGCAGAAGCAACGCTTGCGATAAATCATGATTCTACATTTACATGTAGGGTCAAACTCGCAAAGCAATAGGTAAAGCCGGAGAAAATAACAAGGCAATAAAATTATGAAAATATATATATTACGGGTCTTAGTCGCGTGAATAATTTAAGGTAAAATACCTTGTTTATTGCCCGACGATTTGACCGTATTGCCCGACGTTTCGACCGTATTGCAACGACCGTGGTCATGGGTAGTCTACCCTGACGACGACGGACCTTTAGGTAGATAATAGTGATTGAAACAGAATACCCACATATTTTAAATTAAAACATTTCGCGTTACACGACTCGAAAATAAAAGCGATCATACTAGACAAGCATTTACCTTATTTAATTACTTGGCTTTTAGACCGAACTTGGGCACAAGTTTACATCAACAATTCAATAAAGTAAATATTTATCTATCTTGATTGCGTCTTTTCTCGTACCGCGGCGGTTTACGGTAGGTAACGGAATACCTATTATAACCTGAGTAGTAAAAAAACCTCCCCATGTCGCCAAAATGTTAGTCACTTGTGTTATTTTAAAAGCGTTTAGGTCTATGGAGTTATTATACATAGAGTAAGGCAACATATAAAAGCGCAACTGGCTGTCATCCTTACTCTATCTCTAATAAACTAATTTATATTGTGTACCACTGCACTAATTTGCAAGTAAAATTGCAAATATAGCGCTCCTAAACCAGGTTTTTTTTGTTTTGGTTGGGCTATACGTATGTTGCAGATTTGGGTAATTTTCGACTTCGTTTTTTCCTCACTATCATTTAATCTTTTCATTTATTTTAACCCATATTATTATCCGTACAAAGCGGAACAAACCACTTCAGACGCACGAGACTGAATCGAGTCAGGGCTATGAACGGTTTTCGATACTAATGAAAATTCGATTCGTTTCACATTATTACATTATCTTTATTATATATCGTAACAGTTGATGTTGGTAATAATACTATATGCGAAAGGGTTCAGAAACATTCAAATCCGTATGCAGCTTATCTGGGGACGATCTGATGATTCGATTTTTTTGGCTGAATTTCCTGTATTCTCGAATATTCTCGATTACAGGTTTTATAAATCAGATGTTAACATATCACTATGTTTCGGTTGTGGCAAGTGTAATCACTGGGCAAATAAGACTTATGAACTAATGTCTCAAAATAGAAGCGCGGTGTGGTGACATTCAGATCTTTGCCAAACAAGGATTTGGTTGGCACTGATTCTGTTATGGTCTAGCTTGACGCTTACCATCAAGCGCACGACCTGCTCGTCTATTCAATTCATAGTATAAAAAAAAATGTTTGTAAGGATTTACCTATGGATGAATGGGTGGACAGCTGTATGTTGTTGTTTGCCCTTTCACGCAAAAACTACTAAATTAAATATGAATTTCAATTAACTGACTGCTGCCGAATAGTGCGATCTATATAGTTTTAGATATCAATTTATAATTATAATTTTAGCATTAGATAGACCTTTAAAATATAATTTTAAATAATGTTTGCATTTAAATAATATAGGGGCCAATGGCAATTACTTGTCATTAAGCCGTAGCCCTAGTAACACTGTAACTAGTTAGTTTGGATATAGCAAATAAAGGCTCTTAAAATCTGCAAGTAATTTATTTTGGACCCTCTTGTGTCCTGTAAATTTTACAAAACATTTAGCTTACATATTTTGTAATTGCTTAAGAAAGTAAACAAATATAAACAACAGCGTTTCGTCGACGGAGATGCATTATTGTCACCTATACCAAACTTATGCATACAACCAAAAATACATATTAAAATCACTATTCAAGAATTTGTATCACAATCTTTTTCTTTGTCACTAAAACCCGCAAAAACAAGCTAAAACATTAACATCGATTGTAACCAACTATTAACAATTCTTATCCTTACTATAAAAGGCAATTTTTTTTGAACATTTAAAGCGTATATTTCCCGCGGTAAATAATTACATTGCTAATTACGCTCGGCCAGTGTACCGGAAAGTTCAGATAAGGCGCCGACTAAGTTCACCTCACAGAAATGGCACGAAATATATAGCTACAGGTCCACCGGCTCATAGGTCAACAACAGACCCACGCACACATAGTCGACACGTAAAGACGACCCCCAACTTGCGCTGTTTCAGTTGAGATTTGACCCAGATCTATGTACGTGTGCGTTAATATATGTGTGAGCAAGTTTCCGCTCGTTGTAGAGAGCCGACTCTCTTTACTTATATATTCTATGGGATAGGGGCGAAGTAATATAAAAATGTTTTTAAAGGTATTTTTAGCCGATTAGGTACACCTTTATCTTTCGGTTTATTTAAAGAATTTTTGTATAAGTTGTTGTCTAAAAAATAGGAAATGTCAAGAGAGTAAGTTAGGAATTTAGTGGGTAGTTTGGTTTTGAAATCAGAGTTTATGTAAGAGTAATGAGAGAATACCTAAAAGTATTTGTAAAATTTTGGGAGTTCTAATGTATAAAATAGGCAGTTTAATAGACAAAACACTTATATACCTACTATTAAAAGCACGCAATTATTTAAAAAAAAAATTAATTGGCTGACTCTGTGGCGCAGTGGGAGTCTGTCCGACTGCTACGCAAAAGGTCGTGGGTTCGATTTCAACACGGGACACCATTTTGTGTCATCCACAAAATGTTGTTCCGTGTCGGAGTATACTTTGTGTCCATAACTTGCATGTTTCTAAAGTCCCCTGCTACACAGGGCTTGTACCCTAATGCGGTAGTCGTTTTTTTTTAATTTCCGAAAATACTGAGCCAATTTAGATGAAATTTGCGGTATGGAATAATTGAAGTTTAAACGGTTATATGAGTTACAACTAACGCAGACTGTATCTTTGTTGTGGTAAACTTGCTGATTATGTATACTAACTTATTGATTAAGATAAAACAAATTCAAGGTTTTCAATTCAAAGTCTACTTGTTTGTCATCTATAATAATAATAGAAAGAGGTAAAGTTTGTGAATTTATGACGTTGTAGGGGGTAACCTCTGGATGTACTGAACTGATTTTAAAATTATTTTATCAATAGAAAGACAAGTTATTTGTGAGCAACATAAGCTATATAACAACCCGCTACAACCAATACCAGCGAAGCATCAATAAAAATGTTGCAAAAACGGGAGAAAATTACGAAAAGAAGTTGCGCGGGTCGGCTAGTTTTAATCGTAAATCACATAATATTTTTGATAGCTTAAAATATATGTTTAAAAAGTTTTTATCATTAATTTCTCTATCCAGCATCAGATATTAAATAACCTTATATAGGACACACCCATCCATTACTCAGGATCTGTTGCCCTTGACTCGTAAACTGACATATGAACTTAAAGGTTAACACATACTTATCGTTCCAGACCCACAATGACATCACCTCATTTAACATTTTTATAGTACACACATTAATGTGTAGGTAAAACCTCTTCTTGAAAGGGTCTCAGACCCAGTGGCGACTGAGCACATCTAGATATGTGCGAGGTTAAGCAATGTTACCGCTATCGGTTCATAGATGGGTGACAGTTACAAGTCACGGACACAAAGTACACCCAGAGTCAAAACAACAATTTGTGGATCACACAAAGTGGTGTCCCGTGTGGGAATCAAGCTCACGACCTCTTGCGTAGCAGTCGAACAAAGTCCCACCGAGCCACATAGGCAGTCGTTAAATAAATGTTATACACCATCCGTGCTTTAAAGAGCACGTTAAACTTGCGTCTGATCTCTTTCCGGTCGTCTCGGATTTCCATCCTATGCTCGGATTCCATCCGCAATTAATATTTGTAAAGAAATGACTACCTATATAAAACATATGTCTGACTACTGGTATCTCGCTCTATTTTGGTTAAACTCCTGGTTAAATTCGGATGTAATGAGAATTTTCGTAAAATAAATTGATTTCATTTCACTTTCATTTTCACATGCAAGTTCATTTTTCTTTGATTTACCGTAGGTATACCCTCAGTAACTTCATTGGGAACTTTGGCAACTGCAAGACGCGTTCGTATTTTGTTACTTGAAGTGCACTTCTTCTTCATTCATATTTCATAGGCTATATAATATCACGCTATTACCAATAGGAGCGAAGCAACAGCTAGTACTTATATATTTTTAAGTATAAAATAGTTTTGTATAGGATAAACTTTGTGTACTATCTGTGATAAATAAAAATAGTTATGTTTGGATTTTCAAATCCAGTTTTTTCGAAAGACACTATTTCACTCCAAGACAAACTAGATATTTCTTTTAAATGTAAACTAGTTCTGCATAGCATAAAATGAAACGGGTTGCATTCCGGGAGGGCCCGCAGTAAGTAAAAGTAAAAGTACGATCATTTATGTGGTTAAATACAATATTCATCTATTGCGCTATCGTACACAGACTTGAAATATAAATAAAAAAATAAATTATAAAAATAAAAAAACCCGCCTGCACAAAAAAGATAAAAACAAGATACCCTACATAATTATAATTTCATGCAGTCGCAGGCACTTTACTAAGTTCATCGAGATTCACTAATGCCTGCGCCTGCATGAAATTATATAATTATGTAGGGTATCTTGTTTTCATCTGATGTAACAACTAACTTTTATTACAGCAAGTATTGAAAATTGAAAAAAGAATGGTTGGTAACTAACTTTTTCAGTATTACAGTCATAATCATGTTATACCTTTTTGAAATGCTTAAGATGAGCCCTTTAATTTGATACCAATATTGCAGTATTCAAAACAACTTTTTTTTTCACACCGCTTTATTTTGACATCTTACAGCCGCCTTTTTATTTTTTTGAAACGTAACATATCTAAGAACACTCGGGCGATCAAGACGAATCTAACGACGTCTTAATTGTATAAATCCGTTTAGTGAATTGTGAGATATTAGGTAATAAAGAATATTACACATACATACAAGATACGCGCAAAAAACATAACCCTTTTTTACAGTTGGGTAAAAAAGTTTATCTCTCAGAAAAACTACATACTGATGAAATTTGAATAATATTTTTTGATCTTACTGACATAATAATAAAAAAATATGACATAATAAACCACAAATCAAAAAACCAAAATGAAAAATTAAAATGAAAAAGGGAAAGAAATCGTAAAGTACTCGGACTCGAACTGGGGGTCTTCTGGTTTCCCACATGAGCTATAATAACATTGTAGATGGTGGTGAAATTTACCTTCATATTCTAATGATATTGTAGCAGTTTTTCATTGCTCTCCCTTCGTTTTACGAATATTCGACGAGGGTCACGTGATCTAGGAATTTTCGAACAGGGTCACGTGATCCTGACGCGAGTTTAACATTTTTACCCATACCAAAAAAGTGCACAATTCCGCTAAAGAAGTTTTCACTTCAAAAATAATTATGTCTGGGACTGTTTGAGAAAATCTATTCTTTCTAGCATAAACCAGTTCTGTCAAGGATACATTACGTACTCTTGTCTAAGACATACTATTTCTATCCAGAAAATCTAATGAAACTTACTGGTGGTACAGTACTTACAACTAGGAAGTTTCATAATAGAAATAAAGGATAACTCAATGAAGTCCAGGTAATGCCTAGACAGTGTCATTGTCTCAGTATTACCCCACCTTGTTAGAGGTTATAATGTGCGGTAACCCTAATACATCTGACAAACACATACGAGATATAGTTTCTAGAATAACGCAAGCCCAATTTATCGTCAGACAGCTAAATTGCCAATGCAATGAGAGATAACACAAAATAAAATAGCGTCTAGAAAAAAAAACTTTTTTCAAACTAGTTCGTAAGACTTTATTGTACAGAGAATTCAGTATTTATTTTTTAATGTCTACTTGACATGAATTTCAATCAGTATCTCGACAGACACTTACCAACTACAGGAATCCTACATTTTACCCACTTATATATCCCACCCTCTAGGGATGGTGGTATATTATAAGCTGCAGGTTAGACGCAGCTTAGCTCTTGTTAGGAACGTATTCTTAGTACTCCGTAGAAATTTTAATAATCCCCAAAATTCTTGAATCGTTGAAATTGCTTGTTCCTAACAACAGGCGCCTAGAAACAAGTTATTTGAGGTACCAACAGCCCACGCGAATATTTTAAAATTTATTTACACCGATTGTTCGAGCGATTATATTAACTGCATCTCTCCAAAAAATTGCATTTTATATGTACATGGCCGGAATTGAAAAAGGTGACATTGCATTTTTTGTCATACTTATAGTTTAAGGATTTTGTGTATGTTTTATTGGGTTCGCCTGTAAAGACAATGTAGGTATGATATCAATAAATAAATACACAACGAATTTACAAGGCAATTATCCGAATTCGGATATGAAATTAGACGGTAAAGACCAAGACGGTAGGTACCTGTGGTAACTTATACCCACTCAGCGCCCAGACATCTTTGGTCTGCACCAATTCCCGTCTGAAGCGTTTATTAATATATATCTCTAAGAAAAAACTGCTAGGAGTTTAAAGTGTATTTCCTGCATAAGTGTAAGCTAACAATGGATATGAATGTTGTCAAGTCGATCTGCCACTAATTCTAAGGGTTTTAATAATACTTAGAAAAAGTGTGTGAGATTTTTCTAGGATTAACATTTCTTCATGCTGTGGAGAGAATCCTTATGCCCTTGATCTGAGGCCTAAGTGGACTAAGACAGTGATGAAATCAAGTGAGTCTGTCACTTGATATCATCACTGTCTTAGCCCACTACTTATCTAGACTTCCTCTTCGAAAAATGGAAAATTAGTGGTTTTGGTAAACTGAGCTCTGAGGGGGTGAACCAATTTAACAGTGCAAAGCCGCGGTAAATGTACCAGTACAAAGCTGCATAACCATTTATTCAATTAATCCACGACCGTCACCTATTCAAATAAAGTACTTACTAGATCAAAAAAACTTAATCTTCTGAATCCGTCTAAGCTATCACTTTCATTAGCAGCCCCACTGTAATTACTAGAAAAAAGAAAAGATAACATCACGGTCAATGTTCTGACCTTCGCAGGCTGAGGCCGTTGACTTCAGTTTTGATAGCTGTCGAAATAAATATAAAAATCGATTCGTATTTCACTTGAATAGTTTTAGAAATCAAATACCATTAGGACTCATAGTTTGCATAGAAAATCAGTACATCTTGTTAAAAAGAAATCTTAAAACAAGAAACGCCGTTTGCCCTGCACTGAATCTCTTTTCGGTCGTGTTGGATTTCCATCCCATTGGATTGTGAGATTGAGAAAATGGAGAATGCATTTATGTCTACGCACACACTTATTTATTTATTTAAAACTTTGGGCACAAATAAAATAATTGCATTTTTAGAAGATAGAAAAATTTGAAGACTTCCGTAGCCAAACCGGGGCCAGAAGCGAACCACCTATCTGAACTATGGTACTAGACCTCAAATTTCTCTATTCTTTGATACTCGCGAGTTGGATAGAGAAATTTGGTTCGATTCCTGAGTCTGGACTTCAAAATTAAATCTCAAAAATGTAATTAATGTAATTGGCAAGAAATGCCTTTATAAATTACTTTAGGCACAAAGTTGTACAGAGGCGGACTTAATGATAAAAGCATTCTCTACCATATTAGTTATATTTCGGGACTTAATCGCGTGAATTATTTAAAGGTACGAACCTTCTTATTTACCCGACGTTTCGATCGAATTGCACCGATCGTGGTCACGGGTCGACTCTTTCGTACCTTTAAATAATTCACGCGATTAAGTCCCGAAATATAACTAATATGTATAAAAATCGCGAAAGTTTAAAAACAATACATTCTCTACCAGCCTACCTTTGGGTGATATAGAATAGGAATGTGTAGGTGCAGTAAACTAAACAGAAATGAATAACCTCACATTATTCTTCGTAACACACAAATGAAAATAGCTAGAAGAGAATATAAAATAAATACTGAAAAACAATATGACTATACAATGTTAAACATACTTAAAAAATACATACATATACACAAAGTTACTAATGTTGTGATGATTCAGCTGTTCCATCAAGGAACAAAGAGCGTACCTTCCATTTAAAATTTAGGCGATTGGGTGCCATCCCAATTTTACTTATGCTATATCATATCTTCTCAGCAGTTGGATAGTCTAGCGAAATTAAAGTCCTAAACGGGTAAAAGCGTGGCGGTGGATTACAAATTTGTATGGAGAAATAATATAAAATAGATGCATAATTGTAATATACAAAATTCTCGTGTCACGGTGTTTGTAATTTAATTTCTCCGAAACGGCTCGACCGATTCTCATGAAATTTTGTGTGCATATTGGGTAGGTCTGAGAATCGGACAACATCTTTTTTTCATCCCCCTAAATGTTAAAGGTAGTCCACACCTAGTTTTTTTTTTTATTTTTAGTAAAATTTTTATTTTTTTATGATACCGGATTTAAAAATACATACAACCCTGAATTTTCACCCTTCTACGATCGACCCCTATTTTTTTATTTACCCCTATTTTGCAAAAAACGGGTTAATTTGACGCAGACGAAGTTGTGAGGGTCAACTAGTATTACCTATATAAAAAAGTAGCGATGCGTTTTTTATCTCGTACATAACGCGAGAAAAGTATTATAAAATCGCCTTGTACTTTCCTTTTACGAAAATCGCTTTTATATTATTTTGGCGAAGCGTAATCCTATACAATAAAAAAGTATATTTTATGGGCAATTTTGGCTGTTTTAGGCTATGCTAATGATAATAAACTTTAATTTGAACCTTAATGGAGAGTGCTTTTTGTATTAAAAAAGCGGGTAAGTAGACATTATGTTTAAACGGCATGGGGTTCCGTATTAGCATTTTTGGTAGATTAAGTTTATGAGGTAATGGGGGTGATGAACCTCCTGAACCAGGCCTAGATTTATATACCACCAACACAAAATATATATTTAAATAAAGACCAGGTTTATTCTCCATTCACCATCTACATTATATTATAAAGCTGAAGAATTTGTTGGTTTGGTTGAGTTAATCTCAGGAACTAGAATTGAAAAAATATGTTAGGGTTGGATAGGTAGCTCATTTATTGAGGATATAACACCATGCTACGTCCAATTGGCGCTTAGTATCAACGAAAATTTTGCAAAAACGAGGAAATTGACGTAGTTGCGCGGGTCAGCTAGTCTTCTGTAAAACAAAACCTTTGTTCACCCTTGGTAGTAATTGTTTGTGTTAAGCCGATTACCGCCACGGCAACCAATCTCAATAGACGGTCGGTTACCACGTGAACCTAGTAAATAATTCGTACTACGAAGTCAATATTTCTTCATGACATGGACTTAAAACACATGACAAGAAAGAGACCAGGACTATCGCGAATCTATTCTATCTTAGAGCGACATCGTTCGAGTGGAGTGAAAGATAAGTTATAACTTTTTATCATAACAAAATTTACACTTGGAAATGCCGCCTAACTTCTATTATCAAAACTGTTACGTTAAATAACGATCCTAGATTTAAAATGTAAAGATAATTGAGTTTGAATTTGAGGCATGCCACTGACGCATGCCACGGTTCAGACGTAGCATATGGCTTTGCATTGTACATACCTTCATATTCGTGGCATGAATATGCTTTGCACGCAATAGGCCGCTTACCACATCAACCACGTTATTCTTATCCAATTAACTATATAATCTCTATATATTAATATATCGAATGTTTTGTCTTTTTGTTAAATTTTAAAGTTGAATGAATAACACAAAATAAAAAAATATCAAACACAGTTACGGCTTATATATACTTGTAGAAACAACATCGGCTAACACTGCAAAGTTGGCTTAATATGGTTATGTATCCTCTACTGACCTAAAATATTATATACTGGGGCAATTCCTGTGAAATACAATGCACCTTTATCTTACAAAAAAAATGCCTTCGTATTGTTTATAATAAGTAAACTATCGAATCACTAAGATCTGTCTTTAGTAAAGAAAGTTACCTTACACTTACAGGCATTTATATATTGGAACTGTGTCTGTTTGTGAAAAATAATATTTCACATTTTGATCTCAAGTTTAATCATAAATCTAATTTAAGAAATAAGTATAAATATAATTTAATGTTACCTTATATAAAAAACATGATTTATTACAAAAGTACTTATATCACAGCAGTTAAAGTATTTAATCACTTACCCGTAGAAATTAAACAATTAAAAGGATTGTCCTTTAAAAAATCTTTAAAAAAATGGCTAATTGATAATTCTTTTTATAATATGCATGAATATTTTGCTGCTAAATAGGTTATGGTTTTTGTTATATCTAAAACCCCTAATAAACCTATAATTATGTATTGCAACGCCCGACCGGGTAGACTGTTGAAACTATATTTATGTTAACATCCTTTGTACACAGTTAAGCAATAAACGTCTTTGCCGTTGTCTTAAAAAGACAAAAACTATTTTAACAAGAAAATGTTGGTGAACGTGTGGTGCCGGCTTAAGAATAGTACCACCCCATCTCTTCCCGTGGGTGTCGTCAAGGCGACTAAGGGATTTCACTCCGGAAGACGGGCAGCAGCGTCCTCTGCGTACTTAAAGCCTTACTGCGATCGCCAACCCGCTCGCCAAGCGTGGCGATTATGGCAATTACCCCCAGGATCTACATACCAGTAGGTTCTACTGGGGAGACCCGTGCCCAGCAGTGGGCCATCATATAGGTTGATATGATGATGTTTTATCGAAAAAAAAAATCTACCTATTATGAACAAGCTATTGCCAGGGTAGAAATTTGGAAAAAAAAATCTTTCTCACGGGAACCATGCCTTCATTTTTCCGGGCGAAAAAGCAACTTATGAGCTATCCCAAACTATAATCTCATGATTTGCCTGAGTAACAAACATCCATTCACCCAATCAGTAAGAAATGGGATAAGTAAGAAAACAGATAGTGTGTATCCAGCTTAAGACGTTTGTTAACATTACCTTTAACTTCAGAACATTTTCCAGCCGAGCGCGGAAGATGCCCGCCGGACCAAATTATTGCTCACGAGAAGTTTCACACACGACAACTTCCATGACAAATTTACATGTTGAATAGAAGTTGTGGTCATTAGTCACTGCGGTAGTTTAACTTGAAAACATGAATGAAGTTTAATATTGTAGTTCAAAGTTGACAAGGTCTGAATATGAAATGTAACCGTACTGACTATAGTAATAAATAATAATAATAATAATAAATCATATATTCGAAACCTACCCATTTTACATTTTTGTAAGCCTGCCAAACTGCATACTACGTACATTTCGGAACCTGTGATTTTGTGGTAACTGAGCAAATCGAGATATTAGAGTGAGATTGATAGGTAGGAGAGAGTGTTAGGTTAGGTGGTAATCGTTTTCGGTCATTAAAAATGTTACACTTCGTTTTCATTTCATACGATTGAAATCCAACACGGCCATAGTAGAGATTAGACGTAGGATCATCGCGATTGTTTAGCTTGCTCTCCGACCAATAGAAGTAAAGTTGCTTAACCACCAAGAGATGACATTCTAATTATACAGAAAGGAAGTCTTAAATTGTAGTAGTCTTAATTGCATTTTCCGATGACACGTGAAGTTTGAAAAAAAAAGCACTTGACAATATTTAGTAATTAAGATGTAACCATTACATAACGAAACTCTAAAAAAAGAACTATAAATATAAGGTACTTTATTATAAAATAATAAAAAATATAAGAGGGTAGTCACATCTCTTATATTTATTTCGTACTATATCTTACAGTACTATACTAACACCTACGCTTGTAATAGACAGTAATTATTTGTGGAAGTAATGTTTATAAGCATTTCTTGCCAATTACTTTACAAATACAATAATTGCATTTTTGAAAGATAGAAAAATTTGTAATCCAGACTCAGGAATCGAACCCGAGACTTCCATAGCCAAACCGTGGCCAGAAGCGAACCACTTATCTGTACTATGTTACTAGATATCAATTTTTTCCATCTCTTAATGCTTGCGAGATAGGCCCCCGCAGCGCCATCTAGTCGGTAGTTAAAGAACTATCACAGCTTTTGTTATTGCATCGTTACAGAGAGCATTTTAACAAATTATGATGACGCAGGCCGAATATTGAAGTAATTTTTATAGGCATTTCTTGCTTTATTGTATTTTTGAGACATATTTTTTTTATAAATCTAGACCCAGGAATCGAACCCGAGACTTCCGCATGCCAAACCGGGACCGGAATCGAACCACCTATCACAAGTGTAAACATGATATTTCATTGATTTGATAGATGTTTACGATTACCAGTTGCCTGGTTGCCAGAGAAGACGGTCTCCTGTTTGGGATCAGATGATATAAGTTAAATCTTTCAGTATTGTTTGGTTACAGAGTTTCTATAACAATAGGAGTGAGAAATTCTGAGAGTATTTAGAATTTAATTTCACTATATGACGTATTTCATTTTATTAAATGATTTTTTAATAGAGCATTTTAATAGTAATAATATCTTGGGACAGAGACAGACTGTGGTTAGTGACAACTGATCTCAAACTAAGCAGAGCCTGTAATATGGCAACTAGACGACTGATAAACATACTTATATATTTCTAAATACTCACATATCATAGATAAATGACACCTAGACACAGAATAAACCATCGTGCTTATCCTGGGTGGGGACCAAACCCACGACCGGCTTCGGCTTATCAGTTTAGTAGTCACTAACCATTACGCCAACGGGCCATTTGGCAACCAAGTTTTTTTTTACTAGTAACCACGATCGGTGAGTCGCCCTTTTGCAACTTAATTGATAAAGTGCCTTGGGTCTAGATAAATTCCCCGTGATGATCGAATTATTCACATACTTACAAGTAGTACATTCAGAACCCTCAGTGCACGAGTCTTACTTGCACTTGTTGGTTTTTAGGGTTCCGTAGCCAAAATGGCAAAAACGGAACCCTTATAGTTTCGTCATGTCTGTCTGTCTAAATAAAAAAATTAAAAATTTTTACTACATACATGTAACAGAAGCTGTTTTTTTTTTCAGCAAACTTCATGCCACTACAGGTCTTTTAAAAACATTTTAAGGTTCCTAATAAGCTATTTCGATTAAGTGAATATTTTTGGAAATAATCGCTCCGAAAGTTGCATAATTTGTGCTCCCCCCCCCCCCTTTAACTTTTGAACCGTATGATCAAAAAATATGAAAACAATCACAAAGGTAGCGCTTAATTAATACTTTAAACTAAAATTATTGTGGACATGATCGGATATACCATCATTTTTCCCAACAAAAGGGCGTAAGTGCCATGAACTTACGCTCTTCTGCTAATGCAATTATCCAAGGCTGCGGAACCCTACACTGATCATGGTCCGACATGCTCTTGCACGTTTTTTTTACTTTTTTAAACGTTTCTGCAATTTTTCACACTATCAATTATAACTTATTAATTATAATATTCCAAATTATACAACTGCTAATCGTGTTAGCTAAGTATAATCGTTTGCGCTACAGCGTTTTGTATTTTTAACAAACCATTTTCAGTGTATTCAAGAAATAGATAATGCCACGATTACAAACTGCAGTCAAATTCACGCAAGCAAAAGTGGACTGTATACAACTGTGATAAGGGTTAACTTGCACGGGATTTGGTTGTTTTAAGTGTTTAGTAGGGCATTGCAAACTTAGCGCCGCGATGCGTGGACAATTTGTAGGATGTAGCGTTACTTGGGCTAGTTTCAAAACAGAGATTGATGATTTCTTAATCAACTCTTTTGTTTAGTTAGAACAAAACGCAACATCACATGGTTGCGTATAAATGTCAAAAGTCAAAGTACTTTATTATTTACAAAATTTGGAATAGAATGAATCTACATTTAATGCCAAGTTCGCAAGAGTAAAGCCGTGAGAAACGAACTTGGAAATAAAAACTAATGGCCACTTTTTTTAAATGTAATTTTTTACAATATATTTATATACTTATATACAGTTATGCCAGTAAGGTGCTGCAACCATAAAACTCACGCAAGCAATAACCATAGTACGTAAAGTAGGTATAATAAAGTTTTAAATGAATTAGCCTACTGCGGTGTGGATGGAAGCATTAACTTACAAAAATACAGAATAGGGTAATGGCAACATGCGATTTGATTATTATAAAAAAACCACTAATTCAAAATATTTATTTATATATGCATGAAAAGGTGAAATACATTAGGAAATATATTGGCATAATTTTCCATGCCACAAGATGAGTACACATATGTGCGCTTTCGGCTTATTGTGATAAGTGATTTAATTTATTAATTTTATTTATTTAAAAACTTTATGCACAGTTATTGTACAAAGGCGGACTTAATGCTAAAAGCATGCTCTACCAGTCAACCTTAGGGCGATGTAGAGATAAAAATAGAAGTAGGTGCAGTAAACTTGTTGGCAGCTAAACTATATATTATGATTGAACAATAGGTACGTGAAAACTAAATAATAATATAAGTACCTACACACATAAATAAACACACCTACACTTATACATACAACCATACATATATACACACATACAAACATACATACCATATAATTACATAAAGAAATACCAACGTGATAACATAACTAATAAATGATGATAAACTTTTGCGATTTGTACACATTATAAAATTATATATACTACGGGTCTTAATCGCGTGAATAATTTAAGATAAATACCTTGTTTATTGCCTGATGTTTTGACCATATTGTAACGGCCGTGGTCACGGGTAGCCACGGGTATATATAATTTTATAACTTATCTAAATCTTGGAAGAATGAAGTACGAACCTTCGTTTTGAAGTTGAAGCGGTTAGGTGCCAACCTAATAATCTTGTATTGTCTTAAACGATAAGACTTATAAATACACAGGTATTTCCCTGGTGAGATTGGCATGTGGTTAGAAAATCTTCTACCTACTGCAGCACAATATTATATCCTCGCCTGCCTAAAGGATCGTGACTTCAATTCTCATCCAAGATACCGCTTCGTGTGATCCACAAATTGCTGTTCAAGTTTGGTTTAAGTGTGCGTGTTTGGCCTACTAGGTACTACAGCGAGAGTACCTAGTCTTTAAACAAAAATCCGCTGCCTCTCAAACCTTACCCCACACCAATAGAGCTAGATCCACACACGCGAGCGGCTCCACTCACAATCCATTAGACACGACACTGAACGAATGAACTGAAACGTTCACGAAAATACCACTCTTTGTACAAGTCCTACAACTAAAGGATTTTGTTCTCAACGGGTTGATGAATGTTCTCTCTTAAAACAATCCTGTGTGTCGATGGCTTTATCTTGTCTTGTTTAAAGACAAGGGTCTAATGTAGTGTCTATAGAGGTACTTAATCTTACAATATTTAGAGTGATTTATTATATAGATTTCGTCGACAAAGCCCGGTAGTGCTAATCAAATATAGTTAAGTTTATTATTTATAATCATTTAATAATTTATTTATTTCACACACAAGGTTCACATTTTGTTCTTATTCTAAAAATGTACATTAAACAGATAATTACTTAAAAAAATAATGGGGTTGTCGTTGACCACTGTACCTACTAGTATCAAACTGTGTTACAGCAGTCAGCGCCTTCCACCCATTACGGTACTATTAATACTTAAAATACATAGTTTAGAAGGGGAACTAGACAATAATTACAAATTGTTAAATAATAAAGAAAATGATTGTACTATAATTAAAAAATAGCACAACAAAAATATATATAGACCTTATTACCTATCTGACGTGTGTGTGTGTGTGTGTGTGTGTGTGTGTGTGTGTGTGTGTGTGTGTGTGTGTGTGTGTGTGTGTGTGTGTGTGTGTGTGTGTGTGTGTGTGTGTGTGTGTGTGTGTGTGTGTGTGTGTGTGTGTGTGTGTGTGTGTGTGTGTGTGTGTGTGTGAGTTAAGTGGACTTTGAATTTTTACTGATGTATTTAGATTTATTTTTGGACTGATGGCCCATTTACACAATATAAATACATATTTTTAAATAATAATAATATCTTGGGAGAACTCACACATCGCCGTCTGATCCCAAACTAAGCAGAGCTTGTACTATGGAAACCAGACAACTGATAAACATACTTATATATTTCTAAATACATACATATTATAGATAAATAACACCCCAGATACAGAATAAACGATCGTGCTCATCATACAAAATTTTATCCTGGGTGGGGATCGAACCCACAACCTCCAGTTAAGCAGTCAGGGTCATTAACCATTAGACCAACAGGCCAGTCAATACATGCATCATGACAAATAGTTATATATTAGCCTTTATTTATAAATTATTACCTATCTATTAAAAATAAAAAATGTAGTCAATCAAAAATTTTACCTATATCATAGGTGATGCATTTGGATGAAACACAAACATTGTCTTCTTTAACCGTAGAACGTTAAAGCAGATGATATAATATTCATTTACACAATTTATTCCTTAATTAGGTACAAGCTAATAATTCAATTCCATTCACCATATTTAATTTTAAAAATGTAATTTTATTCACGACAAATGCCTTGTCTATTTGAGATTATACTTAGCTCCGAAATTCAAATCTCACTTGAACATACCTAATCCGGCCTAAAAATGCTTACAAACGATCCGATTCGATAGAATCTGGCGAAATCAAACAGTTCCTAGTCTACACATATTAATAGTATTAAGTGACTTTACAAAGCACATAGAGGAATATGAGACTAAAAACGAGAAGGAACTTAGAGAAGGTACACGGCGAAAAGCTGTAACAAATAAAATAGTTCCTAAATTAAATATAACTAAGCATTGCTATAATTATCAAGCAGTTGAGTAGTTCAATAGACTGCCTACTTACCTAAAGGAAATTGTATACAATTCTAATAAATTTATATCGCAACTATAGGCCTACCTGTTGGACCAATGTCTTTACTCTGTGGCTGACCTGGGGGTCACATGACGTATTTTTGATGTTTATTGTATTAATTGTCCTTGAATTCTTGTGTATAGTTATATTTTGTATATTATTATTTTTAAATTTAATGTTGTTTAATGTATGTAATTGTGTATGTTATGTAATAATTTCAAACACAGTGAAAATTGTTTATGAAAAAAAAAAATGTCTGACTCTAAATTAAAAAGCATAATAGCTGGTCTCAATTAAATAGAGGTGGAAATAATGACTAATTTATAGGTTCTAGCCATGCGTTACTACACTAGTCAGTGGTATCTACAATAGAATGACATTCAAAATCATGACATAGAAATATCAAATCAGCCTCATATCCAATAATAAACTTTTTTGGTTTCATCGTCACCAGGTAAATAAAAATAAAATTATAAGTTTTTACTTGATTTTACTTATGGACTTTTACTTATGGAAGGGTTATGTTTTTCGCGCGTACCTTGTATGTATGTTTGTATGTAATATTCTTTATTACCTGATATGTCACAATCCACTAAACGGATTTATACAAGTAAGACGTCATTAGATTCGTCTTGATTGCCCAAGTGTTCTTAGATATGTGACGTTTGAAAAAACAAACATGGCGGCTGTAAGATGTCAAAATAAAGAGGTGTGAAAAAAAAGTTGTTTTGAATACATACTGCAATATGGGTATCAAATTAAAGAGCTCAAGTTAAGCATTTCAAAAAGGTATAACATGATTATGACTGTAATACTAAAAAAGTTAGTTAGCAACCAATCTTTTTTAAATTTTCAATACTTGACCAATAGCTGTGATAAAAGTTAGTTGTTACATCGTTACATCCTATAACCACAAAAAAGATGGAAACCAGATCCCCTACATAATTTATAATTTCATGCAGTCGGAGGCACTTTACTAAGTTCATCAAATTCAATAATGCATGCAATTTCCATCTTTTTTGTGCGGGCTGTTTTTTTTATTTTCAATTTTTTTTTTATTTTATTGCTTTAATCTATTTTCACAAGATGCGTTGTGATTTGCATTTAATGATTTCATATTTAAACATAAATGCGAAAAAACATGTCAGTAGTATTAAAGTTTTGGAAGAACTTTGACTAATTCAAATCGCACATATTACGCATTGCAACAAACAACTGCAATTGCATTAGCTAAGTCTACAATCGGACGTAGTATAACAAAAAGGACTCAATCCACAATTTGGCCAAAAAATGATGCATTCAGCAAAAAAGATCCGCGAAAAATACTAGGAAAATTTACGTTTAGTTATATGAGCGAGAACTGAGAGAGCATAAGGTGATGAATTACTTTGTAATAAGTTACTTTTTACTGACACAGATCCATTAAAAATATCTATCAGTGTACAAAGGTTTTATTTCAAATGGTTAATTTCTACAATACATCATCAAACATTTTTGAACTTTAAACGGCATTCACTCGAAAAACACGTGGGTTGAGTCCTTTCTGCTAAACTACGTCTAATCGGAGCCGACCGAATCGGATAATCTAATAGCACTTTCAAATTAGCCTCTTTGCTCGGACGATCTAATATCAAAATTTACAGTTTCAATCTGAATCAGAGTACAAGTAGGGCCGCTGTTAAGTCTCATAGAATTAAATATATGTCCCAATTCCTTTTTACTGCAGACAATGGCCTGTTTTTTATTGACCTTTGTCCTTAAGACGAGATTGTTACTCTCATATCTATTATTGAAGGGGATATTGCGTAGCGTGATAGGGTAGGTATTATGGTACCTATTTATGTATGTGATTAGGATGCACATAATTTGTTTTTGTTTACAAGATTTTTTTGTGATTGTACTTATACCAATTAGACCCCTATGGATTTATAATAACAGAAATTCGTGTTTAGGACATTTGTAAGATAATAGCTAATTATATTTGAGATAAAAAGGTTTAAAAAGGGGCACCTTAAATACTATATAATTGATTTCTTTTTATGTGTCAGTGTCGCATCGCAGGCGTTAACAGTTGAAAGCAGCGGACTACATTTTTCTTTTTTTGATCGTGATAATTAAATCATCCTTTCCTACTTTTTTATGATAGTGGGACATTGCAATATATAGGTTATCTATGTGTGCATTAGTGTACCGTTTTTAAAGATCGAATGTTGTTCATGTAACCTATCTACCCCTATTTTCTTAAAACATCATTAGATATAGCGTAATAGTCGGAGGTATTCCTGAATCTCGTTGAAGTTAGTAAAGTGCCTCCGACTGCATGAAATTATATAATTATGTAGGGATCTTGTTTCCATTTTTTTTTGTGCAGGCGGGTCATTAGTTATAGCGTAATAGTCGGAGGTATTCCTGAATCTCGTTGAAGTTAGTAAAGTGCCTCCGACTGCATGAAATTATATAATTATGTAGGAATCTTGTTTCCATTTTTTTGTGCAGGCGGGTTATTAGTTATAGCGTAATAGTCGGAGGCATTAATGAATCTCGTTGAAGTTAGTAAAGTGCCTCCGACTGCATGAAATTATATAATTATGTAGGGTTCTTGTTTCCATTTTTTGAAGATTGAAAAAATAATGTGAACTGTCTAACTTTTTTAGTATTACAGTTATAAGCAAGTTATACCTTTGTGAAATGCTTAAGATAAGCCCTTTGATTCGATGCCCATATTGCAGTATTCAAAACAACTATTTTTTTCACACCTCTTTAATTTGATATCTCACAGCCGCCACGTTTAAAACGTCACATATCTAAGAACACTTGGGCAATTAAGGCGAATCTAACGACGTATTAATTGTAAAAATCCGTTCAGTGGATTGTGAGATATCAGGTAATAAAGAATATTACATACATACGCTTATACAAGATACGCGCGAAAAACATAACCCTTCCTTACAGTCGGGTAAAAAGTAAGTTAGTATAGAGTTTAAAGAGTAAATGAACACCTGGGCAAGAAACTTCTTAAGTACAAAATAGGTCATAATGGTATATTGCCAAAATACACTAAGGAACGAGCGTATTGTTATTATATTGCCTGTTCTTTTCTCGGGCTTTACCTATTGTTTGCGAACAGGCATTACAAGTAAATGTAGAATCGACTTTTCACAAGTGTAGTATTTTGCTTCATAAGTGAATAAATCATTTTTATTATTTTATTATTTTTATTATTATCATGACTAGCCTATATGGTCTAATGCTGTGCAACCTCTCTCTGTGTTCAATCCAAGACAATCTGAGTCCATCTTATACGAGACTAGCTTACTTCAAGTATTTCTGCGTCCATTTGTCCAAACTTTGAACCTACAAAGTCCATGCTGTGAATTCAACAAATCCAGTTAAAACTTCATTCTACTCGACTCTAAATCTACGATGGAACGGTTTGAAAGATCTGAACGTATTAATTTCTTGCTACGAACGTTGTCATGATTCGCGGACAAAAGCCTGACATCTTACTTTTTACTGTGTAACATTTCATTTTTATTCCGAGGGCGAGGCATTACAAAGGGCAATGGATGTCATAGGATGTAGCGAGGAATTACTATCATTTTATTTTGGTTTCAATATGGATACAGTTTCTTCTGTTGACAATAGAATTTCGGCAAATTTACATTTTTACGTAGATGTGTATATTTATTCACTTTACGTTTCATTACTGTGTTGTTAATTAATATATTCTAATTCAATTTATTTCATTTTTATATTTTTTTTCCTTCGGAAATCTCGACGTAGTCTTTTCCGCCGCCACATGTCTTACCATAAAACATGCGGCGGCGGAAAACATTATTTTAATTGTAAAGCGTCCTTACGCTAATAATGTTTATAACAAATCTTGAAAATTTACACATTTCGGAGAAATTGGCTACTAAATCGTGAATTTAAAAGTATAATATATTTTTTTTATTTATTAGTATTGTTAATAGAATACCTAACCTACACGCCTCTTTCGAGTCACATTGTCTTCCCATCAAAGACACCTCAATCAATCCACGCTCTATTGTCAATTGTCACTGAATTGACATTACTGGTCTGAATACAATACAATAATAGGGATATTGACTGTCAAGTCAAATCAATCTCTTTTTATGAAATGTCAAAACGACAATCTCTATAGAAATCTGTATGGAATAGCAACCTATGACGTCATAAGTTACTATCGTCAAATCATTACTTTTAGTATTTGTTTTCATGCGTTTAAATTCAAAAACATGTTAAATTGTAAAAGAATACTTATTTCCATGTCATTTAAAGATCTACTATTACCTGATTAGTATATAATAATTTACTTTTATTGTAATCAACTACCCAATTGCATTTTTGAATGATAAAAAAAATTGAAGTTTTCGCCTGATATATCAAAGGGTAATTCTAGAATACTCGCAATAATATCTGATCCCAAGCTAAGCAGAGCGTGTACTATGGCAACGAGACGACTGATATATGTACATAGTTATATATTTCTAAATACATTAAGCCAAACAAATTATTGTATGATTCTTTTACATTGCCTTTGTCTTTACCCACTAACATACCTAAAACCAACATCTCTTTACTCAATGTCTTAACGCAGTTCGCATGAGTTCATCGAACTTCTTGTTTGTAAATAAGTACCTTACCATCTTCAAGATTTCTGCATTCCTACTCTGCAATGTTTCTGGTTCTCTAAGTGACTGCAATAGAAATTAGAAATGCGTATGACTTCTGTGCAACAAGTTGTGAGTTCAACTTTCAACCAAATGGACAAACAAACAAATTATAATCGTTCATTGTTATTAAACAATGTACTTTTAAAGAGATATTGGTTATAAAAATTGTATTTATCGTGTTAATAAACAGACACCATCTTATCTAGTAAACACTGAAATCCTTCTAATTTCAAATTTAAGATGTTACATATACTAAATCGAGAGTAAGTAGCCAGGTTCTCTCCATAATAGATTTCCGCCATATGATGCCTATCAATTCAGTACATGCAATCTGCTTCGCTGCCCGCTCCCTCTCATACTAAACACCACCACCAAATTTCTAGATCTCGGAATGCTGGTAATGTGAACCGTTTCTTAAATTGGATTGATGTAATTCCCGACATAGCGCGCAGAACTCGCCCAATATGATAGACACAAACATAAACTTAAGTGTTCTGTTGTGCCTTCGCGGCCATTTTATTGTGTGTTGTGTGTTTATGTGTGTGTTAACATCGGTCGTGCTGTGAAGGCGGATTTACAACAAATAAATATATTAACTGATACATAGCCATCTGGTACGAAACCAGGAAGATCCTGTACTAACAACTTAACCAGATAACTGCTAAACTTATCCATCCATACAAATATTATAAATGTGGAAGTAACTGTCTGTCTGTCTGTTACGCTTTCACGCTCAAACAGCTAAACCGATTTAGATGAAATTTGGTATGAAGATAGTTTGAGTCTCGGGGAAGGATATAGGATAGTTTTTATCGCGATAATCGACATCCACGCCGGCGGAGCCGCGGGCGAAAGCTAGTTTCCTATAAACCTACTTTTTTATTTTTTTAAAAAAGATAACTAGCAACATGGGATTGAGTCCCACCATTAGGAGTGGTTTCACGTCTGTAGTATACTGGGTAGGATTCGAACCCGCGACCTCACGATTGCGAGACCGATGCCTTAGCCATTAAGCTACCGCCGCTATACATATTATTACATCCGCCTTATTTATCCGTAAATTGCTTGACTCGTATCATAGGCTGACTGTCCCAGTGATTGCCTATTATGTGATAAAGTATTTAATACATTGCTTTAATTAAACAAGTGAACTGTTGAAGTAATATTTTTTATATAAACTTACCGACTAAATATTAAAACAACTGGATATAAAAATAGACATTTCCTCTTGTATACTCTTTTGAAATTACCTACGTTACTTAAGTAAATTCTGTAACTTCTACAAAGTATGTTTTGAAGTAATTTGTTTCCTCAAAGAGTGTTGTTTTCACAAAAAGATCATAAAACAGGTAATTTATGTTTTCTTAATACTTAGGTACTTTCTTTTACAACCTTTGAAGTAAATTCTAAAAGTGTTACTTACTTAGTTTATAATGGTTATTATAATGAATCAAACACGAGTTAAATTTACAAACTTTCTTTATTTGTATTTATAGATGTCGTTGTCTAATCGTAGAATTAATCTCTTTCATAATATAGCCGACCATATCATGATGGTGGTCGCAGGTACTTTGTGATGTGGCCAACTAAAACCAACCTATTTTTTCAATAGCAATATGTTATTGTGCATTCTACATTACTAGCAATCCTGTTAACCCCTCCGGATAAGCTCAATGGCTATTGTAAGGAGTGGGTTCACGTCACATAGGATTAGAACCAGCGACCTCACGGTTGCGAGTTCGATGCCTTAGCCATTAGGCTACCGCCGCTTACCATTTCAACGTCAGTTTGTAATCATATATCAATTCACCATACCTATTATTAATTCATATACCTAAATCATGATATCTTACGAATTTGTACAGAGCGTATCGTTTTTGACGTTTCAAGATATTGTTTAACTTACAGTTAAATACCAAATTATATACCAAAGCACATAAGCTCTCTAGCTGAATTGCCGACATCGTCTGAACTAGATGAGCCCATGGGCACCTGTCCGACCAACGGCTAGAAAAAGAGTAGCGAGTAGCGATTTATCGCTCGAGAAACGTACATACTTATGTAGATCCCGTGTAAACAAAAGAGATACAAATATTATAACTTTATCGCTTACTGGTCCCACTGCCGGCGAGTACTCGCTCTATACTGCATCTCTTTAGTTTACACAGACGGGATCTACAAAATAAATCTGATATACGTGTCTTTAGCGATAAATCGCTAATCGCTTCTCGCTCATCGTTGTTGGTGGGACAGGTGCCTTAATGCTAACTGAAGTAACTACTGATACCTAACTAATTAACCAACAACACAACAATAAAGCGGTTGGTTTTGACTTATAAAATACTGTGGTGAGGAAGTACATCAACATATTTGGAGACTGTTCTCGCTGATGTGGGACGAAGAACGTATACCAATTTAGTTCACAGAGTCGCGAATTAGTGTTATCACTATCTTTTTTTTCGTTTTCGTGTCAAACCCGCACTTTTCACTGTCAAAATCTTGACATAATGGTATATAGAGAAACTGCGGTTAGAAATGCATCGCGCACGCGCACGGACATCTTTGAACGTATCTAAAAACATGTAACAAAAATGTGTAAATAAAACTGAAGTGATGGCTATGGATACCAACAACCACGAAAAATCAACCTTATAACTCGGTGAGAATGGGCTGACCCTGGTGGATAAGTTTCGGTACCTTGGGAGCACTATAAATTCCAAATGTGACCTTAGTTCAGGACCAAAATTCGATGGCTCGATCGCGGCTTTGAGGCTATTATTATTATTATTATATAGATCAAAGGACCCATGGTGGGCATGGGTATTTAGAGAGACCATATCAGGGACATCATAAGATATTCGATTTCACAAATCTTTCTAAAGTTGCATCATGAACCACCAGTTAAGCGATAAAATAACTTGCGAGACTGTAACACCTATACGTTTTGACGTAGCGAATTTTTTATACTACCTAAATACAGCATATAGGAGCCGTAGTTTTTTTTTTTCCCTCTTTTGTTTCGACGAAATCGCAATCGACGCAAGCCATGGTCATAGTTGCACTGAATTTACTCGTCTGTCTACCATGGTTATATTTTCGTTAAAGAAGATATCACTTGTAAATTTAACAAACCTTATCTTCTTTTTGATTAAAGTGGATTAAAAAAGACAAAGATAGCAACACAGTACAGTATGCAACAAAAGTTTAAAAACAAAGAAACTGATGATATAATATAATACTCTACCCACATTTTTGAACACGGATATGCCAAAAAAGCTCTTTTATTGTCTACTTTCCCTTCAATCAATATTTAACCTTTGTGTGAAGAAATAAGATTCAGAGTTGCATGTTTTTAGAATAACATGTACATAATTTAGGTAAGCCCATAACACGGGTGCTGTAATTGTGTGAATATTTAGAATTCTTGGACCTTTGTGCCTGACCTCTAGCGGTTAGAACATTGTGAGCCTAAGGTAACACCTCCGTTTAATTTACTTGATGTACCGGCTTATTAATAACATAGGAATGTTTTGTTCATTGTGGGTAATCTAATTTTGGCGTCATTGTGATAGAGTGAGGGGTAATGTGGAGCAAGTATAATAAGAGAGCTTCGTGACCTAGTAAGATACCTAACAAATCGAGATAATTACCGTTTTCTTATAACGTAACACCCGTTTGCACCTTGGAGAACACGTTGTGGCCCTAATCTTTATCCGGTCATGTCGATTTCTCTACCATAGGACTATAAGAGTAAGTGAATATTACACACTTGTTCACTATAATGACTACATCTCAAATTGGTTGTGTATTTGGATGGCGAGTCTTTACGGAAAATCAGTAGGCAAATATTATGCATAGACAGAAATGTCTTTCTTTTTTTTAAGATAACAAGCAATATAGGGTTAATTGAATAAATTATATATAGGGTTAATTAATAATTAATTTAAATAATTCACGCGATTAAGTCCCGAAATATATCCAATATAGGATTGTGGGTCCAGCATTGCAAACCACATAAGCAATCCTGTTAACCCTTCCAGCTAAGCTCAACGGAATATGTTAGGGGGAGTAAGATTCGAACTCGCGACTTAGCCGTCAGACTACCGCCGCTTCATGTAGACGTGAAATATCGCGTTTTGCTAACGTGAGTTGTCAACTTATTTCATATTGTTGATTATTATTTCATATAGACGATGCGCGTTCAGTGGTTATAGCGGTTGTTATATTCGTCATCTGGTCGACGATCAGGTCAACAAAAAATCCACCTGAATTAACATTTTGAACAACAGCTGCAGAAATGCGTACAATGAAAGTATAATTGTGCTATGTGAACGTTATTTGAATATTATTGTGTTATCGGGACTTAATCGCATAAAATATTTAAAGTTACAAACCGATAATATTCTGATAGATATGTGTAAAAAATGTACAAGTTTAAAAACCGTTATTTGAATGTTTGCAAAAACCCCCGTGAGTCGCGGGTAGAAATTCTGTAGCGTGAGCGACTACATAAAACTTATACCTTCTGCGGGAGGTGTATAGGTAATGCTATAATGTAAACGCTTCTACTATCTGTAAATTTAAAAATTTTAAAAGCTTACCTGAAAATTGTAAAAGTATCAACAAAGCTGATTTTAAAGCACCTTAAAGCCTAGTTATTTGACAATAGCTTCTATACTGTAAATGACATTTTTAATAACCGCAATTAATAAATTATTATAGAAATTATAGATGTAAATTTATTTTTTGTGGAAAATATATAACTTGGGTTTGGTTATGGTTTAAGATGCTACATGTTATATTGTAGGGAATAAGTAATAATTCTACATTTGTGTGTTTTTGCATGTCACTATTAATGACTAGATGCTCTGGATCGGAACGTACTTAAAATGATATAACACCTATAAATTGTACCACATCTAAAGCAAATAAATGATTTATGATGAAATTTTACACAAAATGATTGCACTACTTAACAAATGTCTGCAACGTTCCATTAGTATAACCGAAACACTAAAAGGCCCACATTAACCCTATTATAACACGATGCATCAATTATTCAGGTGTACTAGGTAATCCTAATGTATTATGTTTGATTGGTTCAAATACATTAGCTTAATCCTGAACGCCGACCGATTACCCAGAAGCGGAGATGAGTGGAACGAAGACATCTCATTCCATTTTCAATTAAAGCGACTAGTCGACTGTTAATGCTGTGAGATGGTGCTCTAATTTGAAATACCACATGATTGATTAAACCAAAGAAAATGACGAATTTTAAAGAAACTTAGTGTTAATAAACTTTTGCGATTTGTACACGTTATAAAATTATATTTACTACGGGTCTTAATCGCGTGAATAATTTAAGGTAAAATGCCTCGTTTATTGCCCGACGTTTCGAACGTATTGCAACCAAACCGTGACCACGCCGGACAAAAAAGGTATTAATTTCATAAATACGATGTGATAAAATACTTTCAGAATTGTACAAAACCATGGTAAGTTTTAATTTTTTTTTTTTAAGGGATACATTTTTAAAAGCGTTTATTTTGTCAGCTCTAACAATTTTTATATTTTGGTAATATACAACTTTAGTTTTTAGAGTTTCGTAGCCATAAAAATGCAAAAACAAGTCCGTCTGTCTGTCTGTCTGTCCGTCTGTCTCAAAGACTAAAATTTAGTGCATAGATGTCTTGTATAAGTTGCTACTTAGTTTGATAATATGATTTTTTTAAAGACGACACACGCAATAGGGTACAAGCTCTGCGTCGCGGGGGACTTTACAAACATACAAGTCACGAACACAGAGTACACCCAGGCTCGGAACAACAATTTGTGGATCACACAAAGTAGTGTCTTGTGTGGGAATCGAACCCACGAACTCTTGCGTAGCAGTCGGACACACTCCCACCGCGCCACAGAGGCAGTCGTATAGGTATTTAGTTGGAATATCTACTTAGCTATATTAAAAAATAATAAGATAAGTAAGACTTCCGGACAAGAATATAATCTTGTTTCATATTTTCAGAATGTCACACTTTAACTACATTTTATAATTTAACCTTAAATTTCAACTAGCTGACCCGAGCAACATCGTCTGCGTCAATTTCCTCCGTTTTTGCAACATTTTTTATTGCTGCTCCGCTCCTATTGTTTGTAGCGTAATGTTATATAGCTTATAGCCTTCCTCGATAACTGGGCTATCCATTACTGAAAGAATTTTCCAATTCGGATCAATAGTTCCTGAGATTGCTGCATTCAGACAAACTAACACTTCAGCTTTTTGATATTAGTATAGATTCGCTGTGAATTTGAGAGACATCTCGCGAACTCTCCTGTCCGCTCCAATGGACACCGAACTTAACCCTACATTGTTACCTTAACAAGCCCGAACTCATAGCCCGAAGCGTTTGACCGCAAAACGGTACAATCGGTCGAATCCAAACCGCATTCGGACGATTATAGGACTCTTCGTTTTGTACTCATTCAGTATTTGTTAACTCGTTTTGAATGGAATTGAAAATAGTTTATTATGTTATGATTTTCTCTCTCAACATGAATAATGGTCGAAACGAAAGTCTTTATACCTACAGACTTCACTCAGGTTGGCCGAAGCAAGGAAAATTTGCTCAGGTGGGAATTCTCTTCGGGTACCAACTAATATATTGCACGATGCAATACAAACATTTAGCCATTTTACATCATGTCTAATGTGCAGTGGCGGATTTATATATTTGCCGTCGGTAGGCTTTTAAAATTTTACCGCCCCACTACATTTCTTGTCAATGAAATTGCAACTTTATGATTAGTGCTCTATCGTCCTCATTTGCATCATCTTTTTCCTGTTAATAGTTGTGAAGTAGGGGTTCGCTGTGTCAGTTCCTACATTATTATGTTTGATTAATTTGATTGGCCAAATTTGCCGTTACTTAAAATCTGCCGCCCTAGGCTTCAGCTTACTTAGCCTGCTGGTAAATCCGCCAATGTCAATGTGCCCAATCCTGCACACAGAAAGACTTATTAGCTGCCTCCGACAATGCAGTTGACGTGGCTGCGTTCTGAGGCATACCCATATAATGTATATTATCTACCAAGTTTTCTGTCGAAACGCCAAGTTTTTAAAATTATTTCTTTACAGCCGGTGCAAGTGGAAAGAAAAAAAAATCCGGTAGTGGGTCTATTTACCTATTATTTATTTACTATTACTATTTGACGATTTAAAAAAAAATCACAACTAAGTAGAAATTACAAGTTTACAAGTAATAGTAGCTGGCACGGATATTAGGGGGGGAAGGCAATAGGGGCGATTACCCCCAGACTCGACATTTTTTTTTTTGGGGACTTTAGAATTTTGACACCGGATCGGAGTGTTAAGGGGGGCAATTGCCGCACTAAACACTTGGTGGTGATGGATATGGTGTACCGGTTTTGTATCAAATGAACAGTGCCCAGTCATGCCGAGTGACTCACACATGACCGGTTGAATCAGATGTTGCCCCCCCCCCCCAGATCAAAGTTCTGGATCCGCGCCTGAATACCTAGTCGATCAAGTACTTAGGAAGTAAAATTTCGTTTCTCTTTGGCCGTTTGGCCCTTCTGACACCGGGCCCCCCACAAATTTCTAAGGCAAGCTACGCCCATGTTAGCAAATATGAAACGAAAACAACAAAAATCCGTCTACTTAGTCCACGTTATTGTGATTGGGAACTGCCGAACTTTACACTGTGAATTTCCCAAACTGCAAGTTGGCACCTTGTCAAAAATAACTATTAGCAAGACACTGCAAATAGTTTGTAACACTTTTTCGTTAGTTTTGTGAACAATTCTCATGCTATCATTGATTGTATTATTCTCTTGTATCGAAATTGGCAAGATTAGATTTTAACATTGTGACGTCACAACGTTTATCGAATGTCAGCCGCGATAATAGGCTAAATTCAGTTGTATTAGACGTGGTAAAACTAGACTATAAATTTGAGTCGGAACGCCAGCGACTCCGTGGCGCAACGGTAGCGCGTCTGACTCCAGATCAGAAGGTTGCGTGTTCAAATCACGTCGGGGTCAAATCGCTCTTTTTGTTTATTTTTGTGAGCAATTAAATTTATAGTTTTGTTGGTTATTATTTAGGTTACGCATACAGTTGTACAATATATTATTTAGGTATCTTGTTTGAATTATTTATTATTTACTTACATTCCCATTATATTAAAAACGTTTTAAATAATTCTTATATTATAGATAATTTTAGCTCAGATAAAATTCTATACACTTCTGTGTTTGAGTCATCTTCTAAGTAAATATTACGCGTTACAAACATACAAAACGGAGTCTTCTGTCTAAATATATATCTTGGTACTTGCCAACTAAATTTTCCAGGAGTCTAAAGACAAACTCTATCCGTTGAAATACCAAAGCAGTAAATCCGAATACCGTTTATTTGTTCGCATAAGCGATAGATCCGAAATCGGTTTATAGTTTATCTGGCGGAATCCGGATGAAACAAATACATTTGTCCTGTCCGATAGCTGTATTTCAATACACAAGTTAGCCGAAATGTATACTTGAAACGTTAGCTCGTGTCGTGTTAGATTTAGGAGATATATTTACAGTTGAATAAGAATTTTTAAGTAAGTAGGTACAAGAAAGAATCAGCCGAGCGTGACAAGATTTATACCTAAAAATAGATACTCCAAAATATCTGTTTGAACACAAATTCAAGATCATAAGAACAAGGCTAATTACCTGGAAATTATTAGGTACTAAAGGTTATAACCGCGTGAATAATTTAAGAAAAAATACCTTGTTTATAGCCCTGCAGATTACACTATAGATGTGTACAAATTGTGAAAGTTTATCAACATTTCAATTAACCTAGAAAATTCTATAAAAACATACCTAAGGTAAACGTCCCAATATCCGTTAATTTTCGTTTTTTTTTGAGTTTGATGGTTTGCTGTACTAAAAGTATTAAAAGGAAATTTACATGAAATAAAAGATAATTTATTGTAGTTCTTGAGCGTTTCCTTTTTTTTCTTTAATTTTATCATTAATTCATAAAAATACGAAATAATGTGAATAAGAGCGAGTTGTACCAGTATCCGGTAGGTTTGTACCAGTAAATGTTAAATTGTCCCGATACCCGGTAATTTTCATTACAAATTTGAACTCTATTGCTTAGCATTAAAGGTCACAGAAATATCACTTTTACATTTTTGTGTTTTGAAACACTATAGAATAGATCTATCCTTTTAGCAAGAAAATATATTTTTTTTTAAAAATGGGTGTCTGTAAAGTCGATTTACGGACGATAATTTTACGTGATAACGTCATAAGGAAACATTGATGACATATCGCCATTCGCGTTGCTTAGCAACCAGTCAAAAACGTTAGTTACAACTTTATCGCATGTTGCTGCAATCGCCATTCGCTTATAGTCGCTATACTTCACTTGTATCAGCCTATCAGCAGGCGCAACATGACCGTAGACAGAACGTGACACTTTTTCGTAAGTGCAGCTGGTCATCGATTAATAAGACATTACCGTCGTCAAAAATATTTGAAACAATCATCCTATTCTTTTAGATGATTCATCATCATCAGCCTATCGCAGTCCACTGCTGGACATAGGCCTCTCCAATTGCACGCCACTTTGTTCTATCTTCGGCTTCTCGCATCCAGCTCCTGCCTTGATGATTACTTTAATGGAACGAAACGTTACACAAACATATTCCTTCACATGGTTTATTTATTTATTTGTTAGGCTTTACAAATAAATGTACAAGTTATGGGATAAAAATTGAAAGGCATAAATGATAAATGTCACAAAAAAAAATGTTGTCTCATCGTCATGTCATATAAATGACCGTGTGCATGCACGTAAAAGTTCACGGTTCGTCACATTCCGCCTGCTGATAGGCTGAAATAGTGTGGGCGTCAGGCGGGCGAATGTATGTGTCCACTAAAGCTGTCCCATGCATGGTTGTTTATTACAATATCATCACTGTTTAGGCGATTGTCGTGACTTGCGATACATGTAAAATTATCACCCGCAAACCGACTTTACAGACAACCATTTTTAGTTTAAATCTTCTATATAAAAGCTTGTTTTTATTTTAATAAAAACAAGCTTTTATATAATTAAAGAATAAGCTTTAGCTTGTTTATGCTATACACCTAAGTAGGTACATAGCATAAACAATCTATTGTCATAGGAAAATAAGACTTATCTTTAAGCAATAACAAACATGATGGGTCTAGGTCCAATATCTACGTCCCTGTGTCCAGCAAAAATCTTTAATACAATTTCACAGGAAATTAAGTCTTATTTCCAGTATATAAGGTTACTATAGCGGGTTTTGGTGCAGGGGATTTTACTGAACTAATGCGTGTACCAATAGCCGGTAAAAATATTACTGGTTTTACCGGGGACTAGGACATGCAGGATAATGCCAATAGATGTCATACTTAAAAATATTTACTTTTCAGTTAGATTCACCTCATCTTTTAAGTTAAACTGATAGTTAATTTACTTTAATATATTTTTTAAAATAACACTCTTATCATGAAGTGACCCACAGGGCCACGGCAAGCTAATCAATGCTGTATTGATTAGCTTGCCGTGGCCCTGTGGGTCACTTCATGATAAGAGTGTTATTTTCCCCCGGCAGTGACTCTGAAGTTCATTTACTAAACTTGAAATTTTTGTAAAACTTTCTACTGGTGCACTTTTGTTACTGTATAACACCGCCATCAATTTTTTTGGTTAGTGTTTCTATTGTTAATATACAAAATATTCCTAAAAGTATATTGCAATTCACAACATTTCATTTATTCATAGTAGAACGGCACAAAGAAATAAAAATTGCCTAGTTACCGGCTACTGGGACACTACCGGGAATAGGTACTTCTACCTTACTTGTATTTTATATTTCGATTCAGTAGATATTTATTTTGATTACTTTGTATCCACAATCGCAAGCTGAGGGTTAAAAGTATGATATTTGTTTGTGGCATCACATCCCCAAACGAATGGACAAATTAGGATATTGTATTGATCATCAAAATCATGAAAATCCATTCAAACGTTTGAAGATAATCAATTTGACTTTAACTCAAATACCTATCTATGTCTTGAATACACACATCACTATCATCACAAAAACACATCAATAAAAAAATCAATGTTTGTAACATACAAACAATTCGATCCGAAAACATTTATCAGATTGTTCTAGAGAAGCAATAAATAGCAATAAATAGTTCTGCAAGGGTTCCTGAACCAGAAAACAACAGCGACACGTAGCTGGGTCCAGCTACTTAACTAGATGACAATAATTGACAACGACGACGGGAAACCTGTTTATTTGTATGTGAAAATCACCACGAATCCCAACCCGTAAAGAAAACGACAAAAGTGGGTATGTTGCACTCGAACTGTGGTGCCAAAAGCGAGGATGTTCCTGCTTAATAGATTTGTACACTGTTTTTGTAAGCATTAAAATATTAAAGTAATTACCTAACATGCGTTAATAAATAACCAAACTTACAAGTCATTCGCCGACGCCCACAAAATTAATAATAATGATTAACTTACAATAATATTACTAGCGGTAAAAGTTATAGCATTAAAACTGCCTGAGGCTTGTGATAGTTAAGACAAAGGTACCTAAATGAATATTAATTTTAGCAAGAAAACGCTCAAAGACACCTTTTATTCTTTAGTAAGTACCTGTTAATTCGTTACTAAGAACTGCAGCACTGTCTAATACTCATAACCGCGAATCAATATAACTTCTACATCCTTAATTAAAAGTACAATTTATGTCGTAGTATTAGAATCATTGAATATGTTATGCTTCTATTATAAAGCGAAAACGTTCAGGAAAAATATTCACACCGCTATCGTAAGGTCTTCAAACGTCATACAATTGACTTACTTAAACGCTTATTTCGTATACGTTATTGATGTGTACTTCGTCTGCATATACGATAAAGGCAATATTTTTTTTAGGCTTCAAAAAGTGCTATGATAGTCTAAAAGAGTTCTTTGAAGATAAAGATATGTACCCAATTAAAAAAATACATAATATCTTGAATATTTTTTTTATGAGATAATAATAATAAATAGATAAAAGAATTTTATATGTAATCACACTAATATTATAAAGGCGAAAGTTTGTGAGTATGTGAGTGTGTATGTTTGTTACTTCTTCACGTCTATACGGCTGGAGCGATTTTAATAAAATTTGGTATGGAGTTAGCTGACACCCTGAATTAACACATAGGCTAATAAACAGCGGGTAACACCGCGGTGCACAGCTAGTATAAAATAAATGTGTCTATGCAGACGTATTCTAGTAATTTGTGATTATTTTTTGTAGTGTAATTTAGACACTACTCATAACGTGGTGAATTTTCGATAAAGCCAAAACGGAAGTAATTGCCATACAATTGCAATGTTGAGTGCACTCAAAAATGCATTTCCGGCAAATCAATCTTGCCAGCAATTAAATCCTTAAAAAATACTAATAAATGCATAAGTAAAAGGGTATAACTTTAGCTATTTATGATATTACGACTAATTTTATTTAAGTATGGCTGTGTACCAAACTTAATGAATAGAAAGTATTTAATTAAGTAAGTGTGTGCTATTATTGTTTAAAATACTTAATAAATATTTTCTTTATATAGTTTATCAATTAAGTTCATCAATATTTATATCAATTTTTATTACGTTCGCATAGAATCGTTCGTATTAATAAACATTATTAATAAACAATGAAGCGATAGGCATAAAATTTAATAAATGTTCAAATTTATTTATGAATTTTTGCTGTTCCCAAACGGAATCCAAAATGATATTAATTTATGCTGATAACATTTAATTTGCATTGTGGAATGCAAATAAAAATATGAATATGAATCTACAATAACATTTATACTCATTCATTAAGTAGCAGTAAATTGGACAATATTTATGCATATAAAGTTTTTACTTTGTAAGTGGATGCACCTAATAAATTGTGCCCATTGAGGCATATATATCCAATCTCGTGTACTTTTCTTTTAATATTTTAGACCTCTTGTTTTTGCATCAGTCCTCTAATATGGTGTAGTATATAATGGTGGCAGCACCTTACTTGCATAAACAGTTTATAAACAAAGAAACATTGTAAACATTGGCAATTTGAAAAGAGTGGTCGTAAGTTTTTATTGCCTGTTCTTTTCTTCGGATTTAACTATTGTTTGCGAATAGGCATTACATGTGAATGTAGAATCAACTTTTCACAAGTGTTATATTTTGCTTCCTAAGTGAATAAAGATTTTTTATAATTCTTATTACTTTTCACAAATGTAGCATTTTGCTTTGTCAGTAAAAATATATTTTTTATTAAAATTATTCGCAGAACCGTAGTAGTGTTCTATCAATCCATTGCCGTCTTTACTTGTATCTTCGACTATATACAACAATACACGCAGTGAGTTATTTTTATTTTTTTCTTTCCTTAATTCTAGACGTGTTATCGAAAGTACTTAAAATGGAATATCCCATATTTTTTTTTTTTTTTTTGACTTAATCGGTCCAGTAGATTCGGTACAAATTATTTTATTTTTATTAAGCATCTGGGTCATAGAAATACATATTTCTATGACCCAAATACGGACACATAATTTAAATAAAATAATTTATAATTTGAGAGCCATTATTTGGGGGCAACTAGAAAATTTAAAAAAAAAATCGCAACAACAAACAAGTGGAACTTAACGAATTAGAAAACTTGTTGTGAGAATGTCATAATATATTTTCTTTCATAATTTTAACATCGTTATTTTAAAAGTTATATAAGAAAAACCATGAAAATAATAATAATAATATTTTGGGACAACTCACACAAGGCTATCTGATTCCAAACTAAGTAGAGCCGGTATTATGGAAACCAGACAACTGATAAACATACTTACATATTTCTGATTGCAATATAGATAAATTACACCCAGACACAGAATAAACCATCGTGCTCATCACACAAAGTTTTATCCTGGGTGGGGATCGAACCCACGACCTCCGGCTTAGCAGTCAGGGTCACTAACCACTAGACCAACAGGCCAGTTAAAAGAGACTATTCCCCCCCCCCCCTTTATCTATCTATACATATAATAAAACTGTAAATTTCACGTGTCTGTACATGGCCGAACTTAGTGAAAAAAAATATTAGGAAATGTTCGAAAAGAGTATTCATACACTTTGCTGCATTTTTAGAAATGTCTGTCTGTCTGTCTGTCTGTTTGTTTGAACACGCATCACGCAAAAACTACCGTACAGATTCGGTTGAAATTTTGCACGTGCAATCTAATAAATGCAGATTAACATTTAGGCTATAAATTATCCCGCTTTTTCCCATAGGAGCTAAGCAGTAAGGGATAATGTCTGTAGCTATTTTTTGTTATAAAACAGTAACTACTAGATGGATCTTTATGAAAATTTGCAGTTTTATAGTAAATACTATAGGACATTATTTACACTATGAATCATTACGCTAACGTCTATGGGGAACGAGTAGCAACGTATTTTTTGTCGCACCATAATGGTTTATCACAAAATTTTCCACAATTAGACATTATCTATAATTGTAACCCATGGAATACATAACTTCACGCTAAAACTAAAAGGAGCTAAACACAACATTGTTAAGTTTCATAAGAACAGTTATTTTGACGTGGCAAGTAGCGAACAGTATAGCCTCGAAGCTATGCTAGCGGACTTTAACGACGAAGTCCCGGGCTCGAATCCGATGTCTGGTTATATTCTTTTTGTATTTTTTTAAATTGTCTTTATCCTTTTTTAATATTTTTCTCAATGTTTTAGTTATTTTTTCGACCGTAAGTAACTTATTTACTTTGGTTATTATTTTTTTATATTAAAAATCAAGTAAATTATGCACGTAGGTAAGTTAATTATAGGTATTGCATGCACTGCTGAGAGTAATTAATTAATCGTAGTAGAAATGAAAAACAATATTACATTATAATTAAAAACACATGACACGCTCTGTGTTTGCTTACTAAAGTGTTACAGCAGTTTTATTATTAGTATTGCGTTGTAACACTATATGAAATACACCCCATTTTTAGCCAAAATGGCAAAACAGAACCCTTATAGTTTCCCTTATGTCCGTCCGTCCGCAGCTTAGCTCAGAGACTGTTAGTGCTAGAAGGTTGCAACTTTTGCATGAATAAATTACTAACGCCGATAAAGTGAAAGAACAAAATCTTGAAAATCATTATTTTTTTAAGGGTACCTCTCTTATATGTAAAGTGGGGATGTGATTTTTTTCTCACCTACCTACCCCATCGTGTGTGGTATCATTAGATAGGTCTTTTAAAAAGCGTTCAGGGTTTGTGAAGACAATTTTTAGATTTAAGGATTCCTTGTTGTATAATATTAGGCTTTATAGTGAACATTTTTGTTAGACTCAAGTGTCCCCCTGCCAGCTAAATGGTTGATGTTGGGTATGTGAAAAAATTCAGGATAGTAGTTTAAACACTAAAATTATAAGGAAAACTATAACAGTTAAGTACTTAGGCTTTACAAGTTTACGATCACATGAGAAGTAACAACATTTTCGTACAAATTCTATTTAAAATTATTAGGTAATAAGTAGGTATAACGTTGAAAGAATGAAACAAAAACAACAGAAAACCCACTTCTTAAGCCGCACACCAAACTAACTATCTAAAAGAATAGAACAGATCAATTTTTATTTAGTAAGTATTTAGTCAACAGGACTGTTTCCAACATATTTACACAGAAGTTATTTCGTTACCTTACCTTAATTTAAACCCGACTTTCACGCGAACGAAGTCGCGGGCACAGCTATTATGAATGTATATATATATATTACGGGTCTTAATCGCGTGAATAATTTTAGGTTAAATACCTTGCTTACCTACGTTTAGTATGCATGATAGTTTAAGTATAATTTAATTTAAAGTCATAAAGTATTAAAATAAACTTATCCAGTTTTGAAAATAGATGGCGTTTAAATACAAATGAAACAGAATCAGGTAAATTGATTTAAAAAATAAATCTGAAATTCTTACGTTACGTTACGTTTACGATATGAATTTATGATGATCTTAATTAACGACAGGTTCATCATCATCATCATCAGCCTATCGCAGTCCACTGCTGGACATAGGCCTCTCTAATTGCACGCCACTTTGTTCTATCCTCGGCTACGACAGGTTGACACACCAATTTTTTAATTCACCAATGTAGACATTATAAAGAAATAAGTTTAGTATTTAAACTAAACGTTTCTAAAAGATATACTAATTCAGTATATCTTTTAGAAACGTTTGAATGTTGTCTCTTTGTTTGAACACGCATCACAGTACCGCGGGAATGCAATGTTTTAAAAACAGGATATTTTTTTAAAAACTTATCTCACACTAGCCCTATTTCGCGCGAGTACTTGGGCGGTTTCGGGCTTCATTTAACCCGAAACCGATAATAGTAATATTTGATGTGATGCAAATCATTTTGGTAAAATACTATTATAATTTGTCTTCTAACCGTCTGGCGCCATAAACTTTGTCGCCCTTCATTTTGCTGCACTGGGCATTTGCTTGGCTTGCCTTGCCATAGGTCGGGCCCTGATTAGAGCTTGGCCCTAATATCCATAGATGCCACAGAGCATTGTGGAGCATGTTTCCAATATGTTTTACACAGTAGTTAAATTGTAACATAAACTACCTTAATATAAACCCAACTTCCACGCGAACGAAGTCGCGGGCACAGCTAGTATTCAATATATTTATTATTCAATATATTATAATATTATTAAATCAATATAATAATAATTCCCCCCCTATAAAGAGTCTTTTTTCTAAACTTGGGGTCATTTTTGGGGGGGTCAAGTAAGAAATAAAAAAAAAAAATCGCTAACTGAATCGGGTTATATGTATAATAATATCTTGATAATATCTTGGGACAACTCACACAACGTTATCTGATCCCAAACTAAGCAGAGCTTGTACTATGGAAACCAGACAACTGATAAACATACTTATATATTTCTTAATACATACATATTATAGATAAATAACACCTAGACACAGAATAAACCATTGTGCTCTGATGAGCACAATGGTTTATTCTGTGTCTAGGTCACAAAGTTTTATCCTGGGTGGGGATCGAACCCACGACCTCTTGCGTAGCAGTCGGATACACTCCCACCGCGCCACAGAGGCAGTCTATCAGTATGTATATCAAGTGGACTTATTGTTAGGATGTCTATTAAATATTTATTGAAATTATCTCCGAAGCTAATGAGCCTAATAATTTGAGAAAAATGCAACAGATAGTTCTTAATCTATAGATTACAGGAAAATCTATAAGAAGTGTGACATTTGAACATGAGGGCTATATTAGATCAAAAGAATTAATTGAGAACCCGTTTTCAAAACGGTATAGTGTAACTTGAAAACAACTGAAAGGCTTGGTGTAAGGGTCTCAATTTTTAGTGTTCCATAACCAAAATGGCAAAATAGAACCCTTATAATTCTGCCATGTCCGTCAGTCCGTCCGCAGCTTAGGTCAGAATCAGATACTGTTAGTACTAGAAAGTTGCCATTTTGTATGGATGTACATATTACTTACGCCGATAAAGTTAAAAGTGGGGATGTGATTTTTTTCTCACCTACCCATTGTGTGAGATATCATTAGATAGGTCTTTTAAAAATATTTAAAGGTTATGAAAATCATTTTTCGATTTGAAATGCATTTTTTTTTTAAAGATTCAATATCTATCCCACCAGCTAAATGGTTGTTTTTGAAAAAATATAAACATTGAGGGTAATATAAATTCCATTTAATTTTTAATTTCATTGAAATTGACTTAAATAACGTGGTAACAAAAACAAAAGAATACCCACATCATATACCTTATTGTGCTAGGCAACTATGGAACCATACATTGTGCGTAGCAAGAGAAAAAACCAGGCAAGCGCAATGCGCTTGCCTGGTTTTTTCACGATTGAGACAATTTTCTGTGTGATATAATACATATTTTCCTCCCAAGTATAAAATGCTTTCACAGAGTTTGTCCAATCTATGTAGATCCCCAGAGTTCTATCGCAAAGATATAAATTAACTTTGGAGTATCTAATCCATCTGGCAGCAGTGTATAGATATTAAGAATAAATATTTTGATTATATAAATATGTTACATCTTAGAAAAAAAACGTAATTTTGATTTTTCAGTACAAATCGGCATTTTCATACTTAAACACTTATTATAATAAAAATATTTTGCGCTTATATAAATTTTTGCTAAAAGGTCTATTTTTACTACAAAGTTGTAAATAAATAAAATAAAAAATAAATCTTTTGAAATTTTAGAGTGATTAATTTAACAGTTGTGCCTACTTCATAATTAATTAAGTAGCACTACTTAATAATAAAAAAACATTTATCTTACTTGACCATAATAATGTTTTATTGATTCTTGTTTATAACACCAATCAAGTAAAAATCGGAAAGACGCCAATAAGCTAATGATATTGACAAAGTACGTTTAACGTTATGATAATACGGTGACTGCAAAGCCGCGCTAGGACGCCATCAGACCTATACTAGTTAAGTCAAATTCATTAGAATGGAAATCAATTTAAAAAAAGAAGAGCCCAAAGAAACATTTTATTCTTTAGCACCTATCAATTGGTTGCTAAGAAGTACAGCATTGTCTAATATATACCGAAGAGAAATTCCTCTAACTGCAAATAAGGTCATTGTTAAAAGTACAATATACGTAATAGCTTTTGGATTCTTAAATATTTTTTGTATGTATTACAAAGTAAAAACGTTCAAAGGCAGTATTCATTCTGGAATCGTAAGGTTTTATGATGTTATTCAGTTGACGTATTTGTGTTCTTATTTCGTATACATTGTCGATGTGTATATGGGCGCAAATCGCCAAGTACCGGCAATGAAAGTCAAATATCGATCTATATAATAATCAAATCAAATTTTGAAGACTGTTATTGTTACATAAATATCTGAAATGTTGTTAGATTATTATTTAAATAATTATTTGTAAACATAAAACCGTTTTGATCAATATCTGATATTTGGTAGACTGTTTGAATTCATTAAGGCGGTAAATACTTTATTTGTTGTTAAAATATTCAATTTATATAAATGTATAGTGCAAATGTTTTAAATAAAATCTATTTGAATTATCCTAAATCAAACGTAATTATTTAATGCTTTAAAAACATTCTACATTTCATACTAGTTTCATGTTTACACCGCCATCTGTTGATGATCTCGAAAACTACTTATAACTCTGACGTTAGTTTGTAATAAGTGAGATTAAAATTATTTATTATCTATACTTATAATAAATCTGTAGACAGGTCAATTCTGTACATGAAATATATTTCCAAAATAACTATCAGGGGGTGATTAGGGATCGATACTGATGCCAAAAATGCAATCAGTAAAATTTTTGTCTGTCTGTCTGTCTGTCTGTATAACCGTTATAGAAACAAAAACTACTCGACGGATTTTAACGAAACTTGGTACAATTATTTTTCATACTCCTGAGTAGGTTATAGTATACTTTTCATCACGCTACAATCAATAGGAGCAGAGCAGTGAAGGAAAACGGGAGAAGTTACTCCATTTTTTAAGCTTTCGTCGCGTGTGCAACCGTAATGGTTAAAGCTACACAGAAATCATGTATGACGGAAATGTTCTCCATAAAATTATATAAAAAATATCCCACGACAGCATATGTCTATCTTTTATGGTTGACTCACAATATCACGTGTAACTCCCGATAGCTTAGTAGTTCGAAGCTTTCTGATTATATTTGTCTACTCTTACGTTTATAGGACTCTCAGTCAACCCTAATTAAAAAAGTTAACATAATTAACTATTCCATAAAAAATACTAATAAAAATCGGTATAGAAACACCAAAGTTATACATGAAATACGCTAATAATAAGCCATCGCGCGTGAATACTGAATCATGCTATCTATCTATATCTATACATATAATAAAATTTTAAATTTCACGTGTCTGTACATGGTCGAAAATAGTGAAAAAAAATATTCGGAAATGTTCGAAAATAGTATTTAAACACATTCCTACATTTTTAGAAATGTCTGTCTGTCTGTCTGTTTGTTTGAACACGCATCACGCAATAACTATGGGACAGATTCGGTTGAAATTTTGTATGTGTATTCCAATAAGTCTGGATTAACATATAGGCTATAATTTATCACGCTATTTCCCATAGGAGCTAAGCAATGACGGATAATGTCTGTAGCTATTTATCGTGATAAAACAATAACTACTTGACGGATCTTCATGAAAATTTGCAGTTTTATTGTAAATACTATAGGTCATTACTTGCACTATAAATCATTATGCTATCGTCTATGGGGAGTGAGCAGCAACGTATGTTTTGTCGAACCATCATGGAAACAATAACTTCACGCTAAAACTATTAGGAGCTAAACACAACATTTTCAATTTTCTTAAGATCAGCTATTTTAACGGTGTTTGCATCAGCTGAGGTGGTCTATTGCCACAAGTACGGTATTAAACGAGCGAGGTCGGAGGATCGACTCCCTAATTGCGAGTCTCTTTTTGTGTTGTGTTAAAATTATTTTTATTCTTTTTTTCAAGTATTTTTCTAAATGTATACTTATTTATACAAGCTTTTATCTTCGACTTTAACATGTTTACTTTGTTTAACAAATTTTCATACTAATTATCACTTCCAATAGGCACCTTTATCATTGTTTTGCATGAATAGTGATTATGTTATAAATGTAGAAATGAAAAACAATATTACATTACAAATAAACAGTAATTACTTGATATTTTCTAGAATTTATAAATGTTAATTGCTTAAAAAAAATGAAAGATTAAGTCCGCGTTACATCAAAATAGAACACGTGGCGCCATCTGTGATTCGATTTCTTCTGAGTGCCAAAATTGCTTACCTACAAATGTTAATAAACTTTCGCGATTTGGACACATTATGAAAATATATGTATTACAGGTCTTGATCGCGTGAATAATTTAAGGTTAAATACCTTGCTTACCTACGTTTAATATGCATGATAGTGTAATATAAAATCATCAAGTATAAAAATAAACTTATCCAGTTTTGAAAATAGATGGCGTTTAAATACAAATTAAAAAGAATCAGGAAAATTGATTTAAAAAAAAAACTGAAATTCTTACGTAGAGGGATATGAATATATGATGATCTTAATTTGCGACAGGATGACACACCTATTTTTAAATTCACCAATGTAGACATTATAAAATAATAAAATAATATTTCAATCTTCTAAAGTGACTGAAAAAAAATATTGAAATAAGTTTAGAAATAGTATTTAAACACAAAAAAAGATATCTGAGTATATCTTTTAGAAACGTTTGAATGTTGTTTGTTTGTTTAAACACGCATCACAGTACCGCGTGAATGCAATGTTTTAAAACTATTTTGCCCCCGCAAAATAGTTTTAAAGCATTGCATTCTTGCGGTACAAACACGGACACAAAGTAGGTGTACTTTAGACTCGGAAAAGATCGCCCGGGCAGGACATAACCTGCGATCATAGGGAATCTGTGAGAGTTTTTTCCATCATACCTTTATTACCTATGTATAAATTATCTTGAAGGAGCGGCTAGGTACCTCCGATTAAAAGGCCCGATTTAAAAGTGTCGGAGCCGAAGTTGGAGTCGGAGGTTTAAAATCAATCGGAATTTTCGACCTATCGGAGTCAGAATCGAAGCTCCTTAACTCAAAATTTCGCACGAGTAATTGGGCGGTTTCGAGCTTCATTTAACTCGAAACCGCCCCAGTACTCGCGTGGTGGGGGAATTTTTCAATATTAATAGTATTTGATGTGATGCAAATCACTTTTTTGTCGAGGTGTGGTCGTGGGAATTTTAATAATTTGTCTTCTAACCGTCTGGCGCCATAAACTTTGTCGCCCTTCATTTTGCTGCACTGGGCATTTGCTTGGCTTGCCCTGCCATATGTTGGGCCCTGATTAAAGCTAGGCCCAAATATCCATAGATGCCACAGAGCATAGTGGAGCAAATTACGAGCCATGCCTGCACTCTCAACTAGCAACGACCTACATACGACGGAGCTGCAGACTCGGCGCCTCGTGTCGTCCCCGATCACGCCACGCCGAGATGACATAGATTCTAGATCTTACATACCACGGAGTTGCTGACTCGGCGCCTCGTGTCGTTGCCGAACACACCACGCCGAGATGACATAGATTCTAGATCTTTTAGCATAGGGCACTTCGGTACCACCATCGTCCGAGTCTAGACATACCTTTTAAATAATTGTAATTTCTAATATCGAAATTAATTAAATCTAGTATTACTTATACTCTGGTTTCTTTTATCTCCCGGCTGGCGTACATACCCATAATTGGCGCAGTCGGTACTTCTTCGGGACAAATTCGCGGCGCGTATATTCCTAGAAATCGGATTTGGCTTGACTTCGCATAGTCGCCACCCGCGTTCGCTCCGAAGACAAGAATCTATCAACCTACGAATCTACACCGGCCGAGGGCGTATTCGAAAATCAATACGAGAACCAGACATGCAGATTTTTTATATGTAAGTACTTTGAAAGTTTTTCTTAGTGTTGCTTCCTTGTCCCTCCTTCAAAATTTTCCACCTACGGAAAACCGGAGAGACACCTGTCTCGAACCGGCAGGAACTTAGAAATAGGGATTTAGACAAACATAGACACTTAGATTTTAGTGATTTAGAGTTAGACGTATTCTTCAGTGAACAAAAAATGTCATTCACCGTAGATGAAATTTATAAGGCTGTTAGAGCGGTGCCAGAATTTGACGGCAACCCTAACGTCTTAACTAGATTTATTGCAATATGTGAGACCTTGATAGAGGCTTACATAAAAGATGACCCAAATTTTAGGTTAACTAATATTTGCTTAATTAATAGTATTTTAAATAAAATTACTGGCCCAGCCGCCGCGACGATAAACTCGAACGGCATTCCTAGTAGTTGGGCAGAGATACGTAAATTACTCGTAAATAATTTTGCCGATCAGAGGGATGAAACTGCCCTCTATAACGATATTGCTATGTCATTCCAAGGTAACAGCACACCGCAGGAATTTTACGACAGATGCCAGAACCTTTTTAGCATGGTAATGACGTATGTTACGCTACACGATAACGTGGCTACCACCGTACAAGCTAAACGCGAGTTGTATAAAAAATTAACATTAAAATCTTATATAAGAGGTCTAAGAGAACCTTTGGGCTCTCGTATTAGATGTATGAGACCCGATTCAATAGAAAAGGCTCTGGAATTTGTCAACGACGAACAAAATGTAATTTACCTACAGCGAAGAGGTGACCCAGTAAACGATAGGCACACCGCATACAGCGCGAATTACACGCCGCAATTAAATGGTGCAAAGTTTGCAGGTGAGGTTGCATCTACTTCACTTAGAGGTAATTTACCATATTTAGGTTCAAACGGGCATACGCCCACGCATATACATATCCCCCCGCAAACCTCGCAGTGGAAACCCGCGTTCAGGTTTGACCAGAAACAAGCTCACCAGCAGGGGCACTCGCAACCGCAGCTTGCCCCAGTTTCTGGGCCTAGCCGTACCCAACAGATGTTTCGCGCACCGCCACCGAACTATAACCCGCGTAGTAAGGTATTTAAGATACCACCTAGGAATGATCAACCATTCTCCTCAGGGCATAAGCCAATGAGCGGTGTCAGTCACTTTGTACCCAAATCCCTTCCACCGACAATGACAGGACATGATTGGCAAAGATCAGGGAACCCGCCATCTAACAATTATTTTAAATCGCGACAGGTAAACTTCAACGTGACAGCTGACCCTAATGACTCATATTACTATTGTGACTACGATAACGAGCACGGGGCCGAATGCACTGCGTATGACGTTAACTATACCGACCATTATAATGACTATAATTGCAATGAAGGCCAGCAGGAGTTTACTTATGAGACCGAAAACGATGACTCAAATTTTCGCGAGGCTATCCCGAATACCGAACCAAAATAGAATTAAATTTACAATCAAAAAGGGAACTTCGTTATGTACAGATAGCTAACCCTCCATTAAAATTACTTGTCGATACTGGGGCAAATCAATCCTTTATAAGCCCCGAAGCCGTCGAGAATTATTTTTCACATATACCTTTGAACTTTGACCCCTTCGAAGTAACTAATTCTCGTATGAGTAGTATACATAATTATTCTATTACGTTACAGAACTTTCCAGAGTTTTACAAAAGCAAATTAATTAAACTATTCATCTATAGATTCCATAATGATTTCGATGGGCTATTAGGGTTGGATATCTTGAATAATTGTCAAATAGATCTTAAGCATAACCTTTTAATTACGGAAAATGCTAGTATACCCATGCTACCTTACACTTGTAGAAACTTAAACTCTCAAGAAACAATACCCGCGCGCTCTAGTAAACTAGTAAAAATACAGATGTATAACTATGACGGCGACGTATACGTAACCGAACAGATCTTGTGCAATTGCATCGTGCACGAATGTATTACAAACGTTAGCGACGAAATAGCCATATTAGAGTTAGAGAACCCAACCGACACCGATATAATTATCCCGAACGAACGCTTAAACCATCCTTTCGAAGCGTATGCATTCAATACCGAGTGCAATAGCACTGAACAAGATCCTCAACGCGTAAGCCGAGTGTTGTCGCGCTTACGTACCGGTCATTTAAACGCCGAAGAAAAAACTAATTTAGAAACTTTATGCAGTCGTTATGCAGACATATTTTATTTAGATGACGAACCTCTTAGTTTTACTAATAAAATAAAACACCGCATTAGAACTATAGACGAAATACCGATTTATACCAAAAGTTATCGTTACCCCTTTGTGCACCGGAAAGAAGTTAAGGAACAAATCGCTAAAATGCTACGTCAAGGCATCATAAGACCCTCAGACTCCGCATGGAGCTCCCCTATATGGGTAGTGCCGAAGAAAATCGACGCGACTGGGGAACAAAAATGGAGACTCGTTGTGGACTACCGAAAATTAAATGACAAGACTATTAATGACAAATATCCTATCCCTAACATTACTGACGTCCTTGACAAGCTAGGAAGGTGTCAATACTTCACGACCTTGGACCTATTTTCGGGCTTCTACCAAATACAGACACATCCAGACGATATTTCTAAAACAGCGTTCTCTGTAGAGCACGGGCACTACGAATTCTTGCGTATGCCGATGGGACTCAAAAATTCCCCATCAACGTTTCAAAGGGTGATGGACGAGGTACTCCGCGGACTCCAAAACGAGATCTGCCTGGTATATCTCGACGATATTGTCGTATTCGGGACCAGTCTTCAAGAAATGATGGTAAATCTAGAGAAAGTATTTAATAGATTGCGTGACTCCAACTTTAAAATACAGTTGGACAAGTCTGAATTTTTGAGGTTGGAAACACCATATTTAGGTCATATCATTAGTGGGGAAGGTATAAAACCTAACCCCGATAAAGTTTTAGCTATTCAAAAATATCCACTTCCAAAGACCCCCAAAGAAATTAAACAATTTCTAGGACTCATGGGATATTATCGTAAATTCATACCCGACTTTGCTCGTATTACAAAACCTATGACGAAATGCTTAAAAAAATCAAAGAAAATAGTTTTAGATTCCGACTACATCGAATGTTTTGAAAAATGTAAATCCCTACTGACTAACGACCCCATACTACAATACCCTGACTTCTCAAAAGACTTTATACTGACGACGGATGCATCAAACGTCGCAATTGGTGCAGTCCTATCTCAAGGGACTGTAGGAGCGGACAAACCTATCTGCTACGCATCTAGGACTCTAAATGATAGTGAAGTTAATTACAGTACTATAGAGAAGGAGCTTTTGGCTATAGTATGGGCAACTCAATACTTCAGGCCCTATCTTTTCGGTCGTAAGTTCAAAATAATTACCGATCATCAACCACTTCAGTGGATAATGAACGTCAAGGAACCTAATTCAAGACTGACTAGGTGGCGCCTTAAACTTAGTGAATACGACTATACAATAGTATATAAAAAAGGCAAATCTAATACCAACGCAGACGCTCTATCACGAATTCAAATTAATAATCAGGAAACAGAGTCCTTGATAGTTCATCACACTGAAAAACCTTCATCTATATCGGACTCTACTACAGCTACCGCCCACACAAGTAATGAAAACCCCATCCTTGAGGTTCCCATAACCGAAGAACCCTTGAATAAATTTCACAAACAGATAAGTTTTACTATAGTAGGCAATATTAAAAGACGTCCAATCACTACAAGACCTTTTGACACGCATACGCACACCTCTATACAAGTGTCCGAATCGAACCTCGAGCAGGATGTAGTTAATGCAATTAAAGAACATGTCAATCCAAAAATTAGAACCGGCCTTAAAATTACACCACCACTAGGAATGTACTCTATAGTCCCTATTATACAGAATAATTTTAAAAATTCAAGCATGAACCTATCCCTTACTAAACACGAATTAGAGAATGTAAAAGAGTATTTAAGGCAGCAAGGAATTATTAGAAATTATCACGAGGGTAAAACTAATCATCGCGGCATAACCGAATGTTACCTAGCACTATCTCGCGTTTATTTTTGGCCTAAAATGAAAGAAGAGATAACTAAATATATTAATGCTTGCGCTATATGCGGACAATCGAAGTATGACCGTAACCCGATTAGGCCCCAATTGAATATCGTCCCGCCAGCAACTAAACCCTTAGAAAGAGTACACCTAGATATTTTTACGGTACAGAATGAAAAATATTTAACATTCATGGACGTTTTTTCCAAGTACGGGCAAGCTTACCACTTGAGAGATGGAACAGCCCTAAGTGTTTTACAAGCTGTAATAACTTATTGTACCCACCACGGATTGCCTCTAACTATTGTCACAGATAACGGGACAGAGTTTACGAACCAACTCTTTGCTGAGTTCGTAAGACTTCACGGAATAATACACCATAAAACGTTAGCACACTCACCAAATGATAATGGAATAATTGAAAGATATCATTCAACATTGTTAGAGCATTTGCGCATACTACAATTACAACACAAAACTGAAACTATCGCTAATCTAATTCCCTATGCGTTATTAGCATATAACAGCTCAATACATAGCTTTACAAAATGTAGGCCCCATGATATAATTCGAGGTCATTTTGACCCACGCGATCCCCTAAATATAAACGTATCAGAGCACTTCATGCAACAATATATATTAAATCACCGGGAGCGAATGAAAATAGCATATAATCTAATTAATGAATCGTCGTTAGAAAATCGTACCAGCCTAATAGAAAATTGTAATAAGTCTCGTGAACCGGAAGTAAACTATGAACTAAATCAACAAGTTTTTGTTACTAACCCCCAAGCGAGTCGGCAAAAGACCGCAGCTCGTTATACGGAGGATATCGTACTAGCCAACCTACCAATACACATCTATACATCAAAAAAGAAAGGTCCCATTGCCAAAAATCGTCTGAAGCGTGTTCCTAAATCATCAAAATTGTTACAGATTACTGCTAACAACGACCGCCCACCTGACAATGACGCTCGAGATAAGACTTGATTACTTGGGTGACGGCCCCGGGTTGCTTCCCTTTGACCTTGGTCCAACTAAATTTATAACCCATTACCATCCATTTTTACATTACCTAAACCTGACTGACATCGAAAGTAGACTTAGTGCAGTAGAATCGCAACTAAACTTATTTGAGTCTAAACTGGATAGCGAAAAATTTCCATTGTATGAAGCTCAAATTAATTATATTTCTAATAAATTGGTAAAGATTCACGAGCAGATAGACAGTCTGGAATCACATCGCACCAAAAGAAGTCTCTTCGATGGCTTGGGTACAGTAATAAAAGAAATCACTGGAAATTTGGACTACAAAGACGCTCAAAAATATAATTCCGCCATTAAAATATTAGAAAATAATGAAAATACACTTTCTTCCGAACTAAAACAACATATAAGTCTCAATAAGGAATGGATGACACAAAACGATGTACTACTGTCGCAAATAACCGATAACCAACAAAAAATCAATAGTACTTTGGAGTCTGTCATCCACAGTAAAACTTATGACCAAAACTTATTAAAGTTTGTTAGGTTTAATCAACTTTTAACTATAATAAGCGAAAATGTGCAAGATTTAACGTCAGCATTAGTTAGAATAGAGGATAGTTTAGCTTTTATCCGTGCTTCCAGCACACATCATAGTATGATTAAATATGATATTTTAAAAGGTATGGTCAACCAATTAAAATCTTTATATAATGAAGAGCAGGTACTAAATATAGATTTAAGGGAATACTATAGAATTATAAAGCCAAGTTACTTCTACGCAGATAACAGAATAGTTTTTGTCTTTAAAGTCCCGGTCATTTCTCCTGGCACATCCAAATTGTATAAATTAGCAATCGTCCCTAATAAGTATTCTCAAAGTCCTATTCCACCATATCCTTATATAGCAACCGATGGGAAAGCATTCATGTACATAGAGGCTGAATGCCCGAAGTTCAATGAATTTCACATCTGTGAGGAAACTATCAACAATCGACCGAGAGAACAACGAGACTGCATGCAGAGCCTGATTGTGGACCAAGTCATCGACAAGACCTGTTCACCAACTAGGATAACCCTGAGCAAACAAGCCCTAGAACAACTGGACGACCAACATTATACTGTAGTGTTCCCGAAACCGGCAAAAGTAGAGCTACAATGTGACCGGCACGAGTATGTAATTCTCAATGGAAGCTATTTGGCAACTATACCAAAAACATGTCACCTTAGAACGGAGGAACTTACAATCGTCAACACGAATGACGTAGTAAAAGGACAGCCGCTCAAGATAACTGAAATACCCTACGCAACCTACGGCGACAACCAGTCTATAGCAATCCCGCACTTCAAGTTGAACACCATCAATCTGAAAAATCTGCACAGTATCGAGGATAAGATACTACTCCAGCATCCAATAGAGTTGCAACCTGTCGAGCAAACAGAAACATTGTACCATACGACCATACCTTTCTATGGAATATTAGTCGGTGCAGTCATACTCGTAACCGTCGTCGCAATCCGTCGCCATGTACTACGCACTAAGGTAGTAACAGTGCAATCACCACCCGAGGAGGTACTACGCACTAACGTAGTAACAGTGCAACCATCACCTGAAGATGCCAGATACTCTACACCAACGGCACTCAAACCAGAGAAGGATCCGGCAGCAACATTCTCGCTCAAAGTTCTCAAATAGTTGCTGTTCTAAGAGGGGAGGAATTACGAGCCATGCCTGCACTCTCAACTAGCAACGACCTACATACGACGGAGCTGCAGACTCGGCGCCTCGTGTCGTCCCCGATCACGCCACGCCGAGATGACATAGATTCTAGATCTTACATACCACGGAGTTGCTGACTCGGCGCCTCGTGTCGTTGCCGAACACACCACGCCGAGATGACATAGATTCTAGATCTTTTAGCATAGGGCACTTCGGTACCACCATCGTCCGAGTCTAGACATACCTTTTAAATAATTGTAATTTCTAATATCGAAATTAATTAAATCTAGTATTACTTATACTCTGGTTTCTTTTATCTCCCGGCTGGCGTACATACCCATAATTAGCATGTTTACAATATGTTTTACACAGAAGTTGAATTGTAATATAAACTACCTTAATATAAACCCAACTTCCACGCGAACGAAGTCGCGGGCACAGCTAGTTGTGAAATATATTCTATAAAGTGGCTTACAATTCATAACAATATTTAAATTGAATATTAAGTTGTATTTCAATAATCATTCTGCAGTTATTTTTTAAAGGAAGTCGTAGTTGTTACAACTGTTTAAAATAACAGTCATTATCAAAGATCGCGCATTATTGTGCGAGCTGTCGAAGTGAAATAAACCAATTGACATCTACTGAGTGTTTTCATTTGATATGGACGACTCTCAACAAGAAAACCCTGGCGTAACGCCGACATGTACTTTGTCAATAAATATAGTCAAAGCTGCCTTTTGCATTACTTTAAAATCTTCGATCGTATTGACTCAGTTTTAGGAGCTCCTTCTTTTGATAAAATTCGTAGCACCGTTATTAACAATACATTTATCTCCATTTCCATATTCGTTTGTATTTGTATCTTTGATTATGTTTGCTGGGTCTTGTTGGAAGGATGGAAAGGTCCCACCTTATACGCAATAGATTACTTTTATTTATTTCTTAATACACTTACGGTTCTTGATGTGTTGTCTCATATTCTTCAAATAGAATATCGTCTGAAAATGTTTGGAAATCTTTTGCATGTAAGTCATCTGTATGATCTGTTTGTGATTCAAAATCCGTTGTCTTTTTGATTCGTATGTAGCTTTATTTTCATACATATATTCTTACAGAACAGCAACAGTTTCAACACTCTTGATCTCGCATCATATCCTAATACAACTTGGTTCAACAAATGCTACTTACTTTTGCTCGAGCAAGTAGCTTTTTTCAACGCATGTTATGGATTACGAGTATATTTTACTTCCACCTCATTTTGAAAATTTATTGAAATTGATAACTTACATTGTTTATTGATAATTCGACATTGCGATAAATATGTTCATCTATAAAGAGGTAAATTTTAATGTTCGAGGTAATTTTTTAAACTATTAGGGATTAAAGTTTGAAATTGCCGATTTTGTACTGCCTCCTGGGGAGATTTTTTTTTTTACCACGTTGGGAATTGTCCAAAACATGAAAAAAATAATAGTCAGTTGGAGCAAAGTCTGGTGATTACGGAGGATGACGTATGTTTTTTTTAACTACAGCTCCTGTAGAGTTATAACGGTTTCTCGTGCAGTGTGAGGTCTTGCGTTATCTTCATAATAGTGAAGATCGTTTCAGGAGTCGAGGCTGTTTCACTGACCAGACCTGAGAAAATGATAGTAAATAATACCATAAAAACACCACCAAACAGTTAACATTACCTTTACATTGGCAAGCTTTGCTTTTAGGGCACTGTTGCGGTAGCTGCCCTTAAGTCAGCCATTGCATTTTTCGCTCACGGATCTCTTACAGAATTCACTTTTCATCACATGTTACAAATCGATCCAATATTCCTTCATCTATACAAATTCAACTCGGTAACGCAGGTTCAAAGCGCGGTTCTTTCTGTAGATCAGTCAAATCATGAGCACCCATTTTCTATATTTCTTTACCTTATTGAGTAAAGAAATATGGAAAATGGGATAAGAAATATGGAATGAGTCAATACTGGAGATAAGGAAACGTAACCATACCGCTAATTCCTGGGTAGTAGGTAGACTCGGATCGGTTTTCACCATCTCATTTAACTCAGCGTTATTGACTTGTGTGGGCGGTCTTCCACGTCTTTTGTTCTTCAAGTCAAAGTTTCCATTACGAAAGCATTTAAACCAAAAATGCACTGTGCGTTCATTAAAAGTCTCCTCTCCAAACGCAGGATTAACTTTGCTAACCGTTTCAGAAGCGTTAGTTCCACGCTGGAACTTGTATTCAAAATTAGCTTGATTTTTTTATGTATCCGTATAATGGTATCCATCTTTCTCGTCTAACCTTATAGGTATTATGTGAAAAAACTTCCATTCGAAAATGTCACATCATGAAGGTTTAATGTCAATTCAAAGTATCTATTACTATAAAACGGCATTCATTCTTTAGCCCCTATTTTTAAATACTACCTAGTTTGATGCATACGGAGGTATACATCCGTTTTTGTACAAATATCACTATTACCTATTAATATTCACGTTGATGGAAAAAAGAGGAAGTGCTAATAATCTTTTTATTTTTCACTTTCTTGATAGAATGACTAATGTTTACAGGTATTGCTGCACTGTGTCAATGTGCTATTCAACATGACTCATTTATTAAATTTGGTAATTAGGGTCATGGTAAGTCTATAAACCTAATTTTTAGCTACACAGTTAACGCACTTATTCCATAAAACTCCTAAAACTGTTTCAGACTCAAATAAATCCAGATGTAGGTATTTATAGATAATTTTTCTTTAATTTCGCTTACTATTCTATCAAATATTTCTACTATGCTAAGAGCATTTAATTATGCATTTTTGGTAATAATCTTCACCTACCGATGCGAGCAAACCTACCAACAATGTGAAAGGATACTTGAGATTGTTGACGAATTGTTGGCTGGTAATAAGACTTGTGAGTAGTCAAGTATCTTTTAGTTTACTCTTCTATTTCAAGTTTTTACAAAGTGTAAAAAGTACTTGCCATAATACAGTTTTAATCTTATACTATTTACGAAGAAGTGGTAACCTTCGTATTTATTAAAACTGAAATACGGCAAATCTCAACTATTGTGACAAGACCGGGTCCTGTCATAGTTGTGGTTTGACGCAGTTCAGTTTTTCGGTGTTTAGGCGTGGCGAGATTGGGTCATGCCAAGGTTCCGTCTTGTCGCAGTAGTGGCTTGTCTCAGTTTAGCTTTAGTTTTTCACCAGCTAACTTGTGATGTCTGAAAAACTTTGTAGCCTAACGAAAGTAAATCTTGACTGACTCTTTTTCTGAATTACTTTTCCTTTTTTTCAATTAATACGAAGGGTGGATTTGTCTTTGGAGGTGTATTATGCTTAATCGTTTGTCCTATGCAGTAAGTTCTATCATTAACTTTTACTAAATTTGTGTTACTGTGTTACAGCTAATGATTTAAAGGCTAATCTTCTGGAGTTTCAGATCCTTCTAATCACAAGACCCGTCAAGTTCCACGCAGCAAAATTTTTCACTATGGACTACAACTTGCTTGTATCTCTGAACTCAGTCGTTGTTACGTACACTATTGTGTTTCAAAATATAGAATAATATATTATGACTTTTATCACCTGTAAGTGTTTATACGTGGTGATTTTTAATATTGGCTTCTTTACATAACAACAAATAACTTCGTGATACATTTATTTTGTATCATTTGCAATCAGTCATAGCCTATGAGCAAATTGGATGAAGATATAGTGTATCTCTCATCAGGAATATCTCCTCTTGTATTTATGACTAGATTTAGTCATGATTTAGTTTTGTTTTAGTCTCGTCTCTTGGTTGACTTTCACCAGCTGACGGGCGAATTCATTTGGGTGGTTTATTAGTGTTTTTTTGTAGGTTTCCATAGATTTTAGAATCTCTTCCTTTATTGTGTTTATTTCTAATTTCTCGTGGATCTCTTTGTTGGTAATTAACCATGGAGCATCAGATAGATTTCTTAAGATGATGTGCTAAAATTGTTGTAGAATGTTAACATTTTGAATCACTGGCACTTCCCCATAGCTGAATATCATACATCCAATATGGTTTCAATATGCTTTTGTAAATTAATATTTTATTATCAATAGAGAGTTTTGCGTTTCTTCATAGCAGCCAATGCAGGTTCCTGTATTTATTGTTTACCTCATCTTTCTTAGTTTTTATGTGTGACTTTCATGTTAATCTTCGATCCAAGTGCATTCCAAGGTATCTGACTGCATCTTTTTGTTTCAATAGGTTATTGCCGACAGTTATTGCAGACAGGTGGGCAGATAATACAATTTTTGAAAAAAAAAATACCAATTAACCACCAACCTCCTACTTTTGTTACATAACCAGTAAATGGTCACACATCTGAGAGACCCTGGAGTAATTTGTTTGTCAGGTTGAGGGCCTAAACCTCACAATAAACAATATTTTTTCTCAGTAAAATAGTCTGTAGGTGGCTAACCACCTACAGACTAATTCGGAGTTATGAGCATAAGGTCATAACCCCATAAACAAGTAGTAGATGATTAAGTTAATATATTAAATGTTTTCCAGAACTGATATTACAAAAATATTTAGTGTTATGTAAGGAAGCCACGGGCGGGAGGTTCATCTGTAGAAATGACTCACCCATCAATCTTCTGTAGAAATTAGTGAATAAACTCCACAGTATAATTTTCATGACTTTTTCTATAATCCAACTCATTTATGTTGTAGGTAATTATGAAATTTTAGATAATTATGTATTTACGACCGTATCAATGATGCAAGTTATGATTGATATGATGATATAATTTCATCGAAACCAACACATCGCAACACTTAGGCCTCATTTGCACGAGCGATATATTTAATTATAAAAGCGCGTTAGAAACCGGGCGTCAGCGTATTTTTAACGCTTTCGATGTAATTGTTCATACGAATGCATATAATGCAATGCCGACGGTCTTCTTACGTAATAAAAAACCTTATAATCTATTTTCAACGCCAACACTGCGCAATAATAAAAAGTTGCGTTTTAAAATCGCTTTCTCCGCGGAAGCGATGCGGAATGAATTTGTTATATTTGACGCGTATTCGTATTTTTAACGCGCGTCAAAAATACGCTTGTGCGAATCAGGTCTTAAAACATTTCCGAATCTCATAACTAAATAAATATCCCTTATTAAAATATCCCTATCAATAATTGAGTGACAAAGTAATTCCAATTACAATTTGACCTACAAACACCATTCACGTCAGTAAAAACCGGGCAAGTGCATGTCGGGCCACGCAAATAAGGGTTCCGTTCTTGATATGCTAAGCGCGCACTAGGCATCCTGTTAAATGTATAGGATTTCGTGGCTGCCATTGCACCCTCTCTCATACACCGTCATACGTTTGATTGGCTGCCGCAGCCTGGCTGCGGTAGTGTAAATATGAGAATTTCTAAGTAATTTTGATTAGAATTTGTTGTTTTAGGCAGTGGCAGGGGGGGACAATGCCCCTTAAATAAAAGCACTTTAAAGTTTAAATATTTCAAAAAACCGGGCAAGAGCATGTCAGACCATGCTCAGCCGGGTTACGCAGCCGTTATTAAAAATAAAGACACCACAAAATTAATAAATCTGATTTGAATAATTGCACCAGCAGAAGAGCGTACGTTCAAGGCTTTTACGCCCTTTTGTTGAGAAAGGCAATTTTTTAACTCATTGACTATCTATGCAGACATGCTCTAGTAATTTGTGATTATTTTTTTGTGATGTAATTTAGATGCTACTCATTGCGTGGTGAAATTTTGATTAAGCCAAGACGGAAGTAAGTGACATGCAATTAGTGTTGTACGCACCCAAAAATGCATTTCCGGTAAATAAATGCTAAAGTAAAAGGGTAGAACTTTAGCTACACGATAATTAATTAATTAAACTAAATCTATACTAATATTATAAAGCGGAAGAGTTTGTTTGTTTGTTTGTTTAAACGCGCTAATCTCAGGAACTACGGGTCCGATTTGAAAAAATATTTTTTTGTTGAATAGCCCATTTATCGAGAAAGGCTATGGGCTATATAACATCGCGCTACGACTAATAGGAGCGGAGTAGCGACGAGAAATGTTGCAAAAACGGGGAAAATTTACGCATACAAAGTTGCGCGGGACAGCTAGTATATTTATAAAAATGTTATGTTGGATTGTGTACGCTTCAAAAGTTCTGCACCGATCTAACTGAAATTTTAGCATTATATATAATCCACATCAAGGATTGTTTTTATATCCACAAGTATTGCAAAATTTGCCACAGCGAAGTGTGGCAGGGTACAGCTAGTGTATAATATACATGTTTGTGGCGTATCCCAAACATACCTAGACAATATATCCGATCAAGTCGCAAATCATTTTATTTTATAGTATTTATTAAACGCTACCTTTGTAATATATATATATATATATATATATATATATATATATATATATATATATATTAGTAGCACGGTTTAAAAAACAAGGGGGTTGTATCACTTTGTAAGTAGCCCAACATATATCTGTATATTTATGCCAAATTACAGTTTTCTAGTTAAGGTTATATGAGTTATTCTAGGGACAGACGGCTGTACGGACATAACGAAACTATAAGGGTTACTTGTTTACTACGGAACGCTAAAAACAAACATTATACTAATTAAATTAAGTAATTACTTAACAACCTTCTCGTAATCAACTAATGGGTTTAAAATGAAGTATCTCTAATTTATTATTGACCTAACTGCATGCTGTAAAACATTAAAACTGCATATGTCATGCAACTTAGGCAAAAATTTTAACATGAAAATTGACTTGACCGAAAAAATGTTAAAAGATACATTTTATTCTATTATTCCTATCAACTCTCTGCTAAGAATTATTGCACTCTCAAATATTTATCGCAAAGGAACTGAAGTTGTAGAATGTGGGTCGCTAACCAAAAGTTTAATCTACGTAACAATTTTATGTCTCGTTAATATTATTTTTTCTTATCCTAAAATTAAAACTTTCAAAGGCACTACGGAAAATGGTCTTGTCAAATTTACGGATTCTATCCAGATGACGTTCTGGGTTTCTTACAGCGAATATGTAATTGATATGTACTTCGTTTACAAATATGGTCGAATTGGCCTCTTAAAATACTTAAAAGCGTTTGACCATATTGATTCAATATTAGGCATTCCTTATTATGACAAAATTCGTAGGACTATGTTTCATACTGTCATGTTTTCCATTGCAATTTTTTTGGTAAATTCTCTCTTTGATTACTTTAGCTGGACCTTGGTTGAGGGTTGGGAATCGGCAACTATATACGCTATCGACTATTTCTATTTGTTTCTTAATACGCTTACCGTCCTTGATATTATTTCTCATATTATTCAAGTGGAATATCGTCTAATGATGATTAGAGATCTGCTGCAGGTAAGAAACCACTCTTTATTTTTTATATAAGATAAAAATGGACAAAGTGATCAATACTGAGCGTTGAACTTATGTTTAATGATAGTATATTTAACATTTGACAGTTGTAATGCTCAATACAAAAATAATGCGATAAAATCTGAAGTACAATTTGCATTTTAGGATTATAAGAATACTAGCATCATCAAATACGTTAATGACAATAACATCCACAGTGATTCTGCTAAAGTGAATACTCAGAAACCGCTGCATTCTTTGAAAATACTTTGTCACAAAAGATACCTCGAAAACGCTTGGTTCAGTAAATGTTATTTGCTGTTGCATGACCAAGTGGAGTATGTGAACTTAAGTTATGGGTTTAGGGTAAGTTTTCATTTTTATTGAAATTCCGATATCATGTCTTCTTTAAAAAACACTTTCCTCATCGCAAGTAATTGATTCTATTGCACAGTTTTATTTATTATTAAGTCTTCTACTATTATATCTATCTCTACCTAATTCTTCTTCGTTATTTTTTTTAGGTGTTAGCATACTGCGTGAATTTGCTCTTTAGTTCCATCAATTTGCTGAACTTGTCTATCAGAATTATAAACGGTAGTATGGTAAGTTTAAAGAAATTAATACTTACTGAACTGTGTAAGCATTAGAGATGTACGAGGTAGACGAGGCAAGAAAATGTAGCGGTGCAATGAAATGGTGTGACGGTTACAACCAACGCTGTGCGTGGAGCTTGTTCGATACCAAGATGCCAAATGATCCATCTTAACTGAGTAAAGACATTTTTGCAAACATTTTCCGATCGTGTCACAAATTTCTTCTGGTAGTCTTTCACCAGAGCTGAGCTAAATGAGGCCAGGAAAATTAAGTAGTTGGTTAATTTTTTTCGGCATCGTCTTACAGAAATGAGGCAGCCTTAAAAATGTAATATGAATATTTTCATTTTGTTTCTGCAGGAGCCTCGATATGGCAGTACAACCTTAGTTTTACTCCCTAGTATTACAGCTGCAATGAGAGCACTAAACTACGGAGTGATGGCGATTCTACTGATGTACCGTTGTGAGCGAACGTACAAGCAAAGTGAGGAGATTCTTAAAATACTGGACTTGTTACTGGCTAACCAAAGCAATGGTTAGTACACATAGTGCTAAGCTAAATGTTATGAATGTAGTCACGCTAATAATATTAGATGGATAAGCAGATAATGATGGATGGGCAATCTAAGTGTTACACAAATAGCAATGTAATTATATAAATACTAAAACAATTTTATATTTAATCTCTAGTGCATTATTCAATAATTTATTGTGTTTATATAACTGATGAACATCAAATTTATAAAAGTTTTACAATTTGTAAATAACAGAACAAACATTATTTTAATCTAGCTTTCGCCCGCGGCTCCGCCCGCGTGAATGTCGGTTATAGCGATAAAAACTATCCTACGTCCTTCCCCAGGACTCAAACTATCTCCATACCAAATTTCATCTAAATTGATTTAGGTGTTTGAGCGTAAAAAGCGTAACAGACAGACAGACAGAGTTACTTTCACATTTATAATATTAGTACGGATTTCTGCTCTTAGATTAGGTTTTATCTGAAATTTCATTAATTTTAGGTACAGTAAGCTATTTACAATTCGCACGTCCTCTTTTCATGTCAATGAATTTCTATAATATACGGGTGGGTCTTAGGTTGTCTAGATAGCAAAATGACTTAGGTCATATGTTGTATAGATAGCACAATGACTAAGTAGCTCAAAGACTGCGTCGCAAATTGACTAGATATTATTTTGCCTAGGTCTTTGATAGTCCTAATATTAAAATAACTTGTTCGCAAAATGACTACTAAGGTTAATTGACCACATTATTCACTACCTGCACATTCGAGGGCAAAATAGTTTTACTTGCTTTATTTTAGTAAAACTCTAAGGAGTTTTATATCTTAGAAAAGTGCATAAACACATAAAAGATATTATAAAGAATGATAATGGTCATTTCAAACAAATTAATATGATTGACTTAGGATATACTAGTAGACGAACAAAGAGCTCATTGACGTGTGATGATTTTTGATTTATCAGTGTATGCGTGAGCTAGTGACGAAATGTCTAAAAGTCGAGAAATATCGATAAGTACTATTACAAAATATGCCTAGTACATCCTAAATGAATACAATACGCCAGATTAATTTAATCACCCTTATGTTGTTGAATTATAGTAAAACAATTCACATATGTCACATACGATTGGCTAGCACATAACATTGAATTAACATAAAACTAAAAACCATAAAATCAAAAATGTTTAATAAAGTAACGTTTTATGTTTATTTCAGTGATAATGTTGGTCCTCTGATTCCAAAGTTAGGTGAAACCTGTGTTTTGGCAGTTAGGATACCATCGTAATTACATTGCGATAGCGGCTGGCGAAGCTTCAGAAACGTTTTTGGTTACTTGTGAGCCAGTCTGTTACTTTTGGGTGCCAAACTACGTATTTGCTTTTGTTTTACTTTTATCTTCTGCTTTAATCTGTAACTTGAACCTCATCTTTTTGGCCTAAAGATGACGACAGCGGCGTAGTAATTTCTTGATTTATCACGACGGCGACGTTGCAAACCTTTCATGTTTCAATTGTACTTATGACTAAAAATTTATTAAATTATTATAGTACAGCATCCTTAGAGCAAATTTCAAAATAAGCTGGAATTATCATAGTAGCTTCGTTTTAACGAGACGTCTAACTTGATGTAGGTATACGACTAAATTTATACAGTGGTACGTTAGTGGAGACAATAATATTAAACATGTCGAATGGGTAAATATAGAAGTTAAATAACAACTATTTTCTTACTTCAGTCTTTGGATAATTACAAAACACAGGTCCCAAAACTATGCCACACGAATTTGGGAGGAGTTCGATCGTTTTTATTTAAAAGATTAGGAGGACACTTTCGTTAAACTATTATTTTTGTAGGATGACAATTTTTTTAAGTGCATTTTGAAATTACCTAAAGATTGAAGTAAAGAAATAGATGTTAGTAATCAACTTAGTACCTTCACCCATTCGACATAATATGTTTTCTCCACTAAACGACCACTATATAAATTTGTCGTAGACTTAATTTTAGTCATCTCATTAAAACAAAGTTATCATGGCAATTCCAGCTTGGTACGTAAAAAAGAGCATTTAAAAAAATGTATTTACTGGTACAAAGTAGAAATCGCTCCTGTCAACAAAATTGTATTCATATTTCTTTTGCGTATATATTCATCTTCAAAATGCCAGATACATATTGAGGAAGTTTTTTGGTGCCCAGTTTGGTCGGGCTATTATTCTTATCTATTTTTGTCTAGCAGTAGGATCTACTGGAAATCGGTAGGTAAATAGGTACTGATATCCTAGGCCTACAAATAAAAAATAATCAAAGAAAAAACCATTATGATCTCAATATGTCCTGTCATAAATTAAGCTAGAATTTATTTTATCGATAAAATTATCGTTAAAGATTATGGGTCAAGCCCTATGGTAAACATAACAAAATAATATTTTCCTAAAAACACTACTTCTAACGAATCCTTAATAAAGTTAAGTTTATGATTTCATTATATACTACCTTCTTTTCTTCATTTATTTACATAAATTTATCACATATTCACCTTTTTTAATGTAACGTATAACTATACCCACAAAATTTCATAAGTTTTTGTAATCCATTAGTTTGACAGTTTGACTTTGACACTTGTCATTTGACGTCGACTGGGTGCGTTCCGAAGTATGCACTAATAATTATTGTTTGAATAATGTTTAATTTTGTTGTTTTTAATTTTATCTTACATTTTTTTTTTAAATTTATAAGTTATGTGAGTGTCGGCTGGCGGGTGGTGCAGTTACCTTTGTTACAAGTACGTGCAAATACCATACTAATATTTATTTATTGAAATATTTTATATAAACTAATTATTTATTTATTTTTATAAACTTATTTTTTTATATTTTATTTATAATTATGTCTGATAATGAATCTTTTCATTCAGCTATAGAGTCCAGCGATTACAATTCTTCCAACGATGAAAGTTTCATCTCGGTTACTGGTACACTCGGTGACTTTGTGAGGGAAACATTTCACAAACTAAACAAATGTTTAATCAATGTCTGTCACATCAACGCACAAAGCATTCCCAGCCACTATAGCGACTTGGTTGAGACGTTCTCTGACTCCAACGTCCATGCCATTTTGATCTCGGAGACCTGGCTCAAACCTCATCTTCTTTCTACCTCCTACGCTCTTCCCGGCTTCATTCTTATTCGGAATGATCGAGTCGACAGAAGAGGGGGCGGAGTGGCTATTTATCTACGTAGCAACTTTTCTTTTAAAGTCTTATCTTCGTCAATTTCTAGCAACCATACTTCTGCGGAATTTCTTTTCCTTGAAGTTTGTGCCAATGGGGCTAAAGCCATTCTTGGTGTAGTTTATTCTCCTCCTGCAGTTGATTACTTCTCCAATCTCGAAACTATTTTAGAATCTTTAGGTTCAGAGTATACTCACCATATAATCATGGGCGACTTTAACACCGATCTCCTCTCGCTTTACTCAATCCGTTCGCGTAAACTACTCCAGCTTGTCGAGTCCAGCAGCCTCCACATTTTACCAATGCAAGCTACCCACCACAACGTTGATGGGATAGATACCTGGCTAGATTTGATTCTTACCTCTGCTCCTTCTCTAGTTCGTCGTCATGGTCAAAGTATAGCACCTGGTTTCTCACATCACGACTTAATCTTCCTCTCATATTCCCTGAAACCACCTAAACTCTGTCCCAAAGTTATTAACGCGCGTTGTTATGGTCGGATTGATGAGGGTAAACTTCGAGAGGATGCATCAAAACTGGATTGGGAACCTATATACGAAGCTCCCACGATCAATGCCAAGGTTACTACTTTCACTAAACTGGTGGTGGGGTTGTATGACGTCCATGCTCCTTTCAGGAAAATCAAAATCAAGCGTCTCCCCGCTCCTTGGATGACGGAAGGCATCCGAATGGCTATGCGGCGAAGGGATCGGGCATTCCGCAAGTTCAGGAGAGACCGTGATGACGACAATTGGGCCCTTTTTAAGTCTGCAAGGAATAGGTGTAACCAAATGATTCGCAACGCCAAACGCCGTCATATCCTTAATAACATCGATTCTTCGTCACCCAATAATATCTGGCGGTTCTTAGGGACTCTAGGAATCGGTAAACGGGGCCGTATTGATTCACAGGTGATGGTTGGTTTAGATGATCTCAATAAATATTTCACAACCTCTGCTCTTATTGATCATCAAACCACGCGTTCTACATGTGACTACTTAGCCCACCTACCACGTCTCAACATTGACTTCTTCCATTTTTCTCAGGTTGCAGAGGCCGACATCAAAAAGATTATTCTTTCTATTAAATCCAAGGCTATAGGTAACGATGGCATTAGCCGTCGCATGGTTACACTTATCCTTGACTACATCCTTCCTGTTCTTTCTCACATTATTAATTTCTCTCTCGATTCCGGGACATACCCATCTTTATGGCGACACGCCTTCGTTATTCCCCTACCTAAAATTTCAAATCCTACTCTTCCTAACCACTTTCGACCTATCTCTATTCTTCCTTTTCTATCTAAAGTGCTTGAAGCCTGTGTCCATAAGCAAATGACACAATTTGTATATCGCAATAATTTGTTAAGCCATTTTCAATCCGGTTTCAGGCCTGGACATAGCACCAGCTCTGCTCTTCTCAAAGTGACTGGCGACATCAGGGCAGGCATGGATGAGACCAAAGTTACAGTTTTGGCCTTGGTGGATTTCTCGAATGCCTTTAATGCCGTCAGTCATGATATCTTACTTTCTATCCTCTCTCATCTGATGTTCTCGTCCAATGCTCTTAACTGGTTCTCATCCTATCTTCGGGGGCGCCAACAGTCGGTGCGCGTAAATGATTCTTCGTCGAAATGGCGCGATCTTGACGCTGGTGTTCCTCAAGGCGGAATTCTTTCTCCTCTATTATTTTCCATTTTTATTGATCTTATTACTAATGTCCTCCAGTGTACGTTTCACCTTTACGCCGATGATCTGCAGATATATGCTCAGGCTAGTGTAAATGATTTATCTGAGGCCATCACAAAGATCAACGGTGATCTTGCTGCTATCAAAACCTGGTCAGACAGGTTCGGCTTGACTGTAAATCCGTCCAAGTGCCAGGCAATTGTGATAGGGAGTCAACGCATTTTAAGCCGACTTAACACAGACTCGTTACCACCAGTCATCTTTAATAGCTCCACTATCCCTCTTAGTTCATCAGTCAGGGACCTCGGCATTTTACTAGACACAAACCTCAACTGGCAAGCTCAGGTAACAAGTGTTAGTCAGAGGGTTACAGGTACTTTGCGAACATTATACCGTCTCAAGAATTTCCTCCCATTTAAAACTAAACTTATGCTCGTCCAGACGTTGATTTTTCCCCTAATTGATTATGGTGACGTATGCTATCTCGATCTGAATGCAGACCTCCTTAACAAGTACGATCGACTTCTAAACAACTGCATTAGATTTATTTTTAACCTTCGTAAGTATGACCATGTGTCCTTTTACCGTTCTGAACTGAAATGGCTCCCTATTCGGCAGCGCCGTAGTTTGCGCGTTCTCACTACTCTTTACTCTATTATTAACTCTCCTCATACTCCATCTTACCTGTCTTCTAGCTTTCATTTCTTGTCCTCCAACCATAACAGAGATCTCCGCTCTTCCAACAATCTCTTACTTTTATGCCCCGCTCATTCTACTGGATTCGTGGGATCCTCTTTCTTTGTTCAATCGGTTGTACTCTGGAATGCGCTGTCCCCCGAAATCAGGATGGCACCTAACCGTTTCAATTTTAAAATAAACGTTCGAACGCTACTCTTTAACAGCAGCTGAATCCTTACAAAGTTATCAACTTATTAGTTTATAATTTATGTATGTATTGTATATATATATAAATATGTATGTATGTAAGTAATGGAATTTATGTATATTTTATATGTATGTATGTACATATTAGCATGTATTCGATTATGTATTTTTGTGTATATATAATGCTTTTTTTATTTCTCGACCTTTAATATACTTTTATTATTATCATTTTTATATATCTAGTTTTCTACAATCTGCACCTACATATTCTTAAGTTTACATCACCCAAAGGTAGACTGGCAGAGAATGCTTTTAGCATTAAGTCCGCCTTTGTACTCTATTTGTACATTAAGTGTTAAATAAATAAATAAATAAATAAATATGTATATTAAAAGAGCGATCGAGCAGAACCGGGGGTCAAAAGTGTTCGTACAATCTCTTGGAAGAAGCCACCTGACGAAGCTGACCACAGCAAGTGGAGAAGTCGTTTCTTCGAAGCCGGCAGTGCTCTCGGAAGTGGAAAGCTTCTATGGCCGGTTATACGCTTGCATGCATCTCGACCTGATCCTGAAAATGAGGGTCCTAGAGCCACTCTAACACGCCACTACACTGAAGACCTGCCAGAAGTCAACATTGACGAAATCGTGCGGGCTCTTAAACAGCTGAAAAATGAAAAAGCCCCTGCAGAGGATGGCGTTACAACAGAGCTGTTAAAAGCTGGAGCTCCAAAAGCTCTTTAATGCTGTCCTGTTTGAAGGGAGAACTTCGGAGGCGTGGAGTAGAAGTGTAGTCGTCTTGTTCTTCAAGAAAGGAGATAAGACCCGGCTGAAGAACTACCGACCTATTTCTCTTCTAAGCCACGTCTATAAGCTGTTTTCAAGAGTCATCACGAACCGCCTTGCGCGAAGACTTGACGAATTCCAACCACCGAAACAGGCTGGATTTCGGAGCGGATATGGCACCATAGACCACATCCACACAGTGCGGCAGATTATACAAAAGACCCAGGAGTATAATCAGCCCTTGTGTCTAGCATTCGTGGACTATGAGAAGGCCTTTGACTCGATTGAAATCTGGTCCGTTCTGGAGTCTCTGCAGCGATGCCAAGTAGATTGGCGATATATCCAAGTGATGAGATGTCTCTACGAAGCCGCCACCATGTCCGTCCAAGTACAGAATCAGCAAACAAAGCCTATACCATTGCATCGAGGAGTGAGGCAAGGGGACGTTATTTCCCCGAAACTATTCACAAATGCAATGGAGGATATGTTCAAGACGCTGCACTTGAAAGGGCGGGGCATCAACGTCAATGGTGAATACATCTCTCACTTGCGATTTGCAGATGACATTGTCATCATGGCGGAAACGCTACAGGACCTGCAACGAATGCTGAATGACCTGGCTGACTCCTCTGTACGCATCGGCCTACGGATGAACTTGGATAAAACCAAGGTCATGTTCAATGAACATGTACTACCGGAACCGATAGCGGTGCACGGCGCCGTTCTCGAAGTTGTTCAAAAATATGTGTACCTCGGGCAGTCATTGCAGTAAGGTAGAAACAACGAGGTGAACAGGAGAATTCGGTTGGGTTGGGCAGCGTTTGGTAAGCTACGTCAAGTCTTCTCATCGTCGATCCCACAATGTCTAAAGACTAAAGTCTTTAATCAGTGCGTCCTACCCGTCATGACATACGGAGCCGAAACGTGGACACTGACGGTACGGCTGGTCCACACGTTCAAAGTCGCTCAGCGGGCTATGGAAAGGGCTATGCTCGGAGTTTCTCTTAGGGACAAAATCAGAAATGAGGTGATCCGGCAGAGAACCAAAGTTATCGACATAGCCCACCGGATTAGCAAGTTGAAGTGGCAGTGGGCTGGCCATATTAGCCGAAGAACCGACAACCGTTGGGGTAAACGAGTTCTTGAGTGGAGACCGCGCCTTGGCAAACGTAGTGTAGGACGCCCTCAGGCCAGGTGGAGTGATGATTTACGCAAAACGGCTGGCAGGAGCTGGATGCGAGAAGCCGAAGATAGAACAAAGTGGAGTGCAATTGGAGAGGCCTATGTCCAGCAGTGGACTGCGATAGGCTGATGATGATGATGATGATATGTATTTACTGTGATGGTTTTCATATAAATTTCTTCGACATAAACATAAATAAGATCTATTAAGCCAATGACAACTTACCTGTGAAATCAATTCCGTGGATTACTTAGATGCCCTGTCATTCAAAACGGGTTACAATGTGTATTTGTTTGTTTTCTCTCTCTTACTTGTAGAACTTTCATATAGAAGTATCCTCTTGCTCGCACACTATGTACACATACGTCTATTCGTTAGTATATCCTAAGTTTATGGACATAACTTAATAGATGTTTTATTGATTATTTTCATGAATGGCTGCTTTTCTAAAACTCTCATAATAATAATGTCGAATATCAACCTATTTTTTTTTTTAAATACTGCATTTTTTTGTAGTTTAGTGTGCCAGGTATCGCTATAACGTTGTTAGAAAATATGTTCATGATAATTCTTTTTGGCGTTGCTCGAACAGAAGTGTGTGTAGTGCATCGATTACTCTCAACGCTGATGAGACTGCAATAATTACAAGAAATAGAGTATCTTTACATTTTTATTAGAGAAATATAGACAAAATGTATAGGGAAATGGTGACAGAAACTGCAAACAGAAAATATGCGAAAACATGTCAGCGGTCAAAAAATATTACGAGAAGACTGTAATGAATTTTGTAAGAGAAAACCCCACTACATCTACACAAATGCAGCCGTTCGAAGCCGTTAGAGATACGTTACATAGGACCAGGAAGAAATATTTAGATGTGACCAAAACCGAATACAGTAAATCGCTGGATGTCGTCATTCCTGCAATGATAAAAAAAGATTTCCTGGTGAACGAGTATGAATTAGATGCTGGAAATAAAATTATTATATTTAGTAGCCCTATCTGTAGAACAGTATTACGGTCTTGTGTTAACAACGGCAAACTGGTTTTAGAGGATGGCACATTTAAAACAAGTAGGTACCCTGGCCATATTATCAACTGTTCACCGTATATGTGGATGTAAACAGTTGTAATGACACTACTAATGTTAGGCCCATGATTTACGGGTTGATGCCAAACAAGACTGAACAGTCATATACCGCAATGTTCACAATTATACGTGATGTACTTCAAATCGACCTTAAATGCTACAAATGTGACTATGATTTGGTACAGATTTCCGCTTGTAGAAATGTTTTCCCAGGAGTTAAAATATCAGGTTGTTTCTTTCATTACCCCAAGGCAGTAGAAAAGAATGCTGAAAAACAGGGTTGACTGCGATACCGAAAGGTAGACAAATGGTCACATATATAAAAAACTTGCCACTTTTACCTTCCTCTCAAATAAGTGAAGCGTGGGAAGAAATCCTCGTTAATAGTCCAAAATGCGAAGAAATGAATAACTTTAAAGAGTACTTTTTGCAACAGTGGTTAAAAAACCCAACGTTAATTTCCTGCTGCAACGAAAGACATAGGACCACCAATGCTCTAGAGGGATGGCACCGACGCATTGGTGTTAGACTCCAACAAGGGCCGACTTTAATAAAGTTTATTTATAAACTTAAAATAGAAGCACGTTACCAAGACATGCTGGTTCGTGGTACTTTCTTTACAAGACAGAATAGAAAAAGAAAAGATCAAATTTTTGACCGAAAACTGAGCCAAGAAACAAATAAATGCATTGAAATTTATACAAAATATTTGTAAGATTAAACTCATGCTCGAGTAAAAGTCATAAAAGTTAAAAAATAACCCTGATTTCATTAATATAATATGTCTATTCGATGTTTTTTTTTTTAGGTTTTGTACCTATGTATTAAAACATTTTTTTATAATAAGAATAATGAGTTGATTTAAAATCGTATTTAATGCAGTTTCATTTGAGTGTACATGTATTAAACAAAACACAAACTAGTCAATTTGCAATTAAGTAATTTTGCGAACAAGTTATTTTAATATTAGGACAATCAAAGAGCAGGCAAGGCAAAATAACATCTAGTCAATTTGCGACGCAGTCTTTGAGCTACTTAGTCATTGTGCTATCTATACAACATAAGACCTAAGTCATTTTGCTATATAGACAACCCACCTCTCAATATTAGTATATTATTTGAATATATACATCCCTACTTTCGATTATACGTACCTAATAATTTAATTTGAAGTACGTATTTGTGTATGTATTCACCAATCTGCTTCTGGCACTAAAAATACGATATGGAAAATATATTTGAATCTGCTGGAGTAGCTCAAATTCCACCAGTAATTGAATATAAAGAAGTACATATTTCCTTTAATTTATTTATTTTCCAGGGAGTGAACTGACGGCAAATCTAAGAGAGTTTCGAAACCTGCTCATCACAAGACCCATAACGTTCCACGCAGCTAAGTTCTTCATCATGGACTACACTATACTCGTCTCTATGAGCTCTGTGGTCGTTACTTACAGTATAATTATGTTGCAGAGCATGCAATAATCCTAGTCTAATACTGTTCATAATTTATTAGGCTTAGTATTTTGCTGGTAATAATAGTAGATTTTTTTTATTGTAAATTTATTTATTTAAAAATACTACTTCATGCACACAGTTTTTGTACAATGATGCTGAAAGCAGTTATCTACCTTAAGATGATGAAGAGTATTAGTACAGAATAAACACGCGCAGATAATTTGACGTACAGTCGCCTGCACTGAAATGTAAACGTTGTCAATAAACACAAAATATTTCAAAAGAGGTCTCTCAATCTTAGGTTAAGTTAAAAACAATGTAATCAAAGTCTTTATCACAATTTTATATGCATTGTTTCGCAAAATAAAGTAAGCAAATCGTGATTACTAATTACTACCTACTTTAACCTTCATTATTATGTATACATAATAATGATAATTTTTTGTTACATAGTACATAGATATCGAGGAGCAGAATCTTCTTACACAAGCATTCTATGCTTAAAAGGAGGCTCTAAACACCTATGTTTGTTGAACGAATACTTGTACCAATCAATTATTATTATTATAGTTGCCACTATGCCTTACACGGGATAGCAATGCCTGTTTTGTGTACGGGCGTTTTCCAAGAACAATCGAAATCGAAATATGCGACTAACGCGTGCGATCGTCGACTATTTCGACTTTATTATCGGTCTCGGGAAACATAGAACAATTTTTTTTTTGTATGAAATTCGTGATGCTATTTAGCCAACATTCAGGAATTTAGATCAGTCTCGCAAACATCATTCTTTGAAGTGATGCCATTTATAATAAGATTTATTTATAGTAGAAAACATTTTCGAGTTTTGTTTAAATCAGGCAGCATATTATAAAATATGGTAAATATTGGAATTAATAATTTTATTTATTATTATTACTATTTTGATTGACAAAATTATTTTATAAATTGTACGTTTATACATTTCACGAAAAAATATAAGAAATCATTATATCTGTATGGCCACACGTGAACACGTCACAATATGTCTACCTTAACGGATAATTTATTATAATGGTGATTTTTTGTTTATTTTTCCATTTGTCTTTCTAGATATTCGGCATTAACTTACAGAATATATACTGTGTTGTATGTTTATCGTTGAGTTGAGTAATTACTTCTCCGTTTCAGCATTCTTAAAGTGTAACGAGAAATTGACTTTTGTATATTTTTGATTCAGTTAATTGTGGACTAATAACGTTGAGTTTGGTAATTATTACTCTGGCTCTATAATTTTGTGGACTAACATGGATTATAGAACATGTAAAATTTGCGGTATCAAGGAGGCCAGACTTTTTGGAAAAAAGTGGCTTTTTTCCAAGTTTCCTCTAGATGCAGTCCGGTAAGTGCCTTTTCATTAGTTAAAAATATAGTTTTCTTCATTCCTGTGTATTGAGCCGACTGCTATTAAGATTTATTTAGATATTAAGAGCCATCGAAAGTATTTTATTTCAAATAAGTATATTTGGGCATCAGATAAATACCCATTTGGGCAAATTCTTAATTTGAGTATAAGTGAATTCTTGGATAATTAGTTTAATATAGAAAAATATAAGAACCACATATATTATATCTGGGTAAATACCCCAAGAGCGGGGAAATTATGACTGACCTGGAGGCTTAGACAATACCACACGATACTTTTTCCGCACACGCTAACGCGGGAAAATGTAAGCATTTGACATATAGTTGACAATACGTCACGTGACTGCTGCTAGATCGGTGGACCAAAAACAACAGTAGCGTGTGCCAAAAAAGAAGCGTGTGGCATTTGTCTAAGCCCCCTGTTGGTCTAGTGATTAGTGACCCTGACTGCTAAACTTCAGGCTGTGGGTTCGAATCCTATACAGGACCCACAAATTGTTGTTCCGAGTCTGGGTGTGTCCGTGTTTGTATGTATGTGAAGTCCCCTGCAACACAGGGCTTGTACCCAAGTGCGGCTTGTCTTACTTATACAATACAAGGAATTGTTGTATTGTCTACTTGTTCATGCTAATAATATATGAATGGAGTACCAAAACTTAGCATGTTTGTTATCATCTTCTAATGTTTAAAAATCTTGTGTCACGGTGTTTTGGGTTGCAATCTTCTGAAACGGCTCACCAATTTTAAAGATTTTTTGTATATTTGGTAGGAATATATAATAAATTAAGGAATACTACACCATACTACCTACCCCCACCCCCCATTCCACTTTTCCTGATAATTTATATGACAGAACAACATAACAATTAGCTAGTCGAATATTAAAGTATTCTATTTATTAACCTACTGTAAAGAATGTAAAATGTCTATTTGATTATTTTTGGTTGTAAATCATAATTTAACTTTTTACATTTTACCAATTTTTTCAGCTGTCGAGAATTGTTAAAAGTGGTTAGTACACCAATAGAAAAACTACGTGAGCAAAGATTAGTATGCGCAAATCACTTTGGAAAGAATGACTTTAAGAAAAAAGGCAAACGTCTAAAAAGCGTGCAATTTCTGCTTTGCATTTAACAGCCTCTGACTGACTATTAATTGGATACATTTCCACAACACCTGCATCAAGATACAAAACCAGTTGGTAAGTAACCGTTATAGAGTAGTTCTCAGTGTCAATGTCAAAATTAATAATAAATTTGTAATCGAGCTACGAAGGATACATTCACTTTATCGATATCGATAAATCAAATATCGACAAATCCGTACATCTCTCTATGTATTGCACATCCCTATCTGTCAGTTGTCAGAAGTCAATATGACAGTGCGTAAAACTTTACAAACTTTTTTTGTAATATTATAATATTATATATTTATGCAACCTATCACTGACCCAGGGAGTTTTCCCTGATACCTTTAAAAAGGCTATAGTACACCCGATATATAAAAATGGAGCCAATGACATAGTGAATAACTATCGCCCAATATCAGTCCTTCCCGCCATGTCTAAGATACTAGAAAAAGCTCTAAATTACCGACTAGCTAAGTTTTTAGAATCAAAACAGCTCCTAGCACCGAATCAATATGGCTTTAGACGAGGCCTATCTACGAATGATGCTGTGTCCTCCCTCATAGAGCACACAATAGAGCGTATGGATAGAGGTGATACCTGTATTGGACTCTTTCTAGTTATATCCAAAGCCTTTGATACTGTCTCCGCACCGATACTATTAACGAAAATGGAAGCTCTAGGGATAAGAGGTGTACCACTAGAAATATTCTCAAACTACCTCTCAAATCGTACACGATCGGTAAAAATAGGTGATATCATCAGCGAGTGAGAGAGGGATGTAAGGGGGCGTATCACCATCTTTCGCTCCAAGCCAACCTCACCTGCACGCGGTACATCCTGCTGTACAACGAACGAGGCTCTGGCGACCGGCTGGTGGCGGTATAACCATCCCAATTTAAGGCGTAGCTAAAGTAATAGGTCAGTGACGGGCAGCAGCGTCACTGATGCGAGAGCTACGCCCTGCGATCGCCAACCCGCCTGCCCAGCGTGGCGATTATGGGCATTACCCTAAATGCACAAAGCACTAAGGCCACGGCCCCCAGTTCCCGGCAGTCACGCTATTCCTGGACATGGTGGCGTCCACGGTAACGGCGTGGCGGGGGGTGCTAAGAATCTCCGGGCTACGGAAGGCCACCACAACCGACTGACCCTGGCGACGTATAACGGACGCACGCTACGGCTAGACTCGCATCTGGCACAACTTGAGGTGGAACTTGGGAAGATTAGGTGGCATATCCTCGGGTTAAGTGAAGTCCGAAGAGAGGGAGAGGACACCATAACCCTCGAGTCAGGCCACCTTATGTACTTCCGCGAGGGAGACCAAAAATCCCAAGGTGGTGTTGGGTTTCTGGTAAATAAGTCCCTTTCTGACAACGTTGTGGAAATGTCTAGCGTGTCGAACAGGGTAGCGTACCTCATTATCAAGCTAACCGAGAGGTATAGCCTCAAGGTAGTGCAAGTGTACGCACCGACCTCGGCACATCCAGACGACGAAGTGGAGGATATGTTCGATGACATATCGAGGGCCCTCCACTCCACCACTAAAACCCACTACAACGTTGTTATGGGGGACTTCAACGCTAAAGTGGGAGTACAAAATTGCAGCGAATTGGTAGTAGGATCCCATGGATTTGGAAGCAGAAATCATAGGGGGCAAATGCTAGTCAACTTCCTCGAACGGGAGGGGCTCTTCTTGATGAACTCCTTTTTCAAGAAACGGCCCCAAAGGAAGTGGACGTGGCAAAGCCCCGACACTATGACAAAAAACGAAATTGACTTCATCATGACGGACAAGAAGCATATATTCAGAGACGTCACCGTGATCAACAGGTTTAATACCGGTAGTGATCACCGACTTGTCCGAGGCTCTCTGAATATCGACTTCAAGGCGGAACGTGCCCGTCTGATGAGGTCCAGGCTTCGACCTACTTTGCTCCAAACCATGATAGGATCCGAAGCGTTCCAGTCAAACCTGGATAACCGATTTGCTGCCATGGAAACCACAACAGACGTAAACCAGAAGCTCGTAAATGTGGTTCGGATACTCAGGGAAGAAAGTACGAGATTTTGTGAAATGCAGCGTAAGGGCAAGAAGTCAAAGCTTTCGGAAAAGACTTTAGGGCTAATGAAGGAACGACGTGAAAACCCACCCGTCACTTCGTCGGAAAAGCGCGCTCTAAACCAAGAGATCAACAAGCTTATACGACACGACCTTCGGTGCTCCAACACTCTTTTGGTTAAAAGAGCGATCGAGCAGAACCGGGGGTCAAAAGTGTTCGTACAATCTCTTGGAAGAAGCCACCTGACGAAATTGACCACAGCAAGTGGAGAAGTCGTTTCCTCGAAGCCGGCAGTCCTCTCCGAAGTGGAAGGCTTCTATGGCCGGTTATACGCTTCGCATGCATCTCGACCTGATCCTGAAAATAAGGGTCCTAGAGCCACTCTAACACGCCACTACACCGAAGACCTGCCAGAAGTCAACATTGACGAAATCGTGCTGGCTCTTAAACAGCTGAAAAATGGAAAAGCCCCTGGAGAGGATGGCGTTACAACAGAGCTATTAAAAGCTGGCGGTAAACCCGTACTGAGGGAGCTCCAAAAGCTCTTTAATGCTGTCCTGTTTGAAGGGAGAACTCCGGAGGCGTGGAGTAGAAGTGTAGTCGTCTTGTTCTTCAAAAAAGGAGATAAGACCCGGCTGAAGAACTACCGACCTATTTCTCTTCTAAGCCACGTCTATAAGCTGTTTTCAAGAGTCATCACGAACCGCCTTGCGCGAAGACTTGACGAATTCCAACCATCGGAACAGGCTGGATTTCGGAGCGGATATGGCACCATAGACCACATCCACACAGTGCGGCAGATTATACAAAAGACCCAGGAGTATAATCAGCCCCTGTGTCTAGCATTCGTGGACTATGAGAAGGCCTTTGACTCGATTGAAATCTGGTCCGTTCTGGAGTCTCTGCAGCGATGCCAAGTAGATTGGCGATATATTCAAGTGATGAGATGTCTCTACGAAGCCGCAACAATGTCCGTCCAAGTACAGAATCAGGAAACAAAACCTATACCATTGCATCGAGGAGTGAGGCAAGGGGACGTTATCTCCCCGAAACTGTTCACAAATGCAATGGAGGATATGTTCAAGACGCTGCACTGGAAAGGGCGGGGCATCAACATCAATGGTGAATACATCTCTCACTTGCGATTTGCAGATGACATTGTCATTATGGCGGAAACGCTGCAGGACCTGCAACTGATGCTGAATGACCTGGCTGACTCCTCTGTACGCATCGGCCTACGGATGAACTTGGATAAAACCAAGGTCATGTTCAATGAACATGTACTACCGGAACCGATAGCGGTGCACGGCGCCGTTCTCGAAGTTGTTCAAAAATATGTGTACCTCGGGCAGTCATTGCAGTTAGGTAGAAACAACTTCGAGGACGAGGTGAACAGGAGAATTTGGTTGGGTTGGGCAGCGTTTGGTAAGCTACGTCAAGTCTTCTCATCGTCGATCCCACAATGTCTAAAGACTAAAGTCTTTAATCAGTGCGTCCTACCCGTCATGACATACGGAGCCGAAACGTGGACACTGACGGTACGGCTGGTCCACAAGTTCAAAGTCGCTCAGCGGGCTATGGAAAGGGCTATGCTCGGAGTTTCTCTTAGGGACAAAATCAGAAATGAGGTGATTTGGCAGAGAACCAAAGTTATCGACATAGCCCACCGGATTAGCAAGTTGAAGTGGCAGTGGGCTGGCCATATTAGCCGAAGAACCGACAACCGTTGGGGTAAACGAGTTCTTGAGTGGAGACCGCGGCTTGGCAAACGTAGTGTAGGACGCCCTCAGGCCAGGTGGAGTGATGATATACGCAAAACGGCTGGCAGGAGCTGGATGCGAGAAGCCGAAGATAGAACAAAGTGGCGTGCAATTGGAGAGGCCTATGTCCAGCAGTGGACTGCGATGGGCTGATGATGAAAATCTTCACCTACGCTGACGACACTGCGCTTATTGTTCACGGACATAACTGGGAGAGCACTCGATCAAATGCGAAAGCTGCAATGTCTCAGGTCCTGGCGTGGTTGTTTCGAAATCTACTCACTATCAATGTAACAAAAACCGTGTTTGTACCTTTTGGTCCGAGATCTACAAGCTTGCCTAGTGCCAATACATTTATTATTAAAGCGCACACATGCTGGACCGAGAGTTCCAATTGTACGTGCCCGCAAATCCTCAGAGCCTCGCAAGTCAAATACCTGGAAATAATCATCGACCAATATCTTACATGGGATCAACACATTAACTCACTCGCCTCTCGAATGAGGAAACTAATTTATGTATTCAAAAACCTCAGAAACGTGTCTGACTTCAAAACAATGTTAACAGTCTATTACTCGTTGGGCGAATCGCTATTGACTTATTGCAACCTAGCTTGGGGAGGTGCGGCAAAATGTCACCTAATAAAGCTAGAAAGAACACAAAGAGCAGTCCTTAAAGTCATGGCTAAAAAATCCTACCGCTATCCCACAGTCAAACTATACCAAGATATGCCAGTGCTCACGGTAAGACAACTCTTCGTACAACACACCATCTTAAGAACACATAGCAAATTAAAGTTTGACCCAGCCTATATCCAAAAACGAAGAAAAGACAGAATTTACACCATTAAAAAATGCCGTACAACCCTAGCCAAGCAACACTAATTCTTTCTCAATAGCTGTATATACAATAAAGCAAATAGAGCATTAAGCATTTACCCGTTGCCTAAATTTGAAATTAAAAGAAAAGTCCATGACTGGTTAAAATTACAAGACTACGACACTACAGAGACTTTGATCAAATCAAGTTAGAACACGCTACCATTGCCACTTACACTCTATACTCTCATCCGAACACATCTTCACTTACCTACACCTACACACCACTACACCTATAAAACACACCACAAACCTATCATTATCTTAGAATTGTCAATATTATTCTTGAAGTAATTTTTATAGGCATTTCTTGCCAATAACTTTACAAATACAATAAATGCATTTTTGAAAGATAGAAAAATTTGAAATCCAGACTCAGGAATCGAACCCGAGACTTCCGGTTTGGCTACGGAAGTCTCGGGTTCGATTCCTGAGTCTGGATTTCAAATTTTTCTATCTTTCAAAAATGCATTTATTGTATTTGTAAAGTTATTGGCAAGAAATGCCTATAAAAATTACTTCAATATTCGGCCTGCGACATCATAATTTGTTAAAATGCTCTCTGTAACGAAGCAATAACAAAAGCCGTGATAGTTCCTTAACTAACGACTAGATGTCACTGCGAAGGCCTAAATTTCGCGAGCAACAAGAGATAGAAAAATTCGAAATCTAATAACATAGTCCAGATAGGTGGTTCGCTTCTGGCCCCGGTTTGGCTACGGAAGTCTCGGGTTCGATTCCTGAGTCTGGATTTCAAATTTTTCTATCTTTCAAAAATGCATTTATTGTATTTGTAATATTATTCTTAGTTTCACTTAATTTTTAACAATAGTTGTTAAATTATAGTTAAGTTACCGTTTAAGTTTTCTGTGCACTAAATAGAAATAAATGAATACCAAAGTAGTCAGACCGACTAACCACTGCTTAATTCAAAACACAGGTAACAACCTAGTTTGAGAACCAGAGGTAAACATGTCTGTACCCAAAACTAGCCGATGTTGTATTCTGATAATGCTGTACTTAATCTACTAGTCTTTTCTGTCACAAGTAGCTATTAGCAGTAACACCCTTTTGTATTAGATTAAGTACAAACTTGTAAACTTTAAGTGCTAAATAAAGAAATATTATTATTTGTAATATTATATTTTTTTTTTATGTGGTTGGCCATAAAGCCTAATAAATTGCCAGCAGATCTGATGTTCTAAGAGCGACCTCTTAAAACGTAGTGATTACTTTCTCTGTGTTCATTATGAATTGACTAATACAAGGAGAAACCCCTAGTAATGCCGCTATCCTCACGTGGATCATTCACCACATAATCAAACCTGAATTGTTAGTAAACATAATATTAGAGATTTAACTAGTATACAACATTTTCTTCCGCGACGACACAGTCTTTATTTATAAAATTATTATTGATAAACTTTCGCGATTTGTACACATTATGAAAATATACATATTACGGGTCTTAATCGCGTGAATAATTTAAGGTAAAATACCTCGTTAATTGTCCGACGTTTTGACCGTATTTTAACAGCCGTGGTCACAGGTAGACTACCCGTTACCACGGCCGTATATGTATATTTTCATAATATATATTTATTATAATATTTCAAAAGTAAAATTTATTTCTTGGTTTACATTTTGATATCAATAAATACGTCATAATTACTATTAGCACAGAATAAGTAATAGTACTACGTACTATTAGCATCTATTTTTTAGCTATTGTTCGGAAGAGTGAGATCGTTCTGAGATACCCTGTAGGATTTTATAAGTTGAAAGGTGTAGATAGGTTACAAAAATAACATTCGATCTTAAAAAACGGCAAGGTAATGCACACAGATAATTTTTATATTGCAATGTCACACACTATTACAAGTCATAAAAGTAGGAAAGTATGATTAAATTATCACGAGCGAAGAAGAGAAAAATGTAATCCGCTGCTTTCATCTGTTGACACCGGCGATGCGAGGTTTGCTAATTAGCCAACTTTTCAAAGACCGCTTGCTGAGCGCTTATAATTGATTTACTCTTCTTATTTATAACATCATTGTTTGAAACGCCCTAAAATATTATAGTAGTAGAATATAATGTTTTGGTAATACCTCTGCATAATACCACACTCATTACTTAAAATGACAACTAAACATCAACTAGAAACCTGCTATTAATAGATATGTGGACTGTTTTGGTAAGCACCAACATAAAATAATTACTTAACATGCGTAAATAAATAACCAAACTGACAAAACACACGCCAACGTCCACAATATTAATAATATTGATTATCTCACAATAATTTTACTAGCGGTATAACAGCTTCAAAACTGCCTGAAACTTATACTAGTTAAGAAAAAAATACAAAAATGAATATTAACTTTAGCAAGAAAACGCTCAAAGACGCATTTTATTCTTTAGTACCTATTAATTGGTTACTAAGAACTGCAGCACTGTCTAATACTCATCGCAAAGAAAGCAATATTTTTACTTCTACATCCATAATTAAAAGTACAATTTATGTCATAGTTTTTGGATCATTGAATATGTTATGCTTCTATCATAAAGCGAAAACATTCAGAGGAAATACTCACACCGGTATCGTAAAGTTTTCAGACGTCATACAATTAACTTACTTAAACGCTTATTTCGTATATGTTATTGATGTATACTTCGTCTGCAAATACCATAACGGCAATATTTTGAGATACTTCAAGACCTACGACCATATTGATTCAATCTTAGGTATCCCACCTTATGATAAAATTCGCAGAAACGTAATTGAGGGTATTGTTCTATCCAATGCCGTCTTTATTTGTACTTGTATCTTCGACTATGCGTGCTGGGTTCAAGCAGAAGGATGGGTAATTCCATTAATATATACTGTGGATTATTTTTATTTATTCCTTAATTTGCTTACGGTTCTTGATGTGATATCTCATGTTCTTCAAGTAGAGTATCGTCTAAAAATTATTGGAGATCTTCTACAAGTAAGTGAGTAAATTATGAGTCTAAATCTCCTTAATTGGCAATTTTTATTCATTTATTTGAATTACTTGCAGAATAATAATCAGGAATGTGATATTTCTACTGCAAATGAGACACGAGTAAAAATGCCACAAGATTTCTCTTCATGCCCTAATACAGCTTGGTTTAGTAGATGCTACTTATTATTACTCGAGCAAGTGGCTTATATTAATACGCATTATGGGTTCCGGGTAAGAATGTTATATCTTATATTTCTTGTACATCATCAACACCTTCACTATCGTCATCAGCTTTTATTAGGCCACTATTGGATGAGGCCTCTCGTATTTTGGCCCACGATACTCTGCCTTTTATTCCTTCATTCTAAAACCGTAAATTTGTCAATTTTGTATTTACAGGTAATGACACAATGTGTCAATGTATTACTCAACATGATTAGTTTGTTAAATTTAGCAATCAGAATCGTAAATGGAACCATGGTAAGTATTCCGTCCAATTTTAGTTACATAGCTAACGCAAAAAATAACAATATTTCTAAAACTATTTAATTGCCAGATTCCAGTTTTTACCTCAAGTCTTGTAACTATTCTACCAACGGTGGCCAGTATACTGAGAGCTTTGAATTATGAGTTTATGGTCATTATCTTGACGTATCGGTGCGAACAAGCCTACAAACAGAGTGATAGAATACTAGAGATTATTGATACAATGATGGGTAGTAACAAAAATTGTATGTAGTTTTTTTTTTATTTAGTCGTTGGTTATAGTAATAGCTTTCATATTAAATACTATTTGTGTTTTACAGGTAACGTAAATGAATATTTTCTAAAGTTTCGAAACCTCCTCATCACAAGATCCATCAAGTTCCACGCGGCTAAATTCTTCACCATGGACTACACTTTGCTCGTATCTCTAAACTCTGCCATCGTTACATATACTATTATTATGCTGCAGAACATACAATAAATTAATATAGTTCATCTTTTTCGTAAGTCGTGTAGGTCTTTACAAATTATGCATCAAAGATTTAAGTTTTTTCATTTTTATTCCCCATTTCATTTGTATTTTACATCTTTTATTATCATTTTCGACTTTACACGCATTAAAAAGAACAGGTTTTATGTCAACTAATATTATATTACTTTAAAATACACTTACAAAGACTATTTACCTAAACCATGCCAATATGCGGAACATTTTTCTACATATCACTTATTGAGCGAGTAATCTAAAAAAAAACTATTGACTACAATTGATTAAATTAGGTTAAAGTTGATGAAGTTATAAAATTTACTGACCATAAACGAATCAATCAACTGATAGTTTTCGCAAGAACAAAAATAATCTAGTAAGTACTGAAAACACTTCGAATAATTTTATTTATCATATTGACATTGCCTACACTGAAACACATTTCATATAATAGTAACTCACGGTAACAAGACTTTTCATGAATGAAAATAATAAAGTAAGTAAACTCAAAGTCACTCAAATATCTTTATTTCGTAAAATCAGGATAATGATTATTTGAAAACGTCCAATAGATGTGAATAAGTACTTATATTAGCAAAGTATACAGGAATCTCATTTGATGCACTAGTAATGTAAAGTAGATTGCATTAGAATTGCAACAGGCGCCTGTACAGAGTGTACACTTAAGACATAACGACAAAAGAGTCAGAAATCATATAAAGATTATTTTATTCTATAACACGTATAAATTGATTGCTTAGAAGTACAGCACTCGCTAACATTTATCGTAAAGGAACTCATCTAGCTACATCTGAGTCGATAGTTAAAAGTATAAAGCACCTGCCCTACCAACGGCGAGAAAGCGAGAAGTGAGTAGCGATTTTATTGCTTAAGAAAAGTACATACTTATGTAGATCCCCAGTAAACAAAAGAGATACAGATATTAATAGTCGATCGCTGCCCGTTCACACTGCCGGCGAGTACTCGCTCTCTACTGCATCATTCTCTTTTGTTTACACGGATAGCATCTACAATATACATCTATTGTACGTTTCATAAGCAATAAATTCGCTACTCGTTTCTTGCTCATCGCCTGCGGTGGGACAGGTGCCTTATGTACGTTATAGTTTTTGAATTCTTGAATATTTTATACATTCATTACAAAGTATTATATATATATTATATTTTAGAGGAAATATTCGCACTGGTAAGGTTTTCTATTTTTCGTTATCCTGTTGACTTCTTTATATGCTTATTTCGTATACATTATCGGTGTATACATCGTGAGTAAATACGACCGGGGCAATATTTTATGATACTTTCAAACTTTCAAACGTATTGACTCTATTTTAAGCGTCCCTAAATATGATAAAATTCGTAAGAATATTGTTGAGAGTTACATTTTATTCATTGCCATCTCTACGATATGAAAGTAGCATTCATTTGCTATATTGATTATGTTTGTTGTCTTGATGTGTTATCTCATGTCCTGCAAATAGAATGTCTCCTTAAATGATTACAGATCTTCTGCAAGTAGGTGATCTATTTGTACCTTCATCTGATCAATCAATTAATTAATCAATTTATTTATTCACCGTAAATAGAGTACAATAGTTGGAATAATTATTGATGATGTGATTTTAATATTTGTACCTAATGTATTTAGTTGTAAGATGCATCAGTGTAATGTAATTAACAATGAAAAACATGATTTTTTTATTATGATGATACAAGTCATTATGATCACCATCTTGTTCTGTTACAACTTGGTTTAAAGATCCTACTTGCTTTTGCTTATGCAAATGGCTTACATTAACGATAGTTCTTTAACTTTAATTTTTATTTATATTTTTAAATGATTTAAAGGTGTTTAGTAAGTTTTTAATAATTTCTTTTGCTGTAAAATAACCTTATTGTTAGTTAAGGTTGACACTTCAACTGAGGTCAGTTGAAATGTCAACCTTTGGTTCCAGGAAAACCCCAAAATGAGATATCACAAACGGCGCACTGCGTCAATGTGATATTCAATATAATCAACTTATTGCATTTAACATTTAGAATCGTCAATAGAACTATGGTAAAGTGTTTAACCCAGTTATTTGTGACTTTGACAATGAATAAAGTAATAATAATAATTTAATCGATATTTTTTTACTATTGTAAACTCAAACCGACACTGACATCATTATTGGACCTTCTTCAGCCCTCATAACTGTTTTACCAACTGTGAACAGTATATTAAGGGCATTAAATTATAAGTTTATGGTAATCATTCTAATCTATCATTGTAAACAAACTTACAAGCAACGTAAGAAAAATCTTATGGTTAAAATTATTAATTAAAATATTATGGTTTTGTTAAAACGTAATTTTTTTGTAACATAGAGACAGGTGACCGCAACTTTTATATCAAAAATAAATCTTACGAAATGTAACTTTGGTAAAAGATTACAGTTGAACTTCACAAATATAAAAAAAATGAATATAAAGAATGCCTTGATAATGTTTTTATTGGTTTTTTGTTTTAATAAGATTCTGGATGTGCTGTCTCATGTTCTTCAAATCGAACATCGTCTGAGAATGTTTGGAAATCTTTTGCAAGTATGATCTGTTTATGATTTTAAATTTGTGATATTTTTACTTTGTGATTCTTATTTTTCTTTTTTATTGCTTTCAGAACTGCTGTACATTGTATTTCAACAGGAGTATTACAGGTGTTTCTCTCGGTATCACATCCTATCCTAAGAAAACTTGGTTCAACAAATGCTACTTACTTTTGCTACAGCAAGTAGCTTTTCTCAACGCATGTTATGGGTTTCGGGTAAATTTTCCTTCCTCTTATTTTTACCCGACTATTTTGAAAATAGATAATGCGATAAATATGACCATAAAACATAAAGAGGTAAAGTTTGTAAATTGAGACATTCGAGAATATATCTAAAACTATTAACTTTTATTACCTAGTTAGAAACTAAAAACTAAAACTGCTAATAATATTTTAATATTTTCACTTTCTTGATAGAACAATGTTCACAGGTATTGCTGCACTGTGTTAATGTGCTATTCAACATGACTCATTAATTAAATTTGGTAATCAGGGTCATGGTAAGTCTCTAAACCTAGTTATTAGTTACATAATAAACACATTGATGAATAAAATTATCTAAAACTGTTTCAGACTCAAAAAAATTCAGATGTGTTTAAAGATTTTTCTTCTTTGACTTCGGTAACTATTCTATCAAGCGTTTCTACTATGCTAAGGGCATTTAATTACGCGTTTATAGTTACAATCCTAATCTATCGATGCGAGCAAACCTACCAACAAAGCGAAAGGATACTTGAAATTGTTGATGGATGGTTGGTTGACAATAAATATTGTGAGTAGTCTGGTATCATATAGTTTTCTTTTCTTATTTCAAATTTTACAAAATTTGTATTTTTCTTACCTAAGTACGAAAAAATAAATGTTTCAGACTGAATTACGGCAAGCCTCAACTATTGCGACATAATCGAGTCTACTCGCAGTTGAGCATTGTTGCAGTCCAGTCTTTCGTTGTCGTGTCAGGTCTGGGTCATGCCACACTCTGTTGTTAGGACGTTGTTGCAACTTTTGACTCCTCACTATATATATATTAAATTTAATCGTTTCTTCTACACAGTAAGTTCTACCATTAACTCTAATGAAATGTGTATTATTGTGTTAAAGGTGATGGCTCAAAGGCCAATCTTCTAGAGTTTCGGAACCTCCTCATCACAAGACCCATCAAGTTCCACGCAGCTAAATTCTTCACCATTGATTACACCTAACTCGTATCTATGAACTCTGTCGTCGTTACATACACTATTATTATGTTTCAGAACATACAATGATTAATCAAAATATAATATTTGCATAAATGTTTATAGAAATAGTTGAGTGAATAAATTGCGTAATATACCTATTTAGATTTTTTGAAATATCAACTCATTTATGTTGTACCTATATAATTACGATCGCATTAAAAAAAGTTTTTAAAACAGAGAATTCAATATAAAAAACAAATTAATAATTAATGTTGTCACAACATCTCTCTTTTTTTCATTGTGTGGTCAACTATTTTTTCTCTTTTGGTTGTTTCAAAAATTGCATTTACACTTTAACATACTGTTAAAGTGATGTAAAATGTTTGTTATTTCGTTAGTACGCTAAGTAATTTACAGGAAAACCTATAATTTTATTGACCTTACTACAAGGTTTTACCTTATACTTTTGTACATATTTTGTAAGGCTGTTGGTTTTCTTAATAAATAAATATGTGTCTGTCATGTAAAAAAGTATAAGTACAGTATCTTTCAAATCACTCTTATCAATTTATCTACAAATTTAAATTTTACCAATAAACACCGTTCACGTCAGTAAAAAACAATAAGCTAATTAAAATTAATTAATTACTTAACACTCTTCCCGTAATCAAGTGATGGGTTTAAAATAAAGTCTCTTTAATTTATTTTTGACTATACTGCTAACTATAAACATTGAAAATGTACATGTCATGCAGCTTATGCAAAAAAAAACAACATAAAATTTACTTGCCTTAAAAAATGTTAAAAGATACCTTTTATTATATAATTCCTCTCAACTCTTTGCTAAAGATTATTGCACTCTCAAGTATTTATCGTAAAGGAACTGAACTTTTACAACGTGAGTCGCTAACTAAAAGTATAAGATCTAAAAGGTTGCCAAGTTTAGTAGATAGTCTTAAAATCATTTATAAGAAAATTTAAACACAATTTTTTGTTCTTTTTTCTGCTACAACTTTTTCTTTTATTTATAATTTTAATTGCTTTTTAAAAATATGACTTTTTTCAATTTGAATATTCGATTTATTTACACAAAGCAAGTAACTTATGATGAACTTCAACACTTGATTTGGCTAGCTTCAACATTCTGGTCATCTCATATTTAATGACTGGACTATTGGTCTAGTGGTTGTTACTGCCCTAACTGCTACGTTGGAGGTCGTAAGTTCGATTCCCACCTAAGATAAATCTTTGTGTGAAGGGCGCAATGGTTTACTCTTTGTTTAGGTGTAACTTATCTTTAATATGTATGTATTTAGAAACATACATATACGTTTTATTATTTATATGGTTGCTATACTAGGTACAGGTTCTGATTAGTTTGGCATCAATTAGTGTGTAAGTTGTGTACGTTGTCCCAAGATAATATTATTTAGATAATCAAATTATCATCTTTAAGTTATTTATTAAATCAAGTTGCATGCAAGTTATTGTTTTTATATTGTAAAGTACTATTCCTTCAAATCATTAACTTCACAAGCTAACTATGATAAAATTCGTAAGAATATTGTTGAGAGTATAATTTTATTCAATGTCATCTCTACTTTACAGCATACATAATAAAAGTAGCATTAGTTTGCTATATTGGTTATGTTTCTTGGGTACCGGCTGAAGGATGGAGAAGCCCAACAATATACGCCTGATTATTTTTATTTTTTCTTTAATCTACTTACAATTCTTGATGTGTTATCTAATGTCCTTCAAATGAAATGTCGTCTATTTGTACCTTCATCTGATGTGATTTTAATATTTGTACCTAATGTGTTTAATTGTAAGACGCATCTTATATTATAAATGATATACGGCAAAAAAAGCCATTAGTTTCACCTTCTTGTTCTGATACAACTTAGATTAAAAGATCCTATTTGCTTTTGCTTGAGCAAATGGCTTACATTAACGATAGTTTTGGATTACGGGTAGGTACATGTTCTTTAAATTTAAATTATTTATATTTTAAATGATTTAAAGAAGTTTAGGGTTTAGTTTGAGGAATTAATTACGACGATTCATGACGTTTTTAATCATTTCTTTTGCTGTAAACCAACGTTATTGTTAGTTAAGGTTGACATTTCAACTGAGGCCAGTGGCAGTATTTTATTCTGTCTCGTTTCAGGAAAATCCCAAAATGAGATATAACAAACGGCGCACTGTGTCAATGTGATATTCAATATGATCCACTTATTGAATTTAGCGTTTAGAATCGTCAATAGAACTATGGTAAGATTTTTAATCCAGTTATTTGAGACTTTGACAATGCATAAAGTAATCATCATCATCATCATCATCAGCTTATCGCAGTCCACTGCTGGACATAGGCCTCTCCAATTGCACGCCACTTTGTTCTATCTTCGGCTTCTCGCATCCAGCTCCTGCCTGCCGTTTTGCGTAAATCATCACTCCACCTGGCCTGAGGGCGTCCTACACTACGTTTGCCAAGCCGCGGTCTCCACTTAAGAACTCGTTTACCCCAACGGTTGTCCGTTCTTCGGCTAATATGGCCAGCCCACTGCCACTTCAACTTGCTAATCCGGTGGGCTATGTCGATAACTTTGGTTCTCTGCCGGATCACCTCATTTCTGATTTTGTCCCTAAGAGAAACTCCGAGCATTGCCCTTTCCATAGCCCGCTGAGCGACTTTGAACTTGTGGACCAGCCGTACCGTCAGTGTCCACGTTTCGGCTCCGTATGTCATGACGGGTAGGACGCACTGATTAAAGACTTTAGTCTTTAGACATTGTGGGATCGACGATGAGAAGACTTGACGTAGTTTACCAAACGCTGCCCAACCCAACCGAATTCTCCTGTTCACCTCGTCCTCGAAGTTGTTTCTACCTAACTGCAATGACTGTCCGAGGTACACATATTTTTGAACAACTTCGAGAACGGCGCCGTGTACCGCTATCGGTTCCGGTAGTACATGTTCATTGAACATGACCTTGGTTTTATCCAAGTTCATCCGTAGGCCGATGCGTACAGAGGAGTCAGCCAGGTCATTCAGCATTCGTTGCAGGTCCTGCAGCGTTTCCGCCATGATTACAATGTCATCTACAAATCGCAAGTGAGAGATGTATTCACCATTGACGTTGATGCCCCGCCCTTTCCAGTGCAGCGTCTTGAATATATCCTCCATTGCATTTGTGAATAGTTTCGGGGAAATAACGTCCCCTTGCCTCACTCCTCGATGCAATGGTATAGGCTTTGTTTGCTGATTCTGTACTTGGACGGACATGGTGGCGGCTTCGTAGAGACATCTCATCACTTGGATATATCGCCAATCTACTTGGCATCGCTGCAGAGACTCCAGAACGGACCAGATTTCAATCGAGTCAAAGGCCTTCTCATAGTCCACGAATGCTAGACACAAGGGCTGATTATACTCCTGGGTCTTTTGTATAATCTGCCGCACTGTGTGGATGTGGTCTATGGTGCCATATCCGCTCCGAAATCCAGCCTGTTCCGGTGGTTGGAATTCGTCAAGTCTTTGCGCAAGGCGGTTCGTGATGACTCTTGAAAACAGCTTATAGACGTGGCTTAGAAGAGAAATAGGTAATTCTTCAGCCGGGTCTTATCTCCTTTTTTGAAGAACAAAACGACTACACTTCTACTCCACGCCTCCGGAGTTCTCCCTTCAAACAGGACAGCATTAAAGAGCTTTTGGAGCTCCCTCAGTACGGGTTTACCTACAGCTTTTAACATCTCTGTTGTAACGCCATCCTCTCCAGGGGCTTTTCCATTTTTCAGCTGTTTAAGAGCCAGCACGATTTCGTCAATGTTGACTTCTGGCAGGTCTTCGGTGTAGTGGCGTGTTAGAGTGGCTCTAGGACCCTCATTTTCAGGATTAGGTCGAGATGCATGCGAAGCGTATAACCGGCCATAGAAGCTTTCCACTTCGGAGAGGACTGCCGGCTTCGAAGAAACGACTTCTCCACTTGCTGTGGTCAACTTCGTCAGGTGGCTTCTTCCAAGAGATTGTACGAACACTTTTGACCCCCGGTTCTGCTCGATCGCTCTTTTAATCAAAAGAGTGTTGGAGCACCGAAGGTCGTGTCGTATAAGCTTGTTGATCTCTTGGTTTAGAGCGCGCTTTTCCGACGAAGTGACGGGTGGGTTTTCACGTCGTTCCTTCATTAGCCCTAAAGTCCTTTCCGAAAGCTTTGACTTCCTGCCCTTACGCTGCATTTCACAAAATCTCGTACCTTCTTCCCTGAGTATCCGAACCACATTTACGAGCTTCTGGTTTACGTCTGTTGTGGTTTCCATGGCAGCAAATCGGTTATCCAGGTTTGACTGGAACTTTTCGGATCCTATCATGGTTTGGAGCAAAGTAGGTCGAAGCCTGGACCTCATCAGACGGGCACGTTCCGCCTTGAAGTCGATATTCAGAGAGCCTCGGACAAGTTGGTGATCACTTCCGGTATTAAACCTGTTGATCACGGTGACGTCTCTGAATATATGCTTTTTGTCCGTCATGATGAAGTCGATCTCGTTTTTTGTCATAGTGTCGGGGCTTTGCCACGTCCACTTCCTTTGGGGCCGTTTCTTGAAAAAGGAGTTCATCAAGAAGAGCCCCTCCCGTTCGAGGAAGTTGACTAGCATTTGCCCCCTATGATTTCTGCTTCCAAATCCATGGGATCCTACTACCAATTCGCTACAATTTTGTACTCCCACTTTAGCGTTGAAGTCCCCCATAACAACGTTGTAGTGGGTCTTAGTGGTGGAGTGGAGGGCCCTCGATATGTCATCGAACATATCCTCCACTTCGTCGTCTGGATGTGCCGAGGTCGGTGCGTACACTTGCACTACCTTGAGGCTATACCTCTCGGTGAGCTTGATAATGAGGTACGCTACCCTGTTCGACACGCTAGACATTTCCACAACGTTGTCAGAAAGGGACTTATTTACCAGAAACCCAACACCACTTTGGGATTTTTGGTCTCCCTCGCGGAAGTACATAAGGTGGCCTGACTCGAGGGTTATGGTGTCCTCTCCCTCTCTTCGGACTTCACTTAACCCGAGGATATGCCACCTAATCTTCCCAAGTTCCACCTCAAGTTGTGCCAGATGCGAGTCTAGCCGTAGCGTCCGTCCGTTATACGTCGCCAGGGTCAGTCGGTTGTGGTGGCCTTCCGTAGCCCGGAGATTTTTAGCACCCCCCGCCACGCCGTTACCGTGGACGCCACCATGTCCAGGAATAGCCTGACTGCCGGGAACTGGGGGCCGTGGCCTTAGTGCTTTGTGCATTTGGGGGTAATGCCCATAATCGCCACGCTGGGCAGGCGGGTTGGCGATCGCAGGGCGTAGCTCTCGCATCAGTGACGCTGCTGCCCGTCACTGACCTATTACTTTAGTTACGCCTTAATTGGGATGGTTATACCGCCACCAGCCGGTCGCCAGAGCCTCGTTCGTTGTACAGCAGGATGTACCGCGTGCAGGTGAGGTTGGCTTGGAGCGAAAGATGGTGATGCGCCCCCTTACATCCCCTTACATACATAAAGTAATAGTAATAATATAAACGATACAATAATTGCATTTTTGAAAGATAGAAAAATGTTAAGTCCTGACCCAAGAATCGAACCCTAGACTTCCGTGTGCCAAACCGGAGCCGGAATCGAACCACCTAGGTATCTGAACCATTGTTACTAGACCTCAAAGTGTTCTATCCTTTCATGCTTGCGAGTTGGGCTCTCGTATGCGCCATCTAGCCGGTAGTTAAAGAACTATCTATTATAAAATAATTGGCAAGAAATGGCTATAAAAATTACTTTAATTTAAACGATGTTTTTTTACTTTTGTGAACTCAAACCGACGCTGACATCATTATTGGATCTTCCTCAGCCCTCTTAACTGTTATACCAACTGTGAAAAGTATATTAAGGGTTTATGGTAATTATTCTAATCTCTCGTTGTAAACAAACTCGTACGAACAAAGTCAGAGAATTCTGGATGCTGTTGACGCTTTGTTATCAGTTACTTTACAAATTCCACTATAGCGAAATTAGATGATTTGATTTTTATTATAAAAAATAATTAATGATACCCAAGTACCCCATATAAGAATTTAGCATTCCTTGTAATGGTTTATGACAATACACTGATATATCGCTGAGAAATAACTTATATTGGTGTAACAATAAAGAATTAGGGAGTTTTAGTCTAGGACTAGGATTTTTTTGACTTCAACTATCAACTTTAATACGAATATTATAATTTTACAGGTTAAAAGACAATCTTCTGGAGTTTCGTAACCCAAGACCTATCAAGTTCCACGCAGCTAAATTCTTCACTATGGACTACACCATATTTGTATCTCTAAACTCAGTCGTCGTTACATACACTATTATTCATCGTCGTTACATAACCTACTACAGAATTGGCATTAAATGACCCAGTACTATGTATTTCCTTTTTCCAAGTAACATGCAGAGTAATTTAGTTTGTAATTAAATGTCGTATAAACCTATTTATTTTTGTTTTCATTAAACAATGTCAATACTCTTTCACGCTGATAGCCGTGATTAAAAATGATTCTCATTTAATAAAGGTCCTAGTGAACTTAATTTTGTTTTTAATCTAGATCGAATAAAACTAAAGCTTTAAAATGTAATTAAAATATTTTGTGCCTAAATAAAGTTTTGTTAAAACGTCTATTTTTTTGTAACATAGTGACGGCAACCGCAACTTTTATGTCAAAAATAAATCTTACGAAATGTAACTTTGGTAAGAGTGACTATTAACAACTGTTGCCGTCTATAACCGCTACCCAGTCCCATCAAAAAATGGCGCTAATACCATGGCCGTCACCGTACATCTGTCAAATTGACGTCAAACGTCGGCCGGGAAGGATACGAACGATATATCTTTAGAATTATGTATTAAACCTATTTAAATATATATATATAATTGTTTGTTGATAAATAAGCTATGAGAAAAAATATAACTTTGCACATACCACCTTGTAGAATTTTATCAATTGGAAGTTAAAGGCGCGTCACGTGATTTTTTCTCCTTTTATTTATAAAAAAAATCATAAATAATAATAAAAGCCATTAATTCAAATACTAAATAATTTATACGCAATAATATAAACCACTAAACAATAATCAATCATAAAAACAACCCACTTCATACATTTTTTTTACACCACCAGCCCACTTAAGACCGGCACTTAAGTACCTGATAAGAACGACCCGAAACGTAAACAAAAAAAATATTGTTTACTTTAAACTTCAATTGTAGCGTGCCTCGAGGTTCGAGTGGCTATAAATCTTATCTTAATAGCTTCAGTCGGTCTTTGTTCGTAACATAAACAGTTCCAAGTGCTATAATATTTATTATGTAAACAAACGAGTTCCAGCTAACACGATATAGCGATAAGAGTCTTGTAATATGATACCAAAATGGAGGGTCTCACACTATTGCGTATTTATCGTAATTTATACAATTTTATTTTGCATGTTAATGTATATTCTTTAATTAAATGTTATTTACTAATTAAAAAATACAAAAATAGAGATGTTTTATACGAAAATATTAGAAAAATCACTGGTATTGCCTCGGCCCCTCGGACCCCCGGGGGTCCCTGAATTTCGTTTTTTTTTTTATTTTTAAGTTTACGAAATATCTAATCGGAGTAATTCAAATGAAATGAGTGATAAGTCTATAGATATGTATGTTATCGGTAATAGTAACAACAGTTTCCAGCCACAAGAATGTTTTTGTTATAAAAACAATAAAACAATACGATTTTTTTTTTTTATGTTCAAAATGGCGGCCAATTTACGATAAAATGTAAAATTTGTATCCAAATCGTTATTTGAGACGTTGTGTTTGTATTAAAAAGTGTTTATGACTTACCTGTCGATGTTTTTATCACAGTATAACACTAAAACAACACAGTTTCACACTGACTACACCCTTCACAAACAACACAACAACACACAATACCATGTATAAAAGCGCGCCAACGGCAACTAAATACAGACGAAATAAACAGGTTTAATATGAAATTATGGTGTAACTGTGGTATTATTATGCATCTTTATCCAACGATCTAACATTCTGCCAAGTTTGAAAAGGATAGGTGCAGGTTTAGTAGGTTTGTTTGAACTTTAAAATATAGTCGTACCGCGACCTCCAGGAGGTCGCGGACAGTCATGGGTATTTTAGTCGCGACCTCCTGGAGGTCGCGGACAGTCGAGCGGGTATGTTACAAAAAAAAGACGTTTTAATAAAACTTTATTGTTAATGTTAACTTTACTTCACAATTATAAAAAAATAATATTAAAATGCAGGCGTATTTATTAAAATAGCCTAGTTAATGTTTTTATTGATTTTTGTTTAAATAGGGCACACCAATCAAGTAAATATCTGAAATATCCCAATTAGTTAATGATATTGACAAAGCACGTTTAATGTAATGGTAATACACTTACTGCAAACCTTCAGAACGCCATCAAACCTGTACTAGTTAAGTCAAATTCATCAAAATGGAAACCGATTCCAAAAAAGAGACATCCAAAGACACATTTTATTCTTTAGCACCTATCAATTGGTTGCTAAGAAGTACAGCATTGTCTAATATCTACCGTAAAGAAATTCATCTAACTGCATACAAGTTCATGGTTAAAAGTGCAATATACGTAACAGTTTTTGTATTCTTGAATATTTTTTGTATGTATCACAAAGTAAAAACCTTCAAAGGTGGTATTCATTCTGGAATCGTAAGGTTTTATGATGTTATCCAGTTGACTTATTTGTGTTCCTATTTTGCGTACATTGTCGATGTGTACTTTGTCTGTAAATATAGTCAAAGCTGCCTTTTGCGTTACTTTAAAACCTTCGATCGTATTGACTCAATTTTAGGAACTCCTCCTTTTGATGAAATTCGTTGGAGCGTTATTAACAATACATTTCTTTCCATTGCCATATTCGTTTGTATTTGTATATTTGATTATGTTTGTTGGATTTTGGTCGAAGGATGGAAAGCTCCCACCTTATACGCAATAGATTACTTTTATTTCTTTCTTAATATGCTTACGATTCTGGATGTGCTGTCTCATGTTCTTCAAATCGAACATCGTCTGAGAATGTTTGGAAATCTTTTGCAAGTATGATCTGTTAATGATTTTTAATTTGTGATATTTTTACTTTGTGATTCTTATTTTTCTTTTTTATTGCTTTCAGAACTGCTGTACATTGTGTTTCAACAGAAGTATTACAGGTGTTTCTCTCGGTATCACATCCTATCCTAAGAAAACTTGGTTCAACAAATGCTACTTACTTTTCCTACAGCAAGTAGCTTTTCTCAACGCATGTTATGGGTTTCGGGTAAACTTTCCTTCCTCTTATTTTTACCTGACTATTTTGAAAATAGATAATGCGATAAATATGTTCACAGAATATTTAAAGGTAACTTTTATTACCTGGTTAGAAACTAAAAACTACAACTGCTAATAATATTTTAATATTCTTCACTTTCTTGATAGAACAATGTTCACAGGTATTGCTGCACTGTGTTAATGTGCTATTCAATATGACTCATTTATTAAATTTGGTAATCAGGGTCATGGTAAGTCTCTAAACCTAGTTATTAGTTACATAATAAACACATTGATGAATAAAATTATCTAAAACTGTTTCAGACTCAAAAAAATTCAGATGTGTTTAAAGATTTTTCTTCTTTGACTTCGGTAACTATTCTATCAAGCGTTTCTACTATGCTAAGGGCATTTAATTACGCGTTTATAGTTACAATCCTAATCTACCGATGCGAGCAAACCTACCAACAAAGTGAAAGGATACTTGAAATTGTTGATGGATGGTTGGCTGACAATAAAAATTGTGAGTAGTCTGGTAGTCTGGTATCCTTTCAGTTTCCTTTTCTTATTTCAAGTTTTACTAAATGTATTAGGTACTAAAATAATATGTTTTAATTTTATTACTATATCTAACCTATTTAGATTGAGTTACGGCAAGCCTCAACAATTGGGACAAGATCGGATTCACTCACAGTTGAGCATTATTGCAGTCCAGTCTTTCGATGTTTAGTTGTGTCGTGTTTGGGTCACGTCACAGTCTGCTGTTAGGATGTACGCAACTTTTGACTCCTCAATTTCTGACTTTCTCCGCTCTCTGTAAATTATACTTAATCGTTTCTTTTATACATTAACTCTAACCAAATGTGTATTATTATGTTAAAGGTAATGGCTTGAAGGCTAATCTTCTAGAGTTTCGGAACCTCCTCATCACAAGACCCATCAAGTTCCACGCAGCTAAATTCTTTACTATTGACTACACCTTGCTCGTATCGCTGAACTCTGTCGTCGTTACATACACTATTATTATGTTTCAGAACATACAATGATTTATCAAAAATTGTATCATCCGATAGAATTGATAGAAAGATTCACTAGGACATAATGAAATATTAACTAATTTATGTTGAACCTATATAATTACGACGGCATTAAAAACACATGTATTTAAAATAGAAAATATAATAGAAAAACAAATTGTTATTATTTTTCTATTGTATTTTCTGTTTGTTGTCACAACATCTCCCGGTTTTTTATTAAGTATTCCATTATTTTCTCTCTTATGGTTGTTTTCAAAATTGCTTATACAGTATGTTAAAGTGATGTAACATGTTCGTTATTTCGTTCGTACTACTCGTACCTACACAATAATTGTAATTTACAGGAAAACCTTTAACCGGCCTTACTACAGTGTTTTACATTATACGTTTGTACATACTTTGTAACGCTGTTGGTTTTCCTAATAAATAAACTTAAAAAACAACCTGTCATGTAAACTCTAAAATATCCTCAAACATTGTAGCTAAAGTATAAGTAGGGTTTGACCAATAAACGCCGTTCACGTCAGTAAAAACAAATTAAAATTAATTAATTACTTAATACCCTTCCCGTAATCAACTGATGGGTTTAAAATGAAGTCTCTTTAATTTATTTTTCACTATACTACTAGATTGAAAACATTGAAAGTGTACATGTCATGTAGTTAGGTAAAAATCAACATGAAAATTGACTTGGCTCAAAAAATAATAAAAGATACATTTTATTCTATAATTCCTATAAACTCTCTTTTAAGAATTATTGCACTCTCAAATATTCATCGTAAAGGAACTGAAGTAGTAGAATGTGGATCGCTAACCAAAAGTATAATCTACGTAACTATTTTAGGTCTCGTTAATATTGTGTTTTCATACCCCAAAATTAAAGCTTTCAAAGGTACGGAAAATGGTCTTGTCAAATTCTCGGATTCCCTCCAGATGACGTTCTGGGTTTCTTACAGTAAATATGTTATCGATATGTATTTCGTATACAAGTATGGTCGTATCGGCCTCATAAAATACTTAAAAGCTTTTGACCATATTGATTCAATATTGGGCATTCCTTATTATGACAAAATTCGTAGGACTATTTTTTATACTATCATCTTTTCCGTTGCAATTTTTTTGTTAAATTCTGTGTTTGATTACTCAAGCTGGATTTTGGTTGAGGGTTGGGAATCGGCAACTATTTATTCTATTGACTATTTATATTTCTTTCTTAATACCTTTACGGTTCTTGATATTATGTCTCATGTCATTCAAGTGGAGTATCGTCTTAAGATGATCAGAGACTTACTACAGGTAAGAGCTCACTTTTTTTCGGTCAAAATGTTTAGAAACATACATTGTATTGGAGTATTTTCGAAAAATGTATGCACTCTCAAAAATATATATGTTTTAATTAATTGCTGTTTATTTATTTACAGTAATGATTTTAATTTCAACATTGTGTTTTAGGATTATAAGAATATTAGCATCATAAAATACGATAATGGCAAAAACATCCACAATAGATCTCCTATTGGAAAAACACAGAAATCGCTGCATTCTTTAAAAATACTATGTCACAAAAGATACCTTGAAAACGCTTGGTTCAGTAAATGTTATTTGCTGTTGCATGACCAAGTAGAGTATGTGAACTCAAGTTATGGGTTCAGGGTAAGTTTGTTCTATGATTTATTGAAATACCGATTCTAGAAAATGGGAACCAAGTTCAATATCGTGATTGTCGACTTCAAAAACACAAGACTTCAAAGACAAAAGACTTGAGATCTAAATGTGAATGGGTCTAAATCCTGAAATTGATTTAAAAGAACGTATGACAAAGTTTCTTAGCTAAATTTAAAACACAATTAGTTATTATTCTTCACAATTAGTTATTACGACCTTTTCAATTTGAATACTCGATTATTATTTACACAAAGCAGTTAACTTATGATTTATTGAACCTTATCATTTGATTTTGATAGTTTTTAATTTTTTTTTTCATCTTAAATTTACTAACTGGCCTATTGGTCTAACGGTTATTGACCCTGACTCCTAAGTCGGAGGTCGTAGATTCGATTCCTACCAGGATAAATCTTTGTGTGATGAGCGCAATGGTTTATTCTGTGCCAGGGTGTAAGTTATGTTTAATATGATTGTGTGTATTTAGAAAGATACAAGTATGTTTTGTCAGTTGTATGGTTGCCATAGTAGGTACAGGCTCTGCCTAGTTTAGAATCAAGTGGTGATGTGTAAGTTATGTCGTTGTTCCAAGATATTATTATTTAACTCATCAAATTATCATCCTTAAGTTATTTGCAAGTTATTGTTTTTATATTGTAAGGTGTAACTATTCTTTCAATTATTTTACTTTACTAGCTAATGCCAAATTTTAATTTTCTAGGTCATCTGGAAGTGGGTTAGGTTTTTTATCTATACTTCCTTCAATCAGTCATAAAAATGACGATTTTTAGACGCTAATATCTCTCGTTAGCTGGATCTCAATTTACTGGTAACTTAACAAATGAGCAAAGCGTGTCCTATTCTGCATATAAATATGCAAATCAGCACACTTATATTAGCATTATGTCGATCTACTAATATTTGCGTAATTAATGTTTGAAATAATACGTTTAAGTTCAGTTTGTAACTTGAAATCATCATAAATAGAGGCAGAAACACTGTAAAAAACGCAATAGTTGGGCCTAGCATCGTGATTTACTACTTACATTAATTGTATTTTATTAAATGTAAGCAGCCTGTAAAAATATACACGGGTGCTGCCCGCCGTTTTTAAACTTAGCTTGACATGCTTCCGTGTTTCTAGATATTATATCTTATTGGAAAAAAAAATTTTCTAGCTGAAAGTAATTGATTCTATTACAGTTTTGTTTAATTGCTAACTCTATTACTCTCCCTATCACTACCTAATTCTTCTCCGTTAATTTGTTTAGGTATTAGCATACTGCGTGAATCTTCTCTTCAGTTCCATAAATTTGCTGAACTTGTCTATCAGAATTATAAACGGCAATATGGTAAGTTTAGTTCACAAGTGTGAACCAAAGTTTTAAGAAATAAATACTAACCGAACTTAGAGATGTGCGAGGTAAAATGTAGCGATGCAATGAATATTATCAAAGCTGGGTAAAATGTTATCATCAAAGCTGTGCGAAATGCTCGTTCAGACGTGTGTCAGACGGCACTTATGGGATGTATGTAAAAACAACTTGTTCTGGTAGCATTTCACCTGAGCTTCGCTAAGCGTGGCCAGGAAAATTAAATTGTTGTTTTTTAGACCGTCAGACGTGGATCCAGAATTGTGTAGAAGGATATGATAGGAAATATCTACTAAATATATGGTGAAGAATTAAAATTCATAAGTCTGGGTAGGGAGCGATTGCTCTTGTTTCCTTCCCCCTGGATCCGCGCCTAGACACCGACTTGACTGGCACTGACTTTACTGGCTTGAGATGCGGCACATTGAATATTCTCACTTTATTTCTGCAGAAGCCTACTCGCGGCGCCCACTTAGTTTTGCTCCCTAGTATATCAGCTGTCATTAGAGCACTTAACTACGGAGTGATGGCCGTCTTAATGATGTATCGGTGTGAGCAGACATACAAGCAGAGTGAGAAGATTCTGAAAACACTGGACTTGTTACTGACTAACCAAAGCAATGGTTAGTACACCAGGTGTTTAAACGCCATGATTTAAGTTATATTAGATCGATAGCCAGATAATGTGATGGGCACGATGGTTTATTCTGTGTCTGGGTGTTATTTATCTATAATATGTATGTATCTAGAAATATATAAGTATGTTTATCAGTTGTCTGGTTTCCATAGTACAAGCTCTGCTTAGTTTGGGATCAGATGATAGCGTTGTGTGAGTTGTCCCAATATACTATATTCCTTAGCTTTAAAATAAAATATTTACGCGATTAAGACCCGTAGCTTATAAAATTCTATAATGTGTACAAATCGCGACAGTACTTATTGTTTACCTAAGTGTTACACATATGGTAATTTAATTATGATGACCACCATAAGTGGAATAGATATTAACCCTTAACGAAAAATATGGTTCGCGGTATTTCCTCTTTACCCTAACATTAGTATGTGTTTCGGAAACTTTAGATTCAGAAGTTACGTACATACCTACCTACTGGTATAATTTGAAATATGTGTTTGTGTAGGTACCATTCAATCTGCTTCTGGCACTGAAAAGAATCTGCTGGGGTAGGTTATTGAATTGAATGTAAAGAAGTACTCGTATTCCTTTTGATTACTTATTTTCCAGGGAGTGAATTAAAAGCTAATCTAAAAGAGTTCCGGAACCTGATCATCACAAGACCAATCAAGTTCCACGCGGCTAAGTTCTTCACTATGGACTACACCACGCTCGTCGCCATGAGCTCTGTGATCGTTACCTACACTATTATTATGCTGCAGAGCATGCAGTAGCCTAATGCTGTTCATCATTTAGGCTAGGCACTTTGCTGTCAGAGTAGTAGAATTTGTAATTGTATTTATTTGCGAAACAGTTGCAGATTTTTGGCAGTTGTAGATTTTTATCAGTGTTTAATTTTCAGTGAATTGTTAATTTGTTAAATGCACATGATTAGCTACCTGGTAATTAGCAATAATTGTGAACATAATAAATAAGGAATATTATATTAGATAGTGAAGTATATAATATGTGTAACGACAAAAAACAACACCTTTTTTCTTAATTAGTAATTAGTTTTATTTGTGTTTACTCATGCTAAAAAGTCATTTATTAATTCAAGACAAATAATACAAGCACTAATTGCATATGTTAGTAATATGATTGTAGATAGCCATCTCGTCTGACAATGGTCTCTACACGATGCCGTTGTAATTAATGACACTCTGTTCACATATCGAAATACTTTGACGTAAACACGAAGTTGCACGAGTATTTAATGACTTAAGTTTTAGTGTGAAGTGTCTAAAAAAGTCACGTTATTGATTGGTTGCTAAGCAACAGCGAATGGCGATTGCAGCGATATGACATGCGATACAATTTGAATTAACGTTATTAATTGGTTGCTAAGCAACGCAAATGGCGATAAGTCATCAATGTTTCATAAGACGTTACGTAAAATTATCGTCCGTAAACCGACTTTACAGACAGCTATTTTTTTTAATCAATTAGATCTGTTACCTAATTACTTTGAATGAAAAACGCCTATGGGCATATTTGGAACCTTATGTCTACGATCCATAAAAGGTGTCAAGGGACACCCGGATGGAACGAAGTTCTTATCTTAATTTTTTTTTATTATAATCTTCGCAACACCACACTGTTCAATGCGAAATAGAAAAACGAAACAAAAATAACTTACAAAAAGACGGTTGTATACCGAAGGCTCGAACCCACAACTACACAATTGTCGCCAATACTGTGTACCGAATTTATGCCTCTAGACCAAATCGACAGGTGACTTCTTCGTCAAATTAGATGTTAATATCTTACGCGCACGCCGCACGGCTTGTGTGTGTGTGTCAAAAAGTGTCGTTATAACTTTTCGTGAGATTTGTTTCCGTCTAGCCCCCTTTCACATCGCGCGATAAGGAACTTCGTTCCAATTATGTTAAGAACAAAAGAGTTTTTATCCTTCCAGCCGATATCTGGCACAAGTGAACTCTTTTTTCCGTTATAACCCGTTATGAAGGAAACACGATCAGAAAGAAATTAGACGCAAGACCGACACCTAAACGTGCTCTCCAAGGTAGGGACAGGTGTGACATTTAAGAAAACGATAACATCGCCGATACCTCGATATCCTTCAATACTGCCGTAACCTCTGAATCCTATCGTGCCGAGATGCTAACACTCATTTGCGGCGGTGCATCGTCACGACACGCCTCCCGTTGAATGCACTTCTCATTAATATTGCATTAGAGGATTACTCAATAAATCATCTCGATATCGAAACAGGTGTTATTGCTGCTGATAAAAATACTAATATTATGTATTGAAATAATATATTTTTAAATAAATTATAGTGGTGATTGAGAAAATATCGTATTAATACCATACTACTACATAAAAGTTATTTATGTCTAAGTAGTCGTCTGAACGAGCTCTTCGAAGATCTATATCTGGAGATAGGTAAGCTTACAAAAAGATCAGCATCGATTGAAAAAGTAGTAGGTAGATAGTTTGGCTGGGAATATTATGCTCTCATAGATCCCACGCACAGTGGCCAACCTTATCAGAAGCTGCCTGATATTTAAAACGGCCACCCGGCTTTGGATTGCCAGTGGTAGCGTTGCTTAACCTCACTGTGTTAGAGCGCCACTTAGTCACGGACAGAAACCCCAAAATATGGTAATAAAAAATGAGAGAGGTGTCTTATAGACACCCAGTTAGAACTTAATTAGTTTCTTTTGCTATAACTGTTTTGTGTTTGTACAAACAAATATTTTAAAACATTCTGAAAGAACATAATATTCAAAATAAGGTTTTCACGCATTATATTACACACAGCCAGTTGGAACCAAACAGTTTTAAAATTAAAATTACTTTCAATAATCACTTCGAAAGTTGTTTATATCATGTCCCCTTGAACTTTTGAACCGTGTGACCAAAAACTATGGAAAAAATCACAAAGATAGCGCTTAATAAACACTTTAAACTAAAATAAGATTGGATATAACGGCATTGAGTTATTGCCGAAAAACTGCGTTTCTCAACAAAAGGGCCATGCTCATACGCTCTTCTTCTGATGAAATTGTTCAAGGTTGCAGAACCCAACACTGAGCATGATCCGACATGCTCTTGCCCGGTTTTTATTTTCGCTAGACTCTTAACCCAACCAAATGATATCGTCCGATAAGAAACTACATTACTATAAAACAAAAAAATGAAAAAACCTACGACGGGCGTAAAAAAGAATCAAATAAAATTTTATAACACCCCAAACAACAGGAGGTAAGTAACTTAAAAAAATTCGTCGCTCATCACGCTGAACACTATGAGTGTTACATTCCATTTAAATTTCTACAGAGCGTGTCATTTCATAAAAAGAGACTGATTTGACTATACAAGCAGGTCTATAATAAATACCTACCAACCTAGTTCCCTACACCCATCTTGTGTAATCAAATCAAGGTATGTTTCAAAGGCAACCCTACTAGGTATTAATTATCAGTCACCTACTCGATATAACGAAGCTCTTCATCAACAATTACATTGTCACCAAGAACCCTACAATACATTGAGGCAAGTCTATCAAACCCCAGAATTCTAAGTCAGCTAACTCCTTTGTGAAACTATAGCTGCCTTTGTTGAGAACTGCTTAGCTTCTACAGGATCAAATCTAACGCCTTTGTGCTATCTGCTTCAACTAAACCTCTATTTGGCTATTCTTTTTAAATAATTTTGCCTTTAAATTTTGGGCTACTATTGGTTTACTAGTCAAGTAGTGTATTTAAGCGGCGGTAGCCTAATGGCTAAGGCATCGGTCTCGCAATGGTGAGGTCGTGGGTTCGAATCCTTGCCATTGTACTACCGACGTGAACCCACTCCTAACACAAGCCATAGAGCTTAGCTGGAGGGGTTAACAGGATTGCTAGTAATGTGGAACCACAATCCCACATTGCTAGTTAACATTAAAAAAAAAATGTCGAATATAAACTTTTTTATATATATAAAGTAGCAAGGCGGGCCGCACTGTACTTCAGACATAACCATTAAGGCTGCAGCTCTGCTTCAAAAATCGCTTTTTCTTGTTAATAGTTCTATTGCTGCAGTCTCTTTTGAAAATTAAAATAAAATTATCAATTGACAGGACTGATACTATACTAAAAAAAAACAATAAAGGTTAGTGGTGTTTTTTTTTAAAGGAATACTTCAAAATCGATGAACAGATTTTCATCAAACTGAAAAACCATTCGTATTTTATAGACAACTTTTATTTTCATCGAGGAATAAAAATCGATTGTCAAGTCTTTTCTAGCAAACTTTACTCGATAGGTACCTACTTTATAAATAGTATAAAGAATTCAGTAATACTTGAATCAGAGTACAGGGCGTAATAAAATCTTTATTTACTCCTTTCTTAGATAAAAAAGAAGAAAAACAAAAAAACTGCCACGACACTTAATTTATTCTAGGACAAATAAAAGTTGTACTTGAGATAATAAATAAGAACCAATATCTTTTGTACAAACCGAATTAAATCCCCAGAACAATGAGCAGATCAAAACAAATTGTATAATAATTCATTCTCTTGTTTGTCTTAACGAGAACTAGGACGAAGATATTTATAGAGTGACCATGTTTGAACATGTCGGTAGGACAAAATAATAAATATTTACAAGAAAATTTAAAAAATCTAACCGTTGTGAAAATTTTGCTTTTAAACCTTCCAAATTTATTGGGTTTTTGGTCAATTTCTAAAGGTTTTTTTTGTAATGTGTTGCAATAAAATAATAAACTTCTGGTAATAATTACCACTGGAAGCTGGCAACTATATATTTTCGAAATACTCGTAGTATTTAATAACACTTTGGGAATTCTTCCTTTGATCATTTACACTTAATACAAAAAATATTTTCAATATAATCCCTCTTATTTTTAAACCAATTCTTCAAACACAAATACCAATCATATTTTTAAGCAAATGAAACACGATAAATGCTCGAATCCTAATAAAATAATAGAACATAACCACCCTAGTCGGAGTACCTGTTTATTCATTCATAAAATATTTCTATTGAGCTCTCGGCGATGATACGAACTTCGCAAATTAATTATGTTTTATGGTATTGCTAATGGCACTTTAATTAGTAAAACCGTGGTTCACCATGAAAAATTTCACGCCTCAACTCTGTTATCAGATTTTGAAATTCATTTGTGTGGTTTTTCGAGTCAAATGGAATTTATTAAGTTCATTTAGCGCCGTTTGTTATCCAAGAATTTTGTTCAAGTACTTCTAATAGAGGTTCTATTTTGAAAATTAGATTTTATTTGGAAAAGTGGATAGTATATTTTTCTTTTTTTGCCCGACTACGGCGAAGCCAAAAAGGGAAGGTAATGTTTTTATTAGTGGTCTATATATGTTTGTAATTACGTATGTTCCACCATAGCGCCTAAACTACTTATCCGATTTTGATGAAAGAGGTGTCAATCGATTCGTAATTATGACGTCTTGTTGTTGTAAATCTATATAACATTATTAATACAAATCATCAGAAATTCAGGATAGTTTTGAATAATACAACCCGGGTTTTTATGTCTGTTCCCGGGACTCAAACAATCTCCAAACCAAATTTCATCTAAATCGATTCAGCGGTTTGACGGTGAAAACGTAACAGACAGATATAAAGAGTTACTTTCCCATTTATAATATTAGTACGAATTATGAAGCTTATATATAATTCTTACATTGAAAACCAAAAAAGCAACGCAGGTTGCAGAAAAGCGTCGTAAAGAACCACCAGATACTTAAAAGAGAAGGAAGGACGCTTAAAATTTACATAAGAAAAAAAGAGCTACGGAATTAAATGAATGAATGAAGAATGAGAATCCTTAGAATCATGAGAGTCGAGGATAAAAACTATGAGAGATTTTTCTGCTAAAACAATTAACAGAAAAAAGAGAATCATATATCATATATCCAGAGAAAAGAGGCTCAAAATTCAGCGAGGCCACGCTTCAGAAATAAGAGAAGCAGACTCGTTGCTTTCGAGGGAGTTCAGGCTCCCTGCGATGAGGAGCTACGCCGATAAACTCACGGCGATAAGAGACCGCGCCTATTTCGCGTCTCTAGCAGATAACAATATCATTATTCAATTCTGATATATATTTTTTAATATTTTTGTAATTCTTTATGTTGCATCTACTATAACATTTTCTGTTGAAGCTGTGACTTATGTGGTTCAACAAATAAATGTTTATTTTCTTTTTTTTTTCTTTTACTATTACTTTTTTAATTCATCCCTGTAAAGTTGAAAATCTGTAATGTAATGTAAAAATTAATGTAAGAGTTCTCATTTTCTACCCGATTCTGGCGAAACCAAATGGAAAGGTTATGTTTTTTACTTCTATAAGTATTTTTTATTCTTTGGTTTAAGAGCATTTATTAGAAATTTCACAAAAGATAATTTTTGCAACTTTCGGAACGATTAGTTACAAAAATACACACTTTATCAGAAAAGTTAATCGGAAACCTCAAAATGTTTTTAAAAGACCTGTCCAATGATGTAGCACACGTTGATGTTTGCTGAAAAAAAAAATCTTTATCTGCTACATGTAGGCATAGTGTGCACTTCCTAAAAATAATTATTTTTATTATTTACCTAACAAACTTAGTAGCGGCTACTACAAGATTCAAGGGTTCCGTTTTTGCCATTTTGAAGGGCTTTTTTGCTGACGCATCAAAGTTTAAAACAAAATAAAAGTTTAAAAAGTATAACCCGACTACGACTTATACTATCGTAATAATAATAATAAAAAAGATTTATTCACTTAGGAAGCAAAATACTACACTTTTGAAAAGTCGATTCTACATTTACTTGTAGTGGCGTGTTCGCAAACAATAGGTAAAGCCCGAGAAAAGAACAGGCAATAAAAACTCGTTGCCACTTTTTTCAAATTGCCAATGTTTACAATGTTTCTCTGTTTGTAAACTGTATAATAATATGCAGGTAAGGTGCTACCACCATTATATTATACACCATATTAGAGGACTGATGCAAAAAAAAGAGGTCAATAATATTAGAAGAGTACACGGGATTGGATACATCAGCCTCAATGGACACAACATAGTAGGAGCATCCACTTACGATGTAAAATCTTTATGTGCACAAGTATTGGCCAATCGTGATCTAAAAAGTATGAAATAAAATATTATTCTTGGCCGATATTTGTATCCAGCAAGTATTAGATAGTGATGTAAAGAAAATAGCCGTGGACGACCACGGCTATTTTCTGGCATGGCATGGCATCTTTGATCTGCTTATCTTTGACCGATTGACAATTGTATTATGTCCTAGTCGGGTTATAGTTTTTAAAGTTTTTATTTTATACTATTTTCGGTTTGTGTAACCAAAGCAATTGGAGATTTAATCTATTCGATTTTAATCTCCAATTGTTTTGCAAAAAAAAAAAACATGTCTGTGGTCTCCATCGCAAATGTCGAATTCTATACTACAATACTTTTCCATTAAAGACATCGCTATTCGAATGACTTTGTCTAGGTCCCTAGAGCCCCTAGACACGTGGTTTAAACGCTAATCGAACAGATTAGCGTCGTGGCGGCTGCAAAACCGCGAATATATATAATTTTTAATATGATTTTCGCAGTTTTGCGCGCGCTACCACGTTATTCCAACGTCATTTTATTCGATTAGAATTTATACCACTTGTTTGGGGGGCTGGAACATACACTTGCGCTAAGGAAGGTATTTCATAGAATATCATCATTCTATGATGGACATCGTTGTGTTAATCTTCCACAAACGGAGGGCATTTTGAAGAAAACTTTTTTACAAAAAAACATTACAACTTAGCGACTTCAATCAGCCCTTTATTTTTTAAGTAATTATAGTAGGTACATTTTTAGAATGTTAATTTTTAGCAACGCTTGTTAACCCTTTGATAAGAGTAGGTAACTACTTATCGTGTACTTATAATGCTGGGTTGTTTAATTTATTTAATTCGTCGCAGTAGGTATTTGTTTTTTTTTAAATACGACTCCCGCAGTAGGGTTCAAGCCCTATGTCGCGGGGGACTTTACAAACAACAATTTGTTTATCACACAAAGTGGTGCCCCGTATGGGAATCGAACCCATGACCTCGTGCGTAGCAGTTGGATGTGAAATTAATAAATTATTTATTTATTTAGGGTTGATTTGCTGGCATTTATTAAAGAGTTCACATCTTTATGACATTTGTATGGGACCATTTCGAAATAAACCTCTTTTGAACAAAAAAGAATTAAGAAAATTCGCCTATACAGGGTGATTTGTAATATACTATTAATAACCTCCGGCTCATGGCTTCTTTACATAACAATATATAACTTTGTAATATCAGTTTTGGAAAATCTATATTATTATTAAAAAGCTGAAGAGTTTGTTTGTTTGTTTGAACGCGGTAACCTCAGGAACTACTGATCCGTATTAAAAATATTTCACTGTTGGATAGCCCATTTATGGAGGAAGGCTATAGGTTATATAACAGCACGCTTCGACTTATAGGCGCGCAGCAGCAATGAGAAATGTTGCAAAACACGGGTAAAATTTACGCAGACGAAGTTGCGCGGGACTGCTAGTATTTATTATAATAACCTGTAATCACCTACCACTTGTTTTTGGAGTTATGACTTTAACCACCTACAGACTATTTTACTGGAGTAAAATCGTTGTTTATTGTGAGTTTAAGGTCCTAAACCTGACAAAGCAACATAGATTTTACTCTAGGGTCTTCCAGATGTGTCCATTTTCATTTTTTCATTTGTGTACGGTAAATGGTTGTGTGACAAAAGTTGATCGTAGGTGGTGAAGGGTTCATTTTTTTTTTTTTTTTTTCAAAAAATATTGTACAAAGTTATTTGGTATAATTTATTAAAAATCACGCTGTATATGATGTAGTTAGAAAAAAAAAACATCTTGAATTGAGAACCTACTCCATTTTGAAGTTGTTAAAATAGATAATACTCTGTTTTTTTTCTTCGTATCACCTTTTTCTCAGACGTACTTCCATTAAGTAGGTAGATACATACCTACCAGTTACAAATTGTAACAATGGCATGAGTAGAACCCAACGACCCCATTTAATAAGTCTGAAACATTATCCAGAACTTGTAAGAAGGCTATAATGACGTCAATACTAGTTAAGTATCGTAGGTACTCTCAATGTTTAGAGATAGTTCCTTATACAAGCGTTTTATAGCCGCCATAACTATTAACCTTTTCCGTAATTACTGAAGTCAGTATACGTAGTATGACGCCTAGGAAAACTAACGTTGGCTCCACACATTAGTTCCAACCATAGACATAAAGACTGGACTGCGCCATGACTGTGCAAACAATACCTGTTAATTGGGTAGTTGAATACAAGAAAAAAAAAATGTTTTATTTTAGACAATTTAATTTAAACTCTTTGAAAACAAGCGTTTTGCCACAATTTAACATATTTTTGAATTTTAAAGCATGAAAACGAATACTAAAAGTAATGATTTGACGATATGAACTTATGACGTCATAGACTGTTATTTCCGATGTAGAGAACAGGACTGCGCCATAACCTCACAAAATTGACCACTTTTAAGGTTCATTTCCGTGCATCGCGGCCGATCGCGAGACGCGCGCGGCTTACGACGAACGACTGACGCGCGTGGCCGATGCGACAATAGTCAGAGTATAAAAATGTATGGTGCCGTTTCCGAGGTAAGCGACAGACGCGCGCGGCCGACGACTGTCGTAAGCTGCGCGCGCACTGTGAATATTGTCGTATCGGCCGCGCGCGTCAGACGCTTGTCGTAAGCCGCTCGCGGCTCGCGATCGGCCGCGATGCACGGAAATGAAACTTTAGAAAGAGACAATGCTACTTTGTGGACAATACCTGTCAAAGGTTGATTTGACTTGACAGTCAACATCCGTATTTATGACAGAGAAAACGCGAGTGTGCGGTTGTCTCTTTTCTGTAGGTCTGTCATGACAAAGTTATGTCAATATCTTTAACAACTACTGCCGGCACGAATGTTTTTTCTCACTCTCATGCTTTGCAGTCTGTATCTATACTAATAATATAAAGCTAAAGAGTTTGTCTGCTTGTTTTTTTTAATGCGGTAATCTCAGGAACTACTGATCCGAATTGAAAAAATATCTAACTGTTGAATAGCCCATTTATCGAGGAAGGCTTGTGGTCCCACTTTACTAGCAATCCTGTTAACCCTTTCAGCTAAGCTCTATGGCTTGTGTTAGGAGTGGGTTCACGTCGGTAGTATAATGGGCAGGATTCGAACCCACGACCTCACGATTGCGAGACCGATGCCTTAGCCATTAGGCTACCGCCGCTTCAAACATCACGCTACGATCAATAGGAACGGAGCAGCAATGAGAAATGTTGCAAAAACGGGGAAAATTTACGCAGATGAAGTTGCGCGGGACAGCTAGTACTTTATAACTGAAAGAGAAGGCGTAGTCTAGTCTCTATGTCTATGGGTCCAACGTACAACCACAAAAAAAGAGTACAGAAGGTAACCTTCATAAAAACTGTGTTCGCCGTAATCACACATAGACACGGAACCTGGGAACGCCTTCAGAAGAAAGTTGTCAGGACCGTGCGACTGGTGGTAAGTATCACGTTAGCCCGTAACAGCTGTTACGGGCTAACTACTAGTACTATCAATGATGCCTAAATCCTTGTATGGCAAAGATCTGAATGATCTGATCATTTGAGACATTAGCTCGTAAATCTCATTTGCCCAAACTCAAACTCAAATATATTTATTTTGTAAAACCAAATTAATACTGCCTCTGTGGCGTGGTGGGAGTGTATCCGACTGCTACGCAAGAGGTCGTGGGTTCGATTCCCACACGAGACACCACTTTGTGTGATCCACATATTGTTTTTCCGAGTCTGGGTGTACTTTGTGTCCGTGACTTGTATGTTTGTAAAGTCCCCTGCGATACATGGCTTGTAACCTACTGCGGAAGTCGTCTTTTTTTAAAAAAAGAAAAAAAATATGATGATGTTTGAAAAAAAAAACACAAAATGAAGTTACTTAAGCGACAGCTTCGAGGGTAAAGTTCATGAGAAAAAGCTGCGAAGAAACTCATGGGCCACTTTATGAATATAAATATATTACGGTATTAATCGCGTGAATAATTTAAGGTAAAATACCTTGTTTATTGCCCGACGTTTCGACCGTATTGCAACGGCCGTGGTCACGGGTAGATTAAGACCCGTAATATATATATATTTTCATAATGTGTACAAATCGCGAAAGTTTATCAACATTCATGGGCCACTCTTTTAAAATCATGAGCTATTTCATTATAAAAATAATTATATTGAACGAATCAGTGTGTTTGAGAAATATAAACGTTTTATAAATCAAGGATAACTAAATAATAATACTATAAGCCCAGTAAATAATTAGTGTACATTTCCAACAGTGCCCTTCAATCGAAACACAATGATATTATTATTTCAGGGAAGAATATAATAGGCCGTCTTGTTAGATAGACATTATTGTGTTACCGACCAAGACGGCGTATAGCTTAGACCTTCCACACGTTAAACCACCATTTAATAAATGTTCTCTATAGGCAGGTACAAAAGCTGTGTATCATTTGCAGTCTATGTGCTCCTAATATTTTATAGAAGGTAGTTCTTTAATAAGTAATTGTAATTACTTATCTTTCTTTAGAAATTATATTTATTCTGTCTCTACATTTCTTACGATATTAATTAGTTGATGGATTTAGATTAATTAACAGTATATGAGTAAGTATGAATGATGGATAAAAATGTAGCCATTCGTATTTTAGAAATCTACGTAGGCTATTATTATTTTGGAGGTACTTATGCTCATTCATTCCTAATTTAACAAATTAGATATACCTATGCGTCTCAATTGCCCCCTAATAAATAGGCCAAGTTCAAATGATGTCTGCTGATACAGTTTTGTTTATAAGAAAGCTACTAAGTATAAACGGGGTGGTTCTTTTCTTATCTTATTTGATAAAAACCCACGCGTTGTATCACCAGTTTTTTTTAATGTTTGGTAACTTATTATGTAAAAGCTTGAATTGTAGCATGCTCATATGACGGAAAAACGCAAATCGAAAAAAAATCTAAATCAATAAACCCGGTGGCACAATATAAATGGTAAAGCCATAAAAAAGACGACAGAAATTCGATAAAGACGCAATATTACAAAACGACGCAATATTAGAAAAAAACCCTTTCGTAGTATTTGCCCATATAGTTATAATAATGCAAAAGACCTTTGGAATCCTTTCCTTATTATGAACACGATTTTTTCCTATTATTTGAGGTTCTTATTTCCACTTCGTTGATTCGTAGTGCTGGAGTTGGGTGCAAAATTAATTTTACTATTTTCGGGATGCACATTTGTAATTTTTTTGTTTTAATAATAATAATAATAACCATTTATTTCAGGCTACTAAGGCCCATATCATTCAAATACATAGGTACATAAAAAACTTAATAAACTAATACATAATTAAAACTACAATTACACGACACTGGGATTGAGACAGCGGCGTCGTGTTTCGCTGCGTGGTGTCACGTAACCTTCCACGAAAACGTCGGTACGCGACACTCTTCGGCCATAAGTCCTCCTTCATAAAGATGGACAGATGTTCACTGGGAACTCGCACCATGAATGATTTGAAGTTGACGTCATGGCGCGACTCCAACTTCTCCACCCTCAAGGTCCACTTCGTCTTGATCCGGAGGTATTCCGCAAGTTCCTCTGCCTTTGTGGTGTGATGCAGACGAGACACATATAGCTGCGTCGTTGCTATTGCCGGGCGCAGCAGTATGTTAGGTCCCGTCACGCCGGTACCACATTGGTTTCGTCTGGAGGGCCTCTTCTGCTTCCTTTCAACCTTTATAAAGCCCTCTACATCCATTTGCCCTTTGGCAGGGGCTGTGGGTACGCGGTAGTTTGATTGCCTAAAATCAGTTAGGCTTCATTTTATAAGTATGAAAGTAAAATACGCTGAGGCTGGCCTCGAACCTGCCATCATAAGAGTACCGTCACATTCACCGTTTATACTTCTTGTAGGTATTGCTAGTGGGTGAACCCACTAGCAATAGGGACAAGCAATTTATCTTAGTTGGAGGAGTTAATATATAATGCTAGGTGGTACCTAATTAATATGTCGGAGAATTATTGAAATGATTAATTTTCGTTCGAAGAGAATTGATTTTGGTTGACTAAGTATCTGTTTTGATTAAAAAAAAGTCTATTGACTCATTTTAAACATGGCCGCCAAGATGGCGTGACATTCGTTTGACGTTTACATTTGTAGTGTGGGTAGTGGAACAGTGAGTTTAATTCAGTCAGTCATAATCGTGCGGTCGTAGCGACAACACGTCTACCGATAGATGTCGCTATTTTAATAGTCGTGTGTGCAATGTGTTAGGGTGGTTATAGGATAGGGACAGTGATGAAGTGGCATTTGTGTAATCGAAATGATTAGAGCAGTAGGCGGAATTTACCATACTCGAGGTATCCGCGTTCATATGATCTATTATCATTTACCATAATGTTAATTCGAATAATGAGTCGCTAATATCTCACAAGGCAATTTTTTCAATTGCTTACTAATACATTTTTTAGGCTGGGGGGTTAACCACTAAGCTGCCGCCGCCACTTAAACTTATACAACCCAACTCAAGCTTCAAACAAAAACAATATATCTGGTTATAAAGATAAAAGTCAACTCTCCCAGCCTACAAAACCTCACTACATCACCTACCCTATCTCCATTACTAATTGATTTTCTCGAATCAGCAATTCGTCTTATAACAAATTGTATTGTCCCGATGGGTCACTTCTGATATTATTTTCTGCCCACACAATGTTGGGGTATATATATTAAGATTGTTTTATAGCGAAAGAGATAATTTCTGTATCTGTTTATCTACTAGGAATTGAAGGCAGTTGTTTTGATTTCATTATTGAATTCAAACGAAATCACTCTCGTAATGTAGGTACACCTACATCTAAACAGATGTGGGTGTGTACATTGTGAGAGTAGCACTTCCACTGTAACGAATATGAAGGACGAGTAGGTCGGAATGTAAAGATAATACCTAATGACTGCCTCTGTGGCGCGGTGGGAGTGTGTCCGACTGCTACGCAAGAGGCCGTGAGTTCGATCCCCACCCAGGATAAAACTTTGTGTGATGAGCACGATGGTTTATTCTGTGTCTGGGAGTTATTTATCTTTAATATGTATATAGTTAGAAATATAAAAGTATGTTTTTCAGTTGTCTGGTTTCTATAGTACAGGCTATGCTTAGTTTGTGATTAGATTGCGTTGTGTGACTTGTCCCAAGATTTATATATTAATGGTTTCCGAGGATAATTCCATCACGTCGGCCGATCTTATCAGAGACTTGTCAGTAGGACTGAAATATTAATATTAGATACACAATGGGGTACACCGATACAGTGCACTTTCTATTGTTTCACTCTGATAGCCCATTGGACTGATAAATCTGACACTGACTGAGAAAGATTAGACAGGACGGCATGACCGAAATGCTCTCCGAAGCAAGGAGCGGTGACTTTTAGGAAAACAGTCACACAATAGATTTATATGGATCTACAGTGATGCACCTCGCTGAACTTTCGATGTAATTGGCCACTACAGAGTCAGGAGCCTCTCATAAAAGTATATTTATGTACTTACTGGTACGACTCATACAATAAAAACTTTGTTCCGTTTGGGAATATTTTGTTTTCTTTTGAGAATAGAATAAAACACAAAGACAAATCTGTTGCTAGTTAAAGAGGTGTTATTAATGTGGCGAAGCTTTACAAATAATACTTATTCGCTAATGATTGATGGCAGGTAATTTAAAAAAGCAATTCCAACCATCCGTTACCTTAATTCAATTCAATTATTTCAATTCAAAATCTGCACGCTTCAAACTTTTAACAGAAAGAGCAAATTGTTCCAATTACGTAAATATCGTTAGGTATGATAATTCTTAGGTGGATGTCTAATTATAGCAATTTCATAATCCACAAAGCACAGAAGATTGTCGCACAATATTGGACCAAATAATCACTTAACACATTTTTCCTTCTTATTTCGGAGATAAAGGCTCGTGCACAAAACTGATGGGTATTTTTTATTTCTTTAATTCTTAGAGGGAGAGACTGGATAACTTTCTATTTCTTCGCTGTCATAGTGCAACGGGATTGAACTCCGATCCAGAGAGAGTTATACCCAGAATCCACAGCTACGTAACGTACTCTCTGAGACATGAAGGGGGAGAACTTTTCTTAAAACGTTCAAACGACAATCTTTCGATGGTACATCGCCACACCACACACCACAAAGGCGGACCTTTATTCCAATATCAATACCTATAATACCTATAGGTAGGTATATGATTTATTCAATTTATCGAGTATGTGTCGCGTCAGGTGTAGTCAGTTTGATACCCCACTCAATAGGTTTTGAAGTTTTTTTTTCTAAATAAATAGATATTATATTGGCCCTAAAATTACGCAATTTGATTATTTTATTTTTAAAGTACCCGGTGTCACTCTGAGAACTAAGACAAATCTAACGAGGCCTCTCAAGCTAAAATCCATCAAGCGAGGCTCTAGGGCATGCCAAAGAAATATACATGCATACTTACATTCCTACACTCGAAAAACATAATCCTCCTTCTTGTGCAGTCGGGTAAACATTTTTTTTTCATAATATGTCATGATTATCTACAGCCCGTATCGGTCCACAGTTGGATCTACTAGATAGGTACGTAAAAATAATTTCAGAATTGCTATCTGGACCGCATTGCAGTTCATAAATGTTAATTGTGCCATAATTTAAGAGGCAGGTATAGTTTGGGGACTTAAACGGGACACCTCATGCTAGGGGCTCTACCTATAGGTGTTCTTCCCCCTTCTATGAAGCGACCTTTACAAACGTTCGTACTCAACATAATGAAGACGCCGGGAATCAATTAGTGAGAGTCGAGGAGGATTGCTGCGTAGTAAAACGGGAAACATACCTACACTATACATTATACCTGTTTATAGAAATATTTTAGGGCTCAATAATGTCTTTATTGGAATGCTTAACTTACAGATCGTCTGCTTTTTAACTCCCGAAGAAAAGGATTGTGTTGTACGTAGGTACCTACCTGTATTTAATAGGTAGGTATTGATCGTATCGTATCTGGATAGAGGCCGGGATAAATAGCCCGGAAGTTGCTGCGACCTAATATATCTATTGTTACGCCTCTTTCTTCCTTAAAGGACATCTCCAAGGTTTAGTCTTACTATGAAGTCGACTATGTATCTTGCCCACGACTTCGTTCGCTTGCAATTTTGGAAAAACAAATGTATCACACGGTATTCGTAATTTTTTTTTTTGGATATGAAGTAACCGTGCTATTTCAGACTATAATCTATCTCTGTGCCAAATTACATCCAGATTCGTTTAGCCGTTTTGGCGTAACAAATTAAAATACAAATATTCATCCATCCACCCAAACTTTCGCATATATAGGTATACAGGCTGATTTGTAATATACCAATAATGTTTCGCTGGTGGCTTTTTTTATTACATTATTTAAGTACCTATATAATATCAGTTTTGGAAAGTATTTAATATGTTATCCCTTATTCACCTACCACTTGTTTTTGGAGTTATGACCTTAACCACCTACAGACTGTTTTACTAAATTACTTCAGTAAAATTGTATGTAGGTGGTTAACATCATATTCGTTATTTAATCTGAGGTTTAGTACCTAAACCTGACAAAGAAACATCGATTTTACTTGGAGGTCTCTCTGATGTGTGGTCAATCACACCCCGGAGTACCTATAATCCTACTTTTTTACAAAACTAGTTGGTACATGGTGAACGGTTAATTCGTTTATTTTTTTCTTCAAAAAATAAACTACGAAGTTATTTGGTATAAAGTAAAGAAGCCAAAAGCGGGAGGTTGTTGGGTTTCGCCCGCGGCTCCACCCGTGTGTATGTTAGTTATCGCGATAAAATGTGTGCAATGCCCTTCCCCGGGACTCAAACTTTATCTATGCCAAATTTCATTTAAATCGGTTTAACGGTATAAGCGTGGAAACAGACAGACAGACAGACAGAGTTACTTTCACATTTATAATAGGTAATATTAAGTAAGTATCAGGCTAGTAAAGCGGGGGTGAATTAATTTCACATGTCGCTTTCTTTAAAATGAGTAATAAAACGATTTTCACTGCTCGTACATACAGCTCGTAGAAGCACAACATCGAAATGTTTCTTCACTACGATCTTCTATAACATAAACTAACATAATTTCCCAACACGGCGTTTCATAAATAGACTTACAAAATACAAAATATTTGTCATTATATTACACAAAATGTGGCACAAAACGTATAATATTTAAACATCTGCAATGCAAAAGGTACGAGTAGATTTTAACCAAAAGTTTATAAAATATCGAAAGCCCAAAAGATTTTTTTAAATATTTTTTTTTAAAAAAAAGACAACTGCCGCAGTAGGTAGGTACCAAGTTCAGTGCCGCGGGGGACTTTACAAACATACAAATCACGGACACACAAAGTACAGCCATTTCATACAGAATTGGTGGATCGGACAACAATGGTGTCCTGTGTGGAATTGTGCCCATCATGGCGCTTGCACTCTCCTGCATCGAAATCGTTGACGCGCAGCAGTAATGGGGCGTCTAAGCGGGGCATTTTTTACAGCAATTTGTGGCGGCAATGCCGACAACATGGCAGTACTCTATAATATTGATTTGATGGTTGTCGGACGATCGCTGAGCCCGGCTGACCGGCCAACTTTGTTGTTGTTTCAGTCGCCCTCTATTTTATTGTTGCTGGGTTGTGTAGCCCGTTTAGAAGACTGGATCATGCGCCATACAATTGTTGCCATTATTGGCCGACCAATTAGTTGCCAATAGTGCCGCCACAAATTACCGTAAAAAAATGGCTCTTTTATGCCTAGTTCTGAATAGGCTAGTAATGTAGTGCAAGTAATTTAGTGATGTAGCGAGTAATTTCGTCACTAAATTAAGTGCTTGAATACCAAATTTTTGAAGTAGGTACCTAGATTAGTTTAATTTTGTCGAGTCGATCCATTTTGTTCTATTTTGACAGACGAGTAGCACCTCCCATCACGTGTCACTGCTCATTCGTTTAGCGGTTGATCTATTTTCGCGCTCATAGTTTTTGAGCAAGTCGGGCCAGGCTCAGTTTAGAGTTCCGTACGATAAAATACGATTTGAAAAAACTACTACTACTTACTAGGAAATGAACGTATCCTCGTGGCACTTAGGTATTTACGTCTTTTTGTTGGGAAATGCAGTTTTTCGGTAATAACTCAAAATCCGTAGGTATTATGCTATTATAGGTAGGTAGGTATTATATTATATTATGGTAGTTTATCGGTACAAAAACATACCTACTAACAAAAAAAGCTGCACTAGTCTAGGTAGTGTTTATTCTATGAACCCTTCGATCATTCACCAGACTGACACAACCCGTGACGATACGGTATTTTTTTAAGTAGGGTAAAAATTCACGCGATTAAAACCTATAGGTAGTCCTAAATAAGGTTATTTTTGGTATGGTGCAAAGCTCAAATACCTCAACAAGATTTTTTCTGTAAGATGTCATAGTTATAAAAAAAAGAAAATGTAAGTAAATATTAAACATGCGGAGACTCTGCATGTTTAATATTTAATATTTGTTTAATATTTCATACAACCCGGATGACTTATAAGTATAACTGTTATACTTATAAATCATCCGGGTTGTTTAGTTCTTCGCGCCATCGTGCTCATCATCATTTATTTTCAATAATATTCATGGTTATTATTGAAAATAAGTGATGATTACATTTCACATCATATTGTAAACAGGATTTGCACTGTAAGAATGAGTAATGAATTAATTAATGATTGTTTAGTTAATTGAAAAATAAAACACGGTACAAAAACTACCCCATTGGATTGTGCCACTGATTCTGAGCAAACTACTTTCAGCTTTGCGCTGTACTACGTAGTAGGTACAGTGCAAAGAGGTATAGGTATACCTATTATATTACACTGACGGACTCATAAACTGCATCAAAGTTCAGGTTTACTCTAAAAGGATTTTTTATAATAAGTATGCAAACTTTTTAGATTAAATTATATAAATATGGAAAGACTGGCTCTTAATCTTAAAAAAAAATTAAATTTAAAAATAGAACTGCGGTAAAACAAATGAATATAGCCGGGAAAAGAAAATTTACTCGTAGTATCAGATTTGCGTGTTATTTATAGCAAAGTTTTAAATTAATTCTCATTGATTTTTTTTGTTTGGTCAATTGAATTATTGTTACCAGCATAATTGTTGGGTTAGTTTTTTAACACATCGAGAGTTTTTGAACCATAATATGGATACTTCGTCCGAACAAGCGGCACAAATTGTAGCATTGGTGCGGGAGGGCTTGGATCAACGAACGATTGGTAGAAATTTAAATTTAAACCAGTCTACGGTTTGTAGAATATACAGAAGGTTTGTAGAGACAGGTTCTTACAGGAGGAGACGTGGTACAGGCAGAACTCGAGCAACCACAGGTCGTGATGACCGATTTATTGTTACAACTTCCCTGCGAAATCGTTTCCTCACGTCAGTTAACATCAAAACCGAGCTTAATGAAGTGCGTGGAAAAAACGTGTGTGCACGAACAATAAGAAGAAGGTTAAAGGAAGCGGCTATCACCCCTTTTAGACCAGCAAATGGTCCAAAGTTGTCTGCAGCTCACAGACAAGCTCGCTTAAGATTTGCGCGTCATCACCTGAATTGGACAGAAGAGCAGTGGGCCTCTGTATTGTTCACGGACGAGTGTAGGACATGTTTATATGGTGCAGATGGTCGCAGAAGAGTCTATCGTCGACGTGGGGAGCGATATGCTCAAAGTTGCATTGAGGAGCGTGTTCCTTTTGGAGGCGGTTCATGTATGGTCTGGGGTGGCATATCGATGAACGGGCGAACAGAACTTGTGTTCATAGACATGGTCCGTCAAAACGGTAATAGAGGGGGTTTGACAGCACATCGCTACATAACAGAGATATTAGAAGATCACGTGGTGCCTTACATGGGATTCATAGGCGAAAATTTTACTTTAATGCAGGATAATGCCCGGCCGCATGCAGCTGCACAAGTTCAACATTATTGCGAAGCGGTTGGGATACGTACAATGAATTGGCCAGCACGCAGCCCGGATCTTAATCCCATCGAGCATGTTTGGGACAATTTAAAAAGAGCTGTATATGCGAGAAACCCTTCGCCTACGACAGTGGCAGCACTAAGAACAGCACTTTCAGAAGAATGGGACAATATTCCGCAAGATCTTTTAAAAACCCTTATAAAATCTATGCGGAACCGATTAGAATCCGTAATAAGGGCACGTGGGGGTAATACACCTTATTAAAACACAAATAAACCCTTGCATAAAGTTTGTGTCTATTGTTAAAACCAATTTTTTAATTAAACAATTTTTCCTTAAACTTCTGTTTTTTCTTCAAAAAAGGTCTTAAGGTCCTTTCCAGTACATAAACTTAAACTTAAAGATATGATCCTACGCTGTTTTAAAGTTCACGAACCAATCTAGAGGTTTCAATTTAAATCTGTATAGAAAGTTTGCATACTTGGTAAAAATATTTATTTCAAAGTCGTCTATTACTTTGATGCAGTTTATAAGTCCGTCAGTGTAGTAGGTACTTACATAACAAATATCTAAATGGCATTTATGTTTTACATATATCCTTATTACGCGCAATAATTTTTTTATGGTGTTACACCTTATCCCTAGTTCAGACTAGGCTAGTAATTTAAAGAATAAAATACAGTTAATTCCACCTTGTTGAACAGTGGTCATTACTAGTGTCCTCATATCACTTTGGATTCATTACATCCAGGTGATATCACCTAGGTGAATTGAGTGAACATAGGTGGTGTTCATGTCAACTCTTCAACAATTAACGGCCCTGCATCGGAAAAAACAATATATTTTAAAAGAATTTCAGCAGTTGACGTTATGCTATTGTAACTTAAATGAAACAAACCGACCATTAAAAAATCTAAACTTCAATATAAAATATAGGTAGGGGTACTAAAAAGGATAATATAATATAGAACAAAAAAAAAATAATAAACATTTTGAAGTTGGTACCATGAAATAGTAGTTTTTATGTTTTATTTGGCACCAACTTCAAAATGTTTATTTTTTGTTGTTCTATATTATTTTATCATTTTTAGTAGCCGTATTTTTATTTTCAAGTCGGTTATATTTCTTTTAGGTACCTAAAATGCGCGCTTTTTGGCATCAGACAGATGTTTTTATCCACATTACACTGCAGTAAAAGCACTTGCATCAGTCGGACTGCTAGGTACCTATTGTAATTACGCAATTGCGAATTAGATGCGGAGGGAGCTAAGGGACTCAACTCTCCCCTTGTCCAACCAAAATTATAGGTTTCAACGTCTGTCTGGGTGGCCCCCTGGATTTTGAATCCGAGAATATGTTTACTGTCAAGTCAAATCAGTCTCTTTTTATGAAATGATGTGTATGGAATAGGAACCTATGACCTCATAAGTTCCTATCGTCAAATCATTACTTTTAGTATTCGCTTTCATGCTTTTAAATTCAAAAACATGTGAAGATGTAAAAGAACAGTTATTTTCAGAGCATTTTATGATCTACTATTACTATTATTATAAATAGTATAAAATAATTTACTTTTATTGTAATGAATAGCTGGAATATGCACTAGGGACGCTCAGCTTGAATGCCGCCCACTGAAGCACATCTCACTTTAAAATACAGTAGACCCCCGGTAATCCGGCCCCTGGCTAATCCGGAGCTTCTTGTAATCCGGCATGCCTATCACTGTACATTGTCATGCATGAGATTTGTTATTTGTCGGATTACAAGGTACACTCCTTCAAAAAAATCCGGATTATAGGGAGTGTGTGGCACTGTATAATCCTTTGATTTGTTATTTATTGGATTACAAGGTACTCTCTTTCAAAAAAATCCGGATTTTAGGGATCTGTGGGACTATATACTCCTTTAATACAATATAGAGTACCTTGTAATACAACAAATAACAAATTATTTGTTGTATTACAAGGTACTCTTTTTCAAATAAATGCGGATTATAGCGGGACTGTGGCAGTACTCTATAATCCAACAAATTCGATAGTCCGACAACATCTTACAAAACGTTTGTCGGATGAACGCGGGTCCACTGTATGTGTAACAAATGAAACAACAATAATAAAAACCATCATAATTTTATTGGGGCCGAAAATCAATCACAGAACTTAAAACCGGCTTCATTTGCACCACAGCACAATTAAAAAAAAAAAGCCTACATGATAATGACGAAAAAGTTTAATTATCTAAAAAATATTATAACTTGATAGCAATAAACAGGGCGAGATCAGACAGTGCATATTTAAAAAGTAAAATTGTAGGCTATAAGTACATTATAATAAAAAGTATTATAAAGCCCCGAGTCTAATTCATAGCATTCTTAAACCTTGTAGGTACAAGAAATAAGTGGAAAATTGAACTTTAATGTACTAAAACAGCTTCGCATTGTACTAGTTAACAGTGCGAGGCAGATCTTGATGTTATATTACAGACGTGGATCCAAATGGGTAAGGGGGTAACAGGTAGCCATTGCCCCCCCCCCCCCCCATGAATTTATGTTCGCCATACATTTGGTCCGGGTTTTGACAGGCAATTTACTACCTAGACGAATGACCAACGCTCGCCATCTGGGCGTCGATGATATGCCTCAAGTTTACGGCGTCGATAAAATGTACTACGTCGCGCGAACAAATCACACTTGGCCGGTGTTAGGTCAAATGCAAGAACATGATCCTGGATTCACGCCTGTTATATTATCTATACATAGTAATAAAAACTGTATGTAGTGGCCTTTATAGTAAAATATAACAACAGAAGTCAATCATCAATATGAGGACGGAGGTTTATAGGTATACCTTCGTGAATAGTAGAAACAGACATTCCACGTATTTCTAGCACCAATTTTAAAATTATAAGCTATATATTTATACACGTAGGTTTACGCACGCTAAAATTCCATGTACGAGCGAGACGACGTGAGACGACATGAGACATCCCGAGACGACATGAGACATCCCGAGACGACATGAGACATCACGAGACGACATGGGATGTAAAGTAAAACTTAATAGGCATCTGTTTCATGATTGTAACTTAACTCGCTAGCGAGATTTAGTTGTAGCTTTGGATATAATGTTTGCAAGTAAAAGTAATATGTATGTTATAATAATGTGCAAAAATTACAAAGTACCTGGCGCGGATCCGCAGGGGTTCAACAGGGACAATTCTCCCCCCCACAGACTTATGAATTTTCAAGTGTTATGCCATATATTTGGTCTGCGTTGACGGGCAAAACTACTCATACTTGGCCAGTGTAGGGGCACAGTGCCCCCCCCCCCCCCCCAGGAACCTGATCCTGGATCCGCGCCTACCAAGTATACTCTCCAAATAGGCCATCTGTTAATTATTAGTCATAATATGTTAACACCATTTTTTTTTAAGCAAACGTATGTTTCGTCTATTTATTTTTTGAATCTTCTATTTTGAAACAATGACAAAACATGAAAATGCTGTTATTAACGTATTACGAGTAACAGGGTGAAAGTATAGCGTTACACACCCACCTTAATTATGTCAAAGCTTAAACAAACTTTAGAGTAATTTCAGGTAAATTAAGCTAATATTAAAAGCTTGCAAAATTCTATTTTTTTAAATAAACAATATTGCACTAAGTAAAATGTAAATGCGTTTAAAATAATACATAAGTTAGTTTTCATCTATAACTATATAATTCGAATTGTAAAATTATTTTACTGTTGGATAGCCCATTTATCGAGGAAGGCCCTAGGCTATATAACATCACGCTACGACCAATAGGAGCGGAGCAGCAAAGAAAAATGTTGCAAAAAAGGGGGGAAATTGACGCATATGAAGTTGCGCGGGTGAGCTAGTAATATTATGTTCTTTATGTGTACGCCGAAAGGAAATGCGATTTGATACTTCTTTAACTCCCGAAACGACGTGTTTATTTGTTGTCTCATAAGAAGATGACGTTCCGTTTCCTATCCCTATGAAATCACACCAGGATAATCACAAAACTGCATTTTTTGCAAATCTATACTAATATTAAAAAGCTGAAAAGTTTGTTTGTTTCGTTGAACGCAACCTCAGGCACTATCAAAATTGAAAAAAAAAAAGCGCTGAATATATATACTATTTATCTAGGAAGGCTATAAGCTGCATACCATCACGCTACGACCAATAGGAGCTGGCCATTAATGAAAAATGTTGCAGAAACGGGGTGGACGCGAACAACTAACACTGCAACTTCGTTTACGCCTCCATGATATTTCGCTCTCTAATGCTATTTTAATGAATTTAAAAACATTGCATCAATCTTGATTTTAGTACAGTTGATATGTATGCTATGACACTAAGTATCCCTGAGGAACTATTAACACAAATTTATAAGAACATATTGTTTCGAATTAAAATCTAGCATGAAACTAAGTTCACTTCGCTCGTATATATTCTAAAACAAATAGCATTTTGCAAGCTCATTCACTCGTTATAACATGACAAACTAAAATAAAACTTAATGCAATATAATTAGAGTTCATATTTGTTCTTCAGATCGGCTATGACGTTTTCACCGCAGTTTTCTACAGTCTTGCAGTGATTGAGCAATGTTGTTAACACTGAAATTATAAAAAATAATGTAGTCAAACCATATCGATAAATTTTTACTTGATTACAACTTGGTCTGTTACCTTTATCTACTCTTTATGTAGGTATATCGACATGTACCCTACAGAGGGAGTAGTCTTTAAAAAAAATGTGGGATTGTGGTCCCACATTACTAACAATCTTGTTAAACTCTGCAACTGAGGTCAATGGCTTGTGTTAGGAGTGGGTTTAAGTCGGTAGTATAATTGGTAGGATTCGAACCCGCGACTGCGATTGCGAGACCGATGCCTTAGCCATTAGGTTACCGCCGCTCGAAAAACAAAACCTCATTCTGTCTGACTCGTAGTAGTAAAACCGTGGTTCACGAATAGTGTAGTCAAACTATATCGATAATTTTTAAACTTGGTTACAAAACTCACGAAAACGATAACGGGTGTCCATGATTGGCAACAGACGAATTCATTTAAGCTCTGTGAGTTCAAGTCCGCAAGTGTTTTTTTTTTATTTATTTTTTTATTAAAATTAGGAGTGGGTTTACGTCGGTATTATAATGGTCAGGATTCGAACCCACGACCTCACGATTGCGAGACCGATGCCTTAGCCATTTGGCTACCGCCGCTTTTTAATTTGTAAACCAATATTTTAAAACTACAAGTTTCAACTTCAAAAATATCTTTTATTTCAAAGGGTTTTGTCCTATCATAGACACATGTAATGTAGAAGAGTAAGAGTTACGCTGCAAGGGATAAAGGTATTTTTCAACATTTTGATGTTGCCTGTATCCCATTTGTGGGGTAATAGCACCGACATGAATAATAATAATCTTGGGACAACTCACACAACGCTATCTGATCCCAAACTAAGCAGAGCTTGTACTATGGAAACCAGACAACTGATAAACATACTTATATATTTCTAAATACATACATATTTTAGATAAATAACACCCGTGGGCTCGACTCCCACCCAGGATAAAACTTTGTGTGATGAGTACGATGTTTTATTCTGTGTCTGGGTGTAATTTATCCATAATATGTATGTAATTATATAAGTATATTTATCAGTTGTCTGGTTACCATAGTAGAAGATCTGCTTAGTTTGGAATCAGATGACGTTGTGTGAGTTATCCCAAGATATTTTTATTATTATTATTATTTTGTTAAGAGTAAGTTAAAAAATTGAAACTGAATTTTTTGCATGCTGTGATTGTTACAGCAAAAACATGTACGTTTTACTACCATTTTGTAACACCATTTTATACCATGTTTTTACGAAAATAAATGTTTAATTAGTTTTCTTAGCTTGGGTTCAGTTACAGGACGATTTAGTCAAAATTGTCAAAGACCCTTCAAAACATATAAAAAAAGCGTTTCACATAAAAAAAAATGTATGGAGATAGTTTGAGTTTTAAGGAAGGACATACGATAGTTTCAAGTGGACGAAGCCTGAATGAAAGCTAGACTATAAATTAGTAGTTTATTACTTACTGGTCTTATCAGTAGTGGACAGAAACATAGCAAGTGCAGAGAACCGTTTAACATTGCTGAGTGCCAACAGGTAAGCGGAGACTGTCTTTTCTCTAAACATCTCCGGGCTATCGTGTAGGACACGTAGTACATCTGACAAGACATCACTCTCTAATGCGTTCTCGAATATTGACGGGATTTTAGATGGGTCTATAATCTGTAAAAAAAATGGATATAACAATTATTATCTATACTAATATTATAAAGCTGAAGAGTTTGTTTGTTTGAACGCGGTAATCTCAGGAACTACTAAAAATTATTTCACTGTCCGCCCATTTATCGAAGAAGGCTATAGGCTATGTATATAACATTACGCTACGACCAATAGGATTGGAGCAGCAATGCAATTATAGCGGTGGTAGCCTAATGGCTAAGGCCTCGCAATCGTGAGGTCGCAGGTTCGAATCCTACCCATTATACTACCGACGTGAACCCATTCCTAACACAACCCTTTGAGCTTAGCTGGAGGGGTTAACAAGCTTGTAAGTAATGTGGGACTCAATCCCACATTGCTAGTTATATTCATAAACAAAAAAAAAAAAGAAATATTGCAAAAACGGGGAAAATTTACGCAGACGAAGTTGCGCGGGACAGCTAGTTTTATTATAATAATATTAATAAAAAGTCTTTATTCACTTAGGAAGCACAATACTACTCTTGTGAAAAGTCGATTCTACTTTTACATGTAATATCTGTTCGCAAACAATAGGTACAGCCGGAGAAAAGAATGAGGCAATAAAATCTTGCGGCCACTCTTTTCAAATTACCAACGTTTACAATGTTTCTTTGTTTATAAACTGTTTATGCAGGTAAGGTGCTGCCACTATTATATTATAAATCCTATTAGAGGACTAATGCAAAAACGAGGTAAAAATTATTAAAAGAGAATACATGAGATTGGATATATTAATCTCAACGGGTACATAATCTATACTAATATTAGAAAGCTAAAGAGTTTGTTAGAACGCGATAATCTCAGGAACTATGGGTTCGAATTAAAAAAATCTTTTACTGTTAGATAGCCCATTTATCGAGGAAAGCTATAAGCTATATAACTTTGTGTCCGTGACTTGCATGTTTGTAAAGTCCCCTGCGATACAGGTACCCTACAGTGGAAGTCAACTTAAAAAAAAAAAGTGAGATTGTGGTCCCACATTACTAGCAGTCTTGTTAACCTGATTGTGCTCAATGGCTTGTGTTAGAAGTGGGTTCACGTCTGTAGTATAAGAGTAGGATTCGAACCCGCGACTACGATTGCGAGACCGATGCCTTAGCCATTAGGCTACCGCCGCTATTGCAAATTGTGTTGTTCATTTCATGCAAATTTAACTCTAATATTAAAACCTTGGTTCACGAATAGTACCCCCATCTCTTGCCGTGGGTGTCGTCAAGGCGACTAACGGACTTCACACCAGAGGAGGCATCAGCAACTTCTGCATATTTTAAAGTCTTACTGCGATCGCCAAACCGCTCATTAAGCGTGGCATTATAGCAAATACCCCAGGATATATAATAAGTAGCTTCTACTGGGGAGACCCATGCCCGGTGTCCAGTAGGACATCATATGCTTTATGTTTATATATTTTTTTTTTCTTTAAAAAAGATAATTAGCAATGTGGGATTTAGGTCCCACATTACTAGCAATCCTGTTAACCCCTCCAGCTAAGCTCTATGGCTTGTGTTACGAGAGGGTTCACGTCGGTAGTATGTTGGTCAGGATTCGAACCCACGACCTCACTATTGCGAGACCGATGCCTCAGCCATTAGGCTACCGCCGCTAATTAAAAAATTAAATAAACTTACTCTCAAATAATCACGTCTCGCTAAATCATTCCCTTTTAAATACTTCCATTCCGACATAAACTGAACACTGTTCACCGGTGGTACCAAATTTGGGACATCCTTCTCCGATACTATGGTCTCTGAAATAAGCTTAACAGATTCTGGACTAGCAAGCTTATCTCCTTCACCCTTTTCTTCAATATCTATCACTTTAGATGGAATATCTTCTATTTTGTTAGAATCATTGTTGTTGGTGTCTCCATGGGCTAGGTCGTCTTCAATTTCTATAATTTTGAGACGAGTTGGCGGTTTCTCTGGGGATGTTTTGCCTATTTGGATTTCTTGTATTGGTATGGGTTTTAGTGGTCTCTGGAATTAGAATAGAAAAATTCATAATGGAATCAATTAGCTAGAGTTTAGAAATCAACAGCTTGGACCAAAATTGACTGTAATTTATTTCATTTTAAAAATACGCGATTTTCACACACTACAATATTATCGGGACTTTTGACAATTCGAATAAAACTTCGGATAAATGAAGTAATAAAAATACTTAAAGATATCAAAATATGTACCTATATAAAAATTAAATTATATTATATTAAGTTCAGTCCCAGGAATCGAACCCAAGACTTCCGTATGCCAAACCGGGGCCAGACCTCAAATTCTTCTATCCTTGACCTGCACGCAGGTCTAGTAACATAATCCAGATAGGTGGTTCGATTCCGGCCCCGGTTCGGCATACGGAAGTCTCGAGTTCGATTCCTGGGTCTGGTCTTTCGAAAATACAAATATTGTATTAATAAAGTAATTAGCAAGAAATGCCTAGGAAAATTACTATATTAGATTATTTTAGATAGAATTTAAAAAAAAAAACGAAAAATGTCTAGGTATTTTAATTATCTTTCTAAATATTTCCTACGATCAAGAGCCGATATTCTAGCCAGTTATTTGTTGCTTTTAGGATACACTGGCACACTTTATTCAAGCAACAATTTTATTTTAAAAAATTGGACAAATTTCAAAATTGGGGTAACAATTCAAATCAGTTCCGCCACTATTATTTATTACACGATTGCACCCCAACAAAGGGAGTGTAGCTATATAGAATATAAACTCTAAATTGTATGTACTCATAGGAAAAGTTAGCACAACTTTTTCCCATTGTCAGGGTTATGCCGATTACACGATAAGCGAAACCGTGAATGGCCATTATTAAGGTGACCACTGACGATGCATCCATCCATCGAAATGGAGTGGACGTCTCTCAAAAACTTATGGTGAATCTCATAAACGTATTCCATTTGAGTGGGCGTCGACCGATTTTGGAATTCCAAACGAGCATCGTCAGTCCACATTTTGACGCCACGCCATTTGGAAGATATCCGTATTGTCAGTGACTGTAACTGTGCTTGTGGTTTATCCTGTCGTCTTGCTTTGAAAGAAACTAACCTTTTCTTCTTAAGCATAGTATCAAACCATGGTTAGTTACCATAGTCACAAAAGAAAAAGGCAGTCTCGCAATATGTTAAATAAATTCTAATTTGTTTTTCACACTTCTTCAGTTCTTGAGTGGGGCTATATTCTAGAGTGGAGTAATATTCTAGAGTTCTTGAGGGGAGACCGCGTCTCGGCAAACGTAGTGCCCTCAAACCAGGTGGAGTGATGATCTACGCAAATCGACTGGCAGGAGCTGAATGCGAGAAGCCGAGGATAGAACAAAGTGGCGTGCAATTGGAGAGGCCTATGTATAGCAGTGGACTGCGATAGGCTGATGATAATGATGATGATGACACTTCTTCAGTAGCAAATTAATAGTGTTAACACCAGTCTTTATTATACGTCCATTTAGACCTTCTTTCGTAGGTCTAAATGGTAGACGTACGTCCAAATGGAAGACGCATAAATGGAAGACGTCCAAATGGACGTTTCGTCAGTCACCTATAGACAATATTCTGTCACTCACCTTAGATCGTAAATGTGGTGGTTTCTTCACAGGTTTAATAACAGTGATGTTTTCTCCGACACCATCTCTCCACTTCTCCTCAGGGGTTGGTACCTTTTGCACCGGTTCAGGAGGCAGCTCTATAATCTTGGGCTGCGATTTCTCTTTTAACAGCGGTTTGGCTTCTACTGTTGGTGTTGACAGTGGCGAGGATTTGGATTTGGCCTGAAATTTACGAATTTGTTATTCAAATAATATAATAATAATAATATCTTCGGACAACTCACACAACGCTATCTGATGCCAAACTAAGCAGAGCTTGTACAATGGCAACCAGACAACTGATAAACATACTAATATATTTCTAAATACATACATATTATAGATAAATTACACCCAGACACAGATTAAACCATCGTGTTTATCACACAAAGTTTTATTCTGGGTGGGGATCAAACCCACGACCTCCGGCTTAACACTCAGGGTCACTAACCACTAGAGCAACAGGCCAGTCTAAATGAATATAAATGTTTTTTTTTTTTATATATAATTCAACACAGGAATAAGTACAATAGTGCTAGATTAGTATGCATAGTTCCATTAAGAACTGCTCAGGGATCATAACTAGAACGTGAAGGCCTGCTCTTTCTTTAAAACGAAATTCAAAAACTTTCGTTTACTTAAATTTGTTAAGTTTACGGGGACTTTATTATTATTTTTTTAATTAGCACGAGAAGTTCAAACCCATGGACGATTTTCTGGAACGACTGGATTAAATAGATGTTCCTGGTTCTGTATATCACCACCTCATTTTTGATCGAATCTTTGTTTTCATTGAATTAGAGTAGGCCTCCTGTTCTTTGTTTATTCTTTAACTTCTGTGACGAGGACATAAAAATAATACGAATATTTTTATGTCCTCGTCACAGAAGTTGCAATAAAAGTTGCATTCCTTTGTCATAACTTGACATGTTTATTCAATTTTAGTTAAATAGATATCTTTTGGTAAAGCCATAGAACAAAATTAGTCTTTGTACTAAAAATATTGGCCTAAAGGTATTTAAAGTGAAGATGTAATTATCTGTATATTGAAGTACAAAATTGCAGTTATTTTTTAAAAACACTAAAGAATTTTATAAGCTATTGGGCGTAATCGCATTATATTTCATTTTAATGCTCATACATTGCGGTTTTTAAGTCAGTGAATCTTTAAGTAAGACATTTAAGAATGTTTTGGGACAACTCACACAATTCTATCTGATCCAAAATTAAGCAAAGCTTGTACTATGGAAACCAGACAACTGATAAACATACTTATATATTTTTAAATTTATAGGTATATATTATAAATAAATAACACCCGGACGCAGAATAAACCATCATGCTCATCACACCAATTTTATCCGGGGTAGGAATCGAACCCACTAACCACTAGACCAACAGGCCAGTCAAAATATTACAGTATATACTTATTAAATGCTTCTGAACTTACCCCTTTAGTCCCCATCCTAGCTTTAATCGCCTCCAGTTGTCTTCTAGCCGCATTATTATGTGGTTCTAGCTTTAACACTTCAGTGAGATCATGAGAGGCTGATCTGAGAGACCCTAGTTTTTCTCTGGCAGTGGCTCTCCGTTGTAAAGCTTTCACATACGTTGGATCTAGGCGTAAAGCTTCTGTGCAGTCTGACTCTGCTTGGTGGAGGCTGTAAGATAGATAAAGTATAGGTTAAGATTAAAAACAGCAACTTATAAAACTACATAAATTCTACTAATATAATAAACTAGCTGTCCCGCGCAACTTCGTCTACGTAAATTTTCCCCGTTTTTGCGACATTTCTCATTGCTGCTCAGCTCCTATTGCTCGTAGCATGATGTTATATAGCCTATAGCCGTCCTCGATAAATGGGCTATCCAACAGTGAAAGAATTTTCAATTCGGATCTGTAGTTCCTGAGATTACCGCGTTCAAACAAACAAACAAACTCTTCAGCTTTATAATATTAGTATAGATCTGAAAGTTTGTGAGAATGTGTTTTATGCCCTTTCAAGCAAAAACTACTGATTGAATTTTGATTAAACTTATGATGAACTAGTTAACTACAGAGCACATCTACATTTAAATATTAATAACAGTTTAAAAAACTAAATTAAGAAAAATGAGCCGCCTTCAAAGAAAAAAAAAACAAGCACACATCACCGTCACACCCAATTTCGCTGACTCATTCTTTTGTTATAGTCTATATCTCTGGTGTTTTATAAGCTAGGACAACGTTTTATAAACCTTCCCAGAAATATATGCAGTCGAAGAGCGAAAACCCCATTCAAATCGGATCACGCGCTTTTGACAAAATCGTGAATTTTTTTTGAAGGCGGTTAAAAAAATGAATCGCGGTAATGTAGGTATGTACGCGCATAACTTCAGAAAGACTGCATCAAAATTAAATCGTACAAAATGGTTTTTTTTAATCGTACAAAAAAAAAACATTCGTGCAAAGCTGGAGCGGGCAGTAGGTATTAGGGAAAAAATCAAACATATTGCGAGCGAAGCCGCGGAAAAAGAGCTAGTAATTTAATGATCACCTTAAAGTTCAGACTAACATTGTAAAATCAGTTTTTCCGACCATTCTATTAATCTATACTAATATTATAAAGCGGAAGAGTTTGTTTGTTTGTTTAAACGCGCTAATCTCAGAAACTACTGGTCCGATTTGAAAAATTATTCTTTTGTTCGTCGCTATCGTGCTACGACTAATAGGAGTGGAGCAGCGACGAGAAATGTTGCAAAAACGGGGAAAATTTACCCATACGAAGTTGCGCGGGACAGCTAGTCTATACTAATATTATAAAACTGAAGAGTTTGTTTGTTTGTCTGAACGCGATAACCTCAGGAACTACTGAGCCGTATTGAAAAAATCTTTTACTGTTGGATAGCCCATTTATCGAGGAAGGCTATATAATGTCATACTACGACCAATAGGAGCGGAGCAGCAATTAGAAATGTTCCAAGTACGGGGAAAATTTACGCCGACGAAGTTGAGCGAGACAGCTAGTCTATACTAATATTATAAAGCGGAAGAGTTTGTTTGTTTGTTTGTTTAAATGCGCTAATCTTAGGAACTACTGGTCCGATTTGAAAAAATCTTTTTTTGTTGGATAGCCCATTTATCGAGGAAGGCTATAGGTTATATAACATCGCGCTACGAGTAATAGGAGCGGAGCAGCAATGAGAAACGTTTCAAAAACGGGGAAAATTTACGCAGACGAAGTTGCGCGGGACAGCTAGTTAATAATAAGTAGTAATAACGAAGATCTAGCTCTATCATCTACAGTTACACCGACTTTTTCAATTTAAATTTGCATAAGTATTTTTTTCCGTAGTAGCTAAATATGAAGAACGAAAGGCGGACCTTCGGCGCCTTAAAACCGAACTATCTGGCAATAGGGAAGAAAACCCTACCAAAAAATTACAGCAACCATGGAAGAAGCAACACTTAAAGAGAATTTACCCCAGGAGGGTACCGGAAACTCCGGAGAATCCCTCACTGAGCAAAGCTCAGTCTGCCCTACGTATTCTGGGGAGGGCAAAGGATTGCTACCCAAGGAATCAAAAACGGATAAACCAAAGAAGATACTTACACAACAGTTGTTCCATCCAGGTCTTTTCAACCGCCAAAGATCTTCATCGTCTAATGATGTTGCCGACAAAATCCAATGCAACACATATAACCCAAACGCACCATGGCAACGGATGCCAACTCAAAAGCGACTCCGTTCTCCAGATGAACAGAACTCAAAAATGAACCAAGCAAAGAGAATACCGGGACAAAGTCAAATAATCAACACACAGATAGAGACTGACAACCCTGCACACAATATTGCTGTAAACATTGAAACCAGTAACAGCTTTACCTTGCTAGACACAGAGGAGAAGGATACTCCCATTAAACGGAATCCCAAACCTCCACCAATTATACTCTATGGAGTTGACGATCTGAATAAACTGACCCAGCTCATTGAGGAAGTGGTAAACAAAGATGATTTCACTTACAAAACAATATCTAAGAACCAACTAATTACCTAGTCTGGCCATAAATACTGTTACAATTAAAAATAAGAAAGATATTACATTTGAATTTGGAATCTGTCATTTTTATACGATTGTTCATTGTATTTTCTAATTTTGGCGCCAATACATTGTACAATATTTTGCTATATTAAAATGGAGTGGGGTGATAAAGAAAACCGAATCGCTGTGATTGCATTACACAAAGTTGGTATGGAGCCGAATGTAATTTTTAAAACTCTCCATAAGCTTGGTATTAGTCAAATGTTTGTGTACCGGGCTATTAATAGGTACAATGAGACCTTCTCTGTTTGTGACAGAAAAAGATCTGGCCGTCCACGTAGTGTTCGTACGAAAATGGTGGTCAAAGCAGTAAGGGAAAGAATTCGAAGAAATCCTGTCCGAAAGCAAAAGATTTTATCTAGGGAGATGAAGATAGCACCCAGAACCATGTCACGCATTTTAAAAGATGACTTAGGACTTGCAGCCTATAAGAGACGCACTGGTCATTTTTTAACTGATAATTTAAAAAAGAATAGGGTGGTAAAATCGAAGCAACTACTGAAGCGGTACGCAAAGGGAGGTCACAGAAAAATTTTGTTTACGGATGAGAAAATCTTTACAGTTGAGCAACATTTTAACAAACAAAATGACCGTATTTATGCTCAAAGCTCTAAGGAAGCTTCCCAATTAGTCGACAGAGTGCAACGTGGGCATTATCCGACTTCAGTGATGGTTTGGTGGGGTGTTAGCTATGAAGAAGTGACTGAGCCATATTTTTGTGAAAAAGGTATCAAAACATCGGCACAAGTGTATCAAGATATCATTCTTGAGAAGGTAGTTAAACCCCTTAACAACACCATGTTCAATAACCAAGTATGGTCCTTCCAACAAGACTCAGCGCCGGGTCATAAAGCTCGGTCCACGCAGTCTTGGTTGGAAGTGAACGTTTCGGACTTCATCAGAGCTGAAGACTGGCCGTCGTCTAGTCCCGATCTTAATCCGCTGGATTATGATTTATGGTCAGTTTTAGAGAGTATGGCTTGCTCTAAACGCCATGATAATTTGGAGTCCCTAAAACAATCCATACGATTGGCAGTGAAGAATTTTCCCATGGAAAGAGTGCGTGCTTCTATTGATAACTGGCCTCAACGTTTAAAGGACTGTGTTGCAGCCAATGGAGACCACTTCGAATAAGCTTTTTATATTTTGAATTGTTTTTTATTTATGTATTAAACTAACACACTGTAAAAGTAATAAATATTATTTGCAATAAAAAAAAATGTTTTTTCTTCGTAACAATATTTATGGCTAGACTAGGTATATCTTCTAATACAGTGGACAACTACAAGATAATGATAGACCACATAAGAAGCAAGGGACTGATAGGGCACACCTTTACTCGTAAAGACCAAAAATGCATGAGGATCGTGATCAAACATCTTCACATCAGTACTCCAAAAGATGAAATTATAGCGGCTATAAAGCAAACGGGTAACTCGGTTCAAGGAGAAATTGTAACAGCCCGGAAACCAGGAACTAAGGAACCCCTTAACACATTCTTTGTTAATATTGCACCGCATGAAAATAATAAATATGTGAAAAATATTAAATTCATCTATCACCAAAAAATTGTAATAGAAGACCCTAAAAGAACAAATTCTGTTGTACAGTGCAAAAGATGTCAACAGTATGGCCACAGTAAAAACAACTGTATGAGACCATATAGGTGTGTGAAATGTGCTGGTGCACATGAAACTACTAAGTGTACAATAGATAAAAACACCCCCGCAGTATGCACGCTCTGCTCAGGATGCCATCCCGCTAACTATAAAGGATGTCAAGTCTATAAAGAAGTTCGATCAAGGAAACTTACAGCAAACCGGTTAAGACTACAAGGAAAAGAAAAGAGTACTGAGGACCAAAGCTCTACACCAAATATGAGGGATGACATATCTGTCACGAAAGTTCCTTCAGAGAATATTAAAAACACACCCCAACGCAACAGTCGAAACTTGACCGTAATGGAAGGGCCACAACTTTATAAAGAAGCCCTTAAAAATGGGAAAAAAAGACATGCTTACACACAACAAACTATAGTAGACTTGACTGAGCACATAGAAAATGACGCAGATGTAACAAAGACACATAGACATTGTACAATAAATGACGAAGACAAAACAGAACCAAAGAGAACATATATTAAAAATATTAATGATAACACACATAAAACAAGTACAACCAGAAAAAATGATGGCCACGAGCCACAGAGAACACAAACGAAAAAAGTAGAAACAGAATATCCTTCACGTGAAATCAGACGAAGTCTAGAAGCGCTTATTTTGACACAGACCGAACGAATAGATCAGCTAATGACACAGCTAAGCACTATGATGAATCTCATTGTCACACTCATCAGCAAACTCTCATAATGCTTTCTTTACGAATCGCTACCTGGAATATAAATGGCATAGCGCCAAATAGGCAAGAACTTGAAGTACTGTTAAAAGTAAATAAAATCGACATTGCCCTGATTTCTGAAACTCACCTTAATCAAAGGAAGAGTTTCAAAATGGATAACTTTAGCGTATACTGCGCAAATTATCCGGATACCACCTCTCATGGTGGCGCAGCAGTAATCATAAAAAATAATATTAAACATCACATGCACAGTACATTGCAAGAGGATTGGATGCAATCAATAACTGTAACTATAAATGAAACATTGGGACCAATAAATGTAAGCGCCGTCTATTGCCCTCCTAAGCATAACCCAAAACAGCATATGTTCGACAACTATTTTCAGACCTTGGGAAATCGATTTATTAGTGGTGGAGACTGGAACTGCAAACACACGAACTGGGGGTCAAGGTTAACAACAACAAAAGGGCGAGAGCTAAAAAAGAGTATAGACAAACACAAACTTACGACACTAGGAACAGACCAACCCACCTATTGGCCTACTGATGTAAATAAAACTCCTGACCTTGTAGATTTCTTCATAGTCAAAGGCCTGTCGGAGATATACTTCGCAGTGGAAGCATCACTTGACTCAGTGTCTGATCACACTCCAATAATTGCAACATTTAGCATTTCAGCAATAAGCAAAGCCCTACCAACATCGCTATATAATAGCAAAACTGACTGGGAATCATTTGCCAGATACCTAGAAAAAGAGATTAACTTAAAGATTAAACTTAAAACAGGAGATGACATAGACGAGGCAACATTCAGCATCACTAATCTCATTCAGGTTGCTGCATGGCGTGCTACGCCGACTCTGAGCTATTCCACCTCGAGTAGTAACATACCACTAAAAATACGACATAAGCTGGCAGAAAAACGAAAACTCCGAAGACAGTTACATCTGAGTCGATCCAGTGCAGATAAAACTAAATATAATAGGGCCTCCAAAGAACTTAAGGAACTTATAAAGGAAAATCAAAATGAAACATTTCAACATAAATTATACACTCTCTCCACATATAAGAAAGACAATTACTCGCTCTGGAAAATGACAAAAGAGTTCAAAAGACCACACAATCATATCCCACCAATTCGAAATAACCCTGATGAACCATGGGCTAGAAGCGGAAAAGAAAAAGCAGAACTATTTGCCAAATATTTGAGCAAGGTGTTCACTCCGAATGACTCGACTATGGTGGAGTTTGAAAATATGGTGTGTGAGATACTCTCCAGTGACCAGCAATTGTCTCCGCCTTTGTTACCTGTCACACCTAGAGAAATAGCAATGACAATAAGCAAACTCCCAAACAAAAAAGCACCCGGATTTGACCATATTAGGGGAGGTTCTCAAACGGTTACCGAAAATGTGCATTACCTACATAACAGCACTTTTTAACGCTATCCTCAGACTCTATCACTTTCCCAACCTATGGAAGATATCCCAAATCTGCATGGTTGCAAAACCAGGTAAACCACCAAATGAACCCAGTTCCTATAGGCCGATAAGTTTACTCCCTGTTTTGTCAAAGGTTTTTGAAAAGATATTCTTATCAAGACTAAAACCAGTCTTGAAAGAAAATAAAATTATCCTGGACCACCAGTTTGGGTTTCGAGAAAAGCATGCAACAGTAGAGCAAGTGCACCGAGTAGTTCACACTATCAGACAATCTCTCGAGAAAAAAGAGTACTGCAGTGCGGTATTTATAGACATCCAGCAAGCATTTGATAGAGTCTGGCACAATGGGCTCTTGTATAAACTGAAAACTCTTCTGCCAAACTCGTTCTATATGACCCTGAAATCCTATCTTGAACAAAGAAGATTTCAAGTAAAATTTGAAGAAGACCTCTCGAAATTATATTATATTAACGCTTCAGTACCACAGAGGTCAGTGCTAGGTCCAGTGTTATACTCCATATATACGGCAGATCTGCCTGAGACTCCTGGTGTTGTAACAGCTACCTATGCAGATGACACTGCGTGCCTCGCTAGTGACACAGACCCTAAACAGGCATCCGTTAAATTGCAGACCCAGCTAAATAAAATAGAAGAGAGGTTACAAAAATGGCGGATCAAACCCAGCGTAACTAAATCCACACAAGTGACATTTACACTTCGCAAAGGAAATTGTACACAGGTCTGTATGGCAGGTGTAGCTTTACCGGCTAACAACACCGTAAAATACCTGGGCCTACACCTAGACAGGAGACTAACTTGGGCCAATCACATCAAAGCCAAGAGAACAGAAGCAAATCTACAATTTAAAAGTTTATTCTGGCTTCTAGGGCGCCAATCTCGACTTTCGCTCAGCAACAAACTGCTTGTCTACAAAGCCATTATAAAACCGATTTGGACCTATGGAATTTGGACCTCTGGGGCTCCGCTAGTAACTCCAACTTGGAGATTCTTCAAAGGTTTCAAAACATTGCACTGAGAACAGTCTCCAGTGCACACTGGTTTGTGAGAAACTTAGAGATACACGAGTATCTTGAGATGCCGACCATTAAAGAGGAAGTTAACAACTACAGCCGGAAATACAAAGAAAGACTGAGACAACACAGCAATACTCTAGCAAAAGACCTGTTAAAAGACCAAAACCATGTTAAGCACCTCAAACGATGGCATATACTCTCACTGGACCACAGAGACTAAGTTGGTCCTACACATGTAATGGTGTTACTCAATGGAATAACACCTAAAATCAGTTTATCCGAGACAACATCTGATTAAGGCTGAAGAGCCGATTGCAGATACAAGAAACGAACAAAAAAAAAAAAAAAAAAAAAGTATTTTTTTTTTTTTAAAGACAACTCCCGCAGTAGGGTACAAGCCCTGTGTCACGGGGGACTTTACAAACATACAAGTCACGGACACAAATAAATTACACCCAGACCCGGAACAACAATTTGTGGATCACACAAAGTGGTGTCCCGTGTGGGAATCGAACCCACGAACACACTCCCACCGCGCCACAGAGGCAGTAAAGCTGCAATAAAGCATTTGTCGATTTTTTTTTTTTTAAGTACAAACAGCTACATTACAATTTTATTAAGAGAAGTAACTGAACAAATCTAAATGAAATTTGACAAGGAGATAGGATAGTAGAGACAAAAATACACTATAAGTAACTACGACGCCAGCGAAGCCGCGGGCATAAGCAAGTCATAAACAATATAATCACCTTTCTTTCTTCAAATGGCAGAGTCCCCTATTGGCATAATAAATAGCATCATCCTTCACCAGTTCAATTGCCCTATTGTAACACGATATTGCTTCGTCCCATTTCTCATTCTTCACATATGTGTTGCCCTGGAAACCAAATAAGGTTCAATGAACTGGCATATTTGTAGACTATATGAATGTGATAAAGTATTGATTAAACATTTACTGCAGTAATAATGGTGCAGTCCTATGGAGCACTTTTATAATGTAGAATATAATATTAAACACAATACAGAAATATATTTTAATAAATAATCTATGGAAATAGTTTTGCCTGGAAAATACAGAAAAAGATTGCTTATTTTTGTTCAAAATGTAGTGCAAATATTTTATGTAATTGAGTATCATTAATTTATACATAACTTTATTTAGTAATATTTGCACATTTTGCTCATATATATAGTTTCTTTTTTCAAACCTTAACCACTGACAAGACTCACAGACACCAATGGCTTACTTTTAACTGAATATCCCAACGTATCTTATAGGTAGAATTTTGGTCTTTGCGGTACTTTTTTAAGCCTTGGCACACCTAATGCAGTGATGATAAAATGTAATAGGTTACTATGGTTTGTCCCACTACGAAAATATTTAACTGTTACAGTAACCTAGCATGTCCAAGCAACCACATGTCAGTGTTCATGCAAGTTTGTATGTTTTTATATTATAGGTCAACAAAAGGTGGCTAATAAACAATCAATGCGAGGGACAACCGTGTATTGTCTATTGAGATTCCCAAATAACTCAAAAAGGGTGGTTTGATTTAGGTACATAATAGAAAATCTACAAAAGTTCTTAGAACAATGTACTGTTGACTATGAATGAGTTGATTATGACAGTTAGTTAATACAACCATTTTACTTAAGAGATTTATAACTCTCTACAAATGATAAATAATGGTCTGTAAACAAATACAGTAAAAATAATTAAAAATTAAGAAATGTCAGAAATAATTATATTCTCAAAACCAGTGTCGTTTTCTAAATTGAAAAATGAGCTATATGTAGTTTAAATAGCTTATTTCATGCGTTTCTTTGTTTATCCATTTGTTGTCTTTGATTGAAGTAATGATTTTTTAAGATAGTAAGTTAATAATTTACATAAAAAAAAAATTATTGGTTTTAAAAGTAACTGCTCATAAAAGTATTTTAAAAATGTGGGGTTGAGGAGACCCCACATCAGTGTTTAACGTAAGTAAAATCACGTTAGTGGAATATATGTAGTAAAAAAAATCTTATTCAGGTGGTTATAGCAATAATAATAACATATACTGAAATACCTTTAAAAACTGAAAACAGAAATTCAGATTTTATATAAAGCTGTTTAAAAAAAGCAGGAAAACAGTGGATGACTGTCGCCCAAGACAAAAAGAAATGGGAAATGATGGAGGAGGCTTTTACCCTTAGAGGGGCCATGAAAGACAATCTACGTGACACTAACACGACTAATCCCTAGTTATATAATATTATTACTAACATTACTAATTTACACTATAAAATAATACTTACTTAATACGATAATATATGAATAAAAAAAAAGGATCTTACCCTCTCCTTCTCATACTGGGCCTCTTCCCTGAGCTTCTCCAGCTTGACTTGTTGACTCTTTTTGCTGTCTAACGACACAGGACCTACCTCAGCCATGTCTACGTCCTCACAAGCTTTGTCCTAAAAATAAACTTCATATTTATTTATTGTGTACTAGCTGATCCGGCGAACTTCGTAGCGTAAATTTGATGCACTACTTTATTTTGTATAGCTGACCTATCTTATGTGTTCAATTTGAACTGGAATCTATAATCCTCCATATAAAAATGAATACCTATTTCCCTGGTCTCGACATTTTTTAAAATATGCAAAATTAAATGTATATTTTTCAATCTTTCTGAGAGATTTTCTTAATATTTTTTTCCGTAAGAACCTTGTACAGAGTATCAAGCTGTTTTCATGCTTTGTCGTGACAACGGAAAACAGGTTTCATTTTTATATATATAGATTTTTTTTATGAACTGGATATGGAAGGTTGTGCCATTAATTAGGAGAGGCATATGTCCAACATTGTTCCGCTTATTTGATTGATACAGAAAACCTGCATGGGACATAATTTTATGTACTTGGTGTTCTTGCTTCTGTAGGTATTTTTAATGATCAGTTGTCTACATAAGTCAATATTAAAAAAAGAGAGCAAAGGCCTGCTTTCTTCTGGTTACCTTTCCTATCACATTTAAGCAAAAATTAATCACACATTAAAAATCTTAAAATAGATTGAAAATGAATTATTTATGATAAAGGCATTTTATGAACAAGTTAAGCTCTGCAAATTCATGCTGAACCAATCATCAACCCATTTTCAATAATCTATCTACAAATGGAATTTGCTACGAGAGATAGAATTTTGAGATATTCTGTATGGAGCTTATGTCAAATATATATTAATTGTTATCATATTAGAATTTTATCGGGACTTAATCATGTGTAATATTTAAAGGTACGAACCTATATATATTTGACACACATAAGTCAATAATATTCAAATAATTATCTCTAGTAGCCAAATCAATCAACAGATAGAAGATTGAAAACATCCTTAAGTGCACTGAAACAGCAATTTATAAAGAAAACTATAAACTCCTTTAGTATTGCATATTTTTTCTTTTCTATGACATTTTTTGTAAAGATTATTTGCAATGTTCATAGACACTTGTTTCTTTGTTTGTTTTAACGGGGCTACAATGTTGCACTTAGTCTCTTGAATGGGCCATTGTGCATAGTGCATAGGCACATTACTAGCAATCTCTTCTACCTCTCCAGTTAAGCTATATCATTTGTGTTAGGTTAGAAGTGGGTTCACATCAAACAAAAATAATAAGTAGAATTCTAACTCGCTATCTCTCAATTGCAAATCCTTATCAGGCTATCTCTAATATACTCATTCAATTGACGCAAATTGATGGTGGAATGAACATTGTTGTGCTTCATCAGAGTTATGTTAACTGTGATTCTGAACATTGTCAGATATCAAGCTAGACCATATCATTATCACATTAATTTGTGGTTTCCATTGTATTAAGTAAAAGTATATTTAACCTCACACAATGAAGACACAAATAAATGCAAAAAAATGGTAAGTATAGGTACTGACTACATCTAGTACAAAAAAAAAAAAATTAAGAAATAAAAAGGGTAAAGGTTGTGATAACTTACAACATCATACTTGTCCCATGCTGTATAATCATAGGATTTAATCCTATTTTCTGGATTTTTCTTCACCTGGACAGGTCTCTCTTTCCTTGCTTTACTGCGGATTGGTGGTAAGTCCTAACCTCAAAATATTGTATAAATTAGTAAGTATACAATTACAACACAGAGACATACACATATTTGACGTTAAAAAGCAACATTAACTATAAAAGTGCCAACACAGACAATAACCTAACTAAATACATGACATTTTGTAATATAAATTTTATTGACGATACAACAAAAATATACATAGGATAGATATTGGGTTTACTAGGAAATATACTAAATACAACATAGTTATGGTAAATAGGTCTAAACCTGTTCGCAAACACCATTCAAAGCCGCTTCTTTTCTTTTCATTTCGACTTCCCAATTCTGCAAATCTGTCATGTAAGTATGAAGCGATTTAACATTGTCGCGCACTTTTTTTTGTATTTCAAAAGCTTTTTCCATAATTCAGTGTGGTTTTACAACCAGATATCACATTAGAATCGTTACCTGTTTGATCAATTCGATATTTTTTGGTTGCTATTCAAAGTAAACTTGGAACTTGTCAAACAAATTTGATTGTCATGGCAATTCAGTATGGCGGTAACAAAGGATTCGTTCGGGAACAATACTATGTAGAAAATGTTTATTTTTTTCTGTTTAAAATTATATCATTGCTCATAATTATTATAATTATTAAGCTATTGCATAGCTTTTATCGCGGGTTAGGGCTTTGAGCGCGGCGACCGAATCAAGAAATTCAGTAATGAAAATAAAACCTAACAACCCCAAATTAAATTCAAATTCAAAATTCTTTAATCACTTAGGATGCAAAACAACTCTTGTGATACGTCGGGATTCTACATGTACATGTAATGCCAAGTTCGCAAACAATAGGTAAAGCCGGAGAAAAGAACCCGGCAATAAAAACTCGCGACCACTCTTTTCAAATTGCCAATTTTACAATGTTTATATGTTTATAAACTTGATATTGGGGTAAGGTGCTGCGACTAATAATACTATACCTACACCATGATACAGGGCTGATGCAAATTGTATTATCAAAAAGTTGAAACATGAGATAAAGCAAAATCAGCCTTAGGGGGTACAATAGGAGTAGGAGCATCTACTTACAACCAAAATTGGGTAAAAACTATATGTGCATAAATATTGTCCAAAGTACTTGTAACGAATGATTAAATATAAAATATTAATTCTGTTAACAAAAGGAAGAAAAGAATGGCCTCTGTTCGACACGCAGAATCTTTACTTACTTACAAAAGTCAAATCATGCTCTTTAACAATGTGACAATTAAAACAAAGTGACAACAAAATTCATCCAAGCATATTATAGTAACAAGGAGCAAGCAACTAGATCCATTTTTCTTTATCATTTAAATATTCATCCACTGTTTAATAACCTCTACGTATGAGATGATTTTTGACTACATTTTTGAACTTAATCACTGATAGACTCTTAATACTAATTGGTATCTTGTTAAATACTCTAACAGAAATACAAAATACAAATACAAAATTTAATTATTTGCAAAAACATGTGTAAGGTAGATACAGAGGTGTTATGTTATTATTGAATCAACATGTTTTACCGATATCAGTGTACAAAATTCAGATTACAATATAATATTAAAATACAATATGAATAAAATAGAATACAAGTAATAAAATCTGCAACAATTGATGTAATAATATGAATCAATAGACATAAAAACAAAATACATTTTAAATGATTTACTCATTATTTAATTATTTTAAAATGTATTATTTAAAAAATCTTTGACAGAATAATAGCATTTTTCGACTAACAAGTTTTTTAATTTACTCATGAATGCATTTAAATTTAATATCATAAAACATTTTGGAATTTTATTGTATTTAATAGGCGCCATACATACTACACTATTGTGCAATAGAGTGGTTTTAGATCGATGTAAACAGAGTCTATCGTTATCACGTCGATTACGGATCACTCTATTACACAGACGTGGAAACAGATGAGGATTATTTCTTACAAATAGAGCTATTTCAATAATATGTAACGATGGAAGTGTTAGAATTCTGTGCTTTCTAAACATTGGTATGCAGCTATCTGTATTTTGGAGTCCAAACATTGCGCGAATGCAGCGCTTTTGCGTTTTAAATATAATTTCCTTAATTGTCGAGTTGCCCCAGAAGATAATACCTACCAAATCTCAGTGACGATTCAACGAGACAATAATATGCTGTTAATATTGTGTTATTATTAATTACCGGCGAGAGTTTGTAAGGGCGTATGAAGAACTACTAATTTTTTTACTTAAGCTATCTACAAAAGGTTTGAAATTTAATTTTTTGTCAATTATTAGACCAAGAAATCGTGTCGTATCAGTTTCGGAGATAATAGAATCTTTGTAGACTAGCTTAATGTCAGATGGACTTTCTGATCTTTGATCAAAATGCATAATATTAATTTTATTTAAATTAATTTTCAAATTATTATTAATTTTCAAGCCATTTAATTATAGATGTTAATGATTTATTGATGTCAAATTCATAAGTGTCAATATTATTACATGTAACGGTAACCGTGCTATCGTCAGCAAATAACGACATAGGTTGTTGTGTTGCATTTTTGGCAAATCATTAATGTAAACTATAAACAACAGCGGGCTCAAAACACTTCCCTGTGGAACTCCATATTGAATGTAACGCTCGTTCGATATATGGGATTCCAGATATTTTGTTTTACGATTGAATCTTATTATTTCTGTTTTATGTCGGCGATCAGTTAAATAGGATTTTATCAATTTTAATATATTACCTCGTATGCCATACGCTTCAAGTTTTTTAAATAAAATATTATGGTCAACATAATCGAAGGCCTGCGACATGTCACAGTAGATTGAACAAACTGGAGTCCTTTTGTCAACATGGCTTAAAACATTTTCCTGAAAATCATTGATGGCCATATTTATAGTTTTATTTTGACGAAAGCCTTTTTGTTCATTACATATTATACGGGCATTTTCTAAATAGTTATTGACTTCGTAATAAAGATATTTTTCTATTATTTTTGAGAATATTGAGATCAAAGCAATAGATAGATAGATAGAAAATTCTTTATTGTACACCACACTTATTAAATTACATTATAATTACACGATCACATCATTATTGCTTACATAAGCGCATGCACAATGGGCGGCCTTATCGCTGAGAGCGATCTCTTCCAGGCAACCTTTGGATGGACAGGAATTAAAAAGAGCCAAAACCACGTGGTGTAGAAGAATGTAAATTAAATAAAGACGTACACGATTTTACATAATATCAATAGATAAACACAAAAACATATATCTAACATTCCAACAAAACGATTGAAATGTTAGATATATAAATACACAATATACTATATTAATAGATAATAATAATAATAATAATAAATAAATAAATAAATACAACAAACAAACATTACATAAACATAATAAACTAGTTATATTTAAAAGAGAAAAGAAAATAAAATATAAAATTCATATATTTATTTATGTACATTATTATGTAGCTGCAACTGGACCGCTGGACAGGTAGTGCGCTTTTACCATTTTTTTAAACATATTAGTTGTTTGTGCCTGTCTGATATCTAAAGGTATATAATAGGTTTATAGAACTCCATTAATTCTCTTTAAATTTTCTTGAACAATGGTTTTATAATAGTCATCTTAAGTTCTGAGGGGAAAATCCTTGACTGAATACTTAAATTGATAATATGACTTATGTGGTGACATTATATCGTCATTTACAAATTTAATATTTTTTGTAGAAAAGCCATCATAACCGACACTGTTAGTGTTTTTGAGGTTTCTTATAATTTTTTGTATATCGAGGGTTTACTGCGAAAACCTGCTAAGTGCAAGAAAGTTAGTTTTTAGTTATTGAGTTTTTAAAGTTCATACCTAAATAAAATGCTATAATTCTGGTAGGCCTCAAAAATTTTTGTAAATACAATTTAAGTTGTTTAATAAAGATTATATTTTTGTCTAGTCTAAGTATGTACATGTGATAAAAGTGCATGAAATAAGTAAATTTATGAGTTGAGTCGTACAGTTAGTCGGTTTTACATGAATATTGCTATAATGCCCTCGACGTGAAATTATTGATATTGCCTGCTATTTATATTAAAAATTAAATAGCTTTGATAAAATAATGGATAATAAAAGTATTAATTAATTATAAATGAGGAAACTTGTGGTTTAGTGGGACAAAGAAAAAAGTTAGCTGGTTTTACCTGTAAACATTTATTGAATTTCAAGAAATAAAATCAACATACTGGAGTCGTCTCCATTACAATCAGTTTTAATTGCGTACTTTTAAAGTTCTAACTATCCTCTTCACTACTTTCAACCTCATCAATAGCTGGTTCAGGTAATTTGTCAACAACCTGCTTGCCTGCTTTCAAGTTTTGATACCAACCGTGGAGTTCTTCAGGTATAATTAGCTTATTACAAAGACTAAGTAAATCTTTCTTTTTTGCCTCGCTTATATCCAGCTGTTGTTGATAGAGTCGATTTAATGTTTCTGGCATTTGAAAATTAAGTGCTGATAAATTTTCAGTAGGTCGCTTCTTCTTTCGCGTAGAGTAGGCGTGAGCATTCTCAAAAGTCGAAGTCAATGAATGTTCTTGAACCTCTAAAACATTAAAATTGTCGCTCATGTCATAGTTAAAAAAAATCTTTCTGTCTTTTCCTTTTACGTACCTTATACGTTTTATCTTTAGCCACTGTACCTGTTTTCCTTTTTCATCCTTTGTTCGATTTTTAATAACATTATTTGCAAGGTGCTTTAGATCAAAAAACTCGTCAAATTTAAACTCTTTTACTTGGTAGGCTTCTTTTGTTATTTTCTTGCCATCGACTTTGACAATTTGCTTACGTCTAGCGCGCTTAAAAATAGAAATCCAATCCATCATAGAAAAAACAGAAGCATTTTTCTTAGCAGATTCTATACTACTGTGCATAGAATCTACCTCCATTTGTGTATGCCCCGATTCTAAGAATTTTTGCTCTATGACTTCAAGGTGGTTACTTTTTTGAACTGCCCAGAGAAGTAAAGCAGACACGTATTGATTACGGTTTTGACCACCGCAGGTGTCAGAAAATAGACTGATTTCTTTGACATTTTCAGGGACGCAGTTGGTAAGATAGTGCAACAGTATAGAACCAATTTCAGAACTACCTTTACGTCCATTTACTTCTGACCATGGAAAACAATAGGCATTGTTAGGTAAAGAAGCTTCATAGATTGTCAGGTTATATACACATAATTTTCTAGAATAGTAGAGCGTCCCAATATCACAGGAAGGTATTTGAAGTACCGCTTGCAAATCAAATGTCACAGAATAATAATTTTTATCATTATTCGATCTGATTTTATCCTTTTCTTTTTCTCTGTTACAAATTTTCTTTCTTTCTTGATGAGCGTTGTAAATATCTTCCAGTTCTCTTTTCTTTTCAATATCAGCCTGAGCATACTTAGTACAAATTAGGCATTGGTCTTTTCTAGGTGTAAAAAAACTTAGGTTGTATTCTTTTGAAAAGATACGCCGATAAGTAATTTCTGAAGCTGGCTCAGTACCATTCATTACACATTCATCTTTGTACAATAAATGCATCTTTCGAATATTCAGATTTTTATCTAAATATTTGCGTTTAGTGTCTTTCCGACTATAATGAGCTTCCATACATGGAAATGACTCAATATGTTTTTTTATCCCTTCAATAACTTCTGGTTTAGTTTTATTGACAGGCTCATGAGATCCTCTACGGTCTTTGGCATCAAAACAGTTTAGATCATTTCGTTTCTGTATTGCATCGGTTATTACTGCGGGAGAGATATTTAAAGTGTAACAAAAAAACTTCTGACATACCTGAATTTTCTCATTTTGTTTAATAAAGTGACATTTTTTTGTGTATTTTCTTTCCGGTCGTTGTCGATTGCGTACAGAGAGAATTCGTTTTGGCGAAAGAACGGTAACATTAGACAAAATAAAATTCTTTCTACCCTGAAAATCTAAATTCCAAAAGTATCTACAAATACTATGCCTTGTTGTCATATCAAAAGCATCGCAGCACTTATATTGACATGTAGAACAATCAATATTTTTAGGCACCTTGGCTGGCCTGGATTTAGATTTGATTTTATATGGCAGGCCATCTGCTCGTCTTTTTTTAGCCACACTACGAGCCCAGCTACTTGGATTAGATTTTCGCCACCTTTTGGAGGGTTCAGTAAGTAACCAAGCATTTTTAATCAACTGAGTCAAAATTTCTTCAACGATCACCATTGTTTCCTGATTTCCGAAACATTTAATATTTTCGTTTTCTTTATTACCAATTAAGTCTTCTAATAATATAAGATCCTCAGAATCGGGTCTTCCGAGCCTAGGGGAATATCCTGGCAAGTGGTAGGTGGGATCGTCAGTATCAGAAATGTCGCCAAACAAACTCTCCAGCTCAGCGTCAATCCCGTCATTATTATATTTTTCTAAAACAAAATATCAATAATTAATTGATATGATTTGAAACTTTCGATTATGATTTAGGAATAATTATAGCGTACCTACTTTTTAACTTAGTAAATACTACTTACTAGTCTTTTTAAGTTACCCTATCTGTTATCAAGTTTAAAAAAAAATCGTTTCAAGGGTTTTATAAGGGACAGTCTTTATTTATTAGCTAAGTAAAATAATAACAATAATAACGAAAGATTAAAAGGTCTCTGAACTAAAGTTGAGTATTGTGATAAAACCTAAAAGGTATTGTATTTCAGCCCAACCAAATCATCATCAATGAGTATCGGGAATCAAACCTGCACAGCACTCTAATACAATACACAATGCACTGCGTCACTGACCACCACACACCACTTTAATTTTCGTACATTGTTTTTATTATGAAAACTTTTATAGTATTTCGTAAGTTTACCTACCTCCTTGATAGTTAGAACAGGATGGCATAGATTCAATTAATGTATTGGTATGATTAGGAAACACTTCGGTCCTTGAATTATCTGAAAATTTAATAAAATGCTTATTGAGTTAATAATTACAAATAACTATAATAATATAGAAAGTTACCTAGAACAAGTAGTTTACCTGCTATTTGGGAATGATGAATCTCGTAATTATCAGTTATGTTAATCGATGTAGATAGAACCTCGCTTACAGGACTTTTATTTGTTACAATGTCAGCAATATAACAACGTTATTAAAAAATGTTCACTAACAATAACTAAAGTTAAAACTTAACCTTATTTAACGGAAAACTTACCAGTATCAATATTTTCATTATTTTTAATCACTAAACAAACAAGTCTTTTTCCTCTTGACGTCATTATCATAAATATCTATCACATACACTCAATTATTAATCACAAAACAATAGGAAAATAATAAGTTTACACAAAAACAGCAGAGCGATACACTTCCGCGGTAAACACTTTCGGCGAACTGATGTACTCACTGCAACAGGACAAAACATGTTACGCGCATTTTATCACTTTATGCAGTAAGTCACCTGAACGAGAATTCGGTAACTATGTATCATTTAAAACGCGTTATAGTCATTTATTCGCTTTTGCATGTCAACGATGTGGTTTTAGTTATATTATATTGATACATGGAAAATCTGATATAGTTAATTGATATGTTTTTGCTGTATAGTTACAATCGCGAAACAAAAATATTTTGTTAGCTAAATGCGACTAAGTTATTTTATATTTTATTTACTGAAGTCGGTTAAGAATCATTTGTTCACATTTGAAATACTAAAAATATGATAAAAGCCGTAATTATTTCTTATGTGTAACTTTATAGCAGGAATTATTAACAACTGCGTTTATGAGATTTTGTCAAACGATTATTGGACATTTTTTTGTATATAACTGGTTTTATCATAATCTATCTTCTAAAGTATTGATCGTATCGCTTAGGCGGTTTTACCAGTACATGTAGGTTAAAAAAATAAGAAGTTTGGTGTTTTAAACTCATTTTTGACCCAAATGTAAGTTAGCAGGTTTTCGCAGTAAACCCTCGATATCTTGTGGTACGCATGGTGACAAAAACATAGATTGCAGTTTATGATTATAGTTACTTGTTACTTTTTTACCGGCACCCTCTATTAGCTTGATTTTGTCTATGAAATAATCATTAAAACCATTCGTTATCTCTTTAGGGTCATAAAAATAATGGTTGTTAACTTTTATCTCAGAAAGACCCATAAATGAATTATGAGTTTTATGTAGCCTATGATATTGACCTACTAATTTGTGCTTATTTCTCGTGTTCACCGGGTGAACGTCACTATTTTTGTGATATAAATGCATATTTTGTTTAACAAACATAATGTTTGCAAATATATACTGAGACCCCCACTCCGCCTACCTACCTACGTTCGGCCGAGCGTTCGCATAACGTATATGTATATGGTACGACTGTACGAAGCTCGCACGGATCGAGACGAGCTGCTCCGAAATGTAACGGAAAAAAAAATATATATAACTTTTTTTTTATTTTTTTTTATTGCTTAAGTTGATAAAAAATGCTATGCAATAGCTTTACCGCGGCAGTCCCCGAGTGCCACACATTTTTTTTTTATTATTATTAATTGGCCTGTATTGTCCCACTGTAGGGCAAAGGCCCCCCTTCTGTTTCTTCACCTCTGTCAGTCGTTGTAAGAGGCCAATCTTTTTCGAAAGAGTTTAACTCATCTCGCCATCTGCGACGAGGTCTACCGTGTTGTCGCTTTCCATTTTGTGAAGTCCAATTAGTGATTCATTTGGCTCAAAAGTCATCTGGCATGTGGCACACATGTCCAGCCTAGTCCCATTTCAAAGTGGCAGCTTTTCGAGTGCCGTGCAGTGATGTGAGTCAAAGAGATGTGAGTTTTGGAACGGATTGTGGTATTCCTAATCCGGTCTGTCAATTTAATACCCAGACCATTTGGCCCAAATAGTCTCTATCGACGTATGCAGCCTCCACTACTCCCACTTCGATTCGTCTGTTCGTCATCATTTTGGTCTTCGACATATTCATTTAAAGTCCGACCTCGAGGCTTGCAATGTTAAGCGCGTTAAACATTTGTTTCAACTCCTGGGAGTTGGACGAGAAAAAGACAATGTCGTCGGCGAAACGAAGATTGGATAATCTTTTATCTCCAACTCTCTCTCTCCTACTAAAATGCCCTTCTCTGTCCAATCAGCTGCCAGCTTTTTGAAGACTTCCTTTATTACGGCACTGAATAATTTCGGCGATAATAAGTCTCCTTGTTTCACTCCTATTTGTATGGAAAAAATTGTAAATAATAAATCTTATTTAGTAATTTAACAATTTTATTGTTTGTACGAATGTGTTCTGCGCATGAAAGATGCAAAATGTAAATATAACTTTGTTATTCGGATAGGCCGAATTGACTTTAACAAGTGGCGCAACAAGAGCACAAAACTCTAATTAATTAGGTATACCTACTCTAGATAGACACGAGAACAGGAGTGCGCAAAATAGGACTGCGTTGCAAGAGGGTCCGATTCCTACACAGAACAGAAAATTGAAGGAACCTTAAAATAAGTTGGTCCCGAGTCTGCGTGTCATTTTCATTTGTTTTTGTTATTTTTGTGCTAGTCAAGTCGCCTGCAAGTCCCGCGATATATTATTTGTAGGATAAAGCTGGGTTATGAGGTAATACCGGTCATTATTATTTCTCATATTTTATGTTTATGATGTGAAAAAGGTTAAACAAACTTTAAGACAATGAACCTACCTAACCTCTGACTCATAAATCATAAGAAAAAGCGCCAGGCTGGCCGTATCAACTACTATCGGTTCATTATTCGATTTTACATTATGGTAATCGATCATAAGAACCCGGATACCTTGAACATGGTAAAGTCCGCCAGCTGTTTTAATCATTTCGATTACACAAATGCCACTGCATCACTAACTCTATAACCACACTAACACTTTGCACACATGACTATAAAAATAGTGACGTCTCTATCGGAAGACGTCTTGTCACTTCGACCGTTCGAATAAAACTGTCAAATGAGATTCACTGTCCCACTACCGGCACTCCAAATGTAAACGTCAAACGAATGTCACGCCACCCAACGGCAGCCATGTGTAATTGAGTTAATACATCCTCTAACAAATCAAAACAAATGCAAGGTCAACGGAAATCACAGTTTCTTGTTGAACCTACTCATGTACAACAAAGATCTGGGGTATAGGTGTGTGTAGTGTGGTTTCTGGGCTCACGCTGAGTGCTCAGGGTATGTATGATTCTCCTGAGGATTATATCTGCGACTTCTGCTTCAACAAAACCTGGCCGGTATTACCAACCTTGTGACCGGTATTACCTATCAGCCGTGGTGTATAATACCGGTCAAAGTCGTTTTTAGGGATCCATACATCAAAAGGAAAATACGGAACCCTTAAAGGATAACGTGTGTTTCTGTCAGTCCGTCTATAACATCCAATTTGCACCAAATCTACTGGACCTATTAAGTTTACATAATTATGTATGTCTGTGACCCAAACACGGACGCAATAAATTTATTTAAATGAATATTAATTTGAAAGATTTAATTAAAAGTGGATTTAAATGTAATTTTATATAACGTAAATTTGGAACTTGAGAGACATTTTTTGAGGGCAAACTAGGAAATTAAAAAAAGGGTTTATTGTAAGGGTATCAAATATATATTTTTTATAATTTTTTAAATATATATATTTTTAAGCTTTAGATGAATGTTCATGAAAATCGAACCACTACTTGTTTGAAATTTCTGAGCCTACAATTTTGAAAGAAAGTCTATAGTGTGACAAAAATAAATACAAGGCAACTAAAAAGCAATAAATAATATACCTAGAATAACAAAAACAAATTAAACATTTTGAAGTTGGTGCCATGAAATAGAAGTCTTTAAGTTTTAATCGGCATCAACTTCAAAATGTTTAATTTGTTTTTGATAATCTAGGTATATTATTTATTGCTTTTTAGTTGACTTGTAGGTATTTAGTTTAGAAGTCGGTAATATTTTTTTGTAAAAAAGTCTTTTATTTCTCACTTTTTAGTAGGTTGGTTTGTAATTCATTTAATTTACAATAAGCTTATGTCAACTGTTGAAATCCTTTTACAAAATATTGCTTACCCCGATGCAGGGCCGTTAATTGTTATGGAGTTCACTATCAGCTCTATTAAATTGTGTAATAGTAGTATAACGAGAATAAAGAGCTACTCAATACCATATTAAAGTAACGCAAACTGTGAAATATTGAATAGGTCTGCTCGTCATTTGTGGTCTTCATCATCAGTTCCACTTCACCAATTGGTGTTTTTTAAGAGTAAATGCACGAATCACTATGAAATATACCTAAATTACTGTAGGTGTGCCTTTAATATTTTAAGAGTTCCCTCGATTTCTCCAGGATCCCATCCCCAGATCACGATCTGATGACAATGGGACCAACTTGGACGTATACCTTTACAAACACAAAAACAATTTTTCAAATCGGTCCAGCCGTCTTTGCGTAATCGGTGAACAAACATACAAAAAAAAAAAAACATACAGACGAATTGAGAACCTCCTCCTTTTTGAAGTCGGTTGATAAAAGGTGTGTATGTATGTAAAATATACTTATCCTAGATGGGAATCGAACCCACAACCTCTAGCTTAGCAATCAAGGTCACTAACCCCTAAACCAAAAGGTCAGTCGATTTACCATGCTATTTTCAACCGACTTCAAAAAGGAGGAGGTTCTCAATTCCTTTTTTTTTTTAGAAGTCGGTATGTAATATTTTTAAACATACAAATACCTACAGTTTATAAACAAACAAACATTGTAAACATTGGCAATTTGAAAAGAGTGGTCGCGAGTTTTTATTGCCTTGTTTCTTTCGTTGGCTTTACCTATTGCTTGCGAACAATCATGTAGTATGTAAGTACACATAGTAATTATGGCTTTTCACAAGTGTAGTATTTGGATTTTTTGATTAATTTGATATATACGAGTATGTATTTAGAATCTAATCTAAGTATGTTTACGAGTATCAGTTGTCTGGTTGCTATAAGAGGCTCTCAGTTTGAGATCAGATGCTCTTGTGTGAGTTTATTTATATAAGTTAAATCTTTCAATATTGTTTCGTTACAGAGATTCGGTTAATAACAAAAATGTGAAAATATGCCAAGCTTTCGCTAATAACAGAAGTGAAATCTAACTTGAAATCATATTCTTTTGAAATTCTAAAAATCATTCCTAAATAAAACCGTATCATACATGATGTATTTCATTTTTTTAAATAATTTGTTATTTGCGACTCAATAGAGTAATTTGGAAACTAAGTATATATATTAATTAAGTGTATACTTAGTTTCCAAATATATTGATTGATTAATATAAGTATACCTATATATTAATCAATGTGGGCCGCACATTACCGTGGCGCCAAATGTTTCGTGTAACAACGGTTGGTGAGTCGCCCTTTTGCTTGGTTAGTTCAGTGCCGATTATCTAGACCGATTCCCGTTTTGATCAAACTATATACATACCTATAAGTTAGTACGGAACCCTCAGTGCGCGAGTCCCACACAGCACTTGGCCGGATTTTTATAAATATTATAAGCAAAGTTTGTTATGTTTACTTATTGATCTCAATTTTATTAGAAGAAAAGTGGAAGTAGGTAGGTTAGGTAGGTATAATATCCAAAAAGATTTATAAAAATACATTGAATATTATATATGAGATTTGTGATTATTTTCCCAGAAGTGATCGGCAATAAAAGAAAAAAAAGTAATTAAATAGGTAGGTACAAAATTGTAATAAATGCGTGTTAGTGTTTCTAATGACAAAGTCGTTTTACCAATATCGTTATTATGTGATATATTGTATAATAACAAGCAATGTGTTTACACAAGACACGAAACTTATGTAATAAACAATAATTGTATTTTTGAAAGATAAAAATACTTGAAGTCCAGGCCCCGGTTTGGCATACGGAAGTCTCAGGTTCGATTCCTGGGTCTGACTTCAAATTTTTCTATCTTTCAAAAATGCAATTATTGGATTTATAAAGTAATTGGCAAGAAATGCATATGAAAATTACCATAAGTAATATGTTATTGTAATTACAAAGTGTAGCGAATCAGACAAAGATCCCAGTAGATTCACCAACTATCCAATTAAGATGGATCTCATGTCATTTGTTAATCCAAATGAATGAAATGAGAACTATCTTAACGACACATTGAAATTTACGAAAGTGTTTTCTTGTTATTCTTTCTACGCAGGCAATTACGATGTTATTTGAAAAATTCGCAAAACCTAGTAACTTTTCTACAGAAAGTAATTTACGATTGTTCTCGTCGACGGATGATTACGAGAAGGAGATTGAGAAGAAAATATTGTCACAGATCCAACAACACTTCATACTTACTTAAATTAAATTATAATATAGTTTGAATAAGGATTGAAAAAACGTTATGAAATATAACCTTAACTTAGTTATTGGGTATTGATTTCAACCATCGAAATAATAACTGAATTACAAATAGTATGTACCTACCTATAATTAAATTTTATTTTGTTGTTTTCGTGATTTACTAGGACATAATAATAGGTGGCTATAGAGCGCGAAAAAATCAAGGTAACAAGTTTAATTAATAAAATTTAAAATATATGTTTAATAAAAACTATAAGAGGTGTTCATATTTTCACGTTAATTAAACGGTTCTGCATATGAATCCTACTTTAATAAATCCCAAAAGCAAAGTGAATTCTTTTTTTTTATAGCATTTTACTAAGTACTACATCATATTCGACTGGTCTGTTGACCTAGTGGTTCCTGACTGCTAAGCCGGAGGTCGTGGATTCGATCCCCACCCAGGATAAAACTTTGTGGGATTAGCACGATGGTTTATTCTGTAGGTATCTGGGTGTAATATTTATAAAGGTATGTATTTTGATATATTTATGTATGTTTATCAGTTGTCTGGTTGCCATAGTACATAGTACATGCTGTGCTTAGTATGGGATCAGATGGCGTTGTGTAAGTTGTCTCAAGATATTATTATTATATAAATGCGAAAATAGATGTTTGTAATGCTGCACGTATATCTATGAAATTTGGCACAGATATAGATTATGGTCTGAAATATCACGTACCTATAGGTAAATACAATTTTACAAAAAAACCGTGCATAAGAGTCGCGGTCAACGGCTCATATCAGAAGAGTTAGCTGTTTTTAGAGAGTAATTCCCTAGTAAAGACTACTAGGGAATTACTCTTTTTTTTTAAACTTTCGCGATTTTTATACATATTAGATATATTTCGGGACTTAATCGCGTGAATTATTTAAAGGTACGAACCTTTTATTTACTCGACGTTTCGATCGAATTGCACCGATCGTGGTCACGGGTCGACTGATGGCAGCTTAGCGATCCATAAGCGATTAAGTCCCGAAATATATCTAATAGGGTATTACTAGTACTAAGACTCCGCTGATTGTCTGTCTTTCAGAGATAATGTATTTCTGTTGCCGCTATAACAACAATTAACAGAATACTATAAATGTTTATGTAGGGCTCCCACACAACAAACGATTTTTAGGGTTCTGTAGCCAAAATGGCAAAACGTAACTCTTATAGTTTCGCCATGTCCGTCCGTCCGTCCGTCCACACCTTCCAGTCCGATCATTGTGTTCCATCGAAAATTACTTATATATCGTTGTTGCACCGCTTAAGCCGCATTATTCGGATGGGGGACTACGGAACCCTACATTGTGCGTGGCCTGACATGCACTAGCCCGGTTTCTAATATGATGTTGTATAGATAATGGTACAGAACACTTGGCCGGTTTTTATAACACACTTGCAGATCTCTAAATTTTAATATCCTGATCATCTAAATGACATTAGCAGTTTTAATCAGGCTGACTTTGAATATTGATAAAAAAACAAACAGATGAACAATATTTTGTCCTTGATATTGATATTAAATAACATGAAATATATGTTTCTTTAGCCGGTTTTATCTGTATCTGGTTTTGGAAATTCCAGTTCTTTGAAAAGCGAACTATTTTTAATAAAACTACTATCTAAGTTTGGATTATTATTTTTCTCCTTTTATATGGAAAAAATGCCTAATTCTATAATAGTTAGTTTGGGTTTACGCGCTATTGTACTCCCACATTTTAGAGATTATACCTACTGATACTGTACTGTATATACCTACCTGTATATTTATAATGTCTTGGGACAACTCACACAACGCTATCTGATCCCAAACTAAGCAGAGCATGTACTATGGAAACAGGACAACTGATAAACATACTTACATATTTTTAATTTGTAAATACATACATATTGTAGATAAATAACACCCAGACACAGAACAAACCATCGTGTTTGTTTATTTTATCCAGGGTGGAGATCGAACCCACGACCTCTGGTTTAGCAGTCAGGGTCACTAACCACTAGACCAACAGGCCCGCCAATAAGTAAAGTACTAACTGCCAATAAGTAATAACCTCTAAAATTAAAAAAAAAACAAAATTCTTTATTCACTTAGGATGCAAAAGAACTCTTGTGATACGTCGGGATTCTACATGTAATACCAAGTTCGCAAACAATAGGTAAAGCCGGAGAAAAGAACCTGGCAATAAAAACTCGCGGCCACTCTTTTCACAATGCCAATTTTACAATGTTTGAATGATTATAAACTTGATATGGATAAGTTAAGGTGCTGCGACGACTATACTATACACCATGTTAAAGGACTGATGCAAATTGTATTATCAAAAAGTTGAAACATGAGATAAAGCAAAATCAGCCTTAATGGGTACATTATAGTAGGAGCATATACTCTCGCCCGTGACTTCTTTACATGACACCAAATAACTTTAGTACCATTACCTATCAGTTTTGAAACAAACATATCAACCCTTAACCTTCTAACACCTTCTTTTGTCACACTACCACTACACGTCTGTGAGACCCCTGAATAAAATCGTTATTTTTTTTAGGTACGCAGAGGACGCTGCTGCCCGCCTTCCCTTAAGGTTCATTTCCGTGCATCGCGGCCGATCGCGAGTCGCGCGCGGCTTACGACAAGCGTCTGACGCGCGCGGCCGATTCGACAATAGTCAGAGTATGAGAATGTATGGTGCCGTTTCCGAGGTAAGCGACAGACGCGCGCGGCCGACGACTGTCGTAGGTCGCGCGCGCACTCTGAATATTGTCGCATCGGCCGCGAGCGTCAGCCGCGCGCGGCTCGCGATCGACCGCGATGCACGGAAATGAACCTTTAGTCGCCTTGACGACACCCACGGCCAAGGGTGGGTAAGGGATTATATATTAAATATTGTCCAAAGCTGATACCTATGACAAAGTTATTTAGTGTAATATAAATTATAAAGAAGCCACCAAATCATCATGTAGTGTATCTTTACATAGTATAAAATAAAGTAGCTACCGCTGTCTTTACGATTAGATCTTTAATCTCTGCTTCGGATTTTGATGAGCTTTTCACCATCAGTTTAGTATATTTTTCAAAAAAAAAAAATACTATCACACTTTTCTACACACTATCAATTTCTCCCCGTTTTTGAAACATTTCTCGTCGCTTCTCTGCTCCTATTAGTCATAGCGCGATGTTATATAGCCTATAGCCTTCCTCGATAAATGGGCTATCCAACAAAAAAAGAATTTTTCAAATCGTACCAGTAGATCCTGAGATTAGCGCGTTTAAACAAAAAAACAAACAAACTCTTCCGCTTTATAATATTAGTATAGATATACTGTGGATAAATGTCCGCGCAAAGCGGAGGTAGGCCGCTATTAGGTATATACTTATAAAGAAAGCTAGTATAATATACTTGAAAATATATGTCAGATTCATGTCAACACATGATACTGAGTATTTGGATATACTTATATAATTAAAATGTATGTCCTCATCTTAAAATTTAGCGAGATTTTTACCAAACATTTCTTAACAATTTTGTGAATTTTGTTATCACCGCATCCTTAAAGTTGTCAAATCTTTGAACTAACAGATTTTCCCACGATAATAATTTACATATATATACGTGTACGAAGTAATGTTGATTTATCATCGTAACGAGTACAGAGGACGTGATTCCAATTTTATTGCCAACCTAGGATTGTGTCATAGTGATTGTCGAGGTACCGCAATGAGGGATACCTACATCACGATGTATTTAGTAAGGAAATTTAGGTCTATCGTAATTTCCTAAATCTATTTTAAGCCCGATGCATGAATAAGGATATTAAAATAAATTTGTAAAGATGCAGATGCCAGTAAAACAGAACAGTAGCGTATGTACTTGCATGCCGCATGACAATTGGATTTGGTAATTAGGTTAGTGGGTATATGACTACTAAGACAAAAAATATGTTAAACGTACTTTTTAGGAATATTTAATTTTTAAACGAGTTCTTCAGTCAAGACCGCGTCTCGGCAAACGTAGCGTAGGACGCTCTCAGGCCAGGTCACCAAGGACTACCTACTCAATGTGGAAGCTTACGAAATCTTATGAAAGACTACAACTGGCAAAACCTCCTCTAACAAACAACACCGGTAGGGCACGCATACCACAAGACAAGACCAATTTATACTTGGTAAATAATAATATTTACCATAAGTTGGGCATAATTATGGCCACGACACACAATCTGAGATAGAGGTGGAAACTGTTCTTGCCCAGCCTTTACAAATGTCACTGCCACCTAAACAATATCTGACTTGTCTTGACGCCGACAGTTTTTTTAACCGGCTGTATTGGGTTATACAATTTTACAGATTACGGGTCTTAATCGATAGATTAGGATCGATAATTATAAAAAGGAATTAGTAAATGAACCTGCCTTATTCCTATTATAGTCACTTATACCTTATTAGAATAAAAAGCCATTTAAGGACCATTATTTTTATTAGACCTACCTAAGTTAAACGTTTAATTAAAACGTTTATTTTTAAAGCTATTTCATTAAATCATAGCTCCAAGTTAGGAACATAGGGCAATGACTTGATCATATCAGCCAAGTTCCAAAAAATTGTAAAAGGTCGACTTCGTCGGCTGCGGCGCGCCGTTGCAATTGCAGCAACCTGCAGAGTTTTCTCATAATTAAAAATGTATCTTAAACTTATCTAAATTTATGAAAAGCTTTGCGGGAGTTTTGAAAATTTGTTTGTTGTTTTATAGGTTTTCGCGTGCTCTTTCCTAATTTTAACTTTGCCACCTCGTCAGCCGCGCATACCGCCATATTGGAAAAATGGCGCCAAAAATCAGTTTTTTGACAAGATCTCTTTTCCGACTTATTTTACAACCAAAACATATATTACGAAATTTCACTTAAACCATATAAAACTAAGGCCAAAACGCGTATTCGTGTAGATTTTGCGGCTCTCGTACGCCGAAACTATTAAGTTTAGAAAAAAAAACGGACATGTGCGAGTCAGATTTTAAAAATCTTTATCAAGAGTGATTTATACTATATCTGACTATATTTTTTATGATTTAAGTACAAATATATAGCTTTCAGACTTTTCTCTATACTTGTAGTACAAAACGGTATTACTTGCCAAAGTTCATAGTTCTAGCTCAACGGAAAATACCCTATAAATTTTGATTCCTTGAGAGAGTCCAGATGTAAGTTTTTTGCAGCATAATCGTATACTTTTTTAAATTAATTCAGATTTTTTATTTTAACAGCTGAAGACCTGTAAGGTTTTAATTTTTAACTGTATTTAACCGCGCGTTCCCAAGATAAAGGGTCTTGACAGACAGACGGACGGACGGACGGACAGCAGAGTGATCCTCTAAGGGTTCCGGTTTTTCTTTTGAGTTGCGGTATCCTACAAAAATGAAGTAAAATTATATATACTACGGGTCATAGAATCGCGTGAATAATTTAAGGTAAAATACTTTGTTTATTGCCTGACGTTTCGACCGTATTGCAACGGCCGTGGTGGATTTCATCCGTTGTTCATTTGATTTTCCGTTATTTCAGAGTTGTTAGGCTATCATTCAGAGCCCATTCTCATATTTTGAGAGTAAACTTAATACCTCTATATTTTCTGCATACACAAATGTGTCTTTTATCAACTTCAACTTCCAACTAACTAAAACGAAACATATAATCCTGATCATTATCAATGTCAAGTATCTATTTTCGTTTTGTTTTGTAATTAATCACGCGTGGGTGGAACTTGCCGTATAACAACTAACGGAACATACGAGTTGAGATAATGTCACAATGACAAATACAAATTACAAAAAATGACAATCAAGTTATTTCTATAAACAAAATATCATTAAAAATATAAATGCAAAAGAATGCCATGTCTGTTAACAGTATCTATTATAAAAGTCTTGAGATGTAAATGTAACTGGAAACCAAGTTCTTTGGAGCTAAATCATAGTTCTTTTCTGTCATGTATAGTATAGCGTTATTTTAATATTTTGTTTTATTCGCTACTCGATGGGGCAACTCGACAAGTTTCTTGAACACAAGTTGCTTACACTAAAGAACATTTCCTAAGTACAATTTAAATTATTTAATTTTAAATGTTGATAAACTTCGCGGTTTGAACATATTATAAAATATATACTACGGCCCGAAGTTTCGACCGTATTGCAACGGCTGTGGTCACAGTCTACTCTTGACGCAGTTAGAATTGATAAAGAATAAGACCATTTCAATTGAGAAGATCTACATATTGTCTTCATAGATCTGGAGAAGGCGTTCGATCGCGTACCTAGAAAACTGTTATGGCAGGCAACGAGAGCTCAAGGAGTACCAAAAGCTCTTATCAAAATAGTTCAGGACATGTATAACGACGTTAGCACGATAGTCAGAATTCCAGCTTTCTGTATTCTTAGTAGTATTTTGTGTCATTTTTGTAAGTCTTTGTTTACAGAAACACCATGGCATTGTATTCTTTTTCAGTTTTTTTCGCTAATCTCTTCTTAGATTGTGCGAAGCACATACGTAAGTAATGTCACTCTACATCTAATGACAATTGATCCTTTACTAATTGACGTACTAACTTTTGCTCGTGGCTCAGTTGTCGCGGATGTCAGTTATCGATAAAAACTATTCTATGTCCTTTCCCGGAACTCAAACTATTTCCTTACTAAATATCATCTAAATCGGCTCTGCGATTTATGCGTAAAACGTAACAGACAGACATAGTGATAGACAGACAGAGTTACTTACCCATTTATAATACTAACATGGATTTTACTCTAAGATACTTAAATAATTATTTTTTATTCAAGAAAATTAAAAATGTTTATTGGTTCTTTACACAGCACCGGATATATAAATGACTAGCTGTCCGGCGCAACTTCCTCTGCGTAAATTTTCCCCGTTTTTGTAACATTTCTCATTGCTGTTGCACTCCTATTAGTTATAGCGTGATGTTATATAGCTTATAACCTTCCTTGATAAATTGGCTATCCAAAAGTGAAAGCTTTTTTCAATTCGGACCAGTAGTTCCTGAGATTACCACGTTCAAACAAACAAACTCTTCAGCTTGATAATATTCGTATAGATATATTTATTTAGATACTAGCTTTCGCTCGCGGCTCCGCTCGCGTGTATGTCGGTTATCGCGATAAAAACTATCCTATGTCCCCGGGACTCAAACTATCTCCATACCAAATTTCATTTAAATCAGTTAAGCTGTTTGAGCGTGAAAGCGTAACAGACAGACAGAGTTACTTTCCCATTTATAATATATAAAAAAATAGAAAATGGAAAATGGAAAATGGCAAATGAAAAATGGAAAATGGAAAATGGAAAATGGAAAATGGATGGATGGATAAAATGGATGGATGGATGGATGGATTAGTATATTAGTATATGGATGTTCTTTTAATATTTGGGACAGAACTGTGTTCCAGTACAAATACCTAAGTGAAACAAAAAATACAACACAATGAATAAAACTTATATTTATAATACTCGTAAGTTTTTTTATCTCTGTTTTCACTGAAATTCGCCTTTGGGACATTTGACAGTGTTTAATTGGGTTGATGATTTGTCATGTTCGGCATGCGACCTGTGTCGCAACCTACTTCATATCATTGTTTTAATCATATATTTGGAGTATTTTTTTTTTCGCTTTATTTATTTAGGGGCTTTTATCTTAAAAAGTATGCCAGTCCCATCATACCATATTCAATTATCGTACAGTAGGTACTTATTTAAAATATTACATAATTTAAACGACTATCGTTTGACCAATTTGGGGTATCTTTCGCTACAATCTGCGAGTTGTTGATAACAACAATATAACAAAAATCAACAGCCCGCAGATAAATGTAAGTAATAAAAATAAATGAAGCAATTAAATTATTTTGCACATCAATTAGGCAAAGCGGAGGTGTGGCACGCCCACTAAAAGTTTTGAATTGTGTAGAGTGTAGATCAAAAGTTATCCACTTATTCAAACCGACCACGGCTTTCTGTTATACGTTGCAGACTTGGGACTATGTAGTTATTGACCTTTTAAGGGGCCGTGACTGCTGGAGTCCAATACGCGAGTCTGCGGATTAATGGATGTCACATTCATATGTCTTCGAATTTTTGGTTCTAATAAACATGGTCTCATTTAAACTCGTAAGGAAATCGGCATGCAATTTCTTATGATCGGTGATGATACAGATCATACCAACTCGTAAAGTCCACCCTTGCCTCACTACAACAACAACTCCGCACAGGGACAATCCCTATCTGGCGGGGGACTTGACGAACACACTTTTAACTGACATAAAGTACCTTTAACCAATCTCATTAACAGTCAGTCAACAATCAACAGTCAGTAATGTTTTTACAAGGCTACGTTGAGATCCATGGGGAGGAATTCTTAGACGCATAAACTGTTTTGTCCTCCTTTTATATTTTTGTTTTGTAAATATCCTGTACCTATATATTGTTTTATTTGTAGATGTCATTTAGAATAGTTTTGAAATATCTTGTATCTTTTACCTTTAAACGAACAATTTTTGGGTATATATAAATATAAATAAATACCTAAATATATAAATTTAATCTCGCCAACGGCTCCAGCGATTTTCATGAAATTTAGTACGCAGGGGATTTCGGGGGCAATAAATCGATCAAGCTAGGCTTCATTTTAAACGTAGTTAAAAAAAAATCAAGCAAAGCTCGGTCATCCAGGTACTATAGTTTAAATGAATAAATAAGACACAACGAAGTATTGCTTGTGGGTATCGAACCCACATGCTCTTGCACACAGTATAGTATGTTTTCCTTGAAGAGTTCCTTCACGTACGCACTTACCGTCTGGCAGTTTTTTTTATGGAAATGATTTAAAGTTTGACTTCTGGATCAGTTTGATGAATTTTGATGTAAATAGATGATATTACACCTTGGAGAACCACAGAGTACTCTTATGTATAAGAAACTCAATAACCCACAGGTAATCCGAGCTACAGGGAACAAATATCTAGTTAAAAATAAATTCCAATTAACCCAACATTAATCAGAATAACATCTTCAATATTATCGTGACCATTATTATAAAACATTCATCGCCATATTGTCCGCCATCAAAAATATATTGATCTATGCGTACGAATGATTTATAAGAATGTTTGAAAGATTGATAGCTCGGTAGATAGGGTATTGTTTTTGCTTTTGTTGTTGTAAGTTAGGAAGACCTTGTGTAATTAAAGTTACGTCAATTAAAAGGATTGGTTGTTAACAAGATGTACGTACTTAAATTTGATTAATTAAACATATCAAAGGTGTAAAGGTGCTAGTAAAATTCCATTTCTGAACGACTATGTGATGAACAGATAGTGTAGGCCATGGGCATACCCAGGATATTTTTTTAGTAGTGGGAGGGGATTGTAATTTGGGAGAAGATGGTACAATTGACTATACACCGGTCAAATATGTACTGTGTACCTACCTTTTTGCAATTTAGAGAGGGGAGGGGATAAACGCCTTCCTCTTGACATATGAGGTGGGAATGTGTCCGACTGCTACGCAAGAGGTCGTGGGTTTGACTCCCACACGGGACACCACTTTGAGTCATCCACAAATTGTTGTTCCGAGTCTGGGTGTACTGTGTCTGTGACTTGTATGTTTGTAAAGTCCCCCGCGACACAGGGCTTGTCTTCATCATCGCCCTCGGGGATCGTCTTTAAAAAAAATATTTATATGATGCACATCATCAATGAATAAACGTTACAGTTGGCAGAGTCAACTCAGTTATGTTATATATGGTCATTATTTTTTTCAAATGAATTAAATATCTTTTCATACGCTATATGTAGCTCTAATTTAAAAGTAAAGCATAGGGGCCGCACCATGAACATCAGAAAGTGCAGGGCAGTTCAACTTAATGTTTGAACATGACGCATGTCAGTCGCAAATGCAAAGTATTGACAAATAGATCATAGGTCGCTCGCCGGTTTGGTGACGTCTTCACTGACCATACTTCGCCTACAATGGGGTAGCTGACTATCAAGTCAAATCAGTATCTTTTTATGAAACGACAAAACGATGCGCCCCGTACTAATTTATATGAAAAACAAATCTATGACGTCATTCTTTCGTATGATCAAATAATTTAATTTTAATGCTGGTTTTAATGTTTATAAACTCAAAGCCACGAAAAATTGTTGAGAAATATTGTTTTTCAGAGAGGTATAAATACGTTAAAAAGCAAAATAAAACTATATTAAGTTGGTTTCATTTGCTGCTCGATGCTTTATTCCTGGTGTAAGATGCGCTTTATAAGCTCATAGGTATGTAGAAGCAATGTACTAATATGTCAAGAAAGTACCAGGAAACTATCAATTGTACATAAAATGTTAGTTATTCATCCAAATTTATTTTTTCGCCTTATAATTATGCTCCTCCAGAAATTATACACTTAGGCCAACAAATAATCCAATCATCGAAACCTTTTTAAACGCTTTTTCCGGAATCAAGTTGAGTTCTCGTCGCGAATTCCCCTTTATGTCTTCTACATAATGAAAACGGGTACCACGAAGCGGTAATTTGAGTTCAGGAATAGAAAGTAGTCGGCTGGTGCCGTAGGAGTACTAATGTAATTTTGACTGAATGTATAACAAAATAATTTCAGCAATGCAATCGCGATGTAGCAAACAAATCGAGTGATTATTATTGATGTCTTCGACTTGTATGTAATTAAAGATGCAATGATACGTCAGTTTTTTTTTTATTTACTACAGTTATGGACCTTAACATTAACGCATAAAACCTATTTCTGAGTGGCAGAACAATCATAACAATAATTTATCAATGGTCAATGAGGATTAATAATCTCAGTTGTCAAAGAAGTCACGAAGGCTTTGTAGTTTTAAATAAGAAGAGTGACATACATTTAAAATTAATGAATCTTTTAAGCCTCTCTCACACTGATGAACTGCACCTCACGTAAATAAATTCGATAGGTACCTATTTGTTTTACTTGTTATTTTATGTTTGTAGACGCTTAATATGATTTCGTTTTATACTGTGTAAGAATAAGAAAATGCCTATGGATTTTACACAGTGGGCACAGTTTGCTACTCCTCTAGCTCGCACCGAAAAATAAAGAGTGCTGATTTTCAGTTACGTTCAATAATCATAATAATGAGTTAAAAAAAAGTTTCTTTAAAGAAACAAAACCATAAACCATAGCTACAAAAGAGCCATTACGATTTTGACAAGACATAAACGCTCGAGAGACTTTACTGTTAGTCTTCAATAGAAGCCCATGTGAGTTTGTTTAAGTAGTTAAGAAAGGATTCATTCCGCTGGGTTCTGGTATCCTTGAGAAATAGAAAGTAAATAAAAAAATGTGTAACAGAACAATTCATCAATCATTATAAGAGCGGTAGGCATAGTTATAATTTTTTTTTTTAAAGACTAATACTATTTGCGCCTTGTTACCCAGCGGGTAGTGTATGGCGATGTACGGTAGCTTTCATACGTTCCGGCCCGGCGTCCGTCCGTTCCGGTCGCTATACCTTCGCCGACCGATAGCCGGTGACCGGATACCAGGCGTCGGATTGAAACCCGAACGTGTGAATAGGGTGGGTGGTGATTGACAGATCTTTGTGTCGCGAGAACAATATAAAATAACACAAAGTACTGGTGGAAATAATAATATAAATAATAAAAATTTATCAATCTGCGCAAAGACGGCTAGACCGATTTGAAAAACTAGTTTAGTGTTTGAAAGGGTATACTTCCAAGTTGGTCCCATTGTCATCAGATCACGATCCGATGATGGTATCCTGAAGAAATCGAGGGAACTCTTAAAATCAAAGGCACACCTACAGTGATTCAAGTATATTTCACAGTGATTCGTGCATTTACTCTTAAAAAGCACCAATTGGTGAAGTGAAACTGATGATGAAGACCACAAATGACGAGCGGACCTATTCAATATTTCACAACTCAAACTCAAACTCAAATATCTTTATTTCGTAAAATCAGGTTAATGATTATTTGAAAACGTCAAATGAAACAAGATCCCCTACATAATTATACAATTTCATGCAGTCGGAGGACTGCATGAAATTGTATAATTATGTAGGGGATCTTGTTTTCATCTTTTTTGTGCAGGCGAGTTTTTTTATTCTTATATTTTTTTTTTTTATTTAATACTTTTTAGTTGTTGTAGGATGTAACCGATGTAGCAACTTACTTTTATCACAGCTATTGTCAAGTATTGAAACTTGAAAAAACAATGGTTGCTTACTAACTTTTCAGTATTACAGTCATAATCATGTTATACCTTTTTGAAATGCTTATGATGAGCTCTTTAATTTAATACCCATATTGCAGTATTCGAAACAACTTTTTTCTTCACACCTCTTTATTTTGACATCTCATAGCCGCCATGTTTGTTTTTTAAAAACGTCACCTATCTAAGAACACTGAGGGATTAAGACGAATCTAATGAATGTATGAATTGTATAAATCCGTTCAGTGGATTGTGAGATATCAGGTAATAAAGAATATTACATACATACATATAAGATACGCGCGAAAAACATAACCCTTCTTTACAGTCGGGTAAAAAGTGAGAAATAAAAACTTTTTGATGTTGGTGCCGCCGAATAAAACATAAAGACTACTATTTGATGGCACCAACTTCAAAAAGTTTAATTTGTATTTGTTATTCTATGTATATTACTTTTTGCATTTTAGTTGCCTTGTAGGTATTAATTTTTGAAGTCGTTAATATTTTTTTGTAAAAAAAGTTTTTATTAATAATTTGAATGCAATTTTTTTGTTGATAAACTTTCGCGATTCGTACACATTATTAAAATATATATATTACGGGTCTTATTCGCGTGAATAATTTAAGGTAAAATACCTTGTTTATCGCCCGACGTTTCGACCGTATTGCAACGGCAATACAATAAACCATAGTTTCGAGGATTTTTATATGCCTAAGATGTATTTTTTCCTCCATACATTTAAAACTCACAAAGCTATGTCTCGCGTGTGAATCGAACCTATAACCATAGTACAGTACAGCGGTCGTACACCCGCTGCGCCAGCGCCTCTGAGGAAATCAAAAATTTCAACACTGCCCAGTGTGAATACCTCGCACGACGGAGGACCGTCACAGGTTACTTTGTTATTTGTTTGTAAAATCCATTTAAATTAAAAAAAAATGTTCTTAATGTTTGAGTTGTATTTTTAAAATACATAACATTTACTAAAATATATTTTAAAAACAGTTAGACGTACCAAACGTTAATTTTAATAGAGCTATCATTATTATTTTGACAGATTTTGACACGCCTCGCACGAAACAAAAACCAAATTACATTGAAGTTACAAATCAAAACAGGCATATCAAATTAAAATTAAATAATAACCAATTAACTCGCGTCACACCACACATAGTAACATAACAGATGATTTAAGAAATTATCTAAATTCAGTTTAAGTTGAGACCGGTTTTTTAACTCGAGGTTAATGACCGAGAGATCTGTTGAGATACCGATTGTCATAGATTTGAGGAAATATTTTTTGATTTCATAACTGGTCATGTTCTGTATGTAGTTTAAAATTAGCGTTGAGCGCATTTTTTTTATTTACTTATTAGTGCTAGTTACTTACATAACAGCACAAAATACCCTTTCGAATCATGTTTCGACGAAGGTCTACAATTGACTCAAGACCGCATCGGCTAAATGTACCTACTACTGGGTGCTGTGCTCTTTTCATACATATTAGAATCTCCAAAACCCCTCGGCACGCCCATGGCTAAAATAGCTACCTCCCCCAGGTAGCTATTTTAGCCATGGGCGTGCCGAGGGTTCTAGACAAAGTCATATTTGAAAAGCAATGTCGATAATGGAAAATAATTATAGTATAGAATTTGACGTTTGCGGTGGAGACCATAGATATTTTTTTATTTTTTTAAGAACGATTAGTACGGCGTTATCGAATTCGCCACGGAACGAATGTAGGTACCTTGTCTAACTCCTCTGATCTATTGGTTAGGTATTAGAAGAATGGCCCATTTTATAAGTAAGTAACCTGCGGTAGGAATTAACAAAATTGTTAGCACCTCATCCTGTCTAGTGATTTATACTTAGGTACCTACTTAAATTTATGATGCAGATCTTTAATTTATATAATTCCTTTTATCGTCTGAATAGTTTTGTAAATATTTTACGAGACGAATTGTGGTTGGCGTGTACCTAATCATTTATTTATTAATGATGTTTTAATAATTCCACTAAATAATGTGGTTAAAAAGTTGTCAGTTCAAATCTCACACGAGACCAGTGGCAGAGAGTACAAAGAACACCATTCTAGATATATTTCGGGACTTAATCGCGTGAAATAATTAAAGGTACGAACCTTTCATTTACCTGACGTTTCGATCGAATTGCACCGATCGTGGTCACGGGTCGACTTCAGCTTGAGTCGACCCGTGACTATATTCGGTTATAGTATTCGGTTTCCCTTTGAATTATAGTTACCTACCTAATATTATAAATATTTATAAAACCATGTACCTCAAAATATAACAGAGTATCCAGTTACCTTAGAAAAATTTGAACCGTACGTCCCTGCAAGGGACTGTACTATAAGAGTTATGAGTACATAAACGTTGGTGCTCCGGTTTTTTTTCTTTAAACAATAGTTAAGTAAGCTTAAGTGAGCTTAATATGTCTTTTATCGCTATCACTACGTCAGTGGTAAGTTGAAACGTATATAATTTAAGATTATCATGTACGATTTGGCGTGTAAATAGATATCATTTACGATATCGTGTTCAGCTTACAAAGTTCCGTTACAACGTTTATGCGCGCGCGCCGGTACATGGTAATTACAATGTTAGGCGTGTGTTACCTACGTAGTTTGTGTTATCAGGTGTTTTGATCTAACTGTTTAAGATCTTGATTTTTATCAGTTATTGCCCTTGACATAGACAGTAAACGGAATAACTTTGAAATTATTCACAGAACAACTTGGGCTTGAGCAGAGCCGTAGCTTGCCGGTTGGCCTAGTGGTTACTGAGTCGTGGGTTCGATCCCCACCCAGGATAAAACTTTGTGTGATGAGCACGATGGTTTGTTCTGTGTCGTAATTTATCTTTAAAACGTATGTATATAGAAATATATAAGTATGTTTATGGTTACCATAGTATAAGCTCTGCTTAGTTTGGGATCAGATGACGTTGTGTGAGTTGTCCCACGATCTTGTTATTATAATAATTTTTTGAGGTGCCTGCTGTCCAATGGTCTTAACGGCCAAAGGACTAATGTGAGTCGCTCGCAGAAACTTGCAATGTGTTGGGGGAGGGGGGCAATTGCTAACGCATGTTCCGAGGCCCTTGTAGCCGGGGACCCCGTGTTAGTGATACGGCTGATATGGCGGTACTTATACCCCTGGTAAGATTAGCACAAATTGCGCGGAGCACAGTAGTATAACTATTTATTAAACGAGAATTAACACGCATTATGTACCTTAAAACTGCTTGACGTTTCGACCAGGTCACACCGGCCGTGGTCACAAGCTGACTGTCGCAGCGATGTTAAGACTCCGTAAGGCCGATAAACTTTACCTACCCTCACTTTTTTGTTTCTCGAAATGTTAGGGTCACTGCACACTACACTAATTGTGTCTATGTTAACCAACTGCGATCTAATACGAGGTTGTGTTTTATGAATCACTGGGTTCCATGTCGTTGTTTATTGTGAGGTTTAGGCCCTAAACCTAACAAAGAAACGTCGATTTTACTCAGGGGTCTTCAGATATGTGTCAAATAGTGGTGAAGGGTTAATTTGTATTTTTTTTTTACAAAAAATATATTACTAAGTTATTTGATGTAATGTAAAGAAGCCCTGTATATGGATAGCATGGAGATAAATTTTATCAATCGTACTCATTGTAGGGGTTTGTAGTTGTTATCAAATGATACGAGAAAATACACTCACATCTAATGCAAATATAAATAAATAAGAATAAATATTTTGGAACAACTCCTACACTGCCATCTGATTCTAAACTAGACAGAACCTGTACTATGGCAACCAGATATCTGAAAACATATTTATATTTCTAAATAAATACATATTAAGAATAAATTACACCGAATGATAAAAAAATAAATTATCATCCTCATCACATTAAGATTTGTCTTAGGTGGGAGTTGATCACACGACCTGTGTCTTAGCAGTCATGGTCACTAACCACTAGACCAACAGGCCGGTCGAGCTAAAAATCTTAAAAGTTTAACGCAATATCGGCCTATTCAAATGTATATGCCATAACTACAATAATCACAATATAAAGTATCTATGATTCTATTACTGAGAATTTATTTTGACATTGATTACAGATCAAAACACTGACAACGCATTATTTATACTTTTTTTATAAAGATAGTTGTACACTATGTTTTGTTGAAGTACAAAGTAGATGTTTGATTGGTATCAAGGGTCACGGTTCTGTTTTGAGTTAGATGAACTATTGTGAACTCTTAATATTATCAACCGACTTCAAAAAGGAGGAGGTTCTCAATTCGACGGTTTTTCTTTTTTTTTTATGTATGTTTGTTCACCGATTACGCAAAGACGCCTGGACCGACTTGAAAAATTATTTTTGTATTTGAAAGGGTATACTTTCAAGTTGGTCCCATTGTCATCAAATCACGATCTGATTATGGGATTTTGGAGAAATCGAGGGAACTCTTTAAATACTAAAGGCAGACCTACAGTGATTTAGGTATATTTCATAGTGATTCGTGCATTTACTCTCAGAAAGCATCAACTGGTGAAGTGAAACTGATGATGAAGACCACAAATGACGAGCGGACGTATTAATATTCCACGGTTTGCGATTTTACGATGCGATTTGAAAGGGTATACTTCCAAGTTGATCACGATCTGATCATTGGATCCTGGAGAAATCGAGGGAACTCTTCAAATATTAAAAGCACACCTACAGTGATTTAGGTATATTTCATAGTGATTCGTGCATTTACTATTAAAAATCACCAATTGGTGAAGTGGAACTGATGATGAAGACTACAAATGACGAGTGGATCTATACAATATTTCACAGTTTGCGATTCAGTTACTTTAATATGGTATTGAGTAGCATATTATTTTCGTCATACTAGTATTACACAATGTAATAGAGCTGATAGTGAACTCTTCAACACTTAACGGCCCTGCATCAGGGCAAGCAATATTTTAAAAAAAACTTTTTTATAAAAAAATATTACCGACTTCAAAAATAAATACCTATAAGGCAACTAAAAAGCAAAAAATAATATACCTACCTAGAATAAACAAAACAAATTAAACATTTTGAAGTTGGTGCCGAACAAAACATAAAGACATAAATAAGAAATATTTCATGGCACCAACTTCAAAATGTTTAATTTGTTTTGATTATTCTAGGTAGGTACATTATTTTTTGCTTTTTAGTTGCCTTATAGGTATTTATTTTTGAAGTCGGTAATATTTTTTTATAAAAAAGTTTTTTTGAGATGTGTTATTATTGAATTTATCAATTGACGATAGATGTATGGGCTTTTAACCGACTTCAAAAAAGGAGGAGGTTCTATGTTCGTCTGTATTTATGTTTTTTTATGTATGTCCGCCGATTACGCGAAGATGGTTGGACCGATTTAAAAAAATCTCTTTGTGCTTCGTACGATCTTATGATAAGATTCTGGAGAAATCGAGGGAACTCTTCAAATATTAAAGGTAAGTTAAAGGTTAAGGCTTCAAAAATTATAGTGAATTATTGTATTTCATAGTGATTCGTGCATTTACTCCTAAAAAAACACCAATTGGTGAAGTGAAACTGATGAACGGAACGGAACTATTAGATTACTTTAATACGGTATTGCTCTTACAATTTATGCTCGTTTTAATACAATTGCACCATGCAATACAGTTGATGATGAAGTATTATGTGAACTCTTCAACAACTAACGGCCTTGCATCAGGAAAACCAATATTTTGTAAAAGTAAATGAGCAGTTGACATTATGCTACTGTAACTTAGATAAATTACAAACTTACCCACTAAAAAGAGAAATAAAAACTTATAAAAAAAAAATAAAACTGACTCCAAAAATAAAACTATTATGCAAGAAATAATACTGACAAAAAATCAATAACCATTTAAAAGTTGGTGTTTTCTGGCACCAACTTCAAAATGTTTATTGATTTTTACCCGACTGTAAGGAAGGGTTATATTTTTCCTGCGTATCTTGAATGTATGTAATATTATTTATTACCTCATATCTCATAAACCACTCAATGGATTTATACAATTAAAAGGCCTCGTTAGATTCGTTTTGACCGCCCAAGTGTTCTTAGATAGATGACATTTAAAAAAAACAACCATGGCGGCTGTGAGATGTCAAAATAAAGAGGTGTGAATAAAAAGTTGTTGCGAATAAAATAAAAAAACCGTCTCCACAAAAAAGATGGAAACATAGTTTCATGCAGTCGGAGGCATTTATGAATCTCGATGAACTTAGTAAAGTGCCTCCGACTGCATGTAATTATATAATTATCTAGGGGATTTTGTTTCCATTTTTTTCGTGCAAGCGGGATTTTTATTTCTTAAATTTATTTTGTTGTTGTATCTATTAGTATTATTTTTTGCTTTTGACCTAATACCGTCTTATAAATCGGTGACCGGGTGCACGCACGAACAAGTATAACGTTATAGATTTGCTAAGCAACGGTCACATTTGGTTGCTTAGCAACAGCGAATGGCGATTGCAGCGACATGACCTGCGATACAATTAAAACTAATGTTATTGATTAGTTGCTAAGCAACGCGAATGGTGATATGTCATCAATGTTTTTTTTATGTGTTGACTTTACAGACAACCATTATTTAGTTTTATTTTTGAATTCGGTAATATATTACATAAAAAAAAATATCTTCAATTCACTCAAAAAAAGTTTTTTTTTTGAGTGACTTGAGGATATTTCAATTAATAATATTTAAATGAATTTTCAATCCATCATTTTGAAGAATAATCCAACTCACCAAAATCAAAAAGTTTTTATTTCTCACTTTTTAGGTTTGTAATTCACTTATATTACAATAGGCTTAAGTCAACTGCTCAAATCCTTTAACAAAATATTACTTGCCCCGATGCAGGGCCGTTAATTGTTGAGGAGTTCACTATCAGCTCTATTACATTGTGTAATAGTAGGTTGTATGACAAGAATAAAGTGCTACTCAATACCATATTAAAGTAACTAAATCGCAAACTGTGAAATATTGAATAGGTATAGCTCATCATTTGTGGTCTTCATCATTAGTTCCACTTCACCAATTGGTGCTTTGTAAGAGTAAATGCGTGAACCACTATGAAATATACCTAAATCACTGTAGGTTTGCCTTTAATATTTTAAGAGTTACCTCGATTTCTCCAGGATTCCATCATCAGAGCGTAATCTGATGACAATAAGACTAACTTGGAAGTATACCATTTAAAACACAAAAATAATTTTTCAAATTAGTCTAGCCGTCTTTGCGTAATCGGTGAACAAACATACAAAAAAAATACAGTCGAATTGAGAACCTCCTCCTTTTTGAAGTCGGTTGATAAAATAGATATGATCCAAGATTAAGAAACATTATCATTAAGGTGGCTGCGTCAGGACCAATATTTAGATTTTTCAAAATGTTTTAACGTTGGATTCTAAATAAAATAGAATTAGGAACCTAACAAATTTTTCATAAGTGAGTGTACGCTAACCTTTATAATTCTTGCTAAGCCAAGATTCTAATAGATTGAGTAGGTACATTATATATTTATTATTATATATTCAAATACACATATAATTGTATTATCTAGGTATTGTATGATAATTGCATGTTATGTTCAAATTGAATCAACAACTCTATTAATAGGTGCGTAGTGTATTTAAATTTGATTTACCATAATGATACCATGTTCTGATTTATTAATGATTAATCCGATTGATTAGAAATAGAATCAATTTATTCTATTTCTAATCAACTCTGATCAGCGAGGCTATGCAATGCTACATCGACCGCGTCTAAAATGATTTCCAAAAAAAGTCTGATTGGGATAATCATAGATTTTTTGAAATCTATTTATTATATTGACGAGAATAGTAAATCCTTTTTTTGTTGTGTTTGCTATTGTCAGAAAAAATATACAAACCTTGTATAAAAGAAAATTTAAAAAAAAGAATAATCAATAAATTGAAAAATCCGGAATTAGTGATTTTGTATAGGAATGAATGTTCAAGATTTGAACATCGGACCTGTTCTTTTTTTTTAATTAAGATACACAAATAAGTTTTGAAAAAGTAGGTACCTATGCTATCATCAGTTCGATACGTGATACGGGTTGCGATTAAGATTTTCACATCTTTTAAAAAAAAAGTAGGTAAAAAAAACGGGCAAAGGCATGTCGGACCATGCTGTTACTAGAAAAAAAATCCACAATATAAAAAAATATGATCTAACAATGTCTTCTTAGCACTTAGGTACGTCCTTTTGTTGAAAAGCGCAGTTTTTCGGCAATAACTCAAAGATGGTATTGTCCACAAAGTAGCGTTGTCTCTTTCTAGAGAGTGGTCAATTTGGCGCCGTCCACCCGATATATATCGCGGTCCACGCGGTATTTTTTTTTATAATTTAACTATCCAAATAAGTAGCGGCTACAAACTTCATCAATAGTCATTAAGTAGATTTTGTGTGATATTATCCTGTGATATTCTGACAAACAGACATACAAACCGACGGACTTGACGAAACTATAAGGGTTCCGTTTGGCTACGGAACCTTAAAAAGGTACGAAATTCCCCGGTTCCGTTAGTTTTAAAGGTACCTTTGATGACCAACACACTTTGTTCCTTGATGGATCATCACAACTTTAGTAGCTTATTTATATGTCTATATCTGTGTATTTATTTATGTATGTATGTATAGGTAAATATATGTATGTATGTATATATTTTTAGTAGTTTTATAAGTTTAGTATTAATTTTATATTCTCTCTCTATTTAATTGTTTTTAAACTTTCGCGATGTTTACACATATTAGAATATTATATTGCACCGATCGTGGTCACTACACACGACTGTGTGACACAACACCCATGACCACTGTCGGTGCAATTCGATCGAAACGTCGGGTAAATAAAAGGTTCGTAAAAAACCTTTGAATAATTCACACGATTAAATCCTTATAATATTCTAATATTCTCTATCCAGCTTTTTTATATGTGTGTTATTTAAGAATAATTTGAAGTTATTCATTTCCAATTAGTTTACTGCACCTACACATTCCATTACTATATCTCCCTAAGGTAGGGTAGACTGGGTACGGTTGTGACAATTTAGGTTTGACCGTCAATAATTTTGTTAATTTATTAGTTAGTTGAGACAAAAATTACTTAAATCGTAGCTTGTAAATTTGTCCACATAAAAATACTGAAATTTTGTCTCAAAATACGCTGTATTACTTATAGCATCAAATTAAAAAAAAAAAAGAAAATGTCACAACCGACCCCACCCCAAGGACGGTTGTGACAGTAGTTGGGGTCAGTAGTGACAGATATATAAACATTTACAGAAATTGTTTATAATGATTTTTATTGTTAAAAATATTTAACATGACACAAAATTCTTTTGTTCTATATAAAGTTTACATTTATATATCAAATTAAATTAAGTCTACTCTTATAATTAATAAGGCACTGCAACATAATCTGTTATTATAACCATCTTCTTTAAAATCATAAAATCATTACTTCATCATAAGCATCCTTGTATTGACAAATATCAGACCGTGCTCTTTCAGTCTTCCGCAAGTGTTATCTGGGTATCTAAATGCAAAACCATAAGAAAATATACGTCACAACCGTACCCAATTCATTTGTCACAACCGTACCCAACGCATAGTTCTGAAAACAATAAAACACCACGACTAACCTAAATTATCTACATAAAAAGTAATCATTTGTAATTAACTACTAATATTCAATTTAGAACAAAAAAATATTTGCCATAGAATATCTGTATATCAATAGAAGTAAATATTTAAAATATCCGAACAAGAAAACTTACTTTTGGCTGTAAAAAAGCAATGTAGCCTCCTGCTTTTGTTTACGTCGCGCACCGGCTAATGCAATATGGGGCAACATGTGTAAACATGCATTGCGCTTCTTTTTTCCCTTACACTCTTTCCCGAATTTCGTATAGATTCGCGGTTATAACGACTGTCACTACCGTACCCTGGCACAACCGTACCCAGTCTACGACTAGCAGAGAATGTTTTTAGGATTAATTCTTTTAACTTTGTGCATAAAGTTTTGAATAAATAAATAAATAATAATGTAACTAGAATTAGGTAAATACTAAAAATAAGACCAAAATCACCAAGTTCTTTTTTTTGTACGACGAGCCATTCGTAATGTGTACAAGTGATCAAATAATTATAAATGTGAAAAGTAACTCTGTCTGTATGTCTATTACGCTTTTACACTAAAACCGATGAACATGTTTAGATACAGTTTGAGTTCCGAGAGGCACAGGATATGTTTTATCGCGATAACTGACATCCACGCGGGCAGAGCCTATTGCAAAGTAGAAAGCTAGTATTTAATATTTTTTGAATCACCATAAAGACTGACTGAACATCGTGAAATTCGTTGGGCGTGACATTTTACAAAACAGTTACTTTTTAGAACCCATCTATGGGCCAGACTGGTTACGCCTCTACTGTCACGGACCCTTACTTGTAGACGTATTATTTAGGGCTTTTGTAATAGAGGTCAGGTCAGCCTATTGTTAACCATATCCATAAAATATACAATAACATTTTGTAGGACTTCACGAGTATTTCGGAATCTCTTACCGGTTCGCTAGTTCCGCATGATATATACCTAGTTAGAAATATTCTTTTAATCAAACTTTGGTTACGGCAGTCAGAATAGCGACTGGCGTTTTAGAGTGTTCTACCAAGACATTGCGAGATATAGGTTGTACGTGGCCATAGTTGTGTCACATCACTAGCTGACCCGCGCAACTTCGTCTTCGTGAATTTTCCCCTTTTTTGCAACATTTTTCATTGCTGCTCCGCTCCTATTGGCAGTAGCGTGATTTTATATAACCTTCTAAATTGGTCCCTTCTTTATTAAATTGGCTATCCAACATTAAAATAATTTGTCAATTCGGACTAGTAGTTTCTAAAATAATCGTGTTTAAAAAAATAAACAACATCTTCAGCTTTTATTATTAATATAGATTTCTCAACTAGTTGCTTTGTTATGGATATGTAATATAATTATGCTGTTAATGTGTTTACTGTCCTTTACAGCAAGGGATAACGAAGCCAATTAATATATATATATATATATATATATTTTAAAGAAAACTAGCAATGTGGGATTGTGGGCCCACATTACTAGCAATCCTGTTAACCCCTCCAGCTAAGCTCAATAGCTTGTGTTAGGAGTGGGTTCACGTCGGTGGTATAATGGGTAGGATTCGAACCCGCGACCTCACGATTACGAGTCCGATGCCTTAGCCATTGGGCTACCGCCGCCCGCTTCAAATTTCTCTTATAGTCGCTTTTAAAATGATATTTTATAAATGCTGTTAATGTGTTTACTGACCTTTACAGCTACGGATAACGAAAACAAGTAATTAATAATTATATTATTCATGTTCTGATTATAATCAGAACATTGTTATTGGATGAAATCTAAAAATGTATGTACTATACCTAATTCGTTTAAATATTACATAAGAAGAAATATAAAAACTGGCATGTCCTAGAAAGAAAAAAATAGAAGACTTGTCAGCAAGTAGCGCATTATGGCCCGTACTCCATACCACTTAATACTTACCTCAAATTTGTGTCTATACCCTCTTTCAAAGAAGAGGCATATGTCCATGCCTGGGGCAATTTACAAGACCACATAATTAGTTTTAATCTTTAAGTATTCCGGTTTACCAATTTTTCTCAAAATACTCTAAAAATAGGCTCAAAATCCATTTTTACAACAGGTCCTTTTGATAGTGTAACAAGTTTTGAATTAACTATAATTTAATTCAGGCCAAACTAGTTCTGTATGAGTTCTGGTTTTCCATACAACACGCTTTTAAACACAACAAAATAACTATTCTTGTCAACTTTTAATTTACCAGGTAACATACAAGTAAGTGGTTATTTGACATTTACTTGCATTTTTATAAAATAAGTACTTGATTTTACAGATGAATCATAAAATTGAGTCCCTCGCATCTTGTTAGCCTTCATTGATTATTAGTTTGCTAGTATAATCCCTCGACTTCTTTCGTGAAAGTGACTTGTACTGGGCACAAATATATTGAAGTATATCTAATACTAACGGCCGGTCTCAATAATCTATCTATCGATGGATTTAGCTTAGGCTTAGAACTATATATTTGACATAAACTCCATCTATACTAATATTATAAAGCGAAAGAGTTTGTTTGTTTGTTTAAACGCGCTAATCTCGGGAACTACTGGTCCGATTTGAAAAAATATTATTTATTTTTGTTAGATAGCCCATTTATCGAGGAAGGCTTTAGGCTATATAACATCACGCTACGACTAATAGGAGCGGAGAAGCGACGAGAAATGTTTCAAAAACGGGGAAAAATTACGCATACGAAGTTGCGCGGGACAGCTAGTACAATATATATGTCAAAATGCTACCTCTAGTAACCCAATCCATCGATAGACAGATTAGGCCATTACTACAAACGGTTCAATATTTTGAACCGTTTGTAGTAATCACTTAAACGTTGTGAATAATACAATCTTGTTTAAAGAAATAGTTTTTTACTAAATTTTGATTGATTCTGATCTGATTTCACACAAATATCTTTTGACGTGATAACGTCTTACAAATCGAAGACCGACTGCACTAACGAAAAAGTATCACGTTCCGCCTGTTGACTGGTTGCTATGCAACGCGAATGGTGATATGTAATCAATGTTTTCATGTTGTTATCACGTAAAATTATAGCCCATAAACCGACACCAGACTTTACAGACAGCCAATTTTTTATAAAAATTAAATTACCATCTCTTAAATCTTAAAGGTCAGCATTCTTTATTCTTCAACCACCAAATCTATCTCTAGTCTAAAACACCAGCTAATGGAAATACTGAATTATTTTCATTTTTTAAATTTTAATGTTTTCGAACATCATTTATTACACAAAAATTGAGTATGCTTTAGAGCCTGAATCTATCCCTCTAAGCAACTTTTAGTGACTCTTAGTGCTTTTCTCTTCATTTGTTTATAAGAGACCTCATACGAACAGACAGATTGATGTTAATATGTATGAAAACTGTGACGGTAAACGTATCCACTACTTTTATTTTTTTCATTCAGGAAGAATTCCAACTCCGCTTTAAACGCGTTATTCTAGTTTAATTTTTATAAATTGTTGTAATCAAGGAAGGCTAAAAAGGATATCTTCATTAAAACATATATTTTTGGTGAAACAATACGTATTTGGTCAAGAACTGAACAATAAAAATAATTATTTTAATTTACAGTTATTAGTATGGATTCGGATTAACTAAAGTTTTAAAGAATATAATAGAACAAAAACCGGTGTAATCATGGTAAAACTGCGTGTAGAGGTAAGTTATCTTTCTTACTACATAAGGCTGGCCACAGAAGTCCAGTTTCCTGAAATCTAAATTCCTGATTAGAAAACATTAGGATTTGGAATTTAGATTTGGAAACCTTAATGGTCTGCTTATATACAAAATGTTCAACAAACACTCGTTCTATTTTTCTCCGTGCGGAAATAAACCTAACCTAACCTGGACGTATGCGCAAGTCTCACGGAATTCCGAATCTGAATTCCTGATCAGGAAGTTAGTTAGTTAGTTTTACCTGGGCGTTTTAATTGGGCCATTGTGCGTGTTCTACTTATCCTTTCTTTAAGTTAAATAATGGTAGACTAGTTAAGTATCTCACACAATTTAACATCATAGCATCGAACCAATACGGTTTTAAAAAAGGTGTTTCTACTGAGGATGCAATAACAGATCTTACACAGTATGTAGCCCAAAAATTAGACGCACAACAAAAATGTTTAGGTATATTTCTTGATTTGAAAAAGGCATTTGATACAGTCTCTGTCCCCATCCTAACACAAAAACTTGAGTCGGTAGGCATTCGCGGCAAACCCCTAGATCTATTTAAGGACTATCTTCGAAACAGGAGACAAGTTGTCAAAATTAATGACTGTCTAAGTGATGAAGAAACAGCCACATACGGAGTACCGCAAGGCAGTGTGATTGGGCCGACACTACTTGTACTTTATATTAATGACCTTTGTCTACTAAAGCTACATAAAACTAAAATTTTCACATATGCTGACGACACTGCGATTGTTATTCACGGTGGTACGTGGACTGAAGTAAATCGGATAGCACAAGACACTATTAATAGTATTTCACGATGGCTACGTCTAAATCTTCTAACCCTAAATGTGCCTAAAACAAACTATATCTCCTTTATGATTAATCACAAGACCAAAGTTCCGGATAATTTCTCGATCAAAATTCATAGGTGCTCTGACCAACGTGCATGTTCATGTGAGACGCTTGCCCGTGTTGACAGCACAAAATATTTGGGTATAATAATTGACAACAAACTAGACTGGCACAATCAAATCAACTACATATGCTCAAAAATCAGAAGACTCATTTACATCTTTAAATCCTTGCGACGATGTGCAGATATGGACACTCTAAAAATGGTTTACCTAGCACTGTGTGAGTCTGTTATTAACTATTGCATCCCAGTTTGGGGTGGAGACTCGAAAATAAAGTTTCTAGAAGTGGAACGAGCACAAAGAGCTGTCATTAAGGTGTTACTCTATCGTCCTTTTAGATTTCCAACAGTACAATTATATAGAGACTTCAGTGTACTAACTGTGAGACAGTTATTTGTGCTTCGAACCACTCTCAGGAAGCATAGGCAAATTCCAACGCCGGATCACACCAAGCGTAAGGCTCGAATTATATGCCCTGTTGATAATTTTAGAACTGCATTTGCACAACGTCAATATTATATATTAAGTTCTCTAGTCTACAAGAAAATATCTAGAACTACCCCAATAACTGGCTTAAACCACCATGAAGCCAAGTGCACAATAAAAACGTGGTTACAAAAACTAAATTATACCGAAACAGAAGATCTGCTACACACCCAGCAATAAGCAAACATACATGCACTCACATTTAATTCTCTAATTTTACCCAAATACAAGAGTACTCAGACAAAACACACATACACAGACACACAGAGGCACACACACATACACACACACACACACACACACACACACACACACACACACATACGCACACACACATATATATATCACAAAGCACATCCACCACAACTCTTTATTCCTTATCTTCAATTATTGTTATTTCACTGTATAACCAAAACGGCAGAACACTAATTCCCAGGTTTACAGGATTACTTAGTCTTGGGAGTTAGGGTTGTCACTTTATTGTTTAACCTACCAGTACTTGTAACTTAGTTTTAAGTACAATCTATGTTAAAGGTTATATTTGTAACAATAAATTATTATTATTATTATTATTATTATTATTATTATTATTATTATGTATGTCGTTTCCATATCACGGGACTATGGAGTCCCGGTCATTTGGGAGGCGTGCGTGGGGCCGAAGCCAACACGTAGAGGCCCGTTAGACACTTTAATCTAAAGGCTGTGACACAAACCGGCGAATATCGTTGTATACACTATATAAATGTACCCAACGACATTCCCCGGTTAGTGTAAAAACTATTGTCAAAAAAGTGGTAGCTAAGAAACTGGGTTATGGAGGTGATGTGTTAGTGGAATGGTTAACTGGTACTATTGAAGGACTATGGCGCCTGCCCTGCAAACACATGTTAAAACACACGGACAAATGGGCAGGCGGTGACTCGCCACTCACTAGATGGGCCCCCTTCTGGCCGCCACAGGCATACAGCCAAACAGGCGACAGGGAGCAACATGGGTGGTTATTATTATTATTATTATTATTTCTGTCACTCCAGCCAACAGATGCACTGCCAAAACGCCAGCAGCTTGCCCAAGTTGCTGCAGGCTTCCTGAAGGGATGCTGGTGATGCTAGAAGTCGTGCCCGTTGTTCTGTTACACTGCCACACTCCGTGAGCACGTGTATTAGTGTTTATTCTGTCTCCATACATACGCTGCAAAGGGGGCTATCCGTCACCCCTATATCAGAAAGCCTAATCAGGAAACCCAACGTCTGTGGCAAGGCTAATACATAAACATCACTCAGTTTTGAGACGGTATTTCTCGTACAGTTACTATATGTCACTTACTCATACCTTATACTTACTAGTAGGAAAATGGTCCAAAAGAGCGCACCAGATACCCACTCAAAAATAAACAAATCTTTAATTTATTCTATTAGGTCACAATCATGTTTCAGTAACAAAAAAGGAAATAAATAAACGAGCTTTCAATAAAATAGCAGATAACATCATTAAATTGTATGCTCGTTAAGATAATAATCTACAACTGATTGTCTAAAAAGATTAATATTAGTGGCCTTTTGATTTAATTAAAAATATTAATAGAAAAATCTAGTATTTCAAATAGTAAAAAATAAATTAAATTGCAAAAAATAGACATTATTATACCTACCTGTATTTTAGTCATAACTCATCATTTTGAATAGGTTGTATACGAGTATGATATTATTTTATCTTGGGAATACGAATGTTTGCCATGGAAAACATTAGCTTCAAAGATACCAACGTAAAAAAAATATTAATAAAGTACAAGTTGATCTCATACCGAGATGTCGTCAGTAGTAGGTATGTGTCAATTCACGTTTGTAAGGTTGTACAATATTATTTAGTGTATATGTAAATGTGAAACAATCATTTAATTGAAGAAAGAGCGACAAAAATCGATATTCGTAGATTAGTAACGCGTGAGACGAAAATATAACCGTTTTCAAAACGTTTTATCACAAAAAAATAATAACAAATGATCAGACTATTTAGCTGAAAAATTATAATACCTATAGCCTATGTTACATTTGATACAAATCCAACAACATCTCACTTGATGAAAGCATTGTATGATGTGTACGAATCGCGGAAGTTTAAAAATAACATATAAATATGCATTTTGAAAGAAAAAAAAATATCCTCTCACCCCGCTCTTTTTCAAAAAATCTACTGCAACTCATTTTAAACAAGCCTTGGTATCTAAAAATTGTAACTCTATTGGTTAGTGTTAGATTTTTGTAGCATAAAAGTTATACTATTATGTCAAGAAAGTACCGAGAAACGATCAATAATACACAAAATGTTAGTTATTCTTAAAGTAACCAACGAATAATCCAATCAAAACTTTTTTAATGGCTTTTCCGGAATCGAGTTCAGTTCTCGCCGCAAATTCTCCTATATTCTACCGAATGAAAACGAGTGCAACGAATTGGTAATTTAAGTTTAGGAAAATACAGAAGTCGACTGGAGTCATATCTGGTGAATAGAGTGGTTGCTTGATGGTATATGTTGGGTTTTGGTCAAAAATTCGTTCAAAATGATCGCCTTGTGCGAAGCCGCATTACTTGGTGCAAAATCCAAGAATTTTCTTTCCACAAATCTGGCCTTTTTGATCGAATTTATTCTTTTAAACGTCGCATAACACTCAAATAATATTCTTTATCTGCTGTTCGACCTGCCGCCAAGAATTCCAAGTACACAACACAGCGATAGTGAAAGAAAACAGCCAATGTGACGTCGTGAGACACAGAAATTTCCGCGGCTATCTCTCTTCAACTTGAATGAGGATTTTTTATTAATAACTTCAGTTAAAGACGTTGATGGAATACCAGAGCTAGGCTAATCTTCTATCACATCTCGACCGCTATTGACCGCTTTGTACAGTGGTAAACGTGTTTTTAATAAAGCAGATTCACCGGAAGCCTTATGTAACATTCTTAGGGACTCCGAACACGAAATTCAATTGATTATGCAAAATTTAAGACAAAGTCTTAGTACGATGTTTTCGTCTATTATGAAATTCGTAATACACTTTAAATATGATCTAACTAAAACTGCACTGTATTTATTCTAAATAACAGATGCAACTTAAACTCCGCACCAAAATAAAAACAGTTGTGCCAATCTATCAACAAAAAAAAAAAAACAAAAAAAAAATTGAAGGTCGAATATTTTTCTAATCATTCATTCCCGTTACTTTTTTGACTGAATGTAGGATTCAGATGTCCCAATAAACTTTCATTATCTGTAAGGTACCATACCAAAATGGAAGAGAACCCCAAAATAATAATCTAAACAATATTATGGTTGAGTCCCTTTTTTATTTGATGCTTTAAAAAGGTATCTTGCTAAGCAATCATGCATCAATTGAACTGCCAATACTAAGTGGTTCGAAACAAAATTCATCAAGAATCATTGTAATTTTTACACCACTCATTATTTAAAAGGTTTTGACGAGCACTGGCACTTCTTAATATTTTCTTTGGGTTGTTTGTGTAATGCAAAATAATATGATGATTTATATGTCTTAATATAATGCGACATTGTCTTGCAGACATTTATCATTTCAAAAAACAAATTAATTATTTTCAAATTAAAAAGATTAGCCATTAGCCTGTCCTATATAAGAACAGATAAACATATTTTTCCCGTGAAATTATAACTTTTAGTATTTGTTGTGACCAGGGCAAACTGCTTTTAGAAATTAGAAATGCCCGGTCTTTCGACTGTCTAACATTTGAACCTAATTCCAACGCACGGAGTACATTAAAAATATACATATACTTGCAATATAGAGAGACAATCGCTATAGGTAACAGGACATTTGCACTAAAGAAAATATGTCAACAAAATATTAAAACTCAAACAATAATAAATGTAACAAATTACGCTGCAGTATAGCTGGCACCACATTCAGTACTACAGCAACTCTCAATCATCCAGTCAATAGAAATAATATATCATTTAACAAAAGGATAAAAGGAAACCAAGATTATATAAAAAATATCGAAACAGTATTGTCCCTGAATGAAGTCGTTACACAACAATTTAAACTTCGATGATGCTACATTCCCAATTTAGAACAATTTTAAATACTAGTAAACAATTTAAAAAAAATAGTGACGCCTCCAGCTTATCATTTAAAACCTATCAAAAAATTAAAACAATAATTTAGACCCGTAAAACATATTTTTAAATGCTTGAACTTGGAACTTATATGCGCATCTTTCCAAAAATAGACCTGCACTTGGAAAAAAGCATCAAGGAAATATGAACCTTAATTCGTTAGCAATAGAGTTCTAAAAACAAGTTTGTATTTAAAAGAGCTGCAGAATAAAGTTGGTTAAATCTCATAAGCCCGTTTTTTAGAAGACTTTTCAAACGCTATAAAAAGCAAAAGTTGCCACATCTCGCCACCAGTTAGTGTGGGTTCTGCTGTGGACGCGCATCCCCCAAGGGATAAGGACAATGAAATTGGTAATAATCTTTTGTGTTTTGTGTGTGAAGTGCTTTTGTCTTATGCAATTAGAAATCGGAATAAAATTGACTTGCGAAACTATTTGTAGGAGTGAAAAACATTGTTTTGATAATTTGTCACCAACATCTAATTTGTGATTTCTGTTAGACGATTGTCGGTTTTACATAAATTATGATAATCAGTTTGTTACCAATGGTATTCAATTATAATTTAAATTCTATTAATATACGAGATATTGGAACTGATAATGTGTTGACAAGGAATAATGAACCTTTACTTATAATTAGCTATTTATAACATGCTACAACTGGACAAAAAACCCTGACTTGATGAACTCATTTAAAATATTTTGTACTTATGTTATGTGTAACTTTTGAGGAAAAAGTCTCTACTGCTTGTGCAATTTGTTATGTTGTGGGCGGATAATGTGCAGAACTTCCAATTACGCATTACAATTTTGGATTTGTTCATAAACTCTGCAAAAGAGATAAAAATATCTACATAATTAAACTACATCTGCCTACACAAATGTTATGCAATTGATAAACTTCCAAGGCGCATATATGTAAATTGTACTAACATTTGCTTGGGATTTTACAATCAAGTTATCAATAATTTAGTAGTCACTAAAAATTAAAAAAAAAAAATTGCAATTTTAATATTTACCATGAATTTTATTAAGTTCGGGAAAAATTTGATCACTTGAAACAACCTCAAATATTTCTTATAATTTCCCTCCAGAGAATAAAAAAAATGATTTTCATTATCTCATCATTATTTACATTGCCCTAGTTAAAACTAACATAAAATTCTGTCCGAGAAAAACCTTGAGACTGATGAATTGGTTAGGATACAAAACAAATAAAGATAAAAGCTTTTGTGTTATTTAAATAACTTGTTAAGGATAGGGTTATCCCATCATTAGTCACCGTGACATAGAAAGTGATTAATGAAATTCACCAGGTCTCGGGCAGCATCATCAGCCAACTACGATACATTACATTAATGTATTGTAGTATTTATCAGCTTACTGAGACCATCACTTGCCGCTGTTCATTAAAGTTTGTTGTAAGCTACAGCATTTTATAATAGATTAGTAACTGTCATATTTCTTGAAGTAATTTTTATAGGCATTTCTTGCCAAAGACTTTACAAATACAATAATTGCATTTTTGAAAGATAGAAAAATTTGAATCCAGACTCAGGAATCGAACCCGAGACTTCCGTAGCCAAACCGGGGCCAGAAGCGAAGTCGCTTCTGGCCCCGGTTTGGCTACGGATACGGATATTTCTTTTATTTAAAAAACGGGCAATATCTAATTAATATTGCCTGTTTTAAAATTAAGATTGACTTTAAATTAAATATAAATAATTAAACACTGCATATACTCAATATCCGTAAATACATTTTTAATGATAACTGTAATATTAAGTTTTACCTTACATGTTATTTAAATGTCAATTATCTATTACATAATACAGTAAATAATAATAGTGTATATATTAGATTTGTAAAACAAACAGAAAACAAACGAATAATATACATTAGGTAGAAGCGTCATTCTAAAACCAGACAGAAAATTTAAAACATTGATATGAATAACAAATTAGTGCATTTATTTTGTATCTTGAAATGCATATTTATCTAATAATAAGTCAATACGTTAAAGTTCACTAGACCGGGTTTTTACTAACAAGTAATATTATTGTTTTTGATATACATAAATCAATAAATTATGATGATTTAAAAAAATAAAATAATTATCTCGATCACAAATACATAACAAGCTTAGCCACTAATAATATTATGTTTAAAACCTGACACCTGGACTCAATTTAAATCATTTCAAAAACATCCACGTAAAATTTATAATAAAAACAATAATAAAAATTGAGCAAACTAATGCTAACATTTAAGTAGCTACTAATAAAAAAAAAAACCCAACCCATCAATGAATCTCGATGAACTTACTAAAGTGCTTTTGAGTAGTTGTAGGATGTAACAACTAACTTTTATCACAGCTATTGTCAAGTATTGAATATTGTAAAAAGAATGGCTGTTAACTTACTTTTTTAGTATCACAGTCTTAATCATGTCATGCCTTTTTTAACTGCTTAAATTGAGCCCTTTAATTTGATACCCATATTACAGTATTCCAAACAACTATTTTTTACACCTCTTTATTTTGACATCTCGCAGCCGCCATATTTGCTTTTCCAAACGTCACCTATCTAGGAACACTTGGGCGCACTTTTTTAAAAAGTGTTAAATAACACGAAATTAATTTAGTATATTATGAGTTTACTTTAGAACTTTAAATTACTCAATATTCTATAATGATAATGGTATACTTTGTAGTGCATCAATAACACAAAAAACTAAAGCTAGCAAGCATTTACAATTTGTGTTTGCAAGTGTAAAAACTAATTTAAATATTCTTTAGGTATAGCTTAAAAATATTAAACAAAGTCAGCAAAGTGATATTACAAAACGCTATTTGCTCATTAAAATATTGTGAGAGATGTCAATGAACAATAAAAAGTTGTACGGTAAGCAAAAGGCATGTCATACCTATGTCCTTACTTTTTATAACGTCTTGCGAAACTTGACGACAAGCTTTAGATCCATCTATCTTTGACTTTAATTATTTTTCATGAACAATGATCTAACTATAGACCAATGACCTGTAGGTAATTATCTTGTCCACATTTTTGAATATACAGACAAATAACTTGATTTGCTTTCAAATCCAATTAAAAATAAAATCAATTCAGGTGTTTTGCTTAAAACGACGAATCGAATAGTTAGAATTGTGGTATGAAAAATAAATTTAGATACCCAACTGACAGCAAGACTTAAGACTTCAAACATTTTAGTGAAAGCCTTGTCTTCTGCTAAACAAAATACCAAATCACCTACGAGTAGATTATATTTTCTTCCTATATAGACATTATTGGCAATATATTCACAAGTCAAAATGTCAGATTTATTTTTGCATTTTTTTATGCACATCGCCGTCGTAATGTTATATATCAGACGGACAAACCACACCAAATCGAGAATATAAAAGCTTCACTACCATTTTCAGATTTATTCAAATTCATAAAAAAAGTGGCAAAACTATACCGGTTTTGACTAACCTCATTTGCATTTTAGTAAGATGAGATAATATGTGAACTTGTGACCTCTAGATTTGAATAGGTACATTTTGATAAAAATATCCTCAAAACATGTCTACAGATAGAAGATCTATAAACAAGTATTTTAGAGGTAGACAGGTAGCGTCATCAAAATGTTATATTTTAGCCCAGGGATTATTCTTTTCTTGTAATTGTTTGAACTTTTGATATGATCTCATTCAAGGTTCTGATGCTTCTACATATGAGTCTATTCATTACTCAATCATAGACATTAAACAAAAAACAATATTTTTATTTTAATTAGCGATAACCTTTACTTATGCATTAATCTTTACTACTACCTTTGCTATTTAAAACTAATGAATAGGTACGGTTTTTTGTAATACAACTTGATGATTTTAAAAGAATGGCCCATGAGTTTCTTGGCAGCTTCTTCTCATGAGCTTTACACTTGAAACTGTCGTATAACTTCGTTTTGTTTTTTTTTTCAAACTAATCATAATTTTATTATTATTTTGAAATGTATTAGTTTAACGTTTTCAAATAATCAGTGATGTGAATTTAAGAAATAAAGGATATTGAAGTTTATAGTTTTGTATCTAGGAGGTCATCTCCGTAACTACTGGGCTAAGTGTAGACGTAGCTTAAAGTTTGTAATTTACGTACCCATGTCTAAATTTGAATTAATTATTTTTGACAGGTAATTTTAACCGCTGTGCTGGCGGTTTGTGGTGCGGCCAGACTTCACAGAAGCTACGTCCCTGCATTAGCTTCAAGGACAGCGGCTGCTGTCGAAGGATCAAGTCGAGATGGTGTTCCTACTGGCGGCTACACAAATGACGCTCTTGGAGTGGTTGTAGATGCAGCAGCACCAGGCACAAGAACTTCTGGAGCAGAACCTACAGGTCTTGGTGGACCTAGAACTTCATACGGATCTACGGACTCGAAAGTGGGAGATGCAGCCTTCAGAGCAAGCCTAACTGGTTTTGGCGGCCTCAGTGGAGCTAATACCCGAATTGCGCCTGGATTTGAATCTATTACTGGAGAAAAAGAAAATGCAGAAGGATCCAGTACACGTATTGCTCCGGGATTCGAATCTGTACTAGCGTACGGATCTGACAATGATAAAGCTCATGCTAATACACTGAAGTTTTCTAACGAAATCGGTTTAGATAAGTACAGTTATGGCTTTGAAACTGATAATGGTATAGCTATCGGAGAGAAAGGTGTAGCTGGAGATGGTGTTAATGCTAACGGTGGATACTCATACAAGGGTGACGATGGAAAAGTGTACAGTGTCAGTTATACTGCTGATAAAAACGGTTACAAGCCTCAAGGAAGCCATCTCCCGACACCACCACCGATTCCCCAGGAAATCTTGGTGTCTCTGGAGAAAAATGCTAAAGAAGAAGCTGCAGGAGTCGTCGATGATGGTAATTTTTTTTTATTTTACTTGTAAATGGGTTCGTCCCTCGTGACACAGGCTTGTGAATTTTTGCGACAATTGCCTTGTTTAAATCAAAATAATCATAAAAATGCCAAATGTCAAATTATTATTCAATTATGTCAAAAATATTAACATGTCACTTATTACATCTTATTTACCTAATTATAATTTACGTTATTTTAATATGTAGGTCATGTGTTCGTCACAGAATTAATATTGTATCGTATTGTCGTGTGTCAAAATAGAGTTCAAAGCGATCACTTCAAATATTATAGCTGTCATTAGTCACACTGTCAATGAAACAGCTCACCAAAAAAACCTTTCATTCATCCTCAAATTCAGTATCGTCACACCTTAAAGGCTTTTGTTATTTGACAAATGTATCTGACTCAGGTACACGTTGATAAATAGCTCACAACTTTCATTTTTATTTGCAGGCTCATACGACGCTCATAAATACAATGACGAAGGCGATTATACAAGCAATAGCGCCGGCAATATTGGTACTTCGTTTGTTAGTCACAGTAACCAAGCGAATAGCCCTGTATCGCTTACTGGATTGCCGACTGGTAATTCTGTTTATAGTTCGGCGGTCACAACTGGATCTGGCAGCGCTAATGCTTATGCTGGTACCGGGCCAAGTCATACAGGCCTCAAAAACCAATATACTCATACATATGGTTTAAACCCACACGGGGCCAGTGGTTCTTCTGTTTCTATCCCATCAAGTGCTACCGCATCTGCTTCTGTATCTGGTGAACAACCTCATTTTGGAGTCAATAACTTCCCTACAAGGTTTGGTCAAAATCAAAACTCTTTTGAACAAGTAAGTGGAGCTAATCTACAATCTCAAACTCAATCGTCAACCCAACCTTCGGTCTCTCCCTCTTCACAACAGACGTCTCAAGCAGGTTCAATTTTCCAGCCACAAACGGGACAATACAAGCCACAGGCCTCTCATAGTTTATTTAGCCAAACTGGTTCCAACAATGCAAACTTTGCAAATAGCGGGCAGTACTATCATAATCGTCAACCTAATGTCCCGGTGGGTACTGTACCTAAGCCGGGATATTCAAACGGCCCAGTTGTAACCACTGTATCCCCGATAGCTTCTACACAATCTGGACAATATCAAGGCACAACTACCTCATCTCATTATAATGGCTTAACTCAGGCTGCAGTGTCTCCTTTCTTGGTAGCTTCGTCTACACCTTCTACTCAGTCCCCGTCACAATTAAATAATTTTGATCAATCTTCTAGTCAAGGCCAATTCGGATCTTCTGGTAGTCAACAAGCCGTGACCCAAGTTGGCCAAACACCTATTGTTCAAAATCAATCAGGCTACGGCCAGACTGATAATACTAACACTCAGTCTCAACAAGGCACAATTTACGAATACAACAAGCCAGGTTCCGTAAATCAAGAAACAGTGACCCGATTTGGATCAAAACCTATTGTCCAGACCCAATTAGGTTACACTCAAACTCAGCCTCAACAAGGCACAATTTATCAATACAATAAGCCAACTTCTGTAAATCAACAAACAGTGTCCCAATTTGAATCAAAACCTATTTTCCAGAGTCAAACAGGTCACAGTCAAACTGATAATTCTCAGACTCAGTCTCAACAAGGCACAATTTATCAATATAACAAGCCTACTTCTGTAAATCAACAAGCAGTGACCCAATCTGGAGTAAAACCTATTGTCCAGAGTCAATCAAGTTTCAGTCAATCTCAAACTCAGCCGCAACAAGGTACAATCTACGAATACAACAAACCAACTTCTCATAAAGAAACTACTTCTTCTGTTGAACAAGTGACATCTGGTCAAGCTCCATTTGTATCACAAGGCTCTCAATTTGGTAACCAAGCATCTAATACCTTTGGTAGTACGAGTGGCCAACCTTCTACATTCCAACAGACTCATAACCATGGTACCATATTTGGTTCTCAACCAGTTAAAGGCTCAGTTACTACATCTTTTACTCAAACACAATTAGGCCAAAAGCCCTTTGCAGGCTCACAAACTGGTTCATCTCTCCAACAAAGTCAATTTGGTATTCAAGGATCACAAATTGAACAAAACAGCGGCGCACAACAAAATCAGGGTACGATTTACGAATACAATAAACCAGTAAATGCAAACACAGACACAAATTCTGCTTCTTCAGGATCTCAATTTGTTCAAGGAACTAACTCCCAATCAGGTGTTATTCAGGGCAATAATAAGCCGATCGGCAATACTCAAACTAGTTCCAACTTTAAACCAAGTGAATACGATTCCCAGCAAGCCAGTCTATTTGCAGAAAAAGTAACTGAAACTGGATATGTACAGCAACCTAGTGGTGCTTTACCAACGTCTATTCCAACGCGGTTTGGTGCTACATCACAGGGTCAAACATCACAATACGGGCAACATGTTGTAGGAAGTTCACAAACTGGATCTAATTTGCAGCAAACTCAATTTGGATCAAGTTTTGGTCAAAAACCATTTACTCAAACCCAAACTATATTTGGCCAGCAACCTACCAGCACTTCACAAACAGGCTATGGTTTCCAACAAACAGCATTTGGATCAAAGTTTGGCCAAAATCCTCAAACCATTTTTACTTCTGGTACGCCATCTAAAGGCCAAAGCACCCAGTTTGGCCAACAAAGTTTCGGCTCTCCGTCTACCAGCCAGTTTGGTAACCCTGCTGGTTCCCAATTTGGTCATAACACACAGACTGCCCAAAATACAGGACTAAATACGGGTGTATTTTCCCAAACTACAACATCTAAACCTGTTGGTAGCTCACAGACAGGTTCTTATTTCCAGCAAATTGGTCAAACCCCACAAACAAATCAGGGGTCCTCATTTACCATCACACCATCTAAAGGACAGTCTACACAAACATCTCAATTTGGTCAGACGCAAAATTCTGGTTCTGGTTACACTCAAATTCAACATGGTAGTTCCACTGGTATAAAACCACAAGTTGGTTTTGGAACTGTTTCTGCTACGACACCTCAAGTGCAACCGATTTCCTATTATGGTATAAAACCAATTGGCTCACAATCACAATCTTCTCAGAATACCTTCCAACAATCTCAATTTGGTCCAACCACAGTATCTCGATTTGGTCAAAAGGTGCCTTCAAGTGTAGGCACTGTATTTACTACATCACAGGTTCAGCCAATTTACCAAATAAATAAAAAGCCATTCGGTTCACAATCAACTCAAAACACTTTCCAACAGACACAGTTTGGTTCAACTAGTGGATCCCAGGTTGGCCAAACAAATGAAGCTGTATCTCAAACTACGTCATTTGGACAAAAACCAGCTGAGGGTTCTTTCGGTGTAAAGCCTTTTTCAACAACTACTCCAGCGCCTCAATACCAGGGAACACAATTCGGTTCTTCTTCAGGTTCTCAAGCAAACAAAGGCAGTTTATTTTCAATCGGCACCGTATCTAAAGGTCAAACCACTCAATCCGTTGTAAAACCCTTCGGTTCATCACAAAGTCATTTCTCTGGTTACCCACAAACTCAGTATGGAAGCTCATTTGCATCTCAAAACAGTCAGAATACGCAATCAGGTTTGGGAACTGTTTCCACCGGCACTCCTCAAGTCCTACCAATTTCTCAATATGGTCACAAACCTTCTGGTTCACAATATTCCCCAAATTCGTTCACACAGACCCAATATGGTTCTTCTATTGGATCTCGATTTGGTGAAAATCAACCAACAACTGCAACCGTTCCTGTATCCACTACATCGTTTGTTCAACAGCCCGTTGGCGTTTCACAAACTGCCACCGGTTATGAACAGACTCAGTTCGGTACTAGTTCTATAACACCCATAAAGGGCCAATCAGTACAAACGACCCAAGTAAAACCTTTCGGTTCAACTTCAGGTTCTACTTTCTCTCAAAGTCAGTTTGGAGCATTTGGTGTTCCAAAGGGTCAAAACTCGCAATCAGGTGTAAACGCATTTTCAACCACTACTCAAGCGCCACAAAATCAGGGAGCGCAATTCGGTTCTTCCTTGAATTCAGAGGCAAATAAAGGTAGTTCATTTTCAATTGGCACCGTATCTAAAGGACAAACCACTCAATCCGGTGTAAAGCCCTTCGGTTCTGGTTATTCGCAAACTCAGTATGGTAGCTCATTTGGATCTCACAATAATCAGAATACACAATCAGGTGTAGGAGCTGTTTCCACCATCACTCCTCAGGTCCAACAAATTTCTCAATATGGACAGAAACCACAAGAAACACAACCACAGACACAATTCGTTTCACCTCAATATGGCGAAAACCAACAAACTGTAGGTACTGGTCCTGTAACTACAACAACATTCGTACAACAGCCCTTAGGCGTTTCACAAGCGGGCTCTGGTGATCAACAGACTCAGTTCGGATCTTCTTCTGGCTCAGTGGCTAATACTGGTGCTGTGGCCAATCAAGGCCAGGTAGTGCAAACGACTCAATATGGTCTTAAACCATCTCAAAACTCAGGTTCCAGTTTGACCCAATCTCAGTTTGGCGCTTTTGGGACTCAGAAAGGACAAAACCAACAAACAGGCGTAAGCAGTTTCTCGACTACTACTCAGTCACCACAATACCCTGGATCACAATTTGGTGTATCAACAGGTACTCAGTCCGGTCAAACGCAGTTTAACCAAAAACCTTTGGGCAGTACTCAGAATACTGGTTCTAGCTTCCAACAAACACAATCGGGTTCACAGTTTGGTTCTAATTTTAATGTGAAGCCGCAGGCAACATTTGGTACTCAAAGCGCCGGTTCGATATTTGGTCAGGGTTCTCAATCACAATTCGGTACTCAAATAAAGAAACCTTATAGTACACCATTCAACACACAGTTTGGAGTCATTGGGCAGAAACCACAAGCCTCAGCTAATGCTTTTGCTTCAAGCTCTCCATCTTTCGGTGGCACTCAAGCCGGTCAAGTATCCAAGTATCAAACTACACAATTTGGAACAAGTGGTACTCAGGCAGCAAATACTTTTGGTGGTCCACAAGCTGTTCAGGGGCAAACCACTCAAACTTCTAGTCAATTTGGTGCTCAGCCACAAAAGCCTTTTGGAAGTTCTCAGTTTACTTACCAACAGCCTCAGTTTACAGGGATTAAGAAACCTGTAGGCAGTCAGTCCACTTTCCAATATGGTCAATCGACACCAAGCACCGTTAGTAGCTTTTCTTTAGTACCTTCTAATGAACAAAATGCTTTTAGTACCGTATCTAGATTCGGTGAGCAATCTCAGATAGGAGATCAACATTCATACCAGTCAACAGTTGCTCCTCTGGAATATTCAACTACATATGTCTCAAATGAGCGTTATGGAAGCTCATCTCCCACGACTTTTGTATCCACTACCCCCCAAGCTTACTACTACTCTACTCCCTCTCCTTTAAGGGTAATTGGTGGTACTGGTAGTACAACACCGTCAAGCTTTGTATCTACTACAAATTATGGGTCTAATCAAGTTACTTCAAAACCAGGTCTAACTGTCTCCCCTGTTCAGACACCAGTTACTGGTGTGTTAGTCAATAACCAGCAAGCTGGTTTTGTGGAGAAGTTTGCTGGCCTTAGAAATCCCCCTAGTTACAATCATGTAACTGGGTATCATTATTGAGCAGTGCCATAAAAACTGAATGGATAGTTTTGACAGATCGAATAAATTTAATGCAAGTAGCAGCTAGTTGTTATTTTAGTACATTAGTAAGCTGCTGTGTCACCTGGTCTACAAATATTACTAAATAAAGTGATTGTAAAGTTAAGAATTAGAATATTGTGTAAAGGAGCTTGTTCAGTCCATAATGATATTTTTATGTAATACTAGTATTTTTAATAAAGAATGAAATATGTATGGAAATGAAATTTTCTACATGAAACTTGTTGAAATAAAATAAAAAAATGTAAATAATGATTATGTTTTAATTTTTTTAAGTTTTATGTTTTCCCCCCTTGGTTTTATCTAATATCTTAGACCTTTATTTACCCCTGGGTCCCCACTAATCCCTTTTGTTATTTATTTTTTAATAAGCTATTGATTTTTGTTTTTAAACTTTCGCGATTTTTGTACATATTACATATATTTCGGGCCATAATCGCGTGAATTGTTTAAAGGTACAAAAATCGCGAAAGTTTAAAAACAATAAATCAATAGCTTATTAAAAAAAATATATTTACCCGACCCTTCGATCGAATTGCACCGATCGTAGTCACGGGTCGACCCATGACCACGATCGGTGCAATTAAGTATTGAATAAGCTATTGATTAACAAACCCATCGTAGTAAAAGAACGCTTACCGCCAATAATGTTGTATGCATAGTGTGAAGCTGCAATTAAGTGAACACCAAGCTTTATATGTCGAAAACGTAAATGTGAAGTGACTCTACACATTACCTTACATTTTAATTATTCCATCCTTATAAAGCATAAGAGAAACCAGGAATAAATCATTCTATGCCATCAAACTGCCTATTGATCTAGTGGTTAGTGACCCTGATTGCTAAGCCGGAGGTCGTGGGTTCGATCCCCACCCAGGATAAAACTTTTTGTGTTTAACACGATGGTTTATTCTGTGTCTGAGTGTAATTTATCTATAATATGTATGTATTTCGTAATAAATAAGTATGTTTATCAGTTGTCTGGTTTCCATAGTACAAGCTCTGTTTAGTTTGGGATCAGATAGCTTTGTGTGAGTTGTCCCAATATATTATTATTATTATATACTAGCTGACCCGCGCAACTTCGTCTGCGTAAATTTTCCCCGTTTTTGCAACATTTTTCATTGCCGCTCCTACCTATCCTATTTGTCTTAACGTGATGTTATATAGCCTTCCTCGATAAATGGGCTACTCTAAAGTAAATCAAGTATTTATTTAATTCTGACCAGTAGTACTTGAGATTATCGCGTTCAATCAGACAAACAAAATAGTCTTCAGCTTTATAATATTAGTACTTATTGATTATTTTTATCAAAGTGGTGCTACTATAGACCACCTCTACTCCTCTTAAGGGTTCATTTTGTTAGAAGGAGATCCTTCTAACAAAATGAACCTGTTTGGTAGTATCAAGAGCTTGATTAAATAAGAGTATTTATTTAGTTGCATAATTAATATATTTTTGTCAACCGGATATGACACACAAGTTACATAAGCAACAATAACAATACATTTTGACTGCCTCTGTGGCGCGGTGGGAGTGTATCCGACTGCTACGCAAGAGGTCGTGGGTTCGATCCCCACCCAGGATAAAACTTTGTGTGATGAGCACGATGGTTTATTCTGTGTCTGGGTGTTATTTATCTATAATATGTATGTATTTAGAAATATATAAGTATGTTTATCAGTTGTCTGGTTTCCATAGTACAAGCTTTGCTTAGTTTGGGATCAGATAGCGTTGTGTGAGTTGTCCCAAGATATTATTATTATTATTATTATTATTATTTTTTGTAAGAGCATTTCCAAAATGGCAGTATAATCAAAGCTTTATTAATATTTATTAATTTGTAATAACAAATTATGTAGATAAAATCGAAATGATATGATATTTATTAATATCACGAGATATTATAGTTTGTTAATAATGAAGTTATTATAAGATTAGTCTATCAAGGAAAAAATATATTTAGCATCTAAATCAGTTTTCCGCCTGGCCTTATTTTTAACTGACTTAAAAAAAAGTATATTATGTATTCGAAGAGTATATGTAGTATTATTGTAATAGCGTGATTTTGTATGATGATTTATTGGGCTTATAAACAACTATAGAATAAAAAAAGAGAGTGCTTCTGATGAAATAACATCTCCCCGGGATCAAGTGTGTCAACCACGGCCAGTGACAGGTTTGGACGACTTTGATAAAAGCGTAATTAAGCAGATTGTATTTTCCTTCTATGCAAAAAGAGAGTTTCCGACAGCAAAAAAGATTTTAACAGCTGCAATGGAGAGAATTGACGGTTTCAAGTGCAGTGTGTCTTCTATGAGAACAATTTTACATGACCTTGGGTACAGATTTAAAATTGTACCAGATGGAAGAAAACAACTAATGGAACGACGAGATATTGTCAGCGCCAGACTGCAGTTTCTTCGAAAACTAGACGATTTGAAAAAAAGCGGAGATACACGTCCAAGAATTTATATAGATGAAACCTGGGTGAATCAAAATCATTCCCGGAAACGCGTATGGGTTGACGAAAATAATGAAGGCGGATTAAAGAAACCGATAGGAAAAGGTAGCAGACTCATTGTTTGTCACGCAGGGTGTGAAAAGTACGGGTTTATGCCAGGTGCTAAATGGGTTTTTCGTGCAGTTAAAAGCAAAAATGAAGATTACCATACCGAAATGGATGCTGAGGGTTTCACCGACTGGTTTACTCGACTACTTCAAAGCCTCGAAGAGCCTTCAATATTAATCATGGATAACGCAAGTTACCATTCCAAACAAATAAATAGAGTTCCGACAACTAGATCGACAAAAGCAGAAATTCAAGAATGGTTACGGCAGCATAATATACCTTTTTCAGAATCTGCTTTTAAAGATGAACTTCTCCTAAAAATACAAGCAAATCGAGGCGAAAAGACTTACCATTTGGACCAATTAGCAAACGAATATGGGCACGAAGTTATTCGGCTACCACCATATCATTGCCAATACAATCCAATCGAGCTAATTTGGGCACAGGTAAAAGGAGAAGTGGCAGAAAAAAACAAAACGTTTAAAATAGCTGATGTGGAAAAATTAACAAATGAAGCTATCGAAAACGTAACTGTAGGTAATTGGCAAAAATGTGTGCGTCACGCTGAAACTCTGCAAGAACAGGACTTGAAAAAATCATTTTTATGCGAACGGCTAATAATAAATGTCAATGATAGCGACACGGACGATGATGATGACGATTAGCCTGTAATAATTTTATAAGAATAAATTAATAATACCAATAAACAGTTTTATTATTTATGGCATTTCAAATATCTCCAATATTTTATCGATAAATGCATGTACACAAACAAAGCGCATCTCTGTGTCTGTATGACGTCATCCATAAACAGTGCAAGTGCGAGAGAGAACATGATATGCGCTGTCTCTTTTGCACGTTTTATTGCTCCGCCTGCCACGAGTCTTTGCGTTTAGTATAGCTGTGCCGGTGTTACCCGCGGTTTATTAGCCTATGTGTTATTCAGGGTGTCAGCTAACTCTCTGCCAAATTTTATTAAAATCGCTCAAGCCGTTTAGACGTGAAGAAGTAACAAACATACACACTCAAATACTCACAAACTTTCGCCTTTATAATATTAGTGTGATAATATGAAATAAAAAAAATATATGTTTGTCCAATAATTTCTCCGAAAGTAGAAGTCGCATTGTGATCATACCGTTTTTATTTACTCTAACTTAGGGAACTGTAAAATTTTCATCAAAATCGGTTAAGTAGTTTGAAATATATGACAGAAAACGTATTTTGAGGGATTTGCTTACATTTTTACGGAAATTTCAAAGGAAAAACCTCCCAAAATCTTGGTCAAATAGTACATATAAGTATAACAAATTACGTAAACCTAAAAATTATAAACGAAAAAGTAACTCAAAAAATTATTCAGACTTAAAACCTACATTTGTTTTAGGTGGGTACTAGAACATTTGTATCAACAGTAGGTACTAGTTATCAAATTTAAATAAAATCGGACAAATGCGAGTCGGATGTGCCCACCCCAGGGGTGCCTTACATATTTGTAGGTACATAATATAAATTAAAGTTCAGGAATCGAGTCTCGAGATATATGTTTGTTACGGCATAAACTCTAGTCTAATGAAAATGCTAAAATGAATAAGACACATTACTATTTCGCCTCTATAACACCATTGACAGCCATTTGTGAAGTAGATACATCCTCGACAGATCGACATGGCGATTTTCCAATTAATACATAATAGGTACACAAAAACCGGGCAAGTGCATTTCGAGATTTTTATTTCGCTTGTGAAGTTTGAGCATTTTATTAATAATACAATGTATACAAAATATTTTTAAACTACTCTAAATTATAAATATAATAATATTAATATTGATAAATTATTCACGCGATTAAAACCCGTAATGTATATATATATTCATAATATTAATATTTACACTACCTATGTACAAATTACTACATATTATTATACTTTATATTATTTGTTTAATCTCTTTAACTCAAAATTAGATAAGAACAAAAACTTTGAGTCCCGCGTATACTCTTATACAGGGTGTAACAGAAAGGTGTGGTCAAATTTCCGCAGCGGATAGGGTATGTTATCAGTATTGCACCTACCATGGTGCCATAGCTGGTTACATTATAGCATATTCTTTTTGTCAAAATTCAGTAGGGAAAGGCGTGTGACAAAAAAAATGCCACATTAATTTATACCTCTCCTGGTACAAAAAACGATTGGATTATTTTTTGAGTCAATTGGCATAGAAATTTTTCATTCATAAATATTATGGGCATTCTCAGTATTATGGGTACATACCAACCTTTGAATATGACCAAACCTTTCTGTTACACCTTGTATACATATAGCCCATACTCTTTCTCGGATAGAAATCTGTGCCCGCGTCTGTGGAAACGCATAAGGTTGCGATATGATTTTACGAGTAGGTATTTAGTTAGTTATCGAAACCTTCATGTGTGCACACTATAAAAACTCGTCAATTAGGACAAGAAAATGTTCTTCTATTGGGTAACCAAACAAAATCAGAACATTATTAAAGTCAAGTAAAATAAGTTTTCTAATAAAAAAAACCGCACCAATACCCAGTCATCCATTTGGGCACTAAGATACAACGGACAGAATATAAATACACAATTACACACATATTTTATACAAAAATTAATGTTGTGGATTGTGATCACCATGACAACTTACTATTTATATTGAGATAAATAATAATCGAAAGGAAATACATTATGTAATAGCCATTCATTTCAAACTAATTACATGGTTTGTGAGAGAAACATCTTCTATTATAATAAATGTATTAACATCTATATCTATCTTATATACTAGGAATTATAAAATTAAATGTATGAAGGAAATTCGTCTCAGGCGGGACTTGAACCCGCGACTTTAGGGACCTCTCTTCATTTTTCCTCCATAAATTTATTATTTATGAATAAAAATAAAAAACGTAAATAAATTGTAAAGTACTTAAATGTCGGACTGTAGCATCGGTCTTTGTGCCGGTCCATGGGGAGGGCCAATGTTCAGCAGTGGATGTCTTTCGGCTGAAACGACGACGAAAGTAAGTGTACGATATTTAGAAAAATTTAAGATCTGCTAATTAGGGAAGGCATTACAAGTCTGTTGGGTTCGAGCTTCAAGCGAAACCGGCTAAAGAGATTTCGATGGAATTTGACTTGTAATTAACCTAGACGAATACATAGGATATGATTGTTCGTCGTAATAACCAATAGGTTTACCTACCCACGCAAACGAAGCCACAGAAGCTAGTTTATAAAATGTTTAAGCGTAAGTACCTACTTACCTTAGAGATAAAGATTTTTTTAAATAAAGCCTTGTGTTTAGTGAGTAAATCTACGTTAGTAAAAAATCAGATACAATAAAATCACTAATCGTCTATAATATTATAACTTGATGATGAGGAGAGGTTCATGAGTTTTTTTGGCAGCTCCTTCTCATCAGCTTTACCTATTTCTTTTTTTCTCTTTAAAATGTATGAAATAAAGATGAAATATATTTCAGATTTCTTTCTCAGATTTATTTATTTCCGATTGTCGTACAATATAGATGGTACCATCTATATTGTATCATCATCATTATTATTGAGACTCAGATATTTAGTCAGGTTGTGAAGTCAAATATGCGGGTAGTTTGTTGTCTTCACTTTTATTATTTTGGTTATAATTTAGTCATTTACTTCTATAAAACATTTTTTTTTTGTTATTTGAGTTTCATTAATAAATTGACGTCACTTAAAGACTGTCCGTTTGTTCCTTGCAATAGTGTATATAATAGATGGTCATCTTATTTTTATGAAACAAAAAATAATGATATACCTATTCTTGACTATAGAAATAAAATTTAATGTGTTTTTTTTATATTGTTGATGCATCATTGGTGGGTGTTTATGGAAATTTTGAATGAATTAAATGTAAATTAAGTTTTATTGCTTCCACAAATAATAAGAAAAATTGCATTGTAATAATGTAATAAGAAAAATAAGAAAAGTTGCATATTATGTTGACGAATATATATATATGAATATATAATCTTATCAATATGTATTGAGTTTGCGAAATCGAAAATTACAATTTTTCTATATACAGTTCAAGTGTTCATCTCTCGCTTCTCTTAATGATCTGTGACAAATAATTAGCTGTGCCATTGATGATGATGATAGCAAGGGAATTTGCAGTCATTACTAACAGCAGGGGATATTTTTTTTTTCTTCTTAGCGTTTCAATAGCTAACATTGTAGGTAATAAAATGAGGCCCAGAACATGGCCACGTCAACTGCATTGCGGGAGGCAGTGTTCAAGTCCTCCTGTGCGCAATTGGCTGGCACACAGGACATGATGAATAATGGGCCACTGTTTGCACCTACAGAGAATCATGGTTCACATAATATAACTAATCTAGCTAGCCTGAGTCTATTTATAGCCTTCCGGATATGCATGGTAATTCACGTCGAGGGGAAGGTTCTCACAGAGATAAATATTGATATAGACTTAACTTTTATGAACAACTTATTACGTTAGTTAGTTCGTTTATTAGTGTGTGCGTCGGAAACGATGTAATTTTTTACTTAATAAAAATTGTTATAACCCAAAAAAAACCACGTCTTACAAGGGACTCTTTGACAATAACAACTTTCAGCAAATAATAAAAAATATTCTAATAGGCGTAATGATACAAATTACTTTTTTACAAAAAAATATTACCAACTTCAAACATAAATACAAGGCCACCAAAAAGAAAAAAATTATATAGAATAACAATAAAAACGGTAATATATTTTTATTTTTCACTTTTCAGTGAGTTGATTTGTAATTCATCTAAGTTACAATAGGCTTATTACAATTGCTTAAATGCTTGCGATGCGCTTAAAAAAACAAAATAGGGTTTGACAGTATAGTTCACCATCAGCTCTATTGAAATATTGAGTAGTTCCGCTCGTCATTTGTGGTCTTCATCATCAGTTCCACTTCACCAATTAGTACTTTTTGAGAATAAATGCACGAGTCACAATGAAATATACCTAAATCACTATAATTAATAAAGCCTTTATTGCTGATAACTAAACATGCATAATATACACAATTATAAACTTAATATCTATCACATCGAATTGCCCGGTTTAGTGGTCAGCGTGTCTTCTTGTGACACATAGGCCTCTTCCAGCTCCTTCCATTCCCTTCTGTCCTTCGCTTTTCTTGACCACAATGGTCCTCCAATATTTTTGATGTCATCTATCCATCTTCTAACTGGTCTGCCTCTTTTTCTCTTGCCGTCACGTGGTTGCCACTCAGTTATAATATTTGTCCATTTCTCCCTGCTATCTCTGGTCATATGTCCGGTCCATCTCCACTTCAATTCTCTTACTTTCTTTATTACATCTTCCACCTTTGTTGTGGATCGTATTTCTTCTGCTCTTTTCCGGTCTCGTAATTTGACACCGACCATACTTCTTTCAATAGCTCTTTGGCACTTTCTTAGTTTTAAGTAGTGTTTCTGGTTCAAAGCCCAAGTCTGGCACCCATACGTGAGGCATGGCAAAATACAAATATTAAAGACTTTTTTCTTAGTAGCCATTGGAAAGTGATTGCTTTTAAATATCTCTTTTAGCGACCAATATCTTCTCCATGTGCTTGCTACTCTTTTTTCTATTTCTATGTCGATTTGTTCTTTAAATGATATTATTTGCCCCAAATATGTGTAGTTTTGTACGTATTCCAGTTCATCGCCATCTATTACTATGAATGTTTCCTCCCTGTTTGTCATAACTTTTGTTTTTTCTTTATTAATGGTAAGGCCAGCAACTCTACTTGCCTCCGTCAGTTGTTGTAGCATGTACTGGAGTGTATTGGCATTGTCAGACAATATGACTAAGTCATCTGCAAACCGTAGATGGTTCAGTTGTCTACCGTTGACATTTATGCCGATATTACGCCACTCCAGATTCCTGAAAATGTTTTCCAGTACTGCCGAAAACAACTTTGGGGATAATGGATCTCCCTGCCTTACACCTTTAGCTATTGGAAACTCTTCGCCTATCGATTCTAATTTTATTTGGGCTGTGCTGTTCTCATAAATGTTTTTAATTATTCGTATGTACTTTTTTGGTATTCCTTGTTGGATTAGGGCTTTCCAAAGCATGTAATGAGTTATTGAGTCAAATGCTTTGCTATAATCCACAAATGCAATGTACAAGGCTTTGCCATATTCTTGACATTTTTCTATAAGCTGTTTTAATACATGCATATGATCAGTAGTAGAAAATCCCGCTCTGAAACCAGCCTGCTCCATTGGTTGTTGCTCGTCCATTAAACCTGTTATTCTGTTCAATAAAAGTTTTGAGAATACTTTATACATACTAGACATAAGGCTTATTGGTCTATAATTTTCAATGGTGTTCCTATCTCCTTTTTTGTGTATTAATATAATTGTACTCTTGGTCCATTCAGATGGTATGTATTCTGTCCTTAGAATTAAATTATATATTTCTGTAAGTTTTATTAGGTTAGCCCGGTTAGATAGTGACATTTTTATCATTTCGTTTGTTATTTGATCTGGTCCAGGTGCCTTACTGTTTTTTTGGCTGACTATAGCTTTTTCCACTTCCGATTGTAGGAAAGCTGGTATGTCTTCTGTGCCACCATCATCGTTCAAGTTTATGTCCGGATTTGGTGTGCTATCCTCCACGGCATAAAGTTTACTATAAAAGTCTGTTGCTGTTTCAATAATAGCTTTTCTTGTACTTTCCTGTCTACCATCTTTGTTTTTGATGTTAGGTATCCAATTTTTCTTTTCTTTTAATTTCTTTAAGGCTTTTTTAACCCCACCAGTCTTAGTTATATGATACTTGAGCACAATTGTTCTTCTTTTAAGTCTATCTTTTTTTTTTATATTATTACTTATTTTTTTTGCTAACATCTGATATGGCCTGAAGGATTTGTTTGGTTTTTTCAGAGTACAATAGTTGTCTTCTTTTTTCTATTAAAGATTTGGTTTCTTTTCCCAAATAAGTTGCCTTGGATTTTACTAATTTGTTAGGGAGTGAGTGTATATTTCATTGATTAATTCTTTATATTTCTTTTTTCATTGCATTATTTCCTCTATTTATGGATTTTTGTCTTCTTGATAGTTTAGTTCTTACATTAAATTTATTTCTACTCTGTTTCGGCTCTGTATTATTTATTATTGCCCTCACCATTCGGTGGTTAGTGTAAAAATTAAATTGGTTCAAAATGTTAACATCTTGGAAAGCTTTGCTGTTATTACTTGCTATATAATCTATTTCGTTTTTATATGATCCATCAGGCGATTTCCAGGTCCACTTTCTCTTTGGATCTTTTTTGAAAAAGCTATTCATAAATGAGAGGTTATTTTCAAATGCCATATTAATCATTCTTTCTCCATTTTTACTTCTTCGGCCAAAACCGAATTTGCCTATTGTTTTTTCTTCCCCTGGTCGCTGAGTGCCAATTCTACCATTGAAATCTCCCATAACCATGATGTTTTTGTGTGAGTTCTGTATGACTGATGACAGTTGGTCGTAGAAGAGATCTTTGGTCTGTTCATCGTATTGTTCAGTAGGTGCGTATACTTGGATAATTGACCATTTATTTTTGTATCCCGGTAAAGTCATATTAAGCACACATATTCTCTCTGATACGCCATTGAATTCTTCAATGTTTCTTTCAAGATATTTTTTGATCATGAAGCCAACCCCATGGCTACCTTTTGTTTCTCCTTTATAGTGAAGAATATATTCGTTATGATCTTCAATGTTTTACCCTAATCTTCTTACTTCACTTAACCCTAATATGTCCCAATTTATTTTTGAAAGCGCTATTTCTAATTCCGTAAGTCTCTCCTGTGTTCTCAATGTCAGACAATTCAATGTTGAAATAAATAATTTTCTATTATTTCTTGTTTTTGGTGCTGAAAGGGATTGGTCAATAACCCCCACGGGGACCAGCCGGTTTGGGGGTAGTGTGTTTGTTATTGTTTTGTACTGTATTTTTCGTTGTGTCGTTATGTTCTTTCGGTTTCCGATGTATGTTGGTTGCTACTTATTGCTTGGTTCTGACGTCGAGTGTAATCTACCCCTGTACATTCTTTCAAAGACATTTATTTTGTTAATTTTTGGCTGAATGCTGCTTGTTTTACTATCTGTCTTTGGTGAAACAGATGGTTCTCTCTTCCTTTTATCTCGTGAAGTATATGTTTTGTCTTCTATTACAAGTTTGTCGTATTTTAAGAAAGCTATACGTCCTTTTTGTCGTTCTTTCTGCAGTTGTGGCAAAAGTTCTCTCCTTTTCTCTAAGACTTCTTTACTAAAATCTTCTTTGACGGATATATCTTTTGGTAGTTTGAAACAAAAAATAATGATATACCTATTCTTGACTATAGAAATAAAATTTAATGTGATTTTTATATTGTTGATGCATCATTGGTGGGTGTTTATGGAAATTTTGAATGAATTAAATGTAAATTAAGTTTTATTGCTTCCACAAATAATAAGAAAAATTGCATTGTAATAATGTAATAAGAAAAATAAGAAAAGTTGCATATTATGTTGACGAATATATATATATGAATATATAATCTTATCAATATGTATTGAGTTTGCGAAATCGAAAATTACAATTTTTCTATATACAGTTCAAGTGTTCATCTCTCGCTTCTCTTAATGATCTGTGACAAATAATTAGCTGTGCCATTGATGATGATGATAGCAAGGGAATTTGCAGTCATTACTAACAGCAGGGGATATTTTTTTTTTCTTCTTAGCGTTTCAATAGCTAACATTGTAGGTAATAAAATGAGGCCCAGAACATGGCCACGTCAACTGCATTGCGGGAGGCAGTGTTCAAGTCCTCCTGTGCGCAATTGGCTGGCACACAGGACATGATGAATAATGGGCCACTGTTTGCACCTACAGAGAATCATGGTTCACATAATATAACTAATCTAGCTAGCCTGAGTCTATTTATAGCCTTCCGGATATGCATGGTAATTCACGTCGAGGGGAAGGTTCTCACAGAGATAAATATTGATATAGACTTAACTTTTATGAACAACTTATTACGTTAGTTAGTTCGTTTATTAGTGTGTGCGTCGGAAACGATGTAATTTTTTACTTAATAAAAATTGTTATAACCCAAAAAAAACCACGTCTTACAAGGGACTCTTTGACAATAACAACTTTCAGCAAATAATAAAAAATATTCTAATAGGCGTAATGATACAAATTACTTTTTTACAAAAAAATATTACCAACTTCAAACATAAATACAAGGCCACCAAAAAGAAAAAAATTATATAGAATAACAATAAAAACGGTAATATATTTTTATTTTTCACTTTTCAGTGAGTTGATTTGTAATTCATCTAAGTTACAATAGGCTTATTACAATTGCTTAAATGCTTGCGATGCGCTTAAAAAAACAAAATAGGGTTTGACAGTATAGTTCACCATCAGCTCTATTGAAATATTGAGTAGTTCCGCTCGTCATTTGTGGTCTTCATCATCAGTTCCACTTCACCAATTAGTACTTTTTGAGAATAAATGCACGAGTCACAATGAAATATACCTAAATCACTATAATTAATAAAGCCTTTATTGCTGATAACTAAACATGCATAATATACACAATTATAAACTTAATATCTATCACATCGAATTGCCCGGTTTAGTGGTCAGCGTGTCTTCTTGTGACACATAGGCCTCTTCCAGCTCCTTCCATTCCCTTCTGTCCTTCGCTTTTCTTGACCACAATGGTCCTCCAATATTTTTGATGTCATCTATCCATCTTCTAACTGGTCTGCCTCTTTTTCTCTTGCCGTCACGTGGTTGCCACTCAGTTATAATATTTGTCCATTTCTCCCTGCTATCTCTGGTCATATGTCCGGTCCATCTCCACTTCAATTCTCTTACTTTCTTTATTACATCTTCCACCTTTGTTGTGGATCGTATTTCTTCTGCTCTTTTCCGGTCTCGTAATTTGACAGCGACCATACTTCTTTCAATAGCTCTTTGGCACTTTCTTAGTTTTAAGTAGTGTTTCTGGTTCAAAGCCCAAGTCTGGCACCCATACGTGAGGCATGGCAAAATACAAATATTAAAGACTTTTTTCTTAGTAGCCATTGGAAAGTGATTGCTTTTAAATATCTCTTTTAGCGACCAATATCTTCTCCATGTGCTTGCTACTCTTTTTTCTATTTCTATGTCGATTTGTTCTTTAAATGATATTATTTGCCCCAAATATGTGTAGTTTTGTACGTATTCCAGTTCATCGCCATCTATTACTATGAATGTTTCCTCCCTGTTTGTCATAACTTTTGTTTTTTCTTTATTAATGGTAAGGCCAGCAACTCTACTTGCCTCCGTCAGTTGTTGTAGCATGTACTGGAGTGTATTGGCATTGTCAGACAATATGACTAAGTCATCTGCAAACCGTAGATGGTTCAGTTGTCTACCGTTGACATTTATGCCGATATTACGCCACTCCAGATTCCTGAAAATGTTTTCCAGTACTGCCGAAAACAACTTTGGGGATAATGGATCTCCCTGCCTTACACCTTTAGCTATTGGAAACTCTTCGCCTATCGATTCTAATTTTATTTGGGCTGTGCTGTTCTCATAAATGTTTTTAATTATTCGTATGTACTTTTTTGGTATTCCTTGTTGGATTAGGGCTTTCCAAAGCATGTAATGAGTTATTGAGTCAAATGCTTTGCTATAATCCACAAATGCAATGTACAAGGCTTTGCCATATTCTTGACATTTTTCTATAAGCTGTTTTAATACATGCATATGATCAGTAGTAGAAAATCCCGCTCTGAAACCAGCCTGCTCCATTGGTTGTTGCTCGTCCATTAAACCTGTTATTCTGTTCAATAAAAGTTTTGAGAATACTTTATACATACTAGACATAAGGCTTATTGGTCTATAATTTTCAATGGTGTTCCTATCTCCTTTTTTGTGTATTAATATAATTGTACTCTTGGTCCATTCAGATGGTATGTATTCTGTCCTTAGAATTAAATTATATATTTCTGTAAGTTTTATTAGGTTAGCCCGGTTAGATAGTGACATTTTTATCATTTCGTTTGTTATTTGATCTGGTCCAGGTGCCTTACTGTTTTTTTGGCTGACTATAGCTTTTTCCACTTCCGATTGTAGGAAAGCTGGTATGTCTTCTGTGCCACCATCATCGTTCAAGTTTATGTCCGGATTTGGTGTGCTATCCTCCACGGCATAAAGTTTACTATAAAAGTCTGTTGCTGTTTCAATAATAGCTTTTCTTGTACTTTCCTGTCTACCATCTTTGTTTTTGATGTTAGGTATCCAATTTTTCTTTTCTTTTAATTTCTTTAAGGCTTTTTTAACCCCACCAGTCTTAGTTATATGATACTTGAGCACAATTGTTCTTCTTTTAAGTCTATCTTTTTTTTTTATATTATTACTTATTTTTTTTGCTAACATCTGATATGGCCTGAAGGATTTGTTTGGTTTTTTCAGAGTACAATAGTTGTCTTCTTTTTTCTATTAAAGATTTGGTTTCTTTTCCCAAATAAGTTGCCTTGGATTTTACTAATTTGTTAGGGAGTGAGTGTATATTTCATTGATTAATTCTTTATATTTCTTTTTTCATTGCATTATTTCCTCTATTTATGGATTTTTGTCTTCTTGATAGTTTAGTTCTTACATTAAATTTATTTCTACTCTGTTTCGGCTCTGTATTATTTATTATTGCCCTCACCATTCGGTGGTTAGTGTAAAAATTAAATTGGTTCAAAATGTTAACATCTTGGAAAGCTTTGCTGTTATTACTTGCTATATAATCTATTTCGTTTTTATATGATCCATCAGGCGATTTCCAGGTCCACTTTCTCTTTGGATCTTTTTTGAAAAAGCTATTCATAAATGAGAGGTTATTTTCAAATGCCATATTAATCATTCTTTCTCCATTTTTACTTCTTCGGCCAAAACCGAATTTGCCTATTGTTTTTTCTTCCCCTGGTCGCTGAGTGCCAATTCTACCATTGAAATCTCCCATAACCATGATGTTTTTGTGTGAGTTCTGTATGACTGATGACAGTTGGTCGTAGAAGAGATCTTTGGTCTGTTCATCGTATTGTTCAGTAGGTGCGTATACTTGGATAATTGACCATTTATTTTTGTATCCCGGTAAAGTCATATTAAGCACACATATTCTCTCTGATACGCCATTGAATTCTTCAATGTTTCTTTCAAGATATTTTTTGATCATGAAGCCAACCCCATGGCTACCTTTTGTTTCTCCTTTATAGTGAAGAATATATTCGTTATGATCTTCAATGTTTTACCCTAATCTTCTTACTTCACTTAACCCTAATATGTCCCAATTTATTTTTGAAAGCGCTATTTCTAATTCCGTAAGTCTCTCCTGTGTTCTCAATGTCAGACAATTCAATGTTGAAATAAATAATTTTCTATTATTTCTTGTTTTTGGTGCTGAAAGGGATTGGTCAATAACCCCCACGGGGACCAGCCGGTTTGGGGGTAGTGTGTTTGTTATTGTTTTGTACTGTATTTTTCGTTGTGTCGTTATGTTCTTTCGGTTTCCGATGTATGTTGGTTGCTACTTATTGCTTGGTTCTGACGTCGAGTGTAATCTACCCCTGTACATTCTTTCAAAGACATTTATTTTGTTAATTTTTGGCTGAATGCTGCTTGTTTTACTATCTGTCTTTGGTGAAACAGATGGTTCTCTCTTCCTTTTATCTCGTGAAGTATATGTTTTGTCTTCTATTACAAGTTTGTCGTATTTTAAGAAAGCTATACGTCCTTTTTGTCGTTCTTTCTGCAGTTGTGGCAAAAGTTCTCTCCTTTTCTCTAAGACTTCTTTACTAAAATCTTCTTTGACGGATATATCTTTTGGTAGTTTGAAACAAAAAATAATGATATACCTATTCTTGACTATAGAAATAAAATTTAATGTGATTTTTATATTGTTGATGCATCATTGGTGGGTGTTTATGGAAATTTTGAATGAATTAAATGTAAATTAAGTTTTATTGCTTCCACAAATAATAAGAAAAATTGCATTGTAATAATGTAATAAGAAAAATAAGAAAAGTTGCATATTATGTTGACGAATATATATATATGAATATATAATCTTATCAATATGTATTGAGTTTGCGAAATCGAAAATTACAATTTTTCTATATACAGTTCAAGTGTTCATCTCTCGCTTCTCTTAATGATCTGTGACAAATAATTAGCTGTGCCATTGATGATGATGATAGCAAGGGAATTTGCAGTCATTACTAACAGCAGGGGATATTTTTTTTTTCTTCTTAGCGTTTCAATAGCTAACATTGTAGGTAATAAAATGAGGCCCAGAACATGGCCACGTCAACTGCATTGCGGGAGGCAGTGTTCAAGTCCTCCTGTGCGCAATTGGCTGGCACACAGGACATGATGAATAATGGGCCACTGTTTGCACCTACAGAGAATCATGGTTCACATAATATAACTAATCTAGCTAGCCTGAGTCTATTTATAGCCTTCCGGATATGCATGGTAATTCACGTCGAGGGGAAGGTTCTCACAGAGATAAATATTGATATAGACTTAACTTTTATGAACAACTTATTACGTTAGTTAGTTCGTTTATTAGTGTGTGCGTCGGAAACGATGTAATTTTTTACTTAATAAAAATTGTTATAACCCAAAAAAAACCACGTCTTACAAGGGACTCTTTGACAATAACAACTTTCAGCAAATAATAAAAAATATTCTAATAGGCGTAATGATACAAATTACTTTTTTACAAAAAAATATTACCAACTTCAAACATAAATACAAGGCCACCAAAAAGAAAAAAATTATATAGAATAACAATAAAAACGGTAATATATTTTTATTTTTCACTTTTCAGTGAGTTGATTTGTAATTCATCTAAGTTACAATAGGCTTATTACAATTGCTTAAATGCTTGCGATGCGCTTAAAAAAACAAAATAGGGTTTGACAGTATAGTTCACCATCAGCTCTATTGAAATATTGAGTAGTTCCGCTCGTCATTTGTGGTCTTCATCATCAGTTCCACTTCACCAATTAGTACTTTTTGAGAATAAATGCACGAGTCACAATGAAATATACCTAAATCACTATAATTAATAAAGCCTTTATTGCTGATAACTAAACATGCATAATATACACAATTATAAACTTAATATCTATCACATCGAATTGCCCGGTTTAGTGGTCAGCGTGTCTTCTTGTGACACATAGGCCTCTTCCAGCTCCTTCCATTCCCTTCTGTCCTTCGCTTTTCTTGACCACAATGGTCCTCCAATATTTTTGATGTCATCTATCCATCTTCTAACTGGTCTGCCTCTTTTTCTCTTGCCGTCACGTGGTTGCCACTCAGTTATAATATTTGTCCATTTCTCCCTGCTATCTCTGGTCATATGTCCGGTCCATCTCCACTTCAATTCTCTTACTTTCTTTATTACATCTTCCACCTTTGTTGTGGATCGTATTTCTTCTGCTCTTTTCCGGTCTCGTAATTTGACACCGACCATACTTCTTTCAATAGCTCTTTGGCACTTTCTTAGTTTTAAGTAGTGTTTCTGGTTCAAAGCCCAAGTCTGGCACCCATACGTGAGGCATGGCAAAATACAAATATTAAAGACTTTTTTCTTAGTAGCCATTGGAAAGTGATTGCTTTTAAATATCTCTTTTAGCGACCAATATCTTCTCCATGTGCTTGCTACTCTTTTTTCTATTTCTATGTCGATTTGTTCTTTAAATGATATTATTTGCCCCAAATATGTGTAGTTTTGTACGTATTCCAGTTCATCGCCATCTATTACTATGAATGTTTCCTCCCTGTTTGTCATAACTTTTGTTTTTTCTTTATTAATGGTAAGGCCAGCAACTCTACTTGCCTCCGTCAGTTGTTGTAGCATGTACTGGAGTGTATTGGCATTGTCAGACAATATGACTAAGTCATCTGCAAACCGTAGATGGTTCAGTTGTCTACCGTTGACATTTATGCCGATATTACGCCACTCCAGATTCCTGAAAATGTTTTCCAGTACTGCCGAAAACAACTTTGGGGATAATGGATCTCCCTGCCTTACACCTTTAGCTATTGGAAACTCTTCGCCTATCGATTCTAATTTTATTTGGGCTGTGCTGTTCTCATAAATGTTTTTAATTATTCGTATGTACTTTTTTGGTATTCCTTGTTGGATTAGGGCTTTCCAAAGCATGTAATGAGTTATTGAGTCAAATGCTTTGCTATAATCCACAAATGCAATGTACAAGGCTTTGCCATATTCTTGACATTTTTCTATAAGCTGTTTTAATACATGCATATGATCAGTAGTAGAAAATCCCGCTCTGAAACCAGCCTGCTCCATTGGTTGTTGCTCGTCCATTAAACCTGTTATTCTGTTCAATAAAAGTTTTGAGAATACTTTATACATACTAGACATAAGGCTTATTGGTCTATAATTTTCAATGGTGTTCCTATCTCCTTTTTTGTGTATTAATATAATTGTACTCTTGGTCCATTCAGATGGTATGTATTCTGTCCTTAGAATTAAATTATATATTTCTGTAAGTTTTATTAGGTTAGCCCGGTTAGATAGTGACATTTTTATCATTTCGTTTGTTATTTGATCTGGTCCAGGTGCCTTACTGTTTTTTTGGCTGACTATAGCTTTTTCCACTTCCGATTGTAGGAAAGCTGGTATGTCTTCTGTGCCACCATCATCGTTCAAGTTTATGTCCGGATTTGGTGTGCTATCCTCCACGGCATAAAGTTTACTATAAAAGTCTGTTGCTGTTTCAATAATAGCTTTTCTTGTACTTTCCTGTCTACCATCTTTGTTTTTGATGTTAGGTATCCAATTTTTCTTTTCTTTTAATTTCTTTAAGGCTTTTTTAACCCCACCAGTCTTAGTTATATGATACTTGAGCACAATTGTTCTTCTTTTAAGTCTATCTTTTTTTTTTATATTATTACTTATTTTTTTTGCTAACATCTGATATGGCCTGAAGGATTTGTTTGGTTTTTTCAGAGTACAATAGTTGTCTTCTTTTTTCTATTAAAGATTTGGTTTCTTTTCCCAAATAAGTTGCCTTGGATTTTACTAATTTGTTAGGGAGTGAGTGTATATTTCATTGATTAATTCTTTATATTTCTTTTTTCATTGCATTATTTCCTCTATTTATGGATTTTTGTCTTCTTGATAGTTTAGTTCTTACATTAAATTTATTTCTACTCTGTTTCGGCTCTGTATTATTTATTATTGCCCTCACCATTCGGTGGTTAGTGTAAAAATTAAATTGGTTCAAAATGTTAACATCTTGGAAAGCTTTGCTGTTATTACTTGCTATATAATCTATTTCGTTTTTATATGATCCATCAGGCGATTTCCAGGTCCACTTTCTCTTTGGATCTTTTTTGAAAAAGCTATTCATAAATGAGAGGTTATTTTCAAATGCCATATTAATCATTCTTTCTCCATTTTTACTTCTTCGGCCAAAACCGAATTTGCCTATTGTTTTTTCTTCCCCTGGTCGCTGAGTGCCAATTCTACCATTGAAATCTCCCATAACCATGATGTTTTTGTGTGAGTTCTGTATGACTGATGACAGTTGGTCGTAGAAGAGATCTTTGGTCTGTTCATCGTATTGTTCAGTAGGTGCGTATACTTGGATAATTGACCATTTATTTTTGTATCCCGGTAAAGTCATATTAAGCACACATATTCTCTCTGATACGCCATTGAATTCTTCAATGTTTCTTTCAAGATATTTTTTGATCATGAAGCCAACCCCATGGCTACCTTTTGTTTCTCCTTTATAGTGAAGAATATATTCGTTATGATCTTCAATGTTTTACCCTAATCTTCTTACTTCACTTAACCCTAATATGTCCCAATTTATTTTTGAAAGCGCTATTTCTAATTCCGTAAGTCTCTCCTGTGTTCTCAATGTCAGACAATTCAATGTTGAAATAAATAATTTTCTATTATTTCTTGTTTTTGGTGCTGAAAGGGATTGGTCAATAACCCCCACGGGGACCAGCCGGTTTGGGGGTAGTGTGTTTGTTATTGTTTTGTACTGTATTTTTCGTTGTGTCGTTATGTTCTTTCGGTTTCCGATGTATGTTGGTTGCTACTTATTGCTTGGTTCTGACGTCGAGTGTAATCTACCCCTGTACATTCTTTCAAAGACATTTATTTTGTTAATTTTTGGCTGAATGCTGCTTGTTTTACTATCTGTCTTTGGTGAAACAGATGGTTCTCTCTTCCTTTTATCTCGTGAAGTATATGTTTTGTCTTCTATTACAAGTTTGTCGTATTTTAAGAAAGCTATACGTCCTTTTTGTCGTTCTTTCTGCAGTTGTGGCAAAAGTTCTCTCCTTTTCTCTAAGACTTCTTTACTAAAATCTTCTTTGACGGATATATCTTTGTTCCTCCATGCATTTATTAAGTTAACTAAGACTGGACGTAGTTTTCCTTTTTCTTTACCAATTCTGAAAGCTTTATTAATATCTTGTTTACGTATTTCGATACCAGATTCGTTTAAAGTATTTACTATTAGTTCTATTATATTAACATTTTCTATGGGCTCTTCAAGGCCGTAAAATATCAAATTATTCTCCCGATTTCTAGACTCCAATCGTTTCACCTTCTCGTTTAGTTTTTCAACTTCTTTTTTTAAATTCTGATTTTCTTCAACGATTGGTTTTAATTTATCATTCATTTCTTTTAATACTGCTTTTGTGATGGAGTCTGTTAAAGTTACCGTTTGTTTTTCCATTTCCAGTCTTATATTCGAAAATAATAATTGCATTTGTTCTTCCATATTAAATATTTATTTTTAATTATTTTCGCGCAGTTATGGCAACACAGTTAAAATTTAGTAACTTGTTTGTTGATATGGCAACACTCAGATAGTGATTTGTGTAGAACGAAACGTAGTTGTTCCGTCCGCTAGTTGGTAGCACTGATAACTGTTAATGTCAATATTGTCAATATTATTTTTATGTTTTTATTTCACTTTATTTGTTTTGTTTGCACCAAAATCACGCGATGTAATATATTTTATTCACACTTTAGTCTATAATCGACGGTTCACTAACACTGTTTTAAAGTTTTATTGAGTTTTTAAAAGTTTTTATGTTTGTATTTGCGGAGCACCCTTCGTAACGTGTTGTTGTACGAACACCGGAACCGGAAACTCACTATCACTATAGGTGTGAGTTTAATATTTAAAGAGTTCCCTCCATTTCTCCAAAATCCCATCATCAGGTCCTGATCTGATGACAACCCTATAAAACAAACATTATTTTTCAAATCGGTACAGCCGTCTTCGCGTAATCGGTGAATAAACATACAAAAAAACTAAAAAAGACGATCGAATTGAGAACCTCCTCCTTTTTTGAAGTCAGTTAAAAATCCATACCTTAAAGTGAAGAAATGGAAGTGCTAAAAGATGTTATACATTTATCTAATCTTGTATAACATCCAAATTAACTTTAGAATGAATAATGAATGGCTAGATAAAAAATATAAGTCATAAAACCAACGAGCTATATGATATAATAAAGAATAGGTTCAACTAATTCGAGAATTAATAAAAGACACGCGTGATTCTGTCGAGGTCAAGCGTTCATCAAAATGTATAAAATAATTTTCTGTGCTGTTTGTTTGTTGCAATGAAATAAACTGTAGTATGTTATTTTCGTTAATTCAAAAGAATTGGGTCAATATGAACCATACCAATCGTGAGGTCGCGGGTTCGAATCCCATTATACTACCGAGGTGAACCCACTCCTAACACAAGCCTTTGAGCTTAACTGTAGAGGTCAACAAGATTGCTAGTAATGTGGGACTCAATACTTCTTCTCTTTCTAAATCATAAAAAAAAACAAATCATAATGAAATTCTAGATATAAATATAGAAGGTATAATATATGATGTTATGAATATGAAAGGGATCTCGTTTGCGTCTTTTTATTGCAGGCAGGTTTTTAATTTTTTAAATTTATTTTTTTATTTCATACTTTTTAGTGGTTGTAGACTGTAACAACTACCTTATATCACAGCTATTGCCAACTATTAAAAATATAAAAAAAATAATGGTTGCTAATTGACTTTTTTGCTATTACAGTCATAATCATGTTATAGGGTATACCTCTATGAAATGCTTACGATGAGCCCTTACATTTTATACCCATAAAGCGGTGTTCGAATTTGTTTTTCACACCTCTTGTTTTTGACATCTCACAGCCGCCATATTTGTTTTTTTCAAACGTCACTCTGCTCTCGTCTAAGGGCGGTCAAGACAAATCTAACGACGTCTTAATTGTTAAAATCTGTCTTGTGGTTTGAAAGAAATGAAGTAATAGGGAATATAACATACATACACACATACAAGATACGCGCGCAAAAAATAACCCTTCCTTGCAGTCGGGTAATAACAAGATAAATCACATAAAAAAGATAGTATGTAACGTTCACGAGTTAGATCACTTAGCGATATAATATAGACATAAATAAAAATAAACAACAATAAATATCAAACTGCAACAGATGCAGATGACATTACTGTCACAGTTTTGTACAAAACTAGTTTTATTTGTGATCACTTTGGTATATTTAATGTCACAATGCATCATCTCGGTATTTTGAAACGGATGTGTTAAAAACAGTAATATGTGGCCTCTTTTTAAGGAAGATTAATAATAGTCTAAGATCCCGATATACAACGACCTTCACCGAGATGTTTATTTCATGAAACGTATTTTATATTTAATTTAATATGTCAATAAATATATTGCATATGGGTTGCCTAACAAATTTTAGTCCAGGGTATTTTTAATTAATAATTAAAAAATTTTTTTTTGAAACATTCCACCGGTGTGATTATTAGATAAACTCTATACGAATCGAAAGTATAAAGCCCATAGAATATGCAAACGTTAGGTTGCCTATTTTTTTCCGGTCACAACTATCGGGTAGCCAGGTATAAACAGGTAAATCTGTACTAGCATTTTGCAACGGTCCGCTTATTGAATTGAACTTAAATAAAATTAAAGATTATTTAACTATGAACACGGTGGTATAGAGTTGCCTGCGAAAAATCAGTCTCTAATTCCGGTTGTCGAATTTTAAAAAGTAAAATATCGCTGCGAGTGAATGTGTGCGACTGAGAGGTCCCAACCAACCATCCTATGCGATAGAAGAGACACAGCATAGCAGCTGTTTTAGGTCCGCCCATTTAAAGAAAGTGAGTGCGCATGCTATTTGTGCTTGAAAATGAAAAGGATAGCAATAGACGCGTATATGCTGTGCATCATTTTGGAGTATTTTATTATTAAAATAGAGAAATAGTCATTAAATTTTTTATTTTTCAATCAATTAATTATTTATGTGTGTTATTTTTTATGTGACACTAAAGTATATACACATATTTAGTGAAGAAGAAGGTTATAGTAATACATATATATTACTAATCTTGCAAATTTTATCTTTATTATTAGAAGACAAAATAAAAAATAACAATTAAAAAAAAACTTCTATTTATTGTAAAAAAAATAAAAATACATTTTTTTTTTTTAATTATTCAGGATCCGAGTCATCGGACATATAACTGTGATCTTCAACTTCTGAATCTTCTTTGTCATCACACTCTGTTTCAATTCTTTCGACAATGTCTTCTATCTTTAAAGGTGTATGATCCCCAATGAATCCTACTGGTTTAAAATATTCATCTAAGAACCAACCGCAGTTCTTAGGCTGAAGTTTCACGCATATTGGATCCATTGCATTAAGCCACATGGAATTTACGAAAATAGTTCGTAAAATTTTCTGAATTAATGATATCCAGCATGGTGGTATGGAGTCGAAGCCTTTTATTTTTTTTTTAAAAGTGCTCTCCGTCTTCTTTTGCAGAGTAATTTTTCATAAAAATGCGAGGTCTCGCATCATTCACACTGGTGCAGTTCCTGATACCATACATACTAGCTGTAAATTCTTGAACGGCCTTCATTTTTTCATCAATGAAAATATCAGCAGGATCTGTTAATGATGCAAAAACTGTTATGATATTTTTCATTTTTCGAAAATAGCTGAAAAGGTTCCCTTTATTGTAAAATGCGGCCGTGTAATCGCAACCAGTAAATGCATGGAAGGCTGGGAGACTTTGGCATAATTTAATTCCTAACTTCAACGCTAAATCGGTGCAATTAATGCAATCAACAGTTTGATTATTACTCTTTTTAGTAGCTGAACTGGCAAGCCAAATTTCTGATTCGATAAGTTTGTGCATATTTCCTAACAAAATAACCAAAACGTCAGTATCAGAGGCTTTAATTTAAACTCTTGAGCCTGGTTCCGCTTTAGAAGCATGAAAAATAATCCTTGTATCTGCTTCTTCGTGATGACATTCATAATTAGTTTCTTCAGTTTTTTTTACGGAATTTTCCTGAACTTGATAAGAATAGCAGTGATGGTCGACGGTTAAATAGATTGATTCTAAAAAAAAACAATTTTTGCGATTAAATGAAAATGTTTGATATATAAATTTTATAAACTTCTTGAAAAGAATAGTTGATTGAAAACATCGTGTCCGTTATGCTAGCGTACACCAGAGCTAAGTCGAGTTGGTTACTATGCCAATAAACTCTGCGTAAATACTGCATAATTAGTGTAAAAATAAAAAAAAACTCTGCCTCTTTAGTTTAGAAAATAAACACCATTTTCACTGTGTACGCTGGCGTCACGATCAAGCTAGCGTACCCATGGCCGTACTCGAAAACGGCTAATTGTAAAGCAACAGAGTTTACACACAAAAATACGGCTCTAATACTGCTCCCGCTATGCTAAATTTCATAACGATTGCTCTTGTAGGAACAGAGATATTGAACAAGACTTTTCAATGACATTAGGAGCTGGCGTTATGGCAGCGTACACATAATAGTTTAGTTCCTCATTTAATTGTTACAAAAAAAAGGAAAACAGAAGATTTTCTTGTTTAATTTATAAATAACCATTTTTTAAGTAAATTACAAAAAAATTATGTGTGTCGAAAATTAACAAAACCTTAAGTGAATTTTACTAACAATTATTTCAACATGACAAAAATATAAAAGATAATTTTAAAGGTTCAAATATTATATACTTACTGTATATTCAGCACTAAATTGAAGAAATTCTTCGTTATATTTTTTATTTAAAACGGTCACCTTTTTGTAGCACGTGATATGATAACCTACAAATTGGAGTGACGCACTGGATAGCTCAACAAAGTTGTATTTAAAGTTTTTTTTTTTACGAAAAGCTAACTTTAATATACAGTTTTTAAAAGTTTCATCATTAAAATCAATTATTTCGTCATCCGAATCACACAAAAAACATTTTTGGCCATGTTTTCCAACAACACACGTAGCACGTTTTTTCACTTGTATCTATAGCAACAATCTATTCCAAAATGATGCGCAGCATATACACGTCTATCGCTATCTTTTTCATTTTCAAGCACCAATAGTATGCGCACTCTCTTTCTTTAAATGGGCGGACCTTAAACAGCTGCTATGCTGTGTCCTCTTCTATCGCATGGGATGGTTGGTTGGGACCTCTCAGTCGCACACATTCACTCGCAGCGATATTTTACTATTTAAAATTCGACAACCGGAATTAGGGACTGATTTTTCGCAGGCAACCCTATACCACCGTGTTCATACATAAATAATCTTTAATTTTATTTAAGTTCAATTCAATAAGCAGACCGTTGCAAAATGCTGGTATAGATTTACCTGTTTATACCTGGCTACCCGATAGTTGTAACCGGAAAAAAATTGGCAACCTAACGTTTGCATATTCTATGGGCTTCATACTTTCGATTGGTATAGAGTTTATCTAATAATTACACCGGTGGAATGTTTCAAAAAAAATTTTTTTTAAATTATTATTTAAAAATACTCTGGACTAAAATTTGTTAGGCAACCCATATGCAATATATTTATTGACATATTAAATTAAATATAAAATACGTTTCATGAAATAAACATCTCGGTGAAGGTCGTTGTATATCGGGATCCTATACTATAAGACTTTAATTTTTTCTTTAAACTTTGTAGAGATGGGGTCTATAGGAACACACTTGCTAAGTTGACTAGGTAGCTAGTAAGTTATTGGTCTTCATAACAACAGGCTTGATTGCTTTAAACGCACCCTGTATCTAAATTCACAGAGGCTCTCTGTGAGTTTCTCGCACATTTTTTTTAAGGCGACTTCCGAAGTTTACAAGTCCTGTGTTGCGGGGGATTTTATAAACATACAAGTCACGGACATAAGTAGGTACACCCAGGTTCCGAACAATAATTTGTGGATCATACAAAGTGGTGTCCCGTGTGGGAATCGAACCCATGAACTCTTGCGTAGCAGTCGGACACTCCTACCGCGCCACCGAGGGAGTCATATTGCAATTGACTTATCAGTGTTAGTCGCTGGCAGGGCGGGGGTGGTGGTGCAGGTGCAATGAAGGTGTTTACGAAAATTTACGCCACTAGTTGGCACCACTTTGACAAGAGGTCATGCGCGCTGTCTAAACATAGTTTCTGCACAGTTCCACTTATCGTTTTTCAGTGTTTAATTTAAAAACCTGCTTAGTATTATTTAAAAATAAAAATATTTGTATTCGTAAACCGATCAACGTAAACGTATTATCCTTACAAAACTTATGACATCCCATTTTTTGAGCACAAAGGAACTGCACAACATTGTGGCATTTCGACTTTGATTTTGATTATATAATGTAGGTACTTATTTATTTTATTTTAAAAATGCCAAATTTCAATCTATTTAGGGTTATTGTGTCATTGCTTGGGGAGCATCGAAAAAAACATACCTTATCAAGCTCGAACGAGCTCAACGAGCAATTTTGAAAATAGCGTTTAAAAAGCCTTGTCGTTATTCTACTGATGCATTGTACCTGGAATGTAACTTGATTCGTGTGAGACAGCTTTACATTACTACGGTACTTCTGCGCTTTCATAAGCTTGCAAAAACCACCGCGTGAACCTCTTACAGAACTCTGAAGTGGGACATACCTAGAGCTCGTTCTACCTTTGCTTGTCAATCTTTTACTTTTATGCGACCGTGTCTATACAAAAAAGTCTTTAAAACTGATAAAACCATAATAAACCTGTCATCATTTCACCTTAAAACCACCATCCAGAAGTGGCCAATACCCAAAGACTATGCCCATACTGACAACCTCCTAAAAATTGGTATTTAATGTCACGCGAACGAATTTACACACACACACACACACACACACACACACACACACACACACACACACACACACACACACACACACACACACACACACACACACACACACACACACATACAATAAGTCGTATGGGACTGGTCCCCACGACACAAGGCATCCTAGTGTGGGGGTCAGAGCTAAATTGTTTTTCTTTTAGTGTCTAAGTATACCGATTAGGTTTCTGGACCTGACGTCTTAGTGCTGCCGCCTAGTGAACGTCATTTCAGAAAACCCTCATTGCTAACGTACTTTTGGGGACCCTGTAGCCTGGGGGGGCATATCATTGATACGGCTGATATGGCGGTAGCTGCACCCCTGCATAAGAATCAGCAACTTAAAAAATTGCTTACGTGTGAGTAGGTAAGGTATATCGAAGAAAAACATACACGGTTGGACTCCATAAGGTGAGGGAATGGAGGGAGGGGACTTGAGCCCTGAATTCTACACCCTGCCTCTAGATCCGTGAGTAATAATTCATATTGCACGGTAGTCGAGACTATCTATCAAGAGAAAAATTATCTAATAGGATTGCATGAAATCTCGGACGGCAAATTTTATGCAATCCTATTGGTTAATATTTCTCCGTTTCTCCGCTACAACACCTTGCTCCGATACTATAGACAAGCCTTATACTCCTCTCTTTGCATTGGAGGTAGAAAAACCAAGTTAGCATGTCATAGGGTCGGGACTTATTTTTAGATATTACCTAGGCTATTAAAAGCTAAGACATAATTTATGACCCACCATAAACTATGAAAACTCATTAATTATTTTATACCATTTAGCGTCAAGATACGATTTTGTGAAGAACTGCGAAAGGTTTTATGTATACTAAAATAAAATACACGTTTCTATATGTTTTAGTAGCCTTGAACTTGAATGTTAAAATTATAAAGGTGTGTGCTGATAGCTTATGGAAAAAGTGCGACTAATAAATAACTAAATAAATATTAAATAATAATAAATTTATTAATATTTTTTTGTCTGATAAAGGAGGATAGGCAAGAACGTATGAACTCTGGCCATTGCAAAGGTCTTTTTTTCCTTGTTTCAACAACCCAATTTTTTCCTATAAGTTTTATTTATTACATAAAAAGTTGCAAATCAGTAAAAAAGCTTTCTGATCAACACTTGTTGTTTTTAGGGTTCCGTAGCCAAAATGGCAAAAAAGAAACCCTTATAGTTTCGTCTTGTCCGTCTGTCTGTCACTCTGTCTGTCTGTCTGTCTGCCCGTCCGTATGTCACAGGCATTTTGCTTAAAGACAACTCAATGAATCTTGATGAAATTTGGTGAAAAGGTGTCTTGTAGTAGCTGCTACTTAGTTTGATAGCTAAATACATTATGCATGTTACAGAAGCAGAAAAAAAAATATTTTTCAGCAAACATCAACGCGTGGCACATTATTCGACAGGCCTTTAAAAAACAATAAGGTTTCTAATAAACTTTTTTGATTGAATTAATATTTTTGGAAATAATTGTTACGAATGTTGAATAAATCGTGTCCTAAGCATAGTCTAAATTTATGTAATGATATTTGACATTCTATTTTAGCAATATATGATTGCTTACGCTACAATATGTCTGATGACAAGGCAGACCGGTTTCCTGTCAGTACAGGCTCACATAGTAGCTACGGACCTGCAAAGATTGTAATGATGTTCAGGATATTATTGTTATGGCGCTCAAATCTATATATTTTCTTACACTTGCCCGAATACAAAGACTAAAGATAGGCATTACTTCCTTTAACAAGAATACTTATGAAATTTAATGAATAGGTATTTATAATTCTGGATACGATCAGCTATCAGTGGGAAAGGTTAAAAAAAATTTAATATTGACCAAATAATAAAAAAACCTCAAAATATGCTAAAACATCTAATATCACAAATAACTGACATATTGAGCCCAGCCTCTAGCCTCCAGCTAAACTTAGGCCGTGAAAGTCAAAGATCAAGTCATTAACAACCTCTATCATTACCATTTTGCTTGTCACATTTGAATATTTCAATAACCGGTAATACCTACTGTAAGTATTCCTGATTAGAAATGTTTATAATAAGTACTTTCAAACTTGGAAAGCCTTTTAAATCTTGCACATGTTAAAATATAAGTATTCTAAATCTTTTCTTATGCAATAGAAACTACTAGCCTATAGTCAGATGAATATTTTAAGTATAGACAGTTTGATGCAATCAGCTGAACAGTGAGGCTAGTGAGTGTCCATTATATCATAACTAGTGATGGAACTCTTATCCTTTGTATATAATTATTTTCAATCCAGCTAAAGAGTAAACCAAGTTCTTGTATTTATTCACTGAATTTAAAATTAGACGACACAACTCAATTTTTTACTGACAAAATTAACGATTATTAATTTAAACATAACACTTTCCGATTTTTTAAGATGATGCAGTATATGATGGAGTACGCATTACTACCGACTTACTTACGTGGATGACAACTTTCGCGATAAAAATAAGCGGTAATTTTCGCGTGAAAGAGTATCCATGACTGACAAAATTTCAGTTTTACACTTATGTTAGTATAAATTTATTAGTGGTTTCAACCACTGGCGGGTCCAGGAGCGGATGCTAAATGGTCTAAGCACTCTAAAAAGCTTCACCTTACCTATCTGAATTCTCCCATGAATGTGTGTTTTTCCGTGATAAATCTTACGGTGACTCCAATGCGGGTACATTTTTAAAAGAACTCTCTATTTAAACTGTGAGATTATTTTTTACCATATTTAACACCATACGTATTCCGTCGTAGATCAGTCGCACTGACCGTCCGCAAACAAATGAGCTCCATTCTGAAATGAGCCTTATGTTAGCCTTGAACTCTTTCGAACCAAACAAGGTTTTGTTGATATTTTAATATAAATTGTTTTTTAATGTCATCGTCGATGATTTCTCTTTACATATTAATGGAAGATTATGAAAGAAAATAAATTCGGCTCTCGCAATTTTTTTAACATTTAATTTACGATATTTTTTGTACTACCTATATCATGGTATCTATATATTGATATTAATTTTATAATCTTTTAAAATGTTATTTTATTTAAGATTTGTAGTACTATTAATATAATATAATATAATAAATAAATTGTATGAAATTGTGAAATATACCTACATAGTTATTTTAATACACAAAATCTCATCAGTGTCATGTAGAAAATTCCATACCTAATAATATTTACCTTTACTTATCGATGTCCAAAACCTTTGTAGGTGAAATAAGTTGTTTTTGTAACGAAACTCTATAGTTTGCTATCAAGTTCGTGTCGTAAGCGGTAGATGGCGTGATACGTGAATCGCTTATTAAAAGTTTAGATGGTTTAACCTGGTTTAACGACAAGATTTTTTAAAACCTGTTTTGTAGTAATTTTTCTTTTTATCAGTTTACCAATGCTATATCGTATCCAATTGTAGGTCTATTTATGTTTTTCAATAGGTCACGGATAGGTTAACTGTGTTCAGTGGTCAGAATGTCAAATGCAGGATGACTCAATCTCAAGCTTCCAGCGATCAGCAGAGGAGTCAAGTTGTGGGAAATTGGTGTCCATCTATTTGGAACTTTATAATTCAGGGATGCAAAATTAGGTAGTATCATCGATGTAGGTATACCACATTAGAGATAAGTACAACCCCTTCGCACTACAAAAGTAAACAGTATGAGCGATAGAAAACGCGTCTACATAGGTACTTATTGCCTGCAGTTTGCTCAATCTATATTGGCCGGGGTAAAGTTATAGAAAGTGACTGAGTATCTGTAGTAAAAGTATCTACATAAGTAGTTAGGTATTACTTAAGAAGGAATTATCATACACTTGAATGTGATTCTATTTTTATTCGTACAAAGAAAACTAATAATTTCCTTAAGAGCACTATTTCTACATGTGATAGAGATATGATCTCATGCGCGAATGTCTTACAAAACCTAACTTTAGGCCGAGCGATTAATATTACGCGAATATTGTAAATTACCTAATCCTAGTCCCAAAGTCAAATATACTACCTTTCCTAAATTATGCAGTAAATCAGACAACGTAATCGTTCAAAACAATTACTTAGACACGTCACGGTCAAAGGGAAATAAAACAAAGTATCTTCATAAACATGATAACTATAATTGAACCGTTCAACAATTTAGACATAAAATATTAAGGTTACTGCCCATTGTTCCGTACCTACCATATCATGAGCTGCATACTTGCAGCTCAATCAGCAATGCGAAATAGAGATTATCACGTTATATTAGTTACTAGCTGTCCCGCGCAACTTCGTCTGCGTAAATTTTCCCCGTTATTGCGACATTTCTCATTGCTGCTGTACTCTTATTGGTCGTAGCGTAATATTACATAGCCTTCCTCAATAAATAGGCTATTCAACAGTAAAAGAATTTTGCAATTCGGTTCAGCAGTTCCTGAGATTACCGCGTTCGAGATTATCGATGAGTTAGAAGCGAGCTACGATTTATCGCTCAAGAAACGTACAGTACGTGCATTTTGTAGATCCCATCCGTGTAAACAAAAGAGATGCCGTACAGAGCGAGTACTCGTCGGTAGTGGGACCGGTGAGCGATCAACTATTCTTAACTGTATATTTTTTGTTTACATGGGATCCATATAAGTATGTACGTTTTTTGAGCGATAAAATCGATACATTACAAACTAACTAGCGGCAGTGAGGAGTTTACCTTCTAGACCTTAACAAATCGTGTTAAGGTCTAGAAGGTAAATAGAAACTAAAACACGCAAATAATATAAAACTTAACTTAATAATATAAACATTTGTTTTTATAATTATTCGATTATTTATTACTTTATTGAGCAATAATCGTCTAGCATAATAAACTTAATTAAATATTAGCATTTGAAATAAATAAATAAATCTATACTAATATTATAAAGCTGAAGAGTTTGTTTGTTTGTTTGAACGCGGTAATCTCAGGAACTACTAATCCAAATTGAAAAATTCTTCAACTGTTGCATAGTCCATTTATCGAGGAAGGCTATAGGCTATAGGCAATATAACAACACGCTACGACCAGTAGGAGCGGAGCAGCAATGAGAAATGTTGCAAAAACGGGGAAAATTTACGCAGACGAAGTTGCGCAGGACAGCTAGTAATAAATATAGATACATTTTTGTTGTATCGCTTTGTAAAACCGCTCCGCAATTATGGAACAGGGTAATGGACTGACACCTTAATACACGTGAAACATCAAATTCCCACCAATGTCAAAGTCAACCATAGTATTTCGAATTTAATTGATGTAGTTTAAGAAACAATCAGATACAATGTTTTGACCTCTTCGATAAAGTAGATGCTATAAAATTTTATAGTAAATAGCAAGCCAATGGTCATAAAACTACCATTATATAGTAAAATTTATTGTTACAATTATATTTTTAGGCTTTCGTTTGATGTGTTATTATTACAAAATCTGTTTTGTTTTATATATGTTGTACGAAATAGTCAAAATGTAATAGCACGAGGTTGTGGGTTCGATTCCCACCCGGGACACTACTTTGTGTGATACACAAATTGTTGTTCCGAGTCTGGGTGTAATTGTATGTTTATAGGTATAAGTCCCCCGCGACACAGGGCTCGTCGCTCGTCGCTACTGCGGGTGTCCACATTAAAAAAAAAACAATTAGGGTTTAAACAACTACGCTTAGTCATGCAAAAAATATCTAGATTATTACCTAAACTTTTAGAAACCGGGTATACTAAGTGTTTTATCTATAAATAGTTATATAATTATTCTGTACGTGTTTGTCATGTAACTCCTTCTAAACGGCTGGACTTATTTGGTTTTTTTTTAGCGGATATTTAAGTGGATCTCTGAATGATTTGAAAATATAATTGAACATGGCTCACGTTAAAAAATGAGGTGGTACAAAGTTCACAGGGACAGCTAGTTTTGTATAAATATCAGTATTTTTTTTTATTTTTAGGTTAAGATATTTTTTTAATGTACTACAAGTATTTTATTTCACGTACATCTCAAATTACTGAACAAGTGTATATATTTAATTTAAGAGATAAGAGGCTGTACCTCTTGAATTAAAGAGGTCCTGATTCCGGGCATCATTGTAGTAGGAGGGACACGTCAATTTAATGCTTAATTAAAAATAAAAATAAAATACTACAAAGGTGTGTATAAAATAACAACAAACAGAATAAATCAATTATTTAAATATCTACCAAATAAAATGAAATAAATGCGTAGACTAAAATATTTACAGGTCTCCTATTTGAGAGGACAGCGTTAGTCCTACTTAATCTAAGTACCTACTTAATTTGAGAGGTAAAAGGTATATATCTATATTAATATTATAAAGCTGAAGAGTTTGTTTGTTTGAACGCGATAATCTTAGGAACTACTGGTCCGAATTAAAAAAATATTTTACTGTTGGATAGCCCATTTATCAAGGAAGGCTATAGGCTATGCAACATCACGATACGGCCAATAGGAGCGGAGCAGCAATGAAAAATGTTTCAACAAAAACGGGGAAAATGAACGCATACGAAGTTACACGAGTCAGTTAGTTTGTAATATTTTTACTTAAATTTTCGAACAACCTTTTGCACACTCCCACTGTGCCCACCAAGTAAAAAAATAACAAATTAATATTTATTAAGTACACACGTTTTTATGTCTTCAAACGCGATTCTAATCAACGTCCGTGATTTACAATATTTTTATACTAAGGTAATTAGCCAGGTCATGAGATTGAGTTGCGAAATGTAAAAGCTTTTTGAAACTGACTCGTGACCGCCAAGGATGACGTGTTGACAAGGATGATGAGTTTGTTTACGAGTAATTGACTTTTTGAAGGTAAAACTGACATTAAAATGCTGTCTATTTTATCGGTAGTTTTGATTAGGTAATGCTGCGGTTTTGCCTGTTTTTAATACCCTTTATTATCTTTAGGGGTTCATGACTCAGTGACGACCAGGTAGATAGAGAGCAGTGAGGAAAATCGTCTGTCTGTTAGTCTATCTGTATGTCACAGGAATTTTACTCAAAGACTACACAATTAATATTGATGAAATTTGATAGAAAAGGGGCGTCAGTAGTAGCCGCTACTTAGTTTGATAACTAATTAATAAATAAAACATGTAATTTATAGGAAGGGGGGACTCCATAGATGTAATAGAAACTAAAAAAAAATGTTTTAGCAAACATCAACGTGTGGCACATAATTCGCCAGGTATTTTAAAATAAAATTAAGATTATTTCTTGGCAATGATCGCTCCGAAATTTGCACAAATTGTCAATATGAATAAATCCGATTTGATGATTAGGGGAGGGGTCCCCTAATCATCCAATCGGATTTTTTCATAATATATAGTTCATTTATATGTAATAATGACTGCCGAACCCTACATTGAGCATGGGGTGACATGCTCTTACCCGGTATTTCTCGGTGGGAGTGTGTCTGATTGCTACGCAAGAGGTCGTGGGTTCGATTTCCACACGGGGCACCACTTTGTGTGATCCACAAATTGTTGTTCCTGGTTTGGGTGTACTTTGTGTCCGTGATTTGTATGTTTGTAAGGTCCCCCGTAACACAGGGCTTGTAGCCTTAAAACAAAACAAACAATAAGAGTGAGGGAATAGTGAGTGCAAGAAATGTTCGTTTTACAAATTACGGGTTTTTATCGCGTAAATATCTTAAGGCTAAATTGTCGGTGAATACGGTCGAAAATTCAGGTAATAAAATCATCATCATAAGGCCAATGTATCATAAATGAGCAGTATCCGTATGGCAGGCTTTAGAGTGACTGTCAAGTCCGATGCGTGAGCAACAGTAGCGTCCGCATGGAAGGCACCTGAACTGAGCGTTTTGGTGTCCGAGTTGGTGAAGTGTTGTACTCCTGGTCTCTTTTCCCGTTTGTCGGCTAACGTCTGGAACCAGTCAACCTATCATGGGTTTGGAATCCTTCAGCCAGAGACTTTCTCCATTTGTTACGGTCGCCAGCAAGATCCTCCCATTTAGTGGGGTTAATTTGCATAAAATATTTTTCCTTATTTTTTTTATAACCATATGAATTATTAGAAAAGGCCAGCCTTCTGGTCACGGGAGGCACTGATAAGTCGTCGGGAAATTTCCTTAAATAATAGGCGCGCACTTGGGCCCAACGGCCCTAGAGTCTAAGCCCCAAATGGCTCAAATACCTAATCCCTAACCAGATTAATATATTTGCAGCAGCGCCAGCGTAATTCGCTGTGCTTGGTATCGACGCAAGTTGTATCTCATACCAAGGGCTGGCTCATTATTTAAGAAAATTTCCCGACGTCTTATCAGTGCCTCCCGTAACCAGAAGACTAGCCTTTTGCTTTGCACAAAGAATTGGCATTGCCACCCAACGTGGCAATGCTGCCAGCCTTCTGGGAACGTTACTTGTTGATATTGGTGGGAAGGCATTCTTTGACGCCTAAACGGTTTGTCCTGCTTTTTAGTTTATTTTTGTAAATATCTTGTAAATTGTATTATTAATTATTTAATAATAAACTTAATTGTTAGTACATTAACTTCGTGCGTTGTCTTCGGATTCGAATCGTGATTTTAAAAATAATATGAAATGGGTACATTTTTTTATGGTTTCGGTAAATTACTGTGGTGTGTATATAGAAATGATTAAGTTTATGTTGTTGACATGCTTTTGATATATGAATAAGTAAAAAACTACTGATTGAATTTTCATTTTCTAACAAAAATTTGCAATTTAAGGCTTGATATTTTACAAACGGATTCCTAAATCTAAAAATCGTCTTCCCAAACCCTAAACGTTTATGACCTATATAATGATACCCCAAACGATGGGGCAAGTGAGAAAATAAAATCACACCCCCACTTTATATGAAGGGGAATCCTTTTTATTTCAAGGTTTTATTGTGTAGCCTCCTCTAACAGTCTTTGAGCAAAAGTGTGGACGGACGGACATGACGAAACTATAAGGGTTCCGTTTTGCCATTTTGGCTACGGAACCCTACAAAGCATTATTATATACTAAATAAGTAATCATAGCTACCTTTTGCCCAGATATATACTATATGAACGTCACTGTGACTTGTAAAGTGTTGCTCGTTGCATCATAATGAGGTGTTTCGTCGACCGTCTTCACGGTTTCGCAGACTATATTTCGGATTAGAATCTTCTATAAATGGTGGTAAACACATTAAATAAAGTAGCTGCAATGAAATCAATATATACCCACCTATAGGAATCATTTTATGTATAATAATATACACAAACGTGAAAACATAATTAGTTAAATGACTTCTCAATGCTCTCCGTTCATAGCTGTAATTTAAATGCTTGCAAAAGCTAATGCAAGAATACTGAGCTTGCAAACGTATTGGATTGCTATCATAAATATTATTTTATTGTCTACAATTTGTCTTCTGTATATGCATATCAGGAATAAATGATAATCACTGGAATATGACTTTATTTGACTTAACAAGTTTTGTTTTATGTCTTCTCACAATAAGATTTTATCAAATAAAGTTTTGTTGATTTTAAATATTGATTTTGTTAAGTAACTTATTTATTACCCGACTTTAAAGAAGGGTTATGTTTTTTAGTCACGTGGTACTACTGTGTGTGAACTGTGTTCCTACAAGAAAAAGATACTAATACTGAAAAGCTTCAGGAAAACAAAAAGTAAAAAAAAACTATCTTCAACAAATTTTCATAAATCAAAGCTAAGAGCCGTGCCAATAAAACTAGCTTTTTAATCAAATAAAACGTATGTAAATCTGTCCATCCATCTATGCGCTACGATGGAACAGAAAGACACACAGAAAGATACACCCCTGATGCGTCTCATCTCATAATGCCAACTTCGCAAAATGCCAACCGCTCGCAAAATGACAACTTCTCAGAATGCCAACTTCTCGAAATGCCAACTTCTCGAAATGCCAACTTCTCAAAATGACAACTTCTCAGAATGCCAACTTCTCGAAATGACAACTTCTCGAAATGCCAACTTCTCGAAATGACAACTTCTCAGAATGCCAACTTCTCGAAATGACAACTTCTCGAAATGCCAACTTTTCAAGTGGCAGATCGGTAGGCATAAAAAATGACTAAAATTAACGGGTAAAAAAAAGAAAAGTCTCAAATCAAAGTCAATCAACTTATAATATGTCATATCATGACTTGTAGTTCGATATGCAGAAACTCAAAAAATAAATCATTATCGTAATTTGTTACTTATAAGTATAACTAATTAACAAAGATCCCAGTAAATCAAATAATTGAAATATGAAATATAAGTAACATTATTTTGTTACTTTTTACTAAATATAAAAATAGTAATGTCATAACATGAGGGTATGCAGAAACTCAAAAAATAAATCATTAACATTATTTGTTACTTATAACTAATTACACAAAGAAATCACAGTACACAAGAAATATAAGTAACATTATTTTGTTACTTTTTACTAAATATACAAAAAAATACAGTGGGTCAAATTGTAATATTGTAATATAAAATATAATTAACATTGATGATTACTTATTTTTTAAACAAAGAGAGTCTCAAATAGATAATACTTTTTATGAATCTTGGTATATCGAGTTCACTGTCTAGCAGTTTCTTCAATTTTTTTTCGTATTTTACGTCAAAAACAATATCTCGGAGTCTTCTTTTGTTACCCAATGTTTTAAATAACGAAGCAGTAATACGTTGATTCCAATGTTTCGCTTCTTTGCGAAGTTTGAACAAAAAATTATACAAATTGGGATTTTTCGGGATTCGTCCATTTAGGCGATAGTGCCACCCTTCTAAGGCATTTGTGGTGCGATGGCGCTGATTTGCACAGCTTAAAATGGATGCTGGAAACTTAGGGAACCACTGCCTCTCAAAGTAGTCACGAAAACGGATCATTTCGGCACTATTTAGAGAATTATCTAAAATATGACGCCAAGCAGCAGGAATATAATTCGCAGGTAATAATGGAATTGTTGCTGCCATCCTGATAACATTTCGCCCTTCTGAGGTAGCGTTTAATTTTATTTTTTTTGCATATTTCCAAACTGCGTCATTGAAATGGTGGTAGCATCCACTGATTACGGCTTCAGGAAAGATGTTCGAAACAGCATTAATTTGTGCCAATTCGTAATCGCACTTAAATGTCCCAATCTCTACCTCCATATTTTTTATGATTGCAAATAATCTATTATGTGTATCTTCTGTCTTATTTGGTAACAGTGCGTATATGACGGGTACAATATTAGTTCTTTTTTTGTCCGAATTGATATCTAAATGCAAGACATAAAGCTGGTAAAATGGTTTAGGAGCCACCTTGAACGTACCATCAGCAAAGTACGTCCCTTTATGTTTTTTCACAATGTTTCGAGCTGTTCTCGTTGCAAAAACAAAAATCTTTTCTTGATCGCCGTCTTCGCATACTAAAAAATTTTGTGCTAGAACTTCAGGAATTTTAATACTTTGTGTAGTGGTGTGAGACAATAAATCTGTGTTTAAAAATCGTTTACGTGCTCTGTATAGTGAATCTTTAATTGAATTAAAAGTGGGTATCAAATCTACATCATTTTTATTATCATTCCTTATATTTCGCATTGAATCTTCAACAATTTTTGGAACTGGATCTAAATTTTTACACACTGCACGTTTTAACTCATTTTTTTTCTTTATAACTTCATTCATAAGCACGGATGGCTCGCAAACATGCGCACTGTCGCGTAAAATGTCTTGATTATTATTACTAAGTGTCACCGAAGCACTGCAAGTACGATTAACACACCGCCACAATGAAGACCCGTTCTTATTTGATTTATTTTTAGTGAATCTATGCCCATCACTACGAATCAACATTGAACCACCTTTTTGATTGCTAATAATTTCAAATCCTTCTTCCATGTTTAATTGCAAATTAGATAATTGTATATAACATCATCAACACACGTTATTGTATTTTAAATGCACTTAATTTCCTTCCTCAATATGCACTTGAACAAATCTCTGTAACTGACGTAAATATGACAAAATAAAACAATGTACCCTCTTATTGATTTTATTTTATGAAGCTTAATAATAAAAAACTACCTTCAAATTATTATTTTAAACAGTGCGTTTCGTTATTACTGCTAAACTGATGTGAGTATGTTTTAAGTGTTGGTGTTTTTTTTCAATTACCTGATTATTAGAGATGGGCTGATTACGACTGGTCGACTTGTCGGCTAAAAATGTGCTGATTAATTGGCAAAGCCGTCTACCATTATTTAGAATGTTTGTTTGTTTTTTTGTTAAAATAGATGTATTTCAAGGTTCTATGTTGAATTTTTTTTAAAGATAGCTATGGGACCGTCGGTCTCAGATTGTTAGTTATCTTGTCGATGGTTAACTACAAGTATAGAGTTATTGTCCCCAAATTTCGATAAATGAAAAAAGCTTGCAGAACTTTTTGGTCACGTATGTTATAAAACCGAAATTGAGAATTTAGAATAATACATATAATACGTTCTATTAATGTTGCTTAACCAATTGTAACACTGGTAATTAAGGATACATTTTTTTACCTTTGTCACAACTTTGGATATCTAGTCTAAGAATGTTGTCTCCGTACCTACTTATTTTATGGACTGGGTAGGTACTTTCCTGTCAAAATTGAATCAATCTCATTTAAAAAAACGTTAAACTTCAAAAACTTTATAAAACGACATGACTGGCCTGTTGGCCTAGTGGTTAGTGACCCTGACTGCTAAGCCGGAGGTCGTGGGTTCGATCCCCACTCAGGATTATTCTGTGTCTGGGTGTAATTTATCTGTAGTAGGTATGTATGTATTCAGAAATATCTAATTATGTTTATCAGTTGCATGGTTGCCATAGTACAAGCTCTGCTTAGTTTGGGATCAGATGTCGTTGTGTGAGTTGTCCCAAGATATTATACTATTATTATATAATACTAGCTTTCGCCCGCGGCTCCGCCCGCGCGGATGTCGGTTATCGCGATAAAAACTATCTCATGTCCTTCCCCGGCACACAAACTATCTCCATACCAAATTTCATCTAAATCGGTTCAGCGGTTTAAGCGTGAAAAGGTAACAGACAGACAGACAGACAGAGTTACTTTCACATTTATAATATTAGTATGGATTAGTATGGATTACATGCTTTGTAGATTCTTTTAGACAAATTATATAATTTTTATATTCGTTGTGATGATTATAAGTTGTTAAACTTACATCTTAAATAGTGAATGAATATTGAATTTGATGAGAGATTGAATATGGTCGTTGTAATAAAATAGGTAAGTAGGTACCTACATAATTGGACAATTTCTGTCATTTGTACCAATTACCAATACCTATCTTTGTTAATTAGTTATACTTATAAGTAACAAATTACGATAATGATTTATTTTTTGAGTTTCTGCATATCGAACTACAAGTCATGATATGACATATTATAAGTTGATTGACTTTGATTTGAGACTTTTCTTTTTTTTACCCGTTAATTTTAGTCATTTTTTATGCCTACCGATCTGCCACTTGAAAAGTTGGCATTTCGAGAAGTTGTCATTTCGAGAAGTTGGCATTCTGAGAAGTTGTCATTTCGAGAAGTTGGCATTTCGAGAAGTTGTCATTTCGAGAAGTTGGCATTCTGAGAAGTTGTCATTTCGAGAAGTTGGCATTTCGAGAAGTTGGCATTTCGAGAAGTTGGCATTCTGAGAAGTTGTCATTTTGCGAGCGGTTGGCATTTTGCGAAGTTGGCATTATGAGATGAGACGCCCTGATGAGGTATGGACAAAGGGAATAAACGTTAATTGAATAAAATGACGTCATAGAATTTTATAGGCTACGGGTTTTAATCGCGTAAATATTTGATTTTAAGGCTAAATACCTTTGCTTATTGCCAGACAGTTGTTTATCGTCCAGTCTACCCGTGACCACGGCCGTTGCAATACGGTCGAAACGGCGGGCAATAAACAAAGGTACTTAGCCTTAAAATATCTACGCGATTAAGACCCGTAGCTTATAAAATTCTATAATGTCTACAAATTGCGAAAGTTAACGAACATTTATTGCAAATAAAATGACGTCATTATGCATGCAAAAGCTTTTTTATTATGTTTTTTTTTAAATATGAGTTTCGCGATTTTGGGCGCGCAACGACGTCATTCCTGTATAATTCTAATCGGTTGTTATTCTATTCGATAAACGTTAAAAAACGCTTCGAATATGCTGAATATAACCACTTTTAGAACGATTACACTTTTATAGAATTTTATAAGCTTAATCGCGTAAATATTTTATAATGTGTACAAATCGCGAAAGTTTACGAACATAAATTACACTTTTGGCGTATTTCACTGTGTGTTTCAGAGTATTTGTCGAAAACGAAGTGACACGACGTATCCTAATTAAACGTCGTCTCCCAATTCGGAGATGTCGCGTCACGATTAGGCCTGATGTACAAGCCGTGGAAAACCACGGTTTATTCGCCGTGTTGTTATACACGATCGTCAGTGTTCTATAGGCCACTATGAAAGCTTGTCCATAGCACGGTGATGGCGCCCGTGCTGCAGCGCCGTGTCTGTAGACGCCTCTTGTCCCCTAAACGTTTTTTGCCGGTTGTACGTTGCAAACGGTGGCGGCGCCGGGCCTGTATTCAAGCTTCCAAATTGATCCATACAACACTGATAACCGTGTCTACACATGGCGAATAAACCGTGGTTTTTACGGCAAAAATACGTGTGTGGATAAAGGCCTCATGCTGTCACTGTCACTTTTAAGTGAATAGTAGCGATAGAAATACATTTGAAACCACTGTTAAGAATCGTTTGAGTATTGAAGGCCACAGACAAAATTGCAGACAAAAATATGCATGGATAACTAACTACCTATTTCGTAGTAGTTGCGATGATGCAGGGAAATGTGTTCGTGACTAAACTGTCTGTGTGTTTATGCAAAATTATAATTTTAGAAGCTGAGCTGTTTGTTACATGTTTGATGTTTTAATGAGTTTGGCGAATATTGTCGTTATTTATGACTTTGGGAATGCTGTTTTATAGAAAGTTGTATATAATCCACTTAGCGAATAGAGATATAGCGAATAGATAGAAAAAATGTTTATCTAAAACGTGTAACACAGAGGGCTGAGAAATTAATCATTTCATTTCTTTATAGGCATAGGCAGTGGCAAACCTGGCGGGTAGGCTAGGACAGAAAAAAACTCTGATGAAAAAAAAAACAAAAAATACGAGTGGTACTCGTGAACCGAAGGTTTCTTGCATGGGATCTCCAACAGGGATATTGCACATGGACAGAACCTCGAACTTGGCCGATTTTTGTTATCAGTGTTTTTTCTGTCCGGGCCAAACCGCCAAGTTTGCCACTGGGTATGCCATACCCAGTGGCGAACCTGGCGGGGAGACGCCGGATACCCGGATACCCGGTATGGCATTTTGTTACACCTGAGTGTTACACCTCCGTTGATGCAAAGTTCAATTGCATTGCTAGGTACTAGAACATAGAATCAATCAATCAAATGCATTTATTTGAAGGGAACACTTTTTTATACACTTAGGTTTTAACTTTTTTCACAGATAACATTCATTCATAATTATCCGACAGTTTAGATAAAAAAATGCTATATTTTATTTGAGTGTAGTTAATGTATCCTACATGTAAGTAGTTCAAGCGGCGGGGGAGTCACGGGTTCGAATCTTACCCATTATACTACCGATGTGAACACACTCCTAATCACAAGCCATTGAGCTTAGCTGGAGGGGTTAACAGGATAGCTAGTAATGGGGACCACAATCCCACATCACTAGTTATCTTTATATAAAAAAATAAGGTAAATGATGATATGTATTTCATTTTTACTTTTTAAGTTAGTAGCAGGATTTCAAAAACTTTGATAGGTGATAGCGACCCCTAAAACTCAATGCAAAAAAAATAACAGGTTCGTTTTTTAGGGTAGTAACACGGGCAAGAAAGATAACTGAATGACGGGGTGAGACGACTGATTTTCAAAAAGTCGAAAACTAAGAACCACCCTGGTAGGAACAGTTTACTTATGCCATGCCATACAAATTATATTAATGCATGCCATACTAATCATTTTTTTAAACAGGCTTTGGAAAACATTTGTATGTTGACTTTGTTTTACTTTGCCCGTGGATGGCACGACATAAAAGTGGGTCTGATGGACCCCAACCGACAGCCCACTAAAAACATCATACGATGTGCCATCACACTGGTCGATGACTATACGTGAATGTTCCTTGCGGAACAGATTCCTTTACCTCGGGCGGTAGTACGTTAACCTGTAATTTGTAGCACCGAGACGATCTTTTTAACTGAGTTAAAGACGTCTTAACCTTTTAACACGTGCTGTTAATAGTGTATGTAACAGGCAATATGCTTATCTAAGCAATAACGATAAAAAATATCCTTCGTTCAATTGCCTGACTGACCTTAGACCAAAACAGTAAAGCCTAGCCTTTAAAAGTAGTTCAAAGAACAGCTTTGTAAGATATATTTTTGATTGAATCGCTACATAGTGTAAATTCGCCTTTGAGTCTGTCTGATTGTAGGTAGGTAATATTTAGTGTGTCTAAATTACACAATAGATTTTGATATGGTTTCTACGATATTTCCGGTAATCATGAATGTTACAAATCACACGTTCGACACAATAAACAGTAGACGGGATCTTGTTTCTCATATCGACCCCAGTTTCATCCCTTTGTGGGTGAATTATGGAAAATCCTTTCTTAGCGCATACCAAATAATCTGAACTAAATTTAAGTGCAATCCATTCACTGGTTTGGGCTGTCTATTGATAGGTAGATCATTCAGTCAACGGTTTTTCAGACAGATATATACTGTATTATTCTCTAATAACTAGCAACCCGTCCTCGCTTCGCTTCGGTTAATATGTTTTTTTTTAATTGCACAAGATACGCATATTATTTAGCCTATGACCATCGGGAATAGTATATCTTTCAAATGGTATATACATTTTTTCAAATACATGCAGTGGTTACGAATATTACCCAAGACATAATTATAAACAAACTCACAAAATTCCTGCCTCTCATTATAATATTATATTAGTATAGATTAATTATTAGCAAAATAAATTATTATTCATTCGATTCTGAAAACGATATCAGGGGTATAGGTAGCTTAAATTGGATATACAATTCGTTATATTTTATAAACCATTTTTTAATTGAAATTTATCGGGTGCATCAAATCGAATTATTTGTTAGCAATTTACAGGTCTAGAAGTCTTTATTTGTCTAGTTACCTTTGTAACACACTTTAAAAGTAGGTTTCATGATAAAAATGTATGTACGTTTTTATTATAACACCTACTTAGATAGTGTTGTCTAATTCATTTGTTAAAAGACTATCACAAACTTCAATGTTTTTAAATCAAACAAGAAGTAATGATAAGATTGTGGCTGCAATTTGCCGTAATATGGCTTATAGATATAAGCACATCTACGCAGGCGGAGCTGCGTTAAAGGCAAGTACATTTATAACAGTTTATCATAAAGGATCTAAGAATTGATAGACTCATAAATGTTTATTAAATATTAATAAAACGTGTTATAGCTATAAATGTAGCCATAATTTATTTAAATGATACATTTTTTCAGGTATTTAAAATGTATAAAAGAGTTTATTAAATAGTACTAAGGAGAAGTTCGTGATTCGAGACTAGTTAGTCACCGAATAGATCGAGAAGTCTGCGAGGTTAGGTCAAAGTACACTGATAATTTCGGAAAGGTATCGTCGCAGTATCGTCTCGCCGTCAGCTGCTTATGAGCTTGTCCTGAGGCGACGCAGTTATGTCAGGAATCCGATTAGTGTGTGTTGGAGAAGGGAGTTATACAAAGAGTACTAACTGCTCGAGTTGATACTGAATTGATCAGTGTGCTTTAACCTTAAGTAACGTTATGATTGTCGGACACAGATTTAGTCATCTGTGTCCGACAATCATAACGTTACGATTAAAAGTGACCGTTTTCGAAAAATGCTACACTCCTCCGTGTTTCGGAGAGTACGTTAACCCGTCGGTCCTGTATCTAAGTCGTCTAACCTCTGTTGGAGTCTGATTTCCATTCAACCGGAGTATGAGAGTGAAGAAATAAAGAGTAAACTTGTGAGAAGCATGAGGATGACAACACGCTTGTACAGTAGCTGATACCCGCGCCTTCGTTCGCGGGAAAATGATTCTGGCATAAAAAGGAGCAGTGCTATTCCAAGATTTTGTCTATCGCCACATTTCCTCCATATACAATTTCCCGTTGTGGCGTGATCAAATAACAAAAATACATACATGCATCCAAAATTTCGCGTAATATTAGTATAGATATCTACTGCGTAATTGGCGATAGTCTCTGTTGGGATTGACCGCCATAACCGAAATCGGTTAGGAGACAATTATTATTACTTAGTAATAAGTACAATCAACACACGACATCCGTTCCTCACTTTCCTCATCCAATTTTTCCCAGCGACCTTCTGGGGATTGTCGGGGGTCTTCGTACCTTACGTTTAACAAGTCGCGGTCACCACTCTTGATTTCGTTATCTCCAGCGGTCATCGATCCTTCGGCAGATATGGCCAGCCCATTGCCCCTTCAGCGTGCTTAACCTGCATACTAGTAATATTAAGTACGTACAGTATAATCATTAGCATATGACGGACGATGTTTGTACGTTAGCATATTATATTTCAATAACCAATAAACTAAGGTGATTTACGACTTAAATTAATTACTGGTTGTAATTTTAAATAATTATATAGGTAGGTGCTTAGATTAGGTTGGACTTACGTTTCGCATCGTTTGACCAATTAACGTGCTCAAATGTAACGCATAATAGAAAGGTGTGGTCAAATTCAATGTCTCATACACTGAATACTGAGTGATTGTATGGAATTTCATCTAAATTTAAGCAAAGCTCTAAATTTTTAGGTTATTATTGATCATTCGTTTTTACCGGTGTTAGCTCTAAGCCATAGGGCGTCTTGATGGATAATACAACAGTGTCAGTTATTCTTTCATGAAAAACACAGTGATGTTAAGACATCACTGTGTTTCGGTTGAAGGGCACTGTAGCAAGTAATTACTGGGCAAATGAGACTAACGAACCAATGTCTTAAATAAGGAGCGCGGTACGAGAACATTCAGATCTTTACCAAACAATGATTTGGCTGGCACTGACACTGTCAAGGGGTAGCGTGCCACTTATCATCGGACGCTTCAAGTCGAAGTAAAAAAATCTATACCATAATAATTCAACGCAATAATATTTTGCACTCGGGAGCATCAATGTTCCTGTTCAAATGTCAGTGTGCCAGACAAACCAATCTATCCTGGGTCCATAATCACTTTATTTTTTTTCGGTTTCGCGGCCAGCTCTCGCCATTTGGCGCATACGCGGTGCGCTCTAAGATGTCCGCGCACATGCGCGATGCATTTCTAAGCGCAATTCTCTATTTACCATTATGACAAGATTTTGACAGTTAGACGCGCGGGCTTGCCGCGAAAACAAATACACAAATAGAGAATAAGGACCCTTTAACTAATAAAGTACCTATCTCCATTTCTTCATGTTCATAGTCCAATAGATAAATCTAGCTTAATCTGTAGGCCTACTCTCTTTCTGTTTATCGAAATTCAAGAATTTTTGGTTACGTAAATTTCTTAAATTTACGGGTAGGTACTATTCTAATTATTTTTGGATGAGCACAAGAAGTTTGAACCCACATGGACGGTTTCCTGGAACAAATGTATTAAATTAATGTTCCTGGATCTGTTTATTACCACCTCATTTTGATCGAATCTTCGTTTTCACTGAATTAGGTATTTGAATGTCAAATCAATCAATAACATTAAATTATTTTACAAATACAATAAATGCAAGATAGAAAGATAGAAAAATTTGAAATCTAGACTCAGGAATCGAATCCGAGACTTCGCAAATGGTTGTGTGACAAAAATAGTTTGATAGGTGGGTTAGCATGTAGATTTTTTTTAAATCACTACTTATTATAAAACAAAGTCACTTTCTCTGTCCCTATATCCCTATGTATGCTTCAATCTTTAAAACTACGCAACGGATTTTGATGCGGTTTTTTTTAATAGATAGAGTGATTGAAGAGGAAGGTTTATATGTATAATAACATCCATATATTTTTTTCCCGTGCGAAGCCGGAGCGGGCCGCTAGTTAATTATATTATGAAGTTATTTGGTGTAATGTAAAGAAGATAAGAGCGGAAAGTTATTAGTATATTAAAAATCAATCTGTAGGTATCTAGTAACAGCTCTCTTCTAGTATCGTAGGTTAATAACCTCTCCTATTTGGTCTTATAAGCCAAAATGAAAATAGCACTTCAATATCGCAATTTGCATTTTGCAATATCGAGGCCATTATAAGTCGGGCTATCGAACCATCTAGCCCTAGTATTTGTACTGGTTCGATTGCAATCGTTAGAAAGATACTCACGTTTTAAAGATACAATTACAAATACTTAAAAAAAAAGTACTGAAAAGGTCAGTCATCTACCATTTTGGTTTGATTTTAAAATTATTGTGTCATGTATCAATCAAAATCCTCCAGTAGTCTAGGAGTTATGGCATTAGATTCGCAACCCATGATCGATGGCTTTGAACCCCATCAATTAAAGTGCCAAGACATGTGAATTTATTCCAAACACCAATTACTTTACATAGCTGAAGGGGATAATATATTGAAATTATACCTGTTACTTATACAAAACCGAAAGGTCATTTATTTATCCATTTGTTGCATCTATGACCAAAGAAGAATTCTCTTATTCGACATGCCTTATCTGAGCTAATATTTTAACTGACATAAGCAAAACACTTTTTGGGGTTCCGTAGTCAAAATGTCAAAAACAGAACCCTTATAGTTTCGTCATGTCCGACTGTCTGTCTGTCTGTCTGTCCGTATGTTACAGGCATTTTTCTCACTCAAAGACTACATAATGAATATTGATGAAATTTAGTGAAAAGGTGTCTTGTAGTAGCCGCTACTTAGTTTAATAGCTACTTAATAAAAATAAATATTTTTAGGAGGGGCACTCCATACCTATATTATGTAATAGAAGCTGAAAACATTTTTTTCAGTATACATTAATGTGTGGCACATTATTCGGCAGCTCTTTTAAAAAAAAAATAAGGTTTCTAAGAAACTTTTTTTTTTAGTGAATATTTTTGGAAATAATCGCTCAGAAAGTTGCATAAATTGTGTCCCTGCCCCTAAACTTTATTCATAAATCGTGTCCCTTAACTTTTAAATCATTCGACTAAAAAAAATAAAAAAATCACAAAGATAAGCGCTTAATAAGTACCTACTGTAAAGTAAAATTGTTTTGGACATGATCGGATATACCGTTATTGAGTTATTGCTGAAAAACTGCATTTCTCAACAAAAAGGCGTAAGTGCCATGAACATACGTTCTTCTGCTGATGCAATTATTCAAGGAATTTTACACGGAGCATGGTCTGTCATTCTCTTGCCCGTTAACTTTATTAAATTCCTCTCCTAAAAAGTACAACTGTTCCAAAAGAAAACAAAAACAGCTCTTTTAGGTCCACCGTTGAACATAGAATCAGTCCTAAAGTGGTAACGTAGTTTAACCTAGTCAATTTCTGGATCTGTTCAGTCAGCACTGAGTCATGCACACACAGATATACATATTGTAAAAAAATACTTACCTATATTAAAGACTAGCTGTCCCGCGCAACTTCGTATGCGTAAATTTTTCCCGTTTTTGCAACGTTTTTCATTGCTGCTCCGATCCTATAGGTCGTAGCGTGATGTTATATATCCTTCCTCGATGATTGGGCTATCCAAGTAAAGTAAAATATTTTTTCAATTAGAACCAGTAGTTCCTGAGATTATCACGTACAAACAAACAAACTCTTCAGCTTCATAATATTAGTATAGATATAGCGAAATAGTAACTTATTTGCTAGGTACTTCAAAACAACCTTTTGGCACATGAGCAAATAACATGTTTGATTGAAAGCCACAAGTCATACTAGCTACTGTACTGTACAAATGATCTGTGCTGATTAATCGATGAGTATCGAGTATCGACATATATAAGTAATTTTCTTCTCTATAACATTTCTTAATTTTGGTCTCTATGCAGTCTATATTAAGTTGAAAATGTCAGATAGTATCTACTAAATAAAATGTTTATTTATTATAAGTTTAAGTTATTTTTGTAAGTAGCATAGACGGATTTGTAAGGTTTCCCTGCTTGTTCATAGTAATAGATCGCACAAACATATTCAATCGATATTTAACCATGACAACAAAACGATTAAAATGGAGTCCACATTATAGGTATAAATAGTATGGACTCCATTTCTATCTTTTCATAACCTACCTCTAAAAAGACAAAATATTTGACGTTGATGGTCTATCTCTCTCTCTCTCTCTTATGTGGTTTGCGTGTATAACAATATTGCTACACACTTTAGCGGACTCATTCCGGATAGGCCGCGCGGTAAAAACGAATATAGTAGATGAACGTTCGGGAAAAAAGCTGTTCGGCTTTTCTGAACACGTACCTACACGAGGCCGGGCGACAGCGGGCCGGCATCAATCGGCATAGCCGGGCGGTAAAACCGAATGATATGCCGACCCGAATCGGCACTTGTAATGAAACCGCATATGTGTAGTTGTTCGAGTCGGTTTTGCCGAAATGAACCGAATGTGCCGACACGCTTAAGTGTGTAGCATCCCTGACATTCACGCACCACATTGTAGCCACACATACACTGTAGGTGGCACAAGTTTAGTGTCACATTTAAATATGATTTATAATTAATTAATTAAGTTTGGTCAACTAAAGATTATTTTTAAAGACTTCTATCAAACGTCATCGTTATACTCCTCATGACCAAAAATTATAGGTGGACTGTGTTAAACAATAACGTGACGGGTTAGGTCACGTTATTGTTAACACACAGTCCACCTATAATTTTTTGGACTCCTCTACATTTAAAGCATTCCACGTTTATTTATTTATTTTATAACTTCCTGCAACTACATTGCTAAAGGCGGTCTTAATGCCATAGGCATTCTCTATCAGTTAACCTTTAGGTGGTGTAGACAAAAGGGTGGCAGGTGCTTATTGTTATAGTTATTACAAAACAAGTAATTAATAAATACGTCTTTAAAACAAATACATACTAAAAATGTGTGGCACTCGGGGACTGCCGCGGTAAAGCTATTGCATAGCATTTTTTATCAACATATGCAATTATAATAATTAATTATTTTTTTATTTATGCAGTATTTTTTTATCTTTTCATTACATTTCGGAGCAGCTCGTCTCGATCCGTGCGAGCTTCGTACAGTCGTACCATATATATATACGTTAACCGAACGCTCGGCCGAGCTACATGGTAGGTGGAGTGGGGGGTGTTAGGTTTTATTTTCGTTACGGAATTTCTTGATTCGGTAGCCGCGCTCAAAGCCCGCGATAAAAGCTATGCAATAGCTTAAAAATAAATAACAAATATTATAATAAATATACTTAATATAGCACATTATTCTAGGTATGGTGCCAACCTGTAGGTATTAGTAGTTCCTGAGATTACCGCGTTCAAACAAACAAACTAACTCTTCAGCTTTGTAATATTAGTAGGTACATATAATACACTAGCTGCCCCGTGCAACTTGGTCTGCATATTTTTTCCCCGTTTTTGCAACATTTCTCATTGCCGCTCCGCTTCTATTTATTGTAGTGTGATGTTATATAGCCTAATGCTTTCCTCGATAAATGGGCAATTAAACAGTGAAATAGTTTTTCAATCCGGATTAGTAGTTCCTGAGATTACTGGGTTCAAACAAACAAACAAACTCTTCAGCTTTATAATATTAGTACAGATAAAACATTCCACGAAAAGCCAGATGTATTATTCCTCCATAGAGCAGAAATATTATTTAAAGAACAAAGAATAGGACAACTATCTCATCACCATCAAAACAGCCTTTAACCCTTGCCCTTCCCAACAAACAGACAATTACAATCGTGAATAATTACCGCTAAGTCCCTTCGTAATAACAATTAAATTTGAACATAACCACGACGCACATCAAGTACAGAACATTTACACCTATTTAACCTTGATACAGGCAATTAAATAAATAAACCCTTAAAAGACATGTTGCCATAAACATAATGAAGATGTAGATTAAAAAAAATGAGTATGTTCCATCACGATTTCGTGTCGCATACGACCTGATATGCCGCAGCGATCAGCTATTGATTTTGACCAAGATTTACGCGTCACGCATTGATGGACTTACTGCAATGTGTTCCGTACATTATAAAAATGTTAGGCTATTTTTCCGTGCAAGGTCAGCAATGCGTAGGTGATGGTGTTATTAGTCTTAGAGTCATGTTCGACACTTAGATTGATGGGGATTGACAATCATGTCAAAAAGTAACAGCATTAATATCATATTATGGTATATATGCTGTTACTTAAATATTTATAAGTAATTTAAATATATATATATATATATATATATATATATATTTCGGGACATAATCGCGTGAATTATTTAAAGGTACGAACCTTTTATTTAGCCGACGTTTCGATCGAATTGCACCGATCGTGGTCACGACTCAGTCGGCCTTTAAATAATTCACGCGATTAAGTCCCGAAATATATCTAATATGTATAAAAATCGCGAAAGTTTAAAAACAATAAGCATTAATATCAGCCCTATTGACCCACTGTCATCCCAGTGACCTTCCTGCCGTCTGTATCTATGGGTCGTATTTCTTTGAGTCGCCACGTCGGTCTACTTAGCTGTAGTAAGGGCCTCTTACTTATGATAACCGAATTAATAATATCTTGGGACAACTCATACAACGCTATCTGAAAAACTAAGCAGAGCTTGTACTATAGAAACCAGACAACTGATAAACATATTTATATATTTCTAAATACATACATATTATAGATAAATAACACCCAAACACAGAATAAACCTTCGAGCTCATCCCACAAAGTTTTAACCTGGGTGATCGAACACACGACCTCTTGCGTAACAGTCGGATACATTCACACCGCGCCACAGAGGCAGTCAAAATTTGCAAGTTATGTTGGTAACTATGGCCCTTTGTTGGGTAACCTCATTATAGAAGAAGAAGAAGAAGAAGAAGAAATTTTAATGCTGTCCTTCGAAGTATGTTGTCTACCTACACTTTTGTGGTGGTTTTGTGGCACTTATACTTCTAGCACTGGCCCAGGCAAAGATGTACCTAGCGCTGTTTCAAGAAGTCATACATCTGACTTCTTGAAACAGCGCTGGGTACATCTTTGAGTTTTGTGTGACGTATGCAATCACCACTTATATATCTTGGATTCACACGGGTTCTTTACCGTCCAGTTAAATCACGCTTGTTTACAAACTTTATTGCTCCAAGAATGCTCCAATCAGGTCATTATCGATCGTATGTGATCATAGAATTAACTATAGAAGACTATTTTCCCATGATTATTGAATTATGTACCTACATCATATTAAAAAGTTTGGAAACTAAGGAAATGTCGCAATCAGTCAATTGAAGATGATTTGAGTAATAATCTGATAGACTAACTGTAATTTGCCTTTCGATAGGCCGATAATAATGCCTACCTATAGCTTATTCATCTGTAATGTCTTCAAGATATCGACGACGTTATTAATCTATACTAATATTATAAGGCTGAAGAGTTTGTTTGTTTGAACGCGGTAATCTCAGAAACTACTGGTCCGAATTTCTAAATTCTATCTTCTCTCTTTTTCTGTTGGGTAGCCTATTTATCGAGGAAGACTACCTATAGGCTATATAACATCACGCTATGACTAATAGGAGCGAAGCTGCAAAGAAAAATGTTGCAAAAACGGGAAAAATTGACGCATACAAAGTTGCGCGGGACAGCTAGTATGTATATAACAGTCCTTATATATAACATATATAAGGATTTTGATATTTACTATACTGTTACAACATAGCTAACAAATACCTACAGGTAGAGAGATATAAGAACTTCAATCTATACTAATATTATAAAGCGGAAGAGTTTGTTTGTTTGTTTAAACGCGCTAATCTCAGGAACTACTGGTACGATTTGTTTTTTTTTTTGTTGGCTAGCCCATTTATCGAGGAAGGCTATAGGCTATATAACATTACGCTACGACCAATAGGAGCGCTCGTGACTTCTTTACATAACACTAAATTACTTTGTAATATCAGTTTTGGAAAATATTTAATATACCCTTAGTCACATACCACTTCATTTTAGAGTTATGACCTTAATCATGTACAGACTATTTTCTGGAGTAAAATTATTGTTTATTGTGAGGTTTAGGCCCTCAATCTGACAAAGAAGCATCAATTTTACTCCCGGGTCGCTCAGACGTGTGGTAAATGGTTGAGTGACAAAAGTAGGGGTAAAGGGTTCATTTGTACTTTTTATTTCAAAAATTATATTAAGGTGTTATTTGGTGTATTTTAAGGAAGCCAAGTCCCGTTCTTGGCTTCCTTAAAAGACACCAAATAACATCGACTAATATTTTTTTGTTCTATCTTCGGCTGCTCGCATCCAGCTCCTGCCAGCCGTTTTGCGTATATCATCACTCCACCTGGCTTGAGGGCGTCCTACACTACGTTTGCCAAGCCGCGGTCTCCACTCAAGAACTCGTTTACCCCAACGGTAGTCGGTTCTTCGGCTTATATGGCCAGCCCACTGCCACTTCAACTTGCTAATCCGGTGGGCTATGTCGATAACTTTGGTTCTCTGCCGGATCACCTCATTTCTGATTTTGTCCCTAAGAGAAACTCCGAGCATAGCCCGTTCCATAGCCCGCTGAGCGACTTTGAACTTGTGGACCAGCCGTACCGTCAGTGTCCACGTTTCGGCTCCGTATGTCATGACGGGTAGGACGCACTGATTAAAGACTTTAGTCTTTAGACATTGTGGGATCGACGATGAGAAGACTTGACGTAGCTTACCAAACGCTGCCCAACCCAACCGAATTCTCCTGTTCACCTCGTCCTCGAAGTGAACAAAGTGGCGTGCAATTGGAGAGGCCTATGTCCAGCAGTGGACTGCGATAGGCTGATGATGATAATGATGAATATTTTTTTATAAACACACACATCACAATTTTCCATTGTCTTATTAACTACTGTAATTGAATTCAGAACCTCTAATAAAGATCAATTACACGTTTTATGGTATTGTGTAAAATCCAACCTACCGTGTCCATCCATATCCATAGAAATAAAAAAACTATTAAACATATAGCCCGTGACAAGTCGACAAGGTAATCGGGATATGAGGAGGTCAGACAGGGAAGACCATGCCGGATGCATTAATTCCTTTTGATGTGACTGGTCTAGTGATTAGTGACCCTGACTGCTAAGCCAGATGTCGTGGATTTGATCCCCACCCAGGATAAAAGTTAGTGGATGAGCACGACGGATTATTCTGTGTCTGGGTGTAATTTATCTAAATTATTATAAACTAGCTGTCCCGCGCAACTTCGTCTGCGTAAGTTTTCCCCGCTTTTGCAAACTTTTAAGGTTTTTTTATTATGTTTGTTTGAACGCGATAATGTTAAGAACTACTGGTCCGAATTAAAAAATCTTTTATTGTAGAATAGCCCATTTATTGGGAAAGGTTATAGGCTATATAACATCACGCTACGACCAATAGGAACGGAGCAGCAAATAAAAAAGTTGCAAAAAGAAAAAAAAATACGCAGACGCGAAGTTGCGCGGCTCAGTTATCCATTACATACGAGTCGAATTTAGCCTTACATTTTTTGGGATGACTGTGTAAGCTACACAGTAGGTACTCAACACAAGTGTTTTGTTAATACCAGTCTTTCTTTGGGGCATTTTAACATACACTACATTAAAATCTTTGCTGGCGATACTGTCTTTAACATCAACATGCTAAACAAACCTTTTTCGGACAGTAATAGCTAAAGATGATGAATTATCAAATAACATGCGTGTAAGAGTGAATACAATCAAACGCTTAATAACTATCATTATTTTGTCAGATCTTTCTGATACTGTCATAATTCTACCCACTTATTGCAACTGCTAGGTCCGTATTACGTAATTTAGACCTTAACACGATCTAAATAAATCTGCTTACGACATTGGAAATACTCGCGTGAGAAAAACGTTACTCTACCCGGAGATCATAAGCATTGAAATAGGATTTTATAAAGACTTTAATGATCAAAACATGATCCCTTATGTCCTTCAATTAATTTTTATGGCAAAAATTGTAATTATTGAAGCGGTTTTATATGATACGATCTTGCGTATAGGTACAATGTCATAAAAATTGCGATGTGTGATTTTTAAACGCACATACCTAGGTACCTAGCAAATAAATAAAATAAACTTTCATTGCCTACTAATATTGCAGCCTCCTAACACAGGCAATAGTTTGGAGACCTCCTTTTAGGCTTGTATCTCCTTTTATATCTCCAAACTATGTTGTAATTAGATTAAACACAGTAACTGGAAATAAATAATTTTTAGTTTATTATTTATTTATCTGACAGTTGTAGTTTGTTGAATGTATGTTTGTTGGTACCAGCTTAAGACCACCTCTTCCCGTGGTTGTCGTCAAGGCGACTAAAGGATTTCACACCGGAGGACGGGGATCAGCGTCTTCTGCATACTTAAAGCCTTACTGCAATTATAGCAATTACCCCCAGGATCTACAATAAGTAGGTTTTACTGGACCCGATATGTATATTTAATATATCGGCAACCGGTTTAAGTATTCACGATCTTTATGCCATATCCATAGCAAGCCCATGCGGAATTGTCAGAATCTTGTCATAATGGTAAATGGGAAGATGTTTCGATGCATTTGTGAGCACAAATGCAATGAGGCGCATGCACGCGCCTAAAGATGTCTGCCGCGTTTGCGCGTTGAAGCATTTCTAAGCGCAGCTCTCCAATTACAATCATGACAAAATGTTGACAGTTACGCATGGGCTTGCCGGAGACACGGACCAAAGATTGTGAATAAACACCCAGCTCGTTCTTCGTGTTTCGGCTGCCTGCCCCTGCTTCCAGTGCTGTGATAGATTTCGTCCATTTTTCCTTTTCATCTATAGCATGTGTCCTGCCCACCTCCATTTTAATGTAGGTTTTGCTTTGTAATATGTGTTAATATTATTTTTAGGTAGGTACTTAGTAAGTAGGTATTAATGCTTTTTTTGTTTAAAACTACAGAGTACGTAGTCCTTTTTGTAATTTCTTAAATTGGTCAAAATGGCCTTTTAATTGCAATAGAGTATCTATAGGGTTTTTTATATAACTTAATGAAGAGATGAGCAGGTTGTGCACCTGACGGAAAGCCACTACCCATAACAGCATCAGGGTCACCCAATTCCTAGTTTGAAAAATATTTGAATGTCATCACACCGCGCTCCTCATTTGAGACATTAGTTCGAATAACTGATTTGTCCAGTAATTACAGTTGCTTCTCTTCTTCAACCAAAGCACAGGGATACGATAACATTACCTATATTTCACGAAGAAATACTGACAAGTGACACTGTTGTGGAACTGACGAAGACGGCCTATGACTCAGACCTACCAGTCGCTTAACTATATATTTTATTATAAAATTTATATGAGTAATGCAATCGTAGCCGTAAAGATACCGTGCCTCAGTGTAAAGACGTTGTAAGTGTAGTGTGTAGAAGTACCGACAGTACAAATAATCAAAATGATCAAGTCCAGGCGAGGGTAGTTGAAAAACCCCGCGCCTCACGGAGACATCGCTAAGCTACCATCAGTCGACCCGTGACCACGATCGGTGCAATTCGATCGAAACGCCAAAAGGTTCGTACCTTTAAATAATTCACGCGATTAAGTTTTGAAATATATCTAATATGTATAAAATCGCGAAAGTTTAAAAACAGAAATATAACTAATATTATATTTTGCTATAAAACTCAATACTATGGTACAAGCCTTGTGCCACATACAATTGACGGACACGAAGTACCGCACTTAGAACCAATACTTACGAAACACGAAGTTTCGATCCGTATCCAGAAACTCCTTACCGCCATCGCCCCTATTAACTAAAGAGCAAAGTATTTGTATACATTAATTTATTAACCATAAGAAAATCTCGAATCTATTGTCTACTTGTTTGTGGCTTCGTTTCTTTAGTGTTAGAACGGATGGATGATTTTAAATGCAATGTTAAAAGCTGATTTTATCGAGCAGGACTGATTAAATCTTAGCTTTGTTTAATCCTTTTTGAAAATAAGAAGCTTTTTTATCTGATTCGCCGGTTTATTCTACTCACATTAACACGTCATAGGTACTTACGAATTAGGTAACTATTTGGAAATTAATAAACACAATTTTCATATAAAACTTACTCATTAAAGTATACAGTTAGATTAATTAAACCATGGACTAAGAAAATATAGGTATGATTCGGTTAGACTAAAGTATAAGTACCACCAATTTAATTCATATAATCTACAACGTGTAACAGAAAGGTGTGGTCATATTCAAGGGTTAGTATGTGCCCGTGATACTGAGTGCACATACCTAATTTTATCAAAATCCGAGCACCCTAAAATTTTATTTATGAATGAAAAAGTTATCAATTAAAAAAAGTACAACTAAAAAGTTCTATGCCATAATAATCCCATCGAATTTTGCACCCGGGGAGGTATTGCCTTTCGTTATTGAAATTTGACAAAAAGAATAGTTTGATAAACTTTCGCGATTTTTACACTTTATAAAATTATATATACTACAGGTATTAATCGCGTGAATAATTTAAGGTAAAATACCTTGTTTGTTGCCCGACGTTTCGACCGTATTGCAAAGGCCGTGGTCACGGGTAGACTCAGTTTACCCGTGACCACGGCCGTTGGTATATATTTTACCTTAAAATATTCATGCGATTAAGACCCGTAGTATATATAATTTTATAAAAAGAATAGGTATGCCATAATAACAGTCTCCTAACTGATTTCGGCTACGGCTGTCTATAATCACAATTTACATAATAATATAATAGTTTAAAAATGTTTTGTAAAAAATATGTAAAAACTAAAAATAATATCTAAATCAAATTAAATTAGTCCAATTAGCAAAAGTGTGATCGTATTATAACTGGCATCTTAAAAATTAAAACGTTACAAAAATTTAACTAGAATAGCAGTTCAAAATATAATTACAAAAAATTACAAAATTGTGACATAACCTACAAATTGAACTACAATGAAACGCGCGTTAATGATGTGGGTAAGTGAAACATAACCTAGGTCATTGTTACTCTCACGACACGACCAATTACCGTTTAAACATTTTCACGGATCTCCAATATAAAATAAATAAAGTTGATCCCACTACGTATGGGCCCACACACATACACACCTAACGCTCACATTAATTAGTCTATCAGTAATATTGATCAAGGCATTGAGCAACATCACACACATAGAAAAGTCTCCGAGGAATCTTCACTAATATACTGTCAAAGGTTAGGTCCGTGAGTACAATTTTGAGTAACTTTGTTAGTGAACGAATTTACTTGATATAAATAGGATGCAGTCCAACTGATATGCACATTCGGTGATCATCCTGTGTTAGCACAACAGCTTTAAATATGAAGCTGGTAATTAATTCTTATATTTATTTTAAAAGTATTATAACGGTTAAATAAAACGGTTTAACTTTAAATTTAAAATTTAAAAAAATAACGACCTTGTTTCTTGAATTGTTAACGTGATTTTCAAAATGGATTGCAGTGATAAATATTGTAATATAGTATTTTAGGGTTTGATTTTTAATTATTATTTTAACAATTTTTTGAGTTTTAATTTAATACAAAAATTATAATTGAATACTTTTGATGCCTTAAATATAAATAATCATATTACGAATTTTAAAATGTTTTATGATTGTTTTAAAATTGTGTGTAATAATAGTGATTTATAAAAATATTTGTGTTCTGTGTCTCATATATCTAAATAATGAGTATGTGTTTGCCTTTGTGTATATTGACCTGTGTGCCAATCAAGGGCTTCCCTTTCTAACTCCGGCTCAACAAGAATTTATGACAATCTGGATAAACATTAACTTGACGTATTATTTCAGTTTCTGATTACTTGAAATTATTACCTTGAATAATTTGTACCAATTTTATCTTTTCAGTTTATTATATTAACGGTCATAGCATGCAGCTATGCAGACAAATTGGATAGGACCTATTTGCCGCCTGCAAGCGCAGCGAGTGCTGGTGGCAGCCCTGGATCGTTGACTGCCCCAGGCACTGAACCCGGGCTTGACCTGTCTTCAAGCAAGCCTCCAGGTTCATCATTTGGCCCAGCCGCAGGCCCTGCTGCAGGTCCAGGATCTTTTGGATCATCACCTACCCAAACCGCATCTGGACAACCCGATTTCGGTCCATCTGGTCCTCAATACAACCAGCCTGGTACATCAGACACTGCTGGTAGTCCAGCTATCGGTCAGGGCGCTCCTGGATTCGAACAGGTTTCTTCTACGTTCGGAGGTCAAGCACCTGCTAGTTATTCTGGACCATCGCAGCCTGAACGTCCCCGTGCATCGCTTGACAGAAATGCTGAAATCCTGAGCTATGAAAACCATATCGATGGAGACAATTTCGCCTACAGCTTTGAAACTTCTAATGGAATAGCTGCTGATGAATCTGGTGTAGCTACGAACGGTGTCCAAGCCCAGGGTGGTTTCTCGTACATTGGTGACGATGGTCAGCATTACAGCGTGAGGTATACCGCTGATGAGAATGGATACCTGCCTTATGGTTCTCATTTACCGACTCCTCCTCCCATCCCCGAGGAGATTCTGAAGTCTTTGGAGCAGAATGCAAAGGCAGCCGCTGCTGGAACTCAAGAAGGTAGGCCTATGTAGTTTAGCTAGAGTTTAGATTACTTTCAGTTTCCGTCTATGCTGATATTATTTATTATAATACGTTAAAATGTAGCATCATTACTGCAGTGAAATTAAGTAATTTGAGACCAGTTGTTTGAGGACTGCATCAAAAATCCTCAAGAATATATTTCACATTGATGATAAAAAAAGTGTTCATTTACTCGCTTGAGTGTTAAAAATTAAGTGTTCTGAGTAACAGCCTAGATGCATATAGATGTGATAATGAAATTGCAACAGTTATGATATGTAAGAGATTTCAAAGCGTGTAATTTGTTTTGGTACTGAAAAAGCAAAACTGTTACAAATTACAACGGTTTTTGGCTTTATTACTGTTACATCACTACCAATTTGCAATTAGTCTTAGATATTTGAAGTATTTTTCATTATTGACTTTTAACGGTTTTTGTTAGGGTTTTCTGATGTCCCGTATGCCGGTTATGACCTACAACAAATAGTGTTGACCCTATTGCGAGTAGGTAGATATAAACTATATTGGTTCATTAAAAACAATAAAAAGAACATTAAAAAGGGTCTTTTTAAGAAACGTTTAAAAGAGATACAGAGCTATGATGATGAAACCATTTACTTATAGCGTTTCTTTCGATTACTCCAAATTAAAAAAAAAACTCATTATATTGTGGACGAACTTAGTTTTTCATTGCTTTTTAAGACGGATTATTACTCTGATTAGTAAAAAAATATTTATTTTCACTAAAGATTAAGGGTATTTATTTTATAATTATATTTTTACTTATAATTTTGATAGTATAACAAATAATGCGGTATTGGACTAGAATATGTCGATATCATATCGACATATTCTAGTCCAATACCGCATAAATCATACTCGTCTTACGAGTAATATTATAAATAATAAAAACCTCATACGATTTTAAAAACCTAATAATAAATAATATAAAAAATATTAAAGGTAATACTTAAATAATATAAAAAAATCGGCTCATAAAAAATAGTCACCTCAATACCATGAAAATAAAGACAAGAAGAAAGAATAAACCTAATAAAATCTATTGCTGACCTTGTAGTGTAAATAACAAATATATATTTATAAATATATAATATACATTAAAGTATATTTATCAGTTGTCTGGTTGGCATAGTACAGACTCTCCCTAGTTTGGGATCAGATGAACGTGTGTAAGTTGTCCTAAGATGGTATTAATTAGATGTTATTATATATTTACTGCCATTGTACGATTTTTGTAAAAAAAATTTTACTTAAAAAAAATATATATATATTGCTCGGAAACACGTGCAAAAAAAAAATGCTATTGTGTAGAAGGTTTATAGTTTGCAATCGGCATTATAGTTTTATTATCTACTTAAAGTTCAAAAGCGGGCGCTAAAGCTTTTTAATATTGTTTTTATAACTACTGTTGAACAAATTACCTATAATAAAACACTTAAGTTTTCAATAGACTATTTTAATCTCATCCAATACTTTTTTATTCTTTACAATGACCGCCTCTATTAATTACGAGTCATTACCAAGTGGTCGATATTAATTGACTGGTCAATTATTTTTTTATTATTATTTATTTCATTATACGTAAAGAGCAGTACAATAATTAACATCAAAAGTATTTTTTCATTAACAAACAATTATGTAGTTGATTGTTTTAATTTTTTTAGGTGCTTACAACCCGCATGAAGACGCGGACAACCCGCATGAAGACGCGGAGGAAGGGATCATTGGGTCTCAGCAGTACGATGATGCATCCTACCCAGCTCAGGCTGGCCAGCTAACCGGTCAAGGTCCAGCTTCTCAATATGATGCTCCTGGCGCGTCTCCTGGTGTACGAAGACCTGGACAAGCTCTGGCCGGTCAAAAACCTACTTCGCAATACGGTGCTCCCGCTTCTTCTGATTCATCAAGGCCTGGATCGCAAAGGTTCCCATCTTCATCAAGCCAAGGTCCTTTCTCTGAGTATGGTGGATCTACTGGAACTGACGATTCTTCTAAATCTCAAGCCAACTTTGATGCTCCTGCTTCACAATATGGCGCCCCTGCTTCTTCTTCTAACGCTGGAAGGCCAGGTTTCCCATCCAGTGCCAGCAAAGTACCAACCTATCAGTTTGGTGGCCCAGCTGGATCACCTTCTGGTTCAAGACCGGGATCTCAAGGACCAACTCCTCAATATGGTGCCCCTGCTGGTTTGGCTTCTGGTTCAAGACCGGGACCAGCTTCTCAATATCTTGCACCCGCTGGATCGCCTTCCGTTTTACGACCGGGATCTCAAGGACCTGCTTCTCAATATGGTGCCCCTGCTGGTTTACCTTCTGGTTCTTTGACCCAAGATAGCCAGTCTCCTACTTCTCAATACGGCCCTGGTTCTACTCCCTCTGGTTCTTCTACATTAGGTAGCAAATCTCCGCTATCACAATTTGGTACTCCTACTGGCTCCAGAAGACCTGGCCAGCAATACAGTCAAGACTCGGGATACCAGTATAGTTCTCCTAATGCTGCCAACAGGCCTGGTAGCTCTCCTTCTCAGAGTAGCTCATCACCTGCTTCGCAATATGGAACCTCTGGTTCATCTCCTTCAGGTTCTACTCGACCTGGATCCCAAGGTTTCCCAACCCAAGGTACCCAATCCCCTTCTTCTCAATACGGTGTCCCTTCTGGATCTTCTTTTGGTTCATCTAGACCTTCTGGATCTCAAGGGTACACACCTCAAAGAAACCAGGCTCAAACTCCTCAGTACCGTGCTCCTGGTGCCACTTCTGGCACTGGTGGCTCTGTTCGACCTGGTTCCTCATCACAAGATAGCCCTAATTCAGGATATCAATATAATACTCCAGACGTGCATTCTACTGATGCTTCAAGACCTGGATCCCAAGATAAACCTACTTCTCAGTATGGTGCCCCTGGTTCATCAGCTTCTGGTTTTACTAGACCCGAATTACAAAGATTTTCAGCCCAGGGTACAAAATCCCCTGCTTCTCAATATGGTGCTTCTAGCTCTTTTCCTTCTGAGTCTACCAGACCTGGATCACAAAGGTTCCCGTCCCAAAGCAGCCAGTCTCCGGCGTCTCAATATAATACACCAACCGGACCTTCAACTGGTTCCCTAACACCGTCTGGAGGTAGCCAGTCTCCGGCTTCTCAATACAATGCTCCTGGCTCCTCTACAGGTACTGGCGGTGCCTCTAGACCCAGTTTTAACAATCAAGATTCTGGATATCAGTACAATGCTCCTGGTGCCTCTCTTTCTAGCTCCACGAGGCCCGGAGCCCAAGGACCAGATAGTCAGTCGCCAACTTTGCAATACGGTTCAGCGCCAGCTGGTTTTGTAAGGCCAGGATCTCAAGGTTTGCCGTCCCAAGGTAACCAATCACCTTCATCCCAATACGGTGCCCCAATTGGATCTTCATCAAGTTCCATTACACCTTCTGGTTCTCCAGATTTTTCATCTCAAAAAAACCAACCTTCTGTTTCTCAATATAATACTCCTGAGACTAGACCTTTTGGATCGTCTAGTTCCCGTTTCCCTTCGCAGATTAAGCAAGATTCTGGATATAAATACAGTGCTCCTGGAACCTCTACTCCAGGGTCCGCTGGACCAGGATCTCCGGCTGCTTCTTCTCCTTCAAACCAATATGGCGCTCCAGCTAGACCTACATCTGGCAGCACTGCACAGTCTAGACCTCAAAGTTTTGGACCTCAGGGAAGTCAAACGTCTGGCTCACAAGACCTTCAGCCTCTTGATGATGATTCTCCTACTTCTCAGTACAGTGCAGCTGTTGGTTCTGTGCGACCTTCTGGATCTCAAGGTTTTCCTTCCCAGGGTAGCCAAAAACCTTCATCTCAGTATGGTAGTCCATCATCTGTTTTAACTCCAACTGGACAACGTGTCCAACCTGGATTCAACCAACGGCCTCAGTTAGGTTCTTTGGCACCTTCTGTTCTCGCTTCTGGATCTGCTCCTACAGGACAAGGACAAACCGGATATGAATATAACCGCCCACAGACCCAGTTTGGATTTGGTAAAGATCAACAGGGATCAAGTTTCTCTAGACCATCTGGATCAGGATTTAGACCTTCTAGCTCCACAGGCTCTACCAGCCCTGTATCTGATTCTAATTTCGGCAGAGGACCATCTCAAGGACCTAATAGCTCTGTAGGAAATAATTATGCTCCATCTGGTCAACCTGATATATCTGCCCCTTCTGGCACTAGTCTTATTACCGCTTCCAATGCATCCAATTACCCGAAACCAACCGAATCTGCCAACCAAGGCTATCCTACTGGTGGCATGTCATCTGGCTCAGTGCCAACTGTCAATGGTCAAGATAGTCCCATCTCTAGTACTGGTCAGTACAAACCTACACGTCCTGGCGCCACATTCCCTAGACCAGGTAGCACAACCGGAACATTCGTTGCCACACCTCAATATCAACCATCTGGACCCAAATCTTCCATGCCTGACTCTGCTCCCTATCAGTACAATCGTCCAGGATCTGTAAGACCTACATCTGGGTTTGCTCAGCCAAACATAGGCTCATCAGGACAGAACAGGCCAGGTCAGACCGGACCTCAGTCCAGCTTTGGACCTGCGGGACAAGATAAACCCGGACAGACTGCTGCTCAACCTGGTTTCAGTACCTCAGGACAAGATAGACTTAGTCAGACTGGCTCTCAGGCTAGTTTCGCACCTTCAGGGCAAGATAGTCCACTATATACCGGCTCTCATCCTGAATTAGATTCTTCAGAACAAGACAGACCCGGCCAGACCGGATCTCAACCTAGCTTCGGACCTTCAGGACAGATTACACCCGAACAAATCGCTTCTCAACTTGGATACGGTACCTCAGGACAGCAGAGACCAGGCCAAACTGGACCTCAGTCTAGCTTTGGACCTACTGGACAGGACAGGCCTGGACTGCCTGGTCAGACAAGCAGACCAAAGGAGAACTTCGGTGGACCTCGTCAGCCCCCTAGCTTTAGCCCTGAAGAAGGTTACAAGTACTAAATAAACTAAGAATAGATTAATTAATTTGTAAATAGTACTTCAGCATTAGACAAAATGAAAAAAAAAACGAAACGCTCGAACTAAATATTGTGTACATATTTATACGGAAAGTATGAAATATAATGAAGAATCACTGTGTGATCGACTATTAAATAAAATAAAATGCAAAACTCCTTAATCTTGTTTTTATTAATTACAAGCTGACCCGCGCAACTTCGTCTGGGTAAATTTTCCCTTTTTTCTTTTCTTCCTTTTTTTTTTACAACATTTTTCATTGCTGCTCCGCTCCTATTGGTCGTAGCGTGATGTTATAACCTATATAAATGGGCTATCCAACAGTAAAATATTTTTTCAATGCGGCTCAGTAGTTCCTGAGATTATCGCGTTCAAACAAACAAACTCTTAGGGGTATGAAAAATAGATGTTGTCCGATTCTCAGACCTACCCACAAAATTTCATGAGAATCGGTCGAGCCGTTTCGGAGCAGTTTAACAACAAACACCGCGACACGAGAATTTTATAAAATAGATATCATTGCCTTACTTATTATTTGTTCAATCCCTTGATTTTGTCGTACCATTCATCATTTTCTTATTTTTGTAGTTTTTCATTCACAATTTCATGTATGAATTATATTTTATTTTAAAGATTGTTTGTTATTGGCAAAACCAATATTTAATGTAAATCAATGAAGCACTATCAAGTACAGTTTTATTACTCAAATAATAACTCATTAGCGAATCATGGGTGATTAGGTGACCCTTGCCCAATGTATAAATCGTGCGAGCGATGTACGTACATTCTATTTCATCGTGTTAATTATTGTAAATTGCCTAATGGTAGCGTGTTCACAAAAATATTACAAAAATTAGAGAGGTAGGCATAGTTTCTTAGATTAATTTGTGCAACCTAACTGAGAATTACTTCGATCTTACAATAATAAACCATAATAGGCAGTGAAATAACTTGAGAGTAAGGTCTTTTATATCGTTAGAAACCGCATTTATTGAAGGAGTTTCTATGTAATACTCATTGAACCAAAGCAACAGAGCATAACTTTTACCAAAAACATATTTATTTTATCTTTAATTATTAAAGACGCCACAATACTGGAAGTAGGAAATAATGTTTGTGTCTTATGAGACATAAAAAAAAATCTTAGACACACAATTATAACTAGACTCAAAACAACGATTTTTAAATCATAAAGAATTGATATAACAAATCCTTGGTTCAGGGTCATAGGTTTGACTGTTGCACCAACCGACCATGAAGTAACATTACTTAAGTTAATAGACTCCCTCAAATCTAGAGCCTAGCATCGCAACCTATCTTTACAACAATTAAGATAAAATCGCTACAATTTCATAACGCATGTATTGTTAGCTTCTGACCTCTTGTTAGATTTTGTACTAATTACAGTTCTATCCAATTAAGATATGTCGAACAAAGTGCTGTTTGAAATGTATTAACTTCCTTTGATTCGATGTAACTTGGAGTTTCTTTATTGTTCTTTGTAAGTGAAGGGAAGAGTGTCATGCCTCCTTTACTATAATAGTAACTGTTATGTTTATTTAGTTCATACTTACAGTAAATTGTGCCTAGTGCACGTTTTATGGAAAGTTTAAGTAGACATTGTAGGGCTTCGTTTTTGTAGGTGGGATTGCGATAAAAATTACCTACATCAAGCTACCTCCATAATGAATTTCATCAAAATCAGCGCAGTGTATTCGCAATAAAGCTTGAAGATTTTTTTATAAAAAATAAAAAAAACTTCAAGCTGAAGATAAGCTTTTATTAGTACCTACAAATGACGTGTAAACAATATATAAATATGCGCCCCTAAATTTTTTCCTGAAACAAAACATACAGATTTAAAGCGAATTTATTTCTCCTCCAAAGTAAAAATTTAATTCTCGCACAGCTTTCGTAGTTGTTTATCCTTAGGCAGACCAAAAGCTAAACCTAGACACCCTAGTGAATTAAAAAAATAGGAATATAATCCACTGAGTGCTAAAATAAATAAAGAAACAACTTAAGATCCAATTACAAAACTAAAACACAATATCGATTATCCTAACCTTCAAAAGCCCAAACATTGAAATGCAATATATTATAAACATAAAAACGCAATAAACGTTAGATTACAGTTAACAAGAGTTAATAACTGTAGTTATTGTGAGTATTAAACGATATATGCGAACCGTTTTGTGAAGAAACCGAACCGTGTGTGACGCAACCGTATTACGGCCGAGTCGTGAGATGAAGATGCATTCAAGTCTGGCCGAAGCAAATTGGCATGCAAACTCGAACTCTAGAAATACTTTATTTATTGTAGCATATGCAATACTTGTGATAAATCTTTGACAAACTTGACATGACTTCATTTACATTTGCGTCATGTTCACAAAGGTTAGGTAAACCTACTAATGATGGTTTTGAAAACTTGCAGTAGTACTTTTTTGGCTGACTGGTGGAGGATTTCTGTGATTGCCTGGGTTGATTGAGGTAACAATAGATCGCGTAATGGCTTAAGCCAGAGACTTGAAACTGACTAACTAAGCTCCTATATAGAACAATTTCAAAAATGCTCTATATTTAAAAACTTTACTTTCACACTTAATCCACAGAATTTGGCCCCCACGATTTAAATGGGAAAATTATAGTATGTATACTGCATTCGGTGTGTTAATGGTGATAGTATTTCTGAATAGATCTCGCATATACGTAAAACGACTTGATATAAGTATATCACTCTATTATTATCTGATCACTCTCAGTAATTCGTGAATTGATCACAGGAAATTTGTTAACGACTTTAATGGCTTTAGATTTAGTTGGTTTGCGGAAACCACCTTTATTATGGTAATAATATACAGTACAGTATAGACGTCATAAGATTTATGACTTATTTTTTAAATTTCATAAAGGAAACTTACTTAACTTTCTGAATTTGATACGTCTATTTTTTTAAGTTGATAATTCGTTATTTTTTTATTACAAGTAAATTGTTTTTTTTATAACAATTATTCACGCCAATACATCTCATGGGCACTGTTATGTTAAAAAGTAATGGCGTATGTGTGCGTAAGCGCACTAATAACAGTATTCACGCTATCGAGTGTGACGTTGATTGCACAGATATACTCTTAGAGTAGTGGTACACGACCTGAAAAAGTATTTATTTTTTCTAATACTTGTTTTTTCAATTGGAAGATTTATTTTTCGCATCTATTGGGTTGCGCAAAAGTATTGTCATAATTTGAATAAGCTACCATCATGTTCGAAATGAAAAAGTTATGTTCTCATGAAATCTTCATTTACACATACACATATCAACCCATATGATGTCCCACTGCTGGGCATGGGTCTCCCCGGTAGAACTTACTGGTATGTAGATCCTGGGGGTAATTGCCATAATCGCCACGCTTGGCGAGCGGGTTGGCGATCGCAGGAAGGCTTTAAGTACGCAGAGGACGCTGCTGCCCGCGCTCCGGTGTGAAATCCCTTAGTCGCCTTGACGACACCCACGGGAAGAGATGGCCACACGGCAATCTTCATTTGAAAATGTAATATTCAAGACATTAAGTCGAAAATATGATATCGCTCAAATGACCACCCGAGTTCAACTACAATTGTGCTCGTTTTACGGCGTTTTGAATTTTTGCTCGCAAATCTCTATTTCTTCAAAACGGCTTGTAAGGTTTGTGGTTCTTGTGGTAAACACGAGATTTTAAAATCTCCAAAGTGTTAGACTCAATATTATTCTAATCCGTTATTTAATATTGTTCATTATATTTTTATCAGAGTTTAACTCGTTACTACTTAAAAACGTTATTGAGATTTGATTTAGACGGTTGACATTCAAAATGTAAATGTCGGTAGTGACATCACATGACGTTGACATCTGTCATGCGGATGTCACTCCGACATGGAGAGGGTATAGAAAGATGGCAGACAGATTGTATTCGCGTGTTGAACAGTGCGGTCGTTTGGAATAGCTCAAATAAATCCGTTTATTTCTTTGTAATCCTACGCATTTTTATTGAAGTTCGAATTGATCCTTCAGCTCAGAAGAGGGATAAACAAAGCCCACTAGTTATTTCCGCGCCAGGCGCGTCCTGTGAAATTGTAGTTCGTTTTTTTTTCTTTTTGTGTATTTTTGCGCTTCAGTCGCGTTTGAATAATATTATGAACAGTGATAGTGATTATGTACATCGTAATAGTGACCGAATCTGAAAGTGATGTCGTAATCGAAAGAACCGTGAGAAATCGAAAATTCGAAATAGATGTGAAATAGGATATCGTTCGCATTTGAAACGTAAACGCCGCGCTGTTCAAATTCAATTCGGAGTAGTGGTTCATTGCGATCGTTTACGTTCGACGCGTCGCGATCATTCGCGTTTGGCGCGTCACGATCGGTCGAGTTCGACGAGACACAGTTGTTGGATTTCGACCACGCTGTCAGCGTTCATCGAGACCATGTCACCGTGGTCACGTCGCAGATGTAGTAAGTCAACTGAAGATAGCAAGTAAGTCGTTCCAATTCTAATCATAATAAAACTCGGTTCTTAATGACGGAACTAATTAGATCAATAGCTAATAACCGTCCTGAAGGTAATAAATTTTCGATGTTTTAAGATTGACGTACAGGGTACATCCCAGTTAACTAATAGTTATATTGTAAAAGATTGTGTGATTAGGTTATACTTTTGCTGGGCTACTTGATATAATATAATGCCCTGATTTCCGGATGCACTTTACCAACGAAACTGCGGTTTACTCTTGTCAATGAAATATGTGCAATTAAAGTGAATTGTGACATTGACTACTCTGGCACTACGTATATTAATGGTTCCTAAGGGAATGCTCTGAGAAGGAGTATTAGTTAATGCCCAGCAAGTAGGTATTATTTAATAAATGGGACCGGCGCATTCATAATTTTAAACTTGTCATTCGGTTGATAAAGGACATAGGCATGTTGCACGAGTTCCAAATTCAAAACTGTCGTAGCGAATTCTGATAATTAACTTTTACTGAACAATATGGCAAATCCATGGGCGAGCTGACAAATCGAAAGATTCAATCTGAAAATTCTGGACGCTCTCATTATACCTGGGATGAGACATGATGACATTACTTTAAATAGTATTTAACGAAGTTCAATTATGATTAAATACGTCTGTTGATAAGACTTTCACTGGTAAAAGCCTTGTTAAAGTTGTTTTTTTTTGGTTACCAAGTGAAAAGTAGGTAGGTATACCGGAAAACATTAAGTGACGTATTTGATACGACAGTAGAACCAATGAAGCAGTGATGAGTTGGCAAATATTAGAAATGAATCTATACGCAAAATATTAATATTTATTGATAAAGTACATCCATGGTTAAATTTCAAGGACTTAGTTAAATAGAGAAAACGATAGCGACGTTAATGACAGCCATGATGAAAGTGACAAACGAATTGAGATAATAAATAAAAACGAAATTATTAAATGGGTACCTAATACATACGTGTACAATTTGATTGTTGTAGTCGAGAAGTGTTTAGATCTGAGTGGTCACGTGTGTATACATGTTTGTGTAGATGACACAGTTCGCAACAGACTATGTTGAAGTGACTTGGGAGCGTCAGTGCTATGTACACAAATGATGAGATGACGCAGATTGCGACATACCACGCTAGTATAGGTGGCGAGCGCTAGGATTTTAGTATATATAATGTGACTATTGAGACTGTACCAATATGGGTTGCGAGCGCCAGTGCCTAATTGACACAGATGACGCAGATCGCGACATACCACGCTAGTATAAGTGGCGAGTGCCAGGATTTTAGTACAGATAATGTGACTAATGAGACTGTACCGAAATGGGTTGCGAGCGCCAGTGCCTAATTGACACAGATGACGCAGATCGCGACATACCACGCTAGTATAGGTGGCGAGCGTCAGGATTTTAGTACAGATAATGTGACTAATGAGACTACCAATGTGGGTTACGAGCGCCAGTGCCTAATTGACACAGATGACGCAGATCGTGACAGACCATACCGGTGCAACAATGGGTTGCGAGTGTAAGTGCTTTAGGTTCGTATGACGTAGATCTTGACGGACTGTGGCGCCATGGGTTGTGAGCGTTCAGATGACGCAGATCATGACAGACTGTGGTACCATGGGTTGTGAGCGTTCAGATCACGCAGATTATGACAGACTGTGGTGCCATGGGTTGTGAGCGTTCAGATGACGCAGATCATGACAGACTGTGGTGCCATGGGTTGTGAGCGTTCAGATGACGCAGATCATGACAGACTGTGGTGCCATGGGTTGTGAGCGTTCAGATGACGCAGATCATGACAGACTGTGGCGCCATGGGTTGTGAGCGTTCAGATGACGCAGATCATGACAGACTGTGGTGCCATGGGTTGTGAGCGTTCAGATGACGCAGATCATGACAGACTGTGGTGCCATGGGTTGTGAGCGTTTAGATGACGCAGATCATGACAAACTGTGGTGCCATGGGTTGTGAGCGTTCAGATGACGCAGATCATGACAGACTGTGGTGCCATGGGTTGTGAGCGTTCAGATGACGTAGATTCTGACAGACTGTGGTGCTATGTGTTGTGAGCGTTCAGATGACGCAGATCATGACAGAGATTTATTTTATTAAGTGGATGCAGACGCGGACGATAGATTGAAGTATACACAATATTAATTGCAAACTTGCGATATTGGATCTAGGGTCCGGTTCTGACTGTGTACAGCATTCCTTTTAATATACATTAACAGTAATACAAAGTTTTAATCATGGCAGACTTTGGTACAACGTTCGCGGCACAGCCGGGTCCTCGGTGTGGCCGGTGGCAGTGGAAGTGTTGAAGTTTGGATCTGTTGCCGTTGAAGTTAGAATTTGCCGTTGCTCTCTGATGTTGGGTGCTTTTATTCTCCTTCACACTTCCTCACTATTTAGTGGATTACCATAAAACGGTGTATGATTTTGATAACGATCTGTAAATTTTATCAGAATAGAAATGATGTAAATCTTATGATTTAGGTGTGAGGACACACCTTAATTAGGATGGCCGAGCTGTTAGACTCAATATTATTCTAATCCGTTATTTAATATTGTTCATTATATTTTTATCAGAGTTTAACTCGTTACTACTTAAAAACGTTATTGAGATTTGATTTAGACGGTTGACATTCAAAATGTAAATGTCGGTAGTGACATCACATGACGTTGACATCTGTCATGCGGATGTCACTCCGACATGGAGAGGGTATAGAAAGATGGCAGACAGATTGTATTCGCGTGTTGAACAGTGCGGTCGTTTGGAATAGCTCAAATAAATCCGTTTATTTCTTTGTAATCCTACGCATTTTTATTGAAGTTCGAATTGATCCTTCAAAAGGAATAAGTCTGTTCCTTTCTGGACGGCAATTTCAAATTTCCAAAACGGGAGATCACTCGGCCCGGAAATGAGTGTCTCAAAATCTCCATCGTATCCTGAGCTATTTGGGGGATTGCTCCGTCCTATTGATTGTTTTACATCTACAAATAAACTTTACATGAAAACATTTTTTTTTCTTTATAACTTAATGTTCACCAACTTAAATAAGTGGTCTGAAGTGATCTGTAATTCATAGGAACAAAACGATATATATGTGTGCATGGGTCGATTTAGGTACAATCTACATAAGTCACAATCAGATGCATAAAAAAAACGTATACAATAAATGCATTTTTGAAAGATAGAAAAATTTGAAATCCAGACTCAGGAATCGAACCCGAGACTTCCGTAGCCAAACCGGGGCCAGAAGCGAACCACCTATCTGGACTATGTTATTAGATTTCGAATTTTTCTATCTCTTGTTGCTCGCGAAATTAGGCCTTCGCAGCGACATCTAGTCGGTAGTTAAAGAACTATCACGGCTTTTGTTATTGCTTCGTTACAGAGAGCATTTTAACAAATTAGGATGTTGCAGGCCGAATATTAAAGTAATTTTTATAGGCATTTCTTGCCAATAACTTTACAAATACAATAAATGCATTTTTGAAAGATAGAAAAATTTGAAATCCAGACTCAGGAATCGAACCCGAGACTTCCGTAGCCAAACCGGGGCCAGAAGCGAAACACCTATCTGGACTATGTTATTAGATTTCGAATTTTTCTATCTTTAAAAAATGCATTTATTGTATTTGTAAAGTTATTGGCATGAAATGCTTATAAAAATTACTTCAAAAAAAAAAACGTAGTCAGTAGAATTACAAAAAAGGTTGCTTCATTTGTTTTGAAGCTGCGATGATTTAAAATATTGCTTTTGTAAAGCGCCTTATGTAGCTGATTGTACGTTTAAGGATTACGTTCTATACTCTTGATATTTTACACTAACGCCGTGCTATAAATAAGATCAAAATAAATAACAGCAATACATCACACTGTATCATCTACATACGATCTAACGTTAATAGCTAAACATCTCACGTTGGGCGCAAGCATCAAGCATGGCTAACAAAACGACGATGGTAATCGCGTGCTTTGAACCTAGGCTTTGTTTAGTACCTCTTAATTTTAGCACGTCTGCAACATTGTTGTTCATACATGGTGTTAGTAAATTTAGGTGAACAAAGGAGTCTGTATCGTCCAGACACGTTATTTCATGCTGTCTGGCGTGGAATGTAGTGTAAATAGTTTTTGCCGACGAGTACGTTGTTTATCGCATGTAGATAATGTCCTAAGGTGTGCTGTACCGCACCGCAAGGGGCACCCTCGATCACAGGGATCCCTCTGGCTATGGGGCAATATGGCGGCACATTCTGTGATCTATGAGTCGATTGATGTCTGACATACCTACCTTTTCATGCCCACGTCAAGGCTGGATTGAAAAAAAGCGTAGACCAAAAATTGTGGTTAAATACCTAAGTGATTTATAAATATATAACTATGTATTGTAAATGAAATGATTGAACTAATTGAGTTGGCTGAGCTTTGCTAGGTATTTTTAAAGTTAGAGAGGACGTAAGTTCTTGCAATACTTACGAGATGGCGTTGTATCATAAAATTAACTCAAGTAAAAAATGTTTTTTTGTTTAGAATGGCACCATACAATTGATAAACTAAAAATATATAAACAAGAATTGCTCGTTTAATATTATTAAGGTATAGTTATAGAGTTATTTTTGTCAAATTCTAGCAGCAGACAGTTTTTCGTATGATCGCATCTTCCGTTGTGCAAAATGTGAGTGCCTTGATATGGCATAGATATCTTATTATTTTATTATTTGTTTAAATTGATAAACTGATATATAAGCGCATGGTTATAAGTGTAACAAAATTATTGCGTGAATCATGCAGATTTTATTAAATTAAAAATATACATGATACTTTTTTAATGACATGACAATAATCAATCAAGGGATTGTGGTCCCACATTACTAGCAATCCTGTAAACGTCTTCAGCTAAGTTCAATGGCTTGTATTAGGAGTGGGTCCATGTCGGTAGTGTAATGGGTAGGATTCGAACCCCCCACGGTTGCGAGACCGATGCCTTAGCCATTACGCAACCGTCGCTTGAAATTGAGTGTTTTCAGTGCTTGATTTTTTTATTTAAAGTCGTGGTTTTATGCGCTTTGGTGATATAACCCTCAATCACACAAAGTTTTGTCCCGACTGGCAACCGAAGCCATGCACAACAGTCCTACACACTTTCACTATGTCACATAGGCTGAATAACATACCTACTAGCTTCTATGTTATGTGCTTTCTCCAGAGTACTAACTACTTTTATAATAAACTTATGACCGGCTCAGGCTTCCTACTAAACACACAATATACATGTGCATGTATTACATCCTATAAACTATCCGGAAGACATTATCTGAATGATAGTAGAAATCACATCAAAATTGGTTAAGTAGTTTGAAAAAGGTAAGTATAATTACCTACTCTAATGTCTCAAATGAGGAGGGCAGTGTTATGACATTACATCCCATTCATTTTGACCCTTTTTTTAGCCCTTAAAAAGGCGGTGGGGGGATGGGGGTTTTACAAAAAAATCTTTCTTATCACACAGCTACATCACAAAATAAGTCTCTCTGTAAAATTCTGCTCCCTTCAGTTCAGGGATTTAAGCCCGGCGTAGCTAAGTGAATGTATGTGTCAGGGTTTTCATTTATATGAAGATTTCATAAATTCAGCTATAAGATTTTTTTGCCACGATAACAGACAGGACCTAATGGATTAGGCATCGATCTCGCAATCGTGAGGTCGCGGATTCGAATCCTACCCATTATACTACCGACGAGAACCCACTCCTAACACAAGCCATTGAGCTTAGTTAGGTGTTAACAGGATTGCTAATAATGTGAGATCTCAATTCCACATTGCTAGTAATATTAAAAAATATAATATATTACAATAAAAGTTTTAAAAATATGCGTCGGTATATTATCATTGACCGAGTCTCTACATCAGTGTATCTACAAGGCTTTTACGCGTTATTTATATACCGAGCGACGAACGACTAGGTAACAAACGAGGGGGGATACCTGAATGAATACATAATAAGCTTTTTAAAAGTTGTCACTGCAGAGACTTAGGCCTCCTCTCTGAGGAAAGGCAATTGTGGACGTGACAAGTCTTCGAATTTTGGATATTCGGCTTTTAGAACACGTCGGTTTCCAAAGATTTGTTAACTGTTTTTGAAAAGAGATGATAGAAAAATCACACAATGCTCAATGTTATGTTAATTTAACTGCAGTGAATGCTGGTGATTTTAAAGTCGCAAATTAATGCTATTATAGATAAGGTTGGTCCACCACTATTCGCAAGTGTTCAACAAGCCTGTTCTTATGGTCTTTTGGTTTCTTTAGGCCTTTCTTTGACACAAAAAAGTTATGCTAGGAACACATTTACAGATACTTTAATAAAAAAACAATGTTTTTTGTTTTAATAAAAATATCAAGAAGTAAATAGAATAGAATGCATTTTGTCAAAATATTGATCTACATAATTTATTTAAAAAATATATTTTTTTATTTTCCTTGGTCACGAGATAACTAAAGAACGACTTTACCGATTGCATTCATTATTTGTTTTTTAGTTTTCTAATACTCTGTTGAAGGTCTTTACGTAAAAAAAAACGGGGTGGTATGAAGTTCGCCGGGACAGCAAGTAGAAAGTTAATTTTACTTAGATGTATTAACATAATAAATTAAATTACTTTATTAATAGCATTATTTAATTATTTGACAGCTTAACCACTATATTTTGTCCACTGTGAGGCATTCTATGATCTACCAATTTCTATAATGGACTAATATAATATATTAAATAGGCACAGTACAGATTAACTATTACCTACTTGCACTTCACGTTCAACGGAAATGCGTGGTCTAATTTCGTATATAGTGCCACTAGTTTCACAATAGACTATGGCAGAAGTATAGACCTGCCATGATGACAAATCTCATAGCATTTTATGGCATTGTTATAGTGTTTTCTTTTTGTCTATAGATTTTTTGGTAGATAGATTTCGCCAACGGCTATTTGGTCTTGTCGAAATATTGTTTTATTCCAAGGATGGTTATGTTTTTCGCGTACCTTACTACCTGTTTGTATGTATGTAGAAAGCTTGAAGGATTTTAGCTTGAGAGGTATCTTTAGATTCTACTTAGGTGTGAGATTGACACTGGGTACATTAAAATTTTAAAAAATATACCTAATGGCGGTTTTTGGGCGTAAAATATTTCAGCTATTATTTAAGTCATGTTTTTTGTTTTGTTATAATATTTAAACCATAGATAATTGAAGTCTCCTAACCGAACGAGTGCACTCTCTATTCCCTCTGATTCCCTTACTCTCATAATCCGATGGGATGGAAATCCGACCGGGAAGAGATTAGGCACAGGACCGACGGCTAAACGTGCTCTCCGAGACACGGAGGGGTATGACAAATTTCGAAAACGGTTACCTTTCTATGGACCGGCACTGGTAACGTTGCTTAACTTCGCAGGCATCTTGATCTCCTCGGTCACCTCTGTATCCTGACCTAACCTAACTTTTTAATTCATAAATGAACGAATAACTAAAAATATGAGAACATTTTAGGGTGCTTAGATGAACTTTGTATTGGATGCATATACACACGGGGCTTGTAGGTACTTTTGTACAATTTTGGACCACACTCTCTATTGGGATGGCCTGTGTTGTGTTTTAGGTTCTATCTAGGGAGAGAATCCGTCCAAGGGTTTAGCGATAGAACCCACCACACGAAGCTTATGGTCATTTATTGTCCAATGTGGGATAGGTATGTAGATGCCTGTCTAAGTGTCCATATTAGGGTTGCCAACCGTACTCTAAAATGGAGTATCGTACTCTATATCTATTATCCTATACTAATCCTAATCTATGTAAACTTAGATTTAGAATGTTTGAAGTCGTATAAATCTTTTGAAAACAATGAAACATTGATAAGTGCTGCAAAAATACTACATACTAAATAATACTCTTTTTTATAAGTGCGTAATCTTTATTTTGACCCTCTTTGAAATCAGCTATACTCTATTTCTCCTAATTAAAGTTGGTAACCCTAGTACATACCTAAGTACTATTGAAATATTCCGTGGTGTAAGTACCACACCTACACCCTTCTGTGAGATTCCGGCGTGACTTATGTAAGCCAATAACTATGTTTACTCAGGCACAATTAAGCCCCACATGTGTTAGGAAACATAAAGGTATCCCCTTAGGCAAATATTTGTAACGTTTCATCTCTATCACGAAGTGGGCGTTTTGAGAGCTTCTTCTGACACCATACGAAATAATAGGATTATAATGTGATGTTTAAAATACATTCACAGGTGTTTGTTATATATTTGTACATCTTGTAAGTCAATTATTTTTACTAGAGATGTACCAACCAGTCAGTAAACCTGACTATCCAGTCGTAATTTGTAATCGGCGATTAGTCGGCAAAAATGGCCGTCCATACTAATATTATAAATGTGAAACTCTGTCTGTTACCTTTTCACTTTTTCAGATAGTTTGAGTCCTGGGATGGACATAGAATGTTTTTAATCGGGATAACCGATATCCACGCGGGCGGAACAGCGGACAAAGGTCAGTAGACCCATAATATGGGTGATTACAAAGAAGACGTCTCTCTCTATGCATTTTTGTTGTAGTTAGGTATTGTTATTGTTGTTGAAAAAGTTTTAAGACTTTTCAGTCCGAGATAATATGTCTGTGGAGCGACTGTTGGTGCAAGGAAAAGTTGAAGGCACATGATCACGCGGCAGAACCCCTATGCGTTGGACCGACCAAACAAAAGCGGCACTAAATGGTACACTTCATAAATATACAAGAATGATAGCAGAAAGGAATGGCGGCAACTTGTGAAGCGTGTCACCAACCATGGCAAGACGACTACTGCGACTCTGACGAAGTCTTTCTATGGCCTTCCCTGGGATGCCATCTACTTCCTTACCAAACTTTATTAAGATATGTTCAGCCGTTTTGTCAACAAGCAAACAAACAGACATACTTTAACATTTATAATATTAGTTGAAATAGAATCCGATGTTTATGTAACATGTATTTGATTTAACAAACTAGCGAAAAATGATGTTTAATTATTGCAAATCTTTCTTAAAAGTGATGATAGCTAAAACGATCTTCGACCTATTATAATGTAGTACTAATTACGAAAATAATTTATTATTACTCACGTTATTTTAAACGTTATTTAGTTGGTAATGTTTGGTACAATTTAATTAATCACGACTAGATTAACTATCACGTATTGATCGGAAGCCGATCTATATTGTAAGGTCATGCGAATGTAGGGACACCAAAAGTTTATATCGTTTTGCAGGACAATAGCTTTTTAGCTGATGTGTATATACACACATCAAAAGTGTCTAGGGATCAAGCATTTTTATGCGGATTTCTTGAGATTGAGATGTGGCTTTGTAATAAATTTATGATTTTATAAATTTATATGGATCCTTTTTGGTGCATTTCATAATTTGAATCAGGAACTGTGAATCAAATTCGAGTAAAAGATGAAAATCAGCTGTCAATATTTTCCCTATAAAAACATACAACGCATTGAAGACATTATTAGTGCTACTGTTTCCCTACTACTGATTAAAACCAACGTTATTATGGAGCGGCGACGTCATTTAAGCAGGGAAGAAATGCTCAGAGCCGTGGGAATGATAGAAGCTGGTTCCCGGCAACGTACTGTGGCTTTAGCTCTGAATACAAGTCAGAGTGTTATCAGTCGACTTTGGACACGTTACCGAAGCACTGGTACCGTGGCTGAGCGCCATGGAGGACGGTATCGCTGCACCACACGGAGACAAGACCGATACATTCAAATCTTAACTCGAAGAGGTCCAACAATAACCGCCATGATGTTAGCCGTGAGGCTTCATCACTCTTCAGGGAACTTAATTAGCGACCAAACAGTCAGAAACCGCTTGCATGAAGTGAACCTTCATTCCCGAAGACCGCTACGGGTACCACCTATAGCAATGCACAATCGTAGGATTCGATATCAATGGGTTCTTGAACACAGAAATTGGGCAGAAGAACAATGGCGTTTCGTGTGCTTTTCTGATGAGTCTCGTTTTGGTATGAGACCGGATACAAGACGTATACGACACTGGAGAACCCCTGGACGCCAACAGCGATTAAAATCCTGCCAGGAAGTCCATCCTTATAGTGGTGGAACCATCATGGTATGGGCGGGTATTTGGATCGGCGGAAGAACTGAGTTGATTTGGATCAGAGGCAACCTCAACGCTCAAATTTATGCTGAGACGATTGTATCAGACGTCATCGTTCCTCTACAAGTGCAAATCGGTCCCTTATTTCAGTTAATGCATGATAATGCACGACCGCACACCGCAAGAGTTGTAAGACAGACTCTCGCCGCAGCTAACATCAATGTCCTGCCCTGGCCTGCTCAGTCGCCAGACTTGAACCCGATTGAGCATGCATGGGATATGCTACAGAGAAGAGCTCTGCCGAATATGGAGGGTATCCAGTCGCAAGAAGACCTTTTTTTGTTGTTGCAACGAACATGGGCGGCCATTCCACAGCGTGATTTGGATGAACTCATTTTGAGTATGCCAAACCGATGTTCTTGTGTTGTTAGTGTTCGCGGTAGAAACACGGATTATTAATTGTTTAAGTTACCCAATAAAATTTTAAAGAAAACTGTTATTTCAATCTTTTTTTCGAACTTTAATGTTAGTGGTTCAAATGTCAAAAATCCCTTTATTAGGAAAATGGCAAATTTCTTTATTAATGCAAAGGTGACTTGGTTTATCGTTACTGTGACAAACGAAAACACTTTATTTGATGAATCCTTAAAGAAATAAAAAAAAAAAAATCAATCAGGAGAAAAGTTATTGCAAAAATATATGTTGATCCCTAGACACTTTTGATGTGTGTAGTTATTGTATAAAGAACGCTGTTGGGAGAGCCCAGCTAAGCTTGGAATCTCTAAATCTATCAAAGGTTAGTTTTCCTCTTACATTCCAAGGTCCCAGGTGTGCGAGATTCATTTTATTTTCTAATAAGTTATCGTATTACCTGACAGGTGATTTTCATAGTTATAGTGTAAAATACAAAAAAAAAAAAATATATTGAGCATTGCCAGACACTTCCCGCCGGCTATAACTTCCGTCAGACACTTTAAAATGGCCAAAAAAGGTGACATCTTATTTTCTAATGCTCGATTCTTATACTTAGGGGATTATATGGAACATATATTTGCTCAGCCAGGCAAATTGTATGGGCCATAGATTCTCCCAGACACCAAATATATTCAACCTTGTGATCGTGAAGGTATCATAAAAGTTAACTTATTTTCTGACGCTTGATTTATACATTGTATATTACTTAGTGGATTATAAGGAACTTATATTTTCTCAGTCAAATAAATGATATGGGCCAAACACCAAACTTTCTCCCAGACATCAAATACATACAGCAGCGCGAGGGTATTATAAAAGCTACTTAGCTTATATTCTGATACTTGATTTTTATATGTTAATGAGGAGATTATATGGAACATATATTTGCTCAACCAGACAAATTGCGAGACCCAACCCTTTTCCATTTCCATATCAGCAAAAACATTCAGCCGTTATATGATCGTGAAGGTATTTTAATGCTTAGCTTATAAATTATTCTGATGCTTGATTCTTAAATACTCGTATGTTACTTTAGGGATTATATGAAACTATATTTGCTCAGCCAGGCAGAATGTATGGGCCGAATCTGGTCCCAGATACCAAATACTTTTAGCCGCAATAATAAAAATAAAATGAAAAAAGGAAAAAAATATTTATTTGAAATTTGTACACATTTTACTGTTCGAAAATTATTTATCTATCAATGTATTCGAAAATTTCACAAAAATACTACACCCTTTCTAAATCCTTCAGGCAAAAGGATTGATATATGTCCAGTTCCGAGAGTAAAAAGTAAATTTGCTCAACAGCACTATATATTGTACCTAGAATATTTAATAAATTTAATCTAACCTATAAAACCAAACAGCTATCTAATTATCAAATTAAAAATAAAATTAAACTATGGCTAAAGGATTTAGGAGGATAACGATCTGGAAAAGCTTCTAACAACTGAGAAATAATATCAAAGCGATTCACACCTTAACATCATAAACAACACACAAACACACGCAAATACACATACACACACGCGCACACACACACACACATAAACACACACACTAACGTATTTTCTATCTAATATATAAAATTCTCGTGTCACAGTTTTCGTTGCCATACTCCTCCGAAACGGCTTGACCGATTTTGATGAAATTTTGTGTACATATTGAGTAGATCTGAGAATCGAACAACATCTATTTTTCATCCCCCTAAATGTTAGGGGTAGTACACCCCTAAATTTTATTTTTTATTTTTTAGACAAAATTTTTAATTTCTATTTTTTTATGATACAACATACAAAAATACATACAATCCCCAATTTTCACCCTTCTACGATCAACCCTTATTTTTTAATAGCCATTTTAGTAATTTAATCATTTTTCCTCTCCGGTCGAAAATATCTTCTTCTAATATATAAAATTCTCGTGTCACAGTTTTCGTTGCCATACTCCTCCGAAACGGCTTGACCGATTTTGATGAAATTTGTGTGCATATTGGGCAGGTCTGAGAATCGGACAACATCTATTTTTCATCCCCCTAAGAGTTTGTTTGTTTGTTTGAACGCGATAATCTCCGGAACTACTGGGCCGCATTGAAAAAATATTTTATTGTTGGATAGCCCATTTATCGAGGAAGGCTATAGGTTATAACATCACGCTACGACCAATAGGAGCGGAGCAGCAATGAAAAATGTTGTAAAAAAAAGAAAGAAAAAAGGGAAAATTTACGCAGACGAAGTTGCGCGGGTCATTGCCCACCCCTAACATTTATAACTATACTTTAATATTTTAAAGCTGAAGCGTTTGTTTGTTTGTTTGAACGCTATAATCTCAGGAACTGCGGGTCCTAAATAAAAAAATATTTTACTGTTAGATGGCCCATTTATCGAGGAAGGTTATAGGTTTTATAACATCACGCTACGACTAATAGGAGCGGAGCAGCAATGAAAAATGTTGTAAAAAAAAAAGGGAGAAAAAAGAAAAAAGTGAAAATTTACGCAGACGAAGTTGCGCGGGTCAGCTAGTATACTATAATATATATTATTATAAAACGACTGATCTAAACTAGACTAACTATTCACTGACTTTGGGAAGGAACTGATCAGGGTTTGCAAACTTATTGTACAAACCTTTTACTACAATAAAGATTTATTATTATTATTTTACAACATTAAAGTTCCGCCAAACTGTAAAACAGTTTGTTGGCAGAGCATGTTCCCTATAGTACAATTAATGTGTATTCTTTTATTTTCTTGTCTATTGTATATACCCAGCCACACGCACATAATACAATATATCTAATACTAGGCAGGTACCGTACTATGCATAATAGGATTTGACTTATTATTAACTTATATATACATAATCTTATACTATATCAACAAATTATCATAAAGTTTGTTAAAAGTTATGTAATAGTGTGATTCATAAGCTATTCTTAAACGATACTTTTGTTACATCCCTATTTCTCAATTCAAGTGGTATATCATTATAAATATTTGAAATCTAATATTTTCTACATCTTTTGCCAAAATAGTTTTTACAAGTAGATACTTCAATGCATTTATCTTTGTTCCTACTCGGTCTCTGCTGTACATAGTATTGTTATTGATTGTTTTAAATCTTCGTTACAATATTATTCTAATGCTATCAAAACACCACCTTCTCATGGGCTGGCAACATATTACATTCTATAAATAACTCTTCATAATTACTACTTTTAAATTATGATCTGATCAAATTTATATGAAATTTGGTACGGAGATAGTTTGACTCTTGGGACAGGACTTTGGTTTTTATCGCTTTAACTGACATTCACGTGGGCTGAGCCTCGGGTGAAAGCTAGGGAGAAATAAAATCATAGAAGCACATAACATTTTCATTACTAAACAGAAGCCTCTATGGTCCAGCGATAACATTGTACATATCTCTCTAATACATAGCATCTCATCTATCATACCTACATCACGATGACAAATGGCTCTACATTAACCTAATGGCTACACGTGTTGACTACTTGGAAGGTCAGGTCGCATGCCCGTGATGATTTGGGCTAATTTAAATTATTTAATTCAAAATTGACTGATCGTAGGTAGGTATATATTTATTTTATCATTTTGTGTATCCTTTTTACATGCCTGGTGATTTTAGGAATAGGCATAGTGGGTTAGGCTAGGCCCACAATAGACTGCGGCCTAATCCACCGCCGCCGGCGGCTTCGGTGTGAAGAGGCCTTAATGTTCGTGTGTAAAATAATTAACTATACGTACCGCCTTAAGCTACAAAAGGGGTAGAACTAATAAAAAGCATCTAAAAGCTTTTCAAATAGAAATGATAACTTGTCTAAGATTAGTCGGAGGTGTCTGAATAAACAACGTGTAACAGCAAGGCTTGGTCGAGTTCAAGATTCTGAATGATGCCCATAATAGTGAGATACCTATAAAATTTTAACTATATCAGAGCATTCTAAAATACAATTTAATTTTAAAGTTATTTATTTTGCACAAGGTATTATATCTTGTGCCAAATAAATATTTTTTAAAAACTTATATATACCGTCCGCTACTAACACTTCAATATTAAAATTCTCACGAATACCTTATGAGGAATGAGGGCATGAATAAGATGGGTACCTTAATATTCTTCAAAACGGTTGAAACTATCTAATTATCGCGAAACCTTGTCTCATTTACTGTCTTAAATCCTGGCCACCATACAAAGAAGCTTATATTGGAATGTATATCACGGCAAGGTCAAAAATTGATGCGCTATCGTAACGTACACAGTGTCCGTACCTGCGAGCTGCGCTAATACGACCATTCAAATAGGATTTGTATGTCAAGTGCATAATGTTAGAGAGAACCAATATATAGGGAAATATAAACAAAATAAATCGGCGAGGAAAATTGTTACGATTTGGAATATTATATGAAATCAATTACGAATTACTTACGCACTTTTTATATGCCTATTTAAAGAGGCTTTAAGTATTATTTGTGACGATAATTCTTCACAAATCGTTTCTGATATGGCTGTAATTTGAACAGATAATTAAATTACCTACAATACTTATTTCGAAAGCAATAAACATAACTTTGGTACTTATTACGAAAAATACGAATTCCTTGGTGGCGCATGTACGACTGCTGTGCAAGCGGTTGTGGGTTCGATTAATACACGGAAAAAATGTTGAATGATACGATTCTAGGAGCTTTTTAAATTATGTTGTAAAATCTTGTAAGCCATGTGATACGACACAAGATTTCAGAAGAAAAGAAAATTAAAAACTATCTGCGTCATTTTGTAGAACTAGAATATGGTTGAACATATAAATAATAATTGTTAATTAAAAACTTAATCAAAATATTAATCAACTAAAAGTTACAACAATAAAAGTTGAACTTGATAAATTATTATAGACTGAACGACTGATCAATTAATGTCCAATTATTTCTATTGTCTGTTTAACAAAAAGGTCGACAACGAATAAGAACAAAAGAAAATTTAAAACAAATAATTATGATGACCTTTACACCAAATCGATATAATAAATGCCTATAGTGCGAGCACCACATAATGCCGTCCTCGACAATTAGACAAGTCCATCTTCGTAGAGCATCATGATGTGTCGTGATTATGAAACTTCGACCACGACTTGCGTTGGAGTAGATTTAGCTGCACCCTGCTATATATACACAGTACTGATACGGTAAGGTTATCAGTTGTAAATTGAGCTTCTGCCTTTCAAGTTCTAACGAGAACAAAGCAAAATGAAATTGGTAAGGCGCGCATAAAAGCTATTGTAAAACATAAACAAATGATTAAAACGAAAGAAATATAATACAGTAATAATAGTTAAAAAGTGTAAAAGAAAAATAAAAAAAGCCCTGTTCATTGAAAAGTATTTAAATGGTTCTTAATACGTATATTAAAAAAATGTTTTTGTTATAGTTCATCGTGTTAGCTGCAGTGACTCTGGCGCAGGCCGCCAAATTGGATCGTGTATACCTCCCACCAAACGCACAAGCTTCATCAGGATCTGATAACTTTCTTCAGACTCCTCACCAATCCAACAATGGATTCCAAACTCAGAACAACAATGACAACTCCGTATCCCCTGCTTTGAATGGAAACGCATACGCTCAGAATACCAACGATTACTCCGGCGTTCCCAACGCAAACTACGCTCAAAACGCTTACTCCGGCTTTGAAGCTCGCCCTGAGCGTGCCCAGGCTGCCTTTGAAAGGAACGCTGCTATTCTTCGTCAGGACAACTCAAATGATGGAGAAACTTACTCGTACGCTTACGAGACTGAGAACGGTATCTATGCTGAAGAGAGTGGAGTGGCTACCAATGGTGTCCAGGCTCAGGGTGGTTACACTTACACTGGTGATGATGGCAAAGTTTACTCTGTGAGGTATGTGCAATTAAATTAAGCTGATACAAAACTTAAAATCAACAATTTTGGACAATATTATGTATTTATGTCGCTGCAATTAACGACTTTTGTTTCGCAGGTATACCGCTGACGAGAATGGTTTCGTTCCCCAAGGAGACCATCTGCCTACTCCTCCTCCTATCCCAGAAGAGATCCTCAAGGCTTTGGAGCAGAACGCCCGTGACGAGGCTGCTGGAATCTATGACGACGGTAATTATCATCATTTAATTGAGGACAAGAAACTTTCCATTTAGGCAATCAACTTTTACTGACAACATTTTTGTTTTTATTAAATTAAAGGATCCTACAGTGATGCTAAATACGCTCCCGCCGGTGACAACCAGCAACAGTACTACAACACAAACGCACAGCCTATCAACTACAATGAAGACTCTGTTGCTACCAACCCCGCTGCTGTCCGTAACAATGCTGGTTTTATTGGTGCTGTTCGCAACAACCAGCAACAGTATTACAACACAAACGCTCAGCCCATCAACTATAATGAAGACTCCGTTGCCATTAACCCCGCCGCTGTCCGCGACAATGCCGGCTTCAATGGTGCCATTCGCAACAATCAACAACAGTACTATAACAACAACGCTCAGCCTAACAACTTCGTTGATGACTCTATCGCCACCAACGCCGCAGTTCTTCGCAACGGTGCTGCCGAAGCAAGCAACTCTGTTGACAAAACCTACCTACCTCCTTTCGCTCAGAGCAACAACCAAAGAAATGGCAACTTCAACGCCAGAAATGGTTACAGATACTGAGTATTTTTGAGTGTTATTTGTTAAGGTATTGAATAAAGTATTATATTTAACTAGAGCGAACTATGTAGTTTTGTGTTTAAAATATTATCACTGTAACATGTAAAAAGTCAAATTTCAATGATTTGATACAACAACCACACAAGCGGAGTCGTGGGGAACACAATAAAGGGACAGAGACAGCATGAGATCTTATGAATAAAGTAATAGTAGCTGGATTACCGAGCTTTACTCCGATGTATATAACGATGTTTTCTAAAAATGAAAACTAGGTAGATCGCATTTCTTGAAAATCATTGGAGCCGTTTCCAAGATTCAGATTATATACACGAGCTTATGCCAGCGGCTTCGCCCGCGTGATGGATAATTTTTACCAAAATATTTTAGCGGCATAGTTTCATACTAACTCTGTACCCTTGCTTTACCCCCTTAGGGGGTGAATTTTAAAAATCATTATAAAAGGAACCCCTGTGCAAAATTTTAAATTTCTAATCCTTAATAGTTCATACTCTGCGTTGATATGTCAGTCAGCTTCTTCTTTTTTATAAATATATGTTTTTGTAATTATTTTAGTAGTGATCTGTAATATAGTTTTATAATAATAATAATATTGGATGCAGAGTTCTGCGCAGCCCGGTGACAGCACATATAATCATCCATGCTCGGTATGTAGCAAAGTTTTCAAAACTGTAAGAGGTCTCAACATACATTTCGGCAAAACTCATAAATACCACCACAGCCAAAATGCCCCTCCTTTTTCAAATTGTCATATTATTCAACCCCTTGTACCTACAGCTACAAACCTTTCAGTCATTCCATTTCATCTATATATCAGTAAACTTAAACATACTACCCCAGTTGTCAAAAGGATTCCCCGCGGCGCAAGAATCACCGTTGCGTCCCATCTATCTCATCTTATAGAAAAATGTGTGGAAAAAAATTGTTTAGAAGACTGGCACAATCTTTTACTTTTTGCCTATCGCACTCTTCATGTCATCAAAGATAATTCACCCGTTTCTCTCACCCAAAAAATCAAAAACAACTGTTTCGATCAATCATATAGCATATCATCAGACAAACCAATCAAAAATATTATTTTTAACCGCCGCAAGATCATAGAAACTAAAATAAGCGACGGTGATTTAAAAGGCGCCGCCCGTCTCCTTTTTTCAAACGACGTGTTGTCACTAGACACTCCAGACACCTTCTCGGCCCTACAATCAAAACATCCCCCAGCTCCTTCTTATCCGCTCTTTCTGGACCCACCAACGGCTAGCCAGTCATGTTTACAAATTAATACTAAGGACACCTTTGATGCAATTTTTTCATTTAAAACTGGTTCCGCAGCGGGCATCGATGGTATCTCACCTCAACATCTCAAAGATCTCGTTTCTGTCTCAGCTGGCGATGCAGGCGTTCAACTTTTAAATTCCTTGTCTAAATTAGTTAACACAATGTATTCTGGCAACATTCATTCGGATATTGTCCCAATTTTGTTCGGCGCAAACTTGATCGCCCTCACTAAAAAAGATGGAGGGGTGAGGCCTATAGCCGTTGGTTCAACACTTCGTCGTCTTGCTTCCAAAATTGCTGTCCGGCATATCCTTCCAAAATTACAGTCTGTTTTTGAACCAGTACAACTCGGTTTTGGAACCAAAGGGGGGTGTGAAGCCGCCGTGCACTCCTTGCGTTCATTCCTTTCAAGTGCCACATCCGAAGTGTTGGTCAAAATTGATGTCAAAAACGCTTTTAATTCGGTAAATAGGGACGCTCTGCTGACAGAAATTAAACAACACATTCCCGAAATTTACAATTATCTCCTTTTCTCTTACGCTGACCCCACGAAATTACTTTACCGTGAGAAAGTTCTTTCCTCAGAAGTAGGCTGTCAGCAGGGTGATCCTCTCGGGCCAGCTATTTTCAGTTTGGCAATAAATACAATTATTCAAAATTTAAAATCAAAATTCAACGTTTGGTATTTGGACGACGGAACCCTAGGAGGTGAACTTGATACTGTTCTTTCCGACCTTGCAACCATAAAATCAAAATTTCAAAATATTGGTTTGGAATTAAATTTTGGTAAATGCGAACTATACTTTCATGATACCTCTCTAAATTCTAATGAAATAATTCAGAAATTTTATAATTTAACTCCGAACATAAACATAGTTACCAAAAACTCACTTTGCCTCCTTGGAGCCCCCGTTTTTGAAGACTCATTTCCGTTCTATTTGCAGAATTGCATTTCAAAATTTCAAAATTTCTCGCATCGTCTTCTCGATATAAGCCCGCATTACGGTTTAACTTTATTAAAATTCTGCCTTTTCGTACCAAAATTAACTTACATACTTCGCTGCTGTCCCATATGGAAATTTCAAAATTTGCTAACACCATTAGATGACCTCATGAGGTCCACTTTAGACTCAATTTTGAACATACAGCTCAGCAATAAGTCCTGGACCCAAGCGTCCCTCCCCATTCACCATGGTGGTTTAGGGATCCGCAAAATTTCTAGTGTCTCCTTACCAGCCTTTTTGTCTTCTGTCCACAGCTCAGCTAGTCTTATTGGTAAAATCCTTCACTCAAACCATAAGACTGCGGGTTTGGAGGAAGCTAAAAAAGCTTGGTCATCAGCATGCCTAGGTGAGGATATCCCTGCCCGTCCAAACTTTCAAAGAAGCTGGGATGATGGTTTGTGCAAATTTTCATACAACACATTGTTTGACGAAAGCTCTGGTCTTGAGCGCGCTAGACTGTTGGCATCCAGCTCCAGAGAATCCGGTGAATGGCTTCGTGCTTACCCGTCGTCAAACACTGGCACATTTCTGGAGCCTGATACCCTCCGGCTTGCTATCAGCCTGCGCTTAGGGCTGCGCATATGCACTCCGCACCGTTGCCCCTGTGGCAGTGAAGTCGACCAATTAGGATACCACGGGCTATCTTGCCAAAAGAGTGCAGGTCGCTTTTCTAGACACACCGCCCTGAATGACATAATCCGTCGGGCTCTTGCCTCGATAAACGTACCAGCTCTTTTGGAACCTACCGGCTTAGCTCGGGACGATGGCAAGAGACCTGACAGGATGACGCTGATTCCTTGGAGTTTGGGAAGGGTGCTTGTGTGGGACGCCACGTGTGTAGACACACTTGCTCCTTCCCACCTCCACGGAACCAGCGTTAAAGCTGGAGCGGCGGCTAAAGCGGCCGAAAATCTAAAAACCCATAAATACAGGGGTCTCGGCAACCAATATATATTTATACCATTCGGCGTCGAGACCCTTGGCCCGTGGGGTCCAAGTGCACAACATTTTTTTAAAGAACTTTCTAAAAAATTGGTCGACTCCACTGGTGACCGTAGAGCTGGCAGCTTCCTCGCACAACGCATCAGCATTGCTATACAGCGAGGAAATGCTGCCAGTATTTGTGGAACCATGCCCAGGGGTCCCAATTTTTTGGATATATTTTAGTTTTAGTCTTAATTTCTAGTTTAAATATAGTATTTAATAGTTTAATCATATATCTTGTAAACATTATTCAAATTGAATAAAATATTTATTATAATTAGATGTGCAATGTAACAACGGCTTTTATAACCCTACGTTTAATTTGTGAAAATCTTTACGTATATCGACAAAGAACTTGGTCCATCACTCTTAACAATTTATTCATGCTAAAGTGTGTTAGCTATTTTGTCAGACAAGCACAATAAATACAGTATACAAACGGAAGTATAAAATTACCAACGCATAATAAAATACATCGTTCGCGGTCAATGCCCATTTCGATAATTCATTGCTTTTATGTGCCGATTCAAAAAGCGTTGGGCTTTGAAAGCGGTGGTGATTGCTTCTTATATCTTATGAAAACATACGAAAATAATAATAATATCTTGGGACAACTCACACAACGTCATTTGATTCCAAACTACGCAGAGCTTGTACTATGGCAACCAGACAACTGATAAATATACTTATTAATAACTAAATTACACCCAGACACAGAATAAACCATCGTGCTCATCACACAAAGTTTTATCCTGGGTGAAAATCGAACCCACGACCTCTTACGTAGCAGTCGGACACACTCTCGCGCTACAGAGGCAGTTCAGGTATATTATTAAGATTTCTATGTAGGTAAGACGTGTAAAATAGAGGTGTGCTCAAAGGATTGTTAAGTAACCCGTGATACTGTGTGTATGATGAATCCGCGTGGTGACGGAGCGGCTCATCCTAAGGCGGCTAAGGAAAATACACCGCAATCATAAACAGTGCGAAAAGAGGCAAACTCGGATTAAAACCCGGTATGGTGCCTCCTGTAAGAGTCGAGTCACGTCCTGCAACTGATTTGGCGCCGCACGTTTTGACTAGTCATTCCTGTGGGTTCTGACACTTGCACCACCTAAGTGCTTAGGTTTTTGTGACGCTGCTTTATTCATCTGATCAAGATGATATAGACCAGTCACGATGACGAAGTTGATACTGTGTGCTCATATTAATTTTAAAGCGTCCGTGATTCAGTAGCGACCGAGTACAACGAGATATCTGCAAGTCGAGCAACGCCACTACTGTCGGTCCAGAGATGGGTGACTGTTTTCAAAAAATGTCACACCTCTCTCTCTCACTCTTGTGTCTCGGAGAGCACATTAAAGGCGTCGATCCTATACTCGATCTCTCTCCGGTCGTGTCGGATTTCCGTACCATCGGACTACGATGGTGAATAACAGAGAGTGCACTTGTATCTGCGTATACACTTGTGCATTATAATATCTCAAACCTGCGTAGTTAGCTAGTGACATATCTGAGTAGGTAGTCTAAAAAACTGGTTCATAATTTTCCTTACACTAAAAAATTATGAATTTAATAAGTAATTAAAAAAAAATCTAGACCACAATAATGCGATAAAGAAAACGCTATACCTGACTACATCAAGGCAGATGGAATACTTATGACCATATACCATCTAAATCGTCGCGTCGGAAGGTGAAATTTGATCACCATTATGTTACTAATAAAACAAAAAAGCTATCACTTCGTTTGAACCTTTTGGCTATTTTTTTATGTTGTATGGATAATTGTCAGGCTTATAATTCTGACGAAAAAACATGTGTGATATGATAACATCTTAAAAATATAATTTAGTCAAAAGTGTCATTGTGCGAACATGGGTGTTCTGTTTTCTAACGTGACTTAATGCGCCGGGAGGGTCATTAATTACAATTAACTACGGTCTCGGTTACATTTTTATGTAAAAATCCCTGAATCCCAGGGTAAGTCATTAAACCTTAATGACGATAAACCCACGTCGATCACATCACTTAAGTAAAAAAAAATCATTAAGAATGATACTGACGATAAATTTGTTCTAATTACACAGACTTCACATATTTATTTCCGAACATTGAATCAAATATTTTTTACTTTCGCAGTTATGTTAAGTGTGGAGCCGCCCGTTACTTTGTTACAGGAAAATAAGTTTACCAATACTCTGGTTAAATATGAACACCAAAATGTACTTAATAATATGTCGTCTAAAACAAAGTACTGCAGTGTACAATCATTTGCCAATATAAAATTATCGTAGCGGTCGAACTAACAACTGTATACTTTATAAGACCCATAAACTGCTGTTCCGAACGTAATGGAATATGGCTTAGTTATAACTGAACTAAACCAAAAAAGAAAAAAAAGTAGAAATCATTGACAATAATATAATCAATTAGTTATGAAATGTATGTTTTTAAAAACACACAAGCTTTTATCTATGTTGTCAACCATTGAGAAGATCCATCATCTGCAGCAAATTTTGATTGCATCATTAGGGCAACAATAAATGTATTGCCATCAGAACTAAAACAATAAGTCAAACAACCCCGTAGGATATGAGAAATAAGTGGTCCTAATTTAGCTTGCAAGATTTGAAGATAATGTAAATAATTAGAAACAGATCGAAACATAATACGATTAATAAATCGATTTTAAATAGCAGTTCATACGAATATTGCTTTCACTACATACAGCATGCTGCACTTGAGCTATCGGAAGATAATAAAGACCTTGATATACAATATATAATTAAACTAGTTCAATAATTTCAATACTTTTTGTACTCATCGTGACCTTTGACTATAACTACCGTTTAATATGTAACTTTAACACGTAAACAGGTTTAGTAATTAAACAACATCATCTTTATACTTAATGATTTTTAAACATCGGCTTCTCCATGAAATGATATAGATCAAGCTGCATTTGAGTATATAAACTGTACTGATTCTATAAGATTATCAGTTGCAAGTACACCTTCATTGAAGCAAGACTAAATAACTAAATCAAAAATGAAATTGGTAATGAACATGATTATTATCATTATAAAAAAAAATGGGTTCTAAGTGCGAGACATAATAAGTGTATATTAAATTGTGTCTGAAAGCAACTGAGTAATAAGTACCCGTATACATTGTACTAGTGAACAATCACTTTTATTAATCAAACATTTTTTCCTTTTTAGTTCATCTTGTTAGCAGCTGTCACTTTGGCTCAGGCTGCCAAATTGGATCGTGTGTACCTCCCACCCAACGCTCGTACATCTGCAGGATCTGGCAACTTCCTTCAAACTCCTTACCACTCATCCAGTGGAGCTCAGGTACAGAACGCTTATTCTGGCGCTCCTGTATCCAATGTAAACGCATACGCTCAAAAAGCTTACTCCGGTTACGAAGCTCGCCCTGAGCGTGCTCAAGCTGCCTTTAAAAGGAACGCTGCTATCCTTCGTCAGGACAACTCGAATGATGGAGAAACTTACTCGTACGCTTACGAGACTGAGAACGGTATCTATGCTGAAGAAAGTGGAGTGGCTACCAATGGTGTCCAGGCTCAGGGTGGTTACACTTACACTGGTGATGATGGCCAGGTTTACTCTGTGAGGTATTCATTGTTTAAATTATTTCCAAATTTTGTTCGATTTCTCACAACATACGGAAATTATTATTTTGCCATCAATATTTTTTTACAGATACACAGCTGATGAGAATGGTTTCGTCCCACAAGGTGATCATCTCCCCACTCCTCCTCCCATCCCTGAAGAGATCCTGAAGGCTTTGGAGCAGAACGCTCGTGATGAAGCTTCTGGTATCTACGACGATGGTAGGTTGATTTTCCTTTAGGTTTTTTAGTACCAAGGACCTTTTAGATTATAACAACCCCACAAAGACCAATCCTAAGTAATACCCTCTTTCAGGATATTACTTAGGATTCTTAGTACAATTTACTGGAATGAGGTTTCAAATAATGTGAAAGTAAAAAGCGTTACTTTTATTAGTTGACTGCCTCTGTGGCGCGGTGGGAGTGTGTCCGACTGCTATGCAAGAGAACGTGGGTTCGATCCCCACCCAGGATAAAACTTTGTGTGATGAGCACGATGGTTTATTCTGTGTCTGGGTGTTATTTATCTATAATATGTATGTGTTTAGAAATATATAAGTATGTTTATCAGTTGTCTGGTTTCCTAGTACAAGCTATGCTTAGTTTGGGATCAGATAGCGTTGTGTGAGTTGTCCAAAGATATTATATTATATTATATATATATTATATTAACTTTGTCTTTGGCACCGTCGAATCTACCTTTATTGTGTTCTTCCGGTAACTACTAACACTAATTTGCACTATAATAAGCGTCCATATTACTAACATAATGAATACGTTTGTTTGCAATAAATGATTATTACTATTATTTTTCTTTTAAGGCTCCTACAGTGATGCTAAATACGCTCCCGCCGGCAACAGCCAACAACAGTACTACAACACAAACGCTCAGCCCATCAACTACAATGAAGACTCTATCGTCACCAACTCTGCTGGTCTCCGCAACAGTGCTCCCAGAGGCTACTCCGTTGAGAAGACGTACCTGCCTCCTTTCGCTCAGAGAAACAATCAAAGAAATGGAAACTACAACGCAAGGAGTGGTTATAGATACTGAAAATTTTTGAATGTTAGTTGTTAGTGTATTGAATAAAGTATTTAATTGACGGAATATATTATGTTATTTTCTGTACATTTAGCAAACTAAGTAGGTATGTATCAACTTGCACTGGGCACTACGTACCCACAGAGCGAAGTCATGTGTCTCATCAGTGACAACGTTAGATTTATCGCTGATTATGTTAGATAAACGGGCGTGATATAATTTTTGAAAAACAAAACAATACAAATTTACCCTTCATCCATTAACAAACATCTACCACACATCTGTGAGACCTCGCAATAAACAACGATTTTACTTCAGTGAAATAGTATGTTGGTGGTTTAGGTCATAACTCCAAACCAGTGGTAGGTGATTATGGGTTAATTTATGAAATATTTTCCAAAACTGATATTACAAAGTTATAAAGTGCAATGTATAGAAGGTACGAACGACGGAGGTTATTAGTAAATTACAAATCAACCTGTTTAACAGGACTTAATCGCGTCAATTACATAAAGGTATGAACCTTTTATTTACCTGACGTACATACAAATTTATTACCAGGAGAGGGTAGATTGAAGAGTGTTGAAAAACCCCACGCCTTATGGAGACTTCGTATCCGATATCGAACCATGAGTCGACCTAAACCTACCCTGCAAATAAAAGGAATATAAACATCTCCGCGAAAGTCTAAAACTTAAAATTAATGAAATATAGAATCTCTGAAAAATGTGTTGCTTAGATTGGTTATGTTTTTGATTCCGGTTGTCAATAAGTAATATTTTTTTGTTGTCAGCTTCGGAAATTAGGGAGATCTCCCCTGTGCTACATAGTCCAACATATCATTAGTTTTATTTATTTTCTTAGGGGCTTTAGTTGAATCTGTGAAGCCGGGCGAATTATCAGGGAATTCTGGGCGATTTCTTCTTCTTTTGTCCCTTTTTAGGATTTCATAGCCAAAACAGAGCCCTTATAGTTTTGCTCCGTCCGTCCGTCTGTCTGTCTGTCTGTCCCCGTTTTAGCTCAGAGACCCTTAGTACTAGAAAGCTGTATGATCGTTTTATATTCGATGATGGTTCATGTGAATATTATTTTTTGATTTAGGTATCAGTTTATCGTGGGTTCCTAAGTCCCCCTCCCTCCCCCTATCCGAATAATATGACTGAAGAAGAATGAGTTTTCTGTTGTTTTTGTTCTATAAGTAATATGTGTATCCATGCCAAATTACAACTTTCTAGCACTAACAGCGTCTGATTTAAGCTGCTGTTGGACTGATGGACGGACATGGCGAAACTATAAGGGTTCCGTTTTACCATTTTGGCTACGCTAAAAAAGACAATCCATAATATCGACAAACACAAAAAGTTAACCTTATTTCAAGGCTGTTGTTACTAACGTTAAAATGGGTTTAAGCGTCGTAGGGGCTTCTTCATAGCAGTTCTTGTCTAAGTTTTTTTTAAAACTACTCTCGCACTATGGCGAAATCCTTGTGCACCGGAGGACTTTAAAAGCATACAAATAATCAACATAAAGGACAACCAGAATCGTATCAATAATTTGTGGATTACACAGACTACTGTTGTGTCGGAATCAACTCCATAAATTATTTTTCCTCCATTCTATTCCCATTACGCCAAATCCTTGAGTCGTACCAAAAATAATCAGATATTTGTCTTATAACTCGAGGGTTAATTACGACGTTAAAGAACTACTCCTACTGTAGGTTACAAACCCTGTATCGCGGGGTCTTTACAAAAGCATACTCAGACTCGGAGCAACAATTTGAGGATCACACAAAGCAGTATTCTATCTGGGAATCGAACTCGTGACGTCGTCGTACAAACTACAACAGCGCCATTGAGGCAATCAATTATCAGTTATATTAACTTGTTAGATTATAATCCTGTCGATGCTAGGTTTCATAAATGTCTATTTTAAAAGTTTCATTGCATCATTTTAACACAGTGCTGAACCGATTATCTGTTGACCTGCAGTTTTGAGTATACTCGTTATTACTAACCCATCAGTCAACATAGCATAGCGAAATCTAACTACACTATTTTTTTAAAGTAAGTTATGCGCCTGAAGCAATATAATTATGTTGTATTAAAAGTTATGTAGGTACCTAATCAATCAATAGATCTATTCGAAGATAAAGACAAATATGGTACCGAAGTTTTTATTGTTACTGTAGATTACAAAACATTAAATACATCGAGATCTTCATACGCATACTGTTTTGTGAAATCATAAGCTCGCAGGTCCGAAACGTAGCCATTTTTCTTAAAGGGTTCAATGACATCGACTTTGACTGCCTCTGTGGCGCGGTGGGAGTGTATCCGACTGCTACGCAAGAGGTCAAGAGGTCGTGGGTTCGATCCCCACCCAGGATAAAACTTTATGTGATGAGCACGATGGTTTATTCTGTGTCTGGGTGTTATTTATCTATAATATGTATGTATTTAGAAATATATGTATAAGTATGTTTATCAGTTGTCTGGTTTCCATAGTACAAGCTTTGCTTAGTTTGGGATCAGATAGCGTTGTGTGAGTTGTCCCAAGATATTATTATTATTATTATTACTTATTAATTTAGGGTGGATGCGAGAAGCCGAAGATAGAACAAAGTGGCGTGCAATTGGAGAGGCCTATGTCCAGCAGAGGACAGCGATAGGCTGATGATAATATTAATTTAGGTATAATATAAAAATGAAATAGCCTCGTCCATTGTGGAGTTTCTAAAGTCAACATTTTTAGGTTCCAATAATCTTGTTGCATATCAAAATACGTACAGAAAATTCGAATAAAATTAGCTTTTGCCCTCAGAATAGTAATTTTTTACCCACGACGGAACAGAGTAAGCGTTTGAGGTAAAGTTAGCAAAAAGTTTTGTAAGAAACCTCTAAAAAGTATTTAACAAAAAAAAAGGTAAAAGGCGACCACGACTTTGTAATAGGAAAGGTAAAAATAAAATGTTAGGCCCCCTGACAAATAAGAGGTAAGTAGTACGAAGATATAGATAGTAGAATTCGTCGGGGGATGCCAATCCCTGTCATGCACATGCACGAAATATAACACATAAAATTTTAAATTTTGTTTTTATTTCATATTTCTAAACAAAATAATAGCTGCTGTGTTAATAAACAAAAGCTACCGTACAAACAATATTAAAAACGCCTAATAGATTTACTACACTATTGAATTTGAATATAAAGTACAATGATTATAAATATTTTGATTTTAATACGACTAAGAAGAAACGTACGACCCATTTGATGATATTAGGTAAAGAACAAATACCTCTGGTGTTACTGTAACAGAAGCGTTCTGAAAAATAAAAATAAAGTTTTTAAGAAAGAAACAAATTACACAATGATAAATATAAACAAAAAATACTTGTGCTGAATATTTGTATAGTCAAATTTATATGTTTCAGCTAAGTTTAATACACAAATACTTTCACTACATACTCGACCTGATATATCATGCTAAAAGCCTTGATAAACAATCTAGATCGATTTCAATATCTAAGCTCCTTTATGACCTTTGACTGTATCACTACCGTTTAGTAATCTTACTACAAAAACAGGTCCAACAAATTAGTCATGTCCATCTTCACACATCATAATGTAATAATGATGAAACATTAAACACGACTTACGTAGAAGTAGATCGAACTTAACCTAAGTATAAATACTGTTCCACAAAGATGAGGTTATCAGTTGCAATTGCATCTTTCGTGAATTAAGTTCTAAAAGCTTTACCAAAATGAAACTGGTAATTAAATTAATATCTAAAATTTCTTACTATTACTTTTCAAGGTTGCTATCCTAAAGTAGCCTAGTATACTAATATATGTTTACATTTGGTTTCCAGTTTATTGTGTTAGCAGCTGTCACTTTGGCACAGGCCGCCAAATTGGATCGCGTGTACCTCCCATCCAATGCACGGGAATCTGCGGGATCTGCCAACTTCCTCCAGACTCCACATAATTCCCCAAGAGCACAGGCTGAAGCCCACAGTGCCAACGCTTACTCCAGCTCTTCCAACACAAATTTTGATCAAAGCGCTTACTCAGGTTATGAAGGTCGTCTTGAGCGCGCTCAGGCTGCTCTAGAAAGGAACGCTGCTATTCTCCGTCAGGATAATTCTAATGATGGAGAAACTTACTCGTACGCTTACGAAACTGAAAACGGTATCTATGCTGAAGAGAGTGGCGTGGCCACCAATGGTGTCCAGGCTCAAGGTGGTTATACTTACACTGGTGATGACGGTCAAGTTTATTCAGTGAGGTAAGCTAGACTTTGTTTAAGAAAATAATCGTAATGACATTTTACGAACTGCGGAGAGTTGGTAAAATTAACCAATTTCTTCTTTATTTTACAGGTACACAGCTGATGAGAATGGTTTTGTTCCACAAGGCGATCATCTCCCCACTTCTCCTCCTATCCCTGAAGAAATTTTGAAGGCTTTGGAAAAGAACGCCCGTGAAGAGGCTGCCGGAATATATGATGATGGTAAGGAATCAACGTAATATTTTCGGAATTTTAAGTAGGTTTTTTATTTTTACTTTTCACCATTCTAGCAATTACCTTATTAATAATCATATCAACCCATATGATGTCTTATTGCTGGGCACGGGTCACCTCTGTAGAACCTTCTTATCCTGGATCCTGGGGATGCTTGCCATAATTGCGACGCTTAGCAAGCCACCATATTAATGTTTCTTTCGAATTCTAGGATCCTACAACGAGGCCAGATACTCCGCCGCTGGTAACAGCCAGCAACAATACTACAACACAAACGCTCAACCCATCAACTACAAAGAAGACTCCGTTGTCACTAACTCCGCTATCCGTAAAGGTTTTAATACAAAAGCCGTTGAAAAAACATATTTGCCGCCCTTCGCACAGAGAAACAACCAAAGAAATGGCAACTTCAATGCAAGGAGTGGTTACAAATACTAAAAATGTTGACTGTTATTTTTAAGCATTAAATAAAACATTTAATTGAACACATTTTATTTTACTCGAACCGTGGGATCTGTCAACCATCACTATAGAGAATCTGAATGAAATGGACTAGAAAAAAAATATTAACAGTTTTTTTTTTGTAATTGCTCAAAAGATCTTGGTGTGATTTTTTATAAAAATTTAAATTTTTACCACAACTAGGACAAGCAATCAAAAAATAATCATGAATTCTGGGCTTCATCATTAGGAAAGGGAAAATCTTTCGTACCGCAAGACCAAAAAAGAGATTTATATGGCACTTAGTACGAAATTGCAGTCGTGACATAAAAAGGGCTTCTTACAGGCTTAAGCTCACGAAATTTAAAATGACCACTCTGTCTAGTCGTAGCGAATTTACTGACCGTATCTTCATGTAACAGATCTTAAACGGTATTGTCGATTGTCCGGGGCTCTTGTGCAAAGTGAGCTATCGTGTACCAGCTAGGTATCTACGGAAGTGCATAACGCCTCTTTATCCGCCACGTAAGAGAACATAACTGGGTGCTAACTCATCATTACCAAGATTCTGCAGACTGTTGATCGACTGTAGTGATTTAGCTGATATTCACTTTGATTCGCTTGGTCGGTTTCAATCTATCCTAATGAAGTATCTTTCTAAGAAATAATACAAAATCAAATAGATACCTATACTCTTAACTCATTTTTACTTAGTAGTTTAGTTTATGCTGTTTATTTTCTGGGTATTTACCTAAAATTATTTGTTACACATGGCCTATCTGTAATTTGCACTGATATTGTTATAAAATGTAATGGTGTTAACAAATGTTGGTAAATCTACGTAAATAAAAAAAAATTAAGCGTGATGTACATTCTGGAAAGAAAATCATAAAATGTACCATATACTATGTAACATAATAAAAATGAAAAGGCTTGTTGTGAGCATGTTAAATATATTTTTTTTATCATTATATTTAAAGTTATTTAGGAAAACCATGAAAAGAGACCATTCCCCCTACACCCTAAAATACTCCCTACTGAGCCTAATATTGTGAAAAATACGAAAGGTAGCCTTTAAAATAAAAATAATTACCTAGAAGTCTGAATTTTGAACAAGGGTCATTTTAGGGGCAAAACAGAAAAACGTTTTAAACAGTAGTCTGACATGAAACAAATTGATGTAAGAGTCACAAATATTTAAGTTAGTTAGGAAAGTTCATGAATATCGAGCCCCACTTTGAAATTACTGAACCTACAATTTTAAATGTGTGAAGATAATGTGGAAAATCGACTGGCCTGTTGGGTGTTTGTCTTGTCAGTGTTAAGTGACCCTGACTACTAAGCCAGAGGGAGGTTAGATTCTCATCCAGGATAAATATTTGGGTGATGATCACGATTGTTTTTTCTGTATTTGGGTGTAATTTAAATAAACTGGTGTGTGTTTTTTTAGTTATCTTAATAGTTATTCTGCTCGGATTCTATACTATTCTTCGAGACATTGACAAATCCAACAAATCAAAGAGTGTCAGATTCGACACACGACAAGTGGAAACGAGCCTAAATGTTTCGTGTTTCTAAACCACGGCCGGGGATTCGCCTTTTTGCATCTTGGTTGATATAATACCGTGTGTCAGTAACTATTTACACACCTATAAGTTTGTACGGAACCCTCAGAGCGCGAGTCCCACTCGCACTAGGGCCGGTTTTTTTTCTTTGATAATTTATATGGCAGAACGTCTCTATACTAATATTATGAAGCTGAAGAGTTTGTTTATTTGATCGTGGCAATCTCAAGAACTACTGGTCCGATTTGTTTTTTTTTTTTTGGGTAGCCCATTTATTAAGGAGGGCTATAATAATAATAATAATAATAATATTATAGCTTCCCTCAATAAATGGGACAACTCTTGGGACAACCCACATAACGCTATCTGATCTCAAACTAAGCAGAGCTTGTACTAAGGAAACCAGACAACTGATAAACATACTTATATATTTCTAAATACATACATATTATAGATAAATAACACCAAGACACAGAATAAACCATCGTGCTCGTCACACAAGGTTTTATCCTGGGTGGGGATCAAACCCACGACCTCTTGCGTAGCAGTCGGATACACTCCCACCGCGCCACAGAGGCTGTATAACATTACGCTACGACCAATAGAAGCGGAGCAGTAATGAAAAATGTTGCAAAAACGGGGAAAATGTACGCATACGAAGTTGCCCTCGCAGCTAGTGTATAATATACATTTAATAATTTAATATTTTTTTCACGCCTGGTGGTGGTATGTAGTAGAACTACTACATTCTTCTATTATCAACTAATGTACCCATATTTCTCAAAAATAAATTATTTGATTTGATTTGCCATAATCACTATACTTAGCGAGTGAACGGACTGGCGATCACAGTAACGCTTTAAAGTACGCAAAGGGACGCTGCCCATACGTTCTCAAGTGTAACATCCCTTAAGGTTCATTTCCGTGCATCGCGGCCGATCGCGAGCCGCGCGCGGCTTACGACAAGCGGCTGAACCTCGCGGCCGATGCGACAATATTCAGAGTGCGTGCGCAGCCTACGACAGCCGTCGGCCGCGCGCGTCTGTCGCTTACCTCGGAAACGGTACCATATATTCTCATACTCTGACTATTGTCGCATCGGCCGCGCGCGTCAGCCGTTCGTCGTAAGTCGCGCGCGGCTCGCGATCGGCCGCGATGCACGGAAATGAACCTTTAGACGGCTTGACGGGGTCGGGGTCGACACCCACGGGAATAGATGGGGTGGTACTATTCTTCAGCCGATACCACATAGCGGTAATAAGTAGATTACGACTAAACTTTCTTTCTGTGCTTTTTTTAGTGGTTATACAGATACTTCTAAATAACCTATAACATAACCAATAACAGCTGAAGAAAATTTTAAGAAAAGGACTAAGTAGGTTTATATATTATAATTTTGGCAAATTTTGGGTATATTATTTATCACGCAGAATCTTTACTTAACGATCTTCATTAGTAAATGACAAAAAACAACAACATTAAACTGTTCTAAACTCATAAATAAGTACATTTAAAGTGATTTTAATAAATGATGTATCTTGAATGCACTTTTAAAAGAACCAGGGGTGTCACGTCACATCTTTGGGATGAGCCTTGATCTTTATTAAAAAGTAGGTATTATATTTCTCAATATTTTGGAACGGTACTAGAGCGAATCTACAGGATTCATCCAAATCCTGAGTATTTTAAAATGAAGCAAGATCCGCTTTGCATTTTTCTCGTTGAATGCACTTAATGAAAAAAAATACTTACGCTATAACTGTTAATTAATAATTATGATAATCGAAGGTTTCCGCTTCTTTTATTGAATAAGGTTCGGATTTTAAAGGTTAAGCAAATCATTACCTTATTATTAAAATAAAGGAGGACATGTAAAAATGCATTGATATACGAATCAATTAGATCAAATTAATTATTTCAATACAGACTACTTCATTGACCTTTAATGTTCAATCACTCACTAAACATATTACTGACTTGTGTTGTATTGAACCCCGCCCTGCAAAAACAAGTTCTGCAATTAGACATGTCCATCTTTTTAAACATGGTTATGAAACTTTGAATACATCATACGTAGAAGTAGATCACATTGCACCCAAGTATAAATACTGTTCTAATTTTGAGATGGTATCAGTTGCATCTACAGCTTCTGTGAAGGAACATCAAAGAATAAACATATTCGAAGATGAAATTGGTAAGATAAGAATAATTACAATTAACAACACACGTGCCTTAAAAAGGTCAATTGAGGATCTTTTTATTGAACCTTACTCTAATATAATGTTACTAGCTGACCCGCGCAACTTCGTCTGCGTAAATTTTCCCTTTTTTCTTTTTCTTCCTTTTTTTTTTACAACATTTTTCATTGCTGCTCCGCTCCTAATGGTCGTAGCGTGATGTTATAACATATAGCCTTCCTCGATAAATGGGCTATTCAACAATAACATACATTTTCAATGCGGCCCAGTAGTTCCTGAGATTATCGCGTTCAAACAAACAAACAAACTCTTAGGGATATGAAAAATAGATGTTGGCCTATTCTCATAGATACCGGATAAGTACAAAAAATTTCATCAAAATCGGTCAAGCCGTTTCGGAGGAGTATGGCAACGAAAACTGTGACACGAGAATTTTATATATTAGATACAAATCAAAAGTATATTTTTGTGAGCATTTTCTTTGAATACTTGAACTTCTCATATACCTTATACCTATTATTGTTTTTAAACTTTCGCGTTTTTATACATATTAGATATATTTTGGGATATTACATATTTCGGGCTTCGATCGAATTGCACCGATCGTGTCACGGGTCGACTCTCGACTCTCAGTCGACCCGTGACCACGATCGGTGCAATTTGATCGAAACGTCAGGTAAATAAAAGGTTCGTACCTTTAAATAATTCACGTGATTGAGTCCTGAAATATATCTAATACCTTATACCTGGGACTACTCATTCAGGACGAAATATGAGCATTATTACAACAAAACGTTGACGTTTTCATAGTAATATTTACTATTTTCTGTCGCTATTATTCATCTCAAATTAACAGATACAGATTGAGAGTTAACGACACGTCTTCTTTTGAGTTACAATTGGGATATTCGGATGAGAACATTTTAATAATATTTATCAATAATTGTTTGTTTTATTCCAGTTAATCGTGTTAGCCGCTGTCACCTTAGCGCAGGCCGGAAAATTGGATCGTGCATACCTGCCTCCCAATGCACGCGCTTCTGCAGGATCATCCAACTTCCTCCAGAGTCCCCATCAATCCTTAAATGGTGGTCATGCACAGAACGCTTACTCCAGCGCTCCAATCTCTAACTCCAACGGCTACGCCCAAAACGCTTACTCAGGTTATGATTCCCGTCTGGAGCGCGCTCAGGCGGCTCTTGAAAGGAGCGCTGCTATCCTTCGTCAGGACAACTCAAATGATGGAGAAACCTACTCCTACGCTTATGAGACCCAAAACGGTATCTATGCTGAAGAGAGTGGAGTGGCCACCAATGGTGTTCAAGCTCAGGGTGGATACAGCTACACCGGTGATGACGGCAAAGTTTACTCTGTCAGGTAATATTTTTTAATGCTAATGCAGGAGTAAGGTTATGATCTGGTAGCTATTACAGTAGTTTTATGAAAATATATGTACTACGGGTTTTAATAAATAATTAAAGGTAAAATACCTTGTTTATTGGCCGACCTTCTGACCGTATTGCAAAGACTAGTATATATATTTTCATAATGTGTACAAATCGCGAAAGTTAATCAACATTTATTATTGTTGTAATTGAACCAAACATGTGATTTTCCAATTTTACAGTTACACCGCTGATGAGAATGGATATCTTCCCCAAGGTGATCATCTGCCAACTCCTCCTCCTATCCCTGAAGAGATCCTAAAATCTCTAGAGATGATTGCACGCAAAACAGCTGCTGGTGGCTACAATGACGGTAATTTTCAATTTACAAATCTATAATTGAAACTTCTTCCTCGTTTCGTATCTTAATCTACTTATTTTTATTTGTATTTTTATCCAGGATCTTATACTGAGGCTCAGTACGACAATAACCGACAACAGTACTACAACACAAACGCTCAGCCCATCAACTATAACAGGAACTCCGCTGCTGTTCAAAAGACTTACCTACCTCCATCCACTCAAAGAGCTACTCAAAGACGTGGATACTAATTTAATCGTGATATTAATTTATGTGATATGAAATGTTTAACGTAAGAAATATAAGTAATTATCCTCAATTACGTTATTTTCATTCCATAAATATTTATTGGAAATACCTAATAATTGTATGACGGTAAACCTTGAATGAGTTTATTTGCGTCATTACTCTAATACAAATAAATAAAGTTATTAAAACAGTAAAGACATAACACAAAGACAGCACGAATTAATAAAAAAAGTTAAAAAAACAATGCTAATAAAAAAGAAATTCAACATCCTTCGCATTTGTACTATGATGATGTTTTCAACATAGAAATGATTGCAGAAAAATTGCTTCAAAATAAAAGGTTCAAATGTTATATTAATTATAGAGTAGTAAGTTTTAACAAATGAAATACTCATCAAATATGTTTCGACCTTAATACTTGGTAGCCATTTGCCATCAGTTACGTAAGTATGTAAATCACTTCTAAAATCTTATTAAAATATATTCACTTGCTTAAGTGATGACAGGCGAACTGTTAGACCTATTTTTATAAATTGATGTAGTAACATTTAGTATAAAACGTGATGTATTAGCAATTACTGAAATCCTTTTCTTTGCAATTTGAGATAAGGTATATGACCTTGCATTGATTTACTTAAGACGAAGTTTGATTTCCGGGTTAATAAATATTATGTGTACCTGTTCTTTCCTATTTATTGTTTAGAGGAATATGGTGTAGTTATTAGTTTTGTGTGACCATTAAACTATACGCAAATTATTACTATTTTGTCTTAAATCATATTTCTTTCTCATCTTTTCTTCTATATTTATTTTTTCTAAATGTATAAACATTCTTTATTGAGGATTTTTGTGAATGGCAGAAAATTGGGAGAATTTTACTCATGGAAAATCAATATTCGAAGAAATTAAGCTTTCAGGTTAATCCAGCTTATTCAAACTGTATTGTAAGTGATTTGACGAATTCTAAAATTTTATTTTGTAGAAGTAATAGAAAAATTTGAATCCAGACTCAGGAATCGAACCCGAGACTTCCGTAGCCAAACCAAAAATTTTTCTTTCTTTAAAAATGCAATTATTGTATTTGTAAAGTCTTTGGCAAGAAATGCCTATAAAAATTACTTCAATATTCGGCCTGCGTCATCATAATTTGTTAAAATGCTCTCTGTAACGAAGCAATAACAAAAGCCGTGATAGTTCTTTAACTTCCGACTAGATGGCGCTACGGGGGCCTAACCCGTAAAAGCATTAAGAGATAGAGGAATTTGATATCTAGTAACATAGTCCAGATAGGTGGTTCGCTTCTGGCCCCGGTTTGGCTACGGAAGTCTCGGGTTCGATTCCTGAGTCTGGATTCAAATTTTTCTATCTTTAAAAATGCAATTATTGTATTTGTAAAGTCTTTGGCAAGAAATGCCTATAAAAATTACTTCAATATTCGGCCTGCGTCATCATAATTTGTTAAAATGCTCTCTGTAACGAAGCAATAACAAAAGCCGTGATAGTTCTTTAACTTCCGACTAGATGGCGCTACGGGGGCCTAACCCGTAAAAGCATTAAGAGATAGAGGAATTTGATATCTAGTAACATAGTCCAGATAGGTGGTTCGCTTCTGGCCCCGGTTTGGCTACGGAAGTCTCGGGTTCGATTCCTGAGTCTGGATTCAAATTTTTCTATCTTTAAAAATGCAATTATTGTATTTGTAAAGTCTTTGGCAAGAAATGCCTATAAAAATTACTTCAATATTCGGCCTGCGTCATCATAATTTGTTAAAATGCTCTCTGTAACGAAGCAATAACAAAAGCCGTGATAGTTCTTTAACTTCCGACTAGATGGCGCTACGGGGGCCTAACCCGTAAAAGCATTAAGAGATAGAGGAATTTGATATCTAGTAACATAGTCCAGATAGGTGGTTCGCTTCTGGCCCCGGTTTGGCTACGAAAGTCTCGGGTTCGATTCCTGAGTCTGGATTCAAATTTTTCTAAAAAAAATTTTCTATCTTTAAAAATGCAATTTTGTATTTTATTTTGTAATTTGAACTTCGAAAAAACCAAGAACGTGGCATAATATGCGTTTGAAATCCACTTAATAAAATTAAAATAAAAACAACAAAAATACGTAGAGGACTTAAAAAAGAACATAATCTTTATTTAAAATAGAAAACAAAATATCTTTATTAATAATATTCAATAGAACAAATTAACAAATAAACTTAACAGTCTTCACCATCTTCCTTTGGTTATTCCTCTATACGACGTATAGGGGAGGGAGGTACGAATTGCCAACATTACCGGCGTTCCTGTTGTAGCCAGAGTGCGAGCTCTTGCTGTGTGAGCTGTGAGAGCTGTGTGATTGTTTCTGGCCATGACCTCTATAAGAGCCTGCAAAACAATAAAAACGTCATTATTTATATTATTGGAATAAAAATCCCATCTTTAGGCATACAAAAGATGATGATTTACATAGCGTGATTTTTTACCATCAAGAAATATAAATCGTCACGCAGAAACTCACTTAAAGGCTTCACTGAAATTTACTGTGCATCCCGACACTGCGTAAAAAGCTATAATGTGCATCGCATATCACAATTGTGCGATATTATGGGATGGGATATTACATTTTATAAATCGAAAATTAGACAAGACATTAAAAAGACTAACTTTATGTTTTAGCTTTGAAGTTGTTCTTAAACTACATAGAGGATATGAATCAAGCAGGTTTCAGACTACTGCACATACCATCATCAAAAATACCTGCAGCCTCGTCGCGCGCGTTCTGTTCCAATGCCTTGAGAATCTCCTTGGGAATAGGAGGAGGGGTGGGCAAATGATCGCCTTGGGGACGGAAACCATTCTCATCAGCGGTGTACCTGAAAATTATTTTCATATATCAGCTAGAAAGACTTACCTTTTACATCTAATCTAGTCTTCACTTAAATAATATTTCACAAACGTGCACTTTAAATTGATTCCACAATAAGACATAAGGTTTGCTCAGAAGTCATAAAATTTCGATTGACATTTTCCAAAATTCTTTCAAAGTGATTTTTTGTTTTAGATTTTGCAAAATTTAAACCTTCTAGACTCATTGGTTTTGGCTGTGACTTGTTGGCGTATCAGTAGCCATTCAGTATTTATTCCTTTTGAACAAATAGATAGGTTAAGCAAGACTTACCATACAGCGTATACTTTGCCATCATCACCAGTGTAGCTGTAACCACCCTGGGCCCTGTTGCCATTGGTTGCGACTCCCTTCTCTTCAGCCGAAATGCCGTTTTCTGTCTCGTAAGAGTAAGAATAAGAGTCTATGTTGTTGGTGAAATCCTGACGAATTATAGCGGCGTTTCTATCTCGAGAAGAATTGGGACGGTCCATACGGGCTCCAAATCCTGCGAAACCGGCGTTGGCAGCCGAATGAGAGTGGTGGGTATGTGAACGAGTGGGTGAATGTCCTTTATTAGCTGGGAGATACAGACGATCCAGCTTGTCTGCATAGACGAAAGTAATAGCAGCTAATACCATTATCTGTGAACACAAAACGAACCATCTTCAAGTCCGGAATGCTCTTGTTGCGCTATAAATTTGCCAATAAATCACTATTATTATAGAGCTGCCAATCATCAAGTTATTGATCTTTGAAGAACAAACAATTACATTCCACTCGTATGATTTCGTATCATGATCATTACTTTTGTAATCATGAGCATTAAATCGAAATACGAGTCATGCATGACCTCAAGACTTCAGAAATGGCATCTCTGTTGCTAATTAACTGAGCTAAGATACCAAGCTTAATATTATCTTACCAGTTTCATTTTTGTTTGCTTGTTTCTAGACTTGCTTGATGGAAACTATGGCTGTGACTGATACCTCCAAGTTGCAAATACAGTATATATAGTTGGGTACAGCTGAATTTACTTCAACATAAGTCATTTCTTTAATTTCATCACAACAATCACGGTATTAAGATGCTGATAATGTAATTGTCTAATTGCTGGATCTGACGCTGAATGGGGCTCATTAAATTTCGTATTCACAAACATTGGTTCCGTCATGGTTTCATAGTCTTAAGGTTTATTACAGTGTTGTAGTATATAATGGGTTTTATAGATCTTCTGTAATAATGTCTTATGTTGGAAATATTTGTGGAATTTTCATGAAATTTTAGCAGTAATTTGATTATACTTTACATCAAGAACATAATGCATTAATTTGCTGTAATATTTATTACAACGAATTTGAACAACAACCGCTACTAGTAGAGCTACGATTAAACGCTACATTATATAACATATAACACAAATCAATATAAAAACATGGACAAAGCTTAGAAAAGCTTAATGTTTCGTTAATCAAGAATCTATTCCTACCGAATTTAATTAGATTAATTATAGTTAATCTAGATAGGTACCTGGTATAATATTAAACATTTTACAAAAGTAACAAGAGAAACGGTATAAGTATTGACAACAACTGCGACTACGAAGCACAGTCTGCAATTCGAGAGCTGTATACTTTATAAATATACTTACTAAATACGGTCTCGAATCTCATTCAGAGCAATAATTTGTGGATCCCATATAAGGACTGACTTATATCAAAGCACTAGTTTAACGATGGAGATTATCCCTAACACCCATTCTTCTCTAAATTTATTGTCGTGTGTTCTAAAATCATTGTAGTCTGACCACTGTTGCATTATCAATGATATTCCCTATCTATACTAATATTTTAAAGCTGAAGAGTTTGTTTGTTTGAACGCGATAATCTCAGGATCTACGGGTCTGAATTTAAAAAATATTTTACTGTTGGATAGTCCATTTATCGAGGAAGGGTATAGGCTATATTACATTACGCTACAACTAATAGGAGCGGTGCAGCAATGAAAAATGTTGTAAAAACGGGGAAAATTGACGCAGACAAAGTTGCACTAGTCAGATAGTCTATGATATATGGTACTCAAGATTCAAACTGTGGTATTGATAATGAATTTCTAACGAATCTTTGTTTAATGGACTAATTGGTGACATTTCAACCTTATTTATCCTCCTCTACGATAAACGAACATATAAATATAATAAGTACGCATACCAAAACGATTCTTTATTCTGTTTCTATTTAAAATTTGATTTAATGTATTTAGGTTACATAGCAACAAGAATGAGTACATCATTCATTGTCAGGTTCGCAATAATAGTTAGGGCCTACGAGAAGAACAAGGCAATAAGCTCACGGCCACTGATTTTAATTACCAATAATTACAATGCTTGCGTTAACAAACAGTGTCAGCTAATAAAACGAATATAAAAGTACTAACACTTCTTCATATTAAGACTCAGTATTCTATGTATCGTAGCAGAATATTCATACGCGAGTACAATACCTAGTATTTATATTTATAGTATTTGTGTAACCTTTTGAATCTATGGCAGACGTTCAATCAGAGCACCATTTGTCTTGCTATCTTCATTTTTGATCTCTTGTTTAGCGTGATTCCCACAAAGCGCTGCGCAACGTCATTTTACGTTTCCATCAACAATGGATTGATTTACATCCTTGTCATAATATTTACACTATTAAATAGTCTTATTTATCTGAGGATTTTTATTACCTAGTTTAAATAAAGTCGTCTTCTATAAACTTACTTGTGGTTGATCAGAGATGGTTTTGAAGAATTTTGGACTTTCCCATAGGCTTCTCCTTCTTCCAGTAGACTAGACATACTAATCTCCAGGGAATAAAAGTTGACCATTTCTTTATCGACAACCGAAGTGGGCAATATATTTTTTTTGTTGCGACATAACTTGGCAACAAAAATTAGCGAGTTCACAATAAGTAGCAAGGACACAAGTTGCAATTTTTTTACTGTTACTTGTTTTTGACAAACAAGTAAAAGACTGCATGCATATATACATATACATATATCTTCGGACAACTCACACAACGCTATCTGATCCAAAAACTAAGCAGAGCTTGTACTATGGAAACAAGACAACTAAAAAACACATACATACTTAATATAGATAAATAACACCCAGACACAGAATTAACCATAATGCTCATCACACAAAGTTTTATCCTGAGTGGGGATCGAACCCACGACCTCTTGCGTAGCAGTCGGATACACTCCCACCACGCCACTCAATCGTCAATTAGAATTATAATATTTTTCTTAAACTAAATAAGAAGTTCATGGTAGATTTGAAACCGTTCCATCACATTACATGGCACACCGCATCAATTAACCGTACCGATTAAAGTCTATTCGTATGTACAGCAATATTCAATGGTGAAGTTCACGACAATGATGTTAAAGTTATACAACCTGTACATAATTGTAATTGTTGTGTAATTTTAATTACTTTGAACTGCGCTTGAATTCTTTTATGAACTAAAATGCCGTTATTAGTTTTGAATGTTGAATTAAGATATTCAAATTCCTTGGTTTGTAAACAAACTTGTTGCAACTTAGGTGTAAGCTTTAACAGTTAAGTTCCTTAAGAGAGAAACTTACACACAAGCTCATAATATTATATCTATACATAGATTCATCAACGCAGAGCCTAAATTGCTGGGGTTAAAAATAAAATTTTGCCAGTTAATGCCTTTTATATTGTAGGCATCCATTAAGAAAGGTTTTTTTGGAAATTCGTCCCCTAGGGGGGTAAAATAGAGGTTGGAATTTTGTCTGAAACTCAGTCAGTTTTGAAGTATAACCGACCTACGGTGAAATTTTGTATTTAGCTTTATCGTTATCATCGGGTAAATGAAAGGTTCGGACGTTTAAAATATAATTCACCCGATGAAGTCCCGAAATACATCTAATATGTATAAAAATCGCGAAAGTTTAAAAACAATAAATAAACACGAGTTTCAGCGTTTTTGTAAAATTATACCACGGGAAACCTTTTACACTTTGGTTTAACTTGTTATCTGTCAGCGAGGCTAAGTGACGACTGACTTAATTTTTTATCTGTAAATTACAAAAGTAACTATTCAGTTGTTAGATACTGACTTGGAAATTAGGAATTAAATTAACTGAATTAATTTAATATATCTAATTCCTAAATTGAAACTGTAAGTTCTAAGTTGAAAAAAAAAATATAAAATACTTAAAAATAAATCTTAAAACGGTCATTTAAAAATAAAAACCTTCAAAATTAAATCAATTAAATATTTATTCTCTATCTATATCATTATCAGTCTTCAGTATCCGTTCCTTCTGAGATTCCTCTGTCTGCGAGGTGGCAAGTAATCCTTTTCAACAATAGCCGGCTTTTTGTTATAGTTGATTGGTCGAGCATCTGTGTTGTAATATTTTTGTTGGCTTTTGCCAGAGTGTTTGACTTCGTTGTATGATCCTGAGAAAAAAAAATGGTTTGAATTCTTTAGGGGCAATTAAAAGTTTTTATGTAGATATGTGACAAAGAAATTGCAAACACGAAGTCAGTTATTGGGAAATTTCACAATTCAAAAGTAAAAATATTGTAAACTTTATGATTCCTAGAAATAAAAAAATAGTTTTGAGTCTGAGTTGGTGATAGGGTTGATGAGGATGTGCTTATGAGGAAGAGGATAAAGATTAGAAGTATCTATGAGTAAGAGCATGCGGACGAGGATGAGAAAGAGGAAAATAAATCTTTAATAATGTGTTACTTCGTATTTATGAAGAAGAGGAATCCTCATCAACCTTATACCTAATACTAAATAAAATATAATCAGCTTTTTCGTGCTCCCTCAGAGGACGCCAGCACCAAAAAAACTGCACCAATGACATCAAATAGCAATTTAACTAAAAGGCTAAGTTTTAATTTTTACTTACCATCATCAAAAATACCAGCTGCTTCATCTCTTGCGTTTTGTTCCAGAGCTTTCAGAATCGCTTCAGGTATTGGATGAGGTGTAGGCAGGTGATCGCCTTGTGGTATGAAACCGTTCTCATCAGCTGTGTACCTAAAAATAATTTTACTTTAGGTTGTTGACCTAGGATTATAACTATTGGATGAGTAATATTATTTACACGTATTTTATTACCTCACCGAGTAAAGTTTACCATCATCACCAGTGTAAGAGTAACTTCCTTGAGCCCGTACACCATTGGCGGCCACTCCTCTCTCTTCAGCAAAGATACCGTTCTCAGTCTCGTAAGCGTATGAGTAAGTTTCTCCATCATTTGAGTTATCCTGACGAAGAATAGCAGCGTTCCTTTCTCTAGAAGCTTGAGCGCGCTCTGGACGAGCTTCGTAACCTGAGTAAGCGTTTTTAACGTAATTTGTATTAGCTATCGGAGCGCTTGAATGTGTCTGAGCTTGAGATCTATTGAGGGTGTGGTGAGGAGTCTTGAGAAAGTTGCCATGTCCTGCAGATTGACGTGCTTTCGGTGGAAGATAATCACGATCAAGTCTTCCGGCTTGCGCCCATGCAATAGTAGCTAGTACGAGAACCTGCAATTCATTGAAATGGAATTTTTTTAATTATTTCAAAGTAACTTGAAATACTCGCGTGTATTCAGGAGCTTTAGGCAGAAACGTCAAGTCACGATTTACAGTGGCCTTTAGCAGCGATGGATGCATTAAGTAAGTAGTTTGTCTTAAACTTTTTGCGATTATCTGCTTATTATTGTATTATGAAACTTACCAATTTCATTTTTATTGATGTGTATTTACGAAGTTACTTCACAGAGATGTAATTGCAACTGATAAGGTTACGGTATCAGTTGTCTGTTTATATAGTAGGAAGGCTCCATCTACATTATCTTAGTTCGTGGTCAAAGTTTCATAATTACTATAATATAGTGATGCGTTTAGAAGACGGACCTGTGTATTGACCGAACCTGTTTACTCAAGGAGGGGCTTATTAGATGTAATATTTATCGATTTAGCGATCACTTAAAGGTCTCTCCAAATAAGTCATGGTAGGTCATTTATCATGATCGATCAGTACTACAGTTCCGATTATGTTTCGAATAATAAATACTTAGTCTCTAATCTATTTTCCTGCTACGAAAAATGTTTAACTCGTCATTTTGTAATTTAACCTATTATAAGTTATAAGGTAGACATGCCATATAATATTAGGTCATGACTTCAAAGTTTTTTTTAATTATAGGCTTATTGTATTTTGTTTTTCTTTTAATTATATGCATGCAACTATAAGCACCGATATTCAGTACGATATAATTATATTAGACTTCCGAACATACATTAACGGGAGATTAAAACTCCGCTGTCCGTTCATCAGTCTGCGTTTCTGTCAAAAGGCTGTATATTTCCTGATCTCCTTTCTAAATTTCATCAAGATTTTTCAACCTGATAGTCCTTTAAAGATAATTAAAAAACCAGACAGGGTGATACTGTCTGGTTTAATAATTTAGTATGGATGCATAAATACTTTTTATATTAATCTTTAATGTCTTATTACTAGCTCTATATTAACTTGCTATGTTTACATGTTGCTAAAATTTGAGATATTTGCAAACCATTTTTCGTCTTTTCTTCCCGTGGGTGTCGTCAAGGCGACTACGGGATTTCACACCGGAGGACGGGCAGCACTACAGCGTCCTCTGCATACTTAAAGCCTTTCTGCGATCGCCAATCCGCTTGCCAAGCATGGCTGTTATGGCAACTACCCCCAGGATCTACATACGAGTACCGGTAGGTTCTACTGGGGAGACCCGTGCTCAGCAGTAGGCCATCTTATGGGTTGATATATAGCTTAACTGTAGTCAAAAGCTCCTAAATAAATAAAGTTTAAAAAAAGCTATGATACTCCGGTTTTTTTCTCTTTCTAGTCAAGAGACAACTAGCTGGCGGTCTCCCTTACTCTACCCATATAGATAACTTTATGGTTATTTCAGGTAAGTGGTAGTTATGAGTCAAATTCAACGACTATGACTATGTGTATTAACACATAAGATCATCAAACTATTAACAATATTAACAATTGCTCCTATGTTTTTAAATTTAAAAGTAACAATTAAAAATCAGCATTATAAAAGATTTTTATAATGCTGATTGCAATCGGATGTTGCACCAAAAGAGGCACAATACTCATGCTAGCAACTCCAAGCTGCTGACAATTGACTCTGGAATAATGCAATGAGACATGGCGTCATGATAGGTATTATATTTATACCTACCGTAGACTTTATTCACTGCTTTAGCGACATCTTTCTGCTACTCGATGCATAGTCATTCGTAGCACTAGTTGCATTATTGTTTGCAATATCCATAAGAATCCATAATAAAGAAACTTAAACTTTTAATAATTAAATTTTTAATTCAAATCTATTATTTGATCTATTAACAAATAACAATAATATTAGCAGTCTTTAGTATCCCTGTCTAAGGTTGTTCCTTTGTGTTGGTGGTAGGTAAGTCTTTTGAACAGCGGCGGAGTTCCTGTTATAGTTGGTGGACTGAGCGTTTGTGTTGTAGTACTGTTGTTGTTGGCTGTTGTCAGCATATTTGGCCTCAGCATACGATCCTGAAAAATAAAGAATGGCTCTATATTTCTGCCTGGTGACGAAAGTTAAGATAATTTTATTGTTCTATGCCAAGCGTAACTATACCAAATAATATGTTTAAAGCCGATGTAGTACATTCGAAGATTACCTTCTAACTTGCTAACTAAGCTTCTTTATTACCTGATTGCTTGATGCAAAAAGTAGACAACAAACATAAAAATAAGTAAATTTTTAAGTATGTCTAAATAATGTAAGAATACAAGGTGTGAACTATTTTTGTTCTCTGTCAATTTTGTCATACTACATAGCACTAATATTGTCTGCAGAATAAAAATAGAAGAAGATAATAATATGATTAAGTTACCATCGTCATAAATTCCAGCAGCCTCATCGCGAGCATTTTGTTCTAAAGCCTTTAGAATCTCTTCAGGAATAGGAGGAGAAGTGGGGAGATGATCTCCTTGTGGGATAAAACCGTTCTCATCAGCTGTGTACCTCACAGAGTAGAGTTTGCCATCATCACCAGTGTAAGTATAACCACCCTGAGCCTGTACACCATTGGTGGCCACTCCATTCTCTTCAGCATAAATACCGTTCTCAGTCTCGTAAGCGTACGAGTAAGTTTCTCCATCATTCGAGTTGTCTTGACGTAGGATAGCAGCGTTCCTTTCTAGAGCAGCCTGAGCACGCTCAAGACGACCTTCGTAACCTGAGTAAGCGTTTTGAGCATAGGCGTTTGTGTTAGAGACAGGAGCGCTGGAGTAAGCGTCCTGTGCGTGAGCTCCACTTGATGAGTGGTTAGGGGTCTGGAGGAAGTTGCCAGATCCTGCAGATGCCCGTGCATTGGGTGGGAGGTATACACGATCCAATTTGCCAGCCTGAGCTAAGGCAACAGCAGCTAACACGATAATCTGGAAAATGAAAATCAGGAACTAAATTAGAAGATATGGATAAGTCAATAAAAAGCTGGACTTTAAGCACAAAAGGGTAATGGACAGAAAATAAACAGGCGGCGCAGAGGACAACTAGTTAAACGAAACAAAGTTTTACTTTGCTAATAAAGTGGAGTTACTCCCTAGCAAGCTCGTTTTCAAACTTTGTGTGTATGGAAATTCCATTAAGACATAGTACGGAGTTTGTTCCATTCACTATGTAAGCTTGGTTGAGGACTATAAGACCGATTAAGACACATTCCATAGAAAATGAAAAGCAGATCTCCTCATGACCTTGAGTGAAGGCGAGTCTGATATTGTAAGTGCAGATTAAATACTAATAATTTAAGTAGCATCTAATTTCTTGTTAGTGATTTTTTGTCAGATTATTTCTTACATAACGAGTAACGAGTCAGCTGTTAAAAATGTCTTACCAATTTCATTTTGTTTTAGGTGTGAGTATGACCTGCTTAACAGAAGATATGATACCGACTGATAACATTAGTAAAATCAGTACACTATTTATAGTTGGGTGCAGATCGATCTACTCTACCTAGTTTGGCTAACATTTCATAATCATGACATCGTACGAAGACGGTCTTGTCTAATCATTGGACCTGTTTAATTTAATGTGTATTACAGTTTTTATTAATTAGTAAGTAGTTGACCTGCGCGCCTTAGTAAAGGTGGCAAAGTCAAAATACTTTATTAATTTATGAGTAGGTTACAAATGCATAGCTTATGAACGTCAGACAAAATTTGGAATATAATGATTCTACAGTTAATGCCAAGTTCGCAAAAGTAAAGCATTGAGAAAACAACTTGGAAATAAAAACTCATGGCTTCTTTTTTAAATACAATTTTTTACAAAATATTTGTAAATATACAGTAAAGCCAGCAAGGTGCTGCAACCATTACACCATGAAACTCACGCAAGCAATAACCATAGTACGTAAACTGGTATAATCAAGTTTTAAATGAATTAGCCTCCTACGGTGTGGATGGATGGTATCAACTTACAAAAATACAGAAGAGGGTAAAGGCAACATGCGATACGATTATTAAAAGAAAAACTACTTATTTATGAACCACTAATTAAAAAAATAAGAGACCTATAAAATGATAATGACAAGGTCAACCAGTAGCACCCGTTCACGAGTTTGATGCATGGGTCAGCCATCATCCCCTTCGCCAAATTGGAGGTAAGGAAGACGACTCGACCCACACAGTGAAATGGCAACACCATGAAACCACTTCACTTCGATGCATAATTCGTTTTATTGAATGTGCATCATAATTGTATCAAATGTGCATTATTTTTTAAATTGTTTTTTTTTTAATTATTTCACATAACAGAGACCTCATGGATAAGTTTTGTATCTACCTTGGTAAAAGATAACTTTAACGCAATCACTAAGTCAGAAAATGCTTAATTAAAATAGGTATATTTAGGTAGTAACGCCTGAACTAAAACACCCTCATAATCATTTAGGGTAGTTTTTGGACCTTAATAAAATAAAATGACCTTGTATAATATACAAGGTTATTTAAGGTAAAATGCATAACTCACATACCCCAACAAACTTTTTACTCGAAGAAATCAGATAGCAAAAAGAAAATGAAAATATTAAAAACTTGGATAGTTATAAGCCATTCAAGTTGTCTTGTGTTCTTCGCGCTATCGTGCTCATTGCGTCCTGTAGTACGTAATCCATGTTGAAGAATAAGTGATGAGACATTTCACATTACATCGTGAACAGGATTTGGACTGTTAGAATGATTCATGAATTAATTAATGATTGATTAATTAATTAAATAATAAATATAACACGGTCCAAAAACTACCCCAATAGATTGCGTTACTGATTCTAAGCAAACTATTTTCAGGTTTGCACTATACCAAGAATAACGTTGTATATAGTTATATCATGGTGCTTTCGCCGGGAAGAATACTCAGCAGCGTAACTACTTGACTTATAAAAAAAGTTTACTTTAAAACTAGAGACATATACTTTTTTTAATGGGACTAGAATTTTACAGACATCCCATATATTTTTTGTATGTAATTTATACTTATTAAAGCAAAGGTGGTTCCAACAGGGAGCATGACGTAACATGTTACAAAAAAAATACAACAGATAGATAATAATAATATATCCTCGGGCAATTCACACAACGCCATCTCATCCCAAACTAGGCAGAGCCTGTAACTAGACAACAAATAAACATAGTGTGCAACTAAACCATTTCTCAACTGAAGATTATAGGAAAAATATAAAATAACAAGAAGTCTGAACTTATTTTTAAACTTTCGCGATGTTTACACATATTGTCGGGGCTTAATCTTAATTATAACAAAAAGCGGCGCTTTAAGAGGGCTCACGAAGTTTTCTACCAAGTAATATTTTTTAAGACAGTTGTTTTTTTATAAAGAATTAGGTTTTATCCGACATAAACTTAAATTACTATATCAAAGCCCAAACCTGAAACTGTGAGAGTTTCTCAGTAAATGCAGTCAAAAATCATCTTATACGTAGAGGGTATTAAACAGTGGATGAATATTTAAATGATAAAGAAAAATGGATCAAGTTGCTTGCTCCTTGTTACTTTATTATGGCGGCTTTACTTATTGTACATGTAGAATCCCCACGTATCACAAGAGTTGTTTGGCATCCTAAGTGAATAGAATAGAATAAATTTATTTGCATGTTATGTGGTACAGAGGTAGTAAAATAACTTATATTAGTTCTTACACATAACGCCATACAATTGGCACGCAAATGTAAAACATATAGAATAAAAGTAATGTAGAAACTAAAACTAATGTCAATATTTGGAATAATTAATTTTCAATTACACATTTTTTATTGTTTAGAACAGTGCATTTTTGTAATGATACGAACCACTTACATTGTTTTTTAAATATTCTGACACCAACCATTTATGCAAAGCAGTACACAACTGTTTATGTGGCAGTGAATAAAGAATTTTGAATTTTAACCGTTGTGGGATAGTGTTAGGGCTCACTTCGCTTGCCTTGATAATAAAAGATTCGAGTACCTTTAAATGTTTAACGCGATTATGTCCCGATAACATTTTAGAAGTCTGAATTTTGAACATGGGAGACATTTTCGGGCCAAGTAATAAATTTAATATCAAATGGCTTATTAATTATGATCTTGCTTACGGTTTTGTCATTTATGTAAATGCTTTAAATAAATTCTCTTGTGGACTATACGAGTAAGTTTTATTTATAACAAAGTGAACCTAGTCACGTTTCGCTGTGGCTTTTTAGGCCAGGAACACTTGGAGGTATGCTCAGAACACTTTAACAAAGTTTCATCAAAATCTGATCATTGGTTCGGAACGCATGGAGGACAAATATACAAAATATTTTTTTATTAATATAAATTATTCAGCCCACTAGATCTTGTTAAAATAATTACGCCTCAATCGTTAATCAATTAGTAATTAAATATCTATATCAAAGATACATCAAAATTGGATTAAATCAATCGTAATTAAGTTTTGGCCGTGAAAATCTTATGGATAGCAGTTAATTTAAAACATTGGCAGATTCCAAACTTTCCTTCCGTTACAGTTGACTAGAACAATACAATTATAAAAAAAAAAGTAAACAAACTTTAAAAATTTACTGAAAATAATGAGACTTTTATATAGGCATGGGTCAGGTAACCAACTCGAACATTTTTTTTGGTTCATAATTTGATATAGCTTAATTTTATTTGTACTAATAGGTGTTTCGCATAATATTACTTCACATAATTATATTTCTCATAACTACTATTGGCATAATTATTGAAATAACATAGTAACATAATGCTACACACATAACGTTATTTGTGCATAATGCTACACGGCATAATTACAATGCGACACCAATTACAAATGTAATTTTCGACTTATTAGGTACCGTATTAACTTATGGCCAAAACCATAAATTAGTTTTAAAACGGATATTACAGTTATTTAGTGTAGATGATAAACACTCTTGGCGGCTTAGCTTAGGCAGTTTAACCTTCAGTCACAGTTTAGAAGGATAGGTTCACCCTTTTTTTAGTTCCGTAGCCATAATGTAAAACGTATCTCATAACGTTTCGTCATGTCCGTCTGTCTGTCCATCTATCCGTATGTCACGGGCATTTTATTCAATAACTATGCGATAAGTATTGATGAAATGTGAAGTACAAAGCGTCTAGTTTATGCCGGTAGGTACTTAGTTTGGTAGTTAAATAACGAAAAATTCCTAAGGCTAGGAAGGTGCTCCACGTCGTGCATATAGCACTCTTTAAAAAAAAAAGTACGGACAGTCCTCAAAGCCGCTATAGTGTTTATTTTCTACATTAATTAACAATACTTACCGTTTCTGGGTATAAGTTAGTTCCAAACATTATGGTGTGGTACGGTGTGTCACATCATTCGACAGGTCTTGTAAAAAGTTTTAATTTATTTTTCATTTTATTTTTTGATTATGACATTTTTAGATAGTTTTGGAAATAATCGCTCCAAAAGATGCATACCTAAACTGTGTCCGTTATTCACGTATTAAAAGCAGTGCATTTGCAGTTAAGTAACCTTCGATTTATCCTTTGCGAGATGAGCACGATGGTTTATTCTGTGTCTGGGTGTTATTTATCTAAAATATGTGTGTATAAAGAAATATAGATATATGTAGATTTATCGGTTGTCTGATTTCCAAGCTCTGCTTAGTTTGGGATCATATAGCGTTGTGTGAGTTGTCCCAAGAAAATATTATTATTAGTTATTATATTTGTTCGAGTTTGTGTTATTTTTAGCGTTCCGTAGCCAAAATGGCAAAAACGGAACCGTATATTTATAGTTTCCGTCTGTCACAGGGATTTTACTCAAAGACTAGGTACTCAATGAATATTGATGAAATTTTGTGAAAAGGTGTCTTGTAGTAGCCGCTACTTAGTTTGATAGCTAAATAATAAAACTAAATATTTTTAGGGGGGCCCCCTCCTCCTTAAATGTAACAGAAGTTGAATCATTTTTTTTTCAGCAAACATCAACGTGTGGTACATCATTTGATGTTAAAAAAAAATTAAAAACCTTAAAATGTTTTTGTAAGACCTGTCGGTCTTACAAAAACATTTTAAGGTTTTTAATTTTTTTTTGATTGAGTGTATTTTTTTGGAAATAATCGCTCCGAAAGTTGCTTAAATTGTGCCCCTCCCCCTTAACTTTTGGACCGTGCGACCAAAAAATATGAAAAAAATCACAAAGGTAGCTTATTAAGTTCCTTAAACTAAAATTATTTTGGACATGATCGGATATAGATACCGTCATTGAGTTATTGCCGAATAACTGCGTATCACTACTAAAGGGCGTAAGTGCCATGAACATACTCTCTTCTGCTGATGCAATTATTTAAGGCTGCGGAAGCCTACACTGAGCATGGTCCACATGCTCTTGCCCGGTTTTTATGATGTTCTTGTGTATATCGTACATGCATATTACATGCTCCTCAGACATTCAGTGGCTAAAATAATGTAGACTAGGTCACCCAGATCATAATAACTAATGGATTGATACCTCAGTCATTGTAAGCGTCTGAATAGTTTAGACGCTATATTAAAACATGCTAACATAAAATGCTCAAAACATAACCCTTCCTTTGTGGCTTCTTTGAAGTTGGGCAAAAACTATAGTGCAATTATGATTCCGCACATTCTTGTGCACTGTAATTTGGTTTATGTATGGTAATGCTTTGTTGAAATCGGCTGCTGGGACCGAAGTCCGATTATGAAAGATGTTATTAGTGTGTTATTGGGTCAAGGGTGATGTAATCTATTGATTCAATCATATAAAATTAGAGCTTTTTGGCGAACACTGAATTATGAAAATCCATTGAAAGATGGATACGGAAGGCGGACCGGGTGTTATGGCGTAAATTAAGATTGATTGATTAAAATATAGTACCTGGATGACGGAGCTTTGTACGGTTTTTTTTAACAATATTTTCTAAAAATGAAACCTTCCTAGATCGATTTATCGCCCCCGCATACTAAATTTCATTAAAAATCGCTGGAGCCGCGAAAAGGTATATCGAATTGCTCGTTAATAGGTATAAGATTAAAAGAAAAGTTACAATTAAATATTTTATTTTTAACTATTTACAAATAACCATCAGTCTTCAGTATCCATGCCTCTGGGTGTTCTTTTGTGATAAAGGTGGGAGGTATGTTTTCTGAACAGCGGCGGAGTTCCTGTTGTAGTTGATGGGCTGAGCATTTGTGTTGTAGTACTGTTGTTGGCTGTTGCCTGCGTATTTTGCCTCGGTGTAAGATCCTGATTGAAAAAAAAAATGATTAGAGTAAACATGAAGATCTTTTAAACCTCCAAAGACGGACAATAGTTGGCACTGTTACGAAATAATATTCCATATTTTTGTAATACTAAAAGAGTAAGTAGTTCGTTACCATCATCATAAATTCCAGCAGCTTCGTCACGTGCATTCTGTTCCAGAGCCCTCAGAATCTCTTCAGGAATAGGAGGAGGAGTTGGGATGTGATCCCCTTGTGGGACGAAACCGTTCTCGTCAGCTGTGTACCTGAAATCAGTAACATTATTTTTAATGCCGACTTCTTGAAGTTCTGACTTTGCATTTGACTTCAAGATTCTACAGACATTATGAGTTTAGTCAGTCTCATATTGAAGACCTATCAAGCTTACCTCACAGAGTAGACCTTGCCATCATCACCAGTGTAAGTGTAACCACCCTGAGCCTGGACACCATTGGTGGCCACTCCACTCTCTTCAGCATAGATACCATTTTCAGTCTCGTAAGCGTACGAGTAAGTTTCTCCATCATTCGAGTTGTCCTGGCGAAGGATAGCAGCGTTCCTTTCGTAGGCAGCCTGAGCGCGCTCAAGACGAGAATCATATCCTGAGTAAGCGTTCTGAGCGTAGTTTGCGTTGGCAGGGCCGGAGTAAGTGTTGGCAGGGCCGGAGTAAGTGTTGGCAGCGCCGGAGTAAGCTTTAGCATTTTGAGCTTGAGCTTGGGCTCTGAAGGAGTGGAGAGGAGTCTGAAGGAAGTTGCCAGATCCTGCAGATGCCCGGGCGTTGGGTGGGAGATACACGCGATCCAATTTGGCGGCCTGCGCCAGAGTCACAGCAGCTATCACGATAAACTGGAAAAATACTCTATGTTACTTGATTTTTTTGTTAACCTAGCCAATGCCGACAAAGTCACTTTTTCGACTAAGCTACAATCAAACCTACAGTTATTTTCATACCTTAAATATTAGTAAATTTATTAATGGATATTAAGATATTGATATCTTCACAATCAATAATGAAGAAACAATAAAATTACATTTGAAATTATTTCGAAAATCATCATCAGTTTAGCAATTCATTGGTATTAATCACTGATAGAAATGCATAGTTTTATGACTTTGGTTTTACAATAGCTAAAAACGGCCTTGGTAGAAAGTAATTAGATGAACATTATCAAGATGTTTGCTAAATACTTTTTAGGAAATTTAAATGATTGATTTACCAATTTCATTTTTATTTGTTTAACTAAGGACTTTTTATATGAACTTGCTTGAAGAAGCTATAGCTTGAACTGATAACCTCATAAAATCAGTTCAGTATTTATACTTGGGTGCAACTCGATCCATTTCGAGGTAAGTAGTGGTTAATCATAATTACGACATTATGATGCTGTATGAAGATGGTCTTGTATATTTGGAACCTGTTTAGAAGTTGTTACACTTTGTATCGGTTAGGTTTAAAGGTCACTATGATGTATGTAGCCAATATTTTAATGCAAGTAGATTTATTGGTTACGAATCAAGGTTCGATTTGAAGTTGGCGAAATATGGGTGTTGATCACTTTAGGTTCTTGATTATAAAGTGTGTATTACATGCATCTAATTTGGATTAAGTTTACTTAAAACACTGGTACTGATGTACAGTCTTATTAATAGATTGAAGATGAGAGATTTCTTTATTGTACGAGCACGTAGATAAATATGCGCCTGCAATAGACGATGTTATCGCAGAAAAATATATTGGTTCTTTTCTCCATAAAAGTAGTGAAGACTTTTCTTTTTTTAAAGTTAACATAGGACGTAGGTAAAGTCTTCGCGTCTAGGTATCTGGTTGTGCTCAGGTTTTTGTTGATACGGTTCTTTCTAATATTTGGTCTAATTTGGAGATCGAGGTAATGTAACCGACAAACATTATTTATTGAATTAACAAGTCCTTAGACTTCACCTGTGTTTTTTAAAGATTTTGGACCTGTTCACCCCTTAGGGTTAGGTGGCGATTCGCACTAATTTAATTCGAACGAATCGTACGAGTTGCCTCTTTTTAATTTAAATTATTTATGCGGCGATTCGCATGGTTTAATTTATAAATATATTTTTATTTTAAAAGTTAACTAGCAATGTGGCATTGTGGTCCCACAATACTAGCAATCCTGTTAACCCCTCCAGCTAAGCTCTATGGCTTGTTAGAAATGGGCTCACGTCGGTAGTATAATAGCCAGGATTCTAACCCACGACCTCACGATTGCGAGACCGATGCCTTAGCCATTAGGCTACCGCCGCTTTAATGACTTAATAAATTGAAAATAAGCAAGCTAAAAGTACTGTAGTGCACAAAAGTGTCAAAATTTGTAACATTGCATTCCTACGAATGTTATAATAATAATAATAATTGTTTTTATTTCAGAAAAAATCCATACATAAAATGATAAAATACAAATAATTAAAAAAATAAAACCGGGCAATTTAATAATATATACATATTATTAAATTGCCCGGTTTGAAAATAATGCAAAAATACGGTCTGAAAAAGTGCACCTGTAAAAGGGTACGTCCTCCTGTCGAAAAGCGCAGATGGTGTAAAAGTATTTATTAAGCGTTACTGTTGTAATATTTTTTTATATTTTTTGGCCATACGGCTTAAAAGATAAAAAGGGGGGGGCGGGGATTTTTGCAACTTTGGGAGCGATTTCAGGAAATGAATCAAAAAAGTTTCATAAAAGGTTAAAATGTTTCTAAAGACCTGTAAAATTATATGCCACACGTAGATGTTTTTGAAAAAAAAATATCTTACGAATTAAATTAGTGCGAATTGCCGCCTAACCTACCCCTTTATGGCTCAGATTGCTGGAATTCTAGTCTTAAGACAAATGACAATTAAGCGCCTACCTTATTCTTCTCTAATGAAAAAAAAACTGCTTATTTTCCTTCTATTTATTAAGCTTCGGAAGCGCAAACAATCTTTCATATTTTTTAAATTGACTGTTTTGATGGCAAATACGAGTATAACATAAAATTCTCAATAATCAGGTTGGAAGTAATTGCTAAAGGCAGGTTAACTTATTATTGCCAAGATAAAGCTAATCGTGGGATGGGTTAGTGAAAGTAATTTCTGCTTTATTGCGAGTACTTAATATGCAAAATATATAAGATAACTAGCTGACCCGCGCAACTTCGTCTGCGTAAATTTTCCCTTTTTTTTTACAACATTTTTCATTGCTGCTCCGCTCCTATTGGTCGTAGCGTGATGTTATAACCTATAGCCTTCCTCGATAAATGGGCTATCCAACAATAAAATATTTTTTCAATGCGGCCCAGTAGTTCCTGAGATTATCGCGTTCAAACAAACAAACAAACTCTTAGGGGGATGAAAAATAGATGTTGTCCGATTCTCAGACCTACCCAATATACACACAAAATTTCATCAAAATCGGTCAAGCCGTTTCGGAGGAGTATGGCAACGAAAACTGTGACACGAGAATTTTAAATATTACATATAATAAAATAGGATACATTTCAAAACATTTTAAATTTAAGTTTATGGTAGGTCATTATCAAATGTATGATGATGATCGTACATACATTATTGAGTTATTTCAACCTTCACACCTTACACTTCAAATGAAGGTAAAACACCTATTTAGGTAATTATTTTATATTAAAATTCAATAAAATTATCTATAAATGATCATGCGAGTAATAAAGAAATTATTTTTTGTAATTGAATTCATTGACTTATTTATTTCATTGTCATAACATTTATGTTATTATTACTATACTACTTAATATGTATTATATAAATTATATTCAGTACTAAATTTTTTTCATCGGTAAAGAGGATATTTCTGTGCCCTTCACCTAGATATCGTGACAGAAGGCGTTTTGATCAATCCACAGTCTTTAATTGTAAAGATTGATTTAGAGCATGTCCTGTATATCGACGATAAGTACCGGGCTTCAGGTCTTGTTTTATAATACGCGACAGAGTCCTAGCGGGCTTCATTTCTCACGGTAAGATTTTTTGCTTCCTAATGGGATTTCGAAGAAGTGTCTGGAATATGACCGATGGCTCCATATCCACTTTGTGCAAGGCGATCACCGCAATCCTATTTTCTTTAACATATTGTAATTCGATAAAACGAAAAAATATGTGAAAAAGCGCAAAACCGAAAGAACTTTTAAAAATAATAAACGCGTTCCAAATTCAAAGCAATTAAGAAGTTGAAAAAAATAAAAGTTTTATGTAACAGTATTTATGGCTGAACTAGTTACAATATAAATAAGCAATTTAATGTTCCCACTGCAGAAAGCAGAGCCACAGAGACCGAGGATACGGCACTGACACAGAGATCAGTGCCGTACCCTCTCTATCCGTGTCCATAGAATAGTATTAGTACATTGAACAGGCTCCCGCCGACAACAATAAGGCATCCATTTGATTTTGAGATTTGTATTATTTGGAAAAGATGGTAGTCAAGTGTGTAACAAGGATAACAATAATGTAATGGCCATTTGTCATTAGTGTCAAAAAAGTTTACAGACACATTGGGAATAGCTGTCTCTTTGTACGATGTACCTAGCCAGTCCAGTGTGCGACGTACTAAAGAGGTCAGTGGGGTACGGGCCGACATCGGCGTAGGTATTCAATGTACGTAGGTAATTATTAATAACTTTTTCGAATTTATGTCCATGTTTATATTTGGATAAGGTGGAAAAAAAGTGTTCAGAGAAATATGGAAATGTGATCCATTACGAAGTACCTCAAAAAATTGCGCACTGGTTAAAGACTTTTCCTGGGTTGTCGTGACAAGCCCGTGCGAACTGACGCATGCCCGGTGCGCTCAAATATGTCCACCGCGCATGCGCGGTAAAGAGCTGCGCTTAGAAATAATTCAACGTGCATGCACGCGAGCTAAACGCGAGATTAAAATTAAGTACTTAGGTTATTAGGGAGGGATCCCACCACTTAGCCGCGATCTTAAAGACATATACAGTTTTGTGGCAGGTCTCTCATTTTGAGTGCGGTCTGTATCTTTTTTGATTGTTGTATTAAGGGCATTTCCTTATTACTTCAATCGTGGTGATTCACAGATCGAGGGAGAATGGTATATTCTCTCCCTTGTAATCTACTTAAGATAGATTTCCGCCAAGTGATGTTTGATTCAATCAGACATTAAAATTAATAGATGCATCCGACGCAGAGACGTGCAGAACTACACGAACGACGTTTTGGGTTCTTCACCTTCTTTATATGCGCTTGCCATGTCGGGTCTTTGAAGACTATAGCTGCATCAGCTCCATCGGTATTAGTTATCACAATAAAAACCTTGTGTTGTTGTATATAACTTGTGCTACAAACTGTTTCTAGACTAAAATTTCATGAAAATCGAACGAATTAATAAGCGGCGGTAGCATAATGGCTAAGACATCGGTCTCGTAATCGTGAGGTAGTGGGTTCGAATTCTGGCCTTTATACTACCGACGTGAACCACTCCCAGTTTAGCTGGAGGGGTTAACAGGATCGCTAGTAATGTAGGACCACAATCCGACATTGATGGTTATCTTTAAAAAAAAATAATTAAAGATTAATAATGTTCTCAAGGCCGATGTTCACATAGCGGCCTGTCTCATCACAGACTAGCCAACTACGCAGGAGATAATAAAGTGTATGCGCAGACACAAGTGCACTCTCTTTTCGCTCACTCTCATATGAGAGTGAGCGAAAAGAGAGTCTAACCGGAAAGAGATTAAGCGCCGACCGACTCCGACGGTTTAACGAGCTCTCCCAGGCACAGAGGGATGTGACAATGTTCGAAAGGACAGTGGTAACGTTGTTTAACTTCGCCACTACGTCAGGGACCCCGGAGATTAAACAAATAACCAAACAGCGTTTTACGTGTTTCTCTTCTTCTTTTAATAGATTTCTTGGTCACTTTTATTTTTAAACTAATAACAGCAATCTTATATCCATAGCTAACTCAATTAGTTACAGTCATGCAAAAGCTTGTTATTGACTAATGTCTTAATTCATATTAGTATAAATACTGGTTCTACGTTTCAGATATTAAAAGCAATAGAAAGGTAATATATTTATTGTATACACGTGAGAAAAAGAGTTGATTATTATCAAAATAGGCTACGTATTATAAAATCCGTTTATCCGTTTCGTTGCTGTGATGGCAAAGACAGATATAGAGACACATAGGTACATACACACAGATGGTACTCACATGAAACTTATAACAAATCTGATTAAAATTAATTTTAAAAAAACGCGAATGCGTGTGTAATTCAGTAATAATGTAGTTTTTAAACAAAAATCGGGCAAGTTTATGTCTGGCCACGCACAATGAAGGGTTTCTTAGCCACCCCCCATCCAAATACTTACAACGTTATACCTACCTACTTATTAATAATTTTCAATGGAATTTGTAAACTTGTAAAGCCTACTTAGCTGTGATAGTTTTCCTTTAATTTCACGGGGTGATTTTTTCACATACCCAACTTCACAACCATTTAATTGGCAGGGGGGGGGCACTTAACTCTTACAAAAATTTGCACTTTAATGCTTAATATTTCACAAACAAACCCCTAAATCTTAAAATGGTCTTAACAACCTCTAAACGTTTTTAAAAGTTCTATCTAATGATACCTCTCACGATGGGGTAGGTGAAAAAAAAGTCACACACCCACTTTACATATATAGGGGAGGTACCCTTAACAAAATGATTTTCAAGATTTTATTCTATTCTTTGTCAGCGTAACTAGTATGTGTATGTATGCAAATTTAAGTTGAGCTGCGGACGAAACGGATAAAATATAAAGTCCATAGTTAGGCGATTGATTTCTACAAAGTTAGACACCTCTGTGCTTCGGAGAGCACGTTAAGCCATTCGTACAGCGCTTAATGTTTTTTTTTATCTTGATGAATTTTCATCCCTGTGGAATATGAGACTCAGGGAATACAGAGTGGATATTTTTGTGTTTGTGCATACAGTTTTGTGTAGTTGACTAGTCTGTTAAGAGATTTTGATTAGGAGCTTATTATTATAACAAATTTAATGAAAATATGAGGTAAAATTTTAGTCTCGATACATTTTTACACGTCAGCCATTTTTACCACCAACTCTGTCATAATAAAATCAAAAGCACCTGCACATACTTCCTATACGCAACATCACAAACGACCTTCACCTCAATCAGTACCTACCCTGACTCAGATAATACCGTAATAACTAAGATCACGATACTCTCATAGCAGTTGGGCAATTCAATATCATATTAGTTCACAAAAGTACTCTAGACGTAATGAATGCCGATTAGTGAATGGTATAATGTCTAGAAAAAAATTAGAACTGAAATGGCATAGACTTAGAGCTAATGTCTTTGATATGAATAAAGAGGTCATCGAAATCAAAATTAGAGAAGTCAATGACATAATAAACATACGTAAATGTTTAGCTTTACCCAGTGGAACAGTAAGCTAAGGTAAAGTTTTCAAGAAAGCTTTAGCATTTTAAGATTTAGACTGTGATCTATAGAGCGTAAGTACTTTTGACTTAGCTCAAACTTAAGTTGAGTTTCAGCTATGCCAAAGTACCTACTATCAATTTAAAAATTACAAACAACTTGATAAAGCACATGCTGACCGTTGACCGGGTACTTAGATTGTGGTTATTGACAAGTGCTCTGAATCTACATCAAGAAACCTCTCTGCGAAATTTCTGCCTTCTAGGTCTAGGAGTTTGACACTGCGTGTTGATGAGTAAATGAATGAATTAGGACTTTAGATTCGAAATAAACTTACTTCGAGTAATGCAGTAACTTTTGTTTTATTACAGAACCAACCCGAGTCTTTAAAATTCATGCTCCTTAATACAATATTCAAAGTACATTCATCTATATTTTAGCTTTATTGTCTTCATGACACTGCGTATGTAGGTATTCTAACATTCAAGCGTCATCTACAATTAAGTTTCTAATAACATTTAAATAGCCTTTCGAACACTGCCTCCAATTTATTTTATAACGGTATAACTTTATTGTAGATACAAAGATGGTTAACTTTTTTTGGAACTCTTATTAGTGATAAAAAAACTGCCCAAAGACGGAGTTCATGGCCTTATGTGAGACATTACTAGAATTTCAAGAAAATTATACAAACTGATAAAATGTAAGTACTTTATCTCAAATGTGCAGCGGTTTTGGCATTAAGCGCAGGCCACGCCGCTAGCGAGCAAGCGAGCGAGGCAAAGGAAACTATACAAACTTGACGAAGCTTTGGTGAGCTTAATTATGTAGGTTCACATTCACACCGAAAACTGCCGACGGGCGAACTGTGTGAGCATAGTTTCATTTCTTTTTATACCATGAAGTACAGATCTAAGCTACGTTATATTTTTTAAATACGATAAATAGCTTTGCTGAAATCGTCGAATATTTCATGCGCGTCATTTGAATCGCTTGATGTAATGTAGCTTATCTCTGTAGTTCGTGGTGTGAACCAAGATATGAAAAGAGGTGAAACACTACTCGCCTGGCTCACTCGCTAGTTCGTAAGCTGGTGGTGTGGCCTGCGCTTTAAATCTGACTGGACAGTGTGATAAAATATCAGAAAAACTACTAAATTTATGAAGAAATCCGGGTTCAATGACATTTGACCATCATTGTCCAACACTCTTCTACATATTTGTAAGAAAAAAGATAAATTAGCATATAACTCATCAGACACAAAAGTACGCAGATGCTACCGCAAATAAGACGAAGTTACCATATAAGAATCATCATCATCATCATCAATCATCAAGCTATGTTGTTTGATAGGTGAGCTCAACGATTGGAGTCTATCAATCACTGCTTAACAAATCAGGCCCACCAGACTGACATAATTGTTTAGTCACCTATTACAACACTTGTTAACTGATGAGATCTTAGTCGAGAACACACCTGATATTACTTTCAAAATGTCACGTTTAGGTCAAAGGCAAAAATCTAAAATCAGGTTGGAGGCTCTGTACTTTTTGAGTTTTAAATAAATGACACGTTTTCAAAAGGAAATCTCAAGCAGTGCCAGCCCTACTCTGCCTCTCTCTCACTTGCTTTGGTTAAAGAAAAAATAGTGCAATATCACAACTACTCAATTCCACATCAATTTATCGTTATCGTTCATCAAAATGCATTATCGATTTCACAAATCGATTCATCATCGCAACATCCTTTTACTATTGAAATCCCACCAACAGTGGGAACTCCAAAGATCTGTAGCAATTTTGATCGATGCACAATTCGTTATGACATCGATAAGTAAGAATCGAATGCTGTTTCATCATTAAGTGCACATTTTTATAAAGACTTACTCATGAATGAAGACTTAAGGTCAAGTTATATTTAGACAAATATTTTTATGCACCATGTAAATGTATAATTAGATGCTTGGCAAACGATTGTATGTGCAACTTTATTGAAACTTCAGGCAATAAAAAGATATGCTAGCAGATATGATTGCGTTTATTTTTGTTAGAAATGACAAAATTTGGCACTCATAGTGAATGTCGTGGAAGGGTAATGTTTGACAGGATATGACATAACTTAGTAATTGATTAAATTATTTTATCATTGCGTCGGGATTTGGTCAAAATAAACTATATGGTATTATTAGGCGTTTCATACGGAACTGATTGATGGCATTAGCCTCAATTAGAAGCAAAATTAAATGTTTTCTTAATTGCGCTTCAAAACGATAACTAGCAATGTGGGATTTTGGTCCCACATTACTAACAATTCTGTTATCCCCTCCAGCTAAGCTCAATGGCTTGTGTTAGGAGTGGGTTCACGTCGGTAGTATAATGTGCAGGATTCGAACCCGCGAACTCACGATTGCGAGACCGATGCCTTATCCATTAGGCTACCGCCGCTTAAGTTTCAGTTTGACATTTCATTGTTCATTATTTTATTTCGGCCGTTTTGGTCCATGCAATCGGCGATGTCCAAAATTTTCATTTGAATGCTATTGTTCTATGAACTAGATTTAGTACAGATTTGACGTGATAACGTCTTATAAATCGATGACCGGGTGAAAAAGTGTCTAAAAATAAGTCACGTTATTGATTGGTTGCTAAGCAACAGCTAATGGCGATTGCAGCGACATGACATGCGATACAATGAGAACTAACGTTATTGATTGGTTGATATGTCATCAATGTTTTCTTATGAAATATTGTCCGTTAACCGACTTTACAAACAATCCTTTTTTTGTTGAAATAATTTCGTATTTTTTTTTCTTATGGTAAGCTTTTTTCAATAATATCGGTGTTGGTGTTTAAGTTTCCTCATGACATTTTGCCCTCGCTGGTGTGTAAACAATTCCTTTGAAAAGCTATTAACCTGAAGGCTCTATTAAATAACAAACAATGTCGCCTTAAGCACAAGTTCACAGTTCACGGACGTCTGCGGTAATTACACCAACAATAACTATTATCTCACCCGTGAGTTGTGACCGGTCGTGGGCCTTTCACTACAGTATGTATCTTAGGCAGACCACAAGAGAGCGATTATGTTATGCGATTATAGGAACTAACTATATTTTTTATTGGCATAACTGTACCTATATTTTATTTTATAATTTATTTATGAATGAACAAATTATTAAAGCCATGCAACAATAATGCTATTCAAATTTATGAATGTTTTAGTGAATAAAAGAGTAATGAATGGTTCTGTTTCCTTAAATGTTCTTACGCATATTCTTATGTGTGTGTTTTTGTCGTGCTTCTCTGAATTGATTACTTTCAAAATGCGACTTTTCAAAAATTATATTGTTCTCGATAACTTTCTTTCAATTCGAGTCGGTGATAGATCGGCATTGCTATCATTTGAGCTACTGAAACTGCTTATAAGCAGACAGCGTACAGAAGCAAAAACAGATAAATCTGTATTTTTTTCTATCCATCTCTAACATTTGAAATATCTCAACACCTGATTTAATCTTAAATCGTTTCATTGCTATTAGAGACTTCCCATAGCAAATATAGAATCTTTTTTTTATAATATTTGTACAGCTGTGAATCGCATGTATGCAAACTGCTTAATTAATATAAACGATTCCCAAAATGGCGGACGGACGGAGCGATGAACAAATTATATAATTAATAGCGTTATTACTACTAAACAATGGTTTATTTTGGATCAATGAAACGAATAATTGAACTCACAGTTTGGTTTTACGTACCTATCTTAGTAGTTAAATATTTGGTATCGATTCTTGATTATTCCGAGGAAGTTTGATATCTTACTTATTTCTTTTTCTAGATTTACCTACTATTGGGGTCCCAGACTCAGTGGCTACATGTAGATAAAGCAACGTTAACACTGTAGGTCTGTAGATGGGTGATCATTTTCGAACATTGTCACACCCCACCATGCCTCGGAGAGCACGTTAAGTCGTCAGACCTGCACCTAATCTTTTTCTGGACGTCGGATTACCGTCCCATCAGGCCAGAGAGAGAGAGAGAGATAGAGAGAGGGATTGCTTTAGTGTCGCCGTAGCATGTCCAGTGTACTAGTACCTACTACAAGGTGATTTGTAATATACTAATAACTTCCCGCTCGTGGTTTACATAACACTAAATAACTTTGTAATAGGTATCACCTACCACTTGTTTTTGGAGTTATGAACTTAACCACCTACAGACTATTTTGGGTTTAAAGATATTTATTCTCAAAAAAGACTAGAAGTCACTTACATGAGAATATAGTTTACAAAGTCACAGATATGAGGTAATAAACAATATTACATACTTAAAAGATACGCACGAATAACATAACCCTTCCTTGCAGTTGGGTAAAAATCATTCTGTATAGAGGTCAGTAGCAAAGGAGGACTTCCCATATTCAGTGTAAGAATTGTCATAGTGTGGGAGTTGTTATCTTTAACAAGTACCTATCAGCGCTTTAAAAAGTAAATCTTAATGACTTTCAGCTGAAGATAGACCCACTGAATAGGTCTGAATCACGAGTCATTCATAAGTACGTGAGTACTAAACTATTATGTCACTTTCAAAACGTGGGTAAGCGTTTGTCACCAACAAATTACAGTGCCGGCCATAAAAATGCCAAGGCCCTATAATTTAATGATGAAATAATAAAATAAATACGTTTATTTGTGACAGCAATAATTAGGGTATTGTCACGGCGTGTCCATCTGTCACGTATAGAGACATCTAAATGGTTATTATAGGGTCGTTTTTATAGTATAAATATCATATGTTTATTTGGGACATCACACATCTCAATTGAGTCCTGGAGAGGATACAACGTACGAGATGAAGTGGTTTTTGGTTGGTGTTTATTGGATTATTTAATTTAATTCAGTATGCAATTGAAATTGGTGTTATAATTTAGTTTTGGTGTAAATTTGATCAGTACTAGTAATCACAGTGATGTGTTAATTGAAAAAAATCTTCCTAACCTTGTTAATTATTTTATCTAAGCGTGTATTAAACATTAGTTAAATTTCTAGTGATCTGTGATAAAATAATTGTTTTTGGTATACCTCAACTACAGCACAGTGAAGTTATAAAAAGAGTAAACTACACATTAATAAAATAAATTGCATTGCGGGTACTATTAGTGAAACATTTTTTTATAAATGATGATACAGCATCAAACATTGTGTCCGTGACTTGTATATTTGTAAAGTCTCCCGCGATACAGGGCTTGTACCCTACTGATGGAGTCGTCTTCGTTAAAAAAAAATGTTTTTAACATAGACACTTACCAACAAAACATTAAAATGATTTATAAATATTTACACTTTATACAAGATAAAATAAATCATAATAATAATCAATTATCTTCAATCACATTTCGAAATAGCTGATTCATTTAAAAAATGAATAAACTTTAAAGTGCATTTAAATGGCCTGCAGTGTAAACCGTAATTAGAGTTAAAGTGAGACCGCTTATACTGTGTTGATGACAATGCTCTACAATGAGCTCTCATTAACGATTGATACAGTAATGTACCCTTTTGTGTCTCCACCTTAGATACAATAGAAAGAGACACTTTATTAGTTTTGAAAACATATTGGCTTTAATGACTTAATTTGAATTGAGGGCATCCAATTTTCGTGTGCGTTGCGTTGCTCAAAATTAGAAAATATTAGTCATTCGTTTTGTCGCTAATCATTGTTATAAACATTAGGGAACTTGTGGAGGTTAAAACATTATGCTTTAACAGAAAGGACTATGTGACACGTGACAATAGTTAATTGCAAATAAGATATGAAACATAATTAAAATATTGAAACATGTTCACTTATTTATTACAGATATTTATGGCTATCAGCCTAACGGCTTCTGAAAAACTAGATAGAACATACCTCCCACCACCAGGAGCACAATTTGCAGGAGGAAATCCCGAAGACATTCAAGCACCTTTTGAAGCACCTAATATTTCACAGTCAGTAAACATACCGATCGTGCCCACTGTAAATAGATTGCATGAATTTGGAACTACAGGACAGCCAGGACAAACTACTCCAGTTACTACTACATCTTATGCTTTTACGCAAACTACAACTTACCCTTCTGTAGAAAGTTACGAGACGACTGCTGTACCTATAAATCCTGTAACAGGTCTACCAGCCTTGGTTCAAAATGGACAACAACAAATTGGTACCAATTTGCCCGGTTTTATTCAAAGTCCAAGCTATGGTACTAATACTCAGCCTGGGCCTTTAAATCAGTTTTCAAATCAAATAATCACTCCAGGAGGTGTAATTCAAATACCAGACTCTGTTTCATCTGGTTTAGATCAAAACTTTTTGCTTCATGGTCAACCTAACAGTCAAATTGCCAATCAATATCCAGGGCAAAATTTAATTCACTCTGGAACTCCTGTTGCTATTCCTGGATTACCATCTTTGGTACCGGGTAATAATCAAGGTTCGATACAGTATCTAAGCGAAACAAATACGCCCACGGATCAATTCAGTGAGACAGCACACCAAGGAGTACCACCTGGACATGTGTCTCAGGGTATTTATTCTAAACAACCAATAATTGTGCCTGATGTTGGGCTGCCACAGTACAATGAAGATTATCAAAATGAAGGTCAACCAATTTTAGAACAGTCTTCAGAGAACCAGAATAAAATTGGCCCTGGATCACTCATCAGACCAAACATTTATAGCCCTACACAACATCATGACGGTATTCCCATTACAGCACCTGGTTTTCCATCATCTGTTACAGCACATTCCTCAATAAATGATAACATAAATAATCGTCCTGAAAGACCACAAGCAGAAGCTGACCGTAATGCTGTCATTATCAACTATGAAAATGTCCGTACCCCAAATGGTTACTCTTATAGCTTTGATACTTCAAATGGTATTCATGCTGATGAAACAGGTACAGTCGACGATGGAACTAGAGCTCAAGGATCTTATTCATATATTGGTGATGATGGAAAAGTTTATAGTGTTACTTACACCGCTGACGAGAACGGCTTCCAACCTCATGGTGATCATTTACCTACTCCTCCACCAATACCTGAAGCTATCCAGAAAGTCATAGAGCAAGCAGCAAGAGATAAAGTTGCTGGCATAATGGATGATGGTAAGAATTGCAACTATTTTTATTCTATATTACTAACTTGTATTTTATTTATTATTCGATTTGTTATAGTTTTGTGAAAATGTACATTTTTTTTGTAATAAGTCCTGTCTCATTATTCAATCTAATTAAAGGCCTAAACTCTATCACATGTACATGAATATATTTTCACAGGTTCTTATGATGAAGTTAAATATGGATATGATAAATATCAAAGACCTATGAATCACCGCCACTCACAAATAAAGGACAGAAATTCGTTAAATTACAACAATATTGTAGAACCTCAACGTAAAACAGTCGAGTCAATCGCTGGAGTATCTGAGGATGATTACTATGAAAGCCAACCACGAGATCACTTTACCAGTGACGTCACCAATATCAAGAATCTAGAACATATTACAGGCCATTCAAACAATAAAACTGGAAATGATTCAGATGGTAATAAAAAAAATATGGATAATGAAGACAACAATCTATTAACTGGACCAAAAGAAATGGAGAAATACAATAATGGTTTAAGGAAACAGAGCGCATTTGTACAATCTCCTGGCATAAAAATTAGCAACTTGCCAAACTCAGGAGAATATACTTTTAATGACAGGAATATTGAGCCCGAGGATACTGGTTTATCGACGCGTCGACCTATTTTACCTCATACAGTGGAAAGTGCTTCTCAAGTTGGAACAGATTACCTAGAATCGCAGCTTAAAGACATAAAAGAAAGCGATATATACCCCGATAACGAAGAAGGGTTCACATCTGAAAATAATGACAAATTCGATCAATTTGAACAGTTAAGACCAGATCATAAATTATATTCATCAGACAAAGGTGTCACACCCATTTCTAATAGAAGACAGAATATGAAACAAGGATCTATAGACAGACGACCAGGATTATTAATCAACAAATATATAAAAAATAAAAGACCACAATCTGATCAAATTTTCGATCAAGTAAATGTTGATGAATTTGGTAAAATACAGAAAGATGATTTTGTCATTACAGACAATAACCATAATAATCTTAATAAACTGCCTGCTCGTCAAGAAAGTATACAGCATGGATATCATTACAACTCACCACAAAACCAGTTCCCTACAAGGTTTAATGCTGAAAAAACTTATTTAACTACAAGACCATTAGATAAAAGCACCACTTTAAGACCTTTTGTTACTTCTGAAGTTCATAATCAACCGTCAGATATTAGACGGAATGAAAACCGTCAAAATTATAATACACAACCCTTCATGACATCTAGTATCACAACTCCTAAGAAGGGGCCTTACACTGACTATGATGACGGAGACGATTATGATATTGATCAAGTTATTGACGAAAATATTACGACCAGAAGGCCTAGTGAACATATAGATGTCGGTACTCGTCGTCGCCTTAAACCTACACATACCATTTTTAGGCCCCAGTATACTCCATCTGGTCAAACTACTGAAATTCGTGGAAAGCCCATGCAATCGCGTCAACCGTCTATTTCCAAAGCACCCAATTCTTCTACTTCTTCATTTGCGCCTGGGTTTAAAACTTCTGATTTGTATCAAGCTAGGCCTAAAACGAGACCGGTTTCAGAATATGCTGATTCAATTGTACCTGGTTTAGCTAATGAAGCTAGACCCAGTCACGAGCCTCGTATTCCAACAGGACACCAAGGATCTACTCTTCAATCTTATCCAATAACATCTACCACTATTAGACCTGTAACGAGACCTACTAATGGATATTCTGATACAACTGTCACACCCGCTTCGGTTAATGTGGCCGGGCCCAGTTACGGATCCCGTATCCCATCAGGGCAAAGAGTGACTACTACCATACCTACGACTTTGGGTTATCAACCTAGCTTAGGACCCTTGATTCCTTCTGGAACACCTGAAACAATCCAACAACCAACTGACGATCGTAATAGATATCAATATACCACAACTGCAAGACCTCAAATCCCTGAAGTAACAGGTACTAAAACATTTTTCCCTGGGACATCTACTCATATCTATCCGACAACTTCTGGACCCATTAATTATTCTGTTACTACTTTAAGACCTTCTACACCAGAAACACAAGGTTTTCATCATGGGCCTGGAACAACTGAATCTGCAGCCATAGATGCTTACCAAACTGGTTACCAATATGAGCCTCCTAAAATTGTATCCAACGATGACTCTTCGATCAACACTGGACCTTACGTCTCCCAAGCAGCACCATTTGATTACAAATATAGGGCTCCAGGACCAGTTTACTCCACTACGTTATCACCATCAACTATTGGAACTACTCCCGCATCCTTAATACCATCTTCAACGCCTGGCCGTCTATCTCAAACATATTTTACAACTCAACGACCTGACTATTCTTCTACACAAAACGTTTATGACCAGACTCCCTTAGTTGATGGTTTTGGGAGACCAATACCTTCTGAGCCTCAAACAAGATTTTCTTCACCTGGTCGTGATCAGCCCCCAGGGACATTCATTACGGGTGGAGAAGACAGAAGATCGCCCGATGGATTAAATACTGGATCAATTAGTCAAGGTGGCACACCCATTGAAAATGTAGGCTCGGTGTATGACGAAGAACCATCTCTTAAATATTCTGGTTATTACGACCAACCAAAGATTATTGGAGAAGATTTTACGGGACCTGTACAACCCCAAAGGTTTGATCCCAAGACCGGCTATCATTATAAATAATGGAATGATTAATATTGTACGGTATAGTAACTTAATTATGCTAAATTATGTCTCTAAGCAGTTTGTAAAAAATAAATAAAAAGTTGTATCAATTTATCTATATTTTACTTTTTGTAGGCAACCTATCCCGATTTCCTGCTGCTTATCAAGTATAAAAACTCTCCGATAAGATTAGGAATAGCAGCACGCATATATAAATCTTCGCACGAATGATTCTATATAAAACGTTCCCTGATAAATACATTTACACATATTCACACATGTGATACCCCACTGCTAGGCAAGGGTCTCCCCAGTACAACGAACTTATTTTAGATCCTGGGGGTAATTGCCATAACCACGCTTGGCGAGCAGGTTGGCGATCGCAGTCATTTTTTAAAGTACGCATAGATCGCTGCTGCCCGTTGTCCGGTGTGAAAACCCTTAGTCGCTTTGACGACACCCATGGGAAGAGATGGGGTAGCACTATTATTAAGCTGGTACCAAACAGCTAATTTTCAAATATACTAAATATAGCATCGAGGTATTATGTATACATTAATACCTCAATATATATAAGCCTTTCAGAAAACATTACCTATATGATAGTGAAAACCGTATCGAAAAGCGTTGCATGGTTTATGTAAAGATACTAAGGTAACAGACAGATGAAAATATTTGTGTGACTTTCCTTAATTTTTCGAGAAGATTGGAGATAATTATCATACAGTAAAGCTAATTGGATAGATCAAATTAAAATAATAATCTATTTTGAGACAGTTATATGATCAATTATGTTGTTTATACCACTAATGTCAAGATCAAATTTGTATCTAGATCATCTGTTATCTAAATAAGTTGTAAATCATAATAGAGGCAATGAAACCTGTTTTTAAATCCGAAGCAAATAAAATTAACATAAACAACAATTAATCACAATCATTTAAACATAACGGAAGTTATTAAATTTTCAATTTCTTTACAAAAATCTTTAATTATTTAGTAAAACAAACTACTACAGAGTTACGTTTTTGTATGGAAAACATTAAAAATAAGCACACAATTTAAAGCTCCATCTAACTTGATTCAATGAAAACGAATGATCTATGGGACTTGAGTCCGCACGCCTAGAACTTGCATGGAAATCAGTTTGTAATATTTTATGTCATCAATAGATGGCGTTATTCTCAATTTCGAAAATATTTAAGATTATTGTCTACTTTGTACTCGAACTGATACATAGGTATATTAAATTATGCTGTCATGTAAATCAATTCTATTTAGTTAAAATTTTTGTTTAACTATGAAGGCAGCAGAAGTTATTCCAAAACAGATAATTTTAGCAAAAGTATCACTGGATTATCCTATACTTTTTTGGTCCAACTAATGGTCACATGCATTCAGCAAATAATTATGATAGTAAGACATTAGTTGCCGCAAAAAACAACCAGTTACCTATGTGTTCATTTAGTATGCCTGAGCGAAAGTAAAACATTGAGTGTATTGGTTTCGCATCTAATAGCATCTTTAGCTGCTGATAACTCTACTTACGTAATGATTGGTAATATCTGACCTGCTATAAAATAAGTAGGTGCATTAGGTTTAAATTTATTTCATATCGTATGTACTTACCAAGTTTCTTCATGGTTTCTAATCTTATGAAAAGGACGATTACTTATATAGTTCTACAAGTCCCCCGAAATTTTTTTTTAACTGCTTCTGTGGCGCGGTGGAAATGAGTCCGACTGCCACGCAAGAGGTCGTGGGTTCGATTCCCACACGGGAAACAACTTTGTGTGAACCACAAATTGTTGTTCCGAGTCTGGGTGTACTTTGTGTCTGTGACTTGTCAGTTTGTAAAAGTTCCCCGCGACGCAGGGCTTGTACACTAATAAAAAAAAAAGTATATAACATTATATTTTCCATGAGAGATGGCCATTTTCCTAGCTCTTTCTTTTAGTTAATTAAGATGGATTTTGTCGAGGATGGAGGTATTGGATTTCTGAAATGACGAACGATTTATTTTTGCTTAAACTAATAGTTAAACTCGTAATATTAAATTATATTAAGTACCCACCATAGTCATCATAGTTAAGTATGCTAGATAAATAAATCACAGTAATATTATACAACATGAAGTTATGAATAGGTTGTGGAAATGTTTTACCACGTTTTACTATTCAAAGACTGCTGTCGTACACGTATCATCGATGTAACTAATAATACCTTATTTCTGTCATATTTAGCAATGTATTGTTCGCAAATATTCTGATCAAAGACAGTCTCATAACGTCGTCGTGAGAAAACTCACTGGTTATAATAAATTCCGTTCATGAACAATGCTTGAGAACCGCGACAGTGGCTCCACCTGCCTATCAAGACGTGACCTATCGGTGCATGAGAGCATTCACGAAGTTGGGTGTCACGCATTTTAGGAAGATAAAGATGCCTTTCCTTTCACTGTAGGTACTATTTAATTCGCACTGGTGCATAATAAATAATAATTTGTTTATGGTTTATTAGGTACTATAATATTCTGTTAGATTTACGAAACAGGTATTAAGTTCAAAAGACACTTAGACGATTATGTTTATGTGTTTTTATTGCTTCTAATTAAATACAACATAGAAAACATGTTGTAAAAACTGGCAAAAATCAACCAAAAAATGGAATATAAGTGACTTATCACTTATTAGGGTTATGTAGACTAAATTGCAAAAACGGAACCACAAACAATGACAAAGTTTCGTCATGTCCGCCTGTCTGTCTGTCTGTATGTCTGTCCGTCCGTATGTCACAGGCATTTTACTTAAAGATTACTCAATGAATATTGATGAAATTTGGTGGTGTCTTGTTTGGTAGTCGCTACTTACTTTAATAGCTAAATAATAAAAATAAATATTTTTTCGGGGGGCACTCCATACATGTAACAGAAGCTGAAAAAATGTTTTTGCTCAGAGACTGTCAGTACTAGGAGGCTGCAATTTGGCATGGAATGAATTAAAAAACATTTTTTTTTAGGGTACCTCCCCTATTATGTAAAGTGAGGGTGTGATTTTTTTCTTACCTAACCCATCGTGTAGGGTATCATTAGTTAGGTCTTTTAGGGACGATTTTTTGATTTAGGGATCTGTTTATAAAATATGAAGCTTTCAAGAGTTAATTTATGTTAGAGTCAAGTGTCCCCCCCCCTTGCCGACATACACTTTCCCGGTTTTTAAAAACAGGTTGTAACAAAACATCGAGCGCCATGTACGAAATGTGGTACGAGTAAATTTTAAAACAGTGAAGGCTCAATGTTCTGTTACCTACTAGAAAAAGCTCAAGTATATACTCACCTAAGATCCCCATTAACTCGAAATAAAAACAAAAAAGGTTGTCTGTAAAGTCGGTTTACGGACGATAATTTTACATGATAACGTCTTAAGACAACATTGATGATAATGTAATAAACAAGCATGCCTGCGACAGCTTTAGTGGACCCCGGTTCATGCGCGCATGCGCCCTGCAGCCACAATACAACACAATATCAGCAGGCCTAACGTGACGGTCCGTGACACTTATTTGTGTGTGCAACCGGTCATCGATTTATAAGTCGTTATCACTTCAAAAAAAAAAAACATCCGATTATCAGTGAGTTCAGCCCTTTAGATACTAGATAGTATCTACCTAAATAAAGTCCAACTAAGACCCACTTGAAGTCAAAATATTTTATATTTATACTTTTCTTGGTATCTCTCATCACAGGTGCATCTGCAAAGTAAATCAATCAAATATTTTGACTATAAGTGGGGAGGCCGTTTGGATATTTAATGGTTCAAGCATGGGAGCAAGAGAAAGAGAGAGGCTCAGAATCTACTACATGACGCAAATAGAGGAGAAGCTGTCATGTCGTATAAGGAAGTAAAAGATAAGTCTATTGACAGAGATAAATAGAAGCATCCGCATCAGTTTTACTAACAAGAGCACGCCTATTAAATTTATGATGAAGCATGATAGCTATTAAAACACTATGCAGTAAAGTCATAATATCGGACAAAAAAAATCTCACACAAATAATTATGACTTCTAAAAATTCTTCAACCGTATGTATATCATTCTTTAACAATTTCAACCCATCATTGTGTTATATTATGTAGTAGTTTTTGTCTGTCTGTGTTTTTGCATTACATTAATGACTTCGGGTCAGCATCCGGTTTTATACAGATTGTTTTTTTTAAATTTCAATGTCAAGGTATGGAATTTTTTTTTAAATTGTGTCCGATTAGGTTTTCTTTGATACCTATCGTTGGTCGCAATAGCCATTGTTTTAACCATAGGAGAATTCGTATGCTCTGTAAACTATAATCTTCCGACAAACTATCTTGTATTTATGCAATTAATTAGATCAAGACATTTCTATTATCTAACACATTTCTTTTAGCCTATGTGTCCTTATATATTAGGTAAGTTATATGGATATTTTAATTATAGAATGTTTTGTCTTCTTCTGTTCTATTTTCATAATAAACAAAAACTGAACGTATTAGAGACTTACAATTTGCTATTTAATTGTTCAATTTAGTAGCTTGTACACAGAGTGTATCTAACCTTTAGGTCATACAGTATACCATCAGTGACAGGCATTACGCCTACAGGTCCAATTAGAGTCCCGCTCTCTTGACGCTTCTGTGCTATATGCAAGATGATTTACTTCTATTAGTTATTTCATAAATGAAGTTTAATATATTTTCAGTTTGAACAAAATTATTTTGTGGAATGTATTCATACACAAACAATTCAAAATATTTAGCACAATATACTGAACTTCTATGTACTGCACACTTTCCAATTCTAGATTTCTTTCTATGCATGTTTTGTATATGTGTTAACAAAAATATTTTTTTACTTTTAGCAAGTGAGAAACTAGATACAAGAGTATCTTAAGAATAAAGATGAAGTTAACAACTATAGCCAGAAATACAAAGAAAGACTAAGACAATACAGCAATACTCTAGCAAAAAAATGTTAAAAGACCAAAACAATGTTAAACGCCTCAAACGATGGCATATACTTTCACTGGACCACAGAGACTAAGTTAATCCTACACATTTGATGGTGTTACTCAATGGAACAACACCTAAAATTAGTTTATCCGAGACAACATCTGATTAAGGCTGAAGAGCTGATTGCAGAAAACTAACTAAAAAAAAAACTTTTAGCAAAAAATTGTGTCATCCAGAGATGTGTGCTAAAATTTAGGTCCTTACTATATACATTGTTTTTATCTCAGAAATCTTTATTTGTGGCACCGTGTATCTCCATTTAAGACATCCTCATTTATGGGATGATTGCAGTTCCGTGTGAGGTCGTTAGCTTTTTATCAGATATCATAAAGATTTAGGTCGAATATGCAGAGTCCTTAGAAATCTTTTTATCAATATTTCTTTGAATGAGTAGTTCCTTCAACCACCCACATTCACAAAACCATAGAACCTAGAAGCTACTTTCGTGTATCTGCTCTGAGGAGGACACGCGTGCTTTTGCTAATGTAACAAATCAAATTGCATGTGGCTATTTATTTTGTGACTGATCTAATGATATTCGAGAGATGTATGAAGTCTCGCACGTAGTCTGGTCGTGCACGATTATGCATCTATTTGAGACACACTACCCTCACCTTGGCGGCCCTTTCATCTCGATTTGCGTTGCTGTCAGGGTTGTTACTTTTATAAAGTTATATTATTTACGTGTCAAACTTTTCAATATTACATAAGGCCCTTTCATCTCGATTTGTGTTGCAGTTAGTGTCGTTACTTTTATTAAGTCACATTTTTTTACATGTCAAACTTTTCATTATTATTATTTAATATCTGTAACTATTTGTTTGTAATTTTTATACTTTTCAATAGATTTTTGATGAAATATTTTGAACACTGTAATTTGAAAAATATTTCAAATCTGCCAACCATCACACACATTGTGGCATTATATAAATTTTGCTAGCGAAGTCATATGCAATAAGTCTTAATTGATTTTAAGCGATAAATGAAATCCGTTTATGTCCAATTTGCTAATGTCAAACATTTCACATTTCTTATTGGATATTAGCATATAATTATATTTCCTGGAACTTAAGCTGTGATCTTTCAGTCGAACGGCAACTGCTTTTCATTGTTATGGATATTAGTCTTACTTATCGGCTTTAGAATATTACTCTTTGTGTGGTGCTTATTAAGTGACACTTTATTTAATTACCTTTCGAGGTGTGGGTTTAAAATATAATTTGTGTGGGTAGGTACAAATACTCGTATTCATTAAATTTTATGTTTCACACTTACCAGCCCTAGGCTAGTCTGACATGATGAGTTCGTTGCTACACTACCAGATTCCGCAGCGTTGGCGCACCCATTCTACCGAATACTCTTTATGATACGATTATGTACGGATTAGTAGATACAGTAAAATGCATTTTAATAACTGTAATTAAATATTATTTGTTTTGAGTAGTTGCAAATGTAGTTGTCTATTAATTAGTAGGTATTTTTGTATTCACAAATAAATACATTTTAGAGGAACCTAGATGTCTCATTATCGTTGTTAAAATGTAGCAGTTTCGATTTAAATGGGACTCTATGTTATAGATTTAAATTATATTTATTTTGTACATGGGTGTATTAAACCTTTTCGTGAGTAGTTTTTATTCATAAAGTGCTCAGAAACAGGGATTATATTCTGCTGCGGTGAAACGTACTAAATAAATTTATACATATTTTTATTAACTTAAAATTGTCCCACTGAATTAACACAGGCCTTTGAGAGAGTAAAGTTGCACTCGGATATAATGGAAAACTGTGCTGTGTACAGTATCTTCTTCTTCTTTTCTTAATAAGATATACCGATTTCTGAAATTTGTCACAGAAATTTATTTTCAAAGCTGGTTAATTCGTGTGTGGTATGTGAAGTTTTGCCGACTGCCAACTAGTGTGATGGCAATCTAAAGTGCATGTGTCCTCCACTTATGACAATCAATGTACCCACAAATTCTCACGAACACGAAAAACACTTAACTGCCAATCTGTTGAGCTATGAAACATTACACACGAAAATATCAAGGTTGTCACAACAAAAGACTTATTACACAATCACTATGCATTGTGGTCTACCATTAGGTGAAGCTCTTGACCCCTAGAACCGACCTTAAAACCTTAAATAGAGCTTCAATGTAGATCGAAAGCTCGTCTATTCTGATGGCCGTATTAAAGCACGATTTTGTAAAATGTATTAGCAATTGTTTTTAGAACAATAGATCTCTTTTATCGGATATGGTATCTTGGAAAGATGGAGTTAACTAACTTAGATGATTCAATTTAGTTTAGTTTAGGTGATGCAAGATGCTTTGTTAAGGCGACGGCGGCGATTTTCAGATTTACAATGTGTTTTATTAGAAAATTATTAATATTTCAGCTCTGACAATTTTATATGTTGATCGAAAATTACTTGTAAAGATCGGTTTAAATACAGGTTGTACGGGACAGCAATATAGGGATGCAATGGAAACACTCGATAACGTTGAAAGGCACATCGCCGTATTTATTGGTTGGTAATCTGAGGTTTAGACCCTAAACCTGACAAAGAAACATTGATTTCTGGGGTCTTTAAGATGTGTAGTAAATGGTTGTGTGACAAAAGAAGGTTGTCCATAGTAAAGGGTTAATTTACGAGTGTAATATATATATTCAAAAATTACGATGTTATTTGGTATAATGTAAAGAAGCCAAGAGCAGGAGATTATTAGTATATTGAAAATCACCCTGTATACTCGTCGTAAAATATTTGTAAATGCTATAAATGTTGATAAGCTTTCGCGATTTGTACACATTATAAAGTTATATATATTATACAGGTCTTAATCTAATCATCTTAATAAATGAATTAGGGTACCATAATGCAACGGCCGTGACAAATTGTAAATGCATCGAAATAAATATTGTTAGTTAACAAAGCTACCAAAATTAAAATTAGTTGAAAAATTGAGTCTTCAGATTCAAAATACCTACAAATACGGCGCCCTTGCGATCCTATCAATAGTATCATTGTACATAAACGGGGTACATTGAAGATACAGTGTTCGGGAAATCCCTCGCCTTAAAATAAATTTATTTGGACGTCTGTGGTGGTCGTGTCTGTCTTGTGAATTGATAGACAGAAAGGTATACCTATTTAATATCTAGGTACCATTGTTTCTCTAAAGAGGGTTATCGTTTATGGTCTGATTTATACACGAACGGTTTATATTACCTTAAATCCCTAGTTGTCTGTTATCTAGCTTTGACATGCTAAAAACCATTAAGTACCTATTACATGGTCCACTGAAAATATGAACACTTTCAGAGTCATACAGCGAATCAATAGCAACTACTACAGCTATTACGATTAAAACGCTATAATCAGTGCCGGTTTTAGCACTACCAGCGCCCTGGGCGAGATTTCTACGGCATCCCCTAACTGTAATTCAAGCGTTTGCTTCATAGTATATAGTAATCCGTGGTTCAAACCCATACGTAAAAAGGATACAAAGAAATTACCATTAATTAAAAAAAATAACAATATATTTGACTGGCCTGTTGGTCTAGTGGTTAGTGACCCTGATTGCTAGGCGTTCGTGGGTTCGATCCCCACCCAGGATAAAACTTATGGTTTATTCTGTGTTTTGGGTATCTATAATATGTATGTATTTAGAAATAAATAAGTATGTTTATCGTCTTCCGTCGAGGGTTCCGTACCTATTTGTAGGTATATTATAAATATGGGGACACCTTTAATTTTCAACCGTTTTTATTTTTTTTTATTTTTCCTTTATTTGTAAGACCTTGCTTTTTGCCAAACTTCGTGATTCTAGGTCAACGGGTACTAGGTATCATATAGGTGTTCGATCTAAAACCTATAAGGTACTTCCGGTTAACCTAGAATTGTGAATTTTGGTTAAAAGCAAAATCTTACAGCACAAGAAAAAGGGAAATTTCACAAAATAAAAAAAAATAAAAATTAAGGAAAACTTTAGTTTTGGCGAAAATCTAAATTTCCCATATCTTTTTATCGTGTTGACTCAGGATCTTGATTTTTATAAACCTGATAGGGGCTATAAACCTCACTATCTGGTATAAATTTCAACTTGCTAGACCTACCCATTATTGAGAAAATCGGTGATTACACATGAACAGACAGACGAACAGACGGACAAAAGAGTGATTTTCTAAGGGTTTCTTTACCTTTTGACATACGGATCCTTGAAAACGAACAAAATTTCACTTTTGTAGCCTTTCTATCCGAGAACTCTTTTATTATAATTAAAATTTCGAGATTTGGCTAAATTATGGAACTCACGAGTAAGTAAACCTCGCTCGACGAGACAATTAACATTTGTTCCTTCGGCGCCCGGGGCGGTCGCCCAACCGCGCTCTACCCTAACGCCGCTACTGGCTATAATATTTTGTGGTTGACAATCTCCGAGATACGAACAAGTGGAGCATTATTGAAAACATTTATCTATCTTTCATATAACAGGTGAGTGATTAAGTAATATTGAACCTAAGTATTTTATAAATTTGCTCACTGACCACTGAGTCATAGACCGCAAATAAAAATGATAACTTATTATGTTCTTTGAAATTTAGTTCAAGTCATCATTACACGCATTTTCTTAAACGTCTATTTTCAGAACCATAGTTAGAGCTTTTTATAAAAGATAGAAACTATTTGCACTCAAAGGTCAAAGCTTCACAATCAGGTAGTTGATGCAACTCGAAATAATTTTGTGTGTAACATCGTAATAATCGTGCTTGTGGAGTGTTTAGCCTGCGGTTCTGAGCATACATAGAAGTGAGTAGACGGGCGATTTAGTTGTATACTTAGATATCTACTGCAAGATTTAGCCAATTGACTTTGTTACGGTTTGTGTCAGTAAGAATCTGGCATATCCGGGAATTCCCTAATATGCTAGATTATTACCGACAAAAACCGTAAAGTATGTGAAATCCGTAAAGTTTGTACACAAACTTCTTTTTTAGCCGAGATCTATGTGACCGCGGGGTCAAAACTTTGAACTCCTATATCATACGAACTGTAGGGCGTAGACCCACCATGTTTGTAATCAAACTTCTTGTTTTGATGACGTCTATGTGATCACGGGGTCAAAACTTGAAACGCCTATATCTTACAAACTATAGGGCGCAGACCCACCTTGTTTAAACACAAACTTCTTGTTTTGACGAGATCTACGTGACCGCGAAATTAATGTCAAATTTATTGAAATTTTTCGAAATTTCTTAAAATTCCAATATATTTGACATCCATTCATCGATACTGGATGTGTGGTTAATTGAAGTCCTTTTCTCTGAAGAAACTAGTCTTGCCGGTAACCGTAATAAATATTTCTAGGTATATCAGTAACATATGTCCGGTAATCTTACGTCATATTATGTTTTGTTGGTTACTATGCACGTTGCAGAATTACAATTCTATTCATATAATTACATCGGTAGACGAATAGGCGTAGGTAAATTAACAGCTTACTATCAATAGTTAAATTCATGAAAGAAAATAAAAACAACTACTGTCAGCGTCGTCTCCTGTTGCTACTACAACTAGTTCGCGTTTTAGGCTCTGGCATACTTTAGTGAAAAATAACAGAGGCTTTACAAACTTTCTTGCTAATACCAGGCTGATAACCTTATTGTTACCAAATTGTAATGAATGAGCAGATGAAGAAAGTAGTGAACTTAAGCATACAGATCCATCGATAGAGCTCTACGCACCTCACCACGCTAAGTTAAGACTAGACAACCAGTCGTGTCGAACCTATATATATATTTGTTCTAAGACGTATGCATTAAAGTAGTATTTTTAAGGGAAATCTTTTAAGAGGATATTGACGGAAAATGTTATACAAATCGCAAGTCTGCAATACAACTAAGATGATTACTAGATCAAGAGTTCTTTAGGTTGGTTGCGACACTGTATGTAGATCATCGCTGTTTTGTGCGTCTTAACACCGACTAGTTTCTTGATTCGCGCTTCGTATTGTTAGAAATAGAACTGAAAACCTTGTACACCTCATCTCAAAGCTTAATCTCCGCCTACTTAAACCATTATGTTTATGTAAATCATAGCGTCATGCCACTAGTAAATATTCAAATTAAATTCAGTATAGCAAATGATAGTCTTCGAGAATTGTTTTGCACGTCTAAAATTATCACTATCATAAAAATAATCTTAGAACCATTATTAGCCTATTTAGAACACAATTTTATTAGTGGAGCATTTTGTTTATATTAAGGATTCACTCACGTTTGCATATATTATGAAGAACCGATAAGAATACCAATAATTTTATACCTACATAGCATTGATCAATTACTGAAATCTTATTAATGTGATTATATATCTTTGTTATGTTACAATACCTATTTTGCTGTTATTGTCGATATTAACGGGAATATTAATGTTTTTTTTAATAAATGTAGCCTATGTTACTCCAAAACCAATACCCTACTCATCTTTAATATTTGTTCAACAGTTTAGAAGTTTGAGTGAAATGAAGAAAATATACTCGATTTATGTGGCAGTCATGTAAAAAACTTCTAAAACTAAGTTAGAATAAAATTACTTATTAGCCTTAAAGGCTAGATCGTTATTATTTTTATGAAGGCAAAAATATAAAAAAAAAATCAACGACAGGCGGAAAAAAGAATCAAATAAAATTTTGAAACCCCTCTGACTAACAAGAGTCTTCGGGACTCTTCGGTTACTTACTTCCTGTTAATATGGGGGTTTTAAAAATTTTATTTGATTTTTTTTAAGCCCGTCGTGGGATTTTCAAAATTTTATAGTTTTTTAAACTTTTAAGAAATGTTTTTACAAAATATACTAGGTTTTCGTGTTGAGAGTAAACATATCATTAAGTATGGACTAATATAAAATCCATTTTATTAATAATAAAAGATGAACTTGATCCTTTCGGAGAAACAGACGCGTGTACTGTAGTGCCCCCTGACGGTCAGAAATATTAAAACTTTACTAAAAGCACACTCAAGAATGAGACTTAAACAGACCAAAAACTCGTTTCAAAATCGTAATCAGTTCCCAAAAAAAATAATCATTTTGGAGAAACATGAGCACTGTAGCGCCCCCTGGCGGCCGAGAACATTAAAACTTAGCTAAGAACATAATGGTGTAATGAGATTTATACAACGCAATAAAAACTTTTTAACAAAAAATATTACCGACTTCAAAAATAAATACAAGGCAACTAAAATGCAAAAAATAATATACCTAGAATAATAAAAACAAATTAAACATTTTGAAGTTGGTGCCCTGAAATAGTAGTCTTTATGTTTTATTCGGCACCAACTTCAAAAATTTTTATTTGTTTTTGTTATTCTAGGTATATTATTATTTGCTTTTTAGTTGCCTTGTATTTATTTTTGAAGTCGGTAATATTTTTTGTTAAAAAGTTTTTATTTCTCACTTTTTAGTGGGTTGGTTAAATAATTCACTTAAGTTACAATAGGCTTATGTCATCTGCTCAAATCCTTTTACGAAATTTTGCTTGCCCCGATGCAGGGCGTTAATTGTTGAGGAGTTCACTATCAGCTTTATTACATTGTATAATAGTAGTATATCGAGATTAAAGTGCTACTCAATACCATATTAAAGTACTTAATTGAATCGCAAACTGTGAAATATTGAATAGGTCTGCTCGTAATTTTTGGTCTTCATCATCAGTTCCACTTCACCAATAGGTGTTTTTTAAGAGTAAATGCACGAATCACTATGAAATATACCTAAATCACTGTAGGTGTGCTTTTAATATTTTAAGAGTTCCCTCGATTTCTCCAGGATCACATCATCTGATCGTGATCTGATGGCAATGGGACCAACTTGGAAGCATACCCTTTCAAACACAAAAACAATTTCGAAATCGGTCCAGCCGTCTTTGCGTAATCGGTGAACAAACATACAAAAAAAAAAAAAAACATACAGACGAATTGAGAACCTCCTCCTTTTTGAAGTCGGTTGAAAAACCGGTGTAAAATCGGCCCAGCCGTTTCCGGGAAAAATGATAATAGACATTCACACTAACACCTCGTACCCCAAACGCATACACCGTCTCCGTGGCCGTTACGGGTAAAAATACTTCAGAAATGCCAAGTAAGTCAACTAAGATATACGAGTATAACAGTTGGTCTGCAACAGAATATACACTAGTTTTAAAAATTTACGCTGTCATCTCTACTACAGTACAATAGAGTACCAATGACTATTTATCATTCAAGCTTTGAACTCTAAACCTACATTGATCTCAGTTAACTTACAAAAAACATTCATAGGTGAAGGACCGCCATACCCTCGGGTCATATAACACTGCTATTACCCATCTCGTCCACGTCAAACTCATGGCTCTTATGACAGGTGCTCACTTGTTCACTATTGGGTGACGTGATTTGGCCTCAAGTGGGGCAGGGTTGTTTAGGTATACTTTGTTCGAAAGTATCATTCAAGAAGTGATGTTAACAAAGACTTTGCCAGGTTCATCATCTAATAAAAATGTAAGAAATTGAGAGAGACCAAAAGACTGTCATTTTAAAATTTAAACAAAAATGATGTAGATATTAGATATAATTCTATAATTTTTCATGTAAACTGAAATTCAATAGTTTATAAACGATTACACTCACCAGACACACTGGTTCATTCAGTAAAATTTATTTTTGTAAAGAAAAACTTGATGATTTTAAAAGAGTTGCACATGAGTTTCTTGGCAGCTTCTTCTCATGAGCTTTGCACTTGGAACTGCCGCCTAACCTCATTTTGTTTTTTTTTTCGAACAATCATAATTTTATAATTTTTTTAGTATGTACGAGTATTAATTTGAAGTTTTCAAATAATCATTTAACCTAATTTTACAAAATAAAGATATTTGAGTTTGAGTTTGAGTTCAACAAAAACACATTTTTCTTAATATCATTTAATATTTAAGAAAAAATAGTTTCACTATATTTACGTAATAATAATAAAATTGTTCAGCATCAAATGACGACGATTTGAATCACAATTTATTACTTGTAGAACTGAGCAACTAGTATCATTACTTTAAGTTTAGAATCTGGAATACTCGTAATTACATGCCAGAATATCAAAGTTAAATTCACCATATTTCATACTATCATCTTTGCTTACCCCGCTAAAAATAATGATAAAATAGTATTTATATTCTAATCTTACAAACACGATCAACAAGCACACTATAACTCGAAACACAATTCGTGAAAGTACCTAATGCCATGTGCGGGGATGCAAAGCTTGCAGTTCATGATAACATCATATAATACATAAATCACGAAGTTCGCACATAAAATATTCCTGCCCTTAGCCCAGAAGTCGGCATGCCATCTGTTCATTGGGTCATCGCATGCTCTTTAGTAAGCAACAACGGAAACTCATCTCCTTAGTAGAAATGATTAAAATGTATCTAAGTCTCGGGTCATCTTAGCTCGTCTCGGCCCAATTGTATATGATTAGCGATTAAGGCTTGAACAATCCAAGCGTTTTCGCCATATATGATAAGGCCGTATTCTTTATTAATTAGAACCTTACTAGGTATTATTCGCGGGTACACCCGTTTGATCTTTTTTCTGAGATGTCTAATGATCTTTGCATGTCTAATGATTTTGTAACAAATAAATATTTTTGAAATGTTTTTATCTCTTTTCATTAAAGAAAGTTCATTACAAAATTACAGATTTCCAGGTCCAAGGGGTTGACGGTTAAATGGACGAGTTAGGACTTTCTTTTCTTTAGTTATATTTTGAAGTGAACCTTACTAATACACAATTATTTTCTGGATTATACAAAGTGGTATCCAAATAGACGATAGTACTCAAAATATTTTGGAAACACAGTAGTCAGCTTTTAAATGTTAACCCTTGGTGCCAATTTATAGCTCCACTACTAACACATACATTTAGTTTAGGTGGACAGTTTAACAAGGTTGCTAGTAATCTTTAAAAATCACACTAATATTAAAAAAGCGAGAGTTTGCGAGTGTGTGAGTGTGTATGTTTGTTACTTCTTCATGTCTAAACGGCTGGAGCGATTTTAATAAAATTTGGTATGAAGTTAGCTGATACCCTGGATTAACACATAGACTAACAATAAAGCGCGGGTAACACCGCAGAGCACAGTTAGTACTATATAAGACAAGCATACCGACAACCGAATATACGTGAACATACTCCTAACAGAAACACCTGGGCGGTTGTAGATTAGCATTTTTTTTAAAAGATTCAAGGCAAACGAACTGACAAAGAAACCCCTCTATAGTGTAAGATCAATAATATTATGATTAATTATTGAGAGCCATAATTGCAAAGTACATTTGTATCAAGAATTTATTGCGCCAATTAAATAAATAAAACGTTTATAGAAAAGATTTGATTGGTATGTGATTCATTTTGGCAAAGACGTACAATTATGATGTTACAAGATGTTTAAGTAATGTTGAAGAATTTAGCTAGTTTTTAATTTGATTGGTTTAATTCGTAGTTCGCCATCTTTGGGGTTCAGCTGACTTTAGATAAGAATTACTACTATTAAGTAGTAATTCTTATCTAAAGTCTGTAGATAAGAATTACTATTATCGAGGAGGTTCTCAATTCGTCTGTATGTTTTTTTTTATTTTTTTTTTGTTTGTTTGTTCACCGATTACGCAAAGACGGCTGGACCGATTTGAAAAATTGTTTTGTGTTTGATAGGGTATACTTCCAAATTGGTCCCATTGTCCTGTGGGATCCTGGATATATCGAGGGAACTCTTAAAATATTAAAGGCACACCTACAGTGATTTAGGAATATTTCATAGTGATTCGTGCATTTACTCTTAAAAAACACCAATTGGTCAAGTGGAACTGATGATGAAGACCACAAAAGACGAGCAGACCTATTCAATATTTTACAGTTTGCGATTCAGTTACTTTAATATGGTATTGAGTAGGACTTTATTCTCGTTATACTACTATTACTTAATGTAATAGAGCTGATGATAGTGAACTCCTCAACAATTAACGGCCCTGCATCGGGGTAAGCAATATTTTGTAAAAGGATTTCAACAGTTGACATAAGCCTATTGTAACTTAAATGAATTCCAAACCAACCCGCTAAAAAGTGAGAAATAAAAAACTTTTTTACAAAAAAATATCACCGACTTCTAAAATAAATACAAGGCAACTAAAAAGCAATCACACTAATATTATAAAGGTGAAAGTTTGTGAGTATGTGAGTGTGTATGTTTGTTACTTCTTCACGTCTAAACGGCTGGAGCGATTTTAATAAAATTTGGTATGGAGTTATCTGACACCCTGGAATAACACATAGGCTAATAAACCGCGGGTAACACCGCGGGGCACAGCTAGTAAATAATATACCTAGAATAACAAAAACAAATTAAACATTTTGAAGTTGGTGCCGAATAAAACACAAAGACTACTATTTCATGGCACCAACTTCAAAATGTTTAATTTGTTTTTGTTATTCTAGGTATATTATTTATTGCTTTTTAGTTGCCTTGTGTTTATTTTAGAAGTCGTTGATATTTTTTTGTAAAAAAGTTTTTTTGTAATAATCATATAGAAGTTAGTATCTATAGTAGGTATGTGTGTAGCATAAATGAATTTGTCTAATAGGATTATTTATAACTAGCTGTCCCGCGCAACTTCGTTTGCATACATTTTCTCAGTTTTTTCAATATTTCTCATTGCTGCTCGGCTCCAGTTGGTCATAGCGTGATGTTATATAGCCCATATCCTTCCTCGATAAATGGGCTACCTAACATTGAAAATTTCTGAGATTACCGCGTTCAAACAAACAAACTCGTCAGCTTTATAATATTAGCATAGATTAATTGTAACCTATTTAAGTTCTAAAGATGAAGAGTCGCGAGTTGGACTCGCGCACGTAGGTTTAATCACGTTCGTTGTAAGGGAGCCTCTTTTAATATTTACTTTATACTGTTTTTTTTAGTATTTGTTGTTATAGCGGCAACAGAAATACATCATCTTTGAAAAATTCAACTATCTAACTATCACGGTTCATGAGATACAGCCTGGTAACAGACGTACGGACAGCGGAGTCCTAGTAATAGGGTCCCATTATGCGGAACCCAAAAAATTAAGTTATTTAGGGAAACCTGTTAATGGCCATGCTATTTACGTTTGTTAACAATATGTTAAACGAACTATATCACTGTTAGTTTTTAATAAATAAATTGGTAAAGGGATGTCTTGTTTTAATGAAAATAAAATTTAGATTAACAAGAATTACAAGTAACATATATTAAAAATACTAGACAAAACATAGTACAAAGAGAAATAACCATTCCTTACAGTCGGGTTTACCTTCGCATCGCTTCCTAGGTGCTTAGCTCATCGAACTATGGCAAGTATTTTGGTAATATTTTCGTTATTATTCTGTTTTCTTCTTCTTCTTAAGACGTTTATTAATTACTATATATTTTTTTTAGAAATTCAGAAAGAGAAACCCCAAACCGACTTCAAAATGGATAATACATAACCTTTTTTAAATATCTCAATTTTATAAATAATTATGCACAACGCTTTCTTTTATTTAGTAGCATTAATTTATTAAATCTATTTATTTTCAGTAAGATCCACCCCCATGTCGACTGCTTGATTTTGTGAACGTTCACATCACTTTGGTTTCCTGATTTAATATTAGTTGATTTGACGACTTTATCTGAGTTACTCCTATCAAATACCCCGTATTTGACACCCTGGGGGACCATCTGGATCCAACTCTTAACATCAATATTGCACCACTATAAAGCTTAAAATATCAATAGGCAACACGCGACTCTAAAACCAACACAGCACTAAAGTGCTTACAGCTTGAATTATCAATTTCAATAAATGACACGAAACGAAAACCAGATAATGTAAAATGACATAGTACAAATACAAGCATTGTAACAAAAATACAGCTAAACAGCCGATGGGCATAGAGTGAATACCTTATTATTACATTTGAACAATAATAGAATAGTTTCATGGCCCCAGAGGGTGCATTTAAGGCCATTTTACATTGTTTAAAGTAAATGTATTCATTGATGTTGAAAATTTGCAACATCCATTTGATTTTTAAAGGCTGAAAACATGACGTTGCATCCCATAGCTTGAAGCTAGATGTAACAATAATGCTAAGTTTTAGCCAATCCTTGGAACTGATTTCTATGTGAAATGTCGATAAGGTTTGAAAGAGAATGGTTATAGTCTTATTGATCTTTGATGTGATGAGATAACTTATGATAGTCTTCAGTCTGATCTTTATTAGCGTCGATTTGGAGTCAGAGTAGGTACCACTTTTCACGATTTGGAACGTATTTTTGAGTTAGTTCATGCAATCATTGCATAAATCCAGCTACGAAAATTGCATACGTATTTTAATTATTAATTGTAGTTGAATCGTAATTATATGTGAAAGCTGAATTGAAAAAACTGCAAGGAAGTCTTAAAATTATAAGACTTTAGAAACGAAATTCTACCTGCATCTCAAAAAATTCAAAGATAGAGTTAGACAATAAACATTATTTCTGACTGTCCAGATCTTCGCTTGTCTTTACCAATGCCTTAATATTAAGTTACCTACTGATTTTCTCGAGCTTTTGTGCCTTTGTACTGAGTCGCATCACTACCTACACTCAATACTCAAATCACGAACTGTTTATTATTATTATTGGTACCAGTGATGTCAATCATCTAACTCGCGCCCGTCTCTTCAAGAATTGTTGCATCCATTACAAAATAACGGAATGTAAGTATAAATTGCAGACCTAGAACACTTGTACGCTTTAAAAATAATAATTTTGTAACTTTAATTATATTTAACAAGATTCATTTTGCACATTTATGTGTTCCAAGCTAGGAATGGAGTTGTTTATGTTGTACGTTGGTTATAAGTTATTTGGAATTCCATTTATGGTATAAGTTAACGTAAATCTTCGAGAAATATGTATCTTAATATTTGAGTTACTATTCAGTTTGAAAGCGTTACATTAGAAGCAATGCTAGGTACTAAATACTAACAAATATTTCGGCATGAATTCTCTAAATGCTACAAAAACAATACCAAATCTCTATTAGCGCTTAGGTAAAATAAATGCACAAACAGTCAGAAGCAAAAGACATCTTCACTTTATTATGCCGTGGTACAAATTATGTTGATAATAACAAAGACTTTTGTGATATTCGTGATGGCTTTTAATAGCAGAATGATAAACTTATAAAAGTGGAACACTACATTCCTATCAATATTCCGATACGATAATTATGTGTATTATAGATTGACTCGCTGACCTTGTCCATCAATCCCAATACTCGCACATTTAAACAAATCGATTACATTCGATTCAGAAAGTTCATCTAATTCTCAGAAGTAATCACTATTAAATATTGCATTATTAACAGTAATGTTACACTTGCATTGACCTTATTTAATGGATACAGAAAGGCAATAAATTTCTTTAATTGGGTTTTGAATTTGAAGTGTTATATTTAAAGATAACCTTGGACATCTCATGATTTTAATATTTTAAAGACTCACCGTCTTACTTATAAACAGTATGGTATTCTAGGCATTTGTAACAGCTTAGCAAATGCTTTTGAAAGATTCGAAATGATCTTACACGCTTTTGGTAAAGCTTGCATATACACCAGATTGCCTAAAACTAAATTGCTGGTTTGTAGTAGTTTAGCATGAGATTATGACAATAATATTATTAGGTACTAGCTGACCGGCGCAAATTCGTTTACGTCATTACTCCCGTTTTTGCAATTTTTTTCATTGATGCTCCGCTCCTATTGGTCGTAGCGTGATGTTTTATAGACTACAAAGCAGGTGGTTTTCTACTATAAAATCGGTTTAGTAGATCCAGAGATTACCCCGTACAATCTCACAAACTTTATTATATTTTTTATAATAAAGTTTGTGATGTGCAAGTTGTTTTAAGATTATTATTCTTAAGAGCAAAGATCATAAGGGTGATCCTTGAGAGAGCCCTATTTACATCAGTGGACGTCTATTACCTCAGAAGATGATGATTCATAATAGTTGGTATATTTCATTGTATTTTTTTTTTATTGTCTTTGCCTGTTGTATAACAAAAACCAAACATAATTTCAGTAACTAATTGATGGTGAAGCTATGATTGTATGCAAGACCGGCCTATTATTAATATACTAGTAAGTATTGCTTGATTGTGACGACCTTAGATAAAGTATTTTCTATTTCTTCTATTTGTATGGCATTAAATGTTTTTGATTGCAACATTAGGGAGGAGTAGGTGGTTCATGATATTATACGTACATTATTTGTCACAAATTTTCAAGCGGATTTAATTCCCAAACACCTTTGAATCTGATTCTAACATCTAATTCATAACTATGACACAAAACAGATGTCACATCAACCAAAATACTACTATAACTACATTTATGATGGCGAGTGTAAATGTGTTATTGATTTGAATAGCAATTTAGAACGTATCGGTTTCCATTAACTTTTGACCGCAGATAAGTGAGATGTTGCATTAACATGGGCGGTAGGGTAATGATATATATCTGTTTGCTAATTAGGATCGCAGCTTCAATGCGAATATTGAGAAATATCGCCGTAACTTACAGTTTTGAACATAAAATAGATTATTCACATGTGCATAGAAATAGCAGTATTACAATTGTTATTCTTTCCAATTTCATTTAGATATAGGTACCAGGTAGTTATTTGTTAAAAAAACTGATAGATTTATCATTTTCTTCAGTTTGATTGTTTCCTATTAAAATACACACATTTCCACTGGAAGAAGGAATAAAAGGTATTTTCGGAATATTATACGGATAAGTGAAAGCATTATTTTATTTCTAGCACATAATGCTGGTTTATAATGTGAACTATTCATGTGAAATATAATAATTAACAGTATAATAAAAATTGTGAAATTATTATCAACAGATTTTGATAGACTCAAATTACATTGTATTGAGTTTATAGATTTGTAATCATAATCCACTCACTAAATGTAATGTATAGCCCGAGTTAACCTTTCTTTCAACACGTAACTTCTGTATGCTTCAAACTCTGCAGATTAATCGCAACATTGAGCGTACTTTAAAGTGGATACGAGCACAAATTAGATAGCTACAGTTGGGCAGCTACCTACAACGAGCTTAAGACAGGCTCACACACATATAGCGTCTGCACGTACATAGGCTTTGGTCGAACTCAGTCGAATCGGCAACTGAGACTGCACAAGTTGAAAGCTTTGTATGTGTACGTGGATTTCTTGTTGAACTGTGAGCCGGCTTTCTATATCTATGTATTCTATGTACGAATATCAACTAGTAAGTGAACTCATAGATCTACAAATGGAATGATTAGTTGTATCTAGATCACTTAGATTTAAGTGTCTAGTCTAAGGTGTGGGTTAAGGCTTGGTGTCATCTTTGAGTGCGTGAATTAATCACAAATGTTTTCTAAGGCAAAGTTAGTTAATGATCCTATTCAGTAAAGTAGGCTAATTATTGTGGCCATTAATTAATTACATGTTTGTAATGTCCCTCGCTACAAACTGCATATTTAGGGCCCTGGAGTTTACTTATTGATAGAAAAACATATCATTAATCTCTATTTTATCTATTTATTACAGACAAGCTGACCCGCGCAACTTCGTCTGCGTCAATTTTCCCCGTTTTCGCAACATTTTTCATTGTTGCTCCTATCCTATTGGTTATAGCGTGATGTTATATAGCCTTCCTTAACAAATGGGCTATCCAAGAGTTTGTTTGTTTTATTAAATGCCCTAATCTTCAGAATTAGGAAGGAAAAGAAAAATTCTTTGAGAATTGGATAGCCTATTTGTCGAGCAAGTATTTAGGCTATACATTATTACGCTACGACCTATAGGAGCACAGCATCAATGAAAAATGTTGCAAAAATGGAAAAATTTACACAGACTAAGTTGCGCAGATCAGGTTATCATAAGATAATTTAAAAACTTAGCAGATAGTTGGTGCCAAGATCTTTGCTTGACTTTTAAAAGTTACTACCTGAAAGATTAAAAAATATTTGCACTGCATTTGACTACCTAATTATTCAATCACGATATTGCATTTCTACATAATATTAAAAGTAAGTATCATGATGAAATATAATGCAATTCATTATTTCTCAATGCGTCAAAAAATCGACCATCCCACGACCTGTGCACTGTACTTTATATGTATTACATCAGTTTTGGTTTAGTAATTGTAAGTGTTTGTTAGAAATTATTGCAAGTACGAGTATGTCGGTAATGTGCGGGTTTCTATTAATCTGATGATAGAGACCTTGAGATCAAATTCTTGGGTCAATGATGTATCAAATTAAGTACGTAATATCTGACACTTTTGTGAAATGTGGCTTATTAAGCTAGGAGTAGTATACCAACATTTAAACTTTCGCGTTGCATGATTATATTTATACGATGCGAATTCTTTAACGTTTCGACTAGGTTTAAAAAAATATATTTGAATGTTTATAAACTTGATATGGGGGTAAGGTGCTGCGACTAATATACTATACACCATGTTATAGGACTGATGCAATAAAGGTTGAAACATGAGATAAACTAAAATCAGTCTCAGTGGGTACAACATAGTAGGAGAATCTACTTACAATAAAGGTAAAAACTATATGTGCTTACTAGCTGTCCCACGCAACTTCGTCTGCGTAAATTTTCCCCGTTCTTGCAACATTTCTCATTGCTGCTCCGCCCCTATTGGTCGGAGCCTTCCTCGATAAATGGGCTATCCAACAGTAAAATATTTTTTTAATTCGGATCAGTAGTTCCTGAGATTACCACGTTCAAGCAAACAAACTCTTCAGCTGTATAATATTAAATATAGATTAATTCTGATCTCAAAAGGAAGAAAAGATGATTATCTAATAAATACCTAATCTGATTTACCATGTGTGGCAAGAATAAATAGGTACTACAAATACGTACTAATTTGTGACACAAAACCACATTGCATCTTTCTGTATTTAGCAAACATGTTGATCTGAATATCCTTTAACACCATTTTGTAAAAACAGATGCGTCCTAAACTGGTAAACAGATGGTATGTCAGATGTGCAATTATAAAGAAGTGTCTGACACTAATTGCGAAACTTTGCACATACTTTTTGTATTGAATATGGTGAGAAAATAAGCGCTAATGTCTTATTTTATCCACGATTGCCACAAATATAAAGTCTGACTGAGTAGACAAGACCGTTGACTTTGCGTGTTTCTGCATCTCCATTTCTGTACATAGCCAGCCCTTTTTTTAAGGGGTGCTAAAATCCCCATGCTCTTCCCTCCTAGGGAGGGAGGCAGTAGAGTTGCCTAAAAACCACACGGTGTACCGTCGTAGTAGCCTGTAGCCGAAAGTGAGGATGTTCCTTTCAGAATTGGTGAGTCCAACGTCAGAAGGCCTTAATCGCTGATTTAACGTCGGTATCTTCACAACCATTTCGAACAAGAAGGCGGTACACATGATATATATTTCGACACCATCTGCCTTCTTCTAATACATAAATTGCTCTTTATCGTTCCTACTACTAGGACACAAGCCTTCTCACCGCCCGGGCTGACTGCAGATTGGTGGACATCACAAATGTCTTCGAGTTATTGATTTCGGAAAACGTGGTTTCTTCACAAGCTTTACTTAAACTATGTAAGGATATGTAAAAATTTAATTAAATAGCAAATCCCGCAATGAGGTACATGCGGGGAACTTTCTAAACATAAAATTAACTGACAGAAAGTACACCCAATACTCGGAGTTATGACTCGGACGGATTCCACAAAGTGATGTCCTGTGTGGCAATGGAACTCACAAGCTGCATTCTACTAAGACAAAAGTGAAGTGGTAATAAATTATATTAACACTCTTTCATTAACGTTTTTAATAATGGCGGTCAATACATTGTAAACAAAATGATGAGAGCAGATCCGCGTAACAGTGTTATTAATAAGAATATGATCGCACGCACTTGATCTGTTCCGGCAATACGGTACAAGGTCTAACAACCATCACTTGTTACGGTCATTTAAAGCTACCACTGCAGTGTTAGCTGTGGAAGATACAAAAATGTTAATTTATAGCAGCTTCTGTGACGACCTCAAACTCCCTCTGATAAAAGACGCCGTTATTTCTTATCCAATCACTCATAATTTAAGTAGTGTTAGATATAAGTTTGTTAAAAAAAACACCATGTCTGAAAACTACTCATGAGACGACCAGAAGATGAATACAGTTCAAAGGCTACAAGTGAAACTCTCGTATTTTATGATAAACAAACTTGGGCAGTTGATTGTAAACACAACCTTCAAGAACTTTACAAATGAAAGGGATAATAGATATATGCCGTAATGAGAAAGAAGAGACGAATTGTTTACTTTGGGTAAAAGACGTATAAAAGCTTTTCCCCACAATTTTGGGAACTGCCTAGACTCAAAAGAGAAATTTACTAAGTGAGTGGTCGCAAGTAAAATGTGGTCTAGGATAGATATAATCATATAATACTACTACTAATCAATTAATTAATGGCCCCAGACTTAATGGACAAAACGTGTTTTTTTTATCTCAGTCGATGCTACTGGAGAAAATTTAAAACAATTTATTGTGGAACGAGGCAAACCAGCAACATAATCCACCTTTCGGCTACTACTTGTTAGATACACTACAGGTTCATTTCCGTGCATCGCGGCTGACGTGCGCGGCCGATGCGACAATAATCAGGGTATGAGAATGTATGGCGCCAGACACGCTCGGCTGACGACTGACATAGGCTCCGTGCGCAATCTAAATACTGTCGCTTCAGCTGCACACTGATGCACGGAAATGAAACTTTAGTACCGGATTTGCATCGTGTCCTTTTTTAGCTATCTACTTTTGATAATTTCTACGTATTGTATGTTGTTTCTACTTGACTTCCTGGTTAAATTTAGTTTCTACATTCTTTTCTTGCCATTTTTACGTATATTTTCTCCTTATAAACTTATGTAGTTGTATAATTCATCTTTTTGTGTATTTATTCCGTCTGTCTTCTTCCTATTAAGCTTTTATATCTAACAGCAATGCTATATTATAGCTTTTGCAGGAACACCGTTTTAAACAAGACGGTGAGCGGTCACATTATGAGCTATTAACATCTTGCTCTTGATACATCATACATCTGTACTCAGTACCTATTAAGTTATTATTACATCTATAAACATCCTTGTCAGCCAATTATTTTAGTTTTTGGATGTACATCATTATGTAGTTTCAAAAGAATTTGTAATAAGGTACATTATGGTTGTCATTTTCAAGACAATTTTCCGCTTTGTAAGAAAGATCATCTGGTCTTTTTGGCTTATGGGTTACATGGGGATGGGGATTACATGGATCCAGCACGCAGAGATCTTTATAGATTTGGCAATGTAAAATGGATGTGATGTGTTAGTAATGTGGGAGCCATAGCTTTGTCGGCTCCCTGGACCCGGACGTGTGTGAATGAGGTCAAATAAACGTACGCACTGTTTTTTTACACTGACACGTCTTAGTTTTTTTTAAAGACTACTCCCGCAGTAGTGTACAATACCTGTATCGTAGGGACTTTACAAACCTACAAGTCACGGACACAAAGTACACCCAGACTTGGAACAACAATTTAGGGATCACACCAAGTGGTGTCCCGTGTGGTAATCGAACCCACGACCTCTTGCTTAGCAGTCGGACACGCTACCACTACGCCACAGAGGCAGTCAATGTGTCGATGAAGTCTAATTCTCTATTTTGTCTGTATACCTATAAAGTACTAGCTGTCCCGCACAACTTCGTATGCGTAATTTTTTCCCGTTTTTGCAACATCTCTCGTCGCTGCTCCGCTCCTATTAGTCGTAGTGCGATGTTATATAGCCTATGGCCTATCTTGATAAATGGGCTATCCAACAAAAAAAGTTTTTTTCAAATCGGACCAGTAGTTCCTGAGATTAGCGCGTTTAAACAAACAAACAAACGTTCTATAATATTAGTATAGATAAAAGGCAACCTTTACTGACTGATTGATCTATCTACGCAAAGCTCAAACTATTAAACGGATTGCGCAAATATTTCTGTGAAGTAGGCATCCGTTTAGAAATGATTTTCCAAAATTCACCCCCTAAAAGGACGAAAAAGAGGTCCAAATTTTGTATAGAGAAACACGATCCACGCGGGTAGAGCCACGGGCATAAGCTATTTAACTATACAACGTTTGACAGAAAGGTGTTTTCAAATTTCAGCCGCGGACAGTATTGTATGCTATAAATATTGCACATACCGTGTGTTACATCCGATTATATTATTTTAGCATAGTTATAGCATTTTCTAGTTGTATAATTTCAGTAGCGAATTACATTTGGCATAAGTACCTATATTAACAAAAAACCGTTCTTATAAACTTTGACCCATAATAACTTACTTTATAAGCGGCACGCGGATCGATGGGGTACTTTTGGGATTTTGTATCCAACTACAAAAGAAGGGTCAGTCTCGCAATCGCGAGGGCGCGGGTTCGAATCCTACCCATTATACTACCGACGTGCACCCACTTCTAACACAAGCCATTGAGCTTAACTAGGGGTTAACAGGATTGCTAGTAATATGGGACCAAGATCCCACACACATAGCATTGTGCACTTAGTATTATGAGCAGTTAACAACCCTTGAATTTGACCACTCCTTTCAGTTACACGTTGTATAATCACATTTATAATTTATAACACGTTTGATAGGTACTAACCTAGTTAAGACGTTTTAGGATTTAAGTTATAGATAGACGTTAAGATAAGTAATAATTAACTAAATATTTATGTTAAACAGTATTGACTATAAACCTGTTAACATTAAATTAAATTGTTTGATTAAAATCGACTTTGGATTATGATGGAACGAGGTTGTTGGATGAGCAAGCTTATAACGGACTAACTGTCCCGCGCAACTTCAAAAGCGTACATTTTCCCCGTTTTTGCAACGTTTTTCATTACTGCTCCGCTCCTATTGGCCTTAGCGTAATGTTATATAGCCTATAGCCTTCCTCGATAAATGGGCTATCTAACAGTGAAATAATTTTTCAATTCAAACCAGTAGTTCCTGAGATTGCCGCGTTCAAACAAACAAACGAAAACTTCAGCTTTATAATATTAGTATAGATATCAACTTCAGAGTCATTAACAACAGATAATTTGCTCTATATGATATGTAAGTATGTATTTTACACATAGTTATTAACTATCTCAAAAGATCTGAGAGACCTTCAAAGAGACTCACTTATTGAACTTATCAATATTCAGAAGTGTATGAAATAATTTAGATTACTTATAGGTCACTTGTAAATTAATTAATTGTACTTCTTGTAATTAAAAGCGGCTACAGCCTTGTGGTTAGGGCTTCAGGTATGCATTCGAGAGGTCTCACCTATTCATATTTTGATTCATATTTATCGTAAACAAAGAGCGATTACCTATTCAACTGCTGTTTGTCAAAATTGAATATCTTTTTTCATAATTAAAAGAAAATCACGATGAGATGTAATACGAAATAGGTACCTAACTACCTAACAAACAAATAAAATACGTAGGTACTACGCGACAGGTAAACAGGTGTTACAGACTGCCGGTCTTGGATACACCAGCTCCTTAATATAATAATATTGATAGAATCTAGTAATCTAAGTAATTCTTATTAGTCAGTTGTTTTGTAACCATGATCACGTGCATATTATTATTATTTATGTATTGTGCAAAAATATTTTTGTTCTAGTGAAAATATAAGACCAATTGTGCAACTGTGTTAAACTGCAACCACCTGAAATCATTCTGCGTTTTGCGTTTTTAGAACACAAATATAGACAAAAAAGTAGCAAGATTGAAATAAAAACTTTTTAACAAAAAAATAAAAACCGACTTCAAAAATAAATATAAGGTACCTAACTAAAAAGCAAAATGTAATATAGGTACAACAACAAAAAATAATTATACATATTGAAGTTGGTGCCAATAATTGTACTTTTATGTTTAAGGCACCAACGTCTGGAATCGGTCCAGCCGTCGGCGAGTAATCAAGTAACAAATATATTAGAACACATACTCTTAGATTACAAAAAAGTTGCAAGATTAAAGTAAAAACTTTTTTACAAAAAAATTAAAACCGACTTAAAAAATATAAAGTTAATAAAAAGATAAAATAATATAGGTACAACAACAAAAAAACATTATACATATTGAAGTTGGTGCCAGGAAACGTAGTTTTATGTTTTAGGCACCAACGTCTGGAATCAAGTAACAAATTTAAACTTTTGAGAACCTCCTCCTTTTTTAAGTCGGTTGATTAAGTGCATTGGAACTGGTATAGAACATGATGCCACGGGCGGCATGCAGGTGTAATACACAAAAAGTCTAGGTCTTTTCCACCTAACCTCATATACCGATTGCCATTTGAACTATCACAGACTATAGATAGATTTTTCAGTTTATCAGAGGCATGTGCCGTGTGGTACCGACTTCAGAATAGTATTACTCCGTCTCTTCTCGTGGGTGTCGTCAAGGCGACTAAGGGATTTCACACTGGAGCATCCTCTGCATACATTATAACCTTACTGAGATCGTAAACCCGCTCGCTAAGCGTGGCGATTATGGCAATTACCCCCAGGATCTATATTAAGCAGGCCTAGGGGGACCAGCAGTGAGACATCATATGAGTTGATGTGATATGTATGATCACAACTTAAAATATGATTTAAAAAAGCCTTCAATAAACCATCTTAATTGCCAATTAACTGTTCTTTAAGGCACCATTATCCATTCTTCCGCAAATAGGTATAACAAATTACTAGATCGTGTTAAGCCGGAGATGGTCTATATAACCACAAAATTACATGTAATTCTGAAATAAATTATCGAGGAAATAAGCAATGCCAGTGTATTTACTTAAAAAATGTTGTTTTTAAACCATATTTTATTATTTTGTGGGCATTAATTTAGAGTCACTTCCTACAATCACTTATTTATGTTCGCCATCCCATAGTACACGGTATGCTTTAAGCAAACGCCCTCAAGTGACTTGCAAGAACATGAATTCCTGCACCATTTTGTTTCGATGGTGTTCCCAGATTACATGTTTATAAAGGATGTTTATAAAGGATCTATGTGGGCGTTGCTCCAGCACATTTGTATAAAGGCAACACACGAATAAAGCCCAAAATAACATTCAAAGTTTATTATGGGTTATAATCGAACAGTTATAGCGTCACAGGCGTTTTAAGCATGATGGTGTGTTTGCAGTAGTTTGTCAGTCATTAGTAGGGAAGTATACCTACCTATAAAAATAATTACCTATTTAAAAAACCCAATAAATAAGGAAGATACCTACTGTAAATGGTAACTAGTTTACCTACTTCAATTATATTACGAATCATTTTAATTTCAAAACACACAAAACCGGTAGAGCAGTTCACGAGATACAACCGGACATACAGACGTACTTAATATGCAGACGCATTCGTATTAATACGTATCTTCATGTTCAATAAGAGGTCAATGGTAATTAGTGTAATTTGATATTATTTGGTAGCCTTGAATTGTACCCTTTTTCTTAGTAAAGGTTATTGTGACGTTATATTAGAGCAATTTGTGATCTGAGCTTGATTTGAAATGCTACTAGCATGTTCTTCTCGTTACCGTTACGTTCTTCTCGTGCCTTCGTTTCTACTAGCTGTTTCACTTGAAGTTATGAAGTTGTTTTGTTTAAAATGACGCAGACACTTTTATTATAAGTTTATTCTTTAAATAAAAAACTTAATTAAAAAAAAACAAGCTTTAAAGTGTACATTTGGTGTTAAAAAAAAACTCCTCAAGACGAAAAAATCACACCCAAACTCGATGGGTTTATCTTGTTTAATTTAGAAGTTTTTATGGCCATCTTCCTAGTCGGACTCTCCTCATCAGACTAGGGTCTGATGAGGGAGTCGGCTGCACTAAAGTAATTACTAAGACTATACAAATGAGCCAAAATCGCTGGGTTATATTTTATTTAGTTAAAAGCTCCTGTGGCCGTCTTCTGGATCACACAGAACAGCTCCATGGTACCACATTATTGTATTGTCACCAAAGATACATATCTACACCAAATTTAATCCCAATCAGGGTCCTTATTCACTATTTTTTTTCGTTTTCACAGCAAGTCCGCGCTTTTAACTGTCAAAATCTTGTCATAATGATTTAAAGATGGCTGCTGCGCTTAGAAAAGCATCGCGCATGCGCGAGGACATCTTTGAGCGCACCGCGCGTTTGCCAGTTTGCGCAGGCTTGCCGCAAAAATGAAAAAAACATAGTGTATAAGGACCCAGACGTCGGGAAGTGGTTCTAATTTAGCTTCCAAGATTCGTGCCGAACACACAAACATAGCAAGTTAAACAAAAGCTTGTAACTTTCGGCTCTATCATCAGAACAGCTTCATGTTGTTCAGTTGATATGAAGCTACCATTAAGACGCTATTCCAATATGCAAGTCTTGTATACAAGTATGACGTCATATGTGAAAACACCTCAATATTTTGTGCAACTACGAATACGTCATACAAGTTGTAACTTGTTTACAAGTTGTATGTAATTTGCTACTTGTATACAAGTAACTTGCCTAATGGGGTAGCGCCTTTAGTTATATTTAATTATCTATTCTAATATTATAAAGCTGAAGAGTTTATTTGTTTGTTTGAACGCGGTAATCTCAGGAACTATTGGTCCGAATTGAAAAAATATTTTTCTGTTGGGGAGCCCGTGTCGAGGAAGGCTATAGACTATATAACATCACACTTCGGCCAACGTGGGTCAGCTAATAACCAATAAATTAGGAAAACAAAACACAACTGCCTAAAATTATTTCTTAAAAAATAATATATTATGTCCATGTCACTACCACAATTGAGACGCATCCTCCACATCTCTCATGATTAAATCTGTCAAGTCATTTATGGCTGTAGAACATGCCAAACAAATGGACATACATACATGATTTTTAATACACTAGTGACCTCCCTCTCTTGGCTTCTTTACATAACCCCAAATAACTTTAAAATATATTTAAAAAAAAATACAATTTAACTCTTCACCACGTACCATCTACTTTTGTCACACAACCATTTACCACACATCTGGAAGACCTCCGAGAAAAATCGATGATTTTTTGTCAGGTTTAGGGCTTAAACCTCACAATAAACAACGATTTTACTGTAGTAAAATAGTCTATTAGTTAAGGTTATTATACTCCAAAAACAAGTGGTAGGTGATTAAGGGTCAATATATTAAATATTTTCCAAAACTAATATTACAAAGTTATTTAAAGTAAATTAGACTATGTAAAGAAGCCACGAGCGGGAGGTTATAACAATATTAAAACTCACCCTGTAGATACATACATACATACATACATACAAACCCTCACATAACATATATTTTATATAGATAACTCTCGCACTAGTGACTTAACGTACATATGAATCACATACACAAAGTCGGCCTTTGCGTGATCTTAAAATGTTGTTCCAAGTTTAGGTGTAACTTGGAACAACATTTTTAGATCACACAAAGGCTTTCCCATGTGGTAATCGAACCTACGACCTCTGGCTTAGCAGTCAGAGTCAGTAACCACTAGACCAATAGACCAGTCAAACATTATCCTCTTTTTGATGCAGTCAGGTTCTAGGTCAGGTCAGGAGTTAGGCTACTTTTAATTTCATTATTATCATAAATATGTGTTTTAATAGTAACATATGATGAAAATAAGTTGATAATACACATTTTTTTAATTTGTATATCTTACCTATAACCTATACCTGATACTCCCAATAAAACATCTCATGAATTAACTAAGCAATTTCAATCAACACATATACAGCGTAGTATATTATTAACAACGCATAAAGCTGATATATAAGGTGAGCAATCGTTAAAACCTTCAATCATATCTCAAAGGCATGCTCTGAAAATTTGAAAATGCATTTTATCATCATTAATACACTAACGTCAGTCTGTGATCGCTCCGAGGTATATTGCTTAACTGTGTATATTTATGCAAACAAGAAATATTATTATGATTTGCATTCTTCGGTAGACTAGTCATCGTACATCACGCATCTATTACTACATAGATCGTCGTATTCTAGTGATGAATATGGGTCTTGAAGGTTGAAGTGTTTTATTTAGTTACAGTATATCTGACTTGCTTTTGCCTTAGACTCCACCTGCCTTTCGACAACTTGCACACAGGAATCTGATCCCAATTTAGACAGAGCCGGTACTATGGCAACCAGACAACTCATACTTACTTAAAGAAGGTAGCTGAGATGAATTTACTGCGGAAGGCGGAGGACCGGGTGTTGTCGCGTATATTAGGAGAGGCCTATGTCCAACATTGCACTGATATAGACTGATTGATTGATTGATAAATTACACCCAGATTCAGAATAAACAAACGTGCTCATCACACAAAGATTTGGTCCCTGGTTGGATCTTGGTGGGTATCGAAACCTCTTGCTTAGTAGTCAGGATCATTAACTACTAGACCGACAGGCCATTCATTACATTAATCGATCTCCACCAATTGATAATTTTAATCGACTTTAAAATGGTGTTTTTTTAACCGCATTAAAAAAAGATAGTTCTCTGTTTTACCCGTATGTATTTATGTAAGTACGCGATTTTCTAAAAGCTAGTGATCGAATTTGAAACAATAGGATCTAATACAATTTGAGGTCTAGTAACATAGTCCAGATAGGTGGTTCGCTTCTGGCCCCGGTTTGGCTACGGAAGTCTCGGGTTCGATTTCTGGGTATGGACTTCAAATTTTTCTATCTTTCTAAAATGCAATTATTGTATTTGTACAGTTTTGCAAGTTGTATTGGCAAGAAATGCCTATAAAAATTACTTCAATAGGATCTAAAACAGAGTTTAACAATTTCTAGGTAAAGTCGGCGATGCATATTCAACTTTACTATAAACAATTTAGGTGCAAAGCATGCAGACGCTGCTATCGTTGAAGCGATAAGTCACCTGAACTATGTCTCTAAAATCCAAATTTGTCTTATTTTGTAGGCGGTTTGAGGCGGTTAAAAATATAAAAATGGTGAAGCTTGTACGAAAGCAGTTTCTGGAGAACATCGTCTATGTGTAAACCTACGTACGTATTTAAACTTGTTTTTAAACAGTTTATCGTATTCGCTCACGAAAAAGTGGCTAGAGAAAAGTCACGTTATTAATTTGTCGCTAAGCAACGATCACGATATGAGATGCGATACAATTAAAACTAACGTGTGTTGCTAAGCAACGCGAATGGCAATACGTCATCAATGTTTTCTTATGGCGTTATCACGTAAAATTATCGTCTGTAAACCGACTTTACAGAAATATTTTTTTAATAATATTGATGCCTCGGGTTAAGCAATTGTAATGCATACGACTGCTATTCAAGAGATTTTACATTCAATTACTATATGGATCAGAGCTTTGTGAGATTGGAGGTTGTGTTAGTCCAGAACTTGGTAGTACTTTGTTTCAGTACCTGAGACACAGGGCTTATAGTCTAGTGCTTATTGTAAAGATAGTAGGTATTTAAATGGCCAATACTTGCTGCTAACTTCTACCTATACCTACTTAATAAAGGCGAAGGGTTAAAATGTTTCTGACGTAACCCGATACAGAAATATATCTTGCTGGACATGGTTTTTTGTACCTATAATACTAAGTAACTACAATCCAAAGGGAAGCCACTCACACAGAAGAAGTAATGGTGTTGTATGGCCCTCCGCCACTGCTACCTAACTGATCCTACGTAGGTAGTCGTAATTATTTCTCAACAAAATAAGCAAATCATGCTTACATTTAACTATTTTGATTATCCTCATAACAATAAAATTGAATCACGCGATAGGCTCTTCAATCTTAAGAAAAACTTTGACGTCCTACCTAAGCTTTGTTATACATACCTATATATTGTACGCATATTAAACAAAAAAACATTATACACATAAGCCTTATAGAATTTCCGGTTGAGCCACCAACTATATAACTTATTGCATCTAACGGATGCCATGGAAATACCTCAAACACATTTTATACTAAATGTATAGGGAATACGGACAGTGCAATTTACCCGAAATATTATGTAAAACTAAGGGTATAAAAATGCAGATGTAAAAAAAGCATACGAAAAGTTGTAAAATTACACCTTTTTACCGCCTCGGTGGCACTCGGTGGGAGTGTATTCGACTGCCACGCAAGAGGTCTATACGATTCCCACACGGAACACCACTTTGTGTGATCCACAAATGTTGTTCCGAGTCTGGGTGTACTTTGTATCCATGACTTGAATGTTTGTTAAGTCCCCCGCTACACAGGGCTCGTCTTAAAAAAAAACCAGTAACTTGCGACAACTTGATAAATTGAAATTTAATTAAGATGACTATAAACGGTGTAAGTGATATCACATAACTAAATATTAGTTTAATTCAGTTATATATATTATTACTAGCTTTCGCCCGCGGCTTCGCCCGCGTGGATGTCGGTTATCGCGATAAAAACTATCCTATGACCTTCCTCGGGTCTCAAACTATCTCCATACCAAATTTCATCTAAATCGGTTCAGCTGTTTGAACGTGAAAGCGTAACAGACAGACATTAGTATGGATATTCTATTTGCATATTACATACTTCTATGAAGAATCAAGTTCATTTATAAAGAAATTTATTTTTTTAAACTTACTGATGTATTCCTAGTCAGTGTCATTTAAAGAAGAAAAAAGATACAGCAAGTTTATAATTCAAAATATAACCTTTTTTCAAGCAAACATAACTTTTTTTTAACTGCTTCAAACTGTAAACATAACTTTAGTTTGTTTTTATAATATCTTAAATTACACCATCTTAATTTATCATTTTTGACAAAGGAAAAATGCGTAAAAATGAATGAAGTGCGAACCACGACTCAAAAAATTGAATCAAACCTTGCACGGGATTCCAAACACGATTTAACAATATCCGTGAGTTTCTACTCAAGTTTATGTGGAAATGAACCAGGATGTTACAATATCTATAAGACTATAGACGTAGTGAGTAGTATTATAGAATATAGATATGAATTAACTTCTTGAGAAGCGAGGCCAACCCAACTCACCACAACTTCCCTGTCAAACTGAATGTCAAAGGGCATTCGTTCGAACCACGTACTATAAAGCGAAAGGTAGAACAACCCAATTAGACAAAATAGCGGGTATTAATATATTTTATAGGTATAATAATTCTGTTAACCTATGGCTCAACTTTTATTAGAAAATTAACACTTATGCCATGATGTACGGGATTGGCTGGGCTGTAACTTCATCACATTACTCCATCTTTGACTGCCTCTGTGGCGCGGTGGGAGTGTATCCGACTGCTACGCAAGAGGTCGTGGGTTCGATCCCAGTATAAAACTTTGTGTGATGAGCACGATTCTGTGTCTGGGTGCTATTTATCTATAATATGTATTTAGAAATATATAAGTATGTTTATCGGTTGTTTGATTTTCATAGTACAAGCTCTGCTTAGTTTGGGATCAGATAGCTTTGTGTGAGTTGTCCCAAAATATTATTATTATTATCTTGTTTTCGCCAAGAAAATCTTAATATAGTATCTTCTAATCAACACCATGTTGGTGCGTTAGTATATCTTAAGTCTATGGTTCGTATAGTGTGTAGTATTTTAGAGGATACAGTGTTTTAAATGACTCTTAAGCCGGAGGTCGTGGGTTCGATCCCCACCCAGGATAAAACTTTGTGTGATGAGCACGATGTTTTATTTTGTATCTAGGTGTAATTTATCTATAACAAGCTGTCCAAGCAAACTTCGTACCACCCCGTTTTTAGGGTTCCGTAGCCAAAATGGCAAAAACGGAAGTCTTATAGTTCCCTCCTGTCCGTCTGTCTGTCCATCCATATGGTCTTTTAAAAACATTTTAAGTATTTTTTTTTTTTTTTGATTAAGTTAATATTTTTGGAAATAATCGCCCCGAAAGTTGCATTAATTGTGCCCCTTATCTTCATAACCGTGTAACCCCAAAATTACCAAAAACCGTCAAAAATTTGTTGTCAGGTTGCCATAGTACAAGCTCTGCTTAGTTTTGGATCAGATGACTATGTGTAAGTTGTTCCAAGATATAATTAATATTAAATCAATCCGTATTTATCAACTATTCCTTACTCTGTCTGTCTATTATGAATGTACTCTCGCACTTTAAGCGATTATGAGCAAATTAGAGAAGATCTGGTTTGAAGCCTATTGACTAGGAAAGGGATTGGCAGGAGTGGCTACATAGGATATTTTTTTAGCGATGACAAACCGTAGTTAAAGATGGCTTTCTTCAATAATTAATATTTTATTCAAACCATATAATATAATATTATACCTACATGTTTCCATTGCACACCAATAATATAATTTAATCTACTACTAACATCAGTTTAGATAATATCAAATAGCATAGACGCTAATCGATGCTTATGAATTTCAAATATTTGAGCTTCAATAAACTGTAATCGATTACAATATATCAATGTTATAACGCTTATCGATTAAACGTAACCTACATTTAGGAGCGAGCAGGTCAACGGTAAACCAAGTCAGAAATATAAAATAGCAAACTTGTTTACTTACCTTTAAAATTGATCACTATTTTTTTACTTATTTATTTTTTATACATGTATCTTTACTTTCATTTTCTTCTCTTATCGTTATGTACTTTTGGATATAAATAAGTTTTACGTCACCATACAGTTTAGACTAGAACTGGAGTCAGGATTATGAGAAATGTTGCAAAAACGGGGAAAATTTACGTAGACGTAGTTGCGCTTGTCAGCTAGTAAAAGTATATAAATGCCTACTAATATATAAATATGAATGTAAGTTTGTTTGTTACGCTTTCACGCGAAAAGTACTCAACCGATCATCATGAAACTTTGTACACATATTCTTTGAGGTATTAGAAGTAACATAGGATTATAAAAAAAAGGGAAAATTTACGCAGACGAAGTTGCACGGGACAGCTAGTAGATTATATTTTAAGCGCCATATATAGAAGTTATGAGCTAAGATTTACATACAGATGTCAATATCTTCAATGGATTTGTGCGTTGAGTTTATCTAATAAAGACACATCGTTAGGAATAATTATGTTAGCCTTGTTAAACATAGTTTAAGCATTTCAGTAAGGTATTCTGCTAAAGTCGTTATAAATGCTGCCGCTCCTTAAGTAATAATTACATAAAAGTAATATGTCAATAGAATGCAATAGTAATATACTTATTTAACAAAATAAAAATTTAAAACTCTATTTACTGCCCCGAATTGAACTCAAATATTTTTATGCAAATAATTTTGTGAATGTGGCAGGGCACGGTAATAATGCATGGAAAGTTAGATCCAACAGATTTTCTTCGGTTTCTTACCTCCTGTAGTCGTCGTCCACCAGGATCATTTAGCTCGATCCCTCAGGGGATCCTCTTGAAGTCATCTGTTCACTAGAATCCCCTCTAAAAAAAAAGTATGTAAAGACAGTACCAGGGGGTAATCGGGGTGTTATAAAGTTTTATTTCATTCTTTTTTACGCCTGGAGTAGGTTTTTTAAAATTTTTCATAATCATAAACGAGGTACTTCCTCGTGTTGACAGTAAACGTTTCATTGCAACGGAACTAATTTATCTAAATTCCGTTTTAATAATAAAAAGATGAGCTTGACTTGCACCCTTGTAGCGCCCCCTGGCGGCCTGTAACATTAAAAGTTACCTAGAATATGCTCAGGAATGAGAATTATACAGAGCAAAAAACCGTTTCTAAATTCGTGCTAGTCATCTCCGAGAAAAAAAATAATAACCATTTTGGGGAACATGATCAATGGCGATCTAGGCCTTTGTTATTAAAAAAAATGCACTATTTGCCTTTCCACAAAACTTCTTAACAACCAATATCATCTTCGACTGGCCTGTTGGTCTAGTTGTTAGTGACTGCTAAACCGGAGGTCATGTGTTCGATTCCCACCCAGGATAAAACTTTGTGTATTGAGAACGATGTTTTATTCAGTGTCTGTGTGTTATTTATCTTTAATATTAATGTATTTAGAAATATTTAAGTATGTTTATAAGTTTTCTGTTTTCCATAGTACAAGCTTTGCTTAGTTTGGGATCAACTGACGTTGTGTGAGATGGCCCAAATTATTATTATTATTATCTTTCCATAGCGATCATTACAAATCTAATGAAGTCCTTTTACGGTAATCTGAAGGAGTATTTGTCCGATAAACCCAAAGACCTAAACTACGCTATATGACCAAACCTGGAATATGATAATAGACTGTACACAGACACAGAATGACGTCTGCTTGACATTTAAGAGCTGCAAGTGAAGGTGACATACAAATGCACAAAGAACTTTGTGCGTAAAAGTAAACCTAAATATACGAACATTCGTGGTCCGTACGATGCAAAATCAAATGCAATATTACTCGCATACTCATTTGCGGATCTGCCTACATTTCATTATTTAAATAGAAAATTTGCAATGTATATGGACGGCTAAATCAAAAACTTTTAAATGATTTTTTTACACTATGTTTATTATACTATTGTTCGATGTTTTTCCTAGCTGCGTCTATAATTAATATGATTTTTTTTTATAGCCTTAACTCACTAACAAAAGCACATATGACTTTTAATAGCGAAAGAAACAACCGAACTTTAAATTTCGTTTTTTTAAACCAAAATCAGAATTGGCCAAAAAATGCCATCTTTTTTTAAAAAAAAAAAACTGTGGCACTACGGGAACTGCCGCGGTAAAGCTATTGCATAGCATTTTTATCAACTAAAAAAAAAAAAAAAAGTTTTTTTAATAAAACATATTTAAAAAATATATATATTTAAGTAAAATAATAAAAAAAACTAAAAAGTATCACCGCTGTGCCGGTCGGAGTGGGGGGTGTTAGGTTATTTTCGTTACGGAATGCAATAGCTTAAAAATTTGATAGTGATCTCTTTCTTCCCTTGAGAATATCTCCCAGATTGAGTCTGCCCATGAAGTCCACTATGCGCCTCGGTGAAAAGGACGCATCGTTACTGGTGTGACTATGACTCTTAATATTATGGTGAATTGCCTCGCACATCGTAGTATACTTCCATGACCACAATAATGTCTTCAAAACCATTCACAGCTAATGCAGTCATTGGTATAATTGGACAAATATGTACTAAGTTGACGATTTGGAATACACATAGCAATTTAGACCCAAAATGACTAGCAATCTTATTGACTCCAGCTTAACAAAATTGCTGGTATTGATTCACCGCAGTAGTATAATGGCTAGGATTTGAACCCTCGACCTCTCCGGTGCTTAACCACTAGGCTACTACCGCTAATTTGCTACAAACTGACGAAACTCAGATATTACTATTAATTTAATGCAATAAGCAACCACTATAATATGACCTTAGAGAGAGAAAATCCAAAGTATTATGCCCGAATTCCACTGCGAGCGAAACGGGCTTCGTACGGACTCCGTTTAACTCACAACAGCAATCTTCTTTTTTTTTTTTTTTTTACTTAATTTGGGTTCACAAACAGTGACACAATACAGTTTTTATAGCTAGTAATATATATATGATAAAGATAATTGTGCCACCTACATCGATCATTGATGTGCTTTCACTGTGAATGAGCGAACGGAGAGAAGTATAAGATTACAAAGAGTTACATATGGATCACCGTGAATGAGCGAACGGAGAGGAGTATAAGAGTACAGAGAGATGGAAAGAAAAGCCATTTTTCGCTGAAACTCTTTTTTAATGGATGGTGAGGACTATTTACTCCTTTCTCCTAGTTACATGAGATTTAATGAGAATCCCTTTGACCCCCATTCCCACCTAAACACCTCACGTAATTTATGAACCTTATCTGGATAAGGGCGGGCACAGTGGGAGCATTTGACTCAACACCGGCACTCGTGTGACGGTGGGGGGGGGGGGGGGTGCATCAATGGAAATGTATGGCGAAAACTTGGATTAATGAGTCTGGGGAGGGGCAATTCCCCCGTTGCCTCCCCTTGGGTCCACGTCTGTTTCTGCTCAGAGCTATTTCCCACTCATTAAGTACCCTTTTGCATTGAAAGGTGGGCATTACACTAAAGTGTCTACATTTAACGAAATTTTCAATTTGTCACAAACGAAGTCGTGAACGGTGGATGTTACTGGGAACATTATTACGATCTATCATTACTAATAACACAATTTGTTCACTTTCTGTTAGCAAATGTATGTCGTATTAGACTTAATCGAATACTTGTGGGAAAGCTTACTTTAGTTCGAGAAGGTATAACAGAATATTGTATATAAATACAGGTTTCTCACATATCTATTTCGAAAAGGTTTTTCGGTAATGTATTTCGAACACAGGTTTTAATAAATAAGCCTTGGGACTGACATGGACACGATCATTTGATCCCAAACTAGAAAAAGGCTGTACTATGGCAATTAGACAACTGATAAACATACCTTCTCATATATTTATAGACATAAATTACCAGGGCCATAAATAAATAACCATTTATTTATGGCCCTATTTGTTACGTATTTGTGTAATTGTAGTTTAAATTATGTAGTAGTTTATTAAGTTTTTTTTTTATGTACCTATGTATTTGTATGCTATGGGCCTTAGTAGCCTGAAATAAATGGTTATAAATAAATTGTGCCTGGGTCACAGAACAGTAGTAATTAGGGTCCTTATTCACGATCTTTGTTCCGTGTCCACGGCAAGCCCTTGTGAACTGTCAAAATGGTAAATGGAAAGGTTGGTCTCACAATCCATCAAGATGCAAGCACAGCGCGCTCAAAGATGTTCGCCACGCATGTGCGTTGATGCATTTCTAAGCGCAAAGAACTATCCTTTTACATTAAGACAAGATTTTGACAGTTCCGCATGGGCTTGCCATGGATATTGAATAAAGATTGTGAATAAGACCCCAGCTAAAATGAAGTCGTAACATTATATCGGCACTTCTATTCCTTTCAAATCATATGATACATTTTTGCGGCGCGGTGAGAGTATGTCCGACTGCTACGCAAGAGGTCGTGGGTTCGATTCCCACACGGGACACCACTTTGTGTGATCCACAAATTGTTGTTCCGAGTCTGGGTGTACTTTGTGTCCGTGACTTGTATGTTTGTTAACTCCTTCGCGACACAGGGCTTGTACCATTAATGCGGGAGTCGTCTTTTTTAAAGAAAGAAAGATGTGTCGATTTGTTTCAGCCATCATGAAGAAAGTCCTTCATATTTTCATAACGAGAATATTTCTCCGCAACAAAATTCATCCCAAAGAGATTACCTTATGATTATTAAGATACCCTCATCACATAAAGATTTAAACATCACATCACACAAAAAAAATATTTTGGAAATCGAACCTCTCGCTGAAAACCTCTGGCTTAGCATTCAGGACACCAGGTCTCTAACGTCATTCGACGGCCCATACAATGAAACATGTTTAAGACAAATCTATTTCAAAAATGTTTTTGCTAATGAATTAATTTCAAGTACAACTTCACGGCAAAGAAATTGCATAACCTAGTTAATCGATTCACTATGCCATAGTGCCCTTATGTGCCCTATACACATCAATTACATACCATAAAGTGAGTACTAAAAAATTACGAGTGGCTTTCCAAACATCGATGATTGATGGGCACAAAAAATCTATAGAGCCGAACTAACAACAAAAACTCAATGTTAGATCAATCAATTGTAACGTTTATCTTAGCTACTGAGAAGTTATAGAGTGGATGAGTATTAAAAGTTTGTTTCAAAATCTTTTGTGTTCTCACGGCATTTGTGAATATACGGGTGGTTATTTCGTCGTTCATTTATAACATGTACATTTTTGGGATGTTTGTAACTAAAACGCACTGAAAACCCTGTACCGGTTTGGATAATATTTAGCACACATATTTTTAGACATATCTGAACACGCAAAAACAGAAATTAATTTAAATAAATCTACGTGTTATAATAATAATAATAATAATATCTTAGGACAACTCACACAACGCCATCTGATCCCAAACTAAGCAGAGCTTGTACTATGGAAACCAGACAACTGATAAACATACTTATATATTTCAAAATACATACATATTATAGATAAATAACACCCAGACACAAAATAAACCATCGTGCTCATCACACAAAGTTTTATCCTGGGTGGGGATCGAACCCACGGCCTCTTGCGTAGCAGTCGGATACACTCCCACCGCGCCACAGAGGCAGTGTTAGTCATTGATGTTGTCATAATTATCCATAATTTACCGCATTGAACGTAATTGCATAATAAAACAACGTCATAATGACGCATTTGTCTGTCATATTAGTTCATTTAAATTACGATTCAGATTATCATATGATTATTATTATATTTTAGAGATATTTTTCCGAAACTATTAAAAATTTACTGAGAGTATAGAACCTGTATTGATCTTAGCTTCATCCCAGCAACCTTCTTTAGGTCTTTGGTCCATCTGGCTGGCGTTAATTCCACCTCAGGGTTCTTTTAGACATCCGGTTTTTCCGTTTTATCCGGCTCTTTTACACTATTCCGGATGAATATTTTCGTCGGACTGTGCAGTATTGTATGGGTTACAATGAGCGTTCACACACAAATCGAACACGCCAGTTCTGCGTCAAACGTTCCGGACTGTAGTCCACCGAAAAAACCGAACGTCTAAAGGAGCTATTACACTAACCGAATCATAGTCTCCACTCTAGGTCTCGTTTTTTCCAGCGGCCATAGATCCTTTGACAGATATGGCATGACATGTTTCTGATGTCTCTGTTCGCGGTACGGTGACTATCAGATCTTTACCAAACAAAGATTTGGGTGGCACGCTAGATGGCCTAGCGAGAAGCATAACATCAAGCTTACGACCTGCTCGTCTCTTTATTTATATAGTCGCATAAACTCTTCGACTTCGACTGCCTCTGTGGCGCGGTGTGAGTGTGTCCGACTGCTACGCAAGAGGTCGTGGGTTCGATTCCCACACGGGATACCACTTTGTGTGATCCACATTGTTGATCCACAATTGTTGTTCCGGGTCTGGGTGTACTTTGTGTCCGTGACTTGTATGTTTGTAAGCAACAGCCGTGGTGACGGGTAGACAGTCTACCCGTGACCACGGCCGTTGCAATACGGTCGAAACGTCGGGAAATAAACAAAGGTATTTAGCCGTAAAATAAAATATTTACGCGATTAAGACCCGTAGCTTATAAAATTCTATAATGTGTACAAATCGCGAAAGTTTACGAACATATGTTTGTAAAGTTCCCCGTGACACAGGGTTTGTACCCTACTGCGGAAGTCGTCTTTTTTTTTTAAAAAAAACGTAACTTACTTTATAAAATATTATAGCTATTTACTGAGTTACACCTCCTTCTGCTCTTCAAACGGTAAAAAAACCAGGATGATATAAATTCCTCATAATCATATTATAGCACAAGCTGACCCTTCACTTTCATCATTCATACGGATATCCTGTGCATCTAATGGTTAAGGCTTTTGTGACATCATTCCTCCACGATCTATGATCTCATAATTTTACCGAGGTTAATTGATTATTTAAGTAGGCTTTTAATGGTATAACATTAAATGCACCTACTGTTTTTAGTGATAAGTGTTATGTATAATGTTTTTTTTGGTTAAGACTGTAAAGCAACAGTGATCGATAGTTGATCCCACATTAGGCTGTCCTTAATGTGATAAACTCCCTGAGTTACTTTGTGTACTAAAATTGGTAGGCACAGCAGTAATAACCTGACCTAACAAGAGAGCCACAGCAAATCCAGCGAGCAGTTCCAGATGTTCATTTATTTTTGAATACTTCTAAAACCATAAAAAATCCATGAGAAAGTCATGATCTTCGAAATCCATACTAATATCATAAATATGAAAGTACTTATAATATTAGTATGGATCATAAGTACTTTCATATTCAAACAGCAAAACCGATTAAGACGAAATTTGGTATGGAGATAGTTTGCGTCCCGGGGAACGACATAGAATAGTTTTTATCGCGGTAACCGACATCCACGCAGGCGGAGCCGCAGGCGAAACTTAATATATTTTGAAAAGTTAATATATTTTGAAGTTCAACGAATAAACGAGTTTTATTAATTTCATTCCATTTACCTAAAAACGCTTTGAAATAATTCATTATTACTTCTACATTAAGTACCTATACCATTATTTTTGCGATACGGTAAAGTAACTGTTGAGCTCGTCACAATGCACTCTCGTATGTTTCATCTCAAAGCGAGCATAAAATTGTCGTCACAATAACATAATAGATAACCAAATCCTCATCTCCGCTGTTTCCTAACTTGGCTGTAATATGTGTTTATTTATAGAGATCCGTAGTACAGCTCTATAATCGTAAAGCTTTATTGCTTGCGTAGTGTTTTGTAGTCGCGTGGTATGTTATTATGATAATAAAAACTACAGGTAGGTATGTAGATGTGTCGTATATTTACTTTACGACAGTAATGTAACTCCGTACTATTTGATTCTTTTTCCGATAAAAAAATAACTAAAAAGAACCTCGTGCAAAAAGACAGAAAACAAGATACCCTTTACATTTAATATCATGCAGTCGGTGGCGCGATATTATGTTTAAGAGGATTCATTAATGCCATTTGAATGGTATCAGGTATATCGGTTTTTTTTTAGTATTTAAATTTCGTTCTTTATTTAGTACTCTTTAGTTTTTGAAAAAAAATAACAACGCGATTTATTGTATTAACGTTTTTGTTTTTTAATGATTTGGCACTCCAAACTTTTTAAAACATAAAAAATATACATATTTTCGAGCTTACTTTTTAATGGCTTTTAATTTGATATCACACTAAAAAAATGCGCTATTAAGGTTTTTTAAGAATTTTATGTACCTTCCCCGTGACACTCGCGACGTCGAGTTCAATCTAATGACGTATTTAATTAAAATCGTTTGAATCGTTGAGGAGCTATAAGTGGACATAGGAACATTGGAAGGATATACACATACATACATACGCATCAAACATATAACCCTAATCCGCAGTCGGGTAAAAAGGACCTAAGGTACAATGATATTGGCACTGCAGCTGATTTGAAAGAACAAGATAAAAAAAAAAACAGCTTTTCTAGTACGATTGTAGATTTTAATAGTTTTGCGTGGGTTCAGGAAGTTTACCGTCTTTGTCTTCATAGGTAATGTCACACCACAAATTACGCAATCAATTGCACACTTCATTACGAATTGTAAAATTTCAATGTAACTTTGAAATTGATTATAAACTGTTTGACGAACCTTACATCTTGAAATAGAGACTGCACCTTTTACAGCCTTTTATCTCTTCGTACTATTAATACGGGTTGAATTTCTAATGAACAAATAATTAATCTCGTAAACTGCTTTAATGATCTTCAGTTCATGCTTTCCGTATTGCCTAAACCTATCCTAAATGGCGAACAATAAAGATTTAGAAATATCTTTTGTAGAATTTATCTATACTAATATTATTAAGCTGAAGAGTTTGTTTGTTTGAACGCAATAATCTCAAGAACTACTAGTCCGAATTGAAAAATTATTTTACTGTTGGTTAACCCATTTATCGAGGAAGGCTATAGGCTATATAACATCACGCTACGGCTAACAAGAGCGGAGCAACAACGAAAAATGTTGCATAAACGGGGAAAATGTACGTATAAGAAGTTGCACGGGTCAGTTAGTAAAGTATAATTACCATGTAATTATCAAGATACTTATAGTCCCATGGCAATTTTAGTAAGTCGTTTTCAAAATACTCGTAAATGCATGAAAATTAATAAAAGCGTCCGACAGGAACTGGTCCAAACTGGAAATAAACTGCGCGCTGCACGGATGTAGGATGCTTACCGTCTTGGAAACTTTAAGATAACAGTCCATTGAAGTAAGATAAGATAAATTAAGATAAGATAAATTTATTATTACGAAAATATTTTTTACAAAAACATATACATAAAATTAGGTAGCAGATACATAATAACGTCCATTAATAATATCTTAGAACAACGGTTACAACACACGGTCATCTGATCCCAAACTAGGCAGAGCCTGTACTATGGCAACCAGACAACTGATAAACATACCTACATTTTAATAACTAAAAATTTATATAGTTCATAAAAAATAACTAATATAGGGATAACAACAGGGTGCCTGTACTAGGGTAAACCTGTGCCACAGGCGTTAGGGGCACTTGTAGTAAACTATTAGAACCTATTTAAATATATATCTATAAATAAAACATGTAGGTACATATTTATAGGTAACAAATAAAATATAATTAATTAGCAATGTTTATATCATATTATGACGCGTTTAGGTGTCCTCATTATAGTCTATGCTATTTATATAATTAGATTCAGCAATCTTTTTCGCCGGACATTCTGAGTCACCTGTTTTGTGATCGCTTGGTTTTTTAAAACGTACGCAAGTTGCACATTTTGGCGAGTCAGTTTTCTTAGGGCACTCATTTACCTGGTGACCTAGTTCACCGCACTGTCCGCACGTGTATGTTGCTTCGCGACAAGTTCGAGCTGCGTGTCCATATTGTTGGCATTTGAAGCATCTGGTCACTAACGTGAAGTCCCGAACTGGACAGGACGTCCAATTGATAAATACACGATCTTGATTTATAAGGGCCTTTCTTATGCTAGCCGACACTTCCAGTACAAAATTGCATGTTGGTGCGTCTTTTCTTCCCGATTTGTGACTTAACTTCATAGAGGACATGTACGATTCACGCGTTAGGTTTGGTATCTTGTCAGTTAGGTTTTGTTCAAATATGCAGTCAAACACTTCCTGGTCACGTAGAGTAGCTGGAACTCCGATGACTGTGATTCTAGGTCTTCTTTTATGCGGCTCTTCCACCTTCAGCCCGGAACTGGTTAGCTGGGTCGACTTACGAAGTTTCTCTATATCGTCCTTTGTTTCAGTGCTGATAATTACACCGCCGTTCTTGGTCCTACGTAGTCCTCTTACATGCAATTTTAGTTGCTCTGGGCAGATAATTTTTTGGACTAGAGATTTAGTGTCGTCACTGGATTTTTGTCCATCTTTTGGGTATATTGCTATTGAGCTGAAACTTTTAGGCCGCAGAATATTATTATTACGGGTCTTGACCATTTCGGCAAAGGAGAGCTTGTCTTGACTTACTGGTTTATTGCAGGTTTCTTCCATGGTCTGCTTGATAGATTTTTTGAAATCATTAAGGCATTCAGCTAGGTCCTGGTTTTCCTTCAAGGCTTCTAGTGAAGTATGAATTAAAATAGCTTTTTCCTTTAATGATTGATAGTGCACAGCCATTTGAGAGACTCCATTTCCCACCTTTCGCGCAATAGTATTTATCCTTAGCTTTTGCTCTGAGTTCAGTTTCCCGTCTGCAGCAATCTGACATACCTCATTCAGACATTGTTCAATTGATGTCATCCAGTGCTTGATATCGCTGGTCCTCAAGGCTTCAACGGTGAGGTTTTTTGTCTGTTGAGACTGAGGTGTGCTGGGAGGGCTGCGAGGGCTACTTTCCATAGTAGCCATAGTTTGATTTACTCGATTGTCATACTAAAATTTACTTATTCGCTATAAATTGCAAGTGTGTAGTAATCTAGGTCACTGATTTTAATAAACATGTATAAATAATGCTAATATTAAAACGCACGTCTGTTCACAACAAAAGTCGGCAAATAATGAAGTGGATCTAGGCTCCGGATTGAGAGTGGAGATACACCGTATGTCAGTCAGTCGCATGCGCAACTCGCGAGCATAAAATGATAGAAATAATTGAGGTCTAGAAACATAGTCCAGATGGTTCGATTCCGGCCGATACGGAAGTCTCGGGTTCGATTCCTAGGTCTGGCCTTCAAATTTTCTATCTTTCCAAAATTAAATTATTGTATTGAAAGAAAGAAAGAAATAATTTATTTCGACATAAATACAATTTTACACACATATAATAACAACACATTACCAATACCAAAAAAAAACACGTACCTACTTATATTTATATAGATAATTATGTCGAAAATAGGACCTAGTTCAGCATATTATTATGCCAGGCTAACGCCTGACTCTGATTTTCAACTAGGCCTTTAAATGACTACTATTAGCTTTGTTTTTAAAACGCTTTATTTTTTTTATATAGCACAATAAAATAAAAAATATATATACAGGCTGTAACAGAAAGGTGTGGTCAAATTTCAGCAGCGGATAGGGTATGTTATCAGTATAGCACCTACCATGGTGCCATAGCTGGTTGCATTATTATTACATAGTTACAGCATATTCTTTTTGTCAAAATTCAGTAGTGAAAGGCGTATGGCATAAGAATTATTCCTCCCCTGATACAAAATTCGATTGGATTATTATGGCATACAACTTTTTAAGTCATACTTTTTTTAATTAATAACTTTTTCATTCATAAATAAACGAATGAAAAAATAATAAATATATTTTTAGGGTACTCCGATTTTGATAAAATTAGGTATGTGCACTCAGTATCATGAGCACATACCAACCCTTGAATATGACCACACCTTTCTGTTACACCCTGTATATTGCATTACAAAAGAAATTGTATTGCATACAACACTTCAACAGTGGTTATTCTACGTTTTGATCGGCATACCAAAGCTTCAAAAGCTGGTATGCGAACCAAAACTCGGTTCACATACGATTTACTGCCGTCATGTTAACTGCAGGCGTAAGCGCTGATTCAAAGTGACGGTCTATTGAAAGGTCTTGATCTCTGTTACTATAATGAAATATGGCCTTTTGATAGCTCATAAAGTAAATTTAGATCTTAGTACTTAATGTCCAGTTTGGTTCGAGAATTTCCAACATAATTAATAATGAACGTACATACACAGAGTAATCTCGTGTAGGTTATAGATTTGGACGAAAAACAATGTTCTGGTAACCGATTTTGGTTACAACCGCTATTTTCAACGATGGAACTACACAGGAGATTATTAAACTAACTCTGTGGCGCGGTGGGAGTGTATTCGACTGCTACACAAGAGGTCGTGGGTTCGAACCCCACCCAGGATAAAACTTTGTGTGATGAGCGCGATGGTTTATTCTGTGTCTGGGTATTATTTATCTTTAATATGTATGTATTTAGAAATATATAAGTACCTATGTTTATCAGTTGTCTGGTTGCCATAGTACAAGCTATGCTTAGTTTGGGATCAGATAGCGTTGTGTGAGTTGTCCCAAGATATTATTATTAAGATATTATTATTATTATTATTAATAATGCACAATTGGGGTGTAATATTTTTTAGAAAACGAACATCAATCTATTGGCCTGATAGTGATAACGTTGCTTAACATGGCGAATAGTTTGTTGAGCTAGCTCTGTAATATAAAGACAAAGTATTTTGCTACCTATCCAAGAAAGAAAATGTAAAAGCACGGTGTCTTTGGCTATACAAACGAAATTCACAACGAATTTTGTAAAATAATGCGGTGCTAGTATACAGGGTGATTTTTAATATACTCATAACTTCAAACTCGTGGCTTCTTTACATTACACCAAATAACTTTGGAATATCAATTCTGAAAAATATAACTATAAATTTACCCTTCAGTATTTAGTCACATCTCGTTCTAATAGGACGCATTCAAGTAATTTAATAAACGCGGTAAACAAGAAACCGGTTTGTTATCGGCCGAGGCTCGCTACTGCGTGCGCTGTAGCCCGCCCGGTCACCTATTGTGTTGCGTTATTTGCGTGAGTGTGATCAGATGCAATTAATTATTTTGAACCTTATTGCGAATGGATAACGTCAGCGTTCAGAATAACGATGATGTACCTTACAACAGTAATGCTTTAAATGAAGAACATGAATCTATGGATGACCAAACAAATATCAATATTGAATTAGATAGCAGACATAATAACAAGCGTACACGTCAGGAAGACATGGAAGAAAACTGGATAAATGTGTCGAGTAAGGGTAAAAGGAAATCTATCAGTCATGACAGTATCAGAACCGAGGAACTAGCCATTCAGGTTTGCATGTACTCTAAAGAGAAGTTCCCTAAACAATTTGCGCTGGCCAAACTACTGAACCAACACAACATAAATGGTATAACTAGTGTCAAATATATCAACCCTTTCAAATTGATAATCTCTTTTAACGATGAAACCTGCGCAGATAAATTAATAAATTGTACTACATTCGAGGAATTAGGATGGCGACGACAAAAAACTTGGGAAGTTGGTATATCATACGGCATTATAAAAGACATAGATTAAGATCTCTCTGAGGAAGAACTTTTGACGCATATTAAAACAGACAAAACAGTTGTGATGGCCAAGCGCCTCCACAGAAGACATGAGGATGGATGGACACCGAGTGAGACGGTCAAAATAGGATTTAAAGGACAATACGTACCACCTTTTATTTACCTATTAGACTTAAGGATAACTGTGTCGCCATATACATATATATATTCCCAGTTAGTCAGTGCTCCAAATGTTGGCGATTTGGCCATTCACACAAGTTATGTCCCTCGTTGAAACCGTTTTGTGTATCTTGTGGTCAGAAGGGCCACACCGACTGTGATAACAATACTTTAAAGTGCATAAACTGTTCAGAAAATCACAAATCAATATCAAAAGAGTGTTCAGTCTATAAAAAAGAAAAACGCATTAGGGAGCTAATGTCAGAATTTAACTGTACATATCAAAAAGCGTTAACTGCATATGTTCCTCCTACGCCTTCTCGCCAGTTCAACACAAAGTTTGACAACCCGCCTGTAACCCACCTGCCTGTTTTTAATAAGCGTAAAGATCCATCTAACGTTACACCTTCGTACTCGGAAATTTTATCGAAAAATACCAATTCGGCTGAAGCTAATCCACCTTTTAGCAAGCCATATAAATCCCGCAAAAAGAAAAAAAAAGTGCCATACCAACTGGCGACCAATGTGACAGCAAATTTATCAATTTCAAGTTCGGAGGACTCAATCGAAAACCTAGATACAGAACCAGGTACACCCCAAATTCAACATTTCGGATCCGGCTCTTATTCCAAGGAAAACAGACAAGAGAAACCGTCATTTTTGGGCTTATATGAAAAAATTAAGAACCTAATTATAAATACAAAACATAATTTATTTACAAAACTTAAGGAATGGCTACATATATTTATTGAATGGATAAATAACTTTTTTGGCAACATTATACCTGACGTTTCTTCGATATTAAGTTTGTTTACAGCAAATGGATAGATGTACTAATAAACTTACAAAATTAAACATTATACAATGGAACGCTCGTAGTATAAAGCCCAAATTAAAATCGTTTGAACAATTGTTGATCCAAGAACACATACATTTAGCTGCGGTAAGTGAAACATGGCTTGAACCAGATACCCTTTTATATAATAGTAGCTATAACATTTTTCGGCAGGACAGGGATGTCCCGTACGGCGGAGTAGCAATTTTTGCGCATAAATCAATCCAAGCGCAACTTGTTGAAGTGCATAATAACAATACTGGATTCGATATAGTGCATGTTAAGTTATTAAATTGTAACCAATTGGAGCATATAATTGCGGTTTACTGTTCACCAGAGATTGTGACAAATTCTCAGATGTGGGATTATTTATTTTCTATTAAAAATAGGAAGTCCATAATTTTAGGGGATTTTAATGGCCACCATACAAACTGGTCGCATAAAACGGATACAAGAGGTTCCCTAATTCTTGACTCATTATTAGATCACAATTACATTGTTTTGAACGACGGTAGCCCTACGCGATTTCAGCTAGTTGAGGGTGTTATGAGGACGTCATCCCCTGACTTGACCCTTATATCTTCGGATATATTGCTAGGATTTGATTGGAGCGTAACTAACGAGTCACTAGGCAGCGATCACTTAATTTTAAAAACTTCAACTTCATTTAGATCTAATTTACAGTACACAAAAAAAAGAAACTTTAAGAGGGCTAATTGGACAGGTTATAAATCTTATCTTAGTGAAAAGTTTACAAATTATACTTTTTCGACATCGGAAAATGCTCAGTTAGCCTACGATGAGTTTGTATATTACCTGCAGTCAGCCGCGGATAGGTTTATTCCAGACTTTAGATCTAATTCTAACCCTTCGGGACAGTTCCGTTCCAGGCCATATTGGTGCCCAGAACTGTCGAGATCAGTAGCACTTCGTCGACTTGCTCTAACTAACTTCAGACGGAACCCCACGCCTACAAACTTAATTATATTAAAAAATAAAATCAGTGAGTCTCAGAGACTCTTAAGACAGATCCAAAGGCTTTTTTGGCAAACGTTTTGTACCTCGATTAATGAAAGTATTTCAGTCAGTGATCTATGGGATAAAATGAAATGGATAAAAGGTTATAAGTCTCACAAACCACATATCGATTTTGATAAAGCTAGCCGCTTGTTACATAATTTGACACCTGATTACGTCCCACAATCACCACCTACATTTACGTCTCAAAACGTTAAATTGGATGCTTCAATTACGTTATCGGAACTTAATAAGAGTATAAAATCCAAAGATACGGCACCAGGATGTGATGATATCTCTTACAGTATGCTTAAAAATCTCCCTGAAAGCGCTAAGGTAATATTACTAAAATTGTACAACGCATTCCTTAATTCGGCTTTCGTGCCAAGACAGTGGCGGGATATTAATATTATCCCTATTCCTAAGCCTGGTAGAGATTCTATCACCATTTCATCACTTCGACCTATTGCACTAATATCGTGTATATGCAAAATTCTACATACAATCATCCAAAGACGAGTGGAGTGGTATTTTGAAAAGAACAATATGTTTTCTAATGATACTTTAGGCTTCCGAAAAAGCAGATCATGTATGGATAATTTAAGCAGACTAGTTACTAGGATTCAAACGGGTTTTTGCAATAATTGTGTTACTGTTGGGTGTTTCATCGATATCGACAGTGCATATAACAATGTAAACATAAACATTCTCTTAAAAAAATTAGATTGTTTAGGCATAGGGAAAGTTATTTGTAATTATCTACACCAATTTCTTAGTGAACGCTATTTAAAAGTTAATGTAAATGACTTGTCCATAGTTCGCAGAACTGATCGCGGGCTGGCACAAGGCGATCCGCTGTCGCCATTACTATTTAATATCGCTACAATAGACCTATGTAAGCAATTTAGTACAGAATTTGTTCACATCTCTCAGTATGCGGATGATTTCGTAGTTTACTGCACCGATAAAAGCATATTCGATGCCGGCAATCAACTTCAGTCGTGTTTAGATCAGATTAGCCAAAATTTGTTACAGTTAGGCTTAGAAATTTCGGCTGATAAGAGTAAAATTTGCATATTTAAAAAAGGAATTAATAGACAAAACATTGCTATTAATATTAACGGTGCAGCTTTACAAGTTGTGGAAAATGTTAAATACTTAGGATTATGGCTTGATCGTTCTCTTAGGTGGGCTAGACACATAAATTACGTCAATGAAAAGACATCAAAATTTCTCAACATTCTTAAGTTTTTGGCCGGTTCCAACTGGGGAATTCACCCCAAACACTTAAGAAAAGTCTACATATCTCTCTTGAGAAGTCGTTTCGATTATGGTAGTTTTTTATATGGCGATAGTAGCCAAACCCATCTTTTTAAATTAGAAAAAACCCAAAATCAGGCGATGCGAGTGATCGGTGGTTTCATCAGATCTACTCCCATACACGCTATGGGAAGTGAGCTTGGGATCCAACCACTACATATTCGAAGGTGTTATTTGGGGGGAAAATTTTTACTTAAAAGTAAATCTTTAGTAAGTAGTAACATAATTATTAGTTTATTAAATAATCTGTCCGCTTGTATAACTTCATGGAATAGAAAAAATAAACCCGTATTATTTATTATGCATCAACAACTTAAAGATTTGGTAGTTCATTGTACCCAAAATTTAGAAATGTTCATGAGCAAACACTGGAGTGTTTACCTTGACCTGTCAAAAATTATTAAATTCGATATTGACACCCTGAATAAACCCAAGCATCATTATAACCCACCTGCATTAAGAAGTGTTTGCTCCCGTTATCTAGACCTTACATATCCTAATTTTAATCAAGTTTTTACTGACGGGTCTAAAGAAAAATCTGAGATTGGTGCAGCTTTCTTTGATCCCCAGCAGAATTCTTACATGCTCTTTAAAATACGTCCTGTGCTATCAATTATGTATATAGAACTACTTGCCATCAGCGAAGCACTGTCATACATTAACTCCATCCAGTGCAGCAAATTTGTAGTGTTAACAGACTCCAAAAGTGCACTCCAACATGTAGCTCGTTGTACCTCGACTTTTCGAGGCACACCGATAGCTTACACAATCATCAACCAGATTTTAGAGTTAGGACAAAATGGTAAAGTGGTTCAATTACAGTGGGTTCCGTCACATATAGGCATAGCTGGCAACGAAAGGGCAGATATTCTTGCAAAGAAGGCTTGCTATCAGGGAATACCTCTCTCAGTAACACCCTACTTTTTAGAATGTTTATTCTTGGTAAGAGAATATTGTTATACAGCGTGGAGGGAATATTTCGATCAGAGATCAGTGGAAAAGGGTATCTGGTACAAAACAATCCAACCGGAACCGTTGATAGTACCTTGGATCAATAATTGCCAACTAAGTAGACAAAACTCTGTAACGGCTATGAGGCTACGTACCGGACACATCCCATCTAGAAAATTTACTTTCCTGATGGGCATATCTGCAACACCCAACTGCGAGGTATGTGGGGTAGAGGAAGACACTCAACATGTTCTGATGGAATGTGTCCGAAGCGAGCAATTTCGGGCACATTTATTTAATAGCAAACAGTACTGTATTGGTTTTTGTAACAGTGTACTGGCAAACCCTTTGTCGGACTTAGCGATGTCTTTTTACTATAGTTGTAAGCCGTGCGGCGTGCGCGTGTTTCTCTGCTGTCTTCCTCTCTCTCTCTCTCATAGAAAGCAAGACAGTTAGTTTCGTTTCGTCTTTCTATTTCGCATTGAACAGTGTGGTGTCGCAACGATTATTTTTGTTGAGTGTATACAGGTTTTTTAAACATATTAAATAATAAAAAATAATAAAGGAACTTCGTTCCCTCTGGGTGTCCCTTGAAACCTCTCAAGTTTTTTTTCAAAACTGATATTACTAAGTTATTTAGTGTAATGTAAAGAAGCTACGAGTGGGAGGTTATTAGTATATTAAAAGTCATCATGTATAATTTAGACACAAAAGCTAGTAAATTCTATTTAAAATTAAAATTATTAATACAGAACCCACTGACAAAACAAACCTACAGGCACTATTACAATATTATGATATAATAAGCACTTTAAATATGATTGACGGATGGCAAAAAACGGTTGATATGAGCTCAGGTCAGAACTTAATGCTACTGACCCAGTGTTTGAGAGCATGTGTGTTAGGCAATGCTGCCTAAGTGCCTAGGCTAGGCGAGCTAGCTTATAAGTCGGTGCTAAAACGATGTGTATGAGAAATTATATCATTATATTTAATGCTGTGATGATTCCTACGCTGTGTCGCCTAGGTTAAGAATAGCCTCATTGTTTAACGAATGTAGTCATAGATGACGACTTTTGCCTGCGGCTCCAGCCTTGTGGAAGTCGGTAATCTTTATTTATAAATTGTTGCGTTTAAGTCTCGTTGATAAATAAACTGGTATTGTACATTTTTATCAAAATCCGTTTAAAAGTTTTTTGCACAAAAGTGTGCCTTTCCGCGGCAATGGTTGTAACTATCCTGATCATACATCTTTCTCATAAACTTTTGCAATTATAGGTAATATTACTTGAATATTTTTATTTTTAGGTTCATCATAAATATGAGTCTGCTATTTCGTTAAAGGGTGTATGCGTGTCCCTTTTATCGGCACGATTTAGACGGATTTCATTATACGTGAAATGTAATTGTAACATGAACGAAAGAATCTAATTTTGTACGCATAAAGAGTTTAGGAGCCGACATCTACTGTCGCTGCCTTAAAGTCATAAGCCGCTAGTAACACTTCTAGCAGATCATAAATGACATATTAATAGTATTAGTGAAGCGTAGACTTTTATGATCTACGATGTAAGGGCTATTGCACATCCAACTGTGTAGCACGGAAACTATGTAGAAACATTGTAAACAACGCACGATTTAATTACTGCAAGTATTTAACGCGCGGCATTCAAGAATGAAAAATGTAAGTTTAGTTAGTTGTACATTGTATGTACAGAAGAGCTTTTAGAAAGATTGAGTTAATTTATTCATCTATTTAGGTATACCTATATGATAAAGTTTAAGTATTTGTTTGAATGCAATTATTTGTATTATGGTTACCTTGAAATTTAAGAAAGATTAGGTACCTACAGGCGACGTTGCAGCTAATATCTAAGATACGTAGGTATATGAATCCTTGATCAATTATCTATCGAAATTGGCATTCAAATGTAGTATCATGTCAACGACTTATCACTCATTTTACTTTTAACTTTCTGAACGAATAAAGAGTTTTGAACTCAGTTAGAAATTTGACGTACCTGAGTTTATTCTTATGGAACAAACGAGTATATTATCTTAACCACAAGGGACACTAGTAGATTTCAAATAAGGACGGTTTTGTTTCACCATAAACTGAAATACGTCTTCCAAATAGCATATCCCACCACTTCGACAGTAGCACCCGAAATCATAATTACGTCCCCCGGTCATTAATCAAGGCAGAGGTCGCAGTTCCGAATAGAAAACACAACAGTAGGAGGAGGCTAGATAGACGAAAAGGTTAAAGCAACCTCCACAACTCACCCTTAATTTCTTGATTTAAAAAGGAAAATAGAGTCTCTGGTTAAGTTAATATGACTTTTTAAATTTTAAAATAATTATGGAGATTTTTTTTAGCTTGTTGTAGATGTTTACTATCCTAAAAATAATATCAAAATGAAAAAGGCAAAACATGATTAGTTGTTTGTACCGAAGACGTTGTCAGAGACGCAGTGCTGTGCGACCCATCAATATAGGACACCATAAAATATACTTATCAGTTAGCTGTCTGGGTGTATGGATATAATATTTTCTTTTGTAATGTCTCTTGAGTTATATTGCTCTTAGGTTAAAACAAGCTGCAAAAAGTGCATACGAGGTTTCTTGATTTTAGTAAGGCCGTTTAAATCTATAGTATTTTGACGCAAAATATAGTAACATCCCACCAATTAACAGTTCACCTGTAACTGATCTTATAAAAAGGCTAACTGGCCTAGACCTACATAGCGCATTCTCTAATCGTGATCCCGATTATGCGTATAAAGACTCATGCGTTGTACGAATATAGGTACCAGTTCTGGGTCCTAATCGTCAATTAAGACCCGTATCCAAGGCAACCCCATGCGAAACTGTCAGAATCTGGCCATAAGGATAAATGGAGAGCTGCGCTTAGAACGCATCAACCTTGCCCAATCAGCCAAGCCTTTGATGTATTTGTGGGCACACCTTCCCATTTACCATTATGACAAGATTTCGACCGTTCTGCATGGGCTTGCCGTGGATACGGAAAAAAGGTCAGCATCTAAAAGTACATCTTCACCAAAATTGTTAACAATTTGAATAATGACAACATTTTATCTACAAACAAAAGTGACTGCGTTTGAAACTTTTATTGACAACTTATAAGTTGTAATGATAATTATCATTCAGCTTGTATTGGTGCACTGTTGGACATAGGCCTCACCAACTCTCTAATGATTTGATGATGATGATTTATAATTGCATATGTTTGTTTTTGCAATAAGTAATGAATGATTAATGAAACCAATAAAATATAGAGACACCATTGTTTAAAAAATAAACTATAATTAATTGGTGAGCGTTTGGGGGTGAGTTCTACAAAAAAGCTAGATCTTAAGAGATAAAGTTGATGTTAATTAATACAATTATGTAAGTGCTAAAGGTGACTTGTAACTACTCGTAATGTCTATTTTTTTTAAGGAAATGGAGAGCTGCGCTTAGAACGCATCAACGATTGACGTCTTTGATGAATTTGTAGGCACACCTTCCCATTTATCAATAAGACAAGATTTTGACCGTTCTGCATGGGCTTGCCGTGGATATGGAAAAAAGGTCAGCATCTAAAGGTACATCTCCACAAAAATTGTTAAGAATTTGATTAATGACAACATTTTATCAACAACAAAAGTGACTGCGCTTGAAACTTTTATTGACAACTTATCATGTGGTTATTATATTGGTGTACTGTTCGGCATAGGCCTCACAAACTCTTTTATTTTACGACACAACACCCGGAGGACCTTCCGCATCCAATTTATCCCAACGACCTTCTTCAGGTCGTTTGTCCATTTGGCTAGGGGTCGTCCTACGTTGCGTTTACCGAGTCGTAGTATTGTCCACATATAAATTAGGTACAAACAACTCAGGCTTTAATATGTCTTTCCCATGAACAAACTACCTATAATTATTACCTACGCGTGACAAAATGACAAAAAGGTGACATACATCACATGCTAAACAGTCCAGAAGGAAGTTAGATAGAAACCCATAATGAAACACATCATTAAAACATAAAGTTATATACCCACACATTATAAAAACTATCGCAAAAGGCAGTAGATATAACCACAAAATATCAAGAGTACAGAAGATAAGCTTTATAATGATGCACTCGAGCATCTCAAGAATATAAAACTACTGTGTTTCAAAGATGTTCTAAAATTCCGTGTTTGTGACCGACATTTGTGTGTATGTATATAACACGACCTCATGTATCTCCCGCTCGTCATTTCTTTATGTTACACCAAATGACTTTGTAAAATTGGTTTTGGAAAATATTGTATATTTTAACCCTTAACCACCTACTATCTGTTTTTGGAGTTATGACCTGAACCACCTACAGACTATTTTACTGGAGTAAAATCGTTGTTTATTGTGAGATTTGGGCCCCAAACCTGACATAAAACGGCGATTTTACTGTAGAGTCTCACAGACCTCGGAGTTTAATCATTATGACAAAAGGAAGTGGTTGGTGGTTAAAGGTTAATATGTATTTTTTCAAAACTAATATTACAAAGTTATTTGGTGCTATGCAAATAGGGAGGTTATTAGTAAATTAAAAATCAGTCTGTAGATATCGCTCATAAATATCCATTAAGTTAGCTCCATGTTATCCCAAGTAGGACTAATGGCACCGGTCAGGACCAATTGTACCATCCACGGGTGCCATCAATGATAAATCTGGAATAATTTGGTGCCAGTTGTACCACCAATGGTATTATCTGCTGGTATAAGTGGTCCCGAGTGGAAATTTCCGAACCTTTTCAAAGCAAGCTATTCCGAGATGTCTTGTCTGCGAACAATACTTATGTGTGCGTTGTCGAACGAAGTTTGTATAAAGTTTACCTTCTATATTCTCGATGTTTTGTGGTATAACTGAGCAGTTTCTAGACAATAGACTAATCTCTCAGTGGCACAAATCTACAATCTTTTAACTTTGCACATTATTGCCACAAATTGCTTTGAATTATACCGATGAAACTTACAACATGCATTTGAATGGGATAATTTGTTTAGTAATAGAAATATATATTGTTTATTTCTGATAAATTGAAAGATAATAGTTGTTTACTTTTGGTACCTAAGGTTTATCTGTTTAGAGACGGGAATAAACTTAAGGATTGCTTGATGTTTCGATCAAATTGCACGGACCGTGGTTACAAACTAACTGCTGACGTAACATGAACGTGATAAGTGAGTAATCACTACTTTAACTTTATAACAAATTCTCTATTGCGGCTCAGACATCTTCCCTGGGAGAGGGAGCGGTGCAATGTTTAAAAATTTTAGGTTCTTTAGAATGCCGGTTTCCGCAAGACATCTGTGACGCAAGTGATCCTGTACTAATTTTAGAAAAATATATCTTCTATTAGCCCTATTTTCAATCTTAAAATAAGCAGTATACCCAAATATTTTAACGTGATTTCCTTTCATTGTACAACTTTTCAATCTCTCTAATGAACTAGAATGAAGGCAACGACAGTAATCGTTCTACATTTTGAAATTTAAAAACCAGTACAAGTAATTCTAACTCCACTTTCAAAAATCATCTTAATCCCAATCGATGTTCCAATTTTTATTTTAAGAGGACTCCCGCAGTAGGTTACAAGCCCTATGTCGCGGGGGACTTTACAAACATACCAGACTCGGAACAACAATTTCTGGATCACACAAAGTGGTGTCCCGTGTGGGAATGGAACCCACGACCTCTTGCGTAGCAGTCGAATTTGTGTCAGAATTGTATCGCAATGACAAGTTTCACAGTAATGATAAAATGTTGTTATAATAATCTAATAACATAATTAATAACAACTAGGTATATTTAAATGATAAATTAATAACCAATTCCACACTACATGATTTATAATTTCATATGTTTGTTTTTGCAATAACTAATGAATGATTAATGAATCCAATAAATTATAGAGACACCATTGTTTAAAAAATAAACTATAATTAATTGGTGAGCGTTTGGAGGTGAGTTCTACAAAAAAGCTAGATCTTAAGAGATATAGTTGATGTTAATTAATACAATTATGTATGTGCTAAAGGTGACTTGTAACTACTCGTAATGTACATTTTTTGCGTTCAGTCATCCTCATCAGTCATCACCTGTGTGTTTAAAAAGAAACCTTTGCGAATTCTATTTGATCTTAGTTTTGGCACTACTAGTCTTCAATCATACCTACAATGAGATATATTTCGGGACTTAATCGTGTGAATTATTTAAAGATACGAATCTTTTATTTACCCGACGTTTCGATCGAATTGCACCGATCGTGGTCACTAAAATAATAATTCACGCAAATAAGTCCCGAAATATATATAATATGTATAAAAATCGCGAAAGTTTAAAAACAATAATACCCACTATTATTTTTCAGAGTAGGGGGTGTTTTGATTATATAAATGGAGGAAGGGGCGCTTGGCTTGAACCCCCAATTCCCCCTGGGTAAGCTTACGTGGTCAAGGCTATCAAATTTGTGTCAAAATTGTATCGCGATGACAACTTTTATAGTACCTAATGATATTTTTTTTTACAGTGTTGGCTAAAGAGCTCAGTAGTGCACCTCTTTGCACTGACTTTGTATCGCTAGTAGAGACACTCATCGACAAAGGTGTGAGCTTTTAATAGATACCTACAAAACAATAGTTAGGTCATTATGACACTATGTTTATTATGTCATAGGAGCCTAACCCATTCATAATGTTAATAACTACCATTTAAGATTAATAAATGAACTTGGAGCATTGTTTATTTAATCAGTAAACAATGCTCCTATAATGCTCCTATCCTATAGTTCTATACGGTGATGATTACTACCTACCACAAATGTTTATATAAATTTAGATTATTTGCCATACCCGCTAACGAATTAATTAATAGCTCAAACATTGTTAAATACCTACTTAAAATACTAGCTGTCCCGCGCAACTTCGTCTGCGTATATTTTCCCCGTTTAAGCAACATTTTTCATTGCTGCTCCGCTCCTATTGATCGCAGCGTGATGTTATATAGCCTATAGCCTTTAAATGGGCTATCCAACAGTAAAATATTTTTTCAATTCGGATCAGTAGTTCCTGAGATTACCGCGTTCAAACAAACAAACTCTTCAGCTTCATAATATAAGTATTGATAATCATAGCTAAAATAATATAACACTATTGTAGGTAGGTAGTTACATATTTAGTTATTTCACAATAATTATGTTGAATAACGAAGTGAGTGCGCATTTGTTTTGTACAAATTTTATTATAAAATGTTGTTACTGTTAGTAGTTCTATATTCCCAACAAGTTAAATTGGTACAATGGCAACAAACTAAATGATAACAAAACAAAAACCCGACTGCTTAAAATTAATAACTGAAATATATTGGCGACAAATATCTGCCTTTTTGTGTTTTTCTCATTTTGATGTACCTAGTGTCACTCACACAACTGAGACGAATCTAGCGATACCTCTCAAGCTAAAATTCATCAAGCCATTTACAAAAAACATATAAATATATACTCACATACATATCAACCCATATGATGTCCCACTGCTGGGCACGGGTCTCCCCAGTACCCTGGGGGTAATTGTCATAATCGCAACGCTTGGCGAGCGGGTTGGCGATCGCAGTAAGGCTTTAAAATACACAGAGGACGCTGCTGCCCGCCCTCCAGTACCGGCTTAAGAATAGAACCACCCCATCACTTCCCGAGGGTGTCGTCAAGGCGAATAAGGGATACTCACATGCATACACTTAAAAAACGTCGTCCTCGTTCTTGGGCAGTCGGGTAAAAATCTTAATGAATCTGTCTCATTTTTTAATAACTCGTCGGCGTGAACTACGAGTATCACGCGCATTCATATAATAATAATAATAATATAATAATATCTTGGGACAACTCACACAACGCTATCTGATCCCAAACTAAGCAGAGCTTGTACTATGAAAACCAGACAACTGATAAACATACTTATATATTTCTAAATACATACATATTATAGACAAATAACACCCAGACACAGAATAAACCATCGTGCTTGTCACAAAGTTTTATCCTGGGTGGGGATCAAACCCATGACCTCTTGCGTAGCAGTCAGATATACTCCCACCGCGCCACAGAGGCAGTCAGGGTACAGTCAATATAGGGGACAATCGATCAGAATTCGCTGAGAAATTCTTGAATGATTGATGAATAAATGTCAATATAAATTATTAGGATAGCAGGATGCAAGTTTGGCCTCAAAAGTCGTAGCTTATCGAAGCTAATATCAAATAAATAGAATTGAAAGAATCAATGACAGGCTCTCTTGACCTTATACCAATAAAGGCAGGTACTTCAAATGTTACATAAAACATGACAACTTATTATAGATAGTCTACGGTTAGACCAAAGAAGAATTTATGATTTGGTACAAAGTAACAGAGACTGCTATTTTTTTAAGAATGCGACGAATATGCTAAAATCTTAGCCTTTTCTAGGCAAACTGTGACAAAGAACTAGACTTATCTATACCCGAAAACACGTATAGTTCCGTTTCTTACATTAAAAAGACTTAGTCTATAGAACCTATTTACCTATCAGTAACATTTAAATTTAATTTACCTTTGAGTTAACATTGAGCACTGGATGCTAAAATCTAATCTTGCATTCATTTATTATACATTTTGATGATGTTCTAAATATACCGATAAATGAAAGGTTGTCTGCAATTACCAATAAACCACTGCACTAATATTACGTAAAAACACCTAAGCCCCAATAAAACTTTTGCAACATTTAAAACTAAGAATACCAAATTATAATTAGCTATGTTTTAAACCACACTTATAAATTAATTAGAAAATTGTTATGAGCATTTAAAATACATCTTTACAGTTTTACTCCCTGTTGCATTTCCTTAAAGCAAGTGAAAATCATAAAAAGAAAAATGCTATTTTTGTATCTTAAAAAGAACTTAAAAGCAAATACACAAATCTTCACAACACGGCAGATCTCCGATAGACACAGAAATTAAGAACAAATTAGAGAAAAGACAAACCAGAACATCAACACATAACAGTTTAATCAAATAAGACAATCAAGTTACGAATTATACTTTTAAAACAACAGGCTACTTATGTAGGTACATAATAACTCCTTGTGGCACTCCCTTATAGAAATGACCTAATGATGTCATCAATTAAAAAGCAATAAAATCCTATAGGTAACATCCTTCTCGATAACACGTCACGTTACAGAACCCTTTGACCTAACACGGATGTCGACACAAAAAAATCTGAATCCACCTCTCGTTCCACATTCTCTAAATAAAGGAAGATCAACCTTCTTACTACAGCGGCCGTGATATCGTTTTCAGAATCATTCTCGCTCAATAGAGAGGTATATATTCGTCGGATCGCCCGAGAATATCACACTCAACGCGGGTTCGTCCTAACAACAAGTCGTCTTCCTTATTATTTACTCTATTATATAATTATGAAATTGGTAAGTCAATTTCGATTATCGAAAGATGGTAGAAGAGGTAGGATTACTTCATTGGCCCTTTTTTGTCCTTTTCTTTGTGGGACGCTTCAGTTGTAATTTACATCATCATCTATTTACAGAACTGATAAGCTTTATACCTCTGATGGGTTTCTCAAAAGTAGAGCCTTTTCTGCATAGTTGTAAAAGTTTGAAACTTTGACTGATAGTTTTCTCTTCAGTGCAAATTTCGAAGTCTTAAGAGTTGATTTTAGTCACTCTTTCAATCTTCTAAATGGTCGTGAAAGTTCAAAGAAATAATCACTTCTATAAAAATATTACATTACTTTATTTTCTAAAAAGTTAACAGTTCTCCTTATCTCTTCTTTTGTCAGTCGGCCTTTAGGGTTGAATCTACTAAAACATTTTTCTAACATACTAGGACCTAACAAATGTATGAGCAAATCCATAATTCGCAACTTTAATCGACATTTCAATGTATAATTGCATACTTACAAGCTAAACTTGCAGTTGCAATATATAAAATGTCTATAATTAAATCATGTTCATCATTGATTAGAATTTCAATGAAGGAATTGCCATTTGCGGCAAAAACCTTGGTTAGACAAAATTAGGCCAATAAAGTGCATCTTCGACAGTAACATAGAAGATAGAACTAAAAATTGAGCCTTGCTGGTCTTACAGTTTATGAAGACAAATCCATACTCAAGTCTTTCATTATTTTTTAATAATTATTGAGTAATGAAAAAAGTTTCAAAGAGATTTATTAATCTCTTTGAAGCTTTACTACAATAAGTGCTGTATATCCTGTCTTTGTTGTTTACAGTTCATCGTAGCCGCTGTTCTCGGCGTCTGCTTAGCAGACCGCCTCGATAACAAATATCTCCCGCCTAGAGGCAACTCAGGTGCTGGTGGTTTTGGTCCCGGCTTTGGCGCTGCTGGCGCACCTGCCTTCGGTGGCGGCCGCGGTGGAGCTGGCGGCGCCGGAGGCTTCGGCCACGGTGGTGCGGGAGGAGCGAGTGGTTTCGGCGGCCGTGGAAGTGGTGGTGCCGGTGCTGGTGGATTCGGCGCTAGCGGTGCCGGTGCCGGTGGTTACAGCGCAGGCAGCGCTGGTGGTTTCGGAGCCAGTGGTGCCGGAGGCTACAGTGGTGCTCAACACGCTGGCAATGGATACAATGCTGGTGGCGCTGGACAATACAGTGCTGGTGGTGCCGGAGGCCGTGGTGCCAACTCTGCCGATGCCGGCGCTCAGATCCTCAGATTGAACAATGAAGTTACTGCTGAAGGCTTCGCTTATGATTTCGAAACCTCCAATGGAATCCGTGCTGATGCCCAAGGAGTTGCCACCAACGGTGTTCAGTCCCAAGGAAGCTTTGCGTACAAGGGTGATGATGGTCAGGACTATAGCATCACTTACACCGCTGACGAGAACGGATACCAACCCCAGGGTGCTCATCTGCCCACTCCTCCACCGATCCCTGAAGCCATCCTGAAGTCTCTGGAGCAAAACGCCCGTGATGAAGCCGCTGGCATCGTTGATGACGGTAAGTCTACTTTTTACTATTTCAGCGAAAATAATTAAAACGTATCTAACTATTTTTTTCTATGAATCATAAAACATTTGCATAATTATTTGGACGTCTTTTTAAATAAAATAAGACATCAAGAGGTCAGTTTTAACTAACTAAAAACTTCTTACACTTTATTATCCTATCGCGTGTATCTAATCTAACCACACTTAATACTTCTATAAAACAGCGCAGTAGTAAGAAAAGTGTGAACACTAATAACAAAAACTACCAAAAATAATAACCATTAGTTCAAAACATGAAAAAATAATTATGATTTAAGATGTTTTGTGGGTTGATAAAAAAGTACCGCAAATCGTTAAGGTGATCGTGAGCTTCTAAATATGCGGGCAGCCACTAACTGACCTTGCATTAATGCAGTAGCTGATGGACATCATTTAGGTTATCTAGGATGAGTAAGTCTTAAAGAAATACTATTAACTTTTATAAAATAATTAATTCGGGACAATTTTTTCCTCCTAATGTCATTTGTGACTCTTAAACCTAAATCATCACTTAACTCTAAAAAAATCCTCTCCCTTTCTTTTAATATTGCCAATATATTAGGTACTTGTTCAAAAGTATTGTACAATAAAATCATTGACCAAGCCTAACATTAGAATGCCTACATCTACAAATCCGTTACGATTACTAACAAAACAGTGAATACTAGGCGTACACTTAATCTTGTCAGGTCCTACATTACCTCAGAATCACGAGTACCTGATGAGTTACAAAATGACGTGGGATCGTTGCATCACGTTCGTGAGCTCTCTGGAAGCACCGAGCTACATAGGTCGGTTCTTAATTGATTTCACAGCTCTAGTACTTCATTTTATGGGCAAATTGCTACAAAGCTCGGAGGCATTCATTCATAAGAAACCTTAAGAAAATTTGTTATAACCCACATCAAATCCTTCTATTTTATCTTTTACCATCTAACAATTTAGTGACTATAATTATTTTATTTCAGTTTTATAATTCTTTATCCTGTGGTAAAATAGTATTATTAAGGACATCGTTAAAGTTTTATTCTAATTAAGATGATCGAGCAACAAATGTAGTTTCAAATACGTTACCATTTTTAACTTCATTAGTTAAATTGATATAATCCAACCTTGATATTCCAATGAAGTCAAGTTAAAACAAATTAAAAGCAGATTCACTAATTAAACATACATTTTGTCCTTTGATTGCCTTTACATAGGCTAGAAATGTTAATAAGTCGATTGGATCGCAGACATGCCATATTTGAAGGCAGATGTTGCCTTTACAAATCGTTACTATCCCATATATTTATAATAGTGTATCGAAATGGTTAGCTCAATAAATTACATGATGCACTTGGCTTAGAATTACCATTTATTTTCAATATTTCTACGTATTTGTAGATTTTATCGTGTGCAGCGAGACTGTTACAATAGTTGTACTTATATCAAATTTGCACATGACTGCGTACGAGACAGGTTTTCATCAAACTGGATTTCATTTTAAACTTTGCATAGTTCTTTTACTTCGTCGTTTACACTATACAATATTTATGAAAAAGTTTGAGTTGAAACAAAGCAGAAAGCCAATATCAATCCTTGTTAGGATTGTAGTTTTGGAATAACGTGTCCATATTTGTTTGCCTTTTTTTCGCTCCTTTTACGTAAATAATAATATAATACTTGGGACAACTCACACAATGCTATCTGATCTCAAACTAAGCAGAGCTTGTACTATGGAAACCAGACAACTGATAAACATAGTTAAATTAACACCCAGACACAGAATAAATCGTGCTCATCAGACAAAGTTATCCTGGGTGGGGATCGAACCTACGACCTAATCCGGAATTAGCAGTCAGGCCAGTCAATACAATTGTAGAAAGTTATTACTCGAGTAATATTAAAAAATCGATCGTTCAAACCATGACGCATATAAGCCAAAATTCTTTGTCAAAGTCTATATATACAAATGTTCGTTCATTTTACTTTAGGCTATATTCTAGATTGACATTTAAGCATTCACAAAATCAATTCATGGTTGAAAGCTAAAATCTAGATGCTATCATACAATTTATCTATTGCGTTAAGTAACCGACGAGTTGTGTGATTGATTATGGAACGCATAGATGGCTGGATATTGTCCGTTCTATTACATTGTTTGTCGACTGTATCTAGTCTCGATCGTTGATAAATCTTTACGCATTGATGATCATGTTTACTCCTATAAATTTGTCGATATAGCATAAATTTTTCATTCTTGTTATTATCCAATTCTGTGAGTGAGTACATATAACAAATCTCATCAGAATCTTGTCGCAAAATGCAAACATTGAATAAATATATGTAGATTTTTATGAATAACTTTGGCAATACTCATTACGTTAACAAATACCCAATTTACACACCGCAAAACAAATCAAGATGCAACAATTTTCTCTGCACGCGTTCACACGGACCTCAGAATGACCAATATTTCACAATCCTAGAACGATAATACTAAGACTATGCCCCGGCACCGGTCACGTTTTAACCGCATTAGTCACAAGGCGTGGTGGCTCATACCGATAGATGAAAGGTCAAACTTACTTCCACTGTCTTTGTTTTTTGACCAAAAGCTTCCATAAATTTTAAACTCTGTTTACATTTGCTCTAACTGCACTCTTAATTCCCCCAAAAAATTGTAACTGCTACATTTAAATATGAATAAAATCCTACTCAATATTAAATCCGACTTTGTTGCTCTATTACGCAAAAAACTATTAAAGAAACTTTACAATAATGTAGTATATACATCCAAATAGTACATAGGCTCTCAAATTATATTTTTTTTATCAAATGAGGGTAATTTTTGCATAATTGCATGTCATTCTGTAATGGCTAATTGAACGTTTTGGGAAACTGTAAATACAATAGGCAGTTGAAAATAATAAATAAACTCAAACATAACACAGGCAAACCTACCGAGAATAGTCAGTAAAAATATAACAAACAGATTGTTCAATAAAATCAAGTTAAATACCTGAACTGATAATATAATAATAATTATAATATCTTGGAACAACTCACAAAATGCTATCTGATCCCTAACTAAGCAAACCTTGTACTATGGAAACCAGACAACTGATAAACATACTTATATATATCTAAATACATACATATTATAGATAAGTAACATCCAGACACAGAATAAACCATGGTGCTCATCACCCAAAGTTTTATCCTGGGTCCTCCTTTATCCTGGATCCCACGACCTCTTGCGTAGCATTCGAATACACTCTCACCACGCCACAGAGGCAGAGGCAGTCTATTCAAGCCATCCATCACTCCAAACATTGCAAAATAACTGAAAAATAAACGTTTTATAATAACATTTACTTACTGGCGGTAATCGCTAGTATTAATGACTGCTGCTACAGTAATAAAGGCTTCATCAAGATAATGACGCTTACAACACTGATGTGCACCTAGCTCTTGTAACTGCACTACGAAAGTGTTATGGTTCACTGGGAGAATTAGGTGCTTAATGTGGAGTGTTAAAATGTTTGAACATGACATCACAAATTTGCCTTTGTCAAGATTTTAATTTTGGCCTTATGTTTGCTACGTATTCGATTAAACTGGGAATGACTTACAAATAAAATAAATGATCGAAATTAATATTATACAAAATTGACGAATTACAATTTTTCCAATTTCAAAAAGTAATTGTAATCGGTTTAACCAAAGGGCTTTGGAAAATCTATGCGATAAAACAAGCAAATGTGTATTTCAAAACTTGAATTTAATTTATTTTTGTGATATTATTTTTTCAAAAGATTATGTGACTTGAATTTAATATGGTTAAGTAACCAACATTCTAATCAGTGTATATATTCACGAGATAATGAATAACAATACTAATGAAACACCAGATCTCATGATGGATGTTAATGTCGTGGGCATGCAAAATACCACCAAAGTAATTATGTCCAATTGTTTGACAGAGAAAAATCGACTAATCAAGTTCTCCCACAGTTACAAAAGGCCATAAGTCACAAAAAAGCTATATCAAGTTATCAAAGCAAAATAAATATGTACTTATTTACTTAGAACATAACGTGGAGGCATTTATCCTTTTGTTCAGAGTTCTCATTGCAAAATGTGGGAAAGATGCTGAGATATTTCATTCTATATTAATTACCTTAAAATTTACAACGTGTTTGAGAAACTAAAATGTTTGGAGAACGTGCCGTGGATTTATTTTGAACTAAACTGTTGATTTTATCTGTAAATGTTAAACTTGTTGATGTTTTAATTTTGTATTGTTTGAGCCGAAATTAGTTGATTACTTATTTTGATATTTTTTTTTTGTAAATATTTTATATAACTACGCTTATTTCAGCTTGTAGTTTCTACTTCGCATTCAATTACACTTTTTTATCACATTGAAATATTCACATTGTCTAATACTGTATGCCACGCTATTGCAGATCAATCAGTAAATCTTCACACAGTGCCCTGTGTGAAGATCCACGTGGTCGTCAAAATGTTAAAGTTATGACTTTTTTTTTGTTCCAATCTCCTTCAGAGTCTTAGTGTGTCCTACGTTACTTTCAAATGACGTCTCCTTTCTGAGAAGACTGTCCTAAAAAGGAACGTAGGATTCATGTTTGTATGTTTGTGAGTATCTTTAGGTTTATTAAAAATACCTAATATGACCAGTGTAATTAAAAACAATAGAGTTTTTTTTCTTATCGATTCAAAATTAGTTTTAAAATAAAGGTGGCGGCTTTGACTTGCCTTCAATTATAACAGTTAGTTGATTTATTTTTTAATTTTCAAAATATGCTCTTCTTCTGTCGTTGAAGTTTTGATTAGAAAAGCAAAAGAGTTTTAGCAATATTGAATTATATTACTTAACGTACTTATCGAAACCTACGTGAACTCTTTAGTAGGTTAAGCTCTGACCTCACAACCTTTCGATAGCCGCTCGTTGTAACTGTTGTTCTATTGTCACTTCAGCTTTTACTATAAATGCTTCTATAAATCTATTTCTTGAGTCATGGTCTTGTAACACAAGTATTGAATAAATTTCAGAGATTCAATTTTGTTAGAATGTTTGTTGATAAGTTTTTGGAACGTAGTTACTTTTCGCAAATGTGACTATATGACACCAAATGGACATAATAAAGAAGATAATAAAAAAACTAATAAAAAAATCTAAAGGAAACTGTCTGGAGACTGCTTGTCAATCGTCAATTAATCCATAACCCTGTATTAGTCCACTGCAGGATATAGACTTCTCTTAATGTCGCCACAACACCCGGTTCTCTGTCTTCCAAATCAAATTCTTCCCAGCAACCTTCTTTAACTCATTGGATGTATATACGAGTATAACTAGCTGTCCCGCGCAACTTCGTATGTGTAAATTTTCCCCGTTTTTGCAACATTTCTCATTGCTGCTCCGTTCCTATTGGTCGTAGCGTGATGTTATATAGCCTATGGACTTTCTCGAAAAATGGGCTATCTAACAATGAAAGATTTTTTCAATTCGGATCAGTAGTTCCTGAGATTACCGCGTTCAAACAAACAAACAAACTCATCAGCTTTATAATATTACTAGCTATGCGCCGCGGTGTTACCCGCGGTTTATTAGCCTATGTGTTAATCCAGGGTGTCAGCTAACTTCATACCAAATTTTAATAAAATTGCTTGAACCGTTTAGACGTGAAGAAGTAACAAACATACACACTCACATACTCACAAACTTTCGCCTTTATAATATTAGTGTGATAGTATATCGGCTTCCCACTTTAAATAAATTAATATGTAAAGTTTTGGACAGAGCTCCACATAGTATCTACCGATCAACATTAGTAACCATCTACAAAATGTGAATGAAATTACATAAGTACAGAGAAAAAAAACCTACGATATTATTTTTCGTAACATGTCAGAGTGGTCAGACTGACATCAGATTAGCGGTCCATAATTCCATATTGGCTAACAGCCTTACCTAACGGGTCATCGGTAGATAATGAGACATGGTTTTCGGTGATTGAAATTGTTAATGCAATTTTGTAGATGAGATGAGTGAGTGGCTTACAATTACATCAGACTTCAGAATTGGCATGTTTATTTAGCTAATCAGTTTTATTAGTGAGATAAAACTCTCAATGTCAATGTAATTTTGAATAGCTTAAGAGCTTTTGTTGAATGCATTGGAATTAACTGAGTCGTTTGTTGGAGAAGTTTTTTTTTTAATTTGTTTAATTTATCGATATTGCATTCTTCGATAATTAATTCACTTGACCTGTTTATTTCTTATTTCTTGGATATATATTATTGCTCGTAGTTTAATAAATTAGTATAGCTCTATCTTATTTTATAGATAATGCGATCATTTTGTTATATAACAATCTTTAAAATATAATTCCAATCCGCCGGTTAGGCAAACATCAGTAAAGTAGTCTTTCTTTAGTTCTGCAATGAAGGCACCTTAAATATTAAATAGTCAATCAATACAGTCCTCTCAATAATCCAGTCGGAGATTACATATTTGAGCCGTTTGGGCCATGGGGTCCAAGTGCTCGCCTCTTATTCAAAGACATTTCCCAGCGTCTTGTCAGTGCATCTAGTGACCAGAAGGCTGGCCTTTTCTTTGTACAGAGAAAAAGCATTGCCATACAACGTAGCAATGCTGGCAGGCTTCTGGGCACTATACTGGTTGACGTCGATGGGGAGAAATTCTTCGACGCCTAACTCTTTTTTTATCCCCCCCCCCCTTTTAAGCTATCCTTTTTTTTTAGTTTACTAGGTAAGTTGTAAATAATGTTAATAGTATGTATATAGTTCGTTCGTAGGTAGTATTGTATAGACACTAATCAAAACATTTCAAGTAAGGACTTATAAGCAATCATGTAAATAAACAATTACAGGTACACATCCAATCAGTCACAAACAACTTTACAATCTACATGCTATTATAGCGCGGTCATTTTCGCATTCTAAATAACTTCAATACAATTTAAATAACTTGAGCCAGTTAAAGAGACCGCTCATCTCTAGCCTTGAAAGCTTTCGATGAACTGCGTGCGGCTACGAATCGAGCGGTTCTTGCATCGGAAGCACCTGTTTCTTTGTTAATTTAACTTATGTTAGCAGTCACCATGACTAAATAAGACACCAGTAAAATTATTTAGTACACAAAGGTGACAATACTTTTTAGCAAATATCAAGCAATTTGAGATTGTGTGTTCCACATTACTAGCTATCCTGTTAACCACTCCTGCTAAGCTTATGTTAGGCGTGGATTCGCGTATTATGGGTCAGTAAACAAAATCGTTTCTAATATCTTCTGGATGACACGTGTTTATTTTAGTATTAGACATATAGAATACATTCTGACATCGCTAGGTAAAAAAAAAATGTAAAATTCCAAATATCTTGTTTGTACTATTCTTCTGTTTTGTTTAAAAATACTAAGAAACAAGATTGTAAAAAACAAACCTACCTAATACTCGTGCCGTATGTTTGTTGTGGGGTTGTTTACATTTAGCTATTTACTTAGAAATATAATTTATTTTTTGGTTCTCAATTATCATCTTCCTCATAATATATATATACCTATATATATCTAATTTGTCACTATTTGTATCTATACGATTTATATGTTTAATGTACTTAACAATCATGAGAATTACAACATCATGATTTAAAACGCATACAGCAATTTAGTTCACATAGTTTTCATTATCCGCGACATACAATACAAAAATAATTGTCTATAAACGTAAATTTAAAACAAACAGACATAATTATAATTGCATATAATTATTTAACGTAGCCCGTTGGTTCTGTGGCCTCTAAAGTGAACAATACAGAAATATGTGCGTGATCGCCATTGTGAAATAATGCCTTAACTGAAAATATGCCAATTATATTATGTGATACAACAATCTTCTCCAAAGGTCGACACAATTTTAATCATCATTTGAATGTAGTTTTAATCAATGTAACTTTATGATCTTTATTTATATTACCTATGTTAATTTCCGATCCTAGGGATAAAATATTAGGTGATTGGTTTTTAATGTTTCCATCAATTAGGGCATTACAAGTTTCATCTGCAATATTTGTTTTTTTTTTCTAACGTTTTCTTTATCGCCTTATATGATTTAAACTTTTAAATATTCTAATTATTCTCCATTATATTTGTTCTTTTTCTCTTATTTTCCAATTTGATATTAATATTTAATATTTTTATTTATAAAGGTTTTAGCTAAAATTTAAAATATAAAACAATTATGTTGACTGTTTTAGCTAACGGATAAATGTAAAATATCATATTTATTACGAAAAACCAACTATGAACTTTATGCGTTTGTAAACTGCTATCATTTGTAAGATAATAGGCAACTTAGGGCTTATTACAATCTCAAAGTTTCCTAATAAGATCGCGTGAAATGTCTTGGGAACCGTTAGCCTCCAGATAGGTATAAACTACTGGCATGACTCACCAAGTGTAAATATTTGCCTAGTCCTCTGAATTGATTTTAAATTCTCAAAGTTTTATACGTTCTTGAAGACTTACTTTTGAATTTCTTAGTGGAAGATAGTGGTTGTTTTGATTATTGATTGCAAATAATTAATAACTGCTACGAGTTGCTGTGCTATTTTAATAATAATTATTATATCTTGGGACAACTCACACAATACCATTTGATTTCAATTTAAGCAAAGCCGGAAAACAGACAACTGATAAACATACTTATATATTTCTAAATACGTACATATTATAGATATACACTCAGACACAGAATAAATCATCGTGCTTATCAAATAAAGTTTTATCTTGGGTGGGGATCGAACCCACGACTTCTGGCTTAGCAGTCAGGGTCACTAACCACTAGACCAACAGGCCAGTTATAATTGCAGTAATGCAATTATAAAATGAAAATGTATTTAAAGTTTTATAGTACATTTGTAACAGACTTTCAAGTTGTTGTTTACTATAAATCCTATTATTTTTAACTTCCAGGTACTTACCGCGGTGAGGGTGCTGGCTCCGGAGCTGGAGGCTACTCCTCAGGTGGACCTGGTGGATACGCTGGCGCTGGTGCCGGCTCTGGCTTCGGTGGTGGTGCCGGTGGTGCTTTCGCTGGCGCTGGATCCCATGGAGGCGCTGCTGCTGGAGGATTCGGTGGTAATGGTGCAGGAGCCGGCCGTGGTAGCTCTTCCTTCGGAGGTGCGGCCTCTCGTCAATACCTCGCTCCCAATGCTGGAGGCTCCAGAGGATCTGGATCTGGTAACTTTAACTCTCAGACTGGATACAATTATTAAGAAGATTCTAAGTAATGATGTGAGAGGTACTTATCAGACTGTGCAAATTTGAACACTTGGAAATAAAAATATAAATTAAAAATCAATTTCATTTATTTTTGCTAGAAATATCTAAAATGAATTATCATTTTTTACATTTCAATTTAGACATTTTATTTTACCTACGTGTTTTAGTTTGCGCAGTCGTTAAATTATTATATTTTGAACTTTTGTTATTGAAATTTTTGTATTTATTAGAATTTGTTTTCGTTTCTTTTTTATTTTTATCGAATTTTCCCTCCGCATCATGTACAGATTATGATGTTTAAACGATTATTGCTGTGAACCGATTTATGTGATGATTATTTTTAATTATTATTGTTATAATGTTTTGTTTATATAGAAATAAATGCTGTCTCCTTTTCTCTTTAATATGATCTCAAATCTTTGTATAAACTATTTTTTTCTGTTATAAAATTGAATTTTCCTGTTAAAATGATAGTTATTAAGTTTTTATATGGCAAAGCAAGGACAGTAATAGGCATAAGATGGAAAATGTACAAAAAAAGTTACATTTAGTGTTTAAGACATTGTAAATATAAAATGAAGCAACGAATATACGACTTAATGCAATACTTTTTATTTTTATTTCACTAGTATGTTATTATTGTTAAGTATTTTATTGACTAGCTTTTTGAATAAGTTTGATTTTGATAGAAATTTCGAACTTATAATTTTAGTTCTAGTTTTACCATAATAATTCAGTGGGTTGAGCTGAACATTGATAATTATACTAGTCAGTTATAGTTGTTTATATGACTACAGTCTATGTAGAATATTTATAAACAAATATATTTTCAGTCAAATGTAAGAAATACAGTAATAATTCTAATTTATTGAAACAGGTTTACATATAAATTTATATTGTGAAAATGAACTTTAATATGAAGAAAAATTACTAAGAAAATATTTTTTACCTAACTTTATTAATAATCTTGTAACAAGTTATACAATTTCTGTACATACCCACTTAATGATTATTAATTAGTTTAATTGGAGATAGCAATCACGTTTTTAATGCTGTCCTGTTTGAAGGGAGAACTCCGGAGGCGTGGAGTAGAAGTGTAGTCGTCTTGTTCTTCAAAAAAGGAGATAAGACCCGGCTGAAGAACTACCGACCTATTTCTCTTCTAAGCCACGTCTATAAGCTGTTTTCAAGAGTCATCACGAACCGCCTTGCGCGAAGACTTGACGAATTCCAACCACCGGAACAGGCTGGATTTCGGAGCGGATATGGCACCATAGACCACATCCACACAGTGCGGCAGATTATACAAAAGACCCAGGAGTATAATCAGCCCCTGTGTCTAGCATTCGTGGACTATGAGAAAGCCTTTGACTCGATTGAAATCTGGTCCGTTCTGGAGTCTCTGCAGCGATGCCAAGTAGATTGGCGATATATCGAAGTGATGAGATGTCTCTACGAAGCCGCCACCATGTCCGTCCAAGTACAGAATCAGCAAACAAAACCTATACCATTGCATCGAGGAGTGAGGCAAGGGGACGTTATTTCCCCGAAACTGTTCACAAATGCAATGGAGGATATGTTCAAGACGCTGCACTGGAAAGGGCGGGGCATCAACGTCAATGGTGAATACATTTCTCACTTGCGATTTGCAGATGACATTGTCATCATGGCGGAAACGCTGCAGGACCTACAACGGATGCTGAATGACCTGGCTGACTCCTCTGTACGCATCGGCCTACGGATGAACTTGGATAAAACCGAGGTCATGTTCAATGAACATGTACTACCGGAACCGATAGCGGTGCACGGCGCCGTTCTCGAAGTTGTTCAAAAATATGTGTACCTAGGGCAGTCATTGCAGTTAGGTAGAAACAACTTCGAGGACGAGGTGAACAGGAGAATTCGGTTGGGTTGGGCAGCGTTTGGTAAGCTACGTCAAGTCTTCTCATCGTCGATCCCACAATGTCTAAAGACTAAAGTCTTTAATCAGTGCGTCCTACCCGTCATGACATACGGAGCCGAAACGTGGACACTGACGGTACGGCTGGTCCACAAGTTCAAAGTCGCTCAGCGGGCTATGGAACGGGCTATGCTCGGAGTTTCTCTTAGGGACAAAATCAGAAATGAGGTGATCCGGCAGAGAACCAATGTTATCGACATAGCCCACCGGATTAGCAAGTTGAAGTGGCAGTGGGCTGGCCATATTAGCCGAAGAACCGACAACCGTTGGGGTAAACGAGTTCTTGAGTGGAGACCGCGGCTTGGCAAACGTAGTGTAGGACGCCCTCAAGCCAGGTGGAGTGATGATATACGCAAAACGGCTGGCAGGAGCTGGATGCGAGAAGCCGAAGATAGAACAAAGTGGCGTGCAATTGGAGAGGCCTATGTCCAGCAGTGGACTGCGATAGGCTGATGATGATGAATCACGTTTGATTTATTGCCTGCCTATTTTTTTTTTCTTTTAATTTGTCTGGTATTCGGTTCTTAGGAGCGACCTATGCTTGGGGTTTCTTTGAAGGATAAAATTCTTAATGAGGTCATCCGACAAAGAACTAAAGTTATTGACATAAGTCGCTGGTTTAGCACGCTGAAGTGGCAACTGGCTGGTCATATCTGCCGAAGGACCGATGGCCGCTGGAACAAACTGGAGTTCCTGAGTGGAGACCGCGACTTGGTATCCCCAGCCAGGTGGACTGACGACCTAAAGAAGGTCGCTGGGATAGAGTGGATGCGGAAGACATGACCAGATGTTGTGGCGGAAATTAGGAGAGGCCTATGTCCAGCAGTGGACCGATACAGGCTGATGATGGGTTCTTAGATGAAAAATTCTTGATGTCGTAAAAACTTCGTACCTCACTCCTAAACTTTATCTTGGCCTGTTGGTCTAGTGGTTAGTGATCCTGACTGCTAAGCCGGAGGTCGTGGGTTCAATCCCCACTTAGGATAAAAGTTTGTGTGATGAGCACGATGTTTTATTCTGGGTGTTATTTATCTATAATATGTATGTATTTAGAAATATATAAATATGTTTATCAGTTGTCTGGTTTCCAAAGTGAGTAGTAGTAGTGTTGTAGTGCAAGCTCTGCTTAGTTTAGAATCAGATAGCGTTGTGTGAGTTGTCAACAGATATTATTAATATATTTAAAAGCATTTTTTTTTGTTATTAGGTACTTATGTAATTGATACATAGACGTCAATATTAAATAGTTTAACTGTAAATTTATAATTAGCTATAAATCTAGTTTTTATTTTTTGTCGTTTATTTTTTTTTATACTTAGTCCTTAATCGGACTGTTTAAAGATTTAGACGAAAGTTTTTAGTTATATTTCGGAACTTAATCGCGTGAATTATTTAAAGGTACGAACCTTTTATTTACCCGACGTTTCGATCGAATTGCACCGATCGTGGTCACGGGTCGACTGATGGTAGCTTAGCGATGTCTCCGTGAGGCGCGGGGTTTTTCAACTACCCTCGCCTGGTCTTGATAATTTTGATAATTTGTACTGTCGGTACTTCTACACACTACACTTACAACGTCTTTACACTGAGGCGCGGTGTCTTTACGGCTACGATTACATTTGTTGATAACAGGGTTCCAAGATGGTGAGAGCCGGTATCCATCTTCTCGGTTGAAGTTCTTATACTTCTTGATCTCAACCGCCTCGCGTACTATCCTGGAATAATAGTGGCGATCGGTGGAAAGTACCGACCCCGAACACTTGGAGGGTGAACTTGCACACGTTCTAAGGTACTAAGAAGCAACGGATACAAGCATAACCTTCAACGTCCAAAGAGCAGAAAACCAGAAGTAAATGCCGACAGAGTGCCAGCTTTCATGCCATACATCAAAGGAGTTACGGACAAAATTGGAACAGTATTGAAGAGTTACTCCATTAAGACTGTATACCCAAGTAGCAAATTAGTTATATTATATTCGAATTAAACGACTAACAGACTTATAGGGCTCATAAAACAGTTTCGAGGTAACCAAACAGTTGTAAAGGAGTATTTAAAGAGACGCAATAGTTTTTAAGGATATAAGTCACATTAACGTGTCAGGTAAACGTCATTTCAATGAAGTTACACGACAATTATGTAACATGTCTGCCACAACGTTTACAAGACTAGACTTTATGTCAAGCAAACGTTTCAGTCCGATAACAGTCATGAGCGGACATTTTCATCACAATGGATTCCAAGAAATGGAAAAGAATTAAACGAAGTGGTGGTTTTAGAAATCAAGAATAGTTATATACATAGATGTTATAATGCAGTCGCCCAAAATCTAAAGGAATTATGGCGGATGTTGGAGGCTTAATGTATTTTAATTTAATATGTGTTATTTTGGAAATATCAAATATTATGAAGGCCTTTAAAAATTTCAACCAGTATTACCATATAGTTCATCGAAAATGTTAAATTCCCAAGTATAAAAGCTCACCACTCTTCATTTTTCACCAGTCTCTGAGTGAAATAAATAATATAAATATCTAATGATTAAAATATTTGAATTACCTTTTTATAACTTTAAAAAACATACAAATCCACACCAGCACAACAGTCTTGAAAAGTGATTTTATAGGATCACAAAGTAACTCTTTTAAGACTTATTAGTAGTTGTATGGAACTATTAAGCGACTTTTACACAACGTAACTGTGTGTAATATAACCATAAGACGACCTTTACACGACTTAATTGTTGTATATCTGCGCCCAAACCTGCGTTATATATACGTGTATAAGACTATTATAAAACCATATTCTTTCACTGAAAGTTATATAAAAAACGTTAATGTACCATTTAATCGACATTATTTTGCTAGTTGGGTATAGTCCGAACTCCAAGGTTTCGAAGCTTCTACGAACGGCAAAGGATGTTATTCCGCTCCAAACACCCGGCGTGTACAAGGTGGATTGCAGTTGCGGTAGTTCCTATATCGGACAGACCAAAAGGACAATCGCAGACAGGGTCAAGGAACATATCGCTACTGTAAAAAACCATCAAGTTTACAAGTCTGCTATCGCTGAGCATTTGTTGGAATCAGAACCAAATCACTGTATAGAATTGCATAAGCCACAGGTACTTTCCACCGATCGCCACTATTATTCCAGGATAGTTCGCGAGGCGGTTGAGATCAAGAAGTATAAGAACTTCAACCGAGAAGATGGATACCGGCTCTCACCATCTTGGAACCCTGTTATCAACAAATGTAATCGTAGCCGTAAAGACACCGCGCCTCAGTGTAAAGACGTTGTAAGTGTAGTGTGTAGAAGTACCGACAGTACAAATTATCAAAATTATCAAGACCAGGCGAGGGTAGTTGAAAAACCCCGCGGCTCACGGAGACATCGCTAAGCTGCCATCAGTCGACCCGTGACCACGATCGGTGCAATTCGATCGAAACGTCGGGTAAATAAAAGGTTCGTACCTTTAAATAATTCACGCGATTAAGTCCCGAAATATAACTAATATGTATAAAAATCGCGAAAGTTTAAAAACAATAACGAAAGTTTTTGTCGGAACGACTATTTTTTTGACTTTGGAAAACTGGAATTCATACGTTTTACTCTCTCAAACAAAAATACGGACATCAAATAGATAGTATTATTAAACTATATAGATAGTATTATTATTAATTTCAAAATAAATAAAAAAGCAATAGATTCTATTATATTAGATAAATTCAAAATACTGTATTAAGTTAGGAAGCAAAATAGTAACTTGTGATAAATCTTGATTCTACAATTCTACATGCAAGACATGTCGTGACGCCAATTTCGCAAAGCAATCGGTAAAGCCGGAGAAAAGAGCATGGCAATGATATCTCGTGGCCAATCTATAGGTAGGTATAAATTCCCAATGTTTACAATGGTTGTTTGTTTATAAACGGTATATGCATGTAAGGTGCTGGCACGACTCGCGGAGCGACTGCAATGAGAAGGATCACAATAAATATACAAAGTCATAATATATAGATAGAAGGATTCTTTTTAAAGAGGTTTATTTTGTAATGGTCTCATTTAAATTTCGTAAATATATGATTCATTATGATAATATATGATCGGAGACAGAAAACGAAGCTCCTCAATAAATGCTAACAAATTAACCGTGATTTAAATCGGTTACATAGACGTATTTTTTTAAGTTTTGTTGAGTATGTTTCTCAGTATTTCGGTAGATAGGGGCTAAATAATAATATATTGCCACCTTTTTTTATAAATTTTGGCCCTCGATTTAGCCCTAAGAATTGACAGACCTAAGTGGTAGGGCAGGGCACTTTGCTCATTCAGCAGTGGACATCTTTCAGCTAAAACGAACGAATTAAACTAAAAAATCAAAATAAGTTTCATTAATAGGTATATGTCACAATTTATAGAGGACCTATTCTGCAAACAAAAGCCTGTCTCCTTTCCACGTAGGTACCTACTATAAAACTAATGTGTGCCCATAAGATTGCTACAGAGCATTCCATACACATAATTATCTGCCAAACCCTCTTGGAAGATACAGGCATAGTCGTGCTATGTTATATACGAATGAAATCATTATGAAGTAATATAACTACAGGTACATAACATAAATAAATCTGCCGACCATAGAGTGCCGGTTCTCTTTGCCTAAAATGGTGTGTAGTAAAATGAAAATTACCGAAACGAATGTTTGATTTACGATATATACGGTCGTTCACATTGTGTTGGTAGTTCATGCATTATGCCATAGATGGCGTTACCGTTGCATCTTGATTGTAAAATTATGAGGTGTGTAGGATTTTATGAAAGATCTGACGGTTGTTGTTATGTTTTCGCAATAATGCTTTGTTAAGCCAGTAGCCTATTCAGGGCCCGATCTAGGGCAGGGCAATCTGAACAAATGCCCAAGGCGGCAAAAATGATAGGCGGCAATTGCAATTGAGGGTGCCAGACGCGAGCTTGAAAAAAAAAAATGGCAATTCGCAATGAAGCGATGTCCGTATCGAAACCTGTCTGTCTTATTTGGAAATCGCATAACCCAGCCTCGTCTTTATTTAAAGAAAATACTATGTTTAAAAGTGAATTATTTAATACCACTCCATACCATAATATAATAATATTCTATGTTAAAAAATGAATGATTTAGTATCCCGCACTACTGCGCCGCAGAGATGCGCGCCGCGTGCGGACACAGCGATAGCGGCCGCGTGCGGACACAGCGATAGCGGCCGCGTGCTTTGCCACACGCTTTACGATTCGCCGCTGTCGGCGGGTACCGCCACACTCCCCGCCACGCATCTCTATAAACAACATCATATAATGTCATATGTTTGTGTTGTACGCGTGCAATGATAAGTGCCGCTTCACGCGCCGCCATTCCGCGAACAGAAAAAACGTCTAACGCGAAGCGAGATGCCACGCCACACGCGACGCACAACGCCCCGTTTCTCCGTAAACAAGGCCTTAGTGTGCCAATCGCCCTACTCGCTATTGTTTAGTTATTAGGTTGTGTACCTACCAATTTATTATGGCCAAGGCGTAAGACGAACAGCTCCTCAGGTAAAAATACGTTTCTAAATGGGATTACAATAGTTATAAAGGATGTACGATATTATTATGTGGCATTAGTAGGTACCTACAATTTGCAGAAATCTGGCATCAGGATCGTGAAAATGAGGTTTAATTTAATAACTTGGCAGGTGTACCTACCTAATATCCAGCAAAGATAAATTAAAAGAAAAATGTAGGTTTCTAAATTCTGCTTTTAGGCAGAGATATTATAATATCTCTACCTCAAAGCAGAATTAATGCGCTCACGTAAGTGTATGCGCAAGCATAAATGCATTCTCTCATGACTGGAGTGACAGGACCGACTGTTTAACGTGCTCTCCAAGGCACGGATGGGTCTGTTATTTTTCGAAAGCGGCTACCCATCTATGGACGCACAGTGGTAGATTATTTAAACTCGCAAATATCTTGAGCTGCTCGGTCGCCATTGAATAAGGTCCCGTCACTATCACATCTGCACAAATACAGAGAACACTTCGTAATCTTTGATTTTATGGCTTAGATAGCGTTTTCTTTCAGTAAACCTACCAAAAAGTTACAGCGGCTCCACACGTTGGCCCCAACGTCGTTCTCAACGCCAGTCTCTTATGTGCAAATCTAGAATAATACTCGTCCTAACGTTGGCGCCAAAGCTGTTTTCCAGATCTACACGTTGAACGAGTCGCGTGCTGTTCCATTTGATATTCGATTATTGATCGTAAACCTGTCAAAACTTGGTGTAACTTCTCACTCATGAGGCTTCAATTTGAGAAGCTGGACTAGGAATTAAGACATTATATCTATAATCAAAGTTCGTAATGCGTTAGATGATACATTATAAAATAACTTCAATGCTTAAGCAATAACCGTATAGTGTAGGATAATAACTACTTTTGCGTCTACATTGAGATCGTCTTCAAATTTTTTGGTCATTTCTCACGCGAATTTATTTGCAACCTTGACAGCACGCATATCAGTTTCAGTAATGACTACATAAATCCTTATGTAGGTCACATTAAGAAGGTCTAGTGCTGTATCAATTTGCCTAAACAAATAGTCTTCATTACATTTTATCTGATTGAGTGCACACGATTTTGTAACATGTTTGTATAGCGGTATGTTCAATTGTTCATGCAATTATGTTTTTGATCTGAATTGACGTTTGTTGCATATCGGGATTTTTTGTCATTAGTCGACCCAAGACTTTAACATATGGCTATCGAGTATCAAGAGGGCGGACCCCAAATAGGGAATGCGCTAGTAGAATGATGATGATGCCTCACTACGGGTCTTATTCATATACTCCTAGTCTCTAGAAGTATGGAACGCCAAATATCTAGAATACAATCATCTGAAGTAAAACCCAAATAAATCATGCCAGATATCGGTTTGCAAAATTGAATACTTTGGCCAATATTTAAGCACATATAGTTTTTACTTTTGTTGTAAGTAGATGCTTCTACCTACTATATTGTACCCACTAAGGCTGATTTTGGTTTATCTCATGTTTCAACTTTTTGATGATACAATTTGCATCAGTCATTTAACATGGTGTTATAGTATATTAGTGGCAGCATCTTACCCCCATATGAAGTTTGTAAACATTCAAACATAGTAAAATGGTCAATTTAAAAAGAGTGGCCGCGAGTTTTTATTACCAGGTTCTTTTCTCCGGCTTTACCTATTGTTTGGCATTACATATACATGTAGAATCCCGACGTATCACAAAAGTTGTTTTGCATCCTAAATGAATAAAGAATCTTGAATTATTTGAATGTTGAAATGGTCGTGGGCCAGGTATCAGTGTCGTCGAAGTGACGGCAAGTGAAGTAAAAGCTTTCTAAAGTGGAGACCCCGTGAGACCAAATGAAGTGCAGGCAGACCACCAACCAGATGGTCCGACAATGTAAGAGCAACTGCTGACTCATCTATGACATCGACAGGCCTTAGACCGTACCGAGTGAAAATCTATTACAGAGACATTATGCCTAACGGTGCGCTAAACATTGCTGAAGAAGAAGACTTATATTTAAAAGACAATATATATCTTAGAGACAAGCACAAGCAAGCCGTGTGAAGCGGGAGACTTTGCTGGCATCTAGCATACCTAGACTCAAAGCAATGTCCCGTGTAGCAGTAGTCTTACACATTGCATTTCTTCTTAATTATGATTCTGAACCAATTTCGGTCAGGTTAGTCAATTATAAAATACTAGCTTTCGCCTGCGGCTCCGCCCACGTGGATGTCGGTTATCGCGATAAAAACTATCCTATGTCTTTCCCCGGGACTCAAACTATCACCATACCAAATTTCATCTAAATCGGTTTAGCTGTTAGAGCATGAAAGCGTAACAGACAGACAGACAGCGTTACTTTGACATTTATAATATTAGTAAGTATGGATTTACATTATAGTAGACAAGTGTGCGCAGAAATTTCTCTATTGTCCTAATTAATGTAATCAATACGATAAATCTAACCTATCTGCAATGTGCCTTGTTGATCATCATCATATCATCATATCAACCCATATGGCCCACTGCTGGGCACGGGTCTCCCCAGTAGATCCTGGGGGTAATTGCCATAATCGCCACGCTTGGCGAGCGGGTTGGCGATCGCAGTAAGGCTTTAAGTACGCAGAGGACGCTGCTGCCCGTCCTCCGGAGTGAAATCCCTTAGTCGCTTGTTGATCAATAAGATTAAAAAAAAATACTATAACTACATCTATAACATATGAAATCAAAAAACATATGATAATCAGTCATGTCCTTAATAAGATACTATGCCTCAAATAGTACCTTTATCTGGTTATTACCGTGATTTTCTTTATTACTTCACCAAGTTGTCCTTCAACCTTGATACGTGATTTTTGAAGAAATTAGCAGAGATCCAAAACGTTTATGTCATACTTTATCTGATTTGCAAAAGTAATTGAAGTTACCTTAGGAATTTGCGGACTTGTAACTTATGTACCTATATATAAATATAATAGAATTAAACCGTAACTGACGGATCTATCAACTCACAACTCAAACAACTGAACGACTTTAACTAGCTAATTTGGTGTACATAATAGTTGTTACGTAATTGGGTGCTAAGAATATATATTACAGATATTTGAAAGGACAACCCGTAGGTAATGGCAAGCAACGGAACTTAGACAGTCTTATGAAATTAAAAAGCCAGTAAATCATATTACTAAGCATACAAACTATTTGGTTAAATAAAAATAGAAGCGCCTGATGTAAAATTTTTGCATTATGCGACCTTATGCCTTATCGTAGTAGAGAACAAAATTGTAGTGTTAAACGTGCAAGTCAGTACATAAAGCTACTAGAGAAAAAAATAGCAACAAGTCACATAGGTACAGATAATAGCAAACACATTCATTAGACACTTTCGAATGTACAGAACATTTAAAATTATATTATCATCATGGTTTTCCATTCGTTTTAAAACTGTATTTTGAAAGGTTACTTATGTTTCTTCATAATGTAAAAAATGATTAATAGATTTATTGGATTATAATTCAAATTTGTAACTTTGCCATGATGTCGACAAGGTGTGGTAGGCTTGGTGGAGGATTTATGCCATGGGTATATACGTGAATTGTTCCTCATCAAAAATCGATGGTTTTTTGATGTGGCCATCTATTACAATACATGTATCAGGAATGGCAAAAAATAATCAATTACGATATGGTTTATATATTCGCGCTAGTTCCTCGTATGTTTCGAAGCCTTCAGAACTTCACGACATAATCGTAAAGAATCATGAATCGGATGATCGATAAAAAAATCGTTAATTGATCCATCAGCATGTTTTAATTAATCATAGCTACATTAAACACGCGGAAATATTATTTTTTTATTATATTTGTTAATCAATCGAATAAAAAAATCTTTTGTTGACAGTTATAATAGGGTGTATGTAAAAAAAAGTTATGTAGTTTGTTTTGTTTTTATTACTTTACTTTTTGTCGTGGTCATTAGCGATAATCGTAATATTTATAAATAGAAATCGAAGATCATCAATGGGTAGTACCTACATGATTGAACAGTTCAGTTAATTTATAAAAAAAAACTTGTTGAAGCTTAAATTAAACGTTATCTAAGCAACTACTGTATGTAAATCTTAAATACATTTTAACATGGAAATATAAAGAAAATATCTCCTTGGATAATTATGCACCACTTAACATAAATAAATAAGGTTTGGCAAAATATAAAAGTTTTATAACACTAAAATCCATCATGATGACAATAAAAATAATTTAAAAAATTAAACAGACTTCAAAACTTAAAATAATGAAACAATGCTTTTATAAACACGAAATTATACGATTTTTTTTAAGTCCTAGTCATGCCAGAGCTATTTTATTTTAAGGCAGATAAAATGTGGGGCTTCGAATAGTGTTTATATGTATACTAAATGCTAGCATATCAGCTAAGCTGTATAGGCGGCCAATTTTCAGGTACCAGGAGAGAAAGGTACGAAAAAATCGGACTAAGTTATCTTATTTTCTGACAGTTGATTTTCAAATATTTATAGTGTAAAATACTATAAAAAAATATTATTCAGCATTGCCAGACACTTTCTGCCGGCCATAACTTCCGCCAGACACTTTAAAACAAAAGGTAGCAACCTATCTTATTTTCTGATGCTTGATTCTTATATTAAGTTACTTAAGAAAAAACTGGTCTAAGTTATCTAAATTTTTGACAGTTGATTTTCATATATATGGTGTAAAATACAATAACAAAATATTATTCAGCATTGCCAGACACTTCCCGCAGGCCATAACTTCCGCCAGACACTTTAAAGTGACCAAAAAAGAGGTGACAACTTATCTTATTTTCCGATGCTTTATTCTTATAATTTGTTACTTAGAGGATTATATGGAACATATATTTGCTCAGCCAGACAGATTGTAAGGGCCAAAGATTCTCTCAAACACCAAATAAATTCAGCCTTTAATAAGATCGTGAAGGTAATGAAATACTTAACTTATTTTTTGACGCTTTATTTTTATTTATCTTACTTATAGGATTTTATGGAACATATATTTGCTCAGCTAAAACAAATTGTATGGACCAAACCTTCACCCAGACATCATAAACATTCAGCAGCGCTAGGGTATTATAAAAGCTCATTATATTATATTCTGAGACTTGATTTTTAAGTTACTAAGGAGATTGTATGGAACAAATATTTGCTTAGCCAGACGAATCACGTGAGCTAAACTTTCTTCCAGACACCAAAAATGTTTAGCTGTTATTATGATCATGAAGGTATTATAATACTTGGCTTATATTAAGATGCTTGATTCTTATAAATGTTACATAAGGGATAATCTGTAATATATATATAGTCAGACAAATTGAAAGTGCGAAATAAACCGATGGGGAAAGGTTACACCCATATAATTTGTCTGGCTGAGCTAATACATGTTTCATATCATTCTTTAAGTACTCGTAACATATACAAAAATCTTCTTCAGGCTTGATTTTGATTAATGTTACTTAGGAGATTATATGGAACATATATTTGCTCGGCCAGATAAATTGTATAGGCGTAATACAATTTATCTGGCCGACCAAATATATGTTCTATATAATTTCCTAAGTAATATTTATCAAAATCAAGCATTAAAAATAAGCTAAGCAGCTATATATAATATCCTTGCGCTCAAACTAACGGCCGGATGTTTTTGGTATCTGAGGGAATATTTTACCTTTTCAATTTGTCTGGCTGAGCAAATATATGTTACATATTATCCCATATGTAGCATATATAAGAATCAAGCATCTTAATATAAACTAAGTATCATACTAATTATTTATTTGATAGCTGTAGGTTATTTTTGTGTACATATAAGTATCATTTCATTATTTTCTACTAACTTTTGAAGTCTGTTTATTTTTTTAAAATAGAATCGTTTATCTTTTTATTTTATTATTTTTAGTTTTTACGCAACAAAAAAATATTTCTTATAACCTCAGAACATATGAATGCAGTTAGGTATCAATATTCTGTGCTTATATCTATGTACTGGGCTCCTTGCGGGACAGGTGTAGCCTAGTGCAAGGGGTCACGTCAAATATCACAAATAAGTACTGGCTGATAGAATAATAAATAAAAAATAAAAATAAAAAAAATAAATAATAATTTTAAACAATATTAAGTTTATGTATTTTGTATTTCTTTTTCTGGAAATAAACTTACTATTACTACTAGTATAGTATTATATTATCTGTGCTATTACTATTTGACTAAGGATTTGAGATGTTTTTCTTTTGTGTTTAAATGCCCGAAAAACCGTTACCAACTCCGGCACCGAGACATGGACACAAAGTCGAATTTGGCCTCCACATTATATAATTTTATAGCAATCGTGACGTCATCAACCATGTATAAAACTGTAATATAGGACTGGAATTAATGCTAAGGAACTTGTACGGCTCTATGAGTTTAATTCCAGAAACCATTTAAACACGACGACGATGATGAGATGAGTAATGTTCAAGACATTACTTATTGTAATTTTTAAAGCATTTTTATGCATTTAATTTAAATGTTTTAAGGAAAAATTCGTCTGAGGTGGGACTTGAACCCGCTACTTAATCTTAATTAAATTTAACTTTGGTGAACGCGTCTCGGTGTTGGAGTTGGTAACGGCTTAGGGCCGGTACCCCTAAGGTCGCGAGTTTGAGTCACGCCTAAGACGATTTTTTCTTCCATACATTAAAATTTATATGTATGAAATTAGTATAGAAACGTTTTAAAATTACATAAAGTAAAGCCCTAACAGATCATCATTTAAGTGAAAATCACGCAATTTCAGTTATCACACTAATATTATAAAGGCGAAAGTTTGTGAGTATGTGAGTGTGTATGTTTGTTACTTATTCACGTCTAAACGGCTAGAGTGATTTTAATAAAATTTGGTATGGAGTTAGCTGACACCCTGGATTAACACTTAAGCTAATAAAATGAGGGTAACACCGCAAGGCACAGCTACTATTATATATCCAAGTATCAATTATTTATCTTATTTTTGTTACAGTCTGTTATTATTTTTTTGAAGACTGTTAACAAACATGAAAAAACCGATAAAATTACTTACGTGTGTTTTAATAGCTTTATTCTAATACTTAGACCCTGTTCAGATGGGGCGAATTATACTCGCATACAATCATTGTGTTCACATGCTATGCGCGAGAGGATTTCACTCGCGTGTAATCACGTGTAATTCGCCGGCATCTCGTCTCGCCCGTTTTCGCGCGTACTACGACTGATCAAACTTCCAAGTAAACGTAAAAAAAAGATACAGCTGTTTATTTTAAGAACTGTGAAAATCGATTCCTGGACTATTTATAATAATGTACCTAGAAATTTTACACTTGTCCGGTTTTTAAGGTTTACCAATATATGGTAATGTATGGTAAGTAAGGTGTACCAATATATTAGCATCTTTTTATTTAAAAACTTTTTAAGTTTCGTGTAATTGTTTCCAATCTATTCCCGTTACCCATTTCAAACTGTTCGACTGTGCAATTTTACTTTTTTATTTAAGTATTTTTTTTTTTTTTTTTTTATATCTTGGGACAACCCACACAACGCTATCTGATCCCAAACTAAGCAGAGCTTGTACTATGGAAACCAGACAACTGATAAACATACTTATATATTTCTAAATACATACATATTATAGATAAATAACACCCAGACACAGAATAAACCATCGTGCTCATCACACAAAGTTTTATCCTGGGTGGGGATCGAACCCACGACCTCTTGCGTAGCAGTCGGATACACTCCCACCGCGCCACAGAGGCTGTCGCCACAGAGATTATTAATGAATGATTAGATGATAAACCAACTGACACACAGAATAGGTACAACAATTAAAAAATACGAGAAAGTAGAGAACAGTAAATTTTAACCGAAATAAGACCTAGTTCGCACAATGGCCCAATTAGGAGGCTAAGTGCGGTTTTCTTGTTCGCCCAGGTAAAACTAACTATCTAACTAAGACCTAGTTCGGTTAGTAGACTTAGTTACGTAGAGTAGTAGTAGTAGACGCTGGTTTTATCTAGGCCCTGTAGTGACTTAAGTACTCACGTTCACTTGTCGGGGACCGTCTCTACGGACGAGAAAATCACGGCGATATTATCGTCGTGCCACCTTTTTCTATACACTTTTTTATTTGTACACACGACGATTTCATCCCGGCGTTGCAACAAGTGGCAGAATAGTCATCGTATCGCCGCGCGCTCGCCGCGATATAGGGCGCTTTCGCGGCGAAAGCGCTGCGTTCTCGCAACGAGCGCGCTGTAAAACGCGTCCCGTCCTGCCTCAATAAAGTGATGATCATCGTCGCGGACACTCGGCGATTCCGTTACGAGTCCCGACGATACGCTGGCAGAATAATTGACGGTCCCTGATTAATAATAAAAAATGAAAAAAAAAACATTTAATATATTATTTAAGTATGTATATGAAAAAAATACTTATATTTACGTATACACATATGTTTATTTATGAAACATAATATTATAAGGCCTATGTCACTTCTACAATTGAAACGAATCCAGCAAGATTTCACTTAAAGACATTCGTCAAGTCGTTTAGGCTTTAGAGCATGCCAAAGAAATAGACATAGATACATACACTCAAAAAACATTATCTCTTTCTGAAGTAATATATAGGTTAAAAAGACAACCATCCATACTTACTTCCAAAACCTCTAGACTACGTTAATAAAGGTGAAAATACACGTCACGAAAAAAATATAAAACTGTAATTACGAAAGATCTATCATTTTTTACTATCCGCAATAATGTCCATTTTTTCAAAGTACCCTCCTAACGATATCAATGTCAAGGTACCCGTGATGAATTCATTAGCCATAGGTATGACCGTAAAAAATTGTACGTTGAACTTTGCTTCATGGCGTATCATACAACATGGTAACATCACAAAATACCGACAGTACAAAAGGTAATCCCCTGCATGCATGGACATGTAGATGCATATAGGGGATTTTCAAAGTAGGTTGTAAAAAAAAGTATGTATCTCAATATTATATAAAACACAAAAATAATAATAATACAGGCGCAAAGTTGTGAAATAGGCAAAGGAACTACAATTAAAACTACAATTATTTATTTTACCTCGATGCCCCAAGCATTATCTCAGAGCTAAAACTGCTGACTTTTCAGGATTAGAATGAAACTTAGCAATCCACTTTTTATTTATTTATTTATTATGGAAGACTTTCAGCTAAAAAAATCATAGAAGATCAGTTAGTGATATAATCTGCCAGAAAATTACAAGGTTTCACGTATAGAAATCATATTAATATGTTAGTACTAGTGAAAAAACACCTACTAATTGTACCAATAAATGGAATAGAGGACAGTGTTATCTTTCCTCACTATTAGCATTTTTTACAATTCCTTACTTGTAAGTATAACTGACTAATTGTAAGGTATAACAGCACCTTGTAATAGTAACGACATCGTTCACGTACACGGAATTACAAACCACTTCAGACCACTTTATTCGGAAGGAATCCAAAAATTCCGTGTCTATTGCTGTTTGTGTGCATTGCTAAAGCGTGCGTTGTGTGATGTTTACCTTCTGTACTATCCTTATTTAGTGGTAACATGGTGAATCTATGTGTATGATTATGATACTTAAGCTTAGTGTTAATTTGTTTTTGATTGGAAACATAAAAAATATTTAAGGATCTCAGAATGTTATTGTTTTTACCGTTAATTTTATACTTAAGATTTTATAGGTTGGACGTAGAGAGGATTTAAAATTAAGCAGTCATTCAAGCTGCTATTTGGGTTTTATGCTTTTTTAAAGGTAATTAGCAATGCGGGATTGTAGGTCCCACATTATTATTAATCCTGTCAACCCCTCCAGCTAAGCTTAATGGCTTGTGTTAGGAGTGGGTTCACAGTGGGTTAAGAGTGGCCGCGAATTTTTATTGCCAGGTTCTTTTCTCCGTCTTTACCTATTGTTTGCGTACTTGGCATTACATGTACATGTAGAATCCCGACGTATCACAAGAGTTGTTTTGCATCCCATAAAGAATTTAGTTTTTTTTTTTTTTTAATTTTAATCCGCGACCTCACGATTGCGAGTCCGATGCTAACGTCGACGTCAATTATAGCTATTCTCGATGATACCTATGCCATATTCTAATGTTTAAACTATATTGCTGTAAAGTTACATCAAAATTCGTTAAGTCATATTTACTTGAAAGAGCAACAAACATCCATACATCCAATCAACCTCTCAAATTTTCGCATTAGGTATCATTTTATGAGTATAGTTGGTCTAGCTTTTGTTATGTTGTTATGAGTATTTTACTTAAGTTGTTTATGGCTTTTTCCTGAATTAGATGTTACATGCGCCAAAAATAATCAAAATAAACGATATTTAAAATATAAATTTCTTGTTCCTTTCTCCGGCTTGCCTCGTTCTTTTCTCAGGATGTGACATGGACCTGTAATACCTGTTCGCAAACAATAGGTTTTTGCGAACAGGTATTACATGTACATGTAGAAACGACTTTTCACAAGTATAGTATTTTGCTTCATGTGTATTTTTTTTTAATTATTTTTATTTTGGTGTTTTTAACACCAATATAAAATTTAAAAAAATAAGAATCCTAGTTATCTTAGTACAGTGATTCTGACTACATGATATCAAATATGAAGAGTATTTTGTTTCCATCTTGATTAGCGCAGGCTAGGGTTTTTATTTTTCAAATTTATTTTGTATTTAACACTCTTTAGTGGTTATAACTATAACTTTTATCACAGCTAAAGCGAAATATCGAAAATTTAAATTAGAGTAGTATTGCTTTCTAACCAAACAGTCTTCAACAACTTCCTTGCAGTCGGGTAATAACGATTACTTATCTCCATGGTAGTGACCAACCGATTCAAAACTGTTAGGTAGGTATAGACAAAATCAACAAAAACTAATGACAAAACTCATTTAAATAGTATTATGTCAGTTAAACACCTAAAGTATTTATCTTGTCTAACTATCAATCAGTTTTCGTATTCATAAAATTTGCTACCGTTTTTGTGCCTAAAATTCTATGTTTTTTTTTCAATGATGAGCAGATCTGTTATTAGTTAATCGATCGATCATCCTTTAATATTGCCGCTAATTAACATAATTACTTTGGCAAGTTGCAAGCAGGTTTAGACCAACATGAACATTGCGTTGTCATTATAAGACAATTGAGACACGATTTTGGTATAATAACAATAAAGTAGGTTGAATGTTTGCCGTGTGGTACCGGCTTAAGAATAGTACCACCCCGTGGGTGCCGTCAAGGCGACTAAGGGATTTCACACCGGATGACGGGCAGCAGCGTCATCTGTGCACTTTAAAGCTTTACTGTGATCGCCAACCCGCTCGCTAAGCGTGGCGATTATCACGATTAGGTTCTACTGGGAAGACCCGAACCCGGCAGTAGGACATCATATGGGTTGATATTTAAGTTGAATAAATAATGAATTCTTTCCATAAAATCTCAAAACGACACGTTATGTAGAATACTGTACACGTTGCCTATAAATTTTAAAAGATGATAAAGAGTAAACAAATATTTATTATAACCCCCAAAAACGAAATAAAATTTAAATTAAAACCTTTAAGCAGAATTCAAATTTTGAAATTATTAAGTGTTTTTTTTATTGAAAGATTCACTTAAAGAAAAAATTAAGGGTCCAAAGAAATACACATTTTTTGTGATTTTTGACCGTATTCCAGTAAAAATGGTCGTATCAAAAATAAAAAATAAACATCTTATTTTTTTCCATTAGTTTATTAACAATCTGCCATTATTGGATATTTGGCTACTAAGATTCACTATAATTATTATTTAATATTTATTTTAGACCACATGACGTCGTCTTATAAAAAGAAGTAGCGTTCTCATAAAATAAAATCTAACGATTCTCTCACGAAATACAATTAAAGCATTCATGATCACGATCCAGACAATAAATCGATGTTTTATCGATTTGTCACGAAAGCTTTCGTTTTATTATTCATTATTAAATTTAATATTGTCTGATTTCAATGCTTTTTATATAGTGTTGACAATAGATCCCTTTATGTGTCTTGATCACTGTATGAAATATTTTTACTGTAATTCTATCATCATATCATTTGGTAAACGATAATTATAATTATTATTGTCGACTAAAAGACATGGTAGGCTTACTGTTACTGAACTAAAATATCGAGGGTTACATAAATATGAATATAAGATAGATGACATAGAGGACGTAGTACACACACACACGCACACATTTCCACGAAAATTTGTGTTACCACTGGCATTATTAGTTTTTATGGCAACTTGTCTCCACCGATCTTGGCTGAATCTACAGATTATTAAAAAGTACAGCTATATAAACATATGAAATTGTAGATACGATTCAATATCGTTGTTCAAATTTATGAATCATGAAGCGGTTGTTTCATTCATAAATTCGTAATTCATAGAGAAGATAACAATGATCATTGAAGTCCACAATATTAACATAGTTAATGAGAAATTAATCGAAAATCTTGTAGTGATTCTTCTACATTTTAGGCAACATTTTAATGCTGTCTAAGCAATACATATAATTTATAATCTCAAGCGAGATCACAATGCATAACACCATCAACTCAACACTTTAGCATCAATAACCAAGAATGACATCTCAACCCTATAACTCATTAATAGAATCCTTAGTAACAAAAACATTTGACACTCGAGGCCGATCACGCTCGGTAGCATTAAAAACTCTTCGAACTAATTACATGGCGTATCATACGTTTTATTATGTCATATGACGTCAGATTGTGAGTATACAGGATCACGAGCAGTTGTATATATAATAGGTCAGGTGCTTAGAATGATCACAGTACAAATTGAGCCTCATCCTCATCTAGTTTGAAGTGATCTGATTGCCAACATCCAATATGAAACTGGTAATTTATTTTTTCTACTTTCTTGTTTCTTTTTTGAAATTTTAATCTTCTTCATTATTTGTTGAAATCTGCGTTAGTGTCAAATTACACAGATCTCTACAATAGTTTGTTCGACTGTATATATCACATTTAAAGTTAGTGTTTATTATAATACCCCTTTATTCTAACTGATTAATTCTAGTGATTTTAAATTACCGCCCTTCGAATTTTTCTTCTCCTCAGAATTTTTCATTGCCTGATCAAAAATTGGGTCTTAGTTATTTTCTACACAAAATTAATATAAATTACTTTGTCTTTTCAACTTTTCCTACAAGTGGTATCATTCAGCTAACGAATATTTTTACAATTTTCACTCAAATAGTTATTAATTATTTTGTCCACAGTTCATTATTGCCGCTCTCATTGCTGTCAGTGCTGCTGGTCGCTTAGAACATCTGGAACATCAACAACTACGTACCTATCTTCCTCCTTCCTATGGATCTAACTCCGCCGGTCAAAGATCCTTCGGAGCTATAGCTGGTGCATACGGCACTGATGGTCCTGGGTTCAATGCCCGTGCATCATTCCCTGGTGCCTCCAAACAGTATTTGCCTCCTAATTACGGATCTTCTGCTTCCTCTTCCGATGGTGTTCCTGAATTCGCTGGGTCTATTAACGGTGAGTGAGACTATGATTCTAATCAAATCAAAAGCACTGTCCAATGATACTAATAAGTACTTAATCACGATTTGTCATTAATACATTTTGTATTGAAGCATTACATACATTGTTTTAAATAATATTTAAGTACATACTTTCCTGAGCGACAATATATTTCGGTTATGATAAAATCACATTTTGAGAAAATACCTGTATTACATAATTATTTATTGCTTATTACTTAACTCTACATTTTCAAGCAGGCATTAAATAATCCGACGTGAATCATTATAATAAGCAGGCACTTCAATCAAAATGTTTAATCTCATCAGGTTTTGGAGCTCAGAGCGTGGATAGAGCCCAGCAATACGGCCAGCAAGGTGCTTCCAGCCAGTATGGTCAGCAGAATGGCAACTTCGGCGTGCAATCCAGATTCCAGTCACAGCCATCAATCAACCGCCAGTATCTTGCTCCTTTCTCTCAGAACTATCCTCAACAACCCTTCGATGAGCAGACCGGTTACCATTACTAAGTGTTCAAACGAATAAAATGTACCTACTCGTAGTTGCCATAGTCTGTTTTTTAATTATTAAAATATATTTACACAATTATTTTGCTACTTTTTTGTTTCATTTTATGTTCGTTATAATAAGAGTTTATTGTCAAAATCAAAGTAGAGTTAAAAGCAATGCTTTGCCGTATAACAATGACGTGTTTCTATAAAATACGTTTCGGTCAACATTTGAATATCATGTACATATAGATAAACATGCACATCATTATAATTATGACTAAAATATATATGGTGACTAAGAGATTTCACACCGGAGGACGGGCAGCAGCGTCCTCTGCGTACTTTGAAACCTAACTGCGATCGCCAACCCGCTCGCCAAGTGTGGCGATTACGGCAATATATATAGATCTAGGGGGCATTTGCCATATGTTATATATAAGTAGGTTCTACTGGGGAGACTCGTGCCAAGCAGTGGCACATCATATGGGTTTATATGACACTGCATAAAAAGGCCTTTGCTTAAAATAAACAAATGCAACCTGCTTATCCATACTAATATTATATACATATCCATACTAATATAAAAAATGTGAAAGTAACTCTGTCTGTCTGTTACGCTTTCACGCTCAAACAGCTAAACCGATTTAGATGAAATTTGGTATGGAGATAGTTTGAGTCCCGGGGAAGGACATAGGATAGTTTTTATTTTACTAGTTGTTATTTAATAATTACAGATATTTGTTATTATTTACGCTAGTACCTAAATAATTACAGAATTATAGACAAGATAAATATTTCATTGTCTTTGTCAATTTTCGGAGAGATTTGCTGAACCGATTTTTAAGACATTTCTAAATGAACCAATAAATGTTGATAAACTTTCGCAATTTGTACACATTATAAAATTATATATACTACGGGTCATAATCACATTAATAATTTAAGGTAAAATACCTTGTTTATTGCCCGACGTTTCGAACGTATTGCAACGGCCGTGGTCACGGGTAGACTGTATATATTACTTAAAAATATTATATTTTAAGGCAAAAGGCTTCATTTAAAAATCCGTCATAAATAAAGGTATTATTAGTTTTTTTATATTTACATTTTCTAGGTAGGTATTATTACTGCATCTACACTTTATCCAGAATAATATTACCAAGTCTCTTAAAAACACTAAACAAAACATAAGCAGATGACAAATCGTATCTAATTAATCGAACCATTTACATCTAATTGTGATAACATGGCGGGCTATAGAGAAGTTTTTGCAAACGTAAATAATATGTCACTATTGTTCTCGACAAGGTGACTTTCCTATTTGGTGGTCGTGTTAAGAATTATGATGTACATTTTTGGCTATTATATATTGCAAAAGTGACACTTTGAGAGGGTAAAGAACTCATGATTACCGGCTTTGTGTCTTTGTTATGGTACAAAATTATGATCATAATTGAAGGATTGTAAGTCTAAAGGCCAAAAAATAAAAATTCTATATGTTTTAAAAAATAAGATCTATATGCCAAGTCTAAAATTGATCCAAGTGCCTGTATCTTTTTAAATTTTACCCACACATAAAGTTGCAGCGGGGTCTATGTACTAGCGTGTGTTTTAGTTGACTTAACTACGCAATAAAAATGGATGCCACATCGTTGAGTGATGAAAACATACAGAGAAAACGTAAAAAGAAAACAATAACTTTTTTTTAATATCTATTCTTTAATTTATTAAAAAGAGGTAGAGTTTGTGAGTTTGTGAGGTCATAATCTCTGGATGTATTGAATCGATTTTAAAAATTCTTTCACCAATAGAAAGTTACGTTATTTGTTAGTTTTATATGTGGGCACGGGTACAGCTATCGTTTATAAAGGCACATAAGACATTTTAAAATACAATATGTTTTTCCTGTATAGTTCCTTGAGATCCGATTTTTCTTTTATATGATATGTGTTTAGTTGATAACCAGGATTTTCATTACCTACCTTAGACTTCCTCTCCAAAAATTGAATTGAAAATGGACATTTTCATTTTTAATTTTTTGGAGAGAGAGTCTAAGAAACGGCTACAATGTCAAAAAAGACAGCTGGCCCCACTTCTGGCTCAGGAAGGTAGCCACAAAAATATCATCTATTCAAATTTTGTGATTCATCTATTAAGATGCTTTAAACATCCATACGATTTTGTATTTATGCTTGTTTAGTTTATTTATACTAATATTATAAAGCTTAAGAATTTGTTTGTTTGTTTGAACGCGGTAATCTCAGTAACTACGGGTCCAAATTGAAAAATTCTTTCACTGTTACATTTCACCGTTATAACCAATAGGAGCGAAACAGCAAAGAGAAATGTTGCAAAAACGGGGAACATTTACGCAGACGAAGTTGCGCGGGACAGCTAGTTCCTAGATAAGACTGTGACATAATACACCATAGTATGTTATTATTCACACTGCAAAAGATCGAATCACAGTAAATCTTTCTTTCATACAAAGAAAACCGTAAGATTTACTAACTTTAGGAGTTGCAAAAGCCCGGCAAAAGTTGTAATAATTGACCTTTTTGTACCTATACCCCAAGTCACGTAGTATTTATCTTAGGAATCTTAAGGATGTAGTAAATATTGAAATATAAAGTGTGATTTGTAATATACCAACAACCTCCTGCTCGCAGCTTTTTTACATTAGATATACCAAATCTATACTAATATTATAAAGCGGAAGAGTTTGTTTGTTTGTTTAAACGCGCTAATCTCAGGAAATATTTTTTGTTGGATAGCCCATTTATCGAGGAAGGCTATAGGCTATATAACATCACGCTGCAACTTATAGGAGCGGAGCAGCGATGATAAATGTTGCAAAAACGGGGAAAATGTATGCATATGAAGTTGCGCGGGACAGCTAGTAACTTTATAACATTAGTATTGAAAAAAAATACATAATAACCCTTTCACCTATCACTTACTTTTGTCACACAACCATCTTCCGCACCTCTGTGAGAACCCATAGTAAAATCATTATTTTTTGTCGAGTTTCGGACCTAGGTCCTAAACTCGACAAAAAACAATAATTTTACTATTTACTGTGAAATATTCTGAAGGTGATTAACATCATAACTCTAAAAAACAGGGTGTTGGGAATACTACAAATCACCAAGGACCTCAACACAAAAAATCATCTCAGACAGCGCCTCTGTACTTCAAGCCTTACAAAACCATACGATAAACTCAACCCTTGTCATGAAATGCCACAGAGTCCTCGAATACATTACGGGCTCTAACACAATGCCCCTGCATTGGATTTAGGGACATAACAACTCAATTGGCAACTAGGCAGTAGGGAAGTTAGCGAGGCAAGAATTCAAATGGTCACTTATGGCGCAGCACTATTACTACCTCTATCCTCAGCCAATCCAGTGTTATTCAAAAGACTCATTCGCAATCTCTTCAAGCTGTCCAGGGTGACCTGCGTAAGGCAATAGTCATCTTAACCACCACAATCCACTGTCCCCTAAATAAATATTTTCAGAATAGGGGTGACAGAAAGCCTCCTAGCCGAGGATGCATGGAGGCAAAAGAATCTCCAATACACATACTCAGTGTAGCCAGGTAGCGGACCAACGGACACTGATCCTGGCATCAATGACATCTCTCGAGAAAGCATGCATCAGAGTGGGCAGACCGCTAGCGATCTGAGATTGCCTGAGTTGACTGGAGTGACAAATAGGATAAGTACCTAAAACATGCGCAATAATAATGATAAAAATACCCTAGGGCTTTATCCATTCCCAAACTAAGCAGAGCTTGTGTAACCAAACAACTGATAAACATTACTTATATATTCTCATACCTACAGAAAACAGAACAACAATGGCCAAGTACAGTTTTTCTTACGTCAATTAATGGTACCTAATTTGTTTCTGTTCATCTTACCATCGTCCCTAGATAAGAAGCTTTCAAAGCGATGAATTATTCCCTGAATGATGAAAGACTGGATGTCACATCTAAAAACAGCAGGTCCCATATATATTGTATCTATAAGTATTTTAACTACAGAAAAAATCGGTTGCACGCTTAGCTGTGAGAAATCAGTGTATTATTTTTCATTCACCTAGTTTAATAATTTTAAAACTGTATAATTTATATTGAAATTACGATTACAATCACCCGTAATTTGAATATAAATTACTAATGTAACTCATTAAAAAAACTATAAAAAAGTTGAAGTAATCCTTCTAGAAACAAACTAGCCAATATACCTAGTTTACTTGTTTATATAATGGCAAAGTAGTATTAGTGCCAAAAGACCTAGCAGCTTATGGAAGTAAAAGTGTGAACAATATTTTGCAGTCAATAGTCCTAGTAGTAATAATAATAAAAATAATTTATTCACTTAGGAAGCAAAATACTGCACTTGTAAAAAGTCGATTCTACATTTACTTGTAATGCCTGTTCGCAAACAATAGGTAAAGCCCGAGAAAAGAACAGGCAATAAAAGCTCGTGGCCACTCTTTTCAAATTGCTAATGTTTACAATATTTCTCTGTTTATAAACTGTATATGCAGGGAAGGTGCTGTCACCATTATATTATACGCCATATTAGAGGACTGATGCAAAAAATATGCTTGGAGAGAGACAGAAAGTTGTCACAAGGTTTCAATGAAATGGAAATTGATGTGTCTAAAACAGTGGTTCCCAACCAGTGGTCCACAGGAATCAAAAGGTCCGCGAACGAGTTCAATTATCTCGTGCACAAGTTCAACAATCACATTCATTCAAAATTATTTAATTATTAAAAAAAATAGTATGTTTTTCTATTAAAATAATGTAGCTAGCAAATTACTTTGAGTTTTTCGGTAAAGCTTATTTTCGGATTGTCTTTGCATGGTGGTCTTTCTGAACAACAAAAAAGTAAAAGTGATCCCTGCGAATAACACAGAACCAAAAAGAAAAAGAAGAAAGGTTTGACAACCACTGGTTTATCTTTAAAAACTCACTTGATAACAAAGACGAAATTAAAATTTTACTGACAAATTATTATTGTAAGCACATTTTTAACACGAATTTTTTTTTGTAAAATATCAACACTATTTGCCAAATAAAACTCTACCAAAACTGATTTAAAAAATTTCACTACTGCATGGTTACAAATGCAAGGTGATCGAAAAGTAACTTACATTTTTTGTAACTACAAAAACGATTCATTCATAAAATCCACAGACAGACTAATTTTAAAATAATAGTACCTATACGTTAAGAAACATCACATAAAACAATCAAATATAATGTAGAAATCCACGCATTGTAATGAACTCCACATCAAATTAATCGATTCCTTCTAAATATATACAGACTTTAATGTATGACAGACAAGGTCGATCATGTTCAGTAGCTAAAGAAGTTCTCAAATTAATTACATGTTGGATCATAAGTGCGCTTTATTATATCAGACGCGTCATAACAAGGATATTCTGGATCACGATTACTTCAATATATAATAGGGTATTCGCTTCGGATTGTTACAGTACAGCTTCAGCTCCATTCAAGTTTGGTAGCATCATCAAATTAATAATCAAAATGAAACTGGTAATTTAATATAATCTTTAGTATTTATTTTGAAATTTTCATACCAAGTATTCTCTGTATTTTAAAATTGAGGGGATCAAGTCACCATGTCACTCTTTTGGAGAAAATCAAACTACTTACAGATTCAATTTATAATCGTAACGTTTTTCTTATTAAGCTATTATTTGCATTGACAGCTGTTGTTAGATTTTATTTTTTTATTTTTGTTACTTTTTAAAATTACAGTTGATCACATTCACCTTACCACACCAAGTGTCTGCGTCTCAGTCAGTTCAGACTTTTAGAGTGATTGTGATAGGTACGAAATGCTAAATCAATGTTTTATTTGCAGCTTTTGATTGCCGCCTTCATCGCCGTCTGCAGCGCAGGCCGCTTGGAACATTTGGAGCCTAGCCTTCGTGGCTACCTTCCCCCTAGCCAAGGCTCCACCTTTGGTCAAGGATTCGGTGGCCAAGGAGCCCACGGTGGCCAAGGTGCCAACGGTGCCTTTGGTGGTCATGCTGCCCATGGCTCTCACGCTAGCCACGGTAACTTTGGATCCAACTCTGGATCCTTCGGCGGTGCTCAAGCTGGTCATCCTGGATTCAACGCTCGTGCCTCCTTCGGTAGTCCCTCGAACCAGTACCTGCCTCCTAACCACGGCTTTTCTGCATCAGGTTCAGATGATTCTGGTTCAGTTCATGGTGAGTGAACATTTTACATAAAATAATCACAGCAAATGTGGTTATTTGTGTTTTAAAGCTTAAACATTTTTACAAACTCCTATTTTTCATATTATTTATTTACTATTAAAGAAGATCAACAGCAATACAATAGGTATATGATTTTTTTTAACATATTTTATCCAATTACAAGTCCTTATTAGTAATAGAATGAAGTGATTAGGAAAAGCAAAACGGTTTGCTATATTATTATGTTACTTATAATACATCTAGTAAGCATACTCTTAGTTTATTCTTATAAGAAAGGTCTCAACAAAACTAACGGCTAAGTACCAAGCAAAAGCGGGTTTTTTGTTACATTTTTATATTAATATTTCGTTTTTCTCAGGTTTCGGAGGACAACGCAGCCACAACCAGCAGTTCAGCCAAGCACCAAGGCAGTTTGGTCACCATGACGCTTCATCTCATGGCGCCAACCATTTCGGTTCTCAAGCCAGGTTTGGTGCCAACAATTTCGGTGCTCAAGCCAGGTTTCAGCCCCAATCTTCTGCTGTCAACCGCCAGTACCTAGCTCCTCATTCTTCTCAGGACATTCACCAGCAGCCCTTCAATGAACAGACCGGCTACCAATACTGAAGGCCTGGATATGAATATGTAACTGTCATAATTTTATAATAAATTATGTACAAAGCATTCGTCATTATTTTTTATTTACCTATATACTATCTGCACTTTATAATTAAATAAAAGTTAAATGGATTGAAGATAAAATAATACGTTTATTCTAAACCATACGATACATAAAAAATATATAATGCAACTATAGGACAACATTCACACATGCACAATGGGCTGCACGTCTACTGGGAAAGTGCTCTTCCAGGCAATATTGGGACTAACCTAATCACCTAATTTTTTATACTTGGTATCTTTACCATTTGTTTCAAAAACAACAAAAATAATGCCTGATTGTGCTTCTCTTTAAAAAAGAAAACAAATTAATTAAGTGACAAATAAATCTCTAAATACATTGAGGTTAAACAGGAAAAAAATGTTCATTGTTTTGTAATAATAAGTACCTAATAACCTTTCACATGCCACCTCTATAAATATATATTTTTTAAGTCGCCACCTACATTCAGCTGCAGTACCTACATTATTTCTTTCGAATTATTTTCGGGAGAATTACCTACAAAATTTTATATTCTGTATGAGAACAAATGTATCGTACTATCACTTTGGGAAACACTTAGTAAAGAAACACGTACACGTAGTACGGGCAATATTATAAACTAGCTGACCCGCGCAACTTCGTCTGCGTAAATTTTCCCAGTTTTTGCAACATTTGTAATTGCTGCTCCTTCATAGCGTGGTGTTATATAGCCTATATCCTTCATCGATAAATGGGCTATCAAACAGTAAAAAAAATCAATTCGGACCAGGTGTGCCTCAGATTATCGCGTTCAAACAAACAAACAAACAAACTCTTCAGCTTAATAAATTAGTATAATTAAACAAGTATCGAAAGTAACGAAAGGAAACCCGATAAATAGTTATTAATAATATCAAATTAGTAGGAATATAAATACAGGCAAAACATATTGTAAAGACCAAAATTGCTAACAGTTAATTAGTCAATTTATTATAGATAGGATATTATACTGTAATGACATTTTATATATTTTATTTCATTGTATTGTTTTCAATGTAATTATTTATTCTAATTTTAAGTCAAATTTACTGATACTTAGGAAGTAAGTTTTTTACTAACCATTGGACCATGTAGTCAATTAAATAATTAAATTAAATTAATTACCTATTTCAACAGAGAAACGCAAGAAGATACAAAAATATGGTGATAACTTTTTTTACTACAGCTTTGGCTTGTAATGATTCACTCATACACGACACAAATAAAGAATACTAGCTTTCGCCCGCGGCTCCGCCCGCGTGGATATCGGTTATCGCGATAAAAACTATCCTATATCCTTCCCCGGGACTCAAAATATCTCCATACCAAATTTCATCTAAATCGGTTTAGCTATTCGAGCGTGAAAGCGTAACAGACATACAGAGATACTTTTACATTTATAATATTAGTATGGATGGTAACTAAAAAGATACACTCAGACTCTGAACTGATCCCATAAAAGTGTAACCAAAAATCTAAAATTCTTTATTCAGTTAGGAAGCAAAATACTACCCTTGTGAAAAGTGGATTCTACATGTCCAGTCGGCCAAAAATGTGGTCTACCACCACATAAAACAACAAGGTTGATTTTCCCTTGAAATACTGACAATAGCTAGGCTCAATCATGTCATTTTGGTTACACAGGAAGTTTTGTCAAAACTGATAGACCACTTTCTTGATCGACTGTACATGTGATACCTATTCACAAACAATAGGTAAAGCTGGAGAAAAGAACGAGGCAATAACTCGCGACAACTCTTTTCAAATTGACAATAATATGAATAGTATCTAGAGCCAAGTCACACATCGTCATCTGATCCCAAACTAAGTTGAGTTTGTACTATGGTAACCAGACAATTAATAAACATACTTATTTCAATAAGGTCGGGGCAAAAGTATTTTCGTATTTTTCATACAAAGAAAAAAATATTTAGGTATATTTTTTTATTAATTTAATATGTATGCGCCGTTTTGATCGATAACTTGTTGCCATCTTGTGGATAGTACCGTGATCATTGCTGTAAAAAGGTTGAGCTTTTTGATCAAATATATCTGATAGGTAGTTTTCTTTTGAGGTTAACTTTATGCTTCCTAATGAGTTCTGAAGTGACCGGAACAGGAGGAAATCCAATAGAGCAAGATCAGGGCTATACGGAGGATGCATCAACACATCCCAGCCAGGCTCTCTTAATTTTTGCTGAGTAGCTATAGATGCGGTCCGCCGTTGTCATGATGGAACACCACGCCCTTCCTGTTCATCAGCTCCAGCCGGTTTTATTCAATGGCTTCTTTTAACCTTATCAGTTGCTGACAGTAGAGGTCAGAGTCTTACCCTGCGGGAAAAGCTCATAGTGGACGATTCCTTTCCAATCCCACCATACACATAGCATCACTTTGTTCCGAGTCAGGTCGGGGCTTGCCACGGTCTGTGGGGCTTATCCATGCTTCGATCACGATATTTATCGGACATTCTGATCGTCACTGACCCATTTTTCATCACCTGTAATCAACCTTTTAGGAAATGGGTCGGAATTGTTACGTTTCAACAAAGAATCGCAAATGGAAACACGTTGCACTAACTTTCTCTCAGTGAGGTCATGTGGTACCCAAATATCAAGATTTTTCTTGTTTTGTAAGTGACGTAAAACTGATTTGTGATCAACATCTAGTTCTTCAGCAATATTATAACTACTAATATGTCGATCTTACTCCACTATTTCAAAGATGGCACTGATTTTATCCGTGGCGTCCAGAGCGAGCCTCATCTTTGACATTAACATTTCCAGACTTGAAACGCTGGAACCACATTTATGCTACTCATACTGATACCGCAGTAGGTCCGTAAATCGCACAAATTTTAATCGCGGCGTTCGTCGCAGTTTTACCTTTTTTTTGTTATAAAACTTTAAAATGTAGAGGTTTGATTACTAACATAAAAATACGAAAATACTTTTGCCCCTACCTATTATATCTCTAAATACATTATAGATAAATTAAACCCAGACACAGAATAAAGCATTGTGCAAATCACACGGAATTTTGTCCTGGGTGGGGATCGAACCCACGACGACGTCCGGATTAGCAGTCAGGGTCACTAACCATTAGACCGACAAGCCAATCGAACAATGTTTCTTTGTTTATAAACTGTTTATGTAGGTAAGGTGCTGCTAATTATATTATACACCATATTAAATATTTGATTGTTTATTGTACGTAATAGTTTGACAGTTTAATTTAATAGATACTGAAGCGCATAATAACTTTAATTTAAAAACTTACGTTAAGTAGTTCTCAGTATTATCTGCCTTAAAAAGAAGGATATTGTTTTTAGTACTATTCCACTTTAACTTCTAAGCACCTAGACAGATTTTAATGAATGATGGATTGTTAGAATTGTCAAGTAAGTCCAGGGGTAATACAGATTACGTTATTTTATTTAAATATTAATGAACGGCTGCATAATAAATTTCACGATTTAAAGATATCACAATCAATTCATAATAATATACAATTAATTCATCTTCGTAAGGTATAGGTAAATTGATAAGAATTACCTCGTCTAAAACAGATGATTACAATTTTTAATCAGAAACTGATATCAGACTGTTGCCGTATGAAAAGGGTAGATGACTGTCAAGTCAAATCAGTATCTTTTTAAGAAACGTCAAAACGTTGCGCGTCGTACTAATTAAATGAAATACAAAAGAATGACGTCATTCTTTCGTATGGTCAAATCAAGTAGTTTCAATGTTTGTTTTGATGTTTATAAATTCATAACGACGTAAAATTGTAGAGAAAGATTGTTTTCCAGAATATTTTTGCAAATGCTATTTTCCTGTATAGTGTAAAATAATTTATTGTTATTGTAGTCATCTACCCAATTGTTATAGATCACTTTCGCCTGCAGTTTCACCCGCGGAGATGTTGGTTATCTCGACCAAAAACGATCTTAGGTCTTTTCCCGGGACTCAAAGGCCGTGTATGTAGCACAAGTGGTTCGATTCCCACATGGAACTGCAGGCCAATTCATGTATTTATAGCAGTGCAGTTGCAGTTAAGGTTCAAAAACGCCCATTTTCGTATTCTTGTATGTTTAGGATCGATCTTAAATACGCTTGCCTCAAGTACTTATGCAACTCGAGATCGCAATAGCGGTAATCTAATACGGTGCGCAAGCGTATTTCTTGTTTAAATACGTAAATCGGTCTCCAGATTTTTGCGAATTATTGAGTAGGCGTCTGGTTGATGACTGCCTCGGTGGCGCGGCGGGAGTGTGTCGGACTGCTACGCAAGAGGTCGTAGGTTCGATTCCCACACAGGACACCACTTTATGTGATCCACAAAAATGTTGTTCCGAGTCTGGGTGTTCTTTGTGTCTGTGATTTGTATATTTTGTAAAGTCCCCCGCGTCACACAGGGCTTGTACCCTGCTGCGGGATCCGCCTTTTTTAAATTAAAAATAAATTGCTAAAAATGTTCTGTGATGTATGGAAACATGAATTTATAAATGTCTTCCTAATTGATCAGAGAGGATAATGTTAACAGTTACATAATCACAACGTAGTTAGTACAGAAGGTCACAGATTCCCTATCAAAAAAGACTATCGAACGCAACAGAAAAAAATAAGAAATTGGCATGTAATATAACCCAATGAGCTCGCATGTTGAATTATAGATGGCTTATACCCTCGCATAGAGAAATCCTTCATAAATGTCTATTAATTTGGTCAATAAATGAAAATGAAAGAGGTACCTATTTAGTTCTTATTAATTAATGTTTCCCATTATTGGAAACATCATACCTAACGCAATAATGTTTGTCATTTAATTTCAGTAAAATGAATACCTATACGCATTTGCCTCTAAAACTGCTAAAGTAACTTACTAGATATTGTTTGCCAAGTACCTACCAAATATTAACAATCAGTTTTTCATTAATCCGAGTAGCACTAAATTCATAACTATAGAAAAACCGTATCTTCCTACCCCTTATCTAATTAATAGATTCCTTTAAAGCACAAAAAGATTGGATACACGAGGTCAATCACGTTCGGTAGTTCAAAAAATCCTCGAACCAATTACATGGCGTATCATAATCTTGGTTTATTATGTTAGCAATAAAATGACGTCACATTCAGGATTGCGTTTGTTGTATATAATAGGCCAGATACCTCCAAGAATCACAGTATCAGTTAAACTTTATCCACATTTGGTTAGAAGTGAACCGACGAAAAAATCCAAAATGAAACTGGTGAGTAAATTTTTCAATTTGTAATATTCTCCAAATTTCTAAGCAAAATAATCAAAGAGTTTAAAATACTACAAATTGTATGACAATAACAAAAGTGAAGTTAAGTAATATTTTTAGTTTTAATTTTGGGATTTTTTATTAATTTAAACTAAAATCAAAGTCTTTACTACACACCAACTATAACATTTATCAAGAAGACTCTTGCTATGTTTTTACAAATTTACAGCAATGTCACTAAAATGTTAGATTTTGTAATTTCACAAGCTAAGCTAAATACTTCAGCTAGAACGGTATCATAAGTAAATTAGATTAATAAAATATTTTAAATATTTTTATTATCCTACTATCCTACTACTTGCCTAACGTCAAAATTGTTTCTATCGTTTTCGCTAGCTAAACTAAAGACATGTGCTAGGATTATAAGATGATGATGATGATGTTATATTTGAATCTTTTTATTAAATCCTCGATCATTATTTTTAAATCAACAAACTCTTCCTCAGTTCGTATTTGCTGCCATCATTGCCGTCAGCGCTGCTGCTCGTCTGGAACATTTGGAACAACAGCAGCAGCAGCAACAGCAACTGCGTGCCTACTTGCCTCCTTTCGGATCATTCGGACCTAAGCCTGGTGCATTTGGAGCAGCTCCAGCTGGTCAGCCCAGTTTCAATGCACGTGGTTCCTTCCCAAATGCCTTCAGACAATACTTGCCTCCTGATCAGGTTGTTGATACTCCTGCCGGCTCGCCTCAGTCTCCTGGAGCAGTGAATGGTGAGTATGAGCAGACAATTTTAAATTAAGTTATTTTTCTGTATTGTAAGAAGGTTCTATATATAATATAATAATAATATCTAGGGACAACTCACACAACGCTATCTGATTATCGAAATAAGCAGAGCTTATACTACGGAAACCAGACAACTGATAAACATACTTATATATTTCTAAATACATACATATTAAAGATAAATAACACCCAGACACAGAATATACCATCGTGCTCATCACACAAAATTTTAACCTGGGTGGGGATCGAACCCACAACCTCTTGCGTAGCAGTCGGATACACTCCCACCGCGCCACAGAGGCAGTGAAAAAGTTATTAAGTTATGTTATTCAAATCAATAATATAAATGTGAAAGTAACTCCGTCGATCTGTTACGCTATCATGCATAAATCGCTAAACTGATTAAGATGAAATTTAGTGTGGAGATAGATTGAGTGCCGTGGAAAGACATAAAATATTTTTTATCGCTGTAACCGACATCCAACCGGGCGGAGCTGCAGGCCAAAGCTAGTAGTCATTAACACCTATTTTTAGCTTGAAGGGCGATAAACTAATTGATTTATGATTAAATCAGTATACTTGGTCTAAACTGAAATAATAGTGTGAGTTCAAAAATTGGTGAACTGATAATTGAAAAGATGCCTGCATGCATGAGTGCATGAGTATCACCAATAAAAACTTGGTGTGATTATTTTTATTATATTATATTAATTAGCAAGGAACAAAAACAATTTTTAAATTCAATACTCTTTTCAGGTTTCGGAGCCCAGAACGGCGCTAACCAGCAATACGGTCAACAAGACGCCCAAGGATTCAACTCCTTCGGTCCGCAAGGCAACTTCCAACCCCAGCCTTCGGCCAACCAACAGTACATTGCCCCTCATTCTTCCCAAAATATTCCTCAACAGCCGTTTGACGAACAGACTGGCTATCATTATTAGAGTATGAGACAAAAATGTAGTTGCCATAGTAGAATTATTTATCAATAATAAATAAACTTATAGTATTAAAATAGTATTTTAGTTATTTACCTGTATAGAATTTGTAACCAACGCTATATGTTTCGTGTTTTTTTTTGCGCTAATTCATTAGATTATGACGACGTTCATAATGGAATATGCAACATTTTTATCACATTCGCGGTTGCATTGCGATTTTTTTTAATTCGTTATCTTCAACACAAATTATTACAAACTTACAGGCATACACAGATGCAAAATGATTCTTTTTGATATGCTTGTTTATGTTAATGTAACTATATCACATTGCACAGGGTCCTTATTCACAATTTTTTCGTTTTTGCGTCAAGCCCACGCTTTTAACTGTCAAAATCTTGTCATAATGGTATATTGAGAGCTGCGCGTTTAAGATGACCGCGCGCATGCGCGATGTATTTCTAAAATGCATCGCGCATGCGCGCGGTCATCTTTGAACGCACAGCGCATGGGCCAATTCGCGCAGGCTTGCCTCGAAAACGAAAAAAAAACATAGTGAATAAGGACCCTGTTAAATTATAAAAAACTACTCCTTGCGAATGAACTTCAGTTGATATAAATAATATTCATCTATAATTATAATCGAAAATAATGAGTAAGTAATTGTGACAAAAGGTTAACAAAAAAATAGGTGTCTGCAATGTCGGTTTACGGACCATAATTTTACGTGCTAACGTCATAAGAATACATTGATGACATATCGCTATTCGCGTTGCTAAGCAACTATTCAACAGGCCAAACGTGACCCTTTTTCGTGAGTGCAGCCGGTGATCTACATATACTAATATTATCAAGCTGAAGAGTTTGTTTGTTTGTTCGAACGGGATAATCTTAGTAACTACTGGTTCGAATTAAAAAAATATTTTACGGTCGGATAGCCCATTTTTCGAGGAAGGCTATAGGCTGTATAACATCACGCTCCCACTAATAAGAGCGAAGCAGCAATGAAAAATGTTGCAAAAACGAGGAAAACTGACGCAGACGAAGTTGTGCGGGTCAGCCATTCGATTTAAAAGACATCATCTCGTCAAAACACTTTAATCATTTTCGTTACTTCATCGTAGTTTTTACATTTAATTGTTTTAATTTGCTAACGTAATATAATCACATATCTACATATCTATTTCTTTGTGATGTCAGAGGTTTATAATAATTGCTAAACCATCATTTAGTTAAACGTTTATAAACTAAATATCTGACTAAAAAAACTTTTTTTATTTTATTCGTTCATAGCAACTGATGATAATGGCAATTATTTACGCAGCGCAATTAAATCCATTCAAGAACGTAACCCAGACACTGAACTTACGTGTTAGGTAGAGTTAGCGATTGAATCGTGAATATGGAAACGATATTGACCAACGCATGGTCATTATCGTTTTATTTCTGTGGTTCATGGTCATGGCTGTAAACCGTGGGTATTGGTTCAAGAACAGCTTTTATTTCTATGTTTTTAATTATGGCTTTACAAGTATCGGTAATGTTATCAATCATTATGACAGAACTAGGTATATACCTTACTTACGTTCATTCAGCTGTATTAGTCATCATTATTAAGCAGTAGAAGATATTTCTATTTAGTTGGTTCACACATTTTTCAATGCAAGGGACTTTTGTAGCTGACTGAATACTTGATTGAATTTTAATTCAGATGTTTAATTCTACCCAATTAAGGTATAAGTAGGTAATTATGTTAATAATTATAAAATAAATATTTAAGTCCTATAATTTTCATAGCATCAATAGGTATCCATATATCTTAGTATAGTCCATGTAATCGGGAGAAATTGCATTAAATAAAAGAAAATAATACCGACTTCAAAATTTAATACAAGGCAACTAAAATGAAAAAAATAATATTGAACAAAAAAAAATACACATTTTGAAGTTGGTGCCATGAAATAGTAGTTTATATGTTTTATTTGGCACCAACTTTCATGTAAAAAAGTTTTTATTTCTCACTTTTAGATTATTTAGGTTTTTTTTTTCATCTAAGTTACTATAGCCACGGGGTCTCATCACGAAGAAACAGAAATGTAGGTCAAATAAATATCAACAGATGGCGTTATAAGTATCGATTTGATATTGAGGTTTTTTAAAACTTGGAATATCAGAAGATAGGTACTAAAAATGTGTATTATTATTTTTTTATTGTTAAGCTATACAAGGGGTTGTAAAATAATAGGTTTCTAAATCAAATTTCCATAACTTTACAAAGTTTCTGATAATGTCATAACTCTAGCGGCAATTTATTTGTACTACGTTATGATAGGCACAACTTAAACATTAAACTGGTTCAATCTAACAATAGATGGCACTATTTGGGAATTCCGATTCTGACCATACCTACACTTTGTTGATATATTTTACTTATTTTTCGACGAGAAGAGAAGAGTGACATGAAGTTGTAGTAAATTACAACTAGAGATAAAAGAATTGGAGGCTTTTAAACCCCATAAAAGAACTAGACTCCTGTTCCATTGCCCATCTTGTTCTGGCGGGAGGGGGTAACACCGGCCAAGAGTAAGTTAGTTCACGCGATGTTGCGAGGGGGGGAGGGGGTTAATAAGTACATAATCATACACTTCCCCTCAACGCCTTAGGCAGGACCCGCTATTGAATGTGTCTTTTTACCCGACTACGGAGGGTAATGTGTTTAACGTGTATGTATGTATGTATGTATGTGATTTTGATCAATTTTAATGATTCATACGTCGATCGATTCGTATTAATCTTGTAAAGACATGACAGCAATCGAAATTCAAAATGGCGACAGCCAGACGCCATATTGTGATAAAGAATAAAATTAAAGTCAACAAACTACTAAACAAAGACTCAAGACTGACTCGTTGGTCTTGCACCTAGTCGCCCGTCGGTGGTGTCGGTTTTGATGGGTTTCTGCCCTATGACTCCATTAACTTCTATCGGGCTATAACTAGGGACAAGACTACTCGTCGATCCTGCGCCTTGTCCCACTCAAATTTTATGATTTATTGACACATTTATGACACATCGATCCTGCGTCAAATCCTTCTTCAAATTACCAAAACCAACCGGACAGCCGAAGTCCATGTTTTTGCGAACGAAAAAAATTATTTGAAATAAAAATGCATTTTATAAATAATCAAGTTCAGGTTATAAATAGGTACGTACTTACACGTGCCAGCGGTGTTTTCAAAGACGCCGGCTTCCGATCAAATGTACCGACCGATGTCACAAAATGCCAAGAATAGAGAAAGTTAGCTCATAATAATGTGTTTCATTATTTATACCTACAGTAGACGCGCGGGCGGTCGCGCTAAGTCAATAAACTTTGGGTTATACAATAAGTAAAACACACCTTTTTGTAGTTTGTTTTAGATATGGTTGCTAAAGCTAATAATGAATGCCATACCTATATTACAAAGTAACCGAAAATAACTTAGACGAATACACGGTTAGCCAATTATATAATAATATTCCAAAAAAGCAATGCCCGTGAACGATGTCTATGCAGTCTAAAGTACGTAAAGCATGCATTGTATGAAGCATGCCTACTGTAGTGTCGTTATTTTATACCGCTGTCGGTAGGGCCAGTCGGGCGGTCGGGCGCTTAAACCAGTAATGCCGACGCATTGCTACACTACCATAACGGTTATACGACACAACTTAAAATTTGTTTCTTTTTGAATGAGCCCACTAAAAACCTGATTGTTAGGTAATAATGTTGTTTTAATAGACATTATTTTATTATACAAGAACGTAACCCAGACACTGAACTTACGTGTTAGGTAGAGTTAGCGATTGAATCGTGAATATGGAAACGATATTGACCAACGCATGGTCAATATCGTTTTATTTCTGTGGTTCATGGTCATGGCTGTAAACCGTGGGTATTGGTTCAAGAACAGCTTTTATTTCAATGTTTTTAATTATGGCTTTACAAGTATCGGTAATGTTATCAATCATTATGACAGAACTAGGTATATACCTTACTTACGTTCATTCAGCTGTATTAGTCATCATTATTAAGCAGTAGAAGATATTTCTATTTAGTTGGTTCACACATTTTTCAATGCAAGGGACTTTTGTAGCTGACTGAATACTTGATTGAATTTTAATTCAGATGTTTAATTCTACCCAATTAAGGTATAAGTAGGTAATTATGTTAATAATTATAAAATAAATATTTAAGTCCTATAATTTTCATAGCATCAATAGGTATCCATATATCTTAGTATAGTCCATGTAATCGGGAGAAATTGCATTAAATAAAAGAAAATAATACCGACTTCAAAATTTAATACAAGGCAACTAAAATGAAAAAAATAATATTGAACAAAAAAAAATACACATTTTGAAGTTGGTGCCATGAAATAGTAGTTTATATGTTTTATTTGGCACCAACTTTCATGTAAAAAAGTTTTTATTTCTCACTTTTAGATTATTTAGGTTTTTTTTTTTCATCTAAGTTACTATAGCCACGGGGTCTCATCACGAAGAAACAGAAATGTAGGTCAAATAAATATCAACAGATGGCGTTATAAGTATCGATTTGATATTGAGGTTTTTTAAAACTTGGAATATCAGAAGATAGGTACTAAAAATGTGTATTATTATTTTTTTATTGTTAAGCTATACAAGGGGTTGTAAAATAATAGGTTTCTAAATCAAATTTCCATAACTTTACAAAGTTTCTGATAATGTCATAACTCTAGCGGCAATTTATTTGTACTACGTTATGATAGGCACAACTTAAACATTAAACTGGTTCAATCTAACAATAGATGGCACTATTTGGGAATTCCGATTCTGACCATACCTACATTTTGTTGATATATTTTACTTATTTTTCGACGAGAAGAGAAGAGTGACATGAAGTTGTAGTAAATTACAACTAGAGATAAAAGAATTGGAGGCTTTTAAACCCCATAAAAGAACTAGACTCCTGTTCCATTGCCCATCTTGTTCTGGCGGGAGGGGGTAACACCGGCCAAGAGTAAGTTAGTTCACGCGATGTTGCGAGGGGGGGAGGGGGTTAATAAGTACATAATCATACACTTCCCCTCAACGCCTTAGGCAGGACCCGCTATTGAATGTGTCTTTTTACCCGACTACGGAGGGTAATGTGTTTAACGTGTATGTATGTATGTATGTATGTGATTTTGATCAATTTTAATGATTCATACGTCGATCGATTCGTATTAATCTTGTAAAGACATGACAGCAATCGAAATTCAAAATGGCGACAGCCAGACGCCATATTGTGATAAAGAATAAAATTAAAGTCAACAAACTACTAAACAAAGACTCAAGACTGACTCGTTGGTCTTGCACCTAGTCGCCCGTCGGTGGTGTCGGTTTTGATGGGTTTCTGCCCTATGACTCCATTAACTTCTATCGGGCTATAACTAGGGACAAGACTACTCGTCGATCCTGCGCCTTGTCCCACTCAAATTTTATGATTTATTGACACATTTATGACACATCGATCCTGCGTCAAATCCTTCTTCAAATTACCAAAACCAACCGGACAGCCGAAGTCCATGTTTTTGCGAACGAAAAAAATTATTTGAAATAAAAATGCATTTTATAAATAATCAAGTTCAGGTTATAAATAGGTACGTACTTACACGTGCCAGCGGTGTTTTCAAAGACGCCGGCTTCCGATCAAATGTACCGACCGATGTCACAAAATGCCAAGAATAGAGAAAGTTAGCTCATAATAATGTGTTTCATTATTTATACCTACAGTAGACGCGCGGGCGGTCGCGCTAAGTCAATAAACTTTGGGTTATACAATAAGTAAAACACACCTTTTTGTAGTTTGTTTTAGATATGGTTGCTAAAGCTAATAATGAATGCCATACCTATATTACAAAGTAACCGAAAATAACTTAGACGAATACACGGTTAGCCAATTATATAATAATATTCCAAAAAAGCAATGCCCGTGAACGATGTCTATGCAGTCTAAAGTACGTAAAGCATGCATTGTATGAAGCATGCCTACTGTAGTGTCGTTATTTTATACCGCTGTCGGTAGGGCCAGTCGGGCGGTCGGGCGCTTAAACCAGTAATGCCGACGCATTGCTACACTACCATAACGGTTATACGACACAACTTAAAATTTGTTTCTTTTTGAATGAGCCCACTAAAAACCTGATTGTTAGGTAATAATGTTGTTTTAATAGACATTATTTTATTATACAAGAACGTAACCCAGACACTGAACTTACGTGTTAGGTAGAGTTAGCGATTGAATCGTGAATATGGAAACGATATTGACCAACGCATGGTCAATATCGTTTTATTTCTGTGGTTCATGGTCATGGCTGTAAACCGTGGGTATTGGTTCAAGAACAGCTTTTATTTCTATGTTTTTAATTATGGCTTTACAAGTATCGGTAATGTTATCAATCATTATGACAGAACTAGGTATATACCTTACTTACGTTCATTCAGCTGTATTAGTCATCATTATTAAGCAGTAGAAGATATTTCTATTTAGTTGGTTCACACATTTTTCAATGCAAGGGACTTTTGTAGCTGACTGAATACTTGATTGAATTTTAATTCAGATGTTTAATTCTACCCAATTAAGGTATAAGTAGGTAATTATGTTAATAATTATAAAATAAATATTTAAGTCCTATAATTTTCATAGCATCAATAGGTATCCATATATCTTAGTATAGTCCATGTAATCGGGAGAAATTGCATTAAATAAAAGAAAATAATACCGACTTCAAAATTTAATACAAGGCAACTAAAATGAAAAAAATAATATTGAACAAAAAAAAATACACATTTTGAAGTTGGTGCCATGAAATAGTAGTTTATATGTTTTATTTGGCACCAACTTTCATGTAAAAAAGTTTTTATTTCTCACTTTTAGATTATTTAGGTTTTTTTTTTTCATCTAAGTTACTATAGCCACGGGGTCTCATCACGAAGAAACAGAAATGTAGGTCAAATAAATATCAACAGATGGCGTTATAAGTATCGATTTGATATTGAGGTTTTTTAAAACTTGGAATATCAGAAGATAGGTACTAAAAATGTGTATTATTATTTTTTTATTGTTAAGCTATACAAGGGGTTGTAAAATAATAGGTTTCTAAATCAAATTTCCATAACTTTACAAAGTTTCTGATAATGTCATAACTCTAGCGGCAATTTATTTGTACTACGTTATGATAGGCACAACTTAAACATTAAACTGGTTCAATCTAACAATAGATGGCACTATTTGGGAATTCCGATTCTGACCATACCTACATTTTGTTGATATATTTTACTTATTTTTCGACGAGAAGAGAAGAGTGACATGAAGTTGTAGTAAATTACAACTAGAGATAAAAGAATTGGAGGCTTTTAAACCCCATAAAAGAACTAGACTCCTGTTCCATTGCCCATCTTGTTCTGGCGGGAGGGGGTAACACCGGCCAAGAGTAAGTTAGTTCACGCGATGTTGCGAGGGGGGGAGGGGGTTAATAAGTACATAATCATACACTTCCCCTCAACGCCTTAGGCAGGACCCGCTATTGAATGTGTCTTTTTACCCGACTACGGAGGGTAATGTGTTTAACGTGTATGTATGTATGTATGTATGTGATTTTGATCAATTTTAATGATTCATACGTCGATCGATTCGTATTAATCTTGTAAAGACATGACAGCAATCGAAATTCAAAATGGCGACAGCCAGACGCCATATTGTGATAAAGAATATAATTAAAGTTAACAAACTACTAAACAAAGACTCAAGACTGACTCGTTGGTCTTGCACCTAGTCGCCCGTCGGTGGTGTCGGTTTTGATGGGTTTCTGCCCTATGACTCCATTAACTTCTATCGGGCTATAACTAGGGACAAGACTACTCGTCGATCCTGCGCCTTGTCCCACTCAAATTTTATGATTTATTGACACATTTATGACACATCGATCCTGCGTCAAATCCTTCTTCAAATTACCAAAACCAACCGGACAGCCGAAGTCCATGTTTTTGCGAACGAAAAAAATTATTTGAAATAAAAATGCATTTTATAAATAATCAAGTTCAGGTTATAAATAGGTACGTACTTACACGTGCCAGCGGTGTTTTCAAAGACGCCGGCTTCCGATCAAATGTACCGACCGATGTCACAAAATGCCAAGAATAGAGAAAGTTAGCTCATAATAATGTGTTTCATTATTTATACCTACAGTAGACGCGCGGGCGGTCGCGCTAAGTCAATAAACTTTGGGTTATACAATAAGTAAAACACACCTTTTTGTAGTTTGTTTTAGATATGGTTGCTAAAGCTAATAATGAATGCCATACCTATATTACAAAGTAACCGAAAATAACTTAGACGAATACACGGTTAGCCAATTATATAATAATATTCCAAAAAAGCAATGCCCGTGAACGATGTCTATGCAGTCTAAAGTACGTAAAGCATGCATTGTATGAAGCATGCCTACTGTAGTGTCGTTATTTTATACCGCTGTCGGTAGGGCCAGTCGGGCGGTCGGGCGCTTAAACCAGTAATGCCGACGCATTGCTACACTACCATAACGGTTATACGACACAACTTAAAATTTGTTTCTTTTTGAATGAGCCCACTAAAAACCTGATTGTTAGGTAATAATGTTGTTTTAATAGACATTATTTTATTATACAAGAACGTAACCCAGACACTGAACTTACGTGTTAGGTAGAGTTAGCGATTGAATCGTGAATATGGAAACGATATTGACCAACGCATGGTCAATATCGTTTTATTTCTGTGGTTCATGGTCATGGCTGTAAACCGTGGGTATTGGTTCAAGAACAGCTTTTATTTCTATGTTTTTAATTATGGCTTTACAAGTATCGGTAATGTTATCAATCATTATGACAGAACTAGGTATATACCTTACTTACGTTCATTCAGCTGTATTAGTCATCATTATTAAGCAGTAGAAGATATTTCTATTTAGTTGGTTCACACATTTTTCAATGCAAGGGACTTTTGTAGCTGACTGAATACTTGATTGAATTTTAATTCAGATGTTTAATTCTACCCAATTAAGGTATAAGTAGGTAATTATGTTAATAATTATAAAATAAATATTTAAGTCCTATAATTTTCATAGCATCAATAGGTATCCATATATCTTAGTATAGTCCATGTAATCGGGAGAAATTGCATTAAATAAAAGAAAATAATACCGACTTCAAAATTTAATACAAGGCAACTAAAATGAAAAAAATAATATTGAACAAAAAAAAATACACATTTTGAAGTTGGTGCCATGAAATAGTAGTTTATATGTTTTATTTGGCACCAACTTTCATGTAAAAAAGTTTTTATTTCTCACTTTTAGATTATTTAGGTTTTTTTTTTCATCTAAGTTACTATAGCCACGGGGTCTCATCACGAAGAAACAGAAATGTAGGTCAAATAAATATCAACAGATGGCGTTATAAGTATCGATTTGATATTGAGGTTTTTTAAAACTTGGAATATCAGAAGATAGGTACTAAAAATGTGTATTATTATTTTTTTATTGTTAAGCTATACAAGGGGTTGTAAAATAATAGGTTTCTAAATCAAATTTCCATAACTTTACAAAGTTTCTGATAATGTCATAACTCTAGCGGCAATTTATTTGTACTACGTTATGATAGGCACAACTTAAACATTAAACTGGTTCAATCTAACAATAGATGGCACTATTTGGGAATTCCGATTCTGACCATACCTACATTTTGTTGATATATTTTACTTATTTTTCGACGAGAAGAGAAGAGTGACATGAAGTTGTAGTAAATTACAACTAGAGATAAAAGAATTGGAGGCTTTTAAACCCCATAAAAGAACTAGACTCCTGTTCCATTGCCCATCTTGTTCTGGCGGGAGGGGGTAACACCGGCCAAGAGTAAGTTAGTTCACGCGATGTTGCGAGGGGGGGAGGGGGTTAATAAGTACATAATCATACACTTCCCCTCAACGCCTTAGGCAGGACCCGCTATTGAATGTGTCTTTTTACCCGACTACGGAGGGTAATGTGTTTAACGTGTATGTATGTATGTATGTATGTGATTTTGATCAATTTTAATGATTCATACGTCGATCGATTCGTATTAATCTTGTAAAGACATGACAGCAATCGAAATTCAAAATGGCGACAGCCAGACGCCATATTGTGATAAAGAATAAAATTAAAGTCAACAAACTACTAAACAAAGACTCAAGACTGACTCGTTGGTCTTGCACCTAGTCGCCCGTCGGTGGTGTCGGTTTTGATGGGTTTCTGCCCTATGACTCCATTAACTTCTATCGGGCTATAACTAGGGACAAGACTACTCGTCGATCCTGCGCCTTGTCCCACTCAAATTTTATGATTTATTGACACATTTATGACACATCGATCCTGCGTCAAATCCTTCTTCAAATTACCAAAACCAACCGGACAGCCGAAGTCCATGTTTTTGCGAACGGAAAAAATTATTTGAAATAAAAATGCATTTTATAAATAATCAAGTTCAGGTTATAAATAGGTACGTACTTACACGTGCCAGCGGTGTTTTCAAAGACGCCGGCTTCCGATCAAATGTACCGACCGATGTCACAAAATGCCAAGAATAGAGAAAGTTAGCTCATAATAATGTGTTTCATTATTTATACCTACAGTAGACGCGCGGGCGGTCGCGCCAAGTCAATAAACTTTGGGTTATACAATAAGTAAAACACACCTTTTTGTAGTTTGTTTTAGATATGGTTGCTAAAGCTAATAATGAATGCCATACCTATATTACAAAGTAACCGAAAATAACTTAGACGAATACACGGTTAGCCAATTATATAATAATATTCCAAAAAAGCAATGCCCGTGAACGATGTCTATGCAGTCTAAAGTACGTAAAGCATGCATTGTATGAAGCATGCCTACTGTAGTGTCGTTATTTTATACCGCTGTCGGTAGGGCCAGTCGGGCGGTCGGGCGCTTAAACCAGTAATGCCGACGCATTGCTACACTACCATAACGGTTATACGACACAACTTAAAATTTGTTTCTTTTTGAATGAGCCCACTAAAAACCTGATTGTTAGGTAATAATGTTGTTTTAATAGACATTATTTTTTTTCGTTTGTTTACCCGAGGAACTAACTTTCGGATCGGTCAAGGTTATCTTACAAATAGTAAATACGTAAATATACTAAATAAAATGGGACTAGACTATATATTTTTTTATATTTGAGTTGATAGCAATCCATCCAACCTACGAGTTTATGCCATTTTCGGTCCAACAGTGTGGTTCGTTTCCGAGTTATGCGCCAATTTATAAAAAAATGACATTAATGCGAAAAATCGAAAAATACTTGCATCAAAGCGGAACAATGTATTAACTTTTATTATTTTTTGATTGAAAGCACTGTTTTCGAGATATGAGCAAATTCATAAAAAAACAGTGTCCCTTTTTTATAAATTCGCTCAAACAGCGATTTTATACTTTGTCCCATACATTATCTAGTATTGGTGCAAGTGCAAGTATGTGCATCTAAAAGACAGACAGATTGCGCCTAGTACCACAGTCCTACTCAGCTCGAGACGAAAATCCATCAAAATCGACATGACCGAAGAGGGACTAGGCGCAGGATCGACGAATCGGTCCTGCGCCTAGTCACAGTCCTACAAAACGAAAATGCATTACAATCGACATGTCCTGCGCCTAGTCACAGTCCTGCAGTACGAAAATGCATTACAATCGACATGACCGAAGAGGGAATAGGCGCATGATCGACCAATCGGACCTGCGCCTAATCATAGTCCTACAGTACCTACGAAAATGCATTACAATCGACATGACCGAAGAGGGGATAGGCGCAGGATCGCCCCAATTAGTCCTGCGCCTAATCACAGTCCTGCAGAACTCAGGACTAAAATCCATCAAAATCGAAATGACCGAAAAAGAACTCGATCGACCAGTCGATCTTGCGCCAAGATAATATTCGATATTTACAAATCAATGCATCAAAGAGGCCCCGCGAGACGTGCAGTCGTAGATATGCAATTTTCAAACTTAAGTCAATTACTAATATTTTATGTTACAATGTCGCCGGACAGGCTCTTACCCGTTCAAACCGTGTTACATGGTATTTTAGATCTCATCAAAACATCAAGTTTGAGTACAAACATGGTGGGTCTACGACTTATAGTTCGTGAGATATAGGCGTTCAAAGTTTTGACCCCGCGATCACGTAAATCTCGACAAAACAAGAAGTTTAAGTAGAAACAAGATGGGTCTGCGCCCCATAGTTCGTAAAATATAGCCGTTTCAAGTTTTGACCCCGCGGTCACGTAGATCTCGTCAAAACAAGAAGTTTCAGTACAAACAAGATGGGTCTGCGCTTTATAGTTCGTAATATATAGGCGGTAAAGTTTTGACACAAAGATCTTAACAAACCGGAACGACGAGGAAAATTTTAAGAAGGGTTCCGCGTCCTTAGGTAAGTAAGTAATTGAAATGAAGTAGAAAATCCCGATTTTCATAAATTTTAGCTAAGAACACTCGATCAAGTCAACTTTCAATCAAAAAAACTAAATCAAAATCGGTTCATCCGTTTGGAAGCTACGTTGCTACAGACAGGCACACAGATACATCATTAAGCAGATACGCATTAAATTTATAACACTCGTCATTTTTGTCGAGGGTTAAAAAAAGAGTTAAATACCTACTCCCGATGTAGTCGCTAATGAATATTTAAAATAAAATTATTTAAGGACTCTGACAGTTACACTCTCAAGGCCCGTGTTATTAAAACGTTCTAAAACGTAAGATCGACCGTGAACACGAGTTCGAGACTCCGTTCTATTCAATAGATAAGTCATATCATAATACAGAGAAAATAAGGCAAAAAAATAATATTTTTGCCATTGATATCGTCACAGATAATATAACACTATAATATCGTCGTTGATTATGTCAATTTTAATCCTAAATTGTGGATTTTGTGAAATTATGCATAATCTTTTCACGATTACATTTAAATAAGTATAAAAAAATGTTTAAACCAAGACCAAAAAGATGATTGATGTAAGTATAACATTTTAGACAAGGGTCACCCATCTACGCACCGACTGTGGTAAAGTTACTTAACTTACGCAAACATTATATCATAATAGAAGTAGGTTCAACTTTGAGATGTGCACCGACGAGTTACTTTAGCAATAATAACAAATTCGTATAATGTAATTAAGTAGTGTCGTCGCCTATTATGGTCAAATTACAATATTTTTAAGGTCTGCAACACAGATCGGCACTCGAATGACGTCATTTAAGGCGATTTTCTGCTTTATTTGTACGGGCGCGATTTAAGTTATTAATACATGTTTATTAATAAGTGCCGATCCCAAGACGCTAACCGCACTTAGAAGGGAACTCAGATGATATCGTTCTTTAGAACGAATCTGAGCTTCATCTATTAATACGGACCTATGCGCGGCCGATGACCGCGTAGTAGCAAATAGCAATTAACTTTATTTCCAAGTAAACGCACGACCTAAAACAAACCAAGCGGAGGCCTCAATTTTCATCCCTCTATGTTTTTACCGCCATCTTTTGGTGACTTTAGTAAGGAGGGCCATTAAAATCAATCAGCTGTAGCCTGAATCACTAGATGTCGCTTGCTATGCACCACTGCTAATGCCATCTAGCGTCTCCGTAAACGAGCCCGAACAGGAGCCCGAGTTAGAACGATCGCATTTCTTTGTATGGGATGAGGTATCTGTACTAGTATAGTATTATATTATCTGTGCTATAGCCTAACGTCAAATTTTCAAACCCTTTTACAAAACATTGCTTTTCTCGATGCAGGGTCGTTAATTGTTGAGGAGTTCACATGATAATTCACTATCAGCTTTATTACGTGGTGCAACAGTAGTATGACGAGCATAAAGTGCTACGCAACACTATATTAAAGTAACTAATCATCTGGTCATCTTTGGTCTTCATCATCAGTTCCACTTCACCAATTGGTACTTTTTGATAGTAAATGCACGAACCACTATAAAATATACATAAATCACTATAGGTGTGCCTTTAATATTTAAAGAGTTTCCTCTATTTCTCCAAGATCCCATCATCTGATGACAATGGGACAATTGTTTTTTTAAATAGGTCCAGCCGTCCTTGCGTCATCGGGTAATAAACACACAAAAAAAAAACAACATACAATCGAATTGAGTCAAAATTGGGATAAATCGATTTGAAGTCGGTTGAAAATAAGAATGTTAATCAACCAGATGTAGCCGCACTATAACTGTAAGGTAAATATTTACAATTACAATTTTAGTAAGCTTGATATTTTTACTAAAAATGTAAAAAAATACCTTCGTCTCTTTGCTCCCACTCCAATTACAGCATGGTTCTTACACCTTCTTAAAATCAGGTAAGTTCTGGAGCAAATACAGGTTAAAAATAATAAAGGCACCGCAAAGATGACCACAAAGTTTAAGACTTTTAGGTTTAACTCATAGCAGGTCATCTCATTTTGATATGCTCAATATTTCCTTATAGTTTGATATGTTTTCAAAGTTTGTATTGTTTAGATAAGTCAATAAAGGAAATAATTACATTAAATTTTAGTAAGGCATCACACACGATTTAGTTTTACGTTGCCAATAAGATGCATTAATTGAATTTTATTGGCCTTAACTCCTAAACAATAGTACCTACCTAACTGTTATTTCATTTGTTACAGCCATTTCATGTTGATATCGACCATTGATTTTATCTCCTTTTATCCTTCTTGATACGTGTTTTTAATTAATATTTCTGATATTTCTAGAAATAACTTTTAGTCTATCAAGAGTAGCTGTCACTCTCAATAAAAAGAAAACAAGTCTATAATTTGATCAAGGGTCTAATTAATATGAATTTCTGTGTACCAGTCTGCTGGAATTGCCGATACCTAATAAATGATTATTATAGTTAAATAATATCGGGGCTTAAGCACTGGTTGCTTAGTTATAATTATGTAAGCTTATGCTTAATAGGTATTATAATTGAATTCAAACTCAATTTTATTTATTTCGTAAAACCAAACTAATGATTGTTAGAAAACTAAGTTAGGCGGCAGTTCCGAGTCGAAAGCTCATGAGAAGAAGCTGCGAAGAAACTCATGGGCCACTCTTTTAAATGTCTGATTCTCGACGATCAATAAGTGTTTTAAGGCCGATATTCATTCCAATCAAAGCAACACAGATTTGATTGACAGCATAAAGTAGTGATACGCTGAATTCGTCTGCAGCCGCCTAACTTAACTTAACGTCAAGGTCACAAAAGATAATATTCTCTTTAATATAATTTAATAATCACCCATGCATTAATATTGTAATATATCCATAAGTGTTTATCTATATGATATTTGGATTATTAGACGCCAAAGTTTTTGGATGTTACTCTTTGGGAAGGTTCATTATTTGCGTGATTGCGTCCAATATAGGGATGGAAGGATTCGAGCCCAGTTTAGATTCTACCTTCTAGGCGCCGGAGAGAGTCTTGGCAAACATCACGTGAACTTTTCTGTGAGAAATAGTGTAAATTTGCAGGCACAGGTACACGAGCCGATTAACGTATTTCTACAAAAAAGTTAAATATCACTTTAGGTGATTCACAGACACAGTTTCCACGCAAAAACTGACTAACGTATTTTAATCAAAAGTTGTGATGTAATTTAAACATTATATTAAAACATTTATATAGTTAGCGATTAATACTAGCTGTAAATCCACCATGTGGGCTAAGTAGAACAAATTATCGCCCATACTTATCTTCTGTTAGAGTGAGGCTCCATATTTCTACAATGAGATTGTTATAATTCTATAACACGTTACCGACTAGCACACGCGCTGACCGATAGTAAAAACTAATTCACAAGCATTAAAAAACTTTATCAGAAGCGTAACCACGTTTATATAATTAACGTTAATAGAGGCTATAATTTTTTTAGACCTATCGTTTTTTTAAATAATGGAAAATTAAACGTTTCTAAACAAAAACAGTTCGAGTAATCATCTTAGCCTGAGAGCTACTCATCCTAGCTACGTCAGTAGGAATCATCGGCATCATAACTTCAAATTACACACAAACGGCGAGACTACTGGTTTCCCAATTGTATAGAAACATTGTTTGCGAATTTTTAATAATTTATTTATTGGCATTGGCAGCTAACCACATTTATAGTGGTGCTTTAATGTCTGGTTTGTCATAATACAGGCTCTGCCTAGTTTGGGATCAGATGACCGTGTGGGTATTGTCCTAAGATCACATATTATAAAATTATTTAAACTACGGGTCTTAATCGCGTGAATAATTTTACCTTGTATTTGCCCGACGTTTCGACCGTATTGCAACGGCCGTGGTCACGGGTAGGCTGTTGTTATCACATAATTAGATATTATTATGTATTTTTTACCTTATTTTTGTATGTAATTTTTTTGGTAAAATTTTTTTTAATAACTTTTTATTTACTAATTTCATTTTTGTTTCACAAAAAAAAAACCTTTGAATCATCTGTTTAGACCGATCTTTGCAGTCTTATTTGATGCAGTAAAGTAAAGTCTATCGTTTAATAAATGATGGGAGTGTAATATTTTTTTTTATTTTTCCAGAATTAAAAGTGTTTGTTTCTAATTTTTTTTTTAAAATGCCATCAATTTGAAAATCGTTGCCTTTATTTAACAAATTCGTATGTGTGAATTAAATTAAAGACCGCATTAGTGAGTAAAAACTATAATAGTGAGCATTTGTTACATGTAGAAGTCTAATGGCTATTGTGTCTTAAAGATATTTATATTGGACCTAGTTGCTGTTTTATACTGTGCTTCATATCAGTAGCTATGTGTACATTTTTTGGCCATTAGATGGGATGTCTGATGAAAATCCGTTCCGTTATCGTTTTGTCAATGTTTTTTTAACGTGTAAGGATCTTTTTGTATTATGTAATGTTATCTTTTGTAATTAAATATCAAGTCAATAGTCACACAAGATTTTTTTTCAATTTTAAGTTATGCGTGTAATTCTTTATTTTAAATGTTTATTTCCTTATTTTAAGTATTTGCAGTATACATATTAGTAATTGATTTTTAAGTTACTTATCCTTATCATAGGGATTTATCGAACATTTTGGTTCGTTTAGTAAAATCATTAGTGTATTTTTTTTTGTAACTTAATTATTTTAAAAGAAAAGCCCATAAGTTTCTTGGCAGCTTCTTCTCATGAGCTTTTCACATAGAAATGTCGCCTAACTTCATTTTGCTATTTTTTTTCAAAAGATTTTTCAAGCAATCATTGAAATGATTTTACTAAATAAAGATAAAATAAAGATTTATTTGAATTTGATTTTATATGTACGAAACATAATACTGTGAATAATATGTAAAAAATACTAGACGTCTACCTTTCACCTGAATCCCTAAATAAGCGTAAAGAAACCAAACCGTTTGCTTATGGTCGTTTGGTTGTGATATCTTATTCAGATACTTATTAATTAATTTTAATAAAGTTGAAGTAGGTTCATAGGATTCTTTGCAAAATGATACAATGCGTAGGTGGACCATGTGTGCCAAATAATATCTCAATATAATTAATATACTTGTTGTAGGGACATTTTTACGAAATAAGCAAATTAAACAACAATATTAATTTACAATACAACTATTTAATTATGTACAGAAGTAACAAATTTTGAGTGTGTATTTACAATCCTCATAAATTTAGTATTGGTAACCAGTTCTTGAATTAAAAGGTTGCTGAGGAGTGTCTACGAACGCGCTCATACGCGGAGCTGAGTAGATATCAGAGTTCCTTTCGAAACCATATGGCATTAGGCCAGGACCTCTAAATCTATTGATAGCATTTTGAGAACGACCGAATTGTGGAGTAAGGGCAGACTGGTTATCAGAAGATCCAATTTGTTGATGACCACTGGACGGAGCGAGGTATTGACGGCTTGTGGTAGATCCAAACTGGCCTCTGTTCAAAGATCCAAATTGTTGCTGTCCAAGGGCAGGAGCAAGATATTGACGGCTTGTAGTAGATCCAAACTGGCCACTGCTAGAACCAGAAGGAGCAAGGTATTGGCGGCTTGTTGACGATCCGAACTGATTACTGCCAGAAGATCCAGATTGTTGCTGACCATTCAAAGGAGTGAAGTATTGAAGGCTAGGAGAAGACCCAACCTGGCCATTGTTAGAAGGTCCAGATTGTTGCTGACCAATCGATGGGGTAAGGTACTGACGATTTAAAGCAGATGCAAATTGACCAGAGTCCCCGCGCTGCATTTGACCTCCAATCTGGGAACCGTGAGGAGCTAGGTACTGGCGGTTTGTTGCTCCTCCGAACTGATCATCAGAACCAAGTTGTTTATCGGCTTGAGGGGCAAGGTATTGTCGATTAATAGCGGTTCCTTGCTGGTTTTGTTGGCTACCAGCAGAAAGTCCGAAATTTTGCTGACCTCTGGAACCGAGTTGTTGACCAACTTGGGGGGCAAGGTATTGACGGTTAACAGCAGTTCCAAGCTGGTTTTGTTGGTTACCGGCAGAAAGTCCAAATTGATGCTGACCACTGGTTCTAGGTGCAAGATACTGACGACTTGTGCTTCCAAGTTGCTGGCCAGCAGAACCAAATTGGGACTGGGACCTGGCTAGAGAGTTGAAGGAAGCGGAACCTTGAGGAGTTCCATATGTCGTAGCAGGGATGCTGTACTGCTGGCTGCCGAGATCTGTGGAAATTGTGACATTATTAGTGTTTGAAAATAGTTTTATTTTTCTGTAGCCAATAAAATTAATAATGATTAAAATAAATTGGAGGCATATTTTCTCTGACATTACAAAGGTCGCAATAGGAGAGAAGAGAGGAGAAGAAGGGGAATCAGTTCTGGAACCACATGAGCCGATTTTACAATTTGGGAAATTATTTAGATGACTTTTTGAAACAACTAGTAAATGAAAATTGGTTAAAACTTTTATTACTTACCAGAAGCACCTCTGTTGGGAGGTAGGTACTGGTTGGATGTGCTAGAAAACGAGTTCCCAGGAGGCAAGTAGGAGCGTTCTAGATTCTCCAAACGGCCTGCAGCGCAGACTGCTATGACGGCGGCTATCACCAACTATTAAGAAATATATTTTTAGTGTCGGTATCTATGCTGGTTATATATAAATGAATGAAAATAAGATTTCTGCTTTACTTCGCAGAATAATTTACAAGTATATAAAAAAATGGGAAGTCTTGAAAAAAAATAATGTAACCTGAAATTACATTTATAATTAGTAGATTTTAGTTTTATTTTAAATTATTTATTTATTCTAATCTAGTTTTAATGTGAATTGTATTATATTTCATAAATAATTTCAAAATTTCTGTAAATAAACAAACAAACATTGTAAATAATAAGAAGGTATAATATTTTTTATGCAATTAATATTTTATAAGTTCTTTTATTAATTACCGTATTAGAGATTAAAACAACTTTTTTTTTTCTATTATTATTTTCACAAATTACAGTTTCAAAATGAATTTTACAATTACATATTCACACTTTTGTTAATAAAAATCAACTGAACTATTATTATCACAATTTTTATAATACCAATTCGTATATTATCCATAATGCGATATAAAAAAACTAATTACCAATTTCATGATGAATATTAGTCGTTGGCACTCACTGAACTAGGTATGGATGATAACCGACTAGTACTGTGATGCTACGAAGCGCATGACCTATTATATATACAACTGAACGCATTCTGTATACTTGCACCCTGACGTCATATAGTTCACTTGTACTAGGCCCATACGCCTTGTAGTTAGTTGGGGTATTCTTAGCTACCGAACGTGACCGACCTCGAATGTCAAATCTTTCTGTAATTTTTCAAGGATTTCAATAATTGAATGTTAGGCGGGGACTCGTGACCCTTAATCAGGCTTTACGTTCGTATGATTTCTGTTATGATTGCTAAAACATCGTAAAGCTTCGTGTAGACGGTCCGATTTTAGGCTACAGCCGTAATTTTGTTTTTTTTTATTTATGTTGGTGGTGTTTGTTTTCTAATAAAAGTATCTAAATATAAAAAATGGTGTTTGTTTTCTAATAAAAGTATCTAAATACTTCTAACGAAGTGTTCTTCTATCACTTAAACTGGCAATAGTTTATAAAAAGTGTAACTCATTACTTTAGAGCGTTTATAGGTTTCAGCATATTTAATGGGCGTTTCACGACATGACACGCGACACTAAAGTAGGTCTTTGACTAAACTGAACGAAACACCACGTTTCCAAAATTTGATAAGTTGCAGTTCCGTCCCATTGAACTTGCTAAACATAACGAATATTAAAACCTCCAAAAAATTGTTTTCTTAAGGGGACCTATAATTGTATATATTTTTTTATTATTTTCTGATATAGCGGAATAATTATACAAGGGTTATGAACATTTTAAGCGTCTGCAAATTGCCTCCGTTTAAGATCAATCAACAAACGCTGAAAAAACAAATTACTTTTATGATTCCCTTTAAATGTAACTTTATTTTAGTTTTAAATTATGGAACTTTGTTTTATTTTCTAATATTATTTTTTTCGTAATAGTGGTAAAACATCCATCATCCATCATCATCAGCCTATCGCAGTCCACTGCTGGTCATAGGTCTCTCCAATTGCACGCCACTTTGTTCTATCTTCGGCTCTCTTGCGATGGTAAAGCATACTTTGTGAAAATTATTGCCATACTTTGAAAAATTTAAAATATTTTTTGTATGGAGTTCGAGTCCGTCCGTTATTTTTTAAATAGTGTTACAACCCTGACCTTGTCCATGAAGTAGGTAAACCCAAGTTAGAGTCTTCATTAAAATTACTTCTACGGTGGCGTAACGAGTGTACGACTGCCACAGCTGTGCTAGAGATTGTAGGTTCGAGCTCTGAGTCGGGAGTTGACTATTATAAGAACTAAAAGATATTTTTTTGCAATTTTAAAAGGCGGATCCATTCGTTTCGATTTGCAAGTCAATGTACAGGAAACTTTACTACACCAAACGATGTTGTATATAATTTTGAAATGTTTTCACTATTGTTTATAACATTTGATTGTAGCCATGTTGTAAAAGGTTAGTATAAGGTTATAGAACTGTAGCTATCTACTTCATTGTTATTATCATTATATATAATTGTTATTAAATCTTGATGCGCAATAGAATCTTTATTTTTTTAATTAATACTTTGTCATTGACACTTTAATTGGTGTTTTTATTGCATTTAGTAATTGAAACGTGACAGACGACAAATAACTTACAGTATTATAAGTACGCGTAAATCAGATTTTTCCAATCTAGAAGGCTATTGTTCTGTAGGGATTGTGTTATTGCGTTACGAAATTTCACATAAGCAAGAGGAAGCCTCTTTGCTATATGTGAAATTTCGTAAGTATTTTTTTGCAACTGAGATGACAAATGACATTATATGTACATTGCAAATTAATATTTGACTGCCGTAATACTGTACCGTACAGAAAATATTGTGGTTGGTCGATTGGCTTAGTGATTACTCTTACGGCTTAGCCAGAGATCGTGGGTTTGATTCTCTGCATCCTGGCATCGTAATGTATGTAAAACTAGCTGACCCACGCAACTTCGTCTGCGTAAATTTTCCCTTTTTTCTTTTTTCTTCCTTTTTTTTACAACATTTTTCATTGCTGCTCCGCTCCTACTGGTTGTAGCCTGATGTTATAACCTAAATATTGCCTTCCTTGATAAATGGGCTATCCAACAATAAAATATTTTTCCATTCGGCCCAATAGTTCCTGAGATTATCGCGTTCAAACAAACAAACAAACTCTTAGGGGTATGAAAAACAGATAGTCGCCGATTCTCAGACCTACTGAATATGCATATAAAATTTCATAAAAATCGGTCAAGCCGTTTCGGAGGAGTATGGTAACTAACATTGTGACACGAGAATTTTATACATAAGACTAGCTGACCCGCGCAACTTCGTCTGCGTAAATTTTCCCTTTTTTTTTACAACATTTTTCATTGCTGCTCCTCTCCTATTGGTCGTAGCGTGATGTTATAACCTATAGCCTTCCTCGATAAATGGGCTATCCAACAACAAAATATTTTTTCAATGCGGCTCAGTAGTTCCTGAGATTATCGCGTTCAAACCAACAGACAAACTCTTAGGGGTATGAAAAATAGATAGTAGCCGATTCTCAGACCTACTGAATATGCATATAAAATTTCATAAAAATCGGTCAAGCCGTTTCGGAGGAGTATGGTAACTAACATTGTGACACGAGAATTTTATACATAAGATATGAGTCTATTTAGATATCTATATATTAATAGGTATGTTTATTGATTGTCAGGTTGACATAGTGCAGGCTTTGTTCGGTTTCGGATCGGATGGCCGCATATCAATTGCCCTAATAATATTTTATTAGTTGACTCGCTTGTTTGAATGTATATTTATGTCTCTCTTCAGCTTTCATCAAAATAGATCCAGAGGTTTAAGTGTAATATAACACTCATTAATAGAATTGATTATGGTTTTAGTCCATTTTATCTGCAAACATTTTTATTATTATCCTTAACATGTAGGTACCTACTTCGCTTTTGGTTTCACAAAAAACTACCAGTCTTTTCATTTAACGTAGTTAAAAGTGAAATGCAATCAATTCGTTTTGTTTTCATGGTGCCCTTTCCTTTAATTAAAAATAACAGGATATTAAGGATCCAGAATGCTAAATGTACGAGGGATACATTTCGAAGATTAGATGACAATAAAGTGAGCATCTAGAAATCTTCACTTATAATCTACTAACTCTACTAATCCACGTTGCTAGAGACTAGCCTACAGAGCACCAATGTATTTTCACACCAGTGCATTCCCTTTTCTTCATTCTCAGAGACAGAGAGAGGAAGAGAAAGCGGTAGAGAGATCTCACAGCGTACTTTGATTTTCAGCTATTATTTTAAAAAGATTCTATCAGTTTTATTTTTACAATTCTGTAACACTTGCGATTTTAAATTTGATATCTAAGAAATGTCTTTCTACCAAGACTTATTTTTTTTTGGGGTTGTGATCCCACATTACTAGCAATACTGTTAACCCCTCCAGCTAATGGCTCCTCTATGGCTTGTGTTAGGAGTGGGTTCACGTCGGTAGTATGATGGTCAGGATTCGAAACCACGACCTCACGATTGCGAAACCGATGCTTTAGCCATTAGGCTACCGCCGCTTGAAATTTAATCTAATCAAGCGGTTGTCAGCCATATTGTGACTAATAAACTAACTATATATTCCATCTTTTCATGACTAAAGAATTTTTAATAACGTCCGCAATTTAAAAAAAAATAAGGCCCTATAATTATAATCCAAAACCTATTACACACACCTCTCTACTAGGTAAAACCAAACAATTATTAATAAGCAGCAGTGACCTATTTAAAGATAATACTCGTAACTTTTAAACTACAATTCCCATCAATTAACACCTAATTAAGTAGAGATTATTGACTAAGTATTACGATCAAACAAGCCGCTTTAAATGAGATCCTGTTTGAATAAAAATAAAGAAACCAGCCAAGTGCGAGTCGGTATCGTACTCCGAAACTCGTAATAAACAAAAATCTAACAATTCTTTTTTTTAAATGCTTATAAAATTTGTAAGAAATACGTCATCATGATTTTGTCCCCAAATCTTTGTTAAACAAACTTATTTTTAGTACTTGTTTTATATAAAAATTCTTAAAGATGTTTCTTTTTAATGTATTTGTGATGAATGCAGAACGCTCTGACTTGTTCACTCATCAACAGCCGGTCCTAAAATTTTGCAAAAAATGTTTCTTTTGTGGTACAAACCAGGAATATAAAAGAGTTTCAGGAAAATCTAGCTTTTTTTTAGTAATAGGCATATCTACATCTTGTCTGAATATTGTCGTATCGGTCGCGAGTGTCAGCCGCTTGTCGTAAGCCGCGCGCGGCCGCGATGCACGAAAATGAACCTTTATAACAATTTAACTATTCCAGCTCTAGTCCTTTCATTATAATTTTCTTTATCCTTAACTAATCTTTTGTTTCATTACACACTCTATACTATTACTATACTCTATACTATTACTACAATGATTATAAATACTACAAATAGTTTTACCTATTTTATTTTATCATTAACATGAGAAATAGGTTCCATATTGCTTTTAGGTAACTCTAAAAACTAAAAGTCCTTATTAAAAATAATTACCTATTATAACATTGGGTTTTTTCATCACGTAGTTGTAGTTATATTGTAGGGTATATAAGTAATTGGGTTATATCGCCTTAGTAATACACAAAACGGATAATTGTCGACATTCACAGTATGTCGACCGGTTTCGTAGTCACGAGGACATCTTTAAATTTATTGCAGATCTTAAGCACTTTACGGCGATGCGTGAATTTGTAACAAAATAAATAATAATAATGAATTGCCGTATTTATTTATGTAATAAAATTACTGTATAAAGTGAAACAAAATTAATTGCAGTTACTAGTTATTGTCATTGAGGCCGGATTGGTTGTGACTCAGAGTCGATACAGCATATCGAGAAATCAGCGAGGTTAGGCAACATTATCACTGTCTTTCTATAGATGGGTGACTGTTTAAGTAAAAAAAACATACATCTCTGGTCATCAAGATCGATGGCATCTTTCCCATGGAGCATTCCCAATTTGGCGTAAATAGAGTCGGCCTCAATTTTGCGATCTTAGGTCATTGCAGGTTTTTATTTTCATGTCTACAGAGGAGTACGGTTATTAGTTAGCTGGCAGGGTACCTTGGCTAACTATTGTTATCACTTTTTATATTATAACTTTTTTCTTTTTAAAAAGACTGTGTATTTTGCAAATATACAAATCACCGACACAAAATCCTAGACTTATCCCTACTAATTAAATGTGAATGTAAGTTTGTTTGTTACGCTTTCACGCGAAAACTACTCAACCGATCATCATGAAACTTTGAACGCATATTCTTGGAGGTATTAGAAGTAACATAGGATTATAAAAAAGGGGGGAAATTTACGCAGACGAAGTTGCGCGGGACAGCTAGTACTAAATAAAATAAATAGACAGAATTGAAAAATACGCAGTAAGCTGAACTGGTAATTGGTTTTAGAGGTGATCAAATCTACAACGTGATCTGTATTGCATGCCTTATATGTAAATATTTTGTGTTTCTAAATAAATATCCATTTAAGATGAGACAGATTACTGGTTTTAGATTATTGATGCTATAAAATAAATGTGTTATCCGTGCATTTATAAATGATGGAAGGATTAATGGCAATTTATGTGTTAAGAGAGTTTCGTGTCTTTTTGATCCTTGAGAATTAGTTTCTTTACTTATATAAAATATAATATTACTAGCATTGGGTCTTATTCATGAACGGGCGCACGTTTGGCAAGACAAAATCTTACCTTTCCAATGTTATTTATAATAAATTCCTAACGACACTATCACGTATCATCATGTTTAACCGTTAAGCCAGACATTTTGACAAGTGGAATAAAGTTTTAAGGTATGAGTGATTTAGGGGCATTTTTATCTGATTGATTCCTTTCGCACAATATGTATTATTCTTTTTATATTTTCCTGTCAAACCTTATCTATGTGCTTGCTTCTTATATCGCATTTTATCGTGGTGATGCGACAACCCTTGATCATTTGTGTCAGGAACCGGGCACTGTCTGCGCGTCGCTTGCAGAGTATACCTTACCTATGTCGCTATCTGATACCTCTGAGAGAGATACAGATAGCTGGCTCCCTGCAACGAGCGAAAATAGGCTCACGCGCTCATACACGCGCACGTACACAATGTGACTAGTGCAAGTTTGGTGAACGTTAACGCGATCGACACGTTTAAGACATCGGACGCTACGATTGGTCCGCTCCAAGCTCTTATCCAATCAGAGAGCCAAACGCGTAACGTTTCGATTACGATAATGTAAAAAAACTCTTACTAAGCCTGCAATCTCGGTCGAGCTCAGTCGAATCGTCAACGGAGATGGCGCATGTTGAAAATTACGTACTTGCGAATCTACACGAATAACGACAGAATACTCTCGGTATTATGTGACTTCTATATGTGTGTGTATATTTTTTGTTGAGTAATGAGCCGAAATTATGTGACTATGACTATAAAGGTTCATTTCCGTGCATCGCGATCGATCGCGAGCCGCTCGCGGCTTACGACAAGCGGCTGAGGTAAGTGACAGACGCGCGCGGCCGACGACTGTCGTAGGCCTGCGCGCGCACTGTGAATATTGTCGCATCGGCCGCGAGCGTCAGCCGCTTGTCGTAAGCCGCGAGCGGCTCGCGATCGGCCGCGATGCTCGGAAATGAACCTTAAGACTATAAAACTGACTCGGTGGCGGGGTGAGAGTCTGTTTACATTGTCGGAAGAGGTTGAGGGTTCGACTTCCATACGGGAATGAATGATGAACGTTTGTGAAATCCCCCGCGACGCAGAGATTGTACGTTTCTGCGGGAGTTGTCTTAAAAAAAATTTAATTATAAAACATTATTACTTATGCGTAGGGCTTAAGTTACTTAGCGCATAAGAGTTATTTACACGATTCAAGATTCTTGGCTGTTGCAAACAATTCAATGAAAGTAATAGGTATGACTTGCATGGTTTATACAATACGTACCTAGGCATTGTGTAAATGAGACTTTATAGCATTCAATTATTGCTCTTGAATGTAGAAGAAAATTGCATTGTGTCAATGAATCTTTAGAAATAATTAGAACAATCCTCCAGCGCAAATATTTCTCATTTCATCTTCATAAAATTACATAAAGATTCCAGTGTCCATTAGAGAATAAAAAAAAAAGAATGAATGATAAGTATGAACAATTAAATTAGTATTCCCAATATAGAGACTTTCTATCAGCCAATAGTTTGATCGGGCTCATAGTCAGTATGATATAAACAAGTGTGCTTTTTACAACGATTTGGTATAGGCCGATAAATAAGTTTATTGGGCTATTCAAATGTGTGTGTTTCGGCTTGACATCCAGCTACAAAAATCCTAATCTTACGTTTACATTATGGAAATTTGGTTGATAATTAATTTACGTCTTCACCGAAATAAATTGTCACAGATACCAAATATGCTACATTTTATCTATGGACATTGGATTTAAGGTAACTTACGAGTACTTATAGCTGTCAATTTTGTGGGCAATTTCAATATCAACTGAAATAATTTGTCACTTATGTATGCAGGTATCGCCAACTTGAAGAACAGATTTTTTAGATGAATATGACATTTTCTGTAACTTTATTTTATCAAATAGCGCAACAATGTAGTCAAAATGATAAATGCTCATTAGCAAATCAGACTGGGTCCTTGACGAAAGCACGTGCAGTTGCATTAAAGATAATATTATATGGATCCTCTCTGTGCTACATTCTGAACTACTTTCAAGTTTCGTGGTTAATTGATAGCATTAAGCTTTGATGTTGCGGGATTATTGTTAAAGTAGATGTTTTGAGGAATGGAGAGAAGTATAGACTTGGAACTGGCATTAAGGAAATCGAACGGGATTTAATTTATTTGATATTTCTTTTGGGAAATGACCTCTTAGTAATATTAAACTAGATAGGCTACCGCCGACAACAAGAAGACTTCAATTTGATTTTGACATTTAGACGGTCATTTGACAAAAAGAAAATAAAAGCCTATACTTATTTAGCAAGGATAATAACAGCAACCATGAAGTTGTAAAAATGGTGACAAACTGACCTGCCATTATTTTTACAGCTCCGAGTATAATGAGTCTAACTTCTAAAAAATGAATTAAATACGTTACAATTGGATAAGAACGAGACTGTGCAACTAAAGTGTACAATAAATACTTCGTACTGGCAGAAATTAGCCGTTAAAAGGCTAGATTTCCATAAAATCAAAGAAGATGAAGAAGTAGAACGACCATTTATCATACTCGTAAGTGTGAAAAAGTTCACAGGACGGTCATTCAATTCAGCATGAGAAATTGCTGTCATTTTATATTGGATAGCTGGGGATAGCTATGCCAGCGTACTAGTGCCTACTATAGAGGTTAGTGTTCTTGGAGCATAAGGGTATAAACAAGACCTGTGTTGCGAAACACTTTACAAATTAACGAATAGAACAAATACTCGGAACAAATATTCATGTACAACACTAGATTTTGTCGTTGTGGGAATCGATGTTATAATATAACTTCGATTCTTTTATTACTATAAAAGAATCGAAGTTATATTAAAACATCGATTCCCACAACGACAAAATTGTTGCATCGGTGACTCGATCGCTGTTTTGTCCTACGATTCTTTCGGCCCATGGGACGAATCACAGAGTTCAAATCATTTTATTTTTTTTGATTCTACAACTCGTCCCATTGCTATATTCTTATGACATCTATTTATTTTAGTACAGTTGATAGGTAACACAATCTTAGGTAAATCGTAACAGGATCTCAAAGTGATTTCCAATGTGTACCTAATAAATAAATAAATAAAAAATAAATAAATAAATAGATGATTATTATTATTATTACGATCTTTTAAAAATATAAAAAGTCAATATTTATACATTTTTTCAAAAGCTAAATTGATAGGAACGAAATACCTACGTCGCGCGTCGTTACGAGTTGTTTCTGCTTGTGTTAAAAGATATCTCAAGCAAAATATAGCTCATATTTTTTTTTTTATGAGTAAGTTCATTCATCAATGTTTCAATTAAGCAAATATATCAATATATAAAGTCATAACCTTTCCCTGAAATCCCTGTATTTATTCTGTATAATACATGGATTTTCCAAATGGTACTGATTTTAAACCGTTACTATAACATAATCGTTTATACAAAATAATTATAGTTGAATCTCAATAAATTTGTCTCAAAGGCATCACTAATTGATTATAATAATTAACTGAGATTATACAATTTCGTTACGGTTTGTAAGAACATCGCTATTTTTGCTGTTATTAATTTAAGACACCTGGGAATTTATAATTTTCAAATAAACATGTGATATATGTGCCTCTAGTATACAAGGGGTATAATAGAATAAAATTATTTATTAAAACAAATAGTAAGACTAAGGTTAGTAAGACAAATGCTTATATAGGTATTTCACTGACGCACCAACACTGCGACAAAATGCCTTAGTATTTGTACATCACGTGTAAGTCCATTTTTGACAAAAATGAGTTAGGTAGCTATGATAAACTGTTCATAAAAATACGCTCAATCTATTAGTGTAAACATGTTTACGTTATCTCTCTATATAAAAGTTTAAGTTAGATTGCTAAGCCATTCTAATTATTCAATCAGCCTGTATCGGTTCACTGCTGGACATAGGCTTCTCCTAACTTACGCCACAACATCCGGTCTTCCGCTTTCCGCATCAAATTCATTCCATCAATCAAGCAAGGATTTGGCTGGAGCTCATTCTACCTTACGTTTGCTGAGTCTCGGTCTCCACTCCAGGACTCGCTTGCTTCATCGGCCATCGGCAAATGTGGCCAGCTCATTGCCACTTCAGCGTACTTAACCTGCGTGCTATGTCGGTATCTCTGGTTCTTTGTCGAATGACCTCATATTATCCTTCAAAGAGACTCCAAGCATAGTTTGCTTCATAACCCGCTGCACGACTTTGAATTTGTGGACTAGCCCAACCGTAAGTGCCCACGTCTCGGCACCGTAGGTCATGACAGGTAAGACGCACTGGTTATATACCTTGGTCTTCAGGCATTGCGGTAGAGGCGAAGAGAAGACTCGACGAAGTTTGCTAAACGCTGCCCAACCCAATCGGATCCTCCTGTCGACTTCTTGCTCGAAGTTGTTTCTGTCAAGCTAAATAACCTATCGCCGTTGCAGAGCATCCAGAACTGCCTAAGTTTCAGTGGAATCGAAGACATTCTCGTAGTCCACAAAAGCCATGCACAGCGGCTGATTGTACTCTTCGATTTTCTGTACAATCTGCTGAACAGTATGAATACTACGGTGCTGAAGCCATTTCGAAACCCGGTTTGTTCCAAAGGCTGGAAATTGTCGATTTTTTTCGTGAGGCGGTTGAGATACGAGGCGATTGTTGTAGTTCTAAAGCAAGGTTTTATCACCTTTTTATGAGAACAGAACTACCGCACTCCCGCTCCACGCTTGTGGTGTTAAGCCGTGGTGTATAATGGAATTAAAAAAACTCGTGAGCTCTTTCAGGACTAGGATTCCGCTTGCTCTTGGAAGCTCTGTAATAATTCCGTCATTACCTGCCGCTTTATTGTTTTTAAGTTGCTCGAGAGAGTTGCAACGATGTGAAACAGAATTTTTCGGAACCTAACACTATTTCGTCCGAATTTCAAATTATAGTCCAAATTTTTTGGCTAATATTATTTGCATACGGAGAGAGAAGGAGTATAACTACAAAAGTGTAACTTTAAACTAAAGTTACACTTTTGTAGTTATACTCCTTTGCACTAGAGGGACAGATATTTACCTACCATTTTTTACAAGTAAAATATAAAGTTATATGTACTTTTAGTAGTAGTTTCATCGTTAAAGATTTTAACAGCACTATTCAAAGCAATTACATTTATTTTTAGGGTTCCGTATACAAAGGATAAAAACGGGAACCTTTTATTAAGACTCTACTGTCCATTTGTCTGTCACCAAGTTGTATCTCATGAACCGTGATAGCTAGACAGTTACAATTTTCACAGATGATGAATTTCTGTTGCCGCAACACAAACTAAAAACAGAATAAAATAAATATTGAAGTGTCGCTCTCATACAACAAACATGAATAGTTTGCCGTTTTTTGCTTGATATTATAATATAGTATCTAATGTTGTATATATAATGGTATGGAATAGTTCGTGCGCGAGTCCGACTCACACTTTGCCGTTTTTTACTTGAAGCTTATATTTGTTTCGGAACTTAAAATATGAAATAAAATACCATCTGCCAATTTTAAAGAAAAAAAAAACAATTTAATTGATGGTTGATTGCGTCATTGAATAGAATTGAAAGTCTATGGTACACAATATAGCCCTTTGATTCCACTTTACTATTCGAAACGCTTCAATACATATGCTATGAAATAGTAAAAAAACAATCCACGAAGCCCATTAACAATTTCCTCAAAATTGCGAAGCATTTAAAGATTTTTTTTTTATTTTAATAACTGTGTACATGATGGGCCAAACGAATGCCCCCTGGAGCGAAAGTACCCTAAATAATGAAGCTACCAAATTTTACTTAAAGAAAACATTTTTTTATTTTTAGAAAAAAAATAACTGCAATTAAATATTTTCTAAAAGTAACTAGGTAGTCCAGAACCGGGAATCGAACCCTTCACATGTAGAAGATAAAGATTCTGTATCTGTATATATAGACCAATAAAAAAAAACTCTAACCACACATTGCATTTAAAATTTCAGAACCGGTGTGAAAGTAAACAATAATCTAATATTGTAATGGAGCTAGAACAAGAAAGCAGAAGCATTAAACTATTAAAAATAGTCAAATATATCAGCGTGTGCTTTTAAAAACTCATCAAAAGTACCTATTGTCATATGCAAAGTGACACGCAATGATTTTTTAATATAGGTAAGGTGATTTTGAAAAACTTTGTGATAAGTGATTTAAATAATTTGTAGAGTACAAAATGATACCTACTATACTATTCGACTATTTCCTTATGTTCTTTTGATTTCAGATGCAATGTTAATTAAAGAGATTTGTTCTTTATTATTCACCCTTTCGATCGGTAAAAATTACAGGATGTTCATTTCTAAAGTAAACAGGTTCAAATCCCGGCTCTGGCAAGTGACTTTCGGAAAATATTTGAATTCAGTTATTTTTTGAAAAAAGAATGTTCCCTTTGGGTATCATTTGCTAGCTCCAATATTTATTTATAACAGGAACTTTCCCTCCAGAGAGCACTGGTTTGGTCCACCCTGTATATAAAAGGAAACCGTGACTATAACAACGCACAACTCAAATTACTGAACAGATTGGGTTAAAATTTGGCACATAGATAGAAATGTGATGTAGGTAGGCATCCACTAAGAATAAGCTTTTGAAAATTCAACCTTCAAAGCCATTAGAGGTTCCAACATCGAACATAACATGAACAAAGTTGCGGTGAGAAGCTTATACTAACAGAATTTGTTTAAACACGCTTATCAACGAAGATTCTGGGCCTAATTTAGATAAAAAATACTTCGTGAAGAAACACACAGAATTACAGCAAAGTTCCATCACACATGACCTTAACTTGACCTTGACTGCACGCACGTAAGTAAGGTCACTTTCATTCTCAAGTAATTTAAAATCTCATTAAGTATATGTTACAGGTGGTCAATTATGATAAATTTGATAGCTTCGGAGGCGTGGTTTGGTAACTGTAGCAACACGAAGCTTTACCAATATGTGATTTACTTATGTTGAGCATTTCTGACAATGGAAGATTAAGTTTAAAATAAATGCCTAACTTTTATTGTAAGTACTTTATACCTTTCAAAAATCGATGCAGTGCTATTTCTGTAAACGATTCTTCACTTAGATACGCCAATAAAGATAAAAATTAAATACATAATTTTGAATTAGGATACATAGATATTTAAATTATCATAAAAATAATGACGGATTGCATTAAATTTATACGTTGTGTCTCGTATGTAACATCTGGATATTTACAATGATACGAAACCTCGTTTGCTGTTGAATATCAGGTATAGTTGGCCAAATGTAAAAATACAACAATATAAACGATTTAATAATAAACTCTTGGAACAACTCACACAACGCTATCTGATCCCAAACTGAGCCGAACTTGCACTATGGAAACCAGTCTGATTATTTAACTGTCTATATATGTCTGATTATATATACTAGCTGTGTCCCGCGATGTTACCCGCGTTTATTAGCCTATGTGTTAATCCAGGGTGTCAGCTAACTTCATACCAAATTGTATTAAAATCGCTGCAGCCGTTTAGACGTGAAGAAGTAACAAACATACACAATCACATATATATATAATATATAATATATGTAATTTAATGCAGTCGAAGGCATTCATGAATTTCGATGAATTAAGTAAAGTGCCTCCGATCGCATGAAATTATATAATTATGTAGGGGATCTTGTTTCCATCTTTTTTGTGCAGGCAGGTTTTTTATTTTTAAAATTTATTTTTTATTAATACTTTTAGTGATTGTAGGATGTAATCAATGTAACAACTAACTTTTATCATAGCTATTGTCAAGTTATGTAAGTCAAGTGGAAATTGAAAAAAAAATGGTTGCTAACTAACTTTTTTAGTATTACAGTCATAATCATGTTATACCTATTTGCTTACAATGGACCCTTTAATTTGACACCCATATTGCAGTATTCAAAACAACTTTTTTTCACACCCCTTTACATTGACATCTCACAGCCGCCATGTTGGTTTTTTTTTTATAATAAACATCACATAGATATCTAAGGACACTTGGGAAATCAAGACAAATCTAACGACGCGACGTCTTAATTATAAAAATCCGTTCAGTGGTTTGTTAGCTATCAGGTAATAAAGAATATTACCTACATAAAATATACGAAAAACATAACCCTTTCTTATGTGGCGAAACTATAAGGGTTTTGCCTTTTAGGCTACGGAACCTTAAAAACGGGGTTTATTAAATTATACATGAAAAATGATTAACATTTGAATCAAGATTTTATAGGACTGTGGACTTGCTATAGAAACGTTAGTAGTTGCAAACACTTCGTAATCTATTTTATTACGTAACTAAGCACAATTATATAATTATAGCAAAAAGCCGGGTCTAGCGTCATATGATTTAGACTACAAAAACTTCGGTCAAGTCAGGTCAAACAGTACATGCCGAACTATTCGACCCCGTTGACATTTCCCATTTCATATAAACATGTCCTTTATTATGGTTTTGCCATTTCGTCAACTGGGCTAGACTCTCATATATGTGTTTATACCCGCAGTTGTCACGTTCTTGCCAGCGGAACGGAATGCGAATTGTATAAACCATGCAACGCGTAAGCTTAAAATATACAGTTCAAAACCAAGTAACAATTTTTCTTAATTTGAGGTGTTAATAACCTATTTCAAAGCAGTTTCGCTCAGCTTTTATGCCGACGACTTAAGACTGAAGTAAGCCTTAAAGCCGGTATAGGTACTGCTTCATTTTGCTTTTTTTTTCAAAATAACCCAAATTTTATTTTGACTGCCTCTGTGGCGCGGTAGGAGTGTATCTGACTGCTACGCAAGAGGTTGTGGGTTCAATCCCCACCCAGGATAAAACTTTGTGTGATGAGCACGATGGTTTATTCTGTGTCTGGTTGTTATTTATCTATAATATGTATGTATATTGAAATATATAAGTATGTTTATCAGTTGTCTGGTTTCCATAGTACAAGCTCTGCTTAGTTTGGGATCCCAAGATTATTATTACCGGCCCGCTCCGGCTTCGCACGGGTTTAAAATATATGGATGTTATTATACTATATAAACCTTCCTCTATCACCGTATCAAAATCCGTTGCGTAGTTATAAAGATTTAAGCAAACATAGGGATATAGGTACAGAGAAAGCGATTTTGTTTATTACTATGTAGTGATTATTATTTATTACTTATAATGTGACGACTCATTGTTTTGGTTTTACGAAATTAAGATATTTGAATTTGATTCCACCCATGACCACAATCGATACCAACGAATCAAACATCATCAAAACATCAACTAAATATAGGTATCGTACATTTATAATTACCGTGATTAAATATAGATAGGCACTCTAATAGCTTTTAGGGTTCCGTAGCCAAAATGGCAAAACAGAATTCTTATAGTTTAGCTCTGTGCTTCCATCCGTCTGTCTGTCTGTCCCCAGGTGGGCACAGAGTCCCTTAGTGCTAGAAAGCTGTAATCTGGCATGGATATACATGTTAATTACACTGACAAAGTGGTCGGTATCCTCCCCACGTAATGTGAGGTTGAGATTATTTTTCTTACCTTCCCCATTGTGTGGTACCCCACATTACGTTAGATAGGGTTTTTAAAAATATTTAGGGGTTGAGAATATTACTTTTTGATTTAGGGAGCCGTTTGTGAAATATTAGGCCTTAAAGTGCAAATGTTTGTTCGAGTCAAGTAAAAGTAAATGGTTGTTTTTGGAGATGTGAAAAACATCAGAGACGTAATATAATAATATGTAAAACTATTACAGTTAAGATTTCCAAGTTTACGAGTAACAGCAGGCCAAATGAGAAGTAACAAAAACTTTGTACAAATTTCATTAAAAAATACTTATTTAGCGTTGTTAGTAGTATGAAACAAAAACAACGAAACCCACTTCTTGTACCACATTATTGTGCTGGGTAGCTACGGAACCCTACACTGTACGTGGCCCGACATACACTTGCCCGGTTATAATCATTATCCGCAAGGTGTGGGTGCAGCCAAGGACAACATTCACTCAATCGATGCTGACCTTACACCATTTAAATTCATTTCATATTTTCATTACTAACATTAAAAGAACATCACGCATCTATCCTAAGGCTATATAAGAACCTGTTTAAGCATCAGACGGGTATTATAATTATTTGATTACTTGTATGAATGTGAGTATCTACGTGCGGTTAGCAATTAGGATATTATACGAAACGGGAAAAGACGCAATCATGTTAAGTATTTATTCTGAAATTGAGAAACCAGCACCAAGCAGAAATTTATGTTCTTTTGGTTTTGGTCTTAGGACGCATTCTGCATTTAAGTTTATAATTTGTATACATCGACATATCATTAAAAAAATATTAATACTATGAAAAAAAACTACTAATATAATGAAAATAAAACATTTATTTGACTGCCTCTGTGGCACGGTGGGAGTGTATCCGACTGCTACGCCAGAGGTCGTGGGTTCGATCCCCACCTAGGATAAAACTTTGTGTGATGAGCACGATGGTTTATTCTGTGTCTGGGTGTTATTTATCTATAATATCTATGTATTTAGAAATATATAAGTATGTTTATCAGTTGTCTGGTTGCCATAGTACAAGCTCTACTTAGTTTGGGATCAGACGACGTTGTGTGAGATGCCCCAAGATATTATTATTATTATTTTGAAAAGCACGGCATCTTGGCGCGCAAAATGTCATGACATTTTACGCGCCAAGATGCCACGGCAATCGCGACAGCCAATAAGGGGAACAGCGTGTCTTAATATCATAATATGTTACGTCATAATTTAATTTAACCAATAGCATTCGTTTCAACTACCTTGAATTTTCTACCCGATTTTTTAATTATAATGCTAGATGCATTTATTGAAATATATTAATGTAGACACAATTCTAAACCAATAAAAAATATTAAAAAAAATCTTCATTTAGCCTTAAACATTTCTGTTAGTCTATTTGTAACGTTAGTATATCCTAAGTTTATGATATTTGTGATTCCATTCCATTTGTGTGTTAAAGAGAACGAAGAATGAGTACAGAGATGACATATGATAGCAATGTATGGAAGCAAAGTATAAACCTATAATTCGCCGACTCTAAATTATTAATTGGAATAAAAGGCAGGAAGATGATTTTTATTTTTTTATTTTATTTAATAGGTTCACCAACAATTATTTACACTAACAATACATTAAAAACAAAGGTGAAATACGACAAAGAGTGTAACAATCACTTATAGGTAAACACCACGTGCACTAAATAAAGTAGAAACAATTATAGACTAACCCTACCATACACACATACCAACATTGTAAAAACTATAGTTTTAAAATTAAAGAGAAAAAAAAATACATAGTAGAACATAAAATAACAAAGAAAAATACTGCAAGGCTAACATATCTCTAGCAAACAATTCAAAATTCTAGATTTAAGTTTCGCAAGTGAATCGAAGTGGAGGTCTATTTGATCACTGCAATGATTTAGAACCTTACTAAGTCTTGCAAATGGCGAATTGCATCCTAAAACAGTCCGCCTGAATGGGGGACAGAGTGGGGTAATTGAGTTGCGAGGGAGTCTTGAAGGAACACGTAAATTAAAATAAGGTAACAATATGGGGCAGTCAACATATTGTTTAAAAATTTTACAAGCAAATAAAGCATCATTAAAGCATCTCCTCTTATCAAGAGTGACTAAGGCGAAGTGCTTCAATCGGGCATTATATGACTGATTTTTTTTTGATACTCCATTAGAAAATGCAAGATGCCACAGGAAGCGTTTTTGAACGCGTTCTATACGCAGACTATGTAAGGCATAATGAGGCCGCCATACCACACTACAATATTCCAAATGACTTCTAACCAAACTATTATAGAGGATAATTTTAGATTTGTTATGATTAAAGGCTTTACAATTTCTAATTACAAAGCCCAACATCCTTGAGAATTTTTTTATTATTTTGTCCAAGTGCGGGATAAAAGTTAGCTTTCTGTCAAACAAAACTCCAAGATCATTTATAGTATCTACCTCGCTGATTGCGATTAAATTAATGTTATAACTAGATTTAATTAAGTTATGCTTCCTAGAATATTTAACGTGATAACATTTTTTTGGATTTAAAAACATTTCATTATTACTACACCATTCAATAAGCCTATCGAGGTCTGATTGTAAGTAACAAACATCTTCTTCAGACGTAACTATTCTTAGGAATTTGAGGTCATCTGCAAACATAAAAATCTTGGAGTGGTGAAAACAAGCAGGTAAATCATTAATAAAGTAGTTAAATAAAACTGGGCCCAATATTGACCCCTGCGGTACTCCAGAAGAGATTTTATGTATTGTGGATTGAAACCCGTTAATTACAACGTAAAAAGATCTTTCTTCTAAATATGAGCTTATCCAATCAAGCAAGCTCCCTGTGATACCATACGCAACCAACTTGCGTACTAGAATTTTATGTGAGACCTTGTCAAAGGCTTTGGAAAAGTCAATATAGATTACATCGGCTTGGTGACCAGAATCAATAGCCGTTATCAGTGTCTCAGTGAATGGTACTAGATTCGTGCTGACACAAATCCGTGTTGGTGATCACTTAGATATAGTTTCAAGTGATCTTGAAAATATGGACAGATTATTGATTCGAAAAGTTTGGCAAATGTTGAAAGAACTGATATCGGTCTATAATTGTGAATGAAATCATCATTGTCTGATTTGTGAATAGGGACTACTTTGGCCATTTTCCATTTTTATGGAAAAATGTCCGATGACAAGGACTTGTTAAAGATCAATAACAGAGGATGGACCAACTCGGATGCGCCTGCTGTTATAAAGATTGGTGGTATTCTATCTGGACCTGTTCCTTTTTTAGTATCCAGAGCTTTTAACCTTATAAATAAGGATTCGGCGTTTATGATAGGCCTGATCAAAGATTGGCTGTAATTATTTAATAACATCAAAAACTCAGATTCAATAAGGTCATGTCTTAGATTTACATTAACGCTGTAAACGGAAGAGAAATACCTCGCAAATAACTCACAAATCTCTGTACCTTCAGATGCAGTTGTTGATCCGTCCGCCATTGTCATCGGATAGTTACTTGTACCGCCGTCGTTTTGCCTTTATGTATGCCCAAAATACCTTGGGATCTGTTTTCAGCTCATTTTCCACCTTACTATTATAATCCTTATAACAGACTGTTGCTAAATTATCACATTGATGATGATGATACCATTCCCGTATATAAATTTATTTAATTTCTTTCTATTTTGACGTGATACGTCTTATAAACCGGGTGCATACACGAAAAAATGTCACCGTCCATCACGCTCCGCCTGCTGACAGGCTAAGTGTAACGGTCCGTCACGTTCCGTTGTTGATGGGTTGAAGTATTGTGGCAGTCGGGCGCATGCGTGCGCATGCCATGCATGTCCACTAAAGCTATCACAGGCCTGGTTGTTTATTACAATGTCATCAATGTTTACCCATGATGTTATCACGTAAAAATATCGTCCGTAAACCAACTTTACATACACTTTTTTTTTTACATTTCCACCCGATTACTCCGACCGTGGTCCCAAGTCGTCTGGTGCAACCACAGAACATTAATGCCTACCAGAGGGTGCAACGACGTCACCAAGACGTCACAATGACTCGTAATTCTGAAATCTATGATAATAATAATAATCAGTGATTAAATAAGTTTATTCACTGAGAAACTGATGGAATCTTGCACATAAAATGACACGCATACACACACACACACATACACACACACACACACACACACACACACACACAGAGAGAGAGAGAGAGAGAGAGAGAGAGAGAGAGAGAGAGAGAGAGAGAGAGAGAGAGAGAGAGAGAGAGAGCGAGATACACACGTACGCGCGTTTACGCGATCGTACACACACACCGTTGGATTTAACATTATATTAATAAATTAAGTAAAAGATAAAAATAGCTGTAACACTGAATTATTTATTAGTTGTCGCAATTTTGTCTGCGTACATTTTCCCCGTTTTCGCAACATTTATCGTTGCTGCTCCGCTCCTATTGATCGTAGCGTAATGTTACGCCGCGTTCAAACAAACAAACAAACTCTTCAGCTTTATAATATTAGAATAGATGTAAGTTAGGATTGGAAGAGCGGAGCTTCCTGGTGCTCAAAAGGGAGCTCCAGACACTTTAACATTTTTATTTATTATTATTATTTACAGAAATATGAAGCTACTACATTCAATTCTCCATGTTGCGCACTACAATGACAGTGTTATTGTTCGAAGTCCTTATTTTCACATGTAATTATGCAACATGAAAGTAATTACGAAGCTGCCTAACATTCTCTGAATGGAGCCACAAGTAGAACAGGGTCGAGGAATATCCAATTCGTAGATGTAAAGCCTTATTGAACTATTTTAAAACTTTATTGGTGTAAGTACCCAATAAAAACCAGTCCATTTTGACACAAGCTCATGATAAAGAGACATGTAATTATGCAACATGAATGCCTCTGTGGCGCGGTGGGAGTGTATCCGACAGCTACGCAAGAGATTGTGGGTTCGATTCCCACACGGGGCACCACTTTGTGTGATCCACAAATTGTTGTTCCGAGTCTGGGTATACTTTGAGTCCGTAATTTGTATGTTTGTAAAGTCCCCCGCGACACAGGGCTTGTACCTCACTGCCGGAGTCGTCTTTAAAAAAAAAAGAGAAACATTTTACTATTTCGTGGCAAAATTATAGGTATGAATACATGTTGATAAAGTTTCGCGATTTGTCACACCAACGTCGTGTACAACGTCTTGATCGTGATTAATTAATCTTGTAGGAGTAATAATTGGCATCAATGAAGGATGTCCCCACAGAATAGAAGATCGATAACGAAGTACGTATTTACAGAACTAGACATGATTACTTACATCTGAACCAAAATCTCATCACCGAGGTCAAAATCACCCATTTGGGATTTTTTAATGGACCCGGATCTTCGAATGTATTGGTAAATAAGTTAATTTACTCGTAAACAACGGTTAATATTCGGTTCAACCCGGGAGAAACCTACATTACAATATTACAATAAAATTAAATATACAAAACATTTTATTTACTTCAGACTAGCTGTACTCCGCAACTTTGTTCTCTTTTTGTTTATATGTCTTGGGTACTCTTTGGATCTACTGGATTAATGTACATACGAAACCCAAATTAACCTAAGCGAAACGAACAAAGCAACCAGTTCTAATCTATTTTATCTTCATTAATAGGTACTTAGAGATAAATTTTAGTAAAGGAGATAATGAATGGAATTCCATACCATCTCATCTTAAACTCAGAGTAGAAAGTACAAACATAAGACGTGACATTGTTTTGTCAAGTACAACACAACAATTATGAATTCAAGGCTCCCATTAACGCCGATGTCATCCAATAATACAGATTGTAATGTAAAAATCAATGATTTTTGTACGCATATAAAAGTGCATGAATTCTAGGAATAAGGCACAGTTTGAATTTTGTGTTCTGAAGTTGAAGAGTACTAACGAATCAGAAATAATGAAACTGGTAAGTTTATAAAGTTTATAAATTAAAAGAAATTAGGTCAGTTTATTGTTCCTTTAGCCTAGAATTATAAACGTCTTAACACAGGAGAGGTTCTGCACCTCACCTGGACTAGTGATAATGATATTACTGTTTTGTTAAATTTGTACCTAGCTTCTAAATTTGTCCATCTAAACTCTTTCAGTGACCATCATAATAATTATATTCGAAGAATTCCAGGAATTACTGGATACAGGATGATACTGACATAACGCATACAAATATTTAGATCCTATATTGGTAGATCTATCTAAAGTATTAAAGCTTCTCTTCTATTCAAATATTTGTCGAGTTTATCACCAACGCTTCATTTTATATTTTCAAAGCTCTTTACTTTTGTTCACTTAAGAAGAAATACATTAAAATACTTACATCCAAAGAATAACTACAATAATAATATGATTTCACCATTTCAGTTCATCCTTACCACCGTATTAGCTCTAAGCTCAGCAGCTCAACTGCCTTCAAGGAACTATATTCCACAAGGCCAGGGGCAAGGTGGGCAAGGCGGCTTCCAATCTAACCAGGGCTTCCAATCCTCATCACATCTTGGTAATGGTGGATCAGGTGATACTGGAAACAGACGTCCGCAACAACAAGCTGAGAAGAATGCTGAAATTCTGAAACAAGACCAATCTGCTAGTGAAGATGGAAGTAAGTCTAATAATTATTAATTAGTGAGGTCGTGGTATCGAATCATACCCTATATATTACCGACGTGAAATCACTCCTATCACAAGCTAATGAGCTTAGCTAGAGGGTCTAACAGGATTTCTAGAAATGAGCGCCCACATTACTAGTTAATTTTAAAAAAATAGTATCTAACAATAAACTGGTAAAAATCTAATTTGTAGCATAATAGACTTAGAAACTGTCCCTTTTTAGAGAAGCTACGTAATCATAAAACAGCTATCTTCTTTTTAAAAAAAAACACCGATATCTACTCCCTTAATTATTTACACACAGTATGAACAATTAAATAATAATATCAGTTTATTCCTTTCAAAAGGTTTGATACAAATAGGATATTTTACAAATAATTGCTTAAGTAGACTTAAACCTATTGAGAGCTGAGTTCATACTAGGTTCGAAACCTGTATTACAAATCTCCGGGCTTTCTCCTTTGGCAGGAATAGATGAAGGAAATTGCAAACATGTTTTAATTTTTAATAATAAAAGTTAATGTTTTAATATAATAATATAAAAAATCTGCAGACATAAATTAATTAAAGATCCTTTAACATAATCTATACAATAGATGATCTCATGATGTCAGTATAACATTGCCAGTTAAAGATACATGCGGCCGGATCAAAATAATTTTATTTATAGACTAATCACGAATAGTAAATTAAGAAAATGAAAGCACTTTTGTTGTTACTGAGATTGTTGTTCTGGATTGCAAATGCCAAGGTTGATGCACAATTATAATTTATCAGTTTACTATCCCATGCACATTTGTGAATTAAGTTTAGGTTAAGAATGGGTTAAGAGATTTCTAACAATAGGTAAACTTTAGAAAAATATTTCGAAAACAACAAACCAAATAAATATAACTTAGAATATCGACGGTGAAAAAATATAAGATGTACAAACAAAAAGAAATAAAATCTACGTGTACTACTTAAACTTAAAAATAGTTATTTTAACTAACTATATTAATCTAACACAACCAAAGCTTTCTGACGCCTGCGAAAATAAAGCCAAAAGTATCATTGATAAATATTGCTATTATAATAGAACCTGCTGCCGCTGCTTTGATATTCACATGTACTTGTATTACTGAAGTTTCTATTCATAATAAATTATCTTTGACATATACAAACTTCCAATCATTTTTATTCCAGACTACCATTTTGCCTATGAAACTTCCAATGGTATAAGGGCTGAAGAAGCCGGTGACACAGTCAACGCTCAAGGGGGCTTTGCATACAAGGGAGATGATGGAAACACATACACAATAACATACACTGCAGGAGAAGGTGGTTTTAGACCTCAAGGTGAACACTTGCCAGTAGCACCACCAACACCTGAGGCTATCCTGGAAGCACTGAGAAAGAATGAGCAAGATGAGGCTGCTGGAATCTTTGATGATGGTAAGAATTATTGTAATACTTTGGAGTAAGACACTGGTTTTTGAGTTCAATTTTAGCATATTTGGATTGAATAGAATTTTTTACGCACCTTAATTAATTCATTGGCTATGCTATCAAAACGTACCATTTAGCATTTACCCTAGTTATAATTTTGTAAAAGTAGAATAGCGGTCTCAAAATATCCGTTCCTTACAATAGTATTTAATAATGTTTATCCGTCCATTTTCAGGCCAATACCGCCCTGACCAACAAAGCGGTGGCCAGAACAAGCCAGGCTTTGGCTCTTCAAACCACCAGGGCAGCTTCAATAGCAACAGTGGTTACAAGTATTGATCAAGAACCAAACAGCTGATTATACCTTGATACTAGCTTTAGTTAGTTTGTAAGATAAGTCCATGTACAAATTGTAATGTAAATAAAGAAGGTCACAGCATTTTAATGGTGCTGTTTTAATAATACCTAATAATCGCTAATTTATTTGAGGACATCTCCTATAGGAGAAATGACGCACACATCTGAGCCCAAATAAGACAGAGCCTGTACTATGGCAACCAGCAAAGCATTGCATAGGATGGGTTTATGGGGACATAGATTCCAAATATAAGATTGAAGCCTTTGGTCAATTTTAATCTGTACTAATATTATAAAGCTGAAGAGTTTGTTTGTTTGTTGGTTTGAACGCGGTAATCTCAGTAACTACTGGTTCGAATTCTAAAATTATTTTTATGTTGAGTAGCCCATTTATCGAGGAAGGCTATAGGTTATATAACATCACGCTACGACCAAAAGGAGCGGAGGAGACAAAAGAAGGAAAACGGGGAAAATTGACGCATTTGAAGTTGCGCGGGACAGCTAGTCTAAATAAAATGGGGTATTGAGCACCTTGTTAAATACACTATTGTGCATATAAATGAAATAGAAGAAATTATCTGTTTGTAATAACAAATTAACGGGTTTTTACTAAATGTATGAATGTTTACAATTTAATTTTACCAAAAATACGTTTTTTTAACTTTTGCTGGCAGAGCTGATGAGGTCCTAAGAAATCACTTAGGCTACATGAACTTCACTAAATATTATGGCTTTGATTCACGCAGATAAAGTTGCCGCAGCTATTACTAAAGTAAAAATAAACGCAAGACTTTGTAAATTAAAAACTTACTGAACAATTTATTTCAAACGTTTAGCGCCACCTATGTTTTTTACCTCGAACTAATCAAGCTTTTGGTCGACTAACCGATAAAGCTCGATACGAAAATATAACTCTTGACGTTGTTGTTTCATAAAATATTTTCTTGAAGATTAGTTCCAATTATTGATACAAGTCTCTTACTGTGAAACCTATGGATTAATGAATGAATCTGGAGGATTAACGCATTAAGATTGAATTTTTTTTACTTATAGGAAACATTATTTTTTAATAAAACAGTAATGAAACCAAAATTTTGTTGAGAGAGTAGCCGTTTCAGGGCACTGTGGGAGGTTTTTAGGGTTCCGTAGCAAAACAAGGAATCCTTACAGTTTCGCCATGTCCGTCCGTCCGAAATCGTTAGAACTAGACTACACCTTATGTACACAGTTATGCAAATATTTATCTTTAGAAAGCCGTAATTTGGCATAGACTTAGTGTTAATATAATTTATTACTCCTAAAAATGTAAGTAGATGTTTTATACCATTAAATAACTTACGATTTAGTAACATAAATGCTGGAGTCAGTAGTAGGTTCGAAATCTGTATGATAGATCTCCAGGCTCTCTTCTTTGCAATCGTGAAAGGTAAGATAAGGTAGTCTTAAATGTAGTACATACGAGTGTATTCGAGAAAATGAAAGAACTGGAAATGAGTGTTATGTAGGTGTGCGTGTGTGTGGAAATGTGTGTGTGAGTGTGTGTAAGTGTGGTTGATATGAGGGTGTATGGTTTGTCCGAGAAATTAATAAATGGTTTTTAAGAATCTTTTTATTTGATTATAGTCCAGACTTAGCAGCCAATCAATGACGGTTATACATACTATACATACATACTATATATACATACTTACACCGACAAAGTGCTAAAATAAAGTCTTGAGAAAAATATTTTGAAGGGTACTTTCCCTACATTTGAACACGCATCACGCAAAAACTGCCAGAGATTCGGTTGAAATTTTACACGTGCAATCTAATAGATGCGGATTAACATTTAGACTATAAATTACCAGGATTTTTCCCATAGGAGCTAAGCAGTAAGGGATAATGTCTGTAGCTATTTTTCACTATAAAACTGTAACTACTTGACAGATCTTTATGAAAATTTGCAGTTTTATAGTATACTATAGGCCATTATTTACACTATGAATCATTACGCTAACGTCTATGAGGAACGAGCAGCAACGTATTTTATGTCGCACAATAATGGTTTATCACAAAATTTTCCACAATATGCACCTAGGTAAGATATCTATAGGTATTGCATGCACTGCGGAGAGTATTGAATTAATGACATTTTCTAGAATTTATGTGTTCCTTGCAAAGATGTTCGTTCCCAAAAAAAAAAACATTACATGCGTAAAAAAATAGTATGAAAATATAAAAGTATGAAATGAAATTGTTCACCATGATCAAATAATTCCATATTTGTGAAAACATTTATTAGGGTTATAGGTGCTTGCGATCACGGATTCGTTTCTTGCTGAGTGGCAACATTGTCCTATTTAATTATGGTTTTTAATGTACTAAAACCATCTTGAATATATTAATAAAAAACAATAAGTATTACAAGAAACTTCACTGGTTTTGTAAAGTAGATGGCGTTGTATTCAATAATGTTCTATACTTAGTAAAATAAGTTTAAAAATAGTATTTAAAAGAAACACATTGCTATAATTTTTAGAAATGTTTGTCCGTTTGTTTGACCACGCATCACACAGGTGCATCGAGGATGGTCACATGGTCTGGGATTATGGTTGGGTATTAAGGGTTCATCAATTCAACGATAATGAATGATGCAAATTCGGCCAAGTGTGAGTAGTTCGGGCGACGGGAGGAGAGGGGTGGGGGATTATTGTCTGTCACGCGGACCAAATGTATGGTGAAGGCTTGAAAATTCATGAGTCTGGGGGAGGGGGTGGGGTGCATGTCTTTTTTATTTATTCATTGTAACGTAAGAAATCATATAAAAACAGTCCGCAGAGTTCAAATAATTTAAAAAAAAAACCATTGAATATATTGCTAATATTTGACCTATTTGGACGCTCGCGTTGCCCATAGATTAGTATGTACCTAGGTATATATCTGATGCTGCCATATTCGCAGGCATGACATGACACACATGACACGATTTGTGTTTGTTTACTAAATTGTTACAGCAGTTTTAAAAGCATTTTCAGTTGTATTTCTTTGCAGACAATGGAAAATCCTGAAAAAACATTTTATAAGTATTGTGCTGCGACACTACATGAAGTACACCCCATTTTTAGCCAAAATGGCTAACGGAACCCTTATAGTTTCCTTATGTCCTGCCGTCCGTAGCTCAGCTCAGAGACTTGTAGTGCTAGAAGATTGCAATTTTGCATGAATACACATATTACTTACGCCGATAAAGGGTTTGTTTGAGGGTACCTCTCCTATGTGTAAAGTGAGGATGTGATTTTTTTTCTCACCTACCCCATCATGTGGGGTATCATTAGATAAGTCTTTTAAAAAGCGTTTAGGGTTTGTGAAGACTATTTTTTGATTTAAGGATCCCTTTGTGAAATATTAAGCTTTCTAATGAAAATGTTTGTTAGCATCAAGTGTCCCCCTGCCAGTTAGTGTGAAAAAAATCCGATACCGATGAAAAAAAACAATAAGCAAAATGAAAAAGTATACGCTCATAGTCCTAAAGAAGCTGCTTAAGTGGTCGGAAAGGTACAGTGTGGTCATCATCCTGCGTCAGTGATGGTTTAGTGGGGAGTGTCTTATCAAGGTGTCACAAAGCTACATTTTTGTGAAAAAGGAGTGAAAACTTCAGCCAAAGTGCATCAAGATAAGTGAAATCGTGTTGTGCAACCTCTCAGCAATACACTTTTTAAAAATGTACCGTTAACTTTCCAGCAGGACTCTGCACCTTTGTCACAAGACACGAACTACCCAAGCCAATGTTCCGGACTTTATAAGAGCTGAAGACTGGCCCTCATCTAGCCCAGACCTCAATCCTTTAGATTACAAATTATGGTCAGTTGCTCTAAACGACACGGCGACATTGAATCTCTTAATAAATCTCTGAAGCAAGCAGTGGCGAAATTTCCCATGGAAATAGTGCGTAAATCCATAAATTCGTGGCCAGACAGACTAAAGGCCTGTATAAAAGCCAAAGGTGGCCATTTTGGATACAATATTGTTTTTATTTTTTACTGAGACTTTAATAAATATGCACATATACTCGTAAGTTTTAGTAATATTACATTAGTTCATTTAAAAAAAAATGCATTTTCATTTGTAATGACTTATGGCCGGAATAGGTATATTACAACATGTAACAGAAAGATTAAGTTCAAGGTTATGTAATCAATATACACATGATACTGAGTACACATACCTAATTGACCGCCTCTGTGGCGCGGTAGGAGTGTGTCCGACTGCTACGCAAGAGGTCGTGGGTTGGATTCCCACACGGGACAGTACTTTGTGTGATCCACAAACTGTTGTTCTGTTTCTGGGCGTATTTTGTGTCCGTGACTTGTATGTTTGTAAAGTCCCCCGTGACACAGGGCTTGTAACCTACTGCGGGGATCGTCTTTTATAAGTTTATTTAATAATGGAAAAGGTATCAATTAGCACGGCTTTATTGGCGTAGAAATATTTACGCGGTTGATGGTACGATGGTTTTATATCGACATCTTCACTACATAGTATAAAACAAAGTCGCTTTCTCTGTCCCTATATCCCTATGTATGCTTAAATCTTTAAAACTACGCAACGGATTTTGATGCGGTTTTTTTAATAGATAGAGTGATTGAAAAGGAAGGTTTATATGTATAATAACATCCATATATTTTATACCTGTGCGAAGCCGGAGCGGGCCGCTAGTGTATTATAAAGCTGAAGCGTTTGTTTGGTTGAACGCGATAATCTCAGTAACTATTGGTTTGAATTAAAAAAATATTTTAGTGTTGCATAGCCCATTTATCGAAGAAGGTTGTAGGCAATAAAACATCATGCTACGACCCATAGTTGCAGTATTTACAATGTTGCAAAGGTTATTTTCGTCTCGTCAAAAAGTTGGGACCAATTGTGCGATGAGTATGCTGAAGTCCCACTTAATTTGGTCATATACGAGTACTACGCAGCTACTATTAATAATGTCAAAACAATCATCTGGTAGTTATTTTTATTACTGAAATATAAAACTATCCTTTTAGAAAATATCATTATATTTTTATTCATAGAATAAATAAATTTCTCGCCGTATATCACTGGTAACCATCATGACTACTTCAGATTACTCACATTTAACACTTTTTAATATATTCATACATCATTTTTAATTATAGCCTTTTAGTATTGCTACAAATCTGTAAGTATTTTTAAAAACTTCTTTCCTAATGACGCACTTTCTCTTAGAAAAATTATAATATCACAATTCATTAATTTACCGATTAATATACTCACAGAAAAGTTTTACAAAAAATAAAGCAGAGCACATTTCTTGCAATTTTAGATGCATTACAAAGATCATTAAAACTCAGCCAATCAGGATGCGTAATTGATGTACAAATGTAGTGCAAACGCTCCGAAATATGCTCTACCTTATTTTTTAAGCAATTAATTACAACTAAATAGCGTTTATTATGCCGATGTTTAGAATTTGTATGGCTGTCTGTAGCCAGCGGAGGCTTGAGCTCTGGCGGTGTACTGCTGCTGCTGCTGGAAACCAGCGGCATCGCCGTATTTGCCAGGGTTGTACTGACCTGAAAATTACACAAAAAATTGTGAAAACTTTTCGATCACTTCATAATTCGATGAGACCAAAAGTCATAATATGTCATACCATAGAGTCATCTAAGATAAACGGCATAAAGATTGGAGACAGTGAGGGGCTTTTCAGTTACCTATATGTGGATCTAATGGTCGCAACATTGCATAACTCCGCTAATTTAATCTATAAATCAGCATGGTTATCACTGCATCATGCAAGATGATCGTGATGAAGTGAATATAAAAGCACCAATTAACTTTTGAGGAGATGTTGATCAGATTATAAAATTATAAAACAGGTTAATGAATCTCATTGTTTGCGTGTTCAATGCTACAAATGGATAAAATAAGTTTATTACTCCTCTATTCAAAATACGCAATGAAATTTGTCGAAACTAAATTAGACTAAACAAACAAATTCCCATCGTTCATACTAATCACTGTTCTTAAACGATTGACCTTCTCCGTGGGACAATCCCTTCACTACACTGACCTATTGTTCACAAAACAGTAGTCATTATCAACTACAATCTTTAGTTCCCGTACATTATCTTTTACAACCCTAAATCTTTTTCAAATCAAACAAATAACAACCTTAATAAAACGCATCAGAGTCTACTGCAATTGCAATCCAATATTTGCATTTCAAGAATTGGTTTAGTTCCAATTTAGTATCAAGCGAAATTCGACTTTATTGTTCAAGACATACGACGTAACGCTACAGTTAGTGAAGAGTTCAAATCTTTTCGATATGCTTCGATTTCGTTGCTAAGATAATTGAGACTTCGTGCAAATAAAGATAAGATGCAAATTCGTTTAAGTACGAAGTGGTCATGGTGAAAGGTCATTGAGAAATAATGTAAAGGTCACACACACACACTGGTGTAAGATGCAGATGATGAATTAGTTACGGATTTGTTTGTATGTTCAAGCTTAAGGTTTTTCCTCACAAAATAAGCAGTGTTGTACCACATGTTAAAAAACAGAAAATATTAAGAATGGGTACCTATTCTTAAATACAATAATTTCACATACTTATAAAACTTTATTTATATAAAAAATGACTTAGAAATTTGTTACAAGTAGCAATTAAACAAATAAGTTTTTAGATTTTTCTTCCCAAATTATATGAATGTTAAAACCTCAATTTAGATGCGTTTTAAAATAATTTAATTACCGATAGGTATGTGTTGCAATGTTGACATCGTAAGAACCAGAGCCCTCATCTATATTCAGTGACATTTCCCACAGATTATAAATATATCAATCATGTATATTTACAAAAAGTTGTTATTAATAAGTGTCTTAGAGGGCCATTTACTGCAATTTATTTGATGTAATGCAATTTTAGGATCGTGTTTATTACATTTTGACAAATTATGTTTGTGATATCACGCTCTTATATAAAATTATATTCACAAAAGTAATGACATACTGATGTTACTTTATGAATTTATGTGGACTTGGGCTTTGCAAGCATAAAAACTGACCGGGTCGGTTTAAGATCACTGTCGGTGTAACTCGGTTGAAACGTCAAGCAATCTGTATGGTAAATACTGAACTAGCATATATGAGTTTATTACCGCGTCGATATTATGTAATAGTGATTTCTTATTCAGTAATATTGTTAGGTTTAGTGAATTCAGCAAATGATAACAAAGAGTATGTAGGTACAACATTTTTAAGCTAATGTAAAATTATTTTTTCGAAAATCTTGCTCATCAAAAGGAAAAGTAGATGATTGTAATGACAGCCTACTACAATACATTACGATACGACTATTAAAAAAGTGCCTCAGATGCTTTATGAACACACGACCACACAGAGATTTTAATAAGGACCATAACTAACAAAGCAATAATACTCGCATATTTTCCTTCACAAAATGGTGCTCTTTTTTGCACAAACTTGCTCAGTTTTTATTTGTATCTATAATCTCGCTACAACAAAGAGACATTTGCAGTTGTTGCATTTCATCATTCAAATGCGCAATCCAAATAGTTGATATGTTACTTTGACAGTGTGAGATATTGTATTAGATTTGTGTTTTCCCACTGTATAATTAGCTAGGTATTTTACTTCTATAAGTGTTAACTTTGCAATTCCAATACAAAGTCGTTCAATGTAATTTTAGACTGGCCTGTTGCTCTCATGATTAGAAATCCTGACTGCTAAGTCAGAGGTTTTCGATTTTAAGTTCGAGATTTCGATTTCCATACTAGATAATTATGGCACGAAGAAATTTTTCGTGTATCTAGTTCGTTTTTATCTATAACAAGCTGAACTCGACCACGCTTCGCTGTGGCTTTTAAAGCCAGGAATACTCGCTGGCCTTCCCAGAACATTCTGCTAAAGTTTTATCACAATCTGATCAATGCTTTCAGAACGCATAAAGAACATAATAGACAAACATTGATTTTTATTGTAAGTACCTATGTTTATCTGTTGTCTTCTAGCTTTAGTTTAGGCTCTGCCTAGATTGAGATTATTTCCCTTCACAGTATACTTTGTATCCATTGAGTAGTTGTAATTTTTCAAAAAAATGACATTGATCTTACCGTCATCGATGATACCAGCGGCTTCGTCTCTAGCGTTCTGTTCAAGAGCCTTCAAGATGGCTTCAGGAGTGGGAGGAGCAGTGGGGAAGTGAGCACCCTGGGGTTGGAAACCACCAGCGCCAGCAGCGTAGCTCACGGAGTAGATCTGACCATCGTCACCGGTGTACTGGAAACCACCCTGAGCCTGGATACCGTCAGCCTGGAAATTTCAGATTAATAACGTTTAGAAATGCAATAGCAGATGATGACTGACCAACATATTAGTATTACTCTATGATAAATCAACTTAATAAAACACATTAATTTCGAATATCATTTTTTTTCGTTTTCCCAGCCATTAGGCTCATTGAATGAAATTGTTTCGGTTCTTTAGGAGGCTTACTTATTATTCCCACAGGCGGCGTCATTATTATTGTTCAAAGTTTCATCCTATAAGTACGCTTATGATTTGGTACTAACAGTAAGATTTCAAATTTAAGCCATCATAAATCTAAATTACAACATTTTTGTCAATTCAGTCTTCCCAACAGGTAAGATCGAAAAAGATAAAAAGCAACAATGAAATCTAAGGCTTCAATTTTATTAAGATTTAAACGCGTTATGCAATGAGAAGGACATTGTATTGTTAAACATTTATTATTGTCTCACAATATTTACATTTAATGCGGCTATGGATGATACAAAATTGTTATTATCTAAATGCCGATGTAATAAATGTCAGATAAATTGTCAGTTATTCCATTCACTCAAAGTATGAGGTTAATTGAAATACAATTGCATGGGACCTTGACATCTTCTTAGATCAACATAAAGGTCAGATGATGAGCTGATAATGAAGTTTCGTAAAATTTAAAGAATATGGTAAGTATATTCCCACCTGAGTTCCCATTGTCTGTAATTCAGACTAGTTCTATTTATTGTGGTTTCTAAAATAATTACTGTATTTAAGCTAGATAATGTTGATCCTGACTAAGATAAAGATGGAACATACATAGGATTAAACCCAGCCGTGATGACTTCTATAATCTATCTATTTATTAAAATATATAAGCATTCAAATTCCGGAAACAGGTTTTATGCTCTTTGACGTAAAAACTCCGGTCCAGATTTTTATAAAATTTTCATCATCACTCACACACATAATGCAGGCAAAGCTGTGGGGAAAGGCAAATATATTGTAAAGTAACTTTTCAACTACAGCATCGTGTGTATGCCTAACTTAACTGACAGCTACAATATCATTCCATCACAGACTTCTATTACAAAATAGGTTACACATGTAACACTACATATTGAAATCGTAATATTTTCTCGTTGAACTTACTTCCTTGACAAGTTGTAGTGTATTGAAAACACAATGGGTATTAAAATGTAACTGTTTATAACATGATAGTAACACAGGTCACAGGTCAAAAACTTTGCTTCTGTATTGTGAAACTTCCTGGTGACTGAAACTGTCTGTTTTAATATTCGTCAAAATTTGTTAGTTGATAAATAATAATACTATGTATTGGATTCTGGAAAAATATAAGGTTCTTTTAATAATACTGCCTAAATAAAATGTTGGAATGCTTGTGGAACTAATATCAATTCCATTCTAAACAAATATGCAAAAAAAAAAATAGTTCTGTACTTCTTTTTTCACGGTTTGTCAACTGTTTTTTTTTTTTTATTAGGTGTCTTTAAAAACTTAAGTTTTGAAAAACTGTGTAATGAATTTTGAAATAAAAATGGCCATTGAATGATCGCTTGCTTAAATAAAACATAATCATAAGAAAATTGGTAAGAAGTTGCAAACGAAAATGACTTAAAGCGATTATAGTACGAATCATTTTGGAAGGACAAAAAGATAATTGCATTAATTATTTAACATTCCCAATGCTTCAGTAAACAACATTATTTTTAATTAAGCTTAGATTAAAAAGAAAGGTATAAAAAGAGACTTAGAGCAAAATATATCGCACAAGCGATATCGAAATTTAGAAAATGACATATTGGAATTCTTGCAATTATTCTGAACCAGTGTTGAAGTGAAGACCGTATAATGCACAAGCATTAAATTACTAAATAATAAATGGCTAGTAACAATTTAATGTGAACATAAAACCACCTTTTATTATAGTAAACAAATTCATCGGCACGTCGAGATTTACCTTGTCTTTATAACATTACCCAGTTTTCATGAAAGGTAGCTATCATGACATAAGAGGATAGGAATTTACTCAGAAGTCTGTATTGAACATAATTTAAATACTTAAAACATAATTGCAATTAGCCAGCACAACAAATACAAATCAAATCAAGGAGTAATCAAATTCCGCCGTGGGTGAAGGAAACTATTCCTTAAGGGACACCCTCATCTCCGGCCATGGACCTACAAGGCGTAACAATGAGTGATTTCTTAGTCAGTTTGAGTCCGACCTGCCGAGCCCTTGACTCGATTTTGACACACGTTAAAAAAAGGTGTTATCAAATTAAGGCAACATTACTTAAACTTCATTTATTAGTTAACTACAATAAAGAAAACTGGTGCTATTGATAGCAATTTGGGAGAAAACTCGGCTCATAATAATACAGAATATTATCTTAAGTTAATATTTACACAAATAATAGTATATTTTTTTAAAATTAGATTAGGGTGTTTCAAATTTTAGATCAGACTAGTACTAATCTCAACGGAGACCTAATCAAATTAGTTGGAGATAATAATATTAAAGTGCAGAAATACAGAGCACTCTCTATTTGCTTATTCCCTTCCATACATATTACAAAAGGGAAATAAGGAAAGTGTCGACTTCACTAACCTTTGTAGTAATAGTACACTGGCCAGGGTTCCGCCGACAACAACAAGACTTCCATTTCAATTTGGACGGTAATTTGACAAATCAAATGGAAGTCTATACTTGTGTAACATAATAACAACGGCCATTTATCATAGAAAGAAAATAAATTGCAGTCACTTTGTATGAAGTAGCCAGTCCATGGTACTAGTACTCACTATAGAAGTCAGTGATCGATATCAATGAAATTATGAAACCGACTCCACATGTTGACCCTAACATCGGTCCCAACGCTACTCGCCCAACGTTGGAACGAATGTTATTCTAGATCCACATGTTTGGCGAGTGGCAGTAAAACCAATGTTGGGGCCAGCATGTGGAGCCGGTGTGAGGCTTAATATCTTGACAAGAACTAGTATGATCACACGTTAACTACTTAGTTGCTAATACAAATGCTTATCTGACATTTAGACAGAAGATAAATTGTTCCTAACAACTATATTGCGCACTTAACGTAACAATCTCGTCAATTTGATTAAACACTTCAAATGTCATGTGTTCTCGTCTATACAAGGGAATTTATTGCTTGATACTATGATGCAAGTGAGATTCAACGAAATTATATTCCTTTTTTGGAAAGAAGTTAGCACAAATAACACTATAATTTGAGTGGTTTGCGATGTCTTTATTCCACTGAATATTACTGTTTCTAAGAGATAATTTAGTGAGAACCATGAGAAATACATTATTCAGATCGTTTGAACGTGAATTGAAACATTAGGGAGATATAAAATACCTATAGTCGGCTGCTAGTCGACAAGGTAAACCTTAATATAACTGTTAGAACGCAAATAATGGCAAATAAATAAACGAAGATTAAATAAACGAAAATAATTAAAAAATGCATCCGTTGGAAACTGTCACTTATGCTATCCGACACCTACTGTCTTGGTCGTTCCTATGTTCCTATCTAGGTCCTTATTCTCTATGTTTTTATTTTCGTTTTCGCGGCTAGCCCGCGTGAACAGGAGCATGCGCGGAGCGCTTAAGGATGACAAGATTTTGACAGTTACAAACGCGAGCTTAACGTGAAACCGAAAAAAAAATATAGTGAATAAGGACCCAAACCTCGATCTATCCCGATTGCCGTGCTGATTCGTCGCTGACTACAAACACTTCATCGCATCCTTGTTCACTACGGAGCCCACATATATTGTGGCACTATTGTCAAAAAGCAGGCTTCTACAGTATGTTTAGAAAGACTACAGAGACATATTTTTTGTAATATAATGTATTACATATTTATGAAATAATAAAATATTTAATTGGGCCGCTAATGAAACATAAGTTACAGTATTTACGTATATTCTTTAGTACCTACTATTTATCTACAAGAAAATTAAAACTACATTACGAGTAATGCAATACTTAAGACAGATCTTTAAGCTAAACTAAAATAACGTATATCTATAATTTATTGCACTATTAGTTATAACTAAAAGTTATCGATAAATATTATCTACAAAACCGAGAGTTGTAAATCAGACAGTTTGCATAATAGGTGACCTTTCATTCTGCGTCTGTGGTCAGTACCCTTTGCGGTCTAGTCGCATGTGGGTAGGTCAAAAAGATTACTGGGTCAGAGTATAGAGTACAGTATGGGAGTGGTTAGAGTTTTAGATTGCTATCTTTGGTTAATTTATTAAAAAAACCGGGTAAGAGTATGTCGGACAATGTGCAGTGTAGGGTTGCGCAACTATCACTACAAAGAAATGAAAAATTGCTAAATGTGAAAAAATACTATCTGATAAAGTATACCAGCAAACGATTGGTATCTACATCTAATGGCACTTACGTCTTTTTTATTGACAAACGCAGTTTTTCGGCAATAACTCAAAGACGGTAAATCCGATGAATCCATGTTGAAAATAATTATAGTTGAAAGTATTTATTTAGCGTTACCTGTTAACTATCGAACTAAGTAGGCTCATACAAGACACCTTTACTCAAAATTTTATCTATTTACAAGTTTTTCAGTAAAATGTCTGTGACATACGGACGGAGAGGCAGACAGACAGACGGACATGCCGAACCCCTAAAAGTACCTTTGTTATCTCTGTCAAATTTATACTGGATGCCGATTTAGTAAGTGGGATCCCTGCAGATGGGGAATCACCATGATTCACATTGAAATCGCTTTCAGAATCAAACCTAATTTGTAATCTGCATTCAGTATATTTTTAATATTGGCGATGCTACCGGCCCTCTGTTTGGTTTGGTTGACTATTTTTATTATGTTTTATGTATTTCTTAAAGGAGACCTGTATCCCAGCCGTGAAAACGTTACAAGGCTGATTGTTTGATGGCAAATAACTTTCATCTTTAAGAGTGGTAATAGATTTAAATGTGTGTTGACACACCTTTTCATAACATTTAAAAAAGTTATATATTGTCATATGAGCTCAGTTTATAGGCCTTCATATCTACTCCTTTAAAAAAACAACACGCATATTAAAATAGGTAATATTCATGAGAAACGCCAACGATTAGTCATCTATCCTCGGTCTAATGTAAATACTAATTATAGTTCATTACGTTTAGTTTCATGCGCCTGTCTCAACACAAATGATTCTACACAATAGTACATTCAAATTTCAACATCAGAACATAAACATTATTTTCGCTTAGATTTGCTATAATCTGGCAAATTGCCACACGGAGTGACTTACTTGATAGTTCTTGAAATCAAGTATTCTGATTTAATGCTAAGGATGTACAAAACAATTTGAAGTCTTTGCGATATGGAATTTAACGCCGTAAAAATAAGGACAGCCCTGAATTTTATTTTTTGCGTTTAATCTCTACATTCTTGGTATCAGCATTACAGTGATATTATAATGATTTGCAAGGTTTTAAAACAGCGGCGCATGAGTTTTTTGACACCTTCTCCTCATGTAAGTGTCAAATTTTGGAAATGCCATCTAGATCCTAACTCCAAAGCTTTGACGATTCCAACATTTTTTTTTGTTTTAATTGGTATATATATGGATTTTTAGTTATGTTTGTAAAGCAACAGGATCAACTTTTTTACTGTATTTGGCGTACATTGTTTTTAGGATGAAAGAGACCATCGCACAAGATTTAGCAGGTTTAATCTCTACTTATTATCAAGAAAAGAAAAATAAAATAGACCTACCTCTTGACCCTGTTCCTCAGCCTTGATACCGTTTTCCGTCTCGTAGTTGTATCTGAAAGAGTCTTCTTTCACATCTGAGTCCAGAGCCAAGATCCTGGCGTTCTTCTCATAGGCGGCCTGAGGACGGTTGGACTGCTCAGTGTAGGCAGGGGCGAAAGCCGAGGCGGCGATGCCGAAGAAGGCGGAGATCAGGAACTGTAGAAAAATGATAATGTTCAGTATGATGTTTTTTTTAACGTTCAGTATGATTACTAGTGGTTATGCGGTAATATAGTTGTATTCTTCTGGCGATTTAGCAACTGCATCAATACTGCATCATTATGGTGACTTCTCATATTTGATTATTGCATCTAATTAGTGCAATTTAATTATATTGATTCTTTGAGATAGGATTTTGACGATAATAGAAGAAGACGCGGAGTTTATTATCAAATTCGCAATCGTGAAATCATGAATTTGAAGCCCAAGAACGATATCAACGGACGCGTACCTAACTACATGTAACTCAAGCAATTTTACTTAGCTAGAGGTTATTAAAATTACTAGTAAAGTGCATTGTGTCATCTTTTAAAAGTGGCTAGATAATCTTTACTTAATATTATAAGGCTAAAGAGTTTGTTTGAACGCGATAATCTCAGGAACCACGGGTTCGAATTTACTGTTGGATAGTCCATTTATCGAGGAAGGCTATAGACTATATAACATTGCGCTATGACCAACAGGAGCAGAGTAGCAATAAAAACTGACGCATACGAAGTTGCGCGGGTCAGTTAGTAATCAATATAGCTCATAGATGATTTGTTATCCTTTCTCAATAAGCCTCAAGGAAACACAATGTTCTAAGCATGTCTTAATGAAAGTATATTCGTTCGTTAGTAACAAAGATTTGAATGCGCAATTATCATACTATGTAATATGGGAGTAACAACAGGCTATAATGTTATGTAATTTTAATTAAAATTTGTAAGTTAATCACACATCACATCTAGATATTAATATCTTTAGGGTTACGCAGAATGTTACGTGTGTCAGATTTTAGAGTCTGATATAATTTGAACTAAAACTAGAATCATTAGTTTTATGTTCTTCTCCTAAACAACGTTAGTAAAAAATGTATTTTATTAACCTAAGCAATCTGTGTATTGTGTACGTTTATTGTGTGTTTTTACAACTGAGGAGCTTAATTAAATGCTTTTTTCATTTATTTTTTTTGCTTAATAGAAAGATTATAATCATATTAATTCTCTGTAAGGGTTGGGTTGCCTCATCAATAGAAGTAAGAATAATCGTAGTAATTGTCATAATTTGTCTACCGTTGTAATTATTTGGTTCATATTACCTTGTTTATTCGATTATTTTTTTTATAACTTTACTTTGTAATCTTGTTGTAACGAGAGCTATTTTTAGTTATTATTTTATTATCAGTGCATTGTTTCGTAAGACAAAAATATACTATAAACTATTAAATTATATTTTCTCACAGTTTAACTAATTGGATGGTCGCACTATTGTTTTTGTCTAATTGGACTAACAAAGTCACCTTTGCTGTTAAAGACCGGAAATATTTCCATATAAATAAATATATATTTTATATATTTTTTTATGTGATTACATTATATTGCATCGTAATTTTTTAGAAGACGTGAATAATATGCATATAGTAGTATCCTTTTTGAAGTTTTTTTTACAGTAGATGCGACAATTCAAAAATCTAGATTAATTATTTTTTTGAATTGTCGCCTCTTAGTTCGTTTTTAATTTTTACGTTAACAATTTTATTTAGTGCATTTTTTTTAAACAATGTTAATATAATCTGCTATACTAATGTAGTAAAGCTAACCAATTTTGTTTAAACACGCTAATTTGTGACTACTACTATTTTTTACTACTACCTACTATTTTTTTATTTAACCCTTAAATTAATACTAGATTTGTAGATAAGCATTAACACAACCGATGCAGTTTATAATTTGCAATATTTAATTATATTACACATGGAAAGATTACATTTTTAAGCACTACAATCTAGATTACATAAACCTAAAACAAAAAGTTTCACAAGTATTCACAATCGGATGTAATGATAGAATGTGTACACCCATTGTTTTAATGTTTTGACACCAACCTGTCAAGAACAGGTGTTCGTTTATAGGTACATATTTTTGTGGTACTTTTTATTTGACGTCTATTAAGTGCCATTGAATTCTTAATACGTTTTTTGTGTAAAATCGTAAGTTATCAGTACTAATTTCATAAATGTGAAAGTAAATCTGTTTGTCTGTTACGCTTTCGCGCTCAAACGACTAAACCGATTTAGATGAAATTTGGTATGGAGATAGTTTGAGTCCCGGGGAAGAACATAGGATAGTTTTTATCGCGATAACCGACATCCTAGTCGATAGGAAAAAGCTAGTAATTTTATAAATGTGACGGTACTACTATTATAATTGCAAAAGTTTGGATGTATATACCTACGTTTTTTATTTAATCCCTACAAAACATCTCGATGAAATTTGACACAGAGATGGATTATAATCTGTAATAGCACATAGGTTACTATTTATTCTTTAGAAAATGCGATTTTTACATTTCTATTATGTTTGTTAAGAAAGAATTAAGAGATTGTTAATTTTATGTTAACAAGCTATTTTTTTTAATTCTATTTTCCAAATAAAATACAAAACTAGTTTAAATATTGTGATTAACCTATTATGAATGAGGGATGTTTAGTTATTGTGTTATTTTTGTGCTTGGATAGGTTGTTGGTATACAGATTATTGATTTAAATTTTTAGACATATTAAGTGATAGAAAAATATTTTTTTATTGATGATAAACAATTGTTATAAACAAAGCATTTTGTTTTAATGTTATTTTAAGTCACTCCTGAAAACTGAACTAAGTTAAAATTGTAACAAGTTGTTTTATTTTTTTCAAAATATATTTAGTTCTTTTTTTATTACACAAAAAAAATTAAGTAAGAAAATATTTTTAGAAACAATTTGTAATAATGGTCACCGAATAAATAACATGTAGCCCTCTTAATGTTGACCCTGTTAATGCGGCAATAAACTAATAGTAACATAATTTAAAAAAAATACATTAATAATAATAATACTTTATATATTTTTTTTATAATTTATAATATAATAATAATATAGTATAACATTCATATGAATTCGAGTTTACCCCGACGACATAAAAACGGAACGCGCGCCTAAATCGATTCAACGTAAAAATTGTAAATGCCTCGACTATTTTATTAGAACCGAATAGAAAATAGAATATTCTAGCCTACCATATCGAGTATCACAAATCGACTTACCAGCTTCATGATTGCGGGTCGGAGGTTACTACACGAATGTACAACAACAGACAACCTCTCCTCTATATATATGCACATCTGTTGGTTACAAAATTCAGTCTAGTTCATACTAATGTTTTACAAACATTACATTTTTTACGTAAGTAATGATACCGTGACATTTGAGGGTTAGAAAGAAATGATCGGTGATGAGATGGCCTGGATCGATTATTGTAAATATATATATCGGAAGGATAATCACATTATTAAATAGGACAGCATTTCGCTTTCATACTATATTTGACATTAATTGGTATTAATGATAGTATGACATTTTAATATTACAAAATAATTATGTTCTTTTATAATATTTGAAAGAAAAAGTAATATACTTAAAGGTCAGAGTGGTACATGCTAATAGTTTAATTTATTGAAATAGGTAGCTATTGCGTGACATTCAAGGGTGAGCAAGAATTTGTGGAGAAATTATTAAAGACTTTATAGTGAGGATTGATTTTTTAAACATCGTAAGTACTGGCAAATAGGTCAAGTTTTGTTAGTACGATAATTTAAATTGAGGATTTTAAAGAAATACTCGGATTTGAAATGGGCTACATCGATTAATTTAATCAATATCGTTTGGATAAGATAGCAAAATATTTAATGACTTTTTTACGTAAATAATGATAGCGTAATTATTAATGTGAGTGATTTGAATGGAACCTACAGATGAAAAAATTTACGACGACGAAAAGACGAAGAAATTGGTCGAGACTTTATGAATTTATTGGAAGGATAACTTATAGACGGTAACATAAGGTGCTTAATAGACTTCGGCGCTGGATTGAAATCGGGTATGGAATCGGATGGCGAATGTATGGCGGCCGGACCGGACGGACGCTGCCCTATGTGAAAGCTACCGTACATCGCCATACATTTCGTGCCGGATACACGGTCGCCGGCTACCCGGCTCCGGATTAAAACCGGAACGTGTGTGATAAGGATGAACGAAGAACCAGATGATGGTTTTAAAAAACAATTGGATATGGAATACATTTTTTTTTATTATCAAAACGATATGTAAAAAAATGTTATGCTTATTGCATATTTTTAAAAACATATAGGTACTTATGTGTTCAACCTTATAAAACAACATAATATTAACTATAATGTCCTACTTATGAAACTTTAATTAAATTACCAAAATTAATAGCTATGTCGATTTTCTCAAAAGACATTACTCCGTTCCACCCTAATTAGTTTGAATTTCAAGACCATGCCCTATTAGGTGAATTGCTTTAAAAACAGGGGTTAATGCATGGGAAAGAAAAAAGGATGAGGATGAAGGATTCTTAAAGAGGGGGGGGGGGGGTCGCCTTGTCACTGCTGAGGATAGGAGAGAGGTCATAGAGAGAAGGGCCGTTTCTTGAGAGTTATAAAAGTGTATATACCTACTTGTTAAGACACTTGAGGGAATTTTTATTATGAATGGATTTGGATAAAATGGGCACCTAAAGTCAAACAGACTGCCTCGGGGCGCAGTGGGAGTGTATCCGACTGATACTCAAGAGGTCGTGGGTTCGAATCCCACACGGGACACTTTGTGTGATCCACAAATTGTTAATCCTAGTCTGTATGTATTTTGTATCCGTCTTTAAAAAAAAAATAACGCGTTAATATACGTATATCATATTTTTGTAACGTATAGGATTATTATTACATTTTCCAATTTTTATTTACCTAGATACACACATGCTAAGTTAGACTTTCTCTGGGGAATGATTAATATAATCAATTCACGGACGCAAATTTGTAATTGTATCCTTAAAATATTAATCGTCACGTTGGGGGATCGAACCCGCAACTCTGTGGTTCTAGGTCATTGTTTTGATCGTAGCACCAACCTTGACATAATTTACTGTATCTTTCTTAATAAAAAACTAGCTTATGCCTGCGGCTTCGCCCGCGTTAATGCCAGATTGTTACCAAAATATTTTAACAACAAAGTTTCATACTAACTTTTCACCCCCCATTTACCCCTTGCGGGGTGAATCTTAGTGCTTCCCAACGTTATGAAAGGAACCTCTGTGCAAAATATCAAGTTTCTAGTAGTTTTTAGTCAGCTTCTCCTTTTATATATATAGATAAATATAAATGGATTTAAATAAGTATGTCAGTTTTACGTAGCCTATGTGAAATATTTATTAGATAGTACTATTGCCAATAAGGAAAGGTTGTACGAAAGGCACGTAGGTGATAGTCATCAAGAATAACTTTCAGTGTCACGATTAGTCATCTCCTTACAAATGACTAAATTATTACATTAAGTTGACGTCACTGATAGTGGTTGGTAGCTCTATATTATTTTTTAAGTCATCAACCAAATTGGCTTCCAGACATATATCGCAAAGTAAACTCAGATTCAGAACTACAATTTATGAATTACAAAAATTGGTATCCCTAAATGTGGGAATCAAACACCCAACCGTTTGCACGGCAGTCTCACACTCTCTCAAAGGGTTTTAATTTGTACATTACAGGTATTTTACTGAGCGATAAATGAGCCGGTCATATTTTAAGTATCGCTAAAACAATACACTACAGAAATTAGTAAGCATTAAACGTGGCATTACAATTGAAAACTAATTACTTAGTACTAATAGTAATATAGCCATAAATGCGTTGCCGTTCGATTAACCCTGTAAGTTGTACTTGCGTTTTATCAGCAATTGAGACATTGCAAAGCTTCTATGTGCGGCTGATAGTTGGCCACAATTTTTTGCATAATGCAAAAAATATGTGCCAGGCGCTAATGCAGACTTTGACGATGGAATACGAATGCTAGTAAATATTTAAAAAAAAATACAATCTTTTATTTAACACATAATTATAACTTTAACAATAAATGTTGATAAACCTTGGCGATTTGTAGACATTACAAAATTTTATATAGTACGGGTCTTAATCGCATGAATAATTTAAGGTAAAATACCTTGTTTATTGCCCGACGTTTCGACCGTAATGCAACAGACGTTGCAATACGGTCTAGCACAACTAGAAAATGGTTATGTGTATGTGTATGTGTGTGTGTGTGTCTGTGTGTGTGTGTGTGTGTGTGTGTGTGTGTGTGTGTGTGCGCGTTCGTGCGTGCGTGCGTGCGTGCGTGCGTGCGTGTGAGTGTGTGAGTGTGTGTGTGTGTGTGTGTGTGTGTGTGTGTGTGTGTGTGTGTGTGTGTGTGTGTGTGTGTGTGTGTGTGTGTGTGTGTGTAAAGTATAATGTTAGAGTACGTATGTGCTGATTTTGAATTATTATAATTCTTAAGTCGATGACTTCTTGTGCTAAGTTTAAGTTTATAATTTGTTTCATCTTACATCAAAGTGTTATTGACAATAAAAAAAAATTTGCAATGATGTTCGCCAATACTGACAATTTTAAAGATCAGGAGCTATCTATACAAAAAACGGTTGTCTGTAAAGTCGACAATAATTTTACGTGAAGTTTTTTTTTATTAAATTTCCAATTGTGTCGCATGTTGCGAAAACATTAATAAAATTGTAATAAACAACCATGGCTATGACAGCTTTAGTGAACCCGGCCACTATACTTCATCCTATCAGCAGGCGGAACGGACGTAAACGGTGACTTCACACTTTTTCGTGAGTGCAGCCGGTCATCGATTTGTAGGACGTTATCACGTCAAAAAACCAAATGCTATATTACTCATGAGTATTCAGATAAAAGTTACTCAAAAAAAAAAATGTTTCAAGATCACGATTACACCACAATAAGGTCCCAGTAAAAGTCATTTAATAATTGTAATATCCGCTATTAATTCAAAAAGATTAACAAACAAATGACGTAGCCTTCACATCGTTAATACAATTATAACGATATTTACAAGAACATAACTATTAAAGTCAGTAGTCATTACAATTGAGATGAGATGAATTATTGCTTCAAGGCTTTTGTGGTCTTTTTGAGGTTTGGTTGGGCGATTTACTTATTTTGTTAGGGTTGCCGGCTTTTTCTATTAAGCTTAAAAATATATTTTTTGTTGAAAAACCGGACGAGTGCAAGTTGGGCTCGTATGGCTCGGGTATGTGCCCATTATACTGAATGCACGTACCTAATATTAAGAACATCGGGGTACCCTAAAAAGCATATTATTTTTTCATTTGTTTATTTATAAGTAAAAATGTTATTATTTAAAAAAAAGTATGACTTAAAAAGTTTTATGCCATAATAATTCAATTGAATTTTGTACCAGGGGAGGTATAATTCTTATACCATACGCCTTTCACAACTGAATTTTGACCAAAAGAATTTACTATACCTATGTTATAATAATGCAACCATCTATGGCACTATGGTAGATGCAATATTGATAACAAACCCTGTCCGCTGCTGAAATTTGACCTCACTTTTCTATTACACCCTGTACATAAAACAATTAATTTCATTCAAACCAGTCCTAACAGTTACTAACCAATAAAATTGAATTAGTTAAAAAGGTGTAGAATTTCTGAAGTGATGATTCTTTTACTGTTAGATAGCCCAATTATCGAGGAAGGCTATAGGCTATATAACATCACACTACGACTAACAGGAGCCGAGCAGAAATGAGAAATGTTGCAAAAACAGGGAAAATTAACGCAGACGAAGTTGCACGGGACAGCTAGTTTTCTTATAAATGCGAGTAGATAGACTATTTTGTTGGTAGTCATCAACCAAATCGACTTTGTGGAAAATACCATTATATTGCATGTTATGGGAACGACAAGTCTTGTGACGAAAGTTTTGATACTTGGTAATTACTTTTTAAAAAAGCAGAATTAATGATACCATTCCGGAATGATTTCTTCCGCAACATCCGATTACAAAAAGTTATTTATTATTTATAAATTATATTACATATTAAGTAATGTCGGTAAACTTTAAATAAACGTGATTGAACATGACGACAATGACAATAAATTATTTTAAACTAACAGGTAAGGTAAGTTTTAAATTGTTCTAAAAGTTTCATGTTTGATTACGTTTTAAACTGAAGTAATCGGAGAATATTACGAGTACATAACTAGCTTTTCTCTCGGCTTGGTATGCTTCAAGTTTGAATTTTATAGCATACTAAAGCCCGCGGCTTCGCCCGAGTAGATGTCGATTAGGGCACCATTAATGGACACCCCCTTAACGTCATAAAAACTATCATATGTCCTTTCCGGGGTTTAACTATCTTTTTTTTAATTACAAATAGGCTTGCTCTTGGCTTCGATCATGCCTGATGGAAAGCATTGATGAGGCCTACGATGGAACGAGCGCATCCAGAAGATGCCTATGCACTCTAGTTAAGACTAAAAATGACAGAATTATAATTAATTGGAAATACTGACGCCGCGCCGGCAGGGAGTTCCACACTGTAGCTGTTCGCATTACAAATAAAGAAGCGTACTGTTTTGTGCGATAGGTGGATATAGCCACTACGTGTGGATGGTAGCTTGCAGTGCGCCTAGATGTCCAATTATGGAAAGGAGACAGAGAATTAGAATTAGTGTTCAACTAGTTTGAAATAAAGTTCATATTTATTTCTTTGGGCATACTTCATACCAAGATGATACGTCTGAGGAGCAACTTATGGTTCAAGGTATATGGCACGTGGCAGAATACCTATGTGCTGGACCGACCAAATAAAAACGGCATTAAATGATCCACTTCATGAATGTACCAGTATCCGAATGCGATAGGAATGGCGACGACTTGTACATTCTTGACTATACCCTAACGCATCTGATTCGATTCAGCTGTTTCAGAGTAAAAAGTAACAGTCAGACATACAGAGTTATTTTCCCATTTATCAACTGCCTTTAAAAAAGTGATTCTCTGTTTGACCCGTATGAAAACTAGTAATCCAATTTAGGTGGAAGGTTATCTATGCTTATATTATAAATCTGAACAGTTAGTTTGAACGCGATAATTTCAAAAACCACTGGACCAATAGGAGCGGAGCAGCAATAAAAAGTGTTGCAAAAAACGGGAAAATTTATGCAGACGAAGTTGCGAGTCATCTAGTAGTGTATAAAACGTTATCATAACTCATAAAACACCTGAGATAAAGTCTAAACCAAGTAAGTCAGCGAAATTTGTATTCGATTTTCTGTGTGATGTTTTTTTCCCTTGATATTAATTTGAAGGCGGTTCCTTTTTCTTAAAAAGTTATGATTCGAGTATTAGTATGGATTTGCCCATTTGTGTAACCGTTATTCAAATATATATATTACGGGTCTTAATCGCATGAATAATATAAGGTAAAATACCTTGTTTATTTCCCGACGTTTCGACCGTATTGCAACGGCCGTCGTCACAGGTAGACTCTGTAGTCTGTGTAACCGTTACTAAAATCGATTCAATTATCGAACTTAGAAAGCCTTTATATAAAATTACAGGTGTATTTTTATCTAACCGGACGCAATAAGTATCAAATGAATGTCCGTTAAATGACTAATTTCCTTTCCAAACTAATTTGTATGTCTAACTGATATTAATATCTCAGCTTACAACTACACGTAGTTATCTTTACGTAATGTTATCTTTAAGACTATTGAAAGAAAGGTTAAAATCGCTTGCATTTAATTAACAGTAATGGAAAATTGTATAACAATGTACATTACCAAGTGTTACTTAAGTTTGGGTAATCATCTTGAGTATTTAGAATTTTAATTAGGTAGGTACTATGATTTTGTACCTAATGAGATATCCACAGTCGATAGGGTTATCTCTGTCTTCTATTGGTACCAACCTAAGTTTGCTAGCTAAATATTATCAAATTAAGTTTAGGCTTATAGAGTAGCTTTCGCATTTATAATTTTAGTACGAATTGAGTGCTGTTGCTGCTGCTGAACTGCCTCTGTGGCGCAGTGGGAGTGTGTCCGACTGCTGACTGCTACGTAAGAGGTCGTGGGTTCGATTCCCACCCAGGATAAGACTTTGTGTGATGAGCACGATGGTTTATTCTGTGTCTGGGTGTTATTTATCTATAATACGTTTGTATTTAGAAGTATATAAGTATGTTTATCACTTGTCTGGTTTCCATAGTACAAGCTCTGCTTAGGTTGGGATCAAATAGCGTTATGTGAGTTGTCCCAAGATATTATTATATTATAAAGATATTAATGTATATCAAGTCAATTAGTATATTAGTATATTTTGATGAAACATAAAAACGATTTGTATACAATTTAACGTTATGACGTGATTATGTTCTGGTGTCAAATCAATTGCTTTTAGAATTTATTTTAATGCAAACGCAAACGAATATATCTAATTAATGATTGTTTGAAAACTTCAAATTAATACATACTAAAATAATGATATGTACATAAAAGTTAGACGACAGTTCCAAGAGTAAAGCTAATGAGAAGAAGCTGCCAACATACTCATGGGCCACTCCTACAAAATCATCAAGTTTTTCTTTACAATAGTTATTTTATTGAACGATGCAGTCTGTTTGGTGAATGTAAACGTTTATAAACCAAGGATCTAAATAATAATGATAACGATAATTGTAAAACATGTTAATTGTGGACGATTTAAATATTTTTTCAGATCACCTAAAGACGTATTGTTACCTGATTGGCGTAAAATAATTGATTGTTTATTCAAATATCCGATTGTATTGTTTACTAAATGTATGTATGTATTGTTTACACACATGCTTGGAACAACAATAAACGATTAATATAAAATAGTGTCCCGGGTACAAAATTACACATCAAGAATCACTACCTTTGAGGTTAATGCATCTAGTATTAAATTAGTTTACAATACTAGACTTTTTTTATTGATTAGTACCTAATCTTTTTTATTAAAAAAAAACGGGTTTCATTTTGGGAGTGCCAGCAGAAGTGAAGACTTGAACATTAACATTGTGCATTTTTGAATATTTTGAAATGGTTAGGGAATATAATTATATTTACAATAAAATAAAAATACAATATTTATCTATTGCGCTATCGTACACAAACATGACAATTATTCATCTATTGCGCTATCGTACACAACAATTTTAAAAATGACTATGACAAAAATATGTAATATTAAATCACAAATTAAAAAACAAAAATCAAAAAAACTAAATAAAAAGGGAAGAAATAATAATTTGGACTCGAACCGAGGTCTTCTGGTTTCTAGACAGCCCGATTTCCACTTGTCTTCCTACCAATTCACCAATCTTACGGTCACATGATCCTGACGCGAGTTTAACATTTTATACCACAACATAACGTCGTTAATAAAGTTTTTACTTCAATAAATTAAGCTCGCGTTGTATTCCAGCAGTTAGATAGATCACTGCACCAATAATATTATAGACTACACCTTATAGGCTTATAAAAATATCCCATTTTTACTTGTGAATAGTTAAGTACCGTTGAAATCTTTTGTATAGCGTTTCATTGAAAAGAGTTCAACGCGTTGTAGTTTGGGCTTAATAATGGTGTTGGTTCACGACTTATTTATGGTTAGAAAGTACGATAAAGAGGCTAAATTGGACTTTGGTGGACATGTCTTGGTGCGGAGTTGGTACGGCTTAGGGCCAGTGCCCCTAAGGTCACGGGTTCAGGTCCCGCCTGAGACATTTTTTTTCTCCATAAATTTAAAATATGGTTGTCAATAAAACCAAGTATGTTCCGAGATTTAATGTCCGTGAGTGATATCTATGCGCGGACTATCGAGCAAGTACAGCTTGTCTTCTGTACTCTCTTTGTTTTAGGATTATAATAATTATTAAATATTAATATTATAGCCCAGAAGGCATATAAATTAAAAATTGAATCTTGTTTTGTATTCTCCGAAGTAATAAATATGAATGTTTTTAAACTCTGAAATAAATTTATTGTACTTTTTAATTGATGGGAAGGCACGAATGGTAGTCGGCACTTTATTGCTGTATCTTCGGTCAATTTATTATTTGTCAGCTCTCCCAAGATGACGGAGGTACAATTAAAAATAAAGTTACCACACTTATTTTTAATTATACCAAACTTTAAACTTTTGAGATATTTCCTTACAGATTGCTTAACATTTCGACCATATTCCACCGACCGTGGTCACAAGTTGACCTACTTAATATGTAGCGTTTATTCCTGTGTTAATGTGTGTGTTTTTTTTTACATTGTTTTTACCTCTTCATTATTAATGCAGTCAAAACAACGCTATCAGAAAATTTTGCTCAGCTTTTTTAGAAAAGCCTTCTAATTTTTAGACTAATATCGTTTTTTTTTTGTTCACTAGCAATGTGGAATTATGGTCCCACGTTACTAGCAATCCTGTTAACCCCTCCAGCGAAACTAAATGGCTCGTGTTAAGAATGGGTTCACGTCGGTAGTATAATAGGTGGGATTCGAACCTCATGATTGTTAGCCGATGCCTTAAACCATTAGGCTACCATCATTCATCATTCATATCAACCCATATAATGGCCCACTGCTGGGCACGGGTCTCCCCAGTAGAACCTACTGGTATGTAGATCCTGAGGGTAATTGCCATAATCGCCACGCTTGGCGAGCGGGTTGGCGATCGCAGTAAGGCTTTAAGTACGCAGAGGACGCTGCTGCCCGTCCTCCGGAGTGAAATCCCTTAGTCGCCTTGACGACACGACGAGATGGGGTGGTGCTATTCTTAAGCCGGCACCACACGGCAGATTATTAGGCTACCGCTGCTTCAAAATTAATTTCAAATTATAATAAAATATTATTAAAAGAAATGAAGAAGTAACTCCTTCTGTAGGATTAATTTAAGTCTGGAAAGTGACAGAACATTTTGTCATAGTGACAAACAAAACTCATGAAAGTTGAAGAAAAAGATTAAAATGTTTTATCCAAAAAAATCTAAAAAAGATAGGAGATTGCTATACTTGTAGTCAGATAAAACAATAGACGGAATAGGGTCAGTATAAGGCAGACAGATATATAGCCAGAGAGAGGGCTCGGCCAATTCACTTTATGGAGTCCTTGAAACAATTTTGTTTCCGAAACAAATCGGCCGTTCTGAAATATCTCGGCAATTTAAAAAACTGAGTGTACAAGCCAAGTTCTCTTTATTTGTCCGCATGTTCAATCTGTATTAATTGGACAAACTGTTAATGTAGCTCTGGCCATGTGAGTTTGGCAAAGAATTTACAAGATTAAAAACTTTTAGTTAAAATCATTAAATATTAATAAATTATTAAAAAGAAATGTTCATTCTTGGTTTTTTCCTCAGACAATTCATGGCTATAGTTTTCCTTTCCTAGAGTTAGTTTATTAGTCGAAATGCGGTATATGCTACAAATTCTGCACTGTACTGTGGGTAAGTCAGTATTTGCCGTACTATTCAGAATAATGGCTAGTTAAATTAATTTGAGTTGTTTTAATTGTTTTAATTGTTTATTTGTCTCAAAACAGTTACATAAATTCTGATATAAATGAGACATCCCCAGTAAGTAATTATAAATACTTGTGTTGGGGCTGTCTCGCTCCTTCCCTTATATTAACAACAATATTGAGACTGTTGTTTTTGTAAAATATGAATCAATCTAAAATTAGAATTAAAATCAAAATTAAGATATAACATATAGAATAAAATAAGAATAAAAATAAAATACAAATACAATTTAAAATACAATATAAAAATAAAATCAAAGTTAAATTAAAAATTAAAATTAAAATAGAGATAAAAATTAAAATTACAATAAAAATCAAAGTTAACAAACAAAATACAATCAAAATTATAATCAAAATTAAAATCAAGGTTGAAATCCAAATTCAAATCAGAATGCAAGTCAAGATCAAGAAACAAAAACAAAATGAAAATTCAATGAAAATTCAAATCAGCACTAAAATTACATGGCAATTTTAAAATTTACAATTAGAATCATAATTCATGAGAATATCACAAAATAGAAAAAAATAAAAATAAAATAAAATATTAACAGAACTGATTCACACTTCAGCAGCTTTTTGTTTTTAAACAGTAATTTTCCTAACAAGTATAATTAACTAAATTTTTATCACGGCTTCGCTCATATTGATGTTGGTTTTCGCACTATTTTTTTACATAAAACATGTTTGTTGTGAATACATAACAAACTGACTGACGTTTGCAACTGCCTCTGTGGTGCGGTGAGAGTTGTCCGACTGCTACGCAAGAGGTGGGGGTTCGATTCCCACACGGGACACCATTTGATGTGATCCACAAATTGTTGTTCCGAGTCTGGGTATACTTTGTGTTCGTGACTTGTATGTTTGTAAAGTCCCCCGCGACAGAGCTTGTACCCTACTGCGGGAGTCATCTATCATTAAAAAAAATAGATTTATTGTCTCGTATTGTTTACAATACGAGACAAAGATGATATAGCCAACTATAGACCCATCAGCTTGATGTCCAATGTGTACAAAGTATTTTCAAAGGTACTGCTAGATCGTTTAACAAAGACTTTGGATGAAAACCAACCCAAAGAACAAGCAGGTTTTCGTAGCGAATTCTCAACAATAGATCACATCCATTCTATAAAACAAGTAATCCAGAAGTGTAATGAATACAATATTACCTTTTACCTGGCGTTCGTGGATTATAATAAAGCGTTCGACTCCTTAAAACACGCAAAAATTTGGGAAGCCTTAGAAACACAAGGAGTGGAGAAAAAGTATATTCGATTGATTACCAACATATATAAGAACATGAAAGCAAAAATAAGAACTGAAACAGATGGAGTTTTTTTTCCGATAAAAAGAGGCGTAAGACAAGGTGATCCTTTGTCACCCAAACTTTTCTCAGCTGTTCTCGAACACGTGTTTAGACGTCTAGAGTGGGATAACTACGGATTAAATATCAACGGAGTGCGACTAAACCACCTAAGGTTTGCAGATGATCTAATAATCATTTCTGAAGATTCAAAAAGTTTACAAAAGATGTTAGAACAACTGGTGTATGAAAGTAATAAAGTAGGACTGTCAATGAATACTGCGAAAACCAAGATAATGTCGAACTCGGAAAGCATCCCTATAATTGTTAATGAAAAAACGATAGAATATGTGAAGGAATACACGTACCTTGGACAGATCATATCTCCAATAGACCTAACAACGAAAGAAATTAACAATAGAGTCACTTTGGCATGGAAAAGATACTGGTCTCTTAAGGAGATAATGAAAAACCCACTCGTGCCACTGAAAGCGAAGAGCAGAATATTTAATTCGTGTATTCTGCCTGTCATGACATATGGTTGCCAAACCTGGAGCTTGACTAATCATAACATATATACATTAGAAACTTGCCAACACAATATGGAACGAAACATACTTAACATCAAATTAAAAGATAAAATAAAACTTGATACTATAAGGAAAAAAACTAGATTAACAGATGTTACTTACTGTATTAAAAAACTAAAGTGGAGGTGGGCAGGTCATATGAGTAGGAGTAACAAGGATAAATGGTCTAAGGACATAACAGAGTGGTGCCCGAGACAATATAAAAGAAGGAAAGGGAGACAGCGTCGTAGATGGGAAGATGATATTAAAAAAATAGCGGGACATACTTGGAAAAGACTAGCACAGAATCGCATTCTATGGCGAACTTTAGGGGAGGCCTATGCTGGACAGCAAGACAATCTTCACACACCGGTGTCAAATAATTAAATAAGATTATTATAACTTTATTGTAAAAAGATTGTTAAATAAAGGCTATTATTATTATTATTATTATTGTTTACAATTAACAGTTGATGACAATTAACCACTGTTGTCAAACTTGGCTTGTCTTTTGACAAAGAATATTTTTTGGAATTTCATCTGCCATATCGTTGTTTTATAACCTTCACTAAAACAAAAGCGATGATGCACATAACAATATCGTTGGCTGTAACAACTCTGTGAAAGGTCACATTCCGCAGGTAGGTAGGTAAGGTAATACATCCTTAATATCAGTCAGATAGTGTGGGCAAGTTCTGTTTGTAATGTGAATAGTTTGATGTTACAACACCTGTCTTTGTTTGTGTGGCGTTGAAGAAAGAAAAAAAAAACAATTGAAGATCTTTTTTTGGGTTCTATCTAGTCTGCCCGTTGGCCTAGTGGTTAGTGACCATGACTGCTAAGCCGGAGGTCGTGGGTTCAATCCCCACCTAGGATAAAACTTGGTGTGGTGAGCACGATGGTTTATTCGGTGTCTGGGTGTAATATCTATAATATGTATGTATTTTGAAATATATAAGTATGTTTATCAGTTGTCTGGTTTCCATAGTACAAGCTCTGCTTAGTTTGGGATCAGATGGCGTTGTGTGAGTTGTCCCAAAATATCATCATATCATATCATCTGTACGTTGTAGTCATTAGGCTGTATTTTTAATAGTGATCGTCATACTTCGTTATCCGAAGACTGAAAGACATGGACACATTTTGGAAAGCTACGTATCCCTAAAAATACACAAAATATATAGGAGTTTAAAAAAAAAAACGATTTTAGTATTGAAATATTGTAATAACGGTATTAAAACTGGGTCACGCATAATGTAGGGTTCCGTAGTCCCCCCATCCGAATAATACGGCTTAAGAAGTGGGTTTCCTGTTGTTTTTTATTCATACTTAGAACGTTTTACCTACTTAAAATTGATTTTCAACGGAATTTGTACGAAAATGTTGAACTCCTCATTTGATTTATCTGTGTAATATTGATATGGATGCATCATACACAGAAGCAGACATAAAAAACTATCTGCAAGTCTAAGCTTTTTATACACCTACAGTCCGTCAAATCTAAGAAGTACCGTTTGACAGTTCTGACAATTGAATGATAGGGATGGGATGAAAAAATCGATTACTATAATATCCGAACTTTAAGAAATCGATTACTATAATATCCGAATTTTAAGAAATCAATTGTTTAAATAAAAGAAATGTTTAGGATATTTTTTTATTCACTACTAGTACTAGTATCGTCGTCTTCGTCATCATCGTCATTTAAATTAATGACCAGTTGATTGTCCATTACATTATCAAAGTGTACGTCTCTTTCGAAGTCGTCCATTATTATTTTCTTTGTTTTTTGTACTACTTTACTCCAATCTTCCTGTGTAACTTGGGCACATGCTTCCTTTAATAAACCTTCCATTTTCTTGACACTGAAGGGTGGTTTTGTGTTGTGTCTTGCTGCATAACCTGTAAAACAATAATGTAACTATTTGATAGCAGACGAAAACCATTGTTTAAATTATAAATGTTAGAAGTACTCGTGTTATTATTATAATATTATAAAATATTACCTTTAACTTGGGACCAAATCAGTTCAATGGCATTATATTGGCAATGGTACGGAGGAAGTCGTATGACTTTGTGCCCGTGCTCTTCGGCCAATTGGTCAATTACATATGTCGGTTTTGGTGGTTTATGCAATTTCACTAACTGTAATAATTCAGCTTTTAATAGTGACATGTCGGCATCCACTCCTTTTCTTTGCAGCCATGCCACCAAATCTGCTTTCTTATTGGCTGACGTAGGTGCTTTATCAATTTGCACAGAGTGGTATGGGGCATTATCCATTATAATTGTGCTGTTAGGAGGGATATTCTGTAATAAATTTAAGAACCACTCTCGGAACCTTACTGCGTCCATTTCTTCATGATACTCTTTAGTGCTTTTGGATTGGAAAGCTAATAAAGAGTTTTCCACGAAGCCTGTAGACGCTGACCCAGCATGGCATATTATGAGGCGTCCACCTTTTCCTATCGGCACCTTCGAGCACGAAGCTTCAGAATCATCAGTCCATGTTTTCGGCACAGAATGGTTGGAATTTAGCCAGGTTTCGTCCAAAAATATTACATTATCCCAGTTTATAATTTGTTTAACTTCGCGCAGGAATGTTAGTCGCTGCATAATTATGTCATGTCGCTCCATAACAATTTTTCGTTTGTCAACTTTTTTGTATCTGAAGCCAATTCCTGTTATTACCGTTCTCAACGACTCTTTGCTTCCCTTATACAGCCCGGCATCTTTTAAAGTTGCACATAACTTTGCCAATGTTGGAAATTCGCCTCTTGTAAAATACCCGTATATATGGTTTCTAATAGCATGACTATCGAATTCATCGATGCCTGTCACAGGTTTATTTCTTTTTCGTTTTTTCGGTGTGTGAAGTACGTTACTGTCACTCCCCGAAGGCCCATATTTTTCACTTAATATTTTGCCAACGGTGCGGCTACCAATACCGAGAGCTTCACCGACGCGATCCCGAACTTGTGTAACTGGCAGTAGAAGTCCACCATTTTGAGATTCACGCTCAAAATACTCGTGTAATTTCACCACCAATTCACGAGCCTGGCTGTTCAAAGTACGTCCTCTTTTCGACATTATTAATAAACACTTGCTTAGTTCGGAGTCCAGTATAAATATTGCCAAGGTAAACGGATAAAGAATGATCAGTCCAGAAAAGTAATAGCCAAGTCACAAATTGTAAAACACAAACGAGAAAGCAAGTACGCGCACAGTCAGCTTCCAAGATGGCGAGAGACTGCTGACGCCGAACCGACCGAGCGGACCGCGTGCGCTTGTAGTTGGCAGTATTGCCAGAAAAAAAAATTGTAGAGACTTGGACACCTGCGATTTTGCCTATTGACCTAAAAATAATTAAATTAATTTATTTTAGGGTATCTGTGTATTCAGTGCATTATGCGGTCGCGCAGTAACGTCGTTAATTTATAACATCAGGCAACAACATTTTTGTGAATGGGTTCTACATACCTTATTTTTATTAGTTTTAGACGTAGAAATAAGACTTAGAAGAAAAAATTGTAATTGTAAAATCAATGGATGTGCTTGTTAAAAATTTGTTTATTTCTCTGTAATATGCAAACCCATACTATCATACACAAAAATAAATGTAAAAAACACTATCCCTGACTCCATATACTATCTCGACAGCGTTAGCGCGAGAAACCCCGACTTATTTGGGCGCGAAAATCAAAAATCGACAAATCGCTTTCGACAACTTTTTAAAGAAGCAAATATATTTGATTTATAAATACGTATTTTTGGTGAATGGGTTTTATCTCATATTTTACGATTACATAACTATTTAGTTATGTAATCGTAATATGTGAGATAAATCCCATTCACATGAAAAAATATTTGTTTGGTTGTCAAGTGTAATTTGTAAATAATACATTCGATTTTTCGTATATGTAAACGATTTTTTTGCATACAAGTGTATCCGAAGAGTCGCAACACTACGTGCAGTGACCTAACTACGTAACTTTATAATGAGGTCAAGAATATAACTATTAGAAATTATTTACTGTGTAAATATGTGTTATTTTGCTTTGTTTGAAAGTTTTCAATTACATTTAGATATTAAGAATTGTACATTTTTAGATACAATAATGAAATCTTTCTAAATTCATGGTTTTATGAAAAAGGTTATCGAAACTGAATAATGTACGTATGAACAAAGTTGTTTCGGTTTGAAAAATATGAAACGTCAAACGGTACCTCTTAGATTTGATGGACTGTAACTTAAAATTATGGGCTATACATAAAATGAATAAAATTCCCTAAGTAAACCAAAACCACAATCACGTAGAACTATAGCAATAACAATATAATCTAATAAATATATCGGTCATCTTAATAAAGGTCAATCTGAAGATCAAGGGCTTTAAGGGACCGCAAAGGTCAGACGCTAAATGGCGTAAGTACTTTTATGTGAAAAATCCATCAATATGGCACAGGCGAGTCGAAGATCCGCCTAGTAGAGGTAGACTACTAATGTAATGCGCCTGCCTCTGTGGCGCGATGGGCAAGAGGTCGTGGGTTCGATTCCCACACGGGACACCACTTTGTGTGATCCACTGATTGTTGTTTCAAATCTGTGTACTTTGTGTCCGTGACTTGTATGTTTGTAAAGTCCCCCGGGAAACAGGGCTTGTAGGGTACAAGCAAAGCGTACAATGCTGGAGTCGTAAATATAGTAAATAGATATATATGTATATATATATATACAATTATTACAGAGCTAAAGAGCTTCCTATTCTGGTCATCATGCTTACTTTATCTGGAGCGGGAATATTTGTATAGATCTTTCCAAACTGGTCTTATTTCTTTTTTTTTACAAATTTGTGCACAATAATATTTACTGCGTGTTGGATGACTGCCTGTGGCGCGGTGGGAATGTGTCCGACTGCTACACAAGAGGTCGTGTTTTCAATTCCCACACGGAACACCACTTTGTGTGATCCACAAATTGTTGTTTTTAGTCTGGGTGTACTTTGTGTCGGTGACTTGTATGTTTGTAAAGTCCCCCGCAACACGGCTTGTACCCTACTGTGGGAGTCGTATTTTAAAAATAAATAAAAATAAAAAAGTAACTGAAGACATTGACTACTGAAATGTATACTCATATTATAAAGCTGAAGAGTTTGTTTGTTTGTTTGAACACGGTAATCTCAGGAACTACTGGTCCGAATTAAAAAAAATCTAGAAAGGCTATAGGCCATATAACATCACGCTACAACCAATTGGAGTAGAGCAGCAATGAAAAATGTTGCCAGAACGGGAAAAAATTACGCGACGAAGTTGCGCGGGACAGCTAGTTGACTTATAAAGTTGAAAAGATTGCTTATTTAGACGTACTTTCCGAAAACAATTAGTGGTATTTGATAAAATTTAGTACTAGCTCGACTTTTATTCTTAAGCAAAGTCGCAGTTAAGTCTCAGCCGTATACAGCATGTAAAGCTAATAAAAACGAATATTGTAGGACTATTACAAATTTATTAATCGCAAGACAACTCCATAGAGACCATGAACTTAAAACTCAATTTAAACGTTCTCAACGACACGCTTAGACCAAATGACACGAGATATTATCTAAAAATAGTCTCAAAATGTTCTCAAAATTCAATCAGCAATGTCGTTGGTTGCAATATCGTGTGAATTTGTTCACTGGCGTGCACATGATTAATGATGATTATACCATTATCTTGGTTTAATTCTGTGCGGTCAATGTGGCGTAACTTGCTTCAAGTTAATGTCGATAGGCTTTTATTCATGGCCTACTCATCTAGATATATTTATCTAAAATTGCCCCGTTACTGTCAGATTAAACAAAAAAAACGAATAGCCTAAGTCTGCTGTTTTTCGGCAAAAAAACAGCACACAGACACGGCGACGCTACGGCCGGCACAGCGGTGCTGTCGTGATGTGTAAAAGCTTCTTATAGAGATCCATACAACACTGACGACCGTTTACTACGACTACACACAGCAAATCAACCGTGTTCATTTTCGGCAAAAAAACGTGTCTGGACAACATCCAAGAATATAGAAAAGCACGAATTTTACGAAGATAATTTAATTTTATAACAATTATGTTTAATTAAGACTTAAAATAAAATATTTACACGCAAATAAAACCAGTAGCTTATAAAACTCTATAATGTGTACAAATCGCAAAAGTTTACGAACATACGAGTATAAGTTTATTCATGTTGACCTTGACGTTAAAGCTATACCTAAGTTTATTCTGATTCATACGATTTTATCAAAATCGGATCGATACTGCAGATTTCTTTCATTTACACCACAAGACTATGCCTTCTGCATCCAGTCTATCCCAACGACCTTTTGTAGGTTATCAGGCCCCTTTATTCCCAGTAGTTCCGTGAAAGTAGTTGGGGTCATTCATTTATGGAGATGTGATCGAGCGGCAAATATATTCTTCTTCTTAGCCTTTTTGACCATATTAGTGAAGACCTCGCTCAAATTTCTAATGTAATCCAGTATTACTACATTTGCATCCTACAATTTATCCCTGAAATTTTCTAATCATCGTCTCTCCAAGACCAAGTTATACCTATCTACCGGAAAATATTCAGTCTTTCATAATTGATATAGAGACAGTCTAAAGATGACGCAACGCCTTTCAAATTTGCAACTAGGCTCACCTGTCGCCTCGAAGCGCTGAATATTTCTAAAATGCATCACAATAGGCCACAGTGACTAATTCTGAATGCACGCAGGATATGATCGTAAATTGTTATCGATGTCCTTGTATCGCTGCTATGTTCTCTTATGAACTTGAAGGTTCGTTCTCATTCATAAATGTATTGTTACGTAACCATTGAAATGTATTGTTTGGTGCCAGTTATAGGAAAGTTTAAGGCAAGATCCTGTAAATAACTCAAGTTCTGTTAAGCAATCTGCTACTCCAATTCTTTTTATTTTTTTAAAAGTGTACTCTTGTACTATGTATTTGTACCTTGCCTGGGCTTTAGACACGTTAAGAGGCGAACCACACGGAGCGGTACGGTGACGGTGCGACGCTTGAGCGGTGTCCTGCATATAACAATCTTTGGTATGCCACACGGAGCGGCGCGGCGCCGCGCGGCACCGCACCGCTCGCACGCCGGTCCAAGACGAAGCGAAGCAGTGCCGAAGCAGCAGCGCAGTCGTTTGCGCGTCAGAAGAAAGGGCGCATTTTATTAACAGACTGTAAATCCTACACTCCGCTGCGGTGACGCGACGGCGCCGTACTGCCAGTGTGAACACCTGCGGGGCGAATTATTTGTGGTGCGTGGCCGGAGTGCTACCGTACCGCGACATGTAATTCGGCTCTAACTGACACAAAGCACATCCAGACTTCGAATAAATTTTGTGGTTCATACAATGCGTTATTCCGTCAGTAAATCGAACGCTACACTGAAATAGTCTGATATTTAAAAATAAAAGTATACAGTTATAAAACATTTTTAAAAACAATCTATATTTAAGTGATTTAAAAAGAAGAAAATATTATTTTAATAAAACAAACTCATGAATTTGTTAAATTATGGCCAATGATCGGCCTGCACAGCATTAAAAAAAATCTAAATCTAATCTAAGTCAGAAAGTAGTATTAACGTCTGGAAGTGGTATTAATTCAGTTTCCAAGATTTGACCCACACAAACTAACATAGAAACTAACTAACATACATACAAGGCAAGTTAAATAAAAGCTTGTAAAGTTTACCAAAAGGTTAAGTTACCCATCTATTGTCCTGATAGAGGTATTTTTCCATCAAAGACGTTGGGTATAAATGAGCCGAACGAGTTCTCGTTTGAACTCTTGAAAGGTTTTTAACCTAATGTCAAATGCTACAATCATAAATCACATGGAAAGATACGGTCGGCTCGCCACGATTTTAATCTAAATACTCTTATAATAGGTAGGTATTATGTAAACTCTTGCAACCCGTGGCTCTGTTCCTATGTAATTAAGTAGGCATATTGGGACGCATTTTGGACTGATGGCCGCTGGAGCAAACGAATCCTACAGGGGAGACGGTGATTTATTAACATAACGTAGGACGACCAAAGAAGCAAAGAAGGTCGCCCAGAGCTGGAAGCGTCGAGTGGACCGAATGTTGTTGCGAAAATTAGAAGAGGCTTATGTCTAGCAATGGACGGGCTTATGATGATGATAGGTTAGTATTTTGAAGTAGGTTCCTTTTTTAGCACTGTCTAATTTTGAATACTTTCTTATATATGTAGCATTTTTGTTTTTAAACTTACACATTAGATATTATTTAACTTTTTGTTTACCCGACGTTTCGATCGAATTGCACCGATCGTGGTCACGGGTCTACGGTAGCGTCGTACCTTTAAATAATTCACGCGATTAAGTCCCGAAATATATCTTATATTACTACGCTACTTTTGATTCAAGGGTTGATATATACCCATGATACTAAATGCACATACCTAATTGTTTACCCTAAAATTTATGAGTAAAAAAGTTGCTAACATAAAAAAGTATGATTTAATAAGTTCTATGCCTCTAATAACATAATCGAATTTTGTACCAGGGGAGGTATAACTCTTATGCCATACGCCTTTCACTCCTGAATTTTGAAAAAAGAATATGCTTTAACTATGTAATAATAATGCAACCAGCTATAGCACCATGGTAGGTGCAATACTGACAACATACTCTATCCGCTGCTGAAATTTGACCACACCTTTCTGTTACACGCTGTAGATACTTAATAGATTTAAATAAATCTATTTCACATTGCAAACAGACTCACCGATTTCTCTCATATGTATTGATTTATCGATTGCTAAAGAGGCTTGGTACAAAATTAAATTTTGAATACTTTCTTATATATGTAGCATTTTTGTTTTTAAACTTACACATTAGATATTATTTAACTTTTTGTTTACCCGACGTTTCGATCGAATTGCACCGATCGTGGTCACGGGTCTACGGTAGCGTCGTACCTTTAAATAATTCACGCGATTAAGTCCCGAAATATATCTTATATTACTACGCTACTTTTGATTCAAGGGTTGATATATACCCATGATACTAAATGCACATACCTAATTGTTTACCCTAAAATTTATGAGTAAAAAAGTTGCTAACATAAAAAAGTATGATTTAATAAGTTCTATGCCTCTAATAACATAATCGAATTTTGTACCAGGGGAGGTATAACTCTTATGCCACACGCCTTTCACTCCTGAATTTTGAAAAAAGAATATGCTTTAACTATGTAATAATAATGCAACCAGCTATAGCACCATGGTAGGTGCAATACTGACAACATACTCTATCCGCTGCTGAAATTTGACCACACCTTTCTGTTACACGCTGTAGATACTTAATAGATTTAAATAAATCTATTTCACATTGCAAACAGACTCACCGATTTCTCTCATATGTATTGATTTATCGATTGCTAAAGAGGCTTGGTACAAAATTATATTTTGTTTAGCAATGTGGACCTATTGGTTGGCGCCTGATCCTCTTTTTGCGTAATAATGGAGTACCTGCATCGATTAATTTAATATCAATTTACTGCGTACATGCAAATTAATGGAAAGTTGTGTCCTTTGCTGGTACTAATACTGATAGATATTTGATGAACAAATAAATTGATTAGGAATTAGATGCGTCTTAGGTAATTGATGGTTAATTACGTAATGTGAACTTGAATTATTTGAGTGCTAATCTAAAATTTCAACATTTTTAATTTTAACTTATACTTTTGTATTGATAAGTGTGTAAATGAATTATTTAGTTAATTTAAAATTTCCTGCAAATACATTGCAAAAATAGGCATTATCTGCCAGTCAACCTTAGGGTAGTAGTAGTAGTAGAGAGAGAAAAGGGCAGGAGCGTCTTCTTTCATTAATACAAAAGTTAAACAATAAATTTCTAATTGCACACAAACTTTTTATTTTTTTATTAAATTTATTTAATTATATTAATTTTAATAGGCATTTCTTGTCAATTACTTTACAAATACAATAATTGCATTTTTGAAAGATAGAAAAATTTTAAGTAAATACCCAGAAATCTAACCCGAGACTTCTGTAGCCAAACCGGGGCCGGAATCGAACCATCTTTTTTATTGTCTATGGTTGGCAGACGAGCTAGCGGCCCACCTGATGGTAAGCAGTAACCGCCGCTCGTGGACTACGGGAATGTCAAGGACACACCCAAGCCGCTGCCTGCCGTGAAGTGAAAACTCTCTTTAAACCTCGTTTGAAGAAAGACATGTAGTAGCGCTCGGGAAACACCGCAGCAGGTAGTTCATTCCAGAGTCATCGTACGTGGAAGAAAAGAACGCCTGAATTGATATGTACAGGACCGCATTGTTTCCAGGTTGAATGGGTGAACTCTACTACGATGTTGAGTGGTGCGTTGGTAAAAAGGTGACGGTGGCACCATGTCAAACAGTTCCTCAGAGGACTCCCCGTTGAACAGACGGTAGAGTACGCAAAGTACACCAAAGTCACGCCTCTGCTGTAAAGACTCCAATCTGTCTGTGAGATTGGAGTCATCAACGATCCGAACAGCTCGCCTTTGGAGAGAGTCAAAGGGATCGCATGTATTTGGGAGCACCCGCCCAGAGATGAGATCAGTAAGCACTCCATGTGCGGTCGGACCTGCCCTTTATAAAGCCTTCAAAGGAGAGAAAAATTTGAGGTCTAGTAACATAGTCCAGATAGGTGGTTCGATTCCGGCCCCGGTTTGGCTACGGATATCGTTTCAGATATCCGTCCCATTGGACTATGAGAGTGAGGGAATAGAGAGAGCACTTGTGTCTGCGCAAACACTTGTGCGCTATAATATCTCCTACGTAGTTGGCTAGCCGCCGTAACCGTTATCGGTTAGCAGTGGCCATAATATGATTTGTGCTAGCTTCTATTCACCTTTAAGAGACAGTGCCATCATGATAGTATAATACGTCTCATAACTGTCTGACGTTTATACAAACATTTAATTTAAGCAAACAAACAATTGTTTTTTTTCTTATTGCAATACCAAATTTAACTCCGACATGTGGTCAATATTCTAATCTCCCAATATTACCAAAGATCTCTTGCTTAATCATATAATAAACTACATTACACCCTCGCAAGTAATGTTACGTTTGTAATGCCCGATTCAGACGCGTGGCGCCCAGCCGGGCAACGAGCTCGGCAAGCACCCCGACACGGGCCAGCGGTCCAAACAAGCCGTTCACAAACATCCAAGCAGCACATTCACACACCAGCGTTCGTGCACATGTCCGTTGAATGTCGCTTTGAATGCGAGCGTGTGAATGCACCATAACAGCTGCGGGCTACAGTGAATGTCAGTGGGTCAAAGTGGAATATATCTCTTGTTACGATGTGTGTTACAAATGTTACAATAGACCTGTTGGTTGTAATAGATGTCTAATATTAATTATATTTATTATATACCATTAGGCTTACTTTTTTGGTCTACAATTTTGGCATAATTGCATCATTAACATCACTTCAACCCTCAAACTCATAGCTGTAGCTTAGGCACTATACCTTTTTTTACAACACCTGTTCTCATGGTTCTATGTCAATTATATACCTAAATGTTGATGTAAGAAGGAAGAAGGGAAGACCAACAAACAAACAAAGTTTAAATAAGATATATTTCGGGCACTATCCTTTTATTTACCCGACGTTTCCATCAAATTGCACCGGCTGTGACCACTTAAAATAATTCCGCGATTGAGTCCCGAAATATGTCTTAATTGTATAAAAATCGCGAAAGTTTAAAAACGATAATAAAATTGATATTTACAAATTAATGAATACTTAACAAAACTTAATATAAATCTAAAAACAACAACCTGTTAAAACTAAATTAACAGAAAGTCTTGCAAATTGTTACGCATTCGGCGAAGATGTCGCGCAACATACATAAAATACATAAGCTACTAGCTGCTAACTAGGTATAACTGTGAAAATATAAATAGCTTCTAATAATACTTTCAACATAACCCAAGTAATATCGAATTACGTAGTACATCGATAACTTTTAATAGATTATTATATTATTAGCTCATCAGACTATCTTTGAAAATTGTACTTGTTTTAACACCTACGAAAACTAGTAATTACGTATTCACTACATAGAATATAACTACAGTTATACACAATGTAACCAAGGCTCCTCTTAATTCATCATTTCCTAATGATGTAACAATGAAATTAATGATGCAAAAGTAGGTGTAATTGTTTGTATGATTAATGTTGCGATAGGCTTTTTGTGTCAAAGAATGTGCATCACTGATTCAATGTTGATTCAATTCATTTTAAAAAAGTTATGTAAAATCTCACTTAAAATATGAATCTTATACATTCTAAATTAAAGTAGGACAGACACATAATTATGAAAGACTTAGATTTATTTTTAACTAGCTGAACCAGGCCATGCTTCGCTATGGTTTTTGGGCCAGGAACCCTCGCGACTGCCTCCAGAACACCCTAGCAAAGTTTCATCACAATCTGATCAATAGTTTCGAAATGCATAGAGGACATACAGACAAACATTCATTTATATAAATGAATGTTCGTCTTATGTTCTTATCTAATTTAGAACATTTTTAGAATATTTTGCTTAAATATTTAAAACTATTCTCTACTTGCTACTTTGTCCATGTGAATGTCATATTATAAATCTTATGTCCCTTTTTCAGCCTTTGAACTATCTCCATACCGAATTTCATTAAATTGGTCCAGCGATTTAGCATTAAAAATATAACCAACAAGGTTACTTTCGCATTTATGATATTAGTATGGATTCTTGGTAAATCAATTGGGCCTAAATGTATAAACAGATCTATACATATAATAAAACTGTAAATTTCACGTGTCTGTACATGGCCGAACTTAGTGAAAAAAAATATTAGGAAATGTTCGAAAAGAGTATTTAAACACTTTGCTGCATTTTTAGAAATGTCTGTCTGTCTGTCTGTCTGTCTGTCTGTCTGTCTGTTTGTTTGAACACGCATCACGCAAAAACTACCGGACAGATTCGGTTGAAATTTTCTATGTGTATTTTAATAAGTCTGGATTAACATATAGGCTATAATTTATCACGCTATTTCCCATAGGAGCTAAGCAATAACGGATAATGTCTGTAGCTATTTATCGTCACAAAACAATAACTATATGACGGATCTGCATGAAAATTTGTAGTTTTATTGTAAATACTATAGGTGATTATTTACACTATGAATCATTACGCTATCGTCTATGGGGAGCGAGCAGCAACATATGTTTGGTCGAACCATTATGGTTTTTCACAAATTTTTCCACAATAAGCCATTATTTACAATTGTAACCCATGGAAACAGTAACTTCACGCTTAAACTATAAGGAGCTAAATACAACATTTTAAATTTTCTTAAGATCAGCTATTTTAACCGCTTTTATATCGGTTGAGGTGGTCTAATGGCACAAGTGGCGGTATTGAACAAGCGAGAAGCGAGATCGTAGGATCGAATCCCAAGTGTGCGAGTCTCTTTTTGTGTTATTTAAAAATGGCTTTTTATTCTTTTTTTAAGTATATTTCCAAATGTATACTTATTATACAAGCTTTTATTTTCGACTTTAACATGCTTACTTTGTTTAACAAATTTTCGTATTAATCAATCACTTTCAACAGGCACCTTTATCATTGTTTTGCATGAATCGTGATTATGTTATGAATGTTGATTTGAAAAACAATAACTACTTGATATTTTCTAGAATTCATAAATGTTATATCAAAATAAAACACGTGGCGCCATCTGTGATTCGATTTTCTCTGAGTGCCAAAATTGCTGACCTACTTGAATGTTGATAAACTTTCGCGATTTGTACACATTATGAAAATATATACATTACAGGTCTTAATCACGTGAATAATTTAAGGTTAAATACCTTGCTTACCTACGTTTAACATGCATGAAAATTTTAGTTTAATTTAATATAAAATCATCAAGTATTAAAAGCAACTTATCCAGTTTTGAAAATAGATGGCGTTTAAATACAAATTAAAAAATAACAGGAAAATTGATTTAACAAAATCTGAAATTCTTACGTAGAGGGATATGAATATACTTATGATTATTATATGTATAGATGATCTTAATTTGCGACAGGTTGACACACCTATTTTTTAATTCACCAAAATAGACAGTATTTAAATCTTCTAAAGTGAGTGAAAAAAAATATTGAAATAAGTTTAGAAAAGTATTTAAACACAAAAGAGATATCTGCGTATATCTTTTAAAAACGTTTGAATGTTGTCTGTTTGTTTGAACACATCATAGTACCGCGGGAATGCAATATTTTAAAAACAGGATATTTTTTAAAAAACATAACTAGCCCTATTTCGCGGGGGACTTTACAACTCGGACACAAAGTGTGTGTACTTTAGACTCGGAAAAGATCGCTAGGGCGGGACATAATCCGCGATCATAGGAAATCTGTGAGAGTTTTTTCTATCATACCTTTATTATCTATGTTTAAATTAAATTATTTTGAAGGAGCGAGCGGCTAGGTACCTCCGATTAAAACGTCCGATTTAAATGTGTCGGAGCCGAAGTTTGAGACGGAGGTTTAAAATCAATCGGAATTTTCGACCTTTCGGAGTCAGAATCGAAGCTCCGTAACACAAAATTTCGCTCGAGTACTTGGGCGGTTTCGAGCTGCATTTAACCCGAAACCACCCAAGTTCTCGCGTGACGGGGGAGGGGGGGAATTTTTCAATATTAATAATATTTGATGTGATGAAAATCATTTTGGTGAAATACTTTTTTGTCGAGGTGCTGAAAGCAAAGGAATTTTTATAATTTGTCTTTTAACGGTCTGGCGCCATAAACTTTGTCGGTCTTCATTTTGCTGCACTGGGCATTTGCTAGGCTTGCTCTGCCATAGGTCGGGCCCTGATTAAAGCTAGGTCCTAATATACATAGATGCCACACAGCATTGTGGAGCATGTTTCCAATTTTACACAGAAGTTAAATTGTAATATAAACTACCTTAACATAAACTCAACTTCCACGCGAACGAAGTCGCGGGCACAGCTAGTACACAATACTGCCAAACTTTTAACATGACTATTTGCATCGAGGAACAAAAAACATTTCAATCATCAAAAAACATTTATTTAAAAAATAAGCAACAATATAACTTAGCAATAGCAGACAACAATATACAAGTCTTAAATACTAGATTTTAACATTAGCTACGGCTATCATTCAAACGACCCAAACGTAAAGCGAAGAAGATTCAATCTGCATACAAAATTTCATTGACTAGTTTTTAAACAATTTCGGAATATATTTGTATAAATAGAGTAACTTCTACTCAGTTGTTTGAATGAAACACCAATGGGATACAAAGTTGCTTATAAAACATTTAGATAAATTAGAAAGTTGATTGATTATAACTTATAAAATGTACTAATGAACTGTTTATTAATTATGAAAAGATAATAAAAGAGACGTTCTTGTTACGACTACACAACTTCGTCCTATAACATTGGCCTATTGGCACTCTGCATCACTGAAAAGATTTAATAATAAATTAATAGACTTCACGTTTGAGAACGTATTTTTACTTACATAACAATAATAGATTAACAGAGCATATCTTTCCTGCTATTTCAGTCCAATCTTCATTTTTTTCCGTTTTCATTAATATTTTTACGCACTCGTTTTCACTATAATTCCACTTTCAGTTGCTTAACGATTCACTGATGGCCATGATAAGCCATTGCTACCGCATGGCCAGTTGGAGGAAGGTAACTCAGACCAACATGCCCGGAAATTCCTCCATGGCCAGAAATCCCACCTTGTTCAGACGAGGCACTGAAGCCCGTTGGCACACTGTATCCCATATGAGCACTAGTATGATGAGAAGCTGGTTGGAATGCTGTTTGGAAAGACTCGTGGCTCAAAGATGCGTGATGACCCAGGTCGACTTCTTGACTGGATGTTGCCTGATAACCCAAACTAGCTCCATGACCGAAAGTTTGAGGGCCTAAGTTAGCTCCATGACCTGATGACTGATAAACCACGTTAGCTCCGTGGCCTAAAGACTGAGATCCCAAGGAAGATCCATGACTTGAAGTCGGGTAGTGGCTAATGCTGGCCGCTTCTTTACCAGACTGTGAATAGTAGCTTGAACTAGCTCCTGACTGGCTTGATGATCCTTGATGACCTAAACTGGAGCCATGTGTTGAGGGATGGTGTAGAATTCTTGCACCAGAATGAGTAGATGGAGTGTGAGCTTTGTAGGCAATCTCAGCACCAGAATGTCCTGAAGAATGGAAGTTGTTAGACTGATGACCGGTTTGATGGGCTTGATGTCCCAACTCTTGATGCTCTCGGTATTTTCCTGTAAATTGTGAAAAAAATTACAATCATTATTTTATCTCATCTTTTACTGTCACAAATAATATGTCGTGCAAGTCATGCATGTTTTGTCTTATAGATCGGTGACCGGCTACACTCACGAAGAAGTGTCTAAAAAAGGCACGTTATTGATTGGTTGCTAAGCAACGCGAAGGGCAATATATCATCAATGTTTACTTATGACGTTATCACGTAAATTTATCGTCCGTACACTGACTTTACAGACAACCATTTTTTATTTTATTGCAAATAATGTTATTAAACCTACTATATATAGCAAAGAAAAAATCTGTAAATAGAAAGAAAGAAACTATACTAGCATCAGTATGTGTATTAAGTATTATATGAGTGGATCTTTGATCGCGATTTTAGACGCAAGTAACTGGATTTCATTCATAGCATTGCGTTCATAGTTCTCAAACAATATCACAGATGGCGCTTCTTTTCAAAGTACCTACAGTACAAGACGATATTAAGTTTCTGATATTAGCCCATTTATACCATCTTCTAGTTTAGGTGATGTCCCTATTACTTTATTCGGCAGTTTAATATATTTTCACCAACTGAGCTTAGTTGGGCTATTTATAAATGTGAAAGTTTTCATTGATGTTTCATCCTCAATCACGTCAAAGAAAAGTAGATAACTTTTCACGTGAACTGATTTGTTTTTTTTTTAATTTTCACGTGAACTGATTTGGTTTTTTTTTAATTTTTACGTGGCTAGTTTACCATACGGGTGAACTACTACAGCAGAAATCTTACCATCATCAAAAATACCTGCGGCTTCATCCAGGGCATTCTTTTCCAGGCTCTTCAGAATCTCTTCCGGGACTGGTGGAGGAGTTGGCAGGTGGTCTCCTGTAGGTCTGAAGCCGTGCTCGTCGGCGATGTAAGAGACAGTGTAGACATGGCCATCATCACCTTTGTAGGAGTATGCGCCACGAGCAGATGTTCCTTTTTCAGTTTCTCCGGCTTCTTGAGCCTTTATTCCTAAGAGAAGACAATTATAAAGTACAAAGTTATAATCTAATATATTAAAGTATATTGGCACAACTCAGCCAACATAGTTGTGCATAAAATAGGAGGCGATTGTAAGTCATTCAGAAGCCTCAACAACAAAGAAATTAAGGCAAATTAAGTAAACGTTCTGCCAAAATTACACAAATATCTTGAGACGATAATAAACTAAATAAACTTGAAGGTAATTTATACGAAACATGTAAAAATCTAACAACTAGATTGTAATGCCTAGATCAGATACATTTTTAGTTCTTAGTTCCGTGAATGATCACTAGATGGCGTTTATTTTAAGCTTCTTAGAAGCTAAAGAATAGCGCACTCTGTTGGATTACTAGTGAACTAATATTCAAGATCAATGTCGATCAACAATGCAGATCGAATTCGTTTTGTAACCATATTTTAATACACGCATGATTAGTACATTATTTTTAAATTGGATGAAGCAATATGAAATATTATACGCTTTTGGTTCTGTTTATAGCGTTACAAAAATATGTATATCTTTTGTAAATACGTGGTCATTTTAGATGCTCTGTAATAAGTAGTAAAAAAAGAAGTCTTTCATATGTATTATTTGATCTCGAAAATATTTTCAACTTTATAAATTTGCTAACTTGCTGTAGAAAGAATGTGCTTATACAAGCACAGCTTTTCAACATTGAGGTTAACTCTCGGACATTCAAATGGAAAGTCAAATTATGTTGAAACTTGCAGGAAACCTATTTAAAATATCTCCTCACCTGTTTAATTTTTTTACGGTTTTTTCCAAAACGGCTCAACAGACTTTTTCATTCAACTTAGTTAGGAATCATTCACCAGCTATCAAATTATAAGAATTGCAATTTAAGTCCATCCTATATCTTTATAGGTGCTACGATGTCAAAGACAAGCAGTTATAAGCTTAAAAAATAGTAATAACACGTCTTGCCTTAGTCAGAGCTTAAAAATTGAGAAATAAGAAAAGGTTCATTTACCATTTTCGGTTTCATAGGCATACTGATATTGATGTCCATCATTTTGATTGTGGAATCCCAAAATCTTAGCTGTCTTCTCTCCAGCAGGTCTGTGGCTTGGTGCTTCATATCCTGTGTGGGCATTTGATTGGCTAGAATATAGCCCTTGTTGTTGATGCTCGAGGCCTGATTGGTAAAGCTCAGCGGAGTTCGCATAGTTCTCGACTGATTGAGTGTTGTAAATCTGGCCGGCTGATGCAGCAGCGATGATAACGGCGATGGGGGCTAACTGGAATCAGGAAATTAAAATAATTAATATCTAAGACAAAAATATAAAATATTTTATTATCGATTGAATTTCCATACATTCCTGCTGGTTTGTCTAGTATATATGAAGTTTATTGCCGAAAGACGATTACAGAACCGAGGTATATATATTTTTATTTAGTTTCTTTAAATCGTTACCCGTAATACAAAATAAATTTGGATTATTTACAAACATGCTAATTCAAACATACAGTGTTTTCTTATTAATACTCAGAACGAATACTTCTAGATTGTTTTCTACAAACGCGCTGTTCATTGCCCTGATAATTATATCCAGGTTGACAAAAAACACTATCAAACTAGTGACATTCACATGGTAATTAATAAAAACTTTTTTTTTTTTAAAGACAACGCCCGCATTAGTGTACAAGCCCTGTATCACGGGAAACTTTACAAACATACAAGTCATGGATACAAAGTACACCCAGACCTGGAACAACAATTTGTGGATCACACAAAGTGATGTTCCGTGTGGGAATCGAACCCACGATCTCTTGCCTAGCAGTTGGACACACTCCCACCGCGTCACAGAGGCAGTCAAAACATTGTATGATCCGTGCAATTTTCTTGCTCCCATTGGAATCACTTTGAAATCACTATGTATATTATTATATCACAATCGCTTAAGAATATTCTAGAAAACTGTAATATCACTTAGATCAATATCTTTGACAAGGAAATGCGATACTTCAATGGTTTGTTTTTCTACCAAAAAATCAGTCATGTAGAACTCAAAACCTAGAACTACAGATCTCATAAACTATAAACGATATATTCAATCAATACAATTTAATCTAATAGTAATAATTAACCAAATCACAAACGTACCAACTTCATGTTTGCTATCACAAACTGCTCTAGTTAAGGCACTCGATGTAGAATGAGTTAAATAATTTCTCCGTAGCTTTATATAGCCAAAAATTTCCTGTACGCATAGGTGTATGAAGTCACACATGTGATAGTAAATGCCACGAAGAGTATGGACTTGAGAACAAATTAGATATAGTGACGTTTTACTTAACTTACGGTCAGGTGGCGATAACAGCTTATAAATGTTGATAAAATTTTTTGCAATTTGTAAATAATTTAAGGTAGAGTACCTTGTTTATTGCCCGACGTTTCGACCGTATTGCAATGGCTGTGGTCACGGGTAAACTCCTCTAAACGTGACTACAGCCGTTGCAATACGGTCGAAACGTCGGGCAATAAACAAAAGCTTAATGTTGTTGGCGTGCGTATATGCTACTAATAACGCACGTTACCATGTTAACGCTTAAATAATATCGGAGAAATGGCAAATACTCATCAACGCGCCTTTAAGCGGTCGTCATCTGATGGTAGGTTTATTAGTTATAAGTTTATAACCTAAAAGTATGGCACAAACTAAAGTATACAGATTAATAGGAAAATCAAAGGAGATCATCAGAGTTGTGACGTACTCGTAAGTTTATACATCATTATTATAATGACATGTCGATATAATTCTTATTATATTTAAATTGTTCTAAATTATTTAATATATTATTTATTATTTCATAGGTACATTAAATTTTTGCAATATCTATCAATAAATGTCATTATTCAAATTCATTATTTCAATATTTACAAGTTTACAAGGTATATGATTTAATATGAATTTAATTTAATTTAATATTTAATATTAATGAGTCCTCGGAAAATAGGGCCATGTATTTACAAACGAGTAAACAATAAGTCGTTTTTTTTAAACAGAAGATATCTAAAAATCAAAAGCAAGTGTTAATATTACACGCATCGCAAGTATGAATTAAAAGTGTATGTCGGGCCATGACTACTAACAACGTTATACGTATAAGTAATTTTTAACAGAAATTGTGCGAATATTATTGTTATTGTTACTTTCTCTTCACACCTCCACTATACGTGTCACTTACACCTAAAGTGGGGGTGTGTTTTTAAGGTACCCGAAAAAAAATACATTTATTAACGCAAAGACGAAGAACATCGGAAAGACTTGGAGGCAAATGAAGCGCGATGCTCAATACCAAACGGGATGACGGCGCACTGTGAACGCCCTCTGCACCATCTAGAGGTCACAGGAAAATAAGTCAACTGGCATATATCTTTGTGCAACTAGCACGAACGCGGTGTGTAACTGATATGGCTATCTCCGCTCTTCTATTCATTCATAGGTATCTAAAGTCTTAAGTTTATAGTCATCGTGGTGGAATTATGAGATTCAAGTGCGAGAGCATTGTTAGGTAACAGCAAGTAACGAGATGCGCGCGCCGGGTGCACAAGTAGAGCAGACGCCATAGACCTAAGTATGGAATAGAACAGCCTGTTACAATTTCGGCGTGCCTGGAATATACTTATTTCAAGTTTATGACGTGATAACGTCTTATACATCGATGACTCGCACTCACGAAAAAGTGTCACGTTATTGACTGGTTGCTAAGCAACGCGGTTGGCGATACGTCTATGTTTTCTTATGCCGTTATCACATAAATTTATTGTCCATAAATCGACTTTACAGACAACTTTTTTTTAGAAATAATTTAGCAAGCACCTGGCTTAGTTTAAGACCTGTCTTATTAATTTTTCCACGCTTTAAATCTAAAATTTAAAGTAACAAAAAACCAAAATGTTTCTCTTTTTGTAAAAATTATGTCTTTAAAAAATTTAAGGGTTTATCGATTTAGGCCCGACATCCACCAGCCAGTTTCCACGATTTCCAGACCGATGCCTTAGCCATTAAACTACCGCAGCTTTTATTAAGCTCTGAATTTACTGGAAGGCATTGCCGTACTCTAGTGCAATAAGCTGAAATAGAGTAATTTTCTTGCTGTTGGTATGTTATTAGAGTTAAAAGACATAAAGCAGAAAAAGGAAACATTTTTAATAAAACACATTTTACAAATTACTCACAAAATAGCGAGGAATTCAATTATTTGTAATAATCGCATCATTTTGAGGGTTCCGTAGTCAAAATAGCAAAACGGAACCCTTATAATTCCTCTAGCTCAGAGACTGCTAGTACCAGAAAGTTGTAATTTTGCATGGTACATATTACAATACTCATTATTAAACTTAATTGACTTAAAGTAGATAAAGCAATATATGTTTTGAAATCAAACTTATGCTTATATTCAGGGATTGTAATTATTATTCTTGATTTAGGGATCCGTTTGTGATTTTTTTTGTTATTGTCAAGCGTCCCCACGGGGGGTGGGGACGCTTGACCATAAGAAAAAAATATCAGCTAAATTATTGTTTTGGAGATGTAAAAACGGAAAAGATGTAAAAACTTTGGGTAGTAATGAAATTAAAAGAAAAGTAGTAATCAAGAATGAAATTAAAAGGAAAACTATCACAACTAAGTAGGCTTTATAAGTTTACGAGTGACAGCCAACCAAGTGAGAGGTAACAAAGTTTTTATACAAATTTTATTGAAAATTACTTTTTCGAAACTTTTTTGAAACGTTGTTAGTAGAATAAAACAAAAATAGCTACGAAACCCTACAGTGTTCGCAGCCCGACATAGTTTTTTTTTCATTCTACATCGTCATAGAAACGTACACCCTTAATAGACACTCACGTCTTCTCTAAACATTACGAACTCTACGTAACTCAACAAACTAATTTACTGCAACAGTGTCCAAACACTCGATACTAGTATCAACTAATACTCGATACAATTGTATCTGTTTATGTAATAAGTATAACATAATATACCGTAATGTGTGTCATGGCCGATTGCCTATTGATCTAGCCCTTATGTAACCTGTAAATGATGATTGATCAATGATTAATTACAACTATTATTTACTATTTAAATATCTACTGTTACGCGTTTAGCTGCAGGGTTTAAGTATTACAGATACTATTGCTTACGTATCACATTCCTAACAAACGATGGGATTAATTAAAGAACCAGCGGTACCTCGGTGTTTAGGCATCGGACTCGTAATCGAATCGATAAATCGCTTGTTCGTTTCCTCCCCAATATATTACCTACATGACGACGACGATGACTACGAGGTGGCTTTGTAACTAGTTCAGCCTGGAGAGGGAAGGGTAAAAAGAATCTAGCATTATTGTTACCTTCCCATATATATGATCCACATTGCAGGCTATCTTTGCTGAGTAACAGATAAACCGAATCGTTTATCTAGCGGTAATAATAAACAATAAAAAATAATGAAAGCTTCATATTACCCGACATTTTACAAATAATTTGAAGATAATATTCAAATTATTTGTAAAATGTACATACAACATATAATCTACTACTACTATATAAAAGGCTTTATTACTCGCAGGACAATGTGAAAACAAGGCAACGATGGGAACGACGCCTCGTCTTTTATTATCCTGATATTGATTGTGAAGCCCCAAAAAATATATTTCATGTCCAGACGAAGTGGCCTCAACAGGTCGCACAAATGAACATATATTTATAAAACTTTTTACCTACTGTTATTAGTCTATGTAGAGAAGTTAATTCAATTTAAAACTACAACATTCTACACTTTCGTTCTTATGAAAGAAAGTAAGCCTACCGACTTAAGTTGATTGTAAAGCTGGCAAAATTATATTTGCCATTTTATATTACATTTGTCATATACTTAAATATGACAAAGACTATTTTCGCTTCTTCACGGAATTATTACTTTAACAATCAATACCATTTCATATCTTAATGACACAGTGCCATAAAATTCCGACCTTTAAACTCATTAAAAAATAAATGTCATATTATATAATTTCAGTAATTTCAAAAGCTATTACAAGTAACACTCAGATTCTAACACCTTATTAGGCACTACATTTAGTAACAAAGGCGCCTTACCACTTTCAAATAGTACTATATAATTAGCCACGAAACTGTTTTAACTGTAAGGCCCATACCACACAGGTAAAACAACATAATTTTCGCCACAAACTCTGAAACATAGTTCATAAACGGCCGCAATTTAAAAACATTCCATGAAAAAATGTCCACGCAAAGTTTGTGCACTGCTTATAAATGTAAATGAGGCTTATGTTTATTGACATATAAAATTACTTGTAAGAAAATGTAGACTATGATTTGATTTGAATGGCAAAGAAGTCATAAAAATGAAGAGGTTATTTTATGCCTAGTTCTTGCATAGGAGTCACGATGCAACTTAGTTTAATCCTAAGTTTAAAAAGGGATCCTGTAACTATCGCATTGTTATGGTTCGTAGTTCAAGGACGCAAGCTATTGCTCTACATCATAGATTGGGCAGCTGTCATAAGGCAATATAGGATAAATACCAAGTTGGATTGTCTTTTTTGACTTCAAGGGTTATAAACCTCATTAAGGGATATATGATACCTACACAAAAAAAGTACGAGTAATGTTATTCCTGATTTTTGAAATAATTACCGCTAGAATTAAACCTCTCAACGAAATATCGCAGTGCAGCTACACCTTAAGTAAGTAACATCATGCATATGCATTAATTTACTTTGGGTAATATGATGATTACGACAATTAGCAGCAGTCTTTAATAAAGAGATATTAGCTCAAATTATTCGTCTTGCGTCCATTCGTTCAGCTGTATTTGATAATAATGGCTTCGTGTGATGCGTACAGTAATTTTGTAGACCTGCTCGCGTATTAGACGAGGCAGGTAGTAATTATGACGAATGATGATTTACTCATCTTCAGAGCACTTTATTTAAGATTTTTTTACGACAACTCTCGATTTTGTTACTTGTAAATTATGGGCTGTTGAGATTTTTTACAAACATTCAAGTTATGTCACACATATAATAATATTACTTATTTACCATCACAACAATACTGGACAATCGATTGAATTTGAGACAACTTCACAACTTCAATACTACTAAAACTTTTGACTGCCTCTGTGGCCCGGTGGGAGTGTGTCCGACTGTTACGCAAGAGGTCGTGGGTTCCATTCCCACACGGGACACTACTTTGTGTGATCCACAAATTGTTGTTCTAAGTCTGGGTGTACTTTGTGCTCGTGACTTGTATGTTTGTAAAGTCCCCCGCGACACAGGGCTTGTACCCTAATGCGGGAGTCGTCATTTTTATAAAAAAACTAAAACAGCTTTCATGTGTAGGTGTTGAACCAGCACCTGACTCAGTCATTTGACCGACACACCAATTGTACCTAACTAACAGTTAAGATAAATAAATAGTAGGTTATTAGTAAACTACTACTATAAAACTATCTGATTAAAACATGAAACCCTCAACTCACTTTCGGTCTATGAGCCCTAAGGACCCTAACATTGGATTTTAAAAAAAGTAGGTGGCAAAGGTGACAAAGAAAGTGGTTTACCAGTTTTGATAAAACATACTGTGTAGTCAAAACAAAGTCAAGGTCAATACTATTTTACTCTGAATTGTATTGCTAGGAAACTAATTTTAATCGTAGGAAATTAGACCACATTTTTGGCCGACTGTACATCCTACCATTGTGACTGTTATATATAACAGTGAAAGATTTTTTCCAGTTACCCACATAATATATAGAGTTGGCAAAAAGTTGTTAGAGTGAGTCATAATTTACTGCTATTTGAGATTCAACACCTCAATAGCACTAATTAATTTTATTATAGGTTAGCAAAGTTTAAATGTCAAAATGTCAACAGTAGCAGCAGAACAGTTTTTTTTTGTGATGCATTCATTGCTATTAATTATGACAAGCTCTTTAGTCAACTGATCCACTAGAACTATGTTGACCTAATGCATTATTAAATCCATAGATCCTGTTGACATAAATATGGATAGTTGTCAACAAACACCGTCGACTATTAATATAGATTTATATATGTTCGTAAACTTTCGCGATTTGTACACATTGTAGAATTTTATAAGCTACGGGTCTTAATCGCGTAAATATTTTATTTAAAGGCTAAATACCTTTGTTTATTTCTCGACGTTTCGACCGTATTGCAACGGCCGTGGTCACGGGTAGAGTCTACCCGTGACCAACGTGACCAGCCTTAAAATAAAATATTTACGCGATTACGTAGCTTATAAAATTCTATAATAAAGATTTATATTTATATTTCTAAATATAATTTAGAAAACAGGTAAAATATATAATGTACTAGATTTAGTTAAAATACATAAAAGGGTTCAGTCGACCCATGACCACGATCGGTGCAATTCGATTAAAACGTCGCGCGTCGGGTAAATAAAAGGTTCGTACCTTTAAATAATTCACGCGATAAAGTCCCGAAATATATCTAATATGTATAAAAATCGCGAAAGTTTAAAAACAATAATTACATATAAGGGTTGTTTTTCGCTTGAGATTAAAACGCTGTAAGACATGGTTCTTCATTTAAACCCCGAAGCCAAATACATTTTTTCACACATCTAATTTCAAAACTGACGGGATTTCATACAAATTTGCAAATCCCATTTCATCTCCTAAGAGGTTGGTTAAAAAAAACGATGAAACACGAGTTTCTTTATTTTTAACAAAAAAAATCCAAATACCTAATTTACACTAACTTATAGAACTGACGGAATCTCAACCAAACTTGCAACCCCTATTTTGTCCCTTTAGAAAACTTATTTCCAAAAGTTGTTTCTTAGTAGATGCCTGCAACATAGAAGGTATTAACTGTCAAAATTTTTATTTAGTAACACCAACGGTTTAGACTTTTGGTTGATGAATTGAAAATTTATGACGTGCAAATGATTTTCAAACGTTGAGCACAAAACTAAGAGTATAGTAAGATGAAGAATAGACACAGAAATTAAGAAACAGCACAGAACAAGTTAAACTGTGCCATCACTGATAACGTTCCCCAGAAAAGAGTTTCGTATAGTAACCACTATATATACCCCACATGGTACACGGGTGAAATAATACACTATATTAAATTAAAATATTTCAATTTAAAAATGTATAGAATTAATAATTTAGAATTTAATAAAGAATTATTTAAATATTATAGGAGTAAAGTTAAGTCACTTATTAGTCTAGCATTTAAAAAATATATACTTAACGTAGAAAATGGTATATCTTCCGAGCCAACATTGTTCTGGAAATATGTGAAAGACAAGCGGAAAAATAGACAGCAAGCTAATTCATTCACCTGCAATGGTGCATCAGTTCAAGGGCAGGAAGCTGTTGATGCGTTTGCACAGTATTTTGGCTCAGTCTTTCATAAAAATGTACCGCAACTAGATCCTGACGCAGCCGAACGTGAAGCAAATGATAATGGCACGGCACTTAGAATCAGTATGGAATCCATCAACATTGTAGACATAAAACGAGCTGTCCGACGGCTCAAAGGATCGTCTGCTAGTGGCCCTGATTACATACCGGCGTTTTTTATTAAGGATTGCTTACCTGCCTTACAAAAGCCTCTTTTATATGTTTATAACCTGGCAATTCAACAGGGCAATTATCCTAGTAAATGGAAGACCTCCAGGGTGACGCCGGTACCTAAAAATGGCTCCTCAACTGATATAACTAATTACAGACCTATTGCGGTGTTATCTGTCCTAGGTAAAATCTTTGAATCCATTGTAAATAATTATATATTTAGCCAAATTAATAAGAATTTAGATGATAGTCAACATGGGTTCCGTCCAGCGCGCTCTACACTAACCAACCATATAAAATTTGTGGACTACTTAAACACAAAAGTAACTACAGGGTGTCAAGTTGACGCAGCATATTTTGATTTCAAAAAAGCTTTCGATCTGGTGGATAATGATGTCCTATTAAGAAAGTTATCATCCATGGGATTTTGTAAACAATTTTTAACTTTTATGGCGGATTACCTGAGGAATCGCAAACAATATGTCAACATTGGAAACTATCGATCCCAAGAATACTATACTCGGTCAGGAATAAGCCAAGGCAGTACCCTCGGTCCTACGTTGTTTCTGATAATGATTAATGACTTGCCTAAGGTACTTGATAGAGCTGAATGTCTGATGTTCGCTGACGACCTAAAGTTATTCCTCACCGTTACCAATACTAGTGACTGTACCGCTCTACAGACTGATATTGACGCAGTTGCATCGTGGAGTGTACAAAACAAGCTAGCTCTCAACGTCTCAAAATGTAAAACGATTACATTTTCACGATCTCGTTCTCCAATAACGACGTCATACGAACTTGCAGGCGAACCACTCGAACGAGTCACCACTATGCGGGACCTAGGTATAATTATGGATAGCAAAATAAACTTCCATGAACATGTTAAGCAAGTTTGTAAAGATGCAAACAAATCATTAGGATTCATTATAAGAACCACTTATCAATTTAATAACATCCAGTCCATCATACTATTATATAACGCGTATGTACGAAGTAAGTTGGAGTACAACGCACTTGTTTGGGATCCAAAAGAACAATTGTATACGCTCATGGTTGAGAAAATCCAGCGTAAATTCGCACGGTATATTTATAAACGTGCCTACGGATACTATCCTTACCTGTATCCTTCCATGTTTGTATCGGGGATGGTTGGTCTCGATACGTTGCAATTTAGGAGGGAGTTCATGCATGTATTGCATTACTACTTGTTGCTGAACAATAAGGTGGATAATCCATCCGTGCGAGAATGTGTCCATCTCTATGTACCACAAAACTATCTACGTGGTGTAGGACGGCGCCAGCATACACTGTTCGCCTGTCCAGTAACCTGGCGCTCAGCTCAAGCTCGTAATAGTCCAACGGCTAGAGGAATATTGTATTTGAATACGTTCCTACGCAATAATCCAGATACAGACATATTCTTTGACAAACTTAGTGCTATTTACATATTATTTTATGGACATTAATTCATAAACGATGACATTTACACTTACTTTAAATGGACTTATTTTGTTATCTGTTGGTAGAGTCTTACCTAGGCTCCTAAATAGTAATTACACAATAATTAAATTACATATTACAATGACATCGTTGATGATTTATTTTAATTTTGACATTTTATTTTATATTGTAAGTAAGAGTAATTTGACATATTTATTTATTATTATAATTATTTGAAATGTTGTTAAGTATAATTATAATCTGTATTATGCATGCAAACGACTTGGTATATTTACTGTAAGTTTGTACTGCACAAAGTGAATAAATAAATAAATATTGAGAACAAAGTGGTCCGAGCGCCCGACATACCAATGTGAGCTGTGTCTATGTGTGTGTGATGCTCATGCCAGCGTTGTATGAAGCTAGCTCTTTGTACCATCTCAGTTTTATACCTAGGGCACAGATAATATCTAATATATAAAATTCTCGTGTCACAGTTTTCGTTGCCATACTCCTCCGAAACGGCTTGACCGAGTTTGATGAAATTTTGCGTGCATATTGGGTAGGTCTGAGAATCGGACAACATCTATTTTTCATCCCCCTAAGAGTTTGTTTGTTTGTTTGAACGCGATAATCTCAGGAACTAGATAAAGGCCGCATTGAAAAAATATTTTATTGTTGGATAGCCCATTTATCGAGGAAGGCTATAGGTTATAACATCACGCTACGACCAATAGGAGCGGAGCAGCAATGAAAAATGTTGTAAAAAAAAAAAAGGGAAAATTTACGCAGACGAAGTTGCGCGGGTCAGCTAGTAATACTATACTAGTACCAAGGGCGAACCTACAACATTTTCGACTAACTGTAAATTAAATTAGAAATTCGCGTAGAAACCTTACAAACAACCAAAATAAAAATATACAGTTAATAAATACAGTTTTTTACTTCAACAAAAACATCCTTGTTCTTTTAATTCCAACAGATTGCCATTGAAATTGTCATAATCGATTATAATAATGAGTTATAAGTTTAAATTATTATGAGTTATCGACTAGTGTAATTTGCATTTTTTATGTAGACTAATTTTATGTCTTCAATAGGTAGGTACATATTCGTTGCATAAAGGCGAAGGAGTAGTGCAAGCTATGTTCCACAATATCGTATTTGTAACACATACTCGTATTGTATCTCTATTATAAACACTTTAAATATGACGATTTATTTTTCTCTTCTCTTTTAGAACAGAGACATCAGCCTACGTTACTAGTGGAATACACCAAAATTATTTATTAATTTATTTCAAATTGCATATAAAGTTACGTTAAGTACTTTGCCTCACGGCATACAATGGAATACATAATTGAAATATTATTAATAATAATAATAATCGGAATTAGACACAAACACAGAATTTAAAAAAAAATATTTATTATTAGACCCATGTTCAACATTGACAGACCAACAGGATCTAGTGGTTAGTTGTCCTGACTGCTAAGTTCGATCTTCTAAAGTTCGATCCCCACCCAAGATAAAACATATGTGATGAGCACGATGGTTTATTTTGTGTCTTGGTGTAATCCATCTATAATATTTAGATTATAATTTTTAGTAGCATTAATTGTCTGGTTGCCATAGTACAGGCTAGAGCCAGAAACAAAAGTTTGGGATCAGATGGCGTTGTGTGAACTGTCCCAAGATATCATATTATAGATATTATGAAACAGTTGTTATCCTCTTCTAATTTACAAAAAGAGACCCAAATTCCAATCTAATATTATTAAGTATGATTTCTTTTAAAAACGCTATTTTTAATTGCTATTTATTTCACTATCACAGAGCAACTACTGGATTGATTATGAAATAATTTGGTATAACGATAGTGTTCCTGATGAGACGGGACAGTGGCTATTTTTAATTTACATAACCATCGAGGCAGGCCAAAGAAAGAAACGCTGGCGTAATAGATGCCTTCCAGAAGACATGGGAGGACCAACCTCCAGACATGGTGTTTTAGAAGCGTATGGGGGAGACCTCTGCCCAGCAGTGAAACAGATCAGGATAATAAAAAAATCATTTAAATATATTTATTACCCCTGACTTCGTCTACCTGAAGTCGCAGTGCTACTAGTGAGCAACACTGTATAATTAAAAAACTGTGTTTCTGTTTTAAGCACGTGTACACAACAGAATATTGATACCTACTAGAGGTATACACTTTTACTTAAAAGCTGTTATTTGGACATTACAAAGAGGCGCTTGTCTTTTATTAAGGTTCCGTAAAAACGGAACCCTTATAGTTTCGCCATGTCATGTGTAATAAAACTCCATACATGTAATAGAAGCAACATCATCAAACATCAACGTCACTCTACAGGTATTTAAAAAAAAATAAGGTTTCTAATAAACTTTTTTGAGAAATTATATATTTATGGAAATAATCGCTCTGAAAGTTGCATAAATTGTGTAGTAGTAAAAATAAGTATAGATTCCTCGATAACATATGTCGCTAAACTTTTAGTGATCCACAGAGGAAGATATTTTGAATACAATAATTACAATGTGTAGTCGTATAATCGTGTTTAGCCTTGAAGATGCCAAAACACATTAACTTTATGATTTACTGTTTGAACATCAACCCACTTTGATATTTCGTATCGTATATTTGTTACATTATTTGTGCGTGTTTCCTTTTACTTACTTAAACTTGACTTGAGTAAATGTTAGATATAAAATGTGTGTAATCCTCATAAAACATGCGACTAATTTAAATGAACTAACTATATCTACTTTAAGTATTTAAGTCTTGAAATCAGCTTTCACTTTAAAAAAACCTGGCAAACACAATGTTCCGTAGTCCCCCTCCCCCCCTATCCGAATAAGTTGGTTTTTGTTTCATACTTACCTACTTACTTACCTTCCTTTTACCTGCATAATAATAATTTTCAATGGAATTTGTACGAAAATATTGTTACTTCTCATTTGATCAGCTGTTGATCGTAAACTTGTGAAGCTTTTTTCCTTTTAAATTCACCATTTAGCTGGCAGGGGGGGGGGGGAATTGGCTCTAACAAAAATTTGCCCTTGAAATCTGAATATTTCACAAACGGATCCCAAAATCTAAAAATGGTTATTACAACCAACCGTGTACTCAAAAAAAAGTTTTTCAAGATTTTATTCATTCACTTTGTCGGCATATTAAGTGTATCCATGCAAAATGACTGTCTTACTATTTGCACTGTCTCTGAGCTAAGCTGCGGACGGAAGAACGGATGGTGAAACTACACACATCAAAAGTGTCTAGGGATCAACATATATTTTTGCAATAACTTTTCTCCTGATTGATTTTTTTTTTTTATTTCTTTAAGGATTCATCAAATAAAGTGTTTTCGTTTGTCACAGTAACGATAAACCAAGTCACCTTTGCATTAATAAAGAAATTTGCCATTTTCCTAATAAAGGGATTTTTGACATTTGAACCACTAACATTAAAGTTCGAAAAAAAGACTGAAATAACAGTTTTCTTTAATATTTTATTGGGTAACTTAAACAATTAATAATCCGTGTTTCTACCGCGAACACTAACAACACAAGAACATCGGTTTGGCATACTCAAAATGAGTTCATCCAAATCACGCTGTGGAATGGCCGCCCATGTTCGTTGCAACAACAAAAAAAGGTCTTCTTGCGACTGGATACCCTCCATATTCGGCAGAGCTCTTCTCTGTAGCATATCCCATGCATGCTCAATCGGGTTCAAGTCTGGCGACTGAGCAGGCCAGGGCAGGACATTGATGTTAGCTGCGGCGAGAGTCTGTCTTACAACTCTTGCGGTGTGCGGTCGTACATTATCATGCATTAACTGAAATAAGGGACCGATTTGCACTTGTAGAGGAACGATGACGTCTGATACAATCGTCTCAGCATAAATTTGAGCGTTGAGGTTGCCTCTGATCCAAATCAACTCAGTTCTTCCGCCGATCCAAATACCCGCCCATACCATGATGGTTCCACCACTATAAGGATGGACTTCCTGGCAGGATTTTAATCGCTGTTGGCGTCCAGGGGTTCTCCAGTGTCGTATACGTCTTGTATCCGGTCTCATACCAAAACGAGACTCATCAGAAAAGCACACGAAACGCCATTGTTCTTCTGCCCAATTTCTGTGTTCAAGAGCCCATTGATATCGAATCCTACGATTGTGCATTGCTATAGGTGGTACCCGTAGCGGTCTTCGGGAATGAAGGTTCACTTCATGCAAGCGGTTTCTGACTGTTTGGTCGCTAATTAAGTTCCCTGAAGAGTGATGAAGCCTCACGGCTAACATCAGGGCGGTTATTGTTGGACCTCTTCGAGTTAAGATTTGAATGTATCGGTCTTGTCTCCGTGTGGTGCAGCGATACCGTCCTCCATGGCGCTCAGCCACGGTACCAGTGCTTCAGTAACGTGTCCAAAGTCGACTGATAACACTCTGACTTGTATTCAGAGCTAAAGCCACAGTACGTTGCCGGGAACCAGCTTCTATCATTCCCACGGCTCTGAGCATTTCTTCCCTGCTTAAATGACGTCGCCGCTCCATAATAACGTTGGTTTTAATCAGTAGTAGGGAAACAGTAGCACTAATAATGTCTTCAATGCGTTGTATGTTTTTATAGGGAAAATATTGACAGCTGATTTTCATCTTTTACTCGAATTTGATTCACAGTTCCTGATTCAAATTATGAAATGCACCAAAAAGGATCCATATAAATTTATAAAATCATAAATTTATTACAAAGCCACATCTCAATCTCAAGAAATCCGCATAAAAATGCTTGATCCCTAGACACTTTTGATGTGTGTATAAGGGTTCCACTTTGCCATATTGGCTACGGAGTCCTAAAAACGGTCAAGTGCGACTCGGCGCTCGAGTTCGACACGGGTTCCGTGGGTGCAGTATATCGCCATAATAAAATTGGTATAATTTGATTGGTGGCTCAATAAATAGTAAATTATCTTTACTGTAAAATGTTCTGCGCATACGAGCATAATATTGCAATAAATAATTTCTTTTATTTTCTTTCACACAATAGCACAATATTATTTATTTACCTTATTTAGGCTTTTTATTAAGCTAGTCCTAAAAATTGTATGAGCGCCTACAACTCAGACACACTCAGAGGACTATCTTAGTTGGCGTCAAATAAGAAAGTTATTATAAGAAAGTAAGCGGCGGTAGCCTAAATGGCTAAGGCATCGGTCTCGCAATCGTGAGGTCGCGGTTTCGAATCCTACCCATTATACTACCGACGTGAACCCACTCCTAACACATGCCATTGAGCTTAGCTGGAGGGGTTAACAAGATAACTAGCAATGTGGGACGTAAATCCCACATTGCTAGTTATCTTTAAAAAAAAAAAAAATAAGGTTTTTACCTTAATTTGTAGATTGGTACTTACAAGTTTACGCAAAAATCCAAATTTGCCCTTATCTTTTTATCGTACTCAGGACCTTGATTTTTATACATTCAATAGGGACTATAGACCACAATATTCGATATAAATATAGTTATTTTAGTATAATTTCAACTTGACACGCGTTCCTGAGAAAATCGATGGTAATGCGGACAAACAGTCGGGCAGACGGACCAGAGAGTGATCCCTACAAAACCCTAACAAAGGTATTTTATGAAACAAAATAATACCTATAAACATGGCTATTATGCATTAAAAGCAGTTTTATATTAGAATTTGTGTCAAAACAAAAATATATAAAGAGATATTGAATTCTCTAAAACTGGTTAAGTTTGATCTTGGCTGAAATTTGGAACCTTTGTTTCAAAAATTTTAATTTCCAAAATCCTTTCTAAGCCCATGGGTGTCTACCTCACAACACAAATTAGATAATCTTAATTAAATTAGGTACTAGATGGAGGCTAAGCTTGTTTTATAAAAAGACGACTCCCACATCAGGGTACAAGTCCTGTGTCGCGGGGGACTTTCGCAGTCGGACACACTCCAACCGCGCCACAGAAGCAGTCAAAAGCTACAGTTAAAATTAGTTGAATGCCACCGATTCATTACATTATCCTACCAATTATACTAACGACGTGAACCCACTCCTAACTCAAGCCATCGGGCTTAGCTGGAGGGGTTTACAGCTTTTTTTTTAAAGACGACTCCCACAGTATGGTATAAGCCCTGTATCTCGCTGAACTTTACAAACAAATAAATCACGAACACAAAGTACACCCAGACTCGGAACAACAATTTTTAGAGCACACAAAGTGGTGTCCGTGAGAATCGAACCCACGACCTCCCACAGTCCACATTCGGACACACTCCCACCGCGGCCACAGAGGCAGTCATATTAATGTGGGACCCACAATACCACGTTATCTTTAGATAAAAACTATTTTAATAAATCTACATTCCAACGTATTTCATTCTTAAACCCCCATCAGTCATCCAACAAGATCACCAACACAATCCCTCTAATTCCCTTTATCTAACACCTTTGACCATATATTGAACATTCTATATTTTATGTATGACACATTTATCGAAGCTTCATCAATGTAAGTTAGCTAACACTTTGAATGTGGACCGATAATGGGATATGATTACAAGTGACAAGTGATGAATCGATATAATTCGGTAATGATAACTTGTGAAGCTTGCTTGATTAAGAAATTATACCATGAAATTATATTATGTCTACTACTATGTTATATTAGCTGACGCGCAACTTCGTCTGCGTAAATTTTCCACGTTTTGCAACATTTTTAATGTTGCTCCGTATCTTTTAGTCGTAATGGTTTAAAACGTATAGCCTTCCTCGATAAATGGACTATCCAACAATAAAACAATTTTTCAATTCGAACCAGTACTTTCTTAGATTATCGCGTTCAAACAAACCCAGATTTTTAATATTAGCATAGATATAGGTTTGGGTTTTTTTTAAATAACTAGTAATGTGAGATTCTGGGTCCCACATTACTAGCAATCCTGTTACTCCTTCAGCTAAGCTACGTTGTTGTGTTGGGAGTGGGTTCATGTCGGTAGTAGGTACAATGAGTAGGATTAGCCATTAATAAATAATAATATTAGTAATAATTATTTTTTTCAGGCTACATATCGAAAGAATAAAATCCCCTTTATGTAAAGTGGGGGAGTGATTTTTTTCGTACCTACCCCATCGTGTGGTGTATCATTAGATAGGTCTTTTAAAAACGTTTAGGGGTTGGAAAGACAATTTTTAGATTTAGGGATCTGTTCGTGCTCAAAATATTGAGCATTAAAGTGCATTTTTTTGTAAGAGTGAAGAGTCCCCCTTGCCAGCTAAATGGTTGATGTTGGGTATGTAAAAAAAATCACGGTAGTATATACAGTGAAATTAAAAGGAAAACTATCACTGCTAGGTAAGCTTTACAAGTTTACGAGCAATAGCTGATCAAATGAAAAGTGACAAAATTTTCGTACAAACTCCATTGAAAAATATTATTAAGTAGATATAACGTTGTAAGTATGAAACAAAAACAACAAAAAACCCACTTTACAAGCCACAGGGACTACGGAACCCTACATTGTGCGTGGCCCGACTTCCACTTGCCCGGTTTCTTTTTTATTTTACGAGTAGCAACGATATGAAGGCATCATTGACCTCTAATAGTACTAGTACGTTGGAATGGTTACCCCGTATAAAGTGACAGCAGTTTCTTTAGTTTTACCTAGGCGTATTAGAAAGAAACCGAACCTAGTCTCCTGTTTTTTTTTTAAAGATACGTGAATGTGACAGCATTTTCAAATGCTGAATCGAATGATTGAAAATGACCTAAGCGTATAAGAAAGAAACCGCACTTAGGCCCCTGCACTTTCAAATGCTGAATCGAATGATTGAAAATGACCTAGGCGTATAAGAAAGAAACCGGACTTAGTCTCCTGTTTTTTTTTTAAAGATACGTGAATGTGACAGCACTTTCAAATGCTGAATCGAATGATTGAAAATGACCTAGGCGTATAAGAAAGAAACCGGACTTAACTCCTGTTTTTTTATAGATATGTGAATGTGACAGCACTTTTAAATGTTGAATTGAATGAGCGACCTGTGGACGTTTTTGACACTAATGACAAATGGCCATTGTTGTTATTCTTGTTACATACGTTTAAACTTCCTTTTGATTTTGTCAAATGACAAATATCTTAAAGCCTTCGGTGTGAGATTAGATACCTTTACCACGTGAAAGCCAAAAGTAAAGCCAAGGGTAACCGCTAATGTATTCTTCAACATGTAACCAATACATGAGATAGTAGTTATATTTTTATAGAATCTTATGTATCCATTACAGTTTCATCCCTTTCATTGGTGGCATAGTATTTTTTTTTTTTTTAAAGACTGCTCCCGCAGTAGGGTGCAAGCCCTGTGTCGCGGTGGACTTTACAAACGCACAAGTCACGGACACAAAGTACATCCAGACTCGGGACAACAATTTGTGGATCACACAAAGCGGTGTCCCGTGTGGGAATCGAACCCACGACCTTTTGCGTAGCATTTGAACACACTCCCTCCGCTCAAATATTACAAATATTAAATTCTGTAATGTCATATTTCAACAAAAGTACCTATCATAAATTAAAAAAATATATATTTAATTGTAGAGCTCGACACTCACGCACCGACTTCAGCAAATAATTATTTTATTGATATTTTTTAACCTAAAATAAAATATCAACTTTATTGATACTATTATAACAATTGATTGACGATAATAATAATTTTGTAAACTGGTTCCTAAGTTATATAAATTGACTGCCATACACAGTAATAGAAGTAGTGTATATACTGTACTAGGTGTTAAAAAACATTTTAAATTCCCCTAGTATCCAAACATATTATGAAAATATATATATTACGGGTCTTAATTGCGCGAATAATTTAAGGTAAGATACCTTGTTTATTGCCCGACATTACACGCCAGTGTGCAGATGTCCTTAGTGTTGTGTGTCGAATTACCGAGAGTTCGTCGTCGGACAATAAACAAGATATTTTACCTTAAATTATTCACGCGATTAAGAGCCGTAATATATATATATTTTCATAATGTTTACAAATCGGGAAAGTTTAGAAAAAAATATCCAAACATATTCTATGTCAGTGATAATGGAAATATTCTTACTTTGTTAACTGTCGTATTTGACCACTATCTTACAATTATTGGGAGTTTTAAAATAAAACAAAAAATAAAAAAATAGTATTGCAATTTTATTGCACCAATGTACAAACTTATTCTATTGTCAATGGCACTGTACACATTATATTCTTATTTCATCAGCTGTCTTGTTTAACCGCTGTCTTGCAAGCTCAGTAATGACGGTAGGCGGGGTGGTTATATCTGTTGTACTGATTACGAGCTAGGACCACTCCTGGCGCGTATTTAGCGTCGTGGTAGCTTCCTGAAAATACAAAATTAGGATTTAGGTTAATATTGTACAAAATTTTATAAAGACAATGACGTGACAGGAATGCCGTCATCATTCAAATATAATTTTAGTAATGTATGGATAATGGTTTCAACTTTAATACTTAACTCTGTTACAAATATGTCATCACTATGTATACGTATTTTATATAAACAACGTAACGAATTTTGTAATTCTTTTCACTACCATTCTAGGTTTTTTTAAGTAATGTATAAATATAATAATAATAATATACAAATAATTATTTTTAAGAGTTTAAGTGATAAAAAATGTATACTAAGCCAGAATGGATCGCCAGTGATTAATAATAAATTACACAAATTAAAAACAAAATACCAATATGTTCAAAGATGTCAATAATTCATTTAATTATTACGTACTGCACTCGATATGTAGGGCAGTTAATTATTGGCAATTATTTGGACTAATTGACTTGATATATCAATTAGTTTTGGACGTGAAAGATTTCGACCAATTATCTAGTAATTTGACTATTAATATTCTAGTACAGCTACATTACACTAAAATTAATGCCTATGTATTGACGAAAACATAGTGTTCAGTCCTACTGTTTCTTAGTAGGTAATTAAATAGATTTTAATTGATGAGAAACCGTAAAGGCTTTAAATCAACCACCGTAGTCAGTCGTAGTCATTTAAGGAAGGTATTTTTTTTAGATGATTATTTAGTATGTAAATTCATAATTAGAACTTTGACCAATAAATTGGCCCTGTGTCTTTTTTGGGGCTGGTAAGGGAGCTCGATGTAAATCTATTATTTGTTCCAGAAGACCCTTACCATCGTCATAGATTCCAGCAGCCTCATCTCTGGCGTTCAGCTCCAAGGCTCTGGCGATTTCCGCTGGGATTGGAGGCGGGGTCGGGATATGGGCACCCTGGGGCTGGAAGCCGTTGGCATCAGCGGTGTATCTCACAGAGTACACCTGGCCGTCGTCTCCGGTGTAGGAGTAACTGCCAGCAGCCTGGATACCGTTGGCTTCAACGCCACTTTCTTCAGCCTGGATTCCTGGAAAAAAATATAATGTCATTCAATCCTTTAAATGGACATAGTTTAAGCCATTTGGATTTGTCCTCGAATTGTTCGCTAATTTTGACTTTGACTGGCTCTGTGGCGTGGTGTGAGTGTATCCGACTGCTACGCAAGAGGTCGTGTGTTCGATTCCCACACGGGACACCACTTTATGTGATCCACTACACTTCTATCAAATTCATAAGCTTTAGTAATTGTATTTGATTTTAATCGAAAAACAAACAGTAGGTATTTAAATATTTCAATGAATGTAACAAGTGACCATACAAGATTCAATGAAGGCCTTATTGATTCAAAAAGGCTCGGTCAATAGGATAAGTTCACTATTTACATTTTAAAAGTGCTCCAGCATTTTATCGCTCGGACTGTGTTTACCCTTAGATAGCCATATTTAAGGATCTTTGTTGTACACACAGAGAAAATAACAAACAATATTACAAAGTACATATTAATCATGTACAAAGGCGAACTTAACTCAATATTGAGTTTTCTCCTAGCAAACCTTTGAGTGGTAAGTAAACCTTTGAGTAATAAGATTAAAAATTGTAAACCTATAGATATGATAAATAATACTTACTTCAATTATTGTAATATATTGGAACCTAACCTACCTAACCTAACCTGGCTTATTATAAAAAGGAACCTAAATCGATATTATGAAATAAACCAAATCATATGCATGAAGTAAAAGCATGCATGTCCAATTGTGGACAAAAGTGCCGCCCCACGTTGTCATGACCGTGAAGATTGATTAGATGCACCCAGACCCACCAGGTGTCGTCGCATGACCTACATTTGGGTTAAGAATCTATTTTCATTTTCATGCAAGGATCTTTATGAAAGTAACCATGTATTTCGTAAACCAACTTAGTAGTTTAGTTTGATTTTATAACACATTACTCGCATGGGTTAGGCTTTGTGCATAATTTTGTTTGCAAATGCCCAATTCGGATCTATCAATTTCAACAATACTGTTCAAATGGATCTCACCAGTGTTTCATGGGACTTTGAAAAGCTATTACATTTTCAAATATTTCATTTTATTAGTTTCGTAATGACCTTTATTTCTCTTTTTAAATTGATATAAAAATAAATCCGGGACTCTCCTTACTTTATTATAATAATAATAATATTTCATTTATTTCAAGCAACATGACATTGTTTATAAAATAATTTTATATAAAGGTTAGTTAATATCTAACGTTGAATAGTGTGACTCTGGAACCTATGTGAATGGTATTCCAGTGTCGACTATCGGGCAATCTGGTTTGCATAAAATGTGATTTAAAATAGTGTTAGTGATGTCGCGCATACGACACATCACAACAAACAAACGTATTTAGCCTTAAAATAAAATATTTACGGGATTAAGACCCTAGCTTATAAATTTCTATAATGTATACTAATACTATTATAAAGCTGAAGAGTTAGTTTTTTTGAACGCAATAATCTCAGTAACTATTGGTCCGAATTGAAAAATATTACTTATTATTTACTGTTGGGTAGCCCATTTATCGAAGAAGGCTACAGGCTATATAACATCACGCTATGACTAAAAGGAGCTGAGCAGCAATGAAAAATGATGCAAAAACGGGGAAAATTTACGCAAACCAAGTTGCGCGGGTCAGCTAGTATTGTATAAAAACAAATTGCCCTAGCCTCTGCAAATGATCCTGATGTACTACAGAAACGGGGCAGTCCCATCAGCATCCTAAACCCATTGTTGTACTCCACGGATCGTGATAAAATTATCCTATATACTTCCACAGGAATCTCACCTTGCCAAATTTAATTGAAACCCGAATAGCCATTTAGTCGTAAATAAATAATAAACTAATCTCACTTTAGCAGTTATAATATTATTTACAATACGAGAAATAGATTCATTGAATAGATCATTCGTCAAACCTACACAATTTTCAGTAACAAATTATTACAGCAGTAACTTGTAATACATACAAAATTACAACTGCTACATAAACTCGCGCAATCATTAAGAAAATTGCAAGTAATTGCGAGATAGTGATCTTCGCATCTGTTTGCATAAATATACGATGATATGGCATAAAGTATTAATATTATTTGCTTCTTAGTTGGTTTGGAAGCGATATTAAAGGCGTGTCATTGGCACCACCCATACGTTCATTGCAACATCTTTCGTTGCAAAAATGGTAAATGCTTGATTAAAAATGTATTAGTTAGGTCGGTTTTTAGATTGAATGTCAGTGGGCTTTTGTAGGCAGCATTTGAGCCTACACTGATATTAGCTGCAAGTTTTTCTTTAGGATCTCGTTTTGAATCAGTATTCTAGTGAATAATAGTGAACGTTCGTACGTTCGTCTGCCGTCGATTGTTTTTTTATGTGAGTAAATTCTTTCGGATGTAATTTAGTGGAGGACTTTACGAGATGGGGATGTCGGTTTTAAACCGGCTACAAAGTCAGATGGTATTTAGTTGCTGTGGTAACATGGGGCGAAAGTATCCCTTGGAATAGCGTTCTCCACACGAATCGTCGGTCTGATTGTAACGTGATTGCCGATGATTGAATTGAAGACATAGTTTTATATCCCTTATTCTTTCGTATCCTCTGCCGTGCCTCAGAGAGTACCTACACTAAGCCATAGGTCCTGTGAATCTTTTGTCTACGGTACTGTTGGATTTTTTTGTCCCATCGAAGTAATTAGTTAAGGGGATTTGAAGAGCGCTATAATATTTCTAGCATAGTTAACTAATCAGTACTGAAGTTATTCGCCCTAAGTCCGATTAAGAGTGCGTGGATGTGACTTTTGACATTATTTTCCATATTCTCCGACAGAAAATGGGTACGTTTTATGTAATGTGTAAACTTTTACAAGTTACAACTCACCATTTTCAGTATCATAGGCATAACGATATCCGTTCTCATTGACTTCGTTTTCTGATCTCAGGATGGCAGCGTTCCTCTCCAAACCTGCCCTAGCACGCTGGTCGTAGTAAGGGTAGCGGTACTGGGGTGCGATGTACCCTGGGAGAGCTCCCGCTGCGCAAGCGCCGATGAAAGCGAAAAGGACGATCTGGAAGCATAAGTGTTTTAGATAATGATTCGCCTTGCGATCCCCTAGGAAATATTTTTTTTATATATGAATTGTTTGTCTACCCAAAACCGTGACGTTTTTGATTTTGGAACTTTGAACTTAATGTAAAAACTCTCTTTGTAGCGCAGGAGTTTGTTTTAAATAACTTATTATTTTTATTTTTTGATTTAGCTTATTTTTTAACTTAAATGCAGCAGCATTATAATTGATTGATTTCTGAAAATAAATAATTGTGACACTGATCAAATCGATCAAGTGAACGACGTTTAGTTGTTTTATTTGTATTATTGATTGATACACAATCGAGAATCATAACTTCTACCCTTTACACTTCCGAATCAAAATGAACCCGCCCCGAAAACAGACATGACATAGAAGGGAAAAATATACTCTGGAGAAAAAATATATCGTTCGTCCGTATTTTACTTACGTAGTTAAATAACTTTACATAAAGCTCGTGAGCTTACGATTGTCGAAAGGTGGGCGGATAATAAACTAGATGAAATGGATTTCTTAGATAGCCCTGATAGCTTTTTAAAAGCTCATAAATAAGGATTACATAATAATAATGTTACACATTCACATCAATAATATTAACCCTCCAATATCAATTTACATAACCTCTCAATAAAATGAACCAAATTTAGTTAACGAAAAGTTATATAAAAATGTAATAACCATAAAATCACTTGTAATAACTACATAAATACAACAATAACGAAAAAATACCAAAAAAGCGCACAAAAGAAAATCTATTACACAAATCACGAGACACGATCACGATTTTTCTGGATCGATTTTAAATACAAAATTCACTTGCGTTTGCGCTTCACTGAGTGGACCTACCAGTTTCATGATGCTATTGGTTCTGTTGCCAGATGTGGAATGCTGATCACACTCCAACGTTCAGTATATATAGGTGAGATGATCGCCAATGTCAAGGTCATTTGATATTAAACTAGATTTTGTACTAAAGATTACATCGCAAAGCATAAGAATGTTTTAGTCTATAAGGCGTTTTTAATTAGGTGCTGATAGGTAATTATAATAAGGAAGCAGCTGTAATTTGTTGAAAAGGAATCGATGCATTCAAAAATATTGATGTTTATATCATTGCAGTTTGAAGTTTTATGTCTTCTTTGTGTAAAAGCGTTAGCTATATTTTGTAATTTAACTAAAAAATGCAACAAGTACTGCTAATAGATACCAATTTGGATAACAAGGTAATTTTGAATTGCCAAGATTATATTCAATAAGTTTTTGCTTACGTCAAAATGATACGTTATAATCGAATAATGGATTTAATTGTTTTTTTTTCATCTATCGGTCAAATAGGTGATAACGTTTGTTAGATATTGCATTTGTAAGATTTATTTGTTCAAAAATATAAAGAAGAATTCACAAGTAAGTATAAAGAAGGTACAGTAAGTGATTATGTTTAGATTAAAGCTTATTTAAAATCTAATATGCGTATTTAAATAAGCTAAAGCGGATCTCAGTTTAAGTCATTCTTTTCTGTATGTACACTCATTTATAACTGTCTATGACTGCACCCAGTTAAGCTTATACAGGCCTATCAGTAAATCTACTGAAATATTTAATATTCTCTCATTCGTCCAGCCTTTAAGCATTGAAGACAGTAAAGACGGTTTCATGTTAATGCTTGCTAGGTCTTTTAGGCTATGAGTAGCCCTGGGCCTGATCTATCATATACGTCAATTATGTTGAAGCGTAGGGCGTGTAAGAGGGGTGTATCAATTAGGTAGTGTCCTACTGATCGGGTCAATATTTACTTTGTATTCCTGTCAGACGGGCTCTTAAATACGCATAAGGGTGTTTGGTCTTATTTTAGTCTGGTACGTTAAGTTCTGAATACAATTTCAGACCCAGCCGAGCATACATCAGTAACTAAGAGTTCTCTTTCCAAATGTACTAACATTGGGATACAGAACTCTTTCTAGTCTATGCAGCTGTAAGTTTAAATAAGGGACCGTAGAAACCTCATAGCCTAACGGTACTCAAAAGTCTCTCAGTTTTGAGACACCCCTGTTAACTCTAAAGTTAAAGTTTCGGGGTGGGACTTCATGCTAACCTTTTGAATAGAATGGTATGGTTTAAGGTTCTACTACCAAGTGACAAATCAGCAAAAGGATCTACACTAAATATACTACTTTATAATTTATTATGCAGATGTCAGTTATCATAATTGGAGTACATCCTTGTACGAATTTAATTTAATAGTTCCACTTGTTATAATTATATCTAACTTGTTTGTACTTGAATAGAATTCTGGTGTTGATCTATTTGTTATTGTCAGATAGTCTCCTAAAAGATCCGGTTTCATTTCAATTTAGCGTCCAGAGTTTACAGGATTACGATATTTGCATACCTTGGGTTCAAATAGAATGTAAATTCGCGTTACTTGATTTATTTTATCCGTTGACCGCCAAGAAGGGTTGATTTAAAATAATGTAAATCCCCTGTGTTGTAAGAAACTATACAAATGTAAATCAAACAAATCATAAACCAGAAACAACAGTGCAATTCGATCAAAACGTAAAGTAAATAAAAGGTTCGTACCGTAACACCGTACCGAAAAACTTTTGTTTCAGATTTTAGATATATATCCCGACAACCAGGCCACTCAGAAAGTTTTGCGATTTTTTTTAAGGTATTTTTTTTGTAAAATTATTTTGTTTTTTTTTTAAATTGATTTTGAGAACACGAGGGCCTTCCTGGACACCATATCGGTCAGAGTCTTGGGTCACCCTCCTTACAGTCCTGATCTGGCACCGTGTGACTTCTTTTATTCTCTTAAATAAAAAATCAGCTGATAAATATACCGTTTTCATCCCCGGAAGACCCGCTAGCAGCGTTCGAGAAGGCTGTGGAAGGAGTGTTTGCGGCGGACTAGAAAAAATATTCAAAAATTGGTTCAAACGCATGAAACCTATAGGTTATTAACCATCATAGAACATCAATAGACCAATAGGAGTGAAGCAGCAATGAAAAATGTTGCCAAAACGGGGAAAATACACGCATACGAAGTTGCCTTAACATAAAACAATAGTAGTCTTATATAAAACAATTAAAATTTTAAACATCATCCGTCAACACATCCTGGTGTAATGGATGAAGCTTGTAATTGCCATCGCATAACCTGCGTTTATAAGACACAATTGGCACAAAAAATATGACTGTGTATATATAGCTGTAAATTAAGTCTAGAATTCATAGCATATAGAAAATTGTAATTGGCATATATTAATTTAAGATTTTAACTTTTTTTTGAAACTGGCGGTAAGCTCCCCAAACAAAATTAGTTACTTTGCTACGCTGCCAAAGTGTACACTGTAGCTTGTGCAAAGGCAGGCGCGCACGCATCTTGCCGACGTCGCGCGACACCGCGCTGCATGCCGTGACGTTCCGAAGACTCACTTTCTTAATCAACTTTAGTTCACTGACAATGTGACATCGCGGAGCCATTGGTGATAGGTTAAGCGATGGGCCATCTTGGTTACCACAGTACCTATCAGTTATTCTTTCGGGAAATAGTTGGTACGAACATATTACTGTTTCGGTTCAAGGGTAATGCAGCCAGTGTAATTACGGGGTAAACAAAACGGCTTTCGAACTAATGTCTCAGGATTAGGTTCGCGGTGCAGTAACGTTCGAATGTTCGCACATACTTTCCCAGCATTTGATCCTGCTAAACATAAAATTAACTAATGGCGCAAAATACCAAAAGAACAGAAAAACTTCAAACATCCGTTCATTGGTCACGGCACAAAATATATAAAATATATATTTCTCTCAATGCTTTGTGCCAGTTTTTTTTTTAAGATAACTAGCACTGTGGGATTAAGTCCCACATTACTAGCAATCTTGTTAACCCCTCCAGCTAAGCTCAAAGGCTTGTGTTAGGAGTGGGTTTCCGTCAGTAGTATAGTGGGTAGGATTCGAACCCGCGACCTCACGATTACGAGACCGAGGCCTTATCTATTAGACTACCGCCGCTTTTATGTTCCGATGGCCTTTGCATATCAAAATACCTTCTGAAATTGAAGTCCAATGCCTTTATTTCCATTTTCTCACAAGAACTGAACTTGAACTACGTCTACTGGAAGTATCACTAGAAGTATTCATAAAAAAGCTATACACTTGGATATTATCATTCACTTTTTATGAATAAAAGGTGGTTTTACGATATTTTTAGTATCTCTAATTAGTTTTATTCAACGATCGAGCTTTGAACTCTTGTGATCTATCATTATTGTAGTTTTATTGAGTGTAACATAGATACTTGATGTATGAGATTTGTCTGTACGCGGCGAGATCAAATTGAAAATCACGAGTGTTAAATACGATAAAATTAAAAAACTACACAGATTTATATTGTTTTTTTTTTTGGCACAGACATGTAATGACTACACAAATTTTCGATATACGACGCAAATAGAAGAGTTATAAGTTTAATATACGTCTATGTATGTCTGTCTTGGGCATCGTAGCATGTAAACAGATGGATGGGTTTGAATACATTTTTTAAAAAGAAATCTGGTTTATCCAAAATTGTTCTTAATTTTGTTTAATAAAAACACATTCATAAATATTTGTTTGTGATTCGTGGCGACCAAGGAGATCAATAGATGGTGACCGTTTTCGAAATTAGTCAAACTCTTCCGTGCCCCAATATGCACGTTAAGCTGTTGGTCATGCGCCAAATCTCTCTCCAGTCGTGTCGGATTTCCGTCACATCGGTTTAAGAGAGTGAAGGAATAGAGAGTGCACTTGTGTCTGCGCAAACACTTGTGTACTATTATTCAAGCAATTTCTCTCTACTCCTGATACTCCATACTTTACACTCCTTCCTTCTTACTTTATTATGCTGCCATCTAAAAAAGTAGGAAATCACAAGCAAACCTAAGACATGTACATAGTGTTAACATCACAGCAAGTTTTTCCTTGAATTCTGGTCGTTAATACTTATTGTTAACATTTAAACATTAGAAATTATTGTAGCAAGTGCTGATGGTTAATCTCAAGTGTTTTAATTGTTCATCATATAGGTCGTATTTTGCAAGTGGTAATATGATTACGAAATAAACGTAAGTACTTTGAATTATATTATTTGTAGAGGATACACTGCGTGTTGAATCCAGGAGGTTTAGACAAGGTACATTCGTTTTGTGACGAAATCGATAACGCCGTACTCATCATTCTCAAAAAAATAAAAAAATGTCTATGGTCTCCACCACAAATGTCAAATTCTATACTATTATTCTTTTCCATTCGCGATATCGCTATTAAAATGTGACTTTGTCTAGACCCCCAGACCGTGTTTAGAATCAGCGAAGGCTAAGCTTACACACAATTTTGCAAAAAGCTAATAAAAGCATAAATTTGATAGCATAATTACGAGTATATAAAATGGTTGGTCTTACAGCAAGCTTACATGTAATCTCAGAAGAATCAGATAGCCATGCTTTAAAGAAAATTAATTGACATGACAGTCAGGCATCTGCAGAGCGCATCAGGCAAAATTACAGGGGTTTTTGCCTGATTCTAATAATAATAATATTTTGGGACAACTCACACAACGCTATTTGATCCCAAACTAAGCAGAGCTTGTACTATTGAAACCAGACAACTGATAAACATATTTAAATATTTCTAAATACATACATATTATAGATAAATAACACCCAGACACAGAAAAAAACACCGTGCTCATCACACAAAGTTTTATCCTGGGTGGGGATCGAACCCACGACCTCTTGCGTAGTAGTCGGATACACTCCCACCGTGCCACAGAGGCAGTCATTGACATACTATATCCAAATAGGATTTTCACATACTCTGGAAATCTTGGAAACATGTTAGGTAAATTAGAAAAACATAAATATAGGATTTATATTGTACTGAAGTAATCCAAGATTAAGTCATTAATGAAAAGTATTTTGCACAAATGACTTCCTTTATACATCTGTCAATGTTAAATGAGTTGTCAATTAATCATCTCCCAAGTAATTTATTACTAACACTGTACTGTGCTTTATCTAAAGATGCACTTAATCCTTGTCAACTTATAGTAATTGAAGGCTATGGAAGACTAGATTATAAGCTGAATAATTTCTTATTTACTTGGTCAATTGACAAAAAGTTGCAAAATGAATAATTAGATTTAGACCAAATGCAAATCACACTAATATTATAAAAGCGAAAGTTTGTAAGTATGTGAGTGTGTATGTTTGTTACTTCTTCACGTCTAAACGGCTGGAGCGATTTTAATTAAATTTGGTACGGAGTTAGCTGATACCCTGGATTAACACATAAGCTTATAAACCGCAGTAACACCGCGAGACATAGCTAGTGTAAAATAAACGAGAGCAACAAGGGTATGAAATTTTCTCCAATCCTCATTAAACAAAGTAATGAATTAAAAAAAAGCAAATCTTCTATATCCACTCGTGATCTTCACTAGTGAATGTCGGGTCTTGTCTGAAGGGGATCCTATTTAATCTATCCTATTGACCGCCACGGACGTCTATGGACGTCAAATAAAAAAAAAATCAACGTGCTATGCCGTCGTTGGCGTCGTAAGCCCGTTTTAAATTTGACGTCAATATGGCGGTCAAAAGGTTAAGTTTGGCAAACATTTCCATTTTGTTGCAGTGCTCAGAAAAGCGAAGCGTCTCTGGCTAACCAAACCAAATGTATATCACAATATTTCAAAAATATGCACTACATATTGAATGTAGGTCGGCTTTAGACAGGCAGCCATAACGAACGATCAGATATTGCCACAATCATTACAAAGATTGATATCTGACCAATTTTATTGTCAGTTTTTTCAATTTAATGTGTCAACAATACCACTTTTGCTACTAAAACTCCTCATCGATGAAATAAAGGAGTTTATACATTCTCGATCGACGACGATCAAGTGTTTTGAAATAAGATAAATGACATTTATGTATAAATAATTTTTAGAAACATGATTACAGATAGTTGAAGAAAATCAGCAATGGTAGTAAATGGTAGTAAGTAGTTATAGAATACTATAATTGATACTGTTTGCGAACCCTTCAGACACTAATTGTAAGGTTACACTACATTATTGTTGACCACTTAAAACAACACCGTATTTTTTACGCAACTGTATGAGTACCAATTTCACTGGTGTCTTACACGATTAACCTCACATTTATTTTAGGTCACATTAAAGTCACATTCGATTATTCGATTGACGATTAAAGTCACATTCGATGTATTTTATTCATCTGATCGGGACATTAAGAGTTGCACTTTTGTGTAACTTAACCGAGTGTGTATATACCTCTTAAAAAGACGCCCAACCATAACATAAATAACATCACAAATTAGCATTTTAATTTGCGTAAAATAGTAATTTGTAGTCTGAAATGTTTTGCAATGAATTATATATTCGATATTAATCATGATAGTACTCCGAATCTGTCAAATGAATGATTTTGTCAAAATAAGAGGCCAAGTCAATAACAATCTTAAATTTATTTTTTATCGTAGAATCGTAAAATATTGTCCTGTGTGAGAAATATGAGGACTATGTGATTACTTGATTTCACAATCGTGCACAATGATGAATTAAAACAATTTTTTATTTTTGATATCTAGTGATATTTTAATTTTGAAAATATTACCCACACTTGACAGAAAAATGAAAAGTGCAAAAATCAGAGTCAACGCCTGCGACCCGTATTGTGTTAATTTGATAGCGTAGCTCAAGTTTCTTTTTTTTCAACTCATTCAAACAAGTGTTTGAAGAATATTTTAAAAATAACAATACAAATAACCTTAAATTCAACTGTCAGTGATATCAAATTCAAAATCATTTCAAATATTAGACGATAAAAAGCTGCCAAGTTTTATTACCTAACCTCGCAATCGCTCCAATAACGATCGCTCTACAACCAATATACAACTATCCACGCAATATAATAGTATAGAAGATGATTTCACAACTAGAGTTTTAAAAGCCTCTATAGGTCATATAAACAAAAGGCACTCAAAATACTTTTTGCCCGTCTATTAACGCAAATGAGGAACATACAATTAATTTTAAATTACTAGTTATTTTTTAGTGTTTCAAATTATGATTTGAATTAGTATTGTGCGTATTTTTGTTCTTTGGTTCATAAGGATTTCATCGTTCGATACATCAACTTGTGATAATTGATCTATCAAGCAAAGATTTTTTAATGGGGAATTACAGACCATGCAAATAAATTATATATTGTGCGAAAATAATACGGATCGAAAGATTTTGAACCGTAACATACTGTTTACATTTTATTGCACTAAATCGAGTAGGTTACAGTGGCGGAGGGTCATTACAACACCATTACTTTCGGTTTCGGTTTCCCTTTGGATCCTAGTTACTTAATATTATAAGTACAAAGAACCGTGTCCAACTAGACTTTTGTATCGGGTTACCTCTGAAAGAATGTAACCCTTCGCCTCTGGTAGGTTAGGTTAAGCCTGCAACACACGTTAGGGTTTGCATGACGGTTATAACCTTACAAGCATAAGTGACAGGCATAACCAAATTATAACTGTACAGTTTTATGCCACACTTGCTAGCATTTGCCTGCAGGCAAAGTTTGTAAGGTAAAACTCTAGCGTGTGTGGACAGCATTAGGTTAGAAATAACAAAGAATTTAAGGCAAAGACGCCTTAGTCTAAAGTCTTCTCTTTTATATCATTTGAAATGGCACATTCTCGCTTCATCTTCTCCTAATTATACTTATTTGCATAACAAGACTTGCTTACGTTGTGTGTCTATTTAGGCGCGCCGTGTCCTTGCCCTGTCTTCGACTAAGGTCCTTTCTGTCTGGCTTCCATTTTGTCCCTCATTCATTATTACGTTATTAAGAACATTTTAATTTGCCAATTGATGCCAGGACTCATTGAAGAGCTAGGGCAAAACAAAAATAAACATAATGGCTGTAGCTGGTAAACTTCCTTAACAGCTCCTTACAAGTGTTACCTAATTGTACGCAACACGGTGACACCATGCAACTAGCTTGAACGCAGTGTATCTCCGCACTACTACCCGTGCAATACCTAATCTTCTGTCAAAAATAGGGACTGGATTCACAAGTTGCCGGGTCTTGGTAATAACCTAAAGATTAAATAAGACTCCGAGCACACTGCCAGCGGCCTAGACTTCTGTGGTCAGAGTTTTGAATAGGCAAAACTTGCGTTCACTTTGACCGTCGCGGTCTAAGCCACCCAGTAGAATACAGTGACTGCAGCACCCAGAACTAAAAGACTCTAGACTGCTGACAGGGTGCTCGGCGTCTAACTGTCTTCGTCAACATGACTAAAATATTAAGCATTTCAAACAGCTCTTTTCTTGATGCTCGTAGCTTCAGCTAGTTTAGGTTAAACTAGTTCAATTCGTAAGATGTTATCATGTTTGCGCTACATTCGTCTGATACAGGTTGCGAATTTTGAAATTTATATGAGCAAATTTCGTATTCATATTTTATCAAAGTTATTTAAATTAACTTTGATTTATTACATTTTTAATACGTATTGAAGTAAATTTTTAAGTAATATATCTACCAAAAATCCAGACATTTAGTTATTGAGATGATTTTCGTGATTATGTAATAAAACACGTACAAATATGATTTATAACTTCAATAATTTCGTAAATTGAATCCATTAGTAGTTATTTTAAATTTTGTGGTTTTTATAGATTGCAATTATTAGGTATTTTTATGAGTATATACCTATTTATTATTAGTTTTTGATGTTTGTTTCCGGAAGTTTTTTCAGCTCTAATGTGATATTGAAGATTTATTCCGGGATTTTAATTGTGTGTTATTTTAATACATAGCGATGCTAGTAACTGACCGTAATAGGCTCCGGCATAGAGGCAAAAAAACCCGCATATCGTATTTGGTGTATGTGATAAAAGGCAATTTTGTTAGTAGTTATTACATTAAATTACATAAGCAGAAAAATACAAATGAAGAAATATAGGTACTTAATTCGACTTATGGATGGTAGTTATCTACAGATTTGAAATAATTTCAGAGAGGGCTCTCTGAAATTATTTCAAATCTGTAGATAAACTATCATCATGGACCAATCTAAGATACGAATTGACGGTTATTCTACGCACTGTTAATGTTTTTTTTTAAAGGTAACTAGCAATGTGGGATTGTGGTCCCAAATTACTAGCAATCCTGTTAACCACTCCAGCTAAGCTCAACGGCTTATGTTAGGAGTGGGTTCACGTCGGTAGTATAATGGGCAGGATTTGAACCCACGACATCACGATTGCGAGGCCGATGCCTTAGCCATTAGGCTACCGCCGCTACAAATCATCAAGACGAATTTACATAAAAATATAATTCAATTTTTTCTGACTGCTTTTGTAGTAGGAAACAATTATAACCACTCATTTTCAATGGTGATTTAATCCCATTGTTATATTTATCTAAGTAAAGGTGATAGTAATCTTACAAACTGCGATCGTGATTTCGTGAATGCGATCCCGGATTTGAAACCATGTTCAGTTGAAATAGATTTTATAAAACATGCACATACATCTTTTTTTTTTTTTTAATTCGTAAAAGATGATTATTATGACATAAAATAATACCATCTATGCAATAGGGTTTGGATATTAATCATAAAATAATCCTAATGTCTCTGAGCTATGCTAGGGTTCCTGATTTACTACGGAACCCTAAAGACACACATCACCGCCGATATATCAGGTACTTATTTTTTTAAGCAGAAAATAATTCTCTATTCCTTCAACACAAGCAGAAAGAAATTAGACGCAAGATCTAGAATCCAGACCTGACTGTAGCAACGTTATTTTGCTGTTCTTTCAAGTCGTAGGCAACTCGGAAATAAATAGCATCATCGGCTACGGATCTCTAAAAACCAACTACAAATACGAAATTAATCACTACGCGCTACCAAGGAATAGGGCGGTATTAGGTCGTAAGGTCTTAAACATCTAAATAACCAAAACAATAGATCACGAATGATTCGCAAGGTACCATTGTTCCTCCCACGTTACTACTCAAGGTGTTATGATTCATAGCCTAGGAACATGTGTAATGTATGTAAATAGCTTTATTTAAACTAATCATGTACTGAAGTGTATGCGGTCGGGAGTATAGTGTCATTGTTTGAATCAATTGAACTGTGAAATTGTGGGCGTTTCATTAAAGTCTTTATTTTTGAGTACACAAGGTTTTGTTTAGAGGTTCTTTCTGACAATATAGATATGCGTATTCCCTATTAGCTCCACGCGCACGACTTTCAATCAGGCGCGGATACAACGGGGCAAAAGGGCAGTTGCCCCCCAGACTCGACTGAATGTACTTTTTATTAGGGGAATTTGAGAATTTTTACTGACCGATCCGATTATTGACACTGGATCGGAGTGCAGATCAGAGTTTAGGTGGCAGGCAATTGCCCCCCCCCCCCCCACCCTTGGTAGTGGTGGATATGGTGTACCGGTGTTGAATCAAATGCACCCGCACTCCGTCATACGAGTGAGTTACACTTGATTGGTTGAGTCAAATGTTGCCCCCAAAAAACAAAGTTCTGGATCTGGGCCTGCTTTTAATATGTCATACCTGCAGATTTTAGGGTTCCGTTGCCAAAATGTCAAAACGGAACTCTTATAGTTTCACCATGTTCTGTTATTTATCTATAATATGTATGTATTTAGAAATATATAAGTATGTTTAACAGCTGTCTGGTTTCCATAGTACAAGCTCTGCTTAGTTTGGGATCAGATAGCGTTGTGTGAGTTGTTCCAAGATATTATTATTATTATTTAAAACGCTGGGGTTTTTGCAATCGTTACAATCAAAGCTTTTCGTCTTGTATGAAGTAGAAAGAGTTCTTTCTGTCATTCCGGTTTGTTTCATTTTCGAGCCTAATTATTTTTATAGTTGGGTCAGAATTACTACCTTGTACGTCTGCCATATCTTTTTGTTTTACATTAGAGTTCCTTTGTACCATAACCAACCATACAACCATAGCAAAAGTCTGACTCCCGAATACTAAAACGACACTCAATTTTGAATCGTGCTCAAAATGATTCTATTCTCATGAGTGTCAACGGTGTTGGCAGCGCGGCATCGTATTGAAACTGAATAACGCTTGAGTATACTAAATATTTAAACCTAATATTAAGACATGATCAAAAATAATTTGAGTAGTCGTTTGTGTATTTTGAAGTAAGAAAACCTTAATACTTATTTACTACAGTGTAAATTATATAAAATCTTCTACAATACTAGTAAAACGACTAGTTACTTTAAAATAAATTCAAAATTTCTAACAATAAAACTTAGTAACCCACCGTGACGGTATTTAATGACTTTCCAAAACTCCGTTCTCTCATACATTCATACAATAGTATTTACATTATAATTAATACAATCGCTATGTAAATATACAAGCATGCGTAGGAGCATCATGTTACTGTACCTTCCTGTCTTAAAAGTAGGATGAGTATCAAAAAGGTTTACTTAGGACATGACTGTTTTTTAAATAAGGCACGTGTACCTACAGAGAGGCAAGGCGCCTTTCATTTATTTTGCCCATTTTTGTCCCCCCTCGCCCTACTCCCAGCCCCCGTTTTAATATTTATTACGTGAAAACCTAAAGTAAAAATGAACATACTTAGGCTTGCTATCATTTTTATTTTCCAAATGAACAATATTAAAGAACACTGCCTCTGTGGTGCGGTGGCAGAGTGTCCGACTGCTACGCAAGAGGTCGTGTGTTCGATTCCACCAATTAGTGTGATCCACAAATTGTTGTTCGGAGTCTGGGTGTACTTTGTGTCCGTGACTTGTATGTTTGTAAAGTCCCCCGCGACACAAGACTTGTACCCTACTGCTGGCGACGTCTATTATAAAAAAAACTCTTTGGTTTATTTTTAAGTTTTTTTCCTCTTGCACCTCCGTACTCGAGCGGATTCGCGAATTTCGCATCTTTTTCAAATTATAATCTTACCTATGCGCATTTTTGTGCCCTTACGTAATAACTATCTAATAAAAAAAAAACATAATTGACCACCCCTCATTCTAAATCTTCTTACTTAATAAATAGATATATATATATATAATCACTACCTTTGCAAAGGATTCGATAGAGCAATTCAGTCCTGTCCTTCCATAGGACGAAATGATCTTCCTATGGAAGAATATCTTGTATCCTGGGTTCCCTTAAATTGTGCATGTAATGAATGGTCGTCACAGCACTTACAACACTCTTGAAGTTGACACACTTAGTATAAAATAATCGGTAACATCTTCAACCAAACAGTATAATAATTTCAAACAAAGAACCATTACATAAATTCTAAACTGCAATGAAGCCATTACAATCCAAACTTCTCGAGATATAAACACAAAATAAACAAACATAATTCCTCTTACGATTCCAATAAATGAAACCGGACCATCCAATAAAGTACATCGAACCTGGGTACTCTACTCATAATGCATCAGACAGGCAGACAGACAGACAAATCGCATCTTTACCTCACAATGATTGATATTACATGATTAAACTGTCTTGTTTTACATTTACAATAATCGTTAATTAATTCAATGCTGTAAACATTTACTGCAGAGGTTCAAAGCAACAAGAGTACAGAAGACAAGCTTGAGGTATACACACTTCATAGGCAGAAACCTCGGGACTCTTTCGGAACATTGGTCTGAGACTCTGTGCCCAAAATAATAATAACGGTCTCTTACTCAATCTCGATTTTGTCTGCGTTAATCTCATCAGAGACAAGTTGACTACGCAGAAAATATGTTATTGTGTGTGTAAGTGTTTGACACAGACATAAGTGAACTATCATGCATAACCTAATGTGACAGGTTTTAATTAGAACATAACCGATCGATATCGGATTGGAGAAGACGAGGTTCAAAATCATCTCGTATTACGTGAATTAATTTAAGATCGTCAGCAAATAGATAAGGTGTAGAGTGAAGGAAAATTTCTGATATGTTATTAATAAAGATGTTAAAGAATAAGGGTCCTAGGTTGGAGCCTTGAGGCACTCCAATTCCAATCTAGAAATAAAATGCAAACAATGAACGATTCAGACTGTTTCCCATCAACAACAACAGAGAAAGGCCGAGCATACAAATATGATTTACAGGATCGACGGCTTAACGTGGTCTCCGAGGAATGAAGAGGTGTGACATGTTTCAAAAACTGTCACCCATCTTCGTACCGACAGTGGTAGCTTTGCTTAACAAAATACCAAGGTACAAAGGTTACATTCATATAATGCACTCGGTGGAACGCCTTATTTCCTTCTGTAGGTTACCTTCTACACTCTCGGTATTTTGTGTTGCATGTCCCTAAGCGAGGTCTATGTATGTGTATTGCTCTAGTGTGCGTTGCATGAAGTTTATCTTCTGTACTTTCAATATTTATTGGCAGAGCTAAGGATTCTACTAATGACGTCATTTATTTGTTGCTGTAAATCAGCCCTGTACCGAATTTCTGACGTATATTAATTACCTACATTGGTTTAATACCAATTAATATTACTCGCCACTAATGTTGTGCCTAGTGACGCAATGGATACGCATGCGTCTGCTATAAGAAATGTTATGGATTCAATTCTTTTTCTTCAGAGCTTTTTGAGTTTCTTGAATGTTGGTCCCAAGTCCTGGTGTACATGGTGTACGATGTGTATTTTTGTAAAGTTCTATTCTGGGCCTAATTCAAGGCTCATACAAGAAACACCATAGTTTCAAGTTTGTTTGTAAATATTCCAATAAATACAACTAAATCGTTGAAAGAATTAGAATTGAATATGTTAACGAACCATACGGGAACCAAGATTCACATGGAGCAAGGCAACCTTTTAATAAGTAAGAGCAAAGAAAATGGTTTAAAATTTATTCGAGGGTATAGGAAATAATATCCCAATTTTCATGAATTACAAAGAACATTAACTGGCTCCTTAATATTCCTAGTAGGGTCCAATAGACCCCTGTTGACTCATTAATATACTTAGTAGGTTTCGAAAGACCCAATTTCATCTTGCACCTAAATAATTGCAGTAAATTCGAATTTTAAATTTGCAATGAATCGTCTCCGGTAAGAAATAAACTGTAATTTTCGTCACACGCTAATTTATTTCTTGTACTCTGTAATACTTAGTTATAAGATTCGAGTCTCACAGACCCTACCTTGTCATATTTTGAAATCAATCACACCAAGTGTTTAGTATGTCTATTTATATTTCCATAAGTAGGAAATAAATAATTATGTACTTATTAAATCGTGCCAGATTATCATCTGCCATTATTTTTTATTACATTAAACGAATATTATTAAAATAATAATATATTCTCACGTAGAGTATATTTTTATGACCAAAAGTTATCAATAAATAGATCAGCTGTACATAAAATTATAAAAGCATACGAAATCAATCTTTCTGTAAGTATAACATTGTTAAAATTTAAACACGATTATACTACACGGCATCAGATATAAACATGTATAGTGTCAATTTAGTTATTTGCTCTCAAAAGAGAACGCTTTGATTTCGCGACATCTTTACTTATTAATTTAATTGACAATTAAAAAGATGTGAATATAAAAAGTCTATGCTAAAAGTCTGCCAAGAAATTTGGCATCATGGCAGAAGTATTAATGCCATAGGCATTCAGCTGCAGATATTTTACCATACTTTTTAACCGCCTGCAAAAATGTGGTTCTCTGCTTGACCCATGCATTTGTATGTATGTTATAGGGAAGGTTTTAGTGTATAAAACGTTGTTCCGTCTTATAAAACACCTCATACATATTTAGACAAAAACATAGGATAGAGACCGCAAAATCAGCACTCGGTGATGTGCTTTATTATTTTTCCTCTAAAGGCAGTTCATTTTTCTTAAAAAAGTTATACGTGTTACTTTTATGTGAGCTTTTTTATTATCTCTTCTTCTTCTTCTAGTGTTACATATAATTGCGAAGGTTGGAAGTCCACTCCGCATACTTTTCCCTTTTTCTAGCGAGTTGGAAAAGCTATATCTTTTTTCACTCTCTTATGTTCTTCAACCAAGACATCTTCCTGATTTCCTGCGACCGACTTCACGTTTACCAGCTTCCTTACCCATTATAAGTTGTAAAAGACTTTATCTTTCTTGTTTTACCACATGCCCTATATGTGCTACCTTCCTTACTATCATGGTATCCCAAATTTCAAAATTTTCCGCTTCTTACCTGCATATGTTAAAAAGGTAATACACAGAAATGGTTCTCTGTAAAGTCATAAGAAAACATTGATGACATTATAAAAATAATAATAATATTTTTGGGACAACTCACATTACGCTATCTGATCCCAAACTAAGCAGAGCTTGTATCTATAGAAACCAGACAACTGACAAACATACTTATTTCTAAATACATACTTAAAATAGATAAATAACACCCAGACACAGAATAAACCGTCGTGCTCATCACACAAAGTTTTATCCTGGGTGGGGATCGAATTCACGACCTCCGTCCAGCTTACAGTCAGGGTCACTAACCACTAGACCAACAGGACAGTCATTCAGTATGTAATGTAACTGTAGGTACTTTTAATCCTGCTTCACAAAAGGTAATATTGTAGTCAGATTAGATAGCATTATAACCATTTGTTTCGATAAAGAGAAGAATACAATTGACACCACAATACAATTGACCACGACCTCTTGCGTAGCAGTCGGATACACTCCCATTGTGACACAGAGGCAACCATGCCTGTGACTGCTTTAGTGGACCAGGGCTTGCGCATGCGCCCGACGGCCACAATACTTCAGCCTATAAGCAGACGGAATCGCCATTGCTTAGCAACCAGTCAATAACATGACTGCTTAGCAACCAATCAATAACGTGACCGTTGCTACGTGACACTTTTTCGTGCGTGCACCCCGTCATCGATTTATAAGGCCACCGTTACCACGGCAAAAAATCAATCTATTTTAAGATTTTTCCTTAAACGTAGACGGATACAAGTTTTCAGTCCCTCACAGTTTCACCCAAAAATTCCATGGGATTTATACAATGCTATCTCTAACTATTATTTACGCATGCGGTTGAATATATTAATATTAGGCTGTTACGATTCTTACGTAATCGTCACGGTAGGCTGTGGATAGAAAGCATGAAGAATTGTTATAAAGCAATTATTATATGACTGTAGATTTTTATAATTAGTTCTGCACGCCAAAATTGTCTAAAAAGTAAATTATCGTAACTGGTATATTATTAAGGTAAATGTGTTAGGTTTTTTACAATTGTTTTTAAATTATTTCAACTTAAATGTTAAGTTTACGAAATAAGTACTATAAAGTGTTTTAATTATCGAAAAACGAAAGTACCTAAACATTAGAGAGCATTTCTGTTTTTACAAATTGTTTTTACTTCAAACTGCTATAATATCTACCTAAATCGAAGTTATAGCACCGTAATTAGTATTTCAGGTGTTTAATTCATTTACGATATAACATCATAATATTGATGTGTCAATTTTATAAATTACTAAGTACCTAAATTGTAATCATGATTATTCTGTCAGTTGTTCTTAAGTGATTAATTTAATTTTCTAAGTAAATACTTAGACATCGATAAAAACGCGATTAAGTAAATATATATCTAATATTGATAAATAATGTACAACAAATCCTATGTGAAGCATGTTTATACAGGGTGTAACAGAAAGGTGTGGTCATATTCAAGGGTTGGTATGTGCCCACGATACTGAATGCACACACCTAATTTTATCAAAATCGGAGTACCCTAAAAAAATTTTATTACTTTTTCATTCGTTTATTTATGAATGAAAAAGTGATTAATTAAGAAAAATATTACTTAAAAAGTTCTATGCCGTAATAATCCAATCGAGTTTTGTACTAGGGGTGGTAAAATTCTTATGCCATACGCCTTTCACTACTGAATTTTGACAAAAAGAATATGCTATAACTATGTAATAATAACGCAATCGGCTATGACACTATGGTAGGTGCAATACCGATAACATACCCTACCCGCTGCTGAAATTTGACCACACCTTTCTGTTACACCCTGTATACTTAGCAGCTATTTCACGCGACTCCTCCTGCGTTAATATTGGTTATTACAATAAGTTATTGCCAGAAGTCAGAACCATCAAGATATCTACGAGTTTTACCAATGATACCACTGTCACGGATGGGTGACCGTTTTCTACAAATGCCACTCTCCACCGTGTCTCGCATAATACACCAAATCTTTCTCTGGTCGTGTCGTTTGTCCATCTGGGAATGAGGCAATAGAAAGAGCGCATTTGTTTGTACGTGTACAGTAAGATTATTTTAAAATTATTAATAATTATCTATAATTATTAATAATTACGTCATGATTTGGTAAATGTAATAAGATTGAAATTCAGCACGTTTTTCGATTGTTATTAATAATTCTTTACTCTAGTCGGTAAAAGTAATAAATAAGTTATAAGACTCACATTTATTTGCCCAGTATGTATTTATTTATAATACAACACTTACTTTTAACCTGGTTTATATTCCTGAGATAAACCAGGGTAGAAAAAGTAAAGCGCCGAGTTAGTCCACCACAACTTCACGTGGCTGTTGTTTGTGACACCCCTAGGGTGTTTTTTAAACTGGAGGCACGGAGGGATGGTAGCCTCCGCTTGCTGGTCAGCCAAGGCTGCGATGGTGAGCATAAGTGCTGGCGTTTGCTACTTATACATAACACTTTTGACTAATGCGATCTTGACAGTTAAATCATCATCTCCATTACCAATCGTCATCAACAATCATCATCATCATTAATTCGTACACAAAACGCATTAATTATAACTACTTTATCACAACTATCGGTACTAAGGTTAAATTATTAATAATTGCCGGTAATAGTGATTACTTTTTTACTTTTACCTAGAATTTCGGCAATTATTAATAATGATAGACAATTATTAATACTTTTCAATAAATCACACTAACTGTAACATATTTATGGGTTACATACTTATGGACTATAACATGTCCTGTATCTCTAGTAGACTAGTCTCTGTAAACGGTTATTAAACCAATTAACACATGCCAATTTCCTTCTCCAAGGTTAAATTCTAACCCAACTTTAAATTATCCTCAATTACTCAGTCAAATAAAAAACCCCGGACTAAGCACTATCTTACTATTATTTCTGCCTCATTTTGTATCATAAAAAGTACGCCTAGCAATCATATAATAGCGAAAATCAGCTCATCAATAACTAATTCGGCCGATCGGGTCATGACCACCACCAGCACTTCCAAATAAGGCTTGAAGAATCTTCGAGTAACAATCTTTACTGCTTTACTGTAAGAGGCTTCGTATAATGTATTATAACGTATTCGAATCTTACGCGTAAAGTATCGTATGATTAAAAAAGAATACAGTACACCTATGCTTTTCCCAGAAACGAAAACTTTTAAATTGTCGTAAGTGTTGAATTGATTTTTCACATTCGTTTTCGCACAAACACAAAAGGTTCGGATTCAGATTTTTCATACACGAATGGTGTAAATTATAACATTACTAGATTTAACAACTACGTTTATTTAATTTTTAATCAAAACATATTTTGTCTTATTTGTTATATTAGAGTAGGAGGCCATATAGTTTGATCTATAAGTACCCAGGAATCATCATCATTTATAAACTTTTAATTGAACATTAATGTTCTACTTTGATTTACTAGATTTTTATGTGGTTTAGGACATTGACAATCGTTAACATTGATGTAATCTTATTAAAGTTTTTTTTTAAGTTTGATACAGTAAATAACGCCAGTAATTGTGTTTTCTGGCCCTAATATACAGTAAATTATACTCATCATTAACAATTACACCAACAACGAATCCTAAAATAGTAAACTAATCGATTCATTAGAGGTCGTTCCAAATTGAAGTAATTTAATTTGTATTTACACCTGTCCTTGAATCATTATGGTGGGACCCAGCGGTTCTCAAAGTGACCTTTACTAATCTTCATTTTGATAACGAGTACAATTTTTTTTTTCATCGAAATTATTTTCATTTTCTTTATAAAAAAGAAATTCAGAAATTAAAATTGATCCCAAGTACTTTTTTAGTTTGTATACAACATATCAACCCATAAGATGGCCCACTGCTGGGCACGGGTCTCCCCAGTAGAACCTACTAGTATGTAGATCCTGGGGGTAATTGCCATAATCGCCACGCTTGGCGAGCGGGTTGGCGATCGCAGTAAGGCTTTAAGTACGCAGAGGACGCTGCTGCCTGTCCTCCGGGGTGAAATCCCTTAGTCGCCTTGACGACACCCACGGGTAGAGATGGGGTGGTACTATTCTTTAGCCGGCACCACACGGCTAGCCGGCACCACACGGCTAGTTTTGGGTTTAGTTTGTATCTTTCTTTATTATTGTTTTGGGACATTTTACAATATAATTAAGTTATAGAGTATTTTACAGTGCCAGTATATATACAGGCAGACAAACTATCAAACGGATGCCTACAGCTATTACTTTCAATGATTTTGGCAATAATATGTCTACTTATTAAGTATAAGTAATGAGCACTTTATAAACTACTCAAAAAATATATCAAGTGTTCAATAAGAACTGATTATACTTTTTGCTAGATTTATTTTAAGCATTTAATTACTATGATTTAGCAAAATATATATAAATGGATAAACCTATGGATCCTGTATCTAGTTTCTCTCGGGTCGGGTCAGATTATCATTTTATTGGACTAAAAGAATGAAGGAATATAGAGCATCTTTGTACATTTTTGCGCTCATTTCGACGTATATTAACAGTTTTGTTGATGTCGACGCAGTGAATTAGATTCGTTTCGAAATAAATTATCAAACCATACCCCAAAATACTCAAACAATACTTAACTTAAATCAAGAATAAAACATGCGTTATTTCTGTCGCCACAGTTTATGAGTACCTTGAAAGTACAATAACATAATTATATAATGGAAAACTCTATAAAATGCGTCAATAATAGCATACCTAATGTATAAGTTGTATGCCTGCGATACGGGTTATAGTGTCCATTATACTTGAGCTCTCTAATATATAAAAAAACAAGGATCAAGCTGTTAGTTACATAAAGTGACTGCTTAACCGAGTTTAATGAAACATTTAAGTCAGAATGTTCACGAAGAAGAATCTGTTCACGGCCTAACCCACTCTAGCAAAGAAACAAAAAAAAATCTGATTCGAGATACGAGTATAAAACTTATGGCTTACACTGTCTCCACACGTTGGCCTTGTAGGCTTAGGCATGTGGTTCTAGAATAACGCTCGTTCCAAGATTGGCGCCAATGCTATTTTCTAGATCCACATGTTGGACGACTGGCGTTGGGACTTTGACTTTGGGGAAAACGAGTGGAGCCGGCGTTAGAATACCTTCAACAAACTTGACACAGTTGCTTTACAAGTTTTATGATATACTAGCTGAACTCGGCCACGCTTCGCTGTGGCTTTTAAAGCCAGGAACACTCGCCGACTTTCCCAGAGCATTCTGCTAAGGTTTCACCACAATCTGATCAATGGTTTCGGAACGCATAGAGGTCATACAGATAAACATTGATTTTTATATATATAGATGGTTGTAATATCTATAGTGGCTCAAGGAGACGTCTAGATACCGTGCCTGACACGCCTAAATTATTAACCTAATCAAGTTTGACAATCTCTGCATGTGTCAGGTTTACTCTCCTTTTTAGTCTTTCGATGCGCCTACGTGTCTATTGTTCATTTAATAACATCTTCTGTTCATAATTATGTGACCTTTTTGCAACGTATCGTCTAGGTCAAGACTATGACATACAGACTTATATGCTTAATCCGATGGGTATATCAAATCAATTTTGTATGGTGATTGATCAAAGATCTTTCTTTAGGTTCGGTTTGGTGAAGGTTTTTTTAAAGAAAAAGGGATTTAAGCCATAAAGATCAAGCAAAGTGAGTTTGAAAAACCGGACAAGAGCGCGTCGGACTCGTCCAATGAGGGTTCCGTACTAATGTATAGGTACATATCTTTACTAATATTATAAAAAGGAAAAAAATGTATTTTTGTATGTAACGAATAAACTTAAAAAGTACTGGACCAATTTCAAAAATTCTTCACCATTGGGAAGCTACGCTATCCCCGTGTGAAATAGGCTACTTTTTATTACTGTATTCCCACGGTAACGGGAATTACGTGGGTGAAACCGCGAGGCGTCCGCTAGTTATAAATAGTTCAGGAATCGAGTCTCGCAATTTTAAAATAATTGGCGTCAAGTATGTATGTATGGGGACTATATTTTTTTGACTTTTTCTTTTGTTTGCTGTGAGAACTTTTTGCTTTTTGCCAAATTTCGTGATTCCAGGTCAACGGGAACTACCTATAGGGTACTTTCAGTTGACCTAGAATTGTCAATTTTGGTTAAAAGCAAGGTCTTACAGTAAAGGAAAAATTCCGAAAAAAAAAATGTTGAAAAATTAAGGTCAATTTTGGTACTTACAAGTTTTTGCGAAAATCAAAATTTGCCCATATATTTTTATAGCGTTGACTCAGGACCTTTTAATACATATAATAGGGACTATAGATCTCAGTATCTGGTATAAATTTAAACTTGCTAGGTCCTCCAGTTCCTGAGAAAATGTCGGTGGAGACACACGGACTCACAGACGGGAGAAGACAGTGATCTTATAAGGGTTCATTTGTTACCTTTTGAGGTACGGATCTTCGTATCGTATATATTTTATTATTTTGTATCTTATTTATCGTCGATCGTGTTGTAATTTTTCAAAAGTTTAAATCATTTCCTATGTAATTCAAGATTAATTAGGAAGATTCCCCGTTGGTATTATCGCATATCGCGGGTTTTTATTTTAAATACAACTCCCGCAGTAGGGTGTCACAGGGGACTTTACAAACATTCAATTCATGGCCACTCATACTCGGAACAATGACTTGTGGATCACACAAAGTGGTGTCGGTGTCGCTTATGGGAATCGAACCCACGACCTCTTACACAGCAATCGCACACACTCCCACTGCGCCACCGAGGCAGTCAATCTTTTACAAGCATACAAAACACAATTGTCCACAAATACCCAAAACCACAATTTATAGAGCTATTCCACAACCTCTTTTCGGCAGTCATACGTAGGTACAGGAATACGTACGTATGCAACAGTAAATTTAAAGTATTTAATAAAAAGCTCACTGCCCAGTACAAGCTTTCAAATGTCAAGCTTATCATATTAAGAGTTACTCCACCACAATCAACCTCCGAACTACGCAAGAACAGTTAGCATATCAAATCCATCCATCCACCATGAAGATCGCCATGTATCACCATTATAAATGCCATAATACACTTTATTACTTCATACATTCATGAATAATTTAGCATTAAATTCGCTTAGAATTCGTTCAATTCAAAGGCGAGCCCATCTTGAGATTACTAAACATTTAATAGTTGATTATACAGAGTGATTTGTAATATACTAATAAGTATAATAAATAATAAACTAAATATTTAGTTGTAACCTAAAAAAAAAAAACTAATAAGTTCCCGCTCGTGGCTTATTTACATTACAATAAATAACTTTGTAATATCAATTTTAAAAATATTTAATGTATAACCCATAACCTACCTACCATCTGTTTTTCGACCTTAACCTACTATTTTACTGGATTGTGAGGTTTAGGCCCTAAACCTGAAATTTAGAACAAATTATGTAGGTAGTCAAAGTATAATTAACATAACAGGCAAGAGCATGTCTCATATAATGATCAATGTAGGGTTCCGGAGCCGTTGCCGTATAAAAAATCCGATTTGAAGTAAAATTTGGAGTAAAATCGTTGTTTATTGTCAGGTTTAGGCCCTAAACCTGAAAAAAAACAACGATTTTACACCGGGGTCCAACAGATGTGTGGTTATGTGACAAAAGTAGGAAGTAGGTGGATTAAAAAAAACATTACATATTAACATCACCATGTTAACATGTAATGTTTTTTTTAAACTGCGTTTTATAAAATATTCGGTGTATTGTAAAAAAGCCAAGAGCGGGAGAGTATTAGTATTATTAAAAATCAACCTGTATATGGCAGTCATAGGAAGTGAAGCGAGGATAATTTATTATCTTTAATCTTGGTTACAAAAGTAGTAGTTGGATGGTATAGCTTTTTATGTGTAGGAATATAAGACCGTCAATTTGTAAAAATTGTTCGTCAATTGTAGAGTCACATGAAACAGAATATTTATAATGTCATATTCAGTCAGCTACATAAGCCGCTAATCAAAACCTGTTGGCAAACCGAGCGAGTTGGGGATGCTCAATTTGTGCGCGCGATAATAATGAGTAATTTACGTAGTTATTATAATTGTTAGGTAAGTGGTGTCTAAAATCAACTTTAAATTGATTTTGCAGTTTTCAAATCTCCTTACCTTGCTGTGTTTTTGGGTTTGCGCAAAAACACAGAAAGGTAAGGATATTTTTGGTAGACACTTCAACATTATTTCCTAATCATTGCAATACTTGACACATAATAAATAGTAATACAAATCATCTTGAAGGAAAAGTGGTCTTATTCTATCGTATCTAATTAACGCAAATTAAATCCAAAAGGTGGTTTTCCATGACGCCTGGGAGACGGCACCTAAATACCACAAAATACTGAGAGTATAAAAGGTAACTTTCATATGCACCTCGCTTGAGAAACGGACACGGACTTACATGGTGTCGATCAAATGCTCGCGTTCAAAGCGATATTCAACAGGCACGCGTGTGAATGTGCTGCTCGGCTGTTTGTAAACAGGTAGTTTGTAGCGCCTAAACCGCCGCGCCAACCCGTGTCGAACTGCTTGCGGGGCTGCGTACCGTGCGTCTGAATCGGGCAATTGTCCACTGTGCTCGAAAGGCGTTTCGAGATTTTGTATCCGTGAGCTATGTCACATGTCCACAAAATTTTATGACAAGTCATTTACTGTCGAGGCAGCAAGACTATGGAATGCACTGCCTTTTTCTATAAGACGAGCTTAATCGTTGGCATCTTTTAAAATAATGTTAAAGGATCTTTCTAATTAAACTTTTAATATTTATTAATTTATCTATTCCTTTCTTTTAAATTATTGATATTTTAAATTACTGCATTTACATTATTTACGCTGTACACTACCCCGACTTATATCTTCACTTGTCTCTTCTATCCATCCAAAGGTTCCCTGGAAGAGATTGCTCTTAGCCTTCATTGTACCTAATTTAAGTTATACAATGTATACTTTTTTTTTGTGTTGGGGTACAATAAAGAATATTATTATTATTATGTCTATGTGTGCGTTACTTGAACGCGCGTTGAATGATGTTTACTTTCTGTACTTTTGGCATTTTGTATAAGTACTGAGCATCCAAATGTCAATATAAATTTAGTTGGAATGTTATATAAATGGTAATTGAAATGTATATTAGTGGTTTAACGAGATATTTAAATATATACGAGTTTGTATTAAAGTTAGTCGATGTCACTTCTAAACTAATGGCAGCAGTTACCTGGAAGAGATTAGGTATACTAGGTTTCACCCGCGGCTTCGCCCGCATAGACGTCGGTGATCGCGGTAAAAAGTATCCTACTTATGTCTTTTGTCGAGACTATTTCCATACCAAATTTCATGTAAATCAGTTTAATGGCACACACCGCTTATACCAGGAGCTGGCCAAGCGGCTAAGAGATAGCTCTGGTGACCAGAGGGCCGGCATGTTCCTCGGCCAGCGAATAAGCCTGGCCATACAAAGAGGAAATGCGGCCAGCCTTCTGGGCACAATGCCCATGGGCACCGATATGGAACAAGTTTATTAATTATAGTCCTTTACTTGTGATTGTTATTTATTGTATTGATTGGTTGTTTAGTGGTTTTAGTGTGAAATCGTAACAGACAAACAGAGTTATTTTCAGATTTTTAATATTCTGGATATAATATATTGTATTATTTATGATACTAAGAATAAAATTTGTATTTAAAAAAAAAAAGTTTGAATGTTAAACTTGAACTCAAAATACTCGGTGGGTAATCTACTAATAGCCCACAGACACTCTTTTAAATTAAATTTAATTAATTTCCGAAAAATAACTTTCCAAATCAATGATTTTAGTCATCGTGAGAATTCAATGACATATAACAATGTCCAATGATATTCTTTGTGAAATCCTTCTGCTTCACTTAGCTGATGCGAGGTCCGTGTGTCGTGAATAGTCGTGATGAACAGGAACTTGGTGCCAAAATTAACATAATGTCGAGTCGAATTCTAAAGATCACCTATCAAACCTTATAAGCGCACTGTACCATAGTCACCCATGAACTTTAATAACTGTTACGCGATTTTAAGTCTTAGTACAAAGACATAAAGGTTATGAAATATATGTCTTTTTGAACTATGTATCGTTAAACAATCGTAATCTGTTTAAAATGTATTACTGTAATAAAATAAATACGCTTAAGGTGTAACTTGATGTAATCTTGACATCTTATTATTCAGGAAATATATATAATATATAAAAATAAAGCACCATATAAAATAACATAAACATATGTTTAGGGCGCAGATGGAACTCTATACTTGACATCCGTCTGTCCGAAATAAATTTTGAAATTTTGGAAAAAATCATAAACGATGATTTTCGTATTGACATACTCGTAGTTATGGCGTTCGTAATCTATACTAATATTATAAAGCTGAAGTGTTTGTTTGTTTGTTTGAATGCGATTATCTCAGGAACTACTGGTCCGAATTGATAATGTATTATACTGTTGTATAGCTCATTTATCGAGGAAGGCTTTAGGCTAGATAACTTTACGCTACAACCAATAAGAGAGGAGCAGCGATAAAAATTGTTGCAAAAATTATTTATGAAAATATATATATTACGGGTCTTAATCGCGTAAATAAATAAAAGTAAAATACCTTGTTATTTAGTTTACCTATGACCACGGCCGTATCAATACGGTCGAAACGTCGGGCAATAAACAAAGTATTTTAACTAAATTTATTCACGCGATTAAGACCCGTAATATATATACATATATAGTAAAAATCGCAAAAGTTTATCAACATTTATATAATTATTAGCTAACCCGCGCAACTTCGTATGCGTCAATTTTCCCCGTTTTTGCAACATTTTTCATTGCTGCTCCGCTCCTAATGGTCTTAGCGTGGTGTTATACAGTCTTTCTCGATAAATGGACTACCCAACAAAAAAAAATATTGGGACCAGTAGTTCCTAAGATTATCGTCTTTAAACAAACAGACAAACAAACTCTGCAGCTTTATAATATTAGTATAGATTATAGGTAGGTATCTGGTATGGCAAAAAATGCCAAGAACGACTATGGGTTATGAGGTTGGATCATCGATGAACTGGTACTATCTTATCTTAATATATATAAATCTCCTGTCACGATGTTTGTCCGCGATGGACTCCTAAACCGCTTAACAAATTTCGTTCAAATTTGCACGCAATATGCAGTTTGGTCCAACTTGAGAGATAGGATAGCTTAGATCTTTAATTATAGTCGCAATTACTAAAAAAATGAGGGATCCCATGTCCACCCGTGCGAAGCCGGGACGGGCCGCTAGTATTCCATTTAATCACACTAATATTATAAAGGTGAAAGTTTGTGAGTATGTGAGTGTGTGTGTTTGTTACTTCTTCACGTCTAAACGGCTGAGCTATTTTAACAAAATTTGGTAAGGAGTTAGCTGACATCCTGGAATAACACATAGGCTAATAAAACGCGGGTAACACCGCGGGGCACAGCTAGTGTAACTATAAATTCAATTTCACAATTTATATTCTTGCGGTACACCCTGCATTGCTTCAGCACTCAAAGTATTTTTTCATCTATATCATTATGCCTTCATTGTTTTCATTTCATTGAATATTGCAGGATAATTACCGTGATCTTTTGAACCTATTATTAAATCTGAAACTGTTGGTACGCTGACATTATTAACTTAATAACAATAGTTAATTAACCTAACCTATAGGGTTACAATAGGGCACAGAACGCCTAGAGTATAGAAGAAAAACAATATATAAACGCTCGCCCTGCCCCCCCAGTCAGCTTGTGACCACGGTCCGTGTAACCCGGTCAAAACGTCAAGCATAAGGTAAATACTTTACCTCTTTTTTTTTTTTTAGCGTGTGTCAAAATCCCCCCTCCCCCTGAGGGCACGACAGGTGGGTATGTCGGACTCGAACCGACTAAAAAATCACACGTTCCTACGATGAGGGTGTCCCTTACGGAATAGTTTCCTTCACCTGCGGCGGACCTTGGCCAAGTATATCGCCCCATCCATTGCTTTTTTCAATTAGCTGCTATGTTTCGTCGGTCGCGAATCGCGTCTCAAGTTTGAAAACGACAGGCTGCCCTGCCCGTCGTTCTCAAGCCAACGATATCAGGGGGGGGGGGGGGGGGCGGAGATCATTTTTTTGTCGAGCGGTGCGGCTTCTGCGGAATGGCACAATGCTGGTCCTCTCCCTTTCTCTTTACGCAGCCTCTTTTCTTGCTATCACTTCCTCGCAGAAAGCCGCAAGGGCATTCCACGCACTCTCGCTATGTACCATCGATTATACTAAGTTTTTGAGCGAAAGATGACGTGCCACACAAACGGCCACCGCCAGGTCACAACGTTGCTGTGCAGGACATTCCAACAGAGTGTGCAGTGCCGTATCATCACGGAAACTGTCGCAGTGATGACATTCAGGTGTTGGTTCCCGACCAATACGACACAGGTACTGCCCAAAACATCCGTGTCCTGAGAGTACCTGGGTCAGCCGGTACGTGAGACTAACGTGCTGCCGCTTCAACCATCCATCCAATACTGGAACTATCGCCTTAATTTTTTTTTTAAATACTTTACCTAGATTAAACGCGTTTATTCCCGTGTCAAATTAATTATATATAAACGAATAGAGAATCTCGAACCACTGTTCCGAAGGTGTGCCGAGATTTAATGACAATATCTTGAAACAACTTACACAACGCCAGTTGATCCCAAACTAGGCAGAGCTTGTACTATAGCAACCAGACAACTGACTTACATCCTTATTTCTAAATACATACATAGATAAATTACACCCAGACAGAATAAACCATCGTGCTTATTACGCAGAGTTTTATCCCACATGGGGATCAATCAGGGTCACTAACCACTCGACCAACAAGCTAGTCTAAGCTATCCTCCTCACGCGAAGGTACTCGTGTAGAATCATGTGAACACTTCCCGAACCAATCTGCAGTGTATGTAATTGAATGTAATTCGCCTGTTTTCATAAATTACTTTTTTTACACTTTCTTCCGAGACAGCCGTTGTAGAACGACCACCCAATTTGTGGTCGTCATCCCCAAGTGCGGTCGCACTTGAATTCGCTATGCCAATGGTAGACGGTTGCTTTTGAAGATCCCTCATCCATAAAAGTTATTTGAAGTCGATTAAATGTCCCATCAAGCCTTGTGCCACATTTAAAATCGTAGAAAATCATCGCATTCTCGATGCAGATCCATTTTTAAATGAGACAAAATAATTTAATTTGGTACCTCGAAAAAATATGGAGGGAAATCCGAATATCAAACAATGGTATTTTTACTTTTAAATAACTATAGCTTTCAAAATAACTACAAGATACAAGATATTACTTTTTATTTTTTTTATGATATTATTATTTCTTCATATAATATAATGTATTCAAGCTGTAAAAGTTTCATCAATTTCAATATTTTAGGCTTGCCTGTGCCTAACCAACTTATTTGTGGGCCTACATATTTTGTGCACTATAATATAATAATAATATAACCCCATGATCAAAATCAGTTAAAAGAATCTTACCTTAGTGATGGTGGGGATGAAGTTTGCAAAGTTAGGTGTCGCAAACAAAGTGTTCGCAAGGTTGTGGCATTTGGATTTAGGTTCTTTTTGATCTAGATGTTTGTTGGGTTACGAATACGTACATAAGCTTGGCGGAAAAAGATTTTTTTTTTTTAATCTAATTTATCTGCACCACCACACCTTCTTTATAATTTTTAATCATTAAAAAAGTGAATCTATGCATTTAGAGGAAAGTAGAGTGATGATAAAATTAGTCATGGTAGAGAGTTACCTTTTTCAAAAGACCGCACCAGTTTTAAGATGTTGAGCACGTGAGGCGAATCTGGCAAGAAACTTATGGACCATTTTAAATCATATATTGAAGCTCTTAAGTCACCACGCATGTCACAGTGCATCTAGCTAAGAACCATCTCAATTAAAACTGCTGATAAAAAAAAAATGGTTGTTTAAAAAGATGGTTCACGGACGATAATTTTTACGTAATAAGTCTCTGAGCGGATTTATACAATTAAGATGTCGTTAGATTCGTCTTGATCGCCCAAGTGTTCTTAGATAAGTGACGTTTGAAAAAATTAAAAATGGCGGCTGTGAGTTGTCAAAATAAAGAGGTGAGAAAAAAAAGTTGTTTTGAATATTGCACTAAGGGTATCAAATTAAAGGGCTCATCTTAAGCATTTCAAAAAGGTATAACATGATTATGACTTTAATACTAAAAAAGTTAGTTAACAACCATTCTTTTTCAATTTTTAATACTTGACAATATCTGTGATAAAAGTTATTTGTTACATCGGTTACATCCTACAACTACTAAAAAAAAATATGGAAACAAGTTCCCCTTCATAATTATAAAATTTCATGCAGTCGGAAGCACTTCAGTAAATTCATCGAAATTCAATAATGCCTCCGACTGCATAAAATTATATATTATAATTATGTAGGGGATCTTGTTTCCATATTTTTTGTGCAGGCGGGTTTTTTTATTTAATAATTTATTTATTTATTTTTTAAAAAGAAGGAAATAGTTAAGGAATTCTTGGTATCATTTTCTTTGTAAATCTTGGGCGGACAGATAGTTCTGCATAAAGCTCAACAGCAAAACGTGGGTAAACAAATATACAGACACATCCGCTCACTCTCCGCCTCCCACCGCGCCCACAAGCCTCGCCTCACATAATACGAATAACTTTAATTAAATTACCAACGCAATTATTTTGTAATTATTACACCGATGTTCCACAAAGGTCGGCCATGTTATAACATCTTCTATGCGGAACAAATGAGGATTCAATAGATAATGAACAAGATCAATTGTGGCTTTAATGGAACTGGTCTGTTATGGTTGTTGAAGCTAATATTATATTAAAATGGTATGTACTGAAGATTGATTCTTGGTTTGATTGGTTTTGAATGATGGTTGAAATAAATAATGCGCTATTAGGAATACGAGTAGATATTATCTTTGGTTCATTCCTAGCCCTTTCGGTATTTTACTTTATTGTTTAGAAACATAGTCCCAGTTAGATGGTTTGATTCCGGCTCCGGTTTGGCATACCTCACAGAAGTCTCGGGTTCGATTCCTGGGTCTATGCTTCAGATTTTTCAAAAATGCAATTATTGTATTAATAAGGCAATTGGCAAAAAATGCCTATAAAAGTATACTATAATAATATTCGGCCTGCGACATCATAATTTGATAAATTTTCAAAAGCCGTAATAGTTTTTTTGCCTTCATTCAATCTGTATTTGGTTTACTTTGAAACATTTCTTCAAGAACGTTCCTTGACTAGAGTTTTATTTTTATAACACTTTTTTGTAGTTGATATGAGGGTATTTACTGCACTGATAGCTAGATGTCCACTATACCAGTAACTACCTACTTAAGGATTGCTAGCATCCATAGCCAACCGTAATGCAGTCGTATCCTCATTTGCCGTGTAATCAACATTTAATCAACATTAACCTCCATTATTAAAAAAAGATCATTACTATTCATCAGTTTATTAAAAACTAGAGTAATCATAAAAACATCTTTGTAATTATAACGTAATTAAATTGAGTATTGACATTTGATTTTCGTCGTTTGGTATTTGAGGTGATTGTTATGATAGAAATAACCTTCACTTGTAGGGTGTATTTAACACATCATTAAGCAGTCAATTCCGGTACAGATTGTACCACAAAAAATGTATAATTTGTCAAGGTGTTACTCACCACAATATTCATTGAAAGAACGAGCCGTAATCCACCAGGCCAAGTACATCGAAGCTTCTCTCCCAATACTGTTTGGCAATCAACCACAACGCGTTTCAAAAGCTAGCCAAATTGGAGTCATCGGTAAACATTCATAAAAACACACATTCAAATGAACATAGAATCTCCTCTTTTTGATAATAATAATACCAAAACACAAACGAAAATGTTTGAAGATTGTGCAAGAAAGTATGTATTGTCACTGGATACTAGCGAAGAAATTCTTGTCACACCTTGCTGCCATACTAGACTGGCCTGCTGGTCTAGGCCCAGGATAAAATTTTGTGTGATGAGCACAATGGTTTATTATTTGTTTGGGTGTTATTTATCTATAATAATGTATGTATTTAGAAACATAAGTATTTTATTAGTTTCCATAGTACAAGCTCTGCTTAGTTTGGGATCAGATAGTGTTATGTGAGTTATCTCAAGATATTATTATATTATTCTATGTCTGTGTGTAATTTATCTACAATATGTTTGTATTTAGAAATATTTAAGTATGTTTATCAGTTGTCTGGTTTCCATAGTATAAGCTCTGCTTATTTTGGAATCAGATAGGGTGGTGTGATTGTGTGAGTGCGTTGTGTGATTGTGTGAGTTGTCCCAAGGTATTAATATTTTTATACCTAACAGTCTGACGATTCATAGTCACGCCAAGTTGTCACACAGGTGTGACTAACTATACCTAGCTAATGTTTTAGTTGAGCCCACAATACGCTGTAAAAACGAACACTAAGCTCATCACCTTGTGGGTAGTAAGCTTACATTATACTATAGCACAAAAAAATAAATATAAGTACCTAACAATTATACCATATTATAGGTTTTGAATCACATCGGATAAGGATTCTAATCTGCATAATTTTTCACGCTTCCAAAAGTCCTTCAAGCGTAAAAATGATATGCAAATATATCTGACAGTGTCAAAACATCTCAATTGTTTTCTGATCATAACATTTCCCTAGTTTCGGAGATGGTATCAGCTGGTTTGTTGCGGCTGACCTCACCGAACGGATAGGTGGCCTTCACCCTGGCATAGAGTAAGAAACAATAGATGATTTATTTTCTGCCTATGACTGTTTTTTTTTGCTTTCTTTTGGAAGGCTACTTTTGAAAATTCACATGTAAAAAATGTGTTAAAAGGTATGACGAAGAAAATAGAATAACTGTTGGCCAGTTGCCAGGTATACCTATCAACAGGCAGGACGTATTCTTGACGTCTTAATCAAGTTGACCAAACTTACGAGGTCGATTGATGTTGTTGCTCAGAGGGGTAATTTTCAAAAAATATTTCTTAGTTGACACCTCCATTACAAACCAATAATTTTTCGATTTTATATTTTAGAGATTAGTACCTAGAAGATCATAAAATACACCTACATAAGTATTCTTTTAATAGGTGACAGGAACCTTCAAGTGACATTACGAAAGCCGCTTATTCCCATAATGTGCGCATAATGACGCCCTGCTGACACTCTTGATTAGATTACTTGAGTTAAGATTGATCGATCGGAAAATGTTTTATGTTCTGTTTTTAGGTGTCCTTTCATAACTCACAGCGTGTGTTTGTTATAATATCTTTCATCAATGTAATTTCTTAAAGTGTATATCCTTTAAAGCGTCATATTGACTGATGACTTTTTGATATACATAATCTAAATAAAACCATATTTACGTTATTTTAACATGTAAATACGTATTACCATAGTTTTTTTTAGACGGACAGATTTTGGTAGCTTAAGGTTTTTAATTGAAAACAAACGAAAGCTTAAGAATATCGTAAAGTTGAGAGTAAGGTAAGCTTTTTATAAAATTAGCATCAATAACAACCTAAGTAGCTTTTATTTGGCGTTGCGTTATAATGGCATCCTAATAAATTTCAACCACAGCGTAAATCTCCTAAGCGACTAGCCAACAACACAGGATATATTAGCGCAGTTTTCACTTTCATAGTCCGACAGGAAGAAAATCCAACGCGTCTACAAACATATTAGGAGTAAAACTGAGACTAAGATAATAGAGCAGCAAATCGCAATTACAATTTTAGTTGCAATATTAGTTAATTATATTTGGCATTTTCTTTGATAATCTAAAATCACAATATTTATGCTACCGACACCACAACTAAAAGATGCAACGTCACTTTAGGCACTAAACATTCTAAGCTGTACCTTCTACACAACAATCATTGAGCTCACATAACCGAGACGCTTACAAAAATAATAGCTCCGTTACAACATAGTTTAACAATGCAGTTTTTAAAATACATCGTGAGATCTAAACATAGATGCAAGCGTCCCACGCTCTATTCGGTTGGCTGGTGGATTCTTAGAGCTTTTGATGCTATAGTTTTTTTAGAAATGGGGCTTTGAATAGAGAAGGCGGGGTCCATCACCTACTGTGCCTTAGTAAGTCACGTATGGTACGGTTGGTGTTTAAAGTAAGCCAAGGACAATTAACAATAATGCTTGAAAGATAGGAAAATGCGAAAATGTAGTTGGAAGTTCGTTCTTCTTTTATTTAACAGAGTTACTTGATTGATTATTTTGACTGCCTCTGTGGCGCGGTGGGAGTGTGTCCGACTGCTACGCAAGAGACGAACTCTTTTTCGGTTTGATTCCCACACGTGACACCACTTTGTGTGATCTACAATTTTTTTGTTGTCCGAGTCTGGGTGTACTTTGTGTCCGTGACTTGTATGTTTGTAAAAGTCCCCCGCGACACAGGGCATGTACCCTAATGCGGGAGTCGTCAAAAAAAAAATTAACGGAACACTTTAAACGGATTTTAAAGTTTTTAGGGTCCCGTTTTTTTTTTAATAATATGTTCCTCAGAAGGTACAAATTCAGCTTAGAAGCTTACACCTATTTCATAGAATAATACAAGTAACACGAGCCTCACATAAATAAGCTTTAAATATCACACGGTCAAAATCAAGTGCCAATGGTGAGGTACTTTTGATTTCAAATTAGTGCATTTAAAATTTATGTCTGATTTCTTAAGATCAATTAAAATACTAATCGATATTGAGAGGCGAGGAATAATCTGCGATAAAGATGTTTCAACATTACGTTAAATAGATACTGATAGGAAGGAGTTATGGAGAATTATTTTAAGTGATGAGAATCTCTACTATCCCACTTTTAATTAAGTACCTATGTGATAAAAGACGATCAACATTCTCAAAGTATTAAAATGGACGACTATTTTTAAAGCTGTCCCAGAATCGCGGGGACTTTACATACATAGGTACCACAAAACACTGAGAGTATCTACAGAAGGAATACTTAACAAGTACTTCACTTGAGTACACCGAATCTCGGAACACCATCGGAACAAAGTGGTCCGAGGTGGTCCGAGCTTCGTGTGTGTGCGTTGCTAGAGGGCGTTTGATAAAACTTTTATTTTGTAGGTAGGCACTCTCGGTTCTTTGTTCTATTACTGTTAGGTATTAATTAAGGTAAATAAGGCTAACCTAAATCACAATTTTATTCCCTATTTCTCGACATCAAATTCAGTGATCGCCCGAACTTTTGACCACAGTTTATTGCACTAATGAGGATTTATGACTCGTAAATAAAATAAGCAATTAGATGTTACATTTCAATAATGTTTTATTACTATAATATAATTAATGTTATTTATAACTAAGCAATTTAGATAATGCTTCAATGGCGCAAACGTTAAACGGAAACGAAAGCCTGAGAACCGATTTATTTGTGTTAAATGCCCACCTTAGCTAACCATTTCTGTGATCCATATAGCTAGTTATGTAAGATGCAGTTTTTTTTGTTATTAATTAAAAAAACTTGCAAAATAGATTTGTGGTGATAAGTAATCCTGGTCTGACTTCTCCTTCTCCACCCCAAAATTTCAAATTGCATCGTTTAATTTGTAACCCCACGTAAGTCATTTTCTTTCGGTTTTTGATTGTGACATTATATATATGCCTTAAAGCATGATAATGTCCCGATCTAGAGAATCGGAAGACGCATTTATCGCGGAATAAATATTAATAAACTTTCGCGATTTGTACCTTTGATTATGAAAATGTATATATTACGGGTTTTACTCGCGTGAATAATATAACGTATAATACCTTGTTTTTTGGCAAACGTTCCGACCGTATTGCAACGGCCGTGGTCACGGGTAGACTTAGAAATTGTAATGTACATAAATTATGAAATTAAACTGTAGTATCTATGTCAAATTATGCAGTTTTTTCCCTCCCCTGTAAAGTTCCCATTTTGGACTTATGTGGTGATAAAACCTACATTTACGTTCAGCATTGATCACTCTACGCTACGGTTTCAAAATAAAGTGGCTATACTTTGATTTTCTAACTTCAATTATGCTAACGCCATCTATGTTATCCAGAGACAAACAAAATGATGTACAAGTATTAATGATGAATACTCGTCTCAACGCCATCTCTTTTTCTCTCTCGGTATTTTGCACACTAATGTGACTTCTTCAGTCGAACTCAATCGACTCGATAAATCTAATAAAGAATTATGTCACAACTAATAGATCACTTCTAACGCCATCTTTTGGTACTTAGTTAAACTATTATAATACTGTTCTTTCAAATCAATTCTACCACAGCATATGCATTTTGAAAGTTTATAGTATGCAGAGTAATTTAAGTATAATAATTTTTGTAGTGATTACTAGAGGGCGTTGTTATGATTATATTTTAAGCTCTTTCCAAACTTATGATGACATACAAGAGCTTTCTTAACTTAGTACATGCGTGTTATGATAGAGGGAGTTGTTAAATGAAACAAACAAACGACTTGGGAAAGAAGCTTTACCTACTAAGGTGTAGTAGATAATTTTTTTTTTAACGTCTCCCTCAGTAGGGTACAAACCCTGTGTCGCGAGATACTTTACAAACAAACAAGTCACAGACACAAATTACACCCAGACTCGGAACAACAATTTGTGGATCACACAAAGTGGTGTCCTGTTTGGGAATCGAACCCACGACCTCTTGCGTAGCAGTCGAACCACCGCGCCACCGAGGCTATCTACTACCTACTGTATACTGTTACTAGAGTTTATTATAAGCCCTGTATTTATATTACGCGAGTGAATCTGTAAAATGTGTTAGAGAACCTATTTATTCATAGGTATTGCAGTAGATTTTGCAATCACCTCCTACGTATCAGCGTTGGCTGCCTGGAGCATAACTCAGACAGGAGGCCTGTAGGCCCTTCATTGGGAATGTAAAAGCTGTTAGCATACGTATACTCTATGCAATTCTGCTCCATAAAACAATATATATCATATTTTTATTGACATTTTTTTTATTATCTCCATTTATTAATTAATTGATCTTTGAAAGCGATGTGAAGATGACTTCACGCTTAGGAAAAACCGGGTAAGTGTATGTCGGGCCATGCACAATGTAGGGTTCCGTAAATGCCCAACACAATAATGCGGACTAAGTTTTGAGAGACTTGGTTTTCTGTTGTTTTTATTTCATAGGTACTACTAACAACGTTATACTTATAAATAACTTTCAATGGAAATTGTACGAAAATTATTGTTACTTTTTACTTGGTCAGCTATTTATTACTCGTAAACTTGTAAAGCATAATTAGCTGTGATAGTTTTCCTTTTAATATCACTATATATACTACTATCGATATTTTTCACTTATGGGTACTTATGTAAAAAAAACCGGGCAAGAGCATGTCGGACTATGCTCAGCCTTGAAAAATTGCATCAGCAGAAGAGCGTATCTTCATGGCACCTACGCCCTTTTGTTGAGAAACGTAGTTTTTCGGCAATAACTCAATGACGGTATATATCCGATAATTTTCAAAATAATTTCAGTTTAAAGTATTAATTAAGCGCTACCTTTCAAATTTTTTGGTCACACGGTTCAAAAGTTAAGGGGGGGAAGGGGGCATATGAATCTTTCATGCCAAAATTTCCAAAAATATTGTCTCAATCAAAAAAGCTTATTAGAAACCTTATAATGTTTTAAAAATACTTATCGAATGATGCCACACCTTGATGTTTGCAGATTTTTTTTTTCTGCCCCCTAAAATATATTTTTTTTATTATTTAGATATCAAACTAAGTAGCAGCTACTATAAGACACCTTTTCACCAAATTTCATCAATATTCATTGACACACACCGGACAGACAGACAGACATGATCCGAATGATCCCATGACGGGTTCCGTTTTTGTCATTTTGGCTACGGAACCCTAAAAAGCAATACAACAATTAAAACAAACATTCTAAATTAGTCTTATTCGATCGATGAAACTCGATAAATGTCGTCGTAACTAGTTAAAGTTTAATGACCAAATAAATACAAGAACACCATAGCTTGATTTCATTGGACGGATAATGTCAAGTAGAATCAGTCGAATAGTAACAAGGGCTCCACACGTTGGCGCCAACGTTGGTCGCACCGCTACTACCCAACGTGTTAATCTAGTATAACGCCATTAGCGCCAATGCTATTTTCTAGATCCACTCGTTGGATGACTGGTTGGGACCTACATTGGGGCGAACATTTGCAGTCGGAGTGAAATAGGTATAAGTTCTATTACACACTGGCATACTGTGACCTGTATATGTTTGTAATATAACCTTCACCTAAGTTAGGACCATGTTGGTACTGTAACGAATCACTAATGTGAGAACTTGGCTTGTTCTGACGACATGCAATTTACAAAATAATAATTAGCTAATTACAGAAATATTTGTTTATGCAAACATGCTATTAATAACTTTCCTAATCACTCTCTTGTCGTCTTGGATTTCCGTCCCATTCGAATATGAGATTTGTTGCCGTGACCGTGATTGTTTAGAATAATATTACATTTAGCGAGATATACTTCTATTTCATTTAAAAAAAATCCAAACCCCTAACTTTAAAACTAGCGAAGTTTCAAATAAACTTACAACCACTATTTTAGGGGATGGATTTTCAAAAATCCTTTTTACTGGATTGTATTGTCATTGGTACTTGATAAGTATACAAAGTTTCAATTAAATCCGATGTTTAAAGTGGGTGAAAAACACATTCAAAGATTCCGTGACTAAATAACATACATACTTAAGAAAGTAATAAAAGAGTTGATAAACTTTCGCGATTTGTATATATTCTGAAAATGTATTACGGGTCTTAATCGCGTGAATAATTTAAGGTAAAATACCTTGTTTATTTCCGATTCGACCGTATTGCAACGGCCGTGGTCTCAGCAGTGTACCCGTGACCACGGCCGTTGCAATACGGTCGAAACCCTTGTTCTACTTAGTCACAATTCAAAAGTATGAAAACGTTACAGTTCGTACTTGGTCCAATAACTTCGTACGAGTGAAGAGTAGATACCTCGTAAGCCTCTCGCAAAGTACAATGAGGCGCTCCCTCATCCTCACAAAAAATCATGAGTTACACACTATAAGAAGGCAAGCTTTGTACGAAAGTGGTCGAGCAAACACACATGTAGACATAGCTCACGACACACAAGGGATTTCCGACCAATGTTTCTAAGGCGGTCCGAAATTCAATGTGCTTTAGCGATGTCTATTTATTTATTTACTATTGAAGACTTACAGCTAAACAAATCATAGTAAATTGGTGGGTGTTTTTTTTTTATTTACCTAATGTTTCCGATTTAAAAAAAAAAAAAAAAGCTTTACAATTTCCGAATAAATAATTATAAAAGATATAATCTGCCAGCCAATTCTACACGTATAGAAATCATATTAACATGTTACTACTAGTGAAGAAACACGTGAAATACCTACTAATTTATTCAATAAATAGAAATAAGTAAGTAGCTCGGGCAAAGTCGGTATTCTCGGTGATTTGTGCTACAATATTACGATAATGACGTTTGACAGCTCTCATGTATGCAGCCTCTAATCTCGTACTATTAAGTAATCTAAGGTACACTTCAGTCCAAAGTTGTACGCAATTTACGCGCCAAAGTAAAGGGAAATTTACTAATAGTTTAAAGCACAGCAATTACTTACGATAATCTGTCTTTTACAACAGGTCTATCTATCAAGTATTGGTAATGGAATCATTTTAATAAGGTTTACCCGTGACAGGAGATTACAAAACAAATCGCCCAATTACTTCTAAAATTGCCTAATAGTGGTAGATTTATGTAAAATATTCGACATTGAACGATAGGATCTGGATCGTGTGATCGCGTCGTGATCCAGAGGCACGCTGGCTTTTGCGCCCGCGCAGCAAATTCCGTGCCCATCTTTATATACAGGTTGTTCTGTTGTAGTTGGTATCTACCAACTACAACAGAACAACTTAGTTAAAGATAGATTGATTGACAAAATAGATAAAGATACCTATCTATCTTTATCTATTTTTTCAATCCAACTACTTTGTTTCTTTTAGTTTTGATTTTTGTGGTACTAAATTGGAATTATAGATAATTTCTTTGTTCTGCGGTAACAATGTATCAAAATGTAGAGTTTCCTATATTAATTTAGTCAACGTCTTTTAGTTCGGTTGACATAACAATTTCAAACGCACAAACGCAGGTGATAATATCAGAGAGATTAAAATTAATAATATCTTGGGACAACTCACACAACGCTATCTGATCCCAAACTAAGAAGAGCTTGTACTATGGAAACCAGCTAACTGATAAACATACTTATATATTTCTATATACATACATATTATAGATAAATAACGCTATTATGTTTATACCACTGTTGTTAAGAACATTTCAAAATACCTTTAGTCTACAGATACAGTACAATGGTACTTGTAATTCCAGAATACACATAGGTACTTCTTACCAATAGTACTACTTCCGGATAAAATTACTAAAGGTTTTTGTATACATACTGTATACTCAAAAGATAATTGATTCTGTTCGCACATAACAACGATAGCACTTAGCAATGACCTTACAGCAATAAAACTTAACTCTCATATCAAAACTATTTAATCCAACTATATTTCAAGTACAAGAGCTTACTTTGATAGCTCAATCCACACGATTTAATTGATGCTTTGTTGTACAAACTACTGTTTGAGATTGAAAGTTATACATTATATGATCGTGGTGTAATTAAAATGGTAATTAATTACTTTGTATAGATATCACACGAGTTCTTAGACACGAAACACGTTTTGACCATGCTGTACCAACCTAAATAACGAAAGACTGGTATCTATACATACCATAACTCGCGGAGGATGTCAGACAGTCTATTGGATGTTTTAAACAGTATTATAGTATTCGATTCAGTATAAATACTAATTTTATAAAAAATAAAAGTACCAAAAAATATTCGACTCCATATACCTACGCTCTATCGGCGAACTTCGGTCGAAAAATTTGACTGCTCTATAAAAGGATGAAATTACTCATACTAATCTTTAGGAGGTGAAGAGTTTGCTTGAATGTTGTAGGCTTAGCAAGTACTGTTGCCTGTTGCCGATTTTATTGCAGTTTAGTTTTCTCTCCATATTTACACTGGTACCTAAATTCATCCCAATGCGTTTAAAGGTTCGAGAAGATTTGACGCTTAAACAATCAAATACAAAAATCTTTGACATTAATAAACATCACCATCTATAGCCAGCGATTTTGCCCGCGTGGAAGCTAGTTAGAAGTAGTATAAAGATTACCACATTTCATTACCAACTATATTTTGATTTAAAAGTTAATTTATGTTCTTTTAAAACATACAATGTTTATCATCATCATTAGCCTGTATCGGTCTACTGCTAGACATAAGCCTCTCCTAATTTTACGTCAAGGCACCCGGTCCTTCGCATTTCGAATCTAGTTCATCCTGGCGAAGTTCTATACGTCGTCCATCCATCTGGTTGGGGCTTGACTTTATGTTTACCAAGGCGCGATCTCGACTCTAGGGCTCGTTTGCTCTATCTACATTATAATAATCAGCCCATATTTGTCCCCGTCTGGACATAGGCCTCTTTGTCGAAACACCCGGTCCTGTGCATTCCGCATCCAATGCATCCCAGTAACCTTCTTTAAGTCGTCGGTCCACCAGGCTGGGGACAATTTTGATATTTCAAAAATGGGTCATCATTATGTTTCGGCCTTAAAATTATCTACCAGGCGATAATTTACATGTTAGGTACATTTAAAATTTTAAATCTTTTTTTTTAGATTTTTTAAAATCTTGCCGAAGTGAATCGAATAAATAAGATAACCTAAATTTAAGAGACGTCATGTAAATGCAATATACTTAAACTTTATACAATAATGTAATAATATTATACAATATCTATACAAACAAGTTGCAAGAACATATGTAATCATGTCAAGATGGCCTCAGTAATCCACTGTCTTCAAGTGCCCGTGTTGACAGAACATTACAATTTTTAAACGCCTACTCGCGACTAATTTTGTGTGACTATCAGAAGTGCTTTATTATTTGAGATGCTGTCATTTTATAAAAATAATACAATAAGACCGTGTATTTCTTGTATATGCCGATATTATGTATAACGCCTTATAAGAATGTTACTTTAAAAAGGTATGCTATCTACATGTACTCTATAGTCTCAGTTCTACTTTCAAGGGCATAGACTTAGTACATCCTAAGTCTATGGTCAAGATAGTTGTAAAGAAATAAATAAAATAAATTTTAGATTGTAGCTATGTATTATTGCTAGACTTGTAGCAGAGTTCAGGACAAACCATTACTTTTTAAATCAATTAACGGAGTTTTGCGTCAACTCACAACAAACAAACGAATTGATATGAAAAAAGAAAAGTTTGTAGTTTAAGTTTAAGTAACACTTTCAATATAATCGCAAAAGTTGATATAAACAGCATGTCTGCATCTTTCATTCCGAGGCTCAAACTTGAGGTGACTGGACTATGGAAGCGGCCAGAACTAAACTATAAAAAAAAAATCATTCATAATTTGCATCTAAACGGCAATGAATAAATATAAAATTCTATAAATATTTAAACAGAATGCTAACTGCAAATACACTATTCAAAAGTCAGTCGACATTTGTATGCATATCGCAATCTATTGCACTTGCAAAGCCTTTTGCAATTTCTTTTTAAGAAGAGAATTTACTTTTACTATTTTGGTCAATAGCCGATGCTAATTTTGCTAACCTTGTTGTCAAAACATTTGCGAAAGCCTGAATGTGTTTTGCACATACAATGGATGTTTGACATACGTCAATATATAGACATGCAGACGCCATGTAACATGTTTCGTAGTATAAACCGCAGTACAATTATGATAGCCAGTTAGTTGCGTGATGTATGTCATAAGAAATTTTGTTGCTCATGCATGCAACGAAATTTAAAACATGGGTTACTACTACTATCGATAGAGCAGCGCTCCTTCTGGATCGAAAGAAAGGAACTCCTTATAAAAATACCATACTCGTATAATCCCACTGCAGTATTAATTTTGGAAAACCTGTAATAGTTTAGTCCGCCATTGTGGATCGACTGCCCGACCGTTTCAATGCACCCGAACGTATAAAACTTGTCATTACAGATTGACATCGGTCACCCGTGGGTAATAATTTGCTAAGCGGATATGCTGCCGCAGTCAGAGGCATTTAATAATAAAAATAATATAATAATATCTTGTCACAACTCACACATCGCTATCTGATCCCAAACTAAGCAGAGCTTGTACTATGGAAACCAGACAACTGATAAAATACTTATATATTTCTAAATACATACATGTTATAGATAAATAACACCCAGACACAGAATAAACCATCGTGCTCATCACACAAAGTTTTATCCTGGGCGGGGATCGACCCACGACCTCTTGTGTAGCAGTCGGATACACTCCCACCGCGCCACAGAGGCAGTCTGTTGCTGTGCTTATTAAATCATTCGTTAGTAAAGAGGGATAATTTAAGTATGCATTAAACAACTGTGCCAAGCCTGCATTGTATGGACGTTACCTTCTTTATTCTTGGTATTCTTTGCCATTTGCTTACCAATTTCTGTTTTTTTCTTATAACTTGTACCACAAAACAGTTTAATAAATTTAAAAGTCTTAACACCCTGCAATTATATGTAGTATATTATTATGTTACCGTTTCACAATTGATTATCCCGACACCACAATTAGCCGCTGCGTGCTGTTTATCATACTTTTATCACAAACGCAATAGGTTAATTGGCACTACTGAACAGTCATTATGTAACACTGTTCATCAATCTTTAGATTTGGATAAATTGAATCAAATTAATTTAATTAGCTGTACTGAAATTGATTGGTTTAAATAAGGCAGTTTCTAGTTAGACGGTACGCCCTTGACGTATTGAGGGAAAGGTGACGAGAAGACTAAACGGTTGACATAACTGCAAGTGAATAATGTAGCATTACGGTTGGTAATAACAAATCGCGTCATAGTTTTTAGCACTATCGTGAGAAACGATAAAGTTTAAATGAAGTTCATACACTGAATAATTTCGTGAAGGTTTTTTTCTGTTCTTTTCATACTAATGTTCAAAACTTTTTTCATCATCATTTGATAATGATGATGAAGAAAGTTTTAAAAAGATGATCCCTGAAGACGTCCTTTGCTGAATATTGGCCGCTCCCAAATACTTTTACAATGACAGATTTTTTTTTTAAAGAGTATAATTCTTTTTTAAACCTTAAAACATTTGAGGCTTTTTTAGAAAAATGTAAAGAATGGTAAGCAACAATCATTCTATCGGTTTCAAATCTATTGATTCCCGTAAACCTCAGGGTTATAAATAAATTAATAAATGTATAGGACAAGGACCTTTTATGAAAAAGAATGTATGTAGTCAGATCAAATCAAGTAAATTCTTAGAGATCGGTTAAATTTCGACGTTTTTGATGATCATTTTCCAATCTATAGGTATGTTATAAAGCTGAAGATTTTGTTTTTGTTTGGTTAAAAGCTATAATCCCAGGAACTACTGGTACGAATTGAAAACTCTTTTACTTGTGGATAGGACATTTATCAAGGAAGCCTTCGCTTTGATTTTCAAGGAGCAGTACTTTAACAGAATATGAAAAAAGATTTCACAAATAAGTTAAAATTTCGTACATCGCAAATAATACTCGTTACCTGCCTAATTATTATGGTAATATATAACTTGCTTTCATACATTTGTATGAGACGTCATCTATGTACTCACTTATTTTTTGTCTTTTCTTTTCTTCAGACTTCCTTTACTGTTGAAGTTTTCCACATTCATACTTACTACCCTTTTTCCAACAATTATTTCTGTCATCCATCATGCATACCATTTCTTTTTCTATTCGTCTCTAACCATAGCTTTAATACCTAATATGTTGAGAATCTATAATTGACAATGTGAAAAGCTTATTAACAGGTGTTAGTAATTGCTAACAAAAAGGCAATTGCCTAATATTAAAACAGTTAATATCGTTAATAAAGATTGATGAGCACGCTTCACCGACATATGATCGATCGCAGTAAGATGTTAGATCCTGATTTTCAACCGACTTCAAAAAGAAGGAGATTCTCAATTCGACTGTATGTTTTTTTTTGTATGTTTGTTCACCGATAACTCAAAAACGGCTGGACCGATTTGAATTTTTTTTTTGTGTGTGAAAGGGTTATACTTCCAAGTTGGTCCCAATTTCATCAGATCACAATTTGATGGCACCGACTTCAAATGTTTAATTTATTTGGTTATTCTAGGTAGGTATATTATTTTTTGCTTTTTATTTACCTTGTATTTATTTTTGAAGTCGGTAATATTTTTTAAAAGAAGTTTTTTATAATATTACTCTTTATGTTTTCAACCGACTTCAAAAAGGAGGAGGTTCTCAATTCGTCTGTAGGTTTTTTTTTTTTTTTTGTATGTTTGTTCACCGATTACGCAAAGACGGCTGGACCGATTTGAAAAATTCTTTTTGTGTTTGAAAAGGTATACTTCCAAGTTGGTCCCATTGTCCCCAGATCACGATCTGATGATGGGATCCCGGAGAAATCGACGGAACTCTTAAAATATTAAAAGCACACCTACAGTGATTTAGGTATATTTCATAGTGATTCGTGCATTTACTCTCAAAAAACACCAATTGGTGAAGTGGAACTGATGATGAAGACCAAAAATTACGAGCAGACCTATTCAATATTTCACAGTTTGCGATTCAACTAAGTACTTTAATATGGTATTGAGTAGCACTTTAATCTCGATATACTACTATTATACAATGTAATAAAGCTGATAGTGAACTCCTCAACAATTAACGGCCCTGCATCGGAGCAAGCAATATTTCGTAAAAGGATTTGAGCAGATGACATAAGCCTATTGTAACTTAAGTGAATTGTAAACCAACCCACTAAAAAGTAAGAAATAAAAACTTTTTAACAAAAAATATTACCGACTTCAAAAATAAATACAAGGCAACTAAAAAGCAAAAAATAATATACCTAGAATAACAAAAACAAATTAAATATTTTGAAGTTGGTGCCGAATAAAACATAAAGACTACTATTTCATGGCACCAACTTCAAAATGTTTAATTTGTTTTTGTTATTCTAGGTATATTATTTTTTGCTTTTTAGTTGCCTTGTATTTATTTTTGAAGTCGGTAATATTTTTTGTTAAAAAGTTTTTTTCATTATAAACCTTGGGTTGTTCTTCCTGTACGCGGTAACAGAGAAATCATATTCTGATTCAAAAATAAAAGTTTGGCAATAGACGATAGAGAGACTTTACATACTAATCAAACAGTGTAACATCCAGACTTTAATTATATATCTTGAGACAACTCGATTAAAATACATGTCAACTCGAACTACAACAGTTTGTTTCGATTGCAAACTAAAGTATTGTAGCTAATCGCCTGTTGGTCTAGTGGTTAGTGACCCTCACTGCAAAGCCGGATCTCGTGGGTTCGATCTCCACCCAGGATAAATCTTTGTGTGATGAGCACGAGGGTTTGTTCTGTGTCTGCGTGTAATTTATCTATAATATGTGTATCTGGTTGCCATAGCACAAGCTCTGCGTGGTTTGGGATTTATTATTTATTTTATATAAAACAAATTATTTTAATTATTACAGGAAATTCTACGTTGGAAGAGACGGAGATCTTGTGGTCACATTATTCGACGTAGTTACATCCTCACCGAAGATTGATCTCTCAAATCCGTGTAAAACTAAAGTGTTCTTTTGCTATAAGAATCCAGAGAATTTTTTAGTCAATAGATGTGTATCATAATATCAAGTACTCATTTGAACTGAACGTAAAATCCTTCTAAATACCAGTTTGACACCAGATCATTTGATGCCAAGGTTTAATAAAGTTTTCAACAGATCGAACTCGTCGTTCCGGACAAACCTTTGAGAGGCATCTGCTCTATATCCTATCTAAAGTTCATGTAACTGCCATGCAACTTAAAACCAACTTTAAAATGAGTCCATAAAGTCTAATTTCACTATGCACATTACAGTCCAAGGAATGCTGCATCCTAGAATGTTCAGTAAATGCGAATTGATACTTTATGAACACGGATGTAAGTTGATATTAGATTGGGATTAGGTATTTCTAGTAAAAGGGTTTTGCTACCATGATAATTGTTTAACTGCAAAACGTGAGCTTTTTGCCACCGAAGTTGTAAGAAGATGCAATGACATTTTTGGTTAAGAAGCAAGCTAAATATTGACTAGAATTATAGACGTAAGTAACGATTTTTGTATTGTAGTGGGTTGATAACTACAATAACAACGCTTGTGCCTTAGAAATATGAGAAACATGTTTTTTTGACGTGATAACGTGTTATAAATCGATGATCGGCTGCGCTCACGAAAAAGTGTCTAAAAAAATCGCTTTATTGATTGGTTGTTAAGCAACAGCGGATGGCGATTGCAGCGACATGACATGCGATCAACGTAACTAGGCCGGACTGAAGTAGGCGACAAGTGGTTGCGCAGATGCATTTTTTGGAAGTAAATGGTGATAGGAAGCGGAGGGCGGGGGCGGTAACTAAAGCAAGAGAATTAGAGATGCTATTACGCATTACATTGTCATAATTAGTATTACAAGAAGATTTGACAAGATTGACAAGATTTTTTTTTTTCAAAGTTTCTTTAGTATTTACTGTAACTGTTGTAAATTTAAACTTTTATGAACTCTTTTAAATAGTGTTTTCATATTGTTGAATTAAAATGTTCTTAGTATTTTTAATCGATTAAACATAATTAATTGTTTTCGTAAGTAATTTTAGGGTCGCATCTCTATGACATGCGCGAAAGTGATAAAAACCTAACTTCAATCCGGTCAAGTTACGTTGATCGTACTGTAACAGAGTTTCAAGCGGAGTAAATCCTTGCAAATATGAAACTTATGCGTAGTGCAGAAGTTTGAATTTCCTCTGCGCTTTTGCGTCGTTCGGTTGATGGACATCGTACATAATGAATGAATTTATTTTTTTTATAATTTGGTTCATTGGTGTTTTCTTTTGTGTTTACATGTTCTTCTTGAGCCCATCTAAAGCAACGACTATTGCAATACGATTATGCCAAACAAATATTTTTGATAACATTTATATCAAGTACTCTAAACAAACAACCTGTAAACAGTCTAAATATCAAAGAGTAACTAGTTGAAACAACATAAATTCAAACGATAAAACAGATGTTTAGACGTCCTTTGCATATCACGACTTGATGCTAATTTGACCCTTAACATGTTCAGTTAAGCCATAAATTGTTCACTACATCAATCATCCTTACACTGAAGTAATTATTTGACAAATAATCCTGCTACTTTGTACTACCGCACAATCAAATGTTGAAAGGCCACAAGATAAACAGTCCTTAATATCTTCGATAAAATCACATCTAACTTAATCACGACGAAGAATAATTGCTGTGTACAATATTTGCTGCAAAATTTAGAATCTGTATATAACGGCATAGCATTCGAGCGTATAGGATGCATTATAAAATTAGTATTGATTTGTTAAAAGTTTAAAGGTATTTCGTATTTTTATTATTTACTAGCTGAACCTGGCCATGCTTCCTGTGGGTTTTCAAGCCAGAAACTCTCGCGACTTCCTCAGAAAGTGATCGGACTCGGGTTTTTTTCCTACTACAAGTCTTCCTCAGAAAAATAGTCGGACTATTGTTTGTTTCCTACTACATCTACAAATTTTGATTTAAGTTTTCTGTCCGAAGTTTGTATATTTGTAAAGTTCCCTGTAACAATAAAATTATTCCGTACTATGCAACGAAAAAGAGGGTATCTACCTATTGTATTTATAGAATAGAATAGAATATATTTATTTGCATGTTATGTAGTACAGAGGTGGTAAAATAACTTATATTAGTTCATAATACATAACGCCATACAATTGGCATGCAAATGTGAAACTTAATGTAAAACATATAGATTAAGAGTAAAGTGGAAACTTAAAATATTGTCAATATTTGGAATACTAATTACATTAAAATCAATATTTTTATTATTTAGAACAGTGCATTTATCTAATGATACGAACCATTTACATTGTTTTTTAAATATTCTTCAATCGAGTAAAAACTCTCTGACACCAATCATTTACGCAAAGCAGTACAAAACTGTTTATATAGCAAATCTATATTTTTTCTATTTTTCAAACCAACATCTATTAATAATAATGTTCTACGCCCTAAAAAAAGAAATCGACAACCCATCATCAACGGCCTAATTCTTCAAACAAAACATTACATAATTAGATTCACATACGAATATACATCATAAGTCATTTTCATATATCATAACATGTGAATCATGTACGTGCTTACCTTACAACAAATTATGATTGATGTTACCAACGCTATATGGTCCAAGGCTCACTATATGTTACATTGCAAAATGTTTCAACTAACAAACAAAAATTGGTTCAAAGTTACCCGAGTTTTATAAAAAAGTAAAAGAGTATGTTTAGACGATTTAGCTTTAAATGGATGCGCGTGCGATGGTCTCACACGCATGTAAAGAGCTTATAAACGATTACTACATATTTAATAGCTGTTAAACTTTCTTGTTGTATGATAGACAGATTAAATACGATCCCAGGATAACGGCTGTTTTTTTCGGGTCTGTAGTTACTTGACAAATCTCAGAATTTTCACAGACATAAACCATTTACGAATCGGCAGATTCTAAGTATAAAATGAATCGGAGTAGACACATGTTTTAGCGGAGGAATTTGGTTGAAAGCTATAACGCCGCTATAAAGCTATATCGTAAATAATAATAATATCTTGGGACAACTCACACAACGCTATGATGATATGATCCCAAACTAAGCAGAGCTTGTACTATGGAAACCAGACAACTGATAAACATACTTTTATATTTCTAAATACATACATATTATAGATAAAATAACACCCAGATACAGAATAAACCATCGTGCTCATCACACAAAGTTTTATCCTGGGTGGGAATCGAACCCACGACCTCTTGCGTAGCAGTCGGATACACTCCCACCGCGCCACAGAGGCAGTCAAATATTTACTTAACTAATATGATAGTGTTTATTCCCATCTTATGTGTATAGGTACTTACAAAATTATATATCATCTGTCATCGGTGGGATAAAACTTTTCGTGTTATCAAAATAGCGTTAAGTTTGTGTCTGTGAGGTGCAAAGTTATAGGTAACTGCTGGTACATTGTTGAAAAATCAACTTTGATTTTTTATGACGTGCAAATGAACTTTAACCGTATGAATACCAAACCAAATGCTAGCATATACCACATTGTTTTGAGCGACTATACAATCCTTTAACACGAAACAGAATCTATACAACCGTAAAATCGATGATTGACTCAAAACTGTAATCGCAGTGATTCGATTAAATATTTGTCAATATCTGATTCTAATATCGATTTAGAATCGATAATAATGTCTCATATTATCGAATCAGTCGGATTGCGCATTCCATTTCTTTAATAAGCGTAGGTAGTTTATCTTCGAATGTAATAAAATTATTAATGGTTTAAGATATCGTGATGACCGCTCCGATCAATTGATTAGATTGAAGAGGTTAATCAACGTTGTTTCGGTTAAGCCTTATATGAATGCTCGTTTGCAAAAAGCCACACCCGTTTTGATACGAGAAGAAAATATCTCCAAGATTTATCTCATTTCTAGGGCTACGTAGTAAAAAAGGAACCTTTATAGTTTTTCTAGCCTGGACTTTCTTTCTAGCTGGTAATAAAATATGTAGCGGTGCGTGGTATAAACAAGAGATTGCATCAGTCCTCTGATATGGTGTACAATATAATGGTCACAGTACCTTACCTGCTTATATAGTTTATAAACAAAGAAACATTGTAAACATTGGCAATTTGAAAAGAGTGGCCGCTTGTTTTTATTGCCTGTTCTTTTCTCCGGCTTTACCAATTGTTTGCGAACAGGCATTACATATAAATGTGTAATCGACTTTCCACAAGTGTAGTATTTTGCATCCTATGTGAATCAAGAATGTTTATTTTTATTATTAGAGGCGTACGAGATACACAAATTAGAATGTTTTGCTAAGGTCGCGAGTGAAAACGCAGTTTTATTTATATATGAGAAATGTGCAGAGAGTAAAAACTAGAACTAGGTCCTTATTCAGTATGCTTTTTTTTTCGCGGTGTGTTCAAAGATGTCCATGATAATAGCGCAGCTCTCTATTGACCATTATGACAAGATTTTGACAGTTAGAAACGCCGGTTTGGAGCGAAAACGAAAAAAAAGTTAGTGAAAGAGGACCCTGAACTGCTTATTATGTTGGAGTGTAACTGACATGTGTTCTCTACGTCACAAATCATCTTATGAAACCATAGCTCATTTTTATGTTTTTGTGAAATAAAACTTTTTAAAAAGTTCACAAGCTATTATGTATTCATCCTACGTTATGCCAAGGCATGTAAAAGGAAGCAGGATGACTGCGACATTCTTCTGTCTATCCTAACTCAAGAAGGCTCTATATATTGGTCTGAAGAGTACTTTGGTCCGTTTCATGTAACAGACAACACCATACTGTGTCATTCGTTCATTTATGCCTTGGCAGTGCAAAGCTTTTGACCTTTTAACAAACCACATATGTACTTTGAAACTTTTGCAGAATATTGATTCTCTCACGCATGATTGATCTGAACATACAATGATGATTCAGAGTGTATTACGTCACAAACTCACAAACCAATCGTTTAATCAGTATGATTGATAGTTGATAGCTTCGTTTGTAAATTGCATCAAGTAGTCTAGCTATTATTCATTAGCATTATGATTTATTAGTTTTCAATCATGAGACTTGTTAAAACTGCTCTCGCATCGCCCGCATTATACGGGTATTAAACTACACTGAATTTGGCCCTAAATCAAGAGTAGCCTTGAAAATCAATTCGAGAATTAGGGACCTTACTCTTTGTAGAATTTTATAAGCTACGGGTCCTAATAGCATAAATATTTTTTTACGTTTGTTTTATTGCCCGACATTTCGAGTCAAGCTCGCGAAAGTTCACGAACATGTTTTGCAGACCTTACTCTTGTTACACCTCATATTAACGTAATACAGTCATTACTGTAAGTTTATATCTAAATATAAATATACAAATTCATCCCTTATTTTACTCACTACGGAATAAATTTAGTTACAATTCCGACTGCATGCGTTTAGACTTTGCTAGGTTCATCAAGATTCATTATGGCCTCCGACTGCATGAAATTGTATTTGTTGGGGTTCTTGTTTCCACGTTTTTTGTGCAGGCGGGTTTTTTTTTTTAAAGTTACGTTTATTATTATAGTCCATCCCAATGTTCTTTGGAAGAGATCGCGGAATGCGATAAGACCGCTTCTTGTTCCACTGGCTGTACGTGTCTATGTAATTTATTGTTATCCTCTATTTGTACAATAAAGAGTATCTATCTATAAAGGAAATAAAGTCTCGGAAAACTAGGTTTATATAAAATTTATCGTTTCTATGGATACAAGCACAAAGACCTAACAAATAAAATTAATGGCTGCATATTGCTGAATTGTGTAAATGTTACCGTGAAAGTCTGAAGGGTACTTATCTTATGATACACTAGTATTTGTTGACAATCACCAACATTTTTGGTGAATGTCCGAAATTTATTCTTTTCGTAATGATTTCAATCATTCGTCTACATACACCACGACGATTGGGTGAATGTTCATTATGAGCAAAATTATAGGCCAAATTATGATTTTTAGATTGATATCAAAACGTAATGCAGTAAATAGGTTATATGCAGTAAATTTATTTGCATAAATTATGGTAGGGGCGTCTAAACGGGTTTTTTTTTTAAAATCGATTCTCTCATTGATCAGTACTGCCATGTTGCCGGCCACAGCATTGACGCCACAAATTGCCGTAAAAAATGGCCCGTTTAGACGCCCCTTTACATAGTTGGTATAGGTACAATTAATTAAGAGCAAGACACATTCCGCCATATCACAACAACATGCAAATATTTAATAGGGTAGTTGACTTTAATTCAAGACGTTACATATTATCACAGTTAATGAAACATAATACTAAAACACACACACACACAAACAGTTACTTAATAATAAAAAACGGTAGGTATAAAAGTTTGTATAAAAAAACAGTAACATTTTAAATAATAATTCTATGTACCTTTCCTATATTTTAACGCAATTTGTAGTGATAGGAATAAGTTCCATTTGTATTTATAAATCCATATACAGAATAATAACCTGTTCGATTAACCATTTCCATAAAGTAGAACAAAAATTATGGTAGGGAAAATTTATAATATTTACAGGTAAATAATTAAAAATAAGAGGTGCCATTTACACGCAACTTACTCTAAACATCTCTATTCGTGGCATTTTTAAACATAAGTGAGTGATTTTTCGTTTATTACTGTTGTCTTTAATTTTAAATAGTTCAATATAAGATTTACAAATTTTGCTACTTCATCCCTGGCACATTTAGTGCCAGGGACAGTTAAAATATTTTGTAATTTAAAAACGGGTTTACAAAAATAAGACCGACCGTAAGATATATTAATTGCGCGAATTCCTTTTTTATTGTGCTAGAAGATGCATTCAAAACGGTAATACAGCCAACAAATACTTAAGAGCTGAACTAATCACGGGCATTTATTAACATTAACACATATTATAAATCGATGCATGTAAGATTAACTGTAAACCCACCGTGAATGTTATCATTTACCGATGTACGACCAAATGAAGTATAAAATAAAAAAAAGAAACAGAGATACACCATCGAAAATAGTGAATGTCGACATACACCGCTGTATCTAAAAATGTACTAATTTCGGACATTTTTTTTTATATTAAAGACGACTTCCGCATTAGGGTACAAGCACTGTGTCGCCGGGGACTTTACAAACATACAAGTCACGGACACAAAGAACACCCAGACCCGGAACAACAATTTATGGGTCACACAAAGTGGTGTCCCGTGTGGGGATCGAACCCACGACCTCTTGCGTAGCAGTCGGACACACTCCCACCGCGTCACAGAGGCAGTCAATATACAGAACATTCACAGTAACATAAACACAACGAAATATTCACTTGATTTGAATGAACAAATATTAATGTATTGTATTCTTGGTACACCATCCTACAGTTCCTATAATAAAGACCACACGCAAATCTTTCACATGCTATTGTTATGTCTATTTTATGACAACGATCAATTTGATCATTTGTACCTACATCCTGTAAAGCCATGCATAAAATTAAACCATTAATCAAATATTGTTTAGAATTATTGTTATTCGTAAAGTTATGAAACTAAACCACAGATAATATAATACTATACTAGTTGTGTGTCGAAGTACCGACAGTTCCGTAATAGTGAGTGTGGTGCCGGCTTAAGAATAGTACCACCCCATCTCTTCCCGTGGGTGTCGTCAAGGCGACTAAGGGATTTCACTCCGGAGGACGGGCAGCAGCGTCCTCTGCGTACTTAAAGCCTTACTGCGATCGCCAACCCGCTCGCCAAGCGTGGCGATTATGGCAATTACCCCCAGGATCTACTGGGGAGACCCGTGCCCAGCAGTGGGCCATCATATGGGTTGATATGAGTGATAAAAATCAAGCGAGGGTAGTTTCCGAAACCCGCGCTTCACGGAGGCGACGCTGAGCTCAACTAGTCTTCCCGTGACCACGGCCGTTGCAATACGGTCGAAACGTCGGGCAATAAACAAGGTATTTTACCTTAAATTATTCACGCGATTAAGACCCGTAATATATATATTTTAGTAATGTGTACAAATCGCGAAAGTTTATCAACATTTATAGCAAACCGATACGGGCCGGAGTTTGTCAACAAAATTAAACAACTAGAATTCCTTCGTATAAAACGTGTGCGGTTAGAAACATCATTAACCTTTTTAATAAAGTGTCGTGCGTCGGATGTAGTACCTACGGGAGTGCGTATTAAACCGCGTAATGACATTCCACAATCCGAAGGAATTTTAAGAAACGCGAGTGTTCGTCTCTTAAAACAGTTAATACGGAACTGTCGGTATGACTTAAATAGTGTGCAGTGCAAACTATACTACCTACATATGGAATGCAGTGCAGTGTTATCAGTGAGTGATTTCGATCGGTGTGACAGCGTAACGTACAAACAAGCTCGTCGTATCTATTATTTGAGTACTATACGACATGATGCAAAATTCAAAAAGTTGCTTTGTCAACGTGAGGGGAGAATTGCTCAAAAATCACCACCTACCCACATTGAAACGGTAATAAATTTATCATCTACCGAAATTGATGGCACTGCACAGAACATACTAGCTAAGGGGTTGAATTATGCAGTAACACCTAAACGGATTCCGTATGAAAATGTTATCAGTGGGGTCGAAGAAGCGATAATGCGTAACAAGGTACCGTCTGCGGACGCGGAAACGCTTAGACAGGATGTTGCCGTTATCCTTCGAAAATCGAAGCTGCCTAAACCGAATATTACTACAGAAGAGCGTCTAGCGTTGAAAGAGCTACGTGATAACACGAATATTTTAGTGCTAAAGGCCGATAAGGGAAACGCCACTGTAGTGATGAATTCGAGTGACTATGATGACAAAATACGGAGTCTTTTAAGTGACACTTCTATATACAAGTCAGTGTCATACAACCCTACAGCCAGAGTCACGAAACGTATACGAGCACTGATTAGGGACCACGAAGATCTGTTCGCGAATGATGTCTATGACCGACTCTTTCGACCCAAGAGCGTACAGCCGCCCAAGTTATATGGGTTGCAAAAGGTTCATAAAGGTAACGTCCCACTACGCCCGATCGTAAGCCAAATTAACTCGCCTACTTACGATCTAGCGAAATACCTTTCTTCAATACTGCAACCTTTAGTGGGTAAAACGACATCGTTCGTAAAGGATTCTCGCCATTTCGTGGACATCATCAAGAGCATGAAAGTGGAACCAGACGAGGTGATGGTGAGTTTTGATGTGGAGTCACTATTCACCAACGTTCCCATTCAGGACTGCCTTGAGGTCATCGAGAGAAAGCTGAGAGCAAACGATCTGTCCAATGAGTACATTGTTTTACTTAAAAACTGTCTGGAAGGCAACTTCTTCATCTACCAGGGACAACACTACCTCCAGATCGACGGAGTGGCCATGGGCAGCCCAGTGGCGCCGGTGATGGCCAACATCTGGATGGAACATTTTGAGGAAACAATTGAGCTACAATTGTCCCAGGTCAAACTGTGGAAGAGGTACGTCGATGACGTGTTCTGCATTATGAAGGGCGGTAGGCAGGAAGTAGAACAATTTGCTAAAGACTTGAACTCCATACACCCTAAGATCAGGTTCACTTTTGAAATGGAGATAAACAGATCGCTAGCTTTTCTCGATGTTAAAATAATGGTTAGAGACAATGGTACCCTAGCACACACTGTGTACAGAAAACCGACCCACACAGACAGATACTTACATGCTGACTCGCATCACCATCCAAGACATCTGCAATCCGTGGTATCATCGCTGACAAATAGAGCATATGACATTTGTGACCCTGAACACTTAGATAGTGAGCTCACACATGTTCAGGAGGTACTAAAGCGAAACGGATACAGAGGAAGCACACGACGTACGAAGAGGAGAGACTCCCGACCGGGGGTTGACAGGGCTCCAGCTTTTCTACCGTATGTGAAAGGAGTGACGGACAAAATTGGAACAGTACTGCAGAAATACTCCATTAAGACTGTATATAGTCCGCACTCCAAGGTAGCTAAGCACCTACGTACTCCTAAGGATGTAATTCCTCTACAGACACCTGGCGTCTACAAAGTGGATTGCAGCTGTGGCAGTTCCTACATCGGACAAACCAAGCGAACAATAGCGGAAAGGGTTAAGGAACACATCGCGGCTGTGAAAAACCGACAGACAAACAAGTCAGCAATAGCGGAACACTTGCTGGATGCGGGAACCAATCACTGGATTGAACTACACAAACCACAGGTCCTCTCCACTGACCGTCACTATTACTCCAGGATGGCGAGGGAAGCGGTTGAAATCAAAAAACAGGTCAATTTCAACCGAGAAGACGGATACCGTTTGTCAACATCGTGGAATCCCGTGATCGGCAAGTGTATACACCGCCGAACAAACATTACACGCCAGTGTGCAGATGTCCTTAGTCACAGATAATATAATACTATACTAGTAACTAAACTAAAAAAAAATTTTAATTTTTTTCAAATTCAAAATTCTTTTTTTACTTAAGGAAGCAAGTGTTAATGTAATGATTCTACAATAAAGATAATATTAAATACCTACGTACAAGTCTATACATGAATCCAGACATTGTAGAAAGAGTAAGATGGTTTCTCGAAAATATATAATTCATGTTTTACATTTAATTCTGTGTTTGCAAAACAAAAATCATTGCAACTTTTTTCAACTGTCAATATTTTCAATATTTCCATAACCTAACCTTGCACTTATGAACTGGCACTAATTTAAAGAGCTGGAACATAAAGCATACATATTATGGCCCAATTATTTCAATAGTTAGCAGTACACCACAAAACACAGAGAATATAGAAAGAACGCTTCACTTGTTCAAAAAATACATAAAAAATATACTTAGTGTATGGGAGCTCTTCCCTTTAATTAACCTGTTTTATAAGGTCCCTTTTAATATAGGTTATTATTCGTTGCTTATGCTATGACAATGTTATAGAGTTAACATCAATTTATTATAAATTTTTAGTTAAATAAACTTTAAATAAAAATTATTATCAGATTTAAACTATATGTAGGTATTAAAAAACACACATACATAACCCTTATTTTTAGTCGGATAATTATTACATCGCTCGTTTAGTTGCGAAACAAACAATGTAACAAGCCCTTAGACAAGTGGCATAAACGCTAACCAAACAGATTTTTTAAAATCAGATTCGCAGTTTTCGCAATGACGTCATTCCAAAGTAATTTAATTTGATTGTCATTCTATTCGATTAAAGTGTATACCATTTGTCTTGGGGTGGCGAACTATTCCCTCTTTCAGTGTTTCGAAATAAGGAAAGGTTACATCTTCAGAACAAAGTCACAAAATACCAAGAAGAAATATAGATTAAGATAAAAACTTTTTTAAGTACTTCGGTTGAGCGTTACATAGACATAACTCACGGTCGAGAATCTCAGACTACTTCCCACTACTTTTTTCGGAAGGAGTTTCAATATTCAGTGTCCGTGAGCAACATCTATAGTAAAGTCGAAATGGTTTTAGTATAGAAGTGTTTAATAACAAAGTTGCTTAGCAACCATTGACAAAAGTATTAAAGCTTAAATGGCTGCTTCATCATCATCATCAGCCTATCGCAGTCCACTGCTTTACATAGGCCTCTCCAAATGGTTGCTTAGCAACTTTATTATTAAACATTTCACTTAATTAATTTTTCATTGGTAAAAACATTGGTTAGTAAATGTACCAAATTGTCAATGAAATTTGAACATTCCTTACCATATAAGAACTGTACATTTAAATACAATGGTTATAATTAGATTATTACTCTTAAAGTTTTAGTATAGGTGTGCATGCCTCAAGCGCGCGTTGAATGACGTTCTCCTTCTGTATTCTTGGTGCTTTTTGCAAATAAAGTCTGCAAACGGAAGCGCATAGTCATAAACAAATTGAAATGCAAATATTACAAATGTCAAGTTCAATGTGTATGTAATAGAGTTTTTATATTAGTTGTGAATTGATTTATGTTATGTTCTACATCTATAGATTTTTGTGTGGTTAGAATCTCCTTCCGTGTCTGTCTGTTTGTGTGTTTAGTTTATTTATATAATTACGGATTTAGATACTAGTTTCACTATAATTTTATGTTTTTTTTTTATGTTTGTGTGTAGAATACGGGCATATTTTACACTAGCTTATGTTTATGTTAGATTTTAATTTTAAACCCTGGATTCACCCCTATAAGGGGTGAATTATCAAATATCGTCCGCGTAAGCCTACATCATAAAAACTATTTATGTGCCAAATTTCAACAAAGTCCGTTCACTTGTGTTGATATATATCAATCAGTTACGGTTTTTTTTGTAGAGTGGATATACAGGGTGGTTTTTAAAATACTAATAACCTCCCGGTCTTGGCATTTTTGCATTACATCAAAGAAAATTACACTTCACCACCTACACCCCACCTTCAGACTTCAGAGTAAAACCGATGTTTTTTTTTGGTTAGGTTAAGGGCCTAAACCTGTCAATAAACGACGATTTAACTCCTGTAAAATAGTCTGCTGTAGGTGGATAAGTTCATAACTCTCAAAGCAAGCGGTAGGTGATAAAAGGTTAATTTATTAAATATTTTCCAAAACTTATAATACAACGGTATTTAGTATCCTCCCGCTCGTGGCTTCTTGACGTAATAATATTTTTATGCAGGAGATTATTAGTATTTTTAAACTTTCGCGATTTTTATACATATTTGATATATTACAAATCATCCTGCATACACAATATACAAACTTATGAATAGTTCGTGCGAAGTCGTTTATGATTTGCTAGTCGAAAAACTAATTGACTGACTAACCGATCAACGCACAGCTAAAACCACTGAGTCTAGTAGCATGAAATGCACAAAGTTTTATTTAGTGATATAAATAAGCACTAAGAAATATTTTTTGAAAACTCACCCGTTTTCATTGTGTCCCAGTGTGTTTCACCAACTTCAGAACGACGGATTTAATTCAAATATTGCACTCTTATCGAAGACCGTTGCCAATATAATCTGAGGAAAAGGGATTTATGAAAATTCATCCCTTAAGGGGATAAAATAATGGTTGTAAGTTCATATGAAGTACCGCCAGTTTTGAAGTGAGATGTGTGGAATTTCCTATTTGGCTTATTGATTTAAAGTAAATAAAACATGTTTTGGAATTTTAGAACATTCAACCCCCAAGGGGGTAAAATAGGGATTGCATTTTTTTATAAAACTCCGTTTTAAAACACTCTTATACAGAAAATCCAACTAAAAAAATATCGTCACAAGCATCCCCACGCTTTTTTACGATAAAGTGACTTTTTTCTTTATAATTCTATTTTTTTAAACGTATAGAAATTTATTTCTTTCTTTTTAGTACAGCAACTAAAAAAACGTTTTTGTAAATAAAAGCGTTTTTTTTTAGTTTTTTAAACTATTAGTTGTCTGATAATAGCCCACAAACATGCAGATGATTAGTTGTATGTCACAATTAATTTTCTACAGGTTTGCAATGCAATAGGTAGAACTAAAGAGTACAACGAGGTTAAAGGCTCAAGGCCACTCTTTTTCAATCGTAAATAATTATAATGTTTATGTACAAATTGTGTCAAAAAGTACCGGAACCGATACACCGGAACTAATAATTATTTTTTACACCACTGCCCAAAAAAAGTGTGCTGTTTTCAGAGTTAAGGTACTACATAGCTATATTATTTTATGCCACCATAACTTCTAAGCGCTTGGAGTTGATAAGTAAGGCAGGGTTTCCCAAACTCTATATAATAATAACAATATCTTGGGACAACTCCCACAACGCTATCTGATCCCAAACTAAGCATAGCTTATGCTATGGAAACCAGACAACATATTATAGATAAATAACACCCAGACATAGAATAAACCATCGTGCTCATCACACAAAGTTTTATCCTGGGGTGGGGATCGAACCCACGACCTCTTGCGTAGCAGTCGGATACACTTCCACCGCGCCACAGAGACAGCCCTAAGTCTACCGCATTAGCCACATAAGAGTAATGACTAAGGCTGTAGCCTAATGGCTAAGGCTGTAGCCTAATGGCTAAGGCGGTAGCCTAATGGCTAAGGCGGTAGCCTAATGGCTAAGGCGGTAGCCTAATAGCTAAGGCGGTAGCCTAATAGCTAAGGCGGTAGCCTAATGGCTAAGGCGGTAGCCTAATAGCTAAGGCGGTAGCCTAATGGCTAAGGCGGTAGCCTAGTGGCTAAGGCGGTAGCCTAGTGGCTAAGGCGGTAGCCTAATGGCTAAGGCGGTAGCCTAGTGGCTAAGGCTGTAGCCTAATGGCTAAGGCGGTAGCCTAATGGCTAAAACTGTAGCCCAATGGCTAAGGCTGTAGCCTAATGTCTAAGGCGGTAGCCTAATAGCTAAGGCGGTAGCCTAATGGCTAAAACTGTAGCCCAATGGCTAAGGCTGTAGCCTAATGTCTAAGGCGGTAGCCTAATGGCTAAGGCGGTAGCCTAATGGCTAAGGCGGTAGCCTAATGGCTAAGGCGGTAGCCTAATGGCTAAGGCATCGGTCTCGCAATCGTGAGGTCGCGGGCTCGAATCCTACCCATTTTACCACCGACGTGAACCCACTCATAACACAAGAGTTTAAGCTTAGCTGGAGGGGTTTCCAGGATTGCTAGTAATGTGGGACCCACAATCATCACAATTAAAATTACAAACTCCCAAGGGCATCATAGTAAAATAAGTTTGGGAAGCCCTGGAGTGAGGTATTGTTGGAATCTTTAAATGACTTCAGATGGCATATCTAGGCTAGGTTCATAAATTATGCGTCAGACGCGATCAAAGTCATACTAAATTATTTTTTTCTTTCTGGTCAATATGATCTATCAAAATAATGGTCTGATTGTGATGAATTCAAATGTACATATAACTGTGCTTCAAATATACACTAACTCGTTAAGAGTTTTTTTATAGACCTCTTATACAGACACTGTCATACTCAGAGAAAATAGAGAAATGATAGACTAAAGGTATCTATTTTAGTCAATGTTCTCGCATTCAAATTATTTTGAAAATGGAAGTATGAATTACATTATGAGTGTTGCATAGAATATTAGGTTTACGTCATCATTTTTACTACTGACTGCGACCTTTACCTACTTATTCCTATCCACACGTATCTGTAAAGAATACAAAAGACAATAAGAAAGAAAACTAACAGAAAATGGTATTTATTTCAGCAAAAGAAGATATTCTCGTAACACGAAACACAAATTATTTTGTGATATATCCTCTTCCTACTAAAGTAGTATTCAGCACAAGTTCGCAACTAAAATGTCAAGTTCAAAATTAACTACGCTAGTAATTGATTGTAATATTTGAGAACTAATTGATTTACACACAAATTTTACTCCGTCCATTGTTCCACTAACTTCTACGCACGGCATGAGGTTTTTAGCTGGAACCCTAGCCACTGATAATTTGATCTCTGTATCTGATCTTCGTTTAAACTCTCAAAAGCAAATATATTTATTTCGTAAGGTATTTAAACAAACACCAAACACCATTGGTTTCCATATTTTTGATGACATATGTAAGGGGGAGAGGTTGGTGGTGATTATGTCGGTTCCCTATCCATTTGCCTAAAATTTTAAGACCTAATATAACTTAGCATATTTTTGTTAGGCATAATTATATATTCGCATAATATAATTACGCATAACAGCTTACGCATAATGTTTTAGGCATATTTTTTCAAACCATAACAATGATTAGGCATAACCTTCTAATGCATAAATATATTAAGCATAAAGTTCTATAGCATAACTTTTTTAAGCATTATATCCTAAAACATAAATTTATTTACGCTAATTTAATTGTTTTTTTTTTTAGTAATTGTAATAAATAAAAGTTGATTTAATGATAATTATTTGCTCTCATGGGCAAGGATATATGCCCATGAGAGCATGTTCGTTTCTGGCACTCGCCGGCCGCTGCCGCGGCACGCTCGCTTCGCTCGCTCGGCTCGTGCATAAGAGGTCACAGTTCTAACCTAACCTAACCTACGCATTTTTAAAGAAGAAAGTAACCCAATCTATATTATTCTAATTGAAATTCTATGATCTTCATAGTTTATGTGTAATAAATAATTTGCATAAAAATTGTTTTTGTTATTTACCTATATTAATTATATGCTTAAATATTATTATGCTAATAGTTATTAGGCCTACTAACGTTATGCGAATCTAATTTATACCAACACAAATTAGTCTTTAACATGATTGTGCCAACATAAAAGGTATGCCATAAAAAATTAGGCCGAAGTATTATAATGCCAAAACAAATTGTGCCAAAATCGTTATGCCGAAGTATATTAAGACAAAGAACATTATGAGAAAAGAAGGGATCCCGATTATGTCAGCAATATTTGTATAAAATGTTGTTGATCGCCTGTGTTTTTTTTAACTGTGCATGGTTATTGCTTTTAAACTTTCGCGATTTTTACACTTAAATATATTTCGGGACTTATCCGCGTGAATTATTTAAAGATACGAACCGCGCCACGATCGGTGCAATTCGATCAAAACGTCGGGTAAATAAAAGTTTTTACCTTTAAATAATTCACGCGACTAAGTCCCGAAATATATCTAATATGTACATGGTTATTTTTAAACCAAATATTCTTAGGTATAATGTCAAAGAGACCCCTGCAAGAGGTTAAGAATCAATATTTTTAAAATAGAGACCCTTGCAGGTACCTACCTACATACCCTATTCCGTAGGTATTTTATAAATAATGTAATTACTATTAATAAAAAATAATCTAGATTATATGCATAGTAAATGACAAATTAATCACCAATGAGCAGGTGTTTAATTGTTAGTGAAACGCTCTTGCCCTTTTCCATTCACATTTATTACTTCTGACTCTTATCGTCAGAGGAAACACTCAGAGGAAATACTTCGTCACAGAAAATATGTGATTTGTTCAATGCCAATGCTCTTATACGGCAAAACAAAATATCACGAGGAAACTGTTATATCCCAGAATCAAGAATTCGAACAATTCATGGCCTATTTACGTTTATTTATATTTCAGTTCTGGGTAGAATCACATGAACACAACATCACTCCCAGAGCAACATTCTGGATTTGCATTCTCGGCTAGTTTCGTCAGAGCCTACACCCCTAAACAATCCTCCATAGCCCGTGAATGAAACACTCTTTTCAGACTTGAATTTATGCCACAATGAAATAGTACTGTATACAATGTTCCCTTATAATTACAAAATTCGGTGAGCTTAAAATGTTGCCGTTTGTAACGAAACCATTCCGCGATTCAGCGGTAATACACAGTGACATCTATTATTCCTGAACGACGACAAATTTCAATACAAAATAGAATATTACCTTCAACAACTTTACACGCAAAATATTGCCGCACATATTACACAATCGAAGACGTTCAAGATCTCTTTTGGCGTGCGCGGGATTGAAATCATACATACAAGTATAATTGGGGTATTTATATCACTTAAAACACCTATCCAAGGATCACTACCAGAAAATACCGAGAGTACAGAAGCAAAATTTCATACAAATTGCAATGATCAATGCGCTTAATAGAGATCGTTTACGTACGCGGGATCTTGGACTCATTGTGGCTGGGGAGCCCAAGTATCTATCTTGGATTTACTCGAGCGTCGTGGGACCTATTTGATTATGAAGAAAAAATGCTTAGGATTCAATGGTGGGGAAAGGAGTTGGCGGCTCCAGGTCTTAAAAAAAATGACCGACGATTCGGAGAAGCCGAAGGCGGCTATTTGAAAATTTAAAAGTGCGTCGTCCGATAAAGCCAAATAACCCTTCTACATAACCGTTGAATTATTAGATCAGCGTGACTAAGATAACAACCAGACCATTGTATGATAATCTAATGCGCTCGAGTAACTATTGACAATTTTTTTTTACTAAATATTTTGATCGGCTGCCCAAGACACGCGTCGCTATATAAAAAGCTAATATTCAGTAGGGGTGCTCAACAAGGTACGATATTGCCCCTTTATGCTAATCTGCCGCGCACGAGTAAATCCCAAGTTAGCTACTCGGGCTTCCCATCTATTGGGCTTAATGCCATAAAATGCTTTGATAATTTATGTGTTCAAGTTACTCGGAGGTAAGATTTACAACGCGGCATATTAGGGCAGGTAGGCCTGTGTTCCAAACTGGTACGTGTGGCGACGACGACGACCACCACTGCTAGTAGTTCCGCAACCTCAAACCAATCTGCTGAGCGAGGCTCCTCTGATGCGTGCAGTCCGTACCCTCAATGTCATAGCCGGATACACAGATTTATTCTGTTGTACTGTGAGTGAGTTCACAAAGGTATCATTGTTTATAATTTCTTATAAAAACGGTTAAGTGTATATAGGTATAATAAGGTTGTATGTAATAATTAGAATATGTAGAATGTTACTTTAAAATGGTATGCTATGTACGCTATCGTCTTGGTTCTACTGTCATAATAGTTGTAAGTTTTGCAAATAAATAAACAAAAAAATGTCGGAAGTACAAAAACTAACCTTTATATGTACCTATTAGATATATTTCGAGACTTAATCGCGTGAGTTATTTAAAGTGCGAGATTTAGTGTCCATGAGGGATGTTTATGTGTGTGTTGCTCAACCGTGCGTTGTAGGGATGAATTCTTGGTACCTACTCGTATATTGTGTCAACCGTTCGGAAGGATTTCTGAAATTCCTTGCGTTGTCTATATATGAGCAAAGTACGTATGATTCTTAACTTCTGCAGTCTCACCGTTCGTGTCACTTGACTCATCCATCGCGTGGTTCAGATCAATTAACGTATGTAATGTAATGTAATGTAAGGCTAATTTTATCTTTGACTTTGAAAATAAATAATATCGTGATATCCGAGAGATAACTGCTACTGAACGCGCAATTTAAGCATTGAATGCGATATTAATGAATGATTAATGATGGTTCGACATATACATTAATATATACATTAATTAGTAACCTGTTCATATGATATAGAACTTAATGCTGCTCTCATATAATGGGCGAGAGACATGGTTGAGCTTAAGGTACTTTTAATCTTTAGTAGATTTTCTACGGAATGTATTTTTTCTACGATTGATGAGATACCCGTATCTCACCGAGATACGGGTATCTCATCACACAAAGTCTTATCCTGGGTGGGGATCGAACCCACGACCTACGGCTTAGCAGTCAGGGTCACTAACCACTAGACCAACAGGCCAGTCAAATTATTCACACAATAATATTGACCGTGGAAGGTAGGTTTGGATGACACAAATAGATACACACTTATTATGTCTGTAAATGTCCATTATATATACTTACGTATAACACCCCCCTTTATTTGTCGAGGGATAAAAGGAACCAAAAGCACAATTAGATCCCGCAATATGCATAATAGCTTATCTGACTACTACATAACCTCTCTGCCGTTGTCCTGCTACAATTTCACCACAGGACCGCGCTTGACTCACGCACACATAGATATCGTCACAGACGCGGACAATCGGAACAAGACGGACCAGAGAGACAGATAGAGTGCCTCGCTCATGCGCTGCGGATGTAAGTTCCTATAGGTATAAAACTCGTGGTACATACATGACCATTCCTTCTTTTCTCTCTTAATTTTTTGTAACATTTTGTCATAATTTCAGCTATCACAGCTCCGTGTTTAACTTATGAAAAATAATAGCAATACTAAAAAACAGATATATTATATAACCGACTGCCTCTGTGGTAAGAGTGTGTCCGACTGCTACGCAAGAGGTCGTGGGTTCGATTCCCACACAGGACACCACTTTGTGTGATCCATAAATTGTTGTTCCGAGTGTGGGTGTACTTTGTGTCCGTGACTTGTATGTTTGTAAAGTCCCCCGCGACACACGGCTTGGACTCTACTTTTGACCTGACCCTTTATCCTACTAAAACCACAAAATACCGCTGTATCTTTATTGCCATTAACACTAATAGGAAAAAGAAAAAATAACTTAACCTGACGGTATCTTAATTTCTTAATCTTATCAACCCATATGATCTCTCTCACTGCTGGTCACTGGTCTCCCCAGTAGAACATACTTATTATAAGATCCTGGGGGTAACTGCCATAATCGCCACGCTTGGCGAGCAAGGCTTTATAGGCTGCTGCCCGTCCTCCGGTGTGAAATTCCTTAATACATAAAAGTTTCAAACCGTGACTTACTTGATCTTGTAAGGTACCACCCCGCAACCGTATGGTGTTTATGAGCTTTTGATGAGATAATCTATTAATTAAATGTATTCCTTGATGATGGAATAATTTTAATGTAGGTATGTACTCGTCATTAAATTGAAATATTAATTAAGACATTAAAGTGTTTGCTTTTGAAATATAAATTCGCTGATCGTGACGTGGCTCCACCATCGAGCAGATATGAGAATCCGCTTTCAATTTTATAGATGAGTAACTGATTTAATTACCTACTCCCTTTTGAGTCTTGAAGAGCATGGCAAGGCTTCGGTCCTGCTCCTCATCTCTCCTGTTGAGTCGCTTTTCCATTCAAACAGACATTGAGAGTGAGAGAATAGAGATAATACTTGTGTTTGCATCTACACTTGTAAAATCAAATATTGCCTGCGTAATTGTCTCTGTTGACATTAGTCATCGTGACCAAAATGGAAGATAACATTTTACGTTAATTATTATCTAATTACCTATAATTAATTTTAATTATATGGACCTTAACTGACCTGACATAATGCATGCTTGCACCTCAGGGCATAATATGTCACATAATCTAATAGAAGGTCAATATCGCATGACATTAAGGTGCATTCCTACTAGCGAGAGAACATAAGGTAAAGTAAGGCGAAGCAAAAAATAAAAAGTAAAAAATATAATAGCGGGAATTATTTCTGTATTCTATATTTTTTCATTTAACATGTACCTATTTATTTTTAAGTAATATGTATATTTCAATTCCGTTTAAATCCTTCTTCAAGTTGCAAGTTACCGGCTAGCTTGCAACTTTCTCTATATAACTTATATAGTTTATATATACTAAACCTATACAACTTTCTTTATACCAAATTCTACCAGAAACGGCTTAGTAATTTCGGGGAATACTAGTGGATACATCTACATCCAACTCTTTTACTCTTCTACATCTAACTCTTTCTTTTTTTTTCGCGGGGGATTTTTCAAGCTTACTATTAAAGGACACCAAGTACACGGCAAGTACACTCGGAACACCATTTTTGTGAATTACAAAAAATGGTGTCAAGTGTGAGAATCGAACCCACGACCTCTTGTACAGCAGTCGTATACACTACCGAGGCAGTCCAAGTATGAGACCGTACAAGCCCTTAAGTAGTATCAAGTTGCTTATAAAGTTAAAATGTCTCACAGACTCTAGCATTGGGAGCCTATTAAGTGACATTTATACAGTCTGTCGCATAAACATGAACATAAAATATGGCATGACAACCGAAGGGTTGAAGTTCGACTCTAGGCTACGATAGAATAATTTAAAATGTAGAAATTCAGGTCAGTCGTGATAGGTTGCATACTACTTCATTTAATTTAAATTACATTAAATGCAGTAATAAAATATAATTAAGAAAAATGAACAGCCTTCAAGAAAAAACAAGCCCATCACCGAATGCAAATTTCGCGGACTCACTCCTATGTTTTAGTTTATATCTCTGGAGTTTTATAAGCTAGGACAACGTTTTATACAAGAAAACCTTCTTAGAAAATATGCAGTCGAATAGCAAAAATCCCATCTAAATCGTCTTACTAGTTTTCGAGAAAATCGCGAACATATCTACATACACACACGTACACAGAGAACCAGCATTTTTGAAGGCGATTTTAAAAATCTTATTAAATTTCTGATATTTATCTGGCTAGATGCCAGGCCCTAGAGCTCGGAAGTCCATACGACAGTGGCGAAGGGCCCTTAGAATACTATTCTTTTCAGTTTCCCTCCAAATTGTATTTAGTAACGTAACGTACAAAAATCACCTGTAACAACTCAAAATTTTCGTATCGGGTTCCCTCAGGAAAATTTTAACCCTTCGCCTCTGCGATACGCCATAAATATATTATATATGAATTGGTCTTCCTATTGGATCATAGCATTTTTTTCCTCACTATTGGACATCCCCAAGTCGACTATGATATTATGTCGGAGACGAGAGAACCAACAATGAAACTAAATAACCATATAATCTGGCGAACGCTATTTGAATAGTTGAGATTTTGAAGACGCTACATTTATTTTATTTATTTATTTTTATTTTTTCAGGATAACAAACAATTACATACAATACAATACATATACGACAGCGCGTCATTAGCACGAATATAACTGTATATTCAATAAAAACAATAAAAACTCGCGGCTACTCTTTTCAAATTGCCAATTTTACAATGTTTGAATGTTTATAAACTTGATATGGGGGTAAGGTACTGCGACTAATATACTATACAACAAGTTAAAGGACTGATGCAAATTGTATTATCAAAAAGTTTAAACATGAGGTAAAGCAAAATCAGCCTTAGTGGGTACATTATAGTAGGAGCATCTACTTACAACAAAGGTAAAAACTATATGTGCTTAAATATTGGCCAAAATACTTGTAACGAATCATTAAATATAAAATATTAATTATGATATCAAAAGGAAGAAAAGAATGGCCTTTATTCGTCACGCAGAATCTTTACTTACAAAAGTCAAATCATGCTCTTTATCAATGTGACAATTAAAACAAAGTGATAACAAAAATTCACCCAAGCATATTAAAGCAACAAGGAGCAAGCAACTAGATCCATTATTCTTCATCATTTAAATATTCATCCACTGTATATTAACCTCTACGTATAAGATGATTTTTGACTACATTTTTGAACTTAATCACTGATAGACTCATAATACTAGCTGGTATCTTGTTAAATACTCTAACAGAAAGACCCATAAATGAATTATGACTACTAATTACGACACTAGTCTACTAATGTGAAAGTAACTCTGTCTGTCTGTTATGCTTTCACGCCTAAACAGCTAAACCGATTTAGATAAAATTTGGTATGGAGATAGTTTGAGTGCCGGGGAAGGACATAGGATAGTTTTTATCGCGATAACCGACATCTACGCAGGCGGAGCCGCGGGTGAAAGCTAGTTTAGTATAATAACATTGGCTACTGGTCACCGGCCTATGTGCTGTAGCTCGGAACTTAGCTTTGCTGATTTCAGGGCTGAAACACCCCGAAATTTTAAAAAGGTAAGGTACATTACGACCCCACCCCCCTCAATATAATTGTGGGTACGCCCATTACAGCACATATTTCTTATTTTGTCAGCAATCAATACCTTAATTACACCTAATTTTAAGTACGTAATGTGCTCTACTTTCCTGTCATACACAAAGAAAAACCAGAAGGTATGACGAGTGCTATGAACACCCATAAAAATATTTCACATGCCTACAATAAACATATTATTATTGATAATTTCAAATGTAATTAACATACATTAGTTCACGTTTAATTGTACAATTTTATAGAATTAAAATTACAAAAACTGCAAAAAATTGACAATTTAAAATGATTGACCCGTGACGTGAGTTTTTGCAATTTTTCGGAATCAACATTGAAATATTTTGAATTTAATAAATTTGTAGAGAAAAAATATTATACATTTTTCGCTTTTATTTAATTGACAATTATAACAAATATAAAATAATTAAATATTATGTAAAATATTATCTAATAAACTTAAAAAAAATTTTTTTTTAATAATTTATTTAAAAAATGTTTTTTTACATTAATGTTTTTAACATTTTTATAAATAATTTATTTAAAAAATGTTTTTTAAGTAAAAAGTGTATATTTTATATGTACACATTATTGGTTCAATCTTAAAGAAGGCTTCCAGACTAATAAAAAAACAGTTTGTAAACATAAATACTTAGATTACTTTATTGCTAATGACAAGCTTTCATAATTTTAATTAAAGGTACTTCACAAAACTTGCATAAGTTACGATAATAAACTTTAATACAAGCAAACTATCGCAGAGAACTTTCCTACATCCATCAAAACTAGCAAATATTGTTCTACAACTTTTTTCTTCAATCAATATATATTTTTAAATGTAGCCATGTGTGAAAACAATGCCTAGGCCTATATAAACATAATTCTTACTTATCACTTAGTATTTTTAAAGTTACCATTTTACCAATTTATCATTAAGACACACTAAAATTATTGCGGAAACATAATCCACGACCGACATAGGACTATTACAGATGGCAAAACAATAAACATCCATTTAATAATTGTATATTATGATAAGTTTAAAATGCCATAATGTAAAAACTCTTCAAACCGTTGTTTGAAGCTAATTCATTGCTATTATCTTTTTTAAGTAATAATATATTATTATGTTGAGATTCCAAACAAATTATTATAACCTTTTACCCTTCGCATTCAACCAACCATTAAATACATATTTAAAAACAATATTAATATTTTTCTTAACGCACTGTACAAAACAATAATAATAAACAAACTAACAAGAAGACCAGACGCCATATTGGTAAACTAAATTCACTTTGAGAACACATTTCATTTGTCATATATAATGCATATTAAAAATATAACGAATGTACCGAGGCCATACATGCCATAGAAAACTTATTTTACTTTATTAATAAACAAAATAATTTACCAGTCCTTGTTTGTAATACAAATAAAGTACAAAACAAAAACAACTTTAATACTAGTGTCAAAGAATTCATAATTGAAGAAAATGAGAAGTACAGTGCGGATCTTTGAATGTATCAGAATGTATATCATTTAAAATATTGAGTAGACTAAGCATCGGTATAAAACGAGGCAGATTCACAAGTACAGTCACATTTCACTATCATCTCCCTTCGAAGATACATCAACTATGAAATTCGTTAGTATTCAATATTTATTTTAAAGCAATAAGTGCAATCCTTTCTATTTGAAGTGTCACGGTAATGTGTTGTGTTGTTATAAGTTATCAGTGATTTCGTAAATGTGTCGTCCTGAATATTGTTGTGCATGTGAATGAGACGTCTAATATTTCTGTTTCACGTTTGCGTTTTTTTTAAGGGTGTTTTGAGTGCTTCAGAGTACGGTCTTCATATTTTGAGTTGTGGAAAGTAATATTTAAAATTTAGGTCAATTACTGAAGTTCTTTGATCTTGACACAATTAATTCATATAAATAATTTAATCAATTAAAAAATAATATATGAATTTAATATTGTTAATATTAATTATTTCTTAAAAAACAAGTTAATATAGCTCTATCTGACATATTATGTCGTATTAATTAATAGATATTTATATTAAATAATTAATGAATATTAAAAAAAAGAAAAAAACGTACGAATACGTTTGTACGTTTTTTTCTTATTTTAATTATTTAATTCGTTATTTATATATTATAATATTTCAATTCAATTCAAGAATTCAATTAATAAAACTACCAAAATAAATTTCTCTCTATAGTTTATATTTAAACTACATACTTTCATATTTATAATTTGTTATTAATTTTATGCATTAGTCATTTTAAAATATGATATTCTAGAATGGCATTTTGAAATAATTATTAAGTATAGGTAAAAAGAAGAAATAGCATAAAGTCTCAATAATAGTTTATCAAAACTTTATCCAAAGTTCCTTCCAACCATAAGCCAAACCAAATTGGAACAACATTTTTGCAACAATTTCAAATCTTCCTGTTGCCTTTGTTGTTTTTGTTACAACCGCATTTTGTCACCACAACATTACAGATGTTATACTCATTATGAAACTATGAAACAACCGCAGGGGACAACAAGGAAGCCTAGTCCAAAATTAAGCAATTTGTATCATGTTTAAAAATGCGAAGTACTATTTTGATTACTCTTCCAATAATCTTCTTTTTAACCTGATTGAAAACTACTGATCCAATTTAGATATCTTTCTCATCTCATTTGTTTTTCTGAAAATGTTTAAGCGTATACGTTGTTCTAGAAGACTACAAAGCTATAGACTAAAACATAGGAACAAGTCAGAGATGTTTTTGACCATTTTTCCAACATTTTCCCTGTTTCTTTTTTTTTAAAGATTACTAGCAATGTGGGATTGAGTCCCACATTACAAGCATTCTTGTTAACCCCTCCAGCTAAGCTTAAAGGCTTGTTTATGGGTTCACGTCGGTAGTAAAATGGGTAGGATTCAAGACCGCGACCTCACGATTGCGAGACTGATGCCTTAGACATTAGGCTAATTTTCATTTGAAATCGTTTCTGAATATAATATAACTAGCTTACGCTCGCGGCTCTGCCCGCGTCATAAAGACACGTTAGTGCTCAAGTCCTAAGGAAAGCAGCGTGATGATATATAGCCTCTTTACACAGATATAGGAGATTAAGCTCCCAAAATTTGAATAGAATCTATTCAGTAGTATTTGCGTCAACCCCGAACAAAGAAACAAACAGACATGAAAAAAACTAAGCATGGTTTTGGATTCAGCAACCCTTAATTAGTCGATCTAGGTTATTTTTTTAAATATCTTCAATGTACCGACACAGATACTTTACAATTTTATAATAGTAAAATAGATAAATCTAACCAATAAATTAGACAAATTCTACCTTTGTCACGAGGACTCAGTCTTATCGATTTAACACGTATTTCGTGTATTTTCACAGAGCTGTGAAAATGATGACAGCTCGATTTGCCACCATTTTCACAACTTGCTTTCATTTTTATTACATCAAGGTTCTATTTACGTTTGCCCACGTTCGCGTCCACACGATTTTCGGTTTAGGTCTCGCATTCCAGTTTTTCTGAAAAGATATCTAAAAATTCCATTGAGGCTTCTAACATTACTAGCTTTCATCTGCGGCTCCACCCGCGTGAATGTAGGTTATCGTGATAAAAACTATCCTATGTCCTTCCCCGGGACTCAAACTACCTCCATACTAAATTCATCTAAATTGGTTTATCGGTTCAAGCGTGAAAGGGTAACAAACAGACAAAGAGACAGAGTTACTTTAACATTATTAGAAAAGGTGCAATCTTGAACCATTAATTAAATGTCGTATAGTTTACGTTACTAAAACTCAGCGAAAATAAAGGTTTTTTTTTATTTAAAAACTGTACTCTTTTCTTAAGGGTTTTTTCCATTTATTATAATGTATTTATTTAGATATACTAATTTATATGGTTACTAGTTGTCCCGGCTAACTTCGTACCGCCTCTTTTTTGGTGAATCGGGCTCAATTGTTAGTCTAAACCATTCTCGAATCCATTGAAACACACACAAAAAAATCTTTAAAATCGTTCCAGCCGTTTAGGAGGAGTTTAGTGACATACACACACACAGAAGAATTAAATATACATTTATATAGATAGCAAACAGTAAAAAAACATTGTATAAAATGTACCATCACCGTATTAAAATAAAACAAAACGTTTATAAGATGCATTCCGTACTTATCAAAACTTGAATTCTTTCATTGAATTTCTTTTTAACTGTTTCATTAAAGATAACTTTATACATTATCTACCTTACCTGTATTTTGGCTATTAATTTCTCTAAAAATACTTTCATCACCATTTCAGTTCGCCATCCTCGCTTTCGCGTCTATAGCGGCAGCTGCTCGCTTAGACAACTCAGTGCTTCTCCCACCGAACGCCGACTCCTCGGGAGGCGACACAGGCCTGGAAGCTCCTCTCATAGAAGACCATGAGGCCCACCATACACATGATCATGCAGCACTGTACTCCGGTGGTAGCCGTGCCAGCAGTAATCCTGGTGCTCAAGCTACAATACTGCGTTACGACAATAACATAGATCAGGATGGATATTATTATGCTTACGAAACTAGTGACGGAACTAAGGCTGAACAGACTGGTAAGTGTTCTTCTATTAGTATTATACCTAATGTCCATGACAGGTTGACAGCAACCGCATATTATGAAGTTAGATGGAGAAGCTCATGATGAGAGATGGAGAACACGTACATGTCCTACACCTGTGCCGTCTTTCTCTGAACTAGTTCCCATATGATGCATTATAAAGTTTAAATTAGCGTGGATATTTTTTTTTTGTATTTGTGCACTAAAAATGAATTTGAAAATTGCCATGTCATTGTTTTTAAACTTTCGCGATTTTTATACATATTCGATATATTTTGGGACTTAATCGCGTGAATTATTTAAAGGTACGAACCTTTTATTTACCCGACGTTTCGATCGAATTTCACCGATCGGGGTCACGGCTCGACTTACCACGATCGGGGCAATTTGCATTTGAATAATTCACGCGATTAAGGCCCGAAATATATCTAATTGCCATGTCGATCTGTCGCGGACTATATAAACCCCAAAAAAATCTGAAACTAAAATATAATAAATGATAATTAATCCCATCTCTTCCCGTGGGTGTCGTCAAGGCGACTAAGGGATGTTACACCTGAGGACGGGCAGCAGCGTCCTCTGCGTACTTTAAAGCCTTAGTGCGATCGCTAACCCACTCGCCAAGCGTGGCGATAATGGCAATTACCCCCCAGGATCTACAATAAGTAGGTTCTACTGGTAAGACCCGTGCCCAGCAGTAGGACATCATATGGGTTGTTATGACATAAATAATCATTCTAAATAGTATTGCAATGGTAATAATTACTTTATCAATACTTAAATTATTACACAATTCATTTCCACGTCACATATTTTTTCTCGACTTCGACAAAAATATTGCTTTTTCATAAATTTAGGTAGGTATTTACTAATCTACTTTTTATGAAAAAGAAAATTAATGATAAGTTGAAGCTGAGAAAACGAATAGGAGGTTTCTTTTAGTCAACTTTTGCTTAAAACTTATTAAATAGGTTGCTTGGTACAAAACAATAATTTATTACTTAATTACTTCAGGAAATCTGGAAATGAAATTGATTCAAGCGTGCTGACAAACAAAGTAAATGCTTAAATCAAACATATAGACGCCTATATCAGTACAATATAGCAAGGAAGGACTGATCTCAAAATAAAAGGAAATAAAGACACGAAAGAAGATGCAAAATCAATGATTTATAATCATTAGAGTGGTAACCCATTCGGCATTAAAACAGATTGTTATGGACGTTTTTATTCTATAATAAGTGTCGCGTAATATATATAGTCGTAAAATCGCGAGAGATTTACCAGTCGACTTGTGACTATGATCGCTACTATTCGATCAAAACTTAAAAGTCACAAAACTTACAAATCGCACAAATTTGAAGTTTGATAAAAAAACCTGGGTAGATAGTCTTTTTATTGCGATAACAGGGTAGTCCCTTAAATCTCGTCGCGTTGCATCCAAATAAAAAATGTACCTACCCACTAAGATACGTCGAATGTGTAATTTTAATTCTTAGAATTAACCTGTAAAGACTGTCAATTTACTTATTATGTAATAAAATTAATATTAGAACATTTACTTTATCTGTATCATTCAAACAAGAAATGATAAAATCAAGTTATCGCTAAATGTCGATCGATCCTTATACCTTCGAAAACATAAACGTTCACTACAGTGAATGTCGTTCTATTAAGCCGGGTACGCATGAGCGAATTGAAACTGTACAAATAACGTAACGAGGTTTTAGAGTGTACTCGTGAAACAGCCTCGGTTACAGAATAAGAATCGCTGCACGACTGCTGCGCAAGAGGTGGTGTTACTCCACGGGGCACGTAGTGTTCGCAATTCAAATGTTTTTAAAATCCCTCGTGAGACTGAGATTTTTCCTGTCGTAGGCTTGCTACGACCGAAACACGTACCGCTTGTGGCAGGCGCGCCTTTATAACACTATAATAATCAATGATGTTTTAATTTAAAAGGTGTTGATAGGTTACAACAATAATTGATTATTAAAAATGATAAACTAATGCACACATAGTTAACCTTTAAATGACAATGTACACTATTATAAATAGTCGTAAAAGTAGGAAAGCAAGATTTAATTATCGCAAGCGAAAAGACAGAAAAATGTAATCCGCTGCTTTCATCTGTTGACGCCGGTAATGCGACACCGACATAAAAACTTGGTCAATTGTATACATTTTAAGGAGCAGCTCGCTGAGCGCTTGTAATCTATCTACACCTTTTTACTTAAAACATCATTGGTAATAACAGTATTTTATATGCTTCTATTCTATTTTATAAATACAGTCAAAACCGTTTATGGCAACATCGTTTAGAACAACATACCGGTTAAATTGACCAAAATCAAAGGTCCTGGCTGAATGCTATATGATCGCCTTATCAAAAACATTGGTTTTTACGACATTGTTTACTACGACATACCGCATTATGTGACCACATTTGGTTAATGTTTTCGTAGAATTATATCTGTAGAACGACCGGCTCAGCTGTATTGTAAACAATAGGTAACAGTATCCACATCTGGCACAGTATAATGGTAAATGACTATTATCGTAAAAGTTAACAAAGTTTAGGGTCTTTTGTAATTCTTAGAAACATAGCACATGCATGCCGTAGCCTCACGGCCCGCTTCGTCATATCTCTTAAGTCAGTTTGTTACTTATCTTTATACAAGACGCACCAAAACATATTGTTGAGTTAACTGTGAAAATTGTAACATGTCGCAAACAAAAAGAAAACAAATCAATATCGAAGAAAATTCGCATATTATTTCAAATCTAGAGAAAGGAATTCCAAACAAAGACCTGGCAAAAAAATATACATACATACATTATTTTTCCTATTAATACCTGTCACTGGTTGTTACAACTATCGGTTTTTACGACTAAATATGAGTAGTCCCTTCAATGTCGTTATAACAGATTTTGACAGTATACCGCGCTGATAAATTAAACAATTTTTTCTTTTTTTTTAAAAAAAGATAACTAGCAATGTGGGATTTTCGTCCCACATTACTAGCAATCCTGTTAACCCCTCCAGCTAAGCTTAATGGCTTGTACAAATACAATAATTGCATTTTTGAAAGATAGAAAAATTTGAATCCAGACTCAGGAATCGAACCCGAGACTTCCGTAGCCAAACCGGGGCCAGAAGCGAACCACCTATCTGGACTATGTTACTAGATATCAAATTCTTCTATCTCTTAATGCTTTTACGGGTTAGGCCCCCGTAATGGCTTGTGTTAGAAGTGGGTTCACGTCGGTAGTATAATGGGTAGGATTCGAACCCGCGACCTCACGATTGCGAGACCGATGCCTTAGCCATTAGGCTACCGCCGCTTCTATACTAATTTCTATAACTAATTTTAAAGCATTCACTAAATAATGTAAATGCTATTTATTATTAGCGTTTAATACGAGAGAGAGGTATTAGAGGTATTTGGAACAGTAGCATGCAATGGTTACAGTCAAATCGCTCGCTAATGTATACCCGGCTTTAGATTTTATTTACCATCGCTACATGCGTTGTATACTTACACATTTTATTGTCATCATTATTAGTGCACTTTCTGCAATAAATATGACACTTATTACGATTTTTTACTACCAAAAATAATAAGCTTGATAGGTGTGATGTTGGCCCCTATATTTGGAGCCATAAAAGTAAAACCACGGATACGTTATTATATAATAGAAATATACAACTACCTAGCCACTAGCTGTCCCGCGTAACTTCGTCTGCGTCATTTTTCCCCATTTTTGCAACATTTTCTATTAATTCTCAGCTCCTATTGGTTGTAGCGTGATGTAATATAGCATATAGCCTTCCTCGATAAATGGGCTATCCAACACAAAAGAATTTTCCAATTCGAACTAGTAGTTCCTGAGATTATCGCGTTCAAACAAACAAACTCTTAAGCTTTATAGATAAAATCTGTACTAATTACAGATTTTAAATAACACAAATACCGTTTATTACTTAGAATGTATTAGATCTATGTGTCTTAATGTCGTGTGCCTAATAAAAGATTCTGTTAAAGGGCGATTGTGAAACTATTCAAGTTGTTGAACCAGTAGTTCCTAAGATTACCGCGTTCAAACAAACAAACTCTTCTCTTTATAATATTAGTATATAGACTAGCTGACCCGCGTTACTTCGTATGCATAAATTTTTCCCGTTTTTGTAACATTTTTCATCGCTGATCTGTTCGTCATGTTATATAGCCTATAGTCTTCCTTGATAAATGGGCTATGCAACAGTAAAATATTTTTTTAATTCGGACCAGTAGTTCCTGAGATTATCGCGTTCAAACAAACAAACAAACAAATTAATATAGATAACTTTACCAAGGCTTTGCAATTACTGCAACAACTTTAGTCAAGTAAAAACTATTTTTCAGTTACACAAGAGGCATAACGATACATAATAATACAACCACTGCCTATTTACTTTGTGTTATAAGTTAGAGTCATCAGTGTTTTGAGAACAATGCCATCAAAACGTTGATAAAGTACACTCCGCAATGACCTTCAACTCAACCGCGAGATTGATGAATGATCTCGTACATGTTACAAATACGTATGATACTTTTAAGGGGCGTCTAAACGGGCCATCTTTTATGGCAATTGGTGGCGGCACAATTGGCAACTAATTGTTCGGCCAATAATGGCAATATGTCTACAATTGTATGGCGCATGATCCAGTCTCCTAAACGGGCTACACAACCCGGCAACAGTAAAATAGAGGGCGACTGAAACAACAACAAAATTGGCCGGGCAACATTGTGGAAAATACATCGCTCGCTAGAGTACTGCCATGTTGCTGGCCACAGAATTGCCGCCACAAATTGCCATAAAAAATGGCCCGTTTAGCCGCCCCTTTAGAAACTTCGAGGTATTTCCTAGTACTATTTGAGCGGGTCTAAACAATAAATAGAATTCATACATTGATCATCAAACCAGCCAGACAACATTCATCATCTCGAGCCCTTTAGTATTCTTTATTAAGAAATTCTCTTTTAAACATATACGTAACAGTATCTCCTCACCTCGGGCGGGACCAATTCACGAACGGAGACGAGAGAGAGAATCATTCTCACAACGTAAAGTTACTTTATAAAAATCTTGTTTGGGTGTCTATCCAAACAGGATTTTTACTTCTAGAAATTTTATAATTAAAAGAAAATATTAAAATCTTACATCTATAATTATAGATGTAAGATTTAAATATTTTATAGATTATAATCTATACTAATATTATAAAGCGGAAGAGTTCGTTTGTTTGTTTGTTTAAACGCGCTAATCTCAGGAACTACTGGTCCGAATTGAAAAAATCTTTTATTGTTGGATAGCCCATTTATCGAGGAAGGCTATAGGCTATATAACATCACGCTGCGACTTATAGGAACGGAGCAGCGATGAGAAATGTTGCAAAAACGGGGAAAATTTATGCATACGAAGTTGCGCGGGAGAGCTAGTAATATTATAAAGCTGAAGAGTTTGTTTGTTTGAACGTGTTTGAACGCGATAATCTCAGGAACTGCTAGTCCGAATTGAAAAATTCTCTTACTGTTGGATAGCCCATTTATCGAGAAAGGCTATATGTTATATAACATCACGGTACGGTCAATAGGAGCGGAGCAGCAATAAAAATTATTGCAAAAATGGGGAAAATTTACGTAGACGAAGTGGCGCGGGTCAGCTAGTAAGTTATAAAATCCATTAGGGTGATTGTAGACTTAAGCATTTGCTAGAACATTACAATGTAATTTAACCTTCTTACGAATGGTACAATACAGGCAAATGCTAACAAAACATTAACATAACATCAAGCGTCATGTGCGAAGTGTGGAGGGGGTTCAAAATTCGCCAAAATCACCTCACGTAGTTTATGAACGCGATTATGAACGCCTTTTCGCGATAAAAACTATTCTATGTCCTTCTCACACGATATCTCACCAGATAGAGGGAAGGGGTCCGAAATTCGACAAAATGACCTCACGTAATTTATAGACGCCCCTTAATCGCGATAAAAACTATCTTATGTCCTTCTCCGGGTCTTATACCTACATACTAAATTTCATCTAAATCGGTTTAGTAAAAGCTAAGGGACAGACAGACAGAGTTACTTTCACATTTATAATATTAGTATGGATGGAGCCTACTTCTCTGCTGTCGATGTTTCGTGATTAAAAGCCGGTATAGAATAGCCCACACACCTTTTTTGTCTTATGCCTTAACGTAACAATAATTTTACAGGTCGTGTGATCCCAGGTGCTCAACCCGAAGAAGGTTCTCTCTCCGTGTCAGGCTCGTACACTTACATCGGCGATGATGGCCAGGAGTACACTGTGACGTACACAGCCGATGAGAACGGTTACCGCGCTGAAGGAGCTCACCTGCCCACACCACCGCCCATCCCTGCTGACATCCTGAAAAGCTTGCAGCTTACTGATAGCTCTAGAGGTACTGTTATTAGCAGCTAATATTAGAAGCGGCGGTAATTTAAGGGTTACTTCCGACAGAGAAGCTACGCAGCGAAAAGCAATGGGATGCGATGAATGAAGAAGTCGTAAAGAAGCTACCTAAAATTTTATCTCTACGTAGAGTTGCATACGAAACGCCTAAAGCCGATGACGCTACATACGCATACTCACTGATCTATGTACCCTTTTGTGTAAGAAATAAATTATAAACTACATCGGTGGCGCAGCGTAAGTGCGTACGACTGCCGTGCAAGAGATTGTTGTTGGGTTCGATTACCATATGGGTATATTTGTGAGTTTAGGCTTCTGCCCCTTTAGACAAGTAGTACAAACGCTAATCAAATAAAATTCTATTATTACAATAAAGATTGTATTACAGTCTACTAGAAAGACGTTGTTGCATGCTCAAAACTTCAAATCAAAGACATCATTCTGTTCGGTTGCCATTCTATTCGATGAGCGTTTATGTCACTTGTCTAGGTTCAGGTTGTTCATGGCGTCAGTTAATTGCACGTTTGTTATGTCCCCCAGGGGTACAGGGTATGTACCCTGAGGGAGTTGTTTTATTATCTAAAAAGTATTACATATTGTGTTGTTTATATTTTCAGGTCAGTACGACAGTAAAAAGAGCAGCTACGATGCCGACTTAGGGTATTAATATTTAGTTTACAAAACCCACCTAATCGTTAATGACCTATGGTACCATTGCCAGAAGACAAAATGTTTGTAGCAAAGGAAAAGTATTTTCTGGCTCTCTTCATTATTTATTATTAAACTAGATAACCTGGTGAACTTGGTATCACCACGTTGATATACCAATTTCCATTTTTTACCCGCGGCGTCCACGGAGACGGTATATGCATTTAGGGTAAGAGGTGTTTGTGTGTATGTCTGTTACCATTTTTCTCGGAAATGACTGGGCCGATTTGTAAACGGTATTTCGTATTGGTCTCATTACCGAGCATGTTCTTAACTAAGTTTTAATGTTCTACAGTTTTTGTTTGACCAAAACGGTTATTTATTTTTTTCTCACTAAGGCGATTTAAAAACAGTTTTTTATTTGTATTCCTGAGCATGTTCCAGTTAAGTTTGAATGTTACAGACCGCCAGGGGGCGCTACAGTACACGCATGTTTCTGAAAAAATAGTTAAGCACATATTTTTATTATTAAAACAGAATATATATATATATTAATTACATTACAATGAAATGTTTACTCTCAACAAGAGGAAGTATCTCGTATATTTTGTAAAAAATCTCTAAAAATTTTGAAATAAAAACAAAATTAAAAAATCGAAAAACCCACAACCCCAAAATTAAATAAAATTTTAAAACCCCCCTACTGACAGGAGGTAAGTAAGTAACCTAAGAAAATGCGTCGGTGTCTACCATTCACTGACCTGTCACATGCACGATAATATTTAAGTTCAATTCGGGGCAGTTAATGGTAAACCCCGGCGGTTTTTCTTATTTAATTTACCTACCTCCTGTCAGTCGGGGGTTTTAAAATTTCACTTAAGTGTTTTACCCCAGTCGTGGGTTTCTTTTCATTTTTAATTTTGTTCATCAACTGTTTCTTTTTCCCCCTATTTATTGCCTTTCTAATTCATTCCAGCATATAAAAGAACAAAACCATTAAAAATCAAATCAGTCTAGCTATTTTCCAGTTTCGATGAGAAAGAATGAAATTAACGCAAGTGAATTTATTTTTACTATGAGTACCTATCAAGGTGTAGAAGTTGACAATCAAGAATATCAGATCTATATGTCTGATTATCTCTGGTCTGATACATAGATCTGGCTTTCTTACTTAATATGTTACAAATATTATTAAAATTTGTGAAGTGCTAATTGGATGGTTCCCGAAACCGTGGCATTAGTATGTCATTCCTGTATTCCGGCATTAGCCATTTTACCACCAAAAAGAAAAATTGGACTTGGCTGGAACTTGAATCCGTGACATAGGTCACGGATTCAAGTTCCACCCAAGTCCAATTTTTCTTCTATTCATTTAAATAGGATACTTTGTTCCGAAAGTAGTCCAAATTTCGTATCCATCATCGTTATCTTTAAAAAAAAAGTTCGACGGATAACGGATAAGGTGTACGCGGGCCCCAGACTTTGTTCCAAAAGTATTCCAAGATACATTGTCCGTGAGAGTCTATCTAAGCCTCACTGAGTGATGTTTAAGTAGGTACATAAAGCTTTTCTTTGCACTGTGCTATAGGTAGTTAATTATACAATACATTTTTGCCAATTTGTCACAAATAATTTGCCATCTGGCAAAGATACCTGGGTCGTGAACTGTACATTCTTTCCCAGTGCACTAAGTTATAAATTAAGTTATAATTATAATACTACGATGTGATCGGATGGACGTAGCGGCCAGTACCTGTGTTCAATTAGTCGTTAATGTTAATTTTTGCAATAAAACCTTTTTGTATATAACCTATTGTTGTTGTTATTCTACCAAACTTATTGAAAGATCCTTCGGAGCATAGACTAGTATGCTTCGGAGTTGTGAGAACTGCGGCAAACTGAGCTGTCATCATTTTCACAGCTCCGCATTTTTTTTTTATATTACTGAGGGGACCAACAAGCTTACGGCTCACCTTAAGATGATAAGCAGTTATCGTAGCCTATGGACCTATACCCATTCTTCCATTCAAAGCGATGTATAACGGGCACAAGCACAAGCGTGTAAATGTATGCTTTTTTGACCCACCGGCCAGTGTAGTGGGTTCACATGCGCGCGTTGAAAGCAATATTCAACTAGCATGAACACGAACGCGAGCGTGTGTGGATGATTTTGAACGGCTTGTTTAGACCGCCTTTCCCTGATTGTGGTTTGTCGGGCTGCTTGCTGAGCGTCGAAATCGGGCATTAAAATTCAAATAGTGACTTCAAGTGCAGTTGTTCGGGTTTCCCGCTCACACAATCATATCGCTAAGTGGCTTCTAATTATATTAATATCAATCAATAAATCTTTTATTTAGAAACTATATATTATTTGCCAAACTGGTACATTTTGTGACAAACTCACAAAATGTACCATTTTCGCAAAACACTAGAGGCTAAGGGGCACGTTTAACAACTTTTAACCCCGATTCGAAATAATTGTAGATATAGCATAGTGAAAATACTATGAAATTCATGTGGGATCCGTAAAACCGAATCTTTGTGCAGTTGCAGTGTAAAATAAATTATTGACACTGGCAAAAAGTAGCTAAAAAATTTGCTAGATTGTTATCAATGCAAAATAAGATGAAAAAAAAGAGCCTTCTCAACTATAATGTTCTTCTAACAGATTTCAGTTATAGCGGCTAATTTCATATGAGACTGGGGATATAATACTGAATATATATGAGATATTATCTAAAAGTATCTACGCAGACACATGCCCTCTCTTTTCCTTCCTATTAAATCGATGTTACATTTTGTCAATGGGCAAAACACTAGAGGCTAAGGGGCACCTTTAACAACTTTTAACCCCGGTTCGAAATAATTGTAGATACGGCATAGTGAAAATACTATGACATTCATGTGGGATCCGTAAAACCGAATCTTTGTACAGTTGCAGTGTAGATTAAATGATTGACACGGGCAAAAATTAGCTAGATTGTTATCATACCGACTAATTTCATAAGAGACTACTAGACTTAGATATTATTTAAAAGTGTGTACGGAGACACAGTGCCCTCTCTAGTCCTCGTAGACACCAAAAAAGAAATTAAATCGATGTTACATTTTGTGTACAATAGATTTTAGAGGACAAACGGAAACATCGATCGTTAACAACCAAATTGCAAATTAAATAAATGGTGTAAAAATAAAAATTGCACAAAAGTGTACTTTGTGTGGCGTGTGTTTTGTTAACGCTGATTGGCTTCAGCGGGTCCCTCCCCTGAGCCTCTTCGTCTCACAATCACTGTAACTTGGAGGCACGCTCACCCATGGTGTGGCTTGCGTACTCTAAACACAGCGAGCTTAACGAAGTCTCCGGAAGTCGCTATAGCCGGCCTGTGGAACAGAGACCTTACAACGTCTCAGACGCCAAACTATACCCAAGAGAGGAATTAATGAACATGTTTAGGCAGATGTTAGACTACATTTAGTCAAACGTCCGCACAACTAGGCGTCCGAAACACGTAAGGATCAACAGTCCACATGGTAGACAGCGACTAATCGGTCGATCAATGAAGAGACACAAGGGAAGACCGATAATATAACTCGAGAACTGGTATATATACCAAGCAGTTTAGAAAACTTCGAAAGCGCGATTCAGACCAGGCTTGAAAATACCGAGAAGACAATAATCTAAACTAAATCTTATCTTTTATGACATAGTGTTGAAAATGACAATGGTTTCTCGCTACAACCAATAGATAACCCTTGGCGTGCCCTTTTTTCAACGCCATAAAATATTGTGTTTATTTTGGCGCTCGCTAGGTTAGCGCTGGGCAATAATTGTTTTTGTCACTAAGGGTGTTTTATAATTATTGTTATAAAAGTTTATTTAATTATTACCCGACTGTAAAGAAGAATTATGTTTTTCGTGCGTATCTTGTATGTATATATGTATGTATGTAATATACTTTATTACCTCATATCTCACAAACCACTGAACGGATTTATACAAATAAGATGTCCTTAGATTCGTCTTGACCGCCCAAGTGTTCTTAAATGATGTTTGAAAAAATCAAAAATGACGGCTGTGAAATGTCAAAATAAAGACGTGTAAAAAAAAATGTTGTATCGAATACTGCAATATGGATATCAAATTAAAGGGCTCAACTTAAGCATTTCAAAAAGGTATAACATGATTATGGCTGTAATACTAAAAAAGTTAGTCAGCAATCATTCTTTTTTCAATTTTCAATACTTGACAATAAATAAAATAGCATAATTATTGTTCCTTTTATTTTTGTTTGTAATTACGCTTTATTCAACACAAAAAATTGGCAATATTTTTTGTTTCCATCATCAGCCTATCGCAGTCCACTGCTGGACATAGGCCTCTCCCATTGCACGCCACTTTGTTCTATCTTCGGCTTCTCGCATCCAGCTCCTGCCAGCCGTTTTGCGTATATCATCACTCCACCTGGCTTGAGGGCGTCCTACACTACGTTTGGCAAGCCGCGGTCTCCAGTCAAGAACTCGTTTACCCCAACGGTTGTCGGTTCTTCGGCTAATATGGCCAGCCCACTGCCACTTCAACTTGCTATTTTTTGTTTACCACCTAATGAAGTTAAAATATTATATTTCATTAAGTATCATCAAACGTCTTAATGTTTTGGTTAACTCTTACAATCTTGAAGTGATGTAATTAAAGAATTTGAAAATGACTATAAGCGTACTTCTTCTGAAACGAGACGTGAGAAATTAATCACTACAGAAGAAACAAAGTAGTATTTGCAAATGTAATCATCAACTAACTGTATTCTCAATGAAATACATGTCTTCAATAGTATAAAACTATTTAAAAAGAGGTTTAATTCTAATTGTCTATGCAAACACTTATGATAGGATGACAGTTTAGGATGTTTCCGTGGATTTTTTAATGACAAGGTCGCTTGGACCTTCAAGTCACGTAGGTTTCCGTGGAAATAGAAACCAATTACCATGGTGGTACGTAGGTCACTCGATAAGTTATTTTTTTTTCCTCTTCCCTCCAATATTAATCGGTAGAGATTATACGCCAGTTTCAAGTATAATTTATTTCTAGTTTTCTTCTTTCAATCACAAAGTCTCGTTCTTGTCCAGTTATCACGTATTTCAAGTATATTTAACACTGTTTTACACTTTAAACACGGAGCTGTAAAAATAGCGACATGTCACTTTGCTGCCATTTTTACAACTCCCTCGATAAGTTTGAAGATGTTCTTAATTTAAAAATGGAACGCATCTGCATTATATATTTTTAAGAAACAAATTTATTCAAAAATAGAATGTAAGTAGCCAGGTTGCTACTTTAAAAAAAAAATGTTCCAGTCATTTTACTACAACGGTTCCCGTGTCTTTCTTTGCAACGATCGGGCATAACAGAGAATATTTGCGTGCTATGATATTTTAAGATTTTAAATTTGCTTTATTTGAAAGATGGCTCAGTGAAATTAAAACGGGTAAAACAAACCACGAACATGGAAGTCGCCCAAAAACAGCAGTAACGGCAGAAAATGTGTGCGTGTTACTAGAATTGGGTATATGACTACTATAAAAATAAAATATTTTAAAATAACCAGGTAAAAATATGTCATAAATTGTTCTAAAAAATATGTTCATTTAGTAATTTAATGTGTTACTTAATTTATAATCATAAAGAGAAACACTGAAAGTAAATGATTTGACCATAGAAAACGTGACGTCCGAACGTGATGCTAGCATTCCATACAAATTTGTACAGAGCGGCTCGTTTTTGACGTTTCTTAAAAAGAGGCTGATTTGACTTTAGTCAAATACCCTATTACGGCGCTAGAAGACCCACGAATTACATAATTGAATTTTGATTTAAGATTTTTGACGTTATGTAAGGCTCCCCTACATAACGTCAAAATCGTTGAATTAGAATCTTGGACTGAGAAAGCTTTGTTGTCGTTGGATCCCGCGTTTGCACTATTTCAGTGTGTGTGTGTGTGTGTGTGAGACACACACTGAAATAGGCCTGTGTAGATATGTGCCGCGAAATGCGTCTACGATATGGAAACGGAACGTCAAGACGTAATACGGAAATCATTACAGACGATGAAACGTAGATTTATCAATATGATCCGGAAAATAAGAAACAGTCGTCAGTATAGGTCTTTTCAGGAGGAAAATTGCCGACAAATTGCAAAGACCTCGTAACGTTGGTAAAAAAATGGTGCCTAGTTTTTTTTTCTCGCAACGGGCATGTGTCGACAACAATGTTGGAAAATCATAGATCTATTTACTCGGAAAGGTATACAACAGTAGCTTTGCCGAAAGTTTTCCAAGCTCTGCGAGAGAGGACATCAATGAGTGGGCTTCGGGGAATCATGCTGCATCACGACAACGCTTCGTCATATACGTCCCTTGACCCGAAGGCGTTTCTTGAGGAAACCGGTGTATGAAACCTTACTCCATCCACCATATAGTCCTCATTTAGCTAACTGTGATTTCTTTTTGTCGAGCAAACAATTATAAAAAAAATAAATATTTATAAAAATTAAAAAAACACGGCTACACAAAAAAGATGGAAACAAGATCCCCTACATAATTATATAAATCTTGTTTCCATCTTTTTTGTGCAGTCGGGTTTTTTTATTTTTATATTTTGTTTTTATTTAATACTTTTTAGTGATGTAATATGTAACCGATGTGACAACTAACTTTTATCACAGCTATTGTCAAGTATTGAGAATTGATAAAAGAATGGTTGCTAACTTTTTTAGTATTACAGTCATAATTAAGTTATACCTTTTTGAAATGCTTAAGATAAGCCCTTTAATTTGATACCCATATTGCAGTATTGAAAACAACTTTTTTTTTCACACCTCCTTATTTTGACATCACACAGCAGCCATGTTTGTTTTTTTCAAACTTCACAAATTTAAGAACACTTAACTAACACTTACACTCCATTCAGTGAACTGTGACATATCAGGTAATAAAGAATATTACATACATACATACAAGATACGCGCGAAAAACATAACCCTTCTTTACAGTCGGGTAATAAAAATAAAAGTGTTTTGTTTCGTGTGCCAAAAAGTTCGTGGCCGCCTACGAAGTCGCAATTTCAGACCTATCGGATCAAGACTGGCAAAAGTGTTTTAATAGTTGGTTAAGGCAAGTGGAACTTTGCATAGAAAACGAAGGAGAGTATTTCGAAAAATGTGTATAATAAATATTTCTAATATCATGTATAGTTTTTCAACCGACTTCAAAAAGGAAGAGGTTCTCGATTCGTCTGTATGTTTTTTTTTTTTTTTTTTTTGTATGTTTGTTCACCGATTACGCAAAGACGGCTGGACCGATTTAAAAATTTTTTTTGTGTTTGAAAGGGTATACTTCCAAGTTGGTCCCATTGCCATCAGATCACGATCTGATGAGGGGATCCTGGAGAAATCGAGGGAACTCTTAAAATATTAAAAGCACACCTACAGTGATTTAGGTATATTTCATAGTGATTCGTGCATTTACTCTTAAAAAACACCAATTGGTGAAGTGGAACTGATGATGAAGACCAAAAATTACGAGCAGACATATTCAATATTTCACAGTTTGCGATTCAATTAAGTACTTTAATATGGTATTGAGTAGCACTTTAATCTCGATATACTACTATTATACAATGTAATAAAGCTGATAGTGAACTCCTCAACAATTAACGGCCCTGCATCGGGGCAAGCAATATTTCGTAAAAGGATGTGAGCAGATGACATAAGCCTATTGTAACTTAAGTGAATTATAAACCAACCCACTAAAAAGTGAGAAATAAAAACTTTTTAACAAAAAATATTACCGACTTCAAAAATAAATACAAGGCAACTAAAAAGCAAAAAATAATATACCTAGAATAACAAAAACAAATTAAACATTTTGAAGTTGGTGCCGAATAAAACATAAAGACTACTATTTCATGGCACCAACTTCAAAATGTTTAATTTGTTTTTGTTATTCTAGGTTTATTATTTTTTGCTTTTTAGTTGCCTTGTATTTATTTTTGAAGTCGGTAATATTTTTTGTTAAAAAGTTTTTATTCTTGTCTCAAAACTTATCGCGTTACCTACGTAGTGAAGGTGAACAAAATAAATAATTACATTCATATAAGCACGAATCAAATCCATGCGTCAGCATGTTAATGTTGTGGATAGACATAGACATAAAATGTAGAGAAATAATGAATTAAGCCTATATGCCACACACTTGTGCACTAAGTAGGTATAATATCTACTGAGTATTTAGCTAGTCTCTGATAAGACTGGCCGTCGTTACCTAAATCAGTTAGGAGACCATAATTTAAACTCCAGTTGGTCCCTTTTATAAACGCCAACATAATAAGTTTAGTATTTACGCAGCAAGTCTATTTGCAGCTTCTAACTAAACAGAATTTTGCAGGCGTTTGAAATTCATTCAAAACTTAAATTCACTCATTCAAGTATCGTTAACTGAAAATAATACTAGTATTATAGTTTAACTGTCTCTACTTTTTATTTGTAAGTGACTGACTGAATGAGATTTAATTGCGTTTTAAAACTGAGTGATGTTAAGTGACGGTAGTTTTCAATATTCTGTCTATTGATTGATTTGCCTACTAGAGATATATATTTGACTTAAGCTACATAAAAAATATAAATAGGCGTTAAACGGCGGTTTAAGTATCAGAAATAATGCGATTGCTAGCCTGGGTCGGATAGGCGACCGCTACCTCTAACTCATACTCAAACTCAAATATCTTTATTTCGTAAAATCAGGTTAATGATTATTTGAAAACGTCAAATTAATACAAACTATAAAAATTATAAAATTATGATTGTTTGAAAACAAAATGAGGTTAGGTGGCAGTTCCAAGTGTAAAGCTCATGAGAAGAAGCTGCCAAGAAACTCATGTGCCACTCTTATTTTAAGTTTTTCTATACAAAAATAAATTTTACTGAATGAACCAGTGTGTTTGGTGAGTGTAATCCCTACTAATATATAAATGTGAATGTAAGTTTGTTTGTTACGCTTTCACGCGAAAACTACTCAACCGATCATCATGAAACTTTGTACACATATTCTTGGAGGTATTAGAAGTAACATAAGATTATAAAAAAAGGGGAAAATTTACGCAGACGGAGTTGCGCGGGATAGCTAGTCTTTTATAAATTAAGGATAGCTAAATAGTAATACTATTAGTAACTCTAAAATAAGTATATATAAACGTATTCAGCAAACACAATACTTCACTTCTTACAAAGTAAACTCACCTGTATTCTTCAATTTTTTACCAAGTTATGTTCGACAGTCCCAGGAAGAGTTTTATGTGTGTATTATGTCCATTTTTATGGTTTACTCTACAGCTGAAACGGCGTCATCAGTGGAGGCATCACGTCACGTGTGGTTGTGGCGATGAATGAAGGGATAGATCCTTGTTGCTTTTTCATGCAAAAACTATACTGAATGGATTTTGATGACATTTTTCATTAATGTAGTTTATACATCAAACATATCGCAGGCAAAAAGCTAGTATAAAACAGTTACCTATTTTTTGGAGGTAGCGAAGGTAGTATAAAGGATTATACTACCTTCGCTACTGAAATTCGATTCATGTAAGTTATTCACACTTGGCCCATGTTGATGTTGAGTCATTTATATCCCCCCCCCCCCTCCCCAACTCCCGTTACGCGAGCGACTTATCTGCTATTCCTTCGTGCGAGCAATTTAACTGATATTGTAGAAGGGGTAAAATGAGTTTTTAATAGAGACGTGCCCGATTAGTCGGCAATATTTTGTAGTTGTCAACTTAGTCACCAATTACATATTCATTTTAAGGTAACTAGCGCTATCGCGATAAAAAATATCCTATGTCCTTCCCCGGGACTCAAACTATCTCCATACCAAATTTCATATAAATCGGTTTAGTTGTTTGAGCGTGAAAGCGTAACAGACAGACAGACAGAGTTACTTTCACATTTTTAATACATTATTAGTATGGATTGAAAATAAATCGCATTTTTCCTTACTAGTTTTTACAACTCTGACTATGCAACATTAATATAACGTATTAAATGTATGTATGTATATTCCTAGTTTCGATTTTGTAACATACCTGAATGAAATAAAACTTATTAATTGAAAGGGTAATGTTCAAGTGACTATGGAACTTAGTATCACTACAAATTTTGTTGTGCCAAGATTAAAACTACTGATTTATGTGGACATTAATATATACTTTCTGAAAAAACAACAATGATTTACCTAATTTGCCGGGTTTAATTGAAATGGGTGGATGAACTTCGAAAATCGAAATATTTATATGTTTATTAATATTTCGATTTTCTTTTTGAAAATAGGACATAACTATGATATTGCGTATTAATTACGTATTACAAATGATGTGTAACACTAGTTTATGGCTATGAATTCGCCTTTGCAGTGATATATAATCTCACAATCACTTCACAATTGGCACAATTGGTACGAGTCTCTGTCTCACAAAATATTTCTAACTGTTTCTATGTATATGTAGTCTCTATCTCAAACTCACGTAATGTAACCACAATATCATACACAACACGAGAAATAACAAAAGCTATTTGATAATAAGCTATAAACTGTTTTCATGCGCCTGCGCCAAACAAGCATTAGGCACAGACAAACAAGTGACATAACATTTCAGTGCTGCCATAACTATCCTATACAAATCGATTTTTCTAATATAATTCATTAACATGTTCTTATTTTTAAACGAGCCGGTTTAATCTAAAGGTATCAAAAAATATGTTTTTGTTTTTGAAATAAAGTATGGTGTATGAATATTATCGTTCCTTACATTCAAACGGTGCAAAAAATATTAAAGTATTTATAATTATAATATACATTTAGTGATTCTATGACATTCTAATAATTAATTAATAATAATCGTTATTAATCCTAATCGATATTACGATATTATTTTTGTAATAGTGTTACCACCGTTAAAAATAACTCCATACGAAAAAATACTAAATAAATAAACTGAAAGACTAATATTTTTGTTTTATTAATCCGGCAAATGTAAGACTCCTTATCATTATATAAAAATGTTATAATTAGAAATAAGAATTGTACGTTTAATCAACTTGTGGCACAACTTAGATACATACGATACTGTTTATGGGCATTCCCTTTTCTGGTCTGGAACTCTTTATCTGTAGTTAACAATCAAAATTAACTTATAACCGCGAAAGACTTTAAATAAAAAAATAATCCTTAAATAAATAAATAGTCGACCGACTAATTGGTTCGTAATTGGCCGATTACCAAGGTGGCCGATTAATCGGCATGTGCTGGCCTATGGTCCCTATGCAACAGGGATAGTTGCACATGTATGGAATACTCGATGCGCGAGTACCACTAGCACTTTGCCGATTTTGTTATCTTCAGTGATTTTTTTGCCCGGCCTATCCGACGAACTCGCCACTGATTATATCTCTCCTAATGCAAAATCTGATTGAATTATTATTACATACATTTTTAAACTGATAACTTTGTCATTGATAAATAAATAAATGAATCAAAAAATGATTAATATAATTTTAGGGTATTCCGATTTTGTTAAAATTTGGTATATGGTTTTGTTAAAGTTTGACTACACCTTTCTGTTACACGTTGTAAAATAATAACAATAATATCTTGCGACAACTCATACAACGCCATCTGATGCCAAACTAAGCAGAGCTTGAATACTACAAGCTCTGCTGGAAATCAGACAACTGATAAATATGCTTATGTTTCTAAAACAATACATTTTATATATAAATAACACCCCGACACAGAATAAGCCATCGTGCTCATCACATAAAGTTTTATCCTCTGTGGCGCAGTGGGAGTGTGTCCGACTGCTACGTCGTGGGTTCGATTCCCACACGGGACACCACTTTTTGTGATCCACAAATTGTTGTTCCGAGTCTGGTTGTACTTTGTGTCCGTGACTTGTATGTTTGTAAAGTCCCCCGCGACATAGTCTTGTACGCTACTGCGGAAGTCGTCTTTAAAAAAAAAAAAAAAAAAAAACTGGGTGGGGATCGAACCTGAGATCTCCGGCTTAGCAGTCATGTAGTAGTGTTTAAGGTAGGAGCTGTGAAATCTTTAACATCTGTAACTGTTACCATAGTGAGGAGTACGTGTAATGAACGCCACAGTTTATAGAAGTAACGTGATCAAAAAGTTTAAGAACCGCTGACTAGGACAACTTTATCTACAGTATTACCTCATTACTCATAACCCTAGATCGAAGCAATCAACTGTTATTTATCTGTCAGTTAAGAATTCGTCATAAGCAATAATTCCGTTACTCATAATAAATGGTAACTGCTACGTAAACTGCGATTTAGTTATACAGTTATGCGATTATTGGACGATGGTTGCTAATGAGATGAATGATCGCGAATCAAGTCAGCAATTTCTGGTTAAGTGCGTACATTTCCACTTACTTAAGTGTTATTTTATTACAATTAATACGTACTTAAATAATAAATAACATGGTACAGATCCGGTCGTTGAGTGTAAGCTCACACCGTTCGATCAAAATATGTATCTATTTTTATTTAATCTATACAAATTCAAGCTTCTTTTTCCTATGTTCTGTTCTTAGTTACTTCTTTTTCAGTTACTAATTAAAATAATGAATGATGGAAGTACCTTTTAGTGTTTGTAAAAAGCTTGGATTGTACAACCTGGGGGTCAATTCACGTATTTAAAGCAGTGCAGTTTCGATTAAAACGGCCATTTTTGTAGTCTTGTAACTTTGGGATCGATCTCAAATACAAGAGTATATTATTATTATAAGAGTATATTATAATAAGAGAGCACAATAACAATATTCAAGTACGGTGCGCAAGCGTTTTTAAGATCGAACCCAACGCATGGCCGTTTTAATCGAAACTTAACTGCAACTGAACTGCAACTACACTGCTTTAAATACGTGAATTGATCCACCGGTGCTTGTTTGACGTATGTACCTAATAATTTTATATTGAATGTGTCAATAAAATAAACCTTCATAATGCAAATATGAAGCACTGCATTAAAAAATGTACGCAACTTATATGCTTTTTTAGTACCGCACATTTTTAGGATGTAAATAGTAGGTATATTGTACTATTTCCGACTTTCCCGACTCTCCAAAAAACTCTCTCAAATTTCATCCAAATCTTTGTTTTTTTTGTTTTTTTTTAAAAGACGTCTCCCGCACTAGGGTACAAGCCCTGCGTCGCGGGGAACTTTACAAACATACAAGTCACGGACACAAAGTACACCCAGACTCGGGACAACAATTTGTGGATCACACAAAGTGGTGTCCCGTGTGGGAATCGAACCCACGACCTCTTGCGTAGCAGTCGGACACACTCCCACCGCGCCACAGAGGCAGTCGCAAATCTGCTTTACTGTTCTCGTGTACTCTTAAAAATGACGTGGTTGATAATATTTGCGTAATGCGTAGTCACCGTCACGATCACAGAACATTGATACCTACTAGAGGTCACGATTATAGTCATTTTGCATTTTTACGGTTCGCTGTTAAAATGTATATTTTATATAATTGTTTGAAACATAAACGATGCGAATAGAAAAATCTAAACATTAACCTCCAATTACAATAAAGTATGACTAAGAATCCTACATCTAAAATTATATTATTTACGAAAACATATTATTCAACGCTTTTACTCCAGTTTTTAAAGAAATGTGCGGGCCTCGGTTCTTCTAGCAGATTTGAAACGTTAAAATTATTTTTTAGGGTTGCGTGTTGCGTACCCCGAGGGTAAAACGGGATCCTATTACTAATATCCACTGTCACTAGGCTGTAACTCATGAACCGTGATAGCTAGACCGTTAAAATTTTGACAGATGATGTATTTCTGTTGCCGCTATAACAACAAATACTAAAAACAGAATAAAATAAATATTTAAGTGGGGCTCCCATACAACAAACACTCATACAGCAATTTTGCTCGATATTATAATAGGTATAATATCTAATGTTGTATAGATCAGACTCGCACTTGGCCGGTTTTTTAGTTTTGGTACTTAGTTTAATTTTTTTTTTTTTTTTTAATTTAGATTTATAGAATCACCGAACATACAATAAATTGATAGTAAGTTCGCCTAGATTCAAAAAAGTGTTTAAGTAGGAATGCATAGTACCACGTTTTGTTTCGTGTGAATCAAACCCATTATAGCACAGCAATCGTTCGTAGGTAATGCGCCAACGAGGTAGTCACATTTTTTGTTATATAACTTACCAGGTAACGTTGTAAAAGTCCCTAAGCATATTGTTGCCAGATGTTAGTTCTATAAGTAAATTAAAACAATAGGTTTAAAATAAAGAGTGTCGTAGTAACAAAACAATAAAGATAATTGGCTTAATACAATGAGTTACAACGAGATAGAATCCATCGCCATAAATAAATTTATATAAATATGAAGCATAACACAATAACCACACACACACACACACACACACATACACACACACTTTTTTTTTTCTTTGTTATTATTTTCATTTATGTCTGTTTTGGTTATTATTATTATCACTGTTTTTTTTTGGAATATTTTTTTTCTTTTTGTAATTATTTATAAGTTACAACTAAATAAGACTGTATGTGAGGAAAGGAACTGTCTCCTGAGGTACAAGTTTTTAACTTAGTTCAGGAGGCAGGGCTTCTATTTTAAAAGTGTAACCAAAGAGCGAATAAAGATTTATTAATATTATTATTATATTGTTTATCAAATCGAAAGATTTATTATAATCGAAACGACGAATGTACATTCGTCGTTTCGATTAAGATTTGACGCTTTCGACCGTTTTTCTCCAATCGTGTAGAATTTACATCCCACCGAGCTATAAAAGTGAGGGAATAGATAGTGCACCTGTGTATGCACACACTCTTATGCTATAATATCTCCTGCGTAGTTGGCTAGACTCTGATGAAATTGGCCGCCGGAACTGTTATTTTATTGTTGACCATTTTTGTTATTTTATTGGATTTATGAATCTGGGGGGATCTGCGCCTAGGCACGGTTTACAAACACGCTTGAGCAACGCAGGTACATAGAGACATTCCTCACGGATACCATCTTGGGACGGGCCTTCGAACAAAATGGTCTGTAATTGAAGTAGAAAACAACTCAAAACGTTGTTTTCTGTTTTCCCGTTATCAGGCCGTCGTGGTCGGTACCTACCACAACAGGGTCCTTATTCACTAGGTTTTTTTTTTGTTTTCGCGGCAAGCCCACGTGAGCTGGCGCATGCGCGGTACGCCCAAAGATGTCCGAGCGCATGCGCCATGCATTTCTAAGCGCAGCTCTCTATTTACCAATATGACAAGATTTTGACAGTTAAACGCGCGGGCAAAAAAGATAGTAAATAAGAACCCAGTGTCAGATAATCTCCCGTGAAATAGTAGTTCATTACGGTGTTTCGGTTGAAGGGTTTCGGAAAGCGTAATTCATGGCATAGAAATTTACAAACTTATGTCTCAAATGTAAAGCGCGGTGCGGTGACATTCAGATGATTGCCAGACAAGAATTTGGGGAACTCTGATACTGTCATGGGCTAACGTGACGTTTACCATCAGGCGCACGACTTGCTCGTCTCTTCATTCTATTGTATAAAAAAAATGTGCTTGCTACCTGTACCTCTCGCCACCACTTATATACACGCAAAGATTATCTATAAAGTCAAAGAGTTTGTTTGTTTGGTTGAACGCGATAATCGCAGGAACTACTGGTTCGAATTAGAAAATTATTTTAATGTTGGATATCCCATTTATCTAGGAAGGTTATAGACTATATAACATCGAAATAGGAGCGGAGCATGAATCAAAAATGTTGCAAAAATGGGGAAAATTAACACTGACGAAGTTGCGCGTGTCAGCTAATCTACGAGTATGCTAATATTATAAAGCTGAAGAGTTTGTTTGTTTGTTTTTCTGTAATCTCAGGAACCACTGGTCCGAATTGAAAAATTATTTCACTCTTGGATAGCTAATTTATCGAGGAAGGCTACAGGTTATATAACATCATGCTACGACTAATAGAAGCGGAGCAGCAATGAGAAATGTTGCAAGAACAAGGAAAATTTACGAAAACGAAGTTGCGCATGTCAGCTAGTGCCCGATATAGGCCAACCAACAGGCCAGTCAACAAACAAATAGGATGTTAATGATATTTAGGATTCCATTTACTTTGTAAAACATAAGGTTTATAATAATAATCACTGTTCTACATATCGTCATTCATTACAACGCATTTCGAAGAACACGAATTCTCGGTACTCAATCATTATTCTCGCAAAATGATGTCATTCTTGTAAATTACATAGGTGATGATAACCATATTAATGCATATAATTTAAAGAAATAAAGAATTAAAAATCGAGCCAATTCCGCAGCCTTGAACAATAGCATCAGTAGAAGAGCGTATGTTTACTTACGCCCTTTTGTTAAGAAACGCAGTTTTTCGGCAATAACTCAACCACAGTATATCCGATCATGCCCGAAGTAATTTTAGTTGCGATTTTTTTCATACTTTTTGGTCACACGGTTCAAAAGTTAAGGGGGCGGGGAGACGCAATTAATAAAAAATATTGACTCAATCAAAAAAATTTATTAGAAACCTTAAAATATTTTTGAAAGACCTGTCGAATTCGAAAAATCGAGGGGTTCACAAGATTTCTAGTTATCTTTAAAAAAAAAAAATGATGTACCACACATTGATGTTTGCTGAAAAACAAATTTTCGGCTCCTCTGTTTGGAGTGCCCCCCCTAAAAATATTTATTTTTATAATTTAAGTAGCTATCAAACTAAGTAGCGCCTGCTTTTCCCGAACGTTCAACAATATACTTAAACCGCATGGCCTGTCCTGATTGATGCTGATCTGCATGTGTGTAGCCAATTTAACAGAACTAGAGAAGCTGTAGTTATCCCTTTTTCCTAATACATAGACAGCAGCGGCGTCAATATCAATAGCTAGTTAAAGTTGCACCAAAATATTGTATGAGTGCATTGTTCTTTTTTAAAAAAAAACAGGATTACCGCACTAGCATAACGTTTATTTTTTAAGGATTTTTCATGTTATTTAAAAAAAAAAAACAATTAATATTTATGTAATTAGCTTCCGCCCGCGGCTTCGCCCGCGTTCTGTCATAATATAAGTATAGAAGTATTTCTTCGCTGGATGGACGTAAGATATCAAAGCCCGTGTTTTCTCGTTGTCCCATTAATAGGACTATAAGGGAGAACTGTTTCGTGGTCTTTCTTCGGTCTTTCTTAAGGTTCATTTCCGTGCATCGCGACCGATCGCGAGCCGCTCGCGGCTTACGACAAGCGGCTGAGGTAAGTGACAGACGCGCGCGGCCGACGACTGTCGTAGCCCTGCGCGCGCACTGTGAATATTGTCGCATCGGCCGCGAGCGTCAGCCGCTTGTCGTAAGCCGCGAGCGGCTCGCGATCGGCCGCGATGCTCGGAAATGAACCTTTAATAAGACACTTTTAAATACCGTGCTAATCAGTAAACCGGAAGAATCGCGCACGGAGGGATTTTCGCCCGTACTTGGTTTAAGTAGGTACTTTAATATAATGCGTTATACTTATTTTTAAAAGGATCCATAGATTTCGATTCACATATTAATCACTACATAGTATAAAACAAAGTCGCTTTGTCTGTCCCTATATCCCTATGTATGCTTAAATCTTTAAAACTACGCAACGGATTTTGATGCGGTTTTTTTTAATAGAGTGATTGAAGAGGAAGGTTTATATGTATAATAACATCCATATATTTTATACCCGTGCGAAGCCGGAGCGGACCGCTAGTGTACTATATAGATTAAAAAAAAAGTGATTTACATCATTTCCTGAAAGCTTTAGATATCGTGAACATTACAATGAGGATACAAAATTTAATACAGATTATAGTTATACGGTCAATTTTTAATCGTTCCGACAAAAGTTATCAAGTTGTTTTGTAAAAAATATATAGATTAGCAAATTAGGATTAGTGAAGTACAAAAATAACGCGATTTTTAGTATTATTTTGTCATAATTTGAAATAATACTGCTATGAAGGTAACTGTTAATAATGTGAGTATTGTAATAGTACATTATGATATAAGTGCGGTAAGTTAAAAATTACAGCCGAGGCGATATTGCTTGTAATTTTTTATGTTTTGTTACAGATAAATGGTTGTAATTTATGATCAAAATTAATTAAGTTAAATGTTTATTTATTATATTTTATCTCCCAAAGTTAATATAATTCATAAAATGTTGACCACTTTTCTGACATAAAATCTTTCTGCTAAGATTTAAAAAAGTACCATTCAGTTTAGACGGAGCATCTTGATAAACCGTGCGTTTTACATTACAATAACGCACAAGTACGTAATGAGAAACATTACGTTATTGCAATTGGTGAAATAAGAAACCCTTTACGAGCAAATGTGTTATAAATAATTATTACAGTGTATCTACAGACACAGAGGTTTCAAAATGGTTTGTCAAAGTCATCGAGATAATAATTATAAGTATTTTACTAGATACAGGTTGCTGGCAAGTTCGTTCGCGTGGGAATTTAGAAAAATATATATCCCTTGGGAACCATATATTTTTCCGGGATAAAAAGTCCTAGTTATGTGCTATTTCAGACTTTAACCTGTCTCTGTGCCAAATTTCATCCAGATTCGTTCAGTGAGCGACGTCTTATAAATCAATGACCGGCTGCACTCACGAAAAAGTCACGTTATTGATCGGTTGCTAAGCAACAGCGAAAAGCGATTGCAGCGATATGACATGCGATAAAATTGGAATATCTAACGTTATTGATTGGTTGCTAAGCTACACGAATGGCGATATGTCATTATTGTTTTCATGACATTATGTAAATCGTATTTTTTTAATTAATTAAAAAAATAGATTCTTAAATAGGATACCTCAAATTCTTATTAACTTGTCAACAGTTATAAACGGCGCTCCTGAAAGACACCCAGTTACATTGATAGATCTATTATTATTATCACACTAATATTATAAAGGCGAAAGTTTATGAGTATGTGAGTGTGTATGTTTGTTACTTCTTCACGTCTAAACGGCTGGAACGATTTTAATAAAATTTGGTATGGAGTTAGCTGACACCCTGGATTAACACATAGGCTAATAAAACGCGGGTAACACCGCGGGGCACAGCTAGTTATAAATAACGTCTGAAATCCCAACATTATAATAACTATAATCTATGGGGATATCCCACGTCTCTCTAAGACTTTGATCATCCTCGTAGACTAATTATGTTGAATTTATATATTGCTGTAGTAGATACATACCTACTTAAATTACAATGTATTTCTATTTGTACTGCCATAAAAACCCATCATTGTTTCTTATCAATTTATTTATATAATGGTCTCCGCCTAGTACACCGGATTTAATTACTGTAATACAATGAAAATGTAATCCATCCATTCCTTTTTAATACAATGTAAACGTATCCATCCAGTCTATGGGTTCGTACTTCTTGGTTCTTATCCAAAAATATTATGGGTCTCCATAAACTTTATAATTTAGGACTACGAAAGTTTATGAATTTCATTTTAGAGATAAAGAGTAGGCCTATAGTTCCCCTAGATAGTGGCATAAATGCTAATCGAATTTAATGACGTCGGAATGACGGTGTTGCGCGCAAAACCGTGAATATGAAAATTATCAAAAATCAAAATTGAAAATTTTGATATTTGGTAATTTTTATTACCAAATATTAATTTTTTTTTTGGTAATATTTGTTCGAAGATTTGCACACGCAACGACGTCATATTATTGGATTAATCGATTATGCCGCTTGTCTAATTGTTACGAATTACGAATGTTTATCACTGGGATGTGTTGTGACGATGTCAGACCGGTGAATGCAAGCGGCAGACTGCTTTATACTTAGGTATAAAAAGAAATTAACTGAAATGTTTAATGAATATCACTGGCCTGTTGGTCTAGTGGTCTTTAGGTGGTGTCCCGTGGGATACCTCCACACAATTTTATATTTTTTTTTTTATTATGGAAGACACCTTCGCGCATTGTATGCGCTTGAGTAATACACACCTAAACATCGCTCACGGTCAGGGTACCTCAGAACGCCTTCCTAGCAAAGTGGACCGATGTGGTCTGTAATTCCTTGTCCATGAGCTATATCTATGTGCGTTGCTCAAGTGAGATATGTATGAAGCCTACCTTCTGTACACTCGGCATTATGTGGTAGGTACCACCTACTGTGAAAATGAAAAATAAAGAAATAAGTTCAAGCATCATAGTAAACTCTTTGTTATATGCCCCACGTACGGATGCCAACCTCCAAAACACACATGAGAAAACTAGAAACAAAACGCTATGGAAAGGAGCTTAGTAGGGAAAACACTATCTGATAGAATAAGAACTGCTGATATAAGACAACGAACAAAAGTAAAAGATATAACCATCACCATAAGAAAGCTGAAGTGGATTTGAACTGGACTGATCATTCGGGGAATAGAAAAGTGGTCAAGGTCAATTAGTTATTGGTACACAGGCGACAAGAAAAGAAATGGAGGCAGGTCGCTCATGAGATGGGATTTTTCCGACTGCTACGCAAGAGGTCGTGGGTTCGATTCCCACGCGGGACACTTTGTGTCATCCACAAATTGTTGTTCAGAGTCTGGGTGTACATTGTGTCCGTGACTTGTTTGTTTGTAAAGTCCCCGCGACACAGGGCTCGCACCGTACTGCGGGAGTCACCTTTAAATAAAAAAATAAATAAAAACTGCAACAAGTGTCACATGAACCAGAAAAGCTCAGAATAGATAGGAATGGAGACAGTTTGAAAAACCAAACGCAAACAGAAAACCTACATTTAAGAAAACATTCTATAAATATCTGAATATAAAGATTATTATTATTACCACCCACTGCATTATTAATTAAAGCGTATGGCTCTAGGCATTGGCGATTGTTTGCCTGGTCTTGTGGTTACTGATTCAGTTAAGCCATAAGTCGTGGGTTCGATTCCCGCCCATTATCTTTGTGTGATGAGCACGATTGCGATTTATCAATCTGCATAATATATAACTTATACCTTAATCTTTGTCGCCTTAAACAGATGAAGATATTTACTCACATCGGCCTTTTTCGTTCTTTCGGTGTGCGAACCAGTTTCAACCTGTTTTAAATTCTTTTTTTTATAAAAGGACACTAGCAATACCGATAAAACTGTAAGTTGACAACGAGGGATGCCTCCTTCTGGCCCTCGTTGTCAACTTACGATTCTACCGCCTTCATTACCTCCAAAGAATGGCTGTTTTGCTCCCGCTGGGCTAAATACCCATAAGTTGGAAACATTAAACGCAAATCTGAAGAGAATTTGACTAAACAAATCAAGGTGAAAGCCAGCAACCCAAGATTTAGGGTCTCTCAACGGGTCAAGTCGCCCCCCTCAAAACAGAAACTTGGATCATGTTTGAAAGAAATAGATCAAAATTAAAGACCACTGGTAAAAATGTTTGTGTATTATCTCAAAAAGGGGTCAGTAGGATATATATATCACAATACAGAATTAGCGCTAAAGAGATAACGGGGTTAGGTACCTATTATAGCTGCCAGATAAGCCAGGATGTACTTGTACCGTTTTGGAATGATAGTCAAAAATTAGGTACCTACATAATTTGTAATCTTTTGTTGTAACATCTCGCTGTTTAGGCGATTGGCACACTGAAACATATCACAGAGCGGGGTGTGTGGCGGCGGAGACACGTGCGTGCTTGCGTCTATCTCTCTCTCTCTCTATCAGAATAACAAGAAAACGTGAGAGGGCGCGTGTTCCCCGCATGTACGGTACGATCAACGTATCTTGACCGGATTGAAGTTAGGTTTTTATCACTTTCGCGCATGTCATAGAGATGCGACCCTAAAATTACTTACGAAAACGATTAATCGATTAAAAATACTAACAACATTTTAATTCAACAATATTAAAACACTATTTAAATGAGTTCATAAAAGTTTAAATTTAGAACAGTTACAGTAAATAATAAAGAAACTTTGAAAAACAATTTCTTTACCAAAATAATCACAAAAAAACATGAATTAGTAATACTAATTATGACAATGTAATGCGTAATCGCATCTATAATTCTCTTGGTTTAGTTACCGCCCCCGCCCCCCGCTTCCTGTCACCATTTACTTCCAAAAAATGCATCTGCGCAATCACTTGTCGCCTACTTCAGTCCGGCCTAGTTACGTTGATCGTACTGTAGGCACATGATCTTCACTCGCAGGGTACACGCGCCCTCTCACGTTTTCTTGTTATTCTGATAGAGAGAGATAGATCCCGCAGCATAGTCAGGCAATCGCTTAATGGATGTTGAATTTGGCGGTAAAAATAGTAGGTAACTATATTTATGATTTGATCAATCAAACAAAAAAAAATATTTTATATAAAATCACGTCGAAAAAGTAAAACTATTAAAAACGAAGTTTGGCGGCAATTTAAAGTATAAAGCTCTTGAGAAGAAGCTGCCAATAAAGTCATGGACCACTCTTATAAAATATAGTCTGACTACCTATTGCAGTAACGATTACTCATAATATGAATATGTGTGTTCTTATACCAAAAATCATGAAGCCCTGAAAACCAAACCAAACACAACTCTTGCATAGTAGTCGGACAAACTCACACCACGCCACAGAGGCCACTTACTACCTCGGTACTTCTATTCAACTTCTGACAAAAAAAAAATAAGTTTAACGTGTACCTATGTGTGTGTGTGTCTGTCTGTGCACTCGTAGGGATGTAGCTTGCCATAGTCTAAAATATGGGATACTAGCTTTCGCCCGCGGCTCCGCCCGCGTGGATGTCGGTTATCGCGATAAAAACTATCCTATCTCCTTCCCCGAGACTCAAACTATCTCCATACCAAATTTCATCTAAATCGGTTCAGTAGTTTGAGCGTGAAAGCGTAACAGACAGATAGACAGACAGACAGACAGAGTTACTTTCACATTTATAATATTAGTATGGAATATGGATGGGAGTCATAACACCGCCCCGGCACAGTATAAATAAAGTTATACGGGAGGGTACAATAGCCTGCGGGGCACATATCTATACTAATGTTATAAAGCGGAAGGGTCTGTTCCACCTAGTTCCATTATAGTTACATTAATGTAACTAACGAAAAAATTTAAATGAAAAATGTTAGCTATCGATGTTCACTTGTTTTCTTGATGTCCACTTGTTTTCGTGATGTTCACTTGTTTTGGCGATGTTGCATTTGCATTTAGGTACTATAACTAATTGGACAAAAAAACCTCATTAGTAACTACTTGGAATAAAAATGTCCTACTAGTTATATTAATTTATATTAATGTAACTACAACGTAACTAGGTAGAACAGACCGATAATCTTAGGAACTACTGGTTCGAATTGAAAAAATCTTTCAGTGTAGGATAGTTCATTTATCAAGGAAGGCTATAGGCTTGATTGCCACTGTGGCGCGATGGGAGTGTGTCCGACTGCTACGCAAGAGTTCGTGGATTCGATCCCCACCCAGGCTAAAACTTTGTGTGATGAGCACGATGGTTTATTCTGTCTGGGTGTTATTTATCTATTGTATGTATGTATTTAGAAATAAATAAGTATGTTAATCAGTTGTCTGGTTTCCATGTTTGTCATAAGTTTGAATAGATAAGTGTCCAATACCAAGAGCTCGAAGCACCTTTGCCCAACAACATTACCACAATGTTGCTCCTAGACTATACAATAAACTTAATTTAGTACATAAAACGAAACATTTATCTAATTATCAAATCAAAAATAAGGTCAAACTATGGCTCAAAGATTTGGACTACAATGAAGTAGAAAAACTGATAGTAGTAATGAATTAAAATAATACAGGCACATAAAATATAATAAACACACACACACACACACACACATACACACACTCACACACACACACACTCACTCACTCACACACACACACACACACACACACACACACACACACTGTAATTAATGTAAGGATTAACTTTAAGGTTAGTACAGTTTTGTAACAAGCAAACTACTTATGTAACCTATATTTGGGAAGGAACTGGTTCTCAACATACAGCTCGCGCTAGTTTGAGAATCAGGGCTTACATTTAAATTGTGAAATGTTTTTTGTTGCAATAAATTAATTATTATTATTATTATTATTCTCTTTATTTCTTTTTTTTTCTTATAAATTACATTTTTAAATATATATATAAAAAATACATTTAAAAATATAAAAAATAGTGTCCCACCGGCATCGGGTACAGGGGCCAAGCTACCGGTGGTTACGGCCCCAGAGAAAGGAACCTCCTCACAATGCGAGCCGTGTCCAGAAGTACCGCCTTCTGCATCAAGCGCTTGATCCAACCGTCTAACGCGAGCCTCTCAAGGTGTTGGTCGAGGCTCTTGGCAATCAAACCATTAACGGAGACGACTATCGGTACAATGATTGCCGAATCAACATCCCACATGTCGACAATCTCGTGCGCCAGATCCAGATATTTTATTTGTTTATCCTTTTCGGCTTTCACGAGATTTTCGTCATGGGGGATGGTGATGTCGACAATCGGTCTATCAGCACAATATCAGGCTTGTTAGCGACAACAGTCCTGTCTGTGATGATAGAGCGATCCCAGTACAACGTGATACGACTATTCTCAAGAACTGGCTCAGCAACGTACCTGTAGTACGGGACTTCAACGTCCATAAGGTGGTATTTCAGAGCAAGTTGCTGGTGGATTATCCTGGCTACTTGATTGTGTCTGTGCAAGTACTCGCCGTTAGCAAGACGTGAACAGCCGGAAACGATATGTCTGAGGGACTCACCAGGTCGGTGACATGCACGACAGATGTCAACAGTGCCATCCCTCAGTATATATTTCCAGTAGTTATTCGTCATGATAACTTCGTCAGCAATTGCACAGACAAAACCCTCGGTTTCCCCGAAGAGGTCACCGAACCGTAGCCAGGCCACAGATGCTAGTAGGTCAACATCGGGCCCATGAAGAGCCCGAAAGAAACTACCGTGAAGCTCCTTGCTCTGCCATACCTCCCTGCGTTCGTTGACTCCAAGTACTACAGGCCTGTGCCAGTTCTCTTTAGCCAAGGAGAGCGGGGTAAGCCCGGTGTCCACCGCGACAACATCCCGATGCACACCCACGTCCATATGGAGAAAATATTCTCTGAGATTGTATATCTCGCGGTTATGAAGGGACTTGAGGTTCAACAAACCCCGGCCCCCACACTTCCGCGGGATATACAATCTCATCACAGATGAACGCGGGTGATGCATTCGGTATGACGTCATGAGTGTACGGACTTTTCGATCCAGGGTGTCTAATTCTGTCTGAGTCCACTTGAGTATACCGAAGGAGTACATTAGAAGTGGCATGACCCAACTGTTGCAAGCCCGGATCTTATTGCCACCTGACAAAAGGCTATTAAGCACTTTTTTCAGGCGACCGAAGAAACGTTCCTGCAGCAGCTGTTTCATGTCAACCTCATTAATGCACAATGCCTGCGATATACCCAAATACTTATAGGTCTCGGTTGCGAGAAGTGATCTTAAGTGAATGGAATCCGAGAGTTGAGTCCCTTCGGATTCCACTACCCGCCCTCGCTTTATATGAACGACTGCACATTTGTCAACACCAAACTCCATTCTAATAGAATTACTAAAGGTTTCAGTTACCTTCAGTAACGCTATTAGTTGTGAGCTGGTGGGAGCAAAGAGCTTCAAGTCATCCATATAAAGCAAGTGAGATATAACCTGACCACCACGTCGCAACCTGCAACCTAGCCCTGAACCCTCTAGTAAGGTACTAAGTGGGTTCAGTGCTAGGCAGAACCAAAGGGGACTCAGAGTGTCACCTTGGAATATACCCCGCTCAATCCTTATAGGTACGCCGCCACTTTCTTGGATCCCTCGGCACCCTGGATAGGTAAGAACCGTATTCCATTGTCCCATACACGACTTCAAGAAGGTGCATAAAGTTGTATTAACTTTATACAACTTTAGCACCCTCAGAAGCCATGTATGTGGCACGGAGTCATACGCCTTCTTATAATCTATCCAACATGCCGATAGATCCTTTCGGTTGCGGCGAACCTGCTGGCTAATAGTCATATCAATGAGGAGAAGCTCTTTAGTACCCCGGGCCCCACTTCTACATCCATTCTGAGAGGTACACATGATGGAGTTTGTGTGTATATGTTTATTTATTTTAGCTCTCAGAATGGATGTAAGAAGTTTATAGATCGATGGTAAACAAGTTATCGGTCTATAATTTCTAGGGTCCGAGGTACTACCGGTCTTATAGAGCAGGTGGGTCACTCCTTTAGTCATAAAGGCTGGCAGCGACGCAGATTCTAGGGCGGACTGGAATTGCGATGCCAAACAAGCGTGCGAACTGCGTAGCCATTTCAGCCAAAAGTTGTGCAGTCCGTCTGGGCCTGGAGATTTCCAATTAGAAAAAGGACGGACTGCACTGGCTACGTCTGTGCTGTTAATGTTAATATCTTCCATTTCCGTAATAAGTTCGCACGCTCGTTCAACGTCACGCATCCATTCCCCCTCTGTGTGGGTGACAGGCACCGACCAAATGTTACGCCAAAACGAGCTTGTCGCTTCAGCATTTGGTAGATGCCCGCCATCCATACCTTGATCCGTTCGCTGCCAGTCTCTATACACCCACCTTTGGTCCCTTTGGAACATGCAGTTCACGTTATACCTGTCCACGCGTTTTTTGTACCTGCGTATTCGGTTTGCCCATGCATAGATTTTTTGCTTCAGGAAGTCGATGCGCTCTGTGACACGCGACATATAATCCTGAGGTCTGATGTCAGTCCCCAAGAATGCCCGTTTCACAAAGCGCATCACTCTCGGGCGAGTGTTCCCGGTCCTGAAGCAGGACAACTTGCCGATGAGTACCCTTGCCCCGGCAATACGGCGTTCAATCCTGCATTGCCACGCGGGTACGGCGCACCTTGGTCGTATAGTAGGGGTTTCTGCTAAAAGCTTAACACCTCCTATACGACATGCCGCAACAGCTGCACAATACAGGATTGAGTGGGTATCGCCGAGGTCTTCGCTATTGTCTAGGTAAGTAGGCAATAACGAATCAAGAGCACACACCAGCGAAATGTTCCGTCTATGCATAGGTAACCGAGGCAGGCGTGGCCTAATATTGTGGGGCGTGGACCGATATTCGCGAAGCGCAAATTCCAAAGCGGCCTTAATCTCCTCATTGCACTGAGTACTTACCACAATAGCCGCGGTATCCGGCCCCGTAGCTTCACAGTCAACTACATTTGTAGGAACCTGTACCGGGGCAGGGATCTCGCGGCTAGTCTGGGCGTACTCCGAGCGTAGTCTCTCAAGTGCGGCCTCATCTAGCAGATGACAGCGCTGAATGGCCCGCACTTGGTCCGATAATCGTTGTGCCGAAACGTTGACAGTCGGCTCAAGCACCTGAAACAGAGGCAGCATCCGTTCACGGTACACAGTAAGGTTAGTTCCCCCCTCTGTAGCCGCAAAATATGCCCGCATGACGTTCTCGTTCATCAACGTCGTCCATCGCATGCGGCGCACATCACCACCGACAGCGGGGGCCCTGTTTGAGGCCGGTGGGCCTCGGGGTCCTAAGCTGGTCGGCGGCCGGCCTCTCCCTCGCCGACGTACAGGTGGTGGCGACGTTGGCGGAGAGAAATACTCGTCACTCGACGAGCTCGACGCCTCAGCAACGGCTGGTGTTGAACCCTGTGGTTGCGAGGCGGAGCGGAGAGACGAGTCCGGGGTTGGAGGGTGTGCTGTTCTGTCTCTGGCTCTGCTTCTAGTTATCATGTGGCTGTAGTTATTATTATTATTATTATTATTATTATTAGTTTGGGATCAGAAAGCGTTGTGTGAGTTATCCCAAGATATTATTTTTATTAACTTGTATTTATATAAATTTTCTCTATTCTTTGAGCAACAAGTTTCGGGCAGTCAGGGTTTAAATATCCTGTCAAAAGTGACAAGTTTATCTCTTTTACTATATCCACAATTGAATCACTTCCTTGAACTACAGATAAGCGTTAATGAAAGACTTAATCATTTTGTGGTGACGGGAGAGATAATTTACTTAGTAATAAATAACATTATATACAATACTGTTATATGGCCGACATACCATAAGTGGTAGAAAGGTTGCAGAAGTTCAGTTAATATTAGTCTTTGAAATGCTCGCTGGGAATGTGATCACGTCGCGTTTGTTGTGGAGAATCCCGCACAGGGCTTTTGAATGGTCCTCACCATGTCAATAGGAGGTATACTTTATCTCCCTTATCTATACTAATATTATCAAACTGAAGAGTTTGTTTAGAGGAACAGAATTATTTCACTGTTGGATATATAACATCACGCTACGACCAATAGGAGCGGAGCAGTAATGAGGAATGTTGCAAAAACGGGAAAAATTTCATCAAAATCGGTCCAGCCGTCTAGGAGGAGTTCAGTGACATACACACGCACACAAGAAATATATATATAAAGATTTGTGCACGACTTTTCCTGAAGGAGATCTGTCGTTCCTCCAATTTTCTCTACTACCTTTTTATTTACAACTCAAATAAGTCCAATAAAATTGTAATGAACGCTGATCCACGGAGTTCACAATCATCACAGAGTTTACATGTGAGATGTTCGACAACTAGACATATCCACCGCAGTAACTAGTTTGGATGCTGGCAGGATTCTTAGCGAATCGAAGCAATAATTAGGCATATGATTCTGAAGTGTGAGAGATATAGGTACTAATAAAACATAAATTAACAAAATGAGTAATCATGAATATAATAATACGACAATCAAATACGGTATTTAAGAAATAAAAGATGAACACGGTGAACATTTAAAACGGTGAACATGTGAATGTCTTATGTTATGTAAATGTGCTATAGGGAATGCACCCAACTCCTCACCAAGGGGTTTTTTGGTCACTGAGTACGTACTCTACATCATCATCATCATCACCCTATCGCAGTCCACTGCTGGACATAGGCCTCTCCAATTGCACGCCGCTTTGTTCTATCCTCGGCTTCTATCGTACACTACGCTGTGAGCAAAATATACAGGTTGACTTTGAAATCATTCGACAAATTGATAGAGCAGATTCAGTACCTATAATAAGTACGTTCATTATACATGAAAATATTGCCTTGTATATAACATCAGACTACGATCAATAGGAGCGGAGCAGCAATGAAAAATGTTGCAAAAACGGGGAAAATTGACGAATACGAAGTTGCGCGGGACAGATTTTATGGCCAATTGATACCTAATACATATCGTCGGTCAAATCACGAAAGGGCGTATCCAACAAAATTTTGGATTTTGAGATATTAGCACCATCGAAATCTATATGTCAAGTTTTAGTATGTCACGAAAAGACGTATCCAAAACTCTAGTGGAAGTGGACTTATAGACCGTTGCGAAGAGCCCTATCTACTATTCCTTATAATTTAAAAAATCACGAAGAGCCATAGCGGTAGTTACGCCTTATCATGCGTTTTATTTTTTCTTCACGAAGAGGCGTATGCAATTTGATGCGAGTGAAAAAAAGATAAATCGAAACTTGTTTTTGTCATAAATGTTGATAAACTTTCGCGATTTGTACACATTATTAAAATATATATATTACGGGTCTTAATCGCGTGACCGTGGTCCCGTGGTCACGGGAAGACCTGTCTTCCCATGACCACGGCCGTTGCAATACGGTCGAAACGTCGGGCAATAAACAAGGTATTTTACCTTAAATTATTCACGCGATTAAGACCCGTAATATATATATTTTAATAATTGTTTTTGTCATTCATCACTGTGCAAATACTAAACTGCAAAGTTTTTTTACGAGAGTTAAAAATAACTAATTTCTTTTGTTAAATGTGAATAAATACCCGATAAAAGTGATAATTACGCGCGTGCTATATACAAGTTACAAGGTAAAGTAAAGTATTTTTTATTTTATGAGGAATTTACCTAAAACTGCAAATTTACGTTAGCATTTTTTTAAAACTAACTTTTTTATTACTAGATTATTTTATTGACTAGACAAAATAAAAACGATGGTTTTAGTGATAGTATAACTACTTAGAGGTTGTGTTTAATCAGTCTGTATGAATAAATAGAATATTTTTGTAATAATTATTGTTATCTTTAGATACTGCGATCCTGCTGCTACTGCGTTATTTACTGGAGGGCCAATTTCGTAAATAATGGATGTGTTGGTGCTATGGAAAGACGGAACTCAAAATATTGTCAATACACGAGAATTATTTCCCGTTCGAAAAGGTCAGAAGATTACGGTTGGTACTGATGGTATGGTACATTATGTGTTATAGGAGAATTAGAATCCTCTTTGTCTGAAGATGAATCACCACTTTCGTTTCATGCCTCTAAAACACATATGAAGAATGCAAAAAATTGCTGCGAGTACGGTAATTGTCATTATCCTATTTTGACCACTTGTATCAAATGTGCTTGTTTCTTGTGCACTGAACATTAAGAAGATGAAGCTCCCTGTTTTAATCATTTCGGTATTAAAACTATTTAGGTACCTACTAGAAAATGAGCACTACCGCTATGAAACAATTTTGAATGGCATGAAATATAATTTTACACACTCTACTGAGATGTTTTTATTTGTACTGACGAGGTGTTTAGTGCTTGCCCGCGTTGTTCATGTCTTCTTTGCTATGACCATTTTGACAACGATTGCTCAACCTGTAAAAAACATCAAACCTATGAAGCTTCCCTAACAAACCCTGCTTTATTTGAAAATAACCATAATAATATAGACCAGACTTGTGAATTTGCCAACTGCAATAATCTTATTTAGACTACTGCTTTGAATGTGCCTGTTTATTGTGCGATGCTCATTTTGAGTCGCTGCTTGATGTGCCATCATGTGCTGATCATGCTATAAGATATACAATCTGTTGAATCATTCGTTATCTGCTTTTGATATCCATAATGCAGAGAATATTTACTACGATTATGATGCAACCGTAACGTTATCTGATGCACTCGCAAAAGCAATTAGAGGATAATTTAGCCCCCGAAGACTTTGTAGTAGATGGCGCCCCTAGAAAAGGAGAAAGATCAGTAAAAGTAAAAAAGGAACACAGTGGTGACCCATTTAAGTGGACAGACGTTATGGAATTCCGAGTATTGTGATTTTTTTAAATTGAGCCACTTGGAAACGCAATGCAGATCCATATCACTTATGCGAGCAAATACGCAATGGCTGAGGACAAACGTCGAAAAATGAAACCAATATTTTAATAAAATATCCAATGAAAAATATGAAGACCTTATGAAAATGTGTAGCGGAGATACACCTATAATAAGGAATCGAAAACATGTTTCTTACTACCAAAACCTTCCCCAGGACTAAATAGGTAAAAAACAATATAAGTGGTGAATATTGTAAAAAAATCTTTGTTTGATTTCTGTATTAATATTAGTTACTAGTTCTTCTTTGTTATTTTCAGGATTAAGTATCTATAAATAAAGCCTAATCTTAATAAATACTGATTTTTATTTCATTTAAAGCAATAATACTCGGGCGTATATGAAATTACTAATATTGGTGGTACATCGCGAAAGGGCGTAAGTGAAACTTTTTTGAAAAAAAAGATTATATCTCTGTAATGAACTACAGTACACAAAAACTATAATTAAATATATAAACAGTGTTAGGTACTTCTTTAAATAAGTATCGTACCAAACACATAAACGTATTAGACATAAAGTTATGACAATACATAAGGGTACAATTTCATAAAAATGGCTCTCCTGTAAAATTTTGCAAAACACAGATACGCCTTTTCGTGTTTCGACCGACGATATATTCAACAAAGTCATTGAGTAGGTACATAAGTTAAATTTAACAAATAAACTGAAAATATCAACCGTTTATAATTTTTATGAAACGTCTAAGTTCTATAATTCGCCTGTATACAAAATGAGGTCATTAGTTTATAAAAATAAATACTTTTAACTACACAAGTGTGTAAATTGTTGTCATTTTCTAATAAACAGTAATAATAATTTCTCAGAATATAAATATCATATTTTACAAGAAAACGAATTGAGAAGGCAAACTATATTTGAAATGGAATATCCAGTAGGACTTCTGAGTCATCTTGCATTGTGTGCGCGGCCGCATGGTGCTTACACCAAAGCTTAGTGATACATACGCTTCGCAGTGTCGCGGACCACGATGAGGTGTTGTGCACTTGTACTACTTTTACTTGTTTTTGATACTGGATCGTGTAAACATGTAAGTAATGCATTAAGTTTAAAAAAAAAAGGTGATTTTAAAAAGTTTTTGGTGTTTTTTGGGTTTAAGTTTTTGATGAAGGATAGTTAAGTATTTTCTGAATTAAACTCACCCCAAATAATAAATTATTATTTGAAAGATGAACTAAAATAAATACTTGTCATTTAAGCACATTTAAGAAGTAGGTTTTAAGTTTTTAATGAAGGATAGGTAAGTTTTTCTGAATTAAACTCACCCCAAATAATAAACTATTATTTGAAAGATGAACAAAAATAGATTTAGAAGTATTTTTTTTTAATATTTAAAAAAATAAATAATATTACACCTTGAAACTCACGCAAGCAATAATTAAACTATGTAAACTGGTATAATGAAGTTTTAAATAACCTCCTACGGTGTGGTTGGGAGCATATTATTATATATTTTATGTATAGGTATTTAATAAAGTTAAATAATGTACAAATGCAGGTATATCTAACGTTTTTGTTGTAAGGTAGAATGTAGTATGATTTGAACCTATGCACTCAGGATATCATGAGTTTATAGGTTTCGTTTGTGAACTTGAATTTAAGAGTTTGTTATATTTGAACTTCAAATCTTCAATTAGATATACCTGCATTTGTACATTATTGAACTTTATTAGGTTTGTTGGATTTGAGCTTCAAATCTAACAAACTCTCAAATTCATATAGATATATAGATGACGTTAGTTAAAGATAGATGACGTTATTAATTTTAGGTAATCCACTAAAATTGCTGCTAATTTGGCAAATATGCTACATTTTTTTATTTTATATCACACAAAGTTTACAGACTAATAATCATATACATAGATAGTGTAATAGATATATGAGATAATGATCTCTTGTTTTTGCATCAGTCCTTTATTACGCTGTATAATATAATGGTGGCAACACTTTACTTTCAAATACAGTTTAAAAACAAAGAAACATTGTAAACATTGGCAATTTAAAAAGAGTGGCCGCGAGTTTTTATTGCCTTGTTCTTTTCTCCGGCTTTACCTATTGTTTGCGAACAGGCATTACATGTAAAAGTAGAATCGACTTTTCACAAGAGAAGTATTTTGCTTTCTAAGTGAATGAAGGTTTTTTATATTAATATTATAGATTACCAAGAACAAGCTTCCACAAATAGTTTGCAAATCAATTTAAAGTAGGTAGGTACCTATAGTAACATAAGTTAACATTTTAAGTTATGATTTTTAATAAACTAATAACCGCCTTAGTGGTTTTTTTACATTACATCGTATTATAATTTAAAACCCTTCATCGCCTACCACCTATATTTATCACACAACCATTTACCACACATCTGAGTGATCCCGGAGTAAAATTGATAATTCTTTGTCATATCTCACAATAAACAACGATTTTGCTTCAGTAAAATAGTGGTAATAGGTGGTTAAAGCCATAACTCCAAAAAGAAGTCGTAGGTGATTTAGGGTTAATATATTAAATATTTATATAAATGCTATTAAAGAAACCACGAGCGGGACGTTAATAGTAAATTACAAATCATTCTGCATAAATAATAATAACAAATTAAAGAGTTAAATAATCCCATTTCGCTCATAGGCGCGATTTTTAATGACACTTAGTTGGCGATTCGCCCACTTAACCCACCACATGCGCAGTCAACATAATTATCATTTAACCCTGCATCTGCAGTGAATGTGGCATGTCATTCGGTTGAACGGGTGCCGTGTGAACCATAATACAAGGGAACATGCTTACATGCTGGCGCAAAACATCTAAAGTACAGAAAATAAACTTCATAGAAACGCACTTGAGCGTCGCACACATAGTTATAATAATATTAATACTTTGTGATAACTCACACACATCCATCTGATACCAAATTAGGTTGACCCTGTACTACAGCAACCAGACAGCTGATAAACATAAATACTTATATTTTTCTAAATATTAAACATATTATAGATAAATTACATTTAGACACAGAATAAACCATTGTGCTCATCACACAAAGTTTTACAGTCGGTGGGACTCTAAGAAGTATCGAACCCACGACCTCTGGCTTACCTGTCAATAACCACTAGACCAGACAGACCATTCAAAAATAGCGATTTATTTATCCAGTTCCAAAGTTTGTACGAGTTTGATGAGAGTATAAAACATTATAGTTATGCGAGGAAATATGAGATGTCAATGTGTGTGCTTTGCGAAGTACGTTTGAAGATTACTTTCTGTACTCCCGGTACTATGTGGCGTTTAAAGCTACTGTTTTCTTGTTTGTTTTATAGTTCATTAACGTGTTCATTCGTTCATGAATGGTTTATTTATTTGCGTTAACGGATCGTTTGTTTAGATGTGTATATATGCCGTAAAATGGCAACTTGTGCGTAAAAATTAAAAAAAAATATTTTGAATGACTATTATAATTAGACACTTGCTTACCTGCAATTGTGTCCACACATATTCTAGCTTTCAGTTATTCAGGTATTTGGTTATCTTATTAAACACTATCTTATGTCCTTTCCCGGGACTCAAACTATTATACCTAATTTCTTCTTAATCGGTTCCGCGGTTTAAGCGTAAAAACGTAACAGACAGACAGATAGAGTTACGTGTACATAATATTGATTTGGATTATCTATGGCCGCAACCATATACGAGGACCTATTATAAATACCGGAATAATAAAAAAATCTTTATGCTATAATCTATATAATACGTTAAGTAAAAAGGTTGTACACCTTTTAACGAAAATTGCACTTACGGAGGAATATGAAATTTCGCCCACTTATAGTTTATATAGAGAAGGAGTGTGAAATGGCTATATTAAAAAAAAAAAAATTCTTTTTGGTCGAATTTCGACCAAGGGCGACCACTAGTAAGTAATAATAAATTATCTTATGACATTTTTTTGTTTTTGATTCAAATCGAATGACACCTATTATATGTATAAATTAAAACAAAGTCGTTAAATACTTTATCCTTCCTCATTGAATTGATTGTGACAGTTCAAGTGCATCTAAACGCTCACCAATAAAGCATTGAACCCCAGACCATTCATTTGCAAACCGCACGTACGTCATCCTTGCGTAATTGGTAAATATAGTGTCCGATATTTCTATTTATAAACGTTTTGTAACTGTTGTAAAGCTAGGTACATTTACTTCAGGTCAGTGTTTCTCAAAGATTACCTGTAGCTGTACCTAATAATGAATGGGTAGCATTTAAACAAGCGAATATAAATTCAAACTATGGGTGAAAAATTTACTGATTATGTCGTACTGAAATGCTAAGTGGGCGAAAGCGCTCGGAGGCCGGTGCCGCGGCACGCTCGTTTGCCTCGTGCGCAGGGAGTCAAAGTTTTAACCTAACCTAATCGAATCGATTTAGTGCATTAAATTGTAAGCATAGTACCTATATTGCGGCTCACAATTTTTGCATCCGTATTATTTTCGCCCAATATATTATTTTTTCGTACGGTTAATAATTTCCCTTAATGAAATATTATTAATTATTGTCAATATTTAAAAAAATATATATCACTTCACTGAAAGTAGGTAATACTATTTATATTATGTATGATTTTTTTAAGTTTTTGATTCCCATGCAATAGGTACGAGTAACCAGCTTTAGATAGAAACACTTATGTTTGTTAACAAAACAAGTTATTACTGTACTAATTACTGTATTGCTGTATGGTTAGACCACGACTGGTGTGAAAGACGCTTAAGATTTTATTGAACATTATATCTGGCTGGCCTGTTGGTCTAGTGGTTAGTGACCCTGACTGCTAAGCCAGAGGTCATGGATTCGATCCCACAAAGGATAAAAAATCATGTGATGTATATGGTTTATTCTGTGTCTGGGTATATTATCTATAATATGTATGTATTTAGAAATATATATGTTTATCAGTTGTCTGGTTGTCATAGTACAGGCTTTGCCTAGTTTAGGATCAGATGACGTTGAATGAGTTGTCCTAAGAGATAGTATTACTATAATAACTGATTTTAAACATAAAGAACTTTAAATAGAAAACATTACAACGCATAACAGAAAAGTGTGATCAAATTTCATCAGTGGACAGTAAATTTAAGGCATAAGTATTACATCCCATGGTCCCTATGGTGGATATGGTACATAAAACTTTTTAATCCATACATTTTAAATTTATAATTTTTTAATCGAAAAAACATTAATGAAAAATAATGAAAGTAATTTCAGAGGGCCTACCTAAGTTTTGATAAAATTATTTAAACCTAAGCACTCAATATTATCATGGGTACATAACAATTATTGATTTTACCACACCATTCTTTTGCACTTTGTACTTATAATTTAAAACAATCACAAATAAAACCACAAAAATGTTGAAAAACAGTGGTTTTCCTGCATTATTTTAATAGTTCTAGTGAACTGTCTACAGAAGCTTTATGATGTCATAAACAATTTGTAACCATAACGAAATGCAAAGGAACTTTAAAATCTGCGTGTAATTTTTCACAATAACTATCATCGTCATTGCCATCTTATTTGAACAAAGTGAATAGATTTTTTAAGTAGCCCAAATTGGCCAGGCAATCTAAAACTCTGCTAATATCAATTGTTCGAGGTCATTTGTATAAAGAGAGCATTGCATTGGCTGGGGAGTGATGGTGTACTAATCGTGTAATGACAGAGACTAGTATAGCCCAAGCCCGTTGAGAGTGGAAATCCGAAACAACTGAAGAGGGATTAGGTGCAGGAGGCCTACTCTATTTCAATGAAAACGAAGTTTCGATCAAAAATGATGTGGTGACATACAGAGCCAGGAACATCAATTCAATCCACTCGTGTCTGAAACTCGTCTATGAGTTCGGGCTTCTTGTGCTTATCCAAAAATAAATTAGAATAGTCCCCGTAAACTCGAGAAATTTAATAAAACGAAAATTCATGAATTTCGTTTTAAACAAAGAGAGTAGGCCTACAGGACTTTGTTTTCAAACACTTTTACCTCTCTGAGGCACGGTAGGGTATGAAATTTTTTTATAAAACGGTCAAATTTCCGTAGACCGTGAGTTGGTACATTGCTTAACCTCTCTCGTTCACTCCTTAGTGACACTAATCAGGTATTTAATATTATATTAGTACGTGTAGAACTCGAAAATGAGCCCAATTGACACCCTATCAAGACGAAACACTCAAAACTCCCAAACTAATAACTTTTATTTATTTCAGAACAAATACACACAATACAATCAACGCAAGAATGCTTCAATAAAATACTACACAAAACAAAACGACATCACTATTCCAGTGATGATACACTTAGATAAAGCACTAACAAGCATAATATCCAACGAATCAAAGCATAGCATTAGAGGAAAGTTCAAATTACTAGCAAAAGATATACTAAAAGATGCTGAGAACTTGTTCGCTCGTCCAAATCTATACCAGAAGATAAAATTTGAACTGCTAGATGTAAAATTAATAAGGAATGACTCAAAGAAAGTGAGGATGAATGAGAATGTTTCTCAATATTTGAAGAGCTACTGCGAATGGCAGGGAGACATGAAACTGGCGAAGAAGGAATGGTTTTACTCCGTGATGTTCACCGGCTTGGATTTGTATTATTTAGATCAACATGGAGCGAAAGTTAGAAGTAGTACAGGTATTTATTTCTATACTAGTCCCGCGCAACTTCGTCTGCGTAAATTTTCCCCGTTTTTGCAACATTTCTCATTGCTGCTCCGCTTCTATTGGTCGTAGCGTGATGTTATATAGCCTATAGCCTTCCTCGATAAATGGGCGAAAAATTCTTTCACTTAGATAATGTTAGATAACAGTAAAATAATTTTTCAATTCGGATTAGTAGTTCCTGAGATTACCGCGTTCAAACAAACAAACTCTTCAGCTTTATAATATTAGTATAGATTAAGGATTACACATTTTAAAGTAATGTTCTTGCATATACACCCATACAAGTTTAATTAGGTACAGCTTCTTTGCCTAGTATGTTTGACTAAAATTTTCTATAAATAACGTCCGATGTTAAAGAAAAAAAAACAGTCTTTTACAGTATTTATTTACGGAGTATAGTTAATTATGCGCTAGTAGTTAAAATAAACTAAAATAATAGTACCTTTTTTGTTATTTTTGTCTACTTGACGCCAAAAATCGAAACACAGGAGATTCAAAAAGCTTTTTTTTAAACTCCAATCAAATTTTAAATTTGTTTTTATTTTTGGTAATATATGAAAAGAGTCATAACATATTACTACAGCTGAACATGCAACGTGCATTCAAAACGTGTGACCGCCGAACTTTGAGATAATGACATTTATCAAAACAATAAATTATTATTATGACGTTGATAACAACATTGGCCTTGACCATCGCTATTTGTTTTTTTTTTTGTTCTGCGTAGATAGGTAGTTATTATAAGGGTTGGACTCCTTGCTTCCTATCAGAAGATTTATTTTTTATTGTACTTTTATTTCTTCCTTATTAATTATTAATTAAATAAACTACAGTTCAGTATTGAAGTTAGTTTATTTTTAAAATTTGGTATTTTTTATTCTCATTATATTTTCCTATTACGCGCCAAAATTAGCATGGATTCTAGAAACGAATTCCCTTTGATAGATACCTTATAAGCTATCAAAATTTCCTCGCAATCTTTTGGATTAAAGTTAAAAGATTAGGTCGGACTCTCAATCGTGAGTCGGATACTACCCATTATACTACCATTACATGCCATTGAACTTAGCTGGAGGGTTTAAACAGGAATGCTAGTAATGTGGGACCCACAATCCCACATTGCTAGTTATCTTTTAAAAAAAACAAACGCATTTGGTTGATCGACTGAAGTTAGATCGTCTGTCTCGCAGTGTTAGTACGTATTACTGCTGCACAAAAGTTCGTAGGTTTGATAGGCCACACAGGACAAAACTGATACATTAATATTTATACTTAACTATGTATAAAAATATGCGTTTGTAATTATAATTATAATTCAAATTTTGTTTAGACAGTCTCCTGCGACATAAGCCCCAATCCAGGAGTTGTCGTTTTAATAAAAAAAAACATAATTGATAAACTGTAACATATTTCAGGTCGAGGCTATGTGGGAGGCATGTGCAGTAAGAAGAACAGCTGCACAATGCTGGAATGGCATCCTGAAAACATCGCCTTCATACTAACACATGAAATAGCACACAGGTATTACATATACAATAATCGTGTACGTATCATATTTAACAACAATAAAACAACAATTCCGGTTATTAGGTATACATCTACTGTCAATGATGGTGTCATAGATAGTTGAGCGGTTACGCCAAAGCTTGCAGGCAATTGATGATTCTATATGATGAATCATTTCAACCATTTGTAAGATCACCTACAATAGTGGAACAAAGTGAGGCAAAAACTATTATAGACATCAATTTGATTGATTTCATTATAACTTAATGATAAACTCGACATAAGTTTGAAGCTTAGAATTGCTAACAACACAAAAATTTGTGCATCGCAGAGCTCTCATAAATGGGACGAATGGAATTGTACACTACCGATTTGACTGGTTTTTAGAAATCCTTATTTTGCACACATTATCTGATAGACTGTGTGTCCGACTGCTACGCAAGAGGTCGTGGGTTCGATTCCCACACGGGACACCACTTTGTGTGATTCACAAATTGTTGTTCCGAGTCTGGGTGTACTTTGTCCGTGACTTGTATGTTTGTAAAGTCCCCTGCGACACAGGGCTTATACCGTACTGCGGGATTCGTCTAAATAAAGAAATGAAATTATCTTGTTTTAAATTTGATTTCAGTCTCGGTGTATCTCATGACGGACCTCCGTACAACGAGTGTAAGGTGCAGAGGTACATCATGGACGCTAAGTATAATCCTAAGAAACCCGCCAAAACCTGGTCTGTTTGCAATAAGAGAGAACTTGATAAATATCTCAAGTAAGTTGCTTTACTTATTTTATCTACAGCCTGTCATCTCATTACAGTGTGATAAACTTTACAAATTTGATTATTTGTTTGCATTGAATAGGCTTCGAAACTACTGGTCCGATTTAAAAAATTGTTTCACTATTAGAAAGCTACATTATCGGGGAGTAATATAGGCTATATTTTGTTGTCAAAAAAATTAAAGATCCCTACGAAAATTGTTTAAATAAGTGTAATCATTTCAATTATCCACATTAAACTTACGTACAGGTGACAAATAATAATACTAATATTAAACATCAATTTTCGTAGGAATCTCTAATTTTTTAACAATAAAATATAGCCTATGTTACTCCCCTATAATGGAGCTTCCCGATGGTGAAAGAATTCCCCAAAAATTGCAATAATGCGAAGTCGGAGCAGACAGCTAGTATCTAATAATTAATCACCGTTGCTGATTTTTGTAGCCATCTTTTATTGTAATTTTTGATTCTACCTCCAAAGTCCTACTGATTGATTACAAGATTCTACCTCCTAAATCCTAGATACTAGTTGTGTAGAAATTTAGACCGTTTTAATCTGAATACTTTACATTTGAACACAGGTATTCAAAATCGCCAAAAAATATTAACCAGTGTTCTGGTCATCATTATTGTGTAATGCTTATCACAGTTTGTCAATTGACTTGTTTTTTTCAGGAGCAAAAAGGCGTGGTGTTTACAGCCAGACTCTCCAATAACATTGTTTAATTAAAAGGTTAATTTGATTAGACAATCGCTCTTCTTGGTGCATCTTTCCACGTGACCCCAAAACACGTTTTTGCGATATCAGAATTTTGGCAACAAATGGATATAAACACATATCGGGTATTCTTTGGCGAAAGGATAATTAATGACCGAGAATAATTTGTCCTCACCATATGGAGTATAAGAAGAATATCCCCATAAAAATGAGTTAAATAAGGGTGATGCTACAGTAGCAACTGCGTAAAAATAAAAATTCCTTCACACGTCGCTTGCACTCAATCCGTCTACATCGCTACTTTCATACCCTTCTTCATCTACGCTAGCGTTACTTTGGACGCTTTTGAATTGTTATTTACAGCTTAGAGTTCGACACTTTTTCACCTTCTCTTTTAAAGAGGTTCCTCTGGATACTTATACTCCTTGCTCTCCTAAGAAAAAGTTTGACTGCGAGTCTAGTTTCTTGATACTACGAAATGAAGAGACGAGCGTGTCGTGCGCCTAATAGAAAACATCACCCCAGCCCCTATCAGTATCAGTGCCACTTAAATCCTTGTTTGGCAAACATCTGAATGTCCGGTGACATTTAGATCTTTAGGTACGTCCTCATTTAAGATATTAGTTTATTTAAAATGAGGACGTACCTAATTAGTTCATTAAGTCTTGTTAACCGAAACACAGTGATGTGTTAACATCACTATTTCACGGTAAAATAACTGACACTGTTGTGGACAAGCAACCTAGCTTAGGCCTACCACTCAAGCTCGCTTTCACGTAACGTATTTTTTTTTTGGTGTTAATCACAACGCTAAATTTTATATTGATAGATATCACTTGCCACTTCAAAACCCTGACTGTGGAAGTGCAGTTGTTAAAATTTAATGTTCTTGCACTTAAAACATTCCTTTTTAGTCAAATTACAGTTTTTGAAATAATGACTTATCCAGTCCAATCCTGGAATTGAGGTGACTTGGTACTTACTTAGCTAATTATTTAAATACTCAAGAATAAATTCCTCATAAACTTCGCGGGAGATTTATAAGACTGTTAATGTGCATTTAAATTAGAGAAAGGATAATAAGCTACAATCAAGTGACTTGGGTCCGGATTCGATTCTAGCACAAGTCACAAGACGCCTACAGAAGGAAACCTTTCAACCTTTCACAACGTGAGGATCTAGAAAATAGTGTTGGCGCCAACGTTGGGAGGTGTGGATCTAGAATAACGCTAGGTTATTATATATTGTAGATTCACAAGTTGGACTAGTGGCGTTAGGACCAAAGTTGGGGCCAACGTTTGCAGCCGGTGATACAGACATCGCTTACGGATAGCGCTGGATTTAGGATTATTTCGAGGCAGGGGCAAAACTTGATGATGGCGTGTTTATGACGGGGCAACATGTGTCCCAACCAGCCAAGTGTGAGTCGCTCGCATGACGGGGTGTGCATTTGATTCAACACCGGTACATCAATCACCACCGAGGGGGCAATTGTCTTTTAAAACACACAAGTTCAGTGTCAGAAATCTCCAAAAAAGGTCTTTCAATTGACTCTGGGGGGGAGGGGAGGGGGCAATTACCCCTGTTGCCCTCCCTTTGTATCCGCGACTGACTTCATCCCTGTGCGTGCGACTCACACTTCGCCGTGTTAGTCCACACACACGGCCGAAACGGGGGTGTTAACGCAAGTGTGAGTGCCTCGCGCCGACGGGCACTCCTTGTTTGCATTTGGCTCCAATTCAGTGGCGGATCCAAGGGGGGTCCAAGACACCCCCCAATCTTTCACCATTCACCCATTCGATTCGTGTAAATGGTGCAGCAACGTCTCTATCTGGTCCCTCCTCTCTTCCCTAGATCCGGCACAACTCACGGACAAGGTATCTCGGACCACTTTCTTTTGAAGGTGTTCCGAGATTCTGTATCCGCGAGCGATGTCTTTGTATGCGCTGCCGAATTATCTTTTGTACTCTCGGTAGTTTGTGATTTTAGGGACTAATAGAATATTAAGCATATTAGTGTAGGTACAGTCTCAAACAGGGGTTCCAAAAATTGGAATGATGTTATGTTTGTAACTAATAAACTAATAAAAATTAGTAAAAATTCGTTAGTGTTTTATTAATAATAACCTTGTTTTCAAATGTCAATACAAATTTACCTTTAGAAGGCATAGCAATGATTAGTATTATCTAGAAAGTATTTATTATTTGTTTCATTCCATCTTTCTCCCTATATACTACAACTAAATACTTACCTGTATTATACTTTTTTTATATAAAAATTCCAGTTAGATTAGGCTATCCTTACTTATATTTTATAATCAACTAAAACAATTAGCTTGTAGCGTTATTTATAGCGAAAGACGCCTTTATAAATAGTACAGCAAGAGCGTTACAGATACTATATTTTTATTGCTCTTATCATATGTACAGGCGCTTGTAATTCCTTCATACAGTATCTGACCTTAAGGAGGCGCGCGCCTTAGCGGTCGCCTTATGACAAAAGCTATTGCAAGCTTATGCAGTGCTGCGATTTTAGGAGATACTGCGCTAGTGGGAGAACGCGTGACTCGATAGATGCGTTTGAAAGCTTAAAAACCTATTTATCCAAATTGTTACTATTTGAATATGCGCTCGTTTATCGCGGTAGATATAGTGCAGTGTTCCACAGGTTGTAGGGACACTCCTGTGGACCATCAGTTACGACAAGGAGTATTTTTTTTCACAATACCTACCTATCGTCGGACTGCGCTACAGTGCCCTGAAGAAGTGTCGTCCCTTCGTAAGGGCTTAAGAAAATATCTCGTGGCTTAGGCAGAGGGAAACAATGTCTCCTTTCATTTCTTTTGCACTGATCGTAATGACCTGCAAAGTTTCAATTCCGCGAACTTGGTCTACTGTTACTCGTAAACTTGTAAAGCCTATTTAGCTGTGATAGTTTTCCTTTTAATTTTGTTATATATACAACTAGGCTGATTTTTTACATCTTCAAAAACAAACATTTAGCTGGCGGGGGGAGGGGATACTTTGACCTAACAAAAATGTACACCTTAAGGCTTAAATATTTCATAAACGGATCCCTATCGAAAAGGGAAATTTACAATCTCTAAATATTTTTAAAAGACTTCTCGAACAACAACTTACACGATGGGAGAAGATAATAAAAAACACATCCCCAGTTTACGTGTAGAAAGGTAGGTACCCGAAAATGTTGTTTTTTTTTAATTTATTCTATCACTTTGTCGGCGTAACTAATATGTATATCCATGCCAAATTACAGCTTTCTGATACAAAGAGTCTGTGGACAGACAGACAGACAGACAAAGCGAAATTATAAGGGTTACGTTTTGTCATTTTGGCTACGGAACTCTAAAAAAAATAGTTATGAGTGTTACCTATGGAACTCTAAAAAAAATAGTTAAGAGTGTTACCTATATGTGACTGTGTAAATCTAATTGGTATAGTTTCATACCACTTCATTTCATTTAACACACCATTTCATTTAACACGTTTAAGTAGCATTCAAATTGCACGCATTTGTAATAAAATAACCATTAAGTAAGTATGTATAACAATAATAATGAAAATTTAAAAAATCTTTATTCATTTAGGAAGCAAAATAATACACTGGTGAAAATTCGATTCTACATGTAATGGCTGTAGACCTACTCTGTTTCTACACGAACGACGATATTCATGAATCGTCGTTTCCTTAATTTTTCCAAGTTTACAGGGACTATTCTGATTATTTTTTATAAGGATAAGCACAAGAAGTTCGAACTAACTCACGATTTTCTGGAATATGTGGATTATATAAATGTTCCTGGATCTGTATTTCCACCTCATTTTTGATCGAAATTTCGTTTCCATTGAATTAGACTAGGCTTCCAGATCGCAAATAATAGGTAAAGCTAAAGAAAAGAACGAGGCAATAAAAACTCGTGGCAACTTTTTTCAAATTGCCAATGTTTCTTTGTTATTAAACTGTAGATATATATGTAGGTATGGTGCTGCCACCATTATAATAAACACCATATTAAAGGACTGGTGCAAAAACAAGCATGCGACTGCCTCTGTGGCGTGGTGGGAGTGTGTCCGACTGTTACGCAAGACGTCGTGGGTTCGATTCCCACACGGGACACCACTTTGTGTGATCCACAAATTGTTGTTCTGAGTCTGGGTGTAATTTATGTCCGTGACTTGTATGTTTGTAAAGTCCCCCGCGACACAGGGCTTGTACCCTACTGCGGGAGCTGTCTTTTAAAAAAAAAAAAAAAGAATCCAACCCATTAAACTACCGACGTGAACCCACTTCTAACACAAGTCTTTGAGTGTAATTGGAGGGGTTAACAAGATTGCTAGTAATGTGGGAGTTGGGACCCAATCCCATATTGCTAGGTATCTTATTAGAAAAAAAAACAACATTCAATAAGCGGTAATTTATCTTAAAGTACAAATCACACATAATCTCCATCAGTGCTTACGTTTTCACCACCATCATAATGTATTAAATACGATGAGATTACAGAATCTTTTATATGGCTAACATTGGCATTGGCACACAAATAAAACGGCACTTGCTTTCACTTGTCTTTATTAGCGTTATAATTAACTAGCTGTCCCGCGCAACTTCGTCTGCAAAAATTTTCCCCGTTTTTGCTACATTTCTCATTGCTGCTCCGCTACTATTGATTGTAGCGTGATGTTATATAGCTATAGCCTTCCTCGATAAATGGGCTATCCAACAGTAAATTTTTTTTTTTCATTCGGGCCAGTAGTTCCTGAGATTATTGCATTTAAACAAACAAACAAACAAACTCTTCAGCTTTTTATTATTGGTACAGATTAATGACAAGCATTATAGAATCTTAGTTAAACATTATGGGGGCTTTGGTGAAGATATTATAGGCACATGTTTTATTTTTATACAGAACGCGGTATAAATGTGAAAGTCTGTCTGTTACGTTTTAACGCTTAAACCGTTGAACCGACTTAGATGAAATTTGGTATGAAGATAGTCACGGAAAAAGATCTATAATAGTTTGAGTTTGATAATAGAGTGCGTGCCTAAAACCTAATACCTACTTATGCCTTAAGCACGTTATGCGATGGCAAGTGATAATATGATTTTATTTATTTCATTTTTATAAAAGACGACTCCCGCAGTAGGGTTCAAGCCCTGTGTCGTGGGGGACTTTACAAACATACAAGTCACGGACACAAATTACATCTAGACCTCACAAAGTGGTGTCCCGTGTGGGAATCGAACCCAGGACCTCTTGCGTAGCTGTCGGACACATTCCCAACGCGCCACAGAGGCAACAAATTTTATACAAAATCTAGAGCGGAAAATTAAGATTACTTATTAACCCCTACCGATATCCGACATGTTACATAAATTCACAAGGTAATTCGGTCTAGTATGTGAACTGTGGTTTTTATCTTAAACGACCGGCAATGTTGCGCAGGCGCCGCACAGTTCTCACGCACGCCCCGAAAACTAGATCTGTCTAGGGCTGTGCTATACTAACAGTATTGAAAAAGATGTTTGCTTAGTTTACTGACAGATATAATACTTTGAAGCTTATCTATACTAATATTATAAAGCTGAAGAGTTTATTTGTTTGTTTGTTTGAACGCGATAATCTCAGGAACTACAGGTCCGAATTGAAAAATTATTTTACTGTTGGATGGCCCATATAACGAGGAAGGCTCATCAAACTACGACGAATAGAAGCGAAGCAGCAATAAAAATGTTGCAAAAACGGAGAAAATTTACGCAGACGAGGTTGCGCGGGTCAGCTAGTATTATATAAACGGATCCCTAAGTCGAAAAATAGTCTAAGACTTAATACTGCGTGCGTGGCACGGTGGGTGTATATTCGACTGCCACGCAAGAGGTCGTGGGTTAGATTCCTACACGGGACACCACTTTGTGTGATCCACAAATTGTTGTTCCGGGTCCGGGTGTACGTATTTTGTTTCTGTGACTAGTATGTATGTCAAGTCCCCCGTGACACAGGGCTTGTACCCTACTGCGGGAGTCGTCATAAAAAAAAAGTCTTTACAACCACAAGATGGCGGATATGAGAAAAAAACACATCCCCGCTTTAGCTGTAGGTAAAATGTTATTTCAAGATTTTATTTTACCACTTTGTCGGCGTAGTTATTATGTATATCATTGTTTTTAAACTTTCGCGATATTTACACATATTAGAATATTAACAGGACTTAATCGCGTGAAATATTTAAAGGTACGACGCCTTTTATTTACCCGACGTTTAGATCGAATTGCAACGATCGTGGTCACGGGTCGGCTGATTGGAGCTTAGCGATGTCTCCGTGAGGCGCGGGGTTTTTAACTACCCTCGCCTGGTCTTGATAATTTTGAAAAATTTTACTGTCGGTACTTCTACACACTACACTCACTACGTCTTTACACTGAGGCGCGGTGTCTGTACTGCGACGATTGCATTTGTTGTTAACGGAGTTCCAAGATGGTGAGAGCCGGTATCCATCTTCTCGGTTGAAATTTTTGTACTTTTTGATCTCAACCGCCTCTCGCACTATCCTGGAATAATAGTGGCGATCGTTGGAAAGTACCTGTGGCTTATGCAATTCTATCCAGTGATTTGGTCCTGATTCCAACAAATACTCAGCGATACCAGACTTGTACACTTGATGATATTTTACAGCCGTGATATATGTTCCTGACTCTGTCTGTTCTTTTGGTACTTTCAACTACCGCAACTGCAATCCATCTTGTATAAGCCAGGTGTTTGGAGAGGAATCACATCTCTTGTTGTTCGCAAAAGCTTCGAGACCTTAGAGCGCGGACAGTCTTAATGGAGTAATGTTTTAATACTGTTCCAATTTTGCCCGTCACTCCTTTAATATATGGCATAAAAGCTGGTACTCTCTCGTCATTTACTTCTGGTTTCCTGCTCCGTGGACATCGTTGGTTACGTCTGTATCCGTTGATTCTTAGTACCTCCCGAACATGTGCAAGTTCAGCCTTCAAATGTTCGGGGTCGCAAAGGTCGCTCTGTTAGTTAAAAAAGCTACAACGGATTGTAAGTGGAGCGGATGGTGGTGTGATAAGGCGTCTAAATATCTATCGGTATGTTTAGGTTTTCGGTATACTGTGTGTTCATGGGAACCGTTTGGTCTCGCAGATACTTTTACGTCGAAGAAAGCCAACGACCTGTCTACCTATTTCAAATGTGAATTTGATATTTTAATGGAAACAGTTTAGGTACTCAACGAATGGTTCTTTTATTTTTATACGTCATCATATATCGTCACATAGCTTGACGTGAGACGCGTGTAGATCTATAACCTAAATAACTGTTATTTATTGATTAATATAAGCAATCAACGAGTACCGTACCGCACTTTTATGTACATTGTTGTAAATTATTGTTTTTAAACTTTCGCGATTTTTATACATATTAGTTATATTTCGGGTCTTAATCGCGTGAATTATTTAAAGGTACGAACCTTTTATTTACCCGACGTTTCGATCAAATTGCACCGATCGTGGTCACGGGTCGACTGATGGCAGCTTAGCGATGTCTCCGTGAGGCGCGGGGTTTTTCAACTACCCTCGCCTGGTCTTGATAATTTTGATAATTTGTACTGTCGGTACTTCTACACACTACACTTACAACGTCTTTACACTGAGGCGCGGTGTCTTTACGGCTACGATTACATTTGTTGATAACAGGGTTCCAAGATGGTGAGAGCCGGTATCCATCTTCTCGGTTGAAGTTCTTATACTTCTTGATCTCAACCGCCTCGCGTACTATCCTGGAATAATAGTGGCGATCGGTGGAAAGTACCTGTGGCTTATGCAATTCTATCCAGTGATTTGGTCCTGATTCCAACAAATGCTCAGCGATAGCAGACTTGTAAACTTGACGGTTTTTTACAGCAGCGATATGTTCCTTGACCCTGTCTGCGATTGTCCTTTTAGTCTGTCCGATATAGGAACTACCGCAACTGCAATCCACCTTGTACACTTCAGGTGTTTGGAGCGGAATAACATCCTTTGCCGTTCGTAAAAGCTTCGAAACCTTGGAGTGCGGACTATATACAGTCTTAATGGAGTAACTCTTCAATACTGTTCCAATTTTGTCCGTAACTCCTTTGATGTATGGCATGAAAGCTGGCACTCTGTCAGCATTTACCTCTGGTTTTCTGCTCTTTGGACGTTGAAGGTTATGCTTGTATCCGTTGCTTCTTAGTACCTCCCGAACGTGTGCAAGTTCACCCTCCAAATAAAAGGTTCGTACCTTTAAATAATTCACGCGATTAAGTCCCGAAATATAACTAATATTGTTGTAAATATTTGTTAAATCATACATGTATAAATAAGGGGCCCTGGTGTCCTGAAACACAAGCCTCGAGCTTAACTTAGGCATCAGTCTCCCACAATAAATTACTAAAATGAAAAAAATAATAGGATTAAGATTGTTAAAATGAGACTAAATGTAATTGTTGTGGTGAGGAAATAAAGACTATTGTAATTATAATAATAACCTCTTTTATATGCTTCATCCAGATGTTGGCCATCACCGGTGCTACTGGGCTACCCAAAGCCACTCCGTCTATCTGGAGGTAATAATGTCCACGGTAGAGAAAGTTGTTACCCTCTAAACAGTTTCTAAGCAGAACATTGGGTAAATAAAAAGTTCTTACCTTTAAATATTTCACGCGATTATATATTTAGTATTACTATAATATTCTAATATTATGTATATCCATGCAAAAATACAGCTTTCTAGTACTAAGGGTGTCTGAGCTATAGGTACTAAAGCCTAAGCTTAGCAACCATTCATTATTTATTCAAAAGTAATAAATAATGAATGGTTGCTAAGCTTAGGCTCAAAGCAACTTTGTTAATAAACATTTCACATCTATCTCGGCTTTCTGGGGACATGGCGACTCTATAAGGGTTCCTTGTTTACTACGGAACAATAATTAGTTTTGAGTAAGAGTAGCAATCAAACCATATCTACGTACGAAGTTGAAAACAAACTGTTAATCGATAACACCTACCAACAGAAATTTTGATTAGGTACTGTAGGTAAATATAATATTGTATATTATATGGCTTGCTTAGTGAGATCTTCTTTAGCACTTTTCGATTGCATTAATGTGAAGAAGTGACTACCCACCAATCTACCTACCTACCTACCTATTTGTCTTCAAAAATTAAAAAGTAGAGGTACAAAGTATATTATCATCATCGTATCATCATCATCATCATCATCATCGTATCATCATCATCATCAGCCCATATCGGTCCACTTATGAACATATGCCTCTTCTAATTTACGACACAACACAGTCCATTCCAGCGACCTGCTTCAGGTCGTCGGGCTATCTGGATGGAGGCGGCCTACGTTTGCCCAGCGGCCTTCGATCCTTCCTATAAAAAGTAGGTACTGACCTCAAATTTATGAATTAAACTCATAAATTTTAATTCTTGTAGGTATCAAATTACATATCCAGTTAAGTAAACAAAATGAGAGTGCATATTGCCGTCAAAACAATAGCGTCGAGTGACCCACATTCACAATATGGCGCCTCACTTTTTATTTTGACGCTAATAAAAATTATTTTACAATGAGATGAGACCTTTCATTTGCGAGAATTCAAAAATACCTACTTTCTCCGAAACAATACTCAGATTAGTAAGTGCATCTTAACAATAAACATTGCTTGCAGGTTTGCTTAAATTAAGGTGAAAATTATTTCTGTTCATGGTATTATTTCAGATAATCGGAAATTTTATTATTTAAAGTTAATACCTATGTAATACAATTATAACAAGCGAATGTGTTGTCTTTGAATTTTGTTAGATAGGTACATTTTCAAAATAGAAAAGGTGAAGACAAAACATTTACAATTGCTAGTTAAAATACTGATAATAAATTAATAATAAGGAGAAAATATGTACTTAGTAGGTAAATAGGTACTTGTGCGTAACAAATCTTGATAAACCTAACTGATAAAATAAACAACAAATATCTATCAAGAGAATGGAATCATAAGAAAACAAAATACAAACATTAGTTGTGGGTCCGATTCTTGCACAAACAACATTTATGTCTTTTACAGTCTAATGTTTTGTTAGTGCGAAAACAACTATAAAACAGACAAATCTGTTACGGCAATTTGTGGCGGCAATGCTGTGGCCGGCAACATGGCAATACTCTCCAATATTGAATTGATGCCATGGCGGTTGCCGGACGATCGCTGAGCGATCGATTTTTTGCTATGTTGCTCGCCCAATTTTGTTGTTGTTTCAGTCGCTCTCTATTTTATTGTTGCCGGGTTGTGTAGCTCGTTTAGGAGACTGAATTATGCGCTTTACAATTGCAGACATATTGCTATTAATGGCCGAGCAATTAGTTGCCAATAGTGCCGCCACAAATTGCCGTAAAAAATTACCCGAGACTTCCGTAGCCAAACCGGGGCCAGAAGCGAACCCCCTATCTGGACTATGTTACTAGATATCAAATTTTTCCATCTCTTAATGCTTGTGAGTTAGGCCCCCGCAGCGCCATCTAGTCGGTAGTTAAAGAACTATCACGGCTTTTGTTATTGCTTCGTTACAGAGAGCATTTTAACAAATTATGATGACGCAGGCCGAATATTTTTGAAAGATAGAAATGCAATTATTGTATTTGTAAAGTAATTGGCAAGAAATGCCTATAAAAATTACTTCAAAAATGACCCGTTTAGACGCCACTTTATAATACGATGAGCAAGTACGTGCCAAACAATGTCTAGGTATCTATGGTCAACTTAAAGCTCATACGTGTTTATCGACATAAAATTCAGATCACGTCCTCAGGTACATTTATTTCTATACGTGTATCTCGAAAACGCTACACTTATTAGTATTCGTTGTAAACTCAAAACTGAAAGTTACACTTTTGTAGAAAGTGAGAACAGGTGAAATGTAAAAGGTATAAAGTGACATGTTTATGGTAATACATGCTGACGTTTATCCTTATAAGTATAGTTGATGTTTATCTTTATGGTGGACTAGCTTAGTAGCTAGTTTTTGCAACATTTCTCGTCGCTGCTCCGCTCCTATTAGTTGTATCGCGATGTGATATAGCCTATAACCTTCCTCGATAAATGGGCTATCCAACAAAAAAATAATTTTTCAAATCGGACCAGTAGTTCCTGAGATTAGCGCGTTTAAACAAACAAACAAACAAACTCTTCCGCTTTATAATATTAGTATAGATATAAAAATATTTGGTTGCAGATGTTTTTTATACGCTTTTATTATGTCATTCTGCAAAGGTTTTTTTGCCCAACTACGGTGCAGTCAAAAAATAAAGGCTCTGCTATGATCATAAAACTTTGACATGGGCTCATTAAGCCCGTTGGCAGATCCTGAGGAGTCTAAGGGTTAGTAACACTGCCCTTCTATCTGTAGTATTAGTATGAGGGACTACCTCGTACAAAGTGACATGACGTTCATAAGCCGAATCTAATGACCATTCTGTAGACATTTTTAGCACCTATGACAGATGACCGTTCTTAATATTCTTGTTCCACAAGTATAGACTTTCATTTAATTTTATCAAATGACCCTATAATTGTCAAATTTAAATTCATTCTTTCATTTGACTGCCTCTGTGGCGCGGTGGGAGTATGTCCGACTGCTACGCAAGAGGTCGTGGGTTCGATTCCCACACGGGACACCACTTTGTGTGATCCACAAATTGTTGTTCCGAGTTTGGGTGTACTTTGTGTTCGTGACTTGTATTTTTGTAAAGTCCCCCGCGACACAGGGCTTGTACCCTAATGCGGGAGTCGTCTTTAAAAAAAAAAATTGGAAATCTTGTCATTGTCGGTGGTAGTCTGTCCAGGGTACTAGAAGGTACTATAGAGGTCAATGACTAGTATGCAGTAAATAAACAGTTGTATTGATGCCTAGTGGCGAATGCGTTATCCGAAAGCAATTGAGTAGTTGACTACAAGAATAAATTACTATTTGATACAAATTAGACAATCATCATCATCATCATCATCATCATCATCATCATCATCAGCCTATCGCAGTCCACTGCTGAACATAGGCCTCACCAATTGCTCGCCACTTTTTTCTATCTTCGGCTTCTCGCATCTAGTTCCTGCCAGCCGTTTTGCGTAAATCATCACTCCACCTGGCCTGAGGGCGTCCTACACTACGTTTACCCCAACGGTTGTCTGTTCTTCGGCTAATGTCTTAAAATGCATTGAAAATAAGTGTTTTTCCTCAATATAACATGTTTTTGAATTTAAAAACATTTAAACGAAAACTAAAAGTAATGATGGTCTGTTGGTATATCCACACATCAAAAGTGTCTAGGGATCAAGCATTTTTATGCGGATTTCTTGAGATTGAGATGTGGCTTTGTAATAAATTTATGATTTTATAAATTTATATGGATCCTTTTTGGTGCATTTCATAATTTGAATCAGGAACTGTGAATCAAATTCGAGTAAAAGATGAAAATCAGCTGTCAATATTTTCCCTATAAAAACATACAACGCATTGAAGACATTATTAGTCCTACTGTTTCCCTACTACTGATTAAAACCAACGTTATTATGGAGCGGCGACGTCATTTAAGCAGGGAAGAAATGCTCAGAGCCGTGGGAATGATAGAAGCTGGTTCCCGGCAACGTACTGTGGCTTTAGCTCTGAATACAAGTCAGAGTGTTATCAGTCGACTTTGGACACGTTACCGAAGCACTGGTACCGTGGCTGAGCGCCATGGAGGACGGTATCGCTGCACCACACGGAGACAAGACCGATACATTCAAATCTTAACTCGAAGAGGTCCAACAATAACCGCAATGATGTTAGCCGTGAGGCTTCATCACTCTTCAGGGAACTTAATTAGCGACCAAACAGTCAGAAACCGCTTGCATGAAGTGAACCTTCATTCCTGAAGACCGCTACGGGTACCACCTATAGCAATGCACAATCGTAGGATTCGATATCAATGGGCTCTTGAACACAGAAATTGGGCAGAAGAACAATGGCGTTTCGTGTGCTTTTCTGATGAGTCTCGTTTTGGTATGAGACCGGATACAAGACGTATACGACACTGGAGAACCCCTGGACGCCAACAGCGATTAAAATCCTGCCAGGAAGTCCATCCTTATAGTGGTGGAACCATCATGGTATGGGCGGGTATTTGGATCGGCGGAAGAACTGAGTTGATTTGGATCAGAGGCAACCTCAACGCTCAAATTTATGCTGAGACGATTGTATCAGACGTCATCGTTCCTCTACAAGTGCAAATCGGTCCCTTATTTCAGTTAATGCATGATAATGCACGACCGCACACCGCAAGAGTTGTAAGACAGACTCTCGCCGCAGCTAACATCAATGTCCTGCCCTGGCCTGCTCAGTCGCCAGACTTGAACCCGATTGAGCATGCATGGGATATGCTACAGAGAAGAGCTCTGCCGAATATGGAGGGTATCCAGTCGCAAGAAGACCTTTTTTTGTTGTTGCAACGAACATGGGCGGCCATTCCACAGCGTGATTTGGATGAACTCATTTTGAGTATGCCAAACCGATGTTCTTGTGTTGTTAGTGTTCGCGGTAGAAACACGGATTATTAATTGTTTAAGTTACCCAATAAAATTTTAAAGAAAACTGTTATTTCAGTCTTTTTTTCGAACTTTAATGTTAGTGGTTCAAATGTCAAAAATCCCTTTATTAGGAAAATGGCAAATTTCTTTATTAATGCAAAGGTGACTTGGTTTATCGTTACTGTGACAAACGAAAACACTTTATTTGATGAATCCTTAAAGAAATAAAAAAAAAAAAAACAATCAGGAGAAAAGTTATTGCAAAAATATATGTTGATCCCTAGACACTTTTGATGTGTGTACTATAGTTGGTGGTAGGTTGTTATTCCATACAAATTTCTATTTGAGCTTGTCGTTTTGTCATTTCATTAAAAGTATTTAGTTAAGTACCTAGGAGCCATCCATCATCACCATCTTTATACTGATTATGAGCCCGAAAGTGTGTGATTGACACTTCATTCAATGAAATCCGTGGACTGTGGACACATTCATGGACTGTTATTAACATAATCCTTTCTTTTAGCTTCACCGTAGTCGGACAAAAAAGCCTTGTCGTAAAGTTCTGCTCCTATAACCCCGTCCTAAATTCCCCAATTACACCGAATTTACAAAATTACAATTGTAAAGAGTTAAAGATAATGATTATACAATACGCTTTGTTCGAGACCCAGTGGCACACAGACGGACATACAGTTAGGTTATTCATTAACACTGGATCGCTTTTTTAAATGCTGATATGTTAAAGACAAAGGAGCAACGGTATATAGATACGCTTGAAGGGTTCCATGTAAGTATGTGAGATTTAGAAAGGACTTAATTAAGAATGGGCTCAGATTTTACAAAAAATATGTACTTTTTCTAGTCCTAGTCTTTGTTATTTATTGATAACACATTATTTTTATGATAATTTATACATTAGACTTTCATTTGGTTCTTAGAGCCATAACAATTTTGAAAACCTGCAGTAAAACTTTTCTTATGGTTGATCATATCACCAATCTTAAGAAAACTCTAAATTTGATAAAAAACTAAAGATATAGGTTTATCTACACGATGTAATTGTCTTGTAGTTTCAAGTGCAATAATTCAATGAAATAAATAAAGGTACGTTTACACAATACTATGGTGTTGTTTAGACCATACAAGCCATTTATTGTATGCAATAGACACGAGATTTGCATCGTGACCTATCTATTTTTATTTTTACGCTATTGCATAACTTTTATCGCGGGCTCGGGCTTTGAGCGCGGCGACCGAATCAAGAAATTCCGTAACGAAAATAAAACCTAACACCTCCACTCCGCCTACCATGTAGTATGGTACGACTGTACGAAGATCGCACGAATCGAGACGAGCTGGTTCGAAATGTAATGGAAAAAAATAAAATAAAAAAAAACCTTTTTTTTTATTGCATAAGTTAACAAAAAATGCTATGCAATACCGCGGCAGTCCCCGAGCGAAACGAAGTTACTGTCAATAGTGCAGAATATGTACACATCCACTTGGATTGGCCACGTGATATATTTCAATTTCATAGGTTTTGTACCATTTTTTGCATTAACGACATCGCTATTCGAATATGACATTGTCTAGGCCCACAGTATGGAACTGTTTAAGATAAGATAAGATAAGACAAACATTTATTTTTTAGTATATGGTACATTGAGTTCTTACAGTAGGTAAACATATTGTTCCGACATTGCACCCTCAACCTTAGCAGTGCGCTCGATATATACTTCTTGGCACACTTGGCACATCTTCTGCCTCCGTCAATTTAGCAGAATACAGAATATCCAGTATTGCGGCGCTGTTGTAGTAAGTGATCTTCTTTAGGAGAATACGTTATCAAGAGGATGTACACGCAAGCTGTCAAATTTCACTATCGTAGCAATTATAGTGGATTGACGATTGAATTTTATTTAATGAAAATATAATTTATTTTTTTATAACTATATTGCTACATACCAATAGGTAGGTACTGTTAAGGAAAAAGAAATTATACTTTAATTAACTTAAATTTCTAAAATCTTTTTTTTTTACTGTATTGGCTTTGTAGGAGAGGTTGCAGGTTCAATTCCCACACGCAACAAAACTATGAGATCTTGTTAATTCCGAATTTTGAAGTTGCGGTACTCTATTCTGTTCGAAATTGAGAAATTGTATGTTTGTAAAGACCCCTGGAATACAATCTCGGTGCAGGCGAAGGCTTCTTAAAAAAAGAAAAAAAAAACTATATTTAGGTATGGGACATACCTAAATATATTTTTGTTCGGAAAATTGTATAACATCTATAATCTGACGAATAGACGTTGCTTTCCCTTCGATCTATTAACCTGCCCAGTGACTCATTCATCACGTAGCACGATAATAATACCAATAATTATAATTAAACAGTATGAAATAGTGAAAATGTTGCGCTATGAAGCAACAGTTCCGCTTCGGTTGTTGCTCCGTTGCAGATCCGAACTGACAGAACAGTAGAGCTGTGGAGTCTTTGTCTATATTATTTATTTTTTGGCAATAGGATATTGCGAGACTGATTTGGTAAGCAGGTTGGAACGCCCGTTTGGTTGTCAGTTATCGTGAAAATAACTCTTATGTCCTTCCTCGCGACACAAAATTTCATCTAAATCGGTTAAGCGGTTTTTGCGTGAAAAGGTAAGGTCTATCTATTACCTTTTCAAGCAAAAACCACTATCGGTACAGAGTTACTTTCACATTTATAATATTGGTTTGACTGTTGGTATAACTAGTTTCTGCCTTTGATTACGGCTGTAAATGCAACCAAATAAAATAATCCTTAATTATCTTCTACTAAGTAGGAACGCTTTAATTTTCTTGTTGGTATAATGTATTTGTTATGGCGCGTGGATCAGATCGCGATTGAAATAACTCTATAAATTTAATGTAAATAGGTCTAGAATACGTAAAATTCCTAACTAACAATATTCCTAAGCTTTATTATTGTGAGGTATCCACGAATAATAAAACACAAAAATACTTTTGCTACATCTAATCATCCTATCAAACCTTGAAGTGAGACATGTTGTAGGTATTTCAAAACCTAAATTTAGATCGTAACTTCGACTGCGTCAATTTTCCCCGTTTTTGCAACATTTTTCATTGATTTACCGCTCCTATTGTTCATAGCGTGATATTATAAACCCATAGTCTTCCTCGATAAATAGAAGAATAAAAAGATTTTTTCAATTCGAACCAGTAGCTCCTGAGATTATCGCATTCAAACAAACAAACTCTTTAGCTTTATAATATTAGTATAGATTAGTAGAACAACAGCGACTCCACAGCTGCACCTGTCCGTTACAGATTCGTTTCGATATGTCAACCCGTATGCTATTGTTGCGTGCTTTCTCTGCATACGGCCGTACGTCTAGATGGTATTGTGTGCCGCGGAAACTAAAAGAGAAAGGGTTGGTTTATTGCCTTCGATCTATTTGTGTTAGGGAAATCTTAGAGGTCCAACTGCGAACGGAGCGGAGTCCGTTCGACTCGCAATACAGCATCAAACTCAAAATACTCATGTTTCCCGCAGTAGGGTACAAGCCTTGTATCGCTGGGGACTTTACAAACTTACAAGTCACGGACACAAAGTACATCCAGACTCGAAACAACAATTTGTGGATCACACAAAGTAGTGTCCCGTGTGGGAATCGAATGACCTCATGCGTAGCAGTGAGACACATTCCCACCGCGCCACAGAGGCAGTCAAAATCATTACTTTTAGTATGTGTTTTGCATCTTAAGTGAATAAAACATTTTGAATTGAATACTTTTTGCCTTATTCGTCCTCCTCCTTGCGTCGTTTTCTGTCTTTGAAGGATAAAATTCGCAACGAGGTCATCCGACAAAGAACCAAAGTTTGCCAACATAGCACGCAGGTTAAGCACGCTGAAGTGGCAATGGGCTGGCCACATTTGCCGAAGGACCGATGGCCGATGGAGCAAACTAGTCCTAGAGTGGAGACCGCGACTTGGTAAACGTAAGGTAGGACAACCAGCCAGATGGACTGACGACTTTAAGAAAGTCGCTAGAATGAATTGGATGCGGAAGGAGGAGGACCGGATATTGTGGCGTAAGTTAGGAGAGGCCTATGTGCAGCAGTGAACTGATAAAGGCTGATTGATTGATTGACGTCATGAAATTATTGTTTCGGCTATAAAAAAAATTGTTTCAACAATAGACTGCAGTATAAAATCGTAGTTTGAAAACAGAAAACGTTGTTTGTAGCAGTGTAGTGTCGAGTACAGGTAAATTAGCTTGAAGAAATTTTTGCGTTTGTAGTAGTGTATGGTCAGCAAATAAAAAAAACAACATTTTATTTTTAGTTTTTATTGTTTTAAAGGTAATATACGTTTGTGGCTGGAGCACACCAAATGCGTGCACGTCTACGCATACGCACTACGTACTAATACGGTCGTGAAAATGTGTATCCACCGCATTGTAATCTATGGAACTGTATGAGGCAGACAAGCCAGTTCCAAACATTACAAGCATTGAATGCCGGTTTTCACTTCAGTGAAGACGTGTATGAATTAGGTGTTCTCCGGCCATAAATGTTTTATTCTAATAATTCATCAACCCCAGGCATATCACAATCATCCCCATCCTCGCTTTCATCAGATGAATTATTTAAATTAATTATGATTCGTTCTGATATTGTGTCTAAAGCTGCGTCTCTACCCTGATATTTGCTTTCCTCCTCAATAGCATGCAAACAAACTTTTCTCCATTCCTCTACAGTTATGGCGTTCATTTTTTCTTCAGCTAATGACATTATAACCTTCATATTCATTGCGACATTCTTTTTTGCGACATATGTTTTCACTATCCCCCATATATTTTCTATAGGATTAAACTCCGGATGGTATGGTGGTAAACGCAGCACAGTATGACCGTGCTGTCGTAATATTTCGTCTATCTTGTACTCTATAAATCTCGCCTTGTTTTGCAGAATCAGTTCATATAATTGAGGCTTAAGCAACGTGGATGAATGCTCAATGTTTCGAAATGTCAGCCAGTCTATCATTTGCTGTTTTCTAGAATTACTATTCGGTGCAGGATTTTGTATTGAGTTATGATATGGTGCGTTGTCAACAACAACAACACTATTTGGTTGTAAGTTGGGTATTAATTGAGTTTGAATCCACCTTGAATAGTTGTCATAGTTCATATTGTTGTGGTAATCTCCACTTTTTTGGTCGGCTTTAAACATAAGCAATGCATTTGGTATAAAGCCATCGATACCACCGGCATGAACAATGATTAAGCGGTTGCCTTTCGATATATGTTGCTTCAAACCTGAAGTGCTTCCATCTGACCAAGATTTCGAGAGGGTATGTGATGTATGTATATATGTTTCGTCGGTGTAAACAATTGGTCGGCGTTGTTCACGATATTCAGCAATTTTCATCAAATAATTAATTCGCAAGTATCTAATTTCGTGTTTTTCCATAAGAAGTTTCCGGTTATCTTCTGTTTGCTTCCAATTAAAACCTAATGACATGACGTGTTTTCGTAACGTGCTGACACAACCTTTATAATCGATATCTTCTTTCAATTTTGAGTGCAAAGTTTTTAAAGTGGGAACTTCTTTATTTGTGATGTGGAAGTCATGAATTGTTCTTCTGATAACTTGCTGATCAAAGTTATCGATTACTATTGTAGGTTTACGATTCGGTTTCTTTTTAGGAGATTTAAATGTTACTTCCTGATCTGAAGGACGACATTTGCTTTCTGATACTACCTTTCTGACGGATGCTATTGAAATTCCTGTTGATTTAGCAACTAATTGAGTGGGGGTCATAATACTGCTCGGGTTGTTATTACACTCATTTTCGAAATATTTGTACAAACAGTACAAAACTTCCTTAGTTTGAGAAGTCAAAGGCTTGCCTCGACCATGTTTTAACACTGGAGCCATTTTGAATTATCAATATAAAGTTACAACACTTACACACTTGAAATTAAACACTTCAACAAATATTTTAACAATAATAACAAACAATAACAACAATCAACAAATACAAAATTTCACAATGAAACTACTACGTATCTAATAATTATAATTTTTTAATGAAATGCGTGCTTTATGTTCTAACGGTATCAAGCGACTGACGTCAGACTGCACGTGGCACCTGCGGACAGAGTAAACTGGTTTATTCTGGTTTTGTGCGTGTTTCCACTTTCCACTATCAAGTGACGATTTATTTATTTGTTTTGTTTCGTAATTATTATGGTCAAAACTTTATACCTATAGCTAAACTACTATCATCTAAAGAACGACACGATATTTTATTGGTTCACGGTAGTCGCCTTGTCGTTTGCTCAAGGACGTGAAATTGAATGACATATTTTTTTTAATAAAGTCAAAACCTTTTTCTTTAAAATAAAAACTTGTTTTTATTGAAAACAAAAATCAGAGTGTTGCTAGGGATAAGTATTAAATTAAATAGTAATGTTAGGATATTGAAACATTTTTGTAAGGGCCAGAACGATATAGTGGAAACGCGCTCTAATATCTAAGTAACATACACACCACTACATATGCAAAAATTTCTCGAGACTAATTTCACTGTATAAGCTTCAGTAAAACTTTTACTTGTTTTTTTATGAGATAGGAGGCAAATGAACAAGCGGTTTACTTTTGATAAGTAATTATTGCTGTGTCCGTGGATATCTGCGGTAACAGAGACTCCAGGACCGCGACCGTGCAACGGTCCAGCATTCAGTCGAAGTATAGGTCAACAAAGACCCGCCGATAAATTTGTAGGTATATGAAATATTGTGTCTTGAAAATTAAGGTTTTTTAATGTACCCAATACAATATTTTGTAATAAGTCTTTGATAGAATTGACATGACTCACGAAGTAATAGTAGTAGAGCTTCTAATCAAAAGAGCAAGGTAATTAAAGCTGACAATACTAAGACTGTGGCGCGGTGGGAGCGTGTCCGACTGCTACGCAAGAGGTCGTGGGTTCGATTCCCACTCAGGATAAAACTTTGTGTGACGAGCATGATGGTTTATTCTGTGTCTGGGTGTAACTTATCTACAAATGTATGTATTTAGAAATATATAAGTATATTTATCAGTTGTTGCCGTGTGGTGCCGGCTTAAGAATAGTACCACCCCATCTCTTCCCGTGGGTGTCGTCAAGGCGACTAAGGGATTTCACCCCGGAGGACGGGCAGCAGCGTCCTCTGCGTACTTAAAGCCTTACTGCGATCGCCAACCCGCTCGCCAAGCGTGGCGATTATGGCAATTACCCCCAGGATCTACATACCAGTAGGTTCTACTGGGGAGACCCGTGCCCAGCAGTGGGCCATCATATGGGTTGATATGTATCAGTTGTCTGGTTACCATAGTAGTGGTAGCTCTGCTTAGTTTGGAATCAGATGACGTTGTGGAGTTGTCTCAAGATATTGTATAAGATAATTATTATTACGTAATAAAAATTTAAATTTGTCGTAAGGGTACAAGAGGTTGTTATACTGGTGGTACAGTTTCGCAAGAAATTGTGGGTTCGATTTCCCCAGGGCCATGTATATGTACTTATATATGTTTGTTAAGTCATCCGCAACACATGGAGTGAGGATACATTATAGGTTGTTCAGCTTGAACTTTACGGTTTATAAGAAAAGTCAAAACGACAAGCTCTTTAAGTAAAATTGCATGAAATACTGACCCGTAACGTAACAACTCAGGATCGTCAAATCGTTAGGTACTTTTAGAATTTGTTTTAGTGATTATAAATTCTTACAGATGTTATATTGTGGAATAACACATTTATTCAGATCTCGCTGTGACATACTATTACCTGATTACTAAAAAAATAATTTATTTTTATTGTAGTCATCCAAAACAGAACATAATTTCAAACCTACGTAGTACGCACCGCACCTAGTGGAATGAACCAATCAGGTAAATGAACAAGTGTTCATTTACCTGATTGACATATTTAGGTCTATTCTCAGTAGATAGGGGTGGTATAGAATAAACCGTGTTTTATTTCTAACTAGCTTTTCCTCAGACTTCGCCCGCGTTTAGTTAGATTTTAGCACATGAACCCATGAGTTTCTTCAAACTATGTAGAGATCTTTGATTATATAATGTCTAGATGGAGCATTCCCTCAGTAAGACTATAAAAAAATGAAGCTACTGTTTTTGACGTTTGACACTCGTTGAAAATGGCGCGCTAGAATAACTATGGCTAGAACATCTGATAGGAGTCTTCTTACCTCTCAAAAAGTACGTCCATTTGACCGTACTTTTTGACAGTTCATTGCTTCAATTTTCGATACCGGATAAGAAGTCTACTTAGTAGTTAGTCTACTTAGTTATACTAGTACATTATATAATCATAGGTAGAGATATTAATATAATAAATACAATAAGAATGACATTTAAAAAAAATGAACAAGAATAAAGTTATTTTTTAAATCCAGCCGATTATTCATCATCTATCAGTGTCAATCATTTATTGTACCCACATAGGAACGTATTTCATGTATTTTCACAAGTTAAACGTGGAGTTAAAGTTAGATGTGAAAACGATGGTAGCTCAGTAAAGTTTCTCTCCATTTTCACAATTCGCAAAAACGGAATTTAAAAAAAACAATAGAAAAGTAATATCAATTGCAATTTTCTGAATGTCAATAATTGCCGTAATTAGTATTGTCTATGCTAATTTATAGTGTCTATGCATAGACCGTGGCAGGACGCGTGAACCCGATCCCACGAGATTAATTATATCGTACCTACGAATAGACAGACACACTGTTTTTACTGTTTTAGTGCAAGCATTATCATTTTAATTGAAATGAAAGTAAAATCCGCGCTAAAACAAACAGCTGACACAGTTTGGGAAAATGGTTTTTACTATTCCAAATGCAATAGCGTAGTGTTGGGAATATTGTCGATGTTTTTTTTTTCTTTTAAAGGCTTATATTTTTATAAGGTACAATTATGTGACGTACCTACTTCATAAAATATCCACTGTTTATTAACTCCGCTTGTAAGTTACGATTAGATTTCAACAACAATAATTATGAATACAAAGTAATAATTATAAATACAAAGTAGGTAATTACTAAAATTGGTAATAATATTATATTTTTTTATTAGTTATTAATTTAATAATTAATTGAAATACAATTCGTTTGATAAGTTTATTCATTACCATTAAAAAATATTTTGCTAGAGCGTACAATTATAGAAGATTAAATCCAACAAAGCACAAATTTTAAAATTTGTTCATATTATCCAAAGTAATATTAAAATGTGAAAGTAATTCTGTCTGTCTGTTACGTTATGCTCACATTTAAAACGCTGTATCGATTTATATGAAATATGGTATGGAGATAGTTTGCGATAATTTACATACACACAGGCAGTACCACAAACAACAGCAATTTTTTTATAAATTCATTTATGATTCTTGTAATTACCATTATTTCATCGTAAATCCTCAAACACTTCATAAAAAGCTACTAGTACTCGACAAGCATAACACAATAAAAAAACACAATGATAACACGGCATTATAAATAAACAACGGTATCGATAGCGCCACAACACTGTCTAACACTTTGTTCTCTATCAGTTGCACTAATACTCGCAGTCGTATGGCGCGAAACCACGCGAACTGCCGCTCGCAACGTTGCGGAAACACTAGCATATAATAAATACGAAACATTAAAAAAAAATAGGCTGTAAGCATGTTGCGTCCTTTGCCTTATTATAATTTAAATAGATGATCAGTACAACTGCCAAAAATAGCGCGATTTTTTAATAATGGCAGTATTGGTAAACTCTTTGATAATTTTTTGTAATTTTTGTTTATCGTGAGATGTGTATGTTATTGTTTATCTTTATTGTAATTAGTTAGTGCATTTTAGTCAGTATGGTGATGTATTGGCAAAAGATTATTCTGGCAGCTATTCTGTCGTCTGTTTTGGATGTCAGCAGTGAACAATTTGGAAATGATGTGAGTACCAACTTACCTATTTTTATTCTATACTTTTTACTATTAGTATTAAAAAGTAATCGAAATAATTATCCATAATATGCGTACTTTTTACATTTATTTATTTTTAAAAATAATTATGTTACTTATGTAGGTACTTATGGAAGGAACCAGGGACGTTAAGCAATGTTATCATATCACCCCATTGATGAGTGACCGTTTCTTTAAATTAATGTCAACCTGCTGTTATACAATAAAAATAATTATTATTAGTTTTGAAGTTAGATCAGTGAGTATTTGTATTTGGCTTTTTGGTTGTCAATAAACAAAAATGTGTATCAAACGGTTGTGATCGAAATAAAAAATAGTAAAATCATGCACGCAGGCAAAGCCGCGGGCGACACTTAGTAAACATATGGGCCAAGTAATAGCAGTCTACAATTAGTAGATTAACATTATCTACGTCTACACTAACATTATAAAGAGAAAAGATTTGTGCTTTTGTATGTTTGTAACTATTAAACTCAAAAACTATTGGGCTGATTTTGAAAATCCTTTCACCATAAGAATGTTACATTATCCCTGAGTAACATAGGTTATATTTATAACTGGATCGCTATGTCCACTCAGATGAAGCCCGGGACGGGCCGCTAGGCTAGGGCAGTTATTTACCTATATTGATAGTTACATTCCATGGTCAGTATATATTAATTGACAAAGTTTCAACTTACTGATTGAATCGTGATCTGTTTTCGGTACTGTAACTACAGGTACTTTATAAACGAATATGTAACGTAATATATTTGTTATACTGACACACTTATAATACACTAAGCAATAATAGAGGACTTACCACATATATAGGCATAGTATTTTAATCTTGAGTTGTTTTTGATGTCAGTCTGCCCAATTCTAAAGTATAATATAAGTTCTAATGTCTATGATCCCTTTCTGTCCTCTCACTTAAAGCGACCTCAATCGGCTGTCGGCTGACAAGGAATTATATTCATGGGAATGTGTCCTATACATATATGAACACCATCATTTAAATACACACGCCACGACGCTTTAAACGACACGATAATCTGTCGTCACGACATAGTTGGAACGCGCCCTAAGAGCGCCTAATGACGTGTTACTCGTCATTATCCTCCTACCCTATCCCATACTTTTATCTCATAACATTATGCTATAATATACTTTTTGTATTTTTTGTAAGCTAAGCTTAAAAAGCAGCTAAGTTCAAAGGCTTGTGTTAGAAGTGGGTTCACGTCAGTAGCATAATGGGTAGGATTCGAACCCGCGACCTCACGATTGCGAGACCGATGCCTATCGATTTTTCATAAAAAAAATTAACTAAAGCATATTTACCTGTAAGCTAATTGCCGTATGCGTAATACATTTTTAGTACGCGTTTGTTTAATCGTTATGTCGAGTGTCCGATATCTGGGCATACACTTCCAAAGTTTCCTGGCATGATCCTGTTAGTTTTTAGCAAAATATGGTGTAATATAAAGAACATGAGGCATTTCCAAAACTGAAATAACACAGGTCAAAAGACATGAACCTCAAAGCTACAAAAAGCTAGATTGAATAAGATAAAACAATTTGCAATTAAAGTAGTTTATGGTCTATGTCTGTTGTTATGTCATACTGCTACTGTTTTTTTTTTCGTTTTATTGGCCGTGAAGTTTTTATTAAATTACATTTTTGAACCTGGTCTTTTGCTTAAACCTATATAGGTATATTTGAGTTTTCTTATTTTTTAAGTAACGGCTCGTTTCCGTTATTTCGTGACGATTAATTTATCGTTGGTCTGTTGGTCTCTAGCTGTTCCCATTATAACAACTGTCGTGCTAGCCGGTCTAAAAACCTATCGTCACTGCAAAATTGTCGTGGACGACAATTAATCGTGTCATCCTATATCTATACTAATATTAAAAAGCTAACAAGTTTGTTTGTTTGAACGCGGCATTCTCAGGAACTACTAATCCGAATTGAAAAAAATATTTCACTGTTGGATAGCCCATTTATTGAGGAAGGCTATAGGCTATATAACACTACGCTACGACCAATAGGAGCGGAGCAGCAATGAGATGTGTTGCAAAACGGGGAAAATTTACGCAAACGAAGTTGCGCGGGACAGCTAGTTTAAATATATATGCCACGACCCTTTATACGACACGATAATCTGTCGTCACGACATGGTGGGAACGCGCCCTAAGAGCGATTAATAACTTGTAATATCATCATTATCCTCCTGCCCTTATCCCATACTTTTATCAAATTATACTTTCTGTATTTAAATTACCTATCGATTTTTCGCAATCAATGTTTTAATTTGATATAATCGTTTCATAACAGTCACGTTTGACCATAGTTTATTATTAGAAGGAAATCACTGAGCGGAAATTAGCTAATCCTAGAAAATCAGCTACTACTAAATTGGCTGTTATTTTCTTCCGTGCTCTTAATACATTTAAATAAAAAAATATATTATAGTAGAAGAGAGAGCTGTAAATTTTTAAGTTGCACTTCCGCTCCGTTAAGCAAAGATTTTACAGATAATATTTGTTTTTCGGATAGGTCGAGATGTGACATCAATAAATCCACACTGGGCCGACATCGTGGATTAAAGCCTGTAGGAACCGATACCGATATGTACCGTCATTGAGTTATTGCCGAAAAACTGCGTTTCTCAACAAAAGGGCGTAAGTGCCCTGAACATACGCTCTTCTGCTGATGCAAATATTAAAATCGTTTTTATTTATTCGGAAACGGCTTCGGAACACTACACTGAGAATGATACATCATGCTTTTGCCCGGTTTTTAATATGTTATCTAAGAATTTAATGATCAATAACTTTAATACTGGTCTGGAAACTAAGCTGGGAAGGTATTCATTCCAGCAAAAAAAACAATTCCAAAAAACAAGTTATCCGGACAGAAGTACCTTTGCAATTAGTATTCTATAGCTCTCTTACACCGCAATCGCATAAATCTTTCAGATAAAGTAAGCAATTACTTTAAATTCTGCAATTGTATCAGCAACCGAATTTAGAGCATTACATTTTAGTACATACCTACACGTATAAGGTAGTTACATAAGAAAGATCCTGTTTCTGTATGAATAATGTAAAGAATGTTTGTTGTTCACTAAATGCTCTGAATACAAAATATTTCCAAAATAAATTTCAAGAAATGTAACAGAATCCTTGGAGTAAACATGCTCTGTAGTTGTTTTTAACAAACGCCTCAGTAACAATAATGACTTAAAATTAACCTAGACCAAATAACACAAAAGTCATTTAAAATTGAAAAAAGCATTTATCCATGTATCTGAACGTCAACTGGACTATCAAGCTATTTGGTTACCAAACCAAATGACATTTCTGACTGCACCGAGAGTGCGAAAGACTGTTCTCACGGGCTAGGTCCCTTCGAGTCTAAAGGTTTTACTAATAACCATTGAAAAGTTCCATCACCTGCCCTGGCTGACTCTATCAGCAGAACAACGATTGTTTTGTAAACTCTTGGATGTCACACATTGTAATTTCGCAATGTTTCACAGGTAGGCCTATTAGAAAAAAAAATAAGTTTTTTTTTATAAAAGATAACTAGCAATGTGGGATTGTCGCCCCACATTACTAGCAATCCTGTTAACCCCTCTAGCTAAGCTCTATGGCTTGTGTTAGGAGTGGTTTCACGTCGGTAGTATAATGGGCAGGATCCGAACCCACGATCTCACGATTGCGAGACCGATGCCTTAGCCATTAGGCTACCGCCACTTTTCGCACTTCAAATATCGCTTATAGGTATTAGCTAGGTTCAAAATGAACCAGGATTATGACATTACACAAAAGTACAAAATAGCTTTATGCTAGAAGGGCGTTATGATTACATGGCCATACTTTCACGAAATAATTGCAAGAACATTCATAGTCTAGTCACGTCCCGTTCTGACGTAACGGATTGTTTAGCATACTTCCTTCGTCTTTCTAAAGACCGCATGTTAAAGATTACGCCCATTCATAGAAGGTACCTCATCTTTTGTTGCTAAGCTTAGGTACTTACTATGGTTTTCTCCAGTTAGCTAAATGACAAAACCATTGAGAGCGGTTACACATTTTTTGTACATATTCAAAGCGCGCTTTAAACTTCAAGTAAGTTATTGTACCCCGTCTAGTTTCCCCGACACATGAAATAAAAGGCTACATTCATCATAACTGTAGGGTTTTTTTTCTCTTTTTTTTTTTAAATAACTAGCAATTTGGGATTGAGTCCCACATTACTAGCAATCTTGTTAACCCCTCCAGCTAAGCTCAAAGGCTTGTGTTAGGAGTGGGTTCACGACGGTAGTTTAATGGGTAGGATTCGAATCCGCGACCTCACGATTGCGAGACCGATGCCTTAGCCATTAGGCCCTTTGTGCTATGATGCCGCAGACACTAACGTCTATAGGTGTGACGTGAGTACCTATCTTTTAACCCCTTTATCTGCATCAAGAAATGTAAAAACGTTATTGTATTCGCAACAAGGCATCCAATGTAACTGCTTTATGAAGAATTTAAAATTTGTAAGACTCGTCTGTTAATATAATTAGGAACGTTTTAAAATATAGCTGTGTATGTGATATGCAGTTCTCATTATAATTGTGATGACTGGAAATCACATCAATTACATTCATCAGAGATCTACATACCAATTATGCAAAACCCTATTAAATGTCACTCGCTCAAATTTCACAACAGAGTAGTCGACTGTCTGTCAATTACCATTGTTCTTCTGTCTGTCTGACATGGCACAATGACAGATTTCTGTTCTAGTTCTATAGAAAGTAAGAATAGGTAGTCGTGACATCATAACTGATAGGTAAGATATCTTACGAATATATAAATAAATAATACAATCTCACTGTTACCACTAGTCTATGAGTAGAAACAGATACCTACAACGAAATCGTATAGTCGATTCTTACTTTAAAGTTCATGTAGCTACCACGCCAATTCTTAACTTCAATTTACACAGAAAACTACTGAGTCTAAAATTGCTATGTACAAGTAAATATATTTATAATATAACTTCGACTTAAGCATTCGTTTTGATTGAATAGTGAGCGAGTAGTCATCAAAAACCCCTACATGAGAAACTAAAACATGATCTACTAACTTTAAAACTAATATTCAACAAACAAAGTTAAGAGCCATCCGTACATTCCTTATAGATGCACACACTTTTGCGTTTGGGTTTATAAAGTTCAGTCTAGTTCAAAAACCTTACATCACAAAGAAGTAGGAGGCACTTGGATACACTAAACGCCTAAATTACCTACTACACAAATTGCCGGATAATACATCTTCTAATCATATGTAGGCAGAAATCGGGATTGAAATCACGACCGGTGACACAAGTAGCCTAAAGTACTCTATCCGGGGTCATGGCCAATTAGAATTGTTTCCAAGTGTACGCCTTGACACCAGCATACCACGATCTAAATAACTGTCATAGTTAAGATACGTATTGTACAGTTAGTGTGAAAAGGAACTCGGGTATAATAAATTAAAAAGGAGTCTTTAATCTCATTGGAAATTCAATAAATACTTTTTAATATAAATACTTTTTACAGCGGCGGTAGCCTGATGGCTAAGGCATCGGTATCGCAATCGTGAGTTCGAGATTTCGAATCCTACCCATTATACAACCGACGTGAACCCACTTCTAACACAAGCCTTTGAGCTCAGCGGGAGGGGTTAACAAGATTGCTAGTAATGTGGGAATCAATCCCACATTGCTAGTTATCTTTTAAAAATCTTTCAAAATAAGGGCTTGTTCTGTAAGCGAACTACATTTCAATGGAACTCTAAATTATTCTTTGAGAAAGTCTAAACGTTTTTTAGTTAATTTGTACGCTGTAGTTCCCGATTATTCTTTGTCTATTGTCCATCTAGTGTTAAGAGTGTAGAGCACTCTCAAAGAAAAGAAAGTGTCATAGTGTCATACACTTATTAATATGTCAGGCTAAAATGCTTTTATTGGTGACTGTACTACACAAGTGTAATGTACATATTAGGGATTGGCTTAAGTTGGATGAAATAAATTAGATGAGCTACGGCATAACGATTCGATTGCATTCCTTGAGATTCTAAGACTATTATAATGATTCTATTGCAATCATGTATCTTGGAAGAAATGTCAAAGGTTTTTCTAACCAAATTATTCTAGTTTAGCTATGACCTTTACGAAAACTTGATATCTGCTAGCTGTATAGCTATGCTGTACTGTCCTATTATATAATTTGTCTGTAAATAAAATTTAAGAAAGAACGAGAAGAAGTAACTTCTTGAAATCATAGAAAATTCTGTGCGTCGGTAGCCGAATGGCATAGGCATCGGACTCGCAATCGTGAGGTCGTGGGTTCGAATCCTGGCCATTATACTACCGACGTGAACCCACTCCTAACACAAGCCATAGAGCTTAGCTGGAGGGGTTAACAGGATTGCTAGTAATGTGGGACCACAATCCCGCATTGCTAGTTATCTTTAAAAAAAAAAAAAAAAAAAAAATTACTTACTTATAATTTGAAATACGAGAGTAAATATCCATTTAGTTGTCATAGCTGAACTGATTCCGATAACATTGTAGAATAAAATGTGGAAAACCATACCTATATCCTATTTTATGGGTAATGTCCTTGCCGGCAGAGCAAGTTTAGACTGTAGTTTTTCTTGCATGGATGGAACAGATTCATCGTTAATTTTACTATTTTATTTCTAAGTGAAAATAGTCGGAACCGGTGGTTCTATATCTAGAACCACATTTATATGCTAGAAATAACACATGAGGCGTTACTCTTTCTATCGATAAAATACTAAAGGTGAAAAAAGAGTTTGTAGTTTTTAAAGAATCTAAGCAACAGAAGGGTATAAAAGGATGAACCCGTAAAGTTTATACCTATATAAATTTACTAAAATTACTTTATAACCAACATGCGGGCGAAGCCGCGGTGATCAACTCGCCTCGTATACCTAAACAAACTAGAGCGGTTATTTCGTTAACGAAGCAAACTTTACAAAGTTATCACATTAATCTAGTCTGAAACAATTCATTTAAATGGTTTGATAAGAGAATAAATGGTTTCCCATCAAACAAAACAATGGTCTTTAAGAAAACTGATATAATTACATTTGATAACAAACTAAAAGCTTTATGAAGTTCACAAAAATGTATAAATAGATCTTAAAACCACCCATGTATATCTTGATAGCGTAGGGGATAGGAGTGCGTACGATTTTTTTGACGACCCCGCATTAGGGTACAAGCCGTGTCGGAGGGGCTTTACAAACATACAAGTCACGAACACAAAGGACACCCCGACTGGGAACGACAATTTGAATATCACTGTAGATCACACAAAGTGGTGTCCAGAGTGGGAATCGAACCCACGACCTCTTGCGTAGCAGTCGGACATACCCGCCGCGCTACAGAGACAGTCAATTTTAGAGTGTCAAAAATTAAAAGTAACTCAATATTTCCGTGTGATGAAAAGAGGTTGCAGTAATTACGATATCTGTGTGTAAATATTTAATTTCGATAGTTTAGAATAATGCGGATCATTATTGAATGAGGAAAAATACAATAATATGCTTTTAAAAACGCATAATGAATTATCCTATTGTTTATGACAATTTTCAGATATCAATATACACATATGACCGCACACGTAATAAGTTATTGTTTCGTAAATCATAGGTTACGAATATAATATAAACACTGTTTTTAATAGGTTCCATTAAAATATGACCCTATGTTTTAATGAAAATCAGCCCGTAAAATCGACAACAACAGAAGTGCCATAAAAATCCATACAGCCTTTATGGATTTTTATGGCACTTTTAAACACTATTATTTGGGCATAGCCATCATAACATTATTTTGACATTAAATTAAATTCTATGGATTACGTGGTATGTCAAATATTTTATTAGCTACATAGGTACATCACAAATTTGAATCGTACTTACCCACTGCATTTTCCAAAGCATTATAGCAAAGTTGAAGGCCTCGATTGCATGAGCCGTTTGCATTTGCCAATTACACAGCACTTGCCAATTACACAGCACTGTGTCCACTTCTAATAGAATTTGATTCATAAATCTTTATTAGGATTATTACTAAGATGCTGATATGTAGTTTATAGAGATAAATAGGAAACGTCAGCTAAGAATAAATTTTCAGAAATTCCACCACCTAATGTGGTGGTATATTTAACCCTAGAAACAAAAGGAGGGATGTTAGACGTTTAACGTGTATATACATATATGCCTGTTTTTACTCTACCAAATATGTCCAGACAGGACATATTCGGAGTTTAATCAGAATGGTTCCTGTTTCATTAAATTAAGCTTATTGTCTGTTTTACTATTACCTATGTGTCTCACGAATCAGGATTTTCAAATGAATCGCCACAGAGTGAAGTCAGGAACAGCTACTAATAACACTATACCTTTAGGTGAGTATACGCTTGAGCATTTACTAGTAACAGAACGTCGAGCATTCGCTATTGTTAAATTTACTCGAACCACACTTAGAATATGAGGCTCGATGTTTTATTACAACCTGATTTTAAAAACCAACGAGTGTTTTCGTGGTCCATTTTATCGAGCAAAGGCACGAGCGCGGGTGACGGGAGTGTACGCAAGACACAAATAAATGTTTTAAGTAAATGTTCACTTGCCCTACAGCATTTAATTACATCGAACACAGCGTCCAGCATTCGCAAGAACGTTACATGGAACGTTACCATATTGACCCATTCGTAAGAATGTTACAATGCACTGTAATGCTCTAGCAAATGCTGAAGTGTATACTCACCCTTAAAGTCCGTAGTAAGAACCGTTCGTTGGCTGTCTCGACTCGGCAGGTTTATGGCTATATTATTCCAATTATTTCGCATAATTTGTGTTTAAATTACTAGTAGGTAATGCCTATTAAATAAAGTATATTTCTGATTAATACTAGCCTTTGCCTGTGGTGAAGTCTGCTAATTTTTCCATATGAAAGGTATCTTAACTTCTTGGCATAAATTTCCACCTCCAAGAAAACATCTTCACCGACCAATTGATGGCTTTTTAAACCCCTGGATTCGATTTCCATATAGGATATTTTTATGTGATGAGCTCGATTGCTTATTCTGTGTATGTGAGTTATAAAATGTATCTTTAATAATAATAATAATAATAAGGCGGATGCAGAAGGCGGTACTCCTTGACACGGCACGTATACATTATGAAAATATATATATTACGGGTCTTAATCGCGTCAATATTTTAAGGTAAAATGCCTTGTTCTACCCGTGACCACGGCCGTTGCAATACGGTCGAAACGTCGGGCAATAAACAAGGTATTTTACCTTAAATTATTCACGCGATTAAGACCCGTAATATATATATTTTCATAATGTGTACAAATCGCGAAAGTTTATCAACATTTACAGCACGTTTAGTGAAGAGGTTCCTCTCCCTTAAGGCCTAATCACCAGTGGCTTGGTCCCTGTACCCGACGCCGGTGGGTTTACATTTTTTTATACAATTAAATGTTTTTTTTATATAATTATTTAATAGTGTAAAAAATTAGAAAATTGATAAATAAAGGGAATAATAATAATATTGTACACCAATATAAAAAACAAAGTATACATTGCATATAATAAATGTACAATGGACGGCCTTATCGCTAAGAGCGACGATCTCTTCCAGGCAACCTTTAGATGGACAGAGACATAAATACACAAATTAGGTAGGGGAGTGTATAGATTTAATTATTATATATGTACAGATTATCTAATATATAAAATTCTCGTGTCACAGTTTTCGTTGCCATACTCCTCCGAAACGGCTTGACCGATTTTGATGAAATTTTGTGTGCATATCGGGTAGGTCTGAGAATCGGACAACATCTATTTTTCATCCCCTAAGAGTTTGTTTGTTTGTTTGAACGCGATAATCTCAGGAACTACTGGGCCGCATTGAAAAAATATTTTATTGTTGGATAGTCCATTTATCGAAGAAGGCTATAGGTTAAAACATCACGCTACGACCAATAGGAGCGGAGCAGCAATGAAAAATGTTGTAAAAAAAAAAGAAAAAAGGGAAAATTTACGCAGACGAAGTTGCGCGGGTCAGCTAGTTGCATATGATAAATGTACAATGGACGGCCTTATCACTAAGAGCGACGATCTCTTCCAGGCAAACTTTAGATGGACAGAGACATAAATACACGAATTAGGTAGGGGTAGTGTACAGATTTAATTATTATATATGTACAGATTATATTATATATATATTACACATATTCATTTATAGTTTTCAAGAATTACAACGAAAAGAAAAGATAGATAATTATTTAAAAAATAAAGTTTAAGATAGTGATCCTTTTACATTAATAATTAATATCTTTGTATTTATTTTTATTTAGAAATGTAGGTAGGTGCCTAATATATGTATCTTTCAGTTGTTTGCCTTTGGTGTATGACTTGTTCCAATATGTTATTTATCATAGTAAAATTATTTTGCACTGCACATTGGTGTCTCGTAGCTTTTACTGGATTAGCTTTCTTCAAATTTCTTCACAGAGCGACTATCTTGCTTTACTTTAATTCATGAAACTAATTAATATGTATCTATCTTAAAAGCAATTAAGATGGTACTAGCTAAATAATGTAGCGTCAAACACTTTAATTTGTTTTTAATGTAAATTTTGTGCAACCTACCACTTTTATTTGGCAACAATAAACTTAGCGTAGTTTTTGCTTAGCATATGTCTAATTAGAAAAAGTTATATTTTAGTCACGCTTCGAACCCTCATGAAAGTTAAGACCTTTTGAGAAACCGTACTTTCTTGTTGGCAAAATTATGTTTGTTATTTGCTAATATTAATAAAACGATAAGATTACATCAAATAAGCGTAAAAATTGTATGTTGGATGAACTAGCCCACACAATGAGAAAAAACTTAATCAATAAAATTATCTACAATAACCAATGTCATTTTGAATGTTTTTTGAACTAATTTAAAGTAAGAAAGTGAAGATAAGTTAAACCAATTTCACTGTATCACAACACACAGAGAAAAATACGAATGTGATATACTCTATGCCAAATATAAATATCTTAAGATACCCGAAAATTAAATAAACGTTATATATCTGTGTCGCTACACACTCAAATCGTAGGCAGTTATTAATTTCCCAGTTCATGGGCTTGTCACAATGTATGAAATGCTGTAAATTGCGCAGACGACACGCTTCGCCCTCGAGAAACACCATAATTGTTTGTCAACATAAGTAAGTGCTGAACGAGACGAGTTAGAGATGACGGAACTAGAGCATATCGCTTTTTGACGGAATCGGATATGATAATGACCAGAGTTAGTAAGCAAGGAAGGTAGCTAATAGGTATCTAAGCGTACGGAAGTTTAGATATAGGTAGGTACTACTATTTATTGTGGAAATTATAAAAAAGATTGAAGAACTTCAAGACAATTAGACGAAGTATTATACTACTACTAACTGACCCTCGCAACTTCGTCTGCGTCAAATTAACCCGTTTTTGCAAAATAGGGGTAAATAAAAAAATAGGGGTTGATCGTAGAAGGGTGAAAATTCAGGGTTGTATGTATTTTTGAATCCGGTATCATAAAAAAATAAATATTTGACTAAAAATTAAAAAAAAAAATTGGGGTGGACTACCCTTAACATTTAGGGGAATGAAAAATAGATGTTATCCGATTCTCAGACCTACCCAATATGCACACAAAATTTCATGAGCATCGGTCGAGCCGTTTCGGAGGAGTTAAATTACAAACACCGTGACACGAGAATTTTATATATTAGATTAACTTTAAATATTTTAGAGCGAAAGTGTCAGCGTGAGATTTAACTTATTCAGTTGCAGTTGAACATTCGGCTATACTACCAACGTACTAATAAACATTCTTAGTTTGTTTACGAATAATGATCGTGCATTTTTCATGAAACTCAATATCGAATCAAAGTATATAGATTTCCATAGGTCGGCTTATTAGTCAATTCTTTGAACAAATATTTCAATCATTAGCTAGTTAAAACATCACCCATTAATATATACTTCAGTCATGTTTAACCAGAAGTACTCTTAGGTTTATATATTTTTACATTTTAGGTACTTGTTCTACGATCTGTCATCTTGACAGTAAGCTGAAAGTAATTTGTGTTAGGTGTAGTAAATCGCGCTTCATTATAAAAATATTAAGTGCGCCCTACGCACGTGTAAATTGCGCTCGTGTAACCTTCCACTAATATCACAGTAAACTTGAGACCATAACACGAAAGCTTAGCGAAACCTACATGACAACCGGAGCATTCAGCCGGGGAACAATAGCCCTGTGCGATATTTGACAACAGGTGACAAATAACCTCTGTGCTCTGTGTAAAATGTGGGCCGTTTTGTTCGTGACATGTGCTGTTGGATTTTAAATTTAAAGAGTGTCCATCGAGCACGGCCATATTTTTTTTAATTTTTAAAGGATTTTAAAGGGAGTATACCTACATGCGGGCTGTCAAACGATACGTTTTTTTTTCCTTTTTAATATTATGCTGAATGATTAGTTCCGCCGACTGTGGAAATTACTTATCGCCACTATCGCAATAAAATGTTGCATGTGTTAAAAAGCCTCAAGCTTCTTCAATTTTATCAAAATTGTCTTAGTATTTTTGGAGGTTATAGGGTTTAATTAAACTAACAAGTTTGTCAGAAATATTGTATTAATCTAAATTATAACTAGACCAAATAAAAATACATTATTTAATAAAAAAAATTAAACACCATAAAATCCTTTATAAATTATCTTTACTCCTATATTGTAAATGCCAGTGGAAAATCAGTCAATTTTTAAAAAAGAAACTCCTGAAATTAGAAATCCATGTTCAAGTCTGACGTAATTATAAATGGTTCCGTTACCAAGACTTAGTTTTTATCAATAATAATTTAATTGGTCTAACTTCTGAAAACATTAGCACTATTATTTAGTCTATTGCTATCTAGATGTTATGTAAATGGTTGCGTGCTAATAGTTACTATGTCACAGATTCGATTCCGTCACGTTTTGGTTGCACTGTCCTTTTGTAACCAAAAATATTGAAAGCAATGTTGTCTTTATTAACTTGATTCTATCATCCATTGACGTTATATTTAGGAAACATCACAGTTGTTAAAATGAGTAATGCATTTAATGTAATTTTAAAGAAACCATGCCGCACTGATGTATCAAACACTAAACGGATTGAGTTACAGCGGGTCTCAATAATGTATCTATCGTAAACTGTCTGTTACAATAGCTAACTCTAGTAGTAAAACTGACGTTTATGTTTATGTCGTTAAACAATTACAATAAAAATAATAATATCTTGGGACAACTCAGTTATCTGATCCCAAACTAAGTAGAGCTTATACTATGGAAACCAGACAACTGATAAACAAATATTTCTAAATACATAGGTACATATTATAGATAAATAACATCCAGAAACAGAATAAACCATCGTGCTTATCACACAAATTTTATCCTGGGTGGGGATCGAAACCACGACCTCCGGCTTAGCAGTCAGTTACTAACCACTAGACCAACAGGCCAGCCAAAGTATATTTTATTAGATACATTTTATATTAATATTGACATTGCTTATTTTTCTACCATACTATTAAGTTTGATCTACCTATATTATTTGTTTCGATTATAATCTATACTAATATAATAAAGCTGAAGAGTTTGCTTGTTTGTCCGAATAGAAAAAAAATCTGTTGGGTAGCCCATTTATCGAGGAAGGCTATAGGCTATAACATCACGCTACGACTAATAGGAGTGGAGAAGCAATGAAAAATGTTGCAAAACGGTGAAAATTGACATGACAATGGACAGCTAGTTTGCTATATTATTTGTTTAAATTATGTTTAATTTTTTTTTTTTTTTTAAGGATAACTTGCAATGTGGGATTGTGGTCCTACATTACTACCAATCCTGTTAACCCCTCCAGCTAAGCTCAATGGCTTTTGTTTGGAGTGGGTTCACGTCGGTAGTATAATGGGTAGGATTCGAACCCGCAACCCCACGATTGCGAGACCGATGCCTTAGCCATTAGGCTACCGCCGCTTCAAATTAATAGTATTGTGCTTAATGTGTATGAATAGTTAAGATATTATATTAACTATTATTAATCAAAATTATATTATATAACCTACTGTACCTATATCTATCTAATTCAACACAATGTACCTAAATTGTTATGATTAAATAAATAAAGATAGGTTAGGGAAACCTTCTGGGTGATTACCGCTACCTACCAATGTCAATTTTGCCACTAAAGTTAGCATTTTAACAGAAAGTTAACGGTGGATAAATGAATGTTAGCCATAACCCTCCCATCCGTTAGTAACAAACCTTCGGTAATTTGCCCTACGAGTCGTTTATTATAGGAACAGTTTATGGTTACGTCTAGTTAAAAATGTTACTGTTCGTTATTAAAACGAGGCGTTTCTTAGATATAGGAACCGGGCATTAGACAGGCCGTTAGAGGATATAGATAGAGGATAGAGATAGGTACATTTTTACGGGTAGTTATTATGATGTATGGTATCCGCTGGGAATAGATTTTTGACAATTTCACTTCTAAAAGGGTGAAGCGGTGGTATCAAATTTCAATCATAATTAAAATTAAACAATAAAAAGACGCGGAAAATAGCCCGTTACACTATACTAGCTGCCACGGCTTCGTACGGACATGAAAGACACATTGAAAAGCACATTAAAAATAATTGCGTAAGAAAATCTAAAAGTAGACACATAGCGACAGACAGCAAGAAGAAACTTTGTTTTATACTCCCACGCAGAAACTTCTGCTTCTTAGTTCTTACTTAATGGTAAAAAGTCACTCGATATATTGTTGGTACTAATATTAACTAACCATCTCAGCATGACGACAGCGATCAATGTAAAACATTCACATCTATTGAATTCAAACGTGCTGAGCTATAGAATTTATAACAAAAGTTTCACCTTGACATTACGGTGGATTAACACCAGTTGAAGTAAAGACCAGAGCACACTGGATACCTTTGTGTCGAAACGCAATGAGGCGGTACATTTAGTGAGCTAAAAAAAAACGAACTGATTTTTTTATATCTTCTAAACAAATCACGAAACTACTTGATTTGCTTATAAAGCTTAATATAACCAAACAACGTAATAATTAAGGTACTGTTAATTGTACCATAGCTACTATATTATTATAGCCTGCTAATTCTTACTAGCGTATATAGTTGTACAGAGAAATTGCTATGCTTCCTCAAAAATAAATAAATTAGCAGTGAATTACCAAAATTACACTCCAGCTAGCTGTCCCGGCAAACTTTGTACAGCCCCGTACATTTTTTTTATTATTTTATTTATTTCCTTTACTTTAAAAAAAATAATGGAATTGGTACAGTCGTCCTCTAGTTATCTCGTGACCAAGGGAAATAGGGATTTATTTTTATAGACACCCTTATTTGTTGGTATAGTGCAAACCTGAAAGTAGATTGCTCAGAATCAGTAACACAATACAATGGAATAGTTTTCGGACCATCTTTTATTTTATAATTTTTTCATTTACATATTTTATTATATAAATAATCATTTTTACAATCCTAATCTTGTTCACAATGTGATGAGAAATATAATCATTAACTTATTTTCAATAATAAACATGGATTACGTACTACGCGACGTAATGAGCACATAAGACAACTTTAATGTCTTATAAAACTCTGCAAGTTTTCAATATTTTCATTTTCTTCAAGTAGTATATGATTCTTTAACTGAAAAATTTGTTGGGGTGTCTAAGCTTTACGCTCTACGAAAAATAACCTTGTATATGTTTGGATATGGAATCGCTAAAACACAAGAGTAAGAGACAGAGAATCTATTATGACTAGACGCGATGTATCGCGTCTAGAGCGCACAGAGGTAAGCTTAAAATCGTTTGTGTTGCAAGCGTCGTGTGTGTATTGACCCTTATTTGAATCAGTCAGATGTGTTTTGTAAAATAGTTTTTAGAAATAAAATGCGTACATACATTTAAAATCGTATTGAAGCTCAAAGCGATTACGGCAATTATATTTTTTAAATAAGTAAATAGTGAATGTTGCAGATGATCAAATGAAGTTCGAAATACAACCTTAGCGAATCGGTGTTCTTTCAATTTCATTATTAAGTAGTTTTTTTTTGCAACCTTTGATATTGCAAATACAGAGGTACACATGTTACAGTGAGACACGATCATCAACTATCTTTTTAATTACAGCCTCTTCTCTGAAAGACTGAATGATCAAAACGTATCTGTTCAATTTTATATATAGTGCAGAAGGGGAATAGTGCAGGCGAAGGGTTAAAATTTTTCTGAGATAACCGGATACAAAATGTATCTTGCTGGATACGATTTTGTACCTACAATAATAAATAACTAGAATTCAAAGGGAAACCGAATAAAATGGTGTTCTTGGGACCGATTTAGTGTCAAACCTCTATACCTAGGTCGAAGTAGGCCTTTCAATTATTAATTAAAAAGACTGCCTCGGTGGCGCGGTGGGGCTGTATCCGACTGCTACGCAAGAGGTCATGGGTTCGATTCAAACACGAGATACCACTTTGTGTGATCCACAAATTGTTGTTTCGAGTCTGGGTGTAATTTGTGTTCGCGAATTGTATGTTTGTAAAGTCCCCGGCGACAAGCCCTGTGGCTTGTAACATACTGCGGGAGTTGTTTAAAAAAATGCTGCAGCTTAATCATTAATTAGTCAATCAGTTTCCGTTGTTTTAAAGACAACTAAAAATGTGGGATTAACGGTCCCGCATAACTAGTAATCCTGTTAAACCCTCCAGCTAGATGATGTTTGTTAGGAGTGGATTCACATTAGTAGTATAATGGATAGGTTTCGATCCCGCAACCTCACTATTGCGACCCGATGCCTTAACCATTAGGCTAACGCCGCTACAAAATTTGAAATTAAATTCTTTGAAATTACTAATTCATCTTTAAACATTCATTTTCACTTTGAGTTTATACTTTAACCGTTTCAAACCGTTACGTTCCAACCACCATAACTTAATAGCTATACCGGTATTGTTAAAAGCTGCGCCCGCGCAGGCCTCACTTTTGCACCGGCTCGACAATTAGTCACAGGTTTGCAGCCGTGCGTTGACATTGAAGCGTTTTGAGCTCGGCGCGTGCGCAATTAGTGACGGTGCCATCGCTCGCGACACATTTTTGTGCAATATACTTAATCTGATTCTGAAGGTTAACGAGGGTAACACATGTTATGTACCGTAACTAGTAAGAACTCAGTTAAAGTTCATCTTATTTTGTTTCCAAAGAGGGAATCCCTTTCCTTGTTTATAATTAGTGTTGATGGACAAAGGCATTTCTCTATGACTTCAATTCAGATTTACGTCTTTTTGAAGCGTATCAGCAGTAAATGCAGGTGCATTTAATGTGCGAGCTGACTAGCGTGAACTAGCCATTGAGCAAGCCGGAAGCATTGTTTAAGTAATATTTTATCCCTTAAGAATTGATTGCAAAATTTCATAGCAGATAGATAGTCAATCCTAAATCACACTAATATTATAAAAGCGAAAGTTTATGAGTATGTGAGTGTATATGTTTGTTACTTCTTCACGTCTAAACGGCTGAAGCGATTTTAATAAAATTTGGTATGGAATTAGCTGACACCCTGGATTAACACATAGGCTAATAAACCGCGGGCAACACCGCGGGGCACAGCTAGTTTTGAAATAAATTTCATCGCCTGTTAACACTTTCAATCTCGATAACGACTACAAATTCTGTCAATTAAATTGTTTGAGTTTTAATATTACATTAACTATCTATTTGTGTATTTATTTTACAAAGATAATGCAATAGCGATATTTATCTGATGATGATCATGTATCAAATTAACGTACGTAGTTTATAATCACTTGTCTCATACTAAGAAGATCTCTTAAGACACAAGAAATACTCTTACTAAGATCAAAATGTCTACGTAATGATGAATATCTTTATAGGCAAAAGTAATTAGGGATCGCTTTCTTAGACATCAGTCAGTAACGAAGCGAAATGAGAAAACATACGCCACTCTCGATACGCAACGCTTACTAGACGAACGATGTGATGTAGATAATGTTCATTTACTTCCCTATGTATCACGTGTCTCGTTATAGAAAGTTTGAGACAATGTAGTTGTAGAATGCAAAATGCGGAATATATTATGGACGAATTGATAAAAGCCAAGTAGAACTCCTCATTGTATGATAAAGTTTTCCCAGCTAGTTTGTCTGAAAGACGAAAGAAAGTTGGCTTTTATTTAATTTATGGACCCCTGTATGTGTGCAACTACCATCGACTATATCTTTATACCCTAATAAGCTATCAATCAACTATATATAACTACGTGTCATAATCGCGTGAATAATTTAAGGTTTATTGCCCGACGTTTCGACCGTGTTGCAACGGCCGTAGTCACGGGTAGATCCAGTGATCGTCGCCTCCGTGAATCGCGGGTTTCGGAAAATATCCTCGCTTGATTTTTATCACTTACCTACTACATTATTCACGCGATTAAGACCCGTAACATACCGATATAATTTTATCATCATCATCATCATCAGCCTATCGCAGTCCACTGCTGGACATAGGCCTCTTTGCCACGCCACTTTGTTCTATCTTCGGCTTCTCGCATCCAGCTCGCCAACCCGTCTGCCCAGCGTGGCGATTATGGGCATTACCCCAAATATAATTTTTATAATGTGTACAAATTGCGAAAGTTTATCAACATTTATCGATCGACTATTTCTCTATAGTCAGATGAGCAATGCACAAAATCGATAGACTACATCAGTTGGAGTTTGGATTTTAAAAAATATGGCCAAAAACAGCACAGTTTAAATTGATGATTCTCTTCGCTAATGAAACAATTCCATGTTTCCTTTCTGCCAGTGAGGGTCAGTGGAGAGTGTTATATTTTATTATACCTACTGATTAAAAACTGACGATTGTCGGGCACACTTTTGTCCATATAGCAACAATAACATGGAAACGACCTTTCCCATTACTTACTAATATTCTATCACTTGGTGATTCAAGTTTGTTTTATAAGGTACATTCCTATTGCGCCTGCTTTGGGTCTAACTGAAAGGAAACGTCATGTTATATTATGGTGCATTAAACTTTTACAGTTACCCAACCTTTATTCCATGTCCGGCTTCATAAATAACCACTATTTTCTTATAAACACATTTCTATAAACCAGAAAATAGTAAAGTAAATCACTTAGTTCCTACAAATGAAGTTTGCTCAGACTAAACATAGTATTACACCTTACATAACTCGGCCTGCGGCAACACAGGTATTGAGAGAAATGCTTTTTTTGCAACAACGGCTGACCGAGTCGGAAGCTATTATGTATTTTTTATCGGAAAGTCAGTGAACCAGTTATAGTTACACAAGAATTTGCAATGTTTGTCTTACGAGTAACTTCTATCAAACACTATCTTTTCCATTAAGCACTCATAAGACAAAAAAGTTTAAACGGCTATAACACTACCCTGAATCAGTACCCTAAATCTAAGATTACCTTGATTAATAATTGTTAGAGAATTAAGGACTGTTAAGTCCTTAATTCTCTAACAATTATTATTTAACAACAATTATAATTCTTATAACACTCCTCTTTTTAAGGGTTTGGGTTCCTGATTCAGTATAGTGTAATTAGCGCATTAACCCGATTACGGAAAAATTAAAACAACGACCCCATTAAGGTAAAGCCAAAAAAGAAGGGTTAGGTTTTTAGCAGTTTATGTACATATCTATGTTTGTATTTAGACTATTTAGGTATGTTTCACTATAACCTAAATTGCTAGGTATATAGATGAACTAGTTTCCGCCCGCGTTAAGTTTAGACAGCCAGTTCACCCCTTTAAAGATTTGCTTTATGCGTTGTAGTGGATGCCTACATCATAACAACTATATGTGTACTAAATTTCAACCCAATCCATTCAGAAGCGTGAGCTGTGTGTCGATGTATCAGTCCGCCTCGCACATTATTCCGTAAAGGCTTATGGTACTTCACTCGCCTTCCGGCAGATTCGATTGATGAAAATTTTGACACTGGACTGATGTGTTTTGACAGAAATATTCCCCCCCCCCCGCCTTCCCCTCGGCGGTGGTGGTTGATGTACCGGTGTTGAATCTAATGCCCCCTTCTATCATGCGAACAACTCACACTTGGCTAGTTGAGCCAATAGTTGTCCCCCCTAAACAAAGTTCTGGATCCGCCCCTGATTTTGTTGCGTAATATTTTAAAACTATGTTAGCTCCTAAGATGTTCATTGATATCAAATGAAGTAAGAGCGTGTACCATAACCATGTTTTTTTTAGTTTTTTAGGTTTTAGTTTCGCAATTAAATGCATTATTTTAGAACAAATTTGATTACCATAAAAAAGGTAATAGTGGGTCAAAGGTAGGCATTTGCCGCTGTAGACTTTTTTTAGAACTTTTTAAGAGGAACAATTCCGTCATACATTATAGTTTACGCAGCAAACGCAAAGGAAGCTCTCAAATGGTTTTTTCCCCGTTTTTGCAACATTTTTCATTGCTCCGCTCCTATTGATTATAGCGTGATGTTATATAGCTTATAGCCTTCCTTGATAAATGGGCTATCGAAAACAAAAATATTTTTTAACCAGTAGATCCTGAGATCATCGGTTAAAACAAACAAACTCTTCAGCTTTATAATTTAAAGTATAGATGAGGTGTAAATAGATTATAGTTCAATTTCATAATAGTCTCTAACTAGATGCTGAAGTGAATAGTTATTATTCACGTTCTTTATATACAGTAACAGTTGGTATTTAGGTTTTAGTAACAATCTTTATTTTTCCTTTCAAAATTTACTTAATATTCGATACAATCGATCTTTCTTCCCCAGACATCTTATGTTTACATACCTACCTAGTCAATTTACAGTTTACGTGTAAACAAACAAGTTTACAGTTGACCGAGAGCAATGACCAGATGCTTACGTATGTACACTCAATGTCATTACCTAGGCCACACTTGGTCTTACATAAACATATACAGAGCCGTATGAGTGAAATCGACTGTGAAATCTTTAGTACCTGGACCATCAAGTGTGGGTGATTTTTTACGAGTGTGTTGAGTGTGTATTTAGGTTGGCATATATGCTGATATTTTGCAGTTTTTATTTTAGTGTGGCTTTTTTATAGCTACATAACTTATGACGTGATATCGTCTTATAACTCGATGACCGGGTGCACGCACGAAAAATGTTCACGGAAAAGCTGTCACAGGCATGTTTGTTTATTATAATGTCATCAAAATTTTCTTATGACGTTATCACGTAAAAATATCGTCCGTAAACCGATTTTACAGATAACCATTATGGGTGCGGAAGTCAGTTTTTAATGCATTTAAGCTCCGTTTATACCTAAGCACTATATTTTAAATAAAATAATTATAATTATTTCACAAAATATGCAATTTTAAATCAAAACTAAATGTGAAAGTAACTGTGTCCATCTGTCTGTTACGTTTTCACGCTTTACCCCCTAAATCGATTTAGAGGAAATATGGAGATAGTTTGAGTCCCGGGGAAGGACATAGGATAGTTTTTATCGAGATAACCGACATCCACGCAGGCGGAGACGCGGGGGAAAGCAATTCCGACACATTTACTTTATTCACTTAACGAACTTTTGTGAACGATACTACATTTTAGTTGCAGTAGGTGCAGGTAGCACCTACTGCAACTAAAAACGATGGCAGAAAAAAACAATGCATGAAACTCGCCATTATTTTTATTTATATTGTCTTCTCATAAAATATAATAAGTAGGAGGAATTTATTGACATTAACTTCTGGTCATCGACAGACAAACGACAGACGTAAGTAGACGTCCAAGTTAGATCTACCGTTGTAGTAGAGTTAAAAGTTACCAAGTTTAATCCAAGCTAATAAAACTAATGTTAACCTTTTTAAGATCACCCTTTACGCATACCCACGTAAGCTTCTATTCGCCACGAACTAACAAGCTAGACTTACAAAAAACCTAACGAGATAACAGCCGCTACACTATCCATTTCCCCTAGAAAATGTACGTTTATAATCGCGTGCGCTACCGTTTCCGAGGTGCCGTCAAGCGTAGTAGTTATCTCAACGCGTTTAGAAGAAAACGCGACATATTCAACATTCTCTAATACTGCTCTACTGAACGGGAGGAATGAACTATGAGAGTTATACGTAAGAGATACCTACTTGATATCGTAAACAGATATTTTTCAGACACGAAGTATGGTTAATTGACATAGTATTTTGACAGATGTAAGGATTGCCTTATATCTATCAAAAGACAATGTAAATGATAAAGTGGCAATCCTTTCAGTACAATTAAGTCAATACCTAACTGTACAAATGCAGTTGTCAAACAAAGTGGTGTGAGTTTGATTTCAGCTTAAGAAAATAAGAGTATCGAAGCAAAGCTTCGGACAACAGATGGGCATCGAAACTATAAGGCTTCCTTATTTACTGACTCTGTGGCGAGGTGGGAGTGTATCCGACTGCTACGCAAGAGGTTGTGGGTTCGATCCCCACCCAGGATAAGACTTTGTGTGATGAGCACGATGGTTTATTCTGTGTCTGCGTGTTATTTATTTATAATATGTATGTATTTAGAAATATATAAGTATGTTTATCAGTTGTCTGGTTTCCATAGTACAAGCTCTGCTTAGTTTGGGATCCGATAGCGTTGTGTGAGTTGTCCCAAGATATATTATTTGGAACAGTAAAAAGTATGATCTTACAAAGTGTACCTATTTGTTGCTTTAACTATGTGTCTGTGGTTTCCATAATAGGTAGTATTGTATCTTTCATCGAAGTCACTTCATCTTCCATATTTTTATACAACAAAATGAAGAGACAAGCATCTCGTGCGTCTGATGGTAAGAGTTATGCTAGCCCATAACAGTATTAGTGCCACCCAAACTCTTGTTTGGCAAAGATATGAATGTGAACGCACTGCGTTCCTCATTTGAGATATTAGTTCGTAAGTCTCATTTGCCCAGTAATTACACTTGCTACAGTGCCTTTCAACCGAAATGCAGTGATGTATGTTAACATTACTATTTCATGGTAGAATAACTGACACTGTTGTGGACCGAACGTGGTACCGAACAAGATGCGTATTGTACGTACCAATACTCCAAAACTCGCTCTTACAAATTCTGCATGTAATTTACGTATTTTGAGTTTTGGCACTGTGAAATTGATGATATATCAGTTTCCCAGCATTTTAACAGGTGTTTATTTACTTATCTAAGCTTAAATCTATTAACCCTTAACCCTTATATTGCCTCTGTGGTGCGGTGGGAGTGAATCCGACTGCTACGCAAGAGGCCGTGGGTTCGATTTTCACACGGGAAACCACTTGGTGTGATCCACAAATTGTTGTTCCGAATCTGGATGTATTTTGTGTGTGTATTTGTAAAGTCTCCGTGACACAGGGCTTGTACCTACCCTACGATAGAAGTCGTCTTTAAAAAAAAAAATATATATATATAATATAACCGACAAAGTCAAAAACTATTTCTTAAATTAATTCATTTAAAATTGGCTAACTATATCAGTCGATCACAATAGCTAATGGCCTCTTAACAATAAAATACCTTTCAGATTATAATTAAAAACATTCCAATTCTTTTTCAAGACACCTTATTGACCTATTAATATGAACTTTTCAATGCACCTTTTAAATGGCCCAGACCTACACTACTTACTAGACTGACATACCTAGGTACTTTGTTACAAAGACGCATTAACAATGCATACCGGTTCAAAATAATGTTGTAATATTAATATCACAGTCGTGAGTGATCTGTTCATATTTGTATCAAGGAGAATTACCATGTATTAAGGCCTGTACTACAAAAATATATAGGTAGATTTTGCGTTAAAGAGTACCAAAAAAAAACATAAATCAAAATTATTTCTCCACTTAGGATGCAAAACAATTCTTGTGATACGTCGGCGTCGGGATTCTACATGTAAATGTAATGCCAAATTCGCAAACAATAGGTACAGCCGGAGAACCTTCCAGCCTTCAAGTGATAAAAAATCTCTCGATACAAAATGTTATAAAACTTGGTCACTTAAGCCTACACAGTTAGATAGTATGAACTATCTTGGTGAATTATATGAAAGTAGAGAAAGTTCATAAGAAAGAGAAAAAAGTGATAATTGATGACAAAAAATCCTTAATATTTTATAGTGATATTTGATTTAACAAGCAGTGTATGCGTCCTCTTAAATATTCGTAGTCTTCTCTTTAGTTAGATATGCAATATAAAAACTGTTCCGCGATTGAATGATTGACAGACCACGTTCAGTCAAAACTAGAAACATGACATTTGGAACATACCTAAAATGTGTTTCATGCATTTGTCTTTCTAACACAGTCACATTGTCCCAACGAAGAAGCTGCCTGTCCATTAGCGGAGGAAGGTTGCGAAGTGGAGAAACGGAGAAATAATAACCAATAGGATTGTCCTCTGGAGTGGAACGGAGATTTTTTTGCATCAGGCCAGCCCACTGCCACTTCAACTTGCTAATCCGGTGGGCTATGTCGATAACTTTGGTTCTCTGCCGGATCACCTCATTTCTGATTTTGTCCCTAAGAGAAACTCCGAGCATAGCCCTTTCCATAGCCCGCTGAGCGACTTTGAACTTGTGGACCAGCCGTACCGTCAGTATCCACGTTTCGGCTCCGTATGTCATGACGGGTAGGACGCACTGATTAAAGACTTTAGTCTTTAGACATTGTGGGATCGACGATGAGAAGACTTGACGTAGCTTACCAAACGCTACCCTAACCCAACCGAATTCTCCTGTTCACCAAGTCCTCGAAGTTGTTTCTACCTAACTGCAATGACTGCCCGAGGTACACATATTTTTCAACAACTTCGAGAACGGCGCCGTGCACCGCTATCGGTTCCGGTAGTACATGTTCATTGTACATGACCTTGGTTTTATCCAAGTTCATCCGTAGGCCGATGCGTACAGAGGAGTCAGCCAGGTCATTCAGCATTCGTTGCAGGTCCTGCAGCGTTTCCGCCATGATGACAATGTCATCTGCAAATCGCAAGTGAGAGATGTATTCACCATTGACGTTGATGCCCCGCCCTTTCCAGTGCAGCGTCTTGAACATATCCTCCATTGCATTTGTGAATAGTTTTGGGGAAATAACGTCCCCTTGCCTCACTCCTCGATGCAATAGTATAGGCTTTGTTTGCTGATTCTGTACTTGGACGGACATGGTGGCGGCTTCGTAGAGACATCTCATCACTTGGATATATCGCCAATCTACTTGGCATCGCTGCAGAGACTCCAGAACGGACCAGATTTCAATCGAGTCCAAGGCCTTCTCATAGTCCACGAATGCTAGACACAAGGGCTGATTATACTCCTGGGTCTTTTGTATAATCTGCCGCACTGTGTGGATGTGGTCTATGGTGCCATATCCGCTCCGAAATCCAGCCTGTTCCGGTGGTTGGAATTCGTCAAGTCTTCGCGCAAGGCGGTTCGTGATGACTCTTGAAAACAGCTTATAGACGTGGCTTAGAAGAGAAATAGGTCGGTAGTTCTTCAGCCGGGTCTTATCTCCTTTTTTGAAGAACAAGACGACTACACTTCTACTCCACGCCTCCGGAGTTCTCCCTTCAAACAGGACAGCATTAAAGAGCTTTTGGAGCTCCCTCAGTACGGGTTTACCTCCAGCTTTTAACAGCTCTGTTGTAACGCCATCCTCTCCAGGGGCTTTTCCATTTTTCAGCTGTTTAAGAGCCAGCACGATTTCGTCAATGTTGACTTCTGGCAGGTCTTCGGTGTAGTGGCGTGTTAGAGTGGCTCTAGGACCCTCATTTTCAGGATCAGGTCGAGATGCATGCGAAGCGTATAACCGGCCATAGAAGCTTTCCACTTCGGAGAGGACTGCCGGCTTCGAAGAAACGACTTCTTCACTTGTTGTGGTCAACTTCGTCAGGTGGCTTCTTCCAAGAGATTGTACGAACACTTTTGATCCCCCGTTCTGCTCGATCGCTCTTTTAATCAAAAGAGTGTTGGAGCACCGAAGGTCGTGTCGTATAAGCTTGTTGATCTCTTGGTTTAGAGCGCGCTTTTCCGACGAAGTGACGGGTGGGTTTTCACGTCGTTCCTTCATTAGCCCTAAAGTCCTTTCCGAAAGCTTTGACTTCTTGCCCTTACGCTGCATTTCACAAAATTCTCGTACCTTCTTCCCTGAGTATCCGAACCACATTTACGAGCTTCTGGTTTACGTCTGTTGTGGTTTCCATGGCAGCAAATCGGTTATCCAGGTTTGACTGGAACGCTTCGGATCCTATCATGGTTTGGAGCAAAGTAGGTCGGAGCCTGGACCTCATCAGACGGGCACGTTCCGCCTTGAAGTCGATATTCAGAGAGCCTCGGACAAGAAGGTGATCACTACCGGTATTAAACCTGTTGATCACGGTGACGTCTCTGAATATATGCTTTTTGTCCGTCATGATGAAGTCGATCTCGTTTTTCGTCATAGTGTCGGGGCTTTGCCACGTCCACTTCCTTTGGGGCCGTTTCTTGAAAAGGGAGTTCATCAAGAAGAGCCCCTCCCGTTCGAGGAAGTTGACTAGCATTTGCCCCCTATGATTTCTGCTTCCAAATCCATGGGATCCTACTACCAATTCGCTGCAATTTTGTATTCCCACTTTAGCGTTGAAGTCCCCCATAACAACGTTGTAGTGGGTCTTAGTGGTGGAGTGGAGGGCCCTCGATATGTCATCGAACATATCCTCCACTTCATCGTCTGGATGTGCCGAGGTCGGTGCGTACACTTGCACTACCTTGAGGCTATACCTCTCGGTGAGCTTGATAATGAGGTACGCTACCCTGTTCGACACGCTAGACATTTCCACAACGTTGTCAGAAAGGGACTTATTTACCAGAAACCCAACACCACCTTGGGATTGTTGGTCTCCCTCGCGGAAGTACATAAGGTGACCTGACTCGAGGGTTATGGTGTCCTCTCCCTCTCTTCGGACTTCACTTAACCCGAGGATATGCCACCTAATCTTCCCAAGTTCCACCTCAAGTTGTGCCAGATGCGAGTTTAGCCGTAGCGTGCGTCCGTTATACTTCGCCAGGGTCAGTCGGTTGTGGTGGCCTTCCGTAGCCCGGAGATTCTTAGCACCCCCCGCCACGCCGTTACCGTGGACGCCACCATGTCCGGGAATAGCGTGACTGCCGGGAATTGGGGGCCGTGGCCTTAGTGCTTCGTGCATAATGGGGTAATGCCCATAATCGCCACGCTGGGCAGGCGGGTTGGCGTTCGCAGGGCGTAGCTCTCGCATCAGTGACGCTGCTGCCCGTCACTGACCTATTACTTTAGCTACGCCTTAAATTGGGATGGTTATACCGCCACCAGCCGGTCGCCAGAGCCTCGTTCGTTGTACAGCAGGATGTACCGCGTGCAGGTGAGGTTGGCTTGGAGCGAAAGATGGTGATGCGCCCCCTTACATCGTGAGGTCGCGGGTACGAATCCTGCCCATTATACTACCGACGTGAACCCACTCCTAACACAAGCATTTTAAAGTAATGTGGGACCTATAAACCTACATTGCCAGTGATCTTTAAAAAAAATCCTATTGGTTAATATTTCTACGTTTCTCCGCTCCGCAGCCGTGCTCGGCTTCAATGGACAGACAGCCTTATTAAGTAACAATGACAACAACTGCAATAAAAAATAATACCTGTAGGTATTGCGGAAGACCTTAGCCCTAAACCTAAACTTTTAACATTTGTGGAGCAGATAAACACGATTCCCTGTCCCCTAACTACTACTTTAAATACTACCACCTCTGCGTCAACCTAAACTACCACAAAGCAGAAACACTTGCTGAAATGTCATAATGTTTTCAAAAAGTTATTAATATTCTACCATAAATTTTCCAAGCGTATTCTGACCTGAATCCTTTCATTCTTATACATTTCAAGGCTCTTGCACATGTCATCACCTCTCGTCATTAGTTCGGTTTGCTGTCATAATCCTGTCTCAATCGCTACACCACCATTGTTTTTTATCACGATCATGAATCTTGAAAGTTGCTGTAATCAATTCACCATCAAACTAAAGCGTCAAAATTACTTGCTATTTGTAATCTTGCTTGAAATAATTACATGCAATTTATAAGGATTTCAGTGTTACAGGCAGCCTAATGTTATCAGCATCAGTGGGTGTGATCTTTCGTAATTTTTACATTTAAATATAACATTAGTTTTACAAAATGGCAAAATGGAACCCTTATAGTTTCGCCATGTCCGTCCACCTGTCCGTCCGCAGCTTAGCTCTAAACATGTTAACAACAAAGGGAAATCTTGAAAAACATTTTTTTTGTGCCCAGAGACCTATCTACCGTTGTAAGTATAAAACAAAAACAACAGAAAACCTTAAAAACTTCTTGAGTCACATTATTCGGATAAGGGGAGGGGGCGGGGAATACGGAACCCTACGTTGGGCTTGGCCCGACATGCACTTGCCCGGTTTTTACGGTCTAGTGTTTACGTTTTTGGGAAACGGTCATCCACCTATGGAACCGTTATAGATATCGTTTTTAACCTCACTGATCTGTTAGGTCGTCACTAAATCCTGAACCTGTAATAAGTAATTATGTATAAAATGTATTTTTTGACCGACTTAAAAAAAATACAGTCGAATTAAGAACCTCCTCCGTTTCTCAATTCAAAAAAATATTTTTTTGTTTAAAAATGTACTTTCGGATTAGTCTCATTGTCATCAAAGTTCTGATCATAAGATCTTGGAGAAATCGAAGGAACTCTTCAAATATTAAAGGCACACCTATAGTAATTTGGGTATATTTTGTTGTAATTCGTGAATTTACTCTTAAAAAGCACAATTGAGTGAAATGGAATTGATGATGACCACAGATGACCGCGATAGCGTAACTACTTATTCATTAATAAATATTGCGGGTTGCGATCTGAGTTGCGTGTTCGATATCTGATACTTACTATATACTATATACTACCCCCATCAAATGATGTAATGGAACTGATGATGATGAACTCCTCAAAAGTCAATGGCCTTGTATCGCAAAATGTAACATTTTGTAAAAAAAATAGTTTAGATTATGCTATTGTAAATTATATCAACTACAAACCAATGCACTAAAAATAGGAAAAATAAAAACTTGTTTACAAAAAAAATAAAAACAGACTTCAAAAATAAATATAAGGTAACTAAAAAGCAAAAAACTAATATAGGTAAAATAACAAAAAATAATGAAACATTTAGAAGTTCGTGCCTAAAACATAAAACTACATTTCCTGACACAAACTTCTATACATTTTACACTCTCTTCTCACAAACAACTCGTAAAAAAGTTTTCTACTATTTAGATATTAACTATGCCTAAAACTTAATATTGATACAAACTATTACAAAACACTACTCATAAATCTATATCTCAATCATGTTTGTAAATTACAAAACAAAGGTAAGTAAATCAATTAAGTTATTAAATACTTGGCAATTTGAAGTTATTTTAATTGCGACCAAGAACATCGGCAATTAACGGCTGCGAAATAGCGAACATATCTATTATGTTGTAATTATAGCAGATATAATATGCAATCAAGGCAAATTCGAGCAAACTGGACGTTTCTAGCTGAGCTCCGTTTGCAAAGTACAATTTTTTTTATTTAAAAGACAACTTCGGCAGTAGGGTACAATTCCATTCACGGACACAAAGTACCTACATCCCAACTCGGAAAATTATGTCTTGTGTGGGAATCTTAACTGCAGGGCAAAGGCTTTCTCCGCTTCTCTAACTTCCACTTCTCTCTAAGCCTCTGTTGTTAGCTAAAGCTAATCAGTCTTTGCGGTAGGAATCGAGACCTGCCGTGAGCTCGGTGGCGATTTTGACACACATCTCTGACATGAAAAACGTCACGACACATCCGGCCCAATCCTACTTAAATTTGGCGACTGTTTGGGTTTAATCACTTATTTGCGAATATATTTTAAGGATCGGGTATTATACTCTGGAAATAAACAACAAAACGGCAAAATACAACTCCACTTATTTTCGCTCAGTGACAAACAGATACCAATGTAACATCGGTTGTAACACCAAACAGTTTCAATGTAACCGATGTTTACAATATAAGTAAACATTTTTGTTTTCCTCTTTTTAACAATAGGTTACTAAGTATATGTTTTGAAAAGAAATGTTTAAAATAAAACAATTATTATCAGTTTGCATTTTTTTGTATAACAATACAAGGTATTTTCAACCTACTTACCTATAAACTTTTTTTGAACGCCACAGATTGTTTAATAATGTTTTAGATGTAATGAAACGTTTATAAACTTGGCGATATTGTTATTCTCCACCATTCTAATGTTATCTATAGTGGCTCGACATCATTGATTTATCATAACACACATTAGATAAAGGTAGATGACATTATAAACGTATAAATATATGTATTTCATTCAGACGTTCCCACGCTTGATGTTCTTAAATATTTAGAAATGATTTAGCGGTATAAGAGCACCTTTATAATATCTCTCTATTTTTATAATATAATAGCATCACTCGTAGTGTTATAATTACAATTGATATGTTTAAAATGGGGCTAATACGACCTCAGTAGTAAGGTCAAAGTTACTAGGTGTTATTTCATTGATTGTTATTATGACTTGATCCATTCAGAGGTGTTATTACCATAATTATGATTATTGTAACGTTGTAAAAGATAAAAGGCGGCATACTGAGCTGATCTTTTTCACAAAACCGTATTTATCGTGTGAATAATTCTTGTAAAAAACAGATTTTTCACGGGCAGAAAATTGCTAGCATATTCAGGTACGGTTATTCAATAAAATGACAGTTATTTAATTAAATTACTTCAGTATTTTTTAAGTTGTAATATATAAGATTTGTTAAGTAAATTTTATATTTTCTTATTTATGAATTGATGACAGCCTAAGTTAAATTAAGTACAAGGTAACAGGTTGGGGTGCAGTAGCTAATCGTTGTGGCTGGGTGACACGAGCACGAATCTTCGAAATCCAATTTTGATTTACATTTATTGAAAAAAATAGAATAAAAAATATAGATTTTTATGAAAAAAAATTAAGCTATACCTACGAAAACCTACTTTAATTTAAAAAAAAAATCGATTTAGTGTTATGGTTTGATCAACCCCCTGCAACAATTCGACTTTTTACATTAACGTGGTTTTAACTCTAAATATGAATAATACATAGCTATAAATTAATAGGTATGGCGACATAACCCATTTACACAAACATAGTCTTACCAATTCAGACTGACAAATTTAGAAGAAAATAAAAAAAAAAACAAAAAGTTTCTGATTCGTATCCCATCTCAACCACGCCCAAAATAACCTCTTTCCTATAAGGGAAAAAATATTTTAGTGGAAGTACGAGTATTAACAATGAGAAACGCAACATTTGTAAGACGTGTTCCCCCTTGTTGAACGGTAACGCCGATTGTTTGTTTTGGCTTTGATTGTTATGTGTCTGTCCTTAAACTAGTAATGTGCAAGTCGGTGAGTACCAATGAGTACCTATTGAACAAACAAACAATACTATCACTTATTTGAACCTTGACATGCGTTTGACAAATAGCTTTTAAAATATCATAAACGTTAACTATTCTAAATGTTTGCAAGTACTCAATGTCAATGTCGGTAGCAGTAAAATAATTTAAATACGTAACATCAATCATACATGCGCGGCCTTCAACCTATACGGTAGTGTCTTAGCCAGCTTGACAGGCAAATTGCGGTGTTCTGTGTTTCCGATGTCCGTGTGTGGGAATAGGGTTACTACGGGTCTGTTGGGGATCAGTCTTATTTAGGTACAAGCAAAGTATCTACTGTGTTCTGTGTACTCTTGTTTCACTATCAGCAGTAGAAATCAGCGCGTCTCAGAGAAATTAAACTGTGGCGCGCGGCCGATGCGACAGTAGTCAGAGTATGAAAGTGTTTGTTGTCGCATCGGCCGCGCGCGTCAGCCGCACGTCATCAGCCGCGCGCGGCCGCGATGCAAGGAAATGAACCTTTAGAAACCCTGTAGCTACTTAACTAATTAATCAAATGTGCTGTAATACATTTTTTGTCTAGATTTCGTATTATCACACAGAGACACAATCTTATGTGACTAGCTGATCTTCGCCGCTCCGCCCTTATCATGTCATGAATGTCATCGTAATTAATAGTCCTTATACCTAAGTCTTGTCTCAAACTTTAGGATAATTCCATACCAAATTTCACCAGGTATTTTTGGAGATATCTGCCGTTTAAATAAACAAAAAGCTTTTTAATTAGTATTTAAGTGTATATTAAAAGAATCACGTAGAATAAATATAATTCTTTTGAATTCTTTAGGAAAAAGTCTTTACAAGCAGATATGTTCGTTTTTTCTCTCTCATATACACAAGTATACATACAAATGTATATCGAGCATTCTACTTATTATAACTGATACCCACGCCAAAACCACCAAATAAAGTAATCAAATCACACTTCACTAAACAAAGGTACAATACAAGAGCTTAAACTACTTACATGCGTATCAAAATGATGATGTAAAGCAATTATGTACGAATACAATAGCCATTTTCTCCGAAGTCAACTTCTCCAATTAAATCTAAGCTGTGGGACAACCCTAGCGGACGTTTAGACAAACTCTCACAGTTAATGACTTATAACTGTCCGCAAGAATTACCCAAACAAAATATTCCACATTCTGTTGTACTAGGTACGTAATTGTCATGTTTTGATCTTAATCTTAGCTTTTGAAAGCTGTTTTATATGAAACTGTTTTGCTGGTGTCATGTTTTGTCTTTCTTTGTTTTGTTTAGTTGAGAGTTTAATACCTAGAGAAGACGTTCCGGGCTGATTCTTCTCACAAGTAGAAACACTTACAGCCGACACACGAAAAAACTGAGCTTTATATTCATCGACTTTTAAAGCGCTAAATCATAATATTCATTTATGTATCAGTATTTTAACTATCTAAAGCTTTGTCTTTGTTTTAATTAACATTAGAATAGAAAAAAAAACATTGCCTAGTTACAATACAACAAAATAATAAAATAAGGTACATCAATTAGAATGTTGGAGTCTGCAACGAATTCGATAAAATGTAAGCATAGGTACTACGAATTGAAATAAGAAATACATAAATACCTAACTAAAGTATTATATATTCAGTAGAATGCAATATTCCGCGGAAATTGCAAGTCAAGGGTCCAGAGGTGCCTACCACTCGACTTGGTAAGAGTACCTGTCACTAATTTTCTTTGTTATAGGTTTTTTTTTTGAGTGCGGTCTTTCAATCTATTTCGATTGTTGTATTAAGGGCATTTCCTTACTACTTAAATTGTAGTGATTCACAGATCGAAGGTTTTTGAGATTCCTCCCTTATAATCTACTTAAGATGGATTTCCGCCATGTTATCTATACTAATATTATAAAGCGGAAGAGTTTGTTTGTTTGTTTGTTTAAACGCGCTAATCTCAGGAACTACTGGTCCGATTTGAAAAAATCTTTTTTTGTTGGATAGCCCATTTATCGAGGAAGGCTATAGGCTATATAACATTGCGCTACAACTAATAGGAGCGGAGCAGCGACGAGAAATGTTGCAAAAACGGGGAAAATTTACGCATACGAAGTTGCGCAGGACAGCTAGTATTATATTCACTTGAATATTGTAATAATCAGCCAAATGTGGACAGACAAGAAGCCGCTCCTATGCTTAATAAGATTTAAGTTAGGTCTTATAAAAAAGCAGGCTTTGATAGTTACGTGTACCTATTTATTTTTAATTCAGAATGTATCCCGCAAAACAAGCTTTTAGAAGTATGTTAACCATGCGGCTAATTAGCCAGACCTCATTAGTCTAGTTTTCAAAGCTAGTACTAGACCGTAAACACTTTCATCGTCAAATCAGATGTAACAGCGTGAAGCAGGCTTCGCTCTGCGCAACCTCATGAATATTGACAATGTACGTTCCGCAATGTTTCGACACAGAGCTCATTGTACACGTACAGTTTAGTTGGTAAAGCTAGTGAAATTAATTGTAACATATGTTCACTTTCCTCAAATATGTGAAACATGTCAGTTTTTTTATCTGTATTCAAACGATCTATGGTAAAAATATTATAAATGGCTACTGGCTTTGTGGGATTTTATGATGAACGGCTGATGCGCATATTAGATTATGATGGAATTTTGTTTGGATTTAGGTTTAACAACGTTAAAAAAGTTTTTCTGCAATTTACTTGCCGAATGGTTAAAGTAAAATTAGAAACAATGATTGAATATAAAGACAAAATAATCCACAATGAGGTAACAAAATTGAAATCTTTTTTAGGGTACCGTAACCAAAATGGCAAAACGGAACCCTTATAGTTTCGTCGTCGTTCCGCATCTTAGCTCAGAAACTGTTAGTGCTAGAAGGATGTGATTTTTGATACACATATTACTGACGACGACAAAGTGAGAGAATAAAATATTGTGAAACATTTTTTTGAGGGTTATTCCCCTATATGTAATGTGGGGGTGCCATTAAATAAGTATTTAAAAAACGTTTGAGGGTTATAAATACAATTTTAGATTTAGGGATCCTTTTGTGAAATATTAAGCTTTTCAAATTATCATATTATTATATAGGTATAACGTTGCAAATATGAATCAAAAACTACAGAAAACCCACTTCTTAAGCCGCATTATTCTGGGGGGGGGGGAGGAAGGGAACTACGGAATATTGTGCGTGGCCCGACATGCACTTGCCCTGTTTTTTTTAAATCTCTTATGTTAGGTCCTTTACAAAACTGTCATAACTCACCTACATTCATACTAAGTTAGAGCTAGTAGAGAAACTCGAAGCAGATACAAGCCAATAGAGAAAATTGTAGGTAGGTAAAAAAAGAAAGATATATGTACAAAGACGAACTTAACTCAAAATTGAGTTTTCTACCAGCAAACTTTTGTATTTTTATAGAAATAGGGTGTGTAACAATAAAATAAAATTAAAATATTAAACTAACTATATATTTAAGTATACATAAACAGTATGTACATACTTACATACATAAACGTATGTTATTAACATATACTATAATAGACCTAAATAAATACCTTTTTTTTAAAGTTAAAACAAAAGCTGTCGCGTAAAGAGGAAGAACAAAATTACAGCCATTCATAATAAATCTCTATTATTTGAAAACAACTACTAAGGTATTCTTCAGCAAGTATGTCTGTCAAGGCTTCAATACAGTAAGCCTATTCCTCGATACCTGTACGTATACATGTGGCCAAACAACTTTCACTGGGATACCCCAGTACTAAGTAGCTTCGTGGCTTTGCTCCTAGACTGGTTGCTAGTATTGAAAGTGATCCTACGGTTTCTACGAAAAGATGCGACTCGTATTTAAAGAGAAGATAACTTTTTAATTAACCGAAAGACTCCATGACTTTCTTAAACTCAAGTTTCTATTAATTTAAAAGCCAGGACAACAACAACAACTTTATGCAGCATTTACACGCTCGCGTATAAACAAACTTCAAATATCTGCTTCGAGTGGCTTTCCGAGCTGCTTCTTGAACTGCGAGCAGCGTGTGTGAAAGCACTGTTAGATTCTACAGATGATCTAACATCAAACGACCAATACTCGTATGGATTATGACGTTTAATTACCGCACATTCGATTCCACTGATTGGATAGTACGAAAATGTATCGTCTGTTTTCTCTTTAAGACGATGACAATAGGGATAAAGACTTGGAACAGCTATGGGTGAATTACTCTAAATGATGTCCGCTACGAAGTCCACCAGGACCACCTTGGGTTCATAAGTTGTAAATATTTAGACCGCTTTTTGAATGAAAATGGGCTTTATTTCGGCAATTTAATCCAGAAACAGAAAAAAAAACATATACACACATTAAAACTAATTTAGGCAGTTGAATGCCGAAAATAGGACCCAGTTCAGCATATATGCCAGACATTACCTATTTTATTTCCTTGTTACATAGTCGGTAACTTAGACCTTAAGTTATCTGCTCATAATGCCTTGAGTTTCTAGAATGACATCAGCAGCCTAGGTCTATATCTGCCATCCTACGAAAGAACATGGCATTATATGAAATAAGGCTCTACGGCGAAAATAAACATTATGATTCATAATATCAATTGGTCTTGATAAATTATTCCCCAAATGGGTAATATTGACATTTACAGGGAATTAAGACAATAATAGATGTTGTATAGCCATCAATGTCCACAGAAACACGTTAATTGGTGTTTAAAAAACATAAATATGAATATTTATTGGTCTGTCTAGATTGATGTACACTGCAAGGTTTATTTAACGAGCCAAAAGTTGTGAAGGTAAAAAATGTACTATTTTAATTATGCTCAACCGCCAACGCTTAATGTTAAACGTTTCAAGACTCACAATATCTTGAAAGGTTTAACAATAAGCGTTGGCGTTTTATACCAATTAAAGTTTATGTGTTCATGTTGGATACCAATGTATTTAGGTAAACAGGATAGCAAAATTAGGTACCTATTTTAAATAATTTTATATTTTTAAATGCTCCCTCGCTTTGATATTATAAGGTTAGATAAATACCTTTATCATATTCCCAAAAATGTTTCCACCAAGTTGTAGCGGCCGTGGTCACATTAAACATATCTTCCCAATTAAATACCGTTGCCGGTAATAACAGTTTAATGTGACAATGATCACCAAACCGTTTTAACCTGTCACCAACTCTCTTCTGACCAACTTTATTAATTGCCAGTGCAAGTACTAATTGAAGAAAGCGCAATATCGTTAGACATACGCATACAATTACACATATTCATCGAACCGTAACAGTGTGCAATGGTTAATGGTTATAGTAACCCGGTCACGGTTGCAAGGTTGAATATTAACTAATATTTTTTTCCGTTGTGTTATGAAAATGGTACTTATTAATTTATTATTGTAAACGACGAGTTTTCTTTAAAAGTAATTTCTTTGACGCGCGTTGCTTTAGCTAAGTAATCATCAATTTCAATAAATCATGGTTGAAGAATTAATGAATTATATATGTATTATTATGTATGGACAAAAACAGCTAGACAAATACGTCTATACTGTTATTACCTAAATAAAGAGGAAAGATTTTTAAGCTATTGCATAGCTTTTATCGCGGGCTCGGACTTTGAGCGCGGCGAAGTAATTCCGTAACGAAAATAAAACCTAACACCCCCCACTCCGCCTACCATGTAGCTCGGCCGAGCGTTCGTTTAACGTATATGTATATGGTACGACTGTACGAAGCTCGCACGGGTCGAGACGAGCTGCTCCGAAATGTAATGAAAAAAATAAATAAAAAAAATATTATTATTTTTTTTTAATTGCATAAGTTGTTAAAAAATGCTGTGCAATAGCTTTACCGCGATAGTCCCCGAGTGCCACACATTTTTCTGTTACTTAGAATAATCTTAGAAATAACTGAGACGATTTTAAGAAAATTTAATGTAGAGTTTGAATACAGTTGGGAAGAATATAGACGTATATTTTATAGTGATATTATACAAGTCTGTAGATTCTACACAAGTAAGTATGTAAGTAGAATGTTTGTGACATTCTACTCTCTATTCCCGTGGTTCCAAAATCTGAAGACACGGCAATCCGACACCGATCATGAATATCATTGGTAGCATTCAATTCTGTGTCGTTAATTTATAATTCAGATCAATCACGCACACGTAAATAAGTTCTATCTATACGAGTACAATTCTATGTCTAGTATTCAAGTTGAGTGTTTACGTTATAAGTAAAGCGTAGGTATACGAATTATACAAAAGGCGTTTCTACGGAGGCTATATGTCGCTAGTTTGCACTGCATAATTCGGTCCAAATGCCAGAACGCGGTAAAATGTATAATAGCCAACTACTTGTTCCCCCAAGTCTGCCCGTGTGGATGTTAAATATTGCTATAAAGATCAAGACCTTCATCAGGCTGCCTTTAGTGTACCTATTGATTTATATTAATATCCATTGATTAAGTAGATTGCAGGTAAGGTACCTACTGCATTCGCATGTGAATCGCTCTTAACTCACAACTTACTTATTTTTCATTCACAGCCATAATCTATAATAGTCATCATAACCTATTCATTCCTACCTATAAATTATGCCGTAAGTTGCTAGGTAGTATTTACCGTAACCCGTTCCTTCTCACTTGTGAAACTTAATCATTGGATAATAATATATTAAAAGATTATATCGAGGACAACTCAATACTTTCATTCATAAATAAATGTAAAATGCTATTGAAAAAAACACCTTTCGCGGTTAGAGTATTGTCTTGCCCAACCTAAAAACTAGGAAAAACTGAAATACCTACTCGAATTGATTATTAAGGAGAAAACTCACCACTCACCCTCGATCTGTGATGTGATGCGATCTTCAATACAAAAATCGAAGTACATTGTCAGACCGAATACCTTCATTTGAGGAAAGAGATACCAGAGATAAAGAAAATTAGTGACTCCGATCTCCGATCGGACTCCGATCGGATGCAATGCACGACTCTTCACTCACTTAAGTTAAGTCGGTAGATAGGTACTATGGTTAATTACTTGTATCTCAGTCCATCAATCACCTCCGAATATCCCAACGTATGAAAAAAATTGATCCGGATAAAATATATAAGATCAGATAAGATAGATACCAAATAAAATGTTTTCTGATCAATTCCCCCATGGAAATTAAAAATCTTAGGCAGAATATTCGTGTATAGTGCAACAGTATTAGCTGCCCTAATTTCAACACCTAATTTGTAATAATCATTACTGCAATCAAATAAGAAAATCTGAGTAAACAACCGACGCGTTATTAGTATGTGACATACAAACTTACATAAGGCATATAATTAACAAAGCTAATTATGTAGTTTGATTGCATAAGTAAGTGATATAATGACGCTTCTTGTCCCATATGCTCAATTAGGCTTCACAACCCTTAATTATAGCATTATTAGATCTTATCGGTTTCAGAATAGGTATACTCCGTCTTTACATAGTGTGAATTGATGTTAGGATAGACAATTACTGCAGTTTAATGGCATAAAGTCACGCCTGTTTAATGGAAATACGGCAAAGTATTGCCTACATAGAGAAATATCTAGCATTTTCAAAGTATATAACAGTTTTTAAGCTATTGCATAGCTTCTATCGCGGGCCTTGAGCGCGGGGACCGAATCCAGAAATTCCGTAACGAAAAAACCTCACGCTCCCCACTCCGACGGGCACAGCGGTGACACTTTTTAGTTTTGCCATCTATCGATGAATAGCAGAACTTTTAATTACTTTTTTTTTAATTTAAAAAGAAAAAAAAAAGAAAAGTAAAAATATTTTATAATAAAAAAAAAATTGAAAAACAAAAGCATTGTTTTTTTTATAATTCAAAATAAAAAAAACATTTTTTTTTTTTAAGCTTAAGTTAATAAAAATGCTATGCAATAGCTTTACCGCGGCAGTCCCCGAGTGCCACACATTTTTTAATATTTTTGATATAAAGACGACTCCTGCAGTAGGGTACAAGCCCTGTGTCACGGGGGACTTTACAAACATACAAGTCACCGACACAAAGTACACCCAGACTCGGAACAACAATTTGTGGATCATACAAAGTGGTGTTCCGTGTGAGAATCAAACCCGAGCGCCATCGAGGCAGTGAAGAGTCAGTCAATATGTTTGTGTCTTGACTTGATTCATTGTTATCGTCACTGCTTATTTCGTACGTTACATTACATTTTGTATAATAAGTGCTAAGTATAGATATACTTACGAAAGTTTTTCTATTTCCAGGCCAAACATGTCCAGTAGTACTTGAGAACTAAAGTTTTTCATGGCTGAACCTATGAGACCGTTTTGATATATCAAAGAAGGATTATAAACCGACAATCACGCCGGTATACAGGGTGTAACAGAAAGGTGTGGTCATATTCAAGGGTTGGTATGTGCCCATGATACTGAGTGCACATACCTAATTTTTTCAAAAATGGAATTTAATTATATTAAATTAATTCAACGGAGTACCCTACATTTTTTTTTATTATTTTTTCATTCGTTTATTTATGAATGAAAAAGTTATTAATTAAAAAAAGTATGACTTAAAAAGTTCTCTGCCATAATAATCGAATCGAATTTTGTACCAGGGGAGGTATAATTTTATGCCATACGCCTTTCACTACTGAATTTTGACAAAAAGAATATGCTATAACTATGTAATAATAATGCAACCAGCTATGGCACCATGGTAGGTGCAATACTGATGACATACCCTATCCGCTGCTGAAATTTGACCACACCTTTCTGTTACACCCTGTATAATAGGTATTAATCAATCATCTATCTATAAATATTATTTTCACAGTCCCAATTATCATCTTATATTATAGTTACTTGATAAGACTGTAACGAAACTTTAATGTTGACTAATATCATAACAAAATGTTAAAGCTTGTTAAAAGTTATCTACAAGATCACGGATCGATACAAAACGGTAGCAATTAATGATAATGATTGATGATGGCAGGTTCATTGCGCAAAATAATAAATGATCTGTCCAAATATTATTATGTTGGAAATTTTAATTATTTTATGTTTAAATTAGTTATCAAAGTTCTTTGATAGTTAGATAGAACGATTGATTGATTAAAGTTTGCCTTATCGGGTTAAGAAACGGAAGCAACAATTTTCAATTACCATTAGCAGATATTTCGTAGTTTGAGCTGTTTAAGCTAGGAGTAGCAGTGTCTTCTTTACAATTATAACTAAGTACATTATCTTCTAAGATACAGATGAAACAACGAGATTAGTGGGTTTATGTATCTTCAGGGATACCTAGTTCACTATCCCATACCTCTACGTTCAGATATCGAGCGCTTAACGCCCGTTACCCTGTAAACACTTATAGTGCTTTCACACGTGCTGCACCGAGAAAAAGCCCGGAAGCAGCACGGCAAGCAACTGTTCACAAACAGTCGAACAGCAGATTAACACGCTTGTGCTCGTGTTAGTGCCGGTTAAATGTCCCTATGAACGCAAGCGTGGGAATGCAGCATTAGAATAATATGGAAGAAATAGTAAACGCGCTACAATAAAACGAACATCAACGCTCGTTAAGCGCTCGTCATCTCAACGTAGTCTTAATATTATAATACCTATCTACTTAGTCTTATATAAAAACTAGCTGTCCCGCGCAACTTCGTATGCGTAATTTTTTCCCGTTTTTGAAACATTTGTCGTCGCTTCTCCGCTCCTATTAGTCGTAGCGCGTTATATAGCCTATAGCCTTCCTCCTTCCTATCCAACGAAAAAAGATTTTTTCAAATCGGGCCAGTAGTTCCTGAGATTAGCGCGTTTAAACAAACAAACAAACAAACAAACAAACTCTTTAACTTTATAATATTAGTAAAGATTAATATACGCAACGACTGCACCGAATTATTTGGTAAATCTTTTTTTATTGCGTTTTAAGATTTAAGATTTGTATAAAAGGCAAAATAAAAGCAGCTAGTTACGTAAAAATATTATTAAGCAACCTACATAATTCGAATCAGATTGTCTCTGCCCAGGTCTCAGGAGTTTAGCCGTGATTTTCCTTGATGAGATTAAAATCTCAACATCTGGCTCAAAAAATATCTATAATTTAACATGGACGCGGTAACATTACAACCACTCGGCCCCAAGATTAACTTAATATCTCATTTCCGTTCCTTTTTATATCTAGTACAGTCAAGTGCATTATATCCTGCCTAGTATTAACTAACAATTATTAATATTTATTCAGTCATTGACATGCCATTCTTAATTGTAAACTTTTTTATACATACTGACATAAATAGTTTGTATGGTATTAACGCATGTGACTGTATCAACACATACCATTTATTTTTGCAATATTACAAATTGAAGTATAAATTGAAACTGCTAAAATTCAAGTCGACGTCGCAGATACTAACGAGTATCAGTTAATATCTAGGTAATACTTCAACAAGTTCTGTCCTGGGTGGAGTAAATTCAGAGCTTATTACCTACAAGCAAGTTTCGCAATCTACATTCTTCGACTAATCTAGGTTTAATAGTAGGGGTATACTACCTGTGTTCGTTGTCAAAAGTTGGCCTACATTCTTGAGGTTTAATAAGTAGAATACCAACTTGTTAGGTAGATTGGATACTCGGTACTTTAATATTAGGAACTGGTTAAGTAGATTTATTAGGCCTTACCATAAATGGTGTTCAATATTAATATTAATATAATAGGCAGCGCCGTGTGGTGCCGGCCTAAGAATAGTACCACCCCATTTCTACCCGTGGGTGTCGTCAAGGCGACTAAGGGATTTCACCCCGGAGGACGGGCTGCAGCGTCCTCTGCGTATTTAAAGCCTTACTGCGATCGCCAACCCGCTCGCCAAGCGTGGCGATTATGGCAATTACCCCCAGGATCTACATACTAGTAGGTTCTACTGGGGAGACCCGTGCCCAGCAGTGGGCCATCATATGGGTTGATATGTATAATAGGCAAGTATTTATAACTATAAAGGTATATTATAACTTTAAAAATAGACAACACACGCTAGTGTCTCTCTGGCCCTGATTCAGTGTAGTGTAATACTGGTTTTACCCAGTTACAACGTTTTGAATCAGGACTCTGAAGTAAGAATGGCCTTGAGCAGTAGTTAGAGAATTAGGAACCTTAGCCTTAGGTATTTCACCTCCGTTATTAAGGGTTTAGGGCCCTGATTTAGGGTAGTGTTATATAGCCCTTAGCCTTGTGTCACGGAGGACTTTATGAACATAGAATTTATTAGAATCAGAATCAGAATAATTTTATATGCAAGAAAAGTGGTACAAAATTGTTGATATAAAAGAATTAGATCATCACATTTCACCACTACACAAAATAACATTTTGATACATGAATAATTATTTCATAGGTACATTAAATTTTTCCAATATCTATCATTATAATATGACATTATTCAAATTTATTATTTCAGCTATTCCATTTCAAATTCACAAATAAAAAAATAAATAATATAAATAAATACAAATATGTCAAGTTTCCTCATAAAATTGAATAAATTAAATTTTGAAAAAGAAAATATATATTAGTTCATAATAATTATTAACAGCTATGTGTATTTTTTTTTTTATTATATTCTAAAATTTCTTTGATTAAATAAGTCATAATAATTATTAACAGCTACGTGTATATACTTTTTTTCATTATATTCAAAAAAATATTTGATCGATAGGCAAAACTTAGACTCAGATCAAATGTCACAAAGGGCTTTGTTTTGTGTTGCAATCGAACTTAATCCCCCGCGCTGCCATCGAACTCAAACTCTTGCGTACGCAGTTCTACTGCACTATCAAAGCAGTCTAAGTGTTAGCCATCACTCTGTGACATAAAATAATTTAAAAGGCAAAGCTATAAAAATCAATAAATCCAACTGTTGGTTTAATAAACCACAACCTGTTGAAAAATTACCTTATAATAAAACAATCCGTTAGTAATATAATAAAAGCTAAGGTTATCTTTGCAATTAAAAAACATTTTCTATCATTATAGTCGGCATATAATGATGTAATTTATATAATTGCAGTGTAACACGAAAACCGTTAAGTTTGACGTCGCACGCGCATCTCTGAATCAACTTGTTGTCATCTATGACAATATAAAAGCTTTTAATTATATGTTCATCGTTAACTTGGAAGGTTGTTTTATAACTTACAACCATTTCATTGTGTCAATTTTGTTTTTGTATTCTATAAGTGCATCTTAATTTACAAAGCTATGTACATGTTGGGCTAACCTTGTCAGACATTTTAAATATATTTTGGTCTCATGTGGTCATGGTATCTACAGTTCTATAGTGCAGGATACGACTTTTTACAAAGCATGTAAAAATTAACAGGGATTAAGAATAAAACCTACTTATTTATTTATGTACCTCCTCATAGATGTACCTACTAAAAAAAACACGTACGTACGTTATGTACCTACGTGTACCTACTTAAAAAAAACTATTACAGCTGAAGACTAACTTGTAGTCGAAGTCATTGTTCATTAAGTTCCATGTGGCGTCAAAGTGAGATCACTTCATTTTTATAGCTACATACGGAAGCCATAGATAAAAAATAGGAATATATTAAGTAGGTAGGTACATATAGGGATCTAAATGAGTTTTGTGAGAAATATATTAGTCCTGGATGGGTCATTATTATACCTAACCCCATTGACTCTCCTCCAGACTCCATTCTTGACAGAGCCCATAATTTACAAAACCCAGAGACGTCTAGCAGTTATCGCATAATATCGCTATCGTGTAAAATCGCTATCGTGTAATATTGAATTGTACTTCAACGCAGCGTAAACAGTCTAGAATCAAAGCTTCACCAGTAAAAAATATATAAGTTGACTGCCTCTGTGGCGCGGTGGTAGTGTATCCGACTGCTACGCAAGAGGTCGTGGGTTCGATCCCCACCCAGGATAAAACTATGTGTGATGAGCACGATGGTTTATTCTGTGTCTAGGTGTTATTTATCTATAATATATATGTATTTAGAAATAAATAAGTATGTTTATCAGTTGTCTGGTTTCCATAGTACAAGCTCTGCTAAGTTTGGTATCAGGTAGCGTTGTGTGAGTTGTCCCAAGATATTATTATATATCTAAGGATTCACCTGAAAATCACAAAATCCCTATTTGCGATAAATGAAAATAGGTTGGTGTAGTCATAAATTGATCATCTTGACCTCACCTTTAGACAAACTACATAAAACACATTTCAATGAACAAAAATTAGGAAGCTTTACAAACAGTTTCCTAAGAATTATTCTGTAACAATCGACTGCGGCCTCTGCGGAGGCCGAAAACAGACAATGTTATGATTAAGTGGCCATAGGAAATTAGCTGATGTGCAGCCAGCCATTCAAGTTTTTAGTTATGTAAATATTTGTTGATTGCAAACATCATGAAGGCAAATACTTTAGGCACAATAGGCAAGCAATGGAGGCCAGGTGGAGTGATGATTTACGCAAAACGGCTGGCAGGAGCTGGATGCGAGAAGTCGAAGATAGAACAAAGTGGCGTGCAATTGGAGAGGCCTATGTCCACCAGTGGACTGCCATAGGCTGATGATGAGGCAAGCAATTATGTGCACGACCGACTTTCAGTAGGATCGATCGATCGTTTCAAGACTGATTGTTGGTATCTTAGACTCTTTCAGATAAGTGTGACCATGAGTCAAAAATAGTTAGCATTAATATCTCTTCGCCGGAATTGGCATCACACGGATTTAATTAAAATCTACATAATAATCTAAATCCATACTAATATTATAAATTTAAAGGAAACTCTGTGTGTCTGTTACGCTTTCACGCAAACAGCCAAACAGATTTTGATGAAATTTGGTATGGAGATAGTTTGAGTCCCGGAGAAGAACATATCATAGTTTTTATCGCGATAACTGATATCCACGCGGGCGAAGCCACGGGCGAAAGCAAGTATATTATAAAACAACAAACAAAGTCCATCGCCGCGTCTGTCTGTATGTTCGCGATAATCTCAAATAGTTATGAACATTTATTGTTACATCTACATTTTTAAACCTTCTAGAAGACCCTACTGCGATAGAGAGAACTTGTTTAAAATCTGTTGAATAGTTTTATTTTAAGTCTTTTATTGTTTACTAGCTGACCCGCGCAACTTCGTCTGCGTAAATTATCCCCATTTTTGCAACATTTTTGCAAATAGCGGAGCAGCAATAATGCTGCTCTGCTTCTTATTTCTCCACTATTTAATGGATGTTATTATACATATAAACCTTCCTCTTTAATCACTCTATCTCTTAAAAAAACCGCATAAAAATCCGTTGCGTAGTTTTAAAGGTTTATGCATACCTAAGGATACAGGGACAGAGAAAGCGACGTTGTTTTGTACTATGTAGTGATAGAGGCTTTTTAATAATGCCAGCCTCATCATAACCTAATCATAATTAACAAACTAATATCTAAAATTTACATTTATCTTATATACCTACCTACTAATAGGTTATGGATAAGTAAATATATTATGGGGCAGAGGCACTCACTGCTGCAGCTACCATTTTGTACAACAATTTGGCTTCCAACGAGCCAGGCATTGCTAATATATTTATAAAAGCTCCTATGTCATTAATGTTTATTCTACAATGAGCTAGCAGTGATTCTCTCTCTCCCTGGTTCTTTTCACATTCCATTAGCAAGTGTTGGACATCATCAATCTTACCACATACCTCACAATTTGGTGACTCTACTTTTTTCATGAGATGTCCAAACTTTCCAGATGGAAAGTGACCAGATCGCAACCTATGGGCCATAACTATATCTGATCTACTTATATCTACTTGGGTAAACCAAGGAATTCGAGGTGGCTCACTCTGTAACGTCTTGTACCATATCCCTTTTTCAGTACTTCGTTGGTCAAAATATTCTCTGAATGTAACAAATACGTTTAACGAGAGACATAAATTTATTGTACCAGGGTTCTATGTTAAATAACGAGCCTTCCAAGGCCGCCAACTTCGCTAACCTGTCTGCTTCATCATTCCCTCTTAGTCCAATATGAGAAGGCACGCACCCATTGCAACCTCAATGTTGAATAGTTACATCGATCAAAAAATGTATTTATCAAAATAGGTCGACGAACAGACTCTATCTTACTTTGCATCTATTTTACTAAATGTAATAGGTACTATAGTCTTAACAACTATGTATCATCTCAGTTATAATATATGAAACCTTGTGATTATATTACTTCCCCTAATTTCAAAGGTTTCCTACTTAGATTACGACGATAGCTAAATTAAAAGACATAATAAATATTATTTAAGTAATTTTTATCCCATTTAGTTTTGAAATCGTTAGTAACAAAAAACTTAACGAGTTAGCGTTATTTGCTAGTTTAAAAACTGTAGAGAACAGAATTTAAGTTAGAGCTGCAATGTTGGTACCATCTATAACAATGAATACAAAAAGTTATTAGATATACGGGTTTAACACGGGAAATATTTAGGGATACGTACTTTTTGTTTATCCACTGTTTCGTTCCAATCGATCGTGGTCAATGATCGTCAAAAAAAACTTGAAGTAGCATGTGTCTACCGTTGGTTATATAGGTATACAGGGTGATCTGTACTAATATTATAAAGCTGAAGAGTTTATTTGTTTGAACGCGGTAATCTCAGGAACTACTAGTCCGAATTAAAAACTTCTTTCACTATTAGATAGACCATTTATCGAGGAAGGCTATAGGCTATATAACATTACGCTGCGACACATAGGAGCAGCAATGAGAAATGTTGCAAAAACGGGGAAAATTTACACAGACAAAGTTGCGCGGGACAGCTCGTTTATAATATAATAACCTCCCGCTCGTGGCTTCTTCACATAACACTAAATAACTTTGTAATATCAGATTGGAAAATACCCTTAATCAACTACCACTTGTTTTTGGAGTTATGACCATAACCACCTACAGACTTTTCACTGGAGTAAAATCGTTGTTTATTGTGAGGTTTAGACACTAAACCTGACAAATAAACATCGATGTTACGCTCTCAGATGTGTGGTAAATCGTACCACGAGCAGTGGGTAGCTTGCCGTCCAGCTTAGGACTAGGCCGGGTCGACGGCGCGCTAGTGTTCCACGCGCGCCTCAAAGAGTTGTCAGCAAGTAACGGGGCCCCATTGGGCCGGGCGGCGTCCACCGGGAGTGCGGGATCGTTCGAAAGAGTTACCGTGCTCCCGGATACAGGGCGAAAGAAGGAACACAGATGGGTTTTAGTCAGTAAGAGTCTGACACGCCCTCCCGCTCATGCCCACAGCGGGAGAAGTCATTTGATGATTTCCCATCTATAAAAAAAAAAAAAAGATGTGTGGTAAATGGTTGTGACAAAAGTAGGCAGTAGATGGTATGGGGTAATTTTTTTTCCTAAAATATATTGCGAAGTTATTTGGTGTAATAAAATAAAAGAAGCCAAGAGCAGAAGGTTATTAGTATATTAAAAATCACCCTGTATACAATCAAATAATTTTGATAGTCAGTTTATTCATGTCAAGTTTTTGATAAATTTTACATAAGCTAAACTTGAACGAAGCCAAAATACTCTACAGATCTTAACCTAAAATATGCACTATCATAGGATTAATATTTATAGGTGGTTAGATTGACCTGTTGGCCTAGTGGTTAGTGACCCTGACTGCTAAGCCGCAGGTCGTGGGTTCTAACCCCACCGACGATAAAACTTTGTGTGATGAGCACGATGGTTTAATCTGTATCTGGGTGTAATATATCTGTGATATGTATGTATTTTGAAATATAAAATATATATATGTTTATCAGTTGTCTGATTGCTAGTAGTTTGGGATTAGATGGCGTTGTGTGATTGTCCCAAGATATAATAATTTATTATTATTATGACAGAAACAACAGTTACTGCTTGTTCGTAGAGCCCATTCAAAGAACTACGTTACCTATCTACTTACTCATCTTTTTCATTGCAGTTGATTAAAATTATGATAAAATATGCAAATGCAACTATTCAAATCGCAAAAGTGCCATAACTTTTATTGTCGCTTATATCACAATAATGGTAATTGCAAAATTCGCAAAGAATTGCAAGGCTGTTAAAGATATTATCCTACTAATACTGCCGACAAATTGCTACAGTTGAAGCCATAAGTGTTATGTTTTATTAACACTCTTATATTAGCGCTTTATGGCTCTGTAACTATGAACGTAATGAGATGTTTCAATTCAATTATCACTTACTAACCACTTAATATTGGAATAGCAGTGGGCTCGAGTCATAGGCGTACCTTGGATCATTTTTGTGGAGGGATTTTCCTAATTTCGAGGTTTGGGGGGGGGGGGTTGAGTCATACAATTGACTAAAAACTGGCCAAATATACAGGTTGTTTGAAAGATCGATGCAAAGCCATAAAGCGGAGCATTTAGACTAAACTTGTCTTAGCCGAACTTGTTTTTAGCAAATTTTATTTATTTTTGATGACATAACCCAAAATGTTACCCAGTTAATTGCGAATAATGGTCTTCATAGCAAGTAGTGGAGACCCTAATTTCAATATTTTTTGAGTTATTTGCGTGGTTAATGCCTCAAAAGGAGTTTCTACGAAGCTCTAATCGAGTTGTTGAAGTTTGCTTCGGTCTGTCATCGTAGAGATAGAAAATCTCGTAAAACAACTTAACCGTACCTACTCAGGTATTTACCTACTTATATATCAATATTTCAAAAATAATAATAAAATATAATAATAATAATATGATGGGACAACTCACACAACGCTATCTGATCCCAAACTAAGCAGAGCTTGTACTATGGAAACCAGGCAGCTGATAAACATACTTATATATTTCTAAATACATACATATTATAGATAAATAACACCCAGACACAGAATAAACCATCGTGCTCATCACACAAAGTTTTATCCTGGGTGGGGATCGAACCCACGACCTCTTGCGTGGGTTCGATCCCCACGTTAGAGCGGATACACTCCGACCACGCCACAGAGGATATGTAATATATATCGGTAGTTTCCCAGCAACAATTGCTCTTTTATATAAATTATGCAGATATAACAACAGTTAATAAACAAAATTTAAACAACATAAAATTATCCCCTATCGCAACAATCTGACTACTTAATACCCAACTTCAATGTATTTATCCTCGAATAATACAAAATTAGCATATAACCCGGAACTTATCCCGCGGTAACAGCGTCCAGCACTTGTGCGTTTGTCTGTACGTTCTTTGTTTGCAACATTATTGTGTGTGAGTTAAACATCTCGGATTTTTCGTCGCGCCTCGCTACCTATCCGTTAATTGCATGCAAAAATTATCCGGCAGTAGATATCTCCAAGAGGTGAGATGGACAAGAAGTAGTTGAGAACGTAAAGTAGCTTATTATACTTAAGAAGTATTTTTAAGCAGATGCTTTTAAATGGACAATCTATAGTCCATAGGTGCATTATATTAATCTACAAGATACTTTCATCCTAAAATCTAAATTCAGCAACATATATCTAATGATTCTTATGCTTAATTATAAGAAAATAAATTACCTACAATAAATCCTCCTAACCTACAGAAACGTATGTCTATGTACTAAAATTTTCGAAGTTTCGTGCAGGCAACTAAGCCATTCAAAATATTGAAATATTGTATCATATTGCGAACTTTTATGCTTTGAAAAACAGAAAGTAAAAAAGAGAGAAATCTTACCTGAAAAATAGGAATATAAAATTGATAAACATTGTGATTATATGTAAGTTAAGGTAAATCAAAACATTGCTATAGTTTTATTTATTTTGACCATGATATTTGTGAAATAAAACCTAATACTTTTCCTCGTGATCTATCTAACACAGATAAAGGTTGCCACTTCATATAAAATATCAAACAAAGTTATGTGTACCTAACACAGTGATTGCAAATTATAACTTTACTGCTTACATTACCTGTAGGTCTGCAAGTATAGGACTGTGAAAAAATTGCTTTTGCTAAAAATCTATAACTACTATTACTTAGGTATTCTGTGCTATAACATAGTTCATCCATTGATAAGATCATTAGTTAGACAAGTTGAATTGAATAGTTTCCTCTAGAACAATATCGGGCAGTAAACATTAGCAATGTTAGGCTGGTCATGCCATTTCAGTTGACATTTAACAACCCTCTTCACCTTACAAAATGGACCGAGACGGGTTCCGTACATTTCATTTCTTATTGGCCGTCTATCTGTCTTTCAATGTCTTTGCATTTATCAAAATTAAACTATAGGTACCTTTCAAAAATAACCCTAAAGATAACTTTTTAAATGTCAATGAAGTTTTAAAAGAATGTTGACATTGTGTCGTGACTATGTTTAGTGACGTTTGAGCACAAAAGTCGGCGAGTATCACGACCGCGTCGGATCGTGAATGGGCGTCATGTTTCATACCCTTCATGTATTGTCAAGGTAAACTGTTGAATCGTAAATACTAGGATAGTGTCAGTGTAAAGCTTTTACCTGATTTGTTAAACAGCATTGAACTTAACTTGATCATTTTCTTTACTAGTAGAGTAGTGTAAGTTTACCAAGCGTAGGTATTAGTAGGGTTTTTTCTCCAAATAGATTTCGGTCATAGAGGATAACCTCAACAGAGATTAGGCAACTACGTGGGACTTATAGGGTAGGTACAAGTAGACCGGAGAGAGATTAGGCGTAGAATCGACGGCAAAGCATGTAGGAATTCGATGAGTACTTTAGACGAACTAAACACTATATGTCTGGAAGAAATCGCAGAACGCAATAATACCGCCTCTTGTACTATTAGCTGTAAGCACCTACCTATATAATTTGATAATGTTCTCTATTGGTGTACAATATAGAGTAAATAAAAAGAGATAGACTCGAAAAGCTACTTTATTTTCGCAGATTAGGTACAAGACTAAAACACATTCATAAAACATTCTTAAACATGGGAAGACAAAAAGAAAGGTTATTCCAAATCCCACAATTACTTTTAGATTTCCTAAGACTTCATTTATCTGAGTTAACTTTCATTTCGAACTATTTAGACACTAAATTTAATTAGATAGGTCTGTCTGTACAAACAATTGAAATTCTCCGACTCATCATTTATCAAAATTTCCAAACAGGCAACACTTGCACCGAAACAAAACAATCGCACAATAACTACTTAAGTAGGTAGGTACATCCAAAACAGATCTCTTGCATCCATTAAGTATTACATAATAAAGAAACGCAAGAAACAGGCCATGTCGGATGCTTTCATTGTATTCAGACATTTTTGGACGCATCAAAACAATTACACACTTTCGCGCTCATCGTCGGAATGAGTGATAAATTTGATAATTACAGGTAAGAAAGTGAAGGAAATTGGACCGAATTACACGGTTGTAAAAGTTGTGCGGTGTAACAGGTGGCTGGCGATGAATTGATGTCACGATATTGTAATTGCTAATTATGTTAAAATAGTGACAGACGTTCTGATTTGTTTCTATCTGACCGTGTCTACGATGTTCCAGCATTGTATAAATCGCTTTGGTTTGATAACCGGACATTGTCATGACCTACGATGCCGAGACGTAGACACTTGCCTACGGTTGGCTGGTCTACAAATTTAAAGTTACGCAGCATGCGATGGAGTGAGTAAAGCTAAGAGTTTCCTTGAAGCATAAAATACGCAACGAGGTCGACAGAAAACCAAAGTTACCGTCATAGCTCGCTGGTAAAACACGCTAAAGTGGCATATCTACGAAGGAACGATGGCCACTGGAGCAAACGAGTCCTAAGACCTATCTATGAACATTGCTCAAAGTAATAGGTATCTACAAGTTATATAGTTGTACCATTACTCTTTCGTGCAAATACTTAAGAGTATTTGTCACTTCTCCTATTCAATGTCAATTTAATATTAGATAATTAAATAAATAAGTGATCATAAATACAAAAACGTATAAAGCACATAGACGCGCTGACCCATCAAAAGAAACTGTATCTAATCGCAGAGTAAACAATACTAAACAAGATATAGCTCAAAATGTAAGCGAAAAGCGTTTTATTAAGCTGGGCAGAATTTATGATAAATGAACTTATAGAATTTTATAAGTATACTAGCTGTCCCGCGCATCTTCGTATGCGTAATGTTTCCCCGTTTTTGAAACATTTCTCGTCGCTTCTCCTCTCCTATTAGTCGTAGCGCGATATTATATAGCCTATAGCCTTCCTCGATAAATGGGCTATCCACAAAAAAAGTATTTTTCAAATCGGATTAGTAGGTCCTGAGATTAGCGCATTTAAACAAACAAACAAACAAACTCTTCCGCTTTATAATATTAGTATATATAAAGATATGGTTGACTATGGTATACTATACTATCACAGAGATATATTACGATTATAGTCATTAATCAAGACTTTCAATTTCTCCGGTAGATAGCGCCTCGGTGGCGCATTGGCAAACTGCATGAGTGCTGTGCACAGGGGTTGTGGATTCGGTTTTGCTCAGGGAGAAAGCTTAGTGATACGTAGGTCACGGTACAACAATATTGGAATATCACAAATCTGTTAACTCGGAATGGTATACAACGGAGAACGGAGAGCACAGATCTGCGAGAGAAGAGACCAAAGACTGGGCTTCCGGGAAACATGCTGCATCACGACAACGCTTCGTCACATACGTCCCTCAGAACACACATTGTAAACTAGCTGTCCAGCGCAACTTCGTCTTCGTAAACTTGCTCCGCTCCTGTGGGTCGTAGCGTGATGTTATATAGCCTATAGCCTTCCTCGATAAATGGGCTATCCAACAGTGAAATATTTTTTTAGTTCGGATCAGTAAATCCTGAGATTACCGCGTTCAAACAAAGTTCTCTCCAGCTTTATAACATTAGTATAGATTTATATCTTGTATAGTTTTTTCTTGTCTCAAAACTTACCTATCTAGTTACCTAGGTATCGCTCAAAACTTCATAAATATCTTTTAGTCAGCAAGTTATCTATTTTTTAAACTCATATCATGTGCCGCTGCTGCAAAAAGTTAAAGTTATGTCTCCCTAGCTGAACCTACTTATTATAGATCCTGGGGGTAATTGCAATAAACTCCACGCTTGGCGAACGTTTAGGCGATCGCAGATAAGACTTTGAAGTACGCAGAGGACGCAGCTGCCCGTCTTCCGCTGTGAAATCCCTTAGTCGCCTTTATGATACCCACGGGAAGAGATAGGTTGGCACTATTCTTAAGCCGATACTAATAACCGCAATTATACAGTAATTAAAAAGGAGCTAAATATCAATATCTTATCACTTAAACGGTAATTAAGTTCGGTTTAATCGCAGCAGTGTGTGCGAAAAGCATCTATTGTCGAAAATAAGGTGTCGAGGTTACGCAGCCTGTTTGACACCTAACAATGGCCTTTAGCTAATATTATACACCTAATGCAAGGTTCTGGCGTATGGCGTGAAGAATCACTACTTCCGAAATCAGATGGCTTAGTTTGTTTAGAAGAAAGGTTTGAAGGTAAATGTTTAGAGATAGAATAACTGCCAACCTACATAGATTTCACCAATAAGCAAACTGATTACCGTCGCTGTTTTTTAACTTTCGCGACTTTTACACATGTTAATTAATATCGGGATCTGATTCGTGAGTCAGTCATCTCATGACCACGATCGATTGGTATAATTCGAGGAAACCGTCAGGTAAATAAAAGGTACCTTCACATTTACGCAGTTCTTGGTCGAGCTGGTACCGGGGCTGTTCCTCAGGAACTTGTTTTGGGCGTTCAAATAAAAATATCTTTTCCCAATATGACTACAATATTTATTGCTGAAATAAAACCTTACAAGTACCTACATCACAACGCCACTTATATTATTACTTATTATATTAATCTATTATTTACGACCTAAACTCACAGTCTTCAAACTCAAACTCAAACTCAAATATCTCCATGTCATAAAATCAGGTTAATGATTATTTGAAAACGTCAAATTAATACATACTAAAAATGTATAACATAAGATTGTTTGAAAAAAAAAAAAGAGGTTAGGCGGCAGTTCCAAGTGTAAAGCTCATGAGAAGAAGCTGCCAAGAAACTTATGGGCCACTGTTTTAAAATTATCAAGTTTTTTTTACAAAATCTCATCCGTCCTTTGTTGCTATTCTATTCTATTACCTTTTATGCTATACTATTATATTATTATTATATTCAACACCAACGAGTTTCATACATAAAGGTTCGTTAACATACGTATATGATATATTTGCATCAGACCTTGGCAATATACATCACAGTACCTTTAAATAATTGATGCTCATTGTTATCAGCATCTATTAATTGTTTTTTTTTAAACATTTTAGTTTACACACGTTAATTCATACAGGATTAGATATTTTCGGTCTTTTGTTACAAAGGAAAAAATATATATTCTCTATGATTCCCCATAGAGGACACAAAAGCTTTGTGTGACACGTAGTCTATGTCGTCGTACTATCTCTATCTCTGTGCTAAATATACCTAATGTCTATCAAGTAATACTATAAAGTTAGATTAAGATAAACCAGATATTCAGTATATGGTGATTAATTATTTATTTTTTGTTACAGGAACATTCAAAACAACTATTAGAACATTTATCAGACTCTGAAAAAATATTCCTATTTGGTGCCAACTACAATGGTAAGTAATAAGTTAGTTAAGCCTGGTACTCATTAGCGAGCTGTAACTGAAGCTGCTGCAATTTAACTATAACCATTGTTATTACTGTTATTACAAATCAAAATAAATTCATCAGCAGAAGAAGAATAAGAATTTTTTCAGCAATAACTCAGATATCCGATCATGTCCGAATTAATTTTAGTTTAAAATATTTATTAAGTGCTACCTTCGTGATTTTTTTGGTTACACGATTCAAAAGTTAGGGGTGGGCGACACAATTTATGCAACTTTCGCAGCGATTATTTTCAAAAATATTAAACGACCTGTCGAATGATGTGCAATTCATTGTATTTGCTAAAAAAAAATGTTTCAGCTTCTGTTACATGTATGGAGTGCCCCCCTAACAATATTTATTTTTATTATTTAGCTATCAAACTAAGTAGCGGCTACTACATGACACCTTTTCACCAAAATTCGTCAATATTCATTGAGTAATCTTTGAGTAAAATGCCTGTGACAAACGGACAGATAGACAGACAGACGGACATGACGAAACTATAAGGGTTCCGTTTTTGCCATTTTGGCTACGAAACCCTAATAAATGCATCCAACGAGTTCAGGCGCTGCACATCTTTACCACGCCTACCGTTTTAATTTTCTCCACCATAGATATACCTACCATAGGTATTGTTTCATCGCCGTGAGTGAAGACTGTTCCACGTATCTAATCTCGAACTTTGTTACTATATCTGACGAGTTACAGATCTCTTATGAGTACCCAGCTTTAGATTGACAGCAAGATTTATCTAATTATTTTTAATCTAGAGTAATGCACCTACTTCACACAATTATTTTTAATGAAAGAACATAACAAGTGATAACAAAGTCCAATGAGTTTATTGCAAAACTATTTTTTCAAGTGCACAATAGGTGATCTTGAAAAACAATTTCGCAATACAATTGTGACTTTATCTATTACATTAATTATAACATGCGAACTTTTCACTAACAATCTATTTGTTACTTGGTGAACTTGGACTATAAATAATAAGTAGTCGAAATAATGACAATTGTAAGACCTGAATGAGATTTGTCAACCGACTTCAAAAAGGAGAAGGTTCTCAATTCGTCTGTTAGTTTTTTTTTTTTTTTTTGTATGTTTGTTCACCGATTACGCAAAGACGGCTGGACCGATTTGAAAAATTGTTTTTGTGTTTGAAAGGGTATACTTCCAAGTTGGTCCCATTGCCATCAGATCACGATCTGATGATGGGATCCTGGAGAAATCGAGGGAACTCATAAAATATTAAAAGCACACCTACAGTGATTTACGTATATTTCTTAGTGATTCGTGCATTTACTCTTAAAAAACACCAATTGGTGAAGTGGAACTGATGATGAAGACCAAAAATTACGAGCAGACCTATTCAATATTTCACAGTTTGCGATTCAATTAAGTACTTTAACATGGTATTGAGTAGCACTATAATCTCGATATACTATTATTATACAATGTAATAAAGCTGATAGTGAACTCCTCAACAATTAACGGCCCTGCATCGGGGCAAGCAATATTTCGTAAAAGGATTTGAGCAGATGACATAAGCCTATCGTAACTTAAGTGAATTATAAACCAACCCACTAAAAAGTGAGAAATAAAAACTTTTTAACAAAAAATATTACCGACTTCAAAAATAGTAGTCTTTATGTTTTATTCGGCACCAACTTCAAAATGTTTAATTTGTTTTTGTTATTCTAGGTATATTATTTTTTGGTTTTAGTTGCCTTGTACTTATTTTTGTAGTCGGTAATATTTTTTGTTAAAAAGTTTTTATTGTAAAGACAACACGGTTGTATCGAAACCCATCTTAGTATGGGCGATGTCTGTTTTTTTAAAAGGGGGAAATGACAAAATTTGTCTATCCCATTGTGAGTTCTAAAAGTTAAACGTTACGGAGCTGTATATCAACACATCACTTTCATTAGTTTATTCTTGCACTGATCTTCTCTATATCGCTTTAACGGATACACAGGCTTAGCGTGCTATTAACTTTCTACAGTAATAAGAATTACTTGTGATGTATAAGAATATTGTAGTTTTCCAGTGAAAAGGTTATTATTGTTACTCTACACGCTACAGTTAGCGAGGCGCGACGGTTCCAGAGCTTTATCATGTCAATGTTTTGACATCAGCATTTTGATTGTAAGATTAATATTTTCTACCGCCGCTTTTTACAGTTTTCCTTTATAGTAAAACTAGGTGACCAGCGCAACTACGTCTGCGTAAATTTTCCCCGTTTTTGCAACATTTTTCATTACTGTTACGCTCCTATGGGTCGTAGCGTGATGTTATATTGCCTATAACTTTCCTCAATAAATGAGCTATCCAACAGTAAAATATTCAAACAAACATACAAACACAGATAATGTACTGTGAAGTTGTCTCGATACTTAACTTGCTGATTTCTAGTATCAGCCATTTGAAGAAGACTGAAAAGCAGCAGCACTAAATGTCCAAAACAAGTAGACACTGATGTCAAAACATTACGAACAATAAAAAAACGCTAGAATAAAAAACTTTATACTACATCTGCTTTTAAATCAACTAGCTGACTGCCTCTGTGGCGCGGTGGGAGTGTGTCCGACTGCTACGCAAGAGGTCGTGGGTTCGATTCCCACACGGGACACCTCTTTGTGTGATCCACAAATTGTTGTTCCGAGTCTGGGTGTACTTTGTGTCCGTGACTTGTATGTTTGTAAAGTTCCCCGCGACACAGGGCTTGTACCCTACTGCGGGAGTTGTCTTTTAAAAAAAAAAAAAAAGCTGGCTTTATGATCACATCTTTCTCATTACAGAAGCACAATTCGAAATCGCACATCTCAAGCAGCCAAAACGTCGTAAACGCTCACTACTGTATGACGAGCAAGATCTAGTCGGGCTGAAGAAACACCTAAACGTTCGATTGAACCCTAGGAACAGCTTCATTGACCCTCAGTTCCTACTGATGAGAAGGTGGTCCAATAGCACTGAAGCTGTTTTGGATCAACACGCTGACGAAGAGTTGGACCAATGTTACTATAGGAGTGATAATGCTGCTCTCTATATTTGTGATGATGTGGTAAGTGTGATAATAAAATATCTTAACATTATGAACTTGGTAACTATGTTTAAGTTTAGGTAATAGTACATTATGATATTATAGCAGTTGAAAATTATAGCCGAGGCGATATTGCTAGCCTGAGCCGTAGGCGACGGCTACAAGAACACAGAGGCTGTAATTATCAAAGCGCGCGTATGTCATACGACGTTTTATAACATATTTGCGAGGAAATAAATAAAAAAACAATACAATGAAAGGAAAAAGCGCGCGGAATAATTTTTGCTTGTTTACAAATTAGCGACGCGCGCGCATCAGCGCTTTTTTTTTTAAAGGCAAAGGCACAAAAAACACCCATTTTTACTAATAAAGTAAATTAATATTTTTGTGTTTTGTTACAGTTAAATGGTTATAATTTAAGATGAAAATTAATTAAATTAAAGAATTAAATGTTTATTTATTATATTTTATCTCCCAAAGTTTTAGTCAAATTTATATTCATAAAATGTTGACCACTTTTCTGACATAAAAACTCTTTGCTAAGGTTTGAAAAAGTACCGTTTCTTTTTAGACGGATCATCTTGATAAACCGTGTATTTTACAATACTACAATACAATAACGCACAAGTACGTAATGAGATAAATTACGATATTGAAATTGGTGAAATAAGATACCTTTTACGAGCAAATATGTTATAAAATTAGTAACAGTAAAGATAAAGTCTATTGTAGTAAGTAGTTGTCTAATTATTCAATCAATAGGTAATAATCCAGTGAATTGGTAACTATTATCATGAGAAGAGAAGTCCTAGATGCTATAGTTAACATCAATGTAATGTAGTGCGTTTATATGATTCTGATGTACATAAATATTTATAAGTATATGAATAGCACACATTATAAATAATAATTAAATAAACATTGACCTCAAATGTAAAAAGTAAACTTGACCTCAAATAATCCAACCGCTACCTACTTTATTATTTGACCCATCATTACCATCTAGAACAAAGAAAGTTAAACATGCCAGCATAAAATACTAAAATACCAACATGAGAAATTTTTAATTAACTTCTACCTAAAACACTTTCATTTTTCCTTTTCAGAGAGGCTTAATCAGAAATAACGACACATATTACTTTATACATCCACTGCCAGAAAGATTTCATGATGACAACGCAAAAGTACACGTTATAGTCAAAAAACAAATAGACGAAGAACATGACGAAGACAAATGTATAGAAAGCAATAATATAGGAACAGCTGTAGGACCTGAAACAATCAAAACATGGAAGAACCATCGAAGAAAAAGAGACGTCGAGCATAATATTAATAGTAATTTAGAAGGTTTCAAACTAAATTTAGCTCATAGGAACAAAACATTAAATGATTTTATAGGAAAATTATCAAATGGGGGTCTTAGACAGAGACGAGCTGTATTGCCAGCAGTGTTCGTTGAAACAGCAGTATTTGTCGACAGGGATTTGTACAAACATATGACTGTAAACTTTCCCAAAGATACAGAGAGAGAATTAGTTAGATTTGTATTAGCGATGATAAATGCTGTACAATTGTTGTACCACGACCCATCTTTGGGTCGGCCGGTGAATTTCATCCTGAAAAGGCTGGAGATTTTGCATGAAGATCCAGCGAATCTGAAGCGACCTCACGACATAGATAGATTTTTAAGTAACTTCTGCACGTGGCAGAGGCTGGAGAATCCTCCAGGAGACAATGATCCTCTGCACTGGGATCATGCTTTGATATTGACTGGCCTGGATCTGTATGTGGTGAACAAAAATGGGAAAGTCAGCAGTCAAGTTGTAGGTAAGTTTTTCATTATATTTATACAGCGGTATCAACTTTTAAAATAAACTCAGCCTACATGGCGTAGGGCTGTAGGGTGATGTAAAGGCTACCCTAAAGTCATACCGGCACTTTCATTCAAATTGGCTAAAAGCTCGTATGCGTCTTTTTCCCGCACTCTCACCTACAGTGGCTACAGGAGTAAAAAATAAAAGTTTTCAGTCGAAATAGCTAACATGGTTTACTGGGCTACGAATTTCTGTCTGAGACATAGATTTAACCACAAAATATTATTCTATGGACTGTCTCTGTGGCGCGGTGGGAGTGTATCTGACTGCTACGCAAGAGGTCGTGGGTTCGATTTCCACCTAGGATAAAACTTTGTGTGATGAGCACGATGGTTTATTCTGTGTCTGGGTGTTATTTATCTATAATATGTATGTATTTAGAAATTAGTAGATATAATAAATATGTTTATCAGTTGTCTGGTTTCCATAGTATGTACAAGCTTTGCTTAGTTTGGGATCAGATAGCGTTGTGTGAGTTGTCCCAAGATATTATTATTATAATTATTATGTGCATTTTTAAATATATATAAATAACAACAAATGAAAGTTTTTCTTAAACGTTTAAAAAAAAACGTAATTTTTCTATCGTACCTTCCTATCAATCACATTACATCTACCCAACAAGAGAACTTCTATAAAGAAACTCATATCAAACAATAATAGAATATAGCATGCTTTGCTATAATTATAACATAACTAAAAGTAAAAGTGTTGAAATCGTTATAAAAAGTAAAACCGTATATAATATTTGATTATTGCAATAACATTACAGTTACAAGTGGTTTCTAACTAGCATAATATTACTTAAATCTGACGCGATTCGTGATATTACATATGTTATAATAGTTTGATTTGATATGCTTTCAGTAATCATGAGAATCTGTTGTAATGCTCTATATCAAATCGATATGTCATCGTAGATGTATTACAGTAATATATTTTATATTTGTTACTTTATACCTAGTCATCGATCAATATTTGCATGTCGGTGAATATAGTTCATTCTCATCAATCATTAAGACTCGTATCTTCGATAATTTGACAAACCACAAGTCCCATAATTTGGAGTTTCTTGGGATATTGTAAACCTATTTCCACTCTCACGGTCGAATGAGTTCAAACGAATTCGCAACATTAATTATTGTTTTTAAACTTTCACGATGTTTACACATATTATAATATTATCGATACTTAATCGCGTGAAATATTTAAAGGTACGAACCTTTTATTTACCCAACGTTTCGATCGAATTGCACCGATCGATATTTGATATTTATTTACCGATCGTAACCGTGAATAAATATTCCACGCAATTAAGTCTCAATAATAATCTAATATGCATTGACGTTCTACATAACCTATTTTTAGCGGACATTGACATGGTATGTTCACATTGTTTATTTGAAGGCGGCTGAGCTGATTTGGCAAATTCTTTTTATTTGAAAAGGTCCAGGATCCCACAATGACAAACCGAGGAAACTCTTCTTCAAATATTCTAGACACAGCGAAATAATTATATAAATTACAGTTTTATATAAAACCGGATACATAACACAGCATCACGAAAAAAATGCTTCTGGATACGCTAGAAACTAGGATGAAGAACTAGCGGTATCAATTGTTGATTACAGCGTTCTAGCTCGTTCTTCTTCTACCTTATCTTCTCAAAATACACAATCCTAATATGATTTACACTGACAATAATTAAACACCTTTAAAGGATGTTGTATACATTCACTCGTATGAATTATGTAGGCATCCACAAGGCTAGCGATGATAATCGAATGGCCTAGTAGGGATAATTTCATTTCAAAGCTGGTTATGAAATAAAGATATGGATGCATCTAGTGTTGCCCAAATGCAAGAACAAGACGAGACTTAGCCAGTCTTGGTCTTGGTCTTGCGCCAATACACCTGGTCTTGGTCTTGGTCTTGGTCTTGCGCTCCCAGTCTTGGTCTTGGTCTTGGTCTTGCAGCAAGAGTCTTGCAAGTCTTGCAATTACCTATTAGTCTATTACTATTTATTAAAGTTTACTTTAAATCTTAGAAAAACGTATTAGAATTGGAACATTGTGAGCTTGAATTAACATAGCCATAGTAAAGATCAAGCAGATTAATAAGTAACTGAAGATTTGATAAGAAATTCGAAAAATCAACTGACCTATATGTCGTTTTCCATGGAAGTAACTGTTTCTTAATAAACATTTATGATTTATAAGCTTACATTTGCTAAAACATGTAAAAAAACAAATTAATTACAATAACTTGACTGTATTTTAAAGAACAATACTTATCTGTCTAGAAAGAGATTGAACCCTCAACTTATAAGAAATTTAATAAAAGAGTTTACGATTTATCATTTATTTGAATAAAAAATAAAATACAACACAAATCAACAGCTTTATCATTAGGTTATGATACTTTATATAATTTTTTTTGACCAAGAATTAATACAAAGTAACCATCTGGCTGACTCATCACTTAACCTATTTCTATGTTTTCTAATTACTAATGATGCTTTAGAAAATAACCTCTCAGCAGGTACTGAAGTTGCAGGTATTGAGAGAAAATCACGGGCCATTTTCGATAAAATCGGATACTCTGTCTCATGCGTCCTCCACCAATCTAAAATGTCTTCCGAGCTGGCAGTTCTTGGTTTTCTCAGGTACTCCTCCAACTCGTCTATCACTAAGCCTTGAAGACAAGATCCAGATGACGTCGAGGGACATTCATAGAGTTTATCAAAGTCTATTACGTCTTCATCTTCATCACATACTTTATTTTCTTTTTCTGGTAATTCCAGAGATTTGTTCAGTGAGTGTAGACTTTTATATTCTTCATAAAGTTCATTGAACTTGCGCAGACTTTCTGTTTTAAGTTGCTTCCCCCACATTGTCAGGTCAAAAGTCTGAGCCTTATGCCTTGGGTCTAAAATTAAAGAAGTACAATAAATCCAGTTGCTCTTCTTGTAATGTTTAAGCATTTTGTCTCGAGCTGCTTGGAAAGCTAGAATGAGCCTTTCATCCACTTTAGATCGATTAGGTTTCTCATCTAACTGTTTTACCATGGATTCAATTTTATCTAGCAAGAGATTGAATGATACAATGACTAGCGGTAATGTAACATATTTGTCTCCACCAAGTTTTGTACTTAAAAGTTTAAAGTTTATTAGAAATTTATGTAATTTTTCGAGTACCTGCCATTCATTAGCTGTGATTTGAAAATCATTTAATTCGGTGACAGAACTGCACAATATGTCAATGCCCGCTCTCACTTTTAAACCAAATCCAATCATATCATGTGTGGAATTCCATCTCGTTGGACAGTCAAGAATGGCATTTAGATTTGATGGCACGCCAGCTGCTTCACAAGCAGACTGAAACTTCTTCTTCACTATCTCACTTCTTTTTATTTTACTGGAAATACTGCGTAACTTTGTTACAGATGTACGCGAGTCAGCAATATTTGGTGCAGATTCTTCATCTTCCTCATCCTCAGTTTCGTCTGCATAGTCTTCGTACTGCTGATCTTGCGCGTTAGTGTCAGACTCACAGTGTAATGCTAAGGTCTTTAATAAATCTTGTACACCAAGGTTTAAAATGTGAGCAAAGCACCGGAAATGTTGATTGTCTGAATCAAAGTGTGGCGGCAGCTGTTTGCCCAGTTCATACATGAATTTGGTATTTGCAGTTGCGTTGTCGACCGTGATACCTTGTATTTTATCAATTATGCCATATTCCAATAAACATTCATGGAAAATCGTTGCAATATCTTCCCCAGTATGTCGACCGCGTGATGGTATAAAATCAAGAACTACAGATTGATACTTCCATGCGTTGTCTATATAATGAATAGTAACCCCGTAGTAACTCCTACCAGCAATTGACGTCCACCCATCAATGGTAAAAGACATTTTAGATGATAATTGTTGAAGTCGTTCCTTGAGATTCAATTGGAGCTCTTCAAATCGCTCTTTGACTTTCCTTCTAAGTGTAGACCTTTTAGGAAACACCATATTAGGGCAAATACGTCGAAAATATACTTGTGTAGCTTCGTCATCGAAAAATGAGAAGGGAAGATATTTTTTCACCACCCAATCAACTGTAGCTGTCGTGATGTTGTCACTGCTGTTTTCCGACTGAAACAAAACAATAAATCTTGTGTTATTAGGTTTGAGCGTATAAGAGGAGGAGGTTTGTTGTTGTTAAATCGAGAAAATCGTTAAATTGATATTTGTTATATTAAGGTTGCACTGTACTGTAATTTACCAAAATAAAGTACTTAGTTGTTACTGGCCGATTAACTGAAAATATGGGTGTTTATAAAAAATATTTAAGACGATAATTACATACTTAATATGTCGCACCCCTAGATGAAAACTGTGAAAACACCACTAACTCAAAAATACTTACGTAAGTTAATGGCGTTTTTGAAAGTATCGCATGAATAGCTACGCGGAGTTAAAATTCTTTTAACTGTTAAAAAAATATTCTTACCTGTCCACTTCCAGCGGTTACTAAAAAGCTTGTGATATCTCCACTTAATTTTGGTTTAACAGGAAGAAATATTTCTGATTCCTTTTTGTGGAAAGATATTAGATGTTTCCTTAAGCCTGAAGTGTTTCTGTTTTTCATTTTTATTTCAATCTTTTTATGTTGGCACAATTTACACAAGGCAGTTTGGGATGCATGAATTATTTCGAAAAACTCCTCAAATTTGCTTTTGGGTCTTTTAGATCTGTGACTCAAACTCTCGTTACTCGGACTAGAATAATTTGAATCTTCGTCACTCATATTAAATTGTACACGTGATACGTTTTTAGAAAACAACGAGAATTAGTAAAAACAATTATCAAGTTAGACTCGAAGCACAGCTCAATTGGAAATGACTGGAATTAAAATAATTCCTTTATTTATAGTACGTTTCCTTGCTTTACCGCGCCGCCTCGCCACGTGCCGGCTCTATGAAAAGGATGCCGCCGCAAATCAAACAATGCCGCGTGCGGCGTACAAACACACACTAAATATTACCTACTTGTACAGACGCGACGCGTGAATAAAATAGAATTAGTGCCAATCACTATTCTTTACATATAAGTGAATGTTTTGGCGTACATCTATACTAATATTATAAAGCTGAAGAGTTCGTTTGTATGTTTGATGACAGAAGTTTTAAAATAAATAAATAAGTCCTGAACGTCACTATACCTCCAAAGTTACTATTCCTCGTGGACGAAGTCGCGGGCACAGCTAGTAAATACTTACTCTCATCATCTCTCTCAGAGATATTCGGGCTGGTAAGTAATACAAAACTCTTATCGCAGGCTTTTTATTTTATTAGTAGGTAAGTACCTACGCTTTTTATATTATTTTATTAGTTTTGTAGAATTTTTTTACACGTTTCAAGTATATTTAAAAGTGGCTACAATATTTATTAAACGGGTGATATTTGAACACTTTTTTGCTATTTTTTCTTGTAAAAACTTAAGAAATATAATGACTAAATGTACAATAATAGTACCTAAGTAATTAGTTTAAAACCATATAAGTAATCAATATTATAATATATACTTACTAGAATGAATTAATATGACATCTACTACCTATCCTTACCATTTTATCCTAATCATAATACTACTTGCGTGATCAGTATAATGTATTCATTTTCATTCTAAGCACTCTGAAACTTATTTATTCTTTGGAACACCTGTAGGTACTCTACTAGGAAATTATTTTGCATGAGTATACCTTCGCCCTATGGCGGCAATCAAATAGTGTCAAATGTTATGATTTCGGCGTGGCGGCAACGATTGTTTTAGATTTCAAAAGAAGCCGCCGGCGCGTGTATCATAACCATGTACTTCCGAAAAGCGGCAAATTTCTTTGAGAAGTAAGTACAAAACCTTTGATGCCGCATTATCAAAGTGCCGATGGTTAAAACATAACTATGCATGCACTCAGTTTGATTTTAATAGATATTTTTTTATTCGCTATGTTTATGGTATTAGTCGTAATGCGCATAGGTCCAGTTTTTCATATTCTTTGATACAGTTTTTTGCGTCTCATAGAATTCCTAAGCGTACCTACCTATACACCGAACTGTTACACCTAACTACTCAGTGAAATAGCGCTAAGTCCTAGCTGCAAGACGCAAGAGTCTTGCAGGCTATGTCTTGTTCTTGCTCAAGTCTTGCACGGTCAGTCTTGGTCTTGGTCTTGCTAAAAATACGCGGTCTTGTTCTTGGTCTTGGTCTTGCAAAAACGCAAGAACAAGACCAAGACTGCAAGACCAAGACTGAATTTGGGCAACACTAGATGCATCCATTGATTGTTATCTCACGCAAATTGCAACAACGGAATAACCTATCGAAGTGAATTGAAGATGATCTTTATTAGACTACCTAAAATTGTTTTATGACGAAAGTCCGTGGCTAAATTAAATCTATTTTATACGTTCTTTCTACCCACACCTGGAATCTAGGTAATAAGGGAAATTGCACAAAGATTACTTAGCTTCAGTTTTTTGATTACTTAGGAGCTTTTATGGGCGCTGTGATTCGATTCCTTTGACAACAACGAGTATAAAAAATTTCTAGTGTAAGTTTCTGGCTAATAAATAACCTCTACGCTAAAATCATATTTCTTACACCGTTGTTGCATAAAAAAGGACTCACCGAGAGCACACTTTCCCTTTCATAATATCGGTTCCCACTGATGTAATAAATAACAATCGACACTTCGCTAACTATGAATAGAAAAAAATGGTATCATAATAATGTATATAATAATAGTAAAAGTAGATCACTTTTGTGCAATTTGTCAGTTGACACATATATGGCACGAGTAAACACGCAGTCGACGTTGCAATCGTGTATTATGACTTTATAATTAACTAGCTGTCCCGCGCAACTTCGTCTGCGTAAATTTTCCCCATTTTTGCAACATTTCGCATTGCTGCTCCGCTCCTATTAGTCTTAGCGTGATGTTATATAGCCTATAGCCTTTCTCGATAAATGGGTGAAAGAAAACAGTGAAGAATTTTTCAACTCGGACTAGTAGTTCCTGTTCAAACAAACAAACAAGCTCTTCAGGTTTATAATATTTGTATAGATACTTCACATTAAAAAGTGCATCGAATGAGCGTTAAAAAAATCCAAATAATCTAATATTAAAAATCTGAAAGTCACTCTGTCTGTTATGTTTTGAAAACGTTTAAAAGCGGTTTATGAAATTTGGTATGGAAATAGTTTGAGGCCCAGGAAAGGACATAAGTATATAGTTTTTATCGCAATAACCATCAACCGACATCCACACGGGCGAAGCCTAATAATAAGCATAATATGACATCTCCACTGACCGACTGGCTACCCGTATAAATATTAGATCAATTTCAGGACTTAATCGTGTATAAGTACATAACTTAAATAAGTACGAACCTTTTATTTACCCGACGTTTCGATCGAATTGCACCGATCGTGGTCACGGGTCGACCCGTGACTACGATCGATGCAATTCGATCTAATATGTATAAAAATCGCGAAGGTTTAAAAACAATACTCACAATTTCTGTTACAATTATATTAAAGAATGTACTTAATACTGTATAATTTTATCATAAAAACATTGTGAGAGAAAATAAAATATATTATTATTTTTAATACCCGTATAAAGTTACAGCAATTTCAAATGCCTTATCGTATAACCGTCCTGTGAACTTTTTTGACCCATATGACAAATGGCCGTTGTTGTTTTCATTGTTGCACAAGTATAGACTTCTATTTGTTTTTTTTTTATTGGTTCACAAACCAGACAATACATTTATTACATACAATAGTTTTGATACTTATAAATAAAATATACATTCATGTATGTCCTAAAAGAGTGAACACAACATTCTTTGTACTACATACATATTATTTCTTAAAAGCTATAGTGAAAAATTAAAAGCGGCGGTAGCTTAACGGCTAAGGCATCGGTCTCGCAATCGTGAGGTCGCGGGTTCGAATCCTACCCGTTACACTACCGACGTGAACCCACTCCTAACACAAGCCTTTGAGCTTAACTGGAGGGGTTAACAAGATTGCTAGTAATGTGGGACTTAATCCTACATTGCTAGTTATCTTTAAAAAAAAAAAAAAAAAAAAAAAAAAAAAAAAAAAAAAAAAAAAAAAATTATAATGATAAAATAAGTGACATAAAAACTAAATTTACATACTTAGAGCTCTGAAAATATTTGTTTTTGCCGTGTGTAGAGTGTCTAAGCCATTGTATCCCGAGAACATGCGATAGAGGGGAGAATGTTGCCCTATGTTAGTTCGGCAATGAGGCGTAGCAAATGTTCGTCTATTGCATAAACGACGTCTATTGCAGAAATGACCTGCTAAATGTCAAAATTAGATGGAAGCCTTGTTGGCGGCGACAGCCTGTCCAGCGTTCTAGAAATATAGAGCCTAAAGCCCAACTACATACCTACTTATATTTATTACTATAGTATTTTAATTAAATATGTACTTATTATATAGGGGAACCTGTTGTACCTAATCCAGTCTTTTACGCTTTGTTTTTAATCTATACTTATATTACAAAGCTGATGAGTTTGTTTGTTTGTTTGAACGCGATAATCTCAGGGGCTACTGATCCGAATTGAAAAATTCTTTCACTGTTGGATAGCCCATTTAACGAGCAAGGCTATATTTGTACCCAATAATAGTGTCCAAGGTACATCAGCAGTTGGAGGACCAAGGTACAGGTGACAATTTCATTAGAAGAACTTGTTTATATCACTTGAAATTGCAGTTAATAATAACTATTTATGCTATCTCAATACTCAGTACCTCCATATACAGAGATTAGGAGATTAAAAAAGGTTTTTTACAAATGTTATTTGTGACAATTCGTGACAAATAAAAAGGTAATAAGTAAGATCCAAGAAACTAACTTTTCGAGCAAGAAATCATTAATATTTTTTTCTACCGCCACTGATGCCACGCATGTCAACATAACGTATACTTCGCGTCAGTGTTGTCAAATAATGCTTCAACTAATAGCCAATATTATTTTAAAGCGCAGGAGTTTTTTAAAAAAAAAAATTGATCTAGGTACAACTATGGCCAAGGTTCAACAGGTTCCCCTAAGTTACACATAGATACAAAATAAACAATCATATTCATCACACAAAGATTTATTTTGAGTTTAAATTAAAACCACGACCTCTGGCTTGCCTTAAGCAGTAGTATCAGTCAGGGTCACTAACCTTTAGACCAACAGGCCAATAATCCATTATGAAAATATATATATTACGGGTCTTAATCGCGTGAATAATTTAAGGTAAAATACCTTGTTTATTGCCCGACGTTTCGACCGTATTGCAACGGCCGTGGTCACGGGTAGACTGTGTCTACCCATGACCACGGCCGTTGCAATTCACGCAATTAACCGTAACCTATATATTTTCATAATGTGTACAAATCGCGAAAGTTTATCATCCATTGTTTTCTTTAGGTTTAGCGCCAGTAGCAGGCATGTGTACGGTGACAAGCAGCTGCACTGTCAACGAAGGGCGGCACTTTGAGAGCGTTTACGTCGTCGCACACGAGATTGGACACAAGTCAGTACCTAACCTTTTTTGTCTCAAACATGCCTATGGCAATAATACCCCTAGCGCCAGATGAAGGCAATGCGCGCTGATGGGAACTGCCTCTCTAATAACTTGTAGGTAACTACAATTCGCCACCTTCGCTGCACTTTTTTCTTCGTTTGTTCGTTCTCCTCACCAACAAGATTCTAAAACCTGTAAATTCGTCCTGCATACATAGACTTAGCTAGTAGATATAAGTGTTATTGAAGACCATTTCCTACAAAGGCTGACACAGTCGTATTCGTTTTAAATCAAAAACATTAAAATTCCCTTTAGTGAAAAATAAAAAACGCCAATGTAGCCAGTGGAAAATAGCACTCCAAAGTAATTTTGTGAAATCAATCTTCCATATCAATTTGCGGTCGATTCTACAAAACCAGTGTAGATTGAAGTTAGGCAATTGTATCTAATTATTTTTTAGACAATTGCTACTCATATTTTCAGAGTGAAATTTAATTATGTTTCAAAATACTTCGCCATGTTATAAGAATGTAAAGTTCATGAACATTAGAAATCGATTACTTATTTACTGTTCGATTGCTAGGTAGTCTAATGTAATATCACATCGATTGCGAATTTGCAGTCATTAAAGACAGATTTAATAACTAGACAGTTCAATTTAAGCTTGGCAGAATGGGGGTTGGGGACAACGATCAAGGTCAATGTCAAATTCTTTAAGCAAGGCCTTACCAGGGGGATACCCAAGACTATTCTTACGGTTTTTTTAAGAGGAGTCAGTCCAAGTGTAAAAGCTTGCATGTAATTGCTAGTCGGAATCGCAGGAGAAGAGAGGGGTGCAAGGCTCAAGACTCATTATAAAATAACATCGCCCAAGTGGAAGTCGGACTCTGCCCATGAGACCTTAAATCTTTATTTGTTTTGGGGTCTACCTAGGATATCACAGAAGAAAAGGGGGAGGCAGTTTGGGCCCCATTATATGTAGGTATACTTACATGTAGACTCTTTAGTATCATTTGTTTATACCAACACTTGATTTGAATCTTTTGCTGTTTAAGGTAAATTAACCTTAACCTAAAGGATTTCCATTTTTTTTCAAACCTCCACCTCATGGGTAACCCCTGGGCCTGATCAAGTTTGCTTGTATTTTGCAATTAGAGGGCAGGATAAAATTTTGATATTATTGTCAAATAAAAATACTTTCGTAACTTATTACTAAGTAGATAGGTACCTAAGTCATTGGAATTAGGTAAGGCATTGGCAAGGATTGTCACGATTAGATATAAACACAAATACTTATTCTTACAAAATCCGTTAACGTCTCATTTTTATTGTGATGGCCTAATGGCGATTTTTGTCAAGATAGTCACAGCATTATAACTATTAGGTACACTTTTGTTAGATTAGCTTTCACTAATTTATCTAGATTTAAAATTGCATAAGTATTGTATAATCTGTAAACGAATCTGAAGTTCTGAATCACAAACGGAAGCAACCATATCGGATTACCAAATTTTATTCTTTACGGTGATGGCTATCAATGTTTCTAAAGTAAATCTAGTTTGGATACTGAGATAACTGTGTTGGCACATTACGACTGTTTACGACAGAAACTAGGCTACCATTTTTTTTTCTTTAAAGACTACAGGGTTATTTCTTCTTCCAAGTCATAGGAACACCTAGTTTACAAGTTAGGGTTTACTCTATCGGTGTGACCATTAACCATCAAAAATGTAACCTAATTTTTGAGATTATGTTAAAAGGTTTTTACATCAATAATTTTTCATTTTAATATTAATATACATACCTAAGTAGAGTACCTAGTTCTCTCTCTCTGTGTTATCTTTAATAAATATAAAAACGCGTCTCTCTATGCGATGATACGGTCGAAGATTTTACATTACTCTAATTTGACAAAGCGGCTTATACTAAAATCTGTACAAATTGAGTTTATACAAATTGTCTGTTTCTGCTTTCTTAATAAAGCTACAAAACACGCATCAAATTTAAATTAGATAAGAATTATTTTCTCTACATTGACAAAAGCATACCTGCCTACTGCGTGTCCCGTACTGCTTCTACATACCCACTTATTCATTTCTTTACTACTTCTTTCTTCGCTAAGGAAAGAGTACACAAAATTGTATCGCATAGTACCACATGTGCCACTGTCACCCAAAACCCCTGCTAAAATTCTCCCGTAAAGACTATTTGGCTTGTTTCCAGCCTGGGCATGCGTCACGACGGGCCCCTGGCAGACAACGGCTGCGATCCAAGCGCATACATCATGAGCCCAACCCTCGGTAGCGGCAAGATCACCTGGTCACATTGCAGTAATACTTATCTACAGAAGTTTCTGGAGTAAGTTACCCTATCTTGTTTACTTGTCCTTCTTTAAAGCAATGGAATAGTTCAGCGTCTCTGGCAGCAGCAGCGACAGCATGACATTATACAGGATGTCACAAAACTATGCCACTCGAGGGAAAAGTAGGTAAGTACCGCAAATATTGTACATATGAAAGAAAACTTCATTTTGATTTTATTAATAAATCGAACTGCGTTTAAAGTTTTTTAAATAATCGTCTGTATGAACGAAAAAGCACCTATATTTTTATGACACCAATGGAAAGGGTCAGTCATAAGGTTTTTTTTTTCTAAATAACATACATACGATAAATAGAAGGCTATGAAATTTAAAATTTAATTAAATACAATTTGCATAGTTAATCACAACGCTAGGCCCAAATATTGCATTTTTTTACAGAGTTTCTGCTCCTATTTAAGACGATTTTAAGTTATAAACGGAAGCTAAACTTATTATTTCAAATCTTCATCACGTAAATAATAGTAAATTCACGAATAGTAATAATATAAATGTACAGATTAGGTCACGTGTTGAGCATTTGTTAAGTTAAATTTGTTGTAAGTTGCAGTCCAGTGTATTATTTTAATTTAAATGTTAAACTGAATGCCTTCCATTTAAGATATTATGTTATTTAGAAAAAATAATCCTTGCGATTGACCTTTTCGATTGAAGTCGTAAAAATACAGAACGATTTCTTTTTCTTATTTTGCGTGTTCGATTCCCGGTCCAGACAGGTGATTATTTAAAAATCTATGAATGCAGATTGAATTATTTTTCTGAAGTCTTCTTTCAGTAAAATGTTCTTTCTACAATATTTAAGGTGCTTTCCTTCGACGTGGCATAGTTTTGAGACATCCTGTATCAATAAGAAAGGAGTTATGAAGATGTACCTACGCGTGAAGTTGCGGGAGATAAGTGGTTAACCTTTGTATGAAGCTGGATTCTACCAGTTCTAGTTACAAATCAGTCGGTTTCTCCCAATAACGTACGCAAATTTTCTTTAGCGTATTTTCAATAATTGTCAATTTTCGTCCACAGCACTGTCCAATCTCGATGTCTTCTCGACCACGGCAACTCAGCCGGTCAGTTGGACCACAGCGCCGAAGGAATTCTGCCTGGAGAACGATTCGACGCCGACCAACAATGTGAGCCATTTTTATGTTAATTTGTTTTTAGTTCGTCACACGTACCTGCAGATATATATCGCCATTGGTATGGAAACAAAGTGTGGCGTTTTGTGATTATCTACTATGACATCATGTCTGTTCATTAATTGAAACCAGTAGAGATTTGCTATTTATTTTAGCTACCATCTCTATTTCTACTAGGTCTACCACTGCCAAACACATTGGTAAAAAAATCTAAATTTTGACACCAGCACTTTTTTAGCAAATTTTGACAATAGCCAAGAATCATCCAGATCAATATTCAAAAAACATAATTTATCAAAAATTGTGTCGGTTTTGAAAAATATTTATATTCATTTTCTTTAAAAACATTAGGTAGGTATTCACAGTTATCGTACAAAGGCGGACTTAATGCTAAAATCATTCTCTACCAGTCAACCTTAGGGTGATGTAGAGATTAAAATAGAAGTAGGTGCAGTAAACAGAAGCATTCCTGATTTCTTATACTAATTATTAGGCTCTTTAAGTCGTCAACTACGTATTTTGACTAACGTTGAGCACAAAGTGCTTGCCATATCTATTAAAGTCTCAGGTTAAAAAATACTAGATATAAACGATGTGACGTCATCAAGAAAATAGACAAGGATGGTTTCAGTTAGTGTTTAATGTTTCCAATGAAAAAGAAAAGGATGAAATCTTTTTTTCTGTCCTTATAATCGGTCTTTAATAAATAATCGGTAACAGCGGCCATACCTAAACGTCGTGGCGCGTGCATTACCGCGAATGATCTTTAGCTAGTTTTTAATTTCGCACCTACATCCAATCGGAACGCTTCCATTCGGAAGTCTTCCGAAATGGACGTTTCGTCAGTGACCACCTTTCGACCCAAAATTTCACAATTCTATACATATACATACATACATATCAACCCATAAGATGGCCCACTGCTGGGCACGGGTCTCCCCAGTAGAACCTACTAGTATGTAGATCCTGGGGGTAATTGCCATAATCGCCACGCTTGGCGAGCGGGTTGGCGATCGCAGTAGGGCTTTAAGTACGCAGAGGACGCTGCTGCCCGTCCTCCGGGGTGAAATCCCTTAGTCGCCTTGACGACACCCACGGGTAGAGATGGGGTGGTACTATTCTTAAGCCGGCACAATTCTATAATAATATTATATTAATAATCTGCATTTATAAGAACATTATTACAAAGATGAAAGGTCGTCAAAAAATTAAATGGGTACATCATGTTCTGCCTAAATCGGGCATGCAAATATCAAGAGAAAATATACGATAAAAAGAAGTTAGTGTTTTGTTATAGCATTTACCTAATTTGTCTATTTATTATTTAAGAACTCTTTCACAGTATAAAAATCTCTATCTATAAGCCAAAACTTGAGGCTTTCAACAAATTTATTATAGGGCAGGTCCTTTATATTGTTAGGTATGCGATTAAATATAACTCAACACATTGCAAAACAGTTCTTTTTGTAAAGCTCAGTTCTAGGAGTTTTGGGCAAAATAAATCTGTCTGGATTCCTAGTGTTTATCAAGTAAATGTCTTTGGCTTTGATAAACAGATCTTTATTTAGTTTTGAAAATTTGACAATTTCAAATACATACATGCTTGGCAATGTAAGTACCCGTAACTTTTTTCTTTCCAGGTATGCTAAAATACGGCCGAGGCAGTCGGCAGTCAGGTGCCCAAAGCTTAGAAGATATCTGCAGAGACTTGCACTGTCAAAGAGAACGATACACCTGGACCTCCCATCCGGCTTTGGAAGGTACCAGGTGTGGGGAGGACATGGTAGGAGAAAGTTTTTTTTTTTAAGACGACGCCTGCTGTACCGTTCAAGCCCTGTGTCGCGGGGGACTTTACAAACATACAAGTCACGGACACAAAGTACACCCAAACTCGGAACAACAATTTGTGGATCACACAAAATGGTGTCCCGTGTGGGAATCGAACCCACGATCTCTTGCGTAGCAGTCGGACACACTTCCACCGCGCTACAGAGGCAGTCAACATTTAGTTTAATGTTATTGTAATAAAATCACAAGTGATCGTTATTTATTATAAACTTGAACTTCATTGTTTCTGACTCTCAAGTTTCAATCATTATTTTTCATTGAATTACTGTGAAATGGATAAGTTACCGGTTATGATGAAAGTGTATAGAGAAGCTTGAAGCTTGAGAACGGACAACTGGTTTTTATAGCAGTAGTACTAGTATAGTATTATATTATCTGTGGCAGTAGCAGTATATAAGACTGGCCTGTTGGTCTAATGGTTAGTGACCCTGGCTGCAAAGCCAGAGGCCGCGGGTTTGATCCCCACCCAGGGTAAAACTTTGTGTGATGAGCACGATGGTTTATTCTGTGTCTGGGTGTTATTTATTTATTTTTTATTTTATTTATTTATCTTTTTGCACACAAAATTTGTACAAAGGCGGACTTAATGCCTTAGGCATTATCTACCAGTCAACCTTAGGGTGATCCAGAGAACTGTTTGAGGTGGGTGCTTAATCGACTTACATTTCTAATGCTAAATAAGCAAGAAAGTGTTTAAAAAAAAAAAGTAATAATAATAAATAAATAATTATAAAAACAATACCATACATATATATATATATATATATATATATATATATATATATATATATATATATATATATATATATATATATATATATATATATATATATATATATATATATATATAAATACACATACATACACACACAACATACCAATACATACATATTATACATATATAACCATAGATTACTACAATTGTGATAATTCCGCCAATAACTTCGTATAGAAATTACGTACTTGGAACTTAAAGGTGACACGAGATGTAGACATTCTTATTTCGAGAGGGAGCGCATTCCAAAGAAGAATAGATTGAATAGAGAAGGAAGAATGCACCAGAGTGGAGCTGTGAGCAGGACAGAGAAGCAACAGATTATTAGAGGAGCGTAGATTCCGATCATGGCTAGAGCAGAGAAATTGAAAGTGAGGCGTTAGATAAGTAGGGGCATGAGGAGAAAATAGGATTGAATATAGCGTTGTAAGTGCACGCAAACTACGGCGCTGCCGGATAGGAAGCCAATTAAGCTGAGAGCGATAGTTCGAGACATGATCGTACTTGCGAAGGTTGAAGACGAATCGAATGCAATTGTTGAGAAGCCTGTCAAGTTTATGGAGCAGATCAGCATTCAGGTCGAAATAGCACACATCACCATAGTCAATGATAGGAAATATTAAAGTCTGCACTAGCGTTACTTTTGTTTTAACTGGTAGGAAGTTTTTGAGACGATAAAGACACCGCAAAGTGCCAGTGACCTTCTGACTGACGTTAGCAATTTGAGTCCGCCAGCTAAGGGTGGAATCAATATGCAAACCTAGATCCTTGACATCATGGCTAACAGGAATAGCAGTGCCGTGGAAGATAATAGGTGGTAATGAATCAAAATCTATTCTGCTAACCATGTGAGGACTGCCAACAATGATTGCTTGACATTTTTCAGGATTTACCGAAAGACCAAACTCGTCCGACCAGTTCTTTATCGCCATCAAATCTCGATTCACATTATCGATAGCTTCATTCAAATTGTCTAGTTTTGTCTGAAAGTATAGCTGAAGATCGTCGGCATACAAATGATACGTACATCGAAGTTCCTGAGTTAAAAGATTGATAAACAAGGAGAAAAGCAGAGGAGATAGAATACCGCCTTGAGGAACGCCCGCAACGAGATCACGCCAACTAGAGAATGTATCATCGATGCGAACCGACTGCTGGCGCCCCTGAAGATATGAAGAAAACCATTCCAATGCACTCGATGAAATATTATAATACGAGAGGATTGATAGGAGTATATCGTGGCTAACTGTATTAAAGGCGTTTGAGAAGTCTACCAACACCATGACAGAAACTTTTCCATCCTCCACACCGGCTCTGATATCGCCTGTTACTTTTAGCAATGCGGAGATAGTACTATGTCCAGGCCTAAAACCAGATTGGAAAGGACATAAGATGCCATTAAGCTGTACAAATGCGGATAATTGTCGGTGTACACAGGCTTCAAGGACTTTAGACAGAAAAGGAAGAATAGATATTGGACGGAAATGATTAGGAGGAGAAGGGTTTGAGATCTTAGGCAGAGGTCGCACGTATGCTTTACTCCATAAGTCGGGGAAACGTCCTGATTGTAAGGAAAAGTTAACAATATCCGTAATTCCAGGAAGAAGCTGGTCAAGGATGGTAATGATCATACGGCGGCTGATGCCGTCACAACCTACCGCCTTCGACTTGATGGAGAGTATGATTCTCTTGATCTCATCGGGTGCAACAGGAGAAAAATAAAAAGGATCATAAGTGACTTTAGATAAGCTTGATATATAGTTAATTGTACGACATCTGGTTAGATAATCTATCGAAACAGACGTGACAAAGTGGTCATTTAGATCATCTAAACCAACTGTAGCAGGCAAATCGGATTGTTGCTCTTTACCGATACCTAGGGTTCTAAGGAACTTCCAGATATCGGCAGGAGATGATAAAGAAATATTATCAAGAATATGTCGGCGTTTGGCGTTACGTATCATTTGATTACACCGATTCCTTGCAGCTTTATATGACGACCAGTTGACATCAGATCGATTTGTCTTAAACCTTCTAAAGGCCCGATCACGGCGTCTAATAGCAATCTGAATACCTTTTGACATCCAGGGCGCCGGAGGCCTTTTTACTTTAATTGTTTTAATGGGCGCGTGGACGTTGTATACATTCGTAATGAGCTCATTAAAAATGCGAACCTTATTATCTACTGAACTCGATATCACTAGGTCTTCCCAATCGATAGCAGAAGCATCTTCACGTAGTTTATTAACGTCCATCAGAGCAAAACGACGCATGAGTAAAAGTTTTGGTTTAAGTTTGGGAGGGTTTAAAATATAAGTTAGGAAGATTAGATCATGAAGAGAGAAACCAGGAGCAGAAAGTTGGCCGTGAGAAGAAACAAGAGAAGGAGAAGAAGTAAGCATAATATCCAGCCAGGTGTCAATTCCGTTGATGTTATGATGAGTGGCTTGAAGTGGGAGTATATGGAGACTGGCAGATTCCACGATGTTGCTAAATTTAGTAGAGCGAGGAGAAGTGCGTGCAAGGAGGTCTGTGTTGAAATCACCCATGATTATGTAATGCTCATATTCGGACCCCAAAGACTCTAAAACGGACTCTAAGTCATTGTAATAGTCCACAGAAGGAGGACAGTAGACCACGCCTATAATAGTTTTAACTCTCTTGACCCAAACCTCTAGAAAGAGAAACTCAGCCGACGCTGCGTAGTTAGAAGGAGATGAAGCAATAATTTTAAAGGGAAAATCGCTACGAAGATAAATAGCAACCCCACCTCCACGCTTATCAACCCGATCGTTTCGGATCAGGATAAAACCGGAGAGGGGGTAAGTGGTGGAAGGTAAATGAGGTTTGAGCCAGCTCTCTGAAATTAGAATGGCATGAACGTTGGTACCTGGAAAAGTATTAAGGAGATCACTGTAATGTGATGGAACACTTTGGGCATTTAAGTGACACACATTTAGGAGTTTGCCTGATTGTGACCCAAAGCGTAGACGCAAAGTATCACCAAGGGTATCAGTAACCGAAGAAAAACTTTCATTGGCAGAAGATCCAAAAGAATCATTGGCAGAGTGAAATGAAGAATCATCATCAGATAAAATCATAATCAATGTAAAATAAAATAAATAAATATAAATAAATATGATAATTATAAAAATATATTATACTTATACAACCTTACTTTGTATGAAATTAAATAAATAATTGTATAAAAAAAAAAAGACATCATCACAAAGATTTATCTATAATATGTATGTATTCAGAAATATATAAGTATGTTTATCGGTTGTCTAGTTACCATAGTACAAGCTTTGCTCAGTTTTGGATCGGATAGCGATGTGTGAGTTGTCCCAAGATAATATTAGTCCTCAAAAATGATCTTACTCAAAAAAACGTACTTCACGACCCACACAGCCCCGCTTCGCGTCTGTGAAGTTGCACCATAAAAGATTTTGCACATATTTCAATGCTTTGCTTCGTTTGCCGTCATTTCCACATCTCCAACTACACAAATGTAATGTATTCCCAGTACTGCCGCGGCGGAGAATGCGTGGAGCGCGAGGGTTCGTCGCTGGTGCGCGGCTCGTGGGGGCGCTGGGCGCGCTGGTCGGAGTGCGCGTCGGCGTGCTTGCTGGACGACACGCACGCGCCCGCCGCCGCCGGGGTCGCGGTCGCCACCAGGAGGTGCACCAGACCCAGGTACACTCCAAGAACATTATCAACCAGTTACCGTCCACTGCTGGACATATGATGTCCACAGGTCTCCCCAGTATAACCAACTTAATACAGGTCCTGGTGGTATGAGCCACCTAGCGGGTTGGCGATCGCTGTAAGGATTAAAGATACGCAGAGAACGCTGCTGCCCGTCCTTTGGTGTGAAAACCCTTAGTCGCCTTGACGACACCCTCAGGAAGAGATGGGATGGTACTATTCTTAAGCCGGTACCACACGACTAACATAGAGCTCCTAGTTTACGCCACAATATCCGTTCCTCCGCCATCCGCGTGCAGCTCTATCCCAGTGGCCTTCTTAAGGCTGGTTTTCCTCTCACGCTGATCATCAGCGCTGACTAACTGCTGTATGTAATTAAATGTAATTCGAATCATTTTCATTCATTTATTTTCGAAAAAATAGGTACATGGCATGTTAAGAACATAATAGTCTTACCATAATTCAGCTTTTACAACATGCAAATTTATACAGAAAGTCATACAATAGCAGACAGTAATTTATACAATAGCCATAATGATTTAAAGTAGATAATGTCAATAAAATAAACTTAAAAAACAGTAAAATAAATCACATTACAATTTGATATTAACCAACAATAATAAAATTGCCATTACACAATTCAAATTCAATTCAATTAAACCAGTCAATTACATTATAAATCATTTTTTCCATTTTAATTTCCTTTTAAATAATTGCAATGGTAGCTCCTGTATTGTAATTGGAACTTTAATAAAGATTTTAATGCACATGTCATTTTTTTGGAACATTGTCGTTCTAGGAGCTATATCTAACACTAGTCGTCCACGTCGTGTGTTTCTAGGGTATATATAATTGGCTTTATAAAAAATATCTAAATCAGTTTAATAAAAATATATATTCCAGGTAGAAGCTATATTCTAAAGTTTTTAAAATGTGGTTTACAAGATTCAAACGGAGGAATACCAATTATTGCCCTGATGCATCTCTTTTGTGACAAATATACTTGAAATTCTGTAGAGTTGCCTCATAATATGAGGCCATAACGTAACATGGAACTTCCATGATAATACTGTTTGTGTGTTTGATGTAGTCCTGAGTTTATTAAGTACATACACGAAGCTGTTAACTTTTTGGCATATAGTTTCAATGTGCTTAGTCCAATCGCAATACTTATCCATTATTATATCCAAGAATTTAGTTTGTGAGACTTCATTTATGATAGTGTCTTTGTTTATCAGAGTTTTAGGGATCACTTTGGAGTGTCGCATTTGGAATTGTATAAAGTTACTTTTCGATAAATTTGCGTGTAAATTATTTTCAAATAACCATAATATTACAGAGTCAATTGTTTTATTAATGTCAGTATCATAATAGCAAGTCAAAAAAAATACATATGTCATCTGCAAAAAGTATACATTTATGGTGAGTTATGCCAGGTAAATCAATAATATATAATAGAAAGATAAGTGGTCCAAGAACACTTCCTTATGGAACTCCACAGTTATTTTCTATATATTTGGACTTTTTTGTTGTATCACTGCACCTTCGCCTCAGCTCAACGCATTGTTCACGTTCTATTAGGTAATTTTTGATCCAGGTTAAAGCTGGCCCCTAACTCCATAGTTTTCTAACTTGTCCTTTAAAATTTTGTGACAGATAAAGTCAAACGCCTTTGACATGTCAAAAAAGACTACTATTGCTGGCTTTCGTTGATCAATATTACATACAATGTTTTTAGTTAAGTTAAATGCAGCAAGAGTAGTTGATTTTCCCTGTTGAAACCCGTATTGATTGCTTTTGATTAAATTAAATTAATCTTTACTTATTCAATAATGTAGTATTGTTTGTAGGAAAGTGAATTTTTTAATTATGTTTACGACTATTTCACGGGAGTGACGCTGAACGATCAGCGCTGACATACGTCGGCTCCTCATACATAGTGTGCGTCAGCGCCGACGATTACCGTGAGAGGAAAACCAAGTTTAGGTCGGCGGTCCATCTGGCTGAGAGTCGTCCTACCGCGACATTTACCGAGTCAGTCTCCAGGACTTGGGGATTATATAAATCGTTTGACACAACCGGCAGTAGGTACTGCCGCGATGGTGAGTGCGTGAAGCGCTAAGGGGTGGGTAATAATTCATAACATAATTTCGTAGTTTAAAAAAAAAATCGATAACAATAAATTGACACACCCGCGCTCGGAAACATTGGTTAAGTTACCTTACAACTTCTATGAAATTGTGTTTGAAGATCAGATTCTACTGACATTACATTTTATTGATAAAGTATATGTAAAATTCGTAACTCTTCCAGCTATTCGTTTTATGAATAGTGAAACTTTGTTTCTATGAGTAAAATCAAACAAAAACCCTGATTAACCACTGAATTCTTCATTTACAGATCTGAGAATGGCAAGAACTACTGCGTGGGACACGACAAAAAGTACCAGTCATGTCATGCTCAGCAAGTAAGTCTCACTGCTCCTGAATTAATTCATTTTTTAATTCCAACGCAAGGAGCGGGTGTGTTGTTATAAATTAAGATATACCTTTATCCTTATCATCTTTTTCTTTATCCATCGTAACTCCAACACTGAAGAACATCTTTTTGAAATCAGAATTTTATCTAACGTCTGAGTTTTTTATATGAGCAAACAGCTTGTTCTTTGAGGTCATTGTAATGGTAGTTCTGTTTTAATTTCAGTGCAGCAACGTTCCTAGAATGACAGTGAGGGAGTTCGCAGACCAGATATGTTTGCGAGCGCGGGATGTTGATCCCGATCTTATTGGAACTGGATTACAAAGGATTGATTCTGATGGTGAGCTACTCTATAATGTTAAGATTCTTTTTCAGAGAAATAAGCCCAATTCGAAAATTCTGTATGAACATTCTCTTGTCTGCCTTACCATCTTATAGCTAATCTCTTCAATCGCAGAAATTTATATTGTCATCTATTATTTTAGTTTTTCCATTTTCTTCAGGCCTTGTACCAAGTTGTTGGTGCTAGTGTCATGATCAATATTTAATCACTGCAGTACTGCCGGCTAATTTAGTCATAATATTGTGAATAGGCCACCACGCATTTTTCTTTTCTGCACTAGTCTAAAAAAAGAACGACATTTTTACCCCAAAGGACAACTAAAAACATTCCCGATGGTAACTGGAACACATCTGGGTAATAACGTATTAAATTATTATTATATTCGTCTCCTTCTTTCGAATAGGTTCATTTGGAGCAATCGCTAGCTGATTCTTTCGAGTGTATAAACATCGAATCAATCGCTATATCTACAAGATAGCTAATAGTTAATATAAAAAAAACCTCAGATTTGGGCAAAAAGTAATCTAACTACTAACTACGATTACTTCTTGTAGCTAGTAAATACAGGCAATGATAAAAAAAAGTAATCATAATTTTCTTCATCGGATTACGGATCCAGAATTTAAAGATGATATTTATTCAATACCAAAACACCGGGTGAGTCACTCTTGTCACCCAGTATAATTTTGGGAGGGGGGGGGGGGGGATTGGGTGGTACAGTTTATTAAACACCAGCTAAATGTGTAACTGTATATCTATTTTTGCAACTTTGGAGGGAGGGTACAGTCTAAAAATCCCCCCTGGGTACACCCATGCATCCAACATCCTCCTTCTTCCGCAACCTCCATAAACAACTTAAAAATGAATGTGATTAGCCGTGCTTATCCAGATGATTCCTAATTGGATCCGATTTATTTCCGTCATGGTACATAATATATTTGGGCTTATACGTATAACGAAAATAAATCGGGCCCAATAAAGTAACTTCCACCACCATTTTCTGGTCTACATCAAACCCGCACTTTTTAACCACTGTTGGTAATACCGCTCCCACCAGACGTATCATCAGCATGCGCGGTGTGGTGCGACACCCGCGGCGGCGGGTACAAGTCGCGCGGCTGGAGCCTGCCCGACGGCACTGCCTGCTCTACCGCGCAGCCCATGTTCTGTATCAGCGGCTCTTGTCAGGTACGAAGCTGTTCACTTAGTGTTACTACTTCAGACGTACCATCAGGTACAAGTCGCGCGGCTGGAGCCTGCCCGACGGCACTGCCTGCTCTACCGCGCAGCCCATGTTCTGTATCAGCGGCTCTTGTCAGGTACGAAGCTGTTCACTTAGTGTTACTACTTCAGACGTACCATCAGGTACAAGTCGCGCGGCTGGAGCCTGCCCGACGGCACTGCCTGCTCTACCGCGCAGCCCATGTTCTGTATCAGCGGCTCTTGTCAGGTACGAAGCTGTTCACTCAGTGTTACTACTTCAGACGTACGATCAGGTACAAGTCGCGCGGCTGGAGCCTGCCCGACGGCACTGCCTGCTCTACCGCGCAGCCCATGTTCTGTATCAGCGGCTCTTGTCAGGTACGAAGCTGTTCACTCAGTGTTACTACTTCAGACGTACGATCAGGTACAAGTCGCGCGGCTGGAGCCTGCCCGACGGCACTGCCTGCTCTACCGCGCAGCCCATGTTCTGTATCAGCGGCTCTTGTCAGGTACGAAGCTGTTCACTCAGTGTTACTACTTCAGACGTACGATCAGGTACAAGTCGCGCGGCTGGAGCCTGCCCGACGGCACTGCCTGCTCTACCGCGCAGCCCATGTTCTGTATCAGCGGCTCTTGTCAGGTACGAAGCTGTTCACTCAGTGTTACTACTTCAGACGTACGATCAGGTACAAGTCGCGCGGCTGGAGCCTGCCCGACGGCACTGCCTGCTCTACCGCGCAGCCCATGTTCTGTATCAGCGGCTCTTGTCAGGTACGAAGCTGTTCACTCAGTGTTATTACTTCAGACGTACGATCAGGTACAAGTCGCGCGGCTGGAGCCTGCCCGACGGCACTGCCTGCTCTACCGCGCAGCCCATGTTCTGTATCAGCGGCTCTTGTCAGGTACGAAGCTGTTCACTCAGTGTTATTACTTCAGACGTACCATCAGGTACAAGTCGCGCGGCTGGAGCCTGCCCGACGGCACTGCCTGCTCTACCGCGCAGCCCATGTTCTGTATCAGCGGCTCTTGTCAGGTACGAAGCTGTTCACTCAGTGTTATTACTTCAGACGTACGATCAGGTACAAGTCGCGCGGCTGGAGCCTGCCCGACGGCACTGCCTGCTCTACCGCGCAGCCCATGTTCTGTATCAGCGGCTCTTGTCAGGTACGAAGCTGTTCACTCAGTGTTATTACTTCAGACGTACGATCAGGTACAAGTCGCGCGGCTGGAGCCTGCCCGACGGCACTGCCTGCTCTACCGCGCAGCCCATGTTCTGTATCAGCGGCTCTTGTCAGGTACGAAGCTGTTCACTCAGTGTTATTACTTCAGACGTACGATCAGGTACAAGTCGCGCGGCTGGAGCCTGCCCGACGGCACTGCCTGCTCTACCGCGCAGCCCATGTTCTGTATCAGCGGCTCTTGTCAGGTACGAAGCTGTTCACTCAGTGTTATTACTTCAGACGTACGATCAGGTACAAGTCGCGCGGCTGGAGCCTGCCCGACGGCACTGCCTGCTCTACCGCGCAGCCCATGTTCTGTATCAGCGGCTCTTGTCAGGTACGAAGCTGTTCACTCAGTGTTATTACTTCAGACGTACCATCAGGTACAAGTCGCGCGGCTGGAGCCTGCCCGACGGCACTGCCTGCTCTACCGCGCAGCCCATGTTCTGTATCAGCGGCTCTTGTCAGGTACGAAGCTGTTCACTCAGTGTTATTACTTCAGACGTACGATCAGGTACAAGTCGCGCGGCTGGAGCCTGCCCGACGGCACTGCCTGCTCTACCGCGCAGCCCATGTTCTGTATCAGCGGCTCTTGTCAGGTACGAAGCTGTTCACTCAGTGTTATTACTTCAGACGTACGATCAGGTACAAGTCGCGCGGCTGGAGCCTGCCCGACGGCACTGCCTGCTCTACCGCGCAGCCCATGTTCTGTATCAGCGGCTCTTGTCAGGTACGAAGCTGTTCACTCAGTGTTATTACTTCAGACGTACCATCAGGTACAAGTCGCGCGGCTGGAGCCTGCCCGACGGCACTGCCTGCTCTACCGCGCAGCCCATGTTCTGTATCAGCGGCTCTTGTCAGGTACGAAGCTGTTCACTCAGTGTTATTACTTCAGACGTACCATCAGGTACAAGTCGCGCGGCTGGAGCCTGCCCGACGGCACTGCCTGCTCTACCGCGCAGCCCATGTTCTGTATCAGCGGCTCTTGTCAGGTACGAAGCTGTTCACTCAGTGTTATTACTTCAGACGTACCATCAGGTACAAGTCGCGCGGCTGGAGCCTGCCCGACGGCACTGCCTGCTCTACCGCGCAGCCCATGTTCTGTATCAGCGGCTCTTGTCAGGTACGAAGCTGTTCACTCAGTGTTATTACTTCAGACGTACCATCAGGTACAAGTCGCGCGGCTGGAGCCTGCCCGACGGCACTGCCTGCTCTACCGCGCAGCCCATGTTCTGTATCAGCGGCTCTTGTCAGGTACGAAGCTGTTCACTCAGTGTTATTACTTCAGACGTACCATCAGGTACAAGTCGCGCGGCTGGAGCCTGCCCGACGGCACTGCCTGCTCTACCGCGCAGCCCATGTTCTGTATCAGCGGCTCTTGTCAGGTACGAAGCTGTTCACTCAGTGTTATTACTTCAGACGTACCATCAGGTACAAGTCGCGCGGCTGGAGCCTGCCCGACGGCACTGCCTGCTCTACCGCGCAGCCCATGTTCTGTATCAGCGGCTCTTGTCAGGTACGAAGCTGTTCACTCAGTGTTATTACTTCAGACGTACCATCAGGTACAAGTCGCGCGGCTGGAGCCTGCCCGACGGCACTGCCTGCTCTACCGCACAGCCCATGTTCTGTATCAGCGGCTCTTGTCAGGTACGAAGCTGTTCACTCAGTGTTATTACTTCAGACGTACCATCAGGTACAAGTCGCGCGGCTGGAGCCTGCCCGACGGCACTGCCTGCTCTACCGCGCAGCCCATGTTCTGTATCAGCGGCTCTTGTCAGGTACGAAGCTGTTCACTCAGTGTTATTACTTCAGACGTACCATCAGGTACAAGTCGCGCGGCTGGAGCCTGCCCGACGGCACTGCCTGCTCTACCGCGCAGCCCATGTTCTGTATCAGCGGCTCTTGTCAGGTACGAAGCTGTTCACTCAGTGTTACTACTTCAGACGTACGATCAGGTACAAGTCGCGCGGTTCAGCTTTATAATGTTAGTATAGATAAGTGGCGGTAAATATTAACCTCTGGTCATTGTGTTTCAGAAATTTACATGTTCCTCGAACCAAGACAACGAATTCTCATTGAAGCCGAGCGACTGCGAATGGGAAGCTCTGAGGACCGCCACACCACCAACCAGCTCGTAAGTTGACAATATTCATATGGATAAATGCATTCTTATTATTTTAATTGAAATTTTAAAAGCCTAATTTAAATCCGCAAGCATAAGGCACCTGTCCCACCAACAGCGAAAAAGCGAGTTGCGATTTTATCGCTCAAGAATACCTACATACTTATGTAGATCCTGTGTAAACCAAAGAGATACAGATATTATTAGTTAATCGTTCCCACAGCCGGCGAGTACTCCCTCTATACTGCATCTCTTTTGTTTACACAGACGGGATCTACAAAATACATCTATTGTACGTTTCTTGAGCGATAAATCGCTACTCGCTTCTCGCTCGTCGTCGTTGGTGGGACAAGTGCCTGACTGAAGCTCCTATCACGCTGTTCATCTGACCAAGATGATGACTGAAAATGACGAAATAAAAGTGCCGATTACCTAATAATGCAAATAGACAAAGCAGTTTATACAAACTGTTGGAGAAAGGTGTGAATAACATTTGTTTAACTCCTCTTGCAATGTACCAATTTTAGCTGTTTTAAAGTCACACACACACACACACAAAATTTCATGAAAATCATCAGCAAAATAACGCCATATAAATGACTTACAAATCCCATTATAACCTTCCCTAGGCTATTTGAACAATGCTAAAAAGCAGACCAATACAATTTAACTTAGTTTCTTCAGCATACCGGCCATTTGGTCTTATTGTCTCCAATAACACCTAACCAAAACATGTTCCAGAACAAAAACATCAGGTACCTGGCGTCGAGCTATAGGAAGCCAGTGGCGGCCCGCGAGCGGCTGCCACTACCACTGCATCTCCCCCGGCACCGGCGTCAGGCTCGTCACCGCGGCATCACGCCCCGTCACCAGCATACAGCTGTGCAGGCCTGATGGTAGTCGACCTGATTCTGTGAGTACTGCCATTAGAATATGCCTCAGAGCTGCCGTACGCTGAGGACAAGACGTAACGGGTCCTGCCACGCAGCATTCGTGTCATCTTAGTGTTGAAAATTCATGAGTTTGGGGGGGGGGGCAATTATTCCTGATGCCTTCCCTTGGAATCTCACTGCCAATATACAATACAATGCCAATTCTGTCGTAGACTATTCAAAAGACATCCGAGTTTCTATAAAGAAGTTGCAGGATCAAATTCCTTCCAGTATAGGTAATACCAGTGAGCGACATGCATGGGGATGACGATGACACAGAGCCGGAACTAGGGGGGCAAACCGGGGCACTTGCCTCGGACGCTACGCTTAAGGGGCGCCAAATGACATGTTAAAGGGGCGCCAAATTGGGTGAAATGATTTTCCCAATTTCCCCCTCCCCCCCCCCCTCCCATCGTAAGCATGTTCTCCGCAGAGGTGAAGGGCGCTATCATCAAATTTCTCAAACACCTCGAAATAACCCTAAATCCGGCACTGTGTCTATAATATAATAGGCAACTAATCTATCTGAACCCAAAAACTTTGTGCTACGTCAAGAATACATATCAACCCATATGATGGCCCACTGCTGGGCACGGGTCTCCCCAGTAGATCCTGGGGGTAATTGCCATAATCGCCACGCTTGGCGAGCGGGTTGGCGATCGCAGTAAGGCTTTAAGTACGCAGAGGACGCTGCTGCCCGTCCTCCGGAGTGAAATCCCTTAGTCGCCTTGACGACACCCACGGGAAGAGATGGGGTGGTACTATTCTTAAGCCGGCACCACACGGCAAAGAATACCTTTAATGATAAAATAAGTTCAATATCAATTAATGAGACCGCCTTATAAATGTCCAATTACCATTCCTGTTCTTTCTCATTTCTTTTAATTGTTTAAAAATATCTTATGTCATCTCTATCTGATCATGTTTGTGTTCTTCCAGGGCTGCACTCAAAGAAAATCTCCATACCAATATGCGACAATGGTCTGCACCAAATACAAGGATAGAGTTAGAAGATTGTCCGGCTTAGGTATGCAGATATCACCAGCTTTAGGTAAGTTCATATAGGTCACTTTAAACTTCCTCTAGAGGAGATTTTAATTTCAATGTTAGAAAACCTGCTTTGGTCCATTCAAAAACCTACACAAGATAAGATCATTCGCGTCAACCCAACTCAGATATCTACATTAACGTTTACTTGAAATTTTAGATAGGTGGTGTAATGATAAGCATCAAATAATTAAAAATTTTGAAACGTTGTTCTATTGCTTTGGGAACTTTAAGGGTTCGGTTTTAACCCTTGAGTGGGTACACGTCGGTAGTATAATGGGTAGGATTTGAAACCGCAACTTCACAATTGCGTCTTAGGTTATGTGAATAGGTTCAAACTATTCAAAACAACACCTCTTTAAGAAATGTCAAAACGCTGATTTTATATGGAGATCTCTACAAATACCGACCTATGACGTCCCTATTTATTCTAGTCAAATCACTTCTTTATATGATATGGATAATGATAAAAAATCCTATTTAACTCAAAATTATATCGGGACTCGTTGGGAGTTTGAATGCTAGTTTAATTTACTAATTATTTTTTTACCTGACTGCGTAAGAAGGAGGTTTTTCGAGTGTGTGTATGTATGTCATGTATGTATATTTCTTTGGCACGCTTTAGACCTAAATGGCTTCACGGATTTAAGCTTGAGAAGTATCGTTAGATTTTTCTCGGTTGTGAGAGTGACATTGGGTACATCAAAATTAGAAAACAAAACAAAATGGCGGATTATTGGTGCCAAAATAATTCAATTTTAAGGACTGTCTCAGTGGCGCGGTGGAAGTGTGTCCGACTGCTACACATGAGATCGTGGGTTCGATTCCCACATGGGACACCACTTTGTGTGATCCACAAATTGTTGTTCCGAGTCTGGGAGTACTTTGTGTCCCTGACTTGTATGTTTGTAAAGTCTTCCGCGAAACTAGACTTGTACCATAACCACCGTCTTTTAAAAAAAAAACAGTTTTTGTTTTGTAATAATTTAGCTTGTGTATTGTTTGTTTAACAATGTAACTGTATATATGTCGCTGCAACCCCCAGAGGAGCCGGACCGGCCGTGCCGCGTGGCGTGCCAGGACGAGCGCGTGGCGCACCGCTTCTACCTCGTCAACGGGCACGAGGGCTGGTTCCCGCTCGGCACCGCCTGCGGGAACAGGAACGCCTCCTTCTGCGTCAGCGGGAAGTGTTTGGTGAGCTGACTATACGTATGGCCGAAGGACTTGTGCTAGAGTTAGGACCGTTTCAAATACGAAATCTTTTTGACACATGTCTAGTTGGAGTTGTCGACATCGATTTTCAAATAGCATTCTAAACAAAAAAATCGAATTACCAGAATATTAGCATTACAATAATAAACAGAACCTTTAAGTTTTATTCATAAGCCAAGCTAAAATTATAATTGCAAGAGTGACTATGTCTGTCTGTTACGTTTTTACGCTAATCCTAAACCGCTGAATCGATATGAATGAAATTCAATATAGAAATCCAAAGCAAATTTAATTCAGCTCAGACAGACGTCCTTTCCCGGGGCTCCAACTAGATAGTTTGAGGCTCGCGCAAATGTAAGAAGTTTATAAGGACGACTCTTTTGTAGATACTCTATTTGACACACACTAAAATAGAGTTAAAAGTTCAGATATCAACCTAAAAGATAAATAAAACTACTGTTTGGAACATGACCAAAAAGCTCTGGTATTTATCAATAAGCCCAGTAGACGTAATCCTGCCAAAGCCAATGAGATAGATTTGGATGTCAACAACAACGCCACCTACCTGTTCAATTATGGTTCTAAACCGATTACCGAGTGCACGCACAAAAAAGTGTCACGGTCACGTTCGTTTCATTCCGCCTATCAGCGAATGGCGATTGCAGCGACAAGCGATACAATTGAAACTAAAGCTATCAGCCTATCGGCGAAAGGCAATTGCAGCGATTAGAAGTAAAGCTGTCACAAGCACGGTTGTTTATTACAATGTCATCAATGTTTTCTTATGACGTTATCACGTAAAATTATCGTCCGTATACCCAGTTTACAGACAATCATTTTTTTAAAGATTACAATCTTTCTTGAGCAATTTGTAAACTCAAAAGAACATGGAATTCTAACAGGTAGATCGATCACATCGAGCCTTATCGGGTATGGTACTAATTTACATCAGGTATTTGTTTGAAAAGAAGAACCGCTACACAGCAATTTCTCTAAGGCATTCGATGTGGTAGATCACGCCATTCTTATCAGGAAGCTGGATCATGCGGGAATATAGGGCTTATTATTAAGATGGCGCGAATCCTATTTTCGCAACCGATCACTGCTCGTCACGGTTTGTCGTTCCAAATCTGATATTAAGTCCATTAGTTTAAGTGCTCCCCAAGGATTTCATATTGGACCGCTATTCTTTCTACTACATGTAAATTACATAGGTACTACGATAACATCTAACTGTAAAATGTATGCTAACGATTTGAAATTTTACAGAACTATTAGCTCAAATCTAAATGTAGCCTCACTACAAATTTATATCAATACCATTGAATACTGGTATTTGTGAACAAAATGTGCTACCATATAAAATTCACCCATTTGAAAACCTTTAATACAGAATATATTTTATTATCAGCGATCTAGCTATTCTGTTTATGCCTCCAGCTAAGCTCAAGCTAAAATGCTTGTGTTAGGAGTGGGTTCACGTCGGTAGTATAATAGGTAGGATTCAAACCCGCGACGAGAGGATTTAAGTATTGGGTCGAAAACACTCTTATACGACATGTATTAACTATTTTTTTATTATTAAAAAAGACGACTCCCGCAGTAGAGTACAAGCCCTGTGTCGCGGGGGACTTTACAAACATACAAGTCACGGACACAAAGTACATCCAGACTTGGAACAACAATTAGTGGATCACACAAAGTGGTGTCCCGCGTGGAAATTGAATCTACAACCTCTTGCGTAGCAGTCGGACACACTCCTACCCCTCCACAGAAGCAGTCGTATTGATTATAAAGTCATTGACGCTTTCTAGGAGTTCGGACCAGACAACACTCCATTATCAGAGATGGTGTTCACGCTCCCGCTGCTGAGCCGCAACTCCAGCTCGCGCGCGTCGCGGCGCGCGGCGCGGGCGCGGCGCAGTGCGCGGCGCCGCCTCACCGTCACCACCAGCCTCGACCAGGCGCACTTGGATGACATCATCGCTGCGCTTAATTTGACACGTTAGTACATTCTTTTTGGAACTTGTTCTGCTCTTCGTACAGTAATTAGCTCGACATGGGCGTACCAGGCGATGTAAGGAATGGAAGTCCCCTTCCCACCGATATTATAAAAGGTAGGCACACATGTCCCAGCTAAGCTTGCGTGTCTGATGTTCGTGAATAAGCTGCGCACTACTCGAATTTAGGCATCGGAGGGAAGAAGGGGGGGGGGGGGAACAACGTTCGAACACGACTTCACCATTACAAACTTAGGTGGCGCGAATAGTACACCTTTGGCTGGTCCCCCCCCCCCCCACATACACACGCGCAACGCGTGTCATGGGACTACGGTATTGAGACGTAGACTCACTATTGAGCTACTTCACAAATGAAAAGTTACGCAACGGACTAGGGAATGAACTATATTTAAAGTCTTTATAAGGAATAACATTCGCAACAAAAAACCAAAGTTAATTACATAGCTCGCAAAAGAGCGCACTAAAATGCCAATAGAACCGCTATATCTGCCGAAGGACTGATGGCCAGTAAAACAAAGAAGTCCCGTCAAGCCGAGGATATCCCGAATGAGATATAATACTTGTATGACAAAATTTCATTTCTTATGTACCAAACATGCACATATTTTACATCCTATCATGCTATACAACACATAACAAAAAAAAGGCAAAATAACGAAATTTGGCAAAATAACTCCAAGCAAAATTTGGCAAAATAACTCCAAGCATAATTTGGATTTAATCAGAATTATACTAAGTACTAACAATGTAAAAACTGTGACTTTTAGTGTTTACCAAACTAATTTAGCAAAGTTGTTTAATCTCTCTAGTCAGTAATATATTATGGAAATCGCTCAGCCAAGCAAACTTAAACTAAATGGATTAATATTGATAAACTTTTGCGATTTCTACACATTATATACTACGGGTCTTAATCGCGTGAATAATTTAAGGTAAAATACCTTGTTTATTGCCCTTAAATTATTCACGCGATTTAGACCCGTAGTATATATAATCATACTAATATTATAAAGGCGAAAGTATGTGAGTGTGTATGTTTGTTACTTCTTCACGTCTAAACCACTGGAGCGATTTTAATAAAATTTGGTATGGAGTTAGCTGACACCCTGAATTAACACATAGGCTAATAAACCGCAGGTAACACGGCGGGGCATAGCTAGTTTTATAATAAATGCATTAAACAAGTCAGAGTAATTGAGAATGACGATGGAAATAATCCCCAAAATGCTGCATCAGCCTGAAGACGCCCATTGCTCGACGTAGGCCTCCCCCAAAGATTTTCACAACGACCTTATCAAACTATACTTAATTTAATATTTTATGTTACAGACAACAAAAACGAGCACATAACCTACTACGACGCGATCCCGGACCACATTGAGGTGGACTTCAACAATCCTATACACATCGCGCCTGAAGACACATTACTTAGGAAAATACCGAGACCTACATGGGACTAGGCTACCCTAGAGCTATCTGTCCAATGTAGCGGAGAAATATTAAGCAATAGGATCTGTTCACTGGAGCGGAGTAGAGATTTTATGCAATCCTATTGATTAATTTTTCTTCGTTTCTACGCTCCACAGCCTTGCTCCGCTTCAGTGGACAGGCAGCCATATACTGGCAATAAAAGTGACAAAGAAAATAATACCTATTGAACTTTCTTCATCAATTTTCTAAAACAAGGTACACATAAATTTCCTGATTTTTTTTAAATCAGGAATCCCTCAATTGTGCAAACCCTTCTGTCTAAAAACAATGTTAACTACTTGAATATATTTTTTATATCACTCTTACACTCATTACGTAAAATCATTATGGGGGGGGGGGGCATAATGATTTTACAAAACCTTAAAATTGTTATGTTTGTATAAATTTGGTTGACTATAACTTGTCAATAGAGTCTGTTGCCAAGGATAAACGCAAACTTTTTAATTTTAAGTCTGAAGTCAAAAATCAACTCTTACAACTAAGAAAACTAGAATTGTTCAGGGTTACATTAGTGAATGTTGTCTCATTCATTCCTATCAGTTTCAAATTACAATGGAAGAAGAGAAAAATATCCTAAATAATAACTGTAGCAGCTATGAGTTGCATATGCCGACCTCTGTAATACTAGTATGCATAGACGTTAGTATGCAGTGGTATACACCACTGAAAAAGTAAATAAATGTAGCTGTCACATCTTAAATAGGCACTATAAAGAAACCTAGTGGTAGCCTAATGGCTAAGTGAGGGCTGAGGAAAAATCCCAAAAAAGAGACAAGCAATTGATCTTAGTTGGAGGGGTTAACAGAATTGCTAGTAATGTGGGACCACAAACCCACATTATTAGTTATCTTTAAAAAAAAAATTATGTGGAAACACCTGAGAGTATAAATATTCATACGTACTTAGCTCAAACAACGCACACATGAACGTCGTTGTCAAACTAGAATCTTAGACCCACTGACCTCTATAGTACTATGAATCGAATAACCGTTCTCTGATTTTTTAAGGGGCGTCTAAACGGGCCATTTTTTACGGCAATTTGTGGCGGCAATGCTGTGGCCGGCAACATGGCAGTACTCTCCAATATTGATTTGATGGTTGCCGAACGATCACTGAGCGATCTATTTTCCGCAATGTTGCCCGGCCAATTTTATTGTTGTTTGAGTCGCTCTCTATTTTATTGTTGCCGGGTTGTGCAGCCCGTTTAGAAGACTTTTTTTTTTTAAAAGACGACTCCCACAGTAGGGTATAAGCCCTGTGACGCGGGGGACTTTACAAACATACAAGTCACAGACACAGTACACTCAAACTCGGAACAACAATACCGGAGCGCCATACAATTGCAGACATATTGCCATTATTGGCTGAACAATTTGTTGCCAATAGTGCCGCCACAAATTGCCGTAAAAAATGCCCCGTTTAGACGCCTTTTTATGACATATACATACATACATATCAGCCCATAAGATGGCCCACTGCTGGGCACGGGTCTCCCCAGTAGAACCTACTAGTATGTAGATCCTGGGGGTAATTGCCATAATCGCCACGCTTGGCGAGCGGGTTGGCGATCGCAGTAAGGCTTTAAGTACGCAGAGGACGCTGCTGCCCGTCCTCCAGTGTGACATCCCTTAGTCGCCTTGACGACATCCACGGGAAGAGATGGGGTGGTACTATTCTTAAGCCGGCACCACACGGCACGGCACACTTTTTATGACACTTATGACAAATGGCCGTTGTTGTTAATCTTGTTCCACAAAGTAGTCTTTCATTTGATTTTGTAAAATGACCGTCAAAATGTAATGGAAGTCTTGTTGTTGGCAGAGCCTGTCCATCGTTCTAGTACTATAGAAATTAATGCTTAGACCAGTTTATTAAAAAATGTGTCGTATGAAGGTTTGCCTTATTGTGTACCTATACACTACCGGCCGGTCACGGTAGCTTATCTACCATTAACTGTCTGTTAAAAGATCTAAATCTAGCAGCGAAGAGAATCTTCAAGAGTAATTTTACTAAAAAAAAACGATTTTTAGACTTGGATTTTACGACGGTTGGTGACGAGATCTTGGATGTTACATTTTATACAAAGAACAAATATTATTAAAGTCATTGTACATATTGGTTAGAATCATTGTGATCATTTAGTAATTTATTTATAGATTTTTTATACTTTTTTGTATTAAGTAGGTTAAAATAAAATAAATAATTTTATAATTATAACGTATTTTATTAACAACTCAACATAGAGAGGTACACAATTAAAAACATTTTTGTGACCTTACGACCTGTCCCACCAACGACGATGAGCGAGAAGCGAGTAGCGATTTATCGCTCAAGAAACTAGCTACAACAGATGTATTTTGTAGATCCCGTCCGTGTAAACAATAGAGATGCAGTATAGAGCGAGTACTCGCCGGCTGTGAACGATCAGCGATCAACTATTAATATCTGTATCTCTTTTGTTTACACGGGATCTACATAAGTATGTACGTGTCTTGAGCGGTGAAATCGCTAATCGCTACTCTTTTTCTCGCCGTCGATCGGACAGGTGCCTAAAACCTTTTAAAAGACCTTAGAATGTATTATTACTTTTAAATAACCAGATCAATTGTATACATATAAACCTGAAGCGGCAGTAGCCTAATGGCTAAGGCATCGGTCTCGCAATCGTGAGGTCGTAGGTTCGAATCCTGCCCATTATACTACCGATGTGAACCCACTCCTAACACACATAGAGCTTATGTGTGTCTGGATCTGGAGGGGTTACTACAATCCCACATTGCTCTTTATCTTTTAAAAAAAAAACAAAAAAGTTTATGTATGTGACATATATTCAATACAATAACAAAGTACAACAGCGCGCGTTTCAATCAGAATTAATAATATCATGGATACTAAATAATTTAAAATTCTACATTATTTACAGTATTCTAAAACTACATAATTACGCTAGTTTAATCTTATTAAATGTATGAAGGTAAAGTATTTTTTTTAATAATAATAATAATATCTTGGGACAATTCACACAACGCCATCTGATCCCAAACTAAGCAGAGCTTGTACTATGGAAACCAGACAACTGATAAACATACTTATATATTTCTAAATACATACATATTATAGATAAATAACACCCAGACACAGAATAAACCATCGTGCTCATCACACATCAATTTAAAGCAAGTCTTGAAACTGCCATATTGGGATTCAAGTTATCATACAAATTATAATCATTCATTACTAAATATGCGAAAGTAATTCAGTCATTCATACATTTAAACATAATATCACTACTTTCTATATCACCTTATGTATAAAGCTTGCAATTGGCGTTCTTCATAGCTGACAGTAATTTCGAAGGATCGGTGAGGAACCATTGCCATAGCTTTCTTAGATGTTGTTTATCACCATTCTGTAAATTATGATAGAATATTACTTACGATAAATAATAAACTAAAAGACGGGCTATTGTAAAAAGGTAGGTTTAAAAGTTAGATATTATTCTGATTATAAAAGACAGACTGACAGAATAGAGTTTTTTTTTTTAATTTTCCATTCATTTATAGCCTTCTACTACTACCCTTCGATTTGCCTCGCTTAACTCTCCTTTCCAACAAAATCGTCTTCACAATTCATCTAAATGTATGTATGTATGCCTAAGATAAGTACTGTATATAAGTGTTATCTGTCTCTGTCATATGCTTAACATATGACAGAGACAGAATAATAATAGATCTACGAGAAGATCAGCGTTGTACTTCAGACTGCAACAATAGCTGACTGTACTTCATTAGTCCCGCGTCAACGTAATAGTACAAAATGTTTTATTTTAGTACAAATAAGTTATTTTCCAAAAACAAACGTAGTCTGTCCGACCAGAGAGAGATTAGGCGCAGGACCGACGGCTTTACGAGGCACGAAGGGGTGAGGAATTAAAAAATGGTCTCCAATGTATGGAGCGATTAACTTCACATATATCGCGATATTATTTGAAAATAGTCTATGGAGATCTGCTCCGTCATCACCATAGACATAGAGACTGTCTGAGTAGAAGCAAAAGCCTCACAAAATGTTGCACTCCCAAAAAGGATCAAACGAGGGTACATGTCTCGTTTCTATAGGTCTGTAAAATTAACGTATAGACCTGGACCGTACCATCCCTTTTAATTAAAAGTAAATATTGGCTGCAAAGCGTGAAAGAGAAAATACTAGTGCGGCCTTTGACAGGTATTGTCCACAAAGTAGCGTTGTCTCTTTCCAAAGAGTGGTCAATTTTGTGAGGTAATAGCGCAGTCCTTGTCTCTACGTCGATGTCTGTACTTATTCATTGTCTGTATTGATGTGGACCCTTCAGTCTTTAGAAAGAGACCTTCTCACGCTTTGCAGCCTGTATTTACTTCGTATTGGAGTCCAGTATCTATGTTTATAGTCGCCACTGAAGCACAGACCTCTTACAGTATTTTTATTAGTTACTAACTCACCCGCGCAACGTTGTCTGCGTAAATTTTCCCCGTTTTTGCAACATTTTTCATTGCTGCTCCACTCCTATTGGTCTTAACGTTATGTTATATACCCTATAACCTTCCTCGATAAATGGGCTATACAACATTAAAATATTTTTTCAATTCGGACCAGTAGTTCCTGAGATTATCGCGTTCAAACAAACAAACTCTTCAGCCTTTATAATATAAGTATAGATTAGTATGACATACCTTAACAGTAGTAAACACATTGCTAGCCTCCAGCACTTTGTTATCAACGTGACCGATCTTCTGTGTGAGCGCGTGAGCGAGCGACGCTACAGTCCTGTCGGTACTGTTGGGTTGCCGCGTGCAGCCGGAGTAGATGTACGAGCGGATGGGGTATGTTGATGATTTACTGAGAAATTCAAGATATTTTTTTTTTTTTTAACTTATTGCACACAAAATTTGTTACAATGGCGACAGGCATTTTCTACCAGCCGACCTTGGGGTGACGCAGAGTAGAAAATAAGGTAGATGTTTAATTGTCATTTACTTAATACAAAAGTAAGAACAATAGCTAATAATGATGTAGTTGTATAAACAATATCATATACATAAATATACGTACAATACGCTAAAAAAATCCAGCTGACTGACCAAAGAGTTTTTCGTTACCACTAATGTGACGTAATATAAAAAAATCTGACTTTATAAAGTACTTGCATTTTTGGGCGTTTCCCTCTTGGACTATTAAATAGCCGATGTCCAAATATTTTCTCATTATAATACTGATCGAACTCTTTACCGACTTCGATAATGGCAATTTAAATAATATTTAATATAATTTGTAATGCGTTTTTGAAAGATAGAACAATTTGAAAGAATCGATCCCGAGACTTTCGTATGCCAAACCGGGGCCGGAATCGAATCATCAAATTCGGCCGAATATTATAGTCATTTTTATTGGCAAGAAATGCCTATAAAAATGGCTATAATATTCGGCCTACGACATCATAATTTCTTAAAAATGCTCTCTGTAACAAAGCAATAACAAAGGCTATAGGGTCTGACTCGCGTGCAGGAAGAATAGAAGCATTTGAGGTTTAGTGACATAGTTCGATAGATGTTTCGATTCCGTCCTCGGTTTGGCATACGGAAGTCTCGGGTTCAATTCCTGGGTCAGGACTTTAAATTTTTCTATCTTTCAAAAATGCAATTATTGTATCAACAAAGTAATTGGCAAGAAATGTCTATAAAAATAACTATAATAATATTTCAGTTTTAAGTTGGATTATTTCAAAATCAGACTTCCTTTTTGACACTTCATACACTATAATTTAAAGGTTAGAAATATCAATATGACTGTCAAGTCAAATCAGTATCTTTTTAAAAAACGTCAAAACGATGCGCCTTGTACTATTTTAAATGAAATACAAAACAATGACGTCATTCTTTTGTATGGTCAAATCATGTAGTTTCAATGTTTGTTTTGATGTTTATAAATTCATGACAACGTAAAATTGTAGAGAAACATTGTTTTCCAGAATATTTTTGCAAATGCTATTTCCTGTATAGTGTAAAATAATTTATTGTAATTGTAGTCATCTACCCAATCCTACATAATATATTATGACAATAGGGAGGTTAATTTTGTATATCAAACACGAGAATGAAGCCACAACATAATTGATACTTACAAATCAACTAACGCCTTTTCTTTATTCCTATATCCTTCATTCAAACCATCACTCAACTCTTGCACATGTTGTAATAAGTCAGTGTACTGCTTCGCTAGTAACTGCACATCGCTACCCGACTGCGAGGCGATAATGAGGTGTAATGATTGTAGCAGTATGTCTGAAGTTTCCAGCTTCTTTTCGCAGGCTGTTTGTTCAGCGTGTATTTCGTTCATTGATTCCTGTAATGTTTAACAAATCGTAGTTTAGACTTGCGTAAGTAGATTGAAGTATTTGATATAATTATTAAATACTAGCTGTCCCGAGCAACTCCGTCTGCGTAAATTTTCCGCGTTTTTGCAACATTTCTCATTGCTGCTCCGCTCCTACTCCTTGTAGCGTGATGTTATACAGCCTTATATAGCCTTCCTCGATAAATGGGCTATCCAACAGTGAAATAATTTTTCAATTCGGAATAGTAGTTCCTGAGATTACCGCGTTCAAACAAACAAACTGTTCAGCTTTATAATATTAGTACAGATAACTGAAAGTATATATAATTGAATGTACTGCCCGTTAATTAATGTTTGTAATGGTTTAGTTTCCAAGTACGGTATTAAGAAACAAATTCATATACTCACAATTCTTTCCCTCACCGCATCGCCCTCACCGCGCACATAGTTGCGCAGCTGCTGCGCAAACTGCGCACTCTGCTGCGCGCGCAGTAACTCGTGTCGAAGCGCGCAGTACACTGCTCGGTCTAGACGCAATGCGCCCAGTGATACCTCCAGCAAGTGACTAAGGTCTGTGTGTACCTGTCTGTATAAACAATATACCTACATGTAGACTACAATACGGACACAAAACACGGAGTAGTGTGTTTAGTGCGAGTTTGTTTTACGTTAACACGCTCGAAACGTTTAAGACGTTTGGCGCTCCAATTGGCCCGCTCCAAGCTTTTAAACAGTCAGAATGAGAATCAGAACTCGAAGCCATGGGCCTTCTTTGTGGGTACCACAACAATGTCAGTTATTCTCACGTGAAATAGTTATATTAACGCATCATTACGGTTTATGACATTTATTTCTCAAAAGATTACAATAATCACTTATAGAGAAAAATACAATACTTCATAACAAACATTATTAGCCGATAAGCGTTGTTAGTAGGGTATTTATAAAATAAAAATGTTCAAGGGTAGGTATGAGTGAGATTTTTTGGAAAGCGTTTGTGTAGAAAGAATGCATGTTCGTTAAGGCTTATGACATAGTGATGTGCAATAATTAAAATTATGAGTTTGCTAAAAACGATGATTTGTTTTTATGTGCAATATGTTAAGAAAAAGAGGTACCTATTATGTATAGTTAATTATCAATATTACTATATATATATATATATATACATTGAGGGTTATATGTATTATTTAAGTGTACAAGTTTGTTAATTATACTTATTCATTATGTTATTATAAATATGTATTGGTATATGTTTACAATAGTAGATAAAAGCTGTATTATTAAGACCTATTTGCCAATGAAAAATGCTTTAAAATATGGCTTTTTAATATTTTTTTAAATGTTATTAATGTTTTTCTCAAATCTTTGTCAAACAAGGATTTGTGTGTTAGTGATACTGTTATGGGAGACGCGTGACCAACAGGCGCACGACCTGTGACGCCCTTCATGTCGTTGTTTATCAAAAAACATGATAAACTAGACTTCAGTACGAGCACTGAATTAGGAGAGTACAGAACGCACACATAGACAATGCTCACACACATCTAATCACGGAACAAGTCAAACCACGACTCCGTGTTCATGAAATACATCTATGTGTGCGTTCGTCGAGAGCGTTTTATATAAAGATTGCTTTGTACTCTCTAGTATTATATGAAGATTCTCTTCGGTATTCTGTGGTAATTAGTCTCCTAACAAATATCGGTTACGGCAACAAATCATCAAAGACTAAACTTTACCTATTATAATCACAGATCCAAGTGCTCTTTCTATTCCCTCACTCTCATAATAATAATAATAATAATCTCATAGACTAATGAGACGAAAATCCGATATGACTGGAGTAAGATCAGGCGCAGAATCGACGGCTTAACGTGCTCACAGAGAGCTATTTCTTAAAAGGTCACCTATCTATGGACCGTCAGTGGAGACGTGCTTCACCTCGCAGATATATTGATCTGCTTGATTATCACTGAGTCAGGGACAGTTTAAATACTTAGGTATTAAAGAGTAATCTGACATGCTACAACTTATCAGAATGCAGAAGCAACCATTAGTATTAAGCAATGTGACAAAAATATTCAGACATTATAATCTCTTTCTTTTTCTTTTTTTTTATGCATTTTTAAAAGTTTACGTATTTTTTCATCATCGTCATCAGCCAATAGCAGTCCACTGCTGGACATAGGCCTCTTCAATTGCCCGCCACTTTGTTCTATCTTCGGCTTCTCGCATCCAGCTCCTGCCAGCCGTTTAGCGTAAATCATCACTCCACCTGGCCTGAGAGCGTCCTACACTACGTTTGCCAAGACACAGTCTCCACTCAAGAACTCGTATTTTTATGTTTCAATAAATGTTTTTTGTTTGTGTGATGAGCACGATGGTTTATTCTGTGTCTTGGTGTTATTTATCTACGATATGTATGTATTTAAATATATATAAGTATGTTTATCAGTTGTCTGGTTTTCAGAGTACAAGCTCTGCTTAGTTTGAGTTCAGATAGCGTTGTGTGAGTTGTCCCAAGATAGTATTATTATTAAGTACAAGTTTGTGTACGGAGATAATGTCACTCTCTATACTCTAATTCACATAATCCGATAGCATAGAAATTCGACAAGCTTATAAGGAATAGGCAGGCACGAAATGCATATAAATAGTTGAACTCACTGTCTAACAGCCAACGCACAGCTAGCAACAGTCTCGACAGCCAGGGACGTACGATCCTCTACCAACTGTCTCACAGCCGTGTGTAACTGCTGGTACAAGATGGACTCCTCTTGTTCTAATAGCTCCACTGCACTCTGGGCTTCTAGTAGACAGGTGCTGAAGAGAAAACCGGTGAAATACATTAATATATTAAAGCCCGGCTTACTTTATACTTTGTAGCACAGTATAAAAGTAAGATTTAAAGGTATAATAAATGCCGTTGTGTCGGCGTCTGGAGACAAGGGTTGTCGCATGTAAACAATAATGTATTAGAAATACAATAATTGCATTTTGGAAAGATAGAAAAATTTGAAGTCCAGACCCGGGAATCGAACCCGAGACTTCCGTAGCCAAACCGGGGCCGGAATCGAACCACCTATCTGGACTATGTTACTAGACCTCATTTTTTTCTATCCTTTCATGCAAGCGAGTTGGACCCTCGCATGCACCATCTAGCTGGTAGTTAAAGAAACAATTAAAGCTTTTGTTATTGCTTCGTTACAGAGAGCATTTTAACAAATTATGATGTCGCAGGCCGTGTATTGAAGTAATTTTATAGGCATTTCTTGCCAATTACTTTACAAATACAATAATTGCATTTTTTAATCTAAAATTTTCAAAAATGCAATTATTGTATTTGTAAAGTAATTGGGAACTTCAATAATGTATTAGTATGAATTTAACTAACATCTAAACACACAGCAGCCCTATATACTGAGACCACGCTGTGCGTGTGTAGCGTGGTCTGCACTTCCTCTGCCCTAGAGGTGAGCGCCGATGCCTTTTTGACCGGCGACGGCATCTGACGTCTAAATCGTAGGAGGATCGAAAAATACCACATCGAGCCACTTCTTAGTACCAACATTACATTTAGTCTTAAAAATAAAATAACAAGACTTACACATTTTATTTTCTGTTTGCGGATTTTGCGAAAATTTTTTTTAGACTTTTTTTTATATACTATAGATAATGTTTGGATTACTGTTGTCTATAGTTCTGCGGTCAGTGTTCTGAGTTCCGCAGTGTACAAGATTGTGTATTGTGTATACCGGTACTTATACCTACTTAATTTGGTAGTTAAATCTATAAATATAAAAGGAGAAGCTGACTGACATATCAACGCAGGGCCTGAACTTTAAGGGTTACAGACTTGAAATTTTGCACAGGGGTTCCTTTCATAACGAAGGGGAGCACTAAGGAAGGATTTTTGAAAATTCACCCCCTAAGCGGATAAAACGGGAGTGCAAAGTTAGTATGAAACTTTGCCATTAAAATATTTTAGTAACAGTCTGGCATCCACGCGGACGAAGCTGCTAGCATAAGCTAGTACTTAATAAGACTAAATACTTCGAACTGGGTCGGACAGACCGCTAACCCGCTAAAGTTTATTTTCTACACTAAATAACAATACTTACCATATCACACTTTTGGCTATAAGTTAGTATCATACTTTAGGTTTAAAAAAAATGCGAATAAACGGAATTTCATTCAGAGCCTAAGTGTTACAACATAAATGTTGATAAACTTTCGCGATTTGTACACATTATGAAAATATATATATATATATATATATATTACGGGTCCTAATCGCGTGAATAATTTAAGGTAAAATACCTTGTTTATTGCCCAACGTTTCGACCGTATTGCAACGGCCGTGGTCACGGGTAGACTCGGCCACGGCCGTGGTCACGGGTAGACTCGGCCACGGCCGTGGTCACGGGTAGACTCGGCCACGGCCGTTGTAATACGGTCGAAACGTCGGGCAATAAACAAGATATTTTACCTTACATTATTCACGCGATTAAGACCCGTAATATATATATTTTCATAATGTTACAATATCACTTTTCAAATAAAATAAATACTTACGTAATTTGAGAGGGATGTACATCTTTGTAATTGGTAACTAATGCCAACTTAGCTTGCTCGCCGCACAGCTCAGCTTTTGACTCTATGTACGCGCAGGCTGCATCTGATAATCTGGAAAATGATATTTAATATACAGGATGACTTGTAATATACTCGTACTAGGATCCTCCCGCTCGTGGTTTCTTTACATTGCATCAAACAACTTCGTAATATGAGAGTAAAAATACATAAATGTCATAATTATTGCAAAAGATACAATATTTTCTAAAGGAGTACCAATTACTTACTAGCAATCCCCTTTAGCTAAGCTCAATAGCTTGTGTTAGTAGGATTTGAACCCGCGACCTCACGATTGCGAGGCCGATGCCTTAGCCATTAGGCTATAGCCGCATTGTGAAAATGCCAAGTCTAATGATAATTATCAGTTGTAGACACTCCAACCACATTAATGCTTTTGATAAAACTAAAAATCAACCTTTCAACCTTCCTTAAGTGACTAGCTATATCTATACCAAACTTCATCTGAATCAATCCTATATCTTTGGAGATTTCATAGCCGATTCTTTGAAGGATATAATTTTATAAGAAAATACATTCTTACTTGACAAGGGGCAATCTACCTAGAATTTTCACACTCCCACTGCGCCACGGAGGCAGTCAAAATCATCCATCAGTTGTCTGGTTGCCATAGATAACTATGTGTAAGCTTATTAGTTATATTTCGGGACTTAATCGCGTGAATTATTTAAAGGTACGAACCTTTTATTTACTCGACGTTTCGATCGAATTGCTATCGACTATCCTGGAATAATAGTGGCGATCGGTGGAAAGTACCTTTCCACCGATCGCCACTATTATTCCAGGATAGTACGCGAGGCGGTTGAGATCAAGAAGTATAAGAACTTTAACCGAGAAGATGGATACCGGCTCTCACCATCTTGGAACCCTGTTATCAACAAATGTAATCGTAGCCGTAAAGACACCGCGCCTCAGTGTAAAGACGTTGTAAGTGTAGTGTGTAGAAGTACCGACAGTACAAATTATCAAAATTATCAAGACCAGGCGAGGGTAGTTGAAAATCCCCGCGCCTCACGGAGACATCGCTAAGCTGCCATCAGTCGACCCGTGACCACGATCGGTGCAATTCGATCGAAACGTCGGGTAAATAAAAGGTTCGTACCTTTAAATAATTCACGCGATTAAGTCCCGAAATATAACTAATATGTATAAAAATCGCGAAAGTTTAAAAACAATATGTGTAAGCTGTCCTGAGATATTATGTATAGACAAGTTATTCTCACCTCTCTTCTACAATCTTGGCTTCAGCCAGCGCAGCCCTCAACTCTTCATCAGACGATGTGTCATTTAATCTCTTGCCAAACTTCTTAGATGTGTACAAATCAAAGTGAGATCTGAACAGTGATTGTGACTGCCTGTATGCCTCGAAAGGACCAAATGTAAAGAACTTCTTGGCATTTTCCTATAAAAAAAAAAGTAATATTATTAAGAAAATAAGTCTTGTTAGACAGATAGTAGTGCTAGAATAACAGAACACTCAGATAGGTTGAGTGTTCTGTTATTCTAGCAGTTAATAATAAAGATGGTATCACAAACAAGTTACTTAAATTGAGTATGCCAACTGTTTAAATAATAATGGTAGGTAAATGCTTTGGATAGCGTCTAGAAATGTAGGTAGAGGTAGAGGATATTCAGTTTATCATCTGCTTTAAGATCTTTGTTAATCTTTGATTTGTTAAGACATGAGTTATGGAAACGAGACTTTTTGTGTGGGCGTGGAAATTTCAAATTTATTCTAGACTAGCTGTCCTGGCGAACTTCGTATCACCCCGTGATTTATTTTTCGTTATTTCCTTTTTTTTATGTTAGGACTTTCTACAGAGTATTAAAAAACTAAAAAAAAAAAGAATGAATAAAATTGATAAAGTCATTCGCTAGTTATCTCATGACCAAAGGAAATATAGATTCATTTTAATATATATATAATACAAGCCGCCCGCGGCTCCACCCGCGTGGATTTCGTAAAAAATATTTTTTTTTCTTAATTAATAGTATCCAATGTTACTTCTAATACCTCCAAGAATATGTGTACAAAGTTTCATGATGATCAGTTAAGTCGTTTTCGCGTGTAAGCGTAACAAACAAACTTACATATATAATATAGATAGATAGTGAAAGGTGAGTCAATTTCACCTCTTCAATTATTAATATTTGCAAGAAAACATAATCCTTATAACTTATCATCAAGCAGTACCTTGTCAACATGACATGTCCCATAAACATCAAGCGTGTCAGCTATAACATCTATCACTCCATCAGTAAGACTCTCCACCTCTTTAGCAAGAGTCATGCACTCCTCCGCAGCTGTACTTTCATCTTCTACAAACTGCTGGTGTGCCGAGTTTAACTTTGTTATTTCTAAGTTTAATTCTTCTTTTATTAATCTGAAATTAGGAAATACAAAGTTAAAAACTGGGTCATTTACCTATTGAATTTAAAGGCACAATAAACTGATGGAAAGAAAAATCATGGAGAAATTAGACACTGGACCAAGGTTGTGTCATTTTCAGAAAATGATAAGTGACATTAGTAAGTGTAAATTAGTATCAGATTGAAAATCAGCAAGTGTAAGTACTAATGTCACTTTAACTTGCTTATTTCCTCTGTCGATTTTGACCCCTCAGCACAACATTATAGCATTGCCCTCTCTAAAAAAATTAATTGCCCAAAGATACAGTTGGATCAACGTAACTTGGCTGGATTGAAGTTAGGTTCATATTTTGCTCATGTCATAGGGATGCAACCTTAAATTACTTATGCAAACAATTCATTTAGTTTAATTGATTAAAAATACAAACAAAATTTTAATTTAACAATATAAAAATACTTAACTATTTATACAAATTCATAAAAGTTTAAATTTGAAACAGTTACAGTAAATACAATAGAAAATAATTATGTTACGAAAATTTCACCGCTTCCTGTCACCATATACATTCAAAAAATGCATCTACACAACTACTTGTCGCCAACTTCAATCAGGCCGAGTTATGTTGATCCAATTGTATCTTTGGGCAATTAATTTTTTTAGAGAGGGCAATGTTATTGCTACTGTTCAACTTTCATGTTGCCAACATATATAAAATATGTAAATATTCAAAGAAAAAATAATAAACAAAGACCCATATGAGACCTTCATATCACATCAAATCAAATATAATTATACAAAAAACAAAAGATTAGTATAGACAGTAAATTTACTCACTCATTCTGCCTCTTCAAATCCTCAACAACAGCCTCCTGCTTCTCCAACATAGCCAATCTCTCTTTCATCAACTGTATGTCCAACTTGACATCTTCTACCGTCTCATGATCTCCTGGTAGACAGATACCTTCATACTTCTGCTGTATGCCAGCAATAGAAGTTTCTATAACTTCTGGTGACAACTTCTGACCTTTCTTCTCCAGTTCTATGTAACTGTGGAATATAGAGAGTATAAACATAAATTTATTGTTAGCAAAGGATACTAAACATTTCCTTGTTCACATTGATCAGTCCAACTGAGAAAGATGTTTATAAAAAACTAGAATAAATGATATAGCGGGGTTCGACAAAATTATGTTATGATTTAAACATCTTTGAATGGGAAATATATAACATAGTAACTGGAGTTGTGGAGTGTTTTATTTCGAGGATCCCCAAAAGAGTCTGTTATGGTCATGTTGAAGTTTCAGATCGTTAGCAACAGTAGGTACAAATCTTGTGTGTCGTCTTAGTATGTTTAATAGGAGCATGACCAAATCTTATAACACTTACCGACATTCTTCACGAGCAGTAAGCGCGTTATTGTGGTCCAAATTGTTAAAAAGCCACTGTAAAACACCCGCGAAGTCACGATCACTGAGCATCCACTCAAACGACTTTTTGTATGTCTCCACACCTAAACCGTGAAGAAACGGCACGAATTCTTCGTCGCTCATCTCATTTAGTCCATTCATTTTTGAGAAATTAAATTATTTAGTTATAAAAAGAATTAGATTCGAAACTACCAGCCGTTGCTGTTTTGATTTTTCGAAAACCAAAACAAAGAATGACATTCCGCTAAGTGTTGCAAGTTTTCTATTTTTTATTATCTTATTGATTTATAATTTTGAAATAGATAAACATTTCATACAATATAACAATAAAATTGTTTTTATTTTTCTTCACCCAAATATATCAAATCACTTATTATCTTCAACTTTAATAATAATTGAATTTGACTGAAGTGTCGCCACCTATGAACAAACTTAGCAAACTTTACTCTTATCAACAAAATTTGCAACGAGGTAGTAACAACTATCACAATTTAATATAGAGGTCGCTACAAGTTCCTAATTTTGATTGAAAGATGACTTGAGAACCTCCTTCCTCCCTTGTTTTTCTGCGTCAAAAGGTCCAGAAGATCAGAAGGTCAAAATGGAATAAAAAAATACATTAAGTAAAAAAAAATACATAAAGTTAAAAATAAGTAAGAGGCCCCGCAGACTACAACTTTTTTGATCAACCGATAGTACCTATATGACATGTGTCTACCGTAGTACGTAAGTACTTTTAAATTATATATTTAATTTATTTAATAAAAAAAACCTAAATATTATTCAAACAAATACTTACAAAATAAATACTTTTCGTCGACTGATAGTTTGGTCGGGCTGTTAATCAGTTTTGACAAGTATGGAAGTGCACTTAAGTAATATTATAAAATTATTAAATAGCTGTGTCAGTACATTGAAAACTAATCTATAATAATAGGGTATCTAATTAAGGGTTGCTGAATCCAAAACCATGTTTAGTTACCCATTCTCGTGTCTGTTTGTTTGTTTTTTCCCCAAACATACAAACAGACACGAGCTGGCGTAAAAAAAACTACCTACTGAACAGATTCTACTCAAATGTTATGTCTGTAATAATCTCCTATGTCCGGATTAAGTTAAAGGCTACATATTATTACGCTACTTGCCTTAGGACCTGAGTAATAGCGTATAAGCTACTCTATATTAATAGAAAACTGAAGAGTTTGCTTGTTTGATTGGTTGAACGCGATAATCTTAGGAACTAAGTAGGTAGGTAGGTACCTGTCCGAATTGAAAAGATCTTATAGCCCATTTAACGAGGAAGGCTATAGGCTACGTAACAGAAGGCTACGAACAATAGGAGTTGGGCATCAATCAAAAATGTTGCTAAACCGGGGAAAATGACGCAGAAGTTCTTGTGTGTGTATAACATCACGCTATTACCAATAGGAGCGTCAATGGAAAATGTCTTATAATGTATTCTTTACTATCTGACCCTCGCAAACGAGGTTGCGCGGGTCAGATAGTAAAGAATATAACCCTTCCTTGCAGTAGGGTACCAGGTAAAAACCATTTAGGCGTTAAAGAGTTTCTCCAACTCTCAAATGGTAACGTTTCCAGAAGGCTCGCAGATTTTTTCATTGTAGGTAGGTAAGTGCTATAGTGGTTCGCTTTGAGGAGAGTTGGTACCAGGTTTGATTAATAGGATCTGGGCGTCGTTGCAATGGAAAGAGAAATTTCCCAGATTGAACACAATATTTATTTCTGTAATATAATAATCCACAAGCACAACTTAAACTAGTTTATACTTATATTGTATCACACATTAATTAACACCATAAATTACAATGATATTTTATGTAAAAAGATGTAGACGGGTTACCTAAACAACATTCGATCTTTAAAAACGGCGAACTAATGCACACATAAATTATATACCCTATAAATTGCAATGTAATACTATTATAAAAAGTCGTTAAAGTAGGAAAGCTAGATTTAATTATCACGAGCGAAAAAGAGAAAAATGTAATCATCTGTTGAATATGCCGCGTGATGAGCGCTTGTAACCTTACTACACATTTTTACTTAAAACATAATTGATTAATGACAATTATTACAATCCAGATTGGTTGGCCATCAAACTCTCAGTCCTTGAGACTCTCTTTTAATTCCTTCTCATTCTAAGTTATAATTTAAAAGTAAATCTCCAAGTGAGTTTCTTAACCTTATAGGCCACAACAAGTTAATGATGTATCTGCCCGAGACTTCAGCATTATCTACATCACTGCACACAGCTCTGAGTATATCAACTCTTACTGGGTAGATACCCTAGATATAACTAGGTTTGTCAATAGTAGGTAGATCCCTAGGTGTTAAAATTTACCTAACAATAACAATTCAATAACCTAACTATTCTTTCACTGCAAACAAGCGTCATCAAATTTAACAGAAGTCGTTTGGTAATAACCATTGGTCGTCATTCAACCATCGAGCAACAACAACTTAACAGCACGTGATGGTTCAAGAGTGAATGCCTTTTATGAGTTATATATAACACTGTTCACTGCCCTGTCACTCAGGACAACGAGGCAACGAATGGCTGACATGTCTTAAGTGGAAAATCCCGCCATTAACATCAAATCTTCGGCGATTTCCATCACGCCACAATTCTTCTTTCATCAATACACAAAGAGACTGCGCGTATTTGCGTCATTCCATATATCATTTGATCATTCTGACACAAAGAACGTAGGAAGCGGGTGATAATTTGGACTATTACCCAATCAGAACCCTCAGTTTTGGTACATCCTCGCTCTTGAACGTTTTGCAAGTTCAGGGTCAAGTGCAAAAGGACGGGAGCGGGACTGTTTTGTAAATATCATATTAGTTGTGCAGATTGATTTGTTTTGTGAGTGCCTGTTGCTTTGTTGTGTATGGCGGCAATATTGCGCCGACCCCAAATAATTGGGATAAAAGGCAGGAAGATGATGATTGCTTTGTGTTGTAATGTAATGTAAAACCTACCTTTATTGGGAAATCGAATGAAACAGATGACAATATGGAAAGTTTAGAAAATGTTAGATGAGTGACTAAAGCCTAGATACATTATTGTGATGTGGTGTGTCGTGACGAGTCAGAAGCATTATCGGTTCCATACATTTAGTGTGGTTAAAACACATATCGTGGTAACACAACGGATACGCTTCTGACTTGTCACAACACACTACAACACAATAGTATGTTTCCGCCTTTATTAGTTACAAGTAGGTTCCCATTAGGTACCTACCCAAAGTTGATAGGTAGGTACCTATGTGTGGTGAGTACGCGACCGTGGGTAGCAACAAATCATGATATCTAGGTCTATGATAAGTAGGTACCTATAGCACCTAAAAATATACCAAGGTACCTTTCTCTTGTACTTAAGTAGGAAGGTACTGTGGCAGGTGGATCGAGGATACGATCACCTCGCTTAGACCTCATTCATAATTGTAAACTATTTGCTTTGACGTTCTAAAAGTCAGATTTGAAACAGATTAAAAAAGAAAAGAGGGGAATCGCCAGAGCAAATGGTCGAATAAGTCAAATAATGTAATAATTATAGAATTTATTAATATGCGAAACCTTAGGGGGAAAAATTGTTTTAATTCCTCTCTTCACGAAGAAATACAACCTGGGTGCGTCCCCTTCCAGCAATATTACATTGTTACAGCACCTACATATAAAACTAGATCAACGGTGATAGAATTTGTTACTATGTGTACTCGTTTGTCGCGATATTTGCCAAACTGGCAAACAAAAACCATATTAGAATATTATCGGGACTTGATTATTAAATTTTACTGTCGGTACTTCTACACACAACTCTTACTACTGTGTAGAAGTACCGACAGTAAAATTTATTAAAATTATCAAGACCAGGCGAGGGTCGTTGAAAAACCCTGCGCCTCACGGAGACATCACTAAGCTTCCATCGGAAACGTCGAGTGAATAAAAGGTTTAATATATTTCACGCGATTAATAAGTCTCTCTAATCAATACTAATATTATAAAGCTGAAGAGTTTGTTTGTTTGTTTGAACGCGGTAATCTCAGGGACTACTACTACGAAAATTCTTTCACTGTTGGTTAGCCCATTTATGGAGGAGATCTATATCTATATAACAGGCTATATAATAGGAGCGGAGCAGCAATGAAATGTATTGCAAAAACGGGAAAATTTACGCAGACGAAGTTGTATGGGATAGCTAGTATTCTAATATAAACATCGCGAATGAACAATTAAAATAAAAAACCATCGGATACGTCATTAAATCTACTTGCGAGAAACTACAATAATGACATTAGAGCGATACTTTCTCGGCTGCAATTTCACGCTATACATCTATAAGAACCATTTTACTGTTATTAGTACAAAGAACAGTTAAGTAAAGTCATTGTGGACAGCTCTTCCTTTTGCCAACACAATCAAGAGTCCTCGTACCTCCGTAGGCATTATGATAAGAGTCTTCAGAACGTAGGCGCTATCGCGTGCTGTAGTGGCCAGTCTCTCATAGACTTCACATTCGCTTCCGTCCATACTCTGTATAGACTTTCCATAGCTGTTTCCATTTCATCTTACGTTACGGTAGGGGCGTTAATTTTGGAGCCATTACTCTCGCATTTATGGAATAAGTATCCCTGTAGGATTTAAAGTGTTAATTTCATAGACAGCTCCATTTTGCTAACATATATTATCATACATTTTGTGTGAAAAAATACCATTAATAGCATAGTAACAAATTATATAAAATGTTTTTATTCATTCAAAGCTAAAAGATAATTACATAACAATATTACAATGTATTTTATAAACAGATTAAGTATAAATTAATACATTAATAGAAAAAGAGATATATTTATAACAATACATACAAATAATATAAATATATTTCAGTGAAACATAAATGTTTTTAAAACTAAAACTTTGAAACATTTATTTTTCACAGAAAAAATATAAGCATTTCTTGCAGCACCTGAAAAAGGTTATAAGTTATGTACCTACTTTTAAAATTTAAGACCAATTATATTATTGTACACTTAGTTTGCAAATAAACAATTTGAATTTGAATCTAACGTCTTGTACAGCATTCGTACCCAGTCCCACTGCATCACCAAGGTAGTTAAACTTGATATTTTACAATTTTGGTGGATTACTTGACCCCACTGAGAATTTTGGTTTTGGGGGGAGTTGAACCACCAAGGGTATGTTTTAAGGAACAGGAAGGCATAAGGCTTAAGCCCTGTAGCCCTCCTTAATCCTCCAGTGGGTATATGAGTAGAGTGTTCTGTGGTAAGTACTCATATGTTGAATTTACACACCGGGTGAATGAAAAATGGGAATCATTTAAATCTTTAACCAATCATTCCCATTTTCAGGGTTTTTCAAGTTTGTTACTACGTGACCAATAGCTGTGACATCAATTGCTTAGAATATTGAACATGAATAATGAATGGTATTTTTGTATTGCTCATCATAATCAATAAAACATAAATAATATTTGTAGGTACAGCCGAATGAAGGTAGTCTGTTGGCGAACACAAGCTACTATAAAAGCGTGCAGTAGGTGTAAGCCTCATATTTTAATTATACTTTTTTGATTAACTACAGAAATACGAAAAATGGTTGTCTGTAAAGTCAGTTTACGGACGATAATTTTACGTGATGACGTCTTAAGAAAACATTGATGATATTGTAATAATAATAATAATAATAATGTTTATTTAACTAAAGTAAATACAGCGTGTAGTACATCAGTATGAGAAACAACAGGATTTTACATATTAAAATTGAGTTTCTGTATTTCCTAACTAGGCTAAGTAATTAGCCTGTGCTTAGGAGTACAGTCCCTTCCCGCATTTAGTCACTTGTTATGGGTGTTCAGTCTCGTTTGTAGGGGTACCACACTTTAATTCAACTTCTTTTTTATGTGTGTGTGTGTGTGTGTGTGTGTGTGTGTGTGTGTGTGTGTGTGTGTGTGTGTGTGTGTGTGTGTGTGTGTGTGTGTGTGTGTGTGTGTGTGTGTGTGTGTGTGTGTGCGGGTGTGTGTGTGGTGTAATAAAAAACTGTGCCTTTGACCTCAGAACATATGAAAGTGGTATCAATATTCTGTGACTGTGACATCTTTTTTTTTGTTTATAATCACATCTTAATAATCACATAATTTATATAATTTTATTCTAATTTTAGCTATTATCATTTCACTCAGTTTATGTTTATGTTTTCAATACTTAATATTTTATTCTAAAGCTGTTGTCTAATAATGTTGCATGTTGTGGTTTCCTATAAGTTAAGGACTATACACGCTTATGACATAATGTTTAATTGTAATGTAAGACACTGTATATTCTTTTGTTGGAAATCCTTAAATAAATAAATAAATAAATAATTGTGTCGCATGTCGCTACAATCGCCTAAACATTGATGACATTGTAATAAACAACCATGCCTGTGACAGCTTTAGTGGACCCGCCTCCCAACTGCCACAATACTTCAGCCTATCAGCAGGCAGAATCGCCATTCGCGTTGCTTAGCAACCAGTCAACGACGTGACTTTTTTTAGACACATTTTCCAGGGTCCTTATTCACTCTCTTTTTTTTTTGTTTTCGCGGCAAGCCCACGCTTCTAACTGTCAAAATCTTGTCATAATGGATATTAAAGAGCTGCGCTTAGAAATGCATCGCGCATGCGAACAAACATCTTTGCGGCGCGCGGGCTTGCCGCGAAAACGAAAAAAAAAACATAGTGAATAAGGACCCAGAGTGCAGCTCGTCATCTATACTAATATTATAAAGCGGATAAGTTAGTTTGTATGATTGTTTGTTTGTTTGTTTGTTTGTTTGTTTAAACGCGCTAATCTCAGGATCTACGGGTCCGATTTGAAAAATTCTTTTTTTGTTGGATAGCCCATTTATCGAGGAAGGCTATAGGCTATATAACATCGCGCTACAACTAATAGGAGCGGAGAAGCGACGAGAAATGTTTCAAAAACGGGGAGAAATTACGCATACGAAGTTGCGCGGGACAGCTAGTAGATTTATAAGACGTTATCACGTCAAAAAATGCGAAATATACAATATTATTAAAAAATGCGCATTCAATAATTGCATTTTTTTGTAAAGTAATTGGCAAGAAATGCCTATAAAAATTACTTCTAAATGCGAATTATACTAATACATTTTAGGTACCAAGCCTACCTAGGTACCTAGATGGCAACAACGTTATTGTTGCTATATATTTATGAGTCAACAATGAATTAAACAACATTATGCATAGCACAATAAAAATAAATTGGTAGGTAATTACCTACTTAAAAAGCCATGCTGACTAATTGTTAAAAGTATTCTATAGGTAGGTTACCCAGTCATACTCAGAACACTAAGAACAGAAACTCAGAACAAAGTTTAAATGGATAGATGTTTGTTACTCAATTACGCTAGAATGACAACAGATCTGGATGAAATTTGACATGATACTTGTTAGCTCGGAAAAATGTACCTACAGTGCCCTTAAATGTTCTTTGCAAACGAAAACGCAGGCTAAAGCTAGTCCCTATCCACCTATTAATATAATTGAGTAGGTTAAGTTAGGTAGTAACTGCCTACGAAAGTAAAATAATTCTGGTATTGGGTTAACCGTGAAAATCCAACTTAACTTTGATAAAGTTTTGTAAGTAACTATCCTAAGTTGAAATATTTTTTATAGGCATATCTTGCCAATTACTTTACAAATACAATAACATTTTTTGAAAGTTTTATTTTTTTTTATTTTTATTTTTTTATCTTTATTTGAAAAAAATTTTAATCGCTGAGCGATTATGCCAGCCTTATATATATATACAAGTAGCCTTATCTTAACTTAACTAGTTTGTTAAACAGTTTATATAATTTAAAAGCTAGCTTTTAAATTATATTCAGATGAAGGATCAGATAAAATAATATTACAGGTACCAACGTCTCTTAATCTTATTGCAGCCTTAATTTCTATAGCATTGCGTTCGGCCCCGATCCGAGCACACTCCACCAAAGCGTGGTAGGTATCCTCTCTTACATTACATATTAGACAGTTTGGTGTGTCTACTACTTTCATGAGATGCCCAAACGCATTCAATGGAATGTGTCCGGATCGTAGTCGCATACTTGTTACAAGAAGTTGTCTATCTATGAGTACATCAGTGAACCAAGGGACCCTAGGTGGTTCCGATTGGATTGTTCTGTACCATATACCCTTCTCTACGGATCTTTTGTCAAAGTATTCTTATATAACGTAGTCCAGATAGGTGGTTCGATTCCGGCCCCGGTTTGGCTACGGAAGTCTTGGGTTCAATTCCTGGGTCTGGACTTATTGTATTTGTCCTAAGTTGGTAAATGGAAACTCGCACTGATCGCCTACCTACATAGGAAATAGGCGACGTCAAGTGCTCTCCCAACGCAGCATTGTCCTCACGAAGAAAAACAATGCAGTCAGCTCATTCAATCAAACTTTATTCCCCACCATAACTTGGATTTTATTCCAACAGAATAAGGCTCAGATTCCTTTAGCAATTGTCGTGGATATTCTACTTCATGTATGTCAAAGTCCTTATCGGTTTGAATGGAGCTCTCGAAGTTGTTCAAAAGCGATGAATGCGTTTGCCTATATTGGCTTTATAAAAAAATAAAAGGAATAGGTTATTACGTTCTTCACTGCATCATTGGATACATAATTACCTATGCCTCATACCAACTCTATACTAATATTATAAAGCTGAAGAGTTTATTTGTTTGTTTGAACGCGGAAATCTCAGGGACTACTGGTCCGAATAGAATAAATGGGTAGCCCATTTATCGAGGAGGGCTATAGGCTATATAACATCACGCTACGACTAATAGGAGCGGAGCAGCTGGGAGCAGCAATGAGAAATGTTGCAAAAACGGGAAAAATTTACGCAGACGAAGTTGCGCGGGTCAGCTAGTTAGATATATTTCGGGACTTATTCGCCTGAGTTAGTAAAAGAAGAAGGAAAATGATGCACTCACGAAAAAGTCACGTTATTAATCAACAGCGAAAGGCCATCGCATTGACATGACATGCGATACAATTGGAACTAACGTTTTTGATTGGTCAATTTTGGTCGTCAATGTTTTCTTATGACGTTATCACATAAAATTATCGTCCGAATTTACCGACAACCATTTTTATCCTTTCACTAGCTGCGCGACTGCCTCGGTGGGTGTGTATCCGACTGCTGCGCAAGAGGTCGTGGGTTCGATCCCCACCCAGGATAAAACTTTGTATGATGAGCACGATGGTTTATTCTATGTCCGGGTGTTATTTATCTATAATATGTAGGTATGCATTTAGAAATATACATGTAACTAAGTATATTTATCTTATATATATATATATATATATATATATATATATATATATATATTTATCACCATAGTATAAGCTCTGCTTAGTTTGGGATCAGATAGCGTTGTGTGAGTTGTCCCAAGATATTATTATTATTGTTATAATTATTATAATAATAAAGCTGTCCCCCGCACGGTTCTTCTTTCAGTGCCCTTGGCCAATGTTAGTACTACAAGTAATTTTTTTTTCGCATTTACCTTGCCGCTTCCACTCACGCAACCTTTCCCTGAATGTTGGGAAAAACTTCAATACCAGAATAAAACCTCTAAGGATACTTCGCACCCCTTAGCTATCCCTAAGGGTGTGTCTAATTACCGCGGCTATAAAAAGGATGCATTTGTTCACAGCTATCTGACAGTGACAGTTTGTTTGTTTGTCTAGGACGAGCCGTGCGTTTGAGCTTGTAAACATGGAACAGGGGAAGGAGTAGAGTCGAATTGTTGCTTTATAAATTACCATTTTTAAAGATAGCTCCCGTTTTAGGGTACAAGTCCAGTGTTGGGGATTTTAAAATCATACAAAACACGGACACAAAGTACTTGGGTGGGTATCCAGATGCGATTTTTGTAGGTACCTACAAAGTGGTCTCGAATTGGTTTTGAACCAATTTGAACAACCTCGCGTCAAATGTTTTTGCAATTTTGGGGGAGAAGGGGGTAGTTAAACCCCCAAATCCTCCCCCCTTAGGTACGCCAATGGCCTCTTGCGCAGGTGAACGTACACACACTCACTGCACTACCGAAGAAATCAGTCAAAGTGTCAATCATTTTCAGTTTTTCTCGACTGCCTATTAATAATGTTGATACAATGATGTAGTGTTAGCATTACCTATATTAATTACACTAACTTAACTATTTACAAAATAGTTTGTTTTTTAAACGATGCATTACCTACCTACCAATTACCTTAAATAACTCTAAATAGGAGTTGTAAAGATGGCGGCAAACGGCTCCGCGAAACTGTCAACAAGACTTTGTGATTCAAATAAGAAAACTAGAGAGAAAATAAACTTGATACTGGCGAATGCATAGAACATAGCCATAAACCCTACCGACAAATATCGGCGGGTAGCGCAAAAAAAAAACTAAATAACTAGCTACTCCATACAGTTATTATGCAAACCATGGTAAGCAAAGTCAGGATCGTTTCGTTGGCGCCTTCACCGACCCCGTACAAAAGGACCTGTCTATAAAAAAACTCGTAAACAACGCGTGAAAATAAATATACCACACGTGCCAAGCTCCCTCTGCCCGCGGTGTAATAAATAAATACGGAACAATCTCAAATCTATTGTCAAAACTTCGTATTTTTGTTTTCTAGGCCACATTTTTATTAAATACTAGCTGTCCCGCGCAACTTCGTCTGCGTAAATTTTCCCCTTTTTTTATAATCCTATGTTACTTCTAATACCTCCAAGAATATGTGTACAAAGTTTCATGATGATCGGTTGAGTAGTTTTCGCGTGAAAGCGTAACAAACAAACTTACATTCACATTTATATATTAGTAGGGATAAAGAAGGTGCTTTGTTTTACATTGAGAAATTTCTTCAACCTGGATCACATCATTTTAAATGTATGAAGGGAAAATTCGTCTCAGGCGGGACTTGAACGCACGACTCCTACATCATACTCCTAAATCAGCCATAATGGGTACAATATAATGTACCCATTATGGCTGATTTTGCTTTTCATCAGTCCTTTAACATGGTGTAGGTATAGTATATTAGTCGCAGCACCTTATCCCCCAAGTTTATAAACATTCAAACATTGTAAAATTGGCAATTTGAAAAGAGTGGCCGCGAGTTTTTATTGCCAGGTTCTTTTCTCCGGCTTTACCTATTGTTTGCGAACTTGGCATTGCATGTACATGTAGAATTCCAACGTATCACAAGAGTTGTTTTGTGAATAAAGAATTTTGAATTTTGAGCTTAGGGCTACCGGCCACATGCCAATCCCGCCTGAGACGAATTTTTTCTCCATACATTTGAAATTATGTTAAAAAAATGAAAATCTAATAGATAACACATAAAGAACTAGATACGGTAGTAACTTAGTAACATAATAGGGTTCCGTAGACAAAATGGCTGGAACGAAATTTCGTTTATAGCCCCAATATTTCCCTTATTATAGTGTCGTTATGTCCGTCTGTCTGTCTGTCTGTATGTCCGTCCGTATGTCACAGGCATTTTACTGAAAAACTATACAATGCATATTGACGAAATTTGGAGCATATATGTCTTTTATTAGCCGCTATATAGGTAGTTTGTTATTATACCTATAATATCACCTTTTATGATAAAAAAACTGCACTTCTCAACAAACCCGCGAAAGCGCCATAAACATACGCTATTCTGTCGGTGCAATTTTAGATGTCGTATTTTTTCTTATGTACTTAGTGCATTTATTTGTAATAATGGGTGCTGAACCATGGGTCGGACCGTGCTAAGTGTAGCTGAGCATGGTCCGACATGCTCTTGTCCGTCTTTTTACCAGACTGCGGAAGAGGGCTATGTGTTTGACGTGTATGTAAGTATGTGTGCTCCTATGTGGCACTATATGGACCAAACGCGTGGTCCGATTTGGATGACTCACGTCAATCGGTTCGTATTAATCTTGCGAGTGTCACTAAAGAACATGACAGCAATCAAAACTCAAAATGGCGAGAGTCAGAAAGTCAACAATAATAGGTTTTTTTTAATCATGATGAGGTTTCTTAAATAATTTTTAACTTAAAATAACCGTTTAGGATATTAGCGATTTAAAGTTTATTACGTTTCGTTACGTCTTACGACTAAGCACTAAAAAGTATTAAATAAATTTTAAAAATCATCGCTAGGTCGGTATGTTAAATTGTACAAAGGCTTTAAATCTGACGTGATTCTTAGGTATTGCTATTTCATTTTAGTGATTAAATTGATTATAAAATGAAAAATACTTAAGTACTATTTTTCGGTGAGTTTTAAGACACTATAAGGTACCTATCTGCTGGCTAACTATTAAATTGTACCTACCTACTTAATTAATTTCCAATGACCTATTGATTTTTTTTTATTGGGAATTTTATTAGTTATCTAATCGAATACCCAGGCCCAATGACTAAGCAGTCTGTAATAAAAATAAATGTGATTATTGCTTTTAAATGTCGTCATCTAACCATTGTGGTGCGACATTTAAAATACTCCTAAACACACTTAATACAGACTATAAAACAGCACTTAACATCACATACACATAAAATATTCGCCATAAACATTAACTAACAACGATAAATCGTAAACATTTCTAGCCCTTAATCTATATTTTCAACATTACCATTAACAGCCACAAAATAATCTATTTAAGCGCCATCTTTCTTTTGACACCACGAACCAATAAAATTTATTGTCTGTCAGAGTTGCGCGGGCAAAAGTGACAGGTTGAAAACTATTTTCGGCATTTTGTACTACTTTTTTTTTAAGAGTTTAAAATTGGAACGTACATAATGGCCTGACACCTACACGAATTTGTTCCAAACTATTTTTATGTTTTCGGGCATCATTGTGATTAAAATTTATAATTTGATTCAATTTCATCAGGTTTTCGATAAATTGACAAGTTTATCTGGTATACCCACACAGTTAACGGCAGCATTTATTTTAAGGCTTCATTACGTTAACTGTTGATACACCCATTCATCTAGGAATGCAACAGGTGACATGTGTGGTAAGTAATTTCTTACGTACATATCCTAACGATTTTTGTTCTCTATGACAAAACCAAAAACTTTTACCAAAAAATGTTTTATTTCCGAATGTTAAAATTTATCTCTTTTGCCCAACGTGACAACGTATTTAGCAATTACACGTAGGTACCTAACAAAACATTATTTATTTTATTTTATGAAGTTTATTTTTTTTAAAGTCTAAGAATGTTAGGCGTAAAAGTTTCATGGGAGAAAAATAAATTACATAGGTACACTATTTCTTCTTCGCTTGTTTACGCAGTAACACACAATAACAAGATGCAGCAGCTGTGTTTTCAATAACTAGCTGCCCCGCGCAACTTCGTCTGCGTAATTTTTCCCCGTTTTTGCAACATTTTTCATTGCTGCTCCGCTCCTATTTATCGTAGCGTGATGTTCTATAGCTTATAGCTTTCCTCGATAAATGGGCTATCCAATAGTGAAAGAATTTTTCAATTCGTATTAGTAGTTCCTGAGATTACCGCGTAATCTATCGCGGTAAAAACTAACAAACAAACTTTTAGCTTTATAATATTAGTATAGATTAATACACGGTGTTAAATATGTGATAGTTGAACCATACCGTCATACATCAAAACAACATAGGTAGCTATGCAATATACGAGTAAGTTCAGTTTATATTTAGTACGGACTGGATGTCGTCGGATTACGGCTAATGCAATCTTGTCTGACGTGGAATCACTTTTAATCACTCACGAATTAAATGTGTGCGTGTCGTCTGGACATTCGATCCGGTCCTAAAGACCACGCTTGGCATTGCACGGATAACTGTAAATGGATTTACGTATAACTGGAACAAATGGGTTAACCATCCATAGACTTGATAAAAGCAATGTTATGGGCCAATTCTACATAGGCCAGTAGAAAAAAACCAGCCAATTGCGAGTCGGACTCGTGCACGAAGGCTTTCATATCATTATCTATAAAAACGGCAAAGAAATCATGTCTGTTTTATGGGAGTTCCCTTCAAATATTATTTTTATTTTTATTTAATTATTTATTTTCAAAGTGAATAATATAACACAATATTCTGTGAATATTTCCAGCCTCAATCTTTTGCTGTTATCAATATCGAACAAAAAAATTGACGTTTGCTGTATGGGAGCCCAATGTTTGTTAGAGTCAAGTGCCACCCCCTCTGCCAGCTAAATGGTTGTTTTTAAAGATGTGAACAATTCGGGATACTTGTATATATGATGAACTTAAATTAAACTATCACAGGTAAGTAGGCTGTACAAGTTTACGAGTAACAATATAATAATAATAATATCTTAGGTCACCTCACACAACGCCATCTAAGCCCAAACTAAGCAGAGCATATACTATGAAAACCAGACAACTGATAAACATACTTATATATTTCTAAATACGTACATATTATAGATAAATAACACCCAGACAAAAAATAAACCATAGTGCTCATCACACAAAGTTTTATCCTGGGTGGGGATCGAACGTCGTAGGTTCGATCCCTACCCAGGATAAAACTGCAACTTAGCAGTCGGGGCACTAACCACTAACCAACAGGCCAGTCGACAAACAAGATTAGTGACCCTGACTGCTAAGCCGGAGGTTGTGGGTTCAATCCCCACCCAGGATACAACTTTGTGTGAGGTGCATGATGGTTTATTCTGTGTCTGGGTATTGTTTATCTATAATATGTATGTATTTAGAAATATATAAGTATGTTTATCAGTTGTCTGATTTGCTTAAGCTCTGCTTACTTTGAGATCAGATAGCGTTGTGTTAGTTGTCCCAAGATAAATTATTAAGTATAACAACCAATCCGAGACCGATTAACAAGTGATGGAATCGAACAATAGCGTTCGACATTGGTCATTTAACTCTATTCTACCTAACTTATACTGGGTGGCGCAAAAGTAGTGGCACTAAAGAAAATACTTTTTTTTTTTTTATATGACATTTTCTGTCATTCTGTTGTTGAAAATTGTGTAGTGAACAAATGTAAAATACACTGAAAATAAACATGGACCGTTTTACTCCCCAAGAACGTGGAATAATTGTGTCAATGTTCTTACGGAATAATTCATCAGTGATAAGAACACAACGTAAATTTCGTCGACGATTTCCCCACCGTCCGGCACCGATTGGTCGCACAATTCGACGCTTTGCCACACGCCTTGAAGCAACTGGCTCAACATTGGATAGACCTAAGTCTGGGAGACCAAGAACAGGCCGTTCAGCTGAAAATATCGATGCTGTGCGCGAAGATGTGGAAGAGTGTCCAGAAACATCAACGAGGCGACGTGCCACGCAATTGGGCATTTCCAGACGGACCCTGCAGCGTATTTTGGTGAAAGACTTAAAGATGTTCCCGTATAAAACTCAAATGACTCATCAGCTGCTGCCTGCTGACCACCGAGCTCGTCTAGATTACTGCCAGCGCGTCATAAACCTCAACCTTGAAGAGGATGATTTTCCTTCAAAATTGGTTATGAGTGACGAAGCGCATTTCCATCTCTCAGGGCATGTCAATAAGCAGAATACTCGGTTCTGGGGCACTGATAATCCGCGCATTATTCAAGAAACACCTCTACACCCACTAAAAGTTACTGTATGGTGTGGCATCTGTGTTGACAGAGTGATCGGACCCTATTTTTTCGAAGACGCTGGAGGCAATGCGATAACTGTCACTGGAGAACGCTACAGAACCATGTTACGTGAGTTTTTGATACCCAGTTTGGACGAATTGGGGCTGGAGCACATCTGGTTTCAACAAGACGGCGCTACGGCACACACAGCGCGCGACACTATGGACTTAGTGAGGGACGCTTTTCCAGGCCGAGTTATCTCTCGTTTTGGCGATTTGCCTTGGCCTGCAAGATCACCCGATCTGACCAGTCCAGACTTCTTTCTTTGGGGTTTTTTGAAATCTCGGGTGTATGTGAACAAGCCACAGACTCTCGCAGCTCTAAAAGAAAACATTCGTCAAGAAATAACGAACATATCGCAGGAAGTGTTACGGCAAGTTATGCAAAATGTCATAAATAGGGCTCAAATGTGTATCAACTCTGGAGGTCACCATTTAAAAGACATCATCTTTAAATCCTAATGGTACGAAATTTAATGGCACAAATATACATTTAAAAAAATCTAAATCTAGTTTTCTAATTTAGAAAAAATGTTATAGCTGAACCAAATAGGGTCTTTACTTTTGCGCCACCCAGTATAATACTAGATGTCCCGCGCAACTTCGTCTACGTAATTTTTCCCCGTTTTCGCAACATTTCTCATTGGTGCTCAGCTCCTATTGGTCGTAGTGTTATGTTATATAGCCGATGGCCTTCCTCGATAAATGGGCTATCCAACAGTGAAATAATTTTTCAATTTGGACCCGTAGTTCCTGAGATTACCGCGTTCAAACAAACAAACAAACAAACTCTTCAGCTTTATAATATTAGTATAGACTAGCTGTCCCGCGCAACTTCGTATGCGTAAATTTTACCCGTTTTTGCAACATTTCTCGTCGCTACTCCGTTCCTATAAGTCGTAGCGCGATGTTATATAGCCTATAGCCTTCCTCGATAAATGGGCTATCCAACAAAAAAATATTTTTTCAAATCGGACCAGTAGTTCCTGAGATTAGCGCGTTTAAACAAACAAACAAAGCAAACAAACAAACTCTTCCGCTTTATAATATTAGTATAGATTTGGATCTAGCCAAAAGTTTTGACACTATTTCTTGTTCTAAACACAAACTAGAAACAATTTGTAAGTTTATTGGGTACTCAGCTTAACTATTCTCGAATTTTCGATATCAATGTGTGAAAATGGGACGGTTTATGGTTTGTGAAGTTAAAAATAGTGGTTATGGAAGAATAGATGAGGGTTCCTTTATCCAGAAAGAGTAGGTCGTACCCAATTTTACTATATTTACTTAATTTATTTATAGAAATGCTGTAATGCCGGTCTAAAGCACAAGTTATTTGCATCGTTTACTGTAATGCTAATAAAACAGATGTTCCCGTTCATCGGTCCGGTGACCTGTGACGAAATCCTGCTAAAATAATTAACCCTGTATTGTGTTAATTGGGCACAATACTGTAATCATAATTTATGTTAATAGGTTCGTAGGTAAATACGCCCTGTGTGACTCATGGACGTACCCAGGATAATTTATCGGAGAGGGGGGGGGGGTCGGCTTTTCGTAATTATTGAGGGATGAGAGATTAGATGGTACAATTTGATAAATACCGGCTCAATGAACTTACACTGTGTACCTACCTTTTTTTTTATGTAAGATGACTCCCGCAGTTGGGTACAAGCCCTGTGTCGCGGGGGTCTTTACAAACATACAAGTCACGGACACAAAGTACTCCTAAACTCGGAACAACAATTTGTGGATCCCACAAAGTGGTGTCCCGTGTGGGAATCGAATCCACGACCTCTTGCGTAGCAGTCGTATACACTCCCAGCGTGCCACAGAGGCAGTCAAATTTAGGGTGAGGGAAGGGGTAAATTCACAGAATCTCCCTGGGTACGCCTATATTAAACACTAGCTGTCCCGCGCAACTTCGTCTGCGTTAATTTTCCCCGTTTTTGAAACATTTCTCGTCGCTGCTCCGCTCCTATTAGTCGTAGCGCGATGTTATATAGCCTATAGCCTTCCTCGATAAATGGGCTATCCAACAAAAAAAGATTTTTTCAAATCAGACCAGTAGTTCCTGAGATTAGCGCGTTTAAACAAACAAACAAACAAACTCTTCCGCTTTATAATATTAGTATAGATTAAAGTGAGTAATGCCAGGGCCGCTGTACAATCCAGGATTTTGCTTTGAAAAAGGCATGATTACGATGTAGGTAAGTGTTTTATTGAGGTGAATACTGGTAGCACACATTAAACATCATCATGTCATATCATCATGTCTGCTTCAGGAACTCAGTCTCCCCCTAATCTTCAGCTTAAATTATTTAATAGCCATATCAGAAAAATGAAGTACCTACAGTAACGCGCTGCATACATAATTGGACACCTAGGAGAGTATACCTACTCCCGGAATATAAAGTATTGAATGTCGGTAGGTACCAAGTATCAACCTATTACTGGTATAAATCTAGAAAATATTAAAGATTATCGTATAGTATAGTAGTATATTTATATTATTCACTAACTGACCCGCACAACTTCGTCTGCGTAAATTTCCCCCGTCTTTGCAACATTTTTCATTGCTGCTTCGCTCCTATTGGTCGTAGCGTGATGTTATATAGCCTATAGCCTTCCTCGATAAATGGGCTATCCAACAAAAAAAGATTTTTTCAAATCGGACCAGTAGTTCTTGAGATTAGCGCGTTTAAACAAACAAACAAACTCTTCCGCTTTATAATATTAGTATAGATAGATAATTTGCCAATTTGTAGGTACCTATAGTTTGTTGCCAACCACAATAAACCCTTCATTTTAGTTGTATTTTACCCAGTAACACGCAATTATGCAAGTAGGTACCTATAATAAAATAATGCGTAAGTACTTTGTCATAGATCATGCCTACTGCCTACTAAAGGCTGACCGAGGAAATGTTACAGTAAATATGAAAATAGCACGCAATAGGAATTTCCAGTCACAATAATGACTCTCCCCCACTCTCTTCATCCAACACGGGCAACACGTTTCATATTTCATGTCAAACAACATAGGAATTCCCATTTTTACTAAAAACGGTTAATGTTGCTGCTATGGAATTATCTTTTAAGGCAAAGTTACACAATCAATAATAATGGAGCAATATAATATTCCCTCAAATGAGTCAATAATACTAATCAATATAAGTACTCCTAACACGTACAATACATATATTAATCAATAACGATATTACCGTGTAAGGTAGGCTTGTGAATGTTTTTTTAAAAGCACTGGTTCCTGTTCACCAAGTTTTTTGCTCAGCACTTAGTTAAAACCGTTATGTGAAAAGCCCTTGGTTTAAGCCGTTTATATTTGTACTAGCTGACCCGCGCAACTTCGTTTTAATTTTCCCCGTTTTTGCAACATTTTTAATTGCTGCTCCGTTCCTATTGGTCGTAGCGTAATGTTATACAACCTATAGCCTTCCTTGATAAATGAGCTACCCAACAGAAAAATATTTTTCAATTCGGACCAGTAGCTCCTGAGATTACCGCGTTCAAACAAACAAACAAACTCTTCAGCTTTATAATATTAGTATAGATATAGATTTTCTTTAAGATTAAGTATCTAGTGTAAGTACTTAGTAGAAAGTCTTATGTTCCAAACCTATAAGTCTGAACTATTCATCCAATTTGGAAGAAATATAGTATACATAAATGAATATTTACTGCTATTGAATTCTTTTAATTTTTTTTTTAATATAAGACGAGTCCCGCAGTAGGGTATAAGCCCTGTGTCGCGGGGGACTTTACAAACATACAAGTCACGAACATATTACACCCAGACCCGGAACAACAATTTATGGATCACACAAAGTGATGTCCCGTGTGGGAATCGAACCCACGACCTCTTGCGTCTGATACACTCTCAAAGCGCCACAGAGGCAGTCAAATTTTTTGACATTTGGATTTCAAACTGTTTACAGAATCAAATATCACAGAATATTTTTTTACATCGTTTTGTTTTCTTATGATGAAGAAAATCCTCACAAGAATCATATTAGTAATTTTATTAAGTACCTAAAAATTTAGTTTCAATTTTTATTCGCCGCTTTCGCCTTAATAAATGAATGCGACAATTGCGATATGTATCAAAACGGCCACAGTTGCAAAAAGTCCGTTAATTGTGGGGCGTCGCAGTGAACGGGTTGAATCCTCACCCCCTGTGACGATGACTCATTCCAACCGTTATTAGGGTTTCCCTCCTACCTGATATTCATTTATAATGGAACGAAGTAGGTATACTTAATGTGTAAATATTTTGTATTGGGTAATTGTTTAACCGTAGATTCTGTAACTAGAACGTGTATAGGTATCTAAGCAACTTTGTAGTATTTACGTATAACCGATCAGTTTTGTTTTGTTATCTATCTACCTACCTATTGTTATATTTCTGTACTGTACCTTAATTATTATGTAGTGTGCGTTATCTCAACGAATAAATAAGTTTTTTTTTATCAGTTTCGAAAATAATACCTAGTCCTGTGACTTCTTTCTTCCCAGTTATGTTGGACTCAGAACAGATGACAGAGTTCTGGGATTTCCATCTCATCGTATTACTAAAGGGAGGGAATTGAAATTGCACTTGTGATACATAGGTACACACTGCTTTGTAAACTGCAATAATTTCCTGGGTCCTTATTCACGATCTTTATTACGTGTCCATGGCAAGCCCACGCGACTGTCAAAATGGTAAACGAGGACTACGCTTAGAAATGCACCAAAGGACGCGCGGCGGACATTTTTGAGCGCGCCGCAAATGTGCCTTCATGCATTTGTGAGCACACTTTCTCGAATTCGAATTTTCATGGGCTTGCCGTGGACACGGAATAAAGATCGTGAATAACCTTAGCTAACAGTTTTCAAAACAGAAAGTACTTATAGTCAAAAGTACATTAAGTCGCTTCCCCGTGCAAAACCCAGCGCTAGCCGTTTTTTGTGCACGTTTGCGGAGCTATCTGCTCTTTATCCAAAAACAAATACATATCAAGTAATAAAAGTACATTAAATTTCTACATAAAAAACTCCAAAATACCTACTAGATTTTTTTGTTAAAGGATAAATAAACATTATAAGTACTTATAATGTTTATTTAATCTCATCACAAAGAAACCACAGAAATGAGAAATAATTATTGATAAAATGCATTTCCTCGTAAAGTACCATTTTCTTTGATTTGCTAGTTACACTAATGGATAGGCAATTTAATGAAAAACATTATGCTAGAAACATTTTGTTCCAACTACGCAAAATTTTATTTTATAAGGATTTTCTTCGCGGCGAATAGTGAACGAATGCTCAAGGTTATTTGGTCAGGGTACCGCCTTAAATAATAAGCTTTAGCACAGTTAGGTACCTGCCGCAGGTACCTAAAGGTACAATATTTTGTAGGTAGCAAACTGAGTAAAGTTATTTAATAGGTACCTACGGCTTTAGGAAACCGTACACTCAAGATTCTAGTACCTACCTACCAATGTTCCCAAAATCATAAAAAAAAACAATTTTATTTTACGTAAGGCAATATTGAACTAGGAACTAGGTCCCCGAATTCAGGTTAAGCGTTACAAACGCTAGATTTTTGTTTAGGCAGCGGATTTTATTGCAGGCACACCTGGTACCTTCCGCCATTTGTATTTTTGTTTCTCTAAGTAAAAGTAAGTTCCATACTTGTACTCGTTTCCGTACACTTTATTGCTACTAAACCTACATATGGAATAGAAAAAAGAAAAAGCAAGAATAACATTGTAGGTACACCTTTAATAGTGCTTGGAGCTCTAAAAGTAATCGAACTACTAAATACCATTAATAGAAGACAACCAGAAACAGGTCACTCGAGTAACCTAGTGGTAGAGTCGTTTCTTTGTTAAATTATGCTAGCTATTCGGCCTGCGACATCATAATTTGTTAAAATGCTCTCTGTAACGAAGCAATAACAAAAGTCGTGATAGTTCTTTAACTACCGACTAGATGTCGCTGCGAAGGCCTAAATTTCGCGAGCAACAAGAGATAGAAAAATTCGAAATCTAATAACATAGTCCAGATAGGTGGTTCGTTCTGACCCCGGTTTGGCTACGGAAGTCTCGGGTTCGATTCCTGAGTCTGGATTTAAAATTTTTCTATTTTTCAAAAATGCATTTATTGTATTTGTAAAGTTATTGACAAGAAATGCCTATAAAAATTACTTCAAATTTTGCTAGGTTTTAATAACTATTATAAAAAACTTTATTCACATAGGACGCAAAATACTACTCTTGTCAAAGTCGATTTTCAATTTACATGTAATGCCTGTTCGCAAACAATAAGTAAAGCCGGTGAAAAGAACAGGTAATAAAAAGTTTTTAATGTTTCTTTGTTTATAAACTGTATATAGAGCTACGCTGCCACCATTATATTATACACCATATTAGAGGACTGATGCAAAAACAAGAGATCAAAATTATTAACAACACAACATAGTAGGAGCATCACTACACACAATGTAAATACTATATGTGCTTATTTATCTCTTATAGTAATAGCTCTAAGCAGAATATCACTTAGCTCAACTCATGACAAACCATCCAACGCATTTGTACATAAATAAAACACTTTTTGGATGAAATTTTCATATACTTTTCTCACATACTTTTCTCTCATATGTAAATGGACATCACATTCAAAATATCTAAACAAAATGATTTCGTTCATAACTTCAGCCAGTCAGCAAAAAAATGATTTTGGCCATGGATAATCTCTATGGATTTTGGCAATAACTTGACCAGTCTGTCAATTTCATATTAGGTGGGGATTTAACGATGTAGGTACCTAACCTATCTACTTAAATAATATAACTTCAGTTCAATCCCACGTGGCTTTGCTCATGTAATGTATCATTAGAGGATAATATATTTTTCCGTTGGTCGCAGTGCGTAACTACGTAGGTACCTACAGATATATTAACGTAGTGTTAGAGTAGGGGGAAGGGAAAATGACCATAAATCACAATAAAAGCGAAGCGCGTCACTGTGGTAACGGAAAGAGAGTGCATTTGCTCAAGTGTTTTTAAATTAATGTTATGACGAATAAAATCTATACTAACATTATAAAGCTGAAGAGTTTTTGAACGCGGTAATCTCAGGAACTACTGATCCGATTTGAAAAAATATTTTTTTGTTGGATAGCCCATTTATCGAAGAAGGCTATAGCTAGGCTATATAAGATCATGCTACGACCAATAGGAGCGGAGCAGCAATGAGAAATGTTGCAAAAACGGGGAAAATTTACGCAGACGACGTTGCGCGGGTCAGCTAGTGTTTTTAAATAAGTAGGCAGGTCTGTAGATGAAGGTATCTGACTATACTAACTTAAATTAATAGGGATGCTTTTTTTTATCGTTCACAAGTTTAAAATGGTTGTCTATAAAGTCGGTTTACGGACGATAATTTTACGTGATAACGTCATTGCCATTGATGACATTGAATTAACAACAAAAGAGAATATAAAACTTTGTAATATAACCAACCATGATCGTCCAATCGCCAATAAAGTCGTTGAAATCGCCATTCGCTGATAGGCTGATACTTCTGACTACGTGACGGTAACGTGACACTTTTTCATGCGCGCTACCGGTCATCGATTTATAAGAAACTAGCTGTCCCGCGCAACTTCGTATGCGTAAATTTTCCCCGTTTTTGCAACATTTCTCGTTGCTGCTCCGCTCCTATTAGTCGTAGCGCGATGTTATATAGCCTATAGCCTTCCTCGATAAATGGGCTATCCAACAAAAAAATAATTATTAAAATCGGTTCTGTACTATTTGAGTTTATTCGTTACATACAAAAATACAAATCTTTTCTCTTTATAATATTAGTGTAGATTAGTGTAGACTAGTGTAGATGTAGATGTAGACTAGTGTAGATGTAGATGTAGACTAGCTACCCCGCGCAACTTCGTATGCGTAAATTTTCCCCGTTTTTGATTTTTCAAATCGGACCAGTAGTTCCTGAGATTAGCGCGTTTAAACAAACAAACAAACTCTTCCGCTTTATAATATTAGTATAGATTACGAGTATCACGTCAAAAAATATGATATAAACGTTGAATCTAGATTTATTCTGATCGTTTGATCGTTCCTTAAATTTCCGTTTCTTTATTTATCTCAATCTCGTCTTTAAAAGGATCAATTACCTTTTTTCTTACTCTTTGGAACACCTCATCTTTCTTTTTGAAATGATAGAATTCGAACCGGCATGCGTCGGCAACAGCCATTGACGTATAGACTTAGACCGCACCATCTCTTCCAATTAAAAAGTAAATTATATTGACTGCAAAGCCGGAAAGAGAGAAAAAACTCGTACGGCCTTTGACAGGTATTGTCCACAAAGTAGCATTGTCTCTTTCTATAGAGTGGTCAATTTTGTGAGGTTATGGCGCAGTCCTGGTCTCTACGTCAATGGTAACAGCAGATTAATAGATACACTACCTATTGGAAAAGTTTTGAGCCAAAATGGTTCAATTGGTAAATGTCAAAAACTGTTTTTTTTTAAATTCTTTGTTCTTGGTACCATTTGTTATATGCTAATCGTAATGCCCTCTGCAACGAAGCAATAACAAAAGCCGTGATATTTTTTTAACTAACGGCTAGATGTCGCAAGCGAGGGCCCAACTTGCGTGCATTAAGAGATAGAAAAAATTGAAGTCTAGTAACATAGTCCAGATAGGTGGTTCGATTCCGACCCCGGTTTGGTATACGAAAGTCTCGGGTTCGATTCTTGGGTCTGAACTCCAAAGTTTTCTATCTTTCAAAAATGCAATTTTATTATTGTATTTATATGCTAATCGGTTAAAAATCTACAAATATCTTTTTTTTTACTTCTGATCAATCCGTTAAGAAAGTAGATAGGTACTATAGCAATCTCTCTATAGAAGTAGATAATAATATAACGTTATTCATGTCTAATGTATTTAATGACTTGTACCTAATTAATTACTTATTTGGTCATCAGTTCAACAGAGAGAAGATCCGAGACAGTGTTGACGGCACATCAAAGATATAACACGTTGAACCAGTGACCTGTGCTAATTTCTAGATAACTGTTCTTATTTGGGACTTGTATTTACTGATACTCTTTGTTCTCCAGGAATGTATTTACGCAGATATTGTGTGAAATTGATTATTTAGGTTATTATTATGAATATTATGATTAGGTATTTCTATTTCGTTAGCAATTTCCGCGAAATTGTGATTAATTGTGTCCGATTTCATGTAAGACTAGTTGACCCGCGCAAGATCGTCTGAGTAAATTTTCCCGTTTTTGCAACATTTTTTTATATTGCTGCTCCGCTCCTATTGGTCATAGCGTGATGTTATAAAGCCTATAGCCTTTCTCGATAAATGGGCTATCCAACTGTAAAATATTTTTTCAATTGGGTCCCGTAGTTCCTGAGATTATCGCGTTCAAACAACCAAACAAACTCTTCAAAATAAAAATAAAAAGTTATATAATTTACTAGCTGTCCCGCGCAACTTCGTATGCGTCAATTTTCCCCGTTTTTGCAACATTTTTCATTGCCACTCCGCTCCTATTGGTCGTAGCGTGATGTTATATAGCCTATAGCCTTCCTCGGACCAGTAGTTCCTGAGATTCCTGCGTTCAAACAAACAAATTCTTCAGCTTTATAATATTAGTATAGATGTATCTAACTATAGTTAGGCGTGGACCTAGAGCTTTGTTCAGGGGGAAGCAGCATTTGACTCAACCTGGCGAAGTGTGAGTAGCTCGCATCACGGGGGTGGGAGGGGGGATTGTCCTTGTTGCTCCCCCTTGAATCCGCGCCTGTGTATATTAATTCATATAATTCATTTGATCAAACAATTTTAGTAGATAACTTTACTTTTCGTTGTATAGCGCACCCGTTTAGAGGTTGCGTCAAACCGCTTTCTAAAGATTTTTGGACACAAAACATTATTTTAGGTATCTACTTAGCCTCCGGACAGACATCTCAACAGGACAGGTTTTCGACCGAAGAAGAAGAAGATTAATAATAATAATAATAATAAAACTTTATTTCCAAGAATATGGTAGTTTACAGGTTTTATCAAGTGTTAAGAGTTCAGCATATTCTGCCAATGGTGGCGTGCAATTATTGTCACATAAAATTTAAAAACCGGACATGTTAGACTACGTTGGTTATCTTCATTGACGTATAAACCTGGACCGCGTCATCCCTTTCAATTAAAAAAGTAATATTGACTGCAAAGCGTGAAAGAGAAAAAAATTAGCGGCCTTTGAGAGGTATTGTCTACAAAGTAGCGTTGTCTCTTTCTAGAGAGTGGTCAATTTTGTGAGGTTATGACGCAGTCGTAGTCTTTTTTTCTTTTGTTATATTTTTATTTATAAGTTTATTTCAGTGTATACATGCTCGTACATACACATTTACTAATATGTACCTAATTATCATAATAACATGCAATTATGCACCTGCCACCCTATTCTCGCCCCCACCCAAAGGTCTGACTGGTAGAAAATGCCTATGGCATTAATTCCGCATTTGCAATGTTTTTGTAGGAAGTTTTAAATAAATAAATAACTCTCCACCATCCTAAAAAAACTAGTTTTTAGGGATCCGTATCCAAAATGGTAAAAACGGAACCCTTATAGTTTAGTCATGTCCGTCTGTCTGGCCGTTTGTCTGTGTGTCTGTCCGTCCGTAGGACACAGGCATTTTACTCAAAGACTACTCGATGAATATTAATAAAATTTGAAATTTGGTGAAAAGGTGTCATGTAGTAGCCGCTACTCAGTTTGATAGCTAGATAATAATAATAATGAATATTTATAAGGAGAGAACTCCATACATGTTACAGAAGCAAAAATTTTTTTTTTAGCGAACATTAACGTATGGAATCATTCGACAGTTATTTTAAAAACATTTTAGGTTTTGATTAAGAGAATATTTTTGGAAATAATCGCGCCGAAAGTTGCATAAATGATGCCCAAACACGGTTCAAAAGTTAAGGGGAGGGGGAGCCTTAACTTTTGAACCGTGTGACAAATAAATATGAAAAAAATCACAAAGGTAACGCTATCTCAACAAAGGTCGTAAGTGCCATGAACATACGCTCTTCTGCTGATGCAATTATTCAAGGCTGCGGAACCTCTTGCCCGGTTTTTTAATTTCAAAAACACATCCAAATTTGTCTATCCGTTTTAGCGTTACGGTGGCAGAAACACGTACTACACAACCACACAGATACATACGTTATATACTTAGATGAGTGGATATAATCAAATACTTTTGTGCACGGTGTTAAAAATCATCAATTAAACAGTCTTTATTCACCACTTAGCTATATCTATCAAATCACAATCTCGAAGTACACAACGCATCACACGGGAATCGAATCAACGATCATAACATCCTTATTCGGGTAATGGCACCAATGGGCGCTGACGAACGATTATGCAACACCTTTTGACCTACATTGAGCCCTAGCACAGAATACCGATATTACAGAAGGTAACCTTGAAACGTATCTCGCCCGAGCAACGGATTCGTAGACACTGTTCTGCTTTGTCATCGTGGACGCTCTCTTGACAGAGTGGTCGTGGTTATGATGTAGTGTCTTCTTTGGAGGCAGATGCGTTCACGAACACGGAATAGGTAGACGACTGTCAAGTCAAATCAGATTCTTTTTTTTTTATGGGACAGTTCATACAACGCTTTCTGATCCCAAACTAAGCAGAGCTTGTGTTATGGAAACCAAACCACTGATAAATATACTTATATATTTCTAAGTACATACATATGGTAGATAAATAACACCCAGACACAGAATAAACCATCGTACTCATCACACAAAGTTTTATCCTGGGTGAAGATGGAACCCTCTTGCGTAGCAGTCGGTTACACTCCCACCGCGCCACAGAAGCAGATATGAAATATCAATACGGAACCTACGCCTACGACGTTATTTCGTATGGTCTAATCATGTAGTTTTAATGCTTGATTTGATGTTTAAAAGACCCGCGCAACTTCGTTTGCGTCATTTTCCCCCGTTACGCTCCTATTGGTCGTAGAATGATGTTATATAGGGTATGATGCTCACAAATAACGTGGCTTTCTATTGATAAAAGAATTTTCAAAATCGGTTTAGTAGATCCAGAGATTACCCCCTACAATATCACAAACTCTTAACATCACAAATTCACAAATTTTACCTCTTTGCAATATTAGTACAGTAGTTAAAAAAAAATTGAGGAGTGGCTGGAGAGGCGCCATGGCGTCCTCACCTACCGCCTGACGCAGGTACTCACCGGACACGGGTGTTTCGGGAGGTACCTGCATCGCATCAAGCGGGAGGAAACGCCTGGGTGTCACCATTGTGGTGACCGGCCGGAAGACACAGTAGAACACACGGTGGAGGTGTGCCCCGCTTGGGCCGAGCAGCGGCTTGCCCTCGTGGCAGCGATCGGCGGCGGTGACCTCTCGCGTCCGGGCCTCATTCGAGCCATGCTGCGAAGCGAGAGGGAATGGGAGGCAGTCGTCTCCTTCTGCGAGGAGGTGATGCTGCAGAAGGAGACGGCGGAACGCGTGAGAGACAGACGGTCCTCACGCCCCGGCCGCCGCGCGGCACGCTCCGGGCGACGGGTGCCAAGGGACGACATCCGGCCACCCTAGCCGCAGGCCTGCGGACGACGAGCAGTGGGTAGCTTGCCGTCCAGCTTAGGACCAGGCCCGCGTCGACGGCGCGCTAGTATACCACGCGCGCCTCAAAGAGGTGTCAGCAAGTGACGGGGCCCCATTGGGCCGGCGCCCACCGGGTGTGCGGGATCGTTCGAAAGAGTTACCGTGCTCCCGGAACACCAGGGCGAAAGAAGGAACACAGATGGGTTTAGTCAGTAAGAGTCTGACACGCCCTTCCGCTCATGCCCACAGCGGGAGAAGTCATTTGATGATTTCCCATCTATAAAAAAAAAAAAAAAAAGTTAAAAAAAAATATTTACTTCGTTTTCTACATTTGGGTACAGTTATTACATTTGGAGTTTCCATTTAAGCTATATAAAGCTTGTTAAAGTAGACTCCGCTCTTCCGAGATTGGCGTGTTATGTATAAGCTAGACATTTTTATTTGATTTTAATTAACATGCAGGGATAAAATTAAAAACATCAAAATAAAAAGTTACATGTGAGAAGTATAGATTAGTAAAATAATTATTTTTTATTGTACCTACCCAATTATAGGCCTACCAGAATCTAATGAAACGATTTAAAAAAAAAACCATGTTTTTTTTATAAGGCAATGATAATTACTAACTGTGGCTCCTACTGCTATTATGTTCTTGATACATTTTCGTTGAAACATGTATTCTTAAATTTAAATAATAAAAATGCGACAGTATGTAATAAATAAAAATTCTAACCGCCAAAAGTGTATAGGAACAGCAAGAAGAAGAAAGGTTAAGAGTTTGTTGTTTGAATATTCAATGCAAAAACTGACATTCACGCGGCCGGAGCTGCTGTAAACAAAATATTTATTTTGTTCGACCACTGATGATACTTAGTTTAGAACGGGTTCCCTAGAACTAATTTTAAAATGATACATATCAAGCTGGTATTGGCATGGTAGCTTGTTTCGACGAGACGCCCAATTTTATGTATACGACAACTTTGTATAGTGGAACGTTAGTGAAAAAAACAGGTGTTAAATATAACAAATTTCGCCGTTGGAAACTATTATCGAACCCGTACTAGTTCTATTAACGCAGTAATAAATTGATAATAAACCGAGCTTTTTATAAAGTTAAAGTAATTCAATAAAAAATACAATGATAAAGACTTGTTCGTCCTAGTAGGTTTAAGACCTATTTACCTTAACCTTGTGTTATCTCTAAATTATAATTTCCTCATTTATCATCAGATTCAGATACATACAGATCACTTAGTTCGAATATTCTATGTACACTTGCACCCATATTGTATGAATCTTACCTTCTGTACTCTCTGTATTATATTGCCCCATTGGCCTATTCAAAGGGCTCGTTCTCGTAGGTTTGAAGGACATTGTAGTTTCGTAACAGGACCTATTAGTTTATTTGTGTGTTGTAGGGGACTGGGCTATATATATATGTATATAGCCCACATTAGATTTTAAGTGTTAACGTGGTCAATTGTAGGATGGGTGACCATCGGCGTCGCCAGGTTTCTTCATGGGGGTGCAACACTTATCTATACACAATTTACAGGGGGATGCAAGACTTTCTCGGTATAGTAGTTTTTTTTTTTTTTTTTTAAAGTCTGCTCCCGCAGTAGGGTACAAGCCATGTGTCGCGGGGGACTTTACAAACATACAAGTCACATACACAAAGTACACCCAGACTCGGAACAACAATTTGTGGATCACACAAAGTGGCGTCCCGTGTGGGAATCGAACCCACGACCTCTTGCGTAGCAGTCGGACACACTCCCATCGCGCCACAGAGGCAGACAAGTAGTTTAATTATACATCTACATCCAATACTCATTGAAAAATCACTTATAAAATACTGTAGGTAATCGTGGTACATTGGGTTATACCTGAATTATTTTTTTTTAAATATTGTACTGTCCCACCGCTGGGCACGAGTCGCCCCAGTAGAACCTATTTATTGTAGATCCTGGGGGTAATTGGTATAATCGCCACGGTTGGGGAGCGGGTTGGCGATCGCAGTAAGGCTTTAAAGTACGCAGAGGACGCTGTCCTGCCTGTCCTTTGGTGTGACATCCCTTGACGACACCAACAGGAAGAGATGGGTTCGTACTATACTTATGACCATACAGCAATGTGGCTGAGAGTGGGTTATTTAAATTTAAATGTTAAGTTAGAAACCTTATCCATAGTTAATTAGGTCCTTTCTATAGCTTACTTTTTGTTCATATGATAATTCTACATTATCAGTCCGCATGTAAGCACGACCGGTGCAACCTGTGGGTCAATTCACGTATTCAATAGCAGTGCAGTTGCAGTTAAGTTTCGATTAAAACGGTCATTTTCGTATTCTTGTAATTTTGGGATCGATCTTAAAAACGCTTGCGCACCGTACTAGAATGTCTGTATTGCATTCTCGAGACGCATACTTGATGCAAGTGTATTTGAGATCGATCCCAAAGTTACAAGAATACAAAAATGGCCGTTTTAATTGAAACTTACGTAAATAATGCGCGTTAATTCCCATATAATAAATAGTTATAATCATGCAACGCGAAAGTTTAAGTGTTCATTTTGTTTTTTTGCACAATACAGGCAGATGCTTGATTAAATTAGAATATCTTAAAACGGGATTGTAGTTCAGAACACTCGTAGTACATTTAATTAATAAACAGTTTAACTTCAACATTTGTTTATTTCCTTATTTTCATTTTCACATATCAGTTTTCCTTTTACATTTATTTATTAATATATGTATTTCTTACTTTTTAAGATAATATTATACCTGTTTTTCCATTTATTATAATAATAATAAGATTGCTGAGCAAAACTATAGGTACAGATATACCTAGGTACTTATTACATTAGGTACTACATTTAACAATAACAACACAAGGTATTGGTTATCCAATGCCTTCCACGCCTACCATGTATCTACTTTATGTACATATTGTGTATTGCTATATGTGTTATAATTATAACTTGTAAATACTCAGTATTTATAATAGACTAGCTGACCCGCGCAACTTCGTATGCGTCAATTTTCACAGCTTTTGCAATATTTTTCATTGATGCTTGGTCGTAGCGTGATGTTATATATACTATAGCCTTCTTCGATAAATGGGCTATCCAACACTACAAGAATTTCAATTCGAACCAGTAGTTCCTCAGATTATCGCGTTCAACCAAACAAACAAACTCTTCAGCTATATTAGCATAGATGTTAGAAATTCCAAGTACTTAGTATTTATTACCTTAATATTTTTTATTATAAATACAAACATAAAATGGCAATATAGAGTTAAATTGTCTATTATACTTAGTTATAATTATCTACTTCCTTACTTATAGTAGGTCCTATGCTACTTAAAATAAATAATACTGCCATCAATAAAATTGCATTTCTTTACAATTTTAATTAACACTTATATACACATTGACACAAATAAAAAAAAAAAGATACCTAATACCATTTTTTTTTGTCTTAACATTCATCGATACTTTTTAAGTACATTGCCATACAAAATACAAACCGTAGGTACACACACACAAAATAGAGGAAAATTCATTATTTACGTACCTATTTAAAAAAATATATATTAGAGAAAAATACTTATTTTAGCCTTTAGCTATGAAAGGTTACCGAAGAAATATAATAAAATATAATGTCATCTTATAGCAAAATCAATTGCAAGAATTGTATATTTTAGAAAATCAATAAAAAATAAGCATTTTCATTCTATTTTCTCTTAGTATGACGTAATGTCTAAATTAAATAATAAATAACAGTTTTTTTATAATCAAGTAACCTGAAAATAACTTTACAATCACGATTCAGAACCGTATCTGTAGTTAATTTATAAATTAGAGGTCATTGTCATAAAACTTAAATTATAGTGAATACCGATCTACAACAAAAATATAAAAGTTATTGAAACTATTTACAATACAAACAAATGCTTGTACCTCATCTTACTTCTTGCCTAATCAGTAATAATAGACTTTAAAACAATCTCCTAAAGTCTAAATTACAGCGTAGATCGAGCTTATAACAATTCTCCCATCTGTAGTCAAACTTTCTTAGCCAATATCACAGCCCTTTAATTCGATACTGACCATTGACTAAGTCATATTTTCTCACCTTCATTTTGGGACCTTCTTTTTCAGAGAGGCCAGGCTCCAAAATGTAAAGCCTTATACCCTAAAACTCTACGAGCCTATATAAATTAAAAATTGGTCTTGTCGTTTTCGAGACTTCGTATTAATTTTTGATGACGGTGATTTTTTCCGTGATTTTTCACTGTGGATGGATATGGACTTCAATTCAGCGTTTGATTCTTATGATCTTCGCTCCAAATCTGTCTTTGTTACACTAATTCCTGTTTGTTCAAGGCACCACACTTTAGGTATTACCAAACTAAGGGATGGTGCCCCGACGGCACTCTTCATACAAGCAGGTTTTCACAGTGTTCCGACTTTCTTCTGACTTAATGTCGCAGGGTTTTGAGTAGTCGTACGTAAAGTTCTTAGTTAGGGCCACCTGGGAAAAGAAAAAATAAATGAGATTGTTTGATGGGAAGATTTTTATTGTCATGGGCTTACTAACTGCATTGTAAACTAGCACATACATTTTTATAACAAATCTTGTAATTAAGATTGTGACTACATTCACCTAATCTTGATAATTGTATCATAAGCTAATCATAATCTTGATGATTCTGTCATGTTCTTAAGCTTCTTCGTTCTCGTATTTTAATAACAATAGGTGCATAAAGTGCCTGTGTTACTTTAACTTAAAATGACTAAATGAAATGGAAACGACGACGCCTAATTAGGAAAATGGTTGCAGGCAAACAGGTCAATAACAAGTCCAAATAGAGTATAGGTATTTGTTTTTGTAAACGTCAGGGCTAATGCACTTTCTCCATGACGAGTGTAAACATCAATACAAAAGTGGGAAAACCCTATAAAAATTTACCTGAATACGTATGTAAACATGACACATGAAATCCTAATTCATTAATGTGGTTAACCGAATGAAGACAAACACAATAACCACAACAATAGTCCCAAAGTGATTAATTATATTTTTTTTTTCCTATTCTCTCTAATATTAATCGGTAGAGATTATGGCTCGCACATTATGTGCATACGACAGTTTCAAGTATAGTTTCTTTCTAGTTTTCTCCTTTCAATTACAAAGTCTCGTTCTTGTCCAGTTATCACGTATTTCAAGTATATTTTACACTGTTTTACACTTTAAACACAGAGCTGTAAAAATAGCGACATGTCAGTTTGCCGCCATTTTTACAACTCTTAATTATATTTACTTTAAATCAATTTTGTGTCAAGCATAGAATATACCTTTGGAATATACCTAACTTAGTTTATGCTTAAACTATTACCGTACCGCGTATTCATGGGGATTAAAACCTCCCGAAATTGCAAAAAAGGTAAATTGACAGTATACATTTGGCAGGTGTTTAATGTCTCGAAAAGTCAAAACGCCCCCCTGCCCCCCGAAAAGTAATTTATGTTATTACTATATGTAATTAAAAAATATTAAAAACTTATAAGATGGTTATGTAGATAAGAAGATTTAGGTGCTAGAAAATTAGAAAATTCCGCTGTCCTGATTGGGGACTTGACCCAAGTGGGTGCAAGTAGGTGCTAGACTAAAATAAGAGTAATAACTCAATACTTACAGCATAGATTACACAAGCGATTCCAATGATAGCTCCGATCAGTACGTCCCACCAATGGTGCCTGTGATCTGTGATTCTGGTGAGGGAGCAGGTGGCGGCGTAGCTGAGGCAGAGGAGTTGCAGGACGGGCACCAAGAAGATGGTACGATGGTGCCAGTCGAACGCGCGTCTTTGGAGGTACCACTGCGAATGATAAAGTAGAGATTATTGAAACTGTCATGAGAATCATAGGCTAAGTAAAAAAGGCTGCCAATGAAACTATCAAAAGGCATAATCGGGTGACATAGAGATTAATATCATCTGGGTAAATACTAAAGTCGTATGTTGTCACTAGCAGACTTAAAAGAAGTATTTAAACCTATAATTTTAAAAGATTTAAAAGTACCACAATTCAACTTTTAAGTAATATCTGGATAGTGTCTTCAAATCTTACCGCGATAAATAATCCAGTGTAGACCGACAAGGATGAATGTCCAGACGGGAAACTCCTGTAAGAATCCATTTGTATCCAGCTCCCGTACTGGTTGGGTGTGCATTTGAAGTCACTCACGAACTCAGTACTGGAAATAAAAAAACAGTTTAACATAAGAATCCCGAATCTTTCGACTGTCTCTTGCAGTCTGTTAATTTGGAATTAATGAAGTCGATAGAACTTTTAGAAGACTTAGTATTCTGCCTAATGCTGCTTATACCTAATTGGATTGAATTCTTTCTAGAATCCTGTTCATTTTCTAGCAATTTGGTAGCCACGTCCTTTCAACTATGATTTACTCGTGATCTTGGACTCCCAATGTCAAATATATTACACCTACGAACTCCTACTCCTCAAATATCTTAATGGAGGAAGTCGTAAACTGAGGTCTGGACAGTCAGTGACCGGATAATTTAGTAGGTAGTTGTCGTTCGTATAAATTGAATAGAATAGGACAGAATTAAATCATATCATAATATTCTGTACTGTTATGCTTGGTAAACCAATCCAAATGCATCAGATTGCCTTTCGTTCTATCCTACGACTTATCTTCTGGCACTCTTGTTAAGTAGTACTCTTTAAGACCTTGCCAAATAAGCGATCGCGTACTAGATCAAAACGACTAAGATCCCAGGAAGTCAGGACCTCAATTCAACATGGGCTTAAAAATCATAATTAATGACTATGAAACTTACCCAATACAAGTCTTAGCTGTGTCAGGCTCGCATAAAGCAAAGAAAGTGGGTCTTGGACTTCCCATAAGGCCTTTCATCACTTCTACGATCCCGAAGTTAATCGCAAACCCATACATGTAAGCTCTGTACAGGAAAAACGAGTTCTTCAAACATCTTTTTAATCTGGACTGCCCCAAGAAGTCCGAATCCACGAATAGGAACTCCACGGGGATAATCTGAAACAGAAAGAAATAAATAAGTCATATAAATAACATTTTTTCAGTCAATAATCCAATCCGACCCTCTCAATTCTGGTTGCTGTGAGCCAGACTAGAATTAACAAATGATGACTGCAAGACTAAATTTGTTTTCCTTTTTCTCAAATTCGAAATCAGACTTTTTAGAACATCAAAGGAAATAGTTTACAAATATCAAGGAGGTTCCATGCAAGGTGTTCGAACCCTCGACACACCTACCACAGTACCTACTACCTCATCTTTAAGGATGAAATGAACAAAAGGGGAAAACCGGTAATTACTGTTTAAACGACGGTAGGTATCAAATTGTATACTTATACCTAACAAGTTATGTAAGTATTTTCCCTATTATTACAGTAATGTTTATCCATTGTCATGTAACGCCTTTAGGGTTATGGATTTGTGGTGAACAACAAACAATAACTAATATTTGTGATTTCCATTTTGGTCAGTGACCACTTTCCCCAGAAAATACCATATACGGTGGACTGGGAGCATTAATCGTCTGTGTTGCCATCATTCATTTTCTTTAATTTGTCTGTTTGCCTATTTCATAATTTTCCTCATCCCAAATTCTAATACAAATGACGTCTAACTGCTCAAACATAATAAATTTAGTGTACGTTTATCTAATGACTAAGGCTTGATTTTGATTTAAGAATTTGTATAATGAAGCACATGTAAGTAGGTTACTGTATTAATTCTAATACAGATTTGAATATTTTAGGACTGAAATATTAAAGAACTGCAATACTTACAAATAGTAAAGGAAGTAGAAGTACGGTGGATACAATAACTTCTGTAGTGACGGTGTCGCCGGTGAACGTGTGATTGAGGGCGGCATCTTTGCAGTAGAAGCCTGCTTTGTGGTTCGGGATTACGCCCAGCTCGAACAGTCCAACGAGGACGAGAACTATAGAAGAAGAAATAAATGATTTAAAGATAATGGTCAAACAAAAACACATCATGAGATTTTTGAACACATGTGGTGGTGGGTTCGATCCCCACCCAGGATAAAACTATGTGTGATGAGCACGATAGTTTATTCTGTGTTTGGGTGTTATTTATCTATAATATGTGTGTATTTAGAAATATATAAGTATGTTTATCAATTGTCTGGTTTCTATAGTACAAGCTCTGCTTAGCTTGGGATTAGATAGCGTTGTGTGAGTTGTCCCGAGGTATTATAATATTAATTATTTATAATATAATAATTATATTATTTTCATTATCAGCTTTTCCAGATCAGTCCTATGATTTGGGAATAAGGCGGTAAGTTTCATTTCGAATGTTGACCAGCACACGAAGAAAATATTTTAGTAGCCTTGTATTCAAAATGACTTGCTCAAATTGGCCTCCTAGCGAGTGCTTTCTTTTTAATGCCTCATTTGCAAAACTCCCATTTTTGTGTATAAGACCGAAATCTGTGATTATTACATTTAAATACTTACGCCTACCTTCAAGTTCCTTCTCCAAACATACTTTTTTATTATTTTACTATAGTTGTTATAAAGTTTTAACTTTGAGACGTCCTAAAAGACCTTTACGACTTACAAATGATTTCGTCGTCATTATTTTCATAGATTACACTATTTATGTGTCAAATAGTGCCTTGAAGATGACATCAAGGCATCTTCGTGTACGTTTCTGCACGTGTATCATCATTATATCATTCTCCACTCGTTCCTGGTTCGCCGACATTGACTTTGAACTAACAGGACGATGTTTGGGGGATTGGCAAATAAATTGGCTAATAGCGGTCGACGGCCATCTCAATGTCATGGGGACTCGCGAATTGGCGGGCTTGTTAGGTAATAGCTTCGTATTCAGTGTTCGGTTGGCATGTACGCATCGTGTGAATAATTGAATTTATTGGATTTATTTTTTTCTTCGCAATATCTAGGTACCAACAGCATGAAATATGCATTCGTATGACTATATAGATTGACTACATAGCTAATAACAGGATTACTGGGTAGTGCTGTCTGTGACCAAAGCCGAAATGGATGTGAAATATTTAATAACAAAGTAGCCTAGCAACCATTGACAAAAGTATTGAAGATTGTATGGTTGCTAAGCAACTTTGTTATCAAAAAAATCTCATTCGTTACGGCTTTAGTATAGTAGGTACTAGGTAGACTACAATGGAGGTTAACTGTGGAATGGAATACTTGCTGTTGAGTTTATTTAATTTTTATCAATGTATAAAGTATCTGCTGAGTATACAGATACTTTGGGAGTAGGTAGGTTAGCCCTCTTCCTTACCCTGTAGACGGGGTAAAGAAAAGGGTAGGTATAATGTTTAATGTGTGAAATGCCTGGAACAGAACGACATCGCATCCGGGCATCGCCACTGGGCGAGCCGCCGACGACGCGACGGTATAGCACATTCCGGCGGCCCGTTCGCGATGGTGGTGAGCGATACACGGCGGGTTTTTTAGTGGGTGCAAACCCTACACTACCTCCACCGTCTTCCCCAGACGGTGGGGTTGTGCGTCACGAATTTATTCCGCCAAAACAAAAAAAAAGGTCTAATGTTTCACATCAAGACATACACTCATAGATGCTAACCCTACAGGATCGATTGAATGAGTAGGTACTCTGTGAGTAGATGTAGAACAAACTGTATGACGTAATAGTGACTAAGGAATAATATAACAAATTGTAGCCATCCTCCGCATTGTCCACCACGTGCGAACGAACGCGTGGCTTCAAGCATGCATATGCACTTCATGACCTGATTGAAAGATTGTATCTAGTGCATCTTGACAACGTTGCGAGTGTTGCGACACACTTTCATTGTTTATGGGAACCATTGTTAATATGTAATAGAGTTAAATAACTTCTTTTTGATGCTAAATTGATCATATATAATAGCTACGACAAGTTTTAGTGTTGAGAAATGTAAAAAATAGATAAAATAGTTTTGTTTAAAGTTGCCGCTACTCGACAACAGATGGCGCTTTTAACTATTTATATTGATAGTGAAGTTTTATGTTGGTTGTTTTTGTGGTTACGGCGCGGGTGGTGTGATCTTATAAATGATTTATCGATAACATGCTATTAATCCTTATATATAATATAGTTAATATTGGGTACTTTAAAATGTTAATTTAGTTCGTTCACGGCTAAAATCTATAATTATAGACCGAATGCTACAACAATTAAACGGGAATCGATTACGGCGATAATGACCGTTAAATCGAACAGCCATAAATAGGTATCGATTAAAATTCAACTTGGATGGTGGAAATAATACCGCATGCTGCATGCCTGCCGATAGGTGTATCGAATGAAGGTTAAATGTGCAATTATTGGCACAGTTAAGTACATTATTGGCCAGGAGCCGGCGATAACCAGACACAAGTAGGAACCTCGTAGAAGTCAGTTTTTCTGCGTCTCTAAATTTCCAATTTCAGGCAAAATATTTCATTTAATACATATCGTGCGTGAAAGGAAAAAGCTAAAGTGCCTAAAAGGTTAAAAACCCTGTTTTTATTTTATTCTGCTCTATTTCGATATACCTACCTGCATAATCTATCAAATGTCGCAAAACCATAAATACTATTTAATTATCGTTTTTTCCTTGCCATTCTAGTAAGATATTTTACATAATAACGTTTTGTTATTCGTAATACCCAATCTGAAAAAAAATCTAAGAAATACATTTTTTACTTTATCTTATACTAGCTGTCCCGCGCAACTTCGTCTGCGTAAATTTCCCCCCCTTTTTTTATTATCCCATGTTACTTCTAATACCTCCAAGAATATGTGTACAAAGTTTCATGATGATCGGTTGAGTAGTTTTCGCGTGAAAGCGTTAGAAGCAAACTTACATTCACATTTAAATAATAGTACAATACCATAGATAATACCATTCCATATTAAATATTATTATCCCAGTGTTTGTATAGCTTATTGTTGTTGTGCAAAAATGCATTTATTACGCCATAAAAATAACTCGTGTACAAATAACATCACTGTAATAACAGTATCGAAATGGGCGTTCAAGTCCCGGTCGGGTGCAATTTCGGCGACGCCTGCGCCGAAGCGTCGTAAACATTACGCCAAATATGGCGCTGACGCCATGAAAAAAGGAAGACTCGCAAATCTTTCGGTTAAGAAGCAGATTATTTTTGTAATTAAATATTGTAGCGATTATGTTCATTTTAATAGAGTTTTTTTTTATTTAAAATTGTAGCAGCTAAACTGAAAAGTGACGTCTTTAAGCAATGGACAGTAATTTCAGTCATGAGTGTGTAGTAGGTAGGTACGTAGGTACCTAGTTATAGCTGTTATTAGTACCGAACATAACTATCACGCGTACACGTTAGTTATAAGAAGATATGTACTAACTACTGGTAGGTATTATTTCAATCGCAAAAGACAAAAAAGTGAAGTCAGAAGTATAATAAAAAAACCTCATAAATTTAGCCTGATGGTAATGATTCATCTACATTCTGGAAATGTGGTCAAATTTTTCGAAACAGATAACGGAACGATTACCGCGATTGCAACGAATAATAAATCTAACGATTCGATTTAAAGATTTTAACAACGAATCAAGAGTAACAAAATGCGTTTATTTGTTTATTCAAACTTAATTTTCATTTTTTTTGTTCTCATAAAATGTTTACGGGTTTTTTAATCATATTATTTTATAGGACTCAGATAAGCAGCATTTTTTTTGTTGTTCAGTATTAATGTGTATATCTAAGTATAAATAATTAAATAACGACTAGAAAAGTTAAATATCTTATTTTATAGCGCGACGTTTCGGCCGTATTGCAACGGCTGTGGTCACGGGAAGACCCGTAGCTAATATAATTCTATAATGTGTACAAATCGCGAAGGATTTACGAACATAGACTATAAAAGTGATTAATTTATCACATTGTATCCGCCACTTAGTCATCATTACTCATAATAACTAGCTATTACGGCGGTTATTTTTTCCTACATTTTAATGCCTATATTAACAGAAGTTCTTCTCCAGAAATTATAACATTTTTATTCCATATCTTATCCCTTAACATTCCATTTATAATGTTTAAAATAGCTGTCCTAATGAACGTTCATTTTATGTCAAAAGGTCGTTGGCATAGTTTTTTTCGTTTTCGTAAACAGTGACTGCGATTGCGTGCATTCTGCCACATGCGGCCGGAGTTGCCAGCTCAGAAACTTTATTTTTTTTTATTATTTTTTTTAAAGATTACTAGCAATGTGGGATTATAGTTCCACATTACTAGCAATCCTGTTAACCCCTCCAGCTAAGCTCTATGGCTTGTGTTAGGAGTGGGTTCACGACGGTAGTATAATGGCCAGGATTCGAACCCACGACCTTACGATTGCGAGACCGATGCCTTAGCCATTATGCTACCGCCGCTTATATTTTGACGATTTTGACTTACTACATACTAAGTTGATTGACTCATACAATTTCGTATGAAATGGCATAGTATTTCGTGGTACAATGTTTGTAAGCACTGACCAAGGTCAATAATATCTACGTTTATTTACTACTTGTGTATCTACATAATTACTAAGAAATTCTACATCAGTCAATGGGAATTAGTAATAACACGAGTGTATAAATACGTCACAGAATAAGGTATTTTTTATACTGTACATCTTATATATCTTGGGACAACTCACACAAAACTATCTGATCCCAAACTAAGCAGAGTTTGTACTATGGAAAACCAGACAACCGATAAACATAGATACTTATAAATAAATAAATATTATAGATAAGTAATACCCAGATGCAGAATAAACCATGGTACTCATCACACAAAGTTTTATCCTGGGTGGGGATCGAACCCAAGACCTCTTGCGTAGCAGTCGGATACACTCCCACTGCGCCACAGAATCAGTCAACTATAAACACAAAAATGACATATTTTTTAATGTTCCTATTTTTATTTTGAGATCTGGCAACTCCTAATACGCGGCAGTGTGGGGTCTACCATGTGTGTCTCATAAATACAATGTCTGTTTTTACCTTTTTGCGATGACAATCTATTTTTAATTACACACATTTCGATACTATTGAGTGTCACTGTTTCTTTAACGAGTGACAGGGGATCCTTAATTAAATATTTACATTGACCGGCAAACAAACTGCATTAAAGTAGAAAACGAAAAAGAGATTTAAACTTAAATTTAGAAATGAATTTAAATTAAATTAATGTCAGAAATTACATATCGTTTTTAGTTTAAACTTGTTTAGTAATCTTTACTTTTGAATTTTGCAGTAGGTAACCTATGCGAACAATGATTATGTAAATAGTTATGTTCGTAATTTTGTATTAATCAACGTTATATCTGCACTAATATTAGAAAGCTGAAGAGTTTGTTTGTTTGTTTGAACGCGGTAATCTCAGGAACTACTGATACGATTTGACTGTTAGATAGCCCATTTATCGAGGTAGGCCAAAGGCTTTATAACATCACGCTACGACTAATAGTAGCGGAGCAGCAATGACAAATATTGCAAAAACGGGGGAAATTTACGTATACGAAGTTGGGCGGGACAGCTAGTCATACAATAATATACTTATGATCGATTTTTCTCGTGAGCTTTTCAACGATACCCCAGGCCAGTCCCCAGTACCTACTTACATTGTTTATTAAATTATATTATATTAGAAACCACATTAAAATGCAAAAAGTATAATTATTCTCTGCTTATTGTTGTTATTTAACTTTACAAAGGGCTTATCTATGACTATTACTTATGTACCTAAATGCACATATATGGTGTATAGGAACTAATGATTTTCCTGTCTTCGATATAGGGACTTCATCATTAAATAGGTACTTTTGTAGAGAATTCAATGCGTATATATTTTATACTTTACAATGTAAAACGGTTCAACAATTAATTCTTACATTATTTACTTCAAAGTACATAGACTGAGCTTTACTCTCTATGCCATATTGCATTAACTAAACGAGGTACCTACCTATAAGGTATACTAAAATAAAATTCAGTTAACACTTCTGTTGGCTATACTTTATTAACTATAATTTTTAATTGAACACTCGTTTAAATTAAACAAATATTTGTTACCTAAAAAACTTTAAAACAAAATTAATCCGCGCGTAAAATTGTCATTAATTAAACATTTTTAAGTTTTCGTCATATTTATAATCTACCTAATTTAACTTAAAATCAACCTTATGGCTTAAATAATAAGGTGGAAAGTTGACTGTTCGGTTCATCCATCTCAAAACAAATGGTAACGATTTATTTTTCTAAACGCTATATCTTTCTTCGGTGCATTTAAACGGGAACCATTTTTGGTAGTGAAATTATCATCATTTTTTATTTTATTTTTAATTAGTCGCTTCCGTTATTCGATCGTATCAATTAATTGTATAATTTATTACATAAATAGAAGTAGATTATATTGCTTCCGTGTTGTGTTGATAAAATTGTAGGTAGGTCTTTATGTAAACTGTTATCTAAGACAATGATAAACATGCGGAAGGCATATTTTTCATGAACTGGTCTTCATGAAATTTGATATGGTTAATAATAATAATAATAATACCTATGTTGGGACAACTCACACAACGCTATCTGATCCCAAACTAAGCAGAGCTTGTACTATAGAAACTAGACAACTGATAAACATACTTATATATTTCTAAATATATACATATTATAGATAAATAACACCCAGACACAGAATACACCATTCTGCTTATCACACAAAGTTTTATCCTGGGTGGGGATCGAACCCACGACCTCTTGCGTCGCAGTCGGATACACTCCCACTGCGCCACAGAGGCAGTCAAATCAAGTCAAGTCAAATTAATATCTTGAGACAACTCACAAACTAGGCAGAGCCTGTACTATGGGCAACCAGACAACTGAAAACACACTTAGGTACTTCTTCTCATGAGCTTTACACTTGGAACTGCCGCCTAACTTTTAAAAATCAAATTTTATTATTCTTTTAGTATCTATTAATTTGACGTTTTCAAACAATCATTGGTTTGGTTTTACGACATAAAGATATTTGAGTTTTGAGTTATATTTAAATGACTTAGATCCTGACACAGAAAAAACTATCGTGCTCATTACAATCGGGATCAATCCACGACCTCTGGCTTAGCATTCAGGGTTGCTAACCACTAGACCATCATCAGGTCAGTCGCAACTATAGATATGGATGGATAAACAACAATCTCGAAGATAGCCTATTCCAAAAAAAATACGACGATATACGGGTGGAGTTCAGGAATATAGTATCTACATGCTTGTAATCTCTTGTAAGCTTTTAAAATAATAATTCGACCCTTCGGACGTTGAATATGTTTGGTTTAGGGTTCGAACATATTGGAGGTAGAAAGCGTGGTTAGGTATTCATCCAGTTTTATTACGTATGAAGTTTTAATAAAATTATAAAAATGCTTACAAATTGTAAGTAAAGGGATGTCAATGCCCAAGGTCCACCAAATGCTGCTTCTTTTGGAACAGACTGCAGTCGATGACTGAGCTTCTAGGTCTTGTCTCTGTAACAAAAAAAAAAGAAATTAGTTATGGTTATGGATTTTATAGATAAATATTAAAAACAAGCACTTTATTAGTACTTTTGTGTTCAGAAGTAACAACATAGACTGTTTCTCTATGCCCAACGGACGAAACTAAGATATATTTAAATCTCAAGCTGCCATTGTCATTCCACAATGAATATTTATTAAAATTATAATAAAATTCAAATAATTCATTGGAAGTAAAAACATATATAAATATATAATACATATATTTCTAAAAGTTAAGTGGGCTTTGTTAGGAAAATTTGGTGATACGCTTTTTCAAAAACATTTTTATCAAATATGTAGACAAAGATTTCATGAAACTCGACTCCTAAATCAGCGAAACTAACATAGGTAGGTACCTAACGCTAATGAAGCTTTAATTTAAAAGTCAAAACAAAACATGAACACCAATCTTAATTCATACTAAATTAGAACAGGGTTTCAAACACATTTTAACTATAGTATGACCATTAGTGCTGCGCACTCCCTGAGGTATGCGCGCGGTGAGACGGGGGGGTTAGAATCGGCTGCTGCGCTGTCAGTGCGCCGTCAACGCTTGTGACGGCAGGTAGTGTTATTTGTATCAGACTGTCTATGTCAGACGCACACGAGATAAATATTCAAAGATGGGTCGTGCGTTATCTCGTGATATGAAGACTGTCATTTTTAAGGTGGCTGAATATTTTAAGAAAAGAAAAGCAGACAAAGAAAGCTTTGAATTTAAAAATGACGTGAATATTGCTAAAATCGTTGCGGAGGCTACGGGATACAGCAAAAGAACCGTACATAATGTGATTTCTGCGGGCTATTTATCAATTGAAAATTCAAGCCAATTAAAATTTCAATCGCCAAAAAAACCAAAAGTTCTAAAGAAAAAACACGTTGTGGATGATTTTGACCTTGGAGTTATCAGAAGAAAAATTCATCAGTTTTACGAAGTTGAAAAAAAAATACCAAGTGTCCGTAAGTTACTATCAAGTTTGAGACAGGATGGCATATTGAATTGTGGACGGGAATATTTAAGACAGCTTTTACACAAAATGGGCTACCGTTACAAAAAATGCAAATCAAAGAGACATCTCCTTATAGAGCAGCCTAATATTACAGTGTGGCGGAAAAAATATCTTACACAAATCAGAAATTACAGAACGGAAAACCGAAACATATATTTTCTTGATGAAACATACATCAACGCCAGTCACCATGCCAGCAAATGTTGGCAATCATCGTCAGAACCCGGTATTCATGCTGATATTGGGAAAGGACGGCGACTAGTAATACTCCACGCTGGGTGTCGAAATGGCTTAGTGGATGATACATTGACTATATTCAAATCCGATGCTAGAACCGGTGACTATCATGGAGATATGAGCGGACCTACTTTTTATAAGTGGGTAGATGAAAAGTTAAAAGATAAGTTGCTGCCGAATTCTGTGGTTGTAATGGACAACGCGTCTTACCACAGCGTTCAGATTGAGAAGAAACCAACTATATCAAGCCTCAAAAGTGAAATGCAGAACTGGTTGCTACGCCATAATGTAGAATTTTCAGGAACCATGTCAAAGGCTCAACTGCTACTTCTTATCAAAAATACACAAAAAGAACCCGTGTATAGAATTGACGAACTCCTGAAAGCCAGTGGACACACTGTTCTGCGTTTACCTCCGTACCATCCAGATTTAAATCCAATCGAGTTGGTCTGGGCTGATATTAAAAACAACATAGCCCAAAACTATATTAATTCTTCTCTAGACGAAAAGATAATCTTATTGGATAAATTGTTTTCGGAATTCACGGCGGAAAAATGGCAGAAATGCGACGATCATGTCCAGAAAAATGAAAATGATTACTGGAGTCGCGATAGTAGGTTCGATAATGTTATCGATTCATTCATAATAAATTTGCAAGACTCTGATTCAAGTTCCGGTGGCGAAGAGGAAGATGAAGATGATGACGAAATGGAAGATGAAGTTGAAACAGAATCTATGTCAGAATAACTTTCGTTAGAATATATAATTGTTTGTAAATATAAAAAATGTTTAATAAAACAAGTCCTGTTGTGAATTATAACTTTCAATTCTTATTTATCACCTGCATATTTTTAATAAAATATGAGTATATTTGGGTTACATTTTAATCAACAAAGTAAGTATATATTACAGATAGATAGCCTCCGACCAACGCAACGTCCCGCCACAAGTCTTGCCTTAGAAATGCAAACTGATATCGTAAGATCTGTCCGACATGTATCGACCTCATGTGAACTCATGCACTTTTTTCTTCGCCCCCCACCTCGCCGTGCATACCTCAGGGAGTGCACAGCACTAATGGCCACACTATAGCGAATATTTTGCCTTTGTTTTCCATTCCATTTTAAAAATCGAATAAAAGAAGACAAAACTAACTTAACTAGCAAATCTAGTTAAAATTAGTTTGAAACCTCTTCTAATTTATCTATACGTACCTAATTAATATTATAAAGAAAAAAGATTTTATGGTTTGTTAGCAATGAATAGGCTCCGAAACCGATTTGAAAAATCCTTTCAGCATGAGAAAGCTCTAAGCTTTCTCATGCTGAAAGGATTTTTGTGTTGTGATATTTGTGTTGTCAAAAAAAATTGAGATTCCTACGAAAATTGCAATAATGTAACTCAAGCGAAGTGTGCGAAGCCGGGGCAGGCAGCTAGTTATGAATAAGAGGACAAAATTCAACCAAATTACGTCAGTACAAAATGTCAGAGGTAATTTCTACATACAAAGTATGTAATATATGAACTCGAAATTACAGCAACTCTGTGCCTAAACAAACACTTTTACCACATTTTACCAACCGCAGTAGCTCAACAAAATCCCTTTTAGATCCTGAATAAATACGTCTAGTGTTTAGGGGTCAATGTCCTCGGGAGCCTGTGAGGTCACACTTCGTCCTTGAAGGTCAGACAGCCAAGGTCATGACATTGGAAAAGCTTTACGTAATCCGACTTTGGGCAAGATTATGTCTGCTAGCGCAGGGATTTAGCTAATGGAAGTTCTTATTTAATGCCAAGATTTTAGGTAAACACTGAATGTTTTGGACTAAAATATTTTATATATTTATGTTTTTGGTTTTAGAAAGTATTTAGTTAAAGTTTATAGTTTTGCAAGTATGAATAAGATTAAAAAGCAGCCAAGTAAGAGGTAAAATGTCGATTATGTTTTAGGCCCTGAATAAAAGACGTCATTATTCAAAAGTTAGTACAAAGTGCAAACTCACTGCTGTGGTCATTCCATACCATAGCCTAGTTTAAGTATAGAAGAAAATACATTCTAGAGTGTTTATAAAACTCGGACACAGAACCCGGATCCTTTAAACAATGAAACATAAACATAGTGCTAAAAGAAATTAGAAAACCTATTGTTCTCGTTTCAATAATTAATTATTATTTATGCCGCAGTTGCTATTCGAAATCAAATAAAATAAATCTGCAACTAGGTAACAGTTGACCGCGTTAAAGATTCACTACTTCTGCGGATAGATGGCGTTCGAAGGTTGCCTATAAAATTGTAAAATAAAAAGGAGGATGAGAATTACTACGAGTAAAGATTATTCATATATTAACTAAGTATGGTAAGTTTCTAATAAGACCATTTATTATAAAAAAACGTTCCGACGGTCAGCATATTATGCTTTTTCAGGTTTATGACAGGTTCTGCTTAGTCTATAGGTAGTATATAGCTTGAGTTAAGCTTAAAGTCATTCTAAATCTGGTTTTAGTTTGTAGTAGGCCGAATTCCCAATGTCGTGAGTTTGATTCTTTAGCTGAGGGTAACTTTATTTTATGTTTTGGCTAACAAACTCTTTTGCTTGATGGTAAACATTATACCTTTGTGTCTTTTCTTAATTTTCGTACATACATAGACGAGTATTTCGATTTACTTATGTTTTGTGCTCAATCATGATGTGTCATTCACACGCATCAATTTCGGTAATCGATTAAGTCACTGATAGAATCTAAATAAGTACTATTACCTACTAGGTATTAGTCATTACAAACAAATCCTGTTTTATCATTATTTCTACAACATAATAATGTAATGATTCATCAAACGTACGAACAATAGCAACGTAACCATAACTCTAAGTGTATTAATCTTGCTTTAACATAACCATTGTGTCGTTTGGCGCAAACGCATAGCCAAAATGTGTAGACACCTGCATCTACTTGAAAAGATTTACCTTCATACAAATTTGTTCGGCTATTCGAAATGCAGCGGTCAAGTTTCGTTGGATGTCTTTTGGTATCTTCGATCATCAGCTTTGTAAATTTGGACTCTATGGCTAATTAAATTAAGGTGTATTTTTCATTAGTGAATGTTGGATGCTTGCGGCCGTGAACTCTTTGACCGAGGCGTGACATTAAGAAAGTAATAAATAATATAAAACCATAGAATTCTGATTAAATGTGCATAAACTTACAAAAGCTTCGTTAGCGTTTGTATACATTTCAAGCTATAAATAAGTGAATATGGAAATCACATTTTAAACACTTTGTAGGTACGGATTTAAGTAGCTATGTAGATACAAAAGAAAATGTATGAAATATTTTTGAAAAATATGTATTTTAGCCGACTACGGCGTAGATAAAAGAAAATAAATAATCTATTTCGGGCAAATTCATAACCTACTAAATGTTCTGTAGTTACGTTGTGCTACATAAACTGTTGGTAATGTACAATCATCACATGGAAGATCGAAATATCGTTGTTATATATTTAACTAGCTGTCCCGCGCAACTTCGTCTGCGTAAATTTTCCCCATTTTTGCAACATTTCTCATTGCTGCTCCGCTCCTATTTGGCGATGTTGGTGATGTTAGCCTATAGCCTTCCTCGATAAATGGGCTATCCAACAGTGAAATAATTTTTCAATTTGGATCAGTAGTTAGTGAGATTACCGCGTTCAAACAAACAAACAAACTCTTCAGCTTTTTAATTATTAGTATAGATTTTCAAAAATTTTAGTGAAGTGAAAATTCTACAATTTGGTTTCATTTCAGATCGTGCGCGAAAATTGAAAATGCCCGCTTATTTTTGATCAATAATTAAAAAAAAACAAATTCCCATAGATTTGAGACGGATGTATCCCGGCTATGTGTGACTCAACGCATTTTCTTCAATATAGGGCACCGAACGCACGTGCAAGTAGTTCACACGAAGTTATGAAACACTTTGAGAATATTTACATTAAAAAATTGTTTATCTTAATAATTTTAGGTTAGTTTACAACAATAGTTAAAATTTTGAACATACATTTTAAGGGTTTTTTTTTACAGTAAAATACCTTGTTTATTGCCCTACGTTTCGACCGTATTGCAACTGCCATGGTCACGGGTAGACTCTACCCGTGACATATTGAAAATTTTATATTTTGACGTTAGAGAGACGTCGAATTCATAGCTACATTTAAATAGCATAGAAGGTAGGTATATATATAAGTACCTACATAATACTCAAAGAGTATGTCACTCCTCAGCCTTCAGAAGACGTTTTCCCACTTTAGTTACAAAAGTGTTGATACTTATAGTTTATCAACGAATGACTGGAGTATTGTGACGCAAATAACTTCAGTATATAATAGCTTACGATTCACAAATGATTCACTGAGCGTATTAAGATGGAAACTATTTTAAATTAAGTGTTACTTGAATTCATTTTTTTTAATAAATAACGTGATACATTCGTGAGCACATCGGTATTTTCTCCACTAATATTATAAAGCTGAAGAGTTTGTTTATTTGAACGCGATAATTTCAAGAAGTATTGGTCCGAATTGAAAAAAAAAATACTGTTTTTAGCCCATCTATCGAGGAAGGCTATGGGCTATATAACATCATGCTACGACCAATAGGAGTGGAGCAGCAACAAAAAATGTTGCAAAAACGGGCATAATTTACGCAGATGAAGTTGCGCGGGTCAGCTAGTATAAAATATGCGTATTATTTACCTTATATACGGAAACTAGCTGTCCCGCGCAACTTCGTATGCGTACATTTTCCCCGTTTTTGCAACATTTCACGCCCCTTCTCCGCTCCTATTAGTCGTAGCGTGATGTTATATAGCCTATAGCCTTCCTCGATAAATGGGCTAACCAACAAAAAAATATTTTTTCAAATCGGACCAGTAGTTCCTGAGATTAGCGCGTTTAAACAAACAAACAAACAAACAAAGCAAACAAACAAACTCTTCCGCTTTATAATATTAGTATAGATAACTGCCCACTGGTTATGAGCAGTTTTTTGTAGGTATCTCTTCATTTATCAGTCATTTAAATTCGTATAATGGAAAATTATTAGACCTTAATGATGATATATGAACTATTTATCAGATTAGAAAGGACATCGGAAGTTAATAAGGTGTAAAAACAATATTTTTCAAGACAATGAGTTACAAGATCTAGCAAGAGATAAAAGGATTAAATTATGAAGAATTGAAGAGGATGCAATGAATTCATTTGTGCCAACGAATCATGACTCGTGCATTGCAACAGCTGATATGATACATAACGTTATTTACTATTGTAAACATGTTAATCAATTTCAGCTTAGCAAGCAACCAAAAAGACTAACAGTTTAATATAAGATAGCTTATATTAAACTGTTAGTCTTTTTGGGGAAATAACTAATTACTATAACAGCAAATATAATTTACATTTAGTCAAAAATATTGGAAATTCCGACACTACTTAGAGTTCTCTTTTAGGTTTGAGTTCGAAATCTATACTAATATTATAAAGCTGAAGAGTTAGTTTGTTTGAACACGCCAATCTCAGGAAATACTGGTCCGAATTGAAAAAATATTTTTCTGTTGGGTAGCCCATTTATCGAGGAAGGCTATAGGCTATAAAACATCACGCTACGACCAATAGGAGCGGAGCAGCAATGAGAAATATTGCAAAAACGGGAAAAAAATACGCAGACGAAGTTGGAACAGCTAGTGCTATATAAAAAGGCAAAGTATATTAAAAATATGCTTATTAAATCATATATTTACCCTTACAGATTCGTAGCACCGAACACTTTGTGTACTGCCAAACATTTTGATTAAAAAAAAAAACAGATTCTAATGTACACTACACAGACACACACTTGCGACACTTGTACACAACACAATACACAACTGACTTAAATATCAGTTGACTAATTCAAAACTAGCGTGGACTTATCACAAACGCCTATCAATAAAATCCCCGACAAGTTCTGATAAAAAACTATAAATATGTTCTTTGTAAAAAAAGGAAATAAATGTTTTTAGATTGTGATACTTCTAACTTTATCCACGCCTCCTTTAGGGTTTTGAAAAATAAACTTTTACTATTTGAGAAATTACTGTTACTTAAAAATGTATTAATTACAATATACATTGTGCAATATAATTTACAGTATCTACTGTAAATTATATTGCACAATATATATAAGGTACTACACAATATATATTGCACAGTATACTTAAATACTATATTTTACTTTTATTGTCTAACTATATAGCTGTGCCCGCGACTTCGTTCGCGTGGAAGTTGGGTTTATATTAAGGTAGTTTATATTACAATTTAACTTCTGTGTAAAACATATTGGAAACATGCTCCACAATGCTCTGTGGCATCTATGGATATTAGGCCCTAGCTATAATCAGGGTCCAACCTATGGCAGGGCAAGCCAAGCAAATGCCCAGTGCAGCAAAATGAAGGGCGACAAAGTTTATGGCGCCAGACGGTTAGGAGACAAATTATAAAAAATCCCATGCTTTCAGCACCTCGACAAAAAAGTATTTCACCAAAATGATTTGCATCACATCAAATATTATTAATATTGAAAAATTCCCCCCCTCCCCCGTCAACTTGGGCAGTTTCGGGTTAAATGAAGCCCGAAACCGCCCAAGTACTCGCGCGAAATTTTGTGTTAAGGAGCTTCGATTCTGACTTCGAAAGGTCGAAAATTCCAACTTCGGCTCCGACACTTTTAAATCGGACGTTTTAATCGGAGGTACCTAGCCGCTCCTTCAAGATAATTTATACATAGGTAATAAAGGTAAGTATGATGGAAAAAACTCTCACAGACTCCCTATGATCGCGGTTTATGTCCTGCCCGAGCGATCTTTTCCGAGTCTACAGTACACCCACTTTGTGTCCGTGTTGTAAAGTCTCCCGCGAAATAGGGCTAGTTATGTTTTTAAAAAATATCCTGTTTTTAAAACTTTGCATTCCCGCGGGCTGTGATGTGTGTTCAAACAAACAGACAACATCCAAACGTTTTTAAAAGATATACTCCGATATATTTTTGTGTTTAAATACTATTTCTAAACTTATTTCAATATTTTTTTTCACTCACTTTAGAAGATTTAAATATTATTTTATAATGTCTACATTTTACCCCCCCCCCCCCCCCCCCAAAGGTTGATTTTCCAAAAACGTGTTTCTTTATTTAAGCCAAATATCCAAATACAACTTTTCACAGAAGTGACTGCAAAACTGATGGAATTTCATACAAACTTGCAACCCCTATTATACCCTCTTAGCGGTTTATATGTGCTTCTACTTAATAAAATGCGTCCTCAGCGACATCAAGAATTAAAAAATAGGTGTGTCAACCTGTCGCAAATTCAGATCATCATATATTCATATCCCTCTATGTAAGAATTCCAGATTTTTTTTTAAATTAATTTTCCTGATTCTTTTTAATTTGTATTTAAACGCCATTTATTTTCAAAACTGGATAAGTTTATTTTAATACTTAATGATTTTATATTAACTTATACCTAAACTTTCATGCTTATTAAACATAGGTAAGCAAGGTATTTAACCTTAAATTATTCACGCGCTTAAGACCCGTAATACATATATTTTCATAATGTGTACAAATCGCGAAAGTTTATCAACACTTGTAGGTAAGCAATTTTGGCACTCAAAAGAAATCGAATCACAGATGGCACCACGTGTTTTATTTTGATATAACACTAACATTTATAAATTCTAGAAAATATCAAGTAGTTACTGTTTATTTGTAATGTAATATTGTTTTTCATTTCTACATTCATAACATAATCACGATTCACGCAAAACAATGATAAAGGTGCCTATTGAAAGTTATTGAAGTAAACACATGTTAAAGTCGAAAATAAAAGCTTGTATAATAAGTATACATTTGGAAATATACTTAAAAAAAGAATAAAAAGAATTTTAAAACAACACAAAAAGACACTTGAGACTCGATCCTCCGACTTCGCTCGATCAATACCGCCACTTGTGCCATTAGACCACCTCTACCGATACAAAAGCGATTAAAATAACTGATCTTAAGAAAATTGAAAATGTTGTGTTTAGCTCCTTATAGTTTTAGCGTGAAGTTACTGTTTCCATTGGTTACAATTGTAAATAATGTCTTATTGTGGAAAAAATTGTGAAAAACCATAATGGTTCGACCAAACATAATGTTGCTGCTCGCTCCCCATAAACGATAGCGTAATGATTCATAGTGTAAATAATGACCTATAGTATTTACAATAAAACTGCAAATTTTCATGAAGATCCGTCAAGTAGTTATTGTTTTATGACGATAAATAGCTACAGACATTATCCGTTATTGCTTAGCTCCTGTGGGAAATAGCGTGATAAATTATAGCCTATATGTTAATCCAGACTTATTAGAATACACATACAAAATTTCAACCGAATCTGTCTGGTAGTTTTTGCGTGATGCGTGTTCAAACAAACAGACAGACAGACAGACAGACAGACAGACAGACAGACAGACAGACAGACAGACAGACATTTCTGAAAATGTAGGAATGTGTTTAAATACTCTTTTCGAACATTTCCCAATATTTTTTTTTACTATGTTCGGCCATGTACAGACACGTGAAATTTACAATTTTATTATTATGTATAGATATAGAAGAAGAAGATTGATGGATAAAATCAACAATAGCTTTAAAATCTATGGGTCATTATAGAGGTTTTTTTAATTATCACGTACCGTACGTGACAATTAAACTAGAAAATTAATATTTTTAGACTTATGTAGGTATTACTCTTTTTTTTTTATTTAAAAAGACGACTCCTGCATTAGGGTTCAATCCCTGCATCGCGGGGGACTTTACAAACATACAATTCACGGACACAAAGAACACCCAGAGTCGGAACAACCATTTGTGGGTCACACAAAGTGGTGTCCCGTGTGGGAATCGAACCCACGACCTCTTGCGTAGCCGTCGGACACACTCCAATTCTACAAAATACATAATCCCGAACGCAATTCTGCCGAGTCCGAAATATATTTTTAAGCGACGACTTGGCTAAACAACTACAAGATACTTTAACCGATAAGCTGATATCCTTTACAAGTCGGACTTCCTAGGTTCGGCACCGTCACGATTTGCGCAATCGCAAATAATTGTGACGAACTGATAATATTTCTATGTCATGTGTAATTTTGCATGCCTTTTATCGGTAAGAAATTTGTGGCGAAAATGACTAACAATTCCAAAAAAATGCCCTAAAATTGGTTACATTCTTGAAAATACGTCATTTGGGTACTTCCTTTCTGTATGTACCTACTTATTTTAATTCTTTGGAAACTGGTTGAGTAGATTATACATATATAAAAAAAAAATAGAAATAAAATTTCTTCACACTCGAAATATCCTTTAAATTATAAAAAAGAATAACAATTATACTAAATTATAATAAAGTTTTAGTTGGTTTCTTGTGAATAATAAAATACGGGAGACTTTCTAAGATTTATTAGATATATTTCGGGATTTAATCGTGAATTATTTAAAGGTACGAACCTGTTATTTACCCGAAATAATTATATCTTTAAAAACAATAATTGCTAAGACTTGCCAAAACTCTTCCCTACATGAGATTTGGTGAGATTCGATTCAATTTTCCCCCCAATTTGAAGCGGCGGTAGCTTAATGGCTAAGGCATCGGTCTCGCAATCGTGAGGTCGCGGGTTCGAATCCTCTCCATTATACTAGTGACGTAAACCCACTCCTAACACAAGCCTTTGAGCTTAGCTGGAGGGGTTAACAAGCTTGCTAGTAATGTTGGACTCAATCCCACATTGCTAAGTTGCTAGTTATCTTTCTTAAAAAAAAAAAAAAACAAATGGCACTGATTTCTTGACTTTACCTAATTATTATTGACTATAACGTTTACCTTCGTTTATTGGTCAATTAAAACTATTTCAAATTTAAAAACAAAACAAAGAAAACTTGTGTTGCTTACAGGTGCCCTTGTAACTAATATAAACTCGCTAAATGTTAGTGGTATTGAGATTTTTATTTTAATACTACATGTTGACCCGATCGGAAGAAAATATCAATCGATTGTAACGTTAATCATGTGATATCGGTGACAATTGCGTTTTTTTTTTAATGTATAGGTATGCAGTTGTTACTTGGACTCATTTAACGATTTAAATAATACTCTAATAATTTTAATCCGTTCAGGCGTTTATAAGTTATGATGGAAAACGAAACTTATACAACGTATGTCCTGTTGTACAATTATGAACCCTGAAAATAATACATATATTTTTTATGGTGGTCGTGTAAAAAGTAATCACTTTATAAATGACTAGAGCCAGCGGCGCCACCCGCATAGATGTCGGTTATTAACGACCCTATCGGTTCAGTGGTTTATGCGTAAAAACGTAAAAGACAGACAATGTTTGAATAATCCTATTCAAATCTTTACTTTGCACATTTTAGGAGGAATCAAAGTTTTCTAAGTGACCCGTAACTTTTGCTCGTAAGTTAGTATTTTATGCCCACATATGCGCAGAAATGTTGCTAAATTGTATGTTCGGACGCCTTAATCGCCTAAACTACTCAATCGAATTTGAGGAAACCAGGGAGTCTAGACAAAGTCACATTCGAAAATCGATGTCAATATTGGAAAAGAATTATAGTATACAATTTGACGTTTGCGGTGGAGAGTGGAGACCATAGACATTTTTTTTCATTTTGCGAACGATTAGTACGGCGTTTTCGAATTCGATACGAAACAACACGAAAACATTCGTTTCGTGGCCAATTCGAAAACGCCGTAGTCGAGAAAACAGAGGGTTAGATAAGGTTGTCCAACCCACTGTGTAGTTTTTGATATACCGAAGTATATACTACGTTTACCTCATTATTACCACAATAAACAAAATGTTGGTGTACGTGATGTGATTGGCCTGAAAATTGTAATGCATATGAATAGGGGAATCCTGATTTTACGTGAATGAGTGATTGTGGTGAGCTTTGACGTCGTTGATTCGATTTACGTAACATACTCGCATTCGTATAGTGTGTACTAATCACAGAATACCGTACAGAATGAAAGTTTCATATAAACGGTTTTTTAGGGTTCCGTAGCCAGAATGGCAAAACGGAACCCTTATTTTCGTCATGTCCGTCTGTCTGTCTGTCCGTCCGTATGTCACAGGCATTTTACACAAAGATTACACAATGAATATTGATTAAATTTGGCGAAAAGGTGTCTTGTAGTAGCCGCTTCTTAGTTTGATATCGAAATAGTAAAAATAAATATTTTTAGGGGAGGCACACCACTCTCTCTCACTGCCTCTGTGGCGCGGTGGGAGTGTATCCGACTGCTACGCAAGAGGTCGTGGGTTTGATTCCCACACATACCACTTCGCGTGATCCACAAATTGTTGTTCCGAGTCTGGGTGTACTTTGTGTTCGTGACCTATTTGTTTGCAAAGTCCCACGCGATACAGGGCTTGTCTGTCAGTAGGGTTACTGCGGGAGTCGTCAAATTATATGTATATTAAAAACTAAGTAAGCGGGAAATTTACATTTGTATATAATTTACCTATATACGTATACTAGCTGTCCCGCACAACTTTGTCTGCGTAAATTTTCCCCGTTTTTGCAAGATTTTTCATTGCTGCTCCGCTTCTATTGATCGTATCTTGACGTTATATAGCTTATAGCCTTCCTCGATAAATGTGCTATCCAACAGTGAAAGAATTTTTCAATTCGGATCAGTAGTTCCTGAGATTACCGCGTCCAAACAAACAAACAAACTCTTCAGCTTTGTAATATTAGTATAGATAAACAGCTAGTATAGGGAAATAAACATAAGTATACAGATTATATTTGTGACGTAGGTATTGTTCTCACTGGACAGTTCAGTGTGTCATTAAGACAGGAAACAACCCATGCGAGTTAATTTATGTATACCTACATAAAATCTCTCGGAAGTATCCTATCTACTTAGCAAATTGCTTGTCAAAAGTAACAACTTCTACTTAATAATAATATCTTAGGACATTCACACAACGCTATCTGATCCCAATCTAAGCAGAGCTTGTACTATGGAAACCAGACAACCGATAAACATATTTATATATTAAATACACACATATTATAGATAAATAACACTCAAGACACAGAATTCAGAATAAACCATCGCGCTCATCACACAGAGTTTTATCCTGGGTGGGGATCGAATCCACGACTCTTGCGTAGCAGTCGGATACACTCCCATCGCTCCACAGAGGCTTTTAAAATAAATAATACTTTTGCCAAAAAATGTTTCAGTACTTATCGGTTAATAACTTATTACTCGCCACAATGTGCAAGATAGCGTCCTAATGTTAGCTATTTTGACAATTCATTGTATAGGGAAATTAATAAAAGGGAGTGCAGTAATGTAATACTTTCCATACTATAATTTAGTAATTGAAATAACTAATTACGCTAAGATAAACTTCTAATAGTCAAGCTCTATCTGTACTAATATAATATTATAAAGAGGAAAGATTTGATTGTTTGTTTGTATGAATAGGCTCCGAAACTACTGGACGGATTTGAAAAATTCTTTTATCGTTGTGAAGCTACACTAACCCCGGGTGACATAGGCTTTTTTTATCCCTGTATTCTCATGGGAACGGGAACTACGCGTGTGAAACCGCGAGGCGTCCGCTAGTCGTTTATATTTTTGTCGAGTGGGTTACAAATGATCAAAACTATCCATGCATTCTGTGCAACTGGCCATACTCATATATGTTTCAAATTCGATAATAACATAAACTACTTTTGTGTTGTAAAAATGGCGGCAAACTAACATGTCGCTATTTTTACAGCTCCGCGTTTAACGTGTAAAATCACAGAGCAAATATACTCTACGACTGCAAAATGTATTTGAAATATGTGATAACTGGATAAGAACGAGACTTTGTGATTCAAAGAACAAACTAAAAAGAAAATTAACTTGGAATTGACATCAAGACTGTGATTAAAAGAAAAAAAAATTAAAAGAATGAACTAAACTTGAATTTGAAAGAAAATAAAACTTGAAACTGGCGAATGCACAGAATGTGCGAGCCATAGACATCCATAGACATACCATAGACATACCGAGTATTATCGGCGGGAAAAGAAAAATAAAACCTACTTTTATCAAACGTTTTGGCTTCTTCTTAATTTTGAAAATGGAATGAAAAACAAAGACTAAACATTCGATGGTTAAAATGCTATGGGAACTTTTTAGGTAGGTAGTAGATAGGTAGGTACTCATGCGTGATTAGATGCTTCGTAAATTCCCCGTGACACAATGGGATCGATCCCTTGTAAACAAAAACAACAACTTACCAACACTTTCCTCATGCTGGCTGTCATATAAGCCATTCTTTTGAACCCTTCTAAACTTGCACGAATTGGTGAATTTGGTTGCACCATTTTAGAGACGTATTGTATTAATTCGACTTAAATTTAACACTTGGCACTTATTTTTAATTAAAATTAATATTTATATAAAAAAATCAAAAACTTTTCAATTAATGTTTATTTTTTTACGTTAACAACTTAGTTCACTTTCAAAGTTATTTTTCTTTCACGTATTATTTATTTAAAAATGTAACGAACCGCACTGATTGACAATGAAACAGTAAATGACATTATTTTATTACTCGCTTTACAATTTATTGTACGTTCAACTTCTACCAATGAGTCAAACATCAGGAAAACTTCAATGGCCATTAATACGTCAGTAATAACCTAGTTTGAAAACATATTACGAATAAAAGTTACATTTTTACCAGAAATGGTAGTGCCCTGTCCCATATAAATTTGTACTAAAAATTTACACGTCACTCGGTAGCTACAGGTACGAAAGAAAATTACGGTTTGATTCGGTTGTTCATATTTAACGTTAATTAATATTAAAAGTCATCGTGGTTTCTTTATAGTGTTGTACTTGAATGATTTTGTAAGATTACTGTACTTTTGCCCTATGACTATTTATGCTTAAAGAGGTTGCAGTTTTTTAAGAATTTGGCATTACATTGTATGTAGAGTCATGATGTATCACAAGTGTTGTTTCTAAACGTCATGATTCTACATGTTCATTGTTAAGAAATCATTGAAAGGCATTTTATACGCATAAGGGTATTTTAGTAGATAGACATTCATGAACATGACCAAACTAGTTTTTTTATTAATAAAAGCTGCAGTTAAAGTCCATCTACCTATTTAGGAAACTAAATTTGTAGATAATAGAAAATCGGTCAAATTTAAGCGTGACATAGTACAACCATTTCATTCTATCGGTGCCACACCTCCTAAAGTCCGGCTATCCGGATCCGTGTCTTGGTCTCCTCCACACACAGTATTCCTCTTTTTGTTTTCATTACGCACCTCCTTCCACCTGTTGATAAACTCTCCCATAATTTCGATGGTTTTCTTCAACACAACCAATAGGCCTGCTCTTTGGTCTTAACCTACCCAAGAGAAGTAGAGGCATCAAAACTAATAAGCATAAAACACTTGCTAAGTTTGAAGTTTTTAAGAATCTACTAAAATATCCTTATGCGTATAAAATGCCCTTCAATGATTTCTTGACAATGAACATGTAGAATCATAACGTATCACAAGTGTTGTTTCTAAACGTCATGAGGTTTAGGAGGAGAGTTTAGTGCAAAAACGGGGAAAATGTACGCATACGAAGTTGCGCGGGACCAACTAGTTGTTAGATATAAATTACCGATCTTTTTTTTTAGACAATTCACGAGAACTTTTATTACCCGACGGCGCGATACAAAGGAGGGTAATGTGTTCATATGAAAAAAAGGGGGAGATTAAAAATCTAGGATTACATAGGCACCTAATAGTTAACTTCATAGTAAGTGGTAGTTAACTATTAGGTACATATACACGGAAATTGGATTTTCCAATGACTAAGCAACGGAGAATAACTGAACACATTGTGATAATCTATTTTGCTTAGTTCAATGTTGAGTTAAATTATATTCGCATTGCCATATTGATAAAATCACTGCCGTCATGCGGTTTAAAAACAAATAGATAGGCATATACATACATATATAATGGTCAATTTATAATATACCTAATATAATTGTATTAATATAGCCAATAAAATAATATTATATGAAGTGAAGATTGAATAGCAGCGACCAAAGTACTACTTAATTATTATGTAGTGTGCGTTATCTCAATGAATAAATAAGTTTTATTATTATTATTATTATATTACCTATAAGTAGGTACTGTACTTCAAAAGACATCTAAAAAATCACGACTCAAAGTTATAGGTAAAAAACTAGCTGACCCGCACAACTTCGTATGCGTCAATTTTCCTCATTTTTGTATCATTTTTCATTGATGCTCCGCTCCTATTGATCGTAGCGTGATGTTATATAGCCTATAGCCTTCCTCGATAAATGCGCTACCTAACAGAAAAATATTTTTTCAATTCAGACCAGTAGTTCCTGAGATTACCGCGTTCAAACAAACAAACAAACTCTTCAGCTTTATAATATTAGTATATGTAGATTTGAGTTTTCGGGGGTGTAAGATAAGTATTTGCAATCCAATAACCCTACAAAATAGTAATGGTGTCCTAGCCGAAGTCGCGGCTTATCTCTTTATTTCTTCTTATAGCCCGATGGGAGGGAAATCCGTCACGACTGGAGAGAGATTCGACGCAGGACCGACGTAACTTGACCGGATTGAAGTTGGGTTTTTATCACTTTCGCGCATGTCATAGAGATGCGACCCTAAAATTACTTACGAAAACGAATAATTATGTTTAATCGATTAAAAATACTAACAAAATTTTAATTCAACAATATAAAAGTACTATTTATACAAGTTCATAAAAGTTTAAATTTAGAACAGTTACAGTAAATACTAAAGAAAGTTTGAAAAACAATTTCTTTACGCAAAATAATCACAAAAAAATTGAGTTAGTAATACTATATTGGGAACAATTTTTTTTTGGTACTAACTTCTCTCTGTTCATTTTACCATTATTATTTCATTTAATCTATACTAATATTATAAAGCTGAAGAGTTTGTTTGAACGCAGTAATCTCAGGAACTACTGGTCTGAATTGAAAAAATATTTTACTGTTGGATAGCCCATTTATCGAGGAAGGCTATAGGCTATATAACATCATGCTACGACCAATAGAAGTTGCACGGGACAGCTAGTCATTAATAAAATTGAATAATAAAGTTATAAATAAAATTGCGTGCTCTTCTTTTCCGTTTTGGCGGCAATCCCGTGCGTACTGTCAAAATCTTGTAATAATAGTAAATAGAGAGATGCGCTGAGAAATGCATCAACGCGCATGCGCGGCGGACATCTTTGAGCGCACCGCGCATGCGCCAGTTTGCACGGGCTTGCCGCGAAAACGAAAAACCAGAACGTGAATAACGTGAGCCTGTAGTTTTCTGGTGGGAGTGCGACAAAAACGAATGGGCGCGGAGACAGCCGAGCCTTGCCGATAATCCGGCGGATTGTTTCGGCACCTGTCGTCGTGTCGCTACAAGCCCACGACGACAGGTGCCGAAAGAATCCGCCGCTAACGCGAAAAAATGTATGCATTTGACTTAAGGTTGACAAAACGTCACGCGACTTTTTGTCAACCTTAAGTCAAATGCATAAATTTTTTCGCGTTAGCGTGTGCGGAAAAAAGAAGTGTGTGGCATTTGTCTAAACCCCCAGGTGTAGTTTTTCAATGGTGTGTTGTGTTTTACTGGTACGTGTACCTTCGCCCTAATGCAACTTGCCTAGGATGACAAATGTCAACCTTTTGAACTAGATTTCTCGCTGTCAAGTATAATAATAATGAATCACACATAATAATCGAATTAATAATTAATATGGCGTGAATCATTTGCATTATTCATTTACTTATTAAAGACTGGCGCCTTGTCTCTGTTCGTTAATGTAGGTACCTACTTACGGCCGGTCTCAATAATCTACCTATCGATGGATTTGGCTACTAGAGGTAGAATTTTGACATATTATGTATGGAGTTTATGTCAAATATATACCTCTAGTAGCCTAATCTATCGATAGTTAGATTATTGAAACCGGCCGTTAGTGCTTGATACTTTTCTTTCAGATACGTGGGAGTAAACTACGAGGTTCGGAAAAAATACTAAGGGCTAATTAAGAAATTAGTGACCATTTATAAAAAAACAAGAATGGTTCATAGCTGTAGCCGTCGTTCTCGTTGAGATTAAGAATCCATATTAATATGACTCTGTTTGTCTGTTACGCTTTCACGCTCAAACAGCTAAACCGATTGAGATGAAATTTGGTACGAAGATAGTTTTAGTCCCGGGGAAGGACATAGGATATTTTTTATCGCGATAACCGATATCTCGACACACGTTAAAAAAAAAGGTAAACTCAACTCATATAATAATGTATGCATATTTAAAAAAAAACCCGGTAGGTATATAACACAAAAATTTGATTAAGAAGCAGAGGCGAAGGGTTACATTTTTTTAGAGGTAATCCGATACAAAAATATATCTTGTTGGACATAGTTCTTTGTACCTATAATACTAAGTAACTACAATCCAAAGGGAACCCGAAAGTAATGGTGTTGTATGGCCCTCCGCCACTGTTAAGAAGGTAGGTAGGTACCTTTAAATGGTTAAACCGATTTTGATTAAAACTCTGCAAGGAAACCGTCAAAGTCAAAGTAGAAGAAAGTTTGGAATAGAATGATTCTACATTTAATGCAAGTTCGAAATTCGTAAGAGTAAAGCAGTGAGAAAAGAACTTGACAATAAAACTGACAATCATTACAATATAACCGTTTATAATATGTATACTTACACCAGTACAAATCTGTTCACCCTTTTAACCAATACATACATACAGACGTTTTAACTTAAAACACCCTCTATTTGCGAGGCGGGTTTAAAATAAACACCTACAGTTAACCAAAACAAGAATATGCAAATTATTTACAAGCCCCAAGCACAGAGCCCACCTCGAAACACCACAAATCAAAATAAACAACATAAAACACATCTATTTATCTACGATCGTTACAGGCGACACCTAGTTGGACAAATAGATACGATATTTTATATTAGGTACTCTTAACTAAACACAGAACATAACGACTACAATATTACTTGCTATTTCTATTTGTTATAAATGAAAGTTGTTAAATAATGAAACTGTTCACTGGTAGAGAAAATTAATATGAGGGATATTAATTTTAGATTAGATTCCATGGTCTATTAAATTAATTAATTTTAGTTTGCTGCCAGTTTAAATTAAGTACTTATGTGTTAATTGTGAATAATTAAATATTGGGATTCTTGAAATAAATTATAATAAATAAGCTAGTGTTTAAACTTTCACGTTGCTTGATAATAAGTATTTATTATTCGGGAATAGCGCGTAATTAGCAAACTGTTCAAAAATTCAAATGTAAACAGTTCGCTTGTGACCACGGCCGGTGCAACCTGGTCGAAACGTCAAACAATTTTAAGGTAATTAATGCGCGTTAATTCCCGTATAATAAATAGTTATAATCATGCAACGCCCAAGTTTAAAAAACACTAGCTTATTTATTTTAATTATAATATAGTTACAATAAGCTAGTGGTCTTCAAATTGACAGAAATCATTTGTATGTATTATTGAATAACTAGCTGTCCCGCGCAACTTCGTATGCGTAATTTTTTCCCGTTTTTGCAACTAGTCGTAGCGCGATGTTATATAGCCTATAGCCTTCCTCGATAAATGGGCTATCCAACAGTAAAAGATTTTTTCTATTCGAATTAGAAGTTCCTGAGATCATCGGAAACAAACGAACTTTAAGTTCTGTTTTATTTGTCAGCTAGAAAAGTTGATAGGTTACGGCATTTACAACGTGGTAAGTTTGGTCACATCTTTGCTTTGCGGCAAATAAAAGAATTAAAAACAACACTCGGGTCGTTATTTCTTGTGTAGATAGTTAGTTAGTTTGTAGTGAAGTGTGCACGTATCCTTATCACAATAAATAAGCAACGGACAAGGAGCACGGAGGTGATAAATAAGGCGCGTCTCACGGCAGCCGGTCACAGGCCAAACGGTTATCTGTTATATCTCCAACTTGATGGTACAATGAGAGAATGAGACAAGCATTATAATGATAGCTTTACGAACGAAACAGAAGAGAACATAATTGTTTTGTCCTTCTTTTACAAAAACATAGTTTTAAAGTCAGATAATAGTATGTGGCGGATTATGCCACTGTCATCCCAAAAAAAATAAGGTTTCTCTTGTGTGAATGACTAGCTGATCCGCGCAACTTCGTCTGCATAAAATTTTCCCCGTTTTCGAAACATTTTTCATTGCTGCTCCGCTCTGATTGGTCTTAGCGTGATGTTATATAGCCTATAGCCTAGTGTTGCCCAAATGCAAGAACAAGACGAGACTTAGCCAGTCTTGGTCTTGGTCTTGCGCCAATACACCTGGTCTTGGTCTTGGTCTTGGTCTTGCGCTCCCAGTCTTGGTCTTGGTCTTGGTCTTGCAGCAAGAGTCTTGCAAGTCTTGCAATTACCTATTAGTCTATTACTATTTATTAAAGTTTACTTTAAATCTTAGAAAAACGTATTAGAATTGGAACATTGTGAGCTTGAATTAACATAGCCATAGTAAAGATCAAGCAGATTAATAAGTAACTGAAGATTTGATAAGAAATTCGAAAAATCAACTGACCTATATGTCGTTTTCCATGGAAGTAACTGTTTCTTAATAAACATTTATGATTTATAAGCTTACATTTGCTAAAACATGTAAAAAAACAAATTAATTACAATAACTTGACTGTATTTTAAAGAACAATACTTATCTGTCTAGAAAGAGATTGAACCCTCAACTTATAAGAAATTTAATAAAAGAGTTTACGATTTATCATTTATTTGAATAAAAAATAAAATACAACACAAATCAACAGCTTTATCATTAGGTTATGATACTTTATATAATTTTTTTTGACCAAGAATTAATACAAAGTAACCATCTGGCTGACTCATCACTTAACCTATTTCTATGTTTTCTAATTACTAATGATGCTTTAGAAAATAACCTCTCAGCAGGTACTGAAGTTGCAGGTATTGAGAGAAAATCACGGGCCATTTTCGATAAAATCGGATACTCTGTCTCATGCGTCCTCCACCAATCTAAAATGTCTTCCGAGCTGGCAGTTCTTGGTTTTCTCAGGTACTCCTCCAACTCGTCTATCACTAAGCCTTGAAGACAAGATCCAGATGACGTCGAGGGACATTCATAGAGTTTATCAAAGTCTATTACGTCTTCATCTTCATCACATACTTTATTTTCTTTTTCTGGTAATTCCAGAGATTTGTTCAGTGAGTGTAGACTTTTATATTCTTCATAAAGTTCATTGAACTTGCGCAGACTTTCTGTTTTAAGTTGCTTCCCCCACATTGTCAGGTCAAAAGTCTGAGCCTTATGCCTTGGGTCTAAAATTAAAGAAGTACAATAAATCCAGTTGCTCTTCTTGTAATGTTTAAGCATTTTGTCTCGAGCTGCTTGGAAAGCTAGAATGAGCCTTTCATCCACTTCAGATCGATTAGGTTTCTCATCTAACTGTTTTACCATGGATTCAATTTTATCTAGCAAGAGATTGAATGATACAATGACTAGCGGTAATGTAACATATTTGTCTCCACCAAGTTTTGTACTTAAAAGTTTAAAGTTTATTAGAAATTTATGTAATTTTTCGAGTACCTGCCATTCATTAGCTGTGATTTGAAAATCATTTAATTCGGTGACAGAACTGCACAATATGTCAATGCCCGCTCTCACTTTTAAACCAAATCCAATCATATCATGTGTGGAATTCCATCTCGTTGGACAGTCAAGAATGGCATTTAGATTTGATGGCACGCCAGCTGCTTCACAAGCAGACTGAAACTTCTTCTTCACTATCTCACTTCTTTTTATTTTACTGGAAATACTGCGTAACTTTGTTACAGATGTACGCGAGTCAGCAATATTTGGTGCAGATTCTTCATCTTCCTCATCCTCAGTTTCGTCTGCATAGTCTTCGTACTGCTGATCTTGCGCGTTAGTGTCAGACTCACAGTGTAATGCTAAGGTATTTAATAAATCTTGTACACCAAGGTTTAAAATGTGAGCAAAGCACCGGAAATGTTGATTGTCTGAATCAAAGTGTGGCGGCAGCTGTTTGCCCAGTTCATACATGAATTTGGTATTTGCAGTTGCGTTGTCGACCGTGATACCTTGTATTTTATCAATTATGCCATATTCCAATAAACATTCATGGAAAATCGTTGCAATATCTTCCCCAGTATGTCGACCGCGTGATGGTATAAAATCAAGAACTACAGATTGATACTTCCATGCGTTGTCTATATAATGAATAGTAACCCCGTAGTAACTCCTACCAGCAATTGACGTCCACCCATCAATGGTAAAAGACATTTTAGATGATAATTGTTGAAGTCGTTCCTTGAGATTCAATTGGAGCTCTTCAAATCGCTCTTTGACTTTCCTTCTAAGCGTAGACCTTTTAGGAAACACCATATTAGGGCAAATACGTCGAAAATATACTTGTGTAGCTTCGTCATCGAAAAATGAGAAGGGAAGATATTTTTTCACCACCCAATCAACTGTAGCTGTCGTGATGTTGTCACTGCTGTTTTCCGACTGAAACAAAACAATAAATCTTGTGTTATTAGGTTTGAGCGTATAAGAGGAGGAGGTTTGTTGTTGTTAAATCGAGAAAATCGTTAAATTGATATTTGTTATATTAAGGTTGCACTGTACTGTAATTTACCAAAATAAAGTACTTAGTTGTTACTGGCCGATTAACTGAAAATATGGGTGTTTATAAAAAATATTTAAGACGATAATTACATACTTAATATGTCGCACCCCTAGATGAAAACTGTGAAAACACCACTAACTCAAAAATACTTACGTAAGTTAATGGCGTTTTTGAAAGTATCGCATGAATAGCTACGCGGAGTTAAAATTCTTTTAACTGTTAAAAAAATATTCTTACCTGTCCACTTCCAGCGGTTACTAAAAAGCTTGTGATATCTCCACTTAATTTTGGTTTAACAGGAAGAAATATTTCTGATTCCTTTTTGTGGAAAGATATTAGATGTTTCCTTAAGCCTGAAGTGTTTCTGTTTTTCATTTTTATTTCAATCTTTTTATGTTGGCACAATTTACAGAAGGCAGTTTGGGATGCATGAATTATTTCGAAAAACTCCTCAAATTTGCTTTTGGGTCTTTTAGATCTGTGACTCAAACTCTCGTTACTCGGACTAGAATAATTTGAATCTTCGTCACTCATATTAAATTGTACACGTGATACGTTTTTAGAAAACAACGAGAATTAGTAAAAACAATTATCAAGTTAGACTCGAAGCACAGCTCAATTGGAAATGACTGGAATTAAAATAATTCCTTTATTTATAGTACGTTTCCTTGCTTTACCGCGCCGCCTCGCCACGTGCCGGCTCTATGAAAAGGATGCCGCCGCAAATCAAACAATGCCGCGTGCGGCGTACAAACACACACTAAATATTACCTACTTGTACAGACGCGACGCGTGAATAAAATAGAATTAGTGCCAATCACTATTCTTTACATATAAGTGAATGTTTTGGCGTACATCTATACTAATATTATAAAGCTGAAGAGTTCGTTTGTATGTTTGATGACAGAAGTTTTAAAATAAATAAATAAGTCCTGAACGTCACTATACCTCCAAAGTTACTATTCCTCGTGGACGAAGTCGCGGGCACAGCTAGTAAATACTTACTCTCATCATCTCTCTCAGAGATATTCGGGCTGGTAAGTAATACAAAACTCTTATCGCAGGCTTTTTATTTTATTAGTAGGTAAGTACCTACGCTTTTTATATTATTTTATTAGTTTTGTAGAATTTTTTTACACGTTTCAAGTATATTTAAAAGTGGCTACAATATTTATTAAACGGGTGATATTTGAACACTTTTTTGCTATTTTTTCTTGTAAAAACTTAAGAAATATAATGACTAAATGTACAATAATAGTACCTAAGTAATTAGTTTAAAACCATATAAGTAATCAATATTATAATATATACTTACTAGAATGAATTAATATGACATCTACTACCTATCCTTACCATTTTATCCTAATCATAATACTACTTGCGTGATCAGTATAATGTATTCATTTTCATTCTAAGCACTCTGAAACTTATTTATTCTTTGGAACACCTGTAGGTACTCTACTAGGAAATTATTTTGCATGAGTATACCTTCGCCCTATGGCGGCAATCAAATAGTGTCAAATGTTATGATTTCGGCGTGGCGGCAACGATTGTTTTAGATTTCAAAAGAAGCCGCCGGCGCGTGTATCATAACCATGTACTTCCGAAAAGCGGCAAATTTCTTTGAGAAGTAAGTACAAAACCTTTGATGCCGCATTATCAAAGTGCCGATGGTTAAAACATAACTATGCATGCACTCAGTTTGATTTTAATAGATATTTTTTTATTCGCTATGTTTATGGTATTAGTCGTAATGCGCATAGGTCCAGTTTTTCATATTCTTTGATACAGTTTTTTGCGTCTCATAGAATTCCTAAGCGTACCTACCTATACACCGAACTGTTACACCTAACTACTCAGTGAAATAGCGCTAAGTCCTAGCTGCAAGACGCAAGAGTCTTGCAGGCTATGTCTTGTTCTTGCTCAAGTCTTGCACGGTCAGTCTTGGTCTTGGTCTTGCTAAAAATACGCGGTCTTGTTCTTGGTCTTGGTCTTGCAAAAACGCAAGAACAAGACCAAGACTGCAAGACCAAGACTGAATTTGGGCAACACTACTATAGCCTTCTTCGTTAAATGGGCTATACAACAGTAAATAAAAAATGTGTGGCACTCGGGGACTGCCGCGGTATAGCATTTTTATCAATTTAAGCAATTAAAAAAAAAAAAAATTAAATCAGTTTTTTATAATTATAAAAAAACAATGTTTTTAATTTAAAATTTCTTTACATTTTTTTTTTAATTTAAAAAAAAGTCATTAAAAGTTCTGCTTAAGAACAAACAACTAAAATTAGATCAGCGACAGAACATAAAATAGTATACCTGCTTATAATAATACAATAACACAACACAATAGGGTGGAAAATGAATCAACACCTAAACCAAAACATAACCACAACTCCTGTGTGGCCTTTGTAATAGAAACAACAAGAAAGGGGAAGACTAAAATGACAATAGGTAACATAATGTCAATAGATGGCGCTGTATTTAATTTTGTTACTATTCAATACAAAATGTACTACTGTCTGAATCGCGCTATTATGATTTTTGCAGCCAGAATCATAAGTACAAAATGAAACGACGTTAGACGATGCACGGCCTTCAAGCCACACCTCCGTGCCCGTCGGAGTGGGGAGCGTGAGGGTTTTTCGTTACGGAATTTCTGGATTCGGTCCCCGCGCTCAAGGCCCGCGATAGAAGCTATGCAATAGCTTAAAAACTAAAGGAACTACTTATCTGAATAAATATGTTTTTCAATTGAGATCAGTAGTAGTAGAACAAAAAAACAAACAAACTCTTCGGCTTTATAACCATCTGAAACGGTCTACTTCCTAAAAAGTCGGTAACATTTTCTCCCAGTTTTTTTTTTTCTTTTATTTTTGGAACTTTTAAATATTGTGTATATGCCAATTCCATTATAACCTAATATAAGCTATTTTAACAAAATAAATGTAATCTAACTACCTAGTACCTACCAAGAGAGTTGCTACTGACGAGGACTAAAGGCTATAAACAGATGTTTCGACGCTTCGGATAGGGGTGCTGACAATAATGAGTGAAACATTCCTATATCTAGTCTGTTCACTCCCAGTGGTGTTTTGTACTTGTTTTTTTGCATAAATGGGATAGTCTATATTCCGATCGGTGGATTAGCGCTTACCTCGACTCGGTGGCTAGTCTAAACAAGTAAGGATTGGATTTAATTTTAGCATGTATTTAATCTGAGTAGATATAAAATTGTAGTACCTACGTAAGTAGGGAAATAGCTTTTTTTTATATAGACTCCCGCAGTAGGTTACAAGCCCTTTGTCGCGTGGGACTTTACAAGCATACGAGTCACGAACGCAAATTACATCCAGACTCGAAACAACAATTTGTAGATCACACTAAGTGGTGTCCCGTGTGGGAATCGAACCCATCGAACTCGCCACCGAGCTAAATAAATATAAACGTGCCACTACAAATTGTTAACTAAAAAGTTAACTAATAGCCTCAACCCAATATATAAAACTATAATTATTATCAACGGGTAAAAAAATTGTAAGAAAATAATTGTATTACTTGCTTGTTTCAGTATTGTATAAACCTATCAGACGCAGGCGCATAACTCAAGATGTTAGGATAATCAAAGCGCGCAAGTGATAGGTTTGCGCCTCACGAGACACAACACAATAAATAAACTTTATTGCTTCAATATAAATAAATACTTATTTATTAATAAACAAGTTAGTGTTTTGTAATTGTTTTGTTTAACATTGTCAGGCGTCAGTGTGGGGTCAATTAAGTTCAGGGCCGCAGCAGCCAATAAGCACTAAGATTTAATAAGTATTTTGAGTATGAGCTAATGTTTTGTCTTTGTTTTTCATTCTATTTTTAAAATATAATAGAAGAACATAAAACATTAGCTACTTAAAATGCTGTTACTAAAGTAGTCACCTAGTGGTTAATCTTTTTGTTTTTTTTTTCATTGACGATCAGTCACTCCCGCCATTCCGCTTTTTTTTTAAAGACGTTCCCGCAGTAGGGTACAAGCCCTGTGTCGCGGGGGACTTTACAAACATACCAGTCACGGACACAAAGTACACCCAGACTGTTCAACAACAATTTGTGGATCATACGAAGTGGTGTCCCCTGTGTGAGTCGAACCCACGACCTCTTGCATAGCAGTCGGATACACACCCACCGCGCCACAGAGGCAATCATTATTAGGTGCACGATGTTTGGTATCTCTCCTCTCAGTGCAGTCACGAACTGAGCAAGCCCCCCCCCCCTTGTATCCGCGCGGATTAAAGGGAGATGCAATAGGGAATAATAATTTAAAAAAAAGTGGCCATGAGTTTTTACTCACGAACTTGGCATTAAATGTAGAATCATTCTATTCCAAATTTCATCTGACGTTCATAAGCGTTGCATTTGTAACCTAGTCCCCCCAGTCTCGATTGTTTTTTTTTTAATTTGAGAATTTTGAATCTGGATCGAAGTGATACAGTTTCTATCAGTTCAAAACTTATTTAGCCTAATTCGTTAGTAGCCTATTTGGTACACATGCACCTATTTGTTTAACAGTAAAGAACACTTCTTCGAACTATTTTATCAAGTAAAACAATGTGTGTATTCATAGTTTTGTTATCAACTCTACGAACTGCATGCTTTGTTTATAAATTTTAAGCTTACAATGTCTAGTAGTAGGTACCTTACTTACCAAATAGGCTATTGTATCATCTTTACAAATGTTATTGCGACATTTTATATCTAACTATAACATAAATTATGATGACGCACAGAGTTGTGTTAATATCTATACTAATATTATAAAGCTGAAGAGTTTGTTGTTTGTTTGTTTGAACTCGGTAATCTCAGGAACTACTGGTCCGAATTAAAAAAATCTTTCACTGTTGGATAGCCCATTTATCGAGGAAGGCTATATATAACCAATAAGAGCGGAGCAGCAATAAGAAATGTTGCAAAAACGGGGAAAATTTTCGAAGACAAAGTTGCGAGGGACAGCTAGTATAAGTAATAAGCGGCGGTAGCTGAATGGCTAAGGCATCGGTCTCGAAATCGTGAGGTCCCGGGTTCGAATCCTACCCTTTACACTACCGACATGAACCCATTCCTAACACAAGCCATTGTGCTTAGCTGGAGGAGTTAACATGATTGCTAGTAATGTGGGATCAAAATCCCACATTGCCAAAACACAAAATCACAAATAAATAATATTTTTAATTAATAAGGACACACTACTATGGAGACTACCTAAATATACACTTATATCTACCATATCACTGGGTTTCTATTCCCTTGAAATCCCTCCGCTATCAACTTATCACAAAGCTATAGCTAAGCTGAAGTGAGTTTGTTTGTTTGAACGCGATAATCTCATAAACCTCTTGTCCGAATTGAAAAATTATTTTACAGTTGGATAGCCCATTTAAACAATAATGGAAATATAACTTCACGCTACGAACAATAGGAGCTGAGTAGCATTGAAAACTGTTACAAAAACGGGGAAATTTACGCAGATGACGTTGCGCGGGTAACCTATCTATCATACTTCCATACCATTTAAGGTAAAGCCGCACTCTACACTTGTTTGATTGTAGGTTTAGTTTATGTAAACTCGCAAAGGATTTTATTATATACTAGCTGACCCGCGCAACTTCGTATGCGTTAATTTTCTCCGTTTTTGCAACATTTTTCATTGCTGCTCCGTTCCTATTAGCCTATAGCCTGGCTCGATAAATGGGCTACCCAACCCAAATATTTTTTCAATTCGGATCAGTAGTTTCTGAGATTACCGCGTTCAAACAAACAAACAAACTCTTCAGCTTTATAGTATAAGTTTAGAATAAAAGTAATCCCATAGGTACTTTTATATAAAATAAAATTAGAGTAGGGGATTAATTTGTGTTAATCATCGTTTTGTGTTTAACAGTAGGTAATGTAACATTACAGAATAATTGCGCCATAATTGTACTTACATTAAATATTGATAACGGTATGAATTTCTACCGCAGACTCTAAACAATGTGAACAAACTACTGCCAGATAAAATAAGTAGGTATACCACTACCAGTCATTTAACCGAGGCAGCTTCAAGGGTGAAACTTGAAGATAGTGCCTAGGTACTTTAATAGACCACATTATGAATACCTAGGTACCTGCAGTGCCGGCCCGAGGCTAGATATAGGTTAGTACGACAGCGAGGGGGGGAGGGGGGTCATACAAAATCATGAAAATGAGTAGGCACCTCACGCGACACAATAGCGCCCCTGAATAGTATTTGGCACCCTACGTTTCTTAGCTGGAGGGCGCTTTCGGCGTCTCTCTGTGTTCGCATAACGACGGTCTAGCTATTTATTTTTGAATTAATGGTAGTCAGGTCGATTGTCAAGGTGTAAATGTGTAGCCATTTGAAGCACGGGAGGAGGGGTTGAACTCTTAAATCGCTTTTCTAGGTGTGCCTATGCTTCAATTCCAAAAATACCGAGCTAAGCCCAGTAGATATTCCAATTCTCACACTCATCATCGCAAGCATTAATTGATACAAGTACCCACTTAATAGAACATTCATTAAAATAACAGGTAGAGCTACCGGTTGTAACGACTACTCGAGTTTGATTCAATTAGTAATTTTAGAAGCGTGAAACTTGGCGATTATCTACTTAAATTTGTAACCAACACTCTGAGATCTCAACTAATTAACGTCTCAATTAAATATGACACTCATTACACATAATTACTTTTGATAAAGTAGTAGAGAGAGAAGAGAAAAGTACCTTTTCTTATTTAAAATATTTTAATTAATTCACGTTAATATTTTGTAGTTAATTATGAAATAATTTTATACCAGCGCCATCTGTTGTCGAGTAGAAGAACTAAGTCAATTAAATATTTAAACAAATTGATTTTCATTATATTTCGTTTAAAAAGTACCGCGATAAAAAATATTGAATATTATAATAATATATAAGATGAAATAACAAGCTCCTTGAAAAACAGGATACAAATTAATGTAATTTTTCTGAATAATTTGTAATTTTTCTCTCTGTACGGTTAAGTCCTCTCCACTAAGCCTTATAGTTGACTTCATGGTCAGACTAAACCTCGAAGAACCCTTTCCTATAAAGAAACAAGAGATCAGACAAACAACAGACCTTTCGGGTTTGCGACTGCAGGGCATCCAGCCCTATCTATTGTAAAGGCTTTTCAATGCCTAGGAAAAAAATTAAAAAACATAATATTATGTAGGTAAATACTAGATTGCTTTTACAAAACGCATTATTAGAAAAAAAAATACACTCAGCTTAGTTGTCTGGACCTCTAACCGAAACGAATATATCCAAAATGCTAACAAATTAATATGAACATATAGGTACTTAGATGAGAATAAGTAGGCACCTACAAAAAATAATGGTAAAAACAAAGGTAACGTTTAATATAAATGTTTAACAACATCACGAATCAATCAATAAAATTAAATCGATATAGATTATAAGGGAGGGATCCCACCACCCACCCTCGATCTGTGAATCACCACGATTGAAGTAGTAAGGAAATGCTCTTAATACAACAATCGAAATTGACAGACCGCACTCAAAAAGAGAGACCTGCAACAAAGAAAATTAGTGACAGGTACTCTATATTATTTCGCTTGCATATTGCAAGTCAAGGGTCCGGAGGTGCCTACCACTCGACTTGTACATTGTTGCAGATCTCACTGTTTTAGTGCGGTCTGTCAATCTATTTCGATTGTTGTATTAAGGTTATTTCCTTACTACTTCAATCGTGGTGATTGACAGATCGAGGGTGGGTGGTGGGATCCCTCCCTTGTAATCTACTTAAGATGGATTTCCGCCATGTTACGCCTGATTTAATCGATTATCTTAAATCGATATTGTATGTAAGCAAATCCTGTTCGAATACACGAAACTAATGACTAAGAAAATACGTGGAAAATGTTTTCTCGTAATGACCTTAAATAAAATCGCTATTTAACATTCTAATCATTTTGTCGATTTATCTGCAACCACATCAATAAATATTCACCTACGACTATACTAATATTATAAAGCTGAAGAGTTTGTTTGTTTGTTCGTTTGGTTGTTTGAACGCGATTATCTCAGGAACTACTGGTCCGAATTGAAAAATTATTTAACTGTTGGATAGCCCATTTATCGAGGAAGGTTATAGGCTATATAACATTACACTACGACCAATAGGAGCGGAGCAGCAATGAATAATGTTGCAAAAACGGGGAAAATTAACGCATACGAAGTTGCACGGGTCAGCTAGTACAAAATACCGAGAGAACAAAAGGTAAATAACCTTTAAACGTAATCTGTAGCCTCGGTACGTATGCGTACATCGTGAAGGATATCTATGTGTCACAAAGTCATGACGACTGTGTATCCTGTGTCCGTGAGCGATCGTTGTACGAAGGAAATCTTCTGTACTCCTTCAGTATTTGGTGGTAGGAGGCTGTGTATTGTAGCGCTGCCGCGCTGTAGCGATTCGATGTAGCGGCTATAGTGACTCCAGTAGCGGATCCAGTATTGTCGTTTGGGAGGGGGGGGGGGGGCTTGGATTGTCGTTTGGGAGCGGCTTGAACCAGGTAGGACCGTTGTTGCAACTCTCACACGAATCGAATGGGTGAATGGTAAATGATTTTGAATTGAAGATGAAGTTAAATTTCTTTATTGAACTCATTTGCAGAACGAAACGAGTGGCCGACCATATGTAGGTATTGATCTTAACATACTCGTGCAAGGATTGACCTTTAGCTCATAATAGCGTCTAAATTGATCTGAAACCTGATGCATGCATGAATACTGCTATAATTAATACCAATTAAACGAGTTATTTAACTCCATATTAATGCAGTTCGTGTAAATACTCCATGTAAAACGTGAGATTGTAGTTATAACTTAGGTATGATAAAAATAGTGTAAGCCACGAATAAATAAACGATACTTATGTTTAAGTCTGCTTATAAGTATTTCTATCGCTGCCATTTACTTTTAAAGTGACAGAGACAGTATGATAGTTAACGTTTTCATCTTATTTCATTTTTTTGGGCTTAGCATGTCAAGGACATGCAGTTTATTTTTTGGAATTCAAGATAGGGTTAGTATAAAGTTAATTAATGTTTGGATCCCGTATCTACTAGTAGGTATTTGACCACCCACACAAATGTTTTTTTTAAAGATAACTAGTAATGTGGATCCCATATTATTTGCAGTCCTGTTATCCCCTCCAGCTATGCTCAATGGCTTGTGTCAGGAGTGGGATCACGTCTCGGTAGTATAATGGGTAGGATTCGAATCCGCGAAAATCTATAAAAAAGTCAAAATACTTTATTAATTTAGGTTACAAATGCAACGCATAAGAACGTCACAAAATTTGGAATAGTCATAGGCTACAGCCGCATTCAAAGGTTTTAGTTTAGGTATACCTACCAATCCTCTCTTGACATTTAAAAAATAAAATATCGAGCACTGGCATTTACAAACCCAAATTAAATTTTATAATAAACTAGATTAAGTTTGAGTGTTTGGTCTTATGTAAATGGGTTCACAATATGTCTCGATGTCAAAATATTTGACATTTTCATGCCTCTGTGGCTCGTTGGGAGTGTATCAGACTGCTACGCAAGAGACGACCTCTTGCTTGGGTTCGATCCCCACCCAGGATAAAACTTTGTGTGATGAGCACGATGGTCTATTCTGTGTCTGGGTGTTATTTATCTATAATATGTATATATGTATTTAGAAATATATAAGTATGTTTATCAGTTGTCTGGTTTCCATAGTACAAGTTCTGCTTAGTTTGGGACAGCGGATGAGACAGCGTTGTGTGAGTTGTCCCAAGATATTATTATTATTATATACTTAGGTGGTTTATCCATCTCTCTCGCCTTGACGTAAGTCGTAGTTTCATAATAACTACCTACTAAATCGACACACAACTCCTGCCATTCATAATTCAAATAGGTATATTTTAATATTCCTCAGTAGGTATTACTCCAGCATTAGGCACGAATTCTATTACCTATTCAATGGGACCAATGTGTCATCTGGCATTTAAATAACATTCACAAGAATAGGGTTATATTTAGAGTACAATACGTTAAATTTGCTTCAATTCAAGTATACTCTAGTGTATTTTATGGCTCTCATGCGTCAAACAGATGAGTAATTTATTTATATACAGTTTGTTGTTGTGTATGAGTTTATAACCCCTTGAAGATACAAATATGTGTCATTACCCAGTGTAGGTAATGATGCCTTCCTCCCTGTCATGTCCCTTTAGGGTTATTTTTAGAAAAAAAACAGCGTACAAACCCACTAAAGGAGAAACTCAGATACCTACTTTCCACCAACTTAACGGCTCAATCCCTTTAGTGGATGGAAAGTAGGTATCTGAGTTTCTTCCTCAAAAAGAACCAAACGATTTTTGAACCCCTGTAAAATATTTTTGGTTAGTAGAAGGCAAAAAAACAGTACATAACTAATTACTTCCTGCAGACAGATCAATATCAACTGTAAGTCTTATCAATTGCCCTCCCCCTACCTTTATAACCCTATTTTAACATGTGCAAAAATCCCCACGGATCCCACCCCTACGAAGATACGCAAGGGTCTGGCGACCCCTTAAACATAGCAATTGGCCCTCTTGCAGGTGGCGACCGAAGCATCAGCCCTGGTTTGCTATCTTGCCATCCGGCATTGCTCAGGCCAGGTCTTGTGGAGGCAATAATACAAATCAAATTTCTGTAAAATAAACCTAAGGGTTACATTTTTTTTTTTTTAGAAAGAAAACTATCAATGTGGGATTTTGGTCCCACATTACTAGCAATCCGGTTAACCCCTCCAGCTAAGCTCAATGGCTTGTGTTAGGAGTTAGTTCGCACCGGTAGTATAATGGGTAGGATTCGAACTCGCGACCTCACGATTGTGAGACTGATGCCTTAGCCATTTCAAACTTGAAATTTTGCACAGTGGTTCCTTTTATAACGTAGAGGAGCACTAAGAAAGGGTTTTTGAAAATTCAACCCCGAAGGGGGTTAAGGGGCACAGTTAGTATAAAACTTTGCCGTTAAAATATTTTGGTAACAATCTGGCATCGACGCGAAGCCGCGCGCATAAGCCTGCGTAGGTATATAAAGGTAAATATGTGTCTTCAATACTAAAGTAGACCATAGACAGGCAAAAACACCCGCATATGATAATGATAACATCGTCAACATGACTCATTCAGTTGTTTAACAATTATTTACGGTTGTTGGCCACACTAACGACTAACAATCGTATTCACCGGTAAAATTCACAGAACAGTAACATTAAAAAACAAGAAAAAAAAATGTACAGTTTTTTTATTTGCCTAATTATAACACTTATCTACTTGTTTTCCTCATTATGGTGTTTGTAATGTCTGTTTTTTTTTTTAAGTTTTGCATATCTTGGGACAACTCACACAACGCCATCTGATCCCAAACTAAGCAGAGCTTGTACCTACTATGGAAACCAGACAACTGATAAACATACTTATATATTTCCAAATACATACATATTATAGATAAATAATAACAATAATAATAATAATAATTGAGACAACTCACACAACGCCATCTGATCCCAAACTAAGTAGAGCTTATACTATGGAAACCAGACAACTGATAAACATACTTATATATTTCTATAAATACATATATATTATAAATAAATAACAGCCAGACACAGAATAAACCATCGTGCTCATCACACAAAGTTTTATCCTGGGTGGCGATCGAACTCATGACCTCTTGCGTAGCAGTCGGATACATTCCCACCGCGCCACAGAGGCAGTCGAATACATATCAACCCATATGATGGCCCACTGCTGGGCACGGGTCTCCCCAGTAGAACCTACTGGTATGTAGATCCTGAGGGTAATTGCCATAATCGCCACGCTTGGCGAGCGGGTTGGCGATCGCAGTAAGGCTTTAAGTACGCAGAGGACGCTGCTGCCCGGCCTAGTGCTACGAGTCCTATTGAAGCTAGATCTGGCTGAATCTAGGAAGACTGCTGTGGTGGCATAGTGGTAGTGCGTACGCCTGGTCTGTTCCACCTAGTTACATTAAAGTAACTAATTGGATTTTTTTATACCAAGTGGTAATTTATGAGACTATTTTGTCCAATCCATACTAATATTATAAATGTGAAAGTAACTCTGCCTGTCTGTCTGTCTGTTACGCTTTCACACTCAAACAGCTAAACCGATTTAAATGAAATTTGGTATGGAAATAGTTTGAGTCCCGGGGAAGGACATAGGATAGTTTTTATCGAGGTAACCGACATTTACGCAGGCGGAGCCGCGGGGAAAGCTAGTCCCTAATGCGCTTATTACACTATACTGGATCAGGAACCCTAAACCTTTAAAAAGAGAGGTATAATAAGAGTTATATATACCCTTTCGATTTAGGGCCCTGATTCAGGGTAGTCTGATAGCCGTTTAAATGCAAGTGAAACATCTCCAAAACAAGTGAACATCAAGAAAACAAGTGAGGTTGATTATTTCGCCGCCGGAACCGCCTTTTCAGTGATAGGTACATATAGTATGTTGATTCTGAGTCTATCCTAGTTCCGGTTAGGTGTAAGTTTAACCACGACACAGGGCTAACAGGGCTTAAAATTGTCTATTTAAACAAGAAAAGACATATAAAGTCTATGATATTCATCAGGTTTTGAAGCTTGATTGAATCTAGCTCTACTACATCTGGATCCGCTTAGGATTCCTGGAACATTTGCACCAAAACTTCCTTAACAGATTCGGGATAAATATAACATCAATTCTAGGAAAAAATGAAAGTAAGGCAATGCTTATCTTGTCAGCATCTTACCAATACCGGTAAATACACCGGTTTTGTAAGCCGACAGTTGACAGACGCGGGTTCTGAGTCATATGTCTGTCGGGCCGTCTAGTGAAAGTTATTAGCTAATGTTATTGTCACATGATCGAGTTTAAGACCGGTTTGTAGGTGATCGAGCTTACTATAAATGGGTTTTGATTTTTTCTGCAAAACCCAATGTGTCCGCGGCACTCTCAGTGTTCCCTTTTGGCTATTACGAATAAGGTGGCTTCCGACCGATAACGGACAGACAGAAACAATAATAGAACTAATGTTACTGCCATTAGTTCTGACATATGCACAAATTCTGATTGTTTAAACAGTAAAACAAAGAAAAGTAGTATTTTCTAATCATTTCTTCGTGTTAGTTATATTTCGGGACTTAATCGCGTGAATTATTTAAAGGTACGAACCTTTTATTTACCTCTCACCATCTTGGAACCCTGTTATCAGCAAATATAATCGTAGCCGTAAAGACACCGCGCCTCAGTGTAAAGACGTTGTAAGTGTAGTGTGTAGAAGTACCGACAGTACAAATTATCAAAATTATCAAGACTAGGCGAGGGTAGTTGAAAAACCCCACGCCTCACGGAGACATCGCTAAGCTGCCATCAGTCGACCCGTGACCACGAACGGTGCAATTCGATCGAAACGTCGGGTAAATAAAAGGTTCGTACCTTTAAATAATTCACGCGATTAAGTCCCGAAATATCTTCTATACATATAATAAAATTGTAAATTTCACGTGTCTGTACATGGCCGAACATAGTGAAAAAAAATATTGGGAAATGTTCGAAAAGAGTATTTAAACACATTCCTACATTTTTAGAAATGTCTGTCTGTCTGTCTGTCTGTCTGTCTGTCTGTCTGTCTGTCTGTCTGTTTGTTTGAACACGCATCACGCAAAAACTACCAGACAGATTCGGTTGAAATTTTGTATGTGTATTCTAATAAGTCTGGATTAACATATAGGCTATAATTTATCACGCTATTTCCCATAGGAGCTAAGCAATAACGGATAATGTCTGTAGCTATTTATCGTTATAAAACAATAACTACTTGACAGATCCTCATGAAAATTTGCAGTTTTATTGCAAATACTATAGGTCATTATTTACACTATGAATCATTACGCTATCGTCTATGGGGAGCGAGCAAAAACGTATGTTTCGTCGAACCATTATGGTTTTTCACAATAAGACATTATTTACAATTGTAACCCATGGAAACAATAACTTCACGCTAAAACTATAAGGAGCTAAACACAACATTTTTAATTTTCTTAAGATCAGCTATTTTAACCGATTTTGTATCGGTTGAAGTGGTCTAATGGCACAAGTAGCAGTCTTCAACGAGCGAGGTTGGAGGATCGAGTCTCAAATATGCGAGTCTCTTTTTGTGTTTCTTTTTATTCTTTTTTAAAGTATTTTTTTAAATGTATACTTATTAAACAAGCTTTTATTTTCGACTTTAACATGTTTACTTTGTTTAACAAATTTTCATATTAATCAATCACTTTCTATTGAAAGTGATTGATTATTTTTATCATTTATCATTGTTTTGCATGAAACGTGATTATGTTATGAATGTAGAAATGAAAAAAAAAAAATTACATTACAAATAAACTACTTGATATTTTCTAGAATTTATGTATGTTAGTTGCTTAAAAAAATGAAAGATTAAGTACATGTTATATCAAAATTAAACACGTGGCGCCATCTGTGATTCGATTTCTTCTGAGTGCCAAAATTGCTTACCTACAAATGTTGATAAACTTTCGCGATTTGTACACATTAAGAAAATATATATATTACGGGTCTTAATCGCATGAATAATTTAAGGTTAAATACCTTGCTTACCTACGTTTAATATGCATGATAGTATAAGTATAATTTAATATAAAATCATAAAGTATTAAAAGAAACTTATCCAGTTTTGAAAATAGATGGCGTTTAAATACAAATTAAAAGAATCAGGAAAATTGATTTTAAAAAAAATCTGAAACTCTTACGTAGAGGAATATGAATATATGATGATCTAAATTTGCGACAGGTTGACACACTTATTTTTAAATTCACCAATGTAGGCATTATAAAATGATATTTAAATCTTCTAAAGTGAGTGAAAAAAAATTATTAAATAAGTTTAAACACAAAAAAAGATATCTGAGTACCTATATCTTTCAGAAACGTTGCCTGTTTGTTTGTACACGCATCACAGTACCTACCGCGGGAATGCAATGTTTTAAAAACAGGATATTTTTTAAAAACATAACTCACACTAGCCCTATTTCGCGGGGGACTTTACAAACACGGACACAAAGTGGGTGTACTTTCGACTCGGAAAAGATCGCTCGGGCTCGGGCTCGAACCCTCGATCATAGGGAATCTGTGAGAGTTTTTTCCATCATACCTTTATTACCTATGTATAAATTAACATAAAGGAGCGGCTAGGTACCTCCGATTAAAACGTCCGATTTAAAAGTATCGGAGCCGAAGGTGGAGTCGGAGGTTTAAAATCAATCGGAATTTTTGACCTTTCGGAGTCAGAATCGAAGCTCCTTAAGTAGGTACTTGGGCGGTTTCGGGCTTCATTTAACCCGAAACCGCCCAAGTACTCGCGTGACGGGGAGGGGGGGAATTTTTCAATATTAATAATATTTGATGTGATGCAAATCATTTTGGTAAAATACTTTTTTGTCGAGGTGCTAAGCATGGTAATTTTTATAATTTGTCTTCTAACCGTCTGGCGCCATAAACTTTGTCGCCCTTCATTATGCTGCATTAGGCATTTGCTTGGCTTGCCCTGCCATAGGTCGGGCCCTGCCACCTGCCACAGAGCATTGTGGAGCATGTTTCCAATATGTTTTACACAGAAGTTAAATTGTAACATAAACTACCTTAATATAAACCCAACTTCCACGCGAACGAAGTCGCGGGCACAGCTAGTAACTAATATGTTTAAAAATCGCGAAAGTTTAAAAACAAAAATTTCTTCGTGTAAAACTAGTTGGAACTTGAGTCTCACTAGTTCTACAATTCTGGATTACATCGTACTAGCTGTGCCCCGCGGTGTTACCCGCGGCTTATTAGCCTATGTGTTAATCCAGGGTGTCAGCTAACACCATACCAAATTGTATTAAAATCGCTCTAACCATTTAGACGTGAAGAAGTAACAAACATACACACTCACACACTCACAACCTTTCGCTTTTATAATATTAGTGGAAGAAAAAGTCCCATTAATTCTATAATAGAACTGTGGAAAAGTACAGTAGAACAAGTGGGAACAAAAACTCCCATTAGTTCTGAAGAAAAACATCCACTACCGTAGAGCTATTTCTATACTAATATTATAAAGCGGAAAAGTTTGTTTGTTTGTTTAAACGCGCTAATCTCAGGAACTACTAGACCGATTTAAAAAAAATCTTTTTTTGTTGGATAGCCCATTTATCGAGGAAGGCTATAGGTGATATAACATCGCGCTACGACTAATAGGAGCGGAGTAGCGACGAGAAATGTTGCAAAAACGGAGAAAATTTACGCATACGAAGTTGCGCGGGACAGCTAGTAGTAGAATAAGTGGGAAAACCAACAACTGAGCGCACTCTCTATTTCCTTATCTTTCGATATCGTGCTCTTCGAGGCTTAAACGCTTGTGATTTTTTTCGAAAACGAGCATTCTTCTATGAAACGATAGCGGTAATTAATCTGACAGATCTCTAGATCTGCCCGGTCGCCACTGTCGTGTCGTCACGGACTTCCCTCACCTTAATAATACACACATCAAAAGTGTCTAGGGATCAAGCATTTTTATGCGGATTTCTTGAGATTGAGATGTGGCTTTGTAATAAATTTATGATTTTATAAATTTATATGGATCCTTTTTGGTGCATTTTATAATTTGAATCAGGAACTGTTAATCAAATTCGAGTAAAAGATGAAAATCAGCTGTCAATATTTTCCCTATAAAAACATACAACGCATTGAAGACATTATTAGTGCTACTGTTTCCCTACTACTGATTAAAACCAACGTTATTATGGAGCGGCGACGTCATTTAAGCAGGGAAGAAATGCTCAGAGCCGTGGGAATGATAGAAGCTGGTTCCCGGCAACGTACTGTGGCTTTAGCTCTGAATACAAGTCAGAGTGTTATCAGTCGACTTTGGACACGTTACCGAAGCACTGGTACCGTGGCTGAGCGCCATGGAGGACGGTATCGCTGCACCACACGGAGACAAGACCGATACATTCAAATCTTAACTCGAAGAGGTCCAACAATAACCGCCATGATGTTAGCCGTGAGGCTTCATCACTCTTCAGGGAACTTAATTAGCGACCAAACAGTCAGAAACCGCTTGCATGAAGTGAACCTTCATTCCCGAAGACCGCTACGGGTACCACCTATAGCAATGCACAATCGTAGGATTCGATATCAATGGGCTCTTGAACACAGAAATTGGGCAGAAGAACAATGGCGTTTCGTGTGCTTTTCTGATGAGTCTCGTTTTGGTATGAGACCGGATACAAGACGTATACGACACTGGAGAACCCCTGGACGCCAATAGCGATTAAAATCCTGCCAGGAAGTCCATCCTTATAGTGGTGGAACCATCATGGTATGGGCGGGTATTTGGATCGGCGGAAGAACTGAGTTGATTTGGATCAGAGGCAACCTCAACGCTCAAATTTATGCTGAGACGATTGTATCAGACGTCATCGTTCCTCTACAAGTGCAAATCGGTCCCTTATTTCAGTTAATGCATGATAATGCACGACCGCACACCGCAAGAGTTGTAAGACAGACTCTCGCCGCAGCTAACATCAATGTCCTGCCCTGGCCTGCTCAGTCGCCAGACTTGAACCCGATTGAGCATGCATGGGATATGCTACAGAGAAGAGCTCTGCCGAATATGGAGGGTATCCAGTCGCAAGAAGACCTTTTTTTGTTGTTGCAACGAACATGGGCGGCCATTCCACAGCGTGATTTGGATGAACTCATTTTGAGTATGCCAAACCGATGTTCTTGTGTTGTTAGTGTTCGCGGTAGAAACACGGATTATTAATTGTTTAAGTTACCCAATAAAATTTTAAAGAAAACTGTTATTTCAGTCTTTTTTTCGAACTTTAATGTTAGTGGTTCAAATGTCAAAAATCCCTTTATTAGGAAAATGGCAAATTTCTTTATTAATGCAAAGGTGACTTGGTTTATCGTTACTGTGACAAACGAAAACACTTTATTTGATGAATCCTTAAAGAAATAAAAAAAAAAAAATCAATCAGGAGAAAAGTTATTGCAAAAATATATGTTGATCCCTAGACACTTTTGATGTGTGTACAATTAGTTATAATTAGGAACTTAGGGAGCTCGCAGAGTATGACGCAAAATGGTGCATTCATTTATATTAACCCATATTATATCAGCTAGACACGGGTCTCCACAGTAGAGCCTACTTATTATAGATCCTGGGGGTAATTGCCATTGTCGCGAGCGGATTGGCGATCGCAGTAAGGCTTTATAGTACGCAGACGCTACTGCCCGACCTCTGGTATGAAATTCGTTAGTTGCCTTGCCGACACCCACGGTAAGAAATGGGGTGGTGCTATACTTAAGCCAGTACCACACGGCAACTGGGCAAATGGTGCATAAGTAATGAATGATGGTTGCGTGTGTGTCATACTCATTAATGATGATATATAGATGTCTTATACACATAACCTTACCGCTATTATTGCAAATCTGGTAGTTTATGAGAATAGATGGATCGAAGGATGTTTGTTTCTCTTTCATGCAAAAACGACTGAACAGGTTTACTTTTAGTCGTAACTTTAATATGTAGCCTTACTGCAATTCAGATATATAAAGTAAGCACTACTTTATATATCTGAATTGCAGTAAGACTATAAAATGGCATATAACGCTGGAAAAGCCACGGGGAAACCCATCTATACTTCTATACTAATATCATAAAGAGGAAAGATTTGTATTTTTGTATGTAACCAATAAACTTAAAAACTACTGGACCGATTTCAAATTCTCAGGTAACATAGGTTACTTTTTATACTTGTATTTCCACGGGAACGGAACCTACGCGGGTGTAAACGCGAGACCTGCGCTAGTTTAATAATAAAGGACAGGGAGTGAGGTATGTTATGTAGTGATACTTCTTCCATTTCCCAAAAAACCGGGAGTCCAGACGGTACAATTTAAATTCCGTAAGTACTTCGCTTCGTTCGAGCAACAAAGACGCGACGGCTTATCCGTTATGTGGCCGTTGCTCGAGCGCGCTTTTATAACGCTTAACTCAAGCACTTTTTTACAATATAAGAAATTGAACCCAATGTTTGTTTTAAAAATACACTTCTCACTAAAAAGAAAGACATACATAATACATGCCATATCGTCCAATATTATCATAACAATGTGAGTAACGCGAGCACGGACGGATGGATGGTTAAGTTTTTATGTTTGACAATACATAATGCAAGCGAGTATAGAATTATGGGCTTTCTTGTGAATTTAATTTCATTGATTTGTTTTTGTTACTGAATCATCGAGGGATTTATTGAGCGTAAAAGTATAGCTTTGACAAAACGCTGCTTAGAAAAAGTTTGATTTCCTTGTATACCTACTCTATTTCAATTATGAAGTCCTTTTTGGCATTTTTCAAGTTGCTGGGAATCTAACACTTTAATTGACACACCCAGAGGTCAAACCCAAAACGATTGGCGCCTGTCAGCGCCGCCTTCCACCAGGCTACGAACCGGATTATTTGGTGGCAGACCACTAAATGATCCTCAGAAATGGGGGAATGATTAAGAGGAAGATTTTGATAAACTTACGCGATTTGTACATATTATAAAATTAAATATACTACGGGTCTTAATCGCGTGAATAATTTAAGGTAAAATTGAGTCTATCCGTGACCACGGCCGTTGCAATACTGTAGAAACGTCGGGCAATAAACAAGGTTTTTCACCTTAAATTATTCACGCGGGTCTTAATCGCGTGAATAATTTGCAACGGCCGTGGTCACGGATAGACTCAATTTTTGTTGTATATATAATTTTATAAGAGGAAGATGGCGAAGAAACACTATTAGATTCGCTATCTATCCAAAATATCAATTCATACATACAAACAATTCACTTTCAGGGCACCGTACCTTAATAGGAAAAAAATGTAACCCTAATAGGATCACTTTGTTCTCTGTCTGTACGTTTGTCTGTTAAGGCCCTTTATCTCGTGAACGATTAGAAGTATCGAGTTGAAATTAAAACCATATACTCAGGTCTACAGTCCCTTTAATCTATATAATAAAAAAAGATACGACAGCTAAGACTCGATTCCTGAACAATTTAGGTAAAATATGTACCTACAAATTTGAACGGAACCCGTGGACGAGTCCGACTCGCATTTGTCCGGTTTTTAAGTTGTCGTAGGTACTCAAAATAATACTTTACTGCAATCAGACATTTTCGTACTGTGATGTATAGGCACCTGTCAAAAAGGACTTAGTAAATGGAATACAGTAACTATACTCAGAATCAACCAAAGAGCCCTCAGGCAGCGCCCATTATTAGACGTGCCTTCTACAACGACTAATTATAGTCTTAATAGTTTCACTGTAAGAAGTGTACGGAGTTTTAATAACCTTCCATCACATTTAGACATAGATCTCTTTTGTACCACCTCGAACACAATCAAAAAACGAATGTGTATGGAGTTCCTTAAATATAAATGTTGATAAACTTTCGCGACTTGTACACATTATGAAAATATTAAAATACCTTGTTTATTTCCCGACGTTTCGATCGTATTGCAACGGCCGTGGTCACGGGTAGACTCACCTTTACCTTAAATTATTCACGTGATGAAGACCTGTAATGTATATATTTTCATAATTCTTTAAAGATGCTGGCTGAACTCGTGACGTATTTATTTTTATAAGCGACCTCGGATTCACAGGCTTTTTATATTAACACATTTATATTTTATTCACATGCTGTTGTGTTGTACATAAGTATATAGTTGCACACAAATTGTTACCTGTATTTTCATACCTATGTTTTTCAACATCAATAAGTGTAGGCTTGTTTTTACTAAATTGTTTTTGTACTTTTGTAACTCAATGTATTATTAGCCTGTAAACCTTCCAATAAGTAAATTGTAAAAGCAAAAAAGATGTCCGTCTCGTTTTGGATTATTAGAAACCAATTCCATAATTATAATGTGTGGCGATTCCCTTACTGGAAGGTTTAGTTAAATTTTAGTTTCATCGAGTTTTTGTTACATTTTGCACACCTGTAACGCCAAGACTGAATTTTGGTTTTATTATTAATTAGCTATACCTACTAACATTTCAAATTTTGCGTTGCATGATTAGAACGATTTATTATACGGGAATTAACGCGCATTGTTTACCTTAAAATTGCTTGACGTTTCAACCAGGTTGCACCGGCCGTGGTCACAAGCGGACTTGTGACCCTATATTATTAACTATCTGTCCCGCGCAACTTCGTCTTCGTAAATTTTTCCTAATTTTGCAACATTTCTCATTACTGCTCCGCTCCTATTGATCGTAGGGTGATGTTATAAAGCCTAAAGCCTTCCTCGATAAATGGGCTACCTAACAGAAAAATAGTTTTTTAATTCGGACCAGTAGTTCCTCAGATTGCCGCGTTCAAACAAACAAACTCTTAATTATTATTGTTTTTTATCGAATGAATCATGTCAGTCCTTAAATACGATTAAAGACTTCCGATAAATGTATATTACATTATTAATGATGACCTGCATGATAAAATAATCAGATGAACTTAATTAACTTGAACTGGCCATTTGGTCTAGTGGTCAGTGACCCTGGCGGCTAAGCCAGAGGTCGTGGGTTCGATTCCCAGCTTACATAAACCTTTGTGTGATAAGCACGATTATTTATTTTGTGTCTGGGTGTCATCTTATCTATCATAATTATATCTTGAGACAACTCACACAAAGCTATCTGATCGCAAACTCAGCAGAGCTTGATTTTGGAAACCAGACAACTGATAAACATATTTATATATTTCCAAATACATACATATTATAGATAAATAACACTCAGACACAGAATAAACCATCATGCTAATCACACAAAGGGGGGGGGGGCATCATATTCAACTGGTTATTTAACTGGTCAAGTGCTTGCATGACAGCGAAGAGGGTGCATTTGATTCAAGACCGGTATACTATCCACCATAACTGAGGGAAAGGGTGGAAATGCCAGCCTAAACACTCCAACCCAGTTCCAAAACTCTCAAATTCCCTCAAAAAAAATACCATTCGAGCCTGGGGGAGAGGGGCAGTCGCCCCTGTTGCCCCCCCCCCCTGTATCCGCGCCTGTATATGTTTACCAATAATTGTCTGGTTGCTATAGAATAGGTTCTGCCTAATTCGAAATCAAATAGTCGTTGCTATTGCGCGTTATATTTCTAAGCGCATCTCCCTGTTTACCATTATGACAAGATTTTGACAGCTCGCACGGGCTTGCCGCGAAAACGGAAATAAAGGACCCAGGGGTGTATTTGGGATACACAATGCTCATTTGGTCAGTGTTTAGTCAATTGTACCCCTGAAATGACGAAAACAACTACGAATCTCTCTTCTAATATTATTGACCTCTTTTTTTGCATCAGTCCTCTAATATGGTGTATAATATAGTGGTGGCAGCACCTTACCTGCATATACAGTTTATAAACAGATAAACATTGTAAACATTGGCAATTTGAAAAGAGTGGCCACGAGTTTTTATTGCCTGTTCTTTTCTCGGGCTTTACCTATTGTTTGCGAACAGGCATTACCAGTAAATGTAGAATCGACTTTTCACAAGTATTTTGCTTCCTAAGTGCATAAATGATTTTTATTTATTTATTATTAATTTATTAAAATTTCCATTTTATGCCGTGTGGTGCTGGCTTAAGAATAGTACCACCCCATCTCTACCCGTGGGTGTCGTCAAGGCGACTAAGGGATTTCACACCGGAGGACGGGCAGCAGCGTCCTCTGCGTACTTAAAGCCTTACTGCGATCGCCAACCCGCTCGCCAAGCGTGGCGATTATGGCAATTACCCCCAGGATCTACATACTAGTAGGTTCTACTGGGGAGACCCGTGCCCAGCAGTGGGCCATCATATGGGTTGATATGTATATGTTATTAGAATTATTTAAGGGTAAAGAAGGTGGTGGAATTAAATTACACCTTTATGGTGCAAACGACTCACACTTGGCCGATAAGGATTAGTCGTGTAGTGCCTTTGCTAGCACTAGGTATAGCGTGAAAAAATGTAATAACGATCACATTGTACCTAGTAATCATACTGTAATCTCAGCTATACTAAGAAATATCTTAGAAGATAGAGCACGACTTACTTAGCTTATAATTGCTTTAGATATCTTGTTATGTACCTACCGTATTCCATCGTCATGGTTTCTTAGTAATTTTACCCACATGTACTCGGTACCTAATAGGTGGTTAAATTTGAGGTCTAGTAATTCTTGTAATTTTGGGATCGATCTTACAAACGCTTGCGCACTCTACTAGAATGTCGTTATTGCGCTCTCGACGCATACTTGACGCGAGCGTATTTGAGATCGATCCTAAAGTTACAAGAATACAAAAATGGCCGTTTGAATCGAAATTTAACTGCAACTGAACTGCAACTGCATTGCTTTAAATACGTGAATTGACCCCCAGATAGGTTGTTCGATTCCGGGCCAGGTTTGGCTAACGGAAGTCTTCGGGAGGAAAGCGTGAATATATCGAGTTGAAATTAAAACCATATACTCAAGCCTACAGTCGCTTAAAGCTGTAAAAAAATGAAACTTCTAAGCTAACGTAAAAAAAAGATACGGCCGTTTATTTTAAAAACTGCGAAACTCAACTACAGAACTATTTGTAATACGTACCTACAAATTTGTAAGGAACCCTCGATGGGAGAGCACGACTCGGACTTGACAGGTTTTTTTTAAACATATTTTGACATTACTCTTGGAACAAGCATAGCAAGCATACACTTGGAACACCAGGATCCTTTGCGGATATCCTAAGAAGACCGGGAAGACTAAACTGCTTCTGGAGGGAGGTGGGCTGGCTGGAATAACGGCCGCCATGGCTCACATACAATGATCCACTAAAGAACTAAGTGCGGAAACCAAAACCTCTAACATAGATAGAACATAGATCACTCGTCTCATGAAGTTTTCTCCTGTAAATCGAATACATAAATCCTTCATTTCCACCGAAGAAGTAAATACTAATATTATAAAGCTGAAGAGTTTGTTTGTTTGTTTGAACGCGGTAATCTCAGGAACTACTGATCCGAATTAAAAAAAATATTTCACTGTTGGATAGCCCATTTATCGAGGAAAGCTATAGGCTATATAACATCACGCTACGATCAATAGGAGAATCGCAGCAATGCAAAAACGGAAAATTCACGCAGACGAAGTAGCGCGGGACAGCTAGTACTTTATAATAATGGTAAAAAACTTGATGACGCATTATTATTGCGGAGGTAAACAATCAAGATGTGATAAAAATTATCTCACACGATTATATAAGTAATATTTATTATAACAGTTAGGTTGTTGTGCCTACATATTTTCTATTCTATAAATAAATATTATTACATCGCATGTTATGAGAATAAATATATTAAATATGGTGTGTGAATTTGCTATCAGTTTGTAAATTGCAGTTATTCTAATTTAATGAGGGAATGAGGTTATTGTGTGAGCACATAAAATATATGTTGATACTTTAAAATATTCTAAAATGTAAAATATGGTTTATATTGCAACTTCTTACTTATATATTAGATATATTTCGAGACTTAATCGCGTGAATTATTTAAAGGTACGAAGCTTTTATTTACCCGACGTTTCGATCGAATTGCACCGACCCGTGACCACAATCGGTGCAATTCGATCGAAACGTCGCGTCTGGTAAATAAAAGGTTCGTACCTTTAAATAATTCACGTGATTGAGTCCCGAAATATATGTAATATGTATAATAATCGCGAAAGTTTAAAAACTATTCTTACTTATATATTTCTAAAGGTTTCCCAAAATCATTAGGTATTAAGTTTAATCGTGAGATGTATAGGCACCCTCACTTTCGTGTTTTGTAAGTTACTTAAATGTATAGGTACTTTAACTTAACATAATTATGTTATGTTAAAGTACAAAGTTTCAATCTATACTAATATTATAAAGCTGAAGAGTTTATTTGAACGTGATAATCTCAGGAACTACTGATCCGAATTAAAAACAATATTTTACTGTTGGATAGCCCATTTATCGAGGAAGGCTATAGTCTATATAACATCACGCTGCAACCAATAGTAGCGTAGCAGCAATGAAAAATGTTGCAGAAAAGAGGAAAATTGACGCATACAAAGATGCGCGGGTCAACTAGTAATTTTATATGTATTTGATCTCATACGCACGAGGGCTTTTTTAACGACCTTTTAAAACCCGGCGTCAGCACAAACAAACTAATTTAGCAACTTCTAAGTAGTGTAAAAACACGTATTCTCTCATAAAACCGCGGCAGAGCATTTAGATTAGGGCCGACCGGATATTTCTATCCAAGGTTAATTAATATTCTTGTTTCTTGAGTTTAAAAAAGTGACCGTTATTGAGAACAGGTATTGGTAATCATTATTTTGCTCGCTACTTCGCAGGAATGCAAGGACGTACAATCTTTCCAGCGACTCTTGCGCATACTACTGGAACTATAAGCCTTAAAACCGTTTATTTTAACGAACTAATTTTTATTGACTGGAATGTTGGTCCAGTGGTTAGTGACCCTGACTGCTAAAGCGAAGGTTGTGGGTTCGATCCCCATCCAGGTTAAAACTTTATGTGATGAACACGATGGTTTATTCTGTGTCTGGGTGTTATTTATCTATAATATGTATGTATTTAGAAATATATAAGTATGTTTATCAGTTGTCTGGTTTCCATAGCACAAGCTCTGCTTAGTTTGAGATCAGATAGCGTTGTTTGAGTTGTCCCAAGATATTATTATTTACTACTTACTACCTTTTGCTCGCGGCTCCGCCTGCGTGAATGTCGGTTTTCACGATAATTATATAAGTTTGAGCCCCGGCTCGGGAAAGGATATATATCCTTTCCCGAGCCGGGGCTCAAACTATGTCCATGTCGGATTTCATTTAAATCGGTTCAACGGTTTAAGCGTTAAAAAGTAACAGACAGACTCACAGACAGGCAGACAGAGTTACTTTCACATTTATAATATTAGTAAATGCATTGCCGTGTGCCAATGTTTTATCTTTAACTATATCTATACTAATAGATTTGTATTTTTGTGTGTGCGTGTGTGTATGTTTGTAATGAATAAACTCAAAAACTACAGGACTGATTTTAAAAATTCTTTCACCATTGGAAAGCTACATTCAACCTGAGTCGTATAGGCTACTTTTATCCCTGTATTCCCACGGAAACGGGAGCTACGCGGGTGAAACCGCGAGGCGTCTGCTAGTATTGAATAAAAAAAAATCGAAATTTACATTTTCACCCGAAGAGACGATATTAATGTGTTTTGTAGTTCATTTAAATATAATGATATTAATGAGCTCACTTAAACATCACGTAAGCACTTACATCATACGAATACGTCATATAATAATGAGTTAATGACTTAGATATTTATGAACTTAGGTAAGACATTATTTAAAAAAAAAATAACAATTAAGTTATAAAAAATAACATAAATTACAACTAACAACGCGTACCTGGTCTTACCAGTAATTACTAAACCGATTATGATAAAATATATTAATATTATTTATACAGGTTCACTATGGTCGGTTATGTAGGTACGTGTTATGTATGTATGTTTACGATTTTCTCAGAAACTACTGAACCGATTTTCACTATTCGATTGATTAAGTTAATATCTGCATTTTTGTCATGAATACCTATAGGAATACTTACTATTTGTGTGCAGAAAGTATAGTGTGAAAATTGTAGGACATGAAGTTGTGAGATAAAAGACTTGATCATCGACCTATCTACCAAACGTCACGTTTCTGAACAATACATTTCAAATTTATTCTCGACTGCCCCGGTGGCGCGGTGGGAGTGTTCGGATACACTCCCACCGCGCCACCGAGGCAGTCAAAAATAAAAACCGACCCTGACTGCTACGCAAGAGGTCCGTGTGGGTTCGATTCCAACGCGGGACACCTCTTTCTGAGATCCACAAATTGTTGTCGCGAGTCTGGGTGTAATTTATGTCCGTGACTTGTATGTTTGTTAAGACCCCGCGACACAGGGCTTGTACCCTACTGCGGGAGTCGTTTTTAAACAAAAAAATATAATTTTTCATCATCAGCCTATCGCAGTCCACTGCTGGACATAGGCCTCTCCAATTGCACGCCACTTTGTTCTATCTTCGGCTTCTTATATATATTATGTAGATTTAAAAATATATATATATATATATATATATATATATATTTTTTTTTTTAATCTACCAAAATCACACGGAACGATACTATGTCTAAGATACAAGTAGTTACCTTCCTATTATCAAGATGTATCTATGTTATTGATACTTATCAGTATCACTAAAATATGAATACTTATCTTGATTCTTCAAGGTTGTAAAGATAAATGGGTAGTTGATTTCAAAGTCGTTGTTTTTTCAAACCATAGGTGTAATTAGTCTAAGGAAGTCTGCAGTTCGTACTAGGTAAAGCAAAAATCTATACTAATATTATAATGCTGAAGAGTTTGTTTGTTTGAGCGTGGTAATCTCAGGAACTAGTGATCCGAATTAAATAATTATTTTACTGTTGGATAGCCCATTTATCAAGGAAGGCTATAAGCTATATAACAACTCGCTACGACTAATATAGAGCGGAGCAGCAATAAGAAATGTTGCAAAAACAGGGACAATTTACGTAGACGACGTTGCGCAAGACAGCTAGTAACATAATATACAGAAAACATTAACTTACGAATTTTAAAAAGCCTGTATACTATCAAAACTATCTTTTTCCAGCGGTTCTGCCCTTGTATACATTGGTCAATCGATAAAACGTTATCAATGTCCTTCCCCAAGATTTATGTCTATGTTGCCTTTAAAAAAATCATCTAAATTAATCTACTCTATATCTATGTTAATGCATTAATCATTGACGTAGAGACCAGGAATGCGCCTTAACCTAACAAAATAGACCACTCTCTAGAAAGAGACAACGCTACATTGTGGACTAAACCTGTCAAAGGCCACACGAGTTTTTTATTAGTTACTAGCTGTCCCGCGCAACTTCGTATGCGAAATTTTTCCCGTTTTTGCAACATTTCTCGTCGCTGCTCCGCTCCTATTAATCGTAGCGCGATGTTATATAGCCTATAGCCTTCCTCGATAAATGGGCTATCCAACAAAAAATTATTATTTCAAATCGGACCAGTAGTTCCTGAGATTGGCGCGTTTAAACAAACAAACAAACAAACTCTTTCGCTTTATAATATTAGTATAGATATTTACTTTTTAATTGATAGGGATGGCGCAATCCTGGTCTATTCATCAATGGTATTAATATAGGTAAACAGATTATAATGAAGCGCAGTGCAAACAAAAGTATCAAGTGTGGTCAATAATTACGTCTCTTATGTACCGTTCCTGGTAATAACGGGACTGCATTTTTGCGTTCCGTTGCAGCACCTTTATAGCCCTGGATTTTTTTGTACCTTTAAAAATATTCGAACCACTTACTGTCTGGTTTAAAGTGGTATTAGAAGCCATAGCCATAGTGAACACTTCCGTACTTTCGGTCGCCGAAATTCTGTTAGGACTCACACATTCAAACGCACCCATATTTAATACACACACACGCACAGAAAACCAACGTTCGAAATTCAAAATTTAAAAAATGCACTTTTGACCGTTAAAAAAAGGTTTTATTTAAAAAGTCATATTTTTAAATATGGAATAAAAACTGTTGAGTCAAGTGGCCTAAGTTAAGATAGTATGTCGACTGAGTGTCGGCGGCGCGCGCGCACGTTCAACTCACAACATTGAGCGTGTGTACAAAGATATATGACCAGGTAGAAGGGGTAGGAGCGTAGGTGTAATTGTCTTAAAGGTTAACAGTACATTGTACGCGAATCCATCTGACAGTTTTTATAATGATACATTGATATCAATGGTACTATAGTTTTCTTTTTTATATGAGGTACTCTTGCTAGGCGAGTTAATTTAATATGGCAACAGCAGTCCGCATCATTTATAGTTTATGAAAAAAAAATAATCATTATTATTTAACACTAGCTGCCTGCGCCGGCTTCGCACGGGTGTCTTAACGTAGTTTTTTATACCTTGAGTTACATTATTGTAATTTTCGTAGGGATCTCTAATGGCGATAGAAATTTTAAAATCGGTCCAGTAGTTTTAAGTTTTTCGTTTCACACAAAAATACAAATCTTTTCATAATCAATGCGCTGATTTTCATTAAGATAGTTATTTCACTCAAGTTGTATTGACGATATGATCTACCTACTTCAATTGTTGGGATTCACAGATCGAGTAAGTCTGGTGGATTAACTATCATTCTTTAATAATATTTTTTGACCTAGATACAAGAATATAATAATAATAATATCTTGGGACAACTCACGCAACGCTATCTGATCCCAAAATCCTACACTTAGCAGAATTTGTACTATGGAAACCAGACAACTGATAAACATACTTATATATTTCTAAATACATAATCTATACTAATATTATAAAGCTGAAGAGTTTGTTTGTTTGAACGCAGTGATCTCAGGAACTACTGGTCCGAATTGAAAAAAATGTTTACCGTTGGATAGCCCATTTATCGAGGAAGGTTATAGGCTATAACATCACGCTACGACTAATAGGACCGGAGCAGCAATGAAAAGTGCTTCAAAAACGGGGAAAATTTACGCAGACGAAGTTGCACAGGTCAGCTAGTATTAGTATAGATAGGTAATTAAGTAAATCGCACACCTGCAATCTTTATTGCAGGTGTGCGATTTAGGCAATGACAAACAATCAAGTAGGTAAGTATTACTCACAATACCTAATGATAGTGCATAATATAATTTATGCACAATCATTGGATGTACTTATTTGTATTTAATAAGTAACTAGTATAAAATTGTAAGTAGCCTTTTATCGTCATTCATTGTCGTTAAAAAAAACAAAACTTGTATTTATTACCAACCTATAAAATAATACATATCAAGACAATAAACACGAATTAGCTTAAAAATCAGTTCAAGGTTGAAAGATTTGAAATCACTAATTTATTGCTTTTGCCGTTTATGTACTACCATAACTACTTACCCCACAGACAAACTGTGTAAACAGTTTTGTGGGACAATGATACTGTATGTATTTAAGATGCATGTTTATTAATATTCAATAATAAAAAATAAATATAAAGGTACCTATTACCGCGACCGTTTTAAAAAAAGGGTACTACCTCAACCGTATTATAAACGACAAACGCAGCTGACGTCAGGGTATTTTTAAATGTCACGCTTAATGATAATATCAAGCGGGTTCAAGAATCTACAACTCCATTGCTCTTACAATGAAAAGCCTTTGGAGTTGAAACCGGTTAAAGAGAATGCTTTAACCTTAGTGAATGCAAAATTATAAGTAGTTGCTTTAAAGAGGTCCGTGAAAACTTTTTTTTTTAAAAGACGACTCCCGCAGTGTGGTACAATCCCTGTGCCGCGGGGGACTTTACAAACATACAAGTCACGGACACAAAGTACACCCAGACTTGGAATAACAGTTTGTTGATCACACAAAGTGGTGTTCCGTGTGGGAATCGAACCCACGACCGCGTAGCAGTCGGACACACTCCCACCGCGCCGCAAAAGCAGTCTATACTTTTATACTTTGATAATATTTATTGCAAAATTCTATAAAAATAAGACTTGTGGCGGAATAAACAAACTTACAGTTACAAACATGAACACTCAAAACAAACTCCACATAATTTTTTGGAGCAAAAAGTAAAACTAGTTATAATAATCTACAATATTTATTTCACACGCGATTCTGCGTCGAAGGGATCGAATATACATATCAATATTCATAGTATAGTATTAGTAGGTATTTCTTATTTTGTTTAATAGTTTTGAACAACCGCTACGCATAGCGGTCGATGTTTACAGGATCAACGTAACTTGACCGGATTGAAGTTGGCGAAAAGTGGTTGCGCAGATGCATTTTTTAGTAGTAAATGGTGACAGGAAGCGCGGGGCGGGGGCGGTAACTAAACCAAGAGAATTAGAGATGTGATTACGCATTACATTGTCATAATTAGCATTACTAACTCATGTTTTTTGTGATTGTTTTCGTAAAGAAATTGTTTTTTAAGCTTTCTTTGATATTTACTGTAACTGTTCTAAATTTAAACTTTTATGAACTCATATATATATCTATAGTATTTTTATATTGATGAATTAAAATTTTGTTACTATTTTTTATAGATTAAACATAATTAATCGTTTTCGTAAGTAATTTTAGGGTCTCATCTCTATGACATGCGCGAAAGTAATAAGAGTTACGTTGATCCAACTGTAATTTTATTTATTTATTAACTTTATGCACAAAAGTATTGTACAAAGGCGGACTTAATGCTAAAAGCTTTCTCTACCAGCCAACCTTTGGGTGATGTAACAACATAAAATTATATAGGTAGGTGCAGATTGTTGGCAGCCAATGCCGGTTACATATACAGCCAATGATAAATACAATCGATTATAAAAAAATAAAATATACACACATACGTATACGTAAATACATAACATACATACAAATATACATATATTCATTTTCGCGGATGTAGCAAAAACTTAAGTTATTTACCAAAAGTACTGCATTTAATCTGTGGCGGTACCCACTTAAAATAATATAAATAAACTGACACTTGACAGCTCGCGTCAAATCCTGAATCGCGATATAGAAGTTTTCACAGCTGCTAACTATATATACAAGTTCCCAACGTTAACTGTTGGGCCGCGGCCCGCCAGGCTTGATCACCTCGCTTGGTCGGAGGATCCTCCCTTTGTGTTGGAGGGACTTAACACTTTGCCCTCCACAAATCTTTCTCAGTATTAACGAAGAGAGTAAGAAATAGAGATTGCACTTGTACGCATGTATTTCTTGCCAGGGCTATTGCCGGTATTAGCTAAACTCTCTCAAGATTATCCCTTATAACTAAATACAGTAGAGAAGGGACTTGTATCACATCTAGCAATCCTCCGTCTATGTGAAAACAGTAGTATTCTCTGATTCATTCACGTAAGCCATGAATATTAACAAGTTAACAACGTGGTCAGCTCGCTATATGTCTGCGGCTCTATTGTGAGCGGAATTAGCAGCGGGAATACCAGAGACTTATTTCCGAATACAAATCGATACTTAGCTTTGAGTCGTGCTCAAAAGTATTTCTGTCGCTATTATTGAGTTTCAAGTGACAGTGACAGAATGAATCTATTTACCTAAATTGCGGCATAAAAAATAACTGAATGAAATTTGAGTATCGACCGAAAATACTGTAACTTAAACTGAAGCTAATCTGGAAAAAATACTTTATTTCAGATTAGACTAGCTGATCCACAGGAATTCATTGGTTGAAGCTACAACGCTGCAAATAAGGTACAAAATACAACCACTAGAATAATAGGCCACCTAAGTCCTTGATCCCCAGTGCGGGAGCTGTATTAAAAAAAACTGACAAGTGCGAGTTCGACTCACCCACCGAGGGTTCCGTAGAAATTTATAGTATATATTACAAATAATTCAGGAATCGAATCTCACAGGTTTTAAAATAAATGACCGAATCCTTTCTACTTTACGTTAACCTAGAAGCTTGATTTTAAAATTTCAAGGGATTTGTGGACCTTAGTATATGGTTTTAATTTCAACTCGATACCTCCACGCGTTTCAGAGAAAAGCGTCTTGACAGACATACGAACAGACGGACGGACAACAAAGTATTTCCTGTAAGTGACCTATAAGGGTTTCGTTTTTTTTTTGACATGCAAAACCCTAAAAATAAGAAAGATTTTGAGAGAAATATTCAAACAAAATACAGAATATATCGTTTTAACATCTCACAAAGAGGAACTGTTATATCAATTTCATTCAATTAACAGCTGACCGTTAAATCATAAAAGATTTGACAATCAATTGCTAAGCCCGTACGCATTTGGTCCTCGTGCCGATTCCCCGCTGTCACTCGGACCACTGCCTCAGTAGGTCGCTACTGTGTACTGTAATGTGTAGTTGATACATCTTGTACCATAGTTCCGGGTACGTCACCATGACCCCACTTACGTGATGGTGATACCATCATAATGTAACAGCAGGGTAAACCAATACGGAGTGTAACCATTGCAGAAGTTAGTACCTACATTTCAACCGGTACGGTCGGAACCTTAGCAATATTACATAAAAAAAAAAAAAAAAAAGCCCGCCTACAATAAGACTGAAAGAAGTACACTATTTTGATATTTTATTTTTATTTTAAAGTAAAATTTGACTCTTAAGCTAAAATCCGTCAATCCGTAGTCTACATCTACATCTACACTAATATTATAAAGAGGAAAGATTTGTATTTTTGTATGTAACGAATAAACTCAAAAAGTACTGGACCGATTTTAATAATTCTTTTTTTGTTGGATAGCCCATTTATCGAGGAAGGCTATAGGCTATATAACATCGCGCTACGACTAATAGGAGCGGAGGAGCGACGAGAAATGTTGCAAAAACGGGGAAAATTTACGCATACGAAGTTGCGCGGGACAGCTAGTAGGTACATTATATAATGAATCACGTAGTTAAAATGCAATGCGGTAAGAGATGACACAAACTGGCGCCAAACAACTACATTCAGAGGACGTACACGACGAATGTTTGAGGATGTCCTCAGAAATGTATGAGTCAGTAATTCAGGTTCGCGACGAGCGTGGTTACTATGTGCCCTCCGATCGAAGCGAACGCATCAAGGAGAGAAGAATTTACAACATGTAACAGGTGTGGTCCAATTCGAGGGTCTTCGTCATCATCATCATCGTCCTGGGTCTTTATTACCCCACTGCTGAGGGTAATGTGCTTGACGTGTATGTGTATGGATGTGTGTTACTTTGTGGCACTATACTTAAACACCAAATGCGTGGGCCGATTTTGATGATTTATACGTCAATCAATTTGTTTTAATCTTGCAATCTTCACTAAAGACATGACAGCAATCAAAATTCAAAATGGCGACGGCTAGACGCCATATTGTGATAAAGAAAAAAATTAAAGTCAACAATCTATGTCACGTCATTTTAGCAAGTTCACTGTGATTCATTAATGCATCCGTCTGCATGATTTAAGGTTATCTTGTTTTTAAATCTTTTTTAATCAGGCGAGTTTTGTTTTTTTTATTTATTTTTATTTAATACTTTTTAGTATAGTGTAGCGTAATAATTGTAACTACCGAAAATTAGAGTGAAAATAGTTGGTAACAAACTATAAATCGCTTCCCTTTGTGAAAGATTAAGCCTTAAAGTGCAAATTTTTGTTAGAGTCAAGTGTCCCTCCACCCTGCAGCTAAATGGTTGTTTTTGGAGATGTGGAAAAAATCAGGGCAGTAGATTATATAATGAAATTAAAAGGAAAACTATCACAGTTAAGTAGAATTTACAAGTTTACGAGTAACAGCAAGCCAAGTGAAAAATAACAAAATTTTCGTAATTTTCGCACTTGTATACTTAATAGACCATAAACATAAAACAGTTACCTTCTAACTGATCCGTCAACACACAGCTCAAAGTTCTGCACGAATTGCGCTGAAATTTGGCATGCAAATAGTTATCAAAACAGGATATAATCAAACACCAAAAACTAAAAACCAAAACTAAACCACTAAAGGGGCAAAATAGGGGTTCAAACTTAACGCCGCCGGTGAAGCCGCGGACGGAGGCCAATTAATAAATAAATATAAAATAAAAGAAACACACGATTTGTATATGAAGATAGGTATATCTAGTTACATATTATAGTAAAATAAACATAAATGGATATCGCACGTGTAGATAAAGTTTTTTTTTTTTTTTTTTTTTCTCTTTATTTATTTAGGGGCTTTTATCTTAAAAAGTATGCCAGCCCCATCATACCATATTCAATTATCGTACAGTAGGTACTTATTTAAAATATTAGATAATTTAAACGACTTAGATAAAGTTGACACAATCTTTAGAAACTCTATGAATAAAAACACTCGAACAGGTTTAACTTTTGTTATTGTTATTTTTCAGTAGATAATAAGCAAACATACTAACACTATATGGATTGTAACATGTCCGAAATAAAGATTATTATTATTATTATTATTATTATAACCAAAACTAAGTAGGTATTTCCGGTGATTCACCACCAATTGTTGTGGAAGATGTTACCTACAACCTAAAATCATCAATAGCGGAGTCTGAGTAGGTACCTCTACGTTACTATAATCTTGACTTCTATATCTAAATACCTAGATATTGGCAGAAGACTGTGATACATAATCACAGATTAGACTTCTTATCTACTTATCTATTTTTTTATGACCATAGGCTTTAGTCGCACTATAGGGCAATAAATAATGAACTATTTTTTTATATTTTATTCGTAGCTGTAAATCTTCCAAATCTTGAATAAATAAATACTCGGCATATACTCGTAGGTACAGGTGTTGGTACGTACATACAATAGGTAGGATAAATAATTAAATAAGTGTTAAACAATAAAACCCTAAAACGTGGACTGCCTCTGTGACGCAGTGAGTGTGTCCGACTGCTACGCAAGAGGTCATGGGTTCGATCTCCACCCAGAATATAACTTTGTGTGATAAGTACGATGGTGTATTCTGTGTCTAGGTGTTATTTATCTATAATATGTATGTATTTATAAATATATCAGTATGTTTATCAGTTGTTTGGTTTGCATAGTACAAACTCCGCTTAGTTTGGGATCAAATGGCGTTGTGTGAGTTATCCCTATATATATATATATATATATATATAGATAGATATTATAATATAAAAATTCTAAGTGGCAAATTTCTGACGAAATAGGTACCTACGTAAGCAGGTTTATTATGAAGTAGGTTCAAACGACCCCCCTCCCCCCCCCCCCAAACACAGATTTTCACACATCAACTGACAACTTGACGATAAAACTACTCGGTATTCGTCCTAAATCTGTAGGCGGAAGTATACATCAGAACTCAGAGCATGGCTTGCCCGTTCACTCCGGCAGCTGTATCATGACGTCATCTGGCGCCCGCGCTGTTAACACAGTGACGTCATAATACACCGTCATCGTTGGACCTCGTAGACAGAACTCGAAACGTTCGTCTGCCGTATGTTGGAGAAACGTTTAACTACGGAAGTTCCACTTACATAACAGTTTGGTACACTGCGCGTGCGCAACGACACAGCGGTTTATTATGATATTCGTAGGTGGCTATTACTTTGAAGTTTCCTGTATTAATACAAGTAAATACAATAAAAAAAGTACTTAAGTAACAAAATCGATAACATTTCTTGCACTTTCTTACCTGTTATTATTGAATCCTTATTTGATTCACCCGTTTATTTCGTTCGTTTTGTTTATTATTAATGTTTCAAAATATTTACCTACAATTTCTTTTAGTTTTTTTTTTACACGCCAATAAAGTAGTGTACTATGCGTTTCAAATAAAAAGATAATCGCGATCGCGACAACTTCACTCTGTACTTGTCAAAATTGTACCGCTAGCAACAAAAACTCCTAAGTCGGGTAAAGTATGTATGTGTATGGTAATGGAACGGACGTAATATTAATTTTCATTGAACTATGTACCTAACATTTTTTTTTATTATAATATTATTAGTATTCTTTATTATTTAATAAACACCAAACAGAAATAAGTAAATAGGCAAAATATAAGAATATTCTACACTTTTGTGGTCTTTTGTGATATGTTTTTTAACTAAAACATATCTATAATAGTAAATAGTAAAAAACAGTGCTTATGTATAGTTCATTAGAGTAGGTAGGTACTTCTGTGTAATACTAATGACACCTTTTTACGAATCATTTTATTGCTGACCTTACCTTAAACAATGAAATTGTAGTCGTAATGCGAATCGAAATGTCATCATGACAGTTATCAACTCATTTGAAACGCATCGTAGGTATTAATCGAAAGAGTCAACAGAAATGTAACATGACAGAGAAGACGGAGCCGGAGACTTTACACAGCCGTATTAAACAAGGATAAAACAAATAAAAAAAACAAAACAAACAAACAAATAAAACATTACTACAAATTCCAAACAAATATGGGTACGTTAGTACAGCAGGTACATTGAGTACAGCCATTAATTATGTACATATAAAGATACGTATATGAAGATAAGTTGTGCAAATACAGCCTACATTCCTGCGCGCACGCCGATGACTCACTAACTCACACATTCGCATAAACAATACAACCTCACACGACATCAACGTGGTATAGGTATCTACCGGCTTTCGCATTCAATGACTCATACTCATACACAAATACATACTTATCTATACATGTATAGTCACTTGTCCTGACTGAGAGACTGATTCATCAACACAGAGCCTAAACCGCTAGGGTTATAAACCTAAAATGTTGGTAGTTGATACCTTTTACGTCGTAGGCACTTGGAAAGGTTTTTTAGAAATTCGTCCCCTAAGGGGGTAAAATAGGTTTGCAAGTTTGTATGAAACTCCGTGAGTTTTGATAATAGATCGATGACTTTTTTCGTTTAAAATAACAGCGACTCACATTAGTCTTAGTTTTTTAAGCGGTTTATATTGCATGACTTAACGCCTGAATAGTAGGCGCCCGCAGGTCTGTGTCTACTGTTTAATTTGCATAAGCCTTTGAATTCGATGTTACGTTACACTATCTTCAGGGTCCGATATTCTGATCAAGAGCATCATTGGACTGTAAACCAGTCCCTCTTTTCCTGTGTATTCAATAAATAGTCTTATGTTAGATTTAGATTCAGAGTGGAAGCGAAATAGCGTTAAAGATACCGGCTCTCACCATCTTGGAACCCTGTTATCAGCAAATGCAATCGTAGCCATAAAGACACCGCGCCTCAGTGTAAAGACGTTGTAAGTGTAGTGTGTAGAAGTACCGACAGTACAAATTATCAAAATTATCAAGACCAGGCGAGAGTAGTTGAAAAACCCCGCGCCTCACGGAGACATCGCTAAGCTGCCATCAGTCGACCCGTGGCCACGATCGGTGCAATTCGATCAAAATGTCGGGTAAATAAAAGGTTCATACCTTAAATAATTCACGCAATTAAGTCCCGAAATATATGTAATAGCGTTAAAGAATCAATGTCAATAGGATTTAGTTTCTACAATTTAATGTAAAGTTTGTGTACTTAGGTATCTAATGCTGAAAAATTCGCAATTCGCATGTTTATAAATTAACAGTTTGTTCGAACATGTAAGGATTTCCCTTCAACTTTGCCGTCTGCGTGCATTTATGGTAAACAGAGCTTGAAGTTTATCGTAGACTAGCTGTCCCGCGCAAATTTTCCCCGTTTTTGAAACATTTCTCATTGCTGCTCCGCTCCTATTAGTCGTAGCGCGATGTTATATAGCCTATAGCCTTCCTCGATAAATGGGCTATCCAACAGAAAAAGAATTTTTCAAATCGGACCAGTAGTTCCTGAGATTAGCGCGTTTAAACAAACAAACAAACAAACTCTTCCGCTTTATAATATTAGTAAGTATAGATAAGGGAAATGTCATGGCATCTCCAAGAAACTATCAGTGCTGCTACTTCAGTAGCGGTTTTAATAAAAAAAATAGAAGAAAGCTGACAAGACGGCAAAAGTCCAAGGTATTTCATTGCCATGTCTTCATTATTAGTGGCTAGGGACCATTCCTCTTTCCTTCATTACAATCTTAGACCGATTCAGTCCAGGGGAGGGGGGGGGGGGCACGAGGACACTTATTAAGGCCCCCTAATAAATTTTGATACAAGGTCCGTCTAAGATAAGCTACGCGAGTACTGTCAGTATACATATTATTAATATCTAATAATAATATCTTGGGACAATTTATCCTAAACTAATTAGAGCTTGTACCATGGAAACCAGACAACTGTTAAACATACTTATATTCTTCTAAATACTTTCTCTAATAAATTACTCCTAGACACAGAGTAAACCATCGTGCGCTGATGAGCACGATGGTAACACAAAGTTTAATCATGAGTAGGGATTGAACCCACGACCTCCGGCTTAGCAGTCAGGGTCACTAACCACTAGACCAACAGGCCAGTCGAATATTGTTGCACCTGGTCTGAAGTGGGCTGAGTTTCCGTGTCCGAGTCGCGATGTCTGTGTGTGCATGCGTCGAGCGCACGTTGTAATTAAGTATTGTAACGAAGTATTTTACATTTTTTGACATGATATCGTCTTATAAATCGATGGCCATGAAAAAGGGTCACGTTATTGATTTGCTAAGCAACGGTCACGTTGATCGGTTGCTAAGCAACGCGAATGGCGATATGTCATCAATGTTTACTTAAGACGTTATCGTTATCACCTTATCACGTTAAATAGTTTAGGTATTAAGCAGCTCGAAAATGTTAGTATTAGTTCATAAAATAACTAAATAAATTTTAAAATTCAATTCAAAGTTTGCAGTTTTTTTAACACCATAAAATAGTAGCCGCCATGTTATTACGTCATACGGCTGTGTAAACATCATCAACGTAGAGAACAGGAATGCGCCATAATCTCACAAAATTGACCACCTCTAGAAAGAGACAACGCTACTCTGTGAACAATACCTGTATAATAAAATCTCTTGTGCGGCCCAAGATTTTTCTCTCTTCCACGCTTTTCTGTCAATTTTTACTTTTTAATGGAAAGGGATGGCGCAGTCCTGGCATATAGGTACGTCAACGGTAAACATGGTGTAAAATAAGTGTCAACTGTCAACTAATCGGCGTTATCTTTCATTCAAAATGTCAGCACCTTTGTTTACTCCGTTTACCCAGCCAACTGACGTCATAACCACAGAGAAAAATGGCGTCCACTGCGTCCAGCTTTTTCGTCCAATTACGCGGGAAATTTGAAAATGTTACATTTAAATGCATTTTTATGACACATCAATTGATTAAAAATTGTGTTTTTCCTAGTGACTAATTACCACTATTATAGAATTTAATTGCGACACTTTTCAAAAATGGCGCAATATCCTATTATCGTCCGTAAACCAACTTTACAGACAACCAATTTTTTTATATATTTTTTTTAAAGATATCTAGCAATGTGAGATATTGGTCCCACATTAGTAGCAATCCTGTTAACCCCTCCAACTAAGCTCAATGGCTCGTGTGAGGTGTGGGTTCACGTCGTTAGTATAATGGTAGAATTCGAACCCGGACCTCACGATTGCGAAACGAATGCCTTAGCCATTAGGCTACCGCCGCTTCTAAAATGAATGAAGGAAGTATGAAGATTAATAGCATTCTATACTCCTCCTCCTTTTCAGGTGTCGTGTGTGGCGTGAAACGTGAGGTACGATATCACACATGTGCAGCAGTAATAAATCACATGTATTATGTTTAATTTATCCTATCTGTATATCTAATCTAACATACAATACTTGAAATATTTCCGTCTGTCTGTTTGTTTCTGTTTTATTGACTTAAGTTCCGCTTGTCCGCTAGAAATGTTTTTAGTTTTTTTTTTTAATTATAGTATTGTCCGTACCTGTTGAATACAGGTAGGTACGGACAATACAATATTGCTATACGTATGTGTATTGTACTTCAAAGAAAAGGGTTAAGAATCTCTGTTGATTAAGGGGCCGCCGTGTGGTGCCGGCTTAAGAATAGTACCACCCCATCTCTACCCGTGGGTGTCGTCAAGGCGACTAAGGGATTTCACTCCGGAGGACGGGCAGCAGCGTCCTCTGCGTATTTAAAGCCTTACTGCGATCGCCAACCCGCTCGCCAAGCGTGGCGATTATGGCAATTACCCCCAGGATCTACATACTAGTAGGTTCTACTGGGGAGACCCGTGCCCAGCAGTGGGCCATCATATGGGTTGATATGTAAGGGGGCATTACACTGAGAGAATTATTTAGCGCTACGTACACAGCGACACGATCGCCGGCCTCGCTCTTCCGCACACAACCATTACTTCACGGTGCGCAGGAGCGCAGGTCAAAATAAAGTAGAATATTCGTTCGCACATTATGTTAGATTACGAACGCCATGACTATGACAATACGTAAATGCTCGTTTTTGCATTTTTCCGCAACTTCAAGATTTATTTGCGGGATCATATTAAGACATATCTTTAAATTTATTTATTTCATCTACTAGAAAACTCTTTGACTAGTGATACAATTTTTTTCGTGTCCTAATATTTATGTTTTCCATATAAATTTTTGAGAGAGCCGAACCCTGTTTAGCGTAATCTACCCTTAAGTTCCGATTGTCCACTTTAAGATATATTTTTAGTTTTTTTTTTTTTTAATTCATAGTACCTATTGTCCCTACCTGTAATATTGAATACAGGTAGGTACGGACAATACAATACTGCAATACGTATGTGTATTGGACTTCAAAGAAAATAGTAAAGGATGCTCTTTTGGTTGATGTGTAGGGCATACTACATACATAAAAAGCTAAAGAGTTTGTTTGTTTGTTTTAACGTGGTAATCTCAGGAACTACTGATCCGAATTAAAAATTTCTTTCACTGTTGGATAGCTCATTTATCGAGGAAGGCTATAGGCTATATAACATCACGCTACGACCAATAGGAGCGGAGCAGCAAAGATAACTGTAGATAAATGTTGCAAAAACTGGGAACTTTAAGCAGACGAAGTTGCGCGGGACAGCTAGTTAATATATATTTTGATAATATATGTTTTTAACATTCTCGATTTTTATATATATTAGATACTTAGATTAAGTTTAGTTAGTCCCGATATATGTAAATCTAATATCTATACTAATATAATAAAGCTGAACGGTTTGTTTGTTTCAACGCGATAATCTCAGGAACTAGATACTGGTTCGAATTAAATTATTTAACTGTTAGATAGCCCATTTATTGAGAAAGGTTATAGGCTATATAACATCACGCTACGACCAATAGGAGCGGAGCAGCAATGATAAATGTTGCAAAAACGGGGAAAATTTGCGCAGACGAAATTGCGCGGGTCAGTTAGTCATTTAAATTACATGTTATGATTTTGACAAACGGATCCATCTTCTCGGTTGAAATTGACGTGTTTTTTTTTATTTCTACCGCTTCCTTTGCCATCCTGGAAAAGCGACGGTCAGTGGAGAGGATGTGTGTGTGTGGTTTGTGTAGTTCAATCCAGTGATTGGATCCCGCATCTTCATGGAGGCGACGCTGAGCTGAACCAGTCTACCCTATCTCGGTCTCGCAATCAAGAGGTTGTGGGTTCGAATCCTGACCATTATACTACCGACGTGAACCCACTCCTAACACAAGCCATAGAACTTAGCTGGAGGGGTTAACAGGATTGCTAGCAATGTGGGACCATAACTCTACATTACTAGTTATCTATTTAAAAAAAAAAAAACTGTCGGAACGTCGGGCAATAAACAAGGTATTTTACCTTAAATTATTCACGCGATTAAGACTCGTAGTATTTATAATTTTATAATGTGTAAAAATTGCAAAAGTTTATCAACATTTATAATAAATATATGAGGTCGGTACCTATTTATTTACGACAAAACACAATAGAATAGAATACTTATTACAAAAATTAACACTTTTTGGATTTCTTAAGATGGTTCTTGTACTACTTACCGTGTTATTAGTGGTGCCCGATGTCCCGCTTTCGGCGATATTTTCCATTTTTTCAGCAATTTCATGACGTCTCGCGCCAGCACCCTGAGCCTCGATATTATGAAGATTGGGTTTTATCATTTCCATTACTATTAGTACAACGAACATAATATACTTATAGTTAAAAAAAATTAGGTATTAGCGTCTGGGACGGGTGTTGGACGGGTGACAAGAGGTTTTTCTTGTCAAAGGTTGCCAGTAACCACAGAGTAAGTAATTACTTCGTTTTACCAGTAACCACTGACTTCTGTAGTTATACTCTATAGGTCAATGCCAACAACTCAGCAACTCCGAGTTTTAAATTCTCTCTGACTACGTTGACCAAAATGACAGTATGAGCAAACTCTTGGCCATCTCTTAGCAAACCCATCGAAGTCGTTGATTGATTAAAATTATGAGTTTTAACCGCAACCGCAATACATTGGGGAATATTAATGAGTATTGTAAGTACCACAAATTTTATGCGTTGCTTCTACAACAGTCAATTACAGTCAACAAGTTTTATATTCTCTTTGCAGTCATCTTTCAAAGAGAGTATAAACTTCATGATATCATCTATAGAGGCTCAAAAAAGACAAAGTTTATTATAAAAATGACCATTGACATAATTTTATTTAACATCTTTTTCCTACACTGAAGATATTATTACACTAACCTGATTCTGAATCTCCCTACTGAACTACTGAACTTCTGAAGGCGCAGTGGGAGTGTATCCGACTGCTACGTAAGATAAAACTTTGTGTGATGAGCACAATGGTCTATTCGGTGTCTGGATGTTATTTTTTTTTTTTTTTTTTTTTTTTTTTTTTTCCATTTATTAGGGTAAAAAAACAGTGTGGAAATACATATTACCATACAGAGTAATAATAACTACACTTACTAATTTCAACACCAACAACATTTACCACATATTAATGAAAGAAATGATCGTATGTTAGTATTGAGGTTGAAAAAATTACTTAACAGCTAGTGTAATGATTAGTTTTACAATAATAAAAAAAAAGTTTCCCGGTAAGACACAGTTCTACAACAATTTATCATCTAATTCTTAACACTAATACAGCGTGAGTTAATTAATTACTACTGCACAGAACATCAACGATTTTCTTTTTAAATGTGCTAGGTCTCGTTGCCACTATATCGATTTCATTAAAAAGTGTATTAAAGGACTGTACTAGTCGGTGTAGTGGTGAACGTTTACCAGCATTGGTGCGGCATCGAGTAGTTGCAAATAATTGAGTTGGCTTGCGACAGTGAGTTCTAATAGGTACTCTGTAGCTCAGCTTATCAATAATAGGGATACAATCATATCTGTTATGGCAAAGATCATACAGTATCATTGCTTCAAGCTGCTTCCGCCTATCTGTAAGCTTAAGAAGTTTATATTTCTTGAGTAGCAGTCCATACGATGCTCGACTATGGAAGCATCTGTAGTGCATAGTGCGTAAAAAATTTTTTTGTACTCTTTCTATGGTGGCAGTATATTTATCGTAGTAAGGGTTCCAAACGGACACACCGTATTCTAACTGAGACCTGATCAAGGCGTTGTAAAGACTAAGATATGTAGTAGGTTGAGTGAATTTTATACACGATCTCATAACAAGACCGTACATCTTATAAGATTTAGTTATAATGTGATCCACATGTAAATCGAGGTGCAGTTTTTCGTCTAATATAATACCTAGATCTCTAATTGATTTAACTGAGTCAAGGTTAGTACCGTTCAGTTTGTAAATGTAGTTACTAACATATTTTTTCTTTGTAAAGGTAATTAATTTGCATTTGTTTATACTAAGCTTAAGTTTATTTTTGATACAGTACGTAGTGAGACGATCAAGGTCAGATTGAAATTTAATGTGGTCATCTATATTATCTATGGCATGAAATACCTTTAAATCATCTGCATACAGGAGAAAGTCACAAAATTTAAAACAATGGTATATGTCATTAATAAATAATGTGCAAAGGAGTGGACCTAAGATCGATCCCTGAGGCACACCGGAACTTATTGTAACAAAGTTTGACTCATAACCATTTATTACGACTTTTTGGGTGCGATTTGTTATGTATGATTTAAACCAGCGCCACAAGCTTCCATGGATGCCGTTGAATGCAATCTTCTCTAGTAATATTTGATGATCCACTCTGTCGAATGCTTTTCTAAAGTCTGTGTAGACACTATCGATTTGTTTGTTACAGTCCATAGCTTCAAAGAGATATGACGTATACGTTAATAAATTAGTAATAGTTGAGCGACGTTTTATAAAACCGTGTTGTTGAGGAATTATGTTGTTATGTATGGATGGATATATTATAGTGTGCACCAGTCTCTCGAAAAGTTTGGACAGTGTGGACAAGATTGATATGGGGCGATAGTTATCCACTTCAGCTCTACTACCACTTTTGAAGATGGGGACTATACATGCAGCTTTCCAAGTATTTGGAAAAACGCCTTCCCGCAAACATAAATTAAAAATGTAGTGTATAGGTAAGTAAATTGACCTGGCAGTGGATTTAAGAAAGTTCGGTGGCAAGTTGTCCACCCCAGGGCCCTTTGATGTATCCAGAGTCAGAAGTTCCTTTTTTATCATTTCTTCAGAGATTGATATATTACTGATAGTTAAATCCGACGAGGGGTTAAGATCATTGAAATTACTAATGTCACAGCTATCCGTAACCGTTGATGGCTCAAATACCGATTTGAAAAAGGAAGAAAATAGGTTACATATGTCTTTTGGATTATCAGCAGTCAATCCACCGAGCGTCATTTTGTTGGGAATGTCAGTAGTTTTTTGTTTACTTTTTATGTACCTCCAAAAGTACTTTACATTACTATGGATGCTATTTTCTACGGATTTCATATATTTTTTATAACATCTATCTGACTCTTTTTTAAATCTAGTTCTATAAAGTGCAAAAATTTCATAATCAGAAATATTCTGGTACTTCTTCCAATTAATCCACGCTTTATTTTTGTTTTTAAAGATATGTACTAAGGCTGGCGTAAACCAAACAGGAAAGTTAGTGGACTTCATTGTTTTAGTAGGTATACGTTGTTTTATAATATTATATATTTTTTCATAAAAAATGGAGACTGCACTTTCTGCCTTTTGATCAGCGAGCAATTTATTCCAGTCAAGGCAGGAAATATCATTATTAATAATATTGTAATCGGCTTTATTGAAACAAAATTTAACCCTAGGTTCTTTATTCATACACAATATATATGAGTTATTTAATGGTAATAATCCATAAAAGGGGGGATGGTTTTCGTCGGGTGGAACCAGTGAAAGCGGCGCGGCTGTGATACGGTAATCTATAACATTAGTAATAAATAAGTCCAGTAATTTGTTTCTACTGTTCCTAAATTTATTCATCTGGTAGCCGTTCCATAATGATATAAAGTTAATTAAGTGTTTGTTAGGCAGGCAGTATGCACTAGAAATAACAGGTTCATAATATGTACCACAATCGCGCCATTCTAACGTTGGTAAATTATAGTCGCCAACAATCATAAATTCATTCACATCCATACATTGTAATACATGTGAGAGGTAATTAAAATGCGCTTCATAAATTTCCGAATTTAAGTTGGGTGGAATATACGCAGCGCTAAGCATACAACAGTAATTTCGTGACCGCAACTCAATAACAATATGATCTACGAGCGGTGAGTGCGCAAAGGGCGCGTCGGCGGCGGCGGCAGCGCATGAGAATGGCGTTGCAGCTAACTCGCGACGCACAGCCACCAGCACGCCTCCGCCGTCGCGTCTACCGCTGCCAATTCGGTCTCTGTCACATCGAAATAATCTATAACGCATATCTATAAATTCGTTGTCAGATATGCCTTCGTGCAACCAGGTCTCGGTCAATATAATAATATCATAGTCATGTGCCAGAACATTCATATATAAAGTATTTAATTTTGTTCTAATACCGCGACAATTTTGATAATAAATCGACAGTACGCTCCTATCCATAACGAAGAGTGCGGTTTTTAACGAGATAGTGCATATTCACACAATGTACTACACAAAACAGTATAATATATCGTGTGCGTACAGAATATAAGACGTTATTTATTTATATTATGTATTTAGAAATATACATATAAGTATGTTTATGAGTTGTCTGCTTAGTTTGGGATCAGATAGCTAGATATATATTATTATTATTATTATAACCTATAGGTTCTGAATCTACCTACTTACATTGAAGATTTTATTAAACTAACCTTTATGTTCTAAATCTCAACCGTGGTATGTAGTCCTAGGGATCGTAATAATTTAAATTATATTAGTCTAGGCTGATTAGGCGGTGACTTATGTATCAGATTTAACCTCTTTTGTAACGCGATACAGCCAGTTTCTTTTAAAAAAATATATTGTCAATGTCAGGATAAATTAAAATTATGCCAAATTTTGTCATCGTGTCATTTTGTATTTATTTTTGATATGTAGTGTTAGATACATAGATTAGAATAAATATAACTGGTTTGATAGCCATAGAAGCTATTTTTATATATATATTTAGTAGGTGTAAGAAATTGAAAATGCTTCCGGAATCATTGGTGACTCCTGAACTGCAATCTCTCGAAGATAATGCGAAAGGAATCGTTATTAGAACAATAAACCACGCTAAACATCGATTGGGTGTAAATCTCACTTTGGATGAACTTGCTCGTAAGTAACACGTTTCTTTCTATGTTTTCACCCACATATGATGTTTTTTAAACACGGCGGCTGCCCCGGAACAGTGCCGGCCCAAGATCAGATTTAGGTTGAAGCGAGATCAAATTTTGGCGCTCCAATATTCGTCGAGTATGTGCATGTACGACGGGGGATACGCCTGTACTTGTACGCGGCGTATCCCCCGTCGTTTCATCCGATACCGAAACAATCACTGTCCTCAGTAATAGAGAGACTGGACTGTGCCATAATTTCCTAAAATTTATCACTCTCTAGAAAGAGACAACGCGACTGTGCGGTTGGCCGCACGTGAATACGTACCTGATTCTTTTCTGTGATGTCAAAGTGAGACATAATCCGGTGACGTGGACCAAACAGATTTCTAGAAAGAGAGAACGAGAGCATTTTGTCTCAGTCACGCTTTGCAGCCCGTATTTACTTCTACTTCATACCTGGAAGGGAAGGCGCAATCCAGTCTCTATGTCAATGATATAAACTTAGTAACTCTTCCACAGTGACTGCAGCTTCTGTCTGGTCCCACCGCCATGATTTACCGCTGGCCAATATCCTGACACCTATCCCGGTTACCGCTAAGGAATTTCTAATTGAAGCCATAGAAAACTACTGGAAATTGACTAATGTCTTCAAATATTCCATTCAATATATTGGCATGTCTAGGGATGAAATTTCAGCTTATTACTACTTTGAGGTGACTATTTTGTAGAACTCATTCATTCATTTCAATAAGCTTTATTATACTAACCTTTTATATATAACACTAATCACACCGAAAGAACACTTTGCCAGGCTAAGAGCGCCAATAAAAGTTTAACAAACATGAGTTTATACTACTCTTAACACCATGGAAACAACTAAACTAAATTTATCAAAAAATCACATTGTGTACGAGACATTTAGAGATATCTCGTTTTTTTTTTAAAGATAACTAGTAATGTGGGATTGAGTCCCATATAACTAACAATCTTGTTAACCCCTACAGCTAAGCTCAAAGGCTTGTGTTAGGAGTGGGTTCACGTCGGTAGTAGGGTAGGATTCGAACCCGCGACCTCACGATTGCTAGACCGATGCCTTAGCCATTAAGCTACCGCCGCTTCGTTATTTCATGACATGTTGGTACCTATAAGTAATATCGACCGATGCGAACCGTGGCCATTGCCAGTGCAATACGTAGCATAACGTAGAAGTACTAAGTTTACTGATTTCCTTGTCGATGTGAGCAAGGAGACGAACTTTGTCCTAGCTACAGGCCTAAATGTTTTGGGTAATACTACTCTGAGCTTGTAACAAATTACTTACCTATATCACAATATTTTTAAATTAAATCAAATCAAATCGTTTATTTGCTAAAATGTGGTTACAAGAGATGTTACATTGTTTCAATCAAATCATGCAAATGTTATTAATCTATATCTATAAACAAGCAAAAGAGAAAAAAAAATAACTACATTATTATATTATTACATTTTAAAGTTCATGATATTAATTTGTATTTAATTAATATATTTTAATATATTTTAATTTAATTAATATAATGAACTTTAAAAAGGACCATGAGATTCCAAAATCCTCCAACAAACTGAACTAACTGATTTTGGCTCACTCATTGTCCGTCATTTTGAAATGACTAGGCCGCGGATGTAAACTTCGTATTGGATCAGAGGCCAGAATCAATTGAGTAAACTTTGACCTAAGTATAAAGCTCTATACATTTGTTAAACATGTGACCCTTTAGGACTGGTCATAATGCCGTAAACAATCGATATAGGAAGGTTCATGGGTGGACTGTATGTACGTCATTTTAAATGGCAGTAGGCTCCATACAAACCCCTTTAGGTATTCAGGACTGAAATGATTATAGTTTAAAGTTTTTAATGGCAAGCGGCGGTAGCCTAATGGCTAAGGCATCGGTCTCGCAATCGTGAGGTCGTGGGTTCGAATCCTTCTCATTATACTACCGACGTGAACCCACTCCTAACACCGGCCATTGGGGTTAAGCTGGAGGGGTTAACAGGATTGCTAGTAAGATGGGACCACAATCCCACATAGCTAATCTCAAAAAAAAAATGTAATATTATTTATTTTTCAGGCTATTTTCAGTCAACCGACAGCCGAATATCCAATAGCCCAGGCAACAGCATCCGTGTTCTTCAAAGTTAAAGAGCAGCTCACAGAGAAAGGAAAGGCGCCAGTGGTATCTATACTTTATATTACACTGGTTTTTAGGGTTCTGTTGTCAAAATGGCTAAACGAAACCCTTATAGTTTCGCCATGTCCGTCCATCCGTCCGTCCGTCCGTCTGCCCGTCCGCAGCTTAGCTCAGAGACTGTTAGTGCTAAAGTGCTGTAATCTTGCATGGATACACATATTACTTATGCCGTCAAAAATAAGAATAAAATTTAGAAAAAAAAAATTGCGTACCTAAGGTAAAAAATCACATCTTTATTTACTTAAAAGAATATGTAAAGTAGTGATGTGATCTTTTTCCCACACCCCGTGGTGTGAGATATAATTAGATAGGTCTTTTAAAAAAATTAAGGGGTTGTAAAGACTATTTTTCGGTTTAGGGATCCATTTGTATGTTTGTAAAGTCCCCCGCGACACAGGGCTTGTAGCCTATTTCGGGAGTCGTCTTTGAAAAAAAACAAAGTGAAATATTAAGCTTTAAAAGGGGGGGGGGGGGCTTCTGCCAGCTAAAAGGTTGATATTGGGTATGTGAAAAAAATACACGGTAGTAGTGCATACAGTAGTATAGTGCTATCACAGCTAAGTAGGCTTGACAGCTTAACTAGTAACAGCAGACCAGGTGAGGACTAACAACATTTTCATACAGATTCCATTCAAAAATACTAACATTTGTTAGTAGTATGAAACAAAAACAACAGAAAACCCACTTCTTAAGCCGCATTATTCGGATGGGGGACTACGGAACCCTACATTGTGCGTGGCCCGACATGCACTTCTCCGGTTTTTTATTTATTACAGAGACCTGACAGGGAAGGTACAGACGCGAACTAACTAAAAACTTTATTAAAATATATATATTACGGGTCTTAATCGCGTGAATAATTTAAGGTTAAATACCTTGTTTATTGCCCGACGTTTCGACCGTATTGCAACGGCCGTGGTCACGGGAAGACTATTCTTACGGGAAGTCTTAATCGCGTGAAATATTTAACCTTAAATTATTCACGCGATTAAGACCCGTAATATATATATTTTAATAATGTGTACAAATCGCGAAAGTTTATCAACATTTATAACTAAAAACTCTTTCAAAATTCTTAATACAATTCCTAGTGTGCATAAATGTACTTTTTCGTATGCTTGCTGTAGTACCTAGCAGCGGTATTTTTTCGGGGCACTAAATAAAGTGCCCAGAAAAAATGTCGCAACTAATCGAACCACTGGACCAACAGGGTTCATATTTTGAAAATATATATATTACGGATCTTAATCGCGTGAAAACTTAAGGTAAAATACCTTGTTTATTGCCCGACGTTTCGACCGTATTGCAACGGCCGTGATCACCTCACCCGACGTTTCGATCAAATTCCACATCGGTGCAATGTTGGGTAAATAAACGGTTCGTGCCTTTAAATATTTCACGCCATTAAATCTCTTTATTATTCGAATGTATGTCAAAATCGTAATGTTTAAAAACAATCATTCATGTGATCTTATACATCCAGGTGTACTTCAGGATTGAAGGAGACCATTCAGATCATGACGTCCGTATTGAGGCGCCGGTTGCAGACTGGATCCTCGCTCTCATACAAAAGAAGATCAAGTTCTTCCGAAGACTTGAGACAATGAACTTGTTCTAAGATCACAATGACATTAACGAACAGTAGGCCAAAAATATGGTCTATCACCGTACGGTTGAAATTCATTCGTAAACAACAAGGTTGATTTTCCCTTGCAATAATATTCTGACAGTTACTAATTTTAACCTTATTCTATTTTGATTACAAAGGAAGCGTTGTCAAAACTGATAGACCACTTTCTTGGCCGACCGTACCTACTAAACAGATGTTTTAAATAATGATTAATTGTTTTTGATTTATAAATACATTTTGAAATGAATATACACGTCTATTTATAACTTTTCTGTTCCCTGGTTATCGCGATAACATATAGCCTGTCCTTTCCCAAGCTGTAGATAAGCTACTGTAACACCCGATTTCATCAAAATTGACTCCATATTTTCAGCTGATATTATCCATAACAGATTTAAAAATTAAAAATACCTACACAAAAATGTAAAATGTAGTCTGAAAAATGTAAAGTGCGTCTGTCATTTTATTTTTTATATATTTAATATTAATAATAATATCTTAGGACAACTCGCACATTGCTATCTGAACCTAAACTAAGCAGAGCCTGTACCCCTCTTACCCAGCTGTTCCATTGATTAGTACCATTAATGGTACTACTGGGAATTTTAGTCCCACTAGTACCACTAATGGTACTACTGGGAATATTTTTGTCCCAGAAGTACCATTATTAGTCCTAATAGTAATTGGGGTAGATATTTACCCTGTAATATCATCAACTACTGCAGGTGTTAAAAATTAACCAGGACTATATCGGTGATATCAATATTCCACGGTTTTTGGAAAAACTGCGTTAAGATTATTTTTTCCGTTTTGGTCGCAACGTCACAATGGCAACGGTGCGGCAAACAGTATTTTTCAAGCATAGAATAGTTACGAATGCCCTAGCTAGAGTATTTGCTAATGCTAACTATAGAAACGTAGAATATGTATCATTCTGAGCTTGTTACAGAACCTATTTATTTTTTGTTTTTTGTTATAACGGGTCCCTCTGAAACGTATTTATTATGTAAGAATTCACAATTATTTCGCTATGATATTTTAATACGAGTGAAACCAGTTTTATGTCAACCAGCTGCATTAGGCCTTTTTTGTTTGCTAATTATAAACGTGACACGTAATACACCTATTTCGGACCGTACATTCACTAAGTATGTAAACCCGGCTACAGCACTAGTATCGTGTACAATGGTACTAGTGGGACGAAAATTCCCAGTAGTACCATTAATGGTACTAATCAATGGAACAGCTGTACTATGGAAACCAGGCGACTGATAAATATACTTATATATTTGTAAATACATATATCCCTACTAATATATAAATATGAATGTAAGTTTGTTTGTTACGCTTTCACTCGAAAACTACTCAACCGATCATCATGAAACTTTGTAAACATATTCTTTGAGGTATTAGAAGTATATATACGTTTAAGTTTACGCGTGCTGCTTCACGCGCCGCCTCTCCGTGAACAAAAAAAACGTCCAACGCGACGCGAGACGCCACGCCACACACGACGCGCAACGCCCTGCGTCTCTGTAAACAAGACCTAAGGGTAAACAGGATCTCTCAAACCCACATTGCAAGTTATCAAAATAAAAAAAAAACGTGTTAAATTCTCTTTGAACCGGGGCTGGCTGGTCAAAGACTTCTGACGTCTGATGGTGACATTTAAAAAAAAATTGTGATTAATTTAGATTATTTTATTTTTATGCTAACAATAAAGACCTACGTAATTTATTTTTAAACAGAACAAATAAATCAAATTATGGCTCTTCGAACAAAATTTTATGACTTTAAATGGACTCCTGAGCTACAATCTCTCGAGGAAAGAGCGAAGGGTATCGTTATCACCACTCTGATTCAAGCTAAAAACAGAGTCGGTGTCAGACAGAATCTGTTTGAACTAGCTAGTAAGTAAGCACAAGGTATAACCACACTATCTTTTCTCCGCGGCTTCATCCTTGTTGTAATATAGCACTTGGCCTTTGACTGGGCAGTTATGCGTATATCTGTCTTGTCAACTTTTCTCATTGCAGCCAACCTAAACAATCTAAGACGCCTAGCAGTCTTCCCAGGTTACTGCAAATCTCAGGGAGGAATGATGATGTTGCTAGGAACTGTGCCCGGTGTTCAGCAACACTGCTGCATTCCATGAGTGTGGGCATTTGTTCATGTTCCATGCTTCCTCTGCAGAGTAGGCTTATTTGTAGTCCCAATGGTGTGTAAATGCTTGTTGAGAAGACAGTGGCCCATCTGAATGCCATAAGGTTTGCTTAATTATGGCGTTTGCGATATATCCCTTTCGCAATACGTCCCGTTCGCGATATATCCCTTTCGCGACATTTCCATTTATATTTAAGAAAAAATATTTTTATAAGCAAGAAAAAAAATGTGTCTCGTTTGTGATAAGTATATTTATTCTACTGTTTGCTCGCGGATCTGATATTTTAGGCTTCACTGTGTCTGTCCGTCCATCCAGCCGTATGTCCGTCTGTCTGTCCCCAGGTTTACTTAGAGACCCTTAGTACTAGAAAGTGGTAAAAAAATATTGAAAAATAAAAATTTTGGTGTACCTCCCCCACACGTAAATTTGGTTGTGGGGTTGTGATTTTTGTTCCTAAGCTACCCCCATCATGTGGGGTGTTGTTAAATAGATCTTTTAGAGACTATTTTTCGATTTAATGAGATATAGGTGGCAATTACTTATTTTTCTTTCGCTTTAGTTTCTTATAAATTTATTTCATTACATGTATTTTCTTTTTGTTTAGGTATGCAACGATGTCTTAAATAAATACAATCATCAAACATACGTAAGGTTCGCCAAAATTAACTTCAAAATTAAAAATAATAAATTGACGATGTTATATTGCGAAAGAAATTGCATTTGTTTGTTTTTGACACGCTTTTATGTACCATAAAAGCACTGGGACTTTTCATCAAGTACCTACTTATACCAACTATATTTATTTTAAAAAAAAGAACGCAGACAAGACCACGGTCAAAAGACAGTAGAATAATATGCCTATCAACAAATTGCGAATGGGACAAAATGCGACAGGGTCGTAACGCAAACGGGACATAATGCCAAAGGAACATAACGCAGACGGGACAAAATGCCAAAGGAACATAACGCGAACGGGACATAATGCGAACGGGACATATCAAGCAAGGGACATATAGCGAAGGTTTTTTTCGGCGGGACTAAACGCGAAAGGGCCCAAAGCGTCCCCATCCACAATTTCTACTATCTATAAACGGTAACACTTGCGGAAAGGAAATGTGTTGTGTTGTTATTGTCCAGATCCCAGGTTGTTGTAAGATACAGACTGCTAGTTGTCGATCTTAAAAATGTTTCATTTTGGACACGCACCAGGTGCGCATTTGGCTAATTGCGCCCTACGCGCTGCTGATTCCTGTAATCTCACGGAGATGTACAAGGCAACGAAGACCTTGGCCGGGTACCGGAACCAGAGGAAGAAGAAGCCTTTGCCAAACAAAGAAGGCCAACTTATTGTGACATTGGAAGGGCAGTTTTGTCGCTGGCGGGAGCACTTCGAGGAGATCCTCCGCGTCCCGAACGACCCCGTTATAATGGATACTGCCAGCTTGTCCGCACAAAGCCTGGACATTGACATGTCTCCCCCTTCTACAGAGTAAGTAGTGAAGGCCATCCGATCACTCAAGGACGTCAAAGCTACAGGAGTCAACCGAAGCTACAGTAGTACATGGCGGAAATGCTGACATACCCACCGCTGCAAACGTGCTGACCCCCCTCTTGCGGAGCATCTGGTCAGACGAAGTTACCCGACGACTGGAATAAAGGTCTCCAAGACGACAGGAATAGGAATGTGTCAATTGGAGAAGTATTACTTTGCTCTCGGTGCCGTCTAAGGTGCTCTGCAAGATCATCCTAGACTGACTGTCCGGGGCCGTTGAGCCTCTTCTTTGCAAAGAGCAGGCTGGATTCCGACCCAACCGATCGTGTACGGGCCAGATCAATATCTTGCGCGTCAATCTCGGACAGGCGTCACAATGGCAAAGGGAAATGTATTTGAACTTCGTGGACTTTTGGAAGTCCACGAAGTTCAAATACATTTCCCTTTGCCTTCGATACGCTGAGGTGGGCTACATCTGGGACCGACTGCATGAAATTGGATTTAAATCAAGGCCATCTATTTTATTTATTTATTTTATTTTTAGGAAAATTATTATTAGGAAAACAAACAGTTCACAAATCATAAATACAACTGTGTTAATATCTGAAAACCATTTCAAAGTTTTCGCATGTTAGTAGTACTGTTATAGAGTGACACACGACGGCCTCGTTTGTGAGTACATACCGCTGGTATGCAGGAGTGCGACATGGGGGTCTTCTCCCATCTCTCGCTCGCTCGCTCGCTCTAAATGGAATCACTAGGAATGCCATAAACAACAAGCACCGTGGCATAGAGTGGGGATTATTTAGAGTCTTGGAGACTTGGAATTATGCCGGTGACTTATGCCTGCAGAGTCACACACGCGCCGATAAGCAAGCCAAGCTGGACGGCATACGGCGAGAGGCAAAGGAAACTAGACTGAAAGTCAACGCCCGAAAGACTTAGGGAATGAGGTGCGGGGCGACAAGAACTTTGTCGTTGCTCATCGGCTCAGAGGCTGTGGAAAAAGTCCACAAATTTTCATACCTCGGTAGTGCATTGGACAAGAGCAACTGCAACTGCTTCGCACTGCTCCGTCCTGTATGGCAATCGCAGAAACTAATTAGGAGAGTTAAGCTTAAGGTCCAACGTGAAAATGGTGTTGCTGTCCGGTTGTGAAACGTGGAAGGTCACAAAGAACATCTCGCGGCAACTCCAGGTCAGTATTAACCGTAGTCTTCGTCGTATACTCCGTGTTTACCGTCCCGAGAAAATCTCCAAGCTAGATCTATGGTAACGCTGCGGTAAGACTCCGATCGACCAGCAGATCAACGTCGCAATTGGAACGGTATCGGCAAGTCCTAGACTGGAATCCCCTAAGGAAAGCGTAAACGTGGCCGCCCTTAGCAGACCTGGCGGTGAATGATCATCGCATAGACGAAAAACATCAGGAAGACTGGGAACCAAATCAAGCGCGAAGCTCAAGACCGAACGGAATGGCGGCACACTGTGGACACTCTCTGCCACATCATGGGGTCATAGGAAAATAATGGATAATGGACCAGGTACGAATTAAAAAAGTTCGCAAAAGGAAAGTCATGACGTCATGCTTCCCCGCATCCTTCCCCATTGGATTGAGCTTCGGTCACACTTGGCCTCTTAAAATAAAACAAATTTTGATGCGTGACCTGGATACAGGATAACTTTGTATACCTACTGATGTTGCTCGCACTTAAACTCAATAGCAACAGTATCGATATCTGGTATTTGATATAATATCGATTAAATTGAAAATTTCGACAGAAATCGATTGACCTGCCAATCTGTATTGTGACTAGATTTCAATGTAAAAATGATGTTGACAACCTATCGAATATAATAATATGACACTCACAAGAAAAGAGATCTTATATGCGAGGGAAATGTCCAACTGCAAGCTGTAAATAGCAATTTATAACCCATAAATTGCTATTTACAGCTAGGCCACGGCGAAAATAAAAGATCCGCTGCAAATGTGACGGTTGTAGACGGATTGAAGTGTGGCCACTGGAGGACTTTTTTGTGCTGTTTTTACTGTAGTGTACACTGTTGATACATAGAGATCGTGCTACTAGTACTTTTATACTCCACAAGCTAATATTTGTACCTGTTTTACAGATACTGCATCATACGCTTGGGCAGACCATAATTTATCGCTGAGTAGCATCGTGACCCCCATCCCGATAACCACTGAGACTTTTCTTAAGGATGCCATTGATAACTACTGGAATTTGGCAAAAGTCTTTAAGTATTGCATCAAATACGTAGGATATTCTAGCGACAACACTTCCCAGTATTACTACTTTGAGGTGATTATTCTCATCATATGATCCAAGCAAGAAATTATTCTTGCTTGAGTTCTTCTCTATCTGCCTTCTTATTTTGCAGTCGTCGCATCGCTATTCTTTAATCTTCAACGGTTAAAATGTATATCTAGGTACTCTAAAAAGAAATTGGCGTGATTCCATCTTAAAATAGTTTCTAACGGATTTGACACGAATGATCTAATTAGTAATTAAATTATCAGTAATTACTTAATAAAATTTTACTGTTCGGCAATATATTCGGCAAAGTCATGAATACAATTACTTGTTTAAGATTTTTTCACTACATGGGTATTTTAATGTAATATTTTCCTACATTCTTAAATGTATTATCCTAACCAATATGTTTATTTTCAATTTTGAATCTTATAGCAATATTGTTTTTAGGTTATCTTCAGTCAGCCCTCAGCTGAATTTCCGATACCCCAAGCAACAGCGTCGGTGTTTTTTAGGGTAGAAGAATGCCTCACAGAAATAGAAAGAACCCCATACGTACGTAATACACAGTTTTTATCTTGCAAGAACTTGCGAAAGCTCTGTGACTCAGTGGTCACTGGTGATGGCGCAGACGAATGATAAAAATGTCCCATTCCTCCTTGCCGCTGAGAAAACGTTAAGCCGTCAATCCTGCGCATATTATACCTCCAGTCATGTTAAATTTCTGTGACAATGGGATATGACATTGAGAATATAGTTAGAGCACTTGTGTATTTCTGGCCCCCAGTAGTGATCGAAATCATTTTCGAGGCAAATTTTGATGAAATTCAATATTTTTGTCATGTTAACTAAAACCTATAATCCTGGCGGGCTAAGAAGCTGAGGACCCATTTTACGGTTCCGTAGCCATAATGTCAAAACGGAACCCTAGTTTCGCCATGTCCGTCCGTCCGTCGGTCTGTCCGTCGGTCTGTCCGTCCGCAGCTTTGCTCAGAGACAGTTAGTGCTAGAAGGCTAATTTTGCATGGATACCCATATTACTTACGCCGACAAAGTGAAAGAATAAAATCTTGAAAAACATTTTTTCAGGGTACCTCCCCTATATGTAAGGTGGGGATTTGATTTTTTTTCTCACCTACCCCATCGTGTGGGGTATCGATAGATAGGTCTTTTAAAACGTTTAGAAGTTGGGAATACCATTTTTAGATTTAGGGATCCGTTTGTGAAATAAGTTAGATTTAAAGTGCAAATTTTTGTTAGAGTCAAGTGTCCCCTCCCCCCCCTGCCAGCTAAATGGTTGATGTTGAGTATGTGAAAAAAATAACGCCAGTAGTATGAAATTAAAAGGAAAACTATCACATCTAAGAAGCCTTTACAAGTTTACAAGTAACAGCATCAAATAAAAAGTAACAAAATTATTACTAAATATGTGTAAGTTAAACGTTGTAATTATGAAACGAAAAGAACAGAAAACCCACTTACTACGGAACCCTACATTGTGACACATTTTTTTTTTTAATTTTATTCCTCTCAAAACTCTTCTCTTCTTCTCTCTCACATGGCCAGACATGCACTTGGCCGGTTATTTTTTTTTTTTTTTTTTTTTTACCCTGAGTCGACCTCCACTGCCATTCTATTGTTTTGTTATACAGATGGTGTTCAGAACTGAGGGTCATTACTTAGACCATGATGTCCGCTTCATATCACTAACCGCCGACATGATCCTTGCTATTATACAGAAGAAACTAAAATTCTTCAAGAGGCTCGAGTCAATGGGATTATTTTAGGATATAAGGATTTTAACAAACAGCTTTTTATAAATGATTTGAGGGAAGATGTGTTTTTATATTTTTTTTACGAGTATGTACGGTCGGCCAATGAAGTGGTCTGTCACTTTTTAAAAAGCTTCCTTTGTAATCAAAATAGAGGTAAGGTTGTTGTAACTGTCAGAATGTTATTAACAGGAAGAATCAACCTGGTTTTAAATGACGTGCAAATGAATTTCAACCTTAAGGTGATAGACCGTATTTTTGACCGATTGTCCTAGTCAATTTTATTTACGCACGTAAGTAGGTACATTTCTATATATTTTTTTATTTATTTGAAAGCTAGTTTTATTTAACATTTATTGATATTACTTATGTTGCCTAATGGTTAAGAAATCAGATCGTCAAGGGTTCGAATCCCATACCTATTACTATCGACGTGACGCAAGCAATTTAGCTTAGCTGAAGGAGGCTAGTAATAAGGGACCTACAATCACACATTGCTATCCTCACATTATATTTTTTTTTTTATAATTTAAAACAAAATGAATTAATATAAATAAATACATGTTGAATGTTGTATCTTGTTTTTTTTTCACAACCAAATAGGTACCTACGATAAAATAAAACAAAATAATAAGTGGGTACGCGGTAGGTACCTACAAATATGGCTATTTTCTAGGTAACTTCTCTCGGTTCATTGAATAATTTAAAAGTATCAACAAATGATTTATGCAACCGATGTCAGTTACTTTCACTACTATTACTTGCATCTCGTTTTAAATGCAAATGGATGCGTTTTGCACGCTACTGCAAAGATCCTATTATAATATAATTTTCATGGTTCGGCTAGAGACGACGGAGATCTTTTAAAATTTAGGTAATTTTTGTGGTTCATTTGTAACAATTTGTTTCAATCTAATATTGTAGTCGTTCATAATAAAAAGAACCCGACTGCAGAAAACAATGTTTTATTATTAATGTTGTTTTTAGGGTTCCGTAGCCAAAATGGCAAACACAGAACCGCTATAGTTTTGTCATGTCATGGCATGTCTGTATGTCACAGGTATTTTACGCAAAGACTCCACAATTAATATTAATGAAATTTGGTGAAAAGGTGTCTTGTCAGAAAGTTGCACAAATTGTGTGTCCCTCACATCGACGCTTCAAATCGTCGATGGTCCCCCACCTCCCCCGTATATTTTTAACCGTGAGATCTTAATAAATAATTTAAACTAAAATTATTTTTTACATGATCGAATATACTGTCATTGATTTATTGCCGAAAAACTGGGTTTCTCAACTATAAATGTCATAAATATGTGCTTCTGCTGGTGCAATTATTCAAATCAGATATGTTTTCATGTAGTGCATTATTTCTAATAAAGGCTCCGGAACCCTACATTGAGCATGGTCCGACACGCTCTTGCCCGTTTTTTTTTATGATTTACTGCTCAAACTGTTTTTAAACATATAGATTGTATATATTTTCGTATATATACTCGCCTTTTACAAGTTTTTTAATTTGATACCCCAATGCCCACACATTAAAGCTCATTAAATCCGCCATTTTTTATCCAGTGATATTCGCGTGATCTAATGAATGACATATCAGATCACTTATTATAATCGGCTGAGCCGTTGAGGAGTTACGAACGGATATAAGAACATTGAACTGATACATACATACTTACATACACACGTCAAATACATAACCCTCCTCCGCAATCGGGTAAAAATAATAGTAATTGCCAAATGTGTTGCTTATGGCGCGACTCCATTAAGCAAGTCACTTGTATGCAAGTGTCAAATTCAATACAACTTGCATCAGGTTTGTTGCATACAACTTGAACAAGCCTGTATGCAAGCTTTATGCAACTTGTATACAGATTTGTTTAAGTTTTATGCAAATTGTATACAACTTAGCAAACATGTATACAAGTTTGTAACTTTCATACAAGTATTTCGCGGGCGCTATTCCATTAGGCCAGTTGCTTACATCTTGTATACAAGTTACAACTTGTATAACGTATTCGAATTTGTACAAAAGAATAAAATCAATAGTATTTTTTTTATTTAGAAATGAAGTATGTAGGTGCAGTAAACCTGTTGACATTATATATAAACCAACAAATAAAACTAAAAAAAGAATAGTAGATCTAACAAATCCCAATTAAACATACTTACATACATACACAATATACCTACATAAATACATGTATATACCTATATAAATTACATATATGTTAGTAATTTATGTAGGTATATATGTTTTGTTAGTGTGTTGATAGTATGAACATGTTTCTAATGCAAGCAACTTGCACACACATGTGACGTCATTTACTAATGCGGAATAGCGGCTTAAGCGCAATACGAAAACTTTTTAATGGCAACCCTAATTATAGGTAATGATATGGAAAAAATAATGGGTAATGATACCTAATTTTTTTTAATATCATTACCATAATTAGGGTTGCCATCCATCCAGGTTTCCCCGGAGTTGTCCTAGTTTAAAAGGTATCCGGAGAGCGTCCGGGCGGGGTCTCGTTTGCAGTCCGGATATTTATAGAATTTTCAAGCCATGGGATGCTGCCGATGAGCATCAGCATGGCTTGCGCGCTGCGTCTCGAATGTAAAAATGTGTTGAGTTGTCCGGATTTTAAACTCCAAAATCCAGGGTTTTTACGCTTTTTGTCTTGTCTTGCCCTGGTTGTTAGATTTTTGAGATGGCAACCTTAATCAAACCAAGTCTATCTCAGATTTCAAGAATAAGATAAATAGGTAGTTATCTTATCCTTGAAATCTGAGAAAGATTCTTAGGAAGAGAAAATAATGTCCGAAATTCTATTAAAACCCTATTTATATTTTTCCCGTCCAAACGATTTTGCCAATGTAAATATTATAATAGCGGGTAAATTTTCCCGCATGGCGCACTTGATGTTAGTGACCTTCGAAGTGTAATATTTTTTTGAGACAACATTCCAATATGGATGAATAAATTTGGTTGCCGTTGCATAAACTTGATTTCTCTCTCGTCTTTAATTTGCAGTTGTACCTACTTATTTGTGGAATATAACGAATGATAAATGGTCTCTTTTGTAAGTATGTACTAGTTTTTGATGTTTTTATGTTGTAGGGTAGCTATTTATAACATGTAAGTACATACTTACCCTATAAATTGCCTAGGTACTGTCGTTAGTTTACTATTTGATAAATAGATAGTTAGGTTCCTATTGCATCAATTAAGTTTACCTACCTGTTCTTAAAAATGTAAGTCATCAATGAGTGTCAAACTAAATAACAAACATGACGTACTTACCTACATTTAAATACCCATAGATATATCACACATAACTCATCATATGTGACAACTAATATGCAATAACAATAAACTCTAAAAACAAATTCACAACAAGCAATTCTAAAATAAACCATGACCAAAATTCGACCACCACAATACCGTGGGAAGTAAAGACAAAAAAGAAAGATCTTCTAGTTCACGGAATCACGGTACAATAGACAACGCAAAAAGTTTTTATCACCTTTCTGATAATAGCAGACTTTACCTGTGAGCAGTCTTTCGCGCCACAATGACCCTAACCTGCCGAGCTGTCATTCGTTCGCGCATGCGCGTCGAGCTCGCACGAACAACGCGTTTAACCGCCATTTTTGTTTATTTACAGTGTAAACAAATCGTTTTTTGAATTAAAAAGTGTGTTATAGTGCAAAAAAGTGATAATGGTGCGTACTTTTAAATTAGTGGGGTGCTTCAAAGTGCCAAAACGTGGCACAAAAGTGGTTCCAGCGGCCAGTGGCGAGGGAATTTTCACAATCGACATGTCATCTACCTCCACTCTCGATGTTGTAAGTTAATTTATTGCAAAATGATCAGTTTATGCGACTAAATAAAGAAGTCTTAATAATGAATTTAAGTGCTAACTCTGTTGTTGGTATTGAGTTGTGTTGGCAACAGGTGTTTTGATGTTAAGTCGTGTTGTGAATGTGTTTGCCTAAATGCTTAATGATCGATGTTTTATTGCTCATTTAGCATTATTTAGTATCGTATTTAAATAATGATCTTTAATCATGTTTTATTACCTACATAGTTATGAGAATTAACCATGAGTAACATAACAGGTAGGTATCTATCTACATAAATAACCTAATAGTAAGTAGGTACCTGCGTACATGTATCCTAACGTAACTGCTCATAACTGTAAATAACCTAATTATTCAGATATCTAAAAAACATCTAATTCAAAACGCTGTTATTTCATAACAACAGTGATTGAATTCAGTCACCGATGTCACAAAACATCGGTAAATTTGGTTAAACCGGGGCCCGTGCCATGAAAATCGCCATCAATTTAAATTTTTTTGGACCTCTGGGTACGCTTATAGCACTGGCCATGCTAGATTTAACTATCATATGATCTTTTCAAAGGAGAAGCATCTTCCAGGAGTCCTTCTAGGGGAAAGAGGTTTTGAGGACCCTCTTAAAGCTCGAGTTTCCGGAAATATTTTCCTATTCCTTATCCACATTACTAAAAAAACCTATCTGCAAAATTTCAGCTTTTTATGGCCGAAGGGTTTGGGCTAGACGTTGATTTGAAAAATTGCCACAACTCCGCTCCTATCCATTTCGCTGGAGAGACGACCTTCGGAGCCACTGAGCCCCCGATAGCTACTTCAAAACTTGCGTCACAGAATTTTTCTGCCTATCACCCTTATGATAGATAGATCAGGCCTTGTACATGCTCAGAAACAGCACAGCTAGTAGGTATAGAGCCACTGAACTAAAAATGGTAATGTCAATACAAGTTCTCGATGTTTATAACGAAGTCACGTTTAGGCGCTTTTGGGCAGTAAATTCTTGGAAGTTATGTGCCCAAACACATTACTTAAGTAAGTAAGTAGGTACTTACGCAAATAGCGCTTTGTAAGCTACTACCTACCGAAGGTTTTTTGTTTTTAGACGCCCATTGTTGAGCAAAGTCCCGAACCGTTTCCACTCCTGTTGATCCTGGGCCACAATCATCCATTTGATCACGGCTGGTTTTACAAAATCATCCGTCTATCTGGTGGGCAGCTGGTCCACACTGTGTCTTCAGAGTCGTGATCCCAAGACCAGAACTTTTTTCCCCATCGGTTAGCACTTACGTGTCATGTGGGTTACTTGGGTTCGTCTGCGGATTTCTTTACCAAATATTTACACCTCTGTCTCTTTCCTGAGTTGTAGTTTGAAGTTCAACCTCTCTACCAAATCTTATCGGTCTAGCATTTTACGTGCTAACCTATAATATAAGACTGATACAACAATATTAGTTGGCTTAATAAAAATGTTAATAGTACCTACCATTAGCGATGATTAAGTGCGTACGTTCGAGGCTGTATCAAGAATCAGTCTGTTAGATTGACCGGTGCCTAGAGTGCGAGTTTTTATAATGTTAATCGGAGCTCCAAACGTCTTCAACGAGTCGATCGCGTTAACGTAAACCAAACATGTATTAGGTACACTGATCAGTAATTTACATCGCTACTTCACCGCTTATGCTGAAAAAACTGGAGAAAGTATTTTTTTTACCCTAATTTACTCAGGTGTACCCAGGTATCATGCTCCATCTTTTTCTTAACAGGATTAAACACCATATTTAGAAAGAGATGGAGGTACGTAATTTCAAGGTTAAATATTTGACTTCTATAGCGTAACTAACTTAACTACTTACTTTTATTATTCAGTAAAATATTCTTTGATATTACAGTGAAATTTAATTTCCAACTGCGGGACTTTTTGGCTTTAACATTGGTGACATTAATATTTTTTTGTTATTTTCGGGCTTTGCACTTTTTAAAATACGTAAGTTAATGTTACCCCTAAGATGTATGTGAAAATAAGATTGCTGTCTTGTATGTACAAGTCAACAATCTTATTTTCTCTGCAAGTAGCTATTATTTTGAAAATCCTCATAAACAGTTCTACTCGCCTTTCTCTTTATATAAATTATTTCATCCTTTCTATTATTTACTCACAATTCGCATGCAAATTTTAATTAACTGTTTGCTGCTATACTGCTAGAGAAAGTCTGACGTCATAATTTAGGTCGTATGCCATTATGTGCATTTAATGTTAGTTGTCATAACGAGGAAATTAATTTAGTAATTGGATACTGTTTACACATTAGTGACAATAGATATCTTTGTATAATGTGGCATAAGTCAGGAACTGATGGACGAATTTGAATAGTTATTAGCTGTATTTGATTAAAATCCGTTGAGACTTGAGATTTTATCTGTAAGTTTTAAGTTTTTGTGGAGTGGATTGCAGAGTCACATCATCATGGGCCCTTGGCCTGAGTTTAAGCCCGTATACGGCCATAAAGTCCATGTTAACACACATTTTGAAGTCTGAGCTACCGGGCGTCGCTGCCCGTTGTGTGATCCCACCCGTAAGATCGACTGCTGATCGACTCTCTTAAAACAAGTTCTACAACATGCTTTTGAAATGAATAATATTACGAGGCGATAAACGACTGCAATTTTCCATGTACTTAAATCTTAAATAGATCAGCGAAGCTTATTAAGTCTTTCGGGCTATAGCTATAGTTTATAGCTATTATTTACATATATTGATTTTAATCTAACCCTAATATATGTACAAGTTATTTCGTGCCCAGGTGCATTAAATGCCCCTGACATAGGAAAATGAATAAATCCTAGCGATAACTTATTTTAATTTTATTTCAACCTAGCGTTCGTAATTATGAACAAGTACCTAATTTTGTGCTCAGATCACGACAGACCACAACGGCCGTGACGGTAGGCGACGCGTCGCGTGTCGTTAAGCTAAAAGTCGTAGCCAGCACGTCCAATAAATAGCTCAATCTTCAAATAAGAACCAAAACACTTACCTCTTTATTATAAAAAGTGCATTCAAACGAATGTTTCTGTTTCAAAGCTATGATGTTAATAGAATCAAACATGCATTACCTAACCCTGTTACCTTGTCCTTTAAGCGAAGGCTGGAAGTTCTTTTACCACATATCAGTTGTTTACGTAGCCTTTCTTCTATAATGCACTGTTTAGTTATACTGTTCTCATTCACATAATAATTGTATTCAATTATATTGTTTACTACAGGCTAAATATAGACAGCCTTATCATCTGGAAAGACGTGTCTGGCATTTAACTCATTGAATATATTAACAATACAAATCCCATTTGTGGTGATTTATAGAGGACCTGATAAAGCACGAATTGCCTGATTAAGTTGAGACATAATATCACTTAGCATAGATACACCTATTTTAGTATAAGTTCTTGTTTAACAACAAGGCTTAAACAAGGCTAGCTTTTATCAATACGTCTGTGTTCTTTTCTCTTTATTTCTCTCAATAAGTTATTACTATTATTCATCATCATCATTATGTACATTTCGGTTGATAATAAAAACCTAATTATTGCATGTGTGCTTATGAATTTTAATGATGCATGAGAAGAATCCTAAGACTTTAGGTATCTTCTATGGTTTTACGTACGGCTTTTGATTGTGTTCTTCATGAAACATTGAATGGTGTAAATTAAAATTGAACCACTATTGGCAATTATAATGTAAAAAAACTACACTCGGTGTTTCTTCCAATTTAAGTGAAGGAAATAAGGTAATAGACGTACTTGATATCTGTGGTAAAAACTGGTATGCCGCAGGATTCTATTCTAGGCCCGTTTGTTGTTAATTTATATAAATTACTTACCACATTTAGTAGGTACTGTGTGATGGAAGACACACACAATCTTATTTAGATAAAAGCGCTAACAAACAGGCGTATGAGACAAATGTAAATAAGGCTATCTCAGAAGTAGTTAACTGGTATGTTAACAACCTACTCTTGAATAGGGGCAAGACTAAAGGTAGATTCATAACACTAAACGTAAAAGCAATAAAAGTCACGTTATAGATAAAAGGAGATATCGTCCATGTAAAATGGAGTTTACATATTTAAGACATTACATGACCTACACATATGCTTCAGTGGATTATTTATTATTAATAATAATAATAATAAAAATCATTTATTCACTTAGGAAGCAAAATACTACACTTGTGAAAAGTCGATTCTACATTTACTGGTAATGCCTGTTCGCAAACAATAGGTAAAGCCCGAGAAAAGAACAGGCAATAAAAACTCGTGGCCACTCTTTTCAAATTGCCAATGTTTACAATGTTTCTCTGTTTATAAACTGTATATGCAGGTAAGGTGCTGCCACCATTATATTATACACCATATTAGAGGACTGATGCAAAAAAAGAGGTCAATAATATTAGAAGAATACACGAGATCGGATACATCAGCCTCAATGGGCACAACATAGTAGGAGCATCCACTTACGATATAAAAACTTTATGTGCTTAAATATTGGCCAATTTACTGCTACTTAATGAATAAGTATACATGTATTAATATTAATTAGGGACAATCGCAACCCTGCAGCTTAGATAGTCATAAAAAATATATCTTTTTTAATGGTTACCTATTCAAATTTTGGTTTAGCTATTAATAATTCTGAATACATAACGTCTCAGCAATGTGCAAAAAACACAAAAGTCCGAAAGTACTTAACACAAAATGCATCTGCGCAACCACTTTTCGCCAACTTCAATCCGGTCAAGTGACGTTGATCCTACTAAGTTTAAGGTTAACTACCTTAAACTTACCTACAGTAGGATCAACGTCACTTGACCGGATTGAAGTTGGCGAAAAGTGGTTGCGCAGATGCATTTTTTAGTAGTTAATGGTGACAGGAAGCGGGGGCGGGGGCGGTAACTAAACCAAGAGAATTAGAGATGCGATTACGCTTCACATTGTTATAATTAGTGTTACTAACTCATGTTTCTTGTGATTTTTTTCGTAAAGAAATTGTTTATCAAGCTTTCTTTAGTGTTTACTGTAACTGTTCTAAATTTAAACTTTTATGAAGTATGTTTATATTGTTTAATTAAAATGTTAATAGTATTTTTAATCGATTAAACGTAATTATTAGTTTTCGTAAGTAATTTAAGGGTCACATCTCTATGACATGCGCGAAAGTATTAAGAACCTAACTTCAATCCGGTCAAGTTACGTTGATCCAACTGTAGCTACTATTCATTGTCAGGCTTTCTAGACCATGTAAAAAGTTAGCGTCGTGTTATTTCTCAGAAGTGTTTCTCACAATTGAGGGTGAAATGAAAGTTAATGTTGTTAGGAAACGAGCCGTCATTGTTAACGTGTCGTGTGATCGATATTACATACTTACACTATCTAGTGACATAATTTGAAAAGTGACTATATTTTATGATCGTAACTTGTCTTTTTGTTGTCTGTCTAACGGCCGGTCCCAATAATCTAACTATCGATGGATTTGGCTACTAGAAGTAGAATTTTGACATATTTTGTATGGAGCTTATGGAAAATGTATATCTCTAGTAGGCAAATCCATCGATAGGTAGATTATTGAGACCGGCCGTAAGAGGTAATGGTATGGAAGGATTAGGTATAATTCTATGAATTCTTATTGTCTATATAACTGATGTATAATGCAATTTCTTAAAAATAAATCTGTTAAATCAGCATGTTTATTTGGCTTTTGTTTTCCTATATAGTTACATATTAAATTAATTTGTTTTTTTTAAATAGGTTTTAAAACACTAAGCTATTTATTTATTAATAGGTAAGTGCTTTAATAAAGCGGCGGACTCGCAATCGTGAGGTCGCGGATTCGAATCCTATCTACTCCTAACACAAGCTATTGGGCAATAAGCTGGAGGTGTTAATAGGATTGTTAGTAATGGGGACCCACAATCCCACATTGCGAGTTATCTTTTTTATTAATATAAATATATATTGGTATAGTATGGTATAGTTTCCGGCGTGATCACTTCTACAATTTTAGCATTGTTTGTATTGACTTTTTTTGAAGATGTCTTACTGATAACATTTCGCTTAGTGGTCCGTTAAAATTAATCTAAAACCTACATATAAATACACTATAAACACATTGTTAGGTTGTTCCAAAGCGTATTTAATTAATTTGGCAAACTTGAAAAGTCCATTCTTAATAATTTCCAGTGATTTTAGTAAATTTTCTGCCAAGACATTTCAAATTTAAAGCCAAATACAAAACAAAATGGCCTTCGTCTATTTTTTTTGTGCGTTTCGTTTTATAATCTGCACAACGAATTAAAATTTGGTTTCGGTTTTGTAAATTTATTTTAACAGAAGTATATGTAGACACAACATAAAGAGAGTAAATCTGTGGTAGGTACTGCTTTTGCTTCTATGGTGCAGTGGGATTGTGTACGACTGCCTCTGTAAGAGTTTGTAGGCTCGTCGAATCCATATATGGTAAAAGAAAATAAATGCCTAATAAAGTATGTGTAAGGAAATTATGAAGGGCCGTTGCAAATCAATGCCCCGTCACTAATTAAGGATAAATCATACAGTTCCTATAAGCAGAAGCACTTATAATGTTCTCAAGGTAGTGCAAAAAGTGGAAGGTTTCTATTAAAAAAACCATTGTGGCTGTTGCGTGCTACATAAGCCTATCAGTTTATAAATACAGTCGTGGGAATTAATCAACAAGTTAAAAAACAACTTTTGAAATAAGTCAGGTTATGTTCTTACCTGTCTTGAAGTTAATTGTTCAAAACTGAATGTTATGCGTTTATGATAAAGTTTATTTTTGTTTGTGTTTCTTCGCAGGATAATAAAGGTTTTATAGGAAATACCGTAGATTGCTTGGAAGGTTAGGAATGCTTTTATGGATGTATCATACCTAGTTCTATAAATAAACTAGCTGACCCGCGCAACTTCGTATGCGTCAATTTTCCCCGTTTTAGCAACATTTTTCATTGCTGCTCCGCTCCTATTGGTCGTAGCGTGATGTTATATAGCCTATAGCCTTCCTCGATAAATGGGCTACCTAACAGAAAAGAATTAAAGATTTTTTTCAATTCGGTCCAGTAGTTCCTGATATATGTACCTATTAGTTAATATAAAAATACACATATATATAGTACAAATTATTTCCTACAATAGGTACAAGCCCTTTGAAGTTCTCCTAATAATGTGGCATTCGATCTAATGGTTTATAGCCGGATGCGAACCGAATCTTATCAATGTATTGTACTTGATTGCGAATGAGTTTATTTATGAAGTGATATTATAAAGCTGTAGAGTTTGTTTGTTTGAACGCGGTAATCTCAGGAACTACTGGTCCGAATTGAAAAAAAATGTTACTGTTGGATAGCCCCTTTATCGAGGAAGGCTATATAACATTACGCCACGACCAATAGGAGCGGAGCAACAATGAGAAATGTTGCAAAAACAGGGAAAATTTACGCAGACGTAGTTGCACGGGTCAGCTAGTAAGTAATAAGTCTCCAGTAGTTCCTGAGATTATCGCGTTCAAACAAACTGTTCATATCAACCCATATGATGGCCCACTGCTGGGCACGGGTCTCCCCAGTAGATCCTGGGGGTAATTGCCATAATCGCCACGCTTGGCGAGCGGGTTGGCGATCGCAGTAAGGCTTTAAGTACGCAGAGGACGCTGCTGCCCGTCCTCCGGAGTGAAATCCCTTAGTCGCCTTGACGACACCCACGGGAAGAAATGGGGTGGTACTATTCTTAAGCCGGCACCACACGGCTAACAAACTGTTCAGCTTTATAATATTAGTAAATATTAAATTTGCTGCTGTGCTGGTGTTTTCTCATCTTAAGGAATCTAGGGACCACATTTGTTGAAATCCCCATGCATGATAAGATGAGTATTTTGTATTTTCCTTGACAAAACCTAAAAAAATATTCAAGAAAAAAATTACATTTTCACCGACAGTCGTTTCTTTTTTGTGTCGGGGTTTTCCTACATACTTACTATTCTATACAAGTAGCAGTAGCTTTGTGTCTGATAAAGTGGTTTTAGCGGTCTGGTAAATAAAGACGTAAATAATTCTATGTTTACCGTTTACATCGATAATTTACCTGCGTTATGCTATGAGGATAGATTTTAAATGATGTAGTGACTCAACTGGCGCCTAATACCTGACCACATACCTAATGTATTATCTCAGAGATGGATAAGACGATTTGGAAACGGCTTTTTGGTCTATATAGGTAAGGTTTGGTCTCATTCCTGAGCATTTTCTTAGTTTAGTTCACTCACATTTGTTTCTCTCCAAAACGGTCAAGTTCATCTTTTCATTATTAAAACGGATTACATATTAATTGCGTTACAATACCAAAGTGTATAACCTAAATATTTTTTTTACAAAATACTCTAGGCACTGGGCCTAGTGTATTTTGTAACCCTCTGACTAACAGGAGTAAGTAATAGTAGAAAGTCGGTCGGGGGCTGCCATTCGCTACTCGTATATAAAGTTCGCTATTTTATCGAAAGCTGATGATCCCATTTATATGGGATTTCGCTATTCAACTGCTTATTTTTCTGGGAAGGTTTTAATGTATAAAACTTTGTCCTAACTTATAAAACAACAGAGATATAGACTAAAACATAGAAGTGAATCAGCGAAATTTGTATTCGGTGATGTGCTTTATACTTTTATTCCTTGAAGGCGGTTCATTGTTCTTTACAAAGTTACATTAACAAAAAGTTATATTACTTTTAACTATTTCTCTTACTAGAGAGAGTATTCTAGAATGAGATAGAGGATCCGCCTCTAGTTCATTTTAACATATTCTGGTTTCCTCGTGGTTTTCTTTACTGATTCTTTTGACTAGTAGCGATGAAACAAACCTTTTAGAGAACAGGCTGTTTACGACTCCCATTTAAACGTTACGGTCTTGTAACACAATAGGAGGATCCTCCGACCAGGTTTTTTATGTGGGTAGTAACTAATAGTGGGTACTACCTGTAACTTGTTGTATAAACCCGCGCCAAATGTTTTCGCTTGCGCCAGCAATTTTCAAGATGATATACTTTTACCTCATGTGTATTTTTCATCATCAGCGTGTATACTTGGCGAGTTTTTGATCAGCATATTATGTACTGATTAACGCTTTTATATAAACTCGTTTTTAAATGGATAGTACAAAAGGGAATTCCAGTGACGTCAATTAATTCGTGCGTGCTTTCCACGCTTTGGCGCAAGAATTACTTACCTATTAGGTTAGCCTACAAGGAAAATTATCCGGCCTCTAGGAAAAAAGACTAGCTTTATCCATATCGGGGCACCATAATTGTGGGTTACCTTCGGAATTGCAAGTCCGACGCCTTAACCATTAGGCACCTGTCCGAACCGTGAGTTGGCGAGAAAAAGAGTAGCGAGTAGCGACTTTATGGCTCAAGACAACAGACTCAAAGAGTGCACTCCAACACCTGGCTCGGTGCACCTCGTCCGTGCGAGGAGTACCGATAGCCTACACGATATTGGAATCTATCTATAGGTTGACTTCTAAATCGATTTCAATAATTTTACAATGGATCCCTTCTCATGTTAAGATTCAAGATAATGAAACCGTTGACAGCTTGGCCAATCAGGCGGTCGCAGAGGGCGTATCTGTTAACATCCCTCTACTGTTAACAGATCATATTAAAACACTAAAACTACAGTGTATGGATGTTTAGAGCGAAGTGTATGGATGACTGCCTCTGTGGCGCGGTGGGAGTGTGTCCGACTGCTACGCAAGAGGTCGTGGGTTCGATTCCCACACGGGACACCACTTTGTGTGATCCACAAATTGTTGTTCCGAGTCTGGGTGTACTTTGTGTCCGTGACTTGTATGTTTGTAAAGTCTCCTGCGACACAGGGCTTGTACCCTAATGCAGGAGTCGTCTTAAAAAAAAAAAAAGAATATTTTGACCAGAGATCCACAGAAAAGGGGATATGGTATAAGACCATCCAACCACATCTTCCAGCAAATATTTGGGCTGAAGAAAACTCACTTTGTAGAAGTAGTTTAGTTATGGCAATGAGACTTCGTTCCGGTCATATTCCATCGAATAAGTTTGGCTTTTTGATGAAAAAACTAAATTCACCAAATTGTGCAGAATGTGGAGTAGTTGAAGATGTCCAGCATATCTTGATGGAGTGTGTACGGAACGAAGTTATGAGAAACAGCTTGCTTGGCCCAACAAACTATGATGTTGGAGCTTGTAACTCAATCCTGTCTTGTCCTTTAACAGAACAGGCTACAATATTGTACAGATTGGCATTTGTAATATTAAGTAAACAATGTATATTAATTATAAGGTGTGCTTACAGGGTGACGTTATCGCTAAGCGATAAAACCCTTTAAAATTAAATAAAAAAAAAAAATGGCTCAAGACACGTACCTACATATACATATCGATGGTTAACGGGCAAAAGAGGCTAACCAACAGTTTTGACGAAAATGAGTTATATATATGGTTGGAATTAGCTTTTTTTTCTGCGTCGTTTGGTCTAGGTTTCATGACTCTAAGACGAAATTTTTGACGCTTAGTCAATTGAAAATTTTGAAATTTCCCTTGAATCTTTCATCCCAAACGACAGGTTTTTCGATGTTTTTTTTAACTATGGTAGTTAGAGAAAATGTGGAATTTTGTGAATGGTGTTTATCCTAATTTTGCTAAACAGAGTTAATGCAAAAAGTATATTAATCAAATTTGACTGGAATCATTATTCGTCGAGACTTCTGATTATGACGTTAGGTCAGTTTCTTTAAAAAAAATAATATTCGTTTAATACATTTAGGCCCCATATCTGGTATTAAATTTGGAGGTTAATAGCATTATACCATGTCATCAAAACATTATAGAATAGCGCTTAATACAAATTTCCCAAAACCAATTTAATATCATATTGTAGCTTAATCCTATTTTCCCTCCCGAAAATTTTTCATTTATGTCGGTTAGATAAACTGAGTAAAATTTTTATAAACACTTACACCAATTAGTTTTCAAACATTTGGCAGTTAACTTGCGCATCCAATACCATATTATAATGTCGGTTATCTGTAATACTCAAGCTCACTAATACACGTTGCCGATCCGCGCTTACCGTTCAGTGTTCCGGCGAGCGCGGCACAACCACCACGCGTGCGTGTGAGACCTTTGGGGAACAGTTTCGTGAAAGGTAAGATTATTGCTTTTTCTTTTATTCACTAACTGATACTGATGATGACTTTTATTAATTATCTTGCAGTATTAGGATATAACTAAAATTATGTGTTTGATGTAAAAAAACACATTTTATTTTATTTTATTACATTTCATAATTAATTTTGTATTGAAGTTATAAGAAATTTATAACAAAAAGTAATTATTTATGTACTTACCTACCTGTAATAATAATTTTGTATTGCTCGACGTGATAAGTGCAGTTGTTATTAGTTTTTATTTGAAGTGTGTGTAGATGATAAGCGAGTCACGTTGTGACATGACATACAAGATGCACTATGACCACGACTCATTACTCTCTTTCCACCTCCGAGGGGGGCGGGTTCGATTCCCGCTCAAGACAACAAACCTGTATTGTGTAACATCAGTAAGAGAATTTAATTGTTAGGTATATTGAAATAAAACACTTTTACGGATTTTGACGCGCCTTATTTTTAAAGCTAGTAACTACTGTCATGACTCATCATCATCATCATAGCAATTTCTCAGTTACATCCACAGCTTGCTTGCCATAGGATCCTGGGGTCTGCTTACCACCAACTCTCAATGATTTGGCAATGTTTTTATGACCTGATGTCAACCCTCCTCGGGAATTTATGTACCAGACACAGAACAATCAATAGTTGTGGATCACACAAATACTTAATTGTCCCGGGTGGGAATCGAACCCACAACCTCATGCGCTGCAGCCGTACGATCTACCACTGCGCCACAGAGGTCATCGAGAGAGGAGAGTACTGTTATGACTGTACTAAACATACCATTATATCTGTAGTTTTGAATGTAACAAGATCAGAATCTGTAAAAGTTAATCATTATTATAAATAAACAGTGTAATGTAGGTATATTTTGCTTATCAAATCAATTATAGTTTTCTCGTTCATTGGGTATTTCACTTTAGTAAATGAGATTGCGTACGTACAATTATTTTTCCTTTTCAGTGTTTAACCTATTTCTTACATCTAAGTATAATTTGGTTAATTTTTTTATTTTAGATTATCATTATGGCTCAAAAACAACGGGTAACTGATATCATCGGAAAAGCATTACATAGATCGAACATAAACCTCGCTAATATTCGAAGAAAAAGGCTCAATTTTGACAGTCCAGAACCAGATGAGAACATAAATTATACAGTCCCTGAAGAGCAAATAAGGTACGAACATAATTCCTTTTCTGAAGTTCTAGTTGCCACTAAAGATGACTGTATGATTGATGAACAACATTTGATTGATGAAAGTACCTCTCCAACCAATTTTACTGATGTAAACAAATCAAACAATGATTCGCTTGTGAGCTATATTTCGGTTAATAGTAACGAGAATATGTTACAAAAGGCCGATTACCAATATACTAAAAAGATTGAAATAATAAGCGATGAAATAATAAACCTACCACCAACACAATCTACATCAGAACCAAATTTAAGCCATTCTATCCAGACAGAACCTTTACCTTCTACCAGCTTCAGCACAACCTTATCATTACCCCCAGTATCAGATCCTAATGTAAACAGTAACCAGTCCGTCTCTAATATAAAGCGCCGCCGTGCAAAACAGAGCAAACAGTATTTTGATTATCTATCAGATGAAGAAGATTTTACAACCATTTTCGGAGAAGGTATTGATTCAGATACTTACGAACCTAGTTCAGAATCAGATTCTGAGTCAGATATTCAAAATAAGAAAAAGCGGAAGAAGACTAAAAAAAACAAGGGAAACGTAGATAATCTTGGTCATGAAATAGAAGTTAATATAGTAGGACAAAATGCAATGAAACAAAAACGAATAAATAAAAAGAAGCTACGCAGAAATCTAAAACAAACTGGTCAAGCATACGTAAAAAAAGATGGCACTGAAGCACCTGCTAAAGAAATGAAACCTAATCCGTGTGTAGGCAAGAAATGTGGCAATGGTTGCGAAACTATAACAAATGATAGACGAAAAAATATATTTGACTATTTTTGGGGCCTATCAACTACACGACGCAAAGATTGGCTGGTATCGATGACACAAAAAACAGTTGCAAAACGGAAGAAAGCTAATTCTAATAAACGTTCATTCACCTATAAGTACTCAATAACAGAAGGTGAAGGAAAAAGATCAGTTTGTCTTCAATTTTTAGCGGCTACTTTGGATGTCGGTATAAAATTTATACAATATACTGTACAAAACTCTGAAATTGGATTGTCTAAAGAAGATAACCGCGGTAGACATGAACCTTATAATAAAACTAAAGAATCGACAATACAGTTAGTAAATAATTACATAAAGAGTCTTCCAGCTGTTCCCTCCCATTATTGTCGTAAGGATTCTAGTCGTGTTTACTTACCAAGTCATATAAAAAATATATCACATTTGTATCAAATGTATAAAAAGTGTTATATAGAAAGAGGCATTGATATTGTAAGTGAACGTATTTTCCGATCTATTTTTAATGAAAAGTTTAATATCGGGTTTCATGTCCCCAAAAAAGACAAATGTCTAAAGTGCCTTAAACATGAACAATGTAAAGAGGATCCAAATATTCAGGAAGAAATTAAACTTCATGCAAAGGAAAAAAATGAAAGCTACTCTAGATTTAAAGCTCATCAAAATATACATAAAATTGACCCTGGCACGCTATGTGTTAGTTTTGACCTACAAAAGGTATTAAATACTCCATACGGTGATAGTATGCTTTTATTTTATAGTCGTAAACTAGCTGTATATAACTTATGTTTCTATGAAAATGGCACACGCAAGGTATTTTGTTTTCATTGGGACGAAAGTAATGGTAAAAGAGGAGCAAATGAAATTGCAACAATAATCAATAAGTACATTAATATTGTCGATGAACGTGGCACAGTAAAGAATTTATTACTGTACTGCGATTGTTGCCCTGGCCAAAATAGGAACAGGATAATCATGGCAATGCTACATTCAACTTTGCAAACATGCAAAAACATAAATGTAATTCAGTTAAATTTTTTACTAACAGGACATACTTACATGCCAGTAGACTCTGTTCACGCTGTTATAGAAAGAAATTTAAAAAATACTATTATTCACGCACCTTCGCAATGGTACACTATCTTTACAACAGCGAGGCAAGATCCAGAACCTTACATTGTTGAGTCACTACAATTCCAAGATTTCTACAAATGGGATTCAATCAGTGAAAAGTATTTCAAGGGAAATCTCAGTGGAAAAATCAGTAAAATGCGCATTGTCACGTTTAAAAAGAACAACTCTGTAATTCGTGTAAAAACCTCTATGAACGAAAATGCAGACACATATTCAATAGAAGTGCTGGCAAAGGCCAGAATGAATCCTCCAGCATGTTATAAATCTCGATTACCTATTTCAAATGCAAAATTTGACGATTTACTGAAGCTTTGTACAGATAAAGTAATCCCACAAATATTTCACAGTGAATATCAGAACCTTAGAAGTGCTATCACCGTTATAGATACCCTCCCAGAATCAGATCTAGAAGACGATAATACTGAATAAATACTTTCATTTTATATTTCTATAAACAAAACAATTCATGACTACTTACGTAATTACTTAATACTTAATTGCTTTAGAACTGATTCTTAACTTTAAGCATATTACAGTCATATTTTATTTGATTACAATACATTATAGTATGAATAAATATAAGTTTTTATAGTTAGAAATTATAAGTAAGATTGATATTTTAATACAATTTTAGTACATTAAAATTCTAAAAATGTCTGAACTGATAATACCTAATGATTTAGTAAACACTTCTGTGATTGTAGTACATTAAACACACTACTTATAAGTATTTGAAATTGTAAATTTACAAAAATAAAAATTTCTGTGATTGTAAGTTATACTTAAAGTTGTAATCGTTGAAAATTTTAAGATTGATAATTATATTTCTGTGATTGTAGCAGGTACTTAAATACCAAAAGTTGTAAGGTTTGAACATTTTAAGTTAGATTGATAATTATATTTCTGTGATTGTAGCAGGTACTTAAATACTAAAAGTTGTAAGGTTTGAACATTTTAAGTTAGATTGATAATTATATTTCTGTGATTGTAGCAGGTACTTAAATACCAAAAGTTGTAAGGTTTGAACATTTTAAGTTAGATTGATAATTATATTTCTGTGATTGTAGCAGGTACTTAAATACCAAAAGTTGTAAGGTTTAAACATTTTAAGTTAGATTGATAATTATATTTCTGTGATTGTAGCAGGTACTTAAATACCAACAGTTGTAAGGTTTGAACATTTTAAGTTAGATTGATAATTATATTTCTGTGATTGTAGCAGGTACTTAAATACCAGTTGAACATTTTAAGTTATGGGTAATAATTATTACATTTAAATTGATAATTGCTTGATAATATTTAGTTTGTTTGATTGTCCGGCTTCCTTAATGTGAGCCACTTGCCATATTTCCCTACAGCGTCATGTGGTTGGTTTGTCGCTAATACAAGTTTGTTTACAAAAATTATGTTGTTTTTTTAACCCTGATTTTTTGAAGCACTTTGAAATATTCAAAGTGCTTACTAATTATTTAACAGATTTTTAACTTAAGACAATTTTCCTACCATATATCATCAGCGTGTAATAACTTATACTATATTTGCCTCACTAGATGAGTACTAAGTATTAAAATAATGCCTTTTTTCTTGTATTTACAAAATAATGCAAATACATTTAGATAATTTCGCCCGTAATAAATCAAGAGTTATTTTCACTTAGGACTTTTTTCCTGTTTGTAAATCAGACACCTTTGAGGGTAACCAACCATTAACTATGGAACGTGGTGAATTTCGAGATAACTAAATATGCCAGTTTAAAGATACACATTTGACAGCTATCTGGCTAAAATTTTAAGCTTGGCGATGCAACAGAATTTTTTTTATGATTTTTTAAAAACTTTAAACCTCTCTCCTGTAAAGTTTGTATATTGTTGGTTAGCCTCTTTTGCCCGTTAACCATCGATATGTAGATCCCGTGTAAACAAAAGAGATACAGACACTGCCGGCGAGTACTCGCTCTACACTGCATCTCTTTTGTTTACACAGACGGGATCAACCAAATACATCTGTTGTACGTTTCTTGAGCGATAAATCGCTACTCGCTTCTCGCTCATCGTCGTTGGAGGGACAGGTGCCTTAGGCTACCGTCTTCATTAATTTATAATCGACGTCTTTCTTAATACTAGTGCAATGAGGTTTCATTTTATCTTGATGCGTAGACGCAGCAATTATGTTAAATTGCAATACTGAATACTTAATAGCTTAGGTTTAATGGTAATATAACAGTGTCGGCAGGATTGATGGTATGAGTAAGGCTGATAAACATAAGAACCTACACCCGGTTTCTGAATAGATTGATTTTTGCTTCAGCGAAAATCAATTAACACAGATACGTGTTAGTAGCAAATACTATCTAAGTACCCATACCTTACACAAGCTTAGCTGATTCGAGCAATTTCGTTTGTGTCAATTTCCCCTGTTTTCGCAACATTTTTCATTGATGCTTCGCTCGTATTGGTCGTAGCGTGATCTTATATAGCCTAGGTATAGCCTTCCTCGATAAATAGGCATTATTTATTTATATATATTTATTTATATCCAGCAGCGGCTATTTTTCAAATCGAACCAGTTGTTCCTGAGATTACTGCGTTCAAGCAAATAAACAAATACACTCTTCAGCTTTATTTGAATAAAAGAGGCACTGAGTAGTTAATGCCTCTTTCAGGGCTGTAAAATACTTTCGGCGATGAAGTCAGAGCCCGCATGACACTAGGAATGATGACACGGACGGTCTATTCCACCATGTTCACCTGGGTGACATCATCTTGGTTATTATTATTTCGGTAAGAATTCTGTAATCGGATTGGAATAGATCTGGTATTATATTGGAATAGGCAGCAGTGAAAAAACAGCAAACGAACATATTGGCAATTGCAGAACGTATACTGCAGTCGAACACCAATCACTGGTTTGAGTTTCATCGTCCACAAACCTCGACAGACCGCCATTTTATTTAAGAATTGTGCGTGAAGCGATTAAAATCAAAAAACATAAAATTCAATCGGGTAGAGGGCTTCAAACTATCCGTGACGTGGAATCCAGTGATTCGTAAAACACAACCTCGTATTAGTTCACAGTCGGTTAACATGGACACAATCAGTGTAGTGTGCAGTGACCCTAACATTTCGAGAAACAAATAAGTGAGGGTAGGTGAAGATTCGTCGGCCTTCCGGAGTCTTAACATCGCTGCGACAGTTCGCTTGTGACCACGGCCGGTGCAACCTGGTCGAAACGTCAAGCTATTTTAAGGTAAATAATGCTTGTTAATTCCCGTATAATAAATAGTTATAAATCAGGTAGGACAATCTTTGATTACACCGCACAGAAACCCATACTTACCGTGAATTAGAACTTATTTTCTTTGCTTCGGCCGAACTGAGGCTGTTTGAAATTTATTTAGAGATTTAAAAAATTAAAAAAAACTTGAGAGGTGTCAAGGGACACCCGGATGGAACGAAGTTCTTATCTTAATTTTTTTTTTTTTTATAATCTTCGCAACATCACACTGTTCAATGCAAAATAGAAAGACGAAACGAAAATAACTTACAAAAAGACGATTGTATACCGAAGGCTCGAACCCACAACTACACATTTGGCACCAATACTGTGTATCGAATTTATGCCTCTAGACCAGCTATACTCTAAGTGTGTTCCGCGGAACCCTAGGGTTCCGTGATACCTCTGTCGGGGTTCCGCAAGAATTTAGAAATAAAAAAATCAAAACACCTCTCTCTGGTCGCTCCGCAGCTGTGCGGACTCCGCGGTCGCGCGGAGACAAAACGCTATGAATGTTATTTATTTATTTATTTGTATTTAAAGCCGTAGTATATTTAGTATATATAAAGCCGAACACAGAAACACGCGAAGTATTAGTTCCGATTATTTGTACGTTTAAAAATAAAAATGTCGAACAAAAGTGCCGAAATTTCTATTAGTGAGCTAAATAAGACAGTGCTTTCACTCCAGAGTAAAGTAGTTTCTCTGGAACAGCTTATTTACGAGCAAAATAAGCTTATAAAAAATCTAATAAGTGATCGCAGTGACTCAGTGAAATGTAAAGGTGACGATGTTGAGGGTAACTCTACGTCAGAGTTACCCCCGAGAGCCGTACGTGTGGCCCGCGCTCGCGCAGAATCGGCAATGTCCGTGAATACTCGGCGAGCGCTCGCTAAACCCGCTCCCACCCGTACTGCTGTTCGTGCGGCGACACGAACGGCGACCCCTACTCCGAGTCCAAATGTCGCTCAGCTGTCGCCGCCTGCGCCGCAATCTGCTAAAGATGTGCGCTCGCCTTCCGATGCTCAAGACGCAAGTGACATCGAACAATTAGTTAGTAGCAACTGCGAGGCCGTTGAAGTCGTACAGTCTTCGAGTGTCAGCTGTGTAACTGTGGAGTCACGCCCAAGAGATGGTGGTGATCCCAGTGAGGTAAAACGATGGCCGCAACGAAGTACTCGCTTGAGTGAGAATGCGACTCGTGGTACCGCTGCACCTACCTCCACTTCGTTGTCGTCGGCCGAGCGTAAAACCTACCTACATTTATACTACTTAAAGGTGGGAACGACTACTGAGCAGGTATTGGAACATTTGCGCACTATTTGTCCGGATGATACTTGTACGGCCGAGGTTTTAAAATCACGCGGCGATTATGCGTCCTTTAAATTGTGTGTCCCAAGTAAACATCTGGTTAAGTATTTATCACCTAATAATTGGACTGAGGACATCCATGTGAAACTGTGGCGGAATGGATTTCGTAAGAAAAATTTACAAACCACCCAGGGTTAAGTGTTATTCGCTATTTTACCAGAACGTTAGGGGACTGAGATCTAAATTAGATACTTTTAAAATTTCTTTACTGAGTGAATCTGCAGATGTATTTGCAATAACCGAAACATTTTTAGTTAGTAGCGTACTTAGTGGTGAAGTGGTCCCAGACGGGTATAATGTGATCCGACACGATCGCGTTAGCGATGCTGGTTGGGGCGGAGTACTGATGGCGGTACGTGCACGGTACCCACTCCAACAAATAGTTGATATTCCCAATTGTACCCCCGATATTGAGTTGGTTGCTGCTGTAGTCACTTTTAGTCATAAACGAATGTTACTGTGTACTGTTTACATACCGCCTAGTTCTACAGATGAGAAATATGTCAACACATTTACAGTGTTAGAGAATGTCGTTGCAATGTATCCTAAATTGGATATACTTATATTGGGAGATTTCAATCTTAACTCTTGTAGTCAAAATGTTACATTACACTATGCATATTTGTTATCTTTTTGCAAACTTAAGCAACACAATAATATTGTTAACAGCTATGGTAATATATTAGATCTGGTATTGAGCAACTTGGGAGAGGAGTGTGTGCGTATAGTTGGCGACGTGGAACCTCTCGTGCCGATGGACGCCCACCACCCCCCCCTCGGTATTCGCCTCAACGTGGCGCGCCCGGAGCCGATGCGGGCGCGGCTTATGTGTTCGCCACCACCGGCGGCGGCGCAGCGGCATGATGACGCTCCTCGGTGGAATTTTAAAAAAGCCAACTTTTTTTCTCTTTATGATTCTATCCAATCGTCTGATTGGTCAGAAGTAATTAGTTCCACTAATGTCAATCATGCTCTTGATTTATTTTATGCCAAACTTCAATCTTGCTTCCACTCAAATGTTCCAACCATAACATCTGTCAATAATCCCAAGTATATTTATCCCACATGGTACAGTCCAGAAATAATTAATAATATAAAAAACAAACACTATCACTTAAAAAAGTTTAGAGCATTTAATTTGGAATTTAACTACGAAATGTTTAAATTTTATAGACAACGTACGAAAGAACTAATTAAACTAGCCCACACCGATTTTATTAAGAGAACTGAGATGAGTATGAAAAAGGACCCAAAGACATTTTGGAAGTTTGTAAAGGATCAGCAATGTTCGCGGCGCTCCTGTTCTGAATTCGAATACGATGGTAAGGTCGTGACAGGGTCGGAGGCTGCAAATGCTTTTGCCACCTATTTTAAATCCGTTTTCTTGTTAAATCAACCGACTTTATCTACTAGTACAATTAATAATGAAGACCATAGCTCCTTAAGTTCTTACCGTGTTTCTATCGATAGTATTAGCCCATCAGACCTTTCACATGCAGTTAAAAAACTTAAATCTCAATCATCCGCTGGTCCAGACGGGGTGCCAGCTTACATCGTAAAGGACTGCATGACGATATTTCAGGAACCTCTCTTACATATTTTAAATTTAGCTCTGAAAACAGCCACCTATCCCACTTTATGGAAGATCTCGCGAGTTACACCTGTGCCCAGGGAAGGGTCGAAGTCCCGGGTCACTAACTACAGACCCATAGCTGTACTGTCGGCGTTTGGCAAGGTATTTGAATCCATTCTGAATCGTTACATAATTAGACAGATTAACCCACAGTTGAGCGAGTGTCAGCACGGGTTTCGAGCTGGTAGATCTACGACCACTAATTTGATAAACTTTGTTGACTATACAGCAGCTGAGTTAGAAGCAAAAAAGCAAGTAGATGTCGCTTATTTTGACTTCAAAAAAGCCTTCGATCGCGTTCACAGCGACGTTTTGTTAAAAAAGTGCTCTCTTACAGGATTTACACCTAATCTTCTAAAATTATTTGCCAGTTATTTAGCAAACCGTAAACAGTATGTCCAACTATCACACTATCGTTCCGACCAGTATGACACTCGCTCAGGTGTGAGTCAAGGCAGTGTGTTAGGTCCAACTTTGTTTCTCATCATGGTCAATGACTTGCCTTACGTCGTCAGAACTGCTCAGTGTCTCATGTTTGCTGACGACTTAAAGCTTTTTTTGGGTATCGGGTGCACTCAAGATTGCAAAGCACTCCAACAGGACATCGATAACGTAGTTGACTGGGGTGAACGCAATCAACTTGACTTTAATTCATCCAAATGCAAAATAGTCACTTATACCCGTTCTAGATCACCATATTCTTTTGATTATAAATTAGTAGACGAGCCTCTCGAGCGAGTAACACAAATACGCGATCTAGGTTTAATTATGGATCCTGGCCTGACGTTTAACACGCATATTACAACCATATGCAACAGAGGCTTTAAGTCTCTTGGATTCGTCGTAAGACAAACTGCTGGATTTCAGGACAGGAGTGCTGTGATTGTGCTGTATTTTTCGTTTGTCCGCAGTATCTTAGAATTTAACTGTATAGTCTGGGACCCTCACGAGGCGAAGTACAGTTTAATGTTGGAACGTGTTCAGAGGAAGTTCGCTAGATATCTGTACTACAAGCTGTATGGCTACTACCCCTATTTGTACCCATCTCTTTTCGTATCTGGGATGGTAAGTATAGATACGCTTCAACTAAGACGTAGGTGCGCTCTCATGGTCCACTACTACATGCTGTTAAACAATTCAATTGACAACCCCACTGCGTTGTGCCGCTGTGCCCTGTCGGTACCGGACCGGTATGCTCGGCTGCGCTCGTGTCGTCTGCTGGCGGTGCCCATGGTGCGCACCTACTCAGCGAAATTTGCGCCTACGAATCATGCCATGACATTAATCAACTCAATGGTTGCTCAATACCCAGAAGTTGACATTTATTATATTAAGTTAGGGCAATTTGTACATTTTTGCATGTTATTTTTGAGTAGTTATTAAGTCATTTTTACTGTAATGGCTTATTGCATGTTTTGGGTATCTGTAAGTGCAATAAGCAGTTGATTTAAATAAATAAATAAATAAATATTTGTATAAGCTTGTGTTACATTAGCTGGTACAATATCTTATAAGTTTGGTCTCAACAATTTTATACTTGTACAACGCGTTCGCTCTAAGTTTGCCGGTCTGTGGAATGCGCGTACCCTCCCCCACGTGACAACAAAACTTATAATGTGTCATAGTTTTACCCAAATATCTACCGTACACAATTTTTATTGTTACAATTAAATAAAAAATTTCGAACGTCATACACTCATACCTATCGCCAGCGGCAAACTTAAAACGAGCGGGTAGTATACTTGTAAGCGCTCAGTCTCTTTGATAAAAGCCGCCTCTGAATTAGACGCTATAGTTGTCAACAAGCGACTTTCGTCTCTAACTTCAAAGGATAAAGTCGATATTGTTTACAACGCTATTTTTAAATTTCTGTTTTTATTTTTGCTTTTTGTTTATCAAAGGTGCCGACTCGAGTATTTTCGAGAATATTTGAGATCGAGTCTAGGACTAAGTATAAAAGCGGCGATCGCGCGTTGGCGTCGTCAGTTGATGATTAGCGTTCGGAGCGATAAGTTACTACCTACTTACAAGCTCGCTAGCGAGAAACTAGTGTTCATTGTTTTACTGCCTGCTGTATTCTGTTGTCTCAGTTTTATACATTTCTTCCCTGTAGGTTCTAAATTTAGTCTCTTATACGCAGTAACGATTGTGCATTATTTAAACCCTGACTACACTACACTACACTATCCTGACTTGTAACATTATAAATAAAGAAGAATGGAACGTTGGCTTAAAGGTGTTAAACGTGTTCCAACAACATCTTTTTAGCTTAGTATTTCGAGATTTTTGCTGTTTGTTTCGGTTGTTGTGTTACCATTTTTCTATATCATCAATTTATTACTGTTATAACAAGCAACTGGCGGGTGAACAGGATGTTAGGGTGTAACTAAGAAAGGTTACTTTATTATACTATATATTATAATTATTTAATATACCATATATATAAATACTTCATTATTTATTTACTTATTTATTGCTTAACAGTAAATTTACATTTAATTTATGTCAGATGTAAATACTGACTGTGATAATGACAGTTTCATATCAGCATGTAGTACTGATGATAGCTTTGTAAGCTTGCCAACCTTCGCTGATACCCTTCGGGCTAAATTTTCTAATGCACCCAAGAACTTCAATGTAGTCCATATAAATGCACAGAGTATTCCGGCTCATTCCCCTGATATGCTGGCTAGTTTTGAATGTAATAATATTCATGCCATACTCGTCTCGGAGTCGTGGTTAAAACCATGTCTCCCTTCGACCTCTTACTCGCTTCCGGGTTTCCAACTTATTAGGAATGACCGAGTGGCTGGGGTTGGTGGTGGTGTTGCCATATACCTTCGTACTTATATTCCTTTCACAATTGTCAATGTGTCAGCACAGCCACCACCACTGAACGCCGGGGAACACCTATTTCTGGAAGTGCAACTTAACCACTCTAAAATATTACTTGGTGTGTATTATTCTCCTTCTTTACGCACAAATTATTTCTCTTCATTTGAGCACATTTTGGAAATCTTAACGCCAAACTATAGACATACTATTATTATGGGAGACTTTAACACATGCCTTTTGAAACAGAATTCTCGCTCTTCATCTCTTCATGCTATTCTAGAATCTTCTAACTTGTCAATTCTGACTCTAGATGCAACTCATCATTTCCCGAATTGTACTCCTTCTCTTCTAGACCTTATCTTTGTATTGTCTCCTTCTCATGTCGCTAAGCATGGTCAATGTTCTGATGTCGCTTTTTCTTACCACGATCTAATCTACATCTCGTACAAGATCCGTCCACCTAAGGCAAAACCAAAAATTGTGCTACAGCGTAATTTTAATGGCATGGACTGCGAGAAGCTTCGAGAGGATGTTGTCAACACGGATTGGAGTTCTCTTTTATCCTCAGAATGTGTTGATACTAAACTACGTGTCCTAACTGATGAGTTGATAAAAAATTATGATATACATGCGCCAATCCGACCAATTAGATTGAAACACGCCCCATCACCTTGGCTAACTGAGGATATAAAACGCATAATGACCAAAAAATCCCTTGCTAAAAGTAAATATAAACGCCAACCTACGGCTTCTAATTTAGATAGATATGTGGAAATCAGAAATCACTGTAACAAGGTGTGTAGGAAAGCACAACGCCAAAATATTCATAAGTCTATCGAGAACGAAGATCCTGCCAAAATCTGGAAGTTCCTCAGAACGTTGGGGGTTGGAAAGTCACAACAAAATTTAGTTCCTAAAGATTTGAATATTGATTTACTTAATGTACATTTCTCCTCTTCTCCCAATTTTGATGGGACCACTAAAGCAATAACTTTAGCAAATCTTTCAGCCACTCCAACGCCCCAATATGCTCCTTTTGTTTTCGAGCAATTCACCGCCTGTGATGTTAAAAAGAGCATACTTGCCATATCATCCAATGCTGTTGGTAACGATTGTATAAGTCGCAATATGATTATCCCAATTCTTGATGAAATTCTTCCTATTTTATGTAATATACTGAATCACTCAATCTCTTCTTGCACCTTTCCCACTGCTTGGAAAGACGCTCAAATAATTCCACTCGCCAAAAATTCCAAACCTTCTTCTTTCTCCGACTATCGTCCAATTTCAATTCTACCCTTTTTGTCTAAAGCCTTAGAACGTTTAGTACACATGCAACTCTCCTCATTTCTGCGTAAAAACACCCTGTTGGATCCCATGCAGTCTGGGTTTCGTCCTGGACATAGTACTACTACTGCATTGGTGCAGATCACTGATGATATACGACAGGGCATGGAAACCGGGAAAGTTACATTACTATCCTTGTTGGATTTCAGCAATGCTTTCAATGCTGTAGATTTCGACATTTTGCTTGGCATACTACGCTCTATTAACATATCTCCAGCGGTGATTAGCTGGTTTCATACTTACCTGTATGGTCGCCGTCAGCGTATACGTCTCGAAGAAGCGTATTCTTCTTGGAGCTATACTCCTGCTGGCGTACCGCAGGGTGGCGTTTTATCTCCGTTACTTTTTGCGATTTTCATCAATTCCATCTCTAAGCAGCTCGTTTCATCCTACCACCTTTACGCAGATGATTTGCAAATTTACACACAGGCTACAGTAAATGAACTCACTGAAGGAATCTCAAGACTGAATAAGGACCTGGCGCATGTCTCTAAATGGAGTAAAAACTATGGACTCACGGTTAATCCAGCGAAAACCCAGATCGCCATAGTAGGTAGCCCAGGATTGCTATCAAAAATCAATTGGCCTCTATTGCCACTAGTTCATTTCAACAATGTAATCCTACCCATTGAAAATTGTGTCAAGAACCTGGGGATATACGTAGACAGAACCTTATCATGGGCACAGCAGATGCAAGAAACAAGTCGCAAACTCTTTGCAGCAGCGGGGTCTTTACGCAGGTTGCGTAACTTTTTGCCAATCGCCACTAAAATTACGCTTGCGCAATCCTTACTGCTGCCGATCCTTGACTATGCCGATGTCAGCTATCTAGATCTAACCGAGGAACAACTTGATAAACTTGAGCGCCTCCAAAATTTTTGTATAAGATTTATATTTGGTTTACGCAAATATGATCACGTTTCTGAATTTCGCAAAAAACTCAAGTGGCTTCCAATTCGTCTTCGCAGGAATACTCATATTTTGATACTACTTTACAATATTTTGTTCAATCCCAATGCCCCCTCTTATCTTAAAGAACGTTTTCAGTTCTTGCATGACACACATATGAGGTCCTTGAGGTCATCAAATGATTTGAACTTGAAAATGCCAATGCATTCCACAAAATTTATGGATAAATCATTTACCGTAGTAGCTGTTCGGTTGTGGAATGCACTACCCATAGATATCAGACAGGCACAAACAACTAATATGTTTAAAAAAATGGTAAAAGCGCACTACCTGTCCAGCGGTCCAGTTTGTACATAAATAAATATATGAATTTTATATTTTCTTTTCTTTTCTATTTTAAATATAACTAGTTTATTGTGTTTATGTAATGTTTGTTTGTTGTATTTATTTATATACTTATTATTATTATTATTATTATTATTATCTATTAATATAGTATATTGTGTATTTATATATCTAACATTTCAATCGTTTTATTGGAATGTAAGATATATGTTTTTGTGTTTATCTATTGATATTATGTAAAATCGTGAACGTCTTTATTTAATTTACATTTTTCTACACCACGTGGTACTCTTATATACATTCCTGTCCATCCAAAGGTTGCCTGGAAGAGATCGCTCTCAGCGATAAGGTCGCCCATTGTGCATGCGCTTATGTAAGATATGATGTGATATTGTAATTTTAATGTAATTTATTAAGTGTGGTGTACAATAAAGAATTTTCTATCTATCTATCTATCTATCTTCTGATGACGCTGAATGTTCAAAAGCAATGCGCGCGGAGAATTTAGCAATCACCGATCCAGAAGATGATGCCACGAGTGCCACGACGTCAAGCTCGACGGTTTCAAAGACGAAAAAAATGAAGTATGATGAATCTTATATCAGTTTCGGATTTGTTGATTCCAACGGCTCACCTCTCTGCATGCTCTGTAGTAAACTGCTTCCTAATAGTTCCATGGCACCTGCCAAATTGCGTCGACATTTAGAAACCGTACACCCCGAGACTAAAGACAAGAATAAATAATTTTTTGTTCGCAAAAAAGATCAGTTATTAGAAAGTCAAAAAAATATGATGCATGTAACACAAACTACCAACGAAAAGGCCACGGAGGCATCATATTTAGTTAGCTATCGCATTGCACAAGCAGGTGAAGCGCACACTATCGCTGAGAAATTAATAAAACCATGTGTATTAGACATAACAAAATGTATGCTTGATGAAAAATCTGCAAAGCATCTTTCTACTGTTCCGCTATCAAACGATACTGTTTCACGACGAATCCATGATCTGGCAAGCTACGTCAAACAAGAACTAGTTACACGTCTACAAAATACACGATTCGCTTTGCAAATGGACGAGTCGACTGATGTCGCTGGTTTGGCTATCCTGCTGGTTATTGTGAGATATCCATATAAAAGTTCTTTTGAAGAAGACATGCTTATGTGTTCATCGCTGCTTACAAACACTACCGGGGAAGAAATTTTTAATAAAATAAATATATTTTTTGAAGAACATAATCTCAGTTGGAACAATTGCATTGACATTTGTACAGATGGGGCCAAGGCGATGACAGGTAAAACAGCAGGAGCAGTGTCACGAATGAAAAATAAAGCGCCTAATTGTAGTTCCAGTCATTGTATTCTGCATAGACAAGCACTTGCGATGAAGCAAATGCCGTCTAATCTAAAATTAGTTATGGATGAAGCGGTAAAAATAATTAATTTTATCAAATCACGACCACTACAATCCCGATTGTTCTCATTATTGTGTGAAGATTATGGCAGCAAACATAAAACACTGCTGCTCCATACAGAAGTGCGATGGCTGTCTCGGGGAAAAACTTTAACAAGGCTATTTGAACTTAGAGCCGAGTTACAAATGTTTCTTTCAGCAGATACTTCTTTTAATTTGAAGGACCGTTTGTATAATAAAACTTGGTTGTTCCGATTGTCTTTTATGGCGGATATCTTTCATAAACTTAACGAATTAAATTTATCGTTGCAAGGTAAACAGACAACAGTGTTTCAGGCCTATAATAAAATAACTGCTTTTAAAAGAAAATTAGATTTTTGGATCATTTGCATTGGTAAGAAAGAAATAGAAAGTTTTACGTTACTCAGTGAGTTTGTTAGCGAAAACGACTCAGAAATGTTTGAAGATAATGTGTTTGAAGAATTGGTCCAATATCTCAGTTCGATGCGCGCATCTTTTGAAAAGTATTTTCCCGAAGAACACAATACAAAAATTAAAGTGAACTCCTGGATTCATAATCCTTTTTTACCCAACTTGGAAAAGCCTGAAAACATGTCAAATGAGATATATGAATCTCTTTTAGAAATGTCATCAGACACAAGTATGGAGTCATTGTTCAAAACGACGCCTCTTAATGATTTTTGGTGCAGAATCCAAGATGAATATGCAATGCTTGGCCAAATGGCTCTGGATATTCTTCTCCCGTTCCCAACTACATATTTGTGCGAAACAGGATTCTCTACCTACGCAGCCACGAAAACAAAATATCGCAATAGACTGGACGCCGAAGCTGATATGAGACTCCAACTTTCTTCCATCAAACCTGATATCAAGCAATTGATGAAAAATAAAAAACAGTTTCATACCTCCCACTAGTTAGATTTTTTCTTTTTTAATGTTTTCTATTATTGTCCTTACCAAGTGGTGAAGTAAATAATAATTAGTAACTGATACATTGTACTTTTATTATGCTGATTAATAAAGAATACACTTATAAAAATAATTGTTTTATTGTAGGGTTCCATCAAGTATTTTGCTTCCCAAAAGGGTTCCGTCATTTAAAAAGTTTGAGAACCACTGCTCTAGACCAAATCGACAGGTGGCTTCTTTGTCAAATTAGATGTTCATATCTTACGCGCATGCCGCACGGCTTGTGTGTGTCAAAAAGTGTCGTTACAACTTTTCGTGAGAATTTTTTCCGTCTAGCCCCCTTTCACAACGCGCGATAAGGAACTAAAAACACGCTTTTAGCACGCACTAAAAATTACAATCACGTGACAATTTATTTCGTATTCCTGACAGCAAACCCTTTCATTTGATACCCATATCATGGGGGTGGATTTCAAACAGCCAGTCCGCCATCTTGTGGATGCCGCCATGTTGGATTTGTAATGACGTTTCTTAGCTAGTCATGTATTGTCATCTGAACTCAAAGCGTGTATAAAATTCATCCTAATCGAAAACCGGGAAGGGGTCAGATTAAGATTCCAAGATTTTCTTACATACATAGTTAGTTACAAGTGAAGCTAATGAAAGCCTGTTAATAAAAACCGGCGATTGTAATGAATGTCCAGATCTAATCTATTGTTCCAATATTAAAATACCTAACAATAGTCTCGACTGACACGATAACTATTTAAACAATGTATAAATGTTATTGGTCATGGTCAGATACAACCAAGTTCTAACAACCGCTGACGGTATTTTTCGGGAAAAGAAAGATTTTTGCAGTTAGCCACACTGATTTATAAAAACTTATGAGTGAGTAACGAAGACCAACTCCTTAAAACGCATTACCGATAAATTGCCTGTTGGTGTCGTGGTTAGTGACCCTGACTGCTAAGCCGGAGGTCGTGGGTTCGATCCCCACCCAGGATAAAACTTGGCTAGCACGATGATTTATTCTGTGTCTGGGTGTATTTTATTTTTAAAACGATTCCCGCATTAGTGTACCAGCCCTGTGTCGCGGGAGACTTCACAAACATACAAGTCACGGACACACCCAGACACGGAACAACAATTCGTGGATCATACAAAGTGGTGTCCCGTGTGAGAATCGAACCCACAACCTCTTTCGTCGCAGTCGGATACACTGCTACTACCACCGCGCCACAGAGGTAGTCAAAAAAATATATAAGTATGTTTACCAGTTGTCTGATTTCCATAGTACAAGTTCTGCTTAGTTTGGGATCACATGACGTTGCGTGAGTTGTCCCAAGATATTATTATTATTATACTTAGAAATATTATCTATAAAAAACATACACATACCAGTTCCACAAATTACACAAAAGACCAATTCATTGTACCATGGCTTCCTGCCATTCATTCAAACACAAAAATAAAATGGGTTAGTCGTGTCTCGGTCAGCTAGTGATGTTTTACTAACCACTAAGGCCATATTCAAATGACCATTAACCAAAACAAATTACTATATTTGTTTGGTTTATAAAGCCTGTTTTGAGAGGCACAGGTTCTATTTATAATTGACAAAAGGTATATAAAACTATATCAATTTTTATACTTATCAGTTACTTTCGTTGATGTGAAAAGAGATAAAACATGGTCTCCTACATTATTGAAAAACTTTTAGGTACCTATCTATGTACTTATCTACATTTATCTTACTAATATTATAAAGCTGAGTTTGTTTGTTTGAACGCGGTAATCTCAGGAGCTACTGATCCGATTTGAAAAAATATTTCACTGTTTTATAGCCCATCTATCGAGGAAGGCTATAGGCTATATATCATCACACTACGACCAATAGGTGCGGAGCAGTAATAAGAAATGTTGCAAAAACGGGGGAAAATTACGTATACGAAGTTGCGCGGGACAGCTAGTATGTAATCTATACTAATATTATAAAGCGGAAGAGTTTGTTTGTTTGTTTGTTTATTTGTTTGTTTGTTTGTTTGTTTAAAAGCGCTAATCTCAGGAACTACTGGTCCGATTTAAAAAAAAACTTTTTTTGTTGGATAGCCCATTTATCGAGGAAGGCTATAGGCTATATAACATCGCGCTACGACAAATGCTACACAAAATGGCAGTACCCTCCAATATTGATTTGATGGTTGCCGGACGGTCGCTGAGCGATCAATTTTCCACAATGTTGCCCGGCCAATTTTGTTGTTGTTTCAGTTTAGGAGACTGAATGATGCGCCATACAATTGCATACATATTGCCATTATTTGCCGAGTAATTAGTTGCCAATAGTGTTTAGTAGTTTAGACGCCCCTTTATACATATGTATTTCCTCAACTTGACTATTAGAGATGTACCGATTAGTCGGCTGACTAATCTGCATTTTTAAGACGAACTAGTTGGTCAATCGGCGGTTCGTGCCAAGTCATTGTAGGCCATTTCGTCCGGCTTTATCCAGGAGGGAAAAGGTCGTAATCTCACGATATTCGACAAGTCTAGTGCAGCTGCCGTGAATGTAAAAGAGGCACTATGGACCTACCTATTAGACGAAGGCCAAACAAACGAACGTCTTAGTGCTTTGCCGTGAAATCGGCTTAATTAAACAATGTCTAGAATTTTAAAATAAAAATTATATGCAAAACATTCTCAAGGTTTTCGTTTAAGCTGCAGTCACTATGCTTTTTCAGGTTTTTTATGTTTTACCTAAGCCGGCTTGAGCTAAAACTGAGCACGTTGTATAGAATTGTAGATCATCGTCGTTTGAAAACAAAATCTTACAGCTTTACATGAAACGGGTACTCTTAAAATTGGATATTTGACTACTATCAAAATAAAATATTTTTTATAAACCATGTAAAAATATGCAATAAAGTGTTCTAAAAAAATTTGTTCATTTATTAATTTAACGTGTTTATTAATTTATAATCATAAAGAGAGACACTAAAAGTAAATGATATGACCATAGAAAACGTGACGTCATATGCTAGTATTCCATACAAATTTGTACGAAGCGGATCGTTTTTGACGTTTTTTAAAAAGAGGCTGATTTGACTTCAGTCAAATACCGTATTATAAACAAAACATTACCATCATCTACATCATGTCTCAAAGTCTAAACCAGACAACAAACGCACCGTCTATCCACCAAAAAGTTCAGCCACAATTGCCCAACCTATAAAATACTTGCTGCAATAGTTGAAGGAAACCTCGAATAAATCCAAGGCATAAAATCACGAGGTCAAAGATGCACAAAGTCACTAGTCTAGACAAAATAAAACCACGGAATGAAATGGCTTTTGCTCTTGGCTCTAGTACTCCGCTTTCGGTTCAAAATTCTCTTCGAAAGGTCGTTGTTCCTTGGTCACACTACCACAGTAAAGTTTTGCGGTTATCCACACTACTTAAGCTGTTTATAGGTTGAAAATAAAGAAGAATTTGAGAGAGATTCACTTAACATAAAATATTTTTATTCAGAATGTACTACAACCTACATTAAAGTGGTAAATGCTTCAAAAAATACAAAATGGCTTATTAGTAAACTAAATAAATATAGTCACCGAAAGCGAACTAGGTAGAAAATTCTTAAAAAAAAAATAAGACCAAAGCTAGGTTGCATTTTTTTTTATATAATATGTTTTAACTAGTGACCTTGGTCACGCGTCGCTGTGCCTTTTTTTGGCCAGAAACATTTGCGGTCGTCCCCAGAACACTCTAATCTATGGTTTCGAAACGCATAGAGAACAAACAGACAGACAGACAAATATTCATTTTAATATATACAGGTTGTAACAGAAAGGTGTGGTCAAATTTCAACACTGGATATTTATCAGTATTGCACCTACCATGGTGCCACCTAGCTGGTTGCATTATTATTACATAGTTAAAGCAGATTATTTTTGTCAAAATTCAGTAGTAAAAGTCATATGGCATAGGAATTATACCTCCCCTGGTACAAAATTCGATAGGATTATTATGGTATAGAACTTATTAAGTCATACTTTTTTTAATCAATATTTTTTCACTCATAAATAAACGAATGTAAAAATAATAAATATTTTTTAGGATACTCCGATTTTGATGAAGTTAGGTATGTGCACTCAGTATCATGGGCACATACTAACCCTTGAATATAACCACACCTTTCTGTTACACCCTGTATAGATAATAGTAGCTTACCTACAGAACCCTTCGTTGACAAGGTTAAGTATGTGCCATATTTACGAAGCAAAAAGATGCAAAAGCAAAAGCTAGCTTTTAAACTCACTCGAACAGCATTTTAAAAACGAAAAGTTATCCATTTATAGTTTAAATCCAGTCAATCTTTCTACAAACAAAGTATGTTCATTGCATGTATCTATTGTTATAACATTCAGGGAGTATATAGGTGGTCATTGTGACTAGCTAACTCAGACGTACTGTTGCTTGTTGAATTGTAACATGAATACAACTATTGTCACTGTGTTAGACTTGTCATTGTTACAACGTTGGTATTTTGATCAAATAGATAGTGTAGTCATTTTTAGTTATTTAAAATAGCGAGATTTTTATGATAGAATAGAATAGAATATATTTATTTACATGTTAAGTGGTACAGAGATGGTAAAATAACTTATAATAGTTCATACACATAACACCATACAATTGGCATGCAAATGTAAAACCTAATGTAAAACATATAGAATAAAAGTAATGTTGAAACTAAAAATAATGTCAATATTTGGAATACTAATTACATTACATACATTAATATAAAATCTAAAATACACATTTTTTATTATTTAGAACAGTGCATTTCTATAATGATACGAACCACTTACATTGTTTTTTAAATATTCTTCAATCGAGTAAAATATGTAAGTATGCTTGTAGATTGTAGTTAGGAGAAATCTTCTTAAGCTGTTGTTCATTTTTAGATACTTCTTTATTTTCTAAGATTCTGTACAATCTTATTTTTAACTTAAGTAAGTCAATTTGGTTGTGGTCATAGTTTGTAATGTGAATTATTGATAGCTCATAGGTCATCAAACGAGTTTGAAACAGGTACTTGATCAGTACCAGTATGGATAATGAAAAAATATAGATACGTTTTCCGCATCAACATTCTTGTTCAATTTGCAACATAACAGGTTACTATCGATACGATAACAAACTATGTGTTGGAGCGTGTAAATACCTACCTTCAGATGCTGGGAATATAACTTTTGTTACAATGCAAATAAAAAAAAATGCGTAATGATTTTCTCACTAAACCTACTTTATAACTCGTGTAGGCTCAGAATGATGTACGATTGGAAATTCCTTTTCCAAATGGTTTCCAGCACACAAAACACACAAAGACGTTGGCTTTCCACTTACCTCGCAGATCAGCTCGTAACAGCCTTTAACCAGGAATCCAATACCCATGGTCAGCACGTCGTTTGCGTACACTCTTGTTCAGTTCACAAAACGAGCACTGGAAGTCTATAGGTATACGGTGGAGTCCAAGATCGCACCAATCATAAAAATAGGTATGAAATTGAATAAATATTAAATGCGGTTAACTTCGAAGTTCACACACGGAACGATTTTTCAGAAGTATTTTTTTAATGGTGCGCTGACGCCATACAAAGTAGCCGTATCTCGACCAATCAGTGCGTAGGACCATTGTGTCCGGCCTATACTGAGACCGATCTCGAAAGCCACGGGAAAACCAAACAGTCTTCAATATGTATGCAACTAGAAAACCATTTGGAATTTATATGATTATTTAAGAAATAATACATAAACAAATAACGCAGACTAACTGCAAAACCACTATGGAAATTACAACCTTGAATTTATAGTTCTTAAACTAGCCGCTCTAAATTATGCAAAAAAGCTCAAATGGAAATGGGCGGGACACGTAGCGAGACTAAGAGATGACAGATGGACCATAAAGATTCATTTTCGTGCATCGCGGCCGATCATCCTTGCATTACGACAAGCGGCTGCCGCTCGCGGCCGATGCGACAATATTCTGAGTGCGCGCGCAGCCTACGACAGTCGTCGGCCGCGCGCGTCTGTCGTTTACCTCGGAAACGGCACCATACATTCTCATACTCTGACTATAATCGCATCGGCCGCGCGCGTCAGACGCTTGTCGTAAGCCGCGCGCGACTCGCGATCGGCCGCGATGCACGGAAATGAACCCTAGAGTCACATCATGGAATGGCCCAGCAGGTAAACGCCTAAAAGGTAGACCGCACACAAGATCTGATGACGGCCGGTCCACATTGGATGCAGAAAGCACAAGACAGAACCAAATGGAATTCTTTGCAGGAGGCCTTCACCTGAAGAGGGGTTCTTGCAATTAGCAACATTTTAACACTTATAAAGTACTTTTTTTTCGAAAAAAATAAGTAATAATAATAACAAGAAAAAAAATAGTCTATTTAAGTAAAATATAATTTGTGAAATGCAAGAAATAAAAGGCTTTTTTATTTTTATTTTATAAACTAGCCGCTAGTTTATGAACGAATTGCTTCGTTACAGAGAGCATTTTAACTAACTATGATGTCGCAGGTCGAATACCTATAGTAATTTTTTCAGGCATTTCTTGCTAATTACGTTATTAATACAATAACTGCACTTTTGAAAGGCAGAAAAATTCCATCTATATTGACTATGTTAGTCGTTGCCCATAAACTAGTGCTATTTTCCCGTTCGCGTTACTTTTTTTCGTGCAAGCCCGCGCGATCTGTCAAAATCTTGTCATAATGGTACATAGAGAGCTGCGCTTAGAAATGCAACAATGCGCTAGTGCGAGCGAATTAGCGCGGACTTGCCGCAAAAACGAAAAAAATTACGTGAATAAGGACACAGTATACCTAAGCCTTATACTTATAACAGTAATTCTTTGACATGACAAAAAGTTTGCGAGCAATAAGTAGGTATGTTAAAGACTAAAATCGTCATTAGTTTTTTGAAAACAATGTTGCTGGTAGTATATAGGTATACATTACCTTTTACCGCTTATTTTGTTTTTAAAAAGTAGGTTATATTTTTTTGCCTTTCTCTTATACCGCAAAATACCCAGAGCACAGAAAGAAATATTCAGACAAACTCCGCTCGAGCAATGCATACATTTGTTCAACAAATGTCTACATTTATTTTGTTCTCGAACACAGATTCCCGGGACACCAAGACCAAGATTTCATGTGAGCAACTTTTTCTTCCATTCCATTTGATCACATATTCCTTATTTAATTTTGTGTAAAATAGTATTTTTTAACGTTATTCATATCATAAAGAGAAGTGATTTGACTAGAAAAAAAGTGACGTCATAAGCCGGTATTTGTATGAGATCTCGAGATCTCCATATACAATCTGCATTTTGCATTTCTTATAGACACAAACATTGTACACACCGCCGAACAAACATTGCGCGCCAGTGTGCAGATGTCGTTAGTGTTGCGTGTCGAAGTACCGACGGTTCCGTAATAGTGAGTGATAAAAATCAAGCGAGGGTAGTTTCCGAAACCCGCGCTTCTCGGAGGCGACGCTGAGCTGAATTAGTCTACCCGTGACCACGGCCGTTGCAATGCGGTCGAAACGTCGGGAAATAAACAAAGGTATTTAGCCTTAAAATAAAATATTTACGCGATTAAGACCCGTAGCTTATAAAATTCTATAATTTCTTAAAGAGTTGTTGTTTTGACTACTTGGAAACTAGCCCATTGTGTGACCACAACAGCCATTTGCCATAACTGTCAAAAATGTTCACACGACTGTCATTCGATTCGGCATTTGAAATTGCTGTCACTTTGTATTCAGGTAGTCAGGGTAGACAGCAGAGGTGAAGGGTTAAAATTTTCCTGAGGTAACTTGATAAAAAAAAATATCTTGCTGGACACGGTTCTTCATACCTGTAATAATAAGTAAGTAGAATTGAAAGGGTAGTCGTATGGACCCTCCGCCACTGGTAGACAGTCCAGCGACTAGTATTATAGGTTAGTTGTGTGCATTTCTGAAGTTGGCGTTCGTATAAAGCTGACCTGACCTTCTGTTCTTTCGATATTCTATGCTTAAACTCTTTCTCGTTGTAAATTTTGTAACAATACCGAAATGATTCAGTTGGAAATGTATGTGCACGTAATTATCTAATTATGTTAATTGATAAGTAAATATTTTTACAAGATTCGACTGCCTGACCATTGTGCAAGAGGTTGGGAGTTTGATTCCTATACAGGATAGATTTGTGAGTCCGTATTTCATAGATAACTAGCGTCCCGCTCCGGCTTCGCACGGCTATAACATATATGGATGTTATGTTACATATAAACCTTCCTCTTCAATCACCATATCTATTAAAAAAAAACCGCATCAAAATCCGTTGTGTAGTTTTAAAGATTTAAGCATACATAGGGATATAGGGACAGAGAAAGCGACTTTGTTTTATACTATGTAATGAAGTATTTTTTTTGAGTTATGTGGAAGACTTTAGTCAGTCATCTCCAAAACAAGGTTCACGCAGTGTTTTGGTTTTGACGCATTGCTTTGGCGAAAACGTGTCAAAAACAATCAGTATACATCTGTGAGTACCGTCCCACATTGTGGATTCATATATTTGTGTATAATGGTTCAACGAGGCGGTAGCCTAATGGCTAAGGCATCGGTCTCGCAATCGTGAGGTCGCGGGTTCGAATCCTACCCATTATACTACCGACGTGAACCCACTCCTAACACAAGCCTTTGAGCTTAGCTGGAGGGGTTAACAAGATTGCTAATAATTCCTAGTTACCAACACATTGCTAGTTATCTTTAAAAAAAAAAAACCAAAGGATCCAAGGGGGGGGGGGGAGGCAACAGCGCAATTGCCCCCTCCCCCCACATACAGTATTATAGTCATATATATTGAGTCAAGTATTGCCCCCCACCCTTTACAAAGAACTGGATTCACGGCTGATTAAGGAAAACACTAGACCAGTTGCATGTCATTGTCAGTTAGATTCAGGCATGCCAACTGTCATATTGGTGTGCCAGCTACATAGATACATGTGCATTTTCGCCCCTAAATAAGCGGCGGGCAGAATATTACTAAATCGTCGAATAGTTTGAACATCGAAATATACCGACATAAACATTTAGGCGGCGACACTGTTCCATGGATACGGTCTGTTACCTACAACCAAAACCATCTAATTCACCACAAGATTATTCATGTTTCTAAGAATAGATTTCTTTGGTTTCGATACGGTAGATTATTTATTATTTTATTATCTTATTTAACTATTTTAACGTCTAGATTGCTTATTGAGATAATCCAGACATAATAGTTCCAAGAATTATAAACACGTAAGCGTTCTTCACGTAGCTTTGCACGAAAAACAACATTTTGTAAGTTTTAACTTCTTGAATAGAACAAATATTTGTATCTCAAACTCTTTGGAAGCTGATACGGATATTGAGTTAATATCACGAAGTTCATGACTCATTGGCGACCGAACGGTGAACGGTTTCTGGAAATAGTCATATTTGCCACTAGCTGTCCCGAGCAACTTCGTATGCGTAAATTTTCCCCGTTTTTGCAACATTTCTCGTCGCTGCTCCGCTCCTATTAGTCGTAGCGCGATGTTATATAGCCTATAGCCTTCCTCGATAAATGGGCTATCCAACAAAAAAAGAATTATTAAAATCGGTCCAGTACTTTTTGAGTTTATTCGTTACATACAAAAATACAAATCTTTCCTCTTTATAATATTAGTGTAGATAATGCCTTCTTGCTTTGACGAGCAAGTTAAGCTGTCGCCATGAAGAAATAGAGAGTGTACAGGTTATACGTGGACTTGTGCATGCACTATAATATATCGTGCGTAGCTAGGAGAAGATGACCAACCGATTTCGGTTACGGTACAGTAGGCCTATTCTCTTTCCCTACAACAAAATTCATGAATTCTTTTCTTAAATTTTGTGAGTTTACGGGGACTATTCTAATTAATTTTCGGATATGCACAAGACGTCTGAAACCATTGACGATATTCAGACACGAGTGGATTGAATTGATGTTGCTGTCTCTGTATATCACCACCTCATTTTTGGTCGAAATTTCGTTTTCGTTTTATTAGAGTAGGCCTCCAGCTCGGCAAGCAACCCGCACGCAAGCAAGCCATTCACAGACAGCTAAGTAGCACGTGGTAGCACATTCACGAACATTCGTTGAATTTCGCCTTGAACGCGAGCGTATGAACCCACCAAAGTAGACTGGCTAGCTGTCTACTTTTAATTGATATACCGCCGTAGCCGAAATTGGTAACAAGAACTTATTATTATTAGGTATTAAGGTAGATATGACCTAAGACTCACATGTATTAGGAAACCCTTTCAATATATCTAATAAGGAAAACGAGGTATCAAAACGGTTATCGTAGTTTTGGGGATTAAATGTAAACTGAATCATACTATATTGACCAAAACCTTTATTATTTACAAATGTTTGTTTATTCAGTGCGTTTGTGACCACAGCCGGTGCAACCTGTCGACTCAACTATGGAAACCAACAAAAAACCAATGACCATTATTATTGATTTCGAAATTTCACGTGAAGTAACTACAGTTTTTTGTTAGTTTTAAATTTATTTTTTCAGAATAAGCCTACGTTTAGATTCTTGTTCTTCTTCTACTTCTTTTTTCATATTATTTAAGGCGTTCACATGCTAACGCGCGCAAATAGACAGACGAATATGACATTGTACCTGCGCTTTAGTAAAACGCGCGACAACATCTGTATGAATAAACCTAGATACAATAAACGACCTTCTGCGAATAATGATGGTTCTATGGTAACACTAAGGTTAGATGGATGCATCTAACGGCCGGTTTCAATAATCTATCTATCGATGGATTTGGCTGCTAGAGGTAGATTTTTGACATATTTTGTATAGAGCTTATGTCAGATATATAACTCTAGTACATCCATGGATAGTTAGATTATTGAGACCGGCCGTTAAAGTTACACTAAAACCTAGGTAAATAGAGATCCGTTTAATTGTTTCCACTTTTAAGCACCACACAAACCTATTTTCCTCAGTCGTTTATGTTTCACGTTTTCAATTGCCCGATAAACTGGAATTAACTGGTTTGGATAAACACTAGTTTAAGCGCCATTTTATGATCCTGTTGTAGAAATGTTGATATCCATGTTCATTATATTTGTGGCTAGGTATTTGTGGGTCGGTAATTCAGAGGCGACTGAGTTAAAGAGATTGGTGAGAATTAGCAATGACTGCCTCTCGATGCATACCTCCCGTGCCTCGGGGAGCATGTTAAAAAAAAAAAATCATTTATTTCGAACTCGAAGAATTCATTGAAGTAATTTATTTTATAGGCATTTCTTGCCAATTACTTTACAAATACAATAATTGCATTTTTGAAAGATAGAAAAATTTGAAATCCAGACCCAGGAATCGAACCCGAGACTTCCGTAGCTAAACCGGGGCCAGAAGTGAACCCCCTATCTGGACTATGTTACTAGATCTCAATTTTTTCTATCCTTTGATGCACGCGCAAAGAATTCATATTTTGTTAGTAACAATTTAGACTTAAAGCTATATTAGAAAAAGTAATATTCAAAGGATTTTATTTGCAAACCAACTGTGTTGCAAACATACATCTGCGCACACAATGGTTCCAAATGAATGAGTCATATTGTTGAGCTATAATTTTTAGTATACTGTTGGAGCTGGCTCGTACTTTGCAGAGCATAGATGCAGACTTTTTGCGCCATAAAGTGTAGAAATCACTAGTGTGTATGTTAAGCCCTCGGTCTTGCGCTTAATTTCTTTCCAGTCGTTCCTCCTATCAGACTACGAGAGTGGTGGAATAGGGAGTGCGTCTAATGTCTGATGAAATATGCCATTGTGATGACAGATACCGGTTAGTTCGGAGGATGTTACCTTACGTCATTTCTAATTATAAATACAATAATTGCATTTTTGAAAGATAGAAACATTTTAAGTCCAGACCCAGGAATCGAACCCGAGACTTCCGTAGCCAAACCGGGACCAGAAGCGAACCACCTATCTGGACTATGTTACTAGACCTCAAATTTCTCTATCCATTGATGCTCGCGAGTTTGGGCCCTCGCATGCGCCATCTAGTCGATAGTTAAAGAACTATCACGGCTTTTGTTATTGCTTCGTTACAGAGAGCATTTTAACAAATTATGATGTCGCAGGCTAATTGTTATCTAAATAGTATTCCCAGGAAAGCTTTTGTATGTGCTTCGTTGACTTTCTAAGTCAAGTAAGTACAAAAAGTTATAAAAGTAACAAATGTGTCACACTTGCGATGAGATTTGCAACTCTTTCTTAACTCAATTTCCGACTAGTTACCATTCATTTTTGTAAAACACTAACTTTCACCTGCGGCTCCGCCCGCGTGGATGTTGGTTATCGCGATAAAAACTATCCTATGTCCTTCTCCGGGACTCAAACTATCTCCATACCCAATTTCATCTAAATTGGTTTAGCTGTTTCAGCGTGAAAGCGTAACAGACAGACAGAGTTACTTTGACATTTATAATATTAGTATGGATGATATAAATCACATTACAAAGAGAGAGTTGAATGAAAGTGGTATGATAGGCTACCTATACTTATAGTATTTTATTCATCAGTCAAACTACGTAGTTACTTTATGGTTAAAAAATGCTAACGTCACAGTTTTTCAAAGTATTGAATCATCGGTTACATTATCAGTGAACACCTAATTAAGTTATTTGCAATATTTTCCTGATTGGAACCGGATACTTAATGGATTAAGTAATAAAAAGTACGATTTTCGATTCTATTACTAGTAGCATTAAACTTAAAGTAAATTAACCTCAAAATATCAAATAACATTCAAATGTCTTTAGCAAAACTGTGACCAAAGTTTGACCGATTCTAACTAAGTATTATTTTCTAATCTAACACACAAATATTTCTATTTATTTCGTAAAAGCAAATTAAGGATTGTTTCAAAACGTAATGTTATGTGTGAAATAAAAAAAATCAAATTTCAATCAGGCGGCAATTTCAAGTGAAATGCTGTGATTGCTTACGGAAAGGAGTTGTCAAGAAACTCGTAGGAGATTCAATTTTATGCTAGTTTGTTTAAAAAGAACGGTGTGATAAGAGTTAGGGCCTTAATTCTCTAAAAAATTTTCAAGGCCACCTCGATTTAGGGCCCTGATTTAGGGCCCTGATTCAGGGTAGTGTAATAGCTTTATAGAATTTTATAAGCTACGGGTCTTAATCGCGTAAATATTTTATTTTAAGGCTAAATACCTTTGTTTATTTCTTGACGTTTCGACCGTATTGCAACGGCCGTGGTCACGGGTAGACTAATTCAGCTCAGCGTCGCCTCCGAGAAGCGCGGGTTTCGGAAACTACCCTCGCTTGATTTTTATCACTCACGTCGGTACTTGGACACACAACACTAACGACATCTGCACACTGGCGCGTAATGTTTGTTCGGCGGTGTGTGTGTTTAGCCTTAAAATAAAATATTTACGCGATTAAGACCCGTAGCTTATAAAATTCTATAATGTGTACAAATCGCGAAAGTTTACGAACATATAGTGTAATAGCTGTTTTACTTAACAGAAATTAACCAATAGATGGTAATGTAGGCTAATGTTTTAATTACAGCGTATTACGTTTAGCGGATTAAATACCTACCTCTGGGTGTGTCCTAGATTGCGCTGTGCATCTTAATAGCATCATAGAGATGAGATGTACATATGTACCTACATCTCAATCCTATGATGCTAAGTACTGGTTAGATAATAAATTATACTATGTGTACGTTACAATTGTCGCGTTTGTTTTAAAAAATGGTTGTCTGTAAAGTCGGTTTACGGATGTTAATTTTACGTGATAATGTCATAAGAAAACATTGATGATTTTTTTTTAATTTACAATAGTATCGCATGTCGATGTAATTGCCAAAACATTGATAACATTGTGATAAACAACCATGCCCGTGATAGCTTTAGTGGGACTGGGCGCATGCGCTAGCATGCTCCTGCCGGCCGCGATACTTCAGTCTATCAGCAGGCGGAACGTCACCGGAACGTGAGCTGTGACGTCACACTTTTTTGTGAGTGCAGACCGTCATCGATTTATAAGACGTTATCACGTCAGAAACTACTTAAACAATATTTATATATAAATTTTATTATCCCGTACCTACTTACTTGAATACTTTTACGATGCTTATGCCATTGGAATAAATTATAACTTTTTTAACAAATACTAAGTTGAGTTGTTTTATGCAGTATCGGACACAAGGGCACAATGTCTAAAGACTAAAGTCTTTAATCAGTGCATCCTACCCGTCATGACATACGGAGCCGAAACGTGGACCCTGACACTGACGGTACGGCTGGTCCACAAGTTTAAAGTCGCTCAGCGGGCTATGGAAAGGGCTATGCTCGGAGTTTCTCTTAGGGACAAAATCAGAAATGAGGTGATCCGGCAGAGAACCAAAGTTATCGACATAGCCCACCGGATTAGCAAGTTGAAGTGGCTGTGGGCTGGCCATATTAGCCGAAGAACCGACAACCGTTGGGGTAAACGAGTTCTTGAGTGGAGACCGCGGCTTGGCAAACGTAGTGTAGGACGCCCTCAGGCCAGGTGGAGTGATGATTTACGCAAAACGGCTGGCAGGAGCTGGATGCGAGAGGCCGAAGATAGAACAAAGTGGCATGCAATTGGAGAGGTCTATGTCCAGCAGTGGACTGCGATAGGCTGATGATGATGGATACAAGGGCTTTTGGGCTGAAAGCACATCTTAAAAGTATTTGAGTCCTTCCGTCACTTCCGTGTGTTTTATGTTTTCCTATGAGAATTCCTGTGTAAGTCACTAATAAGGCGCGGGGCTATTCCCTCTCAAAATCGATCAAATGTAGGTAAGTCGCTAGCAAACTAAAGGTGCTTCAGTCATGAATCTGAATTGCCGGGAACGAATTGTCCCAATTGCCCCAACTTGGATCCATGCATGCGCCAATCGGTAATAGCCAATCAATCCAATATATGCCTTAATGATACACCGGTTAGTAATGTATTGAATAATTACAACCAATGAATTGTGCAAGTGTATGGAAGTGTGTAAATATTATGTCAAAGGTAATGATTAAGTCATAATAAGTTGCGAGTTGATCGATGAAATCACAAAGGAACATTTAACAACTAAGTCATATTTAATGGTATGTCTTTGTACAATAATTAAATATAGGATCTAAATAGGAATTTTCCTTAATATCTAAGCTTGTTTCTTTGAATGAATGTTTCATTGTAATGTCACAGCCATATGGTAGAACAAGCCGTATGAGAAGTGGGAGCGCTGGATTAAAAAACCTGATGTAATGCGGCTATTTTATTTCAGCTGGGTTTCAATTCGGCTGAAATAAATTACGCCGCATTGAATGAACACTTAGCGTTCGTCAAAGCGGCGCCACCCGCTTTGAATGTTATTGCCATAAAAAATGGCCCGTTTAGACGCCCCTTTATTTCTATCTTCATTCACATCGATGTTTTAGACTTGTAGTCGGGTTAGTTATATTTCGGGACTTAATCGCGTGAATTATTTAAAGGTAAGGGGTTTTTCAACTACCCTCGCCTGGTCTTGATAATTTTGATAATTTGTACTGTCGGTACTTCTACACACTACACTTACAACGTCTTTACACTGAGGCGCGGTGTCTTTACGGCTACGATTACATTTGCTGATAACAGGGTTCCAAGATGGTGAGAGCCGGTATCCATCTTCTCGGTTGACCCCGCGCCTCACGGAGACATCGCTAAGCTGCCATCAGACCCGTGACCACGAAACGTCGGGTAAATAAAAGGTTCGTACCTTTAAATAATTCACGCGATTAAGTCCCGAAATATAACTAATATGTATAAAAATCGCGAAAGTTTAAAAACAATAATTGTAGTCGGGTTACCATGATAATAAAGATTTATATTGTTATAATTTTTTACTTAGTAATAGCAGTGTTATGAAGTAATACAATAGATACCTATATTTTTGCTTATTTAAAACTTAAACATTATGTTTCCGGCGCACCCTGCGAACGAGGCGAGCAAGCGTGCCATTCCGCAGCCTTCAACTGTCTGTGGCTAAACGTTGGACGCCGCTTTGTAGAACGTATCGCAACTACAGTCTGGCTGATCGTTATTACGCCGCATTATATTATGGCGACGTTTTTTAATCCGCCGCGCCCACTTGTAATACGGCGTGTTCTATGATATGGCTTTGACAAATACGTGCGATGCGCACGACGGTTTATTCGTGTCTGGGTGTTATTTATCTAAAAGTATGTATTTAGAAATATATAAGTATATTTATCAGTTGTCTGGTTGCCATAGTACAAGCTCTGTTTAGTTTGGAATCAGATGACGTTGTGTGAGTTGTCCCAAGATATTATTAAATAAAATAAAAAACTCTTGAGCTTTATAATAATAATATAGATTTTTTTACAGACCAATCAAAATAAAAGTATCCCACGGGGGGCGTACATTTTCCGGGATAAAAGTAGTCTAAGTTCTATTACATACTTTAATCTATCTCTGTGCCTAATTTCATCCATATCCGTTCAGTCGTTTTAGGGTGATCGAACAACAATATCTACTCCTCCACCTATTTAACTGTCAGTTGTTTTCAAATCGTATAATTTTGCTAATTTTAGCATTTTATTTACGGATCTCTCAGATATTTCTAGTTACGATGTTAAGAGTATAATAGCTAGCATGAATTAGTTTTATTATAACTCCGTGTCCTGTGATCTGTACTAAGAACTGATCGGTTCAAGGAAAGGATAACTTCCTTTGAGCTTCTTAGAACATTATTAAAGAAAAGCTTGAGATAAATTAGTAGTGGATCTATATGTTCGTAAACTTTCGCGATTTGTACACATTATAGAATTTCATAAGCTACGGGTCTTAATCGCGTAAATATTTAATTTTAAGGCTAAATACCTTTGTTTATTTCCCGACGTTTCGACCGTATTGCAACGGCCGTGACCACGGCCGTTGACTTATAAAATTCTATAGTAGTGGATCCCCGTCTTAGAGTTAAATACCTTACTGCGAACACCTCATGCTTTGCAATTTACTATAACTGTAGCAAGGAACTAGCTAGAAAAAATCGGTTAAGGTAACTATTCCTCAAATGATACCCTCTTTATTAGCCATGGACATAGATATATGGCAGCAAATCGTGTGAATTTTTTAGTCAGTTCTTCAGATTAGCTTTAGGATCTCCATCTTGGGCTTCCATCGAAATCGGTCTCGCGATTTTAGAGATTATATGGAACAAACTAACCGATAGATAAAATAAACTAAGTAGGTATATTTAACTGATTATGGTGATAGGGTGTCTAATTCACCATTATAACATTTTTTTTTTAAATTTCTAGATAATATTTTTCAGCTTAGTTTAGGATCCCCTGGTCTAGAAGATACCTACCTACCTAATCCTTCATGAGGTTTCCTATGATGCGGATGATTACACTTAAAATTGAAAATATGTTTTTTGTACTTACTTATTTATTTAACACATAATGTACCCATAGTGTTGATAAGCTTTCGCGATTTATACACATTATGAAAATATATATTACGGGTCTTATTCGGGTGAATAATTTAAGGTAAAATACCTTGTTTATTACCCGACGTTTCGACCGTATTCCAACGGCCGTGGTCACGGGTAGCCTACCCGTAACCACGGCCATTATTCACGCGATTAAACTTTTATATTTAGCACCCATATATTTTCATAAAGGCGGACTTCGGAGTCTACCGTTGGGTGATGTAGAGATAAGAATATGAAGGTGCAGATTTTGGAAAGTTAGATATAAATAATAATAATAATAGTATTAAAATTATAGTATATAAATATACTCAGTCTTCAAGTCCTAAATGTTGTCTCAAGGATAACAGTAAGATAAAACAATTGGTATTTCTTCATCTTTGTCACTCGTAAAAGCTATATTTATTTCTCCGGCAAAGCCGACATTTTAACACAGCCACACATTTTTACCTCAAAGTGTTTTCCAAAAGCTAAATGATAGCTATGATGCAGTGCCGGATGTAACATGCTTATGACGGGGGGTGCATAAGAAGGGGGAGCACAACAGGCAAGTAGGTAGTAAATTCAATACAATACAAAAAATTCAATACACAAAACAACCTTCTGGATGCGCCTATGCCTACCTACCTACTTAAACTAGCTGTGTTAGGTAGGTACAAACCATAATCTATTAATGTATCAGCCTAATTTGAATGTTAAACCTAATCTAAATTCATAAAGATGCTTCTCAAGGCCGGACTAATCTCGCAGAAAGCGATCCAATTAAAATAGATGATCTAGCAGTCTCGTGATCTCAAACAATCAGTTGATTATCTTTATTTTGTCTGGCTGATGGGAACTTTTACTACGATTGCCTTGGACCTTAAATAACCGAATCTCTTAGGTACATTGACTGTCTCTGTGGCGCAGTGGGAGTGTATCCGACTGCTACGCAAGAGGTCGTGGGTTCGATCCCCACCCAGGATAAAACTTTGTGTGATGAGCACGATGGTTTATTCTGTGTCTGGGTGTTATTTATCTATAATATGTATGTATTTAGAAATATGTAAGTATGTTTATCAGTTGTCTGGTTTCCATAGTACAAGCTCTGCTTAGTTTGGGATCAGATAGCGTAGTGTGAGTTGTCCCAAGATATTATTATATTATTATTATTATTATTACATTCCTTGAAAATCAACTCCAGAATAAGGCAAAGTAACGTTACAGTCGCCATCTGTTGTAGAGTAGAAGCAACAGAATTCTACACGCACTTCTTGATAACGATAAAATCCAATGTACAACTAGCGCCATCTATTGCCAAGGTGAATAAACTTTTACTTAGTTTACATTGCTGATAAGAATGAACACAATCTCTTATCAGAAAAGTTATAGGTGCGCATAACTTCTGTAAAAATAATTATTTGTGCATTTTCGATATTAAAGGATCTATATTAAGTAGGTAACGCAAATTTAGCTACGACTTCTGCTTAGAAGGGTAGGTAGTTTATGATTGTTTATTTTAGGAATGTGTTTATAAACAATCTTCTCTACTGTTTATATACATTATTGTGTTCAGCAAAGTTTTGTCAACGTAATATTAAAACAATAAACAGTGAACATCCGCCCGTTGGGTGTACCGGGTTCCAGCAATTTTTTAATTCCAAGCCGGGCGCGATCCACAGCGATTCGTCGGGGAGTCGAGTCGCTTGTTCGTCCCGTCAGTCGGTGAATGCACAGCGCGCTCTACGTACGCGCGTTGATTCCCGCGCATTTTCAAATTTCGAACGAGATCGAACATAGACACGATAATTTTTGTGTTTTTTCTTAAATCGACTAATATTGCCTTCGATTTATTTTTTATCGATTATTTCACTACTGTGACAGTGCTTAGTGAAGTGATTATAGGATTTTTTGACAAAAATAGTTTGTTACAACAATGTTTGCGGATGCGACATACTGCATTTTTGGCTAGTTAGCCGGACGTAATAAAGTTTTGGTAAGTGAAAACATTGTCTTGAGTCTATGTCGTTATTGCATGTAGAATTTAGTTATTCTTATTCAGTTTATTACTTAGGTAGGTAAGTACTTAAGTACTAAGATAATAATTACAATTAAAGTTTTTTGAAACTCTGTTGTGCTTAATTCTGAACACACATTTTTTTACTAAGTAATCTTAGTTAGTCAGAAGTATTTGTACAGACAAAACTCATCCTAATTTAGTACCTAGTAGGTCCTTAATAATTGGTAGACCTAGTACTTGGACCTAATAATTGGTAGGTAGTAGTACCTACCTCATATAAGTAAATTGGATTCAGATTGGATTGAAGGAACATTACAAGAATTAGGAAAATGACTAAAATCTTAACCTACAATTAAACCTATCAAAGAGGCTCAAAATCATAATAAGCACCAAACTACGTACAGAAGCTTCGTATCAGTGGATCTAAAACTTTTTGTAATAAACCAGTAAGCCAAGCCAGGTTTATCTTATCAGAATCAGCCAGCGTGAAAATTCACCAACTTATTCAATTTATTTAGATAAAAGCTTGCGTACTTACACGATTAGATATAATTAAATAAATAGGTACATTTATAACATATTATCGGTCAGCTGTTTAACAACATAGCGATTCATAATATTGACTAGAACATAATAGTTATTTATTAACTATCTATTTCAAAGGTCATCTAAAGTTCAGTAAATTTGTTCGAATATAGAATTTAGGTAAGTAGGTAGATTTATCAAATCAAAAAAAATCAACGCTTGAACGAGTATGATTACCAGTATCAAAAATGTTATTTGTTCTTCATATATTTAATGCAGATAAACTTAATAGACAAATCGGACGAATTAAACCAAAATACTTATTATTCAACAACCAAAAATTATATATCCCATTCACGATTATTTATTTTCATTTTATCAGCTTCATAGTGCCTACAACGCACAAAGAAACATATCTCTATTTTTATCTAAAACAAATTTGAAAGCGATGTTTTACAATCCAACCAAGTACAAATAAACATTCATTCATAACAAAAATTCTCTTGTAATGTAACATTTGTATCGGGCGGGCCGCACATTTCTCCGTTCTTAGTTCGATAGCGCAGTGTTATCTTACGCCTTGACCTCTCACACTCAAACGTTGACTGACATTTTGACTGATAAAAATATCGACTGTTTTGTGAGTCTGTGACGCGTTTTTATGCAGTAGGTATATATTTATCTGAACATTAAAAAAATACTGAAAATATGATACCCTAGTAAAATCACAGAAGAAACTTATGTAAACTGTAAAAGTTAGGCACTGCTGAGCTCTAAAATTGGGTTAGTAATTCCTAAAATCAGGTCGTTCTAAAACAAGCAAAGTAGCTACATTTGAATAAAAGTTTTCTAAAATTATTCTCAGGGTACAAATTAAAACAGCCCAATAAAGCTTAAGTATGTTATGTCTGTCATGCCTGATAATGACACAATTTAATATCGCACATTGTAAAATCATATTTAAACATTACAATAGTACGTCAGAAAACCTTTGAACTATAACGCGTATAACCGTTTTCCGGTCTTTGTAATAAGAACGCAATTAAAATTCTAGATTTTAGCATTATTACTGTTCCAAATTATTGACAATGTTCATAAAATTATATGTAGGCACGCACCCGCAAAAGTAACAAGTGTGGAAATCAGGTTGTATTTGAAATTAGTACTTTTTAATGCCTGACGGTTTCTAAAATTCGACTAAAATATTGAGAGACCCTGACCATAAATCGACTAAAACTAGATGTGATTTTAAAAATGCTTCATTAACTGAATTTGAAAATGACCAAGATGGTCATTCTGTTTGTAGACGATCTGTTGGCTGGGACAGGATATTAAATACTAGCTGACCCACGCAACTTCGTATGTGTAAATTTTCCCCGTTTTTGCAACATTTTTCATTGCTGCTCCGCTCCTATTGGTCGTAGCGGGATAAATGGGCTACTCAACAGTTAAAGAATTTTTCAATTCGGATCAGTAGTTCCTGAGATAAACGCGTACAAACAAACAAAGTCTTCAGTTTTATAATATTAGTATAAATTTAAAGAAGTAGCCTTCGCCTTCTCAAGACACTAAAATAACATCAGTACTTTTATCACCTCCACTGTACCCAGGTAAAGTAACAATACATACAACACGTGACGCGTAGTCAATATTTTTGCAAACGAAAATTAATTGCAATGCGTTAAATTACAATTTCATGATAAAGTAGAAAACGCAAAATAGTTCCAAGAACCATTAACGAAGAACTCAGCACAAAAACAATCATCACACTCATCCCGAGTGTGGCTCTCTGGAAAACTCGGTATTTTTTCGAAATTATTCTATCGCGGAGATCATTTTAGAAAAGTCCTATTGACGGCATCAAGAGGTCTTAGTCACGCTAGCAGTGGCGGGGATTCCTTAGAACACTATTCTTTTCAGTCCCTTTGAATTCTAGTTATCTGTTTAATATATGTATGAAGAACCGTGTCCACCTAGTATCGAGTTCCTTTAGGAAAATTTTAACCCCTCGCCGGTGCACGCTAGTCCATAACAGTATTAGTGACACACAAATCTTTGTTTGGCAAAGATCTCATTGTCACCGCACTGTGCTCCTCATTTGAGATATTAGTTCGTAAGCCTCCAAAGCCATATGCCCAGTCATTTCACTTGCTACTGCTGTTAAAACTACTGGGCATTATATTGTTTATGGTAGGTACCATAAACAATATAGTGCCCAGTAGTTACCAGGTAGTGATGTTAATCAATATGTTTCGGTTGAAGAAACCGAAACATAGTGATGCGTTAACATCACTATTTCATGGAAAAAAACTGACACTGTGGTGATCTTCTTTTTTTTTTCTTTATACCCTGACGGCCTATGGCTTGGACGTACCACGTTAGGGTAATCCTTATTTCTGAAATTTATTGAGTACTAGCTGTCCCGCGCAACTTTGTCTGCGTAAATTTTCCCCGTTTTTGAAACATTTCTCATTGCTGCTCCGCTCCTATTAGTCGTAGCGCGATGTTATATAACCTAAAGCCTTCCTCGATAAATGGGCTATCTAACAAAAAAAAAAAAAAACAATTCGGACCAGTAGTTCCTGAGATTAGCGCGTTTAAACAAACAAAAACTTTTCCGCTTTATATTATTAGTATAGATATTAATCTTTAACCGCATCGGAATCGTAAACGTCCAAGTTGTTTTACTACAGATAATAATAATAATATCTTTCTAAAAAAGAATATATAGATATATATTTATATTTCTAGATCCGCGAACGTCCCTCTAAATTAAAAAAAATATATAGCATCATAGTACGGAAGTTACTCACGTTTTGTAAATTCTTAAGTTTTATTGTTATGCAGTATAAATTGTATGAGCGATAATAAAAATTCTACTTTTACTAAGGAAATGGTTCGATAAGGTAGCGTTTTATTGATACATAGCACGTGACTTGTGAACTCTTGCGCATTGTTTTGGGATGCGTTTTCTTTCAATGATAGTTGGACTTATTGATTGTTGCGGACTATCGGAGAAGTATCGTAGACTTTGTAATCGCAGTCGTTTTATCTAACCTTAATTTGCGATATAAGGATTGTCTGTTTCTTTCACATGTAGTACATTTAGGTGATGACTGTGCTTTTTTTTTATATAAGACGACTCCCGCCGTAGGGGTACAAGCCCTGTGTCGCGGGGGACTTTACAAACATATAAGTCACGGACACAAAGTACACCCAGACTCGGAACAACCATTTGTGGATCACACTAAGTGGTGTCCCGTGTGGGAATCGAACCCACGACCTCTTGCGTAGCAGTCGGACACAGTCCCACCGCGCCACAGAGGCCATCAAACACAAATCAAAAATTATAACAATTATCCACTAAGAATCTACGGCTTTTGTCATATCCTAAACAGAGCCAAACACACAAACTTCCCGTTGAATACAAACAGCAGCGGGAAATAATAAGAAAAGTTAATAGCATTTGATTGGAAAACAACTATTAAATATATTTCGGAACTTAATCGCGTGAACTATTTAAATGTACGAATTACACCGATCGTGGTCACGGGTCGACCCAATCGGTGTAATTCGGTCGAAACGTCGGGTAAATAAAAGGTTCGTACCTTTAAATAATTCACGCGATTAAGTCCCGAAATATATACAGGGTGTAACAGAAAGGTGTGGTCATATTCAAGGGTTGGTATGTGCCCATGATACTGAGTGCACATACCTAATTTTATCAAAATCGGAGTACCCTAAAAACATATTTATTATTTTTACTATCGTTTATTTATAAATGAAAAAGTTATTAATTAAAAAAAGTATGACTTAAAAAGTTCTATGCCATAATGATCCAATCGAATTTTGTACCAGGGGAGGTATAATTCTTATGCCATACGCCTTTCACTACTGAATTTTGACAAAAAGAATATACTATAACTATGTAACAATATTGCAACCAGCTACGGCACCATGGTAGGTGCACTACTGATAACATACCCTATCCGCTGCTGAAATTTGACCACACCTTTTTGTTACACCCTGTATAATACTAGCTGTCCCGCGCAACTTCGTATGCGTTAATTTTCCCGTTTTTGCAACATTTCTCGTCGCTACTCCGCTCCTATTAGTCGTAGCGCGATGTTATATAGCCTATAGCCTTCCTCGATAAATGGGCTATCCAACAAAAAAAGAATTTTTCAAATCGGACCAGTAGTTCCTGAGATTAGCGCGTTTAAACAAACAAACAAACTCTTCCGCTTTATAATATTAGTATAGATGTATAAAAATCGCGAAAGTTTAAAAACAATAAAAACAACTTGTTTTAAACTCAGTTAATAAGAAAAAAAACAACACTAGATATATCTTCCAGATAACTATACTTACTATCCAGTAACTAACTATAGAGAAGCACAATAGTCAGTGTGTAACGAAATGGTTATCGTCTTATATACCTATCAAAGATCGAGAACAGATCGAATACCATTCAATCGATTGCACGTCAAAGGTCAGCTCACAACTCGGTTCACTTATTCTCTTTCAAATGAAAAGATTGATTTTATTGTTAGGCAGTAGTTTCTTTAGGAATGGTGAAACTCGGAACCAAAGCAATGATCTTTTGAAATCGTATACCTATCATTGAGCACTATTTTTTTGCTTTATATTACAACTGGAATTCATCGGCTGTAGTCACCAGCTTACTGACTGACTAATGACTACTATAAGTAGCATTTGTTGAGTTTTTAAGCTATTGCAAAGCTTCTATCGCGGGCCTTGAGCGTTTAGACCGAATCCAGAAATTCCGTAACGAAAATAACCTAACACCCCCTACTCCGACCGGCACAACGGTGATACTTTTTAGTTTTTTTTAATTATTTTACTTAAATATTATTTTTTTTAAATATATATTTTTTATTAATATATATATAATATATAAAATGGAAGGTGGAAAGTCAATCAAAAATTGATCTGTTTAAGTGAGAAATAACGTTCGTGTCATAACACCAGGGGGTCAATTCACGCATTGAAAGCAGTGCAGTTGCGGTCAAGTTGCAGTTAAATTTCTATTTAAATGACCCTTTTTGTATTCTTGTAACTTTGGGATCGATCTCAAATACGCTTGCGTCAAGTATGCGTCTCGAGAGCGCAATAACGACATTCAAGTACGTGCGCAAGGGTTTTTAAGATCGATCCCAAAGTTACAAGAATACGAAAATGGCCGTTTTAATCGAAACTTAAAAAATGTTGCAACTGAACTGCAACTGCACTGCTTTATATACGTGAATTGACCCACTAGTATTGGTGCAGTCTGTAGACTAAATAATAAAAAAAACTCTCTGTAATTTGTACCTACTGTAACCCAAGTCTTAAAGGAAATCAAGAGGAAGTACCGCCGCATTGCACCGTAGTGTGAATGTAAATTAGAGCTAAGAGTATAAGTGTAATCCGAGCAGTGACTGGTGACCCAATTAGTGTTAATTTCCATCACCCGATGTCAAGTAGCATCACGCTGGAGTTTCAAGTAGCTGTGTACCTATTTATTTTTAATGGTAGGCTAAGTATGTTAATAATTTGTTAGGTAATCTCGTTTAATATTACAATTATGTTTTGAGTTGGACTAAAAATTGATTAGGTTAGTTTTTAACTAAGATTGGTCATATTTAATTTCACATTTAACGGTTTTTTTTTATCGGAAGCCAATTAATATTATTTAATGATTAAGGTTAAGATTGCATAGTTTTAAACAGCCGTTACTAAAAATAAAACTAATTAAAATGAGCTTAAAAACACCAGTATTACTAAAACTTAAATAAACACATCACACATCTAATGCAGATGTGTGATAAATTTATGGACAAGTGCGAGTCGGCCTCTCCCACCAGTTCCGTACAAATTTGTAGGTATTTGTAGGTATTATAAATACCTACAAATTTGTATAAGTTAGTAAGTTAAGTAAATGTATAGTTTTCAGTCTATTCCCTATACTCTTGTAGTATAAGACGGTATTACTTGCCAAATTTCAAAGTTTTAGGTCAACGAAAAATACCCTATAAATTTTGAAGTCGAAATGTTGGTGCGGCATAAGCGACCGCATCTTTTTTTTAGGATCACTTAGAAGTTTGAATTTTACAACGCTTCAAGGGACTAGAGATTTGAGTATATGGTTTTAATTTCAACACGATACCCCCACGTGTTCCCGAGATAAAGGGTCTTGACTGACAGACGGATGGACGGACAACAAAGAAATCCTTTATAAGGGTTACATTTCTTACTTTTGAGGTACGGAACCCTAAAAATCAATCAATCGGTAAAAAAATTAATTAAATCGACTAAAAACCAAGAACTGGGCACTTGACTCAGTGATCAAAAGTTAATGAAAACATTTATGAATGGTTATAAGTTTTTATGTATTTTAGTAACTAGTCCGACGGCTTCACACGGGCGTTAGAAAAATAAGAAAGAAAGAAAAGTTTCTTTTTTGTTACTAAAATGACGTACAAAATTCGCTTTATATTTAATCAAATAATATAAAACTTAAAATAATAAATTTGATTTTTTCATGTCATAACCACGACAATAAATGGTTCCATTCAGCATTTATGTTGAAAGTTTTGTGACAAACTTGCAACGCTGATTTTCAATGTGACCATTTACCTACTTATCTACAGACGCCAAGCTAGGCCATCAATCTGGTACCTACATCTAGATCCCCACTATCTATATGATCATCATTTGCATGTATTATAATTTATAAACCTTTCGGAAAATGTACTTTAAATGGAACTGAAAACCATTTCTATCCAAATCCGTTGAGTGGTTTAAAAGTTAGTAGAAAAACAGGCAATTGACAACAGGGACTTCTATTTATGGCCGATATCAATAAACTCTCTATCGATGGATGTGGCTACTAGAGGTAGAATTTTGACAAATTTTGTATGGAACTTATCTATATACATATCTCTAATACCCAAATACATATATAAATATATATATATATCTCTAATAGCCAAATCCATTGATAGATGGATTATTGCGACCGGCCGGTAGAGATGTTTAAATTAGCACAGTTTTACCGCAATTCAATTTGACTAGTTTAGCACATATGTGAGTAAATAACGTCTGATGTTTTAAAGTTATTAAGTACTAGCTGTCTCGCGCAACTTCGTATGAGTAATTTTTTCCCGATTTTGCAACATTTCTTATTGCTGCTCCGCTCCTCTAGGCCGTAGTGTGATTTTATATAGCCTATAGCTTTCCTCGATAAATGGGCTATCCAACAGTAAACTTAACTAACGTAACTTTTTTAAAGAAATGACTTATGACGTTAAGAATACAGAATTCATACAAACAAGTCATACAACTAGATATTGTGTCAGTAAAGAGGTCGTAAGAGTTCATCGAGGAGGTACTATTCTGTATAACTTCTGCAGTTATTCGGTTTTGTTACCCAAGTTTATACCAACTGCCATAACTATGAATAAAGAAATAGATATCATGGAAGAAACAAGTGTAAAGTGACCTATAAAATAAGCTTCACGTGATAAAACACAGCTTCCGTGAAATGCGGGCACGTTTACGAGATTAAAGTCGAAAGACGAACAGACATTACACTGACGTAACAACCACATCTGTCAGAAAGTTTTTATAGTTTTTATTACGTAGTGTTGCGAAAGAGATTGTTATTTTTAATTATACTTTGTTGCGCGGATTACCTATGTGGGTAAATATTAGATAACTTTAACGTCGGTTTTGTCACAGATTACCTCAACAGTATCTATACTAATATTATAAAGCTGAAGAGTTTGTTTGTTTGAACGCGGTTATCTCAGGAACTACTGGACCGAATTAAAAAAAATATTTTACTGTTTAATCATTATACCGCCAATAACACATAGGTACTCGAAGATTACACATTGTTTTTTTTTTACCACGTTCCCAATTGCGGTCGGCCTCAATTACTAGTCACAGTAAGGGGTTTACCATCCAGTCATTAGTTTTCAAACTATTAGGTACCTATAGATTATACTAAGTATAAGAGTTTTTTCACACCACGTTTTTTTTATGCGCGAAAGACGCGTCTTTTGATTAGCGTATCCTCTGCGCGTTATCAATACGTTCTAGCAGATTTTACACGTTTGTGTCGATTCAAACGCTGTACCATTGTTGGTGCAACCATTATTTCTGTTATATTATTCTTCGTCATTTTAAAAGCAGCACGAAGTTATCTATACATATAAACTAGCTGACCCGCGCAAATTCGTATGCGTCAATTTTCCCCGTTTTTGCAACAGTTTTCGTTGCTGCTCCGCTCCTATTGGTTGTAGCGTGATGATATATAGCCTATAGCCTTTCTTGATAAATGGGCTATCCAACAGTAAAACAAATTTTCAATTCGGACCAGTAGTTCCCGAGATAATCGCGTCCAAACAAATAAACTAACTCTTCAGTTTTATAAAATTAGTATAGATTTTATTTTTGCATAGTAGAGAGAAGGGGTACACCTATTATAGTAGAACTTTTTAAGTAATAATTTTATATTGCATAACAACTAATAGCATAAACTCTTTTCGCAGAATATCGTTTGGCATAAACTCATTTAGCATACATTGAAACCCATAATTTTGTAAGTCAGAATCATCTGTACGCATAATTTTGGTATCCATAATAATCACAATGTATAATCATCACATCGCAGAAAGTTCAAAACCAGATTCATCTTTTGGCATATATTTCTTATATTATAAATAATCAGTCGGATTACACAGAAGTTGGGTACCTTAAAGCAATAGGAGCTAATATAAGATTAGTTTAATTTTGTTTTCTGATTAATTTAATTGTTTTTTTTTAGTAATTGTAATAAATAAAAGTTGATTTAATGATAATTATTTGGTTTTTATATCCTTGCCCATGAGAGCATGTTCGTTTCTGGCACTCGCCGGCCGCTGCCGCGGCACGCTCGCTTCGCTCGCTCGGCTCGTGCATAAGAGGTCACAGTTCTAACCTAACCTAACCTACGCATTTTTAAAGAAGAAAGTAACCCAATCTATATTATTCTAATTGAAATTCTATGATCTTCATAGTTTGCGTAGTCAAATTATGCCAAATAATCTGTACTCTAAATGAACGTTATGCTAAATGAAATTATACAAAATTTTAACTATGCCAAAGGTAATTATGCCAATAAAAATTCTACTATCTTAAATGTATGCCATTCTAAATTCGGTCATAAGCACATTATGCCTAAAAATATTTATGTCAAATATTTTTTATGCCTAATAAATGATCGACTAAAGAAGTTTCTGCGAAGTCAGTTATCCCAAATAGGTTTCGGAGTATCAAGTTTCTACCAAATAGACCGCACCCAGAGAGAAGACGTCGGTCTGACCAGAGGTCATGAGTTCGATCCCCGCCCAAGATAAACCTTTGTGGGATGAGCACGATGGTTTATTCTGTGTCTGGGTAATATTTATCAATAAAATGTATGTATTTTGAAATATATAAGTATGTTCATCAGTTGTCTGGTTTCCATAGTACGAGCTCTGCTTAGTTTGGGATCAGACGGCGTTGTGTGAGTTGTCCCAAAATATTATTGCAACAAATTTGGAAAAACACTTTAAAACTATACCTATTAAAATTCGTTGCGTAATTAAATGAACTAAGGACGCAAACTTTGCGGAAAAATACTCATAATGTAACACTATTGTATTGGCAATACATAGTATAACATATCATATCTCTACATAACATCTACTTACTCAGATACGAGTTCAACCACCTACAATGTGTAACCAAAACATCGACTTTAGATTGCGGTAACCCATCATAAAGGAGATGCCACTAGTACATCACTTTATAATCAATAATAATTCTGTTTAACGTCCATCATTCCATTCTAATTCGATCACAACATACCAAGAGTGCAAAAGGCAATCTTCACACAACGCCCGCTCCAGCAACGCACGCATAGACATTAAAAAAAAAAAAAAAGCCGTGGGTTCGATTCCCACACGGCGCCACTTTGTGTGATCCACAAATTGTTGTTCCGAGTCTCGGTGTACTTTGTGTTCGTCATTTGTATGTTTGTAAAGCCTACTGCGTCACAGGGGAGTGCGGTATACACCCTGGTGCGGGAGTTGTCATGCGTAAAAAAAACAATACCCAAATCTCGGGACGCCTTCTGAACAAAGTGGTCTGCAGTGGTCAGTGATTCAATGTCCGGGCACGATGTCTATGTGTGTTTTGTGGACGTATGTAGGTTACCTTCTGTAGTCTCGCTATTGTGTGGTTCTACCCTATGGAGAGTGCACTTTTGAGTTGAAACGCAGAGCAGGGACGGACTTAGGACTCACAGCGCTAATGATAATGGTAGCGATAACGAAAATAATTATAGATGGGAACAATTAGCAAATGTAGGGTACAATATGTTTCAGTTTAAACTCAGTTTTGAAGTTCTTTGTTTATTTCATATGGTTACTAGGTTTTTTTTAATTATTCCAAATAAATTTATTGATGAATAAGAAAATTTAAATATTGTATTTGTACAAAAATAGTACGGTTTTTTAGAGCTTGTGGCTGATCCTAAAGTTTGTTATTTTGCGCGAAATCTTTTTAGAAATATAATAAAATAGCTATTTTTTTAACATAATTTCGGAAGTTAGCCGTAAAAGTTTAACAAAAACAAATACCTTTTTTGGTATTATCTTGTTAAATCGGAGCGTAAAAACTGTTTCATTTGGTATTCTAAACAGTTTTAACATACTCTTAAATTTTATGCATCTGTGTTGATAACCCAGGTTAAAACCCTTTTATTACATCTTCCAGAAACTGATATCGAAAAAACTGTCCAAACTATTATTGAATGTCATCTTAAATTCCTTGAACTTTAGACAAACTGTCGTTCCTTGATAAATAACGTTATCTACAACACGGAATTGTTTTTATGCGCCACAACGACCACAATGTTGATAGAACCACAATATACCGAAAGTAAAGAATATACTGTACGGAAAGCGTCCTGGTATTCTGTGTACGTGAGTCTTTTGTCTATCGACGATCCCTACAAAAAGCGTCAAAAATCATAATTTTGACACATTTTTGGACAGCCATTTAAAGTTTCTTACAAAAAAATAACACTGTTTTTGAAACATGGCTACCGAAGTTTGAGAGTGTTATATTTTTTGTAAGAAATATGTGCCTAAACAAACTTTAAACGAATCTCCAAAAAAGTGTTAAGAATCAGTTTCGATGATTTACGTTGGGGGCGCGCCGTCGCTTTGTGTGCATTGCCCGAGCGCCTATCGATGAAAGTTATCTTTTGTATTCTTAGCATTTTGTGATACTCGTAAAACTAGCTAATCGTAGGAAATAACGTTGTTTATAACCATTATTTATTCAGATATGGTGGGTTGTTCTACCCTTGATTGTTAATTGTTTTAACACATAATTTGTTTGCTTTCATGTGTTGATTTTTCTGTGGGTATTTTTGGATCGAGTTGCGTCATTTTGTTATCAGTTAGTATTATTAGGTTGGCGTGGAAAACGAATTCGTCAAGTGCAAGTCACTGAAACTTGCACTTTAGGGGTTCCAAGAAGAAAAGCACCTCTGTGCGTCTGTTTGCAACATGGCCCAAATGGATGAATGAATTAGGATGTGTTTTTTATTAAGGAGCTACTTTAATTAGGTTTTTTTAAAATATTGATAGAGGTAATCAACTTTATATTTCATGTATTAACACTATCTTGTTTTGAGAAAAAAAAACACGCATATGCTGCATACTTAGGCCCGAGTTACGCTTTCATTTTACACTAGCTGTCCCGCGCAACTTCGTATGCGTACATTATCCGATCCGCTCCTATTGGTCGTAGCGTGATGTTATATAGCCTATAGCCTTCCTCGATAAATGGGCTACCCAACAGAAAAATCATTTTTCAATTCGGACCAGTAGGTCCTGAGATTGCCGCGTTCAAACAAACAAACCCTTCAGCTTTATAATATTAGTATAGATTAATCTTCTTTGACTCAATTTTATTCAATAAAACTGCACTTATTTTCAAGCTATCCAAATACCTCCCTGAATAAGTCATCGTACATCTTTATGGCTGACTCAACTGCACTCCATGATACCATCAAAATAATGGCTACGAATTATTGATTTGCTCTCTCCTACTGGAGTACAATAAATTAATAATTACTTCAGCCACTGGCCTTTCCTCTGAGAAAGGGGACGGGTATCCACCACTTAGACTAACTATGGATGTAATAATCATTTAGAACCAAAACCTTAGAGACAAACTCTAAGGTTTTGGTTCTAAAAGATTTTAAATTAATGATTATTATTATTTTTAAACTTTCGCGATTTTTATACATATTAGATATATTTCGGGACTTAATCGCGTGACTTATTTATAGGTACGAACCTTTTATTTACCTTCGATCGAATTGCACCGATCATTGTCACGGGTCGACTGAAATGATTATGTTTAAAAACCGTCAGCCTATTTGCTTTGTCAAGTTTTTTGGGAAGATTGTCTTTGTTTTGGTTTGGCGTTGATCCTGGCGAACACCCCTATCATCCGGGGAAGACCTTGGAAGTAGTGTAGAGTGTGGAGTTAGGCCGTGTGTGATATACCTATCGCCACCTTTGTGCACGGGTAATTGTCTATAGGTATCTACTGTCGGCGGCTTTAAAGTTCTTTATAGATCTTATTTTACTTTTCTTGCTCATCATATTTTACTTTTCTGAGTTAGAGCATTCACGAAGAAACACAACACAACGCGCGCGCTCATCTGCCGAGGTCTTGAACCCGCGACCTATAGGTACCTAGTAAGTTTCAATCCTTTACCATTATTCAACAATCACTAAAGGATAATAATATATCAGTACTATAACTGTGTAAATTACAAGCCGTTACAAGAAAGGAAATTCACAGTTAAACGCAATATATTGTAAATATGCGCCGGCGCAGGTAAATGACGGTGTAATGTTGGTAATTTGCTTAACTGAATAATCATTGCTGCATAGACTGCCCGCGGCCATGTTAGACGGCGTGTAATAATTTTATACTTAGTAAGAATGCTTGTAGTACTAGATGTTGCTTGTTTCTTCGGCTTGACTATACATGGTCTCCTACGGACATGCCACTTGGAGAAGTATCTACTTGAAATGTTGTAGATAGAACATTTTACTGAACTTTCAATTTTATGATTTTCCTTCCATTTAAGATGCCATATTATTAAGAAAGAAAAAAATACAAGATATCGGACCACGGCCGTTTAATACGGTCGAAACGTCGGGCAATAAACAAAGGTATTTAGCCTTAAAATAAAATATTTACGCAATAAAGACCCGTAACTTATAAATTTTATAAGGATATCATATTATTTAGTAAAAAAATAAATATACAGGATTTTTATTTTTATATTTAACTTTCATTTCGTGTGGCATGGCCGTAGGACAGTCTGTATAATACACTAGCTATCCTAGCAACTTCGTATGCGTACATTTTCCCGGTTTTTGCAACATTTTTCACTACTGCTCCGCTCTTATTTGCTGCCGCGCTCGTAACGTGATGTTATATAGCCTATAGCCTTCCTCGATAAATGGGCTATCCAACCGTCAAAGAATTTTTAAATTCGGATCAGTAGTTCCTGAGATTACCGCGTTCAAACAAACAAACAATCAAACTCTTCCGCTTTATAATATTAGTATAGATAATATAGATTAGACACCTACAGACAGATCCTAAGGAGAATAATAAATATTCATAATAGAGAAAATCCTTTCTTTAGTATACTCACACATCTAAAGAATTCGAAATAAATTAACGAAGGATATTATTTTATGAGACAATAACCATTTCATGGGGATCCCTCAAGCCAACAGCTATTGTCAGAGCATTCCATTCTTGTTAACCGCGAGATGTCTATTGTTAAAAATGATGAATGTTTTGAATAGGTACCTACATTTTTATATATTGTCAATTAGGTATTTATTCCCTTAAAATAAAAGGCGTGATGTATATTATAAGACTATAGGCATCTACTAACTACAAAAGGGTAAATAGCCAAACAGTAAAATTTACTGTTTGGCTATTTACCCTTTTGTAGTTAGTAGATGCCTATAGTCTTATAATATACATCACGACCATTTAATGGTAAATAAAGGGTGCTTCTAATTCAACGGCGATTTATAAGTTCAACGAACAACGAAAATGTTATAAATCCGATAATAAAATTGTTTTTAACAGACTTCAATAACTATCAATATTATATTTAATCTAAAACTATAGAAATAAAAGCTGGAATTCCACAAGGCAGTGTTCTAGGTCCGGTCCTGTACCTTTTATACACCTGTGATATTCCAGAGCTCGAAAATAATGCTATTGCAACCTTTGCTGACGATACAGCCATCATAGCAGTAGGTAATACCCACAACGAATCAGTAGAAAAGGTTCAAGTAGCCATAAACCAAGTCTTAGAGTGGACGACAAAATGGAGAATAAAACTTAATGAGAGTAAGTCCGTTCACGTTGACTTCACAAATAAAAAAGGTCAATACTGCCCGGTGCTTATAAATGGCCAACCAATACCCTACTCGAACACAGCTAAGTACCTCGGTATGACGCTTGACGCAAAGCTACGCTGGAAAGCACATGTCAAGAAGAAAAGAGAAGAGCTATCCCTACGCTACCAGAAGATGTACTGGCTACTGGGAAGACACTCTTCCCTCTCAGTATACAACAAAGTCCTGCTATATAAACAGGTGTTAATGCCAGTATGGACTTATGGTATACAGCTTTGGGGCTGTACCGCTCAGAGCAATCGTCAAATAATACAAAGATTCCAGAACAAAGTGCTCAAGGATATTGTCAACGCCCCTTGGTACATAAGAAACTGTGATCTCCACCGGGACCTTAAAATGGATGACATAGAGACAGTTATACAAAAAATAGCTGAAGCACATCAAAGCAGGCTTCAACAACACGTGAACGTCGAGGCAATCCAGCTCCTTGATACCACTGAGTTAAAAAGAAGATTGAAACGGCTGAAGCCGTTTAAATTAGTGTAGTGTAACAGTGACATATTAAATGTAGTGTAAGTGCAACGTAAAAGAACACATGAACAAAGTGACTTCACATAAGTAATAGAGACAATAAGATAAGTGTTATTGGACACATTCTTAGATTTAAGTCCTTATAGCAATTTAGGTCATAATTAAATTACTCATTAGTCTTTAGGCTAGATTGTAATCTATATAAAGTATTGTAATAGATACTTCATTATAAAAAAAAAAAAAAAAATATTATATGAAAACTAACTGAATGAAGTGACAAGCGGGTCGCGAGCCTGATGGGCCACGCCAAGCCGTAGCAACATCAGCGCCACTCAAATCCTTGTTACGCAATGATCCGAACGTCACTGCACCGCGCTCCTCATTCTGAGACATTACTTCGTAACACATAATAGCTCTGTAATTACACTTCCAGTGCGAAACAACGAAACGAATTTGATATTATTACGCTTTTCACTTTAAGAGACATTTTTCCTGGAAGATTTATGTATAATAACAACATGTTTTTGTAATGTAGTTCTAAGGAACTAAGCGAAGCCCGCAAACGTACGAAAAGTCGTACGTTTGCGGGCTAGAGAGAGTGAGAGGCTAGACCGAAAAAAAGTGTTACATTTTGACATTAATCAAAAATCTATTATTTATGATTATTTGAAGCTAGATTAAGGAGGTTGCGTTATATAGGTTGTTTGTATTTTCGTAAAAGGTTTTAATATTTATTTTACCTATGTCAAACTGGCTGTGTGTAATATATTAAATATATGTGTGAAAAATCCAAATTTGTAATAGGGCATTTTTTTAAATGTTATGTTCTTCCTATTTCTTTTAATCCTTAGTTAATACCTCAGATATCAATGTTCTGTAGTTAAAACAAACAAAAAAGATATAGCAAAAGGAACTACGTTCCATTTAGGTGCCCATATGACACCTCTCGCTTTTTATTATTTATCGAAAGTGTTGAAAAGCCAATGGGAATTCACACGGGCTTTTCTCAACAAAGCGAAAATATAATAAAAATGCTGTTTTTATAGTAGAATTTGAAATTTTATTTTATGCAACAAGTTTCTTTACCTAGTCTTTACTTTTGTACCCACACACAATAGATCCAACAAGCACATTTCTTGCGATTCATTCGTGGTGTCAATAACAAATGACACTCAACGAAGAATACTTGAACAACGACGGTTGAAGTAAAAATATTGAATGTTTTGACAAGCATTCCATCCTTATACGTGTATGTGTGATTGCCATTATGTCACCAAACACCTGCACTGGTCGTCGCTGCAAAATATTGATCGTTGTCAAGGTTTTACGAGTATGTTCTCACAGTTATTTATTGCGAGGATTCCATACACGACAACCGACAACGTCTAGATTGACCTAGAGACAGCGTGGCGTGGTAAGACTTCAAATAGTGTTTTTTTTTAAAGATAACTAGTTATGTGGGATTGTGGTCCCATATTACTAGCAATCCTGTTAACCCCTCCAGCTAAGCTCTATAACTTGTGTCAGGAGTGGGTTCACGTCGGTAGTATATTGGCCAGGATTCGAACTCACGACCTCACGATTGCGAGACCGATACCTTAGCCATTAGGCTACCGCCGCTTTATGTGTGTGTGTGTGGAAAATTTTGTAGATTTTGTCTCACAACTCTGGAACAATAGCAATTTGGTCGTTTGGTGGACAGACAGTTCGGCGAAATTGGCTGAAATACGGCTAGATTACCTACATGTTATTTTAGTTTCATTAACAAAAACACGAACATTATTTTTATCGTTTTCATCGCTTGATTAAACAGTACCTAGATAGATAGGTCGTCTATTAGCAATTTTAGTGACGGTCTTCTTTAAAAATACGACTGACGTTTGTCAAATCACTCTCTTCTTCAAATTGCCATTGTATTATAATCATATCCGCTTGTATATCCGTTCTGAAGATGGTTATGTGTAGTGGACCATTCATATTATGTGTCCTGTCTGTGCAGGTATTGCATTTGCTGCCCATTTTTGACAGAAAGTTTAATGGTATTGATCATTGAACAGGTTTAAAGCGTGTCATTATTTATATTGGTCTATTAGTCACATTAATGAAAGTAATGACGTAGATTTATTGAATGACGACATGATAACTACAAGACTGGTAGTAGGTACCTAAGTGTATCGAAAATATTACAGCCGTATCTCGTGCTATCTATACTAATTGACAAGGGTAAAGTGGTTGGTAAATAAGAATTTAATTTCAAATGAATACTTGATTTTTCAAACAACCTTTATTACAAAGGTGGGTACGTATGTATGTAGATAGTGTACGAATTGAATGAAAAACTTAGAAACGTATTACTTAAATAAATACTTATACAGACTTTTAATCTAAATACCAACTAGGTATCCATTTACAGCTGTTTAAAGTTAACTAATTGATTGAAGGGTTTCACGCTTGACTTAAAAAGTTTGAAGTCTTAAAAAGGTGAGTGAACCGAAGCACTGACAATCAAAATGATCTCAAGTACCTACAAAGTGTACATTTCGAAAGTTATCAAGGGTCATGTACCTTTCGGTCTAAGTTACAGTGAGATTGGCGTGACGATCTTCTGTTAATTCCTTTAACAGAGTCATTTTTACACTGCAACTACAATCTGATTGAGTAATCCTACTAGAGAAATAATTTTTACCTTACCGAGTGGTTATTTATGCTCTTTGCTTAAAAATGATAGTTTGTTGTTAGTTGCAGTCAGACAAATAGCTAAGCAAAAGTGACTTTAAACTCAAAGACATTGATCTGTTTGAGCGCTTAGATCATCATAATAACTTAACAATTTTTACTATCATTTAGGGTTTTGAGATCGAGATTGCTACGAGGTTAAACAACGTATCACCGTGGGTCCGTTAATGGGTAACCGTTTTCGAAAATAATGACATGCCCCTCCGTGCCTCGGAGAGTACGTTAAGCCGTCGGTGCTGCGCCGAATCTCTTTCCGGTCGTGTCATATTTATTTATTTATTTATTTATTTAAAACTTTATGCACAAAGTTGTACAAAGGTGGACTTAATGCTAAAAGCATTTTCTGCCAGTCTACCTTAGGGTGATGTAGAAATGGAATGTGTAGGTGCAGTAACCTAATTGTAAAATAAAAACTTCCTATTATTCTTACATAATACACAAATAAAAATAGCTAGATAGAGAATATAAAATAAATACTAAAATCCAATATAACTATACAATAGTATACATGCTTACAAAAATACATACATACATATATACCTACATACATACATATATACCTACATACATATTCCGCCCTATACCTACATATTTCCGCCCCATCGGGCTATGAGAGTGAGGTAATAGAGTGCACTTGCACTTAAATACCTCCTGCGTAGTCTCTGCTAGTCTCTGATGAGATTGGGCATCGAATAAGAGTCTATTATATATTTTTTTTTTTTTTTTAAAGATAACTAGCAATGTGGAATTGGGTTTGGCATTACTAGCAATTTTGTTAACCCTTCCAGTTAAGCTTAAAGGTTTGTGTTAGAAGTGGGTTAGCATCTGTAGTATAATGGGTAGCCGGTAGGATTCGAACCCGCGACCTCTCGATTAAGCGACCGATGCCTTAGCCATTAGGCTACCGATACCAAGAGCCTGAGAGATAATGCGCTTATTACACTACATTGAATCAGGAACCCTAAATCCTTAAAAAGAGTAGTTTAATAAGAGTTAGGGCCCTCTAATCTCTAACAAATTTTCAGGGTAGTGTAATTATACCCGTTTAAGGCCTGACCTGAACCGCGATATCGTCGTTTTTATATTTATCATTTTTTTAAAGACTACTTTTGCTCTATGGTACAAGTCCTGCATTCGGGGATCTTTATATTCCTACATACGAATTGCAATTTTTTTTTTTAAACAACATTGTGCGCTATGTGTAAAATAAGCCTAAAACTTGCATATTAATAGAAAGTGCAGAATAGTGGCTGCGAAAACTAGGCGAGTGGCTAGTGTACTACAATACATACATAATCATTGAGCTTAATGGTGTGACTATAAGCTGTATATTGCAGACATTGTAATTAGCAGCTCATAAAATGCCTCTAATGAATAATGGCTTCATAGATTCTGTAATAAACTTTTTGATATTGCTTCTATGAATGCGTTGCTCTGTTGTAGGTACGTAGACTTGATGAGATGACTGAAAATGGCTGAGTTGTGAAAATGAGGGCAAACTAATCCTATAACATTTTCAATTTCACTTGTAAAAATAATTCAAAGATCCCTACGCAAATCATCGAAACTGTTTTTGGCACTTTTTCGGAGAGTCGTTAAGGTTTTTTTAACGGATATTTCTTATAATAAATAAAAGTTTTGACTGCATATTATTGTTTGTAAAAAATATGCTCTTAAATTAACTTTAAACGGCTCTCCGAAAGTGTTAAAAATCAGATTCGATGATTTACGTAGAGTTCGTCGAACTATTTGTAATAAATAAGTGTAGGATTAATATGATTTAATCTGTGCAACATATTACAATTTATTATAATATTGCCAGCATGTAATCACAGATTGAGGGGGGGGGGGGTACTAATGATTTATCTTTAGCGCTCCATAGTAGTATTGGAGCCTCCTTGAACATAGCATTTGGTACCCTTAAAAATGGCATTTGGCGCGTCCTGGATTGCCCTCCCCCCACCTGTTCCCTCTAGGAGGCCAATTTACGTATTTAAAGCAGTACAGGCAGTTGCAGTTAAGTTTCGATTAAAACGGGCATTTTCGTATTCTTATAACTTTGAGATCGATCTCAAAAACACTTGCGCACCGTACTAGAATGTCGCTATCGCGCTCTCGAGACGCATACTTGACGCAAGCGTGACGTTAGCATGTCCCACTGCTGGGCACGGATCTCCCCAATAGAACCTACTCCTGGGGAATCCTGGGGGTAATTAATTGGCGAGCGGGTTCGAGATCGCAGTAAGGCCTTACCCCTGTTACCTTACAAGAATTTGCAGATTGCCAAAAGATAGTTTGTGACATGGTTTGGCATTGTACATAGGTAAATAAACAGTTCTACCGACCGACAGTGGTGTAATGTTTAATGGACTGTATCGACTAGAATAATTAATTATATTGCATAAATCTTAAGTAGTTTTTAATCTCTTTTAATAAAAGATAATTCCGTATAATAATTTACGTCCAATAATCACAGGTTATTATAAAAATGATGTAGTTTCTTGCCATACCAGTTGATTACTTTAATAGTCTTTTCAAATCTCTGCTTATAAATCAATGTAACGAACTTATGATCTATTCATAGTTCCACACTTACAGCAACTGACTTGGCGCCAAGGAATCTTTCACAAATATCTATAAAACACGCTAAATTACCTTATTTCATAGTGCATAAGACATACAATCGTTTGATATGAAATCCATAATAAGTCGACCGTTGCAATTGCTTCACCAAGTTTAAATTCATGTCACGTAAACCCTATTTTCTAAACACTAAGGTTTATTATTGTTAATTTATTATGTGGCTAGGGTTGTCAAAAGTTAATTGCAGTGGTAATAATGAGTTGGTAATAAAGCTTGTGCATTGTATGCGTTGCTATGGCAACCGTGACTTTATGTTCATGAAGAAAAGTAGTCGTAGGTCAAAGTGTGGTTCACTTCGCTTGATCGTGCTATGCATGTTCACAAACACTGGTTAGGGAATGTAGTGGAAACACTGAACTATCGATTTTTTAAAAAGGGAAATTCATTGTCTAAATACTACATTTTTATGAGTTGATTTGTTGAGCTTACTTACTATACAATTGCTAAATTTCGAATGTCGACGGACATTTACATTTTCTAAACAGTAGAGACACTTGAAAACTAAATAGGTACTATCCCTACCAGTGTGGATATATCAGTAGTGTGTGTCCCTCACACATGTTATATGGAATAGAGGGATGATCGATGATTTTTTTTACTACTTTATTCGATAAATTTTGCGAATAGGTTAATATTTTCAAAATGAATAACTGACAATGCTTGCTGTGGTATAGTAATATTATATAGTCTGCGACAGAAATAACAGTTTTGCATGACGTGCAAGGAGTCGATACCTACAGAAAGTTGAAAAAGTGAAACGTCAACATCTTGAGCTTGATAGCTGATTTGTACAAGTATGGTGCAATGGTTTAAGAGTATCCTACGGCCCTATAGATGCTTATTAAAAGATTGAAAAAATGCAGATAACTTAAGAAAAAAAAAATCTTGCCATACCTGGCGAAGGACTGATGGACGCTGGAACAAACGAGTCCAAGGCTGAGATATATAGTGTACTTTGCCTTAGCTAAAGCTTAGGTTAGGTTTACAAAATCATGACAGAGCACGTGCTGACCGTAGACTTTGTTTATATAATGTTCTGAGATTATGACCAAAAATTTCAACAGTCAGTATTTGCTTTGTCAAGATTTTCTTCAAGTTTTACTTATGCTAAACTTGATTTAAGCCAAAGTACGGCCTATATTTTACAGCCCTAGAGCGCGACCCAATAAAAATAACACAGGACAGCCTTGAGATAGATCGATAACAAGAAAGGTGGAACTGAATAGGGAAGACAAAACTCCGGGAACTGTGCCATAAATTGAGTATGCTTATAATCAGCAGTGAACCGAAAAGAGCTGATGATGGACAACTGAATCCGACAAGGCCTGTCTCCAAAAAGCAAAGTTGTATTTAAAATATAAAAATACCAATAACATCATACATAAAATCCAACAATACAAATTGTACGAATTAAAAAATAAACTGACCGCTCTAAAAATAAACTATGTTACACAGCGATCTAAAAATACTTAATTCATACTATACCGTACATACACCCATTCATACATTTTATTGGTATAATAAATCAGTTAGTACATCACCTACATTTACCGACGCCCACTGAATCGGCGCGGGAGCATCTCTACATCTTAATTACTTGGCGCTAGGGTTGTCGACCTTACTAATATGATTTGAGTTACGTTCGTTCAAAGTGACTACAGCAAGTGAAGGCTTTCGATGCATAGCTGCTGATTTATTAAATTAATGAGTGAGGTTAAGTCATTTTCCCACTATTAAATTTGATGATGGATGATCATTTGGCATACATTCAACTATCTACTTTTCAGCTCCTGATCTTATTAAGTATTTAAAGCTCTACGATGTTTCAAGCCACAAATCCCCCCCCCCCCTTGGCTAAGTAACGGTATGAATTCACACACTTTAACTGCTTTAATTTCCCGGAAATGTACTGTACCTATATGTCACTACTCGATTTTTGCAAGCATATGTTATGTACCTAATTGCATACCTTAACGGCTTTACTTGCCCTGAAATGTACTGTACATCATTGCGCGATTTTTAGGCACTTTTGTTGGTCTTGGTTTGCAGGAGTCTTAGTAAAGATGGGTTGAATATCTCCTAGTAAAATATTATTAAGATTTTTCGGATAATTGTTTTTACTCTTAAGTTGTTTTATAATCTCTCAACATTTTTTGTTTGATAATTTCAATTCGTACATTTTAATAGAACAATTTAATTATTTTCACTTTAAGGGACTGATACAGTGACAACCCTTGATATCACCCACCCACAGGCTAGTTTACACTTTATATTTGTAAGTAAGGTGACATTTACATGCAACTACGTGGATCTTCTAAATCCATGAATTAAACATGACAGACTACCCACCTTAGGTGGATGTTTTTTTTTACAAACGGTATCCCCAGACAGGATGTTTAATAGAGTGTCACTTTGAGGTGTAAAAAAATGTATCTGTCATTTTTAATTGGCATTTATTACTTAAGTAGTTCTTGCCTTCTTCGCTAGATGGCGTTGTTGGCATAAATACTATAACAACAATTAATTGCTGAAATAACTTAATCAACAGTTAGAAATTAACTCATTTAAAGTCAGCACTATTATGTCTACGGTTCTATTGAACTTAGATAAATAGCAGAAATAGCTCAACTACATCGATTGACTTTATCGATTAATCTCCAATGGAAAGATGCAATCTCGAGTGCCTTTCAGCAGGTACTGGTATTTATTATTTATATACATTAAGCTGTGTATTCATTACGTACTTAACGATTGATGAGCAACATGTAGCTGTGGCGTGGCGTACAACATTTGTTTAGCAACGTTGACTATTGTCAACGTTGCTAAACAAATGACGAACTCAAAAGGCGAACGATGTACCTACTTGTTGTTCGAGTCCTTTTGAGCCGTTAAAGTGAAATGGTCTTGCAACATAAAATTGAGATGCAAAATTCGAATATTGTCTATGGAACTAAGCTCGATAACTTACGATACGCTACGCTCAGACAGCTCTAAATCAACCCCAAGCTGTAGGAACGGAGTCCCGTCCCATACAATAGTTCGAATTTTCATCTACAATAAAAAAAAACAAGTACATTCGTATTACCAACTTTGTTAAACCACCTTATAATGACAAAATCTTAGGTATAAACCAACCCCACAAGTACAAACTAAACGAAAATCTCAAAAGTTACATCGTAAACTTATTCTTTTAAACTAGCAATTCTTGTTTATATGTATCTTTATATATAATCTGAATCTCGGTAACGGCTCACGTATCACTATACATAATTTCACGAAATAACCATAATATGTGAAGATTTCATTGAGCGACTTCATGACTCATGACTTGACTGAGGTGGATGGATCATATTGTTGTAGTGATTTATCGGTTAAATAGTCTTTTACAGAGTAGTAACACTTGTTCACCAGTAAGTCATGGAGTTTTTTTTAAATGATTTTTCGGAACGATATATCGATCTAGCTAGGTTTCATTTTTAGGACACCGCAGTTAAAAAAATAAATAACGAGTAAAGCTCAGTCACCCAGGCACTTAAAATATAATGAGGACTCAAAATCAATCAATCATCAGTCTGAAAACGTGCAACGTATTGCACATTTTTAGATATTTGATTTTGAGTAAGAAATGCAACACCTATAAAATATAGTTTACAAATTTCATTGATCGTTCACACATTAAACATCTACGACAAAGTTAGCCACAAGTTGCGCGTCAAGTGTCTTCAATGAACACATAGCTTTATTACTAAGTGGCATCGCGGCGATGCGATGGTCTCTCTCATTAATTTTTCAACGTGTTAGAACGGGTACTGTCACACTTATCATCTCGACAAAGTGAAAGGCTTATCCTCGAAAGCGGTACTAAAGGGCAGTGGACAGGGTTAGACTTTAGCTACGTAATCAGTACTTGATAGATGAAGGGATTGGCTTTCGTTTTTTATAGTCAAAGATCCTAATGCTGGATTGCAACATTACAATGTCTATACTTTTATACTAATATTATAAAAAGGTAAAGTTTGTGAGGTTGTAGGGATAATTTCTGGATCTACTGAACCAATTTAATAAATTCTTTTACCAATAGAAAGCCACGTTACGTGTGAGTGTCTGGCTATATAGCATCAGGCTACGATCAATAGGAGCGGGGCATCAATGAAATATGTTGCAAAAGCGGGGGAAAATGACGCAAACGAACTACAAATACTTAAAGCAGCGTTGTGCCGGAGTCTAAAATAAAATGTAGAAATAGCTCTGTTAAAAAATATAATTAATCTTAAGGTTATTCCACATTTTTTATTTTAAAAATAAGTCAAAAATATACAAAATAATATGTAAAATAATTACTTACGTAGAATTCATTCAGTTGGATCCTGGACTATAGAAATTGGAAAATTATTAAGCTAAGCTTGTTTGTAGTTATGTAAGATCTGCTTTATTCAACTTTTTTTTGGAGAGATCTTTTATCATTAAACTAGCTGACCCACGCAACTTCGTCTGTGTCATTTTTTGCCGTTTTTGCAACATTTTTCATTGCTGCTCCGCTTCTGTAGCCTCCCTCGAGGCTAAATACTAGGTTACGGGATAAATATTTTTCAATTCGACCCAGTGGTTCCTGAGATTATTGCGTTCAAACAAACATACAACCAAAGAAACTCTTCAGCTTTATAATATTAGTATAGATTCATTATGCTTAAATAATAAATAGGCAGATTAGGTAAATGCTTCAAAACACTAACTTCTTTAACGTATATTTTCTGTTGACATTTGCATGCCCGATTTAGGTAGAACATGATGTACACATTTAATTTTAAGACGACCTTCCATATTTGTAACAATGCAAATAAAGATTATTATATTATTATTCTATATTATTATTAATCTTTTGACTAACTACTTATCTTAAAGTAATAAATTGAAAAAGAGAATGAGGATTTTTATTAAATTTCTGATTTACTCTTTCACTTATCAATGTTTGCTTAAAAATATCCTTTGGGCTTAAAAAGCTGAAATTTGCAAAGAGGTATATTGAGAGGATATTGTAATGTTAACATGAAAAGTAAAGTACAGAATGTAAAAATAACCCAAACTTTGTATTTCTATGGCACTACAACTGTGCCGTGTAATACCGGCTAAAGAATAGTACCAGCCCATCTCTTCCCGTGGGTGTCGTCAAGGCGACTAAGGGATTTTCTACCGGAGGATGAGCAGCAGCATCCTCTGCGTATTTTAAAGCCTTACTGCGATCACCAACCCGCTCGCCAAGCGTTGCGATAATGGCAATTGTATATTATAGGTCCTGGCTATAATAAGTAGGTTCTACTGGGAAGACCCGTGCCCAGCAGTGGGACATCATATGGGCTAATATCATGGCACTACAAAAATAAAATATTTCGGGTTAAAGATTATTTGTTCTCAAAAAAAGAATAGATACAGTTCTCTTATACAGGATGTAACAAAAAGACGTGGTCATATTCAAGGGTTGTCCATGATACTGAGAGCACATACTTAATTTTATCAAAAACGGAATACCCTAAAAAATATTATTTTTTCACTCGTTTATTTTTATGAGTGAAAAAAATATTGATTAAAAAAAGTATGACTTAAAAAGTTCTATGCCATAATAATCCAATCGAATTGTGTACCAGGGGAGGTATAATTCTTATGCCATACGCCTTTCGCTACTGAATTTTGACAAAAAGAATATGCTTTAACTATGTAATAATGGCACCATGGTGGGTGCAATACTGATAACATACCCTATCTGCTGCTGAAATTTGACCACACCTTTCTGTTACACCCTGTATAGAGATTTACAAAAAATAAAATAGTTAATAAAGAAATATTACTCACGTTACAGTAACACAGTTTGTACTCATAAAACTATTTTTATCTTTGTTATTCTTGTAAAAAAGTTACAAAGAATACAAAAATAAAAAGTAATATGCACTTACTTCTGCAAACAATAGCATGTTGTTATGACATTTACAAACTCTATTATGGGGGTGTAGTATTCTACAAATAAACTTCCCCACTAATAAAATAATACGTCTTCGTATTATTTTTCTAAGAGGGAAAATAACTTTGATCTTAGGGTGCATCTACAGATAAATAAGGGTGCGTTTCCACTATGTCGCTACAGGTTATGGTGTCGTTTAAAGCGTTGTGGCTTATGTATTAGTACAGGTTCCCTAGAACAAATTTTAAAATGATACATATCAAGCTGGAGTTGCCATGGTAGCTTCGTTTTGACGAGACGCCCAATTTTAAGTATACAACAACTTTAAATAGTGATACGTCAGTTAAAAAAACAGATGTTAAATATTACAAACTTAACTTTGCGGTTGGAAAACTGTTATTCCCATACATCAACATAGGCCGTGATTAATTTACCAACCGCAAATAAATTTGTAATAATAAAATATTTTTTGTGATGCAACGATTATGGCTTTTACTACAAGCTACATGGTACTTAGCACAAGTGTCGTCCACGACGTTTTGCAGTGATGACAGATTGTCAGACCGACTAGCACGACAGTCGTTGGGTATAATGGGAACAGCTAGAGACGACAGTCGTCCAACGATAAATTTTATTAATCGTAACATAGTGGGAACTCGCTCTGAGTCTAATTTTAGTCTCGATTACAATCGTACTTGACCATAAAGTGGACCGTATGACGGTCAACAGTAGTTTTTGACAGATGTTTTCGATTGGGATTTTTTTAAAATCTAAAAATACAATTCTTTGGCCGTTGACCAATAATGATTAATGTAATTTTATTTAATTGCAAGGTGGAACCATAATAGGTAGTAATAATTTATTTCTGTCAATGACAGGTGTGCTCAAATTGAACAAAACGCAAAATAAAGACAAAAAATTAACTAACATTTTATTGTCTAATTTGATATTAACGTTGATGGATGATAATGACACAAATTGTTTTGTAATTATAGTACGATATATTTTATAAATTAGTTACAGTATTATAATTATTATTAATTACGATGATTTGTTTGTAGTTAGGTAGAGGTACAAAGTAAGATGTTTTAATAATAGTGACCACTGTATATATTTTGTTCTACAAGTGAATGTTAACAGCTGCGCCTACTACTAGCAGTGTAATATATTTCTAAAATCTAAATCTAAAAGTAGGAATAGAATATATCTGATTGATTGATTCTGAACGATTCGTGTTATTATAATTCGATACGATAAAATACTTGTAACCCTATGATATAATTTGACTTGTGTTGTCAATGTCAGAAAAATTACTAGGTTACGGGAATAAAATCTAGTATAGATCCCTTAAGGGTAGATTACGCGAAACAGGGTTCGGCTCTCTCAAAAATTTATATAAAAAACCTAAATATACGAAATAAATTGTGTCACTAGTCACAGAGTTTTTCTAGTAGATGAAATAAATAAATTTAAGGATATGTTTTAATATGATCCCGTAAATAAATCTTGAAGTTGCGGAAAAATGCAAAAACGAGCATTTTCGTATTGTCATAGTCATGGCGTTCGTAATCTAACATATGTACGAACGAATATTCTACTTTATTTTGACCTACGCTCCTGCGCACTGTGAAGTAATGGTTGTGTGCGGAAGAGCGAGGCCGGCGATCGTATCGCTGTGTACATAGCGCTAAATAAATAATTCTCTCAGTGTAATGCCCCCTTAAAAACGTGTTCTTAAAAACGTTTTTTTATTTATTGTTTTTGCAGGATTTTGTATTTTATAAAACATATCAAACCCATTGTACATGTTTTCATCATTCTAAATCCTCAGTGTCGAGTCGATTCGGTGCTGAGCTTATATTATTACACGGCAGAATGCTTGAGTCATTTCTGAGGCAGGTTGACTTAAACTTTAAAAAAGAATTTATTACAAACATTAAAATACTGTACGAAATGTAGGTAGGTAGTATTTAAATATATCTATTTGTATTCAAGTGATTGATTGACCGAAAAGTTTAACATCAAAACTGTTTTATGAGCCTAAATTATCGAGTGCACGCCATTTTAATTTGATCGTAACGGTTCAACGCCGACGCCTCAGCGTTCTGACTCCCACTGAGACTCTAAAAAACTTGTTGAATGACACTTTTTTTATTGAAATCGGGCTATCTATCTATCTAAACCGATCTGTGATGGACTGACTTACAGTTAGATGCCAGACCAGCCGTGACTTGTCCTTTTCTATCGTGAGTTGATTGAGAGAGTGACCCCACATTCGTATAAAATGCTTATTATTTTTAAATTTTATAAATTTGTCTACAAGTAACATTACTTGTCTTCCCTATAAAATTTCAAACAAGAAAGCTTAATATACTGTTGTCACAATTTTATTTAGTTTTCAACAACTTTTTTGCTATCATCCACAATCAATGATGGGTGGCTGTAACAATAACCTGCAACAGTTAGTCATGGTTTATTCATACCCGGAAATAAAATGATACACAGAAAAATGACAGAAGTTTTTGTTTGTAAAGTCATCGTAAAAGTAAAGTCACATGAAACCAGTTCTGTTTTTTCAATTTCATCAAAATAACATCTATTTATTTTTATATTATTTTTATAATGTAATAATCATTTTATCCACAATATTGTTAATTCATTTATCATTATTAGCTTCTGTAAGCTCCATCATCTTGTTAATTAGCTTTGGCAAATTCATTTATTTATTTATGATATTATTTTTTCCAATGACTATTTTTTTTGTATTGAATTATTATTTTTTATTATTATAAAAGTACCCTAATTTATCTATAAAGTAAACGAATATACATTTATTTATGATATTATTCTATTATTTGATATTATATATACTATTTTTTTCTTGTATTTAATTTCTTTTTTAATATTACAAATTTAAATTATCTTCAATAGTAAATGAATAAACATAATTACCTTTTTAATATAATTGCGAAACTGTTTAGTGTTAACAGACAAAGAGACTCGATCACTTTCACTTTTATTTTAAAATTTCAGTAATTTTAACTAAAAAAGCTTAGTAAACAATAAAAGTAGGTACCTATTTTACACACACTCAAGCAGTCGTAACTTATGTAATGTAAACATAACTTAAATAATAAATTCAAATTTATTACTAATATAATAAAGCTGAAGAGTTTGTTTGTTGGTTTGAACACGATAATCTCAGGAACTACTGGTTCGAATTGAAAAAATCTTTTAGTGTTGTATAGCGCATTTATCGAGGAAGGCTATATGTTATATAACATCACGTTACGACCAACAGGAGCGGAGCATCATTGAAAAATGTTTCTAAAACCGGGAAAATTGACGCAAACGAAGTTGCGCGGGTCAGCTAGTATTAGATACTTAAATTGCATTACTGCATAATTTGTCGTTTTACTTGTTACATCTACACATATTAAAATACTAGTTACTAGACACACCTTGTATTTATACCTGGTTCTGTTACCTAATAATAGGCATAAATTAAGCCATAATACCCCTACATTATGTTATTAGAAACCTTTCTTATGATACAATTAACGTCTTTATTAAATTGTGTAATTGCACCCTATAATGTTCCGTCGGACTTTATTTGGTTAAGCAATTAATTTGAATACTAGTGCATAAGCTAATTTAAGAGGCGGTTGCCTAATGGCTAAGGCATTGGACTCGCAATCTTGAGGTCGCGGGTTCGAGTCCTACGCATTATACTACCGACGTGAACCTCCTTACGTAAACGATTAATTTAGCTGGAGGGATTAAAAGGGTTACTAGTATTGTGGGATCCACTATCCCACTTTGTTAGTTATTTTTTTTTTAAATACAAGTTCGTACTAAAAGTAATTACTTATGTAGGTACTACTCTGAGTTAAGAGGACTACGTATAACCACGAAATTGACAAAGAATTTGTCAAGGAATTGCTCTTATAAAAAAAATCAGAGTAAGGTACAGGCATGCTGTAATAATTAATTTTTTTTTTTTTTTTTTTTTTTTTATTTATGTCGTACTTTTTTTTTCATTACATTTCGGAGCAGCTCGTCTCGATCCGTGCGAGCTTCCTACAGTCGTACCATATACATATACGTTAAGCGAACGCTCGGCCGAGCTACATGGTAGGCGAAGTGGGGGTGTTAGGTTTTATTTTCATTACGGAATTTCTTGATTCGGTCGCCGCGCTCAAAGCCTGCTATAAAAACTATGCAATAGCTTAAAAAAAAATAAGAATCTAAGAAATATTTGTCATCTTAAGCTACACCACACATTCATCCCATCATTTGACAGAGACACGCAAGCGTAGCAGCACCTTTACAGTCTCAATTTGTCAGGCAACAATTCAGATATTGGCAGTGCGCTGCTAACAGAATCTTCATGTGTATTAAATATTAAACACATAAACTCTTACAGAACATGCATAGGTACCTATTTTGCTACAGACTACGAACTTCGTAGTCTGTATTCTCTAGTAAGCATTGCCTAATTTAAGTGACACTTCTGATAGTTAACTGTCATATATGACATTTTTTGTAATACAAACACACTCAATTTTGAACTCGAACACATCTTTAGATTGATTTGACATCTAAAGACGACGAAGCAAACATGTTGAAGTACTTCTCGTTAGCACATGACCAGATTGACAGGAATTGTGTATGGAAATCATTCCCATGGTTATTTGTTTAACAAACAATAATATTGTAAATTGATTATCGTGTAAAAGTCAAGCGTGAGAGGGTCGGGACATGGTAATTGATTGACTGGAGACGAGTTCTTAAAATGGTAAAGTTTGGACGGTGTTTGTTATTGTTTTCTTTAGGTATTAGGCAGTATGTTTTCTTTTTAATTTTGTTAGAACCCTTCAAGTATTAAGTAGTATTTAGAGGATACCTGTGTACCTACAATGGGACCGTTATGAAGCTGATCATGTTATAAGGTAACTATAGTTTTTTAGAATTGCTTAGGTCAATTTTAGTCAGTCTTATTTCCGGACTTTATTTGACGAGTGAAATTCTTAGTATAAAGTCTATAAGTATATGGAAATGACAAGCGCGCAATGCGTAATGCGCGAATTAGTAAACGCACGTTGGAAAAAAGCTTAAAGTGTAACAATTTGGAATAAAACGTTCAAAAAATTCGATTATTGGATAACTGGTAGAACAGGACAGTAAGTCTCGTCCATCTGGTTGTGGGGTTAAACTAGTCAAACCGAATAATAAAACTACTATTTTTTTTATTTTTTTTTGCTTGATAACTAGTAATGTGGGATTGAGTACCACATTACTAGCAATCTTGTTAACCCCTCCAGCTAAGCTCAAAGGCTTGTGTTAGGAGTGGGTTCACGTCGGTAGTGTAATGGGTAGGAATTGAACCCTGACCTCATGATTGCGAGACCGATGCCTTAGCCGCCGCTTAAAAAAAAAAACTCCTGTCTTCCATTCGCTTTGTATCGATTATATATTATACTCGATATAGGTACCTACCATTCGCTTTATATCGTGTTAAGACAGCTAATTACGATATCCTTCCAGTACCTATTGATTTATCGATTACAATACAAACACAATAAGTGGGTACACTTAAAGTTTTCATTGTCATGTTCGATTGCATCAAGTCTAACTCACGTTTGGACAATTAAGAGAACATAAACCTCTGCCCCAAATACCATATTACGACAGTTTAATGTCTCATTGCTATTACTTAATGTTCACAAAGTTATTTGTTGTTATGTTGTGTGCAAACTGTGTATTGATGATGAGGAATAATGTTGTGAAGAAACTGTTGAAGGGTCTTGGAGACTCGTTCGGGTATTTTTTTAATACTCTTGGATAACCAGTTTAAATGAGTTTGAAGTTATTCATCTATACTTCCATACTAATATTATAAATGTGAAAATAACTCTATCTTTCACGCTCAAACAGCTAAACCGATTTGGATGAAATTTGATATGGAGATAGTTTGAGTCCCGGTGAAGGACATAGGATATTTTTTATCGCGATAACCGACATCCACGTGGGCGGAGTCGCGGGCGAAAGCTAGTTGTAATAATATGTTTCCGTGTTCGTAGAAGTTTGAATGTCACTTGATACAGAGATTTTCAAATCACCTTATCACATGTACTAACTTTGTTCTTTTTGTTATAGGAAATATATACCTGTTTGTTTAATTTGTAGTTTAGGAAATATTTCTATAATAGGGAATAATTCTTGTGTTGGGAGGGATTTTGCAAACATTCAACCCCAGACTCGAAACACAACGTGGCAAAGATCTAAGCCGCAACTTGAATAAACTTTACCATTATGAAAATATATTTTACGGGTCTTAATCGCGTGAACAATTTAAGGTAAAATACCTTGTTTATTGCCCGACGTTTCGACCGTATTGCAACGGCCGTGATCACGGGTAGACTGGACAAGGTGTTTTACCTTAAATTTATCACGCGATTAAGACCCTTAATATATATACTTTAATAATGTAAAATACCTTGTTTATTGCCCGACGTTTCGACCGTATTGCAACGGCTGTGGTCACCCGTAATATATATATTTTCATAATGTGTACAAATAGTGAAAGTTTATCAACATTTATACTTTATCTTTACTATGTTTTTTTTAAAGACGACTCCCGCAGTAGTGTAGGTACATGCCCTGTGTCGCGGGGGACTTTACAAACATACAAGACACGGACACAAAGTACACCCAGACTCGGGACAACAATTTGTGGATAACACAAAGTGGTGTCCCGTGTGGGAATCGAACCCACGACCTCTTACGTAGCAGTCGGACACACTCCCACCGCGCCACCGAGGCAGTCAGTTGAAGCTGTTAGTTCGATCGCTGCATCACCTACAGGTACAATCAAATGTCTTTGATGTCGAGAAGTGGTCAAGATACTGTCAGACAATTATAGCATTTATTTTTCTCCAGTTACCTACAAAGTACCTATATCAATCCACAGTCTGCGCTCTCGTGAAATTATAAAAAGGTTGTCTATCTGAAGGACACTGACAGACATTTTTTTTAATGCCACGCGATCGGAACTTATCATAAAAGCATGATTAAATGATCTCCCCATGCTGTACTTTGTCAATCATCAGTCGCTACAATAGTTTTGATTTGAAAATGTAACAAACTGACAGATATAGAGAAAGTTAGGCTAAGTTTGATGATTTTTTTAGTATTATGGTAATTTTTATAGGCATTTCTTGCCAATTACTTTAATAATACAATAATTACATTTTTGAAAGATATAAACATTTTAAGTCCCAGTAACCCAGGAATCGAACCCACTTCAAAAAAAAGAATAGAAAAAATTAAGGTCTAGTAACATACCAGGTAGGTTCGATTTCGGACCCGGTTTGGCAAACGGAAGTCTCGGGTTCGATTCCTGGGTATGGACTTAAAACTTTTCTATCTTTCCAAAATGCAATTATTGTTTTAGTATTTTTATAGATTTCTTGCCAATACTTGCGTACCCAGAACCAGTCGCAATTTGATTATTAGGTTTCGATTTAGTCAGTTAAATCCTTGCAGAGGGGTGATCAAACCATAATACTGAACCGAAATTTATCCCGGGTTGAAGCGTTAATCTTCGAATTCAAATTTTGATTATCATTTTTATAAAAAAAAAAATTCTGAACGGGGTGTTCAGAATTATTTTTTTTTTGCCAGGATTTTTTTGACTAAATTGGCATCCTGTATTTTGAAAATTAGTCAGCTTACACGGGAGCAGTAGCAGTAAACTCCTTACAAAATAACATCGGCCTATCGAGCTCAGGAATTGGTGTGTGGGTAAGGGGAGTAGAGACATATTATAAGAATGAGTTATGTGAGCAAGACTACTATACAATATAAATAATATAGTAAGTATAGTATTATTAATAATATAGTATAGTAGACCTAGGTATGGTAAACAAAGACACGAGTGTAGGGAAATATTTCTGTAATTGGCGTGACAGACATTTGTAGATGGCTGATTAATAGACAGGTGGACACTTAAGTCATTAGTATTTTAATCTAAACATGACTATGCATATGTAGGTAGGTACTTTATATAGGTAGATAGATAGACCTGGTATATAAGTAGGTACATACCTAGGCAAATTGTAACTAAGACGGTCCGTCATAAATTTTCTGAGAGAACATAAACTTATAGTACTTTTAAGTAATATCTAAAAGATAATAATATAAACTTATTGTTTTTAAACTTTCGCGATGTTTATACATATTAGATATATTTCGGGACAAATCGCGTGAATTTATTTAAAGGTACAAACCTTTTATTTACCCGAAGTTTTGATCGAATTGCACCGATCGTCGTCACGGGTAAATAAAAGGTTCGCACCTTTAAATAATTCACGCGATTAAGTCCCAAATTATATCTAATAATGTATACTTATTAACTTATTTATTTTTATTATTATTATGTATCTCTTACAAAGAATATACATCACTTTAACATAATCAGCTTACACAAAAAATCGTTGCGTGTACTCCTTTAATTAAAAGAGACCACAGCGTCCAAACAATAATCCAACGTTCACTAAAATATAAAAGTAACAATTAAATCAACTTAACCTAGATTACTGAATAAATAAAACTATTTAAATAAACTTACACCAAAATCAACTAGTTATACATAGATAACGTACTTTAAAGATCTATAGAATTTTAAAATCGAAACATTGAGATATATACCTACCTTTGGTCTTTGAGAGCTTATTATATTGCCTTTACTTAAAAACAACATACTACAAACTTAAAAATTACACCCATGCTAAGCTTGAGCGGTCGCCTAGTATCGTAGTAAAACTTAAAATCTAGGTTTATTAAGCACTATCCTGTCTATACCAACTGTAACTCATAGTTGTCACATAAAACCACCGTGGCAGGTGACATTTAAGTGATGTTTTGATAGTTTAATGCACAAATATGAAACTTATAAACTCCGTAAGTATAACCTCAAGTAGCTAAACTTTACGAGGTTTGACAAGCTTTGCTTTATTACTAACACTTGCTGTCTCGCGCAACTTCGTCTGCGTAATCTTTCCCCGTTTTTGCAACATTTTTCATTGCTGCTCCGCTCCTGTTGGTCGTAGCGTGATGTTATATAGCCTATAGCCTTCGTCGATAAATGGACTATCCAACAGTAAAATATTTTTTTAATTTGGATCAGTAGTTCCTGAGATTATCGCGTTTAAACAAACAAACTCTTTAGCTCTTCAGCTTTGTAATATTGGTAAAGATAAATGTAATGTAGCTGACTTTAACCTATAAAGATATTCGACAATGTATTAAATAGGTAAGTGCTGTAAATGAATATGCCGACTTATTAAATCACTCACGAAGACGCCATGCCCAAACCCTTGGATATAGAGAGACGAAAATTTGCACAAAGGATTCTTTTTTTATATAACTAGGAATAATAAGATATGATTTCGAAAAACTAGAGCTCTCAAATTACGCCAGTATAATCATACAAATATTATAAACTAGCTGACCCGCGCAACTTCGTATGCGTCAATTTTCTCAATTTTTGCAACATTTTTAATTGCCCGCCGCTCCTGTTGGTCGTAGCGTGATGGTATATGGTCTCCATAAATGGGCTATCCAACAGTAAAATATTTTTTCAATTCGAACCAGTAGTTCCTGAGATTATCGCGTCCAAACAAACAAACTCTTCATCTTTAGTTATTTTCGAATCTATACTAAAATGTAATATGTATGAAAATAACTCTTGTCTATCTGTTACGCCTTCACGCGTTAACATCCTACTTAAAACTTGACGAAGTTTTCATAAGATCATAAAGTATTAAATACTAAAGGGTCTTTCAACAAAGACGGGTCGATGTTAAAATTGAATAAAACTAGATGTGTGTGAGATATTAACGAAATTTATTTTTTATTTGAAAGGCCCGTTTATGCCATTATGCATGAAATATGACATCGTTCAAATGTCCGCCGCGGCTTCGCATGGTGGCACAAATCCGAGAGGTCCAATTTTTAATGACTCTGCTGCATAGATCCGGCTGAATCTGAGCGATGGCCTGCGTTATGTTGGCTTTCAGGGCAACGGTCGAATGTGGTTTATTGGCATAGACCTGCGACTTCAGAAAACCCCACAAGAAAAAGTCTAGCGGAGTCAAATCACACGATCTTGGTGGCCAATTCACGTCACCTCTGCGAGAGATAACCCTACCCGCAAACCGTTCATGCAGAATGTCGATTGTGTCGTTCGCTGTGTGGCAAGTAGCGCCATCTTGCTGGAACCACATGTCATTCACGTCCATATTGTTCAATTTAAGCCAAAAGAAATTGTTTATCATTGATCTGTAGCGCTCACCGTTGACGGTGCTGGCCTCGCCAACTTCGTTTTCGAAGAAGTACGGACCAATGACGCCGCCAGACCAAAATCCGCACCAAACAGTTACTTTTTGTGGATGCATTGCTATCTGGTGAACCTCATGTGGGTTGTGGTCATCCCATATACGGCAATTTTGCTTATTAACAAAACCATTCATCCAAAAATGTGCCTCGTCGCTAAAGATTATTTTTTGGCCAAAATCGGGGTCCTCTTCCAAGCGTTCCGACGCCCATTCAGCGAACACACGGCGTTGTCTATGGTCATTAACTTTGAGCTCCTGGGTCAGTTGGATCTTGTATGGATGCAGACCCAAGTCCCGACGCAAAATTCTCCAAGTTGAAGTCTGCGAAAGGCCGAGTTCTTGTGCACGGCGAGAAATCGACTGCTTCGGAGTCTCCTGAACACTCTCACGTACAGCGGCGATGTTCTCGGCCGATCTGGCGTTCCTTTGACGTAAAGGTGTTGGTTGGTTGTTTACCGAACCGGTCGTCTCGAATTTAGTCACCAATCGTTGGAGAGTAGACTTTGAAGGGCCACCGCGTCTGCCGTAAAATGGGCGCAATGCGCGCAACGTTTTCACTAACGAACACTCATTTTGATAATAAAGTTTTATCATTTGCACATGCTGCTCAACCGTGTAACTTGCCATGGTGATTTGGCATCAGTGACTGAATAAGAAAAAGCAGATTTGACAGATGCCGCCAAATCAAAATGGCCGCCACAGATTATTAATATCGACCCGCTCTATTTGAAAGACCCTTTAGTAGCTTGAGTTACATTATTGTAATTTACGTAGGGATCTCTAATTGTTTTTAACAATTAAGTACGTGTAGCCTATGTTATTTCCCGTTATTGTAGCTTTCTAACGGTAAAAGATTTTTGGAATCGGTCCAGTAGTTTTTAAGTTTATTCGTTACATAAAAAATACAAATCTTTCCTCTTTTTTTAAAGATACTAATGTTATTATTAGTATAGAAGTATAGATAGAGATACAGAAGAGATTATTCATTGATAGCATAATGATTTTATTTAATCGGTGACGAACCAGCTGCTGTCATAGCCGGAGTGAGTGTTCATAATAGTTCGCAGTTCCCAAACTTTTTAAACCTAGTAAGTAAATATTTTTCGTACTTTTTACCCGACTGTAAAGAAGGGTTATGTTTTTCGCGCGTATCTTGTATGTATGTATGTAATATTCTTTATTACCTGATATCTCACAATCCACTGAACGGATTTATACAATTCTCACGTCGTTAGATTCGTCTTAATCGCCCAAGTGTTCTTAGATAGGTTACGTTTTTAAAAAACAAACATGGCGGCTATGAGATGTCAAAACAAAGAGGTGTGAAAAAAAAAGTTGTTTCGAATACTGCAATATGGGTATCAAATAAAAGAGCTCATCTTAAGCATTTCAAAAAGGTATAGCATGAATATGACTGTTATACTAAAAAAGTTAGTTAGCAACCATTGTTTTTTCAATTTTCAATATTTGACAGTAGCTGTGATAAAAGCAAGTTGCTACATCGGTTACATCCTACATCTACTAAAAAGTATTAAATAAAAAATAAATTATAAAAATAAAAAAACCCGCCTGCACAAAAAAGATGGAAACAAGATCCCCTACATAATTATACAATTTCATGCAGTCGGAGGCATTAATGAATCACGATGAACTTAGTACAGTGTCTCCGACTGCAAGAAATTGTATAATTATGTAGGGGATCTTGTTTCCATCTTTTTTGTGCAGGCGGGTTTTTTTATTTTTATAATTTATTTTTTTCTTTATTTTGTATCTAAAGCTCGATAGTCAGATGTAATATTACTCGATACTATTACTTGAAAACGAGCAATAATCAACTCGTGGATAATAAAATACATAGCCCGGTACTTAATACTATCGAGTGATGCTGTATGTGAGTACCCTACTTACTTGGATCAACGTAACTTGACCGGATTGAAGTTAGGTTCTTATCACTTTCGCGCATGTCATAGAGATGCGATCCTAAAATGACTTACGAAAACAATTATTTATATTTATTCGATTAAAAATACTAACAACGTTTTAATTCTACCATATTAAATATATATAATAATTTATGAGCTCATAAAAGTTTAAATTTAGAACAGTTACAATAAATACTAAAGAAAGTTTAAAAAACAATTTCTTTACAAAAAAAATCACAATGTAATGCGTAATCGCACCTCTAATTCTCTTGGTTTAGTTACCGCCCCGGCCCCCCGCCTTCAGTCACCATTTATTACAAAAAAATGCATCTGCGCAACCACTTTTCGCCAACTTCAATCCGGTCAAGTTACGTTGATCCTACTGTAGCTTAACTTTATTTAATTGTTAAGAATGGTTGAGAACCAACGATCTAAGTCGTCCTTGGACATCATCTGCCCATACAAACCATCTGCAGTGATGACGGCGCCTGCAAGACATAACTAATTTGTGGTTTAATTTGGCATTTCCTCACTGCTATATAGGGAGTCTGGCTATTTAAAGACGAGCAAGAATGTACGAATTTGAGTACTAGTTGCAGTTGCTGAGTGATACATCATGTGTAATTACGGCTAATTTTATGTTGTGGACTTGGGAAATGGCTGCGGTTAGGTCGTAAATGTTGTAATTGTTAAACACAATTGATTGGCACGTTGTACTACATTTTCATTAAAATAACATTGCTGTTTATGTATGAGTGAATAAAATGCCGGGAGTTTAGAATTTGGAGAAAATAAAATTTATTAACCGCCTATCTACATTAAGCGACGAGACGGCGGGGGTGGGTGTAAGTAATTTCACTCGATATCGCCTAAGTACATCGCGCGATGAGGGTGTGGGTGCAAGTCATTTCAATACCGACTAATTACATCACGCGACGGGGGCGGGGAGTAAATGTAAGTAATTTCACCTGATACCGCCTAAGTACATCCCGCGACGAGGGGGTGGGTGCAAGTTATTTCACCCGATACCGCCTAACTACATCACGTGACGGGGGGTGGGTGTAAGTCATTTCACCCGAAACCGTCTAGGTACATCGAGGGACAAGGGGGTGGGTGCAAGTAATTTTACCAGATACCGCCTAACTACATCACGTGACGGGGGGCTGGGTGGGTGTAAGAAATTTCACCCCATACCGCCTAAGTACATCTAAGTACATCGCGCGACGGGTTCGCAAGCGATACAAATCAATAGCGTTTTTTCAGAAGATTTTGTTATTTGTCGGGAGTCTGGGGACATCACATGAAATGTTGGGAAAATCCAGGCGATTCCCGACCATATGGCAACCCTATAGGTAGGTACTATGAGGCTTGAGCTCGACGAACATAGAGCGTGTACTGTAGCCACTTGTAGGTAATTAAAGATGTAGAATTGGTGTGTTTAAAACGACTTTACGAGTATTTTGTAGGGCAAAATAATTGTTTAACGAATTGATTTACAAAGCATAAATAAAGTAAGTATTATTGACTCTTGTTTCGGAACCCTTACTATAAAAACATTACCATATCTGTTGGAAATCAAAAGAACTGTCAACAAATCTCTATATTTTTGAAAAAACATTTACGATTTCTTTTAATCGTTGAACGTTTTCGAAAAGGTCACAACCATACAGGGGCCTCGGTCTCCTCATTCTTCTAAAATAGAAAGTGCAACCGACTGTATCATACCAATTATATCGTCATAAAAATATTTATAGGGAGCTAGTCTATAGTACCTACATTAGTACCTATAGCTATAAAATCAATTGCCTTTCTTGAACTGTAAATAACAGTAAATCTAAACGGAAATTGGCCATATAGGAAGGTATTATTATGTCAAGATATTCAAATTGCTTCACAATAGTTTGTCACTTCACAAGGGACTTATACCGTTAGAATAAATATTAGCTTTTATGCAATGAATGGCTTAATATCCTTTGAGCCACCGTCTAATAACCAATGGGACTTTCTTGAGTAATAGGCGTACGAATAGCCATAATTTGTGTTTATATTTAAAACTAGCTGTCCCGCGCAACTTCGTCTTCGTAAATTTTCCCTGTTTTTGCAACATTTATCATTGCTGCTCCGCTCCTATTGGCCGTAGCGTGATATTATTAACCCACAGCCTTCCTCGATATATGAGCTATCCAACAGTGAAATAATTTTTCAATTCGGATCAGTAGTTCCTGAGATTACCGCGTTCAAACAAACAAACAAACTCTTCAGCTTTATAATATTAGTATAGCTATCTATGCGAAAGTTGGGATGTTTAGATGTTTGCTATTCAATCACGCCACAACGGGTAAACGGATCGGGAATATAAAATAAGAAATTTGGAAAATAGATAGATTATAGTCTGGAAACAAAGACTACTTTTTATCCCAGAAAAATGTTCCCGTGTTATCAATTTGCTTTTAAAATTTTTCACGGGAACGAAATCGCGGGCAACAGTTAGTAAGAAATAAGGATAATAATTCAATGTTGCATTTAAAATAATTTATCCCCCCCGATGAATTATTGTTGAGATGTGTTGCCTGATTTTGTGTTGCAACGTGGTTGCAATATTACAAAATCAGGGTCGCGGCTTCGCGCAATCGCAATAAAGTGTAAATCTTCATCAAGCTTAAAGTTACCCCTATACCTGTTAATCTAAATGGACCTAGTATCTTCGCAGATCAGAGCGTTGAACCAAACAAACTCTTTATCCTTTTACTTAAAAAGAAAACTACAAAGAGGTTATGCATATATATATGCATGCATTATACATTACAATAGGTATCCATCGATCCGTTTAAAGACTATCGTATTAAATATACACACACGAAGAGACTTATAAAGCCTTTGTCTTACATCGGAGTTTAAAAAGTAGGGTATGCATGCTTCCCCGCGTAACAAAACCACTACACAGCATTAGTATGGCAAATTCAATTACGTGACAGAAACCCTACTAAGCTTAGTACTGTGCTAAGTTAAGGAGCTTAGTGGAGATCGGCGACAGGAGGGGTCGGTAGCAACTGTTTGGTTGCCTTTGTAACTAAATACTTAAGATACCAGGGCACTCGGACTATCTGTCTTAATTGTCGTATTATTATTATGGTCTAGGTGTTCTACTTCTTTAGGTACTTAATACTGAAGATGTCGCTGTCAATTCATTTTGTCGTTTGTAAGTGGACAAAGGCAACAGAATTAACTCTTTCTCAGATAGAATTTCTTCTTTCTCAGGTATTGTATTGTTGAATGTCGTTTTAACAAGTTAATTTTAGTCATGTGAAGTATGCGATGGAGTTTTAGTCATGTGAAGTATGCAATGGAGTTGAATTTCTTTCTTTCTTTTTCTTTCTTTTGTCTGATATTTGTATTTCTACAAATAGGTTTCCTGCTTCTATAGGTGTACCCAGGGTTATTTTTCTGGGGGACTCAGTCTAGATATTGAAGCTTATATATAAACTCTGGCCACAGCCAAGTGCGAGTCAGATTCGCGCGATGGTTTGATGCACAGGGTCCACCAAGGATTACCTCTGGATTCCTTGGTGGGCTAGGCACACTCATGTCAGCTCTTTCTTTTATCACAACAAAGCCTTAACGGAAAAGATAATAAAAGTACTAATTTTAAATCACAAGCTATTGATTCCGCAGGGAAACCGAAAGCAAATTCAACTGGGCATCTTATAGTTCAGCAATCAAAGATCATGTTCCGACACAGAAGAATCACATAAATATTGAACACGACAAGCAAAATAAATTATTATCCAATAACTAGTAATAACGGTCATTGGGAACGACCACATCAAAGCGTCTGTTATCTCATACCGCATAAACATTATGTATGTAGGGTTACGAGGTGAACAGACTTCGAACTTACGAGTTCAATTTGTTCATCGGTAGACTAGGATAGCGCAGTGTTATTGTCATTAATCCAGTCTCCTTCGGGCACTAGAAATGCAGAAACTATGTTAGTCTACAAAAGATTACATACCTGATACCAACATTCAGAAATAACTGATGAATGCGTCTATTTTTATTGTAAAATACCCCTAACACAGGAATTAAATAGTTACTCCGCAGCGTGCAGAGATAAAACCAGTAAACCTTTGGTCGCCAGTAGCTCAGATGCTCCGTTCGTGCGGTCAAGTTTCTAAAGAATGTGCTACATTATACAATTGGAGATTAGCTGTCCAGCTGTAGGCAATCAGTCAGTCTTTCACTAACCGCATTTGCAGCTTCACGCCAAATCGCAGAAAACATAGGTATTTTCCAAGATGCAAGCCGCGTACTCATATAGTTAACGCACCAGCTCTTGTCACTAATGCAAATCTTAGGTATTATCTTTATACACATAACAAGCAAGTTGAACGGAACAGGTGTTACATGCTTATCAGCATATTTCCTAATGACAAAAAACACAAAAGTGGGACGCAGCCATTAGCAGACGATAGCTTTCGTTCCGTTTCTCTGGCGCCAGCAGTTAGGCACGTCTACTTGTAGTTTCTAGCTCGCATTGTAACAGAATACTGAGTCGAATGACATATGAATGGATAATACATGTCGTACAGCCAGTTGATGGTGAGTTATCACGATTGTAACGGTCCAGAGTTAAACGTTAAGTGTTGAATGTGCGATTAGTTGAACGCTAACTGCAAGTTGGATATAATTTCCAGCTTAGCAGGATACGTTTTGACAAATTGTGGGATTGGATTTTTGTGAAGATTTTGAAATGGTTGCTCTCGGTTTGTTATACCTTTGGAAATAATGTACTACACTGTCTCTGCTATGAGAGAAGTTATTTGACAAAATAAGTCAAGTATATCAATTCTTACAGACTTTAATAAACAATTTATTGTTGTATTTCTAAGCGTGAGTAAAGAGGCCAGAGCTGAAGACCTACTCACTACTCTAATTCAATGAAACGAAGTTTCGATCAAAATGGAGATTGTAAAACACAGCGCCAGGAATATAAGAATATCCACTCGTTCCAGAAAATCGTTCACGGGTTCGAACTACTGGTGCTTATTCAAAAATTAATTTGAATAGTCCCCGCAAACTTACGAAATTTAAGTAAAAGAAAATTCCTGAATTTCGTTTTAAAGAAAGAGAGTACTGCCCCCCTAGACAAATGGCATTCGCTAATCGAATAGAATGACGTCGTTGCGCGTGCAACACTGAATTGTTAACACGAGATTATCAGTTGTGCGCGCGCAACGATGTAATTCTGACGTCATTCTATTCGATTAGCGTAAACTCTAATAGAATAGAATGCTATTTGTCTAAGGGCCTAGATCGGTTAATGTAATAGAAATGACTGACAGTGCAAGATCTTACTAGTTACTAGCTACAGAACTGCTTACTGCTGCGCAAAGGTTTTCGTCTTTTATTTCATTGTGATTCATTTCGTGTTTCAATCAAGTCATTTCAGGACCACACTCGAAGTAGAAACAGAATTAATTTAATACCAAATTGACATTTTGTGGTTGCGGGCAAGGCTGCATGTTATTAGACTGGTACCCCCGAGGTAAGGGAACTTTCTTCCCAATGGTATTGTTAGAGAAACTGCAATAAATGTAGACCCACGCCGGTAGCTTTCGACCGTTTTTCTGCTGCATTAGGGCGGTGTTCACGTGTAGTGTAGCGTATAACGATCGGTTTAGGACTTTCCAATCATAACTCCAACTGTATTTAATGTTAGCGGCTCGTGGCTATAGGAATTTAGCCGTGCGAAGAAAGTGCGTATTTATTCTGGTAAATAATGGTCTGGTTTTGCGGAAGAAATTATCCGTACTTGAGATGTGTCATTATTTAAAGCTTAGCACTCTTGCTAACTATTTTTCACAATGGTACAGTATATAGGGTTGCAAGTTGTAAACGAGGAATAGATGTTTTCCTTCAGAAATTGTGTATTATACATGAGAATGAAAATCGTATTAAAATCTAAGTTTTAACACTGAGATTCATGTGCGTACCCGGGATCGGGGTCTTCATTTTTACGATCATTGGGAGGATATTAACCCCCAAATCCCTGCTCTGGATATGCCCATGCCGAAGTACAGAATATTGCTTACGGAATCTAGTGCAGTAGCTCACCTTCGGAATTGTGGTCCGAGATTCTGTGTTGTGAATGATGTTTTGTGTGCTCTAGCGAAGTACATACTGGATGCCGATTTAGTTAGGAATCACATCATGATACTCTGCTGAAACAAAAATTGTAAGTACTTTATTATTTTTATAAACCTACTGTGGGTACATTGACTTCGCGCGTTGTTCCTACTCGTAATCAAATCATAATTTTAAAAATTGTATGAAAAAGGTAATTTTTTTTTATATTTCGGTAGAGTATCGTGGTGTGATCCCTCTCCCGCGGGGATTCCACTATCTTAATCGACATCCAGTATAAGGCTCTTCTTCTGTACTCCTGGTATTTTGTAACTAAGTGCACAAAGAGCAGATACTGAAGCACAAAATAAAGAGAGTATAAAAGCCCAACTCATGTATGTACCACGACGTTTATACCTACACTCATCACACATGCGCGAATAAAATGAGCATCTCGCTTGCTTGCTCTATCTCTCTGGTCGTTACTCGTTCTAGACAAAATCGCATTCGAAAAACGTTGTCTTTAATAGAAAAGTAGGTACAAAATGTGTGGAATTGAAATAATATGTCACTTGGTCAATCCAAGTCGATGCGTAGATAAGCTGCACTTATTGACAGTATCTTTGCATTTTTTTTCCATTCGATTGATTAAATCTAGCGAACGGTGTGACCATGTAGAAAACGAAATAAAATGGCGAATTTTATTTTTAAGAATTTGACATTTGCGGTGGACCATAGACATTGTTTTATTTTTTTGCGAACGATCGTTTGGAATCGACCTCTTGGCCTTATCGAATTCGGAACGAATGTACCTTGTGTAAGCCCCCAGAGTCGCTGCATCTGTACGCTCAAGAAGGTTTTGTATAAAGCTTGATATCTGTACGTGTCTAATCTGTGACGGAAGTTATCTTTACATACCTTAAACCATAATAGTATTATAAAATATACCAATTCTCATACATCTATCCACTTGACAGTCTGTTTAACTTCATACATAAAATACAGCATACATTTCCAAGCATCATTGTTTCACCACAAAACTAGGCTAGTCTATCTACTTTTACTAGCCACCTGAATGGTTACCGTTACACAAATCACTTGCGAAAAGCCCAGGATTGTATTAACATAGAATAAATACAGTACGGTACATGGAGTAATGTTTACATATTATTAGATTTGCAGTTCTCTGGTTTAACACTTGTAATGGGCAGAAGGTAGGGATGTTACGGAGGTGGTTTAATCGGAACCGAAGTTGGAGTCGAAGTTTTTAAGTTTGGTTCTTCGAAATCGGACTCAGAGTCGGAGGTGGTGGAAGAAGACAAATATCTTGAGATCAGCTTTAAGAAAATAAGATACATACTTAAAAAAGAAACATTATTCTATCATATTAAATGTGTGAAGGAAAAAATCGCTCGTGCGGGCCTCGAACCTGCGATCATATAATCCGTGACATTTTTTCATTAATACATTTATTATATAGGTCCTAGCGGACGCCTCGCGGTTTCACTCGCTTAGTTCCCGTTCCCGTGGGAATACAGGGATAAAAAATAGCTTATGTCACCCTAGGTTAGTGTAGCTTCACAACGATGAAAGAATTTTTCAAATCCGTCCAACGTTTTTAAGATCGATCCCAAAGTTACAAGAATACGAAAATGGCCGTCTTAATCGAAACTTAACTGCAACTGCACTGCTTTAAATACGTGAATTGTCCCGCTCGCTGATAGTCTAATCTTGCGATGATGTATTGTTTGAGAAAAAGGTACGGTAAAGGATAGAGATATAAAAATAATATAAACTTATACCAAACTATTTTATAATGCTAATACCACTAACATCTATCACCTTTGCGTGACAAATTTACAAAGCAAAAGATGCAATTCCATAATTTTCCCAGAGAAGAACAAGTGTTTTATTACCAGTTATGTCGAGCCAATATACCAACGAGACTTTAATATTAATACTAGCAACATTGTCTATCAGCTGGAACAAATGTTTTATCAAATGTTGGCTGTCTAAAGGATAGGTTTTAAATGCGTGTAAGTACGATTTATTGCTAATTTTTTTCCTAATTTTGACAAGATCATGTCTTGTTGTAAGATTATAGGTAGGGACTTATAGTGTTAAATTAACATAACATTATGAATTCAAGTATTGGGTCACTAACAATTTATATACCAATAAATATACCTGGAATCTATGTTCCACATGAATTGTGATTTTTCTTATCATTCGATCAAATCTATTATCACAGAGACAAATACAAGGTCTATTGATTTCTATCTACCAATTTCTATTTCTAATTCTCATCTCAAATTCTAACAAAGAATACATTTTCCATCCACCATACAGATCCACTTCTGCCCGCAAATGTTAATAATCCAAAACTAAAAACGTTCAATTGGATCAAAATCAAAGTCAAAGTACTTTATTCACTTAAGTTACAAAACGCAAGGCTTATGAACGTATTTAAATAAATAATAATAGATCGAAAAATACTTAACATCAAACGTAAAACCATTGCACCTGTTACAATCATTATTCAAAGCAAATGAACTCATCAATCAGGAAAAGGACATTGCATACTTACATAATTATGCAAACATTCTTCAAGAATTTGGTTTAGCATTCTGGCATACGATCAAACGTTAGCACTAGATGCCACCAACGTTGGACGAAGCTTGTCCAACACATTCCAATGGTTATATCTAGTAGATATTAGTCGTTCGTTCTGCGCTTCTGCAGTAATTGTGATCATGCATCTATGACACTTTCAACCTACCTATTTCTTATTCATGTTTCAAGGATACAGGGCCTACGCGAATAGTTTAAAACATGAATTCGTGTTTGAATTTGTAATGAGTTTGCTTAATGCTTCAGAGTTTTAAGCTAAAATATTTGCAATAGAATAGCAAAGTTATGTCTTTTTAAATGTGTGTGACGTCGCTATTTTAAAATGTATTTGTTTACTATACAGTCTTTTAATTTGAAGGATATTTTAATAAGGAGAGTTCTTAAGTTACAAAAGACTTCAATGTAACAATTTGTGGGAAGGTCAAGTTGTTGGTTTCCGTGCAGTAAGTAGTTCCTTTATCCTATGCCGACCAATGGCATTAATGTGACGTTCAGGTAACGTGACGTTTGATGTCCAATGTTAAAACGCTATTGGCTGATTCCATCTATTGGACAATACCAAGTAGGAGGCCTTTTTGGAGCTTTACGCCCGTCGTGGGTTTTTAAAAAAATATATATTTTTTTAAGTAGATAGCTACAATAACCCAATGAAATGAAATACTCACAGAACATAATTCGATTTATATCAATTTGATAGTGTTGTTTAGTTTTACATTATAAATGTTACTAATATTTTTAAAAAATATATTAGTAACATTTATAATGAATCGCGCATGAATGGCGTGGGTGGCGGGTTCAAATCCTACCAATATACTACAGACGTGAACCCACTCCTAACACAAACTATTTAGCTTAGCTGGAGGGATTAACAGGATTGCTAGTAATGTCATCATAATTCACCAAAATTCACATCATAAAAAATCATAATTAACCAAGTCCATCGTGCTTAGATATATCAACCCATATGATGTCCTACTTATTATAGATCCTGGGGGTATTTGCCATAATCGCCACGCTTGGCGAGTGGGTTAGCGATCGCAGTAAGGCTTTAAAGTACGCAGAGGACGCTGCTACCTATCCTCCGGTGTGAAATCCCTCGTCTTGGCGACACCCACGGGAAGAGATGGGGTGGTACTATTCTTAAGCCGGTACCACACGGCATAGAAAATGGATGATTAATGGTTTATTAAATGATTAAAGACTCAACCCAAATCAATAACTAATTATAAGCAACATAAGAACCAACATCAGACTGCCTCTGTGGCGCGGTGGGAGTGCATCCGACTGCTACGCAAGAGGTCGTGGGTTCGATCCCCACCCAGGATAAAACTTTGTGTGATGAGCACGATGGTTTATTCTGTGTCTGGGTGTTATTTATCTATAATATGTATGTATTTAGAAATATATAAGTATGTTTATCAGTTGTCTGGTTTCCATAGTACAAGCTCTGCTTAGTTTGGGATCAGATAACGTTGTGTGAGCTGTCCCAAGATATTATTATTATTATTATTATTAACATAACTTACTACTTAATTAACTATATAATTGCATAAACCAAAGCTGAAACAGTTATAGTCTTCTTTATTATTCATCTACCACTAGTAATTAAGGAACTCGGCGCTTGCGCACTCAAAGTCAATGACAGTTTGACAGCCCGCCAAATATGGCGCGACAATCGCTGTCAACCTCTCCGCTAAGGATGTCAAAAATAAAAAAAAAATACTTTGAGCTGTCAGAATGACAAGATGGATGACATAAAATAAAAATTGTGTCTGTATTATTGAGTTTGTATGTAAAGAAAAGAAAATGGATGAACAAAGATGATGTTATTTTGTTTTATTTAATGTCTATTTTTAAAATTCTAAAAGGATTTCTTTTGACTGTTTTGGTAACGTTTATGTTAGGTTTACATTGTCTATGTATGATAACAACATACGTAGATTATATAACAAAAAAGTTAAAAAAAATAGTCAAATGCACGGATTTTACGTCTATTTATGTGTTACATGCAAATACATTTAGCGATTGATTGATTGATTTTAAATCTAAGGATTTTTAAACTTAATAAAAGCAAAAAGTAATGGATATTATTAATTTATTGAAACGATATAAACTATTGGCAACTAAGCATTTACATGATTTATGAATTTTCAATAACTTCCTCATAATTAATTGTTTGCGGTTTTCCTTTACAATTAATAAAATTAAAGGTAGTCTACGTGTTGTTTACAATTTAGAATCAAATTCAAATTACTTAAGTGTTTATTTTGCCAAATATTTAACTTACAACCATAGATCTTATTTATTTTTAGTATCTATAATAATATAATATAATATAATATTTTTTTAATTGTCTTGGTCAATAAAAAAAAAAAAAAAAAAAAAAAAAAAATTTAATTCAGACAGGGTCCATATAAGGTTAGTAACGATGGCTTAGAACTATGTTAGTAACATTTAGATTTAGATTTATATTAGTAGAAATGACTTATAAACTATGTTAGTGACATTTAATTTTACTTTCTGTACCTCCCACTCTCCGGGACTCCGGGCACAAGTGCATGAATTTGCACCCAGTGTCGAAAGATAGGGCAGTCAGGTTTCAGCGCGATGGTCCTCAGGATGCTGTTGCGGCTCCCACGCACCCGGGTCATAAGTGACGCGATGCGACTTCGTATCACTGCGTGATACGCGTCTGTATGTGTATGCGCAAACATCGCAGATGCACTGCAGTATCGTGGGAGCCCCAACAACACCCTGAATGCATTGTTATATTGTACTCGGAGGGCATTGAATGCCCGCTGCGTATAGTTAATCCATAGATTACACGTGTATAATGTCTGGCAGAAGGCTTTAAAAAGAGTAATCTTTACTTCCCTGCTACATCGTGTAAATCTACGAGCCAACATATTACAGCGGACCGCCATCGTCAATGGTTTTGATATTAATCTAAATTGATATAAAATTCATACTTGATCTTATAACTAGATTTTATTTTTATTTTTTTGTTTATTTTATTTGGGAAAACAAACAATTGTACATTTAGCCTTAATTCTAATTCTAACTTACAAATTAAATCCATGCACAATCCACAGCGTTTCCACGTATTACAATTAGAGTACAGTGAGTGTTAACGCTAACTAATTTAATTTAGATTTTAAGGATACTAATTACTTAATACTAGATGTTATAATAATAATAAAGCTTTATTTATTCCGACTTATTTTATATTTCAAATGTGTTTTTATAACTATGTATATTTTTTATTGATTTAAATCGGACCCCTTACGGGTATACGCCTCCTCCAATTGTTTTCCGTCTTTCTCTATCCACGCACCACTAATATGTCGTCCACCCAGGGTCTTTTAGGTCGCCCGACGCGTCTTTTCCCTATTGGCCCTTTCCATTTTGTCAATTTCAGGGTCCATCTTTCATCCTTCTATGTTACATATTTAATATAACTAAATGTTACTACCGTAGAATTATCTGACAGTTTATAACGATGATTGCATTGCGATTAGTCGACTTTAGTATCATCATCATCTATACTAACATCGTTGACTACTATTTAATAATCATATAACGGTTCCCGGAGATAGACTTGCTGATATTCTATTAAAACCGACTTACGCTAAATGTAATTATTATAATTTTCTTTCAGGAATGTGACAGCCCTACCGTTAGGGCCGTAACAGACAAGTGAGTCGCAAATCATAGATACACCTGGCCGTTTATTATTCTGCATGACTCACTTCAGACGGACGCAGAATAAATATTACTTGCACATTATAATACCTATTATAACAATAGCTTGTAACTTATATTAGAACGCCTAATTTTGCAGTCCTCTACTCCGATTACAATTGGGCATGTAATTTGGAAAATAGATTCATTGCACGTATTTTAACGGTCGTTAACGTTGTACTATCGAAACATTCGCAACCTTAATTGTTTGATATTTTACAGAACCAATTAGAGGGCCAAGTCGCACCATTTTTAGTTAATTGAGCACCATATTCGCTGTAGGCCTATGAACTCAATCCCTACTTTTTTAACAGGATTTTTTTGCACAGGCCGTTGACTTACTAAGGCCTAATTGTAGTGTCCGTCACGTATGTCTTAGAGAAAGATGGGTGACCTATAAGGCGTGGTTATACCTTAAGCTTTAACAATGAGTTGATCTGCCGTTTCGTATAGTGTTACAAAGTGTATCGCCGACTTAGTTTGAATGTAAAGGCGTTAAATAGAATGTGTTGTAGAATTCATTATCGAGGTTATCGTGAATCAATCAACAGTCAACTACAGTTGACCACTTAGGTATAGGTACCTATATAATTCTGTCGCGATTATTTTTTTGTTAGTTTAACAAAAGTTCACAAGGTGGACGCTCCTGTTTCCCTTCAGTTCTACTGCCTCTACACCAATTGGTAAGAATATAGATCTAGTTTTGAGAAAACATTTAAAAACTAAATAGAAATATTATTAAAAAAACACCTTGTTGGCTGTTTTTTGTTTTTTATAATGTAATAATTTGTTGCTGCATCACTATAATAATATGATAAATATAGTCTGTAGAGTTGTTTTAACGCATTATAACCGATTTAGATGATTATGCTTTATCGGACGCAATTCAAACGGCAAAACCGCGGGATAAAGGTAGTAAGGCAATGAATCGCTAATCACGATCGATCACGCTACTAGTTTATAACATGCATCATATCTGAAGTAATTTTATCTTGTCGATAATCAAACTACCAAAGTATACATTTGCAAACTCATACAATCTAATGATGTTGGTAATCTATGTTTAGCGTGCTTCATAAAGCTACAAACAAATTATTTTAAGACATTCCCAACGTCAGTTTAAACTCTAGTTATTCATGTTAACGCCGGAGTTAACGTTTGCACCGTTAAACTGGGTTTACGATGGGCCGCAACTAATCTGTTAGTTATAGTGCAACCCAACCGATGTACGAGTACTACAGTTTAGGTGCCTTTCGATATATTTAGCAATTTAGTAATGTCTTGTTTGTTTACTATGATAAATAGTAGTTGGTTAATGGATGACTATTTTATCAAAATGTTGCCACAATTATCTACCAATGACAATTGACATTAATAATAATAATAATATAGCCTTTTATTCAGACATTTTTCTAAAACATTATTTTCTAAAAACGTGAAATTTAAAACTTAAAAACTTATTCTAGTATTTGTTGTTTGCTTGTTTTATGTAGGTGTGTTTGCCAATCGGCAAAGGCCTCATCCAACCTTTTCCATTCGACCTTTCCTGGGCCACTCTGTTCCACGTCACCCGTGCAACTTCTCTTATATCTCCGTCCCTCATTTTCTGTGGTCTACCTATCTTCCTTGATAAAGATCTCTCTTCCATTACAATGACATTACAATGTATTAATTAACCACTCGAGTTAACGAACGTGTTATTAAGAACGAGCTATTATCTTCAAATATTGATAGTGTACCTAATCTTAGGTAGGTATTTTAACGAGTACCTACTAGACCAACCCGAATCAGTGTCGTCCTAATTCTTATCAATTTACTTTAAGTATACTTTTTTTTTTTTTTTAAAGATAACTAGCAATGTGGGATTGAGTCCCACATTACTAGCAATCTTGTTAACCCCTCCAGCTAAGCTCAAAGGCTTGTGTTAGGAGTGGGTTCACTTCGGTAGTATAATGGGTAGGATTCGAACCCGCGACCTCATGATTGCGCAACCGATGCCTTAGCCATTAAGCTACCGCCGCTATATAAATCTAATTAATTTTAAATCTTGCAGCAGGAATTCTCTTTACGATTTTTTAATTCGTTACGAAGCCTCTGTGGCGCGGTGGGTGTGTGTCCCACTGCTACGCAAGAGGTCGTAGGTTCGATTCCCACCCGGGACACCACTTTGTGTGATCCACAAATTGTTGCTCCGAGTTTTGGTGTACTTTGTGTCCGTGACTCGTATGTTTCTGAAGTCCCCCGCAACACTGGGCTTGTATCCTATTGCGGCATTCGTCTTGAAAAAGATACTAAAGATGCCTTCATACTTTCAAATGGTTATACACTATGTAATAGTACTAATAATATGTATGTTTGTTACAGACAGCTTCAGAACCACGCGCTCCAATCCCTGAGATGCAGGCGCGACACAGTTATTGGTGGCACCTACTCATTGACCTGCCTATCCTCCTGTTAGGTAAGTCTTTACGCTTTTATACCACCTAACTAATACCCAATCTAACCTGGCTGATTGGCATTGGCAGACTATTCTCATAAGCTTTGACTTCTTCACACTTGGAGGTTGGAACTGCCGAGAATTTTTCCTAAAGAAATATAATATTTGACATAGTGTTTGGTATTGTGAGACTGACAAACGAGCAATAATGTTCACAATAAAAAAAATACTATCTCAGTGAGAGCAAAAGTAATACACAGTCCTCTCGTATGCTACCTAATTTACTATTGACATTGTTATTTAAATATTAGTACCTGGATGAACGAGCTATGATCGGTATTTTTTTTAAACGACGTTTATTAATAATGAAATCTAGCTAGATCGATTTATCGCCCCCAAAACGCCCTGCATACTAAATTTCATGAAAATCGTTGGAACTGTTGGAATTGATCGTTTAAAGGTATAAAATATATTAAAATTAATAATAATTGATATAGATTTTATTTCGTGACAGTCTTAATTCACCTAACGTCAGGTAAATTATTGGCCGGTTTCTGAATTGACAAAATCTGAAAATGTCAACTGATTATCCTTTTTTACATATCACATTTTTTTTTTCTTTTTTTTTGTCTTTGGACTATAATCAGATGTGATGTGAGAAATGGCGATTATGTTGTGTCAGGGCCACTACCCTGACACCCCTCATTAATATAGCATTGGCTCTTTTTAGTCTGGTAACCGGATTTGCCACCAATAGCGAACATGTCAAAGTGCTGGGATGGCTTTCTAAGCGTCGTATACTTATATTTTTGTTTGAAGATTTCCGCTTCTTGAGCATATAAGTCTACCAAATGGTACCTATATTTAATTCACCCAGGTGAATTAGCTGGTTGAATTAAGTCTACCAGATCCTTACACTGAGCCCACATGGTAGATTACTTTTCATGCCATCTCTTAGACAAAAGGTCTGTGTCCCAGTATTCCCAGTAGTGGGAACGTTAGGACTGTACGTTGTACAGTGTTTTAGTCTATGGAATAGGAAGCTTGTCGATACAGATATATAGAGATATACGTATGCTATATCATTTGCAGAGCGATCATTAGCGTTCTTTGCCATCGCAATAGAGGTTAATTAAAATAATAATTGCCAAATACACGCTTCATTGAGCGCAATTACAGTGCATCAGTCGCGGATCATTTGTAATTTTAATTTTGTTGTATTTTTAATGTTGCGTTTGTACTTGCATGGCGTATTTTTTTCCTCAAAAGCTATCCAATTTGACATGAAACAAATGCAATCATTTATGTGGTACATATTTGGATAGAGACCGGAATGATTTGCCCGGCATGGGCAGTCACTGAGACGTAAAAAAACCCGCCTTGGAGGCATTTTAGTGAGTTCACAGGGATTTGTTAGTGCCTCCGACTGCATGATTTAGGGTTATCTTGTTTCAATCTTCTATACCAGGCAGGTTTTAATTCTTTTTAGTGCTTAGTTGTAAGACGTAATCTAATAACTGTAACTACCGAAAATTTGAGTGAAAAACTTTAACGCTTAAACGGTTATTTTAAATGAAAAATGATTTAAGAAACCTTATCATGATTTTAAAATACCTTCACGATACACATCTTCTTCATCACAAAATGGTGCCTGTTTGTCGCCATTTTGAATTTTCATTTTTGTCATGTCTTAAGTGATACTTGCAATATTAATACTAATCGATTGACGTATGAACCATCAAAATCGTCTTACGCATTTGGTCTTAATAGTGCCACAAAGGAACACACATAGGGTAGGGGTCCCCAAGATTGCGCGCTTAATATTATATTGGCTGTAAATCAACAAAAAAACAAATTATCATAATCATCTTTATTATGTTTAATGAACACGTCTAAGGTTACTTAATGTTATGCTTAATCAAAACTTTGGCAATATTTTGTTTGGTTTATATAAGAAAATAGAAAAAATGGGAAATGCGCAGTCTTACAGTCACATGAGGGTAAAATTGCGCACTAGGGTTGGTAAGATTACGCATATCCATCAAAGGCTTTTTAAGTCACTATATGAAATTTAAAAAACTATTTTGACAAACAAATATCACATTTGAAAGCGCCAATGCCCATATACGCTGTGCAATCTTCATGCCACCATTCTCAGCAATCAGAACAACCGATCCAGTCCTCAGTAATTGGTTCCTTATAAATTTCATTGCAACCGACACATGACCAATTTTTTTTATTCTTAGGATGCTTTACTGGTTTTTTTGCAGGTCTTTTTGTAGTCCTAGTATATTCCTTCTTAATCTTTTTGTTTTTTATATTTTTGTCTTCATTCTCCTTGTCAAGTTGTAGTTTGTAGGGTGAACTGCTTAGTATTTCTGACTTTTTGTGCTTCCTCTTATTGTTACCTACTTGTCTTAGGTCTGATTTAGGAAATGGAGATATATCTGTTATTTTAATGGCATTTGGATCATGTTGTTTATAGCTACAAGACGGAACAGGTGAAGGAGCTTGATAAGTTTCATCATGACTGACTTCTGGAGGTAGCACAAGCTGCATTTCATGAGGAACGTGACTTCCAGATTCAGTTTCCTTGAGCACTGAAGAATCTTCAAGAAGCTGTCCAGCTTCTGTTTCATTAGTTAGTTTTTTTTTAGACCTGGTGACACTTCTTGATAATTTTGTACAGTAGGCATTTCCTCTTGAACCTCCGTTGCATTAGATGAAGAAGGTCTACCATCTATGTCTCTTTCAGTGACAGAGCATGGCAGAAAATCCGCTTCAGTGAAGATGTCTGGATTATAAGGGTATATCCCAGAGACTTTAAAACATTCAGTAGCGCAGGCAACTGTCGCCGATTTGTTAAATGCTGGGGTAAATAAAGAAGTTATTTGAAACGTTGTTATAGCTCTGCCGGGATGGTTTCTCATCCACTTCTCACATTCGCTCGAAAAATATATTTTCAATGCACTATGAAAACCTTTGTCCAAAGGCTGCATTTTGTGGCTGCTGTGAGGTGGCAAGGTCAGCGCTACTATGTTGTTCTGCCGATAAAAATCTACAGCTTTAATTGAGCAATGCGAGACATGATTATCAAGCACCAATAAAATGGGATTTTCTTTGGTTGGTCTCGTATGATCTTTAAAATGTACCAACCACTCCAAAAATAGGTCACCATTAATGAAACTTGAGTCAGACACCATCCCAATGGACGCTGGTGGAGCACCATCAAGCAATTCTGCTTTCATCCGTTTCCGACCGAATATGAATGCCGGTGGAATGAAATGGCCTGTTGCGCTCATTGCAGTAATGACTGTAACGTTAGTGCCCCGTTCAGCACTAGATATTTTATTAACGGCGCGCTTACCTTTCATGGAAATTACTCTTGGTGGATTGTTGGGCACAGTAGACATACCTGTTTCGTCCATGTTGTAAATGGATGTAGGAGGAAACTTATGCTTGTCCATTAACTGTGCAAGGTTTTTGTAGAATCTGTCGCACTGGGGCTTGTTAAAACCCATTGCTCTAGCAATGCTTGTAGAGGTAGGACGTCTCAATGAAAGATCAGGATGTCTGTTGAGGAAACCACGAAGCCAATGTTTACCTGCCATCTTCATTTCATTATTGAAACGGTGTGGAATTTCGTTTTTTTCTGCAAACTCGTAAGCTACAGTTCTTAAATCTTTTGCAGTCATTCCTTGAAACATATTATCCAATTTTAGCAAATATTCACAAAATTGTTCTTCTATGATTGGCGAAAAAGTTGTATCATATCTTCCCAGTTTTGTTGCAGCTTCTGTTCTTTTTAAACGATATCTTAATGTACTTTCTTTCATACCGTATGACGTCGCTACTTTCCTCTTACTTTCGCCGCTTTCTATTCGTCTTCTTGCTTCATCTAAAATACTTTGAGTACACAGAGCCCGCTCCGTGGTCCTTGTTCTTTGCTTCGGCATCCTATAATGAAAAGAAAAAACAATTGTACTGCAACTATTGTTATAAACCTAAAATAATGCTTTTTACAAATACATGGAAGGTAAGACTGCGCGCGCAATGTTACCCGCCCTAGCTCTGCGCAGTCTTACCACGATCGCTCTCAGTCCACCGACATGCCATCTAACGCCATCTATTGACAGTTAGCAAAAAACTGACGGCCGCCGGCGATATTTTGGTTAGTGAAGCCGGCTAAAACTATGGTTAGATCATAAAAGTACATCATTATTTCGAATAAACATAGTTTCAAAAAGTCAAAAAATTACATGAAACGTGATATTAAACAACAAACTTACCTGGCACTTCCGTTTTTAAAGTGTTTTTATTTTTTTTCTCGCAGTAAACTGTCACTCGCTAGCGCACTTAAACACGACTGAAGTTAGTCGCAAATGTCATTAGAGTTCTGACTTAACGAGTTTGCGCAGTCTTAACTCCCGCGCAATCTTGGGGACCCCTACCCTACATACATACACGTCAAACACATCCTCTTTCGCAGTCGGGTAAAAGGATCTATTGTGATACATACTTACCTACCTCTTTCTCCCTTAGGATATCACCAAGGTTTAGTCTTACCAGGTTTAGGTAGAGTCGACTATACGCCTTGGTGACGTGGAGAAGACTTTTAATGTCAACTGATGTAAAGGATTTCATGCTAGGTAGGTTTCGACCGGGTTGAACCCACCAGGTTACTAGCAATTTATAAGGTAAATGTTTACCTAACACTCGAATACTGTATATCATGCATTGCCATCATAAAACGCGAGAGTTTCAAAGTTATCCGCTTGAGTACAGACTTTCTTTCTCTACATGTTTAAGGTAAGTCTTTTGTTTAACAGTGTTTGATGACGGTGTTAGGTTTTAATATGTCAGAACAATGCGAAGCAGTGAAACCGAAGACTAAACGATTTGACAACAACACGTGAAACATAACCTTACACGCTTTAGTTCTTCCATAGGTTAAGTCACGGTCAGAGATTCTCGTTTGACAGATAAAACTTTTTAAAGCGTAAAAGCTTGAGAATTAATGGAACTGTTTATTTTTTTTTTAAATTGATTTTTAAGATCTAAAGTCTTGTTGATGGTTTTTTGTGCTAAGGTTTTTAAGTCTCTTAAGACGTTGTAATTTAAAAATGAAGCGCGTCAGAAGACGCTGATTTATTATTTTATATCTTGTATTATTTTTGAGTTAAGTACTTTTTAGTTAAGTAAAGTTCGCTTTTCTAGGTACTAATTCACATGGACCGTAGGGTTTGCAATCAAATAGGTACTCAAACTAGTGCAAATATTCGAATTTTTGAAAGTAAATTTTTCAATTATGATATTTATTTGTCGTCATATATGTTTCTTGACATTAAGACAAGTCCTTTTGAATGAGTCGATTCGTTCTCAAAGTATCTATAACAGACATGATTTTGTAACAGCATTGTATCAAATAATCTTTTTTAAAGCAAATAAAGATTTAATATCCATGATAATATCTTGTATTATTTTTGAATTTTTAGAAGCGATTGTTTACTATTTTTTTACCCTTCTTATTTTACTAAAGTTCGCTTTTCTAGGTACTAACTCACATGGACCGTAGTTGCAATCAAATACTTGAACTAGTGTAAATATTCGAACTATCGAAGTCTAATTTTCAATTAAGGTATGAATTAAGTCCTTTTGAATGAGTCGATTGGCTCTCAAAGTTTTTATTAGACATGATTTTATAACAACACTGTATCAAAAAATCTTTTTTCAACCAAAATTTTTAAACTACGCTGATAAAAACATTATCTCAAACACATTAGCCCACCATGAGTGACAACACAAGCCATTAGCTGGATTTATAGTACTGTGGAGATTTATGGTCGCTTAAAGGACTTGAGTTTAACAGTTAACATCAAACTAGCGCCGCCTGGTGACGATTTTCTGAACTGTTTTATTATCGTAGTTTATTTGTAGAGGTATTTTCGATTTGGGTGTAAATTTTAGTACCGTTACGTCTTAGCATGATAGGTTGTGCTAACTGCGGTAAGTAAATGACTATGCATTATTAATTTTAAAGACATTACTTTGGCGGATTTACTGGGAAGGAAAGGGACTAAGAAAATAATGTCTAGTTATCTAAACATTATTAAAATGAAGATGACAGCTCTCTCAATTTGTCGACATTTTTCAACTTCATTGGTTACTACTAACCGCGCAACTTCGTCTGCGTCAATTTTCCCCGTTTTTATAACATTTTTTATTGCTGCTCCGCTTTTATTGCGTCTTAGCGTGATGTTATATAGCTTATAGCCTTCCTCGAAAAATGCGCTATCCAACACAAAAATATTTTTTCAATTCAGACCAATAATTCCTGAAATTTCAAACATACAAACTCTTCAGCTTTATAATGTTAGTATAGATTAAATTAAAGAGCTAGTTTAATCGAGATGGTTCTCAGCTTTGTTTGATGTAAATCACTTCAGCCGTTTTGAAGATTATCACTGCCGTACGGCGTGACAATCTTCAAAACGGCAATTTAGTGTTATGTAAAGAAAACACGAGCGGGAGTTTATAAGTATATTACAAATCATTCTGTAGGTATACCCATACCGTGCGTTTATAGTGTGCGTTAAAGATAATTTTCAAATGACAAGGTATTTTAAAATAAGTAAAGTTAACTTGACATTTTAAAATTTACTGTAAATATGTGCTGAGCCGAAGCTGCGTAGTTACAGTAAGTTATCTCCTTTGCACAGTGAATTTGGAAGTTGTAAGTGAAACTTGCAGTCGTTATCATAACTCGCAACAGTTATATTGAGTGCAATGGACAAATCCAGCGCCCACGCCTCTGATCTCATATCTGTTGATGCTTTCAACTTTCATAGTTCAACGTTTCGAACGCCCCCGGTCAGAAACTTGGTCATCGTGAAAAACAAATTTCATTGCAAATATTGGCTTGCCTGTTGGTGGCGACATTTAATACCTTAACTTATCTAATACTATTTATATTTATAGAAGGTTAATCATTACCCCATCATCTATAACTAATATCTAGAAATATCACTGTTACTAGGTACGCATAGCATATCTTGGGATTCGTATTGAAGACAGTGTATCACTGCATTACCAACGCACGCCATTGAAGAAATATTTTGTTTCTAATTTGTAACAAAAAAAACATGGTTTATGATCGAATATGACATTAAAATTTAAAATCATATTTGCAGTTTAGTGCGCGCAGGCACGTCATGTCGAGGTACATTGCTATAAGGATCATTTGGCGCATGGCCGAAATCAGAACTAACAGAGCCATCTTTTAAAGGGCCCTTATGTCAATGTCATCCAAGTATCATTGGCACGTGGACGAAATCAGAACTAACACCGCCATCTTGTAAAGCGCCCCCATGTGAATGTCATCCAAGTATCATTGGCACGTGGACGAAATCAGAACTAACACCGCCATCTTGTAAAGCGCCCCTATGTCAATGTCATCCAAGTATCATTGGCACGTGGACGAAATCAGAACTAACACAGCCATCTTGTTAAGCGCCCCTATGTCAATGTCATCCAAGTATCATTGGCACGTGGACGAAATCAGAACTAACACAGCCATCTTGTTATGCGCCCCTATGTCAATGTCATCCAAGTATCATTGGCACGTGGACGAAATCAGAACTAACACCGCTATCTTGTAAAGCACCCTGATTCAATGACGTCCAAGCGCTAAAAGATCCTTGTAGTTGTATTCGAGTCTATGCCACTTGTCTAAAGACGTATAATATAAGTATCTATTTTATATCTACACAATTATCGACCAAACACTCAGGCCGTTAATTCTCATGCTGTCACTGTTACTTATAAGTGAATAGTTGCGACAGACATAGGCGGATTCGTTGTTTTGTGTACTTTGCGAATTTCTTGTAAGTATATGATTAAACTTCTTTGCTCATTTGCCCCCCTCCCCCCTCGATTTTGAGGCTCTCAGCCCCCCATCATGCATGCAACTCACACTTGACTGATTTCGGGTAGGTGAAATGAGATTCAAACCCCCCCCCCACCCTCCTTAGTAAGCATCCGCCCCTGGCGCCCTCTTCCCCGTCGTAAGCTGTCCACAGAAATACTTATAAGCACGACTTAAAGTGAAGTATCGTCAGATTATTCCTTGATATTTGGCTATGGGAAAATCGTTAAATAAAAAAAGATAATAACTCAAAGAGACTGATGAAAAACTTCAAAGGTAAAATCACTAACGGCCGGTCTCAATAATGTTACTATCGATGGATTTGTCTACTAGAGGTATATATTTGACATAAGCTCCATACAAAATATGTCAAAATTCTACCACTCGCCAAATCCATCGATAGGTTATTGAGACCGGCCGTAAATCACCGATTCTAAAATCATCATGTGAATAAAAACAATATTTCACTTTACTAGTATAAAGTCTAGTTCTCACGATCGCGGTCAGATGGATTAACGGGGCGAGCGGTCTTGTTTTTTGTACCATATTCCATAGATCGTAGGCCGTAAATGGTAGGGAATTTAGTTTAACGCACGACACAGCGCTAATTAATAAATTATTGATGGTTTTATAAAAATGTGGAGGTAAAACGTTTTTATTGGAAAACATTTTGTTCGTACCTGCAGGATTTGTAACTGTTTGCTGCTTTGGTATTTTGTTTAACCTACCGTGTAGGTATACGAGCTTTTGCTTGAGAGAAACAGACATGAAATACAAATATAATTTGTAAGTAAAAGAAGTCAGCCATAAAAAAAATGGTTGTCTATAAAGTCGGTTTACAGACAATAATTTAACGTGATGAATAAGAACACGATCGAATAGAAGCGATCTGCTTAGTAACCAATCAAGAACGTGACCGGTGACGTCACACTTTATCGTGAATGCAGCAGGTCATCGATTTATAAGATAACGTCTGCGTCGTCACGTCAAAAAATATATTATTGTAGTAGTTTTAAAAGAACACAGGCTATCAAAATCTATTGATTTTGAATTGTAACTGATTAGTATGAAACTTGAAATTAGGTAGCATTAGTTACACCGTAAAGTCAGGTGGCATTAGTTACACAGTGTAAGCACGTTGTTGACACCCCAGAAACTTAACACTCATTAGAAATCCATCTTCTAAGGCTTCCCTTGCTCCAAAACCCATAAAAAAAACCAAACACCTTTTAAAACTCATTGCATCAAATATCGAAAAATCAAATTACTCGAAGTGTTTTTGTAAACATTTCTGTGGGAATACGAAAGCTATAGTATTACACTATTACAGTTTCATTGGAAGACATGCCGTTACGGCTGTGTGTATGTGTGTTTGTGTGTTCGTAACATGAGAACATTGTTTGTTAGAAATAATGTAAACAGTATTGTGAAATGACCGCGTGATCTAAATGTGTTATGGTCCTAAGAACGCATGAGCGGTCATGTGACCGCCGTTGATTGAATTTGTCTTATTAATATTTTGATGACATAATGTAACATACCCTAGATATCTATCTATACTAATATTATAAAGCGGAAGAGTTTGTTTGTTTGTTTAAACGCGGTAATCTCAGGAACTACTGGTCCGATTGGAAAAAATCTATTTTTGTTGGATAGCCCACTTATCGAGGAAGGCAGGCTATATAACATCACGCTACGACTTATAGGAGCGGAGCAGCGATGAGAAATGTTGCAAAAACGGGGAAAATTTATACATACGAAGTTGCGCGGGACAGCTAGTGTAATATAATTTTCAGGAATAGATTTTGATGATTTAATTAAATTTAAGTTTATACAACTTGGTCCCCTTCAGCCGTAGAAGCTGAAAGTCCATTCTTAGCTGACGTTTCCTTCCTTTCTAATACCTTTCTTCCAAAATTTATCTCCTTAGGTCTACTCGTAAAACTATACACTAGTGACAGTGGTCACTCATTAATTAACTCATCATTTCATCAACGCCCAGCTCAAACCTTTGCTGAATTATTCAGAGATTTCTGTTGTGATGTATAATTGATGTGTTTCTACGGAAAAGTTATGCTAGTTGTAGGTAAAGGTGCTTTACCAAAAGCAAAAACTTTAAATTGTCCTATAGACTACCTAGTCGTCTAACAATAGTAATATCTATACTAATATTATAAAGCTGAAGAGTTTGTTTGTTTGTTTGAACACGGTAATATCAGGAACTGCTGGTCCGAATTGAAAAATTATTTCACTGTTGGATAGCCCATTTATCGAGGAAGGCTATAGGCTATATAACATCACGCTACGACCAATAGGAGCGCAGCAGCAATGAGAAATGTTGCAAAAACGGGGAAAATTTACGCAGACGAAGTTGCGCGGGACAGCTAGTTGAATGATATATCTTTAGATAATCATCGTAATTACTAGCGAAATTAACGTCTGGAAACAACATAGCAGCTATCTTTTTGTCTCTATAATTCAAAAGGCCATCTCATGTCAGTTTCTCGTATCATCAATTTACAGAGAAATTCTCACACAATTTTCCCAAGTTAACCACAGAATTTCGTATTCTTCAGATCTTTATCGGTCTGTGTACATACAATCACACAATAACGAAAGTAAAGAAGCTAAACTTCTTACAACGCATGCACACATACACATAGCTCATATCAACCTACATGATATCGCACTACAGGGCATTGGTCTCTCCAGTAGACCTAAGGGTAATTGCCATAGTCACCTCGCTTGGCGAGCGGGTTGGCGATCCCAGTATGGCTTTAAAGTACGCAAAGGACACAGCTGGCCGTCCACCGGTGTGAAATCCCTTAGACACCTTACTCACCTTGACTACACCCACGGAAAGAGATGGGGAGAGGGGGGGTACTACGTGGTATATGTGGGCGTCGCTCAAGCAACGTACTTAAGAAAGTACCTAATTTCAGTATTAATACAATAATTGCATTTTAAAATTATCTTTTTTATCGAACTCGAGACTTCCGTATGCCAAACCGGGGTTCTTACTAGAGATGCTACGAGACCTCAAATTGTTCAATCCTTTACTGCACCTGAGTTGGGCTCTCGCATGCGACATCTAGCCGGTAGTTAAAGAACTATCACGGCTTTTGTTATGGCTTCGTTACAGAGAGCATTTTAACAAATTATGATGTCGCAGGCCGAATATTATAGTATTACTTTATTAATACAACAATAGCATTTTTTAAAGATCGAGGTAGAGGATAAAGATAGAGGTCTAGTAACATAGTCCAGATAGGTGGTTCGATTCCGGCCCCGGTTTGGCATACGGAAGTCTCGGGTTCGATTTCAGGATCTAGATTTCAAATTTTTCTATCTTTCATAAATGCAATTATTGTATTAATAAAGTAATTGGCAAGAAATGCCTATAAAAAATAGTATAATTTCGGTATATTGTGCTCCATCATCTATCAGTTTCTTGTATCAACAATTCACAGAGAAATTCTCACACAATTTTCCCAAGACAATCTCACAATTTCGTATTCTTTAGATCTTTATCGGTTTGTGTACATTTGTAGTGTCGTGGTTTTTTGTACCGTCTATCTGGGTGGGCAGTAGTGACACGCGATACCTGACACTGTTGACACTGCTGACATCGCCTTGACACCAGTCACGATGTCACGAAGCTCGCCCACACAAGTGTTTGTGTAACATGAACCTATGTAATTCGTACGTATTAGTTACAAAAACTGTTAATACTAACATGGCTGCTGTTTGAAAAGAAACGTGTTTTTGAATGGCTTTTAAGAGTTAGGCTTTTCGATTTGCAAATTGAAGGCTTCGATTAGCGATTGACTATTAAATAAGCCACCACAGTTTTTGAATTTCTTAGTAAAAGCGGTTATAAATTCAGTGTTAAAGGTAGATTACGCGAAACAGGGTTCGGCTCTCTCAAAAATTTATGTAGAAAACCTAAATATTAGGACACGAAAAAAATTGTCACTAGTCAAAGAGTTTTTCTAGTAGATGAAATAAAGAAATTTAAGGTTATGTTTTAATATGATCCCGCAAATAAATCTTGAAGTTGCGGAAAAATGCAAAAACGAGCATTTTCGTATTGTCATAGTCATGGCGTTCGTAATCTAACATATGTATGAACGAATATTGTACTTTATTTTGACCTACGCTCTTGCGAACTGTGAAGTAATGGTTGTGTGCGGAAGTGCGAGGCCGGCGATCGTGTCGCTGTGTACGTAGCGCTAAATAAATAATTCTCTTAGTATAATGCCCCCTTAAAGCGTCCGCGCATCGGCATTTTAGGAATCATCTCCTCGAGTGGAAAATGACAGTCATAGTCAAAGAAGAAACATGTATTTCATGGTGTAATGGTTGCAGTACCTTACTGGCTTTACGGTAATTATACAAATATATTATAAAAAATCGCAATCAAAAAAAGTGCCCATGAGTTTTTATTGCCAAGTTCTTTTCTCGCTCTTGCGAACTTGACATTAAATGTAGAATCATTCTATTCCAAATTTTGTCTGACATTCATAAGCGTTGCATTTGTAACCTAAATGAATAAAGTTTTTTTTTTTATTTAATTGGTCTAACCATTGCCTTTTGAAAACATTTACCAAATAAAGAATACGCAAATGCCATTGGTCGATGACAATATTCATAAACCTACAACGACATGCGGTGCCTGCTAAAACATTTTATTTATAAAAAAAATACTCATCACATAGGTACTCAGAATAGTACCTATTACTTACAAACATTGCATAATTGATATCAAAGCAACAAATAAACAACATAAACATTTTTTTTAAATATAAAAAGACGACTCCCGCAGTAGGGTACAAGCCCTGTGTCATGGGGGACTTTACAAACATACAAGTCACGGGCACAAAGTACACCAAGACCCGGAACTACAATTTGTGGATCACACAAAGTGCTGTGAGAATAGAACGCACGACCTCTTGCATAGCAGTCGGAAACACTCCCACCGCGCCACAGAGGCAATTATTTCCGTCTTAAATCACTGTTTTATTTGGTAGGTATGCCTGTTTCCATAGATTGGTATACAGATAGCAGATTGTTTTGCGGTGTTTGTGGTGGTGTAAACGTCGGGTTTAATGCAGTTTACATAATCACTAGACACATAAAAATATTTGCACGCAATTTTCTACCTCATTTACAGTGATTGAAATATATCTAGACTTACCACAAGCTCATACAAAACAGTCATACAGAAAGAGATTTTACTGGCATAAAATAAAATGTGTCATGTCGACATACTTCATTGGATTTGATAGATCTTATTTTGAAATATGATTAAATTTTCGGATGTTGCACGTATTTTATGTACTTTTACACCAGCTCCACACTTCCCGCCTCCAACGTCGGTCCCAATGCTCGTCCAACTCATCCAACATGTAGATCTAGAATATGGCTAAGGCTAATGGCTAAGGCATCGGTCTCGCAATCGTGAGGTACCCATTATAGGTACTACCGACGTGAACCCGCTCCTAAAACAAGCCTTTGAACTTAGCTGGAGGGGTTAACAAGATTGCTAGTAATGTGGGACTCCATCCACTTTACTTTAAAAAAAAAAAATGCTCGTCCCAACGTTGGCGCCAATGCTGTTTTCCAGATCCACACCTTGGACGAGTGGCGTTGAGACCGACGTTGGGGTATGGAGCCGGTGTTACACTTGAAATATTTTTTTCACACCTTCGTGAAAATGATGACAGTTCAGTATCCCGCCATTTTCACAACACGGCCCTATGTCTGTTTCTACTCGTGATAATCTTTAATTGGCTTTCTGTCGCTACCAAATTGTTTTATCTTGTAATAGCTGTTAGTTTTCTTAGCAAATAAAAATAATACATAGATTCATAGTAGATTTACACCGTTAAAATTCATATTAATAAATCTTAAGCTTGTATTTTACCTTTAAGTCAACAATTCTGGTCCAGATTACAAAACTGTTTTAATTCCACACTAATTAACAAGGCAGCTATAAGCTCTGAATTTAATGTCTGTCTTGTATAAATAAAACAAGAAAATTCTCAAACTAAAACTACGAAATACCTCAATTAACAACGTTTTAATTATAAAACAACATAGCTTAAATTCGTTCAAGGACTAATCGTACGATGCTTTATTATGAAATAAAAGTTTTGTAAAGTATTATATTATCTGTTGTACTACTAAATGTTTTTGTTTGTCCGGCACTGACAAACATCCAATTTTGGCTGAATGTGATACTTTAAAGGGCAGCGAAGATTATTTCGCTGGGAGCGGCTAAATGGCTAGATCGGCCCTCAGAACAAGTATTCCACTTTGTGTGAACAAGTATTTTTACTTTGTGTGATCCACAAATCGTTGTTTCGAGTCTGGGTGTACTTTGTGTCCGTGAATTGAATTTTTGTAAAGTCCCCCGCGACACAGGGCTTGTACCCTAATGCGGGAGTCGTATTTAAAAAAAAAAAGAAAAAAAAATCCAAGCAGGCAGACAACAACAATCGTACTTTTTTTTTTAAACGCATTCGTTATTCTTCTTTTAAATTTTTAAAAAGTTACTTATGATTACACGTTCTACATTCCATTTTTTTTTTGTTTACTAGTGTAAGCAAGTGTACACACTTTGACTGCCGCATAAGGCAAGGTACACATTACACAATGTTATCGGCCGAGCTTATCGGACACGTAACAGGCCGATAGCCGATCTGTACTCGACCTTTTTTTCTTGAATTTACAACGTCAAAGATAATTTAAGTATTTCTTTTTAAATAAAAAACAAAACTGTCCATTACAGACAGTTTATTAGGGTGTAAGCGGATCAATAGATTAATCGTATTCGTACCTATGTAGTATATTGATTCCTAGCTTACAGCTTTGCTTGTAACTACCAAAAGTTCATATATCTACCTATTTGGTTATGTGGGCCCATAATAGGGTCTTTTTTTAAGTTTAGACTGTGCTATTTGATACAGTCCATAATAGGGTCAGTGTGAAATCTAGAATCAATCTGACGACCTTATTCACACGTACAATAAAAATAATTAAGTACTCACTTAATTAACTTGGCCATTACTATTTTTTTTTTCTGTGAATGCGTGCCTATCCTTCTTTGAATTTTTTATACATATTTAATTAGAATAATTATAATTGTTGTGCTTGCATACGGCTGCTGTTCGAGGAATTGTGACACACGAGAGGGACTGAGCTTTATTAGATCCGAGTCTGTGGGTGTATTTTTGTGTCCATTAATTAGATTAGATTAGTCCGTTAAATAGATTACTCCGTTATTTTTAAAGTTACAAATAAGCGAAGTTACCAAGTACGGTATCTTTTAATGAAAAAAACTGCGTTTTTATTGAAACGTAGTTCCTTAACGCACGTTTTTGTTTGCAGGCTGAGATGCTAGACGGAAATTAGTGTTACATTTTGACATCAATCAAAAAGCGTAACATTTTGGTTATGTGAAGCTAGAATAGAGAGTTGTGATAAATAAGCTTTGTGTATTTTTGTAAAAGTTTGTAATGTTTATTTTACCTTTGTCAAACTGGCTGTGTATATTAGATATATGTGTGAAAAATCTTTAATTTACAGGTTTTTTTTTTAAATGTTGAGTTGTTCAAATTTACTTTAAATCATTAGTTAATACAAACACAAAAGGAATTACGTTCAACCGGTTGTCCTTAAGACAACTCTCTTTTTTAAACAAAATAGAATTTACCTACTCAGTTCCAGAAAATAGAAACATGAACTCAAAACTCTCGAAACTCTTCATCCCTTGAAGCTCAATCGAACTCTTTTATAATTTTAACGAAGCAATCACTGCGCCCTACTTTGTACGTTTTAAAATACATCCGAACTAACAAGACACATGTATTCCCGTGCACCTTACGGGCATCGTAACCCATTTGCACTAAACTAGAGTAGGGTACGGTACGCTAAATGATTTTACGACGACACAAGAAGTTAAGGTTTTATAGCTTAAGTTGTTGCGACAATGCAATCGCTTTGTGTGGACGTTGCCTAATTTTAGTGATGAGAATATTTTTTGACGTCACCGCTCACGTTCCGCCTGCTGATAGGCTGGAATATTGTGGCCGTCGCATGCGCCCGAGTCAGTCTGCTGTAACAGACATGGTTGTTTATTCAATGTCATCAATGTTTTCTTATGACGTTATTACGTAAAATTATCGTCCGTAAACCGACTTTACACTCAACCTTTTTTTTTTGCTGTATATGTGCACGTTTTAATACATATTTACAGCAAGCCAAAGCCGAAAGGGGTAGCTGTATCAGTCAAAACGGATTAATATCGATACCTCTTAAACTACTCACATCATATAATATGTTCGTAAACTTTCGCGATTTGTACACATTATAGAATTTTATAAGCTACGGGTCTTTTTCGCGTAAATATTTTATTTTAAGGCTAAAAACCTTTGTTTATTGCCCGACGTTTCGACCGTATTGCAACGGCAGTGGTCACGGGTAGACTCAAGTCAAGTCTACCAGTGACCATAATACTCACATCATAGTTATCATTTTAGATAGAGCTATCGATATTTTTTATGAACAATATCGTAAAACAAAAATAAGTATTTATTACTATTGATGATGACTTGCAGAGCAATAGTAGATCTAATGAAGTTCAGTGTTATATATGTATAGTGTATAATCAAACCTGCTCCCCGCTATAGGTACTAGGTATATTGCTGAGTTTTCCTTTTAGGTACAAAACATATCACATTCTAAAACATTAATTAGTGTAATTCTCATCAACACAGCCCATAAATGTCGTTGCCAGACACTTGGAGCTTGTCAGTAAATATTATGAGTCAGTAGTCCGATAGAGAAAAGAGGCTGTATATTTGGCAAATAAGGCCTGACAGCAGTTAGACCAGTTCTTCCATCACAATATCGGTGTGTTATCAAAACTTTTTACAGTTACGGATGCAACAATACGCACTAAAGTACGGTTAGCAGCGAAAGTCGATTAAGTAACATTTTAATTTTCAATTATAGTTTTATTCTTTTTGTGTATAAAAATGTTTGTAGGGCTGTTAGGATAGAAGTAATAATAATATCTTGGGACATCTCACACAACGCTATCTGATCCCAAACTAAGCGGAACTTGTACTATGGAAACAAGACAACTGATAAACATACTTATATATTACTAAATACATACATATTATAGATAAATGGAATAGTGGCAAAAAGTAATAAATTATCTCAACTACTTCATAGGATAAAATAAGTATGGAGCAAAGGTTTTAGATTGGCGACTTTTTATTGTCATACATATACCAACGTGCCCTTTATCAGTGAAATGCCCTGCATCCCAGTAGATAGTGGAAACACGTAGAATATATTATTGACCAAATCCACGCGAGAGTAGCCTCTGGAAACAGCAGGGAGCAGCAGTTTTTCATGCTTTTTCAATCAAAAGTCAGTTTTAATTTTTAAACTTACGCGTTGCATTATAAATACAATTTGACACGTTTAACCTAGGTAAAGTATTTACCTTATGCTTGACGTTTCGACCGGGTTATACCGACCGTGGTCACGAGCTGACTCAACTTGTTAAACGCGTTTATTCCCGTGTCAAATTCTGGTTAAAAGTCAGTTTGGTTCTTCGTTTCTTAGTATGTTAACTTTCACGACAAACCGGCCGAATGGATCTTAATGAAATTTAACAAGGAGACATGTAATAACCTGGAGAGGAACAAATTATATTTTTTTTTATCACGATATCAGATATTCACACAGAACCGCGAGCAAAAGCTACTTTGCGTCCATACTAATATTATAAAGAGACAGGTCGATTTTTGCCAGTTTGTTTGTATGTCTTGGATAAACTTTAGAACCACTGAACGTATTTGAAAAAATATTTCACCATTTAAAATATACACTTATTCCTGGTGGATATAGGCTATTTATATTATGAGTATAATGTTCAAACTTCAAAGTTCAATTTTTTTCACACCAAAACGAAGTAATGGCGGGTCGCGTGTAATAAATTTGACTGAACTTGCTGACCGTACGCACCGTACCATACAATTTATTGTCATGTCTTTTGTAAACCATGAAGTAATTTAATTTGCATGAGCGTATGTTAATAGTTTTGGATATAGCAGATGGTGTCGGGTTTCTTGGTGTGTGTGTGGTATGAATTTTATCATCAATCCGCTAGTTTTGAGGTTAATAGCAGACATTTGTAAGCACTAAATGGGCCACAGCAATATGGAGATGTGCCTACTTGTGTCGTGAAACGGTGGGATTGCAGTGTGTCAAAATATACCTACTAACCGGCATATAACCTGCGTTGGATGTTGGAATTTCAAGAAAAAAACAGTGACGCAATATGCTTGTGGTAAGGTTATAATATATTTGAAAATGGAACGGCGGGTTCCAATAAACCAAAAATGATTTTTTTGCTGTCTTACTCATATCCCTGATATTTGTTAGATACCTTTATGATTATAAGCTAATCTTCCCGTGTAGTAGGTAAATAGCCTCTTTTAAAACTGACCTCCGTTGTGATTGAAATTGTTTCTCAGATTTAGATTAAGGATTGACTGAAGGAGAAGTAGGGTATAAAAAAAAGGGTTAAATTATTCATGTTGGTATACAGAAAAAGTACGTTAGTACTTTTTACAGTTTCCGGTTTGAATCTGGCACCCGAAGCGAACTGCTTGGCGATGTACGGTAGCTTTAACACGTTCCGGCGTCCTTCCGGTTCGGTGGCCATTTTGCCGCCGCATACCCGGATTGAAACTGGAACGTGTAAAAAGGACCTAACTGTTCTAATACAAAAATACAAAATACAAAATTTATTTATTTGCAAAAGCATGTGTAAGGTAGATACAGAGGTGTTATATTATTATTTAATCAACAAGTTTTACCGATATCGGTGTACAAAATTCAGATAACAATATAATATTAAAATACAATATGAATAAAATAGAATACTACGGTAATAAAATCTGCAACAATTAATGTAATAATATGAATCAATGTAATGATATAAAAACAAAATACAAAATTATAAATTATTTACTCATTATTTAATTACACACATCAAAAGTGTCTAGGGATCAAGCATTTTTATGCGGATTTCTTGAGATTGAGATGTGGCTTTGTAATAAATTTATGATTTTATAAATTTATATGGATCCTTTTTGGTGCATTTCATAATTTGAATCAGGAACTGTGAATCAAATTCGAGTAAAAGATGAAAATCAGCTGTCAATATTTTCCCTATAAAAACATACAACGCATTGAAGACATTATTAGTGCTACTGTTTCCCTACTACTGATTAAAACCAACGTTATTATGGAGCGGCGACGTCATTTAAGCAGGGAAGAAATGCTCAGAGCCGTGGGAATGATAGAAGCTGGTTCCCGGCAACGTACTGTGGCTTTAGCTCTGAATACAAGTCAGAGTGTTATCAGTCGACTTTGGACACGTTACCGAAGCACTGGTACCGTGGCTGAGCGCCATGGAGGACGGTATCGCTGCACCACACGGAGACAAGACCGATACATTCAAATCTTAACTCGAAGAGGTCCAACAATAACCGCCATGATGTTAGCCGTGAGGCTTCATCACTCTTCAGGGAACTTAATTAGCGACCAAACAGTCAGAAACCGCTTGCATGAAGTGAACCTTCATTCCCGAAGACCGCTACGGGTACCACCTATAGCAATGCACAATCGTAGGATTCGATATCAATGGGCTCTTGAACACAGAAATTGGGCAGAAGAACAATGGCGTTTCGTGTGCTTTTCTGATGAGTCTCGTTTTGGTATGAGACCGGATACAAGACGTATACGACACTGGAGAACCCCTGGACGCCAACAGCGATTAAAATCCTGCCAGGAAGTCCATCCTTATAGTGGTGGAACCATCATGGTATGGGCGGGTATTTGGATCGGCGGAAGAACTGAGTTGATTTGGATCAGAGGCAACCTCAACGCTCAAATTTATGCTGAGACGATTGTATCAGACGTCATCGTTCCTCTACAAGTGCAAATCGGTCCCTTATTTCAGTTAATGCATGATAATGCACGACCGCACACCGCAAGAGTTGTAAGACAGACTCTCGCCGCAGCTAACATCAATGTCCTGCCCTGGCCTGCTCAGTCGCCAGACTTGAACCCGATTGAGCATGCATGGGATATGCTACAGAGAAGAGCTCTGCCGAATATGGAGGGTATCCAGTCGCAAGAAGACCTTTTTTTGTTGTTGCAACGAACATGGGCGGCCATTCCACAGCGTGATTTGGATGAACTCATTTTGAGTATGCCAAACCGATGTTCTTGTGTTGTTAGTGTTCGCGGTAGAAACACGGATTATTAATTGTTTAAGTTACCCAATAAAATTTTAAAGAAAACTGTTATTTCAGTCTTTTTTTCGAACTTTAATGTTAGTGGTTCAAATGTCAAAAATCCCTTTATTAGGAAAATGGCAAATTTCTTTATTAATGCAAAGGTGACTTGGTTTATCGTTACTGTGACAAACGAAAACACTTTATTTGATGAATCCTTAAAGAAATAAAAAAAAAAAAATCAATCAGGAGAAAAGTTATTGCAAAAATATATGTTGATCCCTAGACACTTTTGATGTGTGTATTTCAAAATGTATCATTTAGAAAATCTTTGACAGAATAATAGCATTTTTCGACTAACAGGTTTTAAATTTACTCTTAAATGAAAAAAAAAATATCTTAAACCATTTGGAATTTTATTGTATTTATTAGGCGCCATACATACTACACTATTGTGCAATAGAGACATATGTTCTACTTACTATTGTTCCTATTCCGTAGACATGAAAAATTCCACCACCATCAGCTTATATCGGTTCAATACTGGCATAGGCCTCTTCTAAATTACACCACAACCCCCGGTCCTCCTTCAACATCCAGTCCACCCCAGGCACCTTCTATAAGTCACAGGTCCATCTGTATCTGACTGGGGGTCATCTTAACTTTACGTATACCGAATCGCAGTCTCCACTCCAGGATTCGTTTGCTTCAGCGGCCATTGATCTTTCCGCAGATTTGATGATACGTCAAAATATAGCATTGCAATGTAATATTCTAAGTGTTATATGTAAATTTTATAGTAAGATTAAAGTACATAAGTTATTCCTTTTATATGCAAAGATAGGGAGAAGTAGGGCTATCAGATACCAAACAGGTTATGTTGTAAAATGCTTCAAGCGATGGTAAAATGGTTAAACTATTGCAAATTGCGTTTGCAAAATGTTACGAAAATATAGTTGCGGGCATATTAAGTAGGTACGCGTTTACTGTAACTTTGCCTTTGTGTTATTATTAAAAAAAAAATCTAATTCTTTTTTCGTTATTGAGTGGTATTTTATCAAAATCTGTTTTGTGGTTTGGCAGTTTTTAACTGACTTCAAAAAGGAGGTTCTCAATTCGGATATTTGTATTCTTTTTTATTTATGTTCGGACATAACTCCGTCTTATACATATAGACGGATTTTCACAATTCTTTTTTTGTTAAAAGAGGTTTATTACGAAATGGTCCCATATAAATTTCGTAAAGATCTGATGATGAGTTCCGGAGGCAGATAACGAAACTCCTTAATAAATGCCAGCAAATCAACTGTGATTGAAGTCTGATAGGTGTCTTTTAGTAAAAAAGGTTTTAAAGCTATTACATAGCTTTTATCGCGAGCTCGGGATTTGAGCGCAGCGACCGAATCAAGAAATTCCGTAACGAAAATAAAACCTAACTCCGCCTACCATGTAGATCGGCCGAGCGTTCGCTTAACGTATAATGTATATGGTACGACTGTACGAAGCTCGCACACATCGAGACGAGCTGCTCCGAAATGTAATGGACAAAAAAAAAATTAAAAAAAAGACTTTTTTTTTATTTGCATAAGTTGATAAAAAATGCTATGCAATTGCCTTTACCGCAGCAGTCCCCGAGTGTCACACTTTTTTTTTATCAAAAACTTCGCGTTGTGCGTACGAATTGTATGAATTTATTGAACAATCGTCAAAACACAACATTTTAAATTGAAATAGCTACATTAATTTTCGTTTTTATCAAAACTATAATGTTAAGAACTTCTGCTCTGTGGTTAATAATGATAAAATAAATGTCAGCGTAAAGAAATAATAGTTTATTTTTATACCTCTATTAACTTTTATAACTATATAATTGTCCTATAAAGATAAAAATAAAGCGGAGTTGATGCAGACATAATTTGGATCTATATTGTCTCAAATTTAAATTCCGTGAATTTTAGAAAACAAAATCTAATATAAATTAAGTACCTACCTATGTTAAAAAAACAGTGTGACTGGATTTAAGCGTTCGAAATAAAATGGTCTCATAACCGAAGTCGATTACGGCGGCCAATCCCATTAGTGACTAGCCAACTATGAGATATATTTCGTACGTTTGGTACATTGAACTATATTACTAGCGTATTTACCCGACGTTTCGATCGATTTGCACCGATCGTGGTCACAGGTCGACTGATGGCAGCTTAGCGATGTCTCCGTGAGACACGGGGTTTTTCAACTACCCTCGCCTGGGTCCTTATTCACTATGTTTTTTTTCGATTTCGCGGCAAACCCGCGCGAATTGACGCATGCGCGATGCATTTCTCAGCGCAGCTTTCTATATATCAGTTAAAAGCTCGTGCTTGACGCGAAAACGAAAAAAAGATAGTGAATAACGACCCTGGTCTTGATAAATTTGATTATTTGTACTGTTGGTACTTCTACTTACAACGTCTTTACACTGAGGCGCGGTGACATTACGGCTACGAGTCCCAAAGTATATCTAAATGTATAAAAAAACGCGAAAGTTTAAAAACAATATCTAGCCAACTACGCCGGAGATATTATAGTGCACAAGTGTATGCGCAGACACAAGTGCACTCTCTATTCCCTCACTCTCATAGTCCGATGGGACGGAAATCCGACACGACCGGAGAGAGATTAGGCGCAGGACCGACAGCTTAACGTGCTCTCCGAGGCACAGAGGGATATGACAATGTTAAAACTAAAACCCTTCCTTTTTCGCATAGGGTTAAATATGTTAAAAAAAATAATAATACAGTCTTATTGGAATTCTAATGTTATTGTTCTAAGCCTGTTCCAGTATAATTTTTTGTTCATTTTCTATCAATATGTTTCTTTGTTGTAAGTTAACGCCTGGAGCGCAGCTATTGTTCACTGGTTTATTACACTTTATTATTATTCATGGGTTGATCATAGGCTTTGTTAATACTATGCTTTCTACAATCAGTTGTATTTTGAGATGTTACACCGGTTTATAAGTAGTTTAATATTTCTCCAGCTTTCCTAAAACTTCGGTCATTTTGGTTATGTTGTAGGTTTATGAACTAAACTGGAAAAATAAAAAAAACATTTCTTTTCACTAACTTATATAATCTTACAAGCATTTTTGGCTTTGTATAAAGTGATATTAATGTGGTTTTTGTATATAGTGGCAAATACAACAGGTGATGTTCATTGATTGCAGTGAGTAGGTACTTTGTATTAGTGTTTTTTGTAGAAAAAATCCTATTTTTTTCTGATATCTTGAAACAGTCACATAATTTTGACATGGTTTATGATTATATAAGATTTTTTCTTTATACTTAAGTAAAATTAAATTGAATATTATTAAACATCTATCCAAGAACTATAACTCCCCGATTAGGAAACTATCAACTAAAACGTCTTGACCCAGAAAAAGCGCATTTTCATAATTTTTAAGTATTATGAATATCGTTTAAAACATCTGTTATTTTCTTTTTAATCAGCATCCGTCCGATGCGTTCAAAATTTCTTATTTATTAGCAGACAAATTGTGTCAGAAAACATCCGTGAAAAGAGTAACGAAGTGGTAATACCCGTGAAATCAACATCCTCTGTATTCAGGAAGTGACTGTGTATAAAAATATATTTAATAACTCATAACATAAGGAAGTGAAATGCATAGATTTATGTCATCGGTGTTTAGCGTCTGTGTTAAATGAGACGTTAAATGGGACTAGCATTTAAACTTTTTTAATTTATGAGTTTGACCACCTATGAGTTTTCTTGAGACAAGTCCCACATTAGGGCATGTGTGTACCCAGGGGGAGAGGGATTTTGGGGACTCGCCTACCCCCGAAATTACAAAATCCTCCCTCAAAATATTATCTACTCTGGGTAATATAAATTTTTTGTTAAAAAATACGCATCCCGCAATAGGGTACAAGCTCTGTGTCGCGGCGGACTTTATAAATATTACAAGTCACGGACACAAAGTACACCCAGACCTGGAACAACAATTTGAGGATCACACAAAGTGGTGTGTGGGAATCGAACCCACGACCTCTTGCGTAGCAGTCGGACACACTCCCACCGCGCCACAGTGGCAGTATATTACAAACATACAATTAACAGACACAAAATGCACCCGAAACGGAACCAACATTTATAGAGATTTGTCTAATGATATTTGAGAATCGAACCTGTAACCTCTTGCTAAGCAGTCGTACTGTACCAACACCCGCTACTTCATCGAGGCAGTCAACCGCACCGAGTTCACTGAGGCTCTTTAATTGCATGTCGGTATATCATTTGGCTTTCGTAAATTTAATAACGCTCAGATATTATGTAACCGTTACGCAATTTCCACTCCTTGACTACTGTAACTTTAATAAAAAGAAATTTATTTGTTAACAAGTTTGTTAACGTTTCTTAAATAAATCCACAAATAAGTAATGAAATGTGGCGCAGTGGGAGTGTGTCCGACTGCTACGCAAGAGGTCGTGGGTTCGATTCCCATACGGTACATCACTTTGTGTGATCCACAAATTGTTGTTCCGAATCTGGGTGTACTTTGTGTCCGTGACTTGTATGTTTGTAAAGTCCCCCGCGTCACAGGGCTTGTAACCTAATGCGGGAATCGTCTTTAAAAAAAAACTGTTTGCTATATTTTCTATGACAAACCTTTTATTATTTTAATATTGATACCTAAAAGGAAAAGTGATACCTGATAAAATTGTTCATTATGCCCCATGCAACTTCGTCTGCGTAAATTTTCCCCGTTTTTGTAACATTTTTCATTGCTGCTCCACTTCTGTTGGTCTTAGCATGATGTTATATAACCTATAACCTTCCTCAATAAATGGGCTATCAAATAGTGTAAAAGAATTTCTCAATTCGGATCAGTAGTTCCTGAGACCGCGTTCAAACAAACAAACTCTTGAGCTTTATAATATTAGTATAGATAAAACATATGCGTTTGTCATCGAAGTTTCTAGCTCCTCATACCTTTTAAGTCCCTAAATCTAATTCTGGTACTAAACCAACAGTGTCTATGTGCATTGACCCCATACCATGCTAATTGCCCATACCATACACAACAAACATAACATACTATCATACAAAACATATTATGAACCTTATGCTCATAGCAATAAGTGATGATTTAAGTGCAAATCTAAAGTTGTAAACGGGAATAGGGTCAGTGGATGCAATATGCTAATTTAATAAAAACGGCGTTTGTTGTATGTGTGAGTGTTAGTACAGCCGAAATGTGTGTTCTAATTAATTTTGTAATTAATGTTATTAAATATAATTGTATTGTAGATTTACAGTAATTATGAATAGGTATAGTTTAAGGGCATACACAACGAAATACACAAGGTTTAAGCAAATACAGTGTCGAAGGGTCCTTACAACACCATTACTTTCGGTTTCCCTTTGGATTGTAGTTACTTAGTATTATAGGTACAAAGAACTACGTCCAGCAAGATATATTTTTGTATCGGGTTACCTCTCAAAAATTTTAACCCTTCGGCTTTGGTGGATAAATAATCTTAAAACATACTTTGCTCGAGCAACGCTAGATAGGTAATTCATAGACATGGAATTCTCAGAACACCTTCGGAGTTGGGAACAATGTGGTTTGTGATTCCGTGTCCATGAACATATTATAAAGATAATAAACAGGTACGTAGTAGTAATTATCTCAAAGATGTTTTATGATTTGAAGTTTGATTGTAGGAAACCATGTTCGTAATTACTAAACGGATTTTAATAAAACTTGGTGTGATGGTAGGACCTTAGAAAAAAACATAGGCGCAGCCATTTATGGCTATAATTAAGGGAAATGGACGAAATTGCTGAAAACGGCTAATCTATACTGAAAAATCAGCTATACTGAAATTGATAAAAACCGGCCAAGTGTGACTCGGATTCGCGCACGAAGGGTTCCGTACCTACCATTATTTATACAACATTAGACACTATATTATAAAATCGAGCAAAAAAACGGCTGAAAATACGTTTGTTGTATGAGAGCCCCCGCTTAAATATTTATTATATTTGTTGTTATAGCGGCAACAGAAATACATCATCTGTGCAAATATCAACTGTCTAACTATCACGGTTCATGAAATACAGTGTCGTGACAGATAGACGGACAGTGGAGTCCTATTAACAGGGTCGCGTTTTTTACCTTTGGGTACGGAACCCTAAAAAAGAAAGGTTTGTTTGTTACGTATAACCTGTGAAACTACTAGGTCGAGTTAAGAGAAAGTTTTTTTATTTTTTTTTTCAATAATTATTAGTAATCTTGTAGGATTGTGGGCCCCACCATTAGCAATCCGGTTAACCCCCCCAGCTAAGCTCAGTGGATTGTGTTATGAGTGAGTTCATTTCGGTAGTATAATGGGCAACATTGGAAGGACATTTATTTTACTGCTATAAATCAACATACACACGTAAAATTAGGCGACGCTAAGTTTGTATGTTGTTTATAATTTGTATGTAAATTAAAGGAGTTTTATGGAGAAACCATTAGGGCTTTGACTAGTATCTAAGGAGATTTAAATCAGTGTCGTACAATCTAATACTTATAATCTATGCAATGAATTTACCGTTACACGTACAACTAACAAATTGCAACATTAATTTCACTGTGGCAACACAGGAAATGCTAATGGCCGATAGTTTTTCATGTTGAAAACATTTGTAATAAAAACTTATTGCAGCATTTCGTGTAGACGTAGACCACGCTGTTCCACACGCGATTATGCTTCTATGTTGTATATTAAAAAGAAATGGACTAAAAAGTAATAAATTTGATGCCGAAAGGAAATAAAATAGTACGTTATAGGTTTATTTTAAAAATGTAGGTAAGTACCTAATAATATCTTGCGACAACTCACACAATACCATCGGATCCTAAACTAAGCATAGCTTGTACCTACTATGGAAATCAGACAACAGATAAACATACTTATATATTATAGAATTTTATAAGCTACGGGTCTTAATCGCGTAAATATAATATTTACGCGATTAAGACCCGTAGCTTATAAAATTCTATAATGTGTACAAATCGCGAAAGTTTACGAACATATATATACTTATATATTTCAAAATAAATACATATTATAGATAAATTACACCCAGACACAGAATAAACAATCGTGCTCACCAAACAAAGTTATATCCAGGGTGGGGATCGAACGACCTACGGCTCCTCAGTCAGGGTCACTAACGCCTAGACCAACAGGCCAGTCAAAGGTAGTAGAGTATATAGTGAAATTAAGCAAAACTATCACAGCTAAGAAGGCTTTACAAGTTTACGGTTAACATCTAATCAAATGAGTTGTACAAAATTTTGTTAAGCCGCATTATCTAGATGGAAGGGGGGGGGGGTGACTACGGAACCCTACATTGTGCGTGGCCAGACATGCACATGCCCGGTTTTTTGTAATATTTAACCTAAAGCTAAGTACGCTCTATAGATTTCAGGCTTAGTGCATGGAGAATCGCTACTTTTGTAAGCTAAATTTATAAGCTCATATGTTTTATACTTTTGGTAGTTATTTAGATACTGATTAAAGTAAGGGTAATCCTGTTTAAACTTTACTTAAATGTTTTTCTATACCTAGGTTATAAACTGCGTCTATGTGCACATAACTTAAACTACTAAATGCCAATAAATCACAGGTTGTAATAAATGCTAGTGTTTAGTTTATATCAAGTATGAGTTATCTATACTAATATTATAAAGCGGAAGAGTTTGTTTGTTTGTTTGTTTGTTTAATCTCAGGATCTACTGGTCCGATTTGAAAAAATCTTTTTTTGTTGGATAGCCTATTTATCGAGGAAGGCTATAGGCTATATAACATCGCGCTACGACTATAGGAGCGGAGAAGCGACGAGAAATGTTTAAAAAACGGGGAGAAATTACGCATACGAAGTTGCGCGGGACAGCTAGTAGTTTATATTAGTTTATTACTAGTTTATCTGGTCCAATTTATCTTGACTACTTTCATAATTTGTTACATTTATAAAACTACTACACTTACTAACAACTTAAGTATGTACTCATATTTATACCTATCATGTCTTATTTCTGAACTTGTCAAGCAAAAACCAACTACTTGACAGTTGATTTTAGTTTTAGTTTATCTATATAAAGCTGAAGAGTTTGTTTCTTTGAAAGCGGTAGGATTTGTTTCACTGTTAGTCCATTTATTGAGGAAGGCTAAATCTATACTAATATTATAAAGCGGAAGAGTTTGTTTGTTTGTTTGTTTAAACGCGCTAATCTCAGGATCTACTGGTCCGATTTGAAAAATTCTTTTTTTTGTTGGATAGCCCATTTATAGAGGAAGGCTATAGGCTATATAACATCGCGCTACGACTAATAGGAGCGGAGAAGCGACGAGAAATGTTTCAAAAACGGGGAGAAATTACGCATACGAAGTTGCGCGGGACAGCTAGTGTATTATATAGCGCTATGACTATTAGGAGCGGAGCAGCAATGAGAAAAAATTACCCATACGAAGTTGCGCGGAGCTGCTAGTGTGTAATAAATATTATATTTATTGTTTAAAATCTACGCCATCTATGAAATTGTATCAAGGATTGCCTTCGAATCTGTGGTTTCAATAAAATAATGTATCATAATATCCTAAAACTTGTCAATAAATGATATGCTGCTCGTCCCTTCATTTATCTATACTACTATTATAAAGCTGAGGAGTTTGAACACAAGCTAGCTAGCTGGAGGGGTTGACAGGATTGCTAGTAATGTGAGACCTACCATCCCACATTGCTAGTAGGTATTAGTATTTTTTTTAAATAAAGCGTGCATACAAAGATTTATTCTGAGTGGGAATCGATTACACAAACTCATATTTAACAGCCAAGGTAGCCACTAGCTCCACATCTGAGTCGACATGACGAAGACTATCTATTTTTCCGAAAACTTAAATTTATAGTTGGTTTATATCTTATTCTAAATATCGATAACTCTATAATCGATTATTATAGGTACTAGAATATATTCCACTGTAAGGTCTAGTAGTATCTCAACGTCATTGATAGTCTATCAGTGAATCAAACAGGCGATAGCCGCGATCGTAGCCTAGAGGTCAAAACTGTATCTACTGCACAAGATAACCATCAATTTCCTAATAGGAAAACATACGGGAACGTATTGCGTACTGCCACGTTACAAAAAGTGAAGCGACGGTAGCTTAATTTCTAAGGCATCGGTCTCGCAATCGTGAGGTCGCTGGTTCGAATCCTACCCATTATACTACCGACTGAACCCACTCCTAACACAAGACATTGAGCTTAGCTGGAGGGGTTACAGGATTGCTAGTAATGTGGGACGAAAATCACTCATTGCTAGTTACTTAAAAAAAAGACATGAATTGCCTACTTTTTACATTTTACGGATAATCTTATAAACCATAATCACCACATTATCGCAAACACACCGTTCTTCTTCACCGTTCGACTTCCATGTTGGCTAGTACCTGATCTAAAGAGATCAGGTACTAGCCAACACTTCAAAGCTACGATGCCACAAAAGTGGCGGTCTTGCTAGTATTGTTATTCGTCCTATGCTTTTAAATTAAACAAGATGTCACACTGTGTCTTAAATTAACCAATTTAAGGCAAATTGTGACATTTTAACTTCAGTTTTTATTGTTCCTTACAAGGAACAAAACAATAAAACTAACCTCTGTTTAACTGTAAACTAACTGTCAAAGACAACTAATAAAATATATTCCTAAATAGATAAAACAAATGTATCAAGAGTACTTAATTCTACTCTACAACCGCAGGTCAGAAAGAGATATCACTATAATAGCAACGAGAAAAAACGAGAAAGAATATATTTTAGTGTAGTAGTGTCGTATTACACACGCGATCTTAATCATTTGACTTTATCTGGTGATCTTAAACGTGGGCATGACACCGTCACAACAAGACAATGTAATTGATAAATCGTTCGTCACGAGCTATCAATTAATCAATCAAGCCATCAAAACTGATCGTAATTATCCATTGAACTGTATACTTCGTACACTTCTTTTCATTGAATAATTTTAGAAATTGTCATGCTTGAATTAAGATCTTGATTTGATGTTATGGCTTCATCTTCCTCCTGAACCTTCTCAATATTAATGTATCTTTTTTGACGTCAAAATGTAATATTTTAGCATCTAGGAATTTAATTAATTTGTCACTTCGCGGGCAAAACTTGTAACATATTTGTATGTGGCGGCAAATTTGTAGTATTTTACTCACTTGGTTAATTAATGACAAGAAAAATGATCAAATTTTAAAATTCTTAAAAATATTATTTATATTGATAGGTAAGTAAAGCTATCATTTAAACAAGCGCAAATTTTGAACATTTTTAAAGATTAATTTAATAACTTTAAAAGGTAACGTTTGCTGAAGACGGGCATTGAGTTTATATTAATATAAAAAAATATTTGCTTTGACTAAGATTAATGGTAGTACAATCCCACTCACATTTACCCAAAAAAAGCTTGAGAAGAACTATTCCCATCAAATATAATCACGTTTTTCACATAAATCTGCATACCCACTTAAACACATTACACGTAAAATAACTTTTAATAAAGCTATTAATGAAAACATACTTAAAATAAATTAGACGATAAAGAAAACAAATTGACTGTTTATATAAACTTTCACTACTTATACGTATCAGATGTCACATACTTTGATTTTACATTTGCATAAGTATTTAATATACCCATTTATCAATTACGTTTAGCTAAAATGAGTGAAAATTATCATTTTGTTGTCGATTAATCTGTTTATAATTGATTGAGTATCACAGTTTCAATATTTGGTTCAATAAATCTTTTTTTACGGGATATCTATTTTAACCAGTGTTTAAACCCTAAAACCTTCGTCTGCGTAAATTTTCCCCCTTTTTGAAACATTTTTCGTTGCTGCTCCACACCTATTAGTCGTAGCGTCATGTTATTTAGCCTATAGCCTTCCTTGATAAATGGGCTATAGAATTTCTCAATTCGGACCAGAGACCGGTTCCTGAAATCATCGCGTTCAAACAAACAAACTCTTCAGCTAACAATGAAACCTATTTATTATACAGGGATAAACGCAAATTATTTACCTTAAAATTGCTATTTATGTACTAATTTTGCTTAATTTATTTACCTTAAAACGGCCGGTGCAACCTGGTGCAAACGTCAAGCTATTTTAAGGCAATAATGCACGTTAATTCTCGTGTAATAAATAGTTATACACTCTTCAGCTTTATAATATTAATAATATTAGTATAGATTTTCAGTGGTTTGTGATAACTAGCGTAATTGAGACTTTTTCTAAGACATCTCTCGTATTAGTGTACAAACTCTGTGTCTTTTGGCACTTTACAAGTAAACAATAAGTTACACCAACATTACTGGCCTGTGGATTGTTCCAAGCCTGGCTGCACTTTGCGTCCGTGATTAACATGTAATAATACCTATGCAAATTCTCAAATCCTTTTATAATGTTTTTTTTTATAGATTTTCCTATTTGCTGTGCTTGCTACGCCACAGTCTACGATTACAGTGTATATTTTAACTGTAACACAGCACATAATATCAAAACAAAACCTACTTGTTTCTTTTGTAGCAATGGTTATAGAAAGCGACAACATTATAAATATTTTCTATAGTTTTGCCTTCACTTGATTTACGGAATGCTTGGAGGAAATAATATATTTTGGATTATAAAAGTTTTATGATAGTAATCGATTATGTGAAACAGTTTATTTACATTTTTCGCTCTATAAAGACCGGAAGGTGACTTAAAATATGGCAGTTAGAGACCGGTTTGAATAGTAATATAAACGGTTTTTTAAAATGGCATCTGTCACGATCTTTTGGTTAAAAATTGTCGAGAATGTGAAAATCACCATCCGGGTTCTTTATTTTGTTTTAATGGCTTAAATATTTCGAAAATGTTTTGCAACTCTATCTAGCAAGCAACCTCTCCTCCCCTTTTCCTAAACGAAATTATAGGCTTACCTAGTACTCTTTTTAGGGAGGTGTCTTTTATTTTCCTAACGGAGCCGTCCCAATTATCTGGTCCGTATGTTTCTGCATACCAACATCAATTGCTCACAGTCAAACAGAATTGCAGTTGCAATTCCGCTGGCCTAGTTTTATAGCATTAGCCTACTAGGGAAACGTTGTACACAATATTATGTTACTTACAATAAAAAATCCTGAAAATTATAACAGTATTAATCTATACTAATATTATAAAGCTGAAGAGTTTGTTTGTTTAAACGCGATAATCTCAGGAACTACTGATCCAAATTGAAAAATTATTTCACTGTTGGATAGCCCATTTATCGAGGAAGGCTAGAGGCTATATAACATCACGCTACGACCAATAGGAGCGGAGCAGCGATGAGAAATGTTGCAAAAACGGGGAAAATTTACGCAGATGAAGTTGCGCGGGATAGCTAGTCTATACATAATATACAGGCTACATACTTATAACCTCCAACATTAAACCAAATAAATTAGTAATATCAGTTTTGAAAACCATTTATGCCCGGTTCCTATAATCAACGAGTCGTTATTGTACTAAAGCTACCATTCGTTTTTGAGTTACGGATTACGAGCCGTAAGTGGCGTTCCTATAACATTTTGCGTCATCTACCTGCGACGAACGGTTGTTGGTTACTTGCTTACCGAAGCCCTCCGTTCGGCACTCATTGCGTTTTGAAATTGCATGCAAGCACATTTAACATTAAAATAAAATTGAAGAGATTATTGTTATTTCAAGCATAATTATTATACTTTAATACAGAAAACTTACTTTTTCTTCATTTTATAATTTTAGCGTCAGCGAAATTTTTTATTTAAGAAATAATTTTGGTTTTTAATTCATGTTGCTGAGAACGAAACGAAACGTCAAGATTGCGCGCCGCGCCAAAACAATAGCGTTGGGTTTGATTGTACTTTGTGTTTGAGACTTTTGAGAGTTAGCAAAACACAAAATAAATTCAAAAATTACCTAAAATGGATATTAGTAACATGACTTGTGTAAGTACCTATTCAAGTTTATAACATTTACAGTGTTATTTATCAAATAAAGAAGTCTTGGGTAGTATGGTCTGAATAACGTTTTGTGTTACAGAAAACAAAGAAGCCGATGACCAAGGATGAAGTGTCTCTGTTATTGGATTTAATTCAAAGTAAGCCGATAATCACGAGCAAGGAGACGAATGCTGCGTCTAATAAGCTGAAAGAAGAGGCGTGGCTTTCAATAACATCGCATTTTAATGCAAAAAATGGTCAAATTCCGCGGCATACAGACCAATTAAAGGCGAAGTGGGACAACTTAAAAAAAGCAGCACGGAAGAGGTGCCAACAAATAAGGCTAAATAATTTTAAGGTAAGTAACATATCTATAATCTAAAGCAACTATTAGCTGGTTGTGTAAGTGTATGTGTGAACTTATAATGGCAAACCGAAAGCTATATAAGTACTTATTATAAATAATATAATTTTCCAACAGACAGGTGGTGGGAAACCTGATGTCATACCCCATGACGACATTTTGGAAAGAGTAGCAGGTCAGATGGGATCAACATGCACTGGATTTGAAGTGCCATTTGGTGGTGATGGAGTTAGTTTTATTGAAGAGGTGGTAATAGTTGATGGTGTTGGTATCAATGAGCATGCTTCCTCCCCTATACTAAATCCCAAAGCTGATGTAGTAGAACATTCAACATTCACTACACCAGAACCTAAATACATCTCGTTGCCAATAAGTGAAGGTATATATTTTTTAAGTTTTTGTTTTAGTAGATAATATTTATTTGGAGCTATGTGACGGTGTGTGTAGGACAGTTATCTGTACTAACTTGGTGCGGGTAGGTGTGGTGTAGGTATATCAATTTTGGTATTTGCTTGGTTGCATGTACAACTGTTCCCTATGCTAACATATCTAGCAGGGCAAGTAGGCCAATTTTCTTCCATTTATTTATCGAGAAGGCCCGTGTTTAGCAGTGGGACATGTTGTATGGGCTGCATTCATAAAACTTTAATTACTTATCTATGGCTGTAGCATACACATAAAAGGGGTCATTTGTTTATTTAGAAATTGAATTCAATAGGGCTGACTTACTGCACTTGCAACTATACACTAATGGTATATAAACTATTTTTATATTTTACAGCAAAAAAGAGAAAAGTAGATGGTTCAATGAAACCCAGATGCTTATATGGAATGAGAGGCATGTCAAAAGAATTACAAACCAGCAAAGGTACCTACTTACTTCCTCAATTTCAATTATCTAAGCTTGAAACATATTTATAACTTTAAACTAATTGTACATTTTTTTTTTATTTACACAGAAAGAAAACAGAAATATGATGATGTGCGACGTGAACGAGACTTGGCAATTACTAGATATTATGAAGCTAAAAAAATAAAAATTGATTTAGAAATTGAAATTTTAAAAGCAGATCAGGCCAAGAAAGCCAGCCAGCATGTTAACTTAACACAACCTGAATGAATAAATATCATTTTTATAGTATTTAATTATTATTTAGATTTAAGTAAATAAAACATGTAATTTTTAAAAAGGGATTGATTTTATTTATAAAACAAATAATAAATATGCAAGTATTCTCACTAAATAATGTAATATAATGTTCATTTGTGCTCTTCTTCAACCAGTCTGTTGTTGAATTATTCCAAACTAAAAACAAACAATTTAATTAATTGATATAGAAACTTTCTTTTTTTGTTGTACTGCCATATATTATTAATATGTCAGTAGATAATTTCAAAAACATTGTATACACACATAACACATACTTATTAAAATAGTTAACAATCAAACTTGCTCGTTCTGTATTGAGAACGTTTTCATGGTCATTGATAGTTGGATCTCTGTTTTCCAGGGGTTCGTCTGTATCCTCTGGTGATATCTCCACCTCAGGAGGAACGTCACTGATGCAGCGCATCCTGCATATATTGTGAAGTACAGCAGTTGCAATTATAACTGCATGTGCATTTAACAGGCTTAACCGCATAGTTAATGAAATTACTGGAAATCTTCTTTTCCAAACTCCAAAACACCTAGAACAAATAATAATTTGTGCACAATAAAAGAAAGATTCCACAGTAGCAATAGGATGAAGCTGCAGCTATGACAAAAACTTTAAAAATAAGTACCTTTCAATACAGTTTCTAGTTCTAATCTGAGCTTCATTGTACAGCACTTGTCCTCTGCCTTCTGGGTTTAGTAGAGGTGTTAAAAGGTATGATTTCAATGGGTATGCACTGTCTCCAAGTAACCACCTATTACCAAACATACCACTTTCACACTGAGCTAAATAAAAATAAAAGTATAATCATCATCTCAGCCCATAAATCTTACTGCTGCTGGGCGCAGGCCTCCTCCAGACCATTACTGGCCAATTATATAACACTGGTCAGACGGATTGGTATAGTAAATAAACAAACAATTATTGTATTTAATGGAACTCGTGCATTATCAATTAAAGTAATAAGTTGATGTTGGATTACCTCTTAATTCTGAATTATTGAAAATTGTTGCATCATGAGCTGAACCTGGCCAACGAGCCACTACATTCATCAATAATAAATTGGCATCACAAACAGCTTGCACATTGATGGAGAAGTATCCTTTGCGGTTTCTAAATTCCTCTCCTATCTGAGAATCTGAAACAGCAAAAGAACAACTAGTAGGTACCTAGTTATTGAAAATAATGAAACCAAAAATGTTCAATAATACTACTGTAAAGTATAGTATGCTATTACATGAATCCTCCTTTAAATATGTTAAACTGATGAAGAATGAAGAGACTTGTTTAGGTAGGTACTGTGTTAACTTGTAAGTACCTATTTATAAAAACACACAAAATACTCACTGGGAGATTGTATTTTAACATGTGTACCATCAATTGCTCCTAGGACACGCGGAAAACGAGCTATTTGATAGAATGCCTGGTCTGTGTCACTTCTAATTTTAATATAATTATTGTACAGCTGCGCTATTGCAAAACTAACATCGCGCACGATTCGACTAGCCGATGATTTTGAGACACCAGTGAAATCTGCAACTGACAGCAACATTGTGCCCAAAGCATAAAATCGTAATGCTAGTAGCAGTTGATGCAATGGAGTTATTCCATGATTTCTGAAACAAATAGGTACTCGTAGGTTAGATAGTTCGTTAAAATAAATACATACAAATGATCACCATTTATTTTGATGATTAATAAATAAAATACCTAGGGAGGTACTTACCTGGCTCCTGTTACTCGTAAATGAGGATGAATTTCGATCAGCAGCTGTTCGACAGCCGGCTTATCAAGCCGAAACCGCAGCTGAAACTCGTACGCATCTAAAATATTTATATGGTTCACTCTCTCTGTGTAAACTCTCCGAGTTACTTCTTCGTCGGAATCAGATCCTGAAGTCCAGTCCGACAACATATTTAACATTTCTCTGTCACTTTCAGAACTCGACATTTTTAAAAATATTACAGTATTTGTAAAACCAACTTGAAAATAACCGACCGAAATCCAACGGTAGCAAAATGACGTACGGATGGTAACTGTGACAGCTCACTGACGTTTACATTTTTTTATAGGAACACCCTAATGTAAGATCTTCATACAAATCGCTTACGGATCGTAGTTGGTAACCCTCCCATCCGTTAGTTACAAACCTTCGGTAGTTTGCCCTACGAGTCGTTTAATATAGGAACAGTTTGTGGTTACGGCTAGTTAAAAATGTTACTGTTCGTTATTAAAACGAGGCGTTTCATAGTTATAGGAACCGGGCATTAATATTATACCCATAACCACGGACTACATGTTTTTGAAGTTATGGACGTAAACTACAGACCGTGTTACTGGAGTAAAATTGTTGTTTATTGTGAAGTTTAGGCCCTAAACCTGACAAAAAATAATAAAGGATTTTTAAAAAATCGTTTCATATGACGTTATGAAACTCCGTCAGTATTGAAGTTGAACTATGAAATTTTTGTATTTGACTTTTCCTTTAAAATAAAAAAAAACATGTTTTAGCGTGTTAAAATAACATAGGGATCAATTTTGAAGTAAGATCTGTGAAAATAAAAAAAAAACGTGTATCAGTGTTTTGATCAAAAGTGAAAATCAACCCTTAAAGGGGAACAATCACCTACACGGGCGAAGCTGGAGGCGACAGCTTGTGAGAATAATAATATAATTATTTAATTGCATTAATGCAACTCTTATGAAGGTCAAACAAAATTTTGAATAAAATGGTTCTACATATACAATGTTTAGAGACAAAATATACTTACATCATCGTACTAAATGCGCAAAAATGGCTTTTAGATTTATTAAATTTAAGAGCCATTTTTGCGCATTTGGTGCGATTAAATTGTATGGAACTAGGGAACCTTTTGGCAAAAGGACTGAGTCCTAAACGCCGTGAGATATGTGTGTGTTCGTGCATCGAACGCCCGTTCTATGAAGGTTAGGCTTCTATACTCTCGATAGTTGGTGAGAATATCTTCGCACTTTAGCTAGACCTATCTGTTATGTATTAGTACTTAACGCCTTGAGGCTTAGGCTGACGTGAAAATAAGCACTAAATGAGGGCATGACTATCATCTATCAAGAACAGTTGTAGCTGTGTAGCTACAACTACCGCTAAAGATAATTGTTAGGGTAACGCAGATAGATGCCCCACTTTTTTGGAACATAATAATAGTGGGGCCGCCATTGCTGGGATACGGACCAGACCATCCACCATAATCCAACATACGGACCTAGAGCGGATTGGTGAATATCACAAAATACATCTTCGAATTTATGGTTTGATTTTTTGCTCAAAAACGGTGCAGGAAATAATCGTGAAACAAGCGCCATTCTGATTTTGAGCAGCGTAAGAGAAACTAATTACACAGTGTTCTGTATAGATTGAACCCTGGGTATTACATTGATAAATTGTACACAGGGATATTTTTTTTTTAAATATTTTTTTTGAAGATAACTAGCAATTGTATTGTGGATCCCACATTACTAGCAATCATGTTAACCCCTCCAGCAAAGCTTAATGGCTTGTGTTAAGAGTAGGTTTACGTCGGTAGTATAATGGGTAGGATTCGAACCCTCGACCTCACGATTGCAAGACCGATGCCTTATAGGCATTAGGCTACCTCCGCTTTTGAACGGATTACACTTAGGGAGGAAGGACATGGTCAATTTTTATCGCGATAATTGATCGAGTGGAGCCGCGGGCAAAAGCTAGTCACCTATATATTAAACTATTACACTATTCAAGGGCATATTCACACCGGTTAACTATACAAATATTATAAAGAGGTAAAGTTTGTCAGTTTGTGATGTTGTGAGTTTGTAATATTGTAGTTGGTAATCTCTGGAACTACTGAACCAATTAAAAGAAACTTTTTTCAATAGAAAGCCACGTCATTTGTGAGTGTTTTAGGCTGTAAAACATCACGCTACAACCTAAAGGAGCGGAGCATCAATACAAAATGTTGCAAACGAAGTTGCACATCAGCTAGTATCGTTTAAAGACGATTATATTAAACAACCTTTCTCCGCATTCCTGCAATAGCCCTTGACACAAAATTCAACAATTATCTGCTTCTATGCAAATCCAGTGAAATCTCTACATTTGATAAAATCAATTGCCTATAAAATTTAATGACAATTAACATAATTTATGCTGAAGTCAGAAGTCAGGGTAGACGGGGAAAGAGATACGGCTTTTAAATATAATTGTCTCTCTTTAACATTTTAACTTTATTAACGTTTATTAGTTATTAAATAGAATTAATTATTTTATATACAGTTTTATTAACCTCATGGTTAGATATTATAGCTCTTCTCAAAGCTGACGGTTTTATGATTTTTATGACAGAAATGCGACTAATATTAGACTTAATCCACAGCGTAAGCTACTACAGCCATTATCGTACATATTTTACTGTTGCATGTATCAATAATTTCTAATAAAAAAAACATTGTAATCAAATTAAAATGTGTGCACATTAAAAACCTTTTTTATGTGCCATAGAACCTGAGTCACAAAATAGGTGCTATTGCGATTAAATCAGCTATCTACTTGAAAGAACTGTTCATAAATCCGTCCATTAGTTTATGTGCTAGGATGCTAACAGACAAATTAAATCACGTACTACTGCATTCGTCAAATTTATGGCTATAAAGACACACGCTTTTAGGGCTTCGTCACGTACTTAGATCTTAGTTATCGATAACACAACAAAAAGTCCCCTTCTTAAATTCTATTACATCTCATCGATCCAGCACTTATGTTTTTATCGTTATTTTTTTTTCTATCCTATTAGTTTGTCATATAAATTTATTGCCATGTGATACTGGCTTAAGAATAGTGCCATCCCATCTCTTCCCGTGGGTGTCGTTAAGGCTGCTAAGGGACTTCACATCTAAGGATGGGCAGTAGCGTCCTCTGCGTACTTTAAAGCCTTACTGCGATCGCCAACCCGCTCGCCAAGCATTACGAATATGACAATTATTCCCAGAATCTATAATAAGTAGGTTTTACTAGGGAAACCTGCCCAGCAGTGAGACATCATATGGGTATCTTTCTACCTTCTTTCACTCTCAGAGATCAACGCGTTATAAATGTAAAGAATTTTACATTTATAACGCGTTGATCTATACAAGTGCTGTAACAAGTCTTTTAGGAACGCGGGGCGTTAGTATGATAACTAGGTACAAATTTATATTAAAATGATTAAATTTAGCAGCTTCATAAATAATTGTAATATAAATTACGTCGTACTGTCAATAAAACTAGTGACATTTATTATCAGTTACTGCGATTGTAATTGTTCTTGTGTTTTACATAAATCATTCGTTTTGTTGAAATTGTGTCATTTCTATCAAAACATTACTGGCCTATTGATAATAATATTGATTTCTCTCAAAAAGGTAATATACAATATGTTATTTAAAAAGTTAACATTTCAAATTTAATACCTTCGTGAGATTCTGTACCAGGTCGGAAGCCTGTATGGCAAATCTCCAGACTCTTGCCTTTGAACGATTTTATGTGCTGATAATTACATTACAGACGGACAGTTGCAGGCCACTTTTTAAAACTTTAAAGTTGCTTACTCTGCCATGCATATATATTTCAGAAGTAGCTATATTCGTAAAAAAGAATTTTCATCTATTCGAAAGGTTACGCGGCACTCGAAACCAACACAAAATAAAAATTATACCAAACAAAACATCATTGTTGAACAAGAGTATTTTCTGTATGATCTCCAGAATTTATAACAAAATACCTATAGAATTATGCAAGATTGATAACATCCATGAATTTAAAAATAAATTAAATAATGTATTGATGCAAAAGGTATAGTGTTAAAGAGTATTTAGAAGATAAAAATGTTTAAATGATAAATTTTAATTGGAAATGTTATTGATATGTCCACTGCTTTTTATTATTATTATTATTATTATTTCTGTGATTATTATTACAATTATCTGTATTCATTAATAATATTAACCTATGACATAACTATTAAATAAATTGAAAATGTATAAGTATAATTATGGACCTGACTCATTTGTTATACTAGTAAATAACTAATATTACTTATTAAATTTGGAAATGTTAATTTTTTGCATGCCAGCAGGTGAAATATGGCAGCTTACCATAACTATGTAAGACCTTACTATTGTACCCATATTTGCAAATAAATGAATTGAATTGAATTGAATTAGGACAAATTAAACGTAGCAAGATGTGTGCGTAAATAATATTTAAATTAAATATATTATGTGGTGTGTGTGTGTGTTTGTGTGTGTGTGTGTGTGTGTGTGTGTGTGTGTGTGTGTGTGTGTGTGTGTGTGTGTGTTTGTGTGTGTGTGTTTGTATGTGTGTTATGTGCGCGCGCGCGTGCGTGTTTGTGTGCGTTTATGCGTACAGAAGCCACTTTGTAACCGTTTTATTTACATAAGGTATATGTTTAGAATCCTATTAACTCTGTTATAAACAAAGCCACTTAGAAAATCATAAAAGATTATATGACATAAGTAATGCAGACAGGGGTAAAAATACGAATTCCTGTGCTTATAGAGAAATATTGCTATCAACAAATAAATAGACGATGATTCTTTGTTCTATTATTCATCATCAGCCTGTCGCAGTCCACTGCTTGACATAGGCCTCTCCAATTGCACGCCACTTTGTTCTATCTTCGGCTTCTCGCATCCAGCTCCTGTTTTCTATTATTGGGGTAAATTATTGTTAACCCCCTCAAGGATTATGCCCAACAATCGAACTCTAATAAAGCTCGATAAGGCGTCGACTCTATACAACGTGCGAAGACTTTATGCCGCTGTAGTTATGTCTATGGTGTCATTTCTCTTAAATAGATAGACGGATTTAAATGCAGTTAATTAGAAAGCTATTATAATGAGAAAATTTCTTAATTTTATCAAAATCTATTAAGCCTTTTCAAGATAATCAGCACTTATCCGGATTAACCAAAGTTAAAGTACTTTATTTATGTTTTTAAGCAGACTTTAGCTTGTGATATATCTTCACTATAAAGTGAATTGTTCTATAACATAACGGACCAACAGAGACGTAAAATAGTTAACATCTCATATTGATTACTCCTACACGCCATTTTTAATCTTAAAAATGTTAATAGAACCTATATCTTACGATTGTATTGTCGACAATTGGAACATAAAGTTTGTGCTATACTGCATGTAGGTGGATTTAGATTTTTGTCGTGTTTCGAGTTTCACTATTCACTATCTTTATTTCGCTGTCGTGAAAAGGCCGTGCGAACAGGCGCATGCGCGGTGAGCTCAAAGATGTCCACCGCGCAAGCGCGTTGATGCATTTCTAAGCGCATGTCTCTACCGCGCATGCGCGGTAGACATCTTTGAGCGCACCGCGCATGCGTCAGTTCGCACGGCCTTTTGACGACAGCGAAATAAAGATAGAGAATAAGGACCCGTTCTCGAAACACAGCCAAAAAAATATGTTTTTTTTTTTAATCCTACAGTTTGACTTGGTACTTCTGAACGAAGTAGAACTAAAGATTGCGAACCAAAATGTTTTGGCGTTTCCAGATACAAAGCTTTTAATTTCCAGTGCAGGTGTTGTTTTTTTTAAGGGGAAAAACATTTAGATTGTCTTATAGACCGTGCTATTTTTTATTTAATTAAATATACTACAAGGCCTAATATATATCTCGTCTTTGCTGTTCAGTTTTTCACGCAAATTTAATTAAGTATCTTATCTATACTAATACTAAAAAGCGGAAGAGTTTGTTTGTTTGTTTGTTTAAACGCGCTAATCTCAGGAACTACTGGTCCGATTTGAAAAATTCTATCACTGTTGGATAGCCCATTTATCGAGGAAGGCTAAAGGCAACATCACGCTACGACAATAAGAGCAGAGCAGCAATGAGAAATGTTGCAAAAACGGCAAAAAAATACGCAGACGAAGTTGCGCGGTATTTAATAAAATCTACAATGTAACAAAATAATACGTGAAAGTACTAGTAAAATGAAATCATCACAAATCACTTTATATCCATGCAAATCTGCTGTGGTAAACCGCATAAGCTATTTTGTATAACAACTGAACCAAATTGTAACCACATCGGCCGACACTGTCTATTAAGAACCACGCTATTACCTTGGACAAGATTTTATCAATGTAAGCGAGGTTTAAACAGTTTAATGTCTTGTTTAAAGACTTACGTAGGAATTTAGAACTTAGGACCACGGAACATAAGGTAATCGAGCTAAGACACGATAGGTTTTGCTTTTGGGTACAAATTCGTTCAACCGTTTTGGGTGAAACCCAATTCAATTCAATTCAAAATTCTTTATTCACTTAGGATGCAAAACAACTCTTGTGAAACGTCGGGATTCTACATGTACATGTAATAGCAAGTTCGCAAACATTAAGTAAAGCCGGAGAAAAGAACCTGGCAATAAAAACTCGCGGCCACTATTTTCAAACTGCCAATTTTACAATGTTTGAATGTTTATAAACTTGATATGGGGCTGCGACTAATATACTATACACCATGTTAAACGACTGATGCAAATTGTATTATCAAAAAGTTGAAACATGAGATAAACCAAAATCAGCCTTTAGTGGGTACAATATAGTAGGAGCATCTACTTACAACCCCCTTTGGGGTGCTCTTTCATTTTCTGTTTATTTAACGTTGCGAAGTACCTTGAATTTGTAACAGCGGCACCGAGCAACATAGATAAGCTTGTCTCGCGATACTGGAACCGCTGAAAAATTTCAAGCCTTAAAAAACGGTGTGCTTGTACTCTTTTTAAAAATATAAATACATAAGTCATTTACAATTTATTTAAACAAAAATATTATAAATACAGAAAATATAGCAGTCTTACTGTGTGTGATCTTTTTATCACACACAGTAAGACTAGCTGTCGTGCGCAACATCGTCTGCGTAAATTTTCCCCGTTTTTGCAATACTCCGCTTCTAATGGTCGTAGCGTGATGTTATATATTCTATAGCCTTCCTCATCCATCATTGAAAGATTTTTTTTAATTCGGATGAGTAGTTCCTGAGATTACCGCGTTCAAACAAACAAACAAACTATTCAGCTTTATAATATTAGTATAGATTACCTTTATGACTCATTGCGATAAAACCTATCCTATGTCCTTCCCCGGCACTAAACATCTCCATAACTAATTTCATCTAAATTGGTTTAGCAGTTAAAGCGTAAAAAGGTAACGGACAGACAGAGTTAATTTACTAGCCTATAAGATCTGGATCTGACGTAATGATTAGCATTCCACTATACACTCTCCCTTACTACACAGCTCAGTCAATTAAAGTACTTAGGTAAAGAAGTTTAACTAGAAATGCTATAAATAGTGTCATCTTTATCGCACGCATTGGACAACATTCCTGACAATTACCCACGCATAATGCTTTCTCTTTCCGAATTAGTAGCTGACCAATGTTTTATATTAATTCACCGTTGTAGGTTGTAGCGGGTTCATTATGAGTCTTTGTTGTCGTCGACTACAGATTTACGATTTGTTTATGAGCAATTAAAAGAGCACATGTGAGAGAATTTTCCCTTGGCGTATGTTTCAGATGAAACTTTAAACGAAACATTGAAAACATTGATTTTTTAAAACATTGATTGAACATTTTGAATTTGTAATCTATACTAATATTATAAAGCTGAAGAGTTTGTTTGTTTGATCCGAATTGAAAAATTATTTCACTGTTGGATAGCTCATTTATCGAGGAAGGCTATAAGCTATATAAGAATAAAAAAAATATTTTTTAGATTAACGAAAACAATTCTAATTACAGTTAGTAAATCAACAATCAACCAAACAATTGAAAAGTTATAGTTATAACTCAACGACCATACAGCCCCTTATAGCTATAATTATAACATGTTTTTTTTTCAAGGTATCTATTTATGTGTATATTTTGTCATGCAAAAACACGTCGTTTCTTTAAAATACTCAATTAACAAGGGAACCTACGAATAAACATAAACTTTCGGAATTTATTATAAATATTACCTTGCATTATACCATGCTTGTTTAGAATACCTACATACTCGTACTTGTTGGAGTGAAGTTTAAAAAAATAGATGTCTTCTAACCAACTTTCTTATACCCACTCATTCTAAGAAGAATATATGATGTGTTATACATACATATTTATCTTGTAATATGATATACCTGCGCGACAGATATAGGTTGCTGTAGGAAGTGACAAACAAGCGAAAGTATTTTTTATTAATTTTTATAAAAGTACATTTTGTACTCAACTTCATTTAACCAAAAATAGATACCTAGCATACCTAGCTACCTACTATTCTACGATCTATAATTTGATTGGTCAAAAAGATATAATGATATTAATCTATTTTACAATAAAGTCGAGAAAACGTAGCAAATAAAATACAGCGAGAAACCCACAAGCTTTTAAAATAAAATAGTTAAAGTCAAAATGTTTTGTGTACGCGTTTAAGTTGAATGTTTTACTAAAACATTGTTTAGTATAATATTATAACATGTGATAGCAACGTGTGAAAGGACCACCTACTAGTTTGATAGCAGTAGTTTATGATGCCTTTGCTCTTGAGATGTACCTACTATAACATATTACTAATTGGTAAGCACCTAATAAATTAGTGGAGAGATGCAATTGTTCATTTGAAGAAGAACGACAGTAAACTTCCGTGTTCATAACACTTCAATAACAGCATTTTAACTAGAAAATGTTTTAATTTGCGAAATTTACTAGACGAAGAAAAAATACCTATTGTTATTATTATAACTTAGATAGGTTTTATTGACAACTGCTGCGCAAGAGATTGTTGATTCGATTTACACGGAACTCTATTTTAAATGATACTTAATATTGTTCTAAATCTAGGCATACCTTGTGGGGGTGATAAAAAAGTCAATAAAGAGGCCAGAAACTAATTAAATCTATATTAATATACCTATGTCTATATATCAACGCAGGGCCTAATCTATAAGGGTTAGAAACTTAGCGCGAGCATAAGATAGTAATAAATATGAAGAAAGAGTGAGAGAGATATAAGAAGATGTTTCTTAGGACGTGCTAATCTCAGAAACGATTAGAACTCAGATTAAAAATATTTTTATTTTTAGTTAGGTAACACTCAAACATTAATGATATTAACATAGTTTTTAACTTTCTGGTAACATCTCAAAACGAAAGAAGACAATGCCGCTTCAAAGTTTTCCTTTACTAAGGGCATTGAACAAATGAGAAGTCAACGTAGGTACTTGTAAGTGAATAGATAGTAGCAACATTGTTTCTGTTATCACTAAGCCACGCGCGTGGCTCTAATCGGACGACTATATTAGTACTTCGGAATGTTAACGGAACTCATCAACCGATTCTATAAATAACTTGCAGTAACTACTATAAGGTAAGTAGTTGAACTATTTATACAGTATGATTTGTAATCTATACTAATATTATAAAGCTGGAGAGTTTGTTTGTTTGACCGCGCTAATCTCAGGAACTACTGATCCGAATTGAAAAATTATTTCACAGTTGGATAGCCCATTTATTGAGGAAGACTATAGGCTATATAATACCACGCTACGACCAATCGGAGCGGAGCAGCAATGAGAAATGTTACAAAAACGGGGAAAATTTACCCAGAGGAAATTGCGCGGGACAGCTAGTTTACTAATAACCTCCCGCTCATGGCTTCTTTACATAACGCTCAATAACTTTTTTACATCTGGTTTTTAAAATATTTAATATATATTATATACTCTTAATGACCTACGACTTGTTTTTGGAATTATGACCATAACTACCTACAGACTATTTGACTGAAGTAAAAACATTGGTTATTGTGAGATTTAGGCCCTAAACCTAATAAACAAACATCGGTTTTACTCCGGGGTCTCACAGAGGTAGGGGGTGAAGGATTCATTTGTATTTTTTTTTTCAAAAATTATATTACGAAGTCATTTGGTGTAATTTAAAGAAACCAAGTGCGGGATATTAAAAATCATTCTGTATACGACAGAGCGTCGTAAAAAAATGGCATATTTTTGCATGAGGGGTTATTTGGAGTAGGTATAATGTATAGATGATGGCTGTAGATGAGGAGATTGCCGCTAACTACTTATCTAGACTGAATATATCACCTCTTACGAGTAATTTAAGACAGTCTTGGTCAGTGACGGCTGTCACTGGCTAACGGGTTAAAGCCTAGGGTGCTATTAAATGAGAGGGGGCGAATCAATCGTCTTCCTCCCGTGTGTCAGTCACTCCAGGTCTTAAACAACCTAAGGCATGTAGTTACGATTAAGTCTAAGGCAACTTGAAACTATCATGAGGACAATAACAACATGATATTTAACAACATCCTAAAATAGAGAAGCACGGAGTTTTTTTCGTTGAGTTCTTTATGGTAAACAGTGATCATATACCTACCTCTAATTGGAAAACATAATAGGGTAAATTACATTTGTATCGAGAGTGACTTTTCATACTAGCTGACTTCGTTTGCGTCAATTTTCCCCGTTTTTGCAATATTTTTTATTGATGCCCCACTCCTATTTGTCGTGGCGTGATGTTATATAGCCTTCCTCGATAAATAGGCTATCCAGCACTAAAAGAATTTTTCATTTTTCATTTATCGCGTTCAACCAAACTAACTCTTTACTATTATAATACTAGTATAGATTAGAAGTTCTTTAACAAAATGTATAAACCAACATAGTAATTAGAAACCCATTAATTCCCTTCGTAATTAAATATGGTGGTTATATAGAAATCGGTTGTTACGTAATAGGGCAAGTAATCATAGCGGGCCCACCGCGGTCCACTTTCGATTTCCGTATACAGTTAAAGATTGGGAAGACAATGACATGAATATTTCGACCATGATTTTATTCCAATTTAACATGCCCCCTTTTTATTCGAGGCTAAGTTAGCAAGTTTCTGAAGCCAAAATACCAATTCTGATATCAAAAATACGTACGGCACGTCAATTGACTTCTTGGGATCGAGCGTTTTGTCCAATATTTTTTGTTGGTTACTGAATATAAATATAATGTTCTATTATTTCAATTACAGCCATAAATAACCAATAAACATCAAGTAATTTATCAAAAAGAATATTTTTTATAAGAGAAACCAAGGAACTATAAATATTTTTTTTAGAAATGTTATTTACAAAAAAATATCTAACCGACTTCAATTACGGACATTTATTGAGGAGTTTCGTTGTGTGTCTCCGAAACTCATAATCAGATCTTTACGAAATTTATATCGGACCATTTCAGAATGAGCTTCTTACGAACAAAAAAAATAATTTTGACTATCCATCTAGCAGGAGATTCTTAGTATATTAAAAATTACTCTGTACATGCACGAGTTATGCCTGAACATATATTCTATAAAACTCCTCCTCCTTTTTGAAGTCGGTTAAAAAGCAATAACAATCTACATACAATATTAATGAGACCTGGTTTAACCTTTAAAACAGTCTAATCACTATTATTACCCAACGTTTCCTTTTAACCTTTCACCCTCAAGGCCGTCCTTCGTCGCTTCCCCTGGCCTTGAACGTTTCAAGGTCACTGATACACGCGCCGAGTCAAGGACCTCGTGTTTTCAGGGCCATTAGGTTTCGGGAAGGCAATGAAATACAACCTTTTGTTACTTTTACTGAAAGCTTCAGCGATTTAGATAATGACTTGGTTTATAGCTTGAGTTGTAGTAATAAATCGTGAAATAGCCAACATTATTGTAATGGAGACTCTTAGAATGATGGGAGACTGTAACTCTACTAGGCCGCCATTAAAAGGTCAAAAGCCTCGATTTATTGATACAAGTCAAGAACCTAATAATTAAGAAAATAGTTACGTGGATGGGCTATGTGTAGTTATTTTTTGCGTGACTTCTGCTCCCTTGCAATCACTACACAAATATTCTACTATATTACTGTAATGCAATGACGTACAATAGGTTAGCCCTAGTTGGGCTTCTGTTGTCTCTTCGCGCTTTTTTCTCATTGGTCTATTAAAGCGTAGAAACAGACATGAATGTACGACTGTTATGCCAAACCTTGAAGGTACCAATGCACTTATAACCATTTTGCTTGCCGAGGATTCAAAGATTATACGAAAGAAAATAAATCTATCAAAATTATGGAGGTCGCAAAACATGATCACGGCAACATTATTGGTACAACTAGCACTTATATTTTTTTGGTGGGAAAGTAAGTATATCGCAACAAATTGATAGATCCAACCTGACTGGCTTAATTCAAAAAATCTAAATTCTTTATTCACTGATGCAAAACAACTCTTGTGATACGTCGGGATTCTACATGTACATGTAATGCTAAATTCGCAAAAAAGAACCTAGCAATAAAAACTCGCGGGCACTCTTTTTAAATTGCCAATTTTACAATGTTTGAATGTTTATAAACTTGATATGGGGGTAAGGTGCTGCGACTAATAATACTATACACCATGTTAAAGGACTGATGCAAATTGTATTATCAAAAAGTTGAAACATGAGATAAACTTCTGGGCTTCACACCTTACAGTCGCTGATCGATCGATTACCCAGCCCCGTCCATTGACTTCAAACCTGACAATATTACCTAATATTAGTGAACCACCAACGCACTTCTGATGCCACGTGGGCTTCATATCTTGCCCAATCACTTTCATAATTATTACGTGGCTACTGTCGTGTCTAATTAATTTAGAGGCGCCATGACACTTTCGTTATCGACTGACGTTTTCCGTGTGTCAATTAACATGGAAATCTGTTAGAATAGTGATGGACGATGTGTAATGTCCGTTTAAATGTTAATGGATTGTTGAAATTTTATAAGCAGTTGGACTGGTTATCTAAAGTTGTTCAGTTATAGGCAATTTCTTTGTCGGAAGCTTGGCAGTTCATGGGAATTTATAGTCAAGTCAATTCAATACAAACTAAAGATCAACTAATTTGAAGCGGCAGTAGCCTAATGGCTAAGGCATCGGTCACGCAATCGTGAGTCGCGGGTTCGAATCCTACCCATTATACTACCGACGTGAACCAACTCCTAACACAAGCCATTGAGTATAGCTGTAGGGGTTAACAGGATTGCTAGTAGGTAATCTGGGACCAAAATCCCACATTGCTAGTTATATACCAGACCCCTACCAAAAAATGGATGTCTATAAAGTTTGTTTACGGACGTTAATTTTATGTGATAACGTCGTAAGAAAACATTGATGACATTGAATAGGTAAACTACCATGCCTGTGCTTTTTTTTTTCAATTGTATCGCATGTAATCTCAAATCTGCAATCGCCAGAACATTGATGACTATGTAATAAACAACCACGCCTGTGACATCTTTAGTGGACTCGGGCGCTTGCGCAATGCTTCACCCTTTCAACAGGCGGAACGTTACTTTTTTTTTTCATGCGTGCACACGGTCGTCGATTTATAAGACGTTGTCACGTCACGATTGAAAAATCAACTTAGCACAAATAAAAACCTAAATCAATTCTGGCAGAGTCCGGTATTTAAACATCTATTATTGCAACTCCAGTCGTAGGAAATAGCACCTTTTTACTTAATTTCTTTCAGCTTGTCGGTTTTGATCGTTTGCCCTCGTAATATCCTAGTAAGGTACCTACTCGAGAAAAATACCACGTACCTACCTTAAATTAAACAAAATTTAAAAAACGATATACCTACCTAAGAGGATTTGAAACTGATTATTCCAATTCGTGCTACCACGTAAAGCTTAGTACTTAATCGATTACAAACAGATTTCTGAAAAACTTAAAGTTACCAAAGTTGACAGAAGGTAGGCAATAATGACGTGACATACCGGAGCTATTCATAGAGGTCATATTAAAGTACGTAATCACATTAACAGTGTAATCAAATATTTTAAATCTCATGGGAACAGCTTTCTTTCCTCTACTGAATATTCTAATCCGGCTTACTAGTTGCTTTATTATAATCGAGATCGAAGCGGTAGCCGATTACAAAATAAATGGGTCTATCACTATTCGAGATAGATTCGAAACCGGTCAAACGTAAGTGCACTAGATTGGCATTTGTTTGTGATAGATAACGCTGTAGTTAGACTATACTTATATGGAATGAATGGTCTCCTAACCGTTAACAGTTATAGAGCCCAATCTCATTAGAGACTAGCCAGCTACGCAGGAGGTTAGTTAGTTAGTGGGTTTGCACCCACTAAAAAACCCGCCGTGTATCGCTCGCCACCTTCGCGAACGGGAATGTGCTATACCGTCGGCGGCCCGCCCAGTGGCAATGCACGGACGCGATGTTGTTGCGTTTCGGGCATTTCACACCTACGCGGCTCCTGGATACACACAGGGCGCCGCGCCCCCACGGAAGGCCGCGGGCGGGGCAGATTATATATATTATATAGTTAGTTTTACCTGGGCGAACAAAAAAACCGCACTTAGCCTCCTAATTAGGTCATTGTGCGTGTTCTAGTAATCCTTTCTGTCACTCCAGCCAAACGAATGCACTCCCAAAACGCCAGCAGCTTGCCCAAGTAGATACAGGCTTCCCGAAGGAATTTTGGTGATGCTACGACGACATTGTTCTGTTACACTGCCACACTCCGTGAGCACGTGTATTGGTGTTTCTTCTGCCTCCATACATCCTCTGCAAAGGGGGCTATCCGTCACCACTATCCTGAAAAGATGCTTGTTTAGGGGACAGTGGTCTGTGATACGCAGGAGGTATTATAGTCTACAAGTGTATGCGCAGACACAAGTGCACTCTCTATTCCCTCAGACTCATAGTTCGATAGGGCAGAAATCCGACACGATCGGAGAGAGATTAGGTGCAGGACTGACGGCTTAACGTGCTCTCCGAGGCATGGAGGGGTGTGACAATGTTCGAAAACGGTCACCCATCTATGTGTGTACAGACAGTGATAATATTGCTTAACCTCGCAGATATCTCGATCTGCTCGGTTGCCACTGAATCAGGGAAACTATGTTTATATACATTATTGTACATTTTATATTACTAACTAACTTATTGACTACTTAATAAAAAGTTAGAGGAGCATAACCAGTTCAGGCGGCAAAGAATTTGTCCCCTTCCCCTTCGATGTCAAACTGTAAACTTACCAGAATGTTTAAATTGCTATAATCATTGTGAAAACAGTAACAGATTATTTAATTTGGTATAGGCTAACTGACGGAATCGACTAATATCGTTCGTGTATGGTCATCAAATTATAACGATACTAGCTGTCCCGCGCAACTTCGTATGCGTAAATTTTCCCCGTTTTTACAACATTTCTCGTCGCTACTCCGCTCCTATTAGTTGTAGCGCGATGTTATATAGCCTATAGCCTTCCTCGATAAATGGGCTATCCAACAAAAAAAGAATTTTTTAAATCGGACCAGTAGTTCCTGAGATTAGCGCGTTTAAACAAACAAACAAACAAACAAACTCTTCCGCTTTATAATATTAGTAAGTATAGATGAAACACGAACGACATTGCTAATGATTTGGAACATCTGTTTGCAATTAAACGTTTGTTTGTTTGTTTATACTTAGCTATAAAAATATTGCTTTCACATTTGTAATTTGTCATAATTTATAAACAAACATTAGAACCTACTAATAAATATTGTGTCTAATGAATGTATATTGAGGTAGCTGTAGACATTGCTTCATCATCAGCCACATCATCCGGTCGTCTCCATCCTTCCGCATCCAATCAATCCCAGCGACCTTCTTGAGGTCATCGGTACCTTATGTTTACCAAATCGCGTCTCCACTCTAGGACTCGTTTGCTCCAGCGGCCATCGATCCTCCGGCAGATATGGTCAGCCCATTGCCACTTTAGCGTGCTTAACAATTACAAACAAACCTTATAAGAATTAGTGATGTGATAAATTAGTAATGTACTTATTAGTTAATTATATAAGAAAAGGTTTACGTCCAAATAATAGACCGATACAGATATGATGATATGATTTTATCTAGAGCTGTTTTTGCCTATTTTTTCCTACATAGCAACCCATATGATGTCCCACTGCTGGGCACGGGTCTCCCCAATAGAACCTACTTTTATAGATCCTGGGGGTAACTGCCATAATTGCCACGGTTGGCGAGCGGGTTTGCGACTGCAGGGAGACTTTAAGTACGCAGAGGACGCTGCTGACCGTCCTCTGGTGTGAAATCCCTTAGTCACCTTGACGACACCCACGGGAAGAGATGGGGTGGTACAATTCTTAAGCCGGCACCACACGGTCTCTATTATATCTGCCTATAAACATGAAGTAACAAATATCATCATATTTTTCTATACAATTCATAGAAATAGAACTACGGTTATTTCTAATGCACTTTAGTAATTTATTTTCCAGCAGTTATTATAACATCACTGCAGATATTGTCTGTAACAAGCCACCGATCTTGTTTTGAAAACAACTGATATATGCAATGCATTAATTACAATTACAATTACAAAAACTACTATACTGTTCTCTAGCATCTTTATCCGAAACGAAACTTCCTAACTTTTGTACTTTTGAGTTACTTTAGTTTGCGGAGACTACATGTACCTATTTTGATTTATTTTCGTATGAGCACAAGAAGTTCGTTTTCATTGACAATTATCGTGAATGAATGTTACTAACTCTGGAAATTATCATTATAATTATGAAATGGTAGTTCTAATTTCGTTTTCATTGAATTAGAACACTGGTTCTGGTTAGTGCATGTTACGACTATTCATATTGTCTCCATCGTTGTATAAAAACTAATAATCCCAGTAGGTTCTGTGTGCCTAGTACGACTTTATTTTACGTTAACGCGATCGAAACGTTTACCGCGTTTGGCTCTCTGACTGGTTAAGAGCGGGCCAATCGGAACGACAAACGTCTTAAACGTGTCGATCGCGTTAACATAAAACAAATTAGCACTAGGCACTCTGAACACGATAGCTAGCTCTATTGTTATAGGCCGCTAGCACTCATACACTACGTGGTTTTATATCTTCAGATTCTGACGTCATATCAGCGTGTCATATATTATGCCCAATAAGGCGTGATAGATTGATCGATACAACTAAATCTATGAGGTCATTGCCTTAGCGGCTTGCCAAGTGGACTGTCTACATAAAGAAATGGGTGCACTGCCTTGTTCACTGCGCACTGTTATTGTTAGGACTATAATGCCTCTTTACCCAAAAAAAATAATAGGTTAGTTTAATAATTTATCTTTATTGTAGCTGTCCCGCGCAACTTCGTCTGCGTAAATTTTCCCCGTTTTTGCAACATTTCTCATTTCACCTCCTATTGGTCGTAGCGTGATATTATATAGCCTATAAATGATAAATGAGCTATGCAACAGTAAAATATGTTTTCAATTCAGGTCAGTAGTTCCTGATATTACTGCGTTCAAACAAACAAACTCTTCAGCTTTTAGGTTTTAGTGTGTGAATGCTTCTTTACTTTTATTGTAAGACTGGAATATTAGTCTAGTCTAGTGGTTCGAGAGATCGTGGGTTCCATTCCTCCCCAGCATATATTAAAATAACCCCATGCTTCACAATTGTCATCTCTAAAACGTTTCCACTACAGGGAAACATATCTAGATATGCCTCCAAGAGAGATTAATACTGTACTAAACTTAAAAACTTCTATTAAAACTTCGTCTGCGTAAATTTTCCCCGTTTTTGCAACATTTCTCATTGCTGCTCCGCTCCTATTGATCGCTGCGTAATGTTAAATTTTGTTTGTAGCCTTCCTGGTTAAATGGGCTATCCAACAGTGAAAGAATTTTTCAATTCGGATCAGTAGTTCCTGAGATTACCGCGTTCAAACAAACAAACAAACTCTTCAGCTTTATAATATTAGTATAGATTTAATTGTTGGTCGAAGACTGTTTAGCTGTACTACATGCTATCTACTTAGATACTGTAGAATAAGAGTGTAAGTAACTTCTGTATTTTTGGTTCTACATTACCTACCCAATATCTCAAAGAATAACCCAAAACAAAGCTAAAGCAAATATGCAACAATGTAACAATAATAGTAACGCAACACAATGATTGTAATATTGCATTACTTGCGGTCCAACACCTGTATGGTTTGTGTAACCGCAATCAGATCAATTGTAATAAACACTGCTATTTCATATGTAATATCTACCTAAAGAATAACACTACCTATGGCATAAAACATTGCAATATAATAATGACCTAAAGTTAATCGAACCATTTTTAGGGTTCCGTAGCCAAAATGGCAAAAAACGGAACCCTTATAGCCTTTTGCCATGTCCGTCCGTATGTCACAGACATTTTACTCAGAGACTACTCAATGAAATTAATGAAATTTAGTGAAAACACACACACAAAAACATTTTAAGGTTTCGAATAAACTTTTTTGATTGAGTGAATATTTTTGGAAATAATCGCTCCGAAAGTTGCATATATTGTGCCCCCCTGTTAACTTTCGAACCGTGTGACAAAAAAATATTAAAAAAAATCACAAAGGTAGCGCTCAATAAATACTTTAAACTAAAATTATTTCGGACTTGATCGGATATACCTACCGTCATTGAGTTATAGCCGAAAACCACTGCGCCTTTCTACTCTCTCTTCGCTTTTTCCTGCCTGTGGTGATTTCTATAATCTTACTATTAACTACTTGTAATCTAAGGTATCTACTCAAATGTATAAAACCATATAATTAAGGACCTACTTATAAAGCATAGGTGCTAATTAATGTAAATTAGTATGCTTATACGTAATTCTCCGTGTAATAATTTATCCAAGTTCATTTCCGGAAGTAATAGGTAGTTCTTGATTAAATATTATATAAGGGCTTCTAAAGGGCTGCAATACAGTGGCCGGCAATATTGCAAGCAATAGGGAAACATGTTTGGTATGGCCACATATGGCCGATATTATTTTGAAAGGTTGCCGGACGATTGCTGAGCGATCGATTTTCTGCAATATTGTCCGGCCATTTTTATTGTTGTTTCAGTCGCTCTCTATTGTATCCTTTCCTACACGACATGAAGTTTGCTGTGAGTGACACCGTGATTTATTGCTATATTCAGATAATTGTGTTGTCAAGTCTCATGTTGTTTTGAGGTTATATCAAAAAGGATTTATACTGAAAAATGGAAACTGCCATGCCAAATTGTAAGCCTTGGTGTTGACATATACATCATATACCTAGTGAAATTATATTCCTAAATTTGATTGAGCAAACTAGGTATTATAACCTTTGCTAGACATCATCGCTATTGGCATTTGCGTACGAACATACTCTCGCCGATAAAACTGGAAGTATATCTAATATTTTCACTTAGAAATACATTGTATAGATTATAGCACCGATAATAGCACATAAGTACTTAATTTTATTATACTTTCACGATGGCGGAGTAATAGAACTAACCTAACTAGAATTAATGTAGCTTTCGTAATTATTGTAGCACAAGTTTGTGAGCATAGTCGACCCATACCAACAATTTTCCGGTAAATAGCAATGTGGGATTGTGGTTCCCGCATTACTAGCAATGCTGTTAACCACTCCAGCTAAGCTCAATGGCTTGTGTTAGGAGTGGGTTCACGTCGGTAGTATAATGGTAGGATTCGAACCCGCGACCTCACGATTGCGAGACCGATGCCTTAGCCATTAGGCTACTGTCGCTTCGATATGCCGTATAGGCAAACTTTTGTAGAGACTAGCTGTTTCCCGATTTTGCAACATTTCTCATTGCTGCTCTTATTGGTTGTAGCGTGATGTTATATAGCCTAAAGCCTTCCTCGATAAATGGGCTATCCAACAGTAAAAGATTTTTTCAATTCGGATCAGTAGTTCCTGAGATTAAGCGTTCAAACCAACAAACTCTTCAGCTTTTTAATATTAATAGGTATAGATTAAAAAATGTAATTTATACAGATATGATGTAATTAACAAGACATTCTGCGAAAGAGGTATTATGCGACTAAGCCATTTATCATCAGTTTAGTAGGTATCAGGTATGTAAGTTTGTTTAAGAATTTAGTACATAATCCCAATCCTAGTAACTATTATTTTTATTTGAAGTCTCCAAAAATATCACATATCTCCATAAAGTAAGGGACAACAATAGATTACATCTTCCTCTTAACTCGCAAGTCGAATGTAGTACGAAGTAAGACAGGTAGCACTACACTAAAGGCACGTACACACTATAACAAAGTAGTAATATAATTTATATGGGATACCTTTACTGTTAACTAATAAAACTGAACAAAGGACTTTAGAAAGTACGTGAAATAACGCAATTATGTTTACTTATTGTGCGAATGCAAGCTTGCATTATGAGTACACACATAAATGGTTAAATGAGTAGTTTTGTAAGCGCAGTAAGAAAATAGGTTAAAATCTTTATACCTAACTAGCTGTCCCTCGCAACTTCGTCCCCGTTTCCACAATTCTCATTGCTGCTCCGCTCCTGTTGGTCGTAGCGTGATGTTATATAGCCTATAGCCTTCCTCAATCAATGGGCTATCTAACAGTGAAAGAATTCGGATTCGGATCAGTAATTCCGTGGATTACCGCTTTCAAACAAACAAACAAGAGTTTGTTTGTTTGTTTGTTTTATTTTTTATTGTTGTATCTATAATAAAGAGATGAGATGATGAGACAGAAGATGCTGAAGACAGCATCATAATATTATTAAAGATACAAAAATAATTAACATAATTCCAATTCGGATCAGTAGTTCTTGAAATTACCGCGTTCAAACAAACAAACAAACTCTTCAGCTTTATAATATTAGTATAGATTATTCCGCAAATATAATTAGTATCAATAAAATTTAATCTAGCGATACAGTGATGGATAAATAATTTGCCTCACTATTACTACCTACCACCCCAGATTGAAATTCTCACAAAATTGTCTTCACTTTCCATAAATGTAATAATATGCATGCACGTATTTAACACAAGCTTTATGGGAAAACATCTTTAAATAATAGAGAAAACCATATCGAAATACGTGAGTAGTCGGTATCTTAACTTTATGTTAGGTATAAGAAATCAATGAATTTATCGTAAATTTTAATTGTACAAAAGACCGGCTCACTACAACGAGCGAAAACAGGCTCACGTCACATTCACACTATCGTATACACATCTCGTTTGAACATGATGGAAGATAACTAGCAATGTGGGATTGAGTCCCACATTACTAGCAATCTTGTTGATGTGGGACTCAATCCCACATTGTTAGTTATCTTTAAAAAAAAAACAGATCTTTGCTAAAAAAGGATTTGATACTGTTATAGTTTAGCGTGACGCTTACCGTCAGGCGCACGACCGGTTCTCCATTATGCAGTTTAAAAAAGAAAAAAAAATACATGTGAGCCGGCTTTGTGTACCTGTGGATTTTGTACTCAGTGTGTTCCCACCGTCACAAGTTGCACATTGCCTATACATCATAGACCGCCGCAGTAGCTGTCAAATTAAAGATTTGTATCGGCTGTTGTTAATAGATGATAAGTTGCCCACCTGGTTGTTGACTCGCCTCAGAATAAGACCGGAACGTACTACTGACATTCAATTACATATGTCGTACATGAAACGAGGTTAATTTTAGGTTGAATCGAGAAAATCTCGGATGAATTTTAAAAAATCCTTAGAAGTTTAGAACAACATTATTTTAGACTTCCTTTTTAATTCTAGTTACTTAGCAATTTAAGTACAAAGAACCGTGACAAACCGTATATAGTTTTGTATTTAGTTACCCCAGGAACATTTTAACCCTCTGCAAGGACTACTACATGACACGCAATAGTTTTAGACTTCATTTTAGGTTAGATCGGAAATTTTACAGGGTTGATAAATATGTAGGTATATTGAATGCATATTGGCATAGGTCCACATTTATGGGCCACCTAATAAAACTATAAAAAATACACGTTTTTCAGACGTTCGTTCACGACTTCGGTAGAATGCAGCTTTCAACAGGTCCATTTACAATAGTGGAACTCACACTCCATTTTGTTTTACCTGCGTTTTTTGTAATTGCTTATTCGACTGGCCTGTTTCTTGTGGGTTCGAATCCCATTCCATCCATTTAGGTATCTGCCTATGTGGCGCGGTGGGACTGTGTCCGACTGCTACGCAAGAGGTCGTGGGTTAGTTTCCCACACGGGACACCACTTTGTGTGATCCACAAATTGTTGTTCCGAGTCTGGGTGTACTTTGTGTCCGTGACTTGTATGTTTGTAAAGTCCCCCGCAACACAGGGCTTGTACCCTATTGCGGGAGTCGTCTTTTTTATAAGATAAAAAAAAATGTTGCAAAATGCAATTCTTATAAGCGTCTAACAAAATTTGGAATATAATGATTCCACATTTAATGCCTACTTCGTAAATGGTATTTAGTACCTATACTCGCATGCATAAATCGTATTAAATCATACTCGCATAAAAAGAACAAAAACGGACAGATCGATAGAGAGACGTAAAGTTTTATTATTATGTATAAGAAGTAAAGATTTTTAGATCTCCCTTTGTCCCACATAATGTACATAAAGTTCGCAGAAAATACCTTCATAGAGCAACATTATGTACGACCTAAATGCCTGTGCCTAGCTATAGAAATGATATTATCGATATAATAGCTCTTTAACTCAGTAAAGCCGACCTGGCTCGTATTTTAAAATTTATTATGATATTGCCCTCATATGGTTTTGAATACAACTCGTAGTCTGTTTAGGTAATGTCGTTAGACTACGGGTATAGAAAAGACTAGACTAGACTACAGAGTCAGGGACCCCCTGACTCTGTGGCGACCACGCGAGTTGGTCGAGATATCTGCGTGGTTAAGTACGGTTCCACTGTCGGTCGGTCGGTTTTTTTTTTAAAAAAGATCACTAGCAATGTGGGTTTGAATCCCACATTACTAGCAATCTTGTTAACCTCTCCAGCTAAGCTCAAAGGCTTGTGTTAGGAGTGGGTTCACGTCGGTAGTATAATGTGTAGGATTCAAACCCGCGACTTCACGATTGCGAGACCAATGCCTTAGCTACCGTTTACATAACACTGTCACACCACTCAGTGCCTCCGAGAGCACGTTAAGTCCTCGGTTCTACGCCTAACTTTCCGGCCGTGTCTGATTTATTTCAGACTATGAGAGTGACGGAATAGAGAGTGCACTTGTGTCTGCGCATACACTTGTGCATTTTAATATTTCCGGCGTAGTTGGCTAGTCGGTAATGAGATTGGCTGCTGTAACCGATATAGGTTAGGAGACCATTATAGAACGGACTATAGCTCTTGCTAGAGAAATTTAAAAAAACAATAGGTACTATCCCACGGAAACCATACATGTTTCCGGGATAACAATACCTATATGCTATTATAGACTATAATATAACTCTATGTCCAATTTCATCCAGATCCGTTCAGCCGTTTTGGCGTGATTGAATAACAAACATTCTTCCTTTTTTTTTCAACTTTCGCATTTATAATATTAGTGTAGATTATACATACAGTAACTAGCTGAACCGCGCAACTTCGTCTACGGAAATTTTCCCCGTTTTTGCAGAGTAGATGTAATATAGCCTATAGCCTTCCTAGATTGGCTATGCAACAGTAAAATAATTTTTCAATTCGAACCAGTAGTTCCTGAGATTATCGCGCTCAATATAGGAAATATCTCCACGGCCCAAAGTGACAGATAAAAACGAATAAATAATGAAATCACTTGAATCAAAAACAAAAATACTGGCTGACAGATATTTTTGTCAAGAAAAAAGCCAGTCAAAATAATTATACATTTCCTCAATGAAATATGAATCATTCATATTTAAACCTAAACCATTAAAAGACTTGACATAACTTTAACTTCTATTGACCGTTATAAGTCGACAATAAAATTTAATATTTGAACTTTATAATTATCATGTCATACAAAATTTAACATGGGTAACGATGCCATAAATGTCAACGAAATACAATGGCATGAGGTATTGATGACTCATTTTATTAAAAAAGGTTTAATATTTAACAGAACTCGTTAAATATCTTGGAAATAAAACATATAATGATGACTTGATGACGCTTGCGCTTCGAAAGTGCTTCCACACCCCACCCTGTCCACATGGGACATATTAACATATTATGCGTTTCAAATGAGTTGATAACTGTCATGATGATATTTTGTTTCGCAATACGACTGCAAATTCATTGTGTAAAATTGTGTTTTAGGTCAGCAATAAAATGATTCGTAAAAAGGTGTCATTAGTATTACACAGAAGTACCTACCTACTCTAATGAACTATAAATAAGCACTGTATTTTACTATTAAATAAGTTTTATGTAAAATAATATTACGTCTGACTCAAAAAGGCCACTAAAGTGTAGAATATTCTTATATTGTGCCTATTTACTTATTTCTGTTTCGTGTTTATTGAATAATAAAGAATACTAATAATATTATATTAAAGAAAAATGTTAGGTAGGTACCTACATAGTTCACAGAAAATAAATATTACGTCCGTTCCATTACCTTATTACACATACGTACTTTACCCGACTTGGGAGTTTTTGTTACTAGCGGTACAATTTTGACAAGTACAGAGTGAAGTTGACGCGATCGCGATTATCTTCACAATTTCCTCGTTTGCCTTTGAGGATATTTTATTCCAGTGAAAGTGATAAGAAGTTATAATTTTGACGTTTATGTTATGAGTAACGTTACCATTATCGTAAAGCCCTACCGTTTAGCGAGCGTTCAGCATCGTTCATTCTCTGATTCACTATATTATAGCTTAAAATATCAAAGGGTGGGTATATAAACAAACTTACTAGGCACCCAAATAGTTGTTTGAGGGAGGAACTAAACCTTGACCCATTTATTGAAAATAATACGTCTCTATATTCTGTCTGAGTGGTGTTGTCCAAGAATAGAGCAGTCTGAAAATACACCACATTTGAATTGACCGAAACTTTATGTAGTTAGCAGTCGTATTTAATTTCAATTTAATATTCGTTAGGTATTTACATAGTTTAACAGTAGGTATAATTAAAGGAACACTTTCTTTTCTAATGTCAGAATATCGGATCAAAAGATACAGTATAACTTACTAACAAATTTTATTTTAGAAACTGTTACGCGTCGATCTTAGATAGTCTAGATACTATACTGGTTAGTGAAGTGTTCATCATCAGTCTTTATCTATCCACTGCTGGACATAGGCCTCTCCTAATCTTAGCCACAAAACCCGGTCCTCTGTCTTCCACATCCAGTCCATCCCAGCGACCTTCTTTAGGCCTTCCTACCGCGACGTTTACTAAGTCTCCAGTCTAAGATTCGTTTGCCTTAGCGGTTATCGATCCTTCGGCAAATATGTCCAATCCATTGCCACTTCAACGTGCATAACCTCTGAGCTATGTCGGTAACTTCAGTTCTTTGTCGGATGACCTCGTGATTGTAGTAAAGAAAACAAAACTAGACTAAACACCGTTAACCTCATTGCTTATAGTTGTTAGTAACCAATGGGGTATAATCCACCGGTACTTGAAGACATGCACTACATGATAATTACAGTAGTTATCTCAGCAAGACGTTTAGCTTGAGCAACAGACCTAAGAGATTAGATTGTGAAGATAATTAATGGTTCACATTAAGTCTGTGTGCTTAGAAAGTGTTTGCTGTTAACTCTGTTAAGTACCGCAATCCTGATGGTTGCAATTTTCTGTCATCCTAACTAATAATGTAAAATGCGAAAGTGTGTGTAATAATAAAATCTTCGGTTATAAAGTGTAGTATTTAGAAGGTAGGAACCCCTCCCTCCTAAAAATATCTGAGTTCGTGCGTGTAAACCAAACGCTAGCCTAAACCAAAATCTTGGATAAGGAAACCAGAGGACAAGCCCCCCAAAAATACAGATAAAACGATCCTGTACATATTTTCCCTAATTAAATATTTCATTATGTTTACTATCGTTTGTACTTACTACAAGTCATACAGGCTTGCATTCTCTAGAGAAATGTCTTGTTGTACAGGAAATAATTTAAGTACCTACTTAAATTATTTCCTGTCCTTTGGATATTTAATAACATAGATCAAGTCGAGAATGTCGAATGTTTTTTTATCAACCCATATGATGTCTAACTGCTGGACACGGGTCTCCCTAGTAGAACCTATTTATTATTATGATAATTGCCATTAGTTAGTAAGATTTTAAAGTACGCAGAGGACGCTGCTGCCTGTCCTCGAGCGATGTAAAATCCCTTAGTCGTCTCGACGAGACCCACGGGAAGAGATGGGGTGATACTATTCTTAATCTGGCAGAAAGCAAGCCGCAGATAATTAGTAGATAATAATTGGCGTCTTTCTAAGCGATTATTAAAGCCTGCTCCTACGTAATTATAATCTTTAACTAGTTTAGAGCATGAGGTTGATTTATGTTTATTGGCTCAAGTCTTTTCCGTTTAATTCCAGAGTCTATTTGGAATATAACTTTTTTCAATCAATCGTTGATTAATCAATTGTTTAGGTATTTATTAATTAAAATATCCATGTAAACTTGTATAGATATACTGGATGTTTCTAAATAAGAATGTTTTTATAAGAATTTTATATCTACTTAGGAAGTGAATTTAAGCGTCAACAGACAATATCAAGCCGCTGCTGAAGCGTATCGAATACTATTCATGCATACGTCATCTAATTATATATATATATAAGGGCCAAATACACCATAAGGGCCAAAGCCTCATTGGGGAATTTGTCTTGGGTAGAAACAAATGTTTAGTAGTGACTTTACCACGCAATGTGTCCCATGAGGCAATCGAATCACAAACTCTTGCGCAGCAGTCGTAAACATTTCCATCGCGCGACCGGGAAACTTTTAATTTTTTAATTTTATTTATTCACAGTTTCAGTTCCTAAGGAATTTCTTATCAACAAAACTAACAAAACCTTCTCTTTTGTTGACAGTTGGAGCAGTATGCATACTTCTAGAAGTGGGGGCACTGCCGAGTAGACGCGCCGGGTTCACGTGCAATGATCCCGCTCTATCCTACCCTCACACCAGAGACACATTCTCTATACCTCTGGTGGCAGCCATCACTGTTGTCGTACCTTATTTACTTGTAAGTATACACTCAAATTTGTTTATTAAATAAGTAAGCAGGTAAAAAATGCATGATAAGTAATGAAATCTCAGAGACTCAATGGAACAACCATTAATCTCAAGAGAAGATTCCGAAGATTCAGAAGAGTATTGGTTTATAAGATATTATTTCTTATCATGCATTTTTCATTATTATGTGTATGACATAGCTACATAGCTATTATAAACCAATGACACGGTGATCGTGACTATGATGTGTGAGTGATTGATGACAATCCAACATAACCGAAGAGAGATAGAGCGCTGGACCGACGGTTTATCGTGCTCGGTCTTGGTAACATGGCTCTACGTGTCTTGGAAACACTATTCACAGACCCTTATTCTATGTAGTAAGTATGGGTTCTATGGAAAGTAGCAAGTAACAACCAAAAAAGCATAGTGATAAGTAATGTTTCACTTATTACAATTTAAGCTCTGTTGAATAATTCACTTTTAAAACGAACACTAACATACAACAAACAAGGTGTAATCGTTAGGTGTGTACAAGCGATAATTGCGTAAATATAAGAGATATCAAAAAACTTTAAAGAGACGACATCAATAACTTATTAATCAACATTTGTAAAAATAAATGACGTATGATTAAGGAAACAATAATACATATTTGAATTTTTATCTTGATTTAATATGCAGTTTCTCTTTTAAAATAAATATTTACCTTAAAAAAAGAAGCTTGTTTTTTTTTCACAAAAATGCTTTGTATGACGTCCGCTTAGTATGACATTTTTGTCAATTCCCATCGATGTAATTATAAACGAATTTCACTGTAAATAGTTTTTTTAGTCATACAATTATTTAGACTACTTAAAATAAAGAAACTAAGACCTAATGTCATAGTAAATGTATGGGAGCTCTTATAGTAAAAAAATGGTATAATTTCGTATTAATTTAAAAAAGTTATTAAAGTCGTTTTAATCATTAGGTGATGTACTTTCAATATCAGTTTGAAGTTTATTGATATTAGTTATATTTTTTTTTTTTTTTTTTTTTTTAAAGATAACTAGCAATGTGGGATTGAGTCCCACATTACTAGCAATCTTGTTAACCCCTCCAGCTAAGCTCAATGGCTTGTGTTAGGAGTGGGTTCACGTCGGCAGTTTAATGGGTAGGATTCGAACCCGCGACCTCACGATTGCGAGACCGATGCCTTAGCCATTAGGCTACCGCCGCTTCCAAAAATTTACCTTCTTATGTGCCTGAATACACTTAAAAATTAGATCCTGTATAGTATTCGAAGTACCTACCTAATTTATCCAACTCGCTTGCTACCGTGTTGGCTCCAAACTGCACAGGTGCGTTTTGTGTAACTTAGTTTGATGTTTTATTTATGATACTGTTAAGCTGAGTTACCGTGTTAACACCAATGTTTGTGTGATCAGTATAAGAAAGCGGATTCATTATGAACTAGCTGTCGCCCGCGGCTTCGCCTGCGTAAATGATATTTTTATTTTTGGATTGATTTTCACTTTTGATCAAAACACAGAAACACGTGTTTCTTTATTTTAAATTTCATAGATCTTACTTTAATACTGACGGAGTTTCACACAAACTCACAACCCCTAGTTTACTACCCTCAGGAGTTGATTTTTCAAAAACCCTGACAACTACAACATTTCACCGATCTAACTACAAAACTGATAGAGTTTCATACAAACTTGCATCCTCTATTTTACGCCCTTTGGGGACGCATTTCTAAAAAATCTTTCTTAATGGATGCTTACAACATCAAATGCCAAAATTTTAGGTTTGTAACCCTAGCGGCTTAGGCTCTGCGTTGATGAATCAGTCAGTCAGTCAGAACAAGTGATTATATTATTATGTATAGATATATAAGCTCTCTATCTTTCTCCTAACCCTATCTTCCTTTTTGAATGTGGCATTTGTGGAGACACCTACTTGCAAAGTTTTACATAACAAGTAAATTATTTACTTCTTGATAAAGTTAAAGATCAGTGAACAACTTAAAACATGTTGGTAATTTTGAATATAGGAATTTCGTGCCCATTGATTTATTATTTCAAAATTCAAAATTCTTTATTCACTTAGGATGCAAAACAACTCTTGTGATACGTCGGGATTCTACATGTACACGTAATGCCAAGTTCGCTAACAATAGGTAAAGCCGGAGAAAATAACCTAGCAAATATTTGTGGCCTAGATTGTCGATCGACAGTCTCAAGTTCGATTCTTGGGGCTGAACTTTATTTTCTCTTTTTAGTAAAAGGAGCACAACATTCGAGCCACAGGCCACAAGTCTTAAATGCCTAGTCAACAATGATGTTTGGTTGGCTATTAATACCCAAATATATGGAATAAGGCTAGTAGCTTAGCATTCACACAAATTGTTCTGTGCTGAAGAAATAAAGAATGATGTGTTGGTCAATTATTTAGCGCTTGTTATGACAATAAGTTAGCGGTGTTGCATTGTGTTGTCCTGGTCGTATGAATAAGAACTCTCGTGTATTGTGTTCGATGCTATCTTGTTGTTAAAGTAGTATACCTAGTGATAGAAATGATGATTAGGTTTAGATACTTAGGTATCTAGTTTATTATGTTACTAGCTGTCCCGCGTCTGCGTAAATTTTCCCCGTTTTTGTAACATTTCTCTTTGCTGCTCCGCTCCTATAGGTCGTAGCGTGATATTATATAGCCTTTAAGCTTCCTCGATAAATGGACTATCCAACAGTAAATAAGTTTTCAATTCGGATCAGTAGTTCCTGAGATTACCGCGTTCAAAAATCAAACTCTCCAGCTTTATAATATTAGTATAGATTTGTCAAATAGACACAACAAAAAATACAGGCACCAAATAAAATTGACAACACAAGCATAAGTGGTATTTAGTTTACCTGATGGTTAACCTATACATACTTACGTATTTATCTTCATCTCTTGAGAGCATCTAAAACTGACTATCTATACCATATTACTTATTCTGTGTCTATACTTAAATAAATATGCTATCACCAAATAGAGAGCAGCATGTAGATTAAGTCAAAAACAATAATAAAATAATAAGTTATAGTGCATATATCTCACAATATACTAACCAAATCTTCCTTTCCAGCTATGGGCAGTAGAAACCACCCTCCAACAAGAAGACGAATACAATCTAAAGAAGAGCAAGTACGTCACCAGCGCCAAGTCAGCAGCGCTCATCTACAGAGACTACATTTACGGCGCCATCGTCAACCTCACTATATTGGAGGTTGTCAAGTGTGTGGCTGGCTCCCCGAGGCCTACCTTCTTTGATTTATGCCAGCCGGATAAAGCTACCACATGTAATGAGTGAGTATTTACTAAGACATATACTATTTGTCGTGACCACGTCATTAAAGCAGCCACGTTGCTTCGAAGCGGCGGTGGTGTATTAATGGTAAAGTGGATTTGCAATCGAGAAAGTCTAACTTAGTAATTATATCATCTTGAATTCACTGCTAGCAGATGCATTTTGAGGGAAACGTACACGCTTGCTAGACACCTATTATAACTTTTATAAAGCAGGAAAAACCTTGAAAATGCACTCTGATTTCAATAACATCACATTCACAAAGGATTAAATAATTTTGAATGCTCTTTGAGAAAAATCTGATGCTGAAAGAGTTAGTTGTCTTTCGCATGTTGGTGTGACCGCTGGATTGAAAAACCCTATATGACAGTATAGGTAGAAGATACATTATTTAAATATTCATAATAATGTTATCTTTCCTTTAGTTCAGAGTACATAAGCAGCTACAAATGTACTTCAACAAAATACGCACGGTACCTGCTGATCGACTCCAGTCGCAGTTTCCCCTCTGCGCATGCGTCTCTCTCCGTGTACTGTGGATTGTTTCTAGCAGTAAGTACCTACAAGTTTTATAAACAAGGGTTCAACGTCCTATACTTAGCCTCATGTTTTATTCCCTATAATCCATTTACACAATGTTCTGAACACCTAGATTTGTTCATTTGCCTAATAGATAGCATTTTCATCTGAATAATAGTATACTTTGTATACATGAATTCCGTCTATTTTGTACGTATTTGTATCTTCCTTTTGTGGAGTGTGAATTTATCGTATAATAGTATGATCATTACATTCTATTCTAACTGGTCGTAATATTTTTATAGAATTTTGTGGAAATTATATGAACTATAGATAACTAGAAAAGTAAAATCAACGGCGAGAAAAATAAATTTTGAATCTATTAGCTTGATGACTGGTTCAGGTGGACACGCAATCGGCTAATGGTATCAGTCTTCTCTTGGTCTGAGTTTGAGTGTCAAATTGTCCTCGCATCATTCTATATGGTTTACAAACACAGTTCTCTGACACAGTGATGACAGCCCTGCGAAATCCTACTCTACCTCTAAGAAGAATTAAGATTAATGTGTCATTTATTTTCCAGTGGTACCTTCAAAGAAGAGCATTCAGCTGGCACAACCGTTCAGTCCTCGTTGTGCCACTGCTGCAAGTGCTGTGCATAGTATATGCGTGTGTGTGCAGCCTGAGTCGGCTTACTGATCACAGGCATCACTGGTGGGATGTACTCGTTGGTGGCACTATGGGTGTTCTTACAGTTCTCTACACGGTAAGCAATAGGCTAAAACTCCTTTTGATACTGGTTCTACTCTCAGTATAATCACGGCCACCACCAGGATAGATTAGACCAAAACAGCAGCACTGAACGCTATCTCCAAGCATTAAGCAAATTTGATTTTATTTCGAGTCATCATCGAAAATTATGTAAAAACTGGATGAACAATTGTGCTCTAGATTAAAAAAAAACCTCTCCCAATTTCCCACTGCCACCGGCTTTGGGTCTTGCAAACAAAAAAGAAGTTGGCCGTAAAAGGAAAAATGCTGATGATAAAATCAAATCATTTATTTCCAGGTACTAGTCTTATGCAAGAACTTCTCGCAACCGACAGTAGTGAGCACCAGTGACATCTCAAGCAGTGACGGCAACAATCACCATTCGGTCAGGCGGCTACTCTCGAACAGAGAACAGCGCGTGGTAGTGCCCTAGCTAGTGGCAGTGTAAGCGAATGCTTACTCACAATGAACTTTAGTGAAGTGATTCGTGAAGATTGTGTCCTAGTACAAAGTAATTCCTCCACTGCTCGGAAGGTCTTAACAGTTTATCGCTTCAGAAAGAGGCGTTCCCCAAGGTTCGCTACTGGGCCCTGCTTTATTTGTTTTGTATTGACTTAGAAAACAACCTAGAAGTTATTTAAATTCAATGTATAGTTGAGTAGAAGCTTCAAGATAAGTTACAAAAGGCTATTGTTAAATGAATTTTGCAAACGCTTTGCAGAAATGTTAGGCATTGTTTAGGTTCAAAGGTAAACTTTTGAGCTTATTTAGGTTGTTGAATGTATAAAGGAATTCTTGAACATTTAGGTCTTCTGAAACAGGCTGTTTGGGTTTGTTCAGGCACAAATTTCTGGAATATTGTTCTAAGAATTTGTGGTATATTTAGAATTGCAAATAGTTCTACAGACAAAGTAAACTGAGCTTGAAAGTTGATTAATTTCAAGATGAAAAGTTTCATTTTCATTGTTTTCTATTAAGGAGTTATCTATTCAATGCACTATTGTACGATATTCTTCTTCATTCATTCGTCTTACGATGATTTCGCTAAAAGAATACTTAGGCAATTAAACAAAAATACCGTAGTAGTTTATTAAAAGTAATATTTCTGGGATAATTATGTTAGATGTTAGATGCTCAAGAAGAGAATTCTAAACTGAATAGGTATTAAAAAGATCTGATAAAAAGTCAACTTGCGTAAATTTTCTAATGGCTAATTACAACCAAAACAAGAGTTATAATGTTAAAAAATTAATGTCTCTTTTCTTCTTATTATATTTCAAAATAAGATAGAAAACGACAAAACATATAAACTATGATGGAAGAATTCATAATTTGGTTGAAATTTAGGTCAGTTGTGCGTAGCTATTTAAATTGATCTGAACAGAACAAAGATCTTTTTTAGATCTTAGAATAAAATGTCTGAATTAGTATTCTAAATTATTTTAAGTCTTATGGTGTGATGGGAAATACGTGTTATTCTGTACATAAGAACGAACGTTAGTTTTAGCGTAATTTTTATTCAACGTTAAATTCTAAATTTGAGCTTTTAGTAAAAACTCTAGGTAGTAGTTATTTATAAAAGATTTGTATCAGGAATTCTGGCTTCAGCTGATTAGGTAGACTTTGATTATTAAATAAGAATAATGTGCAGCTTTAATATGAAAACAATCACGTAAAAAATACCTACAAATCGATCAGTAAACGTTGAATAGCATTTTAATTTTCTGGCGACGACGTGTAAGTAGTTTTTACTTTATTCGCAAAATTTTCCGTTGTTTTTGTCAGACCTAGTCTAATATTGTTATTATGACAGGTAGAAACAGTAAATACTAAACAAACCAAAAATAAAGAAATTGTAAAATTCAGAGCTAGCAACTAGCGTTTATTCACCATAATTGTCGATGTTCTAAATTTAGAGTAACGTTCCTTCGTCTACAAAGTTTCGTCTTGGGGAATATTAATATACCAACAAAGTTTTTCAATCTGCTATTTGAACAAAGACTTATCGGATAACATAACACGAGCAGAACGGTAGAAAGAAATACATAAATAGCTAATACAAACAAAACCATCGAAGTTTATTAAAACAAATTAGATTTTAATAAACAATCCCCAAGGAATTCTTTTATCTTTAATCCCTTTGTAAAGTAAGGGAGGGGTGTTTAGAATGTTTTGTTAGAAGCATCATATTTCAAGGGACCTCATTGTATATTTACAGTAACTTTGTTTACATTGACAAATGGAATTACTCCATCATTGTAAAACTCCCCCTGTTATGCAAGGGGAGTGATGACAAATTTTGAGAAATTGGTGACAAGTTGTTTTACTTTTGAATTAAATTATTCGTGGTTTTGTTTTGTTTTCTATGACTTGTAATTTCTCAAAATAGGTTTTTCAATATAAAATTGTTTTTGTTTTGATTTTATTATCATGGGAATTGGAAAGTCATGTAAACGTGATTAAGCGATATTTAAAAAAAAAACTGTTATAAAAAAAAATATTATTCTGTATTACTACCGCACCTCGTAATACTCTTTACCAATATATTATTGTAATATTTCAGTCATTCACTAGATTTATTTACATTTTTAAATAAATGTAAGTTATTTATAAATGATACCAGTGATAGTTTTAAATCAATTATAAGATTAATTGTGAAGGGCTTGGAAGCTATGATCCCAAATATTTAATAATAACTATTATTACATATTTGTGTATCTCTTAAAGAAGCAAGCTGTAAATTGTTAATAATACGAAAACAATTTAAAGCTTGCTTCTGCGAAGCTAAAACAAAAATAATACCATAATTTGTTTTAAAAATAAACTCGAAAGCTTTGTCAAAATGTCAAATTCCAATTTAGATTTTACATTTTTTAATATGATGTAACAAACTGGATTCACGGCGTAACACTACTTATTAATTTATTAATTAACTAATATTAATAATAACGTAATAAATACAACGTTTTGACAGTATTCACTGCATAGTACCTGTCTAGTCGTAAGTTTATTAATATATTTATTATCTTCATATTAATACCGCCCACCTTTATTTATAAAATAACAATTTAACATTTTGACCACCCCGGTTGAATTTATACGACAAAAACGCTACAAACGAAAATAATTAGAGATGTACCGACTAGTTGCGGACTAAATTCACTAATAGCATATAATAAAAGCTTTTCGCCTATATTCGTAGTAGGCGATTAATCGGCTAAACCGACTAGTCGGCCTATTACTTTGTCTCTCTCTCTCTCTTGTTATTATGCTGTGATCGAAACGCAATCGTACCTAACCGTTTTACAATCAGTCTTATAACCCTTTGGTAAATAAGTAGGCCTGCTTGATCTTTCAAACGCATTTTATCGGCCTACTAATCGGCCTTTTTGCAACCAACAAAGTCATAGTCAGTCCATCACTAATGAGTAGGTATAAATACGACCGAGGCGCGAAAACATTTGTCGTATAAAACCAACCGGGGTGGTCAGAAAGTTCATAACATTTCGCCTATTTATACTATAGTCGGGTAAATTTATTTCATAATGCAAAATTAGTATTTCCTGTATATTATTTTTTAATAAGAATTTGACATTCCTGTGCATTTAGTATACTATTAGAATTAGTATTTTTTAATTTTGGATTTGTAAATATTCTGTGTAAGTGTAGATGTGCGTGATTGTTTGTATGTATGTAACTTGGATAATAAATAAATTAAACAAATTTCTATATCGTGATTTTATTTTGTGATCCTTTTTTTGATTTTAAAACTATTAGGTATGATAACTTGTAGGAAATTGGACTAATGGTATGGTTTCCAATTAAGTACCTGTTTATACGAAGGTGGGTATTTATATGAGTCTAATTTATACCGTCCATAAACCACAGTTTTACTATTCATAGTGTGCTGAACCTATGACATGGATTTTGTAAAATGACGAAAGCTGAACTGTCATTACCCACATACTTTAATTTCACAGCCACTTTTAATAACATTGAGAGAAACAGCTAATCTGTGTGCGATTCAAATGCGCAATAAAGACATAACTAATAGAAATTAGGTAGGTACCTAAACAAAAAAATACTAAAAACTCGACTACTTAAGAACTATGTGCCTATGTTCGTCCCATAATGGAGACGAATCCAAAATATTAAAAAGATGAAGAGTTTGTTTGTTTGTTTGTTTGAACGCGGCAATCTCAGGAACTACTGGTCCGAATTGAAAAAAATATTTTGTTGTTGGGTAGCCCATTTATCGAGGAAGGCCTATATAACACCACGCTACGACCAATAGGAGCCAAGCAGCAATGAAAAATGTTGCAAAGCGGGAAAAATGTACGCATACGAAGTTGCGCGGGACAGCTAGTCCATTATAAAACCCATCAATTCGTTTGGACTATAAAAATGGAAATGCAGACGCCCGAAAAATATTCTCCCATCCCTCTGACGTTGTCGGGTATAAATTGAATAGATTGTCAACAATATCTAATGAGAGAAAAGACGAAGCTCTACTCCGCTATGCAATTTCTCCACTCCGTAAGTTTCTACCAGATACGATGATCAATTTTAAATACTATCATGTCTTGTTTGGTGCTGCCTTAAGAACGGAGCAATGGCCTCCCAACGTCTCTCTTTGCCTCCGCTTTCTCCAAGTAGAACGCATCATGGTAGTCTTGAGGATACCGCAAACCCCGCAGTGCGTCCGTCCTCAAACCGCGCGACACCGCACGCCGCCCGCCGCTTGCGCGCTTGTCCCCACACCTACTCCGCAATAGGTAATAGTATCGCACACTCGATTTATCATTGTTGTAACTTTTAAAGTATTTGTCCAAATAATGTAGTTTAAAAGACAAAGTTTATCTATTAAATATATCAGAGGCAATAAAATTATTTATTTTGATATAAGTAGATCAATTTGTTCATTGCAGTGCATGGGTTGATATGGGGCATTAATAAATCTCAAAGAACTTAGTGATTGTGTGTTCCAAATACTCGTCAACAAGAGACAAACAAGGCATCGGAGAGGGTTAATACTCAGCAACGGTACCTATGTCCTCTTGTCGGGTCTTCGTTATGCTCTGCTAATCTCCTATTGACTTGTATAGTTACCATACGCTCTGTGTCACAGACACTGGACCTTAAATCGTCTGTAAAAGACGAAAGTGCCTACAAAAACCTACTCGTCAGACCAAAACGCATTTATGTGTGTATACTATGTACCTACCTAAGTATACCTACATAAGTGTATAGCAACGGCGAAGTGTTAAAATTTTCCTAAGGGAACTTGATAATAGTTGGACACGGTTCTTCATACGTATATTATGTAGGGAACTAGAGTTCAAAGCGAAACCGAAGAGAATAGTGTTCTAAAGACTCCCTGCAACTGGTGTGTAGATATTTTTTAAACAATAAAAATATTCGTACGTATTAGTTATTTGAAAGGAATATCAACACATTTTCTCCAACAATTTCAAAGTTGCACAAAGCGATTGTAGAGAATGTATAAACATACGATTATAATTAGTGTTTATTATCCCGGAATGAACGTAAATCTTCCTAGCTCTAAATTCTTTAGCTATGACAACTACTAAATTTGTAACTTTATGACGAATATTTGAAATAATAACAAAATGGAATCTGGTGTGAACGCACGTTATTATTAGATTGTCATGTTACTGTTAAAATTTTTGACCCAATTTACACGACAAGATTTGATTGAGACCGGGGAAAGTAGAGATGATTTCCACTTTCATTTATTTATACACAACGAAATGAAGAGACTGGCAGGTCGTGAAGGAAAAAATTAAGAGACTGGCAGAAGATGGTAAGCGTCACGCTAGCCCATAATGGTATCAGTGCCACTTAAATCCTTGTTTGGCAAGCATTTGAGCGTTCCTTATTAGAGACATAACTTCTTAAGTCTAATTTGCCCAATAATTACCTGCACATGCGACAGTCGGAACAGTTCATCTAAGGTGGTAAGTGGCACGGTAAAAATCTGGCAAAATACCCTGTCGCTTAAAAACACAAACATATATAGACTGCTAAAACCATTACCCTTCCCTTTTGGCTTCGCCATAGTCGCGTAAGCATCAAAATTAATAAAAGTCAGGAGGTATGTAGATAATTATTATAGTTTCTGAGAAAAACCACAAAACCAACTCGTTTGTCATACACAAAATTCCCAATATTCCCTTTCTATACCTACAATACGGCTACTTATAGTTATAGATATCTACCTTCCTTCTTTTTCTTCACTTTTAGGAAGAATCCCCGGGTTACGAGAATGTCCCGGTTACTACCTACCTACCTACCTACTATGGTATTCGCGTAAGTTTTAGTGAAAATGATGTAAGTACCTATTTACTACTTTTCTTGGATAATTTACGATAGTTACAAAGTATTTATGCCGTTGTAGTTACGCTGATAACATTGCCTAATACTTAGATATTTACTAGAATTATTATAAATTGCTGCCCATTTATCTTTAATAAACGTTTAATATTTGCTGCACCTTTGTACAATTCTTAGGAACCATTATCTATTCTATGTTAAGTAACTAGCATTGAACGATAATTTGAGGCGCCACGCCATAATTATTTACAATGTTTAACATTTCAAGGATAGATTTAAAATATAAAATGTTAGCTGTCCGTTTGTATGTTGAGATCAAGCTAATACAAAGATAAAGATACACAAATCTTAAGTACCTACTGCAACTGTAAGTGGAACCTTGTCACACAAATTATATTTTTTGCTAAGTTTAAAACTCTATTCATATTATACCATCCTCGCCTGCGGTTTCGTCCACGTTTATATCGGTTATCGCGATAAAAACTACATTGTTTTTGCATTTATATGTTACAGTTTACACTTTCCCACAGCTGTCAGCAGTCCATCCATAGTAACCTAAATTACAAACAAATAACAAAATGGCAACGCACGTCAAATGACTTTTAAAGACAATTTTTTGATAGCTTGGGTTACATAAAATTGTAATTTTCGAAACAAGTTTTGAAAAAAAAATTTAAATCGATTTAGCGGTTTAAGCTTGAAGGCGTAACAGACCAACAAACACTTATTATAATATTAGTTATGATTAGAATAGCTGTCCTAGTTGCACCCAGAGTTGACTTTAGCCCGTAGCTGAAGGATGTGTTTCTGTATCCACAAATCGAAATTTTCACAGATTTAACTTTAAAAATGACAAAGTTACATACAAACTTGCAACCATTATTTTACTCCCTTAGGGGTTGTCTTTCCAAAAACGCTGAAACACGTGCTTCTTTATTTTAAACTAAACATCCAAATTGAACTTTAAACTTAGGGGATAAATTTCCCATTTTATAAGGAACTAGCTGACCCGCGCAACTTCGTATTCGTCAATTTTTCCCGTTTTTGCAACATTTTTAATTGCTGCTCCGGCCCTATTAGTCGTAGTGTGATGTTATACCTATAGCCTTTCTCGATAAATGAGCTATCTAACAGTGAAAGAATTTTTCAATTCGGACCTTACTGTAGTTCCTGAGATTACCGCGTTCAAACATACAAACAAACTCTTCAGCTTTTTATTATTAGTGTAGATACGTTCTTAAAATTTCAAGTCTCTACCATTAACAGCTTAGGCTGTGTCAGTCAGTCAGGGGACAAAGAATTTTATCTAGATAGATATCCCTTTCATATCGTGCATGACGTCATTGGCATGTCATTTGTTATAATTTTTTCTTCCTTTCGATTTAATGGCAATCTTGCCAATTTTTAGCTTATTTCTGCCAGTATCAAATAGTACCTGCTTAAACGTTAAAATTGAAGTGCACTAAGTACTTCAATTCATACTCACGCCCTCTCTTATAATGTCTTTGCTCACACCAATAAAAAGGTTTTTTTTTATTTCTGTTTCCCAATTAATAAATTATTGTCTACCATTACAATTAAACGGCGGATGAACACGGTAATCACACAGTAATATCTTTTATTAACTACACTCAAAACACGTAACATCGACGTCAAAATTACCAATAAATAAATAAAACCACAATAAATTGAAGGACGATGAGTTGCGCCCGCATCGCAGCTTGCTTCACGCATTTCTTTTTTAATTAAGTATCCCCAAGGGGCCGAGGTATACACTTAAAATGCCTATGAAAAATGACAAAATATTAATGAGTAGTTGCCTCGTTCATTAAAAAAAGTAAACCCCAATAAAATACATTTATCACGTTTTGAACGGTGAAAAAAAAGTCCATAGGCTGTATGTATAAGATATGTAGGGTTATGTATGAGAAGAGTTTAAAATGGCGGCAAACTGATATGTCACTATTTTTACAGCTCCGCGTTTATGGTTTACATTATACTTGAAATACGTGACAGCTGGCCAAGAACGAGACTTTATGATTCAAAGAAAAAAACTAGAAAGGAATTATACTTAAAACTGGCGAATACACAGAATGTGCGAGCCATAATTATGTAATCCCTACCGAATAATATCAGAAGAAGAGGCGAAGAGTTGTAAAAATGGCGGCAAACTGGTATCGGATAGATTTTCATCAACAGATCCGCTGTAATGTTTAAGATAATTGAAATTAAACTAAATCTTTTGCATCTGTACATCCTATATTTATTACTAAACTATTATAGTGTTTATTTCAATTAGTTTATTCAAAACAAAAGTTTATGTAGTTATTTCAGTTTTTCAGACAAAAGACAAAAGTTTTAAACAAAAATTATTGATATGATGTACCTAAAAGTTTTTAGTGCTTATATAGACATAAATAAACCACAAAATACTACTAAAAATAGAAATGAATCGCAAAAATAACTTAACTAACCTATTTATATTCGAAGTACCTCATGAACTAATTTTATTGGAAACCGTGAAAAAAAACTAACTTTTTAAATATTTTTTGATGACGGGAGGCGGCTTACTACCCACTTGTTTTTGGTCACTCACATGACTAGACTGACTGGCATGACTTTCGTAGATATGAAGCGATATATGGGTGGGGTACGATTTAAACTAACGACTAAAGCAACCGTACGCGTTAGCGGCAGGCGTTAGTAAGTACCTATATCAGGTATATCTTAGTACTTACTTAATATTACTTAATATTTTTTTTAATTTTTCACATTTTTGCGATATTGGTCATAGCATGGCCATCCTCGAAAAAGGGGCTATCGAACACTAAAATATTTTTACAAATCGAACTTGAGATTATCGCGCTCAAACAAACAAATTCTTCAGCTTTACATTATTAATCGGATTTCGGACAACTCGCACTACTCTATCTGATCCCAAACTAAGCAGAGCTTGTATTATGGAAACCAAACAACTGATAAACATACTTATGTATTTCTAAATACAATATATCTATACTTAATATTATAAAGCGGAAGAGTTTGTTTGTTTGTTTGTTTAAACGCGCTAATCTCAGGAACTACTGGTCCGATTTGAAAAATTATTTTTTTGTTGAATAGCCCATTTATCGAGGAAGGCTATAGGCTATATAACATCGCGCTACGACTAATAGGAGCGGAGTAGCGACGTGAAATGTTGAAATGTTACGCATACGAAGTTGCGCGGGACAGCTAGTTATAGATAAATAACACCCAGACACAGAAAAAACCATCACACAAACTTTTATCCTGGGTGAGGGATCGAACCCACAACCTCCGGCTTAGCAGTCAGGGTCACTAATAACTACACTAACAGGCCAGTCTAATATTATTAATAAAGATGAGTAAGTAAGGCTATATCTACTTAAGTAAATTTATATTTTTATAATTAAAATAAAAGTGTTAGTAATGGTTTGTCGCCTTGGAGGCGCCTCCTGTAGAGTTAAAAGATATCATGGATAGAGACTGATGCAACTATGTGAATATCAAATATCAGTTTCATAACATTACTGTGCAGTGGTTCTACCATATTTACTTTCTATAAGCATCAATGGCCGATGCAGGTAATAAATTTACACCCGACTGGGAACATTATTACGAAAACGATAAGTAAGTACTTGGCTACATACTTATATATTAATTTAAAGCATTTCAAAATTCTCCAATTGGTAAAAAGTTGTTAACTTGTAATGTAAAATCGTGATAGAAAAGCTTTAGTATATATTAAGGGAGTCCTAGTCGATGATTCTACCACACAAACGCGCATAAGTGATTACTCCTCTGTTTGATGTCGTAAGTTAAAGCTTAAAATTAATATCAATTTGTTTTATTATAAGCTAGGCCTGTAGACAACCATAATTGAAAATAAATGAATATTTTGAAAGTTATAAGCCTTAAAACATTGGAATTTCGCCAAAATTATTGTTCAAATTGTTATTTTTTTTAAATATTAATTTATTTTTAATTATGGCTATTTACAAGCCTAGTTTATGATAAAACGAAGTGATGTTAATTTTAAGCTCTCTGTAAGCTTTGCTTTGTACTCGTAAGTCTCCAATCTTCTCGCATGTCTTGCTTTGCGTTCATCCTGGTATCATGGAGTGAAGTGGACCATTCAGTGCCGTTTTTATTCGGTCTGTAAAACGCATAGGTAAGAAAAAATCTTGTTCTTGGTCGTGACACTCTTGGTAGAATGGTCGTGGTCGTCTCGTCAGGGTTGGTGACACGATCAACAAGTTCTCGCCATTCCTCTCGCACTAGTCATCCTCGTACATTTATGGAGTGGACCATTTAGTGCTGTTATTTAACGCATAGGTAAAAATATGTAATATAATTTTCAGATAAATTTGGTAACTAAGTAATACTTTAAACTTTTTTATATAAAACACAAAGCTAAATAAACAAGAGCAAAATAATAGAATACATATTTCGTTTCTCAACATGTTGACTTAATAAAATGTATTTCACAGACACACAATATTTTAAAGTTAATTTATTGGTCATTGGCTGATTTCACGTGCTATAATCCATGTCCAAGCTTTAAGCTACCTCGAAATTTCATCTAAATCAGCTATAACACACAAACAAATCTTTCTTTTTTATAACATAAGTAATAGATGACCCGCGTAACTTCGTCTGCGTCATTTTTCCCCCTGTTTGCAAATTTATCTCTTATTGGTTCGTAATGTTATGTAGCATAAAGCTTTCTTCGATAAATGGGTCATCCAACACTAAAATAATTTCTCAATTCGAACCCGTAGTTGCTGAGCGCCGCGTTTAACCAAACAAACAAACTATAAGTATAGAATATAAATAAAAAGTATTTGATGAAGTGAGCGCAAGCGAATCCCATAAGCTGACACAGGTACTCAGGTACTTGAAGCCATAATTTGCAAGTGATGTGCACACCACCGAAGACGGTATTAACAAATGCTAATCGTTACAAATGCAGGGCTGACACTACATTGTATTTATCACATTCAAAACAAAAGTCAACAATATTTAAAAAAAAATAGTTACTAAGTAGATATCGTAGAATTCCTCAGCATAATTGACCCAGGGGTGGAAGGGGGGTGGTAATTTGGGGGCTGAACTCTCTCCGAAATTTGACTGCCTCTGTAGCGCGGTGGAAGTGTGTCCGACTGTTACGCAAGGTTCGGTTCGGTTCGGTTCCCACACGGGACACCACTTTGTGTGATCCTCCTGATTTCTGTCACACAGGTTTCGAACCTAGTACAGACTCCAGCTCTCACTAAGGTACTTAAATCTTACGCTGCTTAATATAAGAATATATTAATATATTTTTAATACTGTACGTTTTTGAGAGGAATAAATATGTTATTATTATTATTATCCACAAATTGTTGTTCCGGATCTGGGTGTAATTTGTATCCGTGACTTGTATGTTTGTAAAGTTCCTCGCGACACAGGGCTTGTATCCTACTGCGGGAGTCATGCTTATCCTAAAAAATAAGTACATATTCGGCCGGCGTTTAAATTATACCTACCACCTAAAACCTTTTGTCCACAAAGTAAGAGACGCAGTCCCCTTGCGTAAGAATAGGTTTTAAGTTCTTACGCAAGAGGCGTATCAAGATCCACTGCGTAGTAATAAAATTAAAAAGAAAAAGACTGCGCCTTTTTCTTTTTAATTTTATTAAATGGGAAAGTAAAGTATTTGCAATATTTTACCATAAGTACAACCCTAGCGTCACTAGCACCAAGCTCACATAGTCTCTTAACCGTTCAGTATAAAATAGTGTATAAAAATAGAGTAAAAGTGTATAATCACGAGTGTAGGGACTGTAGGGAGACATAAATCCTGTCGTGACCGAGGACGCCTACGGAACTTCGTAGGTAGGTACTGCGAACAGTGAATATCAAAATGTCAGTGTGAAAAATGAAAATTATCACAGATGTTAAAGAAATACTTTTGTCTCCTTATATTCTATTCTTATAAAAATCAATTCTATAATCTATACTAATATTATAAAGCGGAAGAGTTTGTTTGTTTGTTTGTTTGTTTAAACGCGCTAATCTCAGGATCTACTGGTCCGATTTGAAAAAATCTTTTTTTGTTGGATAGCCCATTTATCGAGGAAGGCTATAGGCTATATAACATCGCGCTACAATTAATAGGAGCGGAGAAGCGACGAGAAATGTTTCAAAAATGGGGAAAAATTACGCATACGAAGTTGCGCGGGACAGCTAGTCATTAATATTAACTTTTGTATCTAACGTAACCGCATCGATTTAGTGCATTAAATTGTAAGCAGTATGTTACGGTTCACAATCTTACAGTCCGTATTATTTTCGATCACTCAGTATTTCTTTCGCCCAATATTGGGATGGTTATCTATACTTATAATAAATCTGTAGAGAGGTCAATTCTGTACATGCAATATATTTCCAAAATAACTATCAGGGGGTGATTAGGGATCGATACTGATGCCAAAAATGCAATCAGTAAAATGTTTGTCTGTCTGTCTGTCTGTCTGTATAACCGTTATAGAAACAAAAACTACTCGACGGATTTTAACGAAACTTAGTACAATTATTTTTCATACTACTGAGTTGGTTATAGTATACTTTTCATCACGGTACAATCAATAGGAGCAGAGCAGTGAAGGGAAATGTTGGGAAAACGGGAGAAGTTACTCCATTTTTTAAGCTGCCGTCGCGTGTGCAACCTTAATGGTTAAAGCTACACAGAAATCATGTATGACGGAAATGTTCTCCTTAAAATTATATAAAAAACATCCTACGACAGCATATGTCTCTCTTTTATGGTTGACTCACAATATCACGTATAACTCCCAATAGCATAGCAGTTCGAAGCTTTCTGATTATATTTGTCTACTCTTACGTTTATAACACTCTCAGTCATCCCTAATTACAAAAGTTAACATAATTAACTATTCCATTAAAAATAATCATAGAAATCGGTATATAAACACCAAAGTTATACATGAAATACGCTAATAATAAGCCATCGCGCGTGAATACTGAATCATGCTATCTATCATATATGCCAATAATAATGCCGTGTGGTGCCGGCTTAAGAATAGTACCACCCCGTCTCTTCCCGAGGGTGTCGTCAAGGCGACTAAGGGATTTCACTCCGGAGGACGGGCAGCAGCGTCCTCTGCGTACTTAAAGCCTTACTGCGATCGCCAACCCGCTCGCCAAGCGTGGCGATTATGGCAATTACCCCCAGGATCTACATACCAGTAGGTTCTACTGGGGAGACCCGTGCCCAGCAGTGGGCCATCATATGGGTTGATATGATCATATATATATATCATTTATAGTTTATTTTTTCCACAATTAGCCATTATCTTTAATTGTAACCCATGGAATACATAACTTCACGCTAAAACTATCAGGAGCCATACACAACAATTTTAAGTTTCATAAGAACAGTTATTTTGACGAGGTATGTAGCGAACAGTGTAGCCTCGAAGCTATGCTAGCAGTCTTTGACGACGGAGTCTCAGGCTCGAACCTGATGTCTGATTAGGTTCTTTTGTATTTTTTTTAAATTGTCTTTGCCCTTTTTTAATATTTTTCTCAATGGTATAGTTATTTTTTTCGACCATAGGTAACTGATTTGCTTCGGTTAATATTTTTTTATATTTAAAATCAAATGAAATATGCACTTATGTAAGATATTTATAGGTATTGCATGCACTGCTGAGAGTAATGAATTAATCGTAGTAGAAATGAAAAACAATATTACATTACAATTTAACAAGTATTCGATATTTTTCAGAATTGATGTGTTCGTGCTCAAAAAAAAGACATTACACACGTAAAAAAAAAAACATATAGCGCCATCTATGAAATCAAATTGGTCACCGTGATCAAACAATTCCTTATTTGTGAAAACATTTATTAGGGTATTGGTGCTTGCGATGACGGATTCGTTTCTTGCTGAGTGGCAACATTCTCCTCCTATTTATTTAATTAAATTGATTAAATTAATAAAAAAACATTAAGCATTAGAAGAAACTTCACTGGTTTTGAAAGTAGATGGCGTTGTATTCAATAATGTTCTATACTTAGTAAAAGAAGTTTTAAAATAGTATTAAAAAGAAACATGTTGCTATCATTTTTAGAAATGTTTGTCTGTCTGTCCATTTGTTTGACCACGCATCACACAGGTGCATCGAGGATCATGTTTTGGGGTTATGGTTGGATATCAAGTGTTCATCAATTCAACGATAATGAATAACTCATCGGCCAAGTGTGAGTAGTTCGGGTGACGGGAGGAGGGGGGTGGGGTGTCATTGTCTGTCAACGCGGAGTCTGGGGGAGGGGGAGTCTATGTCTTTTTTTCTTACTTGCATCATTGTAACATATACGAGAGGTACTCTCTTATATGTAAAGTGGGGATGTGATTTTTTTCTCACCTACGCCATCGTGTGGGGTATCATTAGATAGGTCTTTTAAAAAGCGTTCAGGGTTTGTGAAGACTATTTTTAGATTTAAGGATTCCTTTGTGTAATATTAGGCTTTATAGTGAACATTTTTGTTAGAGTCAAGTGTTCCCCTGCCAAATAAATGGTTGATGTTGGGTATATGAAAAAAATCACGGTAGTAGTATAAATACTAAAATTATAAGGAAAACTATCACAGTTAAGTACTTAGGCTTTACAAGTTTACTATAAACATCTGACCAAATGGGAAGTACCATAATTTTAGTACAAATTCTATTGAAAATTATTAGGTATTCAGTAGGTATAACGTTGAAAAAATGAAACAAAAACAACAGAAAACCCACTTCTTAAGCCGCGCACCAAATTAACTATATGAATTAATAGAATAGAAGGAAATAATTTTTAATAATAGATTTTTTTTTATTTAGTATACAGAAGACACATGTATAGACATTATTATAATTTAACAGGAAAAGTCATGCAGAAGATAAAAAAAGCAATAAATAAAACAGTAAAATAATAAAAATAACAATAGACAAAAAGAAAAGAGACTCAAGTAACACACATTAATGACAGAAAAAAACAGTAAACGAATACCTAAAGAGTCTGTATTTGGTACTAATTTATTTTCACAAAGCTTTTGGGTGTTGAAGCTATCAATAGATGACTATATGATGATTCTACGCTGCTGAATCATATCGCGGATCACCCGACAGTACTGTTTCCAACATATTTACACAGAAGTTATTTCGTAACATACACTACCTTAATTTAAACCCAACTTTCACGCGAACGAAGTCGCGGGAACAGCTAGTTAAAGGAATAAATACAAAAAAACCGCTGAATAATCGTTAAGTAAAAATTGCTATTTATGTGCTTACTTACAATTTTAGATGCAGTTTTTAGATAATTCATATTAATAAAGCATTTAGTTTCTTCTTAACATAAAAAAGGAATGCAAATGCAAGCAGCCTTTTCGACAACAGTGTCAGATATTCTTCCGAGAAATATTACCTAATGTTAAGTTAACGTATCACTGTGTTTCGGTTGAAGAGCACTGTTGCAAGTGTAATTTTTTTGTAAAATGACGACTCCCGCAGTAGGGTACAAGCCCTGTATCGCGGGGGACTTTACAAACATACAAGTCACGGACACAAAATACACCCAGATTCGGAACAACCATTTGTGGATCACACAAAGTGGTGTCCCATATGGGAATCGAACCCACGACCTCTTGCGTAGCAGTCGGATACACTCCAACTGCGCCACAGAGGCAGTCAAAATTACTGGGCAAATGAGATTTACTAATTATAATGTCTCTAATGAGGAGCGCGGTACAGTGACATTCAGATCTTTGCCAAACAAGGATTAGGGCGACACTGATACTGTTATGAACTAGCGTGGCGTGACGTTTACCATCAGGCGCACGACTTGCTCGTCTCTTTATATCGTTGTAAAAATAAATGTTTAGAGCCACTGTCTTCATAAGACAGCTAGGTTGTAGATGTTGTGCACGATATGATTACTGATAACATCGAAACATGTCCTGCGGTAGCTTGTCTTTACTACATGGATCGTGTGGGCACGAGTGTTGTGTCTATGAGATTTTGTTTTTTGACCTATTGTTTTTTTTTTTGGAAATACTTTCGAATAATCCGTTAAGTACACTGTACAACCTACGTTGAAGTGGTTCTATGGTCACGTTCAAATTTGTTTTTTTTGATGAAGCGAAGTACATGGTTAGATTTTGGTAGGGGCTCTTACGTACCATAAAGGCCCCTACCAAAAACATAATTCATCAAAAAAAACAAATTTATAACGATCCCAACTGCCGTAAGTCGTAGGGCACCGCTAATGGTTAAAATCGGTGAAAGAAACCTTCATATCCTATGTTCCTTAGAGGACTAATGATCTCATGGGTTTTAATTGCCGTATTCAATTATTGACAAAACATTTCTCACGGCTTTATTCTTGCGAACTTGGCATTAAATGTATTCTATTTCAAATTTTGTCTGACGTTCATAAGCCTTGCATTTTGTAACCTAAGTGAATAAAGTACTTTGACTTTTGACATATTTATTATCATATTTTTTATATATTTTATCTTTTTTTTTCATTTACTATTCCCGGACTAGGGTACAAAAGGTGTCGCGGGGGACTTTACAAACATAAAAAATACATACCTACACAAATTACACCCAGACTAGGAACAACAATTTGTGGGTCAAACAAAGTGGTATCACGTATGGGAATCGAACCCACGACCCCTGGCTTAAGAGTCAGGATCACTAACCAACAGGCAGTATTTGATTATAAACATTAATTTTATTCAAACGATTGTAAAAACCGCATCAAGATCCACTGCGTAGAAAATTTTTAAATTAATTTTATAAAACTGAAGAGTTTGTTTGTTGAACGAGATAATCTAAAAAACGACTGGTTCGAATTGAAAAATTCTTTTAATGTCGGATAGCCTATTTATCGAGGAAAGCTATAGGGTATATATAATATCTCGCTAAGACTAATAGGAACGAAGCATCAATGAAAAACGTTGCAAAAACGGGGAAATAGACGCAGACGAAGTTGCGCGTGTCAGCTAGTGTATAAACAAAACTTAAAGAGACTTACAAATGTGGAAGATTTTACTTTCTACTGTGTAAATAACAACACCTACTTAATAGTAGTAGGTAATTAGGTCACCAACTGCATCTAGCTTCCAAGCCCTTTCTTTCTCTTAGTTAGGAAGGGCCACCGGCTAATATTTGCACTTTATCGAACAGTTAGTAATTGAATCAATCCACAAGAATGTAATCGGTATTAATTGCATTTCCCTATTGTTTGTTAGTACAGTTTGTTTGATTATAATACCTTTCGTAATTTGTTCGTTATATTAGCACTTTTTATTTAGGTATCTGTGTCATTTGTTAAGTGAAGACTTAAGGGCAACGTATGCAACGCGCCTTTAGTAGGTACGGTTAGTATGCCCTGTTGCATCTTTCTTACTTTTTCAAAACAAAACAAATACAATACAAATAATAAACAAAATATAGTCCTACTCCTACACTATAGTGTAGGGCTATATTTGTTTGCGACAGCCCTTGTACTTGTACCCTAGTCATAACTATGGTACACGTACAAGGGCTGTCGCGAGGTGCTTTACAAATATAGAGATTCTAGATAATAGATACAAAGTTCAAGTGATTAGGTATTTATTTTATTTTCATATTATACAATTTCTTTATTAATTATATTAAAGTTTCTATTAATTTATATTGAATTTTCTATAAATATTCTATTATTTTAAATGTGGAATACCTAAATGTTATAAAGGGTCTTTCAAATAGAGCGGGTCGATATTAATAATCTGTGGCGGCCATTTTGATTTGGCGGCATCTGTCAAATCTGTTTTTTCTTATTCAGTCACTGATGCCAAATCACCATGGCAAGTTACACGGTTGAGCAGCATGTGCAAATGATAAAACTTTATTATCAAAATGAGTGTTCGTTAGTGAAAACGTTGCGCGCATTGCGCCCATTTTACGGCAGACGCGGTGGCCCTTCAAAGTCTACTCTCCAACGATTGGTGACTAAATTCGAGACGACCGGTTCGGTAAACAACCAACCAACACCTTTACGTCAAAGGAACGCCAGATCGGCCGAGAACATCGCCGCTGTACGTGAGAGTGTTCAGGAGACTCCGAAGCAGTCGATTTCTCGCCGTGCACAAGAACTCGGCCTTTCGCAGACTTCAACTTGGAGAATTTTGCGTCGGGACTTGGGTCTGCATCCATACAAGATCCAACTGACCCAGGAGCTCAAAGTTAATGACCATAGACAACGCCGTGTGTTCGCTGAATGGGCGTCGGAACGCTTGGAAGAGGACCCCGATTTTGGCCAAAAAATAATCTTTAGCGACGAGGCACATTTTTGGATGAATGGTTTTGTTAATAAGCAAAATTGCCGTATATGGGATGACCACAACCCACATGAGGTTCACCAGATAGCAATGCATCCAACATAACGCAGGCCATCGCTCAGATTCAGCCGGATCTATGCAGCAGAGTCATTAAAAATTGGACCTCTCGGATTTGTGCCACCATGCGAAGCCGCGGCGGACATTTGAACGATGTCATATTTCATGCATAATGGCATAAACGGGCCTTTCAAATAAAAAATAAATTTCGTTAATATCTCACACACATCTAGTTTTATTCAATTTTAACATCGACCCGTCTTTGTTGAAAGACCCTTTATTTACGCATCATTGTCATATGTCATACCTACTATAATATAATTAATATTAGTATTATTTTATTATTCTAGTGAATAAATGCCTTAATTTGATACCTACACGTAAGTTTAGGCTTTTGTATGTGCGAGCCACATCCGCATAACATTTTATCCCTATATCTGACCGTAGCCGTAGGCCCTGTATCAAAATCAGTTTGGGGGCTAGGTGCTCAAAGCTAGACGACCAAAGAGGGTGAGGAGAGGTTGCAAAACTTGCGTTTCGGGCCCTTGCCGCTTGGGAACCCGATCATGATATAATTTATATGCCGGTAGCTTCACGAGAAGATAGAAAATGTAGGTACTTTGTAAGCTTAATCTTTTATTTGCCCTTAACCTTTACCTTTGATACCTTTTATTTGCCCGACGTTTCGATCGAATTGCACCGATCGTGGTCACGGGTCGACTGGTGACCACGATCGGTGCAATTCGATCAAAACGTCATATCTTTAAATAATTCACGCGATTAAATCCCGAAATATATGTAATTGGAGCAATTCTGCGTGAAAAAGTAACTATCTAACGAACATCCAGACTTCCATCCTAACTAACTTCGGCAATATTTATTTTAGATGACCTTTCAATGTCTTTTCTGACTGCCTCTGCGGCGCGGTGGGAGTGTTTCCGACTGCTACGCAAGAGATCGTGGTTTCGATTCCTACACGGGACACCACTTTATGAGATCCACAAATTGTTGTTCCGAGTCTGGGTGTAGTTTGTGTCCGTGACTTGTATGCTTGTACAGTCCCCCCGCGACACATGGCTGGTACGCTATAGAGGAGTCGTCAAAAAAAAAAAAAATTGACCGAGATTGACTCTATTATCTATTACCAACTATGGTTATAAAAAGGCGGGCAAACCGATCAACTTTCTTTAGGGTTTTTTTAGTTAAACTCTGCGACTAGTTAGTGCATTTCTAGTAAGTATTTAAACTAGTAAATACTAGAAATGCATGCTCAGGATTAACAGGGTTGTCAGTCATTGTTGGATATACAAACCTTACTGATATCCACTTTCTAAACATAATTAACATAGCAAAATACCCTTGCTTTAGTCGATGCTAAATAAATCGATGTGAGATCGGTATCGTATCTGTGTAATAATCACAGATTGTTATCAACAACCGTTGCCATGACGACCGAGTTTATTAACAAAACAATAGGAACTATAGTCACATTTCACAAGCAATATTAGACTTTACTTATATCACATAAAGTTCAAATTCTAAAAGGTTGACACTAGCAATGCTTTAGTAATTTAGTGAAAGGATTTTATCATTTAACGCGTTAAAGATAAAGTCAAAAATCGTTTGTAGGAATTTAGTATGTTCCCTTTGCGTGTACTGGACCAGTAAGAATCAATTATCGATATCAGATGTTGCATTTTATTGCTTAAATAGGGTCAAGTGACAACCCTAGAGTATTTTAACAAGTTGAAGTATCTTTGGTCCGCCCCTAGAGTATAGCCACATCTGCTTACAAACGCTAAAGCTAACGTACTGACTAGTTGGCCTAAACACCTATGATTAATGTGTTTAGGCCGACTAGAAAGAAGAAAGAAAGAAAGAAAAGTTTCTTTATTGCCATAAAATGACGTACACAAAAAAATATATATAAGTCTTAATCATTAACATATACCTACAATGAGTTCAGTTGGCACGTCATTCAGGTTTGGGCTTTGATATAGTATTTTATTTATATCTAAAAAAACCGTAATTGCAAGTCGCATATCGGGTCACGCACAATGTAGGGTTCCATAGTCCCCCCCTCCACCGTCCAATTAATGCGGCTTGAAAGTGAATTTACTGTTGTATTTGTTTCATATCTACTTATGACGATTTTCTAAAGCTTAATATTTTACAAACGGATACCTAAATCTAAAAATGGTCTTCACAACCCCTAAACGTTTTTAAATTATCTATCTAATAATAACATCCCCCGAAGGGATAGGTGAGAAAAAAAATCACATCCCCACTTTGCATACCTATAGAGGAGATAATTTTATTCTTTTACTTTGTCGGCGTAAGTATTGTGTATCCACGTAAAATTACAGCCTTCTAGCTCTAACAGTCTCTGAGCTAAGCTGCGGATGGACGGACGGACGGACAGGGCGAAACTATAACTATAACTTTGATTACGTTCGCATAGAAAGTCGAACTATCTTATCGTATGATGATTAATAAGGGTTCCGTTTTGCCATTTTGGCTATGGAACAATAAAAATGGATAAAAATAAATCTACTTCTCTTTAAACAACTGTCTCAAAAATTATTACTTGGTAGAAAACTTCGCAAGCCCCTTTTTGCTAGTTATAGACTATGTTATTGATATGGAGCTCAAAATTTTCGGCTCCAAAACGACTACGAATTTTAATTCACGGTCCATTACACAGTTGGTTATAACTTCTTGACATACACGCACTACACACACAATATCATACATGCACTACACACACAGTTACACACTACACACACTAAAATACACACATAAATAACTAAAAAATATTACATAAGTTTAATATTAAATCCAAACCACGTGCTATTTTAAACCAAATTATTTGTAAGGGACGGGACTGTCTTTCCCTAACACAGGCTATTCAGTAGCCTAGCTGGGAAAACAGTGCTCAACCATATGTTCATTGTAGATTTAATAATAGTACCTAAGTGAAATCTACGAGTATTTAAGAACTTCATGTAAAATCTTGCAATCTCCTTTTACATAAATAAATATTTATATTATTATTATTATTACTTCAGCTAGTGTGTCTATACATTTACTAAGAAATAGCGTGTCCAGTTGTCTCTACGTGCACCCTCAATTCGATAGCGTGATGATACGACATCGTAGAGGTAATGAGATTGTATACAATTTTTATCAACCTGTAATCTAATTGTATAAGGGGTGCTCGTTAAGTATTTAGTTCAATTTGTTTTTGTTACTTAGGGGTTGTTGCCCTTATGTGATGTAACAGCGTCTTACAACTTACAGGGGGTCAATTCACGTATAGGAACATATCGCGGCTGTGAAAAACCGACAGACAAACAAGTCAGCAATAGCGGAACACTTGCTGGATGCGGGAACCAATCACTGGATTGAACTACACAAACCTCTCTACTGACCGTCACTATTACTCCAGGCTGGCGAGGGAAGCGGTTGAAATCAAAAAACATTGTTTTTAAATTTTCGCGATTTTTATACATATTAGTTATATTTCGGGACTTAATCGCGTGAATTATTCAGTCGAGCCGTGACCACGATCGGTGCAATTCAATCGAAACGTCGGGTAAATAAAAGGTTCGTACCTTTAAATAATTCACGCGATTAAGTCCCGAAATATAACTAATATCAAAAAACATGTCAATTTCAACCGAGAAGACGGATACTGTTTGACAACAACGTGGAATCCCGTGATCAGCAAGTGTATACACCGCCGAACAAACATTACACGCCAGTGTGCAGATGTCCTTAGTGTTGTGTGTCGAAGTACCGACAGTTCCGTAATAGTGAATGATAAAAATCAAGCGAGGGTAGTTTCCGAAACCCGCGCTTCACGGAGGCGACGTTGAGCTCAACTAGTCAACGGCCGTTGCAATACGGTCGAAACGTCGGGTAATAAACAAGGTATTTTACCTTAAATTATTCACGCGATTAAGACCCGTAATACATATATTTTCATAAAGTGCAGTTGCAGTTCAGTTAGATTAAAACGGCCATTTTACTTGTAACTTTAAAATCGATCTCAAATACGCTTGTATCAAGTATGCGTCTCGATAGCGCAATAACGACATTCTAGTACGGTGCGCAAGCGTTTGTAAGATCGATCCCAAAGTTACAAGAATACGAAAATGGCCGTTTAAATCGAAACTTAACTGCAACTGAACTGCAACTACACTGCTTTAAATACGTATTTGACCCGCTGGTCAGTAGTATACAGCAGGGATGTTATGGAGCTTCGACTCCGACTCCGAAAGGTCTCTCCTACTCCGGAACTTCCGATTGATTTTACACCTCCGACTCCGACTTCGGTTCCAACACTTTTAAATCGGACGTTCCTATAGTTAATTTATGCATAATAAGTGTATGAAGGAATGAATTGTCACGGATTCCCTATGATCGTGAGTTCGAGTCCCGGCCGAGCGATTTTTTTCTTTACACATATAATATGACTCAATAATATTTTCTTAAGCCTCAACATATTTGTCTTCTCCCACCACCACCGACTCCGATTCTGACTTCGACAAACTAAATTGAAAACTCCGAAAATTTGAAATTTCTGACTCCGACTTCGGTTCCGATAAAACCACTTCCGTAACATCCCTATAGTAGGGATGTTACGGAGGTAACAGTAAGGGTAACCGGTAACATTAGTACATAAGAATCATATATTTACAAAACAAACGGAGATAGCATAGTCTGCCTTTATATACCATTGAACCCGCTAACTACAGTTCATTCATCGGGGACGTTACTGCTGAGCCACCACTACTGTAAAATGCACACCCGTCCCTTACACAAATCACCGAGTCATAGGCGTACCCAGAATCCTTTTTCGGGGAGGAGGGGGTGGGACGTAATTTCGTGGGGGAGGAGTATTTGGTACAATTGACTAAATAAAAAAAAGTACATTCTTCCTCTTATATTCCCATTCAATTTACCATCTATAGTCCTTTATATTATAAAGCGAAAGAGTTTGTTTGTTTGTTTAAACGCGCTAATCTCAGGAACTACTGGTCCGATTTGAAAAAATATTTTTTTGTTGGAAAACCCATTTATCGAGGAAGGCTATAGGCTATATATCATCGCGCTACGACTAATAGGAGTGGAGCAGCGACGAGAAATGTTGCAAAAACGGGGAAAATTTACGCATACGAAGTTGCGCGGGACAGCTAGTAATATTATAAAGATGAAGAGTTTGTTTGTTTGTTTGAACGCCATAAACTCCGGAACTACTGGTTCGTATCAAATAAATATTTTACTGTTAGGTAACCTATTTATCGGGGAAGGCTATAGGCTATATAACATCACGCTACGACAAATAGGAGCGGCGGAGCAATGAAAAATGTTGCAAAAACGGAGAAAATTGACGCAGACGAAGTTGGGCGGGTCAGCTAGTATATAAAACCGTCTTAAAAATCCAACTTGTAATTTTAAATTTATGATAATGAATCAGAAGTTCAAAGATATGCGATGTAGGTCGGGACGAGTGTCGCTATTTCTATTCATTTTGTACGGCAGCAATTAGACGCCGGTGCATACGACTTGAGTTACAAGCTTATAGCGATTACCCACTTACTTAAATTTTAACCTTCGAATCAAATAAGGAATGTTATAAATAAAAAGAGCAAGAAGACTACAAAAAATAAACATGTTTTGATAAATCTATACTAATATTATAAAGCTGAAGAGTTTGTTTGTTTGAACGCGATAATCTCAGGAACTGTATGTGAATTGTATGTAACGAATTAACTCAAAAACTATTATACCGATTTTAAAAAACCTTTATAGTGGAGAAAAGTCCGTGTGAAGCCGGAGCGGGCCGCTAGTATTTCAATAAAGGTATAACCTATCACACTACTAATTTGTTCTACAATTAATACTACAAAATACTTAAAATATAACTAAGTACTTCAAAACTCTTCACAATAATTTGATTTCGTACTCATTATTCTCTGCTCAGTAAGATAAATGCAGGCGATTTCCATACATCCATAATGGTTTGATTGCAGTAATAGTTCATATTGCGTCTCTAATGCTTTGTAGTATGGCAGCTTCGTTGCTCAAGCATAATTATTTCGAAGAAGCTATGATCATAGGTCTTGGTGAGATGCGGGTATATAAGTAAAAGCTTTACTAAGCACTTTGTTTTACGTAGATATTAATGGTACACCTATTCAAACACGCTCAGTACTTTTGAAAGAGTTATAAAGTTCAGTGGGTATCGCTTGAGTATTCGGAAATAACATACCTGCTTAAAGACAAGTACGGTCTGGTAGTTGTAAAAATGGCGGCAAACTGACATGTCGCTATTTTTACAGCTCCGCGTTTAAAGTGTAAAACAGTGTAATATATACTTGAAATACGTGATAACTTGACAGGAACGAGACTTTGTGATTGAAAGAAGAAAACTAGAAATAAATTATACTTGAAACTGGCGTATGCACAGAATGTGCGAGCCATTATCTCTGCCGAATAATATTGGAGGGAAGAGGAAAAAAAAAGTACGGTCTGGACTTTAAAGACAATCACATAGTTGGAATTTGACAGATCAGGAGGCCTAACGCCATTTTTTTTTTTTGGCGTGATTGTTTATGGAGCCAGAAACGTCTATTTAATCCACTCGTTCCAGAAAATCGTCCGTGGGTTTAAACATCTTGTTCTTATCTAAAAAATAATTAGAATAGTCAATTTAATAAAACAAATAATGAAATTTAATTAAATGGAAAATTCATGAATTTCGTTATAAAGAAAGAGAGTAGGCCTAGAGTTTTTCTTCTTATTTTTGAGTTGGTGACTGTCTATTTAATTTTCTTATGACGTAGAGAACAGAACTGCGCCATACTACATTCTAGAGAGTGATCAATTTTGTGAGATTATAGAGCAGTCCAGCCGCCCTAGACAAATGGCATTCTATTCGACTAGAGTTAACGCTAATCGAATAGGATGACGTCGTTGCGCGCGCAACACTGAATATTGTTAACATGATATTAGCAGTTGTGCGCTCGCATCGATGTCATTCTGACGTCATTTTATTCGATTAGCGTAAACTCCAATCGAATATAATGCCATTTGTCTAGGGGCCCTGGTCTCTACGTCAATGGGTTTTCAGACACGTACAGGTTAACCTTACTAATAGAAAAATAAAAAAGTAAACATAAAGTGTTACTTTATGACCAAACGGCGGAATAAATAACATGTTTCATCTTTTCTTACGTAGCAGCGAATTCATTCATATTTATTCAATATTTTGAATATTTCATAACTACAAGAATTTAAATTTAAATATCGTACTAACTATTGCATCTAGCATCGCATAAATAATAAACGATATACCGAATGTACCACTGGAAATATAAATTTCTTGCTCATAGCTTTTTAACTGGAAGCTAAATCATGGAGACTATTGCTGCACTAACTATTCAATATATTTTATTATTCATGTATGGTGTAAAGCATAAGATTATCTTAGGGATAAACAGAAGTGAGCCGTGTGGTACCGGCTTAAGAATAGTGCCACTTCATCTCTTCTCTTCCCGTGGGTGTCGTCAAGGCCACTAAGTATTGCAACGGCCGTGGTCTTTGGCAGTCTACCCTCGACAACAGCCGGCAGCTCAACAAAGGTAAATTAGCTTTAAAATAAAATATTTACACGATTAAGACCCGTAGCTTATGAAATTATATGATGTGTACAAATCGTTGTTACGAACATATATATTGGTTTTATAATATTAACATATTATAAAACCAATATACACTGACGGACTCATAAACTGCATCAAAGTTCATGTTTACTCTAAAAGGATTTTTTTATAATAAGTATGCAAACTTTTTAGATTAAATTATATAAATATGGAAAGACTGGCTCTTAATCTTAAAAAAAAATTAAATTTAAAAATAGAACTGCGGTAAAACAAATGAATATAGCCGGGAAAAGAAAATTTACTCGTAGTATCAGATTTGCGTGTTATTTATAGCAAAGTTTTAAATTAATTCTCATTGATTTTTTTTGTTTGGTCAATTGAATTATTGTTACCAGCATAATTGTTGGGTTAGTTTTTTAACACATCGAGAGTTTTTGAACCATAATATGGATACTTCGTCCGAACAAGCGGCACAAATTGTAGCATTGGTGCGGGAGGGCTTGGATCAACGAACGATTGGTAGAAATTTAAATTTAAACCAGTCTACGGTTTGTAGAATATACAGAAGGTTTGTAGAGACAGGTTCTTACAGGAGGAGACGTGGTACAGGCAGAACTCGAGCAACCACAGGTCGTGATGACCGATTTATTGTTACAACTTCCCTGCGAAATCGTTTCCTCACGTCAGTTAACATCAAAACCGAGCTTAATGAAGTGCGTGGAAAAAACGTGTGTGCACGAACAATAAGAAGAAGGTTAAAGGAAGCGGCTATCACCCCTTTTAGACCAGCAAATGGTCCAAAGTTGTCTGCAGCTCACAGACAAGCTCGCTTAAGATTTGCGCGTCATCACCTGAATTGGACAGAAGAGCAGTGGGCCTCTGTATTGTTCACGGACGAGTGTAGGACATGTTTATATGGTGCAGATGGTCGCAGAAGAGTCTATCGTCGACGTGGGGAGCGATATGCTCAAAGTTGCATTGAGGAGCGTGTTCCTTTTGGAGGCGGTTCATGTATGGTCTGGGGTGGCATATCGATGAACGGGCGAACAGAACTTGTGTTCATAGACATGGTCCGTCAAAACGGTAATAGAGGGGGTTTGACAGCACATCGCTACATAACAGAGATATTAGAAGATCACGTGGTGCCTTACATGGGATTCATAGGCGAAAATTTTACTTTAATGCAGGATAATGCCCGGCCGCATGCAGCTGCACAAGTTCAACATTATTGCGAAGAGGTTGGGATACGTACAATGAATTGGCCAGCACGCAGCCCGGATCTTAATCCCATCGAGCATGTTTGGGACAATTTAAAAAGAGCTGTATATGCGAGAAACCCTTCGCCTACGACAGTGGCAGCACTAAGAACAGCACTTTCAGAAGAATGGGACAATATTCCGCAAGATCTTTTAAAAACCCTTATAAAATCTATGCGGAACCGATTAGAATCCGTAATAAGGGCACGTGGGGGTAATACACCTTATTAAAACACAAATAAACCCTTGCATAAAGTTTGTGTCTATTGTTAAAACCAATTTTTTAATTAAACAATTTTTCCTTAAACTTCTGTTTTTTCTTCAAAAAAGGTCTTAAGGTCCTTTCCAGTACATAAACTTAAACTTAAAGATATGATCCTACGCTGTTTTAAAGTTCACGAACCAATCTAGAGGTTTCAATTTAAATCTGTATAGAAAGTTTGCATACTTGGTTAAAATATTTATTTCAAAGTCGTCTATTACTTTGATGCAGTTTATAAGTCCGTCAGTGTATATGTTCGTAACAACGATTTGTACACATCATATAATTTCAAGCTGTGTGGCACCGGCTTAAGAATAGTGCCACCCCATCTCCTCCCGTGGGTGTCGTCAAGGCGACTAAGGGATGTCACACGGGAGGACGGGCAGCAGCGTCCTCTGCGTATTTCAAGCCTTACTGCGATCGCCAACCCGCTCGCCAAGCGTGGCGATTATGGCAATTACCCCCAGGAACTAATAAGTAGGTTCTACTGGGGAGACCCGTGCCCAGCAGTGGGACATCATATGGGTTGTTATGTATGTATGTATGTTATGTATATAATTTCATAAGCTACGGGTCTTAATCGTGTAAATATTTTATTTTAAAGCTAAGCCGGTACCACACGGCTCACTTCTGTTTATCCCTAAGATAATCTTATGCTTTACACCATACATGAATAATAAAATATATTGAATAGTTAGTGCAGCAATAGTCTCCATGATTTAGCTTCCAGTTAAAAAGCTATGAGCAAGAAATTTATATTTCCAGTGGTACATTCGGTATATCGTTTATTATTTATGCGATGCTATATGCAATAGTTAGTACGATATTTAAATTTAAATTCTTGTAGTTATGAAATATTCAAAATATTGAATAAATATGAATGAATTCGCTGCTACGTAAGAAAAGATGAAACATGTTATTTATTCCGCCGTTTGATCATAAAGTAACACTTTATGTTTATTTTTTTATTTTTCATTTAGTTAAAGATTAACCTGTGCATGTCTGAAAACCCATTGACGTAGCGACCAGAGCATTATATTCGATTAGAGTTTACGCTAATCGAATAAAATTACGTCAGAATGACATCGATGCGAGCGCACAACTGCTAATATCATGTTAACAATTCAGTGTTGCGCGCGCAACGATGTTATTCTATTCGATTAGCGTTAACTCTAGTCGAATAGAATGCCATTTGTGGCATGCGGCTGGACTGCTCTATTTCTTTATAACGAAATTCATGAATTTTCGTTTACTTAAATTTCCTAAGTTGAAGGGGACTATTCTAATTATTTTTTAGAGACGAACAAGATGTTTAAACCCACGGACGATTTTCTGGAACGAGTAGTTTAAATAGACGTTCCTGGCTCCATAAATAAATAAAAAAAAAAAAAAAATAGTTAGGCCCGTTAGGGATTTGTCAAATTCCAACTGTGTGATTGCCTTTAAAGTCCAGACCGTACTTGTCTATAAGCAGTTATGTTACTTCCGAATACTCAAGCATACATAATTGAACTTAAAACTCTTTCATATGTACCTGAGCGTGTTTGAATTTATTAGAATATTAATATCTACGTAAAACAAAGTGCTCGGTGAAGCCTTTACTTATCTATATACCCGCATCTCACCAAGACCTATGATCATAGCTTCTTCGAAATAATTATGCTTGAGCAACGAAGCTGCCATACTACAAAGCATTAGAGACGCAATATGAACTATTACTGCAATCAAACCATTATGGATGTATGGAAATCGCCTGCATTTATCTTACTGAGCAGAGAATAATGAGTACAGAATCGGAATAATCGTGAGAACTGCGAAAGTGTCAGTGAAGAGCTTTGAAACCTAGGTATATGTTTAGGTTCTAACATGTGTCACAACAATTCTGTTTATTTTTAGGGTTCCGTAACTCAAAAGGAAAATACGGAGCCCTTATAGGATCACTTTGTTGTCCGTTCGTCTGTCTGTCAAGACCTTTTTTCGGAAACGCGTATAGGTATCGAGTTGAAATAAAAACTATATACTCAGGTCTCAAATCCTTTGAAGTTTGTGTGAGTTAACGTAAAAACCGGCCAAGTGCGAGTCGGACTCACGTACGAAAGGTCCCGTGCCATTATATATAAAAACGGCAAAAAAATCATGTTTGGTGTATGGGAGTCACCCAAAAATATTAATTTTATTTTTTTAAACTATTTATTTTAAAGTGAATAATATAACTCAATATTCTGTGTATATTTCAAGCACCTGTTACCTTTACCAATATCGAGCAAAACCGAGCAAAAAAAACACGTTTGCTGTACTCCCATACAGCAAACGTGTTTTTTAACCCCCTTAAATATTTATTTTATTATATTTTTTAGTATTTGTTGTTATAGCGGCAACAGAAATACGTCACTTGTAAAAATTTCAACTGTCTAACTATCACGGTTCATGAGATACAGTCTGGTGACAGGCAGAAAGACGGACAGCGAAGTCGTAGTAATAGGGTTCCGTTTCACCCTTTGGATACGGAACCCTAAAAAGATACGGCCGTTTATGTCGCAAAAATTTACATTTCGACACGTTCAAGGTATCAAAATTTAGGGTATCTTCCGTTGACCTAGAACTATGAAATTCGGCAGGTTATACTGTCTTGTATTGCAAGTATAGGGAAAACTTAAAAAGTATACATTTGTAATTAAATCATCTATACAAATAAATAAAAATGAAGTGTCTCCTGTTTGTAATGTGAAAATAACAGTTTTTAAGTATTGAGAACAAACACAGTTTTTTAAATTTTTGTTTGTCTGTCTATTTGTCTCGGCTAATCTCTGGACGTAATTTGACAGCACTATTACTGTCAGATAGCTGATAATGTCAGGAATAACTTAGGCTACTTTTATCATCACACTGCAACTTCACGCGGGCGAAGTCGCGGGCACAGCTAGAAAAAAATATAGTCTTTAAAAAACTGCGAGACTTGATTTCTGAACTAATTACCTACAAAGTTGCACGGAACCCTCAGTGGGCAAGTCCGACTCGCACTTGTCCTTTTTTTCATACTATAGTGAGTAGGTATGTATAAGTCTAAGCTGACTGTACCAATCTTAAATATAGTGAAGAAAATCATATAGGTTGTGTTTTAAAAATCATTTTACATTTCCGTTTCAAAATAGATTAAAATCAAAAGTTCTTCGAAATTTTAACTCTAATTTAATATTTAAACTTAATACTGAACTAATGATTAATGATGTTGTTTTCAAAGCAAAATTTGAGCTTAAAAATTTTAGGCTCAAGATTAGCATTCATTTGTAAATTTAAGAAGGCTATGTTTTCAAAATCAAAATATTACCTACCTACGCGTATTTTCAAAGCTTACCTTATGTTATTAGATTAATTTTTAAGCACAAAATTTGAAATATTGTTGTATTACTGTATTTGAACAGATGTGACTTGTGATCTCAATACCCGATATTACTCAATACTTACCCAAATATAAACTTACCTGCCTATATGTATATTATCACTGGTCGTCAAACCACATTATACGGCATGTGGAGTCAGCTAAACTAACAGTGTCCCTACACTCTAGTTTAGTACTCCGTAGTGTTGCAACACTTAATATTATGTTAATAATGCTATAGTGCATTGAAGTATTGGGCAACACTGGTTTGAGAGTACACGTGGTTGGAAAAGTGGTTTCGAGTTTTTGTGTAATATGCCTTTATTGAATGGATGATAATATAGGTAAGTCATGAAACTATATGGGAAAGCCCAAAGAAAAACCTAGAGTGTATATTAACCTAATTAAATCCATTTACAGAGATAGCAAATCAAGAATACAATTAGAAGGGATAGACCCCGAGTTTGAAATAAGGATAGGCGTAAGGTAAGGATACCCAATGTCGCCAAAACTATTCTGGAGAACTTATTCCGCAAATTAGGCTGGTCACAACTAGGTCTCAACATTATCGGAAAAACTAAATCATTTATGATTTGCAGATGATATAATCCTGTTTGAGGAAACCCCAAAGAATCTTGAATTTATTATCCAAAACTGAAGTGAAGAAAGTATCTTTGTAGAATTATCCATGAATATATCAAAAACAAAACTGATATCTTCTAACTTCAAGAAAATACCAATACTGGTGGATAATAAGTTGCTCGAATAAATAGATGAATACATTTATTTAGGACAAATGAGACCAAACCAGCAAAAAAATAAACACGAACATATCCAGCGGCTGGGTAAATATTAAATGTCCTCAAAAGTGATCATGAAGTCAAAATACTTGGGGATGGCAGTCTATAATACCTGCATACTACCATGAATTACAATATATGGTTGCGAAAAATGGGCACTTACAAAAGAACATAGAAACAAATTGCAGTATTGTCAAAGGGCCATGGAAAGAAGTATGGCGGGAAAATGTAAGGTAGAACATGTAACAACTGACCAAATAAGAACAATAACCAGAGTAACAGATGTTTTGACCAGAATTGATCAACAAAGTGGAGCCGGACGGGCAACATTATGAGAGCAAGCGAAGAGAAATGGTGTAGAACAATAACCGATTGGTTCCCGAGAAACTGCAAAAGAAGCAGAGGCAAACAAATTAGAAGATGGGAAGACGAGTTAAAACTTACAGCAAGCCCCAACTGGAGAAGAGTGGCTCGTGATAGATAAATAAATGGAAGCAGCTAGAGGAGGCCTTTGCCAAAAACCACACTGAGTTGAAGGAAATACTGTAACAAAACCTGGCAGAATATTCCAAATCAGGAATAAGAATAAGTACTGGAATTAGTTATCGGTTATGGATTACATTGTTTCTAAATCAAACTGCTTGTTCATCGATCGGAATGGAACCAATAAAAACATTACCTGTATGTATGTGGCATCAATTTATCATAGGTAGCATAGCATAGGTACAAACATCTATCACTTGGCACCCAAACACACGGAATGATGTGAATACCGTTTTTATCAGTAATTCGGTACCATTACATATCGAGATAGTCCATAGCCATGTGAAAATCAGTCTTTTGAAAATCTTCTTTATAATCGAGTTATTTTTTAAATTTGTTGCAAAATAGGAAGAGTGTCACAAGTTTACACTCTGTCTGTGTTTTTATGAATCCATTAGTTTAGAAAACAAACATAGCCTCACATGCCGGGGATTTTTAATGTGTACTTACACATTATCTTATTAATAATTTGATTGTTGTCACATCACCTAGTGCAGTGCCGGATTAACCATATAAGTAGCAGGAGTAGCAATTGCTACGGGCCCTGCGCAAAGGGGGCCCTGCATATCTAAGCTCGCCCTCCTCAATATAAGCGTAATTTTAAAAGCATACTATACCCACATTAGATCAAGGGCCCCGTAGTAAAATTTGCTGTGGGCCCCGCGCTTGCTTACTGGCACTCCGGCACTGACTCTATCCATTAGATAATCATACAAAAACCTCTTAGCACTTCTGTGGCCGACAGTACACATCTCAATCGCTCGTAATGGACGGAAGATATTTCAATAAAGCAAGTAATAGAATACTGATGCACACTATTGATATAACACTTACAAAGATTAGATACTGGATGCATACACACATAATGATATAGGTAGGCACCTATAATTTGGCATTGAGCGGCCTGTTGGTCTAGCTAATCCAGAGATTTTTAGATATGATCATTCTTCTCTTGCCCCCCATGAAATGATTTATTCTCGGTTTTATTGTTGCTTGATGGTTTTAGCAAACCATCAAGCATCACACCTTTTACCCCTACCCCCTCTCTATTCCTTCCAAATAACCCTAAGTACACGTACCTATGTATGATATACCCGCGCAACTTCGTCTGCGGCAATTTTCCCCGTTCTTGCAACATTTCTCATTGCTGCTCCGCTCCTATTATTCGTAGCGTGATGTTATATAGCCTATAGCCTTCCTCGATAAATGGGCTATCCAACAGTGAAGGAATTTTTCAATTCGGATCAGTAGTTACTGAGATTATCGCGTTTAACCAAACAAAACAACTTTTCAGCTTTATAATATTAGTGTACCTAGATTCAACAGAATTCACCAAACAACATAATAAGTAATAGGTAAGTACCACAGTATTATAAAAGTATAGCCTCTATATTTATACTTAATTATTAGACTGTGGTAATGTCATACCGTCGTTTGCGTTCTAACACCACGGAAGTCATTTTTTGGCAGTTTATGGTTTTGACAATAACAATGAGCGTCTTCCGGTTCTCTAGCAAATGGCTAGAGAATCGAAAGACGCATTGTTTCAGCCAATCAGAAATATGCAACATACTATCAACGATCAACACTAAAACAAAATACAAACAATAAGTACAATAAGTACAAAAAAAAGTAATTAAGTACAAAGGCGAGCCTAACTCAAAATTGAGTTTTCTACCAGCAAGCCTTTGAGCTCTAGAGTAGAATGATATTTAAAAGTAATCGGGAGTGTAACAATAAAATAAATAAAATAGAAATTTAACCATATTTATTAATACACAGTAAGTACATACTTACATATATAAACGTATATTATTTAAATAAATTAAAATCGGATCTATCTATCTATTCTCTGTAAGGTTCCCATTTTTGACTAACGAGGTGGTAGAACTTAAGCGACGATATGCGATGCACACATTAAAAAGCATGTCATTAAAAGATTAACTTAGATACTTACTTATATCTAAACACCTATTTACTTATAGTCGTAACTTAATATTTATGGTCGATTTACAGAAACAGATAGTTATTTTATTCGTATGAACGCAGCGAAAGGTTATCATGCGCATTGAAAGCTTTTTGATCACTTTTGAAACACGCCTAACTTACCTGTCCAGATTTATGAATATACGACTCAGTTTTTTATTGTTTTATTAATAAAACTAGCTGTGCCCGCGACTTCGTTCGCGTGAAAGTCGGGTTTAAATTAAGGTAGTTTATGTTACGAAATAACTTCTGTGTAAATATGTTGGAAACAGTCCTGTCGGGTGAGCCGCGATATGATTCAGCAGCGGAGAATCATCATATAGTCATCTATTGATAGCTTCAACACCCAAAAGCTTTGTGAAAATGAATAAGTACCAAACACAGACTCTTTAGGTATTCGTTTACTGTGTTTTTCTGTCATTAATATGTGTTATTTGTGTCTCTTTTCTTTTTGTCTATTGTTATTTTTATTATTTTACTGTTTTATTTATTGCTTTTTTTATCTTCTGCATGACTTTTCCTGTTAAATTATAATAATGTCTATACATGTGTCTTCTGTGTACTAAATAAAAATCGTTCTATTCTATTATTTTATATAGTTAATTTGGTGTGCGGCTTAAGAAGTGGGTTTTCTGTTGTTTTTGTTTCATTCATTCAACGTTATACCTACTTAATACCTAATAATTTTAAATAGAATTTGTACTAACATTTTGGTACTTCCCATTTGATCAGATGTTTATCGTAAACTTGTAAAGCCTAAGTACTTAACTGTGATAGTTTTCTTTATAATTTTAGTATTTATTTATTATTTATATTTATACTACCGTGAATTTTTTCACATACCATCAACCATTTAGTTGGCAGGGGAACACTTGACTCTAACAAAAATGTTCACTATAAATCCTAATATTACACAAAGGAATCCTTAAATCTAAAAATAGTCTTCAAAAACCCTAAACGCTTTTTAAAGACCTATCTAATGATACCCCACACGATGGGGTAGGTGAGAAAAAAATCACATACCCACTTTACATATAAGAGAGTGCCTCTCTTATATGTTACAATGATGCAAGTAAGAAAAAAAGGGATGGACTCCCCCTCCCCCAGACTCCGCGTTGACAGACAATGACCCCCCACCTCCCTCCTCCCGTCACCCGAACTACTCACACTTGGCCGATGAGTCATTCATTATCGTTGAATTGATGAACACTTGATATCCAACCATAACCCCAAAACATGATCCTCGATGCACCTGTGTGATGCGTGGTCAAACAAACGGACAGACAGACAAACATTTCTAAAAATGATAGCAATATGTTTATTTTTAATACTATTTTAAAACTTCTTTTACTAAGTATAGAACATTATGGAATACAACGCCATCTACTTTCAAAACCAGTGAAGTTTCTTCTAATACTTAATGTTTTTTTATTAATTTAAGCAATTTAATTAAATAAATAGGAGAATGTTGCCACTCAGCATAAAATGAATCCGTCATCGTAAGCACCTATACCCTAATAAATGTTTTCACAAATAAGGAATTGTTTGATCACGGTGACCAATTTGATTTCATAGATGGCGCTACACGTTTTTTTTACGTGTGTAATGTCTTTTTTTTGAGCACGAACACATCAATTCTGGAAAATATCGAATACTTGTTAAATTGGAATGTAATATTATTTTTCATTTCTACTACGATTAATTCATTACTCTCTGCAGTGCATGCAATACCTATAGACATCTTACATAAGTGCATATTTCACTTGATTTTTAAGATAAAAAAATATTAACCAAAGCAAATAAGTTACCTATGGCCGAAAAAATAACTATAACATTGAGAAAAATATTAAAAAAGGACAAAGACAATTTAAAAAAAATACAAAAAGAACATAACACGGGTCAACACGAATTTTGAGTCTGCGTTCTGTACCTCTGATTTTGATTACTTATGCCTAACTAATTAAAGAAAAAATACTTTTATCTATTAAAGTTTGCTTTTGTAGTTACTACAACGAAATTTATTTTTTATGAAAGAGCTCTATTTTTTAATTTCAATTATTACATGTAAAAGGAAAACAGTTTTGAATTCACATTTTTTTATTGACTTTAATTATACAAGACGGCATATATAAACCCACAAATACAAAAAATAATACAAATAAGACTTTAAAAATGACCAGACTTGGTATTTCTTCTGTGTAAGTTGGAACTTTTTCGTATGAGCCCCCAAATGTAGTCACCCATCATGTTTTCGTTATATTGTCCTTGATAACGCTTTTCAAAGTTCATTACATCTTGGTGGAAACGTTCCTCTTGCTCTTCCGAATATGCACCTAAGTTGTCTTTAAAGTTATCCAAATGAGCAGGATTCCGATTGCTTCAAACAAACCTTTCACATCATTGCAATAACAAAGTCCGTCTTCTTTTGTAAAGAATCCAGAAAATGTTTTATGACGTGTTCTTTGGTCACTTATTTTAACATCGCTCTTGAGCAAATTCCATTGTTTTAGTCGTGAAGCTAATATTTCTGCTTTAAGTTTAGGTAGATTTAAATCTCTTACTAAGTCATCAAACTCTTCTGAATTAATTAGATGTGGTTCAACAGATGGTGATGTGATCACGAACTCGCTGTCTCCGCTATTAGTTGATATTTGTGATAGCGGTAACTGCTCTTCTGCCTTCCGCTTTGGGTTCGAAGGCACAGGGAAGTTTTCACTGTGGGGTACTGGAGCAGACGTTGATGGTAGGTTTGGGTATTCAATCTTTTTGGCATTTTTACCAGCGCGACGCTTACTTGGATTTACTACACAAAAATAACAATCATGGATATGGTCAGTTGGTTCCCTCCATATTCTTGGTACTGCAAACTTCATACTTTTTTTTTTCTCCACGGTACCAGGCTGAAAAAAAATTGACATTATTTAATAACGAATGACACATTTAATGTGTGTCAGAATAGGTATAGTTATATATATAAATTTTAATGAAAAGTATGATGTATTTTCTTACCCTCTAAAGTATTTTTGCAGTTACTACATGAGAAATGAGGTGCCCATACTTTATCTTGACTTCGCACGGGTAAATTAAAATAAGCTTCATAGGCTTCACAAAGTCTTGTATTTGACGACAAACAAATTTTTTTGGCTCTCACTTTAATGAATTCGCCGCAAATATAACAAAAAGAGTCCACGGGATTTTTGCACTTTTTGGAAGACATTTTAGGCCTCCCGACACAAAGCGCACGCGCACACTGCCGTTGACAGTTTGTCACTCCCGCTACACACCTACAGCCCCCCCTGCCCCTCTCCTGTATCTTCTATGCAACGGCTCCTAAAAAAACTGCTAAAACACTATAATATTCGTTTTACATTGTGTAAAGGTACAAAAGCAAACTTTATTTATTATAAATAGAGTTTCTGCTTCTTTTTCGATGTATACAATCAGAAAATATTCACTAAATAACAGACTCAAAGAAAAATATTTTTTTTGTTGACTTGTGTAATCAGATATCAGCCTGAGACTTCGTCGTCGTCAAAGACCGCTAGCATAGCTTCGAGGCTATACTGTTCGCTACATACCACGTCAAAATAACTGTTCTTATGAAACTTAAAAATGTTGTGTATAGTTTTAGCATGAAGTTATGCATTCCATGGGTTACAATTAAAGATAATGTCTAATTGTGAAAAAAATTGTGATAAACAATTATGGTGCGACAAAAAATACGTTGCTACTCGTTCCCCATAGACGTTAGCGTAATGATTCATAGTGTAAATAATGTCCTAAGTATAGTATTTACTATAAAACTGTAAATTTTCATAAAGATCCGTCAAGTAGTTACTGTTTTATAACGAAAATTAGCTACAGACATTATCCCTCACTGCTTAGCTCCTAGGGAAAAAGCGTGATAATTTATAGCCTAAATGTTAATCCGCATCTATTAAATTGCACGTGCAAAATTTCAACCGAATCTGTCTGGTAGTTTTGGCGTGATTCGTGTTCAAACAAACAGACAGACATTTCTAAAAATGCAGCAAAGTGTTTAAATACTCTTTTCGAACATTTCCTAATATTTTTTTCACTAAGTTCGGCCATGTACAGACATGTGAAATTTACAATTTTATTATATGTATAGATATAGATAGATAGCATGATTCAGTATTCAAGCGCGATGGCTTATTATTAGCGTATTTCATGTATAACTTTGGTGTTTCTATACCGATTTCTATGATTCTTTTTTATGGAATAGTTAATTATGTTAACTTTTTGAATTAGGGATGACTGAGAGTGTTATAAACGTAAGAGTAGACAAATATAATTAGAAAGCTTCGAACTGCTAAGCTATCGGGAGTTACACGCGATATTGTGAGTCAACCATAAAAGATAGACATATGCTGTCGTGGGATATTTTTTATATAATTTTAAGGAGAACATTTCCGTCATACAATACATGATTTCTGTGTAGCTTTAACCATTAAGATTGCACACGCGACGGAAGCTTAAAAAATGGAGTAACTTCTCCCGTTTTCCCTTCACTGCTCTGCTCCTATTGATTGTAGCGTGATGAAAAGTATACTATAACCACCTCAGGAGTTAGCAAGTTTCGTTAAAATCCGTCTAGTAGTTTTTGTTTCTATAACGGTTATACAGACAGACAGACAGACAGACAAAAATTTTACTGATTGCATTTTTGGCATCAGTATCGATCCCTAATCACCCCCTGATAGTTATTTTGGAAATATATTTCATGTACAGAATGGACCTCTCTACAGATTTATTATAAGTATAGAAGATAGATAGATTATGAGCTTTAATAATTGATTTTAAATACAAAAATATATTTGTAATACCTATATTTAGTTATTACTGTTTTATTTATTGTATATTTTTATCTTCTGCATGACTTTTCCTGTTAAATTATAATAATGTCTATACATGTGTCTTCTGAGTACTAAATAAAAATCGATCTGTTCTATTCTTTTAGATAGTTAGTTTGGTGTGCGGCTTAAGAAGTGGGTTTTCTGTTGTTTTTGTTTCATTCTTTCGACATTATACCTACTTATTACCTAATAATTTTCAATAGAATTTGTACGAAAATGTTGTTACTTCCCATGTTATCATAAACTTGTAAAGCCTAAGTACTTAACTGTGATAGTTTTCCTTATAATTTTAGTATTTATACTACTACCCTAATTTTTTTCACATACCCAACATCAACCATTTAGCTGGCAGGGGGACACTTGACTCTAACAAAAATGTTCACTATAAAGCCTAATATTATACACAAAGGAATCCTTAAATCTAAAAATAGTCTTCAGAAACCCTACACGCTTTTTAAAAGACCTATCTAATGATACCACACACGATGGGGTAGGTAGGTGAGAAAAAAATCACATCCCCATTTTACCTAAAAGAGAGGTACACTTAAAAAAATAATGATTTTCAAGATTTTATTCTTTCACTTTATCGGCGTTAGTAATTTATTCATGCCAAAGTTGCAACCTTCTAGCACTAACAGTCTTTGAGCTAAGCTGCGGACGGACGGACATAAGGGTTCTGTTTTGCCATTTTGGCTAAAAATGGGGTGTATTACATACAGTGTTACAACGCAATACTAATAAAATGTTTTTTCAGGATTTTCCTTTGTCTGCTAAGATATACAACTGAAATGCATATAAAACTGCTGTAACACTTTTGTAAACAAACACAGAGCGTGTCATGTGTGTCATGCCCGCGAAAATGTCAGATATCCCTAAAGGTACGGTTGACAGACAACGACCCCCCACCCCCCTCCTCCCGTCACCCGAACTACTCACACTTGACTGATGTTGAGCCATTCATTATCGTTGAATTGATGAACACGTGATCTCCTTCCATAACCCCAAAACATGATCCTCGATGCACCTGTGTGATGCGTGGTCAAACAAACGGACAGACAGACAAACATTTCTAAAAATCATAGCAATGTGTTTCTTTTTAAAACTTCTTTTACTAAGTATAGAACGTTATTGAATACAACGCAATCTACTTTAAAGAATGTTGCCGTTGTTTAACCGTGATCAAAATTATTTGATCACGGTGAACAATTTGATTTCATAGATGGCGCTACATGTATTTTTTTACGTGTGTAATGTCTTTTTTTTAGACGAACACATCATTTCTGGAAAACGTCGAATACTTTTTAATTATAATGTAATATTGTTTTTCATTTCTACTACGATTAATTCATTACTCTCAGCAGTGCATGCAATACCTATAATTAACTTACCTAGGTTCATAATTTACTTGATTTTTAATATAAAAAAATAATAACCAAAGGAAATAAGTTACCTACGGTTGAAAAAATAACTAAAACATTGAGAAAAAAATTAACAGAGGATAAAGACAATTTAAAAAAATACAAAAAGAACATATTCAGACATCAGATTCGAGCCTGGGACTTCGTCGTCGTCATAGACCGCTAGCATAGCTTCGAGGCTATACTGTTCGCTACTTACCACGTCAAAATAACTGTTCCTATGAAACTTAAAAATGTTGTGTTTAGCTCCTTTTAGTTTTAGCGTGAAGTTATGTATTCCATGGGTTACAATTATAGATAATGTCTAATTGTGGAAAATTTTGTGATAAACCATTATGGTGCGACAAAAAATACGTTGCTACTCGTTCCCCATAGACGTTAGCGTAATGATTCATAGTGTAAATAATGTCCTATAGTATTTACTATAAAACTGCAAATTTTCATAATGATCCGTCAAGTAGTTACTGTTTTATAACGAAAAATAGCTACAGACATTATCCCTTACTGCTTAGCTCCTATGGGAAAAAGTGTAATAATTTATAGCCTAAATGTTAATCTGCATCTATTAGATTGCACGTGCAAAATTTCAACCGAATCTGTCCGGTAGTTTTTGCGTGATGCGTGTTCAAACAAACAGACAGACAGACAGACAGACAGACACACAGACAGACATTTCTAAAAATGCAGCAAAGTGTTTAAAAACTCTTTTCGAACATTTCCTAATATTTTTTTTCACTAAGTTCGGCCATGTACAGACACGTGAAATTTACAGTTTTATTATATGTATAGATATAGATAGATAGATAACCAAATAATCAGTTTTACTTTAAAAATGTATAATTAATAATTTGAAATCAACTTTATTACATTGTTATAGCGTAAGTTACGGCCAAGAGTCGAGACTCTTCTAACACAGGTTACTTAGCAGAAGTACTCCCACATTAAAAAAAAAATAAAAAAAAATGTATTTAATTTTTATATTTCTAATATTTCTAATGGTAGAATAAGCACCCATAGAGTAGTAGTTAAAGCATCGGACTAGCAATCTAGAGATTGCGGGATCGAATCCCACTCATTATTCTGCCGACGTAAATCCACTCACAATTCGTCCACCGATAAAAAAAACTCCACGTATTTAACTTTAACACGTTTTTATAAGTACTCGTACCTACCTAGGTAAAATAACCTTAAAATGACAATGAGATCTGGAACTTAATGACGTCATTTATTTGAATTTAGATTTCGGCTTTAAGTACCTACCTAAGATTGGCGCTTTTTTTACTTCAGCCTACAAATCGGTTAATGGAATGGTTGTTGGCGCCTTTACCACAGAATAAATAGATCCTTTACAAAGGCAGCTGAGCCATTGTTCACCAATATTCTAAGGCACTTGTCCTACAAACGACGATGAGCGAGAAGCGAGTAGCGATTTATCGCTCAAGAAAGCGAGTAGCGATTTATCGCTCAAGAAATGTACAGCAGATGTATTTTGTAGATCCCGTCCGTGTAAACAAAAGAGATGCAGTATAGAGCGAGTACTCGCCGGTATGCGGCGGTGGGACCGGTGAGCGATCAACTATTAATATCTGTATCTCTTTTGTTTACACGGGATCAACATATGTTTGTACGTTTCTTGAGCGATAAATCGCTACTCGCTACTCTTTTGCCGTTGGTCGGACAGGTGCCTAAGTCTATGGTCCACCACTATGCCTTCATAGGTACACATACCATATCTCGTTGCAGACGTACTTACTTCATACGTCCACATAGAGACGGGTATGTAAACACACAAACAGACAGACATACGAGTGAAACCGCTAATCTAGCCACTGTTTGTATTGTTCCGTTTTTTATTTCAACCGTACGCATGTGTGTGGTAAAGTAAGAATTTGGGTTTTACGGAAAATATCGGAGGCGATATTTCTAATTTAGGTTACCTACTTACTTTATAATAATCACACTAATATTATATAGGCGAAAGTTTGTGAGTGTGTATGTTTGTTTCTTCTTCACGTCTAAACGGCTGGCGCGATTTTAATAAAATTTGATATGGAGTGCTGACACAACTGGATTAACACATAGGCTAATAAATCGCGGGTAGCACCGCGGGGCACAGCTAGGAAAACATAAATTTAGTTTCATACTTTGTTGTCAATGAAATTAAACATGTAGCTACCTACATGTTTAATTTCATGCGAAATAGACCTGACTCTACAGTCAGGTCTATTTCGCAAATGTATTTTATACAATATCGCTTATTGCTCTATAAAAATGCTTATTGCTCTGTAAAATTAATGTCAGTGATGTTGAAGTAGGATCACGTAGATTTAGGAACAGGTACTAGTAAAAGTTGATAATGGTAAAAACATACATCAACTTTGAATACCTATATTCAAAACTATGATTAGGTATTGATAAACTTTCGCGACCGTATTGCAACGGCCGTGGTCACGGGTAGACTCTACGGCCGTTGCAATACGGTCGAAACGTCGGGCAATAAACAAGGTATTTTACCTTAAATTATTCACGCAATTAAGACCCGTAATATATATATTTTCATAATATGATTAGGTATCTACTTAGCATTAACATCGGTTCGCAATTTTTTCAATCCATAGATATCACGCATCATAAGTCAGTTTGCTATTTACCAGGCAATCGAACACAACGCTATGTAAGCCATTAATCTCATCTAACAAGTTGATGTACCAAGAGTCTATGACTTACATCTGACATAGGTTTACAACAAGAACTAAACGCCTGAAGACATCGTCAATATTGCCAACCGTCCATCATGTTTCTAATACAAATGCTAACGACCGCACACTGTTGTCACATTTTGCGTAACACTGATGATTAGATACTAATAAGAACGGTGCAGCTTGTTCTATGAAACATTGTAATACTGGATTTCTTCATTATAATCAGCTTGCTTTAGCCTCAGTTTCATCATAGCGATAAGAAATAATCGCTAGTGCGTATGTAGTTACTAAATTTAATCCAAGTTGACCCAGTGTCAGACAGTGTACTTACCTAAGGATAATGTTGATTGGCAAGCTAGGACCAGGTAATCATTGTATTTTTCTATACCTGTTACTAAGGTATAGGCAGATGAATATTATCTGATGTCTGAATCGTTTGAGAAGCGATTCGCTGGAGGTTCGTTTACATACCTTGTAGTTATGAGGGAGGCGAAATATATTTACATTTTTTTTTATTTTTCGATTTCCTACATTTTCCTCTTAATAAGCATTTACATACCCAAAGATACTCAAAAGTTTTGTCCTCAAAATTGGCGTGAACCGCACTAACTGACGGTGACTTCATCATCCGAAGAAAATCTTCTTCCTCTTAAGCTTTAAGTTTCGAAAATATATAATAGTCACTAGGTGCCAGGTCGGGACTATAAGGTAGATGGTGAATTTCCTCGAAGGCACATTTGACAACAGCAGCCTTAGCAATTGAAGCAGTGTTAACGGGAACATTGTCGTGAAGAAGCCGAACTACCTCTGCTAAGTTTTCCACGACGCTTCTGCTTGATCGCCTCTCGTAACTAAACATAATCTCTCCTCTATAAGGGTGGCGTTGTAGCTGCCAATTAAATATAATATAAATAATATGGCGGTGTGGTTGTTTTTATATCGGTCGGGCTACCCTTTCTTTGTCAGGAACACGGAACGATGTTCCAACATTTCGAAAACTTTCAGATTTCCTCCTTCTAAACGCCATCAAATCAAAACTACAACAAAGTGAGACCTCAAAACTATACACGAAAAAGTAGAAAAAATGTCAATCACAATATATTTTTTTTAAACTGCCTAATTTTGTCAGCCAGAAACTTTTGGACCCGCATATTTTTAGGATCAAATAATCAGAATATTTAACCCCTTTTTTTTATCGGCAAAAAACCTTGTTTGTCCTACAGCTCGGCCTTTGTGCCTTGGCCTCTTTAATTTTGCTTAGTCTCTGCAACCCATGTTGAGGTCGTCTTATGTCTCAACCAACTTACTTTTTGATTAGCTCATCAATAAACCCTCTTCTTCATCTGGACTTTCCCGGCAGCGTCGTCAAAACGGTTATCAGCAATAAACCAGATAAGTAGACAAAGATTATTTTCCAAATCTATTCTTTTAAAGAAACACCTTTCTAGACATATTCCCAAAACACATATTCTATTATCACCCCGCAACACAAACGCATATAATTAGATATCCAAACAAAGAGTACGGAAGTACAAACAGTGTTAGTTTATTCGTGTTTTAACAACCAAACTGGTTAATCTTTGTACAATAACACAGCACTAGAATAGCTGGACTGCACTCGCCCAAGAAATACATAGGCACAGAAGGGCAGCTCACAGCTCAACAATAAAAACACCCATACATAGAGCCAGACATACGGACGCTCTCAACTTGCACTGTATCGGTTGAAATTCGACCGAGATATGTAAAGTGTGCGTCTATTATGTGTGTGTGAGTCTGTTTACACTCATTGTAGTAAGCTGAATCTAAGTTGTACGAGGCTGTGTTATGACGACGACGGTCAATGTTACGTACAGTTGATTGGATTATTTGTCAATATTTGAATATTATTGGATTCGTAACGACTAAATAATGGGAATATATTAAAATATTGTGGATTTCTCGTTTAGCTTGGGTGGTTTTGTGGTGTGGTACAATTGTTGTTGAAGCGTGGTGTTTCGCTCACATTAAGCGGTGGTGGCGGCAGATGTTCAGATTTCAGATAACATAATTTTGCTATTCTTTTTTACTTCTAATTCTTCTGTCAGCTTTCACTCACGGCTCTGCCCGTGTTATCACGATAAAAAATATCGTATGTTCAGGGACTCGAACTATCTCCATAACTTTCATATAAGTATGTAAATCGGTTCAACGATTTAAGCCTGAAAACTGAAAACTTGATTACGATTGACAGATTCACATTTATAATACTTACCTATTAGTTAGTTTGAATTATTGATATACCTACCTTAGTACAAAAATGCGCTTAGTAGAATGACGATTAAAACATTTTTTTCATTTTTGAAAGTCCTTATAAGTCCTGGTCATCACAGGCTTTAATTTTGGTACCTCTACGTACATCAATTTACATTGAAATCAATCTTATAGGCTTAGTATTAGCACAGATAATATAATACTATACTGTATTAGTTAGTTTGAATTATTGATATACCTACCTACCTATGTAAGTACAAAAATGCGTTTAGTAGAATGACGATTAAAACATTTTTTTCATTTTTGAAAGTCCTTAAAAGTCCTTGTCATCACAGGCTTTAATTTAGGTACCTCTACGTACATCAATTTACATTGAAATCAATCTATAGGTTTAGGCACGAAAGATTGCGTATTTTCTTAACAATAGGTAAAAGTACCTACTAAGTAGAACTTACTTATGAGGTAGGCAGGTAGGTACCGCGCGTTAACAGTGAGTTCACAATTATGTATTACGGCTTATATAAGTTTTATTAGCTTTCATCACAATGCCCATAGTTCACAAGTTGCACAACAATGGACCAGTACAGGTTGTAGGGACATAACTGCTATTATGTAGGTACTTGTGCACATAAGAAACCCAGCGTTTTTGCTTGACTCGCAGCTTCCTGCAGGTGTGGCGCTGTCTTTGTGTTGCCAGCTACATCCTGTATGGGGGATACACCAAAGAGTTTTGAATAAGAATATTAAAGGAGGGCGAATATTGAGTATTTTTTTTTTGTTTTTTTTTTTAATATTTTAGGCTTAATCCTGCTTGATAAAACTGAGATAATAATAATATCTAATAATAATATCTTGGGACAACTCACACAACGCTATCTGATCCCAAACTAAGCAGAGCTTGTACTATGGAAACCAGACAACTGATAAACATACTTATATATTTCTAAATACATACATATTATAGATAAATAACACCCAGACACAGAATAAACCATCGTGCTCATCACACAAAGTTTTATCCTGGGTGGGGATCGAACCCACGACCTCTTGCGTAGCAGTCGGATACACTCCCACCGCGCCACAGAGGCAGTCAAAAGTACTTTACTACTTACCTAGATTTAATAATAATAATAACCGTTTATTCCAGGCACTAAGTCCCATATCATACAAATACACCTCTAAAAAAGATATCTTAATCTATACTTGTTTGTTTGAACGCGATAATCTCAGGAACTAATGGTCCGAATTGAAAAATTATTTCTTTTCAAGAAAGGCTATAGGCTATATTACATCACGATACGATCAACAGGAGCGGAGCAGCAATGAAAAATGTTGCAAGAACGGGGAAAATTGACGCATACGAAGTTGCGCGGGACAGCTAGTAATCTATACTACCTAATCTATGCTAATATAATAAAGCTGAAGAGTTTGTTTGTTTGTTTGAACGCGATAATCTCAGGAACTACGGGTCCGAATTGAAAAAATCCTTTACTGTTTGATAGCCCATTTATCGAGTTCTGGGAACCGTTTCCAAACCTAGCCTTTCTCAAAACGAGTTCTGACAAAGACACATATTTCAAACTTCTCCTCTTACAATATATCTTCTATAGAGGTACCTATTTACCGACTTAGTAGGTAGGTACTCCAGTAGGTATAACGCACCTAGAAACTTTCTTCATATCGCAGTAGGTAATTGATATATCTAGGAAACGATTAGGATTTCCCGAGAAAGGCAGCTATTTCAAAGTAAGTACCTATCTGTTCTTTAATAAAATGTTATAGTGATCACGATTACATAATCTTTGTTTCCTTTGGTAGACATATTGTAATTATGAGTCACGTTGTCTTCTATACTACTATTTTTCTGTGGTTTACCCCGCAGTTTCTCAGTTATCACGAGATTAGGTACGCAGGAGGCCTACTCTAATTCAATGAAAACGAAGTTTTGATCAAAAATGAGGTGGTAATATACAGAGCCAAGAATGTCTGTTTAATCCACTTGTTCCAGAAAATCGTTCATGAGTTCGTACTTCTCGTGCTTATCCAAAAATTAATTAGAATAATCCCAGTAAATTTAAGAAATTTAAGTAAACGAAAATTCATGAATTTCGTTTTAAAGAAAGAGAGTAGGCCTACAGGTAAGTGGGTATAATAAAGTCAAAGTCAAAGTCAAATATCTTTATTTCGTAAAATCAGGTTAATGATTATTGGAAAAAAAAAAAATTATAAAACTATGAATGTTTGAAAAAAAAATAATACCGGCTAATTTCTGCCTGTGTCAAGTATTTATTGTAAGTACACTTTAGTTGCACAAGGTCTCGTTCCTATACAATTATCATTTTTTACAAGCTTTGAATAAATAATGTATAGATGGAGCATTCCCTCATTAAGCCTATAAAAAAATGAAGCTACTATTTTTGACGTTTGACACTCGATGAAAATGGCGCGCTAGAATAACTATGACTAGGGAGTTGTAAAAATGGCGGCAAACTAACCGGCCATAATTTTTACAGCTCCGAGTTTAACTTGTAAAAAATGATTTGAATACGTGATAAATGACTAAGAACGAGGTTTTGTGCATGTAATAAGCGCATAAATACTTGACACTGGCAGAAATTAGCCGTTAAAACGGCTAGATTACCATAAACTCAAAGAAGAACTATGACTAGGGAGTTGTAAAAATGGCGGCAAACTAACCGGCCATTACTTTTAACAGCTTCGAGTTTAACTTGTAAAAAATGATTTGAATACGTGTTAATTGACTAAGAACGAGGTTTTGTGCATGTAATAAGCGCATAAATACTTGACACTGGCAGAAATTAGCCGTTAAAACGGCTAGATTGCCATAAACTCAAAGAAGAACAGACTATGACTAGGGAGTTGTAAAAATGGCGGCAAACTAACCGGCCATTATTTTTACAGCTTCGAGTTTAACTTGTAAAATGATTTGAATACGTGTTAATTGACTAAGAACGAGGTTTTGTGCATGTAATAAGCGCATAAATACTTGACACTGGCAGAAATTAGCCGTTAAAACGGCTAGATTGCCAATATTGCCATAAACTCAAAGAAGAAGAAGAATAACTATGACTAGAACATTTATTAAGAGTTTTCTTGCCTTTCAAAAAGTACGTCCAATTGACCGTACTTTTTGACAATTCTTTGCTTCAATTTTAGATGCCGGATTAGGAATCTAGCCATTATTTAATCAAAGTTTACAAGTTATACTTAGTTTGCCGCCATTTTTACTGACTTTTAGACTTTAATCGTAAGCCCAAAAGCGAAAGAACAAGAACTCGATTTAACTTAGAGATAGATGTCACCATCACCACCGTTAGCAATTTAACTAAGAAAGGCCCAGGCGTCAAGGTTCAAACCAGTAGTCAGTCTATCAAGTGCCGCTTGTCGTAACAGATAACAATTCAGAACACCTTGTCCGCCCACTGATCTTGTATATATTAAACACTTTACTACACCACGGAACCATTAATAGGCTGTTAAACCACTTAATTCTCAGCATTATACGATAAAAAGACGACCTTAAAGCTCCCTATCAAGTAATTATAAGTTACAAAAGTTTCTCATTGCGAAACTAACATAAAAATGGCCCTTATCATTTAAAACTCTCGGTAAACCAGCGTTCATTAATCCCAATTCAAAGTAGACTGTATTATCTATGATGGTTATAAATTAAGTGGCTGAGGTTAGCCAACATCCCGCCTTGGACTTTTAAAAGTTTGCCGTGGCCACACACGGTGTTAGAATAAAAAAAAAATTAAAAAGTTTATTGACGCAGCGTGTGTTGTCTATGATCGTTGAACTCCTTTGTCCTGATAAAAAATACGGATAATGTATTCATTTCAATCATGCGCGACGATTTTTATTTAGATACCATTTAAGAATGAGAAGGGTTATTAAGATAAGAGCAAGTGGATACCAAGGGGACAAATTGAGCGGTCGTCGGACTTTGCATGTCAAACTTAACAATGTTATGTAGATTGACAGGAAACGGCTGTTTTAAATCTGTTTTACTTATTTATTTGTCCCTTTGTTTGTGTATGCATCTAATAGATATAAGTAGGTCTGTGCGTAGTAGGTACTTTGTATGTTTTCCAAGCATTCCATTTTTTTTTTAAAAAGACAAATGAACTGACTTCTACTCCTGCCTCCTTATTCACTATGTTTTTTTTTTTCGTTTTGGCGGCAAGCCCGCGCGAACTGACGCATGCGCGGTGCGCTCAAAGATGTCCGCGCGCATGCGCGATTCATTTCTAAGTGCAGCTCTCCATAAACCAATATGACAAGATTTTGACAGTTAAAAGCGCGGGCTTGACGCGAAAACGATAAAAAGATAGTGAATAGGAACCCTGTATCCAAATAAAATAAAAAGCAAGGGAAAAAAAGCATATCACTGATAAATGGAAATTTATCATTTTATTTTATTACACTAGCTTACTCCCATCATAAGCTTAATATAAAGTTCTGTAGTTTTACAACATTTTTACCAGACAACATTTTTTAAACTTTCCTAGAAAAACAAGCAGTCCAATAGTTAAAACCTTATCCAAATCGGATTAGTAGGTACTTTTTGAGAAAATCGCAAACATACATACGTGTCATACAGTTACCCATTTTTTAGAAGCCGGTCATTAAAGTTTTATACTTTGTTTCTTAAAACGAAGTCCTTTTTGACGCAAGTCATCGGAAAGTCGAGTTTTTTAATGAATTAATATCTATGGGTAATTTCTAAGCCCCGGGCAATTAAGTAGTATCGTTTGAATAACATAATTTAGTTATAAAACCAAGAAGTCCAGTAAAGCTTTACTATAAATTTGCTGCATTACACTGAGAGAATTATTTATTTAGCGCTACGTACACAGCGACACGATCGCCGGCCTCGCTCTTCCGCACACAACCATTACTTCACAGTGCGCAGGAGCGCAGGCCAAAATAAAGTAGAATATTCGTTCGTACATATGTTAGATTACGAACGCCATGACTATGACAATACGATGATGCTCGTTTTTGCATTTTTCCGCAACTTCAAGATTTATTTGCGGGATCATATTAAGACATATCCTTATTTTTTTTTATTTCATCTACTAGAAAAACTCTTTGACTAGTGACACAATTTTTTCGTGTCCTAATATTTAGGTTTTCTATAGAAATGTTTGAAAGAGCCGAACCCTGTTTCACATAATCTACCCTTAAATACGACAGTTGCCATAACGAGTTATAGTCATGGGATGACTTAAAATCGTTCGGGTGTTGAACCAAAGAAATAGATTAACATTACATGTTCGGAAAATGGATTCTTAAATAAAATTACTAGCTTTCCCGCGAAACTTCGTCTGCGTAAATTGTCCCCATTTTAGCAACATTTCTCATTGCTGCTCAGCTCCTATTGGTCGTAACGTGATATTATAAATAGCCTATAGCCTTCCTCGATAAAAGGGCTATCCAACAGTAAAATATTTTTTTTTAAATTCGGATCAAACTTTTCAGCTTTGTAATATTAGTAAAGATTGTGATTTTTTTTTATTTAGTAGGTACTTAGGTATAACGTTTTTTTGCTTATTTGACGCAACTAAAATACCGACATGTGGAATGACATTCTCAGAATTTCCTCTGATTTTATAATAATATTATCTGTGCACACGTCAACGTCCGCGTAAAGTCGCAGTAGGTACTGCTCTCTCTCTCTCTCTCCATAAACGTTAGCGTGATGATAAATTGTAACCTAAGTTACTCCTTGAATCCTCAGCTATCCGCTACCGGAACAAACAGACATATAGTACAGACAAACATACAAAAAAAAAATTAATAAATTGTGTTTTGTTATAAAGTACCATTTTTAATTTATAAGCATTCATTAAAAGACTCTTTTGACATTACAAACAGATATTTCAATTTTATTTATTAATTTAGCCACACTCTTCGTTATTAAGTTTAATAACTTTGACGAAATTTTATTTCGAATTGAAGTTACCTATTAAATTTTGACGCTTAGAAAAGCTCCTATGTTCTTTCCCGGTTTTTAGACTATCTCCATACCAAATAATCCAGTTTTAGATAGTATCTTGTGAAAAAAGTTACCTATGTGACATTGGCCCCCCTCCCCCACGTGAGTTTGGTGAGATTCGGCTCAACCTCTCCCAACCCCTAAACACGTCACGTAATTAATGGACGCCCCCTAACCGACATCCACGCTGGCAGAGCCGTGGGCGACAGCTAGTTAAAAAAAAAACTTGAATTGGTGGTAGGTATGTAAGATTTGTTTTTAATTTGAATGCTAATCGATTTAAATTTGTTTAGGATGTCGGTAATCGAAAATTGATGTCGCTCAACAGCGACTATAATGTTTGCTAGTAGTCTAATTAGACATCTGTCAAGATTTCAAAAAGGACTTCGTATTTGAAACGGTGTACAAAGCCTGAAAGAGAGAAAAACTAGTGCTGCCTTTGACAGTTATTGTCCACAACGTAGCGTTGTCTCTTTCTAGAGAGTGGTCAATTTTATGAGGTTATGGTCTCTACGTGAATGTACCTACATCATTTCTGACTTTTTTTAAGCTCTACTTTACCAAAACAGTTAGCAAGTTTTTATCAAAAGATGACGAATGTAGCTCCGCTCCCAAACAGCAAACCCATGGGAAACCATAGACCAAAAAGATGTAATTTTAATATCGAACAGTAGCAGTAGTCTATGGCACCTGTAGCATTAACGTAAGTTTTATAGCTGCGCCGTCAGCGCGTGTTTCAGAGTAAAACATAATCGTAAACAATCACCCATTGTTCCTTATAATCCACATAACGTATTATGTAGTGGCAGTAAAGTTAGAAAGGGAAATAAGACATTGTTGGGTGTTTACCCCTTAAGTTTTTGTTACTTTTCTTTTTAGTTATGTCTAAGATCTTTCTAATATTTTCGTCAAGGAATCTTAAAGTTTTCTGTGCTCGCTTGTGTAGGCACACTGGCGGATCTAGGAGAGAAGCTTGGAGGCTTAAGGGTCAGAACAGTCAGGCTCAAGCGACAAGGCATCGGTCTCGCAATCGTGAGGTCGCGGGTTCGGATCCTACCCATTATACTACCGACGTGAACCCACTCCTAACACAAGCCTTTGAGCTTAAAAAATAAAAACTATTGTAAGCCGTCCGGTATGTGTGTTTTTCTTAGATAAAATCTGACCAGACAGTAGTGAGATCAGGGCGGATGCAGGATTTCAGGGGGGGGGAGGTACCAAATGTACTTACCTATCAGATCGGACATACCGTCTTTGAATTATTGCCAGAATACTGCGCTCCTCAACAAAAGGACGTAAGTGCCATGAAGATCCTATCTAGGGAGTTGTGAAAATGAAATCAACTTCAGGCCGGCGAAAGAATGCGCGAACTGGACCCGCCTACGTATTTTTAGTCCAAAGAAAACATAACGGCTTATCATTCAAAACGTTTTTCACAAAGCTTTTGTGATTGTGTTGGTTCTATAAAACTAACTAGGTAACCTATTAAGAGCCGCATTGTCGTCGGTTTGTGGGCGACAATCAGATTCAGTGAGACCCATAAAGTTATCTTATATCTCACTTAGCTCTTGTTTTGCGTCTATTGAGGAAATGTCACCGCGTAGGAAGCGGGAAATGATTATGAAAACGGCTGTTTATATAATTATGAAGCTTTTGAGCGCGGTGAGGTATTTAGATTAGGCATGTGACGGATATGGTTTTATTGTTTCACGGTCTGTACTCTGGTTTAGCGAATATAGATTGGACAGACCTTTTGCAACAGCGGGACGTTAATGTGGCTGTAGATGTGTTCTATAATAAGCTAAATAGGGCTATTAATGATTACGTACCTTTGAAAAGAACGTCAATAAACCAAAAATATGAGTATCCGACTTGGTTTACTGGAGAAATAATACATTATATAAAATTAAAATATTTTAATCTAAAAATGTTTAAAATACATGGTCTTCAAATAAATAGTGAACTTTATAAATATTATAGGACCAAAGTCAAGAACCTTATGAACAATGCTTTCAATAAGTATATAAATACAGTCGGAAATAGAATAACTTCTGATCCTTCAACATTTTGGAGGTATGTAAGAGATAAACGGAATAATAGACAACAAACCAATGAATTCGTTTATGAAGATAGAACTATTGAAGGTCAAGAAGCTGCAGATGCATTTGCTCATTATTTTAGTTCTGTTTTCCATAACAGTATTCCGAAGTTAGATTTAGAAGTTGCTGAAAGCAGTGCAACTAATCTAGGCTATGTAAACCAAGTATCTATTGCACATATAAATATCACAGATTTAAGGTATTCAGTGCGTCGTCTAAAACATCGTCTGCCTATGGCCCTGATAATATACCTGCTTTCATAGTAAGGGACTGTCTTTCTATATTTGAAGTGCCTCTCTTATACTTATATAATCTCTCCCTTCAGCATTGCTCTTATCCCAATATGTGGAAGACCTCTAGGGTAACGCCAGTACCCAAAACTGGATCTTCGACTGACATCACAAATTATAGACCTATAGCTGTACTGTCAGTATTTGGGAAACTATTTGAGTCAATTTTAAATAAGCATATCTTCACCCAAATCAACAGTCTCCTAGATGATTCTCAGCATGGCTTTAGACCCGCACGCTCCACCTTAACCAATCACATTAAGTTTACCGATTATGTGAAGTCTTACATGACAGCGGGTTGTCAAATTGATGTAGCATATTTCGACTTTACAAAAGCGTTTGATCTTGTTGATAATGATGTTCTTCTAACCAAATTATCATCTATAGGATTTAATACCAACCTTCTAAAGTTCATAGCAGATTATCTAAAAGATCGTAAACAATACGTAAAGCTAGGGAATTATAAATCACAACATTATTATACTCGGTCTGGAATAAGCCAAGGTAGCACATTGGGGCCGACCTTGTTCCTCATCATGATAAATGATTTACCGAGCGTCCTCTCAACAACAGAATGCCTTATGTTCGCTGACGACCTCAAATTATTCGTCTCTGTTAAGAATGTTAGCGATTGTGAAGCATTACAGCGTGACATAAATGCAGTTGTTGAATGGAGTAACATTAACAAATTATCTTTTAATGCCTCGAAATGTAAAACAATAACATTCACTCGATCCCAAGTACCAATTGAAATGACATATGAACTAGCAGGAGAGCCACTAGAACGTGTGACGACAATAAGGGATCTTGGATTAACGCTGGACAGTAAGCTGAATTTTCACGGTCATATAAAAACTATGTGCAAGGCTGCCAATAGATCGTTGGGATTTATAATTAGAACATGTTCCCAGTTTAATAATTTGCTAGTAGTAAGACTACTCTACAACGCCTATGTACGCAGTAAGCTAGAGTACAACGCGATTGTCTGGAATCCAAAAGAAAAGGTATATATCCTAATGATTGAGAGAGTGCAACGAAAATTTGCTAGATATCTGTACAAACGTAATTACGGATACTATCCATTCTTATATCCGTCCATATTTGTATCTGGGATGATTGGTCTTGACACATTAGAACTTAGACGAAGATTTATACACATAATGCATTATTACTTGCTATTGACTAGCAAGGTGGATAACCCATCGGTACGTGAATGCATCCTTTTCTATGTGCCAGATCAGTATATGCGAGGTGTTGGACGACGGCAACGTCCACTACTTACCTGTCCTCCATCATGGCGCTTATCCAATGCCGCTAGTACTCCTACTGGAACAGCTGTCGCATTAATTAATAATCTTCTACTTTCAGATTCAGATGTAGACATATTCTATGATCAAATAAGTCTAATGACAAAAAATGTGTTGCAATATTTAAATAATAGCTATAAGATATAATATAATATATAATAATAGATATAAGTATTCTATGTTTGTAATTAGTTTTAAGTTAGGTTAGTATAACATATAAGCGCTTTGGTTTTAACTGTAAGCTTATATTGTTGGTTTATACAATAAATAAATAAAATAAATAAATAAATAAATAAATGGTGAACCATTGCTGCTAGCAAATTGGAACCGAAGTCGGAGTCGGAGGTTTTAAATATGGTTTGTCAGCGTCGGAGTCGGAGTCGGAGTCGGAGTCGAAGTCGGAGTGGTGGGAAAAGACAGATATGTTGAGATAAGGATTTTTTTTTTTATCTTTATTTTTAGGAACCTATAAATACAATTTACGTCGGTTCCATAGTAACCTAATCATATGTCTACAATACAATGCATGTAAAATTCTATCTGTCTAAAACTAACTTATATATAAACTGAGCTTCATCTGACAGAGGCTAGGATCAACAAAAATATTCCCAAATCTAGAGTGTTTATCATATGTAGATAAAGATTATGTAAATAACAAAAATAAAATCGGCCAAGAGCATGCCGGACCATGATCAATGTAGTAGGGCTCCGCAGCTGTTACTGCAAAGAAATGCACTACATATGAAAAAATACGATCTATAAAAGTACACCAGCAAAAGAGAGTATCTTCATGGCACTTACGTCCTTTTGTTGAGGAGCGCAGTATTTCGGCAATAATTCAAAGACGGTACCTATATCCGATCCGATAGGTAGGTTACATTAGGTACCTACCTATATACCTACTGGTCAAACAGTAAATAAAATAAGGTAAGGCACACCTATAAAAGCTTTAAAACACTAAAAAAAATCGAGAACAATCATTGCTAGTTCGTCCTCAAATTTCTGGCCTGCCAAGTGTTCTTCTAATCTACCTACTTATGAACTAAATAGATATCTACAAAAGGAGTCCCACCGCAGTTTAGCTCAGAGACTGATATTAGATATATTTCGGGACTTAATCGCGTGAATTATTTAAAGGTACCAAATTGCACCGATCGGTCGACCCGTGACCACGATCGGTGCAATTCGATCGAAACGTCAGGTAAATAAAAGGTTCGTACCTTTAAATAATTCACGCGATTAAGTCCCGAAATATATCTAATATGTATAAAAATCGCGAAAGTTTAAAAACAGAGACTGATAGTTCTAGAAAGCTGTAATTTGACATAAATATACATATTGCTTACTTACCTACGCCGATAAAGTGATACAAGAAAATCTTACACAAGCACAACTCTAAGCTCTAAAGCTTAGAGCTGTGCCCCTCTGTTTGCGCAGTGAATGAGTCTCAAGACTCAGCGTGGTCTCACAGACTCAGCTCATCCAGAGGAGGTCTTTTCCCCTAACCCCCCTCCCCACATGTATCTAGAGCTCAAACTGGTATAAAACAGTTCTTAAAATGGAGATGGAGACCCAGAAAAAAATATGGTCCGCCCCCTGGGTCAAAAGCTGGGTACGCCCATGCAGCCCATGGCCTTTAGATTAGAAGATAACATTTTAAATTCAAAACATTTTATGGTAAGTACCTGATACAATAATGTTACAACAGCGCCATCTAACGTTGATCTAAAGAACTACTACAAGTTCCTCATGTTATGTACTTAGGTACCATACTAACGAACAACTTACTATTTTTTTGTTTCTAAGTAAGTTTTATAACTTTGACGGGAATTATTATACGGACGCTGTATGTTACTAGTTAGATAATTACATTCTATACATTGACCTCTCATCGATATAGTAGTGCCATCTGTTGAACAATGCATTAACTATATGCTTTACTACGATTACAGATAACATAATACTATCCTAGTACTACGATTAAAAATTCAAAATTAAAAGAAAATTTAACAAGTCAATTAACTTACTTCGCTCGCACTAATTTGGGGCTTTTATTGTAGTAATTTCAACTTTTAACACTCCTTGTTTCTATTTTGTTTGTTTTTTTATTTGTATAAACTAAACATATTTCTGAACTGTTTATAATGAAGTCAGTTACGTCAGATTTGCGATTTCCCATTTCCATTCATTTTCCGTTCAGAGTTCAGTTGTGTTTTGGAGTTTCTCCTTTTGTCATAGTGCGAAAATAGAACGTTTTGTTAAAGTGAATTAAATAGTTATTATTTTATCTCAAGAAACAGGAGTTATCTACAGTGTTAATCAATTATGAAACAATTAATAGTGTAGTTGTTTTAGAGAATTTATAGTTTCTAAGTAACACCCGGCAGGAACTATAATTCGCAGTTATTATTTAAAAGGACAATTATATCTGACTCATAACTGTCTTCCTGGTATTATTTCTCCATATGAGGTCGTTGATCTAGAGTACACAAGTGGTTTTATTACAGTTCCGTCGTGTATTACTGCTAAAATGTTAGAAAAAGTTAAGTTTGTGTGGTCAAAAACGAACCGGTGGCATAGAGGTTTGTATTATTTTTTTAAATAAAACGTTTTATTTTTACTGCTAGTTCGTTATAGTACTTGATAATTATGTATTTAAGTAGGCAAAAAGCACTAAACAAATGTAAATAAAAACTTTTTACATAGTGATGTAATCACAGTTAATTATCACTGTAGGTATAATTAATCATAATTCTTGTAGCACACCTGTTTTTACAACATGTAGTGCTAATAATTTGATACAGATGTCATTTTTACTGAGCCAAGAATTTTTGTATAATTATTATGGTCTGTACATATTCCCTAATTATCTAATAATAATATCTTGGGACAACTCACGCAAAGCTATCTGATCCCAAACTAAGCAGAGCTTGTACTATGGAAACCAGACAACCGATAAACATACTTATATATTTCTAAATACATACATATTATAGATAAATAACACCAAGACACCGAACAAACCATCATGCTCATCACATAAATTTTTATCCTTGGTGGGGATCAAACCCACGACCTCTTGTGTAGCAGTCAGATACACTCCGACCATGCCACAGGGGCAGTTAATCTGCAGGTTCTAATTACATAATTCAAATCAAGGTTTCCCAAATTGTGCATCGCAACACCCTGAGGTCTTCGCGGAATCATCCCGAGGCATTGTGAAGCTCTCCAAGTAGATTTTGAATCCAAATCCAAACATGAGCTTTCTTTTGAAGAGCTTTACTCAGAAAAACTCGCATATTCTTCTCATTAGTAGCCAGCCAATATCTTTTATTTATTTTGTTTTTGCTCATTGTTTTTTTAATATCTGTTTATTAGTTATAACTGCCTGCCATGACTTCCCATGGGCAACAAAATGTAGCCTATAACACTGACAAATAACATGGTTATCTATTGCTAAAAGAATTTTTCCATTGATCCAGAGAATAACGCCTACAACCTCACAAACTTTACCTCTTTATAATATTCGTATAGATTTTTGAGAACTAACCAGGCTAGAATCATCCACAGTAAGTCATTTTTGGCTAAAAATGGAAGCATCACAAAAAACACAAATACCCAAGCATGTCATAGTAAAAATAAGTTTGGGAACTCCTGATTCTAATAATATTAATTACCTTTATATTATAAGCCATATTCATTGAAGCGGCAGTAGCCTAATAGCTAAGGCATTGGTCTCGCAATCATGAGGTTGTGGGTTCGAGTTCTACCCATTATACTACTGATGTGAACACACTTCTAACACAAGCCTTTGAGCTTAGCTGGAGGAGTTAACAAGATTGCTAGTAATGTGGAACTCAATCCCGCATTGTTAGTTATATTTTTAAAATAAAATAAAAAAGTTGTAATTAATAAAATATCTATAAATCTGATATCTTCATGATGAGTTTGCCATATCGATTATTACTTTTATCAGAACATTGAGATTAGGAATCAAGACAAATTAGTTTTTTTTTTTATATTTAAAAGACATTTAAGTAAACACATGTTGCACAAAACAACATTTTGTATTTGGCAAACATTTTGGTTCCTTTCTTTATATTTAACATCCAGGTTATTTGTATACCTATATTTAACATCCAGGCTATTGGATGTTAAATATAAAGAAAGAAACAAAAATGTTTGCCATATATCTCATAATCTACAAATTGTGGTTTTGTTAAACATGTGTTTACTTATATGTTATTTATAATTTATAATATTAGTATAGATTAACAAACAAACAAGCAAACAAAAAAAGTATGTTTCTTGATAATCACAATGTATTTATTACCTACTTTAATTAACATAGACATATATTCACACATACCTAACAAGTTTCGGCGGCATCTATCAAATCCCCCACCCCAATCCCTTCCGTCGCAGGACGACTCACACTTGTGTGTGAGTCGTCCTGCTTGAGTCAAATGCCAGAATAAACAGTACATGATCCTAGATCCGCTGAACTAAACCCCGCCACATCAAAATCTGAATGATATCTTAGTCCACAAGTGAGTAAATCAGATAAAATAGTTATAAAAAACCAGTCTATCTAACTACGACCTTGAATATTTCGCGACTCAGAAATAAGACCCTTCTGTTATTTTTGAGGACATTTCAATGTCAAAACTAGTTTATTGTTATTTTTGAGTTTTATTATAGTGCCTACACTAAATGTTGATTAACATTCGCGATTTGTACACATTATAAAATTATACAAACTACGGGTCTTAATCGCGTGAATAATTTTCGACATTTCGACCGTACCACGGCCGTTGCAATACGGTCGAAACCTCGAGCAATAAACAAGGGATTTTACCTTAAATTATTCACGCGATTAAGACCCGTAGTATATATAATTTTATAGTGCCTACACTAGTTCCATAACCCTGGCAAAATGTATAAATACCAGGCGTTAAGTGAAGGGGGCCAAGGCTTTAACCTTGTTAAACCATTTCAACAACCATTCTATTTCTTCATTCTTAAAGTCCTTACCCATAGGATATGGGACTATATAAAAAATAATGGAAATGTATAAACCGATACGACGGAATAGAAATAAGCGCATGATTGATGGCTAGGCCTACTCTCTTTCTTCATAACGAAATTCACGAATTTTTGTTTACTTAAATTTCATAAGTTGACTTCTTGTTCGAGTTGATTCTAATTATTTTTTGGATAAGCTTCTCAGAACTTCTAAGGCCCAGCGCACACCGCTGGAAGCGCGGCGCTTTTTTTTTTAAATGGCGCCTAACTGGACCCAGTGACTGATCCAAGGGAATCCTCCCTCAGCCATAGTAGTAGGTGTATGAGAATGAATGATCGAAATTTAACCGAAATTATTATTTATCGTATCAATTTTATCTGCTATCAATATAGCGCAAAAAGTCGTCAACAGCTGTTAAAAAAAACAAATAAAAATCGGTTGACAATCAGTAAAAAGGTACTCAACTGGATAGTTTGTCTTCGACTATCTGGTGTAGGTACATACATTTCAGAAATCGTCTTGGAACTGCAAGCTCTATAAGGTTTTATCGTTACCTACAAAAATCTTTACTTAGCTATGTACAAATTATATTTTCTTTTTATTTCTAGGGTTTCTTCTATTCCTCCTGGTAGAGACGCGAGTACTACCCGGCGGTCAAATTGGCTTCAAGTGTAATGACCCAGCATTGTCACACCCCTATACTGGAGACACAATAAGTTGGAAACTGTTATTGGGAACTACTATATTGCTGCCTTTAGCAGTTGTAAGTACATACTTGGTTTTTTTTACTTTGTTTGGGTTCACAAACAGTGACACAATACAGTGTTAGAGCTAGTAATAAGTTTAAGATATAGATGATTGTGCCACCAACATCGTTAACCACAGATACATCAATGAAATAAATTTGAGAACTGGGGGTGAAAGAAAGCGTACTTATCAGAATTACAATGCAGTTACATAAACATAGAAACCAAAATGTAAAAAAAAATATATTAAGCTATTGCATAGCTTTATCGCGGGCTTTGAGCGCAGCGACCGAATCAAGAAATTCCGTAACGTAAATAAAATCTAACACACCCCACTCCGCCTACCATGTAGCTCGGCCGAGCGTTCGTATAACGTATATGTATATGGTATGACTGTACGAAGCTCGCACGGATCGAGACGAGCTGTTCCGAAATGTAATGAAAAGAAAAAAAAAATGCATAAATAAATAATTATAATTGCATTAGTTGATAAAAAATGCTATGCAATAGCTTTACCGCGGCAGTCCCCGAGTGCCACACATTTTTTTGTTTATAGGGCACATAGCCACAGTTAGCTGTGGCTTTTTGGCCCAGGAACACTCACAGGCGTCTCTAGAACACCCTAGCAAAGATTCATCAGAATCATATCAATTATTTCGGAACGTATAGAGGAGAGACATACAAACATTGATTTTTATTTATGTAGATAATGTCCTGTTTACATTGAGTTAGTTACTGAATCCAACTTTAAGATAAGAAATTGTCGACTACCTACATGACTAGATAGATAACGCAAAGGTCGTTCGTCATCGTTTATCTGAAATTTGTGAAAATCATTAGCATGTTGGTGCCACATTTCTGCGAGCGAAACAATTTCGTCTCGCACCAATTAATTTTATAGAAACGTATCCACCAAAAAAGAGAGAGCACTTATTTTCTTTGAAACGTATTTACTAAATAAACTAATATACTAATTAAATACGACAAGCTCACATTTAACTAGAACTGTACCTAATGATTTTTTTAGTGGAAGCACAGCATATTTTTTTTAATATAAATAACTAGGTTTCCCGCGCCGCTCCGCCCGCGTGCATGTCGGTTATCGCGATAAAAACTATCCTATGTCCTTCCCCGGGACCCAAACTATCTCCATACCAAATTTCATGTAAATCGGTTTAGCTGTTTGGGTGTGAGAGCGTAACAGACAGAGTCGAGTTACTTTCATATTTATAATATTAGTATGGTTATGGATGTGTAATATTTATACTGTACCTACTTACATATAAAACACCTGTACGGATTGCGTCGTACCGTTAATTCTCATCATCATCAGCCTATCGCAGTCCACTGCTGGACATAGGCCTCTCCAATTGCACGCCACTTTGTTCTATCTTCGGCTTCTCGCATCCAGCTCCTGCCAGCTGTTTTGCGTAAATCATCACTCCACCTGGCATGAGGGCGTCCTACACTACGTTTGCCGAGCCGCGGTATCCACTCAAGAACTCGTTTACCCCAACGGTTGTCGGTTCTTCGGCTAATATGGCCTTTAATTCTACTACCCCCGAAATTACAAAAAGGTACACTGTACGCATTTAGCTGATGGTTAGTAAATTGTACCTCGTAAATTACGAAAAACCCTCCCGAAAATGTATCCTGGGTATGCTCATGGTCTTATCTATAGCATCCAAATCTGTATTCGTATGGATGCTATTATGATAAAATCAGTACATCCGTCTTATCTTATAGTCGGTGATATCAACAACCGATCATATTTATAATTTTGCATAGTCATAGTGATTCCTGAGTTATATTCATATCTCATGAATAATGATGACTATGCAAAATATGTTACTATAACTATACTAAGTATTATATTGGTTAAGTAGGTATCTAACAGTTGATATGACTATGGTATGATATGGTGGCGCGGCGGGAGTGTACGACTGCCAGTATTGCTACGTAAGAGGTCGGGTTCGATTCCCACACGGGGCACGGGATCACTTACGTGTTTCAACTCTGTGTGTACTTTTTGTTCGTGAGTTGTATGTTTGTAAAGTCTCCCGCGACACAGGGCTTAGATCCAATATAGGGAGTTGTCTTAAAAAAAAATGTAAGTAGATACTATCTACGTATCTAAACGGTTCAATCGCTTAGCTTAATAACATTATACAAACACAAAGCTCTCAGGAACGAACGACCCCGACGGTGTATCTATAGACTATTTATATCACCTTCGTAACCCTCAAAGGTTTACCCACGCGGGGGTAAATGCCCACGGTTTGGGAACCCAGGCCTTAAAAGCAGGCGCGGATCCAGAACTTTGCTAAGGGGGGACATGTGACCGAAACGGCCAAGTGTGAGTCACTTCCATGACGAGAGATTGGGGTTCATATGATTCAACAACGGTACACCAGCCACCAACGCCGAGAGAGTGGGGGGGGGGGGGGGCAATTGCATGTCAAAACAAACAGTTACAGTGTCAAAATAAAAGGTCTTTCGCCTTTAAAGGCCCCTGTTGCCCACCCCCTTGGACCTGCTCCTTGGATCTGCGCCTACTTGAAAGGCCGGGAAATAATGAAAGACCAGTTTGTCATTTTCACAATTCTGTCTCCTATACACTACCTATCCCAAAGCCGTGAACGCACAAACGAACAAAAACATGGTGAACACGAACATCGAACACTTTGTTCGCACGTGCGTACCACACCACTAACGAACATCAAACACTGAGTTCGTTAAAAATGTTCGTGGCGATCCAATTTGGTTGTTCTGTGCAACACCGTCCGTGTTCAAAGAAATTATATGCAATATTGTTTTTGTTTATTGGCTACTTCACTGTGGACCTCTTCCCAGCGGTGGATCCGTGGTTACTGAGTGGTTGAGCGGGAACACAAGTAGAACTGATTTCGCTAGGTGTCCGCAAAATGTTCCACTATCGATGTTCGTGTTCACCTTTTGTTCGTTCGTGCATACACGGCTTTACGGGATAGATGAAACCGTGTGAGCGATGATTCGACATTCACTACCCCCTTCTTGACCACTGACCGGACTGTCAATTGACCAATCATCATGTCATTTATCAATTCACAGTCCGTTAAACTCCACTCCGGCTCTCTCCGCTCGAATTACGTTGATCCAACTGTAGTGTGCGTTTACAATGACGCCATTGTAAACGCACACTACAGTTGGATCAACGTAATTCGAGCGGATTGAAGTTAGGTTCTTATTACTTTCGCGCATGTCATAGAGATGCGACCCTATATACTAACAAAATTTTAATTCAACAATATAAAGAAACTAATTAGTAATTCCAAAATTTCAACTTTTATGAACTCATACATCACACTAATATTATAAAAGCGAAAGTTTGTGAGTGTGTGAGTGTGTATGCTTGTTAGGTACTTCTTCACATCTAAACGACTGGAGCTGACACCCTAAATTAACACATAGGTTAATAAACCGGGGGTAACACCGCAGGGCACAGCTAGTAAGTTCATTAAAGTTTAAATTTTGGATCAGTCACAGTAAATACTAAAGAAAGTTTGATAAACAATTTCTTTACGAAAAAAAATACAAAAAACATGAGTTAGTAATACTAATTATGACAATGTAATGCGTAATCGCATCTCTAATTCTCTAGGTTAAGTTACCGCCCCCGCACCGCGCTTCCTGTCACCATTTACTACTAAAAAATGCATCTGCGCAACCACTTTTCGCCAACTTCAATCCGTTCAAGTTACGTTGATCCTAATGTAACTGCGAATTAAAAATAAACATAAACGAGATGCTGTGTTAAGCTAAAGGTTCATTTCCGTGCATCGCGGCCGATCGCGAGTCGCGCGCGGCTTACGACAAGCGTCTGACGCGCGCGGCCGAACGGACAATAGTCAGAGTATGAGAATGTATGGTGCCGTTTCCGAGGTAAACGACAGACGCGCGCGGCCGACGACTGTCGTAGGCTGCGCGCGCACTCATAATATTGTCGCATCGGCCACGAGCGTCAGCCGCTTGTCGTAAGCCGCGCGCGGCTCGCGATCGGCCGCGATGCACGGAAATGAACTTTAAGCGACCCTTTAGAGTTACCATTTTTTTAAATTTCAGATGTTACTAGTAGAAAGAAAATACCACAGTGACAAGTCAGTGAAGCCGAGACAGCAAGCGTTGTGTTGGTACAGGGAGTACTTATACGGAGTGCTGGTCAACCTCGTGGCAGTTCAGACTTTGAAGTTGTTGGTCGGCTCGCCCAGACCGCACTTCTTTGATACCTGTGCACCTAAGGAGGCTAGCACTTGTCAAGGGTAAGATTTTATTATAAGTACCTACTTAAAACGGTTTTTTGTTCATAAAGGGACGTCTTTTAATCACGTAAGGTTCAAAAGTGGAGGAAGGGGGTTTCGGAAAAATCATGAAATATCACCAAGGGGAATGTAACGCGATATCAAGTGTTTTTTTTTAAATGCGGAATTTTAAATGACCGGCGTTGAATTCATCCCCCCCTCGTTGTGACAGTGACTAACACTTGTCTGGTGTAGAACCAATCGTGTCCTTATGAACTATGAACTTATGTCAAAATTGTTGAAATATTTATTGTACCTACCAGAAAAATACACGAGATGTTGATGGGTAGGGTTGAGGGAATGTAAAAATCTCCCTACGTATCACCAAACGAGAGGGGGCGGGGGCTATCAGAAGTGGCTAAAAAATTCACGTCATTAAAACACACACGGTACAAAAGGAACGCTTCCATTAGGTACGTTCTTCGTTCGAGCAATGCCCACATTAACATCGAAACACCTTCCGAGCAAAATGGTCCGAGGTTTTCCGAGATTCCCTCCGTGAGCGATGTCTATGTGTGCGTTGCTCGAGCGTGTTTTATCAAACTTTTTTCCTATACTTTCGTTGTTTAATTCTGTGGAATATAAATACATTTGCGTCAAGTATGCGTCTCGAGAGCGCAATAACGACATTCTAGTACGGTGCGCAAGCGTTTTTAAGATCGATCCCAAAGTTACAAGAATACGAAAATTGCCGTTTTAATCGAAACTTAACTGCACTGCTTTAAATACATCAATTTGACGCGCGAGTCCTTTGGCCTTACAAATTCTGATACAAATCAAATTCCAGGTATTTCCTATACACTTACTAGAAATATATAAAACAACAATAATATAAACTTGATTAAAGTAACAACGAACTCGCAATAAGTAGTCAATAAAAAGTATAACTTCGCGGTTGGTTTATTATAACTAAAGTATAACTTCGCGGTTGGTTTATTATAACTAAGTACAAAACGCGATGACGTCAGTAATGAATTACACATGTTATATTCCTTTGAACTGAGATAAATTGGCAGTTACTAAGTACGTAGGTACGTAAGCAAATACGTTGTCCTTTCTTATTATACGACCTCGATTCAGACTAGGGCCGGCCCCTTACTTTCAATTTTCTTGGAATTGTCGACAGAAAAATAATGAAAAAAACTAAACATTGAGAAAAACTATTATAAAAACATTGTTATGTAGTTATTTTAACCGATTTAAAAAAGGGGAGGTTTTCACTCGGATATTTTTTTTTACCCGACTGTCAAGAAGGGTTATGTTTTTCGCGCGTATCTTGTATGTATGTATGTAAAATACTTTATTACCTGATATCTCACAATCTACTGAACGGATTTATACAATTAATACGTCGTTAGACTCGTCTTGATTGCCCAAGTGTTCTTAGATATGTGACGTTTGAAAAAAACAAACATGGCGGCTGTGAGATGTCACAATAAAGAGGTGTGAAAAAAAAGTTGTTTTGAATACTGCAAAATGGGTATCAAATTAAAGGGCTTATCTTAAGCATTTCAAAAAGGTATAACTTGATTATGACTGTAATAGTAAAAAAGTTAGTTAGCAAACATTCTTTTTTCAATCTTCAATACTTGACAATAGCTGTGATAAAAGTTAGTTGTTATATCGGTTACATACTACAACTACTACAAAGTATTTAATAAAAAAAAAAAAATAAAAATAAAAAAACCCGCATTAATGAATCTCGATGAACTTAGTAAAGTGCCTCCGACTGCATGAAATTATACAATTATGTAGGGGATCTTGTTTCCATCTTTTTTGTGCAGGCGGGTTTTTTATTTTTATAATTTTTTTTTTATTTTATAGTATGTTCGGGCCATTGACGTAGAGAACAGGACTGCGCCATAACCTCACAAAATTGACCACTCTCTAGAAAGAGACAACGCTACTTTGTTGGCAATACCTGTCAAAAAGACAGGGCCATACTATTTTTTTTTTAAAGGGATGGCGCGGTCCAGATCTATATGTCAATGTTTCATTGTTCGAAATAGGTTTATTTCGAAATGGTCCCTTATAAATGTAAATAAGGGTCTGATGATGAGTTTCGGAGACAGACAACGAAACACCTCGTTAGACGTTTTTTTGTAAAAAAGTTTTTAAATTAACGTTATATTTTAAGCATATTTATTCTTATTTTGACATTGAAAAAGTGTTAAAATTAGCATAATTATGGTGGCCAAGTGGTTGATGCAATAGTAACGGAATACCTACCTATGTCACGCGTTCGAGTCCCAACCGAATCGATATTTTCCCTTTAATAAATTAAAATAGAAACGAAACCCCCATTTGGGCCCATGGTTAGTAACCAAATCTTCATCTCACTTATTTTGCTACTAAACGTGCCTAAATGGGCCGCTTATATTTAGCATTTTTAAAACGCTTGTATCACGTTCACATTTCGAATAATATTATAGTCACTAAATTCAAATTATAACAAGATATCTACTTAACAACATTGTGTAGTACTTAGTTTAAAAACGATGTTATACAACGTTATTCTTGGTAAAGTGCAAAACTGAAAGTAATAGTGTGGAATAGTAATAATTATTGAATTAATTTGAAAAATATAACATGGTCCAAAAACTACCTCAATGGATTGCGTTACTGATTCTGTTTGCTCAGAATCAGTAACGCAATCCATTGAGGTAGTTTTTGGACCATGTTATATTTTTCAAATTAATTCAATAATTATTACTATTCCATAAATAGAGATATACACACAAGTTAATGCGTATTATGAGACTTAAGAAAAATATTAAAAACCTTTTCAATATACCACGTTTTGAAAAATCGTAGTACATATACGAGGGGTGATCAAAAAGTAAAGATAATATGTATGAAAAACTACGGTTCAGGTTAAAATATTAATTTATTTTCAACATAGTCTCCTAACAAGTCAATACATTTAGTCCATCTCTTTTCCAAACCTTTCCAAACCTAAAATACCCTTAGAAAAAAAACTTTATGTTGACTCTTCCAAAATGCCTCTACAGCGGTCATGACTTCACTATTATCTTCAAAATTCGTGCCCCTGAGATGTTCCTTGAGCCGAGGAAATAAATATAATTCGCTGGGGGCTAGGTCCGGATAATATGGGGGGTGATCAAGCAGTTCGAAGCTAACTTCTTGAATGGCAGCCATCGCAACTTCAGCTTTGTGTACCGGCGTGTTGTCCTGGTGGAACAGAACTTTTGCTCGCAGTTTTCCTCGTCTTTTCTCCTTGATAGCTTGCCGCAATCTTCTTATTTGGTCAGCGTAGTAAGAACCTTTCTCCCTTTTCCAGGTATTTAACCCTGAAAACGGACGTCATACCCGCAGAACTTGAGACTTTATTTTTTTTCGGTGTAGGTAAGGATGGCCTCTTCCATGTCATGGATTGTTGTCTCGTCTCAGGATCAAAGTGGTGAATCCATGTTTCATCCATAGTCACAATTTTTTTTGTAGATCAGCTTGGGACTTATCAAGATTGACCCTGGAAATGTTTAATCGCTTCTCCTTTTGCTCGTCGGTTAACAATCTCAGCACCCAACGCGCGGAGACCATTCTCATCTTTATTTCACTAGTTAAGATCGTCTGAATGCTGCCATATGAAATCCCTGTGATCTCAGCTAAATGTCGGATGGTCACTCTTCGATCAGCTAACACGAGAACTTAAACTTTTTTGACATTTTCCTTAGAACATGACGTCGATGGGCGCCTTCGATGTTCATCTTCTGTTGATGTTCTACCCATCTTAAACTTCTTACCTTACCAGCGTGCAAATTTGGAATATGGAGGAGCATTGTCCCCCAGCGGTTCCGATAAGTCAGCATGAATCTATTTGGTTTTTCGTGTTTCTCCATTTTTGTGTGTGTTATCTCCCCGGCTGCTCGTACTCGAATGACTATAACTCTGCGAAATACTGTCCTATTTATATGATTTTTGGGCCTGACAAGTCGTAAAGAACTAACGAGTTGATAAAAAATGTTTATTGCTTTTTAATGTTTATAAAATACCCGTTTATCATTACTTATTGATTACCCCTCGTACCTATATACGATACTAGCTGACCCGCGCAACTTCGTCTGCGTAAATTTAACCCGTTTATGCAACATTCTTCATTGCTGGTCTGCTCCTATTGGTCGTAGCGTGATGTTACATAGCCTATACTCTTCCTGGATGAATGAGCTATCCCAGTAGTCCCTGAGATTATCGCGTTCAAACAAACAAAACAAACTCTTCAGCTTTATATTGGTATAGATCATTCTTCATTTTATTATTTCAGATCGGAATATGTTTCAAACTACACTTGTACGAAGGCGCATTGGCTGAGTCAGTCGGACAAAAGCTTTCCGTCTGGCCACACGTCGCTAGCAGTACATACGGGAATATTCCTGGCTGTAAGTATAACACCACCAATATAAATCATAAAAGTAATATATTCAAGGAAAAATATTCCTAGTAATCTATATTAATATGCTTCCACTGCGCCACTGCTTCAGTGGCGCAGTGGGAGCGTGTCCGATTGCTACGCTAGAGGTCGTGGGTTAGATTCCCACATTGGACACCACTTTGTGTGATCCACTAATTATTATTCCGATTTGGGTGTACTTTGTGTCCGTGACTTGTATGTTTGTAAATACCCCGCGAAAGTCTGAATGTCAAATCACATCACAACGGGTAAACGAATATAGACAAAATTTGGCTTGTTATAGTCTGGAATAGACATTTTTTTGTAAACAATGTTACCAAAATGTAATAAGTAAATAAAAAAAAACATAGGCTATATTTTATCCCGGAAAAATGTTCTAGTAGGATACATTTTATTTATAGTATGTTCGTTTTATGATTTAGCAATCCGTTTGTGAAATATTAAGCTTTAAAGTGCAATTTTGTATAGATGATTGATTATGCCGATAAAGTGAAAAAATAAAATTTTGAAAAAACAATACATTTTTAGGCTACGTCCCCTATACGTTAAGGAGGGATGTGTTTCTTTTTTGACACCTGACTCGATCGTGTGGGGTATCATGAGATAGGTCTAAAAACATTCCATCCATTGAAAAATATTTATATAAAGTTGTTAGTACTTAGTATGAAACAAAAACAACAGAAAACCCACTTTTTAAGCCGCATTATTCGGATGGGGGGAGGGGGACTATGGAACTCTACATTGTGCGTGGCCCGATATGCACTTGCCCGGTTTTCTCTATAAATTTTCCTTTAAAAACGGTAACTCCCAAATCGAACTGTCAAATGATTAATTACTACCATTTCTTCCAGTATTACCTTTACCGAAGAACAATAGCCCCGACAAGAAAGAGGATAGTATCTATACAAGTTATATGCATAGCTTTGGCCGTGATTTGCAGCGTGTCTCGTATGACGGACCACAGGCATCACTGGTGGGACGTGCTCGCCGGGGCAGTTATAGCTGCTCCAATATTGGTGTACACTGTGAGTTGCATTTGAAAATAATAAGTAGTTGAAAGTAGAGACGTCTCGTGAAACATCGAGCAACGTCTCGTGAAACATCGAGCAATGTCTCGTGAAACATCGAGCAACGTCTCGGGAAATATCGAGCAATGTCTCGTGAAACATCGAGCAACGTCTCGTGAAACATCGAGCAACGTCTCGCGAAACATCGAGCAACGTCTCGTGAAACATCGAGCAATGTCTCGTGAAACATCGAGCAACGTCTCGTGAAACATCGAGCAACGTCTCGCGAAACATCGAGCAATGTCTCGTGAAACATCGAGAAACGTCTCGTGAAACATCGACCAACGTCTCGTGAAACATCGAGCAATGTCTCGGTGAAACATCGACCAACGTCTCGTGAAACATCGAGCAATGTCTCGGTGAAACATCGACCAACGTCTCGTGAAACATCGAGCAATGTCTCGGGAAACATCGAGCAACGTCTCGTGAAACATCGAGCAACGTCTCGTGAAATATCGAGCATTACATAGCATTTAATTTAGCGATCAAGAAGATAGGAGGAGATGATCTATAGGCGCGGATCCAGCCCACAAATAAGGTTGTGGGCACTGTAGTCGAAAGCTGAAAGGTTAAGGGCACGGTAGACGAAAATGTAGATTTTGATGAATCTTTTATACATTGAAAATGTATAGCACCTGCCCGTATGTAATGTTTTCCAATTTCTTTTAATTCTTTAAAATAATTACCTTGAATATTTGGATATAATTCTTGTAGCATTAGCCAATCAAACCATTTGGGGTTGTGAGCATGCCCACCGTGCTTGCTACGCTGGAACCGCGCCTGTGATCTCCTATATCCAAACTTTTAAACCTCATCTCTTAATATTTTTTATTTTATGATTAATTTATCAACAAATACATATTTTGATTACTTTTATTACTACATAAATATATGCAATTAAAATAAAGTATTTTCCACACACGCCACCAGTCTCTCTCTCACTCTCCCCCTCCATCCAGAGGCGGATTTGCCCTAAGGCACAATAGGCTCGGGCCTAAGGCGGCTAGATCTTAGGGACGGCTAATAGTGATAATCCCCCTCCTGCCGTTGCGCGATGTACTTAGGTGGTATCGGGTGAAATGACTTGTACCCACGGCCCTGTCCAGGGTCGTCTGGCATGGCCCTGGGCCTAGGGCGGCCAACACTGCAAATCCGCCTCTGCCTCCATCCCTCCCATTCCCTAACAAATGTTTACATTGACTCGTATGCCTTCAAATACTGAACTCTTAATTTCTATATTTCACAGATAAATTCCCTATGCGGTAACTTCGAGTGCGTCCACACATCATATCCAATAGAAGACCCTTTAGAATGTGAAGTGACACACCAGAACCAAAACAACAAACAGGATCATATACCACTAATGAATGCTAAAGAAATATAACTGACATTAACTAAAGTATTACTAACGTAATGATTTATCTGCTTAAGATTTATAATGTCATAATATAAATTCAATAGTACATATTACTTACTTGATACTTATACTTTAACAACTCTGTGTGATAAAATTCTGAGGAGTATTTTCTTTCATACCTAGTACCCATTTGCACGTTAAAATCGCTTCAAACGTCCAACTACACGCGGCATCGATTCGAGGAGTACTGCCCCCTGCTTAGTAACAAAAACCCGTGTAACAGTTTAAATATACAGATACAGCTAAGATAAAATACTTACTTAAAATTAGGTTAAACTTAAATTCCCAAGTGAAAATAAATCAAAATATTACAACAAAAAACACCAAGCAGTATGAAATATTGCAAACACACTTCCTGGTTTGTACAGACCCTTATTTATAACTTTTGTTATAACGCCACGGACGTTATATACCATTTTTTTTTTAAAGACGACTCCCGCAGTAGGGTACAAGCCCTGTGTCGCGGGGGACTTTACAAACATACAAGTCACGGACACAAAGATTTGTACTATGTGATGATTAAAAAAAAAGTTTTTTTGGTGTATAATAGTTATCAATTATTTAAACGTAACCAAAATACAACACTTACACAACAAACACGGAATACGCCTTGACTGAGGTTCACTTGAAAAAAAATTATAAACACATTTCTCTGCCCTTTATGTTTTTAATAATAAAATACTTCATAGACAATCGTACTTGACAACCACAGTATTCATTTAGTACAGCATTTTTAAACAAGATGGCAATATTGGGTATACAATGGGTCGTTATGGATAGTATACTATCTGGGACGTAAGGCCCTATATTTTTTTGGATGGTATGGTATCCATAGACATGCAAGTGGGTACACCAGGACTTCTCTTGTGGTCTGAATTCCACTATTTTAATAGTCCTTTTTACCCGACTGCAAGAAAGGGTTATGGTTTTCGCGCGTATCGTGTATGTATGTGAGTTGTCCCGGATTTATACAATTAAGGCACCGTAAGACTCGTCTTGACGTTTAAAAAAAAACAAACATGGCGGCTGTGAGATGTCTTAAGGGCGCCCTAGTCGATGATTCTACCACACAAACGCGCATATAAGTAATTATTCCTCTGTATGAGGTCGTACATCAAAGCTTATCATAAACTAGGCCTGTAGACTATATTTTGAAAGTTATAAAGCCTTAAAACATTTAAGAATTTTAACAATTTTGGCGAAATTCCAACGTTCTGAGGCTTATAACTTTCGATGTTGATCATTCCCTCGATTTTCAGTTGTAGTTTGTTCATTTATGTCAAAAAAATATATCTCATTACTGTTTAATTTACTAATACATAAAACGGTAAAATTGTGTGTTTGTTTCTTTATATGTTCGGGAAAATCTTTGAAACTACGAGGTCTCTGGGTAAAATAAGTTAACTAATAGAACGCGACATATTACGTGTCCAATGTCTGCTAATATATTTTGATAAAAATAACCTATAGAGAGTTAATAAAAAGTAGTTTTTTTTGGACATAATAAGAAAAAAGGTGTCAGGAAACTCTTTTTGGCGTGGGATAACAAAATGATTGGAGTTGAAAAATATAAAAAATAAACCGAAGCGAAGCAAAACTGCAACTGCACTTCAGGTAGAAAAAATACTTATATAACGTTGTTATATAAGTATTTTTTAAAATACTTAAAATACTTATATAGTAGTATAAAACAAAAACAACAGAAAACCCACTTCTTAAGCCGCATTATTCGGATGGGGGACTACGGAACCCTACATTGTGCGTGACTCGACATGAACTTGCCCGGTTATTTATATTAGTTACCCTAAAAACCGTATTGGGTAATTCCAAATTCCAACTTTTCCAATTCCATTCCAAAAGTTATTAACACTAGTTAATAACTTTTTATAGTTAAGCGTAACTGTGATTTCTTACCATAAGATAAAACAGAGTATTAATTACCTATACGTAGATAAAACAGGTTATATGATAAAACAACAAAAACCTCTGCAGATTTGTATATATACTTTTTTAAGATCCCAAGTCGCAGAAGCAGATAAATATATTTTTTTGTTACGCACCATTTCGCAAATTTGACACTATTGTATGGAATGACGTTTGTGCATCGTAATTTATTAAAATTCGGATTGATAATAGTTATGTTTTTAGGTCTGAATAAATAAAATAGCATAATTTACACGGCGTTTAAACAAAAAATGCGACAAAAGTATCCCTATGACAGAAGTGCGAATGAGATAGATATGGTTACCGATCGAAGAATAAATTATGCCTAAGAAACAGACGTGTCAGTTGCCTAGAACAGAGAGTTCAGCATTCGGTTTTAATTTTTTTGGTTTCCATTAAATGAACTAAGATGTATCCATTCGGTGGACATTGTCCGCAAACAGAGATAAGAATAGTTCTGGCAGTTAACTAAATTTAGTAAAATATGTTCAATTCATTTTAAAGACATCACATCTGTCAAAGTATGTACTTTATTAAAAAAATCTGCGCTTCCTGCTCTAGGGGTAAATCATTTTTTTTCTCTTAATGTTGCACTATGTAGCACTACTTTGCTTTGAATTTACTTTGTCTACCTACTCATGGATATATTTTATAAATTTAATAAATCTAAAAATAATTATGGAAATTTTCTGTTTAAAATTCTGGACGAATCTATCTTTAGGTATAATTGTATATTATAACTTGGTAAGCCAAACTGTCTTGTGTTATTAACACACATACATACATTATTCTATGTTGTTTTGTTTGTTTGTGGCGATGGATTGTTGCTGATAACATTTTTCTCTTTTAGCTCCTGATAATTAAATCACGTTTTTTTTTATTAGTTTGACATTGTGTTACACTAATAAAAAAAAATGTCATTGACGGTGTGTGTTATCTATGTGCATTAGTGTGCCGTATTTAAAGATCGAATGTTGTTTATGTAAACCTATCTTCACCTATTTTCTTTAAACATCATTGATTTAATTTAATGCATTTTAAAAATTGTGGTACATTATGTGTCAACAAATTTATTTATCTGATGTTTTGGTAATTTTTTTACAGTCTATTTAAAGAGGTTCAATAAGAGCATTAGCCATTTGAAAATAGCTATACACGTACTTGCTTAAACGGGGTGTGGGAAATTGATCACAAAAAAAAAAAACAAAACAGTATTTGTAAATGTGGTATTAACATTAATAACTTTAACTGTCAATAAATGTTGATAAAGTTTCGCGATTTGTACACATTATGAAAATATATATATTACGGGTAATAGTGAGTGATAAAAATCAAGCGAGGGTAGTTTCCGAAAACCGCGCTTCATGGAGGCGACGCTGAGCTGAACTAGTCCACCCGTGACCACGGCCGTTACAATACGGTCGAAACGTCGGGCAATAAACAAGGTATTTTACCTTAAATTATTCACGCGATTAAGACCCAGAATATATATATTTTCATAATTAACTATCAATAATAAAGATTGGTCTATTTTTAACATGTACTCGATAATGTAAAAGTATTTCATAAGAGGGTAAATTAAGCATTTGAAAATGCAAATTGCCGACGTAAATGCGAAATGCCTCTTACGCTAAGATATTCAGATGACTTGGTGGCATGGACCTCTATAGTACTATTACACCGGACATGCTACTGACAACAAGACTTCCATTTGAATATGATATTTGGACGGTCATTCATTAAGATGAATGATCATAAAAAATGGCCCGTTTAGACGCCCCAATCAGTTGGGGGCGTCTAAACGGGCCATTTTATATGGCAATTGGTGGCGGCACTATTAGCAACTAATTGCTCGGCCAATAATGGCAATATGTCTACAATTGTACGGCGCATGATCCAGTCTCCTAAACGGGCTGCACAACCCGGCAACAATAAAATAGAGGGCGACTGAAACAAGAAAATTGGCCGGGCAACATTGCGGAAAATAGATCGCTTAGCGATCGTTCGACAACCATCAAATCTATATTGGAGAGTACTGCCATGTTGCCGGCAACAGCATTGCCGCCACAAATTGCTGTAAAAAATGGCCCGTTTAGACGTCCCTTATCTCATACTTTTAAAAGAGCAATTCTTGTATATATATACCTACATATATATATAAGTTTAATCTGAATCTCGGCAACGTTAAAGTGATTTTTATGAAATTTAGTATGCAGGTGGTTTCGGGGGCGATAAATCGATATGGCTAAGTTTCATTTATAAAAACCCAAGCAAAGCTCGGCCATCCATGTACTAAGTCATTAATTGTATAAACAACGGCTATTTGTCATATGTATCAAAAATTTTCACAGGACGCTCATTCTATTCAGTATAAATAGCTGTCACTTTGTTAGGTAGCCAGTCCTGTGTATAATAGAGGTTAGTGCTGGGTGGGATGACCACCCAGCTTTAGTCGTTCTGATATCTCGGGGTTTAGATATTTTTTTTATTGCAATGCAATTATTATATAGTTACAGCAGATATTGGTTTTGTTAATGGGTTTCAGTAAATTATAATAATTGATCGCAACAATTGACCCGCTATACAACGTTAGTTTGCTCAGAATCAGGAACACAATTCAATGGGGTAGTTTTTGGGCTATATTATATTTTTCAATTAATTTATTCATTAATCATTCTAACAGTCCAAATCCTATTCACAATGTGATGTAAAATTTAATCATCACTTATTTTTAAATAATAACCATGGATTACGTACTACGGAACGCAATTAGCACGATAGCGCGAAGACACAAGACAACTTGAATGGCTTCTATCTATGCAAGTTTTCAATATTTTCATTTTCTTTTTTTATCTATGCTTTCTTGAAGTAAAAATCTTGTTGGGGCGTCTAAGCTTTGCACTATACTTATATACCAAAAATGACCTTGTATAATTGAAGATTATAAATTAATGCGTCTTGATCGCTTATCAGGCCATTTTGATGTTATCTCATTCGTACCGTGTGATGTGTGAATCTATAATTTAAGTAGAAAATATATTTATCTTTATATTGTAGCAATAACGATAGTTTAAACATAATTATAAAATAGATATATTTTTGTACGATACTTTATGTGCTTGATTATGAATTAAACAGAATGCTTGCTTATAAATTTGATTTGAAACATCTAAGTAGGTACTCATTGAAGAAAAATAGTGTATCAGAAAAAAAAATCTCACCAATTACATTACTATCCCACGAATACTCAAAACAGTTTTCAAACATATTTTTGTCTCTACATGTAACAGTGACAGTGATAGCATGACACTTATCAGCTTCTTTTTAAGTAGCATTTGAGAATTTAGTTTCGAAAACCAGTTTCTCAGGGGAATATTATAAGAATCATGGCTCAAAAGCCCAGGGCTTATACATACCTACCATAGATATTAATATCAATCAAGCATACATGCACGTAAATATGTATATTAATGTAAGTAAATAATAGTGCAATTTAATTTATTTTGTGTGTGATGTATTCATTTATTTTGTATCTTAAATGTACCTAAGTATTTATTTAAATTGATTTATTTTATAAAGGTGTTTTATTGTCATGTCAACAAACCATGGAGGATTTTATTCCGGGTGGGGGGACTTGGACTAAGAAATTCGATAAAATACAAGTTTTTTTTTTATAAAGGTGACTCCCGCAGTAGGGTACAAGACCTGTGTCGCGAGGGACTTTACAAACATATAAGTCAAGGACACAAAGTACACCCAGACTCGGAACAACAATTTTTGGATCACACAAAGTGGTGTCCCGTGTAGGAATCGAACCCTTGTTTAGAGCTATTGATATATCTAATCGAATACCTTTAATGTGGGACCCAATCCCACATTGCTAGTTATCTTATTTAAAAAAAAAAGGACTGTCCTTTAAACGAGCAATTCTGAATCTCTGCAACGGCTGCAACAATTTTTATGAAATTTAGTACTGCATACTAAATTTTAGTTAGTGTTTAGTTAGTAAAGTTGAAAGCAAAGCTCGGTCATTCAGGTACTTTTACTAAACTATATATATTGTAAAAATAAATAAGTAAGTTTTTTAAATATAACTAGCAATGTGGGAGTTTTTGGTTCACGTCGGTAGAATAGTGGGTAGGATTCGAACCCGCGACGTCACGATTGCGAGACCGATGCCTTAGCCATTAGGCTACCGCCGCTTAACACATTATAAGTACTTTACTACATTTACCCACTGTGTTTTAGAAATATTGGGTTAATTGGTACATTAACTCTTCTCGTAAGTACATACATACCTACGTCTTTACCGAAGTCAGGCACGCTCTAATTCAAACTACCTGCAACAACTTTTGTTAGACGAGTAAACCGAATTATGAAAAAAAGAATAAATATAATGTGTAATGACGTCTCGGTGGCACGGTGGGCGTGTGTGCGACTGCTGCGCAAGAGGACGTGGGTGCGATTCCACATGGGAGACCACTTTGTGTCCGTGGTTTGTATGTTTGTAAAGTCCTTCGTGACGCTGGCTTGTATACTGGCATGGGATACATGTTAAAACAACAGACAGACAAACATTTCTACAAATTATAACAATGTGTTTAAATACTATTTTAAAACATTTCCAAAATTTAACCAAATCCGTCTGGTAGTTTTTGCGTGATGCGTATACAAACAAACAGAGAGATAGATATTAATAAAAATGAAGCATCTTTTCGAAAATTTTCCAATATTTCTTTTGAGTATGTTCTGCCATGTACTACAGATACGTGAAATTGTACTTTTTTATATGATGTTCTTATTTTGTGTGAAAATCCATCAATTAAAAAAAAAGTTACATGCCTACCTGTTCTCTAAAACTTATTTTTGCATTGGTTATATATACCTATTTTCTTTCAGGATCTAATACCACAAACAAATACCTCTTCTATTTCATAATATTTTCTCTTTTAAATATCAGTATATAATTTACAAATGTAAACAAACTTAACGAGAAAATTACATCTAATTAAAAGCTTCGACAAACCTTTCCGCCCACCAATTATACATTTGTTACACAACCACCAATTATGGCAATTATAAGCGATTTCGAACTAAACCCAAACTGCAAGTCTCATCAAAAATGCATCAGACTCGAACGACCGGCTTAAGGACGGCCTTTAACAGTGTTGACATTATAAATTCAGCCTTTGATGTTGTTTAACGATCATTAAAATCAGTTTCGTGTCATTTGCTAAATGATATTCGAGGGAAAACAACTTCAAAATGAATTTTCAGCCACTGTTTTTAGTTTTTATGGTGGTACTTGGTCAGGTGTACGCCAGGGACCATACTTGGGTACAGTTCATTAAAAGTTACCTAGAGAATGAAGGAAAGCCGACCTTGTTGATTTTTCAGGGTTTGTGTTGGCATAAAAGTAAGTAAATGTTAGTTCATGTAGAATTCAATACATTAATTCTCCGATTTTCGAATTAAATTGCGTATAAATCCATCAATATATTTGCGTGGTATGATGCCACAGGTACAGGATGTGTCAAACTTATAAAACCCTTATTTATACGTCAGTGGTTAACAAATAATAATACTTTTAACATTTTGCAGATATTAAAGTTAATATGGCAAATGAAATATCAAAGATTGGATACCGATCATCATCATCCATGGTCAATAAATCAAAATATCAACATCATGCCTTACTTTATCTTTTAGATCTTGAGTGTCCAGAAAGTGAATATATTATAAATTTGGTACATTTCTTTATTTTATTTGCATTAAACTACCTGTTGATTTACTAGCAAACTTAATTAGGTACTGTTTCTATACAGGCTTCATCAAGAAATCTCTTTTGTTCACCATATCGTTGGCTTGTTATTACAAATTCCTCTGAAGAGTTTTACATAAGCAAGTTGGAGAATAATTCTATATTAGCTGATAGTGACTTAGTTGTGGCTTCAAAATTGGGAAGTTTTATAAAACTCGTAGAACGTAAGTGATTTTGAATTAGCACGACCTAATCTTCACCATTAATTCAGTCCTGTCAGTTAAGTGCGCCAACCTAACTGACAGAAGAAGATATTTATGATGTTATTTGGTTGTAGAAAGATTAATCTTCTCTGAAAACTTCGTAGCTTACCTACTCATAACCACGCATTTAGGAGCTGGAGTATTGTCGACGAACAAAAGTAGAAAAGATGAAATTCCTATTTCTATACTCTGGCACCCTCACTATTTTGTAAAAATATCTTGCTCTCTTGTTCTTAAATAAGTATACTCATCTTTACTAATTTTTGACATTATTTTTTTCTTTCTTTTTGAGATAAAGGCAATCTCGCAATATTTTCGTTTATTTCTACCAATGCCATGTGTTTATTATTTTATTTCGGTATATATTTACCGTTGTACGAATACTTAGTTACGACATCTGAATTTAACCCCACTTTCATAACTATTTTACTTAAAATATTTTATTGAAGTCCACAAGCCATCACCACATCACTCAATGGTATCAACTTTGCGAGGCTACTTTGACGGCACCCTATGGAATTTGAGTCATCACAAGGAGTTGTTCCGAAGACGACGTGATGTGATGGGACATACCATCACCATATCTAACGTGATACAGGATAGTAATAGCACGAGGTACCATTTACCCCGAGAGGATGGCATGTAAGTAATCTTGGAGTCTCCGTCTAGTCATACCTATTGGCGTATCTAGGTTTATTTTCCAGGGGCCTGGCCCCTGACATGCCATACGCGGCTGGGGGGGAGAATCTTGTATTATTGTGTTGAAAAAAAAAATCAGCTTTTGTTACTTGTATGGAGTGCCCGAAATATTTATTTTTGTAAATTTGTTATCGAACTATCAATCAATCAATTCCTGTATCGGTCCACTGCTGGACATAAGCCTCTCCTAACTTACGCCACAACATCCGGTCCTTCCGCCTTGCTTATCCAATTCATTCCAGCGACTTTCTTTAAGTCGTCAGTCCAACTGGCTGGGGGTCGTCCTACCTTACGTTTACCAAGTCGCAGTCTCCACTATAGGACTCGCTTGCTCCATCGGCCTTCGGTCCTTCGGCAAATATGGCCAACCCATGTTATTTAAACATGATTTTGTTTTTTTTTCCAAATTCATGCCGAGACCAACACGTCTAGAGGCATGAAGCCTCTAGACGTGTTAAGCCGTGCAGTATCTCGCTAATCTGCTCCAGCGACTTCACTACTATGACGATGTCGTCGGCAAATCGAAGTTGCGAGATGTACTCACCGTTTATATTTATGCCCTGTCCAGTCCAGTCTAGTATCTTAAAGACGTCTTTAAGAGCGTTGGTGAAGAGTTTTGGGGATATGACATCCCCCTGTCTTACACCTCGGCGCAGCTCTATTAGTCTGGTCTTGTGGTCCTGAATCTGGGCGGTCATGGTGGCGGTTTCATACAGGCATCTTAGCACCTCGATATATCGCCAGTCTATACGGCATAGTTGCAGAGCATCCAGAACCGCCCAAGTTTCGATGGAGTTGATTGAACTCTTCGGTTTTCTGCACAATCTGCCAAACAGTATGAATGTGGTCTACAATTCTGACGCCTCTTCGAAACCAGGCTTATTCCGTGGGCTGCAACTCGTCGAATTTTCTCGTGAGATGCTTGGTAATAACTCTCGAGAATAACTTGTAGATGTGACAGAGGAGTGAGATAAGTCTGTAATTCTTAAGCAAGGTTTTATCACCTTTTTTGAAGAACAGAACTACCGCACTCCTGCTCCACGCTTGTAGTGTTAAGCCTTGGTGGATAACGGAATTTAAAAGGCTCATGAGCTCTTTCAGGACTGGGATCCCGCCCACTCTTAGAAGCTCTGTAGTAATTCCGTCATTACCTGGCGCTTTATTGTCCTTAACTTGCTCGAGAGCTGCCTCGACCTCGCTCAGGCCGACATCCGGAATGTCCTCGGTGTAGTGACGCGTAAGTGGGGCTCTGTGGTCGTCGACGCTAAGTGCCGTAGGTTTAGCCATTCGTGATGCGTACAGGTGTGCACAAATGCTCTCGATTTCCTCGAGTATCTCGAACCGTGAAGTGATGGTTTTGCTATCCGTGGTGTTCAGTTTCGTCAAATAGGGTCTGCCAAGCTGTTGTGCGAAAACTCTAGTGTCTCTATTTTGTTCAATCGCAGTCTCGATGACGCGAGTATTGGAGCGTCGGACATCACGTCGCGTCAGCTTCCTGACCTTCAGGTTTATAGCTCTCCTATCTAACGAAGATATTTGCGTGTCTCGTCTTTGCCTCATACGTTCGAGAGTCTCGAGAGAGAGTTTGGTCTCCCTATTTTTGCGTTTTCCACGAAACGAAAAAATAGGGACATACATTTTGTAGCGTTCTGACCACGGTGTCGGTTTTCTCATCAACTGTGCGAACTGGGCCATTGGTTTCCAGCGATGCGAAACGATTGTGAAGTTCCAACTGGAACTCTTCGGAACCTAAAGCTATCTGGGGCGATGTAAGTCGGTGAATCTAAAGTCTTCCGGTATTAAACATATCGAACTAAGTAGCGGCCCAACCCCCCCCCCCCTCCCCTTATATACGCCCATGGTCATACCTACCAAATTGTATAGTAAAGTGCTAACTAGCTTTACCTTCATAACTTTCTTGTCAGGCCTCGAGTGTAGGTATTAATCAAGAATGTAAAACGAAAAATATTGGAAAAGCTTCTTTTTAGGGTTCCGTAGCTAAAATGGCAAAATTAAACCCTTATAGTTTCGCTCTGCCCGTTTGTCTGTTTGTCTAGGTTAGCTAATTTTTTTTCGGGTACCTCCCCTACACGTAAGGTGGGGATGTGATATTTCTTACCTACCACATTGTGTAGGGTTTGTTGGATAGGTCTTTTAAAAATATTTAGGGGTTTTAAACATCACCTTTCGATTTAGGCAATATTAAGCCTTTGTGAAATATTAAGCTTTAACTGAAAATTTCTGTTAGAGTCAAGTGCTTATGGGCTTACCGCGTAAACAGAAAAAAATTAAGTGAATAAGGCCCCTGACTTCATTTTTGGTTAAAATTATAATTACGCTGACACAACCTATAGATGTTTATTCACAAACAAAACCACACATATATTTTGATTCGATTTTAAATTCTTAGTACCTACCTACTTAGATTTAGGTACACTGACTGAGACTTGGATTTATCTACTCATTGGTTTTAATATCCTAAGGGAACCTGAATACGATTCTATACCTAAGATTTGCTGGATGAACGTGAGGCTCGCGTTTGAGATGTTGAATGCTACTCCAGGATACGTCTTCAGCTACCGATGGGGCTACAAGGTGAATGGGCAATGGTCGGGTATGATCGAGGACTTGTACACGGGACGGGCTGATTTAGGTAAGCATCCTACGTAGTTCTTGAAAAATAGGTAGTGTTTTTACTTTTTACATGTATATTTTGAATGTCAATGACCTACCTATCTACAGTACCTACCTATGTATATAGGTACCTACGGCTGGTTTCAATATGTTATCTACCGTTAACTGTATATTAAAAATGAGACCGGCCGATAATGTAGGTATAGTCTATGCTAGCCCCGGTTCCATCCCTTTTATGACGTCATAAGTCGCAAACGAAATTTGATCGTTTGACGTGCCATAAATTGGAACTGATCGCCTAGACTAGAGGTATAAACGATAATCAAATAGAATGGCAATCGAATAGAATGACGTCGTTGCTTGTGGAAAATCGCAACTATGATTTTTTTGAATATGAGATTCGCTATATTGCGCTAAAACGATGTACCAAATTTAAAAACTCCCGAGTACCTACTCTCGACTCCGACTTTGGTGCCGATGAAACCATCTCCGTACAGAATAGTATTCAGTGAGAAAATAACACAAAATAGTATTCAGTCATATTAAATGTGTAAATGACATATTTATAGGTAATTTGTGTGAATTTTTACCTGTAATTATTACTATAAATTAGCTGAAAGAAGCAGCCGCCGCACGCTACCTACCAACCTCCGATTAAAGCGTCCGAATTAAAGTGTCGGTTCCCGAAGTCGGAGTCGGAGATGTAAAATCAATCGGAAATTCTGACCTTTTGGAGTCAGAGCCGTCTCTTAGTAGCATCCCTGATTGATACTACCGTTTCTACATACTCTTCACCTACCTACTACTTGCAGGTACTAACTGTGTAGTATCAGACACAGAACGTTTAGACGTGGTGTCTTACACCGACCAGCTGGCTCCCTTCCGCGTTCGCTTCATATTTCGGCAGCCACCTCTGCCGTACGTCGCTAATATATTCTCTATGCCGTTTTCATCGAGTGTGTGGATCGCTATGTCGGTGTGTGTACTTGTGTCTACAGTGACATTATATTTAGCTGCAAAGTGGGAAGGCAGACATGGTAAGGTAAGCATTTGGCTTAATGCCATTCGAGGTTATAATACTTATTTATGTCAATGTTTTCAAGTGCTTATGTTATCTTTGTCTATGTATTTATTTGAATTAATTTGTCATCCACGGTGAAATTTACTGCTGATGTAGTACCTACTTAGGTAATAACAAAAAGAAAACCTACGTACCTACCTACTTCGTCTTTTCAAATGACATAAATTGATTTGTTACTGTCTATGTAAGTAGTGTAGCAGTACCTAGCAAGCGGCAACTAACTACCTACCATTTTTTTTATTTAGAAAGCTAACTAGCAATGTGGGATTGTGGGTCTCATTTTACTAGCAATCCTGTTAACCCCTCCAGCTAAGCTCAATGGCTTATGTAAGGAGTGGGTTCACGTCGGTAGTATAATAGATAGGATTCGAATCCGCGACTTTTACAAAAAAGTACTATTTTATACTTTCTTATTGTTGGGCGTCTGTAAAGGACAGCTCACCGAAGGGTAGGTACACAGATTACTCTCCTTATTTTGTGGTTGGTAGGCGTGGGTAGGCACTGTAACGTGAACTTCCTGGCTTTGAGGTGCGTAGCCGGGATTATTTCTCTCGGGGATGAGGAATCAAACTCTGTTTCATATGCCCAGAACGATATTAGGTACCTACCTATATATTAAACAATCTGTAATCTTATTCATTTACATTTCAATCGTTTTTTCGACCATTCATCTTGACGCTTCCTTCAATTGTCTCGATTGTTTTTTCGTTTTCTTCTTCGTCATTATTTCAAACTTTTTGGAACGTCAAGACAAACAGTTAACAATTAATGAGGCTTAAAATTCGAGTGGCCAGTCGAGTTTCCGATACACCTGCCACAGTACCTACATGACATTTATCTTTTATCTTAGGAAGCAACAGGGCTGGACGGAATCTGTGACGCGATGATGTTGGCGTTCAGTGCAATCGGACAGCAGGGGTGTGCCATGGAACCTAAGAGGGCATCAGGTAACTTTAAACATGTATACGTACTATCTACCTATTACAGTTTACCCAGTTGCATGATGATGAAAGAAATCCATCTCCGGCTACACGCACAATCTTACTAGCAGGCAAACATGCTACACACTCGTTCTTACTGGCGCGGCATCATTCGGACAGGCCGACCGGGCGGTATGATGAACGTTCGAGAAAAAAACCGCTCGGCTTTTTTTAACTACCCTATCGGCACTTACCTATTAATGAAGCCGAACATGTGTAGTAGTTGCTTCGGGCCGGCTTTGTTTGAACCGAATGTGCCGAATCGCTTACATGTGTAGCCTAACTGAGAGATGAAACTGACCGTTATCCTGTGGGCTTTTGACATCGGTTTCCAGTAGCAAGCTAATCACACGAAATGCTAACTAACTTAGCTAACCTTAAGATTTCTTGGAAAATAACATCGGCCAAGAGAGAGCAAATCGGACTCTGTAGGTAAATCATTAGGACTTGAATTTTTGTATTTTTAATATAGAGGATTTCAAGAGGCTGGAATCCCCAAATCCCCTACCCACTTCCCTAAATAAGCCTAGTGAGTATACAGATGTGTGTGCAGGTCGCATGATGCTGTTCGTCCTATTCACGGCGCTGATGGCGCTGTACGCGGCGTACTCGGCCAACATCGTGGTGCTGCTGCAGGCGCCCTCCGACTCCATCCGCAACCTGCCGCAGCTCGCCTCCGCCAAGATCACGCTCGCCGCCAACGACGTGGATTATAACCATTTTGTTTTTAGCGTAAGTTATTCTTATATATGTCGGAGAATTGATACTGTTTCTTAGTGAAAGGTGATGCAGTGAAAGGATTAAACTGCAAAGTGGTTTTAAACTGCGTCTCTCCAAATTTTTGAAAATACGCCATGAATAGGTAATTTGGCTATTTTTTTCTTTAATAATTTAAGTTCCAATTCGAAACTGTGGTGATCGTAAAATAGAGCCAGATGAACAAACCATTCTGATAAGGTTCACTTTGCAGTTTGGCGAATCATATGTCATATGTAAAAACTGTGTAGGTATACATTTTTTTTTTAAATGTACCACCGTTGATTTACTTATAAATTGTTGTCACAGCTGTACAAGGACCCAGTTCGCATGTCAGTGTTCAAGAGGATCGATCCAGAGAAAGGAAAAAAACAATTCTATACCATGAACGATGGCGTTGAGCGAATTAGACAGGTAGGTAACCACCTGAATCGCACTACATTACTTCTTAGCTAACTTGTAGGCAATCTTGTTGACCTAAGATAAGTTTGTTGCTTGTTTTATGAGTGGATTCAACTAGGTGTCCTAGATACTAGATACTACATCTATGATAGGTAGGAATCGTACCTGCTTTTAAAGGGGCGTCTAAACGGGTCATTTTTTACGGCAATTTGTGGCGGCACTGGGCGGCACTATTGGCCACTTATGTATGGCAATATGTCTGCAATTGTATGGTGCATGATTCAGTCTGCTAAACGGGCTACACAACCCGGCAACAATAAAATAGAGAGCAACTGAAACAACAACAAAATTGGGCGGGCAACATTGCGGAAAATGAATCGCTCAGCGATCGTCTGGCAACCATCAAATCAATATTGGAGAATGGGTACTGCCATGTTGCCGGCCATTTTCATTTATAATGTCCTTTTGTTAACCGGATGACGGTCCGTAAATAAACCTAGATTAAATCCAGTGATTAGTTTAACTTATTAAATAAGTCTTTTTCAGGGTCTGTTTGCATTTCATTCCATCGTTGAACCAGTGTACCGCCGCATCGAGCAGACGTTTTTGGAGAACGAGAAATGTGACCTAATGGAGGTTGACTTTATGAACAGTTTCGACACATTCGTACCTGTCAAGAAAGACTCGCCGTATTTGGAATTGTTCAGAGTTGTGTAAGTAAAGTAGGGAAAACCGGAGATGGTTGGCTATAGGGGTAGGTATCTAGACTAAATTTTAAAAACTCACCATATTTAAAAGCATTGCAATATTCAAGTATGCACGAGAAATTGTTGCCCTGCCCTGCACATTCGTCGAGAATGCAGCGGTACGAGCACACACCGTTTGGGAGACAAAGCATAATAACCAGAAACAATACTCGGTGTATTGTTTCTGGTTATTATGCTGAAGTAGCAGTTGTGAATTTCTTCGTCGTTATTTTGTTATAATGTTTATTATTTTTTTATTTCCAGAAGTTTAAAATACGAGTTTGATAGTTACTTTTTCTTTTTATTGAAATAAATAAAAAATAAAAGCCAATAAGCTGAAACTTAGTTAACCATCCCCGATCTCCCCCTACCATGACTATATTATATACTAGCTGTGCCCGCGACTTCGTTCGCATGAAAGTCGGGTTTAAAATAAGGTAGTTTATGTTACGAAATAACTTCTGTGTAAATATGTTGGAAACAGTCCTGTCGGATGAGCCGCGATATGATTCAGCAGCGGAGAATCATCATATAGTCATCTAGTGATAGCTTCAACAACCAAAAGCTTTGTGAAAATAAATAAGTACCAAATACATGTCGCGTTGTTAGTTGCTTAGGGCTTTAGGAGCCTACTAGAAATCTAGGTAGACCTAATAGCACGCGGCCCACGCGTGGTTCGGTGAGTGCAGGTTCTGATGGGAGCTAAATAATAACGCTTGCAAGACGATGTTCCAGATTTTATATTGGCAGATGTAAATTACATAGGTCCGCGAACAAGTTAGGGCTAGGCTCAGCGGAGAGCTAGGTTCTGCAGAGAAAGGCGTGGTTCGGTGAGTGCAGGTTCTGATTGGAGCTAAATAATAACGCTTGCAAGACGATATTCCAGATTTTATATTGGCAGATATAAATTACATAGGTCCGCGAACAAGTTAGGGCTAGGCTCAGCGGAGAGCTAGGTTCTGCAGAGAAAGGCGTGGTTCCAGGGTCCAGGCTTGATAGAAGGGAGCCACTTAACTCGGTGCGCTGCGGCACAGGTAGAAGCACGATTTCTGCGCGCGCGCCGCTTATATAGGCTCGTGCGGGGGGATTGGCCACGCCCACGTAGGTTGATCCCGCGAGGACGGCGCGCGGCTGTATCAGCGCGGTGTCACATACAGACTCTTTAGGTATTCGTTTACTGTGTTTTTCTGTCATTAATGTGTGTTATTTGTGTCTCTTTTCTTTTTGTATATTGTTATTTTTATTATATTACTGTTTTATTTATTGCTTTTTTTATCTTCTGCATGACTTTTCCTGTTAAATTATAATAATGTCTATACATATTATAATTTAATAGGAAAAGTCTCTGTGTACTAAATAAAAATCGTTCTATTCTATTCTTTTATATAGTTAATTTGGTGTGCGGCTTTAGAAGTGGGTTTTCTGTTGTTTTAGTTTCATTCTTTCAACGTTATACCTACTTAATACCTAATAATTTTCAATAGAATTTGTACTAATATTTTGGTACTTCCCATTTGATGTTAATCGTAAACTTGTAAAGCCTAAGTACTTAACTGTGATAGTTTTCCTTATAATTTTAGTATTTATACTACTACCGTGAATTTTTTTACATACCCAACATCAACCATTTAGTTGGCAGGGGAACACTTGACTCTAACAAAAATGTTCACTATAAAGCCTAATATTACACAAAGGAATCAATAGAATTTGTACTAATATTTTGGTACTTCCCATTTGATCAGATGTTTATCGTAAACTTGTAAAGCCTAAGTACTTAACTGTGATAGTTTTCCTTATAATTTTAGTATTTATACTACTACCGTGAATTTTTTCACATACCCAACATCAACCATTTAGTTGGCAGGGGAACACTTGACTCTAACAAAAATGTTCACTATAAAGCCTAATATTACACTAAGGAATCCTTATATCTAAAAATAGTCGTCACAAACCCTAAACGCTTTTTAAAAGACCTATCTAATGATACCCCACACGATGGAGTAGGTGAGAAAAAATCATATCCCCACTACACTACATACATATAAGAGAGTACCTCTCTTATATGTTACAATGATGCAAGTAAGAAAAAAAGGGATGGACTCCCCCTCCCCCAGACTCCGCGTTGATAGACAATGACCCCCCACCCCCCTCCTCCCGTCACCCGAACTACTCACACTTGGCCGATGAGTCATTCATTATCGTTGAATTGATGAACACTTGATATCCAACCATAACCCCAAAACATGATCCTCGATGCACCTGTGTGATGCGTGGTCAAACAAACGGACAGACAGACAAACATTTCTAAAAATGATAGCATAATGTTTCTTTTTAATACTATTTTAAAACTTCTGTTACTAAGTATAAAACATTATTGATTACAACGCAATCTACTTTCAAAACCAGTGAAGTTTCTTCTAATACTTAATGTTTTTTTATTAATTTAAGCAATTTAATTAAATAAATAGGAGAATGTTGCCACTTAGCAAGAAACGAATCCGTCATCGCAAGCACCTATACCCTAATAAATGTTTTCACAAATAAGGAATTGTTTGATCACGGTGGATCAATTTGATTTCATAGATGGCGCTACATGTTTATTTTTTACGTGTGTAATGTCTTTTTTTTGAGCACGAACCCATCAATTCTGGAAAATATCGAATACTTGTTAAATTGTAATGTAATATTGTTTTTCATTTCTACTACGATTAATTCATTACTCTCAGCAGTGCATGCAATACCTATAAATATCTTACATAAGTGCATATTTCACTTGATTTTTAATATAAAAAAATATTAACCAAAGCAAATAAGTTACCTATGGTCGAAAAAATAACTATAACATTGAGAAAAATATTAAAAAAAGACAAAGACAATTTAAAAAAAATACAAAAAGAACATAATCAGACATCAGACTCGATCCTGCGACTTCGTCGTCAAAGACCACTAGCATAGCTTCGAGGCTATACTGTTCGCTACATACACGTCAAAATAACTGTTCTTATGAAACTTAAAAATGTTGTAAGGAGCTATATCCTTATAGTTTTAGCGTGAAGTTATGTATTTCATGGGTTACAATTAAAGATAATGTCTAATTGTGGAAAAAATTGTGATAAACCATTATGGTGCGACAAAAAATACGTTGCTACTCGTTCCCCATAGACGTTAGCGTAATGATTCATAGTATAAATAATGTCCTAGGTAAAGTATTTACTATAAAACTGTAAATTTTCATAAAGATCCTTCAAGTAGTTACTGTTTTATAACTAAAAATAGCTACAGACATTATCCCTTACTGCTTACCTCCTATGGGAAAAAGCGTGATAATTTATAGCCTAAATGTTAATCCGCATCTATTAGATTGCACGTGCAAAATTTCAACTGAATCTGTCTGGTAGTTTTTGCGTGATGCGTGTTTAAACAAACAGACAGACATTTCTAAAAATGCAGCAAAGTGTTTAAATACTCTTTTCAAACATTTCCTAATTTTTTTTTTCACTAAGTTCAGCCATGTACAGACACGTGAAATTTACAATTTTATTATATGTATAGATATAGATAGATAGCATGATTTAGTATTCACGCGCGATGGCTTATTATTAGCGTATTTCATGTCAACTTTGGTGTTTCTATACCGATTTCTATGATTATTTTTTATGGAATAGTTAATTATGTTAACTTTTTTAATTAGGGATGACTGAGAGTGTTATAAACGTAAGAGTAGACAAATATAATCAGAAAGCTTCGAACTGCTAAGCTATCGGGAGTTACACGTGATATTGTAAGTCAACCATAAAAGATAGACATATGCTGTCGTGGGATATTTTTTATATAATTTTAAGGAGAACATTTCCGTCATACATAATTTCTGTGTAGCTTTAACCATTAAGGTTGCACACGCGACGGAAGCTTAAAAAATGGAGTAACTTCTCCCGTTTTCCCAACATTTCCCATCACTGCTCTGCTCCTATTGATTGTAGCGTGATGAAAAGTATACTATAACCAACTCAGGAGTATGAAAAATAATTGTACCAAGTTTCGTTAAAATCCGTCGAGTAGTTTTTGTTTCTATAACGGTTATACAGACAGACAGACAGACAGACAAAAATTTTACTGATTGCATTTTTGGCATCAGTATCGATCCCTAATCACCCCCTCATAGTTATTTTGGAAATATATTTCATGTACAGAATTGACCTCTCTACAGATTTATTATAAGTATAGATTATAAATCTGTAGTAAAAAGTATTTATTCACCTCCAAATTTCATCAAAATCGGCCGAATAGTATATTACTTAGATAAGTAGCAAACCTATTTTATATAAACTTTACCTCTTTATAAAACTAATCTACTATAATTGCTTTTGCCTGCGTCTCCGGTAATAACCGACGACCTGCAGGTTCATCATCAGGACATGGTTCTTATCTTTTTTTTTAATAAAGACTTTTTGACTTTTGACTGCCTCTGTGGCGCGGTGGGAGAGTCCAACTGCTACGCTGGAGGTCGTGGTATCGATTCCCACACGAGACACCACTTCGTGTGATCCACAAATTGTTGTTCCGAGTCTGGATGTACTTTGTGTCCGTGACTTGTATGTTCGTAAAGTCCCCTGCGACACAGGGTTTGTAGATTAATGCGGGTGTCGTCTAAAAAAAAAAATACTCCAAAATTGTTTCAACCGTTTTGAAGATTTAAATTAAACGACCTTTTATAGTTACCATTTGTCGATAGTTTTTAAATTTGTATACATACTTAGCTAATGTTTGCACATTAAAATGTGTATTATTTTGCAGCTTCAAACAAATTCGAGAGTCAGGTATCCAGTCAGTCTTAGCCAGACGCCTGCAGGTCCCGAAGCCTGTATGTTCGTCCTCCATATCTTCATTCAGTAGTGTAGGACTATTGGACATGAGGCCGGTGCTTGTACTCATGGTGTATGGAGTCGGACTGGCCTTAGCTATACTTGCTTTGGAGATTGTTGTGTTTAAAATGTAAGTTTTTTTGTGTTACTAGCTTTTCCTCGCGACATCGTCCGCGCTAACACGTCACAATTTTAAAGCCTATGTGCTATTCTGACGAATAAACCATATTAGGTACTGTAAAGTTTCATAAAAAATCGTTGAGTAGTTTTTGTTTCGAAGAGCAACAAATACCTATCCATCGTCTATTAGTGTTAGTCAGTCGCCTACAGTGCAGGCCCCAAAGTCTGTGCATATCAATAGTCTCATGAATCTTATCATAGTCTGCACTTTTCGTGAGAAAAATGAGTACATTTTTTTCCATAAGTAGGTATCTATGTTGGGTTTAAAAATATATATAGTAATTTGATGCTCTACACTATAGAGCATCAAATTACTATATATATATATATATATATATATATATATATATATATATATATATATATGTATTTATTGCTGTAGAGTAGTAGAGTAGTCTACAGCAATAAAAAAAAAATATAGTAATTAAGTACGGCAACGGCTGGATGCGAGAAGCCGAAGATAGAACAAAGTGGCGTGCAATTGAAGAGGCCTATGTCCAGCAGTGGACTGGAATAGGCTGGTGATGATGATGATGAAGTACTATTAGGGTACTTAATATTTTAAATTTGTACAATTTAAGAACATATTGGGTACTAAACTCTATAAACTTAAATAACTGGAGATTATGACGTCATGAAACCCCATGGTATTCTAGTGAAATTAGTCTTTATTCTATGTAATATCGAAAGTCATTATAACGATTTATTTATTTTTACAGAACACGGCGAGGTCGTCCAGTATAGTTGCAATGAAATACACAAATGTATTCATTTGTGTAATCTAGTATTACTTACATTAGACTGTGGTTGCATTTTAAAGGTAATCAAGTTAGTTATTTTAAATAATAATTGTGGGTCAATCTAATTTAATTTAAAGCCAGTAGTTTGCATATATCCACTTTTTGTTATTTATTAAAATTCTGATTAGTGTGTGATCTCGTGTTGTTTAATTTATAATTATTTTTTTTGTTTTGTGTTTATCATGATTTTATTTCCTCAAATTCATTCCATAAATAAATGCCCCTAAATATGTCGGTCGATAGGTACTATTCACTTTAGTGATAGTGATTAGCATTTAGCATTAGAAATAACGAGGTTTATAAGAGTTGCGTTTAACCCTAATTCTCATTCATACCGGGATAACAGCGGCGAAAACACCTTATAGCGTGAAATAATCTTGAACGTTCTCTACATACCTTAGTGTGTATTCGCAACCTTTGCGATACTGGTATTTTAATATGTAGGTACCTAACATTGTATTTTCTTTAACGCAGAAAGTGCTCGTCGCGCCTCTTCCATTTCGGTGTGAATTGAGCCTATGACCTAGGAAAATATTTTCGCAATGTTTATTTAACTGCGTTGACTATTTAGGATAAAAAAAATAGATTTATAGAAAAAGTCAACCAAAACCTTATTACACCATCTCTCAGACAAAATGGTGTCTGTACTGAGTGATCAAATGCTACTGTCGTAGATGTCTGGAATGAGCTTTAAATGCCTTGATGCTTTTTAAAAATATTGTGACAATTTGTTAACAAATTTTTGAGATGAAAATGTTGAATGAGTTTTAGTTCATAGCCGTTTTTTCAAAATGTCTGAATTGATCTACATTTTAGGCAATAAGTAAGGACGCTTGAGAGTGACATTTTTTTACTTAGGGCTATTTTTCCACAATAAGATTTTGTCACGAAATAAAAAAGATCAGTCAACCCAAATGCACATTTATTTCTATGAATAGCACTTGGAATCATCTATACTAATATTATAAAGCTGAAGAGTTTGTTTGTTGAACGCGATAATCTCAGAAACTACTGATCCGAATTGAAAAGTTATTTTACTGTTGGATAGCTCATTTATCGAGGAAGGCTATAGGCTATACAACATCACGCTACGACCAATATGAACGGAGCAGCAATGAAAAATGTTGCAAAAACGGGTAAAATTGACGCAGACGAAGTTGCACGGGTCAGCTAATATATGTATGTATGTCTTTTCTTTACTAGCGGACACCTGCGACGTCGTACGCGTGGATTCCGTTCCCGCGGAATGATGTATTATACACTAGCTGACCCGCGCAACTTTGTCTGCGTAAATTTTCCCCGTTTTTGCAAAATTTCTTATTGCTGCTCCGCTCCTTATTTCTCCACTATTTAATGGATGTTATTATACATATAAACCTTCCTCTTCAATCACTCTATCTATTAAAAAAAACCGCATCAAAATCCGTGGCGTAGTTTTAAAGATTTAAGCATACATAGGGATAAAGAGACAGAGAAAGCGACTTTGTTTTATACTATGTAGTGATATTAACCTTCCTCTTGAATCGCTCTATCTATTGCTGAAAACTGCATTAAAATCGGTTGCGTAGTTCAAAAGATCTAAGCACACAGACAGCGGGAGCATTTTATTCTATGTAAAGATGAAAATCGCCTGGTGAAATTTCGCAGTAAGGTCTAATACGAACAGTATAAAATAAAACGCAACATAGGCGCCAAACAGTTTATTGTATAACAGGATCAGTTAAACATTTTAAATGCATATATTTATAAACCAACACCACATTAAATGCTTTTGTTACATCCAAATTACATCTGACAAACAATTTTATAAAGATGTTTTTATTATGTGGCAACCACAAGCTTTATAGTAATACTATTTTAATCTTACTTAGATGTTAACATCTGATAGAAGTGCTCATTGCGAATTGAAAATTTACATGAGAATTGTTGTTACTTAATTGTGAATAAGAGTTGGTACAGTTATTTTATATCAGAAATGTATACTAAACTGACTTATTGCAGAAATTGATCTCTCCTGCAATAATATTATTTAGTATAAGCTTGTGGTAGCACCTTAGGCATTTAGGTACATGTAATGTATGTCTATCGCAGTACTGACGTGCCTAAGAAAAAACCACGTTGTATGAGAAGTGATATGAACAAGATTCGCTAATATTGAAGTGGAGGATTTCATAGTACATACAATATGAGACTGGAATATATGCATACATATTAGGTAAGTATTTAGACAACTGAACTACATTTTATCACTGTATAGAGTTCTTAACTATTTCTCCTCAAATTATTTTCACATACCTAATAATGTCATTGTTCAAAATCGTGGTCACTACAGGATTTTTTTAGATTTCGACTTTAAATTGTGTGCATTAAAGTGAATTTTAAAGTGACTAGTTAAGTCAATAACGAAAATGTGTGTTCCCCACATCTCGTTATGTAAAAATGTACTATTTTTGACGTGTCATACCGTCGGTGACGTCGTGAGCTCGTTCTCATTTGACGTCAATACATGCCCATGGCGGTCAAAAGGTTAATCCTGTCATTTTAAAATGTACTTTGCCGTACAATATTTAAAGTCTGAATTTGAATAACAAGTTGAGTGATCTCCATGATTTCCCGTCTGATATTGTTCATGCATAATGCGAACATTTTAAAGTTATGATTTCATAGCACATTTTCGACACATTGTGGTTTTATTAGACAATAAAAGGTGAACAGGTACCTTGGCTTTTAATAACTGTTTGTTCAAAACAAATAACAGTAGCAGTTTAGATTTTCCGCCTAGCGGATAGTGTGAAGCTTTATAGCTTTAGTATTTTAATTTAGAAAATACTGTGTTCTGTTTATAATACCTAAGCGTTTAGCTGGAGGAATGAGCGACAAGAACACTTATATAAAAGTAATAAGTATATCTTTGTCACTCATTACTGCCTCTTGATCTCATTAGTCAGACTGCAATGTGTTTTGAAATCGGCAAGCAATAAATTTAAATTTAGATTTAATGCAATTATTGTATCAATTATGAGGTGTTGGCTAGATAATAATATCCTCACTAATATCTTAAATAAGTAAGTTTTTCTACTTATAAATTACTAAAAGAATGAAATAACCGTAAGTGGTTAAATTAAAATCCAATTGACACTTTATTTAATATCGCCTACCTCTTCATCAATAATGCGCTTATTACACTACACTAATCAGGAACCCTAAATCCTTAAAAAGAGAGGTGTAATAAGAGTTAGGGCCCTAATTCTCAAGGATTTAGGGCCCTGATTCAGGGTTGTGTAATAGCCGTTTAAGGGTCCCTGGTAAGTATTTAAGACTTGCTCCAAAATACTAGTACAGGTATCTAGATGATGTTTATTATACTTTCTATACGTCATGCGTAAAAAGAGAGAAATAACTAATTTGATTACTAGAAAGCTGGTTTATTCGAGATATATTTAAACTTTATTTCAGCTTTTTTTAAAATATCAGCTTTATATTTAAATAGCGTTGCTAAGTTTTTATTGAAAACGATAGAATAATATCTAAATAATAACCACCTAGATAATTGTTACTGAAATATATTAAAACAAGTCTTTAAAATTGAAATATAATTGTCTCATTACCAAAATATCATTAAGTACCTTATATTTGTTGGAATTTAGATAATATTGAATGCTGTCTCATTCCCTCTTATCTTATACAAAACTAGTGTGAAAAGAACAACAATACAATGTCTAAGATGAAAATTTGAAGTAAGGTGTGACGTCATATCTTACTATGCCTTATTCCAATTTAAAAAAGAAACTTAACCAATCGCAAAACATACAAATAAAAGCGTGACATTATATCTAGAAAATACGAACCTAATTAGTAAAATAAATAATTGAAAATATTAGAAGATCCTCCGTATTTTAATTGTGGTCATGTGATACGTAAACATCACTGGTCTAGGAATGGTGCATTGATGGGACATAGTGGCATGGGATAACCAGAGTGAGAAGAGGGGGCAATTTGAGGTTACCCCCCCCCCCACTTCCGCGCGACGTATGTTGGACATTCTGACGTCTTGAATTGTTGGCTTGAACGTTTTATCTATTGTTTGATGAAAACGTGAAGTTTTACAAAGCACTTTAATCGCGTGATTTTTTTTATTTGACAAAAAGTAGCCACGTTGCAATACGGCCTAAATATCCATATACTAATATTATAAACGTGAAAGTAACTCTGTCTGTCAGTCTGTTACACTTTCACGCTCAAACAGCTAAGCCGATTTAGATGAAATTTGATATGGAAATAGTTTGAGTCCTGGGGAAGGACATAGGATAGTTTATCGCGATAACCGACATCCACGCAGGCGGAGCCGCGGACGAAAGTCAGTTGGAGAATAAAAAAATAGCAAGGGTGTGTGTCACCACAAATATGAACATTATGATGTCATATACTACACTAATTAAGAAACTTTTTGTTACTCTTTAATGTGTGTATTTGATTTTTCTTGTTGTATTTTTCTCTTATTTGTTGCGATATATTTTTTTTAATTATTATTATAGTGGGAGTGTGTCCGACTGCTGCGCAAGAGGTCGTGGGTTCGATTCCCACACGGGACACCACTTTGTGTGATACACAAATTGTTGTTCCGAGTCTGGGTGTACTTTGTGTCCGTGACTTTTTAAAAAAAAAAGAAATAGGTTATGGAGGTGTACAAATCACAAGTTTTGAAAACGTGTATATATATATATATATATATTTTAAATAAATACTTTGTTATGTCATCCGATGCCGTCCCATCAACGTACTCTTCCAATCATGACCACTCACCTACTGTTTCGGCAGCTCGCTGTCTTCAGCCAGAGTCTTATCTTTGACGAGCGTGTTGAGATGATCTATGAGCGCTTGTACGGACATCTCGCCGTGCACCTTGTTGTCTCGAGTGCGCACGTTTACAGTGCCTGACGTCTTCTCCCTGTCGCCTACCACTGGGGATACATTGGATATAATTAGTTATATAGTATAGTATAGCAAATATAGTAATCTAGTCGGAGATTACATATTTGAGCCGTTTGGGGTTGAGACGCTAGGGCCATGGGGTCCAAGTGCTCGCCTCTTATTCAAAGCCATTTCCCAGCGTCTCGTCAGTGCATCTCGTGACCAGAAGGCTGGCTTTTTCTTTGCACAGAGAATTAGCATTGCCATACAACGTGGCAATGCTGCCAGCCTTCTGGGCACTATACCGGTAGACATCGATGGGGAGGAATTGTTTGACGCCTAACTCTTTTTTGTAGTTTACTAGGTAAGTTGTAAATAATGTTAATAGTATGTATATAGTTCGTATGTTGTATGTTATTTAGCTTGTAGTTATTAAAATTAGTTATATATAAATAGCGTTTTATTGAAGTAATTTTTATAGGCATTTCTTGCCAATTACTTTACAAATTACAATAAGTGCATTTTTAAAGATAGAAAAATTTGAAGTCCAGTCCTAGGAATCGGAAGCGTTTTATTGGTCCAATTTGTGCTATTAAACATAGTGAATCAAATCTGTAACCTCTAGGGTGAAAGGCGCTGGCGACTGTAACACAATTTGCCTCTGTGGCGCGGTGGGAGTTCGATTCCCACACGAGACACCACTTTGTGTGATCCACAAATTGTTGTTCCGTGGCTTGTATGTTTGTAAAATCCTCGCAGCACAGGGCTTGTACCCTTCTGCGGGCGTCGTTTATTTTTAAAAGAAAAGAACAAAGAATTTATATTAGTACAGTCGTCAACGACTTTTTTTTATATGTTGAAACATCATAATGGTTTTGTTATGTATTTTATTTATAAGAGAAAATTGTAACAATATTGTGGCTCAATAAAAAATATTATTATTATTATAATAAAATAAATTTAGTTGAGATCAAGAATCATATAAAATGTCATAAACTTGTAGTAGTTTGTCATCGGGTTTAGCGCCCGATATAAAATACCAGCTGACCTGCACAACTTCGTCTGCGTAAATTTTCCCCGTTTTTACAAAATTTCTCATTGCTGTTCTGCTCCTATTGGTCATAGCGTGATGTTATATAGCCTATAGCCTTCATCGATAAATGAGCTATCTAACAGTAAAATAATTTTTCAATTCGGACTAGTAGTTCCTGAGATAATCGCGTTCAAACAAACAAACTCTTCAGCTTTATAATATTAGTAAAGATGTGTATCTGGTTTTGTGGTTAATAAATAAAAGCAAGTTATTACCTAGGATATAGTTGAATTGCGCGAGCTGCGCGTTTCTAACTTTCTTGTTGAGCGTGTCGCCCGCGTCCGTGTCTACCTCCGACATGAACCCGGCCGCGAACAGCTGCCCGTTCACCTGCACACACAAACACAATGTTAATAACTATACTCATTTTTGTAAGCATTTCTTGCCAATGGGGATGTTGACTAATCAGTCTCTTTTTAAGAAATGTCAACGACAAGCTCTATAGAAATATGTATGGAATAGCAACCTATGACGTCATATGTTCCTATCGTCAAATCTACTAAATACTTTTAGTATTCGTATTCATGCTTTTAAATTCAAAAACATGTTTAAATTGTATTAGATATAATTTATTTGATTGTGTGTTATATATGTGTGGAAAATCTTAATTTGAAATAGGATTTTTTTTAAATGTTATGTTCTTCCACTTTTATTAAATACAAATACAAAGAAGATACAGCAAAAAGAACTATCCGTTTGGAACGCCAAACGGATATTCATAAGACACCTCTCTCATTTTTTTCCACCTCTCATTTTTTTCCACCTCTCTCTTTTTTTCACCTCTCTCTTTTTTTCACCTCTCTCATTTTTTTCCACCTCTCTCTTTTTTCACCTCTCTCTCTTTTTCGCTAGATTAGTCTAAATGGTAGTTTACCTGCACAGCATAGTCGTCGAAGCTAGGCCCGACCGGTACAACGCAGACCTGGCGCGGACTGAGCCAGAAGGGCCACTTGCCCGCGTACGACTCGCTCAGGATCGCGATCATGCGCTCCACAGACCCGAGCACCGCGCGGTGAATTATCACTGGACGTTTCTTGTCTCCACTCTCGCTGGGAAATGGAATTCGTTTTGTTAGTCCAACAACATTTTCAGATAGTCTTTGCGTTAACAACTAGAGTTGTTATGCTCTAAATAATAAATTAAAAAAATGCTAATGAACTATATTTGCAGTTGGCGATTAAGTGTCATTAATCACCGTCTAGTCAACCGATTCATGTTTTTAAGCTTAAAGATAAAGTTGATTAAAATGAAATCGTATTTATAACGAGTTTTTATAACTCTGAATAAATAATAATAGGCTTAGTGGTAGACAAGAGTGTAGTTCATTTTAATTAAAATTTAAATATAATCTGAGAACAGAAATTCTCTTTGTAGGTAACCATCATAAAAAGTCAAAAGTACTTTATTTACTTAGGTTACAGAATGCAACGCTTATGAACGTCAGACAAAATTTGGAATACAATGATTCTACATTTAATGTCAAGTTCGCAAAAGTAAAGCCGTGAGAAAATAACTTGGCAATAAAAACTCATGGCCACTTTTTTTAAATGCCAATTATTATTATATACTTGTATAACTACAGTTATGCCAGTAAGGTGCTGCAACCATTACACCATGAAACTCAGGTAAGCAGTAACCATAGTAGGTACGTAAAGTGAGTATAATCAAGTTTTAAATGAATTAGCCTCCTACGGTGTGGATGGTAGCATCAACTACTAATTTACCTAAAAGACTATTTTAATTAAAAATCGAATGCAAAATGTTGGTTGATTAAGTGAATTCTGAATTTAATAGAATAGTCGAAGACCAAAGTCATAGTAGATCTATCTCTAAACGACATACATACCTAACATAAGTGAGGTTAAATCTCTCTGGCAGCTGGAAGTCCAGCTGTATGGTAGCGCACTGGTGAGAGCGCCTCAGCGCGTCCTGTATGGTGATGTCTATCTTGGGTCCGTAGAACGCTCCGTCGCCAGGGTTCAGTTGCCACGCAGTACCGAAGTTTTTCAGGGAGTCCGCTAAAGCCTGGAATTTGGACAGGCTTTAAAAATCTATAAATATATTTATTTATTTATTTATTTATTTATTCAAATATAGACACACAACTATTATCACAGGTATAACCTAATTCAATAGCGTGGTAAACAGACAGAAACTTATGTTTAAATTAACTACAAACTACAAATAACACAATAGGCGGTTCGTATGAATTCGCTCAACGTGCAATAAAATAAGTCTATCCGGTCGGACACTGCATTGAGCGCACGCAGCGCACGCGCGAGCGGCGCTCGCTGCTGCAGGTTGGTGCGCGCGCGGGGCACCGACAGCAGTGGTGGTCTCCGCCGCCGTCCTACGTACTCGTCCGGGACACACAAGTCGAGAGTCTGTAAAATGCCTGGATTATGGATCTTACCGCAGATTACTTTAAACAAATACGTGACAAGAGCTACCTCCCTTCTAACCTCTAGTCTGTAATATCCTACCATGCCGAGAACGAACAAAGTAGGATACAGAAGTGGATAACCTGGGTACACCCCGTACTGCTTCAGATAAAGGAACCTGACGAATTTATTTTGAATTTTTTCTAATATTAACTTGTATTTATCTTCGTGAGGTGACCATATCACTGCATTACACTCCAAGTGGCTCTTTACGAGTGCCTCGTATAGTGCTTTCAGAGCCCCCATGTTTGAAAAACTATTGGCTTGGCGTAAAACCATGCCCAAATTCCGGTATGCTTTTTTGCAAACATCTGTGATATGTTGCCGAAATTGTAGGTCAGGAGTAAAGCGTACACCTAAGTCTTTAACCTCAGTGAGGCGCTGTAGCGGCGTCCCGTCCATAAGGTATTGGTAATGGCTCGGGGCGCGCGCGCGGCTGAACGATAGTACGGAACACTTAGCCACATTGAAGTACAGCCGGTTTTCTTGGCTCCACCTTACTACATTGTCTATGTCCTGCTGTAGTATAGTATGATTTGTGTTGTGTTTTATATCCAGAACCAGTTTTAAATCGTCGGCAAATAGAAGGGGAGTACAATTTGTAACCACGGTTGGTAAGTCATTAATCGTCAGTATAAACAAGAGGGGCCCTAAATTACTACCCTGATTTACCCCAGATCTCGTCGGGTAAGGATCCGAAAGTTGTCCACCACAGTCAACGTATTGACATCTGTCTCGCAGGTAACTGGCAAAGAATGTGAGTGTGTGTGGGGTGCAACCCACACCGGCCAACTTGGAAAGCAGAATGTCATTATCGACTGTGTCGAACGCCCTTCGGAAATCAAAGTAAGCAACGTCTGCTTGCAGCCCAGCATCCACCGCAGGCACCAGGTGAGTCATCAGATCAAGCAAATTCCCCGTTGTCCCCCGCCCAGGGCGGAATCCATGCTGCGCGTCAGACAACTGGGCGCTTACCTGCGAATAAAGAGAACCATGGATGGCCGCCTCGAACACCTTAGCAGGAGTACAAAGAACAGCCACAGGTCTGTAATCGGTGGTCGCCGACCCTCCTCTTCCTTTCAGCACCGGCACAACACGGGTGAGTTTCCATCTGTCCGGAAATGTCGCGGTCTCGATGCAAATGTTAAATATATGAAGCAAAGGTTCCACAAATGCAGATCCACAATCTCTAAATACAAATGCAGGGATACCGTCCGGTCCCGCTGAGCGCTTGGGCGCACAGCGAGCGAGCGCGCGGCGCACGTCCGCGGCATCGAGGCGCCCGAGGTGCACGCGCGCGCTCGGCGCCGCCGCCGCCGCCGCGCTCGCGCTGGCCGCCGCCACGCTCAGCACGGCCGGTTCCAGATTGTACACAGACTCGAAGTACCGGCCGAACTCTCCGGCACACTCAAACTCGGACAGTACCTTACCGTCCTTAATTAGTTTGCGATTGGACGAGTTACCTGTTTTAGACCTTACGAAATTCCAAAACGCACATGGTTCCCTTGCCAGGTGACTTTGTACTCGGTTCCGGTGTTCGTCGTGAGCTCGCACAATGTCAGCTTTCACTTTCGCCCTACACCGCGAAAACGCCTCATAGTCTAGCCTAGATTTAGTTGATTTATATTTTTTATGCAATAGGTATTTACGTTTAATATCTCTGATAATTTCACCTGTATACCATACCGGATAAATATACTTATTACTAACCGAATTTGATTTCTAAGGCACAGACATGTTTAAAACTTCATATATTTTATCGTAAAATAGACGTAATATGAAGTCCAGGTCACTAGAACAATATATTTCACTCCAGTCTATTGAGCCTAATGAGTAATATAGATTACCGAAGTCGGCTTTATTAAAATTCCATTTGAATCGGGTTAGGGCCGCTTGTGATTGTCGTACGCACGGCTCAGTAGCATCAGCAGACAGCGGGCAAGACAACGCAGGCGCAGAGGGCGCGAGGGGCGCGCCCAGCTGTAAGCACACATGCAGCGGCGGGTGGTATCCGTCCACGGGCTGCAGCGCCTCATCCGCGGCGCTCACCGAGACGTCGCCACAGCCCGCGCCGCGCGCGCTCAACACGAGATCCAACTGTCTGCCGTTACAGTTCGGTATTTCGTTGCACTGAACGAATTCACAGAACGCCATAAAATATTCAAAATAGTTAACAATATTACTATTGCTAGAAAACAAGTTAAAGTCACCTATAACTACAACCTTATTTCTATACTTTACACATAATTTTTCTAATAAACTAAACAATACAGAATACTCATTCTCATCCGCCTGCGGAGGAATGTATACCGTACAACACGTAAATAAATACCTATTTCTCTTATACACATTAGCACACACCAATTCGAACTTACGATCGTCAATATTAATGTCACATGGAGTCGCCACTTGACGTAACTCAAATCGCGGTGTGGCCACTAAAAGCGCTCCTCCCTGTTTGCGCCCATCTGCTCGGTCGCATCGTAATATTTGGTATCCTGGCACCATAAACTCGGAACTGGGAAATGCTTTACTAAGCCCGGTTTCTGTTATAGCAAATAAATCACAACCCGAGGATTCCAAGAAAGAAAAAAATTGCATAGTTTTAGTTCGAAGCCCTCTTGCGTTTTGATAAAATATATTAAAATTCATGTTAGGTTTGCACTTGGTTTGGTTTGGTTGGGCGACGAAAAAAGGTCCATTCACAAATTTCGGCATTCACTGGCCATAAATTTGGGTCACAAAGCTTGACAAAGTTGCTTACAGTCACACCAACTTTGAACGACGCATAGTTACGCTCCGTTTTGGGTTTTAATTTTTCGACAGACATCTGCTCATTTCCCAATACTCCTTCTATATATTCCTTTAAATTATCTTCTGTGGTGCTCTTATCCAACCTCCAAATATGTAAATATTTCACTCCGGAGGACGGGCAGCAGCGTCCTCTGCGTACTTAAAGCCTTACTGCGATCGCCAACCCGCTCGCCAAGCGTGGCGATTATGGCAATTACCCCCAGGATCTACTGGGGAGACCCGTGCCCAGCAGTGGGCCATCATATGGGTTGATATGCCACGGGTTTTTATTCTGTCCTTCACCAGGCGGAGAACCCGCTGCCGGCGTGGCCACCGACGCGTAGCTGACCTCGCGTTTCGACGGCGGCACGGGCTCGCGGGCGTTCGCGGATACGCGCTCTGACGCCCGCGCGCCATTCCCGCCATTTTTGCCTAATGCTATGGACTCGATACTCGTGCCTGGTGAACTTATGGATTGTTGTTGGCTCTGACAGCTAGCGCCATCAGTTTCCTTATTGAACGTCTGTTTCGTGGTTTCCATGCAAGCAATTTGCCGCTCATAAGAACTACATCTTTTATTAGCTTCATTTAATTCCTTTCTTAATTCACTATTTTCTACGGCCAAAACAGTAACCATAAAACAAAACAGTAAATATAAATGAATACCTACTTCCCTTAGTCACGGCATAACTAAAGAACGATTTTTTTTTAAATATTGCATAGCTTTTATCGCGGGCTTTGAGCGCGGCGACCGAATCAAAAAATTCAGTAACGAAAATAAAACCTAACACCCCCCACTCCGCTTACCATGTAGCTCGGCCGAGCGTTCGCTTAACGTATTTGTATATGGTACGACTGTAAGAAGCTTGTTCGGATTGAGACGAGCTGCTCCGAAAAAAAAAAAACATATATACATATACATATGCATAAGTTGATAAAAAATGCTATGCAATAGCTTTACCGCGGCAGTCCCCGAGTGACACATTTTTTTTTTTAAGATAACTAGCAATGTAGGATTGAGTCCCACATTACTGGCAATCTTGTTAATCCCTCCAGCTAGGCTCATAGGCTTGTGTTAGGAGTGGGTTCACGTCGGTAGTATAATGGGTAGGATTCAAATCCGCGACCTCACGATTGCGAGACCGATGCCTTAGCGACTTTATCGATTTCATTCATTATTTTTTCTTTACTTTTTTAATACTCTGGAAGAGATTCTCTAGAATTTCTTAGGTAAAAGAAAATAACGAAAAAAATAACCGGGACAGCTAGTTTATAATAAAGATCACATTTACTACCAATCTAGTAACTTATGCAACAAAATATAACTTATTGTAATGTTACAGAATTTATGCTAAAACTAGCAGTTGCATAATCTATTCCAGACTATAATCTTTCTCTGTACCAAATTGCATACAGATCCTTTCTTGTTTTTACCCGACTATGGCGAAGCCAAAAAGGAAGGGTAATGTTTTTAGTAGTCTATATACGTTTGTATGTTCCACTGTAACGTCTAATCTACTTATCCGATTTCGATGAACGAGGTGTCAATTGAATTGTTTCAAAAATTGAGTAAAGTTAAATAATTGCATAGCTGCATGATCTTGGTGTCTATTAAACAAAGATTTTTGGGAGCCTTTTGGAAGCAACAATTGCCGAATCCCCATAACGTGAGATAGAATGGTTTATCACCATGGTATCTATCTTGTATTATACGGGAATTAGTTATTATACCTACTATTATTTATAAAAGTAATAAAAAAAGGCAATCGGTCAAAGATGAGCAGGTCAAAGATGCCATGCGACTTTCCTTATATTACTATTTAATAGTTGCTAGATACAAATATCGGCCAAGAATAATATTTTATTTCATACTTTTTAGATCACGCTAGATATTATGTCGTAGTCGGGTTATAGGTCGCAAAACGGCTGGCAGTAGCTGGATGCGAGAAGCCGAAGATAGAACAAAGTGGCGTGCAATTGGAGAGGCCTATGTCAAGCAGTGGACTGCGATAGGCTGATGATGATGATGATGATGGGTTATAGGTTATTAAACTTTATTTTATTTCGATCTTTTTACGTGAAAGAGTAACAAACATACATCTATCTCCCGTACAATATAGGGTAAATTCACGCAAAAATAAAGAAAGTTAACACACCTTCTCAGCCAGATCCCAGGTTTCTATATCTCCTAAGAACTTCTCGGGCCTAGTGGACAGCTTCAGTTGGAATGTGAACCCGAAAGTAGAGTACACATGCTTCAGGAACTGAAGACATGCCACCTGGAAAACAATACAGAGTTAATTAAATATAATGTCAAATACAGGGTACTATACAGGATGTAACAGAAAGGTGTGGTCAAATTTCAGCAGCGGATGGGATATGTTTACAGTATTGCACCTACCATGGTGCCATAGCTGGTTGTATTATTGTTATATAGTTATAGCATATTCTTTTTGTCAAAATTCAGTAGCGAAGTTTTGTACCAGGGGAGGATAAGAATTATACCTCCCCTGGTACAAAATTCGAGTGGATTATTATGGCATAGAACTTTTAAAGTCATATTTTTTTAACAAATAAAATATTTCATTCAAAAATAAAGAAATGAAACAATAATAATATTTTTTTAGGGTACAACGATTTTGACGAAATTAGGTATGTGCACTCAGTATCATGGACACCTACTTACCCTTGAATATGACCACACCTTTCTGTTACACCCTGTATAGATGTTCACCTACTGTTGGTAAACTTTCGCGATTTGTACACATTGGGAAAACGGGGCACATTACGGGTCTTAATCGCGTGAATAATTTAAGATAAAATATCTTGTTTATTGTCCGACGTTTCGACCGTATTGCAACGGTCGTGGTCACGGGTAGACTGTACAATAAACAAGGTATTTTACCTTAAATTATTCACGCGATTAAGACCCGTAGTATATATATATTTTCATAATGATCATCTACTGTTTAATTCAAAACTTAATATATGACTAGACGTTCTAACAGCATTTTAAATAGCGAATATGTTTTTTTATTCGATTTTAAAAATGGAAAAGCCAAAACAAAACGTTCGCTAGTTAAAATGTTGAAACTACTAGTGCCGGTCATTGGTTATGACATACAATTTCGTGTTCAATCTGTTGCGGCGTACAGAAGATATGCGCGTCGTCCTGCTGGAAGCGTCGCACGCGCGTGAGGCCGGTGAGCGCGCCGCTCAGCTCGTTGCGGTGCAGCACGCCGAAGTCCGCCAGACGCAGCGGCAGCTCGCGCCACGAACGGATGCGGTTGTCGAAGATTAGGCTGGGGGGAGAGGGGGGGACTCATTTACGCCCAGTCTTGATTACTTATCTACCTATTGTCATATGTCTGTGTCGATAAAGGCGCTACTTCATTATCTATACTAATATTATAAAGCGGAAGAGTTTGTTTGTTTGTTTGCTTTGTTTGTTTGTTTAAACGAGCTAATCTCAGAAACTACTGGTCCGATTTGAAAAATTCTTTTTTTGTTAGATAGCCCATTTATCGAGGAAGGTTATAGGCTATATAACATCGCGCTACGACTAATAGGAGCGGAGTAGCGACGTGAAATGTTGCAAAAACGGGGAAAAAATACGCATACGAATCGCGCGGGTCAGCTAGTAATTTTATAATTGCACTAGCTGTCCCGCGCAACTTCGTATGCGTAAATTTTCCCCGTTTTTGCAACATTTCACGTCGCTACTCCGCTCCTATTAGTCGTAGCGTCATGTTATATAGCCTTTATCCTTCCTCAATACGTGGGCTATCCAACAGTGAAATAATTTTTCAATTCGGAGCAGTAGTTTCTGAGATTGCCGCGTTTAAACAAACAAACTATTCAGCTTTATAATATTAGTATAGATATATACCTACTATGGGTCTTAATCGCGTGAATAATTTATGGTGTTTATTGCCCGACGTTTCGATTGTATTGCATAGGCCGTGGTCACGGGTAGACCTAAATTATTCACGCGATTAAGACCGTTTGAAACGCACTGTGGTGGACTGTCAAATGTCAAGATGGTGAGAATGAATTTTTAATGTACGATGCCCTTCACTTGCGGCTAACGTGTGGGGGGGGGGGGAGTGAATTTCGTTTTATCCTTTGCCCCCCCCCCCCCCCCTGGCGTTCCTTGTAATTATAGCAGTTTGTACTACTTCAACGTGCCATTTAGCGACCTTTAAACGCGGCGCCCGGAGCGCGGGCCTCTGCTTGCCACCCTTCCCCCCTCTTCAAAGAGAAGCAACATCTCAAAGCTAATGAATGAAGCCTATCGGAAAGAGTTTAGTCGGCGACGATATGAGATGCTCTACGTTGAATTCAGTGAACGATCGATGAGATGTGAACGAGATGTGTCATCGAACGAGATGTGAATATACAATGCAAACAACATTTTAACATTTAACACAAATACATTATTCTGCATTTTTATATGCAGAATAATGGCATATTACCGATGTCGGTTACGGCGGCCAATGACATCAGAGATCAGCCAATTACGCAGGGGATATTACACAAGTGTTTTCACAAAAACAAGTGCACTCATTCCCTCACTCTCATAGCCCGATGGGACGGAAATCCGACACGACCGGAGAAAGACTGGACGCAGAACCGACGGCTTAACGTAGTCTCCAAAGCGAATGGTATAACATTTTTCGAAAACGGCAACCTATATAATGGACCGACAGTGGCAACATTGCTTAACCTCGCAGATATCTAGATTTTGCTCGGTTGTCATTGAGTCGTGAAATAATATACGTTTTAATGGTGCAGTGGATTCTTAAGTTTAGGTTTAAAGATCTTTATTACTCAAAGAACATTACAGTCCACTTATTGAGCATGCATAAATAATATAAATCTAAATAAAATTAAAAATAAGACATTAGTCCGACCGTAAATATGCTTAAGTCAATAACTCAAAAAAGTAATCGCAAACGTATCATTTGTAATAGTAGTTTCTTTCTTTTAGAAAGACTACTCCTGCATTAGGGTACAAGCCCTGTGTCGCGGGGGACTTTACAAACATAGAAGTCACAGACTTACATCTAGACTTGGAACAACAATTTGTGGATCACATAAAGTTGTGTCCCGTGTGGGAATCGAACCCACGACTTTTTCACGACCACACGATTCTTAATTTTTAGGTAAATGTTTATTTTCCACATACAAAGTCAAAAATCAACGCTCTTTTCTAATGTTAGCTATAATATTAGTACCTATAGATCAAAATAAGTCATAAATTCATCTCAACTTTCGGATTTATAAATACACTTACCAATGTCCAGGACAGTTCATGGGTTTGAGCGCGAACGTCTCCTTCTCTACATCGAAAGAAAACATGTTGTCTGCGTAGTGAGCCCAGTGTCCTGAGGTCTGCCATAGTTTGGCGTTGAACATATTCGGGGATACCACCTCTTGGAAACCTCGTACCCTGGAAAAATTGAGAGATTTTGTTTATTTTTAGGTGATTTCGTTAGTTTAATGACAATTACATTGGTTTCCTTATCGTTTTATTGGACTGGCCCGTTGGCCTAGTGGTTATTGACCCTGATTGCTAAGCTGGAGGTCGTGGTTTCGATTTCCATTCAGGATAAAATTTTGCGTAATGAGCACGACGGTTTATAAATACAGGGTGGCGAATTTTTTGAAAAAAAAAATAATTTAGTTAGTTCTTGTAGGCGATCCCACAATGGACATCACTTTGTTTGGTGATATTGGTCTAAGGCACCTGTCCCACCATTAATTCATTCATACGATAATTTTTACGTGATAACGTCTAAAGAACATTAATGACATATCGCCATTAGCGTTGCTTAGCAACCAGTCAATATCATGACACTTTTTAAGAAAACATTCATGACATATCGCCATTCGCGTTGCTTAGCAACGTAGATTATAAGAAGTTATCACGTCAAAAATTGAGATCGCACAAAATACTTTTTTAACATACTATTCGCTGTTAAAACACATCCCAAAAGTTTTTACAAAGATTTATAAATTGACTGACATTTCACTATATCTAAAGTTCATCGGGTCACACTGGTATAAAAAAAATAATGAATGTGCTATTAATTCATCAGCTTTAATTAAATTACACGCCATACCATAACCTCAATTACAGCAAGTAATAAACATATATATTAATCGCTGTCTTGATTCCAATCATACTTAAGTAGTGTTTAATTATGAATCGTAATTCCTCTCAGCATTTTAAATAGCGAATGTTTTGTTCTTCGTTTCATTTTTAGGGTTTAGGGAGTACACAAGGAACCCTTATAGCTTCGCTCTGTCCGTCTGTTTGTCTATCTGTCCTCAGAGACCTTTAGTACTAGATAGCTCTAATGTGACAGAGCTATCTAGTCCTAAGGGTCTCTGGAATAGACACACAAACAGACGGACAGAGCGAAGCAATAAGGGTTCCTAGTTACGCCGACAAAATAGTAAAAAAAAAACACGAAACAAAACCGGACAAGTGCATACGGAACCCTACATTGTGCGTGGCCTAAACGCACAATGTAGGGTTCCGTAGTCCCTCATCCGATTAATGCAGATTAAATACGTTTTTCTGTTGTTTTTGTTTCATACTATTAACAACGTTTTTTCACTGGAATCTGTACTAAACTTCTTTTACTTCTGTACTGTAAACGGATACTAAAATAAATAATTTAAACAATAGCCATTTACGACATCATAGTGTCATTTCAAACAAATTTCTACAGAGCTTGTCGTTTTAACATTAAATAAAAAGACTGATTTAACTAGACAATATACCCACCTTGAATTCATGTTTATTATATCTAATTTACAGAACTAAGGCACTTTTCCCACCGCCGGCGAGTTCATCAACTATTATCTATTAATCCAGTGTAAACAAAAGAGATATAGTATAGAGCAAGTTCTCGCCGGCAGGGTGACCAATTAGCGATCAACTATTAATATAAACAGTTGTCTCAATGTAACTTGGCCGGATTCAAGTAACACTTTCGCGCATGTCATACAGATGCGACCCTAAAATTACTTACAAAAACAAATTATGTTTAATCGATTAAAAATACTAACAAAAGTTTAATTCAACAATATAAAAATACTACTTATACCGAGTTCATAAAAGTTTAAATTTTGAATTTTGAATTTAGTAAGCTACGAGTATTTACTGTAAATAGCTGAAAAAAAAAAACAATTTCTTTACGAAAATATTCACAAAAAACATGAGTTATAATACTAATTATGCCTGTAATTCTCTTGGTTTAGTTACCGCCCCCGTTTTCTGTCACCATTTACTTCCAAAAAATGCATTTGCGCAACCACTTGTCGCCAACTTCAATCCTGCCAACTTACATTAAGACAACTGTATATCTTTTGTTTACAAGGGATCTTCATTGTACGTGTCTTGAGCGATAAAATCGCTATTAGTTGCTCGCTTTCTCGCCGTCGGTGGGACTAGTGCCTTAAGAACAGAAAGGGATAGACATAGAGGAAAATCCAATAAATTAACGGTCATTAAAACAATATTTACCTGTACTGTTCCCTGATAAAGTTGACCAAAGTGTTGTATATATGAGCTCCACGCGGTTGGAAGAAACACGAGCCCGGCGACAACTCGTGGAAGAAATATAACTCTTGTTCCTATAACAATAAAGTTTAAAATAGAATGTTGATATTTTTATTGATATAAAATGTAGATAAGTATTCACAATAACATGGTTTATCACTTCCTCATACCATTGATAAAGAAATTCGAACTAAAGTTTAGTTTAAACTACGTATTGTAAGTTCGCACCTGTAGATATCTTTGTTAATGTGTTTTGTAGTACTAACACTTGAACAAGAACAACAAAATATATCATACTAGCTGACCCGCGCAACTTCGTTTGAGTTAATTGTCCCCGTTTTTGCAACATTTTCATTGCTGTTCCGCTCCTATTTATCGTAGCGTGATGTTATATAGTCTATAGACTTCCTCAATAAATGGGCTATCCAACAGTAATATAATTTTTCAATTCGAACCAGTTGTTCCTGAGATTATCGCGTTCAAACAAACGAACAAACAAACTCTTCAGCTTTATAATATTAGTATAGATTAGCTTTCGCCCGGGGCTCCGCTAACGTGGATGTTGGTAAACCCGGAAAAACTACCCGGGACCCGAAACTACATGTACTTCATACCAAATTCCTAACCGTGAAGTCGTGAAAAACAGCGTTACTTTAAAGAAGAAAAAATTGGCTCGACGGGACTCGAACCCGTCATTTTAAAGGCCCTGAGGATGCATCAATCAATCCAAATGGAGTGGACGTCTGTCAAAACTTTTCGGAATGACGTCGTTCGGTTTTGGGATTCCAAACACGCCACATGGAAGGCATCCTTATTGCCAGTGAGTGGGCAATCCAAGAAGCCTATGGATATATGCAATGGTTTATACTTTAAAACCCACCCTCTATTTGACTGCCTCTGTGGCGCGGTCGGAGTGTGTCCAAATGCTACGCAAGAGGTCGTGAGTTCGATTCCCACCCAGGATAAAACTTTGTGTGATGAGCACGATGGTTTATTCTGCGTCTGGGTGTTATTTATCTATAATATGTATGTATTTAGAAATATATAAGTATATTTATCAGTTGTCTGGTTACCATAGTACAAGCTCTGCTTAGTTTGGAATCAGATGACGTTGTGTGAGTTGTTCCAAGATATTATTATTATTTCAAAGCAGTGTCATACCAGGCCGGTAGTTTACCATAGTCATATAAGAGAAAGGCGGTCTCGCAAAATATAAAATTTGTTCTCTTTACTTCTTTTGAAACAAATTTATAGTATTGACAGCAGCCTTTAGTATATAACCTTCTTGCGTAAGTCCAAATGGAAGATTTTTTTTAAATATAACTAGCAATGTGGGATTGGGTCCAACATCAATAGCAATCTTGTTAACCCCTCCAACTAAGCTCAAAGACTTGTATTAGCTGATGTGGAAACAACTAGATTTTTAGGTATTAATTTAGATTCTAGCTTGAATTGGTCGTTAAATGTTGAATTACTATGCATAAGACTCTATCAATTCTCATACGCACTCTATGTATTGTCTAAAACGGCAAACATATCAACTATTTTAACTGCATACCATGGTTATGTTACACCAATCTTGAGGTATGGGATTCTATTCTGGGGCAATTGTACAAAGAAGAAAGCAGTACTTATAGCACAAAAAAAATGCGTGAAAGTGATCTGTAAGTTAAAGCAGACCGATAGCTGTAGACCCTACTTCATAAAATTAAATCTCCTGACTGTTCCATGCATCTACATACTGGAAGTTTTTGCGAGGAAGAATATTAACATGTTTAAGACATATGGTAGTCGAAGACATAATTTCAAAATAAAGCTTCCGTCTAATAGAACAAACTTATTTAATAGCAGTATATTTTGTATGATGCCTCGAATATATATTAAGTTACCTACTTCAATACTTGAAACATCGAATATTTACTTATTTAAACAAAAAGTAAAACAACTGTTACTCAATAAAGGATATTACTCTATTAAGGAATACCTACTTGATAATATATGACTTTAATTGGTGCCATTATTTGATATAGTACTATATTTATTTTAGTGGAAATGATTATGAACTTATTAGACATTTTATACTTACAAATTGATTCTCACTTTGTTTTGATTTCTTAGATTATAAAATAATATTAATTAATTTGCATGCTCAAAGCTGTTTATGGTGATTCTTTGTATTACTATATTGTTACATCATTTGTACCCATATTACGCAAATAAATGGAATTGAATTGAGGAGTGGGTTCACGTCGGTAGTTTAATGGGTAGGATTCGAACCCGCGACCTCACGATTGCGAGACCGATGCCTTAGCCATTAGGATCCAAATGGAAGTAAAGACATTTTATAAGGCTTCCAAATGGAAGTATCATCAGTGGCCACTTTTAGGGGGACCGTCCCTACGCCCGTTAACCACTGAGCCCGCTTGGAGTAGTCGAATTTGCCCTTCATTTAAGATTATGATCATGGGTTTGTGACCACTCGGAGCCAATTTCCCCTTCAAGTTGAAATAGAGTTAAAATGCTGAAAAATCACAATAGAACACATACTAGTATTCAGGCCCAAAATCATCAAAACACTGGAAGACGTAACATTTTGAAGTATAAATTGGTTGACTCGAGCTTGGTGGCAGAGGGATGGATCCCTTATGATAGTGGGATAGAATTCCGCCCGAGCTAGGTACAGATCGAAGGGGGCCAATGCCTCCCCCCCCCTCCAGTTTCAGCGTCCAGTAGCGCTAGTGACTATAGGCCGACCGCTTAACTCGTATATCGCCTGCGCGGTGAGAAGGGAGCGCGGGGTGATGTTAACGGGTGGGTGAGCGGGGTGCGCGGGACAGAGAACGTGAGTTCTCTGTCCCGCGCACACTGCTAGTATATATGGCTGCTAGCTATAGTCTTAGTCCAACTTAATGCTTATATAGGTACATACCCTGCCAATCTTCCTATGGTCCCTCTTGGCAGCCTCCTCTTGCAACACCTCCCATTCCTTCAGCTGTTTGGGTTCAGGGAATGACACTCCGTATATACGTTGAAGACTCTCCGCGTCAGCTTTACCTTCCCAGTATGTAGCTGAATTCTACAAACAAAATAAATTCATATTAATATTATAAATTTCAAAGTAATTCTGTCTGTCTGTTACGTTTTTACGCTTAAACAGCTGAACCGATTTAGATGAAATTTGGTATGGCTATAGTTTCGAGACCCGGGGAAGGACACAGTTTTTATCGCTATAACAGACTCAACGCGAAAAAAGCTACATATCTAGGGATAACTCACACACGGCCATTTGACACAGGTAGTCCTACCTGGCGTGGGATCAGATAGCTGTGTGTATAAGCTCTAGCGTTTACTATGACAACCAGACAACTGATAAATTTAAACTAATCTATACTAATATTATAAAGCGGAAGAGTTTGTTTGTTTGATTGTTTGTTTGTTTGTTTGTTTAAACGCGCTAATCTCAGGATCTACTGGTCCGATTTGAAAAATTCTTTTTTTGTTGGATAGCCCATTTATCGAGGAAGGCTATAGGCTATATAACATCGCGCTACGACTAATAGGAGCGGAGAAGCGACGATAAATGTTTCAACTAGCTGACCCGCGCAACTTTGTCTGCGTAAATTTTCCCCGTTTTTGCAACGTTTTTCATTGCTGCTCCGCTCCTATTGGTCGTACCTATTCAACAGTAAAATATTTTTACAATTCTGACCAGTAGATCCTGAGATTATCACGTTCAAACAAATAAATTGTTCAGCTTTATAATATTCTTTCATAGTACAAGCTCTGCTTAGTTTGGGATCAGATATTGTTGTGTGAGTTGTCCCAAGACATTAAGATATTATTATTATTAGTATAGATTTTAAAAATGTCAATAATTTTGACAGATGTGTGCAGACTTTTACACGGATTACACCGACCGTGGTCACAAGCTAACTGTGACCATGGTCGGTGTAACCCGGTCGAAAAGTCAAGCATAAGGTAAATACTTTACCTAGTTTAAACGCGTTTATTCCCATGTCTAATTGTGTAGATGTGTGTAGAGTTCGCACTTGACCTATTGTCATATAAATCAAGGTCGGGAAGAGATAAGAAATACAATTATTTTGTATATCGGTTATTATTTGACACACATAATTTTATCAAACGTTCTTATCATTTCACCTGATTGTATAAAAAATAGAGAATGCAGCAATAAAATTCATTAAAAAATTGCAAAGCAAAAGGCATAAATCAAACTTTTTTAAAAAAAAAAAAGGACGACCCCCGCCGTAGGGTACTAGCCCTGTGTCGGGGGACTTTACAAACATACAAGTCACGGACACAGAGGACATCCAGACCCGGAACAACAATTTGTGGATCACACAAAGAGGTGTCCCGTGTGGGAATTGAACCTCTTGCGTAGCAGTCGGACAAACTCCCACCGCGCCACAGAGGCGACAAACTATATTATGTTCAATAATTGCATTTTTGAAAGATAGAAAAATTTGAAGTCCAGACCCAGGAATCGAACCCGAGACTTCCGTAGAGAAACCGGGGCCAGAAGCGAACCACCTATCTGGACTATGTTACTTACGTGAATATTTTTTTTATTATTGTCTATTATTTCTTGAACAGGGACCACTTTTAGTACTTTGTTGTTTGCAGTGTGCCTTTATTATTTGAACAGTTATCTTCACTAAATCAATCCGAAAATAAACTAAAATTATTTTCGGATTGATTTAGTGATTAATTTGAAATCATTCGCGGACCTGTTTTTGATTCCTGTGGACCACTGAGGGTTCGCGGTCCACTGGTTGAGAACCACTGCACTAGACCAACCAGCAAGTCCCAATAAAGTACAGACGATTTTGCAAGTTTAGTACAACCACATACCTTAGTGACTTTCAACGCCTTAACCTTCCCAGTGTGCCTCACATGTGGTCCTCTACAAAGATCTATTAATGGTCCACATCTGTACACAGTAGTGGTCGGAGTGTTCACTTTCTCGTTCAAAATCCGCACTTTGAATGGATTGTACTCGAACATTTCCAGTAGCTGTTCTTTAGTTAGCTCTAGACGCTCGAAGGGCTGCTTCTCCTTGGTTATTTTTTTAACTAAACCTTCTAGAACGTGGAAATCGGTGGATGAAATCTGTAAATGTAATGTTTTCATTAAAAATTTTATATTTTTTGATACAACTTTTGCTTGTATATATATATTCTTATAAAAGCTTTACGTCGCCTTTGGGGGCCTTCAGATATACAACATTATTCTTGACTAGCTGACCCTCGCAACTTCGTATGCGTCAATTTTCCCCGTTTTTGCAACATTTTTCATTACTGCTCCGCTCCTATTGATCGTAGCGTGATGTTATATAGCCTATAGCCTTTCTCGATAAACGAGCTACCCAACAGAAAAAGATTTTTTTCAATTCGGACCCGTAGTTCCTGAGATTGCTACGTTCAAACAAACAAACTCTTCAGCTTTATAATATTAGTAGGTATAGATATAGTGCAAACCTGAAAGTAATTTTTAAATTTGAAATTAATTAATTATTAATTAATTGAAACAGTCCAAATCCTGTTTACAATATGATGTGAAATGTAATTATCACTTATTTTGCAATAATAACCATGAATTACGTACTACGAGACGCAATGAGCACGATAGCGCGAAGAACACAAGACAACTTGAATGGCTTATAACTATGCAAGTTTTCAATATTTTAATTTCCTTTTTTTATATGATTTTTTTAAGTATTTTTACTTCAAGAAATCTTGAATGTTGGGGTATCTGAGCACTATACCAAAAATAACCTTGTATACAATTACCCAGGAGGGGATTATTCCAGACTTTAAACATTTTGAGGATTACAAAATTACATGCTGAATAACACTATAAATTAATAAATATACTTTATGCAGATAAATATATCTAATCTAAGCTTACTAGCGTCCAAAATTAATAACTGACTGATAAGCTAAATCTCATGATTGAATATACAAGTTAAATATAAATTAAGCAATGTGAGAGCAGCGTGACATGTTCGGTCTCTACTCAAAATAAGGTTAAAGTTCTTTAACCAATAATTCGAAGACATGTGACCAACCCAAAAATTGGAGCCGCGTAGTAAATTAATGGGTAAGTTCTCTCTCGGCTCTCAAAGAGGCCTCCTCGTACTCTCTCTCTCTCTCTCTATCTCTCTCTCACACAAACTCTTTTAAGAGAAGAGGCTTGCGTCTCGATATTGGGAACGTTACAAGTCTGTATGTAAACATGGAGCAGGGTAGCAATCCTTTTTCAATATCTTCTTCAACCTCACAAGGAGACGAAAACCGAAAAACTGATAAAAGATCCAAAGAGTAGATATCACTTACCCCTTTCTCAGGATAATACATGTCATAGTAGAAACCTTCTTCTATGGGCGGACCGTAGCATAGACAACCTCCGTACACCTGATGACAAACAAACAACAATATTATTGTATTGCGACAAAATTTAGAAGGTACCATCGGTAATTGTGTAGAATTCGATTGAGTTTTGATGGCTTGCTAGCATCGATCTCATACATGGGAGAATACTCCTTCCTTCTCACTCCCTGTATCCTCTATTGCTAGTCACAAGAATATTGCTATTAAAGTGCGTTTAACATTGCAATCGAAATTATCGATGACCATACTGAATATATAGAAGCGGCGGTAGCCTAATGGCTAAGGCATCGGTTTCGCAATCGTGAGGTCGTGGGTTCAAATCCTACCCATTATACTACCGACGTGAACCCACTCCTAACACAAGCCATAGACCTTAGCTGGAAGGGTTAACAGGATTGCTTGTAATAATGTAGAATCACCATCCCACATTGCTAGTATCTTTAAAAAAAAAAAACTGAAAACTCAGAATAGTTTTAAAGGACACAAAGCACTACAAGATCTAAACTGAGCTTGATGGCCGTTCCATCCTGGTCTGATTATCCACCAAAGTAAAAAAGATTGAAAAACATGTGTGGCAAATGTGGATCCATTTAGGAATCTCTTTTTATTATATACTAGCGCACGCCTCGCGGTTTCACCCGCGTAGTTCCCGTTCCCGTGGGAATACAGGGATAAAAAATAACGCATGTCACCCGGGGTTAGTGTAGCTTCACAACGATGAAAGAATTTTTCAAATCCGTTCAGTAGTTTCGGAGTCTATTAAATACAAACAATCAAATCTTTCCTCTTTATAATATTAGTATAGATTATCGTTATCTATTAAAAGCTATTACATATTGCTTTTAAGATCTTTATAAACATAAATAATCATTGGAAATATATTTTCGTTCGGTAAATTTATATCATGCATGCTTGATTGGATTATTATGAGGTTTTTAATAAATTATGATCTGTTCTAACACTATAAAGCTGAAGAGTTTCTTTTGTTACATACGCTGCTACAACTTATCTAGCTCCTATGACTTATGCGAATAAATTTTCAGTTTGTGAAGTGAAGATAACTAGTATTGTGGGATTGTGGCCCCACATTACTAGTAATCCTGTTAACCCCTCCAGTTAAGCTCTATGGCTTGTGTCATAGTGGGTTCACGTCGGTAGTATAATGGGCAGGATTCGAACCACTGACCTCACTATTGCAAGACCGATGCCTTAGCCATTAGGCTACCGTCGCTTCCCTTAGCCATTAGGATTCCATACTATTATTATAAATGTGAAAGTACCTCTGTCTGTTGCCTTTTTACGCTTAATCCACTGAATCGATTTAGATGAAATTTGTTATGGATATAGTTCAAGACTCGGGGAAGAACAAATAGTTTTTATCGCAATAAGGGGGCGTCCATAAATTACGTGAGGTGATATTGGCGAATTTTAGACCCCTCGCTCCCTCCCTCTGGTGAGATATTGTGTGAGAAGGACAAAGAATAGTTTTTATCGCGATAAAGGGGCGTCCATAAGTTACGTGAGGTGATATTGGCGAATTTTAGACCCCTCTGGTGAGATATCGTGAGATTTGACTAGATTTAGCTCCCCCTCTCCCTAATCCCACGTAGATTTGAGCAATGAATGTCATAGGTAATCGATTAAAAATTATGAAAAAAAAAATACTAAATTTAAACCAGTTTTAGATGGTGTCTTGCGAAAAAAATGACGTGACTTTTGCCCTCCCCCGTGAGATTTGGTGAGATTCAGATCCTCCCTAAACAGCTCACGTAATTAATGGAACCGCCTAACCGACATCTACGCGGGCGAAGCCGCGGACGACAGTTTTAAAATAAATCTGTACAATAAATACTCGTAAATCAATCTGGGAACGAAATTTTGGCCATTGTACAAATATGTTTTTTGACGCTTTAACTAAGTTTCTCACTAGTAGTATTGCGGAGAACGAGTGTTTAATAACAATCATTATCAGCCTGTTTCAGTCCACTACTGGACATAGGTTTCTCTTAATTTACGCCGACACCCGTTTCTCAGTTTCCTCATCCAGTCTGAAAAAATAACATGAACTCAATAAAAAAAACCTTACCCTCTCCATGGCTTCTCCAAGCATATGAGCAGATGAATGCCAGAAGACAGCCTGAGCATCAGTATTGTCCCACCTCAGGAGTTCCAGCTTGCAGTCACCTTCCAAAGGCCTGTCCAGGTCCCAGAGTTCGTTGTTTACCCTGGCTATGATGGTCGAGTCGGCCAAACCCTGGCTGTGGAGGGGCAAAAGTCAAAATGAAGGTTGCAGGTGGAAAAGCAGGGTGGAACTGGTCAAAGTGGCTTTGTTAGGTTTAATTTTGAAACTAAGGAGTACTGTATTATAGTCGAAAAATTAACTTTACTCAAGGGTGGATTTAGTATGGGCTTCTTGGGGTGTAGCAGAAGGCCCTGGGAATATAAAGGGCTCTTAGTATGTCCTTATAAGACAAAGGACAATATTTAGAATATTAAAAAAGTAATAAAAAAAACCGGTCAAGTGCGAGTGAGATTCGCGCACTGAGGGTTTCGTACAAACTTATAGGTGTGTGAATTGTGTGATCATCATGTTAATCTTTACGTCATAACGTATTTTTTTAAACGAATTACGAATGCGATTGAATTGTATAATTATATGATGATGTACGATTTTTAGGGTTCCTTAGCTAAAATGGCAAAACGGAAACCTTATAGTTTCGCCAGGTTCGACCGTCCGTCCGTAGCTTAGCTCAGAGACAGTTTGTGCTAAGAGGCTGTCATTTTGCATGGATACACATTACTTCAACAGGATTTACAAGTTTACGAGTAACAGCTAATCAAATGAGAAGTAACAAAATTTTCGTACAAATTTCATTTCAATTCCAAATAAAGTATTAGATTAAGCCACATTATTCTGATGGGGGGGAGGGCTACGGAACCCTACATTGTGCGTAGCCCGATATGCATTTACCCGTTTTTTTCCGAATAACATTACTTAAAACTAGTTTGCCTGTCTGTTTGTTTCTAAACTCTTTCATTTCACGTTACGCGTCCGTGTTTGGGTCACGGAATGTGTGTGTACCAAGTAGATTCAGAGCAAAATGGCTGTGACAGACCAAACACGAGTGATCCTATAAGAGTTCCGTTTTTCCCTTGTGAGTTAAGGAACCCTAAAAACAGTTATTTCACAAAATGACAATTAATAGACTCCTTATGAAAATTAGATTCTTCGGCAAACTCTAATTCTCTGTAGTAATGAAGGTTATCAGTATGGATTAGTTATAAAGCAACACCAAACATTTAATTCGCAACCATGCAAAATTTGTAAACAAATCGGGCAAGTAGGTAGGGTAATGATGATCTAACATGAACTTGAAATCTGAGGAAAGTAACCAAATGCATTTTAATAAGTGTCCTCAAAGTGATTAATGTTTTTGTTAAAAAAAATCTTCCACACTAGTCAACAAGTTGGATCACATGTAAATTGTAACATACAAGTAACCAACACAACGTACACTTAGTCTCAAAACAAAAATTAATAGATCACACATATTTTGACCCATGTATCACATACTAAAACATTAATACAATAAAAGCCTTATAATACAGTAGCATCATGTCAACACATATTGGACTAGTTACTTTTAAAAGTTAGATTGGTTTCGTCCATTTATGAAAAGTATCCATACTTAGCCTCTTGATTGGGCATTTAATTAAAAACATTCATTCTAAAACATGTAATAACAACACAACCAGTAAAAGCCACTTCAAATCAGTCCACCCTTACTTTAAATACTTACTATTGGTTCCAGAACTCGCTTGTATGCAGGTAAATAAGTAATTATGTTACTATTGGTGAAAACTTAGAGTAGAATGTGATATTTGTGACAATCAGGGTTGGAACAAATCCATGCACTTTTATGAAAATCCAAGAAATGATTTTAAGGGTTTTGTTTCTATTTTTGAAACTCCACTTTGATTAGAATTTGCAAGTATGTCAATAGGGTATTTGACGTAAAAATGTTTTGCTCCATACAAGTTTGTATGAAATACAAGCATGTGGCATCACATTTTCAATAGTCAAAACATTTACTTTTAGTATTACTTATTTATGATTAATTTTTTTTTTTTATAGATATATTTTTTCAGAATACTTAATCACTTATTATTGCATGGGTAATATAAAATATTTTATTTTGATAGTAGTCAAACACCCATGTGGAATCAAATTGATAATGGCATGATTATGTCAAACCCTGATATTATTATAAAATAACATAATAAATGTATTCATTAGCACTTTAATTGAGTTACTCTAGCCTCCCCATAGTCTGTACTAATTTCTTAAAAAGAAACATTTGTTATGAAAATATATCAAGTTAAATTATGCTAAGTATGTACATATAAAAACTTTACATACTTTTATTGAATTCCTAGGATTACCTATCTGTAAACATAAATGTTTGGATATGGTGACTTTTTACTGGGATAGCTAAAATCCAAAACAGAACTATTATTTACAAGGCAAGACTCACTCATAATAAACTTGATAGCTATATAATATCAGTCTTTGCCAACTCACACATAATATTATACAATAGCTGACTCGCACAACTATGTATGCGTAAATTTTCCCCATTTTTGCAACATTTTTCATTGCTGCTCTGCTCCTATTGATCTTAGCGTGATGTTTTATAGCCTATAGCTTTCCTCGATAAATGGGCTATCCAACAGTAAAAGAATTTTTCAATTCTGACCCGTACTTCCCGAGATTATTGCGTTCAAACAAACAAACTATTCAGCTTTATAAATATTAGAACAGATTTATATAAAATGTATATTACTTTATTAAAGAGGCAATAAACATTGAAGGCTTAAACTGTGAGTCATTACTTTGCAAACACACATTGAGTGTTAACACATCATTTCCTGCTTTCAATGATTTAAGTGGATTACATTTTTGCATCACTTTAGCGTGAAAAGCTTACTGCAAAGAACCTACTTATAATTTGAAATTTAAAAAAATTTCAAAGTAAAAAAATGATTGATTACAAACATGACCTTGATCACAATAACAGTTGTTTATCAGTTTTTTTTTTGTTATAGTGGTCGATCTAAACATAAATAGACTAGCTGACCTACCATTTTTCTAACATTTATCATTGCTGCTCTGCTCCTATTGGTCACAGCAAGATGTTATTATAGCCTATAGCCTTCCTCTATAAATGGGCTATCCAACACTAAAATATTTTTTTAATTCGGACCAGCAGTCCTTGAGATTATTGCATTCAAACAAACAAACTCTTCAGCTTTATAATATTAGTAGATATAAGCTAGGCAAGACATAGTATTAAAGTAAAACATAGTGTAGAGATACAAAAACATGTGCTATCTTTCATTCCTTATTTAAAACCAGTAAAAAGTCACATGTAATTAACTTTGAAGAAGTTTCTAAGAATAATCAAGTTTAATAATACACACCAACTTTAAATACAAATTTATTATGAAAGTCTTTGTATTATAATCTCTAGATTCTGGTGTCAGATTGAAGCTGTTCACATGTCAAACTGATTCCAAACATGGTGTAGGGTTTGAGAAGCAGAAAATAGAATAATAAGTAGGTAATGCAATTTACCTACTTACAAATTTAGAAATTAAAAAAGTGGCAAGCCAAGGAACAGAATAGTAGTAGTAATTTTTTAACCACTTTAACTAATTAAATAAATAAATAAATTAACATAGCCAAAATTCACAACAATCAAAACTCACCTAATTCCTTTAGCTACATCATATGGTGTAGTTCTCCAAGCTTTAGCCTCAACAGTCTTCCCATCGGGCAACGTCACAACAACGCTCAACTCTGGTTTATTAGCTAAATCTTCAATATATTGTGCCTTAAACTTATCCCAGAGAGTAATACGGTCTTGTATGTACTTGGGCCATGGGTTTAATTCAGAAACTCCACCAGAATCCTCTGGTTTCTTTTTTTTTTCTTTCATTGCTTTGGTTTTTGACTGTAAACAAATAAATGTACAATTTTTTTTATGTTGTGTAGTTTAGTTATTCACTATAACATATATTTCATCAACTGTTGTATGATCAAATATATTATGTAGGCATGGATAATTATGGATATATTCCTAGTTTGGTAATGGTTTCTAAATCATTAACTTAAAAGGATAAAAATCATTAACTAGCATCAAATTTAACAAAGTTGTACTGAAAATATTAAGATAGTTGTTAATATGTAGTCTATTTGGTAGTTATTATATAGTATAGATACTTGTGAGTTTAATAGTATTACTTGACACCATTTCTGAATGCGTTATCTGATGAAATCTTTAGACAAATGAAGCAATTTAATTACTCATACGTCGTAAATAACCTAAGTAGGCTTCCAATAAGAAAAGAAAAAAAAATAAAAAGTTAACTAGAACTATGCATTATTTGCATTTAGAACGCCGGTCAATGGGAATCAGAACGTAGCACATATAAAAAAAAAAAACGGGCTAAGGTATAACACGCAATAATTCCAGCTAGAAATGCTGACGAAAGGCCTACAGACCCATGTGGCATACGCGTAGTCCTTGCTCCGGACCACACAGCCTCTACGGATCCCAAGTAACTTTAACATGATTTACATAACGTACAAATATACTGTCTCAAACTAAATATGTATAAAGTTTTTAAAACCCTGCCTTTGCGTCAATGTTTAGTTTTTGGATATCTTCAGCGGCGGTGTCACCCATTGCGGAACGTGTGTCCAACGACTTTGACAGTTTGACACTAGTGACAGTCCTAGACGAAACAACCGCATTAAATGTTGCCAGCTAACAATCAAAGCAGCTCATTTACGTAATTTTACATGTAATTTTACCTATGTCTAACAAATAAATAATTCTTATTCTTATTCTTTAATTAAAATTGTAGACTGCCGTGTGGTGCCGGCTTAAGAATAGTACCACCCCATCTCTTCTCGTGGGTGTCGTCAAGGCGACTAAGGGATTTCACTCCGGAGGACGGGCAGCAGCGTCCTCTGCGTACTTAAAGTCTTACTGCGATCGCCAACCCGCTCGCCAAGCGTGGCGATTATGGCAATTACCCCCAGGATCTACATACCAGTAGGTTCTACTGGGGAGACCCGTGCCCAGCAGTGGGCCATCATATGGGTTGATATGTAAAATTGTAGAACCTATTAGTTAAAGTGTGCGTTACCCCAGCAGAATATTGTCTCCTCTCAAGATTTGAATGATACAGATTTTTAGTAATCCACGCCGCTAAACTGTCCGATTTTTTTTTATATTTTTGAATGACATTGTTTTTGAATTATTTGCAAAAAATAGTTTCTGCTGAAATAACATTACCCCAGCAGAATCTATATTTTTCGCGATTGACCAATCTGGATATGAAACAGCTAGAAAGAAGCTTTTAATTTGTGCTAAATATGCATGAAAACTAAAATTTGTGCATGTTATAGTTTTTGACGTGACAACGTCTTATAAATTGGTTTGCCGGGTGACACTTCAAGAAACTGCGTTACGCTCCGCTCACGTTATGCGCTCACAATGAGAGCGAGTGAGAGGCACGCGTCCCTTCCACTCGGGCATGGTTAGCCCGCCTAAGAGCGAGAGAGACAGACATAAAAAGTGAAAGGCACGCGTCCCGAATGAATATTCACATTAAAATTATTTTACCACTCAAAGTCGTTGTCACGTAAAACTTTCGCCCGTATACCGACTTTACAGGCAACCAATTTTTTATTTTATATAAGTTTCTGCTGGTTCGTACGTTTTACTTGGTACGTTTTACTGATGGCTAGATCTCGCAAACTATTCAGTGGAATGTGTTGTGTTGTTATTTAATTTTGAATATATGTTATTTGTGCTGTTAATGACATTTCTTTTCTATTTAATTACATCTATTTAATTTCACGGTTTACTAGATATGAGACACATTTGTAAAAACAAAATTAGCTTGTAGTTTCCAAACTTTTAGTAACCCAGAAACCCAATTATGGTTTTGGTTTATACCTTTTATTTATTCCCTTAATCCTGGAAAATTTCATACGCCTACATCATGCCATTTATGATTTACAACGAATATTTAGTTTCAACTGATCAAGTTCTTTTGAACTTTAAATTCACTCTTATCAACGAGTAACAGTTAAAAGTTTAATAAGTGAAATTTTTCAGCTGAAAATATGCTACCGTCTATATAATAAATGAACACTTATAAAACCCACCATAACACCTTACTAAATATATTTTTTTAAAAGACGACTCTCACAGTACACTACACTACACTACACAGTAGTACTAGTTCTGTGTCACGAGGGACTTTACAAACAGACAAGGCACGGACATGAAGTACACCCAGACCCGGAACAAGAATTTGTGCATAGAACCCATGACCTCTTGCGTAGCAGTCGGACACACTCCCACCGCGCCACAGAGGCAGATTAACCGGCTAAATTAAAATGAACTGAAAAAGCGGCCGCGCTGTATATCCAACTACATCTCTAAATTGGCATCATTATTTTTTTTTGTTTCGTACGGATGAGTACAAAAGCTCTTAAATATTTTTTAGGTACAGAATAGAGCGGACAATATAGCAGCAAGTAGGGCAACCGCCCGGGTTTTGCTCTTGCACGGGCTTTGCGGCTTAGCATTACAACTCGAGCAGAAAAATATATCGAAGTGTGGAAGACATTAATATTGATGAATGACAAATCAGAATGATTAAGGATTTAATTAGTTTCTAGTGTAATTAAGATGGAATTGGGTGGCCCAATTCAAGAAATCACTAAGTCCACTTTTTACGGTTTCGAAGTAGCAACACTAGCTTGTTATACTTTTCAATCCCTTTCGATTAGTCTATTCCAGGTCCTTGGGAAAAATCTCTAAGTGGCATTTCCGAAAGTATGAAAAAAAAAAAAATACGCACCTTCCATTCATAAAAACCCTATGTGCAAGAAATCACTAAGTCGTTAAGTTATTTTGAAAGAAATCGCTAAGTCCCTTGATTTTTATCTATGTCCTAATGGTAACACACGGCTTTTCATAACGGCTTTTAAAACCTTGTTACCAAGAAAGTTTTGTTGCGATTTGTTTTAAAATCTTATGTGTGCGTGGGTAGTTAAGTTAAAATGGATTCTAATGACCAACTAAAGAGGTGAGCGTTTTGTTTTAATAACTAATATATACTATAATAGCGAAATTGGGTTTTTCATTAAGTTTCATCAATTATTACAGATTAATGCAACAAAGTGGTCTTTTTGGCTCTGGGGAAAGTACTGTCAGTGATATTGGCGATTATTCTTCTTCCTCTGAGAATGAATGGATTCCCAAAAGGACTCGTGCTTTAAAAAAGCTTCGCTTTGCGTCGATAGCAATTACGATTCTCCACAGCTACCCTCATTTTCTGACATTACTTCAAAACGCATATAGCAAAATGAAACAAATGATGGTGATGATGTTGTCGATTATTTTGCCTCATCTGAGGACAAAAGAACATCACAAGATTCAAGCCGAAAATCGTCCATTACTATATTGGCTGATATACACCTCCCCACTTTCTCTAACAGGTAGCTTAGTTTTTTTTGCCATAGGCAATGGATAAGCCAAATTATACATATAAATTTTACGATGTGTACATATTTAGTTGCCGTAATGTATATAAATAATACTCATCTCTGATATTAGTTATATCACAGATGAGTATTATTTATGACAGTTATGGCTTCATAACTTTGGAGTGCATAATTTGACCAATAATACTGCAGCTATGTTTCTGTTCACTGAGAATTACGCACACAAAGGACCCAATGAGGTAATAACTGCACTGGAATATTATATTGCTAAAGAAAAAATTTCGAGCCAACACCAGTTAGATCTTTACTGTGACAACTGCTTTAGCCAAAACAAGAATAGATATATAATCACGTTTTTGGATCTACTATGCGCAAAAGGAGTTTTTGAGAAAATAACAGTCTCATACCCTATACCAGGACGCTCAATGATGACCGTCGGTCGTGATTTTGCTCATATATAAAGAAAAAGAAAGAAGCACGACAAAATTTACACACTAGAATATTATGTTCAGCTAATTAAAAATAGTAAGAATACAAACAAATTTGAAAGAGTATTCTTAGAGAAAGGTCTGATGAAGGAAAGCAGCTCTCACGATGTTTTGAAAGTAAAAGACTATAAAAAAACTGTACGATGAACGAATAAAAGCGAGTCTGCCAGGAATATCCCAATGCCGTAGAGTTATTTTCAAAAGAAAAGGTAAACCAGAGTTTGCTGTGTCCATGAAAGGTGAAGAATTTAAGCCGTTTTCGTTATTCAAGGCTGGTTATTACAGTAGGTTAGTAAACAAAATGCCCGATGACTGCCATGACGCACCCTTAGCTATAAAAGCTGCTAAAGTGCAAGATATTAACGGCTCCTAGAATCTGTTCCTGAATCGGAAAGGTATTTTTATATACGCAACTCGGGACCCCATAACTGTAGAATTCGATTCTGAAGAAGAAGTGGAATAAGATGTTTTTTTTGCAAAGAAGCTAATTTATACATAATTATTAATTTAATAAACATGTTAGAACAAAAAACTAAAACTATAGCTGATTTCATTTTATGTTGTATTAGGTACTGCGATAATATATCTAAGTCCACCATTTATCACTGTAGTATCACTAAGTCCAGGGATTAGAGATAAGTCCAGATTTTTTGATATTTTTTTATGAGACTCCTGTTACAGTTTTTCAATTGATTCTTTTGATAAATAAAACTACTTAATTTACACTATAATATGTTTTTTAACTGTTTTTTTTAACCAACACATGTTATTTCAGCTGACACTAAAAACATCAAATTATTAATATCTCATAAGTCACTTTTTGGACTTAGTGATTTCTTGAATTGGGTCACCCAATTGATGATGGCTTTATTAGGGACAAAGTCTTTTAGAAGATCGCCGCATCACCAGACCCATTTAATAAGAAAAAATGTAATACCTACTTAAGTTTCTTGTTCCTGGTAAATTCCCCGACCAGCACAATGCAAAGATAATTTATACAGCAATGCGCTTATGTACATACATTAGAAGAAAAATAAGCAAAAAGGAAAATACCGAAAATGCGTCAATGATATTATTATGTTTTTAAAGTTTTAAATTATCTTTGATTTAATATTAAATACTATAATCTATGACTATTAAAAATGTCACAGCTTCATAAACAAAATGACAAATAAAAAATAGACATGTAAACAATATCTGCATAAAATTTACTTCTTAAATTATAAAGTTGGTATAAAAATTTAAAAATGCCTTTAGACTCAATGCACCATTTGATGAATTCCTTTAAAATTTTTGAAAGGAAATTGGACCAACTACAAGATGACATGAATTACCAAGGACGAGCACTATCAGACCTTCGGGTAATGGTGATGAATCTGTCGACAGGAACAATCGTCAGTCCTGACATGGAAACAGACGATAACAAACGTGCTTCCAGTAAAACATCGGGTTTGCACGAGGAAAAAGAGAAGTACTCCACCCAGGGAACTGAACCAAAGGCAACGAAAAGACCGAGTGGGTTGAAGTATTTGCCTATGAAGCCAAAACCAAATAGCATTCTAAACCAAAAACCCAGAAGGCCGGCAGAAAGTCAAATACACAAAATAGATTCCAACCAAATTCATATGCAGAGGCATAGAAAAGCTGAACTGAATCGAAAAGGTGATGGTTTTCGAAAACCCAATGCTGTGCGGGATCGTAAAAAGAAATCAGGATCGATGGATGTATTAAGAGAATAGAAACAGCCAAGTATAATATTTTCGAAACACTGAAAATTTATAATAGGTTTAGTTCGGACCGCATTATGCAAAAGACAATTGTCGTGATATTAGAGTCTTTCGTTATTACTGGGTTAGCTTATGCTATCGCGCTTGTTTAAGTACCTATAATTGTATCTTTATTGGTTGCAACGTTAATCGTCGATATTCTAGCGTTAGTCTGCACGAATTCCCTATCTATAGCTGGTGAAAATTATAATAGGCAACTTGTGAATCCTACTTCTTTTTTTAAAATAATTGAATAGGCCTTGAAAAATAGCTTGTTCAATTGGAAAAAGTAAAAATGTATTGGTTAATTTGTTGCCATACAATAGTTGCATTTTCTTTGTTTTTAAGGAAGGAAAATGTCACACAATAATACATTTGATACGTATCTACACCACATACTATCCAATCCATAGTATCCAATTAAGTACCTATCGTAAGTATTTTGGAATTCAGTTTATGTTGGAACTATTTTATAGATTTTTCATCACTTCGCTTTATAATAATTAAGCATAGAGTCTTTTGCAAAATCGAAGTGAAGGCGAAGATATTTGGAGTAATCTATCGATCAGTCCACACCATATAGAATTTTTCCAAAGTTTCCAAAATAAATAATATATTTCTAACAAAATATTTTAACATTTTGGCAGGTAGGTAGGTACCAACTTTTAATATTACCTACTAGGTAAGTACCTTTTGCATAATATGGTCCATTTATGAAATTAAACTATTTAAGATGTGATTTGAAATAAATAAACAAGTTTTGTTATAATTTCTTTATTGCAACAATGTGTAGCAAAATAAAATTCCGATATTTTTTTTTGATTTGGTTATTTTTTTCTCGCTAAAACCGTACGATCTTTAAAACTTGAACTTTTGAAGGTTTTCCCTTATGTCTGTTCATTCTGTAAAAAAGTAAAAAGTTTTGTCAAAGCTTATATTAATTCGAAAATATCGGACATACAAAAAATCCAAAGTGCAGTTTCATAATTCCAATATTCAGCATACAAAACTGAAGGAACTTTTTATTTGTGAGTCAATGGCAATGTAACCAATTCCCGCCAAAATCACAATAACTGCGCAAAAAAAAAAACTTTGGTATTACTGATTTTGTGCTTATTTCATGTTTATACGTTAAATCTGGAGCAATGAAAATCATCACAGCTCAAATTCCTGAAGAAGCGACATACACAATACAGCATGCTACAATTTATTTGTATTGGCGTAGTTTGCTTGTGGGCATTGAACTGAAATTGGTTTATATGAGTCCACCATGACACAATTTTTCTTTTATAAAGAATACTCACAATTTATGTACAACAATCTCTCCAATCCCGATGGCCACGGCAACAGCAACTCCATATAACATGAGTATAAGGACCCCCCTCATATCCATGAGGCCGACGCTGCTAAACGAAGACATCTTGGTGGTGCAGTGAGGCTTGGAGACCAGGTAGCGGAGCCGTATGGCTGATTGGATACCGCATTCACGGATTTGTTTGTGCCTATTGTAGGACGAATAGATATGATCAATCTACCCCGCATTTTGGACCATTGGCCCTTGGGCATTTATTTGGGTATAGGGCAGAAGTTTATTAGAAATTACAAGCTATCTAAAATGTCGCAGCAGATGTAGATTTAATAAAAAAACAAATAAAATTTGCGCTTGCTTCATTACCTAAGATATTTTTTTATTTATAAGAAAGGGAAAAATCTGCCTGACGCTGCAATCCTCTGGCAGGCGAGTCAGAGCATTAGATGTTCTTTTGCTAGCACTCTGTGACCTCAAAAGTAATTAATTAACTAACACAACTCTAATCAGCTCTAAATACGGAGATCCCTTCCTCACAGGGGTGAACGAATCGAAGGTGACGAGGAAATCCACTATAGATATGTCGCACTTCTCACTCTCCAGAAATGTGGCTTCGATTTGACGGTACACTGGTTCAGCGACCGAGTGCAAAGCGAAGAGGCCCTGTAAAAGTAAAACTGTTGATATTTTTGTGAATATTGCACCTAGTTACTATGTCTTTTTATAGTACTGAAGTGCTGATTAAACACACCGTCTGCTTAGTGTCAAGGAGACGACGTAGCCTTAGGAAAATAAGACTACTGTATCACTGAACATATGATCTATCAACTGTTGGGTAAACTAGTCGGTTCTTAGCAGTCGCGTTTGAGTGAAAATTATTAATCCTACCACTAAAAAGTAAAATTTAATTAAATAACTGTATGCATAAGATACCTGGCGTATTTTTTCAACTCCATCAGCCAAGCTGAAGACCTTAGCTTTTCCATTTATTGGAAAGACTCTTTCTCGAATTGATTTTCCAAGAGTGTCATTATTTTGATTCTGGAACACAAAAGCTGGATTATTATATATTAACACCAATGGTGGATCCAGATGAATGCCCACCCCCCGGCTAGAAGCACAAGGGGAAATGTACTCAGAGCACGCTCAAGCCCAACCTTATTAAAATCTTAGGCATTCTTAGGTGCTTCAACCTCTAAATGCCTACAAAACCCTGGATTTGACAGTAATCAACAACACACTACCTATTGCATGTAGGTACCAGTGTAGTTCTGTGCAAATTATAATTTTAAGTAAGTTTTTGACACAGTAATATGCACATCACACAGTTAGATGAAAAACAAACTTAACATTTCTTTTGTATGGGAGATAAGTTAAACTCTAAAATTAACTATAAAAGAATTTTGATGACTACTAACAATCTTAAAGAAAAGCACCTATAAAACATTGACAACTCACAAAAACAAAGTAGTTATAATCCACATCGTTGGCAGCGAGCGTGATCTTGGCGGATGCGAGCTGCGGCAGGTTGCGGATGGAGTCGGAGGGCGCCTGCAGCAGCACCACAATGTTGGCCGAGTACGCCGCGTACAGCGCCATCAGCGCCGTAAATAGGACGAACAGCATCATGCGACCTGAAATACCAGAAGCAAATCGATCCATTGCAGCACTTCTTCGATACAATCGTGATGCTTCCCGATTATTAAAGACTTTCAGATTAAGGAGGAGGGTCCTCAGCAGATCTCACAAATAGGTTTGGTAAAAGTGGGTATCTACTTCCAATAGAATTCCCAATAATTTTAGGTGACCATTTGAACATATTACGTATTACGTAAATCTACTTACCCGGTGCTCTTGTAGGCTCTATATAGCAGCCTTGTTGTGTGACAGCACTCATAGTCAGCAGCAAGGCATCTCCAATACTCCCATCCAATTGTTGTTGTGTACATTTCTGAACAAAATCAACTCATGACAACAACGAAGTCTTATTTACTTAGTACTTGGATGTCTCACATGATGTATTTCCTAACTACGAAATAAACACCTCTCATAATCATCTAAACGGTTCTAGACATAGGTACATAATTAGTTTCTATTTGAAATGCCAAGAATGCGTTATGCAAGCATAGTAGACACCTATTTTTCCTGAAGTGAGTACATAAAAAAATATAGAATTTTCCGCTCATTACACACACCTGGGAATGCACATCCTATAAATGCTGTGTAATAAGGATTCTTGAATACCAAACTATTGAAATTCCTACATTTACACTGACATTTTGTCCAAAATAAAGGTTCATTTCCGTGCATAGAGGCCGATCGCGAGCCGCGCGCTACTTACGACGAACGGCTCACGCGCGCGGCCGATGCACGGAAATGAACCTTTAGAAAGGTATAACTAGGTCCAATGTAGCTTGGAGAGTAAAAATAGCCAACATCCATTCCGGTTGGAAATTGTCTGTAGTTTCCATAGCCTTACCTTTGTAAGAGCAACTTCCCATTTGCTAGCCAAAAACAGCGTGATTGTCGCGATGAGGGTGCATACAGCGATTGTCACCCACACTCTAGTGGAGAATGGCAAGTAGAATACATTGGAGACATATGCCAAGGGCGGCTGGCGGAAGATAAACAACATTCGCATGGGGGCGACCAAATCCGTGTATGTAACCACGTCGAAACGGTCACGGAAAATGACGCAGTTGGTGCCTGTCAAGAAAATATTTTAATCCGTTTATATCCAATTCTTTGTCATGATTGAATGATTGACTGACTGATGGATCAACGCACAGCCTAAACCGCTGATCGTAGAGACGTGAATTTTTGAAGATGTATTTTTTATTTAATGTAGTCATCCGATATGTAAGAATTTTTGGAAATTCATCACCTAAGGGGGTAAAAAAGTGATAATAAGTTTGTATAAAACTCCGTCAGTTTTAAAAATAGTTTTGTGGAATTTCGTGTTTCGCTTTTTGGTTTAAATAATTAATTTCAGGTTTTAGCGTTTGCGGAAAATCAACCCCTAAGGGGGTAAAACTGGGGTTTCAAGTTTTTATCAAACTTCGTCAGTTTTGAAGTTAGATCTTTATATCTTCGTATTTCGCTTTATAAAGGGTCTTTCAAATAGAGCGGGTCGATATTAATAATCTGTGGCGGCCATTTTGATTTGGCGGCATCTGTCAAATCTGTTTTTTCTTATTCAGTCACTGATGCCAAATCACCATGGCAAGTTACACGGTTGAGCAGCATGTGCAAATGATAAAACTTTATTATCAAAATGAGTGTTCGTTAGTGAAAACGTTGCGCGCATTGCGCCCATTTTACGGCAGACGCGGTGGCCCTTCAAAGTCTACTCTCCAACGATTGGTGACTAAATTCGAGACGACCGGTTCGGTAAACAACCAACCAACACCTTTACGTCAAAGGAACGCCAGATCGGCCGAGAACATCGCCGCTGTACGTGAGAGTGTTCAGGAGACTCCGAAGCAGTCGATTTCTCGCCGTGCACAAGAACTCGGCCTTTCGCAGACTTCAACTTGGAGAATTTTGCGTCGGGACTTGGGTCTGCATCCATACAAGATCCAACTGACCCAGGAGCTCAAAGTTAATGACCATAGACAACGCCGTGTGTTCGCTGAATGGGCGTCGGAACGCTTGGAAGAGGACCCCGATTTTGGCCAAAAAATAATCTTTAGCGACGAGGCACATTTTTGGATGAATGGTTTTGTTAATAAGCAAAATTGCCGTATATGGGATGACCACAACCCACATGAGGTTCACCAGATAGCAATGCATCCACAAAAAGTAACTGTTTGGTGCGGATTTTGGTCTGGCGGCGTCATTGGTCCGTACTTCTTCGAAAACGAAGTTGGCGAGGCCAGCACCGTCAACGGTGAGCGCTACAGATCAATGATAAACAATTTCTTTTGGCTTAAATTGAACAATATGGACGTGAATGACATGTGGTTCCAGCAAGATGGCGCTACTTGCCACACAGCGAACGACACAATCGACATTCTGCATGAACGGTTTGCGGGTAGGGTTATCTCTCGCAGAGGTGACGTGAATTGGCCACCAAGATCGTGTGATTTGACTCCGCTAGACTTTTTCTTGTGGGGTTTTCTGAAGTCGCAGGTCTATGCCAATAAACCACATTCGACCGTTGCCCTGAAAGCCAACATAACGCAGGCCATCGCTCAGATTCAGCCGGATCTATGCAGCAGAGTCATTAAAAATTGGACCTCTCGGATTTGTGCCAACATGCGAAGCCGCGGCGGACATTTGAACGATGTCATATTTCATGCATAATGGCATAAACGGGCCTTTCAAATAAAAAATAAATTTCGTTAATATCTCACACACATCTAGTTTTATTCAATTTTAACATCGACCCGTCTTTGTTGAAAGACCCTTTAGTTTAAAATAAAGCAACGCGTGTTTTTGTTTTTTGAAAATCAACCCCAAAAGGGGCAAAATAGGGGTGGTAAGTTTGTATGAAACTTCGTCAATTTTATAATTAGATTTGTGAAATTTCTTATTTACCCTTTTTATTTAAATAGAAAAACACGTGTTTTAACGTTTCTACAAAATCACCACATGGGGGCAAAACAGCGGTAGCAGTTTTTACCAAACATCATCAGTTTTAAAGTTAGATCTTTGAAATTAATTTTTGGTATGGATATAGCTTAAGTCTCGGGAGAGGACACAGGTTAGTTTTTTATCGCGTTAACCAACATTCACGCGGGCGAAGCCACGAGCAAAAGCTAGTGTTTATTAAATAAATATGCTTAACTTCCCAAAAGCCGGTACCCCGTATGGTTCGCTATAACATAGACGATCATTTGACTACGGATGTCGCCTTAAAGCCGACAAAGCCCCTGTACAATAATAAATTGACTACTTCAGGGAGCTGTTTTAGGATAGCTCAAAGCTCGGGTTGGGCCTTGGGGTCTATGTCACTTCCTTAGTCCTTGTGTAGAGGGGCGGACTATAACTTATGCTCACCACCACATTTACCTTCATGTGAAGAGGAGTTGCAGTTCCGCTTAGCGTCCACATGGGGGTATCAATATGGACGCTATGAGGAATAGGATCTTCTCAATGAGGAAACTGGATCTCAAATGAACTAGCACCGCCCTTTATGTGAAAAATTAGGCTCGCGGAAGAGTCTTTCCAAAGGCTGAACTTACCCATATCAGCTTTGTTGTTATAAAGATCAGCAATCATTCCGGACCAATTGCCGTCCACTTTGTACCCGTAGCGGTAACTAAAGACGTACACGGGCGTTGCGTTCATCATGTCAAACCCGATCTTAGCTGCTGACCAGCATGCTTTTGTGATTGAGTCGTATTGAAGCTCCCTGCAAATGGCGATTTTATAAAAATTGCACTTTAAAACCTATAGTTACGGATTTTGTAACAAAACTAAGATCGATCTCAAGGCGAGATTTAGGGACAGCGTGCTTGCTTGGGTAAAAATTTGACAAAGCATGATTATGCTCAGCTATTTGACGAAAAAGTATGTCTATAAAGTCAACGGTCAACATAAGTTTTGTCAAGTTTTACCTAAACCTAGTATTAAATTATCTGTGCCTAAACTAAGCTTAGAAACTCGTGCAGGGTGGCACAGACGCATTCTAAAAAAAAAACTAATTTCATTTTGGACCTTAAAAACCTACGTCTAGTCAGAAGCAGTTGCTATTAAGCGATAATAAAAATACACTTTGAGGAAAAACTGGGCCCCTAGACAAATGGCATTCTATTCGTTTAGATTTTACGCTAATCGAATAGAATGACGTCGTTGCGTGCGCACTACTGCTATTTATTCATTCTATTCGATTAGCGTGAATTTTAATCGAATAGAATGCCATTTGTCTAGAGGCCCTGAGCTCAAAACTGAGCAAGCGAACGCCCAAGTGTCCCATTGCTATTAAAAAATATGTTAACTCTTACAATCTATCTTCCTTTGGCAAATGTTCTCTAGTAGAATTGCTATCCTGTATAACGTTGGACATGGAGACGGTATGTCCCATCAGATTTCGTCGTCTCCGATATAACTCGCGATGAGGTCTTACATCCACCAGGCTGCCGTTGTAGAAGCCTCGAGGGCTTGTTATCATTGATCCGTTTACTCCTGGTCTGTGCTCTTAGGAACAAAATTAAATTATACAAGAATATGGTAGGACTGGTAGTCTAAAAAGAGGAAATTTAATAGAAGATAAACTATCAATCTACAATCTAGTGAAGGCCCAAACTAAGTAGGTAATGTAGGTGATGGGCCCTAGTTCAACAATTTTCGTCAAACAATTCAAGAAAAATCTTAGGTGACGAACCCTTCTAAGCGGTTTAGTTTTAGTGTTAGGGAGATTGAGAAGTAAATAAAATTAGGCATTTTCTTTAAAAAACTATGGGGTTTATTTTGAATTTGAGTTTGGTTAGGATTTGGAACAACTTCTCTTTTGTTTTAAGATATATATATAGGTAGTAAGATAACTAGCAATGTAGGATTTTTGATCCCATATTACTAGCAATCCTGTTAACCCCTTAAGACCGATGCCTTAGCCATTAGGCTACCGCCGATAATAAACTGTAAGGTTATATTATGTCACTTACTTTCAACCATCATGAACTGGTTGCCGACTCTCTCGGCGACTACCACGTCGCTGTCAGGTAATACCGGGCTATCTTGTAGCTGATATAGCTCTGACTGTTCTCTGGTATTGGTCAAAATCAACCAGCGGTATGTGAATTGGAACAGCTCTTTTGATGACGCCTGGGTATAACGGAACATCGTTATTTTTTTAAGAGACCCTAGTTTCTTACCTAAATAGTATGTAGATAACTAAATACTCGAACATAGCTAACTGTAAGACACTTAACGACAACGCTATGTGTTATTCTGTTACTGTAATATGAGTGAAGAGTAGCGACCAACAAAATTTTGAAGCATTTATAAAAGTTAGTACCAAATTTTTTGGGTATTTGGGGAAAGTGTACCATTTAATAAGTTTAAGGGCTTGTTCTTGGCTTCAATCATACCTGATGGAATGCATTGATGAGGCCTGCGATGGAACGGGCACACTGCACTCTAGTCTTAAAAGTGTTCGGGTTATAATTAATTGGAAACACTGACGCCAGCTCCATTGACTTGCTCTTTAGGTACTTACATAAGAGAGCACATCCTGCGACTGGGGACAGCTGGCTTCAGTCAGGTACATAATTTGATGGTCCTGAAACTTGGGCCTGGGAGCGAAAGATGATGATGTCCTCACTCCTATCTTCGACATTTCTACCACAAATCTGTTTATTATGTCTGAAAAAGTAACCGCTGTAGCTAAATATTGCACTTCCCTATTTTAAGAAAGAACGCCGGTTCTTTGAGAGGCTTACATAGATATTAGGTATAACCTACAGAAGCTCCTAGAGATTAACGGCCAGTCTCAATAATCTATCTATCGATGGATTTGGCTACTAGAGCTTAAAGGTTAGACATAAACTCCATACAAAATATGTCAAAATTCTACCTCTAGTAGCCAAATCCATCGTGTCATGGTATATTAGTGACTATATATAATAACACTAGCTGTTCCGCGCAACTTCTTCTGCGTAAATTTTCCCCGTTTTTGCAACATTTCTCATTGCTGCTCCGCTCCTATTGGCCGTAGCGTGCTGTTATATAGCCTATAGCCTTCCTCGGTAAATGGGCTATCCAACAGTGAAAGATTTTTAAATTCGGATCAGTAGTTGCCAAAGAGCATATAAAATAGTAGTTGCTGAGATTATCGCGTCCAAACAAACTCTTCAGCTTTATAATATTAGTATAGATAGGTAGATTAATGAGACCGGCCTTTAAAGTTTAAAAGGATGGTTACTTTATTAACTTTAGGTTTATTGTATCTTGTTTTGGTTTTTAATTTTTAATCATCAGCTACTACTTATTACCTCTTATTAATCTCCGACGTATGTTTGTTTTTTTCCCCGATTTCACCCTCAGGGATCGGATCGGGGCAAAAGAAAATCCATACCAAATTTCGTCCAAATCGGCTCAGTATCTTCGTAGACTGGTACGAACAGACAAACAAACAAACTCTTCAGCTTTACTTCATTAGTGTATTTTACCTCAGAACAAAACTTACTTTTCTTCCAACACAGTCCACCATAGATCAGATGTGAAGGTTTCTGTTCATTTATAATAAACAATTTTATAAAATTAATTGTGTTTTCATCTTTCGCGTACACTTGACTTTGCATTACCAGTAAAAGAAAAATAAATAAAGCGACCATTTTTGAATTATGCTCCGCTCAAAAGGAACTGTGATTTGTAGGCAGACAGTTAAACTACTCAGTAGTTAAGTTAGAAAGCTAAAGGCCTGTATATCAGTAGAAGGTCAACTAATGACATTGTAAATAATCTTCGTAGAACGGTAAACACACAAAATTGTGGCTAAGCTGTAAGGAGGATAAAGATTTGACAGCCTGTACGACTTAAGTGAAGCCAATTTGAAATAATAACGCTGTTATAGCTGTAGTTACATGCGAAGTAAGTTTGTTAGTTTTTTTGAAGATGCTATTTTGTTTATGCAGATTAAAATACTTGATTAGTAACAGGGGCGTACCACATAGCTTTCCTTAGATGGGCCCCATATCAAAATTAGTTAGCGGTTAGGTGCCCAAATGACCATAGGTAGGACTAATGTGGGTCCCTTGTACAAATTTCTTTAGTGTGAGTCGCTGGCGCTGTACAATTACAAACAATACACACTGTACAATTGCACGGAGAGCCGTGCGAAGGCGAGCAGGGTTAAACCATCAGAAGCTGGTGTGGTGTGTTCTAACGATATGGCAACAGAGACTGCAAGTAAGTGCCTGTCTTTCTGCACACCCTATGCATAACTTATATCTCTTGATCAGAATGAACCGAATGAATAATAGCCGCGTGATGCCTATGAGCAGTCCAACATTGAAATAGCATTTGTATCAATAAGACGTGTGTTCCCTATGTATGTGAATAAATTAACGTTGAGCATCCAAACATTACCACATTTTTCTCAGAATTTTCAATTCATTTCGCTAAAAAGACGAACAAATCCAAACAGTCTGACTTGTCTTGTGGAAGACAAATGTAGATATTTTTTTAGATAATTGAGTGTATTTGAGTGAACAGTTTCATTGAATATTTCATGGATACACGCCGCTGTTTGCTAAGGACATAATGTGGACTCATTAATATCTGTTTGAAAGAAAAAGTAGGTATTTCATGAATAATACACGATTTCAGTGATATTTTTATTGTGTTTCGTTACAGCTATGGTGAGTAAGAAGTATATTGAACATTGAGAGAGTGATATTTAGTATTTAGATACATTATTCTGATGCATTTTGGTGCTTTATAGGTAAAAATACTAAAGTGCAGAAAAAATTGCTTTAACTCTAAATTATTCGAAACTTTCATTGTTTCCCTTTTCTTGTTTCATCAAACCTATAATGCATCAATCAATCTTAAAGTTAAATTACTGGATCTCCTAGCAAGACTTTTCTTTTTTCATCTAATGTCGGAATGGAATCGCGTCTGGATTCATCAAATATTTCTTTTGTTCCCTTATTTTCATCCTGAAAAAAAAAGGAAATTGTCACCATAATGTCCTGTTCTGTCCCATTGACGTAGAAACCATGACTCAAAGAGTAAACTAACTGCGCCATAACCTCACAAAATTGACCACTCTCTAGAAAGAGAGAACGCTACTTTGTGGAAAACACCTGTCAAAGTCTGCACGAGTTTTTTATTTCTTTCAGGCTTTGCAGTCAATATTTATTTTCTAATTGAAAGAAATGGCACGGTCCATGTCTATAGGTACGTCAATGTGCTGTCCATTGTTCTGTCATCAGGTATTTTCTTTTTTTATGCTAAATAATAGTTAATACGATAGGTAATACAAGCACATTGCTCCATTGCCATAGACATTGTTAACAACCATTCGTTATTAAAACTTTTTTATGAAATTACGAGGCCAAGGCCCTTGTCACCAGTTACCCGCGCAGTCACCAAATTTCAATGAGATCTGGGATCATAATCTTTCGCATTGACATTGTCGAGTTATTTCTCTGCTGTATTTTGTACGTTGATAAGTAAACATCCCCAGTAGGTCGGTCAAGTTAACCAATATGTAGCCTTGCCACAAACCTTCACAGGAACGAATGTGAGATAAAGTTATTAAGAACTTGGACTCCTTATTTAAGCTTGGAATTCATGAGACGAGGTGGCCGAGAGGTTAAGGCGTTGGACTGCTAATCCAATGTGCTCTGCACGCGTGGGTTCGAATCCCATCCTCGTCGTCATTCTTTTTGATTACATAGATAATAACGTTTTTAGAGTAAACAAGTAACATGGATCTAGGTGAATCAGCATCAGCGTTGCCAATTCTGTTTACATACCGAAGTCTGTTTAAAAACGGCAAAAGATGGACGTTACATTAGTCAATCTCTTGTATATTACTTTTCGTGTACCAATTGGGTGATATTCTCTAAGAACATGCAGCCTCGCGCATGTTGTCGCAACCACGATAAATCAGAATAAAAGACGCCAATTTCTTTGTTTTTTCAAAGTCTTTGAAGACATACCTGGACAGACACAATAAAAATGGATGTCATTTAACATCGGAGATGTCCATAATTCTGACGCCTGTTCCTACATCCTTCATTCTTGGCCCTCAGACAGACACTGTCCGTATATCCCTGGCAAAAAGGCAACCTTACTTTTTTAGGATAACCGATTATGACCCATAGCTTATAAAATTCTATAATGCGATTAGAGGTATTTGCCCAATTCACCTACTCGGTGTGGTTGAAAAACCATAGACATTATTCACTGACGTTTAAACTTTCACGTTGCATGATTATAACTATTTTTATTATACGGGAATTAACAAAAATTGCTCGACGTTACACGTAAGACTCCGTAAGGCTAACAAATTCATCGGCCTTACGGAGTCTTTACATCGCTGCGACAGTTCGCTTGTGACCACGGCCGGTGTAACCTGGTCGAAACGGCAAGCTATTTTAAGGTTAATAATGCGCATCAATTCCCTTATAATAAATAATTATTATTTGCTGACACGGAATTACAGACCACTTTAGAAAATTTTATTCGGAAGGCCGTTCGGTGATACTGATATGTACTCGTAGGTATTTAATTACCACTATAAATCCCACTGCTATAAACAGCAGAAACATCTATTATATGCACTAGTTCCTGAAAATTGTCTATGGGTTCGAACCTCTTGTGATTATTCAAAAAATAATTAGAGTTAGTAAAATTCATGAATTTCGTTTTAGAGAAAGAGTGTACCTAGGCTTACTGTTACCAGTGCAATTATTTTAACTTGTACTTAGGTATAAACACTACATAATTGTTATGGCTCATATCAGCCCTGACGATGTGATGGTGAGATATAGTGTACGTGGTATCGTGGTATCTAACTAAAACAAAAACACTGATGGGCTGACAATTTGATAAGTTACGCACGCGTACCTATTAATCAATTTCCTGCGACCAATTTAGAGGTAAGGCATTATGATAAGTTACCAAGTTCTGTAGATTACCAATTGATGATTAATTACTATATCAGAATTTTAGTAGGTATTTGTTATCAATCATTGACATAATTATATCATACATGCTTATTGGTTACTTATCAGTTTGGAGAAAACACGTGACTGTAAATTTTTTGGAGGGCCTGATGTGCAAAACGGCCAATGGACTAATTGGCCACTAATAGGTTCACCCCCACAAATTTGCAATTTGCTTCCGTGAGTGTCGTTGGCACGAAGGGCGGGGGGAGTCAATTGCTACGCACGTTCGGGGCCCCTGTACCTAGCCTGAGGGCCCCATATAATTGATACGGCTGATATGGCGACAGCTACGCCCCTGAATATACATATACTAAAGTGAAAGACATGAGGGCAGTCTGTGGGACATAGCAATTATTTTTAATATTGATTAGCCCGAATGCTATGTACCTACTTTTTAAGCCTAATAAAACTACACATGGATCTAATTGGAAGCTGCTTCGGCTAATAAAAAAAAATACCGAAGACCACCAAGTTTATACAGCGGTATATTATGTGTAGGTTCATAAGGTCATGCTAACACATTTATCAAAAAAATGTACCTAGTCCTGACCTTCATGTGGACTATGTAATCCTTTTGCATAGCAAGAGCTGATTACAGCCTTTCCGGCTGTAATCAGCTCTTGCTATTGTCTGAATTTTGAAAACAGTATCTAGTAGTACCACGGGGCATTCTGGACACATCAAATCCCTCTGCTTAAAAATTGTAGTGAGATTCCAATAAAATTTCCTATACTTATAGGAATTATCACATAACTTCATGACGCTAGCAGGACTACTCACAGTCTCTTATACAAGACCTCGAGCAGCAGCACAGCGGGCGCCAGCAACATGCCGTACAGCGTCATCAGCAGCGCCGGGTACATGTCCGTGATGCCGACGCTGCTGAAGGTCGATACTGTCCCCGAGCAGCGAGGCCTGCCTACTGTCAGCCGACGGTGGATGTTGGCTTGGATGCCTGACTCACGGATTCTGAGGAAACTGGTGCAGGGCATTAAAAAATACTATTTATTATTTCCTGTTAAAAATTAACTGTCACGAGTTATATGTCAGGTTTGTGTGACGATATGAGTTTTTTTCTGATGAAGAGTTATGATAGTTCATAAAGAAATACGGAGATTAAAGTGATAGACTCAGAGACAAGTGGACTGAGTGAATCCGCTTGTGACCACGGTCGGTGCAACCTGGTCGAAACGTTGCGCAATGTTAAGGTAGGTAATACATGGTTTGGGGGCGCTGGTGCTTAAGGTTCCAAGACGGAGGCCCTACTATTTCATGGACCAGGTCGTGGTCCACCTGCTGGCGCCTAGTTAGCGTCGGCTCGGTCCTCGTATAGGTCCAGGCCCAGATGAAGTATCTGGGCCTAGTGACGTATACAATGTGACGTGTAGTAGATGGGCGGTGGCTCTTCGACGAGCACTTCTACATTTTGGCGCCTAAACTCGAGCCTACTGCGTCCGCACTGGGAAAGCTGTTGCCGAACCTGGGCGAGCCCAGTGTCTCGAGTAGACGGTTGTACACGGGGGTGGTGCGGTCAATGGCTCTGTACGGCGCACCCGTGTGGGCGGCGTCCGTGACCGCCCAGAAAAGGGTCCGCTTAGGGAGACCCTAGCGGACCATGGCGGTCAGGGCCATAGGCGGATACCGCATGGTGTCTGCAGAGGCGGGCGGCGTGCGCATTGACCGGCACACCCCCGTGGGATTTGGAGGCGGAAGTTCTCGCCGAAGTGCATCGGCGGGCGGTGGCTGTTCGGGCAGGGGGTTTTGTGCCCCTGTCCGAGGAGCTACGCGCTTGGCGCGATGAAGCCCACCGGCCAATCATGGCCCGGTGGCAGGGCCGGCTGGAGGCCAAGGCAAAAAATAAAATAAAGACAATACATGATTGTTCATCACAATCATGTATTGCCTTTATTTTAATTTTTTTATCCCTGTATTTCTTAGTGCTTATTTGTTGTAGTCATAAAAAGCGAATGTTAGAGTTGTGAACATGGCGACAAACCAACGACAAACTGATTTATTATTATTAATTTCTCAGTTTCGCATATAAAGTCTACAATACCTACGTCCATTATACAAATTGACACCAACAAAAATTGATTGAAAAATCGTTTTGATTGCAACTCTTCAACTCTACTATAAAAGGTAATATCTAAAGGATTTCATAAACTAAAGCGTAGGTAAGGATTGTTTTTTTTAATTAGTATTACGCAAACGAGTATTTAGTGAGTAACTAATTTGCTATCCGAGAATTGAGTCTTACTTGATTTTAAATAGATCTTTGAAAGGCGACCGCCGCTGTCCCGGTACCCAAGGATCAATTTCGTTAATGTAGTCGATCTCCACGAGATCGCACTTCTCATGTTCCTGGTACGTCTCCTGGATTAGTCGGTAGCCGGGGTTCAGCTCCATGTGGAAAGCAAACAGGCCCTGGGATGAATAAAGAATGGCATTAGCTGTATTTTAAAATTACGAGTCCTTAAGCCGTTTTGGTAGGTCGCGCATTTATTGTTAGAGTGACGTTAAAGGTTCATTTCCGAGCATCGCGGCCGATCGCGAGCCGCTCGCGGCTTACGACAAGCGGCTGACGCTCGCGGCCGATGCGACAATATTCACAGTGCGCGCGCAGGCCTACGACAGTCGTCGGCCGCGCGCGTCTGTCACTTACCTCAGCCGCTTGTCGTAAGCCGCGAGCGGCTCGCGATCACGGAAATGAACCTTTACGCGTCACTGTGTTTCGGATGAAGGGTACCTACTGTAGCTTGTGAAATTACTGGGCAAATGAGATTTATGAATTAACTAGCTGACCCGCGCAACTTCGTCTGCGTACATTTTCCCCGTTTTTGCAACATTTTTCATTGCTGCTCCGCTCCTATTAGTCGAAGCGTGATGTTATATAGCCTATAGCCTTTCTCGATAATTGGGCTATCCGACAGTAAAAGAAAGTCTCATTCATTGAGTAGTCTTTGAGCAAAATGCCTGTGACATACGGATCGACAGACAAACAGACAGACGGACATCACAGAACTATAAGGTTTCCCTTTTTGCCATTTTGGCTTCAGAAGCTTAAAAATGAGTGATTTTTGTTTCTGACTTTGTAGAGTCAGCAACAAAAATCACTAATTTTACCATTTGCATTAATACCAGCTGTAGTTGAAGTTTTCGCCAATTATTGACTCATTTTTAAGGTTCCGGTTGTAAACAAGAAACCCATATTACATATCTTTTTAATTACTAACTCCATTGGATAGATGGCGACACTTATTGCAAAAATAAACTTAGAAGATAATTTAAAAAAAAACAAATATTGGAACTTATCTATACTTAACGGAAATAGCTAACAAAATAATAAAATAAAGATATCACATATAATCATTCATCAAAAAAGACCCAATTACATTGTTTGAAAACAAATACAAAAATTGTTCGACGAGGATGGGATTCGAACCCACGCGTGCAGAGCACATTGGATTAGCAGTCCAACGCCTTAACCTCTCGGCCACCTCGTCTCGTGGTACCGGGTTCCAATTAAGGGTTCGCTAGTTATGAGCTACCTGAGGTTGGACCTACCTATCACTTTTTTTATACGTAAGGTTGCTTTCTCACCGCGAGCATTAGTCTGTAATGTAACGTTAAAGATCCGAGCATTACAATGCGCAACCTGTAATGATACTATCTATCCTTCTAAACTTAATATTTTAACTTTATAAAATTCTTTAAAAAGAGAAAGCCATGTTATTTGTGAGTCTCAAAGGCTATATAACATCACACTACGTCCAATAGGAGCGGAGCATTATTGAAAAACAAGTCAACGCAAGTTTCAACGCGCGTTTCTTTCTGCAGATCAGTCAAATCATGAGGCACCCATTTTTCATTTATTTTGATAAAAGAGATATTAGGCAAGGTAACATTAACCATGCCGCTAATTCCTGGGTAGTTTGACTCGGATCAGCATCTACTATCTCCTTCAATTCAGCTTTATTCACCTGTGCATTCATTAGCAGTCTCCTCTCCAAACGTAGCATTGACATTGCGAGCCATTTCTGCCGCGTTACTTCCGTCACAGATAATATAATACTATACTAGTAGGTACTTCCGTGCATCGAGATATAAAGTACTAACGTAGTACATAATACTTTATTGGGTTCCGCGTTGGAATTCCTATTCAATAATTACTCGGATCTTTCTCATATAAGCAGAAAAAAAAATTGAAATTCTAAAATCGAATGTTGCATCTTTTTTAAAAATAACCTCATTATGTATGATGTGAAAAAGTTTCTACGAAACTTTTACGAGTCAAGTCAAAGTATATATCTGACTGCCTCTGTGGCGCGGTGGGAGTGTATCCGACTGCTACTCAAGAGGTCGTGGGTTCGATTCCCACACGGGACACCACTTTGTGTGGTCCACAAACTGTTGTTCCGAGTCTGGGTGTACTTTGTGTCCGTGAATTGTATGTTTGTAAAGTCTCCCGCGACACAGGGCTTGTACCCTACTGCGGGAGTCTTCTTTATAAAAAAAGAAAAAGCTGAATAGTTTGTTTACTTCAGGAACTACGGTCCGAATTGAAAATTTATTTTACTGTTGGATAGCACATTTATCTAGGAAGGCTATAGGCTATATAACATTACGTTACGACCAATAGGAGCGGAGCAGCAATGGAAATGTTGCAAAAACGGAAAAAAAATTACGCAGACGAAGTTGCACGGGGGCTAGTGGGCCATTCCATATTTTTTTTTAAATAATATTTTAATATCTTGGGACAACTCACACGACGCTATCTGATCCCAAACTAAGCAGAGCTTGTACTATGGCAACCAGACAACTGATAAACATACTTATATATATTTCTAAATACATACATATTATAGATAAATAACACCCAGACACAGAATAAATCATCGTGCTCATCACACAAAGTTTTACCCTGGGTGGGGATCGAACCCACGACCTCTTGCGTAGCAGTCGGATACACTCCCACCGCGCCACAGAGGCTGTCATAATAAAATTTAACTTAAAATATATTATTTAATAATAAAATATACCTACCTATTATATATCTTAAAAATGTTACTTAAGAAAAGTAACATTTTTGCGATATATAAAAGGTATCTACGCATGCAAAACCGTGGGCAAAACTTATAATTCCATAAACATTCTCACAAGTCCCATTTCAATAATGTCCTTAATTCACTTACTTTTCTGATTCTCTCTACTCCGTCCGCCATAGAGAAATAGTTCTGTCTTTTTCCTTTGGGCGCTATTTTCTTGTCGTAGATGGCTTTGCGAATTGGATCGTTGAGTTGCTATAAAAAAAACATTACATTTATTGAAAAGAACAAACAAACAAATAGGTCAAAGTTTAGGTCCGGACCAACCCTTCAGGGTTTGTGGAAGAAGGGAAGAAGTTACATGAGCTTAACCCCTTAGCAGTCGGATACACTCTCACCGCGCCACAGAGGCAGTAAAAAAAATGGTATTTTTGTTTGCTTTTATTGTTTGTTATTTTATTGCCCCGTGACACAAAGCTTGTAACTTAGTGAGGTAGTTGACTTTTTACAAAAAAAAAAATGGAAACTAGAGCTTCTACTTACTTGACAAACTTGACAAACAATAGCAGAAAACTGATATGGTTGTGATCCATATCAGTTTTCTGCTATTGTTTGTCACAAAAACTAACTTTGAAGAAATACCGGTTACTTTAACAAAAAAATGGAAACTAGAGCTTCATCACAACCATATCAGTTTTCTGCTATTGTTTGTCGCAAAAACTAACTTTGAAGAAATACCGGTTACTTTAACAAAAAAATGGAAACTAGAGCTTCATCACAACCATATCAGTTTTCTGCTATTGTTTGTCACAAAAACTAACTTTGAAGAAATACCGGTTACTTTAACAAAAAAATGGAAACTAGAGCTTATCGAAACTAGTTACGTACAAGGAAGAATAATTCCTTCATCGAAACCAGTTACTAAACTACGGTTTCGTAGACGGCCGAAGGGGCTTCATCACAACCATATCAGTTTTCTGCTATTGTTTGTCACAAAAACTAACTTTGAAGAAATACCGGTTACTTTAACAAAAAAATGGAAACTAGAGCTTCATCACAACCATATCAGTTTTCTGCTATTGTTTGTTACAAAAACTAACTTTGAAGAAATACCGGTTACTTTAACAAAAAAATGGAAACTAAAGCTTCATCACAACCATATCAGTTTTCTGCTATTGTTTGTCACAAAAACTAACTTTGAAGAAATACCGGTTACTTTAACAAAAAAATGGAAACTAGAGCTTCATCACAACCATATCAGTTTTCTGCTATTGTTTGTCACAAAAACTAACTTTAAAGAAATACCGGTTACTTTAACAAAAAAATGGAAACTAGAGCTTATCGAAACTAGTTACGTACAAGGAAGAATAATTCCTTCATCGAAACCAGTTACTAAACTACGGTTTCGTAGACGGCCGAAGGGGCTTCATCACAACCATATCAGTTTTCTGCTATTGTTTGTCACAAAAACTAACTTTGAAGAAATACCGGTTACTTTAACAAAAAAATGGAAACTAGAGCTTCATCACAACCATATCAGTTTTCTGCTATTGTTTGTTACAAAAACTAACTTTGAAGAAATACCGGTTACTTTAACAAAAAAATGGAAACTAAAGCTTCATCACAACCATATCAGTTTTCTGCTATTGTTTGTCACAAAAACTAACTTTGAAGAAATACCGGTTACTTTAACAAAAAAATGGAAACTAGAGCTTCATCACAACCATATCAGTTTTCTGCTATTGTTTGTCACAAAAACTAACTTTGAAGAAATACCGGTTACTTTAACAAAAAAATGGAAACTAGAGCTTCATCACAACCATATCAGTTTTCTGCTATTGTTTGTCGTAAAAACTAACTTTGAAGAAATACCGGTTACTTTAACAAAAAAATGGAAACTAGAGCTTCATCACAACCATATCAGTTTTCTGCTATTGTTTGTCACAAAAACTAACTTTGAAGAAATACCGGTTACTTTAACAAAAAAATGGAAACCAGAGCTTCATCACAACCATATCAGTTTTCTGCTATTGTTTGTCACAAAAACTAACTTTGAAGAAATACCGGTTACTTTAACAAAAAAATGGAAACTAGAGCTTCATCACAACCATATCAGTTTTCTGCTATTGTTTGTCGTAAAAACTTATATATTTAATAAAAAAAAGGAAACTATAACTTTATCACCACTTCTCGCAATTTTTCTCACAAAAACTGACCTTGAAGAAATACCGGTTATACACAAAGTCGCTGGCTCCAGCTTTGAGCGGCGAGTTGAGGAGGTCAGGCAGACTCCTGACCGTGGAGCTGGGCGCTCGGAGCAGCACCACGATGTTGGCCGAGTACGCCGCGTACAGGATGGTTAATGCGATGAATAGGATAAGGGTTACACAGCGACCTGTTATGGTAAACACTCTTTTGCTTATTAGCATTATGGGGTGCGGTTTAACATTCAGTTGCCTGGTAGTAATCCAGAATATTTCTACTATATCTGAGAGCGTAAACATTATAACAATATTCTGTCCAGAGATACGTCAGAAGGCAAACAGAGCACTTTGGCACATTGTACCAGATTGGAAGGATGCCTATTTATGGTAGGTTCGTTTTTTATTTAAATTCTATTTAGATGAACTTAGTTAGGTATTTGAGGCAAGCTGAAAGTTTGTCTAATACTTCTACTATGAAATAGTTACCAAAATACATAATCGCAGATCTGGCTGGGGGATAGCGGGGCTAAACAACCAAGCCTTATAGGTACTTTTTAAAGAAACCACTTTTTAGCAAAAAAAATGCTTTAGGCGTTTTGACTTTTTTGTGACTTTAAATTAAATATTCAAAGAACGAAAATATGAATAAGTCATATTATTTTGTCAGGTATTAAACTAAGCTAGGCGCTTGCTTCGCTAAAATAGAAAAAAAGCATGTTCGAGGCACGGTGAAATTATAATAGGACATTTTACATAAACGTTTAAAAAGCACAGATAATTTTGCTTGGACATTAATCGTAAAACCGTAGTCGATAAATATGTAACTTTATTTAGCTCCGATTTCCCCGAGTTAGGTCTACAGTCCTCTGTTTCATTTGAATACTATAGATCTATTTGAATACTATATTTCAATATCTATATATTTTCAGAAGTATTATCAGCGTGTCTCAAAGACCTACCTAAAAATGTGCACCAACTCTCGATCTAATAAGTAAACGGCCTCATTCTTATAAATTTGCATAAGCCAGCCAAAGGTACCTACTCAAATAATGTATTAAATCTCCTTTTCATAACCATATAATTTTTTAAATATCGTACTCAAAATCACTGATAATATAATACTATACTAGTATCAAAATATATTTTTAAAAACATGGTATTATATTATACACTAGGCTCTACTATTTCGTTACAAGAGACTTCGTAATTTGAATAGAGTCAAATAAATCTTTAAATCAAACCTGCAGCGTATCTTGGTTCTAGTGTGCATCCCTGCTGCAATACTGCACCTATGATCAAGATTAGGACGTCAGCCGACGATCCATCCAGTTGCAAAGAATGCTGGAATAAAACATTTTTGAATTATAAAAGTACAGGAAGCTGTCGACACATTTATCTACACATTATTTCTTACTGGATCGGAAATTATTTCGTGTGTGGGATGAGAAATGAAGACTAGGACGTACGATCATAATTTCTGTCGGATCGGATATTTGGCATAGCTTCAGCTTTGTACTTATAGCACCGAGCATAATGATGTAAACAGCAAGATTCGACAAAAGATTAACGTAATCCCGACACCTTCTTCTCCTGTCAGGTCAGAAAAAGGAGGTGTCAAGAGAATTCACATTACATTGGCACCTCAGGAGGTGCCGACGTAATGTGAATTCTCTTACAGAGACTTACAGAACAGTTGACGGTAGTATCTACCTTTAAGCTTTTGATCAAGTGAACCACGCTTTCCGTAGGCTCACCTGCTTGTATTTTAATCTACAATGCAGTCTAACATTTTGTATGTAAGATTATCTGATTAGAAATTTAGATTCGGGTTTAGGTCAGGTTATAGGTTTTTCTGCACGGAATAAATAAGAACGTGTGGGCTTTGTTAAACATTTTGTATGTAAGCTGACCATTCCGGTTCCCAAATCTGAAATCCAGATTAGGAAACCTAATCAGGAAACCGGACGTCTGCGTCCAGTATAAATAGGCATGCCCAATAAATATACCTAAAACTTCGTAATAGGTATATCTATCAAAATCACCACAAAAATATATTTATTACCTACTCGTAAGATAGAAAATAATATTTATGGAAGAGTAGAGTTTTCGAAATCGTGAACATCGTGTCAAAATTTACATAAATTACCTATCTATTGTTATCTATGGATAGAATCAGGATGTATTTGCGGATCGCGCTGAGTAGGTTATGACATCAACACAGCTTTGTCTAAGAAAAATACTAATTATTCTAAAGATTAAATGCCTCAAGTTGATGATCATTTGCAATATATGTTCGTAAACTTTTGCGATTTGTACACATTATAGAATTTTATAAGCTAGGCTAAATTTTAAGGCTAAATACCTTTGTTTTATTGCCGACGTTTCGACCGTATTGCAACGGCCGTGGTCACGGGTAGAGTCTACCCGTGACGACGGCCTACGGTTATTTAGCCTTAAAATAAAATATTTACGCTATTAAGACCCGTAGCTTATAAAACTCTACAATGAGGATAATTTTTTGTTGGGGTTCCGGAACCCTTATAACGCTATGTCAGCTCAGAGACTCTTAAGGTTCATTTCCGTGCATCGCGGCCGATCGCGAGGCGCGCGCAGCTTACGACAGTCGTCGGCCGCGCGCGTCTGTCGCTTACCTCGGAAACGACACTATACATTCTTAAGGTTCATTTCCGTGCATCGCGGCCGATCGCGAGTCGCGCGCGGCTTACGACAGGCGACTGACGCGCGCGGCCGATGCGACAATATTCAGAGTGCGCGCGCAGCCTACGACAGTCGTCGGCCGCGCGCGTCTGTCGCTTACCTCGGAAACGGCACCATACATTCTTATACTCTGAGTATTGTCGCATCGGCCGCGCGCGTCAGTCGCTTGTCGTAAGCCGCGCGCGACACGCGATCGGCCGCGATGCACGGAAATGAACCTTTATACTCTGACTATTGTCGCATCGGCCGCGCGCGTCAGTCGTTCGTCGTAAGCCGCGCGCGGCTCGCGATCGGCCGCGATGCACGGAAATGAACCTTTAGTACCAACTAAGACTCTCTGAGCTGACATGTCTCAGAGCTGACATAGCTTACCTACTAGAAAGCTGTAATTTAGCATGGATATTTTAAACGAATACCGATCTACATTTTGCTGATAAACGGGACTCACTGAATCAAATTCTACATTACTTATGAAGCTCACTTTAATTCAACCAAAAAACGAAGTTTTTATGAAAAATTAAATAAATTCGATAGTTTTAAATAGGTACTCCAGAGCTGACATTTAGAAAGAGAAAATTATTTCTGGATTTGAATCTCTCTGAATAGTGCTTATTCGAAAACGAAGTTTATGACGTTTTGTTTTTAGGAAATAAAATAGGCTTACTGTGTGTCTTGCAGATAGCAAGACCTGTTTTGCAAATTTGCAAAGAGTAAAAAGGAAACTTTAGAAAAGAGAAAGATTACAAGACTACATTTTTTTTCTTATTTAAAAAACGTACCAGTGGAAGGTCTAAGCCATAGGCAGTCTTGGTGGGTATCACAACAGTATCAGTTATTCTTACGTGAAATAGTGATGTTAAAACACAACTGTGTTTCGGTTGAAGGGCACTGTAGCAAGTGTAATTACTGGGCAAATGAGACTAATTAACTAATTTCTCAAATGAGGAGCGCTGTAAGTACTTTCTGTATCATTTAGATCTTTGCCAAACAAGGATTTGAGTATCATTGATACTGTTATGGGCGACGCGTGACGCGCGACCATCAGGCGAACGACCTGCTTGTCTCCACATTACGTAGTACAAAAAAAACATGTCATACCAAAATGTTTTTTTTTTAAGCTTACCATAGACATACTGGCCTCCCATTTAGAAGTGATATAGAGGAACAAGGCACAGCCCAGCACACAGACGAAGATGGCGAGCCATACGGAGCCGGAGAAGGGCAACGCGAAGATGTTGGAGACCAGCGAGAGGGGGGGCTCGCGGAACACGAAACGGACCGCCGTCGAGCCCACCATCGCGATGTAGTCTACCACCTTCATGCGTTCTTTTGTGAAAATTGTGAGGGTACCTGCAAGTTAATCAATGGAACAAGATGAGAAAGAATTGCCCGTGTCACATAAAATTTTTACAGGTTAGGCTGCCTGGCTGGCACTGTGGTTTTTTTTTTTTTTTTTTTTTTTTAATGATAACTAGCCATGTGAGATTACTAGCAATCCTGTTAACCCCTCCAGCTAAGGTCAATCGCTTGTGGGAGGAGCACGTCGGTAGTGTAATGGGTAGGATTGGAACCCGCGACCTCACGATTGCGAGACCGATGCCTTAGCCATTAAGCTACCGCCGCTTTTTTGTGTACAGTGTACGACTGTTGAGCAGGAGGTCGTGAATTCCATAAAGAGTGATGCCCCCGAAGTTGTTGTTTTCAGTCTGGGTGTAGATCTGTCGCGACATGGCTTGTACCCTACCTTGGGAGTTATCTTTTTTAACACTACTGCCCTTGCCTTATCAATAATATAATATGGCTGCGGCTATGCTGAGCGAAACATGGGAAATGTTTTCCGTATTTGTGTAGAGCGCCGCAACGCAAGTGCGGCCTACACGCAGGGCGTTTTTTTTTTAAGACGACTCCCGCAAGCCCTGTGTCGCGGGGGACTTTACAAACATGCAAGTCACGGACTCAAAGTACACCCAGACTCAGAACAATAATTTGTTGATCACACAAAGTGGTGTCCCGGGTGGGAATCGAACCTACGACCTCTTGCGTAGCAGTCGGACACACTCCCACCGCGCCACAGAGGCAGTCAAATTCAGCAACACAACCGTAATGCGGCACACACCTAGCGTGTTTAACATCAATACGCAACGCCAGTGCTAACTAACATACTAGGCATGTTTTACTATAAACTTCTTTAAATAACAGGTACACAGATAATATAATACACGCATACGAGTGGCGAGAGGAGGCGATGAGCCGGGACGAAACTCCGCTGCCGCGACAAATTGCTGTGTGGCGGAGGGAGCTCCGGCTCAATCTCATGGCGTCGTGGAGGGACCGACTGTCGCAACCACGAGCAGGGCACGCCGCGATAGCAGCAGTAAGCCCCCTTTTTGAGGAGTGGCTGGAGAGGCGCCATGGCGTCCTCACCTACCGCCTGACGCAGGTACTCACCGGACACGGGTGTTTCGGGAGGTACCTGCATCGCATCAAGCGGGAGGAAACGCCTGGGTGTCACCATTGTGGTGACCGGCCGGAAGACACAGTAGAACACACGGTGGAGGTATGCCCCGCTTGGGCCGAGCAGCGGCTTGCCCTCGTGGCAGCGATCGGCGGCGGTGACCTCTCGCGTCCCGGCCTCATTCGAGCCATGCTGCGAAGCGAGAGGGAATGGGAGGCAGTCGTCTCCTTCTGCGAGGAGGTGACGCTGCAGAAGGAGACGGCGGAACGCGTGAGAGACAGACGGTCCTCACGCCCCGGCCGCCGCGCGGCACGGGTGCCAAGGGACGACATCCGGCCACCCTAGGCGCAGGCCTGCGGACGACGAGCAGTGGGTAGCTTGCCGTCCAGCTTAGGACCAGGCCCGGGTCGACGGCGCGCTAGTGTTCCACGCGCGCCTCAAAGAGATGTCAGCAAGTGACGGGGCCCCATTGGGCCGGCGCCCACCGGGAGTGCGGGATCGTTCGAAAGAGTTACCGTGCTCCCGGAACACCAGGGCGAAAGAAGGAACACAGATGGGTTTTAGTCAGTAAGAGTCTGACACGCCCTCCCGCTCGTGCCCACAGCGGGAGAAGTCATTTGATGATTTCCCATCTATAAAAAAAAAAAAAAAAAGATAATATAATACTGTACTAGTAACAGGTACAACTTGTAATTTTAAGTTCAAATCAAAATCCCTTCAAGTTTTAGCTTGTACTAGCTATTGCTCGCGACTTCGTCTGATATCGAATCGCGTGAATTTTAAATAATTATATGTATAACGACTTATAGAGTGCCCTCTAATCGAGATAAAACATGTAGGTGCCAGTAATTATGTTAGACCTGTACCAAAACGTCTGTGATAACCGCATCTGATTTGGTGCTGTAGTTTTTGCGTAATGCGCGTACAATCATAACGACAGACAGTCAGACCAAAATTCTAAAAACATTTCTTTTGCCACAGATAATATAATACTATACTAGTACTTTGGCTAATATTTAAACTTTCGCGTTACATGATTATCACTAGTCTTATTCTACTTTATCCGCTTGCGACCACGGCCGTAGCAAGCTGGTCGAAACGTCAAGCAATTTTAAGGTATTTAATGCGCTTTCAACGCCATCTAATCCCAAACTAAGCAGAGCTTGTACTATGAAAACCAGACAACTGATAAACATACTTATATATTTCTAAATAAATACATATTATAGATAAATAACACTCAGACACAGAATAGACCATCGTGCTCATCACACAAAGTTTTATCCTGGGTGGGGATCGAACCCACGACCTCCGGCTTAGTAGTCAGGATCATTAACCACTAGACCAACAGGTTTTTAAAGGAATTTGTAAAGCGATGTACCTATACATTTTTTGTAAGATTACCATTAATTTATGTTGACCACAAGCAAGCTGGTGTTGCAAGCTGGTCCATACCACAGATAATATAATACTATATCCATACGATCAACACAAAGAAATACAAAGAAATCTATTTACAAGGTATTCTTAATATTTGTAATCATGCAACGCGAAAGTCTCAATCTAATATATAAAAATCTCGTGTCACGGTGTTTGTGGTCGAACACCTTCAATACGGCTCGACCGACTGTAATGAATATTTTTTTGTATTATAAAAATAGGTATAAAAATAGGTTTTTAATATTTTTTGTATGAATTGTAAAAACAGGGAAAATTGACGCAGACGAAGTTGCGAGGGTCAGCTAGTACTAGTATATAATCTGTGTTTATTGCGGTTTCTGAGAAAAAAAAGCGAAGGCAACCAGTCCTCAAAACAAGATCAATTCATTTCGTAATCTCCTAACCAAACTGGTTACTAGAGTTATGTAAAAAAATGATTCGAAGTATTTCGGAGTAATTAATCTCATCCAAATAAAAAACAACAGTATTAACACAGATCATTGAACTTTCCACTACCTATCCAACAGCATTCTTCTAAAATACTGTCTGATCTAGCTATTCTAATAAACAAACTACGTATTTCCACCATTGTCTTGAATATTTATGTATGCATACTAATGAGTAAAAACCGAATAAGCTAAAGCCTCTCAATTTCGTTTTATTTTAAAAAAAATAACTATTTAACCTATTATTATATAAATGTTACTATAATATAAATGAGAACCTAAATGATAGAATTGTTTAAGTTTATTATGTGCCAACGGAACGGTTTTTGTTATAATAATGCTCTGTATATTTTTTATTGTTATTTTGTTAATACTTCATAAAAAAAAAATTGACACCAAATCTGTTAGAATATAAGCACAAAAACTTTGTAAACACCATTACTGTACTATACTCTGATAATAAACTAAACTATTCTATTCTATACTAGGGTCTGTGAGTTTCAATATAGCAACATGAATTCTAAACGTCTGGAAAGATTTTAATGATTGAGGTAGGTATTGTTAGAATTGTTATATAAAACCGGGTGACATAGGCTAATATTTTTAAAAGAAAATAATATTGTTTTAAGACATGTTAAAGTCCCACTCCATTCATTTTTTTGCTACTGATCGAGTCATCAATCGTGAATAATCTTTATGTATAGGTACTATGAATAATAATAATAATATCTTGGGACAACTCACACAACGCTATCTGATGCCTAACTAAGCAGAGCTTGTACTATGGAAATCAGACAACTGATAAACATACTTATATATTTCTAAATACATACATATTATAGATAAATAACACCCAGACACAAAATAAACCATCATGCTCATCACGGGAATGGGATTCGAACCCACGACCTCTTGAGTAGCAGTCGGATACACTCCCACCGCGCCACAGAAGTAATCAAAAATGTAGCACGAAAGAGACTGGGTCCACAACACAGGGTATCCTAGTGAGGGGTCCAGAGAACTGTACCATAATGATGTAACAATGTTATGAACAATAAATAAATAATAATTATTACTATAATTCAGGTTAAGCACGCTGAAGTGGCAATGGGCTGGCCACATTTGCCGAAGGACCAATGGCCGATGGAGCAAACAAGTCCTAGAGTGGAGACAGCGACTTGGTAAACGTGAGGTAGGACGACCCCCAGCCAGATGGACTGACGACTTAAAGAAAGTCGCTGGAATGAATTGGATGCTGAAGGCGGAAGACCGAATGTTGTGGCGTAAGTTAGGAGAGGCCTATGTCCAACAGTGGACCGATACAGACTGATTGATTGATTTAGTCATCAATATGAATTGAAACTACTTCAAATATGTCCTTAAATCACTCAACTACCGTTTAAACATTTATGATGAATCGTATGAAGACGCATTGCATAGGCATAATTTATCCACTCTTCACACTAGACGTAATATGTTTGATATCACTCAATTATACAAAATTTTAAACTCCGTAACAGATTCTCCAGCATTACTAACAAATACATATATCATTTATAGCCCATGCTCGACTACCAGTGCGCCCCTCACGAGTTAAGCCGCTTTTCGTACCTCCAAGATTTTGTAAAACTTATACTCGTAACTCATTCATATATCGTTCCACTAACAATCATAACAGAAACTTCACAGACATAGATCTGTTCGACAACTCTCTCAATAGCCTAAAATTAAAATTAAAGCATAGATTTAATGTTACTTAAGATTTTATTAAATAATAATTTCTATACTTGTTCACTTTAACTAAATTTAAAATACTTAACTGATAAGTATTTTTTCTCTTAGTATTAAGCAATTTCTTGTTATACGCGTCCTTCCAAATTAAGAGTTAAAAATGTATTATTACTGAATTTTTCTTTACGTCACTGTAGGTTTATTGTAAAGAGCCACATATTCATAAGTATTATAACTGTACATAACTGTTTGTTGCCAAAATAAATAAATAAAAAAATGTATAGCACCTGAACATCTAGCAGTTTTGTGTTAGGTAGATACAAATACAGGGGTCTGTTTTAATTTTCAAACTAAGTTCTTGTTTCGACCATTTCTTACCAAGATCCGCCTCCTTCTTGATCAAGTGGTCGACAAGACCTTGCCACTGTCCTTTCTCGTCCTTATATCCCCAGGTATTCGTGAATTTCAGCCTCTCTGAAGCGTTCATCATCTGGAAGCAGATCTTCACCACACCATAAGACATCTTCGCTATGGAGTCTTGATGGAGATTCCTGGAGAAGAAGATAAATTGATACTGATTTTTTTAAGTCCAATTAAAAAAAAAACAATCTAAAAAAGAAAATGACAATCCGCATCGCCAGATCGCCGTATCGCCGAAAAAAGTAATTCTAATTCTATTTTTAAAACGTATAAAAAAAACCATTAAAAATATTTTAGTTTATCTAATTAAAATCCTTCTTTTTTGTAAGTGGGTAGTCTACCATTTTAATTTTAAAATAATAATATTAATATCTTGGGACAACTCACACAACGCTATCTGGTCCCAAACTAAGTAGAGCTTGTACTATGGAAGCCAGACAACTGATAAACATACTTATATATTTCTAAATACATACATATTATAGATAAATAACACCCAGACACAGAATAAACCATCGTGCTCATCACACAAAGTTTTATCCTGGGTGGTGGTCGAACCCACGACCTCTTGCGTAGCAGTCGGATACACTCCCACTGCGCCACAGAGGCGGTCGAGATAGTACCTATCTATCGAAGTATTTATTATTGATAGTATTTAGTAACCCATTGTATACCTACAAAAAAATTATGTATAGGTACGAGTACCATGGGTAACCAAATAGGTATAGCTGGGCACCGGTCTGCCCAGCAGAACGCATTTGTACATACCACCAAAGATTTTTATATAATAGACTATGTCAAAAATAATTGTTTGTCTGACGTATACAAGGTTATTTTTGGTATAGTGCAAATCTCGGACACCCCAACAAGATTATTACTTCAAGGAGTCATATAAAGCTAGTAATGTGGGACCAAAATCCCACATTGCTAGTTATCTTTTTTTAAAAAAAATAAATAAAAAAAAATATATAAAAAAAAGAAAATTAAAAATATTGAAAACTAGCAGAGTAATAAGCCATTATAGTTGTGTTGTGTTCTTCGCGCTATCGTGCTCATTGCGTCTCGTAGTTCGTAATTCATGGTTAATATTGACAAATTAGTGATGATTACATTTCACATCACATTGTGAACAGGATTTCGACTGTTAGAATGATTAATGAATTAATTAGTGATTAATTAAATTAATTTATTGAAAAATATAACATGGTCCAAAAACTACCCCATTGGATTGTGTTACTGATTCTGAGCAAACTACTTTCTGGTTTGCACTATACCAAGAATAACGTTGTATACTCGACTGACGTCAGCTCGTGGGTTCGATTCCCACTCAGGTTAAAACTTTTTGTTATAAGCACATTGGTATATTCTGTCTGGGTATAATTAATCTATAGTACCTATGTTTATCAGTTGTCTGGTTGACATAGTACAGGCTTAGTTTGTGATCAGATGGTGTTGTGTGAGTTGTCCCAAGATATTATTATTAAGATACAATCATATTATGATTAGAATATAAAATATTGTTCGTAGAATTCCAGATGATAAGGAATTTGCACATAATTTATGTAAAATTATAACCAAATCTTGACAAACTGGTAGTAGGTGTGTTTCTACAACTCTATTTAGCATAATAATTGGTAGGTAACCATTAAAATGAAATATATTTTGTAGCTTTATTATAGCTGTGCTTCGCGGTCTTTCCCGTATTAGATAATGAAAATATTCTAATATTATGATAAATAGCGATACTTATAACTATTTATTAAACGGGAATTAACGCGCATTGTTTACCTTAACAGTCCGCTTGTGACCACGGCCGGTGCAACCTGGTCGAAACGTCAAGTAATTTTAAGGTAAACAATGCACGTTAATTCCCGTATAATAAATAGTTATAATCATGCAACGCGAAAGTTTAAATGTTAGTATAGCGATACTTAGTTAGCGAAGCTGTCTAGCATGTCCACTTGAGTTCATGGTCATGAGTAGCTACAGCGATCAGCTGTATCAATTGCAACTCCCCCCCCCCCTCCGTGAGTAGTCGATAAATGGATACATACTCGTACGTATTGGGCGCAGCGTGCAGTGGGCGTGCCCAGGGGGTTAAACCCTCCAAAATTGCAAAAAAGCTTAAGTCAATTGTATCACCTAAACATCCCCAAAATCTTGGGACCAGTTTGTTGCGAAGGTGTTCTGAGATTCCAGATTACCTATTATATGCGCTGGCAAGCAACTTATTAATGAAGATTTTCCTCTGTGCTCCCAGTGTATTGTGAATTTGTGACATGGATTGGACCGGACTTTGTCACCAGTGGATTGTAGACCAGGGCCGTAGCTACCGCGATATCAGTTATATCAATTTTACGGGGCCCCCAAGTTACAGGGGCCCTGAACGAGCTATAGCAATAGCACCCCTCCCTCCTAATGCCAGCGATATACATGGAAGAGTAAAATGCAAATTTGTGCCAATGACTCGGATTAGTCCTTTGGCGGTTGGGGTCTCCCTAGTAAATTTTGATACAGGGCTCATTTGTGCCAACCATCTCCGTCTATTCCCTGACGAGTGGGGGCTACATCAGCTTATCTTATATGCAGAACGCTACACTACATATACCTCAATAGCTTACTTTTCGTAGCCATCTTGAGGGTTTGGTTTAGTGCCTACAACCTTACCCCTTCACTGTTTCGCTGTGTAGAAACCAACAGTGTCGTATTAACCATATAGCAAGAGTAGCAATTGCTATGGGCCCCGCATAAAGGGGGCCCCAAATATACAGGGTGTAATAGAAAGGTGTGGTCATATTTAAGGGTTGGTATGTGCCCATGATACTGAGCGCACATGCGCACATCAACAGTGAAAAAGTTATTAATTAATAAAGTATGACTTATAAAGTTCTATGTCATAATAATCAAATCGAATTTTGTACCAGGGGAGGTATAATTCTTATGCCATACGCCCTTCACTACTGAATTTTGACAAAAATAATATGCTATAACTATGTAATAATAATGCAACTAGCTATGGCACTATGTTAGGTGCAACACTGATAACATACTCTATCCGCTGCTGAAATTTGACCACACCTTTCTCTTACACCCAGCATACCCATAGCAGATTAAGGGCCCCGTGATAGAATTCGCTACGGGCCCCGCGCCTGCTTAATCCGGTGGACTCCCCAATATGCGTTGCTTGAACATGCGTAATATGAAAATAACCTTCTGTACCTTCTCTTGGTTCTCCTGGTTGTGTGGATCATATACTTACAACCGATCATCCATATGAATCCTCGTCTCGTTGCTATCAGTCACCACATTCACCATCGTCAGCGTATGTCCCCTCAAATTGTGTCTTCTCGAAGACAAAACTTTGGATCTTCTGTAGTCTTCTATCCAGCCGAACTTATTCACTGTTCTTTTGAAGTCGTTTTGGTCTTTTCTTATAGATAAACTGGTGGTGATATTCTCGTTGGAGAGAAGAGGTGCAGAGCTTCTCCAGGCGGCTCGGGTTGAGTACAGGATTTCTGAGTGTTCTGAGACTTTGTAGGCTGTAAGACAAGAAATGGCTATAATGAGTGCTTGGTATGAGTAGTGGATTTTAAAAATGGGGGCAGAACCCCTTAAACGGTATAGTAATTGCCAAAATTTCTATTTTTTGTTAATATCTGGTTTCGTAGATTATGAAAAAGGTACAGGTTGCAACCAAAAAGCTTAGTTTGTCCATTAGAGACCTATAACATGGGAAACAGGATCGATTGGCGTCTTTTTTGTGACCACTCCTATTCAACAGTTCCTTTCCGGCTTTCCTAAATACTCCTAAATACTAAAGACTCCCCTTTTTTATATAAATTTTAAATAAATTTGTATAGGACTTAGATTTATTAATACAATAATGCCTATAAAAATAAAAATACTATAATATCCTACCTGCGACATTATAATTAGTTACAATGCTCTTTGTAACAAAGCAATAACAAAAGCCGTGATAGTTCTTTATTTAGCGGCTAGATGTCGCAAGCGAGGGCCCAACTCGCTTGCAAGAAAGGATAAAGAAATTTGAGGTCTAGTAACATAGTCCAGATTGTTGGTTCGAATCCGGCTCCGGTTTGGCATACGGAAGTCTGGACTTAAATTTATTCTATCTTTCTAAAATGCTATTATTGTATTTATAAAATAATTGGCAAGAAATGCCTATAAAAATTACTATAACTTAAGTATTTACTTCGTAGGTACTTAGTATTCTGCGAGCATAACTCGCGCGTTTAGATCTGACCTACAAATTCAGACTCTACGTGAATCTGATTATTATTTGATAAACTGCGTCTCTTGTAATGCTAAAATATATAAGAATTGTAATTATGTTACTAGTTGAACCTGATTTCCGACGAGTCTAGGTTTGTCTAGACGAGATTTAATAACTGTCCTATAAGATTTAAATTATCCAGTTTTTGCTTTAGAGCAATATTTGTTATACCTGCTATTTTTTGTGTTTGTAATTATTGTCAAGATGAGGTTTGTATGTAAGAAAATTTAAAAAATAATGTAAAGATAAAGAGAAGTAGGTAAACAAAAGAAAAGAGAGAGGAGAAGAATATTACAAAAAATACACAATTATATGTTTAATCTTTAATAACAACTCAAGCCATTCAAAGTGAAATCGAATTTGACTGCCTCTGTGGCGCGGTGGGAGTGTATCCGACTGCTACGCAAGAGGTCGTGGGTTCGATCCCCACCCAGGATAAAACTTTGTGTGATGAGCACGATGGTTTATTCTGTGTCTGGGTGTTATTTATCTGTAATATGTATGTATTTAGAAATATATAATTATGTTTATCTGTTGTCTGGTTTCCATAGTGCAAGTTCTGCTTAGTTTGGGATCAGATAGCGTTGTGTGAGTTGTCCCAAGATATTATTATTATTCAATTCAAAAAATCCCATTTTGCACCTTGAATGGCTTGAATTTTTGATTGGTTCTTTTTTACTAAACTACTAAAAATCTTTTTTACTAAACTTAACTACTAAAAAAATATGTTCAGTTTCTTAGATTGTTTTATTAGTGCAGGTAAAGATATATAGAAGTAAGTAGGTATAGGCATATGAAGTTATTTAAGATACGATGTGTCTATATTTGGATGTACAGGCGACTAATTGAGAACTGTCGCGATCTAGAATTCGAGGTAATGACAAGTAGTATTAACGTTTTTATACGAAACCCAACCGGTGTAGCTAGCGGTTAGCAAGCATTTTATAGTAGTAGATTATTATAAACTAGATTAGGAATTAGATTTTGGAACTTATGGTTTCCTAACGGTTACTTTTACCTCCTGGGGTAAAAGGAAGAGTTAAATATAAGTGTTTGTATGTATTTGTTTAAAGCATAGAAACGTTTATGTAACCTATTATGTTCTTCGTCTACGCTTTACTATGAAGACTTTTTAGTAGCAATGTTACGGAGGTGGTTTTAACGGAACCGAAGTAGGAATCGGAGTTTTTAAGTTTGGTTTGTCGGAGTCAGAATGGTTTATCCTGTGTCTGGGTGTTATTTATTTATAATATGTATGTACTTAGAAATATATAAGTATGTTTATCAGTTATCTGGTTTCCTTAGTACAAGCTCTGCTTAGTTTGGGATTAGATAGCGTTGTGCGAGTTATCCTAAGATATTATTATTATAATATTATTATTCATATAAATGGCGGGACGCGAACCCGCGATCAGAGAAAATCTGTGACAATTTTTCTTTTATACTTTTATTATAGGTATATAAATTAGCTTAAAGGAGCGGCCGCCGCACGCTAAGTAACCTACCTCTGATTAAAACGTGTGATTTAAAAGTATGGAAGCCGAAGTCGAAGTCGGAAGTTCCGACCTTACGGAGTCGGGAGTCGAAGCTCCGTAACATTCCAGCTTTTTAGACACAATAAATTGGCTCGACTCATGAATGTATAAAAACGAAGTATCTACCTAACGACTCATATCATTTTTAAGATTTACTGAAAACTGTTAATAAATTTCTGAAAAAAATTGGCAGGTTTTGGTAAGTTTTCGATAAGAAGTAGCCTAAGTAAAGCCAGGCAAATGATATCGATATAGGTATCTTATCGCGGTAACCACACCCGGGCAGTAACAAATAATTTATTTGTACGAATAGTTTTAATACTTTACAGATGTGTAGCAACCGCTATATCAGCCGTATCAATTATACGGGGCCCCCAGGCTATAGGGCCCCGAACTTGCGTCACCCCTCCTACCCATGCCAGCAATACTAACTCAAGAGGCAAGTGCAAATTTGTGCGGGCACTAGTCCTTTGGCCGTAAGGGTCATTGGACATCAGACCCCCAACAAATTTCGATACAGAGCCACTCTAAGGCAAGCTACGCCTCTAGTAATTTATTTCTTTAGTAATTTGATAATTCATTTACCTACGTTAACAATATTCTGATAGGTATATTCGAGATTGAGAGACGTCCTTTTAACCTTTATTTTATTTAATTATTGAACTCAATATTGTGTGAAGGTTGTTTTTTGCAGTCGCTGAGAAATTTGTATCTTTTTTGCGGTATGCGCCAAACAGGAACTGACCATATTTTAAAATAATTCGACACAACATTTTTTAGTAGGTTATCTACAGGTGTCGTGTTATTATGCAAATAATTAAATTATGCAAATATTATGCAATTATTCATTGCATTTTAATGTTTATTTTATGAACACTCGAATTTAAAGCGGTATTTCTTATTTTTTTTTTAAAAGACCACTCCCACAGTAGGTTACAAGCCATGTGTCGCGGGTGACTTAACAAATATACAAGTCACGGGCACAAAGTACACCCAGACTCGGAACAATAATTTGTTCCGAGTCTGGGTGTACTTTGTGCCCCAAGATTCACACCCTTTGTGCACTTTTCCACACCACTTTGTGTCGATCACACAAAGTGGTGTCCCGTGTGGGAATCGAACCCACAACCTCTTGCGTAGCAGTCGGACACACTCCCACCGCGCCACAGAGGCAGTCAAAAATTGAGGTTCAAACGCATATTAGGTAGGTCCGAGATTTGCGCTGTGAGTTTACTGTCATCAATTTGGGGGGTTGGTATCCTTGAATATTACCGAAGTCTGATTTTAGGAATATTGATTAAAAAATATATTTTCTCGGCACATAGTACTGTGTAGATGGTTCGTGGTTTTGATCACCTCGTATGAAACCTGATTGATATTTGTGAACTATTTGCTTTGACGTTCTAAAAGTCTGATTTCGAACTTGTGAAAAAGTGAGAAGAAACAAGAAGACAATTTTTTGACTGCCTCTCTCGGTGGGAGTGTATCCGACTGCTACGCAAGAGGTCGTGGGTTCGATTCCCACCCAGGATAAAACTTTGTGTGATGAGCACGATGGTTTATTCTGTGTCTGCGTGTTATTTATCTATAATATGTATGTATTTAGAAATATATAAGTATGTTTATCAGTTGTCTGGTTTCCATAGTACAAGCTCTGCTTAGTTTGGGATCAGATAGCGTTGTGTGAGTTGTCCCAAGATATTATTATTATAATGGGAGAACCCGAGAACGATCCGAAAAGCCGATAGGCGGATAAGTCGATTTATGTAATAATTTTAGAATACTAGCTGTGCCCCGCGGTTTATTAGCCTATGTGTTAATCCAGGGTGTCAGCTAACCCAAATTGTATTAAAATCCCACCAGCCGTTTAGACGTGAAGAAGTAACAAACATACACACTCACAAACTTTCGCCTCTATAATATTAGTGTGATAATAAAATAGCTGTGAATTTGAATATACACAGTTTAAAATGGGAATACTAGTTTCATTTCTTTACGTGAAATTTGGTACCGGCACTATGAACCCCTTCCAGCAGAGCTGTGATCAGCAAGTTTATACACCGCCGAACAAACATTACACCAGTGTGCAGATGTCCTTAGTGTTGTGTGTCGAAGTACCGACGGTTTCGAAATAGTGAGTGATTAAAATCAAGCGAGGGTAGTTTCCGAAACCCGCGCTTTACGGAGGCGACGCTGAGCTGAACTAGTCTACCCGTGACCACGGTCGTTGCAATACGGTCGAAACTTCGGGCAATAAACAAGGTTTTTTACCTTAAATTATTCACGTGATTAAGACTTGTAATATATATTTTTTCACAATGTTGACGACGTTACCAGCAGAGCTACGAAGCGGCGGTAGCCTAATGGCTAAGGCATCGGTCTCGCAATCGTGAGGTCGCGGGTTCGAATCCTACCCATTATACTACCGACGTGAACCCACTCCTAATACAAGCCTTTGTGCTTAGCTGGAGGGGTTAACAAGATTGCTAGTAATGTGGGACTCAATCCCACATTGCTAGTTATCTTTACTTAAAAAAAAAAAAAAAGAGCTGTGTCCGTTAGTATAAGTTGTTATAGTACCTACCGCGAGTACGCGGAATAGTGCGTACCTACTTATTTCAGATGTTATTTAACCCTATGATTGTGATTCCTACTTAAACACGAACACGTACCTTCTATGAATACATAAGCAAGTTCATCGATCTTCTGTGCTATCACTACGTCACTGTCCACCAGGATACTGAGGTCCTCCAACACGGAGAGATCTCTGTCATGTTTGTTGTCATTGAGCAGAATCCAGCGGTAAGGTGCTTTGAAGTAGCCATCTTTACTTGCCTGGAAGTTGAGAGACGCTTGAGTTCTTGTCCTAATTATAATAATAATAATAATAATGATGCAAAAGGCTGTAATACTTGACACGGCACGCATCGTGAGGCGGTTCCTCTCCCTGGAGCCCTAACCACCGGTAGCTTGGTCCCTGTACCCGATGCCGGTGGGACACTATTTTTTATATTTTTAAAATAAGTTTTGTTATGTATTAAATAAATGTGATTCATTTTGAAAATTGCCTATAGAAAATCGCATACAGAAGGCAAATAATTACAATGTTTGTCTTACCTGCTTACGCTTTGGGCACTCAGCTAAACAATGCAAATTGTCGCATTGCAAGTATTGCAAAATAAAGCACAATATAGTCATGTGGGGTAACTGTCCGCGGTGAGTAAGTGTACGCAGTGAACATCGTGCGAATGACACGGTTGACAACTGGTCGGAACTTGTCGCATTTAGTTCGCGTTGGACCGCTGAGCAACAAGGCCGCGTCGCAGGTTTGCCACACTACGCTATAGAATTTTACGCAACAATATTGTTTTTGCACGGTTTTATTATTTATTTTCTTCAAATTCAGTTGCATGGTGAATACGTTACGTATAATCTGAATTAGTTAACAAGGTGTCGGTGAACAAGAGAAACTAACCAATATTTCGTGGGAATTTACGTATTTAATCTAAGGTAATTCACACTTGTATTTTTTTCTATTTTTATTTACTTTGGCGGGATGGGGAAAGTATACGTGGGTAAGTGTCCGCAGTATTAAAATGCGTACACTTGCCCCAGCGAAGTAAATTTCCTAGGAAGAGAATGAAGGGCGAACTCATGGATGGAGCGCCAACTGGAAGTATTGGCATGACATCTGATTCTGGATTCATAAATACGGATCTCTATTTGCAATGGCTTATTCATTTTAGGGACTATAGTTCAAAAATAAGAAAACCAAAGATGAACATGGAAACTAAAAGCAAGCCAAAGAAGAAAGATAATATTAAGAAAGAAAATATGAAAGTTAAAAGTACAGACAAGAATAATAAATATTTAGAGCAAGAGTACTATTGTCCGTTGTGTCGAGAAAAGTACGGAGATACAACTGAAATGTGGATTCAGTGTACAGTTTGTAAGTCTTGGTGGCACGAAGCCTGTACCAGTTACGAGAGTGGCAAATTTACTTGTGATTTATGTGTAATAGAATAAGTTTTCGATGTGCGTACAGTTTGACGTCCTTGCGTACACTTAACCGAAGGTGTGCGGATACTTTCCCCCCGGGGTGGCTAAGTATCCGCATTTCTCTTGTTGATTGAAAGTTGCAATAAAAAATACATTTTTTATTAGAATTACAAATTTATGTTTTGTTGTTGTTCTCAAAGATTTATTACATAACAATAAACGTTTATTTCTTTGCTAGCTACTGAGACTTTTATTTTGGGAGCATTTTCCTAAAAATTGCGTACAGTTGCCCCACATGACTCTCATGACTCTACTCTTTTACATTTAGAAAATACTGACGCTAAATCAACTTTTGAACGTTACGGCCAACGTTACGGCCTAAATAAGCTTAATAAATAGATAAATAATGGGAATAATAATAATAATAATAACCATTTACTTCAGGCTACTAAGGCCCATATCATACAAATACATACATAACATTTTAAAAACGAATACCTACATAATTTAAACTACAATTACACAAATTCATAACATAAAAGACAATAAACTAATACATAACTAATTATTTATAATTGAAATTATATCTGATTCATTATAAACAGTTGAGATATAGTCGAACTGCACAGAGTATAAATACCTAGTTAAAAAAACCGGGCAAGTGCATATCGGGCCACGCACAATGTAGGGTTCCGTAGTCACCCGTAGTAGGTTTCTGAGTTTTCTGTTGTTTTTGTTTCATACTTACAACGTTATATATACCTACTTAATAATAATTTTCAATGGAATTTGTAAGAAATGTTGTTAAGTACTTCTCATTTGATCAGCTGTTACTCGTAAACTTGTAAAGCCTTCTTAGCTGTGATAGTTTTTCTTTTAATTTGACTATACTACAACGGTGATTTTTTTCACATACTCAACATGAACCATTTAGCTGGCACTTGATTCTAACAAAAAAATGCACTTTATATGCAAATCCCTAAATCAAAAAATGGTCTTCCCAACCCTGGTACCCTAAAAAAACTGTTTTTCAAGATTTTATATTTTATTAATCCAAAATTAGAATTACAGCCTCCTAGCAGTAACCGTCTCTAAGCAAAGCTGTTTTTAAGCTATTGCATAGCTTCTATCGCGGGCCTTGGCGTGAAGACCGAATCCAAAAATTCCGTAACGAAAATAACCTAACACCACCCACTCCGACCGGCACAGCGGTGATACTTTTTAGTTTTGCCATCTATCGATGAATAGCAGAACTTTTAATGACTTTATTTTTAAAGAAAAAAAAAATTAAAAACAGGCCTTGGCGTGAAGACCGAATCCAAAAATTCCGTAACGAAAATAACCTAACACCACCCACTCCGACCGGCACAGCGGTGATACTTTTTAGTTTTGCCATCTATCGATGAATAGCAGAACTTTTAATGACTTTATTTTTTAAAGAAAAAAAAAATTAAAAACATTGTTTTTTTTAATAATTAAAAATATTTTTTTACCTACCACAAAGTACGAGTAAAGTGAACTTCGTACAGAATAGCAGTGATTTTTAAATAAATGAATATTTAAAAAAAAGATAATAAAGTGTTTGATTCGGGAAGCATTCATATGACATTGTGTCACACTCAAAACATAATAAAGAGGGACTATAAAAAGGGCCTATGTTTATTCTAGAATATCAAATCATACCACACCTTCGGAATGCCAGTATGAGTAGCAGTCAGAGTCCTTATTCACGATCTTTATTCCGTGTCCACGGCAAGCCCATACGGAACTGTCAAAATCTGTAAAATAAATGGGGAGGTGTGCTCACAATGTGCAGTGCGCCTAAAAATGTCCGCCGCGCATGCGCGTTGATGCATATCTAAGCGCAGCTCTCCATTTACCATTATAACAAGATTTTGACAGTTCCGTATGGGCTTGACGTGAATACGGAAAAAAGATCGTAAATCGAACCTACTAGACCTGTAGGTATTTTACAGAATATAGGTACTAACCGTGACCAAAAATTCTTCGACACCAGGGCAGGACATATCAGCCAGGATCACTAGGTACTGTAGCCCAAATTCAGTCCTGTTGTATTGTAATGACGTGGCTGTATTCATGCCTACATTGTTCAGGGTTCTGGCTAATTGCTTTAATTTATCTGAAAAAAAAAACAACTTTTTATACCTAAAAAGACAATACTCCCATCCTACCGCCTGCCGTACGTTAATGGGCACAAATCTATGTCACAGGGGTCTTTACAATGAATACAGTAGGTACATTCAGACTCAACACCAATCTTATTTATGAACTAGCTGTCCCTCGCAACTTCGTATGCGTAATTTTTCCCCGTTTCTGAAACATTTCTCGTCGCTTCTCCGCTCCTATTAGTCGTAGCGTGATGTTATAGCCTATAACCTTCCTCGATAAATGGGCTATCCAACAAAAAAAGATTTTTTCAAATCGGACCAGTAGTCACTGAGATTAGCGCGTTTAAACAAACAAACAAACTCCGCTTTATAATATTAGTATAGATATCACGAAAGTTCTGTCCTGTGTGTTTAAAGGTAGACGTATCGAAACCCATTTTCGACCCCTAGAGGGTTAAAAGTGGATAATATTGGAGGTTTTTAACATGGTAGGAGGCAGAAATTGAGAGGTTTTAAATTTGAGAACTGAAGCCTGTTACTCCATTGTCATGTTGCACTGCCATCTCTTCGTACATTTTGCAAAAAAATACATATATTTGCTAAGGGTTGATTGTAGTAAATTTGTCAGCTGGATTCCTTAGAATCCTGCGTAGAAGAGTAACACAAAAAATGGTAACATACAGAAAATCTTCAGGCGCTTTAGGCCACCCGTACCTATAACTTTACTTGGAGACTGTATCCGTACCTAGAGAGGATGAAACTCTAATCGAATAGAATGACATCATTGCACCGAAGTTCTTTTTTAAAATATGAGATTAACGGTTTTGTGCGCGCAACGTCATCATTCCGACGTAATTCTATTCGATTACCCTTTAAGTCACTTGTCTAGGGGGTCCGGTATACTTACGACTATTCCAGCAAGTATTTGGCAGTAGCAGAGAAGTAGGTCTATCATCCAACAGCAGAAAAGACACTACTACATCAATAACATTGCTTCTAACCCATTTCGATAATATAACTAACAAATACGTGACCAAAATTGATACTTTGATGTTCATGTTGTTTAAAACAGCAAATGAGGAGTTATCGTGAGGAATGGAAGTAAATCAATGTTATAGTTGAATATGCATAGGATTCTTTATGCTATTAAATCAAATGCGATTAGAGTACAGTTGTCGACAGTAGTGGTATTAAATGTTGTTAAAATTTCGCGATTTGTACACATTATGAAAATATATATATTACGGGTCTTAATCGCGTGAATAATTAAGTTATAGCCGTGGTCACGGATAGACTACCCGTGACCACGGCCGTTGCAATACGGTCGAAACGTCGGGCAATAAACAAGGTATTTTACCTTAAATTATTCACGCGATTAAGACCCGTAATATATATATATATTTTCATAAAGTAGAGGTACTGTCTGTTTATTATGTAAATTTTAACTAATACTTTCTATTATCATAAAAGTGACCCTACAGTATATGTTTTTAATAGTGCGACAACTGTTCTTGATCAGAGTATAGGCAGATTGTCTTTTAATGGTCAACGCTTCTACATCACGTAAATTATCAAAAATTTAAAAAAAAACCCCTTTATTGTAAACATCAACTATGCTAGAATATTATCGGTGCAATTCGATCGAAACGTCGGGTAAATAAAAGGTCTAAGTAATGAAAGCTCGTAAGTTCAATATATCACGCGATTATGTTCCGATAATCTATACTAATATTATAAAGCGGAAGAGTTTGTTTGTTTGTTTGTTTAAACGCACTAATCTCAGGATCTACTGGTCCGATTTAAAAAAATATTTTTTGTTGGATAGCCCATTTATCGAGGAAGGCTATAGGCTATACAACATCGCGCTACGACTAATAGGAGCGGAGAAGCGACGAGGAATGTTTCAAAAACGGGGAAAAATTACGCATACGAAGTTGCGCGGGACAGCTAGTATTGTAATATGTGTAAACATCGCGAAAGTTTAAAAACAGACATCAACTATAGAATAGCTATCTACTACAGCAGTCGCGCCTTCCAAAACCGTTACCTATCAGACGGTTATTTTTCACTTTCGCCTAGAGTGACTCAACTCCTTCTACCCTAAGGCCGGCGGGGACTATTGCCCTAAAGTACCTGTTTTAGATCTAAAACCGGGCAAGAGCATGTCGGACCATGCTCAGTGTAGGATTCCGCAGCCTTTAATAATTGCATCAGCAGAAGAGCGTATGTTCATGGCACTTACGCCCTTTTGTTGAGAAAAGCAGTTTTTCGGCTATAACTCAATGACGGTATATCCGATCATGTCCAAAATAATTTAAGTTTAAAGTATTTGTCAAGATTAACTTTGAGATTTTTTTCATATTTTTAGTCACACGGTTCAAAAGTTAAGGAGGGGGGGGGGGATACAGTTTATGGAACTTTCGGAGAGATTATTTCCAAAAATATTTACTCAATCAAAAAAGTTTATTAACGGTTACGGACGGTTGATAGTTTCTCATATTTTTTTAGCAAAACAAAGAAACAATAAACTGCTATTATTGTCGATTTAAAAAACGGTTAAACATTTTTGTACATAACTGTATGAACCCGATCATAGAAACTAAATTATAGGTCTGCCGTAATGATAGGCTCTACGTAGTACGATTACCATAATATTTCACTTTGTCGTTACACATTTATACGTCAAGCTTCCAAGGTACAATAAAACGTGTAATAATGATAAATTGATTATCATGGTGGTTTATTTATTATGTTGTCTGCTAGCGGGCCGCTCCGTCTTTGCATGGACTTTTCTAAACTGTATGCCGCACATCCGCTCAAATAACGTCATAACTCGATAAAATGTTAAATTACTTTAATTGTACTATTCGTATCAGAATATCACATACTTTATGCTCACAAAACGTCATAGACGTAGTTCAATTATTTTACCCTAGATGGCACTTGTGACGTTCTATTGTTTACCGAAAGTTGTGCCGCGGCGAACATAAACAGTGTCATGTTACGACTTGCGCGAGGTGGTCACACGGGCGTTGTTCAGTAAAAGTGAATTGTGTCGAATTAAGACAGTTTTTGTTAACGACGTAAGTACAATTTATTTTCTTTTTTTGCAACTAAACTGATGCTTGTCGAGTTATGCCAGTATACGTGATTGAAACAATACAAATTACACATTTGTTGAACATTAATCAATATTAATGTTCAACAAATGTGTAATTTGTATTGTTTCAATCACGTATACTCTGCATAGGTCAATCCTATGCAGAGTTATGCCAGTATACGTGATTGAAACAATACAAATTACACATTTGTTGAACATTAATATTGACCTATGCAGAGTTATGCCAGTATACGTGATTGAAACAATACAAATTACACATTTGTTGATCATTAATATTGACCTATGCAGAGTTATGCCAGTATACGTGATTGAAACAATACAAATTACACATTTGTTGATCATTAATATTGACCTATACTAATGTTTGACAGTAAATGTGATCGGAATGATGGCATAATACGTTTTATTAGATAATTAGACTGAATTATGTAGAATCTTGACTTTATTCATAAATAAATCGACTGAAAATAAAACTATATGTCAGCAAGAAAACTGATTATTTTGTGTTCAATTATGCTAGTGTTTTTGAGTATGATTATTAATAAAGTGTTTGTTATCGATTTATTAATTTAAAATTATCGTATAATAATAGTATAAAATTAAGTTAGGTACTGTTTATGCATATTGTTTTGTGTTGAATTCTCTGGGGACATATTATTGTTTTCCTTTAGTTTAAAATCAAAAAAATGTTTAGATAGGTATTTAACTGTTTTTTTCATCTTGTTCCCAGGTGGTATTCGGTTTGGCGGTACATAATTCACTTGTAACTATGTCCAGATCCAGAAAAATAATGTCATTATGTCTGGAACCCAATAACCAACATAACACAGTAACTGATGACTTATCTATTGAGGCAGAAGATACACAACCAAAACGTGTAGAAGAAAATTGTAACACCTCAAATAAAGAGAATACATATTATTATATAAATGAACCTACTACACACATTCCCAACTTACAAATAAAATGTAATAGAATAGAGAATGAAGACTGTAATTTGCAAAATCCCGAATCTACGGAAAAAGAAACAGACGATTCTGTTAAAGATTGTGATTATAAATTGCCTTCTAAAAATCGTAGCGAGAATTTAGTAGTTTCTCGTCAGCGATCATCTAGTACTTCATCTACAAGTTCCTCTTCGTCTAGTTTATCTTCATCTAGTTCATCCTCATCTTGGTCATCCTCTTCTAATACTCCTTCGTCTAATACAAATTCTCCAACATCTACATCTGTCCTATTGTCACTTAATGAACAAACAAATCAAGATAACGATGAATGCTTGCCTTCAACTTCCAAAGAAGTTAACCTAAATTCTCCAATACCAAACGAGACTGCAGTACAGGAAAAATTTAATACACGTAAGAGACGCCGTGTAGAGACACAATGGAAGCAGAATATAACAAAAGTTTTACGAAACTCTGGATTACCTTATCAAACGAAGTCTGGACGAAATATTTCTAAGAAACAAATGAAACCAAGTTGTGGAGAAGTTTGTAGACTTAAATGCAGCTCTTTTCTTACCGATGAAATAAGAATTCAACTCTTTGATTCTTACTGGGCTTTGAAAGATTTAGAGAAACAGAGACAATTCATTCACAAACACATGCAGCAGATAGACATAAAGTTTCGGTCTACCAAAGCACAGAAAAATCGAAAAGCCAACTATGCGTTTTACTTGGAGCTTGAAGGTTCACTAAAGAGGGTCTGCAAAACAATGTTTAAAAATACATTGGATATTAATGATAGAACAATTAGAACTGTAACAGAGAAATCTACTGGAGGATTTTTGAAAGAAGATGAAAGAGGGAAACACGGTAAACATTATACTGTAGGTGGCACTATAAAAAATGATATAAGAGATCATATAAAACGTATACCGAAAATTGAAAGTCATTATTTAAGAGCACAAACAACACGGGAATTCATTGATGGAGGAAAAACTATATCTGACTTACATAGAGATTATGTGAATGAGTGTAAACAAGATGGACGCAACTTTGGAAACTACGTAATGTACAGTCGTATTTTTAACGGTGAATTTAACTTAGGATTTTTTGTGCCAAAAAAAGATAGATGTGAGTTATGTGTAGCTTATGAAAATGCAGTTGCTGAAAATAAACTGCTGCTCAAGAAAAAATATGATGAACATTTAGTTGATAAGATTTTATCCAGGGAAGAAAAAAAACAAGATAAGAAAGCCCTAGAGGCAAACAAAAACCTGATTGTTTCTGTATACGATTTACAAGCAGTTTTACAGGTACCTCGTGGTGATGTTTCTGTTTTTTATTATAAGAGCAAATTAAATAATATGAACTTTACGATAAGCAAATTGAAAGCAGAAGAATCGGGAAAAAAGAAGAAAAGGCAACAGACAGAAGATGATAGTTACAATGGAGACACTATTGTAAATAACAGTATTACCGATTGTTATTTTTGGCACGAGGGTCAGGGTAATCGGGGTGCAGATGAGATTGGTAGCTGTTTGCTTAAATACATGGAAAAAGAATTGCATGATTACGAGGGTGACCAACCAGTTGATATAGTTTTTTATTCAGATAACTGTTGCGGCCAAAACAAAAATAAGTTTATTGTTGGATTGTACATGTATGCAATACTGAAGTTTAGTAATTTAAATTCCATTAGTCATAAATTTTTGATAGCCGGACATACGCAAAACGAAGGTGATGCTATCCATTCGGTAATCGAAAAGCAAATAAAACGTTCCTTGAAAACTGGTCCAATTTACGTGCCAAGCCAGTACGTACAAATCATTAAAGAGGCTAAGAAAACTGGAGAACCACTAAGAGTAAATGAACTATCACATACTGATTTTATTAATTTAAAAAGATTAGTTAGTGATCTAGGTATTACTACTTTAAGTAAGCTAAAGATTTCTGAAGTTAAAATGATGATGATTACCAAAGACACACCAAATATTTTGAAGTACAAAACGTCTTACACTGACATTGAATGGTCAGAAATTAATTTACTTTCTCGAAATAAGAAAATAATAGTTCCTGATCCAAAACAAGTTTATGCTGCTAAAATAGAGATTAAGGAACGGAAGAAGAATGACTTAATGACATTACTTAACAACAACCACATTCCTAGTTTTTATTTTTATAATAGTTTATAATTTTAAAGCTTAATTTTTTTATTACACTGTCTACTCTCGTGTTATTGAACAGTTGATTGTTTTAAGTAAGTACTTAAATTATTTTATTTTGATAGAAGGTAATTTTTATTAGACTTACTGTTACAAATTGTGATTTTAAATAAGTATTGAAGTTCCTACATTATTTAATTTTGATAGAGAATTATTTATTTTTCAGTTAAACCGTTGAAAATTATAAGTGCCTTAATTTGTTATATTTTTCAATTTTAGTTTTAGTTTTAATAAAACTGTTGATTGTTTTGAAGTACTAGATTATTTAATTTTGATAAGATGTTGTTTATTTTTCAGTTACAAGTTTGATAATTTAATTGTCTTTATTTAATAAGACATTTCAAAGTCTGATATGTGTGTACTACACGTTATATTTAAAAATTGATTGTATTTCCTAATAAGTTAAACATACTTGTGTCATTACAATAAACAAATTAAAACAAAACTTTGTATTTTTTGTACATATAGTGTCACAACCCGAATTTTTTCCATTTTTTTTTCAGGTATTTCAGATTACTAATAACATGAATTTATAGAGCTTAAAAAATCATTATAACTCGCTGAAGAACGTTTTCTTCTAAAATTGTTGGTTTTTTAATTATGATCCAAAAAGTAAATAAATTAAGCAGGGTAAACTTTAAATGTCTTTCCTGAAAAGTTTAGTTTTTTTAGTTGTGACGTTATTTGAGCGGAGGTGAGACACAATAGAAATTATCTGAATGATATTGAAAACCACATCAAAATCCATTATCTAGTTTAGAAGATCTAAGCGTACAGTACGATCAACGTAACTTGACCGGATTGAAGTTAGGTTTTTACAACGACCATACAGCCCGTTGGGTTTTTATCACTTTCGCGCATGTCATAGAGATGCGACCCTAAAATTACTTACGAAAACGACTAAATATGTTTAATCGATTAAAAATACTAACAACATTTTAATTCAACAATATAAAAACACTATTTAAATGAGGTCATAAAAGTTTAAATTTAGAACAGTTACAGTAAATACTAAAGAAACTTTGAAAAACAATTTCTTTACGAAAATAATCACAAAAAAACATGAGTTAGTAATACTAATTATGACAATGTAATGCGTAATCGCATCTCTAATTTTCTCGGTTTAGTTACCGCCCCCGCACCCCGCTTCCTGTCACCATTTACTTCCAAAAAATGCATCTGCGCAACCACTTGTCGCCTACTTCAGTCCGGCCTAGTTACGTTTGATTCAACTGTAGGTACATGATAGATATGAAAGGTACGTTGGTCACTCGATAGGCTTTGAGATGCTCCTAATTTAAAAATGGAACGCATCTATACTATACCATTTTTTTTAATATAATGCAAGTAGCCAGGTTGCTGATCGGTTTAAAAAAATAATGAGGTTCCAGTCATTTTACTACGACTGTTCTCGTGTTATTCCTTGCAACGGTGGAGCTATGATATTTTATGATTTTAAATTTGGTTTAACTGAAAAACTTATCAGTGTAAGGGGAGTCTGCCCCATATCTCGAGCAACAGTTTTTAGATGGTTCAGTGAATTCAAAAGGGGTAAAACTAACCTCGAAGATGACCATAGAAGTGGTCGCCATTAACTGCAGAAAATGCGTGGACTATTGAAATGATGGTGCGAGAAGACCCACGAATTACTTACTCGGACATCGAGAAAATTCTTGGAGTTTGTTCGAGAAGCGTTTTGCATCAACATCTTAGAGTGAGAAAGTTTTTTTTTGTTGTATTCCGCATTTGCCCTGAGACACTGAAAAACAGAACCGTGTTGATTGGAGCCGCGAAATGCCTCTATGATTTGAAAACGGTACGTGGTTTCAATATGATCCGGTGTGTGTATGTGTCAGGATGTTATTTATCTATAATATGTATGTATTTAGAAATTTAGAAGTAGGTATGTTTATCAGTTGTCTGGTTTCAATAGTACAAGCTCTGCTTAGTTTGGGATCAGATAGCATTGTGTGAGTTGTCCTAAGATATTATTATTATTATATATACATATAGTGTAGAGAAAGCCATAATAAAAAAAATAATACAATTAATAAGTAATATTAGGGTTTAGAATGGTTATATAAATCTGATTTTAGAACTACATACTCACAATAAAATATTAATAAATCGTTATGATCTATTGCTTTAAACTGGTCTTCTTAATTGAAGATTGCAGCACGCGATCCTATGGCCTAAATATGAGAAATAATATATAGTCTTTGGTCTAAATACTCATATTTCTTGTTAATTAATTGATGACAGATTTGTTAACATTCCATTAGAATGGGTCCGCCCATTGGAATGGAAACATAACGAAGCTCATCGCAGATGCAACTGTAATATATATTAATATGAATTACCTACGATATATTTTCTACACAATTTTTTGAGTGACGACGCAGTTATAATATATATTTCTATGACGTCACCAACATAAATCGTAACTCATATTATTGCATACTAATATAGGCCAACCATCAATGAAATGAAGGCAAAATATATATTATAGCATCGTCTCCGTATGTGGTAGCTTGTTATAATATATATTACTAGCTGTGCTCCGCGGTGTTGCCCGCGGTTTATTAGCCTATGTGTTAATCCAGGGTGTCAGCTAACTCCATACCAAATTTTATTAAAATCGCTCCAGCCGTTTAGACGTGAAGAAGTAACAAACATACACACTCACATACTCACAAACTTTCGCCTTTATAATATTAGTGTGAAGTGTGATAGTACGATATATTTCCCTTGGTCACGAGACAACTAGAGAACGAATTTTCCGATTTCATTCATTCTTTTTTTTAGTTTTCTAATACCTTGTAGAAGGTTCTTACATAAAAAAAATAAGAAAATAACGAAAAAAAATAACAGGGCGGTACGAAGCTCGCACAGATAGTATTATTATATTATAGCTACGTGTGTGATGAGCTTTATGTTTAGAATTAGGAAGTTGTCATTTTCGGGTTTTTTAATTTTAAGGAAACACAACAACAAGAAATAAGTCGCTTTCACATTTTTAGGGTTTCGTAGCCAAAATGGCAAAAAACGGAACCCTTATAGTTTCGTCATGTCCGTCTGTCTGTTTGTCCGTCCGTATGTCACAGGCATTTTACTCAGATACTACTCAATTAATATTAATGAAATTTGGTGAAAAGGTGTCTTCTAGTGGCCGCCACTTAGTTTAATAGCTAAATAATTAAAATAAATATGTTTAGGGGGCACTCCATACATGTAACAGAAGCTGTTTTTTAAAACATTATAAGGTATTTAATAAACTTTTTTGATTGAGTGAATATTTTTGGAAATAATCGATCCGTAATTAAGTTATAGTATAATAGGTATAGAAAAACTGCTTTTCTCATCAAAAGGGCGTAAGTGCCATGAACATACGCTCTTCTGCTGATGCAATTATTTAAGGCTGCGAAACCCTTGCCCGGTTTTTTATTAATATTAGTTTGGATTACAATGCGATGTTGGCACGAAGTAAAATGTAGAGACAAACTCATTTAGACGTCCTAAAATCATGCTTTTTTCAACTTATAGGAACAAAACATACTTTTATAGTAATTTTTACAGGCATTTCTTGCCAATTACTTTATTAAATTTATTACAATAATTAAACTATCTTAAAAATTAGAGGTTTAATAACATAGTATAGATAGACCGGATAGATGGTTCAATTCCGGCCCCGGTTTGGCGTACGGAAGTCTTGGGTTCGTTTCCTGGGTCTGGACTTAATTTTTTTTTCTATCTTTCAAAAATAATAATATATTATTATCTTAATAATAATATCTTGGGACAATTCACACAACGCTATCTGATCCCAAACTAAGCAGAGCTTGTACTATGGAAACCAGACAACTGATAAACATACTTATATATTTCTAAATACAAACATTTTATAGATAAATAACACACAGACACAATAAACCATCGTGTTCATCACACAAAGTTTTATCCTGGGTAGGGATCGAACCCACAACCTCTTGCAGTCGGATACACTCCCACCGCGCCACAGAGGCAGTATTGTAATAAAACAATTATTAAAAAAAAAAAAAAATTATATTGTATTAAAACCTACTTTTGGCTTTGATATAAAATAAAAAAGAATACATTTATCTAACTGGTCACAATACTCACAGCTGATTATCTATCGTTTGATTTGATTAAAAAATGATAAGCAAACACGTTGCAGCGTGCATTCTGTGTGCTTATGCATTATTTATTGTAAGTATACAAAGATAATTGTGGTTCTATTATAGACTTTGGCATTACGTAGTAAGTAGGTATGTAAGATGCCGCTTGGTAGGTATTGTAGCCATCAGGCCAGCTCTTAAGCAGGTACCGGGGGTGTTCCTCAGAACTGTTGTCAGACTATTAAAATAAAAGAATCGATTGTCTATAAAGTCTGTTTACTGACGATAGTTGAACGTGACAACATAATAAGAAAATACTGATGGAATGGTTTCATTTTTCAAAAGAAAATTTTAATTTTATTTGTTTGATATATATTTTGTATGGATATAGAGAAGGAGGTAAATGGAAATCACAATTGAATTGATCAAGTTACATTTATTTGTACGCATAAATACAATTATGTAAATTTTTATTTGTTTATTTTTACAATGGAACGCCTCAGAGCGAGGTAACGCCTCATTTTTTTCGTGCGTTCAGCCGGCTCCGTCGAATTATAAGACGTTGTCACGTCAAAACTTGTGGATTTCTCCAAAGCTAATATTATGTTTATTATCCTACTAAATACATAATTAACATATCACATTTCTTAACAACTTAGTATTACTATTTTATTTATATCAAATCACATTTTAAACAACCCGAATCGGTCGGCCATGAAACTCGCTATTCACCAATGACATCTCTCTCTTTTTATGAGTTTCATCTACTACAATGACGTCTAACTTGAGAGGTGGATCCTCTTTAACCCACCTGCCACAGTACTGTAGCAGTGAAGCCAGCTCTTGAGCAGGTACTACGGGGGCTGTTCCTCAGGAACCGGTATCGGGCTTATAAATAAAAAACTGAAGAGTTTGTTTATTTGTTTGAAGGCAGTAATCTCAGGAACTACTTGTCTGAATTGATGTTTTTTTTGTTGTGTAGCCCATTCATCGAGAAAGGCTATAGGTTATATAACATCACGCTAAGACCAGTAGGAGCAGAGCAGCAATTAAAAATGTAGCAAAAACGGGAAAATTGATGCATACGAAGTTGCGCGGGACAGCTTTTTAGCTAGTTAAAGATATTTCCCAATGTGAGAATATTAAGTTTATTCCTGAAATATCTTGCTTATATACTTATCTCAATCATATACTATACACCCTCTTAAAGGACTGATGCAAATTATATTAATAAAAAGTTGGAACATAAGATAGACTAAAATTAGTCATAACAGGTACGACATAGTCGGAGTATTACAATAAAGGTAAACTATATGTGCTATCTTGTTTGCATCTTTTTTGTGCAGGCTTGTTTTATAATTTTGGATTTATTTTTATTTAATACTCTTGAGTACAGCTATTGTCAAGTACTGAAAATTTAAAAAATAATGGTTGATAACTAACTTTTTTAGTATGACAGTTATATTCATGTTGATTTCATGCATTTGCATAAGATGAGCCCTTTCATTTGATACCCATACTGCAGTATTCAAAACAACTTGTTTTTCACACCTTATTATTTTGACATCTCACAGCCGCCATGTTTCTTTTTTTTTAAAAAACACTTGGGCGGTCAAGATCATTCTTGTTCAGTCTTAATTATATAAATCCGTTTAGTGATTTGTCAGATATGAGGTGATAAAGAATATTATATACTTAAGTGCGAAAAACATAATCCTTCTTACAGTCGGGTAAAAATGAATTCATATTTTATTTATTTATTTATTTTATCCAACTTATACTAACAGACAATCCAACCATACAAGTTTTAAGATAAGTACATGACATATTATTTAGTATAAATCAATGAAATTATACAATAATATCAGTTTAAATATATTTCCCTTGGTAACGGTATAACTAAAGAAAGACTTTACCAATTTAATTCATTATTTTTTTTTTAGTTTTCTAATAGTCATTAAAACGTTCATACCTAAAAAAATTACGAAGTTCACCGGGATACGTAGTTAAATATAAAAACAGGATAAAAAAGCAAACTATAATTTATCATTTCTCAAAAGTAGGCCGACATACAAGGGTGACCATGAACCGAATTCTTTAAGGATAAATACTTACTAAAAACTTAATGCGTCGTCGGCGTCGTTGGTAATGATTCAACATTAAACGTCTTTAATTCTACGAACTTATTATATTGGTTTCGTGGTTTCTACATTGTCATGTACTAAAGGAATGTGTACTTTAATACTATGAGTTTAAAGTTAAATTTTGCAATGTTTATGGTTTAACTTTGGATTTAAAATACTTGTAAAGTGATCGTTGCCGGAGCTGCCCAGATTTAATTTTCTTACGTTTTATCTTTATACTAGTTAGGTACTAGTTATTTTTCTCAGTAATGTTTTAGTCAAAAGCTTTCCCGCAAGAATAATAAGTAGTAACAATAATAGCCATTCACATTACATGATTTTACATACATTATAAACGAATAGCTTTCGCCGGCGGTTCCGCCGGCGTGGATGTCGGTTATCTCGATAAAAACTATCATATGCCCGGGATTAAAACTATCTCCACACCAAATTTCATCTAAATCGGTTTAGCTGTTTGAGCGTGAATGCGTTACAGACTGACAGACAGAGTTACTTTTATATTTATTATATTAGTATGGATATTTTATATTAGCTTGTAACAAATCGAGTCGTTTACTGAACAACTCAAAAAAAGCACATCAACTAATACACAATGAAGTATCTGGTTATTTCCCATAACTAAGGTGCGATTTGTAAAATATTTTGTAATGTACGTGCAATACATTTTTTTTTATATATAAAGATAACTTGCAATGTGGGATTGAGTCCCACATCTATTCACTAGTTATCATGTTAACCCCTCCAGCGAAGCTCTAAGGCTTGTATTAAGAGTGGGTTCACGTCGGTAGTATAATGGGTAGGATTCGAAACCGCGACCTCAGTATTGCGAGACCGATGCCTTAGCCATTAGGCTGCCGCCGCTTCAACTTGTTATTTTTATTTTCAAATTCTTTTGGTGCAATCAAAAACATTATTAGGATCGACATAATTATATCAAGTGATTGCATTACCAGTGAAAGAGTAATTACTAAGTGTTCTGTTCGGTAACCCTACGAGTCACTTACATGTAATTACAAAGCGTGTCAAGGCCAATCCCTGTTCATTCATAACTCATATTCACTCTACAATTAACTGTATCGTATTCTTGGAAGAATACAATTAATGTTTTTGCTTTAGACTGTCAGTTAAAATGAAGGAAAATTTGTGAAATAAATATATTAATCAAATAGAACCCTACGCTATTGAAATATACAACGATATTCTTGGTATTATACAAACCTGAAAGTAGTTCGCTCAGAATCAGTAACGCAGTTCACTACGTTAGTTTTTGGACCATGTTATATTTATCAATTAATATTTAATTAATCATTAATTTTTTCACTGAACTTCATCTACAATTTGTCTTAGGCATTTTGTAAAACGTATAAATTGCCGACGCCGTTTGTACAAAGCCGTGTTATGCTGTTTGACTGCGACCTATATAAAAATGAATTCTTATTTCCCTTGATCACGAAATAACTAGAGAACGACTGTACTGATTTCTTTCATCTTTTTTAAAACTCTGTAGAAGGTTCCTACGTAATAAAGCTTTTTTTTAAAAAAGGTTGTCTGTAAAGTCGGTTTACGGACGATAATTTATGTGATAATTCGTCAAATAAAAACATTGATGACCTACCTATCGCCATTCGCATTGCTTAGCAGCCAGTCAATAAAGTTAGTCCCAATTTTATCGCATGTCGCTACAATCGCTATTCGCTGTTGCTTAGCAACCAATTAAAAACGTGACTGCTAGGCAACAAATCAATTATGAGACCGTTGCTACACGTCACTTTTTTGTGTGGGCGCTTGGTCAAATTTAAGACGTTATCACGTCAAAAATTAAGAAAAAGACGAAGTATAAAATGGCGAGGCGAGCGAAGTTCCTTCATAAGATACTCATAATAAGGTACCTACTTGCTGGGTATACGTATCACAATAACTGCCGTAATAATCTGTGCTTATCCCCTTAGGCCACTAGTTATGTCAATTACATCTACAATTCACACATTCATATATCAAAATAAATTCCTATCGACCCCAATTTAAAATCATGGTTTTCCTTCAAATCGTCAACGCATGGTTAACACAAATAAAAGTATTTCTACAACCAATTATCGTTTTTATTACTTACTCATAGTGTCGATAGTTGGATGAAGGTTTATTGTAATGTGTTGAGCCTGTGTTCGCCTTTGCACAGATAAGGTGTGAATTACGTAATATTAAAACAATTAACGTCTAAAGACTGTTATCAATGAACGTATCCCGAAGCTATTTATTATTGCATTTCAATAAATTATTTCAAGTATAAGTAGTTAGGTAGATACAAAACATTGTGAATAGTTAATAATGATACTAGTTTTCTTTGTGGTTATGTCTACTTCTGGTTGCTTAGTTCTTTTTTATACTTAGGTACTACTAAATAAAGAAATGAGCAACAGAGCACGAGAGAATTTCATGATTCCTACGAGTATATAACACTACATTTCTACAAACTATCTTTAATTTAACAAACCTTTAACCCAGAAGTATAAATTTCTTAAAAAAGTTTGTTAGTTTTCTTAGATCGGCAATTATGATTGAAGAAATTTTGGCCAATATTTAAGCACATATAGTTTTTACCTTTGTTGTAAGTAGATGCTCCTACTTTAATGTACCCACTAAGGCTGATTTTGCTTTATCTCATGTTTCAACTTTTTGATAATACAATTTGCATCAGTCCTTTAACATGGTGTAGGTATAGTATATTAGTCGCAGCACCTTACCCCCATATCAAGTTTATAAACATTCAAACATTGTAAAATTGGCAATTTGAAAAGAGTGGCCGCGAGTTTTTATTGCCAGGTTCTTTTCTCCGGCTTTACCTATTGTTTGCGAACTTGGCATTACATGTAGAATCCCGACGTATCACAAGAGTTGTTTTGCATCCTAAGTGAATAAAGAATTTTGAATTTTTTGAAAATTGGTTTTTCTTCGACAACCTCTTCTGAAACTGCAATGTTAAACGATAACAGTTGCGAAAAACGAAAAATGTATCGTCTTAGGCAACTGGTTGTGAATCTCAGTTGGCAATGTGGACGAAGGTACTTTTCCTACGAGCTTTCAAAGAAGAAATACTTGGGATTTTTTTCTAAGGTTTTTACCAAGATGATGACTAAATGATCCCCATGAGTGACGATCACGGATCTCTTGCGCACGCTTCTATGACTAACGCTGATGTTGCATTCATTACTTGAAACAAAGAAATGCAGCCAAACGTGGTGTGTTATCTAGTAATTTAATATATACTTATATAGATTGTGAATCATCTTGCTATAAGTATTCTAACTAATGTATTGGTAAATATTAAGCGTTGGTTACTGACTTTATCAGTAACAAATCTATACTAATTTTATAAAGCTGAAGAGTTTGTTTGTTTGTTTGTTTGTTGGAACGCGGTTATCTCAGGATCCGAATTGAAAAATTCTTTCTCTGTTGGATAGCCCATTTATCGAGGAAGGTTATAGGATATATTACATTACGTTACGATCAATAGAAGCGGAGCAGCAATGAGAAATGTTGCAAAAACGAAGAAATTTTACGCAGACGAAGTTGCGCGGGACAGCTAGTGTTTTATAAATGCGAATGGGACAACTCACACAACGCTATCTGATCCCAAACTAAGCATAGCTTGTACTATGGAAACCAGACAAGTGATAAACATACTTATTTATATATATATATATATATATAATATATATATGTGTATATATATATATATATATATATATATATATATATATATATATATATATATATATATATATATATATATGTATGTATATATATATTTCTAAATACATACATATTATAGATATATAACACCCAGACACAGAATAAACCATAGTGCTCATCTCACAAAGTTTCATCCTGGGTGGGGATCGAACCCACGACCTCTTGCGTAGCAGTCGGATACACTCCCACCGCGCCACAGAGACAGTCACATGGATATTATCATCTTTCGATTCTACCCGTATGTCGATGGACAACTATGAACAAAATCTGGTTATTGTGACTTGGCGGACTTTTTAAAGGGTAATAATGATTACTATAAAATACTAGCTGACCCGCGCAACTCCGTCTGCGTAAATTTTCCCCGTTTTTACAACATTTCTCATTGCTGCTCCGTTCCTATTGGTCGTAGCGTGATGTTATACAGCCTATAGCCTTGCTCGATAAATGCAACCCACCAAAAAAATTTTTTTTCAATTCGGACCAGTAGTTTCTAAGATTATCGCGTTCAAACAAACAAACTGTTCAGTTTTATAATATTAGTATACTTAGATGTAGTAGGTACGTACATTGTTTTGATGAAATGAACAATTTTCCCAGCGAACGCCAAATAAGCAAAATGTTTTATACCTTGAGTTACATTATTGCAATTATCGTAAGGATTTCTAATTTTTTTGACAGTAAAATATAGGTAGCCTATGTTACTCCCCTGTAGCTTTCTAATAGTGTTTTTTTTTTAAATCGTTCTAGTAGTTTTTAAGTTTAACTGTTACAAACAAACAAAAATCAAATCTTTCCTCTTTAAAATATTAACTTAGATTAGTTTGGCGCAGAACAAACAAGGAAATACGGCAGCTATTCTGTGGGCTATAAGGCTTGTATTCTCGTATCAAGGCCTAGGCCCTGTTGTCACTTAAACATCAATACAATCAATGAAAACCAGCGCTGACTCCAGTAGCAATACTGGAGAGGCAGCACAATGCTGAGTGAGATCCAATTTTTTACACACAAGTCAAGTTTTTCTATTTTTAAAGTATTGTTCGTAAGATTACTAAAATTGGATCTCACTCAGCATTGTGCTGCATCTCCTGAGTGAGATCCAATTTTTTACACACAAGTCAAGTTTTTCTTTTTTTAAAGTATTGCTAGTAATGGATCTCACTCAGCATTGTGCTGCCTCTCCAGTATTGCACAACGTTTATTTTTTACACAATACATGGAAATCTTTCCATGTATTGTGGAAAAAATAAACGCTTTTTCTTTCTTTCTTCTTTTTCTTTAATGATAAACAAAATAATATTTTCTTATCTCTTTTTCTTCTTACGAAAATCTAGCTAATATTACAGCGAAATTCTACCACTGTCAGGCAAAAAACAAAATCCTACCTACCTAGTATTTACCTAGACATGAATGGTTTCCATAATTCAAAGAAGGATCTTATTTGTTTCACTAAAGAATGACTTGTGCCTTTAATTTACGTCATACGCGTAGGCTCTGACTGCGTACGTACCTACGTAGGTATACTTATACGTAATTTATATCTTATAAATAAAATGCTCGTGTCACAATGTTAGTTACCATACTCCTCCGAAACGGCTTGACCGATTTTTATGAAATTTTATATGCATATTCAATAGGTCTGAGAATCGGCTACTATCTATTTTTCATACCCCTAAGTGATAAGGGTTGTCCACCCCTAACATTTGTATCTATACTATCACACTAATATTATAAAAGCGAAAGTTTGTGAGTATGTGAGTGTGTATGTTTGTTACTTCTTCACGTCTAAACGGCTGAAGCGATTTTAATAAAATTTGGTATGGAGTTAGCTGACACCCTGGATTAACACATAGGCTAATAAACCGGGCAACACCGCGGGGCACAGCTAGTAATATTATAAAGCTGAAGAGTTTGTTTGCATTGATAAAATATTTTATTGTTAGATAGCCCATTTATCGAGTAAGGCTATAGGCAATAACATCACGCTACGAGCAATAGGAGCGAAGCAGCAATTAAAAATTTTGAAAAAACGGGGAAAATTTACTCAGACGAAGTTGCGCGCGTCGGTTAGTGACATAATATATTTTATACCTATCTCTTCTAAACTTGTCACATTGTAATGTAGAGTCATATAAATTCTCACAACTCATTTACCCAGGATAATTTTTTGGTGGGGGTTTTTGTTTTGAGTTAACTTTGGCCAGTGAATAGTCCGCACGTTGGGGGTTTAAAGTACAATTGAAAATTTTGAGGATAATTTTATGCGGGTACTATGACCTTATATGTAACGACGTGAGGCCAAAAAAACTTGTGTACCATTATTATTATATTAATTATTTCGAGGGGATTTCTACCCCCAAATGCCTCCCTAGCAGGGATGTTACGTAGCTTCGACTCCGACTCCGACTCCGAAAGGTCGGAACTTTCGATAGATTTTACACCACCGACTTTGGCTGTGACACTTTTAAATCGGACGTCAAAGCATTGGTTCTACCTGAAGCTGACAGCGGCGCGGGCGGCCGCTGCTCAGCGGTAATCTCAGGAACTACAGGTCCGAATAGAAAAATTCTTTCACTGTTGGGTAGCCCATTTATCGAGGAAGGCTATAGGGCATAGGCTATATAACATCACGCTACGACCAATAGGAGCGGAGCAGCAAAGAAAAATGTTGCAAAAACGGGAAAAATTTACGCATACGAAGTTGCGCGTACCAAGAAAGCTTTAGGCAAGGGCGTCACCAGTCGATGGACCAGGTGATGTCAATCACATTTCTAGGAATTACAAACAACAATATAAACAAATAACTTATTTATTTTAAACTTTAATTAACAAAGACGTCAATTAAAGACTCTAATTAATCTTGTATTTATTATGTAACTTTGTTAAAAATCAATTTATTTACGATTCATTTGGGCGAGGTCTATTCCAATTAGTTGTTTTTAGTTAATAAATATGATGAGGAAAATAATTGGAAACAAACAAAGTCGTTAACATAGACTACTATGGTCAAGGAATAGACGAAACCGTGTCGTAAATATTAATTAAGTATACATTTTATTATAAATATGCCACTTGGAATAAAGCATTAAGTTATTTTTAAGTACTTAACATACTTCAGAAAAGTGAATTCTGTAAAGCTCTGATGATGGTAATAACTGTCGGATTAAATGGAAATATTGTGCGTAATGCATGTTATTATTCCAATTATGCCGTCCAGTTTAGTTTTATAGACCTTTATCTATCGCTGTTCTTAAATCTTCCAAAATATCTTAGGTGGCTTGACTGATTCGAATAATCCTTTAATTGCTTTCCTCACCTCAATTAATTTTCTTTTATTTTATTTTTTTCTATGGCATCCTCTGGGATGCCATAGAAAAAAATAAAATAAAAGAAAATTCAAGTGTCCGCTAGTAATGTCAAAATAATAGTTTTATTAAAACACATTTGCTCGTAAAGGGTCTCTTATGTCACCAATTTCCATATCGTAATGGATCTCATCACGCACATGTGCGTTATTGTAATGTAAAACGCACGGCTTATCAAGATGCTCCGTCTAAAACGGACGGTACTTTTTTAAATCTTAGCAAAGAGTTTTTATATCAGAAAAGTGGTCAACATTTTATGAATACAATTAACTTTGGGAGATAAAATATAATAAATAAACATTTAATTCTTTAGTTTAATTAATTTTGACCATAAATTACAACCATTTATCTGTAACAAAACACAAAAATATTATTTTACTTTATTAGTAATACTGGCTGTATTGTGCTGTCTTAAAAAAAAGTGCCGATACGCGCGCATCGCTAATTTGTGTACAAATAATAATTAGAGTTGTAAAAATGGCGGCAAACTGACATGTCGCTATTTTTACAGTTCCTTAAAGGTTATAATAATAATATTTTGGGACAACTCACACAACGCTATCTGATCCCAAACTAAGCAGAGCTTGTATTTGTGATAACTGGACAAGAACGAGACTTTGTGATCGATAGAAGAAAACTAGAAAGAAATTATACTTGACACTGGCGTATGCACATAATGTGCGAGCCATAATTTCTACCGATTAATATTGGAGGAAGAGGAAAAAAAAAAAAGTAAAAATTATTCCGCGCGCTTTTTCTTTTCGCTGTATTGTTTTTATTACCTCGCAAATCCATACTAATATTATAAATGTGAAAGTAACTCTGTCTGTCTGTCTGTTACGCTTTCACGCTCAAACAGCTAAACCGATTTAGATGAAATTTGGTATGGAGATAGTTTGAGTCCCGGGGAAGGACATAGGATAGTTTTTATCGCGATAACCGACATCCACGCGGGCGGAGCCGCGGGCGAAAGCTAGTATGTTATAAAATGTAGTATGACATACGTGCGCTTTGATAATAACAGCAATATCGCCTCAGCTACAATTTTCAACTTACCCCACTTATATCCTATTGCACTATTACTAAATGCATATTAAAGGATTATAGTAGGTACCTAGGTACTGATATGAAATAGGTACACCGTTTTTAACACGCCTTTATTAGCTTCATTTTATGTCTAGATGTTAGTATGTAACGGAATCTTTGAACGTGTTTTTCATCCATTTCAGAAAGTCGGGTTAAATTGAAGCTGTGTGGCACCGGCTTAAGAATAGTGCCACCCCATCTCTTCCCGTGGGTGTCGTCAAGGCGACTAAGGGATGTCACACGGGAGGACGGGCAGCAGCGTCCTCTGCGTATTTCAAGCCTTACTGCGATCGCTAACCCGCTCGCCAAGCGTGGCGATTTTGGCAATTACCCAGGAACTAATAAGTAGGTTCTACTGGGGAGACCCGTGCCCAGCAGTGGGACATCATATGGGTTGTTATGTATGGGTTAAATTGAAACTTCATATTCTTATCCAGTACCGATAAAAAGAGATTTTTGAAAATTCATCCCTCCTAAGTGGGTAAAATAGTGAATATAAGTTTATATGAAACTTCGCCAGTTTTAAAGTTAGATGTTTGGAATTTTGTATTTGGCTTATTGGTTTAAAATAAAGCAAAACATGTTTCGCATTTTTGAAAAATCCACCCCGAAGGGGTAAAATATACCTACAACTAAAAAATGAATAATAGTTTAAAAAAACTTGTCCGTGTAACGATATTGATTTATAATCACCCCACGCTATTTTACAATAAACTGATTATTTTCTTAATGACTCTTTTTAAACTTATTGAAAATTATTACATTTTTTGTCTGTTTGTTCCGGCTAATCTCCGAAATGCACTTTTGCAACACGGATTTTGACGGGATTTTTTTACGTAGTAACTTAGGCTTAACGCTAACGTGCTTAGGGAGTTAGCAGCACTGCAACTTCACAGGGACGAAGTCGCCGGCACAGCTAGTGAGATATAACATTTTAGGTGTTACGAAGTTTAATAATTAATATGAGTGCAATCAATGATTCACCAATAAGGACAGCTCATTATACCGGATAGCAATGGCCGAATTCGCGTCGCCATCTTCGTTCAAAAACAAGTTCCCATGGTTACGAAATTTTCTCTTTCGAATAATTAATTATCCATTGAGCCTGTTTATTTTTATACTATTTTATATCATTGATGTCAAGTTATAATAATAATATTTTGGGACAACTCACACAACGCTATCTGATCCCAAACTAAGCAGAGCTTGTACTATGGAAACCAGACAACTGATAAACATACTTATATATTTCTAAATACATACATATTATAGTTAAATGACATCCAGACAGAATAAATCATCGTGCTAATCACACAAAGTTTTATTCTGGGTGGGGATCGAACCCACGCCCTCTATCGTAGCAGTCGGATACAATCCCACCGCGCCACAGAGGCAGTCACCAGTTATTTAGTGGATCATTAGGTTAGTCAGTAGCTTTAGTATTTTTTTATTTTAAAAGATAACTAGCAAAGTGGGATTTACGTCCCATATTACTAGCAATCCTGTTAACCCCTCCAGCTAAGCTCAATGGCTTGTGTTAGGAGGGGGTTCACGTCGGTAGTATAATGGGTAGGATTCGAACCCGCGACCTCACGATTGCGAGACCGATGCCTTAGCCATTAGTATCTAAGTATGTTTTTTTGTAGGTCCTTAATTAAATTAGAAAACCTTGATATCCAAGCCAAATTAAACTTAAACTTTGGGTGGAAATCATGACTTCGAATTTTTGGTTTTAAGGTAAATGCATCTAATAAGGGTCAAATTTTTTGAAATCATTGTAAATCTATTTTGGAAAGTGCTATAATTAGTAAGAGATCATGAGCAAATAAACTGTTTTTATTTGAAAATGATGTATTAATGGCCAGTTACTCACTATAAAAGTTTTTTAAAAGCTTGTCGATGGTACTTATTGGGCACCAGGGCTTTAAATAGGGTCCATATTTAAACTAAAGGTTTTTTGGATTATAGAGATAGATAGAGTTTTAGGTTATGCATTTGATACCATAAAAATGGTGATTGCAGTAGCACTCAGCTACTATTGCGTGAGAAATTTTTAAATACATAGTTAATGTAAAAATATTCAAATAGTGGCCCTTATATAGTCGTAAAAAATCTATACTCTGTATAATTATTATGATATCTAGTTTTAAATCAAACAAACTGTATTTCTAAGTATGATGGATGTAATTACATTTTGTCATACATATATTTATATCTCGGGCTATGCTCGGAGTTTCTCTTAGGGACAAAATCAGAAATGAGGTGATCCGGCAGAGAACCAATGTTATCGACATAGCCCACCGGATTAGCAAGTTGAAGTGGCAGTGGGCTGGCCATATTAGCCGAAGAACCGACAACCGTTGGGGTAAACGAGTTCTTGAGTGGAGACCGCGGCTTGGCAAACGTACCTAGTGTAGGACGCCCTCAAGCCAGGTGGAGTGATGATATACGCAAAACGGCTGGCAGGAGCTGGATGCGAGAAGCCGAAGATAGAACAAAGTGGCGTGCAATTGGAGAGGCCTATGTCCAGCAGTGGACTGCGATAGGCTGATGATGATGATGATGATATTTATATCAGTCATTGATTTTGTAGTACGGAACATAACCCATTGTGAACATTTCCAAAATAAGTTCAATTATATGTACCTAAGTATTACGTAATGACTCAGTCATCACATTTTTTATTGGCGAAGTATCACAGCGATGCGTGGACGCATTGACGCATGCCACAAAAAGTGGGTGTGCCCACATAGCATCAGCCATGTATTGTAATGTAAGTACCTACTACATAAATACTTATCAGTGCCGGAGGGTCCTAAAAACACAATTTTATTCGGTTTCCCTTTGAATTCTAGTTACTTATTATTGTAGGTACATTAGAAATTATGATCTCCAACTGGATCTCAGCATGGACAGCGTGGATACAACCATTCAGAAGTTTGCTGAAGCCCATGAGCATATACTTCACCATCATGTAAATGTTGAGGCAATCCAGCTCTTCGACAACACTGATCTAGTAAATAGACTTAAACGGACAAAACCATTTGAGTTAGTGTAGTGATGCAAGCCTTTTAAGTGTAGTGACAAGTGCTGCCTACGAACACGGGAATAAAGTGTCTTCGCTTTAACAACAGCTAAGAAAAAGTGTTAATGGACGCATTTTTAGACATATGTCTTTATAGCAAATTAAGTTAGAAAAAAATACTTATTAGTCACTAGGCTAGATTGTAATATAAATAAGGTTTAATGAAGTACTTTATTAGTAAAAAAAAAATTGGACTGTGAAAGTGAGGGAATAGAGTGGAGGACTATCGCGTGTTAATTCGCCGCTAGAGGCGCTAGTAGTAGAGCCAGGTGTCCGAAATGTCGAATCTTGTAAATGGATTGTGCGGGTATATTTCTAATTAGACTATTGTTTAGAATATTTTGCTATACCTGTGATGATTATGGAAAATAGGTCAATGAATATTAGTTCTTCAAAAGTACAGCTTGCGCATATTTACTTAACTGCCTTGTTTTATCTTTCGGAAACTAATATCCACCTTTTTTCTAATAAAATGGGGCAATTCTGCGGCATACTCGATATTTATACGGCACGGTCTTAAGGTATTACATATATTATTATGATTTGTATATAACTTAAACTTTGACAGCCAGTGCCGTAACAGTGGTGCCAACTAGTGAGCACAAAAATGGAGGCCCCATTGTGTCTGCGCATATAATATGTGTGCCAGAGGCGAAGGGTTAAAATTTGTCTTAGGTAACCCGATGCAAAAGTATGTATAGTTGTACACGGTTCTTTGTACCTTTAAGATTATGTAACTGGAATCCAAAGGGAAACCGAAAGTAACTGTGTTCTTAGGACCCTTCACCACTGATGTGTGCACTATAATACGTATTATTATTTAAATTTAACTAAGCATTTGAGAAAAGGAAGTGGTGTTAAAAATTGCTTGTGATTTTCAAACGTTTTAGCTTGTTATCAGTTAGATGTCTGTTTGTTGTATCGTAGGCTCTACTAGCTACCAAACTAGCACCCAAATGGATAGATAGTTGTAGGAGAAACCACTTAATTATTGGCACTTTAAGAGTAAATAATTAAATTTAGCTGTTGCCTCTAAATTCTTATATTGGTTATTGGTATAGTGTTGCTAATTTTGAACAGGAAAAGAATAGATACTATTTTACTTTATAATGCATACCGAACTTAGAAAATCAATATATAATAATAATATAATATCTTGGAACAACTCACACAACGCTATCTGCGCCACAGACGCAGCAATAAGCTGGTATAGATTTTGAAATAATTTATTTTTTAATGATAAAAAAATCTAAGAAATGTTGATATATGTATTTTAGAAAATACAACTGATTTTTAATTATGTGTTAAATGCTCTTCTGTTCAAATGCAATCCAAATTATAACCATGAATAAGATCTAAAGAAAATAGGCCAATAACAAAAAGAGGTTGCGAATTATTTGTAAGTAGGCATGGGCAGTGAGCGTTTAAGTCTTTTGACCTAAAGTCTTGGTCCCTTATTTATAACACGTTAAAAACAGCATTACAACTATTACATATGTTGTTCTATTTTGAAATATAATAGAATAATAGTAATAATAATGATATCTTGGGACAACTCACACAAAGCTATCTGATCCCAAACTAAGCAGAGCTTGTACTATGGAAACCAGACAACTGATAAACATACTTATATATTTCTAAATACATACTTAATTAAGATAAATAACACCCAGACACAGAATAAACCATCGTGCTCATCACACAAAGTTTTATCCTGGGTGGGGATCAAACCCACGACCTCTTGCGTAGCAGTCGGATACACTTCCACCGCGCCACAGAGGCAGTCAATGGTTTCACTGTAACAGACTTTGGAAAACAGTGACACTGTTTTCCTAAGTCAAATCTAAAGTGCCAATATTTGGACGAGTGCCAATAATTGGACGAGTCCCAACGATTGATGGTTTACCCTATAGTAGAGGCCTATTAAATCCGAACAGTTCTTACCTAAATATTTTAAGAGAGTAGATACCTAATTCTGTTACCATTCTAAGCATTGATTAGTTTGTTACAGTAGAATCAACGTATCTTTACCGGATTGAAGTTGGCGAAAATGGTTGCGCAGATGCATTTTTTAGTAGTAAATGGTGACAGGAAGCGGGGGCCGGGGCGGTAATTAAACCAAGAGAATTAGAGATGCGATTACGCATTACATTGTTATAATTAGTATTACTAACTCATGTTTTTTGTGATTTTCTTCGTAAAGAAGTTGTTTTTCAAACTTTCTTTAGTATTTACTGTAACTGTTGAACTTTAATGAACTTATATAGTATTTTTATATTGTTGAATTAAAATTTTGTTAGTATTTTTAATCGATTAAAAAGAAATAATCGTTTTCGTAAGTTATTTAAGGGTCGCATCTCTATGACATGCGCAAAAGTGATATAAACCTAACTTCAATCCGGTCAAGTTACGTTAATCCAACTCTAGTAACAGTTAAAACGGTCAAAACAATAAACCTATGAGTATAAATCCATTTATTTATCCCAGAAGTTTTTATGTCAAAGTGTAGTTGATTGTTTTCTTGATTAGGATGATCATTTCGCGGAATATAATGTGTGAGTATCTATGTGTGTGTACTTCATGAAGTACTTAGATTCCTTGATTAATTATGACTTTTTAATTTGTTTCACGTGTAATATGTAATGTATAGTACTGTTTAGTAGGTATATTACCTTTAATATGTTCGTAAACTTTCGTGTTTTGTACACAATATAAAGTTTTTCAAGCTACGGGTCTTAATCGCGTAAATATTTTATTTTAAGGCTAAATACCTTTGTCATTGCATGACGTTTCGACCGTTTTGCAACGGCCGTGGTCCCACTCCCGGGTATCTAAAATAAAACAAAGGTATTTAGCCTTAAAATATTTTTTTTACGCGATTAAGACCCGTAGATATGATTAGGTTAGATAGGTTAGTGAAAGTTATGACGTGGGTAATTAAACGTATATGGGTAAGTAAAAGAAAACGTTTTGCAAATCACATAAATATAAACAAGTGGTTATATTTCTATGATTTGGAAAACGTTTTCTTCATTTCGTTTGAGCCCCCCCCCCCCGTTCCTGAATAGTTTTTTTAAACCACTGAGTGGCAAACACGCTTTCGGCCAGCCTGATGGTAAGCAGTTTATGTAGCTTATGGATGTTTGCAACACCATAGGTGTCACTCGCGCGTTGTCGACCCTGTGAAACCTTTTTACTCCTGTTTTGAAGAAACCATGTTGTAGTCTTTTGGGTTTAAAGAAATAGACGGTGAATATAGAATGATAAAGTCATGCTCATCTATACTAACATTATAAAGCTGAAGAGTTTGTTTGTTTGTTTAAACGCGATAATCTCAGGAACCACTGCTCCGAATTGAAAAATTCTTTGACTGTTGGATAGCCTATTTATCGAGGAAGGCTATATGCTATAATATAATATCATGCTATGAGCAATAGGAGCGGAGCAGTAATGAAAAACGTTGCAGAAACAAGAAAAAAATACGCAGACGAAGTTGCGCAGGTCAAATAGTGTTTCATATTCGTGTAGGGTAGGTACTAGGTATAGCCAAGGACGTCATAGATTTCTGCAAATCCATGTAAGTAGATACTTCTATAATTTTGATGCCAAACCTAGTTAAAACACGATACTTTGTACTCCGCCCAAGATATGATTGTTATACTAGGGTCATACCCGTGACCACGGCGGCAATGCGGTCGAAACATCGGGCAATAAAAAAGGTTATAAGGACGACTGAAGTGCATGTTGGGCCACGCACAATGTAGGGTTCCGTAGCCCCCCCCCCCCCCCATCCGAATAATGCGGCTTAGGACTTCTACTGTACTGTTTTCTACTTTACATATAGTTGAGATACCTACCTAAAAAAAGCTCTCTTCAGTTTGTAGGCGTAAGTAATACGTGTATCCATGCAAAAAGACAGATTTCCAGCACTAACAGTCTCTGAGCTAAGCTGCGGACGGACGGAAACTATAAGGGTTCCGTTTTCAATTTTGGCTACGAAATTCTTAAAACGATAATTACAACTAGAACCTCACGTCCGTTACCCCCCCGGCCAAAAAAGGTTAAAACATACACAACTTTAGTCGGTAATTAAAAATAACTATAAACAGATCTATACCTATTGTTACTAAGACCTGCATTAGAACCTAACTTCTCTGTTTTTTACCTACGCAACAAAGAAGCTAGATTTTACGAAGCTATAAATATGTAGGTACTAAAATATGAATACGATATTTTAAACGAGTTCCCATAGTGTTGTAAAGGAAGTATTTTAATAGACCACGTGTTAAAATATAGATGCTTAAAGTAGGGTTCCGTAACTTTAAAGCAAAGCTCAATCAGTATTTTACCTCGTAAGTTTTTTACAGTGTTTTATGCCTATTATATTCCGCGGTCGCCGCGGCGGGCAACGGCACACCACCCGCCATGCATCTCTATAAACAACATAATTTATTGTCATATGTCTGTGTACGCGTGCAATGATAAGTGCCGCTTGACGCGCAGCCTCTCCCTGAACAGAAAAAAAACGTCAAACGCGACGCGAACGCGAGACGTCTCGCCAAACGCGACGCACAACGCCCCACGTCTTCGTAAACAAGACCTAACGCGTCTATGGTATTTAACTAGTTCTGTGTTTCGCTATGATCGATTTTCGATTGCAGTGCCATGACATGATACAATTAGAACTAACGTTATAGATTGGTTGCTAAGCAACCCGAATGACGATGTCATTATTGTTTTCTTATTACATTATCATGTAAAATTATCGTCCGTAAACCGACTTTACAGACAAATTTTCTTTTTTTAGCCAAAATGGCAAAACGGAGCCTTTATACCTAGTTTCCCCATGTCCGTCCGTCCGTCCGCACCTTTGCTCAGAGACTGTTAGCGCTAGAAGGCTGTAATTTTGGCATGGATACACCTCATATTACTTACGCCGACATGTGATGTGATGTGTTCATTTTTAGGGTTCTGTAGGCAAAATGAAACACTTATAGTTTCGCTATGTCCGTCCACAGCTTAGCTCAGAGACTGTTCGTGCCTGAAGGCTGTAATTTTGCATGGATACACATAGGTATTACTTACACCGACAAAGTGAAACTATAAAATCATAAAAAACTTTTTTTTGAGTGTAGGTCCCCTAAATGTAAAGTGGGGATGCGATTTTTTTTCTCACCTACCTCATCATATGAGGTATCATTAGATAGGTATTTTCACAATAACGGCTTTACAAGTTTACAAGTAACAGCTGATCAAATGAGAAGTGACAACATTTTCGTACAACTTCCTTTTAAAATTATTATTGTAAGTATGAAACAAATACAACAAAAAACCCACTTCTTAAACCGAATTTTTCGGATGGGGGGGGGGGGGCTACGGAACTCTTCATTGTGCCTAGCCCGACATGCATTTGCCCAGTTTTCTTTTAAAAGTTATATATTTATAGCTTTCTCAGAACGGAATCCCTAATTAATACCAGTTCACTCTTGTCTAGATTTTTTATACGAATAACAGATCAAATCAGAAACACAGAACACAGTTTTGAATGTTTGCCAATATTCAGAGCATTCGCATAAAATACATTTTAGTCTTTATCTTATTTTTGTTGTTTCTATTTCGTATCTGTTAGAAGTCTGAATAGATTTCCTGTTTCTAACGTAGCGTTATAATGACGTAAGACTTCAAATATAATAATTTTAATTAATCTTTGATTAAGAATAGTACCACCCCATCACTTCCCGTGGGAGTCGTCAAGGCGACTAAGGGATTTACCACCGGAGGGCGGGCAGCAGCGTCCTCTGTGTATTTTAAAGCCTTACTGGCGTAACGTAAACGTGGCGATTATGGCAATTACCCCCAGGGTATTGGGGAGACCCGTGCCCAGCAGTGGGACATTATATGGGTTGATATGTATGTATATGTAATTAGTGTCTAGATTCCTAATCCGGCATCTAAAATTGAGGCCCGACGTATCAGAAGAGTTGTTTTGCATCCTAAGTGAATAAAGAATTTTGAATTTTGAATTTTTGAAGCAAAGAACTGACAAAAAGTACGGTCAAATGGACATACTTTTTGAGAGGTAAAAAGACCCCTATCAGATGTTCTAGCCATAGTTATTCTAGCGCGCCATTTTCAACGAGTGTCAAACGTCAAAAATAGTAGCTTAATTTTTTTATAGGCTTACTGAGGGAATGCTCCATCTAGACATTATATAATCAAAGTTATTAATATTATAATCAGGGACGTAGCTTGCCTTAGATGGGCCTTGTATAAAAAAATGTTAGGGGCCAGGTGAGGTCAAGATTCAATGACCACATCTATAGATGACTTTAAGTTTTAGTAACATTATATAGTGACTGTAGTTTTCATTGTTATTATTATTTTAATATCTCTATAAATATTGTCCGAATGGAAGGACACACACAGATGAGATAAAAAAATCACACTCGCCCTTTACGTGTAGGGGAGGTGAGAGGTACCCTACAAATTTTATTTCACCACTTTATTGGCGTAAGTAATATGTATATCGCAGCCAAATTACAGTTTTCTAGTACTAAGGGTCTCTGAGCTAACCTGGGGACAGACAGACGGACGGACATATAATCATTTACATTTGATATTGTATTCTTTCTTCACCTTATAATTTGATGTGTTTGTTATTTATTTTTTTTAACTATTCTTGTATAATTTTCAACACAATGTAACATAAATAATAATAATATCTTGGGACAACTCACACAACATCATCTGATTCCAAACTAAGCAGCGCTTGTACTATGGTAACCAGACAACTGATAAATATACATATTATAGATAAATTACACCCAGACACAGAATAAACTATAGTGCTCATTACACAAAGTTTTATCTTGGGTGGCAATCGAACCCCTCTTGAGTAGCAGTCAGACACACTCCCACCGAAATTAAAATATATAGCGAAACTATAAGGGTTCCTTGTTCACTACGGATCCCTAAAAAGAAGTAGAAGGTGATGCCCCGTGCATCACCTTCTACTTCTGTAGGACTAGAACCGTTTTGGTTTTCCCCGACTAACCTTATTCGAATACCATGTCTACCGGACACAGGCTATACCCATAATCAAAGTAAATAAGTACGTAACATAAACAATAACATTCGAAGAACATCATTGACTAATCATCAACCCGTCAGTTGTTGTACTAATATAGTAAGATATAGTAAACGTGATGGCTTTACTAATGAGTAATCGTTCGGAGGGCTGCGCTTGCGGCTCTGACGTCACACATCTAAGTTGTTAGATAATTACTCACGGCCAGGTACTTCAATATGGGCAAAGTTCAATTCACGTTGATGATGCTTTAGGACGTACTTTTTATAATGCAAAAGTACGACGTAAATAAGACGAGAAGCACTTTTATTGTAATCTACAAATTGGATAAAATAGGAAATACAATGCTCAAGCATTGGTAATCATTGCTACATTACTTATGTAGTATAGTATTATATTATCTGTGCCTATGCAGAGGAACAACCTATCCCTTCTTGAAGCTAAATCTAAAACTAATTATAGTAATTTTTATAGGCATTTCTTGCCAATTTATAAGTACAATAATTTCATTTTTGAAAGATAGAAGAATTTGAAGTAATTCAACGTATTATTATACTTGGGCATATCCTAATTTAGGCAACGAGACCTGGTCTTCCGCATCCAGTCCCAGCAACCTCTTTTAGGTCGTTGGTCAATCTGGGTGGGAGTTGTCCTAGCATTAAGCAGTCTCCTCTCTAGGGCTTCGAAGAATTCGAAGTAATTCATCGTCTTTGGCAGTTAGGGCCAGCCCCTTAAGAGTACATAACCTGAGCGGCTATGGTGGCAACTTTGATTCTATATCCGATGACATTTTTAGGGTTCCACAATGTTTAAGTTGTTTGCTAAAAATATTTTCAATATATAAAGTCTCGTCGTGTTGTAAGGCTGGAAGTTCAGCGATAATTGTGCCTATAAATTTCGATTAGGTACATATTTAAATCTAAAATAAGACTAGTCAAGTATTCTAGAGACATGATGATACTATAGAAAGAGTGCTTTTATATTTGCGCACACACTGCGCAAGTAAGTATATTTAATCCCTGTCCGACCTGTTAATGTGTTGTTAGGTATCATGTTCCCATTCAAATTATGCATTTTTTTAAAATTTAATGACGAAAAAGTAACTTATTTTTTTACTTGATAGAAGTCATATGGGAAAACATGTAGAGGCGGAAAATATTGTTTTGATTGTAAAGAGGCTTTAAGCAAAAAATGTTTTTTGATTGAATATTAAAATTTTAGTAGTATATATTACCATTGTTAACAGAATACCTACACACCTCTTTCGGGTCGGACAGGGATTAATTAACACCTTGTATATCCTCCCTCTTAAATATCCGGGAATCCGCCTCAGCTCGTTCTATCCATAGAGCTGAGGTTAGGCAGAACCGAAGCTAAATACCTTGGATATAGTCAGAAAGTTTACGCAGTATGGAAAAAACAAAAAACAGATGACTATTACTCTTAATCGGAATTTAAACAATGTCAATGAGCTGTATGTCGTCATATTTATGACGTGTTATCTAATATGACCTTTACATACTGGCCTTAGGGAAACACTGACACCTAACGTTAATGTAACATAGTATTAATAGATTCACTGTGAATTCGGAGATAAATAAATCAGCGTAGGGTGGCTACTATTTGTGACTTAATGAGACAGTCTCACAGTGGCAGTTTTCCTACATATTAAAAAACAAGTCCTCCGCCGCGTCTGTCTGTATGTATGTTTGCGATAGTCTTAATAACAAGGTAGGTACCTACTGAACGGGTTTTGATACACTGGATCGGAGTGTTTAGGCAGGCAATTGCCCCTTCCCTTTGTGGTGGTGGATATGTTGTGCCGGTATTGAATCAAATTCCTCCAGCCCTGCGAGCGACTCCGACTTGACCGGTTACCCCCAGAACAAAGTAATTGGTCCGCGCCTGCCCACGATGCATTGGTTCTCCTCTTATTTTTAGTGTCGCTAGCAGTTCGTCCGAACGGACAAGTCTTCATTGAGTTGGCCCGATGTCGATGCTGGCGTCCCTCACGGCGGTTACTCTTTAACCGGTACTAAACGTCAACCGAGTAGTCGAACTCGGTTGACGTTTAGTACCGGTTAAAGAGTAGTGCCACCCGATCTCTTCCCTTGGGTGTCGTCAAGGCGACTAGGGGATTCCATGCCGGAGGACGGGCATCAGCGTCCTCTGCGTGCTTTGAAGCTTTACTGCGATCACAAACCCGTTCACCAAGCGTGGCACTTATGAAAATTACCCCCAGGATCTAATAAGTAGGTTCTACTGGGGAGACCCGTACCCAGCAATGGGGCATCATATTTGTATTTAGATAAATATTGACCAAACAATATGCACCTGCAACACTTTATCTCTTCACCACCCTAAGGTTGACTGGTAGAGAATGCCTGTGGCATTAAGTCCGCCTTTTGCAATGTAGTTGCAGGAAGTTTTTGAGTAAATAAATAAGTTGTGTTCATGGCTTGTGTGTTTATTAAATTCCTGTAGCATAGGGCTTGTACCCTCTAGAGACTTGTTTTTCTTAAAAAAGAATTAAGTACAAAAGCTATGACAATTTAGTACAATTTGTGTCCATGATTTGTATGTTTGTCAAGTCCTCCGCGGCACAGGCCTTGTTACTGCAGGAGTCGTTTTAATAAAAAACGAAAAAAAAAAAACAAATCAAGTTCACTAATTTGTCTTAGTTTTTTACTCACTTCTAGTGATTTAATAAGATTGTTGAAATTTGTTTTTGGTGCAATCTAGCTAAATTTGCATTTACTCTTGTAAACTTGGCATTAAATGTAGAATCATTCTATTCCAAATTTTGTCTGACGTTCATAAGCGTTGCATTTGTAACCTAAGTGAATAAAGTATTTTGACTTTGACTTTCCTTTACGTTGGTAGTTTAACAGATGGGAATTGAAATAACAACTTGCCGATTGCAAATCCTATTACACTAAATACTTTCACCGTTTAAGCTCTACATAAATAATTATCCTTCCTTATTGCCGAAAATCATGGCTACACTACCGTAGTTGGCGCCGTTTATATATTATACCGTCCGCGACTATTTTTCGCCAGTCGTCGTGCGCGCACGCAGTGTCGCATAACTAATTTTGTATACACTGACGCATTAACAGATTTGCGCGCCTATTAATCGGTAGTGTGTGTGGTGGCTTAATTTTTAGTGTTGTGCTTTTATTGGAGAAGTAATAAGGTTTGTTTGTTTAACATTGTTTATATTTTTGACATTTTTAAATATGTATATAAATTATTTTCTTTTTTACGAAAATGTAATTTAATTTTGCTCATTGATTCAGTTTTTTTTATTAATTAGTAAATATGTAGTTTTATTTTTATTTACTTTTTGATTACATTTATTTTACCTTTTTTGTTATTTTATACTAGTTATTTAGATTTAAGCCCATGTATATACACGTAGGAAAATACTTCATTAACCTCTGCGAATAAAACCGATGCTAAGAATTCGGGTGATATTACAATGTTATTCAATTAGTAGGTTTCTACTTTATTATTAGCATTTTTCTATTAAAATATATAGTTGTGGCTGTTGATACTATACTATAATAAAATACATTACATGTTTTTCATTCGCTGTTTAAATGGTTTATGTCCAACTCCAAGATTACAGCTAGTTCTATACCAAAGTTTAATAAAAAACAGCCTAGTAGTTTAAGAGATTAGGTAGGCACCTACGCAAACAAACAAATCTTTCCTCTTTGTAATATTAGTGTACCTATATATGATACAGTGTAAGGTGATTCTTCACACCAATGAGACATAAATACAAATTAGCTTAACAAATATCAGTCATGATTTAGTCATTCTAAGTCTGTATGATACTAGTCAAAGTTAAAAATATCTAATGATTGATATTGTACAATACTTAGTTGAATGAACTAGACTTTACGACTCAATCTTGTCTAATTTTATTAATATGTCTACATTTTTGATCAAAATAAAATGCTTTTTAGGGTACCGTAGCCAAAATGGCAAAACGGAACCTTTATAGTTTCGCCATGTCCGTCCGTTCGTCCGCAGCTTTGCTCAGAGACTGTTAGTGCTAGAAGGCTGCAATTTTGCATGGATACACATATTATAATCTATATGTAAAGTAGAGATGTGTTTTTTTTTCTCACCTACCCCATCGTGTGTGATATAATTACATAGGTCTTTTCCAACCCCCAAGCGTTTTTTAAAGACCTATCTAATGATACCCCACACTATAGGGTAGGTGACAAAAAAAAAACACACACCCACTTTACATATAGAAGAGGAACACTAATTTTTTTTTTTTCTAAGATTTTATTTATTCACTTTGTCGGCGTAAGTAATGTTTGTATCTATGCAAAACTACAGCCTCCTTGTACTAATAGTCTCTGAGCAAAGGTGTGGACGGAAGGACGGACGGACGGACATGGCGAAACTATAAGGGTTCCGTTTTGCTATTGTGGCTACGGAACCCTCAAAACGGGCTGCACTCCAGGAGTGCCGGCAGAACTGAAAAATTGAACATTAACGTTGTGCATTTTTGAATATTTCGGAATGGTTAGGAAATATTCTTTTTTTCTACAGTATAAAAGTACTAAAATTTATGTGGTTAAATACAATATTCATCTATTGCTCTATCGTACCGTTGCCGTGTGGTACCGGCTTAAGAATAGTACCACCCCATCTCTACCCGTGGGTGTCGTCAAGACGACTAAGGGATTTCACACCGGAGGACGGGCAGCAGCGTCCTCTGTGTACTTAAAGTCTTACTGCGATCGCCAACCCGCTCGCCAAGCGTGGCGATTATGGCAATTACCCCCAAGATCTACATACTAGTAGGTTCTACTGGGGAGACCCGTGCCCAGCAGTGGGCCATCATATGGGTTGATATGTATGTATGTATGCTCTATCGTACACAGCAATAATAATTTAAAAAATTACAATGACAATTAAATTAAAAATATGAAATATTAATATAATATAATATCATGGGACAACTCACACAACGCTATCTGATCCCAAACTAAGCAGAGCTTGAACTATGGAAACCAGACAACTGGCAAGTTTTCCACTAAAAAGTATTAAATAAAAAAAATAATTATAGAAATAAAAAAACCCGCCTGCACAAAAAAGATGGAAACAAGATCCCCTACATAATTATATAATTTCAGCAGTCGGAAGCACTTTACTAAGTTCATCGAGATTCATTAATGCCTCCGACTGCATGAAATTATCTTGTTTCCATCTTTTTTGTGCAGGTGGGTTTTTTTATTTCTATAATTATTTTTATTTTTTTGATTTTGTTTATTAATTTGTGATTTAGTATCTGGACTGGATGGACTGCCTCTGTGGTGCGGTGGGAGGTATCCGACTGCTACGCAAGAGGTCGTGGGTTCGATCCCCACCCAGGATAAAACTTTGTGTGATGAGCACGATGGTCTATTCTATGATTAGGTGTTATATATCCATAATATGTATGTTTATCGGTTGTATTTAGAAATATACAAGTATGTTTATCGGTTGTCTGGTTTCCATGATACAAGCTCTGCTCAGTTTGGGATCAGATAGCTTTGTGTATACCTACCAGAGTTGCGAAGCCAGGGGGGACAGCTAGTTGTTATAGATAGGCCTTTCACCTCGCCTTCGTCCGCATTATGTTTGATTTTCATAGCCTATGTTCTCTTAAAGTACATTATGGTAAAGCTTTATCAAAATCAGAACGATAGAGCCACAGAGAACAGCTGTTTTACACCCACGGGGGTAAATACCCACGCCTTGGGAACCTCGGACCTAATGCATTTGATATAGTGACTCTCGTGCGTCTAATGGTCTTTTACTGCTCGTACCTATTAAATACAGAATCAGTAAGAAACAATCTATTCTGCATTTGCTAAGAATAGATTGTTTATAAGATAGGTACAAAACAAGCAACAAAACTGCTAAAATTCGCTAAACAAGCCGTTTGTATTTCACAGTTGGTCTGCATTTCCTGAAACATATCTGAAACTCTGGTTTAGATTATCGTAAATCGATACTATATATAATACTAAAAAGCTGAAGAGTTTGTTTGTTTGAACGCGGTAATCTCAGGAACTACTGGTCCGAATTGAAAAAATATTTTTTTTTGGGTAGTCCATTTATCGAGGAAGGCTATAGGCTATATAAAATTACGCTACGATCAATAGGAGCGGAGCAGCAATGAAAAATGTTGCAAAAACGGGGAAAATTTAATTAGCTTAGGAGGTAGTTATCTCGGGTTACACATATGTTTGCACATGCAGAGTGCAAGCACAAGTGCTCTCTCCCTCTCTATTTTCTCACTTATTATAATCCGATGACAATCTGATACGACCGGAGAATAATTGGAAGCAGCACCAACAACAAATCGGAGAGGTGTGACATTTTTCGGAAACCGTCATCGACCAATAGTGATTGTATTAGAACCTTGTAGATGTCTCAATCTGTTTGGTCACCACTGAATTCCAGGTCCCACAAATTACCTAGTAGGTAGGTAAATCTACTTTGTAGATGTCTAAATCTGCTTGGTCACCACTGAGTACCGGGTCCCACAAATTACCTAGTAGGTACAAATCTACTTTGTAGATGTCTCAATCTGCTTGGTCACCACTGAGTTCCGGGTCCTAGAAATTACCTAGTAGGTTGGTAAATCTACTTTGTAGATGTCTCAATCCGCTTGGTCACCACTGAGTACCGGGTCCCACAAATTACCTAGTAGGTTGGTAAATCTACTTTGTAGATGTCTCAATCCGCTTGGTCACCACTGAGTACCGGGTCCCACAAATTACCTAGTAGGTAGGTAAATCTAATTCAACAGATTTAGGCATAGACTTCTTGCCTAAAAACTACACTTGTACATACTTGTATCAAAAATGAATACCTACTATCAATTTAGTTCTATATAAGATCCAATTGAAGGCTAGGTCCTACAAATATAGAGTATGACCCAACCGTTGTGCATCAATGATATAATAGATTCAAATAGTGCAGATAGTCAGCGTGCAGCGGTTGTAGGCTTGTAGGCGTCTAAACGATTCATTGAAATTTAAATACTATTTATACTTCACTACTTATAAGTATATTTATGATAATGATCATAAATTATTACCTACGAAATATTGTGAAGTTCTATAATTGCTTCTACAATTAAATAATAATACTTATAAGTATATTAAATTAACAATAGTTAAACTTTCTAGAAAAAAGAACATACCTAATACTGTTTCAATTTTGAAACGACTTCCAAAGTGATTGTAGTCTAAAGTCTAGGATGAAAATCTAAAATGCTTCTTTACTCTATTTGATTAACGGGCTTGCTCATTTATCTATTTCATCTAATAATCGTAGCATGATGTTATATAACTAAATAGCCTTCCTAGATAAATGGCCTATCCAATAGTAAAATATGTTTTCAATTCGGATCAGTAGTTCCTGAGATTATTGCGTTCAAACAAACATCGTGCTTTTTAAAATATGTAGTTAGAAAAACGAAAACAAAACAAAAGGCAGTTATTACAAATTAGTAACAAAAGCTACAAAGCTCTTTACAAATTAGTAACCGAAAAATATTTTTAAATTTAGTAATAAAAACGCTTATCTATTTTTTTAGCACGTAGCAATAGATCAATGCGTAGTAAACACTCGCGACTCTCGCGAGCGACAGTCCGACTGAATTTCTGTCCCAGGTCTCAGACTGCCTGTGACGGCCTGTAAACGTACCGGTCAATGTTTGCGTGAAAATATGGCGCTTTGTTCCGAGTGGACTATCTGGGGGTCTAGACAAAGTCACATTCGAATAACGATATTGAATTTAACGTTTGCAGTGGAGACCATAGATATTTTTTTATTTTTTTTGCGAACGATTAGTACGGCGTTATCGAATTCGCCACGGAACGAATGTACCTTGTCTAAGCCCCCTGTCTCGGCATGCCGCGCGCTGCCCACTATACTTAAATTGTGGTATAAATGTGAAAGAAACTCTGTCTATTAAGTTTAAACTACTGAATCTAAAATTTAGTATGGAGATAAGTAGTTTAAGTCCCGAAGAAGGACATGGAATAGTTTTTATCATCCACGAGGGCGGAGCCGCGGTCGAAAGCGAATCAAAAATAATTTAGACATTTTAAAATACAAATAGTTTGTTTACAATGTTGGTGTGCCGTCGTTTATTATTTACGGCGCTTGCAGTATACATCATAGACAAAATTCTATTTTAAGATTCGCCAGGCATTGGTCTCTGCCATTTTTTGTCTCGTTATTTTAATAACTTGCGTCTGTATTAAAAATAGACCATATTTTAATATAAAAAACAGAGTGATTGCATGTCGGGCCATGATTAATAGAGAGTTCCGCAGTTTTCTTTGTTTTTATTTTATACTACTAACAACGTTATTTATGTATTTTTCCATGGAATTTTTACGAAAATTTTGTTACTTCTCACTTGGTCCGCTGTTACTCGCTAACTTCGAAAACCTAATTAGCTGCGACAGTTTTTATTTAATTTCATTATATATATTACTACCTCGATTTTATACACATCTCCACGCCACACTTGAATCTAACAAAAATTTGCACTTTGGGCTTAATATTTCACAAACGGATACCTAAATCGAAAAGTGATTTTCACAACGGCGGAATATTTTTAAAACAATCATCTAACGATACCCGACATGATTGGGTAGGGAAGAAGAAAACAAACACATGTGAGGATGTGTTTACGCGTAAATTTTTTTTTTCAAGATTTTATTCTACCACTTCATCGACGTAACTAATTTCTATATATTATAAACAGCTTTCTAGTACTAAGGGTCTATGAGCTAACCTAATAAAAATCTCTATGATGATGTATATGACTTGATACTACCCTTTCATGTATCTTCAAAGATTTAATAATATTTGGGTTAGGTAGAATTCGGTAGGAGTGAGACAGACATGTGATCAAATGTTTGGAACATTCAAAATAAGTGCTGTACGGCATGATCAATGGGCCGGATCACTACCATGAAGCCTGGCAACTGTTTGTGCCCAACAACTATTGTAGTTAGGAGCCAGTTCCATCTTGTACCGTAGACCGTAGCACAGTCTTACTCTACACAGGGTCGTAGGTTGCCTCAGACGGGCTCTCGTATCAAAATATGATGGGAGGCCAGGTGCCAGTGATTTCCCAGAGTCACAAATGGAGGGGGGGGGGGAGGTATTCTATTTCTAGCTCACGTTCTATCGTATAATTATTTAAATGATATGACGGTAGCTCCTGCCTCAACGTTACCTTGCTCGCGCAAATTGGACTTAAATCCAAACTATAATTTGTTTGCTAACTACTGGAAGACGGCATTGTTAAAAGTTAGCGAAAAATTTAAAGTTTTTATTTACTTTTAAATATTTAAAGTGTTATTTAATGTGAACAAATTATGTAAATAAATTATCAAACATTTCGTCCAACATCTTCTATTATATAAAAATCTCGTGTCACAATGTTTGTGGTCGAACTGTACCGAAACGGCTCGACTTATTTTAATGTTTCTTTTTTGATATGATTAATAAGTCTTAGAATAGGTAGTATAGTATTTATTATAGTAATTTTTGTTACAATTCCAAAAACAGAGAAAATATACGCAAACGAAGTTGCAAACTTCGAAACATGCATGTTTTTCCAGCCAATGACCAAAAGCTTTCTCAACAATGCGTGTATACTAAGCAAGCTATTTCCAGCCAAACGTTAAAGTGCCTATGCCAATTCCTAAAGCCATTTAAAACTACTTTGTGGTTTGCAACTCAAATATTTGTGTAAGCAAGTGCATCGTAATGTTGTGAGCCATGAATAGAAACAGTTACTATGTTAATGTTATTTGGAATAGTTAATATACCTATTTATAGTCCTATACTAGTATCGATCGATGTTCAGCCAGGGCTGTTGCTTAGGAGCAGGAATGCCCGATGGGGCTACGCCTGGGTGGGTCGCCGAAGATATAGGCCGGCGGCCTATCCGTGAGGCGGCGAGCAGGTACAGGGCCGATTTTTTAGTGGGGACACAAAAAAGGGCTGTTGCTTAACTGCGCTAAAATTAAACCTTCTTTACATCTCATATCAACCATATGATGTCCCACTGCTAAGCATGGGTCTCCACAGTCAAATCTACTTAACTAGCATCAGCGACACTGCAGAACGGATTTGTTAAATACAAGCTTGGCTAAATAAATGGCGTATAAAAGCCAGCGCAAGAAAATCAGTCCAGGTAACAATACATTTACCCTGAGGCAAGAAAATTGTCCTCCAGTCAATCTCGGAAGTAACTCTGCAACACGTAAACTGCGTCAGATACCTGGGAATACACCTCCATCGACTATTAACTTGGAGAACCCACATAAAACGTAAAAAGGATGAACTAAACAGATGTGACAGAAACCTCAATTTGGCTTATGGAGTATAGAAGTAATTTTTATAGGCATTTCTTGCCAAAGACTTTACAAATACAATAATTGCATTTTTAAAGATAGAAAAATTTGAATCCAGACTCAGGAATCGAACCCGAGACTTCCGTAGCCAAACCGGCGCCAGAAGCGAAACATTTCGTCCAACATCTTCTTCTATTATATAAAAATCTCGTGTCACAATGTTTGTGGTCGAACTTCACCGAAACGGCTCGACTTATTTTAATATTTATTTTTTGGTATGAGTAATAAGTCTTAGAATAGGTAGTAAAGTATTTATTGTAGCAATTTTTGTTACAATTCCAAAAACAGAGAAAATATACGCAAACGAAGTTGCAAACTTCGAAACATGCATGTTTTTTCAGCCAATGACCAAAAGCTTTCTCAACAATGCGTGTATACTAAGCAAGCTATTTCCAGTCAAATGTTAAAGTGCCTATGCCAATTCCTAAAGCCATTTAAAACTACGCTTCTGGCCCCGGTTTGGCTACGGAAGTCTCGGGTTCGATTCCTGAGTCTGGATTCAAATTTTTCTATCTTTAAAAATGCAATTATTGTATTTGTAAAGTCTTTGGCAAGAAATGCCTATAAAAATTACGGAGTATAGTATTACATTATCTGTGCTTAAGTGAAGAAATTCCAAACTCTCCATAGACAACAAGCAATAAGGCCATAAGGCTTTAAAATGCTTTTATTTTAAGAAAGCATTTTAAAGCCAACCTACATGTATAGTGCTCAACACTGGGGAAGCGCTGCAACTCCAACATAAATATATTACAGAGACTCCAAAACCAAATTCTTAGAACCATATCAAATGCTACATGGTCCAATACAAATATCTAAGTATGTGAAAACTTAAATATAAAAACAATTAAAGAGGAGGTTCTTAAAACTATTATTGGCTACAAAACAAGATTAGCTAACTACATAACCCCCTATAACTTAGCAGCCCAGTTAATAATAGACCAGAACGAACGAACGCGTTTAAAACGGCGTGCTATTCTGCAACTAGTCTATTCTAGGAGCAGTTGCACTCAGTGGAGTACACGCTCGACATGATATCCTGCACTCATCAGATTAGCTTATAGTCCATGACTGATTGTGAATAGCCACAATAGTAAAAAAAGATCCTGGGGGTAATTGACATAATCGCCACGCTTGGCGAGCGGGATGGCGATCGCAGTAAGACTTTAAAGTACCTACCTATGCAGAGGACGCTGCTGCCCGTCCTCCGATGTGAAATCGTGTAGTCGCCTTGATGACACCCACGGGAAAAGATGAAGTGGAATTATCCATAAGCCTTCTATCTCAGTTGCATAAAATGCTATAGACTATATCACTCCTACAATTGTAATTTCGTAAATTCGTTTAGGTTATAGTGTACCAAAGAAACGCACCTACAATCTATATAGGTACTTGTACATTTCTTTTGATGCAATTGGGTAAAAAATATCCTGTGTATTTCTCCGGGGTGGATGTTCCAGCCCAAATATAAATCATCTCCTTTCCAAATATTGCTTCTCGCTTGGTACCATTAAATACAGAGAGTAGGTAATATCAAAAAAACTAAGTGCTCTTGTCTTGGACCGTCAAAAAAATCTATTGACGATCATAAATCTACAAATTATCTCGGTATGTTGAAGGAGGCCTCAAAAGCACGTGTCCCACTAACGGCGAGAAAGCGAGTAGCGAGTTTATCGCTCAAGAAACGTACATACTTATGTAGATCCCGTGTAAACAAAAGAGATACAGATATTAATAGTTGATCGCTTAGCGTTCACACTGCCGGCGAGTACTCGCTCTATACTGCATCTCTTTTGTTTACACGGACGGGATCTACAATATACCTACACCTATTGTACGCATCTTGACCGATAAAATTGCTTGTTGTTTTTCGCTCATCGCTATTAGTGAGACAGGTGCTGAGATGAACCTACAATGTCATACAAAAACTCCGTCGTCGTTAAGTACCTATTCCAAATAGCAACGCGCTGTTTGTTCAAGACGTAGCAAATATTTAATCAAAAGGGTATAGTAGTAAGTAGAGTAGTAAGTAATGTATTGCATGCATTACTTACTACTCTACTCGACTCTGTAGTGATGACTCGATTCAATGAGAATCGTTTTGAAATAAGTGATAGTTTTTTTTTAATATACCTACCTACATACTTCATTTCCGCGCACTCGTTATTTACTTTCAATTATTTTTCCGGCCAATTTAACACTAAATGTAAACATTATTTGTAGGTGTATTCAAATAATTTCAAATAGGTACAAAATGCGAAAATGAGTACGATACAAATCTAGTGTAAATCGCAGTACATAATTATTATTAACTTCTATGCGTTTTAGGATTTATGAGGACTTTAAGACACATAATAAAAAAATATATTTAAAAAAAACACAAAACCCGCCTTCGCATATTATCATGCAGTCGGAACCAATAATGAATCTCGATGAACTTAGTAAAGTGCTTCCGACTGCATGAAATTTATTACGTAGGGGATCTTGATCATCTTTTTTAAGCAGGCGGGTTTTGGTGATTTTTTTTATTTTTTTTTTATTTAATCCTTTGTGGTGGTTGTAGTATGTTACAACTAACTTTTAACGCAGCTATTGCCATGTATCGAAAACTGAAAAAAAAATAATGGTTGCTAACTAACTTTTTAGTATTACAGGGTCTTCTTTAGGTTTGAAATCATTTCAAAGAGCCCTATAATTTGATACCCATGTTGCAGTATCCAAAACTACTTTTTTTCACACCGTTTTTCGTTTATTTCCAAACGTCACATATCTAAGAACACCTGGGGTTGTTAAGACGAATCCAACCTCTTAATTGTATGAATCCATGAAGGGGTTTGAAAGATATGAGATAATAACTATCAAACCTTTAACTGCCTCTGTGGCGCGGTGGGAGTGTGTCCGACTGCTACGCAAGAGACGACCTCTTGCGTAGGGTTCGATTCCCACACAGGACACCACTTTATGTGATCCACAAATTGTTGTTCCGAGTCTGGGTGTACTTTGTGTTCGTGACTTGTATGTTTGTAAAGTCTTGCGCGATACAGGGCTTGTGTAAAATAAAGAATATTACACACATACAAGATACACTCACAAAACATAACCCTGCCTTGCAGTCGGGTAAAAAAGGGGATTTCATTTCAGTTTTCAGTTGGTTGGGACTTAATCGTTTGTCGTGTAGCTGTGGCCCACACCTCTGCTGTCTGATGCAAGTCCTATGTCTCATTATATGTACCTACCTACATCTTATTGAAAGTCTCTTATTTTTTGCGTGAAAGAGGTTAATTCGTCCTCACACACTATCAGGGTCCTTATTCACTATCTTTTTTTCGTTATCGCGGCAAGCCCGCGCTAACTGGCGCTCAAAAATGTCATTTCTAAGCGCAGCTTTCTATTTATCACTATGACAAGATTTTGACAGTTACACGCGCGGGCTTGCTGCGAAAACGAAAAAAAGATAGTGAATAAGGATCCTGATAGTTTGTGAGGACGGATTAGATTCTTTCACGCAAAAATTAAGAGATTTTAAATGAGATTTAGGTAGGTACATATAATGAGACATAGGAAAAAAAAAGATGGTGAATAAGGACCTAGCTTTATATTAATAGTAAGATTCATAATTAATTTGCCTATAATATTTTATATTAATTCCTTGTAACCCATTCCGTTAGAAGAGGCGATTTAATTGAAAACATACCTATTTAATAATGACAATACCCTATAAACAATGAAAGACCAATGACCTCTGTAAATAATATGAGTATAGTTAAATACAAGAGGTTATCACGGATATGTTTGCGGTTAAGTTAGCTATCCGTTTTACAAAGGTCATTAAATTATTATATTTAATCGCTAGAGGTCATTGACACTGACGAAATCTACAGATCCTATTATTATTGAACAATCAAATTATTTTTAAATAAAATATTTGTTTAACAATTTAAAAAAAAAAAAAACCGGGCAAGTGCATGCTGGATGCTGAGCATAGCGTTCCAGAGCCATTGCCGTATAAAAATCCGATTGAATAATTGCACCAGCAGAAGAGCTTATGTTCATGGCACTTACGCCCTTTTGTTGAGAAACGCAGTTTTTCGGCAATAAATCAATGACGAATAATAATTTTAGTTTAAAGTATTTGTTTTGTACCTTTTTGATTTTTTCCAATTTTTTGGTCACACGGTTCAAAAGATAAGGGGGGCACAATTTATGTAACTTTTGCAGCGAATATTTTACTTAAAATTTGGCTTTTTGACATGTCCGTACCTCCTGAGGCTATTATTGTTTATAACCTTCGCGATTTTTATACATATTAGATATATTTCGGGATTTAATCGCGTGAATTATTTAAAGGTACGAACCTTTTATTTACACGATGTTTCGATGGAATTGCACCGATCGTGGTCACGGGTCGACTGATGGCAGCTTAGCGATGTCTCTTGAGGCTATTTTCGGTGATTTTATCAGTTATTGGTATGATTATATAGCTACCTCGGACATACTGTAACGGATTCTGTCGAGCCCTGTCGCACCTGCCGCCCATCTAAGCGTCTTCATTTCGTTGCTGTATAGTTTTTGCATATTCGTCTTTTTTGTTGTCCAGCTCTCAGTTCCATACAACAAAGCCAGGCTTCCTAACTTTCGAAATTTAAACTTCGAGAGTTAGGGAGTTTTATATTTTCCTTAACGAAGACTATTAAGATTTTTTTTTTCATAAGAATTTCGTTTCCGTTAGCGAATTATGATATACGAATGGGTTGAAATAAGTGTGTCCTGCGGTTGTTAGCTGTAGATATTATCGTCTAATTTATACAATTTTGTTCAAATTTCGTTAAATTCGAGTACCAGCCCTAACAAGAGTCTTATTCACACTAGGTCTTCCTCTCCTCCAAAATTTCAGCTCTCTAGATGGTTGGGTTTGGGCTGGGATGTAGTAATAATAATAATAATAATATCTTGGGACAACTCACACAACGCCATCTGATCCCAAACTAAGCAGAGCTTGAACTATGGAAACCAGACAACTGATAAACATACTTATATACTTCTAAATACATACATATTACAGATAAATAACACCCAGACACAGAATAAATCATCGTGCTCATCACACAAAGTTTTATCCTGGGTCGAACCCACGACCTCTTGCGTAGCAGTCGAATACACTCCCACCGCGCCACAGAGGATTATTAAAGTCAATTTTTTAAAACTTTTTTAACCATTCCGTAGGGTTATTTTAACAATTACAATTACAAACACAACAAAAAGAATTAGGGGTTCTGAAATTATGCTATCTATACATTAGCAATTGATTTTATTAATATAGTAGCCTAATGGCTGAAGTATCGGAATCGCAATTGTGAGGTCGCGGGTTCGAATCCTACCCATTAAGTATACTACCGACGTGAACCCACACATAACACAAGCAATTGAGCTTAGCTGGAGGGGTTAATGGGATTGCTAGTTATGTCGAACCCAAAATTCCACATTGCCAGTTATCTTTAAAAAAAATAGATTAAAGCTTTGGTTGCCTATTTAGTAAAAAAAATATTATAGTAGCTACTCGATGAAATAAGAATGAAATAAATTATCTGCGTAATAAATAATATACATAAATAAGTAATAATAATGATTTAAATAATTAATGACGTGAAAACATCACACACGACAAGGAAGTCACGACAGTAGTGATTCTATCTGTTTTCTTGTTATTTATACTAATATTATAAAGCTGAAAAGTTTGTTTGTTTGTTTAATCGCAGTAATCTCAGAAACTACAGATCCGAATTGAAAAATTCTTTCACTGTTGGATAGCCCATTTATCGAGGAAGGCTATAGGCTATATAACATCACGCTGCGACCAATAAGAGCGGAGCAGCAATGAGAAATGTTGCAAAAACGGGGAACATTTAAGCACGAAGTTGCGCGGGACAGCTAGTTTTGTATAAAGTAGTTCTTTACCATAATACAGTAGACAATACGCCATACCATGAGATCATATTCCCGGGATAACACTAAATATTTCTAATAAAAACAAAAAAAACTACTTAAATTATTTAACTGAAAAAATATAGGTACTACATTTCGTCACTATTTAGCCAAAGAACTGGACAAACGACATATTACCCATAATTTATTATTTCATCATATACCCGATTTTTATATATATTAGATATATTTCGGGATTTAATCGCGTAAGTGAATAGTGAGTGAGTGGACCCGTGACCACGATCGGTGCAATTCGATCGAAACGTCGGGTAAATAAAAGTTCGTACCTTTAAATAATTCACGCGACTAAGTCCCAAAATATATCTAATATATTACCCATCTTCTGGCGCAGTCGGGTAAATAGTCAAAACCGTTAGTTAAAGCCAATTTTATATTGTTTCAGATTTAAAAGATGGAGCCGCTACAAGTAGACGTTGTATACTTTTACCCGAAGGAGAATGCACAGACTCACAACGCAATGAAGTAAGTTTGATGCTTCCAGAATTAAAGATCTATAAAACAGTACCATGGTAAGAGTATTTAAACTCTTCGTCTTAGTGTTTCGACATTTAACGTTGTAGGGCAGTTAGTTGAGGCCCAGAAATCTACGTCAGCTGCATTATCAGAGACAGCTTCAATTAAAAAAAAAGTAGAAGTAATTTTTATAGGCATCCAATTACTTTACAAATACTATAATTGGCAAGAAATGCCTATAAAAATTACTTCAATATTCGGCCTGCGACATCGTAATTTGTTAAAATGCTCTTTGTAACGAAGCAATAACACAAGCCGTGATAGTTCTTTAACTACCGACTAGATGGCGCATGCGAGGGTCCAAACTCGCGAGCATCAAGGGATAGAAAAATTTGAGGTCTAGTAACATAGTCCAGATAGGTGGTTCGCTTCTGGCCCCGGTTTGGCTACGGAAGTCTCGGGTTCGATTCCTGGGTCTGGACTTAAAAAAAAATTATCTTTCAAAAATGCAATTATTGTATTTAAAAAAAAGTAGTTAATTGTACAAAGACATGCACCAATTTGGTGTCTCCATTTAAGTAGGTACATACAGGAAAAAAAGATAGTAAAGGTACCAAAATACTGCCTTGAGGGACTCCAAAATCAAAGAAGCATAAATAAGCAGTCGAATAATGCAGATGTGTCTGTCTCATGTTTTATTGCTTGTGTGTATTTAGATATGAGGTGGTCAATGACGAGAATCCTACGACCACTATCGTAAGGAGAGGACAGCCATTCTCTGGCGTCATTCGGTTCAACAGGGACTTCGATGAAAATGAAGATTTGATCCAATTTGTTTTCATCATTGGTAAGTATTTAAGTCTGTTTTGTCAGTATTAAAATAATTTACATTAGTAACTCAATATTTAGGTACGTCTATTCCCGAATGTTACCAACGGCTTTACTAAGTAGGTACAGTCAACGGGATTTCCAAATTATCATTGCTAATTTATCGGTAAAATATTCAATGACTTAGTTTAGTTAGTAAATTATACAATCATTAGTTTATAATAATAATATCTTGGGACAACTCACACAACGCTATCTGATCCCAAACTAAGCAGAGCTTGTACTATGGAAACCAGACAACTGATATACATACTTATATATTTCTAAATACATACATACTATAGATAAATAACACCCAGACACAGAATAAACCATCGTGCTCATCACACAAAATTTTATCCTGGGTTGGGATCGAACCAAAGACCTCTTGAGTAACAGTCGGAAACACTCCCACCGCGCCACAGAGGCAGTCAATAATTAAACTGTTTACTATTGAAATATATTTGTGATAAACCTAGCTATGTTTGCCGGTTCATGCTTTTGCCGTTGACTATATAAATTGGATAAAGCTTCTTCGTGACTAATAGATACAGACTCTTTTGTTTTCAATAAGAATCGAATTAAACATCCAACACATATGACAGCGTATTAACAGATCCAAGATTCTTCTATCAAGGTCCTCTGTGGCGCGTTGGGACTGTATCCGACTGCTACGCAAGAGGTCGTGGGTTCGATCCCCACTCAGGATAAAACTTTGTGTGATGAGCACGATGGTTTATTCTGTGTCTGGGTGTTATTTATCTATAATATGTATGTATTTAGAAATATATAAGTATGTTTATCAGTTGTCTGGTTTCCATAGTACAAGCTCTGCTTAGTTTGGGGCCAGATAGCGTTGTGTGAGTTGTCCCAAGATTATTATTATTATTATTATACCAAATGCGAATACTATTATGATTGATTCATATACAAAGTTGGTCTATTTCCCAGGTGACAAACCAAACATGGACACTCAAGGCTCGATGTTCGTCCGTAGAGATGTGATCGCAGATAAACATACATGGTCCGCCAAGATGTTAGATGTACAAGGAAACACTGTAACGTTCGAGGTGAGTCTTATTTGGTATTGATCTACATAACTAACTAAATATTTGTTGATAGATTAGACACGGAATGTGAACGCGTGAGAGCACACGCGTAGATTAAATAATTCTTAGAAATACGTAAGTAGAGTCGTCTAAATATCGACTACCGTTTGACTGTCAGTAGTTAATGCTATCTTAAACTTTAGAAATGAAATTGTGCAACAGTATCGACAGTATATACCTACCCATTGCCGTTTCTAGGGTTATTTTCCAGGGGGTGCTTGGCTTCTGACATGCCATACCTCGCGCGACGGGGGTAGAGGGATATTATTGTGTGTGTTGCCCCGATGTAAGTAAGTTAGTTGTAGTTATTAACCGCCTTCAATAAAGGTGGTTCTCTATTTCACCCTTGTATGTAAGTATGTTCGCGATTTTCTCGAATGGTGTCATGTTGTGTTATTTCCAAAAAACTGATTTGACCAAAAGAGTTCTTGGAAGCCTTAAAATATTTTGAAGGCCCTGTCGAATGATGTACCACACGTAAATGGTTGCTGATTTTTTTTTTCTGCTTCTGTTACACGTATCAAGGGCCCCCTAGAAATTAGGGAGGGCACTCAATATTAGAATTAAATTTGTTTTTAAAAGTAACTAAATGGAATGTACTTGAAGTGTATGTAATAATATTATTTCTTAGGTGTCATAATCCAACCTCCTGGGGTATGCACTAGACCATTCTGGGGTGGGCACGGCCCACCCGGCCCCCCTCTTATATACGCCCATGTACCTACCCAATACTACCTACTAGCAAAAAAATATCGTTTAAAATGAAAAAATAAATAAATTAAGACCTAGGTAATCTCTATTCGATTATGTCGGATTTCCATCCCACTAGAGTGAGGGAAGAGCGAGAATACTTGTGTTTGCGCTTGCGCTTAATATTTACTATGTAGTTGATTAATCTCTGAGACATTACATTCACATAATATATACCTACATATTAGGTATGTTAAAATGGCACTCCGTCGGCGCCGTCTAGTCCGACAACTGCGTGTTATAACTACTTCAAAAATACATTTAAACGTGCTATAACTATAAAATAGTAGAATATAGAGCTTGCCGAAAATTAAGACACTTAATATGCTAATCTTTTAACACAATAGATTGATTGTTTGGTGCTAATTTTAGTTTATTATTGTACCGTATTTAAATTTTTGATTTATTGATATATTATAATATGGATCATTGTTTCGGTGATATAAAAGACTACTGTGTCGACATTAGATCCATGCAAAGAAGTATGGTATCATAAAATCATATTGTAGGTACGTCGTATCTGATGACAGACGCTGTTAAATCTAATATCCATTCATCATCTGCTCCGCTCCTATTGGTTGTAGCGTGATGTAATGCCTATAGCCTTCCTCGATAAGTAAGCTATCCAACAGCAAAATCTTTTTTCAATTCGGATCAGTAGTTCCTGAGATTACCGCGTTTAAACAAACACACAAACAAACACTTCAGCTTTATAATATTAGTATAGACTAGCTGTCCCGCGCAACTTCGTCAGCGTAATTTTTCCCCGTTTTTGCAACATTTCTCATTGCTGCTCCGCTCCTATTAGTCGTAACGTGATGTTATATAGCCTATAGCCTTCCTCGATAAATAGGCTATCCAACAGTGAATTATTTTTTCAATTCGGACCAGTAGTGCCTGAGATTACCGCGTTCAAACAAACAAACAAACAATCAAACAAACAAACTCTTAGCTTTATAATAATATAGTATAGATTAGTATAGATATGCTGGTTTCCGTATGTACTATAAATGTATGATACTAAATAACTACGTGGGTGCTATTTTTTCCACAAAGGGTAGGCACAGTAAAATTTTAATAAAATTTGATTAATTTGAAATTCAAATTTTTATAAGAAAAATAGAGTTAATAATAAATACAATACGGTGTCATTCAAATTCTGTAGATATTTAATATAACGAGTTTCAATTTATTATAGATAGGTATTTTGCATAATAGGTAGAGATCTAATAAAGTGGCTTTTACCTAAAGTTATTTTTATTGTCATCTGCATGGTAATTTTCAAGGTTGTTCAACGTCAAGTTTTTTTTATGTCTGCGATATAAACTATATCAAAATTGAACTTGGCACTCCTCTAGCGTCCACAGCTGGCGTGGCAGACCCCCCCCCCCCCCCAGACTCATGTGTTTTCAAGAACACTTGAGACTTGAGTTTCGCCCGTCAACGCGGACCAAATATCTATATGGGGAACGCCCCATATAGATATTTGGTCCGCGTTGACGGGCGAAACTACTTACACTTAGCCGGTGTTGGTTTAAAGTACCCCCCCCCCCCCCTCCAGAACATGATCCTGGATCCGCGCCTTTCCCAACGTGTTCTGTAATATTTTATACTAGCTTTTGCCCGCGGCTCCGCCCGCGTGGATATCGGTTATCGCGATAAAAACTATCCTATGTCGTTCCCCGGGACTCAAACTATCTCCATACCAAATGTCATCTAAAACCGTTTAGCTGTTTGAGCGTGAAAGCGTAACAGACAGACAGACAGAGTTACTTTCACATTTATAATATTAGTATGGATGAAATACAAATCAAATTTTACATTTAGTTGGCAGGACGATTTTTTTTATTTAGAATAAATATTTTAAAGCGTGCTACATGTTATGGGATAACACATAGGCTTAAATAATCAGGATTATTTATCACAGGCGAGGGGAGGAAGGGATAAACTGTCTATGTCAAAGGGGTGGGGGGTAGGTACTCTAACAGTTAACACCAGAAGTAGGCTTTCCGGGGAAGATGAGAGTCCCCTCCCTAGTTACGCCTCCATAGAATAAGGCATTTGTCCCACCGTCGCGTCGGCGAGTTTTATCACTTAATAAACGCACAATAGATGTATATTGTAGACCCCACCCGTGTAAACAAAAGAGATACAGTATAGAGCGAGTAATAAAATCTTATTCTGTTAATAACGAACGCAACAAAAAAAAAATACCAATTGGTGCAGTCGTTCTGAAGTAATGTGCACAGATATAGATAATATTATTACATTCAGTCACTACTTACAACATTAAAATAGATTACAATACGGTAATTCGATAATAAACAATAACAATAATAGGTTTAAAATACCAGTTAATGAAGACGACCTTCGTTATTACTGGGGTGAACACATTCCGGACTCGGTCAAGACCGGTATCTTTACTGCTCGGGTACAGTCAGTTACGAAAATTAGTTAACAGGGTCGGCAATACGTCAGTGATGCTACTGGTGCTGCAATCAGCTACGTCCCAAACTTATGGTAGCTGTATTATGCAGGCCGTGTGGTACCGGCTTAGGAATAATGCCACCCCATCTCTTCCAGTGGGTGTCGTCAAGGCGACTAGGGGATTTCACACCGGAGGACGGACAGTAGCGTCCTTTGCGTATTTTAAAGCCTTACTGCAATCGCCAAACCGCTCGCCAAGCGTGCCGATTGTGGCAATTACTTCCAGGATCTAATAGAAGGTTCTACTGGGGAGACCCGTTCCCAGGAGTGGGACATCTTCTCCCTTTGTCCATAACATTTAGTATTGTGAATTTAAAATTTAGTTTAGCTTACGAAGACTATTCGAATTAGTTATATTTTTCTTGAATAAATTATTTGAATCGATGAGTGATCTTCGTTTTGTTTTTTACGGAAAGATGAAACTGCTGTGCAGATTTTGATGTTTGGTGGTTATATTTTATAGCGATAACACGCGGGCAGAGCCCGAGAGATTTTTGACGAATATTTTTATCGCCGACTGTACCGAAGTGACCTCTTCATACAGAATACAGGTTTTAGATAACGATTTATTAATAATATGTAAATTTTCTATCATTTAATTTAATTCATGTTGCATATAAATAAAATTGCTTATCGTTTATATAATATTGATAGTCTTGAAAGTGTTAATGTTACGATTTTGCATAAATCACAAACAAAATGGGATTCCCCAGTCAGTAGGTACTTCTAGTAGTCTAGTAGTAGTTTATAATAATAATAATAATGTACTCGATGCCGATGGGACACTATTTTTAAATTTTTAAATTTGTGTTTGATATGGTTTTAAAAATGTATAAAATAAGTTTATAAAATTTATAAAGAGAGATAATAATAATAATACCTTGAGACAACTCGCACAACGCCATCTGATCCCAAACTAGACAGAGCTTGTACTATGGCAATCAGACAACTGATAAATATGCGTTATCTATCTTGTAGGTATGCTAACTTATAATTAGGTCTTGGTAGAGCTTTTTTACCCGACCGTGCGACGCAATGGAGGGTAATGTGTTTATCGTCTATGTATGTATGTGTTTTCCTTTGTGGCACTATATAGACCAAACACGTGGGCCGATTTTGATGATTCATACGTCAATCGATTCGTATTAATCTTGCGAGTGTCACTTGAGACATTACAGTAATCAAAATTCAAAATGGCGTTAGCCAGACGCCATAATGTAAGAGAAAAAAAAACGAAGTCAACAAACAATGTCATGTGGGGTATCATTGTGTAGGTTTTTAAAATCAGGATAAGCTTTCATAAATAATTTTTCACGTATAATGACCGTCTGGGATTTAAAGTTAGTTACCAAAAATTTTCGCTCAAATTTCTATAGCTATAGTTAATTACGTCTTACAAATAAGCACTAAAAAGTATTAGTTATATAAAAAGATAAATGTTGATAATCAAAAAACCCGCCTGCTTAAAAAAAGATAATTTTAAATCATGCAGTCGGAGGCATTCATGAATCTCAGTGAACTTACTAAAATGCCTCCAACTGCATGATTAACGGCCGGTCGATTTGGCTACTACTATTTGACATATTTTGTATGGAGCTTATGTCAAATATATACCTCTAGTAGCCAAATCCGGCTCCATGGCTGTTTTTAAAAAAACGATTACGGTGCCATCTTTTGGATACGCCACGAGAGCTGGCCCACGCGAATGCGAACATCTCTATTATATGATGGCTTAAAATTGGGTCAAATACATACATATATTATATACTTATTGTATAATATCTGAGCACGCACGCACATATGTACGCATACACACACACACAAACACACACACACACACACACACACACACACACACACACACACACAAAGTTTTACATGAATCTTAACTCAGCGCGCGGGCGCGCGCGCGCTAAGTTTATTGAGACCACACGTTAAGGTTATCTTGTCTTAATTTTTTTTTAAACAGGCGGTATTTTTTTTAAATGAGTCTACAGCTAGATAAACTTTGACGTAGGTATAACATTCGCATAGTACCTAAAGCTGTCCAAACTTACACCAAATTTGCTGCAAGTTTAACAGGTTTCAATTTGACAAGTTGGACTAAGAATCAAGACATCTTCTTATATATATATAAAAGAAAGTCGTGTTAGTTACACCACTTATAACCACAGAACGGCTAGACCAATTTTTATGATTTTAGTGTTTTTGGATTTGTCTTCGTCCGGAATAGGATAATAAGTATTAAAAACATTGGAAAATTGATAAAAAAATAAATTAAAAGAAAATAATATTCCCATACAAAATGTTCATGGGTTTCGTACCTGTCAACCATTTAATGTTTATTCCGTCAAAATGGTAAACTCTCTCCTCAAATTAAAGAACATTTTTAAATAAAGGTTTTGAATCGACAAGATATATCCACAATATTTGGATAATCGCATATTTTAAATTTTAAAAATAATATAGAATAGTGTCAGTAATAGAAAGGGATTGACATATTTATTGTTGGTGGTTTAATAAGTTCATGACCTCCCTTGGTGATGTAATAACAAAAAAACAAGGTTTGTATAGGATAACACTCATAAAATTATTTTTTTAATTGTTTAGTAGGGACGATTTTTATCATTATCGTGAGGCATAGATTGGTGGGATACTTTTACAAACAACAGTCACTCATGTACTATTGAAGGTTGCCAATGAGTCACGAGTTGCGAATTGTTTCGATATCTATACTAATATTATATAGCTGAAGAGTTTGTTTGGTTACACGCCATAATCTCTGGAACTACTGGTTCGAATTGAAAGATTATTTGTGATTGGTTTGATTATTAGTATTGGATAGTTCATTTATCAAAATTGGGGAAAAATGACGCATACGAAGTTGCGAGGGTCAGCTAGTTGTTTAATAAAAATATGCAAGTTTTTAGATTTTCACATAAAAAAAAAAAGTAAAAATTTCGTTGTCCCAGGTATCAACTCCTGTGACCGCTCCGGTCGGCTCCTGGGTGCTCCGTGTCGTGACCAGGCTGAAGAGTTCTACAGAAAGAGCCATCTATGACTTCGACCAGGACTTGTACATCCTCTTCAATCCATGGAACCCTGGTATGTTGTTGCACTTAAATAAGAACCTTTTTCAAGTATTTCTTCATATTAAACTTGGAGCGAGAAAATAATGACAAATGGGTCTGCCGCCTTTTCACTACATTTTTTTAACAACTTTTTCAACACGTTTTAAATTATGACAGCTCAGTTTGCCGCCATTTTTTAATCTGATGACGTCATTGACGTATAGACCGCTCTCTAGAAAGATAGAACGCTACTTTGTGGACAATGCCTGTCAATGGCCGCACGAGTTTTTTCTCTCTTTCACGCTTTGCAATTAATTTCTACTTTTTAATTGAAAGGGACGGTGCAGTCCTGGTTTAGGTATACGTCAATGGTAGAGATCAGGACTGCGCCATAACCGTGCAAAATTGACCTGTCCCTAGAAAGAGACAACGCTACTTTGTGGACAATACCTGTCAAAGAGACAGGGCCGCACGAGTTTTTTCTCTCTTTCACGCTTTGCAGTTAATATTTACTTTTTAATTGAAAGGGATTTGGTCCAGGTCTATAAGTCTATGGATGAACCATTAACTTATAGACCTGGACCGAATCCCTCTTCCTTTAGGAAAAAAGTTTCTCATGGCCATGTATACCAATGATTACCTATGCCCCATTTTTCTAGACGATCAAACCTTTATGGAGGACACGCTGCTTCTCCAAGAGTACGTGCTGAACGATATGGGCAAGGTATGGGTGGGACCCATAAAGACTACTCGTGGAAAGCCATGGGCATACGGCCAGTTTGACCAACGTGTGTTACCTGCCTGCATGCTGATGCTGGATAGGGCTGAGATGCCTTTCAGCCAGTAAGTTGTTTTTTTTTTCTATTAAAGACCCGGGAAAGCGCGAAACGAAAAAAGTTTGTCTGTAAGTCGGTTTACGGACGATAATTTTACGTGATAACGTCATACGAAAACATTGAGGACATTGATCCATTAGATCCATACAATATTGGTTCCGAGTTTCCGAATTCGACTCTACATAGGTACGTTAAGATCTTTAATTTGTACTTAGATATTTGTATAATCTCTTAGGGCATGTACTTAGTATGTATATGGTATTTTTAAAAATCAATCAATTTCTTATTGTTGAAAAAGAATTATAATAACAAGTATGTGAGGCAAGCAAAATTAGGCCAATAAAAACCTAAACTTATCAACTGGCATATTTTGCTAGCTTGAAAATATCTCCACGTCGTCTTCTAAAATATAGCATTCGTATTCCACAACATTTTGCATTTAAAATACTCTATTCCCACTAGTATTTATCTAAATCTATCAACAGAGTTGGCAAAACAGGCACATTAGAAGCAAATTAACTTGAAATACGCAACGGGGTCGGATCGTCTAGAATTTAAATAAATACTTAAATCGAATTAAATAGTACACATTACACGGGTCAACACGAATTTTGAGTCTGCGTTCTGTACCTCTGATTTTGATTACTTATGCCTAACTAATTAAAGAAAAAATATTTTTATTTATTAAAGTTTGCTTTTGTAGTTACTACAACGAAATTTATTTTTTATGAAAGAGCTCTATTTTTTAATTTCAATTATTACATGTAAAAGGAAAACAGTTTTGAATTCACATTTTTTTATTGACTTTAATTATACAAGACGGCATATACAGGGTGTATTTTTGAAACGGGTCAGTAAGGGCAAGTACCTTAACCGTTGCAGTTACAGCAAAACGTTCTTAGAAGACCTTCCCTAACTTTTTGACATACTTTGAACTGCATTCACAGATTTTGTAAAAAACTTACAGTTGGCAAAAAAAATGCAAAAAGTCCAAAAAATTTTTTTTTATGCCAATCGATTCTATTTCATGTGGGGATCAAAAAACTCTATGAAACCATTTTAGCTTTCAGTACTAGAAAAGACAGAAATCGCCAAAAACGTTTCCCATACATTTCGGCAACAGAAACAAATTTCTACGATGGTCGAACTTTTTGTTATGGCCAGGAAGTGGGTAGAATTGACTGTAAAGTAAATAAAAATAATTTTTACCTTCAAATTTCGAATTTCATTCGAAAATCTGTGTGTCAGCTGAGAAACTTCGTATGAGTTATTATTAATTAAGGATTTTCGCTAAAATGTCTTCTAATCGTGAAAAAATTGACTTATTAGAAGCGTATTTTGTCAATAATCGAAATGCGGGAGCTGCATTAGTGTGGTACCGCAATAAGTATCCGTTGCGACATGTGCCAACAAGAAAGGTTATTAGAAATCTTTTGAAAAACCTGGAATTGCAGGGTTCTTTCAAAAGAAAGCGGCAGCCTCGTGTGGACATGGACACGGAGATTGCGGTTCTGACTTATGTCGAAGCATATCCAGAGGTATCGTCCAGGCATGTCGCCTTTGAAGTAGGTGTATCCCACTCCCTTGTGATAAAGATATGGAAGAAATACGGCTACAAGTGCTATCGATATGGGCGCATAGTTCAAGTGTTACATCCGGGTGATGATGTTCGAAGGCTTACTTTTTGCAGGTGGCTAAGAGGAAAAATAAGCAGAGATCATGAATTTTTAAATTACATACTGTGGTCAGACGAAACGAATTTTTCCAATAACGGTATGTACAACAGAAAAAATCACCACTATTGGTCCAAAGAAAATCCACTAAGAGTTACGGCAAGTCATAATCAGGTTCGCTTCTCATTCAACTGTTGGTGTGGTATAATGTCCAATCGAGTTATAATGGTGGAATTTTATGAAGGGAAACTGAATTCTGCCATGTATAATGAAGTCATTTTACACCATCTTGAAAACGAGATGGACGAATGGCCCCTGTCGGAATTGCGAAAAGTTCATTTTCAACAAGATGGTGCTCCGCCACATAACAGTCACCTTTCACGTTCCAATTTGAGCCGCCTATTCGGTACACAGTGGATAGGTACACATGGTCCAACACAGTGGCCACCTCGTAGCCCCGATCTAACACCACTTGATTTTTTTTTATGGGGCTTCGTGAAAAACGAGGTGTATAAGACGACGTACGCCAGTGTTCAAGAGCTCAAGGATGCATTAATGACCATTTTACGTAATATTCATCCCAGAACATTATTAGCCGCCATTCGTTCAGTGCAAAAAAGGATAGACTTATGTATTCGTGAAAATGGAAATCATTTTGAGCAATTTATTTCATAAACCAATTTCTAAAATGTTTAAATGATTTTTTTTATTTAAAAAAGTTTAAAATTTTACCTGTCCTATGAGTTTCGAGTTGATTTATCATATTTCCGTAGGAAATGTATGGGAAACGTTTTTGGAGATTTCTGTCTTTTCTAGTACTGAAAGCTAAAATGGTTTCATAGAGTTTTTTGATCCCCACATAAAATAGAATCGATTGGCATAAAAAAAAATTTTTTGGACTTTTTGCATTTTTTTTGCCAACTGTAAGTTTTTTACAAAATCTGTGAATGCAGTTCAAAGTATGTCAAAAAGTTAGGGAAGGTCTTCTAAGAACGTTTTGCTGTAACTGCAACGGTTAAGGTACTTGCCCTTACTGACCCGTTTCAAAAATACACCCTGTATAAACCCACAAATACAAAAAATAATACAAATAAGACTTTAAAAATGAACAGACTTGGTATTTCTTCTGTGTAAGTTGGAACTTTTTCGTATGAGCCCCCAAATGTAGTCACCCATCATGTTTTCATTATATTGTCCTTGATAACGCTTTTCAAAGTTCATTAAACGTTATTATTATTACATCTTGGTGGAAACGTTCCCCTTGCTCTTCCGAATATGCACCTAAGTTGTCTTTAAAGTTATCCAAATGAGCATGTATCATGTGGACTTTCAATGACATTCTGCAACCCATAACTTTGAAGTTGTGAAGCATATCAGTAATAAGCTCCGTGTAATTCTCTGCCCTTCTGTTGCCAAGAAAGCCATTAATCACTGCTTTAAGGCTGAGCCACGCTTGTTTTTCGTGGGTACTGAGGAGCTGTAGGAATTGTTCACTGGCCATTATTTTCTTTATTTGTGGACCAATGAAAATACCAGCTTTAATTTTAGCCTCTGACAATTTCGGGAAAAATGATTTTAAATATTGAAAGGCCTCAGAGTCTTGACGCAGAGCCTTTACAAACTGCTTCATCAGACCTAATTTAATGTGCAATGGAGGCATTAAAGTAAAGTATTTTTGCAGTTACTACATGAGAATTGAGGTGCCCATACTTTATCTTGACTTCGCACGGGTAAATTAAAATAAGCTTCATAGGCTTCACAAAGTCTTGTATTTGACGACAAACAATTTTTTTTGGCTCTCACTTTAATGAATTCGCCGCAAATATAACAAGAAGAGTCCACGGGATTTTTGCACTTTTTGGAAGACATTTTAGGCCTCCCGACACATAAAATACATTATTCCTTTGCAAAGCGCACGCGCACACTGCCGTTGACAGTTTGTCACTCCCGCTACACACCTACAGCCCCCCCCTGCCCTTCTCCTGTATCTTCTATGCAACGGCTCCTAAAAAAACTGCTAAAACACTATAATATTCGTTTTACATTGTGTAAAGGTACAAAAGCAAACTTTATTTATTATAAATAGAGTTTCTGCTTCTTTTTCGATGTATACAATCAGAAAATATTCACTAAATAACAGACTCAAAGAAAAATATTTTTTTTGTTGACTTGTGTTATAGGAGCATTTTGACAATGCTTTTATTTATGTTGTTGGGGAAAACGAACTAGTAGCTCATCTGGTGGTAAGAAGTTACGGTGGTAACTTCTTACCACCAGATGAGCTACTAGTTCGTTTTCCCCGAAAGAAAGAGAGTAGCCCTACTGGTGAGTAGGCCTACTCTCTTTCTTTAAAACGAAATTAATGAATTTTCGTTTAATTAAATTTCTTGAGTTTACGGGGACTATTCTAATTAATTTTTGGATAAGCACAAGAAGCCTGAACCCATGAACGATTTTCAGACACGAGTGGATTGAATTGATGTTCCTGGCTATGTATGTCACCACTTCATTTTTGATCGAAACTTCGTTTTCATTGAATTAGAGTAGGCCTCTAGATGAGCTGCTAGTTCGTTTTCCCCAACAACATAAATGCACGGCAACTACCGTAATCCCAGTTAGTCAGGCATCGACCATCGGGGTCCTTATTCACTAGTGTTTTTTTTTCGTTTTCGCGGCAAGCTCGCGCTTACTGGCGCATGCGCGGTGCGCTCAAAGATGTCCACCGAGCATGCGCGGTATAGAGCTGCGCTTAGAAATGCATCAACGTGTATGCTCGGTGGACATTTTTGAGCGCACCGCGCATGCGCTAGTAAGCGCGAGCTTGTCACGACAACGAAATAAAGATTGTGAATAAGGACCCAGTATCACGACAGCATGTGTACGGACATTGATATTGTAACGGCCGTGGTCACGGGTGGTCTCTCAGTGTACTCGTGACCACGGCCGTTGCAATACGGTCGAAACGTCGGGCAATAAACAAGGTATATTACCTTAAATTATTAACGCGATTAAGACCCGTAATGTATATATTTTCATAATGTGTACAAATCGCGAAAGTTTATCAACATTTACCTAAAAGCCCCCGAAATTACGGAAACAATTCCCGAAAATTGATCCTGGGACGACCATGTCTGACTCTATTCTTTGTCAGCCAGCTGCTAGCTTTCAAGATTCATAGACAAGAGGCAGTCTATGAAAGACGTGATCAAGATTTAAAGACTGCTGCAATGTACCTCCCAGACAATTTAATGTTAAAAATTCAAGGCTATTGCTCAAAATAGTCACAAATAGAATGCTCTGAGACTGCAACTGAATTTTAAATCGGTTTTGTAGTAAGATTAATGACACGCACTGTTTAAGAATTTGAAGTTTAGGTTACGAAATGACAATTGTGAAGATTCATTAATTTATAGGATTAAACCATATGAATTTTCAAATCATTAACTTTGATTGTTAATTTCCTCTAAATTTATAATTTTCTGTTATAAACATTTATTTTTCGCAGAAAAAATATAAGCATTTCTTGCAGCACCTGGAAAAGGTTCTAAGTCCTTTACTTTTATAATTTACTAGCGGACGCCTCGCGGTTTCATCCGCGTTGTTCTCGTTCCCATGGGAATACATAGATAAAAAATAGCCTATGTCACCCGGGGTTAGTGTAGCTTCACAATGATGAAAGAATTTTTCAAATCCGTCCAGTAGTTTCAACAATCAAATCTTTCCTCTTTATAATATTAGTAAAGAAGACCAACTATTGTACACTTAGTTCGCAAATAAACAATTTGAATTTGACTTTGGTGTACCTATGTAGGTACTATAGACTGCCTCTGTGGCGCGGTAAGAGTGTATCCGACTGCTACGCAAGAGGTCGTGGGTTCGATCCCCACCTAGGATAAAACTTTGTTTGATCAGCACGATGGTTTATTCTGTGTCTGGGTGTTATTTATCTATAATATGTATGTATTTAGAAATATATTAGTATGTTTATCAGTTGTCTGGTTTCCATAGTACAAGCTCTGCTTAGTTTGGGGTCAGATAGCGTTGTGTGAGTTGTCCCGAGGTATTATTATTAATATTATATAACAACTGTCGCGTTAGAAAAAGTTGAACGCAGGTGCTGATCTAGAATCATGATCTGGGGGGGCACATCACTTAAAACCGGTAAAGTGTGATTCGCTCGGAGGCCAGGGTTGGTGGTGCAACTGCTGGACGCCTCTGGGGAGGGTGGAACTGTCTATCGCGGACCAAATGTATGGCGAAGACTTAAGCGTCTTCCAGACGGTTGGAAACAAACCTACAAACCAAGGTGACCTTACTTGTTTCCAACAATGCAGAAGGTTGCAAACCTATTACCAAGTAAAAACGGTGGGCCACACAAAGCTCCCACCAAGGTCACCTTGGTGTGTACGCTTGTTTCCAACCCTCTTGAACAAGCTTTAAAAAATCATACGTCTTAGGTGGGAGAAACATGGGTTAACTGCGAATAATTTATATTTTAGTTGCGATGACAAATTAATGTAGGTATTGTGCGAGGTGTTCCTAGAACGAGACATTAATTAAATATCTTGGCTGATTACCAAGATGCATTACATTATCTATACTAATATTTTAAAGCTGGGGAATTTGTTTGTTTATAAACGCGATAATCTCAGGAAATACGGGTCCGAATTTAAAATTTATGTTACTGTTGGTTAGCCCATTTATCGAGGAAGACTATAGGTTATATAACATCACGCTACGACCAATAGGAATGGAGCAGCAATGAAAAATGTTGCAAAAACGGGGAAATTTATACAGTCGAAGTTGCGCAAGTCACCTATGGTCATGTATATTAATAAATTAGTTATTCATTAACCGTATAATGTGTGCTGTAACCGATATCGTAAACATATGACATGATATAAATCTAATATCTACATTAAACAGTCTGTTTATAATATCAAAATATTTTTTTTTACTAAATACATCTATACTCATATTAAAAAGCTGAAGAGTTTGTTTGTTTGTTTAAACGCGGTAATCTCAGGAACTACTGATCCGAATTGAAAAATTCTTTCACTGTTGGATAGCCCATTTATCGAGGAAGGCTATAGGATAAATAACATTACGCTATGAGCAATAGGAGCGAAGCAGCAATAAGAAACAAACAAACAAACTCTTTTAGTACAACAAACAAGCTTTTTAATATTAGTATAGATATAAGTAGTTATGGTACCTGCTTATAACAAAAACACATTTTTGAGCACAAAAGCAATTTTCCCCATTTTTGCAACATTTTCCATTGTTGCTCCGCTCCTTTTGGTCGTAGATATGTTATATGCCTATAGCCTTTCCTAGAGAAATTACGCGGCCCCCCAGACGGTTGTTTTGTTTCGGTACTTACCGAATTCCTTGTATTGTATTCCCCGCTCTCTGAACGATTTTTTTTGGGGCTGCCAAGCCCCCATCGTGCTTGCAACTCACTCACTTGAGCGATTTCGAGTCGGTGAGACGAAATGCACATTACATGCCGCAAGAATAAGAATAAGAATATTTTATTTGTACAGAATGTAGGTAATTTATGATGTAACAACAGTTCATGAATCCTTGTACATTCTACCTTTCGGCATACAAACATATAAAGTCTTAAAAACATTTCATAGTACATCATTTAAAAAAAACATTTATAGAGTAGTAACATTTTTTTAAACAATAAATCTCGTTAACTGTCTTTTAAATATTTTTAATGGCTGTTGCTTTAGATTGTTGGGTAATTTATTGTATATCATTGGTGACATACAGATGGTACTTTTTTTTAACAGTGTGGTGTAGTAGCCACCTCTGTGCAATAAATGTTAATACTGAGATCTAATACAATTCGTTCTCTTTCGTGTCTCGTTTAACGACGGAAACAGATGCGGGTTCGATTTTATAAAAAAATATTTCTAGAATGTACAAACATGGAAAAGTTAACAAATTATTTAATTTAAACAAAGGAACACAACTATATGTAACCTGCAGGTTAAAAATTGATCTAATGCATCGTTTTTGGGCTTTAAAAGCAAGCATTTTAGATCCGGCATACTACAATTTACCTCTCGTGCCGCCCCAGAATGAAAGAATCCTGGAGTTGCCTCTGCTGACAAGGTCAAAGTCAAAATACTTTATTCATTTAGGTTACAAATGCAACGCTTAAGAACGTGGGACAAAATTTGGAATAGAATGATTCTACATTTAATGCCAAGTTCGCAAGAGTAAAACCGTTAGAAAAGAACTTGGCAATAAAAACTCATGGCCACTTTTTTAAATGCCATTTTTTACAATATATTTGTATATATACAGTAAAGCCAGTAAGGTACTGCAACCATTACACCATGAAACTCACACAAACAATAAACATAGTACAATGTTCGAAAATGGCCACCCATCTATGATTGATGAAACCCTCACATGTTTTATACGAGGTAAAGATAGTTAAGTTAATATAAATTAGCATTGTGATATAAAATGTTTAGTAAGTACGTGTCTATCTTTAAAAGGCCGCAACGGATTTTCATTAAACAAAATTAAGAACTATCTCGATAACACCACTGTTTAGTAGAAAAGTTGCATCAAAATCCGTGTATCCGTTTGGACCCGATGTACACATGTCAAAGTAATAAATTGATTTAAAAAAAAAATACTTTAAAGTTATATAACTGTAACCTATTCTAACAAATTATCTCCAAAAGTGTAAAGTATTAAACGTCAAAGTAATAAATTAAACTTAATAAAAATGCTTTAAAAATTACTTAACTACAACATATTTTAACAAATTATCTCAAAAAGTGTAAAGTACAAAATACGTCATATTTTATTCGTCAAAAAGTGTTTGGGCTCGTCCGGGATTTGAACCCGGGACCTCTCGCACCCTAAGCGAAAATCATACCCCTAGACCAACGAGCCAGATGAGAAATTTGTCAAAATACGCGTACTATTGCCTCTATATAATTAAATTTCTAAAATATTTATATCAGTATGGTATGATAAAGATTATAACCTTAAATTACTTGTAGGATTACCTATGCCACATTCTTAGTCTCGAAATCGTAGATTATATTATTTTGATGTTGTATTAATACCTACATATACAACATTATTATTGGTATAGTGCAAACCAGAAAGTAGTTTGCTCAGAATCAGTAACGCAATCCATTGGGGTAGTTTTAGGATCATGTTATATTTGTCAATTAATTAATTAATTAATCATTAATTAATTCATTGATCATTCTAACGGTCCAAATTCTGTTCACAATGTGATGTGAAATATGATTGTCATTTATTTTCAATAATAACCATGGATTACGTACTATCTACGGGACGCAATGAAGACGATAGCGCGAAGAATACGAGACAACTTGAATAGCTTATAACTCTACAAGATTTCAATGTTTTTATTTTCTTTTTTTGTGTGATTTCTTGATGTCGGAGCTTTGCATTATACCAAAAATAACCTTGTTTATGTAGGTACATACGGTAAATAGATACCGATATTTTTACTAATAATAGTAAAAACAACTTTCCCTGTTAGAATGTAGTTAGGTATTCTGTACAGAGAATCTAATCCCTGTGTAGCACGGGGGCCCGCGGAGACGACATGGAGTTATAAATTTAAATTAATTCTCTATCCCCATAAACCAGTGACATAAACGCTCATAGAATAGAAATATAAATCGTTGCGCGTATAAAACAGCAAATATCACACCTACAATCCACAGATAATAATAATAATATCTTGGGACAACTCACACAACGCTATCTGATCCCAAACTAACCAGAGCTTGTACTATGGAAACCAGACAACCGATAAACATATTTATATATTTCTAAATACATACATATCCCTACTAATATATAAATGTGAATGTAAGTTTGTTTGTTACGCTTTCACGCGAAAACTACTCAACCGATCATCATGAAACTTTGTACACATATTCTTGGAGGTATTAGAAGTAACATAGGATACTTTTTATTAGGAAAAACAAAAATATTTTTTATAAAACCGACATTCACGCCGGCGGAGCCGCGGGCGAAAGCTAGTTATAGATAAACAACACATAGACACAGAATAAACCATCGTGCTCATCACACAAAGTTTAATCCTGGGCGGGGATCGAACCCACGACCTCTTGCGTAGCAGTCCGACACACTACCACCGCGCCACAGAGGCAGTCAAATGACACATGATTTGTAAAATCTATTTTTTTATTTTTTTCCAGTCGTGGAGATCCAGTTAAGGTAACACGAGTGATCTCGCAGATTGTGAACGAGAATGATGACGGCGGTGTCCTGATAGGCAGATGGGACGGACAGTATGAGGAAGGCACAGCACCATCGGAGTGGACCGGCTCTGTGGACATCCTCGAGCAGTTCTTAGAGACGCAGGAACCTGTCGCTTATGGGCAGTGCTGGGTGTTCGCTGGAGTTGTCACTACTGGTGAGGTGCTTTATAGATACGTTAGCAAAAATATTCTTAATCTATTTCAACCACAGAAGTTTAAATCAGCAGAGGTTAGGAATAAAGGAGGAGATAGTGGAGATAGTACAGTGGGCAATTGTGGCTTGATCTACGGTTTTAGTAGGCTTGGGCTTGAGTATTTCTAAGTTCTCTTTATGTAAATATCTGGAGACAGAGAGAATATGCGCCTGTGACATATCATTGGGAGCCATTGAGGAAGCGTGCAGGGGAAGGCTAGCTTTTTTTGTTTGACAGAAAAATGTGATTATTAAAAAAATATCAGAATTATACGAATTATTTTATCTGAATTAATGCAATTCAGTTTGAAGTAGTAGTGGTAGTATTAATTATATTTGAATACATATGTAAGTGTGTATGTCCAGGGGTATGATCCCACTATGACATAGGGTAGTTATCAAGAGGAGGTTGGCAAATAAAACGCGTATTCCGTATGAGGTTTGGAAAGAGACGCGTTTAATTCATATGGAGCCGGTAGAGTTACATAGTACGCGTACTACGTGATGCGCTTACATTCAGATACGTCACATCTATACTAATATTATAAAGCTAAAGAGTTTGTTTGTTTGTTTGAACGCGGTAATCTCAGGAACTACTAATCCGAATTTAAAAACATCTTTCACTGTTGGACAGCCCATTTATCGAGAAAGGCTATAGGCTATATAACATCACGCTATGACCAATAGGAACGGAGCAGCAATGAGAAATGTTGCAAAAACGGGGAAAATTTACGCAAACGAAGTTGCGCGGGACAGCTAATGTAATATGTAGCTAATTCCCTACACGATACACTATGTAATTTGCGTGCGTTTAGTCACTATGCAAAGATGCTCGGGTTATCTTTGGTCAAATATGCTATAAGATAATAAATTAATAAGTTTTAAAATTGTATTTAACATTGGCCTTGAACTGTTTCTTAGGCACTGATGAAGCGTTTATAAAGGCTCCCACTAATTATCAGTCCGCCTGCAGTCTGTCGCCCTATCGGACCGCCTGTCATCCTGGGTCTACATAGTTCACACGATATAGCGATTATTGCCTCTCGGCAAAAGTTGAACAGGCTCTGGGGCTACACTACACTCTAGCAGTTGAAAGCTGACAGCTTCAGACCGCAACATCATACGCCGGCAGTGGCCTGTGACGTTTTCTACATTGCTAGAGCGTGTGCGACTGTCGCGGACTGTCCAGCCGATACCACCGGGTCAATTCACGTATTTAAAGCAGTGCAGTTGCATTTAAGTTTCGATTAAAACAGCCATTTTCGTATTCTTGTAACTTTGGGATCGATCTTAAAAACGCTTGTGCACCGTACTAGAATGTCGTTATTGTGCTCGCGAGACGCATGCTTGACGCAAGCGTAGGTATTTGAGATCGATCCCAAAGTTGCATGAACACAAAAATGGCCGTTTTAATCGAAACTTAACTGCAGCTGAACTGCAACTGCACTGCTTTAAATACGTGAATTGACCCGCTGGGAATGTAGAGAAATGGCACTCAATTCGGTTAGAGTTTACGCTAATCGAATAGAATGACGTCGTTGCGTGCGCAATACTGTAAATACGAAAATTGATAATGTGAGATTAGCAGTTGTGCGCACGCAACGACGTCATTCTATTCGATTAGCGTAAACTCTAATCGAATAGAATGCCATTTCTTTAAGGGCCCTGACGACGCAGATCGCACCGGGCGAGCGCACAAAACCTATGACAGAAAACTATTGTCTGTGGTTTGCGATTAACTGACAGGCTGATATCCACCGGCGGCCTGATAATGTGAAGGAGCCTTAAGCAAAGCGATAAAGTAGGTACCTATCTACTTATTTCACAAAGAAGCAATTTTTTAAAATAAAATTTATCCATCTGATAACCTCTCAAAATACTACGTAGAGCAAATATGAGCTTAATTCTACAAATTTGTCGTGCCCAGCTTGCTTAGATACAAAGAACAACACAATGTCAACTCAATCTATACTTCTAGGTATATCTATACCTACTAATACTACCTGACCCGTGCAACTTCGACTGCGTACATTTTCCCCGTTTTTGCAACATTTCTCATTGTTGCTCCGCTCCTATTGGTCGTAGCGTGACGTTATATAACCTATAGCCTTCCTCGATAAATGGGCTATCCAAAAGTAGTTCCTGAGATAATCGCTTTCAAACAAACAAACTCTTTAATAATAATAATAATAAAGCCTCTTTATTCCATATTTCCAAGATACATTTTAGCTTAGGGTTAGTTTTTTTTTTTTTTTTGTTAGTTTTCACTGTGTGAAATATGGATCCCTTTTTGGGTATAGGCCTCCTCCAGCCTTTTCCATAACTCCCTGTCCTTGCCCAGTTTAATCCAGTTGCATCCCGCTGTCTGTATTATATCATCAGCCCACCGTTTTATAGGTATACCAACCTTTCTTTTACCATCTGGTCCTTTCCAGCGTATAGTTTCTATAGTCCATCTTTTGTCCGTATAACGTGAAATGTGTCCAGCCCATTTCCATTTCAGTGTGAGTTCATGTGTGAGTGCATCTGTAAACTTTGTTTTTTGTCTGATAGTTTCACTCTTCACTTTATGTATTTTCCTAATCTTCAATATACTCCTTTCCATTGCTCTTTGAGTGCATTTGATTTTATTGTTAAATACCCAGGTTTGGCAACCGTATAACAGACATAACAAACTCTTTGGCTTTATAATATTATTATACTTATGTAATAAGTATATATGTATAGATTATAAAGAGGAAAGAATTATATTTTTGGATGATATAACCCAAAAACTACAGGAACGATTTCAAAAATTCTTTTACATATAAAAAGCTGCAATATCGGGAAGTAACATAGGCTATATTTTGTTCTCAAAAAATTAAAGTTCCTTACGAAGACTGCATTTATATATAGTGGAATGTGGGTACTAACCTAACCCAAATTCGTATTACTTAACTAAAATTCCAAAACGTTGGATTGCGGTTTCGTGTCTGTCAACCACATCCGTTTTCAATGTAAACTAACTCGCGGGAAAAAGATAATCGGGTATTTCAATAACAATAATCTCAGCTTTTTAAAGCTGATAAAAAAGTTGCCGGTTGAGTCAAATTTTGCCCCCCCCCCCCCCCCTCGGAATAAAGTTCTGAATCCACACCTGGATAATAATTTTAGCCAAATGAGTTTTTACCATAGTTAGGTACTTAGATCATAATACATGCCTATACATAGCTAGATAGTAGGTGGATAATAATTTTAGCCAAATGAGTTTTTACCATAGTTAGGTACTTAGATCATAATACATGCCTATACATAGATAGATAGGTTACATACAATATTATAGAAAAAAATGATTTTTTATGTTAAAAACTTCTTACCATCACATAATGTCATCAAAAATGGCTCCAGGAGTGAGTCAGTACTCCTCTAGGCTGGTGGCCCATAAGACGTCGACCATAGAAAGTATCTATCTTAGTTGGAGTCTATATTTGGTCGTTTGATCAGAACGAGGCAATGACTCATCATCCGACATACTTCTGTCAGTAACAATTTATTATTTAAAGACGTCTCCTGCAGTACAAGCCCTGTGTCGTTTACAAATATACAAGTCACGGATACAAAGTAGGTACACACAGAGTCGGAACAATTTGTGGATCACACAGAGTGGTGTCACGTGTGGGAATCGATCACGACCTCTTGCGTTGCAGAGGCAGTTACATATTTTAGAACACTATGGGCATTTTCGGCCTACCATTCATTGAATAATAACTAACTTAAATTTCCCATTTTCATTACTCATGATATGTCTTCCAGTTTGCCGAGCCCTGGGCATTCCATCCCGAGTGGTATCTAACCTGGTCTCCGCTCACGACGCGAACAGCACCCTGACAGTGGACAAATACTACTCGGAGGACATGAAGGAACTAGGCTTTGATCCTAACAACGAGAACGCGAATGCTGACTCCATCTGGAACTACCACGTGTGGAACGATGTCTGGATGGCCAGGCCTGACTTGACTGCAGGTAAGCAACGGTATTTCTCCATATTTTATAGAAGGCTGAAAATTATCCAGCGTATTTAGCCATGTTTTTAAATGTAGGTTATATGTAGATATATGTATGGTTTATAAATTCCCTGAAATAACTTCAGCAATTTGGGCATGATTGCTTTTTGTAATCACACTAATCACACTTCACACTAATATTATAAAGGCGAAAGTATGTGAGTGTGTATGTTTGTTACTTCTTCACGTTTAAACGGCTGAAGCGATTTTAATAAAATTTGGCATGGAGTTAGCTGACACCCTGGATTAACACATAGGCTAATAAACCGCGGGTAGCACCGCGGGAACAGCTAGTGTTCAATTCAATTCAATTCCATTTATATGCGTAATATGGGTACAAATGATGTAACAATAATAGTAATACAAAGAATCACCATAAACAGCTTAGAGCATGCAAATTAATTAATATTATTTTATAATCTAAGAAATCAAAACAAAGTGAGAATCAATTAAATACAGTATACATATCGAGATTTCAGAATATGTCAAGTGTAGAAATTATAATTTTAAATTTGTAAGTATTTAATGTCTAATAAGTTCATAATAATTTCCACTAAAATAAATACAGTACTTATAACAAATAATGTCACCAATTAATATCATATATTATCAAGTAGGTATTCCTTAATAGAGTAGGTAATATCCTTTATTGAGTAACAGTGTCTTTTTAAATGTTTAAACATTCACGTATATTTATATATATTAAGTTTATTTTATCGATAACATATCAATTAGTAGCAGATAAGACATTATATTTTATACAAGTGACACAAAATAACTAGGCTGTCATCTATTCCATTTACCCTCGATATAAGTAAGTACTATCATATCTCCAATAATACCAACAACAATCAATTATTATCTCCTCTTTCTCCTCAGGGTACGGAGGTTGGCAAGCTATCGACGCTACTCCTCAAGAGACATCTCAAGGCAAATACCAATGTGGACCGGCTCCTCTGGAAGCCATCAAGCAAGGAAACATAGGAATCAACTATGATGTGGAATTCATGCTGTCATCTGTCAATGCTGACCTGATGCGGTGGAGAATTTGTCCTGATGAAGAGACTGGATACGCTATGGTGGACAGCAACCAATATCAGTAAGTTTATTTCTGGATTTTGCAAGTGATGGCAACCACCATTATTGTCCTGGGCAGGCTACCACTGTGTTGGCGTGTGATATTACGTGTAAAATGAGCCACTCTACCTGCACTTTGTGCCTAGGATTTTTTTTTTTTTAAATGAAACAAAACTGTATTCTTGAAGAAGGCAGGGGCAAAAAGTTTGACTTTATAGACTGAGCCACGTAAATTGATAAGCTCTATACTCATTGGTAGGAAAAACAAAGATTTCCTAAAAAAAGGTTCGTTTTTAGTGATGTACCTCCTCTTTGCAGCATTGGCCGCATGGTTTTGACAAAGAAGCCATACGTGTTCGACCCAGTGGGCGACGAGGATCGAGAGAACATTACCGGCCAGTACAAGTTCCAAGAGGGATCTACGTCAGAAAGGCTGGCGCTCATGAACGGCGTCCGATTCTCTGAAAGAGCCAAGAGGTAAGGATTCCTTTAAACTACTGATAAATTTCACCTCTCCAAACCTTGTAAATATTGAAGCTTGGCAATGCAGACATAGATGATAGTAGGTAACGAACAACCACTAGAAAAATTATGCAAATGGAAATGGCAGTGTCTTCGTCTTGACCTGAATTTTCTCCAAGATTGAACCATAATATTGTTGCAGGTATTACAAAATGATGAGCAACGCCCAAACTGACATCTCATTCAATCTGCGTGATGTCGAAACGGTGCCTATTGGAAAGGACTTCAGGGTCACGGTCGATATTGAAAACAAATGCAATGAGGTAAGGATACCTAATATTAAAGGAATTGTTAGATATATTTCAGGATTTAATCGCGTTAATTATTTAAAGATACGAACGAAAAGGTACGCTTTATTTACCGCGTATTTTGACGCGCGTTAAAAAAGCGCTCAAATAGGACAAATTACTCGTTCCTATTCCCAAGTACTCGTTCACACGGCATGGCTTTTAAAACGCGACGTACTTTTATCGCGCAGTGTTAGTATAGTATTATATTATCTGTGGCAGTGTCGTGTTAATCGTTGGGAATAGATCACATCGAGAGGCCGTGTCGACGGATTATTAACGCGCTTAAAAAAGCGCTTGTGCGAATGAGGCCTAATTCATTATTATTATTTTACAATGAAAGTATTAAATCTATACTTGTTTATACAGCCACGCAACATCAATGCTTCTCTGTCGACCACCAGCGTGTTTTACAACGGAGTGAGGGCTGACGTTGTTAAGAAAGTTGAAGGAAAGATGTTCGTCGGACCCAATAAGAGTAAGTCCAAACAGTACCTACGCTTTATTTCACAATAGGAGAGTATAAGTCCGAACCAGCGTCAGAACTCTTGTCATATCCTATCATACCAACCTTCAAATAAGTGCTCGAACATCACTCAGTTTTAAGATGCCCTTAACTCTCATAGCGCAATAGTAGCGATAGAAACACTTTTCAGCACAACTCAAATTTAATCGTATCGGTATTGTTTCATTTTAATCACACTATGCTGTTATTTACTCACTTTCCGTCTTTGGAATGGACCGCCAGGATTTCCACCCAGATGGTCCATCCAGTCTTCTTATAGTCCTTAGCTGCGTATGGTGTTTACCAGCCCATGTATAGTTATATAATATATAACTACACATGGGCTGCATTACCAGCCCATGCATAAGTTGGTACATGGATAGGTAGTATTATTTTGTCACAATTTAGCAGTTTATTATTATATCATGTACCTAAGGTCATCATAATCGCGAAGAAACCCGAAGTTAGAATACTTACGTAACAATCTTCGTAAAGTCTTGCTAATCATTTATTTTCTCTGCAGAGGAACAGATCAGTATCCTAGTGAAGGCAGATGACTACTTACCCAAGCTTGTGGAGTACTGCAACATGAAGATTTCAGCGATGGCTATTGTCACCGAGACCAAGCAGTCCTGGGCCGACGACGATGACTTCCAGATTATCAAACCTAATATCAACATCAAGGTAATTTACTTAGTAAGATAGACACATACTCGTACCTACGTTGAACGGTGGTTATAAACCGCAAAAAGAGAAGAAGGAGAACTTGGAAATCTCAATAATATGGCTGTTTCCTAGTTAGTTACCTTGCTGCAACCCGAATTGTTGTAACGACTTCATATTTAATTGCCAGTCAGACTTTCAAATTTCTCTTCTAATAGGTACGTTTTTTAGGTATTGGAGAGAAGCAAAATTTCTAAAATTCCCAAAGGACCTTTGAGTGAATTTTCAGAATTTTACTTCTGCAAGATCTTGAAAATTTCTATAAATGTTAAAAGGGGTACCTACCTAATATTTAAGACTAGAAGGGTTCTCAACAGCTGTAAAGATCTTTTTAGGTACGTAGCAGCAGAATGAAGGTCCAGATTAGTTACTTTAACTGCATTTCGTAAAGTATACATTTGTATGAAGATTCCTAGATCAGTCGTTAGTTTTTACTGATATATCTTGACGAAATGAACTTGATGTAATATGATACCTCAGTGCGATTGAACTGCTCATTATTAATTTCTATTGGTCTCTTCCAGTTCAATGAAGATCTAATCCTCGGCCAGCCAACAGTAGCAGTGCTCTCGTTCCCCAACCCTCTGGAGCGAACCCTGACGGGCTGCGAATTCAGAGTGACGTCGTCAGGAATAGCTGGACGTACGCTAAAGCTGCCTGTGGCTGACGTTGGCCCATTGGAGCAGATTAGTGCGGAGCTGCCGATACAACCTAACGTAAGTAAATTATGACTGGTGGCTAGTTGATTGTAAGCGGGCATTTTGAGGGTCGTCGATGGTTCGATCTAGATGGTGGCGAGGTAAGATTTATTTGTAGGATAAGTTCCACAATATTCCCGTCATATTTGAGGCATATAAATTGTCAGTGTTAGAATGGCTGGTCTCCTATGGCAAGTGGTAAAAGTATATTTAAGAATTGCTACCCACTTGCTTATATTTGCTTCATTTCTTCTATAATTGCTAATTAAGATACTTTCAGAGAAATTTAAATATTTTTTTACCAGCCATTCTGACGTCAGGATGGCTGGCCTCCATGTTCATCATGAAGGACGCAGAATTTCTAAAAGTTTGTTGTATCAATAATTGATTACTAATTACTACTTTCACGAATGAAGGTTTTATTTTCGTACATACAATAGGTTAAAAAATATACGTATTATTAAAATTTGTACTAAGAAGTGCCTAATATTTTGGTAAGGCAATAGATGGTTTTGCTACAGCGTGCCATTCAAACCTTGCAGGCGTTCACTATTTCATTAAATTTAATAATAGGTATATTTTATTACCTATTGTATGTACGAAACTCAAACTTTAATTCGTGAAAGTAGCAATTAGTAAGCAATTATTGATATAACAACTTTTAGAAATGTTTCGTCCTTCATGTTGAACACGGAGGCTACCAGCCATCCTGACGTCAGAATGGCTGTTCAAAAAAATATTTAAATTTCTCTGAAAGTGTCATATGTAGCAATTATAGAAGAAATGAAGCAAATATAAGCAATTGGGTAGCAATTCTTTAATGTACTTTTGGAACCACTTGCCATAGGCGATCAGCCATTCTGACGTTGACTATAATTCGTCATATTTTTCCTGTAAAACCAAAAAATGAGTTCGTTTTGAGAGATGCCAAAGAGAACTAGGAAATTCGGCAAGATTTAAGCAGGGTTTCTTTTTAAAAGTTTTTTTTCTGTTTTTCCAAACAAAATCTTGGATTTAGATAAAAGTAGTGGATGTCAGCGCGCACCTCTACTTCAGTGGCTCTTAGGGGCTTTATAGCAACAACGGGGTAAACTTGACAATTTCTTAACATGTTTCTTTTCTTTTAACAGAAACCGGGCAACATCAGCTTCGTTGCAACATTCAAGTCGGTAGAACTGAAGGATATCAATGGTGCAGCTACCGTGGAGGTCTTCGAGGCATAAACGACCTTACTTACTATGTCATAAGGATCTATTTGTAATTGTTGTAGAGCTGTTGTTTTTATTTTATAGGCCTTTAAAATACGTAATAATTATGCAACTGGTTATTCCATTTACAGGATATTGAACCATTGGATATATGTGTAATGTATTTTGATAAGATTTTGGTCTTATTTGTTATTTTAATAAGAAAAATAAATGAAAATCAATAACTTATATAGGTACAGTAGATATTGAAATATAGTTTGATCTCTGAAATTGATCACAGCATTATAAATATATAGGTATAATAAATATATTTAGGTTATAGTTACATTTTTTTATTCAACTTATTAATAAGAATATACGAAGTATATAACGTAGATGAGTCAAATATCATTTTAGTTTTATAGATATGAAGTGCCATCTGGCTACAGCATTTGTGAAGGTAGCTTTACCGATAGATATTATATGAAAAAGTACATTAAACTATACAAAAACATAGATATTTTTATAATAATGTTTTCAAATATTATTTGTATTTTATTAAATAAGTTAAATTAACTACTAGTTCTTTCATTCTATGCATTTGCGGCGGTACCTACCCACAGGACATTTATGATCTGTCAAAAAGAAAGCAGTTTAATAATTTTTTGTATTACTTAGAGTTGTTCGTTATGAACTTGCTTATCAACCCATATGATGTCTCAATGCTGGGCACACGTCTCTCCAGTAGAACCTACTTAATAGATCCTGGGCGAATTGCCATAATCGCCACGTTTGGCGAGCGGGTTGGCAAACGCAGTAAGGCTTTAAAATACGAAGAGATCCTTTAAGGCAGCGGTCTCAGCTGCCTTCTCCGTTGTGAAATCCCTAAGTCGACCTGACGACGCCCAGGAGAAGAGATGGGGTGTTACTATTCTAAGGACTGAATAAATAAAATATCAATTTTTAAAACAAAATTTATTCAATTCCATGCAGCGTCCACCATTTTCGCTTACAAACACAAACAGTTTTGTTCGGAAATATTCACATATAAATAAAAGACCGGACCGAACAAGCCTCCTTTAAAGTGTTCCTTATCTACTGTGTTTTGTGTACTGCCTCGATTTGATTTCGAATCACATGACTTTATAAATACAATAAAAAGAATTTCAGTATCAATAAAATATTTTGGTTTTGGCCTTGATAAAAGTAAATTCCTACACAATAATTGCGTAAGAAGAGTTCAAACTTAGGAATCTCACTCGAGACACCCGATCGACAATCTATGCCGCTGTTGACCACCAAGTCATCTAAACATGTTAGCTATACTTGGAATTTAATTTACCTATGCGGGCGTGTTAGGCCTGCACTATCAAAAAGTACTGAAAAGAAACGGAAATACTTTTGGAAACGTCAAGTTTTTTTAAAGATAAATTGCTAGCAATCTATTTGATAGAAAAAATATCAGACACCGCTCAGCAGTGGACTCCAAAAATAGTTGATTTTGCAAATTATATTGTGACAAATCTCAAAAAAAAAAAAACAATTATGATTGATTTTCCGATTATTTCAAAGCCAAATCGATGCATTGCACAAACCCTTATCTACACTATCATAATGATTTCATAACGTTGGAACGTCTAGGAGGTCCATCTGCCGTTACAACTATTTTGGTCTGATGCACCCAAAACCAATGATGATATTAAAACCTTAGCCTAAATCGATAAAACTAATCGGTAAACACAACAGCTCGATACATAAATAAAACAATTATTATATTTTATCACATAATATCCCGGTTCACTTGGTGTCCAATTTTTGTTATTTTGATAGGCGATTATAGACTTTAAAGAACCATCCATTAATTACAAGTGATTTTAAACCTTTTATTTTTCTTTGCCCCCGTTCCACCTAACGGGTAACTTTGACCATAGAAAGTACATATTAATTTCTTAAATGCAGAAGTAACTCAACAGTTACTTCTGCATTTGACACAACAACGTCTTTAAAGCTGAACTGTTAAGTCAATTTGATGAAATTAAATATGAAAATTCAGGGAAGGAATCTTTTGTCTTCACTCTATTTTCCTATGAGATTGATAATAACATATCTTCCTCCTAACGCTACAGACAAGCACTGAGTTAAACGCACTATACCAAAAAATGCTTTAAAAATAACAAACCTTGCCTTTCTTCAACTGGACACCAAGAGATGCAAAAAATAAAGAGAAAATCATTATGTACCACAAATCTTCACTATGCAAGGAACTTCAAGCTTCAAGGACGGCCAACAAAACTCTATTGATGCTTGATAGAAATGTCTATTTCTCTCTCTGATCTGACACTAGCCAACTATGGCGATAATATAGTACACAAGTACGAGCGCAGACTCAAGTGCACTCTCTAGTCTCTCATTCTCATATTCCGATGAGATGGAAATTCCACAAAACTGTGACTTATTTCAAAAACGGTCGCTCAATATTGGACACACAGTGGTAACGTTGCTTACCCTCACAGATATATTAATCTATTCCGTCCCCACTGACTTATTTATTAGTCATTCGTTTAGAATCTACTTCTCTTGTTTTCAGCACATAGCTACAGATATAATCAATTCAGGAACCAATTGTATTCTGTATTTAAAAATTGCTAATAATACGGAGAGTCGATGGTGTTAGGATTCGAATCCGCGACTCACGATTGCGGAATTTCTTTACAAATTTGTAATTATTGAAAGTGAGATACAGAATTAAATTCTAACCGATCACAGACATTTCTATCAAGTTATATCGTACATAAACTACTACAGATTTTAACATTATGTTTCAAAAACAAATTGATAATATATTTTGTCTTGATCTATACCAGATTTATTTTATTTAAGATTTTTTTAATAATTTAATAATATTAAAAATAAAAAAAAACCATCTACCTTAGCCAATAGAACCTCTTTGATAGATTGTAATCCAATAATTTAGAATTTAAACCATTTGGTTTATAAAAAAAAACATTCTACATTTGAATAATACTTAAGGGGACGAGATAATAAAGTTTTTTAAATAAATTAGGCTGTGTACACACTTGACAAGATTAAGGACCATGCATTATTACCAGGACAGAAAAAAAATGCATTATAGAATCCACAATACCTTTTTTTGTGTGAACAAAGGGATCCCCGAATCATTTCCACTCCTGTCGATTGTGGTCCACAACCATCCCAAATTATCTGTTTCTGATCCATTAGTATTATCTTGAGCACTAGACACTAATTTACCATCAGACCAAGAGTGGTGATGAAGGCAATCCCCAACAATTATACAGGAATTAACGCGCATTGTTTACCTTAAAATTGCTTGACGTTTGACCAGGTTGCACCGGCCGTGCACCGGCAGTCCGCTTGTGACCACGGCCGGTGCAACCTGGTCGAAACGTCAAGCAATTTTAGTTACAAGTATGGAAACCATTGAAAGATACAATCATCCATCACTCATAACAAAGTTCACATGTGAACAGTTATAATTAAATAGAAACGTTCAGAAAAAAAAAGGTTTTTAAGGGGGCACTGAGAGAATTATTTATTTAGCGCTACGTACACAGCGAAACGATCGCCGGCCTCGCTCTTCCGCACACAACCATTACTTCACAGTGCGCAGGAGCGCAGGTCAAAATAAAGTAGAATGTTCGTTCGTACATATGTTAGATTACGAACGCCATGACTATGACAACTTCAAGATTTATTTTGCGGGATCATATTAAGACATATCCTTAATTTTTTTTATTTTATCTACTAGAAAAACTCTTTAGACTAGTGACACAATATTTTTTCGTGTCCTAATATTTAGGTTTTGTATATACATTTTTGAGAGCCGAACTGTTTCGCGTAATATACCCTTAATCCTTTAAATGAGCAATAGCCGTAATATGTTGTCAAGTGTGTACACGATATTATTGACATTAATTCTTATTTTATAAACTTGGAAATATTGCTTTTGTCTTAATCTATTCACGATGTATTTCTTGGTTAATTTTAGCCGTAATTCATAACGATGGTACTGAATTTATTGTCAACCGAATTTAAAAAAAGAAACTAATATACAAAAGAAATCTAAAGAGAAAATGTTATTTATTATTTAATTACAGGTGCTATTGAAGCTAGCAACACTAAACGTATTACTCGTCTATTGATTCGTTTTATTTTTTTTTAATAGCAATCTGGCTGATTTTTAATGATGACAGCTGACTTTGCCACCCTTTTCACAACTCTAAGAATTAATGTCTATGGCGAAGCTCTTTTTTTTTTCGAATTTTGAATTTCGATTGACAATAACTCGGTTTACAAATTGAGTAACAAAATAGAAAGCTATTTTATATAAAATAAATGACTGAAAACTATAAATTTGTTGATAAATTATAATTATTTTGTGGAGACTTACAAGTTAGGTATGTAAATCAAGTTGTTCAACACTTATAACGCTAGGATTGACTTGATGTGGTGTGACTGCGTGGTAACAATGGTTTATATGACAAACTAACACCATATAGTCTTAAGAGAGGAGCGCCAAAAAATGCAAGTACTTACTTTATATAGACAGATTTTTTGATATTACGTCACATTAGTGGAGTAACGAAATAACCTTCGGGCAGTCAGCTGGATACATCTTTTGGCACTCTCTTCCCGGGCTAACAGACACATAACACCCAGATTAAAAAAAGTAAAACTCTTATTCATCTTAATCATCTTATTTTTGAGTTATTTTTAATGCTAAAATAATGATAATGGTCTCGACGTCGGTTAAGGCAGCCAATCTCATGATACACAAGAGAATTTATAGTGCAAACACAAGTGCATTCTCTATTCCATTATATTCATGACCGATTGCACGGAAATCTGACACGATGGGTGAGAGATTAGGCGCAAGACTGACAGCTTAACTTGCTCTTCGCGGCACCCCTCCGGGGTGTGACATTTTTCTGTTCTAAGTATAGGTGTTAAGTGCTTTATGCTTTTAGGGACTCGTCTCAAATGAGACTAGCTAATTACCCAGGTGACGTAGTAGTGCATAAATTTGTCGTATGAAGAGTAATGGAGCGTTTTGTCTTATTTTATTGACGTGTAGTATTATATTATTTATAATAATATTTTAATAACAGAATTTCAAATACCGAATGTTTCGTCTTTGATTTTCATTACATTTTCAAAATTGAATCGAAGCAGCTAAAATATTGTTTTTAACAGATTCATAATTTGTGGACAAATTAATGTTTTTAATTTACAAGGTGTAATATATCTCAGAGGGTAAAATTTGTAGAACTAGGCAACTGTTTTATACTATTGTAATATATGCCGTACCTAGTTCTAATGAAAAATGTGTTTGGGCCATGAAGGTATATCGAACTGGAGTACACTATACCTACATCAAGTCAAAACCTATACCTATTTATTTACTTTTGAGTTATGTCTCTCTCTCTCTCGCGCTCTCTCTCTCTCTCTCAGACTTCGACTTTTATAAGAGATAGAACGTGTGAAAGGGACGAAACATAACTTTTAAGAAATCGTATAGTAGGTACTCCATTTTTGTATATACCTTTATGGCTAGTACACAATATCGGTTACCTAAAAGGCGTTAAATACAAATGGGGTTAGATAAACAATTATCAACAATACAATAGCACAGAGGATTATAAAAAAAACGTTAGCTAAGAGTTATAAGCTTACGCGATTTGTACACATTATGAAAATATATATATATATTACGGGTCTTAATCGCGTGAATAATTTTAGGTAAAATACCTTGTTTATTGCCCGATGTAGGTAGGTAGTCTACCCGTGACCACGGCCGTTACAATACGGTCGAAACGCCGGGCAAATTATTCACGCGATTAAGACCCGTAATATATATTTTTTCATAACGTTGGTTAAGACATAAAATAAACCTAAACAATTCAAATGAATTACTTAAGTGACATAATCAAATTATGTAAGCGAACTATTTGAATTACATAAATGTAATTCATTAATAAAATAAAAGTGTTAATATATTAAACACTGTTCGATATATTTGGGGACTTAATCGCGTGAATTATTTAAAGGTACGGACCATTTATTTACCCGACTTTTTTTATATACTTGCAATTCGATCGAAACATCGGGTAAATAAAAAGTTCGTACCTTTTAATAATACACGCAATTAAGTCCCGAAATATATCTAATATGTATAAAAATCGCGAAAGTTTAAAAACAATTATTAAACACTGGTTTTGTGAGTCACTTATTAAATAACTTTGAAGATTTTAAATGCTTTTTTGTCTTTTATTACTTTATAATAATTTCAAGGTCTCAGTGCAATTTTTATAAGTACAGCACTCAATGAAAGATAGAACATAATATTGAACTTAAACGGCTATTACCGGCCTTGAAAATTTGTTAGAGAATTAGGGCCCTAACTCTTATTACAACTCTCTTTTTAAGGGTTTAGGGTCCCTGATTTAGTGCAGTGTAATAAGCCCATAACATACACGGGATTTCATAATGCTAATTGAACTTATCAAACACAAATAACGTACTAAGTATTAATCCCTATTGACCTAACCCCCTTTGACATAACGTTTAAATACTTTAATAAGACCTGCAATTCTAGTCCAACGGTTTATCCCATAATGGAAACATCATGGGAAATTTTGTCATTTGGTTTGTTCCATAATAGGAACTAAAGGAAATTAAGTCCCATTGCTAGTCTCATAATGGGAACCACCATGGGAAATTATTGACTTGAATTTGATTGTCTGTTCCGCTAGCTTTTATCATGGGATTTCTGCAACTAAAATATTGGTGTCACTTATCCAATAATATTGCGACAAAATAATGTCAGTTGTTCCACAATGAGACTTGTGGAACAGACTTACAGCTCATAGTATTACATCATAGAAGAAATACACAAATAGCATCCAGACTCGGTACTTTCTTTCACACTTATTCAAAAATCTACATGTGTGAGCAGGACAACGCTATCAATGTACTTGATTACTGATATATTTGTGACCACACCACATTTAACTATACTAATGTACTTTGGCTTTGCCCGTGACGAGTTTGGCGTACTCTTCATAGAAACGAGGGAACAGTTGTATTGCGAAATACACTACTGATAGATATGCGACTATCGCTAGTGTTAGTATTAAGTCAAATACTGCTGGTTTTACACTGTGAAAGAAAAAAAAAACATACTTATTTTATAATAATCTTTAAATAATACAAAATAATGGGAACAGGAATTTGTAGAAAAAATAAACTCCAGCCAGGATTTTGGGGTTTGAAACCCAAATCGGGTGGCACAGCTGGCGAAATGGTGCCCTGTGCAGGAATCGAACCCGCAATCTCTTGCCTGGCAGTCGCTAGCGCTCTTACTACGCCAGCAGTCAAAAGTTTTTAAAGATCTTCCGTGCTTATGTCCTATGTCAGTCGACATTTTTCTTTTTTTGGATCACGCAAAGTGGGGTCCCGTGTGGGAATCGTACCCACGACCTCTTGCGTAGCAGTCGGACTTACTCCCACCGCGCCACAGAGGCAGTAAATTCCTTCCTAATTTTATTACGCCATTACAATCGCGTTTAGGTCATATCAGGGATCAATCCCATATTCTATCATTTTGTTTTGTTTTAGTATAGGTAGTAGGTCTTTGACGTCCTCGTCTCGATTCTCCGTAGTAGGTGGCCATTCATTAATTACGTACCCTCATGATTAGTTACATACGCGTGAAAAATGTATCCACTACAATTATAATTTATTACACTTCAAATGAGTAAATATTAGTACATGAACAATATTGTTTTTTTTTATAAAATAACATGTAAACAAAGCCCTTCGACATCCGAAGACAAGATTTATAATACAAAATTTCGACGAACAATATATTGAGTAATAATGGGTTAATGGGTTTACCCCTGTACTCCCAGATAAGGACATGTAAGATTTCTTAACCCCCCCCCCCCTCTCCTCGAGGTCGTCACGTAATTAATGAACGGTCCCTAGGGTACATGCCCCAAGTCGCGGACTGTGGACTTTACTATGGACTTTACTGGACTTTACTATTATCATTAACGTAGAGACCAGCGGGCCAATTCACGTAAATATTCTGTATTCTTTTGCGTCATGCGTTAAGTATGCGTCTCGAGAGCGCAATAACGACATTCTAGTACGGTGCGCAAGCGTTTTTGAGATCGATCTCAAAGTTACAAGAATACGAAAATGCCCGTTTTAATCGAAACTTTACTGCAACTGAACTGCAACTGCACTGCTTTAAATACGTGAATTAACCCGCAGGACTGCGCCCTAACCTCATAAAATTTACCACTCTCTAGAAAGAGACAACGCTACTTTGTGGTCAAAGGTCGCACGAGTTTTTTCACTCTTTCACGCTTTGCAGTCAATATTTACTTTTAAATTGAAAGTGATGGCGCTGTTCAGGTCTATACGTCAATGACTAATATACACTATCACTGCAGTCGTACACTCTTCCATTCACTCTAATCACAATATACACTTACCTATAAACATATAACAAGGCCGAGGTGGCTCCATACAACGTGTACTCCGGTTCGCGCTTGTCCGCGGCGTGTACACTCACTGTCACCTCCATATAACGGGACAGGGCGCGCTCTATGGCGCCTGTCACACCTAAACGACACAAAAATAAACTTAATAAAAGGCTAGCGACCTGGCCAGAAACATTCGCGGTCGTCCCCCGAACACCCTGCCAAAGTTTCGAAACGCATAGAGGAAATACAGACAGAAAAACATTCATTTTTGCTCTTAACTCTTAACCTCTTTATAATCTACTAGCTGTCCCGCGCAACTTCTTATGCATAAATTTTTTCCCGTTTTTGCAACATTTCTCGTCGCTACTCTGCTCCTATTAGTCGTAGCGCGATGTTATATAGCCTATAGCCTTCCTCGATAAATGGGCTATCCAACAAAAAAAGAATTTTACAAATCGGACCAGTAGTTCCTGATATTAGCGCGTTTAAACAAACAACCAAATAAACAAACAAACTCTTCCGCTTTATAATATTAGTATAGATACTAATATTATAAAGCTGAAGAGTTTGTTTGTTTGAACGCGGCAATCTCAGGAACTACAGGTCTGAATTGAAAAATCCTTATCTGTTGGATAGCCCATTTATCGAGGAAGGCTATAGGCTATATAACATCACGCTACGACCAATAGGAGAGAATCGTAATGAAAAATGTTGCAAAAACGGGGAAAATGTACGCATACGAAGTTGCGCGGGACAGCTAGTATTAGTATAAAAGTCGCAAAAATAAATGAATGATAAATAATCATATACCAAAACTTCGGATGACAGCTGTCATTATATATAATTACTAGCAACCCGCGCAACTTCGTATGCGGTCAATTTTCCCCGTTTTTGCAACACTTTTCGTTGCTGCTCCGCTCCTATTGGTCGTAGCGTGATATTATATAGCCTTCCTCGATAAATTTGCTACCCAACAGAAAAACATTTTTTTCAATTCGGACCAGTAGTTCCTGAGATTACTGCGTTCAAACAAACAAACTCTTCAGCTTTATGATATTAGTATAGATACAAAAATTTATTAATACTTTTATTTTAATTTCAATTTAATTTTAATTTATCTTCTTCGGGTGGATTTAGAGGTTTAAAATCCATGTTGTCTATAAAATTGTGGTATAGAGATCAGTTATGTGATGACTTCTTTCAATGAGTGTACAACTATATCATCAATTGAAGCACAAAGAAATTCCTCGTCTTCCACCCAGCTGGATCACGAGGAAGTACCCGTTCTCAAGTCTTATGCCGGTACCTCACGACACAAATAGCGTAATAGTAATAAGTTCAAGTTAAATCTATGAAACTTCAAAAACAAACGACTTTTTACTTTAATATGTTAAAAATACGTGTTATTTTACCTTGGCTAGGTGTTGTTGTGGTGATCAGTTGTGGCGCTCTCGACTGTGACGACAAGTATTTGTACCAGTGTCTGATGTTTGCTTCATCTACAGCCTGAAAGAAATATCACTAGTACAGTACGATCAACGTATCTTGACCGGATTGAAGTTAGGTTTTTATCACTTTCGCGCATGTCATAGAGATGCGGCCCTAAAATTACTTACGAAAACGATTCATCGATTAAAAATACTAACAACATTTTAATTCAACAATATAAAAACACTATTTAAATTAGTTCATAAAAGTTTAAATTTAAAACAGTTACAGTAAATAATAAAGAATCTTTGAAAAACAATTTCTTTACCAAAATAATCACAAAAAAACATGAATTAGTAATACTAATTATGACAATGTAATGCGTAATCGCATCTCTAATCCTTTTGGTTTAGTTACCGCCCCCGCCCCCCGCTTCCTGTCACCATTTACTTCCAAAAAATGCATTTGCGCAACCACTTGTCGCCTACTTCAGTCCGGCCTAGTTACGTTGATCGTACTGTATTTTCATACTATCGCAATAAGGTGAATATACACTTGAGCATTTACTAGTAACAGAACGTCGAACTTTCGCTGTTTTAAAATTTACTCAAACCATAAATGCTAACCAATGTATCCGACTGCTACGCAAGCAGTGGTATTCGATGATTGGTGGGTTCGTTCCCCACCCAGGATAAAACTTTTTGTGATGAGCATGATGGTTTATTCTGTGTCTGGGAGTATTTTATCTATAACTAGCTGCTAAATTCCCTTGTTACTTCTAATACCTCCAAGAATATGTGTACAAAGTTTCATGATGATCGGTTGAGTAGTTTTCGCGTGAAAGCGTAACAAACAAACTTACATTCATATTTATATTAGTACTAGCTGTTCCCCGCGGTGTTACCCGCGGTTTATTAGCCAAATTTTATTAAAATCGCTCCAGCCGTTTAGACGTGAAGAAGTAACAAACATACACACTCACATACTCACAAACTTTCGCCTTTATAATATTAGTGTGATTGATATGTATTTGAAATTATATAAGTATGTTTATCAGTTGTCTGGTTGCCATAGTACTCGTACAAGCTCTACTTAGTTAGGAATCAGATAGCGTTGTGTGAGTAGTTCCAATATAGTATTTTAATATAATTACACTTCGAACATGAAGCTCGATGTTTTGTTTATAGCTTGCCTTTAATTCATTTATTTGTAAATATCTGAGCACCTATGATTTAGAGCTTTTAAAACTACATGTATTCCATTAAGGAAACTTTAGGTTTAACATTCATATTTCCTTATAATGTAAGCATATTATTGTAAGACTGTTTGTTTCTCAATAAAACAAAATAATGCAAACAAAAAGAAGTAATTAAATAAAACAGTAACACACACAGTTAGTGACCACTGCTAAGCCGGAGGTCGTGGGTTCGATCCCCACCCAGGCAAATCGGTCAAGCCGTTTTCATGCTATGTCGTGACAACTGAAAACGGGTTTCATTTTTATATCTATAAGATATGTATGTATTTGGAATTATGTAAGTATGCTGCGACATCATAATTTGTTAAAATGCTCTCTGTAACGAAGCAATAACAAAAGCCGTGATAGTTCTTTAACTACCGGCTAGATGGCGCATGCGAGGGCTCAACTCGCGAGTATCAAAGGATAGAGAAATTTGAGGTCTAGTAACATAGTCCAGATAGGTGGTTCGTTTCCGGCCCCGGTTTGGAATACGGAAGTCTTGGGTTCGATTCCTGGGTCTGGACTTCAAATTTTCCTATCTTTCAAAAATGCAATTATTGTATTTATAAAGTAATTGGCAAGAAATGCCTTTAAAAATTACTAGGTACATATAATTATATAAGCATGTTTATCAGTTGTCTGGTTTCCATAGTACAAGCTCTGCTTAGTTTAGGATCAGATGACGTTGTGTGAGTTGTCCCAAGATATTATTATTATTAATATACTCACAAGTGCATCATTATACAAGGCGGCATCCTCATCGTTAAGTTCGTCAGTGAGGTTGTAGATGTGCGAGGCGAGCGCACGCGCGGTCCGCTCGATGTTCGACACCAAGTACTTCAGGTTCGATTCTGATGCGGTGTCCAGTACTGTACTGCGGGATGGGTCTTTGTGATTCTACAACAAAATTAAATATGTGAAGAATAATAGCTTTTTTGCAAATAAACATCTATCCGACTTCAATCACTGACTGACTGCCTCTGTGGCGCTATCTTCACTAATTTCTATCTCTTAATGCTTGCTTAAATTGCTTAAATGCTTAAATTTTTCTATCTAGATAGATAGAAAAATTTGATATCTAGTAACACAGTCCAGATAGGTGGTTCGCTTCTGGCCCCGGTTTGGCTACGGAAGTCTCGGGTTCGATTCCTGAGTCTGGATTTCAAATTTTTCTATCTTTAAAAAATGCAATTATTGTATTTACTTTTAGTGTTTCTTTTTATGGATTACAAATAAAATAAACACATTAAATTGATAAAGTACATATTTTTTCATAACACTGTCGTATTTTTACATGGCTACTATAAAACATTTTATTTCGATAGTAGTTAAATACCCAATTAGTGAACGCAGTCATCTTGCTAATGCTGAACCTCTCGTGGTGCCTAGTTTTATATTATGTAGGCATCTGATAAGAAAGAACTTTTGGCAATTCGTCCCCTAAGGGGATAAAATAGGGGTTGAACTTTTGTATGAAACATCGTCAGTTTTTAATTAGGATCTTTGAAATTCCGTATTTAAATTTTTTATTTAAAATAAAGAAACACGGGTTTCAGCGTTTTTGGAAAATGAACCCTTAAAGGGGTAAAATGGAGCTTGCAACTTTGTATGAAACACCATCAGTTTTAAAGTTAGATCTGTAAAATAATGTTTAGCTTTATGGTCGTAAATAAAAAAAACATGTGTTCCAGCATTTTGATTAAGCAAAAATCAACCCTTAAGGGGGTAAAAATAAAAAGCCGCGGGCGACACTTAGCATTGCAATATAAATACCTGTAAAGAACTAAGTGTGAACGCAGTCATTCTTCTAATGCTGAACCTCTCGTGATGCCAGGCTAGTAGCTCATCAGCGAGGTTAATCTTCTTGTGGTTAATGGGCACTCCCAGTCGGCTCTTGATGGAGTGAGCTGCGCCGCCAGGCTTGGGCGGCTTGGACACGTGCATCGTCATCAGTTGTGATGATGATATAGAGTCCAGGCACATTACAAACGAGACATCCTGGAAAAAAGAGATATTTTGAGTTTTGTTTTTGAATAAAATTTAAAAAGTTTATGGTAGGATGATCCCTACTAATATATAAATGTGAATGTAAGTTTGTTTTGTGTACACTTTCACGCGAAAACTACTCAACCGATCATTATGAAATTTTGTACACATATTCTTGGAGGTATTAGAAGTAACATAGGATAAAAAAAGGGGAAAATTTACGCAGACGAAGTTGCGCGGGACAGCTAGTAATATTATAAAGATATAAAATTCGTGAGTTTGTAGGGGGTAATCTCTGGATCTACGGAACCAATTTTGAAAATTCTTTGACTAATAGAAATCACGTTCATTTTGAGTGTCATGTGCTATATAATATAACGCTACGACCAATAGGAGCGGAGGATCAATGAAAAATGTTGCAAAACGGGGAACAATGACGCAAACGAAGTTGCGCGGGTCAACCAGTATTAAATATATCGGAACATAATTATGGTCAGTTCCAAGAAAGTTCATTATATAATTATGGGTGACATTCGAACCCGCGACCTCACGATTGCGAGACCGATGCCTTAGCCATTAGGCTACCGCCGCTTCTAACAATTTTTGCAATGGTCGCAGCGATAATTTCCTAAAATATTCACGTAATCAAAACAGTTTCTAAAAAACATTAAAACGTTTAAAAGGCCTATCGGATGATGTGTCACAAATAGATGTATGCTGTAAAAAAATATATGAGCACCCCCCCCCCCCCACCACCCACCTTAAAATATTTAATTATTGTTATTTAACTATCGAAATAAGTAATGGCTTGTACAAGATACCTATATTACAAATTTTATCCATATACATTGTGTAGTTTTTAAGTAAAATGCCTGTGATACACGGACGGACTGACAGACAGATCGTTCCGACCGGCATCCGTTTTGTTTGGCTAAGGTACCCTAAAAAGAGGGATATTACATAACGATACTTTAGCACTTTGTAGAGCGTCTGAAACTGAGACGATACGTCACGTCTGTTGGAAATCAAAGAGTTTCTAATTTTCAAGTGCCCTTTGTATCAAGTGTGATGGCGGTATCTCAAGAAAATTGTTGGCAAAGAAATGAAGGAACTCTCTCTAATATTATTTATTAACAAACTTCAAAAAAATTATGTTTATATGTAATAATATTGGAATTGCTTGATTATCACATTGCGTACATGAAATTTACGAAATAATAAAATGTATGTATAACGTGTAAATTGGGCCTGGCTTACAATGTTACCTCAAACCTTGGTTAAAAAAACTAAAATAAAAATTATGAAAAAAGAAAAAAAAAAAAAAATTAAACGGCCTTCAAAACTAACTAAATTTTTTATAAATAATACTTTATGTACACAAAATACTAACCTGCGTCTTTTTTAGGGCTCCATAGCCAAAATGGCAAAAACTAAACCCTTATAGTTTCGTCATGTTCGTCTGTCTGTCTGTCCGTTCGTATGTCACAGGCATTTTACTCAGAGACTACTCGATGAATCTTGATGAAATTTAGTAAAAAGGTGTCTTGTTGTAGCCGCTACTTACTTTGATAGCTAAATAATAATAATAAATATTTTTAGGGGGGGGGGGGGCACTCTATATGTATATGTAACAGTGTCTGAAAAAATTTTTTCAGAAAACTTCAACGTGTGGCACATCAGGTCTTTTAAAAACATTTTAAAGTTTTTAATGAACTTTTTTGATTGAGTGAATATTTTTGGAAATAATCGCTCCGAAAGTTGCATAAAAAATGGTTGTCTGTAAAGTCGGTTTACGGACGATAATTTTACGTGCTAACGTCATAAGAACACATTTATATCACATATCGCCATTCGCGTTGCTTAGCAACCAATCAATAACGAGTTCCGATTGTCATGTCGCTGCAATCGCCATTCGCTGTTGCTTAGCAACCAATCAATAACGTGACTTTTTTTAGACACTTTTTCGTTAGTGTAGCCGTTCATGGATTTATAAGACGTTATCACGTCAATAAAGAGAATTCGCAATATTAACAAACACAAAAAGTTCAACCATGTTTGTCAGAATGTTAGTACAAATCCTATGATTATGGCACCGATCTCAAAAATACAATAGGTTAATTTCGTGTCTGATAGAACTTAATTTTCCAATCAGGCTGTCTATACTAACGCTCACAACACGCTCTATCTCACTTTTTACCGCCTTTTATGTATTTCTATCTCACTCACACACACATAGTAATCACAACTAACCTGTAACAAAGCCGCATCAGTGGAATCCAGTTGCTCCTCCAGCCACTTTTTAGCTGAGAAGTAGTTGAGGGAGTGACCGATGGAGGTCAGAACGAAGAGGAGTGAGGGTCCACCTCTCACTGAAGCCGTGGAGTACAGCCGGGAGAAGATACGAGCCAGCTCCAGTACAGCTACAGCTCCGGATGCGTTGGAGTCAGCACCTTGAGATAAGTCCTGAGAAAACAATTGACCACTTGTAAATATGATTAACTGACCTGTGCAACTTGTTTGCGTAAATTTTCCCTGTTTTTGCAACATTTTTCATTGCTGCTACGCTCCTATTGGTCGAAGCCAAATGTTTAAAAAAAAATACATTATAGATTAGTAGAAAAGACTTCTATTTAGTGCATAGACAGAACATGTGCCCTGACGACGCCGCAAAACCGCCATAACTATTATATCACGCGGGAGTTTTAATTGTATGATCGTCAGTAATGTAGGGGGCATTTTTTTTGTAAATGAAATGCTTATTTAAACTAATATTATAAAGTTGAAGAGTATGTTTGTTTGAACGCGATAATCTTAGGAGCTACTGGTTCGAATTAAAATCGAGGAACGCTATAGGCTAAAGGTATAACATCACGCAACGACCAATAGGAGCAGAACAGTAATGGAGAACGTTGCAAAAACGGGGAAAATTTACGCAGACGAAGTTGTTGCAGTTGCGCGGGTCAGCTTTAATAATAATTTTCAAGTAGTTAATTGTATTCAATCATAATGTAAGTGGTAAATAGTTATTGCGAGTTGTCCTAAGAAGGGATTTGAGAGTTTTATTGACGAGAAACAATGTACTCTTGGATTATTGTAATCCAGCTTTAACCCAGCGCATGGAGATAGCAGTAGTGGGAACATTATAAGCCTAAAAATAATTGTACAGCCTGAAGTAAAATCCACACTAATATTATAAAGAGGAAAGGTTTGTATTTTAGTATGTAACGAATAAACTTAAAAACTACTGGACCGATTTCAAAAAATCTTTCACCATTAGAAAGCTACATTATCGGGGAGTAATATAGTCAAACTTTCCTAGAGTGAATGTTGTACTTACGGGCACAACAGCAGAGGAATCATAATGAGCAGCGATGACGATGGTCTGAGCCGATCCTGAGCGTCCTACCAGTTTGCCGTGAAGAGTCACCGGCTTGGAGTCCAGCTTCTGTGGTGCGGACGATGATACCACTGTTGGCAACAAACAGACATTGAATACAATCAACCTGTTAAGAAATTAGTACAAAATTCAAGTTCATCAACCCATTTATGATGTCCGACTGCTGGGTACGGGTCTCCCCAGTGAACCTACTTATTATAGGTCCTAGGGGTAATTGCCATAATCGCCACGCTTGGCGATCGCAGTAAGACTTTATAATACGCAGAGGACGCTGCTGTCCGTCCTCCGGTGTGACATCCCTTAGTCGCCTTGACGACACCCACAGGAACAGATGGGGTGGTACCATCCTTAAGCCTCGATACCACACGGTATTCAAGTTGCCACAGTAGAAATGACAATCAATCATTTAATCATTAAAAAAAAGTAATTAGCACTTGATATTCTTTGATCTTTGCGTTGAAATCGGTGAGATTAAACATCGGTTTATTCCACCCTTTTTCTCATGGGTGAACAAAGTGGACATAAAACCTCGGAATCATTGCATTGCATAAGTGGTGTCTCTTGCTCACCTACTTGCATAAGTGATGGTATAATCACCTAGGTGAACAAACGCGACTTTTTTAAATATTTTGGTAGACTATTCACCCGCGTTCTAGGTTGCAAAACATTTAAAATCAGAGTCATTTGAGTACTTAATTTGAATAAGTTTAGTGTAATTAAGACGTGAATAGGGTTTGTCTACATTAATTTGATAATTTTACACTGGTAATATTTATGATATGAAGACCCTAGTTTATGTCCACCTTGTTCACCCAGGTGAACAAGGTAGAATAAACCTAATCACCATAAGGAAACCGGCTTATTTTCAGGTATTATTTTTCGGAAGGAGTCAGCCCAGCTGTAAAAGCTTACAACAATGCCCACTGCGAAAGGGTTAAGTGGGAAACTAACTAAACTAACCTAACCATCCATTATGAAAGAGTTTCAGTGAAAAATTGGTGCCCCGTTCGCTCATACACAGTGGTAGCAATTCTATGAAAATGAGTCCGTACAAAGCCCGCTCCGCTCGCTGTGGAAGCCTAGATCCCTAGGTCAAGTGCGAGCTAGCTTTGGGGGCGTCCATAAATTACGTGAGGTGTTTTTTTTAAATGTTCTGTCCCCCCCCCCTGGTGAGATGTCGTGAGATTTTATTCAATCCCACATGCCGCAATCTTACATGAGATTTTTCCAAATGTGAGTTTGTTACGTAAACGCATTGGATTGTTATTGTAAAAAGAAAATAAAAGTTTGCTTCGTGTTTTTATGTACGACTAGTTAAGACTAGTAATCAATATTGCTGAGAGTTTAATTATGTCTAATAAAAAAATAACAATAGAATACTTAAATCGTAACTACTGTGATTAAAAAAAGAATATCTACTCTAATTCAGTCCATGGAGAATCATGCGCGGTTGAGACTATTGGAACCAACATGTCCATATGATTTTCAGTAAAATCATTTGCTCCTTCAACTTCGTTCAGATCTAGCCACTCTAAGCCGTTGGCGCTTGCGCACAGTAACTCATTAGCTCGTCTTGTGACAATCAATGGTGGTTTGACAGTCAGTAGATGTATAAGGGTGGTTCTATTTTTGATGGAATTTTCAACGGCTCTTCGTGTTTTTGTATATTTTTTTTAATTTTATCACTTTATTTCGCAACCAAGCCTGAGCACCCAACTTGTTTTATTATGTCACTGAAAATAAGCTCGATTCTAAAACATATTATACCAAAATTTATAATTTAAAGACCCAATTTCTCAGTCTCCTGACATGTCTCTTGTACAAAACAAAAGCTTTGATACTTAATAATAACCCAGTTTTAGAAATAAAATAGATTTTTTGCACTGAAATAGAAATCCTTAATAAATGATCTTAATAACGTATTTGTGTAATTTTGTTACTAATGTGAAATTTAATTAAAAATACTGTATTGTATTTTGTCTCTTTGCTTTTACATCAGTCTCCTGCTATGTCAGAACTTTATGAAATTATCAAAGTGTGCGTAATCTAGTTCGTTGGTGTTCTGTTGAAATGAAGGATCAAAGTAAAGTTAATTCATGGTCGTTTGCCTACGTCTCGCTCGCGGATCATGCAGTTGCTGCAGCGAGTTGTTTGAATGAGATTGGGTCGTGGTCAGTCAGCTCCCCAGTATCCTGCACGTTAGTATTACAAAGACAGTAATTACCAACTATTTTTTACCAGTTAAATCTAGTAACATATTGAAGTACTTGTATAGATTTGCTTTGATTTAACATTGAAATGGTGTGTAGACTTTGTTATTAACCAATAACTGAAATATTCTCAGTTTTCTGTCCTCAGTCTTCTGCCAATTTGATTGGCAGGAGACTGAGATTGAACCAGGATACTGAGACTCAGTGTTAATTTTATAAATGGTTATCTATTTAATACTGAATTTCTTTACTAATTATACAATTCTATTGGGACCTATTGTCGAGAAGAATAAAATTAGGAAAATAAACAATGAATCATTACATACAAAAAAATTTGGAACTTTCACAAACATAAACAATTAAACCCAAAAAACAAGAAAAACTTAAAGAAAACGTGAGAAAATTATGGAAGCTGATAAATACAATAGATTATGTTCAGGATAAAAGTTTTCATTAGTTACAAGAAACAAAAATAAGAAGCAAAAGCGCTATCTCCTCGATACTCTTCGCAACATACATAAAGAATTTTTAAAGGCTGGAAATACGATCAGCTATTCAATGTTTTCTCAGATAAGATCTTTTTGGGTAGTGAGTGCGTTCAAAAGTAACAGATCGCAATACTTGTATGTGTACAAACACACTGCAATATACAACTACTTATATCAGTGCACTGAACACTAAAAAAAATTAAAAGTTATAAATTACCAACATTTATTGACTTCTTTATGCTGCGTCAGATATAATGAGCGATGTTTGGAGAGAACTTGCGATACATGCTGTAAGAGATATTCCTTTTTTTAAAGACATCGATGACACAAAACAAGTTCCGTATAAACGATGGATTTCCTCGAAAGAGGTTTAAGAGGGACATGGATTTTTCAGTAATTTTCTGAAAAATCCATGTGAACAAGCAGTTCTTCAGTTAAGGATTCTTTTAATATTTTTATAGTCTGATATTGATTAACAATATCCATCTCAACACGAAACATGCCCAAGAAATCCAGCCTTTCCATTTTGGAGAGCACAGAACTATACTTACTGATCAACAAGATCATATTGCACTGTTTGGACTAATCTATCACATAACGTTTATGCAATTCGGGATGAATTACCAACAAACGTTGAAAATTTGCATTGCCTGTGCAAGTGACGGGCCAGTTACACAATATGGAAATTTGCTTATGATTTAGCTTGAAAAATTTCAGAACTATGCCCCCAAATCATTAACTGGACGTGCAAATACTCAGAAGCCGGCCATGGAAAAGGCGCGCCAGATGGTATTGAAGCTGTTTGCAAGAGAACTGCTGCCAATATCGTGTCCTGCGGAGGTGATATATCAAATATAGTCGAAAATCAACTCCCAAATGATTGTAACTTCGATTTGGGGCATTTCAAAAGATCAGAAATCGATGGCCGATTTGATTTGACTTGCTGCAATCTTGAAGTTCCAGAAGTATCTGACGTACAGGAATTAGATATAGACCCCAATATTTTCTTTCCAAAGGACACTGTTACTGGCAGCCCAACTATAGATCAGACTTGTAAGAAACCTATTTATACTTTTGATGAATCGACGATGCACATTCGTAAAAAGAAACATAGTACAAAAATCGTCAGATCTTGTTATGTTAAACGAAGATATGTGCAATGAAAGAAAAAAGGCTTCAAATTAAAAGCAAGCCAAATAAAAAAATCATCTAAAGAAAAGAGTACGACAAAGGCTACAAAAACTGAAAAAAGGAAGAGAACTCCAAGAGATAAGAGAAAAAAGGAATCAGATGATTGTTTTATGTTCTAATCTATTTCAAATGGTTCTTCATTACGTGAAAATGTTAATTGTTTAGTATCTAAGTAATTTGGTTACAATAAACATTGTTTTACTATAACTTATTATTTGAAACCTCAGTACCCTGTTCACAGTCTCAGTCTCCTGGACACTAATATTTTTTAAAAGGCAATAATAATCACATAGTTTGTTTTTTTGACTGGCCCGTTTTAGATCTATATAGAAACAATCTAAGCTATGGTTCAAACTACTTCTTTTGCCTAAAATGCAAATTAAAGTCCGTGCCGGAATTAACATGGTTTTCGTCCTTCTTAAATAGAACCACCCATAACGTCGAAGTATGAATGAAATTATTTTCTTTCGAACGAATTAGTGAATGATCTTAATCGTATTACGATTACGCTTAAGATTAAATCTTAAGCATGTAGGTACAATCTGGATTAAATGGACCAAAATAGTATATATATTTTTTTGTTTCAATCAGAAAAAAAATTGCGTGATATTTGCCGAGACCCCCCCCCCCTTTCTCCAACGTAAGATTAGATGAGATTTGACTCGACCCCCTCCCCCCTTAAACATCTCACATATTTTATGAACGCCCCCATTTCCACAGGCGTACTACAATTTATCATAAATAATTATAGTTTTTTTTTAAAGACGACTTCCGCAGTAGGTTACAAGCCCTGTGTCGCGGGGGACTTTAAAAATATACAAGTCACACACACAAAGTACACCCAGACGCGGAACAACAATTTATGGATCACACAGAGTTGTGTTCCGTGTGGGAATCGAACCCACGACCTCTTGCGTAGCAGTCGGACACACTCGCATCGCGCCACAGAAGCAATTCATTTATACACATTACTAAATAGGAGAGAAATAATACGATGACAGTTACCTCGTGATGAATACAAAAAGTAATTATTAAACAATATAGATTTTTTGAACTACTAGTAAATATATAAATACGTAAATAATACCACCTACTCTATAGCTAGGCATTCTCGCGACCCAAATAGTAGGTAGTCGTAATATAAACAAATGATAAGAGATTGCTAGATACAGTTTAAATATGTGTATAACACTTTTTATCATCATAACAACCTCAGCAAGATTAGCAATAAAATTTGGAATTATTTTACCTAGCAGTTTCACAGTTAAAAATCAAGAATTTTCAGAGATTATTAAAGACGATATTCCACTATGCAAGTCTTGCATACAAGTTCATACTTGTATGCAAGACTTGCCTAATGCGCTTATTACCTCCTTAAAAAGAGCGGTGTAATAAGAGTTAGAGCCCTAATTCTCTAGCAATTTTTAAAGGCCAGCTCGATTTAGGGCCCTGATTCAGGGTAGTGTAATAGCCGTTTAACTTAAGCAACTTGTACGGAGATATGACGTCATCGTCATATCTGCTTACAAGTTGCTTGCATTGGAAACATGTTTAAAACATCAACAACAAAGCATTATTGATTTCAATCTTTTGTACTAGTTCGAACTACCTCATACAAGGTTTATCATACAAGTTGCATAGAAGTAACTTAAATCAGATTGTCAGTCCATCTGGTAAGAGGCCCGTCTTCACTGCATCTTCCAACCTTTAACCGCGCGCTCGGTCAACGCGCACAAAGACATCGCACACGAACTCAAAATGACTTCCAAAGTGGCCCAAAGTGGCCTGTAATTCTGTCTTTGAACAATGACTATCGAACGATGGTCTCGGTATTTCATGAAGCAGTGATCGCTATTCGAGAACCAACCTAAGTATTATCACTTCTTCGAGTTCGAGCAATGCCACTGCAACTTCAATATTGAATTGAAATATTATCTAATAATAAATATAACTCACCAATCTGATACCCATTAGAAGACACGGTATTCATCATGGCCTCCAAAGCGGTACCAGATTTATCGTCAGTGATGAAGCTGTGCTGAAGGTCTCTGATTATATCCTCGAAGTCTGGTGACCAGTGAGCGAAGTACACTGGGGCATTCACCTCCTGCTGGATCATTGCCATTTCCAAGAGTTGGATGTGCTGGAAAGAGTATTTTACTTAAAATAAAATGAGAAGGAAGTAAGAATTCTAATCCTTTTTAGGCTTCCATAGCCAAAATGGCAAAAACGGAACCCTTATAGTTTCGTCATATCCGTCTGTCTGTCAGTGTGTTCTTTCGTTAGTCACAGGCATTTTATTAGAAGATTACACAATGAATATTGATGAAATGTGTCTTGTACGAGCCGCTACTTAGTTTGATAGTTAAATAATAAAAATAAATATTTTTATATTGTTTTTATACATGTAACAGAAGACATTTTTTCTTCACCAACCATTCGACAGGTCATGAAAATATAATTATATATTACGGGTCTTAATCGCGTGAATAATTTAAAGTAAAATACCTTGTTTATTGCCCGACGTTTAGACCGTATTGCAACAGACATGGGTAGACTGTCAACCCGTTTGTATACAAATCGCGAAAGTTTATTAACATTTATTCGACAGGTCTTTAAAAAATTTAAGGTTTCCCAGAAACTTTTTTGATTAAGTAATATTTTTGGAAATAATCACTCCAAAACTTGCATAAATTATGTCACACGGGTCAAAAGATAATGCCTTATCTTATTAAACCTTAATATGTGACCAAAAACTATGACAAAAATCACAAAGGTACTGATTGATAAATACTCTTACCTAAAATTATTAAAAATAGAAAAACTCATTTTCTCAACATAAGGGCGCCACGAACATACGGTCTACTGTATTTTTTCATATATAACTTGCATTTAACCCTTCACTGAGAATGGTCTGACATGCTCTTGCCCAGTATTTAAATTTATAATTTATTTTAAACAATATATCATCTTAAATATGCAATACTACAGTGTGACCTCATTGTTGTCTGTAATGCTGCAGGACAAGGACAGGGTTAAGGTTCATTTCCGAGCATCGCGGCCGATCGCGATGCACGGAAATGAACCTTTAAGCAGTTAAACTATAGCTGTGTTAAAAATTTACATTTTAATATTAATATGTATGAATAACTTTATTTTAACCTCTGCATATGAGTAACTTGACTTTATATTCAAAATTCTGTAAATTATATGAAAACAAAATAAAAACAATTCGCATGTTGCTGCTTTAGATTATTTCTTCTGGAAGGTTAAATAATATTCATAGTGGAATAAAAAACAACTCAAACAACATATTGGTATAATATAAAATCAAAATAAATTTTGTTGGGGTTTTCCTTGTTGCCCCATGAATATGTATAACACCATGCTTAATTAGAATTTTGAAAAAGTCCATGCATAGATGAGTTAAGTGGGTCACTCACACAAAAAACAAATGTTTATTCTTTAAAAATATATATAAGAATTCAATATACTTTGCTATAAATTAGAATAAAAAAAACATGGCATTGAACATTGGCATTGTTTTATAATTTATTATCATTTATTTGTGCACAATAAGGTAAATCAAATGAAAATGTTTGAATGGTACGTTGTTTAGTTAATAAAATTAGAATCAGTTACACCGCTAAAACATTAAAAGGATTAAGTATGTTTGCAAACTGTTTGGTTGGTTGCTTAATTTTGGTGGGTTTCACTAAAAATAATCATAATTTGATATATTAACACAGAGCTCTGTAAAGCCTTGTATGCACAAACAAACAAAACAAGGCGTACATGAACATAGTACTGTGTGTAAACATCTGAAGATAATTGTCCAATTGAGACAATTAATATAAGTATATTTATTGTTGTCAACCACCCAATTGCAAGAGTGTGTGACTTGATGTCTCTTAATTGCAATGATTGTATACAAAAGAACTTTAATATAATGGTTATTGACTTCATCTATTGCACTGCAAACTTGGCACTAAAATATATTCTAAAGTAACATGCTTGTCACATACATGTCTTCACATACATGCTTATTTGTGTTAATCAATTTTGTATAAAGTACTATTTTTTTATTTTTTTTATCTATTAGTTTTAATGGGGCTTTAGTCACTCTAGGTGACTATGCCAGCCCCATAGGAGCCCTCAAGTTACCCTGACATTCATTCTACATTCATACTATATTCCTTCATGCATACATATTTTCATGAAACACAACAAACACTCACAGCTCTCTGATGTTGGTCTGGATAATATAATATTAATAATAATAACCATTTATTTCAAGCTACTAAGGCCCATATCATACAAATACATACATAAAAAACTTAATAAACTAATACAATTAAGTAATAATATAATTAAGTGCCCCATTCTCCAGAGGTACACCTGCCATTAATCAATTTCTCAAAGTACTATTTGTGGTGGTATACCGTTTCGTTGTCTCAATGCACATATTTATTTGGACAAACAAGAATTTGTGCAAATAAGATTGAGTGTGTAGCCGGGTGCTAAGACAGATTTTATCAGAAGTTTATAAGAATTGCATAAGGTAAAAATTATTTTGACGTTGACCCAAACAGGCATAGAGATGTTTATTATTGTAGTTCTACAAATATTATTATTTATTAACAGGCTGGCAGTTTGAAACAACTGATATGGACCTGGATCTTGCTATACTCTTGCTAAGTTGTCTTTTTGTTGCTGAAGGTGTTTATCCAATTTGTTTTTAAATGCATTCAAACTCTGAGCTAAGACTACCTCTTCTGGAAATCTGTTCCACACTCTAATACCCAGTTACTAAAAAAATATTTGTGTTAATAATGTCTTGACGAGTTACCCATGTGCCTAGTATAAATTTATAGGCAATTGAAATGTCCATATAGGATCTTATATGTCTCAATCAAGCCTCTATGTCCTCAGCAATCTTGTATATTGAAGGTATTATTGTTATCTTGTATATTGTTTATTAAATATAATGTTACCTCTTTTTCATCTGGGGTCAAAACAGTGTCATTCTTTGGTAGCACCAGCAACAGTGCACCAGCCTTAGCTCGGATCTCCATGAACTGGTCAATCGAGATATCTTGTACTCGGGCAACAACACAGTGACGGGAGGTGCTCCACGATGTCAGTGAACGTCCTTCCAAATTGAAGCTGGCACTGCGGCATCCTGGGAATATTCAAGACATTTTATAGATACACTAGCAGATCTTTGTTGGGTCTACGACGCTCACAAATAATGTGGCTTTCTATTGGTAGAGGAATTTTCAAAATTGGTTCTATAGATTCAGAGATTACCCCCCTACAATCTCACACACTCATAAACTTCTACTAACCTCTTTATAATAAATATTATAGTAGGTATACAGCAGAGGCAAAGGGTTAAATTTTTTCAGAGGTAACCCAATACAAAAATATATCTTGTTGGGCATGGTTCTTTGTACCCACAATACTAAGTAACTACAATACAAAGAGAAACTGAAAGTAATGGTGTTCGGAACCTTGCGCCAAAGGTATATAGTATTGAAGTATCGATTATTTATATTCATTGAGATATTTTTTATAAAGGTGTGTTATTTCTGATGCTGGAAGGACTCTCATAGTCAGGCTTTATCAGGTGTCTAGCTTACTTTTATAACAAAATAAATATAAAAAATGTTAAGTAATAATTCAGAGATTTCTTTAAGTATTTTCTTCTTTTTCATTTTGAGTTAATGGCAATTAACTGATATATAAGCTAGTATGTATGTCGATTTGTACACTACAGATTTGGTCATATTTTTTTACATTGGATTGGAAGCTGTGTTTATACTTTTTTTTCAGCTTTAGTCATGTGAAATTGATAGGAGTTTGCTGAAATTTTTACATTTAACAGAGATAACAAGTCTTGATTGATACACTTACATGTCAGTGATAGGCGCAAATCGATCGAAATACAGAGGGGTCAAAACTATTTATTTACTTCACAATTGTTTAAGTGTGATCAAGGCCTTTGCCTGTAATTGTTATAATAAAGGGTTTGTATCTAGATAAATGTATTATTTGCTATAAAACGGCTTAACTAGAAGCAAAGATACTATGAACTAAAAATAACCTCTAAAATGTCACAATCGATTTTTTATTTTATGAATTAGACCTCATTTTAAACTAGTTACTCACCGTGGGGAACAGTGTGTAAGTCGTATTGCTGCATTCTGTATACGGAAAACTCATGGGAAGCGGCTACCGGGTTCACAGGAGACATTATGATAAAAATAGGTAGAGCCACAAGCAAATAATAGGGTAAGTAACCCTTAAATATTTCGGCGAAGCCGTCTGCTTCGTCCAGCCACATTTTGGTGACTAATTATATTTTCTGTTAACAAAATTAGTACGAAAACCAATTCGTAATAATAACCATAATCCAATTAGAAACCCTACGTGTGATAAGTCGGTCAATGACATTCCATTTGCGTGACACTAGTGACGTGACCAAGCAATTAGTAATACTAATTTGGTTAGTCGATTTATTATAAATTAAACTTGTAAAATCAAATTATTGAGTTATTTTCTTTCTAAATAAGTTTATTATACTATTCGAATTCATAATAATTACAATATTACCTGTTCGACCGCGACTTCGTTCGCGTGGAAAAATTGAAAATCAATTTTATTCTAGTGGGCCGTACATTTTTCGAAACAAAAAATAGACCATTAAGTTATTCTTGACTTTAATCTGTCTTTTTTGCCAATTTAATCCAGATTTGTCAGGCCGTTTTGGTGGTTTATACTAACTTAAATGATTATTTACTTTTGAATGTTTAATATTATTTTATGAAAAACGATATTGATAACAAATAAGTTGTTTAATAAAATTCAAATCACAGTAGTACAATAAAAGACAGTGGTAAACACCGTGGTGTCAGATGTGTTACAATGGTGTTACGTGGACAGTCGTGTCGTGTTAGAGAGTTGTGCTAGTAAATTTTTTAGTCAAGAGACCAACGGAGTCATTTTTCTCCAACGAGACTGTCACTTTACCTAGTTTGATTTGTGTGAATAACAGTATAAATAAAGTATTGATGTATAAACAAAACAAGTTTTATTGTAATTGAGATGATCAAGTCAGCGATCTCTAATAATTGAAAAAATTATTCGGTTTTTATATTCATAATGGTAACCAGGGGCGCCCTTAGGGTTCACACCCCTCCCGAATAAATCTAAATAGATGTTACTGGGTTAGGAGTCACTTGTGTAATTATTGTCATATTAGATCTATCAATCAAAATAAATGTAATTATAATTTGAATGTACCTACCTACAGTCCGTCAAATCTAAGAAGTACCGTTTGACAGTTCTGACAATTGAATGATAGGGATGGGATGAAAAAATCGATTACTATAATATCCGAACTTTAAGAGATCGATTACTATAATATCCGAATTTTAAGAAATCAATTGTTATAATTAAATAAAAGAAATGTTTAGGATATTTTTTTATTCACTACTAGTACTAGTATCGTCGTCTTCGTCATCATCGTCATTTAAATTAATGACCAGTTGATTGTCCATTACATTATCAAAGTGTACGTCTCTTTCGAAGTCGTCCATTATTATTTTCTTTGTTTTTTGTACTACTTTACTCCAATCTTCCTGTGTAACTTGGGCACATGCTTCCTTTAATAAACCTTCCATTTTCTTGACACTGAAGGGTGGTTTTGTGTTGTGTCTTGCTGCATAACCTGTAAAACAATAATGTAACTATTTGATAGCAGACGAAAACCATTGTTTAAATTATAAATGTTAGAAGTACTCGTGTTATTATTATAATATTATAAAATATTACCTTTAACTTGGGCCCAAATCAGTTCAATGGCATTATATTGGCAATGGTACGGAGGAAGTCGTATGACTTTGTGCCCGTGCTCTTCGGCCAATTGGTCAATTACATATGTCGGTTTTGGTGGTTTATGCAATTTCACTAACTGTAATAATTCAGCTTTTAATAGTGACATGTCGGCATCCACTCCTTTTCTTTGCAGCCATGCCACCAAATCTGCTTTCTTATTGGCTGACGTAGGTGCTTTATCAATTTGCACAGAGTGGTATGGGGCATTATCCATTATAATTGTGCTGTTAGGAGGGATATTCTGTAATCAATTTAAGAACCACTCTCGGAACCTTACTGCGTCCATTTCTTCATGATACTCTTTAGTGCTTTTGGATTGGAAAGCTAATAAAGAGTTTTCCACGAAGCCTGTAGACGCTGACCCAGCATGGCATATTATGAGGCGTCCACCTTTTCCTATCGGCACCTTCGAGCACGAAGCTTCAGAATCATCAGTCCATGTTTTCGGCACAGAATGGTTGGAATTTAGCCAGGTTTCGTCCAAAAATATTACATTATCCCAGTTTATAATTTGTTTAACTTCGCGCAGGAATGTTAGTCGCTGCATAATTATGTCATGTCGCTCCATAACAATTTTTCGTTTGTCAACTTTTTTGTATCTGAAGCCAATTCCTGTTATTACCGTTCTCAACGACTCTATGCTTCCCTTATACAGCCCGGCATCTTTTAAAGTTGCACATAACTTTGCCAATGTTGGAAATTCGCCTCTTGTAAAATACCCGTATATATGGTTTCTAATAGCATGACTATCGAATTCATCGATGCCTGTCACAGGTTTATTTCTTTTTCGTTTTTTCGGTGTGTGAAGTACGTTACTGTCACTCCCCGAAGGCCCATATTTTTCACTTAATATTTTGCCAACGGTGCGGCTACCAATACCGAGAGCTTCACCGACGCGATCCCGAACTTGTGTAACTGGCAGTAGAAGTCCACCATTTTGAGATTCACGCTCAAAATACTCGTGTAATTTTACCACCAATTCACGAGCCTGGCTGTTCAAAGTACGTCCTCTTTTCGACATTATTAATAAACACTTGCTTAGTTCGGAGTCCAGTATAAATATTGCCAAGGTAAACGGATAAAGAATGATCAGTCCAGAAAAGTAATAGCCAAGTCACAAATTTTAAAACACAAACGAGAAAGCAAGTACGCGCACAGTCAGCTTCCAAGATGGCGAGAGACTGCTGACGCCGAACCGACCGAGCGGACCGCGTGCGCTTGTAGTTGGCAGTGTTGCCAGAAAAAAAATTGTAGAGACTTGGACACCTGCGATTTTGCCTATTGACCTAAAAATAATTAAATTAATTTATTTTAGGGTATCTGTGTATTCAGTGCATTATGCGGTCGCGCAGTAACGTCGTTAACTTATAACATCAGGCAACAACATTTTTGTGAATGGGTTCTACATACCTTATTTTTATTAGTTTTAGACGTAGAAATAAGACTTAAAAGAAAAAATTGTAATTGTAAAATCAATGGATGTGCTTGTTAAAAATTTGTTTATTTCTCTGTAATATGCAAACCCATACTATCATACACAAAAATAAATGTAAAAAACACTATCCCTGACTCCATTTACTATTTCGACAGCGTTAGCGCGAGAGACCCCGACTTATTTGGGCGCGAAAATCAAAAATCGACAAATCGCTTTCGACAACTTTTTAAAGAAGCAAATATATTTGATTTATAAATACGTATTTTTGGTGAATGGGTTTTATCTCATATTTTACGATTACATAACTATTTAGTTATGTAATCGTAATATGTGAGATAAATCCCATTCACATGAAAAAATATTTGTTTGGTTGTCAAGTGTAATTTGTAAATAATACATTCGATTTTTCGTATATGTAAACGATTTTTTTGCATACAAGTGTATCCGAAGAGTCGCAACACTACGTGCAGTGACCTAACTACGTAACTTTGTAATGAGGTCAAGAATATAACTATTAGAAATTATTTACTGTGTAAATATGTGTTATTTTGCTTTGTTTGAAAGTTTTCAATTACATTTAGATATTAAGAATTGTACATTTTTAGATACAATAATGAAATCTTTCTAAATTCATGGTTTTATGAAAAAGGTTATCGAAACTGAATAATGTACGTATGAACAAAGTTGTTTCGGTTTGAAAAATATGAAACGTCAAACGGTACCTCTTAGATTTGATGGACTGTAATAAAGATACTACGTTGATGCAAACTTAGCTAGTAATGTGTTTGCTTTTATTTGATATCAAACACAACACAAAAAAAACAGCTATTTACATGCTTACCACAATTTAAGTGACCATCATAATAGAAGAAGATGTAACCTATGTCACCCGGACTAAATTATCGAATCTATTGACGCCTCATTCATAGAAATTCGGATTTTTAGGCGGTACGGGGAACATACGTAAAAACAAACCATCAGAACATATATAGACTGCATAAATAGTTCCCTTCTTTTTTTACTTCACCGTAGTCGGGTAAAATAGAATTACTAAAATGTTACTAATTATGAGATAACATATCTAAAATGTTACTAAAATATCATATCGCTACACTAGTGCATGAAAAAGTTTTGCGTTTCGTTTATTCGTTAATAAAGAAACACAAAATTATTTTTAAATTATCAAATAACAAATTCTGTGTGTACATTTTAATGTTTTAATCGATTTGGTAATTCATTACTTTTATTAATTTTAAATCTATTTTATTTTTAACATTGAAGTATTGGATTTCCTCTACGCATCTTTCATGTCCCACCTATATACTAATTAAAAAAAAAAAATAAGTTCCCGTACAATTCTTTTAAATTCTCTTTCCAAGTCTTGTAATTTAATCATTTATATTAGTATAATATTAATTTGTCTTTCAACAGGTGAACACAGTGCGTATTGCTGCGGTTTTTAAGTGGCATGGCTGTCGTTTGTACTTAGATCACTAGATGTCGCTTTCTCATGAGACTAAATATCAAGTTTACTTTAAAATCATCGCTAAACAAACTTACAAATAGAATAAAATATACAAGTTTCTTACTTAGTCTACAAAATATTGAATTACTAAGTTTTAAAATCCAAATAATCAAGATAAGAACTGAATACTAGTCACGGCTGCGTAGCGCTACGTGCCCACGCGGGCGTAGCGCGTAGCAAAGATATTGTATCGCACTTGTTCCTTAATCAGTAGTATGCCTACCGACCTACCTACCTATCTTGTAGTACTTAGATGCCTCCGACCAGGCAAGGTGGTCGTGCCTGGCGTGCCACGGCCCAACAGTTAACTTTAAGAACTTATGGGTTAATACTCGTACATGCTGCTGTGAGAACTGCAGTTGCGCTGTTCGGAATTTGAACCGATCTTGTATTGTTTATGTAGGTAGCGCTACACCTAGGCACGACTAATAAGGAGGGACAAATAGAATACACAAATGTCTCAAAAGAGAAGCGCGGTGCGGTGACATTCAGATCTTTGCCAAACAAGAATTTGGGTGGCACTGATACTGTTATGGGCGACGTGTGATTGGCCATTAGGTATGCGACCCGTCGTCTCTTCATTTCGTAGTATACAAAAAACTATTTTGATTCATCGCACCTAATTTCATAAAATACTAGCTGTCCCGCGCAACTTTGTATGCGTCAATTTTCCCCGTTTTTGCAACATTTTACATTGCTCCGCTCCTATTGGTCGTAGCGTGATGTTATATAGCCTATAGCCTTCCTCGATAAATGGGCTACCCAACAGAAAAATAATTTTTAAATTCGGAACAGTAGTTCCTAAGATTACCGCGTTCAAACAAACAAACAAACAAACTCTTCAGCTTTTTAATATTAGTATAGATTTATCTGAGTTTTAAGTATAATAATGGCGGCTGTGCACTCTCCCGCGAGTACCCTCGCCGTGTCTCGCCGAGAGCACTCGCGCGGGAGACCGAGTTACGAGGGCCACATTGTACACTATCGAGTATTCAATTACCAAAAATATAAATATATACATGACCAGTTACGGCAGCGGTCACCCTATATGCTATATATGTTGCTATACAATTTAGTTCAGTTTCTTTGTTCCACATAATGATATACCTACCTCATCCTCAAACGTCTTTACAACTAGAAAGCCTGCGAAACCGAAGTTATCTGAATGAAGCGGGTGAGTGTACAGTATTGCACTCACTTTGCCTCGCGAGGGTAAGCGAGACCCTTTGACTCGCGCAGAAAAACCAACACGGAACAGAGAGCAGGCCAGGCGAGGCGAAGAGAGGTAAGACGAAGCGAGTGAAGCATGTACACTCTCGCACTCCTCCTGCCTCGCGGTGCACACAAATGAACAGACAACGGACAGTTGATCATGTAGAAATTTAAAAAAAATACAAAGCTCTACATGATAAAGCGGTGGTAGCCATAGGCACCTGTCCGACCAACGGCGAGGAAAAGAGTAGCGAGCACCTGTGTTCTGTGGTAGCGAGTAGCGATTTAATTGCTCAAGATACATACTTATGTAGATCCCGTGTAAACAAAAGAGATACAGATATTAATAGTTGATGGCTGAGTGTTCCCACTGCCGGCGAGTACTCGCTCTATACTGCATCTCTTTTGTTTACACGGACGGGATCTACAAAATACATCTATTGTACGTTTCTTGAGCGATAAATCGCTACTCGCTTCTCGCTCATCGTCGTTGGTGGGACAGGTGCCTAATGGCTAAGGCTTCGGACTCGCAATCGTGAGGTCGCGACCAATAGGAGCGGAGCAGCAATGAAAAATGTTGCAAAAACGGGGTAAATTGACGCATACGAAGTGCGCTGGTCAGCTAGTGACAAATAATCGTTTATACTAAACATTATCTAATGAAGAAGGTCCTTATTCCACTATTGCATTTTATCATAGTCATGAAAGAGATAGATATAAAAGTCATTATATAAAACCCCCGAAACGTTACATACAAAGTAGATAAAGTATCCTCAAAACGACTGTACCGATTTTCACCAAACTAACGAACTGAACTTGTTGTATAGTTAAGATAATCAGTAAGAAAATTAGGAAATCCTTATCCTTACTGGATGCTTTTTAAGCCAAAATGGCAAAACGAAACCCTTACAGTTTCGCCATGTCCGTCCGTCCGTCCGCACCTTTGCTCAGAGACTGTTAGTGTTAGGAGACTGTAATTTTGCATGGATACACATATTAATTACGCGGATAAAGTGAAAGAATAAAAACATGAAATAAATACCTCCTCTATAAGTAGTGGGTGTGTTATTTTTTCTCTCACCAACCCCATCGAGTGGGGTGTCATTAGATAGATCTTTTAAAAACGTTTAGGGGTTGGAAAGACGATTTTTAGATTTAGGGATCCGTTTGTAAAATATTAAACTTTAAAGTGCAAATTTTTGTTTCAGTTATGTGTATACCTATCCCCCCCTGCCGGCTAAATAGTTGATGTTCGGGTATGTGAAAAAAATCACTGTAGTAGTACATATAGTGTAATTAAAAGGAAAACTATCACAGCTAAGTAGGCTTTACAAGTTTACGAGTAGCAGTAGTTTATTTATTTATTTATTTAGAAGAAATTTATTTATTTATTTAGAAGAAACAAACAGTCATAATACAAAAAGAGCTTAATACTAAAATTAAATATAGTTTTAGACCTACAGTTTCATATATAAGGCACTTAAATGGAAACATAATGAGTTTTCTCAAAATTATATAAAACTAGATAACATTACATACAGGTGCATACACACATACATACACATATACATATACTTATATATTATACTTCCGTATACATACATACACACATATTATACATACCAATACAATATTTATACATACCCACTTATATCCATATGTATATCTATTAATTGTTAACAGCATCTATATTATCTATAATAATAACTTATAATAATAATACATTATACTTAATTATTACAAACATACACACTACAGTTAAGACGATGCAAGTAATTGCAACGATTTTTTCTTAAAACAATTTAAACTTTCACTAAAAATGTCAACATCTATGAGTTTATCATTATACAGTCTGCAAGATCTTCTGATAAAACTATTATTAGCGTAACACGTTCTACAATTACGGATAACAAATAAATGCTTTTTACGGCAAGCTCGTTCACGTCGATGTGGCACTCTAAATAATATTTCCTGAAGCAATGCAGGGGCATCTATTTTGTTATTAATTATTTTATAAAGGCATGCAACATCAGCCAATTCGCGACGGTGACACAATTGAGTAATGTTATGTTCTACAGAGGAAGTCTCATAATCCGAATACCAATGACCAGTACGGTAGCAGAGAGCCCTTACAAACTTTTTCTGAACTCCCTCTATCTTATCAATATGTTTTTTAAAGAAAGGATGCCAAACTGAGCTTGCAAACTCTAAGTGGCTTCTTACATAACAGTTATATAATATTTTATAAGTTAATAAGTTACGAAATGTTTTACAGATACGCAATATAAATCCCAGTTGCCTATACGACTTATTTATCATTGCATCTATGTGTGGAACAAAAGAAAGTTTAGAGTCCAATATAACACCCAAGTCACGAATTTCAGTAACTCGCTTTAAGTCCTTATTACAGAGTCTATAGTTAAAATTTACTAAAGATGTTTTTCTGGAAAAACTTATAACAGAACATTTCTCAGAATTCAAAATTAAACTATTGGAATTACAAAAGGATTCAAAAACCAAAAGATCCTTCTGCAATAATTCACAATCATCTATGTTTCTTACTATTCGAAAGATTTTTGTGTCGTCAGCGTATAATAATTGATTAGAGTTTAACATATTTTTACTAATATCGTTAATGTACAAAATAAATAACAGGGGCCCTAAATGGGACCCCTGTGGGACCCCAGAACTTATATATTTATAATGTGAGATGTAACCTCCTGAAGCTACAGCTTGAGATCGATTTTCTACATAAGATTTTATCCAGCGGAGTAGATCACCACGTATTCCCAACCGCCAGAGCTTTAACAGTAACGTACTGTGACAAATTTTGTCAAAAGCTTTGGCAAAATCTGTGTAAACAGCATCTACTTGTGCACTACTATTCATGGCTTCCAAAACAATTTCAGTAAAAGATAAAAGATTTGTATCAACACTACGACCCTTAAAGAAACCGTGCTGGTTAGGTATAATATGACGATTAACAGTGTTAGAAATTTGAATGGTGACAATTTTTTCCAATATTTTACCAAATTGGCAAAGCTTAGATATAGGACGGTATTTTACAATATCTTGACTAACTTGTCCCTTTGGTATTGGGCTCACGAGTGCGCGCTTCCAAATGCTAGGGACGCAGCCCTCCTTAAGAGATTTCTCAAAAAGTAATTTTAGAGGTGTTGTTAAAGTAGCTGCACACTGTTTGATCAACAATGGAGGAATACCGTCTGGTCCTGCGCCCTTATTAGTATCAACCGATTTAAGGTAATTATGAACAAGATCATTGCTTAAGAAAATACAGCTCATGTCAAGGACAGTATCCATGGTCGGTGGTAAATTCTGTAAATCAAAGGAAGCGATACTAGATTCAACGAAAACCGAGTGAAAATATTCATTGAACAAATTACAAATGTGATGACCATCAGTAGCTGATACCCTATTATAGGACATAAGCTGTGGGAGACCGCTATTCGACTTAATTGACTTTACGTATGTCCACAAATATTTTGGGTGAAGGTAGCTACATTAGAAAGGGAATGTTAAATACCTTTTTTCTAAGAAATTTAAAACTATCATAATCTAAAGGGTTACCATATGTCTTCCACAACTTATGAAATTTACGTTTCTCATTCATTAATCTTCTAAGCGACTGAGTGTGCCATGGAGGTTTACAATTTGAAATACGCTGAGGGCGTCGGGGCACGAATTTATCGATCAAATCATTTAATAAAATATAAAAATTTTCTAAGCATTGTTCAACAGGTAGTTCCGAGAAAAAGTCATACCAGTCAACCATAGATAACTGTATGTTAATTTCATTGTAATTTGCATTACGAAAACAATAGGTAAGAGTAGGCGCCGGTTTTAGAATAGGTATATAAGACAAATTGAGTTCTATTTGAAGCGCCTTATGATGACAGTCCTCAGGTGTCAGTGGACTATCACTAGCCATTACTACACAATTAGTATTGGAAAGTATTAAGTCAAGAATACGATTATTACTATTTACTATTGAGTTATACTGATTTAGACTAGAAAAAGACATGAATTCACGTAATAATTTGACTAAAGAGCAATTACTATTGCCTAATAAACAGAATGAATTATCGGACGTTGACCATTGAGCCTCAGGAATATTAAAGTCACCAGTTACTAAAAAAGTATCATTAGGATTATCAATTACGATTTGACCACATAATTCGAAAAAATTTAACAAAGTATCGCTAAATAATGGGCCACGCGGAATATAAATACAACAAATGTTTAGATAGTTTCTTACACTATTTTGATGTGATAAAGGAATAGAAATCCAAACGCATTCGCAGGACGAAGCGGGGGGCCTCGGCCAGTCCCGGCGCACGGACCGAAGGTCACACCGCACGGCCACAGCGGCCCCGCCCCCGCGCTCCGCGCCACTCAAAACTGCACATCGGTCGTCCCTATATACGTCATACCTACTATCGAAGAATTCACGATTGTAAAAGTTTGAGGTTAACCAACTCTCTGCAACATATCAACCCATATGATGGCCCACTGCTGGGCACGGGTCTCCCCAGTAGAACCTACTAGTATGTAGATCCTGGGGGTAATTGCCATAATCGCCACGCTTGGCGAGCGGGTTGGCGATCGCAGTAAGGCTTTAAATATGCAGAGGACGCTGCTGCCCGTCCTCCGGGGTGAAATCCCTTAGTCGCCTTGACGACACCCACGGGTAGAGATGGGGTGGTACTATTCTTAAGCCGGCACCACACGGCCCTCTCTAACTCTCTGCAATACAAATAAAATCGAAATTTGATTGTGAAACTTCAAAAAGGAAGCTATGAGACTTCGTACGAAGACCCCTTACATTTTGAAAGTAGCAACTAAAAGTTGTATTAATCATTGAAAAACATTATTATTATTGTAAGAATTACATATTTGTCTGTTACAAAGTTACAATATTGACGTGAACGAGCCCAAAATATACCTATTTGTTGACATAGATACAAATATTTTGTAATTGAAATAAATTTACAAGAGTAATAGTAATAGTAGCAGAACTGCAATGTAATAATAACACAATTAGGTATTTGTATTATATTAATAGCTAGGTATATATAGCGTGTTATAGCGAATTTTTTGGTATTTATTTGATATTTTACACATGTTGACATTTAATGACAATGTTTTTAACGAAACGACTAGTACGAAAATAAACAATAATAGGCATAATATATGGTTTAACTTAAAAATAACATAAACATACATTTTGGCATATTTTAGGTAGGAACAATTATAAAGATATTCTTGTACAAGTCACATTATTTTGTTAAAGTTTAGCTGATGAAATGAGAATTAACAAAATTTTCGTACAAATTTCATTGTAAAATATTATTAAGTTTTATTATATCTTGGGACAACTCACACAACGCTATCTGATCCCAAACTAAGCAGAGCTTGTACTATGGAAACCAGACAACTGATAGACATACTTATTTATTTTTAAACACATACATATTACATATGATAAATAACACCCAGTAAATATAACGTTGTAAGTATGAAACAAAACAATAGAAAATCCACTTCTTAAGCCACATTATTCGGATGGGTATGACTACGGAACCCTACATTGTGCGTGGCCCGACATGCACTTGCCCGGTTTTAACCCTTTACCATCTAGCACTTAATTGTATAACACAATCATTTACCACACATCTGAGAGACCCACTGTGAAATTGCAACACGTGCAATCATAATCTATACTAATATTATAAAGCGGAAGAGTTTGTTTGTTTGTTTGTTTTGTTTGTTTGTTTGTTTAAACGCGATAATCTCAGGAACTACTGCTCCGATTTGAAAAAATCTTTTTTTGTTGGATAGCCCATTTATCGAGGAAGGCTATAGGCTATATAACATCGCGCTACGACTAATAGGAGCGGAGTAGCGACGTGAAATGTTGCAAAAACGGGGAAAATTTACGCATACGAAGTTGCACGGGACAACTAGTCTCCAATAGATTCGTAAAATCTCACGGACAAAAGCCAAGCGGATTCTTCGAATCGCGTGTACCTATATAGATATGTAATTGAACCCGAAACCCGCCATCGCCTCCCTCTTTCACCCCATCGCAAAAAGTTTCAAGCTCTCTCAGCCTGCAGTCGACCCCAGACTGGACGAATCGATCTGAATGCAGTTTTTTTTCAGTCTGACAGTCAGATGGGTTTTTGTACAATGAGTTTGATGTTTATTTCAATTTTTAAGAAAAAAGTATACCGTTATTATTAATGATTAAGTTCTATCCAATGCCTATATATGCTTCTTATTTATAGCTAAATAATGTTTCCTAGTTTGAAATATATGTTCGTAAAGTTTCGCGATTTGTACACATTAAAGAATTTTATAAGCTACGAGTCATATTCGTGTAAATATTTTATTTTAAGGCTAAATATCTTTGTGTTATTGCCTGACGTTTCGACAGTATTGCAACGGCCGTGGTCACGGGTAGGCAATAACACAAAGCCTTAAAATCAAATATTTACGCGATTAAGACCCGTAGCCTATAAAATTATTTAATGTTTTCTAGTTTGTTGTTTTTTTCTTACCTCCTGACGTTTAAAAAGCTGAACGAATCATGGAATTGGAAAAGGAAAAAGTCTTTTGTGGACATACCATATCAACCACGTATAGATACCATACGCAAATGGGCGATTCAGTATTCGAAGAATTATTTCACGGGTTCACAGGGCAGGGAATCTTCAGATAGGTTTGCCAACTATGTGAGGTCACAATCACAATTTTTGTGAGCTCCAGCACACTGAACAAAGAAAATCCTTTATTTTATACTTATTTATTAACGACAGGCGTGAAATGAAAATACACCAGATAGACAATGTAGATGCAAAGCCAATCACTCACTAAAGTTTAAACTTAAAGCTTCATAAAAAATTCCAATTTATTTGAAGTCAGTTAAAGTAAGCTTTGAAAGTGAACGCCGCTATTACAACGCCATTAAGCTATGTTTAAGCCCCCGTCATTACTACTGAACGTGCCCCAACAAAACATAGGTACTCCCCGACTCCACAATCTATAGTTCGCTTTAACCCACAAACATAAAATAGAGCAACGCGAAACATAAGTACATTTCCTTTTATTTTTCTTCGACAAACTCGAATTTCATTTTATTTCCGATAAATTCCGCATCGCCATTACCTCTTGAATTTTATCTAGTGATCTCAGATAGGAGGGAACGCAAACACGTTTCGCAATTACAGCAGTCTTGCACGTAGGCTCACTAACGTTTCTTAAACAATTTTATATAGTACACGAGCCCGTCCTATCTTGTACTAGGTTATGGACGAACGCATTAATGATAATCAGACTCCGTATGTTTACATCTGCGTAAAGTTTAGATTTACAAATTCAAAATCAAAGCGGTCTCGCAGGATCGTTGACCAATGTATCAAATACTTAGGTTTGTTGATCTCATCTCAACGCCTCTTTAACGGGTTAATTAAAGTATTTACAGAATTAATTTGTGGTAGTTAAAGAGATAAGTGGTAAATTCGGGCTATGTGCGCGGCGCTTCGGCGGTGGCTCGGTAGTGGAGCGTGGTGGAGCGCGGAGGGCGGCGCGGCGCAGTGCGGCGCTATCGAGCGGGCCGCGAGCGGGGCGCGGGCGAGCGGACTGGCACGCGGCAGTGTGCTCGGAGCCCCCGACCGCGCGGCATGGGTGGCGCGCTGCTGCTCGCGCTGCTGGCGGCGGCGCGGGCCGGCGAGCCCAACGCCACCGACGCGCTCGACTCGCTCGGGTCCTCGCCGCCACCCGAGGAAGAGAAGACCCCGCTGTTCCCCACCGACCTCTTCACGGAGGACCAGCGGCGCTCGGGCGCGGTGCTGCTGCACGTCGTCGGCATGGGGTACATGTTCGTCGCGCTCGCGATCGTCTGCGACGAGTTCTTCGTCCCCGCGCTGGACGTCATCATCGAGCGGCTGGCCATCCGCGACGACGTGGCCGGCGCCACGTTCATGGCGGCGGGCGGCTCCGCACCAGAGCTGTTCACCTCCGTGATCGGCGTGTTCGTGTCGTTCGACGACGTAGGCATAGGGACGATCGTGGGCTCCGCGGTGTTCAATATATTGTTTGTGATCGGTGCATGTGCGCTCTTCTCGCGCACCACTCTGACACTCACCTGGTGGCCGTTGTTCCGCGACTGCACCTTTTACTCGATCAGCTTGTTGGTGTTGATATACTGTTTCCGGGACAGCCACATATACTGGCAGGAGGCGCTGGTGCTGTTCTCGTTGTACGGCGCGTACGTGATGTTCATGCGGTGGAACCAGCCGGTGGAGCGCGCGCTCAAGAAGCTCATCTACAAGAACAAGGTGACGCGCGTGCGGAGTACTGATCAGCTGATGCCGACGGTGAGCTCGCCCGCACACACCCGCCTGCATGCTGTGTACCGCAGCACCGACGCAGATTTGGCTTGAGTTCAATTTTACGACGAATCGACTAACTTTGCCCTAATTCTCAATTTTCAACTTAGGTTTAACACAGAAATGGGTCTAAATCCAAGAGTTTCATTCATAAATTTGAAGAAATAACGATATTGCGTTCTAACCAAATCTGTTTCAGTGCTTTAGAGTATCGACTTGATAGAGCCTGCGATGTGTTGAAACCTACTAAACTAAGAATCCCCCTTCCCAAAATCATTTAAATAGTGCATCACAGTTAGATGTCGACTAGTAACTTAGTGTGTTTCACCCCATAAGATAAATTAATTCCACCCAATCTCTATGGACCCTCCATTGTAGTACCTCCCATACTTATATAGGTACTTTAAAACGTCAACATCGTTTTTAAATAAACGATTTTTGGTAGGGATCACATTATAATTTCTTATTGAAGTGTTGTCATGATCGCCTATCTATTAAAAGCAGCGCAGCCTAGCTTGATATTGTACCAGTACCTACACTCACAATCGTGAGGTCGCGGGTTCGAATCCTACCTGTTATACTACCGACGTGAACCCACTCCTAATACAACTATACAAGCCAGTGCGCTTAGCTGGAAGGATTAACTGCTAAATTGCTAGTAATGTGGGACTTCCACATTGCTAGTTATCTCTTTATATTAAAAAATAAAATTAAAAGAACTATATTTTACTTATTTATTCATATAGGAATCCAACTACTAACATTATACAAATTCCTGATTAATCAGAATAGTTATAAGTATTCAATTATACAAAAAAAAGTAAAAACGATAACTTCATTATACCACTAATGCAAATATTTCCATTTGTTCCCAGGAAAAATGGGAATATTCATTCGCGCCTTTATCTAGCCACTATTCATAGATAAAAAAATAAAAATTCGCTCCTTATTTTTACCACAGATTATATAGACAGTAAAATAATTTATTCCGAGAGCGGCCCGTCGATTCCAAATTCGAACGATTGAAAATTGAAATTCATTATTCTATCTGGCATCCACTTCAAACTCAGCGTGATCCGAGTATTTACTACGTCAATAAGGAGTGTTACATTCCATCGCTTTATACCTACTGCCAACAACAATGTGCTTACTGAAAATGGCAATGGAATGTGAGCATATTGAGAGTATCGGAATTTTAATTACGTCAAATATTTCACTCTGTGCCATGTGGGAACGAATTTAATTTAGAAACGAATGCGATTATTTCCAATCGTGATATTTATGAAAGGTTACATTCCTTTGAAGTTGGTTATAAATTTGATGATTTTACTGTTCAAACTAAGGTACCTATTTAATATTTAGTTTTATTTAGTTCTGTATCTGTACAGAATAAAAATATACGTTACACCTTTATTTTATGCCTTTATTTTTATTGTTTAGATCTTAGTATATTTTTTTTAAATATACCAAGCGATATATATAGCCTTCCTCGATAAATGGGCTACCCAACAGAAAAATATTTTTTTCAATTCGGTTCCTGAGATTTCCACGTTCAAATAAACACTCTCTTCAGCTTTATAATATTAGTATAGACATCTAAACATTGTAACAATAACAGACAGCTGCAGGAAACGCCCACAAATCTACAAAACTTCGTCTTCATAACAACTTAAGTCACACTTACATTCCAACGAGAAACTCCAAAGTGGAGGGCCAACGAGGACCGTCGTTTGCCTCTGACGGTCCTCACCTCAAATATAATAAGGAGAGAGCAGACCTCCACTTTACTGCGACAATTTCACTTCAACTATCCGCTGAGATGTTTTAAAATCAAGTCGCGATTCAACTTCTGAAAGTTTGTATTTGGAAATTGATAAAGTAGGGTAGATTACTAGTAGTATTCATGCATTTATAATGTGCAACATAAACACTATGGTCAAATTCAAAGATACGCATGATACTGGTTAGGTACCATTCAAATCTAAGCGCCCTACAAATAATCGGTATTTTCTATCACTTCTTTTTTCTTTATTCTTCTCAAACTCAAATATATTTATTTCGTAAAACCAGGTTATTTGAAAACGTAAAATTAATACATCCTAAAAAAAATATACAATTATGATTGTGTGAAAATAAACAGAATGATGTTAGGCGGCAGTTACAAGTGTAAAGCTCATGATCTGTTAAAATAAGAATAAATAAAAAAACATCAGGCGAGGTGAATTACTCAAATCTATATCATAATAATGCAATGATTAAACTTTTAAATACTATATTTAAACTAGAAATTAAGACTAAATAAAACTAAAATATATCCAAAAAATTGGGACCCCTGGGCATGGTTCCACAAATACTGGCAGCATTTCTTCGCTGTATAGCAATGCTGATGCGTTGTGCGAGGAAGCTGCCAGCTCTACGGTCACCAGTGGAGTCGACCATTTTTTTGGAAAGTTCTTAAAAAAAAAAAAATGTTGTGCACTTGGACCCCACGGGCCAAGGGTCTCGACGCCGGATGGTATATATATATATAATGCAATTGAATATGGTACCACGAGAGATGCAACATACTTCTGCTCAAAATTTGCCCACATCTTTCGGTTAGGTACACGTTATAATGGAGATACTGCAAACTACGAGTTAATATATACTTTTAGTATATGTTAAGTGCTATATCAACCAATAAGCCTGTATGGGTAAACGTAAGGTTAAAGAGACCTCCAGCCAGATAGACCGAAAAACCTAAAGAAGGCCGCTGAGATAAATTCAATTTGGAAGGCTGTGGACCAATACAGGTACTATATAACACCAAGAAAATGTATAAAATGTTAGTGAAACCTCGTTCTTTTAAAGCCACTGATGATTGAAAAAAGAAACGAAGGTACATACGACCGAAAATCGAATAAATGATGATGATAAAATATGCAACTAGCAGCATGAATTCAGTGCAGTGGTTTACGAGATTTATGCAACCGATTTTGTTGTGCTTACGAAAATAAGTTAAAACAGTTTTTCGTAAAGCCAGGGTTTCCACATAATTTTCGTGTCGTGAAGAGTACTCCTACTTAGTGACAATCAATCAGCTTGTATCGGTCCACTGCTTAACATAGGCCTCTCCTAACTTATGCCACAACATCCAGTCCTCCGCCTTCCGCATCCAATTAATTCCAACGACGTTCTTTAGGTCGCCGGTCCATCTGACTGGGGATCGTCCTACCTTACGTTTTCCGAGTCGCGGTCTCTAGGACTCGTTTGCTCCATCAGCCATCGGTCCTTCGACAAATGTGGCCAGCCCTTGCCACTTCAGCATGCTTAACCTGCATGCTAAGTCGGCAACTTCGGTTCTTTGTCGGATGACCTCGTTACGAATTTTATCCTTCAAAAAGACTCCAAGCATAGCTCGCTCCATAGTCCGCTGCGCGACTTTGAATTTGTGGACTAGCCCAACTGTAAGTGTCTACGTCTCGGCACCGTAGGCCAGGACAGGTAGGACGCACTGAGGGCTTAGACAAGGTAGGTAAATTCGTTCTGTGCCTCCTCTGTGTGTCCAAGAAGTGGATTCCAAAAATCGTTCGCAAAAATATAAAATAATGATCTCAACCGCAAATTTCCAATTCTTAATAAATGTAATCCAGCATTTTACTTCGATTTCTACATGGTTTCACCGTTCGCTACATCAGTGATCAATCAAATGGAAAAAAATTGCGAAGATACTGTCAATAGTGCAGCTTATCTACGCATCGACTTGGATTGACCAAGTGACATTTTCAATTCCATACATTTTCTACCTACTTTTCCTTTATCGAAATCGCAATTCGAATGTGACTTTGTCTAGGCCCCCTGGGTATATACCTTGGTCTTCAGGCATCAGCGTAATTGTGATTAATTATGTATATGTATAGTGCTATCGCGTGTCTCACTGAGTTGGAAGACGACAAGAATTTCGTGAGCAATATTATTTTTTAAAGAAATCCAAATTACCTTCAAACCAACATAAGTTCATACATTACCAAAACATTAATAAGATCTCTTTGTATACGTTTCAATAAAAAAATGTTTGGCATATTTACTCCTAAACGAATTCAAGTTTTAAGGAAAACGCGTAATAATAAATATTTACGAAAATTGTTCTTTTGACTTTTACTGGCATTGTACGGTGAAACATTTTTATTATACAGACTTAAGCTGTTTTCTGCGGCTTTGCCTACGTGAATATCAGTTTATATCTAATCAGGAATCTTCAAAGCTAAAAAGTATCAATGTTACAAATATCTTCTTATCATTTTATCCCCTATTTTGTCCCCTTACGGAAGGGTGTAAAATCAAGTATCGACGAGGAATTGGTAGCTAGTTTTTAGTAAAACCTGACTGCATAACATTAATAAGTCAAATATTAAATATACCTCTAATTAGGTATTTGAATGTCAAATCAATCAATAACAATAAATTATTTCACACTTACTAAGTAATAATATGCCTTTAAATTATCTTAAAAATATATATTCGTGCATAATTTAATATGTTTTAGTATTTATAATCATCAAAATAAATACTAAAAGTAAATGATTTGAAACCAGAACATAATGACGTTACAATGTTAAATTGCATACAAATCTCTACAGAACGAATCGTTTTGACATTTTATAAAAAAGATATTGATTTGACTTGACATTCAAATACCCAATTCAAGCTAAAATCTATTAAGCTATTTAGTCTCTAGAGCGTGTCAAAAAAATATACATACATACGTATACTCGAAAAACATAACCCTCCTTCTATAGCAGCTGGGTAAGAAGGCAGCTAACTGAACTGTTAACATTTTCACACCTCAACATTTAACGTGTCAAAATACATAAAATAAGTAAAAATTCGTAAGACGGAGTCTAGTGTACAATAAGTACTGACGACATTAGCAGAAATTACCTAGAAAATAAGCTAGATTGCCGTCAACTCAAAGGTAAGAAGAATTAGTACTGATCAATTATGTACAAACACCTTTGATTATATAATGTCTAGATTCCTAATCCAAGCATCTAAAATTGAAGCAAAGAACTGTCAAAACGTACGGTCAAATGGACATACTTTTTGAGAGGTAAGAAGACTCCTATCAGATGTTCTACTCATAGTTATTCTAGCGCGCCATTTTCAACGAGTGTCAAACGTCAAAAATAGTAGCTTCATTTTTTTTATAGGCTTACTGAGGGAATGCGCCATCTAGACATTATATACATTATATAATCAAAGACATGTACATATTTATATTTTTCCAATATTAGATATTACGTTCGCATAGAAAGTCGAAGTATTCTTATCGTTTGATGATTAATAAACAATGAAGCGTTAAACAAGGGATTTAATAAATGTTCGTAGGTATGATTAATTTCTTCCTTTCAAAATCTAAATTGTGAGAACAATGTTAATATAGGTAGGTATCGATAACTCCAAAGTCAAAGAAAATAAACGATAATCTACTTCAATAAACCATTCAAACATTAACATAATTTGAAAACGGCAACTTAAAAGTAGCCAATAAAATAAAAAAGAATAGTAGTATCGTAGGTATCGTAAAAACGTTGGTAACACTGAGGTTACGCAACGGTTAGCGTGATCACGTGTGTAGGCGATTTGATTTCAAACGATTACGAGTAAGGCATTTGTCCCACCAACGGCGAGAAAGCGAGCAACTATTGATTATTTTTTCCACGGACATCTATAACACTAGTACGCTGGACTCACTGCAAAAAGTGACAGCCAGCACAGAATATCTTATGCCGAATCAAACGATCGTGCTTAAACTTTTTTGACACTTATGACAAATTGCCGTTGTTACACAAATATAGACCCATTTGATTTATCCTTATAATCCCATTTGATTTTGTTAAATTAGCGTCCAAATGTCGAAATCAAATGCAAGTATTGTTGTTGTCAGTGATTTTTTTGTTCAAGAAACGTGCAATAGTTGTAGATCGCGTTTAAACAAAAGTGATACATATGCTAAGAGATTACTCGCTCAGACATTCGCCGAGCACACTAGTAGCCCCGAACGAGTGTAGCGAGTAATCGCCCGTCACACTTGCTCACTCATACAAACCCTCTGACTTCTATTAATAGTACTAAAATGTTGGAGTGGCTATCCCTTACAAAGTGATAGCTTTGACATTTATGACAAATGACTGTTGTGTAGATGAGTATAGACCTCTAAACATTTGAGTGTACCAAATGTTAAAATCAAATTGGAGTCTTGTACTAGTACTGGTCAGTACTTCTGGCCCAGCGATTAAATTATCGGAACTATAAAATCGCTTCCCGCTGCTCGCCAATTTTTTTCTTATTTCTAGTTAATTTTGTTTCTGGTTAATCGCCCGCGGTGGGACAAACGCCTTAGTAGAGTTTAGTATTTTTATGTTGACGTTGCGTTTTAGCCACGCGCGTCGGCCGATGACACGCGAATTAGGTTACTAGTACTAGGGGTTTTTTAGTCGATTTAATAATAATAGAGTAGTTTCTACATGAGTTTAGTAGATTATTTTTCTGATAACATTTGTTAAGTTTGTGTAGCGGAATGATTTGAAGGTAAAGCCAATTAATTTATGAGATGTAACTACGGCTTTTTTAGATATTCTAGTATTAAATGGAGTTGTTACTATCAACGAAATTTGAACAAACTAGTGATAGTTAAACTGACTTTTAGAAGTAAACTCTGTGGCACAGTGGGAGTGTGTCCGACTGCAACCCAAGAGGTCGTGGGTTTGATTCCAACACGGGACACCACTTTGTGTGATCTACAAATTGCTGTTACGGGTCTGGGTGTACTTTATGTCCGTGACTTGTATGTTTGGAAAGTCCTCCGCGACACAGGGATTGTAACCTACTGCGGGATCAGTCTTTAAAAAAAAATGCTTATTAAAAATGATGTGTTATTTTGCAGGTATTTTGTTCGATACCCGTACTAGGCAAACAATGGTCGTACGTACAAAATGTTCCAATCGAACAATAAATAACTCATAAACCAAAACACTAACGTAACTCAACTGCAACACGTCTATAAATCTCATGCTGTCACTATCATTTTAAAGGAAATAATAGAGACAGATATACTATAGAGCACGTCAACATTAATAACAGTTCTAAAGTAAGATAAAATAGTAATTTTTCATTGAAATAAACTTAAGATTTTCCAAAATGCAAGTACGATCTACGGGCGGTCTACGCTAGTAGATAGCTCTACGAAAGTCTACGGTAATAGCTACGGCGTAGCGCTATTAAAAATGATGCATTGTATTGTTGGACGAAACGAAATGGATGAGGCTTTTAGTTCCTTGTTGATTGTTCTATTTGTTTGACGTATATATTTCGTTGTTTGAAAATGTTTTGCGTAACCCTGTAAAGAAAAACTAGAGTTTTGAGATTTAGAGGTAGAGTAAAATGAATCAATACAAATATTATAAAGAGGAAAGATTTGATTGTTGGTTTGTATTGAATAGACTCCGAAACTACTTGACGGATTTGAAAAATTCTTTCATCGTTGGGAAGCTACACTAACCCCGGGTGATATAGGCTATTTTTATCCCTGGATTTCCACGGGAACGGGAACTACGCGAGTGAAACCGCGAGGCATCCGCTAGTGTTTAATAATTTTATACTTAAATAAAATTTTAGAAAATTGACGGTCTGTTGACATGACCGTCTGTAACCGTAATGTTTTAAAAGCACTGTAATCAGAATTCTAAAAATCTAAATTATATTACTTAGCGTTATGTAATGTATAATGTGTAATGTACTCTACTTAATCTGTACTGTACTCTAATTATAATACGTGGAAACGCTCGTTAAGATTTGATTCGCTTGTAAGATAGAATTAGAATTAAGGCTATATGTACATTTTTTTATTTACTGCCTCTGTGGCGTGGTAGGAGTGTATCCGACTGTTACGCAAGAGGTCGTGGGTTCGATTCCCACACGAGACACCATTTTGTGTGATCCACAAATTGTTACTCCGAGTCTGGGTGTACTTTCTGTCCATGATTTGTATGTTTGTAAAGTCCACCGTGACACAGGGCTTGTGACCTACTGCGGGAATCGTTTAAAATAAAAATGTTTCTTTCCCAATGTAAAAAAAAATAATAATATGAAGATTCATTAATGTATAGACTTGGACCGTGCCATCCCTTTCAATTAAAAAGTAAATATTGAGAAAAAACTCGTGCCTTTGACAGTTACTATATGGCGCAGTCCTGATCTCTACGTCAATGGATTAAGTGTGGTATTTTTTTTTTATAAAAGCATAATTTAAATCTGACCATTCATTTAACTGATAAGATGCAACAGACAGACAGACATAGTAACAGTATGCGACGAGGGTTAAAAACTCCGAAAATGACTGCAGTATGATCAAATAACAATTTGCAGTCAAAATTGCAAGCTCAATATTTTTTAACGGGTTTCATTTCAATTTTTTTTCATCGTTCATCCGTAAATTGCTACAATGCACTTTGAAATAATTTGCTGAATATATTTCACTTTTATATCAATATTGTTGGCTTGGAATGTTTTTTTATCACGCATTTGTTTGTGACTTACTTTAATAAACTAAGCTTTTATTTGAAAAGAGGGTAGTTCATAAGTCTTTTATAATATTTTTTTTAGTTCGTTTTAGGATTACACAAACATACAAATAATCGACAAAAGGACATCGATACTCAGGACTAATATTTTTGAACCTCACAAAGCTATATGCCGTGCATGAATCAAACGGTGCCTATCCCCTTCGGCCGTCTATAGAAGCATAGTTTCGGAACTGGTTCCGATCGAAGCTTTATTTAAGTACTTTTACATAACTGAACCTTTGCAACAGGGGCAATTAACTCCCACCCGCAGACCCGACAGAAACACCAGTTTTTGTGGAATTGGAGAATTTACACACTAGACTGGTGTGTTTTGTTAGACAATCGCTATCCCCCTCGGCGGTAATGACTGATGCTCCGGTGTTGAATCAAATACACCTCCTCCCTGTCGTGCAAGCGACTCACACTTGGCCAAATCAACGTTATTCTTGATTCCCTTAACACAAAATATATTTTCTTGTAATGTACATAAAAATACGTATATATAATCTAGTACATGCCTGCAAAGTTTGCCATCATAAAACACAACGGTGCTATTGAAACTGCAGCATCTAGGGTACTTTGGCACCTTGCCAAGTTTACCTACAGTGTTGTGGACGATGTTGGCCAGTCCTGGCCAGTTTTGACCAGTGTTAGCCAGTGCTAGGAGCACTTAGTTCGTGGTTCGTTGAGCAATGTCCGCCTTCAATTGTTTTATGGTGGAATCGGTTTAAATAAGGTATGTTTTGAGAATGGAGTATATTTTTAAGTGGTGTGGATCAGGAAGATGGTGTCTAGGAGTTCTGAATGCCTCAAGCCAAATATTTTGAATTTGATTTACTTTGAAGGTTAATTTATTGCCATGACTTTATGTAAGTACCTATTCATCGTGTGGGTCTCCATTCAGTAAATTATCTTCATGTGGATAACCAAATATTAATCTATAGACTATAATGAATTTATCCTGCTCAAAAGAATCTTGGTAACTAAAACTACTTTTGTTTTAAATATCTTTTTGTTGACTGGATGTTTTAGTAAGTACTTCATGTTTAGGTGCTTTCATTAGTTAAAACAGTGTAGGTGAAGGTTTTAAAACAGTGAGTTAAGAAATATATCATAAATTCAGCCAACAACCTTTGCCGTAGTCAGGTAAAAAAGAAAATTAATATTTGCGATAAGTACACCATAAAAAACAAACAAAATAAACCACCTAAACATGAAGTACTAAAACATCTGGCTCCTTTCAAACTAGGCTGTAACAAAGGTTTCCCAAATCATGTTTCCACTCGCTACACTTACTTGTCACAGTAGGCTCACCGATATGCTGCCTGTGCCGATGACGCTGCGAAAAATGATAATAAATCACCGCCATTTTGAATCGCTGTGGGTAATTGGTGAATAAATCTTGGAGATAACCACGAAATATTTTGTTGTACGCTGTGTTTATTTATTTAAGGATTTCCAACAAAAGAATATACAGTGTCTTACATTACAATTAAACATTATGTCATAAGCGTGTATAGTCCTTAACTTATAGGAAACCACAACATGCAACATTATTAGACAACAGCTTTAGAATAAAATATTAAGTATTGAAAACATAAACATAAACTGAGTGAAATGATAATAGCTAAAATTAGAATAAAATTATATAAAATAAGTGATTATTAAGAATGCAAAAATTAAATTACTAGGATAACAATTTGTAAAGACATTTTTTGAAGTGTGTTAAATTGTTACTTATGTCTAGGTCGATGTCAACAGAGAGTGCGTTGTATTGCCTACAGAGCCTGGATGTAGCTGTGTAGTGTCCGAGATTTGTTCTTGAGTGAGGAGTATGAATATTTATAGTTACGATAAATGTTCAGGTAGTTATTTGCTACGTATGTTTAAAAGAACGTTTTCAATTAGAACAAGAATTGACTTCCTCGGTGATGCAGTAGGGGTGCGGATGACTGCTGTGAAGAGAATGTGAGTTCATTTCCCACGCGGAACTAAACGTTGTGTCATTCTCATTCCTTTATTTCAATACAACTGACTCTATCTATATTTAATTCCCAAATTATAATCTTCTGTAAAAAAATCGTGTCATGCAGTGTGTAGTCCAATTCATCCGAAGCGGCTCGACTTAATGACTTTTTTGTATATTTGGTGGATCATACCTATGGGAGGTTACATACATATTTTTTACTAATATACGTTTGTGTAGAAAATACTTAATATTAAGAACAATAAACAATTATTAAAATTTAACAAATTAAAAATTTAATATTCCTAACCTAACATAACACACATGTAGAACAATATATAAACGTAGGACAAATTATGCCTTGAAAAGACCTTGCTATAAAATAAAATTAACAACAGATAGCTAAAAGATATTCGTCCCTGAGATTGAGTTTAGAACATCGTGTGCACTAAGTTTGTGAATTCAAAACATCATTAAACCTATTTACTTCTACCTCCATAGTGCCGAATTTATCATACAACCTTTTTAATTTGTTAAAAACTCAGATTCGGAACCTTCTTGGTGTACTTTTTTTTTATTTGCTTTTCGCGCGCTATTTTCTTTTCACATCATATTGTTAAAACCTTACTTACCTATCTTATTGTAGTAGATAATACCTAAACTGAAATGAAAGTATCTTGTGATTATAAATGTTTTTTTTTTAATTTAGTCATTTCCTCACTGAGGTGGGATGAAAAGTTACGTGTTAAAAGATTTTTCACGTCGTGCTCTATTGATTCGCTGACGCTCAGGATTCTAATTTTTGAATCCTTCGCTGGCTCAGTTAACAAAATTGAGCAAGCAGTTAAAAAGCAACTTTGCACTCTTGTACAACAAATAACTATTAAGTCTATTAATTAATGAAGTACTTACTTAAATTTACACTGACAGCATACTAGTTTAAAATGATGTCTACACAAACCACAATCAAACAACATAAAACGTAATTATAATAGTATTTTACTAATAGACTCATATCAAACCTCTTTGAAATAAACTTGTAAAGCTATATTGACATGTCAATTTTACGTACGCTGATGATATCGGCATTTTAATTGGGCCGATAGCCCGTGTCCAGTAAAGCCTATAATTTCACTCATTCACAGAAGTGTCAATAACGTAAACAGACATTTAATTATAGCAGGCGTAAACGTTGGCTTTAATTGTGATGTAAAGTGCATTCTGTTATGTTACAAACATCAATTTATATACAAAGTTGAAAAATTGTTTTGATGTTTTGTTTCGGTTAGTGGTTAGAGTTGTTAGAACTCAACCCAGATATGTTATCCTAGCTGGCCCGCGCAACTTCTTCTGCGTAATTTTTCCCCGTTTTTGCAACATTTCTCATTGCTGCTCAGCTCTTATTGGTCGTAGCGTGTTAAGAATTTTTCAATTCGGATCAGTAGTTCCTGAGATTATCGCGTTCAAACAAACTCTTCAGTTTTATAATAATAGTATAGATTAACACTATGTTGCTAAGAGAATTATACACGTTTTTCTTTGATCTTTGAGGTGTTGGCAATCTTAAATTGTCCGACTTGAAAATCTTGAATCGGCCGTAGCCTAATGGCTAAAACATCGGACTCGCAATCGTGTGGTCGCGGGTTAGAATACTACCCATTTCACTACCGACGTGAACCCACTCCTAACACAAGCCATTGAGCTTAGCTGGAGGGTTTAACAGGATTGCTAGTCTTGTGGAATCCACATTGCTAGTTGTACTTTAAAATAATTTCTGCCAGTGTCAAATATTTTTATTGTGTACCTAATAAGTTTGACTGTTATTATCCTATTAAATATACTTAAGTGGTTTAAACTTAAGTAACTATATATGTGAGTACATTGGTAATTGAAAAAACTCCTGCGGCCCTATCTCTTTGACAGGTAAGTAAAGAGTGGTCTAGTATTAGTTTACTCTTTAGAGTGGTCAATTTTGTGAGGTTAAGGCATAGTCCTGTTCTATAAATCAATGGTTTTAGAGGACTGGCCAATGTCCAGTTAGTGTTCTTCTTCTTCATTTGTTTCCTGTAAATCTAGCCGTTTTTCCCCGATGTTAAAACGTTTTGACACCGAGCTTATACCTTAGTGCGAGAGCTGTTTTTACCCGACTGCGTAAGAAGTAGGGTTATGTTTTTCGAGTATTTGTATGTATGGTTGTGGGCATGTACCTATGTATATTTCTTTGGCACGCTCTAGAGCCTAAATAGCTTGAGAGGTATCGTTAGATTCGTCTCAGTTGTGATAGTGACACTGGGTAGATACAATCAGGGCTTCGCGTGTTTGACCCCATAAAGACGGAAATCGCTTGACGAAGATTTCTCATCTCGCAGGTGGGGCGGGGTGCTTGCGATCGCAAGCGCATAGGAATATTTCGTCAAAAGGATCAATCGTAGAGGACCCTGATTGTACATAAAAATCAGAAAAAAATAGCGGATTTTTGGCGCCATAATACTTCAGTTAATAAATTATACAGTCTGGTGTTTTTTTGTTTTGGAATAATTTAGCTTGTTTTATAAAAGCTGTTAAAAAATACGTATTCCCACACTCAAAAACTTTATCTCGACAATTACACACATGTACTCACACAGAACAGACAGTCTAGTTCTGAAAGAAAATATTTAAAAGGGTGGTAAAAACACTAGCAATAGCCTTCAATAGACGAACCATATACAATTTCCCATAGCGTGAAATAGCAAAATAATAGGAAAATGAATGTTGCTACCAAACTACATACATAGATGCTTATATTTATTAGTTTTCTTAAGTTCCCCTCGGGATATCAAGCTTAATCGGAAACCAACTCGACCAACTATTATCCAAATCCCGTGGCAATTGTAAAATATTTTATGGCCAATAATGGTATTATTTCGATTCTATGGTTGTGTTTTTGAAGGTAAGATTTATGACCTCAATTTATGATCGAAACAAAATGGAGTTTGCACTAGCTGTGACTCGAGACTTCGAGAATCAAATAAAAAAACTTGAGAGGTGTCAAGGGACACCCGGATGGAACGAAGTTCTTATCTTAATTTTTTTTTTATAATCTTCGCAACACCGCACTGTTCAATGCGAAATAGAAAGACGAAACGAAAATAACTTACAAAGAGACGATTGTATACCGAAGGCTCGAACCCACAACTACACAACTGTCACCAATTCCGTGTACCGAATTTATGCCTCTAGACCAAATCGACAGGTGACTTCTTCGTCAAATTAGATGTTCATATCTTACGCGCACGCTGCACGGCTTGTGTGTGTCAAAAAGTGTCGTTACAACTTTTCGTAAGAATTTTTTCCGTGACCTGAGTCTGAGTTAGACCACTCTATAAAACATCAACTATTTGACGTTCCGCCAAAATCTTCTCAGACGTTTATGCGCTTTAGTCCTTTCTATATATTTTGCTAATTCACCAAGTACTTGTTTTCAAATCTATACTAATATTATAAAGCTGAAGAGTTTGAATGCGATAATCTCAGGAACTACTGTTCCGAATTGGAAAAATGTTTTACTGTTGGGTAGCCCACTTATCGAGGAAGGCTAAAGGCTATATAACATCACGCTAGGACCAATAGGAAAAGAGAAGCAATGAAAAATGTTGCAAAAACGGGAAACATTTACGCATACGAAGTTGCGCGGGTCAGCTAGTTACGTAATAAATAAAGTACACAACATCCAAACTGAATTTACCATAGTTATCTAGGGCTTTTACAGTGACATTATATTATATATTAATTGCGAGTACCTGTTAAAAGCTATGTAGTATCTCTACCTTAAACCTTTAAACGAGCAATTCTTGTGTATATATACCTATACAGAAGTATTATAGAATTTTATAAGCTACGGGTCTTAATCGCGTAAATATTTTATTTTAAGGCTAAATACCTTTGTTTATTGCCCGACGTTTCGACCGTTTTGCAACGGCCGTGGTCCCGTATCCGTAGCTTATAAAATTCTATAATGTGTACAAATCGCGAAAGTTTACGAACATATACATATGTAATCTGAATCTCGGCAACGGCTACAGCGGTTTTCATGAAATTTAGTATGCAGGGGGTTTCGGGGGCGATAAATCGATCTAGCTAGGTTTCATTTTTAGAAAACGTCTTTAAAAAAACCGAGTAATGGTCAGTCATCCACGTCCTATAGTCTTAAGAATGCATATTTCATGATGTTGAAATTCCGAAAAAAATTAAATAGAATAAATCTTCCAGTTTTAAGTGCGTAGGTATGTACCAACTATACCTCGTTAATAAATAATATTATTAAACGCGGTTTCCAGTAACAATGTCATTAGCCATTGTATTTATTAACATGTTGTATTCATTAATTGGAGCTAATTAGTGAATAATTAACGACTACATAGCATGAATTAAAATTGGAAGTGAACAATATATTATGACCTTTTGTTTTTAACATTATAACAATCAAATTGAAGTGGATATACTCGTATGTTTTTAACAATTTATACTTCATTAAATTGAAGTGGATATAGCCTTGTGATAGTGGTTTAAGCATTAGATTTGTTTTCGAGTGGTCGCGGCTTCAATCCCGCCATCTTTATTACCGCATTAAGGTATAAGCCCTGTGTTTACAAACATACTAAGTATTAAGGGGCAAAAAGTACAACCAGACGTAACAACAATTTTTGAATCACAAAAAGTGGTATCCCGAGTGAGAATCGAATCGAATCTCGAGATGCATTCCAAATAAAGTAGGTAGGTACAATGACAATTGAATAAAATAAAATGGCGCATTTTATTGTTTGACGTTGACGTTCGCGCAACGACGTCGAACGTCAACGTCAAACAATAAAATACGCCATTTTATTTCGTTTTCTTATTGACGATAGACCTAGACCGTGCCATTCCTTTCAATTATAAAGTAAATATTGACTGCAAAGCGTGAAAGAGAGAAAAAACTCGTGCGGCCCTCTCTCTTTCACAGGTATTGTCCACAAAGTACCGCTGTCTCTTTCTAGAGAGTAGTCAATTTTGTGAGGTTATGGCGCAGTCCTAGTCTCTACGTCAACGAGACATATTTAAATTCCACTCATTTTGCTCCTACTTTCCCATCAACGACATCGCTATTCCAATGAGACTTTGTCTAAGTCTTCTGTTCCTACACAACTAAAATACCAAGAATATGTTCTGAGGGAATTCTAAACGTAACTTAGGTTTATATAATAAGTGAACAAGCATTGGTCTGTACTGCAATTTCGGACGATCCCCAGCTTAATTATTCGCGTCTCGGCGCTGCTCGCAGTGTATACTCACATTGTTATTGAGTTTGCTTCTCGAGCACATTTCTGTGCAGTATTGTAGGAGGTTTATGTTGTAGTGCTCGTTTTTCAACAACAAATACTTTTATCTGTGTGTGTAAACAAAACAAACTTGAATGATCTAGTCATGTTGCCGTACCTATAATCAGCTCGGCGAACCTTGATCCCTATGACAGTTCATACTAGTGACGGGTCGTGTCGATATATCGCAACTTTTTATAGGCAAAGGCGTGACTTGCATTCAGCCACATCGATAAACATGTTTTTAAAATATAATCTACATTACTATAATTATAATGCTTGTTATATTTACAAGTATCCGTGTATTTGTATATGGGGTTGCCAATATTCCGATGCAGAGGTAACATGGTCGGACTGTATAATTTTAATGTGAATTAAAATTTTAGTTATAGCAACACTATCTGATCTGTCACTACGCTAGTACTGTCAGTTCGCTACGCCAGTACGAGTCTTGTATGCGCCACGTGTTTTGTTGTGTCATCGGAATCCTTTGTTTGTTACTATTGTTGTTTTCTGTTTTTGTTATTGTTGCTGTTTTGTTTTTGTTGGTGTTTCAAAATGCCGAAAAGACTGAGAAAAACTGTACTCAACAGTGAAACGCGGGAGTTTGTTGTACGCTTGCGTGACTATTTTGCTCGCGAACTACAAAATGGCGGACCTTTGTTGCCACTTGACAACGTACGCGACCGTGTTGCTGATGCTTTGGGAATTGGCAAAGCTACCGTTTCCCGAATTACAAAGGAGAAGTTCGGCGAATCGTCGATGGAGGAGAACAAACTATCAACTCCAAAGAAGAAAAAACATAATAGGGCACGACTCGTAACTAACCCCGATGATTTCGACATGGCAGCGATACGAAACCATATTTACGGCTATTATTTTCGAGGTGAACTGCCGACTTGCACAAAATTATTAGCGTCGCTGAAATCGGTTGATTTATTTAAAGGTGGATTCACTTCTCTCAGACAGGTTATACCACTCTGTGCAAATTAATAAAGCGCCTACCGCGAACAACAATAAAGGCGAAATAATAGAGTGGCTGCAAAACAATGGTGTGGAAGCTAATACTCAAATGCTGAAAAAGGAATTAGTTAGATTGTTGAACCTTCATAAACAGCAAACAAAGAAGAAATATTTCTTGGATGAGATGGCAAAATCAAAAGGGCACACCGTGATTCGGCTACCGCCCTACCACTGCCAATATAATGCAATCGAAATGATATGGGCGCAGATCAAAGGTGGGTTGATTTGTATTTATTTTAACATGTTTTTATTTAGGTCACTGGTGACTGTCTAGTCGGCTAGTACTATTTAAAGTAAATGTACTTACCCCGATCTCGCTCTTTGACTTTGCATCATTTTCAATCTAAACCATTATTGTTTCAGGTTGTGCAGCCAGGCTTAACACCACTCCGCCATTCACAGCTAATAAAATGCTTACGTTGCTACAAGAGGCATGTAGTCAAGTGACTCCGGACAATTGGAGGAAAGTGGTTGAAAAGACGAAAAAACTATGCTTAGATGATTGGAATCGAGACGTGCGGTACGACAATATAGTAGACCAGCCGTTTTTAATAAACATAGGAGAAAGCAGCTGCAGTTCGGATTCCGAGTCTGAGACGCAATCGGTGACATCATTGTCAGATTCAGATTAATGTATATTAAAAAATCATAAATAAACCGCTTTTGTTTTATTTGAGTAGGTATATACAATAAATTTGTTAAATCTCCTTTATTTTATTATCGCAAACAACTTAAATGATTATAAATCTGACATTAAGAGCGTAGGTACTCTATTGATGTATTTTGTACACTCGTTTCCATTTTCGATATTTGTTTATCGATACTTTTCCGCACTAGTCGATATCTTCCAAACGGAGTAACTTTTGCAGGACGTCAACGTAAAGTCTGATTGAGATAATTTCTTGTAAGTGTTAATAATTATTATAATTCTAACGGGATATTATTGTAATTGCATATATCTGCCAAAAATTAATAAATATCATTTTTAGACACCGCCAATTCGATTATAATATAACGGTGACGCTACTACAAGGTTGTGTCGTGGGAATAACTGTCAGTGTCATAGGGATCAAGGTTCGCCGAGACTATTATAATAATTATTGTGAATACTAACCTGTCAAATGCAGGCGACTTTAAAATTATACAAATCAAATCAAATCAAATCAAATAAATTTATTTGTGGAACATAGGTACATGGTTATAACATTAAAATACAATCGTCTCACTATGTTTCGCCTATGTAAGGCGTACAAATATGTTTTAAACAAAAAAAAAAAAAAATGTAAATTATATAAAATTAAAAAAAAGTAAAGTCACTAAAGTTAATAGAATAATATAGAAAAACAATTAAAAAATAACATAAATAATTCAATTAGATCAATTTAAAATCAAACATGTCAATAATTAATTTAAAAAAAAAAAAAAAAACAATTTATATAATTAATAAGTAAATCAACTTAACATGTTATTACACCAAAAACAAAGCGAATGTCGGGATTAATGATCATTTAAAAAATCTATTATTGTGTAGTACGCTTTATTCACCAGAAATCTATGGAGTGCTGTCTTAAAACGATTAAGGTTATCTAGACACTTAATACAATTTGGCAATTTGTTGTAGATTTTAGGTGCCATACCTAGGAAACTCTTAGAAAAAAGTGCAGTTTGATGTTGTTTCAGACGTAGTGTACCCTGATGACGTTTATTTGTAAGAGTTTCGAAACGATTAAAGTTAACTTTGACAAATATAGCCACTTCATAAACATAAAGCGATGGAAGAGTTAAAATTTTTAAACTTATAAAATATGGTTTGCAACTATCTGTCGTTTTAATCCCGCATACTGCTCTTATACGTTTATACGCAACATATTTATTTATTATCGTAAAAATAATATTGAAGCGATATTTTCAAGCCCATTTTTCACGACATGGGGGGTGGGGGGGTTATAACTTTAACGTGGACTAACGGTCTGCCCCGGCTTCGCACGGAGTTTTACTTACTATAGCTGACCCGCGCAACTTCGTATGCGTACATTTTTACTGTTTTTGCAACATTTCTCATTGCTGCTCCGCTCCTATAAGTTGTAGCGTGATGTTATAGATGTTATATTGTTATGCCTTTCTCGATAAATGGGCCATCCAACAGTAAATTTGGACACACAAATAAACTCTTCAGCTTTATAATATTAGTATAGATTTGTTTGTGATAATATTTTAGATGTGTGAAAATATCATTTTGGATGAAATAACACTTTCATGTAAAAACAGATAAAAGGATTTTGATGAAACTGTACCATTAATACAGCTCATACATCAGTGAAACATTGCATGTCTGAAATAGTTGATTATGGTTTATTTCAAAATATTGCGATAACGGTCATCCGCTGGGACAGAGACGATAAAAATACTAAAGTGTTATACTAAATTAATATGTAACTGGAATAATTAGTTACGATTAAATACCAGAAAGTAGGTACCTACCTATTAATTTAAAAAGGCACCAGGGGAGCATGCTCCTGTAATGTAACATTTATGATTCGATTTTCGAAGCAATCGTTTAATTTATACATTAATGTTACAAGTATACATTACAGATTGTATCATTACAGGTTGCGCATTGTAATGCTCGGTTCTGCTGCCTCACCGATGGTAGTAGGTAGTAGTAGCAGGTAATCGAGTACCCTAAGGTGCAATCTGCTTGAAACTTCAACAGCGGCAATGGCCCGTCCACAGTGCTTGGGCAGGCAATTGCCCCACCCTCGGTGATGGTGAATGGTGTACCGATGTTGAATCAAAATTCAGGAGCCGCGCTTGCGTACATGCTTTAAAATAATAAAAATAATGCAATAAATTTTGGAGATATTTCACATGCCATGGGCAGCCACTGTGAGTCTGTTCCCATCTAGATTGCCAGTTAAAACTCTGGCATAGTGCCAGCTATGAAATATATGCCAACAAATGATTTTTAATAGGAACCTGTCCAATGCAGGCGACCTTAAAACTATACGCGACATACATTTCCGTAAAAATAATATGGGAGTAATATTTTCAAGCCTGATTTTTCACCACAAAAGGAGGGGGGGGCGGCGGTATAACCTTAACGTTTACTAGCGACCCGCCCTGGCTTCGCACGGAGTTTTATTTACTTTACTAGTTTTATTTGTTATATATGAGTGAATTTTCCCCGTTTTTTCAACATATTACATTGCTGCTTCGCTCCCATTAGTTATAGCGTAATGTTATATAGCCTATAGCCCTTCTCGATAAATGGGCTATCCAACAGTAAAATAATTTTTAAATTCGGACTAGTAGTTTCTGAGGTTATCGCGTTCAAACAAACAATCTCTTCAGCGAATTTTGATGCAGTTTTTACAGAAAGCTGGTTTAATCTGGAATGATTCTTAGGAATGATTAATAGCTGTGTTTAATATAAATCCACTCGGTTCTTAAGATGACTTTTTGTCTAAGTTGCAGTACGGCTTGAGATGAGTTTTTCCTCCATACATGTATTAAGCTTAAAAAAAAGCTTAAGAAATACAAAACTAAAAAGGTTTTTTTATGTTTAGTAAGATTAACGCCATTATGATTTTAGATCCTCGCATGGATACCGGTTATTGCGACCATTCTAGGTGAGTCATAATAATGTATTTAAGGCGCCGCTAGCGAAACGAAAGATAACTGAATAACTAAATGCGAAAAATAAAAAAAAAATACGTCACTATACCCCGAAAATTTAATAACTTCGAGTCATGCACAAAAGTATTTATGTCTCTACAGTTCATCTTTAAGTGACTGTGACAGCTTGAGAGTCGGTGCCTCGAAACTGAAAGCCGTTTTAGTAATCGTCCGTTTGACATTCAATGCCCCTTTTCCCTTTTGTAAACCTCCTATGTTGGTTCGTGCCACAACGGTGTCGGTTATTCTTCCGTGAAATAGTAATGTTAACTCATCACTGTGTTTCGGTTGAAGGGCACTGTAGCAAGTGTAATTGCTGGGCAAATGAGATTTTCGAACCAATGTGTCAAATGAGGAGCGCGGTGCGGTGACATTCAGATCTTTGCCAAACAATAATTTCGGTGGCACTGAGGCTGTTATGGACTAGCGTGACCCTTACCATCAGGCACACGACATGCTCGTCTCTTCACTTTCTTGTATAGGTATAAATAAAACCTCAAATTGACATAATCCATCCAGGTGAAAGAACTTAAAGCCGTCATTATCATCATCAGCCTATCGCTGTCCACTGCTGGCCAAGGGCACTTCAATTGCACGCCACTTTGTTCTATCTTCGGCTTCTCGCATCCAGCTCCTGCCAGCGTAAATCATCACTCCACCTGGCCTGAGGGCGTCCTACACTACGTTTGCCGAGACGCGGTCTCCACTCAAGAACTCGATTACCCCAACGGTTGTCGGTTCTTCGGCTAATATGGCCAGCCCACTGCCACTTCAGCTTGCTAATCCGGTGGGCAATGTCGATAACTTTGGTTCTCTGCTCTTAAAGCCGTACCCTGACCAAATAACCTTGAACATTCGTTCCCTCCTCGAATGCGCTCAGTTTTTGGAATAAAATCTTTATAAAATAAAATTTTGGTCGTTTGAAAAAAGTGTTCCTAGGATAATGGTTTTTATGCCTATCCATTAGTGTAAGTAGCAAATCAAAGAAAATGGTACTTTACGAGGAGATGTATTTTATCAATAATTATTTTTCATTTTTTGTGGTTTTGTTGTGAGATCTCCTCACAACAAAACCACAAATTAAATATTATACTCCTATAACAAAAACAAAATCTACCATTTTGGCCAAATACCAAAAAATAAATTTTATATATTGTTATTAGTTGATATTTCTTTTTGGTTAAAGAGCAGATAGCTCCACAAAAGTGCACAAAAAACGGCTAGCGTTGGGTTTTGCACGGAGCAGCGCCTTAATACACCAAGGTGAATTAGCTGGGTGAGTTAAGTATACTAGACCATTTCTATCGATTATTCCCTACTTTATAATATCGCAAACGTTTATGATATAATGACAAATAACTATTCGCTTTTATCGATTCTTATTTCCATAATCTACTGCATAAATAAAGCAATAATGAGGTTTTAAACTGCGTCAATTGCTTTGTCGTTGCATTTCTTAGAGAATACTTAAGTGATGTATTATATTTTCTACGCTTGACATCGTTTACTACTTGGCAAAGGAATATTATACTATATTCATAGTTAATATTTAATTTATTAAGTTTTTTGATGTGAAAACTTCTTTAGCGGGGTAGTGCATTTTTTTGGTATGGGTATAAAATGTTAGAATAGAATAGAATATTTCTTTATTTGCTAAAATATGGTGGTACATTGGTGTTACAGTAAGATTGAGTTCGGACATATTCTGCCATAAAATGGCGTGCAAATATATTTAGTGATTTAATAATTGTATATTTAGTTATGCATTACTCATTCATGCATATTAGGTAGGTATATAATATTAATTGTATTGTTGTTCATGTCAAATAATCATAAAATAATCTAAAATTCATCATTCAAGTCATATAAATTCATGTCAATAATCCGTAAATTTATCATTTAAATAATCTTTTACATTGTAATAGCTTCTATTATGTAATAATTTAATTAAAATCTTCTTGAATGATGTTAATGGTAACTTTCTAATATTTGCAGGTAAATCGTTATATATTTGTATATACATGCAATACGCATTTCTTTTAAACATTTCTAATTTTATTCGAGGTAGACATAGTTTTTTTAAATTCGCGTGAGGATCACGTGACCGTAAGATTGGTGGATTGGTGGGATGATGATGGAAATCGGGTGGTCTTGAAACCAGAAACCCGGTTCGAGTCCAAATGATTATTTCTTTCCTTTTTTATTTTATTATTTTGATTTTTGTTTATTAATTTGGGTTATAATTTCTTATTTTTGATTTAATCGTAATGTCGTTGTCATTGTCATTTTTTAAATTGTCATGTTTGCGTACGATAGCGCAATAGATGAATATTGTATTTACCAACTTAAAAGATAGTACTTTAATACTGATAAAAAAAATGTTTTTACTTCTGCCGGCACACCCGGATTGCAACCCGTTTTTTTAATATAGGTATTTTTACATCTTTCTTCCAAGTGAAAGTATTTTATTTACTCAGGTTACTGAATGCAACGCACGAACGTGCAATGATTCTACAATTAATGCTAAGTTGGCAAAAAAAGTCATGGCCACTTTTTTAATGCCAATTATTACTTATATATTTGTATACAATATTCTAATAACCACCCGCTTGCTTGTGGACTCCTTGCATAACACAAAATAACTTTGTAATATCAGTTTTCTTGCGAGGTTTAGGCCCTAAAGAAAGCTAGTATAATTGAGATGGTTCTTTAAAGTTTGTTTACAAAAAATGCTTTCAGTCGTTTTGAGAATCAACACATAAAAATCCCCGCTTGTTACTTTTTAGGGTTCCGTAGCCAAAATGGCAAAAGCACTAGGTATTGATTAATTTACTCATATGCTATTGGTCCACAACATTTCAAAACCGGAATATAAAAAACCTTATATTTTAATTCATTGTAAGTACACACACCAGGCCTTATAACTAACACATACCTGAGTTCTTTTGCAAAATTACTTTTAGTTGCTGATGGTTCGTCGCGTAGAAAAGGACCGCTTAAGGCTAGAAGTAGCAAAAAGGATGCAATTTTCCACGAGTGAGACTTTTTAATTGGTTCGTGTAGGCTTGAAGAGTGTGAGGGAGGAAGTAAAGGTGGATTTTAAAGGCATTTCAAACGATAAAGCGACCGAGTTAAGTACGTGTTTGATGCTATGCGTGTGCTAATTTTGTTTCCAATTTTGTTAATGTGATTTAAATAATAGTAGTAATAATATATGTTTATTTTTCTCTTCACAAAGGGTTATAAAATATTAATACAGAGACTATGTTAAGACAATCCTTTGTGAGAGACTGGAGTCCATACTAGGGAAACCCTGTGTAACAGATCTCCAGGCCCCCAACTCGGAGTATTCTAATAACAATTAATACATTTTAAAAACAAACAGACATATTGGAGTATAAACGAATCAAATTAACAGAAAGAAAAAAAAAAATTAGATACATTCGGTAATCATTCATAAATCACGATCGAACCAATGTGTACATGTGTGTGTGTACACACACATGCGTGATCGTGTGCGTGTATGTTCTGCAGGCGTTCGTTCATGCGTGTGTAAGTAGGTATCAACATTTAATTGTATCACAAGCATGGAGAATTAGGCTGTTTGTTCACCGCACTATTACTGGGACGTCAACGGGACCGAGTCAACCGAGAACGAGATTATTTACAACAGCGATTGGGATGACGGCGCACAGTGGAACGAGAATCGAGTTCAATCGATTCGAGATTAATCGTACCAGAGGATATTTTGCGCACTCTTTCGAGTGCCGAATAAAGTAGATTTATCTGTATTTCCCCATACTTTAAAAAAAAAAAAATTACCGCATCAAAAATTTTTTTTTTAGTGTTAATGTAACTGTTCTGCATCCGTTTCCGCCAAGAAAAACAATGTTTTTGACACAAGTGTTCTATGTCTTCGGAATTTGATTTTCGTTCCATGGTGCGGCGCGCCGCGCTCGGATGACGGATGGCGAATAGTAATTAGTAACGCGGCAAAATTATTAATCTATACTTCAGCGCCAGCAACTAGTTTTCAGTGACGGTGGCGATAGACAAACAGCCTAAAGACCAGAAAGATGATGTAAAAGAGTCCAGTAGTAAATAATAATTCAAAACTGTCTAAAGTAGCGCGTAATTTTTGTTTTTCTAAAGACGCCTCCCGCACTAGGGCACAAGCCCTGTGCCGCGAGGGACCTCACAAACGTTCAATTCACGGACACAAAGTACACCCTGACTTGAAACAACAACAAAGTCGTGTCCCGTGTGGGAACCGAACCCACGACCTCCCGCGAAGCAGTAGGACACACTCCCACCGCCCCACAGAGAAAGATGAATGTAATCCAATTTAACAATCGTATAGGGAATAAATTGTTGAATTAAATTATTTTTTAAAAAATAATCATCAGGAGACTATGGCGAAGTGACATCTAAACGATTTGGTATACAAATTCCTTAAATAGAATTAGAAGTCTAAAAAAAGCCCAGGGACTGACGTAAAAGGCTTCAGCACCGACTATTTCACAAATTTCAAACAAAAGCTATACAAATAAGCAACACGGCCATTCATTGTGAACTCATTATGAAAACTGAAAGAGTTAAAAAAGAAACAATACAAAAGAAGTCAAAAGAGGAACGTGAAAAAACTCAGTTACGTTACAACAAACAAAATAAACACGGCCAAGTGTGAGGGTTCCGCACAAATTTGTTTTTTGGTGATGTAACAAGGGTACGGTTTTAGGAATTTTTCCCTTTAGGTACCTACCTACTTGTATTTTTTTCATTTTTGTAGCCCTGTGTTGCGGGACTTTACAAACATTCAAGTCACGGACACAAAGAACACCCGGACTCGGAACAACGATTAGTGGATCACACTAACGGCCGGGCTCAAAAATCTATCTATAGATCGATTTGGCTACTAGAGCCGGTTTCAATAGATGTTTGACATAAGCTCCATACAAAATATGTCAAAATTCTACTTCTAGTAGTCAAATCCATCGGTAGATAGATTATTGAGACCGGCCGTAAGTGGCAACCTCTTGCGTAGCAGTCGGACACACTCCCACCGCGTCACAGAGGCTGACAAATTATATAGGATGTAAAACTCTATAGGTTATGATTCCTTTGCGAGTGTCATAATATGCGTCTTTTGATTGACTTACGGCCGGTTTCAATAATCTAACTATCGATGTAGTGGCTACTAGAGGTATATATTTGACATATGCTCAATACATAATATGTCAAAAATCTACCTCTAGTAGCCAAATCCATCGATAGGTAGATTATTGAGACCGGCCGTTAAACGTTTTTATTTTTTCACAGGTTGTACTATTTGAATTTTTAAACTTGGAACTATCAATTGTTGTACAGACTTAACAGAGAGACGAACAAAACAATAAAAGTTCCTTATGGTTTTCTATTTCCTTTTTAGGTACAGAACCCTTTTTTTTATTACAATGAATTTTAAAGTCCGTGAAAAAAAAACGAATAAAGAGTTGAATAAAACAGTACAATTTCATCATTGTCGTCTTATTATAGCGAGTTGTGACTGTTATTTTTTTATTTTTTTTTTATTATTGAATCATTAAAACATACAATTTACAAATAATCATAGCACAAATAAACCACTGAGGTTTGTCTATATGCTACGGAAGTCGGATCTCAATACAATTGTTGACGCTTAAATCTAAATGTAGGTGTAATCAACGAGTATTATTTAACAACATCGGTAAATCTAATATGTAAGTATTGATTATTACAATACAATAGTGTAGTCGTAGTGTGAATCGGTAAGTACATCATTAAGTATAATTCTCATAGTTGTCTAAAATATGATTTTTGAAAACAGTTTTATAATTATTTTTTGTTATTTTATTTCGCAAATCAGAGGGTAGTTGATGGATCAAACAGGGAACCATATAGCGAGTAGTTCTTTCTCCGAACGTATTCTTGGCTCGCACCGTACATAACTTGTTTTGAGCAACGCGTCTAGTATATACAGAATGTTTAATTTTTGTGAATAAGGTGGAATTAAAATATTGTTCTTTTAATAAATTTAATTTTAATTGAAGGTGAATTTGTAAAGTATTGCAATGTTTAAAAAGGCCTAATTCATTATCTTTGTATAGTAATTTAAGTTTTGGGGATTCTATTCTTTTTAATATTCGTAACTGAAGTGTATAAATTTTATTATGGTGTGTGTTATAGGTACGATCATAACTGCTGAGGCATTATTGAACATGTTTTAGTTTTTGAAGTACATTCGTAACATCAATTTTTGCCCGACTATGCCAGAACTGATATTCGAAAAATGTTCGCTGAGCGTATGTATGTATGTATGTTAATTTTTTTGGCATGCTCTGCCACCCAAACGGATTGACGGATTTCATATTTTATCGCGTGAGGTGTCGTTGGATTAGTCTCAAATATGGCAGTGACATAGGTCACCTATATGAATTGTTCAGATTAGGTACTAATTTTAAACAATCAGGTTTTTCGTTTTGTAAAAGTTTAGCTTGAAGTAAGGGTCACAGAGGTCACACTTTTTAACAGGGCGCTGGCAACTCCGGCAAATTACAATTTTTCTAAGTGTTTCTTTACATGTTTTGTCAATGTCATGTGCATCTATTTATATCAGCTGTCATCGGACGACGTTATATTGCATATTTTATTTCGTTTGATGCGTGTACCCCATCTTGTTATACTATACCCCTATGGTTAATAAACTGTACCCCACCCCTGGGGCACACTGTAACAAAGTGGTCTCAGAACACAGATCTAACTTCAAAACTGACGGAGTTCTACACAAATTTGCAACTCGTAAGGGTCTGTAATTACAGCCCCTTTTGAGTTTATTTTCCAAAAATGCTGAAAAACGTGTTTCTTTATTTAAATTTAATAAGCCAAATACAACATTTCTTAGATCTAATTTCAAAACTGATGGAGTTCCATACAAACTTGCAACCACTACTCTACCCTTTTAGGCGTTGATTTTTCAAAAACACTAAATCACGTGTTTCTTTATTTACACCCAAAAAGCTAAATCCGGAATTTTACAGATCTAATTTCATAACTAAGGGAGTTTCATACAGAGTTGTAACTCTTAATTACCCCCTAAGGTGTTTATTTTCCAAAAAAAAAAAAAACGCTAAAACGCTGTGTCTTTACTATAAACCAAAAACCTAAAAATGAAATTTCACACATCTAATTTCAAATTAACGGAGTTCCATACAAACTTGCAACCCCTATTTTACCCTCTTAGGGTTTGATTTTCCAGAAACGCTGCTATACCTAGGTTTTTTTTATTTTAAACGAAAAAGCCAAATACGAAATTTCATAGATCTAACTTTAATCCTTAGTTTAAGAAAATCTGTAGAAAAGGTACGATGGGGTTGACATATCTTTCTAGATAAAAACACCTAAATAATAAAAGAAAAAAAAAAAAAAAAAAAAACTTTAATCCTAACAAACTTCCAACCCCTATTTTACCCCATTAGGGGTTGATTGTCCAAAAACGCTGAAATACGTGTTTCTTTATTCTAAATGAAAAAGCTAAACACGAAATTACATCAATCTAACTTGAAAACTGACGGAGTTTCATACAAACTTGCAACCCCTATTTGACCCTTTATGGCCTGATTTTTAAAAAAACCTTTCTTAATGGTTGCCTACAACATAAAAGGCATCAAATACCAAAATTTCAGGTTTGTAACCGCAGCGGTTTAGGCTCTGCATTGATGAATCGTTCAGTAAGTCAGGACAACTGATTTTATATTTATAGATGATTAGCTTTCACACCGGAGGACGGGCAGCAGCGTCCTCTGCGTATTTAAAGCCTTACTGCGATCGCCAACCCGCTCGCCAAGCGTGGCGATTATGGCAATTACCCCCAGGATCTATATACTTGTAGGTTCTACTGGGGAGACCCGTGCCCAGCAGTGGGCCATCATATGGGTTGATATGTATGTATGTATGTATGATTAGCTTTCGCCAGCGTATCCGCCCGCGTGGATGTCGGTTATCGCGATAAAAACTAGCCTATGTCCTTCCCAGGGACTTAAAATATCTCCATACCAATCCTGTTTGAGCGTGAAAGCGTAACAGAGAGACAGAGTTACTTTCGCATTTATAATATTATAGTATGGATTATTATGGATAGTAGTGGCTGCCACGGCGATGTAATGGGATGAGTAGGTAGGCACATCTGCTGAAAAAGAGATTGAAGGTTAGATTCCCATAAGGGGGCATTACACTGAGAGAATTATTTATTTAGCGCTACGTACACAGCGACACGATCGCCAGCCTTGCTCTTCCGCACACAACCGTTACTTCACAGTGAGCAGGAGCGCAGGTCAAAATAAAGTAGAATATTCGTTCGTACATATGTTAGATTACGAACGTCATGACTATGACAATACGAAAATGGTCGTTTTTGCATTTTTCCGCAACTTCAAGATTTATTTGCGGGATCATAATAAATATTAAGACATATCCTAAAATTTCTTTATTTCATCCACTAGAAAAACTTTTTTCGTGTCCTAATATTTAGGTTTTCTATATAAATTTATGAAAGCGCCGAACCCGGTTTCGCGTAATTTACCCTTAACAAACAAACTTTACGTGTTCTATAAAATGTGATACATTTTCGAAAAATTGATTAAATCTGTTTAATTCTTCGCTAATGTTTGATTAAGTACGGCCTTATTAAATACAATCACCTTTTTAACTCAAGAATTATCTTAATGTATAATGTTAGCTTGAAATGCTTAGTACCCTAACTTCAAAGCCACATTTATAAACAGTGAAACCGTGAACAAACATTTGTGCCAACATCATACAAATATTTGTGTCATGTGAAGCCGCCGACCGCAGTCCGGAACCTTTGACACCTCATTGCTATTTCGAGTTAACAAAAGGTTTGCTTACGTAGGGATATAACTAATTATTTTGAAACAACGCTTCCATTGTTCAGAGTACCTACAGCTAAATCGCAACGGTTAATTTTAGCAAATCTTGTTTTAAAATAGCTCAAAACAAACTCTTTGGGCAGTAACGAAGCAGAGAAGATCAGAGCTGTGCCAATATACATAACCAATAGAATCACATAAAATCAAAAACCTTGCCTGCTTAAAAAATATTAAAACAAGATAACCTTAAATTATATAACCGGAAGTATTCCTGAATCGTGAACTTACTAAAATGCCTCCGACTGCATGATTTTAAGTTATCGTGTTTCAATCTTTTTAAGCAGGTTTTTGATTTTTTCTTTATTTAATAACTTCAGTGCTTAGTTGTAAGATATAACGTAACGTAATATAATAACTGTAATTATAAAAAAAAAAAAAAACATTGACGTATAGACCAGGACTGCGCCATCCCTTTCAATTAAAAAGAGAATATTGACTGCAAAGCGTGAAAGAGAGGAAAAACTCGTGCGGCCTTTAGCAGGCATTGTGCAAAAAGTAGCGTTGTCTCTTTCTAGAGAGTGGTCAATTTTGTTAGGTTATGGCGCAGTCCTGGTCTCTACGTCATTGCAAAAATTGAGTGAAAATAGTTGGTAACAAACTTTAAGTCGCTATATATCCAAAACGGTTATTTTAAGTAAAAAATAATTTTAAAAACCTAATCATGATTTTAAAATACCTACACGATAATACCCCACATGACATAGTTTGTTGACTTTAATTTGTTCTCTGTCACAATATGGCGTATGGCTGTCGCCATTTTGAATTTTGATTACTGTCATATCTATGGTGACACTCGCAAGATTATATGAATCGATTGACCTATGAATCATTAAAATCGGCTTACGCGTACAGTCTATATAGCGCCACAATAGAACACACATACATTTAAACTTTCGCGGTACATGATTTTAACTATTTATTATACGGGAATTAACCTAAAAATTGCTTGACGTTTCGACCAGGTTGCACCGGCAATGGTCACAAGAGGACTGTCGCAGCGATGTTAAGACTCCGTAAGGCCGATGAATCTTCATCTACCCTCACTTTTTTGTTTCTCAAAAAGTTAGGGTCAATCTCGTCGATACGTCAAGCAATTTTAAGGTAAACAATGCTCGTTAATTCCCGTATAATAAATAGTTACATACATACACGTTAAATACATAACCCTCCGCAGAGTAGATATGTTAGTATCTATATGTTACTGGCTGGAAGCCAGGCAGTTCAATTTATCTACCAAACTGTCGATATAGCCTGACAACGTTTGGTTATTTTGTGGTATTAGGTCTATCCAATCGGCTATCGACTCGCCTCGTATCGGATTGCTTGTAGTCGTTTTAAACGGAATTTTTGAACTTGAAATGTGCCTTTGTAAAGTTGATATGAAGGCATCGCATGAATCAATCAACAAAATAGTATACAGGGTGCCCCAAAACTAACCACACGAAGGGAAAGTACCCTAAATATTGTAGATATAACATTTTACTAAATGGAGACATAACTAGAGACTTTACCAATTTGATTCATTCTTTTTTTTAAGTTTTTTATTACTCTGTAAAATGTTCTTACCTTTGATTATATAATGTCTAGATGGAACCTTACCTCAGTAAACCTATAAAAAAAATGAAGCTACTATTATATATTATCGTGCAATATACAACACGTGAACATACCTACTATTATTATAAAGCTGAAGAGTTTGTTTGTTTGAACGCGATAATCTCAGGAACTACTGGTCCGAATTGAAAAACTCTTTTACTGTTAGATGTTCGTTCTTCATCACTCGAGGATCATATATTTTTTTCTGCTCGCATTAAAGCGCATAAAATCCGTCACTTTGGTTTTTAAAGATTTTATGACACTCGCGTCATCAAAATTAATCTAAAGACGTATCATTTATTAAAATCGGTTTAGCCGTTAAGGAGTTATGAGCGGACATACTCGTAGGACATTAGAAGGATATTATACTATATACGTCAAACACATAACCCTCCTTCGCAGTCGGGTAATTACCAATAATGTTTGATTTTTTTGCCTATTACTTCGGGTTTTTCCGAATTATCTTTTTTTTAAAACCTTCTCTAACTCAAGCCACATAAAACAAAAAAAATAATTATTCAATTATGTAGAGTCGTTCTTTAGTACTGACGTAACCAAGGGAAATAGGGATTCATTTATAAGTATGTTTATTAGTTATGTCATTACCACAGTACAGGTTCGGCCTAGTTAGGGATCAGATGGCGTTGTGTGAGTTCTCCTAAGATATCAAATTTATTAAAAGCTATGTTAACACGGCTTTAGCCCATGGCTCCAACAGTGGTTGCCTTAAATGTGGAGTTTCCCGAAATTTTTCCATAACTTAGATCAAATTCTTTTTTATTAAAATATATATATTACGGGTCTTAATCGCGTGAATAATTTAAGGTAAAATACCTTGTTTATTGCCCGACGTTTCGACCGTATTGCAACGGCCGTGGTCACGGGAAGACTCTTCCCGTGACCACGGCAAACAAGGTATTTTACCTTAAATTATTCACGCGATTAAGACCCGTAATATATATATTTTAATAATGTGTATAAATCGCGAAAATTCTTTTTTTTTGAATCTGCTAAATTTCTTCCTGAATTAACGATTCAGGAGTTTTATTTTTATATATTACTAGCTTTTGCCCGCGGCTCCACCCGCGTGGATGTCGGGTATCGCGATAAAAACTTACCTATGTCCTTCCCTGGGACTCAAACTATCTTCATACCAAATTTCATCTAAATCGGTTTAGCTGTTTGAGTGTGAAAGCGTAACAGACAGATAGAGAGACAGTGTTAATTTCACATTTATAATATTACTAGCTGTGCCCCGCGGTGTTACCCGCGATTTATTAGCCTATGTGTTAATCCAGGGTATCAGCTAACTCCATACCAAATTTTATTAAAATTAAATGCTCCAGCCGTTTAGACGTGAAGAAGTAACAAACATACACACTCACATACTCACAAACTTTCGCTTTTATAATATTAGTGTGATTGGATTAGGTATTAGAATATTTAGGCTATGGGTCTACAATAAGTAAAATCTAAATAAACATGTAAAAGCAGTTATATGTAAACGCACTGCAAATAAAATTAAAAATAAAATAGGGGTCTAAATCTGAAGGTAGAGTTTGGGGTCCGTGAATCTTGGTCAACTAACTACAAGCGCTGCCTGAAGTTTGCGGTAGAAAAAGAATAGGAAACCCTGACGCAAATTTTTTTATTTTAATGTTAAATACCTGTTTGTTCCGACATTTTGATGGGGTGAAATTAAAAAAAAAAAAAAAAAAGTCTTTATTGTCATTACACTGTTTCACTTATCTAGATTACACATGAAATCGCCTTTTAAGCAAGGAATTGCTTGTAGTAGGAGATTCCGCTCTTCTATTATCAGTAATTCTTAAACATGTGCAATTTTATATTACTACTAAATATTGAGTGCGAATGAAATAATATCCGTAGTTTATTGTACTAAAAGTTACTTTGACTAAAAGTTACTGTAAATTCTTGTAGCTACAACTTTTAGTCACGTTTTTGTAACTAACCACGTCTAGGTTAGAAAGTTTCAAAAATGTGTAATTAAAAAAAAAATAGCATAATACAATAAAATATTTAGGTACTTACCAAATGAATTTCATAAACATAAAACACTTCTAAAAATACGAACAAAACGCTACCTATTTAAATCGGCGAAATTCATTTTAAAAATCAAACTTAGCTGAATACGTAGTTAGCGGATACATTATCGGCTGGTCGCTATAACCTATCTATCGAAGGATTTGGCTACTAGAGATATATATTTGACATAGCTCCATACAAAATATGTCAAAATCTACCATTAGACTTTAGTCAATAACTATGGATGTACTGCGAAACAAAAACCTTTCGTTTTTCGTCACAATTCTCAATATATTTTCCCATTTGTACCATTTCAATGAAGTCATTGAACTCGTCTGTGAGTTATTTTGTCGGATTTAGAAGTCTAAATCCGACAAAATAACTCCCAGCCGAGTATCAAATACGGCTTAGCTATAAACAATAAAAATGTTAACATACTTTATACCATACAATATAAGTACAACATGTAACAGAAATGTATGGTAAATTTTCAAGTGAAAAAAAATAATTAAAAAATCAAATGTTGATGTGAATCAACATTTTTTTATTTATTTTTTTATTACTAACTGGTGAGTATGAACTTTTAGGGCACTTAGATCTTGATAAAATTAAGTGCAAGCGTGACCGTGTGGTACCGGTAGAATTGTACCACCCCATCTCTTCCCGTGGGTGTCGTAAAGTCAACTAAGGGATTTCTCACCAGAGGACATACAGCAGCGTCATCTACGTATTTCAAAGCCTTGTGTGCCTTGTGGCGATTATGGCAATTACTCCCAGGATCTACATTAAGTAGGTTCTAGTGCTAGTGGGGAAACTCGTGCCCTGCAGTAGGACATCATATGTGTTAGTATGATGAAGTGGCAGTCGTAAAACTGTTCCAATTTGGATTTTTTGCTCAACCACTACAGTATTAGTGATGGTGATTTGTGAGACCAACACGACACATAATAAGTAGGTTCTGCTAGGGAGACCCAGTGAAGAAGTGCCCAAAAGTGGGACATCATATGACACTTTTCGTTGCTGAAAATTGATTACACATTTCTGTTACACATTGCACTTAAATTGTATGGTATAGATTAAGTTAACATTTTTGTTGTTTATTGGTAAGCCGTATTATAAACTCGGCTGGGAGTTATTTTGTAGGATTTAGAAGTCATTGAAGTTGTAGAAGTGGTTAGATCCATGCCCAGAAGGTAGGACATCATATGGGTTGACATGATATGATGAAATATAAGTGTGTAAGTATGGATATGCAAGGTTATTTTTGGTATAGTGCAAAGCTGAGACACCCCAACACGATTTCTACTTCAAGAAATCATTTATAAAAAGAAAATGAAAATATTGCAAACTTGCATATTTATAAGCCATTCAAGTTGTCTTGTGTTCTTCGCGCTATCGTGCTCATTGAGTCTCGTAGTACGTAATCCATGGTTATTATTGAAAAATAAGTGATGATTACATTTCACATCACATTGTGAGCAAGGTTTAGACTGTTGGAATAAATTAATTATAGATTAATTCATCATCAGCCTATCGCAGTCCACTGCTGGACATAGGCCTCTCCAATTGCACGCCACTTTGTTCTATCTTCGGCTTCTCGCATCCAGCTCCTGCCAGCCGTTTTGCGTAAATCATCACTCCACCTGGCCTGAGGGCGTCCTACACTACGTTTGCCAAGCCGCGGTCTCCACTCAAGAACTCGTTTACCCCAACGGTTGTCGATTCTTCGGCTAATATGTCCAGTCCACTGCCACTTCAACTTTTTAATTAATTAATTGAAAAATATAACATGGTCCAAAAACTACCAAATTGGATTCTGTTACTGATTCTGGGCAAACTACTTTCAGGTTTGCACTATACCAAGAATAATGTTGTATAACAAAGCTGATAGTTGACCACACCTATCTGTAACATAATATATAAAGTATCAAGACTACAACTGCCAAGCAATTAAAACTCCATTCTCGTAGTAAAACCGTTTAATGCCGGTCGCCACAATTCGTTAACGTTAACATTGCAACTGACAGCCCTGATCGAAACGTAAATAGTATCAATGTAGCTATCAAACAACGTTTTTATTAGTATTCGTTCTTGACAGTTTAATAATACTTTGATATTGACGTTATTTTTCTTTTTCGAGTGTACCTACGTCTAATAGTACGGGTTCCCTAGAACAAATTTTAAAATGATACATATCAAGCTGGAATCGCCATGGTAGCTTTGTTTTGACGCTCGACTTTATGTAAACGACAACTTTATATAGTGAAAGAAAAGGTTTTAAATATGACAAACTTATCTTTGCCGTTGGAAAACTATTATCCCCTTACACCAACATAGGCCGCAGTTAGTTTAACAACCGCAAATAAAACTGTTACTAAAAAATGTATTTTATATTGCAACGATTATGGCCGTTACTTGTGCTACGTACCATGTAGCTTGAAGTATATCACATTATAACACCACCGCTCCGACATAGTACCTATAAGTTTAACTTTTTATACTACGATATGAAGAAATGAGCAAGAGTCCTAATCCAATTCAATGAAAGCGAAGTTTCGATCAAAAATGAAGTAGTAATAGCCAGCAACATCGTTAAATTCGATCCACATGTTGCCGAAAATCGTCTACGGGCTCTGACTTCTTGTGCTTAACTAAAAAAAATAATCTAAGAAATGTAAGAAAACGAATGGTTATGAATTTCGTTTTAAAGAAAGAGAGTAGCCCAACTTGTCATGCGCCAGAGGGTAAGCGTCGCGATAGTCAAAATCCTTAAGTTCCACCCAAATCTTTGTTTGGCAAGGAGCTGAATGTCACCGCATCACGCTCCTCATTTGAGACATTACACATCATAAGTCTCATTTTCCCTGTAATTACACTTGCTATTGTACCCTCCAACCGAAACACTGAGATGTGTTAACCAGGCACGGAACTCTCCCTCCAACTAGACTAAAAGACACTAAGAAGAATATGGAGAATTTAGGTACTGTAGGGGTGTGTTATGAAAGCCGTCATGCGAACGACTCACACTTGACCGATATGGTCACATGTCCCCCCCTGAACAAAATTTTGATTCGGTTACCTGGTGGTAACATCACTATTTCATGGAAAATAACTGGCACTGTTGTGATGCTAACCAAAACTGTCCCGCGCAACTTAGTCTGAGTAAATTTTCCCCGTTTTTAAAACATTTCTCATTGCTGCTCTGCTCCTATTAGTCGTAGCGCGATGTTATATAGCCTATAGCCTTCCTCAATAAATGGGCTATCCAACAAAAGAAGAATTTTTGAAATCGGACCAGTAGTTCCTGAGATTAGCACGTTTAAACAAACAAACAAACAAACAAACTCTTCAGCTTTATAATATTAGTATAGATAGATGTAGCATTCCCTCAGTAAGCCTATAAAAAAATTAAGCTACTATTTTTGACGTTAGACACTTGTTGAAAATGGCGCGCTAGAATAACTATGGCTTTTTACCTCTCAAAAAGTACGTCCATTTGATCGTACTTTTTGACAGTTCTTTGCTTTAATTTTAGATGCCGGATTAGGAATCTAGACATTATTTAATTAAAGAAAACGACATATAAAAATAAAACTTACTTTATACATCGGAAATTAAAAGAAACGAGAAATACCATAGGAGTGAGGTTGTAACAGGGTTCTATTGGCACCCTTTTGGTACTCCCAACAAGCCACACACTATACTAGCCACACATATCAATCCTTTTGAAGTTAAACTATGAATAAAACATATGTTTGCTTTTACAAACAAGTTTAACAAACATATCGCGGTAACATCGTCCATTTTATATTTTGACTTGAACTGACGCGCTGTTTGATTGGTTTGATGTTCAAAATATTGCTTTACACTTTGTAAAGTACGTATTGTTTTTGTGTGCTAGTGAAATATGTATTTGTTTTCGCTTGTCAGTTAAAATATTGCATTCTTGTTTTTGGAACGCTTCGTTATTAAATTTGAAATGAAGGCTTGCGGGTATTTGTTATATGTTATTTGTCGTTTACGGCTGCATTATTTAAAGGCTGAAGCAGAAATAATATTTATACCAAATTAAATATTTTATATACCGCCTTTTTAGGGTGCCCTTATAGTCTCGTCATGTCCGTCCGTATGCCACAGGCATTTCACTCAAAGACTACTAAATGAATATTGATGAAATTTGTTAAAAAGGTGTCGTGTAGTAGCCGCTACTTAGTTTGATAGCTAAATAATAATAATAAATATTTTTAGGGGGCAATCCATACATGTAACAGAAGTTGAAAAAAAACTTTTTCAGCAAACATCAACGTGTGGCACATTATGGGACAGGTCTTTCAAAATCATTTTGAGGTTTTTAATATTTTTTTTTATTGAGTAAATAATTTTGGAAATAATCCCTCCGAAAGTTGCATAAATTGTGTCCCCATCCCTTAACTTTAGAACCGGATGACCAAAAAATATGAAAAAAACCACAAAGGTAGCGCTTAATAAATACTTTAAACTAAAATTATTTTGGACATGATCGGATATACTGTCATTGAGTTATTGCCGAATAAATGCGTTTCTCAACAAAAGGGCGTAAGTGCCATTAACATACGTTCTTCTGCGGATGCAATTATTCAAAGCTGCGGAACCCTACACTGAGCATGGTCCGGCATGCTCTTGCCCGTTTTTTTTTAAATTTATAACCATAAAATTCTGTACCTACTTATAAAAATGTTGTTGATATTTCAAGTCGATTAGGTTGCTTGGAAATTGTCAATTAGATATTCAACATCGAAATTCGGAACAACAATCATTTTTGTAACTGATAGTCTATATAATAACTGATGTCTATACCAGTAATATATTACACAGCTATCTACATTTCAAAATAATTATACATAGTGGGTATGTATAATTATTCATATCATGCAGCATATCATGTACCAGCTGTCCCGCGCAACTTCGTCTGCGTAAATTTTCCTCGTTTTTGCAACTTTTCTCATTCCTGCTCCGCTCCTATTGGTCGTAGCGTGATGTTATGTAGCCTATTAATAGCCTTCCTCGATAAATGGGCTATCCAACAGTAAAAGATTTTTTTAATTTGGACCAGTATTATATTACATATATTTGGAAAATTAAGAATTGGGAACCAATCGAGAGAAGTGATACCACGTTCAAACAAACAAACAAACAAACTCTTCAGCTTTATAATATTAGTATAGATTAATAAATAAGTAAGGCTTCGTCAAATACTTGCCTGAAAGTAAGCTTTCAGTTAGTTTCACAATAGTCATAAAACAAACATGGTTACATTTTTTCATTTAGAACATAAAACACACTTAGGAATATACAAAAATCTTCTTCTCTTTCTCGTAATATAAACGTCATTTTAATTTAATTTCCATATCCAATATAGTATAACATCTGACCACTTATCCTAAAAACCATTAAACCGACATCTGACCATTTGTCCTCCAAACATTCAGCCGACATCTGACCACTTTTCCTCCAAACATTCCGCCGATATCTGACCATTTGTCCTCCAAACATTCAGCCGACATCTGACCATTTGTCCTCCAAACATTCAGCCGACATCTGACCACTTTTCCTCCAAACATTCCGCCTACATCTGACCACTTGTCCTACAAACATTCAGCCGACATCTGACCACTTGTCCTAAAACATTCAGCCGACATCTGACCACTTGTCCTACAAACATTCAGCCGACATCTGACCACTTTTCCTCCAAACATTCCGCCTACATCTGACCACTTGTCCTACAAACATTCAGCCGACATCTGACCACTTGTCCTAAAACATTCAGCCGACATCTGACCACTTGTCCTACAAACATTCAGCCGACATCTGACCACTTTTCCTCCAAACATTCCGCCGATATCTGACCACTTGTCCTACAAACATTCAGCCGACATCTGACCACTTGTCCTACAAACATTCAGCCGACATCTCACCACTTGTCCTAAAACATTCAGCCGACATCTGACCATTTGTCCTACAAACATTCAGCCGACATCTGACCACTTGTCCTCCAAACATTCAGCCGACATCTGACCACTATTTTATTCAACCAGATTTGTTCATTCGGCCCGCAGCCCGCAGTTTGAACAATCACTCGCTGCTCTATTTCAAATACTGTCTTTACCACTCTGCTTTACTCTAAAATGACTCTTCTATTACTGGCTTAACTGACTGAAGCCTGTTTTTACAGCACCAGACAGCTGCTCAAACCTTGGTGAGTGATTGCCTGATATCGCACTACTTTTTTCCTTTTAAAGCACTGTTCAAACTGCGGGAAGACATTTGTTCAGTTCTATTGCATGTTACGATCTTTATAAACGCTTTTCACTTATATCCAACTGCTGAATACTCAAACGTAGCAAAAAGATTCAGAAGCGGAGTGAGACTGCGGAGCGAAAAAACGGAACTTAACAATTGCATAAAATCAGCAGTGCGACGATTTTGAACTTCAGTGGACAATGCTATTGGTTAAAGGCGGCTCCATGTTGGCCCCAAGAAAATAGTATTGGCACAAACGTTGGGACGAGCGTTATTCTAGATCTACACGTTGGGTGAAAGGCGTTGGGACCGACGTCGGGGCCAACATGTGGAGCCGGTGTAACACTTGTCCATTTCTCCGATCCGCAGCTTCGCTTTGCTTCAATGAACAGCCTTGAGCTCGCGTAAAACATGTCAAAAACCTTAACTAAATATAGGCTGATTCTGAGCTTGCCCTGAAATACTTTGACTGGCCTGTTGGTCTAGTGACCCTGACTGCTAAACCAGAGGTCGTGGGTTCGATTCCCACCCAGGATAAAACTATTGTGTGATGATGGTTTATTCTGTCTGGGTGTTATTTATCTTTAAGTTGGTATGAATATCAGTTATCTGATTGCCTAGATACTTTAACTGTCGGCATATGCTTTGTCAATTTGTTTATCATGCTTTAGTTAACTCGAGCAAAGCCGTAATAGTTTGTTTAGTTAATAAGTTTTGAGACACTCACTGTCACTCACTTGTAGGTGAATAGTGGTGATAGAAATACTTTTAAGCACGACTCAAAGTTAAGTATCGTTTGAGCATTCAGCGACAAGATGCCGTTGTGTTTTAAATTCCCTAGTAGAAGTTATAAGCTTTATTAGTCACAAATTTGATTTACGAAAACCGACGCATCTATAATACCTAAGTTAATATTGTAGAAAAAGTATAGGTACCTAACTTTATTCTGGATGCCGATTAGTTATTCGAATCCCCACGGGAGGCGGTTGACACCACTGACGCAGAGAACAGGACTGCGCCATAAACTCACAAAATTGACTACCTCTAGAAAGAGACAACGCTACTTTGTGGACAATATCTGTCAAAGGCCGTACGAGTTTTTTCTCTCTCTCACGCTTTGCAGTCAATTTTTACTTGTAATTGGAAGGGATGGCGCAGTCCTGGTCTATACGTCAATCGATGACACCGAAATCTATAAAAATAGATCGATATTATTATGATTCTAATCCGAAGACAAGGCAGAGTCAATGTACCAATAATGGGTTTATAAAAAAATAAGGTACTATTTTTTATTGATTACGGTACTGTATCATGGTGTGATCTCTGTGAGGATTCGACTAACTAAATCAGCATCCAGTATATATAGTGTCTACAAAACTCAGGCACTAAGGCAGGATGCCTTAGTGCCTGAGTTTTAACAGAGTTTTTTTCAATAGCAATCAATCAATCAAATAATTTATTTGTAAAACATAGGTAGATACATACAATGTGGTCTTTTAAATAATATTGTTGCGCTATGTTTTGTCATCCAGACATACAAATATTGAGCATTATATTAAATTATATTATTAAAACATTGAATTATAAATTAGTACGTCATTGGAGAATTAAATTGTTATACAGTAGTAAATTGAATTATAAATTAGTAAATGTCATTGGTGAATTAAATTGTATTATAGTAGTAAATTGAATTATAAACTAGTAAATGTCATTGGTGAATTAAATCGTATTACAGTTAAAAAAATTGAATTATAAATTAGTACATGCCATATAGCGAGACCTTTATGCGAGCTATGTGTAATTAATCATCATTTTATGTTGTCGAATAAAGTGATGCTAACGAGTTCACTTGAGAAAGTCTCATTGTTGGCTAGTTCTCTGTTTAAATAAAAAAAAAAAACAAGATTTACAGACTGCATCCAGTCCAAATTCATTACATCTAAGGTTATTGGAAAGATTTATAGCCTAGCTTGAACCAGCAGAAGATCGCAAATACATCAATGCATATTCATACTTATTCCATTGAATTAAGGTACAAGTTTCCAAGCTCATAAATATCTTCAATTCAGAAATGAAATTCACTGCGATGTTCTGCGGTAGATCTCAATATTTTTAAATATATACCTTATGTCCATTGTATTAAGTATAAATAAAGATTGATTGTTAATATTGATATCTTCTGTCGTCTCATCGTCTACTGGTTTGCGCTAGGTTTACAAATAGGATGGCTAAGCTAAACATACTGAGATTTTAGCGTTGCTATTGGTCCTTTTTTTTATCTACAGTACATGTTTTATTGTCAGGCAAGGATTCTCTCAGACTTCTGAAAGTCCACTTTAAAATATTAACTAGGTAACACAGATACTGGTAACTCCCTATTGTCAGAAATCCCGCATTTTGAACATTTTCAATTCCTTCATATTTCGCTTCTTGCAACTTTATACGCTTACACTTTACATTCTATAGTTTATGGTGATATTTTTTTTTAATTTGGAAATTGATTATTTTTTAATACATCACTACGTCATAGCACAGAACTTGCTGTTAAGATTACGACCTTATATTCTGTGCGTTAAAGTAATGTATCAAATGGCAAAATAAAATAGGCGACGTTGCAGTTAATCGTCATTACAAAATTTAATACAACGCAACAACGATTTAAAGTTCTAATCTTAATTGAAAGCAGAAGCAGCTGTTGTGATGAGTGATGGCTGTAAATCATACTTATTGGTTAAAAATTGGACCAAATATTTAGTCCAATGTTTGATCAAAGATTTCGTATCAATTATTATTATATACACTAATTTAAAGTTATGTACAATTGTGTGTAAATTTGTATTGTGTTATTGCTAATAAATAAAAATATTATTATTATTATTATTATTATTATTATTATTTGTGAATGTAGTATTTGACCAATATAATATCACCACTACAATTTTTACATTACACAATTACATACTGAATACAAAAACGCTTTTTAAAAATGCATTTAGAATTTTAACTTATATTATCTTTTTGTAAAATAACAAGCTTTAAATACTTGCTATCGTCAATTAACTACAATAACTTCTATCAGGTGGGTTGTAATCATAAGTTCTTTTCACCAACATTGGCTTCACATTACTATAAGCAGTTTACCAGCATGATTTGCCGCCAAAGCAAAAGTATGTCTGTGTACGCTGCGATAAGACAGCAGCGTTCAAATAAAAATACCAAATGATACGAAATAAAACATAAAATCTCCCAAAACTACTCTTTTTGTCTGAAGTTAAAAATATCTAAAATGCTTACATCAGCTGATGATTTACACAAAGACCAAGCGTTCAGCTAACAGCTATCAGCAATTATGCTTGACCTATAAATTTTGTCCGATTCGTCAGATTTGGCCCCCAGCCAAGCGCGACGATCAAATTATTAATTCTCAAATATTGTAAATTTGAAAGGTTTGATATTAAACATAGATAGGCGAGGGTAGAGTGGGTTTGATATTCGTCGATACTATCTGATAATGCAGTAGTTTTTTCAACAAGATAATTAGGGCAAGTTATGTCGGGCCACGCACAATGCGTTCCGTAGTCCCCCCGATCTGAATAATGTGGCTTATGAAGTGGGTTTTCTGTTGTTTTTGTTTGTTTATATATATATGTGTATATGTATATAGATATAACGTTGTAAGTAAAGTAAGAAGTAATTTTTATAGGCATTTTTGGCCAATTACTTTACAAATACAATAATTGCATTTTAGAAAGATGGGAAAATTTGAAGTCCGGAGTCAGGAAGAGTCAGGAATCGAACCCGAGACTTCCGTAGCCAAACCGGGGCCAGAAGCGAACCACCTATCTGGACTATGTTACTAGACTTCAAATTTTTCTATACCTTGATGCTCGCGAGTTTGGAGAGCATTTTAACAAATTATGATGTCGCAGGCCGAATATTGAAGTAATTTTTATAGGCATTTTTTTTTTTTTTTATACAATTGTTGTATTTGTATATATATATATATATATATATATATATATATTATAAATATTTTTCAGAGGAATTTGTGACTAAAATTTTGTTACTTCTCATTTGATCAGCTGTTACTCGTTAAATTTTAAAGCCTTCTTAGCTGTGATAGTTTTCCTTTTAATTTCACTATTACTACCGTAGTATAATACTATACTACCGTGATTTTACGTGCGGGGGGGACATAACCCTTATAGCGTCACCATGTCCGTCCGTCCGTCCGTAAATACTGTTAGTGCTAGGAGGCTGTAATTTTGCATGGATACAAAGTAAAAGAATAAAATCCTCTATATGTAAAGTGAGGTTGCGATTTTTGTTTCTTACCTACCTCATCATGTGAGGGAAAGACGATTTTTAGATTTAGGTATTCATTTCTAAAATATTAAGCTTTTAAGTGCTATTTTTAGTTAGAGTCAAGTGTATCCCCACACCACATTTTACAATTTAACGAGTAACAGCAGACCAAGTGAGAAGTAACAAAATGTTCGTACAGATTCCATTGAAAAATACTTATATAACGTTGTTAGTAGTATGAAACAAAAACAACAGAAAAACTCAATTCCTAAGCCGCATTACTCGGATGTGGGACTACGGAATCCTACATTGTGCGTGCCCCGTTTTTCCTTTTCAAAAATATGTGGATGCTGACTGAAAAATTTGGTAGCATTCCTAATCTAGATAATACAATACTATCTTCTAACAATACTTCTAATAACTCCAGTGACTATGGTACCAACCCTTTACTGTCCCGTAACTAAAATCCACCAGTATACCCACCAATTCTCGTATCCATTAATCCATTACAACACAGAGGAAGTACAATAACATCGTGCCGTACATATCCCCAACTATACGTCACGAACATAGCTGTAGTTGCCCGGACAACTCATCAACATGTTCCAAAGCTCGAGCAACTATATTTAAGTGGTTTATACTGCATAATTGAACTAGCTAATGTCGACTCAACTTCCCTGTACTGTAATAGTTTTACAATATAATTTCTGTTTATAGTGCTTTCTGTGTATAGCGAGTGACTTTGAATAGAACGAACCTAAGGAACTAGATTAATTTGAAGATTTTACACGTAGGTACCTATTTCACATATGATAATAATGACAGCTACGTTTGCTGTTATTTTCAGAATTTACTACCCCGTCTCTGAAGTTTCCCGTACTTATACCTTTATTGGTTTTTGAAGGGGATGTCTGCACTAGAGTACCTAATCAGTCTATCTTTCAAAAATGCAATTGTTGTATTTATAAAGTAATTGGCAAGAAATGCCTATAAAAAATACTTAAATATTCGGCCTGCGACATCATAATTTGTTAAAATGCTCTCTGTAACGAAGCAATAACAAAAGTCGTGACAGTTCTTTAACTACTGGCTAGATGGCGCATGCGAGGGCCCAACTCGCGAGCATCAAAGGATAGAAAAATTTGAGGTCTAGTAACATAGTCTAGATAGGTGGTTCGATTCCGGGTCCGGTTTGGCTACGGAAGTCTCTGGTTCGATTCCTGGGACTTTAAATTTTTTTATCTTTCAAAAATGCAATTATTGTACTTCTAACCAGTCATGTGTCGGGAGGGAAATTCCAAACAAAAAAAAATAAATATTATATTAAATTTACACCCTCGGTATTGGCAGTAATGCGATTCTTGGCAGACAAGCCAAGGTCCTCGTTACTTGGCAATTTCTACTGACCTTTTTGTCTTGTTAGGTTTGGATAATTCTATACACCAAATTTGGCCTTGTGAGTATTTTAAACAAACTATTCATGTTATTCTAGTACTTAATATTTAGTAAAAGTTTTGTTGTATAAATTTAACAGTCACGGTCAATTTTTGTAAGTGTTTGGTTTTTTATCTAGCGACCCGTTTTCCTCACTTTGTATATAATAAACAATGTGTAAGTCAATATTATACAATGTAGGTTACCTTCCGAAAAAAAATAAGGTTTGTATTAACCTATGTCCTTCTCTAAACCAAACTCTATCAAAATCATCATCTTTTGGACTCCCAAGTTCATAATATTATTTGTATAAAAAAAACCGGGCAGGAGCATGTCGGAACATGCTCAGTGTAGGGTTCCGCAGCCTTGAACAGTAGAAGAGCGTATGTTCATGGCAGTTACGCCCTTTTGTTGAGAAACGCAGTTTTTTTGCAATAACTCAATGACGGTATATCCGATCTTATCCAAAATAATTTTAGTTTAAAGTATTTAATACTATCTTTGTGATTTTTTCCATATTTTTGGTTACACGGTTAAAAAGTTAGGAGGGGGACACGATTTATGCAACTTTCGGAGCGATTATTTCCAAAAATTATCACTCAATCAAAAAAAATTATTAAAAACCTCAAAATGTTTTTGAAAGACCTGTCGAATGATTTTCCACACGTTGATATTTGCTCTTCATTGTCACATGTATGGAGACATCACTTCTGTTACATGTATGGAGTGCCCCCCCCCCCCCAAACATATTTATACTAAGTAGCGGCTACTACAAGACACCTTTTCAACTAATTTCAACAAGATTCATTAAGTAGCCTTTGAGTAAAATGCCTGTGACATACGGACGGTCAGACAGACAGACGGACATGACGAAACCATAAGGGTTCCGTTTTTGCCAATTTGGCTACGGAACCCTAAAAAATTACAGTCGTAATATCGTTGAAACGTGACTTGTCCTCGCTGTGGCATGGCTCGCTACTTACAGTCTAGCAGTCATCAATGAAAGCGTTCTGTAAGGCGCAGATAGCAGAAGAGAGAAATATGTCACTTTTAGAAAAAAATCATCCATCTATGGCCTTCTCAGTGATACATTTAATTACCCCGCCTATACCTTGACTACCCCAGTCCGATTAGATTAATAAATAAGTAACTACAAGATAAACACTTCTATATAATGAAGCTGCCGCAAAGTATTTTCCTGTTAAATGCATTCATTACGAGGTAATGTCACATCATCAATTCCTTGTAAGTCTGCCTTTCAAAACTTAATAATCGTGGTTCTTGCTTCAGAGTTTTAATTGGCCCATTCCTCCCCTTATCTCTTTGAAAAGGTTTAAAGCATTCACGCTTCTTTTAGTGGGTAAGTTTTCATAGTATTTTAAATTGGAGGCACTTAATTACTTAAGTTAACTAATGGCTAAGGCATCGGCCTCGCAATCGTGAGGTCACGGGTTCAAATCCTACCCTTTATACTACCGACGTGGACCCAATCCTAACACAAGTCTTTTAGCTTGTATATGATTTAGCTTAGCTGGAGGGGTTAACAGAATTGCTAGTAATGTGGAACCAAAGCCCACTTAGCTAGTTAACTTTAAAAAAAAAATCAAGGACTAGTTTCTTTTTTATTTATTTTTTTATTAAAGACGACTCTCGTAGGGTAAAAACCCTGTGTCGCGGGGGCTGTACAAACATACAAGTTACGGACACAAAGTACACCCAGACTCGGAACAACAATTTGTGGATTACACAAAGTGGTGTCCCGTGTGGGAATCAAACCCATGACCTCTGGCGTAGCAATCGGACACACTCCCACCGCGCCATAGAGGCAGTCAATGTTGGATTTGGAGAAATGTGGTGGAAGAAGTTGACTTTGGGAAATTGTTCGTTGGATACCAGGGTACACAAATACATAAACGTCTACTAGTTTCATATCTAATAGGTATATAAAATTCTCGTGTCACAGTTTTCGTTGCCATACTCCTCCGAAACGGCTTGACCGATTTTGATGAAATTTTTTGTGCTTATCCGGTATCTATGAGAATAGGCAAACATCTATTTTTCATATCCCTAAGAGTTTGTTTGTTTGTTTGAACGCGATAATCTCAGGAACTACTGGGCCGCATTGAAAATGTATGTTATTGTTGAATAGCCCATTTATCGAGGAAGGCTATATGTTATAACATCACGCTACGACCATTAGGAGTGGAGCAGCAATGAAAAATGTTGTAAAAAAAAAAGGAAGAAAAAAGGGAAAATTTACGCAGACGAAGTTGCGCGGGTCAGCTAGTAAAATTATAATAACCTGATGTCAGTTACGGCGGCCATTCTGCTTAGAGACTAGTCAACTGCGCAGTAGATGTTATACCTAGTGCATAAGTATGTACTCAAACTCAAATGCACTCTCTATTCCCTGACTCTCATAGCCCTATGGGACGGGAATCCGACACGACCGGTGAGAGATAAGTCGCTCCGACGAAAATATTTGAATTCCAATTCCAAGTACAAAAATAATATATGGCCGAAAATTAAACTGCGAATATCACGGCCACAAGCCTGTAACGTGTGAACAAAAGCCTCTGACAGGACACGGATGCCCGGTTTTGGGATGCCGGGCTACGTTCCGAACATGACCCGAAAGTATGTGAATAGACCATTAACTTGGTTCTACATAAATTTGAAAACAGAACGCATTCCTATCGAAGTCGTTCAAAAAGAAATGACTTATAGCTTGTTTCTGAACGTTTGCGTTCTAAAATGTCAACAAATGCAAGTTAGTTCATGTATGAAATGTGTTTATTGTATTGCAATACGATCCAGTCCCGACAAATCACTGAATCGTATCGATACATCGCTGGAATAACTCGGAATCGTTAACAATATCGATTGTAGATGATTCATAGAGGCAAGGCACGCGACCCGAATCACTGGCAAATCGAGAATGTTTCGAACAGTGGCGATTCGTAATAGATTTATAATTAATTTATGTGCCCGATGACTTGGTATTAGGAAGTAATAAACAACGCTAAACTAAACAGTTTACGATATGTTTGTTATTTACTTTGTAGTAAAGTTTGTAAAGTTAATAGAATCTTTTAAACAAATGTTAAAACAAACTTTTATTTAATTATATATTTGTCGGTCGTAGGTAATCGGTTTGACTAATAAATTGTCTGTTTATTTTCAATCGTAGTTTGTTTTATAGGTCAAACGACAATAAAAATCAATAGTACAACAATCCCGACAGATATGCCTATATTAATATTTTTTTCATTAGCAAATAACAAATTCAGTCATACCACACAATTACCATTATTTAATCATTTATCTTTACTAGTATTTTATCAAGGAAATATTTGTATTTTTGTGTGTGTATATGTTTGTAACAAATTAACTCAAACACTACTAAACCGATTTTAAAAATTATTTCACCGTTGATAAGCTACACTATGCCTGGGTAATATAGGCTACTTTTTATCCCTGTATTCCCACGGGAACGGAAACCACGCGGGTGAACCGCGAGGCGCCGCGCCGCTAGTTTTATTATAGCGAACGACTATGTCCTAAATGTTCATGTGTTTTATCTGAGTTTGGATAATAAAATAAAATAACAAGTATCATAAAACTTTATAAATCTACTCAATAAAAATAGACATAATTATTTAATATAAGAAGTAAATCTAAATACCTATTAAAATTAATTATTTTTACCAGCGTCCGTCCAACAAAATCTGGCTGGAACTCTGTTAGGTCTTTCTAGTTTAACTCCAGTGGAGTTAACACCTTTGGTAGAGTGAGATATTTCACCACCACCAACACTCTCTTTTCTTCTCTCTTCTGAATTATCCTTCCCCAATTCTACTGTTACCGAACTCTTACTTCTCCTATCCAATAATTCTTGATGCAATTCTTCTTCCGAAGACATTTCTTCATCCATCTCAATTAGATCCGCTCCTAAGTCTTCCAATGTAGATTTTGATTTTATTTCTTGCACTTTTGGTGGTGATACCCTTTTCACTTCAAGCCGAGGTTCGGGTTTCTTATCCGAATCCGATTTCGGCTCACGAACATCCATTTTCTTTTCTAGTGATCCAAGCTTTGCTTCCTGAGAATCCAACTTTATTTCATGCGAATCCAACCTATTTCCATACGAGTGTAACTTTCTGTCATGATCACTTAATTTATTCAATTGAATATCTAGTTTATTATTGTAAGTATGTAGCTTAATTTCATGGTTATCTAACTTATTTTCAATGCATGTTAGTTTATCTAAGATATCATCTAATTTTTGTGAATTGCACTTTACAAATTTCTGCACAGTAGTTATTTCTGTATTTTGATTGTTATTACTATTTAGTTCTAATATACAATCTCTGATTGCGTTTAATACTGGTTCTTTGATACTGTTACTAAGAAAATGTTTGTCTTTATCATGCATAAGGTGTATTTTAATTTTTGCGTCACCTGTTGCATTTTCAGTAGCTACGGCTTCAAAAGATTCAGAAACTGCAATCTTTGGTTCCTGACTAAACTTTTGCTCCTGTTTCGGTCTTTTACAACTACTTTTGTCTCTTTTTATATATTTCTTTTCTGAAACATCTGAAAAAGTGCAGCACAACGATTGGTTAATATTTAAATCGTCTAAAGTATTGCTCGAAGAGTGACTGACAGACTCTCTAACACTAATACTCTCTTTCTTAACTTTTCTGTATGTTTCAATTATCTTCTTTGGCTCTTCCGTTTCATGTACTGATTCAAAACGTGCAGGACTTGATTCTCGAGGCTTTTTATGTATATTCCTATGCCCTTTCGTGGTTTTAATCGTATAATATACATTAGATTTGTCCTCACTCGGTATTACTAATGGGACGATATTTTTAGCAAATTTTATAGTTTGATCTAGAACAGAATTGTTATTGTGTCCCATTTTAAAAGTCATGTCTTTGGAAACTTGGGTAGTGACTTCGCTAGTAAATTGTTGGCATTTATCTTGCTTATTTTCCTGTTTCATCCTTTTTTCTTTATTAGGTTTTACTTTTTCTTTTTTTTCTTCGACTTCAACAGGCTTAGGTTCATCTAGATATTTTTTGTGTACAAATACCACAGAATTGTATGAACGCTTTTGAGGAAAGTAATTAGCTAAATTAATGCCGTTGATTTCTTTGACGGGTGCGGTCCAATCTGTGGACAAAATGCTTTTGTTAATGATTACATATAAACGTGTCAGTTTATTTCTAACTTTTAGACGGTTAAGAGAATTTGTATTGCAGTCTCATAAAATTGTAGATAATATATAGCCGAGAGTGAATTTATCTGAAGATGATTACAACAAAAAAAACTGAATTATAGTGCCATAGATAATTATTTAGTAACCAAACCAGTAATAGTCACAAATATTTTTGCAAAAATACCTAGCAGAAAAATTAGGTAGGTAGGTATGTACATAATCTTTAATAGGTACTATATCTCCGATTTCATTAATAATTACTGTCATTTTAATCCCAGTTTCTTAGATATACTTACCCTTTATACTTACCTTTATCCATCAATTCTACATACGAGTAGTATTGAATGAAATCAACATGTTTTAATTTTATAAAATACTAAACAGAAACAGGTCACATCCCAAATAACCTAAACCCTTATTTATGTATATCTGTTTTCGTCCACCTATATTATGTAGCTGACACGCGATACTTCGTCTGCTTCATTTTGTCCATTTTTGCAATATTTTTTAGCTCCAATACGTCAAGTAGCGTGATGTGATGTAGCCTACAGCCTTTTTAATAAATAAGCTATCCAACACTACAATTTTTTAGAATTTGAACCATTTGTTCCTGACATTACCGCGTTCAAACGAACAAACAAACTTCATAATCTATACTAATATTATAAAACTGAAGAGTTTGTTTGTTTGAACGCGGCAATCTCAGGAACTACTGGTCCGAATTAAAAAAATCTTTTTCTGTAGGGTAGCCCATTTATCGAGGAAGAGTATAGATTATATAACATCACGCTACGACTAATAGGAGCGGCGCAGTTATGAAAAATGTTGCAAAAACGGGGAAAGTGTACGCATACGAAGTTGCGCGGGACAGCTAGTATTATAGTGTGGCCATTAGTGCTGTGCACTCCCTGAGGTATGTACGGCGAGGTGGGGGGCGAAGAAAAAAGTGCATGAGTTCACATGAGGTCGATACATGTCGGACAGATCTTACGATATCAGTTTGCATTTCTAAGGCAAGACTTGTGGCGGGACGTTGCGTTGGTCGGAGGCTATCTATCTGTAATATATACTTACTTTGTTGATTAAAATGTAACCCAAATATACTCATATTTTATTAAAAATATGCAGGTGATAAATAAGAATTGAAAGTTATAATTCACAACAGGACTTGTTTTATTAAACATTTTTTATATTTACAAACAATTATATATTCTAACGAAAGTTATTCTGACATAGATTCTGTTTCAACTTCATCTTCCATTTCGTCATCATCTTCATCTTCCTCTTCGCCACCGGAACTTGAATCAGAGTCTTGCAAATTTATTATGAATGAATCGATAACATTATCGAACCTACTATCGCGACTCCAGTAATCATTTTCATTTTTCTGGACATGATCGTCGCATTTCTGCCATTTTTCCGCCGTGAATTCCGAAAACAATTTATCCAATAAGATTATCTTTTCGTCTAGAGAAGAATTAATATAGTTTTGGGCTATGTTGTTTTTAATATCAGCCCAGACCAACTCGATTGGATTTAAATCTGGATGGTACGGAGGTAAACGCAGAACAGTGTGTCCACTGGCTTTCAGGAGTTCGTCAATTCTATACACGGGTTCTTTTTGTGTATTTTTGATAAGAAGTAGCAGTTGAGCCTTTGACATGGTTCCTGAAAATTCTACATTATGGCGTAGCAACCAGTTCTGCATTTCACTTTTGAGGCTTGATATAGTTGGTTTCTTCTCAATCTGAACGCTGTGGTAAGACGCGTTGTCCATTACAACCACAGAATTCGGCAGCAACTTATCTTTTAACTTTTCATCACTTATAAAAAGTAGGTCCGCTCATATCTCCATGATAGTCACCGGTTCTAGCATCGGATTTGAATATAGTCAATGTATCATCCGCTAAGCCATTTCGACACCCAGCGTGGAGTATTACTAGTCGCCGTCCTTTCCCAATATCAGCATGAATACCGGGTTCTGACGATGATTGCCAACATTTGCTGGCATGGTGACTGGCGTTGATGTATGTTTCATCAAGAAAATATATGTTTCGGTTTTCCGTTCTGTAATTTCTGATTTGTGTAAGATATTTTTTCCGCCACACTGTAATATTAGGCTGCTCTATAAGGAGATGTCTCTTTGATTTGCATTTTTTGTAACGGTAGCCCATTTTGTGTAAAAGCTGTCTTAAATATTCCCGTCCACAATTCAATATGCCATCCTGTCTCAAACTTGATAGTAACTTACGGACACTTGGTATTTTTTTTTCAACTTCGTAAAACTGATGAATTTTTCTTCTGATAACTCCAAGGTCAAAATCATCCACAACGTGTTTTTTCTTTAGAACTTTTGGTTTTTTTGGCGATTGAAATTTTAATTGGCTTGAATTTTCAATTGATAAATAGCCCGCAGAAATCACATTATGTACGGTTCTTTTGCTGTATCCCGTAGCCTCCGCAACGATTTTAGCAATATTCACGTCATTTTTAAATTCAAAGCTTTCTTTGTCTGCTTTTCTTTTCTTAAAATATTCAGCCACCTTAAAAATGACAGTCTTCATATCACGAGATAACGCACGACCCATCTTTGAATATTTATCTCGTGTGCGTCTGACATAGACAGTCCGATACAAATAACACTACCTGCCGTCACAAGCGTTGACGGCGCACTGACAGCGCAGCAGCCGATTCTAACCCCCCCGTCTCACCGCGCGCATACCTCAGGGAGTGCACAGCACTAATGGTCATACTATAGTATAGATTGACAATGGTTCAGTAGCGATTCTATTTCGAGGTATTATCGTTTTATTCTTACCTGAATCCATTCAGTTTTGTCACCTTTTAATAGGCTCCTATAAATATAATATTAGATCAATTTATCTTAGCAATATAACAATAGCAAATTCAAATTTAGCTGACATTAAATTTTGACGTTGACATGTAAGCATTCAATTTGTTTTTTTTTTTTAAGAATGACGTTGACGACGTCTTTGATTCTGCCAATTCTATTCATTTAATCGATAGAGTTTACTTATGATTGTTTTTTTTTCTATTAAAATTTTATACCTATTACGATTTCTCAGGATATATTTTCTTAAATGTCCTTGCTGTATATGAAGCTCAAACAAATGACACGTTAGTCACACAATCGTACGTAAATAAAAAAAAGCCTAAAAGCATCACATAATTTCAAACTTTAATACTTATAAAAGGGAATTGCAAGTCTTGATTAATATTAATAACAACTCACACACGGCCATCTGAACCCAAACTGATAAGCATATTTATGACTGCCTCTGTGGCGCGGTGGGAGTGTTTCCGACTACTACGCAAGCGGTCGTGGGTTCGATTCCCACACGGGACACCACGTAGGGTACAAGCCCTGTGTCATGGGGGACATGACTGTGTTGCGGGAGTAGTCTTTTAAAATAAAAATAAATACATATAATTCTAATCTAAATACATACACGTTATAATTACACCTAGATATGGAATAAACAATCATGCTCATCAAACAAAAAAATACCATGGATGGGAATCGAACCCACAACCTCTTTCTTAGCGGATCACTAACTAGATCAACAGTGTAGACAATGCGTACCTTAGCCATGTTGTACCTTTTTGTTTTAATTGTCATAAATTTCCACAGTTAAGTTTCAAATTATGTATTCTGTATATCCCCTGCACTTATGAACCAGTTAATTGTTGATTTAACCTGTCTAGACGGGTTAAAACCTGAAAATCAAATGCTCATTCAATTTCCGTCCGTACGGCAAAGCCTTAAATCTTCTTTTCTTTTAATGCTTGAATATTTTGACCATTTACATTTGAATTTCAGCTTTGAATATCACAGTTAAGGTTGAGTTTCGGTTGTTGGGTTAAGCGTTGAATTTGTGTTGAGTTTCCTTTGTCGCAAACTCGGTGCAGGAAATCCCGGGCAAGCTCAAATGCTTTGATGCAAACTACGACTGGTTCTCGATGTTTTCTCGTTTGAATTTGCTCATAAAGTTTGGCATACTAGCTCTGTTTGATTTGATAGAATGCGGATTTACTTATTTACTTGCAACTGTGCATCGCTGAGGTCGGCTTACAAATGTATGATTTATTGCCTTTTGTTTTATAAGTGGTTGAGCCCATTTTACACACTAACATGCTTTTCATTGCGTCAGTACCTAACTACAATATTAGTGAATTGGGCCTATTTATAAATACCCTTGTATTTAATGCTATGAGTCGACTAGCTTCGTCTACGTTGTTGTTTTAATAATTACTATTAGTGTAAAGTTTTATCAAAATCTATTCAACAGTTTTGAGTGAAAGAGCGACCATTATCCATCCATCCTTACAAACTACCACACTAATCACACTAATACTCGTATTATAAAGGCGAAAGTTTGTGAGTATGTGTATGTTTGTTACTTCTTCACGTCTAAACGGCTTGAGCGATTTTAATAAAATTTGGTAAGAGTTAGCTGACACCCTGGATTAACACATAGGCTAATAAACCACGGGTAACACCGCGGGGCACAGCTAGTATGTATTATAAAGGTGAAAGTTTGTGAGTGTGTATGTTTGTTACTTCTTCACGTCTAAACGGCTGGAGCGATTTTAATAAAATTTGATATGGAGTTAGCTGACACCCTGGATTAATACATAGGCTAATAAACCGCGAGTAACACCGCGGGGCACAGTTAGTAATAAATAAATTTAAAAAAAATCTTTATTCACTTACGAAGTAATATACTACACTTGTGAAAATTCGATTATACATGTAGGTAGGTACATGTAATGCCTGTGCGCAAACAATAGGTAAAGCCGGAGAAAAAAACGAGGCAATAAAATCTCGCGGCCACTCTTTACAAGTTGCTAATGTTGCCTTTTGTTATGTTCAAGCAGTACCTACAGCGCAAATAACACAAAATACATCCATAGCCTAATGACTAAGGCTAAGGCATCGGTCTTGCAATCGTGAGGTCGCGGGTTCGAATCCTACCCATTATACTACCGACGTGAACCCACTCCTAACACAAACCATTGAGCTTAGCGGAGGGGTTAACAGGATTGCTAGTAATGTGGGATCAAAATCCCATATTGCTAGTTAACTTTAAAAAAAAAAAAAAGTCTTGAAACTAATGTGTATGTTACAAAGCTCTGTCCCGTCTAGGAATCGAATCCACAACCTCATGTACAGGAGTGGTAGGCACTACCACTGCGCCACCGAAACAGTCACTAACAGAACACAGTGCCGAACACAATTTGACAATTTTGCTTTGTTAAATTAGCAAACAATTAACAACAATCCAGCCAATGTTCAGATCAGATTTCTATTCAATTCATCATCATCATCAGCCTGAAAACGTCCATACTGCTGAACATAGACCTTTCTATAGGCTTCCACAGTGACCGATCTAGAGCGGTCTGCATCCAACGGCTCCCTGCTACCATAATCAGGTCGTCAGTCCATCTTATTCCTGGCCGTCCTGGATTGCGTTTTCCAGCTCTTAGTCGCCAATCAAGAACCTTCCATATCCATCTATGGTAGTGTGTGGTTCCACTTCAACTTATTTAATGCTCTGAGCTATGTCGGTAAACTTAGCTCTTTAAGCCACGTCAATATATTTGTAAGGGCTGTTCATTTTAAAATATATATGCTTTTATTTCGTACCTTTGGCTGAGCTACTTAGCCCCCTCCACCTCCCCTCTACCCAGTTTAGCATATTTTTATACTCTCAAAGCCGCGCACAAAACCATGTTCTCCAGTCAAAATACTTTATTCATTTAGGTTACAAATGCAACGCTTATGAACATCAGATAAAATTTGGAATAGAATGATTCTGCATTTACATTAATCTATTTAACGCGTATCTGCAATCTGGTTCTCCAGGGTGGGAAATAATTAATCGATAGGGTTTCAAAACCAAGCGGTGTAAGGCCTTCTAATTCAGCCCTCCATCTCCCCTCTACCCAGTTTAGCACATTTCTATACTCTCAAAGCCGCGCACAAAACCATGTCCTCCAATCAAAATACTTTATTCATTTAGGTTACAAATGTAACGCTTATGTACGTCAGACAAAATTTGGAATAGAATGATTCTACATTTACATTTAATATTCTACTTTTACATTAATCTATTTAAGGTGTGTCTGCAATCTGCTTACTTCAGGGGGGAAATAATTAATCGATAGGGTTTCAAAACCAAGCGGTTTAAGTCCTTCTAATTATAACCCGTGTCGAAAAGCGGTTGATTAATGATTGATATTGTAAACTTATTGATAGAACAGCACTTTCTTAAGCTGTATTTCTTCTATAGACAGATAATACGAGACTTTAGTTAGTCAATGATTGTAAAACAAAAGAGATTGATTAATTTATCACGGAAAATTTATTATGTGACATTTTTCAAGACTTATACCTACAATTTTTTCTTGATTCTGAATTCTTCATTAAACAATCAAATGTAAATCGTCGTGAAGAATGTAACCTAATAAATTTTCTCAATTATTAGCTTTTGCGTTGCTTTCTCTTATCGTATATTAAATATATATCAGTTGTGTAATCAAGATTATAATAATAATATCTTGGGACAACTCACACAACGTCATCAGATCCTAAACTAAGCAGAGCTTGTCCTATGGTAACCATACAACTGTTTGTAATACAGACTTATATATTTCTAAATACATACATATTATAGATAAATTATATTATTATAAATTTCAAATTTTTACATAGCAAATTACTCTCTCTTATAAATTTATAGTCCATCCCAAGGTTGTCTGCAAGAAATCGCACAATGCGATAAGACCGCCTCTTGTACCATTAGCTGTAAGTACCTACCTTTGTTATTTGTTTGTCCTTTGATTGGTGTATATTTCTATTCTTTTCTATTCTATTATAGATGAATAACACCCAGACACAGAATAAACCATCATGCTCATCACAGCATTAGCAGTCTGGATAATAGTCTAACAAACGGTTTTTTTTTTAAATTTCACAACCCTCATAGTTTCCTCCAACACGTTAAACCGCCGGTCCAGCGCTTAATCTCTCTCCTTCCTTATTCAGAATAATGAAGCTAAAAGAAAAAAGTGGCAGTGCTTCGGGTTTGAAATGGGAAACCGAGCTTTTCCCAACTTATGGGGTAATATTCAAATCCTTTAAAATACAACCTCATTTCAGATTTCTGGGCGAAAAATCCCCAATTACATTTAAGTAGCTCACTGCAGCCATTAATGAAATGGCTTGAAACATTTTATTTGAAACTGATTGTTTCGCAAACAAAGTAAGTGTGTTTATTTTCTTTTTGTATGTTCATTTTTTTTTAATGAATGAAAGACATAAAGGCTCGTTTCTATCGAATGGAATATTAAATTTTAAAACGTAACATATGGGTGGAGGTTTTAGAACGTCATGCCAAAAAAGGCTAGCACTTCAAATTAAAAGTAAAATTTCAACGAAATATTCCATTTTTTTTCATTTTTATAATTGCTCTGATTGAACAAGTTCATTAATTCCTTATTTATGAAATCATCCTATACCTAAACTCCAATAAAAGCTTCTCTTAGTTAATACGTATAGTGCTCTCCTTACAATAACTTCTTGGCAAGTTTATTCAATACCAGCTGACCCGCGCAACTTCGCATGCGTAAATTTTTACAGTTTTGGCAATATTTTTCATTGTTCCTCCGATCCTATTGGTCGTAGCGTGACATTTATAGCCTTATAGCCTTCCTCAACAAATGGGCTATCCAACAGTAAAATAAGTTTTCAATTCGGACCCGTAGTTCCTGAGATTATCGAGTTCAAACAAACAAACAAGCTTTATAACATTACCTAGTGTAGATTTTATTGTAAAAATGTATAAGCTACGATAGCTAGCTAGGAAAAAACAGAACAGGAAAAGGGCTATGCCGTCATATGAACCGGAAAAAAATTCGTGTCGTCCGATCAATCGAACAACGCCTTCTAAAAGGTTAACTGGGACTATAGACTATATATTATTTATTTATTTATTTAACACTTAATGTACAAATAGAGTACAAAGGCGGACTTAATGCTCAAAGGCGGACTTAATGCTTATATTACCTACATAGAACAAATGCAGGGGCACCTTCGACGAGGGATCGGTCATATATAAGAAATATCCAACCTCAATGGGCTAGTTTCCAACTAGTAAAAATAACAACTCTTTAAGAAATGTCAAAACGCAGATTTTATATGGAGATCTCATACAAATACCAGACTATGTCGTTACTATTTTTTTTCTAGTCAAATCACTTCTTTTTATGATATGATTAATGATAAAAAAGCCTATTTAACACAAAAAATAATAAGGAATTAATCGTTAATAGTTTACTAGTTACTAGCTACTTTTATTTACTTTTTAAACTTTTAGATATTTTTGTTTACCTAGGAAACAAGTCAATTCCCTCCAAACTGCAGCGCCCAAAATTCAGCACGTCCGATACAATGTTGACCAAAATAACGGCATCACTTTGTAGAGTGTAAATTTTTACAGACGTATCGTCGTTTATTTTACTTTTTAAAATTTTTCCAACGTTTCGTCGAGTTCCGACATTTACGGCCGCAGGTGGGGAGTAGAATAACCGACATGCATAATTCAAAGCATGCAGAGAGCGCTTTCTTTGGCAAGGTGTTGGCCCAGAAGAATGCGAAATAAGTGTCGGTAATTCTATATGTCAGTAATAATACAAACAGAATATTATGGATATATTTTAGAAAAGCATGTCCCATGACGTCGAATAGAAAATAGGAATTGTAACCATAGACAAAGTATAGGTTATAATACCACATTGACATATAGGCCTGGACCGCACCATCACTTTCAATTAAAAAGTAAATATTGACTGCAAAGCGTCAAAAGGGAGAAAAAGCTTAAAGTTGTAGTCTCTCTATAGAGAGTGTTCCATTTTGAGAGGTTAAGGCACAGTCCAGGTGTATACGTCAATGTAGTACTATAGAGGTACCATAGAGGTTACATTTTCTATTGTCCATTCGACTTCACTAGCCTAAAGACATTGTAATAGATGCTGTCTTATAAAAAGGACCATCATGTTGTTTTTCTTCGCCTCTACGGCTTTAAGGGTGGCAAAATCCTCATAGGTAAGTTATTCTAAAATGTCGCAAAATCTTAGGTAGGCTTAGATTTAGCTTAGGTAGGAATTAACAAAGAATATAAATCATGGCTGACGGCTGGCGTAGCGCAAAAAATAGTAGATATAAGTCATACTAGACTGCTAAAAACATAATCCTTCCATTTTCCCGCCGTAGTCGTGCAAAAATATTACAATAATTCATTTTTTACCGCAATTTGTTTGATATCAATCACCAGTAACTCTCTCGTTGTCAAAACACTTAGTAATCACATATATGGACTATATTTGTCGCAGTCTCGCAGATCACATCTATCGCGTTTTTCCTCTCAAAGATTGCAAGCTAACACTGCGTCTTTACATTTGATTAATTAGCCAGTCTTTTCAAAATGTTGTTTTAACCCCCCAGAAAGGGAAGTTTGACGCGTTCTCTTGGCGTCGTAACAGCCAATTTGCTGGATATTTTTTTTGTTAGAAGGCGGATTTAATCCAAACGGTTTACAGCTATGCAGGGCCGTAGCTACCGCCATATCAGCCGTATATATCAATCATACAGGGCCCCCAAGCTGCAGGGGCTCCGAAAGTGTGTCAGCAACTGCACCCCCCCGTGCCATCGCCTGACACTGATATGTCAATTGTAAATTTGTGCGAGGGACACAACCAAGTATAGAAAATATTTTTTCTTGAAATAAAATTATCTAGCCTATTATTAATTACGTACTTGTTGACTGTCCTGTTGTCCCAGTGATTAGTGACCCTGACTGCTATCCTGGAAGTCGTGGGTTCGATTCCAACACGTGTCACCACTGTTTTGTGGTCTACAAATGGTTGTTCCGAGTCTGAGTGTTCTTGTGACCGTAATTTCTTTTTTAAAGTCCCCCGCGTCACAGGGCTTGTACCCGAGTGCCTCTGTCTTTTAAAAAAACATTCCGTTTTCTTCAAAATTAACTAGCTAGTACCATCTGTCTGACTTTAGGTACAGTAATTGTAAGTAGGAACTCTCTCTCTGTACTCTCTTTTTTGCATGGACTCCAGATCTAGGATTTATAGCTCAACTTTCCCTTCTGCTATTGAGTCATTTTGAATTATTCCTTCAATTGTTTATATAACATCCGTCAATTGTCTACTTCATACAATCCGAGAAAACCGTAAACAACTCAATCACACAATTGTGAACGGACTCGACAAGTGTCATACTAGCAACACCTTGGTGATTAATTATTAAAACGCGGCCCGCCTCGCTTCCCATTATGTGTAGGTTTAAATTTAAATGTGCCGCACTTGTTTGAGCGAGTAAAAACCGGCTAAAGTGGTAAATGATCATTTGAAATGTATCGCGCGGTTTCCGGACGGTAAACGCAATAAGAATTGTATGAGTATTTTTTTTGCTTCTCATTTAAGTGACAATTATGATATAATGGACTTATCGAAAACGGAGTAATGTGCTTAGCAGTTTGTGCTTCTTAGGGTAGGATTTGGCTTTGCCTCATAGGGCACAATTAAGACAAGAGATAGAGAGGTAGATCTGTAGCTAGCTGGGAAGATGAGCTCGAAAAAACGGCTTGCTCCCATTAGTTTCAAGTAGCCCAATCTAAAGAAGACTGGCTACCTTTGGAGGAGGCTTTTACCTGCATAGGGGTTCCTGCAGTTGACAAAATAATTATTAGTTAAATATATATAACATACATCTATACCTTATATTATCAAGCTGACTAGTTTGTTTGTTTGAACGCGATAATCTCAGGAACTACTGTTCGAAATTGAAAACATATTTTACTGTTAGATAGCCCATTTATCGAGGAAGGCTATATACTCACGCTATGACAAACAGGAGGGGAGCAGCAATAAAAAATGTTGCAATAACGGGAAAAAATTACCCAGACAAATTTGTGCGGGTCATTTAATTTAATTTAAAAAATATATGTAATATCTAAATAAAAAAAAAATTAAGTACTAAACCTAATTAGGTACTAACAAAAATTTATAATACTAGAAATTAACTTTTTTTTTATTTTTATAATCTGCAAGGTTTGCAATCTCTTTTGTTATTATATAGGTACTCCACCATGCTGGTATTGGTCTTCGTAATGCTTATGATTGTCACGTTCAACCAAACAAACTCTTCAGCTTTATAATATTAAAAATTAATAGAGAATAATACTGCTTAGGGGACTACTAGTAGTCTGTAAACGACCATAGAGGTCCATTAAGAAGCTTTGCTACTAAATAGTCTAGAACTTTTAAACGAGTACAGAAACTTCTGTAGCTAACTGTGTAAACAAGAATCTTAGGTCCACATTCCTCGCGTTTTCTTCGAGTTTCGCACACAACTAATCCAAAACTTAAATAAAATACACAAAACAGCCGCTTTTCTTACATCCACTTCTAGTATAATTACCAAATAAATCCGGCGTCGGTATTCAAGGGAATAAATTAACGTGGCACGCAAAATACTGGAGTACAGAAGGTAACCTTAACACTTTCGTGGACAAAACGGGATTTGACGGCATTATTTGAGAATTTCATGCGGCAAAACGTACAATAACGTTCAAAAATAGAATATTATTTACGGCAGAACGATAAAATTAAAGGCGAAAATTCGTTTAAATGTACCTTGTGTCACAACATATCGAACACTCTAAACCTTACTGTCACGTAAACTTACTTTTTTACCATTTAATAATTATGAAAATATAATAATTTTATATATACTAGCTGTTGCCTGCGACTTCGTTCGCGTGAAAATTGTGAAAACCAATTTTGTTCTACGGGTATACTTTTTCCGAGATAAAAAGTAGCCTATGTGCTATTCCAGACCAGTTTACACGTTGTGTTGTAATTTGCAAGGGTATTTAAATAGCATTTTTGGCTACTAAAATATTGTTAACGTTGACTAAACCTCAGCAGGTATTCTACGGAGATAAAGTTTTGGTAATGTCAGAAATTAAAAAGTCGATTTTGATAAAATTTGAAATGCAGATATTTGGTAGCTTGGAGAGGAACATTAAACTATAGCGATTTGACATAAGTATAACACAATTTTATAGACTACTAGCTGTACCCCGTGGTGTTTCCCGCGGTTTATTAGCCTATGTATTAATCCAGGGTGTCAGCGAACTCCATACCTAATTTTATTAAAATCGCTCCAGCCGTTTAAACGTGAAGTAGTAACAAACATACACACTCACATACTCACAAACTTTCGCCTTTATAATATTAGTGTGATATTACGGGTCTTAATTGCGTGAATGATTTAAGGTAAAATACCTTGTTTATTGCCCGACGTTTATACCGTATTGCAGACGATGACGTGATAAAACGTTTATGTCATATTGTATTTTATTTATCTAATATTATTCAACAAAATGTTTGGATACGTCAAATATTTTTGTATGGAAATGTATTGTGTCATTCTAGAACACAATTTAAACTGAGACTGAACGCGAACGGGTTAATAATAATATCTTGGAACAACTCACGCATCTGATCCCAAATTAGGCGTAGCCTCTACTATGGCAACCAGACAACTGATAATTTTGTAAATACTATAAAACGAAAATAGTGCATACGATGCTGACCTACTCATATAAGAGATTGTTACATAAGTCTAAGTTTTTTAGTGAACTGTTTCTTCTACCTAACGTTAAGTATATGTCAAATCAAATCAAATCAAATCAAATCATCTTTATTCGTGGAACATAGGTTACAATTAGTTGTTATTATACAGTTTAGGTTTCGCTATGCCCTGCTATGCATCAGGCGTACCAATTTATTATTTCAGTACATCACAATATAGGTAATACATCATTAATCAATTTGAACTTAAGCATTTGTTGGTTAGCCAATAAAAAAAAATACACTGAGACACAGAATAAACCATCGTGCTCATCACACTAAGTTTTATCCTGGGTGGGGATCAAACCCACGATGTCTGGCTTAGCAATCAGAGTCACTAGACCAACAGGCCAGTGTGACGTATTTCGCTTGAGCAACGCACACAGACATCATTGACAGACACGTCATTATAGGCCACTTTGTTTGGAAGGCGTCCTGTGCACTGGTGGTTCTTTGGGGGTTTTCACGTCAAAACTAACTAGGGCACTGCTGTAAAACAATCTCGCTTATCCCCATGCGAATGATTTTCACTTGACTAATTGTATATTTTTTTAGAAGTTATAGTTTTGAGGGAATTTTGTAAACAAGCTAAATTATTACAAAATAAAAAACCCGACTGACGTAATATTTGGCGCCAAAACTCCACCATTTCATTTTTTCAAAGCAAGCTATTTAGGCTCTAGAGCGTGCCAGACATATACATACATACTTACATACGTAGACTCGAAAAACACGGTCGGTCGGGTACAGGGACCAAGCTACCGGTGGTTACGGTTCCAAAGAAAGGAACCTCCTCACTATGCGAGCCGTGTCCAGAAGTACTGCCTTCTGTATCAAGCGCTTGATCCAACCGTCTAACGCGAGCCTCTCAAGGTGTTGGTCGAGGCTCTTGGCAATCAAACCATTAACGGAGACGACTATCGGTACAATGATCGCCGAATCAACATCCCACATGTCGACAATCTCGTGCGCCAGATCCAGATATTTTATTTGTTTATCCTTTTCGGCTTTCACGAGATTTTCGTCATGTGGAATGGTGATGTCGACGGTCATTGCACGACGCTCTGATCGGTCTATCAGCACAATATCAGGTTTGTTTGCGACAACAGTCCTGTCTGTAATGATAGAGCGATCCCAGTACAACGTGATACGACTATTCTCGAGAACTGGCTCAGCAACGTACCTGTAGTATGGTACCTCAACGTCCACAGGGTGGTATTTCAGAGCAAGCTGCTGGTGGATTATCCTGGCTACTTGATTGTGTCTGTGCAAGTACTCGCCGTTGGCAAGACGTGAACAGCCGGAGACAATATGTCTGAGGGACTCACCGGGTCGGTGACAGGCACGACAGATGTCAACAGTGCCATCCCTCAGGATATATTTCCGGTAGTTATTCGTCATGATAACTTCGTCAGCAATTGCACAGACAAAACCCTCGGTTTCACCAAAAAGGTCACCGAACCGTAGCCAGGCCACGGACGCTAGTAGGTCCACATCGGGCCCATGAAGAGCCCGAAAGAACCTGCCGTGAAGCTCCTTGCTCTGCCATACCTCCCTGCGCTCGTTGACACCAAGCACTACAGGCCTGCGCCAGTTCTCTTTCGCCAAGGAGAGCGGGGTTAGCCCGGTATCCACCGCGACGACATCCCGATGCACACCCGCGTCCACATGGAGAAAATATTCTCTTAGATTGTATACCTCGCGGTTATGAAGGGACTTAAGGTTTAGCAAACCCCGGCCCCCACACTTCCGCGGGATATACAATCTCATTACAGATGAACGCGGGTGATGCATTCGGTATGACGTCATCAGTGTACGGACTTTTCGATCCAAGGTGTCTAATTCAGTCTGAGTCCACTTGAGTATGCCGAAGGAGTACATAAGAAGTGGCATAACCCAGCTGTTGCGGGCCCGGATCTTGTTGCCGCCTGACAAAAGGCTATTAGGCACTTTTTTCAGGCGGCCCGGGAAACGTTCCCGCAGCAGCTGTTTCATGTCAACCTCATTTATGCACAGCGCCTGCGACATACCCAAGTACTTATAGGTCTCAGTTGCGAGTATTCTTAGTAATTCTATTATTAATTCTATTATTAATTCTGTTATTAATTCTGTGTTTTTCATAACTAATTTAATTACTTACCTAAATTAATTAAATTATAAAAATTGTAATGATTAATTAATTTATAAATAATATGAAATTGTTTTTTTTTTTTTTTTATTATTTTAATTTTTTATTTATGAAAGATTATTAATTATTTTTATCTAATTCATTTTATTTTTTGATTGGCCTTTGTACTTGTACCTGTGATGTTTTTATGTTATTCTGTGTTTTAGGATTTTTTATTGTTTATTTTGTTTTTTTTTTTAAATATTTTTATTATTTTTTTTTTATTATTATTATTTTTTCTTGCACGTTGATGTGTCAAAGGGACAGGCTGAAAATCAGCGTTGTTGTATGCAATCTCGCATATAACAGCATTTGCTGAGCTTGTTCCTTTTGCCACAACACGATGTTATGTAATTATTAGTTTAAATTAAGAAAACATTTGTAAATTCGTGTTGGATGGTAATAAAAAAAAATTCTATTCATTCTATTCTATTCTAAAACATAACCCTCTTTCTTGCGCAGTCGGGTAAAAATATGAAGGGAAAGCACTTATTCCGTCTCCGTGAACGGTGTCAGTGAAGGTCTTGAGCGCGCGTTGTGTAAACGTTACCTTCTGCAATCTTAGTATTTTGTACACGGGGCGAAAGTAGGGGGAAGAAGTGGGTGGGGATAATAAATCATTTTCTTTTAGTGTAACCCTCGCCTTTTATGTATTAAGCCTTTGTATTTGTGTATTATTTTTGCGTAATATGCTTCAGTTGTGTACGCGTAATGACTGAATCAAACGCGAAGGGGTTTTTTGTTGTGTTTGGTCTCTTGCCCTGTAGTAATTAATGTATGGGAATGGCGTGTGAGCTGTGACATGTTTGGGGTTATTTTCTTTAGTGTTTACGGGGACATGCTTATGATTTGACATCTTTATTTATTTTTGGGTTCAGATTTTCGCCTCGGCCTCGTTACTCCCGTCGTACCACGTTATATTGATTCAGAATCACTTTTTGATAATTTGTATAGATATGTATTATTTATAAGTAGGTTAAGGTTAGGTTTTTTTCATAATCGCGTGGAGGTATCAAGTTGAAGTTAACCTTTGAACGGAGAAGGTCATATTAGGTCAGTTTTTGAAAAGGTCAGTTTTCCCTTTAATATCGTATACTTTACAAGAATTTAAATAATATTGTGCTAAATTTAATTTAGCCGTAAAGAGGAGTGAGACAGGTTTCAAACCTAGTATAGATTTTAGCTCTTTCACAGATTCAAAATAGGTACAACTTTTTTGATAATAGGCATAAGTCGAACTAACGAATTGTATCTTTTGAGATCATTAAATATTTATTAAAAACGCAACAACCGGCCAAATAAAAGGCTAAATTTCTTCTTCCTGCGATAAAGATACCGCGGGCTCGAATTCTAGGCGCAATTCCGTTTATTCAAAGGCAAGGTTATTAAAAGGCGTTTAATCAATAGCCTGCAATAGCCTTGCTTTCAAAGCTGTGTTTTAAGAATACCACAACTGCTTAAAACTTCAAATCGTATAATATGTTATTCGACTTGTTATTACTATATCTGTAAATGTTACGCTGTGTAATATAGTTACTTTTAGTTCTGGTACACATAATTATAAGATTATATAAATTACGGGTCTTAATCGCGTGAATTTAAGGTAAAATACCTTGCTTATTGCCCAACGTTTCAACCGTATTGCAACGGCCGTGTTCTACCCGTGACTACGGCCGTTGCAATACGGTCGATCCGTCGGGCAATAAACAAGGTATTTTACTTTATATTATTCACGCAATTAAGACCCGTAGTATATATCATTTTATAATGTGTACAAATCGCGAAAGTTTATCAATATTTATAGGTACATATAACTTCGGCTCCTGCCTATTCCACAACAAATAACAGCCTAGAATCTTCCAAAATAGTTTGCTTGCGTCTACCGTACATCCGAAAACATATATAAAAATTCTAGGAGCTTAGCAGGACCGGAGATTAGGGTGAACCTCCATCTGTAAGGATTTTACGAGATCCTGACCCAGCACTGTGTACTCAAACCCTGAATGATCTAATAAATAACTATTTTTTGCCTTTTTGAAGGACTTTGTTGATGGAAGGGTGACGGCCTGACTTATTTACGACCTTTACGTTGCAGTTTATAGGGAGAAAAGGTATAAATTAACCTAGAAGCTATATGTAGAGTCAATTTATTTTGTCGAATTCTTCAGATTTTGAGTAACCTATTCTCCCCTTTTTTCTACCCTTATAAAATAAAACATTTAAACGTTTTGCTACACTCCATACTCGAAGTCCGAGAAAGGTTTTTATCAAGAAAAAAATTGAAACGATTGTCTGTCAGAAAATTAAAACCCCTTTTTAGGGTTCCGTAGCCAAAATGGCAAAAACGAAACACTTATAGTTTCGTCATGTCCGTCTGTCTCTCTCGCTCCGAAGTTTGCATAAATTGTGGCCCTTACTTTTGAACCGTGTGACCCAAAAATACGAAAAAACCACAAAGGTAGCGCTTAATAAATACTTTAAACTAAAATTATTTCGGTCATGATCGGATGTAGTGTCATTGAGTTATTGCCGAAAAACTGCGTTTCTCAACAAAAAGGCGTAAGTGCCATGAACATACGCTCTTCTGCAGATGCAATTATTCAAGTCTGAGGAACTCTACACTAAACATGGTCCAACATGCTCTTGTTTTTTTCCTATCGAAATGGTTTCGGTTTTCTCCATTTTACAAGTTGCACATAAAGAACCAAAAACAGGCTCTGTGTGGGCAGAGCCATTGCGAAAAACTAGCATAGCATACACATTTCAGCATTGCTTGTAAATTCATATGAACTCTAGATAGGTACTAAACAGACGTTTCTTTGTGAAATCTTAGGCAAATGACAACATTAGTTACCAGTGAAAATATATATATTACGGGTCTTAATCGCGTGAATAATTTAAGGTAAAATGCCTTGTTTATTACCCGACGTTTCGACCGTATTGCAACGGCCGTGGTCACGGGTAGACTAGTTCAGCTCAGCGTCGCCTCCGTGAAGCGCGGGTTTCGGAAATTACCCTCGTTTGACGATTCCGTAATAGTGAGTGATAAAAATCAAGCGAGGGTAGTTTCCGAAACCCGCGACGCTGAGCTGAACTAGTCTACCCGTGACCACAGCCGTTGCAATACGGTCGAAACATCGGGAAATAAACAAGGTATTAGTTACCAGTGGCGAAGGGTCCTTAGAATACCATTACTTTCGGTTTCCCTTTCGATTGTAGTTACTTAGTATTACAGGTACAAAGAACAATGTCCAGCAAGATATAAATAAATAAATAATAAATAAAAAATCTTTTTATTGTTGTTGTTATTATCAAATATGGTACATACATAGGTCTTAAAAGTAGTGTCTGAGTTTCACATATTTGGCTAACTTGAGCATGCAATTATATTAGGTTAAAATAGTACCTAACTAGAAAATACGGAGTTGTAATAATTAATTATTATTTTCGAGAAATTCTTTAAGAGTGTAAAAAGTGTGATGTTTTAACCATTTTTTTAACTCCCTTCTCATTTTTATTATTGGTAGTTCACGAATAGGCTTGGGCACTTTATTGAACACTTTTATGCACATTACATAGCAATTCTTCTGAAATAGGGATGTCTTACAGGCAGGCATTATTAACCTAGAGGGATCTCTTTTACCTATAATCGAAATATCACGAGCACAGATAAATTCGTTTGAAAATTTCTTGACATGAATACAGATTTCCATTCCATATAGGCCTACAAGTGTTAATATGTTGTTGCTTTTAAACAAAGATCTACTTGATTCCAGTGGTCCTACATTACACAAGGCTCGTATGCATTTTTTTTGACCTATAAATGCTTTGTTTATATCAGTCGAATGAATAATCAGTCGATATAATTTTGTATCGGGTTACCTCTGAAAAATGTTAACCTTTTGCCTATGTTAGTTACAGTTACACCTAATATCAAAAATGAACCTCGCCTGTTTTGTATAAGCCTGTGATAGCCCCCAGATCAATTGGGATATAGGGTACTACAATGAAAGCTCACTGGTCCCCTCGGTGCCATTAGGTGCCGTAATTCCCCAATGAGGCAGCCTATTCACATAATACCAGAGGTAGATATCAGTCGCGGGTTAGCGATCATGTTTGACCGTATTTAGGGGTCTGTAATGGACGTACAAAATACTGTTTCAACAAATAAAACTTAAAATAATACGAGAATTGATTTGACTGCCTCCGTTGCGCGGTGGGAATGTATCCGACTGCTATACGTCGTGGATTCAATCCCACCGAGGATAAAACTTTGTGTGATGAGCACGATGGCTTATTCTGTGTCTGGGTGTTATTTATCTATATTATGTATGTATTTAGAAATATATAAGTATGTTTATCAGTTGTCTGGTTTCCATAGTACAAGCTCTGCTTAGTTTGGGATCAGATAGCGTTGTGTGAGTTGTCTCAAGATATTATTATTGTTGTTGTTAATAATAATGGTTTTGTAGCTGTTGATCTTCGAGAAATAATTAAATACACAAAATTAAATAACGCATTATTGTAACATTAATTTATTGTCGTAGTTGGATTCTCCACGGTAAAAAAGCCGGGCAAGAGCGTGTCAGACTTGCCTATCGTGGGTTCCGTACAAGTTTGTAGGTACATATTATAAATAGTTCAGGAATCGACCCGCAGTTTTTAACAGTTTTTAAAATAAACGGCCTATCTTTTTTTTTAAAGATAATAGCAATGTGGGATTGAGTCCCACCTTACTAGCAATCTTGTTAACCCCTCCAGCTAAGCTCAAAGGCTTGTGTTAGGAGCGGGTTCACGTCGGTAGTTCAATGGGTAGGATTCGAACCCGCGACCTCACGATTGCGACACCGATGCCTTAGCCATTAGATACGTTAACTTAGAAGTTTTTTTTTCACAGCTTCAAGGTAGACGTGATAATTTTGACATTTCAATTTGATACCTCCACGCGTTCCCGAGATAAAGGGTATTGACTGACAGACGGACAACAAAGTTATCCTATAGGGTTACGTTTTTCCTAAAAAGAAAACGAAATAATCATAGTAATCAAATGCCTAATTCAGTTTGACTTATCGCGAGCCTAGTACACGTACAAAGCCTGATACCCATTCACAGTGGTCTTTGAAAGCTTAAAGAACAAAACATGTTTGTGTGAAGATATTGTTTTGTACCAATTCTTTTTCGCATCTAAAACATAGATTATACTAAAATCTCCTTTAATAGCAACGAATCTATTTATCAATAAGATTCCCAACCACATATACAAGTTTCAAAACCTCCAATCGATATAAAAGAGGGTTCATGTCGCCACTCGATAACCGCCTTCAGAAAGACCATGCGGTACAATGACGTAATCCGTCCATTCACACCAAACTCATCCTTATAACAACGATGTATAAGGACCAAGTTGGCTCACGGCCTCAAAAGCTAGCGTGGCCTACAATACGGCTTGAGAATGGTCCCAACTTTTTGGAATTAGGTCGCAGCTTGTTTTAAAAATCGCAATGTAGAATTCAAGTGAATTTGGGATAACTTTATGTATACAAAGTGGTCATTATTCGCCAGTTGTTTTGTTGAGTTTAATTATTTGGTGTTATCTCGTATTTTTACTGTTTGTTAAAAAGCCAATTTAATACATCTATACTAATATTATAAAGCTGAAGAGTTTGTTTGAACGCGGTAATCTCAGGAACTACTGGTTCGAATTAAAAAATAATATTTCTGTTGGGTAGCCCATTTATCGAGGAAGGCTATAGGCTATATAACATCATGCTACGACCAATAGGAGCGGAGCAGCAATGAAAAATGTTGCAAACACGGGAAAAATTGACGCATACGAAGTTGCGCGGGACAGTTAGTAAGCTTTTAAAAGGCGAACTTTTTTTAGTAAGTAGTTAGTACCCTATTAGTAACCTATTTTAAATGTAAGGGCATCTGGGAAACCCATTTTCAGTCAGATCTTGTCATTCAAATAAATTATTAAATTTTGCTCGCTATTAAGAATATCACAACAACATGACAATGAAATATTTCGGTTATTATGTCTTATTATAATAATTTGTATTTATTTAATTGAACAAAATGTTATAAGTAATCATGTTGACTCTACTTAATTTGATTTCAAATGATAATGTGTGAGTTGTCCCATGGTATTTATATTTTAAAATATTAGCCTAATGGTTCAGTTAAAGAGTCGGACTCGCAATACTTACTGAGGTCGCGGGTTCGAATCCTATCCATTATACTACAAAAAAGCCAGCTTATCCGGAGGAGTTAAAATTCTTGATCCCGGGTCCCAAATTACTAGCAATCCTTGCTAGTAATTTGGGACCCGGGATCGCGTGAATAATTTAAGGTAAAATACCTTGTTTATTGCCCGACGTTTCGAAATTATTCACGCGATTAAGACCCGTAATATTTATATTAATCGTAATTTTAAAGAAAGAGCCTAATAGATCCACAATACAAAAAATATATCTAATGCTCTGTAATGAAGGCAGATTTTTCATTAAAACAATTTCTAACTATCAGAACCAAGTGTTAACCAATTCATATAGAAAATTACCATATTCGTCTTGCGCGGGGGACCCAACACCGGTCCTTTATTATATAAATACGTTTTCGAACCCTTCCTACACCCCTAAGTTCCCTGATGTATCCCTATAAATGAGAGCGTTGGGCTTTAAGTCCTTAACCCTTGAACACAAGAAATTATTGACAAGAGCCTGGATTTGACCTCTATTCAACGGGTTATAAAAAACTGTTATAAAGTATTGATAAGGGTATAGTAAGATTATTGAGCGAGGTTTTTTGCAATGAATTAGCGACTCGTGCCGACTTAACACGGATTCAATCCGTACCAAGCCACATTAATCTATATCTACTAATATTATAAAGCTGTAGAGTTTGTTTGTTTGAACGCATGTTTGTATCTCAGAAACTACTGGTCCGAATTTAAAAATGATTTCAGTGTTTAATAGCCCATTTATCGAAGAAGGCTATATAACATCACGCTACGACCAATAGGAGCGGAGCAGCAGTGATAAATGTTGCAAAAACGGGAAAAATTAACGCATATGAAGTTGCGCGGGTCAGCTAGTACTTTAAATGTAAAAGTACCTAACTCTGTCTGTCTGCCTGTTACCTTTTCACGCTTATACCGCTAAACCGATTTGGATAAAATTTGATATGGAGATAGTTTGACATGGATAGCTATTATCACGATAACCGACATACACGCGGGCGTATCTGCGCGGGGAAGCTAGTATTATACAGTATTTTAGTTTAATCCCTGTCCGACCCGTTAATGTGTTGTTAGGTATCGCGTTCCTACTAACATTTAAACTTCGCGTTGCATGATTATATCTATTTATTATACGGGAGTTTACGCAAATTATTTACCTTAAAATTGCTTAACGTTTCCACAAGCGATCTGACCACGCAGTTCGCTTGTGTGTTTTCACATCTCTAAAAGCAATAATTTAGCTGGCAGGGTGGAGGGAAGGGGGTACACTTAACTTTGACAAAATTTTCACTTTAAGGCTTAATATTTTTTTAAAAAAATCTTAACTCACTCAGGATGCAAAACAACTCTTGTGATACGTCGGGATTCTACATGTACCTACATGTAATGCCAAGTTCGCAAACAATAGGTAAAGTCGGAGAAAAGAACCTGGCAATAAAAACTCACGGCCACTCTTTTCAAATTGCAATTTTACAATGTTTGAATGTTTATAAACTTGATATGGGGGAAGGTGCTGCGACTGATGCAAATTATATTATCAAAAAGTTGAGATAAATTAAAATCAGCATAGTAGGTACAATATAGTAGGAGCATCCACTTACAACAAAGGTAAAAACTTTATGTGCTTAAATATAGGCCAAAGTACTTGTAACGAATGATCAAATACATATAAAATATTAATTCTGATATCAAAAGGAAGAAAAGAATGGCCTTTATTCGTCACGCAGAATCTTTACCAAAGGTTCATTTCCGTGCATCGCGGCCGATGCGATAATAGTCAGAGCACGAGAATGTAAGGTGCCGTTTCCGAGGTCTGCGACAGACGCGCGCGGCCGACGACTGACGTAGGCTGAGCGCACTCTGACTATTGTCGCGTCAGCCGCGCGCGTTAGCCGCTTGCCGTGCGCGACTCGCGATCGGCCGCGATGCAAGGAAATGAACCTTTACAAAAGTCAAATCATGCTCTTAATCAATGTTACAATTAAAACAAAGTGACAACAAAATTATTAGTTTACACACTAGTTTATCGCGTCGGTCTCTTAGATTCATATTTATAAATTAAATATGAACCCAAGTGACCGATGCGATATACTTAAAAGTTCACCATCAATACAACTGACAGCGTACACGCACAATGTAGCTATTAATTGACTGTTTCAGCTTTTGGTAATTGTAATTAATGTACGGTACTATAAGTAAATAGTAGAGAGAGATTTGAACCTTCTAAGACTGACGTGCGTTCAAGTTCATTATTGTTAGAATAAGCGTTAAATTTGTATATGCCTCTTGTAAGCTGAAAGACTCATTTAACAGTAGTAGTACTAAGTTAGTAAGTTAAAGTAAAAATAATGGTTCTTTTACCCGACTGTAAGGAAGGGTTATGTTTTTCGCACGTATTTTGTATGTATGTGTGTAATATTCTTTATTACCATACCTTTAAAACTACTAGAGGGATTTATTCAATTAATACGTCGTTAGATTCGTCTTGATTGCCCAAGTGTTCTTAGATAAGTGACATTTGAAGAAAAACAAATAGATACGATTGGCTAGCACGACTAGAATCGGAAAAAACGGAAACAACAACCTGTTTTTGTATAATTTCATGTAGTTAGAGGCATACTGATTCTGGATGAATTTTTTTTTTACTTGACTGTTAGTCAAGTAAAAAAAAAATTATAAAAATTCAAAAACCCGCCTGCACAAAAAAGATGGAAACAAGATCCCCTACATAATTATATAATTTCATGCAGTCGGAGGCATTCATGAATCTCAATAAACTTGGTAAAGTGCCTTCCGATTTTTTTATTCAATACTTTTTAGTGGTTGTAGGATGTAACCGATGTAACAACTATCTTTTATCACACATATTGTCAATTATTGAAAATTTTAAAAAATAATGGTTGCTAACTAACTTTTTCAGTATTCAGTCATAATCATGTTATACCTTTTTGAAATGCTTAAAATGAGCCCTTTAATTTGATACCCATATTGCAGAATGCAAAACAACTTTTTTTTTAACACCTCTTTATTTTGACTTCTCACAGCCGCCATGTTTGTTTTTTTCAAACATCACTTATTACAAGAACACTTGGGCGATCAAGACGAATCTAACGACGTCTTAATTGTATAAATCCGTTCCGTAGATTGTGAGATATCAGGTAATAAAGAATATTACATACATACATACAAGATACGCGCGAAAAACATAACCTACTTTACAGTCGTGTAAAATGAGAGATTCTAAAAGAGGCTGTATACATACTAATCTATGGTTTAGGGGTTCAGTTAATAAATGTGTGTAATGTGTGTGGATAGGTAGGCATATCTAAATTGGTCACATTATATGCTATTCCCAAATATAACGAGAAATTACAGCGTTGTAAACTTCCGACCGTCATATTTCACTCAATTAGCACGTTTAAAAGTTGGATATTATGTAAAAACGTGGGACATTAAAATTATTTGTGGCATGATGAGTCTGCTCAATTGTTATATACGGTGACAGATAAGCCAGCGAGGTGAACGTCGCACGCTTGCTGTTATTTTTATGATTGGTGGGCAACGTTAAAGCTTAATGTTAAAATATGTTTGGGCAAATACATATTTGTATCTATTGTGTATCATTTTTACTGTCAATATGTAGCAAAGAGTGTATATAGTAGATTGGTAATGCTATTAGTAGTTTTTTTTATTATTTAGAGTGATACAACTTTATGTGATAAGTATGATGGTTTATTTTGTGTCTGACTGTCTATCAGCTCTGCTTAGTTTGGGATCAGATGGCGTTGTGTGAGTTGTCCCAATATATTAATAAAGTTAATGCCCGTGACCACGTCCATTGCAATACGGTCGAAATAAACAAGGCGGGCAATAAACAAGGTATTTTACCTTAAATTAATCACGCGATTACTTACTTAATACTATACTACTACTTATGAAAATATATACATATATTACGATCACCGTAATATATATATTTTCATAACCTCCATTTCAGTTTTGCCGCAATCGGGTAAAAAGAAAGGAACCAAATAAGTGGTTAAAATATTTCCAATGCAATTAAAGTTTTAGCCTTTTGTTAAAGTTACCAGTTATTTCCTATTGCAGACGAGTTTTCAACTTACTTGAGTCTCACTTGACTTAACTTTATATGGACCGACGGAACTCGAGAGTCTGATCGTACTTAGTTATTTTTTTTTAAAGTTATCTAGGAATGTGCGACTGGATCCAGCATTATTATCAATCTGGTTAACACTTCCAACTAAGCTCAAAAACTTGTGTTAGGAGTGAATTCACATCGGTAGTATAATGTGTAGGATTCAAACCCGCGACTTTACGATTGCATTAGGCTACTGCTGCTGTGTGGCAGTTATGAAGAATAAGTTTCTTTAAAATCTCTAAACTCATAAGTGTTGGTGTTAAAGCCTTCAACTCTCTCTTATAGTCCGATGGGGCGGAAATCCGACACAGCCGGAGAGAGATTAGGCGCAGGACCGATGTCTTAACGTGCTCTCCGAGGCAAGGAGGGGTGGACAGTGGTAACGTGGCGTAAGGTCGCCTCTGAGTCAATGACCTCTCAGTCGCGGACTATACAAGCATACAGTTGGATCAACGTAACTAGGCTGAATTGAAGTTGGCGACGAAGTAAATGGTGACAGAAAGCGGGGGGCGGGGGCGGTAACTAAACCAAGAGAGTTAGAGATGCGATTACGCATTACATTGTCATAATAAGTATTACTCATGATACGTCATCTCATGATCATCATACTCATGTTTTTTGTAATACTAACTCATGTTTTTTGTGATTTTTTTTGCAAAGAAATGGTTTTTAAATTTTCTTTAGTATTTACTGTAACTGTTCTAAATTTTAACTTTTATGAACTCGTGTAAGTAGTATTTTAATATTGTTGCATCTAATCGTTTTCGTAAGTAATTTTAGAGTCGCATTGCGCGAAAGTGAAATGAGTCCACAGAAGACGTAGAGATGGACTGCGCCATTCAATTAAATCAAATTCAATTCAATTAATAAAAAAATAAATTATAAAAATAAAAAAACCCGCCTGCACAAAAAAGATGCAAACAAGATCAGTCAGATGAATATCGATGAACTTAGTAAAGTGCCTCCGACTGCATGATCTGACTGATCTTGTTTCCATCTTTTTTGTGCAGGCGGGTTTTTTTATTTTTATAATTTATTTTTTTATTGAATGCTTTTTAGTAGTGGTAGGATGTAAGCAATGGAACAACTTACTTTTATCACAGCTATTGTCAAGTATTGTATATTTAAAAAAAAAGAATGGTTGCTTACTAACTTTTTTAGTATAGTAGTCATAATCATATTATACCTTTTTGAAATGCTTAAGATGAGCTCTTTAATTTGATACCCATATTGTAGTATTCAAAACATCTTTTTTTTTCACACCTCTTTATTTTGACATCTCACAGCCGCCATGTTTGTTTTTTTTCAAACGTCACATATCTAAGAACACTTGGACGATCAAGACGAATCTAACGCCGTGTGAATTGTATAAATCCGTTCTGTGGATTGTGAGATATCAGGTAATACATACATACAAGATACGCGCGAAAAACATAACCCTTCTTTACAGTCGGGTAAAAAGTAAATATTGACTGCAAAGCTTGAAAGAGAGATAAACCTCGTGCGGCCTTTGACAGGCATAGTGCACAAAGTAGCGTTGTCTTTCTAGATAGTGGTCAATTTTGTGAGGTTATGGCGCAGTCAATGAATGAACCTAACTTCAATCCGCCCTAGTTACGTTGATCCAACAGTACTGTACAAGCATCAATAAAATATCCCGCCAAAATGTACTATGTAAGCTATCGTCTCAAGTTTCCGTCCCCCGTGGCTCATGATCTAAGCGTGTCGGTAGCGAAGAACAAAGATAATACCTATATATTTTATATGACTTACTTAAGAGATACGCGCACCGAATGTTTCGGCTCATAAAGTATAAAAGATTCATAAATTTGTGTTAGATATCGGGCTTTTAGGAACGCTGTTTGATTAGACAAAGTTCTATCGTTCTAAATGCTTTAAAAACACTGACCTGTAATAGAGTTCAGGGTTTTTTTTTATTATGGAAACTCTGCCGATGTCGACGATTCTGCCAATGTCAGATGTGCAATGGAGGAACTCGTAATTTTATTAAGCTATTGCGGGCCTTGAGCGTGGAGACCGAATCCAGAAATTCCGTAACGAAAATAACCTAACACCCCCCACTCTGACCGGCACAGCGGTGATACGTTTTAGTCTTGCGATCTATCGATGAATAGCAAAATTTTTAATGTTTTTTTTTAAATTTCAAAAAAAAAAAATTTAAAGAAATAAAAAAAAAAAAAGTTTTTTTTAAGCTCAATGGCTTGTGTTAGGAGTGGGTTCACGTCGCTAGTATAATGGGTAGGATTCGAACCCGTGACCTCACGATTGCGAGACCGATGCCCTAGCCATTACGCTACCGCCGCTTCGCAGTTTGCTTCAAAACGGCTACAAAATCATTGTTGTTCCCAAACGGTCTATGGTAAAATCATCTTCTAGGACGCCCTTAAACATCAATAACTCAAAAGTTACTTTATGTGGGTTTAGTCCTTTATGCTAAACTACGTCCACTCGTCTAGGTGTACCCAGAATTATTTTTAGAGTGGACAGCAGTATTTTAGATATAAAGGGGAGATTGCTAGACTCCAGCAATAAAACTGATGACAACCGTCTCGAAGGGGGTGGGGGGCGGGGATTAAAATCCCCTTTTCCTTCTCTTGGCACACCTGCACTAATTACACAAATATTTTGGGTCAGTAACGAAGTGAGGCTAGTGGAACTGGCTGAGAAACTTAACATTTATTTCATATCATTTGAAATCATTACATCCATCTATGAAATTCGTTTAAGAAACATATAATCAACCTATACGATGTCCCACTACTGGGACATAATCGCCGCCAGACGAGCGGATTAGCGATCGTAGTAAGGCTTTAAAATAAGCAGAGGACGCTGCAGCCCGTCCTATGATGTGAAATCCCTTAGTCGCCATAACCCAAAGAGTAAACTAAACCATAACCTCACTTTACCACTCTCTAGATAGAGAGTTTTTTTTTTTTCCTCTTCCCTCCAATATTAATCGATAGAGATTATGGCTCGCACATTATGTGCATACGCCAGTTTCAAGTATAATTTCTTTCTAGTTTTCTTCTTTCAATCACAAAGTCTCGCTCTTGTCCAGTTATCACGTATTTCAAGTATATTTTACACTGTTTTACACTATAAACGCGGTGCTGTAAAAATAGCGACATGTCAGTTTGCCGCCATTTTTACAACTCCGAAAGAGAGTTTGCTACTTTGTGGACAATACCTGTCAAAGAGACAGCCGCACAATTGTTTTATCTCTTTCACGCTTTCCAGTCATTATTTACTTTTTAATAAATGATAATATGACTGGACATCTGTCATACAGGTTTCGAACCTACTACGGATTCCAGCTCTCACAAAGGTATTATGCTATTAAATTGTTAGTTATTTTATGTAATAAAACATGAACCTTTTTGAGAGGAATAAATTATTATAAAAAAAAATGAAAGGGATAGCGCGGTCCAGGTCTTTAAGTCAATAGACGGCACCTACGGGAAGAGATGGATGGTACTATTCTTAAGCCGGTACCATACGGCGATCACATGTATAAAATTCGCTCAACAAACCTATAGTTATAACTTTCATAACATTTCAAAGCACAAAAATTAGTCGAATAACGCGACAGACGTCGTAAGGCGTCTACGAGAATGTGTCTGTCCTTAATTTTTTTTTTGGAATTTAGATAATGCAATATTGCTCTGCGGCACATTCAGTCTCCTGATAAAGTTCTCCGATCCACATAATAGGGGTAGGCTTATACCTATTGACTGGGTTCAATTTCAATATAAAACTATAGTAAAGCTCTAGATAGAAAAAAAGTCATCTTCACTTGAATCTGGAATTTGTAAGCCCTTTGAAAGTATGCCTATTGGAAAAATTATCAAACTGACGGTATAAAGGCATACCTATAGTCCACCGCAAGTCGACATGTCATTTTCGAATTAATTTTTCAATTACAAATGGAAATAAAAACAGAGCCAGAGAGGCGTTAATCGAATAAAATGACGTCATGATGCAAAACCGCGAATATGAAAATGTTTAATATGAGATTCGCAGTTTACCCAACAACGTCATTCCGACATCGCGTCTTTTGGTCTTCCCTGTTTCACTTCAAACCCCGACCGGCATGTGGAACTGTTTCATATAGCAACGTAACTAAAAAACTTCTAATTTCAATAATAATAATAACACAGTAGCTCCCTATTATTTGAAAGCAAACCAAACTGGATTACAATCCATTAAAAAAAGAAAAAAGTAGAAGATTATAAAACCTGTTCAAAAACTGCTTTAAAAAAAATCTTTATAACATTATCATCTTTACCATCTACTAAAAACCGGACAAGAGCATGTTGGACCATGCTTAGAAGCCGTTGCCGTATGAAAAACTCCAATTTGATGCATGAGCTAGAGCATGCACCAACAGAAGAGCATAAGTTCATGGCACTTACGCCCTTTTGTTGAGAAACGCAGTTTTTTGACAGTATACCCGATCATGTCCAAAATAATTTAGTTTAAAGTATTTTTAAGCGCTTCCTTTGATTCAAAGGAGACGGGGGGCGGGGGCACAAATTTATGCAACTTTCGGACCGATTATTTTCAAAAATATTCATTTAATCAAAAAAGTTTATTACAAATCTTAAAACGTTTTTAAAAGACCTGTCGCATGATGAACCACGTTGATATTTGGCCAAAAAAAAATTAAATCGTTTTTGAGTAAAATGCCTGTGATATACAGACGGACATGATAAAACTATAAGGGTTCCGTCATCCACTATTTTGGCTACGGTAGCCTAAAAACAATAAAAAGATTTAAACGATTAACTATTTTGACTGAACGACTATCATACACAGCCCATGATAATTAAAATGTTTCTGTGACTGACACATCAATAATCTCTTCAATATCATTAATTACGTTCATACCTAATAACTCTTTATTACCAACTAACCTTATTATTAGAAACATATTAATATTATAGTATCCCATAGCATTAGTTGAATTGTTATCCTTTACAAAATCATTTATAATTATTAACTTTGTGAATTATTTTGTGCATCGATCTCATATTTAGTAATCTAGGTTGTTTGAGCATGATCTAGACTCTAACCTAGTGTTTATATTTGAATAGTGTTTGTTTATCCCTTGTGAAGCGGGCGAGCTATACCTATAGTGATATAACTATAGAATACTAATAGATTATTAATATAATTAATTTTATTTAGAATAATCTATACTAATATTATAAAGGTGAAGAGTTTATTTGTTTGAACGCGATAATCTCAGGAACTACTGGCCCGAATTGAACAATTCTTTTAGTGTTAAATAGCCCATTTATCAAGGAAGGTTATAGGTTATATAACATCACGCTACGATTAATAGAAGCGGAGCAGCGTTGAAAAATGTTGCCAAAACAGGGAAAATTTAAGCAGGCGACGTTGCGCATGTCAGTTAATACGTCATTAAAGATGGCGTTCCAGTGTGTGACTTTGCAGTATTATAACCGACGAACACAGTTGCAGTTTTATGCCGGAATACACTTCATCACTCATTGTAGCAGCACCGCTTCAACACAGCACACAACTTGCAATTAACTCGCTACAGTAGGATCAACGTAACTTGACCGGATTGAAGTTGGCGAAAAGTGGTTGCGCAGATGCATTTTTTAAAAGTAATGGAATGGAATGTCGCTGTTATACTTCTATGTTTTAGTCTATAGTTCAACTAGGTAGGTATTTACCTTATGCTTGACGTTCGAGCGGACTTGCTGTGAGTTTATGGCCACGGTCGGTGTAACCCGGCCGAAATATGAGCATGATGTATTCAATCTCGTGTACATTTCCTATATTATTGACCTCTTTTTTTGCATCAGTCCTTTAATATGTCGTATAATATAATGGTGGCAGCACCTTACCTGCATATACAGTTTATAAACAGAGAAACCTTGTAAACATTGGCAATTTGAAAAGAGTGGCCACGAGTTTTTATTGCCTGTTCTTTTCTCGGGCTTTACCTATTGTTTGCGAACAGGCATTACAAGTAAATGTAGAATCAACTTTTCACAAGTGTAGTATTTTGCTTCATAAGTGAATAGATAATTTTTATTATTATTATTATTATTATAGAAACGTCAAGCATAAGGTAAATACTTACCTGGTTTAAACGCGTTTATTCCCGTGTCTAATTGCTTACATAATGCAACGCGTTAATTTAAAAGTTATAATTAGGAACTGAAGTCCCAAATGTGGAGCATGGTGCGGTGGCCGGTGGCGTTAAGATCTTTTAACAAGGATTTGGGTGGCACTGACACTACGGGCTAACGTGACTGGACTGGAGGTTTAGACAAGGTACAATCGTTTCCCTCGCGAACGCCGTTCTAATCGTTCGCAAGAAAATAAAAAAAAATCGGGCAAGAGTATGTTATACCATGCTCAGTGTAGGGTTCCGTAGTCCCCCCCCCCCTCCCATCCGAATAATGTGAGAAGTGGGTTCTCTGTTGTTTTTGTTTCATACTTACAACGTTATATCTACTTAATAATATTTTTTAATGGAATTTGTACGATAATTTTGTTACTTCTCATTTGATCAACTGTTACTCGTAAACTTATGAAACCTACTTAGTTGTTATTGCCTTGAATAATTGCATCAGCAAAAGAGCGTATTGTTAAGAAATGCATTTTTTCAGCAATAACTCAATAACCAATAACCGTCCAAAATAATTTTAGTTTTTAAGTGCTTATTAAACGCTACCTTTGTGATTTTTTCATATTTTTTGATAACACGGTTCAAAAGTTCAACAGCGGAGGGGACACAATTTATGCAAATTTCGGAGTGATTGTTTCCAAAAATATTCACTCGGTCAAAAACAGTTTTTTAGAAACCTTAAAATGTTTTTTAAAGACCTGTCGAATGATGTACCACACAATGATGTTCGCTGAAAAAAAAAATCTTCAGCTTCTGTTGCATGTATCGAGTGCCCCGCCTAAAAATATTTATTTTTATTATTTAAAAATTTCATTAATATTCATTGAGTAGTCTTTGAGTAAAATACCTGTGACATACGGTCAGACACAGACAGACGGACATGACGAAACTATAAGGGTTTCGTTTTTTCCACTATGGCTACGGAACCTATCATAGGATAGGTATTTTAAAAACGCTTAGTTTTTGGAAAGACGATTTTTAGATTTTGGGATCCGTTTGTAAAATATTAAGCTTTAAAGTGAAAATGTTTGTCACGTAACAAAAAAATATATATAGTGAAATATATATAAATATATAGTGAAATTAAAAGCAAAACTATCACAACTAAGTAGGCTTTATAAGTTTACGAGTAACAGTTGATCAAATGAGAAGTAACAAAATTATCGTACAAATTCCATTGAATAATATTTTAAGTAGATATAACGTTGTAAGTATGAAACAAAAACAACAGAAAACCCACTTCTCACATTATTCGGATGGGGGGGGGGGGGGGGGCTACGTAACCCTACATTGTGCGTGGCGCGACATACACTTGCCCGGTTTTTTTAAATGAATTACAAAGAAAAGAGAATGTACCATTTACACCAATACTTGCCTAGCTAACAAGTCTCCATTCAAATTGGCCTCCGTGGTCAATAATTTCAGCAAAAATATGATTTACTAACAACACAAAATAGCGAAGTAAAAACAGATTTTTTTAAAACCCCAAAATCACAAAAAGAAAATAATAATAATAATAATAATAAATATCTTGGGACAACTCACACAACGTTATCTGATCCCAAACTAAGCAGAGCTTGTACTATGGAAACCAGACAACTGATAAACATACTTATATATTTCTAAATACATACATATTATAGATAAATAACACCCAGACACAGAATAAACCATCGTGCTCATCACACAAAGTTTTATCCTGGGTGGGGATCGAACCCACGACCTCTTGCGTAGCAGTCGGATACACTCCCAAAATGACCATTGAATTATAAAATCGCAAACGATTTTTTATCGACATTGTAATGGGCGATTAGGCGGACGATTAGAGAGCTGTTTGCTGTAAAATGGCCATAATGTACCGGTCATATACCTACATATATGTACTCCCACTGATACAGCCCCTATGTACATACAGGGTGTTTGGAAGATCGATGCAAAGCCGTAAAGCGGAGCTAGTATAGACTATTTAGAACCATTTGAACTTTATTTTTAACAAATTTTATTAATTTGTGTAACCAAAAACCCAACATTTTGCAGTTAGTTGCGAATAATGGCCAGTTTAAAAGATAAACAATTAAAAATGCAACATTTAATTTTTATTTAATTTCATTAAAGTAATTTGTAAACAATCTAATAGAACATGATTAGGGCATATGTGAAATGAAATATATTTTATTACAGTAATTTAATAAAAGTTTAAGTTTTTTGTTAAATTATTAAATCCGTATTTCGACGACATGAATGGTGTTTTTTTTTTGTTTAAACATTTTTAATAACATGTCTGGTTGTTATTCTTTCTTTTGAGTCATTAACCATGCAGATAACTCAAAAAATATTGAAATTAGGGTCTACACTACTTTACTCTGCAGACCATTATTCGCAACTAACTGCAACATTTTGGGTTTTGTCATCAAAAATAAATAAAATTGCTACCAAAAAAAAGTTACACTTCGTCTAAGCCAAGTTTGGTTTAAATGGTTTTAAATAGTCTATACTAGCTCCGCTTTACGGCTTTGCGTTCTCATCTTCCAAACACCCTGTATATCTCCATACATAGGGGCACTATCAGTAAGGATACTAAGGATGTCAGCGTGAAATTTAGGTCTGGCCTATGTAGCAAAAAATATTCAATGGAGCTTATCTGAAACGGTTTAAGCCATCATACTTTGATTTTTAGCCCTTTACGTAAAAGGTTAGATGTTCTAAGATTAACGAATGTTTAAGCACGTCTGTTTGCCGCAATGAAGGCGTTTGTTTGACGAAAATCAGTTCAACCTTTTTGAAAGTACATATAGGTAATGTTTTTTATGTTGTGTGTTTGGCCTGGGGTTTTTAGTGTTGTAGTTTGCACACATTAATTTGTAAACGACGACGTGTGACGCGTGTTTAACTGTTTAAGTTTAAGTTGGGTAAACCGAGATTTTTAAGCTGCTTTTAAAAAAAATGGTTGTCTGTTATGTCGGTTTACGGACGATAATTTTAGGTTACGAAACCTAACGTCGTACGAACGACGTTATCGTCATAAGAAAACCAAATTGCATAGTTGTGTGAATAGAATAGAGATAGATGTGTCACAAGCTGAACGTTTAGGCCGATCGTGCCTTTGATCGCTTGTAACGCGCTTTCCCTTGCACGCTCGGCTCAGGCGGAACTTGACACTTTTTCGTGCGTGCAATCGTCAGAGACGTTATCACGTCAAAAACAAGTAGGTACCTGTAATACTGCGTTCAGACGCGCGGCAAGTACTTAACCCTGAAGTAGGGACAAATAAGGTATTCACAAACAGCCGAGCAGCATATTCACACTCTTGTACCTACTCGTGTCCGTGTTCGTGCCTGTTGAATGTCACTTTTAACGGAAGCGTGTAACTACAGCATAAGAAGGCATATACGCACACATGCATTACTCGTTTTATTAAAAAAATGTTTTTTTTTTTAAAGACGACTTCCGCAGTCTTGTGTCGCGGGGCACTTTACAAACATACAAGTCACGAACACAAAGTACGCGCAGACTCGGAACAACAATTTGTGGATCACACAAAGTGGTGTCCCGTGTGCGAATCGAACTTACGACCTCTTGCGTAGCAGTCGGACACTCCCACTGTGCCACAGAGGCAGTCAACATTGACTATGTACTTAAATAATATCAGTTAAAACAAACCAGCCCCGGTCATCTCGCCAGAAATTAATCCACACGAGTTTTGCTTTTAAAAATATTCACAAAGTCCGGTAAAAACTCGCCATTTTTTAAACGAACATAAAAATGATAAAACGGTCCGATACTGTGAAACAATTTGCGTTTGAAACTGGATAAGTATTAGAGGTGTTGAAATATTGATCCCGAATGGCGATACGCGATCGGCAGTGATTACTTGCCGAAGCAATTTTACAGTATTGAACCTCTTTATTGAAAACGACACGGCTCCGACACAAGATTTTACAAAAATAAGTCTTTATTTGCCTATACTAGGAGGCAACATCAATGACGCCTAATTACGGCCCCGGTTTGGCCCACCAAAGTCTCGGGTTCGATTCCTGAGTCTGGACTTCAAATTTTTCTATTTTTCAAAAATGCAATTATTGTATTAATAAAGTAATTGGCAAGAAATGCCTATAAAAATTACTATAAGATTCGGCCTACGACATCACAATTTGTTAAAATGCTCTCTGTAATGAAGCAATAACAAAAGCTGTGATAGTTCTTTAACTAGCAGCTAGATGTCGCAAGCGAAGGCCCATCTCGCTTGCAAGTAAGGATAGATAAATTTGAGGTCTAGTAACATAGTCCGCAGCACCTTACTGGGGGTAAGGTGCTGCGACTACCAAGTTTATAAACATTCAAACATTGTAAAATTGGCAATTTGAAAAGAGTGGCCGCGACTTTTTATTGTCAGGTTCTTTTCTCCGGCTTTACCCATGTAGAATCCCGACGTATCACAAGAGTTGTTTGGCATCCTAAGTGAATAAAGAATTTTGTTTTTTTTTTATTTACTAGCTTTCGCCCGCGTCTTAACCCGCATTAAGTTTGAACTGCCATTTTACCCCTTTAAAGATTTGCTTTAGACTTTATGACGGATGCCTACCTAAGAATCATTTCATTATGGGAGTGAAATTAAATGGGTAAGTGACATACAAATTTAATAATTTAATTTTTTGACGTAATAACGTCTTATAAATCGATGATCAAGTGCACGCATACAAAAGTTTCACGTAACAACGGTTAAGCTATTGATTGGTTGCTAAGCAGTCAAGTTATTGTTTTTTTTTTAAAGATGAGAAGAGCAATGAGGGATTGTGTCATTACTAGCAATCTCGTTAACCCCTTCAGCTAAGCTCAAAGGCTTGTGTTAAGAGTGGGTTCACGTCAGTAGTATAATGGGTAGGATTCAAACATGCGACATACGATAAAATTGGAACTTACGTTATTGACTGGTTGCTAAGCAACGCGAATGGCGATATGCCATCAATGTTTTCTTATGACTTTTCCACGTTAAATTATCGTCCGTAAACCGACTTTACAGACAACCATTTTTTGCAATCATTTAGGTTGTCAATATTCAATTACGTGTCTTATAATTTTTTTTATAAAATAGGTTTAAAAGGAAGTAGATTCACCGAATTTAATCATTTTATTCAGAAATATTTAAGTTTGTTTATCAGTTGTATGGTAGCAATAGTACAGGCTTTGCCTAATTTTGGGATCAGGTGGCCGTGTGTGAGTTGTCCCATCATATCATTGATTTATTTATACTAAAATATAACAACAAATTCGTGCCCTGAAGGTACGTAGGGTAGACCGGGTACAATAGTAACATTTTTTACATAAACTTCGATTGTGAGGACCCTATTAAGATTTAAGGAATGCAGGATGTAAATTTAGAGACTTAATTTCCCTACCTACAGGATTTTAAAGCCACCCTGTACTTAAATGGACTAAAACATGGTTAATTTCAATCTTAAAGTGATCACTAAACAGCGTTACTATTGACCCCAACACAGGGTCATTTGTAACAGATGTTTAATTCAAAATAAAACGCTGAATAATAAACAAATCAGTCTTTTTTATTAAACAATGAAAACTTTAATTCTTCTTTGGCGCATTTTTATATAAGGACTAGAATATTGTAAAATTACACATAAAATAAACTCATTAAACTAAATAGTCCGTCTTCTATGTGTAATATAACAAAAATACAGAGTTCCTTTAAACTAATGAAATAATTCTGTTATGCTTATCTTAGTAGCATGGCAATTAACACAAAAACATATGATTTAAAGTCGTAATCAACCACAAATATTCTACATACAAATCAAGCATGTTACAATTGCCCCGTGGTACAATTGACCCAAGATGTTACCCGACTGTGGCAGTCGAAAGGTAGGGTTATGTTTATTAATTATAACAATATCATAAAAATGTGAAAAATTATCCTCGGTCTGTTGTTTTGTTTCGGTGTCTTGGCATCTGTAAAATAATAAGGAAATTGTTATTCTTATACAATGTGTCCTGAACTTGTTAAAAAAAATGTTATACCTTAAAAAAGGAGTCTGATTTTTTTACGAACTAGTATAATGATTTTATCATATTAATGACATGACATATTTTTTATGCAAAAATAGATGTTATAAAACAAAGATAAATTAAATATAACATTTTCTTAACAAAATATGTTTTATAACATGTTTTGTATCTGTACGCATTCTTACAAATAATTCTTATATGAATAGGTATTAAAACAAATGGGGGCAATAGTACCACGGGGTTAATTGTAACGTTACAACCGACCCCGGCAAAACTGTTACAATTGTGCCCGAGTAGCCATTTTGGAGAAATAGTAAAAAAACTCCGGCACGGAAACGAAAGAAATGGTCAAAATATATCTTAATAGATACTCTAATCTATAATTAAACACGTAGTACTTAGAACTATTTGAAACGTGCTTCTTTTAGGAAGTAATAAAGCAATTAATTAGCTTAATAAAACTTACGGCGACGTCTTCGAATTTTCAATGAAGCATAGCACACGTCCGGCTCTCAATGGGCTCGCGGCTGATTGGTGAGTTAAGCCGCACACGCATAAGCCGTCGCCGCTTGCATTCACACATTGATACGTGGCTTAGTTATCGAAATATTGGCAACGTTACTATTGACCCGCGTTACTATTGTACCCGGTCTACCCTAAACAAAATCGTCCCGGTGTCGTGTCGTTGGACATAAAAAAGCTGATTAAAGAATGCTTGTGTACAATCGGATTTTTAATTAGAGACTATATTCGGGGGTCGCGTTGAAATATTTTCGGTGATTAATAAAATTAATTACAGCGTGGAGAGGTTTGTGGTGAACGAAAATTACTTGAATGTGTGCACGGGACGATTTATATGAATAATATTGTGTATATAATTTAATGGAGTAAGGTTTTTGGGTTTTATTTTCACAAGTATTATAACCGCTCATTATAATAAATTATTATCACTGTGGTTCTGGTTAATGCGATAAATGTATACATTTGCTCACTTTTTACCCGACTGTAAGGAATGTATGTATGTATGTATGTAATATTCTTTATTACCTGATATCTCACAATCCACTGAACGGATTTATACAATTAAGACGTCGTTAGATTCGTCTTGGTCGCCCAAGTGTTCTAAGAAATGTGACTTTAAAAAGAAAAAACAAACATGGCGGCTGTGAGATGTCAAAATAAAGACGTGTGAAAAAAAGATGTTTTGAGCAAAAAGCTTAAGCATTCCAAAAAGGTATAACATAATTATGACTGTACTACTAAAAAAAATAGTAAGCAACCATTCTTTTTTCAATTTTCAATAGGTATTTGACAAAAGCTATGATAAAAGTTAGTTGTTACATCGTTACACAAGTACTAAAAAGTTTTAAATAAAAAAAAATGAATGTAGCTTTTATGCCACTTGTCTAGCGGTAATATCTACGGTGTATCTATCGTTTTACAATTTTATGGGGGTTTCAACCCTAAAACTCCTTCTAGGTACGGAGAAACACAGACTTGTAGGTACGGAGAAACACAGACTTCTAGGTACGGAGAAACACAGACAGAACAGAAAACAGTGCCTTCACAAATATTCCACCTACAGTACGATCAACGTAACTAGGCCGGACTGAAGTAGGCGACAAGTGGTTGCGCAGATGCATTTTTTGGAAATAAATGGTGACAGGAAGCGGGGGGCGGGGGCGGTAACTAAACCAAGAGAATTAGAGATGCGATTACGCATTAAATTGTCATAATTAGTATTACTAATTCATGTTTTTTTGTATTTATTTTGGTAAAGAAATTGTTTTTCAAAGTTTCTTTAATATTTACTGTAACTGTTTTAAATTTAAACTTTTATGAACTCATTTAAATAGTGTTTTTATATTGTTGAATTAAAATGTTGTTAGTATTTTTAATCGATTAAACATATTTAGTCGTTTTCGTAAGTAATTTTAGGGTCGCATCTCTATGACATGCGCGAAAGTGATAAAAACCTAACTTCAATCCGGTCAAGATACGTTGGTCGTACTGTAGAGGCACTTACTTGTCTCACCAAACGGCGAGAAAGCGAACTATAAACGATTTTACTCTCAAGAAACGTACAACAGATGTTGATCGCATGTAATGAACAGAGATAAGTACATTAGTAGTTCATCAGGGGAAAACTAATAATAAAAGTAATGTACATCTATTGTACAGTCGCGGAATGAAACAGTTGGTCACCTTAAATACCAATTTTGCATGAACTCAATTCTTGATTTCACTGCCAAAACGCCATTAACTCGATAGAAAAAAGGAAATATATTACACTAGAACAACATATTTTCTAAACAATATCCTCTACCACAAGATATCAGAATATTTCTCTATTAAAGCTGTCTGTGGTAAACATGAATCTCAATTACTTTGAGTTCTTTGTTTGGTTGCAATGCGCTGGTATTTTAAACAAAGGGCGTATTACTGTCCAGTTGAAGCTATTGTTTGCTACGTCCGTGTGTTTGTTCAAAATACTACAAATAATAATGAGAATATGAATTCATATGCATTTATAAAGCCTAATTGCTAAGGCATCGGTGTCGCAATCGTGAGGTCGCGGGTTGGAATCCTACCCATTATACTACCGACGTGAACCCACTCCTAACACCAGCCTTTGAGTTTAACTGGAGAGGTTTACAAGATTGCTAGTAATGTGGGACCCAATCCCACATTGCTAGTGATCGTTGTACAAAAAACGTACAACACGACCTCCAGCTTAGGAGTCAGGGTCCTAACCACTGTACCAACAGGCCAGTCGAAATAAATATTTAGAGGAATTATTATAACAAGCTAAGTTATTACAAACCAAAAAACCCGACTGCTTAAAATGAATAACTGAAATATTTCGGTGCCAAAATCCGCCATTTTGTTTTAAAATATTGATGTATCTAGTGCTACTCTTACAACTGAGACGAATATAACGATACCTCTCTGTCTATAATCCATTATGACATTTAGGCTCTAGAAAGTGCCAAAGAAATACACATACATACATACACTCGAAAATTATAATCTTCCTTCTTGCGCAGACGGGTAAAAATAAAAAAAAACCTATTTAAAATGTATGTGTCTTTGTCACTCGTGTTTCCTCAGTAGCTATTTACAATAAAATCAATAAAGAATTCAACATTTATCGCATACTCAAACAGAAATTTAAAATAACTGAATGTCTGGACTATAATTAAATACAAAGATTCTTAAAAACCATTGAATAAATATCTCAGACAAACCATACACCCTCAGGGACGCATACACAACAAACACACACTCACACACACGCACACATGCATAACACTCACTTCCAGTTACGAAGAAAGAAAAAGCATTTATTTTTTACACAGTACATTTAGCCAAATCTTATTTACAAACTTAAAAAAAATCAGCATTGTGCTGCCTCTCCAGTATTGCTTCTGGAGTCAACGCTGGTTTTCAGTTCTGTCTCTCTTTTGAATACACTGTATGTACATTTAAGTACGTGACCACAGCCGTCGCAATACGGTCGAAACGTCGGGCAATAAACAAGGTATTTTAACTTAAATTATTCACGCGATTAAGACCCGTAATATATATATATATATATATATATATATATATATATATATATATATATATATATATATATATATATATATATATATATTTTCATAATGTGTACAAATCGCGAAAGTTTATCAACATTTATAAAGTATACGGCCTGGAAGGAAAAACGTCCCAAAAATATTTCTCAATTTTCTCCTGTCGTTACAAGTTGTAGATAAAGAAAAAGACACAGCTAATATAAGTTATTGAAGTTCCCATCTTCATCTAGAATCAGTAGCAAGATGCCACGGTTTATTAAACTTTTTAAATTTCTCAATGTTCAGATCAGTTTGCAGTTGTCAGAGTTATGAGGAAACGAAGCTTGTTTCATTACACTGCCAGTAATTGTAGCTAATATTCTATTTGTTGTTGATATATATTTTCCGTTGTTTCAATATTCCATTCCTTCACTAATATTATAAAGCGAAAAGATTTGTGTTTTTGTATGTTTTTAACGATTAAACTTAAAAAACTACTGGACCGATTTCAAAAATTATTTCACCATTAGAATGCTACACTATCCCTGAGTAACATAGGCTACCTATATATTAGACTGCCTCTGTGGCGCGGTGGGAGTGTATCCGACTGCTACGCAAGAGGTCGTGGGTTCGATCCCCACCCAGGATAAAACTTTGTGTGATGAGCACGATGGTTTATTCTGTGTCTGGGTGTTATTTATCTATAATATGTATGTATTTAGAAAAATATTTAAGTATGTTTATCAGTTGTCTGGTTTCCATAGCACAAGCTCTGCTTAGTTTGGGATCAGATTGCGCTGTGTGAGTTGTCCCAAGATATTATTATTATTATTATATCTATTACTAGAAAAAAAATGTGATTCCTATGTCCACCTGTGCGAAGCCGGAAAGGACCGCTACTCTACTATAATGTAGATGAATGATATAAATTTAATAGGGTATTATACCCATTTTTGAAAGGTATCCCAATTACATTATATAGTGGTAATTAGCCACTAAAAAACACAATATTTTTATTCAATCGATAACTGTCATAAAAATGCACTTAAATTTTACATTTTCAAATTTCCCGCGTAATTTGACAAAAACGCGGACGCAGTGGACTCCATATTTCTCTGTGGTTATGACGTCAGTTGGGTGTGTAAACAAATGTGGTGACGTTTTGTATGACAATTAGGTACGCCAGTCAGTTGACAGTTGACACTTTATAGTTTACACAGCAGTATGACGTAGTAACATGGTGGCTAATATTTCATGGTCTTATAAAACAGATTAAAAAACTGAAAACTTTGAATTGAATTTTAAAATTTATTTAGTTATTTTATGAACTAAAACTAACATTTCGGGCTGCTTTTTACCTAAACGATCTCAATAATATATTTATAGATTTTTTCTCATATAGAGTAAAATACCCTATTGTAGTGCGTTCGTTAGGGTCGCATAAAATTAAAAAAATGTTTTACTTCATTTTCTTTCTTCGCTGTAATAGGTAGTTTAAATAAAAATTACAAAACTAAAACCCGACACTGAAATGTTTTAGCGCCAATAATCCGTTTTTTTTTTCTATTTTTGATGTATGTACCTACCCAGTGTAACTCTCACAACTGAGTCGAACCTAATGACACCACTCAAACTCCATCAAGCTATATAAGCTCTAGCTAGAGCGTGCCAAAGAAGTATACACACATACATACAAACACTTGAAAAACATAACCCTCCTTCTTGCGCAGTCGGGTAAAAATTGGAAACCAAATTGAAATGCAAAACAACAGATAAAAAATAAATAATCAAATCTGATAATTTTGTATTGGAATTGCCACCACCGGGCAGGTGGTGGCAATTCACACAACACAATTTAGTTTTTGAGAGTACAAAGTTCACTACGGCCAAAGACTAAAGCATAGGGTCGTTTTCAAATCTTCTGGTTCCGATCCGATCCGGCGTCGGGTACCCGGCGCTAAGAAAATGGCCGTGTACGGTAGCTTTCACACGTTCCGCTGTCCGTCCGTTCCGGTTGCTGTACATTTGCGTCGAATACCTGGCGCTGGACCGTATTGAAACGAGTGGTAAACACCTAACCCCGTATTTATAAACGAGTAATAGCAGTGACATAAGTAAAAGTAATTACTCAAGTAACAGTTTCTATTTTATCGTTATGAAAATGTCAAACGTTAGAATACTTAGCCAAGCAATAGTCACCGATATCGTTACTTTAGTAATAGCTTTAATTAAGAATTTTATGTAGAGGTTATTTTTCATTATGAAGTATTTTAAAATTATGGAAGGGTTGGAAAATAAAAACCATTTATTTGGCGCTATGCCAGCCAGTGGGTAAATAATAATACAAAAATAATATACCATTTATTTTAGGCATCAATGGCCCACAGAAATCTATACCTTATCGACTAACAAACCTACAATAATAGAATAAGTGAAGTGCTAGTAAAAGTAAATACAACTATACAGAAAACTAAAATTGAAGAATATCGATTAAATCAAAAGTTGCTCCGATTCATTTCTGTATAATTAATTTTTAAAGTTTTAAAATGTATAGCTATTTTAGTTTGTCGTAATATATTTTTTGCTCTCTATTTTGCAAATTTATTAAAATCTTCTTTACGTAAAGGAACGTTTTTCGCGGCTCACCGGTTGATAAGTATTAAGTAATACCTACTTGGTTAGTTTGCTCAAGGAAGTAACGAATATTACTTGTCTATAAAATAGGTTTTTCTAAGTAATTACTTTTAGAACTAGCCGTGTCTCAATGAAGTAACTGCTAAGTAATAAGTAATGACTCGTTTATAAATACGGGTGGAGTAGGTAGTCAGTGATTTTACAACATCCCCTTATCGATATTTTTTCTTTAAAATGTTATTTACATTTAACATAACGTCACAACAAAACGTTCATTGTGACGCCCAACAGATGACGTTATACAGGTTTTATTTAACCCACATTTTGTATAAATCTGTCAACACAATGCGATGGTTTATTTTTGGAGTGCGTTTTGTCGCAGCAACATAAAGACCCGCGCCCACTCCTTTTTCCTCGTATACCTGTCCTGTTTTGAACCAACATTTTTTATATTTATTTTTAGACTAACCTGTATTTTCATCTACGATGCCCGAATATTTTTGGATGATTTTGCCTTCAATGGACAGAAAGGGGCTCTTTGCGTTGGAGGTTAAAATAGCCAAAAATATTCCGTTATCTGAAACAGAGGCGTTCTCAGGTTCAGGATCTCCGGAGGTCGAGGTTGGGGGCTTTGAAACGGTTTATGTTTTTTTAATTGTTCAAGAGAAAGCTTCCTACACCTGGATTGAACTCATACTTAAAATTAATTCTGGTTACCTCTATGGCATGAAGCTGTCTCTGATATCGCTATAATAATGTTTCCACCACAATAAAATTACAAAATTACTAGGTTTACGGTAATAATGTAGCAATCATTCCAAAATATGTTATTTTTATCATCCAAGCCTGGAGATCTGGCCCATAGGTTTCGAACCTAGTACAGATTCCAGCTCTCACTAAGATACTTAGAAAAGAAATAATATATTAATGTACTTTAAATACTGTACCTTTTTGAGAGAAATAAACAATATATTATTATTATTATTTCTAGTTATTTGGAAGTGGACTGGAGCCTAAACTAGGAAGGTCCTGTCCTATGGTTTTCTATGTCGTTATAATTAAGATTGTGTAAGTAGTCTTGCAGTGTGAGTTTACAGATAAATAAGTTTTAAGGAAATATATTTAACGATAAATCGATTTTGTCATACAAAAATGATGCAAGTTAATAATAGTGTCGTCTTAAGGCTGTGTTATATTTGACAGCTTCAAATGCCCGATTTAGTGGACCCTACGGTTGTAGGTAAGTTCACTGTGCCGAGTATAGTGAGGATGACAAACAATTGTCTTACTGTCAGAATGGTGCTTTCCTTGTAGAGTTTAGATGTCAAATAATGAAATGGTTTTCTTAACATTACTTTAAGCAAATACCTCTGACCGCATTCAACCTGTATAGGTCATCTCTTGCCCGCACCACCCCAGGCTGGTATGCAATAACTTATAATTGACTAGCTGTGCCCCGCGGTTTATTAGCCTATGTGTTAATCCAGGGTATCAGTTAACTCCATACCAAATTTTATTAAAATCGCTCAAGCTGTTTAGACGTGAAGAAGTAACTAACATACACACTCACGTACTCACAAACTTTCGCCTTTAATATTAGTGTGATTGGACCTGGGCGAACAGTCTTTAGATGAGGTAGCTTGATAACATTTTTGACCTTTTATCGCTGTTTCCATTTTAAGTAGTTTTCGCTATTGTAAGCTAATAACTATGGCTGGCCGTATAAACTTATGGCAGCTTCTCTGAAGCACAACACTTAACATTACTTATATATGTCATTGCAATTAGGAATAGAGTTAAGCGTTCGACATCATAAACAGACTAAAAACTGTTCCACTCAACTGAATATGACCGCTAGTAGAGGTACGAGAGGTCGCAAATCTTATGGACATATTCCCTATTGTACGTACTATAATAAACATAAATTCATTGCAACCAAACATCAAAGTTTAAAAGTAGGTACTCAAAACATAATGTAGAATGAAACTAGGCTATAACAAGTGACCTATATACTTCAGTGAAGGCTACTTCGTGAAATTATAAAGATCTTGTGTCCATGAGTTGTATCTCGAGTTATGTAACAAGTTATTTCATACTGAAGTAGAGCACTGTTCTGGTAGATGTAAATGATTAAATGCAGCAGATGTTACTTTATATGAAACGTTGTATTGTGTTATTAAATATTAGGTACAATAGGAACTTCAGCTACCGAGGTGCTGTTTCATACACATCTCTGAGTGGGGTTTTATAAGTTTCACGTGTTTGTTTGTGTGTATGTTCAAGTGCTACAAAGGTACAGATAGACACCTGTATGTGCCTTTGTAGCACCTAAACGGTTGGGCGAATTTCAATGCGGTTTCTTATTCATTAGAAAACTTGAAGATAAATTATTAACTTCTTGACTAACATTTCGGGATTTAAATCCTGTCTATTTTGTGCAAAATTTGTCTGTTTGAGGTAGGTACGTAAGTCTTTAAGTTTCGTAAAAACGGTTGTCTATAAGATTGTTATTCAATTTATCTGAACTATTATAGGTTTTGCCATAGAAAATTGTTAGGTGTTAGACGATGCTGTCAGCCGGCATTGCCATCTGTCATTGTCGTCAGCCGGGTCACCAACCACACTCACTAAACACACTGGTTCATTCAGAAAAAAATATTTTTGTAAAAAAATACTTGATGATTTTAAAAGAGTTGCCCATGAGTGTCTTGGCAGCTTCTTCTCATGAGCTTTACAATTGGAACTGCCGCTTAACCTTATTTTGTTTTTTTTTTCAAACAATCATAATTTTATAATTTTTTAGTATGTATTAATTTGACGTTTTAAAATAATCATTAACCTGATTTTACTAAATAAAGATCATTTGAGTTTGAGTATGGGTCAACTTTATGCTACGCTACAACAGTGTTGCTTGGTTTTCTCTCACATATTTTACATAACACTGGTGATAAGTTAATAACTGCCGTATAAGTCTGTTTGATCACGAGCACGAGTTACTACCAGCATCGTAGCTACCGCCATGTCAGCCGTATCTATGATACGGGCCCGGTAGGTTACAGAGACCTCGAACGTGCTTTTTTAGGAATTACACGCCCCCCCCCCTCCATTAGACACCAGGCCCCTAAAATATTTTGATACAGGACCCCTCAAATGCAACCTACGCCTCTGGTTACTATCTCTCTCTGGTCACTCGTAGATACGTAGGAAGTAACTAGAAAACACAAACAACAGCGATATACCGATTCCAACAAACAAGTATAAACATAATGTTCTTCTTCTTCTGCGTGAGTTGTCTTCATCTTGTTACATACTTGTCTTCTTTGTTATTTGCGAAAGTTTATTTAATAATAATAATAATAATATGCATTTAATTCAGACGAATCCATATTATGTTAGTAACAATTTACTTACGAACTAATGTTAGTATAACAATATAGGTATTTCATGGCACAGCATGTAGCCGCACCCAACGGCGCATCATCGGGGTCTCCCACCGATCTGTAAACACCCTTAGGATGGTATTGGTGCTGGCGCGGAGACGCGTCATCAGGGAGGCGTACCTTTTACTAATTATGGCTGCAAAGCCGTCAATTTGCGCGTCCGCAAACATACCTGATGCGCTGCACCTCCACGGCAACCCCAACAGCACCCTAAGTGCGTTATTGTATTGGACACGCAGGTCGCTGTATGCCCGCCGACCATATTTCACCCACAGGCTGCACGTGTAGAATGACTGGCAGTAGGCTTTAAACAGCAATCTTCACCGAGTTCGTACAACGTGCAAACCTGCGGGCCAGCATGTTACAACGCACAGACAGCGACCTGCGCTCCCTCTCTATATCCAAGTTATCACTTAGACCTTCGGTGACCCAGTGGCCCAAGTACTTAAAATTGTTTACTCTAGCTAAAGGTATACCAGAGAGCAACACATCAGGTATAGATGCGTTGCTGTTGCTCCCTGATTTAAAAACTAATAGCTCACTTTTTTCAACATTGTACTTAAGCCCGTGAGCCACCGCATACGACTCACAAATAGAGACGAGCCGTCTCAAGGCACTGATTGATGGGCTCAGCAACACCATATCATCGGCATAACTGATATTATTAAAACAAAGTCCGTCTACATGACACCCTATTTTAGTGTTGCTGAGCTCAACCATCAACTGATTAATATAGAGATTGAACAACCGGGGCGAGGTTAATCCACCTTGTCTTACGCCACAGTTCAATGTATACATATTTGAAAAGGAATTTAACCACTTTACTCTATTCTTTTATAACACAAGATCAAATGCTCTTGATAAATCCAAAAAACAGGCATATACAGGCGTCTTTCTATCCGTATAATATATACCACAGTATTTTTTTTTATTGCTCTTTTTATTTATTTTTTATTTAAATTTTGTATTGATTTATGATTTTGAATGTTTTCTAAATTAATTTATTTTATTTCATTTCTTCAGTTTTTGTCTGTATTATTATTGATTCTAATAGGTGATTTTAATACATTCAACTCTTATAGTTAATGCATGCTGTACCTACCTAATCTCTTATAAATAAGAAAACAAAAAGCGGCGGTAGCCTAATGACTAAGGCATCGGTCTCGCAATCGTGAGGTCGCGGGTTCGAATCCTACCAATGGGTAGGATTCGAACCCGCGACATAATGATACTACCGACGTGAACCCTACTCCTAACACAAGCCTTTGAGCTTACCTGGAGGGGTTAACAAGATTGCTAGTAATGAGGGACTCAATCCCACATTCAAAAAACGTGATACTATATTTTTTTTTTAATATTTGAATGCGATACGTATTTCTTGTAAGAGATTCATAACAAATAACAGCAACTATGGCACCGCAGTTGCCGTCGTATGTCGAATCTACTGCAAAGTCTCTCGTTGCTGTCCACGAACCTGTACGTAACTTTAGGGATTTTGAGTTACACCAGAAAATAACACACAAGATGACTAACCTATAATTTTTCTCCACAGCACGGCAACGCGACGACATCAAGCGAGACGTCGGTGGGGACGAACACGGCAACAGCCACCGCCACCGCCGGCCCCAGCAAAGGCCCGCCGCCCGCCGCCAAGTTCCGCCACGGTCTCTTGCAGCTCATGATTCATACCATCGATCCGATGCATGACGGTGAGTTAGGTACGCACCGCAGCTTTGCTTCACTTACACTAATGCTAAGAAACTACTTTTGGTGGTTGATGATAGAACTTAAAAAAAACGGGTTGCACTACGGGAGTGCCGGCAGAAGTAAAAACTATTAAAAAATATATTAAATCACAGATTAAAAAACAAAAATCAAAATATTTAAAGAAAAAAGGGAAAAAATAATTATTTGGACTCGAACCGGAGTCTTCTGGTTTCTAGACCGCCCGATTTCCCACCTGTCTTCCCAACAATCCACCAATCTTACGTTCCTGCGATCCTGACGCGAGTTTAACATTTCGTTAAACCCAGTACCAAAAAAAAGTGCACAACGCCCCTAAACAAGTTTTCACTTCAAAAAAAGAAGTTACAACAATTAGAATTAGACAAACTATGTACAGGTGCACTCTATTCTCCCAAACTCTAAATTCCATAGGACCACAATCCAAAATGGCCGAAAAATGATCTACACGAGAAGTAAGCCAACCATTTAACCAACTCTCCTGGCTACGAATGGTGGAAACTTTTATAAAATGGTCAGCCATGTGTTCAGTCAACAGAGTCACCATTGCTAAACTTCATGGAAAAAAGTCAATTCGAACCATACGTCGCATTATCCACGATAAAATCTTCTGAATGGCGAAAGATGTACACATACTCAGGAATTCTGAAGTAATAAAGTTTCTATCACCAACCATCAAAAGTACCCCATACCATAAGCATAAGCCTTACGTGAGCAACGCCATGCCACCATGATATCAGCAAAACCATGACATAAAGAAACCACACAAACATCTGAGTCGCTTGCATTTCTCACTTAAGACAGGGACAGACAATCTTCTAAATTATATCTCTGGATTCATTGAAAATTCCTGCCCATTTTGACCAATTTCCAGCACTATTTCTCCCAAATGGTTTAATTTTTACACATATTCAGCACAACATAACCAAAATGGTTAATAATGGCAATTTTTTTACAAAAAAATCATAACGGAGACAAAATTTAGAAATTTGATCCTTAGTATAAGTTAATTTAAATTCATAATCAATTTGCAAAAGCCCATAAGTAGCCCAAAAAAGGTTTATTAAAACAAAAGTGACATATCTAAGCAAAAATAGCACAATCTATCGAAAAATAGCACAAATAAACATGTTTCAGTGAAAAATGTTTACACCGCGCTTGGCTACCACAACACTCAGAATGCTATGATAGATTGTATCTGCAAATGATGATGAACACATTGTCACTGCAAATCATTGTAAACTATAAGCTTTTGGGCCTAAATATGAATGATATAACTATATGTATTTATGGCGCGGTGGGAGTGTATTCGACTGCTACGCAAAAGGTCGTGGGTTCGATCCCCACCCAGGATAAAACTTTGTGTGATGAGCACGATGCTTTATTCTGTGTCTGGGTGTTATTTATCTATAATAAGTATGTATTTAGAAATATTTAAGTATGTTTATCAGTTGTCTGGTTTCCATTGTACAAGCTCTGCTTAGTTTGGGATCAGATAGCGTTGTGTGAGTTGTCCCAAGATATTATATTATATTATTATTAGTATTTGGCATTGCCGATTTTTGTGATTACTTTTATTTTCAGCAGAACAACAGTGATATGTTCCGATATGCAATGGAGTACTATAAGGTGTGACGTCAGTTTATAGTTCGTATACTGGTTAATGTTTAAATCGGAACGCAGTTCAGTATACTGTCATCCACGTTTATATAATTTTACAGCTGTCCCGCCTCTTTTTTGTGAATTGAGTTTAATTGTTAATCTAAATCATTCTCGAATCCACTAGAACACACACAAAAAAATCATTTAAATCGACCCAGCCGTTTAGGAGGAGTTCAGTGATATACTTTAAAAATAAAATTTGTACATCTTATAATAATAATAAGAAAAAAACTTTATTGAACGTAATTATATTTAAAAATTGAATATTCAAGGTAATTATTAATTAAATTATTTAAATTTCTGGTTACTGTTGATCGCGTGATCAAAGTACTGAGAGCACCTAACCTTGAAAACACCAGTGCACGACGTCACATATATCCCAAGCATACTGCGGCAGTATCCTGTCAGTCATAATGAAACGAATTTCTCTCCAGTAAAAACACAGAACACCGCTCGCAGTGTATATCGGAACATACCCTAAGTATTAATATTAAGTATACTTATTATAGGGACTAGGAATATTGTTTTCTCCATGTAGTTCTAGCAACACATGATGATGTTTAATGGTTGGAGGTGATCAATCACAAGCATTACTGTATATTTATGTTCAACTCTCGTAATAATAAGAGAGAGAATAACGTACGAATAATTTAAGTTCCAGAAATGATATATTTCTGAGCCATCGCAATAATAGGTACCTACTTAATCAGTGTCAAAATTGGAACTTATTTAATTATTTATTTTATTAGGCACATAAAACAAAATACAGTCAATATGTATTACATGTTAAGTTCAGTTCGAGACAGTATTTAAAAGACACGTGTAATGACAATTTAAAAAGATAAAGTGCAGAAGGAATAAAATATAGTTTTAAAATTTACTTAATACTTAGGTGTTCAATTAATAAGCTATAACTGGTTCGTTCAGTAAAATTTATTTTTGTAAAGAAAAACTTGATGATTTTAAAAGAGTGGCCCATGAGTGTCTTGGCAGCTTCTTCTCATGAGCTTTAACACTTGGAACTGCCGCTTAAAAAAAAAAAATGAGGTCAAGCCTCATTTTTTTTTTTCAAACAATCATAATTTTATAGTCGGTGTGTATTAATTTAACGTTTTCAAATAATCAACCCGATTTTACGAATTAAAGACGTTTGAGTTTAATAAGATTTGACTTAATTCACTAAAATAAGCTAAGTTTTTGACATAATTTGTCTAACCTTTTAAAACTAGGCAATAAAATATTAAACACGTCCCGTGTCTTTTTTATTTTGTACTGATCAAACCTATTCGCTTATTATTTACTATGCAAATGCAACACCTGAAAAAATCGTTGGTAACATTAACACGAACTCCATATTTCAAATTTTGGTAAAATATTGCAGCGTTAGAATTTATAACGCTTAGGGGATTGGCACACTGCCACGCATAACGCTGGGGTTGCGTGGTGACGGAGACACGCCCGTGGTTGCGTCTAACTCTCTCTCTCTCTATCAGAATAACACTAAAACATGAGAGGACGCGTGTTTCACGCATGTAGGCGCGTAATCTGCAACGCATTCGGTGGGAGTATATCCGACTGCTACGCAAGAGGTCGTGGGTTCGATCCCCACCCAGGATAAAACTTTGTGTGATGAGCACGATGGTTTATTCTGTGTCTGGGTGTTATTTATCTATAATATGTATGTATTTAGAAATATATAAGGATGTTTATCAGTTGTCTGGTTTCCATAGTACAAGCTCTGCTTAGTTTGGGATCAGATAGCGTTATGAGAGTTGTCCCTAGATATTATTATTATTATTATTCACCCGCGGTGTTGCAGATCACACGCCTACATGTAGATAAACACGCGACCTCTCAGGTTTTAGTAGAAAAAGATAGACGCAACCACATCTTCGTCGTCGCGGAACCCGCTCCGTGATCCGTGGCAATGTGTCAATCGCCTAACTATTCCTTGATACGCTGCTGCCAAGTTCCAAGTAGAAGAATCACGCATAGCCAATGCAATTATAAAGCAAATTTCCTTCACATTAACTGTCTATCAATGAAAACCAATTTGTGTATTAAGCTTAGTTTTCCAACACGCAATCGAATCTAAAGTACAAAGAAAATACAAAGTTGCGCGAGTCAGCTAGTTGAAAATAAGTAGATAAACGATTACATTTCGACCACATAGTAAACAAGATGATTATTTGACTGATAAAATTATTGAGGTATTTGATTAATTCATTTTAAGATAATTAATTAAAATTATTTCATCTATACTAATATTATAAAGCGGAAGAGTTTGTTTGTTTGTTTGTTTGTTTGTTTAAACGCGCTAATCTCAGGATCTACTGGTCCGATTTGAAAAATTCTTTTTTTGTTGGATAGCCCATTTATCGAGGAAGGCTATAGGCTATATAACATCGCGCTACGACTAATAGGAGCGGAGAAGCGACGAGAAATGTTTCAAAAACGGGGAGAAATTACGCATACGAAGTTGCGCGGGACAGCTAGTTAATTATAAAATATAACATGGTCCAAAAACTATCCCATTGGATTGTGTTACTGATTCTGAGCAAACTACTTTCAGGTTTGCACTATACCTAGAATAACATTGTATAATTAAAGGAGTTCTTTGTTTGACCCAAAAATGTGTGCGTTCGCGATTTTCTCGAAAGCTAGTGATCCGATTTGGATATAGTTTTTGCTATTCTACTGCATATTTAAGCGGCGGTAGCCTAATAGCTAAGGCATCGCAATCGTGAGGTCGTGGGTTCAAATCCTGGCCATTATACTACCAACGTGAACCCACTCCTAACACAAGCCATAGAGCTTAGCTGGAAGTAGGAGTAAGTATCAACCACAAGACAGGAGTAAGTACTAAACTTTACAATATTGGTGATGTGCTTGTTAAGGTAGTAATCGGTTGAGCCGTTCTCAAATGATTTAATTGTATTTTTTCATGTAACTTTATTCAAAGGAAAGCATTATTGTTTCCTTGTCATTTCGTGCATGACGTCATTGGCGTGTCATTTGTTTTTTTTTGTATTAACACTTAGACCAATTTGATCTAAGGATTAACTATTACATTATTACATACATACATACATATCAACCCATATGATGGCCCACTGCTGGGCACGGGTCTCCCCAGTAGAACCTACTAGTATGTAGACCCTGGGGGTAATTGCCATAATCGCCACGCTTGGCGAGCGGGTTGGCGATCGCAGTAAGACTTTAAGTAGGTACTCCGAGGACGCTGCTGCCCGTTCTCCGGTGTGAAATCCCTTAGTCGCCTTGACGACACCCACGGGAAGAGAAGGGGTGGTACTATTCTTAAGCCGGTACCACACATTATTATGACACCTGATAAAAAATACCGTTCATTTCTATCAAAGACGATTTCTAACAATAAAAATAGTCCAAAACATGTTACTGTAAACTTAACTATAAACCTTATTTTATGTTTATTCTTTAAATTATTATATCTATACTAATATTATAAAGCGGAAGAGTTTGTTTGTTTGTTTGCTTTGTTTGTTTGTTTGTTTGTTTAAACGCGCTAATCTCAGGAACTACTGGTCCGATTTGAAAAAATCTTTTTTTGTTGGATAGCCCATTTATCGAGGAAGGCTATAGGCTATATAACATCGCGCTACGACTAATAGGAGCAGATTAGCGACGAGAAATGTTGCAAAAACGGGGAAAATTTACGCATACGAGGTTGCGCGGGACAACTAGTATTGTATAAAGTTAACCCTATAACATTTGAATTGTTACAAAAAGGTCAGATGTACGCAGTAGCCCTGACATATTTTTGTTACAATACAAATTCTGCTTGAAAGCATTTTCATAGAAGGTTAAAGGTATTTTATCTTTCTTGACAAGTAATACTACTTCACGTAAAATAGGGTTACCTTGTTTACTAAACAGTAACCACTTCTTTCTATAAATATTAATATTACTGTATCTTTTTTAAAGACAAATCCCGCATTAGGGTACAAGCCCTGTGTCGCGGGGGACTTTAAAAACATACAAATCACGGATACAAAGTACACCCAGACTCGGAACAACAATTTGTGGATCACACAAAGTGGTGTCTCGTGTGGGAATCGAACCCACGACCTCTTGCGTAGCAGTCGGACACACTCCCACTGCGCCACAGAGGCAGTCAACTACAGTAGGCAGTATCTATCTACTCTTTATATTTTTTGTAATAAATCCCGCACAACAAAGTGCTACCTACTACTAGAAAAAAAAACTTATGACTTATATCTATACAATATTATAAAGCTGAAGAGTTTGTTTGTTTATTTGTTTGTTTTAATCTAAGGAACTACTAATCCAAATTGAAAAAAAATGTTTACTGTTGGATAGCCCATTTATCGAGGAAGGCTATAGGCTATATAACATCATGCTACGACCAATAGGAGCCGAGCAGCAATGAGAAATGTTGCAAAAACGGAGAAAATTTACGTAGACGAAGTTGCGCGGGACAGCTAGCAATAATTAATGTGCATGTAACAGTAAAATAAAATAAGCAACTGTATACTCTATCTATACTAATATTATAAAGCTAAAGAGTCTGTTTGTTTAAGTAACTACTATAATAATCTCAGAAACTACTGGTCCGAATTGAAAAACTCTTTTACTGTTGAATAGCCAATTTATCGAGGAAGGCTATAGGCTATATAACATCACGCTACGACCAATGGGAGTGGAGCAGCAATGAAAAATGTTGCAAAAACGGGAAAAATTTACGCAGACCTTGTTGCGCGGGTCAGCTAGTAATCTTTATACTGCGTGTTACAAAATTGCCCTTAAAAAGAAAATATTTGTTCAACCGATTGTTTACCTTCTGTTAAAATAATGTATGAAAATTTAGTTTAATTGACGTGGTTGAGGTTACTAGGGTTGGTATTTTTTTCGGGTATAATTACATACTTTTTGTTCATGGGGTATTTTGTAACATCTTATATTTTGTAACATCTTGTTTGATGGGTGACTCTTGCGTCATACTCGTGAACGGGTGCTACTTGGGTTTGACTTGATCTTGTCATTATCATCTTATAGGCTTGATTTTAATTAATGGTTGTTGATTATAAATATTTGTATATTAGTCTACGGTGTGGATGGCACCATCAACTTACAAAAAATACAAAAGAGAATTCTTCTTTAATTTTTGAAAGTTGATGATCCCATTCACACCATAGGAAGCTAGTTAACCTAAAACTTGATTATACCCACTTTAAATACTCAGGTTACGTTCGTTTCATGTGTTTTTATTACCAAGTTCTTTTATCACGGCTTTACTCTTGCGAACTTGGCATTAAATGTAGAATCATTCTGTTCCAAATTTTGTCTGACATTCATAAGCCTTGCATTCTTTAACCTAAGTGAATAAAGTATTTTGACTTTATAAATGTAATAACAGTTGTATATATTTATGTTAAAATGTTACATTCTATTTTCTTTATTTCGCATGTTGCATAACCTATAAATTAAAATGAAGCATAGCAAAACTCGAGAACGGCTGAACAAAGTCGGCTATTTTTTTTTTCAAATATTTGTGTAAGTCCGGGGTCTTACAATGAGAAAAAAAAACCTTTTATATCTTTAAAATATAATAACTAAGAGTAGGTATATACAATCCCGAAGCACAGAACCTACAACATATACATATAAGAAACTTCATAAACTTCATCCCTTCTTCAGTAATGAAATCTTGCAAATCTATTTTGATCCTTCGCTTGATCGGATTATACTGAAATTGTGGGTAGGCCGCTAGGCGGGAATTCCCCTTTCTTCACAGGTATAAGTTGAAACAAACTTTTAATACCTATCTCTGCCTATTTATAATAGATGTCTGTGGCGCGGTAGGAGTGTGTCCGACTTGCGTAGCGCAAGAGGTCGTGGGTTTGATTCCCACACGGGACACCACTTTGTGTGATCCACAAATTGTTGTTTCGAGTCTGTGTACATTGTGTCCGTGACTTGTATGTTTGTAAAGTTCCCCGCGTCACCGGGGTTGTACCCTACTGCGGGAGTCGTCTTTTAAAGGAGATAAAAATATATATTTAAATATACACAAAATGGGGATCATTTTGTGTATATTTAAAAATATATTTAATCCCTATTTCCCTTGGTCATGAGATAACTAGAAAAGGATTTTATCGATTTTATTCATCCTTTTTTTGGTTGACGAATTAAGCGTCAAGAGATAACAGATAGACAGAATTACTTTCATATTTATAACATACAAGCTTTCGCCCACGGCTTCACCCGCGTCTTTATGGGTTATCGCGATAAAAAATATCCTATGTTCTTCCCCGGGATTCAAACTATCTCTATATTAAAATTCATCTAAGTCGGTTCAGCGGTTTCCGTGTGAAAAGATAACAAACAAACAGAGTTACTTTCACATTTTTATTATTACTAGTTTTCGCCCGCGGCTCTGTCTGCGTGGATCCTATGTCCTTCCCCGGGACTCGAACTATTTCCATACCAAATTTCATCTAAATCGGTTTAGCTGTTTGAGCGTGAAAGCGTAACAGACAGAAGACAGACAGACATAGTTACTTTCTCATTAATAATATTAGTATGGATAGTATGGATAGTATGTATGGATTAAGTATAATTGTGTTGTACCTACTTTATGGTATCTTTATAGAATTTTATAAGCTACGGGTCTTAATCATGTCTCGACGTTTCGACCGTATTGCAAAGGCCGTGGTCACGGATAAAGTCTATCCGTGACCACGGCCGTTGCAATACGAAACGTCGGGTAATAAACAAAGGTATTTAGCCTTAAAATAAAATATTTACGCGATTAAGACCCGTAGCTTATAAAATTCTATAATGTGTACAAATCGCGAAAGTTAACGAACATATATTTATGGTATCTGTAGAAAAAATATGCGTAGATATAGTAATCTGTCGCAACATCAAGCAAGAAAGTGAAGTGCATTTGAGGTTTAGTAATATAAAGTACTAAATTTTCAATTTTGAGTACTTTTTGTTACTGAAGCCTTGCATGTGCTATATTCTACAAGCAAGTCCTCAAGACACGACGAAGAAGAAGAAGAAGGGAAGATATTGAACAACTAGTTAAAGTATACAAAATAACGTAAATAATCCCCTAACCTGTAACTGCTATATGAATAAATTCAGTTTACGTACTATGGTTATTACTTGCGTGAGTTTCATGGCGTAATGGTTGCAGCACCCTGGCTTTACTGTATACTATAAAAATGGCATTAAAAAAAGTGACCATGAGTTTTTATTGCCAAGTTCTTTTCTCACGGCTTTACTCTTGCGAACTTGGCATTAAATGTACAATTATTCTATTCCAAATGTTGCCAGACGTTCATAAGCGTTGCATTTGTAACCTGAATAAATAAAGTATTTTAACTTTGAGTTTGCCTTTAATATCATAAAGACGCATAAAAAGTTATTATTTTATTAAACTGATATATTTATGGATAAGTTTATTAACATACGCATTATCCATAGAGTCCAAAATTTTTGGCTCCAAAACGACTACAAATACACGGTGTATTCCTAACATATTTGGCTATAAAGTGATAAAACTTATACTTTAGAAATTATATTATAAGTAAAAAGATAATAACACGACAAAGAAATAGTATAATTGCCTTGATATGAATAGAAAGGTGTGGTCACATTCAAGAGTTGACATGTGTCAATGATACTGAATACAATACATAATTATATCAAAATCATAATATAATAATATACCTACCTTAAAATTTTAAAAAAGTATAACTTAAAAAGTTGTGTGGTACCGGCTTAAGAATAGTACCACCCCGTCTCTTCCCGTGGGTGTCGTCAAGGCGACTAAGGGATTTCACACCGGAGGACGGGCAGCAGCGTCCTCTGCGTACTTAAAGCCTTACTGCGATCGCCAACCCGCTCGCCAAGCGTGGCGATTATGGCAATTACCCCCAGGATCTACATACTAGTAGGTTCTAATGGGGAGACCCGTGCCCAGCAGTGGGCCATCATAATGGGTTGATATGTATGTATGTAAAAAGTTTTGTGCCATAATATTCCAATCGAATTCGGCACCAGGGGAGCTAATACGTATGTCATACGCCGTCCGCTACTGAAATTTTACAGAAAGAAGACGCTATAACTATCTAATTATAATGTAATCATATATGGCACATTATACTATCCGTAGCTGAAATTTAATCACACTTTTCCGTTACTCGTTATATATATGTATTTTTTTTTGACGTAGTAACGTCAATAATTGATGAAATGAAATTAATTGATTTATTTGTTAAATGTTGTTAATAGAGGTGATTATCAAAGTCAAAGTCAAAGTCAAAGTCAAAGTCAAATATCTTTATTTCGTAAAATCAGGTTAATGATTATTTGAAAACGTCAAATTAAAACATGGTACTAAAAATTTTATAAAATTATGAATGTTTGAAAAAAAAAAAACAAAATGAGGTTAGGTGGCAGTTCCAAGTGTAAAGCTCATGAGAAGAAGCTGCCAAGAAACTCATGTGCCACTCTTTTAAAATCATCAATTTTTTTCTTTACAAAAATAAATTTTACTGAATGAACCAGTGTGTCTGGTGAGTGTAATCGTTTATAAAATAAGGATAACTAAATAATAATACTATTAGTAACTCTAAAATGAGTATATATAAACGTATTCAGCAAACACAATACTTCACTTCTTACAAAGTAAATATGTATATATACATATAATCATAAAGTACATTTTAATAGCCTGTGAGAGAAAGCAGTTCAATCCCAAGCGTTTTTGTCTTCCATATAATCAATTATTGAGTAGTAACTTTTCATACACAATTTTTTCTTAATGGTACACTTAAATTTATTACGACTTAATTTTTGAATGTCGCTAGGGATTTTATTGTAGAAACGTATACATTGGCCCCGAAATGATTTGTTTACTTTTTGTAACCTTGACGCTGGTACAACAAGTTTATGTTTGTTCCGCGTGTTAATATTATGTATGTCACATTTCTTACAGAAACTATCAATATTTTTGTGAACATATATAAGGTTTTCATAGATATACTGACATGCAACAGTCATGATATTGATTTCCTTAAATTTTTCTCTAAGTGAGTGTCTACTACTAAGATCGTAAATTGATCGAATAGCCCTCTTCTGCAGAACAAAAATGGTTTGAATGTCGGCAGCATTCCCCCACAGTAGAATACCGTACGACATTAAACTATGAAAGTAACTAAAATAAACTAATCGCGCTGTTTCAACGTCTGTTAGCTGACGAATTTTTCTAACTGCGTACGCTGCAGAACTGAGTCTATTAGACAATTCACTTATATGTGGGCCCCACTGAAGCTTAGAATCTAGAGTAATTCCTAAAAACTTTGTGGTCTCTACAGGGTTCAACTCATCTTCTTTTATTTTTATAGTGGTTTTTACTGGTTTCACGTTAGGTGTTATAAATCGAATACATTTAGTCTTGCCCTCGTTTAAGAGTAAATTGTTAACATCAAACCAGTTAACCACTTTTGAGATAGCCATATTTACATCTTCAAAGTCTTTTTGCTGGCGTTTTAATTTAAATAAGAGTGATGTATCATCTGCAAACAGGACTATCTCATGATTATTATTTACTAAATATGGTAAGTCGTTTATGTAAATTAAAAACAATAACGGCCCGAGAATAGAACCCTGTGGGACTCCCATTTTGACCACAGACCCCGGGGAGCGTTTACCATTAACATCAACTTTCTGAATCCTGTTACTCAGATAGGACGTAAGAAGATTCAGAGCTGTGTTTTTAATACCATAATGTTGCAATTTCCTGATTAATGTTTCATGCAGAACACAGTCAAATGCCTTAGATAAATCACAGAAGACGCCTAAAGCATCTTGCGATTCCTCCCAGGCGTCAAAAATATGTTTTAAAAGCTCCACACCAGCATCGGTTGTAGAGCGACCCCTAGTGAAACCAAATTGCTTAAAGTGTAATAATTTATTTTTGTAAAAGAAGTTCTGCATCTGATCATATATTATTTTTTCAAAGATTTTACTAAATGTTGGTAGTACTGATATGGGTCTAAAATTAGTGGGGTCAGACATACTACCTGATTTATACAATGGTATTACTTTACTATATTTCATTAAATCAGGAAATACACCACAATCTATACATTTATTAAATATAAAAGCCAAGTCCTGCGCGATAAAAGAAATTATAGACTTAGTAATCACAACTGAGTTACTCCAGAGGTCGGTAGTTTTCTTAACATTAATAGAATTAAAAGCTTTTATGACATCTATATGTGTAACATAATCAAATTGAAAAGTGATGTCACATTTATTAACATTTTTAATCAAGATAGACTCAGCTGCAATAGGTGAGGAATTCAATGACTTTGTAGTGGAGACTGGAATGTCAGTAAAGAATTTTTCAAATGCAGTGGCTACTTCTATGTCCGATGTGATGGTTTTACTATCTATTTTAAGACAGTAATCATTATTCTGACTTCTGACTCTTCCGGTCTCACTATTTATAATATCCCAAGTCATTTTAATTCTATTATCACTGTTTTTAATTTGTGAACTAAGGTAGCAAGCTTTTGCTGTTTTGCAAGTCTGCCTAAATGTTTTAGCATAATTTCTTACATAAGCTTGAAATCTTTCACAACAGTTATAATTTCGTTCATCATACAGCTCATATAATCTTTTTCTACTTTTATGTAGGCCGACAGTAGCCCACTCACTAAAAGTTGCATTCCCCTTAACCATAATCGTTTTGGGAGTGAAAACCGAATCGAAATTATGACAAAATTTATTAAAGAATGTTTTATATAAAATGTTAGGATCACTGTCCTCATTCAACAGTGGAGGGTTACAAATGAGGCGGCTTTTGAAACTCTCAAATCGACTCTGTCTGTCTGTGATCTGTACTAATATTATAAAGCTAAAGAGTTTGTTTGTTTGAACGCGGTAATCACAGGAGCTACTGATCCGAATTGAAAAATTCTTTCACTTGGAGTAATATTTATAGGCATTTCTTGGCAATTATATTCGGCCTGCGACATCATAATTTGTTAAAATTCACATATTCGATGATTTTTTATCAGGTTTAGGGCCTAAACTTCACAACAAACAACGATTTTACTCCAGTACAATAGTATGTAGGTGGTTAAGCTTATAACTCCAAAAACAAGCGGTAGGTGATTAAAGGTTCATATATTAAATGTTTTCCAAAACTGATATTACAAAGTAATTTAGTGTTATGTAAAGAAGCTACGAGTGGGAAATTATTAGTATATTACAAATCACCATTTATAAATGTTACTTTATTCGTTACAACCAAAACACTAGTTATTTCATAATCGGGATTGAAAATCTCGGGCACATTGTACGAGGCGCCGTTGTTGACCTAACCTTGACCCTAAAGGTTGGCTACGTATCGATTTAACTGTTTTCGTACGGTGAACAAACACACCGTGCTATTTTTATTAATATATTTCGATGTATTGTAAGTTTTCAAAATAAAATTTCGTGTTTTAATATTGTATTGTATCTATTTTGCGGATTTGTTGAATGAAAATGTTAGTAGAATTTGTAAATGTATTTATTTGGTTATTTATTGTGGGGTATCTCTGAAACTATTAGGTTAATTTCAGTGAAAATTGGTAACCTATACCTTTGGTATACATTATCTCTATATCCAATATTCCTCCTCTCCTGTTTAGGGTTCCGTAGTCAAAATGGCAAAACGGTACCGTTATAGTTTCACCATGTGCGTCCGTCCGTCCGCAGCTTTAAATATTTTTTTAGGGTAACCTCCTTTATACGTAAAGTGGGGTTGTGTTTTTTCTCACCTACCCCATCGTGTGGTTACGCCACGTCCGTCCTTCGGTCCGTCCGCACCTTTGCTTAAAGACTGTTAGTGCTAGGAGGCTGTAATTTTGCATGGATACACATATTACTTACCCCGACAAAGTGAAAGAATAAGTGTAAAATCTTGAATTAATAGAGCTTAGAGGTTGGAAAGGTGATTTTTAGATTTAGGGATCCGTTTGTAAAATATCAAGCTTTAAAGTGAAAATTTTTGTTAGGGTCAAGTGTCCCCCCCACCCCTTGCCAGCTAAATGTTTGATACTGGATTTGTGAAAAAAATCACGGTAGTATTATATATAATGAAATTAAAAGGGAAACTATCACAGCCAAATAGGCTTCACAAGTTTACGAGTAACAGCTGCTCAAATGAGAAGTAACAAAATTTTCGTACAAATTCCATAGATAAATATTATTAAGTAGATAATTATTATGACAAAAACAACAGAAAACCCACTTCTTACATATTATTCAAATAGGGAGAGACTACGGAACCCTACATTGTGCGTGGCCCGACATACACTTGCCCGGTTTTTCATAATAGCGCATATTTTTACCCGACTGCAAGAAAGGGTTATATTTTACGCGCGTATCTTGTATGTGACATACATACAAGATTGAGTTATATTCTTTATTACACTAAACGGATTTATAATATAATTAAGACGTCGTTAGATTTGTTTTGATCTCCTAAGTGTTCTTAGATAAGTGATGTTTGAAAGAAATAAACATGGTGCCTGTGAAAAAATCAGTTGTTTTGAATACTGCAACAACAATATACACAAAGTATATTCCTGTGAATTGAGTAAAAGGTAAACAGAAGCTAGTTTAAGCGTGTTAAAAAATTTAAGCTCTAATACAACAAATTCAATTTTTGAAAGATAGAAAAATTTGAAGTCCATCAGGAAACGAAACCGAGACTTCTGTAGCCAAACCGGGGCCGGAATCGAACCACCTATCTGGACTATGTGTTTATTATATTATATTATACTTATTATATTAATCAAGTAATTGGCAAGAAATGCCTATAAAAATTACTATAAATGTAAACTTTGTTAAACAATTAATAATAATTGGCCATTTAAAAAGAGTGGTCGTGAGTTTTTACTTTATTATTAGTGTAGGTACTTTACTACTACATAATGAACTTGGCAGAAACATACGAGTGAATAGTGTAATGTAATAAAATAATTAGCTAAATAATTAAATAAAATAGTATGGGATTACAATTACAATAGATAATCTATATATTAATACGGGAAGGAAAAAGGTTGTACCCCTTTGAACGAGAATTACGCGAACGGAGGAGTATGAAATTTCGCACACTCATCTATACTAATAATAAAAAGCTGAAGAGTTTGTTTGTTTGAACGCGATATCTCAAGTCTAAATTGAAAAATAACCTTACTGATGGATAGCCCATTTATCGAGGAAGGCAATTACATCACGGTATAACCAATAGGAGCAGAGCAGCAAAAATATATATTCATACTTAATATTATAAATGTGAAAGTAGCTCTGTCTGTCTGTTACGTTTACACGCTCAAACCGCTGAACCGATTTAGATGAAATTTGGTATGGAGATAGTTCGAGTCCCGTCTTGCGAACTTGGCATTAAATGTACAATTATTCTATTCCAAATGTTGCCAGACGTTCATAAGCGTTGCATTTGTAACCTGAATGAATAAAGTATTTTAACTTTGAGTTTGCCTTTAATATCATAAAGACGCATAAAAAGTTATTATTTTATTAAACTGATATATTTATGGATAAGTTTATTAACATACGCATTATCCATAGAGTCCAAAATTTTTGGCTACAAAACGACTACAAATACACGGTGTATTCCTAACATATTTGGCTATAAAGTGATAAAACTTATACTTTAGAAATTATATTATAAGTAAAAAGATAATAACACTACAAAGAAACAGTATAACTGCCTTGATATGAATAGAAAGTTGTGGTCAAATTCAAGAGTTGTCATGTGCTCATGATACTGAATACAATACATAATTATATCAAAATCATAATATAATAATATACCTATCTTAAAATTTAAAAAAAGTATAACTTAAAAGTTTTGTGCCATAATATTCCAATCGAAATCGGCACCAGGGGAGCTATAATACGTATGTCATACAACGTTCGCTACTATTCTTTTTTCAAAAAGAAGTCACTATAACTATCTAATTATAATACAATCGTATAAGGCACAATATACTATCCGTAGCTGAAATTTAATCACATCTTTTCGTTACACGTTATATTTATGCATATATATTTTTTGACGTGGTAACGTCAATAATTGATGAAATGAAATAAAATTGATTTATTTGTTAAATGTTGTTAATAGAGTTGATTATCTGTACTTATATTATAAAGCTGAAGAGTTTGTTTGTTTGAACGCGGTAATCACAGGAGCTATCCGAATTGAAAAATTCTTTCACTTGGAGTAATATTTATAGGCATTTCTTGGCAATTATATTCGGCCTGCGACATCATAATTTGTTAAAATGCTCGCTATAGCGAAGCAATAACAAAATCCGTGATAGTTCTTTAACTACCAACTCGCGAGCATCAAGGGATAGAAAAATTTGAGGTCTAGTAACATAGTCCAGATAGGTGGTTCGATTCTGGCAACGGTTTAGCTACGGAAGTCTCGGGTTCGATTCCTGGATCTGGACTTCAAATTTTTCTATCTTTCAAACATGTAATTATTGTAATTCTTTCACTGTTGGATAGCCCATTTATCGAAGAAGGTTATAGGCTATATAACATCATGCTACGATCAATAGGAGCGGAGCAGCGATGAGAAATGTTGCAAAAACGGGGAAAATTTACGCAGACGAAGTTGCGCGACAGCTAGTCTGTCGTACCCCGGAATAAATTCGGTGTTTTTATGTCAGGTTTAGGGCCTAAACTTCACAACAAACAACGATTTTACTCCAGTACAATAGTATGTAGGTGGTTAAGCTTATAACTCCAAAAACAAGCGGTAGGTGATTAAAGGTTCATATATTAAATGTTTTCCAAAACTGATATTACAAAGTAAATAAGTGTTATGTAAAGAAGCTACGAGCGGGAAATTATTAGTATATTACAAATCACCATTTATAAATGTTACTTTATTCGTTACAACCAAAACACTAGTTATTTCATAATCGGGATTGAAAATCTCGGGCACATTGTACGAGGCGCCGTTGTTGACCTAGCCTTGACCCTAAAGGTTGGCTACGTATCGATTTAACTGTTTTCGTACGGTGAACAAACACACCGTGCTATTTTTATTAATATATTTCGATGTATTGTAAGTTTTCAGCATAAAATTTCGTGTTTTATTATTGTATTGTATCTATTTTGCGGATTTGTTGAATGAAAATGTTAGTAGAATTTGTAAATGTATTTATTTTGTTGTTTATTGTGGGGTATCTCTGAAACTATTGGGTTGATTTCAGTGAAAATTGGTAACCTATACCTTTGGTATACATTATCTTGATATCCAATCAAAAATCCCCCCTCCTCTTTTACATAATAGCGTAAATTTTTACCCGACTACAAGGAAGGATTATCTTTACTAGCTGACCCGCGCAACTTCGTATGCATAAATTTTCTCCATTTTTGCAACATTTTTCATTGCTGCTCCATTCCTATTAGTCGTAGCGTGATGTTTTCTAGCCTATAGCCTTCATCGATAAATGGGCTACGGAACAAAAAAATATGTTTTCAATTCGGACCAGTAGTTCCTGAGATTACCGCGTTCAAACAAACTCTTCAGCTTTATAATATTAGTATAGATTACCTCATACCTTTAAACCACTAAATGGATTTATACAAGGTTATTTTTGGTATAGTGCAAAGCTCAGACACCTCAACAAGATATTTATTTCAAGAAATAATATTAAAAAAAAGAAAATGATAATATTGAAAACTTTCAGATTTATAAGCCATTCAAGTTGTCTTGTGTTCTTCGCGCTTCGCGCTATAGTGCTCATTGTGTCCTGTAGTACTCGTACCTACGTAATCCATAGTAATTATCAAAGAATAACTGATAATCACATTTCACATTGTGAACAGGATTTGGACTGTAAGAATAATAATTTAATGATTGATTAATTAATTAATTTAAAAATATAACATGTTCCAAAAACTACCTTATTGGATTGTGTTACTGATTCTGAGCAAACTACTTTCAGGTTTGAACTATACCAAGAATAACGGACGTTATTAGATTTGTCTTGACCGCCCAAGTATTGTGAGATGAGTGATGTTTGAGAAAAATAAACATGGCGGCTGTGATATGTCAAAATAAAGAGGTGTGAAAAAACAAGTTGTTCTGAATACTGCAATATGGGTATCAAATTAAAGTGGACCATCCTAAGCATTTAAAAAGGTGGTTTTCACCAAATTTAATCAATATTCATTAAGGAGAAGAGTCTTTGAGTAAAATGCCTGTGACATACGGACGGACAGACCGACAAACAGACACAAAGAAACTATAAGGGTTCTGTTTTTGCTATTTTGGCTACAGGACCCTAAAAAGTTCGTTAGCAAGCAATATTTTATCAATTTTCAATCTGCCAATATAGCTATGATAAAAGTAAATTGCACACAAAAAAGTTAAAAAAAATAATAATAATAATCGAGATTCTCTAACGATTCCGACTGCATGATATTATACGTAGCATGTAGGGGATCTTGTTTCCATCTTTTTTGGGCAGGTGGGATTTTTATTTTTTAAATTTATTTATTGTCTTTGTCCAGTCCCTTATTAAAAAAAATAAAAAAGATAAAACATTTTATCATACCCGACGTATATTCTCGTGAATTGAATAAAAGTAGAAGCTAATATAAGCATCTTAAAAAATGCAAACTTTAATAATTGGAAATTTAAAAAGAGTGGTCGTGAGTTTTTATTTTATTATTAGTGTAGGTACTTTCCTAACATACCCTACTACTGCATAATGAACTTAGCAGAAACACACGAGTAAGTAAATAATATAAAAAAATAATTAGATAGATAATAAAATAAAATAGTATGGGATTACAATAGATAAGTTTTTAATGAAGAATAAAAACAACTTAGGATTATTTAAAAAGCGACTTAAATTTATAACACAGAGTTAAAAAGAAAGATCGGATTGCATTTAATATACTGTAAGGGATAGGCAACGGCGGGCGTGTAGCGGCGCCGTAGCAGTTATTAAACAGCGGCGCCGCGCCACTGTGACTGCGTAGCAGCTACGCATCCAGCGGCGTGCGTAGCGACGCCGTGGCAACACCGGCTGAGGATCGGCTGTTGGACTCTAAATCAGGATAGAACACGGCGCGTATGAGGCGTTGCGATAAATAAGTAATGCTGCTAATGAGTTGCAGAGTCGTCAGAGTTCGTGGAGTTTCTTCCTCCTTTTCTTTTCAAATCCCTAACCAGACTATATACAAGACTGACTCTTATCTCCATTTTTATCCTTAAAGAACATTCAGGAAGAATCCAAAATGTTTAAAGTTAACCAAATTTAAATTATAGGTAATAACAATATTAATATCTTGGGACGACTCACGCTATCTGATGCCAAACTAAGCAGAGCATGTACTATGGAAACCAGACAACTGATAAACATACTTTTATATTTCTAAATACATACATAGGTATTTTACTTCTTATGAATTGGGATGATGACTACACTAATAATTAAATTAAATTATTTTTTAGTAATCAGGCAATAGTACGTCAAAACGAGAACTGAATAAATGTGTTATTCAGCACTTTAAGGGCTCTAAGAATTTAAAATCATAAAAAAAAATGATTTGAGAATCCTGAGTAGTGACGTGACGCCTCAGTATTCCATATAATTTTCTAAAGAGCATAACGTTTTGAAATTTCTTAAAAATATAATGATTTGACAGTCATCATCCCCATTATTGCAACATTATAACCAGATGTGTAACAAAACTATTAGAAAAATATACATAACCTACTTTAACAGCCTCTTTATTCTAAATTATAAAAATATCACAGACATGATAGAATGACAATCAACAGTCAAATTTTATTTAATAATTTTACTATAAGAAAGAATTGTTGTGAAAATTATACAGTTAAAGTGTACAATAAATAGTTGACACTGGCAGAAATTTGCCCATATAACGGCTAGATTGCCATAAAGAAAAAGAATGAAAAAAAAATGGAAATGACATAGATAAAACCATTGACGTATAGACCAGGACCGCGCCATACCTTTCAATCAAAAAGTAAATATTGACTGCAAAGCGTGAAAGAGAGAAAAAACTCGTGCGGCCTTTGACATGTATTGTCCACAAAGTGCCTCGGTGGCGCGGTGGGAGTGTATCTGACTGCTACGCAAGAGGTCGTGGGTTCGATTCCCACACGGGACACCACTTCGTGTTATCCACAAATTGTTGTTCCGAGTCTGGGTGTAATTTGTGTCTGTGACTTGTATGTTTGTAAAGTCTCCCGCGACACAGGGCTTGCACCCTACTGCGGAATTCATTTGTTTAAAAAAAAAATAAAAAAAAACAAAGTAACGTTGTCTCTTTCTAGAGAGTAGTCAATTTTGTGAGGCTTATGGCGCAGTCCTATTCTCTAGATAAAACATAACATTATCCTGTGTATGATAATATCATTGACATATAGACCTGGACTGCGCCATAACCTCACAACATTGTATTTTAGGTCACTATGCACTGATAAAAAATGTAAACTTTATATTACTTAAAAATGTAAAAATGTAAACTTTGTGCAGTTAAAGTTAAAGTGGCAGATAGAGAGAAACAATTATGTATATTTCTAACTTAAAGTCAAAACATTTTTTATTTATTTCTGTATAAATTTTAATTTTTATCGAATTTCATAATTTATTGTGGGATTTTGTGTGGGAAAGGTAGGTTGCTTAAAAAAAACAACTAAAACTGGATACTGGACTATTGAAATAATAACACTATTTTTTTTCCACTTGACGCAAAGAGAGGGGTATTATTAAATAAAATTAATGTATGTGCCTTTGATATCGTAGCTTCAAGTACTAATCTTGTAGCATATAAGAAAATGACGACATTTTACATTCAGCGAATGACAATTTTTGAAACATATTTTATCATGGAAATCTGACAATACAGGTCGTAAACGGGCAAATTATTATAAACATTTGCCTGGGATTCCTTTATTTAGTACAGAGACACGTCGAAACGAATAAAGAATATAATGTACTGGCGAAATTTTACTCTCTATTATGAATACTAGGTATACATTTATTACGAACTAGCCGCCTGCCGCGGCTTCTTACGAATGTCATATCGTAGTATTTTATACATTGAGTTACATTATTGTAATTTTCGAAGGAATCTCTCTTTTTGTCAATAAAATGTAGCCTTTACTCCCTCCCTTCCGATAATATAGCTTTCTAATGGTGAAAGATTTTTCAAATCGGTCTAGTAGTTTCGGAGCCTATTCAATGCAAACAAACAATCAAATCTTTCCTCTTTATAATATTATTATTATTATTAGTATAGATGACCGGATTTTAATGAAGGAGGTCGTTGACAAAAAATCTTTAAAATAATTTAATAAAGTAAATAGATATATATCGAGACTAAATAGATTTAAAATTACCATTAGTAAGACTTAAAGTAACCTTTTAATAACAATAACTATTTTCAACTTCGTCTATTCATTTGGTTCCCGCTTTTTTCTTTTGGCATTGTAGTTACAAAAAGAAAGACACGTTATTTTCATTATAGAACTCAGTTCATACCTTTAGAGAAAACAGTGAATTAAATTCTATCGCGTACTTCATGCAGTTTACTTTAACACAATGCAAGGTCAATTAAAACGTTATTGCCAACCTAACATACAGTGTTTATGTCTACTAAACCTTGCGTGTTACTAGATACATTCTAATATTTTCTTGTATATTGAAAATAATGTGTCAGCCAATATAAAAAGTTATATCATTCGGTTTGTGATTTTATTGTGAAAATGGCGGGATGTTTTGCGTTATAAATATGTTGTAACTGTTATTTTTATTTGTAAAAGAAAATGAGCTTCGTTTATATTTGCTGGGGAGGTGAAGGAAAATTGTTTTTTTTTTATTATTATAATGCTTGGTAGGTACATTCATGCGCGTCGTTACGATTATGGTAACTTAGGCTTTATTTTTTTAATTTTCGAGTTGTATTAAGTATCTAATGTAATTAAAGAACAAGAGACAAAGAAAAAATATCACATACCTAATGTCGCACATTTAAAAAATGATAAACCATTAGGAATCATTATTTTTTATTACACGACATTACAACTAAAAAACCGGCCTGCAAAAAGACAGAAACAAGATACCCGTTAAATTTAATATCATGCAGTCGGAGGCATTAATTAATTCTGTTGAACTTAATATCGTGTCTCCGACTGCGTGATATTAAATGTGAAGGGTATCTTGTTTCGGTCTTTTTGCAGGCGGGTTTTTTTTTAGTTTCTAAAATTATTATTTTTTAAACGTGATTGTTCTTTTTTTAGACATTAAGATACTATTTACACATATTGCAGCGAAAATTACACAACTGTCGATTTTGGATGCTTGAGGACTATTAATAGCTAGGCCGGCCTCGCAAGGCTCGTTTCTGCGTTTCCAGGCTAACTCCTTAGGCTGCCTCGCGAGTCGAACAGAGGCTACTATGCGCGCTCGTGCGCCTGATACGGACCCGGATATAAACTAAGTGCGACTAATCGCAACGATTTGTTCAAGCTTGCGACGTCACGTAGTGATACAAATGTTGGCGATTTGCGACCGTTTCTGTGGCGGTCATTTTTGTTTGATATATTGTTTGTTATATAAATACGGTTAAATAAAATTGATATCACATTTCGACGATTGTTTACCATTACTATATTTGGGTAGCCATTGTATAAAAACAACTAAACATAGCTTGTGTTTTGGGTCTAATTGGTCAAAACAAAATAACACACAACAGTAGACTGGACTTTAAAAGAAGGATGAATTCGATAATTTTTTTTATGAAAATGATATATTCTTACTTAGGATGGCATTCAGTCGATAAACTTCACTCGGTAAAAGTACCTTGATCCCAAACTAAGCAGAGCTTGTACTATGGAAACCAGACAACTGATAAACATACTTATATATTTCTAAATACATAGATAATATAGATAGACAACACCTAGACACAGAATAAACTACCGTGTTCATCACACAAAGTTTTATCCTGGGTGGGGCCGAACCCACGACCGCAGCGTAGCGGTCGGGGTCACTAACCACTAGACCAACAGACCAAATAATATTCTACATACTGAACGCGTCAAAATAACTTGATAATTTGATTATAATTTTATTTGTTAAGGTTGTACACATTTGGAAATTAATAGTACCTAAGTATACTATTGAAATGTTTAATTTATTAGTTTCTATTTCGATATGACTTTGTTTTTTTTTTACAATTTTAACTCACAAAGAGTATTCCTATTAGTTTAAATACGAACGTATTACAGGAACTTAATTTATTCTGTTAATTTATTGACTGATTTTAAAATCACCCTGTATATTAGAGTGAGTGTAATAAAATAGTAACGATCCTGGAAAAAAAGAGATTTACAATTATATTTTAATTAAATATGAACGGTATTTCATTATCACAGGAAAAAAGACAACGAATTTTTTTGTAAGCTCTATGTTAACCCTTAATATTGACATCCTTTGCGTACAGAACCTCAAAATGTTATCACTCAAGGAAAGTCAGAAAATTTTGAGGTTCTGTACTCAAAGGGGGTTCCCATTGACGTATACACCTCGCAAAATTTACCACTCTCTAGAAAGAGACAATGCTACTTTGTGGACAAAACCTGTGAAAGAGACAGGGCCGCACGAGTTTTTTCTCTCTTCTACTTTTTAATTTAAAGGGATGGCACGGTCCAAGTCTATATGTCAATGGGTGTTTCTAAAGCAAAGAGGAGGGATTTAAGTTTATATCGTATCTATATAGTGTGTAGTCTATGTATATATATACACAGAAAATGATATAATGGGGCGTCTAAATGGGCCATTTTTTACGACAATTGGTGGCGGCACTATTGGCAACTAATTGCTCGGCCAATAATGGCAATATGTCTACAATTGTATGGCGCATGATCCAGTTTCCTAAACGGGCTGCACAACCCGGCAACAATGAAATAGAGGGTGACTGAAACAACAACAAAATTGGCCGCGCAACATTGCGGAAAATAGATCACTCATCGATCGTCCGGCAACCATCAAATCAATATTGGAGAGTACTGCCATGTTGCCGACCACAGAATTGCCGCCACAAATTGCCATAAAAAATGGCCTGTTTAGACGCCCCTTATGGCTAAAATGCATCCTACGTTGCCACGTCAAACGAGTCTTTATCATCCATCGCGCTCCATTTCATTAGAACACCTTCAAAAGGCCTTAGAAACCATCGTATTTATAAAATACAAATGCAATACTTTCAACCGACACGCTTAATCACTTCGCAACAACCTAGTTCACATCGAAATTCCGTATTTAACCACTTGAGGCCTCAAACTGGGTTAAAACTGAACTAGCATCCCACATGCCAGTACTTTCGCAAAAATAGGTCACAACACACACTATGAACAATATAAACTCTTTGGATGCACGTATACAGGTACCAGAAATAATTTCTCAACAATTATAATTGTATTAAAACTACAAACGCTATAGCAGACCCAATGATCTCTGTTGTACGCTGAATAGACTACAGTCCGTTTACAATTATATGTCCTTTGGCCTGAATGTTGGTAGTAGTGGATATGATGTTGCCAATTGTTCACTTAACATTTACCCTATTATGACACCAGAATATTTACCCAACTGCGCAGCAGCCAAAGTGCCAGTACATTGACAAGATAAAAACCGTGATTTCCTGGCAATATTGGCGTAATGTACATATTATGTAGAATGTAGATGGTATCTTTGTTATATTTATCTGTCATAGTTGTCACTGTTACATTCGTCTCATATGAGGAGATAGCGATTAGTAAAGAGGGGCTTAGGTTTTATTAAAAATCTTAATTATAGTAATTGAACAAATTTAATATTTATTTAGGAAAGACGCGCGTATTATTAAAATCATGCAATTTAAAAATGTTATGCAATTAAGACAGTTAAATGAAACATGTAATTTCCCCATAATATGGGCATAATGTCTGAAGCTGGTAACATTTTATATTCGTCATGCTTACGCGCAGTAATGCCAACATTGAGAAGCCAAAGGACTTATCTTGATGAACGCACAATACCACCAACAACAACAAGCCTTCCATTTGATTTTGACATTGTTACAGTCGTTTGACGAAATCAAATGTGACATACATTTGATTTTGTCAAACGACTATCCCTTTAAAGTAGATACTAAAACTAATGGCAGAAGCATAAAGTCCTTAAAATAAATAGCATTAAGATATTAAGAACAATCTCATTATTTTTTTCAATTGTCAGTACGCTTCTGCTGCGTTCTGTTCGAATCCGTTAAAATATCGACTTAAAAATAATAGTTTAAATCACTATACTTTCATTATGAAATAAAAACAAGAGGCCGAAAGTCCCATTTTAACGTTAGACCAATTTTTTTTTGTTTATCTGCTAACGGCTACAATAGCCAGCTGTTTGGATTTTTCAGTGTCATTCATATATTTTTTTAAGGAGACTCATTGGTCGGGCCATCTTTTTAAGGTGCTCTTTCCTAATTGAATCGTGTATTTAAGCAGGGAATGTCACTACGCATCAACCGCGTATGATGAAGGCCTCCCTCTCCACTCAAAGCCAGTGCAAGTTCATTTTCATGCTGTAACAGTCTGTTTTGGTATATAGCGCTGTAATGACGTATTGCCTGCTTAATTGTTCTTCTTAGACCAATTACTAAAGGAAGAAAAACAAAATATAAATGAAATGAAAACCAAAATCTTGTATATAAAATGAAAATGTAAAGGTTCACCAAATGAGCATCTTTAATTTTTTAATTGGTTTAGTTGTTCTGAATAATCAAATTGTCAAAACTTCACTCATCAATATAATTATACAACGCTTTACCACTAACGGCTTGTTCTCAGGCAAAGTGGACGAGAAAGCCACCCAGCTTCACGCCATCGCATCGTTGAAAGTGCTGCTCGAAGCGACAAGGCCTACGGCGGGTGGCGCCGGCGCAGCTGCCGCGAGACATTCCGCAGCGGCTGCGCAGGCCAAGGAGACCCCCCTCGACCTACCCAACGGTGGGATCGCGGATGTCCAATTAGATGCTATAGAAGAGGTAAGACAACACAACAGAATTTGTCTCTTTCCTAGGCACATAAAGTGATTGCAAAACATTGTGTTGAATTTTCAAACGATTAGTTGGAGTGTCGCACACTGAAAACTAATTGTTTGCTAATGCGACAAAGGGAATAAACATTTTTAGCATTTTTTTATTGTTTGTTTATTTCATCGGTTGACAATAGATAACAAGTTGTTTTGTTAGGACTAGTTAGAAAAAATGTAAGTCAGATATCAAATTGAGAAAAAAAAAACAGTTATTTTTATAAATAACAACATAACTTACGATGTATGCGCTTTATAATAGGCACTATGTTGTGAACGAAAGCCCATTTTATGCCATTAAAAATCATGAGGAAATCGTAGGCACATCCTATCTATTCTTTTTGTTCTGGAGTAATGTCATGTAGTAACGTAATTGAATTCCATAAGCGACAAGAATGACCTCAAAATAACACGACGAGATGCATATATTTTCATAAGATAAGATTGCATTAGGAATGTTGTTTTGGTAAAGTAATGGTATAGGTTCCATAGCCAAAATGGCAAAACGGAACCCTTGTCCAACGCCATGTCCGTCCGTCCGTCCGCAGCTTTGCTCAGAGACTGTTAGTGCTAGAAGGGTGTAATTTTACATGGATACACATATTACTTAAGCTGTCAAAGTGAAAAAGTTTGTGATTTTTTTTGTCACCTAAAAGAGTTATCTAACGATACTCCACACAATAGCGTACTCTTGTGTGTATCGTTAGATAGGTCTTTTAAAAACGTTTAGGGGTTGGGAAGACCATTTTTAGATTTAGGGATCCGTTTATGAAATATTGAGATTTAAAGTGCAAATTTTTGTTAGAGTCAAGTGCCCCCCCCCCTCCCACCAGCTAAATGGTTGATGTTGAGCATGTTAAAAAATTCACGGTAGTAGTATAATTAAAAGGAAAACTATCACAACTAAGAAGGCTTTACAAGTTTACGAGTAACAGCTGATCAAATGAGAGTTAACAAAATTTCTTACAAATTCTATATGAAACAAAAACAACAGAAAAACCCACTTCATAAGCTATGGACGGATCGGGGGGCGGGGCATGACTACGGAACCCTACATTGTACGTGGCCCGACATGGACCCCATCAATCTTGATTGTGCTGTAAACAAAGAAAATCTTCACAAAAATCTTATCAGCCAATTGTTATTAGGAAATTAAGAAGAGAATATTAAAATTATTAGCCTCCCTAAGTTACGCTAACTGCTTAAAATCAGGCCTATACTTGTTTCGACTAAACCTGCAACAAAAAAACAATCAAAGAAAACGCCTAATTTTTTCCTTAACCAAAAATCTGTTAAGAGGAAAAGCAATCATAAAGCAACAAAAACACAGTCAATGGCACGCACGGGAGCTCCATTCAAGTCATCAGCTCAATTAATCATTCCCTAGTACTACCAACACAAAGAGACGGACATAAAAGCAATAAATCTTCATCGAACAAAGGATAGTTTTATCTTGATGTGTCAGATTTCAGGTTATCATTTTTGGTTGATGTCTATTGTTGGAACGTGTAAGGGCAGTTGAGGCAACATTCTCATGTTACATACTTGAATAATGATGATGGTTATATGTCACTTAAGGTTTGACTACCTATAATTAAGCTTAGCAAGGTCTTTTCGGTAATAAATCGTTGGAATTGAAGAAGGAGGAAGAGAGGGACTCGCCCAATTAGACCTATTAAGGATAGATTACGCGAAACAGGGTTCGGCTCTCTCAAAAATTTATATAGAAAACCTAAATATTAGGACACGAAAAAAATTGTGTTACTAGTCAAAGAGTTTTTCTAGTAGATGAAATAAAGAAATTGAAGGATATGTGTTAATATGATCCCACAAATAAATCTTGAAGTTGCGGAAAAATACAAAAACGAGAATTTTCGTATTGTCATAGTCTTGGCGTTCGTAATCTAACATATGTACGAACGAATATTCTACTTTATTTAACCTGCGCTCCTGCGCAATGTGAAGTAATGGTTGTGTGTGGAAGAGCGAGGCCGGCGATTGTATCGATGTGTACGTAGCGCTAAATAAATAATGCTCTCAGTGTAATGCCCCCTTAATGTCATAATTCAAGAAAGAATGAAATGGAACATCGAAATTCAAAAAGGAGAAAGAAAGGGGCTGGTCCAATGAGACGTTAAAGGCCAGTCATTCTATTAAATCAGAAGGGAAAACGGCAGAGGTCCTGTATGATTTAAACATTGTCAAAAAAGGTATTCTAAGAAAGTTAACGAGGCTATGGCAATCATTTTATGGATTGTACGAGAAATAAACGAAGAGGCTGATCGTAAGGCAAGCCCCATTTGACCTGTTGTAGGCCTGTCAGTCATTCTTGTACAGGAGGAAACAAAATCTGACAGTGATCTTGTATAACTTAAAGGAGAATAAACGGATGGGAGCAGTAATAAAAATAAAAAGATTTAGGGATCCGTTTGTGAAATATTAAGATTTAAAGTGCAAATTTTATGTTAGAGTCAAGTGTCCGCCCCCCCCCCCCCCCTGTCAGCTAAATGGTTTATATTGAGCAACGACCATTGGCTATATGGTCGTTGATATTGAGTATATGAAAAAAAAAATACGAGTTTACGAGTAACAGCTGACCTGTTGTAGGTCGTCATTCTTCTAAAGGAGAAGTAAAACCTGATAGTGATCCTGTATAACTTGTTTTCCCCTAAAATGGCCTTCATGTTCAAAAGTCAGACTTCTTAAAGGTTTTCCTGTAATCTATAGATTAAGATCTATCTATTATATATTTTATCCAAAATATTACGCTCAGTACCTTTGGAGATAAGGGGTGGGGGATGGTCTATTTGCATATTTTTTATTGAATATATTCTAGCATTTGTTATGTAACACGATACTGTTAGCAATTTTTTTTTAAATTTCTTACTTTGAACTTATTCGCTCTAGTAGATTCGGCGCAAATCGCCTGTGACAGACGAACATACAAAAACACGAATCATTTAAGGGTTACGTTTTTTTTCCTTTTAAGATACGGAACCCTGAAAGTAATGTAAACTTGGCCTATATGTAATGCACCCACTTTTGCGTAACTATAACTATAAAATTCACCAAGTGATTGAACTGAATTTGATATAGATACTGACTCTAACCTTTTTTTAACCCTCAAAGTATTTTTTGTGGCTTTCGTAGCGTTTGTGACTATCTGTGCGATCATAGTGCCTAAATGGATAGAGGCATTTGAATTCGCTTTTTACTTGTGCTTGTGCTGCTTTATTTGACTGAAATCCATTAAACTGTTTTGTAGTTAATTTAGTTAATTAACTACAAAACGGTTTAATATATAACGGAGTATTTATCTCACGAGTCGCAGATTTTTTATGTTAAGTAACATTATCATTTTGTAGCTACAAACAAACAAATTATCACAAAACGCATTGTACCTTTTACTTCACCGTACACAATGATTTCAACAGCAGTTCCACAGAATCCAAAGTATGAATACGTGCAAAATTACGGTTCTGTAATGTACGTTCCTCCTTTTAACTAGGCAACTAACTATCTAAAGGTTTATGAGTAGACCCTTCATAATACAACGTAGAAATAGGTCGCAAAATTGGGTCTCTGGCCAAAATAGGGCTTTGTACACGAATTTATTGTGTTCCAGACCCGCCTAAACACAAAATTGTTTCTTCGAATAGTTATAATTATGGTGTAAACTGTTGTAGATAATACTGGAACTGTTTCGACGTTTAGTTGTTAAACTACTTTCACAACTGGTTTATGTTTCAGTTATTTGCGTGAATACTTGAATAGTTTTGAAGTTTTTGGGAGTTTGTTTTAACTTTAGTTGGTAATACCGGACTGGAAGACGGGTCTGTCATTCTTGGGACTAAAAACTAGCTGTATATTTACCGTTCCCAATATTGTTGGACTTTTGGTAGGATAGGATCTTAATTCGACCGTTTCAAGACAGATATTGCGTGTGACATCTACATTGGTGTACTGGAATTCATTTGTTACATTCTCTCTGACAAAAAATAACGAACAGCGATTGTATCCGAAAACCAGAGGTTCGAAATGTGTAAGAGGTTTACCTACTCTTCTTTTTTTGGTAGGAGGTTCAAGAGTTTAATAGAACAGCCTTTGTTTCTTCGATGTTCTCTTTTGAAATCGCTTTCTTTCTATTAAAGGTTATAATAGCTGGGAAGCCCAAGTGGTTTTGTTGAATTTTCTCGGGCGTGGTGGGGACCTATTTATTTTTAAGACTATTTATTTCATTTTATTTAAAACTTTATGCACAAAGTTGTACAGAGGCGGACTTAATGCTAAAAGCATTCTCTGCCAGTCTACCTTTGGGTGATGTAGAGTAGGAATATGTAGGTGCAGTAAAATAAATGGAAATGAATAACCTCACATTATTCTTTATAATACACATATAAAAATAGCTAGATGAAAATACAATATGGTACATCCCATAGTATATCCTTTCAATGATGGGGAAGGAAGTTGGCGGCTCTAGGTCTTACAAAAAACTCTTAGGTATGAAATGGAGTACGTAGTAAATTTCCATTCAAATGACTCACGATTTGGACAAGCCGCAAGCTCGTGGTGGCTTAATTCAAATTTTAAAAAAACATTGTCAGATTAAGAAAACCTTTCCACAAAATCGTTGAAATATTAGATCAGCGTGTCAAGGATATCAATTTGAACCATCTGTATGATAATTTAATGCACTCGAATATCTTTAATGATTTTTTATTTTAATAAATATTTTGATCGGCTGCCCGAGACGCGCGTCACTAAATAAAGAGCTAATATTCAGTAGGAGTACTCACCAGGATAAGACGTATCCTTATAAGCTAATCTGCCGCGCTGAAGTAAATCCAAGTTACCTATTTGGGCTCCCCATCTATAATACAAAACTGCAAATAGAAAAGGAAAGTAAGTTGATACGTATATAAAATTAGATCATGAACTGTGCTCGTAATCTAAGTCACCTTTCGTACCCCAGTGACATTGAGACAATGTAACGTCGCGAATACGCCTGAAGCCGCCACACAGAACATTCGATTCATTACTTTACTAAGAATTTTAGCACGTTTTATTAGCTTGAAGTGAGGGTAAACTATAAAGGCATACAAATCTTTGAATTTAATTTTCTCTTGTTGTCGTGTTGTAAACTGTTAGTCTTTGATCTGTTGCTAAACCCTGATAGGCTGATATCCACCGGCGGCCTGGTTGTGAGTTCGAGTCTTTAGTCTCCACCTGTTCCCATCGGATTAATTTATGTAGCCTACATTTGTTTATTATAAAAGAATTTCCAAGTTTTTGGTATTTGCACACAATACATAGATCAAACCTTTGACAATAATGACTATGGGGTCTAAATATGCTTATATTTTCTCACTTAAGGGGGCATTACACTGAGACAATTATTTATTTAGCGCTACGTACACAGCGACACGATCGCCGGCCTCGCTCTTCCGCACACAACCATTACTTCACAGTGCACAGGAGCGCAGGTCAAAATAAAGTAGAATATTCGTTCGTACAAATGATATAATATGTTCATATATATAATATGTTCGTACAAATGATATAATATGTTCATGTATATAATGTTCGTACGAAGGCCATGACTATGACAATACAAAAATGCTCGTTTCTGCATTTTTTCACAACTTCAAGATTTATTTGCGGGATCATAATAAGACATACCCTTAAATTTCTTTATTTCATCTACTAGAAAAACTCTTTGACTAGTGGCACATTTTTTTTCGTGTCCTAGTATTTAAGTTTTCTATATACATTTTTGAGAGAGCCGAACCCTGTTTCTTAAATTAATAAATACACCGAAAGATACTTATTAGGTAACTTTACGTTCTCAGAATTAAACAGCTCTTAAGTACATATTACAAGAAACTATTCCGCAGATTAAAGTCTTGACCAGGTTAATTTCAAAAATAAGATAAGATGTTATTGGGCATCCTACTCCACCTTCTGTTCCTTCGGCTTCGCAACCGTCTCTCTCGGTGAAGTAGGTGTCCAATAACATTTATGAATGACTGAATCATGTGTAATAAAAATATGACCTTACTTGCTTTGATGCATCAAAAGTTAGATAATAAAAATCACTCTACATATTTCTTTTTTTTAATGACGGCTCCCGCTTTAAGGTACAGGCCCTGTGTCGCGGGGGTTTTACAAACATCCAATTCACGGACATAAAGTACACCCAGACTCTAAACAACAATTTGTGGATCACACAAAGTGGTGTCCCGTGTGGGAATCGAACCCACGTCGTGCGTAGCTGTTGGACACACTCCCACCGCGCCACAGAGGCCACCTTTCATGACATTCTTTACTTATGTTTCAACTCTGTTCCAGATAGGAGACCTGGAGGAGGACACGACGCCTTTGGATATGTCCTGGCCATCAGGTTTCCGTAAGCGGCTGACGTACGTGTTGGTCGCGCCAATTGTCTTCCCGTTATGGATGACCCTCCCGGACACCAGAACGCCGAGAGGTAAATTACTCTAGACCTACCTAATTGTCTCAAACTTTACAAATACAATAAACAAATCCAGACCCAGGAATCAAACCCGAGACTTCCGTAGCCAAACTGGAGCCGGAATCTAACCACCTATCTGAACTATGTTACTAGACCTCAAATTTTTCTATCATTTGATGCTCGCGAGTTGGGCCCTTGCATGCGCCATCTAGCCGGTAGTTAAAGAACTATAACGGCTTTTGTTATTGCTTCGTTACAGAGAGCATTTTAACAAATGACGATGTCGCAGGCCGAACCGCCGACTATGTTATTAGTCCTTAAATTTTTCTATCCTTTGATGCACGCGAGTTGGGCCCTCGCGAGTTAGGCGTCTCAAACTCATGCCGTATTCCATATAAAATCATTATACATTTTGACTGCCTCTGCGGCGCGGTGGGCGTGTATCCGACTGCTACGCAAGAGGTCGTGGGTTCGATCCCCACCCAGGATAAAACTTTGTGTGATGAGCACGATGGTTTATTCTGTGTCTGGGTGTTATTTATCTATGTATGTATTTAGAAATATATAAGTATGTTTATCAGTTGTCTGGTTTCCATAGTACAAGCTCTGCTTAGTTTGGGATCAGATAGCGTTGTGTGAGTTGTCCCAAGATATTATTATTATTATACATAGAAGTACCCTCACCCTAGACTATAGGTAACTATGATAGAACCACATATGATGTTTCTTTGGTTCGACACCGAAGTACCCTTGAAATAGAATGGGGATCCATGGAATTTGTGCACAAGAACAGATTCTTGTACCTAAATGTCTATTATGATGATTGAATGGTGATCGAGCAGGTTAAAAGATCAGCAAAATTAAGCATCGTTTCCAAAATCGGTCGTTCGGAATATGATCCCATAGGAGTTTGAATACATTTGTATCTAAATATGTACACCTATTTTAATATCTCCTGAGCAATTGGTTAGTCTCCGTCGAGATTAACCACCGTGATCGTCATTTGGATATACCAAGTGGATCTGCAACTACACATTCGTATCATTACATCACCCAAAGGTGGCAGAGAATGCTTTCAGCATTAAGTCCGTCTTTGTACTCTATTTATACATTAAGTGTTAGGGTTGTATAAATGGTAGCTACCAAGAATGTGTTTACCAGTTCTTACACATAAATAAAAACCATTTTCTTAAATACCAGGTTGCACCGGCCGTGGTCACAGAATGTGTCACACCACAGTCGGTGCAACCTGGTCGAAACGTGAAGCAATTTTAAGGTAAACAATGCGCGTTAATTCCCGTATAATAAATAGTAATAATCATGCAACGCGAAAGTTTAAATGTTAGTATAGCAAACCATTTCTTTTTCCAGGGAAAGGATTGTTCCCTATAACATTTATAGGTTCGATAGTGTGGATAGCTTTCTTCTCTTATCTGATGGTGTGGTGGGCGAACGTGGCGGGTGCCACAGCCAGGGTGCCTCCGGAGGTGATGGGTCTGACTATCCTGGCCGCGGGGACCTCGGTGCCTGACCTCATCACGTCGGTGATCGTCGCTAGGAAAGGGTTTGGAGATATGGCCGTCTCCAGCTCAGTCGGCAGTAATATTTTTGATGTTACTGTTGGGTAAGTGTGCTTTATTATTGTAATGTTCTGATTATAAACTATAGAGATACTCAGAAGAAAGGGGGTGTTATGGGGATTAAAACGCCTCCTGAAATAAAGACACGACATAACCTGCCCCTGAAAGCGTTATAGGTTTTACGGAGATTTAATGTCCTTGAACCTAATTCACAAGGTAAATTGGTAGAGATAAATGCAAGACTTGTAAGGAACTCGATGTATTTGCGACTGAACTTAACCTACGTAGTTATAGCTATATACATTTGTAGTATACATAAATGTGTCCCCACAATGGTATATCCACGTAATTTTTCCTTTGAGGAACTTGTGCCCGCTGAGGAACCCAAGACTTTGATTTGGAAGAGGGGGTTTAACCCCCCTGTGTAAATGTTTTATCAAAAAAAGTACACACACGCAGAAAGAGAGATTTAGACAATTTTGGGGAGGGAAATTTGATCCCAGCAAAAAATAGAATAGTTTGACGTTTGACATTAGTGTAATTAGATAACCTGTTTAAACTTACATCAAATCTGAAGTATATTTTGACAGGTAGGAGTTTGAGTAGACAGGCTTCAATATACGATGCCATACAAGGAATCTAGACATTATATAAGCAAACGTCTCTCAAAGTAAAATCAATAAAATAGTGCCTGGAAAAGCAAAATATTGCCAGTACTCGCTTCACAGAAGCCGTAAAGCCTAACAAACTGAATATCCAAATACTGCGGTAATAAATAAAGCCCAAATCTGCACGAGCACAAACAGGAACCTAGATAGTGTCGCCATCTGCAGGGAGAAACATAAATAACATAATCAAATAAAGTTGCCCTAAGTCGTACACTTAGATAAGAATTTTCTTAAGTTCATGCGGGCCCCTAAATAACGAGGATGGCAACTTAAAGCATTGGTCCCATCGCAGACGAGAAGCGAGTTGAGCTAGGTACTAAACACGAGTTGATGAGTAAAATGATTTACTCTTATCTTACTCTCTAAAATGAAAATTCTATCAATAGTTTGTTTTGTTCTAACAATCCTTCTTTAGTGATGCATCTGACTCACGGTGTGCCTAAGTACCTGCTATGCTTTTTGATATCAATTGAACTACACTTACCAGCTGTGGGGCAGAATAATTTTTGTCGCTGATTTATAATTATGAATACAACTTGTGATAGACAATCACACGTATCGATATTCTGCATGAGCAAGCTCGGGTCTTGACCGCCAAGGTCATTAAGCGATGTTTGTCTTCAATAGTTTTTTCATGTCCACAAATAATAAATTGTTTTAAATGAATACTTTCTCGACTTCGATGAATATACAGGGTGATTTGAAATATACTAATAACCTCCCGCTCGTGGCTTATTTACATAACCCTAAATAACTTTTTAATATCAGTTTTGGAAAATATTTAATAAATTAAACCTTAATCACCACTTGTTTTTGGAGTTATGACATTAACTACCTACAGGCTATTTTACTGGAGTAAAATCATTGTTTATTGTGAAGGCCCTCAACCTAATAAAAAACAATTATACAACAATCGATTTTACTCCAGGGTCTCTCAGATGTGTGGTAAATGGTTTTGTGACAAAAGTAGGTGGTAGGTGGTGAAGAGTTAATTTGCATTTTTTTCCCCAAAATTAAATTGAATTTATTTAGCGTAATGTAATTATTTACATTACGCTAAAAAAAATCTTAATTTTATAAATTATAAATTCTTAATAAAAGCTTGTATATTTATTGACATGGAATCATTCATCGTAATTTTCTTGAGAGAGAAAATAATTGACAATTAGTCGCTTTCCCGTCGACGGTGGGACATGTGCCTAAATGCTTACTTACTAGCTAGTTGGAACGTCGCCAAAAATGTGGGTAGATATGGAATTGCGAGCTTTTTTGCAAGTATCAGCCAGAATGTAGGTCTGATGGTGGAGCTGGAAGCTGTACGGAAATGATTGCGCTAGTTATTTTAATGGAGACGTTAATTTAGACAAATTGAGACATTTTAATGTAGTTAATGAGGCTATTTGAGCCGCCATTTTCTGTAAAAGCTCTTGATATAAATACGCGTCCAACAATTTTAAAAAGGATGCCTCAATGTTGTGTACTACACTTACGACACAGCCTTTAAATGTTAATAAACTTTTGCGATTTGTACACATTATGAAAATATATATATTACGGGTCTTAATCGCGTAAATAATTAAAGGTAATAAGTCTACCCGTGACCACAGCCGTTGCAATACGGTCGAAACGTCGGGCAATAAACAAGGTATTTTATCTTAAATTATTCACGCGATTAAGACCCGTAATATATTTTCATAACAGCCTTTAAACCCTCGTGGTGCAATTGCTACAAAAACTCCAGATAAAACAATATTGATCAAATTTAAAAACTATAGATACTCGTAGATACCTACTTTGATCCATAATCTAGTGTAGTATGACTTGATAGTAAATCTAATCAGTAGAAAAAAATATTTTGTTACAGTGGTTTTTACGGCTATTAATTTCATTGTCAGGCAATAAAAAACCGAGCAAGAGCATGTCGGACCATGCTCAGAGTAGAGTTCCGCAGCCTCGAATAAGTGCATCTGCAGAAGAGCGTATGTTCATGGCACTTACGCCCTTTTGTTGAGAAACGCAGTTTTTCAACAATATCTCATTATCCGATCATGTCCGAAATAATTTTAGTTTAAAGTATTTATTAAGCGCTACCTTTGTGAGTTTTTCATATTTTTTGGTCGCACGGTTCAAAGTTAAGGGGGCGGAGACACAATTTATATAACTGTCGGTGCAATTATTTCCAAAAATATTCACTGAATCAAGAAACCATAAAATGTTTTTAAAAGACCTGTCGAATGATGTGCCACGCGTTGATTTTTACTAAAAAAAAAACAGTATCTGTTATAAGTGCGGAGTGCCCGCCCTAAAAATATTTATTTTTATTACTTAGCTGTCAAACTAAGTGGCTACTACAAGGCACCTTTTCACCAAATTTTATTAATATTCATTGCGTAGTATTTGAGTAAAATGCCTGTGACATACGGACGGACGGACAGACAGACAGACAGACGGACAGACAGACAGACAGACGGACAATACGAAACTATAAGGATTCCGTTATTGCCATTTTGGCTACGTAACCCTAAAAATCGTCACCTAAAATAAATTGTAAATTTAAATTCAATTTTTTCTAGCAATATCTATTCAAATAGTTGCGTGCCAACTCCGAACTATCAAACAAACCATTAATTCATCCGTCCATTAAAAATACAAAACATGGTTTTAAAACAAACATACAATTTTATAAATGTTGATAAACTTTCGCGATTTGTACACATTATTAAAATATATACGAGTATATTACGGGTCTTAATCGCGTGAATAATTTAAGGTAAAATACCTTGTTTATTGCCCGACGTTTCGACCGTATTGCAACGGCCGTGGTCACGGGAAGACTGTGACTAGTCTTCCCGTGACCACGGCCGTTGCAATACTAATTTTATAAATACCTAGAAGAAATTTGTTTACAAAACCCAAAGAAAAACGTTCAATCAAACACCACAACTCAAAATCTCACCACAAAGCTAAAACCAATTAACCTTTAACTGCAGTTAAACAAGGGTACCGAAGACCTCGGCCGGAACCGTACCTGCTACCCCCTCAGCCTTGACTCTAGACCTGCTCTTGAACTTTACGATACCTGCCAACACCACCAACCTTGATATGAAACCTTTATATCTGACTAGCTGTCCCGCGCAACTTCTTCTGCGTAAATTTTCCCTGTTTTTGCAACATTTCTCATTGCTCCGCTACTATTGGTAGTAGCGTGATCTTATATAGCTTATAGCCTTCCTCGTTAAATAGGCTAACCAACAGTGAAAGATTTTTTCAATTCGGACCAGTAGTTCCTGAGATTACCGCGTTCAAACAAACAAACTCTTCAGCTTTATAATATTAGTATAGATTTTGAATTACCATTTATATTGATACTAGTTTTTGTTCGTGGCTTCATTTCCTCGTTTTAAAACTTCCCGCAGTAAAAAAGCACATAACCCGAGTTTCTTAATATAGTAAACTGAAAACTTAGATAGCCGGTCACATATCAACCAATAGTCAAAATACTTTATTCATTTAGGTTACAAATGCAACGCTTAAGCGTTGAAACCAAACGTCAAATCGAACATCTAACAAAATTTGGAATTATACATTTAACACTTATGATCTCACTGTTTGTTACGGGTCTCCCAAATAGAACCTACTTATTAAAGATTTTTTTTTTATAAAAAGACGACTCCCGTAGAAGTGTACAAGCTCTGTGGGGGACACCCAGATTCGGAACAACAATTTGTGGATCACACAAAGTAGTGTCCCGTGTAGGAATCGAACCCACGACCTCTTCCGTAGCAGTCGGATACACTCCCACCGCGCCACAGAGACAGTCAATAGTTGACAGTCAGTAATTGCCATTATCGAAATGTGGAGAATGCATACGTCCTTAAGTTTCTTTTAAGCATATTATTACTCTCCTTCTAGTGTAGTCGGATAAAATGAAGAGTGATGCTCTTGACAGAGCGACTGTGATCATTACGTAGCGGTTATATGTTACGAACGTCTGTTTTCCAATATTTTATTTATCGACCGATGTGGCTACTGGAGATATACAGTGTGAATTTTAATTTACTAAAAAACGCCCGCTCTTTACTTCTTTACATTACACCAAATGTGTCTCACATTACCAGCAATACTGTTGAACCCTCCAGCTAAGCTCAATGGCTTGTGTTAGAAGTGGGTTCACGTCGGTAGTATAATGGGCAGGATTCGAACCCACGACCTCACGACCTAATTTAATAACCTTTAATCACCACCATTCTCCTTTTGTTACTTTATTTAAGTAGGTGCTGAAAAAAAAATAGGAAGATTATCACAACAGAAAAAATATGGTAGATACTTAACGCGGGAACACTCAAGCCAGCTAAACACTCGTGAAAATAAAATATAATATCATTTCTCACTTGATAACACAAAATAAAGAAATAAAAAAGTGACATGTAACATGTTCCTGCCTTGCGATCCAAGCAAGACATCCCATGATAAATAATACCAAATATAAAATATAAGTGTAGCAAGGTATCGTATGGGAAAGGTACACTTATGGGAAAGGTACGCTTATGGGAATTCTTGAAACGAGATACATTTAAACCCTAATCATATTCAAAAGAAAACGTCGGGGTAACTCGGAAACCACGAGCATTTTACATAAAACATTTTTACACAAAATTTAGACCACTATAGTGACTAATTGGAGAAGCTTAACTTAAAATAGTCAGCCTTTTATATAACTAGCCCAAAATAGGAGTGTCAAGGGATGGATGTTTGTTCCTGTCTAAAGGGATTTTATGAAACTTTACAAATAGTATCGTTTATACATAAGAATATCACATAGGCTGTAAAAACAAATTAACTCACCACCACCTACCACCTAGTTTTATCACACAACATTTATCACACATCTGAGAGACCCCGGAGTAAAATGGATGTTTTTTGTCGGCTTGAGAGTCTAAACCTCACATTAAACAATGATTTTACTCCAGTAAAATAGTCTATAGGTGGTTAAGGTCATAACTCCAAAAACAAGTGGTAGATGATTAAGGGTTAGTATATTAAATATTTTCCAAAACTTATATTACAAAGTTATTTAGTGTTATGTAAAGTAGCCAGGCTCGGGAGGTTATTACTATATCAAAATCACCCTGTAAACGCCGACGAAGCCGTGGAAAAAGCTAGTAACATTTAAATAAAGGCCATTCTTTTCTCCCTTTTGATATCAGAATTAATCTATACTAATACTATAAAGCGGAAGAAATTGTTTGTTTGTTTGTTTGTTTAAACGCGCTAATCTCAGGAACTACTGGTCCGATTTGATTTTTTTTTTTTGTTGGATAGCCCATTTATCGAGGAAGGGATATTATATCACGCTACAACTAATAGGAGCGGAGCAGCAATGAGAAATGTTGCAAAAACGGGGAAAATTTACGCATACGAAGTTGCGCGGGACAGCTGGTATTTTATATTTAATCATTCGTTACAAGTACTTTGGCCAATATTTAAGCACATGTAGTTTTTACCTTTCTTGTAAGTAGATGCTCCTACTATATTGTACCCACTAAGGCTGATTTTAGTTTATCTCATGTTTCAACTTTTTGATAATATAATTTGCATCACTCCTTTAACATGGTGTATAGTATATTAGTCGCAGCACCTTACCCCCATATCAAGATATAAACATTCAAACATTGTAAAATTGGCAATGTGAAACGAGTGGCCGCGAGTTTTTATTGCCAGGTTCTTTTCTCCGGCTTTACCTATTGTTTGCGAACTTGGCATTACATGTACATGTAGAATCTAGACGTATCACAAGAGTTGTTTAGCATCTTAAGTGAATAAAGAATTTTGAATAATGACCAGCAAACACAATATGGCAGCATAACATAGGTACTTAGGAAATCAGCAAAACTTTGCCATTTGCCTAAATACTTGGCAGAACACATCTAATGCTTTTGGCATAATGCACCACTATACATTTGGCATGACACATTGTACAGTTTGGCAACGGCTGAAGCTGCCATTAGTAGGTATAAATAATATAATAAATGATATTCGAAATTATTTTCTCTTGTAGGTATCGCAGCAATTCATACTGTATAGTATTGCGTCTGTTTATTTATTCTAAAAATGGTAGTTTTGTAATCGCAGTTGAGAATAAAATCGATGCTAATTTTAACTCCTACGCATAAAATGTTATTGCGATTACTTTTATCAAAAAGGACCAATATTAGCAATAGTTTTGGCTGTTTTCCCCATGGTATATCCGCCCCAAAAGGAACTTTATTGTAATAAGTAGAAACACTATCAGCTATTTGATAAAGATACATTGATAATTTAATTCACAAATTTTTACTTTTAATTGACGTGTTTGGTTAAGTAATTGTGTGTATGTGTGTGTGTGTGTGTTTGTTTTAGTTGTTGTTGATTTGTTTGAGTGTGTTGACTATGTGAGTGGTATGTGTCAAGTGTTGATGGAGTTGTTATCAGTATTGAGCTAAGATAAGTTGTATGGGCCGAGGTGTTAATTTAGTGTAGATTTATTTTTAATCCGCACTGCAACCAAAGGCATGCATGCTGCTGCATAAGTTATAGTGAGCTGCTAGCTATTCGCGAAAAAGCATAAGCAGTTTGCATCTCGGAATTGACACAGTTGCGACCGCACTGGTCGTGGACTGCAGCTGCTGACCACACTGCGGCCGGCTGGTCTCCTCAAACGTGTACCATACGAAAAGATGTTTCCAAATTCCATCACAAAAAGACTTTGCCTATGTCTACGTGAACGAAATCGCAATTAATCTATACTAATGCTGAAGCATTTGTGTTGTTTGTTTATTTGTTTGAACGCAGTAATCTCAGGAACTACTGATCCGAATTGAAAAATTCTTTCACTGTTGGATAGCCCATTTATCGAGCAAGGCTATAGGCTATAAAACATCACGCTACGACCAGTAGGAGCGGAGCAGCAATGAGAAATGTTGCAAAAACGGGGAAAATTTACGCAGACGAAGTTGCGCGGGACAGCTGCTTGTGTAATATACTTTCATTAAGTCTTAAGAATTCGTTAACTGAACGTCAATAAACGGAGTTAAACTGCTCTAATTTATCTGCATTGTGTCTCTGACCTACCAACAATTGTATATCAAGAAACCGCAATATAAATCCTTTGCAAACGTGTTTCGAATACGAAAACGGTCAGCGGAACGACATATCTTATGGTTATAGAAATAAAGTCGTAATTTGCGCAACGATTGCAGTGTTATACATCACGAAAATAAAAGTTTTGTCGTAAACAGAAAGAAGTTATAGGACTTTTGTATTTCCGAGCAGGGTTCCCAGATCGGGTAACTTTGCCCAATTTTCGGGAAAATAAAAACCTTAAGGAAATACTATAATATGAAGTAAAGCTTACATTAACAGGTGTCTCTTTCCTGTTTAAGAGGGGTTTTGTCTGATTACCAATTCGTATACATTCTTATATAATTCGACTAGCTGTCCCGCGCAACTTCGTATGCGTAATTTTTTCCCGTTTTTGCAACATTTCTCGTCGCTGCTCCGCTCCTATTAGTCGTAGCGTAATGTTATATAGCCTATAGCCTTCCTCGATAAATGGGCTATCCAACAAAAAAAGATTTTTTCAAATCGGACCAGTAGTTCCTGAGATTAGCGCGTTTAAACAAACAAACAAACTCTTCCGCTTTATAATATTAGTATAGATTAGTTGGTTGGACACCATAAAGATGATTTAAATACTTTCTTGATTAATACCAAAATTAAAAAAAAAAAGCGGCAAGTATCTACCGCAAAATTCAAATATCTAATCTATCTATCGCAAAATCTAATTAATTTGTTTAGTTTGAAAATGTTTAAATCGATACTAATATTATTTAACTCTGTCTGTCTGTTATCTACGCTTCCACGCTCAAACAGTTAAACCGATTTAAGGTTTGAGTCCGATGTCACGATGGCGGAGCCGCGGGCGAAAGCTAGTTAATTTTAAACAATTAAATATTCCTAAACGTAAAGCAAGAAGTTTAACAAACGTTAAACCAACTTAGTTGTACCAGCGGATAAAATCGTTCATATCGTTCGAGTATTGGCTAACAAACTAATATAATAAAACATGCTAACATCATCGGTCCATTTCACCGGTTGAACCATCCAAGTTGGTTTCACTGTTGACTGTATTCATAAATGCTCCACTGTAAATTTTAAAATTTCAACTTACAACCTAGAGAAGGTTTCACCGGTTGGATCATCCAAGTTGGTTCGACTGTTAGCAGTAGGTATAACATTTAATACTACACGGTCAAATTCTAAACTTTCAACTTGCAACCCTGCGATGGATATCGCTAAAATACAGCTTCTACAATTTGCAATTTATCATCTCTATTTACATTTAGGTCACTTTAAAATTTGTTCTTGATATTCAGCATTTTTCAGCGCTTAACTGACCTAGTTTAAAATTCTGTTTTGTGAAAGAGTTATCTGCGTTAATGTTATTTGGGATTGTTGCTGGCAAATCTGGAGCATAGCTGATGGCCATTTTAAAGAAAATGTAAGTACCTACCTATTACGGTGGAAGAGATAGCCCTATAACGGAAGGACGGAAAGACAGCGAAGCTTTAGTTAATAATAGGGTTTCTTTGACACCCTTAGGTTTCGTAACCCTAAAAAAGAAGGCCCAATTGAACAGCTAAAGCGATATTGCGACTTATTCTAAGGCCGCTTCTTTTAAATCGACTTCTTATTATTTTTACGTCTTTTTTTAGACGACTCCTGCAGGGTACAAGCCCTGTGTCACGGGGGACTTTACAAACATACAAGTCACGGACCCAAAGCACACCCAGACCCGGAACAGAACAAAATCAGCAAGTTAGCCTGTATACTCGTATCTATACTAATATTATAAAGCGGAAGAGTTTGTTTGTTTGTTTGTTTAAAGGCGCTAATATCAGAAACTACTTGTCCGATTTGAAAAAATCTGTTTTTGTTGGATAGCCCATTTATCGAGGAAGGCTATAGGCTATATAACATCACGCTACGACTAATAGGAGCGGAGCAGCAATGAGAAATGTTGCAATAAAGGGGAAAATTTACGCAGACGAAGTTGCGCGGGACAGCTAGTAGTGAATGTTTGTGATCCTTTTCTAAAAATGTCAGTTGTTTACTTTAATGTCTTCTGCGTTGTTGGCTAGTCTTGTTTAACATAGGCATACTTAAACTATTTAACAACCGTACTATTGTGAAGTACCTACCTATCCCCCCTATCACATCTAGAATATCCCCTCCCCCCTAATAATCCAGAGTACCTACACCTATCTATACTAATTTTATAAAGCTGAAGAGTTGGGTTTGTTTGAACGCGTTAATCTTAGAAACTACTGATCCGAATTGAAAAATTCATTCACTGTCAGATAGTCCATTTATCGAGGAAGGCTATAGGCTATATAACATTACACTACGACTTATAAGAGCAAAGCAGCAATGAGAAATTATGCAAAAACAAGGAAAATTTACGCAGACGAAGTTGCACGGGTCAGCTAGTCTGTTAAACTACCAAATCGGAATCGGTTAGGATAACGTTATGATCATAGTTAACAAAAAAACTAGATAGGGCGTCATACAACGCGTGTTTGACAAACTATAAACAGGGCTATAAAAGGAGATACGGCCTTTGTAAACTCAGTCGAATCAACCGTAAAAGGCACCCATTGAAATCTATACTTCTATACTAATATTATAAAGCGGAAGAGTTTGTTTGTTTGTTTGTTTGTTTAAACGCGCTAATCTCAGGAACTACTGGTCCGATTTAAAAAAAACTGTTTTTGTTGGATAGCCCATTTATCGAGGAAGGCTATAGGCTATATAACATCACGCTACGACTAATAGGAGCGGAGTAGCGACGAGAAATGTTGCAAAAATGGGGAAAATTTACGCATACAAAGTTGCGCGAGACAGCTAGTTACACATAAACTGTTTCTATAGAACTTTTGTAAATTCATTTTCTGCTAGGATTTACTCACGACTTTACCTATTTTTCGAGTACTAGCTTGAAACTTCACAGTTAGTTACATCAGAATAGCACATATTTACATAGTATTAAATTAAATAATAGTTTAAAAACTAAAAAAACACGCTTTTGTAAATAGTTGTACCAAAAAGTACTAACGGAGATTTTTAAAAACTTGAAACCCATATATCACCCTCTTGGGGGTTGATTTTTAAAAATTTTTGGGTCACACAGACTCGGAAAAACAATCTGTGGATCACACAAAGTCTCCCGTGTGGGAATCGAACCCACGACCTTTTGCGTAACAATCGGACACACTCCCACCGCGGCACAAAGGCAGTTAAGTTTATGTCTATGGATGGTGGAGAAAAGTCCGTGCAAAGCCGAAGCAGGCTGCTAGTATTACATAAACGAACTACGTTTAATACCTACGCAGAATAACAACCGTAGTATATGACCTTCCCGTGCCATAACCTGTATAGGGTAAAATTTACGATAAAAAATATCGTTGATATTTATCTTGGTAATTCGGCGCAAGGCCATGCCCCAGATATTAGGTCAAACATTATGCCAATGAAATAAACCTTATGCGCGTTGTTTTAGAATTAATTTTGTTTTTATTATATGTACAGTTTTCTCTGAAAAATTTGAAAGAAACTGGCATGTTCTAGAATGAAAAATTCGTACATCAAAGTGATATCAATCCATCACTGACCTCTACTAGTACTCTGAACTGGCTACCGGGTACAAAGTCACAGCAATTTCAAATGCCGAATTGAATGACTGCCCTATGAAATTTTTAGGGTTCCGTAGCCAAAATGGCAAAAACGGAATCCTTACAGTTACGTCATATCCGTCTGTCTGTCTGTCTGTCTATCTGTCCGTATGTCACAGGCATTTTGCTCAAAGACTAGGTACTCAATGAATATTGATGAAATTAGGTGAAAAGGTGTCTTCTAGTAGCCGCTACTTAGTTTAATAGCTAAATAATAAAAATAAATATTTTTAAGGGGGGCACTCCATACATGTAACAGAAGCTGTTTTTTTTTGGCAAACATCAACGTGTGGCACATGTTTCGACAGGTCTTTCAAAAACATTTTAAGGTTTTAAATAAACTTTTTTGATTGGGTGAATTTTTTTGGAAATAATCGCTCCAAAAGTTGCATAAATTGTGCCCCCCGCCCCCACACACAAAGGTAGCGCTTAATAAATACTTTAAACAAAAATTATTTTAGACATGATCGGATATAAGTACCCTCAATGAGTTTTAGCCGAAAATCTGCGTTTCTCAATAAAAGTGCGTAATCTGCGCACTTTTATTGAGAAACGCGAGCGTTATAAATTCTGCTGATGCAATTATTTAAGGCTGCCCGGTTTTTTTTTACACTTGTGACTCTAAGAAATTTATTTAATATTAGGCAAAATACATAAATTAATAACTAATTATAATTCTCGTACGTCATACAGATACTCTTTTACTTTAAATTTGAATTAACTGGTGTAGACCATACATTTAAGGGGTGTGTAATGTTTGATATAATAACAAATGCTCTAATTTTACTTGAAATAACGTTCATATGTTATAATTTTCATATGCTATAATATCAAATAACCTAATTTCATATGATATAATTTTCAAAATGCATAATATTCTTTTAATATAACTTTCATTTAACCTAATGTTCTTTTGACTTAATTTTCTGGTCGAGGTCGGACTTGGTCGACGGAGCCCCGCTTCGCGGGGCTCCTACTTCTGGTTGGTTTAAAAAAAAACCACGATGATGGCGGGGTCGTAGACCCCGCCATCCCCTTTTAACCTAACCTATCCGAGTCGGGGTGCCCTAAAGTCCAGATTGCATCCAGATCCTCCTGGTAACAATAGTTGGGTGATGAATAGGGTATAAAGGGAAGAACAAAAACTTAATACAATAGCTATATTAGTTATTTAATCTTAACACATCAATTATAAATATAACATCTTATTTCATACTAAACGAATGTTATGTCAAATGTGCATTATAAAAAGTGTTCATTATATCAAAAGAAATTAGATAAAATGAAATTATATCTACAGTTCAATATGACAACTGATCGTTATATTAAATAAAATTATATTAAGTGATATTATGTCAAGTGAACGTTAGATTTTTTGTTATTATATCAACCGTTACACACCCACATTTAAGCTCTTCAGGCAACTTATTAAATAAGACCACTACTTGAAATACAATGTTTTATTATCTCGAATTGAGGGTGTATTGGTGATAGGACGTCCATTCGTTGCGTTTCTTCTTTCATTTGTCTTTCTTCTTGTTTTTTAATCTCTGACAAGTAATTTGAAACTTAACACTACCAGGATATAGAGACTTCCATTTAATTGTTGTCAAATTACCGCCCAAATATCAAAATCTAATGGAAATCTTCTAGTTACTAGTACCATATAGGTCAGTGCATCTATCAATAGTGGTCATCATCTATCGGTGTAGTAGATTCATTGACGTAGAGACCAGGGAATCAATTCACGAATTTAAAGCAGTGTAGTTGCAGTTAAGTTTCGATTAAAACGGCCATTTTTGTATTCTTTAAATACGTGAATATTGTCCTCTAGGACTGCGACATAACCTTACAAAATTGACCACTCTCTAGAATGAGACAATGCTACTTTGGGTACAATACCTGTCAAAGACCGCACGAGTTTTTTCTCTTTTTCACGTCGCAGTCAATACCTATTTTTTAATTGAAAGGTATGACGCAGTCCTGGTCACTGGGTAGATTACTGCCAGTATCTCTCTCAAAGAAGAGGCCCGTGTCCCTACAGTACGAATTACTTTCTCAGTAAGGCTGTTTTTTATTTTATTTTTATAATAATTGCAGCTGTACCGCTCAATTTAGCCGCAATGGATGTCTTTCTTCGCGATAAAGCTACCTTACTTTCCTACCTTTTTTTCAAGCTACCAAATTAAAGCAGTTTCAAAAATTTTCGTATAAGTTCATTTAGTAAATATTTCGTCAAGTTTTGATTTTGACTCGTTTTGAATAAAGTAAATTCATGCCTATTTATAAAAAAAATCCAACCTGCACAAACACAATAAAATAGAAAATTGTAACATTTATCTGACTAACGATGGTTTACTACAAACTCTAAATATCAATTCTTAAATATGACAGAAAAATTAAATTCTAGTCCATAGTTTAAACGAAACATGACAGTAAACCAGACAGTCTGTTATGGGTTGGCCACATTACGACTCACAATCACGGAGACGAATGGAATGTACCCTAGTTTTGATAATAAAAATATAATAGTCATAAAAAATAATACCTAAGTACTTATAATTATGCGGCAAAACGAACTCTTCGCCATGCAATGTTAAAGTAATGAGATTTTAAGAACTAAACTGTCTGTAAATAGGCTCGTTTTTGAAGATACTTGAAGGCAATTAACTCTTTCTATAAAGAGGCGCCTAAACGCACACTATTGGTAACTAATTGCTCGGCCAATAATGGCAATATGTCTGCAATTGTATAGCGCATGATTCAGTCCTAAACGGGCTACACAACCCGGCAACTATAAAATACAGAGCGATTGAAACAACAACAAAATTGTCCGGGTAACATTGCGGAAAATCTGGTCTGTCTAGTCTGGCAACCATCATATCAATGTTGGAGAGGACTGATATGTTGGCGGCCACACCATTGCCGTAAAAAATGGCTCGTTTAGCCACCCGTTTAGCTCTTTCGTTTATAAATTATCAACTTTATTATTTTAAAAGAGGTCATAACATTTAATAACAAAAAGGTTTTATGTATTAACCACTACAATCTAAATTTCACATTCAGGTATTTTAGGTATTTGGTCTTTTAACATCAGTACATATGGGATGTATGTAGCCATTTATCTTCTTGTCAATTGTGTTTTTAGAATAAACGCAACAAATGTTGCGGGTTGGTTTCTGTATCCACAGTTATCATACGTATGTATATCAATCGCACTTAAAAATCAATGGCAGTCGTTGCAATGCCATCGAAGGAAGGACGGGGTGAAGGGAGGGTTTCACTTTAGAGGGTCACGATACAATTTATGTTCGATAAAATTCTATTACCGTATATGAAGGATAAAATTATCGCATTATAGATGACCCTACAGACATCGTTGTATCAAAGATATAAGACCTATAGCTATGAGTGTAAAACCAGAAAAAATTACAAATTGATTTAGCGGTTACTAGTATTAGTTATTTTATTTTAATGAATAAATGTACGATTAAAAAACAATGTTTAACAAAATGTATTTTCAATGTTCCAGGCTACCTTTGCCTTGGCTACTGTACGGGATAATCTACGGCGAGCCAGTCCAAGTGAACTCCAAAGGCATGGTTTGCAGCATCGTGCTCCTCTTCGCCATGTTGATATTCGTCATCATCAGCATCGCCTGCTTCAGGTGGAAAATGAACAGGGGCCTTGGCTTCACCATGTTCCTCTTGTACTTCGTATTCGTTGGAGTCAGTCTTGGACTCGAATACGGATACCTTCACTGTCCGAGCGAATAGACTGTTGTGGGCTTCTGATTTAAAATTAAGAGTTGATGCTTTGAATGAAATGGATTGAGAAAAATGATACTGGCTCTTTCTTTTAGTAGTACACGCAAAGAAATGAGCGGGATGGCTTGATATTGAGAAAATGATGGGTAGTGACTTAATAAAAATTGTTGATGATAGTTAGAGACGGTTTGCTATGGATATTTTGTTATAATGTTAGATTATTTTGGTTTTTGGGAGTGGTTGAATAAAACAAAGTCGGTAATTGAGAAAATAATGTTGGTGATTCCAGCAGCAAAGAAATAGTGGCATTAGACTATTATCAATATTTTAATAATTCTGATAATTAAGATAACGAAGCTGAACTTATAACTACAGATATGTCATCAAGTTCGTCAGAAGGTTTAGAGATTGCTAATATTGTTTTTTGATTCAAGTAGCTGATTTGGTTTGTTAAATGGAATGTATACAACGAGGTTTTCACTAATTATAGATTTTATTGTGACTTAGATTAAATTAACTTGATGATATATCTGCAATTTTATAGTCAACTTTAGTTATAACATAGTCGTTTTGAAGAACAACAGATCAATGATGAAATATTTTAAAAGATTTCTCATAGACAATATTCATAATGACGTTTTTGTCTACAAATTGATTAAAACCAGAGATAATAAAAATTGTTTTTTTTTTAAGAATAATTAAATTTAATGCTCTTGATGTAGATTTTGATAATAGTCATGTCATTATTAAAAAAAATAAAGGAATTTTAAAGAGAAAAGAGGTGTACGTTAAATAAGAGAGTTACTTTAGCGTTGTGAATTTAGTTTTGTATTTAGTTATAGAAGCCATAGCACAGCACTAAATATTGCTCAAAATACTTATTTAATTTATAATTGCTTTGCTGTGTAGTTTCGTTTAGATATTTTTAATGGAATGCTTGAAATAGAAGCGTTATAACTTGAATTGATGAGAGATAATGAGCACCAATATACATAAGAAAAACTTTAAGACAGTAGAACTACGAACATAACATTCCTATGAAAATGCAATAATGATGAAGCTTCAATGATTCTAATTATATATTATAAGATTTTGCATTGTACATTATGACTTGGTACATTTTGTACCAGTAAATATTTAGCTACGATAGAGACTGTAGTTATTTATATGAATGTTAGTTGTTTAATTCGCTTTATTGACGATTTAAGGCTAAGTTCTTAATGTAAAATGTTTGTGTATATGTTTGTACATATTCATGAATATGTACAAACATAATAATAATATTATTATTATTATATGTTTGTACATATTCAGACTTACGTTGACGTTGCGTTACTTGCCTCAGTAAACTGCTCGGTCGGTTAGACCCTCGGTCCATCTCGATAGTTGAATATTTATGTATCGTGAAATGAAAGATAAATATAAATGTGTGTGTCAGACGCACATATAACTAGTATGTATATACACACGTAGTTGATGAAAGAGCGGGGCAAATGTCAGTTTTTATTAAAAATAATCTCATTCCATAAAATGTGCCTAAGAGTTATATGAACTCAGTAACATTTAGCTTCGATTTTTGTAAATTATTAACAGATAACAAAATGTTAAATATCACTTTATCATCTAATAGCATTCTATGGCTTTCATTAGTGTTATAGACGATATATGTGGACGCATCTGTCCCGCTCTACGCCGTTGTACCGTAGTTAAAATTTACACTATCTCTATCGAGTATACATATTTGTAATAAGCTCTCAATACTTTCCCTTCGTTCTTCAGTATTAACTTTCGACAAATTTGATGTTACATCTTTCAAATAGTCAATTCTTAAAATACGTCTTTACGAGAATTTTCTCTATCCTTGTTGTATAAAAGGCACGGTTCCACAAATTCTATAAAATCTAAAACATCTTGATGACCGTCCATAGATTCTGTTTTATAATTACTTTTAGCTTCAGCACGAGTTCCTTCAACTTCGTTACCTAATAAAATACTCATGAAAAACTTGAAATAAAAAATGATCGTAAGTTCAATTGTTAATATCCCACAAAATTTTATATTGATAACCCGCCTATTTGACATAGCAATAAATAGTCTAGAATAGATAGTTAAATATTTATATTGTTAAGCTTTACCACTTCTGACAGTAAGTCGCTCAAATGTTGAGGGAAATCATTATTGGAAGTCTTCAGCACGCCACTTCAGAAAAGTGGCATGAACGCTAATCGAATAGAAAGACAATTGAATAAAATGACGTTGTTGCGCGTGCAAAACCGCGAATGATCTTTAGCTAATTTTCTATTTCGTGGTTTTCCACGCGCAAAAATGTCATTCCCATATCACTTTATTTGATTAGTGTTTATACCACTTGTCTAGGGGGCAGAGCGATGGCTTCGAGAACAGCTTCAGAAGGAGTTTCTTCTGTTAACTTCTGGAATGTAGGAATATCAGGTTCTCGGCGCTGACCAAACAGCTACATAATACGCACAAGTGTTCCAAAATTCCATTAAAAGCGCTTAGTTCGTCAGTCGAGGAGTTTTTGTTCATCTCTCTTCATAAAGAGTTTATACATATTATTATACACCTAATGTTCAAAAATGTACCTAAAATTTGAAAAGGTATGCGTAGTGTGTTGATTTGAAACATTTGTATCAAAAACAATGTAATATGTATTATCATTTATAGCATTATAATGTTATAAGCAACACATGTTTAATAAGAACATATACAATTATAATACGAGTATAATAATATAAAATGTATAGAATTATATACTTTATAACAAATTAAGAGTTCGATATTATGTATATACATATATATATATATATATATATATATATGTATATACATAATATCGAACTCTCGAATAAAAATGAACACAAATACAAATATAACTATGTAGATATTTGTATTTGTGTTCATTTTTATTGTTTGCATTTTATTCTATGTATGAATTTTCCTTAAAAGACATATCATATCTTATAATTTAAATATATAAAACGTTTTTCTTGGTATAGTGCAAACCTGAAAGTAATTTGCTCAGAATCAGTAACAAAATCGAATGGGGTAGTTTTTGAACCATGTTATAATTTTCAATTAACTAATTCATTAATCATTCTAACAGTCCAAATCCTGTTCACAATGTGATGTGAAATGTAATCATCACTTATTTTTCAATAAAAACTATGGATTACGTACTGCAGGACGCAATGAGCACCATAGCGCGAAGAAAACAAGACAATGGCTTAAACCCTATAAGTTTTCTTCCCCTGTAAGTGACTTCATAAAGTAACAATCTTGTTGGGGTGTCTTAGCGTTGCACTATACCAAAAATAACCTTGTATATTAATATGTATATTATTTGTAAAAACATATTTGTTAAGTATAAACATCTATTCTAAACACATAATATTGATAATATGTCTATAATATCACGTATTATAATTATTATTACTATAATACTGACACAAGTGTTTCAAATTAACACTCAGTATTCACAAAAAAAATAATACAACGGTGTTTAGACAATTAACGACATATCGGTAGTTACCGAACATCGTTTAGGTCATAATCTGTGATAAGGGCATGCTTATGACGTATATATAAATATATTTATATTAAAATCATCTCTCTTCAAATTTTCATATAGTATTATGTATGTATAAGCTTGAATTTGATAGCCTTCTGTAGTTCGCTTAGCGATGCCACTACTAGACAGTTACCAGGACAATATTCTACAATACCAAAATAATAACTAGTTCAAATAATTATATTACAGTTATAACGCGGCAATATTTATCAGAATTGTCGTCTACAACAATTATATTGATATTTATTGAAACATTTCTTACAATGGAAAGCTAAGCAAATATGTGTCGAAATTATTTGTAATTTGAATTTATTTTTTTATCAATCAGAATGGTAAGTTAGGAAAGTAACAAAATGGAAATTGGCTGTGACCTTCTCAGAATTTGTCCGACATTATGTTTATTATCGTAGAAATTCTTTAAAAAATCTGCTGGGTCATTCGTTTTTGTTATTTTGTTTAGAACTTAACGTAACGTTGTATATATATATATAAATACAACTTATTAATATTTACCAACAATTTGCTATGCTTCCATTCTTGGTAAAATAATACTGACATCAAGGAAAACAATAACGTTCAAGTAATTTCTTTGAATACAATCCCACTGCTGGGACACAGGCCTCCTCTCTCAAAGTGTGAGTATGGCCCTATATCCACCACACGGTCGCCATGACGATTAGATGAATGCCACACATGTGATGTGATGTGCGATGTGATGTTGTTCGCAGACTTGGATTATTTCGAACCCATGGCCTACGGCTTGTAAATCAAAGCCATTGCCAATGAGCCGCCACAGGCCAATCTGGAAATAGAAATTCTTTAACGATATTTTTGCCGTCGTGGTACCTACTAACTATATTAATTAAAATATTTTATTCAGAAAATTTGTATTCGTCACGCAGCTGGCGTGATGTTTTTAAAAATATTTACATTTTTATTTAGGTAAGTAGGTACCTATTTAAAATTATGAGAACGTTAGTGTTTTGGAGTTTACAGAAGCCGCGTTTTCTCGATTATTCTAAATATATTGTTACAAATTCAAAATATTTTGCAATTTATTATTCAAAAATGAAATAAAAAATGAACAATTAAACTGTACGATGTAGTGGCCACTCTATAAAAAATTAAGAATTTGAATCTTTAAATGTAATTTCGATTCCAATTGAATATTTATTTACGGTGATACAAGCTAGATTATAGTAAGCTAATCCAAATATCCTTAAACTTATCTGACGCACCAAATAACAAAAGTACGTTATGCCTATTATGAGAAATCCAAAGATTTGTACCTGTACTTACTATATTAGAAAAATACAAACGCGTTATACAATTTTAAGTTATATTATAATTATACATTAGTTAAATAAAAATATATAATTTATATTTTTTATAAAAAATATAAAATGTATATTTTTATTCAGAATTGTAATATAATTAATTATTTAGATATGCTTTATATTTCGTAATTCCATTAATAATATATTAATAATGGAATTACAAAATGTAAGATGATAATGCAGAACATCTTTGGAAGCCTCAAACTTTATATGCTATTAAATTATATAACTATATACACTAGATTTCTATCTATCTCTTGTATAATGTAATTAGTCTTTGTAAATTAAACATCCTTCCACATTTGTTTATACTTTAATGCATTAGTTATTGAACTGATAAAGACTATTTAATAATCATATCACACTTTATTATTATTAAATTGTAAAAAGATGACAAGGATTTGTCATTGCATCTTTTTATAGTCTTATTTCAAACTATAACTTAGGTTAAATCACGCTGGCGCGACGCGAAGCGCAGCCTAAAAATAGTTACAAATAAAAATGGACCTTAATGCTCGTAACTACGGTGTATTTTGGGAAGTTGTTTCAAGGTATCGCGTTGAATAGTGACGCGTTTCGAAGCGACGTTACCTGGAGCAATTAAGTTAAAAATTAACTATGATGCATTACAAATAGGAGTTTAAAGTGGGGGTAATATTTTAAGCTGCGCGTTGCATCACGCAGCTGATGTTTTGGATCTTAAGGCGAAGATCATTATTTAAAATATACTTTCTACTTTCAAACTTTCTCGTTGCTTAACAATCACAATTTGGTACAATAGTAAATGAAATCATTATATGTAAGTATTTACCATTGGAATGGCTTGGTTTAAAGCAGCCAAGCAGTCCATAAAGGATTATTTCCGTGCATCGCGGCCGATCTCGAGCCGCGCGCGGCTTACAACAAGCGTCTGACGAGCGCAGCCATATGCGACAATACTCAGAGTAGAGTATGAGAATGTATGGCGCCGTTTCCGAGGAACACAAACGTAGGTTGTGCGCGCAGTCAGACTGTTGTCGTATCGGTCGCGCGCGTCAGTCGCTTGTCGTAAGCCGCGCGCGGCTCGTAATCGGCCGCGATACACGGAAATGAACCTTAAGGTAATACTTAGCATGATCGTGTTTGATCTCATCTCGAATTGCGGTTGATATGCAACGTAAAAGTTCGTGTATAAATTTGTTTCAGCTGTCGTAAAATATACATAGGTATTGACTTCGGTACTAAAAGGTTAACAATTGAATAAATATATAATTGTTGTTATAGTTTACATTCGCCTTAAAAACAATAAAAGCTCAAATTTATTTTCAGGTATTTTTTTATAAGTGCCATTGTACTCACATGCGTAGTGTTTACGGATGTGACATATTATAGCATTTATGTGCGGTTGTAAAAAAAACATAAGAAGTTTAGCACAGAGCGGATTACGCATGCGGTGTGTTACACCCCGCATGTCATACAGGATAGATGTTAACATCAGCGCCTTAAGATCAAAACTCACCTACTTGCATGTCACACCACGTAGTTACATTAAAATTGCATTTGTTCAGTACCAAATAGCACAAGCCGAGCTAGATCTCATTAAATTTCAAAATTCGTTAAAACTAATAGTATCTGTAAGACTTACAATTTATCGTAACAACTCGGTATCGATTATAGATAGCCGATTAACACATAAATATCCTTTATAAAACTTCTTCGTAGTTTAAGATCTAGGCTTAAATGCTATCATTAATAATAAAAATGTTTAATAATAAAAAATTGAAATATGATATCCAGGTAGAGATTGTTACTAGAATGATGGTTTTTATATAAAATTATAAAGTAAAAATTATTGCAGATATAAAAAAAATATTGCTGTTTCCACTTTTTTCTTGAGACAAAATATGAACACCATAATATAATATTATTTAGTGGAAATAAGTATTGTGCTCTTCTCTTAAAGTTTCAGCTTTAAAATTAGTCGAAGAGGGAAAAGTGGAGTGGCTTTAATAGTCATCCATTTTGTTTATAGCTGGCAAGTCTCGATTTCGAATGACAATTTGTAAAATGTGTAAAATATTAGTTTGCACTTGTTAAGCATGTTTCTTTCACAGCTTAAAACTCATTAAAATAACAATTAAATAACAAATTAGCTGTACAAAATTGTATTGATCGCGTTTTCTGACGTCATATTAATTAAATGACGTTTCTTTAAACATGGCTGCCACAGATATTAAAAATTAGATAATTAAAAGTCGACGAAATCGAGATGACAGCGTAGGTTGTTAATAGTGATATTACAAATTAGGTAAAAGTAAAAAATGTTATTAATTTTAAAAAAATGTAGGTAAGTTTTAGGAATTTTCATCATGTTGTAACGAGATCAAAAATGGGGGAGAAAGCTCTGGTTGGGTGTTTATTTTGATTTGTTTGTCAAACGATAAGTGATCGTGGTTTTTATAAAGTTTTGAGCAGTATTATTATATTTACATAGATTATTCTGGCTAGTTTGTTTTTATTGTATGTATTTTTGCTGTGAATCTCGATCGGAAATATTAAAACTGTCCGTACAAAATATAATGTCATTTTTAAATGTGATATTTTCAACTGCGTTCAAAATAAGGATTTATTAGAAGTGTTTTTGAATGCAGTTCTTAGTTTTTTTGTAATTTTTCAAAATAATTAATACTTAGTTGTAACGCACATTATTTTTTTATTATAATAATAGATTATATATTAATAAATATAATAATATATATTATATATATATTCCGGTCGGGTAGTTGTTGTTCTATTCAAAGCTTCTAATAATTGTTGACGGTTAAATATTGTGATAGTTTTAATGGATTCACTAGTTTATTGCATATTTATTGTGAAGTAATTTTGGTATATTTATTAGTATTTATAATTTTGGCGTATATAAAGAGCATCGGCGTACCCAAGCGTCGGCTGTCGACGGTATTATGAAAAATTACAATAAAAATAATAAAATAGTGAGTGAAAATTGAGTTTAATTTAATTCATTTTTATCCTACAATATTTGTTTCCGCCTGTGTTCCATTCCATAAAACCAGTTTTCTGTAAGGCTGCCCAACGATACAGTGATATATCTATACTAGTATTTAAAGCTGAAATGTTTGTTTGTTTGTCTGAAGGCGATAATCTCAGGAACTACTGCTCCAAATTGAAAAAGTCTTTTACTGTTGGATAGCCCATTTATCGAGGAAGGCTATAGGCTACATAACATCACGCTACAACCAATAGGAGCGAAGCAGCAATGAATAATATTGCAACAACTAAATTTACGCAGACAAGAAGTTGCGCGGTTCAGGTAGTTGCATATAAAATCAGGTTAGGGTGGTAACGGCTTAGGGCCAGTAGTACCCCTACGGTCACGGGTTCAAGTCTCGTCTGAGACGAATTTTTCCTCCATACATTTGTTGCTATACAACTTCTATAAAATAATCTGCAAAAATCAATGGCTCAGCAAAAATAAAAAACCTGTTTACAGATAAAAATATTTTAATAATTTCATTTATTTAATAAAAAATGAATAGATACATAAATTCGCTGATCTGATGTAAAAATATTGGCAACAGAAATACAATACAAAATATCTTTTGATATTATTTTGGCAGTAATACCTATAAATGTATTTTAATTATATTTGATTCATTATCATAATAAATAACTATTAGACAATATTAATAAAACCTAATGATATAATCTTTAAACATCAAATAACTAAATAAATATAATTTAAAATGTACATTTAAACACATTTGAATTGGCCGCTATTTTTATTTCCTCAAAGGCGTAATTCCAAATGTCTCCTTCACTTTTCATATTTTAGAGTCATCGTGCAACGCCATCTTACAGACTAAGCAATTATAACAAATATCTATGACGCTTTCAGATGTCTTATTCACATTTGCAAGAATAAAACATTAATCTGCTGGGCATAACGTCCATCTTATTTATCGGTCATAATAATTCAGAATAATATTTGAGTAAATAGTACCGAATAAGACAGATTCGATCGAAACGTCGGGTAAATAAAAGGTTCGTACCTTTCAATATTTCACGCGAATAAGTCCCAATAAAAAGTTAATAAGATTCGTCTAAACTACTAAAAATGCACATTAAAAACCAACGTCACTTGTAGCAAAAATTGTATTTTCTTCAAAATTAATATAACACTAACTTTCAAATTATATAATAATAATAAAATAATATCTTGGAACAACTCACACAACGCTATCTGATCCCAAACTAAGCAGAGCTTGTACTATGATAACCAGACAACTGATATATTTCTAAATACATACATATTTTAGAGAAATAACACCCAGACACAAAATAAACTATTGTGCTCATCACACAAAGTTTTATCCTGGGTGGGGATCGAACCCACGAACTCTTCGTAGCAGTCAGATACACTCCCACCGCGCCACAGAGGCAGTCGCAATATAAAATAATATAAAAACCGCAACTAGTAAACTGGACTGGCTTTGGGCTACTCCGTACAAAGTTACAACAATTTCAAATGTCGAATCGAATGAACGTCCTGTAAACATTTTTGACACTTATGACAAAATGACCGTTGTTGTGTGAAAACCAAATGAAAGTTTACAGTACGATCAACGTAACTAGGCCGGACTGAAGTAGGCGACAAGTGGTTGCGCAGATGCATTTTTTGGAAGTAAATGGTGACAGGAAGCGGGGGGCGGGGGCGGTACCTAAACCAATAGAATTAGAGATGCGATTACGCATCACATTGTCTTATTTAGTATTACTAACTCATGTTTTTTTGTGATTATTTTCGTAAAGAAATTGTTTTTCAAAGTTTCTTTAGTATTTCCTGTAACTGTTTTAAATTTAAACTTTTATGAACTCATTTAAATTGTGTTTTTATGTCTTTGAATTAAAATGTTGTCAGTATTTTTAATCGAGTAAACATAATTAATCGTTTTCGTTAGTAATTTTAGGGTCGCAACTCTATGACATGCGCGAAAGTGATAAAAACCTAACTTCAATCCGGTCAAGTTACGTTGATCGTACTGTATACTTGTCACAATAATAATTGTGACAAGTAGACTGTCATTTGACAAAACCAAATGAAAGTTCATTTGGTTTTGTCAAATGACAGTCCGAATGTCAAAATGTAAGTCTTATTGTAAGTCGACATTAGCCTGTCTAGTGTGCTATAACCTACTATAAAGGTCAGTGTATTGGGCGCTTCGATGGCTGAGACAGGTACCTGTATAGACACACATATTCAACTTGTATCACCCCCACCTTTGCATCGAAGGTGTAATATTTCCTTTTGACCAGCAGAATATTGTTTCGCATTGAATAAGACCCATTGGATTTTTTTTTTTTTTAGTCTCCCGCAGTAGGTTACAAGCTCTCTGTCGCGGGGGTATTTACAAACATACAAGTCACGGACACATAGTACATCCAGACTCGAAACATCAATTTGTGGATCACACAAAGTGGTGTCCCATGTGGGGATCGAACCCACGGCCTCTTGCGTAGCAGCCGGACACACTTCCACTGCGCCACAGAGGCTGCCATTTGTTTAAATTGTACTTTTCATTAGTTATTCAATTTCATATGCTATCTTATGAAATTGAATAACTAATGAAAAGTCTAAACTTTATAACAAAACTATCCACAAATGATGACTATTAACAATCACATTTATTATTTGACTAACAAGTTTACAAAAAACGTTTTATTAGTTTCCATCTTCTGAAATAGATAGAAATAATTGTTATAAATAGACAATCAAAAAGAAATTGTGCCGAAATATCTAAGAAAATACAAATCACACATATTTATTAATAATAAATATGTATATAATTATACACACATTAATAAATATTACATAGAAACACCTTTTATTATTATAAACTTGCAGAACATCCATGTCTTTAGACAAAATTCGAAAATATTTCATTTCTGACAACCATTTATATCAGAACATTTTTAATTCATTTTCGAGGACAAATCCACTCAGCCAATCGCTTTTAGCGAAGAAAATTTTCCCTAGAATTTCCGAGGGTAGTTTTAGAGTAACGCAGTGCGCAGACGCGTTCGGCAAAAGAGAAGGAACGCCAGTAGTGCAGCGAGCGCCGCACCGGCCAGTAGTGTTGTGTCATCGCGTCTAGTACCGCCTGCGCGTTCTACCACCGTGCTCTGAAATAAATCAATCCAACAAATTCATACTACTGCAGGACAATAATTAGAATAAAATACGAAGATACGCTGAACAAATTCAGGTATTGTCTGTTTAATACAATATGGAGTTACTGCACACTTAAAATACGAGCTCTTGAAATAATCATACCCGTTCAAATAGATCTTGTGGCACATAGGCAGAAGTCAGATTTAAGCGTCTTCCAGACGGTTGAAAACAAACAGTGTAGACGGCTGTTCTAAACCAAATTACTTGGTACTTGGATTGCAACAGCTGTCTACACTGTTGGAAACAAGCAAGGTCACCTTGGCGGAAACGCTTGTTTCCAACCGTCTGGAAAACGCTTAAAGAGTACTCTAGACGAATCTTAATAACACATAGGTATTGGTTTCGCCTCGGTTCTCCCGTGTGGTCTTTGTTAAGAATAATGTATATATATTATTATTCTTAACAAAGACCACACGGGAAGCTGTCACTGTCAGATAAAGATCGATAGTAGCGACAGAAATATTTTTTCCAAAGTCTCAAAATTAAGTATCGTTAGAGTATTTGGAAGTTTCATTGATTTTGGCGATAAAATCTACAAACCGATTTTAAGCTTAAACAGACAGTATAATATTCGCGATCTACTAACAACCGCTTCTGTAGACTTCTCAAGCCTTGCACCTTCATTAATTACCACCAATGTCCACCAGCACATCCTTAGCACATCCTTTTATACAAAGCGTGGTCTACTCACCCATCCCCCATGCCTGATGGCCCAAGGAGTCGCGCACTGTGCCACGTGCTTGGCTGCCCAGTCTACTGCCCTGCACCAGCCACCTACCCTGACAGCGCGAGCGCAGACCTCGCATAGAAAGGCGAGAACTACCAAGGCTCGCTGCTCTGTGTGGACGCATGCCTGGAAATATAATAGCCAGCATTAACAATTGGATGTTTAAGGGGGCATTACACTGAGGGAATTATTTGTTTAGCGCTACGTACACAGTGACACGATCCGGGCCTCGCTCTTCTGCACACAACCATTACTTCACAGTGCGCAGGAGCGCAGGTCAAAATTAAGTGAAATATTCGTTCGTACATATGTTAGATTACGAACACCATGACTATGACAATACATTTATATAATTATAATTTCCGCAACTTCAAGATTTATTTGCGGGATCATATGAAGACATATCCTTAAATTTCTTTATTTCATCTACTAGAAAAACTCGTGTCCTAATATTTAGGTTTTCTATATACATTTTTGAGAGAGCCGAACCCTGTTTCGCGTAATCTACCCTTGATGAGTTTCTTGAAATAAGTAAAAAAACTTTACTGAAGACCGCAATGTAAAAGGTCAACAGATCAGCCATATTTTTTTCGACTTTGGTCGAGTATCTCCGGCGGCCGGCATGAACGTGTGAAAAGGACCTAATGCTCTCTTCTAGCTTGGGATCAAATGGCCGTATGTGAGCTGTCCCCCACTGATGGAAATAATCTAAAATAAAATTCTTACCTGACATAACTCCTGCATGATATCTTCAAACTCCACTTCATCGAGGCTAAGCAAGGATATGTGCTCTGCCCTAGCAGCCAACCTCGCACGTGCCTTCGTTTCTCTGAACCGACGTGCTGCTCGTTCCAGGGACCGCCAGTCCCTCCAGTATAACCACCAGCCTCTAAAAATTGAGAAAACCATAAAGCCGAGGCCACTAATCTGAGGTATCAGACTCATTAGATTAGTGGCCATGGTCTCCAACTGGTCAAGGTCTTCCCGCAAATGGAATGACCTAACTGAAAGTGCCTACTGATTATAGAAAACCATAGTCAAACAACTATTGTGTTTCTCGTCTGAAAAAAACACCAGAGTTTATATTATTATTTAGTGCTCAAACATATTATGTGTGGGAGACTGCACAGTTATTTAATAACCACAAGTTACAGAAAAACATACAAAGCGGGAAGTCTCACAAAACCATGTTAATGGTTTAACCGTGACAGCGGTATCGACGCTGTTTGAGCACTTTTCTTTTCTTTTTTTTCTTTTTTTTTTAGCACTGAATGAGCGCTGGTATTTTTTTCAAACCCAGTAACGTGTCCATATAACCAGTGTCGTTAATACTTTTTCGTCATCACATAGAACTAACGTGTGTGACCTCTGCCCTAAATATAAGGTTGTTTAGGAAAAAGGGCAGCATAGTTTATTACTAGCCCGCGAAGTCATGCGATTAAGTCACGTCACATATTCTTGCGTGTGATTAATAATTCAGATACCGAAGCACGCTTTGAGTAATAGTAACTAAATTAGCGTGCGTAACGTAACGTACCTATTACATACATACATATCAACCCATATGATGGCCCACTGCTGGGCACGGGTCTCCCCAGTAGAACCTACTAGTATGTAGATCCTGGGGGTAATTGCCATAATCGCCACGCTTGGCGAGCGGGTTAGCGATCGCAGTAAGGCTTTAAGTACGCAGAGGACGCTGCTGCCCGTCCTCCGGATTAAAATCCCTTAGTCGCCTTGACGACACCCACGGGTAGAGATGGGGTGGTACTATTCTTAGGCCGGCACCACACGGCCAAACGTACCTATTACATACGTACTCTTAAGAAGTAATGCAATGACAAGCGTTCAGATAGAGACAAATCAAGTTGGTTACAACAAACAAAATTGCTACTGTCAAGGTCCTGGCGTGAATCCAAAGGATCAATCCAACAGAGGCAATTGCCCGTCCCAGATTCGACTGAAAGACCTCTCTTTTGGAGAATTTAGACGCTGTGTTTAGACAGGCAATTGCCCTCCCCGTACCGGTGTTGAATCAAATATACCCCACTCCCCGTCGTGCCAGCGACTCACACTTGGCTGGTTGGGTCACATGTTACCTTTCACCTCCTGAGCAAAGTTTTGGCCTGGTCAGGTCGTTCTCATAAAGTAACACGGTTTTAGAAATGTTATATTTACACCCCGCAAAACTCAAACGCAACTTAACTGTGAAATGTACTTAAAGGTATCCCTCGCTACTAGTACCGGCGCGGCGTGTTAACACTGAGTAGTATTTGAAATTTATTGGCATCAGTCAATCGTTTATCAAAATTTCAATCGTTTAACAATGACGTTTATCAAAACGTCATTGTTCTACCGATTTACCTAGTCCCTACTGCTTCTTAGACCTCAATATGATAATGTGGTTAGGTAAAGCAATTTGCCACCAATCTGTTCGTCAAGTATGAAGATAAAAAAACACTCAAAAAACGACTGACCTTTGATCAGGCTTCGCCGGCGCTACAAAACAAGGCGGTGGTCTCAACTCCTCAAGCCTTAAATGCTGCAGCAACAGCGCTCGGAACAGCCTGACTCCCCTCTCTTCCTCTTCCCCTTGCAGCTCAGGTCCTCGCCAGTGACCCAGGCACTCATCCCGACGTTCCTCATCTAGGGAAACTTGTCTGAGAAGTGGAGCTCTTGGCGTATCGTAGTCTTCGAGAGCTTGGACGCTGCATGCTGAGAAAATGAAAACAGAACAACTGTTATTAGGCGGCAAAGAAGCATATATGATAACTGATAGCATGAGTGTACCTAGGGTTTTGGTAAACTCAAACTCAAACTCAAATATCTTTATTTCGTAAAATCAGGTTAATGATTGTTTGAAAACGTCAAATTAATACATACTAAAAAAATTATAAAATTACGATTGTTTGAAAAAAAAAACAAAATGAGGTTAGGTGGCAGTTCCAAGTATAAAGCTCATGAGAAGAAGCTGCCAAGAAACTCATGTGCCACTCTTTTAAAATCATCAAGTTTTTCCTTACAAAAAATAAATTTTACTGAATGAACCAGTGTGTTTGGTGAGTGTAATCGTTTATAAATTACGGATAACTAAATAATAATACTATTAGTAACTCTAAAATAAGTATATATAAACGTATTCAGCAAACACAATACTTCACTTCTTACAAAGTAAATATGTATTACATATAATTTTAAAGTACATTTTAATAGCCTGTGAGAGAAAGCAGTTCAATCCCAAGCGTTTTTGTCTTCCATATAATCAATTATTGAGTAGTAACTTTTCATACACAATTTTTTCTTAATGGTACACTTAAATTTATTACGACTTAATTTTTGAATATCGCTAGGGATTTTATTGTAGAAACGTATACATTGGCCCCGAAATGATTTGTTTACTTTTTGTAAGTTTGTAACCTTGACGCTGGTACAACAAGTTTATGTTTGTTCCGCGTGTTAATATTATGTATATCACATTTCTTACAGAAACTATCAATATTTTTGTGAACATATATAAGGTTTTCATAGATATACTGACATGCAACAGTCATGATATTGATTTCCTTAAGGTAATTTCAAGGAGGGTTATTATACCTCCTGAAAGGTACAATTATAGACTAAACATCGGTGAAATGTGAACACATTTCAACGATCTTTAGTGTGTACCTTTTTGTAATTCCGGGAGGTCACAACCCCCAAATCCCCACCTGGGTACGCTCATCTATACTAATATTATAAGGCTGAAGAAGAAGAGTTTGTTTGTTTGATTGAACCTCAGGAACTTCAGGAATAATCTCAGGAACTACTGGACCGACTTGAGAAATTCTTTTTCTGTTGCGTAGCCCATTTATCGAGGAAGGCTATAGGCTATATAATATCACGCTACGACCAATAGGAGCGGAGCAACAATGAGAAAGAAAGACAGACGAAGTTGCGCGGAACAGCTAGTGACTCAGAATCCTGAGGAATAGCTTTTAAGGGAAGAAGATGCAAGACAATGTGGATCAGTGGCGGATCTAGGATTTGGTTTTGGTGGGGGAGGCGTGGCCCTACTAAGGAACTTAAGATTTCCCAAGAACCCTTCCAAGGGTAGGATACAAAACTCCTTGCTTTATACCTCCTGGATCAGCTCAGTACTGTACTCTTGCAGCAAGTTCTGTAACTCAGCAATCAGCTCTGGCGAAATCAGTTAATCATAAAGGCACAACATTAAATAAAATGATTCACTATTTAAAGTGCTTATTTTGAACTAGTCTTATTATGTTCAATAACGCAGGGCTTTGGCCTTTAAACCGCAAGAACAAACAAAAAGATACCTATTTTTCCGATTATAAATATCTAAGTAATTTTACCTAGCAACATAAACTGTTATGTTTTTGATAGCATTCAATCAATTTTATAGATGTCTGAGTAATGTGTAGTCTAAAAGCCATTTCTTCACACCAATAGAAATGTTGTAAATTAATCAGTAACAATAAAACTGTACTTGAACACCCATTAATTACAGCTGTTTCGTTACGAACCTAGAAACGGCTCTAGAATGCTCGAAGTTTATTGACGGAGTTAATTACAAAAACTTCGGCGCCCATTTATTAATTTATTTTAAGCGGCTAGCAGGAAAGTGACGCTTAGATCAACTAAGCTACTAATATATTTTTTTAGTTAAACAGGCTACATAGTGAGACTTTAATTAGCCTTATACTTTCGCAATATCCGTCTGTCCACAGCTTAGCTCAGAGGATGTTAGTGCTAGAAGACTGTAATTGCATGGATATACATAATACTTAGGCCGATAAAGTCTGGCCGAGAAATCTGGCAATCTGTCATACAGGTTTACCTAGTACAGATACCAGTCTCTCACACAGATATACTCCAATTCAATTTTAATCTATTGGAGCTTGTTCGAACCATCTGTAAACTATTTTCTGTGTGAGAGAGGAAAATAAACAAATATTTAGCTTTTAGTAATATACTTGCACTAAACCTGTGATTGGTAGCACGTAGTTAGTTTATTTCTTCTATAAAGAAATAATTTATGATTTTTTTTTTGCGTAAAGTGGGGATGTGATTTTTTTTCTCACCTACCCCATCATGTGGGGTATCATTAGATAGGTCTTTAAAAACGTTAAGGGGATGTGAAGACCATTTTCAGATTTAGAGATTCGTTTGTGAAATATTAAGCTTTAGAGGGCAAATGTTGGTTAGAGTCAAGTGTCCCGTAACTAAATTTTCGTACAAATTCCATCGAAAATTATTAATAAGAAAGAAATTAGGTATAACGTTGTATGAAACAAATACAACAGAAAACCCACTTTTTAAGCCGCATTATTCGGATGTGGGGAGGGGGGGGCTACTATGTGCGTGGCCCGACATACACTTTTACTATTTTTGATTTCCCAAATAGAAACCCCCGACACGTAGACAGTAAATTAACTTAAAAACAACTAAACTGATTTTATCGAACAACCACCACGATTAAACTGGATTTCTAATAAAAACAACCGCATCGAAATTTATCCGATTATTTGGACGCTACGGATCCACAGACAAACACACAAATACACAGATACACACATAATACTTATAACACCCCATCGTTGAAGTCAAGTTTTAAAAGAATTAAAAATAAATAATTACAAAAAAAACACATGCAATGAAAATTACAACACGAAACACACAACATTGCCACTGACACTGCTTACCCCGCATAAAAGATGATTGTGAACGATGCATTCTCACTGTTAAACTGTAATAAAGAAATTCAAATTCAAATTAAAGGTGTACAAGAAGAAACTAACAATGACCCAACAATGAAAACTAATGAACCACTTGACACCTCCGTAATTAAATTCAGTCTTATTGGCTTAACCTATAAACTTAACAATACTTAAATTCATAGGAAAATAGAAAACAACATTGTAGAAAGCAACTAACATACTAAATTCACAGTAAATACGTTTTCCTCTGATGTCTTTAAGTAGACGATAATGACAAAGGCTTATTATACGACTAAGTAAATTAAAACTAAACGCGTTTTTAAAATTTCTTTATACGTCAATTTATTAAGCACCTGCCAACTTCTGAATAGCCTCTCAAATTTTATTATTTCTAAACATCAAAATATAATGCCGTAAAAAAAATGTAATTCGTAAAAAATCTATAGGTAAACCTCTCAACAATGTTTTCAAACAACATAGAATCATAACCTCCAAATTGAAATCCTTGCTGTTATGCTTTTAAAAGCAAAATGCCTCATTTAAAATCAACAAATATGCATTACAAAAACAAGAATTATCCCAACTTAATCTAAATTAATCACGTAGCAACAGCACTATATCACAAGGTATTTGCCAAATACAAATGCAAAAATTATAATCTATTTGGATGACATAATCGTTGGTGAAGGACATAATAACATACCTTGCACAGGTTCCGGAGGCACAAAATTCATTATGAGTTACAGGACGTGTAATGAAAGGCTGGTGTCAGTATGGGTACTAAACAGTGTCGACCTTGCAGATCGGGTCACGACCCTGACATACATTTGTGCGCATGCGCGAAGGTTCTGAGGGAACTTCAAAGCAAGCGGCCAAGTCTTTTGAGAAATTCTAGAAGTCTTTGTATTGTAATACAAAAACTTATGATAGTGTTACATCCAGATTTAGCTTTGTTATACTATTAATATTAGTATTTTTTTTTTAACAAATAACTAGTATCGTTGTCTATGCTGTTGCTTAAATGGTTGTAAGTATCATACAGTTATGAAAGGAAAGCGAAATGAAACTAACGCAAACAAAATGACTATTTGTAATAAAAAATATTATCTTCTTGAAAACCAAACGTGTTGATGGTACGGGGCATTCGAGGGGATTTTCATGACCATTGAGCGATATCGCCTTGAAATTGGATACTTCGGCTCGGTCTTTTTTTTTCTCTTTATTTATTTGGAGGCTTGTGGTCACATAAACGACCATGTCAGCCCGGCTCGGTCTTGATAATTACTTTTTGACTGCCTGCAATGGAAGTCCACACCACTGCAGAAGAGGATGCGGATTCGATTCCCACACATCGTTTTGAGAAATTTATAAAATGTTGGCTCCGAATCTGAATGTTTTTGGTATCCGTAATGTCCCTTGTTACATAAATATTGTACCCTAGTGCGAGATTTCTGTTTGTGGATTTGAATGCCGTTCTTACATTCATCTTAGAACATTATATAGGTATTCAAAATTGTCACCGAATGTGTATTCTTATGTGAATGAAGAACACATTTTTTCTCGTCTTTCAATATATTAAAAGAAAACTTGTAATGCGGAGTTTTAATTAATGTCACAATTCAATAGGCCAACGCCAAACACTATTTTTATTACTAGTTGACCCGCGCAACTTCATCTGCGTAAATTTTCCCCGTTTTTGCAAGATTTTTGATTGCTGGAGCAGCAATCAAAAATCTTGCAAAAACGGGGAAAATTTCCTCCTCCTATTGGTTGTAGCGCGTTATATAGACTTCCTCAATATATGAGCAATCCAACACTAAAATATTTTTTCAATTCGAATCAGTAGTTCCTGAGATTAGACCATTCAATTAAACAAATAAACTCTTCAGCTTTATAATATTAGTATAGCTGTATTTATTTAGCTGCTTAAAACAGTTATACAATGACATACATTTATTTTTACCAAACTTGTATGGAGGACATTGTCCTTTAATAATTTAGTTGTTAACATTTTGTGTTTCTTGCTTGTTATAATGATATACTTATTTTTTCAAAGTGCTTTCCAACTGGCAATAGAACATTCGTTCTTGGTGGCAAGTCAATCTAAATTTGTATGGTAAATTTGCTTTTTGTAGGGTTCCGTAGCCAAAATGGCAAAACAAAACCCTTACAGTTTCGTCATGTCCGTCCGTCCATCCGTCCGCACCTTTGCTCAGGGACTCTTAGTGCTAGAAGGCTAATTTTGCATGGATACACATATTACTTACGCCGACAAAGTGAAATAATAGAATGTTAAAAAAAAATGTTTTAGGGTACCTCCCCTATATGTAAAGTGGGGGTTTGTTTTTTTTTCACCTACCCCATCGTGTGGGGTATCATTAGATATGTCTTTTAAAAACGTTTAGGAGTTAGGAAGGCGATTTTTAGATTTAGGGATCCGTTTGTGAAATATTAAGCTTTAAAGTACAAATTTTTGTTAGAGTCAAGTTCCCCTCCCCCCTGGTTGCTAAAGTTGGATATGTAAAAAAAACATTGTAAAAGGAAAACTATCACAGCTAAGTAGGCTTTACAAGTTTACGAGTAACAGCTGATCAAATGAGAAGTAACAAAATTTTCGTACAAATTCCATTCGTATATATAACGTTCTAATTTTTAATTTTAATTCGTAGGTTCCTTCCCTACCCACTTCTTAAGCCGCATTATTCGGATGAGTGGGGGTACTAGTATAGTATTATATTATCTGTGGTGGGGGTATTACGAAACCCTACATTGTGCGTGGCCCGACATGCACTTGCTCGGTTTTTTTTTTTATTACAAACCTACGAACTTAGGTTGACTACCAGTGATGCAGAGAGAAGCATAAGGTTGACGCTTATTGTCAAACCTACCATATATGGAAGTTACAGTAGAGTTAAGTAATTAATTAATTCATAAAGACGCATTTACACCTTATTCTTGAAGGTTATACAACAAAGTCATATTGCGTGTTAAAGCAAATTAAGATCGCTGAATAAACATATTTTCTTGAAGGTCTCATTGCCCTACAAGAGAAAATAGACTTTATATGCCTTGAGTCATGGGTTTAGCGTTAAGCTAATAAAAATGTATTTAATTTCTGTCAAGCCAAAGCTTTGGAAGTGCATTAGCAGCGCGCAATACTTGGTTGAAAGCTGTCATTTATATAATATTGCTAATGAATACTGCAACATCTATCCGCTAACTAGATCAAGAATAAAGTTACCACATGGCTGTTGTCCCAATCTTATAAAGACAGAAAATTTGATTAAACAAAGCATTTCTTGCCAATTTCTTGCCAACTTTACAAATACCGACTAGATGGCGCTGCGAGGGCCTAATTCACGAGCATTAAGGGATAGAATAATTTGAGGTCTAGTAACATAGTCCAGATAGGTTTGTTTCTGGCCCCGGTTTGGCTACGGAAGTCTCGGGTTCGATTCCTGAGTCTGGATTTGAAAAATATATATATATCTTTCAAAAATGCAATTATTGTATTTGTAAGTATACTATTATACAAATACCTTATATCCTTACCTTAAGTAATTCAAATACGATACACTGCGCTCTCACAAACTACGAGTACATGTTACAAATAAGTACGAGAGCCCTAGTCCCCATACCACAAGTTAAATCTTACTTTGGGTACCAGTGGTCAACAAAATTGTATTGTTCATCATATTATTGTTTTAACTCATGTGTTATTCCTTTGTATCTTTTTGAGACAATAAATTATTATTATGCAAGCAAGGGTTTTCTGGTGACTACATTTTGACACTTCAAATAAATGAGTACGGTCTTGGGCGGTACCACATTGTCAGTTATTTTTCCATGGAATAGTAATATTAACGCATCAACTGTGTTTTGGTTGAAGGGTACTGTAGCAAGTTTAATTACTGGGAAAATGAGATTTACGAACTAATGTCTCAAATGAGGAGCGCGGTGCGGTGACATTCAGATCTTTGCCAAACAAGAATTTGGGTAACACTGATACTGTAACGGGCTAGCGTGACGCTTATCATTAGGCGCACAACCTGCTAGTGTCTTCATTTTTTTGTACAAAAACAGAATTTTTAAACGCTAACAACATGTCATCCTGTCATCGCCTATTGGCGCGTTCGCTTCGAATCTATTTTGCTTGCTTACAAAAATCGTCATATTCACAATAGGTATGTTGAAACAGAATAAATATAATCTACTAGAGGACCCTCGCAGTTTCTCCCGCGTTGTTCCCGTGGGAATACAGGGATAAAAAATAACCTATGTCACCCGGGGATAGTGTAGCTTCACAACGATGAAAGATTTTTTTAAATCCATTCAGTTTTTTCGGAGCCTATTCAACACAAACAAACAATCAAATCTTCACTCTTTATAATATTATTAGTATAAGAGTATTAATATTAGTATTAGTGTTAGTATAGAAGTATAGATATAGATAACATATGTAACAGAAACTTGTGGTCAAATTAATTTGACAACACGCATCTGTGCTGACTGAGATATGCACTCAGTCAGTACAGAAACGTGCCCGAAACCCTCATCATCATCGCAGTCCACTGCTGGACATAGGCCTCACCAATTGCACACCACTTTGTTCTATCCTCGGCTTCTCGCATCCAGCTCCTGCCAGCCGTGCTGCGTAAATCATCACTCCACTTGGCCTGAGGGCGTTCTACACTACGTTTGCCGAGACGCGGTCTTCACTCGTGCCCTAGCTTTGTCGAATTCTAAGTATCCTAAACCAGCCTTTTATTTGCCAGAGATAAAATTATCTATTTAAAAATCATTAAAAATATTTTGCATCACAGGAGACGCTTACTATACGAAATGCAAAAAAAAACACTGTGATGATTGCATCGGATTTGGCCCCAAAGGAGATGTGGTACTAATTCCAATAAAGTGGCGGTAGCTAAGGTATCGGTCTCGCCATCGTTCGCGGGTTCGAATCCTACTCATTATACTACCGACGTAAACCCACTCCTCACACAAGCCATTGAGCTTAGCTGAAGGGGTTAATAGGATTGCTAGTAATGTGGGACCAAAGTCCTACATTGTTAGTTATCTTTTAACAAAAGAAAGAAAAATATACTGTCTACTACTGAAATTTGACCACACCTTTGTACTTTGTGTTACACCATGTATAATAAGTACCAAATTCTATTCAAATGCCTTTAGTAGTTCATCCAACACGTTTAAATTAGTACAAACCAGTGGCCTGCCCCTATATAATATAATTTAATAATAATATGATATCTTGGGACAACTCACACAACGCTATCTGATCCTAAACTAAGCAGAGCTTGTACTATGGAAACCAGACAACTGATAAACATACTTATATATTTCTAAATACATACATATTCATCATCATCATCAGCCTATCGCAGTCCACTGCTGGACATAGGCCTCTCCAATTGCACGCCACTTTGTTCTATCTTCGGCTTCTCGCATTCAGCTCCTGCCAGCCGCTTTGCGTAAATCATCACTCCACCTGGCCTGAGGGCGTCCTACACTACGTTTGCCGAGCCGCGGTCTCCACTGCATACATATTATAGATAAATAATACCCAGACACAAAATAAACCATCATGCTCATCACACAAAGTTTTCTTCTGGTTGGGTTTCGAACCCACGACCTCTTACGTAGCAGTCGAATTAACTCCCACCGCGCCACAAAGGCAGTCATATACAAATATGAATAACCATCCAAAAGAATTTATCGGAACAATAGTAAAAACCGCACCTGAATCTGTAGCGTAGTATAATTTTAGGGACAAACATCGGGAAGCGAATTCATTTCTTAATATGTAAAGATTTATACATTGTATACCTAATTTCGATCCACAATTTAGATTTAGTCTAAATATAAAATATTCAACCATTAAAATACGCTACGAGTACTACGTCTGTCGATTGCCTGATTGAGTTAGTTCATTGGTTTAATATTCCCGAGACTCAATTGCTAGTTATCAGTCTCGTTGAGCAACTACAGCGTATCGTGCCGGAAGAAACACATTGTCAGGATTACATTCAGATAACTCGGTCGCCAAACACGTGTCCCGTTCAAAAATACCAACGAAAATGGTCACAAACTAACAAAAAAACCTTACAAAAGTGTTGTAGAAAAAAAATTGGAAGTGAATGATCATGTTTGTGATATCAAAATGAAGAATACAGTAAAAAGAAAGTTCTCAACGGATACTAGTGATGCTAAATGTTGTCGAAAGTTTTCTGTATTTGCTTGTATATGTGCCGTAGTTTCTTTAATAGTACAGACTTACAACTGTGTTGAATTTAATGAAGTGGACTTTGATCTAGAAGCTAAGAAATTAATGAAGAATGTTCTGGAAGAGAGAATAGAAGAGAAAATAGATGCTTACTTGATGGAAATAAGTGAAAGTACATCTCATAGACTAAAAAGAGAAGCGATGTTGGTAAGTACTTACTTAGTATTGTACTGATGTTTAATATAAGAGGTAAAGCAGAAAGTAATGTATTTAACTATTAATTCAATTTAATCTCGGCACAATTCAATTATGTATCTCTTCAAAGAGCACAAAGAGCGCTTGTTTCTTTAGTAATTCGTGGAATTGAATCAAATTTAGTATAAATATTGGTTGTTGGACGTACAATATAAATGCGAAAGGAATTCTCGTTTGCGATCAGGACTAAACCGACAAGCCGATTTTGATGAAATTTGGTAGGTATGAAATTAGTGGGAAGGCTGTGAAGTGTAATAGTCAAGGCTAATATATAAATCAAAGGCTCTGACTAAAAGTTATAAACGTGTTATTAACATGTTACTCACAGGTATTGTTAGATTTTATTAAATCAATGACATTAAAAAGATTATTCAATTTGATTTATTATAATTTGGGACATTTTTTTCATATAGAAATTCATGTGTACGAAAACACTAGTCAGATCCGACCGATCAGATACAAATAAAGATACTAGTCGTAGTAGAGCTCTATTCCCATTATATGGTTATTAAAGAAGCTTTAATTTCGAAACATTACGCTGAGCGAATTATTCATTTAGCGCTACGCACACAATGACACGGCCACCCGCCTCGCTCTCCCGCACGCAACCATTACTTTGCGGTGCTGCTACTCAATTGTATTTGAGTCCTAATATTCAAGTGTTCTATACATTTTTTTTAAACATTCCGTAAGCCATCTGCGTACTAAATGTCATCAAAATCATTACAGAAATTCAAGGGGCAATTACCCTCCCCCTCCCTTCTCAAGAAACAACGGAAAAACTTTTTTTTTGGAAAATTTGAAAATTTTGACACTAGACCGGAGTGATTCGGTTTTTGTTGCCCCCCATTCCCCTCTCAGCGGTGGTGCCTTGTATACCGGTGATGAATGAATTACACCATTCCTCGCCTGTATCTGTGACATGTTAACGGTTCATCAAGAGTTGAAAAAGCCTTTTACAATAAATTAAAGTTTATTCGACCTCCAGAAACAATCGGTAAACCAAGAAGACAATACAGTGACTCCTCATGTGGAGTTCTTTAACCCGAAAACTCGACCAGAGTTAGAAGAGAAGGATGCAGCAGAAATGAGAAGAACTGGTGCCAAAGGACCTGCTCCTGGCGGCGATACTTGGGTCTGGCTGACCAGCTATTCAAGAGTACCTGTGAGTAATGTTTTGAGATAACTATAGCGTAAGATAAAAGTGTTCTGGTATTTGAATGAGAAGAGTGTTAGACTCGAAACCCATAACATCCCCTAGTATTCTCAGTAATTTCATATCTTCCAGCCTCTCTGAAAGCTGAAAGATTTGAGTAGATAGAGCTACAGAGCTGACTGTCGTTTCTTAAATCTGGTAGGTACTATAACGTTCAGGTATCCTGTATGCTCGTACTGGATCCTGTATCATAGGATCTTTGTGCTAGAATAAATACTCGAATTTACTCCCAAGAAGAACATAACGTTTATTTCACACGTTAGAACACACAAACAATACACAACTCTCTTACTCTCAAAGCATTAATTATAAAAATTATAATCCCGGTGCGATTGTTCTCAAAGCCAGCGTTGGATTTGAGAAAAATCTTCTTTTTGAATTCTTCCAATTGTTTTATTTCTTTCTAAAAGGTGAGACCACGCAGTTCAAAATAAAGATTAAAAAAAAAAAAAAAGAAAGAACATCCATCACAGTACCTACTCATGGGACTTGCCAATTTCTACCACCCCTTCCTCTCTAATTGAATGAGTAAATCCTAACACGAGTAAAGTTTGAAATGGTAGAAGTAGTAACTCGACGTTGTAGACCGAAATTAAGTATTCCTTTAGAAGCTAATTTGAACCAAAGCTTTGTATAACACAATTAAGTTACTTTCATTATTATTTTTATTATATTTTCTAGTATAAAGTGGTCCAAGGTTTCTGTAAGGCCACTCAGGACTACTGCCCTCCTGGTGTACAAGGTCCTAAAGGGCCTACTGGTATGCCTGGACCTAAGGGTGAGAGGGGAGACTCAGGAGCGCCTGGCACCCCTGGACATTCCGGTGGGAGAGGTCCTGTGGGACCACCTGGACCTAAAGGTGATAAAATACTTAAAATATATAAATAACAACTTTTTAAATGACTTCTAATGAAAACAAGGAAAAATTGGAAGGACTATGATTTTAGCGGCATCGTATAGTTTTATATATTTAGAAAAATTAAACTAATGGCCATAAACCATCCTAGACAAGCATAGAATGATGAAAAACCCACACCAAGCTCGTAAGTTAAAGTTTTGGACGAAAAAATTGTATTATTTAGTTTAAGACAAAGCACTGCTATTTTGTTTAGGTGAAAGAGGATTCCCTGGCAACCCTGGTCTTGACGGAAGAGACGGTGTGCCGGGCGAACCAGGTCTGGATGGCATGTCAGGCAGAAATGGAGCTGATGGGGCTCCTGGGAAAGACGGGCATGATGGGATCCCAGGAAAAGACGGTAGTCCAGGACGGAATGGAAAGGATGGCAAAGATGGTAAGCAATTTACATCGGGATCTAAGATTGACTATTATAAGATTTTTTAAAGTTTTCATAGAGTGTGTATGTTTTTCCGTAAGCATAGAGGATGATGAAAGGAACTTTACTAGGGTTTCTCAAAAAGAAAAATATACCTTGTTGTCCGTCCGTCTGTCTGACAAATCCTTTTAACTCGGGAATGCGTTGAGGTATCGAATTGAAATTAAACCAAATACTCAAGTCTCCATTCTCTTGAGACTGTAAATAAATAAAATTTATTCGTTAACGTAAAAAAGACACGGCCGTTTATGCCGTAAAATATGTACATTTCGACACGCTTTAGGGAATCAAAGAATTTATAGGATATTTTCCGTTGACCTAGAACCATGAAATTTATATACTACAAATACATATAAGGAAAAGTCTAAAACTATATAATCTTTATAAAACTGCGAAACTCAATTCCTGAAGTAGGTATTTATAATATGTAGGTACCTACGAATTTGTACGGAACCCTCGATGGACGACACCGACCCAAACTTGTCTTGTTTTTTTTTTAGATTGGATAGGTTAGAATCTTAGGTCTATCTATATAGATAACATCAAAGTTCCCAAGTGGATAGAGGGAATTAAAAAATAAACTTTTAGTAAAGAAGTTTGGAGTAATCTAACATTCAATTATAAAATTAGTAGAAACAAAATCTGTCTAGCCATTTTAAAAGTCATAGATTAGCAAAAAAATATATAATTAAAAAACCGCCTGAGCAAAAAAGATACAAACAAGATCTTCTACATATGTAATACATGATGACCCTACAGATGAACTTAGTATTGATAATAATAATAAAATCTTGGGACAATTCACACAACACAATCTGATCCCAAACTAAGCAGACTTGTTGTTAAAGTTGACTTGTACTATGGAAACCAGACAACTGATAAACATACTTAAATATTTCTAAATACAGACATATTATAGATAAGTAACACCTAGACACAGAGTAAACCATTTGCTCATCACACAAAGTTTTATCCTGGGAGGAGATCGAGCCCACGACCTCTTGCGTAGCAGTCCAATCCCACCGCGCCACAGAGGCAGTCAAAGTATTGTACCTCTGTCAATTGTTTAAACTGGTCTTGTGGTTTTAAAGATATGAGGTAATAATTAAAAGTACCTGGATAACCGAGCTTAGCTCGGTATTTTATTTTTAACGACAAAAATTGAATCTTAACTAGATCGATTTTTTATAATATATCTTTGATTATATAATATCTAGAAGGAGCATTCTCTCAATAAGCCTATAAAAAAAATGAAGCCTTGCTTCAATTTTAGATGCCGGATTCTAGACAATTTACAATCAATATATATATATATACAAGAGTTGCTCGTTTAAAGGTATAAGATATTACACACATACATATGATAAGTTTTTAAAAACATAACCCTTCCTTGCAGTCAGATAAAAAGAATAAACTTAGAGGAGGTTAGTTGATAAACCATTAATACCAACATCATGTTCACATAAACCAGGTAAACCCGGCGTGCCTGGACCACCAGGTCTTCGCGGTCCAAAAGGAGAACGAGGTGGTATAGGACCTAAAGGCCAACGAGGCAATGATGGAAGAGACGGTGCTTCTGGAAGACCAGGCCTCTCTATTTACAACTACACACAGGAAAATGAACTGTTTATACCACCGACATTTGCACGTAAGTGAAAATAATAATAATAATAATAATAAATTGTTTATTTTCTAAAAGCCTTGGGAAACTAAATATACAGGTTTTTGAGTGATTGCTCAGTAGAAGCTTGTTCCCACTGAAACCTTTTTTACACGACCATAGAGAAATCAGGATTAGGACTGAATGCTTGACCTGGTCCCCAAAATATGATGTTATCATTTGAAGTCACAACATCATTTCACCTTAGAAATTTAACGGATTCTCCAAACTTATCTTACAACGTAATATTTTTTTATAAAAGTTAAAAGCGTTACACCTGATATTTAAGAGGCATTTCGCTTAATTTACTCTGTTATGAAATAATTTTACACTATCGAATACATGTTAAAAGAGGCCAATCTTTAATGTTGACGGTTAATGTACCACATTCACAAATACTATTTTGTTTCTTTTGTAGTGATCAATTTTAACTGCCTCTATGGCGCGGTGGGAGTGTGTCCGACTGCTACGCAAGAGGTCGTGGGTTCGATTCCCATGCGGGACACCACTTTGTGTGATCCACAAATTGTTGTTCCGAGTCTGGGTGTACTTTGTGTCCGTGACTTGAATGTTTGTGAAGTCCCCCGTGACACAGGGCCTGTACACTAATGCGGGAGTCCTCTTTTAAAAAAAAAAAAGTACGTGTATAGCTATTTCCAAATGGCTAATTCTTTTATTAAACCTCTTTAACACTTTCGCGGACGGTCACAGTTTAAATTATGTTCTAGAGTGACACAATAAATTTTTATACAAAAAAATTTGACGTATCGATACGTTCTATAATATGATATTAGATAAATAAAAGACAATATGACGTAAACGTTTAATCACGTCATCGTCTACATACGTTTTGTGACTAATAGTTGTACTGATTTTTAAAATGGTAAGAAAGTAAGTCTAGGTGACGGTAAGGTTTAAAGTATTCGATACGTTGTGACACAAGGTACATTGAAACGAATTTTCGCCTTTAAATTCACCGTTTTGCCGTAAATAATGTTCTTTTTTTGAACGTGATTGTACGTTCTGACGTATCAAAATCTCAAATACTTAATGCCGTAAAATCACGTTCTGTCTGTGAAACTGTTAAATATACTGTAAAAAATTACCAAAACATCAATATATAAATTTGTTACCACACTTTTTAGATTTATTCATCCATTTTATTATAAAAAAATAAAAACAACCTTAATTTTTTGCGATAAAGTCACCTTGATGGTTTCATTATTATATAAAACGTATTTACAAATAAAATTAAACGACAAAATATTGTTTGATCTTCAAATAATGAAATTAAGCTATTTTATTCATAATTATTATTGATCCGAATGTCAATAAATTACCATGCACAAACATCTATACAATATTGTCTTGCGAAATGGCTCATAACAATAAATAACAAAGAATTTTGGATTCAACTTTTCACCCATTTCCACAGAAGCTACAGAGCTGCCACGTCTGGGTCTAGCAACACTGTACGCCATAAAACCTTAATAAAAAAAATTGTATGTTGTACAGAGGATCAATCACGGGTCATAGTTCGTGAAGGTGATGTGCTTCGCGTCGGCTGCAACCCTATGGGTCGGCCTGACCCTACAGTGGAATGGAGGAGAGCTGATGGCACTGCTATTATTCAGGTAAGTGAGTACCTGTGTTCATAGGTAATATTAGTTTACTCTTTGGTTCATAGGCATACCTTGAGAGAGATTTGGGGAATCGACCTGCCTTCACCTGGAACAGGGACACGGTGACGGTAATTTGTAACATCTCCCCTCCCCTCCTTTCCAATCAGACTTTGTGCAGTAGTTTATGCGGTTTTAACTTTATGCAGTTTATGTGATCATTCGCCCTCGATCTGTGAATCACCACTATTGAAGTAGTAAGGAAATGCCCTTAATACAACAATCGAAATTGATTGACAAACCGCACTCAAAAAGAGAGACCTGCAACAAAGAAAATTAGTGACAGGTACTCTCACCAAGTCGAGTGGTAGGCACCTCCGGACCCTTGACTTGCAATATTCCGCTTCCACGAAGTAAAACTTCGACACGTGTTTCGCCTCTACACGAGGCATCCTCAGGACAGTTTGGCACCGACTGAGCCAAACTTGTACTTCGTGGAAGCGGAATATTGCAAGTTAAGGGTCCGGAGGTGCCTACCACTCGACTTGTTAAGAGTACCTGTCACTAATTTTCTTTGTTGCGGGTGTCTCTTTTTGAGTGCGGTCTGTCAATCTATTTCGATTGTTGTATTAAGGGCATTTCCTTTCTACTTCAATCGTGGTGATTCACAGATCGAGGGTGGGTGGTGGGATCCCTCTCTTATAATCTACTTAAGATGGATTTCCGCCATGTTACGCCTGATTCAGTCGGTTATGTGATCATTCGGTTTAATGGACCCTGAACCTGACTTCACCTGTTCCCCCGTCTCCGAAATATATCCCTGAGTACACCTATGTTAATCCTGATCGCAGAAGAAATATAACGTTGATGCTTGCTTTACAGGATTTTCTTTTTTTTTAATTAAGTTACGCAATTCGTTAGTCATATAGTTAATTATAACATATAGCCGCAAAAAAGAAGAACTGGGGGTACCCTATTCCCTTCCGGACCGCAATGTTGAATTTGCAAAATGTTGAATTCCCAAAATGTTGAATTTGCTAAATGTTGAATTCCCAAAATGTTGAATTTGCAAAATGTTGAATTTGCAAAATGTTGAATTCCCAAATTGTTGAATTAGCTAAATGTTGAATTCCCAAAATGTTTCAAGGAAAATAAGGAATGCTATTGTAGTTCTGATTATAAACAAAAATAAAATTAAAGATATTTATTTGTGAAACTCTTAACAAAACTTATAACTACTGCCTCTAAAAAAATATAGACCTACCTACTAGAACAACGCGTCTGCTTCTGCCGGTACGTTGTAGAAACTAATTAAAATCCTAATTTAAGTCTTAAATATATAATTTTTTTTAAAAATTGCAATGGCTTTAATTTGTTCCTTTTAACTTTTTCCAATAACCTCGAAAATCTTTTATCAAATAATATATCGTCTTGCCTTCTATTTTTCTTGAAAGGGAAAAATAAAGATCTAGAAAGCTTACGGTCATAATTAGACGCTTCATTTAGTAATGTTTTAAAAACCAAAAATATATTTGGAGTTTTTGGCAGTCTTGAATTAACTCTTCTGTGATATCCCTCACAGGAATTAGTTGTTCTGTGGATATCATTTGCACAGCTAATCAATTTGTGATTCATACTGAACCACTGTTCTTCAAAATATTGAAGAAAACTATGCAAATTTTCTGAGTCACTGGAAGCAGCAGCCAGAATATCCCGCCAGGCTTCTGTCATATGCGTCGAAGGAAGTAATACGAAATAAGAGCACATTCGTACAATATTTCTGTCATGTTTATAGGCAAGACTATTATTAGTGTTTTTCTTTTTGACCAAATTGCATTGCTTTGCCTTTTTCCAAACAGCCTTGTTGAAATGCTGAAAGCATCCTGTCAGTTTCACTTCAGAATATACCTTCCTTATCGCATTTATTTGGGCTGTTTCATAGTCGCATTTAAATTTTGCAATATGAACTTCAAGCTGATCCTTAATTAATGTAAATAACCGTGTATATGTTTGCTCTGTTTTATTCGGTAAAAATGCATAAATTGCGGGAAAAATATTTATGGTTTTCTCATCAGAGTAAACATCAAGGTGTATAATGTATAACTGGTAGAACGGCTGGGGGCATGATCTAAAAGTACCATCTCCGTAATAAGAAACACTTTTCTCTGATTTTAGTAATTTCAGCATCTTCCTAGAACATAATACAATAATTTTGTCCTTGTCTCCATTTTCAATCACCTTAAAAGTTTTTGACATACCGTTTGGAATTTTGACATCTTCAATTTTTTTAAATATCAGTTTATCAGTTCCTAAAAATTTTTTCCGTGTCCTATATAGACAAGTCTTCGCCGAAGTAAATGTTGGTAGCTGGTGTGCAGGTATATTAGGGTTTCGGTCAACAAACTTAGTTAGCATATCTTCAAATATTTGCTGTATTGGTTTTAAATTTATGCACACTTCTTGCTTGATTGCATTTATTAACTGCATAATTTTAATTTTATTTGGATCGGTCAAGCACTTATGGTCACTTTGACGTAAAATTTTAATTTTATCCGCGCTTAAAGTTAATGTAGCTGTACATAGGTATATCTCGTTGTGTACACTTCCAGCGTGTCGAACCATTATTGTTCACCTTACCATCTCTAGTCAGTCTCCACTTCCCTTCTAATATTAAAATATCTCTATTTTTATTGTTTTTTGAAAACACAATATGAGACATGGTAGTATAATCGTAGTTATTTATTTTACAAACAAGGAAATTATAATATAGACTGAGATACGGCTGCAGATTCGCATCGTTCATCGAGTATTGTAATAAAATCATATTTTTATATACAATCATAAAAAGGGCAATACGTTTTGGCCAGTCTGCCTATCAGATTTTGCCCGCTAGTATTTTTAATTAATTTTTTATTAATCGACTTACTGGGGAAAAAAAATCTCACTTGTTATTGCATTGAAATACACTCTACTTTATAGAACTAGACGTAGAGAACTTGAAAAGCGATGGGTGCCTTTGCGCACTTGCCCGCAACCCCTTCGCAGCCAGGTGTAAGCAGGTAATATTTTGTTACGTTATTACGTTCATGGCGTATTGTCATCATTTATATATCAAATTAAAGCTATTTATTTCCTGTACATGATAAACTACCTCTGCCTATGCAAAAGTGCCCGCAGTCGGAGTTGCCAGCGTTTAAAGTTTGTTTAGAGTGAGAAAGACTTATCGCTCTACATCATTCGTTAGACGAGGATGGCAATAGCGTGCTCTGCTGTCGTAACAAAAAATGCAGTAACTGACAAAAACCATTATTTTAGTTATGTTCTTGAAATGGCAACGTAAGCCATACACGATGCAATAATAACAAAAAAAAATTAAAAGCAAATTGGAAACTAAAATGTTATTAACATAAAATGTAGTAGTTAGACCAAATTATTTACATTCACCAAGATGAATTGCAATTGTCGTAACTATAATAAACTAGCGGCTCGCTTCGACTTCGCACAGACTTTCTCCAGTCCATAAAATAGCTCCACAGTCCGGACCGTTCGATTCGCACTTGACATTTCAAAATGTAAACGTCGAACGAAAGGTACCCCATTCGCCGGCGGCCATATTCAAGTAAGTCAATACAATAGTCTCTAAGCAATAGTCTCTGTTTGCTGATAAGCTGCAGTCAGGAATCTCGGTAAGTATATCATATAATAGTTTTATCATTAAATTTATAAGATTGTCAGAGACAAAGGTAAAGTAGACTGGTTGAGAGTGTAATAGTAGTATTAGGTACTGATAATAGTGGGCGCTGTCTGGGGTGGAGTGTCTGTCTAATGGGTGGTGGAACGTTTAGTGATATGTACGTTTAGTGATTAGATAAGAAACCACGAATTAGACGTCTTTATTAGACTTCTCAGCATTGATACCCACGCGACCATGCTCAGTACTGACATGACAATATTATCATGAAAATATTCTTTCAACGTGTAGTAGCACTTTATTAAGATTAAATAATAAGCTCATTTTTAAATTTTACCTTATTGTCTATGTCTTTGATATATGTCGGTAGTTTGTTATAAATCAGCGGTGCTTTACAAAATATGCTACTATACATCAACGCGGTTTTGCTTAGTACCACACATAGTTTACCTAGGTATCGTTGACGTTCCCTCTTATTAAATAGGGTTATATTCTGCTTTAGAAAACTTTGGGTTTTCTTAAATGAATTTGCAAGGTAACGTTACTATAGAATATTGAATATCATAAGGCCTGCATGATTCTCTTGACTTGAAACCGAACATTGTTCTTATGCAGCGTTTCTGCGCTTTAAACACCAGGAGAGTGGAGTTTCCCCAAAAAATAATGTCATAACGAAGAATCGAAGAGATATCCAGGGTAGGCAGTCATAAGCGCGTCTCTACTAAATTTCAGTCTGTACAATCCTTACGCAAACTGGCTGATCTTTTTGCAAATATGCTCAGTAATTTCCAGTTCATTTATTGATCCAAATGTAGCCCTAGAAATTTAGTATATAAACACTCTTAGATTCTTACCCCCTGATAATTCATATTAAATGCTATATAATTGTCATTAATTTCTGGGCTTTGTTTGAAATTAATAATTTTCGTCTTCTCTAAATTATTTTTTAAATTATTTAATTTTAGCCAATGGATAATAGATATCAATGAGTTATTAATAGTAGATTATAGTGATGTCAATGTCAAGTCAGAGAGTAATACTGAGCAATCATCTGCAAGTAATGTCATTTTATGTTTAATACTTATTGGTAAGTCATTAAAATATATAATAAAGAGCTGTGGGCCTAACACACTGTCCTGGGGCACTCCATATTTGACATTTCTTACATCAGATTGATACACTTTTTCAATTTTTGTTCTTGTACATAGTCTTGTTATTTGCGTGACCTGCTCTCTGTCAGTTAAATAAGACGATATTAGTTTATGAGCATTGCCTCTTATTCCATAGGAGTAAAGTTTATATAATAAAATGTTGTGTCTTACGTGATCAAAAGCTTTTGTCCTGTCCATAAATAGACCAACTACTGGCTGTCCCCTATCCATATTACGGATCACGGATCGTAAAAAATCATAACTAGCCATGTTTATATTTTTATTCTTCCTAAATCCATATTGCTGGGGGATCAATATATGTAGATTCCTTTTCTAAGAAGTATTGAGGCAGTTATAAATCACTTTTTCGTATATGTTTGCAAATATTGGTACTATTGCTACCGACCTATGATTTGTTTTCGCCCTTTTTGTACAGAAGTTTAATCATTGATTTTTTCAATTCATGAGGAAATAAACCTTGTTCAAGGCTCAAATTAATTAAACAAGATAAAACAGGTGTTATAGAACTACTTACGTCTTTGACTATAGCTGTTATTTTCCCATCGATGCCAGCGCTTTTTGTATTCTTTAGTTCCATGATTATATTAAAAATGTCAATAGATGACATCGGATAAAAAAATATTTGCATATAATATGTCCAGGTGAATTATTAATAAGTTTAGAGTTACTTCCATTAACCACTATGCATTTAATTTGTTTTTTTTTATCATTTCACCATTATATTTTATCTCGGTAAAGTTTAAATTAGTATTTTTATTTTGAGCGCCATTAATAATTCTCCAAGTTGCTTTTAATTTATTTTCATTTATTTTGATATAGTGATCATTTTGTGACCTTTAAGTTAATCTAATTATTATCTTTATAAGTAGATTATAAGGGAGGGATCCCACCACCCACCCTCGATCTGTGAATCACTACGATTGAAGTAGTAAGGAAATGCCCTTAATACAACAATCGAAATAGATTGACAGACCGCACTCAAAAAGAGAGACCTGTAACAAAGAAAATTAGTGACAGGTACTCTCACCAAGTCGAGTGGTAGGCACCTCCGGACCCTTGACTTGCAATATTCCGCTTCCACGAAGTGAAACTTCGACACGTGTTTCGCCTCTACACGAGGCATCCTCAGGACAGTTTGGCACAGTCGGTGCCAAACTGTCGTGTGGGTGGTGGGATCCCTCCCTTATAATCTACTTAAGATGGATTTCCGCCATGTAACGCCTGATTCAATCGGTTATATTATCTTTATTCTATAAGCGTTTCCAAAGGAATTCTCTTTTCTTTTTACTACCTAGTTTTTTTTCTTTAGAAAACCATTTTGTTTTAGTTGTAGGTACAATTTTAATTCTATGAATTGGAAAACATAGATCATATAGCAGCTTAAATAAGTTTATAAAGCAGTTCATATACTTGGGAAAAACTCAATGAGGAAAAATCCCTTTTAATAATAGTATATTTATTTCTCTCAAAAAGGTAAGTACATTGGTTTCTTATATGGCTAATGATACAGAACTTAAAACCTTAGTGAGAGCTGGAGTTTGTACTAGGTACGAAACCTGTGTGACAGAATCTCCAGGCTCTCTCATTAGGGATTAAACAATATATGGATCAGAGAAGACATGTGCAATACCTGTACTTAAATTTTATTACAGAGCTAAGTATGAGACTGTGTGTGTGTGTGTGTGTGTGTGCGCGCGCGTGCGCGTGCGTGTATGTGTGTGTGTGTGTGTGTGTGGGTGGGTGGGGTGGGCGTATGAGTGGATGTGTGTGTGTCTTAGAGAGAATGTATGAAGATTAATGTAACAGTGTGTATGTTGGTTAGCTACCTTTATCATTTTATCTACATTACAATTTTATTTCAAAGTCTGGATAATTATTTCAGTCTCCTCGTAGTTTAACTTGTTTAACCAGGTGGTAACTACTTTTTTGCATTCCATTTTAGGCATCGGATACAAGTTTAAAATTTTATTTAATTTGTTGTAAATAAAATTGCCAAGAAAGTAAAAACATCGTTGGGCTCGAGATGTTCGAACTGTAATCGGGGGGCATACTGAGTGCTTGCGACGCACAGTGTCAAATTTGGTAGGGTCGTAAGTGAGTTGAGAGTGAGTGGTAAGTACGGCATTAAGGATGAACAGCTTGCGGATAGAGAGGACATTGCAGACTTTATAGAGATTTGTGGTGGGGAAATGGTACGGTAACATCCAGCCTGCCTTAAGGAGTCTACGTTGGGCACGTTCAAGTTTAATAAGATGTGTTTTGTCTGTACCACCCCAAGACACAATACAGTATTGTGTAATGGACTGGCAAAGAGCGAGATAGGTACGTCGAAGTACACTTGTGTCTACAACATGTCGGAGAGTCCTGAAAATAAAGATTAGTTTGCGTACTCGAGATGTAAGTGAGTCGATATGGGAGTGGAATGTTAGACTATTATCAATTTGTACCCCCAAATATTTGACACACGTGGTGCGGTTTAAGGCAGGACACACACAAGTTTGAGTGGGTTCATTACAGGTATGAGTAATAAGAAATTGAGGTAAAGCAGAAACCAGCCTAGATGATGATGGTGAAAAGGTGAGGTAACAAGTTTTGTCAACGTTCAGAGTAAGTTGGTTTCTAGCTAACCAATTTGTAACCACATCGAGTCCCAATTGGGCACTCCGAAATGCAGTTTCCCAGGAACTGCCGTGGGATACAAGGGCAGTGTCATCGGCATAGGTAAAAATGCGGGTATTGCTAAGTTGTAACTGACAAAGGTCGTTAATATAAATTAAAAATAGAGTTGGGCCGAGGATACTGCCCTGAGGCACTCCATGCGTTACAGTAAGCACGTCACTTTGGTGATTATTAATCTTAACAAATTGGCACCTATTTGACAGGTAGCTATTGAAAAGTAGAAGCTGATTACCCCTGACTCCATTTTTTTCTAATTTTGCAACAAGGGTGGCAACAGAGATCGTGTCAAAAGCTTTTGATACATCCAGAAAAACCCCAACTACTTTGTGCTTTTTGTCCAGATTCGATATAACTTCATTTGTCAAATCCAGGACTGCTTGACTTGTTGAGAATCCTGATCGAAAGCCGTATTGGTGAGGAGATAAAAATTGAGTTTGCTCCAGAAATTTCACGAGTCTGTTGTTCATCAATTTTTCGAGTACTTTAGAAAGCGTAGGTAAAATAGAAATAGGTCTGTAGTTGTTTGGTCGATCTCCCTTATGAATTGGGTGTACTACTGCAAGTTTAAATGCATCAGGAAATGTTCCTGTATTAAAAGCGAGGTTACATAAGAAAGTGATTGGGGGAACTAAGAAGACTTTGAATTTTTGAGTAACTGACCGGATATATTATCGCTACCCACAGCACAATTGTTCTTAAGTGACATAATTAGCAGCTCAATTTCAGACATATCCGTTTCTAGCAAGACAAATGTATGTTGGTGATGGGGGAGAGTGTCGGCTGAAGGACAGTGACTTAAACATTTTTTTTCGGCAAGTGATCGCCCTACATTTGCGAAGAATGAGTTTACTTCATTTATCGAGCGCTTGGGATCTGAGGGATTGAGAAGCTCAGATGGTTGTGTGGTTGTTTTGGTTGTGTATGTGATAGTTTTTATAGCGTCCCAAAGTTTTTTATTGTTACCCTGTGTACTGAGAATTTGCTCTTTATTAAAATTAGTTTTAGTGGTTCTCAGTAAATTTGAGCAATAATTCCTGTACCTTTTATATGTTACTTTTAATGTTTCGTCATCTGGTTTATTTTTTAGCTTTAAGTGTAGGTTGTCGCGATTACGTAAGCATTTCAATAAGCCAGGGGTCATCCATTGCTTTTTTAATCTTCTACGATTTGGAATTATTTTGAGGATTGAGTTCGCGGTAATTATTGAGTTTAAAACGCCAATGAAATAATTAGTAGCTTCGTTTACATCGAGAAAATTATATATGGGGCTAAAATCTGTTTTAAGCAGATCTGTTTCCATCTTCGAAAAATCCAGGATTTTTTTAGTTTTATAGTTTTGTGGGATAGAGTTTTGAGTTGAGCGAAGGAAAAACAGAACTGTATCGTGATCAGTAATGGAAGTGTTAGATACATAACAATACGCCGGTAGCTTTGTTTTTAGTATTACGTGATCTAGACAGGAACGATTGTTTCGTGTACATAGGGTGTGAGCAGGTAGCATGGCATGGTACGCTGCCATAGTGAGATATTCGGAAGCTCGTGAGTCATTAGTAGTTTTAGATATGTCTATGTTAAGGTCACCAGTTAAAATAATATTTTTGTAAGAGGAGGAGTCCGTTAAGAGTTCATGTAGAGAATTTATGAAAGTCGAAACATTGCGTTGTGCTGGGGGTCGATAGATTGCTATTACCAGAGTGTCCTTATTGATTGTTAGTCTTATGCAGTTAGCGTCCTGTACCAGGGGTTCCGTGAATGAGACTAGTAGGTGGTTTCTATGAAATACCACTATACCTTCATTTTGTGACCTAATATTGTGGGTGATAACAGAGGTATAACCGTCTATTGTAGGTATTTGTGGAGAATGTTGCAGCCAACATTCAGTGAGAACAATGAGATCCCACAGCACTTTACTTCTGTGTAACAGGGTTAGCAGACCATCAAAATTTTTATTAATACTCCTAATATTTTGGCATAGCAGGGTTAGAGAGTGCTTATGAGAGCGTGCAATTTGATAGCAGTCTTCTATTGAACAAATAGCGGAGTCAGCCACGGTCACTAGGTCTATATCAGCTTGAAGGTCTTGTATATTATCGAATTTTAAAATGTAAAAGTAATCTATGAGGGAAGGGATGTAGTGGGTGATATGCAGTTACTATATCGGCTGGTATGAGGATACGGATGTAAATTGTTAGGCTAATCATTCTTAATGTATGTAATTCAATATGTAAACGTAAATGGTAGAGCGTTTTTCTTATAAGTGTAATGGATTTAATATTATAGTGTATTTGTGAGTTCGGGTGAGTATAGTGTAAGTTATAAGTGTTTAACTTAAGACTAGATGGTATTAACAAGTAGTTATATATAGTAGTAATTAACTTAATTAGAATTAGCTTAAAAATAATGTAAAGAAAAAATAAATGATCAAACATCATGCATAGTCACGCACTGTTGGATGGAGCCAGTTGCTTGAGCTGTTGTTCGTTTTTCACAAGAACGGGATAGCTGTCAGGATCCTTCTTCAGTAAGACTCGCCCATTTGAAGTCCAGCAAAAGTTATATTTATTTAACTTAGCAAAATTTCTGGCGAGATAGAACAGCCTCTTTGTATGTGTTGTAAGAAGTTCGTTGACATAAATAGGAACTTGATGGATAGCAGACATACCCAAATGGCTTGAGTTGACTTTATTATTTGGATTCTTTTTATTGTACTCTTTAAGAGCGATCAGAAAGTTTGTCTTAGCGAGCGTATTCGAGAAATCAACTGTAATATTAGAAGTTTTTGAATCCTTGTTTGACGGCTGACGTGAAATATCGCGAATATTACTGAGCTGGATGGAAGTATCGATTTGTTTTGACATATGCTCAAACATATCGTACAGTACAGTTTTTGTTTCGCTATCTCTTTTAGGAACGTTCCGAATTTCTATTGATGTTTTGACGATATTCCTATCGTACATTTCCAATTTGTCCTCAAGCGTAGACAGTTTAAGCCCCAATGAGTTACGCTCTTTTTCTAAGGTTGATATTTTACCTTCGAGTGCCAAAAGTTGATCCGACACAAAGGTCATACTCTTTTCCAATTCACTGGAGGCTACCTTGATCTCAGAGTATTGAATATTGATGCGGTCTTCTAATTTATCGAGCCGAGCGTTTTGAGCACTAGTCATTTCCTTTAGCATTTCTCGCATCTGATCTAAGATCTCGGTCTTAAAACTCTCTAGCTCATGTCTAGTAACCTCAGCCGAATCGTACTTACGTTTTGTACGTTGAGTAATGTTCTGTTGTAAAGCTTCTTCTGCATAAAGTTTCCTTATATCCGACTCGGAGCGTGTAGATGTACTTATATTCTGTGGTGTCTTCAACAGGTTAAATTCATATTCAGGGGGCACTGTGACTGCTTCGCTCGTCGGAGTTTTAGGCGGAGTTTTAAACATCGTGAATGGATGCAACGGAGGTTGATACAAAAATCACAAAGCTTCAAGTGAAATAATACTTGGGCCAAGCGCAAAAATCACCCGCTAATCGCTGTCACTCTTGAATTGTGGCAAGCGGCAAGTATGACGTAGCGGGTGCGCATACGCACTCACTAGGTACGTGTGGTGCGTAGCTGCGGGCGCTATCGCTGTCTCGTGTGTTGCTATCTAACTTACTCAGGTACTCCGTGTTGCTCCACTGCGTTATGCGCGCCTAGTACTTATCAGAATAATATTTTGCATTTATTGCAAAAAATATACTTAAAATTGAAACAAAAATAAATTAAAGTTGTACGGGTCACACGTCTATTCGCTTTCGCGGTCCAGGGGGGAAAGGATATACCAATGATTTTAAGTATATACCAATGTTCTAATACCATGCTAGCACTAATAGGGCATTGGATAATTTGCGCAGAATGATTCGATATACTGAGTTCTACCAATTCACTTTTGCACCCCCGCAAGTTGTCTTGAATATTGTCAATGCAAGTATTACTGGCATATCGAGTAGCTTGTTGGAATTCTGCTTTTAAATTGAATGACCAAATAATATTTTACAATTCTAATGAAAGTCCATTCTTTTTTAGTAAATCTATGTTGTAGTCACCACAGAGTATAACTTTCTGGTTTTTGTTCTTACAAACCTAAGACAAGAGAGTATGCATTTTTTCATAAAAACACTCAAAAGATAATGAGTCAAATTTAGGAGGCCTATATATACAGGCAATATAAATACCATAATTAATCAATTCAATTATAGAAAATTCACATTTGTTTGCTATTGATAGAGTGTCCAATTCATGCACAGTTTTGTATTTAATACCACTTTTTACTAAAATACATGATCCGCCATGTCGAGACTGCCTCATAAAGGGAGCCGCTAACCTCAAATTAGGTATACATAAATATGGTTCGTCCCCTGGAAGCATATTATGTTCTGTAATGCACACTACGTCAATATTCTTATTCATTTCATTTAGATTAACACACAACATATCTGACTTACTTATTAACCCATTTATGTTTTGATGAAGTATTGACAAGTATTTAGGCACGAAAAATCTAATCGTGCTTTCTTATCTAATCCCTCACATTTACAGTACATATCATTAAACGTTCCGCCACCCATTAGACAGACACTCCGCCCCAGACAGCGCCCACTATTATCAGTACCTAATACTACTATTACACTCTCAACCAGTCCACTTTACCTTTGTCTCTGACAATCTTTTAAATTTAATGATAAAACTATTATACGAGTATGATATACTTACCGAGATTCCTGACTGCAGCTTATCAGCAAATAGAGACTATTGCTTAGAGACTATTGTATTGACTTACTTGAATATGGCCGCCGGCAGATGGGGTACCTTACGTTCGACGTTTACATTGAATGCCAAGTGTGAGTCGAATGGTCCGGACTGTGGAGCTATTTTATGGACTGGAGAAAGTGCGTGCGAAGCCGAAGCGAGCCGCTAGTTTATTATAGTTACGACAATTGCAATTCATCTTGGTGAATGTAAATAATTTGGTCTAACTACTACATTTTATGTTAATAACATTTTAGTTTCCAATTTGCTTTTAATTTTTTTTTTTGTTATTATTGCATAGTGTATGACTTACGTTGCCATTTCAAGAACATAACTAAAATAATGGTTTTTGTCAGTTACTGCATTCTTTGTTACGACAGCAGAGCAGGCTATTGCCATCCTCGTCTAACGAATGATGTAGAGCGATAAGTCTTTCTCACTCTAAACAAACTTTAAACGCCGGCAACTCCGACTGCGGGCACTTTTGCATAGGCAGAGGTAGTTTATCATGTACAGGAAATAAATAGCTTTAATTTGATATATAAATGATGACAATACGCCATGAACGTAATAACGTAACAAAATATTACCTGCTTACACCTGGCTGCGAAGGGGTTGCGGGCAAGTGCGCAAAGGCACCCATCGCTTTTCAAGTTCTCTACGTCTAGTTCTATAAAGTAGAGTGTATTTCAATGCAATAACAAGTGAGATTTTTTTTCCCCAGTAAGTCGATTAATAAAAATTTAATTAAAAATATTAGCGGGCAAAATCTGATAGGCAGACTGGCCAAAACGTATTGCCCTTTTTATGATTGTATATAAAAATATGATTTTATTACAATACTCGATGAACGATGCGAATCTGCAGCCGTATCTCAGTCTAATAGAAACGTGAGCTGACAATATAAAAGGAAAATGACAAATCGATTATCATTTTATTAAAAGTGGCCAGTATTATAATAGTAATGGAATTGATGCATAGAGGTTTCACTTACTACTGTTGGAGGATGAAATATGACTGTTTGTCACTGGTTTGATTTTTACTGTTTGGCTATTTAGAATTATTTTCAATATGTGTTTTTAAAGTTTACTAGGTTAATTCAGTTTGTATTCTATTTAATTTGTATCAAAATGTTGTCGCGATAACGAAATATGTTTGTGTAAAGAATAAAATTGTGATTGTTTACGGAAGTTGGAGTGTTTCTCTTTACAGCAGATTTTCAACATTTAAAGGTAATATATTGAATCCACACACATATTCTAACAACTACAATAAAAAAAAATATTATTGGAGGCTAACATTTTACCCATTTAACATTTTTAAATTCGACATTGAGATTCAACACTTTGCAACTTCAACATTTTGGGATTCAACACTTTGCAATTTCAACATTTTGGGATTCCACATTTTGTAACTTCAACATTTTGGGATTCAACATTCTGGGAATCAAATTTTTCGGACTCAACATTTTGCAAATTCAACATTGCGGTCCGGAAGGCCCTATTCTACTTTTTTGCGCCTAATTTTTGCGATCAGATCGTATCAGTAGATACCAAATATCTACCTATATTTACTAATATCATAAAGCGGTAAAGTTTGTGAGTTTGTGGTAATCTACTGAACCGATTTTTAAAATTCTTTTACCGAAAGAAAGCCACGTTGTTTATGAGTGTCACAGGCTATACAACATCACGCTACGACCAATAGGAGCGAAGCAACAATAACAAATGTTGCCAAATCGGGGAAAAATGATACAAACGAAGTTTCGCGGGGCAAATAGCTCCTAAATATAACTAGATTTCGTGATAACAGCTAATAAGAAAGCACTACGCTACCGCAAAGGCATGCTATAAAACACGAAGAATTTCGAGATTGGCTTTTTATTTTCTTTGACAAAAATCGTGTCTACCACAAAACTAATAGTTTTGTGACATGACAAATAAATAAACATTCAAATGGATGGGTGTAGCCAAAACCTAGCTATACCAAACAGTGCTTGTGAGGTAAGCAACATCTCACATGAAACCGCAATGAGATTTTTTTTTATGAGATAACTGGTGATGTGGGATTAAGTCCCACTGTACTTAGCTGGAGGGGTTAACAAGATTGTCTTCCAGCTAAGCTCAAAGTTAGGAGTGGGTTCACGTCGTATAACGGGTAGGATTCGAACCCGCGACCTCACGATTGCGATACCGATGCCTTAGGCTACCGCCGCTTCTAGTAAAACTACATAAAACGCCCCACTTTTATTTGAAATCTAATAAAAACAAAAATATAAATGCTATAATCAAACTCTTTTAAACAAAGTATTATTTGGTATTCTGACAATAGTTCAACAAATATTCATCTCAATAGATGCTGTAGATTTGTAGAAATTACGACTTTTTTTAAACCTTGGGTGGGGCGTTTTGTAACGTGGCTGTTGGCTAATATGACTGAGTCAGACATCAGCCTGGTCTAAGTCATTCGCGCTCCAGGACGCTCGTAGTGTCGTTCTTTGGTATTTTCGAGACATTATCTGTAAAAAATCATATGATGACTTATTATTAAGTACTCGTAGTTCAAAAACTGGGGCGTTGTACTACAATCACGCAAGGGCGTATTGTCAACTTCGATGTGCAAAACGCCCCACCAAGGTTAAATTGCTAGTTCAAGGTTATAACTATGAATGCACTTTATAAACAAAGGTTATTTTATCTATTTTACAAGAACATATATCATTTTAAATCAAAATATAAAGATATTAAAATATACAAATTTGTTTAACACTTACCGCAAATTGTTTCGTTGTAAGAAAACCAAATTTCGTAATATTTTTTAATAGACGCAAAATATTTACGTGCACTCGGAGGCCATGTTGCGCGGCGTCTGACGCCTATCCCCGCACCTCGTCGCAAGCTTCATAGCTCCGCTAGTATAAGTGCTAGAGTAGTGGGGCGTATTGTCAACTGGGGCGTATTACCGAGTTTTACCCTATTCTTAATTGTAAACTGTTTTCTTTGATGTTCTTCTAGAAGACTATTTGAGAATTTGAAAGTGATTAGAAGAAAAACAATTAAAAGGGAGAACTGTTAGAGCCGATGACCTGGATAGTCTCACTGAAAAAATGTTTTTTTTTTTAAGTTTGATAGCTGTAATATTCAAATACATCTAGTTCAATGGGGAATTATAGTTTGATTTCTCATCAAGGAAATACGATTCTAATTTACGAACCCCTACCGGCATTGAAACCATTGTTACTGTATTAATAATATAATAATAAAATCTTGGGACAACTCACACAACGCTATCTGATCCCAAACTAAGCAGAGCTTGTACTATGGAAACCAGACAACTGATAAACATACCTATATATTTCTAAACACATACATATTATAGATAAATAAAACCCAGACACAGAATAAACCATCGTGCTCATCACACAAAGTTTTATCCTGGGTAGGGATAGAACCCATGACCTCTGGCGTAGCAGTCGGATACACTCCCACCGCGCCACAAAGACAGTCATTATGTGTGTCATGTGACCACTGAATACCACTGAGTATACTAAGGTACAATACAGTATGTCCACTTCCTGCCTTCACGTCAAAAAGCAACCCTCCTTTCGATTCTGGACTCCTGTTTCATATAATCTCAAAATACCAGGTTGCCAGCTAACAAATGAAAAGGTGCATGAATCTTCTTGTGAGACAATCCCAACACAAAAAGGTTTTTTTTTTTTTTAAAGGACGACTCCCGCATTAGGGTACAAGCCCTGTGTCGCGGGGGACTTTACAAACATACAAGTCACGGACACAAAGTACACCCAGACTCGGAACAACAATTTGTGGATCACACAAAGTGGTGTCCCGTGTGGGAATCGAACCCACGACCTCTTGCATAGCAGTCGGACACACTCCCACTGCGCCACAGAGGCAGTCAATGCTTGATCTGAAAAACTATTTTATTCACTCACTAGCTGTCCCGCTCAACTTTGTCTGCGTAAATTTTCCCCGTTTCTGAAACATTTCTCATTGCTGCTCCGCTTCCATTAGTCGTAGCGCGATGTTATATAGCCTATAGCCTTCCTCGATAAATAGGCTATCCAACAAAACATTTTTTGTTCCAGTAGTTCCTGAGATAAGCGCGTTTAAACAAACAAACAAACTCTTCCGCATTATAATATTAGTATAGATTGAAACATTGACATGTGGTACAGAAGTTCCTAATTTCAGTCAAAACCAAACTTAGCACTAAAATATAATAAATAACCGACCTAAAAAATAAATACAATGCAACTAAAAACAGAAAATAATATAGAATAAGAAAAAAAAAAACATTTTGAAGTTGGCGCCATGAAATAGTAGTTTCTATGTTTTAACACCAACCTTCGGACCAAATAAGGACATTGTATGTCATTTAATAAAATTCTGTATTAAGCTCTGGAAACTTGGCATTCTATGGATATAGAACAATTTGGAAATACTTGATTCAGCCAACTCTGTAATGCAGGCCCTGCCTTGCTTTTTAACGCAGCCAACACTGGCAATATGCCCGTAATGTCAGTAGATGCAATTTACGTTTATTTTACGTTTGGTTTTAAATCATTGTCTAAAAAGTGTTGCACATGTACTTTTTCATCGTGATTTATTATCTATATCTACTGACTCAATGGTGAACAAGCCGATCGATAGCTAGGTTAGACCGCAAATTCGAATCGTGACCCTAGATATGCTTACAGCAATTCAAAGACAATTAGGTTTAAAATAGCCTATCTACACACATTTTCTTTGAAACAGACTTGGTATTAAATAGTTTCTCTATTAGACACTGACATCTACCTACTTATTAACAAAATCATGATTGAATGACCAGCCATGTTGAATAAAGCCAGAAGAACCTTAACCTTGTCTCAATGTTGTCTCCATGGCAACCATTACATAGACAAAATATTCTAAATTGACAATGACATAAAATTAATTTTAAAAAAAATCGAACTGTTTTGTCTACAGCCCGCTTAGCACATAGGTAAAAGCCAAAAACTATGCATGAAGAATTAATGAAAAAGTTAAATTCTCTTTGCAGCTAAAGATAAGTGTTGTTTGAAGGGTGAGTATCCATAGGAAAATGGTTGATAGATGATGCTGTTGGCTACTTGTTTAACAAATAAAACGCTAGCTTAAAGCAAATCTTTAAAGGGGTGAAATGGCAGTTTAAACTTAACGCGGGCGAGGTCGCGGGCGAAAGATTTAATTCACATATAACTTCAAAGTAAAACATATCTACTACAAAGGACATGTGTAATGACGTAGTGATATTATATTGAGAAGATCCTAAGTACAGTACGTCAGCTTAAAAAGAAAACCTTACTATTTTGACGGTTTCAAACGATTATATGTAAAAGTGGGTCAAGATTCAGATGGTTCGATAGTAACTATAAACTAACAACTTAATACATAAAAATTAATCCCTATTTCCCTTGGTTACGAGATAACTAGAGAACGACTTTACCGATTTCATTCATTCTTTTTTTTTAGTTTTCTAATACTCTGTAGAACGTAAGAACCACGTAAAAATAAATAATCAAATTAAAACGGTGCGGTACGAAGTTCGCCGGGACAACTAGTAATCTATACTAATATCATAAAGCGGAAAAGTTTGTTTGTTTGTTTGTTTAAACGCGCTAATCTTAGGAACTACTGATCCGATTTAAAAAAAACTTTTTTGTTGGATAGCCCATTTATCGAGGAAGGCTATAGGCTATATAACATCACGGTACGACTAATAGGAGCGGAGTAGCGACAAGAAATGTTGCAAAAACGGGGAAAATTTACGCATACGAAGTTGCGCGGGACAGTTAGTAACAATATAATTATTAAACAGTTCCGTTGTTGAATTAGAAGTTTTCATTTAGGCAGTTGTTTGATTGTATTAGGAAATTCTACCTGTCCACGGTTACATATACCTAAGTTATTTAAAAAAAAAAAATCTCGATCATCTTTAAACTAGCTGTCCCGCGCAACTTCGGCTGCGTAAATTTTCTCCGGTTTTGCAACATTTCTCATTTCTGCTGCGCTCCTATTGGTCGTAGCGTAATGTTATATAGTCTCTTTCCTCGATAAATGGGCTATCCAACATAGAAATATTTTTTCAATTCGGATCAGAAGTTCCCGAGATTACCTCGTTCAAACAAACAAACTCTTCAGCTTTATAATATTAGTATAGATTTTATGTTTTACATAGCTGTAATATAAGTAATTAACTACTACAATCGATTTAGGATTAGCTAACCCAAATCGGAGAATAGAACATTTTATTATTAAGCTACAATCATAATATCTGTTCCAGGGATCATGGCGAGATGCGTCAGTCAGTGGCCAGATGCTGTCCATCCCCCATGTGTCCAGGTGGCACACTGGCAAGTACGTGTGCTTGGCAAACAATGGCATGTTACCATCTGCCAACCAGACCACTGATGTTGAAGTTCACTGTAAGTATTTCCTTTTAAGTCCATTCCATTTGTATCGTCTTAACATAAAACCCCCCCTCCACCTTCACAAACTTTCGAATCACACTAATATTATAAAGGCGAAAGTTTGTGAGTGTGTATGTTTGTTACTTCTTCGCGTATAAACGGCTGGAGCGATTTGAATAAAATTTGGTATGGAGTTAGTTGACACCCTGAATTAACACATAGGCTAATAAACCGCGGGTAACACCGCAGGGCACAGCTAGTATATACCTTATAAAAAAGAGAGAAGTGTTATATGGACACCCGCTTGGAACGTAGTTCCTTTTACTTTATATTTTTTTTGTGGTTGTAAAACTGGAAGAACATAACATAACATTTTAAAAATTGTCTAATTTCAAATTAACACACACATATATATTACAAACAGCCAGTTTGAGATAGGTAAAATAAACATTACAACCTTTTACAAAAATACAAACAACCTGTATAACACATCGCCCTTATTCTAGCTTCACATATTCATAAAAAACTAAAAAACATTGATAAAATCAAAACGTCAAAATGACAAATAAATGTATAAAAAATACCAAAGAGAATATGAAACTTAAAAATACAAACAACCTATTTATCACAACCTCCATAATCTTCACCTAATCATAAATAATAGATTTTTTATCGATGTCAAAATGTGACTCTTTTTTTCGTTTAGCCGAGAGGCGAAGACTGCAAACATCCCGCAAACAAAAACGTGCGTTATGGAACTACGTTCCAATATTAGTAGAATTGGAAGAAAATATCCCGAAAAATTCCCTATCCCTGTCATGGCAACAATTAGATCGTCTAAATTAGACATGACCTGCTGAATTTCCACAATACATTTATAATCAACTACCCCTTAATGAAACAAACGTCTAAATCATTCAGAGCCGTTCGTCTGCCAGTTGCACTACAATTTATGGAGTTTATAACTAGTGCAGCAGTCTGCTCCCTCGTTAATAATAAATAAATGAAGCTATTAATGTTTCAACTACTTTCAAGGAAAATGAGGACAACCATTATTATAATAATTCGATCTAAATATGAATAAATAATGTAGTTAAGTTAATTTCCATAGTTTCTTTTTTTTAAGCTATTGCATAGCTTTTATCGCGGGCTTTGAGCGCGACCGAATCAAGAAATTTCGTAATGAAAATAAAACCTAACACTCCCCACTCCGCCTACCATGTAGCTCGGCCGAGCGTTCGCTTAACGTATATGTATATGGTACGACTGTACGAAGCTCGCACGGATCGAGACGAGCTGCTCCGAAATGTAATGAAAGAAAAAAAAATGCTATGCAATAGCTTTACCGCGGCAGTCCTCGAGTGCCACACACTTTTTTGATTTTATAGTTGTTTTGGGGTTTTTGTCCTTAGTAGGATATGTAACTGGCTTGACTATAAATCCGTCTAAGTGTCAGGCCATTGTGATAGGGAGTCAACGCCTCTTAACTCGATTGTACACCGACACATTACCACCTGTCATATTTAACGGCTCCATTATCGCGTTACATTCTTCGGTTAAGAATCTCGGGATTTTCCTTGATACCACCCTCAACTGGCATACTCAAATAACAAATGTAAGTCAAAAGGTTACGGGTACTTTGCGGGCTTTATATCGTCTCAAGAACTTTCTTCCGTATAAAACTAAAGTAATGCTTGTCCAAACGCTAATATTCCCCTTGATTGATTATGGTGATGTATGCTATCTTGACCTGAATGCAGAGTTCCTTAATAAACTTGACCGACTTCTAAATAACTGCATTCGATTCATTTTCAATCTTCGTAAGTTTGACCATGTTTCTTCCTACCGTTCCGAACTTAAATGGCTCCCGATTCGCCAGCGACATAGTTTACGCGCTCTCACTACACTCTATTCTATTCTTAATTCTCCTACTGCCCCTTCTTACTTGACTTCCTACTTTCAGTACCTGCACTCAAATCACAGTAGAGATCTTCGATCTTCCGACAATCTACTTCTTTTATGCCCTGCTCATTCTTCTGGATTCGTCGGATGCTCTTTTATAGTTCAATCTGTTTCTCTCTGGAATGCCCTGCCCCCCGAAATTAGGATGGCATCCAATCGCCTTAATTTTAAATGGAAGGTACGCACTTTGTTCCTTGATGGATCAGCTGAATCATCACAACATTAGTAACATAAATATTTGTCTGTATCTATGTATTTATTTGTGTATGTATCTATGTATGTATGTATTGTTGTAAGTATGTATACTATTGTATAGTTATGTAAGTAGGTATATATGTATGTATGTATTTTTGTAAGTATGTATTTTAGTATTTATTTTATATTCTCTATCTAGCTATTTTTATTTGTGTATTATGTAAGAATAATAGGAAGTTTTTTTTTATTTTACAATTAGGTTACTGCACCTACACATTCCATTTCTACATCACCCTAAGGTAGACTGGCAGAGAATGCTCTTAGCATTAAGTCCACCTTTGTACAACTTTGTGCATAAAGTTTTAAATAAATAAATAAATAAATAAATAAACCCCATTCTGGTCTCATCTCTATTAGAGGGAGAGTCATTGCACGGCGCCATGATCATCCGGCATAAATATCTTGCTGCCTCTGATGTTGGTACTGAGAGGATTGATTGTACCATTGTCCTACATCATCAATCTTCAGTGCCTGTATCAATGCCTCTCTCTTCCCTCGGGTATGGCCGTATTCCATCAAAACGTGGTGTACATCTTCCACTATTCCACAAATGTCACAATGGGGAATCTGTTTCCTTCATATGATATGTGAATTTATTTGATGGAATATGCCCTGACCTAAGTCTGAGTAAAGTTTTTATAACATTTCTATTAGCCTTAAATCCTATAAATTTCCATAGTTGTTGCACATTTTCTACTAAGTAGGTGCAAGAAATCTGTATCGGTCTACTGTTGGATATGGATAGGCAATCAACTCTAACACTGTGGTGTCATAGATTAAATGAGGTGGAGAGACACTCTGTCTGACTCACACAGACTGGTATGTGGAGTGAGGCAGGGTGGACTAAGCTTACCCATTCTTTTAAGTCTATGTGAACGGTTTGATCAAGGAACTCGATCGAGCATCGATATAGCATCCATGCTGGCTGTTATATCGATGGCCTAAGTGTCAGTAATGGTACTACTGAGTCCCTCGATCGGAGCCTTGAGAAAATTAATAGCAGTTTGTGAATCAAATGCCGTAACATATGGTTTAATTTACAACTTCAGCAAAAGTGAAATTGAAATGTTTGCATCAGGAAATAAAAAACTTCCATATTGCTGGGAAAACTCTTAAGGTAGTTCACCAATTTAAATACCTACAATATCACAAACACTCTGAAAGATGATACTGATATAAAAAGAGAAAGGAGAGCATTGGCAGTAGGAGTAATATGTTGGCCCGCAAGTTTGCTCGATATACAAAACAAGTAAAAATAACTTTGTTCAAAGCCTTCTGTCAAATATTCTACACGAGCAACCTGTGGATTGATTATACTCAGAAAGCTTACAATGCTCTCAGGGTTCAGTACAACAGTGCCTTCAGGGGGCTGTTGGGGCTGCCCATTTACTGTACAAGAACGCACAGATGATTTTTACGCCTCACGGCGTAAAAGAATATCATCATTATTGCACAGAACTCGGACCAGCTTTAACTGCATCCTGAGGGTACTTATTGCAAAAATGGATAGTCCCATCCTGAAACATTAGGTGGGACAGATAATAATAAAACAAAATATTGAAAAATAAAATAAAACATTTAAAAATGTGCTAAGCCGGAGGTTAGATCCCCTCGGTGCAGAATAAAACTTTGTGTGATAAGCACGATGGTTTATTCTGTGTCTGTGTGTAATTTGTCTTTAACATGTATGTATTTAGAAATATATAAGTATGTTTATCAGTTGTCTGGTTGCCATAGTACTAGTTCAGCTTAGTTTGGGGTCAGATTAAGTTGTGTGAGTTGTCCCAAGATATTATTATCATTATTTTAAAATAATATAAAATATTTTGAATTAAAATATGATTCAATGAAAAATGAATGAATGGATGTAAATTATTATTTACATTCATTCATTTATTTATTTTAAATTATTATTATTGTTATTATTATAAATTAATATGATTATAAATGAAAATTACTAACATAGTTCAAGAATCAAATCGTTATTAACAAAATGGATTGTCTGAATAAAATGAATGATATATAGGTATTATATACTAGTTTGCCGTTTTTAAAGATCGAATGTTGTTTATGTAACCTATTTACACTTATTTACTTAAAACATCATTATGTAGTTATAATTATATATTATAATGTTTTAAGTAAAAAGGTGTACATATATGGCGGAAATTTACTTCATGTATATATTAACATACATAATATGTGTAAACAAAATACCGTACAAAACCGGGATGAGCCGCTAGATAACAATAGTAAATCTGCGTAGTCGTCTTATGCGTGACGACATTGGCCGCCCTCACTGAAATGGGTTAAAAAAACATAATTAAGATTAAATCTTATTTGTTTATTTTCAGTCAGTCCATATATTCGTGTGCTGAAGAACATAGTCTACGTTTACAATAAAACCGCCAAGCTAGAGTGTGAGGTAAGTTAATAAAGCATAATAAATAGTATTTTAAAGTTATGTTATTATCTTTTAGTAATCTTTGAAGTAAGCCAAAATTTAAGCCCAATAACAAAATCTAAACACACTCCCACCGCGCCACAGAGGCCGCTGCCTCTGTGGCGCGGTGGGAGTGTGTCCGACTGCTACGTTCTTGCGTAAGCAGATAAACAGACACATCCACACATTTAATTTGTAGAAACGGCAGTAGGCTAATGGCTCGATATTCGAATATTGACGTGAACCCACTACTAACACAAACCTTTGAGATTAGCTAGAAGGGTTAACAAGATTGCTAGCAATGTGGGACCCAATCCCATATTGCTAGTTATCGTTTTTATAAATAAAACTAGCGGTCCCGGTGAACATCGTACCGCCCTTTTGTGTGAATCGGGCTCAAATGTAAAACTAAACCATTCTCGAATCCAATGGAACACACACAAAAATGTTTTATCAAAATCTTTCCAGCCGTTTAGGAGGAATCATGACTGAACTCCTCCAAAACGGTTGTACCGATTTTGATGACTTTTTTTAACTAATTAATTAACCCCTCCAGGTAAGCTCAAAAGTTTGCTAAGAGTTTGTTGTTTAATGTGACACACACACGCACAGAATAATTATTTACGTGTATAAAAAGATACAAAGACAAAAACTAAAACATCTCTCCATTTTTATCATTTTCTTAAGAGCCCTCGTGCACTAAGGTATAAGCCCTGTGCCGTGAGGGACTAAACGTAGATACAAGTCACAGATACAAAGTACACTCAGAATCGGACCAACAATTTGCAGGTCACACAAAGTGGTGTCCAATGTGGGAGAAGAACCCTCATAATTCTTTCCTCATTTTTTTTTTGTTTTTTGGTTAAGACAATAAAGTTTTCTTAATATCTAGATCCAAGCCTGGCCAGAACCAGTCTTAGCGTGGGAGATCGAAGGCATCACGCTCGAAGGCATACGATACAGGACCGAAGTAGCCACCACAACAGACCCTTGGCGGTGGATCATGAAGCTTGAGATCCCCGGCATCAGGGACCAAGACCTCAAGCACTACAGCTGTGTAGCCAAGAATGAGCTTAATAACCAGACTGTTAAGGGTCGGATTGAGTTGAAATGTAAGTATCCTTATATTTTCTTTTGCCTGTGGGCCCGCCTGTCTGATGTTTTTCCCAAATCCGTTTTGTAGTCCTTTTAGAAGAATATTTGTTGCTCTTGGCCGAGGCCAAGAGCAACAAATATTCATCCATCATCAAACTTTCGAATATGAAATATTAGTTGGATTGGGTGGTATAAGACGGTTTACAAATCTATACCAATATTTATTAGATATATTTCGGGACTTAATCGCGTGAATTATTTAAAGGTACGAACCTTTTATTCACCCGACGTTTCGATCGAATTGCACCGATCAACCCGTGACAACGATCGGTGCAATTCGATCAATGTATAAAAATCGCGAAAGTTTAAAAACAATAATATATTAATATTATAAAGCTGTTGACTTTGTTTGTTTGGTTGAACTCGATAATCTCAGGAACTACTGATCCGAATTGAAAAAATATTTCGGAATGACAGGATCACGGTAGCAGAGATGCAGATCTGCGTCATCACGCGATTATACTATAAAATTAATTATGCATGTTGGTACGGAGAGATTTTTAAAACACTGTGCAATTTCTGCGGTGGGAGCTGGTGGGAGTCAATATCAAGTAACCCATAAAAATATCTAAATCATTGTCAGATCCAGGGCCGAACCAGCAAGAGGTGCAAACCCAGCAGATGGAGTACGGCTCCCGGCCCCCAGCCCTGACTTCCTACGAGGAGTTATGTCAGGTGCAGCGCTGCCCGTCATGTCCTCGCTGTGACCGCGCGCAACTGCTCATATCCAGCATTAATGGAACTGCTGCTTATAAAGCCAGAAGGAATACCAGTAAGTTATGTATTCATTTATCTGACTCTAACTAGACTAATGCTGTTATATGTGACTTATGACTTTGAGAGTCATATGTGGCTCATGCTATGATTTATGGCACATATATAACTCATAATTTTGTGACTCATATGTGACTCATTCTATATTTACTCGTGTGATTATTTTGCATGATAAAGTTACATGTGGACACGAATGTGATTTGAAGTAATTTTTATAGGCATTTCTTGCCAATTATTTTACGTTCGATGCCTGAGTCTGGATTTCAAATTTTTCTATCTTTCAAAAATGCAATTATTGTATTTGTAAACCAATGTGATTCATAATTTTATATGACTCATGTGTCTCACGTTACCAACTATGATTCAAATGTAACTCATTCTATTTTCAACTCAAGTCTAGGGCTCATATGTGACTCATCTTTAGTATGAAAATCTATTTGAGGGTTAGGCAGGTGGCGGATCCATGTACCTAAATATGTAATACATTTTTTGTTCCCAGATTGCCAATTGTACGCAATAGGTAAACCAGTGTACCATCGATACAAAGACGAACTGTTTGGTGCTTGGCTTCGCGACTCCAATGCTTCTGACGCACAGGTACAAATAACGTATAATTTTAACATAGTTGCGACAAGATCGCATTGGCACGTGGCCGAAACCAAAACTAACACCGCCATCTTGTAAAGCGCCTTCATTTCAATGTCATTAAAAGATCCTTGTACTGGCCTCGTGTCACTTAAGTACTTAAGTCTGCCTGGCTTTATTTTGGTATCTTTCTCCTCTTAAGGAACTAGACATAGTCACTGATTGCCTACAACACTAACAAAGAATTTTATAAGCTACTGGTCTTAATCGTGTAAATATTTTATTTTATTGCCCAACGTTTCGATCGTATTGTATTGCAAAGTTTACGAACACTAACAAAGCAAACAAATAGATATTGCAATAGATTTACAAAAAAAATAAGGGTTACGTTTTGTCATTTAGGCTACGAAACCCTAAAGACGTTGTTAAGTGATTGACGAACAATCATGAAATCACAAAACGTAGGTATACATGTTATAATCACTTTACAGAAAGAAAAGTTATGGACAACGCAAGAAGATGACGTGGACAGACTGAGAGAGCACCGGACCAAAGCAACCTTCAAGAAAGGTGACGTGGACGAGTACCACAAACTACAGAAACCATTCTTCGTGAGTAACATAAAAGTATTTCAGCGAGACTTTCTAAGATAATTTCGGTTCTTATACGCTTTTTTGATTGCGCATTTGTTTTTTATCTCATCTGGTATCATATATATCGTTGCTATCCGTCGACATTCTGGAAATTGAGCAGTCTATTTAAATTCCAGGGTAACGGACACATTGTATATAGCGGTTCGTTCTTCTACCAAGCTAACGAGTCAGGGCACCCTGGCGACATCATCAGATACGACCTGACGCAGAGCAGGATCAAGTCTGTCAAGCTGCCATTCGCTGATGGGAGACTGTATACCTCACAGCACAATCAGGTAAATGGTACACTGGTTTCAGATGTGAAAGATGATAACCTCCTCACTAGTTAATGTTACAACTCCTGTTTGTCACCACTCACTCTGTCACACATCTGTCTATAAATGAATGACCACTGACTGAGATAAAGAGTGGCGGGGTTAAGGGGGCCTAAGCCATGTCCCCCCCTCTTCCCTAACCCTCTCGAAAGTATCTGAGTCATCCCGTAGATGTGTGTGAACACTCGGATGCCTCAAGGAGGTGAAGTTCCCCCTATATCAAAATTCTAAATGCGCCACTGCAAATTGAAATAAGCGGCGGTAGCCTAATGATTAAGGCATCGGTCTCGCAATCGTGAGGTCAAAGGTTCGAATCCTACCCATTACACTACTAACGTGAACCCACTCCTAACATAAGCCTTTGAGCTGTGAGTGTATCCGACTGCTACGCAAGAGGTCGTGGGTTGGATTCCCACACGGGACACCACTTTATGTGATCAACAAATTGTTGTTCCGAGTTTCGGTGTACTTTGTGTCCGTGACTTGTATGTTTGTAAAGTCCCCCGCGACACAGGGCTTGTACCCTAGTGCAGGAGTCGACTTTTTTAAAACAAAAAAAAACATAGTTATCTTTAAAAAAAAAATCGTTTTAAAAGGTTTTATATTTCTTCATGCCACGCAAGATTACTTAATAAAACCAAGTCCATGTCGAATTTTTGTCCCCTCTCAGATAGAGTGTGAAGGAGTAAAGAGCACTTATGTTTACGCCCACACATAAGCACTATGATATCTCCTGCCTAATTGGCTAGTCTAACTCTAACTCTGAGTTTAGCATCCGTGACCGTAATTGGTTAGCAGAACGTTACATTCATCATAAATGTATTTCAGGTGGATTTCAGTGCTGATGACAACGGTCTCTGGGCGATCTACTCAATGGAAGGGTCTAATAATACTGCTGTTGCTAAGGTACTGTTTGTTTTATGGATGCGATACTCATCTTTGAGACGTGCTCAATGTATTTCTTTCTTCGTGACTTAAAACTATGTGGTATCTGAATATTCAGCCGTTACTTAGTCGTAGATATATTTATTTCCAGGCGGGGATCTAAGATCATGTTCTGGTGGGTCGCAGTGGAGTGTGAGTCTCTCGCGCGACGTGGGGTTGGGTGCAATCGGTTGAGTGGGGGGCAATTTCCTTTCAACGAATTCTATTTTGGAATTCTAATTTATGCAATTTCCTATGGCAAAAACTTGAAAATTCATAAGCTTAGGGGGGTCAATTGTCCCCGTTGCGTCCCCCCCCCCCCTTGGCTCCACGCCTGTTTCTTTTATGCCAATTATACATTGGTTTATTTTTTTTTATCTTTCTAAATTGTTGTTCTTTTTCAGCTGAGTTTTGATCCAAACAAAGATGGTTTGAATATCGACTACACTTGGAATATTTCTCTGAACAATAAGCAAGTAAGTAAAATGTATTTAGATATACAGTACGATCAACGTAACTAGGCCGGACTGAAGTAGGCGATAAGTGGTTGCGCAGATGCATTTTTTGGAAGTAAATGGTGACAGGAAGCGGGGGGCGGGGGCGGTAACGAAACCAAGAGAATTAGAGATGCCATTACGCATCACATTGTCTTATTTAGTATTACTAACTCATGTTTTTTTGTGATTATTTTCGTAAAGAAATTGTTTTTCAAAGTTTCTTTACTATTTACTGTAACTGTTCTAAATTTAAACTTTTATGAACTCATTTAAATAGTGTTTTTATATTTTTGAATTAGAATGTTGTTAGTATGTTTTTATCGATTAAACATAATTAATCGTTTTCGTTAGTAATTTTAGGGTCGCATCTCTATGACATGCGCGAAAGTGATAAAAACCTAACTTCAATCCGGTCAAGATACGTTGATCGTACTGTAGCAAGCTTTACTCCGCGGCTTCTGATGCACTTTATACATAATACTGGGTCCTTATTTACGACCTTTGTTTCGTGTCTATGACAAGCCCGTGCAAACTGGCGCAGGTGCGATACTCTCAAACATATCCGCAGCGCATACGCGTTGATGCATTTCTAAACGAAGCTCTAATTACCTTTATGACAATATTTTGAGAGTTCCCACGAGCTTCCGCGGACACGTAAAAAGACGTGAATTAATGGACCCAGTAATCTGTAAAGTTTCATAAAAATACTTCAAGCAGGTTTTGCGTTGAAGAGCAACAATCATATCCATACATCCTCATAAATTTTATCATCTATACTAATACTTATTATAAAGCTGAAGAGTTTGTTTGTTTGTTTGTTTGAACGCGGCAATTTCAGGAACTACTGGTCCGAATTAAAAAAATCTTTCACTGTTGGATAACCCATTTATCGAGGAAGTATAGATCTATATAACATCACGCTACGACCAATGGGAGCGGAGCAGCAATGAGAAATGTTGCAAAAACGGGGAAAATTTACGCAGACAGCTAGAAGCTAGCAGAAACAGCTAGTGTACTATATTAGTACGATACCTGAAAAGTAAAATCTATTTCTGCAATTAGTTTTCCCTTCATAGGGTGCAACTTTAAATTAATGGACCAGCTAGTATGTCGTCGTAGATCATAACAATATAGAGATAGAGAAAATACAGGCTATAAAAGAGAGAAAGACAAAACAATAATTCGGCCAGTACAAGGATCTTTTGGCGTTTCGATGACATTGACATGAGGGCGCTTTACAAGATGGCGGCGTTAGTTCTGATTTCGGCCACGCGTCAAAAGATCCTTGTAGCACTTTATTTGTTAGTCTCTAATGACAGTAATAGATGTCTCTATGTCTATAAAGACATCGTCTCATCAAATCAGGAATGACAACACGGCAGACAATGGACATAAGTCCATTATGTGTGCCGTGTTGTCATTAAAGACCTTCATGAAGGGGCGTCTAAACGGGCCATTTTTTACGGCAGTTTGTGGCGGCACTATTGGAAACTAATTGCTGGGCCAATAATGGCAATATTTCTACAATTGTATGGCGCATGATCCAGTCTTCTAAACGGGCTACACAACCCAGCAACAATAAAATAGAGGGCGACTGAAACAACAACAAAATTGGCCGGACCACATTGCGGAAAATAAATCGCTCAGCGATCGTTCGGCAACCATCAAATCAATATTGGAGAGTACTGCCATGTTGCCGGCCACAGCATTGCCGCCACAAATTGCCCTAAAAAAAAATGTGTGGCACTCGGGGACTGCCGCGGTAAAGCTATTGCATAGCATTTTTATCAAATTAAGCAATTAAAAAAAAAAAAAAAAATTTCATTATAAAAAACAATGTTTTTAATTTTTTTTTCTTTAATTTTATTTTTAAATTACAAAAAAAGGAATTAAAAAAAAATATTTTTTTTTTTTTTAATTATTACAAAACAATGTTTTTAATTTTTTTTTCTTTACAATTTTTTTTATTTTTTAATTTAAAAGTCATTAAAAGTTCTGCTATTCATCGATAGATGGCAAAACTAAAAAGTATCACCGCTGTGCCCGTCGGAGTGGGGAGCGTGAGGTTTTTTCGTTACGGAATTTCTGGATTCGGTCCCCGCGCTCAAGGCCCGCGATAGAAGCTATGCAATAGCTTAAAATGGCTCGTTTTGACTCCCCTTAAAGGAGACGGGTATTGACGTTGCCTTTTTGTAGAGAGTGCTCAAATTTGTGAGGCTATTACTCAGTCCAGTCTATGGGTCTATGGGTTGGACACACTGGTTATTCTTCAGGCATTGCGCATTCTGCTGTTTCAGGTAGGCGAAATGTTCATAGTTTGCGGCGTACTGTACGCATTGGATTCGGCAACAGAGCGCGAGAGCAAAGTGTCGGTTGCTATAGATCTGTACCTCAACAAGCCGGTGGAAGTCGCGCTGCAGTTCACTAACCCCTTCAGGAAGACCACGCAGCTTGGGTATGATTATATGCATAGGGTCAGTATGAACGCTAACTATATATTATACTTACTTAGTAATTAATATCTTAATATCTTGCGACAACTTACACAACGCTATTTGTTTCCAAACTAAGCAGAGCTTGTACTATGGAAACCAGGCAACTGATAAACATACTTATATATTTCTAAATACATACATATTATTGATAAATAACACCCAGCCACAGAATAAACCATCGTGCTCGTCACACAAAGTTTTGTCCTGGGTGGGGATCGAACCCACGACCCCTTGCGTAGCAGTAGGATACAATCCCACCGCGCCACAGAGGCAGTCAAAAATTATTAAACTAGTAGGTATAAATAATATACAACTTGTAACGGAAAGGTGCGGTCATATTCAAGGGTTGGTGTGTGCTCATGATACTGAGTGCACATACCTAATTTGAATAAAATCAGAGTATCCTAAATTTATTTTTATATTTTTTCATTCGTTTGTTTATGAATAAAATAAAAATCATTTTTTTAAAGATAACTAGCTATGCGGGCATTACAAGCAATCTTGTTAACCCCTCCAGCTAAGCTTAAAGGCTTGTGTTAGAAGTGGGTTCGCGTCGGTAGTAAAAATGGGCAGAATTCGAACCCGCGACCTCACAATTGCAAACCCTTAAAAAGTTTTATGCCGTAATAATCCAATCGAATTTTGAACCAGTGGAGGCATAATATTATGCCAAACGCGTTTCGCTACTGAAATTTGACAATAATAATATGCTATAACTCAAATCAGCTATGGCACCATGGTAGGTGCAATACTGACAACATACCATATCCGCTGCTGGAATTTGACCACACCATTCTGTCACACGTTGTATACAAGATTATTTTTGGTATAGTGCAAAGCTCAGACACACCAATTTGATTTTTACTTCAGGAAACCATATTAAAAAAAAAAAATTGAAAACTTGCATAGTTATAAGCCATTCAAATTGTCTTAGATTCTTCGCGCTATCGTGCTCATTGCGTCCCGTAGTACGTAATCCATGGTTATTATTTAAAAAATAAGTGATGATTAGGTACATTTTCATTGACTGCCTCTGCGTGCGTTGGGAGTGTATCCGACTGCCACGCAAGAGGTCGTGGGTTCGATCCCCACCCAGGATAAAACTTTGTGTGATAAGCACGACCGAGTCTGGGTGTTATTTATCTATTATATGCATGTATTTAGAAATATATAAGTATGTTTATCAGTTGTCTGGTTTCCATAGAACAAGCTGTGCTTACTTTGAGATCAGATAGCGTTATGTGAGTTGTCCCAAGATATTATTATTACTATTATATTATAACAACATGGTCAATTGTCTAAATTTTAAGGTATCGCTAGCTGACCGCTTGATCTACACCTTTTTACTTAAAACATAATTGCCTACCTATCTATCTATTTAAGTACTATTCTTAGCTTTATTTTATTCAAGCGTCAGCAGGTATAGCTATTTTTAAAAAAGCCGACGCTCTCATTAGGTTACAAGCCCTGTGTCGCGAGGGACTTTACAAACATACAAAGCACGGACACAAAGTATACCCAGACTCGGAATAACAATTTGTGGATCACACAAAGTGGTGTCCCGTGTGGGTATCGAACCCACGACCTCTTGCGTAGCAGTCGGACACACCCCCACCGCGCCACAGAGGCAGTAACCCCTACTCGGAACAACAATTTGTGGATCACACAAGCTAGTGTCTCATTCCCATGTAAGATTCACACCCACAGCCTCTTGCACTACCTGTGCAGCTGACATACACACTCCTACCACTTTCATAAACGCATTTTCATTTCATTTCATTTTCATTTCATTTACCACAAATTAAGTATAGCGGGCGGCGCGTTTTGCTCCTACTATACCACCGAGGCATTAATAGAACCTGCTTCGTAGATAAAATAATGCATAATTATGATTTCAGGAGCTGTACTCCTGGGACCGTGGAAACATGCTCACGTATCCAATACGCTACCACGATTTGCCAGGACCCTGACACCCTAACGTTACATCGCATTTCTGTCAATGTAAAAATATTTTTATACCTTTTCCAAATACATCCGTACGTAATCTGTGATTTGTATTAATGTATCACCTATTTATGACAAAATATTACAGCGGTAATACATTATACTAGTATAGTATTAAATTAATTATCTGTGGCGGTAATAACTAACAGCGCCATCTACCGATAATAAGTACTTACTGTTAATAAACAACTTCATTGAAGGATGTTTTAGTAACGCCATCTATCCATATTTTAAGAAATTACTTTCTCTCACGGTGATGAATTAAGTTACGCAATTTCGCCACTAGATGGCGCGTTTCGTAGGTACATTTTATACTTAACAGATGGCACCAATATATATTTCTTTTTTTCTTTTTAACCCTTTTAAAAAATAAATATGTTCCAAATTCCAATACAATATATGTAATTTTTTTTTCATTATAAATCCTTTACATATAGGCATAAACACACATATAGGCATAACGTGTTTTGTCATATGTCGAAGTCTTTTGTCGATTTACAAAATAGGTAGGGTAGGTAAGGCACCTAACCTATACTCCAAAAGTTAGAAAATTTGCCAAGATGCAACAATAATGATTGTAAGATTTTCTATCATTATCAACAAACAAAATGTCTGAAACCTACATAAGCAGGTAAAGTAGGTAGGTAAATAAATTGTGCAAGTAGGTAGAGTCCCATGATTTTGGAGTGGGGGATTCAAACCCACATTTGTATGAGATCTCCGTAAACAATCTTGTAAGTAAAGGATCGAGCAAAAAAAAAGAAACACTACGATTTACTCATTATATTTTTCTATATTTCTATTGGTTGGTCATGATTATTTTAAATTACCAGCCCCCTCCCCACCAACGAACTTGTACGATTAAAAACCGTATCTACAAGTTCCTTGAAGCGGGATGAACATAAATGGTCTGAATCGTAACATATGAAGGACAAATTCGACAACTTCGGGGGTGGCTCAGAGGCGAAACGGTTAACGCCTTAATGACACCCGGTTTGTGAGCCGGTGTAATGCCAAAGTAACTACCTACACGTAACACCCTTTTTAATATTAATAGTCTTTATTCATTAATCTTCCAATAAATAAGTATTTTCAGCGTAGACTTCCCCTAAGGCTTGTCACAGTCCCATCTACGACGCTGTCTCTCTTTCTTTCTTTTGCCATCTCTTAGACACCACTCGGTTAGGTCCTTAAAAAAATATCATTTTTATTTCTTACTAGCTGTGCCCCGCGGTGTACCCGCGGTTTATTAGCCTATGTGTTAATCCAGGGTGTCAGCTGACCACATACCAAATTTAATTAAAATCGCTCTAGCCGTTTAGACGTGAATAAGTAACAAACATACACACTCACATACTCACAAACTTTCACCTTTATAATATTAGTGTGATCATGTCATCTGTCCACCTCCATTTTAATTTTTTAACACATTTACTGCGCGAGCAGAGTAAATTTTTATGTTTTTAAGTTAACTTATAAATATGAATAAAAACAAAAACACTACTCTGCTGAATATGCCAAGCTATTTCTATGCAGTTGACGAACTCTATTTTTAAATGCGTAGCGACTGGTGGACATCCTGATTTCCACAGGAAGCGCATATATTCATAGAAGATAAGCCTGAACTGTGAATGAAGGATGGATAATACCGTAGCTGTGAGATCGACAGAGAAGTTGGAGGGCATTAGAAGACCGTAGGTTTCTGACAAGCTTCGAGGACTTTCAAAATGAAAGGAAGGATAGATATAGCCCTGAAATGAGAAAGAACAGAAGCATTGGGCACTTTGGGTAGAGGACGTATGAAAGCTTTCCCCCACAATTTATGGAATTCTCTAGACTCAAGAGAAAAGCTCATATCTAAGTAAGTGAACAGGTACAAGATGATCCAGTGTGAAAACGATCATAAAACGACTAATTTCGTCGCAACCACTAGCACCAGACTTAATGGACAAAATATGTTTTCTGATCTCAGACGATGCAACTGAAGAAAATGAAAAATAATTTATTACGGGTCGAAGTAGGCCAGCAATGTAGTCCACCGTACGACTAACACCAACACAATCCAATGTGCTAGAAGTGGAAAAATGACGATTGATATCGTCTTCAGCAGTCATGTTCAACCTTATTTTTAAACAGATCGCAAATACGTGTTATTCATGGTGTCGCGGGCCGTAAAAGTTGAATTGCATCCTTCTCTCCCTCCAGCTACGCACCTACTTACCTAACCGATGTTCAGCAAAAGCGAAATTAATTGCGCAAAAATATATTTAAAATATTTTAGGCGATGATAAAAATCCTGATCAAAAATTTAAGTAATAAATTTAATATTTCATCATCATCATCCTATCGCAGTCCACTGTTGGACATAGACCTCTCCAATTGCACGCCACTTTGTTCAATCTTCGGCTTCTCGCATCCAGCTCCTGCCAGCCGTTTTGCGAAATCATCACTCCACCTGGCCTGAGGGCGACCTACACTACGTTTGCCGAGCCGCGGTCTCCACTCAAGAACTCGTTTACCCCAACGGTTGTCGGTTCTTCGGCTAATATAGCCTGCTCACTGCCACTTCAGCTTGCTAATCCGGTGGCCCATGTCGATAACTTTGGTTATAATTTAATATTTACTCTAATGAAAAACGTTTACCTATATAGAGAATTATATAGAGAGTTATATAGAGAATACTTCTTGTCAAGATCTAGCTTAGCATTCTTACCCTATTTGATCAACCAGATCAGTCTGTAAGTTTGCCTTTGTAGAAATTCATTTAGAAAAAAACGTTTCGCACACATTATGTAGCCTTAAAGAATTGCCTTATATGTATACATTATTGCTACTAACACTGCACACCGCAGCGCGGTAGTGTAATTACCTATTCAGCGCATTCAGTCTTACAAAATGGTTGAAAATAAAATAACACCAGGTGGGCCAACCACAAAAGCCTGGCGGCCCGGAGGTTGAGTTTATCTGGCCTACAGTAATAGTCGTCGGTAGATGAGGATGCTCTGGACTTTACCTATACCAAGAGTATCTAGAAACTTCCAGATATCGGCAGGAGACGAAGAAGAGATGCTATCGAGGATTTAACGGCGATACGATTGCACCGGCTCCTAGCAGTTTTGAATGCAGCCCAGATTTCATTACACCGATCCCTTTTGTACTTTCGGAATGCCTTGTCTCTACATTTCATAGCCATCCATACACCGCTCGTCAATCAAGGCGCTGATGGACATTTCAGTTTATTTCTTTCGACTGGAGTATGGGTGTCGTACAGGTTAAGAAATGCATTGTTAAACACTGCGACTTTACTGTCTATTGTGGTGGCTACTTTGAGTGGCTCCCAATTGATGTTTGAAGCTTCCGCTTGTAGTTTGTTGTACCTCATTCAAGCAAAAGAACGTCTGAGCAGTATTTTTGCTTAGTCTTCGGAGATTTGATAATAAAATGAGGTCATGATGCAAAAAGCCTAGCGCAGGATGATGACCATGAGAAGAAACTAATGTAGGGGGGGGAAATAATAATTAAATCTAACCACGTGTCTTCTCCATAGGTTTGTGGTGAGTGGCATGTAGAGGTAAAACATGAATACTGTTAGAATATAATAAATTAGACAGTTTACGTGAGCGGGGAGAGTTAGAAGAAAGGAGATGGGTATTATACTCGCCCATAATGATGTATGATGTACTATGCGTTTCAAATGAGAAGATAATCGCGATCGCGACAACTTCACTCTGTACTTGTCAAAATTGTACCGCTAGCAACAAAAACTACCAAGTCGGGTAAAATACGTGTGTGTATGGTAATGGAACGGACGTAATAATAATTTTCTTTGAAGTATTGCTTACCTAATAATTTTCTTTATTATAATATTATTATTATTCTTTAATATTTAATAAACACAAAACAGAAATTAGTTAATAGGCAAAAAATAAGAATATTCTATACTTTTGTGGTCTTTCAGTCAGACGATATTTTTTTAACTAAAAAATTGTTTTAATAATAAATAGTAAATTATACATGAACACTATGTGTTTCTTGATTGCCGCATAGACGGGCAGTCAAATACATTGAGGTATACATGTACTACATCAAATACGACAAAGTATTGCCCTTCAGTCAATGTGTTAATGATAATGCTAAAGCCTTCGTTTTAATCTTCTGTCCCCTTATTTTGAAGCTTTCTTCTTTTCCTGTCGGTCCTTCCCCTTTTGTTATCTATAATGTCCATCTTTTGTCCGTGTTGTGTAGTCTATACTAATATTATAAATGCGAAAGTTTGGATGTACTCATGTCTGTTATTCAATCACTCCACAACGGAGGAACGGATCTGGACGAAATTTTAAACAGAGATAGATATACATAAGCTACTTTTTATCCTGGAAAAATGTTCCCGTGGGATAAATTTGCTTTGCAAAATTTTCAAGTCGCGGGCAACAGCTAGTCTGTCAAATAAATGCATCCCTACTTATCCACTTTATATAGTTGATAGAAATCAAACAGTTTTAATTCTGTGCCGAACCGGCACGAATGTATATTTTTTTTTATATTAAAAAGCTGAAAAGTTTGTTTGAACGCGGTAATCTCAGGAACTACTGATTCAAATTAAAAAAATATTTAATTATTGGATAGCCTATTTGTCGAGGAAGGCTATATAACATCACGCTACGACCAATAAGAGCGGAGCAGCAATGAAAAATGTTCCAAAAACAGGAAAAATTGACACAAACGAAGTTGCGCGAGACAGCTAGTAATTTTATAAAATCGCTTATAAATATGATAAATTAATGATTTTAACTAGCTGTTATTCATAATAGGTAATTGATCTTAGGAAAAGTGTTGATCACGATTTTATGATGACGGATGATGATGATCGACGATGATAGCTGGTGACCATGATTGGTGATAAATGGTATTAATGGTGTCACTGATGAACTATCGAGTCTGTATCGCATCTTCTCCGAATGTGCAGCCTCTTCGCCCTTGCGAAACAAAGCGCTGGCACCTATACTCGCCTCCGCAGCCACGGCTTGCTGGCGGCTACAGCGCGCGGAGGCTTCACTCCCGATTCAAAATAACACCCTCGGGGTGTCACAAACAAGTACCACGTAAAGTCGGGGTGGGCTAATTCGATTTTGCCATTAGTTTTGAACTTGATTTACTTACTACACACCTACTACTCGTTTCGAATGAAATATACCTACTTACTCTTACCCATTTTATTACTTTACCTAAGCCGTCTTAGATATTATACATAATAACTAGACAACGAGATTAATTAGGACCATATAATCATTATATTAGACTGCCTCTGTGGCGCAGTGGGAGTGTATCTGACTGCTACGCAAGAGGTCGTGGGTTCGATTCCCACACGGGACACCACTTTGTGTGATCCACAAATTGTTGTTTCCAGTCTGGGTGTACTTTGTGTCCGTGACTTGTATGTTTGTAAAGTCCCCCGTGACACAGGGCACTTGGACTGCGGGAGTCGTCTTTATTAAAGAAAATTATAACTAAAATGCGTATTAATTATTTATAATATACACTTAATCACTAAATTAATAATAATAATAAAAGCATGGTATAAAATGGTGTTACAAAATTGTAGTAAGTAGTATGTACATATTTTTGCTGTAATAATCACAGCATGCAAAAATTTCAGTTTCAATTTCTTAACTTACTCGTAACAAAATATATCATCATTTTAATTTTTGCACATTGCCAACCAGCTTTTATTATTTTTAGTTACTTTTATTATATTTAATCACTTAGATGGTAACAGATATATCAGTCAGTCATATTTTCCTATAGACACATAAACAGATAATTCTTAGTCTATCTATAACCTTCCACAATAAACATAATAATGTTTTCAAATCGTCCTGATAAGTACCTAGTTTCAGAGATTATCGCGGTATATTATTCGTTCGTCATACGTTGAGACGTCTTATTTACCTAGAAGTCTCAATTATTATCTACTAAAAACATTGAATAAAAAATAATTCAAGTAAACACTTATGTTAAATCTATATCTGTTTCGGATATATGTAAGTATATTCCGTAACGCGCTAAGTCAATAAACATAAAAAAATAATAACCTCCTACAACCATTACACCAAAAAGGTATTGATTAACAATTTACTACAGTCATAATCGATCTCATTGATCACCAAACTCATTACGAAGACAACACTAATAAAAAAAAAAACAACTCCCGCCCGCACGCATAGACGCGCGCGTAAATCATTGGCTCACACTAGGTGCGCTAAAGCCGGCCAGGCTCGCTCCACTCTCATCTCGACCCCCCATTTTTCGCCACAATAGCTAGCAATACATTCCGTGACTTGGCAGAACCCGATGTGGAGATATTTGGCCCCCATCGCGCGATCAATACGTGCGCACAGCGCCATCTAACAACCATCGCGCATCCAAATTGCAGTTTAATAGTTCATTAGATCCGGCAAAAATGGCGGGGACGGCGACATTTTAAATTCGGAACGCGATATCGATTTGCGGGAGCTTTAGTGTTGGACTACAGGTTTTTAAGCAAAAAGTAGTGTCCAAATTGGAGGTTGGTCGAGCCGGTTCGATTCCGGGTCATAACTTGATCGAGAGTTGGTCTGAGGTCTGCTCCCACGATTTCTTGTTAAGTAATTTACCTCTACGTCCCGCCGAATTTGCTTTCCATTCGGTTTTTTATTAACAATTTACGCGTTTCATATTAATTTAATTGGTGATTTCATAAGAATTTAAGTAGTTATCGGTTTATCCTTTATATAAGCTTTACAGGCCTACAGATAGAATAGCATCGTGTTTTTTTTTAATATACATTAAAATGATATCAGATTGTAGATCAAAGTTTCGCATATAGAGAACTCATATAAATTCATTATTTGTTGCACAAAACTCAGATAAAATAGGCATAGAACTTTTTATCTTTTTTTTTCGAATAATAAATGTAATTTGTAGCAAGAAAAAACCTTAAGCCCATTGATTAAATAATGTGTAGATGGAGCATTCTCTCAATAAGCCATTAAAAAAAATAAAGCATTCCCTCTTTGACGTTTGACACTCGTTGATGAAAACAACTATGGCTAAAACATCGGTTGGCGGCTTTTTACCTGTCAAAAAGTACGTCCATTTGACCGTACTTTTTGACAGTTCTTTGCTTCAATTTTAAATGCCGGATTAGGAATCTTGGCATTATATAATTAAAGCTTAAACCTATTATAAAAACACGTAAGACTTTAAATTAGGATTTCGAAAACGCCAAAAGATAGGTCCTGTAGAAATTTGCATTTTATTAGTGCAAAAAACCGCTATAAAACATCCTACGTGGCGGATATTATAACTAAATGAGAAAATGTAGGCATTCTACTGCTTATATACTAGCTTCCAACTGCGGGCTCGCCTACGTTATGTTTGATTTTGATAGCCTATGTCCTATTCTGATGAACTATAGTACTTACTGTAAAGTTTCATTAAAATCCGTTTAGTAGTCTTTTCGTGAATTAACGACCGACATCCATATATCCGTTCTTACAAACTTTTGGATTTGTAATATACTAAAGGATGATTAGGATGTTACTTTTACCTATTTGGTATTTTCCTATTTATCTCGAAAAGCAGCATCCACATGAAATGAAAGATTTGCTCATTTTGACAATAGGTATAATCAGGGTTAGCGAAACGAGCCCTAACACAATCCCAAAACGTATGCACTTTTGTGGTACCATTTACTGAATAATTATAACACTTTTATGTCTGGACTTTGATTTAGTAATTTAAATTTATATCTAGATGATATGATCTACTACAGAAATATGATTTTATACACATTATTAAAATGGGGTAATAATCGAATTGTCTTTAAACAGCTGTCTTAAAAATTATTACTTGGTAGAAATTACTTGAAAGTTTTTTAAAGTAGGTAAGTATATTAGTCGCAGCACCTTACCCCTATATCAAGTTTATAAACATTCAAACATTGTACAATTGGCAATTTAAAAAGAGTGGCCGCGAGTTTTTATTGCCAGGATATTTTTTCCGCCTTTACCTATTGTTTGCGAATTTGGCATTACATGCATGTAGAATCCCGACGTATCATAAGAGTTGTTTTGCATCCTAAGTGAATTTTGAATTTTGAAAACTTTGCGAGCCCTCCTAAAGCACCGCTTTTTGCTAGTTATTTATTAATTATTGAAACAATCGGTAATAATAGCTATTTTTTTAAAATTCTAATAATGGTTGAGGCTTTTATCCACAAAGACTTGTGACCCACATCGTATACATACATACATACATATCAACCCATAAGATGGCCCACTGCTGGGCACGGGTCTCCCCAGTAGAACCTACTAGTATGTAGATCCTGGGGGTAATTGCCATAATCGCCACGCTTGGCGAGCGGGTTGGCGATCGCAGTAAGGCTTTAAGTACGCAGAGGACGCTGCTGCCCGTCCTCCGGGTTAAAATCCCTTAGTCGCCTTGACGACACCCACGGGTAGAGATGGGGTGGTACTATTCTTAAGCCGGCACCACACGACACCACATCGTATCTTAGGTATATATTATACTAAATAATTACACTAATATTATAAAGGCGAAAGTTTGTGAGTATGTGAGTGTGTATGTTTGTTACTTCTTCACGTCTGAACGGCTAGAGCGATTTTAATAAAATTTGGTATGGAGTGAGCTGACACCTTTGATTAACACATAGGCTAATAAACCGCGGGTAACACCGCGGGGCACAGCTAGTAATAAAATAAAATAAAATATAATTTATTTCGAACTCTAGGAATTCATATTTTGTTAGTAACAATTTAGACGTAAAGCTATATAAGTAAAAGTAATAATCAAAAGATTTTACTTTGAAACTATGTTGCAGACACAATGGTTCCAAATGAATGAGTCATATCGCTCAGCTATAATTTTTAGTATACTGTTGGAGCTGGCCCGCACTCTGCAGACCATAGATGCAGTCTTTTCGCGCCATATATTGTAGAAATCACTAGTGCGCCTTTGCGCAAACATCCCTGATGCACTGCAGAAGCGGGGCAACCTCAACAACATTCTGAAACCATTGATAAAGAGGACGCGTAGATCGTTGATGGCCAGTTGCATCAGCGTGCTCGTTTAAAATACTTGACAGTAGGCTTTAAACGGCTGTTAAACTACCTAAATCAGGGCGCTAAATCGAGGTGGCCTTAAAAAATTGTTAGAGAATTACGGCCCTAACTCTTATTACACCTCTCTTTTTAAGGGTTTAGGGTCCCTGATTCAGTGTAGTGTAATAAGCGCAATAAATACAGTTATTTTGACGGATTCACTACAACGCGCGAACCTGCGGATTACCATATTGCATCGCACTGCCATCGACCCATGTTCCCGTTCTATGTCCATTTTGTCTATAAGGTTCATTTTTTTTAAGACAACTCCTGCAGTGTACAAGCTATGCGTCACGGAGGACTTAACAAACATACAAGTTATGGACACAAAGTACAGACCCGGAACAACAATTTGTAACACACAAATTGCTGTCCCTTGTGGAAATCAAACCACGACCACGACCTCTTGCGTAGCAGTCGGACACACTCCCACCGCGCCACAGAGGCAGTCGAAGGTCATAGATAACATAATGCTCTTGATATTTAAAGTGATATAAACTCCTGAGTTCACAATCATTTAATTTAATAACAGGTACCGAATCTGGGCACTTTCCACCACTGGCTTTAACACTAAAAATTCACATTTTTGACATTATATACCAATTATGAAATTATTTATATTACGGGTCTCAATCGCGTGAATAATATAAGGTAAAATACATTGTTTAGTCTACCCGTGTACCGTATACGGTCGAAACGTCGTTTTCATAATGTGTACAAATCGCGAAAGTTGATCAACATTATATACCAATCCATGTGACATAGCAATAATACCTACCTACTTTAAATTAATCACAAACATAATTTTACGGAACAGAGTCCAACACTGTTACCTGACTACTAATAAATATTTTACCGACTTAATTCGAATGAACTGTCCTATTAGAGTGTAGTTGCCGTCTCCGTCTGTATTGTATTCTGAGTCTATGCCTCCCCCCTCCTCCCATCCAAGCCCTGCCCCCTTTCCCACCGACTTGACATGAATGAATCATTCGTTCAGTAATTTTAATTCACTAGGTAAGGATAATAATAGTCAGAAAAACGTACTATGTTAGTATCTACGTGGTTTTATGTAGAATTATTTGACTGCCTCTGTGGCGCGGTGGGATTGTATCCGACTGCTACGCAAGAGGTCGTGGGTTCGATCCCCACCCAGGATAAAACTTTGTGTGATGAGCACGATGGTTTATTCTGTGTCTGGGTGTTATTTATCTATAACATGTATGTATTTAAAAATATATAAGTATGTATTAGTGATCTGGTTGCCATAGTACAAGCTCTGCTTAGTTTGGGATCAGATAGCGTTGTGTGAATTGTCCCAAGATATTATTATATTAATATATGTAAGACATTTGGAGTTGAAGTTGTTTCCTTATCAATATGTACGTACACAAAAATTGGTGTAAGCTTAGACAGATTGATAACATAAAACTTTGAGTACACCCAGCCATAACAGCCCTGCTACATTAAAGCATAGTATGAAAGGCGCCATTAATCTATATCTATACTAATATTATAAAGCTGAAGAGTTTGTTTGTTTGAACGCGGTAATCTCAGGAATGACTGGTCCGAATTGAAAAAAACATTTTTCTATTGTGTAGTCCATTTATCGAGGAAGGCTATTGGCTATATAACAACACGCTACGACCAATAGGAGCTGCAATGAAAAAGACATAAAATATTCTTTAAACTTATAATTTTTTTCAGTTCAGATGCACGGTGTCAGTGTCACGCCACTTTATCATAAATCCATTTTTAGGGTTCCGTAGCCAAAATGGCAAAACAGAACCCTTAAGGTTTCGCTCTGTTCGTTTGTCTGTCGGTCTGTCTGTTGTCTATTTTTCTGTCCGTCTCCAGGTAAGCTCAGAGACCATTAGTACTAGAAAGCTGTAATTTAATTAGTAGGTACGCCGACCGTAAAATAAAATCATGAAAAAAATATTTTAAAGTGGGGGTGTGATTTTTTTCAGTTAGCCCATCGTGTGAGGTGTCATTGGATTGATCTTTTAAAAATATTTTGGGGTTATAAAAATCATTACTCGATTTAGGTATCCGTTTGTGAAATATTAAGCCATAAAGTGATTTTTTTTGTTAAAGTCAAGTGCCAGCTAAATGGTTAAAAACAGCTAAGTAGGGTTTATACATTTACAAGTAATAGCCGACCAAGTGAGAAGTACTACTAACATTTTCGTACATTCCATTGAAAATTGCTTATAAAACGTTGTTAGTAACTAGTATGAAACAAAAACAACAGAAAACCCACTTCTTATACCGCATAAGGCACCTGTCCCACTAACAACGATAAGCGTGAAGCTAGTAGCGATATATCGCTCAAGAAACGTACAATAGATGTATTTTGTATATCCCGTCCGTGTAAACAAAAGAGATGCAGTATAGAGCGAGTACTCTCCGGCTGTGTGAACGGTCAGCGATCAACTATTAATATCTGTATCTCTTTTGTTTACATGGGATCAACATAATATAAGTATAATAATAATAATAATAATAATAATAATATCTTGGGACAACTCACACAACGCCATCTGATCCCAAACTAAGCCGAGCTTGTACCATAGTACCAGACAACTGATAAACATACTTATATATTTCTAAATACATACATATTATAAATAAATAACACCCAGACACAGAATAAACCATCGTGCTCATCACACAAAGTTTTATCCTGGGTGGGGATCGAACCCACGACCTCTTGCGTAGCAGTCGGATACACTCCCACCGCGCCACAAAGGCAGTCATGTATGTTTCTTTAGCGATAAAATCGCTACTCGCTACTCGCTTTCTCGCCGTTGGTGTTAATGTGCTGAGCAGCTACGGAACTCTACATTGTGCGTGGCCCGACATGTTTTGCCCGGATTTTGTCTGTGTGTAAAATATTTCCTATGTTAAAAAAATTAAGAAAATGACAAAAAAAATAACGGGGCGGTAAGAAGTTCGACGGGACAGCTAGTCACACTAATATTATAAAGGCGAAAGTTTGTGAGTATGCGAGTGTGTATGTTTGTTACTTCTTCACGTCTAAACGGCTGGAGCGATTTTAATAAAATTTGGTATGAAGTTAGCTGACACCCAGGATTAACACATAGGCTAATAAAACGCGGGTAATACCCCGGGGCACAGCTAGTAGTAGATAAATTCTGAAAATAGGTTGTTAGACTTTCTTAGTCGTAATATTCATCATGTATTAACCAGATGTTAAACAAAAAATCTTAAGTTGCAATTGCACTGGTGCAAACCCACCACTTTGTCGTTTGTTTAGTAGAACTTAACAACCAAAACTTCTTTGTTCTTCTTTAAAATAGTATCTTGCCTGTATACTGTTTCCAAAATTTTTTTATAATGTAGATAATAACGAACAACATAAAACTACTATTGGGAAACGAATGGGTATGTTATTATAACTCTTTTAATTTATTACGAAAAAATTAAGATTTAAAAAAGTGTAGTCTAGCTCAGGGGGTCTATTTTATATAGTTAGACTAGCTGACCCGCGCAACTTCGTCTGCGTAAATTTTCCCTTTTTTCTTTTTCTTCCTTTTTTTTTTACAACATTTTTCATTGCTGCTCCGCTCCTATTGGTCGTAGCGTGATGTTATAACCTATAGCCTTCCTCGATAAATGGGCTATCCAACAATAAAATATTTTTTTAGTTCAGCCCAGTAGTTCCTGAGATTATCGCATTCAAACAAACAAACAAACTCTTAGGGGTATGAAAAATAGATGTTGGCCGATTCTCATAGATACCGGATAAGCACAAAAAATTTCATCAAAATCGGTCAAGCCGTTTCGGAGGAGTATGGCAACGAAAACTGTGACACGAGAATTTTATATATTAGATAGATAGTTAGAGCAGATTAGGTCTATTTGAGTAATAGCTTTTAGATACCTAATATGTATAAGAATAATAGGGTAATAGGAATAAGGCGTAAAATTCATAAATCGTCATTTTTTCCAAATTTGGCACTACTTTGCCAAATTTGGAAAAAATGGCGATTTATATATTTTACTCGGATAACTAAAAATGTGCAGGGTTCCAGTTTATTTTAACCTACTATCAACTGTCCTCCGTCAACTAGGTACTGTATACAGACTTTTTTATGTTATTTGTATAACATTTTAGTCTAAGATTCAAAGTATTGAATATCGTTGTTAATACTTAGAATTTTCAGTAATATATGACAAAACAGCTAAATAGGCTTTATAATAGATACAGGCGCGGATCCAGACCTTTATACAGAAAGGGGGGGCAACATGTCACCCAATCGGTCAAGTGTGGAGTAATAGTATGCAGAGGGGTGCATTTGATTGCCTGTCAAAACACACCGGTACAGTGTCATTTTCTCAAAATACCCCAAAAAAAAGGTTTTTCAGTTGAGTCCAGGGTGGACAATAGCCCCTATTGCCTCCCCCCCCCCCCACTGTTACCCGCGCCTGGTTAGGTGAGGTTTTAAATTTAGATTATACATATAGCTCTTGATTATATTGTGTGAAACCTTGTTAAAACAATATCCAAAACCAATGGGAACCGCAACAAACTGAAAACCAGTAAAGATCAAATTATTTAAGCATTAAAAAAAAATGAATTATTAGGTAGGTCTATATGTACTGGAAAATATAGATTTACTGCTAAATAATCAAATGAGACAACTACAGTTGGATCAACATAACTTAACCGGATAGAAGTTAGGTTCTTATCACTTTCGCGCATGTCATAGACATAGAGATATGCGACCCTAAAATTACTTACGAAAACGATTAATTACGTTTAATCGATTAAAAATACTACTACCTACTTTTAGGAAAAATGGACAAAGTCATTCAAAACACTATATGCAAAATTTTAAATAGAGCCTTGAACGACCTAGCGTGGCTACATTCTTCTGTCTTCGGTCCACAGCACCGAAGAATTAACCAAGGATATTTTAGCGCCTACACTGGTTAATTCTGAAATGTTGTGTGAGGCTTGCCCTAACATGGCTTACCTGCTAACCCCTCATCCCAGTCCCAGAGACAATGGGATAGACCGCTTTGCATCAGGGTTAGAGAACATTTAATTAGCCCATCATCGAACGCGGCAGAACGCGCTCGCCTTTTGGCTGTGGGGGAATGGGAACCGGGTCTTTGGTTACAGGCACTTCCATAGCCCAACATAGGCGCTATGTTGAATTGCTGCGTGCCTACCTTAAGGCGCTTCGTCTGTTCTCCCAAAATGATGCCACTGTGGAGAACTGGTCACCGGCTTTAATTAGGACACCACGGCCTATGATGTAGTAAGAGCGCAGGCTGTGCATATCTCGGCACGCCGAGCTCTTGTTCCTCAATCCATCCGTCGGGCTCTCGTCACCGCCGACGTTCCAGCCATTCCTGAACCAAATGGCTTGACGCGTGGCGATGGCAAGAGACTGGATGGTATGCATTACTGCCATGAAGGATGGGGAGGCCATTGGTATGGGACGCAGCTTGTGCCAATACCCTTGAACTTTCTTATATTCCAAACACTTCAGACTGTGCCTGTGCTGCTGCTGCCTCAGCGGAGACTCAAACATCGCAAGACATGTGGAAGTGCATAGGCTATATCATTTATCAGTATTTTTTTTGGAGTGGTTTAATATTTAAGAAGCGGTGGTAGCCTAATGGCTAACGCATTGGTCTCGCAATCTTGAGGTTGCGGGTTGGATCCTACCCATTATACTACCGACGTGAACCCACTCCTAACACATATATAATGTGATTACAGGATACTAAAAAAATCGGGAGGTGTGGGTAAACTGGATACGGAAGTTGAGAAAGATATTTGTCTTTCTTTCTGACACCTCCAACATAGTCAAAGTCTTTTACTTTTTCACAGAATAATTAAGTAGGTACTTACTTGAACTGTGGTACCTACAAAACCGGGTACCGGAAGAGGTACTTGGACAAGTGCATGTCGGGCCATGCACAATGTAGAGTTCCGTAGACCCCATCCGAATAATGCGGCTTAAGAAGTAGGTTTTCTGTTGTTTTTGTTTCATACTACTAACAAACGTTAGTATTTTTCAATGAAATTTGTATGAAAATGTTGTTACTTCTCACTTGGTCTGCTGTTACTCGTTAAGTTGTAAAGCCTACTTAGCTGTGATAGTTTTCCTTTTAATTTCACTATATATACTACTACCGTGATTTTATACATACCCGACATCAACCATTTAGCTGGCAGGGGTAGGGGACACTTGACTCTAACAAAAAATTACACTTTAAAGCTAATATTTTACAAACGGATCCCTAAATCGAAAAATGGTAGTTACAACCCCACATTTGCAAATGTTTCTAAAATGCCTATGTAATGATACCCAACACGATGGGGTAGGTGAGAAAAAAAATATCATATGCCTACTTTATAATAAAGGGGAGGTGCCCTAAAATATATATTTTTTAAATTTAATTCTTTCACTTTGTTGGTATAAGTAATAAGTGAGTGCAATGCATAATTACAGTCTTCTAGCACTAATAGTCTCTGAGCTAATCTGCGGACGGACGGACATGGCAAAAGTGTTAGGGTTCCGTTCTGGAACCCTAAAATTGGGGAATTTTCCAAAAAATAAAGGGAATTCAGACGAGAGAGAACTCGACATTATGTTTCTCAACGAGAAAGTCTGTAGAGGATATTGGAAACATATTTGCTTTATATACTGACGATGGCGGCGCGAAGACCAGAAAATGCTCTACATTTCTTTATATTGCTGCCTTTACATAAAAAAAAAAACATTACTGGCCTGTTGGTCTAGTGGTTAGTGACCTTGATTGCTAAGCCGGAGGTCGTGGTTTCGATCCCCACCCAGGATAAAACTTTGTGTGATGAGCACGATGGTTTATTCTGTGTCTGGGTGTTTTTTATCTATAATACCTATATGTATTTAGAAATATATTTATTAGTTGTCTGGTTTCCATAGTTCTCTGTGGCGCGGTGGGAATGTATCCGATTGCTACGCAAGAGGTCGTGGGTTCGATCCCCACCCAGGATAAAACTTTGTGTGATGAGCACGATGGTTTATTCTGTGTCTGGGTGTTTTTTATCTATAATACCTATATGTATTTAGAAATATATTTATTAGTTGTCTGGTTTCCATAGTTCTCTGTGGCGCGGTGGGAATGTATCCGATTGCTACGCAAGAGGTCGTGGGTTCGATCCCCACCCAGGATAAAACTTTGTGTGATGAGCACGATGGTTTATTCTGTGTCTGGGTGTTTTTTATCTATAATACCTATATGTATTTAGAAATATATTTATTAGTTGTCTGGTTTCCATAGTTCTCCGTGGCGCGGTGGGAATGTATCCGATTGCTACGCAAGAGGTCGTGGTTTCGATCCCCACCCAGGATAAAACTTTGTGTGATGAGCACGATGGTTTATTCTGTGTCTGGGTGTTTTTTATCTATAATACCTATATGTATTTAGAAATATATTTATTAGTTGTCTGGTTTCCATAGTTCTCTGTGGCGCGGTGGGAATGTATCCGATTGCTACGCAAGAGGTCGTGGGTTCGATCCCCACCCAGGATAAAACTTTGTGTGATGAGCACGATGGCTTATTCTGTGTCTGGGTGTAATTTATCTATAATATGTATGTATTTAGAAATATATAAGTATGTATATCAGTTGTCTGGTTGCCATAGTACAAGCTCTGCTTAGTTTGGGATCAGATGACGTTGTGTGAGTTGTCCCAAGATATTATTATATTACTATATTATATAGTTCCAGCTCTGCTTAGTTTGGGATCAGATAGCGTTGTGTGAGTTATTCCAAGATATTATTATTATTAACTAATGGCTGGGCTAGGATTTTTGTTTAGAAATAAATTGTCCACGCTTAGCTACCTATCTGGGATTTGGTTTAGGAAAGGTTAGACCCCAGTGACCCCACAGAACACTCCAGCATTTTGGTTTAGAAAGATCTGGACCCCACTGAACACTCCACGATATTGATCTGGTTTGGCTTGATTTCTTTATTGGGACTTGAACCCGCAGAGAATTTCCTGACTTTGGTTTAGGAAACGCCGAGCTGTCGGAAGAAGCCAAGATTTTGGTTGCGCAAAAGACCAGACTCAGACTTTTGGAAGGAGATATTCACTACTGCCTTAACCACTATGTAAGTACTCCGTATAAGTCTGTCTTTGACTGTAGAACCAGATAAACAAACCTACAAGAGACGCTACTCATTACATCCAAGATTTGGTCCAACTACTAGAATGCGTAACAAAAAAAAAGTTTAATTCACTTTCAATGGGAATCAGCTGACTGCTTACACATAATTCAACATAATAACATTATGTATATACAGTAGGTATGTAGGTATTGTATAGCTACGTTCCACAGTCGGGATTTCCTCGCTGTCGTCCGAGACATAGATACCGCTCGCTCGCAGCGGATGAAGCGCTTTTTGTTTCAAATCCTTTATTGTCTTGTGTTCGATATTTGAATATATTTTCTTTTATGACTGGCTTAAAATGGTAACGGTTAGCTTTTTGTTTTCGGTTGTTTTTGGCGGGTTTAATGACTGCCTCTTTGAATGGCGACCTTAATCTGTTTAATCTCGTTTTATTAATTTTCTGCGTAAGTCTTGTTTTTTAAATCTTGTTTACTCAACTTTAAATTTTGGCGTTAGGTTATTTTGGTATTATAGTTGCTTTAAGTAGATCTGTGACAAAATTATTGTAGTAATAATACATAATGAGGTCATAAAATCCCAAATAATGGTTAATGTAAAACAGTTTGGGTATTGTCTGACGCCCTTTCAATTTCCAAAGTTCGTTTACGACAAGCCCTCCAGAGCCTAATTCTAAAACAATGCATTCCAAAGATAATGCTCCGTCCCTCCAACGCGGCTCAGCATGTAATGTTTACAAAAAAATGATAAACAAAAAGGTCAATGTACATTGGTTGCAAGTAAGCGGCTGCAGCGCTGCGAGGCGCGCTCAATCACAGCTGAGCTGGCAGGTCGGACACCTGACGTCGGCGCCCCGCCTCCCCCCCGCGCGCCGCACCCATCAGCTGTTAATGTAGCCCCCGCCCCCCGCGCACTCCGCCGCAGCCTTTCCCCTTCGTTTGTGTAATGTGAGGAGCGTCGGCTATCAACGACACGCACCGTCATTATATTTTTATGAGCATTGTTCTTATTTATTTTTGTATAGAACTAACAACGTTCTAGATTGGGTTTTTTGATGCCACAGAGACTCAACAAAACATTCTTACGTAGATAAGCCTTATTAATAATAACAACAAATTTATATGTTTAACTGGCTTAGCAGATACATTTCGTGTTAATTAATATTTATTTAATTAAAAATTTTAAAGCACTAAGTGTAGCACTGCAAATAGTTATGGATTTTCGAACCGCTGTGGACAACAAAAATGCCAACTTTTAATAATATATCGCACATTATGCCTGCCAAATGAATAATTTATCGCGGTGTGTCGATTCGGGGCGAGCATCCCCGGGGTTCGCGGGGCGTCCCCCCGGGGCGCGGGCGACGGGCGGCGGGAGGGGGCGCGCTCGCCGTCAGTCCGCGCCGAGCGGCCGAGCGAGCGCCATGTCCGCGTGTGCGCCGCGCGCCTGCTGCCGGCCGCGCGCCCCGCCGACGTTGCTCGACATTACAGCGAAAATAGTCGCCGCCGCGATCCCGTTCCAGCGCATCGAGGAGCGTTACGAACGCATCCCGGAGCCGGTGCAGCGGCGCGTCGTGTACTGGTCGTTCCCGCGGGATGAGCGCGACATCTGCATGTACTCGTCGCTGGCGCGAGCGCCGCCCGACGACCACCGCAACATCGCCTTCTGCCGTGGCCTGAAGCTGCTGGAGGCCGGCTGCGTGGAGAACGTGCTACAAGTCGGTGAGTGTCCGTCGCCGACGCGCCTGCGCCTGTTTACTAATATGCGCCTCGCCCACCCGCGCCGTATAAATAAAAACCTCGACGTGTGCGATCGATAGCTGCTCCTCTCGGGAATTATTCATGCGGCGGCTCGTAAAAGTTTCAGGAGATTAGGGCCTGCCGGGGCCGGTGATGGTGACCCTACAACCTCCGCGGATCGCAGAGGTCGGACGGTAGTGCCGCTCTCTATCCGCGTGACGCAACTAATAGGCTTATCTAGCGCTATCGATAACCCGGTAGTTGAAATGACGTTGTATCGATTCCAAGTTACGCATAATTCGTGATATTTTGGTGGATACCCCACCACCGGCCCCATAATGCGTCCCTGGGGCACGCCTGTCGCCCGATAGAAAATCGGAACACTCATAAATTAATTGGATTTGATTAATATGCATCGATTCGTTCCGCATCCATAATCTATATGGTACATATTTCATTAGCTTTATTTTCCTCTTCAATTCACCATATAAAGTCGTCTCGCACAATTAATCGAACGCCTAATTGAGATCTACTTTCGAAACTATGGAGATGCATCGTGAAATTCGGCTGAGATTTACATAACTAGAAGTCCCGTTACATAGGGAATTACTCAACCGGATCGGCGTGGTGTCCGCATCGGTGTCGCGGCCCGCAGCCCGCAGCCACCACACACCACACACACCACGCTCGCCGGCCTGAGCGACGAGACGAGACACTCTGAGCATGGCCGCGCTGCGATGGCATTAATCCATGCAGACGTCGTTTGTTACTGTCGCCGCTCTGAATAACGGACGCGAATAAACAATATTAATTGCCTGTTTTTATTTTTATAGGGTCAGGCTCGGTTTTATTGTGCTCGGTCGTGGGAGGACGGGCGTTACATATTCATTTGTGCTTATCTGACATCAGAATAGCGATTACTGGTCATTTCTGGCCGTTTCGGGTCGCGCTGCGGCCGCATACGCCACATTAGGAAGGGCCGCATCGTTCATAACGCTGCCTGTCACGTCTCAGGAGAACTTGAAAGCATTAATGTAATAAAAGATATGGAGCATAAACACGGATTCATAGTTGAATCATGTCCGCAGTACGATTTTAGGCACTGGCTTGCGTCCAACTTTAGGGAGGTGGAAGAACCGCCTCGGAGATAGCGCTTCTGATACGAGCCGAGTACTTATGTTACAGATAAACGCGTTAGTGGTCGGACGTAATACTTCTCGTGTCCGAGTGATATGAGTTCCCACACCCATATCATCTGAGTCACACAATCTACGATCAGGCGGAACCGCCCACTTGAACTAAAAACATGCTGAAATACGTTCCGAGAATTCACTCGTAGGCAACGAAGGTTGGAACCGAGGAAGGATTAAATTGTCTGCTATGCAAATTTGTAGGTCAAACGAGGTCGGAATGAAAGAAAAAGGAGTTTTGTTAAAATTCCTATTGAAAGAAACTCGATTTCTATTAAGTCGTGTCGTCGTTCGTGCAATCTGCATCGGAACTTTTAATGGATTATGAATAACTTATGGACGCTTTTAAATTTTTAATGCATGCATATCGAGTTCCACCGGTGACGGCGGATCGAAAGCATGAAATGTCATGAGAAGGAAAAAATATCTGGTTGGCACCATTCGGCGACTCACCAAACAAGAATAGCCAGATTCGTGTGTATGAATAAAAGAACGCAGCGCCCTCGAGGTACAATGCAAATGATCCAAAATGTACCCCAAGTTTTAAAATGTATCAGAGTCGCATGTAGGTACATATTTAATTATCATGCAAAAATAAACGAGCACACCCGGCACAGCTCTGTAAATATTTTAATTCAATGTTAATAACTTCATATCAATTCTGTTCGGTTGAACCTCGGTGCGTTTTGAACCGGTTCTCTGCTTCATCGAGAACTGCAGGGGTGTGTTTGATTAAATTATCGATACCCTATTCTTTGTTTGAATTACATTTCTGAACGTAGCTGTACGATTCTAACACCGTACCACAATTACAAATTAGTAATTCAAACGAAAAACGTATTTTTTGTAGTGTCTGGACGAATGAACTGTAGATTATTCAAAAGAATCGATTTTCATTGGCTAACATAATGGATGCATTAATTTTTTAAGTGCTCCATCATCGTTTCTCTCATTAAATATTGCTTTCCATTTTATTATTCAGTATCGTTAGCTTCGTTTTAGAGTAGGATATTGTATTGATTTCCTGCTCGGTTTATAGTAACACAGTAATCATTAAAACATGGATACTTGTTATCCACCAGGAAAATTTTCTACGATGATATATCATAAATATTAACAAAAATTTTTTTTACAAAAAACAACTGGCCGGCTTGTTTCGTTGTCTATCTCTGAACTAACAATCAAATCTTTACGAAATGTTTATGGAACCATTGCAAATATACCTCTTTCGAACAAAAAAGAATTTTGAAAATCCTTTACATGACTAAGTTATGAGTTATGGGCGAAAATAGATAAAAAAAAATAAAAAAACAATCGTATTGAGAGTCTCTTCCTTTTTGAAATCGAGAAAAAACTATACCTACCACTGAAAACGAAAAGTACCATAATCCAAACAATACCAAATCTCAGAAATTATTAAAACTCAAAATTTACAAATAAAATGACATCACATTTACTGACTTGGCGGGAAAACTTTCGAAGGACGTTTTTTTTTGACATTCCGCCATATTTAACTAATTCTAGATTTTCTAGCAACGTTTTAGTCATTTAAACCTACACGTTTGTAACATTAGAGCTCTACATATTATAGTGTTAAAATTGATGTTTCCAATAATTTCTCATCATTCCAAATATTATCCTGTTTGGATCAACCAACAAACTATTTATCTTCGTAGTTCTTACAACAATCGGAAAACAATACATTGATAATGTACTGTGTACAATGTGCTGTGTAATTATTAATCAGTTGATGTACCCCAGGATACCGTCATATCACCTTTATTGTTCCTTATCTAGTTTCAGGACAGAAAGTTCACAATTGTAATCCTAAAAAAGATCAATAAATACGCTTGAGCTAAGTATTTATCACTTGTAGAAAACTAGTTGGATGACTAGTCATTACAAATCCGTACGACTATAGTTCAAATATTACAATGTTATGAAATAAATAAAACTTTTTACCCCATCATCAGATAAATCGGAACCATCTTTCATGTGCACAATCATTACAATCACCAAGAAAACCTGCCCAATATATATTCTCTTTTATCATGTCTTCAAAAATAGAACACATTATGATGAATCTTGAAGTTGAAGGTTCCCGCGACATTTCATCACAGTTTCAAAGAGTTCAACCGCTTGTCAGTATTTCTTGGAAGGTCTCAGACCTCGCTATGATTCATCTTGATTGTGTGATGCCCATTCTTGTTCGTAACAAGTTTCTTTAAAGGTATCCGACAAAAACCACAGAGTTTAATACATTTGGGGTTTAATATCTTGTTTATGACGAGTTTCGTTACCTTTAGTTTGCGAATTTGTATAGTGTTTTTGTTCGAAATTTTGTTGCGCCTGTTTGATGAAAAAGATTTTGAATAAGGCGTTTTAAATCTTATGATTTATAAAGAGGTTGTTTGAACTAGTTTTGTCGCTCAATTTGAGAAGTTTGACTGAGAAACTGGTTCTCCTTACATAGAAGATCATTGACGTAAAAACCAGGACTGCGCCATAAGCTCACAAAATTGACCACTCTAGAAAAAGACAACGCTACTTTGCGAATAATACCCGTCTGCACGAGTTTTTTCTCTCTTTCACGCTTTGCAGTCAATATTTAATTGAAAGAGCTGGCACAGTCCATGTCTATACGTCAATAGAAGATCAGAAAACATAGGAAAAGAGGTTAGACATGGCTTGTGAGCGGAATAAAGCTGATAATGTTGTTTTCACATTATTACCTACGGTATCCGTAGGTAATAATGTGACTTAATCAGAAGCAGCTCCAGGACTTTGTTTTGGGAAAAAAGGCTTGACTTCTGTGAGTAGATTTTTTGAAAGAAACAAATACACGGAATGGCTCTGATACTTTGAGGTGAAAGGGGAAGTCTTACATCTTAACAGGTAAATCGTTTTTTTCCTTCTCATGTCAGACAATAAGGACATCTAGGTAGCACATCGGATCTTGTCTAAATTCACTTTTTATTAGTTTAATTTATCGCAATGTAGCTTATTTAAAGGCAAATTTCTACAAGGGTCAAGTATTTATTGTAACAACATTTTAACTGCATATATTTCAAGTATTTTTACATGTTAAACGCGGAGCTGTAAATATAATGACAGGTCAGTCTGCCGCCATTTATAACAATTCACATTGCTGTAGGTCTTTATTCTATACGGTAACTTATCACAAAAACTTTATCATTGTCAATGCGCTTAATGAACATTGTAAGCCATTCTATTGTTTGAATACTGTTAATTAATTTATTGCTAATGCTGACGAATATTCTGTTCTTTATCATTTTCGGTTTTAAAAGTAACTGAGCGATCATAGGATAGCAAAGCAAACTTAGAAGCCACTGCGCGAATTCTTGCCACACATTACCGTTTTCTAAATATTAGATTGTAATAATGTATATCATAAAATAAATTGTGATTATGATTGCAATAAATATTCATATTGAATGACGAAATATTCAAGTATTTCATAAAGATCAGATCATATCAATGTTGTAAATTACTGAAATATTTGTCATCATAAATTTAAATGATGCTAACCAATCTGCATAGAAATACTATTGACCAAATTGCCTCTATCATTACCAATTGGAGTTCTTCGGCTATATTGCCATAGACAAGGTTTAAATGTGAAACTAAAATGTAAGTGTTATTGTCTATGTTTTATATTGGGCTTTTGACATTGACGTTAAGACTTGGACTGCGCCATAACATCACAAAATTGACCACTCTCTAGAAAGAGACAACGCTACTTTGTGGACAATACCTGTCATAGAGACAGGGCCGCACGAGATTTTTCTCTCTTTCACACTTTGCAGTCAACATTTGCTTTTTAATTGAAAGGCATGACGCGGCACAGGTGTATAAGTCACTGGGCTTTTGACCACTTTTGTCATTTTTTTTTTTTGTTTAGGCTAAAGTGACAAATATACAGCAGCCTGACAGATAGTACCTGTGAACCTTAGTAGGAACAGGGTTGTCAACATGTCTTCCTGTTTTATAAGAGGAAATTACTGTACTTATAAATGAATCTGGGCTAAAATATTTGTGATGTCAGTATAACGAGGTTACTTTCTGTTCAAAATCAAACAGCTATTTCCCCCATTATTTGACGAAATCCCAGTTTCCACAAATACTTGTTTGTTTAAGGTTTAAATCACTATTGAACATTTAACTGATGACAACCCTACATAATCTGTATCATAAGGTAATATTTCAATGTTTTAACATTGTTAAAGAAAACAATTTATTATTGGTAACATTTTCCGTCACTTTATGCGGTAGTATTTTCATGAGGAAAAAAGTTAGAATATTTATGTACCTATACTTTAAAATAGTTTTATTACCATAATTTCCCTATTCTGATGGAATTCCATAACTACCATGAGCAATTTTAGAATCTGACTGAATTGACTAATAATAAATGACAAGGCAACCCTATTATGACAGAAGCACTCATGCGCCGATGTGTAGGAAACGGTTACATTGTGTAACAATAGCCTTTATAATAATACTGGTTAAGTGTGAGTCGGTTTCAAATATAGTTTAAGATATAACCATTGAAGTAGAGACCAGGGGGTCAATTCACAAATTCAAAGCAGTGCAGTTGCAGTTCAGTTGCAGTTAAGTTTCGACTAAAACGGCCATTTTTGTATTCTTGTAACTTTGGGATCGATCTCAAATACACTTGCGTCAAGTACATATGCGTCTCGAGAGCGCAATAACAACATTCTAGTACCTACGGTGCGTAAGCGTTTTTGAGATCAATCCCAAAGTTACAAGAATACGAAAACTGTCCTTTTATTCAATACTTGACTGCAACTGTACTGCTTTAAATATGTGAATTTGCCTCTAGGAATGCGCCATAACCTCACAAAATTGACCACTCTCTAGAAAGAGATAACGCTACTTTTTTTTTTTTTTTTTTAATGGCACTACTGCCGATGTCGACAATTCTGCCAAAGTCAGACGTGCGATGGAGATAACGCTACTTTGTGACAATACCTGTCAAAGGCCGCACGAGACTTTAGCTGTCAAAGGCAGCACGAGTTTTTTTCTCTCTTTCACGCTTTGCAGTCAATATGATGGCGCAGTCCTGGTCTATACGTCAATGGATACTACTTAGTAGTTTTTTTTTTAAACTGTACGATTGGGTGTCGAATCCTGCATAAGATACCACTTTTTAGAGTCACAAATAAAACTGTTGTCGAAATCTGCGTGTACTTTGTGCCCGTAATTTGTATTTTTAGGTTTTTTGGCACAGCCTACAATTCCCACATGTGCCTATTTTTCGGGGAAGCCGTTTTCAATGTGCCCCGGTTTAAGTTGATGTGTATACGATGGCGGGTGGGGGACACCACTTGCCAGAAACCCCGATCTCCTGCCCTTCTAAGAAACAAGGCTGAACACCCTTGTGCAGTTCCATATTAAGGAATCCCAAATGCGGAACCAGAATCATTAAAACAGAGATACATAATGTCGTTAACTATAATTATTTCTTATCTAAGTTTAATGGCGGTGCGTAATTGTTTGACAATCTAGCGTTATTACGTCGAGAGCTAATCTTTTGGTTTGTAGATGCGATTATATTCGAATGAGATTGTGATCGGGACGGTGACATTGATTACGTAACGCTATTTAGCTTCTGTCGTCATCAAATCATGTTATTATAGTCGTGAAGATAATGTGGCGGTCTCCACATGATAAATAATGCAAGATCGGTTGAAATCCTAAATCGCGCAAGTGGAGTTCTCGTAGCTGTAGGCTATACGTGGACTTCCCAAGCGGCCCACTTCCCCTCGAAGAGATACTGCCGGTGTGGCCCGAACTTGACACAACTGGGCCACCATTCAGGGACCCGCCTGTATGCGAAGGCGAGGGAAACTACTCAAACAGGCTGTCGCCTGGAATAGTTATCCCAGATCCCCTTAGGAGCCTCACACACCTCGCCTGGTTGGAAAGGAATTTTAAATCGCAAATGCGTCTACATCCATTTGATCCATGTTTTACAGAATTGCGAAAAGAGTCACAAAATTCCACTCGCACGGAAGGAAAAACGAACACACTTCTCCTTTGTATAATAACAAAGACAAAACGCCACATTTTAGCTAAACCAACAGTCTTTTTAGAACACAACAACAAACCTTTATTCCACATAATTCGTTATAGAAATATTACAGGGGCTATTCACACGGCATCACATCCGTAAAAACTAGCAACCATCTGTCGATACAAACGCGATTCATAGCAACAAAGAAATTACTGAGTAAACTGACAAACAGACAGACTGAATGCTTCACTGTCCTTAACAGTGTTTCATAGTATCAACACAAGAACGAGCCTGTCGTCCGACCTCGTGGTAAAAACTGCTAAAACATGACCTCTTATACAAACAACGAAACCCCTCCCTTCACCTATATTAGTTCTTGGTAACAGGGGGGAGGTAGCTCATCCAATATTGGTCGTATCTACAAAGACTTGCTTGTAAGTACCGAAAGCACCTCCGCATTTTAGAACCAAAATGCCAGTTTAAGTTTGCAATTTTGAAGACTTTATTGTTCGGTGATAGAGTAGGTTTTTCAATGGCATTTGGGGGAATGGGTCTACAGTGGGTCTTTGAAGGCGAACGGCTTGAGGAATATTGAATGCATGATTTGATGGGTGTGCGGATAACGCTGTACCTGTGTACTGTGTACTGAGAAAATTTGGTGTCAATGAAAGACGCTTCGCTATATTTGGATCTGCTGTACACAGAATGTACTATGAGTCGGTGAGTGCTTCCTTTTTTAGCCGTATTATAGTGCTTGTTACCTTACCTTTTCTGCGATCTCTATGTACCTACCCTCTGGAACCTGAATAAAAATATGTGACTATTTCTGTTTCAAGGATAAAACAGCTGTTTTTTGGAGTTAATAAAGAAAGTATAAAACTAGAATTCGGAAATACTATTAGTCAATTGTCAGTGTCAACACAACTGCACATTCCGTGGCGCGAGTGACTCACACTTAACCGATCTAAATAGAGGGTGTAAAATGAGTTCTAAAGGGTTTACTGGGGGTAACCAAATCACAAAGGTTAGAAACCATTGATTTAGAAGAATAAATACTTCATAATTTCCTATGATTTATCTTAGTTACCTATCTATGTATAAAAAGACTAGCTGTCTGCATCTTCGCCTGCGTAAATTTTCCCCGTTTTTGCAACATTTCTCGTTGCTGCTCCGCTCCTATTGGTCGTAGCGTGATGTTATATAGCCTATAGCCTTCCTCGATAAATGGGCTATCCAACAGAGAAAGAATTTTTCAATTAGGATCAGTAGTTCCTGAGACTACGGCGTACAAACAAACTCTTCAGCTTTATAATATTAGTATAGATGACTAAGTCTTTACCGTTCTTTCAATATTAATTGCAATTTATATGCTGTGCCGAAGCAGTAGTTTGAGCCATGCTGTGGGCGATGACCATATTCGACTTTTACGGACGAAACCCCAACCTAACTCTATATTATTGTACTAGCGGCCTCTTCGCGGTTTCACCCGCGTAATTCCCGTTCCCGTAGCAATACAGGAATAAAAATAGCCTATGTCACCCGGGGTTAGTGTAGCTTCACAATAATGAAAAAAAAAATCAATTCCATCCAGTACTTTCGGAGCCAATTCAATGCAAACAAACAATCAAATCTTTCCTCTTTATAATATTAATAATTACCTGTATTAAAGCGAAAAATCGCTTATTCATTCTGTCATCGATTAAACAATACATCGAAAACTACTTAAAATATAGCAGATGGGTAGTTTATAGATCTATGCAGGCGGAGATAATTAACATCTAGTTTATAGTTACGTCAACTAAACACTACATCTATACTAATATTATAAAGCGAAAGAGTTTGTTTGTTTGTTTAAACGCGCTAATCTCAGGTACTACTAGTCCGATTTGAAAAAATCTTTATTTGTTGGATAGCCCATTTATCGACGAAGACTATAGGCTATATAACATCACGCTACGACTAATAGAAGCGGAGCAGCGATGAGAAATGTTGCAAAAACGAGGAAAATTTATGCATACGAAGTTGCGCGGGACAGCTAGTATTACATATATGTACAATATTACAATCATATCGCAATTTATGCAAAAGCAATTACCTACTTCACGAATGATACAATCAAACGTGGGAATATAAAATTAATTGGTATTAGGTTCAAGGTTTCACGCCAATTGCAGAGCTATGGCCTTCGATGTCAATCGATAGAGTTCTTCAAACTTCAATGAGATATGTTTTTTTATGTAAAGTGGTACCAACGCTCGAATTCTTAACCGTCAAATTATAATTAACTAGCTGTGCTCCGCGGTGTTACCCGCGGTTTATTAGCCTATGTGTTAATTTGGGGTGTTACCTAACTCCATACCAAATTTTATTAAAATCCCTTCAGCCGTTTAGACGTGAAGAAGTAACAAACATACACACTCACATACAAACTTTCGCCTTTAATATTAGTGTGTAGTGAGACTAGCTGACCCGCGCAACTTCGTATGCGTAAATTTTCCCCATTTTTGCAACATTTCTCATTGCTGCTCCGCTCGTATTGGTCGTAGCGTGATGTTAAATAGCCTATAGCCTTCCTCGATAAATGGGCTATCCAACAGTAAAATAATCTTTCAATTCGGATCTGTAGTTCCTGAGATTACCGCGTTCAAACTAACAAACTCTTCAGCTTTATAATATTAGTATAGATTTAAGATTAGTTTGAAAAAACAAAAACAAAATGAACCAACGTCGGTCTTAACGTCACTCGTTCAACTTGTGGATCTAGAATAACGCTCGTCCCAACGTTGGTGCCAATGTTGGGACGTTGGGACCGACTTTGGGGGCCAACGTTCGAAGCCGGCAAGAAAAGAAGCCGCCAAGAAACTTACGATTATAGGCTCTTTTAAAATCATATATTGATGTAGGTATTTTTTTAAATTTATGTTCGCTAAACTAAGCTTTAACTTGCTTTAAAATAAGTAGGCTTTGCACTATACCAAAAATAACCTTGTATATATCGACGCTAACCCACACCAAACAGCTCTACATTAAGGAGAAAATAATAAAGTCGATGCAGGATGCTTTGCAGAAATTATGATATAATGATAAAATTATGTATAGAAAACATGATTTATTTAAAGTAACAAATGTGTCAATCAAAACAATATTTCCTTATTAAAATAAAAATATCTTAGCTAGTTATCTTTAAAAAAACATTTTTTTTAATACGCTGTGTGATGAACCTTTATTTATTGTATGCTTGGTAATTAAAAAGTTGATTAAATCCATTACCACAACAAGCTTCTATTTACAACTGCTGCTGGCTGTAACTGGAACACCTCTGTCAAATTTAAAAATGGGTAGCAACAAGATAGGAGGAGTTGTAAAAAAGTAGATACCTACCTTGTAAGTGCATAATCTAATATAAGCAAAAACCATTTGATATAAAAATGGTTTAGGGGGAAGTCTAAGTTTTTAAATTAAAAACACATGCATCGGACGCACAATCGTGAGGTCGCGTTTGTTTTTTTTTTGTTTTTTTTTTTAATGAGGTTTTATGTGTAAGCCATCAGGCTATGTACATCCTTGCGCGGTCGTGCGGCGAGCTTGTGCTCTTAACCTAAATGTACCTACGAATTCAAACTTTTATTAAACGGAACTAACAAAAATCGCCTACGGTCATATGAGCAAGTGCTGGGTTCGAATCCTACCTGAGCTTAGCTGGAGGGGCTAACAGGATTGCTAGTAATATGGGACCCACAATTCCACATTGATCTCTTTACAATATCTAACGGTTTTTGGATAGGTAGACACAATTTAAAATGATTAAGTATTCGTGACGAGGTCCCCAAGGATAAACCTTTGTGGTTTCCCATCACCTCTTTATGTTATCCTCATTTTACATTTTGCGGTTACTATTTTATATAATGATTATAAATAATATACCCAACAAAATTCAATAAGTTATCTTTTCATCTTTTATGGTTATTCTATATTAATGTGTTGATAAATATAAACTCCTAATTAGTAGTAAAAACCGAAGGAAAAGTCCAAAATAAAGTATTTGTAATTGTGAATATCAGCGTTATAAAGTTTAAATTCAATTCAGTTATAGTTTCAGTGGTATATTTGCAGTGCCCAGTCCCCAAACCAGATGCTTTTTTTAATTTACAAAACTAAAATTACGTAGGTAGAAAAAAATACCAGGTTTAAACGTTAACTTCGAGGTTAAAACATCGATGTAAGCTTAAAACTTAAAAAAGAGAGATTTTTCAAATGTGGTTAAACAATTTTTCATCAAACCTTCACAGGAACAAGCTTAAACTAGCTTTTTAATAAAAATACAAACAAACTCTCTCCTCAATCCATTTCTTTAGATCTTTTTTTATGATCTTCTATTTAATTGGGGTTTTTATTCATAAGAATACGTCAACCCCATTTTGGATCTTAAACTTACAATTTCCAATTTCCCTTATATGTTGGACGTCAAAAAAAGTACAAACTACAGTAGGATCAACGTAACTAGGCCGGACTGAAGTAGGCGACAAGTGGTGCAGATACATTTTTTGGAAGTAAATGGTGACAGGAAGCGGGGGGCGGGGGCGGTAACTAAACCAAGAGAATTAGAGATGCGATTACGCATTACATTGTCATAATAAGTATTACTAACTCATGTTTTTTTGTGATTATTTTTGTAAAGAAATTGTTTTTCAAAGTTTCTTTAGTATTTACTGTAACTGTTCTAAATTTAAACTTTTAAGAACTCATTTAAATAGTGTTTTTACATTTTTGAATTAAAATGTTGTTAGTATTTTTTATCGATTAAACATAATTAGTCGTTTTCGTTAGTAATTTTAGGGTCGCATCTCTATGACATGCGCGAAAGTGATAAAAACCTAACTTCAATCCGGTCAAGTTACGTTGATCGTACTGTACTCTAGGGTACAAACGAACGGCCCTGTATCGCAAAGGACTTTTATATGCAACCGGTACCTTCACCCAAACTCGAAAAATTTACAAAAAACGTTTTCATTACTTCTTTGTAAAGGTATCATTAATTTCATAATCTTGGAACAAACATGACATCTTAAGAAAACAATTTTATGTTGCAACGTTTTCTTTGTCAAGATTCTTGGTATCAGTACAGACACATTGACAAAATGACACAGTCGTTGTAAGCGAATTGAACAACATCTAATAATACAACGGGGTATATAAAACCTGAGCGTATGAGAAAAACTGCACTGATTGGAATATTGTGTGTGTGTAAAGGTTCATTTCCGTGCATCGCGACCGATCGCGAGCCGCTCGCGGTTTACGACAAGCGGCTGAGGTAAGTGACAGACGCGCGCGGCCGACGACTGTCGTAGGCCTGCGCGCGCACTGTGAATATTGTCGCATCGGCCGCGAGCGTCAGCCGCTTGTCGTAAGCCGCGAGCGGCTCGCGATCGGCCGCGATGCACGGAAATGAACCTTTACACTTATCCTATCCGTTACTCCAGCCAACCCAGGCACTCCCAGAAGGCCAGCAGTCTGCCCGATTGCAAGCTTCAGGGAGAGCTGTCTGTGATGCAGGGAGTTGTGACCGTTGGTCCGCTTACTGCTACACTCCATGAGCATGTTTTGGTGTTTTTAGATAGTATCTACAGCTATTCTCAAGGCATTTTCTTCTCACTTTCATAGATATAACCTACTTGCAGTTCTATGCAGCTTTGCCCGTATATCTATACTAATATTATAAAGCGGAAGAGTTTGTTTGTTTGTTTAAACGCGCTAATCTCAGGAACTACTGGTTCGATTTTAAAAAAATCTCTTTTCTTGTTGGATAGCCCATTTATCGAGGAAGGCTATAGGTTATATAACATCACGCTACGACTAATAGGAGCGGAGTAGCGACGAGAAATGTTGCAAAAAAGGGGAAAATTTACGCATACGAAGTTGCGCGGGACAGCATAACATAGCATAGTATTTAGCATTGACTTAATTTAGATTTGTTTATATAACTGCGTCCTTGCTATTGGTCCTGATGGTTATTTCTGCGCCCTGTACCTGGGCACTGCCCTAGTAACGGCACTACTACTTTGGTCCTTGATTTATAGGTATGTTTGTAAAGTCGTCCGCGACACAAGACTAGACCTAGTCATTTAAAAATAATATATTATCTAAGCCTCTAACCAAATCAAATGGCATCACTATTGTATGTATACATAGTCGCATCTTATCTGCAACTAAATGCTTCAACAGACAACATAAACGCATTTTCTCGTAACCAGCTTACCCCATCACTCCTTAAGGGGGCGTAATGGAGACCCCTCTTCGCCCCCCTCATGGGGTCAGTGCCAAAGCCAGTAATAACTTAATTCACTCTTCCTGGCGTCTGATTGAGGCTAATTGTTGACCTCCCGCCTCCCTCTTTGTACATATAATTGGATACTGACCTGTAGGCCCTCGACTGGCTTTTGACCCAGCGTGATGGTACGGAGTAGAATAAAGAATGTATTTTTAATACTTATTTACAACTACATGCTCAGATTTCCTAAAATTTATACAGATTCTTTATCAATGACAGCAATTAAAGACATGATGTTTTTAATATTAACCTAGGACACTCACAAAAAACGTGGCTTTGTATTGGTAAAAGAATTTTCAAAATCGGTTCAGTAGATCCAGAGATTACACCTTACAACCTCACAAACTTAACCTCTTTATCTATACTAATATCATAAAGCTGGAGTTATGTTTTTCTGTTTGAACGTGGCAATCTCAGGAACTATTGGTCGGAATAGAAAAAATTCTTTCACTGTTGGATAGCCCAATTATCGAGGAAGGCTATAGGCTATATAACATCACGCTAAGACCAATAGGAGCGGAGCAGTAATGAAAAATGTAGCAAAACCGAGGAAAATGTACGCATTATAAATATTAGTCTAGAAAGAAGTATAGATAAATCCGTATAATTTGATAGTGTCAATATTAATTAGGTACATAAGCTGAATGACGTAGCGCTGTATAATACACAGATTGTTTAATAAAAAAAAAGGTTAAACATTTTAACTTCTTTTAAATTTGGCCCAATAGCATCAATTTAAATTAAGAATATTCTAGATAATGTCAGCCATATTGTTATGCTTAGGCTCCGCATTCACTAGACCTAGTGAAGAGCAAGACAGAAATAAGTTTCAATAACTAAAATAAAAATAATATACTTACTTTAATTCCTAATAAGAGTATTGATTAATACTTTCTGTATTATAACAGAGGTGTGTTTAGGTAATAATGTGCAGTCGTATTAGACGCTGAATTGGTGGACCAATTAAAATAATCACCCTATAAACATAGACAAATAAAACTAAAACCATCTAAATCACTTCAGTACATATTTAGAAATAAAATACTTTAAATACACACAAACAACGATGTGTTAAAAGAACAAACGTAGAAATCTAACTGAAAACGTAAACAAATTGCACATACCGCATTTTTTCTCACGATATAGTAAACAAAACAAAATAAGGTCAATATACTTGAAAAACTAACGTTTTATCGACTAACGCAATGTTAGTAATTGGAGTATCGATTGTAAATGTGACCTAAAAACCTATCTCGCGATAGCACAACCGTGTCATACACATACAACATTTTGACATACTAACTGCAAATAGGCATTACAAATTAAACTACGGAAATTAATTTTGTTTCCAATAACTTTAAATTAATTATTAGAGCTCAATTTACATATCATACATATCAACCCATATGATGTCCCACTGCTGGGCACGGGTCTCCCCAGTAGAACTTACTGGAATGTAGATCCTGGGGGTAATTGCCATAATCGCCACGCTTGGCGAGCGGGTTGGCGATCGCAGTAAGGCTTTAAGTACGCAGAGGACGCTGCTGCCCGTCCTCCGGTGTGAAATCCCCTAGTCGCCTTGACGACACCCACCGGAAGAGATGGGGTGGTACTATTCTTAAGCCGGTACCACACGGCCTCAATTTACGCGCAAATAAATATTAAATAGATAAATAAATCATGTTTAACAGTCATCGCCATTCGTCGTTGAGTCACTACTTAGGTAGATACAGTTGGATCAACATATCTTGACCGGATTGAAGTTTTTTTTTTTTCTTTTCCCTCCAATATTAATCGGTAGAGATTATGGCTCGCGCATTATGTGCATACGCCAGTTATAAGTATAATTTCTTTCTAGTTTTATTCTTTTAATCACATAGTCAACTTGTCCAGTTATCACGTATTTCAAGTATATTTTACACTGTTTTACACATTAAACGCGGAGCTGTAAAAATAGCGACAAGTCAGTTTGCCGCCATTTTTACAACTCCGGATTGAAGTTTTAATTCAACAATATAAAAATACCTACTATATTTAAAAGTTCATAAAGGTTTACATTTAGAACAGTTACAGTAAATACTAAAGAAAGTTTGCAAAACAATAACTTTACGAAAAAAACACAAAAAACATGAGTTAGTAATACTAATTATGACAATGTAATGCTTAATCGCATCTCTAATTCTCTTGGTTTAGTTACCGCCCCCGCCCCCCGCTTCCTATCACCATTTACTACTAAAAAATGCATCTGCGCAACCACGTTTCGCCAACTTCAATCCGGTCAAGTTACGTTGATCCTACTGTAGGTACCTACTATTGTTCTCTCTCAGAGTTCTTTTTTCAAATTAGTGTCTTTTTTTTCGACTGTATAATAATGGTCTATGAGTCTCTATGATCACATAATTGTTCCATTATTAAGCACTTAAGTCTTTCTAAAATAATACGATTTAATATTAAAGTAGAATTCTTGAAATAGGAGGATGGTCTCAGTCTGTACTAGATACCATCTTTTTTTTTTATCTAAAATTATTTTTAAATAGTAACTATGATGTATCAAGTAGCTCAGTTCCCGCTTAAATCCTTGGTTCAGAGTAATAGGAACTCGACTCCAAAACCATTTATTTGTACAGAAAAACCTTGATTTATGAAACAATAGCAACACTTAGCTTAGTTATATCACGGTCAACGGGGTCACTGCTATCATTAAGCAGTTTTAAGGTGATCACGCACTGATTCTGGTCCATTTTATATAATACGACAGCCTTCGGTTGAAAATCTTTAGTTTATTTTGGGAGAATCGTGAACAGAAGGCACACAAGGGCTATGAGACACAAGTTAGACCTACTAACCTATTCAGTTGCAGTAGCTTTATTGTTGTTTTTTTATAACCCAGGTCCCAATATCTGACAGGCGACAGTTAGGTACATTCCGATGATAACATAATTACAATATCTTTTAGTTTTATAATCTTCAAATTGTTTTAACGTATCAGCCTATCAGTGAAAAAAAACATCAGAAATCGGCATGTACGAACCAATTCGGCGACATTGTGACAATCCGTATTGGACCCTCGAAGAATGCAATAGATTACGGCTGGCCTGGCCCTTTAAAGTCAACTTCAAAGTACATTGTTAGGTTACAAATTGCAACTCTTAAGAACGTCTGATAAAATTTGGAATAAGTAATCATTTTACATTTAATGCCAAGTTCGCAAAAGTTAACGCCAGTGAGAAAGAACTTGGCAATAAAAAATCAGAGCCACTCAATAGCTATAAATACGAGCAGTGCAGTGAGAATGTTCTAATGCGGATTTATTATGTAAGACTACGTGGTAGGTACTATGCCAAATTAAACTCAAAAGTTACAGTGTAGTGTGCAAACACCTTAACCTACACGCGTTCGGAACAACTCGACCGGAAGCGTACAACTCTTTGTAAGCGATAGCTACTCTGTTATTACTTATTCATAGCCTTTTTATCTTTACTTCATTATAATTCATAAAAATTAAAAAATGTAAAGTACAATACCTATGGTTGGCACGTTTATGTTTGGGTTTCTTGGGAAAAAAGGCGCGAACGTACGTCGTACGCGTTTAAGCTAATTTCGGGCAGTGTCTGTTATATTATTAATTATGGATGAAAATGAAATAACCGATGCAGTGGTCAAGCCAATGTATATGTCAGCTGGCTAAACAAAATAGACTGACTTAGCAAATTTTTAGGGTTCCATATTTCAGGTGGCAAAAACGGAACCCTTATAGGATCATGCCCTTCCATCCATCTAGCTGATTTTAAGGAACTATTTATCTAACTGTTGTCAATCTTACAAGTATCTTCGATGACAATAGGGTATTTGACTAAAGTCAAATCAGCCTCTTTTTAAGAAACGTCAAAACGAGCCGCTCTGTACCAATTTGTATGGAATGCTAGCATATGACGTCACGTTTCCTGTGGTCAAATTATTTACTTTCAGTGTTTCTCTATATGATTATAAATTATGTAATACATTAAATTAATAAATGCACATATTATTTAGAACACTTTATGAAATATTTTTACCTGGTTATTTTAAAATATTTTATATAGTAGTCAAATACCCAATTATGACAACTCAGCCTGCCGCCATTTTCTTACTTCCGGAATACCAATTTTTTTTTCAATACCTACCCAAAAGTGGGATCAACTTTAACTTAAATAAAATACTTTTCACCTTTAAATTTTGAGCTGATGGTAATGTTGTCAATTTTTAAAGTAGATTATCGAACTTATACTGTACACTATAACTGGAAAGATGATTTCATGTTATGGATTTTCGCGTATCGCGTGTATTTTCGTCGAAAATGATGACAGCTCAATTTGCCGCTATTTTTACTCGTAATATCCTTTTTTTAATACCTACCCAAAGTGGGCAGATCAACAACTTCTTATTGTAGTTTTAAATGAAAAACTATGGGTAGATCAATTTAGGTATCTAAATTGTTTTAAAAGCTATCAAAATGTTACAAATGACCCCAGGGCGAAGGGCTAATCGAACAAAATGCTCGCGTCTACAATCATCTGTAATTTCTGACCACTCATGTCAATAAACAAATTACTATTGTATGGTATACTCGGTGTTATTATCTGTATAATATATTTGAGCGATTAGATTTTGATTTAAAATAATTTTAGCCGATGGAAAAAGGTTTTTATTATTCCTTTTATTCGTAAAATCACAAAAAATCTAATTATGTTTCCATCGATATTGATGCCTATGCCTATGCCTATGCGTATTTGTGGTACAAATTTCTAAAGACAGAAACACCAGAAGTTAGTACTTTACTACTGATCTTCTTTCTAATATATTGTTCGTTCATTAAAAAAGTGGTTGTGTTCAAAGACGGTTTACGGACGATAATTTTACGTGATAACGTCATAAGAAAACATTGATGACATCACGTGACTTTTTTTTAGACACTTTTTCGTTCGTGCTCCCGGTCATAGATTTATAAGACGTTATCGCGTCAAAAACATCAAATAAAACAAATCTTCAAAACTGCGAAATACACATTTTTTTTTAAATAAAAGATTACTAGCAATGTGGGATTGTGAGTCCCACATTACTAGCAATCCTGTTAACCCCTCCCGCTAAGCTCAATGGTTTGTATTAAGAATGGGTTCACGTCGGTAGTTTAACGGGTAGGATTCAAACCCTCGACCTCACGATTGCGAGACCATTAGGCTACCGCCGCTTCAATAGAGGCTTTGAACTACCTCGATTTAATTATCTTTTTATTAAAAAAAAATAACGTTTAGGCGCTACGTTGCCACAGATATTAAACCAAGTATTAAACGTTGGTATAGGTTGATGGAGGTCAAAAATGAATGTAGGTACCCTAACTTTTTGTTCGTTTGCTTCAAATTTATATGTAAAAGCAGAAAAAACATCAGTAAATCTATCAAAACCATCGTAACAGGCCGTTTTAGTGTCAGACGCAGTCATAAACTACAAAGTATGAAACGTACTATGTAACTAATTTTACAATAACCCTATAACACGGCCCGTGTAGGGAGGCATGACTACTTCTGCGGGAGGTACGCGCCACCCGACCTCCCCAACTCGGTCGTTTAGTAAGCTTTAAAACTTCATGTACTGGGGTGGTTGTAACTCTTTACAATTCTGATTCTTAATAGATACTAGGGGCTTATAATTTTCTGTTTTGCCGATATTGTTACATGTGATAGCAACTTTGTTGTAAGGAGATTTATAAGTTGTGTTGTAAATAAAGTTCGTTAACCACGAAATGGAAGTATAAACCTTTTTCGACAACATCTCAGGTACGTAAGTGAGAATAAAAAATAATGAAAAATGAAGTCAATATGAGACATCTTTGTACGATATCTGACGAGATACTAATGATACAATAGAATAATAATACAGGTGAACACATAATGGATAATGGACAAGGGGGTCGGGGACTCATACAAAGGAAAAGTATAAATAATTAATAAGACTCCGCAGCATCTTATTCTCATTAATAATCTCCTTTTAATAATAATGGAGGTAGAAAACCTTATTCAGTAAAATTGGCTGTATGCCCGGGCTGCCTTTGCCTAGAACAAGAACTTTTACATAGTTTACTTTTGGCAAAAATCGTACGAAATTATTCATTCTCCGTTCGAAAACCAATATCGGGTCCGCCATGTTGGCTGAATTCGAAATTCGAAATAGGCTTCACAAATTTGTGTTGTGAAAAAATCGGGGAGATTTGGCAGAGTACCTGGAGCTGGCAAACAGCGGCCGGTCGTCGGCACTTGGCACCGCCCTTAATGCCGCTGCCAACGTGCATTGGCCGGTCCAGGTTTGGCAAGCTAACGTGTTTCGACACCTTGTAGGAAAGGATTTAATGTTATTTCCTTTGGCGTGATGGAGGTGCCATCAAAGAAGATTCCATAATCCGTAAGAATAGTCTACTACAAACACTACACATTGAGGGAAATCGAATAGAGTAAGGTTTCTCAAGTTTATAAACAAATTATAAAATTGGACTATTCGATTAGTCCAATTTTACAATTTATTTATAAATTTTATGGACGCCGTCGATCGATATACCATTATATTATAAAGAAAATCGTAGAACATTAGAGTTGAGTGACATCCCACGAAACGTAGGTACTATTTAAATCTTATGTTCTATAAATAATGTGCTGAGTTTTTAGGCACTTATTGGTCGAAAAATATGAAGAATGCGTCCGATTTTAGATTACCGATTAATCGGATACGATCGAACGGAGTAGATAGTGTTGTAAAGGTGCTTGCTTTATCATGAAGGTACCATTAAAGAATCCACGTCATCGGTAGACAAAGCCGATGGTACAACGCCTTTGTGGTGTAATTTTGTTGTGCACGGCGCGCGACGGTAGGTAAATCATTTCTGTAAATCAAATGTTCGTTTGGGGGCTTTTAAATCACATTGTATCGCGTGAAACATTCTGCTTTAATTTTCGAATATAACTGGCAATGTTATTTAAATTTATTTATTATTACGAACGGAATAGTGCAGCAAAAAATAAACAAGAAAAAAGTATTCCATAAATTACCAAAATTACAAAATAATTTAAACAACCAGAAGTTAATAATTTCAGGCGCCTCAAACAGAATCACCAATTAAAATAGAATTAGTAGAAATACAAAAAACCTGGAATTTCATCTCTAATTAACTGAAACTTCACAAAAAAGAAATAATAAAAACTCTCGCGTGTCATTAGACCCCCTGCATCCCGGCGCGGCGCGGTGTAATGTAACACAGTAATCCACACGCAATTTTAGACTTAACGCATAAGGAATAAAGTTCATTATTGATTGGAGTTTTGCTTTAACCGTTTGACTACTTTCTACCCCCTCGAAGAGTGTTTTTTTCTTAATTTTTTCGTCGCCCGGTACCTGTGGGTCGCACAAAAAGTGGCAGCGGGCGACGCCAGATGCGTACACTTGTATAAATAAACACGTGTGTCGAGGCACCATTGTGCAAAACAGAAATGGGTTGTTATTTAAGAAGCAAGATGCAGTTCGGAAATAACTTTTATATTTAATTCTTGGTAGCTGTGACGTAGAGACGAAGCGCCATTTTGTAAAACTGATTTATTAATTTAAAATTATATTTCTTAGGTTTTTCTGATTTATTTCAGTTTCTGAACAACATCATGATAAATTGAAGAGGAATTTGAATAAAATAATTTGAGATCAAGACATTATTTGTAGATAAAATAGATGAATAACCTTATAATATTTTATTATACCTATAACTTTATAATTTATTATTTATACATTATTTAAGTAATTTGTTATGAGGTTATTCATCTGGATTATTTTGTATAAAAGATTATAAAGCTGAAGAGTTTGTTTGGTTGAAGCGATAATCTCAGCAACTAGGTACTAGTTTGAATTGAGAAATTCAATTTATTTAGTGTTGGACAGCCCATTTATCGAGGAAGGCTATATAACATCGCGCTACGTTAATACGAAAAATATAAATGAATAAATATAGAGGATAGGTAGGTACTTAGTAACATTTTAAGCACTTATCACGTCGAAATTTCAATACACACTACACTAATTCTATATAGTAGGTGTAGGTAGGTAAGTAAGTACCTACAACTTGTATTTACCCGACTGCTCGACGCAAAGGAAGGTAATTTACGATTGAATAGAAAGACGTAACCAAAAATAAGTAAAGTTTATTTAAAAAAAAAAAAAAGTACTACCAACCTTCCAACGTTTTGGTTACGATAGCAAACAGTCAAATATTTATGTTAACTTATCTCAATTTCATAATTTTAAAGATATCCTACAACAAAACTAGGGCAGAGATACCGTAAAACCTAAATAAAACATTTTGTAGCAACTATTTCATACTTCAAGCCTTCAATTTTAATCAAAAAATCATTGCGCCTTCAAAGGAACACAACCGCAATCCTCAAAACTGACGTCCTGACCACAATACCAACCAGCAAACATATTCTAAACCTAAAACAAAGAAAAATAGCACTTATTACACCACTTCAAGGTTCATGTAAATTGCATTCATGACTTTGTTCTGTTAACCCGTCCAGCGAGTTCGGGCCATTGTTTTGAACAGATTTTTTTACTTCGTTTTACTTCTCAGGCCACCCGGATGCCTGCAATCAATAGATTAGATTTGATCTTAGATTATCGTGTGGAAGGATGAGCAGTATTATAATAGCACTCTTGTGAGACATGGAAATGATTTTAAAATAGTAAAACTCTTGAAAATGTTGCTGTAGTTATCTGTTTACCATAAATGTAAAGTGGTTTTGTGTTCCGGAGAATGTAAAAATGTCAAGCATAAAGGCGGTAAATTAACTTAATAAAAATAAATATGGCTGTTATGATTAAGGTCGCAAAGAATCGTACAGCTTATTCAATGGATGCAAACAACACGCGCTTTGCCATTCATAATATATAACTTTTTAAGAACGCGAGTGTTAAAAATAAAAAAGTTCCATTGGCTCTACCCTCTACCTATGCTGAATACATTGTGACAAATTATAAAAAAAAAACTCACATGTACTTAATCGTTTATTTCAAATTTCGAACATTACCAGCAGTGCCCATTTTACTCGACGGGCGCCATTTTAACTCGTTCACCTTAAGCTGATCTATATATCAAGCGAACCAATAATTAAGTTTATTCGACTATAACCATTGATTACAGCGTCATTATTACAAGATTAATTATAATTATTGCACAAGTGAAAGGCGTGGGATTGTAAACCTTTTTATTCAAGATTGAATAAAAAGAAGGATTACGATTAAAAGTTGTTTCTATAGATCCGGTTTATCGATTTATGTAGTTTTGTAATTGTATAGTTCTCTATAGAGAGCAAGGGCCCAGTACAGAAAATGATTTTTTAACGTGGCCTTTAATATAATTGGGTAGATGAATATAATGAAAATGTTGTGTTCGTTGACAATTTTACATGTTTAAACATTTCACATTAAAACAAATACTAAAGTAAATGATTTGACAAGATGCAGGTATGACGTCATCATTACATACCTTGTAAAAAAGTTGTACGAAACCCAAAGTTAGACATTTTTTTTTAAAAAGGCCCTGTTATTACTTGATTTTTACAGCGGGCCTATTGTCTAGAATTAATTTGTAGAGCCTAGACTCAAGAGCCAAGCCATGTTTCGTCATGGTGGTCAATGACCAAGAATAAAAACAACGTTTAGATATTAACGCAAGAGGTCGTGGGTTCGATTCCCACCCAGGATAAAACTTTGTGTGATAAGCATGATGGTTTATTCTGTGTCTGGGTGAAATTTATCTATAATATGTATGTATTAAGAAATATATAGGTAAGTATATTTATCAGTTGTCTGGTTAACATATATTACAAGCTTTGTTTAGTTTGGAATCAGATGACGTTGTGTGAGTTAAAGAAAGAAAAAATATTACTTAAATATTACATTAAACTACATTTTTGTATAATTTATAATGAAGTGTTACCGCTAATGTGAAGTGAACGTATTTCATTTTTTGTTCATTCATATAAAATAAGATAAAATTTAGACATATCGCTTGAACATTGAACTTTCAAAAAACACTAATATTAAAAAAAAGTACTTACATAATTGTATGCATTTCTATTGTCTATTGTAGTGTACATAGATGTCTTTTTCTTGTCTACTGTACTTATACATATTCATTTTTTAAGAATAATAAATGGCTCCATATTAATATTATAATAACTGTCTGCTCCTTTGTTATGTCTTCACGACTAAACAGCCCGACAGATTTTAATAAAATTTGACAAGCGTAGTCTGTCTTAAATCTGAAGAGTATGTTTGTTGTTTGGAAGCGGTAATCTCAGGAACTACTGATCCTAATTGAAAAAATGTTTTACTGTTGCATAGCCCATTTATCGAGGAAGGTTATACGCTATATAATGTCATGCTACGACCAATAGGAGCGGAGCAGCAATAAGAAATGTTGCAAAAACGGGAATAATTGACGCAGACGATGCTGCGCGGGACAGCTAGTTAGTTTATATAAATATATATATGTATATATATATATATCAATTATGGTCGAATTCGATCACAAGGCGACCACTAGTTTGTAAAAAAATATTTCTAAAAATTCTAAATGCAAATAGGTAGATATTAAATTTACGAAACCAAAATATCATTAACTTGCTTTTCCTATTTCATTATAATAATATTTATTGTACAAATTACAAATAAGACTTCAAAAAGTGCTTGGACAGTAATTACAGTAGGTACCTGCGTCCATTTGTTAGTTCATTGACCCCATGTGAGTTGTTATTACAAATATATAATACCTGCAATTTTGACTTGCGATTTTTTTTTAATTCTTATGTAAAGTTGTTTTTATAATTGTTGCTTAGTACATCTTAATTGCTCGTTTTGATTTAAGAGTCAGTAATCTCTGAATATGTAAACCATTTTGATTTATAATTTATTAGCTGACCCGCGCAACTTCGTATGCGTCAGTTATCCCCGTTTTTACAACAATTTTCATTGCTGCTCCGCTCCTATTGGTCGTAGCATGATGTTATATAGCCAACAGTGAAAGAATTTTTCAATTCGGATCAGTAGTTTCTGAGATTACCGCGTTCCAACAAAAAAACAAACTCTTCAGCTTTGTAATATTAGAATAGATTACGTTACACTCAAAAGATGAAAAATTTCTTTTTACTTCTTAAATCAGAGGTCGGGGTATCCCCCATATCAGCCTCTGATGTAGCAAGTGTCATACCTACTCTTAAACTAGAAATCAGAGAACGATATTTGTTTTACCTTTGTATCACTAAGTATACAGTGTACCAACGTAACTTGACAGGAGTGAAGTTGGCGAATAGTGGTTGCGCAGATGCATTTTTTAATAGTAAATGGTGACATGAAGGGGGGGGGGGGGGTAAACTAAGAGAATTGGAGATGCGATTACGCATTACATTGTCATAATTAGTATTACTAACTCATGTTTTTATTGTTTTTTTTCGTAAAGAAATTGTTTTTTAAAATTTCTTTAGTATTTACTGTAACTGTTCTAAATTTAAACTTTTATGAACTCATTTATATAGTATTTTTATATTGTTGAATTAAAATTTTGTTAGTATTTTTAATCGAGTAAACATAATTAATCATTTTCTTAAGTAATTTTAGGGTCACATCTCTATGACATGCGCGAAAGTGATAAAACGGCTATCACACTACCCTGAATCAGGGCCCTAAATTGAGGTGGCCCTGAAAAATTGTTAGAGAATTAGGACCCTAACTCTTATTCTACCACTCTTTTTAAGGATTTAGAGTTCCTGATTTAGTGTAGTGTAATAAGCGCATAAAAATCTAACTTAGAACCTAACTTCAATCCAGTCGAGTTACGTTGATCCAACTGTATTTTCTTTGCCGATGTTACAATGTAGTTATCATAGACAAGTAGGAAGAGAGCGAGCGGCAGGGCAATAATCTCACAAAATTGACCACTCTTTAGACAGAGACAACGAGTCTATGCAACAAATAAAAGGTGTTAAAAAATTAACTGCAAGAATTCTGTGTACGTGATGGCTATCAAATAACTCAAATAAATTAAAAAAATGAGCTATTTTTTTTTCGCCATAAGAATACAATTGAGGCTTTGATTATTATAATATCTAGATTCCTAATCCGGCATCAAATATTTAAGCAAAGAACTGTCAAAAATGGACGTACTTTTTGAGAGGTAAGAAGACTCCTAACAGATGTTCTAGCCATAGTCTAGCGCGCCATTTTCAACGAGTGTCAAACGTCAAAAATAGTGGCTTATTTTTTTTTATAGTATTATTGAGCGATTGCTCCATCTAGACATTATATAATCAAATAATTGAGCACAATTTTTCTAATCTCGCCGAAGCCGAGCCGCTTGCTGCATCTGTCTCTTTTCTGTAGGTCTGTAATAACAATTCTATTCATTGTCTGTACTAACATTAAACATTCAGATTTTTAGAAAGAAACCACTCCTGGCCGCACGATTGTTCCGTCTCCTATATTTACCTTATACAATTATTTTACACTTAGTTCATCCTCTATGTTTAAGATAGGTAGGTATTTATATTTAAAACTGGCTAACATACGTCATCGATCTCATACGATGTCACTCCCTCACCCTATGATGTTAGGTTATTTTGCATTTGAATGCTTGCTATCCAAATATGAGTGGTACCCTTGCTGTGCAACTGACACGCTAATCTACTACATTTGTTCATAGTCGTAGCTATACTGTGAGATGAGTTTTAAAGTATAGATTACTTTAGGTACTAAAGTCATATTATATAGTTATTTATTTAAAAACAATTTTCACATTGTATGCGAATGTTATGTGCATATATTTTTTAAATTACAATCTATACTAATATTATAAAGCGGAAGAGTTTGTTTGTTTGCTTTGTTTGTTTGTTTGTTTGTTTAAACGCGCTAATCTCAGGATCTACTGGTACGATTTGAAAAAATCTTTTTTTGTTGGATAGCCCATTTATCGAGGAAGGCTATAGGCTATATAACATCGCGCTACGACTAATAGGAGCGGAGAAGCGACGAGAAATGTTTCAAAAACGGAAAATTACGCATACGAAGTTGCGCGGGACAGCTAGTCAATAAATATTATAAACTAGCTGACCAGCGCAACTTCCCCGTTTTTGCAACATTTTTTATTGCTGCTCCGCTCCTATTAGTCGTAGCGTGATGTTATAAAGCCTATAGCCTTCCTCGTTAAAATGGCTATCCAACAGTAAAATAATTTTTCAATTCGGACCCGTAGTTCCTGAGATAATCGCGTTTAAACAAACAAACTCTTCATCTTTATATTAGTATAGTTTAGGAATACAATGAATAAAAATGCCATACAATAAATTGATAAATATTTTTGGATGCATCTCATTTTAATACATAATATATGGGTTAAGCATTAAGCATGCTTAATCGACAGTGGAATAATACCTAACACTACTTTAACAAGTCGAAATGGATCTGAAAATGTTTCGTAGCAAAGTTGCTTAGCAACCATTCAATTTCTTATACTTTTGTCAATGGTTGCTTTAACCAACTTTGTTATTAAAGATTTTACATTCATTTAGGCTTTATTATAGTTATTTCCTGTGCTTTTTATGGTTCAAACGGAACCCTTATAGCTTTTTAAAAGATAGGTTTCGGGAAAAGTGAAAATGTATACTTTATTACCTTAAGCAACTCTTACGAAGATCTAAATAAGATTTAAATAGTATGAGTCAAATTTAAATGCCAATTCGCAAAAAGTTAAGCCTAGTAAGAAAAGACCTTGGCTATAAAAACTCATGGCCTTTTTTTTAAATGTCAATTTGCTATAACATTAGGTACTGTATTTTCATAATTCCACGCGAGCGACGCCACAGGCTAAAGCTAGCATGGCCTAAGTTTTAAACTTTGACAATATACAGGGACAATTATCGCCTTTTCCGCTATCTTTAATCCTAAACCCAAAACTACGAAGTTATTGTCAAATTAAAGTGTCATTTGTCACGCTAGTACGCCAGTGAAGCAATAAAAAAAACAATAATAATAATTTCACAGCATAATAGCTGTGTATTAAAAGACAGTTAATCAAAAACGGAAAGAAAGTAAATTGACGTTTCGTGCTTTATGGTGTAATGTCAATACTGTCAAGTGAATATCAACGCTTATAAGGCCTGAATCAAGGGTGGCCTTAAAACTAGGTAGAGAATTAAAGACCTTACTGTTATAACACCTCTTTTATTAAGGGTTTAGGGACTTTAATTCAGGGTGGTGTAATCATTGACATATAGACCAAGACTCCAGGATCCCTTTCAATTAAAAGTAAAAATTGACTGCAAAGCTTGAAAGAGAGAAAAACTTCGTGCGGCCGACAGGTATTGTCCACAAAGTAGAGTTGTCTCTCTTTGGAGGTGGTAATTTTTTTGAGGTTATGGCGCAGTACTGTTCTCTACGTCAATAGTGTAATACAACTAATCGTTCTCTGACCATAGAGTTTAGATAGATTAGTTACATTTTTATTTTTCTCCATTCATGATTTATTCGGGAAGATTATGGCAAGACTATAAAAATAACAGCAAACTGAGCTAACTGAGCTGTTCTCATTTTCTCAGCTTCGCATTTAACATGAGGAAATAAGTGGAAAATGTGATATACGTAACTTTGTGCAGTTAAAGTGATTAGATAAATACTATTTACTGTCAAAAATTAGATGATAAGTAACATTCGATAAAGAATTAAGTCTGTATTTCGAAAATTATAATTCAACTAGCTGTGCCCCGCGTCCAGGGTGTCAGCTAACTCCATACCAAATTTAATTAAAATCGCTCCAGCCATTTAGACGTGAAGATGTAACAAACATACTCACTCACGAACTCACAAACATTCGCCTTTATAATATTAGTGTGATAGTGACCTGAATACATTTAAATATAAGTTTTCTTAAGGGAATAGTCCCAATATAACAAGAAACACATACAAGAAACTACATGCCAATAACAGAAAGCCGGTATACATTAAATTAGACCAAGTTCGGGTCCCTTTGAGTCTCAGATTAAAGAAGATTAGTTGGCCACCCCCACACATGGGATTAAGTTCGGCAGATGTATGGGAAATTGCCTATTGAGGCCTGTAGAAGGTTATTTGATTACAGTCAAAGTCAAAAATAATATACTATGTAACACTCGCAAAGATGATTTAATGATGATTTTAGATTATAAAGATTAAGACGACCTTTAGGTTGTCGGTTCATCTGCCTGGGTGTCGTCCTACCTTTCGTTTTCCGAGTCGCGGTCTCCACTCTAGGACTCGTCTGGCCCATCGGCCAACGGTCCTTCTTCAAATCAAATATTGCCAGCCCATTGCCACTTCAGCGTGCTTAGCCTGCAAGCTATGTCGGATGACCTCATTGCGAGTTTTATCCTTCAACTAGCTGTGCGCAACTTCGTATGCGTACATTTTCCCCGTTTTTGCTTCATTTTTTATTACTTCTCCGCTCCTATTGGTCGTAGCGTGATGTTATTAAGCCTATAGCCTTCCTCGATAAATGGGCTACCCAACAAAGAAAGAATTTTTAATTCGGACCAGTAGTTCCTGAGATTGCCGCGTTCAAACAAACAAACTCTCCAGCTTTATAATAGTACTAGCTGACCCGCGCAACTTCGTATGCGTTAATTTTCCCCGTTTTTGCACCATTTTTCATTGCTGCTCCGCTCCTATTGGTCGTAGCATGATGTTATATAGCCTATAGCCTTCCTCGATAAATGGGCTACCCAACAAAGAAAGAATTTTTCAATTCGGACCAGTAGTTCCTGAGATTGTCGCGTTCAAACAAACAAACTCTCCAGCTTTATAATATTAGTATAGATGATATTTGCAGAGATTTTAGATTTGATGGTCGGGTAAAAAAGAAAAGTTCAAGCAACGCTCCGGCTACGTCTAGCTACGTCACTAGTAGTTATAAAATATTGTAATCAGTGCTATTATGTCTTTCTTCATTAAGCTAAAAACTAAGTATTTAATACATTTTAACGGCCGGTGGCCAGAAGGCTGTTGTAACAAAAACTGGGCGATCATTGCAGATTGCAGTCGGGAATCGAACCGGCTGCGCTCCGGAAATGCCGGCAGGCGGTAGCATGCCGCGCGGTCGATGACTGATACATTGTATACTATCAAGAACCTCCTATAGTTTTTTACATAGTATATAAGTTTTTTCAGAAACCGCCTTCAAGGAAAATAAAATTATTAAGCACATCACCGAATGCAAACTTCGCTTACTCATTCTTATGTTTTAGTCTATATATCTAGTGTTTTATAAGCTAGGAGAAAGTTTTATACATTAAAACCTTCCCAGAAAAATATGCTATCGAATAGCGAAAACCCCATTTAAATCGGATCACGAGCTTTCGAGAAAATCGCAAACATATATACACATACAGAGAACCACATTTTTTTAAAGGCTGTTAAAAATGAAGTCATTATGCGCTTAGATCTATTGAATTACGCAACAGAATTTAATACAGTTTTTAGCAATAGATAGAGTGATTCAACAGGAAGGTTTATATGTATAATACACCATCCAGCGGGAACGGGATCTACGCGTAAGAAGTCGCGGATGTCCGCTAGTAAGTAATATAAAACCAAGTCGCTTACCGCTGTTTGTATGCTTAGATCTTCTAAACTACGCAACCGATTTTGATGCGGTTTTCACTATTATTCAGATAATTTCTTTCTGATTGTTTATATGTATAATACATGTATATTATGTGTATAAATGGTGGAAAAAAGTCCGTGTAAAGCCGAAGCGGGCCGCTAGTCAACAGTAAATCTTAAGAGTTTGTACCGGTCGATACTCATCCCATATATCTTTATAAATGTATTAATTCTAGCTATAGACCTCGCTTGAGTGGACCACTTCCTATAGAATCTCAAGTGGTTTGTGTTCGAAGAGTTTTCGGAGCGGTGAGCCCATATGTGAGTCCGTTGGGAATCTTGTAGATGCCTCTTACTAATAAAATATCTTGATCAAGCGTACGAACTTTGTTTTGAAATTTAGACTTCAATACTAATGTTTTGTTTATATCTCTGAAACTACTGGGCCGATATTAATGAAATTTGGTATAGAGACAGCTATAGGGAATGGTATAAAGAATGTCATAGGCTTTTAACGAGGTAAGGCTTTTAAGGGTCAATAAACGCGGGGAACAGATACTTATAAATTGAAAAAATAAATCAAGAAATCGCTTTATGTATTGATATTATAGACAAAAACGAAACCTACAGTAATATCCAGCAGGCCTGCTCTAATTTAAAAAAACGAAGTTTCGGTCATCAGAAATGAGGTGGTAATGAATAGAGCCAGCAACATTAATCCCCGAAAATCGTCTATGGGTTTGAACTTTTTGTGGTTATCAAAAATGAGTTCCAAAGGTCACCGTCAACTTAAGTAGTTCAGGATACAGATAGAGAGATTTAGAGAAAGAGATTAAGGCTAGTTTCTCTAACTGTTCAGTTTGACTATTTGTTCAGTTTAGGAAATATGAATACGGAAAGACCAACATAAGTGTGAAAATTTGTACCTACGTAATAGGTATCCCCCCCTTTTTGGGTCCGGGATAGGGTTGCCACCTTTCTTGGTGCAAATAAAGTACTTACGTTGGTTATTAAAAGTAAAAAAAATACGTTGTGTCAAAATAAAGTACAATTTAATTAAGTTTATTTTCTTAAAATATTTTTCATTATTTTTAACAATACTTAATAAATAAGTAATCATAATCAAGCATCTTTACAGTCTGTATTTAAGTTACTTTTTTTTATATGTAAATTAAATTCCGGAGAATCGGATCATGTAAAATAAAGTATTTTTGCGTACCTACTTTATACTTCTCATGAAGTTTATAGTACAATTACCCGAAATAAAGTATACTTAATACTTTATTATAAATTACGGATGGCAACCCTAGTCCTGGATAAAAAAATATCGTTACTTATTTAAAGGTACTACTTATACGCTACGGCAAGAAGGAAACATCTTGTAAGATACTTACCATGCATAATTTGTCGCCAAACAACAACTGCTAACTCCACGTTGGCACAAATCAGATTCCAAATTTAAACTCGTTCCCCGCTAGCATCTCGCGTCCATTGTTTTTAAATTTCATATTTTATGCAACGGAACAGATGCGTCACGATCTTACGCCATAAACGGAACGCACCCCGGTGATGGCCGACATAAATTGAACCCCCTCGACCCCCCCTCGCGTCTTTATAACTAAACGCCGCAAGGGAATCGGTGTAGAATGTCAGAGGTCTGGCATTAATGGCGCTGCGAGGCCGAGGGGGCCACACATTGGCGCCATTGGCACTTGATATCGATCTTTGTTCGAGCTCCCCCGCGTCTTAAGCCGTGCTCTCTGAATTAGGGCTAGAAATTTATGTTACTGGCTTACAGCAGAGGGATTGGTTCAGTTTGTAAATGTAGACCGGCTTAAACTTTGACGGAGACTAATTTTCGGAATCGCCAAAATTGAATTTTATGGCGCGTTCCGTGGAACGAGTTTCAGAACGAAACTATTGTTTTGAATTAATCTAGGCGAGTAATAAACCAACTTTGAAACATTTTTTTTTTTAAGATATGTATTTCAAAAATGTACTTATATTATTATCTGAACACGCTTTGCAAAAACTTGGTATTATTAATTTAATGTCAACGTAAACTGACGAGTTAAATGAGCACAATCTTATCTTGTGTACATTTATTTATCTAAGTGCTATATACATAAGTGCGGGCACTCGCATGTTTATCCTCGCTACTCCGCCCCCTCACGTTCGTTCGTGATGATACATAAAACCTGTCTGCGACATTACTGCTAAAGACCATTCTAACAAAGCAAAGAAATAAAACGTTCTCAATAACAATGCAGATTAATGAAAACAATGTTAGACACGAACAAATTTTTCTGTGGGGCCGTTGGCGCAAGGCGTCCCCACAGACAATACCAAGTTATCGGCCCGACTAAACAAGTTTTCGAGTGGGGATGCCGCCGCTTATCTGTTCGGGCACATGTGAGCCCGTGCCTTGGGGCCTTTAAACTAATACCACCATAAAAAGCCCCCTTACCTCCCCCGCGACGCATCATAAAAGAGGCCATAGAAGGAAATGGGCGTGTAAACTGACAGACCAGGTTATGTTGGTTGTTCGTATAAAAGCTTTTGCCCGATTACTTGGTTGGCTGGCTCGCGTGCGTTCTATTTTCAAACGTGATAATGATAACCGGATAGTTGGGACGTTGCGAGTTAACGCAGTTTGGTATTTGAATGTGGAACAAAAAGTTTTCTTTGTTTCCGACGCGAAGGCATTCATACAGCCTGTGGAGCGTCGAACGAACAGATTTTTATTTTTCTGCACAGATTCACTCGCGTGAAACACTGTTCTCTGTGAATCGTCGAAAAAAGTTGCAAAACATTGTTCGCTTTTATTAATTATGTATATCCATACAATTTTGGTCAAACATTAAGCTTACTTGTCTAACTGGATTAGGAATTGCTATATGTAAAAACTAGTTTTGTTTCACAGAAGTAGTTATTGACTCTTAAAGTAAGTAATTTAAATTTTGTTAGAAACTACAGAATTGTGTAAAGTTCAGATTGGACAATCTAATTAATCCAAAATTGCAAAAGGAATTATAAATTTAGAATAATAAAAGAAAATAAGTTATAAAAAAAATCGATGCCCTGAAAAAAAAAATTCTAACAGTGACATTCGATTTATTTGTTGCAACATTCGAACTAAAAATACGACAGTACTGGCTTTGACAAAGCTCGACAGGCTGCAAAAATTATAGTCGTGCCCGTGCCTATTAAAAAAAAAACATGGCATAGATAATGGTTGTAGCCGTCACCGCGTGTCCCTAACCGAATGTAGGTAACCAAACTGCACCCTTGTTTGTTGTGCAGATTACTGAGCTTACGCGGGTGACCACATAACGCAAGAATACTGAGAAATTGCAGTTTTGTTAGAGAAACAAGAAGATTTTAGATTATCTATAAAAATATTTAATTAAAGGTACTTAAGTTACATTGTTTTTGAGCCATTCAGCCCAATTCTTCTGAATGCACTGCATAAAGCTGTTAGTATTTAAAAAATATATACCTATATAAGTGAAGTACCTATTAGTTTAGTTTCTTTAGTTTAGTTTGCTTTAAAAGACGACTCCCGCACTAGAGTACAAGCCCTGTGTCGCGGGGGACTTTACAAACATACAAGTCACGGACACAAAGTACACCCAGACTCGAGACAACAATTTGTGGATCACACAAAGTGGTGTCCCGTGTGGGAATCGAACCCACGACCTCTTGCGTAGCAGTCGGACACACTCCCACCGCGCCACAGAGGTAGATTTGGGAATTTTTTAATATTTTTTGACGTAATAGGGATCGTAATTAAATTAAGAACAACAATTTCTGACGTAGGTACAACACAATTAGTGTTTTCAACAAAATGCATATCCCAAACTTCATGAAAAGTAATAAATATGACTTCCTACATACTGGCCCTTTAAAAGGTCGCATGCAGGCTAAAACCAGTTCAAACCAGTCTCAAAAAGTAAAAATAACTAGGCGTGTTTCGAGACCATAAGTCCTGATTAAGTCTAATGGTGGAAATGGCCAAGCTGTCCGGCCGGGGAGGGGTTATAGCGCTCAAGGGAGGGAGGAACCATTAGATGGTCATCACAGGCAGGTAAAGCCGCAGTACTTTGTAACTGCTGTTTTTGTTACAAAATGTGTAAAAGCTTTAGTTGGAGTAGCAGTTTGAAAAACATAACATTTTTGGTAGTAATATTATGATCCAATTGATTTATTATAATGGCAACACCAATAGTTTCTAATCAGATGATTGTTCCACAGACAAATAATTTTTAAAATTTATTTTAAAACGCCCTTCAATGAGCACAGGGCGACTCTCAATAAAATTTAATAACAGGAGAAAGGGCCGCATATAATGTTGTTCCTTTTTTAAAACTCCGAAACTATTAATGATACGTTTCTTCTCAGGTAGAGAGCTAGCAAACATTTTTTACTACTCTGTTGATCGTATGAATTCCTGTCGTGTTCCGTGAATATAGCATACAAATTTATGTATTAGTACACATTTTCGTTGTATTTTACGGAATACGTACGAAGGATTTATACTCGTCTGGGCGATATAAAATATGAGTACGTTTTTACGATACACTGATATTGATTGAAGAAGTTATAGGCGTCAGTTCTATTTTGAAATTTTAGTATTTTTCTGGAGTTATTCCAGGGAGTGATGTATTTAAAAAAAGGTTTTGATCATAGACAGATTTATAAGAAAAATCATAAACTACCTGTTTTTTTTAAATGTAAATTATTGTTGTGAAATGTTTATAGACTCTAATTTCTTATTAATATCTACTTTGATGTTTTTTGACGCTAATATTGTTAAATACTGAAAATTATTTGCAATTTAACTAAAAAAATACATTGAAAACTAAGAAAATACCCAAACATTTAAACTTGCTGTTATTTTTGGCTAAAGTTTCATAGAAAATATCATAATCTATACTAATATTATAAAGATGGAGAGTTTGTTTGTTTGTTTGTTTGGTTGAACGCCATATTCTCAGGAACGACTGATTCGAATTGAAAAATTCTTTAAGTGTTGGGTAGCCCATTTATTGAGGAAAGCTACAACCTATAGGAGCAGATCATTAATAAAAAATGTTGCACAAACTGGGAAAATTGTTTTATAATAAATCATTGACAATTTTTAATTATGTTGCTTTATTAAATAAAGGTATCATGACCAAAACACAGTACCAAAATTGAAATAAAATTGGAACCCATAGACATTTCAAACATGATCTTGAGACGTGAATACTAAGTAATGCTCATAAACAAAAAAGTACGCAAACAAACTTCTTTTAAATTGAATCTAGATCCAACATCTAGTTGAATTTCAAAGCGTTTCATGCCTCGGCATAATGCCCTGGCCGTGGTGCAGCATAACGCTAATCCTCGGCGGGTTCGATTCTCGGTCGAGCACGTACGGAGCTATTTAGTTAAAACTCCTTCACCGGTCACGTATCACTGTTTGTTCTACGGATTCTATTAATTGTACATTTTTATCTTAATCTTTTACCAGCTCACGTTTGTTCGTGAATAACGAGGCATCAACTTTTAGTATCTTCTTTGAATATTTTTTTTTTATATATTTGCCATATTTTGAATTTGTGTCTAATTTAGTTAGAAATAGGGAGCAGTCATCTGCTGTGATCCAAAGTTCACAGATTAAAAATTCCACCCTTCTTTTACATCTGTTATAATTTAAAATAAACTGCGCGAATCGAATCGTCCAACTAAAACCTACCCTCGCCAACGGTGCAGTTACGAAACGCAGATTTCAATGTTTTATGACACAACCAATTTTTAAAGACCTCCCCCGCCTCTCTGAGCTCATACACTAACTGGATATAAAGGGGGAACGGTGGGTGATATCTCGGATCATAGCATAATGGTCATGTTTTATAACACGGCCCCCCGCATTAAGGCGCGGGCCGCGTATAAAACGCGTAATAGAATTTCAGTGACGACTGCCACCCTTGATGGTGCTTCTCTTTACTGGCCATGTAACGATGTTAACATCGCGCATGCGTACACCGAACACCACTTATGTCAACGCACAAGACGACAATGCCAACATTGTGACACGGATTATAATGCCCCGTTTCTAAACGAAACGTTTTAACATATCGTTTGTGCCAAATTTTAGGCGAGAATAGCGCTCCAGCGAGTTCTGGAATTAATTTTGTCAGATTAATGGCGGAATTAAACTTTATTTTCGTCGCAATTTTGATCTAAATTTTGCAGAATAACGCTGAAGAAAATTGCAGCATTTAGCGACAGTGATACAAGACAGACCTGTTACAGTCAACCCCTATTTGGCGGACATATAACCATGTACTTACATTACATTTCCCAAGAAACCCGACAAGCTGACTTCACAAGATGACCGCTCCCCGCCAATCAGCGTGTCCAAACTTTTCCCAGCAGAGGCGTTATGTCCAAACCACCAATGGGGGAGGTTGGCGCCCTCATTGTTATCCAATTACGGCCTCCCGCCTGATAATACGCCGCGAATTCAAATTAGGAACGGGGAGAGCGGTCGCCGACCCCGTGCTGATCAATCGGTGGCCGCGCCGCGCCCGGTATCGATATGTGAACTCGATTCTCGATCGTCGCACGCGATACTTAATCGATTCCCGCGAGCGATTTTTTTGTATATCGAACCCGTTTTAATTAGGATGTATGATTTGTGGGAAACGGATGTCTAGAAAAATGTTTCTGCACAATTTTTATAAATAAAATATTGTTTATCAGACGACATTTTAGAACTCTGAATATTTAAATAAAAAAGTATGTTTGATTATATTATTGCCGCTGTTCCGTGTTAACATTTTCTCACAGAATCTTATGCACAAATATAATAAAGTTTGCGTATAATTAAGCAATAATTCGATCGTGTGGGAGCGTGCAACGTTGGAACAAGTTTAACTCCTTGAAATCGGACAATACGAAACGAGAATTACGAGTTGAGCCGCCTACCAGTGATGTTTCGACCAAGATTTGGACACGTCTTAACGATGTAATGATTTCGTTTCGACAACTACGTGGTAGCCTATCACTTTAAATAACTTTAATTTGGACTCATTTTATTCAAAACCCTGTGCATTCATACGATCAACGACTGTCTGTCTCTGTTTGCTACGTTTTCAGATGTTATTTTACCTATTTTGATAAGACAGGTGACTTTTAAATTCTCATCAAATAAACTGCAAATGGCAGAAATGAGATATTGGTACAGGATGTTCCTAAATTAGAAACGAATACTTTTTGGTCTGAAACAGCTTTTAATTATAATAATATTAATAGTTTGAGTAGTAGCTTTAGATATTCCCAGAAGGATCGAAATTTGCGGTCACTAATTTTGTCCGAACTTTTGCATAATTTATGGTACCCCTACTATCGCATGCATGCGTTGAAGAATTTTAAAAATTGCATAGGTTATTGACCGGCGTAGTGTTGGCAGTTTGGCACCCCTACTGTCTGAACTAAGGGTCACAGATTTGTTCCCTGCACGCGACAAATGTTTGTGTGGCCTACATTATTTGTTTCGTTTTGAGCGAGGTTTTCATATGCTGCTGCACCCACAGTTGCTGTATATCTAAGTGACGACGCGAATGTATTAACTAGTTTAGTTTTCTAGCTAGATTAAAATTAGGCTACATAGATCAGCGATCATGATGGTTTAGGTAAATTCAAACTTAATATACTAATTAGCTATTGGCTTCTTTACGTTACACCAAAAAATTCGCAATATATATTCTGAAAAAAAAAAAAAAAAAACAAAAATGTCAAACCCTTCACCACCCATTTTTGCCTCATATCTGTGATACCCCGGAGTAAAATCTATGTTTCTTATACAGGTTGAGGGCCTAAAACTCACAATAAACAATGATTTTACTCCAGCTAAATTAACTTAACTCTATAGAAGGACTCCAGTAAAATAACTTAACTCTGTACATAAAAAAAAAAAAAATAACGAAAAAAAATTACGGTGCGGCACGAAGTTCGCGAAGGCAACAATAAAAATACTCGACACTGACAGATTTTAGTTATTGCTGTGAGTTAGATAAATATATTTATTTAATTACCTTTAAAAATCAGGTAAAGGTATAAATAGTTAAGCTTATTTTCTTTAACCACAATATCGTAATAGTGATACGTCCGGGAATAAGTAACGGAATGATACTCAATCCGGGAACTTCTCACGGTCCGACATGTTGTCCTGCCAGTTGTCGGCTCATAAGATTACTGTGGTTTATATTATTATAATATTACATCGATTACTATGTACTATGATGGAAGGCACCCTCTGTGATACATATATATTACTGAAATAAAGAGTAAATTTATTTATGACGTAATAAATAAACAATTTTAGTAAACATCGTCAGTTATTCTTCCGTGAAATAGTGATGCGAACACATTATTCGGTTTCGGTTAATGGGCACTTTAGAAATTAGACTTAGGTACGAACTAATGAGATTTAATCAAGTTTCATTTGTGACGATTGAAGGATTTGACAGATCTTGACGGAACAAGGATATTGATCTGGGTTGCCATGGCGCGATTTGAATGCTCTTTTTGCTAGATAATCGGGATGAAAAACAGTTTTAAAAATTAAAGTTTTTAATTTGAAGATTACACTACTTGTAGAGTCATAAAGATACTCTTTGGATGGTTTTGTCTTGCCTATTACTTATTGGATTATACTGTTTTTGTATTGTTTATAATTGTATATTAATGTGTAATGTTGTTTTGTTGCAGGTAAGTGGGGAATGCCGGTGAGGTCACATAGAGCGGACGTCCTTCCTGGTAAACATAGGTTACCCATGACATGACTCATGTGAGTTCACGACCTATATTTAGTACTAGCTGTCCTGCGCAACTTCGTATGCGTAATTTTTCCCCGTTTTTGAAACATTTCTCGTCGCTTCTCCGCTCCTATTATTCGTAGCGTTATGTTATATAGCCTATAGCCTTCCTCGATAAATGGGCTATCCAACAAAAAAATAATTTTTCAAATCGGACCAGTAGATCCTGAGATTAGCGCGTTTAAACAAACAAACAAACTCTTCCGCTTTATAATAGGTATTAGTATAGATGGTAAGAAAATTGCAAGCAAAAGTTACGCAGTAATTTTGATTCTTTCTTTTCTTTTTGCGATTCTGATAAATTAGGAAACTGGTGTAAGTTTTTAAGTAAAGAAGCAGATATAAATACACAATTTGAGACGGGAATTTAATGTTTTAGCTTGTGACCACGGTGTAACACGGTCGAAACGTCAAGAATAAGGTAAATACTTTACCTAGTTTAAACACGTTTATTCCCGTGTCTAATCTATACTAATATTATAAACTTGTTTGAACGCGATAATCTCAGGAAGTACTGGACCAAAGTGAAAAAAAAAAATTCGATGCATAGCCCAATTATCGAGGAAGGCTATATAAAATCGCTACGACCAATATGAGCGGCGTAGCAATGAAAAATGTTGCAAAAACCGGCTATTTGAGGATATAAAGTTATTTTTGGTATAGTGCAACGCTTAGACACCCCAACAAGATTAGTTATATAATAGATAGTTCAAGAAATCACATAAAAAAAGGAAAATATTGAATACTTGCAGAGCTTATAACTATAAGCCATTCAAGTTGTCTTGTGTTCTTCATGCTATCGTGCTCATTGCGTCCCGTAGTACATAATCCATGGTTATTATTGAAAAATATCAATTGATGATCACATTTCACATCACACTGTGAACAGGATTTGGACTGTTATAGAATGATTAATGAATTAAATAATTATAGGTTAATTAATTGAAAAATGTAACATGGTCCAAAAACTGTTAAATTTATATTAAACTTCCATTCAGTGGCGGATCCAAGGAGGACTTGACCCCCCCCCCCCCCAAATGAAGTGGTGCAACAACGGCCCTATTTTTTTTTAATTTTACACTTTAATTTAACTACATGACTATGGACAAGTTATAAAATCCAACTTGATGCATTTCCTAAGATTAATAACTAACTTTACTGTAACCGCATTCATTATTAATTTCTGATAAACATTAATGAACACTTACAAAAAATAGCTAAATACATTACAAATAGGTACTTATTGACTGCTATGTAAGGAGATGGGAGGGAGGGGGGGTCAACAGGAAAACTATTGAGTAGATTACAGCAAAAAATCAAACAATATGTATACCTCAGCTTTAATAAACAAAAAAGTAACAATATGCCGCGTGTGGTTTTTATATGGGTTCCGTATGAAATTATGTTGTTTTTAATCACATCCGATGACCGGATATCAATCTGTATGTCCTGGTCCTAAGTGGGGGTTGTGGGCTTGGACGCCCCATGCTGCATGTTGTAGGTTTGCCTTTAAAGATTTTATTATAATAGACCGATCAATAAACTCAATAAGAATTAGACAAATTTTCACGGGGTAAGGAAAGAAGCTAAAAGTCACGTGACATGATACAAATAAACCAACCACAACGCTTTTACCATAGCTGTTTTCCGGCAAAGACACTTCTTCTCTGTTTAAGATACTGATGTAGGGGTCAAATATCAGCTGGCTTTACATTAATTTATCGCCCGATATAATTGTACTTCACGTTTGCCTCCAAAGATGTATTTACTTGTCCGATATCCGATAACCGGATCATTAAATCCACTCCTCAAAATGTCGCACCTGCCATGTGCTTCGGAGAGCATGTTAAGCCGTCGCGTCGGTCCTGCACCTAATCTCTCTCTGGTCTTGTCATGAGAGAATAGAGAGTGCACTTGTGCCATAATATCACCTGCGTAGTTTGCCTAGTCTTTGATGAGAATGACCGTTGTAACTGAAATCCATTCTTAAAGGTTTTTTTATCACGTCTAAAAAAAACAAACCATCCATCATTCAACATTAGTAAATAATTATTGTTGCAAATACATTAGGTACGTATAATCTTTATATGACACATCATAAATGATTAATATTATAAGTAATTTGCAGACTCAATCAAATGCGTTCATTTCCTATCAAGCTAAACATAATGCATAGTAAAAGTACTTACAAAAATTGTTTGCGGAGAAGGGAGGGGGTCTTAAGCCCCATATCACCCCTACCCCCCCTTCGGACCTACCAGTGGTACATGATGTGTCATGTGACTCACTGACAGATCCTCTGGAAGGTAAACTACAATCTTCAAATGGATTTAACGCAGTATTTTAATGGACCCTAAAGCGCCACAGTATAAAAATGCGCGCGAAATATTATAATAGGCTGTATGTACTCGGGTCATTGTCTTGTAAGTAAATAATGAGCGGTAACATTGCCCGCGCAAAAAGTCCTAAGGTTATTTACATTTACGCAACTGGCAAAAGTTTTTATTGAACCTTCTATATTCGCACGTATTCGTTCACAAAGGTTGCTATTCATTTACAATTTTATTACGTATTGAAATTATTAAATTAAATTCAAATGTATGTGTAATGAGTACTTACGATTCAACTACAGAGCCGTCGACTATAATGTGATAAAATATGTTATTTTATTAGTTGTTGCCTGCTACCCGCGACCAGGCGCGGATTCAAAGGGGGGAGAACAGGGGCAATCCCCAATATACTGGTGGGTTTTGACCATTGACGTATAGACCTGGACCGCGCCATTTTTTAAATTAAAAAGTAAATATTGACTGCAAAGTGAATGAGAGAAAAATATCGTGCAGCTCTGTGTCTTTGACAGGTATTGTCCACAAAATATCGTTGTCTCTTTCTAGACAGTGATCAATTTTGTGCGATTATGGCGCAGTCCTGGTCTATACATCTATGGTTTTGACAGGCAATTGCCCCCCCCCCCCCCTCAGCATTTGAAGTTCCAAGTGAAAAATAGGTAAAATGTAATATTTTTATGCCATTCGACAAGGACCTTACATCTTAATTTTAATTGATTTATACTGGGCCCATTTTTCAGCAAGATTTTTTGCTAATGACATGTATTTATTGTACGCTTCTTGTTTTTTTATAATCGGAGCTGTGAAAATAGTATCATCAGTCTCTACTGACGATACTATTTTCATACGCCATTTTTAAATTACCCCTAACAAAATAAGGAATTATAGTACCCCTATAATTCCTTATTTTGTTTACGATTGCGGTTAGCGTCAGCTGCGACAATTTATTGGACTATATCAATACTACCGATCATTTACAAGAAGTAATTACCTTCGTAATAAGATGGTATCGCTAAAATAATAGTGTGTTGTCATACGGACGGTTTCCGAACGTTCGCCTGCACATCTGGCCCGCATGCATACATTTCTAAACGACCGTTTTTTTACATTTCTTTCTTTCTTGACCACGCAGGGCCGTTAAACAAATGTCGGGATACCTACTTGGGCATTTGACTGGTATTTATACAGATGTTTTCTGTGCTCAAACATTATTATTAACTTTCCTTATAATAAGCCCGGAATTCTCAAACGATTGATACATCTTTTCGAATTTTGCACGTTAAATGTGGAGCTGAGAAAATGCAATTTTGACAACTCTCATGTCATAGTTGTAAAAATGGCGGCAAACTGACATGGCATTTTGTATTTTCACAGCACCACGTTTGTCTTGTTAAATATACTTGAAATACCTACGTGATAACTGGGTAAGAACGAGACTTTATAATTCAACGAAGAAAATAAACTGCCATAATCCTCAGAATAAACGAAAACGGAGAAAAACTGTCGTTCAATCTCTCCGGAGTTGTTAATAGGCACACTATGAAATCAATTGAGTACCTAACTATAAGATCTCATGTTTTTCTTGCGTCAACTTCAGTTTTCTTTTTTTTTATTATGTACTTACTTACTTATAAATTTTCACTTTTATGTCATGGTCACATTTTTTTACTAAACAGTTATAGATGACGGTGTTGCCAGATAACCTTGTTTTGTTAGTTTGCTTGTAATCACATAAGTATACAGTCTTTGTGCAGTTGTACTGATGTGTAAAATCGATTCCGTCATGATTATGCAAGATACAATGATCAATTTTGTTCATTGATTTTGACGCTAGCAAACCTCGGAAACTTAGGAAAAATAAAAAAAATCTTCAACGAAAAGTAGGGTTTCACTTCCAACTTTATTAATCAATTAAGGAATAGTATCTGGATAACCGGTTTTTTTTTTAAAGGAGGTTTTTTTTAAGCGATTTTTCGAACGAGGTAATGACATGGATAATGTTTAAAGTTTAGAGATTAGAGAATGTCATTTTTTTTTAAAATATAATATTGTAATTTTATTAAGTAGGTAAGTAAATGCAATAATCTTACATTTTCAAATGGACCTTGGATCGACTATTATAAAGAAAAAACATCGACAAGCAATACATGTCCGTCCGGAAATCGTTTAGCATGTGGTTAATGTGGTCGTTTACATTTTACCGCGTTTTACCGGCATTATGCATTATGGTAACGAAGTGTCAATGTTAAAAAATGACAGCTGTCATGCGGGCTACCGCCATTTTCTTTATTGCGTGTGGGCGCGTAATAAAATAAGTTAACCTCGTCAACTTGTTAGACGTTAAAAGTTACTCAATTTGAATAAGTAAACGATTTTTGTCGTGAAAAAATGTAGGTACCTAATTAACAAATGTCAAGAAAATCTCCAAATCAGTCCAAAGACGATGCAAAGTGTACTAGTGCACTTATTCAAAGCTTTTGTATCAATGTTTTTGACACACGTCTTTATCACCTATCATTTAAAATAAAAATCAGCTAGTCATTCTCATTCGAATTGCAAATTCCCATGCCCTTTGTGACATCGTGCAAAATAGTTCCCTATTGAGAACTATTCGCTGTTAAACATTAAGAAACCCACCCACAGAGCTAAGACAATATTCTAAAACAAACATGGCGGATATAAAGATGCGTTCAAACACCAAGACGGAACAAAGGGCACGTTCGGAATACGTGTTAAGTGCTAATAGATTTCCGGCACCTGTGCGTAGGCAGGTGTCTTAGCGATTGCGATTCAGAACACACCCGACACACCCACATGTGATATTGGATTTAAGTACTATGCTTACGTACAATTTATATTATGCATGTGCTTATAGATAGTATCTAAAGAGAATCCACCCTATGTACCTACTATTACCTACCTAATTAAACGGCGGTAGCCTAATGGCTAAGGCATCGGTCTCGCAATCGTGAGGGCTCGAATCCTGGCTATTATACTACCGACTTGAACCTAGTCCTAACACAAGCCATAGAGCTTAGCTGGAGGGGTTAACAGGATTGCTAGTAATGTGGGACCACAATCCAACATTACTAGTTATCTTTTAAAAAAAAAACACGATTTTTTTTAAAGACAACTTACGCACTAGAGTTCTGAGTTTCAGACCCTGTAGAACACTCTCACTGCACCAACAAGGCAGTTATTCTTACTACCCTTCACGAATAGCCTATGCTTACATAACGTTCTACGTATCAAAAGCGTAGGCCATACCTAGTTCTTCAAAAATATTATAGTATAAATATGATAATTATTTAAAATGTGAATGTTATCTAAGGCTACATGATAAATGGGCCAACACAGGTCTTGATTGTATCCTAGGAATTTGCCGTTTAAAAAATCTGGAAATATTTGTACTTATATTATTACTAGCTGTTCCACACAACTTCATCTGCGTGAATTTTCCCCGTTTTTGCAACATTTCTCATTGCTGCTCCACTCCTATTGGTCGTAGCGTGATGTTATATAGCCTATAGCCTTCCTCGATAAATGGGCTATCTAACAGTTAAAGAATTTCTCAATTCAGATCAGTAGTTCCTGAGATTACAGCGTTCAAACAAACACACTCTTTAGCTTTATAATATTAGTTTATATTAATAAAATAAATTTGGAAAATAATGCAAAACTTTAATCTACTGAATTTATAAGCAAAAAAATAATAAATAGGTATATCAATTATTATGTAATTTATTACATGTAGAAATATCCTTTATTGCAAAGTAAGGAGTTAACTTTCCAAACAATATTATCGGATACGATCACAATTTTTGAGACATAATAACCAAACGAACTTTCTCTTTATAATATTCTTATAGGTTAATTAAACCGGTGTTGCCAGTATTTATATTTATAATGTCATAAAAACATTTTATATTTATTTTCTCGGAATACATAATGGTGAACGGTGGCGAATTCGATAATGCACGAGTTAATCTATGGCGGACTGGTTGGTATCGCTGTCCTTTTTTAACACGTCAATAGGTGAATTAAGAAAAGAGACAGTGAAATTGACTCTTTAAATACCGGGCAAGTACAAGCGGGTGTTTAAGTGCAATTGACTAAATAATCTAATTGCAAAATAAAATTCGTCAAGTGCAAGTTGGACTCCGCACATAATGAAATTAATTTTTACTTTTTTTCTAACTTAGACTGCCTAGATGGCGCGGCGGGATTGTGTATAACTAATGCGCAAGAGGTCGTGGGTTCGATTTCCACATGGAACACCTCTCTGTGTGATTCACATTTTTTTGTTCCGAGTCTTTGTGTACCTACTTTGTTTAAGTGAATTGAATGTTTGTAAAGTCCCCTGCGAGTCAGCGGGAGTTGTCTTTTTTGAAAAAAATGGCTACCGAGGATTTCGGGAGGAGGAGCTATGTGCCTACGAAGAACGCCCCCCCCCATCCGGATACGCCATTGCCAATTACTACCATATCATTTAGGACATTTTCTTAATCACTCACATAGAAATTTACGAGGTGATTCTCAACAAAAGTGAAGCAGAAAACCTAACGAGCTATTCGGTCCTGTTTCCTTACAAAACAACAATGATTACAAACAACAAACTCGCAACAAGTTCCCCGACCATCATTTGCATCAACCGAACATTTTACCACTCAAGCCCAACACTATTCCCTTGTAATAAGGTTCAGAATTGCCGAAAAAATCTGTGTAGTGGTAAGGATAATTTTGTAGGGTTCCGTCCCAAGGGTCGGGCCCGAATGTCGTGTCGCAGATGTGGGACCGTTTACAAACACTTGTTACTTTACGCCAATACTCGCCAGATTGGCGCCAATGCATTGGACAAATGTTAGAACCAATGATTTAGGACTTGAACCCATATGATACTTTTAACTATAGCGTGTACGTATGTTTTTGTATTCGGATCAATACCGGAATAGAAAAGCAAAAAACACTTAATATGCACTTATATTCTACAGATTTACATTTTGTCTATACTAATATTATAAAGCTAAAGAGTTTGTTTGTTTGAACGCGATAAGCTCAGAAACTACTGGTCCGAATTGATTCTTCGATTATTGAATTGATTCTTTTACTGTTGGATAGCCCATTTATCGAGGAAGGCTATAGAATATATAACATCACGCTACGACCAACAGAAGCGAAGCAGCAATAAAATAAGTGTCCAAATAACCATCGATCACTTCTCGTTTCATCTCCAATACGAAAGCTTTCAAAAATTCCACAACATCACCAATCGCGGACGTGTTAGTTATCGTGTGTGCTCTGGTCTTTAGGACCGGTTCCAGCAGTTACTAGGTCTGAACCAGTTGGTTAGCAACTGGTAACGTTTATAATATGTATTTGATTATGTTGTACCGTAAGTGGAACTTGAGACAACATTGTTATTCTTGCTATAGAATAGTGGTCACGGATTATAACGATCTTGACTACATATTTAGGTACTAGCTGTCCCGCGCAACTTCGTATGCGAAAATTTTCCCCGTTTTTGCAACATTTCTCGTCGCTACTCCGCTCCTATTAGTCGTAGCGTAATTTTTTTTCAAATCGGCCCAGTAGTTCCTGAGATTAGCGCGTTTAAACAAACAAACAAACTCTTCCGCTTTATAATATTAGTATAGATGTAAAGATACTGGCTTAATGCATGCAATGCAATCCATTTTTACCGGTATTATGTATTGATGTATTATAATAATATCTTGACAACTTACATAACGCTACCTGATCCCAAACTAAGCAGAGCTTGTACTATGGAAACTAGACAACTGATAAACTTACTTATATACTTCTAAATACATACATATTATAGATAAATAACACTCAGACACAGAATAAAGCATTATGCTCATCACACAAAGTTTTATCCTGGGTAGGGATCGAACCCACGACCTCTTGCGTAGCAGTCGGATACACTCCCACCGCGCGACAGAGGCAGACAATATTTAGGTAAAGACTTTTTTTTTCATTTTTTCTGCTTACTTTCAAGTTCCTGGGGATGTTCACTGTCAAGTCAAATCAGTCTCTTTTTATGAAATGTCAAAACGATAAACTCTATAGAAATGTGTATGGAATAGCAACCTGTGACGTCATAAGTTCCTATCGTCAAATCATTACTTTTAATATTCGTTTTTCATGCTTTTAAATTCAAAAACATGTTAAATTGTGAATAAAACACTTATTTTTAAAGCATTTTAAGACCTATTATTGCCTAATTGTATAAAATAATATTTTTTTCTTGTAATCAACTACCCAATTGGTGCCCCCCTTATTCCATGGTTTACCAAGAGGTGTATATAATTTTTATTGTCACAGAAGCCAATATTTCATACTTATGTTTATTTCTCCTATAAAGAACGCCATTTGTATTCATTCTGAGCTAATTCATACGAACCCCAATGTCTTTGACAAAATAAACACATGGGTATTTTTGGGACTTTGTAAAGGATAGTTGGATTAAGTCAAAGAGTATGAAGTGGTTTTATTATATTCGGTCTAAGTACTTAGACAAAAAAGTAGTAAGGAACAGAAAGTCTCTTTCTCTGCCCGACTATTTATTCCATTTCTGCGAGTCTATCTGAGTTAATACTTTATATTTAACCTTTTCCAATTTGATGATGATGTATTCTTAGTGCCATTTGATGAGTGATCTACCCTCTGGTCTTTTTGTTCTTTTAAACGGTCGGTGGCTAGTAGGCTATATGTTGACCCAAGACTGTCAAAGACTGGTGGCTATTCTGCGACTACTTTGGTCCATAGTCTATGTAGGAAGTCTAGTCTACTTAGGCATTTACAACTCTATTATTATTTCCTGAGACAATTATTATGCAAAGGACAATGATTCTCAACATGTCTCACGGTTAAGGTCACAAAAATGTAACATTGACTTGACGCTTGACACGCCCGTGGCACACAGATACGCGGTACGTAGCTATATACGCTTTATGTGCACTCACACAGAGGTACGCGTGACGAAACGCTGCGTGACGTCACCGGCGGCACGCGAACACACCCACACGCTCACGTGCGCCCGCCATAGTGACGTATACACGCACATTACGACACAACTCACTCTTATACACACACACTGCTGTCGAAGTAAACAAAGTGACGTAAAGATATGACTCACACAACTAACGACCCAACGCACACCAGTCTCGCGCTAGTGATTAATGTAAACAAACCGGTCGCGTTCATAGCACTGTATCAGAGTATTCACAGTATTACACACACATCTATACACCCCGATACAAAAGTGGGCCATCTGGATACTACGTTATTATTATATTATATATCTCTACACATTTGATAAACGACGTTCTATTTTTGTTTGTTTATCTTTAACACGAATGGATCTTTCAAATTTAGAACGATTTTAATAATTTAAAAAGTGGCCGAAACGCTTCCAATTTCCACAACAAAGAACAATAAAAACCAACGGAATACAGATAGCGTTATAAAAAATTAAAATAAAAATCACAATACAGTCGCGCACAAAAGTTATAACCAGCTGAATGTGAAACAAGTACAGTCGTAAATAAAAACGAATAGCGCGCGGGCCGACGCGTACTGTTATTACTCGAAAATTTATGGCATTTACCCAAAAATTACCAGTTTCAGCCAGTTTATGACGCACTGAATTCCGCCAGTTACCGTCCTTTTCTATATAATGTTCTAAGGTACCGCCTAGTTATTAACTAAAACACATTTTCTTTGTAATTCTGAACTTGCTTAGCCCGTTTTCATTACCTACGGTCATAACCATTACGCGCCCGGAATCCGTATACAGATAAAAAATAATTAGGTTATATTCATTCGAATATCCTTTTTGGTTTTACTTCATTGAAATAAACACATTTATGTGCTTAAATTAAAACCGAGAAAGCGTAGTCGTCGTGATTTAAAATATAACAACTTTCTAAAGCTTCTAAATGTGATGGAATACTTAGAATAATATAAAATAATAATTAAAATAACGTTCGCCGAACTGTTTTAGCGAATTAATGATCGATAAAATCCACATCAAAGCGAAAACAATGTAGCGCTATAAATATTGGAACCAGCTTTGACTTTGACAAATTTATAGATTGTTGAAATCAAATCTGTCAAGCCAACCACATAAGGTAGGGAATTTAATCAATAAAACAAAATTAAAAATGTTGCAATAATCCACAAGGGGCGCAGAAAAGAATCAAATAAAATTTTAAAACCACCCGACTAACCGAGGTAACCGAAGAAAATTCGTAGGGGTCTGCCTGTATTTTCCTGAATTGAACTTAAAAATTGTTTGCAAATGACAAGGCAGACTCCGATGACCGTCTCCGTGGCCGTTGCGGGTTATAAAAACGTTAGGTAATGTTGTTTGTATGATCTTTATGAATTTATAAACTGTTGCCGCAGGTATTATTCAGAATTAACTTTATAAATGCTTGATCTCTATCTTTCTCGTTCTAACTATCTCGCTCTATCTTTCTCCGTAGATCTTTTTAAGGTTATGTGTATCGAACTGTTAGAATCGCTCAGACATTATTCAATATGTTAGGTATATGTCGTGGTTCTAATGTAGTGGTAATTATTATTATATAATTATGTATGCTTATTTTTTTTTAGCTTATGTGTAAATTTTCTACTGTTCACTATGTTTTGTAAAAATTTGTATGCTGGAAACGGCAGAATATATAATATATAATTTATATATCATAGTCTTGATAAACTTTCGCGATTTGTACACATTATGAAATTATTTATATGACCACGGCCATTGCAATACGGTCGAAACGTCGGGAAATAAACAAGGTATTTTATTTTAAATTATTCACACGATTAAGATCCGTAGCGATATAAGTCATCATCAACCATACCCTGAAATTACACACTATTCAAAAGTATTGACTGCCATTTAATGACAGAAAAACAGATTTTACGTCCAGTAATGCCATGGGTTGACGACATCATAATCATAATAGTCTCGGTTGATTGGATTCGATTGGAACGCGACCGTACAGAATTTCAAACAGTTCAACATTGTAGTAATTCTAGAAATGAACAATGTAAGTGATATACGAGTACAGACTATGAATGAATAGGCAACAGACACACACATTTCTGCCAAAATTTGACACACACATATGGCATAGCTACCGAAGTACCTAACACAAACGCATTAACCGGATTAGATGATTATATTCCGCATTGCACTTCTGTGAGCGAGTGTACGTCTGTAATTTGACCTGGATAATCGTATGTAGGTCAATGGCGGGGTCAAGGTGACCGCTATTGTTCACAATCAGCTGTAATTGCACATAATTATGCGATTACTTGATCTGAACAAAGTAACTGATTATGATCTACTGCCTAAGAATAATCTTAAGGTATTTTATGACTGCGTACACGCAAATATAAAAAAAATATGTATAAGTTCCTACATACTACGGAAGAAGCATGCAATCTGATGCCAAAACATTATATCTATAAAGAACTAACGTCACAAACGTTTTTGTCCTGTATGAGGATACAATTTTTTTTAACCTAACCTTCAATCTATATTAGGAAAAAATGGGTAATAGACGATTTCTAAAGTTACACCCAATCAGCCATTTTCACTAGTCAACGTTCTACACTTGGTGTTGGTCAGCAAACATAACGGCGGGCTGGTTTGTCAGGTTCATATGAGGCCACCAAGCTCATTGATTGCCTAATAATGGTGATTTATGTTTTTTTACGCATAACTGTTTTGTAGGGCTATTGATACGATCTATTAATATAAATAAAGGAGGTTTTAATCATGTGACTGGTAGCTGGTATATAGTAATAATATTTAAAAAAAAGTTTTCCAATTTCAAAATGTATTCAACTATTCGACTGTACTTTCTAATAGAACGCAACGCAAGGGATTTTATTCTAATTTCGAACGTGCCTCCACGCGTGTCCACCGCATCCAGCGCCCGCCACGTTCCAAATTTGAATGTAATTCGCAAATACCGCCATTACACTAGATGAGAATTTTTATATAACTATAACGACGAATTTAAATATTGACACAAAAATTAGGTTTTGGTATCGCGGTCGGTTACGTCATGGTACAAATATTTATAAATAAAGTGTTTAGATAAATAAATAAATATTACCAAAGCACCTAAGTTTGTGGTAAATATACGTACCTATATGTAGGTGTATGTATATATATATATATTTTGTTATTATCACAACACCTAGGTAATTATTATAGTTATTTGTACCGACCTAATTAAAAAAATAGTGCAATCTACATTTTTTTTTATATTCCATCAACCCTGTAATTTATATCGAAACGATGATGTGATAAAATAAGCACAGTAAAAAGCCTACAAAAGCAGCCAGCTGTGTTAACATTTTTTTTATCGAACAAAAACCATGATTTTATTGATAGCCAGTTTCCATCTCTTTAACCTTAAAAAGTATCTATTTGAAATAGAAACTCGATCTTATTGCTTCGTAATAATTTTGACGTTTTTACTATAGTTCGCGCGCAAACGCTTTCAAACTTTTTTTTAACACAGTAACGCCATCTTGTCGATTCGATCGATTTCGTATTGGTCCGTTGCGATTTATCGCACCGAATACTTGAATAATTGATTGTGTTTCAAATAAAAAAAAATACTCAATTCGTTCTCAATGCTGATAATCGATAATTGGTTTCGTACGTTCTAGTCAAAACCGGTCGTTTTCAATTACATTTTTTAGATATAAATAAATTGATTCTAAATTATTATTGTTGTACTAGCATTGGACATGCGTATTGTTAAGTTACGTATACGTTGAATGTGTTTCTTCTTATTGTTACTTAGGGTAAACTAGAATACTGTAATAAATACGTTTTCAATTACTACTACAAGTCAGTGCTGTGTATTTTAATCTAGTTTTTATTGTTATTACTAGCCTGCCTTGTGCAAATTATAAAACACGCACTCCGTATCCAATCATCGGGTGTATTTACGCAGTACGCACCTAAATTAGAATTGGTTTCTAACGAAATGTTCTACCAACTATAAAGCGTTCGAACTTCGAAATTAAAAAAAATATATATAAAAAATGAAGTTGCACAAAGCAAAGGAGTTCGAATTTCAAAGCTTGACGAATCGTAATCGATTCGCTTTAGAACTCGATGCTATGATTACTCGGCTCGAACAATTTCGAACCGAATCTATTCAGTTCAATAACTAGGGTGCCACTACATTGTGCCGAATGCACTTGAATTAGAAGTCTTTCTTCCGTGTTCGTGAGAACGTTAAATTAGTTTGGAAATCATAGTATTATATAACTTGGTCGCGGCGTTATTTAAAAACTTGTGTTGCTCACGGTTTTATTCTTTTATCCGCTTTTTTTTTAATAAATGAGCCGTACGTGAGTCCAATTTAGGTAATTACTAAATTTAGGCACACAAGTATGTAATATTTATGACTAATTTGTGACATGCGCAGAAGCTAGACCAGGAATTCCTAAGTACTTTTTAATTAATTTAGGTCATCATCAGAATTAATAATAATTTGAATATAGAAAAAGTCTGAATTTTATTTTTAAAATACCCACAGGATATGACCAGTTAAGTTCGTTATGTTCAAATTTAACAGCTAAGCCGTTAAAATATTAATGGCCGACAGTTATTTTGTAAACTGTTGCCGCTCTAATGGGCTATTTACAAAATATTAAACAGTTTTGGAATCGTTAAAGTCGATGCGAATATACTTTCTAATATGTTTCGTTGTTAATCTCAAAAGGGACTTGCTATAAGTAGTAATATTTAGATACGCCTTTGAATTTTAACTGGTCGTTAATAATTTGTATATAGAACCTCTTTCTGGTTGCATATAGAACCTCTTTCTGTTTTAGGTAGATTTTTTTTTGTCAGACCTGTGGTCGCAGCTAAAAATCAGCGCTGTGTAGTTTACAAGGGGTTGAAGGATTACGCAGCATATTTCTGAGCAGCAAACAAATTTGGCATAGTATATATCCCATTGTACCACAGTAATGTTTCGATCTAACGTTTTTGTATTTGTTTCTTCTTTTTTTTTATTATTGTTAATAAATCTATAACAAAGAAAGATAGAAAATAAATTTATATTGGTAGGTACAAAGCACACTGGACCAGAAGAAACGTGATTGAATACTAATATAATTAATAACAATAGCAATTAATAATAATTATTAATAATTCTACAAATTAACAATTTATTATAATAATAAAAAATGACTGCCCCTGTGGCGCGGTGGGAGTGTATCCGACTGCTACGCAAGAGGTCATGGGTTCGATTCCCACACGGGACACCACTTTGTGTGATCCACAAATTGTTGTTCCGAGTCTGGGTGTACTTTGTGTCTGTGATTTGTGTGTTTGTACAGTCCCCCGCGACACGGGGCTTGTACTCTACTGCGGAAGTATAATAACAATTAGATAATAATTTATATTAGCAATATTTGTAACATTTAAAAAAAATTATAAACAATAATAAAAAAAAAACAAAACAATCACACAATATTTTTTAAATGTTTAGTAATTTTTTTTTACCTATCGTAAAAGTTACATTTTAAATAAAATAAGCACTACAAATTTTCAAATTTAGAACTAGTGCAACCTTCTTGGTTCTAAAAAAAAATTTAAAAACGACTGGCAACACCAATTAGGTACCTCTATTTTCTATTACTGGATCTCCATAGTCAAATGAGCATAATTTTGTCTGCAGGATTTCACCTAAGCGGAGTAGTGCGCGCGCCAGCAGCGGTGCCACCATGCTCCGAACCAGAAAGGCTATACAGGGTCACAGTTTCCTTCGACAGGTAATATTTTTTTCACCATGAAACTTCCCGGGAAACAAGCATACAGCCTAGATCGACGGCTCCTACGCATAAGGTCGTAACTTAAAAAATGCAATTTTTCAGTAGGGCCATTTTTGTACATATTAGCAAATGTTAAGACAATTAGCATTTCAAAATCTAATCACTTATTTCAGATAATTATATTTCTAATTTAATTAATGTATAGCATAGTAGAATGTTGTTCTATTGGGGCAAAATTTTACCTAAAAATTGAATTCCGACCTTATGTGTGTACGGTAGCTGTCGAGATGGTCTGTCACTCACACACACTTTTACTGCTCCCGCTGCGCAGGGTAATGCTTATCTGTGGTGCACAAGAGTCCGCGGATTTGATTCCCACTTGGGACAAATGTGTTATGTGGACCTCATATTTGCTGCGGGTCTGGGTGTACCTTGTCTCTATCTATTAATTCTATGACTTTATAGTGGCACATATGTAAATACAAATAAATAAAAAAAACATTACTTCCTTTTTGACTTCGCCGTAGTCGTAGTGAAGTACATAGGTATATGTTGACCTTTGAAAAGAATAGTCTTAGTGCAAGCTTAGTATAATCTTTGACGATTATTTCTGTGAAGTCAACAGTGCACTATTTCTATGAAGTGAAGACGACTATTCTATAAAGTCAACAGTGCACTCACTTAGTTCACGCTAAGTACGCTCTACAAATTTTAAACTAAGAATCTTTACACATTACACAACGCATAAAAAAAAACAAATAACGTTGAAATACGGAAATAAATCGTTTCTTTTCTCTATTGTTTTTGAACGATCTATAAGGTTTACCATAAAGATCGTTCAAAAACAACGAAGTTAGCATAGCAAGGGTCACAATAGCAATACCTACTATTGTTTACTGCTCAAAGGGCACTTTTTCCCTAAAGGGCGCTACCCGCATAATATCTATTGTGTGAAATACAAAACTTTGTCACTTCTGTAAAAGCGAGTCTCGTTTGTATTATTCGAGACGTTCGTTTGATCTGTTTTATAGGACTGTTGTAATTCAACCAATAGGTTACCTTCCTTCTTTTTGTAGTTTAAAAGCCTGTAAAAGACTGAAAAGCTTGTTTTGGCGCTGTGAAAAAATGAGCAGATTCAGAAAACTTCAAATGTATATGCAATATTTTTACGCGAGTTTAAATGTCAAAAGTTTTTGAGAGAGAGGCATGGCATTAGAAAAAAATAATGCATTCGACAGAAAAACGAAAAAACTAAGATGTGGCGGGCGCTGCACGCCTGTAAACATACAACAAAACATACACAGATAAATAAAACATATTAAATTGATATTAAAATTGAATTAAATCAAATTTAAGTGTCTGTTTGTAATGTCAAAATAAAAGTTTAATGTCACTCGTAATAAATTTAATTTAATTTGTTAAATAATAAAAAATAAAAAAAATTGTTTTAAATTATAACCTGGACCGTGCCATCCCTTTTAATTTAAAAGTAAATATTGACTGCAAAGCGTGGAAGAGAGTAAAAACTTGTGCCGCCTTTGATAGGTATTGTCCATAACGTAGCGTTGTCTCTTTCTAGAGAGTGGTCCATTTTGTGAGGTAGGTTCAGTCCTGATTAAAAAAACTATTTTGTTTTATTTTTTATCTCCCCTGCTCTATTTAAATAACTCTATGGTAATCATACTTCCCAGTGACATTTATTATCTTTTTCTTCTTTAATTAAATATGTCGCGTTATGTTTTAGCTTGCATCATACCTAATTTAAAGTAATCTGCGTTATGTTTCAGATGCAAGATAACAGGAGTGACGTGCAGCTGCGAAGCTCGCGACATCTTCTGGTGTCAGCATGTGGTCGCGCTGGCGCTGTACCGGATTAGGAACGCAGACTCCGTCAGACTCAGGGTACCCATATCAGGTAATAATAATACTTGCACATCTTACTCTAATTTTAACTCTCAACAAAAAGAGGTATCTGTATTTTGTAGGTGGTGTCTGTCTGTACATTGAATGGATGAATGTAGTTTTTTTATATAGTTTTCGGTTTTGTTTTATAAAAAATCATTTAGTAGTATTGAAGGGAGTGATTTTTTGTGTCTTACGTGTCGGGTTTTTTTTTAAAGTCAAGTAGACATAGGCCTATACAAAATCTGTAGTTTAATGCCTTTACGCTTCTTCTCATTAACAGATTTTCTTAATTTTGGAAAAAGTTTAAGCAACTGATGATCTTTAAGCAACCACTAGAACATAGGTAATTGTTCAGAGATCCGGAAAAGCCAGAAGGGACGCTGAGTGCGTAGTAAATAATTACAAAAAAACGTCCATTTTGTTCACAGAAACCTTACTGCAGATGGACAGACAGCAGTTGCAGAAGTTCGTCCAGTATTTGATAGCGGAACACCACACGGAGGTGCTACCGACGGCGCAGCGGCTCGCCGACGAGGTCTTGCAAGCCAGGTCGGCGATCAACAGGATCTGCGGGGCCCCGGACCCTACGGCAGGGCCCCCACCTGACGCGCATCACGCTTGGCACTTGGATGAGCAGCAGGTATAGACACTGCCTTCTACCCTATTGCCAGAGTGGATAATGATTGTTGTCCTCTTCTTTGGTACACTCAATAGCCCAAATGGGTCAGCATGAAGTTGTGGGACCAATTCTTGGATTTCCAAACTACATACATACATATTATACAGATGCAGTAGCTTTTTTCTAAGATACCTATGCCCTAAAATGGTATCTACCTCAATATATATTTAGTAACTGAACAAAATACATGGTCCCGCCATCTTGAAGCTCACCCAAATGGTTTGATGGATTTCAACATGTGAGGTGTCGTTGGATTCGTCTCAATTATAGGAGTTATATAGGCTACGTAATGTTTCAGTTATGTTATTCATTTTTAACAGTAGGTTAACTCTTTTTTACAAATTTTTACTTGTTAAAAAGAACTTTATAATAAAGCCAAGATGGCAATTAAAAAGTACATTGTTGGTTAACTCTTTTTAAATGTTTACTTATTTCATTTTCAGGTCTGCGAACAAGTTCGAGCGTACTTATTACAGGGCACATATTACAATGCAAATAAACAACTCAACTCATTATTTTCTAAGGTAAGACGATTGTTATTATATTTATGACTTTTCCACGAGCGTGAGGTCTTTTGCATGAAGTAGTCACGCGATGATGATAGAAGTTACCTCTATTTTTAAATATGTAGTAACCTTCTTTTTCTTCTTTTTAAAATAAATCTGTCTTTTTATATTAGTTATAAAAAACATTTAAAAAAAGGGCATTTAAATTACGCCCATACACAGATCAAATAACTAATTAATTAAGATCATCACACCTACAAATAACTAATTAATTAAGTATAAACTGTACATTAAGTCAGGGCTCTTAATTAATATTAAATTTGAACATCCTTAGGGGTCAATACCAGCATCTTTAATACAAGTTATTACGATAACTTAGCAAGGGTGTTGGTATCGATTACAGCTGTGATTTTAAATTAATTATAAGATAAAACAATGTACAACAATGTCCATTTATATGTAAACCTGTTTATATGCAATCTCTGGCTTAGCAGTGGGATTATTCGGTCTGGTATTTACACCATTTATAACTCAACACAGGTGGACTGATTGTCTATGGTCTCCGTCCCGAATATTAAAATAACTATCAAATCTGAAAAAAAAACACGAAAAACAAATACGGGGCGGTACAAAGTATATCGGGACAGCTAGTTAATGATAAAAACATATTTAAAACTATGTAATTATCTTTTAGGTACGAGAAATGCTCCGCGCACAAGACTCCAATGGTCCAAGAATGCTGATGTTAATGACTGAACAGTTCCTCTCAGACCCTCGCCTTCTCCTTTGGAGGAATCAGAACACCCCCATGACTGAGAAGTGCAGGCAACTGTGGGAACAACTAGGGGCGTTATGGGTCAGCATAGTATTGGATCCTGGGAGCAACAAACACCATAGGATACAGTGGAGGCATTTGTTAGAAAAATGGTCTGCAGTAGAAGTTTGTCCAACTGAAGATCCAGATTATAGGTCTTTTCCTTTGGTAAGCATATTTCTATTTACACTAATATTATAAAGTGTCACGGTCTCACAATCGTGAGGTCGCGGGTTCGAATCCTACCCATTATACTACCGACGGGAACCCACTCCTAACACAAGCCTTTGAGCTTAGCTGGAGGGGTTAACAGGATTGCTAGTAATGTGGGACCACAAACCCACATCGCTAGTTATCTTTTAAAAAAAAAAAGCTAAGGCTAATTCATTTAAAACTTGATTATACCTACTTTACGTACTATGGTGATTGCTTGCGTGAGTTTCATGGTGTAATGGTTGCACCAACATACTGGCTTAAGATGGCTGTATATATACAAATATATTGTAAAAAATGGCATTTAAAAAAAGTGGTAATGAGTTTTTATTGCCAAGTTTATTTCTTACGGCAAGTTCACCAGAGTAAATCTTGCGAACAGGAAGCAAATGCTAAGAATTTTTTAAAGACAACTTTCACGAAATACAATATTTGTTGTTTCTTTCCACAGTATGCAAGAGAAAGAGAAAGAAACGAAAGAGATCGTGACAGGGACCACCGAGACCGGGACAGAGAGAGACACCGCGATAGAGACGAGCGGGACAGAGAACGACTGCGGGAAAGAGAGGAGAGAGATAGAGAAAGACATAGAGAACGACAAAGAAGAGAATTGCATTCCCATTCTGAGAGTTCCGATGAAGAATCTAGGCCTAATAAGTGAGTATTGAAATGTTAAAGGATAAATTAACTTGGTATTACAGAATTGACCAATAGCATTCAAAGTATCAAGTTAATTTTAGGTTTTAAATACATCAAGAATAAATACCAAACTTCTTTGATTTGTCTTGGAAACAATGGGATGATGGAATTGAATATTAAAACAAAGTGCTCATTGGTTCATAATGGAGCCATCCAATGAATTAAAGTGGACGGAGGAAATTCAGTTTTAAAATTGTAACGCAGTTTTTATACTACGGGTCTTAATCGCGCACCCGAAACGTCGGGCAATAAACAAGGTATTTTGCCTTAAATTATTCACGCGATTATGTCCCGTAGTATATAATTTTATAATGTGTGCATCAGTCCTCTAATATGTTGTATAATATAGTGGTGGCAGCACCTTACCTGCATATACAGTTTATAAACAAAGTAACATTGTAAACATTGGCAATTTAAAAAGAGTGGCCGCGAGTTTTTATCGCTATTCCTTTCTCCGGCTTTACCTATTGTTTTCGAACAAGCATTACAAGTAAATGTAGAATCGACTTTTCACAAGTGTAGTATTTTGCTTCCTAAATGAATAAAGATTATTTATTTATTTCGCGAAAGTATATCAACATTAAAGCAAGTTTTTATGTGGGATTGTGGTCCCACATTACTAGCAATTCTATTAACCCCTCCAGTTAAGCTCTATGGCTTGTGTTAGGAATGGGTTCACATCGGTAGTATAATGGCCAGGATTCGAACCCACGACCTCACGATTGCAAGACCGATCCCTTAGCCATTAGGCTACCGCCGCTTAAAAATTATGGAATAAGTCATCTATGAATCATTTAAAAGCCATAAATACCTAATTATGGTAAATATGCCAGCAATTACTATTACTTTGCACTCACCCAAATGTTTTTCTTCCAGTTATGAACGTGAATACAGAAGAGCTAGTAAGAGACTAAGACTACACAACCAAAGATCCGCGCCACCACTGACTCCACGGACTGTATTTCATAAGTAAGTCATACCACATTTATTGCTACGTTTGAAGATAATAATAATATAATAATATCTTGGGACAACTCACACAACGTCGTCTGATCCCAAACTAAGCAGAGCTTGTACTATGGAAACCAGACAACTGATAAACATACTTATATATTTCTAAATACATACATAATATAGATAACTAACACCCAGACAGAATAATCCATCGTGCTCATTACATAAAGTTTTATCCTGGGTGGGGATCGAATCCACGACCTCTTGCGTAGCAGTCGGATGCACTCCCACCGCGCCACAGAGGCAGTCTTGATAGAAATAAAAAAACCCGCCTGCTTAAAATAAAGATAATCAATAACACAAGGAAACAAGATAACCCTAAATCATGCTGTTAGAGGCATTTTAGTAAGCTCGTTCGGTCGCTTTAAGTGAAAAATGATTCAATAAATCTCATGATTTTAAAATACCAATGATACCCCATATGACAAAGGCACCTGTCCCACCAACGGCGATGAGCGAGAAGCGAGTAGCGATTTTATCGCTCAAGAAACGTACTGACTGTCATGTCAGTCATCTCTTTAGTCACACTTGCAAGATTAATACGAATCGATTGATGTAAGAATCATCAAAATCGGCTCACGCGTTTGGTCTATATATTGCCACAAAGAAACACACATCCATACATACATAGACTGATAAACACATTACTCTCCTTTACGTCGCACAGTCGGGTAAATAGGACCTATCCTTTGGCAAGCTTACATGGGAGATGGTCCAACACGCAGAGATTCTACCACTTCATTATAGCAATAGACTGTTAAAAGTCATTAACGGCCGGTCTCGATAAGTTATCTACGTTTGACTGTCTCCTAAAATAGCTAACTCTAGTACAGAAAGGGACGGTTTTCGATCTATCGACGGTACAACTACTAGATTTTATTGATTTAACAGTCAATTAAAGGTAGATAAGGTATTGACACAGCCGCAGATCTAAGAGATAATGGGGGGGGGGGGGAGGACAATAGGGGCAATCGCACAGACATATGAGTTTTCATAAGAAAACATCGATGACATATCGCTATTCGCATTGCTTAGCAACCAATTAATAATGGGATCGTTGCTTAGCAACCAATCCATAACGTGACACTTTTTCGTGCGTGCACTAGGTCGATTTATAAGACGTTATCCCGTCAATAAGATATAATGTACCTGTCATTCCCAGGGCGTTGGATGCGGTCGACATATCATGGGAGAACGACCACCTAAAGAACATCCTGGGCAGCGACGAGTACTGTGACCCTGACAAGCCGGAGAAGCCGGGCAGTTCCACCAGCACCACTCTGCAGCCTTACCCCAAGTTCAATGAGCTTGGACAACCTTTGTGGCATGGTGAGTTCAATGATAATAAACTCATCTATTCTAATATTAGTACAGATGAGTTAATAAGTTACAAAGTTTGTGAGGTTGTAGAGGGTTATCTCTGGATCTACTGAACCGATTTTGAATATTCTTTTACCAATAGAAAGCTACATTATTTGTGAGTGTCAAGGGCTATATAACATCACGTTACGACAAATAGGAGTGGAGCATCGATGAAAAATAGGGAAAAATTACACAAACGAAGTTGCGCGGGTCAGCTAATATAGTATTAGCTGACCCGCGCAACTTCGTTTGCGTCATTTTAGAATGAAAGAAAGAAAGAAAAAATAAATAAATAATGATTATTTTCGACTAAAAATAATCATTTTTTTCTTTATTCTTTTTATACCTAGCAACAAAAGATTAAATTAAGGTAGGATAAAGAAACTCACATAACTGCCCCTATCCTTAAAACAATCCTCCTTGTTTTGGGGAAGTTGTGTAAAACAACAGAACAGTTGAAAAAAACTAAAAAAAAAATTAGTCAAAAATAGGGCCTAGTTTAGCATATGCCAGGCAAGTGCCTGTCGCTGGTTTTCAACAAGGCCTTTTTTTCTTTACAAGAATTTGAAAACGAGAAAGAAAAATATATTTTTATTAAATACTAGCTTTTCCCTGCCTGTTTTACTAATCATTATTTAAACTTTCAAGGAGATCAAGCTCTAACAATTTGTTTGGTAAAAAGTAAATTAAATTTTTCGCGTTTTTTTCGTATATTATTCATTTTTTTTCCTGCATCTTCTTGGAAGTTCAATGATTTAGCTGTTGATGTTAATGTATAATTGTATGATGTATAAAGTGATTAATGTGTATAATGTGTGTTTAGAGCACCTGCCGGTTGTGGGCGCCCGCATCGAGGCGCTGCGCGCGCACGGCCGCGCGCCCGCCGCGCTGCGCCTCGCCGTCAGCGCCGCCCGGGCCATGAGGCATCGACAGGTTACTATACTTTACTTTACTTTATCTATACTAATATTATAAAGCTGAAGAGTTTGTTTGTTTGAACGCAGTAATCTCAGGAACTACTGGTCCGAATTGAAAAATTCTTTCACTGTTGCATATCTCATTTATCGAGGAAGGCTATATGCTATATAACATCACGCTATGACCAATAGGAGCGGAGCAGCAATGAGAAATGTTGCAAAAACGGGAAAAATTTACGCAGACGACGTTGCGCGGGACAGCTAGTCTAATTATATGTGTAAACAATATGTGACCTGATTGCAGATAAAATAAGGGAAAAAAAAAATATGATAAGAAAACATTGATGACATTGTAATAAACAACCATGCCTATGCCAGCTTTAGTTCCAATTGTATCGCATGTCGCTGCAATCGCCATTCATTGTTGCTTAGCAACCAGTCAATAACGTGGCGCGTTTTTTTTCTTGTTGAACGGTTCGTTCATTCGCTCCAGGAGGAACTATGGCTCACATTCTGTGCATCTGCCAGTTTCAAGTTTTATTTTCTTTTTAGTTTTGTAACATTTCAATATTTGGAGTTGCTTTAAAGAATTTGATCGTCTAAAGGACACTTAAAGTTATTCTACCCTGTTTTCGTGATTTATTCGTTTCTATTATTGTTTTTAAACTTTCGCGATTTTTATACATATTAGATATATTTCGGGACAAAATCGCGTGAATTATTTAAAGGTACGAACCTTTTATTTACCCGACGTTTCGATCGAATTGCACCGATCGTGGTCACGGGTCGACTGATGGCAGTAAGCTGCCATCAGTCGACCCGTGAGAATCGATGTCTTCGTCGCAGGGTTTTTCAACTACCCTCGCCTGGTCTTCATAATTTATATAATTTGTACTGTCGGTACTTCTACACACTACACTTACAACGTCTTTACACTGAGGTAAGGTGTCGTTACGGCTTTTTCGTTTCTAAATAAAATCTAATATATAAAATTCTCGTGTCACACTTTTCGTTGCCATACTCCTCCGAAACGGCTTGATCGATTCTCATGAAATTTTTTATACATATTCAGTAAGCCTGAGAATCGGCTACTATCTATTTTTCATACCCCTAAGAGTTTGTTTGTTTGTTTGAATGCGATAATCTCAGGAACTACTGGGCTGCACTGAAAAAATATTTTATTGTTGGATAGCCCATTTATCGAGGAAGGCTATAGGTTATAACATCACGCTACGACCAATAGAAGCGGAGCAGCAATGAAAAATGTTGTAAAAAAAAAAGGAAGAAAAAGAAAAAAGGGTAATTTACGCAGACGAAGTTGCGCGGGTCAGCTAGTAAAGCTATAAATCCGTGTCGCAGGAGGTATCAGCGGCGCGCTGGGCGGAGGCGGGCGGCGAGGCGGCGTCGTCGGGCGAGTGCGGCGGCGCGGACGCGTGCGCGGGCGCGTGCGCCGACCGCGCGCGCGTGCAGCTCGTCACGCAGCACATGGACTTCGGCGCCTGTCTGGCGGCCGGCGCCACGTGCGCGCCCAGCCACGACCATCGCTGCATCGGCAGAGGTAGCTACGTACACACACAAACATACACACACACACACACACACACGCGCACACGCACGAACACACACACACACACACACACACACACACGCACACACGCACGAACACACACACACACACACACACACACACACACACATACACGCACACACACAAACGCGGCGCGCGCACGCGTTTGTCACGTTGTATTGGGTTCCTGTAAAAAACCAGCGCCAGGTTCTGTCAACCTGTTATCAATTTTGTGTGTGCGGTATACCAATGTGCCGCCTCAACGCATATGCGCTTCGACAAACAAAAATTTGCAAATAATATTGAGCATATATAGCCGAGCGCTAGGGAGATGAGCTGAAGCATCTTAAATTCCCCCTCCTTTCGTAAATTCACGATTTACCCAAATAGGGGAAAGGGTCACCAGCTCATCTGCCTCTTCCAAAAGTATCTAAGCCTGCCCTCATATGTATGGTGTCATGGGCGGATCCACGATTTCATTCTGGGGTGGGGACGGTGGCAAGAGAGGCATATGGTAGGGCTTACGACGGGAGGGGGGGGGGATGTTGGCGCTCAAGTGTGAGCTGCACTCATGACGGAGGCACAAAAGGCAAACCGGCAAAGAAATTCGATACAACAACCGCGTGGGAGGGAAGCTGGAGCCGCCTTTGTATGCTATGTTGTGTTTATTTTTTTTAAAACTGACCCCGGCGCGGTCAACACTCCTATGAACCGAAATAGGTAGTTCAGCACGGTCACTGACTTGCCAAAATCCTGAATCTTAAAATGATTATTTGAGAAATCGACCATAACCCAGCTTGGCAAATCCACTTATTTGTATAACAAATAAATTCACAATAATTGTTATTTACAGACAGCAGATGTTGGACGGGCTGGCCCCTAGAAGCCATATGGTGCGTATACGAGTGTCTCGCAGACGCATGCCTCGCACCAGACGACCAGCGCGCCTCGCCCAGACTACATACAGCTTATTTGGACGAAGAACCCAACACTGGACTACCTCCTAGGTTAGTTTATTTTTTATTTTCTTGATTATTATTAAAGTAGATAATATTAATTAAGTACTAGCTGCCCGCCCCGTGGGGTTGTGTAATTATAGTAGGCGTCAAGAAAACTCTTTGCGATTGGTCGTAAAAAAAAATGTGTGGCACTCGGGGACTGCCGCGGTAAAGCTATTGCATAGCATTTTTATCAAATTAAGCAATTAAAAAAAAAAAAAATTCCTTATAAAAAATTAAAAAAAAACCATTTTTTTTTTCATTACGACAAAACAATGTTTTTAATTTTTTTTTATTTAATTTTTTTTTTTAATTAAAAAAAAGTAATTAAAAGTTCTGCTATTCATCGATAGATGGCAAAACTAAAAAGTATCACCGCTGTGCCCGTCGGAGTGGGGAGCGTGAGGTTTTTTCGTTACGGAATTTCTGGATTCGGTCCCCGCGCTCAAGGCCCGCGATAGAAGCTATGCAATAGCTTAAAAGTTACCAAAAAGTTATAATAATAATAATAATATCTAGGGACAACTCACACAACGCTATCTGATCCCTAACTAAGCAGAGCTTGTACTATGGAAACCAGACAACTGATAAACAGACTTATGTATTTCTAAATACATACATATTATAGATAAATAACACCCAGACACAGAATAAACCATCGTGCTCATCGCACAAAGTTTTATCCTGGGTGGGGATCGAACCCACGACCTCTTGCGTAGCAGTCGGATACACTCCCACCGCGACACAGAGACAGTCAATTTAGTATGTCCGAAAACCGAAAAATATATTTTTTTAGGCTAATGTTGGATACAGATTTTATTTAAATTACCTTATTTTAAGGAAAGAAATTTGAATAAAGTAATTGGCCGACTAGTCGGTGATTTTAGTCAAGTAATCACCGAATAAATGACTGATGAAAAACATGCAGTTCGTTGCTAATCATAGTTAAACATCAATAACTAAATTATTGTTACTTTACGAGACACGAAGGGACAAACAAGACTTTTTACTCTTTTTAAAAGCTATATTTTATTTGTTTAGATATCAACATGTTCCGGTAGCTGGCAGTAAAAACCCTGAAGAGACGTACTTAGCCTTGGCGTTGGAAGCCGCTCTCCTCGGTCTTGGAGTAGCGAGGACGCTACCTAGAGGCCTATACGCGCAGGAGAGGCATTGCAAACAGGTATTTTAGTTATTCTACGATATAATGTTTCTTCCACTTTACTGAGGCCAAAAAGGGGTTAGCGTTGTATGGTAAAGATGAGATGATAGTAAAAAGTATAAAATAATGTGACTATAGTTAGTTATCGATGTATAAGTAATTCAGCCTGTGATGATGATGATGATCTATAGATTAGGAATCATGGAGTCTTTAGTGACTAGCTGACCCGCGCAACATTTTTCTTTGCTGCTCCGCTTCTATTGGTCGTAGTGTGATGTTATATAGTCTTCCTCGATAAATGGACTATCCAACATAAAAATATTTTTTCAATTCGAACCAGTAGTTACTGAGATTATCACGTTCAAAGAAACAAATTCTTCAGCTTTATAATATTAATGTGGGTTTAATTAGTGCTGATTGATTTTGCAATTTTGTTATACTAATAATAATTAAAAAAAAAAAGAAATGCAAAATCTAAATGTTGTAGCTCAATACTTTTAACTATTTTATTAGTTTGTTTCAACCAGGCTGTAATATCGCACTTAGCCTTGTCTATGTCTTGTCACTTCCACCCGTTTCAACCAGCCTAAACCCTCTCAGAAGCTTAGCAGTCCCTTAGATTGCTGCAGGTCTCGGGGAGGGAGGTCCTAGTTTTAATCAAATTCTGTATACAGGAGGAACTTCTCTTAGCCTTGTGTGTACATCTGTGTCTTGTCAATTCCTCCCATTTCAACCGGTTAAACCCTTCCAGAAGCTTAACAGTCCCCTTAGATTGCTGCAGGCCTAGGGTAGCGTGGTCCTAGTTTCAATCATATTCCGTATTCAGGAGGAGCATCCCTTAGCATTGTGCGTACATCTGTGCCTTGTCAGTTCCTCCCATTCCTCACATCGAACTAGCCTTAACGCTCCCAGAAGGCCAGCAGTCCCCTTAGATTGCTGCAGGCCTCGGGGAGGGAGGTTCTAGTTTCAATCATATTCCGTACACAGGAGGAGCATCCCTTAGCCTTGTGCTTACATCTGTGTCTTGTCAGTTTCTCCCATTTCAACCAGCCTAAAAACTCCCAGAAGCTTATTAGTCCCCTTAGATGAGTGTGGCCTCGGGGAGGGAGGTACAAGTTTTAACCACTTTCGGTATACAGGAGGAGCGTCTAATCGCGCAACTGCAGCGCGTGGAGGGCGAGGCGGCGGCGGGCGTGTGCGCGCGCTGCGCGGGCGCGCTGCTGGCGGGCGGGCCGGCGTCGTCGCTGGGCGCGCACGCGCACCCGCGCGCGGCGCCCGCGCACACCTTCGCCAGGTTCCTGTTCCTGGCGCTGCTGCCGGCGCATCCTGACCTGGCGTACCGCGTTGGCTTGCGAGCTATGAGGTATGTAATTTCAGATAAACCCATTTGTTTTTCTGTTCTTTTTTTTTCTAATAATTTTATGTTTTGTTATTTTTTGTATAAACACTGTCAACTAACCGTGTCTATTGCATACCCGTTATGGGTAGACTGTTGTTACTTAAATAATTATAATGACACCTTATGTACACAGTTATGCAATAAATATATCTTTATCTTTATCTTTATGTACACTGTTATATCGAACAGAAGATGAACGGTGTTTACTACTTTCTATATTATGATTTTTTTAGCAAATTTTTAGCAGTGAAATTGTAGTCTAGATTATTGTATTGTGTATTCGTATGATGATAATATGAAATTTGTTACGGAGACTAGCTGTTGTTTTATTTTTATATTGATTTTTATAAGAATGGTGTAGGAAAGATAGGTATGCTTTAGACGAACGTTTTAAGCAGATCGGTTCTTCACATTATTTTTATACTAGCTGTGCCCTGCGGTGTTACCCACGGTTTATTATATTAGCCTATGTGTTAATCCAGGGTGTCAGCTAGCTCCATACCAAATTTTATTAAAATCGCTCCAGCCGTTTAGACGTGAAGTAGGTAGTAACAAACATTCACACTCACACACTCACAAACATTCGTCTTTATAATATTAGTGTGATGAAATGGCTTGTTAGAATTATTTTCTACCAGAGAAGTGGTATGCTTTTGTTATTGATGCGTTTGATATTCACTAGGTACTGATTATGTACAATCAGGGCCCTCTACGGCTTATCCTTTTGACGAAATATTCCTATGCGCTTGCAATCGCTAGCGCCGTGAGAAGCTCCACTCCATCGACCGAGATGAGAAATGTTCGTCAAGCGATTTCCGTCTTTATGGACTAAGACACGAGACCCTGATCGGTATTTTGTTTTAAACGACGTTTTCTAAAAATGAAATGAACAGTCATAGACTGCTAAACCGAAGGTTGTGGGTTCGATTCCCACCCAGAATAAAACTTTGTGTGACGAGCACGATGGTTTATTCAGTATCTGAATATTATTTATCAATATTCTTTTTATTATTTGTATGTCTATGTCAGTTGTCCGGTTCCCATAGTATAAGCTCTGCTTAGTTTGGGACTAGATGGCGTTGTGTGAGTTGTCCCAAGATAACAAAAGCATTGTCCCGCAGGCTGCCGATGGTGGAGGAGGCGTACGCGCTGGACGGCGCGGGCGGCGCGGCGGGCGCGGGCGCGGCGGGCGCGTGGCACACGCTGCAGCACGCCGAGCAGCAGCAGGCCGCGCTCGCCAGCGCGCTGCTAGGTACGTATCCCATTGTAATAAGGTTCTCATTGGGCTAGCTAAGATCTAATTGGGTATTTGGCTACTATCAAAATATTTTTTTTTTTATTACCATGTAAAAATATGTCGTAAGTGTTCTAAAAAAAATTTTTATATATTAATTTAACGTGTTTATTAATTTATAATCATATAGAGAAACACTGAAAGTAAATAATTTGACTATAGAAAACGTGACGTCATATGCTAGCATTCCATACAAATTTGTTTAGCAGCGACTTGATGTTTCTTAAAAAGAGGCTGTTTTGACTTTAGTCAAATACCCTATTGCATAGCTTTTATCGCGGCGACCGAATCAAGAAATTCCGTAACGAAAAAAAAACCTAACACACCCCACTCCGCCTACCATGTAGCTCGGCCGAGCGCTCGCTTAATGTATATGTATATGGTACGACTGTACGAAGCTCGCAATAATGTGTCCGTTATGCTAGCGTACACCAGAGCTATATCGAGTTGGTTACTATGCCAATAAACTCTGCGTAAATACTGCATAATTAGTGTAAAAATAAAAAAACTCTGCCTCTTTAGTTTAGGAAATAAACACCATTTTCACTGTGTACGCTGGCGTCACGATCAAGCTAGCGTACCCATGGCCGTACTCGAAAACGGCTAATTGTAAAGCAACAGAGTTTACACACAAAAATACTGCTCTAATACTGCTCCCGCTATGCTAAATTTCATAACGATTGCTCTTGTAGGAACAGAGATATTGAACAAGACTTTTCAATGACATTCGGAGCTGGCGTTATGGCAGCGTACACATAATAGTTCTTAAAGAAAGGGAACTTTTCTTTTAATAAATGCTATATGTAAAAATAGTATGTGAAATTCTGACTCTAATAGTGTAAATACTTTATGCTCATTCTCGAATCCACTGGAACACACACAAAAAAAAACATTTTTTGTGTGTGTTCCAGTGGTATTGTATATACACAAAGGTATTTCTTTAAACTTTATTTCTGAAGTGTAGTTCTATAAAAAGGTACTAGCAGTTTTATCGACTCTCTAGACTTAATTTTGTATTCTTGTTTTTGGAGTTGAAGAGTACATGGTGCTACCGAACAAAGATTTCAAAAATGTACACAGATGTTAAAGTTAATATATTTAGCCTTCTGAACAAGGGCCTGAAAGAATCACTTTGTGCTCCAGATCAAATGACTCTTATATTAGGAAGGACGAAGTTTCTTTATTATTACGAATATATTATACAAGTCAAGCAGCTCTAAATCAAATCAGAAAAGTTTGGTCAAACGCGCTTATTTTAGTCACACTGGTTCGAATTGAAAACCAATGTTCTAAAACATCTTTATCGTTAAACAATTTTGATACACTATGGGTTACTTGTGAATTGATAGAAAAAGTAGAGTAGCATATTTTCCGAGCAATGTTTTTGTACGTACATATACACGTTAAATGCGGAGCAGAAATGATAACAGCATAATATGTCGTCATTTACATAACTCCAAGCGTAGGTTTTTTTATAAGTTTCTAGAAGTATAGTCATGGTAGGATATAATTACTTTTATGGGCTAGAGTCCTATAGCCGCCCTTCTGGATTCATCACCGGTTATATTTATTAACTAGCAGACCCGCGCAATTTGGTCTGCGTACATTTTTCCCGTTTTTACAACATATTTCATTGCTGCTCCGCTTCTATTGGTCGTAGCGTGATGTTATATAGTTTATAGACTTCCTCGATAAATGGGTTACCCAACAGTTTTTTTTTTTTCAATTTAACCAGTTGTTTTTGAGATTAAAACGATCAAATAAATGAACAAACTCTTCAGCTGTATAATATTAGTATAGATAATACCTTGGAACAACTCACACAACGTTATCTGATCCCAAACTAAGCAGAACTTGAACTATGAAAACCATACAACTGATAAACATATTATATATTTCTAAATACATACATATTATAGATAAACAACACGCAGACACAGATTTTTTGTAAACAATAATAATCATTTAGTTACCAAAATGTAATAATAATAAATAAATAAAAAAAAACATCGTCCTCATCACACAAAGCTTTATCCCGGCTGGGATCGAACCCACGACCTTTCGTATAGCAGTCGGCTACACTCCCACCGCCCCACAGAGGCAGCCAAATTAACATGGATATTTTCGGTCCCCATCAGGCGCGGCAACTTTTTACAACATATATCATTGCTGGTCCGCTTCTATTGGTCGTAGCATGATGTTATATAGCCTACAGCCTTCCTCGATAATTGGGCTACCCAATAATCTATACTAATATTATAAAGCGGAAGAGTTTGTTTAAACGCGCTAATCTCAGGAACTACTGGTCCGATTTGAAAAATTATTTTTTTGTTGGATAGCCCATTTATCGAGGAAGGCTTTAGGCTATATAACATCGCGCTACGACTAATAGGAGCGGAGTAGCGACGTGAAATGTTGCAAAAACGGGGAAAATTTACGCATACGAAGTTGCGCGGGACAGCTAGTAAAATATATTGTTGTGTCCCCATCAGGCGCGGCCCGCAGCAACCCCGGGCGGCTGCGGCTGGCGCTGGGCGCGGCGCAGCGCCACGTGCGCTCGGCGGCGCAGCTGTTCCGCCTGGCGCAGGACGCGCTGCGCCACGCCGGCCCGCCCGCCGCGCCGCACCACCACCGCGACCTGCTCGCCGCCGCCTTCGAGCTGGGCCTGCAGGTACCTACTCTCCAGATTACATTCACGTGTTCACCGCCACGTCACTGACTTGTCACTAACGGCCGGTCTCAATAATCTACCTATCTTCTTCTACTTTGAGTTTATGGCAATCTAGCCGTTTTAACAGCTAATTTCTGCCAGTGTCAAGTATTTATGCGCTTATTACATGCACAAAGTCTCGTTCTTAGTCAATTATCACGTATTCTAATATTTTTTTACAAGTTAAACTCGGAGCTGTAAAAATAATGGCCGGTTAGTTTGCCGCCATTTTTACAACTCAATCTACCTATCAATGAATTTGGCTACTAGATGTAGAATTTTGACATATTTTGTATGGAGCTTATGTCAAATATATACCGCTAGTAGCCAAATCCATCGATAGGTAGATTATTGAGACCGGCTGTAAGTCCGTGTTCCCCACGCCACGTTGGACGTGATATACCGTCGGTGGCGTCGTGTGCACATTTTCATTTAACTTTGTGTGTGTTGCACCTCCCTAAATGAAATCCTGTCGGCGGCCCCGGCATACACATCATTGGCGATCAATAGGTTAATATTTTGACCGCTAGGGACGTGTATGCCACGGCCGCCGCCAGGATTTCTTTTAGGGAGATGCGACACTATTTCGGTGCAAGATTTTCAGTCATGCAACACTTTTTCGGTGTACCTAGTATGATGTAGATGTACACTGCTGTGACTACTGATAATAAAAAATACACTGTTTATATAGACTCCCTCTGTGGCGCAGTGGGAATGTGTCCGACTGCTACGCAAGAGGTCGTGGGTTCAATTCCCACAAGGGACACCACTTTGTGTGATCCACAAATTATTGTTCCGGGTCTTGATGTACTTTGTGCCCGTGACTTGTATGTTTGTAAAGTCCCCCACTGATAATAAAAAATAGACTGTTTATATAGACTGCCTCTGTAGCGCAGTGGGAATTTGTCCGACTGCTACGCAAGAGGTCATGGGTTCGATTCCCACACGGGACACCACTTTGTGTGATCCACAAATTATTGTTCCGGGTCTGGATGTACTTTGTGCCCGTGACTTGTATGTTTGTAAAGACCCCCGCGTAACAAGGCTTGTACCCTACTGCGGGAAAAAAAGAAAATACTTAAATTAGTTTTTTTTTTTACTTACTTACTTACTTACTTTACTTTAAAATAGACGACTTATTTTACTTTAAAATAGACGACTTATTTTACTTTAAAATAGACGACTTATTTTACTTTAAAATAGACGACTTACTTTAATAATGATGTAACCATCTCATTGTAGGTCCTAAGAATGACGCTATCATCAGTCAATTGGAGACGACGTGAGATGGTTCGGTGGCTAGTCACCTGCGCAACAGAGCTGGGACTAGACGCGCTACTATCAATTATGCAAAACTGGTCAGTACCTACACACTTATAAAATTCAATTTACTTTAAAACACTACACTTGTTAAAAGTCATGATTCTACATGTACATGTAATGCCTGTTCGCAAACAATACGTAAAGCTGAACGAAAAAACAAGCCGATAAAAACTTGCGGCCATTCTTTTCAAATTGTCAATGTTTACAATGTCTGTTTGTTTATAAACTGTAATGTAGGAAAGGTGCTGCCAACATTATATTATACAACATATTAAACTGATACAAATTATACTACATAATAAATAAAGACCAAAAGTTAATAAATAAGTGCTACATAAAACAGGTAGTTACAGAAATCGAAGATTGCGAATTAGACAGCCACAGAGATGCAGTGAGAACATCAATTCCTACATTATAAAATTACTAGCTGTCCCGAGCAGCTTCTTCTGCGTAAATTTTCCCCGTTTTTGCAACATTTATAATTGCTGCTCCGCTCCTATTGGTCATAGCGTGATGTTATATAGTAATATAATATACACTAAATGGGCTATCCAACTGTAAAAAAAATTTTCAATTCGGACCCGTAGTTCCTGATATTACCGCGTTCAAACAAACAAACAAACTCTTCAGCTTTATAATATTAGTATAGAAAAATACAATAATTGAAGGGGCAATGAACGAGGTCCGCTCTTTAACACAAAAACTGTGATACCTACAGGACCAAAGTATTTCTTTTCTTAATAAAATAAAAATTGTTTTCTTTTTAGGTACGAGTTGTTCACGCCAACAGAAGCGACGGGGCCAGTGGCAGCGGCAGCCATGTCCCACGGCACGGCGCTAAGACTTGGCCTCAGCTTCGAACAGCAGGAGAAACTTAGTGCTTGTGCTAGGACGCTCGCCTTGCAGTGTGCTGCTAAGGTAACTATATTGTATACTAGCTGTCCCGCGCAACTTTATATGCGTGAATTTTCCCGTTTTTGCAACATTTTTCATTGCTGCTCCGCTCCTATTGGTCATAGGGTGATGTTATATAGCCGTTACCCTTTCTCAATAAATGGGCTACCCAACAGAAAAAATATTATTCAATTCGGACCCGTAGTTCCTGAGATTAACGCGTTCAAACAAACTCTTTAGCTTTATATATACTCTTTTCAAATTGACACTTTTACAATGATTGAATGTTTATAAACTAGTATACCATGTTAAAGAACTGGTGCAAATTATATTATTAAAAAGTTAGAACATGAGTTAAAATAAAATCAGCCGGTTAGAGCATCTACTTACAACTAGGGTAAACACTATATTGTCCATGAATATTTGACAGATAACATAATTACTCCAAGATGACATTTTATATAATTATCCTAGTGAAGCGATTGTATACGCGCTTCACTTTATTGATCTCTCATATTTTATGTGTTTGTTTTTTGTATTTTTATTATTATTATTTTCGTTATTGGTTTTGATTTTTTTATATATTTTTATTGAAATACGATTATATTTAAATTGATTGCGTTATATTTGAATACACTAGTCGAAAATAATGTTAGGTGAATTATTATTATTATCCATTATGGAAATGTGTCATTTGTACTTGTTTCATTAAATGTCATTCAGAGATCTGTACTCAATTGTTTAACATGAATATTGTGTACTTATTTTGCATGCCTGTAGATGAAATATGGTAGATCATCACAATTCTGTAAAACCTTATTTTGTACCCATATTTGCAAATAAAGTAATTGAATTGAATTGAACAGTCACCCTAAGGTTGACTGGTAGATAATGCCTAAGGCATTAAGTCCGCCTTTGTATAAATTTTGTGTGCAAGAATTTAAATAAATAAATATTGGCCAAAGTACTGGTTCTTCTTCGTGAACTTGGGGTTTCATAAACCAAAAGATATTTGGTGGGTGTTCCGTCGTTGGGTCGTCGTCGTCGTCGTCGGGTGTTACAAGTTTGGGAACCCTGGCTATAGATGAATATACAAGAGCAGTGGTGACAGTGAGTGTTGTCGCCAGGACCCCCCCGGCTGTGCTCTGAGCGCGCTGTCAGTGTGCGAGGGCTCGGCGGGCGCCTTCGAGGCGGCGTGCGCGGCCGTGGGCGGCGCGGCCGCGCGCGGCGCGCTCGCCTCCAGCCAGCTGTTCGCGGTCGCGCGGTACATGGAGCAGCGCGGCCAGCCCGCCCGGGCCATGAGACTCGCCACGCTTGCTATGAGGAACCTACACTTGCATTATAACCAGGTATGTCACTGTTTAATATTACGAAAGTTTATTAATTTAAATTCAAGATGATAATAGACCTACTGCTGATTATCGCATTGCAATCACAATTTAAAAAATAAATATGGCGGTAGCGCGGATTCCAGTACTATTCATTAAACTACCAACGTAAACCCACTTAGCATTACTGGAAGGGGTAACAGGATGGCTAGTAATGCAGGACCCATAAAACTACATTGCTAGTTAAGATGTAAAAAAAAAGTAAGAAGAAAAAATAAGCGTCGCACCCCGCAATCCCCGCGCTATTGCCGTGGGGCGTGAAAGGGTGGGGGGACCCTTTCACGCCCCACGGCTTCGTCGAACGACTATGGTAAGGTTGTGTGGTACTGACTTAATTTCTTCTCGTGGGGTCCTGCCGTCAAGGCGACTAAGGGATTTCACATCGGAAGTCCGGCAGCTGCGTCCTCTGCGTACTATAAAGCTTTACTGCGACCGCCAACTTCACCCCCAGGATATAATAAGTAGTGTCTATTGGGGAGACCTGTGGCCAACAGTGAGACATCATATGGATTGATAGTGTACAGTTGGATCAACGTATCTTGACCTGATTGAAGTTAGGTTTTTATCACTTTCGCGCATGTAATAGAGATGCGGCCTTAAAATTACTTACAAAAACGATTAAATATGTTTAATCGATTACAAAATAAATACTAACAAAATTTTAATTCAACAATCTAAAAATACTATTTATATGAGCTCATAAAAGTTTAAATTTAGAACAGTTACAGTAAATACTAAGGAAAGTTTGAAAAACAATTTCCTTACGAAAATAATCACAAAAATATGAGTTAGTAATAGGTACTAATTATGACAATGTAATGCGTAATCGCATCTCTAATTCTCTTGGTTTAGTTACCGCCCCCGCCCCCCGCTTCCTGTCACCATTTAGTACTAAAACATGTTCCAGACGGTTGGAAACAAGTACAAACCATGGTGATCTTGACCAGCTTTGTGTGCCCACCGTTTTCACTTGGTACTTGGTTTGCAACAGCCATCTACACTGTTGGGAACCAGCAAGGTCACCTTGGTGGGAAGCCTTGTTTCCAACCATCTAGAAGACGCTTAACAAATGCATCCGCGCAGCCACTTTTCGCCAAGTTCAATCCGGTGAAGTTACGTTGATCCTACTGTATTATATACATTTATGGTGCAAAAATTATTTTTGTTTACAATTTTTATTTTTTTATTTCTTAAGTTTTATTAAGTATGTTTTTTTTTTACTATGTATTATGTTGTGTGGTAGTTTGCCGTGTGGTACCAGCTTAAGAATAGTACCACCCCATCTCTTCCCGTGGGTGTAGTCAAGGCGACTAAGGGATTTCACACCGGAGGACGGGCAGCAGCGTCCTCTGCGTACTTAAACTCTTACTGCGATCGCCAACCCGCTCGCCAAGCGTGGCGATTATGGCAATTACCCCCAGGATCTACATACTAGTAGGTTCTACTGGGGAGACCCGTGCCCAGCAGTGGGCCATCTTATGGGTTGATATGTAGTATGTATCTTGTTTTTTTTTGTGTGTTAGTTTTAAGGGTTTATTTTCAACACAAATGTAATTGTGTTTAGATATAAATGTCTAAAATGTCAATGCTCGGTCCCGTTACAGGACAGTCACCCCGCGATCGCCGACATCCACTGGGCGGTGGCGCTGGCGCACTCGCTGGGCCGCGCCGAGCTGCAGGCGATGTTGCCTCTACTCGTCAAGAACGTGCAGTGTGCGCCTGTACTTGTGAGTATTTTATATTATTTATTTATTCCTTCAATTGATTGCCTCTGTGGCGCGATGGGAGTGTGTCCGACTGCTACGCAAGAGGTCGTGGGCTCGTGGGCACCCAGGATAAAACTTTGTGTGGTGAGCACGATGGTTTATTCTGTGTCTGGGTGTTATTTATGAAAATATATTATATATTACGGGTCTTAATCGCGTGAATAATTTAAGGTAAAATACCTTGTTTATTGCCCGACGTTTCGACCGTATTGCAACGGCCGTGGTCACGGGTAGACTGACTGGATGTTATTTATCTATAATATGTATGTATTTAGAAATATATAAGTATATTTATCAGTTGTCTGGTTTCCATAGTACAAGCTCTGCTTAGTTTGGTATCAAATAGCGTCGTGTGAGTTGTCCCAAGATATTATTATAATACCTACTGAATAATATCGAAGGGAAGAGGAGAAATAAGTAGTGTATTGTCCCCCCCCCCCCAGTCGGACGTGCTGCGTCGCTGCTGCGTGGCGGCGGCGGGCTGCTCGCGCTCGCGCGCGCCGCGGCCGCCCACGCCGCTGCGGCCGCTGCTGGAGGCGGCGCTGCGCGCGTACGCGTCCACCACGCACGCGCGCCTGGCGCACATCTCGCCGCGCCACTACGCTGACTTCGTTGACTTCCTCGGTGAGACCGCACACTTACTCAACAATTATACTTATTCTTAAATTATTCTTAAACTAACTACTACTAACTATAACTTAAATTACTACTAACACGCCCGCGTGGATGTCGGTTATCGCGTTATTCTTAAATTATTCTTAAACTTGCTTTCGCTCGTGGCTCCGCCTGCGTGGATGTCGGTTATCACGTTATTCTTAAACTAGTTTTCGCCCGCGGCTCCGCCCACATGGATGTCGGTTATCGCGATAAAAACTATCCTATGTCCTTCCCCTGGACTCAAACTATCTCCATACCAAATTTAATCTAAATCGGTTTAGCTGTTTGAGCGTTAAGCGTAACGGACAACCAGAGTTACTTTCACATTTATAATATTAGTATGGATTATTCTCAAATTCTCAAAGCCCCTTCAAACTTCAAATCTTGGATGAATCAACTCTTTTTTTTTTAATTTATCTTGGCCTTTATAGATACAGACAATTACAATAATAAACTATGATTAGTTAGTAACCAAGTTCTTACCTTACAGTTGTATGAATGTAACTCAGCCGGATTGAAGTAAGGTTAATAACACTTTCGCGCATATTATAGAGATGCAACCCTAAATTTACTAACGAAAATGTTTAATTGATTAAAAATACTAACAAAATTGAACAAAATTTTAATTCAACTATATAAAAATAGTAGTCTACATATACGAGTTCATAAAAGTTTGAATTTACTTACCTACCGTAAATACTAAGTAAAGGAAGTTTGAAAAACTATTTCTTTATGACAATAATCACAAAAAACATGAGTTAGTAATACTAATTAGGACAATGTAATGCGTAATCGCATCTCTAATACTCTTGGTTTAGTTACCGCCCCCGCCCCCCGCTTCCTGTCACCATTTACTTCCAAAAAATGCATCTGCGCAACCACTTGTCGCCTACTTCAGTTCGGCCAACTTACATTAAGACAACTGTACTTACTACGTACTTGCCATAAATATCAAAATTCAAATTCAAATCTATACTAATATTATAAAGCTGAAGAGTTTGTTTGTTTGACGACAATCTCAGGAACTACTGGGCCGAATTAAAAAAATATTTTACTGTTGTATAGCCCATTTATCGAGGAAGGCTATAGGGTATATAACATCACTCTACGACCAATAGGAGCAGAGCAGCAATGAATAATGTTTCAAAAACGGGGAAAATTTACGCAGACGAAGTTGCGCGGGTCAGCTAGTAAATCATAATTTTTATGATATCTAAGTTAACTTAACACTTTACTGTCACTGATTTGATTACCGACAGATAGAAAACCTGTTCTGCTTTCTTTTATATTATTATTATTATATTATTAAAGAAAATGTTAAATAAATCTTCGCGCTAATTCAATGTTTAATTTTTTTTTTCAGGCAAAGCTCGCGACACATTCGCCCTAGCGCCCGATGGCCCGCACCAATTCGCGGCGTTACTGCAAGAAATCAAACTCAAATATAAAGGCAAGAAGAAACTCATGTTCCTTGTAAAAGAGAGATTCGGATGAACATAGTTATGCTTCGTTATCGCAGCCCACCGAATTATTCATCATTTACTTTCGATATAGCATTCCAATTTTGAATTTAAGCCTCAATGACGTTTGGTATTTCTTTATAATTTTTTTTTTTTCGGTATGTAAACTTGTGAATTTGTTTTTTTTTTATATTTTTTACACAACAAAGAGGATGACATGGTCCTAATCGCACCGTTAAATGTTCAATCAACCAGATTTATTTAAGGTTCCATAATACACGAGTCACGATGAAAAAGACTTGCTGTGCCACTTTATTATCATTGTTTTTTATCGATTGCAATAAAAATAGCAATGTGATGAGATTAAGGACGAATCATTCAGATTTTCGTTTGTTTCTGGTTATATGATTTTTTTTCTTGTGTTGTGCCCATTGTCCGTAAGGCAAACACAACGCTGATTTAATTGGTGCAATCGTTGTTTTGATTCATGTTTTGTTTTTTTTTATTTTGTTGTTAACGTGCAATAAGATGCCATGTTAAAAAGACAAATTTAACTTACGTTATGTCATGCGCGTTTAAATTACAATCAGTTTAAATTTAATTTTGTTTATATTTCTTTATAAAGAGTTAATTGAAGTATTCATTTTATTAATATGAATAAAATGAAAAGTGTACAAATAGTTCTTGTAAACGCAAATGTGGTAAAACGAGGACACGTTTCGTTCTGTTTCACGGTAACTTAGGCTCGAAATAATTTTACCTTTGCGGTAAAAACTATTACCTCATGCAAGGTACACCATGTGTACCGCCGTGTACCAAACCAGTCTATTCTAAAGTATTATTTTTTATTTAATAATTATAAATAGGTATGGCAGACCTCGTAATTTTTCATTTTTTTATAATCGTAAGAAATGATCTCAATAATTCCATTTGTGTAAATAGAAATGAGTTATGTAAATATAGTAAGACAAGTTTAGTATTGGAATATATTAGTTAATTAATGTAATTAGTATTTGCGATCTGTGCGATGATTGCGTGTTGTACAAATTGTGTAAATGTAAACCGGACGGTACTGGTGTAAAGTGGACAGATAATGGTAAAATTTGGGCGGTATTCGCACAAATCGCAATTAGTATTATAGTGCGCCATTAATATAGCGTCCAATAGCAATGGGATATTACATAAATAATGACACAACACCAAAGAAATATATCGTAAGTCGACGTGAGTTAAGCAATGCCATCAATTATTTTCAGTATTCTTGAGTATTCTGTATCTGTAGATATTTGTTTTTGTAAGCTCCGTTGTATATTATTTTAGCTATTTTCCACATTTATCTACAAGATAATGTATGAATACAAATTTATGAAATACCAACACTAACACCTGATCGATTTCGGTTGTATTTCGTGGTGTTTGAAGTGCTGGTATTAAAAATAATACATACTTAATTCATTTATTTATCTCGGAGACGAGTACCTAGAATTGCTATATAAAAAAACAACTGGTAAACTGGTTACCTTTACTATAAAAATACAAAATTACATATTTGTTAGTAAGTAACTTGCTCACCTTCGGGATAAATAAATAATTTAATATTATTTACAATTTGCACAAGAATCATTTTTGAGTTACGAGATTAGCAAAAATACTCAAACAATACTTAATTTTAAAAGGTTACCTTGTCACTTTTTGATGTTAGTGACAGTATGAGTAAGACGACTGGTCTCAAGTCTGTTAAAATAGCTAACTCTAGTACAGTTGTACCAGTATCTGATGAAAAAATGGGAAGATATAATTTAGAGATGGTAACACAGGATTAACGCAAGTAGGTCCAAGACCTACTTGGATGAAAAAGTCTTGATCATTGTATTTTTATATTAAATTACTATGATTTTACATAACAGTTTATTAATACTCATTTCTGTCTCAATATAACTAAGTATATCATTTCTCAAACAAAATAAATATTTTCTACAGCAGTTCCAGCAGCGTGAATGTCAGTTTTCGCATTGATTAATCAAAATTGGAATACTTAGACATCCAAACTTTCTTCTTATTCAAGTTCCTCTCCACGACTGGCGGTTAGAAATTAGCTCGACTTACTGCCGCATTTTTAATAAGTCAATTTAATAAAATAATATACTTTGACAACTGTCAGCTAACATTGCCTTATAAAAATCACAAATTAAAAAAAAACTTTCATGAGATTCTGGTACAACTTTATAGCTTTCTATCTATCGACGGTTATAAAAACGCACAAATGTCAGTTTCGCTAGTAGGGTGAGCATTTTAACAGACAGTTAACGGTAGATAACTTATTAATATCGTTTTTTTTTAGAATTGAGTATAGTTTGCGAATTCAAATGTTAAATAATAATGACGTTATTTAACTAATCAAATCGTATTTCTTGTCTTATATTCTATTGTTACACAAATATTTTAGTTGATTACTTTAAATATGATTAACATGATTTCTATCATACAGCCTTTTTCTTGTTTAGATGTAGCATATAAATTTTTAACAAGAAGTGCATTTATAAAGATAAAAATGATTAATAATAAAAATAGAGACGATGTATGGATAGTGTTCAGATACTAGGGTGAATTGAATAGTACCTATATAGACTTAAATGAAGGACTTTTGTACTTTTTGTGGTGTGCGTGAGGGTTAGGCAAAAGTTATTTTGGCATTGTACAAAAATATACAAAAAAATAAAAAGTATATTGTATCCGTTCATTTGTTATAACAGAATTTTGCCAACCCTAAAATGTGTCAAATAAAAAACAGGACGTTAGTACTCATTATTATATTGATATAAATGTAAATATTAAAAAAATAATATGATTTTTAGTTAGCGCTGATAGTAGACACATCCAATATCTTCCTACTCAGAGATTATTACAAAAGAAATAATTACAGATAGTCAGAAACAGTAGAAAAATAGCCGTAACATGTACCATATAAATTGTACTGCTTTATACATATTATATGTCGTCAAACAACTAACATTAGTTGAGTTTTAGCAGGAACATAGTTAGCTTACATCACGTCAACTACAATATTAGATATAATCTCTTAATCGCGTAAATTATTTAAAGGTACGAACCTTTTATTTACCCGGCGTATCGATCGAATAGCACCGATCGTTGTCACGAGTCCCGTGACCCTTTAAATAAGTCCCGAAATATATCTAATATGTATAAAAATCGCGAAAGTTTAAAAACAATAAAAGAACAATATTGTAAAGCATAAATTAAATGAAAAGTATATCTTCATCTCAATACAAGGTTGTTAATTTATGTGTCCTGCTTAAACTCACTATTGTAACACAATCAGAAACAGGTTGAGTAATTAGAGGCTTTCCATAAATTATGCCACACCTGGCGAGGGGGAAAAAATCTAAATTCAAAAATAATTTTGCTGGAAATGGTTTTCTAAAGCTAAAGTATTAAGTGACTATACCTAATTAAAAGGACACCGAAAAGAATAATGTTACAGGGACCCTCCACTACTACCTGTTTATTTAACAATTTCTAAATATAAACTAGCAAATACTGACCGCACCAAACCATTTTGACAAGAGCAGGGAAGCGGTACAAAAACAAGAACTTAAATGACAAAATTTATGGATGGCTTCCAATTTGTATTTATAGTTAAGTGTGTCTGTCTGAACATAGCCATTGCGTACATGGTGTAAAATTATTTTTTGTATAAAAGATAAATTAATTTTCATAGTAAATAACTTTTTAAAAATTGAGCAATAATTTTGTAGCCTTCAGCCGGTCTGCGGTTATTCTACTAACAACTTTATTGGTTGTCTGATTGATGTGTAGCCTTTTAGTATGCGTGAAGACTGGAAAATGGAGTCAAAAAAATGTGTGAGAGAGTTTTCTTTTATCAAATAGTAAAATTAATAATTAAGAACATATTTATGGAAGTAGTAGGACCGCGATTTTGTGTGGAGTACTGCTTTCTATATTATGTGTTCGTTTTCAATTGTTTTAATATAGACTTGCCAATTTGTAACTCCAAGCAAATATTTGACCTCAAGTGCCTTCAGGCGAGTCCAAGTTAGCCAGGCCGGCTCAGTATGGTTTTGTTGTATTATTTTATTTTGTACTCTGTCAGTGGTTATATTGTAATTGTGTTGTACGTGAAACGTTGACACCCTTCAGTGCTGGTATTATGAAGGTGATAATTTCAATATAAATAATTGAAAAACTGTTGTTGTTTTATTCAGTTTACCTACTTATTTTTATTTGCAACAAATACATAGTTACTATGTATTTATATACTATTTTTATTTATACATTATAATAGTACTCTTCAAATACATAAACCAACTACTTATTCTGTTTCCTTCTACAAAAAAGGTACCTGAATAAAAAATGAAGGCTAAAGCAAATAAGGCGTGAATTATCTTTTTCTAAACTAAAAAAATATATGTGACTATGAATCTACAAAATTTATAAACATAATTTTCATTAGTAAAAATATTTTGAAAATGAGATGAATTTGAATTCAGTCGAAAAACTTCATTGGGTATAACAGTTGCCAATGTTTTAAAAAAATATGTAATATTGTCGCTATTTACTTAAAATATAAATAAAAACCATACTTATTTGATTAAGTATTAAGTTATTTCAGACTATTAGTAATAATAAAAAAGTGTAAAGTTCCTTAACCGTTATTACCTTACATAAAAAAAAAACGCTACAGTACCTTTTTATTTATTTACACGGCTTACAAAAAAAAAAATTGTCTATTCCCACTTGTTCTGTTGCCAGAATTACTGGTAAATGTTTTTCCCATTAGTTCTGTCTACAGAACAAATGGTAATTCAATTCCCACATGTTTTGATGAGTAGTTCTGTTGGCAGTTATCGATTATCAAGTAACTGGCTACTTGAGATATTTATTCTTCATTTATGATTCCCGATGACAATGTCACGTTTACAAATACAAAAATCTTGTTTCAAGTGTTTCAAGAGTACCTTGAAGAGGGCAATAATATATTGAAAAGGGTTGTTGCTATTTTAATTAGTGACTTTAACATAATAAGCTGGAGTCGCGAGTTTCCCAAAAATGGCTTTGAATATTACCAGCTATCTAAATATATTTTTTTAAGATTTTTTGTCAACATTGTATAAGACCTCTCAACAATCAAAACAATGTTTTCCGCCTCCACATGTTTTCCCTTAAGACTTCTATCAAGAAAAATTACACATTTGTGTCAACCTATCAACACATTAACGGGTCGGACAGGGATTAAATATACATACTGTATAGGTTCGTTATTATTTGATAATTATTAATAATGATTATGTGGGGTAGTAAAACATAAAACCTTAAAACTATTTGCACTGGATATTTAGTTTATTCCAAAAGTTTTAAAAACCACCGTTTCAAAATTATTACTTAATTGATCTCGCAGAAATTGAATAATCTATTATCTATACAAATAAATAAAATAGAAGTAGTGTCTGTTTGAAATGTCCAAATCGCTTTTGTATAATAATTTATACTAAAAACTGTAACATAAACAAAAACACAAATTTTAATTTTTTTGTCTGTTTATTTTGTTTTATGTCTGTTTGTTCTGTTAACGGCACTACTAATTTTGTAAATGTTTCCATAAAAAACGTAACAGTGAATCTAATTTTTGTGTTATAGGATACTAACAATAGAAACCTAGTAATTTCTAAAATCAGATCTGGCAACCCCGGCTCAGTCGGCCGGGGATTCCCCATGAACTATTTTATATATAAGTACTATAAGTATAATGAACCTCTGTGAACTGACTGACTCACTCGGCACTACGTATACATATTAGTATTACTAATCTGTGCTCGGCCGGCACTACTCGGCTCGGCTTCGCTTTATACACTTACAAGTTATGAAGAAAGAAAAAGTTATTAATTAAAAATTTATTGTGTCTATTCTCCATCGAAGATTACGATTACTTCCTTAAATTTAACGTCAAAGTTCTACATCAAAGGTAAGTGCAAAAAAAAACTATTATAATACAGTAACTTCGGCCTGTTTATCCGTTCGTTACATTTTGTAGTGAATATGTGTTGTGTGCGTCCAGGAAAATGTTGTCGAATTAAATTATTTTAGTATTTTAGAAAAATAATTGTGCAGATCGTGTACCTAATTTTTATTTTGTTGTGCACATTTTTACCCGACTGTAAGGAAGGGTTATGTTTTTAAATTTGTTGCGCTGATATTTTGAAGATTTTCACAAAAACTGTTTCTGCTGTAGGAACGTTTTAAAACGTCCCAAGCAAAATGTCATGTCTTATGGGATGTGCTGATATACATTTTAGCCACATACTTAGTTGTCAATTTGTTCTAAATGTTGCAATTTATCTTTAATAATTTATTTCTTTGGTTGCGAAGATTTCTGAAACGGTATTAGACGGATGCTTATGATTTTTTTGTATATTTTTCTTGTTAATTTGTTGTTATTTGTTTGATTAAAAAAATACAAATAATTAGTTTAAAAGTTATTTAGGTAAATAGATATTCTCATTAACCTCTAGCTCCTAGTATTTCGACTAAGAGCTCTAAAGATGCTTTGAAAATATTATTTTGCAGCCTTCAAATGTTTACAGAGTTTCATTAGCCTCCTCTAAATTAACGAGTTAAGTATGATGAAGTTTACAATAATTCAGTAGGGACCGCGCCATGTAGCGTAGATATTTCATCATCGATAAACCAAGATTCTTGTGGCTAAACTTTCAGATAATAATCTGAGTGTAACATTAATAGTTAGTTGTGGAATTGAACTTAACATGTGCAAAATTTCAGCGTAGTATATTTAATAAATAATTACATAATCGGAAAAGAATCATTCTGAAATGCAACCCTATCAAGTTTAGATGGTCACAGAAAAGCGGCTGTTTAGTGCATTGCGATATCTTCTTAAATGTAAAGTATATTAATCCTCGCAATTTCGGTACAGTGCCGTACATTGTAGTTAAATTAAATGCGTAAACTTGATCGGGTCGCATTTGAGAATGCCTCTTTTTCGATTATCTCGTTGATTACATAATATACTAGACTGAAAAGGCCACAAGGATCTTAGTTTATCGATGACCAAATTTCTACGCTGCGTGGCGCGGCACTAACTGAATTAAATTTCGTCATAACTTATTATATACAGGATTCTTATAAAACTTCACAAACATTTGAAGGCTTTTTTAAGCTACAAACACAAACTACAAAATATCTTTAGAGCTCTTATTCGAGGTACTAGAAGCTATTAATGAGAATATCTATTTACTTAAATAACTTTGGAATTGTTTATTACTTTTGCATTTTTTAAATCAAACAAATGACAACAAATTGACAAGAAAGAATATAAAAAATCCGTTTCAGTGATCCTGTAAAACCCCAAACGTTCCCCTAGCAAAATCTTGAATATCTTCACAAACAAAGAAAGAAGTTTTTCAAAATAAGTTGCAACATTTACAACAAATTGACAGCTTAATTAGTTGTAGCTAAAATGTATTTTAGTTTATCTGAAATATAAGAAACTGTTTTCGTGAAATAACTTTAAAATGATCAGCGCAACAAATTTAAAAATGTGCGCAACAATTACACGAGCTGGACAAATAATAGCCTAAAATATTTTAATAATTAAATTCGACAACTTTTTGCTGGGGGAATGCTCACAAAAGTGTTAAAGAAATAAGCGCACCTGCCAAGATAGGTACAGAAAAATTGTGTACAGCAAAGATGGTTAATGGTGGACTTAAAAATTCATGAGACGGATGGAAGGGGGGAGCGGCAATATGATCCCTTGTTCAACCTCCCTCCCTCCATCCCGAAATTGCAAAAAGGTAGGTAGGTACACAATATATATTTGACCGGTGTTTAGGCACGACACCCAAGGCCCGAGTGAAATGACTTTGCACTGCCCCCCCCCCTCCCTCCCGAGGTACTTAGGTGGTATCAAGTGACATGATTTGCACCGACCCCCCGTCGCGCGAGGTATGTAGGCGGTATCCAGTGAAATAATTTTATAATTTGCACCGTCCAGGTCCCATGGTCCCAAATGATTAGCATATACCCTCGTCGCGCGAGGTACTTAGGCGGTATCGGGAAAAGATAAACCCATGACGATGACGAAAATAGTATTGTTGTCCGGTCGCCGATAACAAGAGTTTCCTCTGCATTGTAATGATTTGATTTACTCATTGACTGGTAACTAGAATAGCTTTCCTTTTTGAAGGTATATTTTTATAAAACTACACGGACGAAGGCATAGACTAAATAGAGACAAGGAAATCCCCAAATGTGGTGTAAATTGTATTAAGAATTACTACTCTATTAATAAAACTTATTTTTCTTTATTGCTTCTTTACAGATAATGGCCAGCGTCTTAGAGCGGACAAGTAACTCTGTTAGAGTTCAAATAACAGGTAGTAGCATATATAGTGATTGGCAAGAAATTACTATTGGTGGCTCGGTGATATTTAAATGGAAATTACTTCATATTGCAAATACTCAATACTATTACACCCTCATAAAGTTTTGTAAAAGAAATTCTTCAGATAAAGTGAACTACATCGTCACATATACCCACTGGGAAACAATGGACACGTTGGATACAGCTGTGATGAGAGTCCACACAGACCACGTCGGAGTAGTCAGTGGCCCTGGTATTATATATTCGAACAATGTAAAGGAAGTTACTGTTGAAATAAGCACGGCTCAATCGAGTCCGTGTGACATTATTTACGATGATGCTGACTTCATGTTGCGTGGGGAGGACGGTTCAGTTCCCTTTCATAAAGTAGTCTTAGCCGCTCACAGTTCTGTGTTTAAAACGATGTTAGCTGGAGAATGGAAGGAGACATCTGAAGGAGTCATCGACGTCCCCGGCACGTCTAAAGAGATGTTGCAGCATTTAAAAAAGTATATGTATTTGGGAAAACTTCCTGAAAAACAAAATGAACAAATGGAATGTATTAAACAGCTGTTACTTTTGTCTTCATATTATTTAATAGAAGAATTGAAACTACGATGTATAAAAGAGTTGCGTTTTTTACTAAAACCAGAAAACGTGCCTGAAATGTCACAGTTTGCACTGGAAAACAAAATTCACCACCTCTTTGTCGAAATCCTGGATTGTGTAGCGATGGATGACATAGATCCGAATGAGGTACGAAAACATATAGATGGTGAAGATGCCACTGTACTTCAGGAGGAATAGCACCGATTTAAAGATTAACACACTGAACGTTAGTTTACACATTATGAGGGTATTGTGTTCTACTGCTATGGCCATGTCGCATTCTCGTGCACATAATTATAGAGTTAGATAAAAAGAAGGTGTAATGTAAACTCTGTGGTTGTCGAGACCTTTGTGGATTACGTCATTCCAATAAATCAGGGGAAAACTGCGTTTCATTATCGACAGAAGTACGACGAACACAAGTGTTCACTGTTGTTACAGTACTGTAACGACAATGAACCCTTGTGTACCCGAAACTTGTTTGATATTAAAACGCAGGTTTTCTCCTGAGCTAAGTATAAGTTATTTATAAAAATCACTCAGCACAAAATACCACTATATAAACGATACACTAAACCTGATGAAGTTCACTTGGGGCCTGGGTTTTTGTAATTTCGGAGGAGTGATAAACTTTTATGTGGTATAATTGACAAAACACTGGCCAAATATATACTGTGTACCTAGCCTACCTTTTTGTAATTTCGGGATGGGGGTTTGGACGCCCCGTCGGTACCAGAGTACGCCCATGACGTGTGCATCGTATTTATGATGCACATGCACGAGAACGCGACATGTGCCTCACAGTACCTTTTTATTGTCACATAGATCATAAGGAGGTTAACACCTTAGTAACGTAAATATATTTTCCTATCAAGTATAGTATTAAATTAAAATTATTAAAACCTGTTTATAACATATTTTTTTAATGTTTTTTTTTTTTACTCTGACAGGTAAAGGCCACACACATTCAAACAATCTCTCACCCTAAACGCATTTGACATGAATGATCACTTGCCCGTTGGTCTAGTGATTAGTGACCCTGACTACTAAGCTGGAGGTCGTGGGTTCGATCCCCACCCACTATAAAACTTTGTATGATGAGCACGATGGTGTCTGGGTGTTATTTATCTATAATATTATGTATGTATTCAGAAATATATAAGTAGGCTTATCTGTTGTCTGGTTTCCATAGTATAAGTTCTGCTTAGTTTGGGATCAGATAGCGTTGTGTGAGTTGTCTTAAAATATTGTTATTATTATATGGTTAAATTATCTGTTAGTATAAGTTGGATAAATAAAAAATAAAGTAGACATTTACCTTCTCCGTTCAGTCGTAGTTAAATAAATGACAATTAAAAACAACAGAACATCGAAGTTCGATGTTCTATTTTTTTTAATTGTATCAAACTAATAACGGAGAATCTACCTAATAACCTAACTGCTGTTCTTGTACACAAAACATTTGTCAAACGTTAGCCACATATTATCTTCCATATTAGCACACAGACGTAGAAAAAAAAGGTTTCTGTACTGTAACGAAATGGCACTTACTTAACAAAATTATAATATCCCGTTAAATACCTTTTTGTTTCCAATTTTTAAAGGCACACTGAGGCATTGTCGCATGTGGTGTGTGTTTAGGCGTACTAAATCACAATAGAGGCTCACTTTACATAGAGGCGCTATTCGCTCGGCCCTTTTTGAGCCTTTGACCGGTCATCTAGTTATTATTGTTGATCAAAGGTATTATTTATTTATTTATTTATTTATTTAAAACTTTATGCACAAAGTTGTACAAAGGTGGACTTAATGCTAAAAGCATTCTCTGCCAGTCTACCTTAGGGTGGTGTAGAAATGGAATGTGTGAAAGGTGCAGTAACCTAATTGTAAGAACTTCCTTATTATTCTTACATAATACACAAATAAAACAATATAACTATACAATACTATACATACTTACAAAAATACATATATACATATATACCTACATACATAACTATACAATAGTATACATACTTACAGCAATACATACATACATAAATAAATACATACATACAGACTAATATTTATGTTACTAATGTTGTGATGATTCAGCTGATCCATCAAGGAATAAAGTGCGTACCTTCCAATTAAAATTAAGGCGATTGGGTGCCATCCTAATTTCGGGGGGCAGGGCATTCCAGAGAGAAACAGATTGAACTATAAAAGAGCATCCGACGAATCCAGAAGAATGAGCAGGGCATAAAAGAAGTAGATTGTCGGAAGATCGAAGATCTCTACTGTGATTTGAGTGCAGGTACTGAAAGTAGGAAGTCAAGTAAGAAGGGGCAGTAGGAGAATTAAGAATAGAATAGAGTGTAGTGAGAGCGCGTAAACTATGTCGCTGGCGAATAGGGAGCCATTTAAGTTCGGAACGGTAGGAAGAAACATGGTCAAACTTACGAAGATTGAAAATGAATCGAATGCAGTTATTTAGAAGTCGGTCAAGTTTATTAAGGAGCTCTGCATTCAGGTCAAGATAGCATACATCACCATAATCAATCAGGGGGAATATTAGCGTTTGGACGAGCATTACTTTAGTTTTATAAGGAAGAAAGTTCTTGAGACGATATAACGCCCGCAAAGTACCCGTAACCTTTTGACTTACATTTGTTATTTGAGTATGCCAGTTGAGGGTGGTATCAAGGAAAATCCCGAGATTCTTAACCGAAGAATGTAACGCGATAATGGAGCCGTTAAATATGACAGGTGGTAATGTGTCGGTGTTCAATCGAGTTAAAAGGCGTTGACTCCCTATCACAATGGCCTGACACTTAGACGGATTTATAGTGAAACCAAACTTGTCTGACCAGGTCTTGACAGCGTTAAGGTCCCCATTAAGCTTAGTGATGGCCTCGGATATGTTATTCACATTGGCCTGGGCATATAACTGCAAGTCATCTGCGTAAAGATGGAACGCACACTGAAGGACATTAGTAATGAGATCGATAAAAATAGAAAATAATAGAGGAGAAAGAATACCGCCTTGAGGAACACCAGCGTCAAGATCGCGCCAACTCGATAAAGTATCACCCACGCGCACGGACTGCTGGCGTCCCCGAAGATAAGATAAGAACCAGTTTAAAGAACCTGCCGAGAACATCAGATGAGATAGGATAGAGAGTAAGATATCATGGCTAACAGAATTGAAAGCATTAGAAAAATCAACCAAAACTAAAACCGTAACTTTGGTATCATCCATGCTAGTTCTAATGTCGCCAGTTACTTTGAGAAGAGCAGTGGTGGTGCTATGTCCTGGCCTGAAGCCTGATTGAAACTGGTTCAACAAATTATTTCGATGCACAAAATGTGTCATTTGTTTATGCACGCAAGCCTCCAGCACTTTAGATAAAAACGGAAGAATAGAGATAGGTCGAAAATGATTAGGAAGAGTGGGATTTGTAATTTTAGGCAGAGGAATAACAAAAGCATATCGCCACGAAGACGGGTAAGTCCCTGAATCTAAAGAAAAATTGATGATGTGTGTTAAAGCAGGAAGAAGATGATCAAGAATGGGTATAATCATGCGACGGCTAATACCATCATTACCAACAGCATTCGATTTGATAGAAATAATTATCTTATTGATCTCGCCAGGTTCAACTGAAGAAAAGTGAAAGAAGTCTACGTTGGGGCGTTATTACACTATTACGAGTATTTTTATTTTTTCTTATTTTAAAAAAGATGACTCCCGCAGTAGGGTACAAGCCCTGTGTCGCGGGGTCTTTACAAACATACACAAAGTGGTGTCCAGTGTGGGAATCGAACCCATGACCTCTTGCGTAGCAGTCGGACACACTCCCACCGCGCTACAGAGGCAGTAAAAGTAAAGTATTAGTAGGTATTTACATTTAAAGTGGGTACTGTCTTGTTTGTTTTTGTGATTGTTAGTTATCGTTCAAACATAGAAAAATGTATTTTGCTTTATTGCAACAAGTAGAACCCAATAATGAATGTGAAGCAGACGGGGCAAGTTGATACATGGGGCGGGGCACATATATATCTATACTAATATTATAAAGCGGAAGAGTTTGTTTGTTTGCTTTGTTTGTTTGTTTAAACGCGCTAATCTCAGGAACTATTGGTCCGATTTGAAATTCTTTTTTTGTTGGATAGCCCATTTATCGAGTAAGGCTATAGGCTGTATAACATCGCGCTACGACTAATAGGAGCGGAGTAGCGACGTGAAATGTTGCAAAAACGGGGAAAATTTACGCATACGAAGTTGCGCGGGACAGCTAGTGTAGGTATATACAGCGACATTATACAAAAACAAAATGCAGTAGCAGAGTCAATTACATACAAAAAGTTTGGTGTCTAGCAAATTAAACATAGATTAGCGGAGTATATGCCATACATAAAATAGTACAGTATGATATAAGTGCGGTAAGTTGAAAATTACAGCCGAGGCGATGATGCTACAAGAAAGCAGAGGCTTTAATTACGTATGTCCTACGACCTTTAATAACATGTTTGCGAGGAAATAAATATCATTATCAAATAAAACGAATACAGCCAAAAGAAAAAGCGCGAACTAAATAGCGGGGAGTTGTAAAAATGGCGGCAAATTGTCATGTCGCTATTTTTACAGCAATAATAAATAATAATAATAAATTCTTTATTTGCACAAAAGTTGGTACATCTGTGGTCATAAATTATTAAGTTCTTACAACTTTAGTCAATAGTGACATGCAAATATTATTTCATTTAAATAAGATTTCTGCTGAATTTGTTTCTTATTACCATACGCATAATACGAAAAAAATACATTATTTTTTTTTAAATTAATTACACAATATGAATAATTGTTCTATAAAATTACAAATTGGTAGGTCCATTTATCACATTTATGTCAAGAAATAAAAATTATAATAACACATGGCATAACAATTTTTCTGTAACAATGTGGTTTTGGGCACCCTAGTCAAAACAATTTTTGCTGGATCGCGAGTATTTCTAGGATATTTTTCTCTAGCCAAAGTGAATATACTCATGTGTTTTTTTACAAATTTAGCAGCTCCGCGTTTAAAGTGTAAAACAGTGTTAGATATACTTGAAATACGTGATAACTGGACAAGAACGAGACTTTGTGATTGAAAGAAGAAAACTAGAAAGAAATTATACTTGAAACTGGCGTATGCACATAATGTGCGAGCCATAATCTCTACCAATTAATATTGGAGGGAAGAGGAAAAAAAAATACAAGACACAAGACACCTGTACTCTAAATTTCATTAATTTAGGTACAATGTGTTGTTTTTGAGTAGAATGCCTGTAATATACGGACAGACAGACAGACGGACGGACAGGACGTAACTAAAGGGGTTCCGAACCCTAAAAAACACCGTTTCAAAGTTTTCAATAAATCTCGCTGAAATTGGAATATTTTAAATATTAATTTATTTAAAGGCATTACTAATTTTGTAATTGTTTCCACAAAAACTTGGCAATGACTGGCAATGAGTTTAATTTTTCTGATGTAGTATATTGAAACCTCTAGCTCTATAGAGTTGCTAAAGAAAAGTTGGTAAAGAAACCAACTTTTCTTTAGCAACTCTATCACAATAGTTAAAGGGGCGTCTAAACGGGCCATTCTTTACGGCAATTTGTGGCGGCACTATTGACAACTAATTGCTCGGCCAATAATGGCAATATGTCTACAATTGTATGGTGTATGATCCAGTCTCCTAAACGGGCTACACAACCCGGCAACAACAAAATAGAGCGCGACTGAACCACAAAATTGGTCGGGCAACATTGTTGAAAATCGATCGCTCAGCGATCGTCTGGCAATCCTCAAATTAATAATGGAGAGTACTGCCATGTTGCCAGCCACAGCATTGCCGCCACAAATTGCCGTAAAAAATGGTCCGTTTAGACGCCCCTTATGAAATATGTAATTACGTCTCATAATGTGAATGTTATTACTCCTTAAATCACACTAATATTAGTGACGAAAGTTTGTGAGTATGTGAGTGTGTATGTTTGTTACTTCTTCACGTCTAAACGGCTGGAGCGATGTTAATAAAATTTGGTATGGAGTTAGCTGACTCCCTGGATTAACACATAGGCTAATAAACCGCGAGTAACACCGCAGGGCACAGCTTATAAAGCACAAATATCCTTTAATTAGTTTAATAAGTATATGTAATTAAGTAAATTTTATATTCAACTTTATTTTATTTTTCAATTGTAATAGTTATATATAATTTTAATTGTTAATATTCTGCTCTGTACCTACTAAGTGTAGTAGGTGTACAAAATAAGTTCTTTACACAAATTAGTCCCAATACATTGTACCTTACGGCATGCAAAAAATGTATAGTTAATGCATGATGTGATCTCTGTAGTCGAAAAAACTCAGGGCCCAATAATGTTACGCATGTTTAATTGAATGCTGTGGTTTTTTGTTTGAGACCCAAATAAATATAAAAAAAAACCTGATCAATTTTTAAAATCAGATCTTGCAGCCCCGGCCCAGACGGCCGGGGATTCCCCGTGAACTATTTTATAATAAACTCTCTGTACTGAACTTGTATCTGTGAACTAAGTCTGACTCACTTGATCCAGGCTTCCCAACTTAGGGCTTTTAGCCCTAAATTTAGGGCGGAAAAATGCTAATAGGGCTGTTTTTAGGGTTCAAAAAAATTTAGGGCTATTTTTAGAGTCATCCATGCCTCTAAGAATAGCCCTAAATTTTTTATAATAATAATCCATGCATCGCAAATTTGACTGACCAAAATGAGTAAAAGAGCTAAATGTCTGTGCTACAGCTCAAGCCACAGACATTGCCAATAAAAAACGTGCTAACATTTTTATCGGAACTCTCGCTCGCACTTATAAACCTAATGGAACTGTATAGAAGGTATGAGGGAGAAGGTTCGAACGACTACGAGTGTAATGGCTCAAGTTTTAGTACACATTAAGTACGCAATAAAACGAAGTGATTACTTACTCTGTGGTACACAAGATAAAAAATCTCTTTGACGTACACCATCATTGCCGGTAAATTAAAATATTTTAGGCAGAAAACATTAGGGGAAAGGGGGGCATAGTGGGGTATCTAATATATTATGTGTAGTTTTTCTGCTAATAGTGACGTTATATTTACTGCAAAGGCTTTTTTTGGTTAATTGACATGTTTATCATTATTTGGCACCCCATTTTCTTCTTTAGTAGTAACAGTTTAGTTAATAAAACGATATAACTCCAAAGTGACGATTACCCCACTTTGCCCCGTATAGTGGGGCAAAGTGGGGTATCAGGTGGGGCATAGTGGGGTATTTTAATTGAAATATACCAATGCTTTTTGTTATCAAAATATAATATTTTAACTCTTATAAGTTGGCAAAATAAAATCAAACATTCAAAATCAACATAATTATCAAATCAACATATCAAATCAAAATGTCAAAACATAAAATTAAATTAACATCTTTTATAAACCAAAATTATAGATCTTTACTTAAAAATTATAAAACATAAAACAAATAAACATCAAAAACCCTTCTGGTCATTAATCAACAATGCATAGGGCACATACATGTGTGGTTTCGTCATCCTCATCATCTTCTCCTGCGCAAGAGCAATGTGCCCAACGATTGCACTTTATGCATCTTATCCAACCCTCCGTTGACTGAGACCATAAGTAACCACAGTAAATGCATTCAGCATCTTCATCTCCTACGGTTTCCTTTTCCTTTTTTTGTTTTTTTACTAATTTGTTCTTTCTATTCTTTGGTTTATTAGGGTCTAAATCAATAGTTTTGCTGACTTTCCTTTTCATTTCCTTACTCTCTTTGGTAGCTTTCAGTGCAATAAGCTCATTTTTATAAGGCGATTCTGTGAGAATTGCTGTTTTCCCTCTTCGTCTTACAACCCTCTGTGTTGTACGGTTTTCCTTCGGCACAGGCAAAATTTGCTCAGGGGATGTTAAAAAAGAACTTATTGGTGGATCAGTCATCCAGGAACATCCTGGCGGTGGACAATCCTGTCTAGATTCTGGAGATCTTTGTTCTTGGGTCGTGAGATTTGTAGTTGACTCTGTAGGCGGAGAGACATTTTGTGAATCATTAGATGCTGTTAACTCTGTTAAGCATGGGTTTACCTCTGGATTTTCTGGATTATTTGTGGTTTCAGCTGGTGCAAAATCTGCGTCAGTAAAAACATTTCGATCCATAGGCCAGATTCCTGTCGCTCTAAATGCATTTATCGCGGTTGACATCGTGGATGCAGCTACAAATGCTAGACCGAATAATGTTGCTGTCTGGAATTGGGTCACTACACGACCTGGGTGGCTTCTTAACCATTTTTTCACTTCGTTCCCGTAGTAAGTGCTAAGTGGCTTCATAAAAGCTACGTCTAATGGCTGCAGACGATGAGTACAGTGTGGTGGGAAACATAATAAAATCACTCCATTTTCGCGGGCCATATCTATCACCTCTATGGATTTCACATGTGTCGCATGTCCATCTAATAGCAAAAGTATTGGATCGTCTTTAGTAGCGTGTGACCATTCTATAAACCTCTTTAGCCAGAGTACAAAAAGATGGCTTTGTATCCATCCTGATTCATGACATTCTCCCCAAGATCCAGCTGGAGCCCCGTCAAGTAATTCTGGTTTCATCCGCTTTCTCGGGAAAATAAATATGGGAGGCATGTAATTACCGACAGCATTGAAGCAAACAATGGTCGTCATTAATTTACCTCGTTCTGCAGAAGTAATAGTTCCTACTTGCCGTTTGCCACACGATGCTAGAATTTTAGAATGGCTCTTAGGTACGGTTGAAACACCTGTTTCATCGACATTATAAATACGCTGTGGATTTAATTTATACTTGTCGTAAATATTCTCCAGAAGATCAAAAAAATTGCCAACAGCTACTCGGTTGAATCCCATACTTCTGGCTGCGGAGGTAGGTTCAGGCTTTCTGTAGCTAACATCTCGATGACGTTTTAAAAAACCTTTAAGCCAGTCTATTCCTGCCAAACCGTTCTGTGTATTAAACCTGTGTTCAATTTTATTTTTTTCGGCTAATGAAAAGGCAAGTTTTCTAAGTTCCTGTGATGTAAGACCGTAAAATCTCTCTTCCATTATCTTAATATAACTTACAAGTTCTTTTTCTTGATTAGGAGAAAATACAGTAGTGTAATGACCTAACTTCTTTACAAACACAGTGTTGTCTGGATTAGCCCTATATTTTGCCACATACCGTTCAAGTGTAGTTTGTGGTACACCGTGTGACTGTGCAGCTTTTTTGTAGCCCATTTCTCCCGACACCACACAGTGTACTGCTTTTTCCATAGCCTCCATAGACCAAGAGTGTTGAATAGTTTTCTTTTTATATGTTCGAACCATTGTGACTGTAACAATCAAATGTTTGATTAAATAACCTTGATAATTATAGATTAATACGAGTAATGTAGGACATAAAACTCTTTGACGATTGACTACCCCACTATGCCCCATCTAGCATACCCCACATTGCCCCCACGTGTATTAAAAAATAAAATATTAACACATAAGTCTTACCTTTTATTTTAATCCAATTTGTTTTTGTATACTTATTTAAGTTGTAGTTTACAGCCAAATGGAGCACACAATCCAAAACAAAATATTACTAGAACATATCAATGTATCGTCATAAGATTAACAACATTTATTTAACAAATACGCGTTATTATTACTTTGGCTGCGAGCGCTCTAACCGGCGACGCGACTGCGTGTAACGTAAGCGAAGGTCATACGACGACTAAACACCAATCACAGCGCGTCATTTGAATCGTCGAACGTCTGTTTCTTTAACGAATGTTGTTGCTTCCCCGCTATGCCCCGCTACCCCACTATGCCCCCCTCTCCTATCAGTTACAGTTATATAATGTTAACATGTATGACTTCCGGAATTCCGGAAGTCATACATGTTAACAAAACCCTAAGTTGGGAAGCCTGGCCTATTGTAACTTAGGTGAATTACAAAGCAACCCACTAAAAAATGAGAATTATAAAACTTTTTAAAAAAAAATATCACCGACTTCTAAAATAAATACAAGGCAACTAAAAAGCAATAAATAATATACCTAGAATAACAAAAACAAATTAAACATTTTGAAGTTGGTGCCATGAAATAGTAGTCTTTGTGTTTTATTCGGCAACAACTTCAAATTGTTCAATTGAAACGCCAAGTCGAGACTTAAACGACTTATTAACGATTATTGACATTGTAGATATTTAATTAATAAAAAGGTGAAAGTAAGTTATATTTTATTTACCTTAATAGAAGGGGAACATAAGCAATACCCTTGTATAGGTATACAATATAGGGATTTTTTTGGGGCTTTTGAATATTGATTTAGGGTTATTTAGGGGTATTTCATCTTGATCTTAGGGCAATTTGTTTTTAGGAGTTGGTAACACTGACTTGATCGTCGCCGTCGCGTTCGGTCGGCAGTCGGCATTACTCAGCTGTGTTTCGCTCTCTAACAGATGACAGATCTTACAAGTTCTGAATCTGAAGTTTATTGTAGTTATCTACATAAAAAAATATTGTAACTATTCTCCATCGAAAATTACGATTAGTATTTACTATCATCAAATTAACGTCGAAGTTCTACATCAAAGGTAAGTGCAAAACATAACAAAACTATTTTAATAAAGTATGTAACTTCCGTCTGTTTATCTGTCCGATATATATGTTTTTGTTGTATAAAAGTGGTACTGTATAAGAATAATGTGAGGTTTAAAATTATGACATTTAGTTAACCTACATTACTTTTTACCTTGGTAACCAACTTTCACAGCATGAACTGCGGCAAAAGTAAGCTCTTTTATAACCTGCCTAGATTATATGGTACAGTTGGATCAACGAGTGGTTGCGCAGATGCATTTTTTGGAAGTAAATGGTGACAGGAAGCGGGGTTCGGGGCGGTAACTAAACCAAGAGAATTAGATATGCGATTACGCATTACATTGTCATAATTAGTATTATTAACTCATGTTTTTTGTAATTATTTTCGTAAAGAAATGGTTTTTCAAAGTTTCTTTAGTATTTACTGTAACTGTTCTAAATTTCAACTTTTATGAACTCATATAAATAGTATTTTTTAATGTTGAATTAAAATTTTGTTAGTATTTTTAATCGAGTAAACGTAATTAATCGTTTTCATAAGTAATTTTAGGGTCACATCTCTATGACATGCGCGAAAGTGATAAGAATCTAACTTCAATCCGGTCAAGTTACGTTGATACTGCTGTGCAATATGTAAAGCTATGTCATAATATTTGTTCCAAACATGTGTACTGTCTTACAGCAAATACTCAGGCCGCAGCACAGTACGCGGTATAACTTACATTTTTTATCATACGCGGCTAATGTTAAACTAAGTTCATACGCGGCTAATGTTAAACAAGTTTATTTATTTCTTCTGTTCCCTGTTATTAATTTTGTGTTATTTGTGTCTGTTTTGTTTTTCTTTTTGTCTATTAATATTTTTATTATTTTTCCTTTATATTCAATTTTTTTTTTTTGTTTTTGTTTTTCTTCTGCATGACTGATATAATAATGTCTATGTGTCTCCGTGTACTAAATAAATATATTTCTATTCTATTTCTATTCTATTCTATTCTAATTCAGTGCCCCTACAAAGGCGGTCATAACAACATCACCCAGAATGCGGATTATTCTGGGTGATGTTGTTATGACCGCCTTTAGTTTTTATTATTTTTAATGATGTTTACTATTATACAAATATAAATTAGTTAATTTGCAATATTTTGGCGTTATTTTTTTTTTAGAAATGTTTTGCAAAACATTCTTTAATCTGTGGATGTCAAAAAATAATAATACGGTATTAATATAGGTAAATATGAGTAGATAATAAAGGTTATTTGTATTAGCCGTATTTCCAATCATTCTTTGATTAGGTAAAATAAGTAGAGTTTTTTGTTTGTTTACACGCGGTAATCTCAGGAACCGAATTGAAAAATTCTGATAAAACTGTTGGATAGCCCATTTATTGAGGAAGGCTATAGGCTATATAACATCAAGCTACGACCATTAGGAGCGAAGCAGCAATGAGAAATGTAGCAAAAACGGGGAAAATTTACGCAGACGAAGTTGCGCGGAACAGCTAGTATTTTAATATAATCGACATTATATTAAATAATAATTTTAATTTTATTGAGTTCATATAATACCTATTTATTTCAATGTACCTACTACCGTTCTTTTATAATTTTGTTCAATGTTGAGTTTCATTCATAATCCCTACTAATATTTATATAAAAGTGAATATAAGTTTGTTTGTTACGCTTTCACGCGAAAACTACTCAACCGATCATCATGAAACTTTGTACACATATTCTTGGAGATATTAGAAGTAACATAGAATTATAAAAAAAGGGGAAAATTTACGCAGACGAAGTTGCGCGGGACAGCTAGTATTTTATAAACTACACTTACTTACAATGAATTTTAACAAGATAAACCTATTTAAAATTTGCATGTCGGAATACCAACTAAGAAAATATATGAGGAGTATTTTTTATTTATGACAACAAACTTTATACCATATTTCTGCAAATAAAGAATTAATAATATTAATCTTGTCTATATAATTCTTAACTAATAGTATTAGTATCTAACCTCAAATACCTATGTATTGTATAACTACTTATAACTAAACGCTGCGCTGACTACATTCCAGAGGCGTCCAATCATTCGACCGCACGATCGGTCCTTGTCGCGCGACCTTGACGACCTTGTACTTATGTGCATTTTTTATTGTACATGTTGTAACTTAGCGCTAGTTTATTACAAATTATTTTACACAGAAGAAAAATACAACTAAAATCATAAACCCAGACCAAAACTGCCGGCGAACATCTAACATATTATTGTTTATTTTATTATATACGATAGAGTCGCCACGTATTGCCCGAAGACCGATATGCCTACCTCGTTCACCGATCATAATCGAATACCTCTGTAAGTAGTGCCATTGTTACTATAATAGGTGATCTTGTTATTGTTCTTGTAATTTTTTTTTTTTAGGGTTCCGTAGCCAAAATGGCAAAACGGAACCCTTATAGTTTCGCCATCTAAGTCGGTACGTCCGTCCATCCGCAGCTTAGCTCAGAGACTGTTAAAGCTAGAAGGCTGTAATTTTGCATAGATACACACAGATACACTTATTAATTAGGCAAAGTGAAAGAATAAAATCTTGAAATATATTTTTTTAAGATTATCTTCATGTTATCATCATGGTATCATTATGTTTATAGCATCTATAAACATATGAATTTGTAATATATGTGTTACTGTGAATGTCCTAAATTAGTGAATCTTATGATTCACCACAATAATAATTATCTTCTGTGGTCAAATGCTTGAACGGTCTAAGAACCTACTTTACAATATTAGGTACGTTTTGATATCAATCTAGAAATCATAATTTGGTACATTATTTTGCTCATAATCAACATTTACCAAGTCGTCGTGGTGTATGTTAATATTCCCCGGTGAATAACTGAAATTATCGCGAAAATAATATGCATTAAAGTATCGATATATTTTTGCCACTATTAGTGGACGACAGTACCTGTTTTCTATTTTACATACATCGTCTAGAACAGATGTTTCTAAATCCAACTGTATGCAGCCAGCAACCTATATTCGACTGCCTCTGTGGCGCGGTGGGAGTGTGTCCGACTGCTACGCAAGAGGTCGTGGGTTCGATTCCCACACGGGACGGACACCACTTTGTGTGATCCACAAATTGTTGTTCTGGGTCTGGGTGTACTTTGTGTCCGTGATTTGTATATTTGTAAAGTCCCCCTTGACACAGGGCTTGTACCCTATTATAATTATTATATAATAATAAAAATATATATATAAATTTTGATGGACTCATTGGTCAAAGGTTCTCTCGGTCGACTGACACGCGATCAAACGTACAAACAAGGCATATGACCCTTTGTATTCAGCAAAAAGTTCAGCCGAGTCCTAGCTTAAATCTAAGATAGGTATATATTTTTGGCAAAAATCTCACGTCCATTTTAATAATAATAATAAAAATAATAAGTTTATTGATCATTAAAAATATTGTACATTGATTGGTTACATAGTTTAAAAGTTTATTATATATTTAATTTTCTTCAATGGTATTGGGTGCAGCTCTGCGCTCCTAACTAGGTTACTGAGTAACCTGTATGAATTTTGTAACATCATTTACAGAAATCAGAAATTTCCGTCTGTTCTGTCGACATTTCCGTTGCTGCTGTAAATTTTCAATTGTGAATATGTTTTGAATAAAACATTTTACAAGTGTTTTACTAAACGTCTATGTTTTAATTTCCATGGACCCCTAAAATATATATTTTTTTAAAGATAACTAGCAATTTGGGATTGTCGTTCCACATTACTAGCAATCCTGTTAACCCCTCCAGCTAAGCTCAATGGCTTGTGTTAGTTCACGTCGGTAGTATAATGGGTAGGATTCGAACCTGCGACCTTACGATTGCGAGACCGATGATCCATTAGGCTACCGTCGCTTCATTACATAAAATCTTTAAAAAAGTTCAAAATGTTGGTATGTTTTTAAGTTTATTTTGTTCCTAGTTTTCTTCTTTGAATCACAAAGTCTCGTTCTTCTCCAGTTATCACGTATTATAAGTGTATTTTACACGTTAAACGCACAGCTGTGGAAATATGTCATGTCATGTCAGTTGGCCCCCATTTTCACAACTCCCGTGCGTTTATTTACCTAAGCACAAAATACACAGCACACCAAATACAGCGTAAACAGGCTGAAGCACACATAGACGTTCATATAGGTACATAGATCTCGGTAAAAAATTGACTGGGTCGCACTAAAAAAATATCAAAATGACCTTTTTTTAAATACACACGGACTAAGGCACTAAATAGAGACAAAGAAAACAACAAATGCGATGTAAATTGTATGTATTAAGAATTACAATCATTACTTTAGAAGAAACTTACTAATTTTTTAATGCTTCTTTACAGACCATGGCCGGCGTTGTGAAGCGAACAGGTAACTCTGTTAAAGTTCAAATAACAGCTGTTTCCAGATATAGTGATTGGCAAGAAATTACTGTTGGCGGCTCGGTTATATTTTCATGGAAAGTATACATGACTTCAAGTAACGATACATATTTATGTTTCATTAGAATTTGTAAGAAAAACCCATCAGATAAAATTAACTACATCGTCACATACACCCACTGGGAAATTATGGACAAGATGGATACAGCTGTGATGAGCGTCCGTACAGACCACATCGGAGCGTATTATGTAGGTACTTTACGGTATAGCTACACAAATGAAGTTACTGTTGAAATAACCACGGTTGGATCGAGTCTATATGCCACTATTTACGATGACGCTGAACTAACCGACTTCATGTTGCGTGGGGAGGACGGTTCAGTTCCCTTTCATAAAGTAGTGTTAGCCGCTCATAGTTCTGTGTTTAAGACGATGGTAGCTGGAAAATGGAAGGAGACAACTGAAGGAGTCAGCGACGTCCCCGGCACGTCTAAAGAGATGTTGCAGCATTTGAAAAAGTATATGTATTTGGGAATACTACCTGAAAAACATAATGAGCAAGTGGACTGTTTAAAACAGCTCCTACTTTTGTCTTCATGTTACTTAATAGAAGACTTAAAACTACGCTGTCTAAAAGAGTTGCGTTTTCTAGTCACAAAAGAAAACGTATTTGATATGATACAGTTTGCAACGGAAAACAAAATTAACCGGCTCCTTATTAACATCTTAGATTGTGCAAACATGTGTGACGTAGACCTGAAAGAGGTACAAACATATCTAGAAGTTGAAGATGCGACTCTTCTTTAATTAATGATTCTGATTCATTCACTGAGCGTTAGTTGAGTGACTTGTACCTACCAATCACTGACTGTTACAGTGGTATTATGTTGGTACCTTTTGTCACATTATCACATAGATTTTAAGGACAATAACGCTTATGAACATAAGTACTTATATATTTTTTAAATTTAGTATTGAAGAAAATTATTGAAACATGTACCTATAATGTGAAAACTTCTTTAGCGTCGTTGTGTACTTAATTGTGATGGGTAAAAATGTTAAACTCACGTCAGGGCATGCGACCTGATCGAAAATTTGTAAGACGGAGGGAGAGTAAGCTTTCTGAGAGATATACTTTTTAATGTAAAATAATTGTAATAGTTCTGAAGTGTTAATTTTTTTATGTAATATTAATTGTCATGTTTGTGTACAACAGCGCAATAGATGAATATTCTATTTAACCACATAAATTATAGTACATTTAAACTGATAAATAAAGCAATTCGTGCGAAATTATTTCCTCACCATTCCAAAATATTAAAAAATGTACAACCCGTTGTTTTTTTTCTACATCAATGTGTCTTAACAAATTAATATTTATTAGACTAGCAACGAATATTCGGCTGGTATTCGGTATTCAGCCTGTTGGACTACTTTTATCCTATTCGAGCCGAAGTCCGAATACTTGAAAAGATAATGTCTTATGAAAGTAAACAAGATTTTGAAAGTGCGCAACTGAATCTTGTCATAATCACTCACACATGCGCGGCGCGCTCATAAATGTCCGCCGCACATGCGCGTTTCTTATTTAAATATTTATTTAATTATCCCCATAAACCATTATGACAAGATTTTGACAGTTCCGCATGGGCTAGACACGAAATAAAGACCGTGAATAATGACCCTGTTAATTACTGGGATTCGTTCTAGTCTTTCTGCATAAATGTGTCATAAACGAATATTTATTAGACTTGCAACGAATATTCGGTTGGTATTCTATTCGGCTACTTTTATCCTATTTGGTCGAATTCCGAATACTTGAGTTGATAATGTTTTCGTGTGGGTGGATGAATCTGTTTAGTACTGGAATTTGTTACTATCTATACTAATATTATAAAGCTGAAGAGTTTGTTTGTTTGTTTGTTTATTTAGTTGTTTGTTTGAACGCGGTAATCTCAAGAATTACTGATCCGAATTGAAAAATTCTTTCACTGTTGGATAGCCCATTTATTGAGGAAGGCTATAGGATATACAAAATCACACTACGACCAATAGGAGCGGAGCAGCAATGAGAAATGTAGCAAAAACGGGGAAAATTTACGCCGACGAAGTTGCGCGTGACAGCTAGTTATCTATACTACTAGTATAGTATTATATTATCTGTGTCTATACTAATATTATAAAGCAGAAGAGTTTGTTTGTTTGTTTGTTTGTTTAAACGCGCTAATCTCAGGAACTACTGGTCCGATTTGAAAAAATATTTTTTTTGTTGGATAGCCCATTTATCGAGGAAGGCTATAGGCTATATAACATTGCGCTACGACCAATAGGAGCGGAGAAGCGACGAGAAATGTTTCAAAAACGGGGAAAAAATACGCATACGAAGTTGCGCGGGACAGCTAGTATAAATGATAAAGTTCTAAAGAAGATGCTCAAGTGGTCGGAAAGGTACAGTATAACATCACGCTAAGACTAATAGGAGCGGAGTAGCAATAAGAAATCTTACAAAAACGGGGAAAATTTACGCAGACGCAGTTGCGCGGGACAGCTAGTTATAATATATAGCTCGGTGGTTTTTCTATATAATAATAATATATAGCTCGGTGGTAATTCGAAGCAGTACTTCCTAAGATTATTATGTTAAAACAAACAAACTCTTAAGCTCTTTATTATATACTAGCTGTCCCGCGCAACTTCGTATGCGTAAATTTTCCCCGTTTTTGCAACATTTCACGTCGCTACTCCGCTCCTATTAGTCGTAGCGCGATGTTATATAGCCTATAGCCTTCCTCGATAAATGGGCTATCCAACAAAAAAAGAATTTTTCAAATCGGACCAGTAGTTTCTGAGATTAGCGCGTTTAAACAAACAAACAAACTCTTCCGCTTTATAATATTAGTATAGATATAGTTAGTGCAGTGTTAGTTCCGTTTTTATTGACATAAAGACCAGGACTGCGCCATCCTTTTCAATTAAAAAGTAAAAATTGACTGCAAAGCGTGAAAGAGAGATAAATCGTGCGGCCTTTGACAGATATTGCCTACAAAGTAGCGTTGTCTCTTTCTAGAGGTGGTCAATTTTGTGAAGTTATGGCGCAGTCCTGTTCTCTATGTCAATGGTCTAGATAACAGGTTTTCCTGGGAGAATTCACCCCCATGGAGATAGAGTAAATCTATGTCTATGGTTTTTAAATTGTCAAATGAAGAATAAAGTCTGTGACGTTTTTATGTTACGGTTGCCAGTAAATGAAAGTAGTTCCATTCGTTTTCAGCAAAATGGAGCTGTTTTTTAAAAAACTGACCAGATCAGTAATTTAATCCTTACTTCAATATCTATATCTATATCTATACATATAATAAAATTGTAAATTTCACGTGTCTGTACATGGCCGAACTTAGTGAAAAAAAATATGAGGAAATGTTCGAAAAGAGTATTTAAACACTTTGCTGCATTTTTAGAAATGTCTGTCTGTCTGTCTGTCTGTTTGTTTGAACACGCATCACACAAAAACTACCGGACAGATTCGGTTGAAATTTTGCACGTGCAATCTAATAGATCCAGATTAACATTTAGGCTATAAATTATCACGCTTTTTCCCATAGGAGCTAAGCAGTAAGGGATAATGTCTGTAGCTATTTTTCATTATAAAACAGTAGCTACTTGGCGGATCTTTATGAAAATTTGCAGTTTTATAGTAAATACTTTAGGACATTATTTACACTATGAATCATCACGCTAACGTCTATGGGGAACGAGTAGCAACGTATTTTTTGTCGCACCATAATGGTTTATCACAAAATTTTCCACAATTAGACATTATCTATAATTCTAACCCATGGCATACATAACTTCACGCTAAAACTATAAGGAGCTAAACACAACATTTTTAAGTTTCATAAGAACAGTTATTTTGACGTGGTATGTAGCGAACAGTATAGCCTCGAAGCTATGCTAGCGGACTTTGACGACGAAGTCCCAGGCTCGAATCTGTTATCTGATTATGTTTTTCTCTATATCTTTATCCTTTTTTAATATTTTTCTCAATGTTTTGTTTTTTTGACCATAGGTAACTTATTTACTTTGGTTAATATTTTTTTATATTAAAAATCAAGTGAAATATACACCTAGGTAAGATATTTATAGGTATTGCATGCACTGCTGAGAGTAATTAATTAATCGTAGTAGAAATGAAAAACAATATTACATTACAATTAAAAAGTATTTGACATTTTCCAGAATTTATGTGTTCATTGCTAAAAAAAGACATCACGTAAAAAAAAAAACATGCAGCGCCATCTATGAAATCAAATTGTTCACCGTGATCAAATAATTCCATAAGAAGAAACTTCACTGGTTTTGAAAGTAGATGGCGTTGTATTCAATAATGTTCTATATTTAGTAAAATAAGTTTTAAAATTAAAATTGCTATCATTTTTAGAAATGTTTGTCCGTCTGTCCGTTTGTTTAACCACGCATCACACAGGTGCATCGAGGATCATGTTTTGGGGTTATGGTTGGAGATTACGTGTGAGTAGTTCGGGCGACGGGAGGAGGGGAGTGGTTGGTCATTGTCTGTCAACGCGGACCAAATGTATGGCGAAGGCTTGAAAATTCATGAGCCTGAGGGTGCATGTCTTTTTTTTCTTACTTGCATCATTGTAATGTAAGACAACATATAAAAACACTCCACAGAGTATAAATTAATGTTTAAAAAATCATTGACCGCTAATGGTAACTTATTTGAAGGCTACCCATAGATTAGTATGTGCCTTTGGAGATATCTGACATTTTCGCGGGCATGACACACATGACACGCTCTGTGTTTGTTTACTAAAGTGTTACAGCAGTTTTATATGCATTTCAGTTGTAAATCTTTGCAGACAAAGGAAAATCCTGAATAAAACATTTTTTAAGTATTGCGTTGTAACACTATATGAAATACACCCATAATAGCCAAAATGGCAAAACGGAACCCTTAGAAAGACCCTTAAACCCAGCTTAGCTCAGAGACTATTAGTGCTAGAAGGTTGCAACTTTGCATGAATAAATTACTTAAGCCGCTAAAAATGAAAGAAAATCATTCTTTTTTAAGGGTACCACCTCTCTTATATGTAAAGTGGGGATGATTTTTTTTTCTCACCTACCCCATCGTGTGGTATATCATTAGATAGGTCTTTTAAAAAGCGTTAAGGTTTTGTGAAGACTATTTTTAGATTTAAGGATTTCTTTGTGTAATATTAGGCTTTATAGTGAACATTTTTAGAGTCAAGTGTCCCCCTGCCTGCTAAATGGTTGATGTTGGGTAGTTGATATAAATACTAAAATTATAAGGAAAATGATCATATTTAAGTACTTAGGCTTTACAAGTTTACGATCACATGGGAAGTAACAAAATTTTCGTACAAATTCTATTCTACGTTATGCCTACTTATTACCTAATAATTTTTATTAGGTAATAAGTAGGTATAACGTTGAAAGAATGAAACAAAAACAACAGAAAACCCACTTCTTAAGCCGCACACCAAACTAACTATCTAAAAGAATAGTACAGAACAATTTTTATTTAGTACACAGATGACACATGTATAGACATTATTATAATTTAACAGGAAAAGTCATGCAGAAGATAAAAAAAAACAATAAATAAAACAGTAAAATAATAAAAATAACAATAGACCAAAAGAAAACAGACCCAAATTAATAACAAAAAACACAATTAACGAATACATAGAGTCTGTATTTGGTACTTAGGTATTTATTTTCCCAAAGCTTTTGGATGTTGAAGCTATTAATAGATGAGTTTAAGACGATTCTCCGCTGCTGAATCATATTGCGGGTCACCCGACAGGACTGTTTCCAACATATTTTCACAGAAGTTATTTCGTAACATAAACTACCTTAATTTAAACCCGACTTTCACGCGAACGAAGTCGCGGGCACAGCTAGTAAAAAATAAAATATTCTTTCTTGGGGAAAAAATAGGACCTAGGTACTAGCCACAGAACTAACAAGACTTCCTCGAAAACCCCACCAAACATCAAAAATATAACGAAGCTATAAATTCTCTTTGGAGGGAACTCTCCTACATAATAATCTATGGAACGCTGCATTTATTTCTAGAACTTGTCCTCACGGTAAAACGTACCTAACCTGAGAAAGCTATTCCTAAAAATAGAATAATTACTTCTACTATTCAAGTATGCTTTCTGTTAAAAGATTTATAATAAATTCCTCGTCCATATAATCAAAGATTACTACTACTAACGAATCTATGGTAGATATTCTCCATCAAGATTACTATTACCAACTATCATCAATTTTATGTTGAAGCTCTACATCAAAAGTAAGTGAAATAAAACTAATAAAGGTTAACCTACTCATGTAACATCCAACTTCTGTATAGTTTTATTAAATAGGCAGGTATAGAAGTAGCTTGAGGCTTGGAATAGAGGAAGAACCAGGCCATTGTTTTCTTCCTTTTGATATCAGAATTACTATTTTATATTTAATCATTCGTTACAAGTACTTTGGCCAATATTTAAGCACATATAGTTTTTACCTTTGTTGTAAGTAGATGCTCCTACTATATTGTACCCACTAAGACTGATTTTGGTTTATCTCATGTTTCAACTTTTTGTTTAATTTGCATCAGTCCTATAGCATGGTGTATAGTATATTAGTCGCAACACGTTACTCCCATATCAAGTTTATGAACATTAAAACATTGTAAAATTGCCAATTTGAAAAGAGTGGCCACGAGTTTTTATTGCCAGGTTCTTTTTTCCGGCTTTACCTATTGTTTGCGAACTTAGCATTACATGTACATGTAGAATCCCGAAATAGCACAAGAGTTGTTTTGCATTCTAGGTGAGTAAAGAATTTTGAATTTTGAGCATTGAGAATATCCAATCTAGATTACTTTTTATCATGATAACCAACTTCCACGGCACAAACTGCGGCAAAAGTCAGCTCTATAAACCTGCCGCTGATTTAGATTTGGAAATCTGAATGGTTTGTTGACATACAAAATGTTCAACAAGGCGCACAAGTTCTTATTTTTTTCATTCAGAAAAAAACCTAACCTGACCTAAACCAGACGTCGGCGCTAGTCTCACAGAATTCCGAATCTAAATTTCTGTTATGAGGCATAATACAAATTATACCCAAATTTTTACACCATACGGTTGAAAATAGCTTGCTCGCCGCAAGCTCGTTCAGCTTTGGCTTACTATTCTATACCACATGATATAAAATAGTTTTGTTTAAATTATTATCTTCTCAGTAACTTTACCGCTCACCATTCTTTATGCGCTGCGCTACCACCTACACTTTCTTCCTTCCGTGCCCACAACGGGCAGGGTCGGCCCGTCCATAGGGCGAACGGAGCGACCCCTCCAGGCAGGGCCGGATTTAGGAGAGGGCAGGCGGGACTACTGCCCTGGGGCCAAGAGACCCCACAATAAAGATAAAAAACTATCGCATTTTTGAAAATCTAAATTTCAGAACCATGTAATTACACTTACACTGTATTTGGTGTCGAATTGCCCTGGAGAGCACTCGTTTTCAAAATTCGATTAGGCCCCCCGCTCCGTCGTTGCCCCAGGGCCTCACACCTCTAAATCCAGCCCCGACTCCAGGTACCATAGCTCAGAGGGCGCTGAAAGTGTCTTTTGGCTAAGGAACCTAGGGTGTTAAATCCTATCAAGGGACGCTAAGTAGATTTTGAATGTTTTAGTTCCGTAAATCGATGTTGTAGACCTACTACAACATCGATCGATCGAGGCGAACGTGCCGCCGGAATGTGTCGGCTCGTTCGCGAAGGTGGCGTTTGTGGGTTCCCCGGACGGTGGGGGTGATCGTCATGAATTTGTCCCGCCAAAACAAAAAAAAAGAGTTCATGATAATAAAGATTTATATTGTTTTATTTTTATTTTTAAAAATGCAATTGTTATGAAGCTATATACATAAATAACTATATTTTTGATTATTAAAAAATAAATATCATGTTTCTGGCACTCGGCGGCCGCAGCCACGGCTCACTCGCTTCGCTGGCTTGCCTCGTGCGCAGGGGGTCACAGTTCTAACCGTCCATCACGCCCACAGCCCCTCCAAGCTACGTTGTGCGCGGGTGCGCCTCAACGTCACTCGTTTCGCCGGCGGCGAGGCAAGGGGGTGCGAGACCGCGTCCTGGACCTACCGCGCAACACGTCCGACACCACCCTTATCACTGGCCTGGGAAGGGGCATCGTCGCCATCCTCCTCCATCCGCGCCGGAGCCTAGGCGGACGATTGGCGAGAGGGCTTGGGGGGCCTACTCCCTTCTCGTCCCATCATATGATCGGCGGGCTGGCTGCCCACCGCACACGCGGGGCAGTGGGCAGAGCACCCCGCCGCCAAATGTTTCAGTTGACCGCAACGGAAACAAAGTCCGCTGCAGTCAAAACTGCTGGTGCATTGAAGACGCAGGTGCCCCGCGACCGCACCGGAATCACCTCGCGGGCCTCGCCTCAAGGATTGTGATCCTCGCGGCAGAGAAACCCACGAGGAACTGGCCTGCTTCTGCCAAAGTTTTTACCGCGGCGACGGGACAACGCGCGCACGCTGCAACAACTCCGCTGGGGCGAGGGCGGATCCTACCGACCTTTACGCTTCCGAGAGGGCACTGAGACTTCTGCTCAATCACCTCCCGGACGGAGGGTGTGCTGCGTCGAGTCCTCATCGCAGTCGCAGTGGTGGCAGGCGGAACTCAGTTCCCTTTTAGCGATCGTGTGCAGGTATTTACCGAAGCACCCGTACCCGGAAGGGGCCTGCACCAGCCGAAAGGATAGGGTCCCATGCTGCCGCCCCTCTCACACCTCCAGGACCGGCCGGAGCTCCCCCACGGTTCGAAACCCCAGTTGTAACCTAACCTTTTTTTTTTTGATGTGGCGGGATAAATTCCTTATGGACTCCCCCACCGTCCGGGGAAGACGGTGGACGTAGTGTGGGGCTTGCACCCACTAAAAAACTCGCCGTGTATCGCCCGCCACCTTCGCGAACGCCACGTTCTAACCTAACCTAACCTAACTGAATCGATTTAGTGCAGTAGGTGTGTTATGTTTTTATTGTATATATACATATATACACTATTTGTAGCACTCGTCAGGTGATACAGATTCCACGGACCTCAGTTTTCATGGACACCTCAACATTCTGTGGCTAAACGTTGGACGCCGCTTTGTAGAACGTATCACAACTACAAACTACAATCCGGCTGAACGTTATTACGCCGCATTTTTTTTTTTTTTTTTTTTTATTTTTTTTTTTTTTTAAAGACGACTCCCGCAGTAGGGTACAAGCCCTGTGTCGCGGGGGACTTTACAAGCATACAAGTCACGGACACAAAGTACACCCTGACTCGGAACAACAATTTGTGGATCACACATAGTGTTGTCTCGTTTGGGAATCGAACCCACGACCAAGCAATCGCATACACTCCCACCGCGTCACCGAAGGTCTGTATCCGTGATACCTATGTTTGTAAAGTCCCCGCGATGGGGATCATTCCCTAGAGTGCGGGCCTAAAAATCGAATACCGTAATAACATTTAAATACTTATGTATCTATTGACCAAATAGGTTACGTAAATTACATAACGATAACGATACTGACGATGCATCCATCAATCCAAATGGAGTGGACATCTGTCAAAAACTTATCGTGAATGTCAAAAACGTAATCCATTTGAATGGACGTCGTCGTTCGGTTTTGGAATTTCATACAGACGTCTCGTCTAGTCTAAATGGACGTATATCACGCCATGCTATTTGGAAGGGATCATGTCAGTGAATGGGTTAATCAAAAGTTTAAAGTAATTGTATCATTGGTTTTCGCTTTCTAGGTATAGTGCCAAACCATGATTGCCATAGTCACGAAAGAGAAAGATAGTCTCGCAAAATGTCAAATATTCCATTTTGTACTTTTTACATAATCAGTAACAGTCTCTTTACTTATTCTTGCGTACGTCCAAATGCAAGGAGCACGTCCGAATGGAAGACGTCCAAATGGAAGTATAGTAAATATTGCCGTACTTTTGCATTCATCCATTCGGATGCCGTCCATTTGGAGGTCTTCCAAAATGACGTTTTCACAAAAACATTTTCCTGTTTCTCTCTAATGCTTTTTTACAGATAATGGCTGGCGTCGTGAACCGGACAAGTAACTCTGTTAAAGTTCTAATTACACAAGAAGTTATCAATCCTAGCAAGTGGCAAGAAATTACAGTTGGCGGCTCAGTGATATTTCAATGGAAACGTAATGTCGAAAGTAGCTCTAGATATCGTAGGTGCTATTCTATAAAATTTTCTAAAAAAAACCCGTTAGATAAGCTGAAGTACATCGTCACATATACTGACAGGCAAAATATGGTCGGGATGGATACATCTGTGATGAGCGTCCGTACAGATTACGTTGGAGTAGTCTGTTGTCCTAATTACTGTTTCTACGATGAAGACAAAGTTACTGTTAAAATAAGCTTATTAGCATATCAAGCGAGTCCATATGCCACTATTTACGATGACGCTGAACTAACTGACTTCATGTTGCGTGGAGAAGACGGTTCAGTTCCCTTTCATAAAGTAGTGTTAGCCGCTCGTAGTTCTGTGTTTAAGACGATGTTAGCTGGAGAATGGAAGGAGACATCTGAAGGAGTCATCGACGTTCCCGGCATGTCTAAAGAGTTGTTGCAGCATTTTAAAATGTATATGTATTTGGGAAAACTTCCTGAAAAACAAAATGAACAAGTGGACTGTTTAAAAAAGCTCTTTCTTTTATCTTCATGTTATTTAATAGAAGACTTGAAACTACGATGTCTAAAGGAATTTCGTTTTTTAATAACACCAGAAAACGTTATTAATATGATACAATTTACAATGGAAAACAATTTAAAGATGTTCTTTGTCGAAATCCTAGATTGTGTAGCGATGGGTGACATAGATCCGAACGAGGTACGAAAACAAATAGAAGATGTAGATGCGACTCTTCTTGAATGTTCTTGAACTTCACACTAAATTTCCGATCCAATTTTTAGGTCCGGTCCCAAAATGAAACCCTTATTGGTTTGTCATGTCCCTTCGTCCGTACGCAGCTTAGCTCAGAGACAATTAGTAGTACTAGGAAGTTATAAATCTTCATGGATGTGCATACATATATTGCTTACGGCGACAAAATAGTAAAATAAAATCTCAAAATAAAATAACATTATTTTTTTTCATTGTTATCATAATTATAGGACTTTCAAAACTATTCAGAGGTTGTTTATAAACAAGATTACCCAACATCTGTAAGAGAACTATTATCTGGTGAACAGAAGGCTCGGAAAAAGTGGCAAACAACAGGTTATCCTACTGAATAAAAACATCTAAATTATCTTCAAACAAAACTAAAAAATCTGCTGGACAATAAAAACCAAGGCATACAAACATTTCTAGAAAACCTTCATGCTACAGCAGAGACAAATTACTCGGAAAAGTAGACATACTAGTGGAACAAAGCTCTTAAATCAAAGCAATACAGTGTCACAGCGTTCCTGGATATATCCCAGGCGTTTGATCGAGAGTGGCTTGACGGACTTCTAACGCTTGATCTTACTTATGAGATATATTTGCATATATTTTAGCCAGACAAATTGTATAGGCTTAACCTTCCTCCAGACACGAAAAACATTCAGTTATTAGTATAAGCGCTTGGGTGATATTATAGCTACTTACAGCCAGCTAACTAAGCAAAAAAGTAATAAGGTTCTCTGAGCTAATCTGGGGAAAGACAGATGAACGAACATGAAGAAACTATAAGGGTTTAGTTTTACCATTTTAGCAACGGAACCCTAAAAAGCGAGCAAGTGCATGTTAAGCCACGCCTAATGTAGATTTCCGTAGCTGCCCAGCAGAATAATTCGGTATAAGAAGTAGGTTTTTTGTTGTTTTTAATTCATACTTCTAACAACGTTACATAGATATGAATGAATAAATTTATTTGAATTGGATATGTAATTATTGCCTGTTGGTATAGTGATTAGTGACCCTGACTGCTAGAGGTCGTAGGTTCGATTCCCACCAAGAATAAAACTTTGCGTGATGAGCAGGCACAATGGTTTATTCTGTGTCTGGGTGTTTTTTTTTACAATTTTAGCTTGTTAATACTTATGCATCACAAGAGTTGTTTTGCATCTTAAATGAATAAAGAATTTTGATTGTAGCTTACAAGTTTAAGGTAGTACTGGGATTTTTTAGTGTTATTTCTACCGTGGAATGATCGAAGGATAATTCGGTGCTCGTTTTCCTTGTTGTAAGTTGTTAGGGATGCCTTTTTATAATACAGAAGTCAATCAAGTCTGGTACTTTATTCAAGTCTCTCTGGGGGAAATAATATTTAGTTTTAATTTCTCAATGGCCACTTCCAGCTATGAATCTGTGGCCCATTGTAGAAAGAAACCTTGTGTAGTCTTCTAACTTGCGTTTATGTTTAGGTGGATTGTATACAGCCTAGATTGTATAATGCTTAATCTTAATGATTGTATCTTAGAGAGCGAATATGTACAATTTGTTGATATTAATGGAATAACGTCTGCTGGATCCCCAATAACCCCAATAATATAGTAGGTATCAATGTTCTGTTCCAGTAACTATGGGCATGCTGCAAGGATCTATTTTTGGTCTATTATTGTCCTTTTTATTTTTAGATCGCTTATGTGTACCTACCGCAACTAAGAGATTATTTTATTAGCAGATGAGATTTCTCTTAAGTTCAAAAGGATACGTAAAAGCGATCACTGTGACGAAGTAAATTTTTATAATTAGTTCTAGACTGGTTTACATGAAATAAGTTAGTTACTCTTAAACCAAGCATGATAAATCTAGTTCTTAAATGTAAATAATATAGATGAGGTTTTTGTTGGTTGCTGCCAGGGTTTTTTTTGGAATTACTTCTAGCAGTAAGTTACAGTGGGGCGCCCAAATATAATTAACAAGGAAACTAATTTCTTCAGCGTATGCTGTCAGAAAAGTTAGTCAGCTTACGGATGTGGAAACAGCAAGAGTAGTTTATTTCGGTTAAAAAAATCACAGCGTCGTGTCATCACATTTAGACAATGTTCATTCTTCTAAAACATGCAGTTGACATTAATATTTTGAAGTTTGTGCCAGGAAATACTTAGTAGTGTTTGTTTTATTTGGCCCCAATTTCATATTTATGAAGGGACTTCAATTAAAGTGAATGTAGTAAGTTACATAATTATACTTATGTAACTTCCACTTTCAGCCATTACCTATAGGCATTCATTAATTTAAAAAAAACGAAAACAATTTAAGACCATTTTAATTGAAAAACTTACACAAATAAGATTAAACAGTTTCATCTTCCTCTCTATAAATTATTCTTTTCGAGCGGCATTTTTGTTGTCTTGTTGTCGTTATGGCGTCGACCCTGTACATCTACAATAACATCACGATAATCTCGATGCTGCATTTTTCGTTTTCCAATCGATGTTTCGTTCCGTTCCACATCTTCAACTGCTTTCAATTTATTCAGGGTATCTGAGGTTGTGTCCGTTTCTGAATCAGCATACAGTTCATCATAGCCAATGACAAGTGGTGGTAAGACTACTAGACTGGCTGTTCGCTCTTTACTTTCACTCTGAAATAAATATTCATATCTATTTATTTGATTGAAGGCGAAGCTTGGATTATTTTTCAGGGTGAAGAGTTGTCCAGGAGCCCCGGGGTTCCAGGTTTTTAATAATAAAACCGGCATTAAACCGTTTCTATGGAGGTTTTAAAAGACCCCTCTCCTTTAGATGCGCTGTGTGTTAGGAATATTTCAGATACCCACAGAGCCAATGAGCTAAGGCAAGGCGTACCCTAACCATACCCTCGAGAGACGCACAGGCAGCGCCCATTTCCTTAGCAGCTGAAAAGTTTTTTTTGGTTCATTATCGAATTAGAAATGTCATACAAAAACGTATGTAACGTTGCCTCCAAATAGGCCTAGTTAGTTTCAGAGATAAGCGACAAACTAATCTACCTACTCCTTACTTTAAATAGTGGCGGATACTGGGGAACGAGCGGAATATCCCATGTGTGCTTTTCTTAGTCTTTCGGGGTCAAGCCTTAACAAAACCTTGAAATCCTCAGGAAGTCTCTCTTTCCCCCACAAACAAAATCCTGGAACCGTCCCTGTCTTTATATTAATAGTTAGTATGGCCCGCTTCGGCTTCGCGAACTTTTCTCCTCTGTCTATACACATTTATATAATAATATTATAAAGCTAAAAAGTTTATTTGTTGAACGCGATAATCTCAGGAACTATTGGTTCAAATTGAAAAAAATGGTTTTATACTGGATAGCCCATTTCTCAAGAAAAGCTCTAGGCTATATAACATAACGTTACGATCAATAGGAGCGGAACAGTTATGAAAAAAGTTGCAAAAACGGGGAAAAAATATTCCTTTTAAGAGCTTTCAAATTCAAATTCAAATTCTTTATTGTACACAGAGAAAAAATATACAAACAATAAATACAAAATAAAAGTAAATATGTACAAAGGCGAGCTTAACTCAAAATTGAGTTTTCTACCAGCAAACCTTTGAGCTCTAGATAGTAGAAAGATAAACTTATAAAAGTAGTCGGAAGTGTAACAATAAAAGAAAAAAAAAAGAAAAAATAGAAATTAAACCATATGTATAAATAAACAGTAAGTACATACTTACATACATAAACGTATGTTATTTCAAAATCATAAAATATACCTAAATAAATACATATATTATATATATACATACCAGATAATACATACACTTACATATTAATATTACATAAATAAAATATTATAATACATACTTAATTAGATAGAGTGAAAATATTCTTTTGTCCTTTTTTTAAAAACGTTAAGAGAGAGGCTGTCACGTAAAGGGTGAGGAAGAGAATTCCAAAGCCTCACCGCTTTTATGGTGAAAGAGCTATCGTAACAGCTGGAGCTGTGAGCGGGAGTACTCAATAGAAGAGAGGAGGCGGAACGACAGGGTTTACCCCTGGGAACAAGAAAATTGAAGCGTTCACGTAGATAGGAAGGAGAGTTAGGATTGTGAAGAATAGTATAGAGAAGAGAAAGAATGTGTGAGTTACGACGCTGCCGAATCGGTAGCCACTTTAGATTTTTCCGAGATTCGGAGACATGGTCGTATTTACGTAATCCGAAAATAAAGCGGATACACAAATTCTGCAGACGTTCGAGTTTGTCAACGAGTTCCTCCCTAGCATCCAGAAAACAAACATCGGCATAGTCTATGTGTGGAAGTAGAAGAGATTGAGCAAGAGTAACTTTAGTTTGGAACGGTAAGAACTTCTGAAGACGTTTGAGAGATTGAAATGAGGAAAATAATTTCCTACTTATTTCCGTAATGTGGACATCCCATGAAAGATTTGAGTCTATAAAGACACCAAGATTTTTTACACTTTTTGTAAACGGTATATTAACTCCATCAAAAAACACTTGAGGAAGATTCTGGTGATCCAACAAATTTAACATATATCTGCCACCAATAATAATAGCTTGAGACTTATCTGGGTTGACTAGAAGTCCAAATTTTTTAGCCCATAAACTTACTTCTTCAAGGTCATTATTAATTGTAGTAACAGCACCAGTAATTTCATCAGCTTTAAAGTGACGATACAGTTGCAGATCGTCTGCATAGAGATGATACTTTGAAGATAGGACCTTTGTAATAGCATTTATAAAAATGGAGAAGAGAAGAGGAGAAAGAACACCACCTTGGGGTACGCCAGTGGTTAAATCTCGCCATTCAGAGAAAAGATCATCACAGCGAACAGTCTGTGAGCGACCCCGAAGATAGGAATTAAACCAGGACACTGCAGAAGAAGAAATATTCAGAGAAGCTAGGATGCCTAAGAGAAGGTCAAAGTCAACTGAATTGAAGGCACTGCTAAAATCCAAAAGAACCATAATGGTCAGTTGTTTGTTTTCTATGGCCAGTCTTATATCATCAGTTGTTTTAATAAGGGCAGTTACAGTGCTGTGACCACGTCGAAAACCAGACTGAAAAGGGCTTAACAGGCCGTTAGAGGAGAGATAGAAAGACAGTTGGCTATAGACAATACTCTCAAGAACCTTAGATATTATGGGAAGAATAGAAATAGGGCGAAACTGAGATGGTATGGATGGATTCGATACTTTAGGCAACGGAATAACGTGAGCCTTCTTCCATGATGTAGGGAAAGTGTTTGAATACAGAGAAAAGTTTATAATGTGAGAAATAATTGGTGTGATATATTCTAAAATGGGAAGAAGCATTTGCAGTTGAATGCCATCCTCGCCTGCTGCTTTAGTTGATATGGATTGGATAGATTTCTGAATTTCTTCTTCTGAGACTGGATGAAAAGAGAAAGAAGTACTAGTCGGCAATGGAAGACTGGAAAGATGTAATAAAGTAGCGCATTTAATATTGTCTGGAATGGTAGTAGGAGAGCTAGAAAAATAAGCAATAAGTGCATTAAGGTCTATATAGCTCCCACTGTTGGGGGAGGTTTGACGAATGCCAAGGGATCTAAGAAATTGCCATACTTGTTTTGTATTGAGATTTTGAATGGAGTCATGAATGTGGCGTCTCTTTGCATCTCTACACATACGACCGCACCGGTTACGCAGTTTTTTATAAAGCAGCCAGTTATCTTCCGTTGGGAACTTTTTATATTTACGTTTGGCTTTATCCCTTTTAGCCATAAATGCTTTTATGTTTTCAGACAGCCATGGTGCAGGTAAATGTCTAACTCTTACTACTCTTTTTGGTGCATGCTTGTCGTAAATGGCCGTTAAGGTGTTAGTAAAAATAAGCACCTTATCATCAAGAACGTTGGAGTTATAGATAGGAGTCCAGTCAATGTTATTTACATCAGCTCTCAAACGTTCCAGATCCAAGCTGTTAAAGCTGCGAAGCAGGAGAATTTTACTCTTGCGCTTAGGAGGACGAATCTTATACGAGAGATAAGGTCATGATAAGAAAAAGAAGCGGGAAACTGTCCATACGTAACTACCTTACTGGGGTTAGAAACAAGAATAAGATCTAGAAGTGAAGGAGTACAGTGAGGAGCTCTGTGAGTGGCATTTAAAGGAAGAATTTGCATATTGACAGAAGAGACAAGAGAACAGAGTTTGCGACTACGTAGATCATCCTTCAAAAGACACGTGTTAAAGTCTCCGAGGATTATAAAGTGATCATAAAGCGAAGAGAAATATTCGAGTTTGGATTCAAGAGCAGAAAAGTAATCTATGTGGCAGTTAGGGCTGTAGAACACACCTAGCAATACCTTTGAATGTTTAAAGTCGAGCTCGATAAACAGATGTTCAGCAGATTGTGAATATTCACTCGGTGACTGGTCAACACATTTATAAGGTATGTCACCTCTTAGGTAGACGGCAACCCCCCCACCCCCCTTGCCTGTTCTGTCATTACGCACCAGCTTATATCCCGGCAGAGAATATTGAGTTGAAGGAAGGACAGGTTTAAGAAAAGTTTCAGAAACAAGGACAGCATGGACTAGCTCGGAGTCAAAAGACGACAATAAATCTGAATAATGCGCGTGAATGCTTTGAGCATTAATGTGAACAGCGTTAAAATATTTGGGACAACACGAAAAGATAGAAGATAATTGGTCACGGAGGAGTACTGAATCATCGTCACTAAAAGCACTGGCGAAGCTCTTATCACTTGAACAAGAAGAAGAAGAACAACAGGACGCAAAACTATCTTCAACATCGTCTAACATACTATAAATATATAAAATAATATATATAAATATATATGTCTATAAATAATAAAAAAAAATAAAAAAAACTTAAATTTAGACTATCCTCTAAGCACTCGCAGGATAAAGTTACACACATTGGATAAAAAGGCCGATATTCAAAGTTACACAATTGCTTTTACACTAATATTACTAAACGACAAATAAAAATAAACAAAACGTCAAGTGACAATTGTCAAACTAAAATTAATGTAACCTACAAATAAAAATAAACTTACAATTGAAATAATAATAAAAGTAAATCATTTCGCCGGCCTGCGAGGACGCGAGATTGTACTCGATGCCCGATCTTGCGTCGATTCTGTTGCTGGGAATTTGAGCAGAAGTTGTTTAAGCTCACCTGCAGACTCGATCTTTTGTCTGGAGTTGTCCGACACTTGTACCACGATCTTACCATCAGATGTCCAGCAGCGACGTACTCCATAGAGTTTCCGAGCGCTCATGAAAACTTCATGCCTCGGCTTTGTAAGAAACTCCGAAATAGTGATACCAGTGTCTTTTAATTTAGACTTACTGCGCCAGACTTCGGTCCGCAGGGCTCGACTTTCAAACCTCACCAATGTTGGACGCGGTTTTGTGGTGTTACTCCCCAAACGATGACAGGTCGCTATGTCCTTCAGCGAAACCTTGTCCATGTTCATCAGGTCCGCGAAGATCTTAATTACCTTAGGTGTAAGGTCACCGCCGCTCTCCTCAGACAGACCATGAAGCAGAAGAATCTTGCCACGGGATGCCATTTCATGCCGATCCAGTCCTACCACCAGCAACTCCATTTGAGACCTCAGCGCACTCAAAGTCTTCCAAATGAGGCATTTAAAGTCGGTGAACTCCCGGGATAAACTTGCTATACTCTTATGGACAGCCGGTTCACTGCTGGCATTCTTTAAGTCCTCCTCATATTGGGTCATTCTTGTTGTGAATGTTGATGAAAGCTCGTCCATATGCTTGAACAATTTTGTGTAGAGGTCCATGATGACAGATGGTGTAGTGATTGTGCAGTTTTGTGATAGAAGAAGGAGAAATGATAAAAAAAATAGTTGTGCAAAAGAGGATAGATAAAACTTAATGTTCAGGTAACATTTATATATGTTTTAATATATTTAAATAATTAAAAATACTGCAGAGCTCTTTTATTATGTGTAGACACCTCGACTACCCACAAAAAAAAAAAAAAAAAAAAAACCTTTCGTTGCGTGCGCTGCAATAATAATGTATGAGGTAAATGTTCCTCTTGAAAAGTTCTAAAAAATAGTACGGAATAGTAAATGCCTATCTTTTAAGGTTTACCCACTTATATGGCATTCAAATTTGTTCTAAAATAATGCATTATTTGCGAAGTGTTTTAACCCAGATAAGCCTACTGTCCCATATGTAGGACGGTAGAAATAAAAAAATATTTCAGATTACCCACTTAGGCTATGATTATTTAATCTTGTGATTTGCAATGACAAACGTATGTGTTTTTATAAAAAAATAAAATAATACAGTTATTGGGACGGTTTTATATAAGAATTCAGCGAAAAGTGTGTAATAAAAGTGCGTTGCAGACATGTCGAATTACAGGTATGTATAAATTATTGTATTTTACAAATTAGTCATATTTTTCTGTGTTTACACCTGGTTCTTAACCTCAACTTTAGTACTAATAAATTATTATAGCAATAACAAACAGAAATTTTGATATAATTCGTTATAAATACTGGTGTACTACATATAGGACAGTAGGACAATATATAAGATTTTAGTACAATAATACAACTTTCTTTTTTACAGACCGTTAGCTACGCATGAAATTTGGGATGCTCTAGAAAATATTCCTGATGATGAAGAAGATTATAGAGAAAGAGTGATATGTATTCTACCTCCCCCTGTTGATCCCGACTGCCCCACTGATGAAGATTCGGGGGAAGAAGATAATGTGACTCTGAACAACTTGCCACGAAACATACTACTTCAACCGGCAGAAGTATCGATACAAGGACAGGATACGATAAGTGATACAGAAGAGGAACCTGCTGATTCTACAAGTCGAATATTATTTTATTTTGAGAACTTTATGGATGAAGATGTTATTTCGTTGTTAGTGTCAGAGAGTAATAAGTATGCCGTGATAAAGAATTTGCCTGGAGACATAACCGCTGAGGATATGAAATGTTTTATTGGTATATTGCTGGTTAGTGGTTATTCATGGCTCCCGCGAAGGAGAATGTATTGGGAAAACGCCCCTGGTACAAATAATGAGTTGGTAAGCTCTGCTATGACTAGGGATAGATTTGGCTTTATTTTTCGCCACCTTCATGTCAATGATAATCTGGATCTGCAAGATAAATATATAAAAGTACGGCCACTCGTAACACTTATAAATAAAATGTTCTTAGAATTATTTTTACATTGAAGTTACTGAAAAAAAAGGAACGTGGTGCTCTCGATTACAGAACGACATATGATAACACATTCATTATTGCTAAATGGCATGATAATAATATATACAGTATAGCTTCAAATGCTGTAGTAATAAATCCAAAGTAATCTGCAAAACGCTTCTCACAGAGCGAAAAGAGAAACATAGTCCTAGAAGAACCTCATAGGGTTACAAACTATAACAAATACATGGAGTGTACAGGTCTGATGAAAATATTTCGCATTACCGAATTGGTATATGAGATAAGAAATGGTACATGCCGTTGCTTACACACATGATTGATCTCGCCGAACATAATGCATGGCAGTTGTATAAAATCAATCATGGAAAACTTGATCACCTCGGTTTTCGCAGGAGGGTAGCAACTGCTTTGATTGAATCAAACAGAAAAATTGCAAAAATGACGACTGCCGTCTGCCGTCAATGTCATAAGAAATGTTTGACTCGCTGCAAAAAATGTGATGTTGGAGTGTGTATCAAGTGTTTTGTAACATATCATTCATAAATGATATGTTTCAAAACACTTATCAATAATTACCTAATAAAACCACACTTTATGATCATCATCATCATCAGCCTATCGCAGTCCACTGCTGGACATAGGCCTCTCCAATTGCACGCCACTTTGTTCTATCTTCGGCTTCTCGCATCCAGCTCCTGCCAGCCGTTTTGCGTATATCATCACTCCACCTGGCTTGAGGGCGTCCTACAATACGTTTGCCAAGCCGCGGTCTCCACTCAAGAACTCGTTTACCCCAACGGTTGTCGGTTCTTCGGCTAATATGGCCAGCCCACTGCCACTTCAACTTGCTAATCCGGTGGGCTATGTCGATAACTTTGGTTCTCTGCCGGATCACCTCATTTCTGATTTTGTCCCTAAGAGAAACTCCGAGCATAGCCCGTTCCATAGCCCGCTGAGCGACTTTGAACTTGTGGACCAGCCGTACCGTCAGTGTCCACGTTTCGGCTCCGTATGTCATGACGGGTAGGACGCACTGATTAAAGACTTTAGTCTTTAGACATTGTGGGATCGACGATGAGAAGACTTGACGTAGCTTACCAAACGCTGCCCAACCCAACCGAATTCTCCTGTTCACCTCGTCCTCGAAGTTGTTTCCACCTAACTGCAATGACTGCCCGAGGTACACATATTTTTGAACAACTTCGAGAACAGCGCCGTGCACCGCTATCGGTTCCGGTAGTACATGTTCATTGAACATGACCTTGGTTTTATCCAAGTTCATCCGTAGGCCGATGCGTACAGAGGAGTCAGCCAGGTCATTCAGCATCCGTTGTAGGTCCTGCAGCGTTTCCGCCATGATGACAATGTCATCTGCAAATCGCAAGTGAGAAATGTATTCACCATTGACGTTGATGCCCCGCCCTTTCCAGTGCAGCGTCTTGAACATATCCTCCATTGCATTTGTGAACAGTTTCGGGGAAATAACGTCCCCTTGCCTCACTCCTCGATGCAATGGTATAGGTTTTGTTTGCTGATTCTGTACTTGGACGGACATGGTGGCGGCTTCGTAGAGACATCTCATCACTTCGATATATCGCCAATCTACTTGGCATCGCTGCAGAGACTCCAGAACGGACCAGATTTCAATCGAGTCAAAGGCTTTCTCATAGTCCACGAATGCTAGACACAGGGGCTGATTATACTCCTGGGTCTTTTGTATAATCTGCCGCACTGTGTGGATGTGGTCTATGGTGCCATATCCGCTCCGAAATCCAGCCTGTTCCGGTGGTTGGAATTCGTCAAGTCTTCGCGCAAGGCGGTTCGTGATGACTCTTGAAAACAGCTTATAGACGTGGCTTAGAAGAGAAATAGGTCGGTAGTTCTTCAACCGGGTCTTATCTCCTTTTTTGAAGAACAAGACGACTACACTTCTACTCCACGCCTCCGGAGTTCTCCCTTCAAACAGGACAGCATTAAAAAGCTTTTGGAGCTCCCTCAGTACGGGTTTACCTCCAGCTTTTAACAGCTCTGTTGTAACGCCATCATCTCCAGGGGCTTTTCCATTTTTCAGCTGTTTAAGAGCCAGCACGATTTCGTCAATGTTGACTTCTGGCAGGTCTTCGGTGTAGTGGCGTGTTAGAGTGGCTCTAGGACCCTCATTTTCAGGATCAGGTCGAGATGCATGCGAAGCGTATAACCGGCCATAGAAGCCTTCCACTTCGGAGAGGACTGCCGGCTTCGCGGAAACGACTTCTCCACTTGCTGTGGTCAACTTCGTCAGGTGGCTTCTTCCAAGAGATTGTACGAACACTTTTGACCCCCGGTTCTGCTCGATCGCTCTTTTAATCAAAAGAGTGTTGGAGCACCGAAGGTCGTGTCGTATAAGCCTATTGATCTCTTGGTTTAGAGCGCGCTTTTCCGACGAAGTGACGGGTGGGTTTTCACGTCGTTCCTTCATTAGCCCTAAAATCTTTTCCGAAAGCTTTGACTTCCTGCCCTTACGCTGCATTTCACAAAATCTCGTACCTTCTTCCCTGAGTATCCGAACCACATTTACGAGCTTCTGGTTTACGTCTGTTGTGGTTTCCATGGCAGCAAATCGGTTATCCAGGTTTGACTGGAACGCTTCGGATCCTATCATGGTTTGGAGCAAAGTAGGTCGGAGCCTGGACCTCATCAGACGGGCACGTTCCGCCTTGAAGTCGATATTCAGAGAGCCTCGGACAAGTCGGTGATCACTACCGGTATTAAACCTGTTGATCACGGTGACGTCTCTGAATATATGCTTTTTGTCCGTCATGATGAAGTCGATCTCGTTTTTCGTCATAGTGTCGGGGCTTTGCCACGTCCACTTCCTTTGGGGCCGTTTCTTAAAAAAGGAGTTCATCAAGAAGAGCCCCTCCCGTTCGAGGAAGTTGACTAGCATTTGCCCCCTATGATTTCTGCTTCCAAATCCATGGGATCCTACTACCAATTCGCTGCAATTTTGTACTCCCACTTTAGCGTTGAAGTCCCCCATAACAACGTTGTAGTGGGTCTTAGTGGTGGAGTGGAGGGCCCTCGATATGTCATCGAACATATCCTCCACTTCGTCGTCTGGATGTGCCGAGGTCGGTGCGTACACTTGAGCACTACCTTGAGGCTATACCTCTCGGTGAGCTTAATAATGAGGTACGCTACCCTGTTCGACACGCTAGACATTTCCACAACGTTGTCAGAAAGGGACTTATTTACCAGAAACCCAACACCACCTTGGGATTTTTGGTCTCCCTCGCGGAAGTACATAAGGTGGCCTGACTCGAGGGTTATGGTGTCCTCTCCCTCTCTTCGGACTTCACTTAACCCGAGGATATGCCACCTAATCTTCCCAAGTTCCACCTCAAGTTGTGCCAGATGCGAGTCTAGCCGTAGCGTGCGTCCGTTATACGTCGCCAGGGTCAGTCGGTTGTGGTGGCCTTCCGTAGCCCGGAGATTCTTAGCACCCCCCGCCACGCCGTTACCGTGGACGCCACCATGTCCAGGAATAGCGTGACTGCCGGGAACTGGGGGCCGTGGCCTTAGTGCTTTGTGCATTGGGGGTAATGCCCATAATCGCCACGCTGGGCAGGCGGGTTGGCGATCGCAGGGCGTAGCTCTTGCATCAGTGACGCTGCTGCCCGTCACTGACCTATTACTTCAGCTACGCCTTAAATTGGGATGGTTATACCGCCACCAGCCGGTCGCCAGAGCCTCGTTCGTTGTACAGCAGGATGTACCGCGTGCAGGTGAGGTTGGCTTGGAGCGAAAGATGGTGATGCGCCCCCTTACATTACTTTATGATTCATGCTGTTTTTCATACGATCTTCCCCTTTATTATCCTACTGTCCTACATATAGGACGGCTGTTTCCCTGAAAGCCTTACAGTCAATATTTTTTTTAGCATTTTTTTTATATTACATAAGGTCTATAAAACCAAATAATGCAACTTTTTTCAAATTTTTCAGAAAATTATAGTTTCAGGCTTATCTGGGTTAATAAACATGGTATTAAGATTAACCCTTATCCGTTATTCATAAATAAGTTATTCATTACAAATATTTAATTTTGAACAAAAGTGCTCTTATTTCATTTGGTTTCAATGTACTGGGTGGCGCAAAAGTACTGGCACTAAAGAAAATACTTTTTTTTTTTTATATGACATTTTCTGTCATTCTGTTGTTGAAAATTGTGTAGTGAACAAATGTAAAATACACTGAAAATAAACATGGACCGTTTTACTCCCCAAGAACGTGGAATAATTGTGTCAATGTTCTTACGGAATAATTCATCAGTGATAAGAACACAACGTGAATTTCGTCGACGATTTCCCCACCGTCCGGCACCGATTGGTCGCACAATTCGACGCTTTGCCACACGCCTTGAAGCAACTGGCTCAACATTGGATAGACCTAAGTCTGGGAGACCAAGAACAGGCCGTTCAGCTGAAAATATCGATGCTGTGCGCGAAGATGTGGAAGAGTGTCCAGAAACATCAACGAGGCGACGTGCCACGCAATTGGGCATTTCCAGACGGACCCTGCAGCGTATTTTGGTGAAAGACTTAAAGATGTTCCCGTATAAAACTCAAATGACTCATCAGCTGCTGCCTGCTGACCACCGAGCTCGTCTAGATTACTGCCAGCGCGTCATAAACCTCAACCTTGAAGAGGATGATTTTCCTTCAAAATTGGTTATGAGTGACGAAGCGCATTTCCATCTCTCAGGGCATGTCAATAAGCAGAATACTCGGTTCTGGGGCACTGATAATCCGCGCATTATTCAAGAAACACCTCTACACCCACTAAAAGTTACTGTATGGTGTGGCATCTGTGTTGACAGAGTGATCGGACCCTATTTTTTCGAAGACGCTGGAGGCAATGCGATAACTGTCACTGGAGAACGCTACAGAACCATGTTACGTGAGTTTTTGATACCCAGTTTGGACGAATTGGGGCTGGAGCACATCTGGTTTCAACAAGACGGCGCTACGGCACACACAGCGCGCGACACTATGGACTTAGTGAGGGACGCTTTTCCAGGCCGAGTTATCTCTCGTTTTGGCGATTTGCCTTGGCCTGCAAGATCACCCGATCTGACCAGTCCAGACTTCTTTCTTTGGGGTTTTTTGAAATCTCGGGTGTATGTGAACAAGCCACAGACTCTCGCAGCTCTAAAAGAAAACATTCGTCAAGAAATAACGAACATATCGCAGGAAGTGTTACGGCAAGTTATGCAAAATGTCATAAATAGGGCTCAAATGTGTATCAACTCTGGAGGTCACCATTTAAAAGACATCATCTTTAAATCCTAATGGTACGAAATTTAATGGCACAAATATACATTTAAAAAAATCTAAATCTAGTTTTCTAATTTAGAAAAAATGTTATAGCTGAACCAAATAGGGTCTTTACTTTTGCGCCACCCAGTACATCTTGGGAAATATCATAGTTTAAAAATATTACGCAATTTCAATACCAGTACATCCACCACCACCGCCGAGGGGCAAATATATAAATTTCATCAATCGAATCTGCTGGGTGGCGAGTCAAGTACGCGTATTTAAAAGGCCTATTCAAACATGAGTGGTATTTGCTGCTAATGGAGGTAGGGGTAATACCGCGCGAGCTTAGCTCAGGTATTTAAGTCTGCAAGTCACGCGGCATGCTCCCTATGAAACAGTTGTGTTCAGCAAACTGTTTTTTATATGCATATAACTATTTATTATACGGGAATTAACGCGTATTGTTTACCTTAAAATTGCTTGACGTTTCGACCAGGTTGCACCGGCCGTGGTCACAAGCGGACCACGCTTTGACTGTCACAAGCGGCCAAAGGAAAACAATGTGCGTTAATTCCCGTAGGTATAATAAATAGTTATAATCATGCAACACGAAAGTTTAAATGTTTTTTTAAATGCTTTTTGCGATATATTTTAGTTTAATAGAATAGAAAAAAAATATTAATATGAAAGTTTAAAATACAAAGTACGCCACACAAATACCTACACAATATTTTTCTATGGCTACATTACATTTTTTAAATACATTATTTAAAAGGCCACAGTATCGTATCTTAAAGAGTGAAACATGAATAATAGAGGAACGCTGGGTATCCCCAGCGTTCCTCTATTATTCCTGTTACACTCTTACCGATCACAGCACAGTGTACCTACTCTAAAATAGCCTATGTTATACTTTTAACGATAATAATAAAAAAATATTGCCCCTTACAGACGTACAAACAATGTTCCTCCTGGTTTCGTCCGCGTGATTTTAAATAAGCACTGAAGGTATCATTTTTTATCAAATTTTGTCCAATTGTTCTCAAGTGGTTCATGGATAAAACAAAGAAAGTTTCAGCTCCTTTAGGATTGTATTGTAGGTGCCCACTATCTCCCAGCCTTCATGTGCCAGCCCTCTCATGTGACGCGGACGAAGTAGCAAGAATTACCTATCTGTGTATATAAGAGGCATAAGATGAAACTGTGATTGACTGATATATCAATACATACAGTTGGATCAACGTAACTAGGCCGGACTGAAGTAGGCGCCAGTGGTAGCGCAGATGCATTTTTTGGAAGTAAATGGTGACAGGAAGCGGGGGCGGTAACTAAACCAAGAGAATTAGAGATGCGACTACTCATGTTTTTTTGTGATTATTTTCATAAAGAAATTGTTTATCGTAGTTTCTTTAGTATTTACTGTAACTGTTCTAAATTTAAACTTTATTGAACTCATTTAAATAGTGTTTTTATATTGTTGAATTAAAATGTTGTTAGTATTTTTAATCGATTAAACATAAATAATCGTTTTCTTAAGTAATTTAAGGGTCGCATCCTTATGACATGCGCGAAAGGGATAAGAACCTAACTTCAATCCGGTCAAGTTACGTTGATCGTACTGTAGCTCACACTCCTGGGGGCTTAGACAAATGCCACACACTTATTTTTCCGCACACGCTACGCTTGGTTTTTGTTTACAAACTCAGCAACAGTCGCGTGACGTCTTGTCAACCTTATGTCAAATGCATAAATTTTTCGCGTTGGCGTGTGTGGAAAGGGAAGCGTGTGTCATTTGTCTAAGCCCCATGGTTGAAATTTAGTACACAGTCCGCTAGAGAGCCTAAAGCATTTTTTAAAGGGGTTGATATGGCAATTTAAAGTAAACTCGGGCGAAGCCGCGAGTGGAAGCTGTAATAGATACCTATGCATATAATCCGTAAGAAATTATTCGAACTATAGTTGAATCCACATCAAAATCCGTTGGGTAGTTTCGTACACTGCCTGCCTGACTGCCGGAAGCGACTTTGTTTTACTTAAATATACTATGTAAATGTAAATATTAACTTACAGCAATAATGCACAAGGCTACAGCAGTCACACTCGACAACAAATACATATTTACATCATTTCAAATCAGCATTTACTTAAGTTTCTTGTTTTATTTCAAGTCGTAAAGTTACAATCTAATTATATTTTATTTCACGGTATCGTTCCGGAATGTTCTGCCATTTTGTTGAGAAACAATTTGTGTTTTACTAAAGTAGGTAATAGACGTTCGACTCTGTACTCACCGATTTATATTTTAAAATAAAATATCTAATGTCTCGCGGCTCGCATTTTTGATAAACGTGCATGCCGAGAAGACGAGCTACAACTGCTACAAGTAATATTATCTAATAAAAACTCGACTGCTTAAAATTAAATTATTAAAATATATATATTACGGGTCTTAATCGCGTGTCGCGGGTACCCGTGACCACGGCCGTTGCAATACGGTCGAAACGTCGGGCAATAAACAAGGTATTTTACCTTAAATTATTCACGCGATTAAGACCCGTAATATATATATTTAAATAATGTGTACAATTCGCGAAAGTTTATCAACATTTAAAATTATATGTTTGAAAATTAATAATTTCCTGTCACTTTCACAATTGAAACGAATCCAACGACACCCTACCTATAAGATGAAAACCGTTATGAGGTTCCTTTCTTGTTTTCCTGGCAAGCCCGTTTGAGCTGGCGCGCGGTGCGCTCAAAGATGTCCGCCGCGCATGCGCGTTGATGCAAACGCAGCTGGGTATTTTCGCGAAAGATTGTTGACGTGACGAAAGTGGAATTTTATTTATCTCAGAAAAAATATATAAATTTTATGTAGTAATTATATTACTTAATAATCGAAGTTTCGATATATTGAATTAAATCTTACTTTTTCGCGTAAATTCCTGAAATTATCGGTATTTTCTTGTACTAGTATACGGTAACATGTTCCACATCGTCACAAAGTTTAATGGCATTTTATAAAAAAACTATGTAACTCAAGGAATTTCTTTATTCTATAATTAAAAAACAGGATAAATAAAACAAACATTTTATACTTATTCCTTATACATCCTTATGGAACACCAACAATCAAAAGTTTTGTGTCCAATTCGTCACAATATTTGGCAACCCAGTACGAAAACTTTTCTTCAGGTAATCACCCTTTCATAGAAACAACTTTTTTTTCAGTTATAATTGAACCTAAATCTAAAATGCCCATTATGGCTAAAAGTTTTAATACTTTTTATAATTAAAATATAATAAAATCTACAATCAATTTGGTTCAGAAAACTAGGACAGTTACTATATAGGAACACATCGTGACTTAATGGAAAAGTAAAGCAGAGTATACACAATTTCAATATTTGGTGTCATTTATTTATCATTGATAAGTTAAAATAAATTTGGCTTTTCCTACACAAACACAAATAATATATATAGGCCATTGCTGTCCGGAATATTTTGAATATTCATGAAAAGTAAAGAAAAAATCTTATAAGTTATTTAAGAAATAATTTCAACACAGCTTTCTATTTCGTCGATTTTTCCGACTATCACTTACCTCTGGGCTGCATTATGTATACACGCAAAAACTTAAAAATCTAGCACTATTATAATTATTGAGACTTTCTACATGAGCTACATGTATAAGAATCTAACTTGAAAGGTTTTGAGACGCATGAAATGCAGGACCACGTCCTACAAATCTTACAAGTGATCATTTTGTCTAATCTAAACGGGTAGTTAGTTTTACAAATGGTGCAGTGGAATTTTCTATACGATTTAGATAAGACCATTGCTTTTGTGGTCTTAGTTTTTTTATTTGGATGTAAAGTTATGTCACTTAAAACGTGTATACGTTTTCGAGTAGGCATATCATTATCTGAATTAACAAGTGGATCATTATGGGTTGGTGGTAGCAAATTTTCAGCATTTTCAACACTGTTAGAGTTGGCAACATATTGAAGGGATTCATCATAGACTGGCTTAAACGTATTTAATTTTTCAACATGATCAGTTGTTTCGATGGTGATATTCTCAGTAAGGCACAAGTTCTTAGATATTTCAATATCACTTAAAGATCTGTTAGAAAACCCGACGTCTATGTTATCGTAATTGAAGCTGTCAAACACATCTATTTCAATGTTTTCATTATTTATGGGTAACTGATAATTGGTATCAAAATCATATTTCCAAATATCGTTATTAGCATTACTGGTTGTAGGCTCATCAAGAGGAATGTTTGTGATGGTCTGTTCAATAGTGATGCTAGCGTCGTGTCGTCGTGAACAATGTAATTCAATTGGCCCAGAGTTTACAGGAACGTGATCTTGTGATGCCTTGATGTTGATGCCAAAGTGACACTTTTGAATGATATCAGTTTCATAATATGGTTCAATGGCATTCAATTCACGTTCCTGTACAGACTTATTAAGCTTAATTTCGATATCACTACTAATTTTATTTATATCAAATATATGCTTTTGTGGATCTAGACAGTCACATAGGCCACGTAGATTACCGCAAAAACAACTCAAGTTTCGGTAAAATATTTGATTTTCTCCATATTTTGTGACAATTTGGTGGATTTTCATTGTTCCTGGGACGGTTTTAAGATTATCTTTTATGAGGTATTTCATGTTGATAATATCTAATTCGGGAATGAAAAAACATTTGACTGATTTCATAGAAAGTTCCAAGTTGTTAAGTGCATCTGAGGCATTAACGATGTCATGGCCATATAACACGCGTCTGTCAAGAGTGCGTTTGACGGAACCACCAATTCCGTCTGCTATTCCCTTGCCATGACCGCTTTCTGAGAAATTCCAAGTAGCATATTCGAGATTTAATTTGTTTGTAAAATAATTAAGTAGAAAGAAGTTCTTTTTTTGTCTATACTGGGATGAAGGCCCATCCGAAAAAAAATGTACAATTCGTAATTTGCCAAACAATTTGTTTGCGAACTTTAAGACGGGGAAAAGATGAGCCCATATGGCACATGGTTCGTGGCAATTATCATCACTTACGCTAGTAAATGATTGACACTTGTTTTTTCCGAAAATCATCCCAGTATGCAAGGTAATTGCATTTTTAGACCCACCAAAATGCATGGACTGAATTTCTTGAGCCAATTTACAATCAAAATTTTCGGAAAAGTCGCACAATATTGCAATCTCACCATCTACTAAATTATTAATACAATTTCGGTATTGTTTCTGTTGCTCTTTCATATTAAAATAATGTATTTTGAATGCTTGGAACTGAGACTCAAATAGATTTTTTAATTCTACTGTTGTACCAATTTTTAGTTGCTTTTTAGTGATTTTTGCTATTTGATCAACCCCTGATTTTGTGTATACTTTGTTTACTCTTTCCCATTGCCACCAAGACACCTCGTTATCAAATTCATTATCTAGATATACAATTTTTAAATGTTTACACTTATTACAAATACTATACATACACATTAAAGAGTTTTCGTCACATGTAAGCTTCCCTATCATATATTTTATGTTTTTAAATGTTATAATTAACCTTTTCTTTAGTGCATCAAAAAGAAATTGGAAGTTACTATGCTTGATGCATAAACAAGTATCACGAGTTTTGGCTGTAGGTGTTAATATATAATAAGGTTTATACTTAAAAAACGTTGTGAAGCCATATTTACCACCCTCTGCTTTGTAAATATTGAATAAATTAACTAGCGTGTCTGTTAAATACCTTATTTGGTTTTTGTTCCCATTTCTAGACTTGCAGTCTTTTTTACCAGCCATGCACCGACTAATATCATCGCGTTCATAAAATAACTTAATATCTTCTCTAATCTTCTTACTTAGATATTTTTTATTACTACTAAATCTAATCCCACTTTTAAGACCCAAATATTTTGCAATTATTTGAGACCCTTTCCTGTCTTTAGCTGCTTCAGTGATTCCAATAGAACGCAATAATCTCTTCTCTTGTAATGTTTGACACTGCTTGTATCTATCTTTCAAAGAAATTTCTAAAACTTCTTGACGAGCCTCTAGTTTTCTATTCTTATTTTCTAAACTTTTGATTTCTTTCTCTGATTTCAATTTTATTCGTTGTAACTGCTTTCTCAATCGGCTTATTGTAGTTTTGAGTTTTTCAACTGTTTTCAATGTTTTTGAGTAACTATCCTTAATTTTTTTGTATTTGATCTTAAATGAATGAGTTTTTGGTTTAGCTTCTATTTTGGGTGTGGCTGGTTCTTTATTTCGCTCTCGGTTTAATTTTTGCCTCTTCTTTTGATCTCTCCACAACTTCCTTTTCTTGACTTTTTCTTCTTCACTAAGCTGTGATATCTTTTTTTGTTTTTTTTTGAGCCGCTCTAGTTGCTTTTTTCTCTGAGCCTCATATTTGACGGGGTCGTTCTTTAACTTTTCCCTGTAACGCTTAGCTCGTTCAGCTGGAGTAAGAGCCATGACATACACAATCTGGAAATATAAAAATGCAAAAAAAATCTGTATTACCACAACCACAAGCGCTATGAAATGTGAATTTTACATGCTCTTGTGCTGGAGTATTAATTATTGGTTGCCTTTTTTTCTTCTTAAAGCATTGTTTTTAACATAGTAAAACTGCACCGGACTTATTAACCCTTAGCTGGAGTCGCTATTTTAGGCAACGTAGTTGGAGTCGGGGGTCAAAAATGACCCCAGCAGAGTTGCAACGTATCATATTAAAACCATCAATATATTTTTAATTATTCTTTTTATTTTATTTAAAGCAACTTATTGACTAATTAATTATCAAGTTTTTAACATAATTTGTACTATAAACTATTAATTTTTTTAACAGTATGAACTTTAGTTAAGTTTTTAAAATCATTTTAATAGTGTCAACTTCAGAAAGTCGTTATTAACAAAATTATAATAATAATATAGATTTTTTTTCTTATATCGCTTTCTTACATAATCTAAATAACAAAAAAAAGGAACACTTCTTGAGATCAACTAAAATAAAAAAAATGACAACATAAAACTAAACTCCTCTAAAACTCTAAAAACTTCTAATCGGTTTTTTTCGGAATCGGTTTTTACCTCTGTAAAAATCCGACGTTCGTATTACTTCTTCTTCTTCTTCTTCACCGCTTGAACTTGAAGAGTCAGTATCACTGTCTGTCTCCTGTTCATCAGCCTCAGAACAGGTGAGTTCTTCCGCTTCCTCACAGTCGCTGATGTCTTCGTCTTCACATGTAGGCATTGCGGTATTACGGACGGATTCTGAGTCTGATCCATCACTTTCGTCTTCTAGTAGCTGTGCAATACGTTCGTCGCCCAAGAGACCAGCCATAATGTTAATAATTTACTGTAAAAAATAAAAAACATGTCAAAATGAAATAATAATAATACAACCATTATCGGAGTCGGGGGTCATTTTTGACCCCATGAGAGCACATACCTTCACTTCCAGTAATGTTAGAGTGACGCGCGTCCGTCACCCGCCGCACCCCGCGACGTAATGAGATTACTCGAATGCGCAGGATTGCAGGGCCTTAGAACTCAAAGTTATAACGCGAAATTCGACACGTGGGGTCAATTTTGACCCCCGACTCCAGCTAAGGGTTAAGTATAATAGCTGCTCAAAATATAGGCATGAACACCATTGCAACAAAAACAACACTTTGTTCGACTTTAGTTTTTAGCAAGCGCACACCGCATGCCAGTATGCCGTACCCATAAAAATATATACATGCCCGATAATATTTTGAGACAGAATATAGTCTTTGTTGAAAAATACTGTTCACAATAAACACAATCATTCAAGACAGAAATAGCACATCATGCACCAAACAAGCAACTTAAATAAACCCAAAGAAAACAAAAACAATACATAGTATCAACGCATAATCTTGCTTTTATTTTGTGGAGTCGGTAAACATATAATATAGACTAGGCTTTATGTTTCCATATCGTCACGATATTTGTTCCACTCATATGTCACGTTACGAAATGGACGTGACGCTGAAGGTCCCGTGCTACAATATCATGATTTGTAATTAATGCGATGGAATAATTCTTATTCAATCAGATTATTCAGAAACATAATCAATCAATATAATAATTTAAATATAAACATAATACAAAATACTTACATTAGACAAGATACGCCGTAACTATTGTGGAAAACAATATTTACTTGCAAGGAAGTTCGTAACTTGTCGTCACACGTTTCAACACCAAAATGAATTATTATAGACAAGATGGCGGCTTTCGTCGGCAAATAATGTTACCATTATTTAAAAAACTGTAACAGGTTTGGTTGCGTTCATAAAAAAATATGTTAAAAAAAAGTGTTTTAGTGTCGTGACTATGTAGGATTTTCCATCTTGTAAGAATTTAGTAGACAGGTTTTAATCAATGTTATTTTATTATTTTTCTTAGGAAATTTGCCAAGCGATGCTATTTTAAAATAAAACAATAATGTGTATTTTATATAATTATTAATGCGTACTGATTATTCAAACATATAATTAAGTTTAAACCATTGAAAGTTGGTAAGTATAGGTTAGGACATAGCAAATTTGTACGATTTATAATTTTAAAATTAAAGTTTTCTTTTAAAAAGTAAAGTAAAAATAGTTTTTTTACAATTTTATTAAGGAACACATTTTTGTTAATCATAGAAAAATAATAATTTTGTTAATTGCTACACAGATAATATAGCATTGCTTTACTAAAGGTAGTGGACAATCACTCGTGGACTTTTACAACATTTCGCGAAAATACCCATCTCTCTATTTACCATTATGACAAGATTTTGACAGTTCGCACGGGCTAGCCGTGAAAACGGAAAAAAGAATGTAGGTACCCTATTAAGACTGTAGAGTGTGTCATAGAAATAGACATACATAATGCTCGAAAACCCTTACCCTATTTCTGGAGCACACGTGGGAAAAGCAGGTAGGTACTATGCGTTTCAAATGAGAAGATAATCGCGATCGCGTCAACTTCACGCTGTACTTGTCAAAATTGTACCGCTAGCAACAAAAACTTCCAAGTCTGGTAAATTAAGTATGTGGATGGTAATGGAACGGACGTAATATTTATTTTCTTTGAACTATGTACCTAACATTTTTCTTTATTAATATTATTAGTTTATTATTTAATAAACACCAAACAGAAGTAAGTAAATAGGTAAAATATAAGAATATTCTACATTTTGGAGGTATCTACCTGATATTTTTTTAACTAAATCATATCTATAATAATAAATAGTAAAATACAGTGCTTATTTATAGTTTATTAGAGTAGGTAGGTACTTTTGTGTAATACTAATGACATTTTTTTACGAATCTTTATCTTGCTGACCTTACGTCATATAATGAAGTTGCAGTCGTAATGCGAGTCAAAATGGCATCATGACAGTTATCAACTCATTTGAAACGCATAGTATACTTATTCACTTGAACGCCTGTCGCCCGCTTTAAGTTAGGCATAGCACACTGTAACGGCACCTTCCTAGCTGAAGCGATACAACAGCGATATAATATGTTGCCATCTTGCAGTGGTATTTTCGTTCAACCGCACTGATTTGCGCAGTGGTATTTTCGTTCAACTGCACTGATTAGACCCCCTAAACGGCCTTTTAAAAAAAGTTTGATGCGCCCATGATAGTAAGGTTACCTTGAACGATTAAATCATCTAAACTTCATCTGGTTGTAGCTGGTCCTCCTCAGCTGTTGCTTCGTTCTTTGCAGCGGGCTCTATATCTTCCGCATGAGGAATGGATGCAGGCAGCCGGGACAGCTCCACTCCGGCTTCTCGCAGCAAAGCTAACAGTGTAGCCAAAGAACTGGCCAGCTGCAGTGAAAAACGCGAAAAATAGTTTAATTTTTAATATTCTCCAATAACCCAAGTACCGGCGTTTTGGAGAAAACGAATCTCGACGTGGCGGTTTTGATGATCATATAAATAATGGATGTTCAAAATTAATTAATTTGTAGTACGTATTCGTGTTTGGGTCAATTAAATTCACATGTGTTCGGTTTAGTAGGTTCGGAGCAAATTGCTCTGTTCTGTGACAGACAGACATACAGACAAAAACATGAAAATCCTCTATGAGTTACGTTTTTCATTCGGAGTCGAAAGTGATGGCTTTGCCCGTGGGCCGTGGCCGTGTCGACGTTTTTACACCCTTCAGGGTTCATTTTCCAACAACACTGAAATACGTGTTTCTTTAATTAAAAACGAATACAAAATTTCACAGTCACATAACTTAAAAAAAACTTTTTTACAATAAAATAAAAACTTTATGTAGGTGCAGTAGGCTACTACACCTACATACAGTTTTCAAAGAGTTTTTCTAGTAGATGATATAAAGAAATTTGAGGATATGTCTTAATATGATCCCGCAAATAAATATGTACGAATATTCTACTTTATTTTGACCTGCGCTCCTGCGCACTGTGAAGTAATGGTCGTGTGCGGCCGGCGATCGTGTCGCTGTGTACGTAGCGTTAAATAAATATTTCTCTCAGTGTAATGACCCCTTAATTACTCTAGCTCTGGGAAAAGCCGGTAGTTCTCGGGTTACCTGATGGTTTATTGGGAGATCCCATACATTCCATTTACGTACGCACAAATCTTGGAATCGAATTTATAAGATTAATTGGATATTTTCAAAAATCTTCGAGCTAAGGTAGGTATGTGAATCATAACACTTATTTTATTGGGTATCACATACAATAATAGTAAAATTAGTCCCGGATTAAATTGATTATTATAAAATACTAGCTGTGCCCCACGGTGTTACCCGCGGTTTATTAGCCTATGTGTTAATCCAGGGTGTCAGCTAACTCTATACCAAATTTTATTAAAATCGCTCCAGTCGTTTAGACGTGAAGAAGTAACAAACATACACACTCACACACTCACAAACTTTCGCTTTTATAATATTAGTGTGAAGTATGATTTCGCTTTAAAAAAAAAACACGGTGTATGAAAAACTATTTTATTTATATGTAACGGTCACCTCTGTCTGTTCGTACTTACTTATGCACTTACTGAAGTGTAGGGGAGATGGAAATGGGATTCACATATGGAAAAAATCGTTGTTGTAATCGGTCAATATCAGTTTCCTAATTGGTTTATTTTTAATAAACTTTAGGAACTAATAGGGTACATTAAATCTTACGTATTTATTGGCTATCGTTGTTAATCACATAATTATAAAAAAAAAAAACAAAAAGTATGTTTACCCACATGTGAGGGACCCTCACAATTGTGGTGGGGTAATTAGTGTCAAGATTATAAAAAAAATAACGCAGTTTTTCATAAATAATCAACTATGAATGAAAAGTCAAAGCTGATTATCTCCTTAAGTCGGTCCGTATATGTCGGTTATCGCGATAAAAACTATCCTATGTCCTTTCCCGGAACTCAAACTATCTCCATACCAAATTTCATCAAAATCGGTTTAGCTGCATGAGCGTGAATGCGTAACAGACAAACAAAGTTACTTTCACGTTAATAATATTAGTATGGATAAGTAAATTTAGCAACGGATAACAAAATGGCTGGAGTTAAAAAAACTCATACAAATCGAAGCGAAGTGAGGGCGGGTTGCTAGTAAGTACTTACTAAAAGTATGTTGCATGTTATTTTGACATTTCATTAATAGAAACTAATTTGATATAAGTATATTGCATTTAAAAGATATGAACTGATCCTATACATAGTTGAACGGATAATGGGGCTTCTATTGCCATTTTTAGGGTTCCGTAGCCAAAATGGATTGTAAGTATGTAACAAAAACAACAGAAAATCTACTTCTTAAGCCACATTATTCGGATGGGGGGGGGGGGGGGGACTTCGGAACCCTACATTGTGCGTGGTCCGATATGCACTTGCCCGGTTTTTGTATCTAATATAACGCTATTTTGCAGGGGGAGGTGTTGATTGTTTTGTGTGAACTTAGGTAATTTACCAGTGCCGGATCTACGATTATTATAAACAGGGGTGGGCAACTTGATAAAGCCAGTCAAGCAAAGGGGGAGGGGGGGGGTGCTTCGCTTGACTCAGGGGGGAATAGTTGCCTGATCTGCTTACCTGAGCATCAGGCTTTTCTTCTTTCTGCAGCAGTTCAGCGGTAACTGCGGCTTCCTCGACCGCTTGAGTGACGCGTCCAGCTCGAGCATGAATTCCAGCCAAGTTAAGGCGGATGAGAGGATCGTCCGCCGCCAGGGTAACCGCTCGGGAGTACGCTGCGTCAGCTCTACTGTCACCTAGCCTCTCCAGAGCTATACCTATTAAAAGCACCTGGGAAAAGATTCCTAGGTATAGGCACTAAATAAGGATACTTCCGCGTGTGCCACCTAAGTTCTCCCACTGGGTGAAGCACGAGTAACTGTATTTTTAGATAGGTTTAGGTGGTACAATTGATTAACACCAGGGACTTGTGTACTGTGAACTATCTTTTTGCTATTTCGGGAAGGGTGGAGGCGGAGGCCACCCCCTCTGCCTCCCCCCTTCCCGAAACCCCAAATCCCCTCTGGGTACGCCATGAGGTGCAGCTCACAGGTAGGTAAATAACAAGGCCATGCGCATGTACGAAGATTGTGTACATTTGTTGGCATACGACAGAGTTTGCCGAAATTTTGATTGCGTGAGCGGGGAACATGAATTTATACCACACGTGAAGCCACTGATCTGCATTATTTGGCGCTTCTTTACTTCGGAGCACGAACCTCGCTTTGCCCCATAGATGCGGTACTGAATGAGGCTAGTGGCTCAGTAGTGACTTTAAGAGAATGGTACCGTGTAAGGTTGGAAAGGCTGAAGCGCGGCGGCGGTTGCAAGGCGGCAGAAGGCGGAGGCGGGCCGCTTGCACGCAAGCAGCGCCAGCCCTAGGTTGTGCGCCGCGCGCGCGCTCATAGGCGCTGCCCACGTAGCACGCTGCAGGCACGTCAACGCCTGACAACAACATCACAATTTAGGCTATCTGTACAGTTTGTAATGAGTTTATCTACTGGCTTCTTATTGACACGTTTCTGGTTTGTGCCCAAGAGCTCGACTAGAGCTATGGCGATGGCAGCAAACTGAACAATCAGATCTTGCAGCAGCATCACAGCAGGCGAAACGGGCAGAATTCAAATAGGAACATGGTATCCTTACAGCAATATACTTCTTCTTAGCCAATAACGCCATGCCGAGGTTGGTGTGAGCCGCTACACAAGTTGGATGAGCTGTTAGGGCTGCTTTGAGCCTCGCGAGGGCAGCGTCCAGGTCTTTGTGCTGGAGCATCATGGCGGCGAGGGCGAGAGCGGCGGCGTGCTGTGTGGGCTGTTGAGCTAGCGCAGCTCCGAGCAGCTGGAAGGCACGGCGAGGGTCTCCTGATCGAAGTCGTAGGGCTCCAGCCGCGGCTAAAGTATCGGCGCCACATGCGTGCGTACTGTTAAAAGAAAAAGTTTGGAATTTCTTCAACGGTTTGACTTAGAAATCTGAGTTGTAGCGGATGACCATAAAAGCATTTCAACTGCACGGCAACTGGCCCGTTCTTGCAGTGGAGTGCCGGATCTTTATTCTTGCTCCCATCACCAATTCATCTATGATACACACCCCACTCTAGGTCTGAGTTATTTAGGGTAAAACCGGGTAATTCCGGTCAGGAGGTAATACCGGTCACTACATTATCTCCTATTTTACTACATACCTACATATGCACCCGTACTAAGCGGGTGTGTTACACCTTTCTCCGTACCAGCGTACCATTTAATAGCATATCTGGAGCCGATTTCTAGGACCAAGGCATGTTAAGTATTTGTTTTTGCGCGTACTTGAAGTATTTTTTTGAGATCAAACAATAAGCAGTGAGGGTTTGTTATTTTACATCTCTTACATTGTTATTTACAATTGTGATATTGTAATTATCTAGCATCCGAAGTCGAATTTTCACTCTGTATCAAATAGCAAAGCGTATTGTATTTTCACAATAAACTCCTTCTTGGGGCGGATTAACCCGAAGGGGAAATTATAAAAAAAAGTAGATGATTATTTTTACACCGAAGAGGACTTGGAAAACAAATCTATAATCTGCGCTGATTAATAGGTACAACAACGAGCTACGGTATGGCGGTATGTTGTGGGGTTTATGGGCTCACGGTGAGTGCTCAGGGTATGACTATCCTGGGAAATATATCTGTGACTTCTGCCTTAACAAAACTTGGCCGGTATTACCAACCTTGCGATCGGTGACCGGTCAAAGTCGTTTTGTTTAATGATGATTGTGCCAAAATTGTTTTACTTATTGATCGCAATTATTGCGATTTTATTAGAAGAATAGTGGAAGTTTAATATGCAAGAAGATTCATAAATATATATAGAATATTATCAGATTTGTTATGTGACCGGCAGGCGGCAATATCCATTCTTACCCTACTTTTTCGACAAATGGTCTCATAAGTCCAAATTGGACTTTGAACTTCGGAAATCGGAACATGACTGAACAAAGGGTCGCTTGTCTCCCCTGAATGCCTAAAACATGCTTTGAAGTATATAATGAAACTATCGTAGTTTTCATTCTGCTGGTCTACTGACGCCAAAGCCTGGTCGTAAGCTTTTAGCGCGCCCTGAACATCGTCGCAGGCCAGCAACAGCTTGGCCAGCAGAGCCGCGGCTCGCTCTCCACCCCCAGCCTGCACCGCCGACCGCGCCCATTCCACTCCTCGCTCCAAATCACCCAGGTTCCATGAACACTCCGCTGAAGACCAAGAACATTGTGAAGTTAAAGATTGCTTTCATAATTTTCCAGAAAATGAACTGCTTAGTGCAAGTCAATCGACATTATTATTATTATTAAAGATCCTTTCCAGCTGTCTCTCTAATCCCGAGAACTGAACTCGATTATGGAAAAAGCGTTTAAAATGTTTTGATGATTGGATTATTTGTTGGCGTAAGTGTATCGTCTCTGAAGGAGCATACTTGGAAGTAGGTACAATAAATTTGCATGAATATCTAACATTTTGTGTTGTCCATAAAAATAAAGAGAAACTGAACTGTTTTGTATTTAGGTAGCCATACATACGCATCTAGATTGTAATAGGTAATAGTAATTTACCTAATGCGCAATATATATCGGGATCTGGATGTTGTGATAACTTATCAGCTTCTAAATAAGCTTCATGAGACAGCTGAAACCGCCCCTGACGAGATCTGAAACAGTTTCAAAGAAAGCTTATAATGCAAAACTGAGGCGGAAATCTATAGAGCGTACTTTAGCTTAACTCAAACTTGAAGAAAATCTTGACAATGCTGACCGTTGAAATTTTTGGTCATAGAGCAAGCTTAGCATAATCTTAAAAGATTATATTAACAAAGTTAAAATTCGCGATTTTTATACATATTAGTTATATTTCGGGACTTAATCACGTGAATTATTTAAAGGTTTAAACCTTTTATTTACCCGACGTTTCGATCGAATTGCACCGATCGTGGTCACGGGTCGACTGATGGCAGCTTAGCGATGTCTCCGTGAGGCGCGGGGTTTTTCAACTACCCTCACCTGGTCTTGATAATTTGTACTGTTGGTAATTCTACACACTACACTCACAACGTCTTTAAACTAAGGCGCGGTGTCGTTACGGCTACTATTGCATTTGCTGATAACAAACAGGGTTCCAAGATGGTGAAAGCCGGTATAAAAGAAGGTTCGTATCTTTAAATAATTCACGCGATTGAGTCCCAAAGTACATATATCTAGTTAATAAAAAAAACTTTAGATCCGCTCCCCTTTTAAGACAGCAATCTGATACCTTTGGATCAGATCTTAAAAGAAAAAATCTTACCACGTCTGGTAAGATACTTATATTAAGACAGCTGTTGACTTATCAGCTGTAGCTGACCATACAGAATCGGTCGTAGGGTGAGGTAGTGCTTTGTTAGCCGCAAACTAAGGTAGTAGTCTGAATGACTAAGCATTTTCCTCGCAAGGCTATGTGTTTTAGGAGTACATAAAGGCTCATTTAGTTCTGTAGCGCCCTGTCGACACCTATGTTTACATAATATTTCTTAAAGTGTTTAATTCCCACGGGATATAACTGATAAAGTGCATTCAGTCACGGCACAGCGCGACAGTCACGCCGTAATGTTAACTACTATTCATATAATGTCCTGATATCGTACTATTTCTAAATGTGTTTCTTTTGTGTAACAGTCGAAAAAATCTTTTATTGTAGAATAGCCCATTTATTGGAAAAGGTTATAGGCTATATAACATCACGCTATGACCAATAGGAACGGAGCAGCAAATAAAAAAGATGAAAAAAGAAAAAAAAAATACGCAGACGCGAAGTTGCGCGGCTCAGTTAGCCATTACATACGAGTCGAATTTAGTCTTACATTTTTTGGGATGACTGTGTAAATACAAGATGTATTTTATTGATGAGTTCTCGGCGCGACTCCTATAGTTTACCTTCTACGGCAGATACCCGAAACTAGTTGTAACACTCATGGGCTTACCCAGCTTTTGACCCGAGAGTGGGAGAGGGGCTTCAGATTTTTTTTAAGCTGTGTCCCGATTTTCAGTGTGAGCGAAACGTACGAGCCAAGCTACGAATTTTAGATTGTTCATTTTTACACAAATTCAGCAGTCGCAGCTCAACACCTTCCGTAAGGGGGCAAAGATCCGGATGAGCTGAGCCCGGTCCGGAGAAGTGGAATTTAAAAGTAACAATTACGCTCGCCAGCTCGCAATATATCAAGTCACTGCGCGCGTCGAGCTGGTGAGTGCAGTGCGATGAGGCACTCAGCGTGGTATCACAAATCACTGCGCAAACAGAAGATTGCAGCGCGACTGCAGAAGTCACTGCGCGAGCTGACGAGTGAGCGTGAACGTTAAAGCTATTATGTGACGCACAAGAAGCGGGTACAGCGTGTATTTCACTGTGCAAGAGGGGCATTGCCCTTAGTTGTCATTGCGCGAGCAAGGGAGCCTGTGGCGAATTTAGAAGTTATTATGCGAGCTGGCGACCGCCACGTGAATTTAGAAGCCGTTGACGAATAAGGGGGCCAGACATCTTTTCGCAGTGGATTCCTAAGAGGGTAATATTTTGGGCCAGTCAGAAAAAAAAGTAGAATAGGGGGCTATAACCTACAGCGTCTCTCCTTTTCTGTATTTATTTGTATTAGTGTCTTACGATATTTTATCTGACCTTCACAAAGTTGGACTTGTATGAATTTTATCGACAATATTTGGTATGTATCTGCCTCCCGTGGGTGGTGTACCTACCCACGGGAGGCAGGCATACATATCAAACGTATATGTGTGTCATGGTAGAACTATTTGCAATAGGGTAGACCGGGTACAATAGTATCATGTTTTACATAAACTTCGATTGTGAGGACCCTATTAAGATTTAAGGAATGCAGGATGTAAATTTAGAGACTTAATTTTCCTACCTACAGGATTTTAAAGCCACCATGTACTTAAAATGGACTAAAACATGGCAAATTTCAATCTTAAAGTGAACACTAAAAAGCGTTACTATTGACCCCAACACAGGGTCATTTGTAACAGATATTTAATTCAAAATAAAACGCTGAATAATAAACAAATCCGTTTTTTTTTTATTAAACAATGAAAACTTTAATTCTTCTTTAGAGCATTTTTACATAAGGCACTAGAATATTGTAAAATTACACGTAAAATAAACTCATTAAACTAAACAGTCCGTCTTCTATGTATAATCTAACAAAAATACAGAATTCTTATGTTAATGAAATAATTCTGATAAGCTTATCTTAGTAGCATGGCAATTAACACAAAAACTTATGATTTAAAGTCGTAATCAACCACAAATATTCTACATACACATCAAGCATGTTACAATTGCCCCGTGTTACAATTGACCCAAGATGTTACCCGACTGTGACAGTCAAAAGGTAGGGTTATGTTTATCAATAATTATAACAATATCATAAAAATGTGAAAAATGATCCTCGGTCTGTTGTTTTGTTTCGGTGTCTTGGCATCTGTAAAAAAATAATAATAAGGAAATTGTTATTCTTATACAATGTGTCCTAAAATTGTTAAAAAAAAAATGTTATACCTTAAAAAAGGAGTCCAATTTTTTTACGAACTAGTATAATTATTCTATCATATTAATGACATGACATATTTTTTATGCAAAAATAGATGTAATAAAACAAAGATAAATTAAATATAACATTTTCATAACTTAACTTCATTTTAATTGTACACATTCTTACAAATAATTCTTATATGAATAGGTATTAAAACAAATGGGGGCATTAGTACCACGGGGTTAATTGTAACGTTACAACCGACCCCGGCAAAACTGTTACAATTGTGCACGGAAACGAAAGAAATGGTCAAAATATATCTTAATAGATACTCTAATCTTTAATTAAACACGTAGTACTTAGAACTATTTGAAACGTGCTTCTTTTAGGAAGTAACAAAGCAATTAATTAGCTTAATAATACTTACGGCGACGTCTTCGAATTTTCAATGAAGCATAGCACACGTCCGGCTCAAACTGCGCTCGCGGCTGATTGGCGAGCTAATCTGCACACGCATAAGCCGTCGCCGCTAGCACTCACACATCGATACGTGGCTTAGTTACCGAAATATTGGCAACGTTACTATTGACCCGCGTTACTATTGTACCCGGTCTACCCTACTAGCGACAAACCAATTGCAATATTGTTTCTAGTCATCAGCAAAAGTTTATTCAACTAGAGCCGCCTTTTCGTAAGTGTAGTATTTTGCTTCCTAAGTGAATTCTTAAATTTTTATTATTATTATTATAGTCAAGCGAGTGGGGTTATAATTTTGTCAATTATATGCACATAGATCCAATCCTTATGCGATAACAGATATCTACTTATTAATCTATGCAACAGTTTCTCTTGGGTCTACTTTCGGGTGTAGCGTCTACGACCAAGGGTAATAGAAATAGAGAGCTTACAGACATTTGGCAACTTGTTTTAATGGTTCTGGTTCTTGCGGATGCAACCTGATGCAGTTGTGGTATTTCTCCAAAGCCTCTTGCAGTCTACCCGCGTCTGCGAGCACGGATCCCTGAAATAAATTGTTTTTGATTGTTTCTGTTTTAAAAAGTCAACTCTCGCTGTAGGGTACAAGCCATATGTTGCGGGGGAATCTACAAACATTCTAATCACAGACATCAAGTTCACTTAGAATCGGAACAACAATTTGTGGATTACACAAAGTGGTGTAACGGGTGGAAATCGAACCCGACGACCTCTGCGCAGCAGTCGTACACACTCCTACCGTGCCACTGAGGCAGTCACAAATTACACTGTTACTGTTTATATACCTACACATTTGCATTTTCATACTACGAGAGACCGCTTTAAGCTATTAGTCCTGCGGCTGATCTCACACCTGACTTCTAGGATTTCTGGCCCGATGATGTGAGAATGAGAGGGAAAGGAGTGGACTAGAGAGTAGCCACTGTGACCGAGGTCGGATCGCATTGTACCTATAACTAGTGATGTAGTGAGGGATCCAGGGGGGCTTGCTTAACCAAGTTGAGCATTCCAGGGGCCGTCCCATGAACATTTTAATTATTTGCCAAATGCAGGGAAGTTCAATTTTATGTTTGAACCTGACCCATGTCAGTAGCTTATGTGCTGTTAAGTGCAAAGAATTGACAAATAGACAATAGGTCGCTCGCCGGTTTGGGGACATCATTATGGTATGAAATTAGCAGGGCAGTTTATTTTTCGTCTACAATGAACCGGCTATAGTTCATGATATGACCCTAGGACGTCAATTTGGGAGTGTTCGACCCGAGGGTAATTTTTATCCAGGTAAAAACTAAAAAGGACACATACTTGGGAGGACTCAGATACGTTCGGGAAAGGCGGGCTGACCATCATAAACTTATAGTTAGGTACCTCGGATCTGCCTGTGTTGTGTACCTATAGTCCACGTATAATCAAGGTGTAAAGTAGATAAACTCCTACCTTTATATAATGCGCATATCTATGCTTGTTTTCATGCTGTTTCTGCAACGTATCGGCTAGGTCCAGGCATAAGGCATGTTCTCCTCTGACGTAACGCGCATGCAATAACCAGTTGAGAGATCCCGAACCAAACCCTGGCAATACAAACAAATACCTTAGCTAGGTCGGTAGTGTAGTGGCAGGGTACCAATAAAACATTTTATGATATTAAATTATGTAAGTACCATTATCAGACGTATTTTCAGATGAAAACGCGCGTTTCTTCATTATTTGTTTGTTTGTATTATCACAACCATGGTAACTAAGCCCTTCTTACCAAAAGTGGATTCGAGAGTAGTGGAGTCTCAAATAAAATTACTGCTTTTACAATGCAATGCTTTAAGTAATATTACTTATTTTCTCAGCATTTAGATGTTTCTAATATTAATGTAATTAGATAGTGTTCAAGTGCCTGTAAATTTGGTATACGTAGGTACCTAAGTATTTAATAAATATTTTTGTGTTCTTAACTTCTTAAACATACCTACATAAGCCCGTTGAGTATATTAATGAAAAAGAGATGTTGATCACATAATATGCCAAAAAAATATTTGTAATGTATGGTCATCAAATGAATTCTGAACGATAGGTTCAACAGTTCCATCAAACAGTTTCCGAACGAAAGTGACAAATCAAAAATTGACAAGTGTTATCACAGGATTCTACCATTATCACATTAAAAATTCAACACAACAAATAAATAATTTCCATATAATTTAAGCTGAAAAAAGGTTTTTAATCCACAATGGAAGACATGGCGAGACTGGCTGTTGTAGAACAAAGTGTAAGAGATGTAGATAAATTTAATAAAATACTGTACATACTTCTGCGACAGATTAATCATATTTTGGACAATCCTCACGATTATGAATTGAGAGCGCTTAAAAGTGATGTTCTAGAAGATGTACATAAACATGAGGCTTTCAGTGATTACCTGAAATATGTCGGCTTTCGGTCGGTAAGTGAAAAAAATATTGTTATAATGCTGTAGGTACATTCGGTCCGAACTTTCCAATAACAGATATACAGTTCACCCAGACTAAGAACAAATGTTTAAGAATCAAGTGAAATTAGGTCCTAACTTAGAATTTAATCCACAACTCGCTCAATTGCAGCCATACACTATGCCATAAAAGTGTAAAGCTCTAAAGAACAAATAAATGCAGTTTTGTCTCATTAATTTAATGTAAATGTTTCCATAGCTTTAAATTTTTCAAATTTTGTGCTATTCGATCCTACATTAGTGCTACTTAAAACTACAAATTAATTGCTCAAACTATTTGCATTTTTTTTTATAATACTATCTAATAATTGCAATAGTTTTTTTTACCCGACTACAGTAGGTATAGCCAAAAGGTGTGGTATATTTTTATATATGTAATGATGATATTTATTTTAGGAAGGTTTAAAACTTGTATATGCAAAAGAGTTACCACTAAGCAATTTGAGAATGGCACAGGCGGCTATTGAGAGGAAGATCAACTTCTGCTACGGGATTAAGACCTCTAGACTGGCCCTGAAGTCAAGTGCTGGACAAATCAAGAGGATAGCTCTGCCACCAACTAATATTTTGGTAATTTGCCACAATTTCAACTGTATATTGTGTTGTAACGTAATCCTTACATAGAATAAAACAAAGTTGCTTTCCACGTCAGCTTGACGCGTGATGCAGTTGTCACTGTCAGTTAGATAATTTATTCTGGAAGGTTTATATGTAGAATAAATGTGTATTATGTCAATAGATAGTAGAGACAACTCTGTGTAGTATTACATAATTTTGAAAATTAAATCCCTAAATGTGTGAAATGGGGATTTTAATTTGAATAAAACTTACCCTTAGGCTGCTTGAAGCTTGATTCTGATTAGAATTGGAATTGCATGTTTCTTATACATTTTGTTACAGACAACGAGAAATCCATTCTTGAAACATATCCAATCATTGTTCAACCAAGTTTTGGAGTATGAGGACGAAGAATTGCAGAATTTGGCCCGTGAACAAATACCTTTGGTAACCTTACAGCTTATGGCTTTGGATAGAGTTAGAGAACAACAGAAGAGGATTAAGTCTGGTGAGTGTGAATTTGTATAATACCTGTTAGGAACTCAAATATTTTAGACACGGGAATTAATGCGCATAATGTTGCATAGGTCACAAACTCAAGAGATCAGCATTTCTATTCAAGAATCATATGTGAAGCGATTGAAATAATAACAACCTCAAACCTCGCATTAGTTTCCAGTAGGTTAACATGGACACAATCAGTGTAGAATGCCTTAATGTTACGACTATGAGATTCATTGCCCTTTAAAATGGAGTCTTAACATTGCTGCAGCAGTCCTCTTCTGACTATAGCCAGTGCAACCAGGTTGTAACATCAACTAATTTTTAGGTAAATAATGAGCATTCTTTACCGTGTCTAAATTAAATATAGAATAATCATGCAACACGAAAGTCTAAATGTTAGACCTCAAATATATCATTAAACCAATTTAATGATTGTTTGAATATAATCCTCATGACATGAAGGTGCCAAGAAACTATGGCCCACTCTTTCAAAACTATAAATAATTGAACATGTTATGATATGTCTTTTAACTATAATACTTACCAAGTGAATGGTGGTAAAAGAGCAAAATCAATGATGATCACATAATTCTTCGGACTTTTACTATTAAGAGTTGGTAAATCTTAAGTTTTACTGGAAAAACTTAAGATTTACCATAGTCCTGGCTTTCACAACATCTATTACTTTGTTTATATAGGTGAGATTAAAGAATTGGATCTTCCATTCGACGTGGCATTGTTAATGGAACTGCTGAGCTGGTTCAAATATAAGTTTTTCTCGTGGGTCGACCAGCCACCATGTGATCAATGTGGTGGACCAACTACACTAAGGAACAAAGTCAATGCAACTGTGGAGAATGAGTCATGCATGATGGAGGTAAATAGAATAATAAATTATTATTATTTACTTGGGAACTTCATACAGGCCCCGTTATTTTTTTTCGTGAATATTTCCAATGTTTTAATAGTTATTCTGCTATCCAGCTGCGTCTTTAAAAAAAATAAATGTTCATAATATAAAAATACTCAATTTTGTTGGACACTGGTGCCTAAACTATACTTGTGTTTTGTAGGTATTTCAGTGCCAAAATAATCCTGAATCCGTCACTATAAACACAAATTCTAGAATTATTTTGGTCTTATTAGTGTGCAATAACTTTAAGAATAATATTAAATAAAGACTATAAAAGTACCATACCAAATTGGTTGCGATTTTCACTGACGTATTGTTGTAGATTTAACTTAAAATCTGTATTGATAGGTGTGCCGTCCAGAACACGAGTAATACCTACCTATTTTCGTAGGGAGATGTGAAAAAGGGAATTAAGATTGAATCTTTTATAATTCAATTGCTTATCACTTCGCTTAAAGTAGATTTGTGTTCCGGCTTCGTCTTGCCATTGATTCAGTACATTTGTAAATTGTATTGTTAAATTTCATGGCCTTCCTTAATTTACTCTTTCGTATTACATATATTTCGGGACTTAATCGCGTGAATTATTTAAATGTACGAACCTTTTATTTACCCGACGTTTCGATCGAATTGCACGATCGTGGTCACGGGTCGACTGATAAATTCGTAAATCGGTAACATAAATTGGCAGCTCTGGCAAGTGACTTTTAGTAAATGTTTGAATGAAGTTTTTATTTTTAAAAATAAAATAATGTTTTCTCTGAGTAAAATTAGCTAACTCAAATATTTAGGGTACTTCCCTCCAGGGGGCATTGGTTTGGCCCACCCTTTATAACCAATAGGATTGCGTAAAATCAGTGGGGCGGAGAATATGAACTGCAGTGGACAATCGTTTTGGTGCTCCGCATCAATGAACAGGGAGCTTAAGTGTGTTTGTTTGATTGATCGTTAGGTATACGCGTGCATGTCGTGTAGTGGCGGCGCTCGGTTCCCTCGTCACAACCGGGTTCGCACGTTGCTTCGGACGCGGCGCGGGCGCTGCGGCGAGTGGGCCAACTGCTTCGCGCTGTTGTGTCGCGCGCTCGGCTACGAGACGCGATATGTGTACGACACCACTGACCACGTCTGGTGCGAGGTAATGACATTATATCTGTACTTTACACTGACAAGAGGGGGGGGGGGTGAGGGGCAACTGCTTCGCGCTGCTGTGTCGCGCGCTCGGCTACGAGACGCGATATGTGTACGACACCACTGACCACGTCTGGTGCGAGGTAATGACATTATAACTGTACTTTACACTAACAGGATGGGGGGGGGGGGGGGTGAGGGGCAACTGCTTCGCGCTGCTGTGTCGCGCGCTCGGCTACGAGACGCGATGTGTCTACGATACCACTGACCACGTCTGGTGTGAGGTAATGACATTATAACTGTACTTTACACTAACAGGAGGGGGGGGGGGGCAACTTCTTTCGCGCTGCTGTGTCGCGCGCTCGGCTACGAGACGCGATATGTGTACGACACCACTGACCACGTCTGGTGCGAGGTAATGACATTATAACTGTACTTTACACTAACAGGAGGGGGGGGGAGGGGCAACTGCTTCGCGCTGCTGTGTAGCGCGCTCGGCTACGAGACGCGATATGTGTACGACACCACTGACCACGTCTGGTGCGAGGTAATGACATTATAACTGTACTTTACACTAACAGGATGGGGGGGGGGGGGTGAGGGGCAACTGCTTCGCGCTGCTGTGTCGCGCGCTCGGCTACGAGACGCGATATGTGTACGGTATGGCAATGTTAACTAACAGCCCCTACTGAGAGTATAACCTTTGATATTTATTTGTTAAAACATGTATTCTTAAACGATCAAGACTTGTTCGTCCTAGCACCTATTAGGACGAACAAATCTTGATCGTTGTATTAGGACCTGCCCACCTTAACCATCTCTAAATTATAATTTCCTCATTTTTCATCAGACTCTGGTACACCTATAACAATACTTTTTTTTTAAATTCGATACTATAATACATCATTGTTTTCTATAAAATCGATCTTCAGACACGGAGCAATATCCTATCTTCACTACATAGTATAAAACAAAGTCGCTTTCTCTGTCCCTATATCCCTATGTATGCTTAAATCTTTAAAACTACGCAACGGATTTTGATGCGGTTTTTTTTAATATATAGAGTGATTGAAGAGGAAGGTTTATATGTATAATAACATCCATAAAATAGTGGAGAAATAAGGAGCGGAGCAGCAATAAGAAATGTTGCAAAAACGGGGAAAATTTACGCAGACGAAGTTGCGCGGGTCTGCTAGTATATTATAAATGTGAGTGAAGAAGATAGCACTTGTGTCTGCGCTTGCACATGTGCTTTATAATATCTCCTTTACTAGTCTCTGATAAATTTGGCCGTTGTAACCAATGTCGGTTAGGGTACCAATATGTATGTGACAATGTACTGGGTGGCGCAAAAGTACTGGCACTAAAGAAAATACTTTTTTTTTTTTTATATGACATTTTCTGTCATTCTGTTGTTGAAAATTGTGTAGTGAACAAATGTAAAATACACTGAAAATAAACATGGACCGTTTTACTCCCCAAGAACGTGGAATAATTGTGTCAATGTTCTTACGGAATAATTCATCAGTGATAAGAACACAACGTGAATTTCGTCGACGATTTCCCCACCGTCCGGCACCGATTGGTCGCACAATTCGACGCTTTGCCACACGCCTTGAAGCAACTGGCTCAACATTGGATAGACCTAAGTCTGGGAGACCAAGAACAGGCCGTTCAGCTGAAAATATCGATGCTGTGCGCGAAGATGTGGAAGAGTGTCCAGAAACATCAACGAGGCGACGTGCCACGCAATTGGGCATTTCCAGACGGACCCTGCAGCGTATTTTGGTGAAAGACTTAAAGATGTTCCCGTATAAAACTCAAATGACTCATCAGCTGCTGCCTGCTGACCACCGAGCTCGTCTAGATTACTGCCAGCGCGTCATAAACCTCAACCTTGAAGAGGATGATTTTCCTTCAAAATTGGTTATGAGTGACGAAGCGCATTTCCATCTCTCAGATCATGTCAATAAGCAGAATACTCGGTTCTGGGGCACTGATAATCCGCGCATTATTCAAGAAACACCTCTACACCCACTAAAAGTTACTGTATGGTGTGGCATCTGTGTTGACAGAGTGATCGGACCCTATTTTTTCGAAGACGCTGGAGGCAATGCGATAACTGTCACTGGAGAACGCTACAGAACCATGTTACGTGAGTTTTTGATACCCAGTTTGGACGAATTGGGGCTGGAGCACATCTGGTTTCAACAAGACGGCGCTACGGCACACACAGCGCGCGACACTATGGACTTAGTGAGGGACGCTTTTCCAGGCCGAGTTATCTCTCGTTTTGGCGATTTGCCTTGGCCTGCAAGATCACCCGATCTGACCAGTCCAGACTTCTTTCTTTGGGGTTTTTTGAAATCTCGGGTGTATGTGAACAAGCCACAGACTCTCGCAGCTCTAAAAGAAAACATTCGCAGAAAGAAATAACGAACATATCGCAGGAAGTGTTACGGCAAGTTATGCAAAATGTCATAAATAGGGCTCAAATGTGTATCAACTCTGGAGGTCACCATTTAAAAGACATCATCTTTAAATCCTAATGGTACGAAATTTAATGGCACAAATAAACATTTAAAAAAATCTAAATCTAGTTTTCTAATTTAGAAAAAATGTTATAGCTGAACCAAATAGGGTCTTTACTTTTGCGCCACCCAGTACAATGCGTTTCAAATGAGTTGATAACTGTCATGATGATATTTTGTTTCGCAATACGACTGCAACTTCATTGTGTAACGTAAGGTCAGCAATAAAATGATTCGTAAAAAGGTGTCATTAGTATTACACAGAAGTACCTACCTACTCTAATGAACTATTTATAAGCACTGTATTTTACTATTTATTATGTTTTAGGTAAAAAAATAGGGTATAGGGTTAGGGTGATGTAGAAATGGAATGTGTGAAAGGTGCAGTAACCTAATTTAACCTAATGTAACTTTACCCGACTTGGGAGTTTTTGTTGCTAGCGGTACAATTTTGACAAGTACAGAGTGAAGTTGTCGCGATCGCGATTATCTTCTCATTTGAAACGCATAGTATGTATCAACATGGGCTGATCCAGGATTTGATTCTGGTAGGTAGAGGCAAGAGGCAAATGGGCAGTGCCGGATCTAACATGCTTACGACGGGGCGTGGGGTGGGGTTGCATTAAGACGAAGGGGTGGGTGCCCCAAAACATCAAATCGTTCTGGAGGCAAAGGGGACCAGCGGCAAATGAGCTAACAGACACAATACAATAAATTCAGTAAACAAAATTAACAAACTAGGCTTAATACGTATTTTCGAAGGTATTTTTCAGCGCTTACTTGTTGATATTAAAACCTATCCTATTGAGTCAGATTTTATTTGCGGTTCAATAAATACAACCACTAATTGTTTACAAAAAAATTTTTTTCGCTCCATTACCTAATAAACACTGTGAAAATACCAAAATAAGTAAAAAAGAAAAATTAATACTTTTGCACCAAAACATTGCCGGAATTTTAAATAAAACAGATATATTTGAATTAACAATTAATGATTTAATAAATGAGATTGGAGATATACACTTTATATGTTTGAGTGAAACGTTTATAAGATCCGGACATGAAAGTAATTTGGTACTCACCAACTATAGTTTAGCTGCTACCTACACACGACGCAATCAAAAACGGGGTGGTACATGTATTTTAGTCAAAAAAGGCATATCATTTAATCCATTACCATTATCAAATGAATATGGTGTCAATTTTGATTTCGAGTGCTGTGGCATCGAAGTATTGAGTCATAATCTCATTATAATATGCGTGTATCGGATTCCAGATTCAGACGTTACAGTATTCTATACAAAACTGGAATCACTGCTGAGGAATCTTATGAGTAAAAATGTTAAAAATATTATTATATGTGGTGATTGGAATATAGATATATTAAAAGACAATAAAAATTCTAGAGAGCTAATATCAATTCTCAATAATTCGAACTTAATACCACATATAAAAATGCCTACCAGAAAAAATACAAGCATTGACCAAATAGCAAGTAATATTCCAAAAGAAGATGTCAAAAGCAATACTCACAATTTGGCTCTTTCTGATCATGATACGGGCCAGTCACTAATATTTCATGTTCATAAAAAAAATAGTACACCAAAACCTATAAAGTATTGGTATGAAACAAAAAGGGATTATAGCATTGATAATGTAAAAAAATTTCTTCGATGCTTAGGTGCTATAAGTTTCAGTGAAATATATGACGAAACTGAATGCAATAAGGCTTTTAATATTTTCCACGATTTATTTACGCTTTTCTATAAATTGTGTTTTCCTGAAATACAAATTAAAAAATATAACAAATCAATAAAAAATAAATGGCTCAGTAAAGGTTTGAAAATTGCATGCATTAAAAAAAGGACATTATATTATAAATTTGTACAGAATCCCAATAACAAAAAATACCATAAGGGAAAATACCTACAATACACAAAAATTTTAAAAAAATGTATATCGAAATCACAACAAATAAATAACAATAAATATTTCTGTAATTCTAAAAATAAGTGCAAAGCGACTTGGTCAATAATAAAAAATAACTTAGATTATTACAACCTTAAAAATGATATTGTTGAGCTTAAAGTTCGTGACATTTTAATCAAAAATCCCAGTGACATATGTAATCAATTTAATAATTACTTTATAGAACTTACCAATAATAATAATTCGAATAATAAAAATGATTTACATATTAATACTGACATAAATTCCAATTTAAATTCTATATTCCTGACTCCGATAAGCGAAACTGACATTATAAAATTGATAAATTCTCTAAATAATACAAATTCTACTGGCTATGATGAAATATCCACACGAATTATTAAACTCAGTTCTAAAATCATAGCACCACCACTTAGCTACCTTATTAATATCTCATTTCAAGAAGGTGTATATCCAACAAGACTTAAGGAATCCATCATAAAGCCGTTGTTTAAAAAGGGTGATCCAACGAACATGAATAATTATAGACCCATTACACTTGTCCCAATCTTTGCAAAAATTTTTGAAAAGGCAGTACATGAAAGAATAAGCAGCTTTATAAACAAACATAATTTAGTTAATGAGAGGCAGTTTGGTTTTAGAAAACACAGCTCAACGACTTTGGCGTGTTTCTCGTTAGTAAAGTTAATTACTGAAGGCTTAAATAATAAAATGTCTGTTTTGTCGCTATTTCTAGACATGAGTAAGGCGTTTGATTTTGTTTCACATAAACGCCTACTACATAAGCTTGATAAATATGGCATACGAGGAAAAGCAAATGATTGGATGACAAGTTATTTGTCTGATCGCCAACAAAGAACTATTATTAGTAAAATAGAAAATAATAAAAGGACCACGTTTACTTCGGAACGTAAAATCAATAATTCAGGCGTCCCACAGGGGAGTGTACTAGGACCCCTGCTATTTATACTTTACATAAATGACCTTCAAAAATGTCTTAAACATGAATGTGTTCAATTTGCGGACGACACTACATTAACAATAAGATGCTTAAAAAAAAATCATCTTGAAATTGATACAAACAATGAACTGTCTAACGCAATAAAATGGTTACAGGACAATAATCTCCAGGTCAATATCAATAAAACAAATTTAATTAGGTTTCAGACACATAACTTGACATTATCACCAACTATAATTCAATATAATAATTCAATATTAGAGCCAAAACAATCAGCATTGTTTTTAGGTATAGTAATAGACAGTAAATTAGATTGGAAGCAGCACATCGATAGAGTATGTAATAAGATTGATAAGTTTATATACGCCCTTCGTAAACTTAGGCGAGTAACAAATGTAAAAACTGCCCTAAACGCGTATCATGGCTATGTTTCATCTGTGTTACGTTACGGTTTAGTGATATGGGGTAATTCTATAGATGTAGAGAGAGCATTCAAAGCACAAAAAAAATGTATAAGGGCTGTAAGTGCTGCAGAATATTCCGACCACTGTACGCCGTTATTCAAAGAACTGAAAATACTCCCACTTCCATGCTTGTACATTTTTGAACTCTGTTTATTTGTGAAGAAATATCCTAAACTGTTTCCATTGAATGAACAGGTCTCTGCAAGACTGGCTAAAAATAATATTGGGAAACTGCGTATTCCATTTCAACGGCTCCAATTATGTAATAGAAACGTTAATTTTATGGCAGTAAAAGTTTATAATAAGTTACCAAATACAATTAGAATATTACCTTTGAATAAATTTAGAAATGTGATGTTTTCTTGGCTTCTGGATAAATGTTTTTATTCAGTGAATGAATTTCTAAATTGTACATTTTGACATTATAATAATATTGGGTATTACTTATTTTGACCATAATCATCTTAATTTCAAGTAGTAACTGAATATTGACATTATACCTGAATACCTACATTATTTCTAATTATATCATTTGACATTAACACTTATTATTAAATTATATATCTTGACATTGTAACTAATTGATAATTGTACATTTTGACATTATAATAATATTGGGTATTACTTATTAGACCGTAATCATCTTAATTTCAATTGGTAACTGAATATTGACATTATATCTGAATAACTACATTATTTCTAATTATATTATTTGACATTAACACTTATTATTAAATTATATATCTTCACATTGTAACTAATTGATAAATAATTTGCATCATTAAATATTTCCTTAAAATTTATGAAATGTAAGTTGTCCATGCGTACTTAATCAAATATTTCTGCACCAAAATCTGGTAGTATATGTGAACCAATTTACAATGTATGACCTCAATGTACCATATACTGAGAAATAAATATATTATTATTATTATTATTATTATATAACAACCGTCCTTTGTATGTCTATTTTTAATTTTAAAAAAATCGGTCGTCTGTAATGAAACCATTCCATCAGTATTTTCTTATGACAACGTCATAAGAAAATACTGATGTAATGGTTTCATTTTTCGATTGTGCCTCTTTGTCGCTCGTTCCGCGCTCTCGCTTGCACTTAAATGGAACGCCTCAGAGCGAGGTAACGCCGCATGAGTCATGTTTTTTCGTGCGTTCAGCCGGCTCCATCGAATTATAAGACGTTGTCACGTCAAAAAGTTTTTATGCACAGGTTTTCGACTACGACTCGAAGACGTGGTTGCACGCAGACCCGTGTGAGGCGACACTGAACACTCCTCTGATGTACGAACACGGTTGGGGCAAGAAACTGTCGTATGTCATAGCAGTGTCTCGGGACGAACTGCAAGATGTCACGTGGCGATACACACTTAACCACAAACAGGTAATTATATAAACATACATACAGCTACTATCAGGGGCTTGCTTAATAACATAATGTGGCCTAGGCCGCTTTTAGGGCCAAGCTTTTTAGGTTACGTAGTGGAGCGGATCCAGGATCATCACCAGGAGTTTAGGGGGGTTGGGGGGGGGCATTGCAGTAGCGTAGCGTAAATGGTAACCCGACCACCATATATCTACTTGGTGGACAATGTTCTTTGTCTCTTATTTTTTTTTTTTTATGAAGACTCCCGTAGTAGGGTACGAGCCCTGTGTCACGGGGGACTTTACAAACACACAAGTCACGGATACAAAGTACACCCTGACCCGGAACAACAATTTGTGGATCACACTGAATCCGCGAATATATGGCAAAGACTTGAAATTAAGAGTCTGGACAGCAATTACACCTGTTACCCCCTTGAATTCACGCCGGGTTCCGTATCTCAAAAGGAAAAAAAACGAACGGAAAGCTTATAGGATCACTGGTGTGTCTGTCTGTCTGCTACAGCCTATTTGCTCCGAATCTACTAGATCGATTATGTTCAAATTTAGTACACACTGTATGTGAGATGACAGCAAAAACAATAATAGGGGTAATGAGAATATCAACGTTGCAGTTTCCGGACTAGCAACAATAGTTGACGTAGGTCCCATTTGTCCGGGGTGCTAAGTGCCGGAAAACCTCCTCCCTGGCACCCTGGGCAACGTGTGCCGGTGGATTCGCGGCGTTTCGCGAAACCACCGTCACACGGCTAATGTTCTGGCAGAGTAGGGGGTGGCCCATCCCTGGGCTGCCCGGAGGACGGGCTTGACGTGCACTCACACTGCCGTCGAGCGGGCGGGGAGATCTTCTTTCTGCCACCGTCGGGTATCGTAATCTCGATTAGGAGTGTCGTGGCCACGTCTCACGGCTCCGAGCGGGGGCGATGGTCTTGGCTTGGTCGCCTGGGCCGCGAGGATGACAACCTCTATAAAAAATCCCCGAATCCTGTGTTGCGGAGCGTGACCAGAGGATGCATGGCCGATGGGATGTTCGGTTCCAAGCGCTACCCCCAGCTGGGGCACCTGCGGCCCCCCCATTTAGGATACAAATTTACGCTTACCCGGGTACAGGGGGCACTGACCGGGTGGACCTTCATTTCCCCCATACTCGTGGGATTAATTATGGATCAAAATAAATTAAGAAACATGTTTAATAGAGGAGGGACAGGGCTCATAGAGAAGAACAGTAAAAGAGAGGGAGAGGACGCAGAGAGAAGGAGTGGAGAGACGACGCCGGTTCAACCGGCGAGACATTCTCAATCCACGAGCGCATTGTCGGCGAGAGGCAAGGGTTTGCCTCCTGATGTGGCCGATCTCGGCCAATTTAGCGGGTCGAGGACGTCAGTGACATCGGCGTCACTGGAAAGCTTGTTGCGGTCGGCCGACTCTGACTCCTCCATAAGCTCGGCGGTTAGTGATCTGGAGCAAGTGATGGTTAGGGAAGGTCTCCGTCCAGAGACTCTGACCGTTGGCGAGCGATGCGCTGTTCAAAAGAAGCGTGTTGCATCTCCGGGTAGCGACAACGACCCGCCTGAGGTGGTATTTAAGGCCCCTAGGAAGGTACGCACCTCCCAAAGGGGGAGTACAGCGGCGGGAACGCATGCTAAGACACCGTTGTCCCGCCCACAAACTCCGACGACGTCAACACCGGCCGATAACATCTTGGCTGGCTCGGCGTCACCTTTTAGTAGACGGGAGGCCTACTTTAAGGGCACATTCGCAAAAGGCCTGCGGACGTCCGCCCAGGTTTTGGGTGAAGTGGTGGATGCGCTGTTCGAGCGTGCCACTGCCACCGAGGCGGAATCGGAAAGGCTGCGGGCGAGCAACATCCGCATGAAAGAGGAGTTTGGCAAGCTACGTGCTGAAGTAACTAAATTACGTGCCGACTTTGCGTCGGCCAGAGCCTCACCTGCTCGGGCTCATAGTGAAGGGCGCCCATCTGACGACTCCTTTACGGAGGTGCAGATGAGGCAGCTCGCACTTCTTTTCGGGGGCCGTTTCGATGCGCGCTTTGAGGGAATCAAGGCGCGCCTGCCCCCGGAACCGAGCTGCCGGCCGCCGCTCGCGGCGCATAAGCTCCCTCAGGGGCCAAAGATGCCACCCCCGGCGCCACCCCGCCCCGTAAAGAAGGCTGCGCGGGGTCTTATGCCACAGTGACTGCCTTAGGGCAAGGTGCGCGGCCGCGGGGTGAAGATCTCCTGCCGCAGCGTATGTTAAGAGGAGCACCCCGGGCTTCCGTAGCGGGCACCTCAAGGGCTCCAACGGCCCAGGGCTGTCCCCTGGCGCCTGCGTCTGCCCCCGCCTCTGCCCCCTCTGGTGAGGAATGGCGAACGGCGGAAAGTAAGAAATCGCGGCGCCGGAAGAAGAAGGAGGCCACTTCCGCCGCTCCTGTGTAGGCTACTCTGATAAGGGAGAAAGTTAGGCGGAAGCCAAAACTATCTCCGCCGAAAACGGCCGCCGTCCTTGTGACGGTGTCGCTTGAGGCGGAGAGTCGGGGTGTAACATACGCCAGCCTCTTCAGCAGGGCGAAGGCGGCTCTTTTAGCTGCTGGGGGTGTAGTGGTGAGGTTCCGCCGCTCACAAACTGGGGCACGGCTTCTTGAAGTTCCAGGGGTGGAGGGCGCAAAGAAGGCCGACCTGGTGGCGGAAACGCTCAGGCGTCTTGCGGGAGGCGAGGAGGGCGTAAGGATCGCCAGGCTGATGAAGTGCGCGGAGTTGCGCGTCTCCGGCCTGGACGACTCCGTGACGTCCGAGGAGGTCCGGGAGACAATAGAGCAGAAGGCTCAGTGCTCTCCCGGAACCGTGATGGTCGGCGCGATCCGCCCCGGCCCCGGCGGTGTTGGTGCGGCGGGGGCGCGTTGCCCCGTCGCTGCGGCCAAAGTTTTGGCAGAGGGGGGGCCGGCTCCTCGTGGGTGTCTCTGCCGCAAGGATCACCATCCTTGAGGCGAGGCCCGCGAGGTGCTACAGGTGCATGGGCGCGGGGCACTTGCGCCCGCAATGCACCAGTAGCTTTGACTGCAGCGGACTTTGTTTCCGCTGTGGTCAACCGGGGCATGCGGCAGCGGCGTGTTCTACCGCTCCCCACTGTGCCCCGTGTGTGCGGCGGGCAGTCTGCCCGCCAACCACATGATGAGGGGGGGGGGGGGCTGTGAGCCACCCAAAGTCGCAAAGCCGCCCGCGAGGACGGGCCCAGCTCCTCGCACCCAGGCTCCGGTGCGGATGGAGGAGGGTGAAGACGAGGCGCCCTCTCAAGCCTCTCCACCCTCCACCTAACGGACTCCCTTAGGCGTGCTCGCTCCTCGCCCCTGTCGTCAGTGATAGGGGTACCGGATGTGTTGCGCGGTAAGGGATCCAGGACGCGGTCGCACCCTCCTGCGAGGACTTTATCTCGTGGGGGGAGGTGGCGGGGCTAATCTGCCCCGTCGCCGGCGAACCGAGCGACGTCGAGGCGCAGTCGCGCGTGACGTCGTTTGGTGGGGCTGTGGGCGTGATGGACGGGGAAGTTTCCCACGCTCACGGCTTTCCGCGATGGCGGCGTTCTGTGTGTATCCAGGACGCCGCAGGAGCAGGAATTCCCGATGGGGGCTATGCCGCTGGGTGGGTCGCCGAAGAAATAGCAAATTCCGGCGGCCTATCCATGTGAAGGCGGCGAGTAGGTACACAGCCGATTTTTTAGTGGGGGCAGGTCCCACACTACCTCCAGCGTCTGCCCCGGGTGCTGGGAGGTGTGCATTCAGGCATTTTTTACGGCCTAAAAAAAAAGGTCCCATTTGTCCGGCGCCAAATTACTAAATGTAATTGTTATAAGATTTTCTTTTGATTTGATTGTTCTTTTTTTTCTGTAAGTGCATTGTGTCAAATAAATATTATTTTCTTTCTTTCTATATTTTTCTGTGGCCCATACCCATAACGTAAATAATAGAATTTTGAATTTGAGAGCAATTTTTGGAGGCCAAACTAAGAAATAAAAAAAAGTTATTCAAACTGTTACATTCATAACATACTCGTCTACGCTAACGCCACTTTGGACAATCTTGAACTGTTGAACAGCTAGTGGACACATTTTTTAACTTTTCTTTCATATAAAACCACTTGTTGTCCCGCGCAACTTCGTGTGCCTAAATTTTCCACGTTTTTGCAACATTTCTAATTGCTGCTCCGCTCCTATTCGTCGTAGCTTGATGTTATATAGCCTATAGCCTTCCTCGATAAATGGGCTATACAACAGTAAAATAATTTTTCAATTCGGATCAGTAGTTCCTGAGATTATCGCGTTCAACCAAACAAACAAACTCTGCAGATTTATAATATTTGTATAGATTTTCCAAGTCTGCGTCAGTTTTCCCCGTTTTTACTACATTTTTTATTGCTGCTCCGCTCCTATTGGTCGCAACGTGATGTAATAATAGCCTATAGCCTTCCTCGATAAATGAGCTATCCAATACTAAAAGATTTATTCAATTCGAACCAGTAGTTTCTGAGATAAACGCTTTCAACCAAAAAAACAAATTCTTCAGCTTTAAAATATTTGTATAGATGCACTGAATGCTTTTATTTTTGTAGGTGTTGACACGTCGCACTTCATGTTCCGAGCAAGACTGAATGCTTTTATTTTGGCAGGTGTTGACACGTCGCACTTCATGTTCCGAGCAAGACTGAATGCTTTTATTTTGGCAGGTGTTGACACGTCGCACTTCATGTTCCGAGCAAGACTGAATGCTTTTATTTTGGCAGGTGTTGACACGTCGCACTTCATGTTCCGAGCAAGACTGAATGCTTTTATTTTGGCAGGTGTTGACACGTCGCACTTCATGTTCCGAGCAAGACTGAATGCTTTTATTTTGGCAGGTGTTGACACGTCGCACTTCATGTTCCGAGCAAGACTGAATGCTTTTATTTTGGCAGGTGTTGACACGTCGCACTTCATGTTCCGAGCAAGACTGAATGCTTTTATTTTGGCAGGTATTGACACGTCGCACTTCATGTTCCGAGCAAGACTGAATGCTTTTATTTTGGCAGGTGTTGACACGTCGCACTTCATGTTCCGAGCAAGACTGAATGCTTTTATTTTGGCAGGTGTTGACACGTCGCACTTCATGTTCCGAGCAAGACTGAATGCTTTTATTTTGGCAGGTGTTGACACGTCGCACTTCATGTTGCGAGCAAGACTGAATGCTTTTATTTTGGCAGGTGTTGACACGTCGCACTTCATGTTCCGAGCAAGACTGAATGCTTTTATTTTGGCAGATGTTGACACGTCGCACTTCATGTTCCGAGCAAGACTGAATGCTTTTATTTTGGCAGATGTTGACACGTCGCACTTCATGTTCCGAGCAAGACTGAATGCTTTTATTTTGGCAGATGTTGACACGTCGCACTTCATGTTCCGAGCAAGACTGAATGCTTTTATTTTGGCAGATGTTGACACGTCGCACTTCATGTTCCGAGCAAGACTGAATGCATTTATTTTGGCAGGTGTTGACACGTCGCACTTCATGTTCCGAGCAAGAATTGTTGGATACGATACTGTCCTTGCGTGAAGATCGTCAACGCCATCTGTCTGAAGCTCGCCGAAACTACCTCGCACGTAGAAACTTGGCGGAACTCGTGATGCTTATGCAACAGAAGTTAGTGCTTTATACCTAATAAATTATCTGTAATAGTACGTATGTATTTAGAAATATTTAAGTAGGTATCTCCCGTGACCACGGCCGTTGCAATGCGGTCGAAACGTCGGGCAATAAACAAAGTATTTTACCTTAAATTATTCACGCGATTAAGACCCGTAATATATATATTTTCATAATATTTAAGTATGTTTATCAGTTGTCTGGTTGCCATAGTACAAGCTCTGCTTAGTTTGCTAGATGACGTTGTGTGAGTTGTCCCAAGATATATAATGGTGGCAGCCCCTTACCTGCATATACAGTTTATAAACTGAGAAACATTGTAAACATTGGCTATTTGAAAATATTGGCCACGAGTTTTTATTGCCTGATCTTTTCTCGGTCTTTACCTATTGTTTGCGAACAGGCATTACCAGTAAATGTAGAATCGACTTTTCACAAGTGTAGTATTTTGCTTCCTAAGTAAATAAATCATTTTTATTATTATTATTTATTGATATTATATTAGCAAAATGAAAATTTACAATGTTAATAAATACAAGCTAAATTACCCTACGAACGAACTATATACATACTATTATCATTATTTACAACTTACCTAGTAAACTATAAAAAAAAGAATTACATAAAAAGGGAATCAAAAAAGGAGTTAATCGTCGAAGAATTTCTCCCCATCGATGTCAACCGGTATAGTGCCCAGAAGGCTGGCAGCATTGCCACGTTGTATGGCAATGCTTATTCTCTGTGCAAAGAAAAGGCCAGCCTTCTGGTCACGAGATGCACTGACGAGACGCTGGGAAATGTCTTTGAATAAGAGGCGAGCACTTGGACCCCATGGCCCTCAAATATGTAATCTCCGACTAGATTCATCATCATCATCAGCCTATCGCAGTCCACTGCTGGACATAGGCCTCTCTAGACCACTTAGACTAGATTACTATTATTATTATTATGTAATGTCTTTCCATTACATGGAACTTTATAGTTCCGCTCATTTGGGAAACGTGCGTGGGACCGAAGCCCACACATTAACTTATTTCATTTTTTTAGCCTTTATTTATTTAATTTATTATTTAAAACTTTATACACAATATTGTAGCGATTTTTATTGCCAGGTTCTTTTCTCCGGCTTTACCAATTGTTTGCGAACTTGGCATTAAATGTACATGTAGAATCCCGACGTATCACAAGAGTTGTTTTGCATCCTAAGTGGATAAAGAATTTTGTTTTTTTTTTTTAATTTTGTACAGAAGTGGACTTAATGCTAAAAACATTCTCTGCCAGTCTACCTTTGGGTGATATTGAAATGGAATGTGTTGATGCAGTAAACTAATTGAAAATGAATAACTTCATATTATTCTTACATAACACACAAATAAAAAAGCTAGAAGAGAATGTCAAATAAATACTGAAAAACAATATATCTATACTATACATATTTAAAAAAATAAAAAAATGTGTGGCACTCGGTGTCTGCCGCCGACTGACCCTATTCTTAAATAGTTTATTTTTATCATATACTAGCTGTCCCGCACAACATCGTATGCATAAATTTTCCACGTTTTTGCAACATTTCTCATCGCTGCTCCGCTCGCTTCGTCCCGCGTGATGTTATATAGCCTATAGCCTTCCTCGATAAATGGGCTATCCAACAAAAAAATATTTTTTCAAATCGGACCAGTAGCTCCTGATGTTTATGTAATTCACTTTGTTTGTTCCAGTTTACTAATTTCACAATTAGTTCGACGACAAAAAAGTCCAAAATTATGAGTTCTTCGATCGCACATTTGAAATGGGCATAGTTGCCATATAAAAAAAAATGTAAACTATTACTGCATTCAAGATGGATATTATACCCGTAATAGAAAAAACCAAAAAGGAAAACCAACTTGTTGTATGAGGGCTACCGGTATAACCGAAATCCAACAAAAAATTAAAACCATACAATATATGTCTGCCAGCAGTCCGTATTAACTGCCCGACAAGTCACTGCGCTGTGACAGCTCAAGCTCTGTCTCTAGTCACTGTATGCCTGGCGACTGTTTGACCGACCGACCGACCGAAACTGTCGCGACTGCTCGAGACTGTAGTTTTGCTGTGCAGTTGCAGCAGCAGTCGATACTGTTTCAAGCTGTCCGGGTTCGGCCGGCCTAAGGCAATTGTAATCTCGAACTCTTGAGAGTCTTGACATGAAAATTTCCACTTCCTTGTGGCCTTGCGTTAAAGAGGACAATATTATTACTAGGTACTTTTAATCAGTTGTTTATAATATACTGGTTGACCCGCGCAACTTCGTCTGCGTAAATTTTCCCCGTTTTTGCAACATTTCTTATTGCGGCTACTTACTTCTTCACTATTTAATGGATGTTATTATACATATAAACCTTCCTCTTCAATCACTCTATCTATTTAAAAAAACTGCATCAAAATCCGTTGTATAGTTTTAAAGATTTAAGCATACATAGGGATATAGGGACAGAGAAAGCGACTTTGTTTTATACTATGTAGTGATTAAAGTGTAGTACAATGAGTCAAACGTACTTAAATAAAGAGATTATTGTTGTTATCTTCTGAGAAGTGCCTTTGTAAAAGTTGAAACACATTAGTTGTAAATAACAATATTAAATATATAATAAATAATGTTTGTCTGCATATCCTCTAAGCGTTTCGAAACCATTGATCGGATTATGATGAAACTTTAGAAAAAAGGCCAGCGAGTAATCCTGGCTTTAAACGCCACAGCGAAGCGTGGCCGAGTATTTAATCCATACTTACCTACTTACCTAATATTATAAATGTGAAAGTAACTCTGTCTGTCTGTCTGTTACGCTTTCACGCTCAAACAGCTGAACCGATTTAGATGAAATTTGGTATGGAGATAGTTTGATCCAGGTATCATACCAGGTATCAATCCAGGGATGCCCATTTCTCAGTACCCTGTGCTATTTGATACCAATTTGAGCCAGCGACTTTTTTGATCTCGTCATCCCAGCGGGCAGAGGGTCTCCTCTCCTTATTTTTCCCTGAGGTCCTCTCCATATGGTGGTATTGTAAGTAGTTGTAAAATAAGGATTTATTTTTGACGTGATAACGTCTTATATCGGCTTAAAGACAAAATATGGACTCTTTTGTCTCTAAGCCGATATAAAACGTTATCACGCCAAAAATAAATAGTTTGACGCATCTATACTCATATTGTAAAATCGAAAATAAAGAAGAAAGATGTACAAGTTGATAAACACTCTTTCTAAAAACAAAATCCAAACAAAATGTGCTCTCCCGAATCTGAAGACTAATAGGTCTAATCATAAAATATCCAATTGAAATTTGCAATATATTTAGCTAAAATAGGTAATAAATTAGCTGAGAAAATTCCCTGTAAATATCACAACAATGAAACTGTCACATTGCCTAAACTTAACTCTAACATCCCCAAATTTGGCAATTCGCAATTTTCTTCTTGTAACATGAACGAAAGAACGAATATTATAAATAATCGTGACTCAAACACTAGTTCAGAAATAGATAATATTCATACTAAAGCCCATAAAAGACCTAATTATTCATAATCTTAAGGACTGTCTAAACAAGTTACAGCACAATGGAGTGATCCCAGATACCCTTAAAATTGCAAAGGTCTCTCTCCCCGATATTCAAATCGGGTAGTAAGACTAACCCTGGTTACTACCGTCCAGTTTCAGTTCTGCCATTACTTTCTAAAATACTAGAAACAAATATACACAAAAAACTTAACGACTATTTAACACAAATTAACTTTTTGAAACAAATTGACTTAAGAAAAGCATCCGACACTATTAGTCATTCCCTATTACTAAAAAAGCTTAAAAGTATCGGTGTTAATGGAGTAGCACATAAATTATTAACATTGTACCTTAGTAACAGAACATAGATTGTAAAGATAGGGATGTACCAAAGCAATCCTCATCTTTTGATGTGTGGTGTGCCACAAGGCTCAATCCTGGGGTCATTGTTGTTCCTAATTTACGTAAATAATATACACTCAACCGGTTTGCAAGGATATCTTACTCTCTACGCTAACGAAACAAGTTTGTTCTACTTCGGACACAGCCTCACTGACATAATTCCAATAGTATATAATAATTACTTCAAAATTGGTTCCAATATAATCTTCAATGCCAAAAAAAAGTACAAAATTCAGCTACATTAAAAATTAATGGCGAAATACTTCAGGAATGTTTAGGGCTCATTCTAGATAAACGCACACTTAGAGCACATTCAAAAGAAGCTCTCGTCTTTGTTAGGCTCTCTGTATGGTATGGCACAGTGTATACCTCAGAAAGCACGACTATTATTTTACAATGCACTAGTTAAGCCGCATTTACATTACCTCATAGAAATAACCTCTTGAAATATTTTTTTTGTTTACGTTTCGGGTCGTTCTTATCAGGTACTTAAGTGCCGGGCTTAAGTGGGCTTGTGGTGTAAAAAAAATGTATGAAGTGGGTTGTTTCTATGATTGATTATTGTTAAGTGGTTTATATTATTGCGTATAAATTATTTAGTATTTGAATTAAAGGCTTTTATTATTATTTATCACATTTTTTCTAAATAAAAGGAGAAAAAATCACGTGACGCGCCTAACTTAACTTCCAATTGATAAAATTCTACAAGGTTATATGTGCAAATTTATATTTTTTCTGATAGCTTATTTATCAACGAACAATTTTATATATATATTTAAATAGCTTTAATACATAATTCTAAAGATACATCGTTCGTATCCTTCCCGGCCGAAGTCATACGTCAATTTGACAGATGTTCTGTGACAGATCAGATCATTAGCGCCATTTTGTTGGGACGGGCAAGGGGATATGGGGAAATGTGGATAAAACCAACCTCAAAAATATACAAACCATACAAAACAAAGCAATAAAAAATCTGTATCACTACGATTATATGACTCCATCCTAATTACTATATAAAGAAACCAATTGTTAAACATAAATCAGCTTTATACATTCTCTACTTGCATTCTTATCTATAAAATAATTCCCAAATGACTAGCTCACGTGTTGCTCAATTAGCTGACCTATACAAATTGTCTGCATCAAATTGCCTCGTTTTTGCAACATTTTTCATTGCTGCTCCGCTCCTATTGGTCGTAGCGTGATGTTAAAATTACTGTTGGATAGCCCATTTATCAAGGAAGGCTATATCTGCCTATAGCCTTCCTTGTTAAAGGGGCTATCCAACAATAATTTTAAATTTGATCCAGGAGTTCCTGACGTTATCGCGTTCAAACAGCCAAACCAACTCTCGAGTTTTTTAATATTAGTATTGATATGGGGTTAATTATTAATTTTAGGAAGCCTACAGACTATGAATCCCATGGACGTATATCGGGTTCACAACAGTGGCGTAGTGATCGCGGCGAAGCGGGCCGGGGTCACACGTTCGTGTTTACGAAGCCCGGGCCGTGCGCAGTCACATACAACTCCGGCGCAGACACATACACCGTCTCGGAGACCGGGACTGAAGACATCATTGTTAATGGATGGGCCGCCGGCGTTTACCTCTCCGAAAATATCTTTAGGAAGATTGAGTACGACTGGAAGCAAGTGTATCTGGCCAGACAAGGTATTTTTTTGTTGTAATTATTTCTGTGTTGATGTCAGTTTTCCAGTCTGTGGCACGGTGGGTGTGTGTCCGACTGCTACGCAAGAGGTCGTGGGTTCGATTCCCACACAGGACACCACTTTGTGTGATCCACAAATTGTTGTTCCGAGTCTGAGTGTACTTTGTGTCCGTGACTTGTATGTTTGTAAAGTCCCCCGCGACAGCGCTTGTACCCTACAGCGGAATCGTCTTTTAAAAAGAAAAAGAAAATTACATTTCTGTAAATGTCTAGTATTTATTGTACCCATTTGGGGAGGGGGGGGGGTGTTCAGGTGGCACAATTGACTTAACTCCGGCCAAATGTACCTATAGGTTTCGTTCCTGATGATGTTATAAGTACATAAAAAACAATAAAAATACAAGCTAATTAGCTGAATTAGTTTGTTTTTTTATCATTTATTCTTCTAAATTGTGTCCTCTAATCTTTTCCTGTGGGTGTCATGGCGACTAAGGGATTTTACACCAGAGGACCTCTGCGTACTCTGCAGCCATACTACGATCGCCAACCCGCTCGCTAAGCTGGCGATTATGGCAATTAACATTGATATGGATCTATAATGAGTAGATTCCATTGGGGAGACCCTTGCCCAATTCAAGTATTATTTTGTTTACAGAAGGGCAGAGCGAAGGATCGGTTTCGTGGCAGTTCGCTGCCAGTGACACCCATCATCTAACCGATATATCATTCCGCATCAACACTGCGATCTATGAAAACGGCAGCATTCACTGGACGGTGCAGTATGACAACAACGAACCCCTACCATTAACATTCGACGGTTAGTATTTATAATTATTTTAATAAAACTCTTGGCTTTATTGATCATATATAGGTATGTTACTACATAGTATAAAACAAAGTCGCTTTCTCTGTCCCTATATCCCTATGTATGCTTAAATCTTTAAAACTACGCAACGGATTTTGATGCGGTTTTTTTAATATAGAGTGATTGAAGAGGAAGGTTTATATGTATAATAACATCCATTAAATAGTGGAGAAATTAGGAGCGGAGCAGCAATAAGAAATGTTACAAAAACGGGGAAAAACTACGCAGACGAAGTTGCGCGGGTCAGCTAGTAAACTATAAATCGTTTACCGCGTTCAGCTCTTTGATTGGTTTAGAGATTTCAGCGGGCCAATCGGAGTGCCAAACGTCCTAAAACTTGTCGATCGCGTTAAAGTAAGTACTCAGAAGGCTCTTCATAGAAAATGCTCTTGACGATAGCCTAATGGAAGCGGCAATAGCCTAATGGCTAAGGCATCGGATTTGCAATCGTGAGGTCGCTACCCATTATACTACTGACATGAATCCATTTCTAACACAAGCCCCTGGGGGGGTTAACAGGATTTATTAACCCTTTGACCGCCACTGACGGCTATACTCGACAAATCAAAACGTGCTCACGACGCTTTCGTCGGCAAATGCCGACAAAAATACAACTATTTTACAATGCAAAATAAACATAAGAAAAAACAGATTTGTAGTTTTTTTTTCTCTATTATTATTTCTTAGACATATTTACTATATTAATACACAAGGATTCACAACAATTAGCTATTGTATTATGTAAAAATTCGCAATGGAAAAACACCATGCTAAATGTGCAAATTTGTGTGCAAATACACGCCACAGTCGGCGAGAGCCGACAGCTAGTGATGCGTAAGGAAAACAATTACGATAAAAGCTTTATGAAATATTTTTTGAAAACAACATTATATACTTCCTATTAAATACTGAAAAATATTTCTCGTGTGCTACATTTAATAATCAGATGAAATAAAAAGCAAAATATATAATAATACTAAATATTTATTTACAAACTTATAACTAAATAATTACAAATCGTCAATTTTATGGCAACTCGTGCGCACCACTAACGGTGGTGTCCCTGTACGGTATCTATGCGCCACAGTCGGGATGACTCGACAGGCTGTGACGTCAATCGCGCGACCGCGCCGGACATAGTGAAGTGTAAAACTAATATTATGTAAAAATAACAATAAGGTATTTAAATTATCCAAATAATAATGGCTTCAAGTCAGATGACTACGGAGGAACTCATTCGAGTGTTAGAAGGTGTAGAAGACGATGACGAATTTTCAGAAGCAGAATCTTTAACGCTCAACGTAATATCAACACAATTCTTCATACATATGTGTAATTAATGATATACTTTATTATTCTAGTGATATTATAATCACGTAATAAATTATATCAGGTACACATAAGATGCCAGAATAATGTAATTCAATAACTCACACTAGTACATCTCTAATCCAAAAGCGGTAAAGGTTAGAAACGCAAAGCACGCCACGCCCGTGTCGGCTTTTGCCGACCACTGGATGACGTCAAAAATGAAATTAGTGCTGTGACTTTGACATTTAATGTATTTGATTTACTTCCTTATTATAATGTCTACTTATGTCTAACGCTATAGTTTTGTTGGTATTGATTACTACGTCAGGAAAAAGGATAAAATATGGGGGTAAATAAATACAATCCAGAGGCAAATTTAAGTTATTTTTATTCGTACAACATGCACAAATAAAATCATTCCTACTATCGACGTTTTATCGATATGTATTTTTGCCAGTCACTATTTTTTGTAGGTATTAAATATAGAATTTGTAGCGTGGCGCAGGGAACACTTTTTTTCAATATTGACGTGGCGGTCAAAGGGTTAATACAATTGCATTTTTGAAAGATAGAAAAAATTTTGAAGTCCCGGGTCCGAACCCGAGTCCGTATGGCAAATAGGATTGCTAGTAGTAAGTGGGACCCACAATCCGACATTGCTAGTTATTTAAAAAAGCACCCAAACAGCAGCACCAAGGACACTACTATGCGTTTCAAATGAGTTGATAACTGTCATGATGACATTTTGTTTCGCATTACGACTGCAACTTCATTGTATGACGTAAGGTCAGCAATATAATGATTCGTAAAAAGGTGTCATTAGTATTACACAGACCTATATTCTCTAATGAAATATATTTAAGCACTTTATTTTACTATTTATTATGTTTTAATTAAAAAATATATTAGGTACGTTTGACTGAAAGGCCATTAAAGTGTAGAATATTCTTATATTTTGCCTATTTACTTATCTCTGTTTGGTGTTATTAAATAATAAAGAATACTAATAATATTATAGTAAAGAAAAATCTTAGGTAGGTACATAATTAAAAAAATATATATATTACGTCCGTTCCATTACCATAAAACACATACGTACTTTACCCGAATTGGGAGTTTTTGTTGCTAGCGGTACAATTTTGACAAGTACAGAGTGAAGTTGTCGCGATCGCGATTATCTTCTCATTTGAAACGCATAGTACTCTCCGGTACTGTGTTCCCTCTTCCCTCCAATACTAATCGGTAGAGATTATGGCTCGCACATTATGTGCATACGCCAGTTTCAAGTATAATTTCTTTCTAGTTTTCTTCTTTCAATCACAAAGTCTCATTCTTGTCCAGTTATCACGTATTTCAAGTATATTCAACACTGTTTAACACAGCTGTGAAAATAGCGACATGTCAATTAGCCGCCATTTTTACAACTCCGGTACTGTGTTATGAGTTGATCAGTAGGGTGTGTGTGTGTGTGTAGAACAGGGTGTGTGTGCGCTGGAGCGGTGCGAGCGCGTGCGCGTGACGGCGCGGCTGCGTGGCGGGCGCGGCGCGGTGGCGTGGCAGCACGCGCAGCTGGCGCGCTCGCAGCTGCACGACGCGCGCGCCGCGCTCACTCTGCGCGCGCGTCTGCACTAGCACCACTACCGCCCGCCCCACTCCAACAACCAGGGGGGCAATAGGGATGTTGACTGTCAAGTCAAATCAGCCTCTTTTTATGAAATGTCAAAACGACAAGCTCTATACAAATGTGTATGGAATAGGAATCTATGACATCATAAGTTCCTATAGTCAAATCATTACTTTTAGTATTTATTTTTATACTTTTAAATTCAGAAACATGTTAAAACGTAAAAGAACAGTTATTTTCAGAGTATTTTAAGATTTACTATTACCAGATTAGTATAAAATAATTTACATTTATTGTAGTCAACTACCCAATTCACGTATTCAAAGATCACGAGTATAGACAGAGCAACAGGGCGTACTAAATGTTAAAATGAAATGGAATTCTTGTCGTCGGCGGTCGCCGGTTCAGTGTACTATAGAAGTGAGTGGACGAACTTGTACGTCCTGCGGATCAATTCACGTGTATAAAGCAGTGCAGTTGCAGTTAAATTTCGAAAAAAAAACGGCCGTTTTCGTTTTCTTGCAACTTTAGAATCGATCGTTTCAAGTGAATCGGAACCTCGTTTGTTTCGAGTGAATCTATTCGGAGGAAAAAGTCGAATGGGTTCATTCGGAACAATCGAACTTTGATTGTTCACTCGCGAGGGTAATTCGATTATTCACTCGATGATTATTATGGTCGACTGCGATTCATTCGATTGAGGCACATTTCGGACTCGCCCATCAGCTACTCCGGGCGGTTGGGACGCGCGGCTCTCACGCCTATCGCACCCCGTGAGAGTTGACTCATTGTTAGTAGTTTCACATATGCTGCTGCCAAGATTACTCTTTCTGGGTGAACACGTGGTCGGATTCCGAGCCAAGATCACGGGGACGACGTCTACTGGCTCTAAGATTATATAATTATGGTAATTATTTGTTCCTCAGTGTCTCATCCTCCAACATCTTTGAAAATCAACCTAATCGCGTGACATAAATAAAAAATAATTCAATAATGTGGGTACATTTAGTAATGTAGGTAGGTACTCGCTCATTACCTATTGTAATATTATGAAAATATATATAAGTATTACGGGTCTTAATCGCGTGAATAATTTAAGGTAAAATACCTTGTTTATTGCGGTCGACACGTCGGGCAATGAACAAGGTATTTTACCTTAAATTATTCACGCGATTAAGTAATATATATATTTTCATAATGTGTACAAATCGCGAAAGTTTATCAACTTTGGAATATTTTTATGATAAATGTAAATAAACTTAATACTTGTTTATGATACATTAATGTAAAAAGAATGAATATTATATATACAAATGTTATTAGTTATACATCTCAATATTAAAAATGTCACCACCTTATGAAACACCCTGTCAGACAAACAAATGTAATTAATCAATTTAAGTACAATAAAAAAGTTAAAGTTTGAAACATGTTTTATTTATTTTCCTTCAATACAAAATTAAAAAATCTATACTAATATTATAAAGCGGAAGAGTTTGTTTGTTTAAACGCGCTAATCTCAGGATCTACTGGTCCGATTTGAAAAATTATTTTTTTGTTGGTTAGCCCATTTATCGAGGAAGGCTATAGGCTATATAACATCGCGCTACGACTAATAGGAGCGGAGAAGCGACGAGAAATGTTTCAAAAACGGGGAGAAATTACGCATACGAAGTTGCGCGGGACAGCTAGTATATAATAATTGTTAAGTACGGGGCCCTAATGGACAACGCTGACCTAGCAGTTACCACAGTTTACACAATATCGTGGAAGCACCGACGGAGCGATCCTTACACGTGGAGACATCGCGAATGACGTCAATTGCAACGCAATGAGCTGACGCTGCAACCTCGCTGCCCCTTATTGTAATAATTTAGAGTCATTCCATATTCATACTTCGAATAGGTATCATTTAGATCAAATAATTGTAATTAGTTATAATTTTATTTCAATTAAAAATTCTAAGAAACTTTGTTTTTTTTTTTTTTTACTTCTGGCTGCAGCGATCGTAATTTAGTCTTATCTTGAAATAACTGACACAACGCCGTCTGATCGGCACCTAGACGAGGTACCTGTGTGTACAGTACGATCAACGTATCTTGACCGGATTGAAGTTAGGTTTTTATCACTTTCGCGCATGTCATAGAGATGCGACCCTAAAATTACTTACGAAAACGATTAATCGATTAAAAATACTAACAACATTTTTATTCATCAATATAAAAACACTATTTAAATGAGTTCATAAAAGTTTAAATTTAGAACAGTTACAGTAATTAATAAAGAAACTTTGAAAAACAATTTCTTTACCAAACTAATCACAAAAAAACATGAATTAGTAATACTAATTATGACAATGTAATGCGTAATCGCATCTCTAATCCTCTTGGTTTAGTTACCGCCCCCGCCCCCCGCTTCCTGTCACTATTTACTTCCAAAAAATGCGTCTGCGCAACCACTTGTCGCCTACTTCAGTCCGGCCTAGTTACGTTGATCGTACTGTACCTGCCAGTTGCCACTCATGGGCGTACCCAGGGTTATTTGGCTAAACACCAGCGAAACTAAGCAGAGCTTGTACTATGGAAACCAGACAGCTAATAAACATACTTATATATTTCTAAATACATACATATGGTCTTATTATTGTAGTAGACAATAGGTCGCCCTAACACCTAGTTTGATTGGTACACGTCACTAAGCTAACGTTCAGTGAACTTCAGCGTCTAGATATTTTTGTACCTCTTTCTGGTGTACGTCACCATGATTTCATAATCTAGGATATCAATAAGGAGTCGGTTAAGTTTGTTTACCGTTGCAAACTGTATTATATCAAACCAGTTTTCTTTTGTCAGTAAAAAACGCAACTTTTTTTTTTAATGACGACTCGCATTAGGTTAGAGGTTAGGTGTGAAAGTCCCTCGCGACACAGGGCTTGTACCTAACAAGCCCTGTGTCGCGAGGGACTTTACAAGCATGCAAGTGACGAACACAAAGTACTCCCAGACTCGGAACAACAATTTTTGGATCACACATGGTGATCATGGTGTCCCGTGTGGGAATCGAACCCACGACTTCTTACGTAGCAGTCGGATACACTCTCACCTTCCTTCTTCCTTAAGTAATTAGTAATAGTTAAAATAAAAATCCTTGATTAATTGCCCAGAAATAATATTAGGAACAGGATAGGATAATGTTTACAAAGGAATATACACCCGTGGGAATTGAACACACGACAATTGGATTTTTTATGTTTATAATGCTAAATGTACGTTGTAATGCTTAATGTAAGTACTTTAAATTTAAATTTCAACCCCTTACAGGTGGTAAGGGGTTGAAATTTTATATAAAACTCCGTCAGTTGTTAGTAAGAGTTGATAATAGTAGTTCAATAGTTCTTTTTTTGAAGTAGGTATATAATTATCTAGCTTTCGCCCGCGGACCGCCCTCGTGTATGTCGGTTATCGCTATAAAAACTATCCTATGTCCTTCTCCGGGACTCGAAACTATCTCCATACCAAACATCTAAATCGGTTTAGCTGTTTGAGTGTGAAAACGTAACAGACAGACAGACAAGAGTTATTTTCACATTTATAATATTAGTATGGATTGTTGACTTGTAGGGATACTATTTCCTTCTGCAGTTTAGTGGATAACAACATAACAAGTGACTAATATGAACTTCCCGTTTGACTTCCTGTTTGCAATGTAAATAGGTACCTACCTACCTATATTTATACTGATTATGTATTATTTTTGTTAACTATACGAAGAATGCTATATCTAAGTTATGTTAGGAATATTGTTTTTCATAACTAAGTATTTAATACCTATGTCGACAGGTCGCAAATTGAATGTGATAGATTTATGGCTATGTAAATAGCCTTAAATACAATATTAATCTATTTGGATAAGTTGTTGTATGTTAAGATCAGATAATTGAAGTATCAATCTTTGTTATGTGTGGCATTGTTTCATTATTTTTTATTATAGTGTAGTTGATATAAAAAAAAATGCCTTGTGGAGCTGTTCTGAAAATCATGGAAAGTTTTTATTTATTTTGATTGTTATAGTATTTTAGGTGATTTATTTTTTAAGTATCAATATATCGATACCAGAAGTATCAATTAACGTAAGGGACATTTTGGCGAAAATGCGTTATATATATCATTGGATTCAGAATTTTTTGCTCTATCGATTGGTATTATCGAACAAATTCTATCGTTAAAATAAATTCCCTTACAGCAAAAATTTTTGTTCTGCGTAAAACGATTTATGACAATAATAATGATGTAACAGACGTTAACATTTATATTCTCTGAAAAATAAAGTAAGTCATAGTGTTAAATAATTTACAACCTTACCTTAAACCTCAAATCAGTCGATTTAAATAACATGCCCTTTACTTTAATTCATAATTAGAGTTTTTTAAGAATTAGTCTAGAAAACGGCCTCACCCATATAATGTAAGTGTCTTAGAGCAAACAGATTTCATTAACTTCCAGAATCTGGCGGATTCTGTATTCATTCTAGCTACTCTTAAAAATAAAGATCTGCGAATGAAAAATATAAGAGTGTGCATACATTTAAAAAAAAAATGCTTTGACAAAATTTGAATCTTCCGCATCAATCGCCAGTTAAAGATACCCTCAATGAAACCGACGACGATGAAGATGTGATGACAGCTGATGATGATAACTAGATAAAATACCAAATAGAAAAAGTTATTACTATAACTTTTTCTATTAGTTTGAATTAAACTACTTTGTTAAATTAAACACTACTACTACTACTACTACTACTACTACTACTAGTTAAATTGGAAATCCATTTCACTATAATAGTAGTTTAATTTACTAATAGTTATCATCATAATCTGTCCGCCCATTCCTTATTATTTATTCTTGTAATAAGTCAAATTATATTTATTAAAATGAAAATTCACAATGTTATTAAATACATTAATTACCCTACGAACTTATTATACACAAACTATTAACATTATTTACAACTTACCTGGTAAACTACAAAAAAAAGGATTAAAAAAAAAGGGGGGGAGTAACAACCAGTTTAGGCGTCGAAGAATTCCTCCCCATCGATGTCAAACGGTATAGTGCCCAGAAGGCTGGCAGCATTGCCACGTTGTATGGCAATGCTTATTCTCTGAGCAAAGAAAAGGCCAGCCTTTTGGTCACGAGATGTACTGATAAGACGCTGGGAAATATCTTTGAATAAAAGGCGAGCACTTGGACCCCATGGCCCTAGCGTCTCAACCCCAAACGGCTCAAATATGTAATCTCCGGCTAGATTACTATATTTGCGCCGTTTGAGAGTCTCCGCAGATGCAGCAGCAGCGCAGGCACAGCTCGCAGTGTTTGGAAGATGGGAAGGCGCTAGGGTGTCGACGCAGGTTGCATCCCACACCAAAGGTCTCCCCATCTTCCAAGGTAGTAAAGACATACCATCCGGCCTCTTGCCATCGCTGCGCGCCAAACCATTAGGTTCAGCAACAGCTGGCACACCAGTGCTGACAAGAGCCCGACGGATGATGTCATTAAGACTAGCGTGTCGTGATATGCGGCCTGCGCTCCTGCTGCATGATAGGCCATGATGCCCAAGGCTGCCTACAGCTTCTCCACAGCGGCATCGATGAGGAGAAACACATGGAGCACCCAAACGCAAGCAAGCAGCAATGCGGAACGTGGTGTCGTCCAACATAGTGCCTATGTTGGACGATGGAAGAGCCTGAAGCCAAACACCTGATTCCCATTCACCCACAGCCAGCAGGCGAGCTCGCTCTGAAAGATTTGAAGTAGTATTTAAAAGGTGTTCTCTCACCGAACTGCAGAGCGGGCCGTCCCACTGTCTCTGGGCGAAGGGGTTGGTGGGCAAATCAATGTTTGGGCAAGCCATTTTCCAAGCGTTCAAGGCCTCAGACTTGCACCGAACTTCAGAACTAACCAGTGTAGGTTCTAAAATTTTCCTGGTTAACTCCTCAGTGCTGTGAAGTGAGGACAAGAACGCCGGTAAACTAACGTCAGAAATTTTGCGAACGCCGAGGCCGCCAAAGCGAACGGGTAACGACGCTTGAAGCCACGCTCGGTCGTTCAATGTCACATTCAAAATTTTACACAGGGTTTTATGAATAATTTTGTCTAGTTTACCCAAAAGCTCAGGATGTTTCCAAAATTGAGTAGATCTGAGTACGTATGTGAATTTAGGAACAAAAAGACAATATCGAACTATTGTAAAAGCCGAATGCATATTAATTTAATAATTCTTGTAATAATATACAGGGTGTAACAGAAAGGTGTGGTCATATTTAAGGGTTGGTATGTGCCCATGATACTGAGTGCACATACCTAATTTTATTAAAATCGGAGTACCCCAAAAAAATATTTATTATTTTTTCATTCGTTTATTTATGAATGAAAAAGTTATTAATTAAAAAAAGTATGACTTAAAAAGTTCTATGCCATAATAATCCAATCGAATTTTGTACCAGGGGAGGTATAATTCATAAGCCATACGCCTTTCACTACTGAATTTTGACAAAAAGAATATGCTATAACTATGTAATAATAATGCAACCAGCTATGACACCATGGTACGTGCAATACTGATAACATACCCTATCCGCTGCTGAAATTTGACCACACCTTTCTGTTACACCCTGTATATATCTTTCAGACAATTCATGTTTTTTCATCTGTCTTTCGTTTCCAGTACATTCATTCAATTACTTAATAAATAAGACTGTTGATTAAGTCGGAGAAAACATATTTTTTATTCATTTGGTGAATATAATTAAAAAGCTAATTAAACGCAATTATTAAAAGTATAGAGTTTGTAGGACTGTTATTTTAAAGGGATCATGGAGCCAATTATACATAATTATTTTTACATAGATAACTAGGTGTGTAAGACTGTTAAAACTTAACAAAAAGTTTTATAGACTGATTAGTGTGTTAAATTCATAAAAATTACGTAGACATAAAAGTCGAAAATTAAAAAAAAAATTAACAATAAATCGTTTTATTTTTGTATCCCTAAATGTCATTTAAATCTGTGATAGTTAAGCTGAAACTAACATTAATCATGCAAATAACCTATTTCCATGGGGGTTAAAATACCATAATTTTAGTAGATAATCTATAGTTACATCAAATTGCAACACTGTTATAGTACTTTACAATAGAATTACGTATAATTTTCTATTGCTCTTGCTGCTTACACTATGCTTGACGGTTTATACATTATATATTAGTAACGTAAGGCACAACTAAAAATATTTTTTTAATGTAAGGGTCAAGCTATATTTTAAACCGCTGGGTAATCCTAAATATTTCGTTAATAGCATGAAAGAATAGGAGATTCTAAGAAACTTTGTTCTAGACACAATTAAAATTGGACCAGACAGTAAAAAGTTATAGACAGATTAAAAAAAATTAAATCGTTTTTTGGCTCTCCTGAAAAACCGTGTTTTGTCCCTTACATTAATTGATACTTCTGGTATCGATATATTCAATTTAATGAATATAATATATTTATTGTTTGGATCCTTAAATATTTATAGGTATAATGTTATTGTCATAAAACTAAACCTAGGGTAAACTCATCTAACTTCGACAAAGGCATTTGAGTAATAAAATACTTACCAATAAATTATTTATTAATTTAATCCAGTGTTCGCAGGAGTTTTAATCAGTCTTTTATGAGAAATACAGGCGCAATCGATCACAGTTTTTCCTAAATGTCTAAATTATATATCAACTTGCCTAATTCCGTGGTAAGCTCTTTATAGTCCGTGATAGGCACTACTTTAATTGCGATATAACGGAGTTAGACAAGGTGACATAATTTATGTACCTAGTACAAAATTAATATTCATAAAATTAACATAAACAAAACAAACTTCTCCTTCTCTTCAAATAATTTTCTAGCATTATTCTTTGGCGTAACACATATCACACTGAAAAACCGTCGCATTAGGCCCAAATTCTTGACTTTGGCAATGTACGTAGCACGTTTTGAAGCAGTAGGAACAAAAAATCCAGTATTTTAATAGCCAGTTATCGTCTTTAGTTCTATTTTTCTTCTTAAATTGTTGCATTGCACGAGCAGCATTAGTTTTATTTACTGTATTGCCTAGTATTACTCTTATTTTGGATTTTGATTTGCTAGGAACAGCAGCGTCATTCAGGCTTTTGTTAAATCTAGCTGCTGTTGAGATCATGTCACTATCATGAGTGACTTGATACGAATATGGCTTTGAAGGAATTCTTACTTTTCTGAGCCTGCTGGATTCTGTTTCTTTATTATTGTCGTTTCCATTAACAACTGTACAATCAGTTGCTTTAAAATGTTGTTGAGAATAGGTAGGCGAAACCATATTCTACATACATACATACATATCAACCCATATGATGGCCCACTGCTGGGCACGGGTCTCCCCAGTAGAACCTACTAGTATGTAGATCCTGGGGGTAATTGCCATAATCGCCACGCTTGGCGAGCGGGTTGGCGATCGCAGTAGGACTTTAAGTACGCAGAGGACGCTGCTGCCCGTCCTCCGATGTGACATCCCTTAGTCGCCTTGACGACACCCACGGGAAGAGATGGGGTGGTACTATTCTTTAGCCGGTACCACACGGCACCACCAACCATATTCTGACCAGCATTAATACCCAAAACATCGTCTCTTTCAAGCTGGATACTTAGCTTGGCACATTCAAATTGAGAACACGCTGAATGAAGAGACTCATTTTCTTGGTCAATGTTGCAGTATACGATTTCCTCTAAAAGTTGAATTCGAGATGTGCTGGATGACTGGTTTTGTTCGTCTTCATGAAGTGTGACTTCTTTTGTTGATTCCGGAACCAGTTTATTTGTCAATTTTGATGGAGCTAATGCCAGTGGATTCACAGCTGTTCTGTTCAATGGACAGATACCCGCTTTTTCAAATCCTGCTCGTGCAGGGGTAAAAAAACTTATGAAGTCATAGCGGTTTGGGGTTTTGCAAGGATTTTTCATTTTGTAGCTTCGATTATCATCCTCCAGGCTACTTTTAGAGGTCGATGAACACTGACATCAAGGGGTTGGAGAATGGCGCTCGTGTGTGACGATATTGTGAACAATATGATATGTTGTGATCGAGCATAATCCAGTACAGGTGGCACAACTTACTTGCGTGTGAGTCCATTATCAATAGAACGGGTCTTGCTGGAGGGATACATTGAACAAAAAATGTTAACTAATATAGGAATAGTTCACCCGTGATCCACCCTTTTGGAGAAAATAGCACATTGGTATTTGACATAAATCCTATTGTAAATTGTGGTATAACTCTTACACCTTTAAATTCAATGTATGGAGGGATATGACGTCCTGTCGCATCAATGCATGCTAAAAATGTTGTTGTTGTGCCTTTTTCTGCGTATGTTTTGTTTTAAACATATTTTTTTCCAACGCTTGTCACAATTTTGTTGGGTTTGTTGACAAACATCAGACCAGTTTCATCGCAGTTCCATATTCTTTAAGGTGGAAAGTTTTTGTTCAATCAATTAAAAATCTTCCATAACAATGGGTTTTAAGCAAATCGCCCTACCTGCTGGAAGATTTTCCGGTGTTCGCAAAGATAACCCGTACCGTTCTTTAAACTTCACCCACCAAATTCAGCCTTTGATGAAATGATAATGATTTTTTTGGTCATCGAACGGGTAGCTTATATACGGAGATTTTGCTAAAGGCAACGCAATTTGCTTTACTTTGGTTACAGAAAGACCAAAACCAAATTCTTGCATCTCAATTATGTAGGCCAGTAACTTTTGATCTAGGTAACGCAAACGGCCTTCCCATCTTAGGCATAACAATCTATGCATCTGCATTGCTCTCTCGTAGAGATTTGTACTTCGTTACATTCTCTTTTAACGTCGACCATGGCATTTTATACTCCTTAGAAGCTCTGTCAGACAAGAAAACATTTTCGATCGAACTACGAGTACCTTCTGTTCGTTTTGGTGTCATCCATGACATTAGAAATTAACAAACAAGTACTAATAATAAAAAATGCCTACATTTTAACGTCTGATAAAGGCGTTTAACAAAATTTGTGAAGAAAATTCCCAACCAGTAACACTGTTACTCGTTGCCACTTTTTGTTTTGGTATGTCCCAATGTGTAACACCGCTAAATATTGGTGGTACTGGATGGGAATAATAAAGTTGAGTTTATTCCCATCCAGTAACACCCTAACCAGTAACGTTACTCGATGCAATTTTTTCTTTTGTCCAAGGAGTAACATCGCTAAATATTGGTTGTATACGGGGAAAAAGTGGCATCTCGTAACTAGTCGGGAAAAATATTAATATTTCCATCGATCTATTTACACCAGTTTATGATAGGCATATTAATATATTATGTAAGTACTTGGAAGACTGAGCTTCGCCCGATATTTTTTTTTTAACGACGTTTTCTAGAAATGAAACCTAGCTAGATCGATTTATCGCCCCCGAAACCCCTGTATTCTAAATTTCTTGAAAATCGCTGGAGCCGTTGCCGAGATTCAGATTATATATACAAGAATTGCTCGTTTAAAAGTTTAAGATACAATAAAAATGTAATAGTTTTAATGTGCGATACTTTAAGGTTTAGAAAAAGTAATTTTGAAATTGTAACGGATCTAATAAAAATCGTTAAATCGACATGGCAGTAAAACCATTTATTAAATGCATAACTTTTTTATACAAAATTTAAGAAATATGTCTAAAGTTTTAGTTAAAACTGTAAATAAATGTATATGAATCTACCATAATTCTGTGATACCACAGCGACCACTCAACTAATATTTTTGACCAACAAAATAAGCTCTTAAATATAAACGACATAGAACTATGACATTTTTTTTTACTGACATGTCAAGGGAATATCATATGGATTTGATTTTATTAGAAAGAAGCTAAGAAATTGGGTAATTACTTACATAAATACCGCAAAGTCCGCCACTCTTTCATAAACACTGCCGAACTGACAAAACCGTTGATTGTTCCTGGCTCACTCACTTAAGCGTGCCTAAACTTTACAGACGAAGTTGAACTTTGTTACCGAAGCCTAAGGATGAATTTAAGACATTGATTTCACTCGTACTGCTTTATGGTAGCTCTCAAACTAAATAACACTAAATTATGTGAGTCACAGAATTATGTTTTTCCTAAACTTATTTTTTTATAACATACATATACATACATACATATCAACCCATATGATGGCCCACTGCTGGGCACGGGTCTCCCCAGTAGAACCTACTGGTATGTAGATCCTGAGGGTAATTGCCATAATCGCCACGCTTGGCGAGCGGGTTGGCGATCGCAGTAAGGCTTTAAGTACGCAGAGGACGCTGCTGCCCGTCCTCCGGAGTGAAATCCCTTAGTCGCCTTGACGACACCCACTTTTTATTTTTATAACAATCGCAATTTATTATCTGCGTATTCGTATTCTTTAGATACATTTTTGTATAGCTCATTCCGAATCGAATAAGCTATCGCTCATAATTATAGGAGCTATAACACTCATTTTCTTTATTGATGGGTTCAGTCTCAAAATGTGCATTTCGCATAATGAACACATCGCGAAATGTGCATAATATTGTCGCGAACAAATGATCTAGAAACGTTCACGTTGTAGTTACATTACAAAATCTCGAATAATCAAGAAATCTCGTAAATAAAAAAACACACCTTGTGTAAACAACTACGTTTGTGTCTACTTACCGCGAATGTAAACAAGTCTAAGTGCCCATTATAAGAAGCGCCTGTTTTGACAAGTGCAACGAATCCGATTTTGTCCAGCGCACACTGAGCCCATTGATATAGAAAGATAAGAACGAATATTGATGCTACTCAATGCTTCTCAATGTATCATGAACTTATGAAACACCCTGTCACAGAAACAATAATAAATCTATCACTAAACAATAAAAGAGTGGTTGTTTTAAACATATTTTAATTATTGTTATTCAACACTAAATTAAAAAAATATACTTATGTTCCTAAGGTGTTAATGTCCTTATAATCTATCTCACAACAGGTAGGTCCCAACACAATATCACCGTAACGCCCAGTTTGATTAGAAGGTACACGTTACTTCAGAGATTGAAACTGAGTTGATTCTATTATCATTCAAACGCAGATTTTAATGGATAATTGTGAGACCACAGAGCATATAAATACTCCGTTAGGTATCTATGGGTGAGTCAATACCTAGTGAAGTCTCACCATTAGCTTCTATAAGCCGTCGTACCTCGTTTGTGTCTATGTCACCCATCGCTGCACAATCCAGGATTTCGACAAAGAGATGTTGAATTTTGTTTTCAGCAGCAAAGTGTATCATATTAGCCACATTTTCTGGTGTCAGCAAAAAACGTAACTCTTTTACACACCTTAGTTTCAAGTCTTCTATTAAATAACACGAGGACAAAAGTAAGAGCTGTTTAACACAGTCCACTTGTTCATTTTGTTTTTCAGGAAGTTTTCCCAAATACATATACATTTTCAAATGCTGCAACATCTCTTTAGACATGCCGGGGACGTCGATGACTCCTTCAGATCCAGCTAACATCGTCTTAAACACAGAACTATGAACGGCTAAGACTATTTTATGAAATGAAACTGAACCGTCCTCTCCACGTAACATGAAGTCAGTGTCATCGCAAATAAAGACACACGGACGTAATTGATCCGTGCTTATTTCAACAGTAACTTCTTTTTTATAGTCTTCTTCTAAAGTACCAGGAAAATACACTGCTTCGAAGTGATCTGTACGGACTCTCAACACAGCTGTACCCATCTTGCCCATACTTTTCCAGTGAGTATATGTGACAATATAGTTCACTTTATCAGACGGGATTTTCTTAGAAAATGTTGTGAAATAGTAATAGTTCTTGTGATTACCGAATGTCACTGGCGTACTGATAACTTTAACTTTCCATTTAAATATCACTGAGCCGCCCACAGTAATTTCTTGCCACTCGGTATAATCGTTATGTGCTTTTATTTGAACTGTAACAGAGTTACCTGTCCGTTTCAAGACTCTGGCCATTATCTGTAAAGAAGCAATAGGTAAAGCTAAGTAAGTTTCTTTGTAAAGTAATGTTTCTGAAGGGACCATCTTACTTACGTAAATATCTACTTTATTAATACGGTAGGTAGGTACTGTAGCCACCAGGCCAGCTCTTGAGCAGGTACCGGGGGTATTCCTCAGAACTTTTACCGAGCTTTTAAATGAAACTTCACACACATATTCTGTAAAACACATTTTTAAACCACTTAGTATTACTATTTTATATAAATCTAATCACATTGAAACGACCCGAATCGGTCGGCCATGAAACTCGCAATTCTAGAATGACATCTTTCTTTTTATTCTGTTAATGAGTTTCATCTACTACAATGAGGTCTAACGTGAGAGAGGTGGATTATCTTCGACCCACCTGCCACAGTACCTACTAATTATATTGTTACTCCTGCACAAAGGAATGATGTGTATCCAAGCGCGCATCCAAGAGAGGGGCAGGGCATTATCTCCCCAGAGTCCCGTCAAGATCTAGTGCACCTTTCCACCGTCGTGTGCTCACACTCGTCGCTTCGGCGTCGATTAAATGCACCCTCCTTCCCCGGTCGCGTGAACTGCTCACACTTCCGAGTCAAATCCCCCCCCCCCTCCCTGAACATGATTCTGGATCCGCGCCTGTGTGTCGTGACTTTACAGACATACATTACCACGGACACAAATTACACCCAGATTAGGAACAACCATGTGCGATCAGATCGTGCTGTCCCATGCGGGAATGTATGGAACCCGTGACCTCAACCCACCAACTAATATGACCTAGCGTATTAAGAATGGTAAGCGGTAAAGATGCTGACTAAATTATTTTCATACAATCATTTGGTAGAAAATGGCAAGCTAAACCTATATCACAGTTAAAATATGTATACATATGGAAACTATTAAAGTCTAAAGTAGACGTACGGCGAGCGTGCTGAACGGACGTGTTGTTGATTTATATCAAAATTCGAATTCTCGTGCATAGTAATTTAAACTTTCTCACCTCCTAAACAAGACAGTGATTGCTTTATCGATCACTGCGGTTTTACGAGAATTTCAAGTGCCCCTCAGCACCTGGAGGAAAAGAGACAAATCTGATTTTTGAACTCGCTCACGTTGATGGCCGGCCGACAGATCAACGACTCATCTCGAGCGAATTCCATCAAAGATTTCACACACGTCTGGAAGTGACTCCAATATTGGACGGAGCGGTTGTCAACCAAATCTGGCCGTTGCAGGTACGTTTGCTCAGACGCCCTCTGAAGCATCTTCAATTCGTAAGCACTTTTTGTAATAAGCGCAAACATGAAAGTGAAGTCGAAACTCAGCTAGATAATATTCAAAAACAAATAACAGATATGATGGCACTGCTATCATCAGATTCATCATCCATAAATTTGCAAAATGAAAATTCTGCAAACCTGAGCAAAAATGTTGCCAGTATCAAGGATCAGTAGCACGACATTAAAAATATAATGAGCGTAAACGAGCAGAAGATAGAAAATATAACTTCTGAGCAAAAATAATTATAGACTGATATAAAAAATCTTACAAACCCTATGCAAATAGCCCATAAGAAAATTGAGTCGTTAGAGTCCAATATGAATAAAATTAGTATGTCTGCTACTCAGTTAACATCCTATGAAAAATTTAAATACGATGATATATTGATGGAAATAAATGAGCAAAACTTTGGAAAAAAGAATGTATTAATTGTGGGTATCCCATTCCTAGAAGCCAAATCCAGTAATACTAAGGAACGCTATGAATTGGATAGGGCTGAAGTTACTAAAACTGTGAAACCAATTTTGGGAGGTAGCCCTAAACTGAAGAACGTGACACGTCTAGGACAATACAAGCCAGGCATTAACCATCTAACTAAAGTCAGTTTTGAATCAGAAGAAGACGCCAAAAACATTTTACGTAATAAAAGTTAACTACAAAATTCTTTAATAAAAATATTTCCTGATCAAACTCCATACCAACAACAACGATACAAGAGCCTGAAAATGAACTTGTCCAAAGAACATCAAATGGCGAATAGAATCTAGCAATAAAATACATCAAGGGGTTGCCGAAGATTTTAAGTACCGATTCAAAAAACTAAATGATTTTAATCTAAAGCGTTAACAGCACAGCAAAATTATTTACAAAGCTCTTAATAACTACAAAAACTTAGACAGCAGCAGAAATTCCTTAAAATTATTTTACGCGAATACTCGAAGTATTGTGAAACATGGAAAGTTCGACGAATTATGTTGTATTATAAACTCAATTAAATCCGTCATTACAGGATAGGTAATGTTGGTGGCGGAGTTTCTATATTTGCCCTTAATAGGCTCAAGCATTTTTATGTTGAACAAGTTTCTCAGGACGATAATAAATTTCTTTGGATACACCTTGACAAATATTCGATTGATATTGGAGCGGTGTATAAACCCGGCCGAACAAGTGACAAACCATTCCTTGAAGAATTCTCAGACCAGTTACACCGACGCCATAGGGCTGTCATTATCGGTGATTTCAGTTTTGATTTACTTCATATAAGCGACTCCATTCAAAGCTTTGAGAACACAATTCTTGAATCAGGCTACGGAATATTAAATAAAATTAGTGCCAAACACTGCACTCGACACTCGAAGACCAAAAAACTGTACTTCATCATGTTGTTACCAACATAGCCGAGAATCAGTTCTGTTTGGCAACAATCGAGTCGCCAATGTCTGATCACAAACAGATTTTTAAATAAGTACCAAGTGCCACCTAAACAAAAAATTCAATATGAAGCAATAAATTATGAAAAATTTGATTCATTGGTGAAAGAAATAAAACTAGACTAAAATAATATAAATTGCGCTGATTTTGAAGTTAGAATCGTCCCCGACAAGATTGGATTAATGCGAACATTTTGGATAAAATTAACGATAGAAATATTCTATACCAGCGGCACAAAATGAATCCAGGCAATGAAAATATCAAGAATGAATTTATATCTAAAAGAAATATGGTATAAACTCAGAAAATGAAGGCTGAATATTACCGTAAAAAAATCTCAGTCTGCAGAAATGAACCGAAAATGTGGCACCTAATCGATACTCTATCAAATAACAGACACAGAGAAGATTCTAAACCAGCCAAGCTTACAAAAGGAAATATGGACTTGTCAGACGGAAATGATATTTGTGAATATTTTAACGAATTCTTCGCAACAATCGGTGAAGCACTGGCGAAATCAATACACACTACTTATTTTGATACTGATACCAACACTGCAACATAAATTGATAATAACCCTACAGATAACTATCTAGACTCTTTAAAACTGGCCACAGGTAATGACATCTTAAAAATAATAGAGGCTTAGATAGTACTACTAGTTCAGGCATTGACAATATAAATACAAAAGTAATAAAATACGTTAAAAACAAAATTCACTCTAAATAGTAGGGGAGCCCACGATGCTAAATGGGGATTTACTCGAGCGTCGTAAATACCTATTGGGTTGCAAAGCTTAGATGATAAGAAGAAAAAAATGGTAAATGATATATACCTTTTCATCGGTGGGGGAAGCGGCTATAGATTTTTAAATATGTAAAAAAAAAACTGTTGCATGGACATCCTCGAGCGCGTCAGATATCTATCAATATCTGACGCGCTCGAGGATGTCCATCAATGCCCTACGTATTTTAATAATGTACGTATGTTAATCTGATCGTTTGCATGATGCGGGTGGTTGTATGTAAGGGTTGAAAATGAAAAAAAAAAAATATTCGAGCGCGTCAGATTTTCTAAGGGAGTGTAAAGTGCACAAAAAAAAAGCTCTCATTCACTAATCTGACGATTTCGATGGGACGCAAACTCGCGGCCATTTTCATAATGTGCCGCAATCTGCATGTCCCGAGTAGAGAATAACATAAATAAAAATCCCAAATTACTGTGGAAATTTATTAAGGACAAGCGAAAGGGAGCTCAAACATTACCCGCGACCATGTATTCTGACGATCACTGTGAGGACAAAGGTCCCGGCATAGCCAATCTTTTTGCGAATTACTTTTCGTCTGTTTATAATACTACAGTCCCTGGTAAGGTAACGCACTCTGTCCGAAACAGATTCCATTACGATTCTTTGTGCCACATTAGTTTTACAGAAAGGGAGGTGACAAACAAAATAAAACAACTAGACCCACACAAGGGTGCCGGTCCTGATGCCTTACCTCCGGTATTTGTAAAACGCTGTGGCTCCGCAGTCGCACTACCGCTTACCTTAATTATTAATCGTTCTCTCAAAGATGGTGTTTTTCCTGACGAGTGGAAAAAGGCGCGGATAGTCCCCATACATAAAAAAGGTGAACAGAGCAATGTAAAAAATTACCGTCCCATTTCTGTTTTGTCATGTTTCTCTAAGCTGTGTGAATCTCTAATATGTCCCATAATTACACAACACATGAGTACGATCATTACTACTGCTCAACATGGTTTCAAGACCGGCCGCTCTGTTCACACCAACTTGGTGTCATTTGTAACCGATTTGAGTGCAGGTATTGATAAAGGCAAACAGATTGATGCAGTTTACACGGATTTCTCCAGTGCTTTCGACAAAGTCAATCACTCCCTGCTGATCAACAAACTTGAAGCACAGGGTTTATATGGAAATATCTTAAACTGGTTCCAATCGTATCTCTCACAAAGACCTCAGTTTGTATCAGTAAAAGGATATGACTCATGTGTGTATTTTGCTAAATCTGGTGTGCCACAGGGGTCCCATCTAGGTCCATTACTGTTTACTGTCTTCATTAATGACATCTCGAATCAAATCAAGCACTCAAAACTCTCCTTATTTGCAGATGACCTTAAAATATATCGTGCAGTTGAATCCCAATCAGATGTAGAACTTATCCAGAGCAATCTTGACCATATCCGAGATTGGTGTCTAACGAATGGTATGACCCTAAACGCAGCTAAATGTTATCACATACAGTACACTAAAAAAACAAAACCGATACCCACATCCTACAGCATCAACGGAACAGAACTACTAAAAGTCAGTGAAATTAGAGACCTAGGTGTCACGTTAGACAGCAAACTGAATTTTAACTCGCACATTAACAGCGTCACCACAAGCCGCTCAAATGTTAGGTTTCATTAGAAGAAACACAAAAGATTTTCGTCTCATACGTACTAAAACAAACCTATTCAACGCATTAGTACGCAGTCACCTCGAGTATGCTTGTATAGTGTGGAGTCCCTTGTACGCGATACAGTCACAGAGAATAGAAAGTATCCAACGGTCATTCACTAGACACCTAGCTTATATATCATCTGGCATTTCACATAGGGCTCCCTACACTCAGAGACTAACTTTCTTCAAGATGGATACACTTCACAACCGACGCAAAACGCATGACCTCGTGTTTCTTCACAAACTCCTCAACGGCGGAATAGACTGTAGCCTGCTGCTTAACAATATGCACCTGACAGTGCCAAACAGAATACCTCGACACCCCATCACCAAAACGTTCCACATTCCATTCTGTAGAACTAACGTTGGCAAGCAGGCACCATTGGTGCGAATATGTACCGAGTACAATACCTTTTGCAGCAGCACAGCCAATCTCGACATTTTTCAGGACAAACTCACAACTTTCAAAACAAAAATTGTACAACTCCGACAATAGTTGCCTGATCAAAATTTTACTCAATTTATTTTATCATAATTTGAAATTTTATTTTACCTAAGTTGTTAATATTTATTCTAATTTAATTTTGTTAATATTTAAGTTGTAAATATTTAATTTAATTTCAAATGTAATATAATTGTAAATACTATTTTTTCACATCACATTTAATTTTATATTTTCTGCACTATTTTGACATATGTACATATAACATTTGTCTTATCTAAAACGAATGCTGTGTACATTTGTTATTGATATACATATCAGTACAACTACAAACGCATGCTAGAATATGAACGCTGTGTATGTATATTGTAAAAGTACCTTAAAAATAAATAAATAAATAAATAATGTGCAAAAAAATTCGCCATTTTGAAATACTCAAGCGCGTCAGATTAAGATATATATGGTTCATCTTTATGTTCTAAACGTACTGTCTCATAATCTGACGATTATCTAGAGGGATTCGCCTAATCTGACAAAAAAAATATTGAAAAACGGTTCACCCTAAAGGTCATCTCTGCAACTTCCCGCTAATTCCATTACTGGGCGCTTAAAATTGTACTTATGACATTTTTAAGCTCAAAATATAATTTATGTGATATTTTGAGCTCGCTGAGTTCAAAGAAATATTATTTCTTTGCATTTGAGCAGCAACCTCAGTAGACAAAGAATCAACAGTACCATGTGCTTCGGAACACTCTCCAGAAACAGGAGCATGTATTTCGGAGCTATTTCCCGAAACTTCCGGTGCATTGTCATGTTCCACTACACTTTGCTCTTGTAAATACTGAAAGTCTCGTGGTATTTTAATAGCAGTAAATAATTTATAGCACTGTGCGTGATATAAATCATTTAATGATGATTCCATCGACACTTCGAGGTTATCATATGTTCCTCGAGACTTTCGGACAAGCGGCTTGCTCCGACGATATTCCAAAATATTTACACATTTTTTTAATGTTTCTACTGTAAATTTAATTGTTTTTTGTAAGGTACTTTCACCACAAAATATACATTTTAAATTAATATCACTCATATTAAATATTTATAAACTTTAATTCACAAAACTAATATAAAAATAGCAAAAAAAGCCAAAACGTTGGAAACACGTTGTAAACAGTATGCCACGAACGAGTTTTTATCATCAGCTGTGATGGCGTCATGGCAGCAGAAACCAGAGTGGGGATGGAGTAAGAGAGTAATAGATAGAGAAAGAGTGAGAGAGGAATAGAAACGCGGAGAAGGAAATGTAGGCATCACGCAGCTGCACGCATTTATTTATCGACGAATTTTTGTTATTTCGGCTTGCGAAAATCGTCAGATTGTATACTTTTCGTTATTCTTGAATTATTTCCTTCAAAATAAAGAGAATGTCGAGATGACGTTTTTTTTTACAACTTTGCTGCCCTCCCCTTTCTTTACGTCACTCTCAAATTGTCAGATTAGTGGAATATACACTTTTTAGGATGTAATTAACTCACCCTACCTTAATCTGACGCGCTCGAGAATTTCTGATGGTCAATTTTTTTTACTAATCTGATCCTGTATCCTTCACGGGCGGCCTTATATATGGGCCTCATGTTTGGTGGAGGTACTTAACCGGGTACAAGGTATCCCCCTGTATATTAATCTGCCGCGCTTTAGTAAATCCCGAAATCCCCGCTTGGGCTCCCCTACTAAAATTAACCTTATGTATTAACAACTGCTTTGAGTTAGGCCAATTCCCAGTTTGTTTAAAGATAGCCAAAGTAACACCAATTTATAAGTCAGGGTCGAGAGCAGATCCTAATAATTATCGGCCGGTATCTGTACTTCCTGTAATTTCGAAAGTAATTTACAATAATTAATGTAATTTACAATCGACTGGAAACTTTTAAACGCAATAAAGATTTTGTACCCTAAACAATATGGATTTAGGCCGAAATCAAATACTCACTTCTGCAACAGTCGATTTAACAACTAAAATAAAAAAACAGTATCGATGAAAAAAAAGTTGGGCTAGGCATTTTCATCGATCTAAAAAAGTAAATACTTAGACAGCAGCAGAAATAAAATATAATTTTTTTGGACAAACTTAATGCTATTGGCATTTCGAGCAAAGCTCATAAAATCTTGAAATCGTACCTGGCGGGCCGCACTAAAAATCTAGGTTTTAGGTTTAGGTTAAAATCGGAGAATACCAAAGCTCCCAACATTCTACATCTTACGGAGTCCCCCAAGGGTCCATTTTTGGTCCCCTTTTATTTTTAGTCACACTAATATTATAAAGGTGAAAGTTAGTGAGTATGTGAGTGTGTACGTATGTTACTTCTTCACGTCTGAACGGATGGAGCGATTTTAATAAAATTTGGTATGGAGTTAGCTGACACCCAGGATTTACACATAGGCTAATAAACCGCGGGGCACAGCTAGTATATATATAATACGATACTAGTCTGTTCTATTTTGGGGACGATATTGATTTAATTGCAAAGGATGCTCAAAATGTTCTTGATCTTATTAATGCCTGGTTCTACTCAAATCTCTTGACTATCAACACCAATAAAACCCATTATGTAATATTTGCAACCAAAAATAAAATTCATAACGATATTGTTACACTAAAAGTTAATAATGTAACTATTAGTAAATCGGAACAAGAAAAATTCTTAGGACCTTAGACAAAAAATTAACATGGAAACCGCATATCGAAAAAGTCAAATCAAAGTGCCAACTTTGATTTGACTTTTTCGGTGTTTGCTGCGTAACGTTCGTTATACCATTTACAATTCGCTACTTAAACCACATATAGACTATCTTATCGAAATTTGGGGCTTTGCAGCTAAGACAAACCTTAATTCACTACAAAGATCACAGAACAAATTAATTAAAAGGTTATTTAATAAAGGTTATTTAACTTTACAAAGAAACTAAAATAATGAATATTGATAATACATACAAATAAAATACATGCATCTTGATACGGAAAATACTAACAAAAGACATACATACTAATATCTCATTTCAATTAAGAAGTGAGGAAAATCAATTAATAAATGCCAATAATTTAGTACTACGCCCTCCTAGAACTAACTACGGCAAGCACAATATAACCTACGCGAGTGCTCAACTATATAATAATTTACCAAACCGTATTAAAGAAGCAAAAAACTTAAGTATATTAAAAAAAAACATTAAAAGCACATCTTCTACACAAAAATAAATAAACAATAAATAAATGTATAAAAAATTGTACTTGAAACTATACACAGTTAAAATTAACCTATTAACATATTTATAAATAAATAAATTAACATTTTTATTAGTCACTAGCTGTGTGGCACCGGCTTAAGAATAGTGCCACCCCATCTCTTCCCGTGGGTGTCGTCAAGGCGACTAAGGGATGTCACACGGGAGGACGGGCAGCAGCGTCCTCTGCGTATTTCAAGCCTTACTGCGATCGCCAACCCGCTCGCCAAGCGTGGCGATTATGGCAATTACCCCCAGTAACTAATAAGTAGGTTCTACTGGGGAGACCCGTGCCCAGCAGTGGGACATCATATGGGTTGTTATGTATTAGTCACTTAGTTATTTTTTATTTGAACTTATTAGTTGACATAGTGTCGCAGCTAGTGATTTAATATCTTTGTAATGTATGCATTTCTGCCTAATATAGGTAGGACAAAAAAAAAACTTATTTTGCTATTGTTTGTATTTGATCTTGGTTAGTAGTACTGCTTATGTATCTTTACCATCATTATTCAATGCTATCAATTGTAAGAAAACTATTTATTTACTTACAACTTTTAGTAGATAGGTATAGGAGAAATTAATTCTATATACATTTGTCTTAAAATATTTATTTTTTACGAATTCATGCTCGTCAGTATATTTTAAAGTTATTAGTGTATAAGTTCTCATGTGAATGAATGTATAATTCTTATGAGAATAAAGATTTCTGAAACCGAAACTAGGCCTAATTATTGAAATTATTACCTATGCTCCATTTAAGCGCTAGAGTTGTCACTCTTCAAGCTGTAGTAGTAGTGCAGTTACAATATTTTATTATTATTTAATTGGTTCTATAGCTCTATTTAGTATTGTATCTTGTTTCTATCTTTTTTGCGCAGGCGGGTATTTTTATTTATTAACTTATTTTTCTTATTTCATATTTTAGAGTAGTTGTACGATGTAACAACTAACTTTTATCACAGCTATTGTCAAGTATTGACAGACAAAAAGGAATGGTTGCTAACTAACTTTTTTAGTATTACAGTCATAATCATGTTATAAGGGCTCATTTCAAAAAGAAATGCTTAAGATGAGCCCTTTTTTTGATATCCATATTGCAGTATTTGAAACAAAATTTTTTTCACACCTCTTTATTTTGCCATCTCACAGCCACCATGTTTTCTTTTTTCAAACATCACATATTTATGAACATTTGGGCAGTTAGTTAAATAAATCCATTCAGTGGATTGTGAGATATCAGGTAACAAAGAATAATAATAATAATAATAATAATATCTTTGGACAACTCACACAACGCTGTCTGACCCCAAACTAAGCAGAGCTTGTATTAAAATAATAATAATAATAATTGATGATAGACTAAAATTCCACCTTCACATTGACTCACTTTCATCCAGAATGCGTAAACTCGTCTTCATCTTTAAAAACCTACGTCATATTGCAGACAAATCAATCATAAAACTAGTATACCAGGCCCTTTGCCAATCAATAACTTCTTATTGCATCATATCTTGGGGAGGTGCAACTAAATCTGCACTTTTAAAACTGGAACGAACCCAACGGTTTATACTGAAAGTAGGGTGGCATTTGCCATTTATTTATCCTACCACGCAACTGTATTCAATTTGTAAGGTACTGACAGTACGTCAACAGTTTATTTTAAATGTTACATTAAAAACCCATTCGCTCACCCCATATAATCCACATATACTGAATGTAACGACACGACGAAAGCCTAATGTTTGTCCTACTGTTTCCTTTAATTCTCAATTAGCACGCAGTAGTTTTTACTATCTTGGTGGTCTGGTTTACAATAAACTAAACAAACTCCTAAATATATATCCGAAATCCAGAACAGAATGTAAATCTATAGTTACCAATTGGCTCCTTGAGCAAGATTACGAAAGCACCGAAAATATTATTGCTAAAGCTCTTACATAAAGTCACACACAAACAATAAATACACACTCACGCACACACAAATCACAACTCACGCACAAACACACACACACACACACACACAAATAATTATATTGAAAAAACATTTAAAATGTTGTCTTCTCTCTTTTGTAGTATGCACATGTTACCCTTAAATTAAAATTAACATAATTTTGTATTTTCCCGTGGTCTCTGAGGGCCTGGTGATCTGTAATACAGGTTTCGCATGAAACCCAGCACAGACACCAGCTCTCACAAAGGCTTAATGTTCAACTATTAGCTGTAAGCAAAACTGTAACTACCTTTGTGGAGAAACAATAAATTTTATTATTATTATTATTATTATATTATTATTATGGAAACCAGACAACTGATAAACATACTTATATATTTCTAAATACATACATATTATAGATAAATAACACCCAGACACAGAATAAACCATCGTGCTCATCACACAAAGTTTTATCCTGGGTGGGGATCGAACCCACAACCTCTTGCGTAGCAGTCGGATACACTCCCACCGCGCCACAGAGGCAGTCAAAGAATATTACATACATACAAAATACGCACGAAAAACATAACCCTTCCTTATGTTCAAGCATGATTGTAATCTAACTACACTCATGCTTGAACATAAATCAGAAACACAGCTATACATCACTTAGTATGAGGAAGTAGGTACTGTGACAGGTGGGTCGAAGATAACCTACCTCTCTCACGTTAGACCTCATTGTAGTAGATGAAACACAATAACAGAATAAAAAGAAAGATGTCATTCGAGAATTGCGAGTTTCATGGCTGACCGATTCGGGTCGTTTAAATGTGATTAGAATTATATTTAAATATTAATAATATGTTATGGATTAAGAAATGTGTTCTATAGAATATGTGGGTTAAAGTTTAGAAACGTGCCGCGCCGATAGGGGGTAGAGGAGGGGCGGGGGAGGTGGAGAGGGGGGAAATGATCATATCCCCCCCTTCCCTTCTTTCCGGAAACGCGTAATTTTTTTTTTATGAATTTTTGAAGTTTGGTATAAATGTCATTAATAATATGGATTTTGGAGGTACTGAGGGTTGCGGGCGGCGAAAGGAACTTAAAATTTATGTTTCTGGCACTCGGCGGCCGCTGCCGCGGCACGCGCGCTTCGCGCGCTCGCCTCGTGCGTAGGGGGTCACAGTTCTAACCTAACCTAACCTAACCTAACGGAATCGACGATCGACGATAAACGAAAAAATAAGAAAAATAAAATAACGGAAACACATTCACGAAACCACAGATAGGAACGGAAAGGAATTGAATGAGAACACCAATAACTGTTTAACACCCAAAATGACAGTACATTACGTTTCATATGTTGATTGTTGTTGATGTGAAAAAAGTGTTTATAAAATAATTTAGGATATTTTTTAACCAATGTGATGTATTTTACTATTAGTAAGGCATTAACTTCGTCAAAGGCATAATTCGTGAGTTTAGTGATGGTTTTTGACGTAAACAATTACGTTCCTAACCTTAAAAAAAATATTAACTTAAATTTTTAATACAAAAAAAAAACGCGTCTCCGAAAAGAAAAAAATGTTGTGGGGGGTTCAGAAGAACCCCCAGAACCCCGTAGTGTCCTTGAAATCTTTCTAGCGATGCGGCACGTTTCTAAACTCAACCCCAACACTTACAATAACATGATTATTGCAGTGCAGTAACCGCAATAAAGACTTACCAACTACAAAGCTTATTAGATTCTAACTACAGTGTGTTCTATCTGACCTGAAAGCTGTAGTTGATACATAGTCTAAAGTTGTAATTTTCTCTGACCAACGAGATTTAAATTTTTAGTTCTAAGAGTCAACTAAGTTTTGCCGCAGTTTGTACTGTGGAAGGTGGTTATCAGGATAAAAAGTTATGCATGATAAAATAATAATAAAATGCTGAAGGTTTAAAGATACAAGTACAAATGTAATAGGTGTTAAATAATTTATAGGTACAACTCTGACCACCTTAACTACTTTCTTGAGACCTAGGCTTGTCCTTGAACATACCTTGGTCTTCTCTAAAGACTTCCGCTCTTTTCTATCTCTAGTTTTTCTCATCCGTATAGGACCAATATAGCTAAGCTACCTATTTTTGTTTCATCCTCCCATCACTGTAACTGTCTTACTCCGTTTTTTCTCCTGTCTATGATACCATTGTGTTATTTGTCTTGTCCATAAACTTTCTTATGCCTTAGCATATTCCGTGACCAGCGCCATTTAAGCGTTATCCGCCATTTTTCTAATATATTTCAGTTTTTACTTTATTCTGGTATTCAATATTGTTTCCCTATTGCAAACCTCAAGCTACATTCCGACGTCGTTAACAAATTGCACTACCTACAAAACGTAATGGCCAGTTAGTTGGAAATTATGTAGGTTTATCCTTCTATATTAGTTTATAGTTAAATTACACTTTGCACCTACCTTTCTTGTAGAACTTCGACGGTAGGTTAATGTTAATTCGTAATCTTCAATAGAGAATACAATAGAATAAATTTCTACTTTTTAGAAATTGCTTCTTGGCTGTCAATCTGTCATTAATTCCTATTTACGATCTGGATCTGTCAGGGAACCAAATATACCATAGAATAAATCACTCTGGCTCGGGCATCCCCGATCCATAGAGTAGTATAAGTATAGTAGGTATAGAGAGCCGTCTCTCCCGAATGAAACGTAGTCACCTTATTGAAACACACTAACGCCATCTATAATCCAGTTCGTAAACTAAAAGGCCCTACCTAGTTATACATGTACCTATCTACCTATACGCGTATTGCTAGGTATAATATATTTATAGGTGTATTATGGGAGTTCGGCATGGAACTAAAAAATAAAAACACATTTTTATGAGCGCTAAAGTTGTTTATTGATTATAAAAAGACGTCAATATACAATGAAAGAAAATTAAATGTGGAATGACGTGTGCTACTTTGAAGTTCACAATACAAACGTACGAAATACAAAAAATAAAAGTACAAGTACGAGACTTGCTGCAGACCGCAGAGCTTGCTGTCGCGGCCGTGTCAATACCGACATGAACTGCAGACTGTACATATCACAAGAGAGACAAAAGGTCATCCAGGTGTAAAGCTATGGTACTCACAATCCATAAAATGGCTCTGGCACGAAAGTTGTTCTTTGCATGTGCACTGGACAAAAAAACACGCACTTTACATAAAGGGCACGTCTACTGCTTATTTTTAAGAAGTCCGAGCATCATGAGCATTATAATTAGAAGTGCCCTTTATGTGATGAATATTTCGCAATATGAGTATTTCACAAAAGGTGCACATTTTATTGAAAATGGTTTTAAAAATAAAAATCGTTCGCTTTTTCATTAAATTTTAGTAATTTAGACATAAAACAATAAGGATCTCGTGTACCTACATGTTTTGTATAAGGTAAAATAATACGTAGGTACTTTATGTAACAGTTTGTGTGAAAACTTTTGAGTAAACCTAAATAATAATATAAATAAACGCTAAATTTGTTTTAATAAACGGTTAAAAATAATATACATAACAGTAAATATAAAGTAAAGTTACAGTGTCCACTTTTATGAAAGTTTTTTTGCAACTGACATAGTAAATTTAAATGTTAAGTGTGAATGAAATTGGAAAATATTGTCATTTGTACAATGTATGTATACTTTTTACTGCAGAATCAATAAATTCTTATATGCCCTGACGTTAATAATAATCTCTACCTGATTTTTATTTACCTTTAAATACGGAGTTCTTGATTGTCTTATGCCAAATGATTAAAATTAACAAAAAACCAACGATTTTTATTTTGAAACCGTACTCAATAAATAGGCACCTTTTGCTAAGTGAACATTTGTTATTTATCCGTTAAAAAAAGTAACTTTTGCTGCAAATGCAATTTTGTCCAGTACACATTTTGTCATTTGCTCATTCTGCGCTGGAGTCCTAAGAATTCCCTTTTGACGTGGCTATGACAATTTTAAAATTTATGTAAAATTGTATTAACGCTCTGCTGGATAGTTTGTTTACGTATTCGTTGCTTTTGTAATGAATTTAACTGAAATTAAATAAATTCAATAATTGCCGGGGATTTATATACCTAAAAAAGTAATTTAATTATACACGAAATTAACTTAATCATAAATAGTTATTTAAGAAATTAACCTATAATTTTTGTTTAGGTTGGTGCCAGACCTAATAACCTACAAATACTATTGAAGGTATAATATATTTATTATAATCTCTAATCTGATTCATAGCTACTTTTATTAATTATATAAATATAGAATATGTTTTGTGTATATTTAGTTATAGACTATGAAAAAAATATAAGTAATAGAGATATATCGTAACAAAGTAGGCCAGATCGCCTAATTTACAATTTATAAGCTCATATCTTCCAAACTATTAAACCGATTTTGATAAAACTTGGCCTTGTTCCCTAAGTACTGCTACTTAGGGAACAAGGCCAAGTCATTAGATTGTAAGGATTAACTAAAAGGAGCTGAGGACTAAGGAGCAACCGTTGGCTGCAACTAAGCCCTGTTTGCTGGGCGCTCACATGTATAATATAATAATCATCACAATCTAAAGACGTTTTCTCGTTATGAATTAGTTAACAAGATTCAAATATTTTGAGAAGTATTATTAGCAATACTTGCATTAATTGCATAACTTATTTTAGTTTAAACTATCCAGCAGAGTGTTATTATAATTAGGCATAAATTCGAGAGTTGTCACAGCAAGGGCAATAGGGAATACTTAGATTTTGACTACTTTATCTAAAGCTCTGTATGACATTCTGTCGAAAAACAAAAACGGAATTCTCAATCAGATGTCTCTGTTTACATGTTGCTCAGTCAATTTTTGCACGCACCTCAATTCCCCATGTGTTTTGTCAGCAGCATAAAGCATTTCAAAATATGACCATTAACAATTTTTTTAGTTCCATTGTCCTCATAAATTAAGTCTTTAGTTATTAAGTTGTTTTTTAAACCTTTCAACAAATGAGGACAGTCATACACAATCTTTTTTTTATTTTGAAATGCTCTTCACGCCATTCCATTTCTTTTCGCAACATATTAGCTTTAGACACTATAGCTAATATGTGCAATAAATAGTCTAATTGCTGACACAGCAATTAGACTATTTATTGCACTTACATTAACAGTGCTTTGATCGCACACTGTGCACACTATTCTTAAACCAGTGAGCTGCACATTTTTTATAACCTCTATTATTATTGATTTTAGCTCTTCTTTATTGAGGCTATTTGTAAAATAGTATGCCACTGGTTGTTTAAAATTTCCTTTTATTCCTTTGACCATAAAAACCAATACATGATCATTAATTTTTACTACATTATTGAAATTTGTAAAACCTATTAATTGGTCTTTAGCGACATTATAATTTAATTGCGGCGTTAATAGGTAAATAATTTAGCAGGCACCGTCATATTTCTTGTAACTTGTTGTAATGCTACGTGATCACTTATTTTGACCGCATTTGCCAATCGAGCTTTAAACGATAGTCCACGCTTTCGAAGCCGCAATATTTCTTGCTTCAATATCCTTATTTGGCGCGTTAAGGCCTTCATTTTAACGACGTCCAATGTCAGATGTGTTCCAGTTTTAGTACCTGTAAAAGGAAAACTGATATAAGACTAAATTTTAATCAGGTTTTAGTACTTACGAATTCACATTACTTTATAATATTTTACCATTTTAAGACAATGCGAATTTGTACACTTAGCAATTCAGTTTTCTATGGTTACTTATTTATTTAGCCAATTTATTCAATTTACAAATCAGAGAAAACATTGCTATGGTTTTCTTAGCCTAGTAGATGTCAATAGCTTTTCCATTTTTTTTTATATAATGTAATTTGGCTTAAACTCTTACTCGTTTTACTACCTTAATAGAATACATTACATTCATTTAATTTACAAACATGCTATACCGAGGGTCGGCTGTCTAAAAATAAAAGGAAAACAATATACTAACCTTTCTTTGTTGTTCTCCGTTTTAAACAATAATTGTGTTCCAACTTATCAGAGTTCCTTTCACCTACTAAAGTTGTTGATTCTGGAAATAAAAGATGTGTATGCTTTAATTTGAATTCGTGATTAATACCCGCTAATACAGTGTGCAAATATTGGCAAAGTATTATTTTAATTGCTGCATATTATGCTTATTCATTTATCTAACTGATCCGAATTGAGAAACTCTTTCACTGTCAGATAGCCCATTTATCGAGGAAGGCTATATCACATCACGTTACGGCCAATAGGAGCGGAGCAGCAATGAGAAATGTTGCAAAAACGGGGAAAATTTACGCAGACGAAGTTGCGCGGGACAGCTAGTAATTAATAACCATTGTAATTAAATAATAGGCATTTGTTCTGGAGAAGAATGCCGAATATTTACTGGAAAAACAAATTAGTTAAAATATTAAAGTTTAGCCAAAAACAAGAATGATAAATAAATTAAAAAGTCATAGTCTGCCTATGCTTTTGCAGCATAATACTGCGTTTTATAGATCTGACTTCAGATGTCGAGTCTATTTCCCTCTATGGGGTAAATATTAAAACTTGGTGCTGTATTTAATGTATGGATAAAAACGAAGCACAACACAAAAACCAATGTTTCATAAATGTCATTAATTGTATAATTGTATAATTATATTATTATATAATCATACCTCTTTCCACATCAAATTGGGTGGAGCAGGGTGGTGGGAAAAGAGAATCCGGTTTTATTATTTGAAGTCCTGACGGTTCTGGAAGTTGGGCTGAAAATTTAATTAATTATTTTAATATTATTTTGCCATTCTTACAAAGTAAAATGAAATTCAGTTCCATATGTAAAACACTTGCAAAGAAAAAATTGTGATCAATACACTTATAAGCAGATCCTGTGATCTTGATCCAGATTGACTGTATAACATGTTGGATTGACAGATTTCGACATGTTACAACTAGCTGAACCAAGATGTATCAATCTATTGAGATCCGCAACCTTGATCAGATCATTATCTAGATTGAGTGCTTAAGTACTTCTTAAAAATTAAAATCACTGATTAAATACCTGTTGCTATACAGGGTGTTGAGGGTAAACTGCTATCAGTTGGCTGCACACTAGGTAAGGTGACACACCAAGCTGACATATGAAAAAGAAAAGTAATTAACTTATGCACTACAGTACACTGAATCAGGGACCTTAAAGCCTTAAAAAGAGTGGTGTTTGTACCAAATTAGTAGTTTTACTCAGTAGGAACATTTTTTTTTGTTAAATTAGTTTAAGTTATATGCATTAAAAGTTGACCCTATGACCATATAGAACTCATAAAAGCAAGAAGTTGAGGACAAACAAGGTGGGTTTGTGCCCCATAGTTAGTACGATATATGTGTTAAACAACTATGTGATCACATAAATAATAACAAATAAAAAATAACAAATACAAAATAATTGAAATATCTTGTGCACCATGGGGTGCAGATCCACCTTGTTTGTACTGAAAGTTTATATTTCAGAAGACTATAAACTATGTTCATGCACGCAAATATTTGAGTACTTGACAAGTTTTTGCTTTCAAATACTTGTGGAACTAGCAATAGTAACAGGTTTCTGTAAGTGCTCGTACTAGTAAGGCTCAGTATGTGTGTTAAACTTAATAACTTAACTCTACAATCAGAGAGCTGTGAGCGTTTGTTGTGTTTCATGAAAATATGTATGCATGAAAGAATATAGTATGAATGTAGAATGAATGTCAGGTTAACTTGAGGGCTCCTATGGGGCTGGCATAGTCACCTAGAGTGACTAAAGCCCCATGAAAACAAAAAGATTAAAAAAAAAAAAAATAACTACAATGAGTAAGGGTGTTAAATCAGTATAGTGTAATAGCGGTTTTAACCATCCTATTTGGTGTATCCTTCCAGATATATATGGTTAAGTTGTTCAAATAAAAATGTAATGTAATTGGATTAAAATTGTAGCACTTTATATTATGCCTGTTTTTCTTAACATGATGATACCTCTTAATTAGAATCAGATTTGACACAGATTATTGATTGACAGAGATTATTTGGTTTATTTACTTATTTAGTTTTACTAGTCTGTGGGTGGTAGAAAATAAAACAAAGTGAACTTACCTGGCAAATGCTGAGAAGGTATTGCTAAAGCAATTAATCGGTGATTCCTATTTTAATCCTTCTCAGTGAAATGAATAGCACAAATTCTCTTATTACGGTAGATTAAATAATCTGCAGGTGACTCCAACTTTACACTGATGAGATGAACCCAAGCCTTAAATTTCTCCAGAAATCTATGTGGGCTTGGAAAAACGTGGACTCCTAAAATTAGAAAATGGACAAACTTTCAGAAGTTTTATTGAAAATGCAAGTTGCTAACATTCTATGCTGACGGGGCTTCAATGGCACTTTTGTAACACATACCTGGGTTTAAGGAAATGTTATAATTCTTAGGAAAAATAAAATGTCAAAATTATAAATTAGAAAAAGTGTTTCTTATATAAATAATCATTTAAGTGTCTGATTTGATAATTAAACTTTGGGGGTAAAATAATCATTTATTCAAAGTGTGGGGCTTTAAAAAATAATCTGTTTGTGTGTGTATAAGCTTAAATTAGTGTTATTTTGAAGTATAGATACTACTTATATACTAATGTATATTAACCTGTATAGTATTCAAGCCGGTACATGTATCAAACTACATGAAAATTAATTCTGGTGTTATAGGGACATGCAATAAGTTATATGTCACAAATAAACTTAAAATCTACTGTACTGTTTCAAAAATGTTTTCACCATTGGGAAGCTACACTATCCCCGGGTGACATCGGATACTTTATATGCCTGTATTCCTACGGCAACGGGAACTACGCAGGTGAAACTGCTGGGTATTAATGGATTTATAGTTGTATGGATGTTTGTTGTAGATGAAACATAACAGTTGTAGTAATTGTTCATCAAATTAGTAAATATGCTATATAATCTAACATACCGAAGGCAAAGTCGCGGGTAAAGGCTGATATGCAAATAAATAAGTGTGTAGATAGCTAAAGTAGAAAAGAATGTCTTTGCTTTTTTGGTTATTAAAGTACTTAGTGCCTATCAATTTTATAAATCGTTTTACTTACCGGCTCTTTCACATCCTAAAGCACAGCGAACAGGCATTGTGTGTTTAAATACAAGTATAACAAACGCTACGCACAATGTTCCCACAAAAATATAACAGGTCCTTTCCTGGAAGTTGTAGAGGAGCTTAAAGCTCGACTCTTACGTAAACAGACGAAATTCTAACTTATGCGGAGGAACCTAAGCTCGACTCGACGCAAAGCAGAAAACATCAGAAACAACGAAAGGCAATGAAAACACAAAATTCAACAACAACATGCGCGTACGCCAGGTGTAGCAGACATTTTGTGATTGATGAAAACTGTAAAACATCATTCCAGCAGAACAAAATTTAGAGTTACAAAAATTGTAATTTTATTTCTGATTTAATAAAATTAATTTAAATTTAGTTGCAATTAATAAAGTGTGATATAATAGTATACGTATATTAAGAAATATTTTGACTAAAAAGAAAGATATCTTAGATTCGACCACAGATAATATAATACTACACTAGTAATTCGACAGAAATTTGCGCCATCTGTTGGCAAAACTTTTTTAATAGTGAGGAACGAAATGGCATAGTTGATTTTTTTATCCGCTTGAGCGCTGCAATCGCCTGTCAAATTGGTTTCATCTAAGTGTGATACCCCTGCCCCGATCCCCGGTCGACTGGATTGGGGTTGCCAGCAGCCAGATCTTATTTTAGAAATTTAAATTTAATTTAAAATATTACATCATTAGTTTAAATATAATGTATCTTTTATTATTAATAGAATCATACGATTTCAATTTCATTGTAAAATTAGTTTTCTCTTAAACGTATTTACACGCACCGTACGAAATTTAGAATTTGACAGGTGATTTTTGAAATTTCAACCTCAAATTGACGAAACCAAAATTGTCAGCGTCTGATTTTCGCCGTGGTACATTTTATTAAGATTATAGATATAAACAATTATTATGGCTGCAAGATTATTTTTAATTGAAGCTATTCTGCGTATAGAGCGCTTAGAGCATAACGGAACTGGAGCTACCTGTGCAATTGATTATTGACATAATTCCCGGCTCAGAGCTTGTAGGGAATTACAGACTATGAATAAATATAATTCCTAACTTAGAGTTGTAGGGTATTACAGACTTATCAACTCCCGCGAGCTAGATCTTTGTGCTCATCAAGGAAATTGAGAAATTCCTCGATAAGCTCGTTGCGAATTCTATGTAAGGAGCCATTTTGATCTTATATTCTTAACATTTTTAAGTAAACTGTCAAACAACCAGTGCGGGATCTGTCCCGCACAGGTTGTTTGACAGTTTACTCAAAAATGTAATGTAATGTATAAATAAAACTATTGGGTATTAGCTGTAATCCCCAATAGTTTTATTTTGTGTTTAGTATTTATTAATCGATACTTGATCCTAGGACAGGGCACCAAAGCAGGGCACTTTGAGCTCTGAAATTACAAGTGTTGCCATTATAAGATTTGAATAAAAGTAACATCTAGAGCTAGCAACAATAATCCAAACCATTCGTCCGAAAATTGTATACGAATTTTTTGTGTATTGAAAAAAGAATTAGAGTGTGCCTCTGACTAGATACATACCTTCATTTAAATTTTGCTTGGCATCGAAAATTCTTTTCGTTGAATTAGAGTGTGCCTCTTTTCTCATTTCATTTCCCCACCGACATTAATTTTGAAAATGACAACCGAATCAAACCGTCAACCGATAATTTTGAAACTTAATGTTGCTAACGTAAAATCCTAATGCAATTTAACAAATTATTTAACGGAAATCGGTTAAACAAAGGACTTTATAATCGACTTTCTATTTATTCAAATATCAAAATAACGAAACCTAACAATGGTATACGCTTAGAATAATAACGCCTAGAAACCTAGTACGGTTGTCACAACCAATCTGGAAAACAAAATAAGAATTGTAAGATCGCATATCATGGTGTTACATTTCCTAAGATATAAATCAAACACTGTACAGAGATACTCTGCAGGTAGGTCGGAGGGTAACGCAGTTTGAGGAATAAACTATATCAGTGACTGACTAGTGTATATATTTCAGTAAGAACATGGGTACATTCAATTACTGAGAGAGATCCATCAGTACGAGCTAGTCTCAAGTATCTTGATCGAATCCGCTCAGTACTCGGTTACAGCTGTATTTATAGACGTCGAAAAACCGTTAATTCCATAGTATCGTCAGGCTACACCATCTAAATCGAAAATAACCTGTCGCTATTGGTCAATTAATTTTAGCAGTGTTGTCAACCCTATATTTAGAAATACCCTATTTTTTTTAAAAAAACCCATAAAACTATTATCACTCATTTTAAAATTCCTGAATGAAAACCAATCTTCGCGAGCGGTCAACATTGATTCGCTCGCGTGACGTTGCTATGGACATTGACTGATATAAATAACTCTGGTTTTCCCCAAAAAGTCTCTTAAATACAGAACTCTCCTTCTTGCGAAGTCGGGTAGATACCGATATCCCACTTATTTCTCCCTAAATTTTGGGGTAAATCCACTAAATTGGCAACAGTGCTATTACTTAATATACAATTCTGACCAATAGGAATCTTCTTAATTGGATCAACGTAACTAGGCCGGACTGAAGTAGGCGACAAGTGGTTGTGCAGATGCATTTTTTGGAAGTAAATGGTGACAGGAAGCGGGGTGCGGGGGCGGTAACTAAACCAAGAGAATTAGAGATCCGATTATGCATTACATTGTCATAATTAGTATTAATAACTCATGTTTTTTGTGATTATTTTCGTGAATAAATTGTTTTATCAAAGTTTCTTAAGTATTTACTGTAACTGTTCTAAATTTAAACTTTAATGAACTCATTTAAATAGTGTTTTTATATTGTTGAAAATGTTGTTAGTATTTTTAATCGATTAAACATAATTAGTCGTTTTCGTAAGTAATTTTAGGGTCGCATCTCTATGACATGTGCGAAAGTGTTAAGAACCTAACTTCAATCCGGTCAAGTTACTTTGATCGTACTGTACATACTGTCGTTTAGATTTCAATTACAAATTACGGCTAAACAATGCAATTTTACTAGGAGCTATTGGGCTAGAGATATTGTTTATCCATATAGAAGTGTATTAACAATACTATTTACACGTACTTTTAACAATTAATGGAATTATAATCAAAAAACATCGCGATCTCAGAGACAAGCTTTTAGTGTCGAGTTGCTGAACTAATTACGACAATGAATGTAGAATTATACAAACTTAGTATCTAAGGCACGAAAGATAAGTGAAAATGTCTCATAAATCACTTTGTTATTTTACATTTCACTATTCATAACTACTAATAACGTGTTAAACTAAAATCAATTTCACTAATTAAAAGTTAAAGATACTATTTGCGTTGTAATCTCTATGGTCAAGGACAATTCTATTACGAAGTTAAAATTTCTCTTTGGTTTAATAGTTCGTTCTATCCTATATGTGACATGAGACGGACAATGTTACAAGTTATGGAATCAATGTTGCTAGCACTAAATTAAAACTATTATTTTCGTATCGAGTAAGAAATACTAAACACAAAATAAAACTAATGGGTATTAACTGTCCCGCACAATAAACACTAAAAAAAATAATCGTAATTTTGATTGACTCCTTAAACCGTTTAGTGTTGCAAAGGATTTTTAAAGGATTTTTTCCCCCATTTCTGGTATATTTTTATAAACATATTTGGATTTGAACTATTGATATGTAGGTGCCTAAGTACTATACTAATAACTAAAGATTATTAGTGTTTCTCTGGTAAATTAAAAAAAGTTACTTTTCACCTCTCCAGCTCGAAAACGGTGCGTTTCTTTTAACTTAATAATGCTTTTACTTTTAATTTAATTATTTTCACATAGACATTTTTCAAATATCGACTAGGCTGTATACGCTACGAGCCCGATGTTTTGTCGTAAATAATGCATGTTGAAATATACATATTTAATTCTTTGATTTGTTTTTTACTATTTCCCATAACTGTATTGAAAAATGTCGTAAATAATACACGTGTGTATAACTCGTGTCATTAAAAACCTCGCCTTCGGCTCGGGCTTGCTGATGACACAAATGGCGCTTTGTTCTTAGTAGTCTCTCATAATTCTTAGTGGTATCTCTTTGTGCTTGGGCACCCCACAATGATTTGGTGCTTATGCCATTTTTTTTTAATTATTTGAATTTGAAATGCTTCATATCCTTTAATCCAGACAAACACTCACAATACATAAAGAAGTAGACACTAAGTTACCCACCCTACTTTTGGGGAAAATGTTTATTAACGGGCAATTTCAATTTTGAATGGCTGTGTGCGTGTCAACAGCTGTAATCACATGCCGCTTACGCACACTTAATTTCATTAGTTGCCTCAGTTTTAGGTGGGGCGTTTGTATGAAATTATCCTTCTAGACGTTATTATTCTGAGGGTATACGATTTTTTTGTATGTATTCGAAAAATAATTAGAGTAGGGTCATAACTGAACCTTCGTTTAAATTTTGTTCGTTATCGAAAGTTCTTTTTGGAGAAAGATAGTAAGGCTTCAGGTTCAGACAGGCGATTACTTTAAAATCTTTAAATACAGATCAAATTATTTTTAAAATCAAAATTAAATACTTTTTCAGTAAAATGTTCTATGTAAACTTGTTACAAAACTAGGTAACTAATCTATTTAAACAAGTTAGGAAGATTTAGTTCCGCAAAGACTCGAAACTAAGTCAAAGTTTGCGACAAAATAAAACTAGGTAATTTTTTTAATTGTGATCTGGCAACCCCGACATACACGACCGGGGGTGCCCAAGCCAGAGTGAACGAGTGAACTAGAGCACTTTACTAGACAAGTAGACATTCGAGTGTATTTGTTCTGTGAGCTTGACTGTTTTGTACTCGGCATTAAATAATTAAATTGTATTCTCCATCGAAAATTACGAATTACTAACATCAATTTAACATCGAAGTTCTACAAAGGTAGGTGCAAAATGTTATAAAACGTGACCTACCCAACTTCCGACTATTTACTAAGACATTTTTGTATTGAAATTTGATTAGCGAAATAATTAGCTAGAAGTTTGCTTGCAATACGGTGATAATATTAAGAATATCTACCCTAGAATAATAGGTAAAGTAAAATTGAAAATGAACAGAGAAAAAAAAATGATATATAGAAAATAGCGGAAAGTCGCTTTTATGACGCAGAGCATAATATGTTAAGAGTTAAGAGCATATACCTAAAGTTTATTGGATACGTAACAGAATAGTATCCTAAACAGGGAAAAACAAAGGAATACAGTTATAGAGATGGGAAGACAATCAACCTAAACAAAACCTAGCTAGACCTAGACCATTATGAATTGGTAAAAACAGATAGAATAGAGTGGAAGTCTTTATATGAGACCTAGGTATACTAACAAATACGATAATTACATTTTTGAAAGATAGAAAAATTTGAAATCCAGACTCAGGAATCGAACCCGAGACTTCCGTAGCCAAACCGGGGCCAGAAGCGAACCATCTATCTGGACTATGTTACTAGATATCAAATTTTGCACTGGCTGTAGTCACAAGCGGACTGCTCCTGACTGGTCCGCTTGTGACCACGGCCGGTGCAACCTGGTCGAAACGTCAAGCAATTTTAAGGTAAACAATGCGCGTTAATTCCCGTATAATGAATAGACCTAGGTATGTTCAAGGACAAATTCAAGAAGTAGTTGTCTGAAATGTATAAAATAAATAGCATACCTAATGAGTAATACAGTAACTTTAAACTTCAGCGATTAAGTCTTTATTTTTTTATTTATATTATTATTTTATCCTAGATTTACTTTTGTTCTGTTAATCACCTTCATTGGCACAAACTGTGGCTAAAGTTAAATTTTTAAACTTAAAATCTTATAAATAACTGCTAAGCTTTTTTATTTCCAAACTAATTTGCTTAAAACTTTTTTTTAGGTAACCTACTTAGAGATGATGATGGTTACATTAGTACTTAGTATAGTCTTCACACACACTTGTCTCATTGGTTTAAGCCTCACCCATCTGGTGAAAGCCCCACCTCCACTTTCCTTTATTTTTTGCAGTGTTGGTCCAGTTTGCATTGAGAAATTAAAAATCTATACCAACTTATCTATATCTATATCTTCTATACATATAATAAAATTGTAAATTTCACGTGTCTGTACATGGCCGAACATAGTGAAAAAAAATATTGGGAAATGTTCGAATAGAGTATATAAACACATTCCTACATTTTTAGAAATGTCTGTCTGTCGGTCTGTTTGAATACGCATCACGCAAAAACTACCAGACAGATTCGGTTGAAATTTTGTATGTGTATTCTAATAAGTCTGGATTAACATATAGGCTATAATTTATCACGCTATTTCCCATAGGAGCTAAGCAATAACGGATAATGTCTGTAGCTATTTATCGTTATAAAACAATAACTACTTGACGGATCTTTATGAAAATTTGCAGTTTTATTGTAAATACTCTAGGTCATTACTTGCACTATGAGTCATTGCGCTATCGTCTATGGGGAGCGAGCAGCAACGTATGTTTGGTCGAACCACTATGGTTTTTCACAATTTTTTCCACAATAAGACATTATTTACAATTGTAACCCATGGAAACAATAACTTCACGCTAAAACTATAAGGAGCTAAACACAACATTTTCAATTTTCTTAAGATCAGCTATTTTACCGTTTTTGTATCGTTAGAGGTATTGGCACAAGTAGCGGTATTCAACGAGCGAAGTCGGAGGATCGAGTCTCAAGTATGCCAGTCTCTTTTTGTGTTGTTTTAAAATTCTTTTTATTCTTTTTTTTAAGTATTTTTCAAAATGCATACTTATTGTACAAGTTTTTATTTTCGACTTTATCATGTTTACCTACTTTGTTTAACAAATATTCATATTAGTCAATCACTTTCAATAGGCACCTTTAACATTGTTTTGCATGAATCGTAATTATGTTATGAATGTAGAAATGAAAAATAATATTACATTACAAATAAACTACGTGATATTTTCTAGAATTTATGTATGTTAATTGCTTAAAAAAAAAAGATTAAGTCCGTGTTATATCGAAATAAAACACGTGGCGCCATCTGTGATTCCTACCTGTGAAGACCTACAAATGTTGATAAACTTTCGCGATTTGTACACATTATGAAAATATATATACTATCGCGTGAATAATTTAAGGATAGATACCTTGCTTACCTATGTTTAATAGTATAATTTAATATGAAATCATTAAGTATTGAAATAAACTTATCCAGTTTTGAAAATAGATAGCGTTTAAATACAAATTAAAAAGGATCAGGAAAAAATATTAAAAAAAAAATATTAAATTTATACGTAGAGGGATATGAATATATGATGATCTTAATTTGCGACAGGTTGACACACCTATTTTTTAGTTCACCAATGTAGACATTATAAAATAATATTTAAATCTTCTAAAGTGAGTGAAAAAAATATTGAAGTAAGTTTAGTATTTAAACACAAAAAATGATATCTGAGTAAGTATAGCTTTTAGAAACGTTTCAATGTTGTCTGTCTCTTTGAACACACATCACAGTAGGTACCGCGGGAATGCAATGTCTTAAAAACAGGATATTTTTTAAAAACATAACTTACACTAGCCCTATTTCGCGGGGGACTTTACAAACACGGACACAAAGTGGGTGTACTTTAGACTCGGAAAAGATCGCTCGAGCAGGACTTGAACCTGCGATCATAGGGAATCTGTGAGAGTTTTTTTCCATCATACCTTTATTACCTATGTATAAATTAATTTGAAGGAGCGGCTAGGTACCTACCTCCGATTAAAACGTCTGATTTAAAAGTGTCGGAGCCGAAGTTGGAGTCGGAGATTTAAAATCAATCGACCTTTCAGAGTCAGAATCGAAGCTCCTTAACACAACATTTCGCGCGAGTACTTGGGCGGTTTCGGGCTTCATTTAACCCGAAACCGCCCAAGTACTTGCGTGACGGGGGAGGGGGGGAATTTTTCAATATTAATAATATTTGATGTGATGCAAATCAACCGTCTGGCGCCATAAACTATGTCGCCCTTCATTATGCTGCACTAGGCATTTGCTTGGCTTGCCCTGACTTAGGTCGGGCCTTGATTAAAGCTAGGCCGTAATATCCATAGATGCCACAGAGCATTGTGGAGCATGTTTCCAACATGTTTTACACAGAAGTTAAATTGTAATATAAACTACCTTAATAAAAACCCAACTTCCACGCGAACGAAGTCGCGGACACAGCTAGTCTATACTAATACTATAAAGCTGTAGAGTTTGTTTGTTTGTTTGAACGCGGTAATCTCAGGAACTGCTGGTTCGAATTGAAAAAATCTATGCTGCACTAGGCATTTGCTTGGCTTGCCCTGACTTAGGTCGGGCCTTGATTAAAGCTAGGCCGTAATATCCATAGATGCCACAGAGCATTGTGGAGCATGTTTCCAACATGTTTTACACAGAAGTTAAATTGTAATATAAACTACCTTAATAAAAACCCAACTTCCACGCGAACGAAGTCGCGGACACAGCTAGTCTATACTAATACTATAAAGCTGTAGAGTTTGTTTGTTTGTTTGAACGCGGTAATCTCAGGAACTGCTGGTTCGAATTGAAAAATTCTTACACTGTTGGATAGCCCATTTATCGAGGAAGGTTATAGGCTATATAACATCCCGTTACGACCAATAGGAGCGAAGTAGCAATGAGAAATGTTGCTAAAACGGGGAAAATTTACGCAGACGAAGTTGCGCGGGACAGCTAGTTCTCTATAAATGTTTCAATTACTAATAGAGCTTGTGGGTCAGATAACACACTGCAGTCAAAAATTTGAAATCTTTGAAGTTGTAGTAAGCCTTTACTCCGATTACTGCACTGCAACAATCATGTAATAGTGGTCATGTTGACCGATAGACTATGATATTATGCAATTGTAGTATAAGTATAATACATCTAACCAATTAAACAAGATATTTACAGAATTAAAATAAAATAAAAAAGGAGGGCAGAATCGTTTAGGCGTCAAAGAATTCCTCCCCATCGATGACAATTACAGGTAACGTTCCCAGAAGGCTGGTAATTAAGTATAAGTTGTTTTTAATGAGAGAAGTTAACTTGGTACTTCCTCATAGTACTCAGTTACTACACTTAGTAACGTATAGTTATGTTTCTGATTGGTGTTCATACATGATCTGACGGGAGTGCAAGTTAATGATTTGTGTTTTAAGCTCCTGTAATAATAATAATAATAAATAATAATAAACTTTATTTGTTCTCTCACACAGTACAAACATTTTACGTAACAATCAATTTGTCCATACAAGAAAGCATTAAAATATGTATAGTCTGTGTAGGAGACTGGTCTCTGTACTAGGAGGACCTGTGTTACAGATTACCAGCCTCTCCATGCTCTGAATAGGTGGAATATGTATCACTAGTAAGTTCTTCTTAAGATTAAACGTCATGTTAACAGTTGTGTGAGTGAGTTACGCTTGTGTATGTGTGTGCGTGTATGTGTGTGCGTGTATGTGTGTGCGTGTATGTGTGTGCGTGTGTGTGTGTGCGAGTGTGAGAGTGGTATGTTTGTTTACCTAACGAGTGTGTATGTGTATGGTCATTTATCAAGCTGCTAGTAATAATTTACTTTTCATACCAAAACTGACTGCAGATTTTTGTATTCATTTAACAATTTACAATTAATTTAAGCTAAAGTTTCAAATTTTTCAAATTTTTGACACTCTTTTTTAATATTATTAATCTATCTATCTAATATATATAAATCTCCTGTCACGATGTTTGTCCGCGATGGACTCCTAAACCGCTTAACAGATTTCGTTCAAATTTGCACGCAATATGCAGTTTGGTCCAACTTGAGAGATAGGATAGCTTAGATCTTTAATTAAAGTCGCAATTTTAAGGGATCCCATGTTCACCCGTGCGAAGCCGGGACGGGCCGCTAGTTAATTTATATAATTTAAAGTATTTTTCCCGTTTCTTACAATTAAGTAAGTAATTTAAGTTTTAGGTGAACCTAATAATTCACTACAGAGGTTCTGAGTCGATTGTTTAGGTACTGTTTGTTGTCTATATTGTTTGATTGCCTCATTCAGATCATGTTTGTCATAAAATGTTGGGACTCAAGAGGCCTTGAACAAACTTTATTACAGTCACAGTAATATATTTTTCTATTGCAGCTTCTGGGGTCACGCTGATCTTGAAGATTACTGTTTTCAACATCCAATTCTGTAAGTTGTGTACCTGCTCATATTAATCTAACATTTTCTCTCTCACAGTTGTACCTATCTAGCATTCTGTCATGCGGATATGCATTGTCCCCTTTGTATTTCTACAATTCAAGTACAGTTATTCTTTTCCTTCTTTAATCTAACCGTTTTAACGGCTAATTTTTGCCAGTGCCAAGTATTTATGTACACAAAGTCTCGTTCATAACCAATTATCACATATTCAATTCTTTTTTTACAAGGTTTACTCAGAGCTGTAAAAATAATGGCCGGTCAGATTGCCTTTAAATTGCAAATTGAAAGGGGGGCGTCCAAATTAGTTGGACACCAGGGCCCCCAACTTATTTCGATACAGGGCCCGCTTAAAGCAAGCTCAGCAGCAGTTTTTTATCCCGGTCGAGGCGGCGGCGAGGTCGCGGATTCCATGCCCGCACGGGACAACACTGTATTCCACACATGCTTGTTCCGAGTCTGGGTAAACTTTGTGTCCGTGACATGTTTTTAAAGTCCTCCGTAACACAGGGATCATTCCCTAGTGCAGGAGTATAAATATACATATATAAATACCTAATGTATTAAAGTAGATACGTAAATCATGGATGGAACCTTAGAAACATTACTTTACAAAAAACACTTCACTTATTTTTACATATTGCTTCTTTACAGATAATGGCCCACGTCTTGAAGCGGACAAGTAACTCTGTTACAGTTCGAATAACAGGAAATTTATTTGATAGTAAGTGGCAAGTAATTACTGTTGGCGGCTCGGTGATATTTAAATGGAAAGTATCCTCAAATCCAAATTACAATTGTATGAACTATTTCATAAAATTTTCTAAGAAATTTCCGTCCGATAAACTAAACTACATCGTCACATATACTCATTGGGAAGATGTGGAAGAGATGGATACAGATGTGATAAGAGTTCGTACAGACCACGTCGGAGCAGTGTATTGTGCTAGTTGTACATTATATCGAGATCAAATAAAAGAAGTTACTGTTGAAATAAGCACAGATCAAACGAGTCCGTGTGCCATTGTTTACGATGATGATGAACTGACTGACTTCGTGTTGCGTGGCAAGGACGGTTCAGTTCCCTTTCATAAAGTAGTCTTAGCCGCTCATAGTTCTGTGTTTAAGACGATGATAGCTGGAGAATGGAAGGAGACATCTGAAGGAGTCATCGACGTCCCCGGCACGTCTAAGAAGATGTTGCAGCATTTAAAAAAGTATATGTATTTGGGAAAACTTCCTGAAAAACAAAATGAACAAGTGGACTGTATTAAACAGCTGTTACTTTTGTCTTCGTGTTATTTATTAGAAGACTTGACTCTACGATGTATAAAGGAGTTGCGTTTTTTACTGACAATAGAAAACTTGTTTGATATGATGCAGTTTGCAATGGAAAATAAAAATAAAGAGCTCCTTGTCGAAATCATGGATTGTATAGCGATGAGTGACTTAGATATGAACGAAGTGCGAAAATATCTAAAAGCTGAAGATGCTACTCCACTTCAATGTGAATAGAATTGATTCAAAGATTTACTCACTACTAAACGTTAACATAAACTGGGCATTACGATGGTGTGTACAGTAGGATCAACGTAACTTGACTGATACTTGATAAATAATAAGATACTTGATAAAATAAAATAAAATAAAATAAAAATAACACTTAAGTATATTTTTTTAATTAAGTATTTTTAATTCTTCGATAAGAATTAAAAAAAATTAAAATATGTTTCACGTGTACCTACTGTGAGATAGATCTTAAGGATAATAAAATATTTTTTAATTTTGCACTAAAGTTTTTTTTTTAAAGGTATATTGATTGATTACATACATTTCTTTAATAATAATAATAATAAAAATGATTTATTCACTTAGGAAGCAAAATACTATACTTGTGAAAAGTCGATTCTACATTTACTGGTAATGCCTGTTCGCAAACAATAGGTAAAGCCCGAGAAAAGAACAGACAATAAAAACTCGTGGCCACTCTTTTCAAATTGCCAATGTTTACAATGTTTCTCTGTTTATAAACTGTATATGCAGGTAAGGTGCTGCCACCATTATATTATACACCATATTCAGTCTACAGTCAGCCGCGTTCAAATGCGGACGTGCCTTTATGTGTGACTAACCATTACACGCAGTGTGCGACGCGAGCCGTCGCTAGTTTGCAACCATGAGCAACGAGCTCGTGGTAAACGAGCTGCTGGCGTTTCTGCAGCAGAAACTGGACGTGATGGACGAGGTGTCCGCTGTCCAGATCTGCGTCACGAACTTCAGTGAGGACGACATAGCTGCAGCCAAGCGGCTACTGTACGGCGTTCTGAATAAGACCGCCCAGATGGTGTCTCATCGTCGCGATGGGACTAAGAAAAGTTTAGCGGAAGTCATCACGCTGCTAAAGGAGACCGATCCTGACGACGTGCCTACGTTTGTGGCGAAGGACCTGAACAAGCTCCCTCCCGTCACCTTCGATCACGTCGACGTCACCAGCCTGCTGAAAGACATAGTCTTTCTGAAGGCGAGCCTCGCGGATGTGCAGCGGAAGTATGATGCTTCCGAAGCCAACGTAGAAGATCTGCGCCAACAAGTCATCGAGTTGCGCAACGTTATTACGGGATCTGGGTCACCGTCGCATGTAAACACGCGCCGCGGTGCATGCCTAGATTTAAGTTACGCGTCAGCTGTGACGACATCGCCGCCGGCGTCGAATGCTGACCGAGCGGAATGCGCTGCAAGTGCGCATAGTGACTCCGCCCGCACGCCCCGCAAGCCTGCGCCCGTGCCTGCGGTTGCTACCTGCAGCGCTGCCAAGGTCAGTCGCCCCGTTGTACAACAGAAACGGGGGATAAAGACGAAGACCAGCGAGAGCGTACCCACAGCCCCTGCCAAAGGGCAAATGGATGTAGAGGGCTTTATAAAGGTTGAAAGGAAGCAGAAGAGGCCCTCCAGACGAAACCAATGTGGTACCGGCGTGACGGGACCTAAAATGCTGCTGCGTCCGGCAATAGCAACGACGCAGTTATATGTGTCTCGTCTGCATCACACCACAAAGGCAGAGGAACTTGCGGAATACCTCCGGATCAAGACGAAGTGGACCTTGAGGGTGGAGAAGTTGGAGTCGCGCCATGACGTCAACTTCAAATCATTCATGGTGCGAGTTCCCAGTGAACATCTGTCCATCTTTATGAAGGAGGACTTCTGGCCGAAGGGTGTCGCGTACCGACGTTTTCGTGGAAGGTTACGTGACACCACGCAGCGAAACACGACGCCGCTGTCTCAATCCCACTGTCGTGTATAATTTTAATTATGTATTAGTTTATTGTTATTATGTTACGTATTTGTGTAATTGTAGTTTAAATTATGTATTAGTTTATTAAGTTTTTTATGTACCTATGTATTTGTATGATATGGGCCTTAGTAGCCTGAAATAAATGGTTATTATTATTATTATTATTATTATTATATTAGAGGACTGATGCAAAAAAAGAGGTCATTAATTTTAGAAGAGTACACGAGATCGGATACATCAGCCTCAATGGGCACAACATAGTGGGAGCATCCACTTACGATGTAAAAACTTTATGTGCTTAAATATTGGCCAATTTACTGCTACTTAATGAAGTATACATGTTTTTTAAGGGGCGTCTAAACGGGCCATTTTTTACGGCAATTTGTGGCGGCACTATTGGCAACTTATTGCCCAACCATCACAAAAATGTAACTTCTGGCCAAGTAATCTATGGTTAGGCAATGTATGGCAATATGTCGGCAATAGTATGGCGCATGACCCAGACTCATAAGCGGGCAACACAACCCAGCAACAATGGCCAAACTCTATGACCTTTAATTTGGTTGAACTGTCACTAATGACATCTGAAAATTTTTGATATTGACTATGACTAGAATTATGAAAACTTTCTGATGCTCTTTGTTTCTGTTGTTCTCTTGTTTCATCCAAGTCAAGTTTGTTTTTAAAAAAACTAGGAAGTAAATAAGAAATTATTTATTTATTCATTTATTGCACAATGTTGTTACAGGCAGTCCTTAAACATACATAGACCCTTTATGGGTGCTGCAAAACTTACAAACTAATTAAATTAATGACTAGATATTAGGGAAAAAAATAAAATAAAAAACGTACAAAGTTAATAACTAGATATTAGGTACTACATACTATTCAGAAATATAATATTATAATGCATCTTGCATATCTATACTAATATTATAAAGCGGAAGAGTTTATTTGTTTGTGTAAACGCGCTAATCTCAGGATCTACTGGTCCGATTTGAAAAATTCTTTTTTTGTTGGATAGCCCATATATAACATCGCGCTACGACTAATAGGAGCGGAGAAGAGACGAGAAATCTTTAAAAAACGGGGAAAAATTACGCATACGAAGTTGCGCGGGACAGCTAGTATATTATATAGTATTATAATTTAATAAGTAATATAAGCATTATGTAATAAGTTTATTTCCAGAAAAAAATACAAAATACATCACAATAATATTGTTTAAAATTATTATACTATACAGCAAGTACTTATTTGTGATATTTGACGTGACTCCTTGCACTAGGCTAAGCCTGTCCCGCAAGGAGCCCAACTTACAGTTTCTGACTATGAGTAGGTACATGGAAGTATTTTGTAAAATATTAGAACAATGTGAAAAATATTAAAATAAATAAAAGAAAAATCAAATAAACAGAGTTAGGTAAATCTTCGAACCTATGATACATAATTAACAAAATAAAGGACATAACAAGTTAGTAACAGAGTATTAAACTTATGCTAGTTGTCTAAGTAGGTTTTCCGATTGGTCGTAAGTCCAAGTTAGGAGTTCTTTATTGTGTTTGCATTTAGCCTGATAAAACGACAGGGTGTGCAAGTTACATGATTTGATAATTTTATTATACACATAATGTTGAAGGTATCTACAGAATCTTTTAGCGAATGTAGTCTAACTCTAATAGTCGGTAAACTTAAAATACGCTTATTCATTCTGTTATCATTGCAGAAAGAAGAGGCGTTTAAAACTTCCTTAAGAGTCAATAGAGTATTTTTTTTTATAAATAGTCTTCTGACACTGAGTACTTGTGTGTCATCGTGAACTTGGATAGTTGGGTACCGGAATGGCTTTGCTAATAAAGTTTTCAATACGGCTCGCTGTGCTCTCTCCAGTAACATTAGATGTGTCGCGGCAATACCACCCCAGGCTAAGATACAGTACTCAAGTAACGACTGTCCAAGCGATTTATAAACCATGATTAGCAAGCAAGTCGGGGCCACATCGCGTAATTGTTTCATAATATATATAAGCTTTCTGGTTCTTGCAGCCATGGTTTCGACATGCTCCCTAAAGGTCAGTTTTGGTCTATTATAACTCCCAAGTATTTTATACTATTAGTACGCTTTATTGCCATGCAGCAGCAATTTACTACGTCTGAGTTGCAAGTATGGGTTATTAATTTAATTTCAGGCGGAGGAGCTGAGTGTTTAATTTAATTATGTACTTAGTGTTTGATGAGATACCAACCAAATGTTAGAAACCCACATTTAACACATATCGAAGCAAGGGCCATCATTAATGGCTTTGTAGAGTTGGTTCAAAATGAAAGGTCGCAAAAATATCGTGACCATACTCTGGTATTCATGATTAAAGGGATATTTCTCCTTGGTGACAGACAGTTAGTTAGTCAGTTAGTATGAAGTAATAGCTTGGCTTATTACTTCATTATAATACAATCTTTATTATAATTATTAATTGTACAAGCAGTAGAGCTTGTACAATTAATAAAAGATATTGTATTGGAAGAGAAGCAGGATCGTCGCCATTGGATCTTATGTGTGACCAAGGTCTCACCTTTCGAACTGGTCTTGGTAATTCAAAAAGCAGGACAGAACATAACTATTTATATTTTATGATAGCTAAAGATGTTGGCACATGGAAAGACATCAAGTTTATTTATAACATAAACAGCAAATTGGGTCACACTAGAGCGCTGCCTAAATTGAATGTGTATCATGTCATCCCCAACAAAATAAAAAAATATATAGTAAATGTGCAGCACAAGTGCTTAGTGCTTGGACAGCTGCAATGTTGAAATACACAAATACTTCTAGAAAGTAAACTTAATTCACTTATAACCTCGTGTAATAGCAACCATAACTTCACCAGAAAAAAGTACAAAACGAAACCCTAGTCTAGTTCAAAGCACCTGTAACTTCCTATTATCTACCAATTAACTACCTGCTGCATAAATAGATGCCAGTATGTTACGATTAATCGATTTTTAATAATAAATTATTTACCAAAAAAAACGATTTTAATAATCTCTTGTTGTCTTCATAAAAATATGAACAATTCTTTACATAAATCTACGACATAATCCAATAGAACTGTAATAAAATAGAAAAAAGGAAATACAAGCGTAAATTTATTCTTTATTTAATAACAAAATAAAATCAGGAGATGAGAATCGATACACAAATTCAAAATCTTTATTATGTTATGATATGACTGGCAACACCGAAGTTTACAATAAAACAACAAATAACTGTCAAAATTATTTATTATGATTTTTACTTTTATTCATAAATTAAAAGTACTCTCTACCGAGAATGGTTCGTTATGACTTACGCACCAGCGCCGGCGCTTGTTTTTAGATGCAACTGAAGCCATGGTGAATGTTCTTAGTGGCTGGATGTCACCAACGACGGTTAGTATCTACTTAGATAACTAAATCTGCTGTGCTGCCTACACACACAATTCATGATTTTGAAACTTTCAATTCATCTCTTGGACTTGATAATACAATAAGTAGTACATATTTCATAAAACTTGAAGCAAGCACCATTCACTGTGTATCGTTTTATCAAGCTTTTAATTCTCAAACTTCCTAAGGTTTCTATATATACATATTAAAAGTAACAAATGTTTTTATTACAGATCATAAACACGTTTGCGCAACATGTTGGATGACTGCTACGAGAAATGTGCATAGGTATAATTCAGCAATTTGTTAACAGACATGTTAACAATTTGAATTTGGAATAATATCATATTGTCTTGTTTTCAGAATGTATCTCTTACCAGTACCACCTCCAGCACTAGGGACATTAATGGGAAGATTAGGTGATGAAGTACCTTCTGCAAGTGTTGCATTAAGTATTTACTTGGAGAAATTGCATAGAAGTAGTCTGTGTCATAAGCCGAAAGTCATTGGAACGGTATATGTCTAAGGCAAGAGAGTGCATGAGCCTGCAGATGGCACCTGGCGATGGTGGCAGAAGTTGATTTGAGGAGCAGAATAATACCTGAGAGCTTATTTGGAAATCCTGATCTGCTCAATGAAATCGAGCCTGCTATTATCATTTGTGATGCAACATAATATGTTTATCTGCAAACTAGTAGCAACTATTCTTTTATTAAAGACATAGTTTACATAAATATCAGAATTTAGTAAAGCCATTTACGGTATGTTATGATGGTCATATTCTAGATTGAGTTGGCAATTGGGACATATCAACAGCCCGGTCATACTATGTGGTAAGCAAAGATGTGGTGAGCATGTATGAATAAATGACACCTACCCATTAGAAGTAAATAATGAAATTATGAGCACCCTATTGTAAGTGAGAGCTTAAAATTAATATCAATTCGTTTTATCATAAACTAGGCTTGTAGAAAGCATTAACTGAAAATATTTCAATTATCGTCTTTTACAAGCCTAGTTTATGATAAAACAAAATGATATGATAATTTTAAGCTTTGACTTGCGACCTCATACAGAGGAGTACTCACTTATGCATGTTTGTTTGGTAGAATCATTGACTAGGATGCCCTTAAAGATGTTATCCCTCTAATTATAGGTATTTATTTAGAAAGAGAGTAAAGTCCAGACATATTGGTAGCAGAACTTATTTTACTAATTTATTATTAAAATGTTGTCAATACTATAGATGCTATCTCAGGTTATTGCTGCACTTGTTGGAAATGTAACTGTAGGTTGCTGTGCCCATGTTGACACTGACATGGTATTTGGGCGGGAGTACATAGATATGATGAGATATATCTACCCCAGCTAAGTTTTTGGATGACATATTCGATAAATACTCTTATGTAAAAACCAAACTGTGTACTTTAACTAATAAAACATTTGATCCTAAATTATTTGCCTTTTTATTTATTTCCAAGCTGTTTCCAGAATTTGGTAAATGTGGTAAGAACCATGTTCAGAAAATTGTAATGTATATGAGAAAAAATATGTTGTGTTTATTGTACTGGAAAAGTTATTGTATAAAAAGTAAAAACATATACAGAATGCACAGGCGCTAGGTTAACCTATGCAGCATAAAGTTATACCTTAAGATAAACACAAACTATGGAATATGTAAAGGAAAATATATTTAAATTAAATAATATAATATTTATTTTATTATCTCATTACAAAGGTTCGTGAATTGTAAATGTTATCATTGATGGCAATGATTGACGATGGGTTAACTCACTTTGTCGACTTGGTGTCCAGCAGTACACGACAACAATTCTATTGCTTGAGTGCGATCTGATGTGGACTCGCCGCGCTCCTCTGTTGTGTGTGGTTGTGGAGACATTGCTTGACCTTGAGGGTGCCACACAGTCCTATGAATAAGCCACCAAGTAATAAAATTGCATACATGGTGTACCTAATGATGGCTTTCGTAGGATTCTGCTCTCACATTCAACGCCTCTTGTTGGGTTTTTACAATTTCCAGGCAGTGCTTGATGTGATTCAGTTGTTTAGAATTTGCGCTTCACATATCGATGTCGTTGCTGCTGTAAGTATATGGGTAAGGTCAAGGTGCACAGTATCTATTCATTTTCGTTCAAATGTTCGCACGATGTTACATCACTGTAAGTGGCAGTAGTACAAATTATTTGATGTTGTAACTATTCCCATCGCCGCTCCGCAATTTCGTGTAGGTACTGGTGTCAGTCGGTGGTCGATTCAGTTCATAGGTAGGTACTGCTCATTGGAGACCATAGGCAGTTCACTTTAAATATTAAGACTATAGAGGTCAGTGTTCTTAGTTGACTTCATTTTTCAGTACCTATCAAAGACGACAAACCTTTTTTAAAATAACCTAAAACAACATGACACCTGACTACACAGAATTTAGCAATAAGTCACTGCGTCACCTACAGCAAACCTCATGTCGCGTAGACAAGGATAAACCATGCCATAATACGAAAAATCTATAGCTCAACGATCGCCGGGCAACCTATCACATCAATATTGACCAATATTGGTGTCCATACAAAACATGTATTGCCATATGGTCGGAACATTACGTCAATATTACGGTCTTGCCAGTATTGCTAGCAATGCTGCCGGCCACAGCATTGCCGCCACAAATTGCCGTTAAAAATGGCCCGTTTAGACGCCCCTTTAAAGGAAAGAAAAGAATGGCCGCAATTTATCACGCAGAATCTTTACTTACAAAAGTAAATCGTTTTATTAACTAGTACCTAAGTAACATTATCAAACTGTGACAACAATATTCACCTAGTAAAATGCAATAAACTATACAACACAATACATTAATAGGGAGCAACGAACTACATCCATTTATCTTTATCAGTTAAATAAACATCAATACAATAGTAAGCTCTTTGTATAAGATGTCTCTTGACTACATTCTTAAACTTATTTACTGGTAGACTCGATATGCTGACTGGGATTTTATTGAAAAACTAGTCCCATGAATGAGTTCAGAGTTTTATGAAGCCTATGATATTGACCTACCAATTTGTGCTTATTTCTTGTATTCACTACTTTTGTTAAATAAATGTAAGGTTTGTAAAACAAAACGTTTGCATATTGTGATGCAACTGTCATAATGCCTATCTCTTTAAACTTTTCTCTAAGGGAAACTCGTGCTCCTAGTTGATATATCGCACGCACTGCACGTTTTTGAAGAATAAAAATAGTTTGTATATCAGCCGCCTAACCTCAAAGCAATATGTCGTAGGACATGACGCTGTGAAAATAACCAAAATATACTAGTCAAGCTGTTTCTACGTTCGTAAGCTGTCTGACTTTGCTGACAGCATATTATGCTGCAGAACTGAGTTTCCCTGCGAGACATGATATTTGGGCGCCCCACTGTAACTTACTATCTAAAGTAATTCCCAAAAAAAAACCGTTGAATCAACAAAATGATTCATCGTTCTTCATTGTTTAAAACAAGGTTTGGACTGATATTTCTTACATTTGGTAAGCTAAATTTAATACATTTGATTTTTTTTTAATTTAAAAGCAAGTTATTTGATGTAAACCAGTCAAGAACTAATGCGAGGGACCTTTTTACTTCGTCAGAGTAATCATTTTTACGATTGGTTTTGAATATAAGAGAAGTGTCATCAGCAAATAGAACAATATCGCATAAGTTACTGGTAAAAAATGGCAGATCGTTTATATACACGTTATATACACGTTGTGGCACGCCCATACTCACTGATGATCCGGACGACCTTATTCCGTTAATGTCTACATACTGCATTCGCTTACTAGGATAAGAAGCAACAAGATTAAGCGCTGTACCCGTAATGCCGTAATGCCTAAGTTTCAGCAGAAGTGTACTATGCACCACACAATCAAATGCTTTTGAGAGGTCGCAGAAAACACCAATAGCGTCCTGCGAGTTTTCCCAGGCACTATATATGTGTTTTAGTAGTTTAGAGCCTGCATCTACTGTCGAACGACCCTTTGTGAATCCATATTGTTCGCTATGCAGTAGATTATTAGATTTAAAATGTGTTTCTAACAGCATTAGTATGGCCTTTTCAAAGATTTTACTAATAGCTGGTAAGATAGAAATAGGTCTAAAATTACTAGGGTCGCTTTTTGAACCGGCTTTGAACAAAGGGATTACAGTGAAATTAGTCTCGAGAAATTTTTGCATATGTAGTGGTGTGTATGTTACTTAGATATTAGAGCGCGTTTCCACTATATCGTTCTGGCCCTTACAAAAATGTTTCAATATCCTAACATTACTATTTAATTTAATACTTATCCCTAGCAACACTCTGATTTTTGTTTTCAATAAAAACAAGTTTTTATTTTAAAGAAAAAGGTTTTGACTTTATTAAAAAAAATATGTCATTCAATTTCACGTCCTTGAGCAAACGACAAGGCGACTACCGTGAAACAATAAAATATCGTGTCGTTCTTTAGATGATAGTAGTTTAGCTATAGGTAAAAAGTTTTGACCATAATAATTACGAAACAAAACAAATAAATAAATCGTCACTTGATAGTGGAAAGTGGAAACACGCACAAAACCAGAATAAACCAGTTTACTCTGTCCGCAGGTGCCACGTGCAGTCTGACGTCAGTCGCTTGATACCGTTAGAACATAAAGCACGCATTTCATTAAAAAATTATAATTATTAGATACGTAGTAGTTTCATTGTGAAATTTTGTATTTGTTGATTGTTGTTATTGTTTGTTATTATTGTTAAAATATTTGTTGAAGTGTTTAATTTCAAGTGTGTAAGTGTTGTAACTTTATATTGATAATTCAAAATGGCTCCAGTGTTAAAACATGGTCGAGGCAAGCCTTTGACTTCTCAAACTAAGGAAGTTTTGTACTGTTTGTACAAATATTTCGAAAATGAGTGTAATAACAACCCGAGCAGTATTATGACCCCCACTCAATTAGTTGCTAAATCAACAGGAATTTCAATAGCATCCGTCAGAAAGGTAGTATCAGAAAGCAAATGTCGTCCTTCAGATCAGGAAGTAACATTTAAATCTCCTAAAAAGAAACCGAATCGTAAACCTACAATAGTAATCGATAACTTTGATCAGCAAGTTATCAGAAGAACAATTCATGACTTCCACATCACAAATAAAGATATTCCCACTTTAAAAACTTTGCACTCAAAATTGAAAGAAGATATCGATTATAAAGGTTGTGTCAGCACGTTACGAAAACACGTCATGTCATTAGGTTTTAATTGGAAGCAAACAGAAGATAACCGGAAACTTCTTATGGAAAAACACGAAATTAGATACTTGCGAATTAATTATTTGATGAAAATTGCTGAATATCGTGAACAACGCCGACCAATTGTTTACACCGACGAAACATATATACATACATCACATACCCTCTCGAAATCTTGGTCAGATGGAAGCACTTCAGGTTTGAAGCAACATATATCGAAAGGCAACCGCTTAATCATTGTTCATGCCGGTGGTATCGATGGCTTTATACCAAATGCATTGCTTATGTTTAAAGCCGACCAAAAAAGTGGAGATTACCACAACAATATGAACTATGACAACTTACAACCAAATAGTGTTGTTGTTGTTGACAACGCACCATATCATAACTCAATACAAAATCCTGCACCGAATAGTAATTCTAGAAAACAGCAAATGATAGACTGGCTGACATTTCGAAACATTGAGCATTCATCCACGTTGCTTAAGCCTCAATTATATGAACTGATTCTGCAAAACAAGGCGAGATTTATAGAGTACAAGATAGACGAAATATTACGACAGCACGGTCATACTGTGCTGCGTTTACCACCATACCATCCGGAGTTTAATCCTATAGAAAATATATGGGGGATAGTGAAAACATATGTCGCAATGAATATGAAGGTTATAATGTCATTAGCTGAAGAAAAAATGAACGCCATAACTGTAGAGGAATGGAGAAAAGTTTGTTTGCATGCTATTGAGGAGGAAAGCAAATATCAGGGTAGAGACGCAGCTTTAGACACAATATCAGAACGAATCATAATTAATTTAAATAATTCATCTGATGAAAGCGAGGATGGGGATGATTGTGATATGCCTGGGGTTGATGAATTATTAGAATAAAACATTTATGGCCGGAGAACACCTAATTCATACACGTCTTCACTGAAGTGAAAACCGGCATTCAATGCTTGTAATGTTTGGAACTGGCTTGTCTGCCTCATACAGTTCCATAGATTACAATGCGGTGGATACACATTTTCACGACCGTATTAGTACGTAGTGCGTATGCGTAGACGTGCACGCATTTGGTGTGCTCCAGCCACAAACGTATATTACCTTTAAAACAATAAAAACTAAAAATAAAATGTTGTTTTTTTTATTTGCTGACCATACACTACTACAAACGCAAAAATTTCTTCAAGCTAATTTACCTGTACTTTACTGTGTTTCATTAAATCAGGAAACACGCCGGTATCAACACATCGATTAAATATTGTAGCTAAATGTGGTGCTATTTTAATAATAATGCAATTAATTAATTTAACAGAAATACCTCATAAGTCTGCTGTCTTTTTGCAATTAATTGACTTAAATATTTTTATTATGTCATAGGGGTTTATAAAATTGAAACTAAATGGTACAGTACACTCTTTCACACTGCTTCTTACAAGTGATTGGGCTTTAGCCGGACATGAATTTAAGGAGCTGGTTGTATTTATAGGTATTTCAGCAAAGTAATTATTAAATGTTTGCGCTAGATCTAAATTGTTTGTTACAATTTTATTACCAACACATAAGTAATTCAAAATTATGATCGCGTGGCTTGGCCCGCCCAGCTTCAGCATTGATTATGTTCCTAGACTTATTACCTTATAAAGACTTGGCAGCAGCACAAGTCTTTTTAAATATTTTGGAATAATTTTTAACATATTGAACAAACTTAGGGTCAAAATTATATTGCTTCATACCATACAATTCATACAACTTAGCTCTACTTATTTGTATGCCAGTTGTTGCCCAATCACAAAAACTAATTTTTCGATTTTTATAAAAAGTCTTAGTTGTGAAAATATTATTAAATTCATATTTGATAATGTTAAACAAAGACGCGTAAAGGTAGTTCGGATCATCCTGACTAAAATCTATATTAGCAATACGGACAGAAACATTTGTATTAAATTTGTTTAGGCGGACTGTACTCATTGGCCTACATGTGATCTTGTTTACTTTAGCTACTGTATGAATAGGAAAAGTGACTTTCTGTCCACAGTGATCGGAAGATAAATCACTCAATATGACATCATTATAATAGCTACAGTTGCAAAAAATATTATCTAAGCATGTGGCAGAATGTGATATGATCCTTGTTGGTGCACTAAACAAATTCTTCAAATTAAATGAGTTAAATAAAGTACATAACCTAATACACATAGGTGACTGTTCAAGTATATTAACGTTGAAATCGCCACAAACTACTACATGCTTTTTACCATAACTAAGAACTTTTAGTACATCCTCCATTATAGTCTTGAATAAATTAAAGTCACTCTGTGGTGGATGGTAGACACAAACAATAATATGCTCTTTTAATTCTACACAAGAGAGTTCTACAGCACGCTCGACGACTTAACTTCATAGGTGGAAGAAGGATCAATATTCATTCTTATCCTTACATCTGTGTGTCATCTAACTAGTCCGGCCATAAATACTGTTACATAAAAACTTCTTTTATTTTCACCTTTTAATTACTTTGAATTTGGAACGCGTTTATTATTTTTAAAAGTTCTTTCAATTTCGCGCCATTTCATATATTTTTTCGTATTTATTATCAAATTACAATATGGATTAGGGTGTTAAAGAAAATAGGATTGCGGTGATCGCCTTGCACAAAGTGGGTATGGAGCCGTCGGTCATATTCAAGACACTTCAAAAACTTGGTATCAGCCGTATGTTCGTATAATGTACTATCAACAGATACAACAACACTTCCACTGTCGAAGACCATAAAAGATCGGGGCTACCGCCTGCTGTTAGAACTACAATGGCTGTTAATGCTGTTAAAGCCAGAATTCGTCGAAATCCCATTAGGAAGCAAAAAATCTTATCGCGAGAAATGAAGATTGCCGCTAGGACCTTGTCGCATATTATAAAACAAGACCTGAAGCTCGGTGCTTATCGTCGATATAAAGGACATGCTAAATCAATCTTTACAAATAAAGAGAGTGGATCAATTAAAACGCCTTCTGTCGCGATACGCAGCTTAAGTGCACAGAAATATCCTCTACAATAAACAAAATGATAAAGTGTAGGTATGCTCACAGTTCCAAAGAAGCTACTCAAGGGGTCGGAAAGGTAAAGCGTGGCCATCATCCTGGGTCAGTGATGGTTTGGTGGGGCGTGTCTTATCCTCTCTTAAAAAATCTCTGGAGTAAGCAGTGGCGAAATTTCCCATGGAAACAGTGCTGAAATCCATAGATTCCTGGCCAGACAGATTAAAGGCCTGTATAAAAGCCAAAGGTGGCCATTTTGAATAGAATATTTTTAGAACGGAGTATTTTTGTTGTAAATAATATATAGGTACAGAAGTACCTACGTACTATAACCATAACTATTGTGCAAGCATAACATAACGAATAAGAAAAGTAATTGATTTAAATAACTATTCTTATTCGTTTTATATTCTTAATTTTTTTTTCGTCCATTTTAATGCTACATGTTTAACATTTAAAATGTTAAACGTTTAGTATTATAATTTAAAATGAAAAAAATTACAAATACAATAATTGCATTTTTGAAAGATAGAAAAATTTGAAATCCAGACTCAGGAATCGAACCCGAGACTTCCGTAGCCAAATTGTTGTTGTTGTTCTTTAACTACCGACTAGATGGCGCTACGCGGGCCTAACCCGCAAGCATTAGGAGATAGAAAGATTTGATACCTAGTAACATAGTCCAGATAAGTGGTTCGCTTCTGGCCCCGGTTTGGCTACGGAAGTCTTCCCCTTGAGTAGCTTCTTTGGAACTGTGAGCATACCTACACTTTATCATTTTGTTTATTGTAGAGGATATTTCTGTGCACTTAAGCTGCGTATCGCGACAGAAGGCGTTTTAATTGATCCACTCTCTTTATTTGTAAAGATTGATTTAGCATGTCCTTTATATCGACGATAAGCACCGAGCTTCAGGTCTTGTTTTATAATATGCGACAAGGTCCTAGCGGCAATCTTCATTTCTCGCGATAAGATTTTTTGCTTCCTAATGGGATTTCGACGAATTCTGGCTTTAACAGCATTAACAGCCATTGTAGTTCTAACAGCAGGCGGTAGCCCCGATCTTTTATGGTCTTCGACAGTGGAAGTGTTGTTGTATCTGTTGATAGTACATTATACGAACATACGGCTGATACCAAGTTTTTGAAGTGTCTTGAATATGACCGACGGCTCCATACCCACTTTGTGCAAGGCGATCACCGCAATCCTATTTTCTTTAACACCCTAATCCATATTGTAATTTGATAATAAATACGAAAAAATATATGAAATGGCGAGAAATTGAAAGAACTTTTAAAAATAATAAACGCGTTCCAAATTCAAAGTAATTAAAAGGTGAAAATAAAAGAAGTTTTTATGTAACAGTATTTATGGCCGGACTAGTTAGATGACACACAGATGTAAGGATAAGAATGAATATTGATCCTTCTTCCACCTATGAAGTTAAGTCGTCGAGCGTGCTGTAGAACTCTCTTGTGTAGAATTAAAGGTCCAGATAGGTGGTTCGCTTCTGGCCCCGGTTTGGCTACGGAAGTCTCGGGTTCGATTCCTGAGTCTGGATTTCAAATTTTTCTATCTTTCAAAAATGCAATTATTGTATTTGTAAAGTCTTTGGCAAGAAATGCCTATAAAAGTTACTTCACTACCATAAATCGGTACCAAAATGAGGGGTTTTCAACTCAGTGGCAACCGACCAGGTCGAAATATTCGCGAGGTTAACTAAATTATAAAAAGAACATGTCTGATGTTTAAAACTTAAACAGTTTATTCCCGTACAATATTAACTATATCGTTTTTTTCAATTTTTAGGAGTTCCGTAACCGAAATGGCAAAAACGGAACCCTTATAGTTTCGGCCTGTCTGTCTGTCCGTCCGTATGTCACAGGCAGTTTACTCAGAGACTATTGATAAAATTTGGTGTAAAGGTGTCTTATAGTGGCCGCTACTTAGTTTGGCAGATAAATAATAAAAATAAATATTTTTAGGGGTGCATACATGTAACCGAAGCAGATTTTTTTTTTCGGCTAACATCAATGTGTGGCATATCATTCGACAGGTCTTTTAAAAATATTATAAGGTTCCTAATAAACTTTTTTGATTAAGTGAATATTTTTGGTAATAATTGATCGACCAAAAAATATGAAAAAAATCACAAAAGTAGCCCTCAATAAATACTTTAAACTAAAACTATTTCGGACATGATCAGATATACCGTCATTAATTAAAGCCGAAAAACTGCTTTTCTCAACAAAAGAGCGTAAGTGCCATGAACATACGCTCTTCTGCTCATGCAATTATTAAAAGCTGCGGAACCCTACACTGAGCATGGTCCGACATGCTCTTGCCCGGTTCTTTTCGCTATTCCTTTAGGTTTTCTATTTTGTTTAATACCTATTTACAATTTTAATTATTTAATTTGATTAACCTAAATTCATTTGCCACAATACAAAGGTTGAATCACATCTTAAGTGGCCCTTTCAATCAGTTATGAAAGCACAGAATGTTTACTTACTACATATGACAGATACGATTCCCGGCTTTGGTAAGTGTCTTTTAAAAAATATTTAAATGCAGTTCTTTTATTTATGAAAATAAAAGAATATTTCGTTTAATTAAAATTTGCTAACTCAAATATTTAGCGTACTTTCCCTCCAGGGGGCATTGGTTTGGTCCACCCACAGATTACCCCCTAATTAGGGGGTAATCTGTGAGTCCACCCTATAGGTAGCGGACGCCTCGCGGTTTCACCCGCGTAGTTCCCGTTCCCGTGGGAATATAGGGATAAAAAATAGCCTATGTCACCCGGGATAAGTGTAGCTTCATAACGACGAAATAATTTTTCAAATCCGTCCAGTAGTTTCGGAGCTTTCAATACAAACGATAAAAAATGCAAAACTTTCTTTCTAAATTCATAAAATTTCAAACTTGGACATTTTATTCCCATACAATATTACCGATGTCGATTTTGTAATTTTTTACCCGACTGGAAGGGTTATGTTTTTCGCGAGTAGCTTGTATGTATGTATGTATTCTTTATTACCTCATATCTCACAAACCACTGAACGGATTTATACAATTAAGACGTTCGTTAGATTCGTCTTGACCGCCCAAATGTTCTGAGATAGGTGACTTTTGAAAATAAGATGTTAGATGTCAAAATAAAGAGGTGTGAAAAAAAAAGTTGTTTCCAATATATGTTCGTAAACTTTCGCGATTTGTACACATTATAGAATTTTATAACGTTTCGACCGTATTGCAACGGCCGTCGTCACGGGTAGACTCTACCCGTGACGACGGCCGTTGCAATACGGTCGAAACGTCGGGAAATAAACAAAGGTATTTAGCCTTAAAATAAAATATTTACGCGATTAAGACCCGTAGCTTATAAAATTCTATAAAGTTGTTTCCAGTACCGCAAGAGAATCATATTAAAAAACTCCTCTTAAGCATTTCAAAAGTGAGCTCATGGTGTTTCGCGTAGGCAATAAAAAACCAGGAATTTAACCCCTGGTGTATCTATACAGCGCGGTGGTGTATCAATAAATAGGGTGACGCAATTCAAATACCTTGGGCACATTGTAGACGAGGATTTAAATGATGTTAAATACAAAGAGAAAACGAAGGGCGTTGTCGGTCCGCTGCAATATGTTGGCCCGCAGGTTTGCCAGGTCTAATCATGATGTGAAAGTTACTCTTTTCAAGGCATATTGCCAAACCTTTTATACATGTAGCCTGTGGGTTACGTATACGCAGCGGGCCTACAACTCTCTTCGAGTACAATACAATAATGCCTTTCGGTGTAGTTGGGGCTTCCGCGGTTCTGTAGCGCTTCGGGTATGTTTGCTCAGGCACATACAGATGACTTTTACGCTATAATGCGAAAAAGAGCTGCATCCCTGATGCGTAGGATTCGCGGTAGTATTAACAGCATCCTTAAAGTTATAGCTGACAAACTGGATATTTCCTTCCTGAGGCATTGTGCCCAAAGACACAGCGGTGGTCCTGAGGCAGCAGGAAGGTACATGAACTAATAAAAGACCAATCTGATAATGTTAAAATGTCATTTTTAGATTTGTTATTATTATTTTATTTAAAAATTATTGTATTTATTGAAATTGAATTGCAGTCCTAAATATTTTTAAGCTTATAACTGTAACTAACATTAATTAATTTAAGTTAATTTAATTGTAATACTAAACCAATATGGATCATGCGAAATAAATGATTATTATTAATATTATATTTTATTTTTTTATCTCCCTTTTGGGGGGTAAATTACGTGGCATGCGGGCCTAAGCCAAACATGACGCGTAAAATGGAATATGTTGATGATAAAGATGATGATGTGAGGAACTTTCGAGTGATGCGGCAAGTAATAAGAATAATATCTTTTTGTAATAGATGTATTGTATGAGTGGGCGTTATTATTATTAAAAAGGTATAACATGGTTATGACTGTGATACTAAAAAAGTTAGTTAGCAACCATTCTTTTGTCAGTTTTCAATATTTGACGATAGCTGTGATAAAAGTTAGTTGTTACATCCTACAACCACTCAAAAGTATTAAATAAAAAAATGCATTTATAAAATAAAAAAACCCGCCTACACATAAAAGATGGAAACATGACGGAATTATATAATTTCATGCATTCGGAGGCACTTTACTAAGTTCATCGAGATCCATTAATGCCTCAAGGTCCAGATTGCTTTCCACAGTTCATAGTTAAAGATGGTAATAGTTAATATTACACTACATATTTAATCTCTCTATCAAAACGCACGAATACCCCTCAATATGGAAGACTTTCAAAGTGCTCCCCATCTATAAAAGTGGCCTAAAATCCGATACAAGTTATAGACCCATAGCAGTTTTGTCCGTATTCGGTAGTCTTTGAGTCAATCCTGCATAAAAAAAATATATGATGACATGCGTAAATGGTTTGCAGAAGAACAGCACGGTTTTCTACCAAATCGTTCAACTATGTCTAATCTTCTCAATATAACTACACTCATAGCTAATAACCTGCATAATAAAAATCAAACAGATGTGGCCTATTTTGATTTCCAAAAAGGTTTCGATAGGGTAGACATTAATAAACTTTTATGTAAAATGGGAATGGCTGGTTTCTCAAAACCTTCGCCAACTATTTAACGAACCGCAAACAATATGTCATTCACAAAAATGCGCGCTCTGACCTCTACTCAGTTACCTCCGGGATAGGTCAAGGTAGTAGTTTAGGACTTTTGCTATTCTTAGTATTAATCAATGACCTTCCAACATATATAAAAAAATCCCCAGTTCTCATGTTTGCTGATGACGAAAAGATCGCCTTAACAATTAATAACGTAAATGATACAACCAAACTTCAAACAGATATCATTAATATCTATGACTGGAGTACTGTAAATGGCCTTAATCTTAACATCAGTAAATGTGCCGTCATGTCCTGTAATAAAACCCCACAACATATACACACCATTTACACTCTAAATTCCGAGCCACTTCTACGAGATTCAACAATACGCGATCTTGGAACCCATTTTGACCCGCACCTCACCTTCAACCGAAACATAATTAATACCTGTAACAGATCCCGCAAAAGTCTAAGCTTTGTATTACGCCAAACAAAGATATTTGATAACAGCCAGGCTATTACCATACTCTTCAATTCATATGTCCGTAGCCTGTTAGAGACGAATAGCGTAATCTGGAATCCACACGAAAAAACTTATACATATGAAAAGTTCAAAAAGCCTTTCTTCGTTACCTCTACCTGAAATTATACGGTTACTAGCTGTGCCGCGCAACTTCGTATGCGTAATTTCTCCCCGTTTTTGAAACATTTCTCGTCGCTTCTCCGCTCCTATTAGTCGTAGCGCGATGTTATATAGCCTATAGCCTTCCTCGATAAATGGGCTATCCAACAAAAAAATATTTTTTCAAATCGGACCAGTAGATCCTGAGATTAGCGCGTTTAAACAAACAAACAAACAAACTCTTCCGCTTTATAATATTAGTATAGAAGTATAGATACGGAACCGATATGCCTGACTGCAGCTTGTCAGTAGATACCTGGAGACTATTGTCACTTCTAGTACCATTAGAGTAGAGTATATGTATGTATCTTACAAAGTTATAAAAAAAACTGATATTATTGCTTATTTTCATAAATTTATACTAAACTAGCTGACCCGCGCAACTTCGTCTGCGTAAATTTTCCCCATTTTTGCAACATTTTTCCTTGCTGCTCCGCTCCCATTAGTTGTAGCGCGATGTTTTATAGCCTATAGCATTCCTCGATAAATGGGCTATCTAAAAGTAAAATATTTTTTTCAATTTGGACCCTGAGTTTAGTTTCTGAGATTATCGCATTCAAACAAACAAACAAACTCTTCTCTCTCTTCTAATATTATAGTATAGGTGGACAACCCTTATCACTTAGGGGCATGAATAATAGATAGTAATTTTCCCTTTTTTCTTTCTTTTTTTTTATAACATTTTTCATTGCTGCTCCGCTCCTATTGGTCGTAGCGTGATGTTATAACCTATAGCCTTCCTCGATAAATGTGCTATCCAACAATAAAAATTTTTTTCAATGCGGCCCAGTAGTTCCTGAGATTATCGCGTTCAAACAAACAAACAAACTCTTAGGGGGATAAAAATAGATGTTGTCCGATTCTCAGACCTACCCAATATGCACACAAAATTTCATCAAAATCGGTCAAGCCGTTTCGGAGGAGTATGCAACGAAAACTGTGACACGAGAATTTTATAAATTAGATAATATGTACTTATCTTAAAACTTATATGGTTTGATTATCTGTTAGTATAAGTTGGATAAAATAAATAAATAAACACATAGGCTAATAAACCGCGGGAATTACCGCAGGTCACAGCTAGTCCATCATAAATCCATGATATATTTTAGTCAAATAGTTGGCCAATAGAAATATCGGTGACCGTTTCAGTATTCCAGTTCGTAGCAGAATCATGTTCCAGTTCTAGTTAGTAGTCCAGTTACCAATGATCCTGATATCACTGTGAGCGACTCAAACACTTTCAAAAGTGCGCAATTTCAATGAAATTAAATATTTTTTCAGTGTAGTTCAATCATATAGAATGAATGAACAGTCCCTTAGTTTTTTAGGACCAGGGATGTTGTCGAAGCGCCCTGTGGTCCCAATCGTTCGCTTCTTGAAGTGAAGTGATGAGGATGAAAGTGAAACGCAGTCCGACGTTTGAACAGGTTATAATTTTGTTTAGCACCTTGACACAATAACAGTACAGAGTGGAGTTCGAGACTATCTCCTACGATTAATTTGTCCAAGTTGTGAATCGTAAGCAAGAAACGATGCACTAACTCGTTGTTTTACACTTGTGTTTTTTTGGTGCGAGTAGCTAGTAGTGATGGGGTCGCGCTCGCTCCTTTTGGATTCCAAATTCCACTAGTGATGCGCGTCGACCACAGACAATAAATACAATCAGAACTTATAGCTATAAATAATAATATAAGGTCACAGATTAGGTGAGTGTGAGTTACTAGAACACCACAGTTTTATTTAAATTACATTGTAAAGTTTAATCGTCGTCTTTTAATCCAACTCCTTCATCCGGTCAAGCCTTGTTCTTTGTATTCGATTTCTCGAACTTCCTTATTTATTTTATACGCAGCAAAGTTAGAAACAATGGTGGACAAACGTGCCACTGTTCAGCCTCCGCCCGAAGTAAAGAAGAGCGCCATTGTTAAATTTATTTCTAATTAAATTTATCAACCCATTCGACGAATGTAAAAAAAAAAAATCTTAGTAACTGGTCCAAATATGTATGTACTACAAATATTAGCCTATGATACTAATGTCCATTCTACTACTCAATTCTTCCTTCACGAATTAGTTTTCGGAAACAAACCATTTACCTACCTATATCTACAGTATACTACCAAACCCGAACTTTGAATCTAACCTCAACTCAAGCGTTTTAGATTAAGTAACACTATTACAACAAAGACTTAATGTAGGTAATCAAGTGCCAGAGCGATCGGAAATATCCAGAGATGTAAGGAAAGGAATGTAAGGAATCGAAATGAAAATTTCTAGCATAAACACATACCTATTACATAGATAGGTAATGATAGTTTTTATACCACTAGTGCCGTTTTTTATTAGATTTCTTTAACGTACTACCTCTGCCAATTCCACTGGAAGACAACTCATTTGCCACAGTAACACCAACTGCCAAATACACACATCAACAAAGTCTAGGGATATTCCTTTTGTTTAATATAAAAAAACTTTAAGTAGGTAGGTAAGGTACCTATTCTGTTATGAAAGCTAGATATGGTAAGAATCCGAATTTTATAATCTATAATTAAAAATAAAATTAAAAGTATTTAATATTATTTTATTAAATATATTAATAAATTTGCTAAATTTATTAATATATTTAAAAAATAAATTTGCCATTCTAAGGTAATATACGCTAGCTTTAATTCAATTTTATCAAATTTTCAGATTTTTATTTTTAGAATTTAGCTGATGTAATAATTTATTTAATTTATATAACATTAAATATTTTTAATTAAAGGTAAACTTCGGAATTCATAACATACCTAGTTTTCTTATCAAAATACATAAAGTTTTTTTTTTATAATCAAATAAATACGGAATATCCCTAGACTTTGTTGATGTGTGTCTAAAAGATTTTCGAGAGCCGTCCTTAAAGTCGTTAACTAGTTGTACTTTTGATCGAAGAATTTTTGTAAAGAAATAAAAATAAGTACCTAAATTTCTAAATTATGATCTGGCAGCCCCGACCCATTTGACCGGAGGCGGGGATGCCAGAACCAAAGACTATTTTGTAGGGATGTGACAATGAGAGGAAGAAATCTATTATTTATAAATCGATTTTTCTCTTTTTAATAATAATCGATTTGGGAAAAAAATATTTTTGTTCGATATGATAATCGTTTTTTTAGAAAAATAATAATCTTTTTTTTTATGTGGACAATGGATGCTTGACGAAATTTAATTATCATGGAACAGCTCACTCACACTGCTATCAAATTCCAAACTATACTAAATTGTTTATTTTGAAATTGCTTAGCAACCATTTTGAAAGAATGCCTGCTTTTCTTTCTTCTGTGTGATAACGGTAAGTGTGATGAATTAAAAGTTATTTGTTACTGAAGAGAACAAATTTGAATTTATTTGACATTTCGCGAGACCGTCTTTCTCTTTTATGATTAAGGTAAACCTTATTTTAACACTACACTTAGAAAGAAAAAGTCTTTCTAAGCGAGATGACCCTCGGCACAAATATACATATTTTTGAAGTAATACGCAGTTCGGTCTGTAAGCTTCTTGGTTAGGTCTATTTTTTATGACCAACTAGTATCAATATCACAACTAATTTAAGCGATTGATAAAGTAACAAATGGGGAAAGTGAGAAAAATAATGATAATACAATAAATAAATAAATAAAATACGTTTATTTCAGACCCTGGTCCATATTTTGTTAATAACAATACATTGACTTACTGACTATGTTAGTATCTAATCCTAGAACTAAAATTAACTGAATTCATAAATCTGCCACCATCAGGGGCTCCAGGAACGCGTTCTTACCCAATTCCCGTGAATGGAATAGTCTGGTTTTTCGGCAATGACCCTCAGAATAGTACTGGCGCTTCCCTGCATCCTACGCATAAGCGAGGCCACACGAGGCGCCGCACTTTCTCCCCGAACCCATCCGTGTAAGCATACGCGAACATTGCCAATGCACTGCAGGGCCTTGGAAGCCCCAACATCACCCTGAAGGCATTGTTGTGTTGTACTCTGATCGCTTTAACAGCCCGCCTCGTATAGTTGACACACAGATTGCGCGTGTACAGATTTTTAAAGAATGCTTTTAAAAACGTAATCTTCCTCTGCACTAGTGGAAATCTGTGGGCCAATATTACTGCGGACCGTCAACGCCCACCTTTCCCTCTCGATGTCTTTAACATCCCTCAAATTCTCAGTAACCACATGGCCCAGGTATTTGAACTTCTTAACTTTAGTGAGCGCGACACCGGGGTGTACGCAGTACCGGGGGTGCACGTAAAACATTTCGACCCCGGAACCTAAATAATAACAACGCACTCTTTTTATCATTATACATGAGTCCGTGTACCTTTGCTTAATCTGTACATACTTCCATTCCATACTAAATTCCTGAGGAAACTTGATATTACTTATTCGATACTATCAAAAGCGGATAATAACAGTAAAAAACTACAATTTTCTGTTTTCATCTATACTTTTACCGACGAGAGTATCTATTATAATAATAATAATAATAATAATAATAATAATAATATCTTGGGACAACTCACACAACGCTATCTGATTCCAAACTAAGCAGAGCTTGTACTATGGAAACCAGACAACTGATAAACATACTTATATATTTCTAAATACATACATAATATAGATAAATAACACCCAGACACAGAATAAACCATCGTGCTCATCACACAAAGTTTTATCCTGGGTGGGGATCGAACCCACGACCTCTTGCGTAGCAGTCGGATACACTCCCACCGCGCCACAGAGGCAGTCATTATAATATAAAAACAATTACCCATGAAATAAAATGTATTACAATTTATTTATAGCTTCACGCTCCGGATTCGGGAGGATTGCGGACGAAAAAATCCACAGTGAACAAAAATCCTATTAAATATTAAAAATGATTTTTATGGATGAATAGTTTTTTGTTTCAATAATCGATTAATCATTTTTACATCCCTACTATTTGTCTCTATGCTCGGTACTTATGACTCGATGTGATTTGGTGTTTTATAATTTGCGTGCTGTTTGTTTTCTAAGATTTTATAGAAATAGTTAGAAATTAGAATCGTTGAAATTTATTGTGTTCTCCATCGACGATTACGAATAACAATAAAATTACTAACATCATTATATAACAACGAAGTTTTACAACAAAGGTAGGTGTATAATGGCTAAAATGTAAGAAAACTTGTACAACAAGTACTTACATTAATAAGTACATACTTGTTCCTACATAACTTCCGAATATTTGTGTCCAATATTTATTTATTGGACACATATGATAATGTAGTATAGTATTTGTAGTGAAATTTGGGTCAAGGTATATCAAAGGGGGCACATAAATTTTTTTTTGTCTTTTCTCAAAATATCGAATTCTCCAAAAAAATTTTTGATAAAAAAAAATTTTAGTCCATAATTTTTTTTCTTTGTTTTTTTTGCCAGTTTGGTTTTTATTCACATGTTATTCGATATTTTGCGAAAAAAACAAAAAAAATGTATTTTTAGCGCACCAGCTTTGCTACACCCCGACCGAAATTTGTTATTGAAAAGTATGTACAAGTGTAGGTAACTAGGTTCCTAGGCGCCTTCGGGTTTGCGATAGGAAAATAATACTAAGAATAATAAAGTAAAACTAAAAAATATCGGAGAAATGCTTAACAACATTTAGAAATGCAATGGTCAGGGCATAGGACAAGACAAGTGATTTAATGTTATCCTTGACAGGGGAAGAAACAGAGGAAGATAGTTGAAAGAGATAAGAGGATGCTTCTATAAAAAAAAACCAGACAAGTGGGAGTCGGACACTCCTACCGAGGGTTCTGTACAAATTTGTAGGTAGGGTTTTTTAATATGTAGAGTACTTACCTACATATTATAAATAGTTTAGGAATCCAGTCTTGAAATATAGGAACTAATATTGCGGCATAAACGGCCGTTTCTTTTTAGTTAGAAGTTTGATTTTTGTACCACACAAGGGACATGTTCCAGAGATAAAGGTCTTGACAGACAGACGGACAGACGGCAAAGTGATCCTCTGTGGGTTCCGTTTTTTCCTTTTGAGGTATGGAACCCTAAAAATAGCTGGACAACCTGAGCCAGTAGTTCAGGTGTCAGTCAATACCTATTAAATAGCTAACTTGTATAAGCTTCAGCAATTAATAAGTCTTTATTATTTTTATAACTTAGATTACTAGAACCTTCCATGGCATAAATTAAACTAGAAATCTAATAAATAATAATGAAGAAAAAAATTGAGATATTTTTTTTTATTTCCAAACTAATTTGCATAAACATTATGTACCTACATATTGTTAATGGTTATGTTAATTAGTTTTAAGGTTTGGACTCCATCTGGGTAAAATTCTCCTCAATTTCTTTCCGCTTTCCTCTATTTTTGCAGTTTAGGTCCAGCTTGCATTGAGAAACTAAAAGTTTAAACAAACATTTTTCTCCATTTCAACTAGAGCTTGCGGGTCAGATAATACACTGCAGTCAGACGGCGACTACTGCACTGTAATCATGTAATGATGAATTTTGTGTTGACCGATAGACTGTTGTTATGAGCAATTGTATGTAGCATAGGTTGTTTTATTGTTCTTCTCCATTGCTACTTTACTAGGTACTTCCACATACTTGGTAATGTATAGTTGTGATTCTGATTGGTGTTCAAGCATAATGATGGTAGTGCAAGTTAGTGATTTGTGTGTTAAGCTCATGTGTATGTGTATGCCGGTCATCCATGACATGCTGATAATATTTAACTCTTTGTAGTTGTGTAAACCTGACTGCAGCTTTTTGCAATAATTTAACAATTTACAATTAATTTAGGCTAATGTTTTTTATTTTTTTAACTCTTGACACTGATTCTTAATATTATTAAGTACCTAATTTAATTTAAAGTATTTTTTTTTTGTTTCTTACAATTAAGTACTTATGTACCTAATTTAAGTTTTAGATGTGACAAACCTTTTTCACGTACTTAATAATTCATTGTAGAGTTTGTAAGTCCCATTACTGTTTGTTCCCAATTTGATTAGAGAAATTATACTCTTATGTGCTCATTCAGGTCATGTTGCTATTCAGAGTTCCAACTCCAAGAGGCCTCGAATGAACTTTATTACAATCACTGAATTAGATATTTTTCTATGGCAGGTTCTGGGCACGCTGATCTCGAAGATTACTGTTTTCAACATCCTACTCTGTAAGTTGTGTACCTTTATCATTTATTCTAACTTTTTCTTTCTCACCTTTATGTATTATTAGTAGGACTAATTACTACTACTAAGTTGGACTAATTTCAATTTATTTATTGCATTGCAAGTCATCATGTGTGTTCCTACACATTATAACAGCTCAGGATTGTCCACTAAGCTCATGAAATGACAAGAAAACAGCTGAGTATCACAGATTAGGTATAAAAATGATGGCAGGCTGTAAAGGTAGTACATGGGCGTAGCCAGGGGGGATTGAAATCCCTCTTCCTCCATATAATAGTTCGTAGTTGTGGATCAATTTTACTTGTACCAATTAAAACCGGTCAACTAAATTTGAACTTTTTGGTAACACACAGACTTCACTTATATTTTTTACATTGATTAGTGAATATTAGTACTTAATTAAAAAATCGCGAAAAAAATGCGATTATTATTTCAAAAAATATCAACCATCTAGTATAATCTGCCATATTTGGCTCTTTTCATTGACCAGCAGTAATCATATTTGCCCTGACTGCCCTTTTCCCAACGGGAAAGGTCTTGGTGGAATCTTTCTCTGAGGTGATCACTCACAGCCGTTATAAAATCCTGGTGTGAGTCTAAAAGACATATTATTATCTTGAGTGACATGTTGTTGCTTCATATTGTCACAGCGGGATAACAAACTCTAGCTAGCTATCACTTTTAATGGTCACCCAGAAAAATTGCAACAATTTTCTAAAAATATATTCATTTTCGGTTTTTGTTTATTATTATTTTTTTTCAGTTTCAGTGAGTGTCTGACCTCCGTTCAGAACGGCCGTATCGACGCACCACGCATGCTCTAGTTAAAGAGTAATCTGCGGACGCAGCACAACACCTCCGTCGCGGTGCGCGTCATCGGTCCATCGGGGTCGCCGCGATGACCCAGTTACAAGTGTGCAAAACGTAAAATACTATAGTTTTATTTGTGTTAAGTGAATTTATTATTACACAATGGCTTCACAACAAATTAAAATAAAAACAGAGTTGGAAAAACGGTTGTACGACCATTATATCCAGGAAAAAGATGAAAATGAGAATTTGCAGCAAATCGTACAAGACCTGAAGGGCCAAATTCAAAGTCTTCAAGGTCAAATACAAAGCCTCCAAGGAGAACTGCAATGTCTCAAGGAGCAAAACATTAAGGAATCCGATATAGGTAAAAAAATAAAAACTACTCAGAGTGCTCAAGATGAAAATGTTGAGTATTGCGCGGACGAGGAGGACCTCGCCAAAGAAACGGAATGGATTAGGGTAAAAAGTAGGAAGAAAAGGAAGTTAAACACCACCCCCTCTCCGATACAAGCCGGTACAAGTGGCCAGCGGCAAATCATCTCTGACGAGACCCCAGCGGTCAAAAAGGTACCACCTCCTCCACCTATTATAGTAGACAACATAAAGAACTATCAAACGTTCTACGATATCCTAACAGAAAGCCAAACAGCTCAGTCCTTTACTGCTAAAATGATGAGTGGGGACAGTGTTAAGGTTAACACTAAAACCGAAGATGCCTATAGGGCAATCTCTAAACTTATAGCAGAGAGAAACTTTCACTGGCACTCCTATGAAGATAAACAGACTAGGCCGATAAGAGTTGTTGTGAAGAAACTACACTCTTCCTGTCAACCAGAAAGGATCAAAGATGATCTAATTTCACAGGGCTTTCAGCTAGATAATGTAATAAACAAGTTAAGCTGGAAAGATAAACAACCTCTCAACATGTTTATATTGTCATTTAAAAATAGCGAAAATGTCAATAAAATCTATGGCATACAACATATTTTAGGGTGTAAAGTCGAAATACACCCCCTCAAAAATTCCAAACTAATCCCTCAATGCAAAAGGTGTCAAGCATATGGACACACCCAAAAGTACTGCTCAAAAGAGCCAAGATGTGTAAAATGCACGGGTAAACACCTTACAGCTAACTGCACTAAGCCAACCGAAGAAAAACCTAAGTGTGTCCACTGCGGCCTACCCCACCCAGCCAATTACAGAGGGTGTGTAGTAGCTAAAGAGATGCAATCGCTTAAGAACAAAAAGCCAAAACAAAAGTTCGTAACACCAACCTTGCAACAGCCTATTAACAAAGTCAACCTCGATAAACAAACCCCAAAATCAAGCTCACAGCAAATCCCACAAAATCCCCCTGAAAAAAAAAGCGTATCCTATGCATACGCGGCACAACAAGGTAAACAACCACCAAACCTTGAAGATAAAATAAACAAAATATTGAACTATATTTCCACCTTCGATAAAAGACTAGAAAAGCTCGAACAAGTTACTAAAATATCTGTCTCACGATCGCAAATATGAATCAAAACAGTCTCAAAATAATGACATGGAATGCCAATGGTCTGCTTCAACACCAACAAGAGTTGCAAGCAGTCCTAGATACTGAAAACATAGATGTGTGTCTAATTTCTGAGACACATTTTACTGTGCAATCGTTTATAAAATTTAGAGGATACAAAGTGTACAACTCGCTCCATCCTAACAATACTGCCAGAGGTGGTAGTGCTATTATAATTAAAGAAAATATATGCCACTACGAATATAGTAGATACGAAGAATCGGACATGCAAGTTATAGCGGTATCTATTAAAACAAAATCTTGTCACACCACTATTGCGCCTATTTATAGCCCTCCTAGGTATATGATAAGAAAAGAGCAATATACGCATATTTTTCAACTCCTTGGGCCAAAGTTTATATTAGGAGGCGACTTTAATGCGAAGCACACTCATTGGGGATCGAGATTGACTACGACAAAAGGCAGACAGTTATTAAGTACAGTTAAAGACATGGGGTGTGAAGTCATGAGCACAGGTAAACCAACATACTGGCCCACTGACAATAACAAACTACCCGATCTTATTGACTTCTTCGTATGTAAAAATATATCTACAAATTACTTATGCATAGAAGAAGGCTATCACATGAATTCAGATCACTCATCGATAATATTAAAATTTAGTAATAAAATCTTACTTAGAGAGAGCCCATTGACTCTAGTCAATAGTCGGACAGATTGGAAAAGCTTTTGCCTGGATCTGAATAATTCTATAGATCTTAAAACTGCAATAAAAGACCAAACTCAACTTGACACAGAAGTTTACAACTTTGTGGCAAAAATTCAACAATGTGCGTGGAACAACACGCCACAATTAAGAAGAAAATTCAAGGGACACATCTATCCCAATGAAATCATAGAATTACTATCTGAGAAAAGAAAACAAAGAAAAATTTGGCAACAAACCAGAGCACCAGACGATAAAACTGTACTTAATAACTTAACTAAAAAACTTAAGAGAAAAATTCAATACTTTCAAGAGGAATCGTTAAATTCTAACCTACAGCTTCTAACTAGTGATCGTTCAACTGATTATTCTCTATGGAAAGTGACTAAGAGATTAAAAAGACCTATTACCCAAATTCCACCAATTAAAGACGGTAATGGAAAATGGGCTATAAGTAATGACCAAAAAGCTTCAAGATTTGCACAATATTTAGAGGAAACTTTCCAACCACACGTCGATAAAACAGAAATTCTTTTGAATATGCAAATGTTACATAGTCAGAGAATAAAGCTCGTGACTCCAAAGGAAGTTTACAGAGAAATACAACAAAACATAAGCTCAAAAAAATCTCCAGGCTATGACCTCATTACAGGAGAAATTCTGAAGTACCTCCCATGTAAAGCCATTGTAAAACTAACAAAGATCATTAATTCTGCCTTCATGCTAAAACATGTGCCTGAGCCATGGAAGATTGCAGAAGTTATTATGATTGCTAAACCTGGGAAACCTCACCATGAAGCAACATCTTATAGACCAATCTCCTTGTTACCGGTGCTATCAAAATTATTTGAGAAATTGTTTTTAAAACGATTAAAACCAATAATCGACGAGAGAAACCTTATACCAAATCACCAGTTTGGATTTAGAGAAAAACACTCAACGATAGACCAGGTACATAGGATAACTAATATTATAGAAAAAGCCCTTGAAAGTAAAGAGGTATGTACTACCGTATTCTTAGATGTAGCGCAAGCTTTCGACAAAGTCTGGCATGATGGCCTAATTTATAAATTGAAGCGAACTTTGCCTAAAGATTTCGCAGACATCTTAGAATCTTACATTACAAACAGAGCATTTAGAGTAAGACAAGATGATGCTTACTCAGAGCTTAAAATGATAAAAGCCGGGGTGCCACAAGGTAGTGTGTTGGGCCCGATTTTGTACCTGTTATATACCTATGACATTCCTGAACTGAAAAATAACACTATTGCAACCTTTGCGGACGACACCGCTATTATGGCCACAGGGTCTAATTATAAGGAAGCAGTAGATAAAGTTCAAATAGCTTTAAATCACTTTCATGACTGGGCCCAAAAATGGAAAATAAAATTAAACGAGTCAAAATCCATACACATTGACTTCACCAACAAAAAGGGGGATTATCATCCAATATATGTAAATGGCTTACAAGTTCCATATGCAAATACAGCGAAATACCTAGGTATGACACTTGACGCTAAGCTTCGATGGAAAGCTCACGTAAAAAAGAAAAGACAAGAACTAGACATGCGTTATAAAACTATGTACTGGCTACTTGGAAGGAAGTCAAGTGTGTCTATACATAATAAAATTTTAATATATAAGCAGATTCTCATGCCAATATGGACGTACGGAATCCAACTCTGGGGCTGTACAAAACCCACTACCATAGCTATTATCCAGCGGTTTCAGAATAAAGTGCTAAGGGACATTGTCAATGCCCCCTGGTATATCAAAAATGAAAATCTTCATCGTGATCTCAACATAGATACAGTCCACCAAATTATCCATAAAAGTGCTGAAGCACATGAACATAGACTTCGTCACCACGTGAATGTCGAGGCATTCCTGTTGACCGACCACACGGATTTAGTGCGAAGACTAAAAAGAACTAAACCATTTGAGTTAGTGTAGTTATAGCGAACAAATAAAAGTGACAGTGCTTTAAATTTACACAAGAACAAAGTGTTTTCATGTTATCAGACTCTAAGAAAGTGCAACAGACATTATTCTTAGTTATAAAATTAGTGTAAACGTCTAAAATTAAGTTAGAGTAAAATTGCTTATTAGCCTTATAGGCTAGATCGTAATGAATTGTAAAGAACTGTGTTCTTTATACCCAAGAATAAAAAAAAAAAAAATTATTTTTTTTAAACACTGAATCTTTTATTAACTTCTTGATCTGTGGTCAGTGACGGAATTAAACATTTGCCGCAATTAAAATTTACTGACTACCCCTACTGACTCTACAATTCGATACTCTATTTCACAATCATATTCATATTTAAGACTAACTGTGCCCGCGACTTCGTTCGCGTGAAAGTCGGGTTTAAATTAAGGAAGTTTATGTTACGAAATAACTTCTGTGTAAATATGTTGGAAACAGTCCTGTCGGGTGAGCCGCGAGATTCAGCAGCGGAGAATCGTCATATACTTATCTATTAGCTTCAACACCCAAAAGCTTTGTGAAAGATACCAAAGAAGTACCAAATACAAACCATAGAAGCCAAAACCATAAAAAACAAGCAAAAACCATAGAAGTACCAAATACAAACTCTAGGTATTCGTTAATTGTGTTTTTCTGTTATTAATTTGTGTTATTTGTGTCTGTTTTCTTTTTGTCTATTGTTATTTTTATTATTTTACTGTTTTATTTATTGTTTTTTTTTATCTTCTGCATGACTTTTCCTGTTAAATTATAATAATGTCTATAGATGTGTCTTCTGTGTACTAAATAAAAATCGTTCTGTTCTATTCTTTTAGATAGTTAGTTTGGTGTGCGGCTTAAGAAGCGGGTTTTCTGTTGTTTTTGTTTCATTCTTTCAACGTTATACCTACTTAATACGTAATAATTTTCAATAGAATTTGTACGAAAATTTTGTTACTTCTCATTTGATCAGATTTTTATAGTAAACTTGTTTTCCTTATAATTTTAGTATTTGTACTACTACCATGATTTTTTTTACATACCCAACATCAACCATTTAGCTGGCAGGGGGACACTTGACTCTAACAAAAATATTCACTATAACACCTAATAGTACACAAAGGAATCCTTAAATCTAAAAACAGTCTTCACAAACCCTAAACGTTTTTAAAAGACCTATCTAATGATACTCCACACGATGGGGTAGGTGAAAAAAAATCACATCCCCACTTTACATATAAGATACTAGCTTTCGCCCGCGGCTCCGCCCGCGTGGATGTCGGTTATCGCGATAAAAACTATCCTATGTCCTTCCCCGGGACTCAAACTATCTCCATACCAAATTTCATCTAAATCGGTTTAGCTGTTTGAGCGTGAAAGCGTAACCGACAGACAGACAGAGTTACTTTCACATTTATAATAATAGTATGGATGATTTTAAAGATTTTATTCTTTCACTTTATCGGCGTAAGTAATATGTGTATTCATGTAAAGTTACAACCTTCTAGCACTAATAGTCTCAAAGCTAAGCTGCGGACGGAAGCACTTAAGGGAACTATAAGGACTCCGTTTTGCCATTTTGGCTAAAAATGGGGTGTGCTTATTTCATATAGTATTTCAACGCAATACTTATAAAATGTTTTTTCAGGATTTTCCTTTGTCTGCAAAGATATACAACTGAAATGCATACAACTGCTGTAACACTTTAGTAAACAAACACAGAGCGTGTCATGTGTGTCATGCCCGCGAATATGGCAGCGTCAGATATCTCCAAAAGTAATTCTAATCTATGGGTAGCGTTATATGTCAAACAATAACGATGTTTTCAATGGTTTTTTAAATAATAATTTATACTCTGTGGAGTGTTTTTATATGTTTTCTTACGTTACAATGATGCAAGTAAGAAAAAAAGACATGCATCCCCAGGCTCATGAATTTTCAAGCCTTCGCCATACATTTGGTCCGCATTGACAGATTGTCTGTCAATGCGGACCCCCTACCCCCCTCCTCCCGTCACCCGAACTACTCACACTTGGCCGATGTTGAGTCATTTATTATCGTTGAATTGAAGAACACTTGATCTCCAACCATAACCCCAAAACATGATCATCGATGCACCTGTGTGATGCGTGGTCAAACAAACGGACAGACAGACAAACATTTCTAAAAATGATTGCTATCATTTTTAGAAATGTTTGTGTTTCTTTTAAATACTATTTTAAAACTTCTTTTACTAAGTATAGAACATTATTGAATACAACGCCATCTACTTTCACACCCAGTGAAATTTCTTCTAATACATAATGTTTTTTTATTAATATAAGCAATTTAATTAAATAAATAGGAGAATGTTGCCACTCAGCAAGAAACGTATCCGTCATCGCAAGCACCTATACCCTAATAAATGTTTTCACAATTAAGGAATTATTTGATCACGGTGAACAATTTGATAGATGGCGCTACGTTTTTTTACGTGTGTAATGTCTTTTTTTTTTAGCAACGAACACATCAATTCCGGAAAATGTCGAATACTTTTTAATTGTAATGTATTATTGTTTTTCATTTCTACTACGATTCATTCATTACTCTCAGCAGTGCATGCAATACCTATAAATATCTTACCTAGTTGCATATTTCACTTAATTTTTAATTTTAAAAAATAATAACCAAAGTGAATAAGTTACCTACGGTCGAAAAAATAACTATAACATTAAAAAAATATTAAAAAAGGAAAAAGACAATTTAAAAAAGAACATAATCAGACTTCAGATTCGAGCCTGGGACTTCGTTGTCAACGACCGCTAGCACAGCCTCGAGGCTATACTGTTCACTACTTACCACGTCAAAATAACTGTTCTTATAAAACCTAAAAATGTTGTGTTTAGCTCCTTATAGTTTTAGCGTGAAAATATGTATTTCATGGGTTACAATTATAGATAATGTCTAATTGTGGAAAATATTGTGATAAACCATTATGGTGCGACAAAAATACGTTACTGCTCGTTTCCCATAGACGTTAGCGTAATGATTCAATAATGTCCTATAGTATTTACTATAAAACTGCAAATTTTTATCAAGATCCGTCAAGTAGTTACTGTTTTATAACGAAAATAGCTCCTGCTTAGCTCCTATGGGAAAAAGCGAGATTATTTATGGCCTAAATGTTAATCCGCATCTATTAGATTGCACGTGCAAAATTTCAACCGAATCTGTCCGTTAGTTTTTGCGTGATGCGTGTTCAAACAAACAGACAGACAGACATTTCTAAAAATGCAGCAAAGTGTTTAAAATACTCTTTTCGAACATTTCCTAATATTTTTTTTCACTAAGTTCGGCCATGTACAGACACGTGAAATTTACAATTTTATTATATGTATAGAAGATTTCTTTTATTATTTTTGCTTTAACGTCCTCATTACATCAACTTTTTATAACTATTAAAATTATGCGTTTCATGATATATTCAATTCAACACGGTAATAAACGCGTTCAAACTAGGTAAGTATTTACTGAGTGACGTTTTGACTGAGTTACAACGTCACTCGTCAATTATGTGTGTAGCATCCCTTACTACACACACGTACCTACATCCGCTAGTTTCACTATTCATGTTTATTATGCACTAGCTGATTCGCGCAACTTTGTAACATGCGTCAATTTTCCCCGTTTTTGCAACATTTTTTATTGCTGCTCCGCTCCTATTGGTCGTAGCATAATGTTAAATAGCCTAAAGCCTTCATCGATAAATGAGCTACTCAACAGAAAAATATTTTTCAAAAAGGTTCCTGAGATTATATAACATCGCGCTACGACCAATATGAGCGGAGCAGCGACAAGAAATGTTGCAAAAACGGGGGAAAATTACGCACACGAAGTTGCGCGGGACAGCTAGTTTCATATAAAAACTTACTTATTTTTACACTGCTTGCTTCTTTACAGGCAATGGCCGGCGTCTTGAAGCGGACAAGTAACTCTGTTAGAGTTCGAATAGAAGGAAATAAGGATTATATACACTGGCAAGAAATTAGTGTTGGCGGCTCGGTGATATTTAAATGGAAATTAGTCGATGTTCTAAATAGTGTATATTTTTACTACGTCATAGAATTTTGTAAAAGAAATCCGTCTGATAAAGTGAACTACATCGTCACATATACTCACTGGGAAGTTATGAACGAGATAGGTACAGTAGTGATGAGAATCCGTACGGATCACGTCGGAGTAATGTCTTATGGTTGTCTTTTAAGGAATAAAGATACAAAAGATGTTACCGTTGAAATAAAAACAGATCAATTGAGTCTGTATGCCACAATTTACGATGACGCGGAATTGACTGACTTCGTGTTACGTGGACAGGACGGTTCAATTCCTTTTCATAAAGTAGTGTTAGCCGCTCATAGTTCTGTGTTTAAGACGATGTTAGTTGGAGAATGGAAGGAGACATCTGAAGGAGTCATCAACATCCCCGGCACGTCTAAAGAGATGTTGCAGCATTTGAAAAAGTATATGTATTTGGGAAAACTTCCTGATAAACAAAATGAACAAGTGGACTGTTTAAAACAACTCTTACTTTTGTCTTCGTGTTATTTAATAGAAGACTTGACGTTAAGATGTGTAAAGGAGTTGCGTTTTTTACTGACAATAGAAAACGTGTCTGATATGATACAGTTTGCAATGGAAAACAAAAATAAACAGCTCCTTGTCGAAATAATGGATTGTACAGCCATGGGTGAGATAGATATGAATGAAGTAAGAAAAAATTTAGAAGCTGAAGATGCGACTCTACGTCAATGTGAATAGCATGGATTCATAGATCCATTTCACAATAGGTAGGTAGGCGTGTTTTTATTAAAAATAATAAAAACACGCCTACCTATTGTGAGATGGATCATAAGAATAATAAGACCGTACAAAACTTGTTATTACTATTCAACAAATTTGAAAGTTTAGTGTGATGTACTACACGGCCGCTCTTCTGTGACCATCTAAACTTGATCGGGTTGCATTTCAGAATGCTTCTTTTTCAATTATCTCGTTAATTACTAATTATACTACGCTGAAATTTTATACAGTTATAAATTTTAGAAGTTTAACTCGACAGCTAATTATTTATGTAACATTCGGATAACGTAGCCACAATAATCTCGGTTTATTGATAATCAAATATGTAGGTTGCATGGCTCAGCCCCAACTGAATTAAATTTCGTCATAACTTATTAATCACTTACAGGATTCTTATAAACTCCGCAAACATTTGAAGGTTTTTATAAGCTACAAAATAGTGCTTTCAAAACATCTTTATAGCTCTTATTCGAGGCACTATAGGCCGACCGCTTAACTCGTATATCGCCTGCGCGGTGGAAGGGAGCGCGGGGTGATGTTAACGGGTGGGTGAGCGGGGTGCGCGGGACAGAGAACGTGAGTTCTCTGGGACTATAGGACCTATTATTTAGGTAAATAGATAATGAGATTATCTATTTACCTAAATAACTTTTGAACTGTTTATTGCTTAGGTATTAGGTATCCCATTTAAGACAAGACCTTTTGCTGGAGGAAAGTTTTGAAACGTACCTCCAGCTGATTTTTTTTTGTGAAATATCTTTAAAACTATCAGCGCAACAAATTTAGAAATGTGCGCAACAATGACACGAGCCGGACAATAAAAATAAAAATATATAAAATACATAAATAATTAAATTCGACAACATTTTGCTGGGGGAACGCATACGTTTAGGCAGTATTGTTCAAAGTAACGCTTTCAGAAAGATTGATTTATTTTTAGTTGTGTAGTGAAAAATATTGAATGACTACATTGGAATGGTGACCTACTGTATAGTTTTAAGCTTTTTTTTTCAATACAAAAACCTACACAATAGTATTAGCATATCTACATATGAGACAACAAGTCCTATTTAAACAAAAATTGAATCTATTAAAACGAAACATAAACCAATAAATCTTCTTTTTTCTGTCAATTGATATTCATCAGTCAGTTAGTTGTACCTAACAGTGCCTGTTTGTAAATTGTTACTGATATCGTTCTATTAAAAAAAAACTAGTTTATCATCAGTCTGAAAATTACAATTAATTTTAATTAAGTTTAAAAAAGTAAGGTTTTGTCATTTTCCTTCTAGTTATTGTTTAACCTTATTACCGCGCCACTAGTTCATTCAAGACAATGTGTTCTGAGCGCCAGACTTATAATTGGTAACAATATTACTAGTTCTGGGAAATGTTAATCGTATTTTAAATAAAAATATTTTTTCTAATAAATCATTTATAGCAAAAAAAACTTGTTTTACAAATTATATCCTAACAATAGAATTACCTAGTACATCTGATCGTTATCAGAACTGTAAACCATAGATTTAAACACCCGAAAAAACATCGATAGTACGGAACCTTTAGTTGGATTCAACAAGAACTTTGAATACCTACAAATAAGGTGGGCTGCGCCCCATACTTCGAGTGATATAAGCTTTCAAAATTTTGACCCCATGATCACGTAGATCATGTCTAAACAAGATATTTCAGTGCAAACAGGGTAAAATAAATCATTTATAGCAAAAAAAAAAACTTGTTTTACAAATTATATCCTAACAATAGAATTACCTAGTACATCTGATCGTTATCAGAACTGTTAACCATAGATTTAAACACCCGAAAAAACATCGATAGTACGGAACCTTTAGTTGGATTCAACAAGAACTTTGAATACCTACAAATAAGGTGGGCTGCGCCCCATACTTCGAGTGATATAAGCTTTCAAAATTTTGACCCCATGATCACGTAGATCATGTCTAAACAAGATATTTCAGTGCAAACAGGGTAGGTCTGTTTCAAAGTTTTGACCCAGTGATCACATAGATCTTGTCAAAACAAGAAGTTGAGTAAGTACAAACAAGGCGGGTCTGCACCCCAAAGGTCATGTGATATTGGCGTTTAAAGTTGAAAAAACGGTGGGTCTAGGCTCCATAGTTCGTAAAATATACGCTTGCGAAGTTTTGACCCCATGATCACATAAATCATTCAAAACAAGAAGTTTGAGTACAAACAAGGTGGGTCTGCTGCGCCCCATAGTCACAGGGATATAAACGTTTAAAGTTTTGACCCCATGATCTCATAAGTCACGTGAAAACATGAAGTTTGGGTACAAACAAGGTAGGTCTGCATCCTTCACTTCGTGTGATATAGGCGTTTAAAGTTTTGACCTTTGATCACGAAGATATCATCAAAACAAGAAGTTTGTGGACTTGTGATCACAATGGGCAAAGAAATTCGGCAAAGAAATACAGTAAGTACATAAACAACCTCTGTCTGGGGGCCCTGGCCTCCCCCCACCCCTGGATCAGCCTTTGACCGTCACCATCACATCACCAACACCATAATCATCTTCGTCATTAAAAATTATCAATAGAACAACGCCACCATCACATATCATCAATAAAAATTCACGAAATGATATTTAAATGAATATAACTTAATATATTAAATAAATAACCTTTAAAATCGGCAGTTTAACGCCTGTTTATTTAAAATACCATGTTAGAAGCCTCGTCTTGTACTCGGAGTCTTCTACTAAAATACTTTAAACAGAGTTATGACAAAGACTCCGAGTCGTTTTACTTCCAAGTTTTAACTCTAAAAACTGTAATCCTTTTGCAGTATTAAAAAGCCTCGAGTTAAATTTTTGAAGTAGAGATTTACAAAAATCGTGGCTAGTCTTTTAAAAACGACTTAAAAGCCTCGAGTTCTTACATCTCTACTGAACACTGTACACACTTGTACAATGTTCTATAATAAGATAAACATCTTGGGATCATTTAATACCTATTTTTATTTAAAATATTTAACATATAACAAAACACATCATATTACAGGTATACCGAAACGAGATGATTTTTCTATCCCTAAACTACAACCGAGATCATCCTCGAATCTTCAGCCCACCTTATAGAGAGACCATATTTTGTCATGATGTTTAAATACGCAGAATACATTTTCTTCACAACCTCACTATGTTGACTTTTTACTGTGTTTTCCCCACATTTACAGGGTGGCCCAAACCAATGCCCTCTGGAGGAAAAGTATTAGTCAACATTATAAAACACCGGAATGTTGAAAAAAAACTATGATGCAGTTTTTCTTATATTTTTAAAGATAAAAGAAAGTTTCCTTTAAGTAAAATTTGCTAACTCAAATATTTAGGGTACATTGGGGTACAGGGGACGTTAGTTTGATCCACTCTGTATAACAGAAGATATCAGTAAAACTTTGCAAATAAAAACCCTAATAACGCAAAACATGACGTAATGCTGGACTTTCGGTATGTTATTTGGACTCCTTAGGAGAATGTAGAACTACGTTTATCAAACAAAAAATAAGCTGTGCTACCTGCTCAAAAACTACTAGACTTATAAAGTTGTAATTTAAAATAATAACACAGTTTTGGAGAATTTCAACGCGTTCAAACTAGGTAAAGTATTAACCTTATGCTTGACATTTGCTGTAGAAATATTGCTGCACAAGCTGACTGGGGAGGGGGGGGGGGGCAGACGTTTCTTCATCCACCCTCACATTTTCTTTTTTCTTTCAAGTGCCCACGCACACAACACTAACCGTGTCTCTATTCTGTTAGTCGACCGACGTGTGCCTATTCTGATATTTACCCGATTGCGAACTAAAACGAGTTGGTGTTTATTTTATCACTGGATTCCATTTTTAAATTCATCTTCTCGATTGAAATTTTTGGATTTTGTAATTTCCATCGCTTCTCGCACAACTCTGGAATAAAAGTGGAGAGGACTTTCCTGCGGTGAAATTCAATCCAGTGATTAGTGTCCGTTTGTAATATATGTTCGGCAATCGCGGACTTGTTGGTTTGTCGATTCTTAACAGCTGCAATGTGTTTTTTGACCCGTTTAGCAAAGGACCGCTTCGTTTGGCCTATGTATAAACTCCCACTGCTGCAATTTATTTTGTAGACCCCTGGTGTTTGTAACGGCAAGACATACTTCGGTGTGCCCACGATGGTGGTAATTTTTGTGCCCGGCATGAAAACAGTTGTTATGCAGTACTTGCTCAATACCGCGCCTATCTCGTCCGTCACACCTTTAACAAATGGAACGTAGGTTGGCTGTCTACTTACTTCCGGACATCTCCATTTCTTCGGCGGTCGCTTTAGGCGTCCGTCACTTTGGTATCCGTTGTATTTCAGTACCTCCTGAATATGTTCAACCCAGTGTGATAGAAAACCATTTGATTTCACGTGTATCTTCACATCCAGGAAAGACAACGATCTGTCCGCCTCCATTTTATATGTGAACCTCATCTGCGGGTGCATGGAGTTGAGATGCTTTACATTGTAATGTAATAAAAGATTAGTTAGTGATAGAGAGCTATAATGAAGTAAAATAAATTATAAAAATAAAATAAACCCGCCTGCACAAAAAAGATGGAAACAAGATCGCCTACATAAATATATAATTTCATGCAGTCGAAGGCACTTCACTAAATACGAACGATGAATTAGTTTTATTTAATACTTTTTAGTAGTTGTAGTATGTAACCGATGTAACAACTAACTTTTATATTACTAATTGAAAAAGAATGGTTGCTAACTAACTTTTTTAGTAAGTATTAAAGTAATACCTAATCATGTTTTGAACCTTTTTGAAATGCTTATGATGTGTGTGAATTTGATACCCATATTGCAGTACTTAATCAAAACAACTTTTTTTTTCACACCTCTTTATTTTGACATCTCAGAGCCGCCGTGTTCGTTTTTTTCAAACGTCACATATCTAAGAACACTCGGGCGATCAAGACGAATCTAACGACGTCTTAATTGAAAAAATTCCGTTCAGGGGATTGTGAGATATCAGGTACCTATTAAAGAATATTACATACAAGATACGCGCGAAAAATATAACCCTTCCTTAAAGTCAGGTAATAAAGGCTAAGATAGATAATAGAAAACTAATTTACAGTACTACAGGTAGGAGAAAACACAAGGGTAAGCCTTATTAAAAAAATAAGTAGGGTAAAATATCTAGTAGTCAGCCCCGAACCGACATTAGATTTAGGGGTAAAACGAAGGTTTATGTTCGTAAACTTTCGCGATTTGTACATATTATAGAATTTTATAAGCTACGGGTCTTAATCGCGTAGATATTTTATTTTAAGACTAAATACCTTTGTTTATTTCCCGACGTTTCGAGCGTATTGCAACGACCGTGGTCACGGGTAGACTCTGAATTTTGTTTTAAAGAAAGCGAGTAGGTAAACAGGGTAGGGACCGTAAATATTGCTACGGTGCGGTTAAGACCCGTAGCTTATAAAATTCTATAATAAAATGAAGGTTATCATATTGTAACTTTGTCAGTTTAAAAGTTAAATCTAAATATAGACAAAGAAACACGACTTTCAGCATTTGAAATCAATAATCAACCCTTATCGGGTCAATCATGCGGGTAAAGCTGCGGGCGACAGCTATCCTAATAAAAACTGACCAGATGGACTGACGTCCTAAAGACCCTCTTTAGGTAATTGACAAAATTTGAGCTATTTGGGCGAAAATTAGGGGAGGCATATGTCCAGTAATTAATCAATACGGACTGATTGATTAATTTAAAATGTTTCAAAACAACATTAGTCTTTTAGTTAGATTATTAATAGTTTATTATTGATTTAAAGAAAAAAAACAGAACACAACATAGATTAGTATATTGCGCAACATAACCGAGAAACAAACAAAACAAAATGCTATTGGTATCGTCAAGACAAAGCGATAGACAAAACATTTGACATTCAAAATAATACTATATTTTTTTGACAAAAACTGACTAACAATGTTTATAATTTAATAAACCCAAAAACTGGGTTTCGTCAGTTACATGGTTTTTTCGGTTATCCGTTTAACCGGGTTGCACGCCCTACTGCCAACCACAGACCGCAGACATATTTACTGACTCGTAGGTACTCACAGAATAATAGTAACTTTCTCACGAATTACAAATAAGCCGCGGAAATCAAGTGAGTGAATTATTACTCGTAGTTTCCTACCGAACAACCCAGAAAAGAAAAAAAATGGTTAAAAACGTTATATATATTTTTAGATTAAATTTAGTAGATTCGATTTTGTTTCTTTTCAATAACGTTTTGTTTGAACGAAAAAACGAAAAACCGTTTCTAGGTATTTAAGCGAAAACGTTTTGAAAAATATACCGGTATCCGAGCCCTCTGAAAGCCTCAATATTAACGTACAAAATGTAAGGAGTCACAGATCAAAGTGTAGGTAATAACTGCACCCCTTTTTTTTTTTTTTTTTTTTCGGTGGGTGGAGTTTTTTTTTTTCTCTTCCCTCCAATATTAATCGGTAGAGATTATGGCTCGCACATTATGTGTATACGCCAGTTTCAAGTATAATTTCTTTCTAGTTTTCTTCTTTCAAACACAAAGTCTCGTTCTTGTCCAGTTATCATGTATTTCAAGTATATTTTACACTGTTTTACACTTTAAACGCGGAGCTGTAAAAATAGCGACATGTCAGTTTGCCGCCGTTTTTACAACTCATATAGTACCTATGTATAGGGTCTTTCAACAAAGACGGGTCGATGTTAAAATTGAATAAAACTAGATGTGTGTGAGATATTAACGAAATTTATTTTTTATTTGAAAGGCCCGTTTATGCCATTATGAATGAAATATGACATCGTTCAAATGTCCGCCGCGGCTTCGCATGGTGGCACAAATCCGAGAGGTCCAATTTTTAATGACTCTGCTGCATAGATCCGGCTGAATCTGAGCGATGGCCTGCGTTATGTTGGATGCATTGCTATCTGGTGAACCTCATGTGGGTTGTGGTCATCCCATATACGGCAATTTTGCTTATTAACAAAACCATTCATCCAAAAATGTGCCTCGTCGCTAAAGATTATTTTTTGGCCAAAATCGGGGTCCTCTTCCAAGCGTTCCGACGCCCATTCAGCGAACACACGGCGTTGTCTATAGTCATTAACTTTGAGCTCCTGGGTCAGTTGGATCTTGTATGGATGCAGACCCAAGTCCCGACGCAAAATTCTCCAAGTTGAAGTCTGCGAAAGGCCGAGTTCTTGTGCACGGCGAGAAATCGACTGCTTCGGAGTCTCCTGAACACTCTCACGTACAGCGGCGATGTTCTCGGCCGATCTGGCGTTCCTTTGACGTAAAGGTGTTGGTTGGTTGTTAACCGAACCGGTCGTCTCGAATTTAGTCACCAATCGTTGGAGAGTAGACTTTGAAGGGCCACCGCGTCTGCCGTAAAATGGGCGCAATGCGCGCAACGTTTTCACTAACGAACACTAATTTTGATAATAAAGTTTTATCATTTGCACATGCTGCTCAACCGTGTAACTTGCCATGGTGATTTGGCATCAGTGACTGAATAAGAAAAAACAGATTTGACAGATGCCGCCAAATCAAAATGGCCGCCACAGATTATTAATATCGACCCGCTCTATTTGAAAGACCCTTTATATTCAGATATACATATATAAGTAGGTATGTGTATCAGCTGTCTGGTTGAGTTAATAATAATAATAATAATATCTTGGGACAACAGTTGTCCCAAGATGTTAGGTATATTATTTTACCCGAAGAGGATGTGGAAGGTTTAATATGACCCTGCTCATTCTGTTTCGTGTATATCGTTTGTATCTAACAGTCACGAGTCGAACACTGTCAATTCTACCAATCGTACACATGATCCAAATTAATAATATTAATAAAATTAAAAAAAAATGTTTACATCATTATATCATACATTTAGATAAGTAATAGTTTGTGGACGAAGGTATCCTTTTAAGTGCATGATTAACACTTGTGATAAGATACCTCCTTCTTCCTTATCAAAGATTACAGAAAATAATTAAATATGTTTACTGCATGGGTGTGTGTGTGTGCTTGAAAAATTGCGATCAATAGAGTTTGTGCGGTAATAATCCCTACGATGTAGCATCTTGGGATCAACAGAATAGGCTGGTTTCCTCAGTAAACAAAAAATCCAAAACTCGAATTAGTACTCGTATTAGTAATAAAACTAACATTTAAACTGCCTACTTACCTACCAACAATTAAATCCCGATTAAATTTTGTGCTAAATAGGATTTTATATTAATAATTATATTAAAAAAAGAAGTAGGTACTTTGACTAGAAAAAAATAGTGACGTCATAGTCTAGTATTTGAATGAGATCTCAACATAAAATCTGCATTTTGACATTTCTTAAAAAGTTGTTGTTTTAATCGTTGGAAACTAGCCTATTGGCAGTATTATTACAGGGTGTGTAAGCTTTTATTGAGTTTAGGAAATGGTGGCCAGGTGGACCTCTGTCTCGTCGTAATTTTTAGTTTTCAGCCATACTATTAGTGCTTTTTTGCAATTATAATAATTTAGTGTATTTGTTTATTGTGTTGTTTAAGTGAGTAGATTGTCTGTCATATTGTTTTTTAGCGGAACTGCTATTTACTGTCCCTGTCAAGACAAAGAAATGTAATCAATCAATATACAATAAAACAGTTGATGTATAACATGGTTTATTTTTTCAATACAAAATTTTAAAAAAATATTATGATTTTATTATTCTTATGATCTACTAACATAAATGCTTTAATTATTTTTATTTCTTCAATGCCAAATTAAGAAAAATTACATATGTTTCTAATGTTCTTATGGTGTTATTGTCCTTTTGATCTGTGACAATAAGTTTTATCAAGAATGTATAAATCGATGCTGTTCATATTGAAGATACCTATAGAGTCGCATCTTCAGCTTCTATAAGATTTCGTAATTCATTCAGGTTTACGTCACCCATCGCTGTTCCATCCATGATTTCGATATGTAGTCTTTTAACTTGGTTTTCCATTGCAAATTGTATCATATCAGATACGTTTTTAGTTGTTAGTAAGAACCGTAACTCTTTTATACACCGCAGTGTCAAGTCTTCTATTAAATAATACGAAGACAAAAGTAAGAGTTGTTTTAAACAGTCCACTTGTTCGTTTTGTTTATCAGGAAGTTTTCCCAAATACATATACTTTTTCAAATACTGCAACAACTCCTTAGACGTGCCGGGGACGTCGATGACTCCTTCAGACGTCTCCTTCCATTTTCCAGCTAACATCGTCTTTAACACAGAACTGTGAGCTGCAATGACAACTTTATGAAAGGAGACTGAACCGTCTTCACCACGTAACGTGAAGTCTGTTAGTTCAGCGTCATCGTAAATAGTGGCATACGGACTCAATTGATCTGTGCTTATTTCAACAGTAACTTCTTTTGTATTGTTATGTGGTATAGAACAAGGACAATACACTGCTCCGAACTGATCTGTACGGACTCTCATCATAGCTGTACCCATCTCGTCCATAACTTCCCAGTTATTATATGTGACGATGTAGTTCACTTTATCAGATGGAATTTTCTTAGAAAATGTTATGAAAAAGTTCATGCTATTATTGGAATTTGACACTAGGGTTACTTTCCATTTAAATATCACCGAGCCGCCAATAGTAATTACTTGCCAATCTCTATAATTGTTACTTCCTTCTATTCGAACTCTAACAGAGTTACTTGTCCGCTTCAAGACGCCGGCCATTGTCTGTAAAGAAGGTAAGTAAAAATAAGTTTCTTTGTAAAGTAATGCGTCTGAGGGACCATCCATGATTTACTTAAGTATCTATTATTACGGTAGGTATCTACTTTATTACTCTCGCATAAGAGAATGACGTGTGTCGCGGGGACTTTATTAACATACCAGCTGTGCCCCGCGGTGTTACCCGTGGTTTAATAGTCTATGTGTTAATCCAGGGTGTCAGCTAACTCCATACCAAATTTTATTAAAATCGCTCCAGCCGTTTAGACGTGAAGAAGTAACAAACATACACACTCACATACTCACAAACGTTCACCTTTATAATATTAGTGTGATATATCTTGGGACAACTCACACAATGCTGTCTGATCCCAAACTAAGCATAGCTTGTACTATGGAACTGGTTTCCAACAACTTATAAACACATATATATTTCTAAATACATATATATTATAGATAAATAACACCCAGACACAGAATAAACCATCGTGCTCATCACACAAAGTTTTTTCCTGGGTGGCAGTCAAATATATTACCACATTACCACGGACACAATGTACACCCAAACTAGGAACAACAATGTGTGATCATATCAAAACAGTGTTGTCCCGTGCGGGCATGAAACCCGTGACCTCAACGAACCAAGCACAAACTAATAGGGCCTAGCGCATAAAGAGTGTTTTTTTTTATTATTATTGGGTGTAAAGAACAGAGTTCTTAACAATTAATTACGATGTAGGCTTTAAGGCTAATAAGCAACTTTAACTTAATTTTACGACGTTAAAGGTACATTTCCGTGCATCGCGGCCGATCGCGAGTCGCGCGTGGCTTACGACAAGCGACTGACGCGCGCGGCCGATGCGACAATACTCAGAGTATAAGAATGTATGGTGCCGTTTCCGAGGTAAGCGACAGACGCGCGCGGCCGACGACTGTCGTAAGCTGCGCGCGCACTGTGAATATTGTCGCATCGGCCGCGCGCGACAGACGCTTGTCGTAAGCCGCTCGCGGCTCGCGATCGGCCGCGATGCACGGAAATGAACCTTTACACTAATTTTATAACTAAGAATAATGTCTCGTGCACTTTCTTAAGTGTAAAAAATAAAAAACTTTGTTCTTGTGTTTTAAAGCACTGACACTTTTATTTGTTCAATATAAGTACACTAACTTTTTTTTAGTCACGCACTAAGTCCGTGTGGTCGGTCAACCAGGGTGCCCCGACATTCATGTGGTGACGAAGTTTATATTCGTGTACTTCAGCACTTTTATGGATAATTTGGCGGACTGTGTGCATGTTGAGATTACGATGGAAATTGTCATTTTTGATATACCTGGGGGCATTGAATATGTCCCTTAGCACTTTATTCTGAATTCGCTGAAATGCTGAATGATAGCTATATTATTTGTTTTTGTACAACCCCAGAGTTGGATGCCGTACGTTATTGGCATGAGAATTTGCATAAGTAGGTACTTATGCAAACACACTTGACTTCCTTCCAAGTAGCCAGTACATAGTTTCATAACGCATGTCTAGTTCTTGTCTTTTCTTTTTAACGTGTCCTTTTCATCGAAGCTTAGCCTCAAGAAATATGAGCGGATGTATAGAATGGTGAGCCGTAAATCTTTACGGCTCACATCTTTTAGATGCTGAGAAAAAACTAAACTAAAAATGGCAATCCAAAGCTGAACGAAACGGCTGCAGAGATCGCGGTGAGTAACCGCTGTCAAGCTATAACCTAGTTTGTCCTTTAAGCTCTGAGTATAAGCTAGTTTGTCCACCGCAGGCCGTCAATGGGAAGTCATGTGACGTCGCAGTACTATAAAGAACTATAGCCGCTGTCCACCTCTCGTCCATCGTCCCGGTCGCCGAAATGACGTCCCGTTGACAGGCTGGGGGCGGTGGACTAACGCCCTTAAGAATTGATTTTCGCTTTTGATCAAATCGCTGAAACACGTGTATAATAAGTCATTATACAAATTTTCACAGACCTGCAGATGTTTACTAATTTGCAAACCCCATTAGGGGTTGATTTTACAAAACGAATGAAACACGTAGTTATTTCATTAATGTAAGTTTAAAAGCCGAATACGAAATTTCACAAGCCTAACTTTAATAAACAATAAAAAAAAATCTGACGGAGTTTCAAACAAACTTAAACCCCTATTTTACCCCTCAAGGGTTTGATTTTCCAAAAATGAAGCACGTGTTTCGTTATAAAGCCATAAAGCCAAATAATAAAATTTACAGATGTAATTTCAAAACTAATGGAGTTCCATACAATCTTTGACGCTCTTTTTCACCCCTTTAGGCGTGGAATTTTCAGAAATCCTCTCATATCGATTCCTACATTACGTAAGGAATACATTCTCAAAATTTCACGTTTCTACGTTTCAGCTGTGCGTTCATCAGTCGGTCAGGCCAAGATTTTTTTTTACCTATGAAGATAACGGTTAGACTCACACTATAGCAACACTGCAGCGGAGAGGCGCTGCGCGGTGTGTCCTTAAGAATGTTATTTCCACTGTTTCTAAAGAACAACATCGCACTACAGCAGCTCTGCAGCGGAGGCGGCACGGCACAGAAACCACAGTAAATAAAGCATACAGCGAGACCTCTAAGCGGTTTTCGCGGTGCTCTCAGTAGCGGCTGCCGCGATCAGACGAGTAGACGTGGGTCGTATGACGAGTGGTCGCGATTTACGTCTATCTCACCTGCGCCAAGACACTATCGTCCGCGATCTTTTTAAAAATTCCACGATCGTATTCCCACACTCCCAGCTAAACTTGAAAGGTAAGAATCATTTATTCTTTCCAGTTTTTTAGGGTGCTTAAGCTGATCGTGAAGTCAAATGTCCAAGATGGCGACTGGAAATAAATTCATTTCCGCGCGCCGCCTGCAGCGTCCCTAGCGCTCCCAAGATAAACCATAGCAATACTCATTCAAATGACTAACCACAAGGCCAAATAGGATGTCTTTTAAATCTGAATAGTACTCTGTACTTTAGTCGCAAGCCCGCAATTTTTTTTTCGGTGGCTCTCGTAACATTACTTACTAGTACCTACTTATTTTATTTGTTAACGAGTTATTTTTATTCGATTGCTTGATCATTTACTATATAACCAATTAAATAATAATAAAATACTATAACTACAATACTACTACAAACTTTAAGAGTGATAGACAACCCTAGCGTTCTAATGGAGCGTAGGTGTAACTTTAACAATTAGGCTTAGTTTCCATACTGTATACATATTTTTACTGTGCAGAAACAGAGAGAAGGCGCCGCGCTGCGCTCCTCCGCTGCAGTATTATTATCGGGGTTCGAGAATATATATCAATAGATATATACCATGATATATATAATTTTTATTTATTTATTAACTTTATGCACAAAAATATTGTACAAAGGCGGACTTAATGCTAAAAGCATTCTCTTCCAGCCAACCTTTGGGTGATGTAACATAAAATTATATAGGTGCAGATTGTTGACAGCTAATGCTAGTTATTTCAGATGAATACAATAGAATAAAAAATATATATATACACACATAGGTACGTATACTTAAAAACATAACATACATACAAATATACATAACTATACTCAAATACATTACTTACATAAAAATACATATACCAACTTAAATACATTACATACATACAAATAAACATATAGTTAAATTCATAACATACAGACATTCGTAACAGTTTATGTGGCTAACGTTGAGATTCAGCTAAACCATCGAGTAACAGTGTACGAACTTTCAGCTTGAAATTAAAGCGATTAGAAGCCATTCTGATTTCGGGGGGCAATGCATTCCAGAGTAGAACAGACTGTACAAGGAAGGAGAATCCGACGAATCCAGAAGAATGAGCAGGACATAAAAGAAGCATATTGTTGGAAGAACGAAGCTCTCTACCATGGCTGGAGCACAAGTATTGAAAATTAGAAGATAAGTAAGAGGGGCTACTAGGAGAGTTAGGAATAGAATAGAGAGTAGTGAGAACGCGCAAACTACGGCGCTGAGATATAAGTATATCAATAAAAAATGGTTTGATGTTTTTTTAGTTAATTTTGCCCGATCAAGAAGAAATTTTATGTTAAGGTTTCATTTGTCTAATTTTAAGTATCTAATTAAATAAAACATTAAAATCATTTTAGTTTTTTTTTAGATGCAGCGGTAGCCTAATGGCTAAGGCATCGGTCTCGTAATGATGTGGTTGCGGGTTCGAATACTACCTATTATACTACGGACATGAACCCACTCCTTAGCTGGAGGGGTTAACAAGAGTAATGGGTGACTCAATCCCACATTTCTAGTTATACAAACATTATGGTGTATGTAACACTTATTTATGCAAATAGTAACTAATTATAAAACTGAAACAATTATTGCATTAACTTAGCACCGTGCTAGAAACTATTGTTTATGAATAACAGTCTTTTAAAGTCTACAACAACAATAATTTTAATTAGTCTTCAAATTCTCATAACTTCGGTTCGAAAATATACGATATTTATTATAAATATCAAAATATCGGATATTTATTTTATTTATCAAAAGTTTGATATATATCCATTTTGTATGATTGCCATATTATTATTTTCAAACCTGGCCCATTGGATACCGTCCTTTGTACATAATGAGCCAATTCCATTTTAATATATATGTCGGAGAATTATTAAAACGCTAATTTATTTCCATTGACCTAGTATCTGTTTTGATTAAAAAGAAAGTCTATTGACTCATTTAAACATGGCCGCCGCAAGATGGCGTGTGTTTAGTTTGAGTGCCGGTAGTGAGGCAGTGAGTCTAATTCAGTCAGTCATAATCGTGCGGTCGTAGCGACAACACGTCTATCAATAGACGTCGCTATTTTTATAGGCGTATGTGCAAAGTGCTAGTGTGGTTATAAGGCCACCCTGACGCTTCGACATATATTTAGACCCTTAACATAACATTTACGACGATAATTTTAAAACATTTAGGCGCCAAAACAATCTTGATTGAATTTGTGAAATCTCTTGTTTGTAAAACGAATAAAAAAAAGTTACAGGTCTCTCAAATATAGTTGGCTCATTGATGGACTGGTCACCCTACCTGGCTGTTTTCTTCTCATTTCATGAGCCTGATAATCCAGAGATGGGACAGTAAATACACACATAATAATTTGAATAGCAACAAATAATTAAATTGTAGAAATACAAAGAAGACAATGCTCAACTCCTGACAGGATGCTACAACTGTGAGGAAGAAATTCTTAGAATAAAAGAGAAGGTACACAACTTACAGAATTGTATGTCCAGAACTACAGAATAAGTAATAGTACTACAGTCCAAAAATTATAATGAAGTTTATTCAAGGTCTCTGAGTCGCAACACTGAATGGCAACTTGATCTAAATAATATCTTCTACAACTCACAACGTCATCTGATCCCAAACTAAGCAGAGCTTCTACTATGGGAACCAGACAACTGATATACCTACCTACATACTTATATATTTCTAAATACATACATATTGTAGATAAATTACACCCAGACACAGAATAAACCATCATGCTCATCACACAAAGTTTCATCCTGGGTGGACGAACCCACAAACTCTGGCTTAGCAGTAAGACTCACTAGCCACTGGACCAACAGGCCAGTCTAGGCCATGAGGGACATAAGGACTATAATTTCTCTATATCAAATAATTAGAATAGGCATCAAACAGTAATGCAACTATACTATGCAACCTCTTTAAAAATGGTTCTCAACCAGTGGTCCACAGGAATCAAAAAATCGTCTACGAACTTCCAAATTTCGCATACATTGGCTTAAAATCAAATTGATTCAAAATTACTAAAATAGCAAGCAAGTTATATTGAGGCTTTGGAGAAAGTTTTTGTTGTAAGATTGATTTAGTGTAGTGAACTCTTCAAATAATAAAAGTTGGGGAGGGACCTGTCGAAGAAAAGGTTGGGAGCCATTGCTCTATAGTGAATTATAAGGTGAAAAAGGTTTGTTGCACCAAAAACTTAAATTACTTAATGGGGGATTTAACTACTATCAAAATAAAATATATTTTATTATCCATGCAATAATATATGTCATAAAGTGTTCTGAAAAAAAATATACATCTTTAATTTAACATGTTTTTTAATTTTTAATCATAAAATAAGTATTAAAAGTAAATTAATTGACCTTAAAAAAGTCACATGCTAGTATTTCATACAAACTTGTAAGGAACAGGTAGTGTTTTAGGTTTGTTAAAAAGATACTGAATTGACTTCTGTCAAATACCCTATATATATATAAAAACTTTAAATTAATTAATGAATAGTATTAAAAAAGAGTCAAAAGTTAGAAAAAATTAAAAGTACCTAAAATTAATTGTAAATTGTTAAACAAATACAAAAAAATGCAGACAGGTTTGCACTCTACAAAAAGCAAACTATTGCCAGCGGGCATACATATACACAGGAGCTTAAAACACTACATTTTTGAAAAAAAAGACAACTCCCACAGTATGGTACAAGCCCAGTGTCACAGGGGACTTTACAAACATACAAGTCACAGACACAAAGTACACCTAAACTAGGAACAACAATTTGTGGATCACACAAAGTGGTGTCCCGTGTGGGAATCAAACCCACAACCTTTTGCGTAGCAGTCGGGCACACTCCCACCACGCTACAGAGGCAGTCAAACTACCTTGCACTCCCATCTAACAACTCATGCTTAGAAACACAGCTATACATTACCAAATATGGGGAAGTCTCTAGGAAAGTTGCAAGGGAGAACAATTAACTTCTCTTATTAAAAATACCCCATGCCACAATTGTTTTTACTCATAATGGTCCAACTATTTTTTTTTTTGTTTTTATGTATCTCCAAACTGTCTGTCTTCCTCTGTTTTTTCTGGTCCATTTAATTAGGTATCCTAAATATCCCTTAGCATAACACCAGCACCATATGTCTTGCCGCCAATTTCATTTTTTTTTTTTAATTTGGGTTTTTGTTTTTATCTGGTTTTACTTTATTAATTAATTGTTGATATTCATAATATTATTTCCCTATTGCAAACCTCAAGCTACATGCCCTTCGTTATCAAATTTCACTACAAAACGTAGGTAATGGACAGATAAATAGCCGAAAGGTAGTAGGTACCTACAACTACCTAAGTACTATAAAATAAGTTTTATTACATTTTGCACCTACCTTATTTGTAGAACTTAGACGTTAGATTAATGTTAGCAATTTGTAATAGTCTATGGAGAATACATAAAATTTCTACTATAATATCTATCCAGTTAGCTAGTGTTATCCATAGATTAAACAGATATAACTGGTAGTGATAACATAACTTGTATTCATAAGCGTTCGCGACAACTTCAACCTGTACCCACAGAGTAAGTAAAGTAATCACTTCGCCTGTACCTACTTGTCAAATTTGTCAACAAAAACTCCCAAGTCGGATAGTGTAATACTTGAACCACAGATAATTTAATACTATACTAGTATGACTTCAATCACGATTGATTTGCTGGCATTTTTTAATAAGTTTCGTTTTATTTAAAAATCAGGGTCTTTAATATAGCTACTCTAAATTATAAACATAATAATAATAATATTTACACTACCTATGTACAAATTACTACATAAAATAAAATTAAAACAAGCAGGCGTCATAGAATTCCTCCGCATCGCTATCGACCGGCACCGTGCCCAGAAGGCTGGCAGCATTGCCGCGTTGTATAGCAATGCTGATTCGCTGAGCGAAGTACAGGCCAGCCTTCTGGTCACGTGAAGCGTCGATCAGGAGTTTACTTAAAATTTTATAAAAAGATCGTGCACTCGGGCCCCATGATCCTAGCGTTTCGACTCCAAACGGCTCAAAAACATAATCTCCGACAAGATTATTGTATTTGCGCCGTTTGGTAGCCTCCGCCGATGCGGCAGCAGCGCCGGCACATCCCGCTGTACCTGAAAGGTGTGACGGCGCAAGGGTGTCAACGCAGGTTGCGTCCCACACCAAGGGCCGACCCATCTTCCAAGGTAACAACGACATACCATCCGGTCTCTTCCCATCGCCACGCACCAGCCCCACGGGTTCCCGTATAGCTGGTACACCGGCGGTGACAAGAGCCCGGCGGATTATGTCGTTGAGGTTGGCGTGTCGCGAGATGCGGCCTGCGCTCCTACCGCATGAAAGGCCATGGTGTCCGAGACTGTCGACAGCTTCACCACAGTGGCACCGATGCGGAGAAATACACGGCGCACCTAGTCGTAGGCAAGTCGCAATACGGAAGGTTGTGTCATCCAACATAGTGCCTATGTTAGGTGACGGGAGCGCCTGAACCCAAAGGCCCGACTCCCACTCTCCCACAGCCAACAAACGCGCACGCTCTGCAACATTGGAAGATGTACTAAATAACCTTTCTCTTACTATGCTGCAGAGCGGCCCGTCCCATTGCCTCTGAGAGAACAGGTTAGCCGGAAGCTCAATGTTCGGACAAGCCATTTTCCAAGCGTTCACTGCGTCGGTCTTACATGATACTTCAGAATCAACCAGTGTATGTCTTAATATTTTCCTGGTTAACTCTTCCGCGCTATAGACCGAGGACAGGAACGCTGGTAAACTAATATCTGAAATTTTGCGAACGCCGAGCCCGCCCAAGCGCACCGGTAAAGAGGCTTGCTGCCAGGCTCGGTCGTTCAAGGATACATTTAAAATTTGACTTAGCGTGTCTTTAATAATTTGGTCCATTTTTCCTAAAAGTGTTCTATTTTTCCAAAAAGGGCTAGATCTAAGTGCATGGGTAAATTTAGGGACAAAAAGGCAACTCCGAATAATTGTGAAAGCTGAATGGATATTAATTTTGAGCAGCCGGTCAGACATCTCATTAAAATTTTGAATTTTTTCCTCTATAAACGAATCATGACCCTGAACTAAAACCGGCGACCCAAGGAGGCGGAGGGAATGCCTTTCTAAAATTTTGATATTGGGTGCCAAAGAATTAAATTTGGATATTGTGGTCTGTTTGTCAATGTTGTCGTTTATGAAAATTTCGCATTTGTTTGTGTTAAGCTCCAGTCCTATCAATCTAAATTGTTGTATTAAAAATTTTAAATCTTGTAAAACTGTTTCCACGTCCCCTCCAAGGGTACCATCATCCAAATACCAAACGTTTAATTTAGAGTCTAACCGTCGAATAAGGGGTTGAATGGCTAAGCTGAAAATGGCTGGTCCGAGGGGGTCACCTTGTTGACATCCAACGGCCGAATGTAACAAGTTGTCTTTAAATAATAATTTTGTAGGACGCCTATAACACTGCCAAAGATATTTAAAAATTTTTGGGGTTTCTAATTTAGCTTCAGTCAACAAGGTGTCCCTACTCACTGAGTTGAATGCGTTCTTTAAGTCAACCTTCAGTATGACTTCTCCCTCCCCCCTGTCAACATAAGTCGACAGGGCGTGTATGGCAGCCTCGCAGCCGCCTTTCGATCCAAAGCCTAGTTGGATTGGCTGGAATTTGTTGATACTAGTATTATATTAAATCTACGACAAATTTATATAGTGGTCGTTTAGTGGAGAAAACAAATTAAGTCGAATGGGTGAAGGTACTAAGTTGATTACTGACATCTATTTCTTTATGCCTAGTTTACACGTATTAAGTGGTTAAGTCGTCAACTAAATTTTAACTGAATTTTAATTAACTTACTGATAAGTAGCTGTTTACACGTGTTATGCTTATCCGTTTAGTTCATAAAATCGTAATGGACGACCAAGAGGGTGTTGAAGTTCTAAATTATGTAATCTACACTAATAATAAAAAGAGGAAAGATTTGTATTTTTGTATGTACCTATCGAATAAACTTAAAAACTATTGGACCGATTTTGAAAATTCTTTGACCATTAGAAAGCTACATTATCGGGGGACCTATACATTATTGTTAAAGAAAGTAGAGATCTCTACGAAAACAATGTCGTTTTGTATGTAACTCAAGGTACAAAAATTACGATTTGACACCCCGTTGATGACCTAGGTTTTATTAAACGACTTTCTTAAAATGAAACCTAGCTAGATCGATTTATCGCCCCCGAAACCCCCTGAGTACTAAATTTCATGAAAATCGCTGGAGCCGTTTCATAGATTCAGATTATATATAAAAATATATTTAAATTTATTTAAACAAGAATTTTTCGTTTGTAGGATCCCGTCCAAACAAGAACTAAATGTCAAAATTTCCCGCTCATCGCCCCGCGCAGTGTACGGGAGGGTGGGTTATTAACCAAAAATAGAATCAATTCCATTCCACTTGCTCACATAACCACTAAATCGTAACTTAACACTTGTGACTTAAGAGGTATTAAGTGGCTGTTAAAATTTAAATAATCTGTAACTTGAACCTCATCTTTTTGGCCTAAAGATGACGACAGTGGCGGAGTAATGTCTCGATTTACGCACGACAGTGGCGGAGTAATGTCTCGATTTACGCACGACGGCGACGTTACAAACCTCTCATGTTTCAATTGTACTTGTAACTAAAATTTATTAAATTATTATAGTACAGGATCCTTAGAGCATATTGAGCTGGAACTATCATAGTAGCTTCGTTTTGACGAGACGTCTAACTTGATACGGCAAAATTTATACAGTGGTACGTTAGTGGAGAAAATAGATGTTAACATGTCTAACGGGTAAATATAGAAGTTTAATAAGAACTATTGTTTTACTTCAGTCTTTGGATAATTACAAAATACAGGTCCCAAAACTATGCCACACAAAGGGAAATGTTTGCCATTTGGGAGGAGTTCGATCGCAAAAAATCTCGTGTCACGGAGATTTTTATTTAAAAGATTAGGAGGACACTTTGGTTAAACCATTATTTTTGTAGGGTCGCCATTTTTTTTAAGTGCATTTTGAAATTACATAAAGATTGGAGTAATGCCTAGTTTACACGTATTAGGTAAGTGGTTAAGTAATTAACTAAATTTTAAGTGACTTCCTGTTAAGTAGCTGTTTACACGTGTGAAGCTTATCCGTTTAGTTCATAGAATCATAATGGACGACGAAGAGGGTGTTGAAGTTCTAAATTCTGTAATCTACACTAATATTATAAAGAGGAAAGATTTGTATTTTTGTATGTATCGAATAAACTTAAAAACTAGTCGACCGATTTTAAAAATTCTTTGACCTAAAAGCTACATTATCGGGGGAGCTATATATAAAGAAAGTAGAGATCCCTACGAAAACGACATTAATGTAACTCAAGTTATAAAAACTACGATTTAACGCCCGTGTGAAGCCTGCCCCGGCTTCACACGGGTAAATAAATTATTGATAAAGTAAAATATGAAGTTGCCATTAATATCTTGAACCTAGATGACCTAGGTTTTATTAAATGACGCTTTCTTAAAATGAAACCTAGCTAGATCGATTTATCGCCCCCGAAACCCCATGAATACTAAATTTCATGAAAACCGCTGGAGCCGTTTCCGAGATTCAGATTATATATATACATATATATATATATATGCACAAGAATTTCTCGTTTATAGGTATAAGATTTGCCACCTTGCCATTATATCTATTATTTTTTTCAAAATCTTTCGAAATCAATCAAAATAATTAAACATAGGCAAAAGCTTCAAACTAAATTATTTGCTCCTGTCCAAACAAGAACTAAATGTCAATATTTCCCGCTCATCCCCCCGCGCGCGGTGCGGGAGGGTGGGTTACTTAACCAAAAATAGAATCAATTCTATTACACTTGCTCACTTAACCACTAAATCGTAACTTAACACTTATGACTTAAGAGGTATTAAGTGGCTTAAACAGGTACTTAATACCTCTTAAGTCATGTCACGCTGCAATTTAGTTAACATTAAGTTAAAATTTAGTTAATTACTTAACCACTTAATACGTGTAAACTAGGCAATAAACTAGTGTTACACATCATGTGTAATACATAATAATAATTAATACGCAATATCATAGTTATGTCCAATTAAAAAAAAAAAATATATAAATATTTTGAATATCGAAGTTCATACACCCATATCAATTAAACCCGGTAAATCATTGTTGGTTTTTCTGAAAGTATATATTAATGTCTACATAAATCAGTAGTTTTCATCTTGGCACAACAAAATTTGTAGCGATATTAAATTCCATAGTCACTTGAACAATCGCCTTTAATTGATTTTATGGTTTTTAGTTTTATGTTATTTCAATGTTATGTACTAACCAATCGTTTGTGACATTTGTGAATTGTTTTACTATAATTCAACAACATATGGGTGATTAGCATAATCTGGCGTATTGTATAAATTTAGGATGTACTAGGCATATTTTGTAATAGTACTTATCGATATTTCTCGACTTTAAGACATCTCGTCACTAGCTTACATAAACACTGATATATCAAAAATCGTCACACGTCAATGAGCTCTTTGTTCGTCTACTAGTATATCCTAAGTTTATGGTTTCTACACAGTTCTACTAATCGTTTTTCAGTGTTGTATTTACAAACCTACCTAATGTGTGTGTAAAATTGTGTATTTAAAATTAAAAATTATTAATAGGCCTAAACTGATCTCTACGAATGGCTGCAAGCCATTGTTTTAAATGTATTTTACCCTTAAGGTTAATATCAGTGCATCGCGGCCGATCGCAAGCCGCGCGCGGCTTACGACAAGCGGCTGACGCGCGCGGTCGATACAACAATAGTCAGAGTGCGCGCGCAGTCTACGTCAGTCGTCGGCCGCGCGGGTCTATCGCAGACCTCGGAAATGGCGCTATACATTCTCATACTCTGAGTATTGTCGCGTCGGCTGCGCGCATCAGACGCTTGTCGTAAGCCGCGATGCACGGAAATTAACTTTTAGAAAACATATGACATCTCATTTTTTTGAGCTCATAGGAACTGCATCACATTGTGGCATTTCGATTTATACTTATTGTACTTATTTAATTTTATTGAAAAACGCAAATAAGATAAACACGAAAATATAGGCGCATTGACACTTTTGACAGGTTTCTGGACCTAACGTCTTAGTGCTGCCGCCTAGGATACCCATATCCAAGAGGATGGTGGGTCTATGGGATGGTAGAGGGTCTTGTTCATAATGCCGGCTAAAACTCTCTCTATAATGCATCTCTTTTGTTTACACGGGCGCAATCTACAATATAGGTACATCTATTGTACATTTCTTGAGCCATTAAATCGCTACTCGCTTCTCGCTCATCGCCGTTAGTTATTGTTGGGACAGGTGCCTAAGGAACCTATCCCACCAAAGGCGAGAAAGCGGTGATGATTTTATCGCTCAAGAAAAATAGATTATAATTATTAGATTCCGTGTAAACAAAAGAGATACAGATATTGATAGTTGGTCGCTAACTGTTCACATTGCCGCAGCAAATACTCGCTCTATACTACATCTCTTTTGTTTACACGGACGGGATCTACAATATACATCTATTGTACGTTTCTTGAGCGATAAAATCGCTACTTGCTTCTCGCTCATCGCCTTTGACAGCCACGCCAATAACGAAAATCTGTGTTCCCCACGCCAAGCGTCAAATTCCTCCTTCCGTACCTACAAAATAATAGGCACGGATAAACTATATATCGATAAAACATCGATACATTTTACTTCTGCATGGTTTACAAATAAAAATTGCTTTAAACCATTGAATTGTATTTAATTTCACCCATGGTTCACTTTTTTTCCAACTTAGCAAAAGAGAGAAAATAATCCCAGAAATTACAGCGTTAGTTAAGAGAAGACTTTATAAATTATAACAAAAAAGTAATTCAAATATGTTTAGTAACAAAGTCACTTCCTTAATCTCATTTGTGACGACATTCACTGACGTTATAAGACGTCACAGGCGTGGCTAGCACTGCGCTTACAAACTTTGCCGCCTCTGAGTTAGATATGGTATAACATTGTAGTGAGTTGTTGTAAAAGTTTTAGCAATACCGAAACTATTTATTGGTATCGATACAAATAATGGGTTTTGAAACTATTTATTTTACTAACTATGTATAATATTAGCCACACCGTGTCATGCCGTCCGGGGCGTCTTAAGCACGTTTTCATTTGACGTCCATACACGTCCCTGGTGGTCAAAAGGTTAAGATATCACTTAGGAATCAGTCTGTTAGTCAAATGTAATCAATCATTTTTAAATAAAATAAAAAAATGATGTTTTAAACATGTTTTAATATTTTTTTCATTACAAAATTAAAAACTATGCTCTGATCTTATTAACCTTATAATCTATCTCACAATAGGAAGGTACACGTTGAGCGTGCTTAAATTAGTTTATTTTTTTCAATGCCAAATTAAGAAAATTTACTTAAGTTCCTATATTGTTATTGTCCTTATGATCTGTACCATAAAGTATTACTACCGTGACACCCGGCTTGATTGGTACATACATGGTAATAAACTAACGTTAAAAAAGTAGATTTATGTATCGATGCTATTCACATTGAAGTTGAGTCGCTTCTTCAGCTTCTACAAGTTTTCGTACCTCGTACAGGTCTATGTCACCCGTCGCTATACAATCCGTGATTTCAATATGGAGCAGTTTAACTTTGTTTTCCATGGCGAACTGCAACATATCAGTCACGTTATCAATTGTCAGTGAAAAACGCAACTCCTTTAGACTACGTAGTTTCAAGTCTTCTATTAAATAACAGGAAGACAAAAGTAAGAGTTGTTTTAAACAGTCGACTTGCTCATTTTGTTTTTCAGGAAGTTTTCCCAAATACATATAATTTTTCAAATGTTGCAACATTTCTTTAGATGTGCCGGGGACGTCGATGACTCCTTCAGATGTCTCCTTCCATTGTCCAGCTAACATCGTCTTAAACACAGAACTGTGAGCGGCTAACACTACTTTATGAAAGGGAACTGAACCGTCCTCTCCACGCAACATGAAGTCAGTTAGTTCAGCGTCATTGTAAATAGTGGCATACGGACTCAATTGATCTGTGCTTATTTCAACAGTGACTTCTTTTTTAATGTTATTCGATATAGTAGAAGGACAATACACTGCTCCGACGTGATCTGTACGGACTCTCATCACAGCTGTACCCATCTCGTCCATAACTTCCCAATGAGTATATGTGACGATGTAGTTCACTTTATCGGACGGGATTTTCTTAGAAATTTTTATGAAATAGTAGTTTTTAGAGTCATTGTAATATGTCATGCCTACTCTCCATTTAAATATCACCGAGCCGCCAATAGTAATTACATTCCATGATGTTCCACTGCAACTCTCTATTTGAACTCTAACAGAGTTACTTGTCCGACTCAAGACTTCGGCCATTGTCTGAAAAGAAGCAATAGGTAAAAATAAGTAAGTTTATTTGTAAAGTAATGCTTCTGAGGGACCATCCATGATTTACGTAAGAAAGTATCTAATTTATCAATATTTATTACGGTAGGTATAGCGGATAGAAATGAAAAACAGAATTTTGAACACATTAACAAGAGAGTGCGTTGTTCTACGACGCGTTTTTTGGCTATATTTTTAGATTTTACCTACGAATAATAAATTAGCACTGCGCCGGAGCGTGCTCGTTCGTGCAACCGAACCTTTTGTACCTACTCACTACAGTCATTATTAATACTCAAAAAGTGTTCAACTTAGGGTACGTTTTGAGAAATGACTTGATTCGTTAAATTTATTAAAATATCAAATATGCATACTGCGAGCATGAACATTCGATACCTACGTCACGTATTCTGGGTGTAATTTATCTATAATATGTATGTCTTTAGAAATATTTATGTAGGTATGTATATCAGTTGTCTGGTTGCCATAGTACAAGCTCTGCTTAGTTTGGGATCAGATGACGTTGTGCGAGTTGTCCCAAGATATTATTATTATGTATGTCGTTTCCATATCACGGGACTATGGAGTCCCGGTCATTTGGGAGGCGTGCGTGGGGCCGAAGCCAACACGTAGAGGCCCGTTAGACACTTTAATCTAAAGGCTATGTGACACAAACCGGCGAATATCGTTGTATACACTATAGAAATGTACCCAACGACATTCCCCGGTTAGTGTAAAAACTATTGTCAAAAAGTGGTAGCTAAGAAACTGGGTTATGGAGGTGATATGTTAGTGGAATGGTTAACTGGTACTATTGAAGGACTATGGCACCTGCCCTGCAAACACATGGTAAAAACACACGGACAAATGGGCAGGCGGTGACTCGCCACTCACTGGGTGGGCCCCCTTCTGGCCGCCACAGGCATACAGCCAAACAGGCGACAGGGAGCAACATGGGTGTGAGCAGCTTGGGGTGTCGAGCGGTGCGGCGCCGGTTTCACCATCACGAAGATGGCCCGTGAGCGGGTTTCCCCGTAGTTATGCCCTTGAAAATGACACTTCCACCCCCGAGCATACAAGCTCTGGCGACCTCCCTCTGGCCGGCCGGTTAAGGCAAGCCAGAGTTGAGAGTCCTGCGGGCGCTCTTGGTTTTCCACTCCCGCCGGCCAGTGAAGGCAAGCGGGAGACGAGGCCCTGACCGACTCTCTGAGGCATCGGGACCGCAGTGTCGCCACGCACATTCAGCTCGCCACAAAGCTGCCCTGCGGTTTGTGTACTCTTATTTCACCCTCATGAGACATTTTTTATTGGTGTCATAAGGATTTCATTTATTATTATTATTGGATATTTTGTAATTATATACTTATAGTACATAATTACAAAATATCCATTTCAAGTGTACCAAGTGTTACAGAAAATATGTACCAAGGTTTATAATAATTCTAAACGTGGTCGTTTTTGGCTTGCAACTTAACGCGCAGGCTTTAAATATACATAATACTAGCTGTCCCCGTAGTGCCGTGTGGTGCCGGCTTAAGAATAGTACCACCCCATCTCTACCCGTGGGTGTCGTCAAGGCGACTAAGGGATTTCACCCCGGACGACGGGCAGCAGCGTCCTCTGCGTATTTAAAGCCTTACTGCGATCGCCAACCCGCTCGCCAAGCGTGGCGATTATGGCAATTACCCCCAGGATCTACATACTAGTAGGTTCTACTGGGGAGACCCGTGCCCAGCAGTGGGCCATCGTATGGGTTGATATGTAGCTGTCCCGGTGAACTTCGTCTCGACTCTTTTTTTTTGTAAATCGGGTTCAATTGTGTATCTAAACCATCCTCCAATCCCCTTGAACTCACACAAAAAAAATCATCAAAATCGGTCCAGCCGTCTAGGAGGAGTTCAGTGACATACACACGCACACAAGAAATATATTATATAAAGATGATTCAATAATTTGTTACAAATTAATAAAATAAGAGTAAAAACCACTATCACACAATTTACGATTTTGGTAGTTTATGGAGAAGTAAGTATTTTTCGTTTCCGTTATTTCGTTTTATATAGGTACTAAATGCCTATAAATATAATCATTATTTTTTAAGACATGGAGATTTATCAAAGTCCCAATATATGCCCAACAGACGGCAGTGGACAAATAAAAAATGGCAAGAGCTGGCGGAGTTGTTAAACAGCCAAGGGATAGGCGAATACCGAAGGAAAGTGGCTGAAAGTAAGTTTTAGTTGGCACAAAATTTATAAGCTTTTCATACTTCTTTATTCACTATTTTAAGCGTTGTAACCGCAATTATTTTATTTTCTTTGCATAAGGTTTGGAACTCAAAAAAAAAAAAATGAAAAAAGAAAGCGCAACGCGAAGATTTCCTTTGTAGGTACCAAATTTTAGTAAATTGTTTTTAAGTGGTTCGTGGATACAACACCATCCATTACAGAGCCTCAAGCAAATCTTAAAAGGGGTGAAATGGCAATCCAAATTTAACGCGGGTGAAACTGCAGGCGGAAGCTAGTTCCCTATATAACGTAGGCATACGATAAAAAGGGTTTTTTTGGAAATTCATCCTCTAAGGGGGTAAAATGGTGGTTGTAAGTTTGTATAAAACTGCATCAGTTTTAAAGTTATTATTTAATATATCTCTATTTGATTTTAAAATAATGAAAAGTATTTTAGCGTTTTTGAAAAATCAATCCCGAAGAAAGTAAAACAGGGGTTGTAAGTTTGTATGAAACCCTGACAGTTTTGAAGTGAAACCATTCCCATAAATTCCAAAATATTCAACGTTAAGGGTAGACACTAACATTTAAACTTTCGCGTCGCATAATTATAACTATTTATTATATAGGAATTAACGCGCATTGTTTACCTTAAAATTGCTTGACGTTTCGACCAGGTTGTACCGGCCGTGGTCACAAGCGGACTGACACAGCGATGTTGATGATGATGGGCTACCTAAGATACACAAACCCAACGTCGTCACGTCGTCTATGACGTCGAATTGCCTGTCCCACTTGCGACTTGGCAAAACACGTTGCGTCTGTATTACAGCCACTTGTGGGAAGTGAAAGATTCGCGCCACTTCGTCCAGATTATAGAAAATTTCAAATTGGAACCGGGAGACATAATAATGAGTTTTGACGTTGAGTCACTGTTCACCAACGTTCCGATTAAGAAATGTCTGGATGTAGTGAGAGATAGACTGAGTGACAACGAGCTACCGTTTAATTATATTGATCTGCTGAATCACTGTTTGGAAGGAAATTACTTCCTCTTTCATTGTCAATATTAACAAGTGTCGCAATGGGGAGCCCAATAGCCCCGGCACTAGCTAATCTCTGGATGGAGCATTTTGAAGAGAAGGCATTAACTCTGGGTCCACCAATGATCAAACTGTGGAAGAGGTAGGTACGTAGATGACGTGTTTGCTGTCGTCAGAGGAAGCCAACATGATGTGGATCAGTATATATACGGGACCACCTTAACGGGATAACCTTAATTCCATTCATCCGAAGATGAAATTCACATGTGAAATGGAGACGGATAGATCGTTGTCATTACTGGGCACTTCAAAGGATATTATACCTCTGCAGACGCCAGGTGTCTACAAAACTGATTACAGCTGCGGTAGTTCGTACATTGCGAACTATAGCGGAAAGGCTAAAAGAACACATCGCAGCAGTGAAAAACCGGCAAACGAACAAATCGGCAATTGCAGAACACATACTGCAATCGAACACCAATCACTGGATTGAGTTTCATCGTCCACAAACCCTCTCCACAGACCGCAATTTTTATTCACAAATTGTGCGTAAAGCGATTGAAATTAAAAAACATAAAACTTTCAATCGGGAAGAGGGCTTCAAACTATCCGTGCCGTGGAATCCAATGATTCGTAAAACACAATTAGTTCGCAGTCGGTTAACATGGACACAATCAGTGTAGTGTGCAGTGACCCTAACCACAGATAATATAATACTATACTAGTACCCTAACTAAACCAAACAAAAAGTGAGGGTAGATGAAGATTCATCGGCCTGACGGAGTCTTAACATCGCTGCGACAGTCCGCTTGTGTCCACGGCCGGTGCAACTTGGTCGAAACGTCAAACAATTTTAAGGTAATCAATGCGCATTAATTCCCGTATAATAAATAGTTAAGGATAAATTAAGCGAAACATGTATCGGCTCTCTCAAAAATGTATATAGAAAACCTAAATATTAGGACACGAAAAAAATTGTGTCACTATAGTTCGTAAAATATAGCTTGATACCTGTGACGTTTGTCAGAATGACATGTAATAGGTATGGGACGTCTTTCGTATTTTATCGATATTTATATGGAATGAGTTTATTAAAAAAAATACATTTTAACGATATTGAAAGAAAGAAAAAAGGAAATGAAAGATGAATTTGAAGGTATTTAAAAGTTTAATTGTCAAATGGTGTACAGCCGAGATCAACTTCCAAGTCGAATTCTGATTCATCACTGGAGCAGTCCTGTAGATTAATAATTAATTCTTGATCGCATATGTTGTCAAATTGAATATCGCGCTCCCAATCTTTTTGAATCACATTTTTTGTCTTATCAACTACCTTTTTCCAATCATCAGCATTTACATGTACACAAGCTTCATGTAGTAATGTCAACATTTTGTTCGCTGTAAAAGGCGGTGCTACATTATGTCTGGCAGCGTAACCTAGAAAAAAAAGGTATTCGATCAAACAAAAAACCTACTACATTCTTTGTAAGCTTTTTATATAATTATGTTTTTTTAGATTATACGAACCTTTGACTTGAGCCCAGATTAGTTCTATTGCATTGTAATGGCAATGATATGGTGGTAAACGGATGACGGTGTGGCCCATTTCCTTTGCAATTTCGTCTATAATATATCTTGGAGTGGGGGGCTTATGAATGCTTACTAATCTTAGCAATTCTTTCTTGAGCATGCTGTTGTCGGCTTTTACTCCTTTGTTTTGCAGCCAAGTAATAATTTCAATTTTACGATTGCTTGTCGTAGGCGCCTTATCTTTTTGTACTGAATGATACGGAGCGTTGTCCATCAGAATAAAATGTGGTTCACTCAAATTATTTAGAAGAGTTAGAAACCACTCCTTAAATTTTGTAAAATCCATTTCTTCATGGTACTCTGTTGTTTTTACTGATTTAAACGCCAGTAAACAATTGGGCACAAAACCAGACGATGTCCCCGCATGAGTAATTATTAATCTTTGTCCTTTGCCTTCGGGCACCTTGGTGGTAGACTCCGCTTTATCGTCTGTCCACGATCTTGAAACAGTGTGGTTTGCGTTGAGCCATGTTTCATCAAGAAAAACCACTTTATTCCAATCTGTTATATTTTTGACTTTGCGCAAAAAGTCAATTCGGGTCAAAGCAATGTCTGTTCGCTCCATTAAAATTTTTCTTTTATCGCTTTTCTTATAAGCAAAGCCGATTTTTTTCAATATTTTGGACAACGATGGTGGACTTCCTTTAAATAAATCCGCGTCTTTAAGCGAAACGGATACTTTTTTTAACGTGGGAAATTCACCACGTGCGTAATACGCATATATATGATTTCGAATTGCGGCAGCATCAAAGTCGTCAATTTCGGTGACTGGCGAAACTCTCTTCCTTTTTTTATTAGGAGTCGATAATATTTTACCTCCCTCATCTTCGGCCACCATCTCCTTTGACGATTCTCCATACTTTTCTTTGCTAATTCGAGACACTGTAGCTCGTCCGATACCAAGAGCGTCAGCAACTCTATTGCACACTTGCTCCAACGGTAGTAGCGGTCCGCCATTTTGATTCTCGCGCTCAAAATACTCACGCAAACGAATCACAAACTCGCGACTTTCGCTATTCAAAACAGTTTTTTTTGTTCTTTTCGGCATTGTGGTGCAAAAAAAAACAAATAACTAGAAATAACAACAAAACTTAACAAAGCAACAGTAATAACGACAAAACAATATTAATCACGTAGCGGTAGCGTATACAAGGCGTGGGCACTCGTACTGACTCAAAAAAGATGGCGCCCGCTTGATCGCTGCATGCGAAAGCAGTAGGTATTGCAAGACTAAAAAAATACGAATTCGTTGTGAAAAAACGATTAGATATAATCATTTATACAATTTATATTAATGAAATTGTCATACATTTATTTTATCGATATTCGCTGGCCAGTCGATTACACATCCCTGCCAGGCTGCGAAAAGAGTTCACGAAGTAAGCTAACAAAAAAATATAAATAATAAAATATAATAAATATTTTAAATTACCTTTGTTTATACTAGTATCTCCTTGATAACAAGTTCTATTTGAAAAAAGTGTTCTAGATTTCTATACAAATGTCTTATTAATATTTAAAAAATTAAAACTTTTCCAACAACAAATTTATTGTAGCAGTCTTTTAAACGTAGTCTCTAAAGTCACAGGTATCAAGCTATATTTTACGAACTTATAGTCAAAGAGTTTTTCAAGTAGATGATATAAAGAAATTTAAGGATATGTCTTAACATGATCCTGCAAATAAATTTTGAAGTTGCGGAAGAAATCCAAAAACGAGCTTTTTCCATATTGTCATAGTCATAGCGTTCGTAATCTAACGAATATTCTACTTTATTTTGACCTGCGCTCCTGCGCACCGTGAAGTAATGGTTGTGTGCGGAAGAGCGAGGCCGGTGATCGTGTCGCTGTGTACGTAGCGCAAAATGAATAATTCTCTCAGTGTAATGCCCCCTTAATGTTCAAGGATTCACTTCTGCCGGCACTCCCGGAGTGCAACCTGTTTTTTTTTAGTATTTTTATTTTTTTATTTAGTACTCTTTAGTCATTTTAAGATATATAAAGAGCTATTTAAGTACTATTAAATTTGTTTCATTACAACTTTGTTTCAATAAATTGTCACTCCAAAACTTATGGTTCATATTTCCGAACTCGCCTTTAATTTGATACCCCATTCGAGGGTCTTCTAAATATATGAGTATTTTTTCTCAGACCGCACATTAAAGCTCATAAAATCCGCCACAAAGATTTTTTAAAGAATTTTATGTACCCAGTGATACCTACTCTCGTCATCGAGGTCAATCTAATGATGTATCATTTATTAAAATCGGTTGAGCCGTTAAGAAACTATAAGGGGACATAGGAACATTGGAAGGACACGTACATACTCGTTAAACATATAACCGGGTCAAAAAGCAGTTCGAAAATTGTTATTAAACTGGTAGATTACTTGTTACTATTACTAGAGGAAACAACTAATGTAGTGGAAGAAGACATTGGACTTGGATTAGAAATTGGATGGCGATCGCATACTTGTTTTAGGATTCCGTAGCCAAAGTGGCATAAACGGAACCCATAAAGTTTCGTCATGTCCGTCTGTCTATTTGTCCGTCCGTATGTTACAAGAATTATATTATATTATTAACATTAATATTAGTCACCAAATTTATTTTTCATTTGAACTTATTAGTCGACATGGTGTCGCATCTAGTGATTCAATATCTTTGTAATGTATGGATAGCATTTCTGCATAGGACAAAAAAAAGTAACTTATTTTGCTATTGTTTGTATTTGATCTTGGTTAGTAGCACTGCTTATGTATCTTTACCATCATTATTCAAAGCTATTAATTGTAAGAAAATTATTTATTCACAACTTTTAGTAGATAGGTAGGTATAGGAGAAAGTAATAACTTCATATATTTGTTACTTCACATACATATTGTGCCTTAAAATATACATTTTTTACGAATGCTCGTCAGTATATTTTATAGTTATTAGTGTATTTAAGTTCTCATGTAAGTGAATGTGTAATTCTTATGAAAATAAAGATTTCTGAAACCGAAGTGTTAAAAAGTAATTAGGTATTAAGTACAAAATAAATTTAAGAAATCAAAAAACCCGCCTGCTTATGAATCGTGCCTAAAATGCCTCCGACTGCATGATTTAAGGTTATCTTGTTTCATTCTTCTTTAAGCAGGCGGGTTTTTTTATTTAACCAAACTAAAATTTGAGTGAAAATAACTAACAAACTTTATATCGCTATATGTACATCCTAAACGGTTATTTTAAGTGAAATTTAATTTAAAAAACCTCATCATAATTTTAAAATATCTACACGATGATACCCCACATGATATAGTTTGTTGAATTGTTATATAGCACAATATAGCGTCTGGCTGTCGCCATTTTGAATTTTGATTGCTGTCATAACTTTAGTGACGATCGCAAGAATAATACGAATACTTATCTTACCTATCTTAGACGTATGAATTATCAAAAGGTTATATTTACGATTTTCTTACACCTACACGAAAACTTAATATAGAAATTATACACACGACATTAATATAAATGATCAAATACTTAATATAAAAAAATTGAGAAACAGTAAATAAAAAATGTGTGGCACTCGGGGACTGCCGCGGTAAGGCTTATTGGATAGCATTTTTTATCAACTTATGCAATCTTAATATGATTTTTTTTTTTATTTAAGCAGTATTTTTTTTTCTTCTTTTTCATTACATTTCGGAGCAGCTCGTCTCGATCCGTGCGAGCTTCGTACAGTGTGGGGTGTTAGCTTTTATTTTCGTTTCGGAATTTCTTGATTCGGTCGCCGCACACAAAGGCCGCGATAATAGCTATGTAATAGCTTAAAATAATAATACCCAAATACTATACACAGAAATATATTATTAATAGACGCTCACGCTGCCGATATGTTTTAATACGCTCACGCTCCCGCTGAGCATTAAAAAGATAGGTAGGTACCACCTTGTTTAAGTGTTTTTTAAAATTGCTCACGAGTTCGAGTGACCTAATTGGCGGTGGGAGAGCATTCCACACCTTCGAAGCGGCATAGCGGAAAATACCTCTGAAAGCCGCGGTTTTGTTTGGCAGTATACCTATACACAGTACCGCCCACTATACAGTACATATTACAAAGAGAAAAGATTAGTATTTTTATGTAACGAATAAACTCAAATTAGCGATTTTAAGAATTCTTTCACCATTAGAAAGCTACATTAACGGGGATTATCTAACATAGAATTTATTCTATTGTCAAAAACTAGTAACTCAATGTATAAAAAACTACGATATGACACTCATGCGAAGTCGGCGCAGGCAGCTAGTTTATTAAGTAGAAGATATAGCGGTTTCTGACACTTGAACAACTTGAAACATGAGAGTTGCCAAGTATAGCTTACGTCTCGATTTATTTTTAATATAAAATTATTGTTGAAGAAAGCGTGACTTCGTGGTGGATCACAAAACACAGCAAGCGCAGGCCGTACACACTGTATTAGCACAGTATAGATAAAGTATATTTTTACAGTGGTGTTAGCGTAATTTAACTTTGAAAGTACCAAGGTCTCGACCAAACGTATGCGTAGATTTTCCGATAAATATGAACGCATTTTGTAGAGTAGGTACTCGCTATCTGTAAAAGCAGTTACGGGATCAGCTCAATTGAGGCCTATGCGGAAACTACTTAGCTGCACTGTACTTGTTACCATATTTGTGAGGACTAGAGAACCTAATCAATGCTCCGTTATATTTGTGCAAGATGGATGACTTGATTAATACAATTACACTACTACTTGTTTCTTGGTTGATTTAATATTAGTGATCAATTTGATGACCGTGTAAATGTGTACGATGTGTCTACTTTTCAAGATTTCTGGGTCAACTGTCAAATCTCCCCCTGGGTACGCCCATGTACTACCATACCATATACATATAACTTCCTATCATTTATATAATCTGTCTAATGACATGATGATTTTGCTCTAAGTAATTCAATTTCCAATTTAAAAAAAATTTGAACTAGTTACTAGTGTCTGTACTAGTAGAAACACACATGTCATGGTGATTTGCAAGGCAACAAATAAATTGAAATTAGTCCTACTTTAATTGTAGAAATACAAAGAGGACAACGCCATGGTTACATTATCTACACATATCACCATGACAATGCTTAACTGCTGACAGAACACTACAACTTTTTTTTTAAAGTTAACTTGCAATATAGGATTGGGTCCCATTAAGTCCCTTATTACTAGCAAACCTGTTGCTAACTATAAGGAAGAAATTGTTAAAGTAAGTGAGAAGGTACACAACTTACAGAAAAGAGTAATCTTCGAGATCAGCGTGACCAGAAGCTGCAATAGAAAAATATCCAATTCAGTGATTGTTATAAAGTTTATTGAAGGTCTCTGAGTCACAACACATAGGACTAATCAAACAATAAAGGCAACAAAAGTAATGTGTCTCAAAACCTCTGTAATGAATGAATTACTCGGTGAAAAAAGTGTGTTGCACTTAAAACTTAAACTACCTACTAATTGTTAAAAAGTTTTAAATTAAATGTTTAATAATAATACGAAATAACATTTTCTTCCTCATATTGTTGATATAGAAATAATTTAAACCTTAACTAAAATTAATTGTAAATTGTTAAATGAATACAGAAACTTGCAGTCAGGTTTGGACAACTACAAAGAGCAAGTTATTGCCAGCAGGTTGATGTATGAGCGGCACTTGAACTTAACACACAAATCACTCACTTGCACCACCATCTAACAAGACTCATTCAAGCATGAGTCTTGTTAGATGGTACACCAATCAGAAACACAACTATACATTACCAATTACCAAGTATGAGCCTAGCAAATTAACAAGAGAGAAGAACAATAAATTGGTCAACACAAGTGAGTGTTGTGTTACACAACACTCTCACCATAGCATATTTTATGCAGTTCAGTAGTCGCAGTTAAGGCTTGTTGAAGCTTCATAGTTTTAAAATAAAAATATATACCTTATTCTATGATAGAGTGCAGATTGTAAATTCTTTCGGTGAATAAATTTTATTTCATTTCATTTTCATTTCAATTAACTATAACAAATAAATAAAATAATTATTATAAGATTCTGACTCGGTGTTATCTGACCCACAAACTAATTGATACATTAATAGAGAATAAGGGTGGAATCGATTTTTAGTTTTTCTATGCAAACTGGTCAAACTTTCACTGCAAAAAATAGAGGAAAGAGATGGAGTAGGCTTTCTGATGGGGTCCAAACCTTATATGACATAGATTAAGACAACTTTCAACTAACATATGTAACCATTATCATTTATACATATATGTAATGTATAATAATCTAAATGAATTTGGAAATAAAAAGTATAATTATTTTACCTAATAGAATAGATTTTATGTTCAAATAAAAGCTTGCAAAATCTAAGTAACTTATGCCTCAGTTTGTGCTGGAAGGTGGTTATCAGGACAAAAAGTAATGTAGGATAAAATAATACTTAAAGACTTTAAAGTTACATAATTATATGTTATTAAAATTATACACTTCCAACAATCTAACTTCTTCCTCAGCTCGTCCTTGGACATACCTAGGTCTCCACCAAAGACTTCTACTCTTTTCTATCTCTGATTTTTCTAATGCATATTGGTCCAGATATTTTTTTTAGTAATCCTTCCTAATCCTAACCTGTCTTCCTCTGGTTACTCCCCTGTCTAGGATAACATTCTGTTACTTTCTTGCTCATTCAACTCTATTTTCCCTTAGCATAAGCCCTGACCAGCGCCATTTAAGCATCTACAAGCTATTTTCTACGTCTTTACATTTTGGTTTTGTCATTAATATTTTTAGTTTTACTTTAATAATGTAAAGTAGATATTCTTGCTACATACCTTACTTCGATAACAAATTTTACAACAAATACTTAATGGACAGATAAGATAAGATAGTTACCTATCAGAAGTTAGGTAAGTAGGTACCTACTTACCTAACTTCTTTTCAGGGCAAAAAAGTAATGTAGGATAAACTGTTAAGACTTTAATATTACATAATAGATAGGTATGTTATTTAAATTATACACTTCCAACAACCTAACTCTAATTTTTCTAATGCATATTGGTCCGGATATTTTTTTAAGATTAACCTCCCTAATCCTACTTACTCAGGTTTCTCCCGTCTAGGATAACATTCTGTTACTTTCTTGCCCCTTTGACTCTCTTAACATTTAGCATAAGTCCTGACCAGCGCCATTTATGCGTCTCTAAGCTATTCTACATCTTTCATCATCAATTTTGGATTTGTCATTGATATTTTTAGTTTTACTATAATAATGTAAAGTAAATATTCTTAATATTATTTTCCTATTGCAAACTTCAAGCTACATACCTTACTTCGTTAACAAATTTCACAACAAAAACGTAATGGACAGTAGATATCAGAAGTTAGGTAAGTAGGTACATTTTTAATAAGTTTTTTATATTTTGCACCTACCTTTATTGTAGAACTTCGACGTTAAATTGATATTATTAATTCGTAATCTTCGATGTGAATCTTTGATGTAAAATCTTTCAACGAGCCAATTAAAATCCTAATAATGCCGACTTTCCCGAACGAAAACACAGTCTAGTTCACTCCACAGAGTACGTTGAAGTATGTTATCTCTGGTTCTGGCCATTTATATACAAAGGCAATAAAAAATATAATCTTATGCTCTTTGGTTCTAGCATCCCCTGGCATCCCCGGTCGTTTGAATCGGGTTGCCAGATTTCATTTAAAAAATTTACCTAGTTTTATTTTGTCGCAAAAATTAGATTACCTTAGTTCAAAGTTTTTGCGGAAATATTAACAAAATTAGTAGTGGCTATTTAATAAATTACAGTTAAAAGTTTGACATGACTATGCCACCCTTGTCGTTAGACATACCCTGAAAACTATTTGCGTTGCAGCGCTGCCGGTTTTGTCACACTTACTACATACCTACCTCTTGACATTTTTTCTGACATTTAAAACATTTTTGGGAACCATGACGGAAATTGCGGGTAGAATATCTCGTCAACAGCGCGCGACTTTCTCTAATTATACATATTTACAATACCATTTTTTGCTCCCGACTATGGTCAAAGAAGGAATTATTAATAAAAAACTTCGTATTAAAATTGTCCTTGACCATAGCACAGATAATATAATACTATACTAGTAACCATAGAGATTACAACGGAAATAGTATTTAAAAAGTTTTTTTTTGACAATGTCTTACCATTATGGGACGATCCGTTTCTGCAATTGATCGTATACGAAATTATACACAAAACGATCCAAGGCTGATTCTTGATACACTTTGTGTGCGGGACAGATAATAACCCAATAGTTTTATTTTGCGTTTAGTTTAAAATAATCGATACGAAAATAATAGTTTTAATTTAGTTCTTTATCTTGCAACATTGATTCCTTAACTTGTAACTTTGTCCGTCTCATGTCATTACAAAGAACGAAATAATTTCCAAAGAGAATTTTTAACTTCGATATAGAATTGTCCTTCACCATAGAGATTACAACGTAAATAGTATCTATAACTTTTAATTAGTGAAATTGATTTATATAGTTTATTAGTAGTTATGAATAGTGAAATGTAAAATAAAGTGATATATGAGACATTTTCACTTAACTTTCGTGCCTTAGATACTAAGGGCGGCTTGCACAACATTTGACATAAGTAGCTATTATACAAAATTAGTTAAATGCAACAAAACGCTTAAGCATGTATAACTTATACATATTTAGCGTCCTCTTGCACAGCGATGCTAGCAGGCTCATTTAGCTAAATATGTTTATGGGGCCCGTAAAGCAGTTTTATGTTCGCTGATTGTTTTGTTGAGGTTTTAACAATGACATTTTTTGTTTAAAACGCAACATGTTGTTACGGTTTGTCAAAAAAATAACACGAATGGAAGCTCCATAACCCCACTGACGAGTTAATTTGTATGAGCTCCGATATTTCTTGCGTTTATATTTGTATTAAATACCTACTAGCTGACCCTCGCAAATTTGACGCAGAGAAAGTATACCTATATGAAATTTGCCAGTTTTTGCAATTCATACAAAACTACTAAAATCACGATAAAATTAAAATATATTCTCATAACTACCAAATATAAAAAAAACATGGCAAATATATAAAATCAGTCAAGATGAGTGATAAAATCCAGATTTATTCTCCAGATCTAGATTGTGATCCAGAGCACTCAGTTTCAATGAAGAAGACCAGTCATTAAATAAAGCCCAATACAAATATTATCAAGTGTTAAAAGAACGGCTGAAAACTAATTAGGTGCTGACAAATTCAAAACTGACAGTTCTACTGGTCATAAACGCGTTTAGCGCCACTAAACAGCAGATTTTCGGTATTTAACTTTGACCATTTCTTATATATGTTTAGCGACAAATTTATCATTGTGCAAGACACTAATCGTGTTTAACCATTATAAACGCATTTAGTACGTCTTATATGCATTTAAGTTATGTCACGCAAGTGGCCCTAAGTAAATTTCTTGTCGTAATTAGTTCAGCAACTCGACACTAAAATCTTGTCTCTGAGATCGCGATGTTTTTTGATTTATATTTCCAATAATTGTTAAAAGTACGTGTAAATAGTATTGTTAATACACTTCTATATGGTTATACAATATCTCTAGCATAATAGCTCTTAGTAATATTGCATTGTTTAGCCGTAATTTGTAATTGAAATCTGATAGGCACGGTATGTACGCGCCTTAGAACATTCCTATTGGTCAGAATCGTATATAATTTAATAGCACTGTTGCCAATTTAGTGGATTTACCCCAATATTTAGGGAGAAATAAGTGGGCTAGCGGTATTTACCCGACTTCGCAAGAAGGAGGTTTATGTGTTTTAAAGACTTTTTTTGGGGAAAACCAGAGTAGTCTATATCAGTCAAAGTCCATAGCAACGGCACGCGAGCGAATCAATGTTGACCGCTCGCACGTGATTGGTTTTCATTCAGGAATGTTAAAATAAGTGATAATCATTTTATGGGTTTTTTATAATTAATTTAGGGAATTTATAAATATAGGGTTGACAACACTGCTAAAATAAATTGACCAATAGCGACAGGTTATTTTCGATTTAGATGGTGTATCCGGACTATACTATAGGAATTAACGGTTTTTCGACGGGTATAAATACAGCTGTAACCGAGTACCTACTGAGCGGATTCGATCAAGATACTTGAGCCTAGCTCGTACTGATGGATCTCTTTTAGTAATTGAATGTACCCATGTTCTTACTGAAATATATACACTAGTCAGTCACCGATATAGTTTTATTACTATTCCTCAAACTGCGTTACCCTCCGACCTACCTCAGGCAGGTACCAGGCTTCAGGGCAAGCCGGCGCACGAATGTGCAGAGTATCTCTGTACACTTTGGCTGAAGTTTTCACTCCTTTTTCACAAAAATTTAGCTTTGTGGCGCATTGATAAGACACGCCCCACCAAACCATCACTGACGCAGGATGATGACCACGCTGTACCTTTCCAATTGAGCAGCTTCTTTAGAACTGTGAGCGTACATTATCATTTTGCTTAGCGTAGTGCTCTTAAATCGTGAAAGTTATTTCATCGGTAAAAAGGATATTTCTGTGCCCTTCAACTGCGTATCGCGACAGAAGGCGTTTTGATCGATCCACTCTCTTTAATTGTAAAGATTGATTTAGGGAATGTATCAAATCCTGTATATCAAAACGCCTTTATAAAACAAGACCTGAAGCACCAAGCTTCAGGTCTTGTTTTATAATACGCGACAGATTGCGATAAGATTTTTTGCTTCCTAATGGGATTTCGACGAATTAATCTTAAATTTATTTTTAAAAAATCATGAATATAGAAGACATTTCAAAAAAGGGACCTTGAAATTACTGAGCCTACAATTTTGAAATAAAGTAGTGTGAAGTTAATGTGGTACATCGCCTAGCCTGTTGGGTGTTGGTCTAGCTAAAGGTTAGTGTCGTACCCCCTTATTCATAACTAGCTGTGCCCGCGACTTCGTTCGCGTGAAAGTCGGGTTTAAATTAGGAAGTTTATGTTACGAAATAATTTGTTGGAATCAGTCCTGTCGGATGAACCGCGATATGATTCAGCAGCGGAGAATCGTCATATACTCATCTATTGATAGCTTCAACACCCAAAAGCTATTCGTTTACTGTGTTTTTCTGTTAATAATTTGTGTCTGTTTTCTTTTTTGTCTATTGTTATTTTTATTATTTTACTGTTTTTTTTTTGTTTTTTTATTATCTTCTTCATGACTTTTCCTGTTAAATTATAATAATGTATAGGTACGTGTCTTCTGTGTATTAAATAAAAATCTTTCTATTCTCTTCTTTTAGATAGTTTGGTGTGCGGCTTAAGAAGTGGTGTTTTTGTTTCATTCTTTCAACGTTATACCTACATAATACCTAATAATTTTCAATAGAATTTTACACGCTTTTTAAAAGACCTATCTAATGCTACTCCACACGATGGGGTAGGTGAGAAAAAAATCACATCCCCACTTTACATATCCTACGTACCTACCCATAAAAAAACGATTTTATTCCTTCACTTTATCGGCGTAAGTGTATTCATGCAAAGTTGCAGCCTCCTAGCACTAATAGTCTCTGAGCTAAGCTGCGGATGGACGGACATAAGGGTTCCGTTTTGCCATTTTGGCCAAAAATGGGGTGTACAACGCAATAATAAGTATTGCGTTGTACACCCCATTTCACATTCAAAAATGTTTTTTCAAGTTTTTCCTTTGTCTGCAAAGATATACAACTGAAATGCTTATGAAACTGCTGTAACACTTTAGTAAACGCGAATATGGCAGCGTCAGATATCTATACAGGTACATACTAATCTATGGGTAGCGTTGAAATAGGTCAAACATTAGCGATGTTTTTAATGATTTTGTAAATATTAATATACGCAAGATGGTTTTAATACAATAAAACCATAATTAAATAAATAGGACAATGTTGCCACTCAGCAAGAAACGAATACGTGATCGCAAGCAGCCCTATTATATGTTTTCACAATTATGGAATTATAACACGGTGAACAATTTGATTACATAGATGGCGCTACCATGTTTTTTCTTTACGTTTGTAATGTCTTTTTTTCACATCAATTCTGGAAAATGTCGAATACTTTTTAATTGTAATCTAATATTGTTTTAAATTTCTACTACGATTAATTCATTACTCAGCAGTGCTTTTCACTTAATTTTTAATATTAAAAAATAATAACCACAGTGAATAAGTTACCTACGGTCAATAAAATAACTAAAATACTGAGAAAAATATTAAAAAAGGAAAAAGATAATTTAAAAAACTACACAAAGAACATAATCACATCAGATCCGAGCTTGGGACTTCGTCGTACAAGACCGCTAGTATAGCTTCGAGGCTATACTGTTCGCTACTCCGCATGTCAAAATATTTTTTCTTATGAAACTTAAAAATGTTGTGTTTAGCTCCTTATAGTTTTAGCGTGAAGCTATGTATTCCATGGGTTACAATTATAGATAATGTCTAATTGTGGAAAATTTTGGGATAATCCATTACGGTGCGACAAAAAATACGTTGCTGCTCGTTCCCCATAGACGTTAGCGTAATGATTCATAGTGTAAATAATGTCCTATAGTATTACTATTTACTATAAAACTGAAAATTTTCATAAAGTTTCGTCAAGTAGTTACTGTTTTATAACGAAAAATAGCTACAGACATTATCCCTTACTGCTTAGCTCCTATGGGAAAAACCGTGATAATTTATAGCCTAAATGTTAATCCGCGATATTAGATAGCACATGCAAAATTTCAACCGAATCTGTCCGGAAGTTTTTGCGTGATGCGTGTTCAAACAAACAGACAGACATACAGACAGACATTTCTAAAAATGCAGCAAAGTGTTTAAGTACTCTTTTCGAACATTTCCTAATTTTTTTTTTCACCAAGTTCGGCCACGTAGAATTTACAGTTTTATTATATGTATAGATAAATAATAATTCTTTGTATAACATAATAAAAATTGTAGTACAATTTATTTACAATCATAATACACTCATTCATAGTAAATAAATAAATTAGCAGACGTTATAAGATCATTTTATATCATTCAATTTTCAAAATTGGATACAAGCTCGATAGCAATGCTCTTAGAACGTTTGCTAATTTATCTTTTAATTAAGACATGAAAATTGACATGTTATTGTACTCTATGTACCTACACCCTCCCGAGTGTACAAAGATTACATTATCATGTTGGGTGGGGTTATATAATTAACCTGTAGGTACGTAAACCGTGAAATATTGAATAGTTCCGCTCGTCATTTGTGGTCTTCATCATCAGTTCCACTTCACCAATTCGTGCTTTTTGAGAGTAAATGCATGAATCACTATGAAATATACCTAAATCACTAAAGGTATGCCTTTAATATTTGAAGAGTTCCCTCGATTACTCCAAAATCCCATTTTTTTATATTTAAAAATATTAATGTACCTATTTATTTACAAATATTTATGTATGTTGTGTTGTTTGCCTAGTTGTACTGGGGCTTGGTCTTCATTACAGAGATCACGTTTAAAACAAAAATATGTCAAGGCGGTTTAAGGTTAGGCGCTAATTAAAATAAAATTAGATATCTGGAAATCAATTTTTTCTAGTTCTAAAAATCATACATAGCTCCTATTAGAATTTTTTGAACGAGTTGTACTAGCAACGTGGGTCGTACATTACTGTGGCCTGAAATGCTTTGGATAACCACGGCTTGTGAGTCACTTAGCAACCTGGTTGACACAGTGCCGTGTGTTTTATAGATTCCCGAACCGTGGGTAACCCATATGTTTGTATGGAACCCTCAGTGCGGGAATCCCACTCGTACATGGCCGGTTTTTTAGATACGACATCTAATGTCAAAAACTGTGACAGGGCACTTTGAGCTTTTTAAATACTGGTGTTGGCATCTTCTTCTATCTATACATATAATAAAATTGTAAATTTCACGTGTCTGTACATGGCCGAACATAGTAAAAAAAAATATTGGGAAATGTTCGAAAAGAGTATTTAAACACATTCCTACATTTTTAGAAATGTCTGTCTGTCTGTCTGTTTGTTTGAACACGCATCACGCAAAAACTACCGGACAGATTCGGTTGAAATTTTGTATGTGTATTATAATAAGTCTGGATTAACATATAGGCTATAATTTATCACGCTATTTCCCATAGGAGCTAAGCAATAACGGATAATGTCTGTAGCTATTTATCGTTATAAAACAATAACTACTGGACGGATCTTCACGAAAATTCGCAGTTTTATTGTAAATACTATAGGTCATTATTTACACTATGAATCATTACGCTATCGTCTATGGGGAGCGAGCAGCAACGTATGTTTGGTCGAACCATTATGGTTTTTCACAATTTTTTCCACAATAAGACATTATTTACAATTGTAACCCATGGAAACAGTAACTTCACGCTAAAACTATAAGGAGCTAAACACAACATTTTCAATTTCCTTAAGATCAGTTAATTTAATCTTTTTTGTATCGGTTGAGGTGGTCTAATGGCTCAAGTGGCGGTATTGAACGAGCGAAGTCGGAGGATCGGGTCTCAAGTGTGAGAGTCTCTTTTTGTGTTGTTTTAAAATTCTTTTTTTAAGCATTTTTCCAAATGTATACTTATTAAACAAGCTTTTATTTTCGACTTTAAGATGTTTACTTTGTTTAACATATTTTCATATCAATTAATAACTTTCAATAGGCACCTTTATCATTGCTTTGCGTGAATCGTGATTATGTTATGAATGTAGAAATGAAAAACAATATTACATTACAAATAAACAGTAACTACTTGATATTTTCTAGAATTCATAAATGTTAGTGTTATATCAAAATAAAACACGTGGTGCCATCTGTGATTCGATTTCTTCTGAGTGCCAAAATTGCTTACAAATGTTGATAAACTTTCGCGATTTGTACACATTATGAAAATATATCTATTATGGGTCTTAATCGCGTGAATAATTTAAGGTTAAATACCTTGCTTACCTATGTTTAATAAGCATGAAAGTTTAAGTATAATTTAAAATAAAATCATCAAGTATTAAAAGAAACTTATCCAGTTTTTAAAATAGATGGCGTTTAAATACAAATTAAAAAGAATCAGAAAAATCTGAAATTCTTACTTAAAGGGATATGAATATATGATGATCTTAATTTGCGGCAGGTTGACACACCTATTTTTTAATTCACCAATGTAGACATTATAAAATAATATTTAAATAAGTGTATAAAGTGAGTGAAAAAAAATATGGAAATAAGTTTAGAAATAGTATTTAAACACAAAAATATATCTGAGTATATCTTTTAAAAACGTTTGAATGTTGTCTGTTTGTTTGAACACGCATCACAGCACCGTGGGAATGTAATGTTTTAAAAGCAGGATAGTTTTTAAAAACATAACTAGCCCTATTTCGCGGGCGACTTTACAACACGGACACAAAGTGGGTGTACTTTAGACTCGGAAAAGATCGCTCGGGCAGGACATAACCCGCGATCATAGGGAATCTGTGAGAGTTTTTTCCATCATACCTTTATTACCTATGTATAAATTATCTTGAAGGAGCGGTTAGGTACCTTCGATTAAAACTTCCGATTTAAAAGTGTGAAGTTGGAGTCGGAGGTTTAAAATCAATCGGAATTTTCGACCTTTCGGAGTCAGAGTCGAAGCTCCTTGACACAAAATTTCGCGCGAGTACTTGGGCGGTTTCGAGATTCATTTAACCCGAAACCGCCCAAGTTGACGGGGGAGGGGGGGAATTTTTCAATATTAATAATATTTGATGTGATGCAAATCATTTTAGTAAAATACTTTTTTGTCGAGGTGCTGAAAGCATGGGATTTTTTATAATTTGTCTTCTAACGGTCTGGCGCCATAAACTTTGTCGCCCTTCATTTTGCTGCACTGGGCATTTGCTTGGCTTGCCCTGCCAAAGGTTGGGCCCTGATTAAAGCTAGGCCCTAATATCCATAGATGCCACAGAGCATTGTGGAGCATGTTTCCAATATGTTTAACACAGAAGTTAAATTGTAATATAAACTACCTTAATATAAACCCAACTTCCACGCGAACGAAGTCGCGGGCACAGCTAGTTAAGAATAAAATAAAAGAAACTAAAATCTTGGGCTAGCAACAATAATTCAATGCATCCAAAATTTTTGTGTTAATTGAAAGTGAACTACAGTAGGGTCCAACCTTCGCATAAATTATGTTCAATTACGAAGGTTCATTTCGAAAAAAGAGAGTGATGCTCTTAGATAGGTACCTACTGGTTTCAGCATTCCAGTTCCTTTCGGCGTTTTAGGACCACAATGAGAAATGACCCGTTCTAGATTTTTTCTGTTATTTCTGGGGATATAACAATAGACATTTCCTTTCTGATTAAATGGCGATGGTAGAACCATAGTGATCCAAGTTACAATTTGAACTTACTGAGAAAACAAGGGAAATGCGTTTGCATTTGTTGCAATGAAAATAATAGCTTATTACTGGAAACTCTTTATTAAAATTATAGCTTACAAATTAGAATAAAAATTATGACTACGTTTATTTAGAATATTCTATCTTTATAAAACAAAATGTTGGTTTTTCCGAAAATTAAAGCACTTGGATCATTTTAGCACAAACAAAAAATCTTAATTCAAGTAATAGTATGTACGTAACGAAACAAAATTATAAAAATATGTACGGTTAACTTAAGCTAATCATCGCCTAACATGGCAGGTAGAATGTCTTGGTCATCCTGAGACTCCTCACTGGCACCTCTTCTGGAAATATATGGAATTGATTGGTAAAAACTATGATGAATTGGTGGAATGAACTTAAGAGCGTTTACGCCTAGCATGCGATGTTAAGTTTAGGTAATTCAAACCCACACAGAAGACGCCCAACAGGAGTGCGACTGTGTGAGTAGCGCTGGCGCGTTCCCTTGCGCTATAATCAAACTAACCCATTTTGATCCGTTGAAGTGAAAGTGTTATAGCAAACATTTATTTAAATTTGAGCTTATGGGTATGGATGACTATAATTACAAGTACATAAAATATGTGCTATCGCAAGCGCGTCATATTTCTACGAATTATCTTTATGTTTAAAAATGAATGTTTGTCTGTCTGTTTGTCTGTATGTCCTCTATGCTTTTCGAAACCATTGATCGGATTGTAATGAAACTTTGGTAGGGTGTTCTGGAGGCACCCACGAGGGTTCCTGCGCGGGCGGAGCCGCGGACGACAGCTAGTTATGATTATAAAATTGTGTTCTTAATTTATACAAACTAAAATTTTGAGAGAAAATCATCTTTAACAATTATTTATTGTACTTAATAGTCATGATTTAGCGATTTATGATTATTTTTTATGGTATTAAAATAATACACTTTCTACATGTGACTAAATCACTTATGTTTATTTTACACTAGCTTCTGTCCAGTACGCATTAATATAAGATTTAGCGCAAAGAGCAATGAAACAAAACAAAAGAAGGTAAAAAACATCTTTATAAATTATAGCTAATGGTGTATATATTATCTGTTCTTATTCTGATATATTACTGTAAAGTTCAATTAATATGTTGTGGTTCTCAGCGGCATCGACCTGGACTTTCGTGGGTCTACAATTTCGGGGAGCAGACACTCATAATAATAATTGATTAGTCTGGATTCCATTTGGTTACGCCAAAACTCATGGTCTCGAGTGATTTTTTCAATTTTCAAGGGAAATTCGTTACCTGTCCAGATAGCAAACAAACATAAATTCCTCTTTGTGATATGCAACTGTCCTTGAATTTGATAAAACCACTCGTGTCGACGGTTGACAGACCCGTTAGAATTCCAAAATTTGATTTTCTTTTTTTTAATTGCATCTTCAGCATTCATTCCGAACGCTGAAATCGGACATTTAATTTCAATAAGTCCTTCATCATAAACGCCATCAGGTGAAGCTCCCAGAAAAAAGAAGTGTTCATCAACGAACAGGCCACATTTACTTATGTTTATATTTAATTGTTCTTCAAGTTGCCGAATTGCAATTGCCTCATTGACTTTTCCGTGCTTTATACTTTTATTATTGTCCAATGAATATGAGTATAAATGACACTTTACTAATGGTGCGGAACTTATGTTTTGTCTTCTTTTACACACTTTGCCAAACGAAGAAGCTGTAACAAGACATCTTCGCAATTCAAGCCAAAGTGTGCTTTCTGCCTGAAGTACAGTATCTCTCTCCACCTCTTCTCTATTGTTGACCTTAAATACAAATCATTAGGCTTTAGTCACTCTATTCTAATTTTCACACATAGTTGTGTTCAGCAAAATTGAAGCATTTACCTGTTCCTGAAGATTTTTGAGGAATATATTTTTGGCAATGTCATAGCAATCTGCAGGCAAGTCCGGTTTTTGACATTCTTCACCATAATGCATTTTATCATTCTCGAAATTTAGTCTTCTAGGACGACGAAATGTTTTTACTTTTTGTTTCCTTTTGAGACGAGTAATTTCAATGCGTTTCAGTGACAAACCTAGGAAAAAATACTTGTGCTTGCTAGTAGGTCTGAATTTAGAAAAATAATAAAGTAATCAACTAAATAAAATTAAATGTACCTGGACTCTTGTGAAATTTGGATTTGTAAATGGCGTACTGAGGTCTTGCGGAATTGAAAGAGACAACTGCGGCATGACATCGTGCTGTATATGAGTTTTTCAGCGAAAAATTGACGCGTTTACCTCCGACTAATTTTGCAACAATACTATTAAATTGCTCAGCTCGATTGTTAGTTACATTATGAAGTAAACTTTTGGAATGAAATGCGATCTGTGCCGTATGACCCATTATTTTATTTATTAAAGACCGTACTTTAGGAACCACATTTTCTTCAGCTTTCCGTGTTTCCAAACAATAATAGCTCTCACAAGCATTGTGGTCGCCGAAGATATGCATTGGACTGTTTAGAATGTCTTTTTTCAAATTTAAAATCTGCTCATTAAGTGTCACATTCTGCGCTTTTCGAAATATAATTGCACATTTGACGGCTGTGCGGAGCCTTTTTTGGCGATCGAGGGTAAGCAACTTCCTTTCATTGAGAGGAATGGAAGTGTCTTTGCTCAGATTGAGGATCTTTCCACAGTAGTTCCGGAGTAGATGATTCATGCATTCAATTTTATTAACTTGATAATTGTGATATGGTCTACTTTCTAATATTTTTTTAAATGTGCTCGCATCACCGTCTGCAATCAGCGTACCGTATATCAGGTTTTGTCTTACAACAGATGTCTTAAAACCTTCGACTATGACAGATTGTTCCATACTGGTAGAAGATCCAATATGATTTTTATGGCACTCATGGTTTGCAGGCGGCTCACCTTTGACTGCTGCCCGGGCGCAAACTATACAGTATTTATTTTTCACGTCCATGTATAGAACTTTTCCAGTTTTTAAACCAATAATAGCTGCGACACCCGACGAGGCTGAATAGTTGGTTTTGTAAGATCTTTTCGACCAACAGCAGTCCGCTATAACAGTGACAATGGGTATATCGTCTTTTACCTCACCACACGCAATAGCTTCAGCAGCTTCTTCCTTAGCAGCCTCTTGCATACTCTCTTCAGCTGCTGCTTTCCACCATTTTGCTCCTTCGTCATGACATTTAGCATATAAATTTTGTGCAAGTATTGGCAAATCTATGGAAGCCAACAATTCATTTAAATTTGATCTGCCAAACCCAGTCATCAAAGCTCCAGTAACAGCGCCATGGTTTACATCCATAGTAGAATTTGAACTGTTAGAACTGAAGAGTTGAAGCTCTAAATTACACATGTTGCATTTCATAGTAAACGTTGATTGCAAGCCTTTCTTATGCTCCTTCAACATTTGTAAATTATCAATAGTACAACCCATTTCTCTATTATGGTTATTGATTATTTTCATTTGGTCCCAAAAATATTGAAATTCAATTATTCTACGGCCCTCAATAACCGTATTTATTTCGAGTGGAATTTCCGCCTCGATAGCCTGCAAATTAAAACAAGAATTTAAACTACATTCTTATTGTTTTTTTATGTTTAGGTAAACATTAGCATAAAATAGTATAGTATCTAGTAGTCTGACTTTAACTTACCATATTCGGTATTTCCATGTTTTCAGATGATGAGACTGGTATAGGATTCTGAAAACATAGTTTATTTGAAATAGTCTGTGATAGCGTAGAACATGACAGAAAAAAATACTGCTTTTAAAATAATGTTCATAGTACCTCTTCTTCATTTTGATCATACTTAACTATTTCCATTATTCCTTCATCACTTGAGTTTTTTTTACATTGCCTGAAGTGAAACCATAAACCAATAAGCACACAATCTTGTTATTTGCAAGCGTTAGTATCATGCAGTAACTAAATAAAAGAAAATAAAGAAAATGAAACATGCATAACATAGGATGAAATAACATCAACATTTTTAAATAAAATTGCATAGTATGTTTATCTCATGAAGGTTCATCGTGTGAAATGTATGATATCTGAATACAGTTCAAATTGCCATGTTTAACGGGCCTTTCTGAAATAACACCTGGCATATGTGGACTAATAGTAAAAAGTCCTACTAAACACTTGATGAATAAATTTGATATACCCAGTGCCACTTTCACAGTAAATAACAATCTAACGACACTCAAGCTAAAATCCATCGAGCCGTTCAGGCCGCATAGCATGCCTAATAATTATATGTACATACATACAAATTTACATACATATTCTCAAAAAACATAACTCTTATTCTGGCGCAGTTGAGTAATTATGGTTTAAGAATGCGAGAATGCGAAAAGTGTATAAGTATTTTAATTTGGCGAAGCTAGAGCATATATACCAACCTTTTAGCTCTTGCCTTTTCCAAGTTTGCTAAATTTTTTCGTTTTCGTTTCTTCGCTAAAAATAACTTTGTTTTATTTCCCATTACGTCTGAAATATAATTTGTTGTCACTAAAAATATTGTCTGCCATAAAAAATAATCATTCAATATTTTACTTACCAAGTACCAAAATTGTGGATTATGCTATAAATGTCCGCTATCCTTATACGCACGGCAAAGGTCAACACAGGTCAATCAGAGCGCCGAGCGATACGTCCTCACTCTAGAAAGCCACGCGGCGGACTGATTTGAATTTATTTGCGCGCAACGTTTTATAATAGTTTTCAAATATTTGTAGATAAATAATTATAATAAATTAATTAAAAATTTTAATTAGGTATTTTAAAATAGATGTTCTTCTTAGATGTTAAACTATTATTAAATAGAATTAAATGAGGTATATCGGTGAAAAAACCTTTTAAATTTCTTAATATTTCACATTGTTTGAATTTTAATTTCTTGTTGTAAGATACCTAAATCGTAAAATCTTTTTAAGCACCTATTTTCCTAAGGATCTTATCGATTGGTTATTATTTTTTTGTAATTAATTTTGTCAGTAGTTTCATGTATTTTCAGCTTCGAAAATGATGCTGAAAGGGAATTATGAAAACCTCTGTTAAGATATCATCATAGAATGCACAAATACTGTATTTATCGAAATATTTTCTCTACTAACTATTGAGACAACGAAATTTCCTAAAGTTATTAGTAATTAACATATTTGTAAGATATGTGGTTCACGATATTAACAGGTTTGAAAAGTTTCGTTTTTGAGTCAAACTGCGCATGAACGGCGTACACGCTCTTAAGGATTTTTCGAATATCTTGCATCTTTTTGAATGGGATTGGCTTTGCTCCTGTAGCTTGTTCGGGTAAATAGTGTCTGATGTTATTTAAAAATGTCTCCAAATCCATGTTATTTGGTATGAGGTCTATCTCTTCATATTCTTCGGAGTAATCATTATTATATTTCATTATGCTTGATCCTTTACTGAAACAAATTTTTCGCATCTTTGATATTTTTGCGCCTACTCGCAAAACAGTTTGGTAGTCTTTAAAGTGACCCGATAAATTTTGGAAATCAAGAAACTTGTCATTCATTTCGCGAACTACGAAGGGGTTATGTTTTCGACAATTACGCACGAGATCCATCCATGCTTGAGGCGTGAAGATATCAGTCCTTTTTCTTTGTGCTTTATTTTATTTATTTATTTATTTATTGACTTCATGCACAAAATATTGTACAAAGGCGGACTTAATGCTAATAGCATTCTCTACCAGCCAACCTTTGGGTGATGTAACATAAAATTATATAGGTGCAGATTGTAGACAGCCAATGCTAGTTATTTAAGATATATACAATTGATTATAAATATATATATATATATAGATATATAAACATACGTATACTTAAAAACATCACATACATACAGATGTACATAAGTATACTCAAATACATTACATACATACAAAAAACATATAGGTACTAACTTAAATACATTATATACAAATAAACATAAACTTAAATTCATAACATACAGACATACGTTACAGTCATTTATGTGGCTAACGTTGAGATTCAGCTAATCCATCGAGTAACAGTGTACGAACTTTCAGCTTGAAATTGAAGCGATTAGAAGCCATTCTGATTTCAGGGGGCAATGCATTCCAGAGTAAAACAGACTGTACAAGGAAGGAGGATCCGACGAATCCAGAAGAATGAGTAGGACATAAAAGAAGCATATTGTTGGAAGAACGAAGCTCCCTACCATGGCTGGAGCACAAGTATTGAAAATTAGAAGATAAGTAAGAGGGGCTAGTAGGAGAATTAAGAATAGAATAGAGAGTAGTGAGAACGCGCAAACTACGGCGCTGACGAATAGGAAGCCATTTCAGTTCAGAACGATAAGAAGACACATGGTCAAACTTACGGAGATTGAAAATAAATCGAATGCAATTATTTAGAAGTCGATCGTATTTATTGAGGAGGTCTGCATTCAGGTCATGATAGCATACATCACCATAATCAATCAGTGGAAAAATCAGCGACTGGATGAGCAATAATTTGATTTTGAAAGGTAGAAAATTCTTCAGGCGGTATAGACTCCGCAGGGTACCAACCACTCTTTGACTCACGCTAGTAACCTGAGCTTGCCAGTTGAGGTTGGTGTCAATTAAAATACCGAGGTCCCTGACCGAAGAATTAAAAGGAATAGTAGACCCGTTAAAAATAATTGGTTGCAATGTGTCGAGGTTAAATCGGCTTAATATTCGTTGACTGCCTACTACAATAGCCTGACACTTAGATGGGTTTACTGTCAGGCCAAATCTGTCAGACCAAGTCTTGATAGCATCAAGATCAGCATTTATCTTTGTGATGGCCTCGGATAAATTGTTCACACTGGCTTGGGCATACAACTGCAAGTCATCGGCGTAAAGATGGAACGCACACTGAAGAACCTTAGTGATAAGATCAATAAAAATAGAAAATAATAATGGAGAAAGGATCCCGCCTTGAGGAACACTAGCCTCGAGATCGCGCCACCTTGACGTAGAATCATTCACGCGCACAGACTGCTGGCGCCCCCGAAGATAGGACGAGAACCAGGCTAAAGCATTAGACGAGAACATGAAATGAGAAAGAATAGAGAGTAGGATATCGTGGCAAACAGTATTGAAGGCATTCGAGAAATCCACCAAAGCCAAAACTGTAACTTTGGTCTGTTCCATGCCTGCCCTGATATCGCTGCTTTACTAATGAAGGAGAAGTCAGTGTCATTAGGAAGGTATGTGTGCCCACTCACGAGATAGTGCATGACAATATTGTCAAGGTGGAGTGATTTATTGACCGAAAACATCATAAAATGTAAAATATTCCAGTTTCGGTTTTGTCCCGAACAACAGTCACTAAAAAAACATAGCGTTTTGGTTGCATCTGGCACAGAATCTTCTAAGAAGTAATAGGACATTATTTCCTGGGAACCTCTTGCACCGCAATGCTCTGGCCACATATTCATAATAATTTTTTCTCTTTCCATTGAATACGCATGAATTCCGAAGTTGAGCATCTGTAGTTGTCTTAAGTAAAAGACTTCTCCTGTATTCAAGTATGGTAGAGGTAGAGTACGCTCTAGGTCAAAAGTTACAGCTATTATAGTATCATCATTTTTAACTATAGTTTTGTAACTATTTGTAATCTCTTTTATTTGTCTAATATCCGATTATATTCAAATAATGTTATATTTATATTAATAATGTTTATATTTTTTGTTACTTTTTAACGTATAAATTTTAAAAATGTTAGTTAAATTTGTGTACTTTGTATTTGGCGCACTTTGTCTTATTACAAAATTAGAACCATAGTGATCCAAGTACACATCGTCACTTAGATCACTATGGCCTACTCTATTTTTTGTAATTCTATAACGTCCAAAGTGAGAGGTTGTATTTTCTCTTTAAAAATGTTTCTGAATGGCACTTGGATTAATATGGCATGAAAAAATATTGCTTGTTTTATGGTTTCGTGCTAAAATCTGTATTATACTAAAAATGTCACTTAGATCACTCTGGTTCTACCATCGCCAAATGTAATTACCAATTCCATATTTTCCATTGCAGCCACGTAACTAAGCCAGAACAGCAAAAACTAAGAATGGCACTTCAATAAATTTCAATTGAATGTCATTAGAATACTCAGATCTTATTTCTAATCATAGTCTTTAGGTGGCCTGCTCTTTAAAAATGATGATATCAGATAAAAAGTTTTTATTATTAAAATACAAGTGGCTGTGAATTGTGATTGTGATAAACTGATCATTATCCTATCTTCAAACGTAAATAGTTGTCTGGTAATGGTCCTAAATTAATGAAAGAGTCTAAATATACTAGAAAAAGCTCATTTATATATAAATGGTCATTTCAAGAAGTGGGCATTTAATTGTGGTCATTTCTCATTGTGATCCTAAAACGCCGAAAGGTTCCAGTTCATAGCAGAGTCATGTTCCAGTTCCACTTAGTTTTCCAGTTACCAATGATCCTGAAATCACTGTAATTGACATATACAGGTACTTACAAAAGCGCGCAATTTCAAAGAAAAGAAATATTTTTTCAGTGTAGTTCAATCATACAAAGTGAACAATGCCTTAATTTTATTTATATTACATTGTAATGTTTTATTAACCCAAGTCCGTCATCTAGTCAGGCCTTGTTCTTTGTGTTCGATTTATCGAATTTCCTTGTTTGCTTTTTTAGAAACAATGGTGTACAAGAGAGCCACTGTTCAGCCTCCGCCCGAAGTAAAGAAGAGCATCATTGTTCAAATCGTTACTGTTGATTTGAAAGTTCTTATTAAATTTATCAAACCATTCGACGGATGTAGAGAAAGATTACGCCTATACTGCAATGTTAGCCTATAATAGATACTAATATCCATTGTACCACTCAATTCTCTGCTCGCGAATTAATCTTCGGTAACAAATCATATATACCTACCAAACTTGATCTTTGAATTTAACTCAGCTCAAGCTTTTCAGAACATGTCAGAAGACTAATGCAACAGAGACCTAAGTAGGTAGGTATTCATGTACCAGAGCGATAGAAAATGTCCAGAGATCCAAGGAAAGTTCGAAATCGATCGAAAAGCCAAAGCACTTCCAATTATAATTGAAGGGTTGTAATTCTAAAGGGTCTAAGTACCAATTTTATGTTTTAGAGATATAACAAAAAAAGGTTGTGAAATAGACAAATTAATGAAATAATTATTTATTTTTACTTAAATCAATTTAACACATATCTTTTAGTTATACAATGTGAAAAATATTAAAAAAAAATAGACAATAAAGAAAGTAATACAACATAAACATTTAGTAATTTAAAATGTTTTAAGTGCCTCAGGAAATAATATTGAAAATGGGCTAAGTGCCTTAATAAAAGATATTAAAAAAGTTCTTAGGCTTCGGTTTGATTAATCAAATGTTCGTAAAAAGGTTTATTTTCGGGGGGTATGTATGGTAGCATTTCCTTTAAATCCTTTAATTTTTCTATTGAAATATTATTTCGAGCTTCTAGCACTGGCAAAACGTAGTTTTCCAGTTGACGTGGTGACTTGCCTTTTTTAAAAATGTTTATACTGTCCCACGGTATTGAATCACTGTGTGATTCCATTAAATCAACATAAGGTAACTTTTCTTTATCGATGCGGATCCAAGAAATGGTTGCGATTTTTAACTTAGCAGTATTTAAAAAGGTGGCCGATGCCTGATTGAAGTCTTTAAAATCCATTTGGTCTAAATTAACTACGGTGAATGGATTTTTGTGACACGACTCTCGAATCATTTTTGCGACATCCTTTGGTTCAAAACATTTAACGACTTTCTTTCTTTTTTCAATTTGAGCGAAATCTCGATCGCAGGACATAAAAGAATGACCACTGACCAAGTATTTATGATCAATAGTATCATAAATACCATTAGCTACCAAACAGATTAAGGCAAACAGAACCATTCGGTTTTTGTTCTGTCCAATACAGTTATCACTCCAAATAACTGCATTCTTTTTAACAGTTTTAGTTGACATCATGTTCAGTACTTTGAAAATGCAAGAGCCTACTTCATTACCACCTCTGCCTGCATACGACTCGTTCCAGAGACACATGTATGCACCTTGTTGATTATCAGCAACATGAACACAGAGATTATAGCATGATAGTTGCCTACTGTAAAACATTGATGACATTGATTACTCGATGACGTAGCGTCCATTTTGTGTCACGTAATTTGGTCAACTAACAACACAAAACAATAACATTCTGCAACCTACCCCGCACGCACAAAATCACAGTCCCTTTCGAGCGAAAGTGCGTTGGCACTTAGACCGCGCCACAACTTCGTCCGTGTGTGAGTGAAAAATTCAAAGACACAGGCACTTGGATCCATTTGGATATTATTAGGCTTGGCACATCGATCATATTTTTGTAATAATATCGATTTTTGTTTTTTGGCACTTAGACCCATTAGAATTACAACCCTTCAGAAGGGTTGTAATTCTAAAGGGTCTAAGTACCAATTTTATGTTTTAGAGATATAACAAAAAAAGGTTGTGAAATAGACAAATTAATGAAATAATTATTTATTTTTACTTAAATCAATTTAACACATATCTTTTAGTTATACAATGTGAAAAATATTAAAAAAAAATAGACAATAAAGAAAGTAATACAACATAAACATTTAGTAATTTAAAATGTTTTAAGTGCCTCAGGAAATAATATTGAAAATGGGCTAAGTGCCTTAATAAAAGATATTAAAAAAGTTCTTAGGCTTCGGTTTGATTAATCAAATGTTCGTAAAAAGGTTTATTTTCGGGGGGTATGTATGGTAGCATTTCCTTTAAATCCTTTAATTTTTCTATTGAAATATTATTTCGAGCTTCTAGCACTGGCAAAACGTAGTTTTCCAGTTGACGTGGTGACTTGCCTTTTTTAAAAATGTTTATACTGTCCCACGGTATTGAATCACTGTGTGATTCCATTAAATCAACATAAGGTAACTTTTCTTTATCGATGCGGATCCAAGAAATAGTTGAGATTTTTAACTTAGCAGTATTTAAAAAGGTGGCCGATGCCTGATTGAAGTCTTTAAAATCCATTTGGTCTAAATTAACTACGGTGAATGGATTTTTGTGACACGACTCTCGAATCATTTTTGCGACATCCTTTGGTTCAAAACATTTAACGACTTTCTTTCTTTTTTCAATTTGAGCGAAATCTCGATCGCAGGACATAAAAGAATGACCACTGACCAAGTATTTATGATCAATAGTATCATAAATACCATTAGCTACCAAACAGATTAAGGCAAACAGAACCATTCGGTTTTTGTTCTGTCCAATACAGTTATCACTCCAAATAACTGCATTCTTTTTAACAGTTTTAGTTGACATCATGTTCAGTACTTTGAAAATGCAAGAGCCTACTTCATTACCACCTCTGCCTGCATACGACTCGTTCCAGAGACACATGTATGCACCTTGTTGATTATCAGCAACATGAACACAGAGATTATAGCATGATAGTTGCCTACTGTAAAACATTGATGACATTGATTACTCGATGACGTAGCGTCCATTTTGTGTCACGTAATTTGGTCAACTAACAACACAAAACAATAACATTCTGCAACCTACCCCGCACGCACAAAATCACAGTCCCTTTCGAGCGAAAGTGCGTTGGCACTTAGACCGCGCCACAACTTCGTCCGTGTGTGAGTGAAAAATTCAAAGACACAGGCACTTGGATCCATTTGGATATTATTAGGCTTGGCACATCGATCATATTTTTGTAATAATATCGATTTTTGTTTTTTGGCACTTAGACCCATTAGAATTACAACCCTTCAATTTATACATATCTTTAAAAAAATATATGTTTGAGAATTAAATAATATCCATCTGCTGATGGAAATTTCTGGCATAAGGACATATTACATAGTTAATAAGATAGTTTTTATTGTTAAAATACCACTAGTAGACACTTTAGTATTAGATGAAACAACAACTACAGACAACAAAGTTTACTCTTGACTGCTTAGAGATAGCACTTTCGAAACGGAAATAGGTACCTACCGGATGTATTGGATATTAACAAAGCATCCAATTCACACCAAGTGAATCTATTAGCATAAATGTCACCCACGATAACATTGACTATAGGTACCTTATATTAAACTTTAACCCGCGGCTTCGCCCGCATGAATGTTGGTTCGCGATAACAACTAACCAATGTCTTTTCTATCTCCATACCAAATTTCATTTCAATCGGTTCATCGGTTACAGATATCTCCTTTGATCGTATGGAACATCCTGTCAAAAAAAAAACAAATGTAAACAATCATTACACAACAAAAACTTGATGTTTTATACATGTTTTATTTTTCTTCAATACAAAATTTAAAAAATATTGGTCTTATTATCCCGAATAACTATCTCACAATAGGAAGGTACACGTTATACTTGTAATAATTATTTTTATTTTAAGGAAGAGAATATACTTAGGTATGTTCCTATGTTTTTATTGTCCTTTTGATCTGTGACAATAAGTATTACACCGTAACGCCCAGTATGTACAAGTTACTAAACTAATGGTCAATGGGTGAAAACAGGAATCAATTCTATTCACTTAGAAGTAGAGTCGCATCTTCAGCTTTGACATGTTTTCGTACTTCATTCAAATCTATCTCACCCATCGCTGCACAATCCATGATTTCGACAAGGAGCTGTTTATTTTTGTTTTCCATTGCAAACTGCATCATATCAGACACATTTTCTATTGTCAGTAAAAAACGCAACTCCTTTAGACATCGTAGTGTCAAGTCTTCTATTAAATAACACGAAGTCAAAACTAAGAGCTGTTTTAAACAGTCCACTTGTTCATTTTGTTTTTCAGGAAGTTTTCCCAAATACATATACTTTTTCAAATGCTGCAACATCTCCATAGACGTGCCGGGGACGTCGATGACTCCTTCAGTTGTTTTCTTCCATTTTCCAGCTAACATTGTCTTAAATACAGGGCTATAAGCGGCTAAGACTACTTTATGAAAAGGGACTGAACCGTCCTCTCCACGTAACATGAAGTCAGTTAGTTCACCGTCATCGTAAATAGTGACATACGGACTCAATTGATCTGTGCTTATTTCAACAATAACTTGTTTTGTACTTTCAAAGCCTATAGTACCAAGACAATACACTGCTCCGATGTGGTCTGTACGGACTCTCATCACAGCTGCACCAACTTCCTTCATAACTTCCCAGTGAGTATATGTGACGATGTAGTTTACTGTATCGGACGGAATTTTTTTAGACAGTTTCATGGAATAGTTCCCAGTCCTTATATTTGGTTTGCAGTTTACTTTCCATTTAAATATCACCGAACCGCCAATAGTATGCTCTTGCCACACATCATTATTGGTATATCCTTTTATTAGAACCACAATCGAGTTACCTGTCCTCTTCAAGACGTCAGCCATTATCTGTAAAGAAGCATTAGTTAAAAATATGTGACATTCTTTGTAATGTTTCTGAGGAACCATTCATAATTTACGTAAGTATCTACTTTATTATTACGTTAGGTATTTAACCAGACACGTCTGCAGCCCATGGTATCGACAATATACAAATAGATAAACATGTTTAAAAAAATGTTTATCTATTTGTATATATTGTCAGTATAAAAAATTGATGTTGTTTAAAAAACGATTTTTATACTAACTCGATTAGCTGATCGGTCATTTTGTATGGAGTCATTTTTTTTTTACAATTTCTATTTAATGACAAAACATAAATAAACACATGTTAATAAGGGAACGTTTCGACTTGTTAGGTTGTTTACCAAACACCTTTAAACAACAGTGAACGGAGATCTCACATCTGTCAAATTTCTTCATTCTTTTTTCGACCTCATGTCAAACATAAATTGATATTAAATCAAATAACATTTAACAGATTCGGAGAGCTTGATGAAACACAACGCCTAGCCCTAGCCTAGGGCTTGATGATGACACGAGTAAAAAGTATTTTTAGAAAAGAAGGAAAGGAGTGACAAAAATAACAAAACACAACTTTGTAGTTCTTTCAATAATGTTTAATTTAACACGTTCGCGGACAGTCTCAGTTGAAATTGTGTTCTAGAATGACACAATAAATTTCCATATAAAAAGATTTGACGAATCGATTCGTTGTCTTGAATGATAATAAATAATTATAATAAAAACGTAAACATTTTACACGTCATCGTCTGCATACGTTTTGTCACTAAAAGTTAAACTAATTAAAATGGTAAAAAAGTAAGTAGGTACAGTAAGGTTTAGAGTGTTCGATACATTGTGACACAAGGTACATTGAAACGAATTTTCGCCTTTAAGCCCTAGTCTAATTCACCGTTCTGCCGTAAATAATATTGTTTTTTCTTTTTTTAAGTTAACTTGCAATGTGGAATTAAGGCCCACATTACTAGCAATCCTGTTAACCCCTCCAGCTAAGCTCAAAGGCTTGTGTTAGGAGTGAGTTCACGTCCGCAGTGGTCGGAAGTGACCTCTCGCTGCCGGCCGTGGTTCTGTCCATGGTCCGGAGCGAGGGGTCGTGGAATGCGGTCGCATCCTTCTGCGAAGACATCATCTCGCAGAAAGAAGCGGCGGAGCGCATCAGCTAGTCGATTCGCTAAGCGTCACACCAAAGATGTCTACAACGACATCTTTGGTTGATGCTAAGCGTCACACCAAAGATGTCAACAACCTAGACATCACGGATGTAAGCATCGATGTCAGAAACCAAATTCGTAATTAACCAAATGCTCGTCGACGATGTCTCGGTTGTGATAACACATGGATGTTGTCTAGGATGTTACGGTGTTGCAATATTTCAAATTTTATATAAATTTATTCATAATCGAGAATCTCGACTGACGAACTGTAGAGTTACTATTCGGTTTTAATTGAATTTAAATACACAATGGATAACTATAAAGTGTAGGGTATTTAATAGATAGTGAACAATTTATTAATTGAATTGTTTAGGACATGTGAAAATAATAAAGTAATATTTTTTGACGTGAACACTGAGCAAATGACAATTTTAACTCTGTCCATTCGTTTATTTTCTTTTTGACAGCTCACGCCTATGGATTATCGTTATTTTTTTCGGAATAATGTACTACGATAATGTCGTACTTTATTGACGTGTCACGCCCACTTAGTGAAGTGCCCTGTGCTTATCATACAACCACAGACTATAAAACAGGTCTTGAAATAAGATAAATCGATCATATAAAAAAATAATTGACTATAGGTAAGTATTGTTTCTGTAAATGTAATAAAAAAGTATCTGTGACTCCATGATTAATTATTTGTAAGGATTTAAGTCGAAATCTTGGATTTTCAGTTCAAACCAAGATTAAAGAACAAAAACTCTGTCCTGTCATTTTTTTTTTTTTTGACAGATGCCTTAAATATGCACGCGTTAGTGAAATTTAACTATAAAACGCGTGGTTTAAAGTCGAAATCTTAAACACTACTTATTTATTTAACAAACTAGTTATGTAATTGGGTATACAAATGAAACAAGTAATATTATTAAATATTATTTATTGCAATTAATCAGACTCTTCATAATCTATACTAGACTCATCAGTTGAATCCTCAGTTACATGAATAATCAATTCTTGTTAATTTATATTATCAATTGCAACGTCCCGTTCCCAATCAGACATTATTATTTTTTTTGTCCAGAACTCAGAACTTATTTATCAATTATCAGAACTCACTTACCTTTAAAATTCGATAAAACAAATGTAATAAATGGTCTGCTCGATCATTTCCAAGTCGCTGATGCAGCCACTTGTGAAATAGAGGAGTGTATAAAACTAATAGATTATCCACATTCAAGCCTTAAAATAATCCATCAAAATATACGCAGTATAAGTCGCAACTTTGCAGGACTTATAACACTCCTTGAACGGTCAAGCACTGAATGGGATATCATTGTTGTCAATGAATGTTGGTTACGCCATACACATTACATCCCATCATTAGATGGATATAATTATACCACAAGTGAAAATAATCTAACCCAAAATGAAGGCGTGATAGTGTATTACAAAAATACTATTCAGATAACTATATTATTATTACAGGCCAAATTGCAAGATGCCAACTGTGTAATGATTAATCTGAATAGTGATACTACGCTAGTTGCAATATATCGACCACCGGGCTATAAAAATTTACTACCGTTTTTGGAATCACTTAGTAAGTCTAAAATCTCCGAATATTATTATCACAGGCGATATCAATATTGATATTATTCCTAATAATAAAGATCCCAACTCGCTATTTTATCTAAATCTACTCGCTTCATATAGCATATTGCCTGCACATCAATTACCTACACATAACAAAACCTGCTTAGATCACGTGATGCTCAAAAGCACTCTTCCTGCCTTTTGTTATGTTGCTGAGACTTCGGTGATCGACCACGACTGTGTTATTATTATTCTGAAATACCATGTACATCAACGGCAGGCAGACACATTTTCAATTAGGAAGATTGATTACGACAGTTTAGATAGTGATATGCACAATATGTGTCTCAACTCCATTTACGAGTCAAACAATGCATATGTGGCTACTTCTCTTCTTATAACAAATTTAACATACTGTATACAATCAAACACTAAAATCATTACTGTTCCAAATCGTAAGCGTGTCAAGAAGCCTTGAATAACTGTGGGTCTTCTAAAATGCATGAAAAACCGAGACAAACTCCATACAAAATCAAAAAAATATCCTAACAACGATATTATTAAGACCACTTACCTGCGCTACCGAAACTTTTGTAACTGCCTATTAAAAATTTAAAAAAAGATTACGAAAAGAAGTTACTAAGTAATGCCGCAAAGACTAGTAACAAATCTCTATGGGATACGATAAAAAAGGTTACACACTACGATAAAAAAACCAGTTCAGCTGAAAATTTATTAACGGCTTCAAATCCTATTTCCTCTGTCAATAACATAAATAGTTTCTTTGTTTCGATTGGCAAAAATTTAGCTGAACAAATCCCCAACAAAGAAGTATCTCTTACCTCAAATGCTAACTCTCAACTATCATCTTTCGTCTTAGATGCAAGAACTGAAACAGAGGTCCGCAGTCTTATATTAGGTCTGAAAAAAGTCAACACATCTGGTTGGGGCAATATCTCCGGTGCCTTCCTAAAACGTTATATATTTTTAATCTTATGTTTAGTACTGGAGTCTATCCACGGGAACTTAAACTTGCTGAAGTAATACCTATCTACAAGAGTGGAGACAGAGCCTGTGTCAATAATTATAGGCCTATTTCTATCTTACCCACCATATCTAAACTAGTAGAAAAACTATTAAACAACCGGTTAATGGGATACCTTGAATCCAAAAATCTTTTATCTAAATCCCAATACGGCTTAGAACCGCCACCTCAACAAACGACGCTGTTCATGAATGAATAGATCACATTGTATACAACTTAGACAAAAAAAACAAGGTTATAGCTATATTTTTGGATTTAAAAAAAGCATTCAACACAGTCTGTTCCTCTTCTTTTAGATAAGCTGGAAAGGCTAGGGGTTCGTGACATGCAACACAAATTATTCACAGACACCAAAGAGTAAAAGTTGGTGATATCACTAGCGATGGCCTTCCTATTGCTTTCGGCGTGCCGCAGGGCAGCGTGTTGGGCCCTAGCCTCTTCCTCACGTATATAAACGACCTATGTAATATTAGTTTAAAAAAATGTAAAGTGGTAACCTTTGCGGATGACACTGTATTAATATTTCATGGCAAAACCTGGTATGACACTTATGCTCTTGCACAATCAGGATTCAATACTGTGTCCAAATGGCTCCGAAAAAATAGATTAACACTAAATGTAGATAAAACAAAATACATACCTTTCAAAATTAGAAACACTTCTGATGACCTGTTCGATAAGTACTCTATTATTGCTCATCGTTGCTTACTCAATCAATCATGTACTTGTGATTAGGGCTTCCATTACGTAATTACGTAATTACGCAATTACGTAATTACGAACTTATTTTAAAGTATTTTTAATTCCGTAACTGAAGATGTCAATTCCGTACTTACGTAATTATTGGTATAATTAATTAATCAAAATAGTCAACCAATAAAAAAAGGATTATACATACCAGTTATAATGTGGCAACACTACGTTATAACTACTTCGAAACTATACAAACAGGGGATTCCCCGCAGTTTATTTTATCTTTTGTTAAATCTTTCAAAAAATTGTTCTAAGACGTACAGAATAGAGTTCAAATATATTAACTTGGCGAGTCGGTAGGGCCGGGGAGTCCCTGGCGAAAAGCCCCTACGACCACGGGGAACTACTATGCTCTTCACTTTCTTAGCTAAAATGAAAGTGTAGTTTCATTGCTCAATTGTCGATTATTCAGTTCACATCGCTAGATTCTCACAGTTGAAATTTGATCAAATTACCTAATTAAAAGTTGGTGCTAAATGCGTGCAAATATTAACAATTTATAGCAGTTGTATCTTTATCGTGAGTGACTTTGAAGGTGTGGATTATCTCTTGAAAGATGTAAGTACTTAAACCAAAGCCTTAATAAGTCTATTTAGTATTAAAAGGGCATTAAAAACCCCGTAGAGCATGCATAGTTCATACAAAATAATTTGTAAATCAAACATTTTCTTAAGGTGTATTCCGATTAGATTATAGAATATCTAGGTTCCCAAATACATAGTAATTAAGAACACTGATTAAAACATAAAATACCTATAAGAAAAATAAGTTATTTATCAAAAAAATTAAATGATATAGCTCGTCTTTAAATCAGGAATGAATGAACTAAGCATGCTCTGTCGTTTGGCTATAAAATACGTAATACGTTTGACGACACGGTTGGCGTAATGGCTGAGTGATCGACTGTTGCGCAGCGTATCGCGGGTTTGATCCCCGCACGAAACAAATACATATTTGTATGAACTGGAAGTAGTTGTTCCGGATCTGGGTGTTTGTGTGTTTCTGTGTTTGTAAACGTAATTATAAAAATAAAAATAAAGTATATTTGTAATGAGTGGGCAACTATGTTTAACAATATCATGATTATTAACCTAACTTCCTTTTATTTTTTTTCAGGTCTTCTTCAAATAAGACTGTATATAAAGAGTTTTTGAACAAACGCACACAAAGCTCTATCTGGGAACATTTCTTGAGAGCTGATAATGGACAGAGTGTTGAATGTAAACATTGCAAAAAAATATTGAAAACTCCTGGTGGCGCAACTGGAGCGTTACACACTCACATGCGTGCCAAGCATATCGGAGAGATGCCGCAAGAACAGGAGTCGCAAAGGCTGAGTACATCAACGTCTAATAGTGGTCTAATTCAAACACGAAAACGTACGAATGAACCTTCACAAAAGAAAATTAAACTCACTGATTATTTTTCAAATATGGAAGTTCGAGTGACCAGAATGGCTGCATTGGATGGGATACCATTGAGCACATTTTGTACTTCAGAAGATCTGAGATACCTTTTTAAAAACTCTGGCTACGATGTGCCAAAATCTTCTACAACTATAACACAGATAATTCTAAAACAGAGTTATAACACAAAAAACAAATTGAAAAATGAATTGAAAATTATGAAGTCTGAAAATAAAAGATTTACAATCACTTTTGATGAGTGGACGTCTACCCGTAATAAAAGGTATATGAATATAAATATCCACAATAAAGACTTTGATATGGCCAAATATAAAAATTTGGGACTTGTACGGATACAGGGATCAATGCCAGCTGAAGTAGGCACTCAATTATTACAGCAGCATTTGAGTGACTTCGGTTTAAGTCTGGAAGACGACATAATTGCTTTCACAACAGATGGAGCAAGTGTAATGGTCAAAATGGGCAGAAATTTTGACGGCCACCACCAATTGTGTTTGGCTCATGGAATACAATTAGCAGTCCTGGAAGTTTTATATAAAACACAAAAATCTCCAGTACCTGAAGTGCAGGAGGATGTCTCAAATACCGGCGCTGAAGAAGCAGAGGAAATTGAAGAAGATGAGGGTGCGTTTATTGTAGAATCTGCCAGAGTTCCAGAATCGGAGTTTTTATACAAAGGTACTATAAAAAAATTAAGAGATCTAATAAAATCTTTTAAAAACTCCCCATTGAAAAACGACTTGTTGCAAAAGTACATTTTAGAAGAACATGGTAAAAATATTGACCTGATACTAGACTGTAAAACGCGCTGGAATAGTTTGTCGGATATGGTAGGCCGATTTCTCAAATTAAAATCATGCGTTTTTAAGGCGTTATTAGATTTGAAATCAAATGTACAATTTACAGACGAAGAGATCCAAGACTTTCACGACATTCATTACAGCTTGGATGTAATAAAAACTACAGTTTTGTCATTATGTCGCCGTGATTCAAACTTATTGACGGCCGACGCTGCGCTTCGATTTATGCTAGAGAAACTTGATCTTCAGCCCAACGATCTCAGTGGAAAACTAGCCACATCTCTTAGAAAGAGAATAAAGGAAAGGCGAACTAACGTATTCGGTGTTTTGCAATATTTGCATAACAATGAGGAATTTTTTAAAACTGCTGCCACAGAATATTTCACGAAACCTTCGTCGGATGATATACGAATGTATATAGTGGAACTGTTCGAACGGTTGAAATATAATTCTACAGAAAAATGTACAAATTCACAACCACAACCGAGTGCATCGGACGCAATAGCCACCAGTGACGATGATGACGAGGAGTTGACAATCGCACAACAGTTAGAGAAAGAAATAAACAAAGTTACTATAAATAAACCAATTTCAACAGTAAACACAGATCTCCATTCCATTATTAGGGTGGAAATGTGCATTTACGACAGCGCTGGCGGCGGTCGCGAAGTTTTTTTGACTGCAGCGTATAATTATTTGCTTTCGATAACGCCTACAAGTGTTGAAGCCGAGCGAGCCTTTTCATCCGCCGGATATTTTTGTAGTAAATTAAGAAGTTCCTTGAGTGACAAAACCTTAAATGCCTTGTCATTTATGAGAGCACACTTCCAGGAAGAAAAATTATATTCGGGACGAAACAAAATGGTTTAACTTAAACGATGTACATACGAATACGATGGTAAGTTCTTGAATAAATATTTTTTGTTTAAATATTGTGTTCATTTTGATAATTCCTTGAATTTGAGATAGTAAAAGATAATTGTAAAAATTGTAGATTAAAATTTTTACAAAAATTCATAGTCGATTAAAAAAAAATAGGAAAAATGACGTAATTACGTAATTACGGAATTGGAGAAAAAAGTTGCGTAATTAGTTACGTAATTGACATTTCCGTAATTTTGGAAGCCCTACTTGTGATCATGTAACTAAGACCATTCACATTAAATATCTTGGTATCATGATTGATAATTGTCTCAACTTTAACCATCACCTAGACCTTCTCTCTACAAGGGTTCGTAAACTCATCTTTATTTTTAAAACTCTACGTCAAGTTGCTGACAAAAATATCATTAAAATGGTTTATACAGCCCTTTGCCAACCTATATTGTCCTATTGCAGATCTGTATGGGGTGGCTCATCTAAAACAGGTATGTTGAGCGTGGAAAGAGCTCAAAGGGCAGTCCTAAAGGTAAGCAAAATTGTGTTTTGAAACAGCACTCATTAATTACGTATGAAAAAAATCATACAAACAAGCGGCTGAAACATAAAGTATGTCCCCTACCAGATAATAGGCAGTCTACGGCTGTTTCTGGCAGATTTTTCGGTTTCCTGGGTAGATATATATATAATAAAATGAATGTGAAAGTGCATATTTATTTACTCACAAAAATTCAAAGTAAAAGGGCTGTCACTTCGTGGTTAAAATCTCTTAGCTACGAAGAAACGGAAAATCTTCTTTATGTTCCTTCGTAGCTGAATTGTACAACCATAACCACAATACAAATATTAATCCAACACACTATAGCTCACACTCAAACACACACACACACACAAAAAATAACTAAAGTATTACACCTATCAAGCAGATGACACCAAACACCTTCATATCTAGGGTCAGGAGAGGCTGGTAATCTGTCATACAGGTTTACCTAGTACAGGTACCAGTCTCTCGCACAGATACACTCCAATTGAATCTGAATCTATTGAAGCTTGTTCGAAACATCTGTTAACTATTTTCTGTGTGAGAGAGGAAAATAAACAAATATTATTATTATTATTATTATAATAATTGCAGCATTTTATTTGCTGTAAACGGCGGCGTTGTGTTGTTTCTTGCTGCCTTCCCTTTTATTTGTGCCCATATTAACTCGATGGCATTGTATTGGCTATACTAATAACAGTATGTCCATATTCCTCTGCCATTTCATCGATGACGTATCGTTTAGGTTGACGTTTCTGATGTAAAATTCTTATTAGTTCTGCTTTCAATAATGAATGATTAACATCCTCGCCATTATCACGAAGCCAGTTATTAATTTTATCTTTGGTGTTCGCTTGCGTTGGCATTTTATTTATTTGCCGTGAATGGTAGGGCGCGTTATCTATAAATATAATTGAATGTTCTTCCAGTAACATCAGCATTACCCTGAACCAATTTTGTATAGACTTCTGCATTCATCTCTTCGTGATAGTCGCCAGATTTTTTTGATTTGAAAGCATCTGCTACAAATCCTTTCGCAGTACCCGCGTCGCAAATTATAAAGCGTTCGCCCTTGCTTATAGGCACAGCCGAAGTATCGACTTCGGCTGCAGTGTCGTCAGTCCACGATTTTGTCAAAATATGATTGGCATTGAGCCAAGTCTCGTCGGTGAAAACCACATTCGACCAGTCTTCTATTTGATTGACTTTCCTTTGGAAGTCACATCGAGCCAGCGCTATGTCGTGGCGTTCTAATAAGATTTTTCTCTTATCAGACTTTTTGAAGTAGAATCCAATTTTTCTTAGCACTTTAGCTAGCGACGATTTTTGGCCACGGAAAAAACCACTATCCCTCAGTGAAATCACCATTCTTCTTAAAGTTGGTATTTCCTTGCGTTGGTAGTAGTCGTTTAAATGTCGACGAATGGCATCGGCGTCAAAATCGTCAATGCGTGTAGCTCTACAGGCTGGCGTTTTTTCTTCGGTGTAGACAGCTTATTTTGCTCCATACTACTGCTGCCGTAGGCTTCTTTGGTAGTTTTTGTAAAAGTTGGAACACTGATTTCTAAGGCGGCATCAACGCGGTTTCGAACCTGCGCCATTGGTAGTAGCGAAGCACCATTACGAAATTCCTTCTCAAAGTAATCTTGAAGGCGTCTCAAAAACTCCCTCGATTGTCCTTTTAACACAGTTCCTTTCGGCATTTTAAGAGTTTACTTATGCTCAACTCAAGAATTTACGTATTAATACGGAGGAATATTAATACTCAACTCAACGTATGATATTGTAAAAGAATACTCAACGAACCGAAAAACAGTGAATGTCACACAAGCGTCGCGTGGCAAGCACAGGTAGCGAGTGACAACAAAATGGCGTCCCCGGGTCAGCGCAAAGAGAAATAATACTTCGATGCGTTGCGTTAAGGTATTGCTAGTGATAACCTGTTGATAATGCGCTTAAACGTTGTATTTTAATTTTAATGATCATTTTATTTATATATTTTATATATAATTTAAAAAACTAGTAAACGTATAATTAATATTTAAATTAAAAATATTTCGATGCATTAAATCGACTGAAAGTTTTTCTTAAATGAAATCGATTTTGATTTCAAATCGAACCGCTAACGTATGAGCGCGTCACTATTTTTGATTTATCTCAAACTGTCAAAAAGAACAGACTATAGGTAGTCACTTTTTAGTACTGTTGCCAGATTGGATAGATTCCCTGCAAATTTGGGGAGCTTTGTCGGCCATGGGGGGAAATTCGGATCGTAATATTCTTTATTAAGCTGTTTAATTAAAATGTTGTTAGTATTTTTAATCGATTAAACATAATTAATCGTTTTCGTAAGTAATTTTAGGGTCGCATCTCTATGACATGCGCGAAAGTAATAAAAACTTCAATCCGGTCAAGTTACGTTGATCGTTCTGTACTTAAGTACCTATGCTTATTTCTCCAGTCAAGTTCGTGCACTACTCCGTATTTCACGTTCGCCTGCTTTTTGAACTTCTCTGCGCGCGTATATCTACTACTAGTGATGGGAAAGTGTACTATCGATAAAAAGTCATCGAACGAGTTCTTAACAACATGGATAAGATTATAACAAGAAGTCAGTCAAACCATCCATTGTATTTAAAGGACAAATAAATGCTTATTATTATTATGTCCAGAGCGTTTGACTGTGTAAAATATAATATTCTTACAAATCAATTAGAAAAAATAGGAATAAGAGAATAGCACTAAAATTATTAGAAGATTACTTACACAATAGAATGTAAAAAACCATGATTGATGTGTTCAATGAATCAAAGAAAATGATTGAAACAGTTAAATCCGACTTTGAACAAGTACAAATTGCTGTCCCCCAAGGGAGCACTCTAGGGCCATTACTGTTTTTAATTTATGTAAACGAAGTTCTTAATATAATAGACCACCTATGTGTAATGTATGCTGATGACGTTACTATATATTTTTTATATAATAGTAAAAATGACTTCAGTTATGAAAGTTAAATAATCAAATAAATACGAGTAATATAAAAAAATAGAGAAAAAGTAAATAAAAAAATGTGTGGCACTAGGGGACTGCCGCGGTAAAGCAGGGTGTTGCAGCAAGTAGGGGGTGTTAGGTTTTATTTTCGTTACGGAGTTTCTTGATTCGGTCGCCGCACACAAAGGCCGCGATAATAGCTATGTAATAGCTTAAAATAATAATACCCAAATACTATACACAAAAATATATTATTAATAGACGCTCACGCTGCCGATATGTTTTAATACGCTCACGCTCCCGCTGAGCATTAAAAAGATAGGTAGGTACCACCTTGTTTAAGTGTTTTTTAAAATTGCTCACGAGTTCGAGTGACCTAATTGGCGGTGGGAGATCATTCCACACCTTCGAAGCGGCATAGCGGAAAATACCTCTGAAAGCCGCGGTTTTGTTTGGCACATACAGTATATATTACAAAGAGAAAAGATTAGTATTTTTATGTAACGAATAAACTCAAATTAGCGATTTTAAGAATTCTTTCATCATTAGAAAGCTACATTAACGGGGATTATCTAACATAGAATTTATTCTATTGTCAAAAACTAGTAACTCAATGTATAAAAAACTACGATATGACACTCATGCGAAGCCGGGGCAGGCAGCTAGTTTATTAAATAGAAGATATAGCGGTTTCTGACACTTGAACAACTTGAAACATGAGAGTTGCCAAGTACAGCTTACGTCTCGATTTATTTTTAATATAAAATTATTGTTGAAGAAAGCGTGACTTCGTGGTGGATCACAAAACACAGCAAGCGCAGGCCGTACACACTGTATTAGCACAGTATAGATAAAGTATATTATTACCGTGGTGTTAGCGTAATTTAACTTTGAAAGTACCAAGGTCTCGACAAAACGTATGCGTAGATTTTCCGATAAATATGAACGTATTTTGTAGTGTAGGTACTCGCTATCTGTAAAAGCAGTTACGGGATCAGCTCAATTGAGGCCTATGCGGAAACTACTTAGCTGCACTGTACTTGTTACCATATTTGTGAGGACTAGAGAACCTAATCAATGCTCCGTTATATTTGTGCAAGATGGATGACTTGATTAATACAATTACACTACTACTTGTTTCTTGGTTGATTTAATATTAGTGATCAATTTGATGACCGTGTAAATGTGTACGATGTGTCTACTTTTTAAGATTTCTGGGTCAACTGTCAAATCTCCCCCTGGGTACGCCCATGTACTACCATACCATATACATATAACTTCCTATCATTTATATAATCTGTCTAATGACATGATGATTTTGCTCTAAGTAATTCAATTTCCAATTTAAAAAAAATTTGAACTAGTTACTAGTGTCTGTACTAGTAGAAACACACATGTCATGGTGATTTGCAAGGCAACAAATAAATTGAAATTAGTCCTACTTTAATTGTAGAAATACAAAGAGGACAACGCCATGGTTACATTATCTACACATATCACCATGACAATGCTTAACTGCTGACAGAACACTACAACTTTTTTTTTAAAGTTAACTTGCAATATAGGATTGGGTCCCATTAAGTCCCTTATTACTAGCAAACCTGTTGCTAACTATAAGGAAGAAATTGTTAAAGTAAGTGAGAAGGTACACAACTTACAGAAAAGAGTAATCTTCAAGATCAGCGTGACCAGAAGCTGCAATAGAAAAATATCCAATTCAGTGATTGTTATAAAGTTTATTGAAGGTCTCTGAGTCACAACACATAGGACTAATCAAACAATAAAGGCAACAAAAGTAATGTGTCTCAAAACCTCTGTAATGAATGAATTACTCGGTGAAAAAAGTGTGTTGCACTTAAAACTTAAACTACCTACTAATTGTTAAAAAGTTTTAAATTAAATGTTTAATAATAATACGAAATAACATTTTCTTCCTCATATTGTTGATATAGAAATAATTTAAACCTTAACTAAAATTAATTGTAAATTGTTAAATGAATACAGAAACTTGCAGTCAGGTTTGGACAACTACAAAGAGCAAGTTATTGCCAGCAGGTTGATGTATGAGCGGCACTTGAACTTAACACACAAATCACTCACTTGCACCACCATCTAACAAGACTCATTCAAGCATGAGTCTTGTTAGATGGTACACCAATCAGAAACACAACTATACATTACCAATTACCAAGTATGAGCCTAGCAAATTAACAAGAGAGAAGAACAATAAATTGGTCAACACAAGTGAGTGTTGTGTTACACAACACTCTCACCATAGCATATTTTATGCAGTTCAGTAGTCGCAGTTAAGGCTTGTTGAAGCTTCATAGTTTTAAAATAAAAATATATACCTTATTCTATGATAGAGTGCAGATTGTAAATTCTTTCGGTGAATAAATTTTATTTCATTTCATTTTCATTTCAATTAACTATAACAAATAAATAAAATAATTATTATAAGATTCTGACTCGGTGTTATCTGACCCACAAACTAATTGATACATTAATAGAGAATAAGGGTGGAATCGATTTTTAGTTTTTCTATGCAAACTGGTCAAACTTTCACTGCAAAAAATAGAGGAAAGAGATGGAGTAGGCTTTCTGATGGGGTCCAAACCTTATATGACATAGATTAAGACAACTTTCAACTAACATATGTAACCATTATCATTTATACATATATGTAATGTATAATAATCTAAATGAATTTGGAAATAAAAAGTATAATTATTTTACCTAATAGAATAGATTTTATGTTCAAATAAAAGCTTGCAAAATCTAAGTAACTTATGCCTCAGTTTGTGCTGGAAGGTGGTTATCAGGACAAAAAGTAATGTAGGATAAAATAATACTTAAAGACTTTAAAGTTACATAATTATATGTTATTAAAATTATACACTTCCAACAATCTAACTTCTTCCTCAGCTCGTCCTTGGACATACCTAGGTCTCCACCAAAGACTTCTACTCTTTTCTATCTCTGATTTTTCTAATGCATATTGGTCCAGATATTTTTTTTAGTAATCCTTCCTAATCCTAACCTGTCTTCCTCTGGTTACTCCCCTGTCTAGGATAACATTCTGTTACTTTCTTGCTCATTCAACTCTATTTTCCCTTAGCATAAGCCCTGACCAGCGCCATTTAAGCATCTACAAGCTATTTTCTACGTCTTTACATTTTGGTTTTGTCATTAATATTTTTAGTTTTACTTTAATAATGTAAAGTAGATATTCTTGCTACATACCTTACTTCGATAACAAATTTTACAACAAATACTTAATGGACAGATAAGATAAGATAGTTACCTATCAGAAGTTAGGTAAGTAGGTACCTACTTACCTAACTTCTTTTCAGGGCAAAAAAGTAATGTAGGATAAACTGTTAAGACTTTAATATTACATAATAGATAGGTATGTTATTTAAATTATACACTTCCAACAACCTAACTCTAATTTTTCTAATGCATATTGGTCCGGATATTTTTTTAAGATTAACCTCCCTAATCCTACTTACTCAGGTTTCTCCCGTCTAGGATAACATTCTGTTACTTTCTTGCCCCTTTGACTCTCTTAACATTTAGCATAAGTCCTGACCAGCGCCATTTATGCGTCTCTAAGCTATTCTACATCTTTCATCATCAATTTTGGATTTGTCATTGATATTTTTAGTTTTACTATAATAATGTAAAGTAAATATTCTTAATATTATTTTCCTATTGCAAACTTCAAGCTACATACCTTACTTCGTTAACAAATTTCACAACAAAAACGTAATGGACAGTAGATATCAGAAGTTAGGTAAGTAGGTACATTTTTAATAAGTTTTTTATATTTTGCACCTACCTTTATTGTAGAACTTCGACGTTAAATTGATATTATTAATTCGTAATCTTCGATGTGAATCTTTGATGTAAAATCTTTCAACGAGCCAATTAAAATCCTAATAATGCCGACTTTCCCGAACGAAAACACAGTCTAGTTCACTCCACAGAGTACGTTGAAGTATGTTATCTCTGGTTCTGGCCATTTATATACAAAGGCAATAAAAAATATAATCTTATGCTCTTTGGTTCTAGCATCCCCTGGCATCCCCGGTCGTTTGAATCGGGTTGCCAGATTTCATTTAAAAAATTTACCTAGTTTTATTTTGTCGCAAAAATTAGATTACCTTAGTTCAAAGTTTTTGCGGAAATATTAACAAAATTAGTAGTGGCTATTTAATAAATTACAGTTAAAAGTTTGACATGACTATGCCACCCTTGTCGTTAGACATACCCTGAAAACTATTTGCGTTGCAGCGCTGCCGGTTTTGTCACACTTACTACATACCTACCTCTTGACATTTTTTCTGACATTTAAAACATTTTTGGGAACCATGACGGAAATTGCGGGTAGAATATCTCGTCAACAGCGCGCGACTTTCTCTAATTATACATATTTACAATACCATTTTTTGCTCCCGACTATGGTCAAAGAATGAATTATTAATAAAAAACTTCGTATTAAAATTGTCCTTGACCATAGCACAGATAATATAATACTATACTAGTAACCATAGAGATTACAACGGAAATAGTATTTAAAAAGTTTTTTTTTGACAATGTCTTACCATTATGGGACGATCCGTTTCTGCAATTGATCGTATACGAAATTATACACAAAACGATCCAAGGCTGATTCTTGATACACTTTGTGTGCGGGACAGATAATAACCCAATAGTTTTATTTTGCGTTTAGTTTAAAATAATCGATACGAAAATAATAGTTTTAATTTAGTTCTTTATCTTGCAACATTGATTCCATAACTTGTAACTTTGTCCGTCTCATGTCATTACAAAGAACGAAATAATTTCCAAAGAGAATTTTTAACTTCGATATAGAATTGTCCTTCACCATAGAGATTACAACGTAAATAGTATCTATAACTTTTAATTAGTGAAATTGATTTATATAGTTTATTAGTAGTTATGAATAGTGAAATGTAAAATAAAGTGATATATGAGACATTTTCACTTAACTTTCGTGCCTTAGATACTAAGGGCGGCTTACATTTGACATAAGTAGCTATTATACAAAATTAGTTAAATGCAACAAAACGCTTAAGCATGTATAACTTATACATATTTAGCGTCCTCTTGCACAGCGATGCTAGCAGGCTCATTTAGCTAAATGTGTTTATGGGGCCCGTAAAGCAGTTTTATGTTCGCTGATTGTTTTGTTGAGGTTTTAACAATGACATTTTTTGTTTAAAACGCAACATGTTGTTACGGTTTGTCAAAAAAATAACACGAATGGAAGCTCCATAACCCCACTGACGAGTTAATTTGTATGAGCTCCGATATTTCTTGCGTTTATATTTGTATTAAATACCTACTAGCTGACCCTCGCAAATTTGACGCAGAGAAAGTATACCTATATGAAATTTGCCAGTTTTTGCAATTCATACAAAACTACTAAAATCACGATAAAATTAAAATATATTCTCATAACTACCAAATATAAAAAAAACATGGCAAATATATAAAATCAGTCAAGATGAGTGATAAAATCCAGATTTATTCTCCAGATCTAGATTGTGATCCAGAGCACTCAGTTTCAATGAAGAAGACCAGTCATTAAATAAAGCCCAATACAAATATTATCAAGTGTTAAAAGAACGGCTGAAAACTAATTAGGTGCTGACAAATTCAAAACTGACAGTTCTACTGGTCATAAACGCGTTTAGCGCCACTAAACAGCAGATTTTCGGTATTTAACTTTGACCATTTCTTATATATGTTTAGCGACAAATTTATCATTGTGCAAGACACTAATCGTGTTTAACCATTATAAACGCATTTAGTACGTCTTATATGCATTTAAGTTATGTCACGCAAGTGGCCCTAAGTAAATTTCTTGTCGTAATTAGTTCAGCAACTCGACACTAAAATCTTGTCTCTGAGATCGCGATGTTTTTTGATTTATATTTCCAATAATTGTTAAAAGTACGTGTAAATAGTATTGTTAATACACTTCTATATGGTTATACAATATCTCTAGCATAATAGCTCTTAGTAATATTGCATTGTTTAGCCGTAATTTGTAATTGAAATCTGATAGGCACGGTATGTACGCGCCTTAGAACATTCCTATTGGTCAGAATCGTATATAATTTAATAGCACTGTTGCCAATTTAGTGGATTTACCCCAATATTTAGGGAGAAATAAGTGGGCTAGCGGTATTTACCCGACTTCGCAAGAAGGAGGTTTATGTGTTTTAAAGACTTTTTTTGGGGAAAACCAGAGTAGTCTATATCAGTCAAAGTCCATAGCAACGGCACGCGAGCGAATCAATGTTGACCGCTCGCACGTGATTGGTTTTCATTCAGGAATGTTAAAATAAGTGATAATCATTTTATGGGTTTTTTATAATTAATTTAGGGAATTTATAAATATAGGGTTGACAACACTGCTAAAATAAATTGACCAATAGCGACAGGTTATTTTCGATTTAGATGGTGTATCCGGACTATACTATAGGAATTAACGGTTTTTCGACGGGTATAAATACAGCTGTAACCGAGTACCTACTGAGCGGATTCGATCAAGATACTTGAGCCTAGCTCGTACTGATGGATCTCTTTTAGTAATTGAATGTACCCATGTTCTTACTGAAATATATACACTAGTCAGTCACCGATATAGTTTTATTACTATTCCTCAAACTGCGTTACCCTCCGACCTACCTCAGGCAGGTACCAGGCTTCAGGGCAAGCCGGCGCACGAATGTGCAGAGTATCTCTGTACACTTTGGCTGAAGTTTTCACTCCTTTTTCACAAAAATTTAGCTTTGTGGCGCATTGATAAGACACGCCCCACCAAACCATCACTGACGCAGGATGATGACCACGCTGTACCTTTCCAATTGAGCAGCTTCTTTAGAACTGTGAGCGTACATTATCATTTTGCTTAGCGTAGTGCTCTTAAATCGTGAAAGTTATTTCATCGGTAAAAAGGATATTTCTGTGCCCTTCAACTGCGTATCGCGACAGAAGGCGTTTTGATCGATCCACTCTCTTTAATTGTAAAGATTGATTTAGGGAATGTATCAAATCCTGTATATCAAAACGCCTTTATAAAACAAGACCTGAAGCACCAAGCTTCAGGTCTTGTTTTATAATACGCGACAGATTGCGATAAGATTTTTTGCTTCCTAATGGGATTTCGACGAATTAATCTTAAATTTATTTTTAAAAAATCATGAATATAGAAGACATTTCAAAAAAGGGACCTTGAAATTACTGAGCCTACAATTTTGAAATAAAGTAGTGTGAAGTTAATGTGGTACATCGCCTAGCCTGTTGGGTGTTGGTCTAGCTAAAGGTTAGTGTCGTACCCCCTTATTCATAACTAGCTGTGCCCGCGACTTCGTTCGCGTGAAAGTCGGGTTTAAATTAGGAAGTTTATGTTACGAAATAATTTGTTGGAATCAGTCCTGTCGGATGAACCGCGATATGATTCAGCAGCGGAGAATCGTCATATACTCATCTATTGATAGCTTCAACACCCAAAAGCTATTCGTTTACTGTGTTTTTCTGTTAATAATTTGTGTCTGTTTTCTTTTTTGTCTATTGTTATTTTTATTATTTTACTGTTTTTTTTTTGTTTTTTTATTATCTTCTTCATGACTTTTCCTGTTAAATTATAATAATGTATACGTGTCTTCTGTGTATTAAATAAAAATCTTTCTATTCTCTTCTTTTAGATAGTTTGGTGTGCGGCTTAAGAAGTGGTGTTTTTGTTTCATTCTTTCAACGTTATACCTACATAATACCTAATAATTTTCAATAGAATTTTACACGCTTTTTAAAAGACCTATCTAATGCTACTCCACACGATGGGGTAGGTGAGAAAAAAATCACATCCCCACTTTACATATCCTACGTACCTACCCATAAAAAAACGATTTTATTCCTTCACTTTATCGGCGTAAGTGTATTCATGCAAAGTTGCAGCCTCCTAGCACTAATAGTCTCTGAGCTAAGCTGCGGATGGACGGACATAAGGGTTCCGTTTTGCCATTTTGGCCAAAAATGGGGTGTACAACGCAATAATAAGTATTGCGTTGTACACCCCATTTCACATTCAAAAATGATTTTTCAAGTTTTTCCTTTGTCTGCAAAGATATACAACTGAAATGCTTATGAAACTGCTGTAACACTTTAGTAAACGCGAATATGGCAGCGTCAGATATCTATACAGGTACATACTAATCTATGGGTAGCGTTGAAATAGGTCAAACATTAGCGATGTTTTTAATGATTTTGTAAATATTAATATACGCAAGATGGTTTTAATACAATAAAACCATAATTAAATAAATAGGACAATGTTGCCACTCAGCAAGAAACGAATACGTGATCGCAAGCAGCCCTATTATATGTTTTCACAATTATGGAATTATAACACGGTGAACAATTTGATTACATAGATGGCGCTACCATGTTTTTTCTTTACGTTTGTAATGTCTTTTTTTCACATCAATTCTGGAAAATGTCGAATACTTTTTAATTGTAATCTAATATTGTTTTAAATTTCTACTACGATTAATTCATTACTCAGCAGTGCTTTTCACTTAATTTTTAATATTAAAAAATAATAACCACAGTGAATAAGTTACCTACGGTCAATAAAATAACTAAAATACTGAGAAAAATATTAAAAAAGGAAAAAGATAATTTAAAAAACTACACAAAGAACATAATCACATCAGATCCGAGCTTGGGACTTCGTCGTACAAGACCGCTAGTATAGCTTCGAGGCTATACTGTTCGCTACTCCGCATGTCAAAATATTTTTTCTTATGAAACTTAAAAATGTTGTGTTTAGCTCCTTATAGTTTTAGCGTGAAGCTATGTATTCCATGGGTTACAATTATAGATAATGTCTAATTGTGGAAAATTTTGGGATAATCCATTACGGTGCGACAAAAAATACGTTGCTGCTCGTTCCCCATAGACGTTAGCGTAATGATTCATAGTGTAAATAATGTCCTACAGTATTACTATTTACTATAAAACTGAAAATTTTCATAAAGTTTCGTCAAGTAGTTACTGTTTTATAACGAAAAATAGCTACAGACATTATCCCTTACTGCTTAGCTCCTATGGGAAAAACCGTGATAATTTATAGCCTAAATGTTAATCCGCGATATTAGATAGCACATGCAAAATTTCAACCGAATCTGTCCGGAAGTTTTTGCGTGATGCGTGTTCAAACAAACAGACAGACATACAGACAGACATTTCTAAAAATGCAGCAAAGTGTTTAAGTACTCTTTTCGAACATTTCCTAATTTTTTTTTTCACCAAGTTCGGCCACGTAGAATTTACAGTTTTATTATATGTATAGATAAATAATAATTCTTTGTATAACATAATAAAAATTGTAGTACAATTTATTTACAATCATAATACACTCATTCATAGTAAATAAATAAATTAGCAGACGTTATAAGATCATTTTATATCATTCAATTTTCAAAATTGGATACAAGCTCGATAGCAATGCTCTTAGAACGTTTGCTAATTTATCTTTTAATTAAGACATGAAAATTGACATGTTATTGTACTCTATGTACCTACACCCTCCCGAGTGTACAAAGATTACATTATCATGTTGGGTGGGGTTATATAATTAACCTGTAGGTACGTAAACCGTGAAATATTGAATAGTTCCGCTCGTCATTTGTGGTCTTCATCATCAGTTCCACTTCACCAATTCGTGCTTTTTGAGAGTAAATGCATGAATCACTATGAAATATACCTAAATCACTAAAGGTATGCCTTTAATATTTGAAGAGTTCCCTCGATTACTCCAAAATCCCATTTTTTTATATTTAAAAATATTAATGTACCTATTTATTTACAAATATTTATGTATGTTGTGTTGTTTGCCTAGTTGTACTGGGGCTTGGTCTTCATTACAGAGATCACGTTTAAAACAAAAATATGTCAAGGCGGTTTAAGGTTAGGCGCTAATTAAAATAAAATTAGATATCTGGAAATCAATTTTTTCTAGTTCTAAAAATCATACATAGCTCCTATTAGAATTTTTTGAACGAGTTGTACTAGCAACGTGGGTCGTACATTACTGTGGCCTGAAATGCTTTGGATAACCACGGCTTGTGAGTCACTTAGCAACCTGGTAGACACAGTGCCGTGTGTTTTATAGATTCCCGAACCGTGGGTAACCCATATGTTTGTATGGAACCCTCAGTGCGGGAATCCCACTCGTACATGGCCGGTTTTTTAGATACGACATCTAATGTCAAAAACTGTGACAGGGCACTTTGAGCTTTTTAAATACTGGTGTTGGCATCTTCTTCTATCTATACATATAATAAAATTGTAAATTTCACGTGTCTGTACATGGCCGAACATAGTAAAAAAAAATATTGGGAAATGTTCGAAAAGAGTATTTAAACACATTCCTACATTTTTAGAAATGTCTGTCTGTCTGTCTGTTTGTTTGAACACGCATCACGCAAAAACTACCGGACAGATTCGGTTGAAATTTTGTATGTGTATTATAATAAGTCTGGATTAACATATAGGCTATAATTTATCACGCTATTTCCCATAGGAGCTAAGCAATAACGGATAATGTCTGTAGCTATTTATCGTTATAAAACAATAACTACTGGACGGATCTTCACGAAAATTCGCAGTTTTATTGTAAATACTATAGGTCATTATTTACACTATGAATCATTACGCTATCGTCAATGGGGAGCGAGCAGCAACGTATGTTTGGTCGAACCATTATGGTTTTTCACAATTTTTTCCACAATAAGACATTATTTACAATTGTAACCCATGGAAACAGTAATTTCACGCTAAAACTATAAGGAGCTAAACACAACATTTTCAATTTCCTTAAGATCAGCTAATTTAATCTTTTTTGTATCGGTTGAGGTGGTCTAATGGCACAAGTGGCGGTATTGAACGAGCGAAGTCGGAGGATCGGGTCTCAAGTGTGAGAGTCTCTTTTTGTGGTGTTTTAAAATTCTTTTTTTAAGCATTTTTCCAAATGTATACTTATTAAACAAGCTTTTATTTTCGACTTTAAGATGTTTACTTTGTTTAACATATTTTCATATCAATTAATAACTTTCAATAGGCACCTTTATCATTGCTTTGCGTGAATCGTGATTATGTTATGAATGTAGAAATGAAAAACAATATTACATTACAAATAAACAGTAACTACTTGATATTTTCTAGAATTCATAAATGTTAGTGTTATATCAAAATAAAACACGTGGTGCCATCTGTGATTCGATTTCTTCTGAGTGCCAAAATTGCTTACAAATGTTGATAAACTTTCGCGATTTGTACACATTATGAAAATATATCTATTATGGGTCTTAATCGCGTGAATAATTTAAGGTTAAATACCTTGCTTACCTATGTTTAATAAGCATGAAAGTTTAAGTATAATTTAAAATAAAATCATCAAGTATTAAAAGAAACTTATCCAGTTTTTAAAATAGATGGCGTTTAAATACAAATTAAAAAGAATCAGAAAAATCTGAAATTCTTACTTAAAGGGATATGAATATATGATGATCTTAATTTGCGGCAGGTTGACACACCTATTTTTTAATTCACCAATGTAGACATTATAAAATAATATTTAAATAAGTGTATAAAGTGAGTGAAAAAAAATATGGAAATAAGTTTAGAAATAGTATTTAAACACAAAAATATATCTGAGTATATCTTTTAAAAACGTTTGAATGTTGTCTGTTTGTTTGAACACGCATCACAGCACCGTGGGAATGTAATGTTTTAAAAGCAGGATAGTTTTTAAAAACATAACTAGCCCTATTTCGCGGGCGACTTTACAACACGGACACAAAGTGGGTGTACTTTAGACTCGGAAAAGATCGCTCGGGCAGGACATAACCCGCGATCATAGGGAATCTGTGAGAGTTTTTTCCATCATACCTTTATTACCTATGTATAAATTATCTTGAAGGAGCGGTTAGGTACCTTCGATTAAAACTTCCGATTTAAAAGTGTGAAGTTGGAGTCGGAGGTTTAAAATCAATCGGAATTTTCGACCTTTCGGAGTCAGAGTCGAAGCTCCTTGACACAAAATTTCGCGCGAGTACTTGGGCGGTTTCGAGATTCATTTAACCCGAAACCGCCCAAGTTGACGGGGGAGGGGGGGAATTTTTCAATATTAATAATATTTGATGTGATGCAAATCATTTTAGTAAAATACTTTTTTGTCGAGGTGCTGAAAGCATGGGATTTTTTATAATTTGTCTTCTAACGGTCTGGCGCCATAAACTTTGTCGCCCTTCATTTTGCTGCACTGGGCATTTGCTTGGCTTGCCCTGCCAAAGGTTGGGCCCTGATTAAAGCTAGGCCCTAATATCCATAGATGCCACAGAGCATTGTGGAGCATGTTTCCAATATGTTTAACACAGAAGTTAAATTGTAATATAAACTACCTTAATATAAACCCAACTTCCACGCGAACGAAGTCGCGGGCACAGCTAGTTAAGAATAAAATAAAAGAAACTAAAATCTTGGGCTAGCAACAATAATTCAATGCATCCAAAATTTTTGTGTTAATTGAAAGTGAACTACAGTAGGGTCCAACCTTCGCATAAATTATGTTCAATTACGAAGGTTCATTTCGAAAAAAGAGAGTGATGCTCTTAGATAGGTACCTACTGGTTTCAGCATTCCAGTTCCTTTCGGCGTTTTAGGACCACAATGAGAAATGACCCGTTCTAGATTTTTTCTGTTATTTCTGGGGATATAACAATAGACATTTCCTTTCTGATTAAATGGCGATGGTAGAACCATAGTGATCCAAGTTACAATTTGAACTTACTGAGAAAACAAGGGAAATGCGTTTGCATTTGTTGCAATGAAAATAATAGCTTATTACTGGAAACTCTTTATTAAAATTATAGCTTACAAATTAGAATAAAAATTATGACTACGTTTATTTAGAATATTCTATCTTTATAAAACAAAATGTTGGTTTTTCCGAAAATTAAAGCACTTGGATCATTTTAGCACAAACAAAAAATCTTAATTCAAGTAATAGTATGTACGTAACGAAACAAAATTATAAAAATATGTACGGTTAACTTAAGCTAATCATCGCCTAACATGGCAGGTAGAATGTCTTGGTCATCCTGAGACTCCTCACTGGCACCTCTTCTGGAAATATATGGAATTGATTGGTAAAAACTATGATGAATTGGTGGAATGAAATTTTTCGAATATCTTGCATCTTTTTGAATGGGATTGGCTTTGCTCCTGTAGCTTGTTCGGGTAAATAGTGTCTGATGTTATTTAAAAATGTCTCCAAATCCATGTTATTTGGTATGAGGTCTATCTCTTCATATTCTTCGGAGTAATCATTATTATATTTCATTATGCTTGATCCTTTACTGAAACAAATTTTTCGCATCTTTGATATTTTTGCGCCTACTCGCAAAACAGTTTGGTAGTCTTTAAAGTGACCCGATAAATTTTGGAAATCAAGAAACTTGTCATTCATTTCGCGAACTACGAAGGGGTTATGTTTTCGACAATTACGCACGAGATCCATCCATGCTTGAGGCGTGAAGATATCAGTCCTTTTTCTTTGTGCTTTATTTTATTTATTTATTTATTTATTGACTTCATGCACAAAATATTGTACAAAGGCGGACTTAATGCTAATAGCATTCTCTACCAGCCAACCTTTGGGTGATGTAACATAAAATTATATAGGTGCAGATTGTAGACAGCCAATGCTAGTTATTTAAGATATATACAATTGATTATAAATATATATATATATATAGATATATAAACATACGTATACTTAAAAACATCACATACATACAGATGTACATAACTATACTCAAATACATTACATACATACAAAAAACATATAGGTACTAACTTAAATACATTATATACAAATAAACATAAACTTAAATTCATAACATACAGACATACGTTACAGTCATTTATGTGGCTAACGTTGAGATTCAGCTAATCCATCGAGTAACAGTGTACGAACTTTCAGCTTGAAATTGAAGCGATTAGAAGCCATTCTGATTTCAGGGGGCAATGCATTCCAGAGTAAAACAGACTGTACAAGGAAGGAGGATCCGACGAATCCAGAAGAATGAGTAGGACATAAAAGAAGCATATTGTTGGAAGAACGAAGCTCCCTACCATGGCTGGAGCACAAGTATTGAAAATTAGAAGATAAGTAAGAGGGGCTAGTAGGAGAATTAAGAATAGAATAGAGAGTAGTGAGAACGCGCAAACTACGGCGCTGACGAATAGGAAGCCATTTCAGTTCAGAACGATAAGAAGACACATGGTCAAACTTACGGAGATTGAAAATAAATCGAATGCAATTATTTAGAAGTCGATCGTATTTATTGAGGAGGTCTGCATTCAGGTCATGATAGCATACATCACCATAATCAATCAGTGGAAAAATCAGCGACTGGATGAGCAATAATTTGATTTTGAAAGGTAGAAAATTCTTCAGGCGGTATAGACTCCGCAGGGTACCAACCACTCTTTGACTCACGCTAGTAACCTGAGCTTGCCAGTTGAGGTTGGTGTCAATTAAAATACCGAGGTCCCTGACCGAAGAATTAAAAGGAATAGTAGACCCGTTAAAAATAATTGGTTGCAATGTGTCGAGGTTAAATCGGCTTAATATTCGTTGACTGCCTACTACAATAGCCTGACACTTAGATGGGTTTACTGTCAGGCCAAATCTGTCAGACCAAGTCTTGATAGCATCAAGATCAGCATTTATCTTTGTGATGGCCTCGGATAAATTGTTCACACTGGCTTGGGCATACAACTGCAAGTCATCGGCGTAAAGATGGAACGCACACTGAAGAACCTTAGTGATAAGATCAATAAAAATAGAAAATAATAATGGAGAAAGGATCCCGCCTTGAGGAACACTAGCCTCGAGATCGCGCCACCTTGACGTAGAATCATTCACGCGCACAGACTGCTGGCGCCCCCGAAGATAGGACGAGAACCAGGCTAAAGCATTAGACGAGAACATGAAATGAGAAAGAATAGAGAGTAGGATATCGTGGCAAACAGTATTGAAGGCATTCGAGAAATCCACCAAAGCCAAAACTGTAACTTTGGTCTGTTCCATGCCTGCCCTGATATCGCTGCTTTACTAATGAAGGAGAAGTCAGTGTCATTAGGAAGGTATGTGTGCCCACTCACGAGATAGTGCATGACAATATTGTCAAGGTGGAGTGATTTATTGACCGAAAACATCATAAAATGTAAAATATTCCAGTTTCGGTTTTGTCCCGAACAACAGTCACTAAAAAAACATAGCGTTTTGGTTGCATCTGGCACAGAATCTTCTAAGAAGTAATAGGACATTATTTCCTGGGAACCTCTTGCACCGCAATGCTCTGGCCACATATTCATAATAATTTTTTCTCTTTCCATTGAATACGCATGAATTCCGAAGTTGAGCATCTGTAGTTGTCTTAAGTAAAAGACTTCTCCTGTATTCAAGTATGGTAGAGGTAGAGTACGCTCTAGGTCAAAAGTTACAGCTATTATAGTATCATCATTTTTAACTATAGTTTTGTAACTATTTGTAATCTCTTTTATTTGTCTTATATCCGATTATATTCAAATAATGTTATATTTATATTAATAATGTTTATATTTTTTGTTACTTTTTAACGTATAAATTTTAAAAATGTTAGTTAAATTTGTGTACTTTGTATTTGGCGCACTTTGTCTTATTACAAAATTAGAACCATAGTGATCCAAGTACACATCGTCACTTAGATCACTATGGCCTACTCTATTTTTTGTAATTCTATAACGTCCAAAGTGAGAGGTTGTATTTTCTCTTTAAAAATGTTTCTGAATGGCACTTGGATTAATATGGCATGAAAAAATATTGCTTGTTTTATGGTTTCGTGCTAAAATCTGTATTATACTAAAAATGTCACTTAGATCACTCTGGTTCTACCATCGCCAAATGTAATTACCAATTCCATATTTTCCATTGCAGCCACGTAACTAAGCCAGAACAGCAAAAACTAAGAATGGCACTTCAATAAATTTCAATTGAATGTCATTAGAATACTCAGATCTTATTTCTAATCATAGTCTTTAGGTGGCCTGCTCTTTAAAAATGATGATATCAGATAAAAAGTTTTTATTATTAAAATACAAGTGGCTGTGAATTGTGATTGTGATAAACTGATCATTATCCTATCTTCAAACGTAAATAGTTGTCTGGTAATGGTCCTAAATTAATGAAAGAGTCTAAATATACTAGAAAAAGCTCATTTATATATAAATGGTCATTTCAAGAAGTGGGCATTTAATTGTGGTCATTTCTCATTGTGATCCTAAAACGCCGAAAGGTTCCAGTTCATAGCAGAGTCATGTTCCAGTTCCACTTAGTTTTCCAGTTACCAATGATCCTGAAATCACTGTAATTGACATATACAGGTACTTACAAAAGCGCGCAATTTCAAAGAAAAGAAATATTTTTTCAGTGTAGTTCAATCATACAAAGTGAACAATGCCTTAATTTTATTTATATTACATTGTAATGTTTTATTAACCCAAGTCCGTCATCTAGTCAGGCCTTGTTCTTTGTGTTCGATTTATCGAATTTCCTTGTTTGCTTTTTTAGAAACAATGGTGTACAAGAGAGCCACTGTTCAGCCTCCGCCCGAAGTAAAGAAGAGCATCATTGTTCAAATCGTTACTGTTGATTTGAAAGTTCTTATTAAATTTATCAAACCATTCGACGGATGTAGAGAAAGATTACGCCTATACTGCAATGTTAGCCTATAATAGATACTAATATCCATTGTACCACTCAATTCTCTGCTCGCGAATTAATCTTCGGTAACAAATCATATATACCTACCAAACTTGATCTTTGAATTTAACTCAGCTCAAGCTTTTCAGAACATGTCAGAAGACTAATGCAACAGAGACCTAAGTAGGTAGGTATTCATGTACCAGAGCGATAGAAAATGTCCAGAGATCCAAGGAAAGTTCGAAATCGATCGAAAAGCCAAAGCACTTCCAATTATAATTTATACATATCTTTAAAAAAATATATGTTTGAGAATTAAATAATATCCATCTGCTGATGGAAATTTCTGGCATAAGGACATATTACATAGTTAATAAGATAGTTTTTATTGTTAAAATACCACTAGTAGACACTTTAGTATTAGATGAAACAACAACTACAGACAACAAAGTTTACTCTTGACTGCTTAGAGATAGCACTTTCGAAACGGAAATAGGTACCTCCCATATAGCCATTTTTGAGAACATGACGTAACGGTTTCGACACCTAGTGTCTACACTGATTTATTCTCGACACATAATCTCGTCGCAGTTTCGTGTTAGAGTAGTCGCTGCAACTAAAATTGGGGAAGAGTCAACACAGTAACATGCGGTTTCTAATTTACCTCGCCGTGTAGTAACATTGTTACCTTAATTTAACCAGAGTTCCCACAAATCATTCATTCAATCGCTCTTAGCCGCTCATTCCTTGACATTGACTCGTAAAGTGACGTGAATTATAAAAATAAGAAACCGCCATTCTATCACCGAGCTAAGTAAACAAAGATTTTGTTTTTATTGATTATTATGGTTTATAATACTCAAATCTTAATGGGAAATTAAATTCATCGTGTAATTTAATGGGATAGGTTGAAATATACTAACGCGCCACATTAATAACATAATTTAACCATTCCGACGAAAATGAACATTGTTTTTTTTTAAATATTTTTTTTATTTTCTATTCTCAAAAGCTTCTATTTGAATGCAATACTAAAGTTGATATTTATTATCAAACTATTTTGACAGGAATAAACTGTTTTATCGTTAAATAATGAAAAAATATATTTGGTTATGTGAAAATATTCTCGTCACAACTAGTTACAAAGTGTTCGATAATGTGTCGACATTGTGTGGACATGTTACGTTATGTCGTCACTAAGTAACTAAATTTTTAAAATGGTCTCTCCTTGATTTTTTGTTTACAGTTTCTCAAACTTTAGTTTGCCAGACAAAATGCCTTGCCTTTAACTGTAGCACATCGACTGAACACCATCATGGATTCTGATAGAGTTATGGTGATGGACTCCGGCCGTTTGGTTGAGTTTGATCATCCCCACAAACTCCTAGCTAACTCCGAGGGATACTTTAGCAAGATGGTTAAAGAAACCAGTGACAAAATGGCCGCACACGCTACATGAAATTGCAAAGAATATATATATTATACAAACAATGGCGGAATAATTTAATAATAAATACCTACATAGTAACAATATCATTATGTACACTTAAAAACCATTTATCTATTATGTTTCTGGACAACTGGTCATTCTCATTCATTTTGACAGTAATAAATACTTTTTCACCTGTTGCCAGGAAACTTCCATATTTGGCGACGGGATAGGTTTGGTTACATTTTTGGTTTTCAATATTTAATTTTGAAAGCTCCTGTATACGATTCGCTACTTGCTCTAATGGTTGATTGCCTTTTCGTAACAGGTTTTTTATTCTAAATAGCAGGCTTTCATGCAGGATATGCACTTAGAGAAGGTAAAGAACCAAATCTTGAGACATCATTAACAATATGACATAAATTGTGAATGTTACTGCTTATAGAGTCTTAGCCATAAATTTCAGCTAATTTTTCACTGTAATTATTAAAAAGTTTTTCAGCTATGTGCCGGTAAGATATATATGTATCTAAATAACATATAATGGTAGCACAAAATAATGTCAAAAAATGTTGATATACAATGACAAATATTCTTTAAGCACAACTGGACCGAAGTACAACAAAAAGTTTTTTAATTCAGCGACTTTCCAAAAATGAAGGGTATCTAGTTCTCTCATTTGTCCCTGTTGTATCTCAGTTGGAGTTGTTAATTTTATTTCCATATTTTTTCTTGAAACATTCTGAATTTCCTTTACTGACCATGTCGTTTGAAAATTAAAACTCCTCAGCATCTGCAATCGTAAAATCATTAACTAAATCTATGGGTAAATCTCCAATTGCACTTTTTTCTTTGTGGTGATCTGGATCAAGTCGTTTTCTGAATGAATGGTCGGTGCGCAAAGGCATATCCGTTCGGGGAAAACTCATATGTCGACATCTTCTGTCGAATTCACCTATGATCGCGCATTTCATACACCCATGATAACTATTAAACACCACAGTACCTGCAATAAAATGTACGTATTTGGAAGTTTGTGGTACCTCATTTTTATTACTTAAACTATAAGAAGTCGCAACAGGGTTCTGGTGCTCGAAATTTGATACTTTGACACTAAGCTCTTCAGTACGAGATACTACAGCACTATTTTCTGGATTTGGTGGTGAATATGCTAGAACAAAATGATGAGTGTCTTGCTAGTTGTGCCCGCAACTTCGTACGCGTAGAATTTAGATACATCGCGATGGACCCGTTCCCAGCAGTGGGATGAAAGCGTATGTGTTATTCTGATGTATCAGCTACATTACTGTAAAATTTCATCAAAATCCGTTCAGTAGTTTTGCCGAGAAAAACCGACAACACCCATCCACACAAACTTTCGCATTTATAATATTTATTAGTAAGATAGGATTAACTTGTGTTATTTTGGTTCGATAATATGTTTACTCTTCTGTAAAATGTTGAAGTCCATCGGAATCTACGTGATATTTTGGGTTGTTTACTCATTTTTTATTTCAATTAAACGGTAAACAGGCAGTTAACACAAGACACAGTTTGAGAATGACTGGATCTGGTGATTTCGATCTATCATAATTATTCCGGAACATTGACGTAACGTTACTACACCTGTTACCACCCAGTTACTACACATTGTTACCAATATTGTACACTAGTTACATACAATACGCAAAGTGTGTAAAACGTGTGTACACATTTTTTTCTGTAACAAGTCGACACAGCTACAACACTAAATTACTAAAAGTACTTTCTATCACTTTGTTTCTAAACGGTTACTACATATAAAAAGGAACCCCCACACAGTCGCAAGGTGTCGTATAAGTTACGAAACTGATGCGACTTGTTACACCTTTAAAAAATCTGCGACCAAAAATGGCTATATGGGCTACCGGATGTATTGGATATTAACAAAGCATCCAATTCACACCAAGTGAATCTATTAGCATAAATGTCACCCACGATAACATTGACTATAGGTACCTTATATTAAACTTTAACCCGCGGCTTCGCCCGCATGAATGTTGGTTCGCGATAACAACTAACCAATGTCTTTTCTATCTCCATACCAAATTTCATTTCAATCGGTTCATCGGTTACAGATATCTCCTTTGATCGTATGGAACATCCTGTCAAAAAAAAAACAAATGTAAACAATCATTACACAACAAAAACTTGATGTTTTATACATGTTTTATTTTTCTTCAATACAAAATTTAAAAAATATTGGTCTTATTATCCCGAATAACTATCTCACAATAGGAAGGTACACGTTATACTTGTAATAATTATTTTTATTTTAAGGAAGAGAATATACTTAGGTATGTTCCTATGTTTTTATTGTCCTTTTGATCTGTGACAATAAGTATTACACCGTAACGCCCAGTATGGTACAAGTTACTAAACTAATGGTCAATGGGTGAAAACAGGAATCAATTCTATTCACTTAGAAGTAGAGTCGCATCTTCAGCTTTGACATGTTTTCGTACTTCATTCAAATCTATCTCACCCATCGCTGCACAATCCATGATTTCGACAAGGAGCTGTTTATTTTTGTTTTCCATTGCAAACTGCATCATATCAGACACATTTTCTATTGTCAGTAAAAAACGCAACTCCTTTAGACATCGTAGTGTCAAGTCTTCTATTAAATAACACGAAGTCAAAACTAAGAGCTGTTTTAAACAGTCCACTTGTTCATTTTGTTTTTCAGGAAGTTTTCCCAAATACATATACTTTTTCAAATGCTGCAACATCTCCATAGACGTGCCGGGGACGTCGATGACTCCTTCAGTTGTTTTCTTCCATTTTCCAGCTAACATTGTCTTAAATACAGGGCTATAAGCGGCTAAGACTACTTTATGAAAAGGGACTGAACCGTCCTCTCCACGTAACATGAAGTCAGTTAGTTCACCGTCATCGTAAATAGTGACATACGGACTCAATTGATCTGTGCTTATTTCAACAATAACTTGTTTTGTACTTTCAAAGCCTATAGTACCAAGACAATACACTGCTCCGATGTGGTCTGTACGGACTCTCATCACAGCTGCACCAACTTCCTTCATAACTTCCCAGTGAGTATATGTGACGATGTAGTTTACTGTATCGGACGGAATTTTTTTAGACAGTTTCATGGAATAGTTCCCAGTCCTTATATTTGGTTTGCAGTTTACTTTCCATTTAAATATCACCGAACCGCCAATAGTATGCTCTTGCCACACATCATTATTGGTATATCCTTTTATTAGAACCACAATCGAGTTACCTGTCCTCTTCAAGACGTCAGCCATTATCTGTAAAGAAGCATTAGTTAAAAATATGTGACATTCTTTGTAATGTTTCTGAGGAACCATTCATAATTTACGTAAGTATCTACTTTATTATTACGTTAGGTATTTAACCAGACACGTCTGCAGCCCATGGTATCGACAATATACAAATAGATAAACATGTTTAAAAAAATGTTTATCTATTTGTATATATTGTCAGTATAAAAAATTGATGTTGTTTAAAAAACGATTTTTATACTAACTCGATTAGCTGATCGGTCATTTTGTATGGAGTCATTTTTTTTTTACAATTTCTATTTAATGACAAAACATAAATAAACACATGTTAATAAGGGAACGTTTCGACTTGTTAGGTTGTTTACCAAACACCTTTAAACAACAGTGAACGGAGATCTCACATCTGTCAAATTTCTTCATTCTTTTTTCGACCTCATGTCAAACATAAATTGATATTAAATCAAATAACATTTAACAGATTCGGAGAGCTTGATGAAACACAACGCCTAGCCCTAGCCTAGGGCTTGATGATGACACGAGTAAAAAGTATTTTTAGAAAAGAAGGAAAGGAGTGACAAAAATAACAAAACACAACTTTGTAGTTCTTTCAATAATGTTTAATTTAACACGTTCGCGGACAGTCTCAGTTGAAATTGTGTTCTAGAATGACACAATAAATTTCCATATAAAAAGATTTGACGAATCGATTCGTTGTCTTGAATGATAATAAATAATTATAATAAAAACGTAAACATTTTACACGTCATCGTCTGCATACGTTTTGTCACTAAAAGTTAAACTAATTAAAATGGTAAAAAAGTAAGTAGGTACAGTAAGGTTTAGAGTGTTCGATACATTGTGACACAAGGTACATTGAAACGAATTTTCGCCTTTAAGCCCTAGTCTAATTCACCGTTCTGCCGTAAATAATATTGTTTTTTCTTTTTTTAAGTTAACTAGCAATGTGGAATTAAGGCCCACATTACTAGCAATCCTGTTAACCCCTCCAGCTAAGCTCAAAGGCTTGTGTTAGGAGTGAGTTCACGTCCGCAGTGGTCGAAAGTGACCTCTCGCTGCCGGCCGTGGTTCTGTCCATGGTCCGGAGCGAGGGGTCGTGGAATGCGGTCGCATCCTTCTGCGAAGACATCATCTCGCAGAAGGAAGCGGCGGAGCGCATCAGCTAGTCGATTCGCTAAGCGTCACACCAAAGATGTCTACAACGACATCTTTGGTTGATGCTAAGCGTCACACCAAAGATGTCAACAACCTAGACATCACGGATGTAAGCATCGATGTCAGAAACCAAATTCGTAATTAACCAAATGCTCGTCGACGATGTCTCGGTTGTGATAACACATGGATGTTGTCTAGGATGTTACGGTGTTGCAATATTTCAAATTTTATATAAATTTATTCATAATCGAGAATCTCGACTGACGAACTGTAGAGTTACTATTCGGTTTTAATTGAATTTAAATACACAATGGATAACTATAAAGTGTAGGGTATTTAATAGATAGTGAACAATTTATTAATTGAATTGTTTAGGACATGTGAAAATAATAAAGTAATATTTTTTGACGTGAACACTGAGCAAATGACAATTTTAACTCTGTCCATTCGTTTATTTTCTTTTTGACAGCTCACGCCTATGGATTATCGTTATTTTTTTCGGAATAATGTACTACGATAATGTCGTACTTTATTGACGTGTCACGCCCACTTAGTGAAGTGCCCTGTGCTTATCATACAACCACAGACTATAAAACAGGTCTTGAAATAAGATAAATCGATCATATAAAAAAATAATTGACTATAGGTAAGTATTGTTTCTGTAAATGTAATAAAAAAGTATCTGTGACTCCATGATTAATTATTTGTAAGGATTTAAGTCGAAATCTTGGATTTTCAGTTCAAACCAAGATTAAAGAACAAAAACTCTGTCCTGTCATTTTTTTTTTTTTGACAGATGCCTTAAATATGCACGCGTTAGTGAAATTTAACTATAAAACGCGTGGTTTAAAGTCGAAATCTTAAACACTACTTATTTATTTAACAAACTAGTTATGTAATTGGGTATACAAATGAAACAAGTAATATTATTAAATATTATTTATTGCAATTAATCAGACTCTTCATAATCTATACTAGACTCATCAGTTGAATCCTCAGTTACATGAATAATCAATTCTTGTTAATTTATATTATCAATTGCAACGTCCCGTTCCCAATCAGACATTATTATTTTTTTTGTCCAGAACTCAGAACTTATTTATCAATTATCAGAACTCACTTACCTTTAAAATTCGATAAAACAAATGTAATAAATGGTCTGCTCGATCATTTCCAAGTCGCTGATGCAGCCACTTGTGAAATAGAGGAGTGTATAAAACTAATAGATTATCCACATTCAAGCCTTAAAATAATCCATCAAAATATACGCAGTATAAGTCGCAACTTTGCAGGACTTATAACACTCCTTGAACGGTCAAGCACTGAATGGGATATCATTGTTGTCAATGAATGTTGGTTACGCCATACACATTACATCCCATCATTAGATGGATATAATTATACCACAAGTGAAAATAATCTAACCCAAAATGAAGGCGTGATAGTGTATTACAAAAATACTATTCAGATAACTATATTATTATTACAGGCCAAATTGCAAGATGCCAACTGTGTAATGATTAATCTGAATAGTGATACTACGCTAGTTGCAATATATCGACCACCGGGCTATAAAAATTTACTACCGTTTTTGGAATCACTTAGTAAGTCTAAAATCTCCGAATATTATTATCACAGGCGATATCAATATTGATATTATTCCTAATAATAAAGATCCCAACTCGCTATTTTATCTAAATCTACTCGCTTCATATAGCATATTGCCTGCACATCAATTACCTACACATAACAAAACCTGCTTAGATCACGTGATGCTCAAAAGCACTCTTCCTGCCTTTTGTTATGTTGCTGAGACTTCGGTGATCGACCACGACTGTGTTATTATTATTCTGAAATACCATGTACATCAACGGCAGGCAGACACATTTTCAATTAGGAAGATTGATTACGACAGTTTAGATAGTGATATGCACAATATGTGTCTCAACTCCATTTACGAGTCAAACAATGCATATGTGGCTACTTCTCTTCTTATAACAAATTTAACATACTGTATACAATCAAACACTAAAATCATTACTGTTCCAAATCGTAAGCGTGTCAAGAAGCCTTGAATAACTGTGGGTCTTCTAAAATGCATGAAAAACCGAGACAAACTCCATACAAAATCAAAAAAATATCCTAACAACGATATTATTAAGACCACTTACCTGCGCTACCGAAACTTTTGTAACTGCCTATTAAAAATTTAAAAAAAGATTACGAAAAGAAGTTACTAAGTAATGCCGCAAAGACTAGTAACAAATCTCTATGGGATACGATAAAAAAGGTTACACACTACGATAAAAAAACCAGTTCAGCTGAAAATTTATTAACGGCTTCAAATCCTATTTCCTCTGTCAATAACATAAATAGTTTCTTTGTTTCGATTGGCAAAAATTTAGCTGAACAAATCCCCAACAAAGAAGTATCTCTTACCTCAAATGCTAACTCTCAACTATCATCTTTCGTCTTAGATGCAAGAACTGAAACAGAGGTCCGCAGTCTTATATTAGGTCTGAAAAAAGTCAACACATCTGGTTGGGGCAATATCTCCGGTGCCTTCCTAAAACGTTATATATTTTTAATCTTATGTTTAGTACTGGAGTCTATCCACGGGAACTTAAACTTGCTGAAGTAATACCTATCTACAAGAGTGGAGACAGAGCCTGTGTCAATAATTATAGGCCTATTTCTATCTTACCCACCATATCTAAACTAGTAGAAAAACTATTAAACAACCGGTTAATGGGATACCTTGAATCCAAAAATCTTTTATCTAAATCCCAATACGGCTTAGAACCGCCACCTCAACAAACGACGCTGTTCATGAATGAATAGATCACATTGTATACAACTTAGACAAAAAAAACAAGGTTATAGCTATATTTTTGGATTTAAAAAAAGCATTCAACACAGTCTGTTCCTCTTCTTTTAGATAAGCTGGAAAGGCTAGGGGTTCGTGACATGCAACACAAATTATTCACAGACACCAAAGAGTAAAAGTTGGTGATATCACTAGCGATGGCCTTCCTATTGCTTTCGGCGTGCCGCAGGGCAGCGTGTTGGGCCCTAGCCTCTTCCTCACGTATATAAACGACCTATGTAATATTAGTTTAAAAAAATGTAAAGTGGTAACCTTTGCGGATGACACTGTATTAATATTTCATGGCAAAACCTGGTATGACACTTATGCTCTTGCACAATCAGGATTCAATACTGTGTCCAAATGGCTCCGAAAAAATAGATTAACACTAAATGTAGATAAAACAAAATACATACCTTTCAAAATTAGAAACACTTCTGATGACCTGTTCGATAAGTACTCTATTATTGCTCATCGTTGCTTACTCAATCAATCATGTACTTGTGATCATGTAACTAAGACCATTCACATTAAATATCTTGGTATCATGATTGATAATTGTCTCAACTTTAACCATCACCTAGACCTTCTCTCTACAAGGGTTCGTAAACTCATCTTTATTTTTAAAACTCTACGTCAAGTTGCTGACAAAAATATCATTAAAATGGTTTATACAGCCCTTTGCCAACCTATATTGTCCTATTGCAGATCTGTATGGGGTGGCTCATCTAAAACAGGTATGTTGAGCGTGGAAAGAGCTCAAAGGGCAGTCCTAAAGGTAAGCAAAATTGTGTTTTGAAACAGCACTCATTAATTACGTATGAAAAAAATCATACAAACAAGCGGCTGAAACATAAAGTATGTCCCCTACCAGATAATAGGCAGTCTACGGCTGTTTCTGGCAGATTTTTCGGTTTCCTGGGTAGATATATATATAATAAAATGAATGTGAAAGTGCATATTTATTTACTCACAAAAATTCAAAGTAAAAGGGCTGTCACTTCGTGGTTAAAATCTCTTAGCTACGAAGAAACGGAAAATCTTCTTTATGTTCCTTCGTAGCTGAATTGTACAACCATAACCACAATACAAATATTAATCCAACACACTATAGCTCACACTCAAACACACACACACACACAAAAAATAACTAAAGTATTACACCTATCAAGCAGATGACACCAAACACCTTCATATCTAGGGTCAGGAGAGGCTGGTAATCTGTCATACAGGTTTACCTAGTACAGGTACCAGTCTCTCGCACAGATACACTCCAATTGAATCTGAATCTATTGAAGCTTGTTCGAAACATCTGTTAACTATTTTCTGTGTGAGAGAGGAAAATAAACAAATATTATTATTATTATTATTATAATAATTGCAGCATTTTATTTGCTGTAAACGGCGGCGTTGTGTTGTTTCTTGCTGCCTTCCCTTTTATTTGTGCCCATATTAACTCGATGGCATTGTATTGGCTATACTAATAACAGTATGTCCATATTCCTCTGCCATTTCATCGATGACGTATCGTTTAGGTTGACGTTTCTGATGTAAAATTCTTATTAGTTCTGCTTTCAATAATGAATGATTAACATCCTCGCCATTATCACGAAGCCAGTTATTAATTTTATCTTTGGTGTTCGCTTGCGTTGGCATTTTATTTATTTGCCGTGAATGGTAGGGCGCGTTATCTATAAATATAATTGAATGTTCTTCCAGTAACATCAGCATTACCCTGAACCAATTTTGTATAGACTTCTGCATTCATCTCTTCGTGATAGTCGCCAGATTTTTTTGATTTGAAAGCATCTGCTACAAATCCTTTCGCAGTACCCGCGTCGCAAATTATAAAGCGTTCGCCCTTGCTTATAGGCACAGCCGAAGTATCGACTTCGGCTGCAGTGTCGTCAGTCCACGATTTTGTCAAAATATGATTGGCATTGAGCCAAGTCTCGTCGGTGAAAACCACATTCGACCAGTCTTCTATTTGATTGACTTTCCTTTGGAAGTCACATCGAGCCAGCGCTATGTCGTGGCGTTCTAATAAGATTTTTCTCTTATCAGACTTTTTGAAGTAGAATCCAATTTTTCTTAGCACTTTAGCTAGCGACGATTTTTGGCCACGGAAAAAACCACTATCCCTCAGTGAAATCACCATTCTTCTTAAAGTTGGTATTTCCTTGCGTTGGTAGTAGTCGTTTAAATGTCGACGAATGGCATCGGCGTCAAAATCGTCAATGCGTGTAGCTCTACAGGCTGGCGTTTTTTCTTCGGTGTAGACAGCTTATTTTGCTCCATACTACTGCTGCCGTAGGCTTCTTTGGTAGTTTTTGTAAAAGTTGGAACACTGATTTCTAAGGCGGCATCAACGCGGTTTCGAACCTGCGCCATTGGTAGTAGCGAAGCACCATTACGAAATTCCTTCTCAAAGTAATCTTGAAGGCGTCTCAAAAACTCCCTCGATTGTCCTTTTAACACAGTTCCTTTCGGCATTTTAAGAGTTTACTTATGCTCAACTCAAGAATTTACGTATTAATACGGAGGAATATTAATACTCAACTCAACGTATGATATTGTAAAAGAATACTCAACGAACCGAAAAACAGTGAATGTCACACAAGCGTCGCGTGGCAAGCACAGGTAGCGAGTGACAACAAAATGGCGTCCCCGGGTCAGCGCAAAGAGAAATAATACTTCGATGCGTTGCGTTAAGGTATTGCTAGTGATAACCTGTTGATAATGCGCTTAAACGTTGTATTTTAATTTTAATGATCATTTTATTTATATATTTTATATATAATTTAAAAAACTAGTAAACGTATAATTAATATTTAAATTAAAAATATTTCGATGCATTAAATCGACTGAAAGTTTTTCTTAAATGAAATCGATTTTGATTTCAAATCGAACCGCTAACGTATGAGCGCGTCACTATTTTTGATTTATCTCAAACTGTCAAAAAGAACAGACTATAGGTAGTCACTTTTTAGTACTGTTGCCAGATTGGATAGATTCCCTGCAAATTTGGGGAGCTTTGTCGGCCATGGGGGGAAATTCGGATCGTAATATTCTTTATTAAGCTGTTTAATTAAAATGTTGTTAGTATTTTTAATCGATTAAACATAATTAATCGTTTTCGTAAGTAATTTTAGGGTCGCATCTCTATGACATGCGCGAAAGTAATAAAAACTTCAATCCGGTCAAGTTACGTTGATCGTTCTGTACTTAAGTACCTATGCTTATTTCTCCAGTCAAGTTCGTGCACTACTCCGTATTTCACGTTCGCCTGCTTTTTGAACTTCTCTGCGCGCGTATATCTACTACTAGTGATGGGAAAGTGTACTATCGATAAAAAGTCATCGAACGAGTTCTTAACAACATGGATAAGATTATAACAAGAAGTCAGTCAAACCATCCATTGTATTTAAAGGACAAATAAATGCTTATTATTATTATGTCCAGAGCGTTTGACTGTGTAAAATATAATATTCTTACAAATCAATTAGAAAAAATAGGAATAAGAGAATAGCACTAAAATTATTAGAAGATTACTTACACAATAGAATGTAAAAAACTATGATTGATGTGTTCAATGAATCAAAGAAAATGATTGAAACAGTTAAATCCGACTTTGAACAAGTACAAATTGCTGTCCCCCAAGGGAGCACTCTAGGGCCATTACTGTTTTTAATTTATGTAAACGAAGTTCTTAATATAATAGACCACCTATGTGTAATGTATGCTGATGACGTTACTATATATTTTTTATATAATAGTAAAAATGACTTCAGTTATGAAAGTTAAATAATCAAATAAATACGAGTAATATAAAAAAATAGAGAAAAAGTAAATAAAAAAATGTGTGGCACTAGGGGACTGCCGCGGTAAAGCAGGGTGTTGCAGCAAGTAGGGGGTGTTAGGTTTTATTTTCGTTACGGAGTTTCTTGATTCGGTCGCCGCACACAAAGGCCGCGATAATAGCTATGTAATAGCTTAAAATAATAATACCCAAATACTATACACAAAAATATATTATTAATAGACGCTCACGCTGCCGATATGTTTTAATACGCTCACGCTCCCGCTGAGCATTAAAAAGATAGGTAGGTACCACCTTGTTTAAGTGTTTTTTAAAATTGCTCACGAGTTCGAGTGACCTAATTGGCGGTGGGAGATCATTCCACACCTTCGAAGCGGCATAGCGGAAAATACCTCTGAAAGCCGCGGTTTTGTTTGGCACATACAGTATATATTACAAAGAGAAAAGATTAGTATTTTTATGTAACGAATAAACTCAAATTAGCGATTTTAAGAATTCTTTCATCATTAGAAAGCTACATTAACGGGGATTATCTAACATAGAATTTATTCTATTGTCAAAAACTAGTAACTCAATGTATAAAAAACTACGATATGACACTCATGCGAAGCCGGGGCAGGCAGCTAGTTTATTAAATAGAAGATATAGCGGTTTCTGACACTTGAACAACTTGAAACATGAGAGTTGCCAAGTACAGCTTACGTCTCGATTTATTTTTAATATAAAATTATTGTTGAAGAAAGCGTGACTTCGTGGTGGATCACAAAACACAGCAAGCGCAGGCCGTGCACACTGTATTAGCACAGTATAGATAAAGTATATTATTACCGTGGTGTTAGCGTAATTTAACTTTGAAAGTACCAAGGTCTCGACAAAACGTATGCGTAGATTTTCCGATAAATATGAACGTATTTTGTAGTGTAGGTACTCGCTATCTGTAAAAGCAGTAACGGGATCAGCTTAATTGAGGCCTATGCGGAAACTACTTAGCTGCACTGTACTTGTTACCATATTTGTGAGGACTAGAGAACCTAATCAATGCTCCGTTATATTTGTGCAAGATGGATGACTTGATTAATACAATTACACTACTACTTGTTTCTTGGTTGATTTAATATTAGTGATCAATTTGATGACCGTGTAAATGTGTACAATGTGTCTACTTTTTAAGATTTCTGGGAGGGAGGGGGGGGTCAACTGTCAAATCTCCTCCTGGGTACGCCCTGGTACTACTATAAATAACTTCCTATCATTAATATAATCTGTCTAATGACATGATGATTTTGCTCTAAGTAATTCAATTTCCAATAAAAAAAATAATTTGAACTAGTTACTATTGTCTGTACTGTCTTGTACTAGTAGAAACACACATGGTGATTCGCAAGGCAACAAATAAATTGAAATTAGTCCTACTTTAATTGTAGAAATAAAAAGAGGACAACGCCATGGTAACATTATCTACACATATCACCATGACAATGCTTAACTGCTGACAGAACACTACACTTTTTTTTTAAAGTTAACTTGCAATGTAGGATTGGGTCCAATTAAGTCCCTTATTACTAGCAAACCTGTTGCTAACTATAAGGAAGAAATTGTTAAAATATGTGAGAAGGTACACAACTTACAGAAAATAGTAATCTTCGAGATCAGCGTGACCAGAAGCTGCAATAGAAAAATATCCAATTCAGTGATTGTAATAAAGTTTATTGAAGGTCTCTACGTCACAACACATAGGACTAATCAAACAATAAAGGCAACAAAAGTAATGTGTCTCAAAACCTCTGTAATGAATGAATTACTCGGTGAAAAAAGTGTGTTGCACTTAAAACTTAAACTACCTACTAATTGTTAAAAAGTTTTAAATTAAATGTTTAATAATAATACGAAATAACATTTTCTTCCTCATATTGTTGATTAAGAAATAATTTAAACCTTAACTAAAATTAATTGTAAATTGTTAAATGAATACAGAAACTTGCAGTAAGGTTTGGACAAAGAGCAAGTTATTGCCAGCAGGTTGATATATGAGCGGCACTTGAACTTAACACACAAATCACTCACTTGCACCACCATCTAACAAGACTCATTCAAGCATGAGTCTTGTTAGATGATACACCAATCAGAAACACAACTATACACTACCAATTACCAAGTATGAGCCTAGCAAATTAACAAGAGAGAAGAACAATAAATTGGTCAACATAAGTGAGTGTTGTGTTACACAACACTCCCACCATAGCATATTTTATGCAGTTCAGTAGTCGCAGTAAGGCTTGCTGAAACTTTATAGTTTTAAAATAAAAACATATACCTTATTCTATGATAGAGTGCAGATTGTAAATTCTTTCAGTGAATAAATTTCAATTAACTATAAGTTATAGTTAATTGAAGTTATAGTCTATGACAAATAAATAAAATAATTATTATAAGATTCTGACTCGGTGTTATCTGACCCACAAACTAATTGATACATTAATAGAGAATAAGGTTGGAATAGATTTTTAGTTTTTCTATGCAAACTGGTCAAACTTTCACTGCAAAAAATAGAGGAAAGAGATGGAGTAGGCTTTCTGATAGGGTCCAAACCTTATATGACATAGATTAAGACAACTTTCAACTAACGTATGTAACCATTATCATTTTTTATACATATATGTAATGTATAATAATCTAAATGAATTTGGAAATAAAAAGCATAATTATTATACTTAATAGAATAGATTTTATGTTCAAATAAAAGCTTGCAAAATCTAAGTAACTTATGCCTCAGTTTGTGCTGGAAGGTGATTATCAGGACTAAAAATTGATGTAGGATAAAATAATACCTAAAGACTTTAAAGTTACATAATTATATGTTATTAAAATTATACACTTTACCTAACTTCTTACTAACTTCTTTTCAGGGCAAAAAAGTAATGTAGGATAAACTGTTAAGACTTTAATATTACATAATAGATAGGTATGTTATTTAAATTATACACTTCCAACAACCTAACTCTAATTTTTCTAATGCATATTGGTCCGGATATTTTTTTAAGATTAACCTCCCTAATCCTACTTACTCAGGTTTCTCCCGTCTAGGATAACATTCTGTTACTTTCTTGCCCCTTTGACTCTCATAACCTTTAGCATAAATGGCGCTGGTCAGGACTTATGTCCTGACCAGCGCCATTTATGCGTCTCTAAGCTATTGTACATCTTTCATCATCAATTTTGGATTTGTCATTGATATTTTTAGTTTTACTATAATAATGTAAAGTAAATATTCTTAATATTATTTTCCTATTGCAAACTTCAAGCTACATACCTTACTTCGTTAACAAATTTCACAACAAAAACGTAATGGACAGTAGATAGGTATCAGAAGTTAGGTAAGTAGGTACATTTTTAATAAGTTTTTTTACATTTTGCACCTACCTTTATTGTAGAACTTCGACGTTAAATTGATATTAGTAATTCGTAATCTTCGATGTAAATCTTTGATGTAAAATCTTTCAAGGAGCCAATTAAAATCCTAATAATGCCGACTTTGCCGAAAACACAGTCTAGTTCACTCCACAGAGTACGTTGAAGTATGTTATCTCTGGTTCTGGCCATATAAATACAAAGGCAATAAAAAATATAATCTTATGCTCTTTGGTTCTAGCATCCCCTGGCATCCCCGGTCGTTTGAATCGGGTTGCCAGATTTCATTTTAAAAATTTACCTAGTTTTAATTTGTCGCAAAAATTAGATTAACTTAGTTCAAAGTTTTTGCGGAAATATTAACAAAATTAGTAGTAGCTATTTAATAAATTACAGTTAAAAGTTTGACATGACTATGCCACCCTAGTCGTTAGATATATCCTTAAAACTATTTGCGTTGCAGCGCTGCCGGTTTTGTCACACTTACTGCATACCTCTTGACATTTTTCCTGACATTTAAAACATTTTTGGGAACCATGACGGAAATTGCGGGTAGAATATCTCGCCAACAGCGCGCGACTTTCTCTAATTATACATAATTACAATACCATTTTTTGCTCCCGACTATGGTCAAAGAAGGAATTAACAATTAAAGAGAATATAAAACTTCGTATTAAAATTGTCCTTGACCATAGAGATTACAACGGAAATAGTATTTTTAACTTTTATTAGTGAAACTGATTTATGTATTTACTCTATTTATAAATAAGAATAGTGAAATTTAAAATAACAAAGTGATCTAAGAGACATTTTCTCTTATCTTTCGTAATTAGATAGTAAGTTTGTATAATTCTAAATTCACTATCGTAATTAGTTCAGCAACTCGAAACTAGCAGCTTGTCTCTGAGATCGCGATGTTTTTTGATTATAATTCCTTTATTTGTTAAAATTACGTGTAAATAGTATTGTTATTACACTTCTCTATAGATATACAATATATCTAGCACAATAGCTCTTAGTAATACTGTATTGTTTAGCCGTAATTTGTAATTAAAATCTGAACGTCACTGTATGTACGCACCTTTAAAAGATTCCTATTGGTCGGAATTGTACATTACGTAATAGCAGTGTTACCAATTTAGGGGATTTACCTCTAAATTTAGGGAGAAATAAGTGGGGTAGCGGTATTTACCCAACTTCACAAGAAGGAGGGTTATGTGTTTTAGGGACTTTTTTGGGGAAAATCACTGTTATTTACATCAGTCAAAGTCCTTAGCATCGTCACGCGAGCGAATCAATGTTGACCGCCCGGGCATGATTGGTTTTCAGAAATTTAAAAATTAGTGATAAACATTTTATGGGTTTCATAAAATAATTAAGGGAATTTATAAATGTAAGGTTGACAACACTGTTAAAATAAATTGAACAAGCGAGAGGTTATTTTCGAGCTAGATGGTGTAGCCGGATGATACCATGGAATTAGCGGTTTTTCGACGTCTATTACAGCTGTATCCGAGTACTGAGGCGGATTCGATCAAGCTTCTTGAGCCTAGCTCAAACTGATGGATCTCTCTCATTAATTGAATATACATATGTTCTTACTGAAATATATACACTAGTTAGTCACTAATATAGTTTTATTTTTTTATTTTATTTATTCAGACATCTAGTCCATTTCACATACATACACACACACATTAATAACACAATAATAATAATACATAATACAAAATCCATAAAAAATACAATAATTAAAAATAAAATAAAATAAATGATTCAATACTAATAATTAAAAAATGACAATATTAGATAATCAATAAAAAAAAAAGTAATCACAATAAAAAAAAAAAAAAAAAATATAATAATACAAAGTGAGAACTTTACGGTTACGTAACTATCTCCAACCACCTTTTGTACATTACATTATCAATAATCATGCGCTCAGACAGACCTTCTATAATAGCGTTCTCACATCTTTCAACCCTGGACATAAACCCTGCGATTCGACACCTTTGAATAGCATTGAAAGTGTTAACTCGTGCTTCGAAGAACATACCGGACGCACTGCAGTGACGCTCTAGTCCATGCAGTTGCATAAAGATGTTATTGTAGGCAACTCGGATACTGTCATGCGATTTTTTTGTGTAGTTAGTCCAGAGATGACAAGTGTAAAAAATCTGACAGAAGGCCCAAAAAGTGTTGTTTTCACGTCCGGGGAGGACTTAGCGAACTTTCGAATCAACATATTGCCAACGACGCATAATGACTTGCGCTGACGTTCAATGTCATCATCGTCCCTTAAACTCGATGTCACAATGTGACCAAGGTACCTAAAACTATCCACAATTTTAACAGGCTGGCCATTTAAATAAATAGACGGAACATTATTATTATCCTTCAAACTGCGTTACCCTCCGACCAACCTCAGGCCCAGGTACCAGGCTTTAGGGCAAGCCGGCGCACGAATCTGCACACGTACAGGTATAGAATAAGCTAAAGTAATTAATTGGGCTTCCGCCCTCGCTTCCAGTGGCGGATCCAGGATAGTCGTTTGCCCCCCCCCCCCCCCAAACGACAAACGGCTTGGATTGTCGTTTGGGAAGAACTTGAACCAGATAGGGCCGTTGTTGCACCACTCATACGAATCGTGGTGAATGGTGAATGATTTAGGGAAGGGGAGGGGCTAGGATCTTTAAGATTTTTTTTTAAATCTCCAGTCATTTTGTTATTCAACGCCAAGAAGAGATTATTTCCTGACACCTTTTTTCCTATTATGACAAAATGAATTAGAGACGGAATATGTCGAATATGTCGCGTTATATTAGTCAAGATTAAAATCGACCCCGTAGTTTCAAAGATTTCCCTCAACATTTAAAAAAACAAACACACAATTTTACTTTTAAATGTTCCTATTAGTAAATTAGACAGTTAAGATAATAATATTTTTTTGAGAAACATGTACCGACTTCAACTGAAAATCAAGGGAATGATCTAGCACATACATGATTGTGAAAATTTCTTACTCCTATGTTTTAGTAAGTTCCGGTGTATTCTAAATTTCTTCATAACTTGAAGCAGTGTTGCCAGATGCATTGTACCATTTATCTGTAGTAGAATCTACTAAAATCTGTTTAAAATCTGAATGCCATTTCACCAGCCATTTTAACTTTGTAATTGTATAAAGCTACTAAAACCACACCGAAAAACTTTTATTATGGCAAAATAAGATTAGAAAAAAAAACAGCGGCGGCATTAGATATCGCGCTTTTAGGGACAAAAAAAAATTACGTCACAAATTCAATCTTGTTCTATCAAGAGTCGCTAAATTTATATGACCCCCTCCTCCCCCCTCGTCGTGCGAGGTACATAATGCGATATTATGTGACATGATTTGCACCCCTCCCCTGACTCGCAAAGCTGATATCGCCATCGCTCATATTCTGCATAGCACCGCCACTGAAAAAAAAAAAACATAAACTGGTGATTAAAATTTTTTCGGAGATTGCGATTTAAAGTTTTTTTAACCGATTATTTGTTCTTGTTGATATTTAAAATCCTAATCGAACTTGAAATTCAAATTAATTATAAAATATAAACATGGAATTGATTAGAATAATTTTCTTATATAAAAAAAGACATAAATTTAAATTGATATAGATAGGCTATTTTGTAACGTTTAAATATAGTTGAAAATTTAATTAAAATAAACATGAAATAAATAAAAAATCACTACTTATACAATTGCTGAGCCCGAAGATTATTTAAATATGTAATAATCAATTTAATTAATTATGTAAAAAATTAAACGCTTAATGTGTTGCTAAGCGCAAAACTTGAGAGCGACTGAACTAATTCAGCTTATTTCTGCTATCGTTCTAACCCGACGCACAGTGGATCGAAACTCGTCTTTCATAGACATAGAATCTTGAATTATTAAAGCTCAATTTTTTTGATTGGGACGAGTTCTGTTAATCATTGTTATACTATAAAATGGGATGTGCGACAATTGTGAGCACAAATAGGCAAGATATAATTTTTTTTTTAAAAATTTGTATGGGACTAACATATAAAATGTCAATATCTCCGTAATCACAAGTTTGGCCGTTATATCCTTGCACACGTATATAGTACTAATTATTTATGATTTTTTGATATACTTTGTTTTGCGACACCACTTGCGATTTTTTTTTTAAAAATCGTCAAAGTTATTAATTTTTTTTTATATTGATGACTGTTTGTAATGCTAAAATATGCGATTATTAGTTCTAGTTTAGGGTATTTTATAAATCTTAACAGAAAACTTTCTAAGAAATCACAAGACTGTTAACCAAAACATTTTCACGTCTCAATACAACTTGCACGGTAATAATAAATTATATATTTTTGAATCTAATCTAGTCACCAGTAATGGTGACTAATAACTAACTTAATGACCTCCGTTACTTCTAATGGTTAAGTAGTCATTTGTTAATGACCTCCGTTACTTCTTATGGTATTCTTCTTATGGTTCTAATACTGCGAGAAGGTTTTTCGAGTTTCCTGAGAAAACTGCAGCAATAACAGGACTGGATGAAAACCTTATCTACAGGTTTGCCGTGATTCTGCAGGCAATCACTTCTGGTGAGATAATTGATGTGCCTAAGTTTAAAGAGTATACCAAATTAACTGCCGAAAGATATGTAGAACTTTATAATTGGTATTACATGTCCTCAACTGTCCACAAATTATTAATCCACGGAGGTGATATAATAGCCGAAAATGCTATTGTGCCAATTGGGAGTCTATCAGAAGAAGCTTCAGAGGCCCGCAATAAAGACTTCAGAAGATTCAGGGAACATCATTCAAGGAAGAAGAGTAGACAAACATCTAACGAAGACATCCTCAACATGCTTCTTCTCTCATCTGATCCTCTGATTTCTTCAATAAGACCAAAACTGGATGCCCATAAGAAGCAGGTATACTTTAGAGAAGCTTTAGATCTACTCAAACTTCAGGAACCTCCGATAGAGTTCTTGGATGTAATGGGAACTGTAGAGTCAGATTCTGAAGTGGATTCTGATGGTGGTGAAGTATTAGAATAATTTAACTTTTAATATTATAAGTAGTTACTTAATTATTGTAATTTTATTTTCACTTGTATTTGACTTATTTATTTATTTATTTTACTTATATTAATTGTACTTACCTAAATCATTTTATTTGATTCCAATTTAATATTTATTGTGTGTAATAATTTCAATTTATTTTAAATTTCAGTTGATTTCATCTTTTGTTAGATTTAAGTATTTAATTTAATTTATTTTGAAGAATTTTATGATTTCTGATATTTATATTTGATATTCATGATTTTATTATGTTTTTTACATTAATAAAAAAATCAATTCTTTCTAAACTTCTTTTTTAATTTTATAACCCAACTTATCTAAGTATCTAATACTAGATAGTTTAAATCTCATATAAGATAAAAGTTTTTATCTTAATTTAATGATAGTTTTATACTATGGATCTGCATAGTATAAAACTGATAAATTACGTATATTTGAAGCATTAAATATAGCCCATAAAAAAGAATGATAATTCTGCACTAATTATTAAATTACGGAGCTCTTAAACTTAATACATATTCTTTTGAGTGTATCCTTTCGCTAATTGCTTTATTAGGTATTTAGTCTATCTGATCACCTAACGGAGGTCATTAACAAATGAGTACTTTTACAGTACTCATTTGTTATTGATTACCATACCATTACAGGTGACTAGATTAGATTCAAAAGATAATTTATTATTACCATGCAAGTTGTATTCAGACGTGAAAATGTTTTGGTTAACAGTCTTTTGTGATTTCTTAGAAAGTTTTGCATTAGGATTTATAAAATACCCTAAACTAGAACTAATAATCGCATATTTTAAGCATTACAAACAGTTTTCAATATAAAAAAAATTGATAACTTTGACGATTTTTAAAAAAAAAATCGCAAGTGGTGCCGCAAAACAAAGTATGTCAAAAAATCATAAATAATTAGTACTTATTACGTGTGCAAGAATATAACGGCCAAACTTGTGATTACGGAGATATTGACATTTTATATGTTAGTCCCATACAAATTTTTCAAAAAAAAATTATATCTTGCCTATTTGTGCTCACAATTGTCGCACATCCCATTTTATAGTATAACAATGATTAACAGAACTCGTCCCAAGCAAAAAAATTTAGCTTTAATAATTCCAGATTCTATGTCTATGAAAGACGATTTTCGATCCACTGTGCGACGTACCAAAAAGTGGTTTTTCATCATATGTAAATAAAGAATTTGGAATTTTAGCAAATATCCGTTGAAGTCCCAGGGAGGTACAAAAAGAAAAAAATCTGTAACTCGTGCTAATCTGTATCCCATATAAAAATCTGTTTAATTAAAGAGAAATCTTTATTTACTTATGGCAACGCTGCTTGGAGATCTGTGGAGCCAAATACAATCCCCGGTCGACTGGATCGGGGTTGCCAGATCATATTTTAGATCAGATCAAGCTTTACCTATAGTTATTTTGTCGCAAAAATATTATCATTTTTAGATCAAGATTACATGGAATTCGCAACTGCCGAGCTTATCGAGGCACTTCTCAATTTCCTTGATGAGCTTAAAGATCTAGCTCACAGGAGATTTATGGCTCCCTTAATGTGTCAGCCAACAAGGAGCTGATTTTAGAGCATAGGTTTCGTGTCTTGCTCATAATTGATTTGATATTTTGTTTTGTCTTGCTCTTGGTTTTGATATATGTTTATCAGTTGTTTGGTTTCCATAGTACAAGCTCTGCTTAGTTTGGGATCAGATAGCGTTGTGTGAGTTGCCCCAAAATATATTATATTATTTCTGATAAAAATAACTTCATTTGAATTTAGATTATTCGTAAAAACAGTAAATAAAGTGCGGCCACACCCAAATAAACTAAGTACGGCATTTAATATTGGGCATATTCAAATGAAATTGTGAAGTAAAGTACTAACATTATTTTTAATTTATAGCCCTACATACTAAACTTTCGATAAATCCAAAGGTATATTTGTTTTAAGAAGCAAAATAATTCAATTAAATAAAGCCAACGTAGGTACATCCGGTTGCCTAACAGACACGGGATTTGTATGGAAGGTTTGTTGGTAAAGTGGGTAATTTATGGCCATTTTTATGGCTCATTATTTCAAATATTTCTTCGAAACATGCATATTTTTTGTTGTAATAGGTAGTTGGGTTTGTAAAAAACCTATTAAATGTATCATAACATAGAGGTACCTTGAAACGAGCACTTTATAAATAACCTGAATCTCAAAAACAGCTCCAACGACTTTCATAAAATTTAGTATAATAATAGTATAAATCGATCTAGCAAGGTTTCATTTCTATTCCTATAATGGACGTGACGTCTCATATTTAGAAAACGTCTTTAAAAAAAAATGCCGAGAATAGCTCGGTCATTCAGGTCCTTTTTATTATAACAGGAACGACATCTCTACCTAAAAATAATTAAAAGATTAACCGACTGATTTAGGACCAAATTTTATGCGGCTCATAATATGTGTAGCTGATAAGCTGAACTTGTTGTTTATCAATACTTATTTTATAACAAGTACACATATAAACAGTGTAAATAACCTTTGTTTATAATAATAATAGTTATTTTATAACAAGTATTAAAACAGTGTAAAAAACCTTTGTTTATAATAATAATAGTTATTTTATATCGACTACAAACGAGACCGCCTTTTGACCGCACATAGCGGCCGCGCGCGCGCACGTTTTTTATAAATACAGGTAAAGTGAAAAAAAATACTATAGCATGTGCAATTTATATTATATTTTATTCATAATACATTAATAGGTAAATAAAATAAAACACAATGTGCAAATATTGTATTGTTTTACTTCTATTCAGAAAATTAAAGTACACTCCCTCTACCTTCTTTTGAAACTCATATTTTGACTGCAGAATTCAACACAATTTTTTTTTTTTAAATATCAAAAAATCGTTTAAGTATTTAATCAAAATTATGATGGAAAAATCAGAGTAATTCGATAAAAACCAAAACACGCGCCGTCCATTGTGTCTGTCCATAGACCGGGACCCGGTTGGACATACGTACTTTTACGTACTTACTTGGGGACGGACATGGCAAAGGTCTGCCGACCCTGCCAAGGTAACTGGATTAGAATTAAGAAATACTGTTTGTTGAACAAAGACCGTCCACATAGCACACAAGACTTCTATATGACCGTAACGGAGAGGAACTTGCAGACCGCAACACATCTATCGTAGTCTCCACTCAGATCACAAATTCACAGCTTGCATGGCTAATTAAAGCATACCTCACAAATGAAGTATCTGAAAATGAATTAAGTCAATTTAATATACTTAAAAAAAGTTCGTGCGTTCGTTCGTTTCGTAAGAAATTTCTGTCATCGGAATACACAAATATGCAACCGAATAAACAATGCAGTCAAAAACAAATCACAACACCTACTGTGAATGGAGATATCCAGTTGCTGATCAAAGATGCAACTCTTGTAACTATTTTGTACATGGTCGTGAGTTCAGTCATAGTCAAATTGCTGTTGACATTGCCTTTGAAGCTCCATTGTACCCATGGTAATGGCTTAACTTTCGTCGACTGGAAATGATTATACTCTTTGTAAAAACAAGTTTTATGAAGTTGGTTTAAAGATTTTTTTTGACAATGTCTTACCTTTAGGGGACGATCCGTTTCTGCAATTGATCGTATACGAAATTATACACAAAACGATCCAAGACTGATTCTTGATACACTTTGGCATGTTTTCACTCCTTTTTCACAAAAAATTAGCTTTGTGGCGCATTGATAAGACTCGCCCCACCAAACCATCACTGACGCAGGGTGATTACCACCATAGAGTAGTCTAGGTATATTACCACACTGTACCTTTCCGACCACTTGAGCAGCTTCTTTATAACTGTGAGCGTACACTTTATAATTTTTTATAATAATTTTGATTAGTGTGCCGTAAGCTTTCGACATTCGATTTTTTGTGTGATCAAAAGGAATTTAAATAAGTACCTAAATCATCATAGAAAATATGCAACTAAATCGTTAAATACAGTGTTTTATGTATAGTTCACTAGAGTAGGTAGGTACTTCTGTCTATTAATAAATGACACCTTTTTACGATTTATTTTATTGCTGACCTTACGTCATACAATGAAGTTGCCATGCGAATCAAAATGTCATCATGACAGTTATGAAGATGAACTCATTATAACGCATACGTCTTTAATCTAATGCCTAGTTTACACGTAATTAAGTGGTTAAGTCGGCAACTAAATTTTAACTAAATTTTAAGTGACTTACTGTTAAGTAGCTGTTTACACGTGTTAAGCTTATCCGTTTAGTTCATAAAATCATAATGGACGACCAAGAGGGTGTTGAAGTTCTAAATTCTGTAATCTACACTAATATTATAAAGAGGAAAGATTTGTATTTTTGTAATCGAAATCGAGTAAACTCAAAAACTAGTGGACCGATTTTAAAAATTCTTTGACCATTAGAAAGCTACGTTATCGGGGGAGCTATACATTATTGTTAAAGAAAGTAGAGATCCTCACGAAAACGACATTAATGTAACTCAAGGTATAAAAACTACGATTTGACACCCGTGTGAAGCCGGGGCAGGCTTCGCAAATTATTGATAAAGTGAAATATAAAATAGCCTATATCTATAAAGCTTATATCTAGTACTTAGATGACCTAGGTTTTATTAAACGACGTTTTCTTAAAATGAAACCTAGCTAGATCGATTTATCGCCCCCGAAACCCCCTGAGTACAAAATTTCATGAAAATCGCCGGAGCCGTTTCCGAGATCCAGATTATGTATAAAGGTATGTTTATATATACATATATCTCTCGTTTATAGGTATAAGATTTGCCATCTTGCCATTATATCTAATAAGTTTTTCAAAATCTTTCGAAAACAATCAAAATAAATATACATAGGCAAAAGCTTCGAACTATTATTTGTTCCTGTCCAAACAAGAACTCAATGTCAAAACTTCCCGCTCATCGCCCCGCGCGCGGTGCGGGAGGGTGGGTTACTTAACCAAAAATAGAATCAATTCTATTCCACTTGCTCACATAACCACTAAATCGTTACTTAACACTTAAGACTTAAGAGGTAGAGTGGCTGTTTACACGCTGCAATTTAGTTAAAATTTAGTTTTTTTTTTTTACTTTATTGGGACATAGAACAATTACACATTCCAATTAAATTATAACATTAGTATTTTTAATAAGGTAAATGTGTAACCCACACCAATGTCCGCGAAATAATAACAGATGGCAAAGAAATAAATTACGTACGCCACTTTTGCAAAGCTAGTAAGTACTCGTGAGTAGTCGTGACTTAAGGTAAAGTTTTGCAACTATCCCAATATTTCAATAGCTTTTTTTTTAAATTGATTAACAGTAAGTGCGAAAATATCTAGGTCGATAAAGTGTGTGTTATACGTATCAACTATGCGCCTCGCTCGCTCTCCCGCATGTGTTCTGCACCTTGCGGTATAGAACAGCCGAGGCACGCACGCCTCTCGGCGTAACACAATTCGGGGTACAACATAACATAAATTGTTAGTGATATCAATACAGTCGAACCCGTTATTGCATAGGCCATGAAGCGTTAAACCCATTAGGAAACTTCGTCTAGACTCCAAGCTCTGTAGCTTGTATAGATTTAATAACTGAGTATATGGTAACTTACACTTTGTGCATCTGTAGTGCATAGTGCGTAAAAAAATCTTTTGAACCCCTTCCAGACTTCTGACATACACACACACTTAATACGTGTAAACTAGGCTTATAGAAGATTGTTCACCTTTCTCAATAAATTGTAAGTACCTAGATGTCATATTAAATATTAACTTTAATAACTTATTTTGTTGTTAATTAAAGTAGTATCAATATCACATGGAATTTTGTTTTTCGAGTAATAAAAGTGTAAATTTTAATAAATAGTTCAAAATGTTACTTAATGATTAGAAAAATGATCGGAGCGGAGTATTTTCGTTTATCGTATCTATTGTATTTCCCCAGATTAAAACGTAGAGCTTTACTTAACTTTTACCGCTTCAAATCTGCTCTCCCATCGAGTATTTAAAAGTGGTTTTTAGATTTAAAGTTGGCACTTCTTTGGCAATTACTATAACTATAAGATAAAGATAAGATAAATTTATTATTACGAAAATATTTTTTACAAAAACATATACCTACATAAAATTAGGTAACAGATACATAATAACGTCTATTAATAATATCTTAGAACAACACACACGGTCATCTGATCCCAAACTAGGCAGAGCCTGTACTATGGCAACCAGACAACTGATAAACATACCTACATTTTAATAACTAAAAATGTATATAGTTCATAAAAAATATCTAATATAGGGATAACAACAGGGTGCCTGTACTAAGGTAAACCTGTGCCACAGGCGTTAGGGGCACTTGTAGTAAACTATTAGAACCTATTTAAATATGTAACTATAAATAAAACATGTAGGTACATACTTATAGGTAACAAATAAAATATAAATAATTAGCAATGTTTATATCATATTATGACGCGTTTAGGTGTCCTCATTATAGTCTATGCTATTTATATAATTAGATTCAGCAATCTTTTTCGCTGGACATTCTGAGTCACCTGTTTTGTGATCGCTTGGTTTTTTAAAACGTACGCAAGTTGCACATTTTGGCGAGTCATTTTTCTTAGGGCACTCATTTACCTGGTGACCTAGTTCACCGCACTGTCCGCACGTATATGTTGCTTCGCGACAAGTTCGAGCTGCGTGTCCATATTGTTGGCATTTGAAGCATCTGGTCACTAACGTGAAGTCCCGAACTGGGCAGGACGTCCAATTGATAAATACACGAAAGACGATTTTCGATCCACTGTGCGACGTACCAAAAAGTGGTTTTTCATCATATGTAAATAAAGAATTTGGAATTTTAGCAAATATCCGTTGAAGTCCCAGGGAGGTACAAAAAGAAAAAAATCTGTAACTCGTGCTAATCTGTATCCCATATAAAAATCTGTTTAATTAAAGAGAAATCTTTATTTACTTATGGCAACGCTGCTTGGAGATCTGTGGAGCCAAATACAATCCCCGGTCGACTGGATCGGGGTTGCCAGATCATATTTTAGATCAGATCAAGCTTTACCTATAGTTATTTTGTCGCAAAAATATTATCATTTTTAGATCAAGATTACATGGAATTCGCAACTGCCGAGCTTATCGAGGCACTTCTCAATTTCCTTGATGAGCTTAAAGATCTAGCTCACAGGAGATTTATGGCTCCCTTAATGTGTCAGCCAACAAGGAGCTGATTTTAGAGCATAGGTTTCGTGTCTTGCTCATAATTGATTTGATATTTTGTTTTGTCTTGCTCTTGGTTTTGATATATGTTTATCAGTTGTTTGGTTTCCATAGTACAAGCTCTGCTTAGTTTGGGATCAGATAGCGTTGTGTGAGTTGCCCCAAAATATATTATATTATTTCTGATAAAAATAACTTCATTTGAATTTAGATTATTCGTAAAAACAGTAAATAAAGTGCGGCCACACCCAAATAAACTAAGTACGGCATTTAATATTGGGCATATTCAAATGAAATTGTGAAGTAAAGTACTAACATTATTTTTAATTTATAGCCCTACATACTAAACTTTCGATAAATCCAAAGGTATATTTGTTTTAAGAAGCAAAATAATTCAATTAAATAAAGCCAACGTAGGTACATCCGGTTGCCTAACAGACACGGGATTTGTATGGAAGGTTTGTTGGTAAAGTGGGTAATTTATGGCCATTTTTATGGCTCATTATTTCAAATATTTCTTCGAAACATGCATATTTTTTGTTGTAATAGGTAGTTGGGTTTGTAAAAAACCTATTAAATGTATCATAACATAGAGGTACCTTGAAACGAGCACTTTATAAATAACCTGAATCTCAAAAACAGCTCCAACGACTTTCATAAAATTTAGTATAATAATAGTATAAATCGATCTAGCAAGGTTTCATTTCTATTCCTATAATGGACGTGACGTCTCATATTTAGAAAACGTCTTTAAAAAAAAATGCCGAGAATAGCTCGGTCATTCAGGTCCTTTTTATTATAACAGGAACGACATCTCTACCTAAAAATAATTAAAAGATTAACCGACTGATTTAGGACCAAATTTTATGCGGCTCATAATATGTGTAGCTGATAAGCTGAACTTGTTGTTTATCAATACTTATTTTATAACAAGTACACATATAAACAGTGTAAATAACCTTTGTTTATAATAATAATAGTTATTTTATAACAAGTATTAAAACAGTGTAAAAAACCTTTGTTTATAATAATAATAGTTATTTTATATCGACTACAAACGAGACCGCCTTTTGACCGCACATAGCGGCCGCGCGCGCGCACGTTTTTTATAAATACAGGTAAAGTGAAAAAAAATACTATAGCATGTGCAATTTATATTATATTTTATTCATAATACATTAATAGGTAAATAAAATAAAACACAATGTGCAAATATTGTATTGTTTTACTTCTATTCAGAAAATTAAAGTACACTCCCTCTACCTTCTTTTGAAACTCATATTTTGACTGCAGAATTCAACACAATTTTTTTTTTTTAAATATCAAAAAATCGTTTATGTATTTAATCAAAATTATGATGGAAAAATCAGAGTAATTCGATAAAAACCAAAACACGCGCCGTCCATTGTGTCTGTCCATAGACCGGGACCCGGTTGGACATACGTACTTTTACGTACTTACTTGGGGACGGACATGGCAAAGGTCTGCCGACCCTGCCAAGGTAACTGGATTAGAATTAAGAAATACTGTTTGTTGAACAAAGACCGTCCACATAGCACACAAGACTTCTATATGACCGTAACGGAGAGGAACTTGCAGACCGCAACACATCTATCGTAGTCTCCACTCAGATCACAAATTCACAGCTTGCATGGCTAATTAAAGCATACCTCACAAATGAAGTATCTGAAAATGAATTAAGTCAATTTAATATACTTAAAAAAAGTTCGTGCGTTCGTTCGTTTCGTAAGAAATTTCTGTCATCGGAATACACAAATATGCAACCGAATAAACAATGCAGTCAAAAACAAATCACAACACCTACTGTGAATGGAGATATCCAGTTGCTGATCAAAGATGCAACTCTTGTAACTATTTTGTACATGGTCGTGAGTTCAGTCATAGTCAAATTGCTGTTGACATTGCCTTTGAAGCTCCATTGTACCCATGGTAATGGCTTAACTTTCGTCGACTGGAAATGATTATACTCTTTGTAAAAACAAGTTTTATGAAGTTGGTTTAAAGATTTTTTTTGACAATGTCTTACCTTTAGGGGACGATCCGTTTCTGCAATTGATCGTATACGAAATTATACACAAAACGATCCAAGACTGATTCTTGATACACTTTGGCATGTTTTCACTCCTTTTTCACAAAAAATTAGCTTTGTGGCGCATTGATAAGACTCGCCCCACCAAACCATCACTGACGCAGGGTGATTACCACCATAGAGTAGTCTAGGTATATTACCACACTGTACCTTTCCGACCACTTGAGCAGCTTCTTTATAACTGTGAGCGTACACTTTATAATTTTTTATAATAATTTTGATTAGTGTGCCGTAAGCTTTCGACATTCGATTTTTTGTGTGATCAAAAGGAATTTAAATAAGTACCTAAATCATCATAGAAAATATGCAACTAAATCGTTAAATACAGTGTTTTATGTATAGTTCACTAGAGTAGGTAGGTACTTCTGTCTATTAATAAATGACACCTTTTTACGATTTATTTTATTGCTGACCTTACGTCATACAATGAAGTTGCCATGCGAATCAAAATGTCATCATGACAGTTATGAAGATGAACTCATTATAACGCATACGTCTTTAATCTAATGCCTAGTTTACACGTAATTAAGTGGTTAAGTCGGCAACTAAATTTTAACTAAATTTTAAGTGACTTACTGTTAAGTAGCTGTTTACACGTGTTAAGCTTATCCGTTTAGTTCATAAAATCATAATGGACGACCAAGAGGGTGTTGAAGTTCTAAATTCTGTAATCTACACTAATATTATAAAGAGGAAAGATTTGTATTTTTGTAATCGAAATCGAGTAAACTCAAAAACTAGTGGACCGATTTTAAAAATTCTTTGACCATTAGAAAGCTACGTTATCGGGGGAGCTATACATTATTGTTAAAGAAAGTAGAGATCCTCACGAAAACGACATTAATGTAACTCAAGGTATAAAAACTACGATTTGACACCCGTGTGAAGCCGGGGCAGGCTTCGCAAATTATTGATAAAGTGAAATATAAAATAGCCTATATCTATAAAGCTTATATCTAGTACTTAGATGACCTAGGTTTTATTAAACGACGTTTTCTTAAAATGAAACCTAGCTAGATCGATTTATCGCCCCCGAAACCCCCTGAGTACAAAATTTCATGAAAATCGCCGGAGCCGTTTCCGAGATCCAGATTATGTATAAAGGTATGTTTATATATACATATATCTCTCGTTTATAGGTATAAGATTTGCCATCTTGCCATTATATCTAATAAGTTTTTCAAAATCTTTCGAAAACAATCAAAATAAATATACATAGGCAAAAGCTTCGAACTATTATTTGTTCCTGTCCAAACAAGAACTCAATGTCAAAACTTCCCGCTCATCGCCCCGCGCGCGGTGCGGGAGGGTGGGTTACTTAACCAAAAATAGAATCAATTCTATTCCACTTGCTCACATAACCACTAAATCGTTACTTAACACTTAAGACTTAAGAGGTAGAGTGGCTGTTTACACGCTGCAATTTAGTTAAAATTTAGTTTTTTTTTTTTACTTTATTGGGACATAGAACAATTACACATTCCAATTAAATTATAACATTAGTATTTTTAATAAGGTAAATGTGTAACCCACACCAATGTCCGCGAAATAATAACAGATGGCAAAGAAATAAATTACGTACGCCACTTTTGCAAAGCTAGTAAGTACTCGTGAGTAGTCGTGACTTAAGGTAAAGTTTTGCAACTATCCCAATATTTCAATAGCTTTTTTTTTAAATTGATTAACAGTAAGTGCGAAAATATCTAGGTCGATAAAGTGTGTGTTATACGTATCAACTATGCGCCTCGCTCGCTCTCCCGCATGTGTTCTGCACCTTGCGGTATAGAACAGCCGAGGCACGCACGCCTCTCGGCGTAACACAATTCGGGGTACAACATAACATAAATTGTTAGTGATATCAATACAGTCGAACCCGTTATTGCATAGGCCATGAAGCGTTAAACCCATTAGGAAACTTCGTCTAGACTCCAAGCTCTGTAGCTTGTATAGATTTAATAACTGAGTATATGGTAACTTACACTTTGTGCATCTGTAGTGCATAGTGCGTAAAAAAATCTTTTGAACCCCTTCCAGACTTCTGACATACACACACACTTAATACGTGTAAACTAGGCTTATAGAAGATTGTTCACCTTTCTCAATAAATTGTAAGTACCTAGATGTCATATTAAATATTAACTTTAATAACTTATTTTGTTGTTAATTAAAGTAGTATCAATATCACATGGAATTTTGTTTTTCGAGTAATAAAAGTGTAAATTTTAATAAATAGTTCAAAATGTTACTTAATGATTAGAAAAATGATCGGAGCGGAGTATTTTCGTTTATCGTATCTATTGTATTTCCCCAGATTAAAACGTAGAGCTTTACTTAACTTTTACCGCTTCAAATCTGCTCTCCCATCGAGTATTTAAAAGTGGTTTTTAGATTTAAAGTTGGCACTTCTTTGGCAATTACTATAACTATAAGATAAAGATAAGATAAATTTATTATTACGAAAATATTTTTTACAAAAACATATACCTACATAAAATTAGGTAACAGATACATAATAACGTCTATTAATAATATCTTAGAACAACACACACGGTCATCTGATCCCAAACTAGGCAGAGCCTGTACTATGGCAACCAGACAACTGATAAACATACCTACATTTTAATAACTAAAAATGTATATAGTTCATAAAAAATATCTAATATAGGGATAACAACAGGGTGCCTGTACTAAGGTAAACCTGTGCCACAGGCGTTAGGGGCACTTGTAGTAAACTATTAGAACCTATTTAAATATGTAACTATAAATAAAACATGTAGGTACATACTTATAGGTAACAAATAAAATATAAATAATTAGCAATGTTTATATCATATTATGACGCGTTTAGGTGTCCTCATTATAGTCTATGCTATTTATATAATTAGATTCAGCAATCTTTTTCGCTGGACATTCTGAGTCACCTGTTTTGTGATCGCTTGGTTTTTTAAAACGTACGCAAGTTGCACATTTTGGCGAGTCATTTTTCTTAGGGCACTCATTTACCTGGTGACCTAGTTCACCGCACTGTCCGCACGTATATGTTGCTTCGCGACAAGTTCGAGCTGCGTGTCCATATTGTTGGCATTTGAAGCATCTGGTCACTAACGTGAAGTCCCGAACTGGGCAGGACGTCCAATTGATAAATACACGATCTTGATTTATAAGGGCCTTTCTTATGCTAGCCGACACTTCCAGTACAAAATTGCATGTTGGTGCGTCTTTTCTTCCCGATTTGTGACTTAACTTCATAGAGGACATGTACGATTCACGCTTTAGGTTTGGTATCTTGTCAGTTAGGTTTTGCTCAAATATGCAGTCAAACACTTCCTGGTCACGTAGAGTAGCTGGAACTCCGATGACTGTGATTCTAGGTCTTCTTTTATGCGGCTCTTCCACCTTCAGCCCGGAACTGGTTAGCTGGGTCGACTTACGAAGTTTCTCTATATCGTCCTTTGTTTCAGTGCTGATAATTACACCGCCGTTCTTGGTCCTACGTAGTCCTCTTACATGCAATTTTAGTTGCTCTGGGCAAATAATTTTTTGGACTAGAGATTTAGTGTCGTCACTGGATTTTTGTCCATCTTTTGGGTATATTGCTATTGAGCTGAAACTTTTAAGCCGCAGAATATTATTATTACGGGTCTTGACCATTTCGGCAAAGGAGAGCTTGTCTTGACTTACTGGTTTATTGCAGGTTTATTCCATGGTCTGCTTGATAGATTTTTTGAAATCATTAAGCTAGGTCCTGGTTTTCCTTCAAGGCTTCTAGTGAAGTATAAATTAAAATAGCTTTTTCCTTTAATGATTGATAGTGCACAGCCATTTGAGAGACTCCATTTCCCACCTTTCGCGCAATTGAATTTATCATTAGCTTTTGCTCTGAGTTCAGTTTCCCGTCTGCAGCAATCTGACATACCTCATTCAGACATTGTTCAATTGATGTCATCCAGTGCTTGATATCGCTGGTCCTCAAGGCTTCAACGGTGAGGTTTTTTGTCTGTTGAGACTGAGGTGTGCTGGGAGGGCTGCGAGGGCTACTTTCCATAGTAGCCATAGTTTGATTTACTCGATTGTCATACTAAAATTTACTTATTCAGTATAAATTGCAAGTGAGTAGTAATCTAGGTCACTGAATTTAATAAACATGTATAAATAATATTAATTAAAACGCACGTCCGTTCACTACAAAAGTCGGCAATGTACCTTGATTAAATTACTTGCTAACGTGCTGTTGACGCAGAAAAAGTAACTTTTTGCACAATCAAAAAGACATTGACAGTTTCTGATGAACTTAGCAGCAAGTGGCATTTACCTACTAACAAATTTAGATTAATTTAAGCCCTGGCCTAATATTCATTTATTTCAGCCTTTATTCGTTCGATGAAGACGACTGTTGTTATAGAATTACCTTGGTTTTCAGATGTTCGTCTGAGGATATAAAATTTAACCTAAAAGGCGGTAATCCCGGTCCGGTTTAGCGGATTCAAGATTACATTTTTTTAATAGAACTTGTTTTTCCTTTTTCACAGATTCTTCCTTCTCCAATTTTCTTTTACGATTCTGTGCACCAGAAAGTTTATTTCTTCCATCGAGATCACACATCTAAAATTGTTGAGTTGTTTTTACCCTTAATAGATATATTTCGGGACTTAATCGCGTAAATTATTTAAAGGTACGAACCTTTTATTTAGTATTTAGTAGTTTCAGTCGACCCGTGACCACGATCGGTGCAATTCGATCGAAACGTCGGGTAAATAAAAAGGTTCGTACATTTAAATAATTTACGAGATTAAGTCCCGAAATATATCTAATATGTATAAAAATTGCGAAAGTTTAAAAACAATAATTGTTTTTACCCACCTAACCTCATCAGAAGTTAAACTTAAATGTACCGGGTAAATCAATAACATTTTCGAAAGTATGTTTTATTCTCCTGCATTCTTTTGAGAAAAGCACTATACAGGATAACATTAAATTGAGTCGATAAACTTCAATAAGCAAACCTGCGTGTATCCAAGATTTTTTAGGACATATAAATAGAACAAAATATTAATGTTATATGATACTTTAAAATACAAAAAAAATACTTAAGTATCTAGTGAGTAATTCCATGCGTCGCCGTTTTTTGTTTCCGTGAGCATGAATAAATAGCGACAGTGCAACGTTTTCCTCTTGCTTGGGCATGGGGGAAGGGGGAACATGAAGACTACTTACCGAAGTCCAAAAGATTTTAAGTGGCACTTAGTATCCTCTCTAAGGACAGTTGGTTTTGGTGTGAATAATTTTCCCGCCATCTTCCCTTAAATTGTTGGTTTGGCTATACCGAATCACCATATTTAAAATTTGTTTATTATTAAAAAAGTTTACCATTTCTTCTCGTCCAGGCATCTTAGAAAAGTTATCACATAACAGTACAGAACCGACTCTAATCAGCGCTCTCATTATGCTTTCGTCCGACTGGTGAAATTGTTTATTTACATTAGCAACGATTCGCACGCGCCCGCGCCTGTTTGGCATGATACTGTGGGAGCAAATGAAATTTATTCGATATTTCCATAAATAATGATCATTACTTCTTTATTTACATACTGGTAATTATTTACTTGTACTTACGAGGACTGAAGTGACTCGCATACTGTGTTGATATTAATGTATTGTTCTTAGTTTGATTTGTGTTTTCAATTCCTCTTTTTATAAATAAATGAAGTTTGTTAAAAATGTACTCAACAACAACCTTTAATCCTCAGTATATTAGGATACCGGATAGAGTATGCAAATGTACTAGAAATTTTAAATCGGTTTATTTCTAAATAACTATTAACACTTGTAAAAATCAATTCATTGGTTTGATTCAAGTGTATGTTGTTATTGCGCGCGTTGTTTGAAGGTTACCTTCTGCACTTTCTTTATTTCGTGTTTATGACCAATGACCCTTTGAATGAACTACATGTTTACGAAATTATCTACATGTTTACGAGATTTTGAAACTTTGATCATTTTATTTATTTGTTTAAGTTTTAGACATATTGAAATAATGATAATGTACTGATTCTTTTAGTTTACTAAACCTTAATAGATATGTCACCATCGTTTTAAACAATAAAATCGGATGTTTTTTTTTACAACTTAAATTTGCAATTTGTCAATGCATAATGTAAGTACTAATGGTGCTGATACTCCCCTATCAATTTGTCGACTGATTTCAAAAGTCACCCTGTACCTATATGCCTCGGCGGAAAGGGCAATTCCTGGCTCAGCCTTAAAACTCATACTGGACCTGCAATTGCCTATTTCATTTGCATGTACTATTTAGGATGAATGCATAAATACCTACTCGTTTATGTACTCGTCGATATAAAAGAATATTGATCCTTCTCCATATTTAAGACTAGCTGTCCCGCGCAACTTCGTCTGCGTGAATTTTTCCCGTTTTTGCAACATTTTTCATTGCTGCTCCGCTCCTATTGGTCGTCGGGCTATCCAACAGTAAAATAATTCTTCAATTCAGACCAGTAGTTCCTAAGATTATCGAGGTCAAACAAACTCTTCACCCTTATAATATTAGTATACATATCAACCATGAACTTATGGAACACCCTGTCTGACTGATAAACAAATGTAATCAATCAATATACACTAAAAAAGATGATGTTATAAACATTTTAATTATTTTTCTTCAATATTAAATTTTAAAAAATAATCTTACCATACTATCTATATTATCTGCGAATAGGACGTACATTTTAAACATATTTTAATTCTTCAATACCAAATTATGAAAATATACCTATGTTCCTATGTTGTTATTGTATATGACAATACACGAGGGACAGGAACACGTTACAAAATTAGCGTTCATCTATGAATCGATGCTATTTACATTGAAGTAGAGTTGCCTCTTCCGCTTCCACAAGTTTTCGTACTTCATTCATATTTATCTCACCCATTGCTGCACTATCCATAATTTCGATATGGAGCAGTTTAACTTTGTTTTCCATTGCGAACTGTACCATATCAGAAACGTTTTCTACTGCCAGTGAAAAACGCAACTCCTTTATACATCGTAGTTTCAAGTCTTCTATCAAATAACACGAAGATAAAAGTAAGAGTTGTTTTAAACAGTCCACTTGCTCATTTTGTTTTTCAGGAAGTTTTCCCAAATACATATACTTTTTTAAATGCTGCAACATCTCCTTAGACGTGCCGGGGACGTCGATGACTCCTTCAGATGTCTCCTTCCATTCTCCAGCTAACATCGTCTTAAACACAGAACTATGAGCGGCTAAGACTACTTTATGAAAGGGAACTGAACCGTCCTTGCCACGCAACATGAAGTCAGTCAGTTCATCATCATCGTAAATAATGGCACACGGACTCGATTGATCTGTGCTTATTTCAACAGTAACTTCTTTTGTACTGTTATACGGTACAGAACAAGGGCAATACACTGCTCCGAAGTGATCTGTACGGACTCTCATCACAGCAGTTGACAAGATGGGTATCTTGTCCACAACTTCCCAGTGAGTATATGTGACGATGTAATTCACTTTATCAGATGGAATGTTCTTGGAAAATTTTATGAAATAATTCATCGAATTGGTATTTGCTAATTGGGTTACTTTCCATTCAAATTTCACCGAACCGCCAACAGTGATCACTTCCCACTCACTATAATCGTTATTTGCTTCTATTCGAACTATAACAGAGTTACTTGTCCGCTTCAAGACTCCGTCCGTTGTCTGTAAAGATTGAATCGGTAAAAATAAGTAAGTTTCTTTGTACAGTAATGCTTCTTCTAACTTTTAAGAGACCGTCCATGAATAACGTGCCCGCTCTGTGGCGCGGTGGGAGTATGTCCGACTGCTACGCAAGAGGTCGGGGGTTCGATTCCCACACGGAACACCACTTTGTGTGATCCACAAATTGTTGTTCTGAGTCTGGGTGTAGTTACTTTGTGTCCGTGACTTGTATGTTTGAATGATGACTGTCGCGGGAACTTTACAAACATGCTACCACGGACACAAAGTACACCCAGAATGTGTGATCAGATCACATAGTGTTGTTTGTGCGAGCATGCGGCCCGCGACCTAAACGCTTAAACTAATAAGGAACAAGGCATAAAGAATGGTGAGCGGTAAAGTTACTGAGAAGATAATCATTAAAACTAAACTGTTATATATATATACAATATATATATATATATATATATATATATATATATATATAGGACACTAAGTTATTTAGAAAAAAAGCGGCGGTAGCCTAATGGCTAAGGCATCGGTCTCGCAATCGTGAGGTCGCGGCTTCGAATACCACCCATTATCCTACCGACGTGAACTCACTCCTAACAAGCCTTTAAGCTTAGTTGGAGAGGTTAACAAGATTGCTAGTAATGTGGGAACCACATTGCTAGTTACCTTTAAAAAAAAAGCTTTGTGGTTTTCACATTAGGCAGGTTCGATTCCCTGTTTAGACAAGCGATTATTCAAAAAAACTTTGAATGCAGTTCAATTTATTTTTGAAATCAAAATAAAGTCTTGTTTCAGTAAAATGTTCTATCTACAATATTGAAGGTACTTTTCCTCCGTGTGGCATAGTTTCTAGTATTAGTAGTGTATTTTGACATTACAAACAGACACTTCTTTTATTTCTTTCTATAGACAACATGTGCATCACAGTACTCACTTCGGGGGTATCTTGCCTCTTTCGTCCTCCGTCGTACGCGCGACTTACACTTGGCTGGGTAAAACCGAACGGTACCGAAACGGAGGGGTTGCCGAAGCCGCCTGAAAACGCCAGACATTAGTGATGATTATAATTAATTTTAAAACAAGCGATGAACCAGACAAGACATAGTAAGATTATATTCATAGAATTTATATATACCGTTTACGATTATTTGAAAACAAATAGGGGAACCATTCAATTATTGGCACTTTAATAGTAGGTTGATGGCAAAGTTGATATTTTCAACGAATTGGCCGTGGGACTGTACGACATTCATACTCCATTCAGGAAAATTACAATGAAGCGTCCTCCTGCTCCTTGGATGACGAACGGCATCAGGATGGCCATGCGGCGCAGAGATCGCGCATTCCGCAGATTCAGGAAGGACCGCGATGAAGCCAATTGGGCTCTTTATAAAACTGCAAGGAATAGGTGCAACCAAATGATTCGCAACGCCAATCGCCGTCACATTCTCCTGAAGATTGAGTCTACTTCCCCCAAGAATATGTGGAGGTTCCTAGGGACTTTAGGAATCGGTAAACAAGGCCGTGCTGATCAGGTGACGGTTTGTATAGATGACATTAATAATCATTTCACCTCCTTTGTTCCAATTGATCATTTAACTAAGCGTCGTACCTGTGCGTAGGTACTTGGCCGACTTTCCACGCCTCAATATAGGACTCCTTCCAATTTTCTCCGGTTGCAGCGGACGAGATCAAAAATATTGCCTCGTCAATTAAGTCCATGGCACGATGAACGGGAACGATGGTATAAGCCGTCGCATGGTCATTCTTATCCTTGAATATCCTTTTCCCGCTTTACTAGACATCATAAACGTCTCTTCAGGGACATACCCAGCTTCATGGCGTTATGCCTTTGTTATTCCTAAAATTTCAAACAACTTTCGGCATATCTCTATTCTTCCTTTCCTATCTAAAGTGCTTGAAGCCTGTGTCCATAAGCAAATGACACAATTTGTGTACCATAACAATTTGTTGCGCTGTTTTCAATCCGGTTTCAGGCCTGGACACAGCATCAGCTCGGTTCATCTCAAAGTGACCGGCAACATCAGGGCGGGCATGGAAAAGACAAAAGTCACAGTTCTGACCTTGGTTGATTTTTCGAATGTCTTCAATACCGTCTGCCATGATATTTTACTCTCCGTTCTCTCTAATGCTTTCGTCCAATGCTCTCAAATCTTCAGGGGCGCCAGCAATCTGTACGCGTGAATGGTTCCTCATAAAGGTGGCGCAATCTTGACGCAGGTGTCGCAAGGCGGTATTCTTTCTCCTTTATTAATTTCCATTTTCATCGATCACGTCTCTACGTGTCCTTCAGAGTGCATTTCATCTTTACGCTGATGACTTGCAGTTGTACGACTTATCTGAGAAATCACTAGGATTAATCATGATCTGGATGCCATCAAAATTTGTTCAGACAGGTTTGGCGTGACAGTAAATCCGTTTATGTGTCAGGCCATTGTCATAGGAAATCAACGCATTTTAAGCCGGTTAAACACACACAGACACTTTACCACCAGTCATCTTTAGCGGGTTCACTATACCTTTAAGTTCTTCAGTCAGGGATTTAGGTTTACTTATTGACACTAACCTCAACTGGCAAGCTCAGGTTACTAGTTTGAGTCAGGGGGGTTACGGGTACTGAGATCTTTAAATCGTCTTAATTTCTTTTTTACCCTAAAAAACGTAACTAATGCTCATTCAGACGTTTTTCCCCTGATTGACTATGGTGATGTATGCTATCTTGATCTGAACGCTGACCTTCTCAATAAATACAATCGACTTCTTAACAACTGCATTCGTTTTATTTTTAGCCTTCGTAAGTTCTAATATGTGTCTTCTTTCCGTTCCCAACTAAATTGGCTCCCTATTCGTCAGCGCCGTAGTTTGCGCGTTTTCACTACTCTTTATTCTATTCTTAATTCTCCTAATAGTCCCTCTTACCTTTGTTCTTCTTTTCAATACTTGTGTGCCAACGACAATCTATTGCTTACAATCTGATTGTCTGGCCCCAGAAATTAGGATGGCACCCAATCGCTTAAATTTTAAGCTGAAGGTTTCTGCGCTTCTCTACAACGATTTTGCTGAATCTTCACAAAGTGAGGAACTTATATGATTATAATGTCTTTAATATATATTATATGTATTGTATTTACGTGTATATTATTAGGTATATATAATAATAATAATAATATCTTGGGACAACTCACACAACGCTATCTGATCCCAAACTAAGCAGAGCTTGTACTATGGAAACCAGACAACTGATAAACATACTTGTATATTTCTAAATACATACACATTATAGATAAATAACACCCAGACTCAGAATAAACCGTCGTGCAAAGTTTTATCCTGGGTGGGGATCGAACCCACGACCTCTTGCGTAGCAGTCGGATACACTCCCACCGCGCCACAGAGGCAGTCAAAAATATATATACATATATGTTTACAATAGTATCTATTTGTATAAATTTTACTCGATTTAGTATTTATTTTATGAACTAGCATCCTTGTTATGTTAGGTTAATCATCATTAACTTGCTCCATGATACCTTTCACATTTCATCAGGTGACAATGACCTTCGGCCGATTTCCTCGTCAGTGCGGGAACCTTGTCCTGAAGGAATTCCTGTTACCCGTTTACGTTGGGCTACGTTACAACAGACATCGCACATAAAAGTACGTTTCATTGTCATATCTCCAAACGCAGTGTTACTTAAATTCAAGAATTTGTAATGATAGGTACGCAGATTTGCATCCATTACATTTCAGTAATTCTCCGGCATCCACATTCTTGCAGCAAACAATGCAATTCATTTTTGCATACACAAATTAGTCCGTTTTATTTAAGAACACAGTGCGAGCGAGACACAGTCACACAGCCCGCGTACGAGTAAAAGAGCGAGACGCGCGGCTCGCGTCTCGCGCCAACCGCCAATTGACTTTTATCACAGTTGCGCACTCACAAGTTTTAAGATGTAATTACGCTGATAATCCATTAATTCAACAAAGTTCTACACTTTTCACTGTTGTATTGAAGTAAAAGTCACAAAGTAAACACATTATTGTTTTGGTATTTCTCACTTTAGAAATAATTTACGCACGCTTCGCAAATATACATACCCACATACATATACTCGAAACATAACCCTCCTTCTTGCGCAGTCGGGTAATAAACAATATAACTACACCAAATTACGAACACAACATGTCACCTGTTGTCTCTAAATTCCTATACTGGTTATTGGTACCTATAGTCTATTGTAGAGGTAATAGTACTACGTACAGCAGGTTTACTCCCAAACAAAAGTCAAGTTTAGGTATAAAAATATACCTAGACTCGCCGCCTGCAAGCTAAATTGAAACTTATAACCGCGCGCGAACCGTGAATTTTCTTTGCACGCCACAGTTTTATGACCGAGTTGTTAAGTCCGAACAGGGTTGATACTTGATAAGTTTTTGTACCTATTTAATCTATTAATTTTAAGATAAATAAGTAGATTAAGCAATATAAACGTACATTTAGCATTATAAACATAAAAATTCCAATTGACGTGTGTTCGATTGCCACGGGTGTAGATATTCCTTTGTAAACATTATCCTATCCTGTTCCTAATATTATTTCTGAGCAAGTAATTAAGGATTTTTATTTTAACTAAGTATTACTAAGTACTTATGGAAATAAGGAATTAAAAAAAAACAACCGGCTGCCGCCGCTGCTTTCCGTAAACACAGCAATATATTTTACTAGCTGTCCCGCGCAACTTCGTATGCGTAAATTTTTCCCGTTTTTGCAACATTTCTCGTCGCTACTCCGCTCCTATTAGTCGTAGCGTTATGTTATATAGCCTATAGCCTTCCTCGATAAATGGGCTATCCACCAAAAAATTTTTTTTCAAATGGGACCAGTAGTTCCTGAGATTAGCGTGTTTAAACAAACAAACAAACAAAGCAAACCAACAAACAAACTCTTCCGCTTTATAATAAGGCTTATAAGACTTAGGATGTCGAAAATTTAAAAAAATATTTTCAAGTATGCGCGAACGCGACGTGACCTCGACTGTATGTCGTGCGAGCCGAGAGACAGCCCACTGCCATTAGCCCCTTCAGGTGGCGCGCTGCCCGAATATACCTAAACTGCGGAGTGACACCCCACTGCTATAGTGTCGATAATTTTAAACAAAAAAGAATAAAATCGATGGATTTCTGATTTTTTTAAACTAAAATCTGAATAATTGACGAGTGCCAACGATTGGGTGGTTTACCCTATCTTAGGACAATTTACACAAGGTCATCTGATCCCAAACTAAGCAAATCTTGTACTATGGCAACCAGACATTTTATAAATTTACTCTTATATTTCTAAATACATACACATTATAGACAAATTACACCCAGACAGAATAAACAACAAAAGTTTTATCCTGGGTGGGGATCGAACCCACGACCTTTGGCTTAGCAGTCAGGGTTCACTGACCACTAGACCAACAGGCCATTATTTAACTATTAAGTGTTTTTGTGCTATGTAGGTACTTATATAAGTTTCCATAATTGTAAAATGTACAACTGTTTTCATGATGAGTAGGACCTATCAGTTTTTTTATGTGATTAAATATTGAGAACACAAATTTAACATTTGAATTTAACTCTAAATAAAAATATATATAGTTTATAAAAATAAAAACTATTAGATTTATTTGAAAATATCAAATTGACCCGTTTTACCAGGAAGGGTCAATGAAAACGTGAGTAAAAGTGATATTACCTGTTACTCACTACTATTAAATGAAGGAGTTATTAGAAACAATAAATAAAAGTTTATGTTGATACTGATTCAGATACTGTAAAAAATACTTATGTACTTATAATGACGTTTTACATAAAAACGCGTCATAGCCTAACATTACGTCACGTAAAAAAGGCGCGCGGCGACGGCAGCGATTGCAATATAGTTCTCTCTTTCACTCTCACGTAAAACACTATCTAGGCACAGATAATATAATAATCTAGGTAAGCGTCTCTCTCAAACTAAATACATTATGGCAGTTACACAAAACAGAGTGCAGTAAAACGCGTCTTTATGTTAAACGTCATTGGGTACATACCTAATACCTACTAATAAATTGATAGCTACAATAGGCTAGTTCCTAAAGTAAACATAAAAATCAAAAAGGCTAATCACACTATTATTCTTCGTCTAAACGGCTGGAGCGATTTTAATAAAATTTGGTATGGAATTAGCTGACATCCTAAATTAACACAGAGGCTAATAAACTGCGGATAACATTGCGGGGCACAGCTAGTTAGTAAATAAACCTGACATTAAACTGCTACAATTAAATCGTAGTTGAAAACTGGCATAATTTATTGCATGTGCACTTTATTTACAACCTTGGTACATAAAGTGCACATGCTAGGCTATAAAATTCGAAAAAAATACGGGCAGGAAAAAGCTAATATGTTCTATTAATATAATTAACATAAAACCTACATTATATATATTATTATCATAATTGAATATTATTTTAAATTTATAGCGTTCATTGGCACAAGAACTAAATGTTTGTGCCAAAATTCAGCTCAATAGCTTTAGTGGTGAAATAGTGATTTTAAAATTCCCTAACACACATAGAAGTGAAGTTCAATTAAAGCTTTTGAAATAGGTATTGTAAACATTTTTAAATGCTAGCTTTTCAATGCAACTTTATTTGATTTTATAGCCTAGGTACATGCTATTTTTACCCAGATATACCCATCGAGTTGATAATAACCCAAAGATACTGTATCACCTCTACTGCACACCATCCATAAGAACTATTATGTTTATTATATTATTATGTTTGTATATTTTAACAGAAAAATCTTCTTTCGCACAGCATAATTTTATTGCTAGTTTTAACTAATTGTGCAATTTTGGACTTTTTTATTCCTGGATAACCTTTTTACCCCGGTGCTGGTGCATACAAATGTGAATATTATCTATGTATTGTGTTATGGGTTGACCAAAACAATGCCCCTGGAAGAAAAGTACCCTAAATATTTGAGTTACCCAAGATTTATATATATATATATATATATATATATATATATATATATATATATATATATATATATATATATATAAATCATAAGGTAGTGTTCCTGGCTCCAGCAAGTGAATTTTATAAATCAGTATCATAAATAACAGTAAATAAATATTATTACTGTTATTTATGATACTGATTGAAAGAGGACATAATCATAACTCCTATGGAGTTACAGATATTTGTTCCATAATAATAATAACATTTTATTTGTGAAACATGAGTATTCATTTACAGGTTTGTAAAGTAAGGTGTTAAATATTATAAAAGCTCTGCATGTTTCGCCATGTCATTGGCATACAAATTTTGCAAGTTATAAGTAATTATGAAATTAAATTATTTAAGATAATAATTATATAATTACATAAGATTGACACTTTTAATTTCATTATAAAAACACAGAATGTTTATTTTTTACATATGGCAGATTCAATTCCCTCTAACAAGTGACTTAAAAAATCTTGCACTGCAGTTTTCTAGTTTTGTTTTACTCAAAAGAATGTTTTCTTGTAAGCTTTTGCTAACTCAAGTTTTAGTTAGGGAAAGTACCCTACTTTCCCTCTAGGCATTGGTTTGGTTCACCCTTTATTACTCTCATGTTTTTACAATTTATATATATATATATATATATATATCTTAAGAGAACTCACACAAAGCTATCTGATCCCAAACTAAGCAGCGCTTGTACTATGGAAACTGGACAACCAATACTTTTAAATTTCTAAGTAAAAGTAGTATATTTCTAAGTATACTATAGATGAATAACACCCAGACACAGAATAAACCATCATGCTCATCACATAAAGTTTTATCCTAGGTGGGGATCGAACCCACAACCTCTTGAGTAGCAGTCGGTTATACTCCCACCGTGCCACAGAGGCAGTTAAATTAATAACTTTTTAAAAGGCAAAGGGTAGTTTTCGATTTGCAGTAAGGTTACATTTTTGGGTCGGTAGCGACTCGTGGGCACATATCATACCAAAGTTCATGTTTTTTTTCTGGCAATTTCTTTCTGGAGATAACGGAGATAGGCAACTTTTTGGTGTCGTTGGATGACAGGAGAGATGTCCTCGCTATTAAGGTGTAGTCCTTTTGGCGGTATCACATCAGACGATGACTCAGGTGAAGTGGATTCTGTCAGCATAAACAGATTGAAACGGATATCAACTATTTGCTTCAAGCATAGGTGGTTGAACAAAACAGAAAAACTTATTACACAAACACTTGATGAGGTTTTAGTCTGTTCTACTAGTTCTCAAATGCAGTTTTTCAGTCATAACTGCATGTTTTAGTAGTTACTAAAGCATGCAGTTATGATTGAAAAACTGCATTTAGGTATAAATAATAAGTAGGTATAAATAATTGTATAACTTGATATTTCCAACCATACATTAATAAGTTAAAAAAAAGTAATTACAATTTACTCCTCACTAAGGCTGTACCTTATGTGCTCAAGGGGTTGTTTAGACCTACTGACAAGAAACCCAAGGTCTGCTACAAGTACCAATATTTGAATGTAGGAAAATAGAGTACATGATAGGCCATCATGTACTCTATTTAAATAAAAATCAATGTTTGTATCAGAGGTGAAGGGTTAATTTTTTTTATGATAACCCAATACAAAAAAATATCTGGCTGGACTTAGTAGGGTGTTCTGGGGACGCCCGGGATCATTCCTGGCCTAAAAAGCTACAGCGAATCATGGCTGGATTCTACTAATAAAGTAATAAATGAATTTGCATTTTTATAAGCTGGTTCTTGCCGCAGTTCGTGCCGCGGAAGTTGATTATTAAGGTAAAAAGTAATCCAGGTTTATATTATTTCTCAATCTTCTTTCGATAATTCATACCTCGAGCTACTATGATACCAATACAGACTTTAAACAGTGAAAAGTTACTTTATTAAAATACCTTTGATGTAGAACTTTCACAACAAATCGTCAAATGTTTGATGGAAAACACGATAAATTCGTAAGTATTAACTACAAATGTCTTGTAAGATCTGTTCAGTATTACAGAGCCAAACACTACACAAGTGCCAAAGGGAGTAGTGTCTGTCTGGGGCACAGAACAAAATATACTCTACGAGGTCTGGGGTGTCTGGTGTCAGTCAGTCCAGTCTTCATCTTTTGTTTTTTTTTCTTCTTCCCTCCGTTAATATTCGACAGGGACTATGGCCAATTATGGCTCACATTCTGTGCATTCTGTGCAATAAGCCAGTTTCAAGTTTATTTATTTTCTAGTTTTCTTTGAATTGAACTTTGAATCACAAAGTTTCGGTCTTGTCCAGTTAACATGTACCTATTTCAAGTTTATTTACACTGTTATACACGCTAAAAAACGCAAAACTGTAAAAATAGCGACATGTCAGTTTGCCGCCATTTTTACAAAATGTAAATTTGATATCGATTATTAAATGAATCGATTTTTAGGGTTAATAAAAAACATTTTTTTTAATTTAAACGAAAGACTGAATCATTTCAGAGAATTGATGTTTGACCTAAGGAAATCGAGTTTCGATTTTCTGTTTTATTAAAAAAATACGCATTGTTGAATGACCTTTTTCTAGGTCTGTACTATGCATGCGTTTCAAATGAGAAGTTAATTGCGACCGCGACAACTTCACTCTGTACTTGTCAAAATTGTACCACTAGCAACAAAAACTCCCAAATCGGGTAAAGTACTAGTCGATAGTACTTAAGTGTATGGTAATGGAACGATCGTAATAACTATTTTCTTTGGTTAGTCGAGTTGGCAACACTTTGGTTCTCGTAGAGTATATTTTGTTCTGTGGGTTATAATCAAAACTTCAAAACCAGAACCAGGTTCAATCAAAACTTTCAAAGAGTTAGTGCAGTTAGTGTTAATTCGTCACGTTAATTCGTTTTAGATTCAGTAGAATTTAGTTATTTTAATAATAAAATTGTTGTTATTGTTTTCAATATAAGTGATATACCTACATAATTACCAATAATTCTGAGGTATGATTTTGGATCGAAACAGGAAAAAATACATGCAAAACTTTTCTGAAGTTAGGTACTTAGCTACTGTGAAAAACTTGTACTTATTATACGTTTTTGATAACTGTAATGCCTTTATTACACCACCCTGAATCAGGGTCCCTAAACCTAATAAACCTCCATAAACTTATAGATCTATAATAAATTCTCTAACTAGTGGCTCAAGCCTCTTTTTGGACCCTGATTCAGTGTAGTGTAATACCTTTTACCGAGTGGGCCAGTCCAGTTTGTGAATTGAGCAGTCCATCTTTTGATTTTTTCGATTTGCAGTAAGGTTACATTTTTGGGTCGGTAGCGACTCGTGGGCACATATCATACCAAAGTTCATGTTTTTTTTCTGGCAATTTCTTTCTGGAGATAACGGAGATAGGCAACTTTTTGGTGTCGTTGGATGACAGGAGAGATGTCCTCGCTATTAAGGTGTAGTCCTTTTGGCGGTATCACATCAGACGATGACTCAGGTGAAGTGGATTCTGTCAGCATAAACAGATTGAAACGGATATCAACTATTTGCTTCAAGCATAGGTGGTTGAACAAAACAGAAAAACTTATTACACAAACACTTGATGAGGTTTTAGTCTGTTCTACTAGTTCTCAAATGCAGTTTTTCAGTCATAACTGCATGTTTTAGTAGTTACTAAAGCATGCAGTTATGACTGAAAAACTGCATTTAGGTATAAATAATAAGTAGGTATAAATAATTGTATAACTTGATATTTCCAACCATACATTAATAAGTTAAAAAAAAGTAATTACAATTTACTCCTCACTAAGGCTGTACCTTATGTGCTCAAGGGGTTGTTTAGACCTACTGACAAGAAACCCAAGGTCTGCTACAAGTACCTATATTTGAATGTAGGAAAATAGAGTACATGATAGGCCATCATGTACTCTATTTAAATAAAAATCAATGTTTGTATCAGAGGTGAAGGGTTAATTTTTTTTATGATAACCCAATACAAAAAAATATCTGGCTGGACTTAGTAGGGTGTTCTGGGGACGCCCGGGATCATTCCTGGCCTAAAAAGCTACAGCGAATCATGGCTGGATTCTACTAATAAAGTAATAAATGAATTTGCATTTTTATAAGCTGGTTCTTGCCGCAGTTCGTGCCGCGGAAGTTGATTATTAAGGTAAAAAGTAATCCAGGTTTATATTATTTCTCAATCTTCTTTCGATAATTCATACCTCGAGCTACTATGATACCAATACAGACTTTAAACAGTGAAAAGTTACTTTATTAAAATACCTTTGATGTAGAACTTTCACAACAAATCGTCAAATGTTTGATGGAAAACACGATAAATTCGTAAGTATTAACTACAAATGTCTTGTAAGATCTGTTCAGTATTACAGAGCCAAACACTACACAAGTGCCAAAGGGAGTAGTGTCTGTCTGGGGCACAGAACAAAATATACTCTACGAGGTCTGGGGTGTCTGGTGTCAGTCAGTCCAGTCTTCATCTTTTGTTTTTTTTTCTTCTTCCCTCCGTTAATATTCGACAGGGACTATGGCCAATTATGGCTCACATTCTGTGCATTCTGTGCAATAAGCCAGTTTCAAGTTTATTTATTTTCTAGTTTTCTTTGAATTGAACTTTGAATCACAAAGTTTCGGTCTTGTCCAGTTAACATGTACCTATTTCAAGTTTATTTACACTGTTATACACGCTAAAAAACGCAAAACTGTAAAAATAGCGACATGTCAGTTTGCCGCCATTTTTACAAAATGTAAATTTGATATCGATTATTAAATGAATCGATTTTTAGGGTTAATAAAAAACATTTTTTTTAATTTAAACGAAAGACTGAATCATTTCAGAGAATTGATGTTTGACCTAAGGAAATCGAGTTTCGATTTTCTGTTTTATTAAAAAAATACGCATTGTTGAATGACCTTTTTCTAGGTCTGTACTATGTATGCGTTTCAAATGAGAAGTTAATTGCGACCGCGACAACTTCACTCTGTACTTGTCAAAATTGTACCACTAGCAACAAAAACTCCCAAATCGGGTAAAGTACTAGTCGATAGTACTTAAGTGTATGGTAATGGAACGATCGTAATAACTATTTTCTTTGGTTAGTCGAGTTGGCAACACTTTGGTTCTCGTAGAGTATATTTTGTTCTGTGGGTTATAATCAAAACTTCAAAACCAGAACCAGGTTCAATCAAAACTTTCAAAGAGTTAGTGCAGTTAGTGTTAATTCGTCACGTTAATTCGTTTTAGATTCAGTAGAATTTAGTTATTTTAATAATAAAATTGAAGGGTTGTAATTCTAAAGGGTCTAAGTACCAATTTTATGTTTTAGAGATATAACAAAAAAAGGTTGTGAAATAGACAAATTAATGAAATAATTATTTATTTTTACTTAAATCAATTTAACACATATCTTTTAGTTATACAATGTGAAAAATATTAAAAAAAAATAGACAATAAAGAAAGTAATACAACATAAACATTTAGTAATTTAAAATGTTTTAAGTGCCTCAGGAAATAATACTGAAAATGGGCTAAGTGCCTTAATAAAAGATATTAAAAAAGTTCTTAGGCTTCGGTTTGATTAATCAAATGTTCGTAAAAAGGTTTATTTTCGGGGGGTATGTATGGTAGCATTTCCTTTAAATCCTTTAATTTTTCTTTTGAAATATTATTTCGAGCTTCTAGCACTGGCAAAACGTAGTTTTCCAGTTGACGTGGTGACTTGCCTTTTTTAAAAATGTTTATACTGTCCCACGGTATTGAATCACTGTGTGATTCCATTAAATCAACATAAGGTAACTTTTCTTTATCGATGCGGATCCAAGAAATGGTTGAGATTTTTAACTTAGCAGTATTTAAAAAGGTGGCCGATGCCTGATTGAAGTCTTTAAAATCCATTTGGTCTAAATTAACTACGGTGAATGGATTTTTGTGACACGACTCTCGAATCATTTTTGCGACATCCTTTGGTTCAAAACATTTAACGACTTTCTTTCTTTTTTCAATTTGAGCGAAATCTCGATCGCAGGACATAAAAGAATGACCACTGACCAAGTATTTATGATCAATAGTATCATAAATACCATTAGCTACCAAACAGATTAAGGCAAACAGAACCATTCGATTTTTGTTCTGTCCAATACAGTTATCACTCCAAATAACTGCATTCTTTTTTACAGTTTTAGTTGACATCATGTTCAGTACTTTGAAAATGCAAGAGCCTACTTCATTACCACCTCTGCCTGCATACGACTCGTTCCAGAGACACATGTATGCACCTTGTTGATTATCAGCAACATGAACACAGAGATTATTGATATCGATGACGTAGCGTCCATTTTGTGTCACGTAATTTGGTCAACTAACAACACAAAACAATAACATTCTGCAACCTACCCCGCACGCACAAAATCACAGTCCCTTTCGAGCGAAAGTGCGTTGGCACTTAGACCGCGCCACAACTTCGTCCGTGTGTGAGTGAAAAATTCAAAGACACAGGCACTTGGATCCATTTGGATATTATTAGGCTTGGCACATCGATCATATTTTTGTAATAATATCGATTTTTGTTTTTTGGCACTTAGACCCATTAGAATTACAACCCTTCAATTGTTGTTATTGTTTTCAATATAAGTGATATACCTACATAATTACCAATAATTCTGAGGTATGATTTTGGATCGAAACAGGAAAAATACATGCAAAACTTTTCTGAAGTTAGGTACTTAGCTACTGTGAAAAACTTGTACTTATTATACGTTTTTGATAACTGTAATGCCTTTATTACACCACCCTGAATCAGGGTCCCTAAACCTAATAAACCTCCATAAACTTATAGATCTATAATAAATTCTCTAACTAGTGGCTCAAGCCTCTTTTTGGACCCTGATTCAGTGTAGTGTAATACCCGTATAAACTTTTATTTATCTTATCATATCTAAAGTTTTGCTATTTGCCTAATAAACTTACCTTCATTCATAATTTATCGAATACTAGCTGTGCTCCGCGGTGTTACCCGCGTTTTATTAGCCTATGTGTTAATCCAGGGTGTCAGCTAACTCCATATCAAATTTTATTAAAATCCCTCCAGCCGTTTAGACGTGAAGAAGTAACAAACATACACATTCACATACTCACAAACTTTCGCCTTTATAATATTAGTGTGATTAAACTTAATAGGTATGTACCCACTTATTGTTCTCAAATTTATCTGACTAAAGCTAAGAGTAGCACTGATCTCCATAGTAATAGTATGCTGGACTGGCTACCCTGTACAATGTGACAGCAATTTTAGCCGAATAGAAAATACCATTTGAGTTGTAAAAATGGCAGCAGACTGACCTGTTGTTATATCTACATCACCGTGTTTCACATGTAAAAATACTTGAAATAATAATTAAGTAGGCTTTTTATTTCCAATTTGTATTAAAAAATGTATTAAAATTGTTCATTTCAACATCATTTTTTTTTTTTTTTTTATAAAAGACAACTAACATAAAAGACAACTAGTGTTAGGGTACAAGCCCTGTGTCGCGGGGGACTTTACAAACATACAAATCACGGACACAAGGTACACCCAGACTCGGAACAACAATTTGTGGATCACACAAAGTGGTGTCTCGTGTGGGAATCGAACCCACGACCTCTTGCGTAGCAGTCGGACACACTCCCACTGCGCCACAGAGGCAGTCACATTTATATAATAGACAAAGGTATCCTTTGAAGTGTATGAAAACACTTGTATTAAGATACCTTACATACAATTTGTGCATAGGGACATTACTTAAATGTTATCAGTTACATTAGTACTTAGTTTAGTGTTAGTTCAAAGTTGTCTTATTCTTAGTTAACTAGTTTTAAGGTTTGGACCCCATCTGGATGAAGCCACCTCCATCTCTTTCCATGTTCCACTGTTTTTTCCAGTGTTGGTCCAGTTTGCACCTGCCACTGAGACTATATCGTCTGCCTATCATTTCTTTTACCGAGTGGGCCAGTCCAGTTTGTGAATTGAGCAGTCCATCTTTCATCAGTGTATCAAGAGATGTGTCCTGCCCACTGACATTTCATTTTAAGAACATGTTTAAGGGCATCTGTTTGGATCTTTTTTAGTCTTAGTATGCTTTGTTCCATGGCATTCTGCGTTGTATGTAATCTGTTTGTGATGTTGTTCGTGTATATTGTTAAAATACTTGAAATACATGTCCTACCCTGGTATCCTGTGAACTTTTTTGATATTTATTTTTAATTTATTCATTTGCATAAATGTGGTACATTTATAAATAAATAATAAAAAAATATAAATAAATAAAAATTAATCAGCACACTTGCCAATATGGCATGCAAATTACATTATTGGTATAGGTAAGAACAATCTATCAAAATTATAAAGAAATACAATTATAAAGTAAAACAATATAAGAAAAAAAATCAATGCACACCAATGTAATAAAATCCGGTCACTTATATTTAACATGTCTCCTTTCTAAATTATAAAATTTACATGGATATTTATTTAAATATTCTTCAACTGAGTAAAAACATTCTTTACCAACCAGCTTAGTAACACTACTATATTTTTTATTGAGTTGGGTAAAGAAAGAATTAAAGATAAAGAAGACAGCTGCACCTGAACAATTCCAACCTTTTTTAATTATTAACAAAAATCTAAATTACAAAATCCAATTGCCTTGCTATTCTATTACTTGTATTATGCCTTCCTTCAAATAATGATGAATTCTATTTGATTAACTTTGCTACTTCATAAATATATATGCAAGGAACTCTCAGAAGTCCATAAGATTTAAATATAGCTCTACAAGATTTGGACCACTCCATATTAAAAATGCCCGTAAACATTTTATTGAGCAATAAACACTCTTGTTATCTCAGAGGAGTTACCCCAGATCACTATGCCATACCTAATTACTTAACAAATATAGCCATCATACACCAATACAGAAGTATGTTAAGAAGTCATGTTTTGATTTTTTTTAGGGCAAATATGAACGAGTTTATTTTTTTACAAATTGTATCTATGTGATTTTTCCATAGTAAATGTTTATTCCATCTAATATTTTTTTTATTATAATTAATTATAAATTGCGTATCTTTACTTTTAAATGTTTTAAACTGTATTATATATGAGTTTTAGAAAAGTTTAATTTTAGTTTAATAATATTTATTCATGAATGAATGTTATCTAAAATTTTACATGCTCTTTGGTCATCTAATGTTAGATTAATACAGTATTCATATTTTCTCCGGCATTACATATATATATTTTCCGGATACATTGTTGTTTTATTGCCTGTGGCAAGTCATTAATGTACATGAAAAATAATAAAGGTCCGAGAATGCTACCTTGGGGAACACCACATGGGTTGATTTCAGAACCCGAGTCATTGTGGAGTTTCGTTATTCTTGTTATTTATGACCTGCCACTGAGATGGGACTGAAATCATGTTTGGACAGGCCCTCTGACTCCATATCGTTCCATTTTATTAATGAGTCTTTGAACTAGATCAATTTACTTAGGTCTAAAAACAGTGCACAGGACGGCCTTTTTGCGGTAATATTTTCTACGATAGCTCTTACCGAGGTATATATTGCTAATCCCGTCGACTTATTTTTTCTGTAACCGAATTGTTTCTTGGTAAGTATATCGTGTTTTTCTAAAAACTTGAGTACACGTCCATGCATAACTTTTCCAAGATTTTCGAAAGAACCGGTGTCAATGCTATTGGCCTGTAATTATTAACCTCAGACCTTGAACCCTTTTTATGTAACGGTTTTATTAATTTTATTTTATTAAGCCTTTTGTTCCGAACAGTTACAAATCATTTCTTATTTGGTCAGGTACATATCTTAAAATAATTCATAAAATATCTCGTTGCTGTGTGCCTTACGGCATAGGCCTCCTCCAACGACTTCCACTGTTCCTATCTGCGCCAATCTTAGCCAATGGGAATCTAAGGTAATTTTTAGTTTGTCCTCTCATCTTCTCACTTTGCAACCTCGGCTTCTAAAGTCATCTCTTGGACACCAGAGAACGACCTGTTTCCTCCATCTTCATTTTGTTGGTTGGTCGATACGTGATAGGATGTCTGTTAGCTTAGTTTTGCGCCTGATGTCTATGTTCTTGGTTTTGTCTTTTAGCTTTAGCTCCTAGCATGCTCCTTTCCATGGCTCTCTGACATTTTGAATGTTTGACCCTATGGTTTTTCGTCAAAGCCCAGGTTTCACAGCCATATGTGATACATAAGAGAATATAGAAAGTAATATTAATTCCGAGTTTCTTGCTTTTTAAAATTTCTTTCAATGCCCAAAAATGTTTTTATCCACTTGAGATTCTTTTATCAATTTCTTAGGACATTTGATCACTTGGTGATACGATCTGACCCAGATACACATATTCATTAACATATTCGATGGTGTATATGTGATCAATTGGACTGAAGTTTTCGTCGAGCCTGTTTGATATTCTTTCCAGAATAACTTTCGCAAAAACCTTATATACATCTGAAATGAGAGATATGGGTCTGTAATTTCCTCCTTCCTTTGGACCCCTTTCTCGTGCAGAAGTATGATGTGTGATTCGGTCCATTGGTTTGGGTTGCCGGTAAATAGCATCTCATTGAAAACCTCTGTTAGTATCGGACTTATTTCTTCAACTGTTTCTCGCATGAGCTCATTTAGAATTCTATCTGGGCCAGGGGATTTTTTATTCTTCTGACTATTTATAGCCCTTTCCACTTCAGATTGTAATATTTCTGGTAAATCTCCGATGTCTCCTGTCAAGTTTTCTAGTCTTACTCTTATATCGGGTGACGCGTTACCGGTTTTATTAAGGAGATTTTTAATCTATCCGGGAAGGCGCCTTGTTCCAAAGTCAAATTGACGATAACGCAAGTGGCTCTGACATATATTGAGACACGCATTTTATAAGTTCGGTTGTAATGTTATCGTAACCCGCTGACTTCGTATTTTTTAAGGATTTTATAACATAAATAATCTCAATTGCATTTCTGGGTTCCAGAAATACACTTTATAGATTTGTTTTTATATCATATTTATTCGATTTATTATTAATGTTATTTGAAATGTCAATGAAATAATTATTAAATTTATTTGCAATATTATGTCCTGATGTCAATATAGTTTTATCATCTTAGATATCATTAATATAATGTCTAACGGGTTCGGCACTTATATTGCGTTTCACAATATTCCAGGTAGCTCTAGCTTTGTTAAGTTGATTTTGTGTTAAACCTTTGGTTACTTAGAGATTGCAAATTATTTACCTATACATCTTCTTAATAAATTCGAGTATGATTTATACATGATTTTCTTTTCTTTGGTTTTATTTAAATAATATTTGTATCTTAACGATCTTTTTGTATAACTAATTTTGATGCCTTTAGGTTTACTCATGGTGTAAGGTTTGTTAACTGTTATAAATGGGAAACATAGCTTGTAGAACAAAGTTCAAATCATGAAATACATTTAAAGCCAGATTCGTGGTTTGTATTTCGTATACCTCACTAAAACTTAAACTACTTACTAATACACTTATCAATTACGAGTAACTTAACATTGTCTTTTGGCAGATTATAGTTGTACAGTAATAACGTTTATTTTGTTCATAATAATAATATAAATATCTTTGGGCAACTCACGCAACGCTATATAATCCCAAACTAAGCACAGCTTGTACTATGGAAACGAGATAACTGATAAACATACTTATATATTTATAAATACATACATATTATAGATAAATAACACCCAGGCACAGAATAAACCATCGTGCTCATCACACAAAGTTTTATCCTGGGTGGGGATTGAACCCACGACCTCTTGCGTAGCAGTCGGATACACTCCCACCGCGTCACGGAGGCAGGCAAAATTTATACCTCTTATTATTATGTTATGACAAATGACCGCCATTGATAACCTTGTTACAAAAAGTTGTATAGCCAAAGACAAATACAAAATCAAAGGTTGTATACCATTTGATTTTGTATTCTTGTTTTTCTACTTGTACTAATACTGTTGAGGTTAGTGTAAGAATAGACCAAAATGCTGTACACCATACACTTGGTGTATACACTTGCAGTGGGGAACCGGGGCGCAACAGGAATAGTTGCTTTATTGAGAGTGCGCGAGTACCACTTGCACTTGGCCATTTGCATTATTTTGTATCAGTATTTTTTTAGTCTGGGCCTACCCGCCATGTTCGCCACTGTACACTTGCCCTCTCATCTCTTATATTATAAACTTGTCATGGAAAATAAAGTTTAATTAATTTAGTTACTTAGTTAATTATTTTACTTCTTTTTTCAGGTTTCTGGGTTTAAACGGGTTGAATATCCAGGATAACGGACTATTTACTAAGTTGCTGAAGTAAAACATCCGTTTTGATAACACAATGGGGTTCCTGTAAGTTGTTAAATCAATTTGTGTTTGAATTTTTGTTTTTGTTACTAGCAAATTAAATATATAACAAAAAAAAGTAATCACAGACAGATGGCGCTGTACGACTACTCGTACAGCGCCATCTGTCTGTGATTACTTTTTTTAATTAATCTTTATAATTATAAAAGCCGATGTATGACTACTCATACATCGGCTTTTATAATTATTATAAAGATTAAAAATATTAAAAGTTTTATTTAAATCATAATTGTGTGTGTGAACAATAAATAGTGACATAATAAACCTGTGAAAGTGTTATCCTAACAAACTAATAACATTTATTGAAGATACAATGACTAAATACTCGGTGTAATATAATATTAATGGCTAAGGCTAAGGCATCAGTCTCGCAATAGTGAGGTCGCGGGTTCGAATCCTACCCATTATACTACCGACGGGAACCCACTCCTAACACAAGCCTTTGAGCTTAGCTGTAAGGGTTCAGGGGAACAGGATTGCTAGTAATGTGGGAATCATTCCTACATTGCTAGTTATCTTTAAAAAAAAATAGTGATAAGTTATGTAATAATTTGTATTTTTATTTCTTTGTGTGTTTGTGTGTTTTTTTTTGGGTATCTTTACATATATTTCGACACAAATGCTTTTTGTAAGGAAAAGTTTGTCTTAGGCCGGACTGACCGTGACCTTAAGGCCTTGAGCTGTTAGCAACCCTGGCACCGAGGCATTCCCACCAAAATTGTTTAATTGTAGTTACGTTAGGTACGGAGCCCTTAAAAACTGACTATGTTGACGTTACCAAAGTAGTTTTCATTAAAAATTATGAACCCTTGTTGTTTCTAAAATTAAATTTTATACGTATCTATTGTTTCAGCATTAAAACAAAAAAGGTGGCGCAATGCAGTAACTTTATTCAAATAAATATCGATTTTGATTATAATGAAAAGAGCTCTGAAAAATTTACAAGCCCCCAGTTCATTATCAATGATTCAGTGATATTTCAATTTTTAGTGATAAATGGTGAGCCTGTGGATCTGTATTTTGTTAAATTCATTAAAAAAAATGCAGATGATGACCTTTCATACACAGTTACATATTCCCACTTTAGAAATATTTATGGTACACAATCAAATGCAAAATGTTATAGTGCAGACAATGAAACATGGCATTTGTGTGATGCTGACTTGGAAGGCGGACTAGAAAACATTAGTATAGAAGTTGATATAACTGCACCAATGAGCCCAAATGCCAGTCTTCATGAAGATACTGAGCTAACTGACTTCGTATTACGCGGAGAGGATGGTTCCATCATGTTGCATAAAGCCATAGCAGCATCTCACAGTCCTGTATTCAAGACAATGTTCTCAGGGGAATGGAGGGAGAATGCAGAAGGTGCCACTGATGTCCCTGGCACTACCAAAGAGACATTGCAACACTTGAAAGACTACATGTACATAGGCACAATTCCTAATATAAATGACTTAAAACCACTCCTGCTTTTGTCTTCTTACTATATGATAAAAGATTTAGAGAAGCGTTGTATAAAAAAGTTACAATGTGAATTAGCCCCAGAAAATGCAGTTGATTTGATGCAATTTGCACTACAGAACAATATCAAAGAGCTCTTGTTTTATATCTTGGATAGAGTGCAGAGTGGTGACCTAAGTGTCAATATGATGCGTAAACATGAAAATCTAGAGAATAATGGCACAAAAACAAAGTAAGCAATTAAAATGTGATTCTATATTTTAATAAAACTTGTAAATTGTACTTATTACTTTTTTATTAAATTACATTGAACTCAAAAGAGGCTATAAATTAGCGCCACCTAGTGTCTTTTGATGGAACTATTTAGTGATAAAACTAGGCTTCTTCCATTTGTCTAAATTGTTTTTAATTTATTATGATGTGGGTAGCCACAGTTACCGAAACGAGTTTCAAGCACAAACGAATTGATGATATCTATACTATATAATTACCTACACCTATAGTTAAACATAAAATGATAATAATTTTACGGTAACTACCTTTCTTGATACCATTTTTCATACACACCATGAATATCTCAACCTCCTTCGACTAAGTACAAACTTTAATGTCAAAAGTCACCTTGTTTGCTACTGTAACATCAAAAACATCATTTCGCCCGTTAGACGACCACTGCTGAACATAGACCTCCCCCAAAGATCGCCACAACGATCGGCCCTGCGGCAACAAATAAACAAAAATAAATTTTATTCCTCTTAGTGAAGATGTTATATGATAAACTTCTTCTATTGTTTGCTGTTAGACATCTGCCTGCATGATCTAACTACATTTATGGAGTCCACGCTATGAATAGGAACTCCCCCCTCCCCCCTCGGTGGCTAAATTTGATCTCGCTCCAATTTGCAAAAGTTAGTGTAAAGGGCGGCGAAAATTATTTTGCCCGGAGCGGCAAAATCACATAAGTGGCTTAAATGCTAATCGAATACAGTGGCGGATCCAGTATTATTATTATAGTATATTGCGAAATTATTTGGTGTAATTTAAAGAAGTCAAGAGCGGGCAGGGCTGTATCTTGGAGGCAAACCGGAGCACTCGCCCTGGGCGCCACGCTCCAGGGGCGCCAAATGGCATGTTGAAGGGTCGCCAAATCGGGTCAAATGACTTGCACCCTCTCCCTATCAACACGTTCTTCACGAAGGTAACGGGCGCTATCATCAATTTTTGCCCCGCCTCGAAATGATCCTAGATCCGGCACTGAACGGGGGTTAATATTATATTATAAATCACCCTGTATAACTTATGTTACGTATGTAGGTAAAACAAATAGATAAATAAAACAAAGGCCGTATAAATATATTTTTTATTATTTTGTATTCAAAATTAGGCAAGTACATTAATATGAAAGTATCAAAATGCCAAGTTGACCTGTATTACATGCAATTATTGTTACTTGGAGTAGGTGCCCGCAAAAATGATTTTGTCGTCATGAAGGATGGCATAAAGGAAGGGATGATCGACTGTGAATTTGATTGCTGGTGGTGGCACAGAGTTCGATGACATCGGCACGGCGATAAGACCTGTGAAAAATATTACTATATTTGTAAAATATAAGTAGGTACACATGTCGCCAGCTAAGTTTGCGTGTGTGATGTTAGCGCGTAAGCTGCTGGCAACTCGAATTTAGGAACCGGAGGGCATGAAGGCGACGGACGGGGAACAACGTCCCTGCGCCGGACCAAAATATAAATAAAATAAAGCAGATAACGTATATCTGGGTCTTAACTTTTTTGACTACTTTTAAACCTATTTTTCCACAACATCGATGGGGAGGAGGGGGGCGGTGCAAATGGATAAGAACATTGCGCCCAGACTTGCCCAATGTGAGTGTCTCACACGACGAGGCGGGATTTAATGTCAAAAAGTTGGAGTTGTCGGCTTCTAAACGAGCAATATTTTACTGCAATATGGCTGCAATACAGTGGTCGGCAACTTTACAAACAATATAGCCAGATAAAGCAACATTGTAGTAATGTCCCGGCCATTTAGCTATTTACGTATGGCCGATATGTTTTGAAAGGATGCCGATTTTACTGCAATATTGGCAGCCTATTTTATTGAAGTTTGCTATGAGTGATGTGATTTATTGCTGTATTCTATGCTTTGTAGCCATATACGGCTCGGCCATTAGTTGCAATAAAATATTTTTGTGTTGGCCAGACAATTATTTGCCAATAGTAGAGCCACAAAATGCAATAAAACATGGCCCGTTTAGAAGCCTCTTTAGAGCGATAATTTTGCATCTGGTTTAGAGAACATACTCATACTACGAGCGAGACCCATTTTTACCCACCCCTTCCCCCCTTAGTGAGCACCCTTAGTATATGCCAAGACAGACCCCCTTCCCTCCTTGTTTTAAAGTGATAATTTATAAATATGTTTTTAAATCATTTTTTGCAGAAAATTAAAAAGTAAGGCTATGATATGATCTGATGTCTACACCATTTTTAAATAAAAAAAGTGGTTGTCTGTAAAGTCGGTTTATGGACAATAATTTTACGTGATAACGTCTTACATTGATGACATTGTAAAAAAAAACCTGCATGCTTTAGTGCGCCCGACGGCTACAATACTTCAGCCTATCAGCGGGTGGTATGTGACGGACCGTGACACTTTTTCGTGCGTGGTCATCGATTTATAAGACGTTATCATGTCAAAAGTGATTATTTAATTACATATATTTGGCTTACGTGGGCTTGTAGGTGCCTAGGTACAGCAAATAAATAAAACAAAGGTATCTATTATCAATATTTTGTATTCAAAATTATGAAAATACATACAATAATATCAAACTTTTTTTTACAAGCAAATATAGTTGTTACGCTGAGTAGGTGCCCGCAAAAATGATTTTGTCGTCATGAAGGATGGCGTACAAGAAGGGATGGTCGACTGTGAATTTTATAGGTTTTGGCGGCTTAGAGATCGACGAGGTAGGCACGGCGACAATACCTGTGAAAAATAATGTAAAATATAAAAGAAATAAAGCAGTTAGAGCGACAACGCCGCATTTGTCTTACCTTTAGGCCCTTTTCACATGCATAAGGTCACGGCACGGTCACTGTGCCGCGTAAAGTAGAAATATATGAGCTATGTATGACGTTTTACATTAGACACGCCTTACCGCACTCTATTTTAGCAACTTATATGCACGGTAACTACCGTAATCCTAGTTAATCATGCATCAACCAGTATCACGACAGCATGTCTGTACTGCTAAATGCTATCTGACGTGCTCCGACGATGCTATAATTACACTGCAACAGTGTAGTATCATTTCACTCGGAAGTACACCGTTTAACAAAATATTTTTCATTTAAATTGCATGTTGTCACTGCACAGTGTCATACGTTTACTGCGATGACTCGCTCACGCTAATTTGATGTTCTCGCTTTACCTCAAAACCTCTATTTATCTCTTTCTAAACGGGCCATGTTTTACGGCAATTTGTGGCAGTACTATTGGCAACTAATTGCTCAGCCAATAATGGCAATATTCAGTCTTCTAAACAGGCTACACAATCCGGCAACAATAAAATAAAGAGCGACTGAAACAACAACAAAATTGTCCGGGCAACATTGCGGAAAATCGATTCCTCAGCGATCGTCTGGCAACCATCATGTCAATATTGGAGAGTACTGTCATGTTGTCGGCCACAGCATTGCCGCCACAAATTGCCGTAAAAATGGCCCGTTTAGACGCCCCTTTACAATAGATACGGCCTTTATTGCGTTGATATTCGTTCCCTTTCTTTTCGTATTTTGTAATTGTGTGAAAGTAGGTACGCATACACATTTTACGTAACCATTTTTTCGTGCAGTTTTGTTAGCCTGTAAGGTACGGCGGTATCAGTACGGCGGGCGCTCCATTTGGATAGAGTCGATGCTTTTTCCTTTTATTTAATAAGCCCCAGTCCGCACTGCATTCTTTACCCGAGCGCGATTAACCGTCAAAACTGCTGCCACGCACACATTAAGCGTCTTCTAGACGGTTCGAAACAAGGCTTCCCGCCAAGGTGACCTTGCTGGTTTCCAACAGTGTAGACGGCTGTTGCAAACCATGTACCAAGTAATTTGGTTTGCAACAGCCGTCTATACTGTTGGAAACCAGCAAGGTCACCTTGGCGGGAAGCCTTGTTTCCAACCGTCTGGAAGATGCTTTACTAGTCAAACACAAGTAAACGCATACAAGCGGCCGCATTGCGGTTTTTTCCCGCGACAGAGTTTTACTAGTAGCGGCCTGGGGCCTACTATAAACCTATAAACGATGTTTTCAGTCGATAATTCTGCGACCATATCGTCTCGCTGTCCGTGCGTAAAACGTGATACGTGTTTCATTAATAACATGTAAAAGAGCAAGCACGACGTACGGTGCCGACCAGTTTAGGCGACAATCCTATACTTACATGTGAAAAGGGCCATAAAACAATGACTAGATGCACAAACTACTGAGAGTACAAAAGGTAGGTATAGGTAGGTCTCATAGGTGCAACAAGCACTCGAGCAACGTACACTTATGTAATATCGCTCACAGATACGGAATCTCGGGATGACTTAGTCGCAAAATGTCTCTTTCTCAGTGTTTCTTTCAGTGTCACTGTAACTTAGAATAAAATACAACACTAAAAAACATTAAATGTGTAAAAGACTAGCTTTCGCTTAAGGCTCCGCCCGTGTGGATATCGGTTAGCGCGATATACCTAACCGTTACCGGGACTCGAAAGTAATTCCATATCAATTTTTCCTCTAAATCGTTTTAGCTGTATAAACGTGAAAATGCAACAAACAGAGACATTTACAAAATTAGTTAGCTGTCGCCCGTGGCTTCGCCGCCGTGATGATTTTGCCTACTCTCGTAAGGGTTGATTTTCGCTTGCGATTTAAACGCTAAGACATACCTTTTTCTTTATTTACAACCACAAAGCCAAATACAAATTTTGACAGATCTAACATCCAATCTGACGGAGTCCTCCATTTTATACCTAAAAGCCAAATACGAAATTCCCAACTTTAAAACTGACGAAGTTTCAAACAAACTTGTAACCCTTTTTAACCCCCAAAGGTTGATTTTCCAAAAATTTAGGAACACGCGTTTCATTATATATGATTCACAGATATAACTTTAAAACTGACGGAGTTTCATACAAACTTGGAACCACTATTTTAACTCCTTAGGGGATGAATTTCCAAAAATCCCTTCTTATCGGATATCTAATTTTTCTCTACGACTAGCGGTTTAGGTTGTGCGTTGATCCATCCATCAGTCAGTCAGGACAAAGAATTTTATATTATGTCGAAGGCAAATAGCTTATCACGGCGTAATACAAACGGCGGCGTCGGAATTGAAAACTCATGTAAATTGCCGACATTTTGTGAGTTGTCATTTACAACTGGCCGCATCATAACAATTTGCCAAATCATCAAATTTAAGTATTATGCAAAAATATGGTTCTCTATTAAGTTATTGTAGTAATTTGCCTTAGGCGTTTTATAAAACGTATGAAATGCCGACGCCGTTTGTATAAAGTCGTGTGCAATATGCAATATTTGAAAGTTGCTTAGGGCAAGCAGCGTTCAAATATTATTGCAATAAATCGCGGGCTTAGATGACGTCACTTGACACGCTCTGTGTTTGTTTACTAAAGTGTTACAGCAGTTTTATACCGATTTTCAGTTGTATTATCTTTGCAATGAATATTAATAATAAGTACCACTAAGAATTCTAAAATTAATATATCTGCAAGAAAAAAACATAGAAACCCAAATAAAAAAACTATTTTTCTCTGTAACAATAATTGTAGCACATTACAAATATCAACGCCGATAATCGCTAACGTTTTGTTTGACCAATAGTGATGCGTTTTGAAAATTAAAATTTCCGTCAAAAATAATGAAGAACTGAAAGAAAATAATTGCCTAGGCATATTGTCTGGACAATAAAGATGCCAGGAAAAACACAACATGCATATTCCCTATTCCGTATCGGTGAAACGATGTCTGTGTGGTGAATTGCTTGCGAGGTACGTATGAACATTCTCAGTATTTTGAGCCGCATATAAATATAATATTTTAATTGAGTGCGACGCGCCGCACGATCTGACGGTCTGCGGTATGCGACATGCCGCATTCCGGCTAGCCGCAAGTGCATTGTCGCAAGTTGATTTTATTATTAAAAAGTTTAAAGATACGATTGCAAACCTTAGCTCGCGTAGGTGCCAGCAAATATTATTTGATCGTTATGTAAGATCAAATATAAAAATGGGTGATCGGCCGTAAACTTAATCGGCGGTGGCGGGGTAGAAAAAGAGGCCTCGGGCACTATGAGTATACCTGCAAAAATGCTTCACAATTTTAATATAACGCAGACCGCCACCACAGATAATACCTTACGTCATCTTTTCTGTGTAGTTTAGAGGGCACTGTTTTTGTCCAAGATCCGAGTATACATATTATGTTATTATTATTTATATCTGTTATAATTAGTTTGGAACATAATTTTTAACAAATGTTACAGTAGATTTAACACTTTTTGTTAGTTTTAATATTGTTACTATTGACAAATACAAATTTATTACTTTTAATTTTATTTTTTAGATAAGGCAATGTGCCAATGTTACCAAAAATTGTTAGTAGTAATAAATGTATACAGTTTCTACGAACGATGAAAATATTAAATAAATCAACCTCTTTGTTTCCGTTTACAATTTTGTTATTTACACGTTTTAAAATTACACAACTAATTTCGAATATATAATTAGGTAGGTACACCTAAGTCAGCATACCCCTGTGTAAGCTAGCTACGAAGTACCTATTGCCGCAGACGTTGCGCGTCGTCGCATCGTATGCTTTTCCGTGCACCGCACCTCATCGTTTTTCTGCCGAGCGCTCATTACCTCGTATTTATTACAAATTTATAGTATTACTACTCTGTAACACCCCTCTCGTTTCTCAGAAAAAAAGTACGTAATTCTGGCGGGCCTGGGATCTTGCTCTATTAGTTAAACTTACCTACTTATGTACCTACTACTCTCAATGGTCCTGCATGACTGTACACAAAATACAGAGAGTACAAGACGCGGATCTGAGGGGGTAGGGGGCAACAGGGGGGACTGAAACGCCTTTTTTAGGTAATTTAAAAATGTTGACTTTAACTTGGTGTGTTTTGACAGCAATTGCGTGAAATGTAATGTTTTATTGTCATACTAAGTCATCAAATCTTTTACTTTTGTCCATCAACAATGACAACTTTAGTACAAACTTTAATACAAATTGTTATACACATTAAATTGTGGTTGTACGTAATATATTCAGAGCTTTTCAAGACTTTGCCTTTTTTTTAAGAATTGTAGTCAACTAGTCTTAAGTTTATGTACCTACCCAATTGTTGACAGTGATAGAATAATAAAAGCTTTATTGTACGTACCAGTGAACGCGCCCGCAGTGGCGCCCTCTTCGTTAACCTTAATAAAAGCTTCTTGGAATGCCTTGGAAACTTTGACTGCAATGTTCTTAACAATACCCTCTGCAGGATCACTGAACAGCTTGCTGACTCCAATCTGTAAAATGGTCACATGATAGGTATTGTCAAATATTCGGATCTCAAATCCTGTTACTAGAACACTAAGAATACTTCGCTATTATCAACTACATAATTTGTTATTGGTTCGGAGTTGTATGATGTATAAGATGTACTTTTTTTAAATGTTGTTTGTATCTTGTACTATACCATTCGTTCGTATCTTAGTATTTTGTAAATACTTTGTTTACTTAAATACCTACGTTTAGTCATAATTAGGTAATTTAATTACCAGGATAAAACTTTGTGTGATGAACACCATGGTTTAGGCGAAGGTAGCTCAAACCGCTTTATCCTACAGTGTGTCTCTTTAAAATATAGCTAAGCTTTTTTTTTGTTGTGGCGGGAAAAAATCCTTACGAACACCCCCACCGGGGAAGATGGTGGAGGTAGTGTGGCGTTTGCACCCGCCGTGTATCGCTCGCCACCTTCCCGAACGGGCCGCCGGAATTTGCTATACCGTCGGCGGCCCGCCGCCCGGTTCGCCGGCGACGGAGCGGATCCGCCAGGGAGCTAAAATATATAGCTAACCTAACCTAACCTCACACATGACTGTTTTCATAGAATTGGTAAAAATGGTGATTTACTGCATAATAACCATAAAATAATAATACACATCCAGCATACGTAGTTTTCGAGTATTCTTTTCTTAAGAAAAGTCAAATATTTTACAGAACATTGATTAAAAAAGTAGTTTTTGTAATGCCTTAACAACTTTCAACGTTAGGAAAATGAGTTGACTGATGCAAATTGGTCAGCTATTGAGGCATACTACTGCATTCATACATTCGCAATAATGCTAATAGGATAAACGTTTTGGGCGGTATACCCGCTTTGAGCGAATGTGTGACGGGAACGTTACCACATATTTTTTACGGGAAACCATTTCCAACACCGACACGTTCTGGAAGTATCAAATAATACTATCGTTTTGACAGATTGATCTACTACAGTTGGATCAACGTAACTAGACCGGACTGAAGTAGGCGACAAGTGGTTGCGCAGATGCATTTTTTGGAAGTAAATGGTGACAGGAAGCGGGGGGCGGGGGTGGTAACTAAACCAAGAGGATTAGAGATGTGATTACGCATTACATTGTCTTAATTAGTATTACTAACTCATGTTTTTTTGTTATTATTTTCGTAAAGAAAGTGTTTTTCAAAGTTTCTTTAGTATTTACTGTAACTGTTCTAATTTTAAACTCTTATGAACTTATTTATATAGTGTTTTTATATAATTGAATTAAAATGTTGTTAGTATTTTTTATCGATTAAACATAATTAATCGTTTTCATTAGTAATTTTAGGGTCGCATCTCTATGACATGCGCGAAAGTCATAAAAACCTAACTTCAATCCGGTCAAGTTACGTTCGTACTCTCACTCACATTTGAGACTCTCAAAACGTCATATGGATCTACCAGCGGCGAAGAGTTAAAATCATCCTAAGGTAACTCGATAATAGCTGGACACGGTTGTTCATTCATATATTAACTAGGTATCTAGAATCCAAAGGGAAACTGAAAAGGTTGGTGTTCTATGGACTCCACGCCCTCGCCTCCTCCTGGGATATACTACTGCATACTACAATTAAAATAAGTATTTGAAAAACGTAACCTGAAACTGTCAATGGGCACAACTCAACCTCTTAAGTCTAGTAACCTAAAATTTGGAACATAAGTTCATTTTAAAATGCTTATTATAACTCTTATGGCCTAAGAGACGTGGAGCATCGGCTTTCACCCATCTGATAACCAGATGAGACAAATGTTGTATCAAGTTCTTTGATTATGAACACTATCATGGTCGTATCTTGACCCTGAAGGGAAGAGAAATATTTTTGCGGAAAGGTTTAACCTCATAGCCCCACTCCCCACATAAACGGGTGCTAAAATCCCCACCGATCACGCTCTTAGGAACGAAGGACGTAGGAGAAGATATGTCGGAATCGAACCGACTAAAAATCTTACGCTATTCTATCTACGGCAATAGCTTATAGAGGCCACAGATATCCTGAACAATCATACGAATACTACTACATACTAACCTAACCTAACCTAACCTAACCTAACCTCACACATGACTGTTTTCATAGAATTGGTAAAAATGGTGATTTACTGCATAATAACCATAAAATAATAATACACATCCAGCATACGTAGTTTTCGAGTATTCTTTTCTTAAGAAAAGTCAAATATTTTACAGAACATTGATTAAAAAAGTAGTTTTTGTAATGCCTTAACAACTTTCAACGTTAGGAAAATGAGTTGACTGATGCAAATTGGTCAGCTATTGAGGCATACTACTGCATTCATACATTCGCAATAATGCTAATAGGATAAACGTTTTGGGCGGTATACCCGCTTTGAGCGAATGTGTGACGGGAACGTTACCACATATTTTTTACGGGAAACCATTTCCAACACCGACACGTTCTGGAAGTATCAAATAATACTATCGTTTTGACAGATTGATCTACTACAGTTGGATCAACGTAACTAGACCGGACTGAAGTAGGCGACAAGTGGTTGCGCAGATGCATTTTTTGGAAGTAAATGGTGACAGGAAGCGGGGGGCGGGGGTGGTAACTAAACCAAGAGGATTAGAGATGTGATTACGCATTACATTGTCTTAATTAGTATTACTAACTCATGTTTTTTTGTTATTATTTTCGTAAAGAAAGTGTTTTTCAAAGTTTCTTTAGTATTTACTGTAACTGTTCTAATTTTAAACTCTTATGAACTTATTTATATAGTGTTTTTATATAATTGAATTAAAATGTTGTTAGTATTTTTTATCGATTAAACATAATTAATCGTTTTCATTAGTAATTTTAGGGTCGCATCTCTATGACATGCGCGAAAGTCATAAAAACCTAACTTCAATCCGGTCAAGTTACGTTCGTACTCTCACTCACATTTGAGACTCTCAAAACGTCATATGGATCTACCAGCGGCGAAGAGTTAAAATCATCCTAAGGTAACTCGATAATAGCTGGACACGGTTGTTCATTCATATATTAACTAGGTATCTAGAATCCAAAGGGAAACTGAAAAGGTTGGTGTTCTATGGACTCCACGCCCTCGCCTCCTCCTGGGATATACTACTGCATACTACAATTAAAATAAGTATTTGAAAAACGTAACCTGAAACTGTCAATGGGCACAACTCAACCTCTTAAGTCTAGTAACCTAAAATTTGGAACATAAGTTCATTTTAAAATGCTTATTATAACTCTTATGGCCTAAGAGACGTGGAGCATCGGCTTTCACCCATCTGATAACCAGATGAGACAAATGTTGTATCAAGTTCTTTGATTATGAACACTATCATGGTCGTATCTTGACCCTGAAGGGAAGAGAAATATTTTTGCGGAAAGGTTTAACCTCATAGCCCCACTCCCCACATAAACGGGTGCTAAAATCCCCACCGATCACGCTCTTAGGAACGAAGGACGTAGGAGAAGATATGTCGGAATCGAACCGACTAAAAATCTTACGCTATTCTATCTACGGCAATAGCTTATAGAGGCCACAGATATCCTGAACAATCATACGAACTATAAAAATTTTCTTCTCAGTCCTTTCTGGTCATATACCTTAGGTAAAATGTCGTTGAAGTCCAGTTTGGTCCTGATGTCAAACTTGGGCATGTCGAGATCCACGTCGGCGCCGGCCGGCTGCAGCTTGAACACATCAGCGAGCAGGCCCTTTTCCGCCGCCTGATTCAGCACCGATGACAGTCCGTCTACTTCGTTGGGCAGCACCACCACCATGCGGAAACCTTGCTCCTTGTACGGAAGCTCTATCATCTGTTTACAATCCATTATATTACAGTTAATGGTCTCCGAATGATTACGGCGGCCAATCTCATTAAAGACTAGCCAAATACGCGTGAGGTATCATAGTGCACTAGTGTATGCGCAGACACAATTGCACTCTTTTCCCTCACGCTCATATCACACGACCGAAGAGAGTTTGGGCGCAGAATCGACGGCTTAACGTGCTCTCCAAGGCACGGAAGGGAACGATAATTTTTGAAAAAGATCACCCATTTTTGGACTGACAGTGGTAACGTTGGCTTCTGCGTTTACCTCGCAGATATCTGAGCTGTTCGGTTGCCACCGAGTCAAAGTATTGCTATTATGAATGCGAGCAGTTTAATATGAGTGGAATCCACGTAATTAAAGGAAGAAATTCGTTCTTTGACGGGACTTTATATTCTGAGCGATCATGTGACACGAACTTATAATAACGGCTTTATGTGCATCACGTCCACTAAATGTCAGTTCAAGTATTTCAGGCATTCAGAATGAAATTAAAAAAACATAACCGAAAATCACTGATACCTTAGCTTTAAGCTCCTCGCTCGAGGTGTAGTACAAGGATTGGACCAGATGCATCATTGGTTTCTTAACGACATTCTCGCGGCTCACGTGGAAGTCTTTATCCTTAGTTTCTTCTGCTTTGAACGGAACGTGCCAGTGGCCCTAATCAAAATAATAAACAATATCAATATCATGAGAACAGAAAAAACAGCTAGCATCAGACCTTAAATATAGCCTAAATCAATTCATACCAGGACGCTAAAAGACGCGATTTGCTGGCCAACTGACGCTAATCTAATTTAAAATTTAGTATGCTTTTAGCTTTATTTTTAGAAAAAGTCGTTTTTAAAAAAAATACTGAGCTAAGCTCGGTCATTTCTTAACTTCAACAGTCCTACAATACTAAAAATGAATCAGCACAAATTAAAATAAATTTGGAATAGTGAAAATGACGACTTAATTATCGTAATCTCACATGAGAAAATATTTATTGGTACCTATAAATGTAAAGCTATTTGTACAGATAAAGAAAACATATGTAACACTTGCAGAAACTTGCTAATAATCCTCGACCAAAACAAAAAAGCAAGAATTGATAAATAGTACTTACATTAAAGTATATGACGTTAAACAGAGCAGCAGCCACATCTTGGCTCAGCGCATCTTTGCTGACCGGTTCCGTGATGTGTCCATTCGTCTTGTTAGCGGCCTGTTGGATTCATTCATTAATAATATTGCCTGTTCACAGAACGATAAAAGTTCCTAATATGTAGTAGTAACATAGTAACATCCTGGTCAGGGTCGGCCCGACCATAGGGCGGATGGAGCGGCTGCTCCAGGCGAGTCGGAGGGCGCCGAAAGCGTCCTCCGGCTAAGGAATCTAGAACGTTAATTGCTATCAAGAGGGCTAAATGGATTTTCACCGCCCCCCGTCGCGCGATGTACTTAGACAGTATCGGATAGCACTCCTCTTTCACACTTGACCAATATTGAGGCGCCAAAAATTGTCCTCGATCCAAAAATCTGGCCTCGGGCCAGCACTAATCCTGGTTAAATCCATACTATAATATTATAAATGTGAAAGTAACTCTGTCTGTCTGTCTGTTACGCTTTCACGCTCAAACAGCTAAACCGATTTAGATGAAATTTGGTATGGAGATAGCTTAAGTCCCGGGGAAGGACATAGGATAGTTTTTATCGCGATAACCGACATACATGCGGGCGAAGCCGCGGGCGAAAGCTAGTAACTTATAATTTATTTGACTGATATTATCATCATCATCAGCTTGGGCACGAGAGGAAAATGGCAGTGCCGGATCTAACATGCTTACGATGGCATTTAGTTTCACTTGACACCGGCCAAAGGAGAGTTGCACGCTCGACGAGGGCGTGTGTGCCCGAAAAATGGGGGTGGGCACAAGAGCCTAATGGGCACAAACAAGGGGATAGCACATGTCTCCGTGCCCCCCTCCTCTGGATCCACCTATGATCATGGTCTGCCTGGCTGAGGACCGTCCTACCTTATGTTTACCAAGTCACAGCAGATTGTGCTATTATTAAATAATATAAAAACCGACTTACAGGCATCGGAGCATTAATGGTCCAGCTCAATACTAATGACTTACGAACTGTATTTTATTTACCTATAAATTGACCAAATTTGCGTATTTTACAACCTATTTGCACGCACCTCTCTCTTTCTATTTCTTCGATTTTTTGTCTTAATATTTTTCATTTAGTTGGAACGTTAAAAGGCTAATTAAAAATAATTATGATTACTTACCCATTTGTTAATAATATCCGCTGCTTCAGCAGGTTTAGAGAAGTCAAGAGTGCCAATTTCGCAACGGTAGCCGCGGGCGGCTGCGGTGAAAGCATCATCCAGCGAGTACTGGTTCGATACAGCGATGCGGTTCGCTACAGACAGCAGAGCCGGGTCCAGACTGGACAACTGCAAGCTCAGATCTTTAAACGACTCCGAAATCTGGAAACAAGATAGGCGTGTTAAATAATTTATACAAATAAGGCAAAGTGAGATCATAAATCCACCCCTGACTCTAAAAGTAGTACATTAATAAAAGATAAGTAAACCAGTCATGCGATAGGCCTCCTTCAATAAACATTATGCCAATAACGTCATTCAATTGACACTCAGAGGCTAGAGGAACAATAATTGACATTTCACAATTTCGTTTTCGGTTTGAGTTTGACAAAACTTGAACTAGACTTTACGACTTTTAAACTACTTGTTGAATAAGAAGTTAAAACCACTCCAAAGATAATTGCTGACTCCATAAATAATATAGTTAAACTCTGATTAATAAACTAAAACATGAATATAATGCCAATGAATCTATAAACAAATCTCAAAGATTTAATAAACATATACTGAATAAAGATATAAGGTCCTTTGTTGAAAAAAATATTTTAATTAAGCAGTACTCCATTCAAAGTAAAGTATAGAGGAAAATCTATTTTTAGGTTTTCACCTATCGCCTCTACCGATAATAATCTTAATTATACAATTATAACTGAAGACCAAGATGATGGCAATAATAGTGTTGTATTTATAGGAAAAGCTAAAACTGATAGCCTTAGAATTAATGTAGCAAATGCTGATACATCTGCCATAATTTTTGTTCCTAATGATAGAGTATATGCTGACAAAGTAGCAGATAACTATGCAGAATTAAATGTAGAAAAATCTCATGTACATGTTAATACATTCCTAATGTTGAAATAAGTTATTATCAAACTACTGAAACTAAGCCATTTCCGGACTTTTCTAATAATGCTATGAATGAAATGGTTTCCAAAAATGACCAGGAAGTAATAAATCTGTATCATTTGGATGAGTCCATCCCAATACTAATAAGTATTACTCAAATTGAAGGAATTGAAAACGATCCAAATTTAGAAAATATTAATGAGAATAATGACACAATGCCTGAAAATGATGCTGAGATTAAAATCGCTGAAAAAAATCTGTCAGTCTGTGAAGAAAATAATGATATAACTAATGAAAATGAAGACAATAATTTATCATCTCAGATAGATAATGTTAAAGATTTTCTATTATGATACATGTACTAGTTTTGTTCAGGCAAAAAAGAGAAAGACAGTCAGGCAGTAGAAAAAGAACTTATGGTGTTGATGCAAAGAATGAATGAATCCTCATTTATAAAATACTATAATAAGATGAAATACAAATACGGAGATAATAATGCACGTGATAGTAGTTCAAATTCTGAATTTGACGATAGTAATAATTCTGAAAATTCGTAATAGCTCTGATATTGAAGGTGAAAATAATAATATTAGTTTAAATTCGTATAACCTTACAATTATAACTGCGGAAATTGGCTCTAAAAATATAAGTGATCAAAGTGATGTTACTTTTAATTCTGAGCTTGAGATCAGAAACATTCAAATAAATCAGTCAAAAATACTTTGATGATTTCAAATTCTAGTTTTTAATCTCAGCTAGAAGAAGCAATGATTTAAATACTAAAAACAACTCTGAATGTGAAACATATATTATGATAATATTGTAAAGAATGATAATGATGACTATAATGACAACTAACAACAGTCTAATAGTAATCATAAAGATGAAAAATGTTTAAGTTTTGTGGCAACAAGAAGAAGAAAATAAGTTACTAACAAATCTATGATCTCTATGTTCAGTGATTCCTATAGCTCATCAAGTACAAATTGTCATAAAACTGTGTTTAGCAATAAACGAATTATGTGTGATATTTTAGATAATAATGATAAAATACGTCGCGTTGCGGTGTGAATGGTTTCAAAAAACGCTGGTGCAATTAAGGGCTAAAAAGCTATAAACAACTAGTTACCTATGTATCACGATAAAGGTGCCTTCATATGTAAGGTTGTATGTGGCCTTTGTCCAAATGTTTACATTAATAAATTCATAATTATATTGTGTTCAACTGAGCATGCATTGAGGTGCCTTTGTAAAACAGCCATAGGTAAATTAAAACGACGTGACGTGATGAGTTTATTTGTATCATTTGACTTTTTGCCTCATGTTTTTTTTTTATTGGTTGAGATGATTTATCTATTTCATGCTACATCAAATGTTTCTTATCGGTCGATTTTTCTCGTAGTATTATATTGTATAGTATAGGTAAACCTACCTAGTGCCTTTAATTCCAAGTCAAGTTCTAAGTAGCTTAATGTAAACAAACCAGTATTTGACATTCGATTTAAAGATCACTAACATTGATTGATAGATACAATATTTTTTTCAACATTTTACAATATTATAGTAATTTTTATAGGCATGTCTTGCCAATTAGAAGCGGCGGTGGCCTAATGGCTAAGGCATAGGTCGCAATCGTTAGGTCGCGAGTTCGAATCCTACCCATTAGACTACCGACGTGAACCCATTCCTTTTAGCACAAGCCTTTGAGCTTAGCTGGAGGGGTTAACAAGATTGCTAGTATTAATGTGGGGCTCAATGCCACATTGCTAGTTATCTTTTCCTAAAAAAAAAATGCTTTTAATAATACAATCATAGCATTTTTTAATCGCCATCTTGCCGATAGTTCTCTAACTATCGGCTAGATGGCGCAAGCGAGGGTCAGACTCGCGCGCAGGAAGGATAGAAGAATTTGAGGCTTAGTAACATAATCCCGGTTAGATGGTTCGATTCCGGCCCCGGTTTAGTATACGGAAGTCTTGGGTTCCACTCCTGGGTCTGGTCTTACAATTTTTCTAACTTGCAAAAAAAAATGCAATTATTTTACAATAATTTGTTAAAGTTATCTAATACCCAAAAATACAGAAAACCTGACAATCAAATTTACTGTCAGCATTGAGTATCTGAACTAGGGTTGTATGTTTTAGGGTTCCGTACCCAGAGGTAAAAACGGGACCCGACGAACGACAGTACATTGATACCTACTACTTTCATATGTTCTGGTTCTGAGCCATGAACCGTGATAGACAGTTGATATTTTAACAGATGATGTGTATTTCTGTTGCCGCTTTAACAACAAATCTATACTAATATTATAAAGCGGAAGAGTTTGTTTGTTTGTTTGTTTAAACGCGCTAATCTCAGGAACTACTGGTCCGATTTGAAAAATTCTTTTTTTGTTTTATAGCCCATTTATCGAGGAAGGCTATAGGCTATATAACATCGCGCTACGTTGTTATATAGCCAATAAATAAAATGTTGCAAAAACGGGGAAAATTTACGCATACGAAGTTGCGCGGGACAGCTAGTACTAAATAAGTAAGTATTTAAGTGGGGCTCCCATACAATAAACGTGACTTTTTTTGCCGTTGTAGCTACATATTTTATTACACTTAGTGTCTAATGTTGTATAGATAGGTAATGGTATGGAACCTACGTGCGCAAGTCAGACTCGCACTTGGCCAGTTTTTTACATTCTTGGATTAAATTGCATAATCGATTTAGGTGCAATTTAGTATCTATTAATAACAGGTAGGTAATTAAAATCCATTCAGACTTTTCAATTATTCGAATACAAGGAAGAGAATTCAAGAATTTGATTGCACTTATCATTATCTATAACTGACGATACGAACATTCAGTCGGTGTATATTTTAATTGATTACCTTTTTGTATGATAGTATAAATTGTTTTTTACATTATTATATTTTAGGTATCGATAATGACATCGGTCGGAGCAAAAGTCACTGTATATAACACGCGAGTTCGCTGATATTATTATCGAAATATATAATCATAAGTAGGTACAACGTGAGATGGTAATTATTTAAGACCAATAAAATAATATTTCCCTTACTAATGTCAGTCAAGGCGACCGGAGCACAGGTTGTACAGCGAGAGCGGCTCTAGCGGGGACAACACTACTCGTATGTTCTGTCTAAAGAAGACTCGTAAATAAGTTACCTGTTTAGAGTCGGTGCCTCCCAAGAACGCGGAGATCTCGGCGTTAGCAGGACCGGAGCCCAGGTTGTACAGCGAGAGTAGCATCATGAGCCCCAGTGGAGACGACACTATGTTCTTGTCTTCTGCAGACTCGTATGCTGCCTGCAACAATGTGCTTAGGTGTTACAGTCATATTTCCGAAATAAAGCTATATTTCCCCTTCCCATGGGTACCTACGTTTCTAAAGTCTCTGAGCTATGGGTAACTGTTTACAGATGGGCTGAAGGCATGCTTACTTACCAGTTTAGCTGTAGGTTAACTACTTAAGTAGACTTTATTTTTTAAATACGTATTCAAGAAACACGTGAATAGGTGCTTTGTGGCAACAAGTAGGTATACAATGGGACGCTTAGCCGGACAAAGGAATATGTCTTACGTCATTGTAATGATAACAATCGCACCTACTTAAAATAGGAAATATCACCTCTCCGGTATTTGTATAAGTTCTCCTCCGGTATTCCAATCATTAAATATTTAACACATAATTTGTTTTCAGAGCATGTGTTTGTATTAAAAAAAAAGAGGAAACATCCAGGGGGGTCAATTCACGTATTTAAAGCAGTGATTTTCAGTTGCAGTTGAGTTTTGATTTAAACGGCCATTTTTGTGTTCTTGTAACGTTGGGATCGAAAATCAAATACGCTTGCGTCAAATAAGCGTCTCGAGAGCGCAATAACAACATTCTAGTACGGTGCGCAAGCGTTTTTAACATCAATCCCAAAGTTACAAGAATACGAAAATGGGCGTTTTAATCGAAACTTAACAGCAAATGAACTGCAACTGCACTGCTTTAAATACGTGAATTGACCCGCCTGCCTACTGCCATGATGGTTTACCAAGTTTACGTGTGGTCTATGATAAGATATGGGATAATTGTTTGGGGCAATTCCTCAGAGATATCACGTGTTCTCTTAGCCCAAAAAAAAAGCATTAGAGCAATTTTTGCCATGGACTGAACCGACTCTTGTAAGCCCGTATACAAAGCAAATAGCTTACTTATTGTGTATGTAGGTATCTACTTAAAATCACAAAATTTGTCAAAAACAATATGTCACTTTTTGCACAAAAAAATAATCTAAACAAGCGTAAAGTAAACCAATTTTCATTAGAAATGCCGGTTTCATAAAAAAATCCAAATGAGGCCGTTTTGAAATTTTTAGACGCAGCTGTGTGTACATGGCACCTTTAATATATAATGCATTACCTAAACCTATTATAGATATGCCATATAAACAGTTTTGTACTGCTTTGCATAAATGGTGTCAGAGAGTTTATACTCGATTGAAGAATATTTAATAAACAATGTAACTAAGTGGTTCGTATCATTACAGAAATGCACTGTTCTAAATAATAAAAATGTGTATTTTAGAATTTATATTAAAATTAATGTAATTAGTACATATTCTAAATATTGACATTATTTTTAGTTCCAACATTACTTTTAATCTATAATTATGTTTTACATTAAGTTTTACATTTGCATGCCAATTGTATGGCGTTATGTGTATGCACTATTATACGTTATTTTACCACCTCTGTACCACATAACATGCAAATAAATATATTCTATAAAAAAAAAAACATTCGCGCAACAAAATTTCTATAAATAGATTTGCGCAAATATATTTTTGCGCAAATCATTAAAATCAGTCACTGGCTGATACTGACCGATACTGATCGATCTACTGCTCGATCGGACCGGATGTCGAGGCGTAAATTAGGAGAACCTTAATTTACGCTTCGACATCCGGTCCTCGACTTTCCTCATCCAGTCCACCTCAGCACAGGATTTGCGCAAATGTCCGAAGCGGGTCCAACACTACTTTACACAAGTGGTATAGCAGAAAATAACTCGGGTCTGGATAGATAGTTTTACATTTTGTTCATTAATGGCCAGTCTCAGTTACTTATTTACCGTTAACTGTCTGTTAAAATAGCTAACTTTAGTAGCATACCTTTCTAGTTTTCTAGCTATCGATAATGAACCGCAAAAGACGGTAGATAAGTTGTAGAGACTGGCCCTTAAAGACTATCTCGGTGTCCTTATTTTCTATGTTTCTTAACCGATTCCATAGGCGGATCCAGACGGTTGGGACCCCCCAGAACCAATTTTTTTAGAGCACCCGTAAGGATTTTTTTTATTTTTAAGAGGACTCCTGCAGTAGGGTTCAAGCCTTGTGTCGCGGGGGACTTTACAAACATACACGTACACCCAGACTCGGAACAACAATTTGTGGATCACACAAAGTGGTGTCCCGTGTGGGAATCGAATCCCCAACCTCTTGCGTAGCAGTCGGACACACTCCCACCGCTTTTGCCTCGTACCCCCCTCCCCCAAAATAAAATCCTGCATTCGCCCATGACCGATTCCAAGAATGAAGTAGTTCGTTGTTGTTTTCTATCTGTTATGTATGTTTTTTTTATTAAAAAAGCAAATGTACTTTATCATTACCTTAAGAACTTTCATTGTAGCTAAATCGATGTTGTCTCCAAGCGACGTTCTATGGTACTCGGGTATTACAGGCCAATCGTACTGCGCCATGGCGACGCAAGCGCAACATAGAACTGCGAAAAAAAGTAAGTAAATAAAAATCTTTGTGAAAAAAAAAAATTACTTAAGTAAGTCCGAAGTAGGTTTTATATAGTAAGGTTGCCCTGGGGGGTTAGACAAGGTACATTCGTTTCGCGGCGAATTCGATGTCGCCGTACTAATCGTCCGCAAAAAAATTAAAAAATGTCTATGGTCTCCACCGCAAACGTCAAATTCTTTAATTCATTTCATTTTCATTAACGACATCGCTTTTCGAATGTGACTTTGTCTAGACCCCCTGTTCCACTTCAGGGAACAGGAATCATGCAATTCTATTCTATTGACAATTATAAAATGTATTTAATTGAGGTCAAAAAGTTTACAAAAAGTCTTAAACCCACCAAACTGCGTAGTAGTTTGTCAGCGGGATTAACGCTCGATATCCTACTTACTTTAAGTATTTATTATAAAGGAACAATTACTGACGTGATTTAACTGTGTGCTAAAAAGAATATTAAGGTATTTTTAGACTAGGAAAAGTAGGTAATTATAATATTTTTTTGTGTTGATAAAGTTTCGCGATTTGTACACAATAAGAAAATATATGTTTAAATTACGGATCTTAAACACGTGGTCACGGCCACCTATGACCGCGGCCGTTGCAATACGGTCGAAACGTCGGGAAATAAACAAGGTATTTTACCTTAAATTATTCACGTGATATTTTATATTGTAATATTGCTAGGTATCTTGTAACCAATCATACTTGTTGAAAATAGTTATAAGTATTGGTTATTATTCCTCCGTTTCTCCGCTCCGCAGCCTTATCCAAAATCATGTTCATTCTCCGCTCCTCCTTAAACTGGTACTGATTCAAATTAACATTGTGTACCTACATAGAGTTAAGAATAGCTATATCGGCCGTATCAACGATACAGGGCACTCAAACTATAGCTACAGGGGCCCTAGCAATTGCCCCCTACCAACTCCTTCTCGTGTCAGCAACTAACTCTGATGAGTCAATTGCAAATTTATGCAAAGGACTTACAGAGGCCCTCCCACAAATTTGAATACAGAGCCTGTCTAAGGCACCTGTTCTACTAACGGCGATGAGCGAGAAGCGAGTAGCGATTTTATCGCTCGAATATACGCACAGTAAATGTAAATTGTAAATCCCGTGCGTGTAAACATATGTGTATTATGTAAGAATAATAAGGAAGTTCTTATTTTACAATTAGGTTACTGCACCTACACATTCTATTTCTACATCACCCTAAGGTACACTGGCAAAGAATGCTTTTAGCATTAAGTCCACCTTTGTACAACTTTGTGCATAAAGTTTTAAATAAATAAATAAACAAAAAAGATGCAGTATAGCGCGAGTACTCGCCGGCAGTGTGAACACACAGCGATCAACTATTAATATCTGTATCTCTTTTGTTTACGCGGGATCTACAAAGTATGTACGTTTCTTTTCTCATAAATCGCTACTCGCTACTCGCCGTTGATGGGAGAGATGCCTAAGGCAGAGAGAGGGACCTAAGTATTTTATGGTTTTTCAGGGTAGCAACACACGAATTAAATCTACTTGTGGTATTTATATGTTTATAAATCAAAACCTCTACATTGAGGCTATCATGATATTTGTAAATATTTGTTCAATAAGTATGTTATTATATCTCTAAAAGTAAGTAGGTAGGTAAACTGATAAAAATAATATTTAAACACTTGTTTACGTGATCTGTTGCGTAAAAAGTATTTTTACCTACATAATTAAGTAATACAAATATATGCTAAATATAATAAACATACCTAAATTGTTTTTAGGTTTGTTGGTTTGCCCCAAAAAAACAAAAGTCACGATTAAACTGTCAGTCGGAATACCTAGGTGATTATTGATGTGTATAAAAACGATTTATACACATCAATAATCACCTAGGTATTCTGACTGAGACGGTTCATACACGCAGAGCATAAACCGCTGTGTCTATAAACAGAGAGTACCTAGATGACCGATGCTCGGTTTTTTTAAACGATTTTTTCTAAAAATGAAACTTAGCTAGATCGATTTATCGCTCCCGAAAGCCCCTGCGTACTAAATTTCACGAAAATCGCTGGAGCTATTGCCGAGATTAATTAAGTTACGACAGTTGATGCCTTTTATGTAAATTCGTATCGTATTTTTGGGGTTCCTTACCCGGGTAAAACGGGACCCTATTATTAACACTCCGCTATCCTTCCGTCTGTCTGTTACCAGGCTGTACTGTAAATCTCATGAACCGTAATAGTTGGACAGTTGAAATTTTCACAGATCATGTATTTCTGTTGCCGCTATAACAACAATTACTAAAAAGCAAAATAAAATAAATATTTAAGGGAGCTCCCATACAACAAACGTTTTTTTTTCCAATTATCTGCCTGATCTCATGAACCGTGATAGCTAGGACTGATTAAATTTTCTTAGGTGATGTATCTCTGTTGTCGCTATAACAACAAATACTAAAGACAGAATAAAATAAATATTTAAGTGACGCACCCATACAAGAAACGTGATTTTATTGCTGTTTCTTGTTCGATATTATAATACAGTGTGAAATGTTGAATATATAATGGTACGGAACCCTTAGTGCGCGAGTCCGACTAGCACTTGGCTTAGCAAATTTCTGCAAAGGGTTGTACATTTATGTGAAACTCCGTTAATAGTTTTGAAGTTATACCTAACTATATGTGATGATTAATATTTGACATCTTATAATTTACTAGCGGCCCGCTCCGGCTTCGCACGGGCACAGTTATTATAATACTATATTAGTAGCACGGGTATAAAATATATGGATGTTATTATACATATAAACCTTCCTCTTCAATCACTCTATCTATTAAAAAACACCACATCAAAATTGCGTAGTTTTAAAGATTTAAGCATACATAGGGACAGAGAAAGCGACTTTGTTTTAAACTATGTAGTGACTAGCTGTCCCGCGTTTTTGCAACATTTTTCATTGCTGCTCTGCTCCTATTGATCGCAGCGTGATGTTATATGTATAGCCTATAGCCTTCCTCGATAAATGGGCTACCCAACAGAAAAAAATAAAAAAACAATTCGAATCAGTAGTTCCTGAGATTACCGCGTTCAAACAAACAAACTCTTCAGCTTTATAATATTACTATAATATATATATATATTATAGCTGTCCCGCGCAACTTCGTATGCGTAAATTTTCCCCGTTTTTGCAACATTTCACGTCGCTACTCCGCTCCTATTAGTCGTAGCGCGATGTTATATAGCCTATAGCCTTCCTCGATAAATGGGCTATCCAACAAAAAAATAATTTTTCAAATCGGACCAGTAGTTCCTGAGATTAGCGCGTTTAAACAAACAAACAAACAAACAAAGCAAACAAACAAACAAACTCTTCCGCTTTATAATATTAGTATAGATTAGTAAGCGTGCAAGCCGCGATTATATAAACTTAGATCTACTTTCTGATGTACAGGTGCAGGTCCTGGATTTTGCCCCCCCCCCCCCTCCCCCGAGTTTAAGTCGTTCTCGAGTCAAATGACCACCTCCACTCCCCATCAAACTCTAGACTTTTAGACCAAAAGGTTTTGAAAATTGCGGTTTGCTTTAATCCGAAAAATCTGGCAACAGTGGATGAAATGTATCATGTAACTGTTTTTTTTTTAATTTGTGCTTATATAGGTCTGATATAAAAGTAAGTATATCTATCTAGGTAGATGTTTTCCTGGTTGACATGGAAATAAGTATTTTACCGATTCCATCGCTGTGCAAGTAACATCTTTGTTGGTCTAGCGGTTAGTGACCCTGACTGCTAAGCCGGAGGTCACGGGTTCGATCCCCACCCAGGGTAAAACTTTGTGTAATGAGCACGATGGTTTATTCTGTGTCTGGGTGTTATGTATCTATAACATGTATGTATTTAGAAATATAAAAGTATGTTTATCAGTTGTCTGGTTTCCATAGTACAAGCTCTGCTTAGTTTGGGATCAGATAGCGTTGTGTGAGTTGTCCCAAGATATTATTATTATAAAATCATATACAATAGAAAAAGGTTGATAGGAAATTATATCAAAACTAGCGGAGGTCTTGCGGTTTCACCCGCGTAGTTCCCGTTGCAGTGGGAATACATGGATAAGAAGTAGCCTATATCACCCGGGGATAGTGAAGCTTCCCAACGGTGAAAGAATTTTGAAATCGGTCCTTTAGTTTTTAAGTTTATTCGTTACTTACAAAAATACAAATCGTTCCTCTTTATAATATTAGTATAGACTATACTATAGAGTATAGATTATATATTATTCTACTCAGATAACTTATAAAGAATCACAAAAACCATAATGTATACATCTTCACTTATTTATATTTTAAAGAAGTATAGATAAATAAGTGGGTAATTTATCGGCCATCTTGGTTTTTTCTGATTGTTTTTAAGTTACCTCAGTGGAATTTCGAAACAAGTTCTAAGTAATTAAATTATTTCTGGCTTTACAAGGTAGGTTACCTACCAGAGGCGAAGAGTTAGAATTTTCCAGAGATAACTAGATACAAAAAAATATATTTCAGGACACGGTTCTTGGGAGCATAATATTAAGTAACTAGCTGTCCCGCGCAACTTCGTATGCGTAAATTTTCCCCGTTTTTGCAACATTTCTCGTCGCTGCTCCGCTCCTATTAGTCGTAGCGCGATGTTATATAGCCTTCCTCGATAAATGGGCTATCCAGCAAAAAAAGAATTATTATAATCGGTCCAGTACTTTTTGAGTTTATTCGTTACATACAAAAATACAAATCTTTCCTCTTTATAATATTAGTGCAGATGTAGATTAAGTAACTAGAACTCAAAGGGAAACCGAAAAGAATGGTGTTAAAAGAACCCGCCGCCACTGTTACATATCAACCCATATGATGGCCCACTGCTGGGCACGGGTCTCCCCAGTAGAACCTACTGGTATGTAGATCCTGAGGGTAATTGCCATAATCGCCACGCTTGGCGAGCGGGTTGGCGATCGCAGTAAGGCTTTAAGTACGCAGAGGACGCTGCTGCCCGTCCTCCGGGGTGAAATCCCTGAGTCGCCTTGACGACACCCACGGGAAGAGATGGGGTGGTGCTATTCTTAAGCCGGCACCACACGGCATCTGTTACCTACCTAATTTTATCTTATGTTACAGACCTATGTGAAATACAAATAGGTATATTTATTACTTTAATTATATATAATTAATTTATATTATATCAGTACATCTCGTGACCAGAAGGCTGGCCTTTTCTTACCCATACAACGCGGCAATGCTGTCAGCCTTCTGGGCACTATACCGTTTGACATCGATGGGGAGGAATTCTTCGACGCCTAAACTGGTTGTTACTCCCCTCCTTTTTTTTTAATCCTTTTTTTTGTAGTTTACTAGGTAAGTTGTAAATAATGCTAATAGTTTGTGTATAATAAGTTCGTAGGGTAATAAATGTATCTTTAGGTCATTTTAGTATTGAATTAAATAAATATATATTTAAAATTACTTCATTATTCAAGTATAAAATAAATATAGACAGGTAATTAACTTAAAATCGTTCCTCGGTTTTACCGCTACTATAATACAGTACCTACCTACACTTTTTTTTAAATGTGTGTGTAGATTCCCTGTTGTACTCAGTGTTTAGTTCCCAGGGTACTCGTTACTCTAACCAGAATATTTTTAGGTAAGATAATTAAAGAATATTTATGGTTTTGCACTTACCCATAAAAATTAGCTTCGCCATATTTGCAAGGACGTCTTACTTCTCACTGAACGCAACACTGACTGACAACTGACAACGGATCTCGCTTTTATAACACACATGACGTGATCTCGTTACTTATGCCACAGTACAACGAAAGCACAAAAGGTAAGCTTTTTATAAACTTGCTCGAATATCAATTCGGGAGGGGGCACGAAAGGCAATAAAAACCTTACGCGGGAGTGTCACAAGTAGCAAAAAGCCAAAGAAATTCAATACAATACAAGAAATTAATTACCTACACAAAACTGTCTGAGAGTGAAGGGGTCACGTGCCCCTTTGTTTTTAGCTTTAGTACTCTTGGTGCTCAGTACTAAAGCTGCTCCCACGGTTGGGGTAAAACCTATACCCGACAGGTTCAGAAAAACGATACACTCTGAGCACTGTTCAGAAACGCCTATAGGAAATGTTACGGCAACTTCTCTGGGAAATAATGTGCTAGTGTTTTGTTTATATATAAGTTTAACCGTTTTTTTAAAAATCTGGGTATTTATATTGATCGAACGTTATCTTGGGGTTCCCAGCTGCAGGAAGTTAGTCGCAAATTATTTGCATCTGCAGGGTCCTTACGTAGACTCCGAAACTTTTTGCCGATCACCACTAAAATTGCGCTGGCGCAGTCTCTTCTTCTACCTGTACTTGACTATGCCGACGCCAGCTATCTCGACCTCACTGAGGAGCAACTTACTAAACTTGAGCGCCTTCAAAATTTCTGTATTAGATTTATATTTGGTTTGCGTAAATATGATCATGTTTCCGAATTCCGCAAAGTGCTCAAGTGGCTCCCAATACGCCTTCGTCGGAATACTCACATTCTCTCATTACTGTATAGTATACTCTTTAATCCTTTTACTCCCTCGTATCTTAAAGAACGTTTCAAGTTCCTTTATGACACACATTCCAGATTCCTTAGGTCATCGGAGGATTTGAGGTTAGAAATTCCAGCGCATTCCACAAAATTCTATGATAGGTCGTTTACTGTCGAGGCAGCAAGACTATGGAATGCACTGCCTCTAACTATAAGACGAGCCCAATCGTTGGCATCGTTTAAAAAAATGATGAAGGATCACTATCTCTCTGAGTAAACTTTAAATTTTTAATAATTACCTATATTTTCTCTTCGTTGTATATTTTCTTGTCGTTGTAGTCCTTGATAACTATAAATTAATATCACGCTGTACACTACCCCTACCTAATTCGTTTATTTATGTCTCTGTCCATCCAAAGGTTGCCTGGAAGAGATCGCTTTTAGCGATAAGGCCGCCCATTGTACATTTTTATTATACGATGTATACTTTGTTTTTTTATATTGGTGTACAATAAAGTATATATTATTATTATTATTATTATTATTATTATTATTATTAACCTAGCTACGTCCAAAGTGAATGTTATTCGCCTATTCCATCGCCATGTAGAGGACATTATACAATTCTCTTTAGCCAAGGCACGCCTGGGTCCTTTTATTTTATTTATTTTTTCATTTTCGCGTCAAGCCCGCGCTTTTAAATGTCAAAATCTTGACATAACGGTTTATAGAGAGCTGCGCTTAGAAACGCATCGCTCATGCGCGCGGACAGCTTTGAGAGCACCGCGCATGCGCCAACACGCGCAGGCTTGCTGCGTTATTTCGCTATTTTACATGAGGTTCCCAGCACAGACACATAGGTACAACATTTGTGACCTACAAAAAGTTCATTCGAATGTTTACGGTAGAATTTTTTTTTTCTCTTTATTATAAGGAACTTTTTGCCATGTACATATCAGTTCCCTGAAGGCAAAGAAAGTAGGTACATACTCATAAATTAATAACATAAAACAATCCTTAGATTTAAATGCGTTTTTAAAATTAGGTTAAGTGTACTAAATTAACTAAATATTAAATTAACACTATATATTTATGTTTAAGGAATTAAAATTAGGTTACCTATAATACTAAACTAGCTGTCCCGCCGTAAATTTTCCCCGTTTTTGCAACATTTCTCGTCGCTGCTCCGCTCCTATTAGTCGTAGCGCGATGTTATATAGCCTATAGCCTTCCTCGATAAATGGGCTGGCAGGTTCGCTCGTCATTTGTGATCTTCATCATCAGTTTCACTTCACCAATTGGTGCTTTTTGAGAGTAAATGCACGAATCACTATGAAATATACCGAATTCCCTCGATTTTTTCAGGATCCCATCATCAGACTGTGATCTGAGGACCAACTTAAAAGTATAACCTTTTAAACACAAATTTTTTTTTTCAAATCGGCTCAACCGTTTCTGCGTAATTGGTGAACAAACATACAAAAAAAACATACAGTCGAATTGAGAACCTCCTCCTTTTTGAAGTCATTTGAAAAAAAAAAAAAAACTAAAAGGCATACTGGGTATACTCGCGTGGCCACGAGATCGCACGAGCTTCTTTTGTCATGTTCAAACATTTATGCACTTTATGAATGTTGCGTTATGGTTAGTTTTCGAGTGTCACTCCTCTCGGTCTGCACTGGACCTAAGAAGAATTTGAACCCTTCCGTGTCTATCTTTTCATGAAGCTAGATGGAATAGTTTCATAGGTGAATAAACTATACTTTGAGTGGCTTTTGCGCATATCATAATACTTATCTGATTTATTGTAGAACAGGTTATCATACATGTGGTGCCGTGTGGTGCCGGCTTAAGAATAGCACCACCCCATCTCTTCCCGTGGGTGTCGTCAAGGCGACTCAGGGATTTCACTCCGGAGGACGGGCAGCAGCGTCCTCTGCGTACTTAAAGCCTTACTGCGATCGCCAACCCGCTCGCCAAGCGTGGCGATTATGGCAATTACCCTCAGGATCTACATACCAGTAGGTTCTATTGGGGAGACCCGTGCCCAGCAGTGGGCCATCATATGGGTTGATATGTATATGTATGTAGGTTATCATATCTATACTAATATTATAAAGCGGAAAAGTTTGTTTGTTTGCTTTGTTTGTTTGTTTGTTTAAACGCGCTAATCTTAGGAACTACTGGTCCGATTTGAAAAAATCTTTTTTTGTTGGATAGCCCATTTATCGAGGAAGGCTATAGGCTATATAACATCACGCTACGACTAATAGAAGCGGAGTAGCGACGTGAAATGTTGCAAAAACGGGGAAAATTTACGCATACGAAGTTGCGCGGGACAGCTAGTATAAAAATAAACACCTTTCATATCTGTTTGTGTCCTTAGATCATCTTATCTAAACCATGCTACAGTGGTTGAGATAATTTCGACTATGTTTCACCCAATTTTATATTTGCATGTAGATTTTAACTTAGGACTTGGAGTCAGTCCTAAATAAAAACCATTTGCCAGTCAAAATTTATAACAAATGTGGTGGAAAAGAAGAGTTGTAAAAATGGTGGCAGAATGTCCTGACTGGCCTGTCGTTATTTTTACTGTTCCATGTATAACCATATAAAAATACTTTGTGGCAGATAAAGTGTGTTGTTGCATTGAATACGTACATCCATCTTTCTTCTTTGAATTTATGGCAATCTAGCCGTTTTAACTGCAAATTTATGCCAGTGTCAAGTATTTATGCGCGTATTACATGCACAAAGTCTGGTTCTTATTCAATTATCACGTATTCAATTCATTTATTATAAGTTAAACTCGGAGCTGTAAAAATAATGGCCGGTCAGTTTGCCGCCATTTTACAACTCCCCACGTTCGTCCTTGTCACCGTCAAAACGAGCAAGTTCTCCTTACAAAGACAGTGACAGATAGCGATCTACACTTGTCAAAGAGGAGCCTGAAGATTTGTAAGTCATATTTCCATTGAAGTTCTTAAGTCGGTTATAAGCTAAACTATTTGAGTAACGGAAATATCAGTTTTTTTGCCACATGAGGGGGTAGGGCGGGGGGGATTTCACTTGACTTAATACGCGCCCCGCTCTAAAATATTTGTATATTGCTAACACATTTAAACGGCTATTACACTACCCTGAATCAGGGCCCTAGATCGAGGTCGCCTTGAAAAATTGTTAGAGAATTAGGGCCCTAACTCCTATTACACCGCTCTTTTTAAGGATTTAGAGTCCCTGATTCAGTGTAGTGTAATAAGCGCATTAGTCACAATTTTCGTGCACGTTCCGTAGCCAAAATGGCAAAACGGAACCCTTGTAGTTAAGCCATGTCCGTCCGTCTGTCTACAGCTTAGGTCAGAAACTGTTAGTGCTAGAAGGCTGTAATTTCGAATGGATAGACGATATTACTTACGCCGACAAAGTGAAAGAATAAAATCGCGATAAACATTTTTTTAGGGTACCTCTCCTGTATCTAAAGTGGGGATGTGATTTTTTTTTCTCATCTACCCTATCGTGTGGGGTATTATTAGATAGGTCTTTTAAAAACGTTTCGGGGTTGCAAAGACCATTTTTAGATTTAGGGATACGTTTGTGAAATATTAAGCTTTGTTAGAGTGAAGTGTCCCCCCCTGCTATCTTAATGGTTGATGTTGGTTATATGAAAAAAAACATGGTAGGAGTATAGGGAGATGGCAATGAGTATAATAGTCATCATGGCAGAAACGCTGCAGGACTTACAACAGATGCTGACCTGGCTGTCTCCTCTGTATGCATCGGCCTACGGATGAACTTGGATAAAACCAAGGTCATGTTCAATGAACCTGCACTTAAGAAACCGACAGCGGTGCATGGCGCCGTTCTCGAAGTTGTTCAAACATATGTGTACCTCGGGCAGTCATAGCAGTTAGGTAGAAACAACTTCGAGGACGAGGTGAACAGTAGAATTCGGTTGGATTGAGCAGCGTTTGTGAAGTTACGTCAAGTCTTCTCATAGTCGATCCCACAATACCTTAAGACTTAAGTCTTCAATCAGTGCGTCCTACCCGTCAGAACATACGGAGCCGAAACGTGGACACTTACGGTACGGTTGGTCCACAAGTTCAAAGTCGCTCAGCGGTCTATGGAAAGGGCTATGCTCGGAGTTTCTCTAAGGGACAAAATTAAAAATTAGGCGATTCGGCAGAGAACCAAAGTTATCGACATAGCCTGCCGGATTAGCAAGCTAAAGTCGCAGTGGCCTAGCCATATTAGCCGAAGAACCGACAACCGTTGGGGTAAACGAGTTCTTGAGTGGAGACCGCGTCTCAGCAAACGTAGCGTAGGACGTCCTCAGCCAGGTGGAATGATGCACGCACGGCTGGGAGGAGCTGATGCGAGAAGCCGAAGATAGAACAAAGTGGCGTGCAACTGGAGAGGCATATGTCCAGCAGTAGACTGCGATAGGCTGATGATGAAATAATCTTGGTGTCCGAAGTATATATTTGCTTTATTTCATCATCAGCCTATCGCAGTCCACTGCTGGACATAGAACATAGCCAGCAGCGCCTCGTCTCTTCGACGAGGCGCTGTTGGCTGACAGAGATGCCGATAAGAAGAAACCAAAGCAATCGCATTTCAGACGCAAAATTGGTGTTTAAAATTATTATCTCTTTGGTGGTTATGTTACTTCGTATCAATGATGTTTTAAGCGTAGGTACTCAGTGATTTTACCTAAATAAAGTTTGTTGCTTTGTGCTAAATGATTAAAAACGTTGTGTGTTGGACGTTTTGAAACCAGGTGCATAAGTGCATTATGTTTTATAAACTTCGAATTTGTCTTCTAGATTGGAGGCTGCGACGAGTGATCAGCATCCGCCGTTTAGTAAAGTGCAAAGAATATAAGTAGGTACTCTCTATCGAGAGGTAAAGAGGCATAAACATACCGCGGGTTCATTCATCTACCTATGTTCGCTTTTAAAAAAAATCCTTATGCTGTCTTTAATGAGGCATGAAAGTTTTTAAATGTATTTCTCCAATGTCAACATAATTCAACAACACTTCATGGCAAAGGCTGAGCTCACCTGTGGATACCTTTATGTGTGTTATTTGGTGTTGAAATCTGTCCGTTGCATAGTCAATCCATCCCCCTAATAAAAATCCTGAAATGCTTGACAGGACCAAGTCCTTTCAAATCCTAGATTGCCCCTAGGACCTTATTCATTTGTTGACTGGCCTATTGGTCTAGTGGTTAGTGACCCTGACTGCTAATCCGGAGGTCGTGGGTTCGATCCCCACTCAGAATAAAACTTTGTGTGATGAGCACGATGGTTTATTCAGGATGTTTTTGTTAAAACTTAAATTCGCAATTTGTCAATGCATTATGTAAGTACTTACGGTGCTGATACTCCCTTATCAATTTGTCGACTGATTTTAAAGTCATCCTGTATGGTGATGCAAGTGATTTCAACACATTTAGCTTACTTAGAAAAAGAGCCAAGCTCGTTAAGGAGGAATGTTATAGGTCATATGTCGCAAATTTGGAACAGTCTTTGGTTGATAATCCCAAGCTGTTCTGGAGATTTGTCAAATCAACCTAAAAAATTCTCCAACACACTTCCATCCACAATGACCTATCAGGAGATATCAGTCGATTCGAATGAGAGAGCATATGTTATAGTTTTGCCTCCTACTTTCAATCGACTTTTCTCTCCCCAGCCTCTCAAAATCACAATTCATCTTAAACTGACAACACATATCTTCATTGCATTTAAACAATAGGTGATATTGAAATAATTCCCGACTCTGTTAACAAATTATTGAAGTCTTAAGACCTTACAAAAGGAGCAAAACCAGACCTTATACCACCCAGAATGATTATTAACTGTGCTGCACAATTGACAAAACCAGTTATCATACTGTATTAACGATCAATTAAAGAAAGTTTTGTACCCAGCATATGGAAATCATCATTTACTACCCCCATCCCTAAAAGTAGCAACAAAGCGGAAATCAAAAATTATAGACCCATATCAAAACTATGTATCTTTGCTATAATACTAGAAAGACTGGTCTATAATGAAGTATATTCTACTCAGTCCAGTTTTTTTATTTCCGAACAGCACAAATTTATATAAAAAAACTCCAATATAACAAATTTACTAACATTTATTAATTTTACAACATCGAACATGGTAGCGGGTCGTCAAGTAGATTCTATTTTTACAGATTACAGCACCTTTGCTGTAATCTGTAAAAATAGAATCTACTTGACGACGACGATTCAATCGCTTTGATCACAAAATACTGTTCCAGAAGTTATTATTATTGTTCAGATGGTTTTGCTCGTATATCGATAATAGGTCACAAGCTGTTGCAGTGAACGGATTCATATCAAAATGGCACACTACGCCCTCTGGAGTCCCACAGGGGTCATTATTAGGCCCGTTGTTGTTTTCAATGACATTGACTCTTGTTTCATTCACTCTCATTTTTTAATGTATGCTGACTGACTTGAAAATCTTCAAACAAATTAAAAATTATCCTGACTGTCTTCTTTTACAACAGGATATTTTAAGATTCGAAGTTTATTGCCAATCCAACGACTTAGACATAATTGTGCCTAAATGTGTTTTCTAGAAAACCTAAAAAAGTAGAATTTAAGTATGATTTAAAAGGAGCTCCGATTACTAAAGTAAATGAAATCCATGATTTAGGTGTGATACACGACTCGAAATTAACGTACGAAAGACGTATAGATCACATTGCCAACAAAGCCAACAAAATGCTGGGTTTTGTTATGAGATCATGCTCACAATTCACAAGTGTAAAAGCAATCAAAGTATTATATTGCTCGTATGTTCGCAGTTTTCTTGAAAACTGTTGACCAATTTGGAGTCTATACAACACAAATTTGCGAGATACTGGCAATAAAGATGTAAATCGTACGATCAAGATTATGAAGCGAGATGTAAACGGGCAACACTTGTTGCCACTGTATGAAAGAATAAAAATTGCAGATGTTTTACTCTTGGATATGATAGTGCAATCAAAAATAGATTCCGCTACCTACATATTAAAATAAATTAAAGAGTCCCTACTAGGTCAGTTAGAATACCATGTCCACTTCATATGCCTCGAAGCTATACCAACTATCAAAATGGTTCGTTCTTTATAAGATCCACAAATTGAATATACGAACTAAAGCACTTCCCTGAATTTAACTCAAAGCCTGTTTACTTCAAGCGTGTTTTGACTCTTAAATGGTTTGAATCGGTTCTTTGACTGTTTTTCAACCAACTTCAAAAAGGAGGAGGTTCTTATTTCGACCGTATGTTTTTTTTTTTGTATATTTGTTCACCGATTACGCAAAAACAGCTGGATCGATTTGAAAAATTTTTTTTGTGTTTGAAAGGGTATACTTCCAAGTTGGTCCCATAGTCATCAGATCACGATCTGATGACTATCGGGATCCTGGAGAAATCGAGGGAACTCTTAAAATATTAAAGGCAAACCTACAGTGATTTAGGTATATATTTCATAGTGATTCATGTATTTACTCTTAAAAACCACCAATTGGTGAAATGGAACTGATGATGGAGACCACAAATGACGAGCGGACCTATTCAATATTTCACAGTTTGTGATTTAGTCACTTTTATATGGTATTGAGTAGCATCTAATATTTTTTTGTAAAAAAGTTTTTATTTCTCACTTTTTAGTAGGTTGGTTTGTAATTCACTTAAGTTACAATAGGCTTATGTCAACTGCTAAAACCCTTTTACAAAATATTGCTTGCCCCGATGCAGGGCTGTTAACTGTTGAGAAGTTCACTATCAGCTCTATTACATTATTTTTGAAGTCGGTGATTTTTTTTTTGTAAAAAAGTATTCATATTGTTTTCAGTGTTTCTTTTTTGTAAAATTCTTTTATTTGTTTAAAACCAATAATTAAATACGCAAATGTGAAAACTTTTAAATGGTTTGTAGCTAACCAGTTTTCAACCGAATTCAAAAAGGAGGAGGTTCTCAATTCGTTGTATTATTTTTTTTTGATGTTTGTTCACTGATTACGCAAAGACGGCTGGGCCGATTTGAAAAAATATTTTTGTGTTTGAAAGGGCATACTTCCAAGTTCGTCCCATTGTCATCAGATCACGATCTGATGATGGGATACTGGAGAAATCGAGGAAACTCATAAAATATTAAAGGCAAACCTACAGTGATTTAGGTATATTTCATAGTGATTCGTGCATTTACTCTTATAAACCACCAATTGGGGAAGTGGAACTGATTATGAAAACCACAAATGATGAGCGGACCTATTCAATATTTCACAGTTTGCGATTTAGTTACTTCAATTCAATTATGGTATTGAGTAGAACTATATTTTCGTTATACTACTATTACACAATGTAATAGAGCTGACAGTGAACTCCTCAACAATTAACGGCCCTGCATTGGGTCAAGCAATATTTTGTATTAATCAATATTAATTATGAAATTATTCAATATTTGTATATAAAAGTATTACCGACTTCAAACATTTTAACTAAAAAGCAAAAAATAAATACACCTAGAATTACAAAAACAAATTAAACATTTTGAAGTTGGTGCCATAAAATAGTAGTCTTTATGTTTTATTCGGCACCAACTTCGAAACGTTTCATTTGTTTTTTATTATTTTTATTGTAGGTATATTATTTTTTGCGTTTTATTTGCATTGTATGTATTTTTGAAGCCGGTAATATTTTTTTGTAAGAAAGAATTTTATTCCTCACTTGTAAGGGGGTTGATTTGTAATTCACTTATGTTACAATAGGCTTATGTCAACTGCTTATATCCTTTTACAAAATATTGCTTGCCCTAAATGCAGGGCTGGCTTGCATTGCTTGCCCCGTTAATTGTTGAAGAATCCACATGATAGTTTACTATCCGGTTTATTACATTATGTAATAGTAGTATGACGAGAATAAAATGCTACTCAATGAATCGCGATCCGTAAAATATTGAATAGGTTCGCTCGTCATTTGTGATCGTCATCATCAGTTTCACTTCACCAATTGGTGGTTTTTGAGAGTAAATGCACAAATCACTATGAAATACACCGAATTCCCTCGATTTTTTCAGGATCCCATCATCAGATCGTGATCTGAGGACCAACTTGAAAGTATAACCTTTTAAACACAAAAATATTTTTTCAAATCGGCCCAACCGTTTTTGCGTAATCGGTGAACAAACATACAAAAAAACAAACAGTCGAATTGAGAACCTCCTCCTTTCTGAAGTCGGTTGAAAAAAAAAAGTCTAAAAGGCATACTGGGTATACTCGCGTGGCCACGAGATCGCACGAGCTTCTTTTGTCATGTTCAAACATTTATGCACTTTATGAATGTTACCTTAAGGTTTGTTTTCGAGTGTCACTCCTCTCGGTCTGCATTGAACCTAAGAAGAATTTTAACCCTTCGTCTCGCTCTTTTCATGAAGCTAGATGGAATAGTTTCATAGTTGAATAAACTATACTTTGAGTGGCTTTTGCGCATATCATAATACTTATCTGATTTATTGTAGAACAGGTTATCATTACATATATAAAAATAAACACCTTTCGCATCTGTTTGTATCCTTAGATCATGTTATCTAAACTATGCTACAGTGGTTGAGATAATTTCGACTATGTTTCACCCAATTTTGTATTTGCATGTAGATTTTAACTTAGGACTTGGAGTCAGTCCTAAATAAAAACCATTTGCCAGTCAAAATTTATAACAAATGTGGTGGAAAAGAAGAGTTGTAAAAATGGTGGCAGAATGTCCTGACTGGCCTGTCGTTATTTTTACAGTTCCACGTATCTAATATATAAAATTCTCGTGTCACAGTTTTCGTTGCCATACTCCTCCAAAACGGCTTGACCGATTTTGATGAAATTTTTTGTGCTTATCCGGTATCTATGAGAATCGGCCAACATCTATTTTTCATACCCCTAAGAGTTTGTTTGTTTGAATGCGATAATCTCAGGAACTACTGGGCTGCACTGAAAAATGTATTTTATTGTTGGATAGCCCATTTATCGAGGAAGGCTATAGGTTATAACATCACGCTACGACCAATAGGAGCGGAGCAGCAATGAAAAATGTTGTAAAAAAAAAAGGAAGAAAAAGGAAAATTTACGCAGTCGAAGTTGCGCGGGTCAGCTAGTAACCATATAAAAATACTTTGTGGCAGATAAAGTGTGTTGTTGCATTGAATACTTGACCCTGGCAGAAATTAGCCCTAAAATAGGCATCTAGCCTATTCTAAAGCTAATTTAAAAATTAAACTTAATAAAAAAGAATATTGTGTAACTCTGACCGTCATTTTCACAACTTTTATACGCATTTCATGCCAATTACTTTACAAATACAATAATTGCATTTTTTAAAGATAAAAAAATTTGAAGTCCAGTCCCAGGAATCGAACCCGAGACTTCCGTAGCCAAACCGGTGCCGGAATCGAACCACCTATCTGGACTATGTTACTGAGCGAGAGGGAGCGAGTGGAGACGTCGTACTAGGCGGTTAGGCGCCATGCGGCAAGTGACCCCTAAAAACAAAATAAAATTATGATAACTCTGAACAAAGAGCGCTAAAACAAACTCTCTATAACAACAAAATAAACAGAGTAATCTGTACTCTACCCGCGGCAGCCCCGATTAATAAAAAAATATCAATTAAATTGTATGAATGATCCTGCCTACATTCATGATTATTTGTTGTTATTTAATATATTTTGTAGGAGGAAGTAGACGAGAAAAACACGATATTTAGTGACTGTTATCGCTGTACATCCATCCTTCTTCTTTAAATTTATGGCAATCTAGCCGTTTTAACTGCAAATTTATGCCAGTGTCAAGTATTTATGCGCGTATTGCATGCACAAAGTCTGGTTTTTATTCAATTATCACGTATTCAATTCATTTATTAAAAGTTAAATCTTTATTTTAAGGTTATAAACTTAGTGCAAGTGATATTTAATCAGCATTAACACTGCTAATAACAGCAGTGGTCGGGGAAGTCCCTAAAATTCTTCGTTCAAGTATTATTATAGTATTGTTATCTGTGGTTCAAGACAGAAATGACACGTCATTGGGTAGTGTTGCTACTTTGAGGTATTTTGCCATATATTGGCAGTCATATTAGGTCAAAAATTAAATTAAATGATATTATTTAATTAATAAATAAATATTAATTAATGTAAATTTAAATTATGAAATGAAATTTAAATTTAAAAAAATAATTAAATTAAAAAATTGAAAATTGTAGGCATGTTTCAACTAGTCAAAACAACAACAACAAACGCAGATTTTATATAGAGATTTCATACAAATACCGGTCTATGACGTTACTATTTTTTTCTTGTCAAATCACGTCGCTCTGTGATATGATTAGTATCCTATTTATTGAAATCCTATTGAACACAAAATGTTATCGGAACTTAGTCGTTGGTAGTATAAATTACTAGTTTTATTTACTAATTAGTATATTGTGCTATCATAATCATATATTGGGCTGTAATAAATTATAAATAAATATTAACAAGGAAAGCTGCTCACTAAAAAACTTCGGGACCAATACCATTTACTGATACAATCTCAGAAGTACAGATAAATGATCGTCTGCTAAATGTTTTCAAAGACATAGAACCATATAGCTGTTTACGCTGCATCATATTATGTTCCATTTATTCAAAAATAAATCGTTTTATAGTGTAGTATTTCTTATAATTTATTTACTACCTACCAAGCTTTGCCGGAAAGTATTTTTTTTATGCGGTAATTATACTTTTTGAAACTAGGTAAATTACTAAAAGCAAATCTGGCAGCCCCAGCCCTATCAGCCGGAGGCCGGAGCTGGGTGGCAGTGTTGCCATGTGCACCGTAATTACGGTAAATGCACTATAATCAGCCCAGATCTACCACGTACCGTCAAAGTAGAACAGCGGTGATAAAAACTACTATGGGGTTAGCTTTCTTAGTTAAAATACCTATTCATAATTTTTTAGCCTTTTCAATCTCTGGAGAGAGTTAATTTTAAGTTTCATTTTGGGTAGGTACCTACATCAAAGATAATTTTATAAAAAAACATAACAAAATCGCTCTATAAAAAAGGTAATCTTTAATGACAACAGTATTATATGGTCTGATAAGCTCTTATTCTTAACATTTACGTAATTTTCACATTTTTTTCGTACCTTGAACAGTAATTTATGTGCTAAAATGGTTGGTTTGATTTTAAGCTATTGCATAGCTTTTATCGCGGGCTTTGAGCGCGGCGACCGAATCAAGAAATTCCGTAACGAAAATAAAACCCTACACCCTCCTCCCCACTCCGCCTATCATGTAGCTCGGCCAAGCGTTCGCTTAACGTATATGTATATGGTACGACTGTACGAAGCTCGCACGGATCGAGACGAGCTACTCCGAAATTAAATGAAAAAAAAATATATACTGCATAAATAAAAAATAAATAAATAATTATAATTGCATATGTTGATAAAAATGCTATGCAATAGCTTTTTCTGTCGTTTTTTCCTAGTCGTCTAGAGCCGAAATAGATGTGAAATGTGTAACAACAAAGTGGCTTAGCAACCATTCAAGCTTTAATACTTTTGTCAATGGTTGCCATGCAACTTGTTATTAAAAATTCGCCGTAATATTGAGTATCTATCAGAATCTACCGTATTTTTTGAGCGAAATTACCGTAAATCTAATTTAGGACATGGCAACTCTGGGGCGTTGACACACACAGACACAGATTAGTTGGACTGACTCACTTGGCAGTGTTTGTTTAGCTCTTTAATAACTTCAAGTTTCATTTACATAGTTAAAGTTAATACTTATAATTAAATAGGTATTGTATTTCATAAGTTACGATTACTTAAATTAATTTAACGTCGTATTTCTACGTCAAAGGTAAGTGCAAAATTCAACAAAACTATTATAATAAGTAACTTCCGTATAACCGTAACGTTTTTCTAGTGAAGTTTAGTAGGTATATAAGTAGCTTGAAACACAGAATAAGTAATAGTACTAGGTACTTGAAGTAGAGAAAGAATATTAATATCTAACCTAGATTAACTACTCTAAAGGGCTTTATCTATTTAACCAACTAGCTATCCCGACGAACTTCATACCGCCTCGTCAGTAATACAACAATTATCTGTCCCGGGGAACTTCGTGCCGCCCCATTTCTTTTTTTTTAATATTATAATATTTTTTTACATAAAAACCTTCTACTACAGCAAAAATATATCTACTGTGTATTCTTGTACAAACCTTAAAAAACTAAAAAAAAAGAATGAATGAAATCGGTGATAAAGAATGGATGAAGTCGTTCTCTAGGTATCTCGTGACTAGGGAAATAGGGATTCATTTTTTACCTTTTTATAGTATGGATGTGATTTTTTCTTCTCAATTACCTCATCGTATCACGTGTGGGGTATCATTAGATACCTAGGCCTTTTAAAAACGTTTAGGGATTAGTAAGACAATTTATAGATTTAGGGATCCGTTTGTTAAATGTTTAGCTTTAAAATGTACATTTTTGTTAGAATCTAGTATCCCCCCCCCCCCCTCCCCTGCCAGCTAAACGGTTGATGTTGGGTATGTGAAAAAAATCACAGTAGTAGTATATATAGTGAAATTAATAGGAAAACTATCACAGCTAAGTAGGCTTTACAAGTTTACGAGTAACAGCTGATCAAATGATAAGTAACAAATTTTTTGTACTTATCAATTTCTTATAAAGGGTCTTTCAACAAAGACGGGTCGATGTTAAAATTGAATAAAACTAGATGTGTGTGAGATATTAACGAAATTTATTTTTTATTTGAAAGGCCCGTTTATGCCATTATGCATGAAATATGACATCGTTCAAATGTCCGCCGCGGCTTCGCATGGTGGCACAAATCCGAGAGGTCCAATTTTTAATGACTCTGCTGCATAGATCCGGCTGAATCTGAGCGATGGCCTGCGTTATGTTGGATGCATTGCTATCTGGTGAACCTCATGTGGGTTGTGGTCATCCCATATACGGCAATTTTGCTTATTAACAAAACCATTCATCCAAAAATGTGCCTCGTCGCTAAAGATTATTTTTTGGCCAAAATCGGGGTCCTCTTCCAAGCGTTCCGACGCCCATTCAGCGAACACACGGCGTTGTCTATGGTCATTAACTTTGAGCTCCTGGGTCAGTTGGATCTTGTATGGATGCAGAACCAAGTCCCGACGCAAAATTCTCCAAGTTGAAGTCTGCGAAAGGCCGAGTTCTTGTGCACGGCGAGAAATCGACTGCTTCGGAGTCTCCTGAACACTCTCACGTACAGCGGCGATGTTCTCGGCCGATCTGGCGTTCCTTTGACGTAAAGGTGTTGGTTGGTTGTTTACCGAACCGGTCGTCTCGAATTTAGTCACCAATCGTTGGAGAGTAGACTTTGAAGGGCCACCGCGTCTGCCGTAAAATGGGCGCAATGCGCGCAACGTTTTCACTAACGAACACTCATTTTGATAATAAAGTTTTATCATTTGCACATGCTGCTCAACCGTGTAACTTGCCATGGTGATTTGGCATCAGTGACTGAATAAGAAAAAACAGATTTGACAGATGCCGCCAAATCAAAATGGCCGCCACAGATTATTAATATCGACCCGCTCTATTTGAAAGACCCTTTATTTCAATTTCGAAAAAATATATAATTAAGTAGGTAGGTATAATGTTATAACTATGAAACAAAAACAACACAAAACCCAGTTCTTAAGCCGCATTATTCGGATGGGGGAGGGGTGGGGACTATAGAACCCTACATTGCGCGTGGCCCGACATGCACTTGCCCGGTTTTATATATACCGGGTGTAATCGTTATGTGTGTCCAGGCGATTATTCCGTAACTATTACAGATATCAAAAAACTTTAAACTGATATCGAAAGTACGTTACCTAATGAGTTAAATGACATCAATAACTTTTTAAAAATCAAACGAGAGGTATCTAACATTTTGAAATTAAACACTCCCATACATTTAGCATGAGATTAGTAGAAAGGTTTTAGTTTCCTTATTTTAAGTGGTCTAGTACTCATTGTACCTTAATCATATTGTATGATTACGTATGATATGACAATGATGATTTTCAAGTAGATGCACGTGTAGATTAATTATCTTACCACTTCAAATTAGTAATAAACTGTGTTTCAATATCGCAATAATTTGAACTGACTGAAAAGCAACACACTACAAAAAGAAAAATAAAAGATACCCTTTGGTGTTCGTTCTAAATTCAAAACTTTTATCTCGGGTTGTTGTTCCCGCCAATTTATCTTTGTTGTTTTTTAATTTGCATTAAGAATCGTGATTGTTTCATTTATTGTTTGCAAAATGGCATATTCCAAAAGAGAGAAGAGAGATATGTTAAAAATGTACTACAAATATGATTATAACAAAAGAACGGCCATTATCGCCTACAGAAGAGAGTACCCAGATAGAGAAGTCCCTTCTGGTACGTACTTACAAAAGCTGGATAACAATTTAATAAATAATGGATCTTTCAACAGAAAAAAAGATTCGAGAGCAAGAGCTCCGGAATTTAATAATGATTTAGATAACAATATTATTAGCTACGTAGTAAATAATCCACGAGAATCGACGCGGTCAGTGGCACGATTATTTCCGGTGTCCCATAATTATGTACATCAGTTATTAAAAAAACACAACTTTAAAGCTTTCAAGATAAAACCTACTCAAACGCTACACAATGATGATCCTGCTCGTCGGCTGGTCTATTGCAATTGGCTAGTCAATAATTATATCAATGTAAGGTCAATATTATGGACCGATGAAAGTAATTTTTCAAACTGCGGCATTTACAATAGAAAAAACTCGCATTTTTGGTCAATTGACAATCCTCGCCAAATTACTGAAGTTAGAGCTCAGGTGCGATTCTCAATTAATGTATGGTGTGGTATTCTTGGAGATCGGATCATCGGGCCATATTTTTACCGTGGAACCTTAAATGGACCGAGATATTTCACCTTTGTACAAAACGATATGCTAAGTCTCTTAGAACAAATTCCAGACGATGAAAGAAGGTCGATAATTTTTCAACAAGATGGAGCACCTGCACATAATACACATATTGTAATGAATTTCTTACGAGACAATTTTGATGGTTTAATAGCCAATAACAGTGCAACCCCTTGGCCTGCCAGATCCCCGGATCTCACGCCTTGTGATTTCTTCCTATGGGGTTTTATCAAAGACAAAGTGTACGCTGAGAGAATGCACAGCCTAGAAGAGTTACAGAATCGTGTACGTCGTGCAATTGCTTTAATTACTCCGCAAATGTTAAGGAAAGTTCATTTAGAAACTGTAAGTAGAGCTCGTCATTGTATCGCACAACAAGGACGTCACTTCGAACATCTGCTTTGAATACAAAATTTAGTAAGTACTTACTAAGAAATAAATATTATTCAATTAAAAGATAGTTTCCTTTAATATCAATACTAAGCTAAAATATTCTTTTAAAATAAGGAAACTAAAACCTTTCTACTAATCTCATACTAAATGTATGGGAGTGTTTAATGTCAAAATGTTAGATACCTCTCGTTTGATTTTTAAAAAGTTATTGATGTCATTTAACTCATTAGGTAACGTACTTTCGATATCAGTTTAAAGTTTTTTGATATCTGTAATAGTTACGGAATAATCGCCTGGACACACTTAACGATTACACCCTGTATAGATTTCTATGGCACAAACTGCGACAAAAGCCGGTTCTTTAAACCAGATCATACCTAACCTGCCTATTTTAGGTATGTACCTACTGATAAACGAAGGCTTCCTCAGTAGGTGCAAATAGGTACTTGAACATAATTTATTATGTTATCAATAAGTAGGTAATTCCTTTATTAACCAACACGCTGACTAATCACTATAATAAGTACCTACCTACTTTAGGAACACTATTTTAACTAGCGAATGTTTTGTCTTCTATTCAATAGCAAATTTTACGGGATAAAAAAAACTTTTTACTAAAAAATATTACAGACTTCAAAAATAAATACAGGGCAACTAAAAGGAAAAAGTAATATACCTAGAATAACTAAAACAAAATAAACATTTTAAAGTAGGTGCCATGAAATAGTAGTAAAAAGTTTTTTATTTCTCACTTTTTAGTAGGTTGGTTTTTAATTCACTTACATTACAATAGATTTACTTATGTCAACTGCTTAAATCCTACAAAATATTGCTTGCCCCAATGCAGGGCCGTTAATTGTTGAAGAGTTCACATGATAGTTAACTATCAGCTCTATTACATTGTGTAATAGTAGTATGACGAGAATAAAGTCATTTAGGTTCGCTCGGCATTTGTGGTCTTCATAATCACCAATTGGTGCTTTTTGGGAGTAAATGCACGAATCACTATGAAATATACCTAAATCGCTGAAGGTGTACCTTTAATATTTGAAGAGTTCCCTCGATTTCTGTAGGATCCCATCATCAGATCGTGATCTGACGACAATGGGACACACTTGAAAGTATACACTTTCAAACACAAAAATATTTTTTCAAATCGGTCCAGCCGTCTTTGCGTAATCGGTGAACAAACATTAAAAAAAAAAACCTTTTTAAGGTTCAATAGTATTAATTCCATATTCGGTTAAAGAATATCGGTATGGTACCTTCCAAAAAACTTTTAGCACTGCTCTTTGAGCCCGCTCTAGTTGTAGAAAGTAGGTTCTGTTTGCTCCACCCCGGATGATGATGGAATATTGCAGATGGCAAGGTATAGGTACACTTCGTTTATAATAAAAAAATTACTTATTTTTATCTATTGCCTCTTTACAGACAATGGCCGGCGTCTTGAAGCGGACAAGTAACTCTGTTAAAGTTAAAATAACACCGAACGACAATTATACGAACTGGCAAGAAATTACTGTTGGCGGCTCGGTGATATTTAAATGGAAAGTATCCGCAAGGCCAAATTCCAATTATATGAACTATTTCATAAAATTTTGTAAGCAAATTCCGTCCGATAAAGTGAACTACATCGTCACATATACTCACTGGGAAGATATAATCGAGATGGATACAGCTGTGATGAGAGTCCGTACAGATCACGTCGGACCTGCGTATTATCTTGGTTCTATCTACTATAATTCAAAAGAAGTAGTTGTTGAAATAAGCACGGATCAATCGAGTCCTTATCCCATTATTTACGATGATGATGAACTGGCCGACTTCATGTTGCGTGGAGAGGATGGTTCAGTTCCCTTTCATAAAGTAGTCTTAGCCGCTCACAGTTCTGTGTTTAAGACGATGTTAGCTGGAGAATGGAAGGAGACATCTGAAGGAGTCATCGACGTCCCCGGCATGTCTACAGAGATGTTGCAACATTTGAAAAAGTATATGTATTTGGGAAAGCTTCCTGAAAAACAAAATGAACAAGTGGACTGTATTAAACAGCTCACAATTTTGTCTTCGTGTTATTTAATAGAAGACTTGACACTACGGTGTTTAAAAGAGTTGCGCTTTTTACTAACACCAGAAAACGTGCCTAATATGATACAATATGCAATGGAAAACAATTTTAAACAGCTTTTTGTCGACATCTTGGATTGTGTAGCGATGGGTGACATAGATCTGAACGAGCTACGAAAACTTGTACAAGCTGAAGATGCCACTCTACTTCAATGTAAATAGAATCGATTCATAAATTCACTCACCCAAGCGCTTCTGTGTATAGGCGTGTGCTTAGGTGTAAGTGGAAAGGATTTGTATAGGTGCAAGTTTGGTACGACGTACAAATTTTAGAATAAATAACATTCAATTTCGTCATATTATGTTTTGTTTTGGAGGAATAAGCGGACAGTCTTTTTGCAGTTATGATAAGATAAATTAAATACTGGACCTTTTTTATTCATTTTATTGTAAAGCGATGGGCCTAAGAAATAAAAGAATCTCTTGCTTGATAACCGTGTTTGTGTAATTAAATGGTTAAACAACTTACATGCAAATCTATCTAAGACTCAATTCAGTAAACCAACATTATTAAGCCTAATGGCTAAGGCATCGGTTTCGCAATCGTGAGGTCGCGGGTTCTAATCCTACCTATTAAACTACCGTCGTGAGCCCACTCCTAACACAAGCTATTGTGCTTAGCTGGAGGTTAAAAGGCTCAGTTGGGACCATAATCCCACATTGCTAATTATCTTTTTAACAAAAAGAAAAAAAAAACCCTAGGGCCTTGTTTATGACGACAACACCATAAATGAAACATCGCACATCAAATATGGCATTTTACTCTTTATGAGAATAAATCTATAAATATATATACTACGTCATACTGCTGCAGCTGTGGACTCTGTGGTCCTGTGTAAACTAAAAAGTCAACTGTCAAATTATCGGCGTAATTGTCATACCAAACGCCAGCACATTTGTTTACACAGCCAACTGACGTCATAACCACAGAGAAATATGGCGTCCACTGCGTCCAGCGTTTTCGTCAAATTACGCGGGAAATTTGAAAATGTAAAATTGAAATGCATTTTGACGTGACAACGTCTTATAATTCGATGGAGCCGGCTGAACGCACGAAAAAATGTGACTCATGAGGCGTTACCTTGCTCTGAGGCGTTCCATTTAAGTGCAAGCGATAGCGCGGAACAAGCGACAAAGAGGCACAATCGGCCTCCGCGTTCGGCAGCGTTCGACAACTGTCTCTCTCCTACTTGAGTGAGCGATGCGTCCGCGTGGACAGCTGCTATACAATAATACTGGGTGGCGCAAAAGTACTGGCACTAAAGAAAATACTTTTTTTTTTTTATATGACATTTTCTGTCATTCTGTTGTTGAAAATTGATAGTGAACAAATGTAAAATACACTGAAAATAAACATGGACCGTTTTACTCCCCAAGAACGTGGAATAATTGTGTCAATGTTCTTACGGAATAATTCATCAGTGATAAGAACACAACGTGAATTTCGTCGACGATTTCCCCACCGTCCGGCACCGATTGGTCGCACAATTCGACGCTTTACCACACGCCTTGAAGCAACTGGCTCAACATTGGAAAGACCTAAGTCTGGGAGACCAAGAACAGGCCGTTCAGCTGAAAATATCGATGCTGTGCGCGAAGATGTGGAAGAGTGTCCAGAAACATCAACGAGGCGACGTGCCACGCAATTGGGCATTTCCAGACGGACCCTGCAGCGTATTTTGGTGAAAGACTTAAAGATGTTCCCGTATAAAACTCAAATGACTCATCAGCTGCTGCCTGCTGACCACCGAGCTCGTCTAGATTACTGCCAGCGCGTCATAAACCTCAACCTTGAAGAGGATGATTTTCCTTCAAAATTGGTTATGAGTGACGAAGCGCATTTCCATCTCTCAGGGCATGTCAATAAGCAGAATACTCGGTTCTGGGGCACTGATAATCCGCGCATTATTCAAGAAACACCTCTACACCCACTAAAAGTTACTGTATGGTGTGGCATCTGTGTTGACAGAGTGATCGGACCCTATTTTTTCGAAGACGCTGGAGGCAATGCGATAACTGTCACTGGAGAACGCTACAGAACCATGTTACGTGAGTTTTTGATACCCAGTTTGGACGAATTGGGGCTGGAGCACATCTGGTTTCAACAAGACGGCGCTACGGCACACACAGCGCGCGACACTATGGACTTAGTGAGGGACGCTTTTCCAGGCCGAGTTATCTCTCGTTTTGGCGATTTGCCTTGGCCTGCAAGATCACCCGATCTGACCAGTCCAGACTTCTTTCTTTGGGGTTTTTTGAAATCTCGGGTGTATGTGAACAAGCCACAGACTCTCGCAGCTCTAAAAGAAAACATTCGTCAAGAAATAACGAACATATCGCAGGAAGTGTTACGGCAAGTTATGCAAAATGTCATAAATAGGGCTCAAATGTGTATCAACTCTGGAGGTCACCATTTAAAAGACATCATCTTTAAATCCTAATGGTACGAAATTTAATGGCACAAATATACATTTAAAAAAATCTAAATCTAGTTTTCTAATTTAGAAAAAATGTTATAGCTGAACCAAATAGGGTCTTTACTTTTGCGCCACCCAGTATATTTACATGTTTTCGCAAAAACTATGTACATTGTAAAAATAAATAAATAAAAATTGACATAATTGTATTTATGCGTACAAATAAATGTAACTTGATCAATTCAATTGTGATTTCCATTTACCTCCTTCTCTATATCCATACAAAATATCTATCAAACAAATAAAATTAAAATTTTCTTTTGAAAAATTAAACCATTCCATCAGTATTTTCTTATAACGTTGTCACGTTCAACTATCGTCAGTAAACCGATTTTAATGACACTTATCGATTGAATAAATATATTATGGTTTTTTTAGTGGCTAATTACCACTATAGAATTTAATTGAGACACTTTTCAAAAATGGGTGTACAATATGTACACCCATTTTTGAAATCCATTCTAGGTATAATGTATAATACTTTTTTCCAAAAAAATATTACCGACTTCTAAAATCAATACAAGGCAACTAAAAAGCAATAAATAAAATACCAAGAATAACAAAAACAAATTAAACATTTTGAAAGTGGTGCCACGAAATAGTAGTCTTATGTTAATTCGGGACCAACTGCAAAGAAAAAACAAGTGTGTATCTATCTTAGTGGGTGCAAATGCCACACTGTCCCCACCGTCTTTCCCGGACGGTGGGGTGCTTGTCAGGAATTTTCCAGCCAAACTTAAAAAAAGAGCTGTACCAATTATAAATTTAAAAAGACACAGTCGATGTAGATAAAAACGGTATATTGACCCAATACAGAACATAAAATTATTTAATTAACGCAGTCTATTGGGTATAATATTTTCATTAAAAGAAGAGAAGAAGAGATTTCACGTAAGAAGTATTTTTATGTGAACAGTTTCGACACCACGCAGCGAAACACGACGCCACCGGCCGCGTGCTTAACTTTGTGTTTACTTTTTAACTGTAATAACATTGATAATGAAATAGGTATTAGTTTATTAAGTTTTTTATATAGGTACATATGTACCTTAGTAGTCCGAAATAAAGAAATACCTATTATTATTATTATTATTACAAGTGCTCTCCCATGAAATGGAAATATTTACTGTTTTTAAAATTGCATTTACAGAATATTAAAGTTATGTAAAATGTTTGCTATTTCGTTCGTACAACCTGCACAATAATTGTAAGTAATTTACAGGTAAACCTATAATTAGCTTATCTACAATGTTTTACCATATGCTTTTGTACATATTTTGTAACGCTGTTGGTTTTGTTAATAAATAAAATAAAAAAAATACAGGAAATTCGACACAAGCGGAAAGGTTGACTGCAAAACCGACAATAGTTAGAATTGATATTCGCTTGTTTAAATACTAAGTATCCGTATAAAATTATACTAGTGAGTACTTAGGTAAGTATTTGAGGAAAAATTAAATCCGAATAGTACCTACTTATATCATGACACCTAGAACAGGCAGGTACCTACATATAGCCAAGTGTTAATTGATAAAATGTGGGTAGTTAATTTGAAAATATAGCACATAGCTGACCCGCGCATCTTCGTTTGCATCGTTTTTACAACTTTTTTCATTGATGCTTCGCTCGCAATGGTCGTAGCGTGATGTTAATAGCATTTGACACTCACAAATAACGTGACTTTCTATTGGTAAAAGAATTTTCAAAATCGGTTCAGTAGATCCAGAGATTAACCCCTTACAACCTCAAACTTTACCTCTTTAAAATATTAGTAGGTATTTAAGTATTGAAGTACTTATGCAAATTGATATTAAACAAATAATAACAATAATAGAATTGATTTCAGATTTTTCATCCATATTGGTTAGTATTACATATGACTTACAATACAAACTATGTTAGTAACATTAGTTTATTTTTTAAATTCAAATTCATATTAATTCAATTATTTCAATTATAAAATTTAATTCATATACCTGCCGCCACTTCGCCTACCAGGTATACAAACATGTGCACGGGTCCAATGCCACATGAACGGGCAGTCAGGCCTATCCACAATCGTTTTCAGGATACTGTTGGTGCTCCCACTTAACCGGCACATCAGGGATGCAGTTCTCTTACTCTGCAAATATCCCCGACGCGCTACAGAAACGTGGGAGCCTCATCATAAACCAACATTGTTATATTGAATGCGAAGAACGCTGTAAGCCCTCTGCGTGTAACTGACCCACAGGCTGCAAGTGTATGGTGTAAAGTGTCTGACAATACGCTGTAAACAGTGTGATTTTCATTTCTTGTGAACATCGTGCAAACCTGCGAGCCAGCATATTACATCGGACTGCCAACGCTCTCCGCTCTCTCTCGATGTCCTCGTCATCCTTCTGGTCTTCCCTTACAATATGGCCTAGATATTTAAATTTTGACACTTTATTTAATGTAATGCCATTAATGTAAACGGGCGGGACAATCTCAGGCTTTTTAGACCCTACCCTAAACACCATAGTTACACTTTTATTTTTATTGAATTGAAGACCGTTGCTCTCGCTTAAGCCTAAACGTTGACGAAGAGCATTAATCGAGAGTACTACTGAGCTCCTCCATCAACCGATTGATGTATAAGTTAAAGAGGAGAGGTCAGGACACTCTGTCTCACCCCACACTCCAACCCCTAGCCTTCAGAAACCGCCCCCTCCCGTCTGACCTGGTTTATCTGGTGATCGTACCAGTATCCGAAAAGCCGTAAGTAGGTACTAGCTCATCAGGTAGGCCCTGTTCACGCATTTTTGCCCATAATCAACCAGGTCCAGGAAGGCAGCATAAACAGGTGTATTTCTGTTGGTGTAATACCTGACAGTGTGCTTATGCGCAAGTATAGCAGCTTCTGTAGACAGTCCTGTTAAGAAACCGAATTGCACATCGTACTATAATCTGTATAACTAAACGTCAAGCACTTTTGCCGTGATGGTCGCTAGCGAAATCGGTCTTTAATTTTCCTTGTCGGAATTTTCACTCATCCTATTTTTAACTATACATCGGTATGACTATCGTTCTCATTAAATCAACCGGCATAATATACGAGTGATTTACACACATTTGTACAACATAGCCAGAAAATGGCCAGAACTCTTGGGAGATGTGGACCCGGCATGGCGGCATGTTGAAAATGTTTTACGCTCAGACTGTCAATGTATATTGATGTTTAGTTTTTTTTTAAACTTTAAAAACGTATAAAACGGTATTTTTAACTTCGTATTTTATTTCTATAACACGATTACAATAATTCACATGCTCTTTGACCATGATGAATTGTATTTAGAGGCATTTTGGCGTTTACAAGCGTTTATACTTCTGTAACAAATCTAGCCGGAGTAAATTAAATAGGTAGGTAGCCAAAAACCGTAATAAAAGTATAGGCCTCGGTCAAGGAAAGGAAATTGGTTGAAGTATTTGTAATACATGCTCAACATGTATTTCTATTTTATAATTTTTCAATAACTTTCTTTTTTTCCGTTTTTTATTTGCGTTTTGTTTTTACTTTTGTGTCAATTGAACATAAACCTTCAAAATGGCAGAATTTGTTTGTCCATTTGATAATTTGACATAAGACGTTTTTCTCTAGTTGCTTGAAAGAGGTTATTAATTTATTTACAATCATTTTTAAATGAAAAGAATGGTTTCTCTAAGAAAATATATAGGTAAGAGATGCATTATTTACCAAATATCTGAAATTTTAAATATTATGTACTTTAATGATCGAAGAACAAACAAAATCCAATTTTTTCCAACAAATTACTCCATATTTTTCTGAAATGAAATGAAACTTGTATTCTAGCGTTATGGCCGGTAACCATTGATCGTAACTCAATGCCGGTAGCAATACTACCATTGAAACTTCAAATCTGGATACTCAATGCCACCACAGTGTCACCAGTGGTCTCAGCCATGGGTCTTCTTTGTGGGTCAAGTGTCAGTTATTCTTCAGTGAAATAGTTATGTTATCACATCACTGTGTTTCGGGTGAAGGGAACTGTAACAAGTGTTACTGAGCAAATTAGACTTATCAACTAATGTCTCCAATGAGGAGTGTGGTGCGAGTGACATTCAGATCTTTGCCAAACCTCCTCGTCTCCTCATTTTGTAGTATTAAAAAAACATATATTTATTTATATTATACTATTCTTTTTTTAACTTTTTGACCGTCATTAGGTCTTTGGACGTCAAATTTTAAAATGTGCTTACAACACCTCCAACGACATGGCACATCTAAAAAAATCCCTTGTTTAACATTGTTAAATGGACGTCCATAGACATCCGTGGCGGTTAATAATAATAATAATAATAATAATACCTAGGGACAACTCACACAACGCTATCTGATCCCAAACTAAGCAGAGCTTGTACTATGGAAACCAGACAACTGATAAACATACTTATATAAATGGGTTATATTAATGGGTTAAATATGTTTATAATTTTCAGACATTGGTGCTAATTTAACCGACCATATGTACCAAGGAAGCTACCATGGTTCGAAGAAGCATGATCCTGATTTAGATACAGTACTCGCTCGCAGCTGGGCAGGAGGCTTAGAGAAAATGATTATAACTGGTGGCAACTTGGCTGATAGCAAAACTGCATTACAGTTAGCACAAACAGATTGTAAGATTTATTTTATAGTATTGTTTCCCTACCAATATTATAAATCTGAAAGTTTGTTATAATGGATAGTTGTTTGTTGCTGTTGATTGCAAAAAGATCAGACACGGATAAGGGGGTGCCAAAAGTGCCGAACAGACTCAACCAAACAACCTATATTTTTGGAAAATTTGAGAATTTTGCCACTGGATCGGATTGTTTAGGTGGGCAATTGCCCTCCCCTCTCAATGGTGGGAGAAATGGCGCACCAGTGTTGAATCAAATGCACGCCCCCACCCATGTGGGTGACTCACACTTGACCGGTTGAGTCCCCCAGCGCCAACAAAGCTACCTTAGTGCCAGCACAAAGTTCTGGATCCGCACCAGATTTTGATGGAACTTGACAGTAATGTAGTTTATACATTAGAATAGCACATAGGCTATTAAAATCACACATGATGTATATGAAACCATGTGGAAAAATTATTTAAAAATTAGAGGCGGATAGGCAGTTGCACTAGGTGAACTAAACTATTCCCCAAAAGACACCCTCAGCACCATCTAGCCATGGGCATTTTGGACTGACCTGTTGGCTTAGTGCTTAGTGATTTGACTGCTAGCCGGTGATTGTGGGTTCGATCCCCACACAGGATAAAATTTTGTGTAATTGACAAAGGTTTATTCTGTGTCTGGGTGTAAAATATCTATAATATGAATGTATTTAGAAATATATAAGAAGCTGTGCCCCGCGGTTTATTAGCCTATGTGTTAATCCAGGGTGTCAGCTAACTCCATACCAAATTTAATTAAAATCGCTCCAGCCGTTTAGATGTGAAGAAGTAACAAACATACACACTCACACACAAACTTTCGCCTTTATAATATATACACATATATACTGTGATGTATATCAGTGTCTTGTTGCCATAGTACAATCTCTGTATAGTTTAGGATTAGATGGCGTTGTATGAGTTGTTTTTTGATATTTGATATTATTATTTCTTAACATATTTCTGTGCCCTCAATGAAAAGTGGGATCCTTAAACACCATATAAAAAGGCTAATGGTCAGATGTCTATACAAGATTTTAAAAGTAGCTAGGTAACTAGCAGTAACAGTAATACTTTTGATTGAAAATTCAAACAAATATGTTAATATACAATAAGTACCCAATAATATTAAAAACGCCGAAAATAATATTATATTTAACTATATGCTCGGGGCTCCACCAGCGTGGATGCCAGATTGTTACCAAAATATTTTAACGTAAAAGTTTCATACTAACTAACTTTGCAATTTTCAAGAACCCTTTCTTAGTGCTCCCCTATATTATAAAAGGAACCCCTGTGCAAAATTTCAAGTTTCTAACCCTCATTCAAAAATGTTACTACTCATTTTCAGAATACCTAACTAATACCTAAATGTTATACCTACCTATCTACTTTTAGTTCCTACTGACCTATTGCAATAATTATAATAATGTTTATATAATAATGTAAATTATTTTATATATAACACACTAAGTCTCATAGACCTGAGTATTAGTAAAGTGTGTTATATAATATAATATGTTACATTAATTTTAAGTTTGTTTGAAATAGGCGCTAATTTTGTAAAGTATTCTATCCTTAAATATAACATCTGCATATACACTTAGTTGCAATAAATGATTTGATTTTGATGATTGAAACCAACATTTACGGGAATTAAGGCGCATAACGGTTGCACCGGCCGTGGTCGAAACGTCAAGCAATTTTAAGGTAAACAATTCGCGTTAATTCCCGTATAATAAATAGTTATAGATTGAAGGAAATTTAACAAAGCTAATATTTATTTTTTGTGTTCCCTAAAAATGGGCAAAAAAATTATTTGTTAGCTAAGCACCACAACCATACCTATTGGTGTTATGTTAAGTCACTTGTGCTGGCATATACCTAACCCGATTTTCTTTAAGTCAGGGTATAATGTTAAACATTTATGTTTATATATTACAGCTCGCCTTTTTACAACTGTAGGATGCCATCCTACCAGATGTAATGATTTTATAGAAAATCCAGAGGGTTATTTGCAAGACCTTAGAACACTCATTTCAGAAAACCGGGACAAAGTAGTGGCTATAGGAGAGTGTGGACTAGACTATGACAGATTGAACTTCTGCACAAAAGAAGTCCAATTAAAGTAAGTTTTTTATTGCACTATGAAAATTTTGACAATGTCACAGAATTGAGCTGTGGTTATTTTACTGCATTTCATAGGTGTATGTTTATTGGTCAGGGTCAAGCATCTTCTCCCCTTGAAACTGGAAGAACCCCCCTTCTCCTAAAATAATCCTGGGTACACCTATGATAAATAGGGAAAGATAAAAGCAGTGGTAGCTAGTGTTGTAAAAAAGCTCGAGTCGGCGCTTAAACGCTTGAGTCGACGCTCAAGCAGATTGCTAATGCTCAAGTCGGGACTCGACTGAAGCGCTCGACGCTCGAGCAGTGGCTTGAGCGTTATAGTGAAAAAGCATTTTCCGAGCACCGGACTCAGCGCTCGGCTCGAGCTTGAGCGCGCGTTTAGATTACATAGCTAGGGAAACTGTAAAAAATGATAGTATAATTGAAATAAGAGAATTCAGTTTTATTTTTAATGATCTTTTATATTATAATAGTAGAAAAATACTTATTTATTAATAGTATACAATATGCGTATGCCATATGATCTACGCCATAAGGCCCAAATTAAATTACAAGTGTGGTTTAGTTGAACTTGCTGTACAATTCCTGACTACCTAATGATCTTTCTGAGCAATTAAGTTAAATTAAATACCTTCCTAAAATCATAACACACCTTTTCAACACTATAATTTTTTTAACCATGAGGAAAGGCACATACTGGCCTGTATATTTTCGTTACTAAGTCTGTTCCTTCTTTTAGTTATGATAAGGCCAGCTTTTGAAAATGCCACTTCGCTTGGCACACTCGTGCTTGGAACAGATAAAATATCGAAAGCCAGTTTAGTTAAGTTGGGCAATGTACAGTGAAATTAGTCTCGAGAAATTTTTGCATATGTAGTGGTGTGTATGTTACTTAGATATTAGAGCGCGTTTCCACTATATCGTTCTGGCCCTTACAAAAATGTTTCAATATCAATTTTTCAACATTACTATTTAATTTAATACTTATCCCTAGCAACACTCTGATTTTTGTTTTCAATAAAAACAAGTTTTTATTTTAAAGAAAAAGGTTTTGACTTTATTAAAAAAAATATGTCATTCAATTTCACGTCCTTGAGCAAACGACAAGGCGACTACCGTGAAACAATAAAATATCGTGTCGTTCTTTAGATGATAGTAGTTTAGCTATAGGTAAAAAGTTTTGACCATAATAATTACGAAACAAAACAAATAAATAAATCGTCACTTGATAGTGGAAAGTGGAAACACGCACAAAACCAGAATAAACCAGTTTACTCTGTCCGCAGGTGCCACGTGCAGTCTGACGTCAGTCGCTTGATACCGTTAGAACATAAAGCACGCATTTCATTAAAAAATTATAATTATTAGATACGTAGTAGTTTCATTGTGAAATTTTGTATTTGTTGATTGTTGTTATTGTTTGTTATTATTGTTAAAATATTTGTTGAAGTGTTTAATTTCAAGTGTGTAAGTGTTGTAACTTTATATTGATAATTCAAAATGGCTCCAGTGTTAAAACATGGTCGAGGCAAGCCTTTGACTTCTCAAACTAAGGAAGTTTTGTACTGTTTGTACAAATATTTCGAAAATGAGTGTAATAACAACCCGAGCAGTATTATGACCCCCACTCAATTAGTTGCTAAATCAACAGGAATTTCAATAGCATCCGTCAGAAAGGTAGTATCAGAAAGCAAATGTCGTCCTTCAGATCAGGAAGTAACATTTAAATCTCCTAAAAAGAAACCGAATCGTAAACCTACAATAGTAATCGATAACTTTGATCAGCAAGTTATCAGAAGAACAATTCATGACTTCCACATCACAAATAAAGAAGTTCCCACTTTAAAAACTTTGCACTCAAAATTGAAAGAAGATATCGATTATAAAGGTTGTGTCAGCACGTTACGAAAACACGTCATGTCATTAGGTTTTAATTGGAAGCAAACAGAAGATAACCGGAAACTTCTTATGGAAAAACACGAAATTAGATACTTGCGAATTAATTATTTGATGAAAATTGCTGAATATCGTGAACAACGCCGACCAATTGTTTACACCGACGAAACATATATACATACATCACATACCCTCTCGAAATCTTGGTCAGATGGAAGCACTTCAGGTTTGAAGCAACATATATCGAAAGGCAACCGCTTAATCATTGTTCATGCCGGTGGTATCGATGGCTTTATACCAAATGCATTGCTTATGTTTAAAGCCGACCAAAAAAGTGGAGATTACCACAACAATATGAACTATGACAACTATTCAAGGTGGATTCAAACTCAATTAATACCCAACTTACAACCAAATAGTGTTGTTGTTGTTGACAACGCACCATATCATAACTCAATACAAAATCCTGCACCGAATAGTAATTCTAGAAAACAGCAAATGATAGACTGGCTGACATTTCGAAACATTGAGCATTCATCCACGTTGCTTAAGCCTCAATTATATGAACTGATTCTGCAAAACAAGGCGAGATTTATAGAGTACAAGATAGACGAAATATTACGACAGCACGGTCATACTGTGCTGCGTTTACCACCATACCATCCGGAGTTTAATCCTATAGAAAATATATGGGGGATAGTGAAAACATATGTCGCAAAAAAGAATGTCGCAATGAATATGAAGGTTATAATGTCATTAGCTGAAGAAAAAATGAACGCCATAACTGTAGAGGAATGGAGAAAAGTTTGTTTGCATGCTATTGAGGAGGAAAGCAAATATCAGGGTAGAGACGCAGCTTTAGACACAATATCAGAACGAATCATAATTAATTTAAATAATTCATCTGATGAAAGCGAGGATGGGGATGATTGTGATATGCCTGGGGTTGATGAATTATTAGAATAAAACATTTATGGCCGGAGAACACCTAATTCATACACGTCTTCACTGAAGTGAAAACCGGCATTCAATGCTTGTAATGTTTGGAACTGGCTTGTCTGCCTCATACAGTTCCATAGATTACAATGCGGTGGATACACATTTTCACGACCGTATTAGTACGTAGTGCGTATGCGTAGACGTGCACGCATTTGGTGTGCTCCAGCCACAAACGTATATTACCTTTAAAACAATAAAAACTAAAAATAAAATGTTGTTTTTTTTATTTGCTGACCATACACTACTACAAACGCAAAAATTTCTTCAAGCTAATTTACCTGTAGTTTGCTTATTTTTCCACCACAACATCACATCTGTATTCTCAGGTTCAATGGATAAATTTAAATAACTATCAATCTCATCTATAGAGCTTCTATCGGATTGTTGTTTATATATTGAAGAAAAGAATGATTTTCTGGTCTGAATTTCAGGTTCTTGATTTTTTATCCTATCTTCACGAGAAGGTGAGGCATAATATTCATTTTGATACATTTGTTTTAATTTTCTTAATGGTTTCGTATTGCTTTTATTCATGAAATAATTATTATTCAGACGCGGATCTAATATGGTAGCTATTTCTGCAAGATCAGTTTTTATCAGTGAAGAGTATTCATTTAATTTCGTAATCATAGCGTTTACGGAATTTTGTAATAAATTTACATTTCGAAATTGTTGCATGTGATCCAACAACGAGTCCATGACGGGAATAACATAATATATACTAGGATATTCATGTATAGATAACATTACCGTGGCTTCATAGAATGGCTGTAAAAAATCAATCAATACTTTTACATTATTCCAGTCTTGAATGGCGTATTCATTGAATTCTATTTTTTCAGAACAAATGAAGTCCAAAACAGTTTTCATTGAGAAAGCTCTTTCTAACATAAGAAAAGTAAAATTCCAACGTGTTGGAACATCTTTTATGAGGTCTAATTTCTTGACATTTAGTGAAACACAGCATTCTTCGTATGTTTGCTTTCTTTTAGGCGATAAAGTTATAAATTTCACTTGCTTGGATACTGCAGATATGGTCGAGTCAGCTTCATCTAGACCTTTCTTAACCACCAAATTTAATACATGGGCCAGGCATCTTACATGTAATATATCCTTATATTCTTCATGAAACAGTTTTAGAAGCCGGATACATTTTGTGTTTGTTGTATCGTTGTCAGTAGTAATGGAGATTATTTTATCCTTCAGCGAATAATCAGAAAATATTTGCGTAATCTTCAACAAGACTTGCTCACTTTTATGAGGATATGGTATAAGATCAAATTCAACCACTATAGAATTCAGCTGCCCCTCATTGTTTACAAAATGTGCAGTTACTACTATGTAAGGCTTATTCGTAAGTGACGTCCAGAAATCAAAAGTCAGGGAAACTTTATATTTTAAGGACTTGATCAAATTAATAACATCTTTTTTTTTCTCCTTGTACAAGCTTTGAATTCCTTTGGTTAATTTGTAACGACTTGGTAGGGTATAATTTCCATTTAAAACATATATAAGCTTTTGAAAATGTTCCTCTTCAACGATATGAAATGAATGATTACCATGAATCACAAAATTTTTCAGAAAATTGTCATAGTCCGAGTTTCATAAATAAGTTTTATGTTTCTCTATGCAACTATTGTTTCGTCGGCGTGGAGTGGATGTACTGGCATTACTGGCAACGCTAGCATCTGGATCCGTAGATTCAGTGGTCGTCGTATGCCGTGTTGTATGTTTTTTTAGTATAGATGTAGATGTTTTCTGTGAAAAACCTTTATTGCAGATTTTGCACGTAACACGACCCGCCATTATTTGAAAATGATCCCATTTCCAACTCTTCCGAGTATTATTGTTATCACGATGAGATAAATCTGTTGACTCCGCACTTAATTCCATCATATTATCTTGCTCATGTTCACTGCTACTACTAACAATATCGCAATCGTTTTCCATGTTATAAATTCAAAACAACAAGCAAAATAATAAAAAATACACAATATATAATTGTTTCTGCTTGTTCACTCGCAGGACTTGCTTATACGACCAAAGTCAAAAGATAAGTAATACTCACCGTACCTACCGCCAGCCACAACTCCTAACGTTTTTATTTATCACAATTTTTTCATCTACCCGCATTTAAAAATTATAACGCTTGAACGCTTGAGCGCATAACTCGAGCATGAAAGTCTGAACTCTCAACGCTCGCAAGCCTTAAACGCTCAAGCGTTTAACGCTCGAGTCTAAAACGCTCCAAAGCGTCGACTCAGCGTTTAACGCTCGACGCTCAGCGCTCATTTTTACAACACTAGTGGTAGCCTTGTGGCAAAGGCATTGGATCACAATTGTGGGTTCGAATACCACCAATTAGTTACCAGATAAGCTTAGGTGGGTTCACTTTGGTAGTGCTGAAGTGAACCCACCTAAGCTTATCTGGGGAGGTTAACAGGCTTGCTAGTAATGTGTGACCAAAAATCCCACGTTACCTGACGGACTCATAAACTGCATCAAAGTTCAGGTTTACTCTAAAAGGATTTTTTTATAAAAGTATGCAAACTTTTTAGATTAAATTATATAAATATGGAAAGACTGGCTCTTAATCTTAAAAAAAAATTAAATTTAAAAATAGAACTGCGGTAAAACAAATGAATATAGCCGGGAAAAGAAAATTTACTCGTAGTATCAGATTTGCGTGTTATTTATAGCAAAGTTTTAAATTAATTCTCATTGATTTTTTTTGTTTGGTCAATTGAATTATTGTTACCAGCATAATTGTTGGGTTAGTTTTTTAACACATCGAGAGTTTTTGAACCATAATATGGATACTTCGTCCGAACAAGCGGCACAAATTGTAGCATTGGTGCGGGAGGGCTTGGATCAACGAACGATTGGTAGAAATTTAAATTTAAACCAGTCTACGGTTTGTAGAATATACAGAAGGTTTGTAGAGACAGGTTCTTACAGGAGGAGACGTGGTACAGGCAGAACTCGAGCAACCACAGGTCGTGATGACCGATTTATTGTTACAACTTCCCTGCGAAATCGTTTCCTCACGTCAGTTAACATCAAAACCGAGCTTAATGAAGTGCGTGGAAAAAACGTGTGTGCACGAACAATAAGAAGAAGGTTAAAGGAAGCGGCTATCACCCCTTTTAGACCAGCAAATGGTCCAAAGTTGTCTGCAGCTCACAGACAAGCTCGCTTAAGATTTGCGCGTCATCACCTGAATTGGACAGAAGAGCAGTGGGCCTCTGTATTGTTCACGGACGAGTGTAGGACATGTTTATATGGTGCAGATGGTCGCAGAAGAGTCTATCGTCGACGTGGGGAGCGATATGCTCAAAGTTGCATTGAGGAGCGTGTTCCTTTTGGAGGCGGTTCATGTATGGTCTGGGGTGGCATATCGATGAACGGGCGAACAGAACTTGTGTTCATAGACATGGTCCGTCAAAACGGTAATAGAGGGGGTTTGACAGCACATCGCTACATAACAGAGATATTAGAAGATCACGTGGTGCCTTACATGGGATTCATAGGCGAAAATTTTACTTTAATGCAGGATAATGCCCGGCCGCATGCAGCTGCACAAGTTCAACATTATTGCGAAGAGGTTGGGATACGTACAATGAATTGGCCAGCACGCAGCCCGGATCTTAATCCCATCGAGCATGTTTGGGACAATTTAAAAAGAGCTGTATATGCGAGAAACCCTTCGCCTACGACAGTGGCAGCACTAAGAACAGCACTTTCAGAAGAATGGGACAATATTCCGCAAGATCTTTTAAAAACCCTTATAAAATCTATGCGGAACCGATTAGAATCCGTAATAAGGGCACGTGGGGGTAATACACCTTATTAAAACACAAATAAACCCTTGCATAAAGTTTGTGTCTATTGTTAAAACCAATTTTTTAATTAAACAATTTTTCCTTAAACTTCTGTTTTTTCTTCAAAAAAGGTCTTAAGGTCCTTTCCAGTACATAAACTTAAACTTAAAGATATGATCCTACGCTGTTTTAAAGTTCACGAACCAATCTAGAGGTTTCAATTTAAATCTGTATAGAAAGTTTGCATACTTGGTTAAAATATTTATTTCAAAGTCGTCTATTACTTTGATGCAGTTTATAAGTCCGTCAGTGTAGTTATCTTTAAAAAAAAAATACGTTGCCATATTAACTTTATACAATCCCTTTTACAATTTTACTTAAATTAAAGATATCGCTCCCCAAAACGGTTTATGGCCGTGGCACTCTGAAAAATTATCCTTGATATACCTATGTAGTAATGTTTCAGATATTTTGAATATCAGTTGCAGTTAAGCAGTGAGTTTGGTTTACCATTGTTCCTACACTGTCGCGAGGCTGCTGAAGACTTAGTACAAATACTGCAACGCAATCAGGACAGTGTCATTGGAGGTGTCGTACACTCCTTCGATGGCACTGAGGACAGTCTGCAAAGCATACTGGCGCTTGGAATGTATATAGGAATCAATGGATGGTTAGTCCTTTAACATTATTTATGTTCTTTTTAACTCCCGCATGTGCGCAGCCCGGGCCTGGCATGACTGATGTAGCGAGATGAGTGTAAAATAAATCTTATAATTTCATCAAACTAACAATTTTTTTTAATTAAAAATTTATTTTCTGAAATATTTAGACCTTAATTATCCAAACTAAATGGGACTGAGACTAGTTCGGATAATCGAGGTTCAATATTTGAGAAAATTTGTTTTAGACAAGATGAGGTCTGAAACAAGATCAAACAAAAACACCTTTTTACATAAAAACGGTACAGTATGTACATACATACAGAACGATCAACGTAACTTGACCGGATTGAAGTTAGGTTTTTAACACTTTTGCGCATGTCATAGAGATGCGACCCTAAAATTACTTACGAAAACGATTAATTATGTTTAAATTTACAACAGTTACAGTAAATACTAAAGAAACTTTGAAAAACAATTTCTTTACGAAAATAATGAAAAAAAACATGAGTTAGTAATACTAATTAAGACAATGTAATGCGTAATCGCATTTCTAATTCTCTTGGTTTAGTTACCGCCCCCCGCTTCCTGTCACCATTTACTTCCAAAAAATGCATCTGCGCAACCACTTGTCGCCTACTTCAGTCCGGCCTAGTTACGTTGATCCAACTGTACAATAATAACCGATGTAACAATTAACTTTTATCACAGCTGTGTATTGTCAAGTATTAAAATTTTAAAAAAAATGTTGCTAACTGACTTTTTTAGTATTACAGTCATAAACATGTTATCTATTTTTGAAATGCTTAAGATAAGGCCTTTAATATGATACCCATATTGCAGTATTCAAAACAACTTTATTTTTCACACGTCTTTATTTTGACATCTCACAGCCGTCATGTTTGTTTTTTCAAAAGTCACCTAACTAAGAACACTTGCTAACGACGTCCTAATTGTGTAAATCCGTTCAGTGGATTGTGAGATATCAGGGAATAAAGAATATTACATACATACACGCAAGATACGCGCGAAAAACATAACCATTCTTCACAGTTGGGTAAATAGCGTGTGTTATCTCCGTAAGCGGACTAATAACGTTCGATGAATCAAAAAGGCCAATAAGCGTAGCACAACAAATTCGCGCCAATGTTTGGGTAATTGAGTGTTCGGATAAATTTAGTCAGCGTTCATATAATTGAGAGTTCGGATAATCGAGGTTCGGAAATCGGGTAATTGAGGTTTACCTACTTATATATTTTCTGTGTATGTATTTCTAGTGTATGTATTATCTGGTATGTATATATATATATTATATGTATTTATTTAGGTATATTTTATGATTTTGAAATAACATACGTTTATGTATGTAAGTATGTACTTACTGTTTATTTATACATATGGTTCAATTTCTATTTTTTCTTTTTTTTTTTTCTTTTATTGTTACACTTCCGACTACTTTTATAAGTTTATCTTTCTACTATCTAGAGCTCAAAGGTTTGCTGGTAGAAAACTCAATTTTGAGTTAAGCTCGCCTTTGTACATATTTACTTTTATTTTGTATTTATTGTTTGTATATATTTTTTTTCTGTGTACAATAAAGAATTTGAATTTGAATTTGAATATTTTAGAAAATTAGTTTTGAAATTAACACTTAAAGGTTGTTGAAAATAACATAAAATGTGTATCTGTAAATCGCATTGTAGCTCCCAAACTGATGTTTGTTCCAGTCCAAAACCGGTTTAAGTACCTACAATAATAGCATTTTTGGAAGATTTTTTTTTAAAGTCCAGACCCAGGAATCGAACACTCCCGTAAGCCAAACTGGGGCCGGAATCGAACCACCAAATTTTGACCTCAAATTTTCCTGTCCTTTCATGCTTCTATCTTCCAAAAATGCAATTATTGTGGTGTGGCTTTTTGTTATTACGAAGCATTTTAACAAATTATGATGTCGCAGGCCGAATATTGAAGTAATTTTAAAATTGTTAAAATGCTCTCTGTAACGAAGCAATAACAAAAGCCGTGATAGTTCTTTAACTACCGACTAGATGGCGCACGCGAGGGCCCAAGCTCGCGAGCATCAAGGGATAGATAAGTTTGAGGTCTAGTAACATAGTCCAGATAGGTGGTTCGCTTCTGGCCCCGGTTTGGCTACAGAAGTCTCGGGTTCGATTCCTGGGTCTGGGCTACAAATTTTTCTATCTTTCAAAAATGCAATTGTTGTGTTCTTAGTTTTGTTTGACATAGTTATTTTGAAGATATTCAACTTTTAGTTTTACATATCTCAAGTAAAATAATATTTTGTATAAAACTAGCTCCTGCTTCGAACGGGATCACCCACCATCTATACACATAACATCTATGTATACTTGTATAAACCATCCCAAAGAAATTATAAAACCACATTAAAAACGTAGTTTACAAGATCTAAGCATAGAGACAGCGGGAAGCGACTTTATTTTATACTATGTAAAGATTGGCTAGCCGATCAACGCCATCTAACCTCCTTTTATGCAAACTTTTTATTCATTTCTCTTTATTTACAGTTCTCTAAGAACCGAAGACAGTTTAAAAGTGGTGACAAAAATACCTAGTTATAGGCTAATGATTGAGACGGACTGTCCTTGGTGCGAGGTAAAGCCGACCCATCCTGGCTACACGCATGTGGTCACTAAGTTTCCAACGGTGAAGAAAGAGAAATATACTGCGGGATCCACCAGTTTAGTGAAGGGGAGAAATGAACCAGTCAATATAGTGTGAGTACCTTTAAAACATGGAACAATTTTTTTTTATTATTATTTTATAAAAAAGAAAAAAAAGCAATGCGGGATCGAGCCCGCATTACTAGCAATCTTGTTAACCCCTCCAGCTAAGCTCAAAGGTTTGTGTTCACGTCGGTAGTTTAATGGGTAGGATTCGAACCTGCGACCTCACGATTGCGAGACCGATGCCTTAGCCTTAGGCTACCGCTGCGTGGTGCGATGGTTAAGGACCTAAACCATAAACATTAACCTAAACTTTAGGTTAATGTATGGTGTGGTTTATAGGCGTTCAGAGAGGGGATTTGGATGTTCATTCCCCCTTCCCCCCCTCCCTGTCTGGATACAAAATTGCCAAAAGGAACCTTTTTTGCAATTTTGTATTCAGCCAAATGTGTACTATGTTCTACTGAACATAGTACACATTTGGCTGGTGTTTTCCTTGATAAAACCCACTCACTTTTTATTAAATTACTACCCGAATTTAAAATAAAAATCTTGGGTTCCTAAGGCACATGTCCCACCAACGGCCAGAAAGCGAGCAATGAAGATGATGACTGTCAAGTCAAATCAGTATCTTTTCATGAAATGTCTAAACAGCACACTCTTTACAAAATTGTATGGAATACTAAGGCATGACGTCACAACTCAAGATAAAATCATTCATCATCATCATCATCATCAGCCTATCCCAGTCCACTGCTGGACATAGGCCTCTCCAATTGCACGCCACTTTGTTCTATCTTCGGCTTCTCGCATCCAGCTCCTGCCAGCCGTTTTGCGTATATCATCACTCCACCTGGCTTGAGGGCGTCCTACACTACGTTTGCCAAGCCGCGGTCTCCACTCAAGAACTCGTTTACCCCAACGGTTGTCGGTTCTTCGGCTAATATGGCCAGCCCACTGCCACTTCAACTTGCTAATCCGGTGGGCTATGTCGATAAAATCAATACTTTAAGTATTTGTTTTGATGATTATAAATTCATATAGACGTTAAATAACACATTTATTAAGATCTTATTATGACGTACCTACGTCGTACGTGCCTGATTACTGAAATTAATTTATTTTCATTGTAGTCATCATCCAAATTTTAAACTACTAGCTTTCTCCTGCGGCTCCGCCCGCGTGGATGTCGGTTATCGCGATAAAAACTATCCTATGTCCTTCCTCGGAACTCAAACTATCTCCATACCAAATTTCATCTAAATTGGTTTTGCTGTTCGAGCGTGAAAGCGTAACAGACAGACAGACAGACAGAATTACTTTCACATTTATAATACTAGCTTTCGCCCGCGGCTCCGCCCGCGTGGATGTCGGTTATCGCGATAAAAACTATCCTATGTCCTTCCCCGGGACTTAAACTATCTCCATACCAAATTTCATCTAAATCGGTTTAGCTGTTTGAGCGTGAAAGCGTAACAGACAGACAGACAGACAGACAGAGTTACTTTCACATTTATAATATTAGTATGGATTAGTATGGATTTTCTCGCTCAAGAAACGCACAATAGATGTAGATCCCGTGTAAAATAAAGAGATACATATATTTAGTTGATCGCTGAGTGTTTACATTCTCACTGCCGATGCCGGCGAGACCTCGCCATATACTGTGTCTTTTGTTTACACGGGATGCAGGATCAACATTTATTGCACGTTCCTTGACGTTTCATCAGCGAAAAAATATTTAGTTGCTCGCTACTCTCGTGCGGTGAGACAAATGCCTTAGCAGGCCGAACCCCTATTCCCTTATTTACACAACCGTAACTCAAGATTTATTGAACTATTGATAATATACACATCGGCACTTATTAATGCTTTATTTAAATTGTGGTGGGTTTAGTTTTAAATAACATCCAAATTTTATAGTCCTTCGCACAATTGTTATAAAATCACGTATTAATATATAGCTACCTATTATCGCAAAATAATTACATTATTTTAATTTGTTTTCAGACAAGTGCTCGAGATATTAGCAGCCGTGCGTAAGGAAAATATTGATGAGTTAGCCGCAACTATTTATGATAATACTAATAAGTTATTTTTTAGTAATAAGGTATAATATTGTATCTAAAGTTATATTTGTAAATAAATAAATTACTTTCATACAATCTCAAACGCAAAGTTTTGCAATTATTTACAAAGGTTTAACTAAAATGATTATAAGACGAAGTCTCCCCAAGGCGGTACCGCGGGCATAAGCTAGTATATAAATATACTAGCTGTCCCGCGCAACTTCGTATGCGTAAATTTTCCCCGTTTTTGTAACATTTCTCGTCGCTACTCCGCTCCTATTAGTCGTAGCGCGATATTATATAGCCTATAGCCTTCCTCGATAAATGGGCTATCCAACAAAAAAAGATTTTTTCAAATCGGACCAGTAGTTCCTGAGATTAGCGCGTTTAAACAAACACACAAACAAACTCTTCCGCTTTATAATATTATTAGTATAAATATATAAAAGAAAATCTAATTATGTAATTGCATATTTTTATTTTTAAACTAGCTGTCCCGCGCAACTTCGTATGCGTACATTTTCCTCGTTTTTGCAACATTTTTTATTACTGTTCCGCTCCTATTGGTCGTAGCGCGATGTTATATAGTCTATAGCCTTCCTCGATAAATGGGCTACCCAACAAAATTATTTTTTTCAATTCGGATCAGTAGTTCCTGAGATTGCCGCGTTCAAACAGACAAACTCTTTACCTTTATAAAATTAGTATGGATTGAGATTGAATCCATTTTGTAAGATTAGCAAAATGCATCCTAAATAAAAAAGAATCAATGCAAACGCTGGCAACCGCTTCAAATATTTGAAAATTTTAATGGTATTATTAAACACAAACACTATACTATTTTGCTCATTTGGTCCACTGAAAACACATTTTTAAAAGATTTGAAGTCAGTTGTTCTACTAAACTGTATGTAAATTTTCCATATGACCCTACCAAAAAACAAAAAACAAATTATTCGCACAAAATAGCCGAAACTAAAGAAAGTAACCTAACCTATACAGGGTGTAACAGAAAGGTGTGGTCAAATTTCAGCAGAGGATAGGGCATGTTGTCATTATTGCACCTACCTTGGTGCCATAGCTAGTGGCATTATTATTACATAGTTGTAGCATATTCTTTTTGTCAAAATTCAGTAGTGAAAGGCGTATGGCATAAGAATTATCCCTCCCCTGGTACAAAATTCGATTGGATTATTATGATATAGAACTTTTTAAGTCGTACTTTTTTAAATTAATAACTTTTTCACTCATAAATAAACAAATGAAAAAATGATACATATTTTTTTAGAGTACTCCGATTTTGATAAAATTAGGTATATGCACTCAGTATCATGGGCACATACCAACCCTTGAATATGACCACACCTTTCTGTTACACCCTGTATACACACCTACTTTCTCGAGCGACACAAATAGTCATCGTTCACGGTAGACGTGGGTCCAGAAACATGTTCTGGGGGAATGGGTGTTTTTGACAACACAGGCCAGTAGCTTAATTTCATTGATGCCTCGCGATTGTCTGACTGCCTCTGTGGCGCGGTGGGAGTGTATCCGACTGCTACGCATGAGGTCGTGGGTTCGATTCCCACACGGGACACCACTTTGTGTGAACCACAAATTGTTGTTTCGAGTCTGGGTGTACTTTGTGTCTGTGACTTGTATGTTTGTGTAAAGTCCCCCGCGACACAGGGCTTGTACCCTACAGCGGGTGTCGTCTTTATAAAAAAAAAAAAAAAAAAAAAAAAAGATTAAAAACTCATCAATTTCCTATCAACGCAGACCAAATGTACTCCGCTCTTGAAAATTCATGGGGGACGAGGGAGGCAATTACCCTAACTCTATTTGAATCTTGGACCACTGTTCCGAGAATACATGTCTGTGTGCAGCTCTCAAATGAAGATAGTCTAGTTATCTATAGTTGTGTTGACTAAGGAAGCGGAGTTATCCACACAGTCGCATGCGTCGGGCGCAAACGATTTTTGTCCAAATGGAGATAAACCGGACTTTTGGTCGATAGTAGGTACCAAGGATGTTACGGAGCTTCGACTCCGACTCCGAAAGGTCGGAACTTCCGATTAATTTGACACCTCCGACTCCGACTTCGGTTCCGACACTTTTTTTCGGACGTTTTAATCGGAGGTAGGTATCTAGCGTGCGGCAGCCGCTACTTTAAGCTAATTTATATATCTATAATAAAAGTATGAAGGAAAAATTGTCACGGATTCTCTAGGGATCGCGGGTTCGAGTCCGGCCCGCACAAATTTTTCCTTCAGACAATTAGAAAGAAGAAAGAATGAAAGGAAATAAATAAAACACGAGACAAGAGTAATAACAGACAATATAAAAAGAAAAAAAAACTGAGTGCAATTAATAATTAAAACTTTTCAGATAAATAAGAATTAAAACCTACAAATTATTTAACACATTAAATATGAATAATTAGATAATGTTTCTTTTATAACTTACTAGTTTTCGCCCGCGACTCCTCCCGCGTGGATGTCGGTTATCGCTATAAAAAATATCCCATGTCCTTTCCCGGGACTCAAACTATCTCCATACCAAACATCTAAATCGGTTTAGCTGTTTGAGCGTGAAAGCGTAACAGACAGACATACAGAGTTACTTTCACATTTTATTATGTATATTAATATAGTATGGGTTTCAAATGAGTTGATAACTGTCATGATGATATTTTGTTTCGCAATACGACTGCAACTTCATTGTGTAACGTAAGGTCAGCAATTAAATGGTTCGTAAAAAGGTGTCATTAATATTACACAGAAGTACCTATCTACTATAATGAACTATTTATAAGCACTGTATTTTACTATTTATTATGTTTTAGGTAAAAAAATATTACGTCTGACTGAAAGACCACTTATGTGTAGAATATTCTTATATTTTGCCTATTTATTTATTTCTGTTTCTTGTTTATTGAATAATAAAGAATACTAATAATATTATAATAAAGAAAAATGTTAGGTATGTATATACATAGTTCAAAGAAAATAAATATTACGTCCGTTCCATTACCATAATACACATACCTACGTACTTTACCCGACTTTGGAGTTTTTGTTGCTAGCGGTACAATTTTGACAAGTAGGTACAGAGTGAAGTTGACGCGATCGCGATTATCTTCTCATTTGAAATGCTTAATATATGGATTATCAAGACTTGTCTCAACATATTTGTCTTCGCCCATCACCGCCGCCTCCGATTCCGACTCCGACAAAACAAATTTAAAAACTCCGACTCCGACTTCGGTTCCGTTAAAACCACCTCCGTAAAATTTTGTAGATCCCAAAGTAATGTTAGCTGAGGGCTTACAAAATCACTCTCCACGACCACCTGATGAAACTTACTTTCTGGACTGTCACTGTTTTATGATATGGATGAGCAGAGTCCTTGGATATCAGTACTATTGATCAAACAACATGTCTGAAAACAAGTCGACCAAAATCCGGACTTATCAACCGACTTATCAATTAAATGCAAGGAAGCGTTTTGACCCTGAACAAATAGAGAAAGTGTTGAAACGTATTGTGGATGATGAGTTAGCGGAGATCGAGTATAGCGAGAAGGTGGTCCCTGATCTGTGTTTGAGTTTAGCTGACACTATACGGAACGCCATCAAGGAGTTCAACTATGACAGGTAAAGTTAAGCTTAACATATCAGCCTTATAGACAGTGTCGGAACCAGAGGGGGGCTAAAGGGTCATGCCCCCCCAAATCATTCACCATCCACCCATTCCATTCGTGTGACTGGTGCAACAACAGCTCTACCTGATTTAAGCCGGGGGGGCTTAAACCAGCTGGGGCTGTGTAACGGCTATCCTGTAGGCCTACTCTGTTTCTATATATCGAAATTCATGAATTTTTGTTTCCCTAAATTTCTTAAGATAACGGGGACTATTCTAATTATTTTTTGAATATGCACAAGAAGTTCGAACTCATGGGCGATTTTCTGGAACGAGTGGGTTAAATAGATGTTTCTAGTTCTGTAAATAACCTCATTTTTGATCGAAACTTCGTTTTCATTGAATTAGGGTAGACCTCCTGAATCCGCCACTGCTCATAGTTGGTTACATACATATCTGGTTACGTTAAACTATTAATTTAACAATTTTATTTAAATTTTTATTATAAATAGATATCGACCAACTGTTCTGGCTACTACCAGTTACCAGTGTAACACATTTTTTAATAAGTAATAGTTTTACCAGATCGGGAATATTTCATATACATATAAAAAAATAACTCCTTGAGAAAATATATACATGTAGCGTACCACAAAAGTGACTTCATAAAATTCAGACCATTGAATTTGAATGAACCTTATTTTATTTCAGGTGCCGTATTATCGTATGCGTCACTATAGGCCAAAGTCGTCAGCAAGCTATCGTGATATTCCACACATTTCTATGGGACCACGAGAGGGACGCGTTCGCCTCATACAACTACAACAATCCGCACTTATTTGCCAGCGTCGTCGTGTACGGCGTTTATTTAGATTAGAAATGTGCAAATAAATGTATGTTTACAGCCATGAACCTCTTTTCTATCGTTTTTAAAATCGGCCCTTTAAAAACATTTCTTTAAAGGGGCATCTTAACGGGCAATTTTTACGGCAATTTGTGGCGGCAATGCTGTGGTCGGCAAGATGGCAGTACTCCCCAATATTGATTTGATGGTTGCCGGACGATCGCTGAGCGATTTATTTTCCGCAATGTTGCCCGGCCAATTTTGTTGTTTCAGTCGCCCTATATTTTATTGTTGCCGGGTTGTGTAGCCCGTTTAGGATGATGCGCCATACAATTGTAGTCATATTGCCATTATTGGCCAAGCAATTAGTTGGCATAAGTGCGGCCACCAATTGCCGTAAAAAGTGGCCCATTTAAATTCCCCTTAAGTTCATTTACTAATTACTTGTAAGCATTTTTATTAGTTTTTTTTTAAAGTTGTCAATTCTTCGACAGACATTGCCGACGATATAGGTAGGTAGATGTTTAATGTTTATGAATAGGTTGTGTTATGAAGGGTAATTAATAAATAAAAGACCGAAATAAGCATTTTTACAGATCATACATATTTATTCATTTATTTCATAGTATAGATATCACACTGGCCCGCCCTTATAAAAATAAATGTGTAATACAATAACGACCCAGTCTGCTATGAGTCCGCTGGCGTGACCGCGCGAGTTTCCCTCGACGTCTAATACTCTCTTCGTCAATAAATATTGGCATCAAATTCGATACTAACCTACAACAATTTGGACACAATCTCAAACGGCGCAATCACCCCAGCATCTCTACTATTGAATTCCATCAAATATTCTTATAGAAGAAAAATTCAGAGATAATTCTATAAACCATTATACAGGTCGATATACACAAGATTTAATTAATATAGGTTTACATTACAAGAAATTCGCACATATTTGACACACAAAGCGAAGAATTTTACTGATAAGAAGACTAAAATAGCTTTTAAGATATTGGTCCGAGACACTGAAGCGAGATGTATCCGCGTTACAATACGAGTCTAGCACCAAGCCACCGTACGTACTGAACAAGCAGCGTCAATAGCACGTCTGCCACTCGCTCTCTACATAATACAAAAGCTACCGACATGGTCGTTGTGCAATGCCAACATCATGCTCCGATCCCTCACAACCTGCGGTCGGTACCCAAGCGTCGGACACGGCACTACCGGATACTGGAAGCGTCACTATCGGTCGGACGAACGACGCGCACTCAGACATAACACTATTTTGCAAAAATGTTCAAAAAGGGTAAAGTTTTATAAAAAATCTAGTCTGTTAAACGAGTCGGCGGTTGTATTGAACACACATCGTTCTGAGCGCGGTCTGTTGAGCAGTATATATATTGTTATGGGTCTTTTATTCCGGCGAGCGCCGGACTACAGTTCAGCCTCTGATGCGATCCGCATGATATGTGTATTATAGATAAACATATTTCATTAGTACTGGGTACATATATCTACAGCCATACTGTACATTATATGGCAGTAAAACATTACTTACAACCTTAGAACATAAGAAGTAGACAAATACAATATGCTAGATATATCAAAATCAAATGCAGTGAATATTGGTATCAAAATATTAATTCTAATATACATTGTGAAGGGTATGTTCGATTAGATATGTGATAATTGTGTGTAAAGATACATAAAAAGCGTCATTATATGAGATGAGACCACGTAGCAGTCGTTTATTTGGAATATAAAAATATTACTTACATCATAGGCGATATCGATTATACGTTGTTATTATATTATTATGAACGTAGCCACAAAAATACTTGACAATTTGGTTAGGTACTATAAGCTCGCCCTGTTAGGTCATGAGACGACTCAGCCGATAGTCTGCACTGAGGCGGACGATCCTTCCTATACCACAAAATGACTGGTGCCTTCAAATTAACTTTGTGAAATATCCTCTTAACTAGAAAATAATTTACAAAACGTTTAAGTATAAAAATATAAAGTAATCGTTTATTTTTTTAAGCTCAAAGTAATAAAAATAATTTGTCACGTAAAGGTCGCATAAAACATCTAGCACACCTACCACAAAATATCACACGAAGGTTTACTCATTGTTCAGTAGACAACAGACGAATGCGGCGCGATGCAGGTCGTACGTCATCGCGTGTCCTACAGACTACGAGTACGTCTGTGCGGCCCGGGCGGGGGTGCGGCTCTCTTGGGCCAAATTTTAAACATTTACTAATAAAATATTAAAGCTTAACATACATAAAGATTAAGCATCTCTGCACCTTAGATATACAATAGCCATTCAAAATAACTGCAGATTAAAATATCTCATCTTAAAATTAAAGTCTTAAACATTAAACTATAAAAAAAGACTGTGGGTATGTATTTCCGAGACCATTTCTTAACTTAGGCCAAATTAATGTATAAAAGAATCGATTAAAAAATTATAATATAAATTCATTGTCATTTCGCTGTCGCATTTTAATGATTAATTTAATAATTGTAAAAAAAACTAGGAGAATGTGATGATAGTCGAACAATTAAAAACTTAAATTAAAGGTGCGCGACACCGTTCGATCGGATAGTTTGTATCAACGTATGAACGAGCATTAAAATATGAGTGGCGATCGAGCGGTGTCGTGCAGTCAGACTTATAGATGAAAACATATAGACGAGGCAACACATAAATATGCGCCGGTGTCGGCAAGCGCGGACGACACCTCGGTAAAACGAGCAACTCTAAAATAAACAATTGGCGGTGGTTTATCTGTTTCAGTCCTCACGGGAGTTAATTCAGCTAGATTCTTTCTCTTTCTTCTCCTCCTTTGATTCTGGAAAATGATACGCAAATATATGAGTTATTGTTGACAACCGTTGTATATATAATATAATATAACTAGCTGACCCGCGCAACTTCGTCTGCGTAAATTTTCCCTTTTTTTTTACAACATTTTTCATTGCTGCTCCGCTCCTATTGGTCGTAGCGTGATGTTATAACCTATAGCCTTCCTCGATAAATGGGCTATCCAACAATAAAATATTTTTTCAATGCGGCCCAGTAGTTCCTGAGATTATCGCGTTCAAACAAACAAACAAACTCTTAGGGAGATGAAAAATAGATGTTGTCCGATTCTCAGACCATTGGGTAGGTCTGAGAATGCACACAAAATTTCATCAAAATCGGTCAAGCCGTTTCGGAGGAGTATGGCAACGAAAACTGTGACACGAGAATTTTATATATTAATATAATATTTAAAGTAGACATAAAGAAAAACGTTGTCAGTGAGTGTCAGATGAAATTGTCCAGCTATAAGCTGCTAAAGTTAAAAACTCTCCAAAGCTAAATGAAGAGACGACCAGACTGATACCGCCTATAACAGTATATTCACTTGCTACAGTGCCCTTCAATTGAAACAATGTTTTAAGGAGTATCACTATTTACAGAAGAATAACTGAAACTGGTAGTACATGCCACGGCCTATGGCTTAGACCTGTTAATGTGTATGTAGCAGTTGTAGACAAATTGAAGTGTGTTGCTACACTAGCGCCACCTTTATTAAACGCATTTCGACAAACACTTTTTCATACACAACTGTTTTTCCTCATCTCTACTCCCATTTGTTGTAAGAACTATAGTCGTCGCAATGATCTGAAATTACGACTCCGTTGTCAAAGGTCGTTCTGGGCTTATCAGTAGGCAAATAAAATTACTGACACAACATTCCTTTACCCTGACTCAGCTTCGGAACAACAAACAGTGGATCATTTTAGGTTTTATCATACAAGCATCGAACCCTGCGCCTAGAAGTGCCAGTCAACTACATAAAACGCTTAATAGTAGCAACATTTCAAATCATAAAGCTCAACTTGGAATAAAACAATGTTTTATTTTGCGCCAGGAGAGTAATGTTTTATGAGCATTAGGTAGGTCCATTTCTTTGGTAAGTACACTACAATACATCTTGACGGAATACATCATCGGAAGTGTCGTTGGATTCGTCTTAATAACAAGTACACAAGTAGGTGCCATAAGGCTTTACTGAATGCCGATTTAGTTCCAAATCCCCGTAGGAGGAGGATTGCACTATAATACTTTACCGAAATCTATAAAAAAATAGTAGGTACTTTAATAATTATAAACCTATTGTTAGTACACTAACTCCGCGCACTGACTTCAGATTCGAATCATAATTTTATGAAAATGGTACCTACTAATTGCTTTATTGATTTCGGTAGAATATTATGGTGTGATCCCCGTCCCGGGGATTCGACTATCTAAGTCGGCATCTAGTATAATTGTGCAGGTAATTATTTTTAAGGAATCTGGTAATCTGAATATTGTTTAAAAAAAGTCTGACTTGCTTTGAATATTTGCAAATGTCGGATTTTATGTAGCTGACTAACAAAAAACGGTTCTAACTTCAGACCCGACTTTTTATGACCATGTTGGCTAAACGTATTTATCATCAAACGCATCATTCTTTACACATTATATTGTTGAAAATAATTGCTACTTTTAATAAAATGTCTATCCATAATTAATATTTACATAATTAATATTCTTTAATGTTGCTCACTCTAAAAACTTTTACTTAGTTTCAGTTTTCATACTTAGTAGACCAGAAAATAACCATTATAGTAATAATAGTTTTATTCTGATAAAAAGCTTATTAGGTATATACTTATAAAGTGTGATAAGCAATAATCTATTCTCTAAATAATGTAGATATGCATTTAAATCTAAATCTATTATAAAATATTATGCAAGCATATAAATTCAATGTATGATGCGTAAATATAAATATTTTTATAATATCAGGACTGCACTGAACAAAGCCCTGTAATCTATGCGTTTAGCTGATAAATGCGTGCGTAGTTAATTCAATATAAGCGAAAATAAAAACAATATTAGGGTGAAATTTCCAACAGCTGGCATAAATTAAATAAAACTCTATTTGAAGACACCATGAAGATTGATATTTACATTAGGCATTAGGTATATGTTGTCCAGAATACTAATTATTGTTTTAATCAGGACGGATGTCAACACGTAGTAGAAAAGTATAGATACTAACTATCTATATGGTACTTATAAAAAGTAAATAAACATAAAAAGAATATATTTTTAGGGCTCCTAAAAAAAAGGAACCCTATTACTATGGCTTAAGTCTTCTATGAATTGTGATGCTGTCAGTCCGTGTGTCACAGGGCTCTATCTTTAAATATTCGTAATAGATAGGCATTTGATTTTTTTTACAGAACTTGTATTATTTGTTCCTGGTAACACCATCCGATGGCGATAGAACCATAAAAAAGTTAAGTATTTTTCTAATTTATGTTCGTCCAAAGTAGACATTTCAACTTTCCTAAAAATCACATACAGCTCAAAAATTAACAACCCATAGATATCACGTCTGCAAAAAAAAAATCAAATCAAAGGTCCCAAATGTGGTCTTTTATTTTGTGGTTTTTTATTTTTCTGTCAAACAGTAGCTGTATTAAAAAAATAGGTGAGACAAAATTATGATCTACAATTTTATCCACTAATTATGATAAAACTACGTTTCGGAGAAAAAATAAAAAAAAACTCAAATTTACGACCTTCATCAATTTTTTTTTCAAACATTTTATACAACTTGCCAATTTTCAGCTCTATGCAAAATTTATGTGAACACTATTTTACAGCTAACCGGATTATAAAAAAAAGTTTATTTTGCTTTTCAGGCAATAGATAATGCTAACGGGCTTTCGTTATTGCTCTGAGGCTAACAATGCTGCTGTCACACAAGTGCAAAATGATGTAACGGCGGCAAATAAACCAAACTAAAAAACATGCATTAAAAAATTTGGACATTGTTGTAAATATGCCCCGTCTTTTGCGATGCCGTTCCATTCTAATTTAAATTCTCTTTACATATTACTCTTAATTACACAAACAAACTAGATGCAAAAATAAAAACTAAATAATAGCCAAGCGCTGGTCATTTCACCCTGCATTTCAATAAATACGTACGGTACGTAAACATACTTGTTGAAGCTAGTACGCGCTACGCATGCCTGGTCACAAATGTTCGAGACTGACCTTCATCACTGTTACCATTAGTGAGCGGCTCTTCACCGTTCTTTTCACCATTCTTTTCACCATTCTTTTCACCATTCTTCTCACCATTCTCAGCTGGTTTCTTCTCCTCTTCTTTTACTTCTTTGTCCTTCTTTTCTTCTGAGCTCTCTTTGGCTGGTTTCTTCTCTTTGCCGGATTTCCCCTTGGCCGGGGTGGCGGGCTTCGGTTTTGGCTCCAGTGACGGGTCCAGCACGAGTTTGCCGATGTTCTTGCGGTCGTGCATCTTCTGCATTGCCTCTCCAACCTTCAATGTACATAGGTATATGTTAACTAAAGACTTTATTATACACATGTCATTGTGAAAAAAAATATTGGAGCACCCACTTTGTGAGGTGCTTAAAAAATGATAGACAAATAATCGGCATGTCTATTTATTTGAGCTTGCCTTAAAAAGTTATATATTCAAATATGCTTAGCACGGTGGCGGAGCAGTCAACGCCATTAAGACAGGACCCGTACCCCTATGATCACAGGTTCGAGTCCCGCAGAATCAAAATTGTCCTTCATACATTACACAAAACGCTTTAAAGTACGGTTACAGCGATTTCTAACCCGCACTACAAACGAGGCGATTATGGCAAATACCCCCAGAATGGTACATCATACGGGTTGATATGATTATACGAAAAGCGAAAAAGAAGTTGATCTTACATCTTCAAGCGCCCAGGTGGAGTCAACAAGAGGTTTGACCTTCCCTTCGCCCCAGAGCGTGAACACGCGGTCGACAGCGCGACGCACGTAGTCAGCGCGACCGTGCTGGAAGAGCAAGTGGCGCAGGTTCAGGCCCGCCAGGCTCTTGTTCTCGTCGAACAACTTGATCGGAGACACCTTGTCCACTTGCCACCACTGTGGGATACAAACATCAAATATATACTACATTTTTCAAAGTTGAAATATAGATAAATTAAAGCATTTATTTTTTTAAAGAGTTTTGCCGGTATAATGAAATATATTTGTTATAAAAAAACATTTTATTTGCAAAAACTTATACAATATTGTATACTTAGATAGTGTATGTTTGTTAACTCAACGTCTTTTAATTAACATTACCCTATTTCGTTTCGGCCAAAAATATATACGTCAAGTAAAGTCTGGTATTGCGCGAGTTTTGTTATAAAAAATACGTTATCTATTTCATCAAACACCACGATTATTTTCATAGAAAGTTCATAAAGTTTCTTGCGAGCAAATTTTATTTATTCTTTTCTTATTTTGGGGTTTTTATAGTTATGGACATGGCAACCCCATCGTACCTTTTTACAAATAATATTTTCTATTTCACAACATCCAAATTAAAAATATAACCGTGAGAAATATTATAACCATGATGTTCACTGATAAAATATTGTAACTAACTCACACAATTTTTTACATGTCTCTGAATGTGAAACAGTTAATATACTTTGTTTTTAATTGCGGGGACTTCTAAAGTATTTCCTATCACGTAACCCCAAAACAATAACACTCAATCATTGCCATAAAAAAAAAATAGGTATAGTTTTATTATCACATTAGAACCTATTTATATTAAATATACCTAAGTAAAGAGGTAAGCAGTAAGCACGCACTTAGGCTGTATCAGATATTGTTTATTATACTCACGGCACGCGCGGCGCTGAAGAAACTCTTGGTCTCGCCGGTCACGATGTTAGATGAGCCTGTGATAAAACACCATTGTTTTACTACACGTATTCATGCGCCCGCTTAGGGGACTTAATGGGAATAAGTAGTTTACATGTGAACTTAGTAATAAACAAGGACTATGACTCCTCCAAAAATAAATATGTAGGTACCTATAGGTATTATATTTAACCAGAAGAAATGTGAAAATGAAGAATGGGTTTATTTTTCTCAAAGTCAAAGTACTTTATTCACTTACAAAATTTTGACTACATTTAATGCCAAGTTCGCAAGAGTAAAGCCGTGAGAAAAGAACTTGGCAATAAAAACTCATGGCCACTTTTTTTAAATGCCAATATTTACTATATATTTGTATACATACAGTTAAGTGTGTACCAGTAAGGTGCTGCAACCATTACATCATGAAACTCACGCCAGTATTTTTGTACGTAAAGTAGGTATAATCAAGTTTTAAATTATTCTCACTTTGATTGAGATCGAAAGTTTAAAAAAATATAGATATCGTTAGGACTTAGTCTATAAGTATATTATTTACACCTAATTATGTCGTAGTCATAAACAAAAAGTCTTACGAATGTTACAGAATTTTATAAGCTACGCGTGACCACATTCGTTGCAATACGGTTGAAACGTCGGGCAATAAAACAAAGGTATTTACAAATCGCTAAAGTTCGCGAACATTATATTCTTACGAATGGCTTCAATTTGAGATGCCTGACTAGGAATCTATACCTACATTGTACAATTAAAGGGGTTATCTGTAAATATAGATAAGAATAAACTCACCATAAAGAATGTACCGGCCCATTGGCTTCAGAAGTTGGTAGCCGCGGTTGCACTCTTCACCGCACAGGCAGTCCAGCACAATGTCCACACCATCGGCAGAGACCCTGATTAACAACAAAAAGGAATTTAATAAGACAAAGTAAAAAATACACATTCAAAAGCTCCCTGACATGTGAGAGAAGAAGTTGATCTTGAAAACTGCTTGACGAATTATAAGGAAACAAAGTATTCCCACTACGATAGTAACATTTAGTATCATGGGTCATAGGATTCAGTTAGACCAGTGGCCCCGTTACCTTTTTGTGTAAGTTTTTTAAAAGAGCCGTTTTTTAGGGTGCCGTACCACAAAAGGGTAAAACGGAACCCTTAAGGTTCATTTCCGAGCATCGCGGCCGATCGCGAGCCGCTCGCGGCTTACGACAAGCGGCTGAGGTAAGTGACAGACGCGCGCGGCCGACGACTGTCGTAGGCCGCGCGCACCTAACCTTTATAGGATCACTTTGTTGTCCGTCCGTCTGTCTGTCTTTCAAGACCCTTTATTTCTGGAACGCGTGGAGGTATCGAGTTGAAATTAAACTGTCAAGTTAAACTTTTAAGTAAGTAAAAAAAGATATCTATGGCCGTTTATTTTAAAAACTGCGAGACTCGATTCCCGAACTATTTATAATATGTACCTACCTACAAATTTGTTCGAAACCAGTCATTCAGTGGGCGAGTCTTTTTATCAGAATAATAAAATTACCCCTACGTGTATGAGCACCTCGCATAATAGGAGGTTCATTAAGTCCGTCATAACATCTTCATACTCACTGGTTGGTGGTAATCCAGGATTTAGACAGTTGATCGACGTGGATTTTGACTTTGTAAGTTTTCAATAAAATGGGGTATAGGCGTATTTTACAAGTAATCATAGTAAACTACACCTATTGCTATCCCCGTAAAATATGATTATTGATTTGAAACTGAAATATACCTACAAAGTTGCAAGAATTGGTACAAGTTGTCGTACATTTTGTTCGGGTCATACAGGCGGGGACGGCAAATAGTAAATGTACAAGAATAGATGCAGTATTTTACTAGGTAAAATCGTAAGTTAAAGCTATGTGCTAATACTGTCATAATAAATCTAAGAGAAAGTTCATAAAACCAGTGTTTTTTCTCGACTGCCCCAAAAAAGGGAGTGTATTGTTTACATTTATACCTATAAGACTGCCTCTGTGGCGCGGCGAGAGTGTATCCGACTGCTACGCAAGAGGTCGTGGGTTCGATCCCCACCCAGGATAAAACTTTGTGTGATGAGCACGATGGTTTATTCTGTGTCTGGGCGTTATTTATCTATAATATGTATGTATTTACAAATATATAAGTATGTTTATCAGTTGTCTGGTTTCCATAGTACAAGTTCTGCTTAGTTTGGAATCAGATAGCGTTGTGTGAGTTATCCCAAGATATATTATATATATTATATTATACCTAGTTTATTTTTTTATTATATTATATTATTGTACTACAGTCTACTCAATGTAAGTTGCCTGGATTGAAGTTAGGTTTTTTTTTTTTTGGAAATGACATCTATACAGGGTGTAACAGAAAGGTGTGATCAAATTTCAGCAGCGGATAGGGTATGTTATCAGTATTGCACCTACCATGGTGACGTAGCTGGTTGCGTTATTATTACATAAATAAAGGATATTCTTTTTATCAATATTCAGTAGCGAAAGGCGTGTGGCATAAGAATTATACCTCCCTTGGTACAAAATTCGATTGGATTATTATAGCATAGAACTTTTTAAGTCATACGTTTCTTAATTAATCGCTTTTTCATTCATAAATAAACGAATGAAAAATAATGAATTTTTTTAGGGTACTCCGACTTTGATAAAATTAGGTATGTGCACTCAGTATCATGGGTATATACCAACTCTTGAATATAGTACAAAACAAAGTCACTTTCCGCTGTCTGTACCTACGCTAAAATCTTCTAAACTACTCAACGTATTTTGATGCAGTTTTCACTATAATTCAGAATTTTTTTCCGGATGGTTTATACGAATAGTTTAAACAAGCAATTATTCGATAAGATACATAGTAGAGAAAAGTCCGTGTGAAGCCGGAATAGGCCGCTAGTTTATTATATTTAACTGTCAGTGTCAATTTTTTTAATCAATTTCACTAATGGTAGGTAGTTCAACGTTAAAAATTTAAAATTGTTACTCTATCACACGTCTGACTGTGGCAGAATAGTCGACATAAAAAAAAACGAATGGTAGGTACCTACATTATTTGTGTTAATAAAACAATTTAATAGAAGCGGCGGAAGCCTAATGGCTTAAGGTCTCGCAATCGTGAGGTCGTGGTTTCAAATCCTGGCCATTATACTATCGAACCCACTCCTAACACAAGCCATAGAGCTTAGCTGGAGGGTTTAACAGGTAATGTGTAAACCACAATCCTACAGTTCAACCTGCTAGTTATCTTTTATATAAAAAAAAAAAGTTGTTCATAGTTGCTACATATCTATTTACGAGATAGTAGATAATATACAAGTTCAATACTAGACTAAATATTGAAGCTAGCAGATTGTATTGAAATGAAACACACCGCAATTTGCCAATAAACAATTCTAGTTACTTTGAACGCCAATAAAAAAACGAATTATGTTACATTTGGTTTCATCAAAGAAACCATTTGGCATATAATAAATCTAAATACACTAGCAACTTCGTATGCGTAAGTTTTCCCCGTTTTTGCAACACTTTTCATTGCTGCTCCGCTCCTATTGGTCGTAGCGTGATATGTTATATGTTTTAATCTCCCTCGATAAATGGGCTATCCAACAGTAAACGAATTTTTCAATTCGGACCTGTAGTTGCTGAGATTATCGCGTTCAAACAAACAAGCTAATCAGCTTTAAAATATTAGTATAAATTTTTATTTTTAATTTTTTTTTTATACGAGAATAGTAAGCAGATTACGAAACAGTGTGCGGTATGTGGTAAATATGTGGGTAGGTACGTTGGTCTTGTGTGCCTTATGTTTACGCTATAAAGTGCTCAACAGATATAAAAATATCTTTGTCTATTTACGAGAATTAAATGACGGGCTTGTTATGAGCCAGCTGCCGTAAGGAGCGGGATATAAAACGAACAATTAACGTCCACCATGACCAGCTATATGAGATCCCAGAGCCATTTGTCACTTTATACTCGCTTACGATTAATAAAAGCTACGAGAGGGGTAAAAGAGTTCTTCATATATTGGCCGTATACGTATCACACGAAGAGAACTCGCACTGAAATATGCAACTGTAATAACCAGCAATTAACAAAGCATGGGATTGAGGACAATTCAGTTTGTTTACTTAGAAACTTCAGAGAGAAGTGGTTCATTTAATTTGGAAGTTTTAATTCATAAAGAACAGACAATTTAGCAGCCTATTTTGTATACATGCTAGTACTTCTACTCCTAAAGCTGTATCGTTTTTCAAAAATATTAAATACTAGCCGTCTCAACTTCGTCTGCGTAAATTTTCCCCGTTTTTGCAACATTTTTCATTGCTACTCCGCTCCTATTGGTCGTAGCGTAATATTATATAGCCTATAGCCTTCCTCGATAAATGGGCTATTCAGCAGTAAAAGATTTTTCAATTCAATTCAGTAGTTCCTGAGATTGTTGGCCTTATTTGACCTTACTTGTATCATTTTCAGTGAGTACCATAAAAGCTAACGTGAATTAATCAAATTACATTAAATGCTGCACTTTGCGATCGCCAATATGTTTGCCAACCAGTGATTATATTGATAACGTGCCCATTAATCAAGCACAGGAAAAACTCACCACATGATAAAAATCACTAATTAGTCATTAAAAAAATTATGTGTTTGCATGTAGGGCCGTCGGAATTTATTGTTATAATAATAGAAATCAACGGGGATAAAAATTCTCACATTCCAAGAATTTTATGCGTGTAATGTAAACAAATGTATTATTAATAGTATGAAGGGCCGCTGAACGGAAGGCTAATTTTAACTCACATATTAAGATACCGCACAACCCTTCTTATGTATTTAGAAATCTTTTTGAATTACAGGAAATAGTTTGTTAAAATGATTTAAACGAGTCTGACCAGGCTCCAACTGTGAAATTTCACTGCGCGGTTTTAATTTTTTGAGATTTATTTTTAGTAAACGAGAATTTTAAATCGTAACCAGTGCTTCCGTGTGTTAAAGAATTGTGAAAATAAGAATCTATATAATTTTAGTATGGCCCATCCTATCCAAGTAACTATGGTTTGCAGATTTTGTCTGTAACGGCCGGTCTCAATAATCTAACTATCGATATTTGACATAAACTCCATACAAAATATGTCAAAATTCTACCTCTAGTAGCCAAATCCATCGATAGGTAGATTATTGAGACCGGCCGTAAAATGTATTCTTTACGATTGAGAAAAGTAGATATAACAGATTAACGCTTTTTAAAGTAGGTTTTTTTTAGATTTGTCAAGACCCCTTTTTTCCCACATGAGATTTGGCTTGACTCCCCCCCCCCCAAACGTTTCACGTAATTAATGGACGCCCCTTAGGATAACTATATAGTGCGACCTCTGATCTCCCCAGAATAAACAATCACGTTAATTACCCAAAAATGTATCGATTTATCCTAGGAAGAATCCAACTACCTTTGTATTTAGCGGTCAGGGTCACTAATCAGAAACAACTAAATTAACAGGCCAGTCAATTGATCATATCTAAAAAAAATATTAATCGATCAAGAGCCATCGTAACCTACGGCTATCTCAGTTTTTTTGTTGGCACGTGTTCAAAGTACAAAGAAATTCATTGACTGGTTTGATGATCTCACCAAATTCTTGATATGAACTCCTAATAGTCCTAATTCAATCATCATACATATAACAGGGTTAATTATTGCGATATTAGAGGTAATTATACCCAAATATTTTAAAATCTTTAACGTAGGAACTAGCGCCAAGAATAAGTACAGTCATCATCAGTTACATATCGCAAAGAAAATATTCACACCATCAATCCATCAATACTCTTATGGCGGTAGCCTAATGGCTATAAGGCATCGGTCTCGCAATCGTGAGGTCGTGGGTTCGAATCCTGGCCATTATACTACCGACGTGAACCCACTCCTAACACAAGCCATAGAGCTTAGCTGGAGGGGTTAACAGGATTGCTAGTAATGTGGAACCATAATCCCACATTGGTAGTTATCATTTTAAAAATATAATAAATAGAAAAAAGTGAATAGGACTTATTAAGATGTTACAAAGCGACTTATATAGCGACTATACCTTTTTAAAAGTAGACAGACACTAAAGGATGTTTAAGTAGATAGTACCTAACTATCTACTCAACGACCGAGGGGGGCGCCCCTCGAAGCCCGTCGAAGAGTTGACCTGACCGGAATTCGGTATTAATATACAGGTTGATTGGAAGATCAATGCAAAGCCGTAAAGCGGAGCTGGTTTAAAAATAAATAAAAAAAAATGTTTTATTTTTTAAACTGGGTATTATTCGCAACTTACTGTGCAACATTTTGGGGTTTGGCATCAAAAATAAATAAAAATTTGCTAAAATAAGTCACACTTCGTACAAGACAAGTTTAGTTTAAATGGTTTTAAAAAGTCTACACGGAGCTAGTGTAGACTTTTTAAAACCATTTAAACTAAACTTTACGGCTTTGCATCGATCTTCCAAACTCCCTCTATTTTAAAAATTAACAAAGACCACAACCGATAAAATGTTACGGATTTCGGACTTGGATGTTAATGACTTATTTCTTGACGGATTTATTTTTATTTATTGTGAAATGGCGGCAAACTGAGCTGTCATAATTTAACGTATAACATCATTAAATAAGACAGAGATAGACTCTTGTCTTACCGATTTTCCTGGGTAATTAACTCCCATGGGTATAAAACAGGTATTCTTTCGAGGTAATAAACCTCTCCCCTCTCCCCCCTGTTTAGACTTCCCGTAGGAACAAGATCAAAAAGATTGAGAGCCACTGATCAATTTACAGTTAAAGCATACAAGTGGTTGGTGGCACTAAATGCGCCGCAAGATACTGACTGACACTGACGAGTGAAATTATTTGTTGACCCCCCCCCCCCCCATCCTGCAAGATACTTACACTAGCGTTATACCCGCCTGTAAATAATCTTAGATCTGCATAAACTGACATTCGAAGAAGAAGACTTACTTCCTAACTTCGCTGGTGTAGTCGCTGCCTCGTTCCAGCAGATGGTCGATATTGTTGTTGTTGGCTTTAAGCGCCTCGTGCTTGGTTTTTGAGCAGACGCCGAACACTGTCACATTGTCCACCGTCTTCGCCAGCTGGGCTACAGCTTGCCCCTAGAGGGAAAGATAATGGGTGTTAATTATCATGGATTTTATAAGAACCTTTAAATACGTATATGTCAGGGATAAATTTTGAGTTCGCTTTTCGATTTTGTAGTACCTACTATATATTTCAAAAATCACGCAAAATGTTTATTGGATAGAAAATAAGAAGTCGTTTTCATATCTATTATTTTTTTTATAATTGGATTAAGTGGTTTATTAATTCATGAAGTAAACCTATGTACTAACCTACCTTTATGGTACATTTAAAATCAAATACAACACTTGTTCCATCGCATGTCATTTCTAAACGAGAACAACCTACCAATTTATTTTTGTACGCTTTATTTTACGAATCGGACCCCAAAGTTTTGCGTGTCCAACCCCGGCATGCCGCATGACGGTCAGTATAATGGTGATAAGTTAATATAATACTGTAGGTCATTCACCTTTTAATTGGTTTCCCTTGTTAATAAAACTCAGGTAATTGTTGTTGTCACCCGTCTACCGAGCATCGAGTTACAGGTCAATGACACGCAGGGGTAGTTGGACACGACATGTGGGTGTAAAGTCTAGCCTTAGGTAGTTATTTTATTGAAATCACGGCTTTAATACTCCACACACGCTACATCTATCTACAGAGTAAAAATTCGGCAATTTTTACTGTCAATTAAGTAAGCGGTCAGAGTGCATGCCATTTCAGCATGCGTTATGACCGCACCTGTCAACAGCAGAGTCGAAAGGTTAACATTTTTTTGAAGTAACTCGATACAAAAATAACTATACATTGATGGGCACAGTATACATATTAATTAACCAAAATTCAAAGGGAAGTAAGTACCTACAACTTAACTGTGTTCTAAGGACCTTCCGACGCTAGTACGGGAAGTACGTTTTTTAAGGGAAGATTTTATTTGTCAAAATCCCATATTTTATGGTATAACATCAAAAATACTTACGACGCCGCCTCCAGCAGAGTGTACAAGTAGGCTTTTGCCGGGAGTGAGGTTCGCCATCTCGAAGAGGAGCAGGTAAGCCACGACGTAGTTGGTGGTGACTGCCACGGCGTCTAGGGCAGTCATGCCCTCGGGCAGAGCGTACACGTACTGAGCGGGCACGGCGACGAGCTCAGCCCACGCCTTGTACTCTGGTAGTGCTACTACTTGATCGCCAACCTAATAAACAATAATATTAAGTATTAGTATAACAAAAAAAATAAAGTCAATTCCCGCTGTTTGTCGTTTAGATCTTCTGAAGTATGCAACGGATTTTGATGCTATTTTCATTATCATTCGGTTTTTTTTAAATGGTTAATATGTATAGATTGTGAAGAAAACTCCATGCAAAGAAGGAGCCGCTAGTAAACAAATATACTCTTTTAAAAAACTTCCAACAGACGTCAATGGCGCAAGTCTATATTGAAAAAAAAAACAGTTTACACTTCGTGGTTGAAGCCGTTTGTGTCGCATTTGAAAACAATAATAAAAAGAGTTGTTTACATAAACATGACCGTACATAAAGAACATCGGTGCACATAGTTTCCGCATCTCTACACAATATTTATGAGGTATTTCTGTGTTATTAAACGATAAATACTAACTAACCGAAAGTGAAACATCACAGTCTGAGAAGAAAAAATATTTACCTATTTAATAAATATATAATAAATACATAAATCTCGTAAGACTGAATGAAACATCATGTATGCATGTAGGCATGCGCTCGGCATGTAGCATGTAATTTTGACATGTGTTTCATAGGTAGCTCTCCCGCATAACTTCCAACATTACTCAGCTAAAGTACCTACGCAAGTTATGATTAAAAAAAGCATGTCAGAGTAGGTAGGTATTATGAAATTTCGTTTTTATTGGTAGTAGGTCTAAGCTATAGGCCGTTTTGGTAGGACAACAGTGTCAGTTATTCTTTCATGAAATACCACACACTGTGTGTTAACACACCAGCATCACTGTGTTTTGGTTGGGCAAATGAGACTTGGTGGTTGACATTCAAAATACACAATTGACGTTTAGTCAATTGTACCTGAACCGCCCCTCCAGAAATTACAAAAAACCACCGTGAAAAATTATCCTGGATACGACCATGATGCGGGCGTTACGTGAACTAATATGCCTATTTAAAACTGTTAGTCGGCATGCTATCTACATATAGATACTAATATTACAGATGCGAAAGTTTAGATGTAACAAACAAAAAAGTTTAGATGTTAACATCTAGTTATTAGTTATACATAATATTCATCGGTCGACCAATAAAAAATATAATTGAATTAGAACAGTAATAGTGTGCACGCAAACATTTTAAAATTTAGTAATCAAGACAGGTGCTAATTGTGCAATTAAAAAAAAAACTTTAGAAACACTTACTTAACTTTAAAAAACTTAGATACATGCAATTAAAAATTGAAACTAAATAATTTAAAAAGGGAACATCGATTTCTAATCACTATCCGTTACAATAATATCAAATTTCCAAGTAATTCAATTAAAATAATTTTGTAGTAATAATTTTGTATTCAATTTATATTGTGTGAGACTAAACGCAAATTAATTAATTGTTGTGTTAAAAAGGAAGCATCGAATTCTAATCACTACCCGTGATTCAATTCCAATTATTTCTAAGTAATTAATTCAATTAAAATAATTTTCTATTCAATAGATATTGTGCCACACGCAGAATAATTTGTTGTTGTGTTATTTATTCATTACAAATTAATATTCTTAACGTGATAGACATTATGATAGACACATTATAGAATTGCACGTCCAGATTTATAATTGAAGAAATTAAACAAGGGACAAACTAACGTGTTTAGAAGATGTCTCTTTTGATGAAGCATGTACAATATACGACAGAATCTGTATAAATAACTAGCTGACCTACGCAACTTCGTCTGCGTAAATATTCCCCGTTTTTGCAACATTTCTCATTGCGGCTCCGCTCCTATTGGTCGTAGCGTGATGCTATATAGCCTACAGCCTTTCACGATAAAAGGGCTATCCAACAGTATAATATTTTTTAATTTGGACCAATATTTCCTGAGATTATCGCGTTTAAACAAACAAACAAACTCTTCAGATTTATAATATTAATATAGATATCATACTTATTTGAAGTCTATCTATACTTATATTATAAAGCTGAATAGTTTGTTTGTCTGTTTGAACGCGGTAATCTAAAGAATTTTTCAATTCGGATCAGTAGTTCCTGACTAATAATCCGAATTGAAAAATTCTTTCACTGTTGGATAGCCCATTTATCGAGGAATATATATACATACAACCAAAAGGAGCGGAGCAGCAATAAGAAATGTTCCAAAAACGGGAAAATTTACGCAGACGAAGTTGCGCGGGACAGCTTTCGAGACTCGAGTGTCATTTTGCGAATTAGGCATTATGCGACTAAATTGAAAATGTGTTAAAAATGTTTTGTCTTCTTCGATTCAATTTTGAAAACAGAAAGAAAATTTAAAAAAACATTCGTTAGTAAAACTTGCAATGTGTGATTGGGTCCCACATTACTAGCAATCTTGTTAACCCCTTCATCTAGGCCAAAGGCTTGTGTTAGGAGTGGGTTCACGTCGGCAGTATAATGGGTAGGATTCGAACCCGCGACCTCACGATTGCGACACCGACGCCGAAGCCATTAGGCTACCGCCGCTTCCAATGTTACTGAAGTACATCTATAAATAAGGGGTTATTGTTTTAATGTAACTCACTTTGAAGTTGGTGACACCTTCGCCAACCTGTTCGATCTCTCCAGCGCATTCGAAGCCGAGAATGAACGGGGTCTTGGGTGGCGAGTCTATGGCGCCTTGTCGCACGATCAAGTCTTGGAAATTAAGACCGCTGCAACAACGAGAAAACCACATTAGTATTATATTCATAGTTTCTTGCAGTGGGGAATTATCACTGAGGGTACGGCTCCTGCGTTCCTGTTGAATGCTGGCCTGGGGAGGGTAGTCTCACGATGGCATCTTATTAGTGTAGTAAAATATTGGAAATATTAGGCATCTTTAGAATATCTTTACATACTAGATTAAATAAAATATGCCTTTGTATGCTTAGATAGAGATCTAACAACGCAACGGACTGTGATGCTTCACTATTCATAGTTCTTTTTTAGGTAGTTCTTATATAGATAGCGGAGAAAAGTACTTGCGAAGCCATAGTGGGTTTAAAGTTCCTAATAGTATTTCGTTTAATTTATCACCATATGTTTCAAACAAAGTCCTGCAAAGATTTGTGACGACATCAAGTTTTGCTCCCGTAATAAGTTGGTACACTTTAGAATCGATGCAGTTTGATTAATCTCTAGTATTTAATCATTCAACTTGATCGTACGAACTAACGATTTCATTAAACTACTGCGTAGTGTAGTTTGTACTTAATTAAATGAGCGCGCTGAGGAATGCGGCAGCCATTATTAAGTAGGTATTATGTTGTACATGCGCGAGCAGAATAAAGAAGCTCGCATTTAAATTTTGAAACGTGTTGACGTTCCAATCAACGTCAATATCGTACGCCCTCAGAAAATTAATATGACGGCATTGTTTGCGAACAAAAATAAGGAGCTGAAAATGTGGGTTAATTTGAATCAATCCTTCACCTCAAAATTAGACAGGGAATCTGATTTCCGCCCCATTTAATACATCAATTTTGATTGAGAGCAAAGACAGAATAGTGTAGGTAGCTACCCCGTATCGGTAGAATAATATATTATGAATGATACATAATTCTCGTCTTATGGAAGTTGACATTTTGACAGCAGCCGTAGACGATCTATACAGGACAGGATTATTGTATTAAATACGAGTATTAAAATAAATGATATTCTGACTGCATCAGTTAAAATTGACCACGGACGCTATTCAGCATGTAACAAAAAAACAAAATTAAATGTGTTATTTTATTCCATATTGATCTATCACAGTACAAAATGACGCATGTCCGCGGACCGCTCGACCGCTAGACTGCTGGATGTCTACGTAATAAAACCATCCATGCAGTAGGTACTTAGGTACTAAAATTAAAATAAGTTAACTCTACATTTCATTAGTAAGAATTATGATTTTTTTAATCAGTCGTAACTCTTTTCATATTTGTAAAATGACAAAAACAACGACAGCCAAGGTCGACAGACTTATTTAAAAAGCTATATTTTACGAGGGCGTCCATTTGCGAAGATAAGCGATTAATAGAATGAGCCATAAAGATAGCTGAAGGACCACAGAGCCAGATATGTTACGTCAAAGGTTTAGTCTCCTACGCACAATGGATGACTCAACGCCCAACAATGTGATCATCTAAGGGCCAGAACACATTATATATAGGTACCTAATGCTTATAAAAGTTACGGTAAATACTATTCACTTTGCAAAACGGAGTGTCTGATCTAAAAACAATAGCGACATTTTATCGCGACGATATTATGGAAATTTATTAAATACTTCAGTAGTGGTCTGACTCTGACTGCTAAGCCGGAGGGCATGGGTTCGATCCCCACCCAAGATAAAACTTTGTGTGATGAGCACGACGGTTTATTCTGTGTCTGGGTGTAATTTAACTATAATATGTATGTATTCAGAAATATATTAAGTATGTATATCAGTTGCCTGGTTGTAATAGTACAAGCTCTGCTTAGTTTGGGATCAGATGACGTTGTGTGAGTTGTCCCAAGATATTATTATTATTTGTTTCCAATTTATGATTTGTGTGTGTTTGAAAACTAAGAATGTGGGATTGTGGGTACTAGCAATCCTGTTAACCCCTCCAGCAAAGCTCAATGACTTGTCGTAGTATAATGGGTAGGATTGGAATATTCTATTTCTATATAAGAAAATCTGATTTTATGTTGATTTGAATAGGTTATATTTCCTGGTAGTTATTTCTGTAGATGTCCTGTTTTCTCGTGGTCTCAGTCCTAGGATTTTGTCTAATTAACAAGACCACGAGGCAGAAATGTTTCTCGTGGTGCCATTGCTATTCTTTACGTTCGCCCAAACCCATAGACGGATTTGGACGTGATTTTTTATCAATACGTAGAGGTACCTAGGTTAAGTTTGATCGAGACTAGCTTTAGCCCGCGGCTCTTCCCTTGTGGATCTTGTTTCACCATACATACTTTGGACTTTTGGTTGTTTGAGCTGTGTTGATAGACGAGTCAGTCAATAACGAACGGCTGCCTTTTTTATCATATCCGACTGCCTATGCAAGAGGTCCTGGGTTCGATCCCCACCCAAGATAAAACTTTGTGTGATGAGCACGACGGTTTATTCTGTGTCTGGGTGTTATTTATCTATAATACTGAATGACTGCCTCTGTGGCGCGGTGGGACTGTATCCGACTGCTACGCAAGAGGTCGTGGGTTCGATCCCCACCCAGGATAAAACTTTGTGTGATGAGCACGATGGTTTATTCTGTGTCTGGGTGTTATTTATCTATAATATGTATGTATTTAGAAATATATAAGTATGTTTATCAGTTGTCTGGTTTCCATAATACAAGCTCTGCTTAGTTTGGGATCAGATAGCGTTGTGTGAGTTGTCCCAAGATATTATTATTATTATTATTATAATATGCATGTAGAATGTTTATCAGTTGTCTGGTTTCCATAGTACAAGCTCTACTTAGTTTGGGATCAGATGACGTTGTGTGAGTTGCCCAAGATATTATTATTACTATTATTTACAGAATATTTTTGACTTTGGTTGTTAATAATCTGTTAGGCCGTTTTTCTCACGTTTTTTAATGATAATAATATTAATATCTTGAAACAACTAACACAAAAACATCTGTTCCCCTACTAGGCAGAGCCTGTACTATGGCAACCACATAACTGATAAACATACATACATATTTCTAAATTGTAGATAAATTACACCCAGACAGAATAAACGATCGTGCTCATAAAACAAAGATTGACCCTGGGTGGGGATTGAACCTATGCATTTATATCTTTTGTATCAATTGTAGCAAGAATTGCCGCCATTTTGAACTTGGGAACTAGAATTTGTAAACCTATCGATAAACATATACCTATGTACCACGTAGTTATGTTGTGCCCGCCAGCCTGGCATGGCGCGCGCTACCTACTCATCCCCAATCGATATTGTCGATGGGCTCCGCCATTATTGGCGTGTTCGGTACAATACATTTGTTTACACGATATCATTTAACTTAATAATAGCTCATAAACGTTTTTTATGCAAATGATTTTAAAAAAAGAAGTATGGAATATATTTTTATTTTGTCTATGGTACTTATCCTCTCGTCTATAATCGTATTGGTGTATAATTATTACTGTACTGATTATGTACAATTATTATGAATATTTTATAACTTATGTTTAATGCTCATGATAATTGCGACAAATATATCTTAATTACCTACTGTAAATGGGTAGATAGTACGTCCGAAGAGCTCAAAATAAATACGTTCATAGACAATTTAACGTGATCAACAATTTATAATCATCAAAACAAATACTGAATTTATATAATGAAAATGTCCAGTTTATCAAAAGTTCTTCTATATTTCTACGTAGGCAATAAGGACATTATTTTCTAGATTTCTACAATAATATTTTTTCGCGGAACCCTAGTAACTGTACTACGGAACCCCAGGCTTCTGTGGAACCCAATTTAGGAAACCCTTCTTCTTCTTTGAATTGATGGCAATCTAGCCGTTATAACGGCTAGATTGCTCTGCCAGTGATTGTTCTGATGATCTGCCAGTGTCAAGTATTTATGCGCTTAATACATGCACAAAGTCTCGTTCATAATCAATTATCACGTATTCAATTAATTTTTTACAAGTTAAACTCGGAGCTGTAAAAATAATGACCTATCAGTTTGCCGCCATTTTTACAACTCTTAGGAAACCCTGGGCTAGATGACTGTCAACTTAAATCAGTGTCTTTTAAAGAAACGTCAAACGAAACAATGCGGACCTACCTATAAAAAAAAAAGTTTATTTTTAGACAATAACAACTCATAACATCGTAAAAGGAATTGAAGGAATCTATGTACTTTTAGTATTCCTTTTAATGACTATAAATTCATAAACAACTTATTTATTCCGAGCTATTAAAACGTAGATACTGTTGCCTGACTAGGTACTAACTGATTAGTGAAAAATAATGTACTTTTATTGTAGTAGTACTCTATTTCTTATTAGATATAAGACGTAGGCATCGTAGGTTTAGTCTTTGTTCACCTATTTGTATTGCTGACTGTACGTACGTAGTTAATGTGTAAACTTAAACCTATAGTAAGTTTGTACATCTGAACAAGGAAATAGCATTGGCCGAGCTAATAGAATGCCAAAAATATCCATAGTGTGCCTGGCCTCGGTAGAACAAACAGTGAAACTAAGGGTGGAACTACTTTCTAGGTTTAGTTTGTGTACTTGCTTACACAAGCAATATACCAAAATTTATTTAGAGAAGAAGAAATAGGGACCTACTCGCATATCCTTATGTATAAAAAATAATTGTCTGTAAAGTCGGTTTAAGGACGATAATTTTACGCGATAACGTCAGGGAAACATTGATGACATATCGCCATTTGCTGTTGCTTAGCAACCAATCAATAATGTGACCGTTGCATTGCTACGTGACATTTTTTCGTGTGTGCACCCGGTCATTGATTTATAAGACGTTATCACGTCAAAAAAAATGATCTATCTATGGTAACACAGCTTCCAGCGTCCAAACGGGTTGTGGACAAATTTATAAATATTCGAGAACGTTCTTTATTTAAATTCGGCGTGCAAGAAAGTTTTTTTTTAAAGTACCAACGCAAGCGTATTTGATATCCATCTCAAAGGTACAAGAAAACAAAAATGGTCGTTTTAATCAAAACTTAACTGCAACTGCACTGCTTTAAATACTTGAATTGACCCGCTGTTCTCTACGTCAATGCTACATATATAAATATGTGTTTTTTTTTAATATGTAGGTAGTATTTGGCCATCACTAAGTAAGTTACTTTTAAAAGTAACTTAAAAAAGAGTATGTACCCAATTTTTTTTTAAATTTACAATTAGGATTGATTTATTTAAAACAAAATTAAGCATTTTTTTACGTTGTGTAGCTACCCACCGAATACCGAAAGTCTGTTGCTATGTTTGCAAAACTCCTACTCCATTAAAAAGCTCCCCTAATTTTCATGAGTCACAGTCTCCCCCATTCCGGGTATCGATACACCATAACGAAACCGGAAATTAATATCATTTATCATCAACGTGGTCATTATTTAGTACTACCACGAATGTACTAGATCGATAAGGGCACTAAGTAATGCGATCAGAGTAGCAATTTTGAATTATTTAAAACTTTTTAGAGCGTACTGTGACGGTTACAGACATAATTAAAAAATGATTGTCTGTAAAGTCGGTTTACGGACGATAATTTTACGTGATAACGTCATTAGAAAACATTGATGACATATCGCCATTTGCTGTTGCTTAGCAACCAATTAATAATGTGACATTTTTTCGCATGTGCACCCGGTCATCGATTTATAAGACGTTAACACGTCAAAAAAGTGATCTATCTATGGTATCTTAGCTTCCAGATTCGTATCGCCATATCGCTTTCAGCGTTGCCTAGCAACCAATTAATAACGTGCCTTTTTTTAGACACTTTTTCGTACGTGCATGTGCATACGGTCATCAATTTAGTTATAAGACGTTATCAAGTCAAAAAATATTAATATACGGTAGAAAGACATCGAACAAAAGCTCTAGTAGGTACATGAACCGGAGGGTAGACATTATCAGAATATAGGTAATAAGCAAGGGAAAATCTGCCTTGTTGTTTGCTTTCGATGAATTTCTCAATCAATCATATTTTTTTTAAAGACGACTCCAGCACTAGGGTACAAGCCCTATGTCGCGGGGGACTTTACAAACATACAAGTCACGGACACAAAGTACACCGAGACACGAAACAACAATTTGTGGATCAAGTGGTGTCCCATGTGGGAATCGAACCCACGACGTCTTGCGTAGCAGTCCGACACACTTCCACCGCGCCACAGAGGCAGTCTTGTCTTGTTGGTGTGCACGAGTCTTCAAAGTAGAACCTACTTATTAAAGATCCTGGGGCTAACTGCCGTAATCACCACGATCGGGCTGGCGATCGCAGTAAGGCTTTAAAGTACGCAGAGGACGCTGCTGCTCATCCTCCGGTGTGAAATCCCTTAGTCCCTTTGACGACACCCACGGGAAACAATGAAGTGGTACTATTCTTAAGCTGGTAACACACGGCCTTTGCAACTCCAACTCTAAATTTAGTGTAGCAACAAAATATCTCGTACTTGACCAAATATTCCTACAGCTTGTTTACAATTCAATCACGGTTCGATAACCAAGCCGCGGTTGTAATGGTTGCTACTTATTAGTATGACTAATGAGAATCTATTCATAATTTGTAAGTACTCGTATAGTTAACGCCTATACGCCTACGGGCTTTGATAGTATCTATAAAACCCCTGTACACACGATATTCTGACGCATGTATCGGTGAGTCTTGCATGGGCGTACCCCATGGGGTCACCCACGCATGGAGAGGGGAAAAGAGATTGAATTCCCCCCCCTCCCCCTAAAATCTAAAAAAGTAGGTACACAGTACATTTTGCCAGTGTCTAGACAATACGTAAACCTTTCCGAAATTAACAAAACTCTCTCAGAAAATGATGCTGGGTGTCGTGCCATATAGGCCATGGAATTTCGTATTAATGAACACTATCTACATCCTATTAAGATTATAAATCCGAAAGTTTGTACAGTTGGATCAACGTAACTAGGCCGGACTGAAGTTGGCGACAAGTGATTGCGCAGATGCATTTTTTGGAAGTAAATGGTGACAGGAAGCGGGGTGATGCGATTACGCATTACATTGTCATAAAATTAGTACATATTATTATTACTAAATCATGTTTTTTGTGATTATTTTCGTAAAGAAGTTGTTTTTCAAACTCTTTAGTATTTACTGTAACTGTTCTAAGTTAAACTTTTATGAACTTGTATATAATATATAATAGCATTTTTATTGTCGATTTTTTTTTTTAGTATTTTTAATCGATTAAACATATTTTATCGTTTTCGTAAGTAATTTTAGAATCGCATCTCTATAACATGCCCAAAAGTGATATGATCCTAACTTTAATCCGGCCGAGTTACGTTGTTTTACTCTCATACTCCTCTCGTCCAATGAGAAGGAAATCCGGCACGGCCGGAATGATTAGGCCCAGGACCAACAGTTTAACGTGCCCTTTGAAACACGAAGGGTTGTAACATTTTTCTAAAACAGTCACCCATCTATTGGTCAAAAGGTGTAATGTTACTTAACCTCGCAGATAAGTATCTTGACATCGGCCGCTACTGCTCGGGCTCCCTCATACCTTACGTTTAGTAATAAATCATACAAATACATTCTAAAATAAACCAAACATGATCTATGACTCGATGTTAATCATCATTGGCCGATAATTTATTGTTTGAATGTTTCTAAAACGTTCAACAGACAATAATTTATAGTTTTACATCTTTACTACTATAAACTTACTGTTACTCGCGGCACAGATAATATAATACTATACTCGCGGCTATACCCACGTGGTTATCCGTTATCGTAGCTTTCTTGCTTTTACCTATCTCAATACCTACCAGTGGTTTCTAAAGTTGGTTCTGTGGAACTTAAGAGGTTCCGTAAAACAGTTACCAGGGCTCCACATTTTTTTTTTTCTATAAATAAAATATTGCCTGCACAGAACAACAAGGACAAAACGAGAACAAGTTGGATAGTCTCATTTTGAAATAAGAACTTTCACAACTGAGCTTGGGTTCCATGAAGTAAAAGGTAGGTATTTGGTGGATGTTCCACTAGTTTAAAGTTTTCGGCCTTAAAAAAGTCATTAGGGTAGATACAAATACTATTTTTAAATAGCGTAATATATGTGATTAGAACTCGTACCTACCTACGTAAAGTTAGCAAGAATTTGAGAGTTTTTTGAGTAATTAATTTGACATTCAAATACCCTATTGTGCCACGAGCCCCTCCATTTGTAATTACAAAACAAATATTCCCCATCCCGTATATCGCTTGATATAATGCACTTAAGTCTCTAATTCGGAATAATTACACAGACATAGGATGGGAGACGAATTAGTCGATAGTCGCCACGGTGTCGGCTGTCGCACGCCGCGCCTGCCCGCATATGTTTTATTGGATAAATTGGGCGCGGGCACTACACTTTCATTACGAAAAAAGCTTTGCCCTACATTGTAGCCCGTAGATGACAATTACTGTGACAATAAAAGAAAGAATCCTAGGTTTAAAAAGGTAGCATATCGAAAAATCTCTCGTTTTTAGTACCATCTTACAGAAAATTGCAGTGATGGTAATAAAATGGCAGAATTTTTAACAACTTAATATTGTAATACATCGAAGCGGGCGCGGCGGTAGCCTAATGGCTAAGGCATCGGTCTCGCAAGCGTGAGGTCGCGGGTTCCAATCCTACCCATTATACTACCGACGTGTACCCAGTCCTAACACAAGTCTTTGAGCTAGGCGTTAACAAGATTGCTAGTAATGTGGGACTCAATCCCACATTGCTATTTATCTTTAAAAAAAAAACAAAAAAATTGTCCCTGTCGCTTTATGTACGAATAGTATATCTACTACTATAACAAATATACTTTTGAGTGTATTTTCAGAATAATTCTGGTACAAAATCCTTCTGTTTTACCCAGTAGGAGAAATGGCAGTCCTCATACCTAATTACGAAAATCGTAAAACACAGTTTTATCCACAATGGCCAGCACCTTCTGGGACTCGTATTTCTAGCTTCTACATAGGCAACGGCATTACACGGGAAGTGTTTTTTGATACGTTATAAAAAAAATATACCCAGCTTGAGGTGACAGCTACAATACAGGAACCCAAGTTGCCAAGGGTCGGAATACGGAATGTTAATCCGAGATAATCTCTAACTACGACTCACGCATCGAATTTTACGCACGCTACCTGACCACTCATTCAATGGCTTCTTTCTACAACAATAGTTCGTAACGAGATCGTCATGCGCAGGTAGAAGACTAGTTTTTAATGTTGCATGCACCATTTTGATAAGAAAACTATTTTGTGCATTAATAAAGGAACTTAAAATAGTTTGTTATGGAAAAAACTAACGGGATCGAATAAAAATACACTTCAATTGATTCAAAATGTAAGGGATGTATGTGTGTGTGTATAATGTCGTAGGGATATAAATCTAAAAAAGAATATTCAAACTTTTTTTTTGTTGTGTTGAATTTACTTTCATAAAACGTGTACCTACCGACTTAGCTACCTGTTTTGAAAACTATTTAAGGTTTATAGTCCGTGTTGGTTTTATTGCTTCTCCTTTCCTACACGCAGCAAGGGTATTTGTCACTTCAATAAATTATTTGTAGAGTTTGTTTCTAGCCGCAACTCGCGTGCTCCAGACTGCTTAGTCAAGGCCTCGGGGTACATAAAACTAAACTTGTTCCAAAAGGCCAAATCGTTAGTTAACCCTGCCCTCCTTCGATTATCTTAATTGCGGTGTCATTTCCACAAATTCAAAGAAAAACGATATGAAAACTGTTTTAACTCGGGTCACGTAACATCAACAATGATGACCAACTCTGTAAATACCAGAATTATCATAATAGGCAAGGTACGTGTTATAATATTGACACAGTTAATATTTATACCATTGAGCTAACTCCTGTCGCAATTAGATCACGTACAAGTTTAGGATTAAAGGGTCTTCGCAACGCAACAACCCCACGAAGCGCTAACGCGATTAATGCGTATTGCATATAATTTCTATTCACGCAATTCAAATAACTTCACAGTGTATTGAACACGATATGTATGAGAATAATGTTGAATATGTTATTACTATTTGCTTACCGATTCGAGCCTTCACGTGTGCGCAATTATTTAAAATGGATATTTAAAATGAACGAGTGAACACCCTCACTTCGGGGTAATTTAAAATTGCATCGGGGTTGTACGACTCGGCACGACGGCGACGAGCGGCGCGACGCCGCGACGCCTCCCTAACATCTATACTACCTATAGCATATAACGAATGACTCCCTACTCCAACAGTCACTACCTCAGGAAACTTTTGTCGTAAAGAAATTAGTTTCCAAACGAACATTTAGATGTCTAGCCATTTTATGTCTTCGTGGAATTCGTGTCATGAATTCAGACACTTCAATGAGTTTCAATTTCAGGACTTGTACTAAGAAAACCGTTAAGCATAACACTCGCTCAGAAGAGCTAAAAGAGCGTAAATTTCGTGGCACATTCACTTCAATCAAGGAACTTGCACAAGTCGGATGTTGAGCGTCACGTTCCAGTTCATTTCGACGAAATCCTACCGCAGTGCGCGCACTTGACTTTACACTAACCAAGAAATGGATTTCTGAACTTTGCACTTTCGTTTTCATCGCGCGACAGTGAAAACCAACGAACCGAACCGGTCACTTGCACTTCTTGGCCATTTAGACATTCTTGTTACATCTTCGCATGACTCACCGTAACTTAAAGCAAATTAAAAGCTACTTTTTTTTATTTAAAAGACGATTCCCACGAGTATAAGCCCAGTGTCGCGGGGGCTTTACAAACATATAAGTCACGGACACAAAGTACACCCAAACTCGGAATAACAATTTGTGAATCACACAAAGTGGTGTCCCGTGTGGGAATCGAACCCACGATCTCTTGCGTAGCAGTCGGACACACTCCCACCGCGCCACAGAGGCAGTCACTTTATTGCTTAATGCATCCACCCATTGTTAAAATAATGAATATACAATTTCAAAAAACAATGCCATTACTATGCAATGTTGGTGGAATTTATTGTACTTTGAGACACGGATCATAAAGTAAAATAGATGTTTTCAGACTCAATTAGAACGAATTAACAAAGGTCATTTAGAATCTACTAATAGAACCAGACAACGAAACCGAGAGACCCACAAGGGAGCTTGCTGGCATTGTCATTCAGTGTGTATACCAAGCTATAAGTTAAAACTATCCTTCCGTTCGCCGCCTCATGTTTCATTTTGTACGTGTGCGATAATGGAAGTGAGTCTTGACTCGACTTATCGCCGCAAGTTCGTTAACTTGACTATCTGACAAAGAGAGTTATTAACTCCCAAGTTGGACGTTTGACGTAACAGTTTACAGTTGTATACTTGTGATGTTAGACACTGAATAACAGTTTCATTGTTTTAACAATTAATATAAGTAGGTACCTATATTATTTCTAACGGAGCTTCGTGTGTAATAGTAATAAATAATAATGAATGACAGTAGTTCGTTGATCAACGAAAATGAATCGACAGGCTCTTCGCGTCTTTCATGACTACGAGTACGGTTAACGGTTTATTGGTAGGACCTGAGAACAGCTTTGGAAATTTTCGTTCACATTTGGAAGGTCTCCGCTGCATTAAATTTAGTAAACCTACATAATGGTTTAAGCGGTGGCGTCCCAAGTCCTGTAGGCCTACTCTCTTTCTTTAAAACGAAATTCATGAATTTTCGTTTCCTTAAATTTCTTAAGTTTACGGGGACTATTCTAATAAATTTTGGGATAAGCACAAGAAGTTCGAACTCATGCACGATTTACTGGAACGAGTAGATTAAATAGATGTTGACGACTCTGTATTTAACCACCTCATTTTTGACCAAAACTTCGTTTTCATTGAATTAGAGTAGGCCTCCTGGATCATGTTTACCTAGACTAGTGTATTTTGATTTTCTGGACATTACACCTGTCTTAGCCATATTTCCCTGAGATTTTGAGTGTAGACATCCAGCTTAAAAAATGTTGGTAATACTAAATAATCATGACGAAATCTTCGGAAGTATTTCGTTTCCGCAAGAATTGCTTGATAAATGAAGAAACATCCTTGCTAAATCTATTCTCTAAATGTCTGAAATTGTGATGAACAGATGCAATCTTCGTTATAAGCAACACTGTGTCTTAGGATTACAAAACCAAAGGATTTCTACATTGGAAACGTCTAGTGTAGTAATCCTATTTAATTATTTTTTAATTAATAACGTAACTAATTATTTTAACGTTACATTACACTCAGGGTTTTCAAGAGTTTGATTACCTACATTTTAGTAAGTAGGTACTTATTTTAGTTTGGTTAAAATTTTGTGAGAGATCAGGTATTAAAATAAATATTTTTCAATCTGTACCTATTAGTTAAAACTTTGAATTAAATCCTGCAGGATGTTGTAAAATTATTATGTAGGTAAGTAAAGGATTTAATAAATGTTCAAGCAATTATTTAATGATGATGATACTTCATCAAACAGTTCAGGTCATGAATGTTACCTATTCCAAAATTTGAGATTGATTTATGTCTGCAACTAGTCAACAGACACCAATGTGACTCCATAAACCAAAATTCAGAAACACTTAAAATAGAAAAGTAAAAAAACAATAAAAAAAAAAAACAAATATGGACGATCAAAGCACGCCATTGTCTACCAACAAAATATTAACCAGTCTATAAACTCTACAGTGTGTTAATTAAGGCTTTAATATTATGGTTGTCTACGCACGCTTATGAACAGTGAGTCATAACAGACAACCTCCCAGTACAATGAATACGACTTATGAATAGGAATAGCTTATACTAACAGAATAATTTATACGGACATGTGCTGTAGTACGTATGCACCGAATGGAATTTCCTTATTCGCGTACTTTCTGATTCATTTGTATTCCTTGGTGTCATGAATTGGCGTTGACTTGGAGTTTATACACTAGCATTATGTATTATGTTACGGGCTTAAGTTAACCGCCGGAAGTTACTAGACTGGATAGATCAGATGACTCTTTAGTCTATGGATGTGACGCATTCTGTGGATTTATTGGAATTTAAAAAAAATGTTGTTATTATCTTTGTTTATTCAGCTAGTAGGTGATCTAATTGTGGTCAAGTATTGTAAGTTGTAACAATGCTACAAGTTATACCTACTGTTAATGACAAATAATAAATTGTTAGCGTGAATAATGTTTTATAGTACCTATTTAATTTATTATCTAGTTTTAAAATAGAATTTAAATTAACAGAAACACGTAAAGAAGGAATTTGTGCTTGAATGCTAAACGGGTAGCGTGACATGAAATTACTGACCTAATATTCGTTCAGTTAAACCTAGTTTAAACAGCGTTTATTTATTTGTACCTGTGAGAAGTAGGGAGGGGCAGTGGGGCAAGGATAACCATTTTTGCCACTCTTGACTTAGATATAGGTACCTGCTGTACACAAGAGTAAAACACCATAGCCAATTTTTTTTTTCGACCATGTTCGAATTTGTGTCTAATTGATTGTGTTGACAGACGTAAACAGATATGAACATTTGATTAAAAAGGTGTGACGTTCCACAAGATACCGCAAATACGTACGCTATAAAGCTTCAGATAGACACGTTCGAGAAACGCACAAAGGTATCGTTTTCGGACACCAAATCTCGGAATCTCGAATCAGCAAATCATAGTAATTCGAGATTCCTTGTGCGTTAGTTACTCGAAGTACCAACATAATGAAGCTTAATTCTAATACTCTCGATGTTATGTTCGTACCATGACGTTCTCTGCGGAGTTACGGAGAACATCCATTGGTAAGTAAAATAGGCATAGGTTAGGTAATAGCACGGCTCCATGTCAATCAGTGCTTACAAAATAACGGCACGTTCATCGCGATATTTATGAATGTCATAATAAAATGTTATAGCATTTTTTTTGTATGAATATAAAAAAATGTGTCATAAAACTTAGGGTCGTATTGTAACGGAAAGATTGGTCTCACCTTCATTAGTACATTCGAACAGCTATTAATTAATATAATCACGACCGATATATAACAAAGAAATATCATTTAAATCTGAGGAACTTCGGAGTTCTTCAGGGCAGCGTCCTTGGTATTTTATTATTTTTTGTACAATCGTCATGCTGTCATCAACATAATGCTTGTTGATGACAGCATGATGAGTTTGTACAACGAAAAAAAAAAAGTTCGCCCCAACGTTTCCTTCAAGACTTTAGGGGCAGATTGGCAAACTAAATTGAAATCAGCTGTGTGGTTTATAACGAAAACATAGCTACTGTAAGTTTTAAATCTACAAAGTGTACAACCATTTTTCTCGACATTCAACCGTGAAGTACACGGTAATCTATCAGTCTCGGCTATTTGAAGAACACCCGTGCAATTGGAAGCTCGGTATATCTAACAACTTAACATTGTTTCCGGAATGTAATTAAACACATAAACGGTTAAACAATTACACAAACATTGAAGTACTAGAACAGCAATTACAAACAAAACTTATGTGGCGCTTCTTTGATAACCAGGAATATATTATAGGACTGTAGAGCGAGGGGAGGTGACAATCATAGAGTTATTTATTACAGATAGAGTAAGGGAGAGCCACCTATTGTCTCTTAAATAGAAAGAGAAAGAAAACTGCAGGACCTACCTTATCTTTCATTTTCTATCGTAAGATATTTCCACTTACTCGCAGTCATGTGACTCATCTAAGTACTTTATGGCTAGCTAGATGACTAGCAAGTCAATTATAGTGTATTTTTAAGAAACGTAAAATTGATACGTTCCGTTTAAAGTCCTGTCCAGTTGTCTCAATGTATCTCGGCCGGATTGAAGTTTGGTTCATGTCACTTTCGCGCATGTCAGAGAGATTTACGAAAACAATTAATGATGTTTAATCGATTAAAAATAACAAAAAAATAATTCAACAATATAAAAAACACTATTTAAACGAGTTCATAACAGTTTAAATTTAGAACAGTTCCGAAAACACTAAACTAAGTTTAAAAATAAAATCTTTACAAAAATAATCACAAAAAACATGAGTTAGTAATACTTATTAAGGCAATGTAATGCGTAATCGCATCTTTAATTCTCTTGGTTTAGTTACCGCGCCGCCTCCCGCTTCCTGTCCCTTACTTCCAAAAAATGCATCTGCGCAACCACTTGTCGCCAAGTTCAATCCGGCCAAGTTACGTTGAGACAACTATAGGTATTTAAAAACTTCAGATTAAGATATAAAGTTAACACGCGTTCTCTCGAAGCGATGTACTACCGATAAAGATGTTACAGTGTATTTTAATAACACTAGCTGTCCCGCGCAACTTCGTATGCTTAAATTTTCCCCGTTTTTGCAACATTTCTCGTTGCTACTCCGCTCCTATTAGTCGTAGCGTGATGTTATATAGCCTATAACCTTTCTCGATAAATGGGCTATCCAACAAAAAAAGATTTTTTTAAATCGGACCAGTAGTTCCTGAGATTAGCTCGTTTAAACAAACAAACAAACAAACTCTTCTGCTTTATAATATTAGTATAGACTACTGTATCAATATCAATGGTAACCACATGAAGTAAGGGTAAGAGAAACCGACAATAATGTCGATGTATCGAGGGGCTGTACTACGATACTGTTTGGGCTTCAGTAATTAAAATCATGTTAATGAATAGCGACTGTTACGAGGTCAGCGACCAAACCGCTGTAAAAAAAATAGATAGAGGTTTTATGTTCTACTAAAATACGAATAGACGAAAGAGTCGAGATAAAATAAAAAAAATATACCAAAGAGAATATAAAACTTCGTTATAAAATATACTTCGGAAAATCGCTTTTGTTTAGAAACGAAACATCCTTTAGAGGATTTTAATAGACCGGTATTCGTGTAGAAATCAAAAGCTCTTAAGAATATGAGGTGTATATTAAACCGGACAAGTGCGAGTCGGACTCGCCCACCGAGGGTTCCGTACAGGAATAGTCTCGCAGTTTTTTAAAGACTATATTTTTATGATTTAACTAGCTGTCCCGCGCAACTTCGTCTCCGTAATTTTTCCCCGTTTTTTCCAACATTTCTCATTGCTGCTCCGCTCCTATTAGTCATAGCGTGATGTTATATAGCCTTCCTTGATAAATAGGCTTGATAATCAGTAAGTTCCTGAGATTACCGCTTTCAAACAAACTTGAGATAAAGGTCTTGATAGACAGACAATTGGACGGGACGGACGGGCAACAAAGTGATCCTATAAGGGTTCCGTTTTTTCCTTTTAAGGTACGGATCCCTAAAAACGATGATATCCGGCTAGCGGTCTATGGCACTGACCAGAATGAATACAGTGAGTGACACGCGTGACGAACCTATCTACTTCCGATCAGTGAGTATGATGAGAATGCCAGCCAGCCGGGTGTGACACTCGCTTTTCTATCACCCCTAGTATTATTTTATACTACGGGTACAATTAATGATAGTGATAAGTATCTAACATTGATAGATGCACCCCTTTTAAAATACAGCTTAAATGACATTTGTAATTAATGTTTACTTTTCCTCCAGCGGCTTCGTTCATTAATAAAATAATGAGTGAAAGTCTTTTTTTTTTATTTAGCCACAGGAATTACTGAACCGAGATAGCTTTTGATTTCGAATTTGGAACACTTTCTTTGACGCGTATCATGTTTCTTTATAAAATGTAATGTTCGCAAACGTCTTGCTGAGCCATAGTTAAGAAAAAACCGGGCAAGTGCATGTCAGGCCATGTACAACGTAGGTTTCCATAGTCACCCCCCCCCCCCCCTCCATCCGAATAATGCGGCTTGAAGCATGAAATGGGTTCTCTTTTGGCTGTTTTTGTTTCATACTTACAACCTACTTAATAATCATTTTCAATGGAATTTGTACCCTTCTTAGCTGTGATAGTTTTCCTTTAAATTTCACTATATATACTACTACCGTGATTTTTTTCACATACTCAACATCAACTATTTAGTTGGTGGGGGGGGGGGGTGACACTTGACTCTAACAAAAATTGCAATTTAAGTCGTAATATTTCCCAAAAGGATCCCTTAATCTAACAATGGTCTTAAACGTTTATAAAAGACCCCACAAGATGAGGTAGGTTCGAAAAAAAAATCACATCCCCCTTTTACATATAGGGAAGGTAATCAGTAAAAATATGGTTTTCAAGATTTTATTCTGTCACTTTGTCGGTGTAAGTAATATGTATTTACGCAAAGCTGAGGACGGACGGACGGACATGGCGAAACTATAAGCGTTCCGTTTTGCCATTTTGGCTACGGAACCCTAAAAACTATCTGGAACAAGTTACATACACACCTACTGGAAATTCTGATTTCTATTGTCCATATAGATACCCATTATGTCGGTAACTGCCAACTCGCTAACAGTTAACCGTTTATCACCATTAGGTGAATAAAATAAAAAAAACCTATCGAAACGTTTGCCATCCCACTAAATTATTGACAATTAAATTCATAACTCTTGCATGAAATTACATATACGATGTTATGGCAAACGAACCTGATTGTAATACAAGAGGAGAACCAACCCACCTCATTAGTCACTCACATACTAATGGTGGTCCTAGTTCGTCATGTTCGAACTGTCATTCATCCGCTTTAATTGTCCAGTCAGGAAGTGAACAGCATTCCGCAGATGACTGTACGTATAGCTTTGGGGTGACTAAATAATTTCAATTGAGTCTTCATTAAGCCGGCTCCGAGTCCATTTTATAAATTGTCGCGTAGAGTTACCATCTGCTGCGTCTTTTTAGGACATCGTTCTGTTTTTAAAATTTCTAGAAAAAGAATAATTTAAAAACTTTTGTTCTTATTTTAAATTGGGTGCGTGGAATATGAGTTCCATTTGTAACAAAGAGGTTTTATGTTCTACTTTTGTTGTTGACTGTACAGAAGCGTATACGCGTACCGCGCCGTGCTCTATAAAACAGACGAATTCGTTCAGAAATAACCAATTATCGCTTTCAAAACGCGTGTTACACAATCATCGATAATGGTTCTAAATTTGATATTTCAAGTACTTTATTGAGTTCAAAAACCTGTATATCGGTTCCATTGGAGAAGTATAAAGCTCTAGTGAACGATATCAAAGCTTCGTTTCATTACGTCAGCTTAATTTATTGTAGGTAACTTTTGATGAGATACCATTGTAAGATTTTTTCATAAAAAAAAAGTTATAATGTAATGGCCGACGCCGGGCACGCGTTTTGAATACTTACAGGCAAGTGACTATTGCCTGAGATGGTAAGCAGTGGATAACCAGTGTTTAGTTGGTATAGATGTATAATCAAGCCATTTTTATAAAATGTTATATGAATGATAATTAGGTATTGGTCTAGTATTAGTCATAAATATAAATATCACGTTGGTACGTTCCCTTAGACTAGAAACATCTAAATGTTGATAAACTTTCGCAATTTGTACACATTATAAAAATTATATAGATATACTACGGGTCTTATAACAGGTAGACTGGCCACTGCTGTTGCAATACGATCGGGTATTTAGATTTGTCTTAAAATATTCACACAATTTAGACCTGTATTATATTTATCTAGATGTCCCACGCAACTTATGCATACATTTTCCCCGTTTTTGCAATATTTCTCATTGCTGCTACGCTCCTATTGGTCGTAGCGTGATGTTATATAGCCTATATCCTTCCTCGATAAATGGGCTATCCAACAGTAAATATTTTTTTCAATTCGGACCAGTAGCTCCTGAGATTGCCGCGTTCAAACAAACTCTTCAGCTTTATAATATTAGTAGATATAGATTTCATCAAGCAGAGTTGGAACCAACACTTGTTGCGCACATTATAGAAATGTACCATTCATACCAGAAGCGGAGGGTCTTTGGAACTTTTTGGTTTTCCTTTGAACTCGTTACTTACGACAATACTTATACACAAACAACCGTCTCCAACAAGATATACTTTTGCATCGAGTTCCCTCAGGCTAATGTTAACAATTCGCCTCTGACATACAATTTCTCAAAGTTTCGAAAAAAATCCCATACCAGTATTTAAAAAAAAAGTTATAATGATGACTATTCTACAAGTTATATTTAACTACAGTAAACATTTACTCAGAGGCGCAATCTCAATATTACTTTCCTTTTATCGATAACACAAAAGTATTGTTGCATACAATATACAATACATACTTTCTTTAGAAGTTGTTTAAAAGAAATCAGTCATCCTGTCCGGTATCTATTTGACAAGTGATAAAGGAAAGAAGACGATGATAACATTATGATTATTTGTTTTATGATCAAATAACAGGAATTGAAGGTATGAAAAATAAGGTAAAACGGAGCATACCACATGATAGCAAACAACGACGTGTTTCATATTGCATTTGTTTTCAATTTTAAAGCCTATAAAGAAGCCTGAAAGAGTTAAGACGACTAAGTACCACATACTAAGACCAAAACTAACTAGAATTTGTTTAAGACTGAGTATCGTAGCGTAAATTAGGAGGCCGAACATGATAATGATTTCACGATTAAGAAAAACAAATTAAACAGAAATGCAATTAGATATGTAATTCAAAGTACTTATAGGTTTATAAATTAATGTTTATATTAAGAAAAAACTGCATGATACTACAGACGTTTGTCGGACTAATGATAATTTCATAAAGAAACTCAGAACAAAGCCAGAGAGGAAAAATAAAAGACTTTGAATCAAGATCAAACATTTCACGTTATTAACACCTGCTCAAGATAATATCAAAGTCAGCAGGGATGAACGCCAGTCCTGGTGAACACATATTAGAAACATAATCTACGAACACGATTACTTAACTTTTTTTATTAAAGAAACAATTCAAACAAAGGAAGTTTCATAAAATCAACAAGTGACTTACACAAGACAGAAACGAGAAACGCAACACATTACTGTTACCGTAAAACTTTTAACAAAGCTATAATAACGAAAATCAATGGAAGAGTAACAGACACGGAACACATGCGGGCAGGAAAAAAGTCATCTACGCACAACAACAATGTAGGGTAATAAAAGGAATATCATATAGTGGCCGACCCGAATGTCAGTAAGCAAAAAAAGGTGTCGGGATTGTCGGAACGTTGAGGCATATTAGGGCGTGCGTTGGTTCGGGAGGAGGGTGCCCTTACTTTTACCTAACTAAATATAGATCCGCAACTCAGCTACAGGAATTTGTACTCTAAACACGTCTGCGATGTACCCGCGGACCAGTAGCTTTGAGTAGATTACTGTGATATACCCACCGCGAACTAGCGAAACTATTTTTTTTTTAATTTTTTCAAACTTAAGTCTTGTTTTAGATAATTTAAAAATCATTAATTTGCTACATATATTTTAAGGTCCAGACAAAAAGGTGATGATTAAAAATCGTAATAATTTATAATTAAGTTAACAAATGAATACCTACTGAATTTAAGTAGGGTAAACATGTGTTGAAAATTCCCAGGACATTCCATTTCTCATTGCAAAGTGTATTAAGTCAGAATTCCTTCTTTGCCATACCAAATAAACAATTTAAATGTTAATTTGTTAAGTGTAGCGAAATGTAACCATTTTGTTTTCACCCAGACAGTGCAAAAGCCCGTGTTAATGTTCAGCAAATATTTACTTTACTACATAAAGCTCAAGTACTTACTTAAAACAAGTTTGCAAATTTCATTTTTATACTTATTGTTATAGTAGTTTTGATGTGAAAGATTCACATCGAGCATGTTGAAAAATGAAATGTAAGAGCTATTATAAAATAATGCCCACTTAAATAACAGTACTCAACCAATACGTCAAAATAAAAACACTACTACCGCTAGTCGCAGCTGGAAAAAAATACCAACACATGCTTTTATTCATTTATCGAAGAGCATGGTTAATAGGAGCTATAAAAAAACAAGCATTGGCGTCGAAAGACGTAGGGCCTGCGGAGATTGGTCGGGCAGCATGGCGCGGGTAGGGGACGCGCCGTATTGATCCGGCGCTCGCCCCGAGCCCCCCGCCTCGGCCCTCGCCAGACATTACACGAGCACTCGCAACCCTCAGCCCCGCCGCCTCCACCGCCTACCCCTCAGCGAGACGCACACCACCTAGCCGGCACCCGGGTATAACGCAACCACACCCCTTTTTCATGCAAGGATCGAGTCACGGGATTTTCCAATTCAATTTGCTAAGCTATCGAGAACATAAGCAGCGGTGTTAACAACGCTGTTTAAAGAATAAGTAATGTACAAGAATGAAATAGCCTGTTATCCTTCAACCATAAAATGCTAACCAAAAAACATGCACGCGAATGTTCTTAAGATTGATTGTAGATTAATATTCAATAGGGCATTCATAAAGATTTCTGCATCCAAAAATGCGTGCCGAATGATCTGGAGGTTTATATGTTGTCATGAGCATTTTATTTGTCAAAAAAGATGAAAGTATGCGACGTGTTTACTGCCATATACAGTAGCGGCTTGATTCGATTATGGGCACAATAAGCGAAGGAGCATTTTCGTAAGTTCGTTGACTCCGCGAACAATGTGCCCGCGGGCGGTGGCGGCGGCGGCCGGGCCGGCGCGACCCCGCCTGCCGCATCTGCTGACCGACGAAGGATTTTATAGAGACAGCATATGTTGCAGCTTCCGACAACTACTAATTTCGACTAATACACACTTCTAAGATTACACCCACATTTGTCCATTACATCGAAGAAAATTGTCCTCAAGAATAATACCTATTAATATTGTTTACACTACATCTTGACTTCCTAACCGTTTTTCCTGCTTTATTTATGTATTTATTACCGGTAATATAATATTATGTATGTCCTATAGAATAATTGAATTATTATTCATAAAATCGTATATCTAATAATCAAAAGACTTCTAAGAAAGTACCTTGTTCTTTACCGCCAAAAACAGAACATAAAACACTGCCGTGTTATCAATATTGCCTTGTTGGACTCTTAATTGAAGAGTTCCGACGTCTAAGTATAAAAATATTGCACGCGAGTATTGTTATTGACTCTGCATTTATCTTGTTAGGTGAGTCAGTAGCGATAACCTAACTTGGGCTGACTCATCTGTATAAGTTAGCTACAAGCAATGCAAGTAAACACGAATAAGGTAATGACGCACCCTTTCTACTGATATACATGCACTCTACTCATACAATTAATAAAATGAAATAACGATTTAAGAAGCGAGTATCGTTACAGTTGGTGTTGAACGCGCACGTGTAGAATCGCTGTCTTTCGTCGTGATTGATTGATGGATGCCCGACCGTATATCCCACAGGTCACGCTAACGATAACATGTTATTATAAAAATAACAATAATAGCTAGCGTTGTTGTTATTATAACACGAATAATCTTTGTTGTATCTTATAATTATGGTCCAAAACACAACAAAAAAATCAAACAATCCGTCAGAAAAATCTTCCGTGGAAACACTCAGATGTGAAAATATGAACATTGTTTGGTATTAAAGTATCATTATCAATTAATTCAAACTATAGAGGGGCTATAAAATAGTTGATTGAAAAATTATAACCAATAATAATGAATAACAGCTTCATAAAGGGATATAATACGCCCTCATCTTACATTCAATTGAATTCAAGTGGCGTGAAAATAATATTAAATTGTACTTTTATAATTTGAAACGTATCAGTCAGAATAACGTCTGTAGCATTCTATGAAGTTGTTGAACCAGAAGGCAGACGTCTGGGGGAGTTCAGCGAGTATATGCGGTAAGCTATCATAAAGACACTAGCGCCGAGAGTCCAGTATGATACTGAATTGCAAGCGAATCCACCCACTCGGTCGCAGTCAGGTACAACTGCGAGTTATTTGAATCGAGTTAGCTCAAGAACATAACTTTCTAGTGACTCATAGGAAGAGAGCTATCTCGCGCAGACGCTCTCAATAAGGAAGAGGGTAATAAACAAATTCATCTCTCCCATCTTATGTGGCTTCGGGGCCCATTAAAATGCACAATACTGCACTTTATACCATAGAGCCCGGCCTCTGTACTCGAGGGGCAGACGTTATTTTTAGGCTTTAAATTGATACGCCAACAAAGGCAAGGATGTGAGCAATTAACACGCACTTTCGATACAAAAAGTATTACAATCGTACAGAGATAAGTACACTGTGAAATCCTTGATATTTACGATATCCATGACCCCAAAACCCATGTTCGAAATGATGTAGGCCAGACACCCCGAACACATGGTCGAAACAAAAAATAAAAGTCCACCCATCATTTCCCATCATCTCCACATACAATTAAGCACTCTTCGTATAAAAAGAAAGCCACTTATACGAGGCGTGAGTACATCCATTGTTCTCGGAAACATCTCTTACTGACATTGACTTGACCTAATTGAAAATAATGACGCGTTTATTCATTGGCCCGATCCCTTAGTGAAGTCTTACAAAATATATTAGCCGAAAGGCGGTGCGAGCGCCTGCACGAATGCGATCCCTGTAGGCACAGAGGCAATGAGGCAACACACGTTGTACGATGGATTTCTTGGAATAAATTGTAACATATCATTATTTTAATAGCATTATTAAACGAGATACCCATATTTTGATATGAAGTAGATAGTAAGGTAAGCAAGTGATATTTGTTTCTAAAATTATACTTTGTTAATAAATACAAAGTATGTATACTGAGAATACATATTTTAGCTCGTGCTGAACATTATAGTACTAAATCACTACAACACCCTTGTTTAGCAGCAAATATTTATTATTACTTAATGTTAAGAAAACAAGGTGTGTTGTTTAAGTTATGTGTCAATTTAACCTTACATCATGGAGTCCCTAGCGAGAACTACGTGACTTTAACGTCGGCATCATTTGAACAGACTACTTATGTGTAATGAGTATTTAATCGTGGTCCAATACACCATGATACCTTCTAACGCCCTAGCTGGAAAACATAGGCCTGGTAGATTAAAGTTGTTAAAATAATTTGGTAGGTAAGTACATGATAAATTACTATTCTATAAACACAGATTTATCGTGTTACAAAAATTGTACAACTATTTTAATCGGATCACTGGATTCACCCCCATTGTCTTCAAAGGCAAGTAAGTACATCCAAGCCGAGAGCAACAATTTGTACATCATACAAATTGCTATCCAATTGGCTGAATCCAGCAACACGACTGTCATTTGTTCAACCGTTATACAATTTATGCAGTCGAAAACCTTAAATAGGAATTCGTCACCCATTTTAGAATCTATAAATAAACAATCATATTTTAAAGGCAATAAGAAGATAACAGCTTAGCGCGAGTCAAAGTGAGGTAGACATTCGCCATCATTTTAGATCGTTTCCAGAGTCTATGTGGGCGGAACTCACACGTTTTTGCAGTTCAGAACTAGAGAGCAAACTTGTACTGGTACCGGTCGACACTCAACCAGTCAGTTAATATTTTTGCGGCAGATGGCGTCGGGTATGTCGCGGTCATTTACATAGTACGACGATAAGCGCGCTATATTTAGCAGAGCGAGGATGCGCCCTGTGCCACGGACCTACCTTGCACCTTACGATTATCTACACAGGCCGCCTCCTATCCTCCCTGAACTCCTAGTACACAAACTAAAACATTCTAAAGTAACGAATTCTAATCAAGAAAATATTTTCCAATTTTGGCTTTTATGATGTCCCAAGGTGCAGATACTATGCATCTTTCATTCTTACTCATAATTTTCGGCAGCAGGCTCACCATGCATTTGTTTTATCAACTGTTGATAACATTTCCGAAAACACTCAAAGAGATCAGCAAAAACTGACGTTATCGCGCTACTTAAACCGTTAACATCTGACTTTATCTTAAATACTTATTGGAATAAAAACATTCATCCCCCACGCATGTCGCTTATTGGTTCTTGTAAAGTAATGGAACAAATGGTTGTCAGTTAAGTGAGTGTTTTGTTGAATGGCTTACTTCGTTCAGTTAACGTTAACAAGAAAAGTGGCAGATAACTCATGTGTCGGCGCAAGTAGTGCTGCAAGTAGTTGACGCGACTCGTCCGTTGCATTATCTGAAGCACTGAGGCGATAAAAACGAACAAAGAACAATGTCAGTAGGCGCTCAACTCCCTTTCGCACGAACTCGAGTCGCGCCGGCTTCGTATGACAAAATAACATTAATTTGTTACAACCGACCACGCAGCGTCCACGCAGCGACACGCTCCAGTGGGCACATGCATGCAGTTATTCCAGTCCCGATCGAAAACAAATTTCCATAGCCTATTGAATAAGTAATGGACTGGCGAAATCGTATGAACGAACACGCTTAAGTACACATATTGTGCGTTAACTAAAAGAAAGGCTAAAACAAGCATCTCGACATGGTATATCATAGTCGCCGCCGGCACATCGAAACGGCGCTCGACGAAGTGTAAATCCGCTTTAGGGCGCGTCGCACGATCAGTAGTGGGTGCCAGTGTGCGTGCAGAAATTTCAATCAGTCGGGTGCATGAGCGAGCCGTGCATCTCGGCTGAGGCAGATGTTAATGAGGCAGCCAAGACGTGGCGACCAAACGGGACCCATCCGCGTAATCACAGGTAAAGTGGGTACACTAGTCACCACTAGTAAGTGCCGGTGCACAGAAAAAAATATCAACCTGCACGATGTTATGAAGTATGACACTTATCATCTATATATGGCAATAATAAAAAAATACTCCATTGAATACCTACATGTTAGAATTGGAAACATTTTCGAATCGAATCGATCAGGTATAAAATCGATAAAACTATTAAACAGATTCGGAATTTGAACAAATTCAAACGCAACGTATTTTGTTGGTTCATTAAAATTGAAATATTTAAGTATGTAAATAAGGGTAGGACTCACCATGCTTTGACGCGAATGAGAACCTCGCCTTCTCCGACGGTAGGTTCGGGTTTTTTCAGGATCTTAACAGTCTTGAGTCCACCGAAGCCGGTCAGGACGACGGCGCGCATCTCCTTCGGTGGAGGAGTTTCAACCTTTTCTTTCTCCTCGGTTGCCTTCTCGGGGGTTTCTTCGGGCGGGGTTTCGGTGGTGCCATTTTCAGTGGGGGTCTTTTCAGGTGCCGCGGCCGCGGGGGTTTCCGTACTTTCCGTCATTGCTGGTGAGTTATCTGTCTACGGACTAGGCGGTGCGATTGGAGCGATGCGGTTAGCGGACGCGGTGAGAATGAGCCCGGGCGAGTGCAACGGAAGCCGGCCGGCGAGACGACGCGTCGCGAAACGAATGAGTCGGGGAAGGGATCAGCGCGCGCAGAGCATCGAGGGTGCCGGGGCGCGGTACGGGGGGTGCGGAGGGGCACACGCGCGCCACTGCGCGGCGACAGGTGGCCACCGCGCCGGCCGGTTTCTAGTTTCTGCTTCTGCCCCGCGCGTCTGATCCCCCGCCCTATAATACACACTACACAGAACCTGGATTAACTTTATTGCAGAGGTCGATATAAAAAGCTATATTAGTGATGTACTGGTTCAACACGTAGAGGCTATGTAGCCTCGAATGGACGCCTACGTTTCAAACTTCTACCGAATTGTAGGTACTCACCCTGAACGTGACTTGGCAACGGGATCGATAATATAATTTATGGCGACTGAAGGTACATATATGTCGGAGCTATTGAGCGACCGTGAGCAATGGTACAGTACCTAACTACCTAAGTACTAGCTACATTGTAGATACTTCATAATACCTACCTACTTGCTCGAATTTAACGAAACTCCTAGACATGTAAGCTACTTGCGAGTACAGTCGACATTCGCAACCTGTTGATTTAAAGTGAATGAAGTTGGTACAATAAAAGTAGTGGTCGTTTCTTCAAATTGGCCTGTTCAGTCATGGGTTCGATTCTTGGAAGGGATCTTCCCAGGATAAATCTTTGTGTATTGTTTATTCTGTCTCTGTACTGTCTGGTTGTACAGGTTTTGCCCAGTTTGGGATCAGAACGCCGTGTGTGAGTTTGAGTTGTTATTTTAGGTAGGTAGGTGCAAGATAAGATAATGTAGTCCGAGAGGGGCTCGCCAAAATTTGCAAACATTTTGTAAAGTCTGTTTTTTTATATTACGTCACATTAGTGGAGTAACCATGCCTGTCTGCCAGCTAGATTTCTTAGCAGAGGCAGGTTGTTTTTTAATGAACTCATATATATTAGATATATTTCGGGACTTAATCGCGTAAATTATTTAAAGTTACGAACCTTTTATTTACCCGACGTTTCGATCGAATTGCACCCGTGACCACGATCGGTGCAATTCGATCGAAACGTCGGGTAGGTAAATAAAGGTCTTGAACCAGATAGGGCCATTGTCACTGACACGAATGAAATGGGTGAATGGTGAATGATTTTGGGGGGGCTTGAGCCCCCATACCCCCTCTGGATCCGTCACTGATTATGTACCAACATACCTACGTAGATATATGATACTGACGACAGTCCTTTGTTTTATTGGAAATATTATTAAAGCATTGTTTATGTGATAAATAAGAAATTGTGTTAATTTTATCAGCTCGACCTTCAGTGATGAAAACAACATTCCAGCACAATGTAGTTATCAGGCTTATGCAAATAGGGATAAAACATCATAATCACTAACAAGCAGGCATATTTAAAAAATAAAACTACTTCCGCACTATGATAGGTAAATAATTTAAATGATAAATAAAAAACATAATACATTGCTTCTGTATTGTAAAATTGGGAGTGCCTCTTCGCCAATGGCCCCCTAGTCACAGGGGGCCCTGAAAGTACGTCAGCAATTGCACTTTCATTCCGAAAACCTCACCCCCTCCCCCGGCCAGCGTCAAACCCTAATGAGTCAATTGCAATTATGTGCTAGGAATTCGGTGGCCCATAACAAATTTTGATATTGGACACGTATAAGGCAAGCTATGCTCCTGCTACTAAGGTAGCCCGATAGGCATTAATAAAATCTTAAACATTGTTTATCTGTAAATGTCGATAAACTTTCGAGCTTTGTACACATTATGAAATTATATATACTATTATGGTAAAATACCTTGTTTATTGCCCGACGACATTTCGACCGTATTGCAACGGCCGTTGCAATACGGTTGAAGTCGTAGTATATAATAATTCATATTTTTTTATCTCAACGGCGGATTTTTTTTTACACTGTCTCAAAAAAAGAAATGTAACTACCTAATTTTTTTTTTTATGTTATGTCTGGCAGTTTCTTTATCCCACTAAAACTCCTAAACGCTTGAACTGACTACGGACTTATTGTTAAACTCTTTGATTAAGTTCGGGTAACATAAGCAAGATTATTTAAAAAAATTCAGTCACAGCAGGACCGTAGCTAATGCTGAATCAATGATAGGACCCCGGCCCCCAGGCTACAGGCAGGAACATGCGTTAGCTATTACACAAGTGACTCGCACTTATGACTCAATTGCAAATGAGTCACTGCCACTAGCTAGGGTGAGTCCCTAGCTAGTAGCAGTGACTTACCCTAGTACTAGCATTAGTCCTTTGGCCCTTTAACCTAGTAAAATAATATATTAAAAACACAAAACGTGATGTAAATTTTTAGGCCCCCTTAGGGGAGTGTGGAACTGCAAGCAGAAAAAGTTGTGCTACCTCCGTAATACGCAAAAAACTGTTGAATGTTCATACTTTTTTCAGTTTTTGCAGTTCAAATTTTAAAGTATGGGTTTTTGATATTAAATGTGTCCATCATTTTGAAAGTATATTAAATTTGAGACAATTTAAGCCCACCACAGTTCCGCATTATACATTTATATTTCTATATATATATCTATAACGCTGATATTTATATTTATAATTTCTAGGACCATATTTCAATGATCCTAGAAATTGATATGTTTCCAAATAAGTATAGGTATTGAAGTTTGAAGTATTGCTTATTTTTAGGAAAGTTTTAGGAAGTCACGGGTAGCAGTTTTTGCTGTTCCAGCTCCGATTGGTTGTTGTTTTTTGCTCCCAGCTACTCCCGAACCTGGTAAGTGTAAGTATATTCGATATGTGTTGAGCTGCAACCTCTTCGATCAGGGCGGACCAAAGATCTTAGCGTTGGCAGCCACTGGGGTGCTAAGTGCCGGAAAACCTCCTCGTGGTGCACCCTGGGCAACCTGTGCCGGTGGATTCGCGGCGTTTCGCGAAACTACCGTCACACGGCTAATGTTCTTGCAGAGTAGGGGGTCGCCCATCTCTGGGCTGCCCGGAGGACGGGCTTGACGTGCAGTCACACTGCCGTCGAGGGCGGGAAGATCTTCTTTCTGCCACAGTCGAAAACTTGTAATCCCTAGTAGGTGTCGTAGACATGTCTATGGCTCTGAGCGGGGGCGAGGGTCTTGGCTTTGTCGCCTTGGCCGCGAGGACGGTAACCTCTATAAAAAATCCCCGAACCCTGTATTGCGGAGCGTGACCAGAGGATGCATGTCCGATGGGATGTTCGGTTCCAAGCGCTACCCCCAGCTGGGAAGATACGTAAAGGAGAGGAAGAGGAGGCAAGGAGAAGATATAGAGTGAGTACCTACGCCTTTTCAACGCGTTGTCGGCGAGAGGCGAGGGTTAACCTCCTGATGCGGCCACACCGACGTCACTGGAAAATTTGCTGCGGTCGGCCGACTCCGACTCCTCCATAAGCTCGGCGGCCCGCACCCGCACTTAGGGAGAATTGGTCGCCAAGAACCAGATAGACGGGTTCCTGGAGGAACTCCGATCTACGGGATGGGATAGCAACCTGAAAACCGGATCGGAGCTTGTTAAGGCGGCGGCCACCTTCTTGTCGGTCATTGTAAATGTTGCCACTAAGAGCAAAAAAATGAAGGGCACATTCGCAAAAGGTCCGCCCAGGTTTGCTGCGCTGCAGACCGGGGCCCGGCTCCTTAAAGTTCCAGAGGCGGAGTGAGCGAAGAAGGCTGACCTGGTAGCGGAAACGTTAAGGCGTCACGTGGGAGGCGAAGAAGGCGTCCGGGTCGCTAGGCCGATGAAGTGCATGGAGTTGCGCGTCTCTGACCTGTACGACTCTGTAACGTCTGAGGAGGTCCCGGAAGCGACAGAGCAGAAGGCTCAGTGCTCTCCTGGAACAGTAAAGGTAGTAAAAGGCCCCGGCGGAGTTCTTGCGGTGTGGGTGCGTTGCCCCGTAGCCGCGGCCAAAGTTTTGGCAGAGGCGGGCGGGCTCCTCGTGAGTTTCTCTGCCACGAGGATCACCATCCTTGAGGCGAGGCCTGCGGGGTGTTACCGGTGCATGGCCGCGAAGCACCTACGCCCTTAATGCACCAGCAGCTATGACTACAGCGGACTTTGTTTCCGCTGCGGTCAACCGGGGCATACGGCAGCTTCGTGTTTCGCCGCTACCCACTTCCTCGTGGGCGCGGCGGGAAGTCTGCCCGCCAACCGCATGATGGGAAGGGCAGGCTGCAAGCCCCCCAGGCTGCCAAGCCGGCCGGGGGGACAGGTCGAGCTTCGGCCGAACCCTGCACCCAGGTTCCTATGCGGATGGAGGAGGGTGTGAACGAGATGTCTTCCCATGCCTCCACACCCTCCACCTAACGGACTCCTTAAGACGCGCACACTTTTCACCCCTGTCGTCAGTGATAGGGTACCAGATGTGCTGCGCGGTAGGGGATCCAGGAAGGTCGCATCCTCCTGCGGACTTCATCTTGTGGGGGAAGGCGGCGGAGCTAGTCTGCCCCGTCGCCGGCGAATCGAACGACGTCGAGGCGCAGTCGTGCGTTACGTCGTTTGGTGGGGTTGTAGGCATGATGGACGGGGAAGTTTTCCACGCTCATGGCTCTTCGCGATGGCGGCGATCTGTGTGTACCCAGGACGCCGCAGGAGCAGGAATGCCCGATGGGGCTTTCCCGCTGTTCCGGCGCTCTATCCGTGTAGGTGGCGAGTAGGTATACGATTTTTTAATGGGGGTAGGTCCTACACTACCTTCAGCGTCTGCCCCGGGTGCCGAAGATGTGCATTCAGGATTTTTTTAAAAGGCAGCTAATCACTCACAGATTTCGTTAAGAGTGTAAAGCGCGTACTTCTCCTCCATACATAGTTGTTACAGTACAATATCTTTGTGCTGTATCTACAATCTACATCACAATCTTATGTTCCTTATCGCACGTTCAGTATCTATTAAATGTTTCCACTATCTGTTATCAACACGAAGTCGTTAGTATATAAGATGCACCTTTAGATAATTATAACCAGACTATACTACATCTTTTGTCTCATTTATACCTAATCATATATTGCCAAGTAGTTTGGCAAATTGGTGACCCCGACGAACGAATACGCAGCAAGAAACATGGCACAATCACCGTGCAAGGCGAACATAAATCAGCAAGGAACACTTGAAGTAGCTGCTGGCACCTCGGTTTTATCCCGCATTCCGGAATTTTGGAAAGACCAACCAAGATTATGGTTCACGCAACTAGAAGCCATATTAGCACCACAGAAGCAAGGAGACGAATACAAATACTGTACAGTAATAGCAAAGTTATCCAAGGAAGAAATACTACAGGTTAGTGACCTAATCACTTCACCACCGACTACAGATAAATACAAAAACATCAAGGAACGTTTAATTGATTGTTACGAAGAAACAGAACAGCGACAGTTTCAAAAATTAATATCAGAGACAGAACTCGGTGATCAAAAACCTTCGCAGTTATTACGTCAAATGCGAGTCCTCGGGAGAGGAAAAATCAGTGACGAAACAATTAAACTACTATGGTTCAGGCTTTTACCAACATCAGTTACTACGGTTCTAGCAGTTACGGAAGACATGGAAATTGACAAACTGAGCCAAATTGCAGACAAAATAATAATGAATTCAAAAGTAACCGAAATATCAGCTGTTAGCAACGACACTTCAAACGACAACAATACAGCATGCATTTTAGCCCAGCTAGCAAAATTACAGATAGATATTGACGCAATTCAGCAAGGTCAATATGGCTATCGACCCAACACGCACAATCATTTCAAGAAACGTCAACAATTCCCGATTATGAGGCCGAGAACAAACTATAGAGGAGCAAATCGATTTTGTTACTACCACGAAAGATTCGGAAAATATGCAAAGAACTGCATTAAACCATGCAGTTGGAAACCAATGACTTACGTACGGAACCAGGGAAACGAATAAGAGCACAGACAACGGCGAAACTCTGTGCAATCCACCCATCCAATCGCCTCACCATTACCGACCGAAAAAGTGGTATGAAGTTTTTGATTGACACGGGCGCAAATATTTCAGTCATTAGCAAGCAACAGAGACATTCAGTTTTACAAAATGAACAATACACACTATACGCTGCAAATGGGACTAAAATTAGGACTTACGGCGAGAAGACGCTTACCTTGAATTTAGGACTACAACGATGTTATAAATGGAATTTTGTAATCGCCGATGTTACACAACCAATAATTGGAGCAGATTTTCTAGAGCACTATAAACTATTAGTCGACATAGCAGGTCGCAAACTTATCGACAAAGTTACAGAGCTGACAACGCATGTAACTTCGGAAAAAGCGACACAACAAACAATTCGTAATATCGCAGTGGGAACGAATCCACGTATTACGCAACTTTTAAACAAATACGAAGACATCACGAAAGGGTCCTCTCTCCGCAATGCGCCCAAACATAAGATTGAACATCACATTATCACTACAGGACCACCCGTCGCAGCTCGGGCAAGACCATTACCTCCAGAAAAATACGACATAGCCAAAAAGGAATTTCAAAATATGATAGAACTCGGAATTTGCCGACCGTCAGATAGCCCATGGGCAAGCCCATTACATATGGTAAAAAAGAAAAATGGCGAATGGAGACCATGCGGAGACTATCGAATGCTCAATAGCACGACAGTACCGGACAAATACCCACTACCAAGATTAACTGACTTTACATACATATTAGAAAATAAGAAGATACTAAGCAAGATAGATATACGTAAAGCATACCATTGTATTCCTGTTAAAGATATAGAAAAAACAGCCATCATCACACCTTTTGGACTTTTTGAGTACTTAAGAATGCCTTTCGGATTACGCAATGCGGCACAAACATTTCAACGATTCATGGATTCCTTATTTAGAGATTTAAACTACGTATTTATATTTGTAGACGACTGTCTCATTGCATCGGACAACGAAGATTTGCATTATCAGCATTTAGAAACGGTTTTCAAACGTTTACACGAGAATGGAATAACCATTAATCTCGAAAAATGCGAATTTCTCAGAAGGGAAATAGATTTCTTAGGTTATCATATAACGAGCCAAGGAATACTCCCTACCGAAGAAAATTACAAAGCAATCATGGAATTTCCCAAACCGAAAACAATTCAAGAATTAAGAAGATTTTTGGGCATGGTCAATTTCTACAGAAGTAATATTCCATGCGCAGCGGAAAATCAAAGAATTTTAAACGAATATCTACATGGTTCAAAAAAGAACGATAATTCACCTGTTCCTTGGACAACGGAAGCAGACAAAGCTTACGAAAAATGCAAGGAAAGCATGAAAAACGCAGTGTTAACAGCGCATCCTTCCCGCAACGCATCACTAGCGCTCATGACCGACGCTAGTGCTACTTGCGTTGGTGGAGTTTTACAACAAAAATCCGGACGCAATTGGGAACCATTAGGATTTTTTTCACAAAAATTGAGCGAAACTCAACAAAAATATTCTACGTTTGACAGAGAGCTGTTAGGAATATACATGGCCGTCAAACATTTTCACAGATTAATCGAGGGAAGAGAATTTACAATATTTACGGATCACCGACCTTTGACATACGCATTCTCCCAAAAACCATCATCAAACGATACACCGCGACGGGTCCGGCAGTTAGATTTCATTTCACAATACAGTACCAACATTCAACACATAAGCGGACGTGACAATATTACCGCCGATGCCTTATCTCGAATAGAGGAAATATACGTGCCATCACCTATCGATTACGCTGAATTGGAAAAATGTCAATCAACAGATAATGAACTAAGTAAATTACATGACAATAAAAGATTAAAATTCAAAAACATTACGCTTCCGGGTTCCACAATAAACATCACCTGCGACACCTCTACTGGAAAAAGCCGCCCCTACTTACCAAAGCATTTTCGCAAACAAATTTTCGATACCATTCATGGTATGAGCCATCCAGGAAAAAGAACTACGAGAAAAATGATAACCCAAAGGTATTTATGGCCGTATATGAACAAAGATATCAATAACTGGTGTAGATCATGTATAGCCTGCCAAAAATCAAAAATACAACGACATACGATATCACCTCCTGGTACATTTATGACAGCGCAACGTTTTGAACATTTACATATTGACATCGTCGGACCACTTCCGATTTCACAAGGGAAGAGATATTTAATCACAATCATAGATCGTTGTACGTCATGGCCCGAAATATTTCCGGTAGAAGATATAACTGCAGAAACAGTAGCCAAGACACTTTTCGAGGGATGGATTACTCGTTTTGGATGTCCATTGCGCATTACTACGGATCAAGGCCGACAGTTTGAATCAAGAATATTTGAGTCACTCTCACAATTTTTGGGAATACATAAAATTAGGACAACACCTTATCATCCACAATCCAATGGAATGATAGAGAGATTTCATAGAACTTTAAAGGCGGCGTTAATGACAAGAGAATCCAACGAAAATTGGTTAAAAGAAATTCCAACAGTTTTACTCGGGTTGCGGAGTAGCTTGCGAGAAGACACAGGTTATAGTTCAGCAGAGATGACATATGGAACGCCAATACGACTCCCTGGAGGATTTTTTGAGTCATCAGCAGCACAGTTATCAACGTACGAAGAGTTTGTAAAACAAATTCAAAAGGACATCACACAAATGACATCAATTCCGAAAAGAAAAAAACACAATCAAGCTATATTTGTGCATCCCGAACTCAAAGAATGCTCACACGTATTTGTTCGGTGTGATAGAATTAAGAAAGCCCTGACACCGCCGTATGAAGGACCCTACCCAGTAATTAGTAAAACAGATAAAACATTTTGCATTAGAATTAGGGATAAAGAGACAGTGATATCAATTGATAGATTGAAACCAGCTTTCATGATCAATGACGAATCAAACTACGTGCCAGATTCAAAGGATTGCGACAGGCATTCACACACGTACACTACACGATCGGGACGTAAAGTAAAGCCAGTAGTACGTCTATAAAAAATCGCTGATATAAGCAAGCTATTCGTATATATATTAACATAGATCTTAACATATACCATTAATTCACAACTACTCGTAACAACAAGACATCTAAAATGGGAAATCAAAGTTCTAAGGGCCAGATAACATACAATACGGACAATTGCCTCAATCAAAACGAAGCGGACCAACTCCGTAACCTGATCCAGGAGGACTTACGGTGGACAAGAAATGTTGCAATGGGACAGATTATTTTAACAATCGGCGTGATCCTAATTTACGGCATAATGAAAACACTGGACAGAAGAATGAAGAGTTTAACGGAAAAAAATAATAAACACTCGTGCAACAGCTAAGTCAAAATTACAGACGTCAGCAAATCACACCACAACAGGCGTCATCAAATTCCACCGCGTACAATAGCATTATTATTTATATACATCAGCAAATAACTAGTAAGGTCTAGGTCAAATTTATATTGTAAACACTATTACCATATTTTTTTTTTTTAAAGGGGGGTGTACTGTTACAGTACAATATCTTTGTGCTGTATCTACAATCTACATCACAATCTTATGTTCCTTATCGCACGTTCAGTATCTATTAAATGTTTCCACTATCTGTTATCAACACGAAGTCGTTAGTATATAAGATGCACCTTTAGATAATTATAACCAGACTATACTACATCTTTTGTCTCATTTATACCTAATCATATATTGCCAAGTAGTTTGGCAAAATAGTCACAAGAAGCTTATTTTTAGTAGCAGCCGTTTTGTTGTGAGAGCATCAGTGTATAAGAAAATGATAGGCACCTTATCCAACCATGAATATTTTTGGAAGTCTTGTAACATCTTGATGTTTCCATGCCCGAAAAGAGTGGAAGTATACTACTTCTGCCCTTTTTGGGAATGGCAACCAGAGAAGGCGTGTACAAATGTTAAAGATTGTGTTAGTAAATTTTCTCTGAATGGTTTCTTTTCTGTAACACTGTTAGTATACTACAACTTTTTGAAAACATGTAAATTTTCATGATTCATCACACTAATATTATAAAGGCGAAAGTTTGTGAGTATGTGAGTGTGTATGTTTGTTACTTCTTGACGTCTAAACGGCTGGACCGATTTTAATAAAATTTGGTATGGAGTTAGCTGACACCCTGGATTAACACATAAAATTTTCATGATTCATATTTTAATAACTATAAGGTATGCGGTTGGCTTAAATTGTTTCAAATCTAATATACTTTCAAAATTAAGAACATATTTAATATCAAAAGCCCATAGTTTCCTAATTGAACTACCAAAACTGAAATACGCCCGAAAATTTTGCAGCTTTTTGCGTATTAGGTACGTAGTTAGCATTTTTTTTTGCTTGCAAAACATAGTTCCTAAGGGGTCCAAATAACATAAGAAATATGTACGTATGAGTTCATATGTGCATTTGATTTTAAGATCCGGATTAAAATGTGACTGAACCGTAACCAGCAAAAGTAAGAACCGTCTTATCTCCGTGTGAACGTAGGCGAGTATATGTAAGACAAAGGCAGTCTATTTATTTTTATTATTTTCTAATTAACCAATATAATGCAACATATCCGTGCAGCCAAGTAGGTATATTTTTAATTCTATTGCGAACCTTCAATTATAATGCCAGTAAAAACAGTTTGAAGATCAAAAGTTAATTGTTACTCAAACCGCGGGTACGAACGAGACTAGAAAGCATTAGGCAAAGTAAACAAACTCTCCTCAAATAAAACCAAATAACTCAACCACAGTACGTTCAGGCGATTTTTGTGTTAAATTAACTAGTAGGTTAGTTTTTAATGTTTAGATGATATAGCTACCTACCTACCTAATAAAAACTTTTTAACAAAAAATATTACCGACTTCAAAAATAAATACAAGGCAACTAAAAAGCAAAAAATAATATACCTAGAATAACAAAAACAAATTAAACATTTTGAAGTTGGTGCCATGAAATAGTAGTCTTTATGTTTTATTCGGCACCAACTTCAAAATGTTTAATTTATTTTTGTTATTCTAAAGGGTCTTTCAAATAGAGCGGGTCGATATTAATAATCTGTGGCGGCCATTTTGATTTGGCGGCATCTGTCAAATCTGTTTTTTCTTATTCAGTCACTGATGCCAAATCACCATGGCAAGTTACACGGTTGAGCAGCATGTGCAAATGATAAAACTTTATTATCAAAATGAGTGTTCGTTAGTGAAAACGTTGCGCGCATTGCGCCCATTTTACGGCAGACGCGGTGGCCCTTCAAAGTCTACTCTCCAACGATTGGTGACTAAATTCGAGACGACCGGTTCGGTAAACAACCAACCAACACCTTTACGTCAAAGGAACGCCAGATCGGCCGAGAACATCGCCGCTGTACGTGAGAGTGTTCAGGAGACTCCGAAGCAGTCGATTTCTCGCCGTGCACAAGAACTCGGCCTTTCGCAGACTTCAACTTGGAGAATTTTGCGTCGGGACTTGGGTCTGCATTCATACAAGATCCAACTGACCCAGGAGCTTAAAGTTAATGACCATAGACAACGCCGTGTGTTCGCTGAATGGGCGTCGGAACGCTTGGAAGAGGACCCCGATTTTGGCCAAAAAATAATCTTTAGCGACGAGGCACATTTTTGGATGAATGGTTTTGTTAATAAGCAAAATTGCCGTATATGGGATGACCACAACCCACATGAGGTTCACCAGATAGCAATGCATCCACAAAAAGTAACTGTTTGGTGCGGATTTTGGTCTGGCGGCGTCATTGGTCCGTACTTCTTCGAAAACGAAGTTGGCGAGGCCAGCACCGTCAACGGTGAGCGCTACAGATCAATGATAAACAATTTATTTTGGCTTAAATTGAACAATATGGACGTGAATGACATGTGGTTCCAGCAAGATGGCGCTACTTGCCACACAGCGAACGACACAATCGACATTCTGCATGAACGGTTTGCGGGTAGGGTTATCTCTCGCAGAGGTGACGTGAATTGGCCACCAAGATCGTGTGATTTGACTCCACTAGACTTTTTCTTGTGGGGTTTTCTGAAGTCGCAGGTCTATGCCAATAAACCACATTCGACCGTTGCCCTGAAAGCCAACATAACGCAGGCCATCGCTCAGATTCAGCCGGATCTATGCAGCAGAGTCATTAAAAATTGGACCTCTCGGATTTGTGCCACCATGCGAAGCCGCGGCGGACATTTGAACGATGTCATATTTCATGCATAATGGCATAAACGGGCCTTTCAAATAAAAAATAAATTTCGTTAATATCTCACACACATCTAGTTTTATTCAATTTTAACATCGACCCGTCTTTGTTGAAAGACCCTTTAGGTATATTATTTTTTGCTTTTTAGTTGCCTTGTATTTATTTTTGAAGTCGGTAATATTTTTTGTTAAAAAGTTTTTATTTCTCACTTTTTAGTGGGTTGGTTTATAATTCACTTAAGTTACAATAGGCTTATGTCATCTACTCAAATCCTTTTACGAAATATTGCTTGCTCCGATGCAGGGCCGTTAATTGTTGAGGAGTTCACTATCAGCTTTATTACATTGTATAATAGTAGTATATCGAGATTAAAGTGCTACTCAATACCATATTAAAGTACTTAATTGAATCGCAAACTGTTAAATATTGAATAGGTCTGCTCGTAATTTTTGGTCTTCATCATCAGTTCCACTTCACCAATTGGTGTTTTTTGAGAGTAAATGCACGAATCACTATGAAATATACCTAAATCACTGTAGGTGTGCTTTTAATATTTCAAGAGTTCCCTCGATTTCTCCAGGATCCCATCTTCACATTTTTTTGATTGTAAAAGATATTAAAAAAAAGTGCGTTGTCGTCTTCTGAAAAAGAGAAGGTAGGTACCTACTCCCGCGCTAGCAATCCCTGTCGCGCAGAATTTATCAATTCGCCTCTATCTCTTCGCCCACGTTCAGTTTGGACTGCCATTTCACCCCTTTAAAGATTTGCTTTGTAGTGGATGCCTACACCATAACCATTATCTAATAGTGTCTAACTCGTAACTATTAGGTATATCTCCTAAGATATTTATTGAAAACAAATGAAGTACCTAAGCAGTTTTGTCCAAATTAAATATTTTTGATAAATAACTTATTTATTTGGATAAGGGTTAGTACCATGTTTATTAGACCACTTTCGCAAATAAATGCATTATTTTAGAACAAATTTGATTACCATAAAAAAGGAAATAGTGGGTCAACTTTAAAAGATAGGCATTTGCTGACTTTTTTAGAACTTTTTAAGAGGAACAAATCCGTCATTCATACATTATCTGTATCATTGTTGTGTATCTTTAGCCTTTTACGCAGCGCACGCAACGGAAGATATTTTTCCCCCGTTTTTGCAACATTTTTCATTGCAGCTCCGCTCCTATTGATCATAGCGTGATGTTATATAACCTATAGCCTTCCTCGATAAATGGGCCATCAAACACAGAAAGATTTTTTCAATTCGAACCAGTAGTTCCTGAGATCAAACTCTTCAGCTTTTTAATAAAAGTATAGATAATTCCTGGATACATGCCCCCACTTTTGGGAAATGCCTAATAATTTTTAAACTTTCATTTACCGTGTATTATCGCTGTGAATATAGTAGTATTAACTTTAGTCTTTATTGTAACCATTATAAATAATTACTTGTGGTTTTATTAGAATACTAATAAAAAAATAAATTATAAAAATAAAAATACCCACAAAAAACATGGAAACAAGATCTCCTACATAATTATATAATTTCATGCAGTCGGGGGCATTAATTAATTTCAATGAACTTAGTAAAGTGCTCAGTGGATTTTGAGATATTAGGTAATAAAGAATATTACATACTTATATACAAACATACATACAAGATACGCGCAACATTTGACTCAACCGGTGTGAATCGCTCGCATGACCGGTGTTGAAACAAATGCGGGGTGCACTTGATTCAACACCGGTACACTATGTACCACAACTACCGAGGGGGGGGGGAGACAAAAATTGACTGCCTAAACACTCCGAGCCAGTGTCAAAATTCTGAAGTACAAAAAAGGTGATTCGGTAGAGTCTGGATTCTGGGGTGAGCAATTGCCAATGTTGCCACCACCCCTTGTTACCGCGCCTGAAATCGGAGCAACTACCCTTTCCCAAATTGATAGATGCCCTTTTATGAGAAACTCTTTTGAGAGACTGAAGATTTCTAAAGAAAAACTTTATTGGTACCTTGACCTACCTATACCATTTTTATGCCAAATTAGATATTAGCCAATAGCCGGGTCCACACCAGGCGCACAGGCTCGCTCGGCACCCTTAATGTTTGGCTCGCGAGGGTAGCCTCGCACACATCCCTCCACTCCGCCCTAGATCAGGAACTAATAATAATAATAATATCTTGGGACAATTCACACAAAGCTATCTGATCCCAAACTAAGCAGAGCTTGTACTGTGGAAACCAGACAACAGAAACATAACATACTTACACAAACATAACATAAAAACATACTTATATAATTCTAAATAGATACGTATTATAGATAAATAACACCCAGACACAGAATAAACCATCGTGCTCATCACACAAAGTTTTATCCTGGGTGGAGATCGAACCCACGACCTCTTGCGTAGCAGTCGAATACACTCCCACCGCGCCACAAAGGCAGTCTCTGTGGGGGAACTGATTGAAAATTGGCCGAAATAGCAAAATAAAAATAACGCGGAACGGCTAGTATAATAAACAATAGGTACCTACATATTTAACAATCAATGTTGTAGGTATAATGGGCATACTAACTGTTACAATAGTTAGGTAGGTATAGTACACTTACATCATAATAGGGAAAACTAATACGACTATAAAAGAGGATAGCGTATTTACGCAAAACAATGAAGGAAATATGTGTTTTATAACTAAAGATTTGACAACACAAAGCAATAAGTCACTGTAGAGATTGAATTGGAAAAAAACCCTGGGTTTATTATGTACCTACAATAGCTATAACACAGAAAGATGTGGTTTTGTTATTGCTTTATTGTAATTAGAAAATACCATCTGGTACCTACCTATCTAGAGGGCCGGCACGTCCATAAGGCGAACGGAGCGGGTACTCCAGGCGAGTCAGGGGGCGCTGAAAGCGTCTTGCAGCGAAGGAGTTTATAGGCCAAATGCTATAGAGCTAAACTGATTTGCAAAGAGCGCTAAATTCATTTGCATCGTCCCCCGTCGCGCTATGTACTTAGGCGGTATGGGCTTAAAACACCACTCACCCTAAAAGACCACCCCCATCATCTTAGGCGGTATCAGGTTACACACCCTCACACTAGAACAATGCCTCAGTGGCGCAGTGGGAGTGTGTCCGACTGCTACGCAAGAGACACGACCTCTTGTATAGCAGTCGAACACACTAACTCACGGGACACTACTTTGTGTGATCCACAAATTGTTGTTCCGAGTCTGGGTGTACTTTGTGTCTGTAATTTGTATGATTGTACTCTAATGCGGAGTCGTCTTTATTTAAAAAAAAGGTGGCAAAATTGGGGCACCAAAATTTGATTTCCCTCCAATCAAAATCTGGCCCCGGACTGGGTAGATACCGTAAAATGGGGTGAGTAGGGACAATTTTAAACTTTGAATTCAAATTTTAATCATTTTTAAATACCAGAACCTAGTAATGTTTTAATAACATTTATTCCGGCGGGTTAAACTTTAATTTCTTAAAGTTATTTTGCGGTTTCGTATGATAATAACCGAGAAAAATACAAAAATGTGTGCTATCCCAACTCACCCTGCGATTGGGGTCATAAGGGATACTAAGTGGGTGAGTTGGGAATTTCTTTAGGGCTGACACTTTCACCTTTTAAAATTATTGATAATTACGTACCTACCTACCTACCTACTGTAGGTACTTAGTAGCTAATTTTAAAGTTGATATAGTGCATGAATCATAATTAGGTAGGTACATGAAAATAATACTAATTATTATAAAAATAATTTATTATAAAAATAACTGAAACAATCCTTCTTTATTTAGCGTCTACAAACTCTTACAAAAATTCTTACTTGCCTATTAGTAACAAAAAACTGGTCCATAGTTGTTAAAGGATATTCAGATTCAGAGCACGTATTTAAAATTTTCGATAATAAATTCTTCAGTTTCAGCAGACAGGGCTGTTTGACCACCGGAAGATTTCATGTGGCGACCTAGCACCGACTTTGATATTGAGTATTTGTTTTCGACGGAACTTATAGAAGTATTCAAATTTTCGAGATCTTTAAGTGCTTGTTTAATTACGAGTTCATCGTACTTTTTTCGTATTTTCGCGCCAGGTTTAGGCTTGTAGACCCTTGGCAATCTGTAAAAAAGTATCGAAATTTACCTATAAATCAAACAATTTTCAACTGCATTAGCACATGTAAGGCATCTAAACATCTTGGGAAAAAAGGTAGGAGAGCAATAAGTACTTACAAAAAAAAAAGATTTATAATCATTGACAACCCTAGGCAAAACCTCCCAACACACCCCACAAGCATCCCTATACACCCAGTTCTCCAGCCAACTAACCCCCGTTATCGTCCCAACTCACCTCTATTATATCCCATCTCGCCCCGTTTGTCAACCCTAGACACCCCAGAATCCCACAAAAATTAGGTTCTTGACCAAAAGTGTTATTTCTTAGAGGTAAATGATAAAATAGAACTTACTTTTGTAGTATTTCTTGATCCTTGTAGTGTCAGAAAACGATTTCAATATTTAAATTTCACTCAGGTAGGCGATAATTGATAAAAATGTAAAAGTTTAAACGAGAGAAAAACTGCCGCTGTTTTTTGCAAAACTTTAACAAGGTTTTTTTTTAATATTGTAGTGGTTTGGATACTTGGTGTTGCTAGGGCGGGAAGAACAATTATTAAAGTCATAGACAAAACATTTTTACTTGAAATCATACGTTAAAATACCGCACCACAGACATCTAAACAAAATCTGTATTGTTGTCCCTTGACACCCCGCCATCCCTTGTCACCCCATTTTACGGTACAGAGACAGCGCTATGCTATAGGTAAGCATAGCGCAGTCTCCTGGTCCCTGCATCCTGGGTTCCCTAACTGTGGGTATATAAATAGCTGGAGGGAGTAAAATAGCTGTTCTTTGGTGGTAATGAAGATGGAGTAGGTACTAGCGCACTAACGAACCACTCACGCTTGGACTATGTTGAGAGTAATATGACTTTTAAAGTTTTACTCCAAACAGGTAACGAGATCATCCTTGATTTCCAGGGTGTAGGACAGATTCCCAACCTTCGGGCTGGGAATCGCTGCCGTACACCGGTCCAGAGTGGATATGTCGGCACATTAATCTACATGTATTCGGTTTTACCGCCCGGCTGTGCCGAGTGCCGAATAATGTCAGCCCGCTTGTGTGTAGCAATTCTTACTGTAAAATCCCGATTACGGTAAATTTTAAGATTTTAGAGTAAAACTTCATACGCAGCAGGTAAACAGTTTCTAAGCTAACCTAACCTCTTGGTTTAGTACAATACATCATTTTTGCATTTTGCTGTAGCCGCAATTAAAAGTGGGTAAATATTCCGGAAATCAACATTTACGAACGAAACGGTCACAATGATAAACTCACGGTGATAAACTCAAAGCATGTACTAAAAAAATACATTTACTAAAGAATGTGTGTAAACCTAAAATTAACAAAATATACTAACTTGGTGACCATTCATCCAGCCCAGCTCTGCTTGGATTGGATAAACCTAACTTGATTTGATAATAATACATATTCTGTTTCCCTTCAGTGCAGAATGTACAAAACGCAAAATGAGCACGGCACGCAAAATGTACAAAACGCAAAATGAAGACAGCACACAAAATGCACAAATCGCAAAATGTACAAGAAAGGCCCAAAGACTCATTCATAGTCGTGACGTGACGTGTCCAGCCACGGCCGGTAATCCGTGTCATTATTAAAATCCTTCGTACGATAAGTTGTACAACAAAAAATGTCCAATTTAAAATCCTTCGAAAAATGTCCAATCATACAATTATTTCTGCGGTATGAACGTGGGTTTACTTGTACATTTTGCGTCCAGTGTTCATTTTGTACATTTTGCGATTTGTTCTTTATGCGATTTGTACATTTTGCGTGTCGTGCTCATTTCGCGTTTTGTTCATTCTGCGCCGAAGGAATCTGTTTCTCCAGTCTCCGTAGACGGGAGAGAGTAACTCAGTTATTCCATTATCTGAGTTACTTGAAGTAAAAATATTTTAAACTTGATTTATTCCCACTTTCTACGAGATTTAGGTGCAGGTTTAGGCGTCTAAGGAGCCATCAAAGTCAAATCAAGTACGTAGGTGGTAGGTAGTGTCTCTTTTTACTTCATTCGGTATCTTCAAGAAATCGATGTTATGATCCTGTTACAAATCCGATTTGCACTCCGATCCGAGATGCACTTGCATAATGAGGGCCATATTTTTCTTCTCAAAAAACTTTCTCAATAACATACCTACCATAAGGATTAGGATGGCGGTCTTTGTCTTTGTTTAGGAATAATTCAACTTTTTTTTCATCGTCATTTCTCACAATCATCGCTATATTAATTTATGTATTAGGTGTATCTTTTAATGTTCCATCATTTTTTTGTCATTGTCTAGCTCTATTGTCACCGTAATATATTTTCATAATCATTCGTTTTCATATTCATAATGTTATTGTCATCTTAATAATTATAATTATTGTCATTGTCAACTTTTTTGTGAACGTAATAATCAAAATCTATAGTGTTATTGTCATCATTGCTGTCATCTTTATACTTGTTGGCATTATCTATCTCGTCTATGTATTGTCAAGCTCGTTGTCATATTCTTAATGCCATAGTCTAGCTCGTTGTCATTTTCATAATGGCATCGTCTAGCTCGTTGTCATTTTCATAATAGCTATGTCAAGCTCATTGTCATCTTCATACCTAATTATCGACACTGTCAAGCTCGTTGTCATCTACATAATATTATTAGCATTGTCAAGCTCTTTGTCATCTTCATAACTTATTGTCATTGTCAAGTCATCGTAATAATTAAAAGAATTGTTTTCGTCTTTTTATCGTTGTCGTTGCTATTATAATTATCATTGCAATTAACCATACTGATCGACATCGTTGTTCAATCACCGTTCTCATCGTTCATTTCTAGTTCATTATCTATCTAAAACTCCAATGTCACTGAATTGTTGTAAATACCGTCATCACTTGCCATTGAAGTCATAGTTGTCATCTTTGTCATATTAACATTGTCATTTTCCTTGTTAGTTTCAAGCCGTTATTAATTTATTGTCATCACAATTGTCAAAGTCGCTGTCAACATTATTGTGATCATTCAAAAATAAAACCAACTGAAACAATACAAGGACATAACATTATATTAAATTTAATGAAACAATTAAAATTAATCTAAGAATTATTTATTTTCTGGTGGCATCACTGGCGCATCCTCATTATCGGGTTCGTCAAAGCCTTCAACGTCTATCTCCTCATAGGGGTAGTTTTCTTCATCTTCCTCCTCCTCATCCATATCCTCTGCCTCCTCATAATAGTACGCGTTAGGATTGTACTCAGGGTCTTCGTTCGGGGGTGTCTGCAGCTGCCAACCGCGACTATCCTTCAACTGCTTGGCTATCTTTTTATTAAGAATCTGAAAAAGGTATCTGGTTAGTATATTTTTATAGTGTGGTATTTAATTGAAGACCACGATTAATAGCTATTTGAATTAAAAATATTTGACACTAGCTGACCCGTGCCCACTTCGTTGGGCCTATGATACAAATAACGTGGCCTACTATTGGTAAATAATTTTCATTTTTTATTTAAGGAATAGAACACGAGAAAGGCACAGATTACCTATATATCAAAGATACATTCAGTGTGTATGGGGTACACATTTTACATAGGTATGTACAGTACTCCCAAATTAATAATGCACATGCAGATCTTCGCTAATTGTCGTATTCCCGGAAACACTCGAATCATGGAATCGTAAGAGCCCTAAACAAGGCATTTGCATTTTGCACCTTGTTTAAAAGAGATAGGAGTCAATATCATGTGTGCACAATCGAAAACAAATCGGGCGTTCGGCAGCTGTCGCCGGTCAGCGAAATGTCTGTCAGTCGTCTTTATATATTGGTAGTGACTGCACGTGTTCTCTATTTGTGGAAATATATAGAGCTGCTATTACACACCCTTCTTGGTAAATATAATTTCAACATTAATTAGCTTATTCAGATTTAAATAGTATATTTTGAAAAAAGGAAAATAAATAACATATTTCACGTTTTTTTAATATTAAAAAAATAAAATACCTACATTAAATACATATTAAGTACTAGAAAAACATTTAAAAAATGAGATTTATTTAAATTAAATAAATAGATAAACATGCATAAAAAATATATACCTAACTCTGCCCATGCCATTTTCTTTCAGACGAATTCTTCCAAAATGGATAAATTTAAACGTGGAAAACCGCTTAATTCACAAGCACGGCAAATGGTATTTAATGTGTACCTTTATTTCTTAAATGAAGCCAATGTTTTCAACAGAGACCATGATGGTTATTTTAAAAAAATTCAAGACCGTGTTACAAAAGCTACAGGAATTTCGCGACGAACTTTGAGTAATATCTTAAACGAAAAAAAACATAATCAATCAAAGAAATTTTCTACACCGAAAAAAGGAAGACCTAAAAGTAGATTTCGGCTGGTACTTGATGATTTCGACTACTGTGTTATTCGTAATATGATATACAATTTTCAATTGACGCTGAAAGAACTCCCAACTGTAAATAATTTAAGAATAAAGTTGATCGAAGCTATTAATTTCAAAGGCTGTGCCGAGACTTTAAGGTTGATCTTGAAAGACATGGGGTTTAGGTTTCTGAAAACTGATAATAACAGACAATTACTTATGGAAAAACATGATATACGCCTAAAAAGGATCAAATATCTCAGAGAAATACAACAGCTGAGGAGTTCTGGTAGAAACATAGTATTTATGGACGAGTCGTATGTGCACACATCACATACTAAGGGTAAAACTTGGCAAGATAGCAACAAAAAAGGTATCAAACAACCCATTTCCAAAGGAGAGCGAATAATTATTGTACACGCAGGCAATGAAAAAGGCTTCGTCCCAGGGGCTCTAATGTTACATAAATGTGTCGACTCAGAAGGTGACTATCATAAAGAAATAAACGCGGAACGTTATCAAACTTGGCTACGCAATCAATTGATTCCCAACTTGCCTCCTAATAGTGTGTTGGTAATAGACAACGCCCCATATCATAATAAGCTGTCTGTGAAACCACCAAACTCAAACACATCTAAACCACAAATGACAGCTTGGTTACAACAACACAACATTCCGCATGACCCAAAGAAACTGAAACCCGATTTGTATAAAATTATACAAAGATACAAAGAAAATTACACAGAATTTGCCATTGACCGTATAATGGAGGAACATGGGCATAAAATTATACGATTGCCACCATATCATCCCGATTTTAACCCTATTGAAAATATTTGGTCCCAAATAAAGCAACACGTGGCCAAGAGAAATATTGCAATGACTGTGACGTCAGTTAAAGATGCTATATTAGAAAAAATCAATAAAATAGGACCAGAAGAATGGAAAAAAGTTTCTGATCATGCGGTTCAATGCGAAGATGAATATAGAAAATTTGAGCCAAGAATCGATAGTTATTCCGATAAACTGATTATTTACACAGGTGATAGCAGTGAGGAAAGTGTAAATGAACAAGAGCATAATGAAACTTCTGATGAATCTGCGATGTCGGGAATAGAGGTCTTCCTCGATTCTGATTAATTTTTTTATAATTGTATTATTTTTCTGGAATGATTAGTGCTGTAAACAAATTTGAACTGAGATTTTGATTATATTTTATGTAAACCTCTATTTGAAAACGTTTTTTTCTCCTTCTAATAAAACCTTATGTTATTTAAACCTTTTCCTCCATAATTACACCAACTTCGGTAAGACACTTGAAAACTAATCACTCCAACAATGATTGTAGCGTTTTCGCTATTTACTTACATGGAATTATCGAATCAAATTTCGTTACAGGTAAATCAAATCTGTTTTAGCACAAAACACATAATATATAAAATTAGGCATAGAGAAATTGCTCTTAACCACTCTATATAAATATCGTCTTTCGACGCTCGGGTAATACGACCGTTGCCGAACAATGACGAAGATTTCCGAAGATTTCTATGCGCATTATTACTTTTGGAGTACTGTATTTTCAATATTGAATTCCTCCACTGTTAGCATGACTAGTACGTATGTCCATAAATGTTTGTAGTCTACCCGTGACCACGGCCGTTGCAATACGGTCGAAACGTCGGGCCATAAAACAATTTAGCCTTAAAATAAAATATTTACGCGATTAGGACCTGTAGCTAATAAAATTCTTTAACGTACCTATATCCATGCCAAATTACAGCTTTCTAGTACGAGTAGAGGACCCACGTTATACGGTGTAATATATCATTCGCAGCGAGCATTACGTTACGCTGTGTACTAAAAATCCGTGTAAACATGTTCGCTGCTCGCCAGTGCTACATTTTTACGCCGCGGCAGTCAGTACTTAAACGCGCAACACTTTGGAAACTACGGATTACAAACTATGGATTCGAAATTCAAATAACTACTAACTACGCGAATGCTCGTAACAGTTATATTACCTTTAAGGTTCATTTCCGTGCATCGCGGCCGAGCGCTCGATGGTTCGAAGACGCGCGCGATCAATCGAAGACGCGCGCGATCAATCGAAGACGCGCGCGATCAATCGAAGACGCGCGCGATCGATTGCAGACGCGCGCGATCGGTCGAAGACGCGCGCGGTCGCTCGAAGACGCGCGCGATCGGTCGAAGACGCGCGCGATCGTTCGCGTGCGGCTGACGCGCGCGGCTGACGCTCGCGGCTGACGAGACAAGTCAGAATATGAAAATGTATAGTGCCGTTTCCGAGGTCTACGACAGACGTGGTCTGCGCGCGCACTCTGTTTATTGTCACATCAGCTGCGCGCGTTTACCGTAAGAGAAATGAACCTTTAGGGTTCACTATGGCAATAAATACATACCTGCCGCTGCAACAAGAAATCAGCCAGCTCCTTGGTCTGGGTGCTAACAGCTGGCGCCGGTGTCATATTAACAGATGATCTATACGAAATGACTTCATTCTCTGTATCTAGGTTCGTCCACGCCTCGCGAGTCTTCTTCCTGGCTGCTAGAAGTCTGTTCATTATCCTACTATGATCCAGGCCATACACATTGTTGGTCATTTCTGGTATAGGCTCCTCAGTTATCGGTAATTCATCTTCTAGCTGTCTAATTTTGGCCTGTAGGAGTAATGGGATTTTTTTTTCAATTGACCAAGGAAAGGTTAACAAAACTTCAGATTTCAACTTATGATAGAAACTGCATTATTCAAGTACTAGCAGTTGTCAGCAGCAACAGTGGGTTTTATCAAGATTAGAAAACATACATATAATATTAATATCTTGGGACAACTCGCACAATGATATCTGATCCCAGACTAAGCAGAGCTGGTACTATGGAAACCAGACAACTGATAAACAACTTTTTATCCTGAGTACCTCCGGCTTAGCAGTCAAAGTCACTAACAATTAGACCAACAGGGCAGTCATACGTACACTGTAGGACTCCAATACTTTGGGGGTGAGGGCTTTTAGCCCAGCCCACCCTTCCCTAGATCGGCCAGATCTGCTACTAATCAGTGTCTGCGTGTATGTCCTCCATATCAAATTTCATCTGAATCAATCTGGTGGTTGTGAATATGACCACTACATATTTGACCACTTTAATACAACGTTTGCCCGGATCTCCCCCATGTCCCACATCGTTCCGGCACTGCCATTTGCCTTTTGTACTCCCCCCGCCCCCAAATGAAACCCTGGACCCCCCCCCCCCCCTGAATTGATCTATTCACTCTATAAGCAAGAATTGATAATTTACTAGGATCCTAATGTCGGGGGTTCGAGTCCCGCCGAAAACCAATTTTGTCGACATACATTTTTGTCGACATACATTTGATATGTATAAATTGGCATCAGACATGCTTAAAATTCACAAATTTTAGATTTAGGCCTAAATTTTATACTCAGGCTTAAATTTTATATTTAGGCCAAACATCAAAAATCTGTGTTTAAATGGTTTCTGCAATAAAACTCACAGCCGTACAAGTTCCTCTAAGACAAATTTAACTTATGGATAAATTGGACGATTGGACGTTCTCAGGCTCACGAGGCTCATCTCGGTGCCGCAGTTGGTAAACGGCTTAGGGACGGTACCCCTAAGGTTGCGGGTTAAAGCCCTAATAGATCATCATATGTGAAAATCACACAATTCAAATTGTTACATAAATACATATGGAATACATAACATAGGTACTTAGTCCGATAAAAACAAAGTTGGTTTATGAAAACTATAGATGTATACCTGAATTTCAGGCTATGAAAACTATAGATGTATACCTGAATTTCAGGCTATGAAAACTATAGATGCATACCTGAATTTCAGGCGATAACTTAGTATTGAGTACAAACTCAGATTTGAGCAGATGTCCTTCCTCAGTCAGGATATAATCCTCGCCATAATCTGCTACAGCTAGACGTCGATCTAGGTCTGCTACTAACGCTTCTTGCTTATCTGAAATATATGACAGCTTTTTTAACAATTTCTTTCATAACTAGATAAGATGACACACATTGTTAGTTATCTTTATTGAAAATGATGAGAGATATAATTCTTGGAATTTAAGCAACATGGCTGCTAGTTTTTATATAGACCTAAATTTGATCAGGGTATCAAATATCCAACTCCATTAAAAAGTGTTGTAGCTTCAAAGTGGGGTACTCAATTGCACTAAGCAACCAGGCGTGGTTTCTCAGTGCAATTGAGACTTTCAGTCCTTAAAATTGGGATTTAAGGGCTGAAAGCCGTGGGTACACAAGGTTTACAATAACTGCCTTGACAGTTGAGAGTTCCAGGGGAGAAGGCAAGTGGTTCAAGCTCTCCCAAAAGTATCTGTGTTTCAATGTTTTACACACCTTTAACAAAAACAATATATGGTATTTCCCCCATGATTCTGAGAGTCGACAGTTCATGTCTTAGAGCCCCAGCTGTTCTTTGCAGCACCTCCTCTGTCTCCTCATCAGAGGCTGTTCCTTTGCATACCCAGAAGACATTCACAGTCTGAAAGTCTTGGGACACTGCCACCTGCAATGATGAACCACAGACATGTTAAGTTTTAACAAAGTAAAATGAAAATTTATTTTTGTTTAGATTTTTGACGTGACCACGTCTTATAAATCGATGACCGGGTGCACGCACGAAAAAATGTCACGTTATTGATTGGATGCTAAGCAGTCACGTTATTGATTGGTTGCTAAGCAACATCGAATGGCGATTGCAGCAACATGACATGCAATACAATCGGAACTAACGTTATTGATTGGTTGTTAACAACGCGTGGTGAATGTATTGATGACATAACGCTATGCGCGGTTTCTTATGACATTATCACGTAAAATTATCATCCGTGGACTGACTTTACAGACAACCGAAGGACAATGGAAGGTTTCAATCGACATACTAAAATAAAATAAAACTAAGTCATCAGCATCACATCAAAAATTGAGTTTGTTTGTTTTTAACATTTTGCAGCTATGATTATACAGGTTTGAACCTAGTACGAACTACGAACTTTAAACCTACTTAAGCAATTTTATGTAATATATCCTATTTGTACCATAACCTTAAATATGAATGTGTATTATGTTCAGTGATTGACGTAGATAGTGCTATTTAGGATCAATGACTTCAAATGCTATGTTAACATGGACTAACCCTGGGATTCCAGGGTTTTTAAATAATCAATCACTCCAAGGGGCAGTAGCCTAATGGCCAAGGCATCTGTCTCGCAATCGTGAGGTCGCAGGTTCGAATCCTACCCATTATATTACTGACGTGAACAGACTCCTAACACAAGCCTTTGAGCTTAGGGGTTAACAAGATTACTAGTAATGTGGGACTCAATCCCACATTGCTAGTTATGTTTTTTTTTTAAATATATATATATTATAAAGCAAAAGAGTTTGTTTGTTTGGATGCAATAATCTCTTGAACTACTGGTCCAAATCGAAAAATTATTTACTGTTGAATAGCAATACAAATAGAATAATATAATAATAATAATAATGGGGAAAATTCACGCAGTCGAAGTTGTACAGGCTAGTCAATAATAAATGTAAAAATCACAAAAGTTTAATAATAATGTTTGTGTAAGGTATTTATTTTATTATTTATTTACTTACTATTGAATTGTAATGCCATAGCAATTTGGACCTTCCAAATTGCTATGGCATTACAATTCAATACAAGTTATTCTTATTTTTTAAATTAATAGCTCTAAATCATTAAAATATATATTACGGGTCTTAATCGCGTTCGACGTTTCGACCGTATTGCAACGGCCGTGGTCACGGGAAGTCTTCCCGTGACCACGGCCGTTGCAATACGGTCGAAACGTCGGGCAATAAACAAGGTATTTTACCTTAAATTATTCACGCGATTAAGACCCGTAATATATATATTTTAATAATGTGTACAAATCGCGAAAGTTTATCAACATTTATAGCTCTAAATCTCTGACTATAGTATGAACACTTTTAGGGTATGAGTTTACTAATTAATAATAATAATATCTTGGGACTGGGACTGGACTTAATATCTGGGTTGTGCGAGGGAGGGAACTAAGCAGGGCTTGTACTATGGCAACCATACAACTGATAAATATACTTAGATATTTCTAAATACTAAACCATCATGCTCATCACACAAAGTTTTATTCTGGGTAGGGATCGAACCCTCTATCCCTCAGGCTGAGAACGACAACTTCATAAAATGACAACTTCCGAAAACGATAACTTCCTAAAATGACAACATTTTACAATGATAACTTCCTAAAAGGACAATTTCCTAAAATGACAACTTCCTAAAATGACAACTTCCTGAAGTGACAACTTCCTAAAATGACAACTTCCTAAAATGACAACTTCATAAAATTACAACTTCATATAATGACAACTTCCAAAAATGACAACTTTGTCATTCAATCAGTAATTCAAATTTACATCCAGTCAGATATTTCTTGTTAATACGAAACTCTTAATAGTTGAGTCCGACTCGCACTTGGCTACTTTTTGTTACAAATTATCAAACAATTATATTCATACTCGAGTGAAGTGCACTATACTTTTCTCGAAATGCTACTTCGTCATTACCTCATTAAAATTCAGTGATAAACTCCTTTGAATAAAAATCACCTTTAAAATCCTTTATTTGAATATCCCACTTGATAGGTTTGGAAGAAAAAAAAAATTTGGAGTATACAATATATCGCCGAAAATCTGCCAATTTGATTTTTCGGTATCATGACATAGCCAATTATACTTTGGGGGAAGAACGATTCTAATGACACCTCACAATTCAAAATCAACCAATCCGTTTAGGCTACAGAAGGTAATAATGGAACAGACATACTAACATATATACATATATACATACATATATACATACAAACATACATACATATATACATACAAACAAACATACATACATACATACATATATACATACAAACATACGCGCGAAAAACATTACCCTCCTTTTGGGTCAGTCGGGTAAAAATACCCATATTTTCTGATGTTTTAACAACTTCCAACTGCAGTAGGAAGAACGGTAATCAATTTACCGGCATTACTACTGATAGTAACACGAGCAACATGAGAAGTGTTTCTTAGTAAGTTGTCATTTTTGGAAGTTGTCATTTTCGGAAGTGGTCGTTTTCGGAAGTGGTCATTTTCGGAATTTGTCCTTTTGGGAATATGTCATTTTCAGAATTTGTCTTTTTTAGAATAGATGTTTTAAGAAGTTGTCGTTTTCGGAAGTTGTCATTTTATGAAATTGTCGTTCTCAGCCTGAGGGCCCACAACCACCGGCTTAGCAGGCAGGGTTACTAACCACTGATTAGTGATATTAACATCTCAGTATTTTGAGACAAGTTGTTAAGGTCACACTGAACTAGACTATCTATGGCAATCAATCTAGTTATGATGACAGTAGCTGGTCAGTCGCCAGGTTGAAGAATCAATATAGACAACAATAAAATTTTTTTGACATACTTTGGAAATCTCAATACCCCGTCCTACAATGTTCATAGCAGCAGTACCAGTAGACATTATATCAGTAATTTGCTTCATAAATATTTTGTTCAACATGGTTGTCCGACGAGTCGCGCGCTTGCCAGGTTCGTGCTTAGTTTTAGTCAGACTTTTTATAGTAGGCAGTACGTCCTCAAACCTTTCCACTGGAAACCACTGCCTGAAAAAATAAACATAGGTTATGTTTATAGAGATAAACCATTGTTTAGCTTGTAAGTAACACAAATTCGTGTAAACTTAAATAATACGTAAATTTGGTTATTTATCTCTATAGACTTACTTTTTGCTTGCCGGGTTAATCATTTTGCACAATTTGATTCCCTGTTTTTTTAAACTAAAGGCGACACTGGTTACATGATACATACGTTGAAAAGAAAGCATTTTACTCAATAGCTGGTAACTAAAATAACGCTTAATTAATACTCTCTAAGACAAGTTTCTTAAACATACTCCTTTAAAAATTATATTGTTTTGAAATAAATTTAAATTTGTGTATTCGACTGTCAAATCGAATGAGTTCGAAACATAAATCAGCTGTTTGAAATTTGACAGAAATTCTTCGTCTAGGAGTGCTGCAGGCATAGAGATAGATTTTTTTGATTACTGTATCTCGCAACTTCGTGTGCGTAAATTTTCTCCGTTATTTGCAACATTTTTCATTGCTGCTCCGCTCCTATTGGTCGCAGCGTCATGTTATGTTTTAAAACCTTCGTTAAATAGGCTATCCAACAGTAGAAATCAAATGATTTATATTCATTTTATAAATTATTGTTATGCCGGCTCCTCACGTTGGCCCCGACTTCAGTACCAACGCCACTTGTCCAACGTATCTAGAACATAGCATTGCCGCCAACATGGGCGTACCCAGGGGGGACAGCTGCCCCCCCCCCCCCTCCTGGAACCTGAAAGCCTAAATCGATAAAATTTATTCGTCAGGTAAAATATTGTAATTAACTTAACGCGGGTATGAAATACAGTAAAAGAAGGGTGCCGTAGCGCACACTGTTTGTAGGAGGGCCAAAATTTACCCCCTTTTAAAAATCCACAGCGTGAGTGTGAGATAATAGCTTTAGAAAAAGGTATCTGCTATCTATAGTAGAAGGATTTTGTTTTAATTTTGCTGATTCTTGGGCCAACGTTCTCTAGTCTTTGCTGCCTGTTCTCTAAATTGTTCTAAGCCTCCATAGCATCTTCGGCAACTAGCACAACATCGACAAGGTCGACGCATAAGGATAGGTACTTCATTTTAGTAATTCCACCTAACTAGTACGATGTCAACTTCTTGCTTGGCAGCATAATTATCTTCTAACCCCATCTCACATGATAGGAGCGTCGAACGAGAAAGTCTATCTAGTAAAAGGTGGACAGGCTTAGGGCACTGCCTCATCTATATCCTCTTCCATCCGCATAATTAGAGCATAATTGCTGGGTATGCCTGGAGCTTGTCCTGTTCCACTCGAGTGGCTGGGACGACTTGTGAAGCTTCCAACCCTCTTTAACATGTGGTTTGCGGGCTGATTATGAGTGTCTGAACACGTCGAAATCAAAGTCCACTGCGGTTAAAGCCATGCACTGAAAGTACCTCACGCCGCACAACCTCCGTACTAATGCTACTAACACCATTTATATCAGATAAGAATGACCAATAGAAATTTAAACCTTACAGACTAACATAAATGTATACAATAAGTGTTAGTAAATTTTATACAACTTCAAACTATATGTTAAACTCCTTGAACACCGAAACAATTCACCGGAATCAATGGATTTCAAATCAAATTAATCAGAGGGGCAAAGAGCCCCATCCGCGAGGTCTAACTGGTTGACGCCAGACTCAACAGTTTCAGAATTTTAAAAAAGAATCAGTTTTTTAAATGGTAAGTTAAATAATTAACATTTGTATAAAGTATAACTAAGATGTAACAAATTATTAAGCATTCTATTGTATAAATATAGTAACATATTTTAATTTTTAATGAGATCGTCATTGTTTGTTCATGGTTATCATTCTTCTCGCTAATAATATCATTATTCTGACAAATTGTCATTGTCAGTAATATACTTTTTTCGTTTATCCTACTACACTTGTAGTCTGAAGGTCAGTGCCATATATTTCCGTTAATAATTAAAAAATCTGTTTGATTATTAAAAAAACATTTTCCTTTTTCAAATCTTACTGAAAGTGAAGGTTTTTTGGTTTTACCATGAAAGGAATAAATTATTAAAATGGTGGCAAATTCTGATCATTTGTGTGCGTCGCACATACATCATTTTTTTGATACTCTGATACCCGCGCAACTTCGTCTGCGTAATTTACCCCGTTTTTGCAACATTTTTCATTGTTGCTCCGCTCCTGTTGGTAGCGTAGCGTGATGGTATTTAACCTTCCTCGTTAAATGGGCTACCCAACAGTAAAATAATTTTTCAATTCGGACCAGCTGCTCCAGTAATTGTCACGTTTAAACAAACAGACAAACTCTTCAGATTTTTAGTATTAGTCTTATTAGTTAAAGTAACCCGCCGCGATCGACAATACGGCAATAATTGGCCAGGAACAACGCTCCTGTTTTGACCGCCATTTTTTTAAAACCAAAGACAAATTTGCCGCGCGTGGGAGGAGTCGCGCTCTTCCCGCCAAATAGCTGTCAAATTGACAAAATTGGGATAAGTTTACGACGAGTAGTGCTAGGTTGTTTATTTTCATGAATTTTATGTTTTATAATAATCATTAATTAATTTAGTCTTTGCTAAAATGTCTAACATAGAAGAGAGTGAAGAATATTGGATCGCGAAAATGGACAGTCTCTGTGCAAATCTGAATGTTGACCCTGTTGCAGCGAAAAAATCCAAGGAGTCCTTTTTAGAAATAAGAAGGAATTATACTTTAGATGTAAGTTTAATAAATAACATTGTTTTATTCACCAGTTATAACATAGTATGCTTTATTTGCATTATGTGAATCCTTGTGTTTTTGATTTGTACTGAATGTGGTATTTTATTCTACAGCGCGCCTCTCACGTCCTGATAATGTAACTTTCAGTACGTTTTTAGGTCAAATACAGTAGTTATTCCTTTTGTAATTAATATACTTTTCGTTGGAATCTATTGCTAGTTTTTACTATTTCACTTTCACTTTGCGTAATTTACACGAGGTTCTTATCTTGTCGCGTCGGTTTTGCATTCATTGTCTCATTGGTTCGAAAATTTAGCATTTGTTATGAAAAACACCACACTACTGAACAAACACTTTGTTTGTATGATGTATGTACGTTTATATAAACTATTTAAATTTGATTAAATCTTTTTAATTTAGTTATAGACATAGTATACCTTCTTGGAAGTAGGTTTCCATACTCTTAAACATTTGCAGGTATTCTATTGTATAGATTGAACAGATTTGACTATTCTGTATTAATTTACTTGTGTAGGGTTTAATGTAACAAAGAACTAAAATATGGATACCATTCATTTATAGATTTTTTCAGTCACAATTTTTATAAGTAATAGTGTTTGTAGTGACTGGTTACTTTTTTAAAGACAAGACCTTATAAGCATACAAAAATATCTAAAAAGTACACCCACACTCAGGGGGCCTGGTCTTGGGTTCTCTATGCCTAAGATCTTTTTATGTGACTGTAGAAGCCACTGCAAGATACCTAGTGTGTGACTATGGAAGTATAGAGCAAGCATAAGGTCCAACTCAAATAAGGAATCTTAGCCTATAGCTTAATAGCCTAAATGGTAGTCTAGCTGTGACCTGTGATTTGGTCTGCATTGTATAAAAATGTATAGGAAATAGTCCCATCGAAATCTGTCCAGTTGTTTTATATTTCCAGAACAAACATACTGACAAACAAAACTTAAAATTGGTTCTTTGGTTCATGTACCATGTAAATATTCATATAGAGTGGTTAATTTATGTTTCCTTTTATTTTGTAGGGTGACATGTTACACTGGATGGCATGTGCTTTGTATGTAGCATGCCGCACATCAATCACACCTACCCTACAGACAGGCAAAGCAGTGGAAACCAACTGTGTCAGTCTCACAAGACTTCTCAGGCTCTGCAACATAAGGTAATTTTGTTTTCAACTAAGGTTTTTGAAGACCTGACTAGGGAAAGGCAGGAAAACAGGAAGACAGGAAGATTGAAAACAGAATTTTAATAGTCGAAATTTTAAAAGTCTATGGAATGAAATGTTACTATTTTATGTTTTTGTATTTTTTTTTTGTTTTCATTGATTATATTATTTGTTGTAATAATTAATGTTAATATTTTTTATTCCTTTTTTTTAGTCTAATACAATTTTTCAATAAAATCAAAAATTGGATGGAGATGGCTTCAATGTCAACTGAGTTCAAAGACAGAATATCACATTTAGAGCACAAGTTTGCTGTGTCCACTGTACTGTATAGGAAATTCCAGCCAATCTTCCAGGAAATCTTCTCAGACTTAACAAATGAACCTTTAAAATCAAGTGCTAAGAGAAGACCAAAGTAAGTGATATTTTTATTGTAATAATTTTTTTTAGAAAAATGAACCAACTACAATTGATAATAATCAAGGGAATGATCTAGCACTCTATGTATATGTCTATGTATGTGACTTACTCCTATGTCTGAGTCTATAACTCTGACATCTTCTAACCTAGGACTATGTTTTATACACTAAAACCTTATAGCGGAAATCGTTTCCAAATTGGATCAGTAGCTTTTGAGATAGTTTAATGGTGAGTTTGTAGGTTGTTAATGGGAACCACAATGATCATCTACATCCTTCAATCCATTTCCATTGAAGGATGTAGATTTGCACATGGTCTTAGTCTTAATTAAATTACTGTATTTCTCTCCAGATCGCAACCATGTACCACAAATGCCCTATTTGAGTTCACCTGGTGCCTGTATATATGCATAAAGGGAGAATTCCACAAGTCAGCCCACGATCTTGTTGATATGTACCACTTGTTGCTGGCTTGTATAGACTTTGTGTTCTCTAACGCCTTCTTGGCTAGAAGAATTGACTTAATTGATCCTGCATTTAAAGGTTTGTGGTTTATGTTTTATTTATACTAATTGTAATGTTATACATTTAATATGGAGATAGGATGCCTGCTTGGTTTTCCTGGTTGATAGGCCATATTTGATGCAATCCTTACAAAGTAGTTGAGTTGAAAAGTAATACAGATCAAATTATCTATTGTAAAGAGGAGTGGTTTGTTTGTTTGCTTTGGTGAAGACAATGCTCAACAAAAACCCAGAGTGAACAGAAATAGGATGTTGCTAAGAATGTTAGTGATATTATATAATTTCTGTTTTAAGTTTTTATGGCTAAGGCCAAGAACTCATGGTTCCATTTCTAAACTCACTAGACTGGTAGTTTGTGCGGTTCAATGCCGTTGCGGTTGCATTGATGATTGCAAGACTTCATATCTTAAATTTAATGTATTACGTGTTTGTACGCGTGTTGCTATTCCGCAACCACGGCACACGCGACGCGGAAGAAAATCGCTCCATGTGTGTTTGCTTGTTTTTCTAAAGCGTCTTCTAGACGGTTGGAAACAAGGCATCCCGCCAAGGTGACCTTGCTGGTTTCCAACAGCGTATGTATGTAATTTGGTTTGCAACAGTGTAGACAGCTGTTGCAAACCAAATTACATACATACGCTGTTGGAAACCAGCAAGGTCACCTTGGCAGGAAGCCTTGTTTCCAACCGTCTGGAACATGCTTTATGGAGTGATTTTACCTATGGTTGTTGGCTCTGGGATTTTTGTCATACATTTTAAGCATGATCCTTTCTGAAAATGCTGGATGAGTTTTAATGAAATTTGATATTGAGGACATTTACATCGCGATATAAGGGGCGAAGTCGCTGAAAACAGGTATTGATATATAATTTTTGCTCATCAGGTTTACCGTCAGACTGGTTACTAGATGATTTCAATATGCCATCAACATCACCATGCATTATATCAACACTATGTGAACTCAAAGATGGCCTATTGGTGGATGCATCTGCGACTAAGGAATATAGTTGGAAACCCGTTATAAAATCATTTTATGAAAAATCTGTAAGTATCTTATAGTACTATTTTGTGCTTGCGCAATAAATTTGCCTATTTTATGTTTATAATTTAGTTTATTGTTTCCATTCATTAGCTAAATTATCATTTAAACTGTTATATATAACCTGTTATTGGCCATACTTTTAAGAATATTTTGTAATATAATGCTACCCTGTACTGTATTGCTGTTAGTTGAAATGAATAAATAAATAAATTAAAAATGTTAGTTTGGATCAATGGTTTGCAACAGAATTACGCCACAACAACTGAACGGATATGGATGGATTTAGCCCAGAGATAGGTTTTAGTCATTCAAGATCATTTTAAAACCCGAAAAAATTTAGGATTCTCACGCGAATTAACTCCAAAATCAAAATTGATACACTTTTCTTACTATGTATGTATAATCTTATCTATGACGTATGCGTAAACTGATTACACAAGGTCTTAAGTGTACTACATGCTTAAGACCTTGTGTAATCAGGTCACTCACACAACATAGATTGAAAATACTTAATAAAAAGCTAACATTTGAAATATTTCTTTGAATCGTATTTTGTGATATCATTATAATAATAATATTTATTTATTCGAGTAACTACGAATCACACAATCCAGTACATTAAATGAAATTGAAATAACAAAATATGTAAATAAATAACAGAATTAAATTATAATTAGGTACAATGTTAAATTAATAAAATAAAATTTAAATTACAAAATTAAATTAATAAAATAAAATTTAAATTACATAATGAAATTAATAAAATTAAATTAGATTAACAAAACTAAATTAAAATAAAAAAATAAAATTTAAATAAATTACAAAATAAAATTAAAGTAGATTATAATAATAAGCTTATTTTATTCCATTACAAATCAATAGTTAAATACATAATTATGTTAATTAGGTGTTTGTAGGTAAAAGCCCTCCTCCATCTTCTTCCAGTCCTCTCTTTCTGCACCAAGACTCCACCAGTTTCTGCCTGCAACTTCTATGATTTCTAAAGTAGATTAACAAAATTAAATTAAAACAACAATATTTAATTTTAATTATATAACCACTATAACTGTAGGTAACGTACACGGCATTACAAAATCCTACGTGAAACGGAAATCTACATATTTTAAAAATTTTGTCACTTTCTCTATTTATTTTAAATAATATTTAATAAATAGCATAAGTAGTCGTACATTATAAATACTGTTTAATTAAAATTTGGAATACATAGATGCAGAATAAGCTCAGCAAAAAGAAAACTCTTAAATATTTATACATATTTTATTAACTTAATTTATATATAAGTATTGTTCTATTTTATTAATATTATAAAGAAAAGCCTATTAATGATTATTATTATTTATTTTCAGATTCTAAAAGGTGACATGGAGAATCTAAGTGGAGTTCTAGATATAGGTTATTTTGACTCAAATCTAAAATCATTAAACAATCTATATGAAACATATGTACTCAGTGTTGGTGAATTTGATGAAAGGATATTTTTGGGTAAGTGTTTAAGGAAATTAAAACTGTTTAGTCTATTTGTAGTTTTGTGTATTTAGTTAACTAGAAGTAGAACTGTAGAAGGAAGGAAGAAGTTGGACAATGGGCTTGACTGATAAAAGGAATGAGAAGTTAATAATGATGGATCAATATTATGTAGGTGATGACACTCGCAATATACTATTAACACTCCTATGTGCATATGGTTTAAGCTGATTTTTGCTAATTCTTTCGTTAGGGATATATAGAAAATCCTCAAATCTTGCCTGCACAATGATGTGACAGGGAGATAAACAAAATCGTGTAATGTAAATATTAAATACAGTATTTGTTTTATTTCAATGTTTTGGAAACAAAGCCGTATGACCGGCCTGTCATTTTATTTTCTTGCGCGTGGCATTGCGTGGTAAGTAATATATACCCATAAGCGGATCCAGCACGGGGGCACGTGCCCCCCAGATGGTTGTTTTGTGTACCGAATTTCTTGTATTGTATTTAATTTTTTTTTGATTTGCCACCCATTTGCTAACTATCTTTTGGGCCCTCCCCTCGCCGTGCGTGCGACTCACACTTGGTCGGTGTCGGGCGATAAACGAAATGCACCTCCCCCGTCCCTACTGTTTTTTTTAAAACACATCTCCCTTCCGTTCTCGTATCGTCTTCCCTTTGATGGAGTCTGAGCCTAACAGCCTACTCCCGCCAAAATATATACAAACAAAAGCCTTCGAAACTTTATTCAAAATCCGTGCAATAAGTTAATTTTCTGTTCTTTTAGTCACCAGAAGAACAGTAAATTGACATACACTAGAATCTATCTAATCTGTTCTACGTTTTAACAAGACTAAACACGTGAGCCTCTGGTCAATACACATTCGGCTGAGTATACACATAAGGCGCCATTCATTTATTACGTAAAACGATTTAGGGACGAACGATTTAGATCATTTAAAATAACCTACCTAGTGTACCTACAAAAAAAATCCCACAAAAAGGTTTAATTGAAAAATAAAATATAAACATACTAAACATTTTTTTTTTCATACATTCTTACGTAATAAATATGAATGAGGGGAGGGGTTCGGCCGAATTCTATTTTTTCTTACGTAGGAAAGGGAGGAGTCAAAAACAGACCAAAGTCGTCTTACGTAATAAATGAATAGCGCCTAGAGGGCATTGTTGGTTCGGCAGTATTTGCCGAACAACTACCTACTACACATGTTGGCTTCATTAACACTAGTGATCGGGTACTTCATTAGGGTCGGCACATCATTCGATTTAGTAGTATTTGTAACCGCCTGGCTGTGCCGATTTATGCCGTCCCGCTGTCTCCCGGCCCAGTGTACGTGTTCGGGAAAATCCCGGTTAAAGCCGACCGGGATTTTCCCGAACATTCATCGACAAAAATTTGATTTTGCCACCCGGCTGTGCCAATTGATGCCGACCCGCCTAGCTTACTTGTGTTATAGTCTACTTACGGTTATTGGTCAGTCATGAGGTTACGATGAAATGCCAAAAATATCGGAATTTTATTTTGCTACACATTGTTGCAATAAAGAAATTATAACAAAACTTGTTTATTTATTTCAAATCACACCTTAAATAGTTTAATTTCATAAATGGACCATATTATGCAAAAGGTACCTAGCTAGTAATATTTTAAGTTGGTACCTACCTACCTGCCAAAATGTTACCAAAAGGTAACATATTGATAGGTACCTAAAATATTTTGTTAGAAATATATTATTTACTTTGGAAACTTTGGAAAAATTCTATAGGGTGTGGACTGATCGATAGATTACTCCAAATATCTTCGCCTTCACTTCGATTTTGCAAAAGACTCTATGCTTATCACACTAATATTATAAAGGCGAAAGTTTGTGAGTGTGTGAGTGTGTATGTGTGTATGTTTGTTACTTCTTCATGTCTATACGGCTGGAGCGATTTAAATAAAATTTGGTATGGAGTTAGCTGACATCCTGGATTACCACATAGGCTAATAAACCGCGGGTAACACCGCAAGGTACAGCTAGCTGTGCCCTGCGGTATTACCCGCAGTTTATTAGCCTATGTGTTAATCCAGGGTGTCAGCTAACTCTTTACAAAATTTTATTAAAATCGCTCCAGCCATTAAGACGTGAAGAAGTAACAAACATACACACTCACATACTCACAAACTTTCGCCTTTATAATATTAGTGTGATATACCGAAAATAACGTAAAAACCCCATTTTGCAGTTTTTAATAACCGTTTTATTATTAGTAACTAAATTTAATTCAAAACCTTAATGCGGGCAAAACCACAGGGAGTAGTCCAAATCCAGTTGTGCTGACGATTATTGTCACTCCCTCGGCTCAATATACCACTTGCTGCTTATAACGTGGTTACTACTTTAAATATACATATATTAAAACAAGCTAAATATAGTTTCATTCAATTTTGGTAGTAATTAAAAAATGAGGTTCTATCCGAAATACATAAATAGTAAACTTAATATAGAAAAATAAAACCTATCTTCCATTGCCCATTTGACAGCTAACAAAATGTCTGATTTATATTATTTTTGTTCAATTTGGACTTGCTTAGTGGATAATGAAGGTAAATTGTTTATCTATTTATTAAGTTGTATTTATTATTGATAATTTTAAAACAAACTACCAAAAAATATATAATTTTCCAAAGATCAATTTAGTATTTTTTTTTTCGTTATGGTTTGGGATTTGGAATACTTTCAAAATCGTTTTTGTTCAGATAACATCAGAGGAAACTTTTCCCGCGGCGAAAAATATTTCATAAATATACTAAAGGACGAATATACGACATTAAAGTGCGAGACAAATCAAGAAAACGGAATTATTTTGAAATATGAGTAATTTAAGATTTATTTAAAAATGAAATAGTATAATAGTGTTTCTTTATATTAAAAAACATATTCATGAAAAAAAAATGTAGGTACATAAATGGAACAGTGATCCAACTACTTCTCAAAATAATTAAAAATTACGGAGAAAATTTGAATAGTTCGTAATCTCAACTCTTGTCTTACCTAAAACCTATAAAATATTTTCGCTCTTTAAAAAAGTTTTGATAAAACAAAGTCTTTCCATTGAAAGTCATTTTGTACTTTTAACCAGCTTCAAAAAAGGTGAGATCGATTATTGTTTATAGACATAGTTATCACTTATTGTTTTTAAACTTTCGCGATTTTTATACATTACTTATATTTCGGGACATAACATTAGATATATTTCGGGACTTAATCGCGTGAATTATTTTGAAAAGATACGAACCTTTTATTTCCCCGACGCGACGTTTCAATTGGATCGCACCGATCGTGGTTACGGGTCGACGAGTCGAATATATCTAATAGTTATCACTATTAAATTAGGTTTGTGAAGACATTTAATCTTTTTTTAGTTCGGCATAGATTTTTTGAAGTTGGTTCATTTTTAAGGCAATTTATTTGTCCAAGAGTATTGTTTATACCTCTTTTTACGGCTTTATGATGGATGCATCATAATGGTCGCTCAAAGATATTGGATGTACCACTTTAATTTTTTTAACAGATTATTTACACAACCTGAACGATCTGTTTTAAAAGCAGTTAAAGTCGTGTAACTAATTGTAAATCTTTTCATTTTAGGTGAACATGCCAATGAACAAATCGGAACTAGAAATAAGGTGTCTGGGGATGAAATATCACAAGTTATCGCTGCCTTTGGGCCTGTAAGTATGATTTAATAAGTAATACTATTGATGACGAGCATAGTAGCGATACTCTAGTTAGTTTAAGCAATATTAGTATTGGGTTTGCGTTGCAAGCCGCTAAATTTGAAGGACTAGCGCCTGAACTTTTCATTTAGACAGCTTACAGTAGATGAGCCATTTTGTTTTTACTATATCTAGTTTTTTTTAATAAGTTTTTCTACTATCAATTATTATCGATATTTTTGTTTTTTATCGATAGAATCATCAGAACTTCTACCTTAAAAGATTTCATGATTTGATAGAGTAATCGCGCGTGTCACGAGACTCCCCTGACGGGGCGGAGGTACCTGGCGCGCCGCGGGGAGGAGCTCACGCCGGTGTCGGAAGCCAAGAACAGTCTGGCGCGGCTCGCCGCCTACCTCCGACAGGCCAAGCCGCAACCCTCACGGGATCTTCTTAAGTTATTCACGTAAGTTGACCTACTAAAAAGTATAATGTCCAAAAACTTTCCAGTCATTTCTTTTTACATTTCCAAAAGCCGACCCGATTGAAATTACTTTCTGATTAAATAAAAATCATCCAATGATTATCCACTACAATGTCCCAGAAATACAGATAAACGTTAAACATATTACAGGTTATAAGTCACTTATTTACTTTTGTCTTTCTTAGGATTACTTCTTTCTAGAAAATAAACTCATAAAATCCCCGGTGACTTTGAAATATCAAATAACTGACACGAAAGTATTTATCAGACAATGGACACATTATACTATTCATCCATATCCATATATATAAAAATGAATCCCTATTACCCTTGGTCAGATAATTTTACTGGAAACATATTTGTATATTATAATAATATTAGCTGTCTCGGCGAACTTCGTAACGCCCTATTTTTTTTTTCTTTATTTTTTTATGTAAGAACCTTCTACAGAGTATTAGAAAACTAACAAATATGTATGAATTAAATGAAAATCCTCATTAAAATTTTAATTCATACATATTGTTAGTTTTTTAATACTCAGTAGAAGGTTCTTACATAAAAAAAATTAAGAAAATGACGAAAAAAAACGAAGCGTTACGAAGTTCACCGAGACAGCTAGTATTATTATAATCTACAAATATATTTCCATGTACCTTCCGGTCGTTAAAATACTTCTTAAAAGTTAAAATCCCATAATGTTAATTTGTACTTGACTTTCATAATGTCGCCTTTAATTGTTCACCTTTTTACAGAGAATGCAACGTTAGCAAAGAGACAATAGCCACAAACGTAATGCAACCGTGCAACAACTGGAAGGAACAGTTCGCCAACAGTCTAAGGGAGACCAACAGTAGTTCTAGCAATGAAACTATCATGTTCAGATGCAATATGATCACGTGTCTCTATTACAAAGTATTTGAACACATTATTAGGGAAGAACATAGGAAAAAGCCGCAAGTGTCCTTGCAGGTATGTGGAAGAAATTTATTAAGGTATCTTGTAGCATTGTTCAAAAATGTTGACTCTAAACTGTAATAAAAATAAAAAAAATAGCGAAAACTATAGTGGCCATATGTTTTCTTTAAATGAAACCTTGCTAGATAACGAAATAGCAAAACCCCCTGCATAATAAATTTCATGAAAATCTTTGAAACCGTTACCGAGATTCAGATTCAGAAATGTGTGTGAGTTGTCCCATGATAATTAATTTAAAACTTATTACAAATACATTGTAAAAGACGGACATAATTCTAAGGCATTCTTTACTCTCTAGTTTAGTTTTGGGTGGTGGAGAGATGGATTTTAACAAGATAGCTTAAAAAAATGTGGCTGGTGCTTATTGTTTTGACAATAATCTTTACATAAGTTTAAAAGTTCTTTTTCTGGTTTTGATTCGATTTTTACTATCATTCAGGTAATTTTAAGAAATGGTTATTATGTATATTATGTGTATTCGATAGCGAAAAAACCTCCGTGTGAAGTTGGAGCGGGCCGCTATCGTTACACAAACAAAACGGAACACTTACTCCTCAGATGCTGCTGACCCAGGAGACCTACCAGCTGACAGTATACGCGTGCTGCACAGAGATAGTGCTACACGCGTACGGCGTGCACTCGCTCAAGTTCCCGCGCGTGCTGCAGATCTACGGCCTCAGCGCCTTCCACTTCTACAAGATCATCGAGCTGGTGGTGCAGGCTGTCGTTGATAAGCTCAGTAGGGATGTCATCAAACATTTGAACGCGGTAAGAAAACTTTACGTTTTGAGGTGAAAACTTTAGGGTTAAAAAAAATGTCATTAATTGTTTTTCATTTTCGAAGTCCTTTTTGACATTTCTGAGAATGTTACTTTTATTGTCTTACATTAAAAAATAAAAATCAATTCACCACAGAAATTCACAATTTAAAGATTCACAGTCAATCCAAAATATTATACAATTATGTAATACACAATACCATCAACGCTTTTTTAAAGTAATGCGCTCAAAGTCAAAGTCAAATATCTTTATTTCGTAAAATCAGGTTAATGATTATTTGAAAACGTCAAATTAAAACATACTAAAAATTTTATAAAACTATGAATGTTTGAAAAAAAAAACAAAATGAGGTTAGGTGGCAGTTCCAAGTGTAAAGCTCATGAGCAGAAGCTGCCAAGAAACTCATGTGCCACTCTTTTAAAATGCGCTTAAAATAAATAATCCTAAAAAATCTTCATTTAAATAATATGGTATATAGATTTGTACCATACACTACAATTCGTCAAGGTAGTAATTGCCATCATGCTAGGTATTACATGTCAACCGCGTTGCACTGATCATGGCCATAAATGGATAGTAGAGATATCAAGCGATTTATAAGGTCATTCGGTAAGCAACTCTGTTAAAAGAGTAACTCTGTCTGTCTGTTACGCTTTCACGCTCAAACAGCTAAACCGATTTAGATGAAATTTGGTATGGAGATAGTTTGAGTCCCGGGGAAGGACATAGGATAGTTAAAATCGCGATAACCGACATCCACGCGGGCGGAGCCGCGGGCGAAAGCTTGTCTAATGATAATTCCCATGTAATTGTCATCGCTTACGAATACGGAATCTCACTTCACAATGTTCCAAGGTGTTTAAAGATACCATATCTGTGAAGTGAAAGTACTCTACGAAGCTTTCTTTCTGTAAGCTCTCTTCTGGTGCTTTGTAGTGCATTACTACAGAATATTTTTTTTTATTTTGTAGGTGGAAGAAGAAGTGTTAGAGTCATTAGTTTGGACATCAGATAGTCCATTGTGGGAGCAGCTTAGTCGTACTTCAGTACCGGCTTCTTATGACGTCAAAGTACACGATTCGCCTCACCGTAGAAATAGTAAGTTACTTTACTTTTGTATACTAAACCTTTATCATTTTGCCTTATTGAGCTTTACCTATTGACCACCCGGCTCTATTTATACGATCATAATTTTTTGATACCCGTGGCAACCTCAATAGTCTTTATAGACTGGTTTTTTTTGGGCATTTGTTGTTTTTTTGTCGTATAATCAGACCAGGGTGGTTATGGCTCTCGTCTATTAGGCACACTGAATCGATTACGCTACGCAAGAGGTCGTGGGTTCGATCCCCACCCAGGATAAAACTTTGTGTGATGAGCACGATGGTTTATTCTGTGTCTGGGTGTTATTTATCTATAATATGTATGTATTTAGTTATATTTATGTATGTTTATCGGTCGTCTGGCTTCCATAGTACAAGCTCTGCTTAGTTTGGAATCAGATAGCTTTGTGTGAGTTGTCCCAATATATTATTATTTTATTATTATTAGGTTCAAAAATTCAATAATTTATTGTTAATTTTAGTACCATAACAAACCCAATATCATTTTTGGTAGTTACTCTTACTCAAGTAGTTTGATAGGAATTGATATTACATTACCACGCTGTAGAAGCTAAAAAAAATGTTTTTTTGTTACTACAGATGGCATCCAGTCACCTGTCTCAGCGCATAACGAACGTAACCTCTCACTAGACCAAGCTAAAAAACAACTATTTAATGACAACATAAAACCTGGCCAGTCTTTACTTGGTAAGTTAAATACTGCACTTTTACACAAACAAAATATAGCTAAGTAGAAATATGACCTGTGTCCACTTCCTTGGGCCTATGTCACTCACAAATAACGTGGCTTTCTATTGGTAAAAGAATTTTCAAAATCGTTCCAGTAGATATAGAGGTCCGTCTACAACCTCACAAACTACTTCGTTATAATAAATCAATATAGATATTGAAAAGGTTTTTATTTAAATGTGGGGCCATTCAAGTATTATATATTTACGTAAGCAGTATTTTAGTCATTAACTCCCTCCCCCTTGTCAGCAAAAGTAAGCAAAGCACACTCCCCCTCCCTCTTGTCAGCAAAAGTAAGCAAAGGTTACTCCCCCCACCCGGTTGTCAGCCAAAGTAAGCAAAGGTCACTCCCCCCTCCCCCCATTGTCAGCAAAGGTAAGCAAAGCTCACTACCCCCTCCCCCTTGACAGCAAAAGTAAGCACCCCCACGAAAAAAAAACGAATGTTACGTAAGTAACATTCGTTTTTTTTTATCGCATGACGTGGGGGGCGGATGCATTTCATTTAAATATTTCACACAAATATTAATGACGTAATCATTATCCATTCCACTCACACATACTTAAATGAGCCCTGTGATAATCTAATTGGTTACTTCCTTTGTATTTTTGTATTGGAGGAACTTAGCTCCTTGTTCTTTCCAACTTATTATCTAACGAAATGTATAAAAACAGTATCTAAAGAACAAATGTCAATTTTCATGTATTTATTTTCCAGTAGCGACAAACAATTTACAAATAAAACAAGATACTGTGGTTCTACAGCCGCCTCAGACCCCTACCAATGGTGATAGTTGTACGACGCCGAAGAAAACTAACAACTCGTTAATATTATTCTTTAGAAAGGTATGTATTATATGCATCATTAAACTAATATGACTCTTTGACGTATTATCTTTCTTGAGACAAGATTAATTTTGAAAGCATTTACTTACATATTACTCAATATAATTTTAAATTTATAATGCTTTGGTTTATATTAGGAAAGGCTTATATCCGATATAAGCTGATGATTTACTGAAAACATGCAAATAAAGGCTATAAGACTATTTCGAATACGTTTAAAGGTCACAGAAAACATATTAACACGGTTTAATATTCTTTGTATGAAACTTACTACTGCAAGACACACTAATCGAATTTGTAACGTAATCGCTTCGCCTCGGAACAAGCTCATGAACAGTCGAGGCGATACTGTAACGATCCCTTTCCTTAGCCTGATGATAATGAAAACATCAACATAAAGGCAATTTCAATTATTTAAACACTTATTTACATTATTTACAAAGGCAACTATTTAATTTTCCAATCTTCTTGTTCAATTCCACCAGTTCTACAGTTTAGCCGTCGTTAGAATCAACGACCTATGCACAAGGCTAGGTCTAAGTGACGAGGAGCTGAAGCGCAAGATATGGACGTGCCTGGAGTACTCCGTCATGCATCAGACACAGCTCATGAAGGACAGGCATCTGGATCAGCTGCTAATGTGTGCCGTATATGTTATATGTAAAGTAAGTGGTTTAGTGGCACTCGTGACTGAATGCTCCGTGCATTCCCTTTCAGGTATAAAAGTAAATTCATGCTTCAAAGCATAGAAGAAATGTAATTGGTCCAAATCACAGGCTACGTCAAAGACGGGTATTGGCCGCACAATCACGTTGTCTGTTTCTAGAGAGTGATCAATTTTGTTGAGGGTATTTGCTCAGTTTAGTCTTTGTCTACGGTAGTACTAAGTATTGTTGACTAAGATCTATAAAGTGTAGTTAGATGCAAGGAAGATGCACTGCACTCATTCGCCGTTCATGTTTGTGCTCAGCATTCCACATAGTATCGAGTATCGGTAGTCTGTGCGGTTGGGAGAATCGAAAACTTTCGCGGCAGAATACAGTAACTTAGTAGTTACAGTAAAATGCAATGGTTTGGTCTAAAGGGGCATCTAAACGGGCCATTTTTTACGGCAATGCTGTGGCCGGCAGTAATCTCCAATATTGATTTGATGGTTGCCGGACGATGGCTGGATGATGATCTATTTTCCGCAATGTTGCCCGGCCAATTTGGTTGTTGTTTCAGTCACCCTCTATTTTATTGTTGCCGGGTTGTGTAGCCCGTTTGCTAATAGTGCCGCCACCAATTGTCGTAAAAAATGGCCCGTTTAGACGCCTCTTAAGAACCATTTTGAATGTATGGATGGGCTAACGAATTAATATGCTTCAAGGGGTAATTTAACATATAGTTTTATGGAAATGTTGTACCTTTTATTCATTTGGAATATCGTAATTAGGGTAAGATCTTCGAAAGAGTTTTTCGCAAGCTTTAAAATGTTATGATAAACACAAAATCGAAAAAAATTAACATACAGGTTTGTGCTTCTCAGGTACAGGGATTGGGTTCACGCTTATAAAGCCGTGGGTAAAAAGTGTAGTTTAAAATCCACATCTTAATTTTTAAATTTACTTGTGCAGGTATCAAATAATTCGACAAATCAGGTGGAGAGATCATTTGCGGACATCATGAAGTGTTACCGCCAGCGACCGCTAGCTGACAATCATGTATACAGATCAGTACTTATAAAACAAAGCGATGGAGAGAGTAAGTCTTCTATCCCTTTTACTCTTATTTTAACTGTGTTATGACAGAAGGAGTAAGAAATTAATGGTATTGTTTTTGTTGTAGGTTCACCAGAGAGAGGAGATTTAATACATTTCTATAATAAAGTTTATGTGCAATGTATGCAGAGCTTTGCGTTAAGATTTACTGGGAAACATAAGGATGTAAGTATAGTGTAATATAATTTATAAAGGTACAAGATCAAGACGGTTACAAACCGCAATTGCAAACCGCGGTCATGTCAGTTCAAAGATGGACTGCAAACCGCATATTGTTAAAACGCTGCTATAGCAAAGCATTTGTATGAAATTATGTTAAGGAAACTGTCCTACCGAGATTCGAGTAGCGATTTTATCGCTCACGAAACTTACAAGTAGATTCCGTCTGTGTAATCAACAGACATGCAGAATAGAGGTATACTCGCCGGCAGTATGAACGGTCAGCGATCAACTATTATTATCATCTCTTTTGTATTACGTACTGTACGTGTCTTGAGCAATAAAACCGCTACTCGCTTTCACGCCTTTCGTGGGACATGCCTATGTAGTTTATTTTAGTATAATTGCATTTGAAATAGATTTGAAGTAAATCTTTTGTGCGCGCAGGAGTCAAACCTGTCCCCGCTCCCGGCGGGGCGCGGCGACGCCGGCCGCTCTCCGGCGGGGCAGCGCGTGTCGGAGCGCCACCAGCTGTACGTCAAACCGCTGACTACGCCGCCGCCTGCCAACCTACATCTCACCTACCGGTTTAGCCGTAGTCCTGCTAAGGTAACATCTCTATCTCTCTCCCCTCTCCCCCCCCCCCCCTCTCTCTCTGTTTACTATGCTCTATCGTTTAGTATACAGAAAGTATTTTTTATTTTATTTTCTATCAATCAAAATATGCACCAATGCTATCAATCAGGTCGTGGATACGGATGCAAATTTTTACAAGTATACAGCAGCTTCCCCACGTGAATGCCCATTATTGTGACATTTTATTAAGCTCTCTAATGTGTCTGTCTACGGATATCAATTCAAATCCAATCTGGGATTTTTCTCGATGAACGATCCACCATTTAACATCTGCATTCGCATGAAAATTCACATTGATTATTACGGATGCGGATACAGATGTCCAGATCAATGTGGAAGCTCCGCAATTGCAGATGCAAATATCCCTGCTATCGACGCATCTCTGCCAACATAGTGGTAATTTTTCAATGACCTCCTTGAAGAAGTCAGGTGTACAGGAGCCAATAAACTAAAGGCATTTTGTACTGCCCTGTCCAAATTTTAGAAAAGTAGAAGATTGTCGGCGCAAGGCTTCCAACCTTAGCTTATTGTAGCTTAGAGACTGTCTGTTGTGAGGTCAAGCGATGTCTTGTAAGGAGGGGGAAAGAGATTAAAAGGTTGACCGGAGATTTGCGAGTTTCTACATTATTGTGTCGAGCAGTTCCTCACAATACATCGTAACGGCGCTGAGTACCCGGTCGCCGGCTACCCGGTGGCAATTGTATCTTCCTAAGACCCAGTGTATAATATTTTTGTGCTTATTGAGACCCAACATGCACAAAAATGTACAAATTAAATATTCCCTATCAGTCCTGAGGATACTATTGTTTTGTTAGTGTTTATTGAGTATTTATTTTAAAGTAATATATTTTTTTATTCAATAATAATGTTTACATTACCATTATTACATTTAATTGCGAATTTAATTTGTATGTAAAAATGTACATTGGGTCCTAGTATCTAGATATAGGTAGGTTTAGGTACATAAAAACAACTAATTAACTGTTATATATTCTTATAATAATAGGTATTAGGAACTCAGAATCTGACCAGAAGTAGGTACATAATAATCACACTTTTTCACGTCATACAACAACATACATTTTAAGATTTGTAACAAAAAGTAAAAACAAAATAATTGCATAAATAAACAAAATAAAATCTTATCCATACTAATATTATAAATGTGAAAGTAACTCTGTCTGTCTGTCTGTCTGTCTGTTACGCTTTCACGCTCAAACAGCTGAACCGATTTAGATGAAATTTGGTATGGAGATAGTTTGAGTCCCGGGGAAGGACATAGGATAGTTTTTATCGCGATAACCGACATCCACGCGGGCGGAGCCGCGGGCGAAAGCTAGCACTTTATATAATAATATAAAATCTTTACGAGAGAACGACAGACAGCACAACAACGCACGTACTGCATTTTGAGGAACATCTTTTCTTGCAATCCTGTATACGATATCTGTAAAGTCCCAAAGTACATAAAAATATACAAAAATATTTAAATTAGATTAGTTCTTCAATCCGAAAGTCCAGAAAAATGTACATATTCATTCCCTGCGAAGTAAATAAGTAGAAATCTGAGTAAATTACAAAAATAAAGAATAACACATTCAGTATTATATAAATTTTATCGAGATTTTGAAGATAAATCAAGTCAAACACTCACTTGCAATGCGTACACGGCTTGGCGGCGCCATCTTATCTCTTCGTCACGTGTATGTTTGACAGGCCGCCGCCTGTTCAAACAGTTGTCAGTAATGGAAATTATAGACAACATTCACTAGTAAGGTTGGTCATATAACTCCAGCGAAAATTCGAAACGAGCAGCAGTCATTTAAAAAAAATGTACGCCGGGTATCAATGACTATAAAGAAAAAAAAATTGTCGGGACTGACTGACTTGAAATATTTTGTACAGAAAAATGTATGGGGGTCTTGGGAGGGTATAGCAAACGAAACGAACGGACGCCGGAACTTGTAAAAGTTACTGTACATCCTCACACACTTCGCACCGGATAAACGTTCGCTGGTTACTTAGCGCCCGAATTAAAACCGTGTGGAAAGGACCTTACTCTCTGTTACCCCACCTGTTCAAAGAGCTTAACGCTTTCTTGGAGTCAAATCCAGACATTTACCACGGAGGAGGTTGTAGACAGGTATTCCGTTCTACCACCGTTTAAACGGCTACCTTAGCTTTTATGGACGTCTGCAATATGGATGTTACTAGCGCGTTATTAACCCATTTCATTCTTCTCTTGTGAAGAATCAACTTTCGAGTTCGAAAAAATGCGTAGGATTGCGATGGACTTACGATCGGTCTCAATAAAGTAACTACCAATAACTATGTGTTAATATGGCAAACTCTAGTCGTAAAATTGACATTAGTGCGTTTCAATAACAGTCAATTGATAAGACATCCTACCTTTGATTTTAAACTACCTTAGGGAGGACTCGCCCTGACTCGGGTGACAATCTTCATAGAAAAATTACAAAGAGCGTTTGAATAACGCTTTTGACAGCTTACTTTAGTTAGTAGAATTAATAGTTATTAAAAAATTATAATCTGTCATAATCGGCCGTTAAACAATCAGTAAACCAATGTTACGAGATGAAAAACTGATTTATATTTTAGCATTTGCTCAAATTGCCAATACAACCTTCGAAAGACATACAAAAATCAAGAAAACGAGACAAGAAATATCAAGAACACATTTATTAGCTGAACGTAATATCACTACTATCGTTGTAGGTTAGGTGCTGCCATGAGATCGTCGTCTCAGTACCCAGAAACTTACATCAGGGTCCTAAATCAAAGGTTAATTAGGGACCTAAATCTTAAACACCTCTCCTTTTAACCTATTTTTTTGGTACCTAATTCAGTGTAGTTATAATAAGCGCATTATTAGCAAATATGAAAACACTGTTGACGTCCTCAAAAACTAAAATTTATTTATTAATTATCTCACATCACATATTTAACAAATTAAACACCTGACATATTTAAACAAATTAGACACACATCAAACTATAAAGACAAGAAACTATATACAGAATGGTTCAGTTAAATTATTTTCACCCACTTTAAGCCGACTGAATAATTGAAAATCTTGCACATTTTAAATCCGATGAGAGTCATTATCATACATCAATATATGACAAATCTTTTTTTCTTTTTAAATAAAAGATAACTAGCAATGTGGGATTTTAGTCCCACATTACGAGCAATCCTGTTAACCCCTACAGCTAAGCTTAATGGCTTGTGTTAGGAGTGGGTTCACGTCGTTAGTATAATGGGTAGGATTCGAACCCGCGACCTTACGATTGCCTTAGCCATTAAGCTACCGCCGCTTAAATCTTTTTAAATGTCATCAATCGAACAGATCAGAAAAATCTTCAGGAATCTGCTTTCAATTTTTACAAGTCATAGCTTATAAACCAATGCTGAGTTAAACTGTCGGTAAGTTATTGAGATCGGCCGTAAGTAATAAATAACAATATCCGAACTACAGTAGAATCCGTTTATAATGACATCGAAGGGAATTGACAAACACGTCATACTAAGCGGACGTCATACAAAGCATTTTTGTGAAATAATAATAACCTTATTTTTTTACAGTAAATACTTATTTTAATAGAGAAACAGCATATTAAATCAAAATCAAAATTGCGCGTAATACATGTATAGTATATTTTTCATTTTTTTACTTAAGAAATCAGATTATTATTTTTTTTACTCAGAATTATCACTAAAAACAATGCGTGACGTTCAACTGCCCATTGAGATTCAAAACAAAAACAAGCCATGTGCCGACCGTCCGTCGTCGGGAATCAACGGCCATTGCTGAAGGTGTAAAGAATCATGTCGGTCACTATAAATGGATAAAATGTAATAAAATTGGGTCATTATAAGCGACATGTCACTGTAAGCGAAGTCATTATATCCGACTTTGTTACAAAGAATTTTGTATGTAAACCAAACTTCGTTGTGTAATTACGTCATTATTGTTCATAATAAACGGATTCTACTGTATTACAAACGTCGGCATTGTTCGACACGCGATTACATTGTATTGTAAACTCCGTCATAGTTCAATCATTTCGATTACACAAATGCTTCTGTGTTATGAGTCATGACACAACTCTAACATTTTGCACACGCAACTCGAACATTATAATTAGCGGTAAGTCTATCGGAAGACGTGTTGTCGCTGTTACCATCGATTAAGAGTCGGATGAGGCGAATTACGTGAAAGTGATACGCACGAGACATATTTCTTATTGCGTTCATATAATTTAAGATTCAGGAAAGTCAAAGAGAATTTAAAATTAAAAAAAAAAAACTTAATTTTCTGACATTACATTAGCAGTCTTTAGTCAGAGTTGATATTGTATTTATGTCTACTGAGACGAGATAAAGAAGCTTACAAAGATACAAGTTATTGAGTCCACCGTGCTTAGCTTGGCTGAACGGAACAAGGAGCTCTGAGTATATCGACGCACGCGTAGTATGCGCGAAAAGCGTGCGAGTCGAAATTCCGCCAAGACTCCCATGCTCCTGTCATTTTAAATGTAAACATTAAATAAATGTCACGCCGTCATGGCAGTCATATTTTAAATGAGTCAATACACCTGCCATTTAGGCAAAACAGATTAACATTTGTTTTGATTAAATGGCAGGTGTATTGACTACAATAATTTTCTAAATTAATTAGCGCTTTAATTGACTACAATAAAGACATTGTATTTGTTATGCCTAGGACTTGCACGCGATCAACACGATGGTATCGTGCGAGGTTGGCGGTATGAAGCGCGGCGCCGCCTCCGCCGACGACGTGCTGAAGCGCGCGCGCCTCGGCGCCGCCGGCGTCGCGCGCAAGCTGCACGGCCTCATGACTGACAGGCAGGCGCAGGACCGCCATCACGCTAGAGGTAACTGTACCTGACACACACATACATCAACACGACGTGCTGAAGCGCGCAAGCTGCACGGCCTCATGACTGACAGGCAGGCGCAGGACCGCCATCACGCTAGAGGTAACTGTACCTGACACACACATACATCAACACGACGTGCTGAAGCGCGCAAGCTGCACGGCCTCATGACTGACAGGCAGGCGCAGGACCGCCATCACGCTAGAGGTAACTGTACCTGACACACACATACATCAACACGACGTGCTGAAGCGCGCAAGCTGCACGGCCTCATGACTGACAGGCAGGCGCAGGACCGCCATCACGCTAGAGGTAACTGTACCTGACACACACATACATCAACACGACGTGCTGAAGCGCGCAAGCTGCACGGCCTCATGACTGACAGGCAGGCGCAGGACCGCCATCACGCTAGAGGTAACTGTACCTGACACACACATACATCAACACGACGTGCTGAAGCGCGCAAGCTGCACGGCCTCATGACTGACAGGCAGGCGCAGGACCGCCATCACGCTAGAGGTAACTGTACCTGACACACACATACATCAACACGACGTGCTGAAGCGCGCAAGCTGCACGGCCTCATGACTGACAGGCAGGCGCAGGACCGCCATCACGCTAGAGGTAACTGTACCTGACACACACATACATCAACACGACGTGCTGAAGCGCGCAAGCTGCACGGCCTCATGACTGACAGGCAGGCGCAGGACCGCCATCACGCTAGAGGTAACTGTACCTGACACACACATACATCAACACGACGTGCTGAAGCGCGCAAGCTGCACGGCCTCATGACTGACAGGCAGGCGCAGGACCGCCATCACGCTAGAGGTAACTGTACCTGACACACACATACATCAACACGACGTGCTGAAGCGCGCAAGCTGCACGGCCTCATGACTGACAGGCAGGCGCAGGACCGCCATCACGCTAGAGGTAACTGTACCTGACACACACATACATCAACACGACGTGCTGAAGCGCGCAAGCTGCACGGCCTCATGACTGACAGGCAGGCGCAGGACCGCCATCACGCTAGAGGTAACTGTACCTGACACACACATACATCAACACGACGTGCTGAAGCGCGCAAGCTGCACGGCCTCATGACTGACAGGCAGGCGCAGGACCGCCATCACGCTAGAGGTAACTGTACCTGACACACACATACATCAACACGACGTGCTGAAGCGCGCAAGCTGCACGGCCTCATGACTGACAGGCAGGCGCAGGACCGCCATCACGCTAGAGGTAACTGTACCTGACACACACATACATCAACACGACGTGCTGAAGCGCGCAAGCTGCACGGCCTCATGACTGACAGGCAGGCGCAGGACCGCCATCACGCTAGAGGTAACTGTACCTGACACACACATACATCAACACGACGTGCTGAAGCGCGCAAGCTGCACGGCCTCATGACTGACAGGCAGGCGCAGGACCGCCATCACGCTAGAGGTAACTGTACCTGACACACACATACATCAACACGACGTGCTGAAGCGCGCAAGCTGCACGGCCTCATGACTGACAGGCAGGCGCAGGACCGCCATCACGCTAGAGGTAACTGTACCTGACACACACATACATCAACACGACGTGCTGAAGCGCGCAAGCTGCACGGCCTCATGACTGACAGGCAGGCGCAGGACCGCCATCACGCTAGAGGTAACTGTACCTGACACACACATACATCAACACGACGTGCTGAAGCGCGCAAGCTGCACGGCCTCATGACTGACAGGCAGGCGCAGGACCGCCATCACGCTAGAGGTAACTGTACCTGACACACACATACATCAACACGACGTGCTGAAGCGCGCAAGCTGCACGGCCTCATGACTGACAGGCAGGCGCAGGACCGCCATCACGCTAGAGGTAACTGTACCTGACACACACATACATCAACACGACGTGCTGAAGCGCGCAAGCTGCACGGCCTCATGACTGACAGGCAGGCGCAGGACCGCCATCACGCTAGATGTAACTGTACCTGACACACACATACATCAACACGACGTGCTGAAGCGCGCAAGCTGCACGGCCTCATGACTGACAGGCAGGCGCAGGACCGCCATCACGCTAGAGGTAACTGTACCTGACACACACATACATCAACACGACGTGCTGAAGCGCGCAAGCTGCACGGCCTCATGACTGACAGGCAGGCGCAGGACCGCCATCACGCTAGAGGTAACTGTACCTGACACACACATACATCAACACGACGTGCTGAAGCGCGCAAGCTGCACGGCCTCATGACTGACAGGCAGGCGCAGGACCGCCATCACGCTAGAGGTAACTGTACCTGACACACACATACATCAACACGACGTGCTGAAGCGCGCAAGCTGCACGGCCTCATGACTGACAGGCAGGCGCAGGACCGCCATCACGCTAGAGGTAACTGTACCTGACACACACATACATCAACACGACGTGCTGAAGCGCGCAAGCTGCACGGCCTCATGACTGACAGGCAGGCGCAGGACCGCCATCACGCTAGAGGTAACTGTACCTGACACACACATACATCAACACGACGTGCTGAAGCGCGCAAGCTGCACGGCCTCATGACTGACAGGCAGGCGCAGGACCGCCATCACGCTAGAGGTAACTGTACCTGACACACACATACATCAACACGACGTGCTGAAGCGCGCAAGCTGCACGGCCTCATGACTGACAGGCAGGCGCAGGACCGACATCACGCTAGAGGTAACTGTACCTGACACACACATACATCAACACGACGTGCTGAAGCGCGCAAGCTGCACGGCCTCATGACTGACAGACAGGCGCAGGACCGCCATCACGCTAGAGGTAACTGTACCTGACACACACATACATCAACACGACGTGCTGAAGCGCGCAAGCTGCACGGCCTCATGACTGACAGACAGGCGCAGGACCGCCATCACGCTAGAGGTAACTGTACCTGACACACACATACATCAACTTGGATGACATTGACATGAGGGCGCTTTACAAGATAGCGGCGTTAGTTCTGAATTTGGCCACGCGTCAAAAGATCCTTGTAGCACTACACGGCCGTTGCCGGCACAGTCCCATATGCTTTTTTTAGAAGCTTAGAACAACATTTTCTTCACACACATCTTTAATGTTTTCCCATCTTGACCCATTTGTCACAAATTGTAATTTTAGAATGCTTATTGTTAACTGGTTCAGTTTTCAACAGAAATATATAACTGTACTGTATTGTATTTAATAATAACACATCATTTCGATTCACTTGCGAAATTTAAATCTCGAATTTTGAATTGTTTGCTAGAGATATGTTAGCCTTGCAATATTTTTCTTTGTTGTTTTATGTTCAACTATGTCTTTTTTCTCTTTAATTTTAAAACTATAGTTTTTATAATGTTGGTATGTGTGTATGGTAGGGTTAGTCTTTAATTTTTTCACTTTATTTAGTGCATGTGGTGTTTACCTATAAGTGATTTTTACACTCTTTGTTGTATTTCACCATTGTTTTTAATGTAACAATACATTAAAAACAACGGTGAAATACAACAAAGAGTGTAAAAATAAAAGTGTAAATAATTGTTGGTGAACCTAATAAATAAAATAAAATAAAAAATCATTTAACTATTTGTATACTTACCCTATTATGAAGATTACTATATTAACACTTCTTATTTGTTCCAGATTAATTCGATTCCATCCAAATTCAACATTCGAGTCTATTTACGTTTTTAGTCATATTTATTTCGTTTCCCTTAGTACCAAAAAAACGCTTCTAGCTCTCTAGCCATTGTCTTTCCTGTGTAAAATTATATGAATATTTGACGAATATGATATGTAAATGTGAAATCAATTTTGTTAAGGTTGACCACAGTTATGATAATTTCTTGACTTGTCACTATGTGTGTACAAGTGGTGCTGAACTTTACTTCGTCCTAGAGTGCAGAGTATTGTAGGACAAACGATTATGCACATCATTTTCATATAACCAAATCAACTTATATTTGAAAACGACAAATTTGTTAAGTTAGATGTCAAGCACACTTTAATATTAATTTTAATTAAGATCGAAACCTAAGCGGCGTTGTGTTGAAGGCTAGACATAGTGTTAAGTGGCCCGAAGTCACACAACGAATGTGCACTAGGACGAAGTCTTAAGCCTTCGTCAAACAGCGGTCGTACCGAGCGCACGTCAAGGCGCTATAGCATCATGTCTAAAACCGTTCTAACTCAAGGTACGCGACGTTACTGCGCTTCGGCGCTAACGCCTTGACGCGCGGTAAGTGCGCGCGCTGTTTGATGAAGGGTTTATCGCTCGCCGCGTACTTAGCACCAACTCTGTTGAGAAAAAACATATTGATCTCATTTTTTTATTTATGATGTAATACATAAAGTATTCGTAATGCCATAACTTGAATTTTGCTCATTGCTTACGTAAGATTTAAGTTATTATAATGTTGGAGTCTGAAGGCTGTGTCAGTATGAATTGGTTTTAAGACGAGAGCAATAGTCAACGATGATTATTTTTTATTTATAAGATTTCATATACCAATCAGTTTGTAATGTACGTATTTTAAGTTTTAAATGTTTCGAATTCGGGGCTTGCGTCCGATTCAAACTTAAAAATGTTTTATTTTCTAGATTTTCATTTCGTAGGTATTGCGTTTTACCTAAAAATAAGTTCCTTATGCGTTGTGTTTATTGAAATTTGACATATTTTACTTTCTTCCATTAATTGTATTATTTTTAGTTTGTAATAATCAGAGGAAAATATAAAATCAATTTAGTTTTAATACTGAATCAAAATTAAATGATTTTATAATTTGGACATAAGCTCTATATATCATGTATTCTATTAGATTTTACCTATAGATAATAAAAGATTGTATTCTACATCATGTTTTTGTTTTAAAAATTAACTGTCTACTACTTTAAGAAGATTTCGAAATAATAACCAACACAATACATACTATCAATCATTTAATGCAATTAAAACACATACAAACAGATTTATAACTTACAATTATGTATAGAGATAAGTAACATCAACTTCCTAGAAAATACTTAGCATGCAACTACACGATTTTATCACACCAATATAGATGGTATCATTGAACAGTTTTTAAACAGCACTTAACCCACTCTCAAACACTTCACACTCCTATCAGCCAATTTACCCACCTCACATGGAAACCCCAGGACATTATTTTATATGTCATTGTATTTCATCTTCATATTGTCTTTAGCCTCCAGTCACAACCCAGATCCTAACTATTACCTAAAACACAAAATACCGAGTGTACGGAAGGTAACTTTCATTATGTATCTCGCATGAACAACGCATACATATTGTTTACGAATTTTCTGTGCAAACCACTTTGAAAAGAATCCTTATTCTTCTTCCTTCTTATTTTTGCGTTAACGTCAATCAGCGGTTTTCCAGTCAATTTCAATTATTTGTTGTACATCGATTTTTGCACGTTAAAAGCGCAGCTGTGAAAAATTATAACAGCTCAGATCACCGCCATTTTCACTACTAAGAGCCGAACCACGCGGCGACGTTATGGTGTGCTGCATATAAAAATCTACGGTATGGCACACAGCGTTGGCACGCCTGACCAACACTGCGGGGAGGTGCAAGCGGCGCCGGAGGGTACCGCAGTTGCTTGCGCAGAGGGAAGGTCGCATTTTATTAACAGACTAACACTGCGGCCTGTGCAGTGATATATTTTCGATGCGGTGCCGTACCCCGCCGTGTGATTCGGCCCTTACAAGGTTACCTTCCGTACTTTGGTAACCTTTGACAGTTACTTTCAGAATTTTGTACCTAAATTTAAGCAAAACTCGCAAGAAGCACTTTTTGTTGGCTTATTCGCCTGAAGCGTGTCAACGACGCTAGTATCTCAGCCTACAGTCGGTCGGAGTCGGTGGAGGCGAGCGGCGAGGAGCGCGCGGAGGGGGGGCGCGAGGCGGAGGCGGGTCAGGTGGCGCGGCCCTTGCCCTCCTTGATGGCGATCACGTAGCGCTGCGCCACGCGCTCCGGGGGCGAGTAGCCGTCCGCGTACGACGAATCCTGTGGGGAAATATTACAATTCAAGTTTTGATAGTGTCGGATATAAGTAAGTTGAAAGAATGACCTAGATTCCAACTAGTTCAACAAATGTTTAGGAAACGTCAAACGCAGATTTTGTATGGAGGTCTCATACAAATACCGCCCAATGACGTCATTATTTTCTTCTAGTCTAGTCACTTTAACATAAAACTTAATCGCTGGTCATTAAAATGCCAGTTTTATTAACTAACTAGATTTTTTTGTTTACTTAGGAAATTTGCTAGGCTAAAGACCGATATCCACCAAGAGGGTGGACTCCTTGTAACTCGTAAATTGTATACTTGTTTCCACCAAAAAATTGATTATAGAGAACTAAAAGACCTAAGAGTAGAAATTAACCTGACTCTTTGTTAATGGAAACGGAACGCAAGGAGCCCTTTCTCTAGAACTATTTCCCGTGCAATATTCTCTCGCTAATTGTTTTAAAAAAATATATGACGTCACAACAGCGGTAGAGAGGAAGCGGTCACATAAATCTAAAGGAAGGAGGCCGCTAAGTTCGAACCAGGTAATTTATAAGACTGACAATTTTAGATTTAGTATTTTTGGCTCGTAACTTTAGAACAAAGAAGAAGATATCAAAGCTCGTACTTTTAGATAGAATTTTAACACATTTAGATAATAAGCGCCTGCACAATGGGCGGCCTTATTGCCAAATAATCGCTAACAGATAACTTTAGAACAACTGCATTTGTTAATAATAATTACCTCAAAGAGAACTTCATAAGGGTCAGCAGCGCTGGCCGGCAGCCTGTTCACAACCGCTCTATAGAAGCACGTAGTCTGGGGGTACAGCGCCATCACTACAGCGCCTTTAGGAAACAGCGCGTGTTCGTCCGTGCGAGGGTCGGCTCTCATCAGCGGGAGCGGGACCACGCGACGTTTACTTAAGATGTGGCGGTTCTTTTGTTCTTCGTCGATGTCGTCCACTTCGTACTTACCTTGGGCTGGTAGCCAGCTTACAACCTGGGTTGTTTAATGTTATAAGTCACAGGTGGGTAATGACTAATGACTGAATAGTGTATTAAGGGGATCCCCCTTAATAGTGTTAAACCGTTCTCGCCTTCCCGAAACGGATTAACGTCTGTTTTACTTTAAAATCAAGTGCTCTCTCTTATTCAAAAACTGATCTAACTCTAAACTATAGTCATGGGTTCCTATGCTTAAGAATGCTTTCATGAGCGTATTAATTCGCCAAAAAGCAGCGGTAGCGGTAGGCAAAGGCATCGGACTCGCAATCGTGGGGTCGCGTGTTCGAATCCTACCTATTATACTACCGATGTGAATCCACAAGTCATTGAGTTTAGCTGGAGGGGTTAACAGGATTGCTATTAATGTGGGATCCCAAAATATATTTTATATGAATTTAAAAAAAAAAAATTGCGCTAAAGATACATTACATAAGGCTGTGTTCTTATTTCTTATTTTCAAATGACCTCTCACTTATGTGTTTAACCTTTTATTATGTTCGCATAGAAAAATCGTATATACAAGGTTATTTTTGGTATAGTGCAATGCTCAGACACCCCAAGAAGGTTTTTATTTCAAGATAACATATATAAAAAAATAAATTGAAAATATTGAAAACTTGTAGAGATATATCATTATAAGCCATTTAAGTTGTGTAAGGGGGCATTACACTGAGAGAATTATTTATTTAGCGCTACGTACACAGCGACACGATCGTCGGCCTTGCTCTTCCGCACACAACTATTACTTCACAGGGCGCAGGAGCGCAGGTCAAAATAAAGCAAAATATTCGTTCGTACATATATTAGATTACGAACGCCATGACTATGACAATACGAAAATGCTCGTTTTTGCTTTTTTCCCCAACTTCAAGATTTATTTGCGGGATCATATTAAGACATATCCTTAAATTTCTTTATATCATCTACTAGAAAAACTCTTTGACTAGTGACACAATTTTTTTCGTGTCCTAATATTTAGGTTTTCTATATAAATTTTTGAGAGAGCCGAACCCTGTTTCTCGTAATCTACCCTTAATGTTCTTCGCGCTATCATGCTCATAGCCGCCCATAGTATGTATCCATAGCTATTATTGTGATGAGTGATTACATTTTACATCACATTGTGAACAGGATTTAGACTGTTAGACTGATTAATCAATTCATTAATGATTAATAGAAAAATATAACATGGTTCAAAATTACCACATCGGATTGTGTTCAGTGTTACTGATTCTGAGTAAACTACTTTCAGGCTGCGCAATACCAAGAATAACCTTGTATAGTGAATATATATAAATCACTTTGGCCAACATTTTATTTAAATATCAAAGTATTATATGTAACATACCTCAGCCAATATCCAATTCTCCTCCTTCTCGGACACCCTGACCAGCGCGGCGACGGCGTCCCCGGCCTTCGCGATGTGCCCCGCGTCGGGCGGCACCGCGCCACACAGCGGGGGCGCGCGCTCCCCCACGCGCCCCACGTGTAGGGGCAACGTTTGAGCCGCGCTTAGCAACATCTTCATCAGAGCTCCGCAACCTATGGTCTCCTTGTTACCGGCGTAGCGTGCCTGGAGTTCAATTATATTGATACTCAAACTGTGACTCACATGAAAACTGAATCTACGGCTTTGTCTTTTTTAAATCGCTGCAACATTTTTGTAATGAAATGGTAACACAGAATTTAAGTCAAGGAAATCTTAAAGTCAGGTCGACCCACTAATTTAAAGTTGATGGTTTTGGATACCAGCCTACTACATATACATGCCAAACATGACTCTTTAACGGCAAAACTGAAATAAAAATACAAACTTGTCAAAGAGCAATGCAATGGAGCATTCAAAACCTGAAATGCATGGATAAGCAAAGGAACACAGACATAACAATACAAAGGATACAAACCAATGTAACAGATGCTCTAATTCGCAGTAAAAAATTAAAATGGAAATGGTCAGGGGGTCAATTCACGTATTTAAAGCAGTGCAGTTGCAGTTAAGTTTCGATTAAAATCATAGTCATTTTTGTATTCTTGTTACTTTGGAATCGATCTCAAATACGCTTGCGTCAAGTATGCGTCTCGAGAGCGAAACTCAACTGCAACTGCACTGCTTTAAATACGTGAATTGACCCGCAGGACATGTTGCACATATGAGTAGTAACTGGTGGTCAAGTTAGGTAGTACACTGGGCTGGCCCGATGGGCAAAAGAAAAAGGCAGACCTGGGAGATGGCTGGATGAAATCAAACAAACAGCAGGTGAAAACAAAACTGGACAGTGATAGCAAAAGATAGGTAGGTGTGGAGTAGGACAGAGGAGGCCTTTACTCAAATAAATAAAAGAAAATATATTTTATAATAATGAAAGGATTAACAAATGGCTATAATAATAATGGTGGTTTGAGTCCCGGGTAAAAACCGGATAGTTTTTATCGCGATCACCCGTCATCCACGCAGTCTTAGCCACGGGCTTTAACTAGTAATATTTAAATGAATGTTTGTTTCTATAGCAACATTATAAATACAAAAGTTTGGATATATGGATGGATGTTTGTTATAACATCAACCACGTCAAAACGGCTGAATGGATCCATATGAATATAGCACATAAAAAGATAAGAGTCTGGACTAGTAAGTACTTAGTCCCGGAAAATACATGATACCCAATAACAAAGTCGCGGGCGACAGCTATATAAATAACTAGCGGCCCGCTCCGGCTTCGCACGGGTATAAAATATATGGATGTTATTATACATAAAAACCTTCCTCTTCAATCACTCTATCTATTAAAAAAAAACGCATCAAAATCCGTTGCGTAGTTTTAAAGATTTAAGCATACATAGGGATATAGGGACAGAGAAAGCGACTTTACACTATTTAGTGAAGATTACCTGAATTCTTCTCTCATTCTTGATGCTGCGTATTTCATAAATGCGTGTCAACGCCTTCCTTAGTAGACTCTCCTCTTGTTCAGCTGCAGAGAGACCTTCTTTGTACAAATTCTTCAACTGGATTTGCTGTCAACAAAATGTCAATGCAAATACAATAAAAAACTTGGATACTTTAATTATAAAGTGTCAAATACACAGGGAATCAAATAAGTGGTATGTCAAATCTGGTATTAGACTAAACTCATAGTATGAACATTCAATGCTATGAACAACATGATGTAATCTATCCAAATCAAGTGTTGCCGATAGTGGGGATAAACATGTCACCCACAGCAGCTCATGCAGTGTATTTCTACCTTCTTGTTCGTAGTGTTTGGAACAAACACTAAGAACAAGAAGGTGAAACAAACATTATAGGCATTAAAAAGGTATTATATAAAAGTGGGCCTAAACACGGCCACATTCTACCTTAACTTGGATATTTATATTGGCTCATTGTGTTGGTAATATATGTTTTCACCATAAGGCTTTCCTACAAATAAGACAGTGCCATTTTCTCATCACTGTTAAAAAATATTGACACTGATGAGAAAATGCTCATTGAACTTGTTACTTAAAAGCCTTGGCTGTGTAGGTACTGTTATTACTATATCATTGTTATCATTATTTTTGCCTGCCCTGTACTCAGGTAATTAATTTGTAAAATAATATAAACCTAAGTTATTAACCTTTTGACTGCTTCTCATCAGATTCCTATGACATACATTAACAACACTGTAATGTCACAGTGATATTTTTGACGTGACAGCCTCTTATAATTCAATGGAGCCGGCTGAACGCACGAAAAAACATGACTCATGAGGCGTTACCTCGCTCTGAGGCGTTCCATTTAAGTGCAAGCGAGAGCGCGGAACGAGCGACAAAGAGGCACAATCGGCCTCCGCGTTCGGCAGCGTTAGACATCTGTCTCTCTCCTACTTGAGTGAGTGAGGCATCCACATTCCATCAGTATTTTCTTATGACGATGTCACATTCAACTATGGTCAGTAAACCAACTTTACAGACAACCGATTTTTTATGAATGTAAACCTGTTTGTTTGTTTTATAAATCCAACTAGGCCAGTTAAAAGATTTATTAACTACAAACCTGTTGTGAAGAGCTGGAGGACTCATCATTAGATGGAGGTGACTCTGCTGCCTTCTCTGCTCTCAATATTGAGTCAATACACTGTTCATTACGCCCCCTCTCTGCCTCTATGTCATAGATTAACCTGTGCAATGATCTTAACCGCTCCTGAAATATTTTTTTTCTGATTAAAAGTTATACAATATTGTTTATGGAAGAAACTGTATCTCTGGTTTCAGTGCCTATTACAAAATACTACAATTCGTGATAGGCCATTGATATGATTCTAGTAATTGGAAAAAAGGAAAACTTTCATACACATTTATATTTTTTACAAAATGGTTGTTTTGAAACTCAATTTGTGTTTTTCATATCATATAAAGAGTCACAGTGGCCTTCTTGGTGATTGTATTTATTTTCGCTTTACTAAGCTTCAAAGCATACCACCAGGAGAGAGTGCAAATCAATTTAGCCCTCTTTAGAGCTCTTAGCGCTTTCGACACCCTGTGGCGTGGCCCTGACCTATGGCGTCTGGAGCAGTTCGCCCTATGAACGAGCAACATAAATACAATCTAACTTGAGCAACAATTGATGTGTGCAGCATGATTCCATCTGTTTTGTACCTACATTATAAGCGCACAGACATTGGTTTTATTCTACGTTCTATAAATTTACGAACCTGCACCTGCTGGGCTGCGACATCAGCCGTGAGCGGCATCTTGCAAACCAGATAATCTCCAGCAGAGGTAAATTGCGTGCAACCAACTTATACACACGAATGCCTGCGAATAAGTCCAGAAAGTTAATTGTTAATAGGTTAGGGTATATTTTGGCTAGTAAAATATGTTCTACTGAACCCAATATACTCCGAAAACAAACAATAATAATAATAGGCATATAAACAAATAGCAAATTACTGTTAAATCAATTTAACCACTACAGTCTTACCCCAACAAATATTTTATATATGAATTTAGAATAGACCATTGGTTTATAAACTTCGGCTAACTATCCCCGCAAGTATTATTATAATTTAAATAACAAAATCAACATAATCGCGATATGTTCATCGTTTTCGTGGTTTTGATTTGACATTTGACTAGTGTTGCCAGGCTACCGTGTGAATTTCCTCCCAACGTTTTTTCTCTATTATTTCAAATAAAAAATGGAGGAAACAAGATCACAAGATCAAGACAAAAATAACGTTCGTGCAAAATCTACCACCCCCCTAATTTTTACGTTGTGAAATGTATTTATTATATTTTGTAGAATATGGGTTGTATAAGTTATTTGCTAATATCAGCATCAGCCGCCGCTGATATAAATTTGATAAAAAATCAACATCAGTATCTGCTGTTATATGGAAAACCTACATCAGCAACAACTCTGTTCTATACATCAGAGAACTGGTGGTAAGTAGCAAACATTCGCGCGATATCTACATCAGTCTTTTTAAAATTCAGTGTTTCCATCAGAGTCTTTCTTTCATTTTTTTTTATGTATGCAAACTTTATAGTAGTTGTATTTTATCATTGATGTAGTTTATTTTTATTTAAGAACTAAGTACCATCACTGTTCACCTTGCATCTTCGTACTCGCGCGGATTAGTGCATTCGCGCTTTTTCAAAGTACCTACATTATCTTAATTTTGGCGCATTTTTACCATCTTACTTATGAACTTTTAAGGGGTCTTAACAGTTCTTAAGTAAGATCACAAAAATGTGCAAAAAATAAGACATGGTCTGACAGAAATATCAAATCCAAAAATCAACATTTAAAGGGGTCGAGCGACAGGTCATTACAATTAACAGAATTAATCAGTGAAAGATTGAATTTAAAGTTTTCAGGCTGAAAACATAAAAATAAGAAGGTATGTAAGCACTACATGAAATTATATTGTGTGTATCAATATCAAACACTGAAATGAAGAATTTTGTTATTTTCATATTGTTATTAAAGAAGGAAGGAAAAAATAATTCAAGCAATTCTAAACAAGATGCATATTCCATCTATTGAAGGGAATTCCTCACATCTGGCATCACTTAATTGACAGTGAAATCTGTAAAGTTGACGTTGCTGTTGATGTTACCAGAAAAAATATCTGGAGTTTGTGAAACTTTTCTCTTTTACGAAAATATTTGTTCTAAAATTACTTGCTTGGCTTGATGAATAAATTACTTCCACACAGTGAACTGTAAATTATCACTACAAAAAATATTTTTATATTGATAAGTATCGTGCACGGAGCGTGTAAAATCGTGCCATTTTTCTGTTATTTTTTAATTTATTGCAATAGTAACATTAGTTGTTTGGTTTGGCTTTGGCGTAATTTTTAGGTATTTTGGGCAAAACGAATCTGTAAATATCAAAGAAATAATAAAATGTTCTTGAAATCGCAACGTTCAAAGTGAAAGCTAATGACCGAAAGCAACTTGTGTGAATAATATTTTAAAAGCAGGTCATTCGCGTCCTAACGGATTTGGTTACCGGTACGTCAGAGTTACTTCGTAATCAGCATAAAATATTTTGCTGTAGTTTCACTAATAGTCGTGTATTTTTCAGAGGTTTAGTGAAGTGTGAAGTGTCGAATTCATGATAGCAGCAGATAGTGGTCATGGCAGAAAATGATGATTATTTAGATTCGATTGACAACAATCATTTGGACGGGACCAACGGTTCCCTAAATATGACTGACAATAGCCTCGGGGTAAGTTTTTGAATTATTTTATGTATCTAAAATGTTGTGAAGCTTGTGCCCTGTGTTTTTTTAACACAAGTGTCTTTTATCTAGTTGTAATGAAAGGGTAAAATCAATTTTAAAATGTTATAATCATCGTAAAACATATCTGTGATACATATTTGTTTACGAGCCTAACCTTCAAATGTTGATTAAATACGTGTAATAAAAACTCTTTGGACACGTACTAGATGATCCTATAACTGTTTTATTCGCTGCGGTCGCAGAAGCGTACTATGAACTTATTTTACTGTTATTCAGCACGGTATAATCTTTCAACCATGTAATCGTTATACATAAGTTAACAATAGTATTTTGTTTGTTGATACGTAAACAGTCGCCGTATCTGCTATTCTAAACCTAAACACGATCATAGTCAACGATTTTTTTGACTGTGTAGGTACATGAGGTGCATTTGCACGTTATTTTTTTCATGAAATGTTTGCTTGATAGTGTTTGGCTTGTTTATTTTTATCCTGTTTTCTTAGTTCTTTATTAAAATGACTAAGATAACAACAGAGTGTGTGATTGTACATGATATTTCACAGGCCTGTACTGGTATTATCACTCATTAGGGTATGTTTTTTTAAATAATATACTGTCTTTAAGAGGAATCCATGGGCGAACCTTGTGTAGTTTGTAAACCGTACACTTAAAAGATTAAAAACAATAATTTGCTTCCCAGTTCTGCTCTCTTGAACTAAAATCATAATCTATGTACTAAGTTTTAGTAGGTTAAGGTATTGATGAAATATAATATTTTAGGGTGGAGATGAGGCTGCAGGCAGTGATGTGCCTGACCTGGCAGCAATTAAGGCGAGAGTGAGGGAAATGGAAGAGGAGGCAGAGAAACTAAAACAAATGCAGACTGAAGTTGACAAGCAGATGAGTATGGGTAGCCCACCGGGACTCAGTAAGTTTTAATCATATCCTACTTCCTATTATAATATATGGTTTAATAACTAATTTATATAAACATACATAACACGTAGGTAAAATTATAACTAATATCATCCTGTTGACGGCCTGACTAAATAATGGAATAGTCCATTTGGTCACAGTAAGCAAACATATCTTAAAATAAATAGCTAATTAAGTCATTAATAAATACCATGGCATTACCAAAGAGTTTGATAAATGATAATGGTTACAATAGTTACTTAATTATAATAAGTTATAATTAAGTAATTATTGTAACCATTATCATTTCACAATCTTAATGAATATTTATTTTATGACATCAAAAATGACGAATATTTTAGTGCTAACAACAATAATTATGTATTTAATGAAATTAATTTTGTTTACTATTTAGTTTAGATTAAATTGCCGGCGAAATATGTGAGACCACATCTGATTAACATCTTAATTATGTATACCATATTTTAAGCAATAAAAAATCATTTCATTTTGTGTTAGTTGAAAGTTTAAGTTTTGGATCCCATCCAGATAAAAGCCGCAATCTCTTTCCATTTACCTGAATGTTATGTACTGTAAGTTTAGATAAATGGTTGTTTATTGCTGTTACTCTTTCATGCAAAAACTGCTGAATAGATTTGGATGAGACTTTACTGTAACATACTTTATAAATTAGAATAGCACATAGGCGATAAAAGTTAAACATAATAAGAACAAAGCCACTGCAAATGCAAAAGCAAATAAATATCTTTTTTTCATAAAACCAAATTAACAATTGTTTGTAAACATCAAAATATAACATACCAAAATAATAATAAAATTATGATAAGTTTAAAAGTGTAAAACTCATGTGAAGAAGCTGCCAAAAAACTCATGGGCCACTCATTTAAAAATCATCAAATTTTTTCTTTAAAGCAATAATTTTATTGAACAAACCAACTTGTTTGGTGAATGTACACATTTATAAATCATTAGGATTATAAATGTGAAAAGTTGTGAGGATGAATGGATGTAGCTAGCAAGCTTCCATTTCTTGCATATTGATGTAGGGGTCTGTTTAACACTTTCTCTAAAAAAGTACTAGGGTTGCAAGTTTGGAAGGAGAGATGGTTATTACTCAATCACACCAGAATGACAGAATGGACCGGGATGAAATTTGGCACAGATATAGATTTTACTATTTGGCTTATAATTTTTTTTCACATGACTGTATTGTGTAGTGTTTTAGTAATTCAAATGATAATTTTCCGTAGCGAGTCCACTGAACATGTCCATAGAAGAGAAGATAGAGGCTGACAACAGATCAGTGTACGTTGGGAACGTGGACTACGGTGCCACGGCTGAAGAGCTGGAGCAGCATTTCCATGGCTGTGGATCTATTAATAGGTATGTGATTATTAAGCAAATTTTATTGGTGGTAGGTCTAGGCCTTGCGTACTACAACAGTGACAGTTATAATAGTGATGTTAACACATCACTGTGTTTTGGTTATGGACTACTGTCTCAAATGAGGAGTGGGGTACGGTGCAATTCAGATCTTCACCAAACTAATCTTTGGGAGTCACTGATACTGTTCTGGGCTAGCATAATGATTACTATCATACATGGCTCATCTCCTCATTTGGTATTATAAAAAAAGAATTTAATCATTTGAATAATTTTCAACAATATTGTAAAACAAGTTAATATTTAATGTTTCCAAATGTTTTGCAATTAATTTTACTTGTAAAGTTAAACCATATTCACCCCATATATGTTAATGGCAACAGTCTTCTAATTACAGTAAGTACTTTTAGAGATCTTAGATCCATAAGATTAATACAGACTCCAAATTGTTGTAATAAGGACCTATAAATCTATCGGGTTTTATTATAAGGTCAACCTCGAAATTCAAACAAATCAATTCCATTAAAATGCTTTACTGTGCTTTAGTGCATAGTACCATTGGAACCCACACTACAGTGTATATATTGAACACATAGAAGCTATTAAAGAAAATTCTAAGATATTTATTTAAAGTCAAATGCTTTGATCACAGATCTGAAATGTGATGTAGAAGGTACCATTTCCTGTCCTTAGAGATAGGCATACTGTTGCAATGTTGTAACACTATTAAAAATTGCTAATGAAGGTTGTGATTGTCCTGCTCTGTTATAAGAAGTCAATATCTGGGTACCAAGAAAACTATCAACTTATAAAGTATATTATTTACTAGCTGACCCATGCAATTTTGTCTGCCTAAATTTTCCCCGTTTTTGCAACATTTTTAATTGCATATAACATCACGCTGCGACCAATACTAGCAGAGCAGCAATGAAAATTGTTGCAAATACGGGGAACAACTGATATGAACCTGTATCCTGCTATACTCTAACTAAGCTGTCTTTTGGTTGTTGAAGGTGTTTATCCAATTTGTTTTTAAATGTATTCAAACTGAGCTGAGACTACGTCTACTGGGGTCTGTTCCACACTGACTACCCAGTTACTCAAAAAATATGTGGAATATTTCTTAAGTTATTACATAGTTTTAAGTGAACCTCTAAAATGTTTCTTTACCCCTTAATATTTTATCAAAGTCTTGTAGATCGTAATGTCTGTTTAGGATCTTATCATTTCTGGTGTCAAAACTTCAAAGACTTTTCTGACAAGATAAATTAGACTTTTGGCTTTCTTCGTGATCGTAGTTATATGTTGTTCCCACTTTCGGTCCTCTGCTTCTTAACTCCCAAATCTGTTTGTACCTTAACATCCAGTCGTTGGACATCGCACATTGTTTAGATTAGACGGGGTTGCGACTCCATAAGGAGTACATATAGATTGACCATTCCTTAGACCAGTTAGCTATTTTATTAAGATCACTAGCTGTCCCGCACAACTTCGTATGCGTAAATTTTTCCCGTTTTTGCAACATTTCTCGTCGCTACTCCGCTCCTATTAGTCGTAGCGCGATGTTATATAGCCTATAGCCTTCCTCGATAAATGGGCTATCCAACAAAAAAAGAATTATTAAAATCGTTCTAGTACTTTTTGAGTTTATTCGTTACATATAAAAATACAAATCTTTCCTCTTTATAATATTAGTGTAGATAGTGTAGATGTACAAAGGTTGCAAACATAATTACCACAATGTTTACGAAATACAACTCAATTCGAGAATTTCCTCGGTATACTTCAGACAATCCAACTATACGTGTCCAAGGTGATAATCAGCCATAATACTACTAACAAGCCATGGAATGGCTATCAGATGATACCAAAAACATAGAAGAGCATGTACAGAATATGAATAAGATATACTGAACGTTGGTTCAAAGAAATTTTACTTATATTATAGACCGGGAGGAGAGCGCCAATGCGCCAAAATGCAAGCAAAAGGCAGATTTTATTCACATTAGTGAAGTAAAGAAATACCCTTTCGTCAGTCAGCTGGATTCCTTAGCGTTTGACGTACGGGACTGTAATCAGCTACTGACAGCATCTATAGCGACGAGAAATGTTGCAAAAACGGGGAAAATTTACGCATACGAAGTTGCGCGGGACTGCTAGTTACAAATATTTTGATATCCAGCTTTGTTGAAATTAAGTTTAAACTTCTGATTCTTATTATGTTTTTGTACTTGCTATCCTCAAGTGGCTAATTTCATTCCAATCTGTACAGCTGTGTATTGATATATTAGTTAGTCACGATTTCTTGATCCTGATTATGTACAGATTATTGTGTCCAAGAATTACCTATCTTGCGTAAATATTTAATGATAAACTACCATACAATGTTACTATTATATACTAGTTGTCTGTGATGAGATTTATTTGAGCGATAAGACTACAGTGCTCTTGATGACTAATTTTATATATCATACTGCTGTACAAATAAAACATTATCTTTCTCCTTATCTCTCATTCTTAAATATAAATATTTTTTTTTAGTCTAATTTTGTATAAGTAAATAGTCAATATGGGACCTTGCAAATGCTGCCGCCGGCGTACAAATTAGTCACGCTTTTGGTGTAACTCACATACTGCTTTCAAGCTATAAAAAAAACATTAAAGTTAATTAAAGGTTTAGTAGTTTAGAGCCTAGATCAAAGTGTTCATTTTACAAAAGTTTCCCTCTATGATTGTAATTTTTTTAGTCTGGTTGCGTTAATCATTGCGTCATAGGAGAAGCTCTTTTTATGCGGTCTTAAAATAAAAAAAAATGGGATGTTTTTTTTTTCGGGCATACCTCCGTCATATATAGACGGATTTTCAAAATTCTTCTTTTGTTCGAAAGAGGTCTATTCCGAAATGACCCCATATACATTTCGTAAAGATCTGATAAGGAATTTCGGAGACGTACAACGAAACTCCTCAATAAATGGCAGAAAATCAACTGTGATTGAATCAGATAGATTTTTTTTTGCAAAAAAGTTTTATAATAAGCAGCCACAACAAGACTGATAATACATCTTGTAACCGACATGACAAAGTATGAATAATATTTGTTGTCCACATTTCAGGGTTACGATATTATGCAATAAATTCGACGGACATCCCAAAGGGTTCGCGTACATAGAGTTTGGTGACAAAGATAGTGTACAGACAGCCATGGCAATGGACGAGTCATTATTTAGAGGGCGTCAGATAAAGGTATGTTATTATTACAATAATATCGTCCCAGTGTTTAAAACTACAACAATTCATTTGTAGTTTTAAATAAATGAATGTCAAGTCGTAAGACAAACTGTAACTCTACCTCGGTTGAACCTGTACTATGGCACCCACACATACTTATATTTCTAAATACAGTTGGATCTATTAGATTTAGATTAGACAATTTTTTAATGTGTCCAGTAAAATAATAATTGACAAATGCGATGACTGTGTATGCTAAAGGATTTAGAATCACCCACCCCTGATTTTCAGTTGGCAACATCATTAAATAAATATTATAATAAAATGTCTATAGAGCATAATAATTGTGTTTATTGATTTAATCTTCTAGAACTATAAATGTATTATATTAATTAGTAATAATTATTGTAATTATGAGGGGAATAAATTCTAGTTGCTAAAGCATTTAATTAATCTTAGGCATACACATTATATATTTTGCATTTTTAATTAATATTTCTCTTTTAATATAAAGTACGAAACACGTTAAAACATTAATTAAATCTCAATCTTTTAATTGATTGTGTAATCTTTGAGAAATGAAATAATGAGTTTCAACCATTTATAATTTTGTTAATTAATGAATTCAAAGGGCATTTTAAGGACTTACATATAGCATAATGTAAAACTCTAGAATCCTTTGTCATATCACATTGTAACTTAAAAAGTTGCAACAATCAATGCAAGTTTCTGTATACTAATGTCACACTTGTTTAGAATCAGCCTTATTAATTTAGGCGCTAACACTGTGGACACCACTAGCGCATTTTTTTAAATCAAGTCATTAATTTCTTACTCTACCTCTCACGAGGATTTAGTTGACTGCCTCTCGCGCGGTGGGAGTGTATCCGACTGCTACGCTAGGGGTCGTGGGTTCGATCCCCACCCAGGATAAAACTTTGTGTGATGAGCATGATGGTTTGTGTTATTTATCTATAATATGTATTTAGAAATATATAAGAATGATTATCAGTTGTCTGGTTTCCATAATGCAAGCTTTGCTTAGTTTGGGATCAGATAGCGTTGTGTGTTGTCCCAAGATATTATTATATTATTAGTTCAGATGGATGCTTTAAATTTACGGCTTCTAGGACGTGCTAGCTTATTCATAGTATTAATTCATCAATTTTGAGCAGTGTCATCTTCTTTACAAAAAACAAAGTGCGCGGCCCGTCTGCCTTGGATTGGAACCCTACGGTTACTAATTTGAATGTGTGTCCAGGTGATGCCAAAACGCACGAATAAGCCGGGCCTGTCGACGACGAACCGGCCGCCGCGCTCGTCCCGCGGCCGCGGCCGCTCGTTCCGCGGCGGCTTCTCCCCGTACTACTCGGGCTACCGGCCCGTGCGACGCGGCAGGTACAATCCATATTAACACTGTCTACATACCTTCAGCTATCCTGGACTTTCTACTAATTTGCAACTGTTATATATATTCAAAGTTATGTCTTAAACCGTCCAACTGGATATAGTGTTCTATGTCAAATTACTGGGTATTTTATTGCTTGCAGAAAGTACATGATTCTATATAGATTTAGGTTCCCAAAATGTGTTTTGCTTATGCTAAAGCCAGTAGGTCTACTCTCCTTCTACGAAACGAAATTTCGTAAATTAACGACTTACTCTAAACTTAGGTCTCATTCATTTTCGGATAAGTACAAGAATTTCTAATTCATAGACAGTTTTCTTGAATGAATTCCGGGCTGAGGTTTTAAAATTTATTTTATTTTCGAATCTTCATTTATCGTTGAATTAGAGTAGGCCTTCTTATCCGATGTGGAAATGATCTCAAAAACAGTTTCATTTACTTGACGTCATTTTCTTGTTGCAATAATAGAATGCAATAAATTAAAAGCTTGTTTACACAATGACAATGTGCTGTTAGACCATACAAGTAATTTACTGCTTCAATTTAATCATATGCAACAGGCAAGAAATGTGCGTTGTGTATATCTCTTTAGTAATTCTTGATGAGTTACTCCGTTGAAATTGAGTAACCTGACTGATCCAATGAAATAGCTTGATATTGTCAGGCTGTGAAATCTTATCAGTCTGTTACCATATCAATCGTTTCTGGGCAACATTGAGGGGTGAGCGGCGAGGTAAATTGTCCAATTGTGAACATTAGCGGGCTGATGTTTTGGCCAGAAAAAAAAATATTGGCCACACAACAAAATGATAGTAAATTTAATCCTAAATTGTCTTAACTATCCATTGTAGTCAAATAATAAGTCAATGTGGATATGTGAATACTTGTGTTGTATGTTATAATAAAGAATAACTGTCATGTCATGATTGCGTTTATTTAATTTTAGATCTATTATTTATTTCTGATACAATGTATGGAATTGCCTAAAATCTACATCGATTAATTCAATATCTGAGTACTGTAGTCATAGGCAGATTATTTTGTTAGGGGAATCAGTCCTAATGTAAAAGTTTTCAATAACGCTGTCAAGTCCCCAAGTGAATAAAAGAACTTATGCCAAGTGCGACTTGAATTCCACACACCAGAACCTATTTTATATTTTTCTGAAGCCTAACTAGGATTTTGGAGGATTTGAACGGTTGAACTACCAAATCCCTCTCTTCTCGCCCCCCCCCCCCCCCCCCCCGTTGGTACGTCCATGATTGTACTTTTTAGTATATCTATTCCACATCGAATTTTGGCCAAGCAAAGTAAAACAGACTATAAAAACCTGTTCAATTTGAAATTTCTTTTTGGGATTTTGTTTTTTTTTTTTATGTATAAAATATGACGAAAAGTTCGTAAAATGGAGTTTATAATTAAACCAATACATTGTATCTCAAGATTATCCCCGGATCTTTTAATTTTTTTTTTATTTTATATGTTTTAGTTCCTGTCGAACATTTTTATAGATAAAGCAAGGGGGAGGGACAACATATTTAATGAATAAGAGCTGTTTTTATTTTTTTTAAGAGTGAGGGTATAAAGCTTTTGCATTATTATCATATGCATCTATGTTGCCATTACTCAAATCCCTTTTATTTATATTGGACTATGTATACTCAACATTATGAATGTAAAAATGCTTTTTTTTGTACAAAATTATTTATTTTAAAATGTTTAAGTGTAATATTATTTTTGAAACTGTGTTTGACAGCATGGTTTTAATTTTTTTTATTGTATGTATTTTGAAGCGGCTCGAAATTTCTTGTAATTTGTTTTTCAAAATTATTTTTATTTGTGTTTGTTATTCTTTATTTTTTCATTTATTTATTTGTTTTTTTTATATTCCACTCAGCATGTTAACTGTTTATTGGGGATTTCAATAGTACTCTTCGAAACTTGAATTTACTAGTATGGCTAGTCAGCCGTTTTTAACAGCATAGTATTTTTACTGTGGTAGATATAAAAATTGACACTACTTATTGTATTTTATGAATAACAGTTGCAAATTAACTAAATGTTTACACGCATTTGTTTAAGACGTCGTTGCCGTTCAAATTACTGCTTTGTTTTATCAATCACGATAGAGTAGATTTACATTAGAAGTAATTATTTAAAAAAGTACATTTTTGACAATACAAAGTTATGATTTCATAGCTTGCTATTTCAATTTTCGTTTAAAAAAGGAACTGATTTAATTTGATTATTAACTGCTCTATCTATTGAAGTTATATGTTTTGTTTTGTCTAATGCTGAACAAGTAGTGGCGTCTTCGACAACCAACTTTGTAGACAGTAGTCACTGTTGTAAAAAATTGGTACAAACTTATGTAAATTGATCAAAATGAAAGACAATATTTATACATACTTTTTACAAATAAAGTTTGTAATAGAAAATATGTGCATTTTCAATGCAGCGCCCCTCCTCTGTGTTTGTAGCATGCATGGCGCATGGCGCATGTGGTAGCCTGTAGCGGTAGTATTATGTGTAAAGGTCCGGCTACACGCACGCCATCTGCTTCGTGCAGAAATACGACTGGACGAGACACGCACAAATATAACTGAGCTAACAAGATTCACTATAACAACAGTGCTAAAATACTAGATCAGGGACGGCGAACCCTTCTATTGATGAAAATGTCTTTAGTATAAATTACATGTCGTCTAAGAACATTCACGAGATTCGATATTTGAATGCTAAGTCAATCAATCTTTAAGTAGTACCTACATCTTTATATGATCTGAATAACGTGTTAGTCCACAATATTCGTGTTTTTTTTTTTTCAATTTATTGGTTATTTCACACAAATTTCTACAGAGTGTATCGTTTTATAAAAAGACTGTAGGTTTACTCTCTTTTTTTAACACGTAATTCATGAATTTTTGTTGTAATAAATTTCTTGAGTTTACTACTAATTAATTTTTGGATAAGCACAAGAAGCCCCAACCCATAGAAAATTTTCATACATGAGTGGATTGAGTTGATGTTCCTGGCTCTGTATGTCACCACCTCATTTTTGATCGAAACTTCGTTTTCATTGAATTAGAGTAGGCCTCCTGATTTGACATTCGAATATCCGATTGAGAAGCATAGCGTGGTAATGGTTCGCCATGAGCGTAGGCGGATGCGTGTGCGTGTAGCGGGAGCTGCCGGTAGGAGTGCAGGTGTGCTGTAGGTGACTAACGGCGTGGCTTGTTTGCAGAGGTTACAGGCGCGGCACGTACTACTCTCCGTACTGAGTGCGGTAGAGGGGCGGCGCGCCAAGTGTCAGTGCGGTTTAGCTAGTTAGTGTCGACCGCCGGCGACTCGACCCCGACTATACCTGCTACCTGCGCCACTGGACTATACTTACCTCCACCCTACCTTTACTTTTAACATTCGTAGATTCCCTAGCTAAAGCAAACAAGGACACTTGCGTGTATTCACGAAATTTTATTTTTATGTGTATAAGATTGATATTGAAGTGACTATTTCAGAATTTGTGCTGTTTTTGATTGTGAACAAAGAGTTAGGACTTGTTTTTGGGCGATATGTGTAGAGTAAGTTTAGCAAATTAGTAAGAGAAATATACAATGTTGACTTCGGCCGTTGATCGGTAGAAGATCTGGTAATGTACCTACGAAGTTAGATTTTAATGAAATATTCGCCTTATAATGTCGTTGTTGATTTTGTGTATATTAATTTTGGCAATCACTGTTCTTGTCGCGGTTAGATGTAGAGGTAATAGTAATCATAATTTGTGAATCTGTGAGAATTAAATAAGTCGTTAGAGTTGCTAGCATGAAATTTAGATGCAGTATGAGGTGATATTCGCCCGCGCAGATAAAAAAAATATTGATTCAGCGACAAATGAACTGCATTATGCATTAAGCTGAATTTATATAAGGATTAAGCTGGATTTATATAGCTATTTAATTTATATAACGAGATGTGTAAACATAAAAAGAGAGCGTCATTCTCAATAGTGGTGCAGGGCCCTTTTTTAATTTTAGTACGTGACTGTACTGTATTTTTGTGTCTATAAATGATGAATTCGTAAGATATGATTTTAATGTCTTTGTGTATGATAGTATTATTTTCAAGCTGAAGTGAACTCTAATTCATCGTATTATGGTTTTAAATTTTATACCCATTATAAGTTATATGATATTAGTGGGTAATAAGTATTTTGAATTTTCAATTTGTTTATGTCCTGTTCTTGTTAGTGAAGTACAATGTACACGTATGATATATATACTTTGTATTATGTATTATTTGTTCAACTACAAAAGAAAATTTAAAAAAAATAGCACATTGAAAAACTCTGAAGAAGTCAAAGAAAAAGATGAATGAAAGTAATTTAAGAATAATTTTAAGAATGATGATGTTGTTTTATTTATTTATCCATACTTTCCTGTAAAGTAAGTAATAATTTGCGAAGCTGCTTTTTACTACAGGTAGGCTGAGAATAGGGAACAATCATTGGCGTATCTATGGGCTTAACCCTCTACACTCCCAATAGTATTTTGAGACATCCCGAGTGTGTGTGATTTTCTTTGATAAATCCTACCCCTTACTCAGTGGGGTCAAGCTCAACAAACAAAAAATAACACTCAAAATAATAACCAGATATAAACTAAAGGTCAAAGGTCCAGTCTGCTGGATGTTCTTAGCTATAATATAGTTATGAAACTTACAATACAGATGTGCTATTTGAACATCTAATGTGGTGTTTCGGGTAGTTTCCATTTGTTCAATGGAACATGTCGTCATAGGACAAAACACCCTTTCCATTCCATAGAATTGCAACTTTTTGGTAATAGAGTTCCATAGAACAATTTGAGAAATAAAAGTATTACATGTTAAAATCAAAATAGAAAAATATGACGTTTTATCCTATGATCTCATGTTCCATAGAACAAATAGGAACTAACGGCTATTTCCATTTGCTATGTACCATTGATATCTATTATAGTAGGTAGGTATAGTTCGTAGGAATCTTAATGACCGTTCTGAACATGGCGTCCGGGCGATTGCGCAGCCGCGATCTTTTTAAAATACGTTACTGCGCAGCGTCTCGCGCAACGCGCAGAACTGTCAAAAAGTTTAAAGAGGCCACACAGAGTGCCCGCACAGATGGCTCCGTCTATTTTTCGCACCACAGAAAAATCGACGTGTCATCTTTGTAGTATTAAGTTTGGTTCAAAGAGTAAACTAATACTAGGGAAATTGGTTTTACACATAGGTACCTACTACAGGTAGGTAGGTACATATGTAAAATTGCATGAGTGAGTATAGATCGGAGGAGGGCAGGAGAGGGAGAAGGGGTCAAGTCACAGTAACGAGTACTTGGTACTGATCGCCGTGTGACCTGCCTGCACTCAATCGGCGCGGGTGTATTCCACTATTCCCATTATGTATTTCTATTGCCGTTTCGTGAGGTGTTTGGCGCACTCGAATTTTAACACGTAGACATGAACGATCTATTTGATTATCTTTACGTAAAATCACTTTCAAAGAGATATGCTCTATGAAAAATTAAAACATCTATTCCAATTTAAGCGCTTTCGTACGAATTATGTCCAACACACTTAAAAATGTCCAATCAGACTATCCTAAAAATGCCCAGTCATATTAATATCCATTATAAAAATGTCGATAATTTAGAAATCACGATTCGTAAAAAAATCTCAATAGCTATGATACGGGGCCCCCAGCCTACCAGGTGCATTATCAACCGTAAAGGGTCCACTCACTAATATGACTGAGCTGCGTTATTGAGCCATGTGTCGTTGCCGGAAATTTTGTCCTAGGTGACAAAAGGGCAACATTACCCAGCAATATTGAAACTTTAAGGGGCGTCTAAACGGGCCATTTTTTACGGCAATTTATCTTTACAATGACAATATTGTGAAAATTGCTCGCAGTGGGCAAAATGCAGCCACCCTCGTGGTTTTTTTATTTGGACAGTCATGTAAACCCCATATCAATTAACTGGACATTCTTGTAAATGAACTATGATTAGATATTAGTTGCGTAAACCCTTTAGCGCACCATGTGTATTAATTATTAAAACGCAAATGGTAAGGCCATTTGCGACTTCTCGTAATGGGATATAATTAGGAAAAAACGCATGTTCCACAATTTCCATTTTATATATTCCATGTAGTCCATTGAAATGTTACATTTTTTTAGGCCTTACCTTGCGTTTTTTAGAGGACGCAATTTTATTTTTTTGATGTGTAGGTCAGTGTAAAGCTAAAACCAAGTTTGTGGGGTCGCCACCCTTGTCCCACGGCCGCCATCTTGAAAATAGGGGTTGAAATGGTTTTTACGATATATCTCTTAAACTATTTATGTGATAAAAAAAAAATATTAACATTTTTTGTTGCAAATTAAATTCTCTACAACTTAGGTCTAGTATATTTTTGTCGTAAGACTATAAATAAAAAAGTTATAAGCGAAAATGTTTAGAAATATTATCAGCTATTCTTACAATAAAAGAGGTTAGAAATAATAATAATAGCAGGCATTTGATGTGTAGGGGGGGTCAGCGTAAATCTAAAAGCAAGTTTGTGGGGTCGCCACCCTTGTCCCACGGCCGCCATCTTGAAAATAGGGGTTGAAATTAATGTTGATAAACTTTCGCGATTTGTACACATTATGAAAATATATATATTACGGGCCTTAATCGCGTGAATAATTTAAGGTAAAACACCTTGTTTATTGCCCGACGTTTCGACCGTATACTTAGTATAGTTTATGAGATATATCGTAAAAACCATTTCAATCCCTATTTTCAAGATGGCGGTCGTGGGACAAGGGTGGCGACCCGACATACTTGGTTTTAGCTGTACACTGACCCCTCTATACATAAAAAAAATAAAATTGCGTCCTCTAAAAAACGCAACCCCAAATGTAACTTTTCCGGTTCTTTCCCACCGTCCACCTACCCAGACCACCTGGGTGTACGGTGGTAATTTTTTTTTAACTACGGTTCACCTTTGTCCACCTTGCCCTAGGTGTACCATTGAAATTATTTAATTTCCACGGTACACCTTGTTATAGAAACTATTTTCATAGGTATTTAACTACTTTAATAAATAAAAAGATAGTAATGACACTGACAATTTACCTACTTCATTTTCCTGATCTAGCATTATAATTTATTGCTTATTATAGTTCGGATTTGTTTTGTTGTTTTTACGACTACTATGGAGGAAAATAAAATAACTTTAATCAGTAGAAATGGTGGCTGTGTATTGTTGTATAAAGAATACCAATATCATAAGGTAAAAACATTCAAGAATGGCGCCAGTCTATGGAGGTGTTGTTCTTACAGAAAGAGTAAATGTACGGGAAACATTATTAAACAGGTATTTACAAATGTTGAATAAATATAAGTTATATTGTATATTTCTTAGTCATATAATATGTACCTAGTATTTTAGTGAAAAAGTAATTTTTATATTTTAATTTTAGAATGAATGCGTCTTAAAGGAAAAATGTCATTTCTGTACTCCTTCACCTACAAAAAATGTAATGGCTATCGAAGTTGACAACTTGAAGCACATAGTAAAAAATAGTCAAGAGCCAATACCCAAGTTATATAAAATGGCTTGTGAAAAAATACAGAACACAGGTCTGGACTTAATAGAAAAGATACCGGCATTGAGTAGCATCCAACATACCTTATACTATGCAAGAAACAAATCGTTAGGAGTCAATAAGACAGTATTTAAAAACTTCGACGATATTACCGTGCCCGTCAAGTTCTTGGATTTTATATTGGCCGATTTTTATGATATTGAAAGCAAAAAGCGTATATTAATTTTTTGTTCCAAAAAGGCAAGGGAGCAAATCAGTCGTTTTGAAGAATATTTCGGTGATGCTACTTTCGACTCTTGTCCAAATCCATTTTACCAATTGTTTATAATTCATGGCGAAGTTGATAGTAGCATAACAGAAACAAGAACGGTCCCTTTAATATATGCTCTAATGCCTGATAAAAAAGAATCAACATACATTACAGTATTAAAATTAATTCGATCCCAACTGCCGTCATTCCAACCAAAAAAGTATCATTGTGATTTCGAAATAGCCCAAATAAATGCTTTTAGAAAAGAATTTCCAGCCTTAAATTTGAAAGGTTGCTACTACCACTGGTGCAAAGCAGTTTGGAAGAAAGCAAAAAAATTGGGAATAAAATCGAAATTTGATAAAAGAATAATTGGATTGACTGCGTCACTGCCTTTGTTGCCTGCCGAACACATTAATGAAGGCTTATGCTATGCTAAAACTGAAAGTAGAGGAAAAGAAAAATTAAAATTATTTTTCCGTTACATCGATGAATTCTGGTTAACTAAAAAATTCGATGATGTTTTATGTGTGTTCGGCGAACGTCACAGAACGAACAATATAACAGAAGCTTATCATTCTAAACTAAAGAAAGATATAAATAAAAGAAACTCGTCAATTCTGAGGCTATTAACAAATTTGAAACAAATTGAGTCCAATGTGAGATTTCAACACAACAAAAGAAGGAAAATGCATATAGAAACAGACGATGAACTTATGCATATCCAACTGCAACTTATAAATAAAGAGATATCGGTAGGTTATGCCCTTGAAAAACTACGTTAAATGAAAAAAAATGCATACCTACCTAATTAAAAAAAAAATTAAAAAAATACAAAACTAAAATTGTATAATTAAATAAAAAAATGTAATGATTCAAAATATTAACTGTACGTCTGGAATAAGTTTAGTATATAAAGTTATTATTATTATTTCCTTTATTATTTCTAATCTATTATTTCTTTTATTATTATTGTTATTATTGATTAACTGTACAATAAGGTATATAAATATATAAATATAAAATAGCATGAAATGAGGTGGACCGTCACCAATATCTATTAAAGATATGCTAGAAAGGTGAACCGTAGTAAAAAAAAAATTACTACCGTACACCCAGGTGGTCTGGGTAGGTGGACGGTGGGAAAGAACCGAACTTTTCAATGGACTAATGGAAATAATGGGATTACGCCCATCGGCGCTAGGGTACAAGATAAAACAACATATAGAAAGTATTCATTATTTTATATTTTTTAAACACCAAATTGACAATAATTACAAATTCTTGTATTTCTTGTTATAAAATTACGACAAACTTTAGAATGAAATAAAGGGCAGGTTCACATACCATTCGCAATATTAAAAACAATATTAGTAATTAATTTATACAAAAACAAGATTTTTATTGTATGACAATTATGATTTTAAATTAATTTCTTTTATTCATTTATTTTTATGCAATAAAGCAGCATAATTCTGAACGAAAAGTATGATAAATACGGAAAATATAATAGCTTTATGTTTGAGCGTAACCTAGTTTTTCTAGTTTACATGATTTAGTTGTTGTTTAGTCATAATAATCTAGAGCGGATAGAGGGGACCTCTCTGGTCTCACAGGTGAAAGATTAACATTTCTATTACTATTAATAGGTACACATTCCCCTTTTTGACCACACCCTCTATCTATCCGTTCATGTGATTAATATCTTACATAGGCGTACCTCGAGGAGAGGGGTAGGATATGCTAGTTCAAATCCTCCTCCCTGAAAACGGTTTAACACCAGTTTTGTTTACAAGTCACTCAAAAATGAAATCTGGGTACGCCTAACACATTGTATGTATGTATAGTATACTTACGGCCGGTCTCAATAACTTATCTACGGCTACGGTTGATTAATTAAATAGATCGAAAACACAAAATATGTCAGTTTCGCTACTAGAGTTACCTATTTTAACAGACAGTTAACAGTAGATAGTTTATTGAGACCGCCCGTTAGACTGATACACAGAAGATCTATGGATAGCAAGAATGCTGTAAACATCATTCTACAATATCCATTTTTTCATTTGTTACGCTTAAACTGAATAATTATGTCGACAGTATTATTACATAGTTTACACCAAACAATATTTAGTTCCATAAACTATGTTAGCACCGGTACGAATATTAGACGACTTGAAAAAATAATGATCCATCAGTAAAACACGCTTACACTCATTTAATAATTGACCTAATTATATAACTAATCTTACTAAGGAATGCTGAAATATTATTGCTATTTTATTTCACTATTTAATTTTGGAATGATTACAATTTCCTGGGTATGTTAATAGGTTTAACATATTAATGCCAACGCTTAAAAAAAGGCAATTACAATTCTGTCATTTTTTTCTCTGCCAAGCATGCAACTAGTGCATACATATACCTGGTTCAATGTTAATATAAAACAGGTTTTGGTTTAGATTTTTTTTAGATACAGAGACACAATGGGACCACTTCATGATTAAAAATATATGAATGGACGTTGAAGACCTATAAAATTGCAAACAGCAGCGTAATTCCAATTAAAATTAACTACCTAAAAATAATATCATTTGAAGGAAAAACCTAAACATAATATAGATGACTATGAAGATGTTTACACTTATAAAATTAAATTTGTAAAATTTTATTATGGTCACAACAAAATCGAATGTTTTGTACTAATCGGCATTTAAATATTAATTAAGTTAAGAAAATAATTTACATTATGATTTGCTGAATAACATTAGTGTGAAAAATTGGCACCGAGATGGCGGGAAACGATTTAAAGCTGAGCATTCATTGCGAAACTTTTTTCAAAAAGTATGTATGAATAGTGCCGTGTTTACAAGCGGACTTTATCATTATAATTATGTATTCTATGTCAGAGATAGTGAAATTTTGTTGAATATCTAACCACTTCATTCGTAAACTCTTAATAGAAATATTTTATGTAAGTATGAAATATTTAGGGTTCTCTTTTGTTTCAAAGATGAAAAAGAGCGTAATAAGAGTTTATTAACAAAGTAGTATTAATATAAAATGTAACTATACGACTATGTATTTTACAATAATTTACCATAATTGAGCAGAAAGGTCGTATATAAACTGCAGCTACAAAAAAATGAAAATGAAATTAATAGTTAGAATTAAGTGCTGTTACGGTTAATAAAATAAAAACAATGAGATTATCCGTTGAGCAACACAAAAATAAATAACTTTCATTACACCAATGAGCTAACTACAATACTAAATTAAATAATTATTGCTATAAACGGACGCTGAATGTGAGTCTACTTGCTAGTTTAAATAATTATGAAATAAAGTAGGTAATTAATCTACAACTACTTGTACTGTAACTATCTAATTCTTTCATACTATGTATTATTTATTGAGTATGTCTCAAGGGTGCCAATGGGATAAAAAACTCATAAATAAGCGCCTGAGATAAAATAGGCGATAGAAACGGACACTCCTATAAATATATAGAAATAATCCTTTTCTCCTTCGTTTTTTTATTTCCAGTAATTCTATTGTATTGTATTGTCACGCTCACGTAAAGGCGAATAGTTGCGACAAAAATACTTTCGAGACGACTCAAATAATTTATCGCTAGCTAGAGTATTCGCAAGATAGCTTAAAAAATCATGGTTGTGTTGGGTAAGTCAAGTTATTGGAATATTTAAGTGGCATTACAAAACCCAGTATATAATAATAGCTTAAGTAATAGTGTTGTAGATAATATATAGTTGTATTGAACTTCTCATTGACACATTTGAGGCATAATATAGACCTGAGTTTCAAAAGTTTATTATTTTTTTTATTTTGTATACCACATTTTTATTTGTATTCTATATTTTGTAATATGAATCTGATTAACATATTAACAACTACCCTAATAATCCTGTATTAATTTTAACAAATAAATCCGTTGATTTTGACTGGCAGTTTTTGAGAGATGCCATAATGATTATGATGACAAATCGTAAGCGAAAATACTTTCTAGATTTAACGAGAACTTTTAGAATCTGCGTCATTTCAAAGGAAGGGATTAGATTGGTTAGCAAGGTACAGCATTACTATTTATTTTGAAAATGGATTCTGTAAGAAGTAATTGGGCTCTTGGGATTCCTATTTTACTTTATCGCATATCAATTTAATACAACGTTTGAAAGAGTATTTTCGCAATGTGATTTGGCTTACCATTAATTCTATTAAATTATATACTACATATAAATCACTAGTTACCCAAATCGATGACGTAACACTAAATGATAAGACAATGTTAATATCCCCAGGAAGACAAGTCTATACACAATATTTACGAACACAGTATTGATTTACACACAAACCATATGAATGACTTAACTACTAAATTCCTAGTAATTTATTTATAGGTACAATATTGAAAATTTAAATAGATACTATAGAAAATGTCCTCTAAGACTACAGTTTGAAGTAAAGATGGTGTAACTGCGAAATTGTAAACGAATCGATAAACCAAAACGGTTTTAGTTAACATCTCCAAACCACAGTCTGTAAGATTGATTACTTTAAGTTAATAAATTAAACAATTAGACTAGAAAGTAAATAATGATAATTTGTTTGTATAAATGAAATATTGAGATAATTTGTATACATTAATAGTCAGCACCAAAATGATCATAATATTTTCTCATAAGGTTGAAAAAGTCACTTATAATAAAGATTCTATTAATTTATACCTAATTATGTATTTACATTTAAAAACAAGATAGAAATGATTAGGAAACATGTCGAGACAATAGTGAAAAGTTTTTAATATACAAGAGAATACAATAGACTCCAAAGAGTATAAATACATACATAACAAACTTATTATTAACCTATCTATCTACTTACGTCTACACCACGGCTACCATCATAGACATAGACTGGATTGACTAATAACCTCACAAAATTGACCACACTCTAGAAAGAGACAACGTACTGTGCGTCTCTTTTCTGTAGGTCTGTAACAACCATTGACGTAAAGACCAGGACTGCGCCATAACTTCACAAAATTGACCACTCTTTAGAAAGAGACGACGCAACTGTGCCACCAATCTCGGTCTATGAGGAGGACTATGTACAGGACTGCGCCATAACTTCACAAAATTGACCACTCTCTAGAAAGAGACGACGCAACTGTGCCACCAATCTCTGTCTCTTTTCTGTAGGTCTGTAACAATCACTGACGTAGAGGACTATGTACAGGACTGCGCCATAACCTCACAACAACTCTCTAGAAAGAAACAACGCTACTTCGTGGACAATACCTGTCAAGGGCCGCACGAGTTTTTCCTCTCACGCTTAGCTCTTTACTTTTTAAATGAAAGGCATGGCACGGCCCAGGTCTATACGTCAATGAGGTCTATGACAACAGTAGACAACATAGAGAAACCTACTGTCATTACAGACAGCTATTGTTTTGTCTCTCTCAGGCTTTGCAGCCTATGACCACGACCAAATAAAAACGCAAGTTGAACCAAATTCCAATTTTAAAATGTTACATAATGGCACAACCTGTAGTGACGTCATCACGGGGCGGAGCTGCCGGCCGCGGGGGAGGTATCACCACATTAGGCAAAGGTTCACCTACTGTGGACTCCTTTCGCCCTTGTTTAGACACTTCGGCTTTTTGAGGAGGTGGTAACTTGGACTCCTGTGTTTGTGGTTTTGGTTTCGTTTCTGCGCCTATTGAGCTTGTGCTCGATGTTCTTACACGAGTCTTCGACATCGATAGACGGCGCTCCCTCGTGTTGATGATTGATGTTAGGAAGGGGATTTGGTTGCTGATCGCCATCATGAAGGGTTTGTAGCCGAGGCTGTGGTAAGTACACAAACAATATGAGCATGGAATACAGATACAGAACGAAAGCTTATAGTAAACGCCCTCGACGAATGCAAACAGGGTGACGGTGGTAAAGAAATCTCAACACTTTACAATCTCTCTACCCTTATCTTGGGGAGAGGGGGGTACCACCAATTCTAATAATATTTTGAGTCTCAAAATTGTTTATTCAAAATCTAGTTCAATTTAGGATGCCGAATAGATTTCTTCTATAATAACGCTTCGATTTACTTACATGTCAAAAAAAATTGTTTATTAAAATGAAAATCTTTAATTTTTATTAATTTACAATAATATAAACAATAACTATAGTACATTCTTACCACGTATGAAAAACGAGATATAGTTCGTGAAATCTTATGTACCCTTACATTTTGGTGAGTGGTAAAAAATCGTCAAAATCATCCTTACGTAATTAATGAATGGCCCTCTCCGGTATACTGTGATATGACCTACTCATAAAGTATCTCGCGTTCAACAGACACACTCGTACATACCACTCAGCATCAGTCCACGCGCATATATCCTGCAAGGTCCTTCTCAGGCGTCGCACGGCGTCGATACTGACGTCATTGCCGCGCGCCGCGTTCGTAGTCCGTAGCACCGCGAGCGCGTCGCGTAGCACCACCGCTACGACCACCGCCCACTCTACGCAGCTCGCCTCTGTCATCAGTTGGAGATAGTATCTGCCAAATGATTGAATTAGAAATTATAATTTAGTAGGGGGGGGGGGGAGACACCTTAACTGTGAGTTAACGGTACCACAAGTTATTGAGACCGGCTATTACTCCAGGGGTTCCCAAAGTTTACACATAAAGGAACACCCACCTCTTATTTTATGGAACATTCAGTTCATGATGAGGGGGGAGGGGAAGGTAAGTGGGTTAAGCAAATGGTTATTTAGTTATGATACTTTTTATTTCTTGGTAGATAATCCTAATGAAATGAGAACTGTTATAAATATGTGTTTTCTGATTGAATGTACTTTTTTAAATTGTGAAAAAAAAAAAATGGGTTGCACTCGGGGACTGCCGCGGTAAAGCTATTGCATTGCATTTTTTATCAACTAAAAAAACAACATTTTTTTTTCCATTTAAAAAAAAATAATAATTAAAAAAATATTTTATTCCTAATTTAAAAAAATAAATAATTGCATAAGTTTAATAATATTTTCTTTTTTTTTTTCATTACATTTCGGAGTAGCTCGTCTCGATGCGTCCGAGCTTCGTACAGTCGTACCATATACGTATACGTTAAGCAAGTGTTAAGTTTTATTTTCGTTACGGAATTTCTTGATTCGGTCGCCGCCGCCGCGCTCAAAGCCCGCGCAAAAACTGCAATAGCTTAATAAAAACCATGGTAACTTTTCTACGGAACCCTTGAATTCCGTGAAACCCTCTTTAGGACCCTGCGTTAGTCTATGTTCGTGACGTACCTAAGTTGTACATGCGAGGTGTGAGAGCCCCTCTCCGCCTGGTGGTGGTGCAGGCGCTCCATGAGCGCGGCGTAGCGCCGCTCCTCGCCCGCCTCCCCCCCCCACGCGACGCCGCCCCCCTCCGCCACGCTGCCCTCGCCCGCGGAGCTGACGGCTCCGGGCGACACGGGCGCTCCGGTCATCAGCGGTAAGGCGGCTCGTAGCGGTAGACTCATGTACCCACTGTCGCCGCATAAACTGTCTGATTCTGCTGACGGTGTGTACGAACCTACACAACATTATATTACTCTTGAGACTTTTTATTTATAGTAGGTGAACCCTGCCACGTTTCGTTATGACTTTTTGGTCCAGGAACCCCTGCGGACGGAACTAGAACGCGCTACTAATGTTCATTACAATCTAATTGATGGTTTCGGCTGGAGAAGAAACATACAAACAGTAATGTAACTACTAACACAATATGTAAATACGAATATTTCAACAAAATAAAATTGAATTGAGAAATCATTGGTATTTGTTTATATAAAAGACTATGTCAGTCCCGCGCAACTTGTTATGCGTAAATTTTTCCCGTTTTTGCAACATTTTTCATTGCTGCTTCGCTCCTATTGCTCGTAGCGTGATGTTATATAGCCTATAGCTTACCTCGATAAATGGGCTACCCAACAGTAAAACAACTTTTCAATTCGGACCAGTAGTTCCTGAGATTGTCGCGTTCAAACAAACCAACAAACTCTTTATAATATTAGTATAGATTAGGCGCAAGCAATAAAATGTATCTATGAAGGTTGAGAGAGTATAATTGTCCATAATTATAATTATTACTTTCGCCAATGCAACATTATAAGCCCGATTGAAGCTTATACGCAAGAATCTACCCTATTTTTTGTCACATATTATAATTATACCTAAGTAAATTTATCTAAAATAACATAATAGATGTTAAGTAGAGTCTAACATACCTATGTATAAAAAAAGTTGGGTTAGCATTTTGAAACTCAACTACGAGTATGGCGATTTTTGATTTGTTTCCGATCCAAATAGCAAAATAACTACTTTTAAAAATCCTAAAAAAAATAACGGTGCACTACTAAGTTCGCCGGAACTAAAAAAAAAAAAACTAATCTAGTAATGTACTTGATAAACTTACTTGTAACAGTACTGCCTTTCCTCTGCAAATACTGCTCAGTATCGTTGACCACGGGGTACGGCCACGCGAAGTCTTCATGCAATTTCTTCACACAAAGCACCGCACTATCGATCCTCGCTGCTCTCTCCCTTTCCCCCGCGAGCCACGCCACGAGATGCACATCTAATGCGGCCGCCATTTTACCCAACGCAAGTAAACGAGCAGTCGACAATAAAAGCCGCGCGTGACGCTGAATCATCATGTCGATGAAGAATTCTTCAGCGGTGCCACTGTACGAATCCCTGGTTAGGAAATGATTCTAATTGTAGTCATTGCTTTATGTTATTTTGACAGTACAATAGCAGTAAGCCAAGGAATAACATGTTACTAAATAAAGATGTTTTAGGCTAAAAAAAGAAAAAAAAAACAGCAACAGCATAGCTAAAATCACTTAAAATTAGGTATATTGTCCTGATATTTGAAGAACTCCAGATGCAGCAGGGGAGGCAGTATAGGAGATCAGGATACGAAAAATGTTAGACATTTTATTTCGTGTCCGGATCCCCCGAACTACCACTCCTGTTCGAGTCCTTGGCGGCTATGGAATATAACATTCTAGAATACACTATAGCAATCATGACCGTACTCAGGATCGATTTTTGGGACGGGTACAATAGGGTAAAACGATGCATACATACATACATATCAACCCATATGATGTCCCACTGCTGGGCACGGGTCTCCCCAGTACCCTGGGGGTAATTGCCATAATCGCCACGCTTGGCCAGCGGGTTGGCGATCGCAGTAAGGCTTTAAAATACACAGAGGACGCTGCTGCCCGCCCTCCGGTGGTAAACCCCTTAGTCGCCTTGACGACACCCACGGGAAGTGATGGGGTGATACTATTCTTAAGCCGGTACCACAATATAACGATGCGCCTCGTACTAATTTAAATGAAAAACAAAACAATGACGTCATTCTTTCGTATGATCAATTCATTTAATTTTAATGTTTATAAATTCAAGGCCACGTAAATTTGTGGAGAAACATTGTTTTTCAGATCAGTTTTACAAATGCTATTTCCTGCACAGTGTAAAATAATTAATTGTTATTGTAGTCATCTACCCAATTGTCTAACGCCCGTTATTAATAATCAATCCTAATAAAAATTTATCTATCGAAGTTTGAAATTTTAATCTACTTTGCGCGTATCGCTTGCGAATTACCAATCCTAAGATTGAGTTTACGATCTTCACACTTTACCAATCTATGGGAGGGCAGATCACAGATTAAAGATAGGCTATGTTGTGTGTTGAGGATGATATATCCAATCTCGTGTACTCTTCTTTTATTGCATCAGTACTCTAATATGGTGTATAATATAATGGTGGCAGCACCTTACCTGCATATACAGTTTATAAACAAAGAAACCTTGTAAACATTGGCAATTTGAAAAGAATGGCTGCGAGTTTTTATCGCCTGTTCTTTTCTCCGGCTTTACATATTGTTTGTGAACAGGCATTACATGTACTTGTAGAATCTACTTTTCACAAGAGAAGAAAAGAAGGGAATGAAGAATTTTTAATATTATGATTAAGCACTGGCCAAATCAGTACTGTATACCGGTATCAGTAGTGTATTGTGATGTATATGCCGAGGTCTCGGACATGTACATCATTGTGGCCTTTATGGTTAAGAAACTCCTTACTTTTGAAACATTAAAAAAGCAAGGAGAGAGAGTTTCATGGCCGACGGAATTGGTCAATATTTATTATATTTGAGTTTGTTAAAATAAGTGATTCAATATAAGTTAATAGTAGTTTATGTTATGCTTGTAAGTTTCTTTATTTCAGGAAAATACATTGTATTAAATCTAGGAAGTTTCTCTTTTCATTTCAACTCTCTATCTATGATCCTGAGGTACAGACCTGGTACCTGCTCTCCTGGTAGCTCTAAGTTACTGTACCTACCTACCTTTTTGCAATTTGTGGGAGAAGGGGGTGCAACCCTCAATCTACCTATCCTGGGTACGCCTATGATAGTAAGATAACATTTATTATAGAATACACATTAATTTTTTAAAATGTGTGGAGGATAAAATCGTCTCAGACGGGAGTTAAACCCGCGACCTTAGAGGTACCGGCCCTAAGCCGTTACCAATTCCGGGATTGAGACATGTCTACCAATGAAAAATTTTGCCTCCATTTGAAACGATTACAAGTTCCTTAGGAACGCGGTGGATGATGTCACGATTGTTATAAAACTGTTTCAAATGGGAGACTAAATTCGACTTTCGCGGACATGTCTCGGGCCGGAATTGGTAACGGCTTAGGGCCGGTCCCCCTAAGGTTCAAGTCCCGCCTGAGACGAATTTTTCGTCCATACATTTTAGGAAAAAAATACACGCTGACAGGATATTAAATTCATTCAAAATATAAGTAAATTTTCAAGGTAACATTCTATGAACACAATAAAAGGTAATAACAAGTCCAAGGGTGTGCGTCCCGATGAGTAGATGTTAAAGGCATGGAAGTTTAGGAGATCAGGATACGATATATGTATGACAACTATTTCATATCCTGATCCCCTATACCACCATTCCTAATCGTCGGCCTCGTCTATGCCTATAAGAAAATGAGGTTAAATCAAGAAGCTTATAGTGAAGACTGGAGACCGAATTTAAAATATGTGACTGTGTCTATGGTATATGTTGTCGTCTCGCTTAGAAAGAGACTTACCTTCTCTTTTTAAATAAGCTTTTATAAAATTATGGTTACATAATTACTCATAGGCGGATCGAAGGGGTGGGGGGGGGGGGGCGCGTGACCCCCATACGGTTGCTTTGTGGGTGCCTCCCCTCCCCCAGAATATTATTTTTCGGGCACCCACCCTCCGTCGTCACACCTGCTAATCCTCCGACACTTCCCTGCCCCCATTGTATATCCGACATTGCCAGTTGCCCCCCCCCCCCCCCCCATGAAGTCCTGGATCCGTCCATGACCATATTCACGAAAGACAAAGACGATCTCGGCTAAATGTCAAACGTCAAAATTAATTCAAAATTGTTCTCTTCAGTAACAAAATTGATAGACTCCAGTCTTCAGTATAACCTTCTTAGGATAAAAATACATGGTTATAGAAAAATCAAGAGTGAAATTTTACCTGTCGGCCCTGGCAGGGACTGACTTCTTTCTTTTGACGGCGGCGGTGGCGCGTGCGGGGGGCGGGTGGGGGGCGGCGGGCGCGGGCGGCGGGGGGCCGGGGGCCGCCGGGGGGGACGGCTCGCGGGGGGACACCGTCGTGCTGAAGCTGCGACCTCGACCACCCGCCAACTGGATGGAGAGTTCAATCATTATTTCACATAATCCATACTAAATTAAATTTTATTTTTCTATGTAGAAAGTAACTCTCGTCTCTCTATCCGTGTTACCTTTTCACGCTTAAATCGCTGAACCGATTTAGACGAAATTTGGTATGCAGATAGTTTCAGCCACGGGAAAGAACAAAGGAATAATCGCGATAACCGACACCCCACGCGGGTGGTGCCGCGAGAGAAGGCTAGTCTAGAATAGGTCGTAAAGTTTTTGTTTTTTAATTACGATTTTAGTACTTTTGTATGAATTGCGAAAATTGACGCAGACGAAGTTGCGAAGGTCAGCTAGTATTAGAGTATATTTGAAGATCTCTTCTGAAAAATAGTGTTACCTGCATATTTCCCAGGATAACAGACAAGTCTTCCGCATTAGGACTGACTGTCTGCGACTGCACCACTTGTCCATATTTCGCTTGAACGTTAACTGAGTTGCGTGGTGAGTCGACATCGTTAGGATCTGTGGAAGAAGGCAATGGCAGTTTAATAAAAGTTCAAATTAATTTAAAGTTACCATTAATTAAAAAAAAAAGCGACCATATTTCACATTAAAGAATAAAAAGCAGAAACATACAATTTATTTAATAATTGTCTAGTCATTCAACTAAGTCGATAGTTTTGAATAATTAATTGTAGTTCTCGTTAAACCCTCCTAAGCTCCGACCCCACAGTGACCTATTTCCAGAATGTCACGTTATGCAACCAATCTGTTAAGTTCAGGTTGCAAATGTCTCATTTCTAACAAATCTAGTCGAAACAAAAACCTTTATACTAAACTTACACGAAAACAGCAAGAAGAATACCGCACCGAAGATGAACCGAACTACAAGTATGCTGCAGTCAAAATGGCGTTACAGTCGTCAAAGTAGCTTGCCTCAACATAACCAAGGACGAACTTAATTCTATAGTTGCACAATGTACTACAGTATTGATCGGTTCGTCAGACAAAGCAAGGACAGACATAGCTAGTCCTATATACATAGTCGGTTGCTACGCAAGAATCGCGAAAGCCCTTGTATCGTAACGCAAAGCTTCTATTATTTAGACAATGTATTAAAGATAATAACTCACAGTAAAATTCGTAGTTTAATTTAAATTTTGCTATTTATTCTTCGCCGCTTCCTCTTCAGCCACTTCTCCTCGCTCAATAGGTTTGTGAAGTGACGTTCGGTATGTCAGTTTGACGTAAGGGGATGCGGGAAGTGGGATGCGGGCGGGTGAACAGTGGATCGATCGACACGTTACGTTCAGAAACGAACTACAAGTTCCGAAAGTTATTACGTACTTTTCTCTTGTTATTAAAGCTAAATTTTTATAGTTGTAATTTCCGTTATATACACACATACGATTAATGTTTTTTTTTTGCGAACAATCAAATACAATTGGTGCATGTTGAGTCAATCAAATGTATTACATCGGCGGGTAATGATGACATCAGAAACATTGAATTATTATTAGTTACGTAGAAAAATAGATACGAATACATACCGTTTGCTTGTTGAAAAATACAGGAAAAAAGCCTTTGTACGACTAATGTCCAAAATTAAAAAAGTCTAACTAGAATAACGTCCAAATGGAATAATGTCCAACTAGAATAATGTCCAAATGGAATAATGTCCAACTAGAATAATGTCCAAATGGAATAATGTCCAACTAGAATAATGTCCAATTATCAGTTTCCACGTTTCGAAGTCATTATGTGCTAACGTAAGAAAAAGGTATGTATTTATGGCATAAAACACTTTATTGAGCCAAAACTAATACTAAATTTAATTCTTAAACAAAAAAAAGGATTTTTAACTTAAAATAACATCTTACAATCAGTGAGAAAAAATGTAGCCAATTGTAGCCTTTTTTGCCACTTTTTAATCACTGATTGTTAGTAAATTTAATCTGCAGAATATCATCTTTCGCAGAAACTGGAATGAAGTTAGAGTTCCGTCTTCAAGTTCCTTCAAATAACACTTATATTTTTTATCGTAAAGTATATCCGAGTTTCGTCTATTTTTTCTTGTTGAGAAGAATAAATGGTTTTTTATTTTATAATCATTCCTAGCTGCCTCTTTAATAAGTTTTTGTAAAAAAAGAAAAACGTTGGGTTTTTTCGGAATTCTCGCAGCAAGTCTTCTATGCCAGCCTTCTAATAAATTCGTCGTACGATGTTTTGTACAAGAACAACTCAAAGTGTTTGATGAAAATTTCCCCAGCCACTGTCTATCAAAATATTTTTTAAATTTTTTCATTTCCTCGCTATCTTCACTTATCTCTAAAATGCTCAACCAACCGTCTCTAATATGACTTGCTGGTAGAAGTGGCAAGTTGGAAATCATTCTTATTACTTTTCTATCCTTAGGTGTTCGGTCCAAATCAAGTTTCTTGGCTTTCTTAAAAATAGCCCTCTGGTAATGGTATAGGCATCCAAAAACCTCTGCCTCAGGGAAAACTTGAATAGCTGCATTCATAATAGCTATTTCATAATCGCTTTTCAGGAATTGAATTCGGATTTTGAGATGTTCTTTAATCAAGCTGAAGAAACGTACGTACGTATGTTCTCTTTTATCAGGTAGTAAAGCAAACACTACTGCAACTACATTATTAGACTCGTCAGTAGATCCCAGATCCATGTGTAAGCTGACTAACTGGTAGAATGGCTGGGGACAAGTTTGAAATGTCCCGTCAATGAGGTAAAATCCTTTTCTGCCTTTAATAAGTCTTCTTGCAGTTCTTGAAGCAAATATTAGGATTTTGTCTTTCATTCCATCTTCACATACTAAAAAGTTATTTCCTAATGCGTTTGGTACCTTTACCTCCTCTAAATTAGTAAAAGTAAGTTTTGGACAGTTCAAATACCTCTTGCGTTTTTTATACAGAGCATCTTGAACTTTTTTCAGTGGTGGTAAATAATCTATCAGGTTTTCTTTGTCCTCGTCACTTTGTTTTTGTAATAAAATATTAACATGTTTCTCGTAAATTGAACCCACTGGTGCTAGATCTTCACAAACTTCCTGCTTTATGCTATTCATCGCTAAATACACTTCTTGTTTAAGTAGACTTTGTTCACAAGTATGACTGCTTCTGCGTAGTATATTTAATTCTTTATCTAATGTAATAGAAGCTGAGCACTCTGTTCTATTGACACAACGCCATAATTGACTGCCATTCTTATTGGTTACATTCAAATTGTAACGATTCACACCTAAAAGTAGTGTCTTGTTTCCCTTTTGGTTTATTGAAAATTTAAAATCCATTTTGGTAAAAATATATTATCAGACACATTCAACTGACAAAACGTACCTAACAATACACGGAAATATGACATATGTTAAAGTGACACTTATTGTATACTTATTTTACAAGTGGCCTTATCAAATAGGTTTTATAAGTATTGGAAATAGGTACATACCTATTTATTATCATTGACAGCCTCGATGGCGCGGTGGCAGTGTACAGAAACTTTACTGTTAGCTATGGTTAGGATTAAAATTCAGACATTTTTATGTTTGGACAATTTTATGATTGGACAATTTTATGATTGGACAATTTTATTATTGGACAATTTTATGATTGGACAATTTTATAAATGGACATTTTTAGAGTGCTGGTCATTTTTCATAATTGGTCATTAGTCGTACAAAGGGAAAAAAGGGATAAAAATAAAAAATAAAGGGATGTGAAAGGGAACAAAATACAAAAAAAGAGATTTGAGGATTCCTTATTTTATCTTGTTTTTTTGTTGCTTGGGTGGACTCACTTTACGGGCTTCATTATTTTAATAAATAAAATAGAGAGATACTAATAAGAACTACCTCTGAACTATTGTATTCCAATAGATTTCAAAATATGTGAATTTATATTACTTACTATTTTGGATTTCTCTTAAAAATACAACAGCGGCGGTAGCCTAATGGCTAAGGCTCGGTGAGGTCGCGGGTTCGAATCCTAACCATTATACTACCGACGTGAACCCACTCCTAACACAAACCTTTGAGCTTAGCTGGAGGGGTTAACAAGATTGCTAATAATGTGGGACTCAACCCCACATTGCTAGTTATCTTTTTTTATAAACAAAAAATCAATGTCTAGAATGTCGTCATATAGGTACAACGTTGTCCTTCGTATAGCGCATACTTGAAAATATTTTGGTCAGAATGGGGGTAGTTGTTAGACCATGTTATATTTTACAATTAATTAATTAACTTCTAACAGTTCGAAGTCTGTTCACAGTGTAATGGGAAATGTAATGATCACTTATTTTGAATAATATTCGTAACGCAGTGATTAAACGCGATTATGCAAAGAACACAAGTTAGGGTGTATATAAAAAAAAAAAATGGTGGAGTGACTGTGATTTTGCGCTATACAAAAAATAACGTTGTCTAGTAACGATACTCTATGACTTATAAAAAGGAGCACTTACCTATAGCTCTGAGGAATCTAACTAGATCCCTAGCGAGATCCCATCGCTCTTGTTGCAAGGCTGTGTCGAGGAGTTGAGTCGCCAGTTGTCTGCTGACCGTCGAACTTTCCAAGTTCTAGCAACACAGACATACATCATCATATTCATCATACCAACGTGATGAAGTCAAGATAAAGGCAAAAAAGATCTGAAGAATAAGACAAGGTTCTCATTCGTATTATGACATTGAAAGAGAATTATGATATTTTTGCCTATAAGGCATTTATGTCATGTATATTTCTACCATCTGATTGAGAACTCTAATTACTTATTGGCTTGTATAGCTACCAAAGGTGCTGTGTCATACACTCTGCACCTTAAATCGTCTGTAACAGACAAAGTGCCTACACACACAGCCTTGTATTATTGAACTTTAATTTTAATCGGGAATAGAATTCTGAATACAAAAAACTATATTAGAGAAAATGATCAGCTAAAATCTACATTGGTTAACGGTTAGTAGTTATAAAAGTATTGAACTAAGTAGATATACTAAATACTTTTGGGTCCAATCTATGGTTTTTATTTGGCATAAAATTGATCCAACATGAGCCAATAAATACCACCTTAATAGTTTTGCCATTTCCAATATCTAAAATACGTTTACTAAAACGATCTATATCTATATGTATTTAATATTCCTTTCAATTCTTGGTAGTCATTCAAACCATGTCGATAATCTTGAATTATTAATTGTAGTTCTGGTTAAACCGTCTATAGCAGTGACCCCATTGTGACATACTTTAAAAATGTCAACTAATGTCAAGTCATACGAACAATTTGTTTAGTTCAAGTTGTATGAAATACAACTCTTTTTGTACGAGAAATAAAGTATGTTCAAGTAGGGATTAACTAAAACAGTAGAGTATTTTAAAAAAATGAAAAATATTTTATTATTTTAAGCTTTAAAAACTTATTATTTTAGACCTTCTTCCACTTTTAAATGTGTAGTAATAAATAACCTTAAAATTTAAGTTAAAATTGAAATATATGATTTGCAGTATCGTTCTGAAATTAAATTTGTAAGTTTACTTTTTTGGCTCCGCTATGACTGACGTGTTAGTCAGTGTTAAAGATTCAGAAACTCATCACATTAATTTAAATTTAAACAGAGGTGGTAGGTTTTTGGTGAGTTTCGGAAACCAACAGTAACTTGATATGCGATTGACCTAAAAATGGAGTATATTGATTTTAATATGTCTGTGACTTTCTTTACTCCATAGTATCGTATTGTTAGAATCGTTAAATGAGTCCGGGTAAACAAACATTATTTTTAGGGTTCCGTAGCCAAAATGGCAAAACGGAACCCTTATAGTTTTGCCATGTCCGTCCGTCCGTTTGTCCGTCCGCAACTTTGCTCAGAGACTGTTAGTACTAGAAGGCTGTAATTTTGCTGGGATACACATATTACTTACGCCGACAAAGTGAAATAATAAAATTTTTACGGTACCTACCTCCATTATATGGGGACGTGATAATTTTTTCTCATCTACCCCATCGTGTGGGGTATCGTTAGATAGGTCTTTTCAACGTGTAGGGGTTGGAAAGACCGTTTTTAGATTTAGGGTTCCGTTTGTGAAATGTTAAGATTTAAAGTGTAAATATTTGTCAGAGTCAAGTGTCCTCCCCTCTGGCAGCTAAATGGTTGATACCCAACATCAACCATGTGAAAAAAATCACGGTAGTAGTTTAAATAGTGAAATAAAATTTTGTAAAATATTTTTTTTAAAAGACCTATTTAATAATACCCAACTACCTGGGGTATGTAACTAAAAAAATCACACCCCCACTTTACATATAGGGGAGGTACTCTAAAAAACTTTGTCGGCGTAAGTATCCCAGATAAATTACAGCCTCCTAGCACTAACAGTCTCTGAGCATAGGTGCGGACGGACAGACGGACATGGCCAAGCTATAAGGATTCCGTTTTGCCATTTTGGCTACGTAACTTTAAAAACCATATAAATTTCGCAAGTTTTTGAAATGTAGGTATCTAAAATTAACACAATACTAAAATTACCAAAACTTGAAAATACAATTTTTCTTCTAGAGGTACTAATCTTCTCCCTTTCACTTGTAGGTGTAGTAGGTAGTTGGCCATTGCAGTATAACGTCATAAAATTCTGTGAATTCTGCCGGTATTTATATTTCTCGGTACTGCAACTTTCGTTTTTTTTTTGTAGTAATTTTTTTGGAAAAGGGCAAATTTCTTACAGTTTTCAAAATTATTTCTGTACACACCATGACGCAAACAGTAAAACGAATAATAAAAATTCCCCAATTTCGAATATAAAGGTGCAGGGAAGCATTTAGAACACATTAATATAAAAAAAAAAAAACGTATTTGTTAAAATGAGCGAAATTGGAAATTCAAATATAAGTAACACTTATCGTATTTGTTTTAGCTACAAGGGCAGATGGGTTTTTCTTGGTTAGTAATCCTGACTGCTAAGCCAGAGGTCGTGAATTCGATTCCCACACGGGACGTAACTTTGAGTGATCTGAAAATGGTTGTTCCGAGTTTGGTCCTGTACTTTGTGTCCATTTGTATGTTTGTAAAGTCCCCCGCGACACAGGGCTTGACCTAATGCGGGAGTGGTAAATCAGTTAACAAAGTAGTGTAACTTTAAGGTGGCATACATTAGCTCCTGTTGGTATTTATATATTTGACCTAATATTAGTTAAAAGCGTACAATATTGATATAATGTACCTTAAACAGCTGCAAGAAGAAAACACAATTATATTAAGGATTATACACAATACTATAAGCACTTTTGTATCAAAAATACTACAAAACATACCTGTAATATGATAAGGTAGGAAGCGGCTGTATCCAGCATTTTTCGATTTAAACATTCTTGAAATAATTCTTTGGGTTTTCCAGCTGCCGAGAATAGGTATGCCCATAGCGCTATCTCTGTCTTTCTTGCGCATTGGACAACCGTCTGAAAGGGACAATTTGTTAGTAGGGCTACACTCCTATTTAATAGCTACACTCCTGCTATATTCTTAAACTTATATTTCAAATGTAAAAGTAACTCAGTCTCTCTATTACGTTTTACGCTTAAATCGCTGAACAGATTTGTATGGAATTTGGTATGGAGATAGTTTGAGTCCCGGGAAAGGACATAGGATAGTTTTTATCGCGATAACCGACATCAACGCGGGCTGAGCCGCGGGCGAAAGCTAATTTATATTTATTTCAAGGATATAACCGCAGCTACAAAAGTGGTGTCAAAAAGCTTCTGAAGTTCCTGAATGAAAGTGAGGTAGGTTAGCCGACTATTAAGAGAGATGTAGCCACAAGTAAAACTTAAAGATTTATACAATCTTTATACGAAATATTGTAAAAACAAAATAAGACAATCGTAAGTATATATTACATGACTGGTTCACATAAATGCGATTGGAAAAATGTTCCCCCAACCGGAAACCACGCACCAAATGAATTAACAATCGTTCACTTTTTTGTAGGAACTAGTGCCATAACTCGGTATAAACAATTTATCTATGAATTTCGTACAATTTAATGCAATACAGTGACTGTCTAAATACATAAAATATATATTGGTGCGTTATTTGGATTACGGAATTTGGCGCGAAAGTATGTAATCTATTCTATACAATATTATAAGGAGGGAGATATCTGTCTGTTTAAAGACAATGTGGGTTGCACATTACTAGCAATCCTGTTAAGCCTTCCAGCTAAGCTAAATTGCTTGTGTTAGGAGTGGGTTCACGTCTAGAACTATATATGTAACTATATAGTCTAGAGAACTGACCAGGAACACCGAGTTTGCTTGTGACCACTGTCGGTGCAACCTGGTCGAAACGTCAAGCAAGTTTAAGGTAAATAATGCGCGTTAATTACCTTATAAAAAATAGTTATAAGTTTATTCCTATATGTATTTATTTTGAATATTTTTGCCCTTTACGTCATTTAATTTGAATGAATATCCTAAAAGCGCTCCATGAAATAATTATGTTAGTCTGTCGGTTGGAGTTTTTTACTGTTTTAAAAAGTAAAATTTCTGCCCAGGGGTTCTGGGTACTGTATAGATTTTAGGGAGGGGAGTCTCGTGCCCTCCTCAGACAGTTGTTTAGTATATGTACTGAATTTCTTGTATTGTGTGAAATTTCTTTGCCCATTTGGCTCTTGTGCCCCCCATTTTGGGGACACCCCTTCAACACACTTGACCGGTGTCATGCGAAATTAAATGCACCCCTCCCCCCGTCATAAGCATAGCATGTTACATCCGGCACTGCATTTGTATTTTATTAGTACAGGCGATCTCCACGTGGACGGTTTCGATTGAAGATTAATTTGATTAGACAACCAAGATATGTACGTGCGCGTCTATGTATGGATGAGCCTGTTTTCGCTCATTTTCTCAACACGATAATTATATCTATCTATTTTGTGCCTGCACTCCCCCTCCCTCCCCCCCACCAAAATCCATGGGGACGTAGCTGCGGACAACCATAGACATAGAGACTGGACTGCGCCTTCGCTTTCAGGTATGAAGTGTGAGAGAGACTAAACACTCGTGCCAGAAGTTGTCTTTTTCTAGAAATCTGATTGGTCCCCGTCACAGTCTTATGTCTAAGTCAATTTACAGAAAAGAGACAGGTATTTTTTATTTTTTTATATAAAAAGATAACTAGCAATGTGGGATTGGGTCCCACATAACTAGCAATTTAGTTAACCCCTCCAACTAAGCTTAAAGACTTGTGTTAGGAGTGGGTTCACGTCGGTAGTATAATGGGTAGGATTCAAGCCCGCGACCTCACGATTGCGAGACCGATGCCTTAGCCATTAGGCTACCAATTTTGTGAGGTTATGGCGCAGTCCAGTCCAGTGGACAACTTACCTGCAAATATACAGGAAACTCATGCACGAACTCTATGATCGAAGGCAGTTGCGCGTCAGGTATAGGTTCCTTGCTGGTCGCCTCTTCCTCCAAGACCTCGTGAAGGAGCAGCTCCAAGGAATGTGGGAAGTAAGCCAGTTGGGAGCACGAGCGTGCTATTTCCCACGCGTGGTACCCGAGATTGCGGCGAAGCAGTTGACGAAGGATTTGGTGGAGGTATACTTGACTCTGGGCAAATGAAAAAACATTATAGCTCAAAAACCCTTGTTAGGTAAGCTATTTGTGCCACCACCGGCGAGTAGCGATTTAACGCTCCAGAAACGAACATACGTATGTCAGATCTCGTGAAAACAAAAGAGATACAGATATTAATAGTTGATCGATGACCGTTCATACTGCCGGCGAGTGCTCGCTGTGCACTGCATTTCTTTTGTTTACATGAACGGGATCTACAATATAACAATAATAATATCTTGGGACAACTCACACAACGTCTTCTGATCCCAAACTAGGCAGAGCTTGTACTATGAGAAAGAACCATACTTATATATTTCGATAAATTAGACCCAGACACAGAATAAACCATTGTGTTCATCACACAAAGTTTTATAATGGGTGGGGATCAAACCCTAGACCTCCGGCTTAGCAGTCAGGGTCACTAACCACTAGACCAACAAGCCAGTCGAATTTAGATCTATTGTACGTTTCTTGAGCTATAAAATCGCTACTCGCCGTTGATGGAACAGGTGCCTAAAGGGTCATTATCATAAATTTAAGAGTGCTCTTGTCGTTGAAATTGATGCAGTTGATTCCATTTGTCCCTGTTAATTAAGTTTTCTTTTACTTCCTTATATGACATGACAGCTACCGTCTCCTCTAATTGTTTAAAGAGTACCAATTGACAATATGGAATGTCAAAAATGTAATCTTTCACATTTAATGCTTTTAAAAATACAAAAAATACAATTATTATCCCACAAACCATGTTGCTGAGATATGAAATCATCCAATCACCTGTTTTTCTGTTTTTTATAGTGGATACCAGTATCTTCTTCATCATAAGATTTAAAATTAAAACATGGGTCTTATTTCTATTTATATCCAATGTCACAATACTACCACAGATATAGACAAAACTTACAGTTCTATTGACGACACAAAACGGTAAAGAGAACACGGAATTAGAGTCCGATGCGTAGAGCGTCGTATCATTTTCAGCGCCGAGTAGTATAGCGTCGTCGAATAATATTGCTGTGGACAATATAAGTAACATATAGTACATGTACACACACTTCCACTAAGACCCGTGCCAAATGCCATGTTTAGGGACGCGAGATCTTTGTTGAAAACTTTTTTACAAAAAAATATTACCTACTTTAAAAATAAATAGAAGGCAACTAAAAAGCAAAATATAATATCTACCTACGAGTAGAATAACAAAAACAAATTAACATTTTGAAGTTGGTGCCATGAAATAGTTGTTTTTGTTTAATTCGACACCAACTTTAAAATGTTAATTAGTTTTTGTTATTCTAGGTAGATATTATTTTATGCTTTTTAGTTGCCTTGTATTTATTTTTGAAGTTAACAATAGGCTTATGTCAACTGCTCAAATCCCTTTACAAAATATTGCTTGCCCCGATGCAGGGACATTTTGGACGTTGTTTAATAATAGTATGACGAGAGTAAAATGCTTCTCAATATCATATTAAAGTAATTGAACTGCAAAACCGTGAAATAAATCACTGTAGGTGTGCCTTTAATATTTGAAGAGTTTCCTCGATTTCTCCAGGATCCCATCATCAGATCGTGATCTGACGACAATGGGACCAACTTGGAATTATACCCTTTCAGACACAAAAAGAGTTTTTCAAATCGGTCCAGCCGTCTTTGCGTGATTGGTGAATAAACATACAAAAAAAAGAAAACATAGGCGAATTGAGACCCTCCTTTTTCAAGTCGGTTAAAAAGGGCGTCAAATTCATAAATTCATGTCGAGTGAAATGAATTGCGGTGTAGCGGAGATGCTCTGTCCAGGTTTGCAACCGCACGTCTCTGTAGCATGTATGGGGTCCTTACAGTGTACCGAAGACGTCTGCAAAGGTAGACCTCTCCAGTACACAGTCACGGGTATGACCTTCATAAAAAGTAACTATCCTTTTTAACTATGTACTCACTCAGAGGATAGATATTGAGATGGAACGGCAGCATGATCCTTTTAGCCATAAAGGTATGCCGTCCCGAGTCGGGATGTCTGGTCGCATCCCGCGGCAACAGGGGGAGCCACACGCGGGCCCCCAGGGCTCCACACCAGAGCCAGAGAGCTCGGGACAGCTGAGTTTGGGAGCCGCCCACGCTGCCGCAAGACCACACGCTTTCTACGCATGAGGCTAATACGGTAGCAGGTAGACAGCTGTATGCCTAAGGAAGAAAATATTTGAATATTAACTTTTTAAACAGACCTTTTAAATGGTGAATGACAGACAAAAAAAGCTGCTGCTGTTACATATAGGAGGTGCTCTTACCCCAAACTAAGTAGCAACTTACACAAGACATCTACGCTCCATATTTCATCAATATACATTGTGTAGTTTTTTTTAATATATATAATAATATATATAGTTTTTTTTAATAGCTGACCCGCGCAACTTCGTCTGCGTAAATTTTCCCTTTTTTTTTTTACAACATTTTTCATTGCTGCTCCGCTCCTATTGGTCGTAGCGTGATGTTATAACCTTTATATATGTTATAACCTTTCTCGATAATGTTATAACCTTTCTCGATAAATGGGCTATCCAACAATAAAATATTTTTTTAATGCGGCCCAGTAGTTCCTGAGATTATCGCGTTCAAACAAACAAACAAACTCTTAGGGGGATGAAAAATAGATGTTGTCCGATTCTCAGACCTACCCAATATGCACACAAAATTTCATCAAAATCGGTCAAGCCGTTTCGGAGGAGTATGGCAACGAAAACTGTGACACGAGAATTTTATATATTAGATAAAGGTTCCTTTTTTGCCATAGCTACGGAATCGTAAAAATGAAAAACTTTTAAAATTATTTCGTTGTCAATCTGCCTGTCTCTTTGTGTACGAGTGTGTTACATATGGGGCTTTATGGCTATGTAAATAGCCATATATATAATCAATCCATGTGTGTTTTGGAATATTGATTGTTCCAGTTTATGTGATGTTGTATAAAACCGAACGAAGGTTTGATGGAACTGTTTTATAAGTTTGAGAGGTGGTCTGGAGTCCGATGACGGTGTAACCATCACAATGTATTGACTGGTTATTATAGCGATGATTATAAGATCATCCGTGTCTGCAAAACTATGTTTGGTAGTTATGTTATACTGTAGAAATACCTACTTGTGGCACAGAACAAATCAATTATTTATATTATAGATGTACCCACAGATATTTTAGGATGATGTTTGTATTGTGATTAATACTGTGTCAATTGTTTATGATGCTTATGATATTAGATATGAGAATGCATTGCAGAGGTTGGAATGAATATACTAAATGTAATTGCAATTGATAATATCATTAATGAATTAGACTAAACTCTTTTATCACAGATGTACCTATTAAACAAACTCTAATGTGGGATCCTACCCACATATCGCACACGTAGTTAAAGAGTCACGCAACTCGAAATAATTCGAAAATGACTTATTACCATTACGGGAATCTACGTTCAAAACTACATAATCTCCAAAGACACCTGTAGAAATAGTTACAGAAACAAAAATAAGATGGCGCTATAAGCTACTATTCCTGACTCGCGTGGCCCACACCCCTCGCCAACAACACCCGCGCATTACCAGTTACGACTTGTTAGCCAAAGGGACGGGTGCTGTCTGTTCAATTAAAGACCAGATTATTTCGAGTTGAGCGTGTATTCATGGTTAACCGCGTATTGAATAAGTAAATTATTTCTAATTAAACTAGTCTTCGTGGTTGAACTGGTGATAAAATAAGGCCGACTTTTTTACTATTTGGACTTAGTGGAGTGTTTGTTTACAAACGTAAGTAATTTCTTTTTACTAAATAAAAATAGTTTAATATAGTTGAAATTATTTCATAATATTTGAATTAATCGAGTATTGTTGGATAAATGAAAATCGCCCTTATTATTGTAACTATAGCTGCTACAGTTCGTTTCAATATAGGAAGATTTGGCATTGAAGTTTTATTTGTCCCAGTGATTCAAAAAATATTATTAAGAAGTTTCGACTTCGAGTTATTGTGTTTTTTTGAGTTAGTGTAGTCTTTGTGGCTAAATCAACTTAATGATTTATTTTTCAGAAAATGAAGGGTCGGGGTCTACTATTGCTAAAAAAGGCCATGGCATCTGGTTCGAGTGAATCCGAGTGCAATGATGTAGAACTGCAGCCTCAAGAGTGCACACCATTGCCTTCAACGAGCACCACAGTGACAAAAAATCCCGCAGCAAATAAATCAGTGGGCAATGATAACGAGTTGGAGCAAAATCACGAGAAAACACCGAGTATACCGTCACCTTCAACAAGCCCCTCAATCATTAGAGAAGTTATATCAAATGAACCAGAAGGCACTAATATGGAAATAGCGCTGCAACAGAATACACCAACACCTTCAACAAACACTAAGGTAATGGAAGATGTCTTAGCGAATCATTGTGGTGGATTGGCGGACAACTCAATAACGCCGCAACCTACGTCAAACAGATCTCAGGTGAGACCATCCTACTTTATTTCACCAGTGAACAGCGAGGGTAGCGATTTTGATGACTCGGATAAGGATTCGCATTACACTTTGCCTACCGAGAAGGAAACTCACCGTCCACTCTTCTCCGTTACAAGGAAAAGATCTCGCTCTTCTACTTCTTCTAGCTCGTCAAGCTCGTCAAGTTCTAGCTCATCGTCGGATAGTTCCAGCAGTTCATCATCGGATAGTTCTAGTAGCACCAATAGCAGTAACAAAGAAATAGGTAATAACTCTGTGACTTCTGCTGTATCGGATACTAACTACCTTTCACGCAACGATCATCTTGAAGCTTCCACATCGCAGCCAATTATCAATCCGCCAACTGCTGCCACTGACAACTTTCAAAGATGTAAGAAAAGAGTAAAAAACCCTGCAGCCTGGGCCATAAATGTTAAGAAGACTTTACGAAATGCGGGCAAAGCATACCAAAGTTCAACTAAAAAGAGAGTAGCTGAAAGAGCGATTAAGCCTCCATGTACAGATAAATGCAAGTTAAAGTGCAAGGATAAAATAAATGAATATTTACGCACAATTTTTTTCGATAGTTTTTGGAAGTTGGGCGACCTTCAAAAGCAGAGAGAATTTATCGTACGACATACTGAATGTATTAAGCCTAAATATAGATACAGCAGTACTCAAAATCTTAGAGCTCTTAATTCTGCGTTTTTCTTTGATGTTGACGGCATTCGTGTTAGAGTCTGCAAAACATTCTTTCGAGCTACTCTTAGTATCAGTGATCAATGCATTAAGACTGCTCTTTCTAAACGACAAGAAGGTGGTTTTATGGAAGATGATAAAAGGGGAAAGCATGGTAATCATACCAAAATAGACAATGAAATAAAAGAAAGTGTTGTCACATTTATCAACTCTATCCCTAGAGTAGAGTCTCATTACCTTCGAGCACAAACTACAAGAGAATACATCACAAGCGAGAAATCACTTGCAGATATATACCGAGACTATAAAGATTTACGGGAAAGTGAAAATCTACCATTTGCGTCATCAACAACCTTTTATCGTATTTTTAATACACAATTTAATATTTCTTTTCACATCCCGAAAAAAGATGCGTGTGACCTTTGCGAAACATACAATAATTCAAATGAAGAAGCAAAGCAAAACTTAAAGATGGCTTATGAGCAACATTTGAAAGAAAAAATATTATCTAGAACAGAAAAGGATGCTGACAAGCAAAGAACAGATGTATTTGTTGCAGTTTACGATCTGCAAGCCGTAATGCAAATTCCCAAAGGTCAAGCATCTTTGTTTTATTATAAATCGAAAATAAATTGTCTAAATTTCACTATAAGTGATTTATTTGCAAAAAATGTATATTGTTTTTTTTGGGATGAAATAGAAGGCAAACGTGGCGCTGTGGAAATAGGATCTTGTGTGTTACAGTATATACAAATATTAGTTGAGAAAAATGCATCAGATAAAGATTTAGATATTATATTTTACAGCGACAACTGTTGTGGTCAGCAAAAAAATAAATATCTTCTGTCAGCCTATGCTTTTGCTGTTTCAACCATGAGAATCAACTCAATTACACATAAATTTTTGGTGCGCGGGCATTCGCAAAATGAAGGAGATAACGTGCACAGCGTCATTGAAAAGCAGATCAAACGTTATACTAAATCGGGTCCTATATACTGTCCACAACAATACGCTACCTTGATCAGGACAGCTAAAAAAACAGGGAATCCATATCATGTGGAAGAACTAACACATGACAAGTTCTATGATCTGAAGGCCCTTCAAGAAGAGTGGGGTAACAATTTCACAGTGAATGCAGATAGAGAACAAATCAAATGGCATGATATTAAACAACTCCGCGTTGAAAAGCAGCATCCGATGACATTTTTTTATAAAACCTCTTATGAAGATCCGATTTTCAAGAAAGCGTTTGTACGAAATCTAAGACGAGCACAAAATCACGAGTTTTCTCCAAATTTAAAACAAGCGTATCTGCAAAAAATACCGTTGGCTGCTAATAAAAAGCGGGACATTCTGGAATTAATTAACAAGAAAATTATTCCCCAGATTTACTTCGATTCCTATTACAAAACTGCACTTGCTGTAGAATAATTTTTCAGAACAGGGTTTAAGTATTATTTCATATTATTAAACTGTGATTTATTAAGTACTCATTATTAGGTAAAGTAGGAACAAATTCTGTTTATTTTATAAAGTTCTACTAGTAGGAGGTAAAAGTGTTATTGTTAATCGTATTCTGTGATTTATTAGGCGTTAAAATTAGGAAATTGGGATATTTTGTAATGTTTAACAATAAAGTCTGATTATTATACCAACTATTTTATAGATTAAGTAAGTACCAAATACAAAGTCTGATTATTGTTATAGGTATTTTTTGTAGACGTGCCAATTTAATTTTAAGATGTTACATTATGTAATTTAGAAGAAATTACGTTGTTTTATTATTTTCATTAATGAAGAAGAAAACTGTTTTCGTACAAATTTAAAAGATAATGCTTGGCCGAGCAATAATACTAGTTAAATATAATTATCTTTAATCACAGACATTCCTTAAATATGTTGTTAAAAGGAATGCTGTATTTTCCTAAATGCCTTTTTTGATACAATGAATGTTATACATAACTATGTTTATGTTTTTACAAACCTATTCGTAGGTTTATAGATTTTTTATAGAGATTTTTAAATTGTTGGTTTTTTGTTTCTTTGTAACCTAAATAAAGGTAATTTCTTTTTAAATACTTATATTTGTTTTATTATGATAATCGTACCGAAAATAAGTTAAGTATAATATAGATACACTACTATTTGTGGTTAATACTAGATACATAAATACAGATTAATAGTCCACAAAATAAAAAAAAGCCAGTAATATGAGCTCAATTCGACTTTGTAAAAATATTAAACAATGATTTTGTCTTGAATATCAACCTAACTTAAAAAACCGAAATTGTAAAGTATTTGTAGTATTTGATGGAAAACTATTATCACAATAATTATCTGATTAAAATTATACACAAGAACCTAAAAGAATGTTTCTAATATACTAAATACAAATGCAATAAAACGTTTTTTTCGATTCCTGAAAAAAGTGATATTTAGAGTTGAGCTAGTCTTTAACTAGGTGTGCGATATGTAGGTATTTGATGAAACAATATAGTTAAGTATTACAGTTAATATTCGTATTGTTTGGATTATGTAATCTAGTGTCTATATCTTTATATAAATTGTTGTATAACGATCTAAATATAAAATGATGTTAGAAACATTGCTTAATATCTATAATGTACCTAAAAATTTATAACTGTGGCATTCTACCCACATAATATAAATTGTTAGTAGAAAGAAAGTATAAAAGCAGGACACATTCTGACCTAGCCCTCTTTTCCTGGGTGTCATTCGACGACGAAGGTACGATCCTTATTCAAAATTACTTTATATTGTTTTTATTGTATTGTATAAATGTTTGTGTATATTAGCTGATTGACTGATTAAAAGATATTGCAATGTGTCTAATTATCTATTGTCCTGTAAGTTATGTATCATCTGGCTTGTAGTAATATAGTAAGACATTGCAATGGTTTATCTAAGTCTCAGTCAATTGGTTTCATTGCAGATTCCTTATGTAAATATCGTTTCGCAAATGTATATGGCAAATGTTTAATTAGGAGACGGCCTAGTTTTCTTATCACTTCTTTTCCTAGGCAATAGGTACTCTTGGAAGTGACACTAGCATACCTCCCTCTTCCAATTCCTTGATATAACCAGAGTGAATTGTATTTCGACAATATAATGCTGATTGCCATTTGTTACTTTGTATTAATCAATACTACCCTGAATAGATACCCCGACAATACTGAACTGAGTGATAGGAACCTTACACAATATACATACACACACATTACATCCTAACATTTCTTGAACAGAACAAGGTCTTCTAATTATGATACTGTTCTGTAGAACCATTATCCCTCCGTAAGTACTGGTTACGACTCATTAGGCTACATTCTCAAATGACACACAAGTAGTCAATATTCCTGACATGAGATAGTATATTGTAGTTCTAAATCTATACAAGCTTTACATACATACAATTGCTACGACATACTCGTAGCAATTCTATCAAAGCTTTTCTTATAATTATCAGCTTACACTTTCTACAACCTCTACGTTCCCTACAAAATCTGCTAACAAGTGCCAATCCCCTTCGTCTAGTATTTTTTACGGCTAAATTACCCACTGTTGGAAATAAATTCGTATAATCTAATTTATTACATTATTCATAATCTCTTATCTCACACTACTCGTATCTTTGTGGGATAATTGTTGTACATTACGAGTATGTAAGGTACAAGTACCTACTACCAAATAACCTAACCAATTTACTAATATCGCTAAAGTGTAAAAGAATTTTAAGTACCTACTTGCGTTTTGACCAGTAAATAAACGGAGTTGAGTAGTTAATCACAAGCTTCCTTCCCGTTAATTAACGATATCTTACAAAAAGGTAATTAATAGCCTAATGAAGTACCAAAATAATGTTGTTATTTTATACCTACATCATGAATATTTAAACTTGCAAAGAATGCTCGTAATTAATCTTAGATTAGCAAACATCATTTATTAAATTAGGAGCTAGTCAAGCGAATTTAACTGCCCACTCAGAGATAAATATTTTATTGATCAAAATGATACTAAGAAATAATTCAATTAAGCAATAAACGACTTTGAGTGCAATTGTAAGTCATGAACTACCTGGCCTGTATATAATAAGGAGTCGCGATATGTTCTTTTCTACCAACATAAACGTTTTCTCTTCATCTTTACTGTTGTTGGTGACACTTTGATCACAGAATACCAAGACTATAGAAGACTACATATAAATGGAAAATCGCTCTTGACGCACGCACACAGACAGACGCAGAACAGGGGCACGCGGATGTGATCTTCGATTGATATCCATGAATGATCTATGTATGTGTCGCTCAAGTAAAGTCCGTGTGAAGGTGGCCTTCTGTACTCTTGATATTCTGTCCTTTGATGCTCCCTCTAACATATTTGTCCCTTATATGTAGAGCGGATAGGTAATTCTAGTTACTCCACACATCCACCTTAACATTCTCAACATTAACATTCAAGGGAATCCAAGTTTTCGACAGAATATATTTTTAAATCACTAAACCGTATATTATTTCGTTAACATCCTGCCGGACACCCGTTACTACAAATAACTGGTTATATATGGGTAAAGTATTGCAATATGACTAATTTTAAACTAAGCCAACCATGTCGCTAGAAATTGCATACCTTTTAGATTTAGGCCCACTTGACCTACTTTTGTAATTACTATGTAAATATAGAACTACTTAGTTTCAAACTAAATGTTAAAATAAATCATGACCACGCAGTAAACTATTTCTTTGATATTGCTAGCAATTGTACGCTATTATAAGTAAATGCGAAAATGTTGATTGTCGTATGTTTGTTATTTAATCCCGCCAGAATGGCTAAAAGGATCTGAATGAAATTTGATACAGAAATAGACGATTAAGTTTAATCCCGGAAAATTGTATGGAACCATACAATACAATACAAGAAAATTGTATGTGAACCATACAATACAAGAAAATTGTATGGGAATCATACAATTTTAGGACATACATGGGACAGCTTTTAAGTTTTTTTCAATTTCTACGCGAAATATAAACACAAAGTTTGTGATAATGGATGGTTGTCCTCTTTCATACAAAAACTACCACATGGATTTTGATGAAACTTATATATCAGAATAGCTAGAAAAATCAAACCTAAATCAGGCGAAACCGGGGCGAAAATCTAGTTAGACAACGAGGGCAAAATATGACAATAACAAATATTAAATACAAATTCATTAAACAATTTCTACATCTTCTAGCATCCGCAGTTAATAAATAATTTGTAGATGCAGTTTGATTCTAGCTAATTAAACCTTTTTAACCCGCAGTGCTACTCTCAGATACAAAAAAATATTTTCATTTACCTTGGCCACTATCATTAGTCAGGCAAGTTCAAGTCCGAATTCTAACAATAAGCAAGTGCATACTGATTAATGCATAACGTTATACAATAAATTCAGTTAATCGCTGACCGACATTCGCCAGTGGAGCATGCAATCCTGCAACTAGTTTACTGCTACTAGACACTGCACGCTGCCCCGGCGCATGCGCAAGTAGAGCAAGACGACGGATTATTAACGCGACAATTATATATTGCGTCATAATATCATGGTTCAAGAAACTTATTAATGCTATCTATTTAACGTTTTAAAGTATAATAAATAGAATATGTCGGCACCAGAGGCGAAGGGTTAAAAATTTGTCAGAGGTAACCCGATACAAAAATATATCTTGCTGGACATGGTTCTTTGTACCTATAATACTAAGTAACTACAATCCAAAGGGAAGCCGAAAGTAATAGTGTTCTAAGGACCCACCGCCACTGGTCGGCACCAAATTATATAGGTATAAACAATGATGTTTCAAGTAAAAAGGTGTCTATAGATAGGTTATAAGCGCTCAGCAAGCGGCACCTTAAAATCTAGATAATTGACAAAAAATGTATATGTCAGCTCTTTTTAGCTCGTGATAATTAAATCATGCTTTCCTACTTTTACGACGTTTTATAATAGTGTGACATTGCAATATATAGTTGCATTAGTGCATTAGTTTACGTTTCTAAAGGTCGAATGTCGTTTATGTAACCATTCCTATAGTAAATTGGATCATGCGTCCTGCGCACGAGTCCTCGAATGCAGCTAACATTAACATAAGTTTTCACTTCCCGAAGGTTGTTCTATGAAAATGAGGAAGCCTGATGCAACTCCTGGTGATTGTTGATACAGCTAGCGCGGCCGCGCACGCGCTTAACATTCCACATCCGCAGCACCGCAGGACATGAAGGTCTAAACCAATCGCCTATAAATGCCTTCAAAGTGATCATTATTAAGCAGTGCGTTTTTGACATCACGTCAGTGCGTCTCCCGCAAGATGAATATTCTAGCGGTCAGTAAATAATACACGTTTTCTTGAGGTTTAAGTACATGTGAAGTGACGTTCTGAATTTTGCAGATATCTTGTCTCATCGCGTTAGCTGCGTCCGTCAGTGCTGATGGATTAGGAGGACTGGTATATGCGCCAGGCCATGCTTCAGTTGATTATTATGTGAGTTCGTGAAACATATTCCAGTGTTTTGAATAATTTGGTACATAATAAATCTAAACTATATTTTCTTTTCAATATAGGCATATCCCAGATACGCTTTTGAATATGCGGTGAAAGATCCTCACACGGGAGACAATAAGGCACAATGGGAGAAACGGGACGGAGACGTAGTTAAAGGTACTAAAAAATCCTAAAGTTTATAGTAGAAATAAACGTATTTTTTTTTTTTTTTTTAGGAAAATTTTATATAATTTTATGTCAATAAATATTTATTATTAATATTAATCAGGTGCATACTCATTGGTGGAACCTGACGGCAGCTTACGAGTGGTGGAATATTGGGCAGATGACAAATCAGGTTTCAATGCTGTAGTGAAAAGGATTGGACCGAATTTACACCCAACAACCATACCCGCATCAATCTACAAGGCGCCTATCCCAGTTCTGGGCCACGCATCTGCAATTGCCCCGATTTCAGTAGGACCGGTAGCTAATTTAGGACATTTGGCAGGCGCGCCTCTTATATCAGGACCAGTCATCGCTGGACCTGTTTCAACAGCAAACCTTGTGAAGACATCGATCCCTGTTGCACCTATCGCTCCAATAGCACCGATTTACAAGCCAATAGCACCGATTTACAAGCCAATAGCACCGATCGGTCCAATTGCCCCTATAGCCCCCGTTATAAAACCTTTTGTGCCCATCGCTCCGATAATAAAACCGTTAACACCTATTAAACCTATTCTTCCAGCGTATTCTGGAATAGGATACGGGGAGGGGGGACTGGGATACGGGGAAGTGGGGCCCAGTGGCCTTTCAGCAGGATTGCCCGGACCTATATATAAATCAGGACCGATTTATCCCGGACCTATATATAAATCAGGACCGATTTATCCCGGACCTATATATAAATCAGGACCAATTTATCCTGGCGCTATTAGTGCTCCTGTCCTGAAATCTGGCTCGCTATTATCTGATTGGGCAGGACCTTATGCTCCTGCACCCTTGCCAGCATTAAAAGCTCCCCTTTCTGCTCCTGTCCTTAAATCTGGAGGGTTACTACCAGAATGGTCAGGGTCTCTAGGATTGGGACTACCGGGATACGGGTTAGGAGATGGTTACCTTAAAGCGCCTATAACAGGTGCTGGATACTTAAATGACCTCGGACACGGTCTATTGTCTAATTCATGGCAGGGATCTCTTGGGCTACCTTATCTTGATAAACACTAAATTATAAATCTTTGACGTCATCATCTAAAGGCCGCTATCCATTACTATCATTTCCAAACGCTACCTTTAAATGTAAGCTTTAAAGTTGGATAGAGTCAAGGAAATAGTGACTGTAGGATATTTAATATTTATGTAAATAAATATAAGTCAGAATAGCACTTATAAAGCATAATACCACCGTGTGGTAAATATTGTTGTTTCATTTTAAGACCTCTCGATTTTATAACACAGGGTTATATATAACCTTAAATGCCCTGTAGCTTTTGCATGAATGTAAGGGTATCTTCGTATAGTGATCGTATAGTTAACGTAATCCGTACTAATATTATAAATGTGAAAGAAGCTCTTTCAGGCAGTCTGTCTGTCTGATATGTTTTCTCGCTTATACGGCTGAACCGATTTAAATTTAATTTGTTATGGAGATTAAGTCCTGGGAACGAACGGGATGGTTTTTAACGCGATAAACGACATCCAAGCGGGCGAAGCCGCACTTGAAAGCTATGTCATATAAAAACCAGCGTTCCTTCTGGTATTTTGAATTAAAATATCAGAGCGTTTTTTTATTAATTTACTAACTTTCGTTCGTCTCCGCCCGGTTGGATGTCGCTTATCGCGATAATATTAGTTTCGATTCTATATATGATGTGTTCAGTAAGAGAAAGATGTCTATGTTTTTATTGTCATGATTAAATGCTAACGAGAACTTACTATACGATAACCTTACAAAAAACATGTTTATGCTAAAGCTATTGAACTTGCCGCTGAATTTGAAAAACAACAAAAGTTTCATAATATCATTTAAATATTAATAAATAATCATAAAAATTTAAGCAATTAAAATGCATAAAAGAAAACTTCAATCTACCTATTTCCAAGTAATTTTAAAAATATTTCCGTAAGTATTAGGGCAAATAAACGTGTCCACTAATAAATAGTGTTACATGACAAGGAATAGAACAGGTAATCAGAACGGGTCTCACCAGTTGATGAACCTCGTGCGCTGGTCGTCACCATATAAAAGCATTGTGTTCATGTATAACACTACATTACACGTATCAATCGCAAACCGACGAAATGTATCAAATTTTCACGGTAATAAATACTATTCATGAAATAATTTTCTAATATTTTGTTTATAATCGACGATGCTAAAAAAGTTTGTGTGTTTGATGGATGTCCGGTATATGTATGGCAATGTAAAAATTGTTTTTGAAAAAATAAATATTAATTTATTATTCGAATGGTTTAGTAGTAGTTTGTAGTAGCTAGTTTTGAAAATCTATCTGGGTTTATTGTTCTGAAATCAAATGAACCAAAATCTGTATGTATTTTAGTCTGTATTCGTATTGAGTTGTTCAGGACTTATATGAGTACAAACTAGATGGCAATATAGACTTATAAAACCCAAATACGACGAGTTTCATAATGGATGGAATAATGTTGTTCAAACTTTATTGAATGTTATGATGGCTGTAGTATAAATTTGCGCTTATTTGATGTAATTTTTTTTTTAAAAAGAAATCTAGCAATCTGGAATTTTGATCCCACATTACTAGTAATCATGTTAACCCCTCCAGCTAAGCTCAATGGCTTGTGTTAGGAGTGGGTTCACGTCGGTATTGTAAAGGGTAGGATTTGAACCCGTAACTTCACGATTGCGAGACCGATGCCTTAGCCATTAGCTACCGCCGCTTTTAATATAAGAAAAATTATAATAGCAAATGTTTTCTATGTTGTTTGAGTTAAAGGTTATTTTATTACTGTGTTCCATATTTTTGAATACTTTCGATGCTCCGAAACCAGCGGCACTGTGCTTGTTACGATAATTTGTGAGGATATGCATGAAGTCGTACATTTGAGCAGCTAATACGTTATAATTTGTGTAAGATGAACGGTCTTTATAATTAGACTACGTTAGTTGATAGAATATTAGTGATCAGTTTGGATGTGTGTGAGTATTTGGTAATGATAACTATTACTTCGTATATAACGCTGACTGTACATTATTGCAAGCATTCTTTAACAATTAATCGTATTATTTCAGATTGTGTGCACATTAGCGGTAGTGACAACTGCTTCCGCTAAAGCTGTATCTGTCCTACCAGTCGTTGATAACATTGTAAGTATAAATCAATTTGATATGTTAGGTTTCTATTATTCGACTGCCTCTGTGGCGCGGTGGCAGTGTATCCGACTGCTACGACTGGTAAGAGGTCGTGGGTTCGATCCCCACCCATGGTTTATTCTATGTCTGCGTGTTATTTATCTATAATATGTATGTATTTAGAAATATATAAGTATGTTTACCGGTAGTCTGGTTTCCATAGTACAAGCTCTGCTTAGTTTGGGATTAGATGGCTTTGTGTGAGTTGTCCCAAAATATTAAAAATATTATTAAAAAAATATTATTTCAGATAAATTGTAATGCAAAGTTTATTTTACAGGATCATTCTCGGTACGCCTTCAACTACGCTGTCAGTGATCCCTTTACGAAAGATAACAAAGCACAATGGGAGACGCGAAATGGCGACACAGTCAAAGGTTCCTACTCCCTTGTGGAGCCTGATGGAACGCTACGTGTAGTCGATTATACAGCCGACGACCTCCGCGGCTTCAACGCCGTTGTCAAGAAAATCGGACCTTCGGTACACCCACCACCGCTCGTAACTAAAACTGTGTCGCCAATCACCACTGTCTTAGGTCCAGTCAGGTACGGATTCGGTGCCGCGCCCACTGGAGCCCACCTACCTAAACTGACGTCATTAGGACAATGGAGTTTACCTTGGGATCCTTTCACTCATTCCTATGGTGGTTGGGTACCGCTCGGCGCCCACGGTTCTGTATACAACAAACCCTACTTTACGATTTTAACGAAGAAATATGACAGCCATGGTGATCTTCACAAATGGATCTCTGGGCCATACCCACTAGATGGCACATTAATAGTCAAGAAAAAACATTAAACAGGGTATAAGGAACGTCTTATTAGTTTAGAATTTAAAATATAAGGACGTAGATATTTTTAAGACCCTGGTAGTGGTCTAGCCATACTTATTACTATATTATCTTCTGTGTGCATTTTGGGTTTACTTCTTGTGAATACGATATTTGCCTATGATATAGGCCAAAACGACTAGTCTACGAATGCTTTGTAAATACAGACAACACTGTAAATAAATAAAAGCATTTAAATGTATACGTGTATCTATTATTTTTAACTTATTTTTCCTAACAACATCGACCGATAGATATTAGCATTCGTTAGTTATATGAAAAAAAAAACCGGGCAACTAAGTGCATGTCGGCGCCCCATCCGAATAATGTAGCTTAAGAAGTGGGTTTTCTGTTGTTTGTTTCATACTTATAACGTTATATATACTTCATAATATTCAATAGTATTTGTACGAAAATTTTGTTACTTCTCATTTGATCAGCAGTTACTCGTCAACTTGTAAAGCCTACTTAGCTGTGATTGTTTTCTTTTTAATTTCACTATATATAGGTGTAGTACCTATATATAGTGAAATTAAAAAGAACCGTGAATTTTTTCACATAGCCAACGGGGGACACTTGACTCTAACAAAATTTTGCAATTTAAACTTTAATATTTTACAAACGCCTACCTATCTAATGATACCTCACACGATGGGGTAGGTAGGAAAAAAAATCAGACCCCCACTTTACTTAAATACCCTAAAAAATTTCAATTTGTCGGCGTAAGTAATATGTGTATCCATGCAAAATTACAGCCTCCTAGCACTAACAGTCTCTGAGCAAAGGTACGGACGGACATGGCGAAACTATAAGAGTTCCGTTTTGCCATATTGGTTACGGAACCCTAAAAATGTGGGAAAACCTAACAAATATCTTGTTAGTAATCATAACCAACAACAAACACATCGGCTCGCCGCTACCTTAATTAGGTCGACAGTTCATTCCGACGCGACTGAGACAAATTTTTCCTCCATACATTTAAATATGTATAAAATTAGCATAAAAATGCTTTAAAATTACAAAACGTAATGTTCATGAATGCATGCGTCATAAAAAAACTGTGTTTAAATGATTTCTGCAACGAAACTCACAGTGCCGCACAAGTCCAAAATTTAGAGTATAGGACTAGACAGATTTTTTATTTCAGGACAATTTAAGACATTAAATTATGTATTTTTGTAGATATATTGTATACTAGCTGCCCCGTGCAACTTCGTCTGCGTATATTTTCCCTGTACGCTACGACGTAGCGTGATGTTATATAGCCTATAGCCTGCCTCGATAAATGGGCTATCCAACAGAAAAAAGATTTCTTCAATTCGGACCAGTAGTTTATGAAATCGCGTTCAAACAAACAAACAAACTCTTCAGCTTTATAATATTAGTATAGATATGTATTATTTTACAATTATTTTATTTAGTTAATAATTTATGGAAGTAATAATAATAAATAACTTATAAAAGTATTCCTAATTAATTTAATAAAACCTCAATAATTTACATCAATGATAAATAATTTTACACTAATCAAGCAAAAATACGTCCAGTGTATTGTAAGATAAATTTGAGTTTATTGTAATAGCTTATGCAATTGCTTTAACTTCATCAATTTACTGCATCAGTCATATGTAAATCAATGACCATTGGTTGCAAATTCAGTAATCTATACTAATATTATAAAGAGGTAAAGTTTGTGAGTTTGTGAGGTTGTAAGAGGGTAATCTCTGGATCTACTGAACCAATTTTAAAAATACTTTTACCCATAGAAAACCATGTTATTTGTGAGTATCATAGGCTATATAACATCATGCTACGACCAAAAGGACCGGAGTATAAATGATTTTTTTATTGTCGTTTCTCCATAGAGATATAAGGAGAAACTACAATAAAAAAAATCACTAGAGCACCCGATTTTCTCCTTTTCCGATTTTCGCACTCATTTAAAAATCGAGTGCTGCAGTGAGAGCACTCGATTTTTATTCGAAACCGATAACAAGTGAGAACGGGCTCTGAGAAGAAATAATGAATAACCTCTATGATACGACCCTTGTTAAGCGTGTCTATAATTTTCAAAATTAATATTATAAATTATAAAAATATATTTATATTACTAGCTTTCCCCCGCGGCTCCGCCCGAGTGGAAGTCGGTTATCGCGATAAAAACTAATACTATGTCCTTCCTTGGGACTCAAACTATCTCTATACCAAATTTCATCTAAATCGGTTGATCTGTTTGAGCGTGCGGCCGTTGCAATACGGTGGAAACGTCTGGTATTAAAGAAGGTATTTTTTCTTCAACTATTCAAGCGATTAAGGCCCGTAATATATATACCTAGTCCGACCATAAGTTCTGTTACAAATGAAAATGCAATTTTTTTAATGAAGTAATGTGATGTTCATTAATAAAACTTATATGTACATATTTATTAAAGTCTCAGCAAAAAATAAAAACTATATTCTATTCAAAAGGGCCACCTTTGGCTTTTATACAGGCCTTATTATCTGTCTGGCCACGAATCTATGGATTTACGCACTGTTTCCATGGGAAATTTCGCCACTGCTTGCTCCAGAGATTTTTATAGAGACTCAATGTCGCCGTGTCGTTTAGAGCAAGTCATGTCCTCTAAAACTGACCATAATTTGTAGACTAAAGGGTTGAGGTCTAGGTCTGGTTGTGACCAGGTGCTGCTGGAAATTACACGGTAAATTTTTAAAAAGTGTATTGCTGAGAGGTTTCGCAACACGATCCAAGACTGTCTCTTGATACACTTTGGCTGAAGTTTTCACAAAAATGTAGCTTTGTGACGCCTTGATAAGACACGCCCCACCTAACCATCACTGACGCAGGATGATGAAAACGCTGTACCTTTCCGACCACTTCAGCAGCTTGTTTAGAACTGTGAGCGTACACTTTCATTGTGCTTATTGTAGTGCTCTTCAATCGTATTTTTTTTTCATTGGTAAAGAGGATATTTCTGTGACCTTCACCGGCGTATCGTGACAGAAGGCGTTTTGATCGATCAACTCTCTTTAATTGTAAAGATTGATTTAGGGCATGTCCTGTATATCGACGATAACCACCGAGCTTCAGGTCTTGTTTTATAATACGCGACAGAGTCCTAGCAGGAATCTTCATTTCTCGCGATAAGATTTTTTGCTTCCTAATGAGATTTCGAGGAATTCTGGCTTTAACAGCATTAACACCTTTTGTAGGTCTAACAGCACGCGGCCGCCCCGATCTTTTATGGTCTTCGACAGAGGAAGTGTTGTTGTATCTATTGATAGTACGATATACAAACATACGGCTGATACCAAGCTTTTGAAGTGTGTGGAATATGACCGACGGAGCCATAACCACTTTGTGCAAGGCGATCACCGCTATCCTATTTTCTTTAACACCATAATTCATATTATAATTTGATAATGAACACGAAAAATGTGTGAAATGGCGCGTAATCGAAAGAACTTTTAAAAATAATAAACGAGTTTCAAATTCAAGTAAATAAAAAGTTGAAAAAAAAAAAAAGTTTTTATGTAACAGTATTTATGGCCGGACTAGTTATTTCCATAATGTGTACAAATCGCGGAAGTTTATCAACATTAATATTTTGTTTGACCGCGATAATCTCAAAAACTACGGCTTCAAATTGAAAACAATCTTTTTGTCTTGGATATCCCATTTATCGAGGAAGGCTATATAACATCACGCTACGACAGCAGAAAAATGTTGCAAAAACGGAGAAAATTGACCCATCGAAGTTGCGCGGGTCAGCTAGTCTTTTTATAAAGTTTCTTATTGAGACACGAAGCAAGAATATTCGATCTAAATAAAAGCCACATTTCTCTATATCGTATTAAAGACGCTATTTGTAATTCCTTCTTAGTAAAGAGATAATGTTTTTTTTTAAGTAGCGCTAGTATATTCTTGTACGTTTACTTAAGCACTGTCTGTTACTGTTTACTTGTTACTGTGATATGATATTACAAGACTAGTTACAATTTCATTGGTTTAACAGTCATCTACTGTTAAACCAATAAAATTGTAACTTGTTGTCCTTGCATATAATGATCAAAATGATTACGTTTCGTTGATTGTATACGTAGGTACTTTTTGAACTGGCATGACCGATAGTAATCAAATAGTTTAGGACTTATAAGATTTATAACCGTGATTTCGTTAGCGGTAATCGGGTAATACATAAAGATTAATTTCACACTTGTCTCTCCAAAGCCTGATAGTAAGACTACAATGTAAAATGTTACTAAAATGTAACTTTGTCTGTTTGTTTCTACTTATCTTTCTGAATTTTTAAATTATATTTGGGTATATCTTCTTTTATCTGATGCGTAAGGCACTCTAGTGCCAAAGACTTCATATTTCCCAAACGGATCCCTAAATCGAAAAATTATATTTACAACCCCTAAATATTTTAAAAGACTTATCCAACGACACCCCACGATAAGATAGCTGAGAAGGAACGACGGAAGACCCTCTAGGGTCTAGTTGAAAACTAGCGAAAGGCATCATCTGCCTGCGAAGTGTTGAACTAGATCCCATTTTCGATTTTATATGTATACTTATTTCTGTTTAGTCAAAAATAAATATGTTGTTTGTTTTTTTGGGTTCCGTAGCCAAAATGGCAAAACTAACTAACTATAATTTCGGTTTATCCATCCGTCTGTCTGTCTGTGTATGTCCGCTTTAGCTCAAAGACCCTTAGCACTAGAAAGCTATAATTTTTCATGGATATCCATACTAGTGACTTCGAGAAAGTGGTAGAATAAAATGTTAAAATTTTTTTTTTTCCCCTACACGTAAAGTGTAGGAGTGATTTTTTTCTCAACTACCTCATCGTGGGGTGTCGTTGGATAAGTCTTTTAAAATATTTAGGGGTTGTGAATATAATTTTTCGATTTAGGGATCCGTTTGCTAAATATTAAGCCTTAACGTGTTTATTGAATAAATTCAGGGTAGTAGTATATACATATAATTAAATTACAAGAAAAGCTATCACAGCTACGTAGGATTTACAAGTTTCCGAGTAACAGCAGACCAAGTGAGAAATTGAGAAAATGTCAAAATGTTTGTACAAAGCCCATTGTAAATTACTTATATAACGTTGTTAGTAGTATAAAACAATAAAAACGACAGACAACCTACTTCTTATACCACATTATTGTGTTGGGCAGCTACGGAACCCTACATTGTGCATGGCTACAGCAAGGACTTATTTAGAAATGTGTTTCAATACTTCCGTAAAGTTAACAACAAGACATACTGACACCTCTGGCGTTGTTACCATCTATATGGTACAGTAACTTGACGGCTTAGGTAGTATGAAAAATAAAGCAAGTAATTGGGTAGTTGACTACAATAAAAGTAAATTATTTTATACTAATCAGGTAATAGTAGATCTTAAAATGCTCTAAAAATAACTGTTATTTTACATTTTAACATGTTTTTAAATTTAAATGCATGAAACTGAATACTAAAAGTAATGATTTGACGATAGGAACTTATGACGTCATAGGTTCCTATTCCGTACACATTTCTATAGAGCTTGTCGTTTTGACATTTCATAAAAAGAGACTGATTTGACTTGACAGTCAACATCCCTATTATAGGGACCAAATTGACCAATCTGATGAGCCGACGACCTAAAAAAGGTGGCTGGATGAATTGGATGCGTGCGGCTGAGGACCGAGTACTGTGGCGGAAATTAAGATAGGGTCCAGTAGTATTTCTAATTCATTAAATACTAATTTCTGTCGGTTTTTTCAGTCCCAGCCGAGTCAATATTTTCCTTCATACATTTAGAGTTGTGAGAAATGATGTTGAGAAAATTACAATCTTCAATTACTGTATCGCATTCAGATGTCGAGTGCCTTATTAAGTTATTAATTATCGAATTAACCGTCACTCAAACACATAATTAACTCAATTAAGTCATTAATGAGCCATATTATACGTTCCTAATTTGAATAACCTACCCGGTTAGTTATGTAGGTCCAATATAAGTAGGCTTATGTAGATATCTATGAATATGAAAATTTAAAAATCAGTGAATCGTGCCGACCTGGTACAACATATTTGACAAAGGAGGACGCAACCGGGTTGAATAATTAGTGTAGTATAAATAAGCGTAATACACAGGACAAAATAACAGTGCACTTCGTTTGCTCACTGGAGTACCTTGTCTGCAATATGAGTACATATTTTACGGTAATATTTCCGGGTTTTATAAAATCCTAATTTAGTAAACTTTCTTTTTTTCTTTTATATTTAAATTAATGATTACTCTCTGGTGTATACGGGGGGGGGGGGGGAGTTTGGTTAAGTGTCTCAATACACCCCGTCCTCTCCCAAAGTGTTCGATTCCTCCCGTTTATATTTGCTTTCTCTCGATAAAACGTACCATCAGTTCTTCAAGGGACAGCATTCTGGATCCACCACTGTCTTGTAAAATGTATCTATAAATAACATACTTTTACTTACCGACTATATATTTATCCCACATCACGGACGTACCCAGGATCAATTTTCGTAGGTAGTACAATTAACTGACTGGCCAAAGTAAGTCAGTCAATTGTACTAGGTACATTTGACTGACCGGCCGAATGTATACCGTGTACTTTTGGTAATTTCGAGGTGGGGCGAGAGAATCAACCCCCAAGTCTCCTCTTGGGTACGCCTGTATCCCACATGGTGGTGGGGTCAGCCCACCATAAATAACATACTATTTAAAAAAAATGTTTGCCTGTAAAGTCGGTTGCGGACGATAATTTTACGAGATAACGTCATAAGAAAACTTGGATGACATTGTAATAAAGAACCATGCCTGTGACAGCTTTAGTGGACCCGATACTTCAGCCTATCAGCAGGCGGAACGTGACGGACCGTGATACCTTTTCGTGCGTGCATCCGGTCATCGATTTATAAGACGTTACCACGTCAAAAAACTTAATGTACTTTTTATACAGGTCACGTGCCTTTTGGCATTTGCGGCGGTCGCCACTCCGTCAGCAATACCGTCAGTGGATTTGTCATACGTCCCGATAACCACCGTTGATAAAATCGTGAGTACTTATTTACTTTTCATTGAGCAACGGTAGCCTAATGGCTAAGGCGAGTTCGAATCCTACCCATTAAACTACCGACGTAAACCCACTCCTAACATAAACCAATAAGCTTAGCTGGAGGGGTTAAAAAGATTGCTACTAATGTGGGACCCAATCCCACATTGTAAATCTTTCGTAAAAAAAAAGTATATAGTTATCTTTCGTAAAAAAAAAGCTAAACTATATATTTGATACTAGCTTTCGCCCGCGGCTCCGCCCGCGTGGATGTCGGTTATCGTGATAGAAAACTATCCTATGTCCTTCCCCGGGACTCAAACTATCTCCATACCAAATTTCATCTAAATCGGTTCAGTAGTTTGAGCGTGAAAGCGTAACAGACAGACAGACAGACAGACAGACAGAGTTACTTTCACATTTATAATATTAAGTATGGATTTTTGCGGTTTATTAGTATGACGCTACATTTAGCCTCAAAGCTTATCTTGTAAGAATTAGCCAAGACGGTTTCTATACTGAATGTCTCTTATTGGCCGTCTATTCTTATGAAATCGTTGCCCCCGTGTAAAACCTTACAACATATTATATTTTCAGCCAAGCTCAAACTACGGCTTTAACTACGCTGTAAACGACCCATCGACAGGGGACAACAAAGCTCAATGGGAAACTCGCCACGGTGACGTCGTAAGAGGCGCTTATTCTTTAGTGGAACCCGATGGCAACGTCCGCCTTGTGGAGTACCACGCCGATCCTATCACAGGATTCAACGCCGTAGTCAAACGAACGGGACACAACGTACATTCAGTTGGCTTGCCTGTTCCGGCACCAGTACTTAAGCCGATAACGCCTGTGATCACAAGACCAGTCATACCCGCAGGACCTATTGGACCCATTGGGCCATACGGACCTATTGGGCCATACGGACCTATAGGACCAATCGGACCTATTGGCCCAATCGCTCCTATAGCCCCGATTACGCCTGTATTGGACGTGGTACACCGGCCGATTGTAACACCAGTGATTGATGCGCCTCTTATTGCCCCTCCACTCCCTGCCTTCCCGTTGCTGCCTGCCCCAGGACCGTGGGTACATCTATCCGGCAGTTCATACGGACATAAAGGGAACATAGTGCGGCGTTGGGCCGCCGGTCCCATCTCACTCGATGGCAAGACCCTCACCATTAGAACTAAACACCATTAATTTAGTATAAGTTTCAAATGTAAATAAATCTAACTTCTCCGTGTATAGGTAACCTATTTAGTTACTCACGGCGCTAGTGTGTTCTTGCATTTGTTGGGCATGTGCAAAAATACACATAGGTCGAATTAGAAGTTAAGTTAACGAACGGTATAATCCAAAGCAACGAAGTGTACCTGAATAAATAAATATTATACGAACGAATATGTTTTTATTTTTATACAAGTGGTTCTGAGATAGTGACTTCTCTCCACCACACGCCCCCCTTCCCAAGAGTTTAGTAAGTTATCTAGTATATTCATAGTAACTTATATAACGCACTCGACGGCTCTTTCCGCTAGGGAAGACCAGTGGCCAGCAATCAGCTTTTGATACTGTGCCCTGCTAATCAAATTTGCAATAGTGGGATGAGGTTTCGACATGTCAGTAACCAGTCCACAATAGGCTAGGTATTAGTTTTTCACGTCACTTAATTATGAAATCAAATCTATTAATTTAAACATCAAAACAAACTCTACGCAGAAATGTCTCTCTTGATGAAAAGAATCTCTTATTGACTCATATATCGAGTAGATTTTTAGAGCAAATTGAAGTGTATATGTCACCGTATGATTGTAAAAGATGTCATTAGTTTTACAATGTTGCTTGTGTTATTATAAATTGACTAAAAATTGTGAATACAACAAACCATTTACAATTTAACAAAATATTTTTCGATATTTTATACTATGTACTTAAATGTCAAACTATGAAAAAAAAACGAGTTAGCCCACAACGAATCCACATTTAAACAATTTCTTAACAGTTTATAAAATCGCGAAAAATCATACGTCATATACAATTACTAGATAAAAATATTTTTGTAGTTAATTACCCAATTATAGGTGCGTAGTACTTAATGCTTCGCAAAATAAGTGCAATTAGCTATGCGTGCCGAACATTCAATGGCACGGGAAATTCAAATGGTAATGTGTGAACTTTCGTTACATAAGCGATTACAAAGTTAATTACTATTGACGGTGAACATGTAGTTTTAATAAATTTTAATACATTATAGGCTGGGGTATGAGCAGGTCTCTTCGAGTTTATACGTATATAAGATGCCTTAATAAAAGTCAGATAGCTCAGTATCTCAGTTATCATGAACTACCTCAGACCTGTCATCTACACCTCAGAACACCTATATGTAGTTAGAGATATAATTATACGTATTTAATACCAGAACCAGTGTTGCCTCTTGATTTGCACAACGTTAAAAACACAAATACGCGATTGGTTAGATTTAAATAAAAAAACTCATCAGAAAATATATTAACTGATAAATCTTGCATTCAAATATAGACTTCATTCTAAGCAAGTAAGGATTAATTTCCTTATTTATTCTACAGAGTTCATGCACTATATTATTATTTAGGTTACGTAATGACACCAGAAACGGATATTGCAAAACTTTAACAATTGTGCAAGATTCTATCAAAGCGTTTTCCGTTACAAAGGTTAAGGAGTAAAGGTAAAGTAAGGTAAAAAGAGTAAGGAGTAAAGTTAGGATTCGTAATCCTAACTTATAATAATAAGTATAATAACTTATGACTGCCTCTGTGACATCACTTTGTCCGAGTCTGGGTGTAATTTGTGCTCGTGACTTGTATGTTTGTAAAATACCAAAGGTAAAAATAAGAATCATAGGCTTCATAAAACTCATAACTCATTCATGGGACTAGGTGTTAAATTTTTCAATAAAATCCCAGTCAGCATATTGAGTCTACCAGTAAATAAATTTAAGAAATTTAAGAATGTAGTCAAGAGACATCTGATACAAAAAGCTTACTATTCAATCGATGATTATTTAACTAATAAAGATAAATGGATGTAGTTCGTTGCTCCCTATTAATGTATTGTGTTGTATAGTTTATTGCATTTTACTAGGTGAATATTGTTGTCACAGTTTGATAATATTACTTAGGTACTAGTTAAGAAAACGATTAACTTTTGTCAGTAAAGATTCTGCGTGATAAATTACGGCCATTCTTTTCTTTCTTTTGAAATATATATACTTATTCATTAAGTAGCAGTAAATTGGCCAATATTTAAGCACACAACGTTTTTACATCGTAAGTGGATGCTCCTACTATGTTGTGCCCATTGAGGCTGATGTATTCAATCTCGTGTACTATTCTAATTTTATTTACCTCTCTCTAATATGGTGTATAATATAATGGTGGCAGCACCTTACCTGCATATACAGTTTATAAACAGAGAAACATTGTAAACATTGGCAATTTAAAAAGAGTGGCCACGAGTTTTTATTGCCTGTTCTTTTCTCGGGCTTTACCTATTGTTTGCGAACAGGCATTACAAGTAAATGTAGAATCGACTTTTCACAAGTGTAGTATTTTGCTTCCTAAGTGAATAAATCATTTTTATTATTATTATTATTATCGATACAGAGCTTGTATCCAACGGCGGGAATCGATTTTTAAAAAAAAAACATCGCTTGTCTGCGGGAACAGCGTTTTATATGTATCCCTTATGTAGTAGAGAAGTTCTACGATTTATTTTAGTATCACAAATATTAACTCACCGGGTTATTATCTTCGTCAACATCATACTCTTCTCTCTGCACCATCATCAGTTTGCCGCTAGCGTTGATGACCTGAAAGTTTACTATCGTCTATATTTTATTACTACTACATTTTACCCGCGGCTTCGCTCGTGTTATGTTCCGAATAGATAAAAACAATCTTTGAAGCGAATTGTATATCGTGTAAATAATGGAGCTCAAACGGTGCAGAAACTTTTTAAGTTTTCGAAGCGAACACAAACTAACTTTACCGTTTATACTTAGACTAGCTGTCGACCGCGATGGCGATTTTGACCCCTTAAGGGTTAATTTTCACTTTTGACTAAAATGGTGAGATACATGTTTATTTATTTTCAACCAAAAAGTCAAATACGAATTTTCACACACTTTAAAACTCACGGAGTTTAAACAAACTAAAAAAAGAAAAAAAAAAAAATATCTGCGTGCCAAATTTCAGCGCAACCCGTTCAATGGTTTCAGCTGTGTTGATAGATAAGTCCGTAACGGTTGCCTATTATTGTTACCTGCTATATGACATGACTGACCAGCGAGTCCGGGTGTCGCACATGCACGGTGACGGAGGAGCGGTGTCGGCCGGGCGGGTCCTGCAGACGACACAGCGAGGCCGACACGACGCACGCGGGGTGCGATAGCGCCGAGATGTCCACCGCCTGTACGCACCGCATCTCTATGTTACCCGCTACAACACAATACATATCACTTAGATATATATTTTACATGGCAACTCCTGCACGATCATAATGGTCTCCTAACCGATGTGGGTTACAGCGGCCAATCTCACAAAGATATTGCGTCAGGCTTTTTAAAAGGCCCCTTAGTTTGAAACGATAAAAAATGTTGATAAATTGGGCTGAAAAATATGTATTAAAAATCAAATCACAAAAGCACGGGACCCGTAAATAAAAAAAAAGAGATGAAGAGAGTACATGTTGAAAAATCTGGAAGTTAATTGTAAACCTATCTATTTGTTTATCTGACCAATATACTGCCTGGCTCACTTACTATCGTAATGTATATCATATGTTATTTTGGCTCTCGATTACGACTACAGCTGAGATTTTTCAAGAGGTTGTTTTGCTTAAAGTATTACGTTATAAAAACTGCTTTTTAGAATATTCACAATGGTTATTGTAATTGATAAATAGAATTCCATTTTTTTAAACTAATTTGATAAAAAATACCGATACATGTATTTTATACTAGCGGACGCCTCGCGGATTAACCCGCGTAGTTCCCGTTCCCGTGGGAATACCGAAATAAAAAATAGCCTATGTCACCCGGGGTTAGTGTAGCTTCACAACGATGAAAGATTTATTCAAATCTGTCCAGTAGTTTCGGAGCCTATTCAATACAAACAAACAATAAAATCTTTCCTCTTTATAATATTAGTATAGATATATATAGGTATATAACACTTTGTTTCGTTTTTAGACTCCCGCTGATCTGATCATACCTTTATTGCGACTAGCCTTTTAAAAGGCCACCTTTTCCTGACTGCCAGAAAAACTGCATTTTTTAAATATCCTAAAATAAAGATTGAAAACCAAAAAATAGTTTCTGCAACAAGTGGGTTAAAGACTAGCCAACTATGCAGGAGATATTATAGTGCACAGAGAAGAAGAAGAAGAAGTCTACTCTATTCCTTCATTCCCATAGTCCGATGGGACGGAAATTCCGACAAGACCAGAGAGTGATCGGGCCGAGGCACGGAGGGGTCACTCGGTCGCCACTGAATCATAGTCTGAGATCTTACACAAAACTTTATTATAGAAGCGTCTCGTGCAAACCTCGATGCCACTTGCGTATGCGATACTGGGGCCGTACCATGAGCTCTTATAACAGGTCAATTATAGACGAAAATTGAACTGTCCTGCTAATTTCGAACAATAATCTGCCAAAAAGCAGGCGAGTCAGCGATGACGTCACTAAAGCCGGCGAGCGGCCTATTGTTTAATTGTCAATTCTTTGAATTTGACAGCAGGTTAGAAACTGACATGCGCCTATTTTTTGACACTTGAAACTCGATAATTGAACTGCCGTGCTATCAAATTTTGCAGCTATTGTAAACTAACTTTAATTGAAATGTTTATCGTATTATCAATACAATACGTAATATAAAAGTAATTATTGACATATTTTTACGATAGCAGTGTTAATGGAGATGTATATTCCATGTAAAAAGTGTAGTGTTTCTGTGAACAAAACTCATAAGACTTACGTTTAAGTGCGATGAAGATAAGTTCATGTTTCTTGGACAGAATTCAGTGAAATAAGTAACTTTATTACTACGTGTATCAACGACCTACTTAAAGCTATCGAACAAAAGATGTTTTATTTGCTCATGATACCACCTATTATAGTAGTAAATCATGCCTAGTTAGAAAATGCAAGAAATGTGACAATAAATACATTAATTTGAATGCCTAACATGATTTACTAGTATATGTACTTACATGAAATTTGTTGAATGTACAAACTGTGATAAAATGTAGAAATAGAAAAAAATACTTAATTCTTAATATTGAAATAACAACCTCTTGAATTTTCTGATAATCAAGTGAAAGAGACTATAAAATTCTTAGGTATTAATTTTGACTATTACTTTAACTGGAAAATACATTTAAAGATGAGTTTTAGAAAGCAAATTGAAACAGTATTCCTATGCATTTTAAATGCACAAAGAGTGGATAACCAATTTAGTGTAATCACTATATACCATACATTGTGTCCTTTTTAAGATATGATGTCACCTTTTAGAGCAACTCAATAGAAATTGGCTTTAAAGCTCTAAAGAAATGTATCTATGCAAACTGTAGAATTAAGTTTACCTACTGATTCATGTAAGCAATTTATTTTGCTATTATGTGCATACATACACATTCCTACCAACTAATAAAACTTTATTGAATAGGTAGTGTAAAAGTAAAAAAATATTATAATAGTGAAATATGTAGTCTGACTAAATGAAACATCACAAATGAAAAAAAGTAGGTACCTAAATAGTAATAACTTTTTTCTTTGTATACTGTCATAAATACACAATCATTTATTAAAACAAGTAAGTGTACACAGTGATAAATAGCTCAAAATCCAATTCAATGTTATTTACTATTATTTTACTTCGCAATATATTGTTGTTCTAATTTAATATGTAGGTAAATAAAAAAGGAGCATTACTTACAATATTTTGACTGATGACAAAAAGAGTTATAGTATTATGTAGCTCCCATATAAAAATGTACAGAGGTTCCTAGTCATATTCGCAAAAATAAATTGATTTGATTTGTTTTCAAATTTACTTTAGTTTAGCAAAACTTTGTCTTTCTCAGATAAATTTGTTAAGTGTTATCAACTCAGTAAAGAAATTGTAGCCATTGTAATAAACATTGTAGTAAACTCCAAATTTGGCAGGAATGTTTAGTCTACAAAATAATTATGTTAATGCCCATACTTAATAAAAGCTTCAACAAACTTACTGTCCATACTAATGGATTTTTATAATGGTCTCGTTATTTGTGCTAGTTACGATTTTGTTTTTAAAATTTTAATTATGTAGCAATGGAATAGGTACCTACATGTTGTATTGAGATACCATGTATAAAATCACATATGTAGTAGGTAAGTAAGTACAACTATTGATAATTTTGCTTATTAACATTATGTATTACTTCGAAGAAAAAATGCAATAGTATCAGGACAAAATGCATTTTGATTGAGAGAGATAAAATTTAAACATTTTCCGAGATCACGATAGTCTTAGCACCCTACATAGAATATAAACATTATAAACATATGCTGACAGCACTATCTTTGACATGTAGCTAAGCTCGTTCGAAAACGTATCCTCCCTAAGGGAATTTATAACTTCATTCTAGTGTCTTATTTAAAGTAGATATTATGATTTTTAAAAGACGCACAGAAGTTTAATCGTTTATTTTGATTAATCAAGCTTTTATTGAGTTTGTTTTTGTTATTCAGCTTTATAAAATTAGTAAAATTAAAACGTGTTTTAGAACGTTGCTGCAGGACAGCATTTTTTAAAGTTCATGGTACAAATTATAAACCTGCCAGGTTCAAACACGATGTTGAACTGCCCTGTACTTGGCAAATAATCTAAATGTTCATGGTACGGCCCCTGGTCTTTTAAGCATGTATAGTTGTGTAAGTTGTGTTGTTAAATTGTGTAAGATAGAGTTTAAAATTCTCTGACACTGAAAGTGCTCGCCGCGCCGCTGTCATCCCCATGAAAATTAAGCCTGAAGGTGGCCACTGACGAAAAGTCCAAAAAGACAAAGACGAAAAGTCAAAAACTTCGAAATGGACGTATTTACTACGGCGCTATTGACTATACGAAACTTCAATTTACGGCCGGTCTCAATAATCTATATATCGATACATTTGGCTACTAGATAAAATATGATGAGGATATTTGATAAAATACCTAAGAGAAAATAGTTGAAAAATTGGGAGAAACAAAGACACCTTCACATATAAGGCCACTCAGAAATTTTGCGAAAAAAAGTTTTTATGTATAAGACACTGGCTGCCTTAATACATACTTGTAATTATTTTGAAAAATTAGATTTATTAAAAGTAAAAATACTAATAATAATTGTTCGAATCTAGCATCATCATCAACATTAGACGCGTTGGCATAGTGAATCAAGCGCGATCGCCTTACTTTAGGGATCCCTCTAAAGTTAAATAAAATATAAACTATTTAAGAACCAACTACTTTCTCTCCATGTGGCATTGTCGTGAGACACCCTGTGTATTTTATATTGTCTCTCCATACGTAATACTTTGAAGCGGTGGTAGCCTAATGGCTAAGGCATCGGTCTCGCCATCGTAAGGTCGCGGGTTCGATTCCTACCCATTTTACTAACGACGTGAACCTCATTCTAACACAAGCCATTGAGCTTAGTTGGAGGAGATAACGGGATTGCTAAGTGTGGTACCACAATCTCACATTGCTAGTTAACTTTTATTAATAAAAAAAAACCGGGCAAGAGCATGTCAGACCATGCTCAGTGTAGGGTTCCGCAGCCTTGAACAATTTCTTAAATTAAATTAAAAGTATTTATTAAGCGCTATCTTTGTGATTTTTTCAATATTTTTTGGTTACACGGTTCAAAAGTTAAGGGGCACACGATTTATGCAACTTTTGGAGCGATTATTTCCAAAAATATTTATTATTTATATAAAATGTTTTTGAAAGACCTGTCGAATAATGAAGTGCCATTCGTTGATATATGCTAAAAAAAATTCAGCTTCTGTTACATGTATGGAGTGCCCGCCCTAAAAATATTTTTTATTATTATTTAGCTTTCAAACTAAGTAGCGGCTACTACAAGACACCTTTTGACATAATTTCATCAAGATTCATTAAGTAGTCTTTGAGTAAAATGCCTGAGACATACGGACGGACAGACAGACAGACGGACATGACGAAACTATAAGGGTTCCGTTTTTGCCATTTTGGCTACGGAACCCTAAAAATGATCACGAGTTACAAATTGTAGTTATATTAAGAAGTCAGCTATACTCTGTATAAGATTCGTCATGTTAACATAGTAGTTTATGAAAACAGCCTTTAAAGCAGATTATTTTCTTCATAAGGCATCATTTTTATCTATCCATCCCATTGGGAACTAGTTGTTGCAGACAGTTGTCAAACTTTTGCCATTCCAATTTTATTTGAGGTATGAAAGAGACCCCGTGAGGCCATACGAAGTGACGGCAGACCACCAACCAGATGACCCGACGATGTAAGAGCAACCGCTGGTCATCAATGTCTCCAACAGACCTTAGACTGTGACGAGTGGAAATCTATCGATAGGTAAAAACAGTACTCAAACAAGAAATAAGGGATTAATCACTACCGTCCAAAATATTGAGCTCTTATATAGTACCAAGCCCGTTTGCACTGAACACAACGAGCTGATCGTCCAATATGTTGATATAGCTCCATCAGATAAATATCAAACTATTGCTATCCCACTGCTGATTTTTTTTTTTTAAATTACACCTTCCGCAGTAGGGTACAAGTCTGTGTCGCGGGGGACTTTACAAACATACAAGTCACGGACACAAAGTACACTGAGACTCGGAACAACAATTTGTGGATCACACAAAGTGGTGTCCCGAACACACTCCCACCGCACCAGTATGCTGAACAGGCTACCATACCGCCGACAACAATAAGACTTCCATTTGCTTTGACATTTGGACGCTCATTTGACAAAATCAAATGGTAACTTAAACTTGTGTAACAAGGATAAAAACAATGGCCATTGTTCACTAACAACACAAATAGTTCAACGTTAAAAATTCAAAATTGTTACTCCATCGCACGTTTGACTTTGGCAGAATTGTCGACATCGGCATTAGTGCCATTTAATAATAATAAAAAAACAACGGCCATTCGTCATAAGTGTCAAAAACGTTAACAGGACGCTCATTAGATTTGACACAAGAATTTGTTGTCATTTTGTACGGGGCAGCCAGTCCAGTGTTCTAGTACTATAAAAGGTCAATGCATCCCACTTATACTTGAGATGTTAAAAAGAGATAAACTCACCATCGTCCAAAGCGTTGAGCTCATATATAGTAACAAGCGCGTCGGCTCCAAACACGACGAGCTGGTCGTCCAGTATGTCGAGTACGAACACTTGCGACTGCACGCGAACTATCTTGGCGTACTTGTTGTCTAGTTTGGCCTCGCGCGGGTAGAAGCGGATCTCGTCGTGCCCGTCCAGTATGCTGTAGCAACCTGGTGATATATCAATATTTACCAAATATTATAAAAATGCAGTGTTTGTTAGTATGGACGTGTTAATTTCAAGAAATCCAAATCCGTTTTTTAAATTTTTTTTTGCTTAAAGCTCGTTTTTGTAGGAAGGCTATATAGGGTTTCCCAAATTAATTCAAGGAGGGAGAGTACCTACCTTAATTATTGTGCGCCTGTGAAAAGTGAAGTGTTATATTTATACAACTCCAATCAAAAGGGTCTATCATAAGGATTTTTTTTTAAATAATATTGAAATTTAACATTCAATAAAGTACAATCAGTATATAGTTAATCACACTGCTACAGCCAACCAGAGCCATAGACGGGACCAATATCAAATTTTGATGAAGGGCCAGACGCCTAATATCACTGGCACTGTGGGGAGAGGAGGCGATCCAATTACTGTTATTGAAGTAGCTGATACTGCGGTCGCTCCGTCACTACCGCTGTATATATGAGTTTTTTTCACATTTCTCGGGTTTGATACCCGGTTCACAGAGACGATAATTTGAAAATCTTTAAATGCAGTTCGACTTCTTTTTAAAATCAAAATGAAGTCTTCTTTCAATAAACTTTTGCTCCATGTGACCTCATTTTGGGAGACCCTATATACGCACGCGCTTGCAAATGCACTAGTGGTAGTTGAGTTTAGTAGTTACACTGTAGATATAGATCAGAAATATGTTAACCCCGTTTTATGTACCTACACTATACGCTAATAAAGATGTTATTATTATTTATTTGTTGCTGTTCTATGTATCTTGTGTTGTTATTTAACTTTCTGTAGTCTTGGTATTTCTCCTATAATTAAAACAGCATGTATCTTCTTCTTCTTCTTTCTTCAAGTTGCTCTTTAAATAAATAAAATAATAACCTTTTCTCGGTTTCGGTTACTATGACTGCTAGTATGAACATCTTGAATATGGCTTATAGAATTTAGCCATCTTCGAGCACACGAACCCATATAATCTAAAGATGCAATGTCATGTAAACACACACTAACTGCTAAGCCGGAAGTCGTGGGTTCGATTCCACCCAGGATAAAACTTTATGTGATGCGCACGATGGTTTATTCTACTGATTCTGTACTATTCTATCAGATGACGTTGTGTGAGTTGTCTTAAACACATATAATACTGGAAAATTACTGAAAATTCTCAAAAGGGACAAAGAGGCCAGACATAATAAAACAGACACAACGACATGAGGTAAAGTATGAAATTGATTTATTAATAAATTTTTGTATTAATGTTTTCTTAAATTATAAAGGTTGAAACTCAAAAAAGATTTTTATGGTACATTTAGTTTTAACAACGACATAAGAACAACTCCTCCCCCCCCTGGTTTTAGCAAACGTCACAACTGAACGATAAAATAGGAGATAAGAAGAGATATAAAGTGGATACCTATAACGATATACTCCCTCCACCACAGCATCCCGCCGGTGACGACGAAGTCCTTCTCCTGCGCCTCGTTGCCGAACAGCTTCCAGCGGCGCGACGCGCAGTTGTAGTGCGCCAGCCCCGTGCGCCCCGCCACGCACACGTTCATGCCCGCCTCGTCTATTGCGCTGTACTGAATAACTCATGCATATCTTAAACTTGCCTCTAAACATAACATATATGAACCCACTGCCATATATATAATAATATCTTGGGACAACTCACACAACGCTATCTGATCCCTAACTAAGCAGAGCTTGTACTATGGAAACCAGACAACTGATAAACATACTTATATATTTCTAAATACATACATATTATAGATAAATAAGACCCAGACACAGAATAAACCATCGAGCTCATCACACAAAGTTTTATCCTGGGTGGGGATCGAACCCACGACCTCTTGCGTAGCAGTCGGATACACACCCAAATATACTAGCTTTGCCCCGCGGTCTTACCCGCGTTTTATTAGCCTATGTGTCTACTACTACTACTAATCCAGGATGTCAGCAAACTCCATACCAAATTTTATTAAAATCGCTCCAGCCGTTTAGACGTGAAAAAGTAACAAACATACACACTCACATACTCACAAACTTTCGCCTTTATAATATTAGTGTGATATATATATATATATATATATATATATATATATGGGACTGGGTTCACGTCGGTAGTATTATGGTAAGGATTCGAACCTACGACTTCACGATTGCGAGTCCGATGCCTTAACCATTAGGCACTTGTCCCACCGACGACGATAAACAAGAAGCGAGTAGCAATTTATCGCTAAAGAAACGTACAGCATAAAGCATAAATGAGATGCAGTGTAGAGTAAGTACTCGCCGGCCGGCGTGTGAACGCTGAGCGATCAACTATTAATATCTGTATCTCTTGTGTTTACACGGGATCTACGTAAGTATGTTCGTTTCTTGAGAGATAAATCGCTACTCGTTACTCTTTTTCTCGCCGTTAGTCGGACAGGATTCTTAGGCTACCTCTAGGCTACATCAGAATAGCACTTGGGTTATAAAAATCTAACAAAATGCTAGGGAAACCGAGGAGAAAAAGGGGTTTCGTACAAACTTATAGATGTGTAAATAAATCGTCCATCTTAGGAACCTTTCTGAATTCTTAATAGTTTTTATGTAATCTATAAATAAAGTACTATCTTTCGTATTTTTTCAAAATGTAGGCTCAGTAGTTTTGAAGATAAGGCTGAAGAATAGTCATTTTTTGCCTATTTTCTTAAACATTTTAAAAAACCATATACTTGAGATCCTTACAACTGGCCTTTTTTTCAATTTTCTAATTTGCCTCCCAAAAACAAGATTAATTTAATTACGACTAGCTTTCGCCCGCGTCTCCGCCCGCGTGGATGTCGGTTATCGCGATAAAACTATCCTATGTCTTTCACCGGGACTCAAACTATAAATCGGTTTAACTGTTTGAGCGTGAAAGTGTAACAGACAGACTAGTATGGATGTGTATCCGTGTTTGAACAGAAAAACGAGTAATTCTATAAGAGTTCCGTTTATCATTCGGAGATACGGAATACTAAAAAAGTAGGCAATTCACAGTCCACATATATTAGGCGTGCGTGTAAATTTTGCTTTAAGTAAGAATCATTATGGCTGTTTGATGGTAAGCACTAACTAGTCTATGGACGCCAACTAATATTCTTATGACTTTTGTGTAGGAACTACAGCTGAACAAAAAAAAAAAACAAAACACTTACCCTCAAAGGCCAATTCGTAGCAATATACGTAGCAGGCAGCGGCAACACTATCCATTGTTTCCTGCACTCGTTATCATCAATAAACTCTCTATAGTTAGTACTGTTCTCATATTCCAAGTTAGGCTGGTCTTGCAGTCCGTTCTCTGCTTGATAAGCGTCTCCCGACGAGTCAATGATAGAGATCTTTGTTCGTTTCGTGAGATTGTCCTCCAAGTTTACGTATAGTTTGTCATCAGCTTGTAGATATAAGTGTCTTTGGTTGCTCTACAATTAATAACATCATAATTCAAATTCATTACCCTTTTCTATACTAATATTATAAAGCTGAAGAGTTTGTTGGTTTGTGGAACGCGGTAATCTCAGGAACTACTGATCCGAATTAAAAAAAATCTTTTACTGTTGGATAGGCCATTTATCGAGGAAGGCTATAGGCTATATTACATCACGCTACGACCAATAGGAGCGGGGCAGCAATGAGAAATGTTGCAAAAACGGGGTACATTTACGCAAAAGAAGTTGTGCGGGACAGCTAGTCTTCTAAAATATAGACATTAGGCGGATGATTCAAATTTACATAAACTTCACGGTATATAAATTATTCTTTACATAATATTGAAAATCGTACCAAAATAGGTACTTTATGGTTTTAATACGATAGTAATAGATATATGGCACCTATAGTTGTGAACCAGGCGGGCTTATCCGCCAGGTTTCTCCATACTGATTTCATTAAATCAGCCAAGCTGTTTAACAGTGAGAATCGGTAAACAGACATAAATATTTGCGTATTTAAGTTTTTACTAGAATTTAAAGAGAAACCGGTAAGGGTTGTGTTCTAAGATTCCTTCGCCATTGCAACAGATTTCATGATTAATCATAGCATTATGAAAGTAGAAACGAACTTTAAAATTTGCTTACCATACATGGATTAACACTGAGTGGACTCTTGATAAAATCCAATTGAATTAAATTGGTAGATGAATCTCCCTCTACTTTCACCATCCACAATTGGTAGCCTTCTGTTGCCCATTCCTGTTCAACAAAATTCATTTCTTTTTATAATTGGTTTTTTAGACCATATGACAACAATTTAATATTTGACAAAAAACCTTGACCATGAAAAAGGTGGTGGAAAATTGCAACAATTGGGTAGTTGATTACAATAAAAGGAAATTATTTTATACTAATTAGGTAATAGTAGATATTAAAATGCTCTGAAATTAGATATGCTTTTACAATTTAACATGTTTTTGAGGTTAAAAGCATGAAAACGAATACTAAAGGTAATGATTTTGTCGATAGGAACTTATGACGTCATAGGTTGCTATTCCATACACATTTCTATAGACCTTGTCGTTTTGACATTTCATAAAAAGAGACTGATAATTTTTACACATTTGAAAATACATGAGAGACGTGCAAAATAACAAACACTGAAAATGGCTGGAAAAATCAGCAAATTTAAAAGCAAGTGTTCTTCAAGACGAAGTACGGAATATAAGTACTCACCAAGCTACTGACGACGAGGGGGTTCAGCTTGGTTAGCTCCTGGTTGAGGCCGTAGTCCCACGCGAGCGAGCACATGAGCAGCGCGCCGAACGTGCTCCACACGGACACCCCGCCGCGCTCCCAGCTCACGCCCACCGCCCGCCCGTCCGCGGTCCATCTGGAACAATGGACCATGCAGCATTCACACACTTACACCAGAATATTCTGCTGCTGTTAAAGCTGAAGAGTTTGTTTGTTTGAACACGGTAATCTCAGGAACTATGGGTCCGAATTGAAAAAATATATTTCTGATGGGTAGCCCATTTATCGAGGAAGGCTAGGCTATATAAAATCACGCTACGACCTGTATGAGCCGGAAAGCTGACGCATACGAAGTTGCGTGGGTCAGCTAGTTTATTATTAAGCTGAAGAGTTTGTTTGTTTGTTTGAACACGATTATCTCAGGAAGTGCTGGTCCGAATTGAAAATTTATTTTACTGCTGGATAGCCCATTTATCGAGGAAGGCTATAGGCTATATATCATCACGCTACGACTAATAGGAGCGGAGCAGCATTGAAAAATGTTGCAAAAACGGGGAAAACTAAGTTGCGTGGGTCAGCTAGTCACTACATAGTATAAAACAAAGTCGCTTTCTCTGTCCCTATATCCCTATGTATGCTTAAATCTTTAAAAATTCGCAACGGATTTTGATGCGGTTTTTTTTAATAGATAGATTGATTGAAGAGGAAGGTTTATATGTATAATTACATCCATTAAATAGTGGAGAAATAAGGAGCGGAGCAGCAATAAGAAATGTTGCCTAAACGGGGAAAATTTACGCAGACGAAGTTGCGCGGGTCAGCTAGTATATTATAAAGCTGAAGAGTTTGTTTGTTTGAACCCGATTATCTCAAGAAGTACTGGACCGAATTAAAAATGTATTTTACTGCTGGGTAGCCCATTTATCGAGGAAGGCTATAGGCTATATATCATCACGCTATGACCAATAGGAGCGGAGCAGCATTGAAAAATGTACGCAAATGAAGTTGCGCAGGTCAGCTAGTCTTTTTATAGCCCTGTGTCGCGGGGGACTTCATAAACATACAAGTCACGGACACAAAGTACACTCCGACTCGGAACAACAATTTGTGGATCACAAAAGTGGTGTCCTGTGTGGGAATCGAACCCACGACCTCTTGCGCAGCAGTCGGAGACACTACCATCGCGCCACAAAGGCAGTCAACTTTAAGTGGTGCTCAAAAGTATTTCTGTCGCACTATTCACCTATGACAGTGACAACATGACAGTTAGCAGTTAGGTGCAAAACTCCTTTGTAACCAGTTAAACACTAAAAAAAAAAAAAGCAAGAGCATGTCGGACCATGCTCAGTGTAAGGTTCTGCAACCACGAACAATTGCATCAGCAGAAGAACGTATGTTCATGGCACTTACGCCCTTTTGTTGCCAAACGCAGTTTTTTGGCAATAACTCAATAACGGTATATCCAAAATTGAGTTATACTTATAAGCGCTATCTTTATGATATTTTTTGGTCACACGGTTCAAAAGTTGAGGGACACGATTTATGCAACTTTCGGAGCGATTATTTCCAAAAATATTCACTCAATCATAAAAGTTTGTTAAAACCTTAAAATGTTTTTAAAAGACCTGTCGAATACAGACCACACGTACACCCACATACACAGAATAAAGACCACACGTTGATGTTTACTGAAAAAAAAATTAAGCTACTGTTACATGTATGGAGTACCCCCCCCCCCCCCCCCCCAAACATATTTATTATTATTATTTAGCTATCAAGCTAAGTAGCATCCAGATTCATTGAATAGTCAGACGGACAGACAGACAGATAGACGGACAAACGTACTATAAGGGTTTCGTTTTTGCCATTTTGGCTACGGAACCCTTAAACCCGGAGTAAAATGCCTGTGACATACAGGCGGACAGACAAACGCACGTGACGAAACTATAAGGGATCCGTTTTTAACATTTTGGCTACGGAACCCTAAAAAGTACTGATTCGAAGTGGTCCTTTTTTTAATCTTTGCTAAAATTTTAGTTAAAAATCGACCTTACCTCATACACTTAACAGGTCCCGGATCGCCGGGAAAATCTTTGGAACTAAGCACCATTGTGTGTGACAGCTCCAGGCCGCCCGTCGCTTCGTCTATCGTGAATACATCCACTTGAGAACTAAAACACATGATAAAAAACCAATATAATGAAAACTGTACTTAATAGACCGAATAAGATGTGAATAGTAGCGAAAGAAATACTTTGGAGACGATCGTGAACTATCCATAACAAAATTATAGTTATATTAGCTAGCGCTAGCTTCGCTTTTGGTTAAATCTAAAATTGTAATTAATATTTAAGACTATAATTTAAACTAGCTAGCTTCGCTTTTGGTTAAATCTAAAATTGTAATTAATATTTAAGACTATAATTTAAACTACCAAGAATTAAGTACCGATAAAATGTCCTCTTAAATAGAATTTTATATCATTAATCGTATCATAAACTAGCTGACCCGCGCTACTTCGTCTGCGTAACGTTTTCACAGTTTCTTGCAACATTTTTATTTGCTACTCCGCTCCTATTGGTCGTAGCGTGATGTTATATAGCCTATAGCCTTCCTCGATAAATGGGCTATCCAACAGTAAAAAAACTTTTTAATTTGGATTTAAACGCGATCATCTCAGGAACTGGTGGTCCGAATTAAAAGATTATTTTACTGTTGGATAGTTCATTTATAGAGGAAGGCTATAGGCTATATAAAATCACACTACGACCAATAGGTGCGTAGCAGCAATGAAAAATGTTGCAAATGCGGGGTAAATTTACGCAGACGAAGTTGTGCGGGACAGCTCGTTATAAATAAAGTAACTGTAATTTAAAGGGAAACCGAAAAGAATTGTGTTCTTAGTACCCTCCGCCACTGTTGTCATTAAAGTATTGTCAGGAATACTCACTTTTTTCTTCCAATAGCGATTAATCTAAACTTGTGGTTGACTCTTGCGCAAGTCGCGTCATCGATGCCAGGTGCCCAAATGCCCTGGACTGCCTAAAACAGATTATTATTAAAAATAATACATTTAAATTTAGAACAAACAAAAATGCCTCAGCAACTTATTGGCAATATATATATGATGTACCGCCCCGTAATTTTTTATTCGTAATTTTAATTTTTTTTACGAAGGATTAGAAAACTACAAAAAAAAAGAATGAATGAAATCGGTAAAGTCGCCCTGTAGTTATCTCGTGACTAAGGGAAATAAGGATTAATTTTATATATGTATATAATATAAATAAATTTGATTTATTGACTACTAATGAGAGTCCTTTTTATTGGTCAAATCAATTGAAATTGTCATTTGGTTAGCCATATTCTGTCACAAATTGTTTTGCCTCCCAACTTTGAATATTTTTATTAGAATGACATTGTATCTTTTATCTCATACATAATCTGAATCTCGGCAACGGCTTCAGCGATTCTCATGAAATTTGGTTTCGGGGGCGATAAAGCTAGGTTTCATTTTTAGAAAAAATCATTAAAAAAAAACGAGCAAAGCTCTGTCATCCGGGTACTATTAATAATGAACCATCACGAATATAAATAATATGATAGACAATTTTGTTGGTCAAAGCTCAATAAAGGGACACAAAATCTAGCGGACAAAAATATCAAAAAATCCTAGCATTAAATGGTTATGGATTAGCCACTCTCAATCATTAAATAATACCAAACGTGTCGTCAGGAGCAATACATATAAACAGGTTGACTTCGAAATCAGTTGACAAATTGATAGGAGAGATTCAGTACCTGTCATACATTCGTTTTATATTGAATATTGACAATTAAAATTGTAAAAAATAAATAAAAAATTTTATGGTCCATTGATAATAATGTAAACAAAGTAATTGATGACGTAAAAATAACAAATAAACTGAATATATCAACGTGTTATTATTTTTGTCAAGCATATAGGTAATATCTAAACAAATTAATTAATAATCATGTGATATAAAAAACTAAATTATGTATAAAGTACCTAACGAAAAAAAATATATATATTGTCTATTGAATTAAAAATCATCCTGTACTGGGAGAAATAAGGTAGATGAGTGTTAACGGCCGATACCAATAACATACAAAAGTTTCGTGACAAAAGACTGTCCTTGAAGTCAAGTCTTTTATTTGTTACTTTCTATAGGTTTTTCTACTGATCCGATTTAAAAGGGGCTTCCGCTATTGGCCTGGATATTTTTTGGGCAGTGTTTAGTATATAAAAAGTTGTCCAGAGCTATAGATTAAAACGTAGGACTAAGTCACTACCTCTGTGACGCGGTGGGAGTCTATCCGACTGCTACGCAAGAGATCGTGGGTTCAATCCCCACCCAGGATAAAACTTTGTGTGATGAGCACAATGGTTTATTCTGTGTCTGGGTGTTATTTATCTATAATATGTATGTGTTTAGAAATATATAAGTATGTTTATTGGTTGTCTGGTTTCCAGAGTACAAGCTCGGCTTAGTTTGGGATCAGATAGCGTTGTGTGAGTTGTCCCTAGATATTATTATTATTGAAATTTGCATTCGGTGATGTTTTTAATATTTATTTAATTTTAAGTCGGATTATTTTTCTAAAAAAAAAAAAATGTCACCGCATCGCTATCCTCCTTTGAGACATTAGTTCGTAAATTTAATTTACCCAGTAATTTCACTTGCTACAGTATACAGTGCACTTCAACCGACTTATAGTGATGTGTTAACATTACTATTTCACGGTAGAATAACAGACACCCTTGTGGTACCGACCTACCATTCGTTGATCGTCACTATGTTGATAAATGAATGTTGACAAAGAAGGAATCAAAGCTAGCCTAGAGGTGATTTTTATCGGGGTCTCTATAGTAGCCCAGGCAGTACAGGCAGTTCCTGACGACACCAGGAAAACATGTTACTTAGTTTTATTTACTACAATATACACACAAAACTTTCGTTTTACATTTTCTTACCGTCAAATCTGAGTCCATAAACATCTGGGATTTGAAATATACGGCATTAATAATAATTAAATAACGGGCAGAGACAAAGTTAGTAAAATCAGCAAGTCGGACATTCTTCTTCGACAATAATCCTAAATTCGAAGTGTCCTTTTAGTCCATTGAAAAGTTACATTTGGGGTTGCGTTTTTTAGAGGACACAATTTTATTTTTTTGATATGTAGGGGGGGTCGGTGTAAAGCTAAAACCAAGTTTGTGGGGTCGCCACCCTTGTCCCACGGCCGCCATCTTGAAAATAAGGGTTGAAATGGTTTTTACGATATATCTCTTAAAATATTTATATGATAAAAATTTATGTTAACATTTTTTGTTGCAAATTAAATTCTCTACAACTTTGGTCTAGTAACTTTTTGTCGTAGAGTTATTATAAATAAGTACAGTTGAGTATATTATAAATAAAAAAGTTATAAGCGAAAATGTTCAGAAATATTATATTATCAGCTATTCTTACGATAAGAGACGTTAGAAATAATAAAAATGTAACATTTCAATGGATTATTTGATATATGGTAATTCGGCAATATCTTAATACGACACGACTTTTCTAATTTACTTACTATGTCTATGTTCACAAATCATTCATACATTGTACAATAGTTAATGTGTGCTACTTACATTGGGGTCAAACTTAAGATTAGGGGCAGTGAGATATGCGGCTCGTCCATCATTCAGCGTTATACCAAATCCACAAACTAGTGGAGAATATTCTATATCATTGACGTGTGTATTATCTTCTAATATTGGCTCCGCTGAAAATGATAAAGAGAACTGATTAATTTGTGTAATTACTGAAACTTACGACACCATGGAGGTAATAAATAAATAAATTGAGCACACACAAAGAATATTTTTTAGAATGTTGGGATTTTTTTCCTTTATTATTATTATTATGTATGTCGTTTCCATATCACGGGACTATGGAGTCTCGGTCATTTGGGAGGCGTGCGTGGGGCCGAAGCCAACACGTAGAGGCCCGTTAGACACTTTAATCTAAAGGCTATGTGACACAAACCGGTAAATATCGTTGTATACACTATATAAATGTAACCAACGACACTCCCCGGTTAGTGTATTATTATTATTAATAATGTCCCACTACAGGGCAAAGGCCTCCCTAATCTAGCTCTACCTCTCTCTGTCACTGTATGACGCCAATCTTTTTCGAAGGGGTCTAACTCATCTCGCCGCTTGCCATTTTGTGGAGTCCAATTTGTGATTTGTATGACCCAAAAGTCATCTGGCACGAGGCACATGTGTTCAGCCCAGTCCCATTTCAAAGTGGCAGCTTTTCGAGTGACATCAGTGATGTGAGTTTTGGAACGGATTGTGGTATTCCTAATACGGTCTGTCAATTTGATACCCAGAATACTCCGTTCCATTGCTCTTTGATGAAACTTCATATCTCGAGCGTGGACCTTTGCTGAGTTGTCAGGGACCATGTATGCGAATCGTAAGTGAGAATGAGAAGAATGCATACGTCTGTAAGTCTCTTTTTAAAGGACTCTTTCCCTTGCATTTATTAAATCACTTTCTAGTGAATATTGTAGAAAGATAGAGCAAATGTCTTGTCTCATTTATCAAGACGTCGTCGTAAAAAGAGACAGCTCCAAAGTAAATAAGTATTTTGACTCCAGTAGGTATTCATACTGCATTTAGACAAACATTCATACTGCATTGAAAAGTGGACACTTTTTTCCCTTTCCCTTGCCCAAGATGAAAAGGGACACAAGCATAAAATCCATTATATATTTACACATTAAGTGTAGTAACATCCGATTTTTTTAAGCAAATCCGACTTGGAAAACACGCATTATACCATATGCGGAAGTGAGAACGCAATAGCATGATAATGAACAATTAATATTACATTGTAAACGTTACAAGTTACATGTAATTACCGATCGTTATCATTCGGAACGCAATGAAAACATAAAGTAATATGTTACCTTTAGAAACTTGTTGGTTAATGGAGAAAGGTATTCGTCCTAAATCGAGGCAGTAGTCCCTGTTTTGCGTGCCGTCCCACCGGTACCGTAGGAGATGCGCTCTGGTGGTACATACAAGAATCTCCGTACCAGATATACAGCACATGCGCGTGATCTGGCCGTCCCATACTAAAACTTCTTTGAACTGTTGACAAATTTATTTCAATTACTTATTTTATTGACCAACTTTGTGGCGCGGTGGGAGTGTGCCCGTCCCCGCAAGAGGTCGTGGGTTCAATTGCCACACGAGACACCACTTTGTGTGATACACAAATTGTTATAACGAGTCTAGGTGTACTTTGTGTCCATGATTTGTATGTTTGTAAAGTCACTAGGGACACAGGGCTTGTACCCTACTGCGGGAGTTGCCTTTAAAAAAAAAAAAAAAAAAAATAAGCACTTAAAAAATTTGACTCGGCCGGGACTTAAACCCAAATTACTAAACATATATCATTATTAGCATATTCTTCTGTTATGTCATTAGATATTATTAGCAGTGATCGGCGTAAGTAGTGCAATTTCGCGAGATTCGTCAACCATGGCATAACGTGGACATACTCCCGGGATTTTTCAGATAAGGTGGCTTATCTGAAAAATTCCGGAAGTTTAAGATTCACCTTCATATAATCTTACATACAACCAATATGATGTCCCACTGCTGTGCACGGCTCTCCCCAGTAGAACCTACTTATTATAGATACTGGGGGTAATTGCCATAATTGGCGAGCGGTTGGCGATCGCAGTAAGGCTTTAAAGTACGCAAAGGATGCTGCTGCCCGTCCTCCTTTGTGAAAATCCTTTAGTCGCCTGGATGACACCCACGGGATGATGATGATGATGACCACACATCTTACCAATATATAATTAAAATTAACAAACTCGTATCCTAAAAGTGTTCATTTTAGAGAATTCGGACCAGTAGTTCCTGAGATTATCGCGTTCAAACAAACAAACAAACTCTTCAGCTTTATAATATTAGTATAGACGATTCGATAATTTAAAAATTCCGGAATCTCGGCGCATTGATCCTAAATGACCCTACCTATGCCGATCATTAGTTATTATATAAAGCATGTCGATTTTCAGAATGCTGGTTTAAGCATAATTTTACTAACTGTAATATACCTAGACATAAAACTAAAATATGTATGTATAAATGACTGTTCCTTTGCGCTAATCTCTATTTTATATTATTTTGATTAGACTTTCACTAGCAGGCAACCGTAAGGTCTAGTTACTAGACTCTAGTATAGCTACTTAAATCTTTAACTGAACAATAAATATTTAATTTGAATACTCCCCGATGTAATTGCGAGAGACAAGTTACTCAAAAAAGTCTCTGCTTACCCAAGCAACCTGCACACAATAGGTATTTTGTATTTCTTTATTCTGTTTGGTTGGTTTAATTCATTTTATTTAAATGTTTTTCATTTCCGACTTGAGGATCATAAATGTTTAATTTGAAAATAGAAACCGTTAGATAGATAAAGCTTAGAAAATTACAAAATTATCTGCTTCAAGAATTATGATATTCAAATTACATAGGTGCTGAATTTATTAACATACTTGAATACATTACAATATAGATAACACAATTAGTTTCAATCACTGGATAAGTAGGCAGTATGGATATTTTATTTTAGTAATTTATCATTTTAATATTACAGCCGAACCTCGATTATCCGAATCCTCAATTATCCGAAAGCTGACTTAGTTTATTCGAACGTTGTTCGCTACTGCTGTTCATAAGTATGTAGCGAGCGTGTTCGCAACTTTTCCTTCTCAAAAGGCTGAGAACGGGCTTTTAGTTGTTTTGTATTTCAATGCTAATATATATGTCAAATTTTAATATTTGTACGATACTGTACTGCATTGTTTTTATGTAAAAAGGTGTTGTTTTTGTTTGATCTTGTACCAGAAATCCCAAATTTCCATTAACCGAACTTTTGATTGTCCAAACTAGTGTCGGTCCCAATTAGTTCGGACAATCGAGGTTCTACTATAATACCGCGATTTAGTCACGATGGAAGATAAAAAGTGACCATTGAGGAATTGAGATATTTAGCGTTAAAGTTCATTTCATCAAAATCAATTAAGGCATATAACCGTGAAATCGCCAGACTGCGTTCAACGCGCTAACGGTGCACGCAATTTAAACATTTAACACTGATTCGCGGCAAGACTCGATTACGAGCTAAACATATTTTCACATAAGCATACAGAGTAAAAACTTTTTACCATGCAAAATTAAGTAGTTTTTTTAATCTATCCCCGCTACTTTGCAAAGGTCTTCCCTATTGTACTATCAAACTTTCCAATTCCTTTTTATTCGAAAGCATGCAAATTATTATACCCTGGGATGCATAAATATATGTATACTAGCTGACCCGCGCAACTTCGTCTGCGTAAATTTTTTGTTACTTTTTTACAACATTTTTCATTGCTGCTCCGCTCCTATTGGTCGTAGCGTGATGTTATAACCTATAGCCTTCCTCGATAAATGGGCTATCCAACAATAAAATATTTTTTCAATGCGGCCCAGTAGTTCCTGAGATTATCGCGTTCAAACAAACAAACAAACAAACTCTTAGGGGGATGAAAAATAGATGTTGTCCGATTCTCAGACCTACCCAATATGCACACAAAATTTCATTAAAATCGGTCAAGCCGTTTCGGAGGAGTATGGCAACGAAAACTGTGACACGAGAATTTTATATATTAGATAAACTCTATAAACTTACTCAATGCAATAATGTGAAAGTAATGCTGTTCCAAACTGCCGAAATTCACCGTTCTCGCAGATTAGACTTTCAAGATTAGCATTATGCAAAGTTGAATAAAAGATGCATCACTTAAGACATATCCTATGATTATTAATCACTAGCTGACCCGCGCAACTTCGTATGCGTTAATTTTCCCCGTTTTGCAACATTTTTCATTGCTCTTATTGGTCGTAGCGTGATGTTATATAGCCTATAGCCTTCCTCGATAAATGGGCTATCCAACAGTAAAATATTTTTTCAATTCGGACCCGTAGTCCCCTTTCGCGTTCGAACAAACAAACTCAAACTTATAACATTAGTATAGATTACTAGCTGACTTTGTAGGGATAACTGACATTCTGGTGTCTGACGGAAGCTGAGTTGGGTACACTTTGTGACACGTGGTATGCGGCTAATGTTAAATTGATATGTTTGACTGTGTACTGTTTCAGTTTATTTATTTCTTCTGTTCTCTGTTATTAATTTTCTTCTTTTCAACCGACTTCAAAAAGTAGGAGGTTCTCAATTCGTCTGTATGTTTTTTTTTTGTATGTTTGTTCACCGATTACGCAAAAACGGCTGGACCGATTTGAAAAATTGTTTTTGTGTTTGAAAGGGTATACTTCCAAGTTGGTCCCATTGTCATCAGATTACGATCTTATGATGGGATCTTGGAGAAATCGAGGGAACTCTTAAAATATTAAAGGCACACCTACAGTGATTTAGGTATATTTCATCGTGATTCGTGCATTTACTCTTAAAAAATACCAATTGGTGAAGTGGAACTGATGATGAAGACCACAAATGACGAGCAGACCTATTCAATATTTCACATTTTGCGATTCAGTTACTTTAATATGGTTTAGAGTAGTACTTTATTCTTGTTATACTACTATTCCACAATGTAATAGAGCTGATAGTGTACTCCTCAACAATTAACGGCCCTGCATCGGGGTAAGCAATATTTTGTAAAAGGATTTCAGCAGTTGACATAAGCCTATTGTAACTTAAGAAGAATTACAAACCAACCCACTAAAAAGTGTGAAATAAAAACTTTTTTACAAAAAAATATCACCGACTTCTAAAATAAATACAAGGCAACTAAAAAGCAATAAATAATATACCTGGAATAACAAAAACTATAGGCTATGGTTTTTTTACAAAAAAATATCACCGACTTCTAAAATAAATACAAGGCAACTAAAAAGCAATAAATAATATACCTAGAATAACAAAAACAAATTAAACATTTTGAAGTTGGTGCCGAATAAAACCTAAAGACTACTATTTCATGGCACCAACTTCAAAATGTTTAATTTGTTTTTGTTATTCCAGGTATATTATTTATTGCTTTTTAGTTGCCTTGTATTTATTTTAGAAGTCGGTGATATTTTTTTGTAAAAAATTTTTTTTGTCTATTGTTATTTTTATTATTTACCTGTTTTTTTTTTTTGTTTATCTTCTGCATGACTTTCACTGTTAAATTATAGTAATGTCTATGTGTCTTCTGTGTACTAAATAAAAATCTTTCTGTTCTATTCTATCCTTGCAAGCAATGACGGATCCAGGATTTTAGTTTTAAAAGGGGCTTGAAGCGTTAGCCCCCACTGTCCCTATATTCGGCACTGCACGCAAACAGAACCGTGAACAAAAATTAGTATATATTTAAATAAAATAGGATATAAGTTACCTGTGTTATTTTGAGTGATGGTATAACTTCTTTGACAAACAGCTCGGCAGAGTCCCGCCGAAGACTGGCAGTAGGCGGATCATACTGTTGATAGGCTGTGTGTTCACTTTGAGCCTCCACATTGTACAGAATAAGATGTCCTTCTGACGTCTGAAATAGAATACAAAATATTTATTCATGTAGGTAAGCGTAGGCCATACCGCCAGCTAGCGAGGGAGCTAGCGAGGGAGCTATCGAGCTGGCAGGCGAAGCAAGACGTCGGAAACTATACAAACGCTTTGGTGAGGTAACGTATGAACGAATCATGCGAGCATTTTTTGACCCCTTTTCGTACCGCAGGAAAAGCTTTATTTTTTTATTTAGGTCCGCCAAAGTAGTCATTACACTTTGAAATCTATACTTCTATACTTATATTGTAAAGCTGAAATGTTTGTTTGTTTGTTCGTTTTAACGCGATTCGAACTACTGGTTCGAATTGAACAAATCTTTTTGTGTTGATTTTTTGAGGAAAGCTATAGGCTATGTTTTTTTGTTTAAAGACCACTCCCGCAGTAGGGTACAAGTGTGTCGCGGGGGACTTTACAAACATACAAGTCACGGACACAAATTACACCCAGACTCGGAGCACCAATTTGTGGATCACACAAAGTGGTGTCCCAAGTATAAAAAAGGTAATAGTGGGTCGTTCTAAAATAATGCATTTACTTGCGAAAGTGTTCTAATAAACGTGGTACTGGCCCTTATCCACAAAAATACGTTATTCATCACAAATATTAAGAAAACTGTTCTTACTTCATTTGATTTCAATGAATATCTGAGGAAATATCATAGTTTTAAAATATTTGCAACAAAATCAGGCGCGGATCCAGAACTTTGTTCAGGGGGTTCAACTATTGGATTAACTGGCCAAATGTGAGTTGTTCGCATCACTGGAGGGGTAATTAGATTTAACACCGGTACATCAACCACCTTTGGCTTTTACCCAAAAGGGATCCATTGCAATAACATAAAATCTACAAACACCTAACTAACATAATTATGTATTTCACTATTTATTGTAATGGAATAAAATAAGCTTATTATTATTATTATTACATCAACCACCACCGCCGAGGGGAGGGCGGGGGATGAATATGCCTGTCAAAACACATCAGTCCTGTGTCAAAATTTTCATCAATCGAATCTGCAGGTCAAGTACCATATATAAAAGTATGGTTATTTATGTTAATTGACTCGCCTCCGAATCCTTAAGGAATGATGTGCGAGATGGGCGGTTATGTAGGCACCGTACCAAGCCCGGCCGGTAGCTCTGCGAGGCAAGCCGCGTGGCATGCTCCCTATGGAACGGTTTTGTTCAGCAAACTGGTTTGTTATTTTGCGATATAGTATAATAATACTTCTTAAATTAATAAGTTTGTTTTTTATTTAACTATAAAAAATATATATGTATTATTATTATGTTACTTTAAAATACAAAATACGATACAAAAATACCTTTATAATATTATCCATACTAATATTATAAATGCGAAAGTAACTCTGTCTGTCTGTCTGTCTGTCTGTCTGTCTGTCTGTCTGTTACTCTTTCACGCCTAAACGGCTGAACGGATTTTGATGAAATTTGGTATGGAGATAGTTTGAGTCCCGGGGAAGGACATAGGATAGTTTTTATCGCGATAACCGACATCCACGCGGGCGGAGCCGCGGGCGAAAGCTAGTTACCTATATTAGTATCGTATCGTAGCCACCCAGCGTTCCTCTATTATTCCTGTTTCACTCATACCAATCATAGCGTGGTGAACCTTAAAATAGCCTATGTTATACATTTAACGTTAATAAAAACATGATTGGACATACCGTTTTTGAGTTATTGACATATTGCTGAAAACCTACACTTCTCAACAAAACGACGTAAGTCCCATGGGTATACGCTCTTTTGCTGGTACACTCTTTGATATGGTGTGTAATAATTGTTTTTAATCTTTCGCGATTTTTACACATATTAGAATATTATCGGGACTTAATCGCGTGAAATATTTAAAGGTTTACCCGACGTTTCGATCGAATTGCACCGATCGTGGTCACGGGTCGACCCGTAGAACCCTACACTGATCATGGTCCAACATGCTCTCAAGTCAAGGTCAACAGTTTTTTTTGGTGGTGTTATACACATATTTTTTTTTTTTTTTTTTTTTTTATAAAATATTGTTATGCCTTTAACAGTTATGCCAAAGTAGCTATGCTAAAGTATTTTAGGATAACAAAAATTATGCGAATAATGGAGATCCCCTTAAAATGCTCTAAAAATTAGTGTTATTTTACAATTTAACGTGTAAATACAACAAATACTAAAACTGATGATTTGACGATAGGAACTTATGACGTCATAGGTTTGACATTTCATAAAAAGAGGCTGATTTGACTTGACAGTCAACATACCTATTATCTAGGGAGGGTGAATTGTGTGCAGCATCATTACACACCTACACCATCATAACATATGTATAACATAAATGCCAGTCAAAATGGTTGTATTTCCACAGCCCTACTTACCGAAATGCATATCATAGACGAGTCAGGTTTCCACTCAACACCGACATTGACACCTAGCCTCTGAAGAGATTCAGTACTCCTCTTGTGATAGACAATGGGAACAGTAGGCTGTAACAAACATTTATTTATTTATTATTTACCATCCCTGAAACTATATATCGACTTAAAAAGCAATGGGACATCTTTGAACATTAGATTTGCTAAATGAAAAGGGAGTAGCACTCTCAATGCTTGAAGCATTAATCACGTCTGCTTATATTCGCACGACTGATTGCATGATAGTACAATAAAAAAATATATATATTTAGGGCTTGTTCATTTAGCACTGACCAGAGATTGCAGGTTCGATTCCCACCCATGATAAATCTTTTGTGTGATGAGCATGACTGTTTATTCTGTCTGGGTGTATATGTTTAAGTGTTTATCAGTCCTCTGGTTACCATAGTACAGGCTGTGCCTAATTTGAGATCAGATGGCGGTATGTGTCGTGTCCGCAGATATTTATTTTATTTAAATTAATTATTTAAAAATGTATTATTATAAAATTCTTCTGTACATGTATTTGTCACTTAACTCCTCCTAAACGGCTGAATTGATTCGGATAAAATTTGGTATGCATATTTGAATGGGTGGTTTGAAAATACAATTGTAGCAGATTAACAAAAAAATTATGAGGCAGGAAAAGTTTGCCAGAACAGCTAGTATTATCATAATATCTTTTGATATTAGAGCACAGACAGTGTATGTCTGTATGCTTATATCTTCTAACCTCTGCAATGGATGTTTATGTGATGATATCATTAAGATCAGTTATCAAATGGTTTAAATGACATATAAACCATGTATATTATGTATGTTGTTAGTGGGGGAAAACTCCTTGCAGAAGCCATGGTACAATCTTTGCTATAACCTATTATTTCATTGCTTAAGCATGCAATTTATTGTATTGTTTACACTATCTTACTAAACAATTTTTTTGTGTATTGTTCTTTTCTTACCAATCTTGGCATTAAACAAAACATTAGGAATATCTTTATATTGGGTATTAAGAAATGTTATATTAGATTTAATTATATGATATACTTTGAATTATGAATTTAAATTGACCCAAAGTTTTTTATATAAGAAAAGAATTATTTAATATTATTAATTAGTGTAACTAAGTAGTGAAAACTAAGTTTTTTTATAACTACAACTTGTTTTAGTTATTTCCATCTAGAATAATATTATAAAACTTAACAGTTTGTTTGAACAGATAATCACAGGAACTATGGGTCCCAATTGAAAAATTATTTTAGTGTTGGATAGCCCATTTAGCGAGAAAGGCTATAGGTTATATAACATCGCACTACGACCAATAGGAGCAAAGCAGCAATGAAAAATGTTGCAAAAACGAGGACAATTGACGCATACGAATTTGCGCGGGACCACTAATAATAGATATACGAAACACACTTATACTGTACTTTTAAATTGATATATTGTTCAGGTACATTCAGACCAAGCAAAATGTAAGGCAAAATGAACGTACGCACTCAACATACTACATAAACTATATAATGAATTAAGTTTGTATATGTTGTTTACACAGCTAAAATTTAAAGCTTGTGTATTCACTTCAACATATACAGAAAGTAACTTACCTTGCAAAACCATACCGTAAGACAATCGTCGCTTAACGAGGCAAATAATATTTTGTCTCTATTTGACACGATTTGTTTTATAATTTGATTATCTGCGCCCAGATTTTTCAGAACTTTGGGCCATCCAATTGGAAAGTACATTTTGATTGCAAAACATTTGCCACTTTAATAGTTAAAGTATTACATAGAATATGAGTTTTTATAAATAATTAACTTTTTATGTAATTTGTAAAATGATGATATGAAAATCAACTCATTGGAAAATACGGACTACAATTCCCACGAACGTCAACAGAATTCGACATTTTAGAAGATCTGTCATTTTTGAAATTTACATTTTCGTTTAGAATCTGTACAGAAAATATAAGTTATCATGAAAAAATCAAGAATCTAAAAAAATATGATGAGCATAAATCGGCGTTGTACAAACGGCGTCGGCATTATATACGTTTTCAGTTTACGTTTTGCTGTCCAGGTAAATCTTAAATGATTTGTGATCCCAAACTAAGCAGCGCTACTATGGTTGCCATAATAGCGCTGCTTAGTTTGCGATCTACTTAGATTCTAAAATAATAAAATAAGAATAAAAAAATACAATCAGTCGTTTACTTTAGTAACTATTTAAATATCTACACATTTCATAAGTTATCTACTTAAAAAAAAAAAACAACGTGTTGCATTTCGGGAGTGCCGGCAAAAGTGAAAACTTGAACATTATAATATATACTGATGAAATTTGAATAATATTTTTCGATGTTACTGACATAATAATAAAAAAAATCCTCCGCAGTCGGGTAATTAATAACCTACACCAGATTGTAATTTGTATTTCAAATAAAAATAGTTAAAATAAAGTATTTTGTAATTTAAATTTTAAATACAGGACCAAAAAAGATTTTGTAATTTGTATTTTAAATACTTGCGAGATAGTATTTTGTAATTGTATTTTGCCCAGCACTGGCTATATAATATCAATACGGATCAAATGAAATTGAAGTATCGGTAAATAGAGAGTGAAATAAATACCAGTATAAATAAGCCGATTAATTCAGCGTTGGGACGTTGACCATACAGCTGTATGGTCGTTGCTTTGTAGGATAGAGATACATTTTGTCTTTATAGGTCAGTGCTGTTCGCCCGTACTTTTTCTACTCGTACTCTCACAATGAATGTACGTGAAAAGATACAATAATTACAGACTATTTTAATCAACAAAATGTAAAATTAAACCAGAGCCAAAAATCATGCCTAAAAACCAATAACATTATTTTAGTCATTTTCAACTGTGTAAATAATATTTTATTTACATTGGCAATTCTATGCAAACAACAAAAAAAACTTGGTTTTGCTTCAATTTGCTTGTACCAATTTATGAAAATAAAATAGATTTCTATATCATGTGCATTTATCGTCAGTTGGTGCTTACGCGATAAAAATTATGTATAACTCAGTTTGATTCTAATCGATATTTCGAAAATATGTCCGAACAAGTTGATTTAGAAGGGAACAACCTCTGTATACCTGAAGATGCGTTTGAAAAGTTTCAATCAGTTTCCATGTATCAGGAAGAGGAATGCTTATTGCTGCCTCAGAAAGTGCCGCCAAGCCCGAAGCCTCCGGAATCATACGACCCAATATCCTCCCGTGATGTCAACGAGGTTGTTCTAAGCTCATGTAATGAGTTGAACAGCTCTGTAAACAATTCGGAAGAGCAGTGTTTAGAAGAACAACCGCTAAGCAGTTCCTGTGTAGAGTCGAGTATTGGGTTAGAAGCCGGCTCGAGTAATGACGCGCAACATGCTAATAAAACTTACAATTATGAAAATGACACAGATATGGTCGTATCTAACAGTGAAAATGTCAACAATCAGGGCAACAGTAATTTAGAATCTCCTGCGTTGAAAAATGTAACTCCTCGTAAAAGGGGCAGGAAACCTAAGAAACTTATCAGTCCCCTTGATGATACTTCAGCAGGGTATTCTAAAAACATACAAAACCCTGATATATCTTCTACACCTTTTAGCTCTGACCCTGAATCATCCGATACAGTTCATGTTACTAGGAAGAGGAGAGGTCGTCCTCGAAAGGTACAAAATGAGCAGACCAACTTGGAGATTATTACTAAGGATTTATCAAGTGAATTAAGTAGTTCTGAAAACCATACAATGGATGATACACCTATGAAAAAACCTGGCAAACGTGGAAGACCAAAAGGAAGAGGTAGAAAAGCACAAACACATGTAGATGTTACTATTGACAATGACAATCAATCTGTAAACTTAGAGAATCCTATAGAAGACCTTATAGAAATTCACGATTTAGATTTTGGAAATACAAATAACATTGTTGATACAATATCTAAAAAACGCAAAAGGAAATCTATTTCTTTAGAGAAAACACAATATGATCTTAATGATAGTGGGAACATTGGCACTGACAAAAAATTAATTGACAAGGTCGCTGACGATGATTTAGACAATGTATGTCTAAGCAAACTGAAAAGTGCTCCAGACCAATCTAGCATGAGTAAATCAGTTGATGAGAACATTACTATTGAAAATAAGACAGATATTGAGGTAAAGGACATTAGTTCTGATTATATGGAACAACCAAATGAAACCAAAAAGAGAAGGGGAAGGCCTAAAAAATCTCAGCGAGTTGAAAAATTAGATCAAGCTCCTGACATTGTGTCGTCAAATGATATTAATGATCAAGACGATGCAGATGATATGTGCTTGAGTAAATTAAAATCAATTTCAAGTGAAGTAACCAATACAGATAGTACTATTGAAGTCCCTAACACAGAAATTATAACATCGGAAGTTCCCAGTAGTGATATTGAACTATCTGAAATTCCCAACACTGAAAATCAAATGATGGAAGTAGAAAAAAATGAAAGTGAAATGAATGGCACTCCATCTAAAAGAAATACTAAAATGCCAGTAATGGCAGATTTTGAATACAATATAGATAGTGTTATAATAGAAAATGATAACACAGATGTCAATAACCCAAATGCTGATAATTCCTTACTTATTGAAGATACATCAAAAAGGCCTGTGCGCAGAAAAGTTAAGAAATTAAAATATGAAGAGGAATCTGATGAAGATCCTTTTGCTAACATAGAATTATCTGATGACGATGAACCAAGAAAAGGCAGAAGAGGTAATAAGTACTACTCTGATGATGAATACATTCCTGGTAAAAGGGGAAATGCTGCTGTTGCATCAACAGACTCAGAAATTACAGACAGTGAACTGCACCAAGCAGATGAATTTAAAAAGCAAAGGAGGCGAAAGTTACGTAAAAAATCTGATAATCAGTCACCAAGAAAAAGAGGTAAGAAAGATGATGAGCAACACCCAGAAGTTACTCAAACCAATGATGTGGAAGTATGTTTGGAACCTGCTGTTATTAAGGCAAGTGATGGAGAATCTCAACCACCTCAACCATCACATCAGTGGGGTACTACTACAGAATTTGAAAACTTTCTTGCTAAAAAGATACAAGGTACAAGTTTGAAAATAAAAAAGGTTTCATCAAATGTTCCAGCGGAAAACAGCAAAATTGAAATCCCTGTTCTTGACCCTGAAGCTAAAAAAACTATTGAGATGTGTACCCAAACTAGTATTGTACCTACAACATCTACAGCAGTACAGACTGTCACTGCTTATGAAACACCTGTTATTGAAAATATTGCCTTAACACCTGAACAATCTGAAAAAGCATGCTATTTTCTCAATAGCATTGTTAAAACCACAGCAGAACTAGGACTACTTATGACACAAAAGTCAGAAGATTTTATAAAAAAGAAAATTAATACCAACCATGTAACTGATACATCAAAGATGGATTATTGTGTGAAAAAGTCATTTTTATTATTCAAGCTAGCTAAACATAATCTACTACAGATGGAAGAGGATTTATCAAAACAATATGATCAATTCCTTGAAACTAACAAGTTAACAAAATGTAGAGAAGAACAAAAGAAAGTAATACCTACTCCTAAAAAAGCAGACAGTGATAGTGATTGTGAAATTGTGGATGTTAAGCCATCTCCACAAACTAAAGTAACTCAAAAATCTCAGCCAAGCAAAGTTGCATTCAATCCAAAAACGGTTTTTCTCAACAAGGAGTTGTCTATCAAAATAGCAAAAAAACCTAGTGAGGGCAAAAAGCTTGACATAAAGGGGAGACATACTGTATGGATAAATGACACAGTGATGGTAAAAAAAGTTAAACCTACACAGTCTTTTTTAGCCCAGGACAGCCGAAATAAAAAACCACCTGATTATATCACCACAGAAATGGTAAGTGATTTTTTTAAGGATTATAATCGTAAAAGAGCATTATCTGCATGTGCTCCTTTTGTGACCACAGATTGGCTTAATGTGAATAAAGAATGTGTGTGCAATTACTTTGTTGTTAAGCCACTGCAATTTAATACAGATGATAATTACTCTGAAAATGACAGTTTTGATATAAATGGTACTGCAAGTGGTACCACTGTATCTGAACCAAGTGAAAGTTTAAATGATGTAAAGACAAAAGCTAATAATACAGCAGTCTTATCTCCTGAGACACTTTTTACACTCTGTTTTCGTAAATTGAAAAATCAACTGTATTGCAATGGTTTGAATCATTCCAAAGAAGACACTCATAAGATAAGACATGAACTTACAGATGGGCAAAATGTTCCAGTAACTTTATTTCGGCTGTGTGTGAGAACCATTAATGATAGTGCAGCTAATGATGAAACAACTGAAAATATAGAAATACATCCAACAACTTTAAAACCAGAATCTTCTTATAATATCACTGAAATTACCACACTACCTCTGAAATCACTGTGTCACAGAAAAATAGTAGAACTATTAGCAGATGCAAGTGAAGACAATACAGATGAAGAAGAACTGTATGAATCCAATAATTTCTTGCCAATTAGTTCCCAAGAATTTGTACAGGAACCAAGAAAAAACATAAATGGAATCAAGTCACTTTTTTCTTTATGTGTGCAATTTATTCAAAAGACACAACAAATTTTTGAAAGGAATAATATCAGTATTTCAACACCAAATTCTTTAAAAAAACTGGCCTTTGAAAGTGTGACATATTTGCTCTATACATATGAGTTTAAAGATACTCATCAATGTGAAAAGGAACCTGTTATTGAAGGTTTGATGATAAACTGTGTAAATTCTTTATCAGAAGAAGCATTTCTAAATTTACAACAATACAATACAGATATTCCTGACAGTTCAGAATATCAAGATGATTTTGATAATGAAGATAACTTTGAGGCAGATTTAATTGAAAATGATCAAGATCAAACTGAACCATCTTGGGCCTCTCAAGTGCAAATGCAAGAACTTAGATCATGTGTAAACATTAACAATACTGACATAGAGGAACAAGAACAACAAATAGAACCAATAATAACTCATATCAAATTAGAACCTCTGGAAGAGACAGCTGACAATTTATTAGATGTGACCAATGTGAAAAGTGAACCTGTGACAGGTCCAGATGAAATGACCATAATACCAGATGTTAAATCAGAAATAGAAGAACATATACAAGCCGGACCTATTGTGAGACAAAACAGCAGTAGTTATGATGTAGATGCATTTGAGCAATTTGTTAGCTGTAATAAACTTATGAAATCATTGACAGAAGACGATATTGAAGGAGTCTACAGTCAAAGCTCAGAAAGAGTTCGAAGGCAACATGAACCAGACTATTATGAAGAAAGCAATATAGATATGCTTGATTTACTTGTTCCACATACTTATGAACCCATGAATATTCAAACTGCTAAAGGAAGCCTCATGGAAAGTAGTTCTGATGAAGGTACCAAGAACACTAAAACTGCGTCTAAAAAAGTCAAACGTAGAGGTAGGCCTAAAAAAGCTGAGCAAAAGACTAATACTAATAAAGTAATTTCAACTCCTCCACCAGTATTAACAAAAGAGAAAGAGAAAGGAACAAATAATGAAGTTGCATTATTAACTAGAAAAATGAAGGAAAAAATAAGACAACAAGAGAAAAAAGATGAATCAACAGATTCAGAGACTGAGAATGTAAATGTGCGTTTAAGACCCAGAGATAAAAAAGATACTAGCGAGCAGATCAAAGAAAAATCAAAGCCCACACAAAGTAAAAGTAAAAATCCTGAAATACAATGTAATAATGTGGATTCCACAGATCAAATTGAAGATGATGTGGGCAATTTTACTGGCTTTACATCCATAGAGACAAACGAAATGTCTAATTATGAAAAATATATGAAATTTGTTTATGAGAAAGTAATTCCAGGAAAAGAAGAAGAGATTGCAGCAAATAAAAAGCAATTGGATTTGAGCAGAAAATCTGAAAAGCCTGTAATTAGTCCTGATGAACCTGTAGAACTTTTAGAATGTGAGCCTACCATTCCTATGTTCGAAGAAAAAATAGATGAAAGCATAGCTCCAAAGAAAGGCAAAGGAAGAATGGGAAGGCCTTCAAAAGTTGCTGCCACTGTGGAAATGCCTGCAAAAGTTGTTGCCAATGTGGAAATGCCTGCAAAAGTTGTTGCCAATGTAGAAACGCCTGCAACAGTTACTGCCAATGTGGAAATGCCTGTAAAAGTTGTTGCCAAAGTTGCTCCATATGTCGATCGTCACGGTTGGCAATGTTACCCAGTTGACTCAGGTGACTCAAAACTTTACCAGAGTGCTTGCATATCATTAGAAAAGCTACCTGAAACCTTTGTTCGAACATATTTTGAATATCAAAACATACCTTATAAAGATAAATTTGATGAAGAAATTGACAGGTGAGTTGTTTTAAACATATCAAGTCTAGAATTTTATCTTTGTATTTGTTTCTCCTACCTCAAAAAAGAAATAATTTTCTAAAAATGTAATGATGATGTATAGTTTCATTAAAATTCGCTTCAAGTTCACATTTCTTGATGTAATTTGTAAAGTGTATAAATATTATAGCAAGTATTTATTTTCAGATTAACCAATTTGAACTCTTTAAATCGATCAACTAGCTTAGTTAAGAAGCCACATGCTTCTAAGCGTGATACTAAAGATGTTACATCAGAAAACGCAAATGAAGACAATGATGATAGCCGAACAGTAAGTGCAGTAGACTCTGACTACTATGATGAACTACAGCCTTCAGATGATGACGGTCCAGGAGTTGAAGATGAAGCTCCTTTACCAGTGAGTATGATTTTTTAAACTTCTAACGTAGGTGTATATACTCACACTTCGCCAGTTGAGTTAAATTGTCCCCCCCCTACCCCCCCCCCCCCGTCTCGTAGAACAAATTTTCTGGATCCGCGCCTGACGCGCGCGGCTCCTGCACAGAGCATTTGTAACTAATTTTTCTAAAGTCTATCTAGGGGGGAGGGGGGCACTTAAACCCATGGCTACTAAGATGGCAAACAAACGTAATGTTAAGCAATTGTTACATTTGCGACGACTACACACCCTTTGAAATTTTTTTATCTGCTTTCTTATGGAACTGTACGAAAGGGACTCTTATACTACTTCTTAAACGTCATTACACAATGATGATTCCTTTTCCAATGAGTAATACTAAACAACCTTACGTTATTATTTAAAAAAACGTTTAATTTTTTAAAATTTCAGGTGCAGAAGCAAACAGAAAATGTGTTAGCCAAAAATTTACTCATGAACGACAATGAAAGTGACGACGATGTTGGCGTTAGAGTTAAAAAGGAGATTTTAGAAGAGACCAGTGATGGTACTAAAGAGGCTAAAATTATGCCTAAAAAGAAAGTCAAAGGCCCCCCTGAGCTTCAGGAGCCTTCAGAGACTTCGGATTTAATGCTCACAGCTGATAAGATGATGAATAAAGAACTAACACTGCTACATGCACCCGTGGTGATGGACGAGAAAGTTAAAGATATTCCAAATAAAGGCCCCGTTACTAGGCACACTAAGGTAATTGTTTTCTTCAATTTTTTCTATGGCAAATAAATACTATTAGTAATCAGCTGTATTTTTTTAATCCCTTCAACTTTACCAATTACAAAATCATTTTTGACATTGCTGAGATTGTAACTGAGCATGTTTCACTTAAACAATCATAGTTTATAGCACTAAATCAACATTCGAAAAGTCACAATCAATGTAAAATATAATTATTTCATAAATTTAATCAACGCGTTTTTATTTTTTTACTTTCGTTTTCATACTCAAAATAGTAAAACATAAAAATTAATATAGTACAAACCTGCATTTGCAGTCAAAAGGTTCTTTGTAATTGGAATAGTGTTTAAACTGCAACTGCATCCCGCAAAACCAGGTAAATTTTTGAGAATAACTAAGTAAAGTTAAGAGTAAAAAATGTTTCGAACAATATTTAGAAAATTTATACATATATAAATTAAAATGACAAATCGGAAATACACCTAGTCACTGAACTCTCTTCCTAACCTATGAGAGGCCTAATTCAATAATTATTTGATTATAACTACATCTCACTGCTATCGCCGTGACCTAGTATCCTGACCTTGAACTGTTACTCTCCAGCTACTAAAGTTCAAGGCCCCATTCACTGCCTCTTTTCTCTTGTCACCATCATATTGGTCACTGTCTACCTCTTTCTCTTGTCATTAAAACACGAGTAGATATACCAAACCTTGAATCAAGACAAACTATTCCAATAAACCATTTAGTTCGATTTTAATCCTTGAAATAAGAATTTGACCTGCATATATAGCTAGCATGCCCTTGGCACAATAATATTTTATCAAACGTTTGAACACAACGCATGAATTCATCCGACCCAGATAAATAATATTAAGGATAAAAAATTGACTTATGCCTAAGTTTGTTATGACTTTAGTGTACTATGTTGGAGTTAATATTTGTAAATTTAGTATTGGTCGAATATTTTATTTTAGAAAAGTGGTGTAAAACCTTCACCACCAAGCAACAAAATGAAAACAGAAGAAGATTCTTCATCTGAGGAAGAGAAACAGTGGGTCACCACTAAAGAGAAGCTTCTCAAAAGAATGGGAAAAAAGGAAAGTGCAAGGTATTGTTAATATACATATCATTATTATAATAGCTTTGCCTGCATTATATGTAATTCCTGTAGTATGTAGCCTAGATGTGTAAACTACATTCCTGTAAAGTTTTATATTACTGTACTCTTTTGAAAGAGCAACAACTATTCATCCACATAAACAAACATTCGAATTTATAATATTAGTAAGATTAAAAATGTATGTGAAGTGCATTTAGTAGTCTCTTTGATTTGCTATTGTGTTTGGTTGAGTTGGGTTACAGTACATAGCTTCGTTGTTAAAATCACAAGTATTATCAGCAGTAGAGGTGCCGACGACTTATTAAAACCCATTTCGGTTGAGCTGATTGACACAGCTCTTGCTTGCACTGTTCATTCATTCGTAAATGTACTAACTTGTCCCAAAAAGAGTCCGCACTGCAGGATTGATATACTTGTCGTATTACCAAAATGGTATTCATTTTCCTCTTTTTTTGAAGAATCGTTTTATTCTTAGATGTCTACAGGCCTCGAGCCCCTCAATTACATGATAGATAGAGACTAGGAGTGGTAGTTTTCCCTGATACGACCTCCCCTTAGTGCGATTAAGGCCGTTGTCTCTCCTCCAAGATAAATGTTGGTTTCCTCAACTCAAAATTCTACATCCGCCGTCACTAGATGTGGATGACTTTTGACCGCAACACTATGGTAAAGATGCCTATTCCCTCCACTGGGCTGACATTATGTTAATTATGTATAAATCCATAATCACCTCTTTTTTTTTTAATCTGCTTTATAATGCTGTTACTAACTTGTTAAGACTTAGCTCTCGCCCGCGGCTCCGCCAGCATCAATGTCGGTGATCGCGTTAAAAACTATCCTATGTCCGTTCCCGAAACTCAAACTATCTCCATACCACATTTCATCTAAATCGGTTCAGCAGTTTAAGCGTGAAGTTACTTTTACATTTAAAATATTAGTTTAAATAAATAGGAGGTTAATGTGTGCAATTAAACACGAATTAATAAATAAAATTAGGTTCTACAATATTAGATATATTTCGGGACTAAATCGCGTGAATTATTTAAAGGTACAAAACTTTTATTTACCCGACGTTTCGATCGAATTGCACTGATCGTGGTCACGGGTCGAGCCGTGACCACGATCGGTGCAATTCGATAAATTATAAATGTGAAATATTATAAATGTGAAAGTAACTCTGTCTGTCTGTCTGTCTGTTACGCTTTCACGCTCAAACAGCTGGACCGATTTAGATGAAATTTGGTATGGACATAGTTTGAGTCCCGGGGAAAAACATAGGATAGTTTTTATCGCGATAACCGACATCCACGCGGGCGGAGCCGCGGGCTGAAGCTAGTATTTAATATGTATAAAAATCGCGAAAGTTTAAAAACAATACGTCCTACAATGTTATCCTTATAAAATGTTTGTATGCACAGTGCTGACGATGCGAAACGAGCGAAGCTGGTGAGCGAGTTTATTGAACGTCGGGAGGGCAACCTTCACGACTCACACAAAAGACGGCCTGTCAAGACACGGCGATCTGGCAAGAAGTTCCTTGAGAGACAGAAACAACTCAGGTATGTTTATGAAATGCTTGCGACTTATTTTTTATTTTTTTTTAAATACGACTCCCGCATTAGGGTGCAAGCCCTGTGTCGCGGGGGACTTTACAAACATTCAATTCACGGACACAAAGTTAAATTAGTCCTCGAATAGCTATTATACTGTATGCCATGTAGGCTTGATGCTATAGTACTAGATATATCTATTGTATGCTGTTGTTGTACCCGCGTATTAGTACGACGTCCCACACAAGTCAGCATTTCTGCATGCACCGGTGAATACCGACGCATGGAGCATCAGGTGGTCTCGCCCGTACTCCTGTTTTAAACACTCGTCCTTTTCAATTTTATTGTTATTAATTATTATTTATTAAAGTGTAATTTCCAAAAATATTCACTTACTTTAAAGTTTGTTAGAAACCTTAAAATGTTTTTAAAATTCCTGTCGAATGACACATAAAAAATAAAACAGCTTCTGTTACATTTATGGAATGCCCCACTAAAAATGTTTATTTTTGTTATTTAACTACCGAACTAAGTAGCGGCTTATAAAATACACCTATACTCCATATTTCATTACTCGTCAACTTGTAAAGCCTACTTAGCTGTGATAGCTACCGTGATTTTTTTCACATACTCAACATCAGCCATTTAGCTGGCAGGAGGGGGGACGGACGACACATTTGACTCTAACAAAAATTTGCACTTTAAGGCTTAATATTTTACAAACGGAGCCTTAAACCTAAAAATCGTCTTCCCTACCCCTAACGGCAAATAATTGTTTATTTTGAAAGCAGAACGCTTTCAAAATAAACACATTAGAAGTGGACAAAAAATGTTGCCTTTCATTTTCAGAAGATTTAGAGAATAAGGTTTGGATCTCTACAATCTAATTATTTTTTCTTTGGATTAGTTGAGATATTGTATAATTGTAATGTGTGATTTTTATTCCTCTCATCGTCGATAAAACGAAACCGAAATTCACGGAATTTCGGTTTCGTTTTATCGACAAAATTTACATTATTCCTCCTCAAACTGAATCAATTTATATTATCCAATGTGCTGTTCTAAATCCTAAAGTAAACGAAGGACTCAGATTGGATCAAAATATAAAGGAATCTCTCTTTAATTGCCAATTCTATTGTAAAGGAAACCAAACTTCAGAATAATCACTTTATTTAGAGCCGTTTGAAGTTTGTTCATGATCATCATCATCATTGTTATAGGGTACTTCAGAGGGAGTTATTCGGTGAGACATCGAACGACCTGACTGTCAGCAAAAGATCTGTTGCTGCTTGGAAAGGACGCCGGAATATTAGAAAAGTAAGTTTCATCATATGTTTGAACTTTTATGTAGAGCTTTTGAATTTTGTATTTCGACGGTAGTTACTGAATTTTGCCCTACAACATTCCTTTATAATAATGAGTAATATTTATGTAATTAAGATGGTATATGTTTATATACAATATTACTGAAGAAAATGAAAATCATATAGCAACTAATGAAGTAAAACCTTATTTTTTAGGTATTAGATAAGAAATCTCTTGCGCGGAGTACTGTTATTGCGAATATGGAAGAATTTGAGAGGAAAAGAAGACTGAATACAAGGCAGACTAAATTGGTAAGAAACCAGTATTCATTTTACTAATATTATATACTAGAAGTAAAGTGCGAACCTAAGTTTCAAGTTAAAGATGAATTAAGTTGAAGATGTAAGACTCGTTATCAGCCTCAGTTCAGTTTGTTGGACAACAAACTTAACAATTTGTTGACAGGCCCTTCAAAATTCGTTGCCATTAAATTATAATTACTAGTGATATTATAAAGGAAACCTATACTTGTGTATAAAACCTTACATTTACAGTTTAAAAACAAACAAACATTGTAAACATTGAAATATGTGTTAACTAGATAAGAACGAAACTTTGTGATTTAAAGAAGAAAACTTGAAAGAATACAAAATTGAAACTGGCGAATGCACAGAATGTGCAAGCTATAATCCCTACCGACTAATATTGGCGGGAAGAGAGAGAAAAAAAGTCTTAAATGGGCCCCCCATTGTCAAAGAAGCATTTGGGTGTCACTGATACTGTTTTGGGTCACGCCTGACGCGGGACCATCAGGCTCACGACCTGCTCGTGTCTTTATTTAATGACACAAGGGTTGTTTTTACAGAGGGAGCTACTAGGTTGTGAAGAGGGAGTGAACGTTCTAGTCATAAACGACGAGGTGTGTTTGGAGTACGACTTCGAAGAGCATCGCCCCGTCGTCACCATACACCCTTTCTTCACCAAAGTTATGAAGGCGCATCAGGTTAGTTGCATGTGCCAATGAAAGGGATTATAAAAAAAAGTTAAAAATATTGTAATCTAGGCTCTGAAACTAGGTTTGATGATAATGTCATTAAAAAGTGTAAGTGATAGAATTATAGAATAAACTGAAAACATCCTTTGTATATTTTATGGCCGTTTTCAATATTCTACCTATCAATCGATTTGACTACTAGAGATTTATACAGGATGCCCATTTAATCAGTCGAATCCTTGTAGGGGAGCAATCAGACCATGATTTTGAGACGATTTTATTTTTAAAATATAAGGGTTAATCGATGTGGGAAATAGAGTTGGTGGCGTAAAATTGGATAAATTTGAAATAAAAGTCTAAGTAAAGTGAAAGTGAATATGGCCAACGGTATTAGTATAATACAACTGTGGAACTTTACACATATCGTCACCGTAAAGACAGATGTCTTTTTGCGTCCATAATATTACGGTCGCTATATGACGGCATCCTAGGAAATCAGAGCTCAAGGGCACGAGCAGACAAGTGCCGAAACCTTTGACCTTGTCCAGAAAGGGCGAATTCGCCGCGATACTCTATTGCGTATAACGTGCGACCGTTGCACCCAGAAGGAGCGTACTAGCGCGCGAGCATTTGGCGAAAATGTTGGCGGCCAATTTCCATTGATATATGACTCGCTCTGAAGTTTGCGCGTAAATCGGATGCAACGAGGCGTCGAGAGTGAGAGAAACCATTCACGGCGAATTGGGCCTTTCTGGTCAAGGTCTTACTTTTATACTATGTGTAAAATTGCATATAAAACAAACGTATTATAAACTTTAACATGGTGTATAGTATATTAGTCGCAGCACCTTACCTCCCATATCAAGTTTATAAATAATTAATTATTAATTGGCAATTTGAAAAGAGTGGCCGTGAGTTTTTATTGCCAGATTCTTTTCTCCGGCTTTATCTATTGTTTGCGAACTTGGCATTACATGTACCTACACGTAGAATCCCAACATATAACAAGAGTTGTTTTGCATCCTAAGTGAATAAAGAATTTTGATTTTATTTAAAAAAAGGCTCAAAGCTTTTTTCTTTTGGAGAGGTGTTATTATTCAATAGATGAATTTGGTTGTGTTAATGATAATATATAAAGTTGACATAAATAATAAATATTTAAAATTGTGACAATTAATTATATTTTTTTTTTGTATGTGCAACTATTTATCTTTAATTCTATTATTGTTATTACTTTTTAATTTGACATACCTACTCAGAATTTTAATTTTTAATCATATCGGAAACCAATTTTATGTTTGACTTTTTTGTGTTTTTTTTTACTATGATTATTTTATTATTATTATTTTTACATTCAGACACAATTGTATAATTGTTTATTGAATAAATGAATTGAAATTGAATTGTGACGATGATGAACGTAAATGTGTATTTCGTACTTAGTATGAAGGCGTGAAGTTCATGTGGGACGCGTGCTTCGAGAGCCTGTCGGACATGGAGGCGGGCCACGGCGGGGGCGGCTGCATCCTCGCGCACTGCATGGGGCTCGGCAAGACGCTGCAGGTCCTCGCGCTCTTGCACACGGTACGTTCACATACACAGGACACCAACCTATATTATATACTAGCTTTCGCCCGCGGCTCCGCTCGAGTGGATGTCGGGAACCGCTAGATGGCGTTAAAGAAACTGGATTTTGAGATTTTTTGACAAACAATTTTTTAATTTTTAGTAAAAATATTTTTTTTTTTATAAAATGTATCCTATGTTACTCTAATACCTCCAAGAATATGTGTACAAAATTTCATGATGATCGGTTGAGTAGATTTCACGTGAAAGCGTAACAAACAAACTTACATTCACATTCATATATTAGTAGGTATATATACGCCGTTATAACTATAAGACTGCCTCTGTGGCGCGGCGGCAGTGTAGCCGACTGCTACGCAAGAGGTCGTGGGTTCGATCCCCACCCAGGATAAAACTTTGTGTGATGAACACGATGGTTTATTCTGTGTCTGGGTGTTATTTATCTATAATATGTATGTATTTAGAAATATATAAATATGTTTACCAATTGTCTAGTTGCCATAGTACAAGCTCTGCTTAGTTTGGGATCAGATGACGCTGTGTGAGTTATCCCACAATAGTATTATTATTATTTATTATACCAGAATTAACTACCTTAAAATTGCTTCCCGCTTGTGACAACGGCAGGTGCGACCTGGTCGAAATGTCAAGTAATTTTAAGGTAAATATGCGCGTTAATTCCCGTATAGTAAATAGTTATAATCATGCATGATTGTTGTTAGACACAAAAGTTTAAATCTATACTAATATTATAATGCGGAAGTTTGTTTGTTTGTTTGTTTAAACGCGCTAATCTCAGGAACTACTGGTCCGATTTGAAAAAATCTTTTTTTGTTGGATAGCCCATTTATCGAGGAAGGCTATAGGCTATAACATCGCGCTATGACTAATAGGAGCAGAGTAGCGACGAGAAATGTTGCAAAAACGGGCAAAATTTACGCATACGAAGTTGCGCGGGACAGCTAGTTAAACATAATGTCACACACTATCTCATGCTGTCACTGTCCTTTTAACGTGAATTTTGGAAAATATAAAACTATAGTGATATGTTTTGGTGTCAGGTGCTGACCCACCCGCGCGTGGGCATGCACCGCGTGCTGGTGTGCTGCCCGCTGTCCACCGTGCTCAACTGGGTCGACGAGATACACAAGTGGATCGGACCCGTCACCAACCAGATCAAGGTATAGTATAGTACGAGATCCGGTCTAAGAAATATATACCCTCGTCTAACAAAGATTATATGATCGATATGTCCAGATTGATAAATCAACGGCAACCCATATTGTTGGGATTTATAAATGTAGACAATATTCAAATTATAATCTTTGTTGGGATTCAATTAATAACAGATGAAGGTAATAATATAAATGCTGTAAAAAATATTTGTCAGTATCTGTGTTAGTTGCAAATTAACTTTTAAATGGATGTAAAATGTGGTGTTCATTTATGTTATTTTTACTTTTACAAGCAACGGAAAATAAAAAGGAAACTGCAGGTATGAACTACAATGGGGTATATGACTACAATAACAATTATTTATTTTATAACAATTCAGCAATAGCACATCTTTAAAAATATTCTGAAAAACAAAGTTTGTCCACAATTTACAGGGTTCATCTATACTAATATTATAAAGCTGAAGAGTTTTTTCGTTTGTTTGTTTGAACGCGATAGTCTCAGTTACTAGTGATTCGAATTGAAAAAAATATTTATTGTTTCAAAAACGGGGAAAATGGACGCAAACGAAGTTGCGCGGGTCAGCTAGTAAATTATATAATTTTCGAAACAAGCTCAAACTCAAATCATATGGCCATAGAAAAGATTGGCGTCACAGATTTGTATTTCATACAAATTTGTACTGAACATATGGTTTTGACGTACGTAAAAACATACTAATTTGACTTGTCAGTCATCTACCCTACCCTATAATTTTTTTTTGTTCCACTAATATGGTGAACGAGCGTATGGCCTGGCTGTTGGTCAGAAATAATGCAGTAGTAAGAGAATATTTCCTTAAAACAATAATTCTAAAGGAAACCATAAACACAGAGACAGCACAAAATTGAACAATCTCTGGAAAGAAACAACGCGACTGTGCAGTAAGACTCTTTTCACACTTTCCGGTTTCGGACGGATGCCGGAACATGTGAAAGCTATCGTACATCGCCATACACTTCGCACCGGATCCGGATTGAAACCGGAACGTAAGAAAAGGATTAGTTCCTTACCTGTCTCTTTTCTGTAGTTCTGTATTGACAATCATGTCAACTTTATTCATTGTCTGTTTTGACATGGACCTATCAGATTTCTAGAAAGAGACAACTACTTGTCACACTATTGTTTTGTCTCTCTCACACTTTGCAGCCTTTATTTACTTCATACATAAGAGAATGCTCAGTCCAGTGTCTGTGTCTATGAAGAATAAAACATCCAAAAATGAACGAGAGTCAACAAGATTTATTTTTTATGTTCCATTTCAACACAGGTATTCGAACTATCAAAATTAAAGAAGACCTACGAACGCGCATACCAGCTTGAAGACTGGTATAACGGCGGAGGGATCTTTATCATTGGTTACGAACTGTTCCGTAGCTTATCTACGTTAGACCCTTTCCTTGATGACGTCAGACCGACGATAGTGAACAAAATCCGTACTGCACTACTCGATCCCGGGCCGGATATAATCGTATGTGACGAAGGACATTTACTCAAAAATGATTGTTCGGTGCTGGCTGTGTCTATGAGCCGAGTTGTTACTAAGAGAAGGATTGTGTTGACTGGCACCCCTATGCAGAATAACTTGAGGGAGTATTACTGTATGGTGAACTTTGTGAAGCCTAATTTATTAGGAACGTATGCTGAGTATTCTAATAGGTGAGTTGATATTTTCATAAGATCTATGTTATAGCTATTTATGATTATAAGGGTGAATGGTAATTATGTTCTTGGAAACAACATTTGTACTTAACTATCAGTCACCCTTGTACTATGCGTTTCAAATGAGAAGATAATCGCGATCGCGTCAACTTCACTCTGTACTTGTCAAAATTGTACCGCTAGCAACAAAAACTCTCAAGTCGGGTAAAGTACGTATGTGTATTATGGTAATGGGACGGACGTAATATTTATTTTCTTTGAACTATGTAGGTACCTACCTAACATTTTTTTTTGTTATAATATTATTAGTATTCTTTATTATTCAATAAACACGAAACAGAAATAAATAAATAGGCAAAATATTAGAATATTCTACACTTTAGTGGCCTTTCAGTCAGACGTAATATTTTTTTAGCTAAAACATAATAAATAGTAAAATACAGTGCATATAAATAGTTCATTAGAGTAGGTATGTACTTCTGTGTAATACTAATGACACCTTTTTACGAATAATTTTATTGCTGACCTTACGTTACACAATGAAGTTGCAGTCGTATTGCGAAACAAAATATCATCATGACAGTTATCAACTCATTTGAAACGCATAGTATATAGAGTGAGTTTTCCGATGAATCATGAAGACTTTAAACAAATTCGCTGTCTGGAAAATGAATTGCACTGCACTATGCATAGCATATGTGCCAATTTAATCACTGCCATTGTAAAATAGTCTCTATTATTCCTGCACAGATTCGAAAATCCAATTATGAATGGACAACACAGAGACTCTCGAGAGGAAGACATAAAACTAATGAAAGCTCGAACACATATCTTACACAAAGTATTAGAAGGATGTTTACAAAGGCAAGAGGCGTCAGTACTGTACCCTTACTTGCCAAAGAAGCACGAATACACAGTGTTTATAACTCTAACGAAGTGCCAGTGGGATTTGTATAAGCATTATATGAAGCATTACAGCAAACAAATGAAACAAAATAGTATTCTAAAGGATTTTCATATTCTACAAAAGATTTGGTCGCATCCCCAAGTGTTGCACAACTTCCAAACCAAGTTTCGGGAAAATAAGAATAAAGTTAAAAGTAAGTTTTTAAATTATTTTATATACTGTTTTTCAAATAACATTGCCTGTTCTAGTGGTTAGTGACCCTGACTGCTAAGCTGGAGGTCGTGGGTTCAATCCCCATTAAGGATAAAACTTTATGTGATGAGCATGATGATTTATTCTGTGTCTGGGTGTAATTTATCTATAATATGTATGTATTTAAAAATATATAAGTATGTATATCAGTTGTCTGGTTGCCATAGTACAAGCTCTGCTTAGTTTGGGATCAGATGACGTTGTGTGAGTTGTCCCAAGATAAATATTAATATCCCAAGATATTTAAGTTATTCACAGCTAAAGCACATACATATTAAGACATACATTTATTGACTTCATACAGTCACCAATTACGGGTACACCAACATTTTTAGTTTATAAAAGACAATATTTTAAAAGTAAAAAAAAAAAAAATGAAATAGATGACTTAAGTAATTATACAATGGTATCATATGTGTAACTACTAGTAATAGTGAGACAAGTCCTTCGAAGTAGCGCAAAACGCCGACACGCGGCGACTTATATGTGCGTAGTCCTATCTGCCATTGTGACAATAAGAATTAGGAGTAGTTTATAAAAAAAATATACCATCCACATCAAGTCATTTTTTGGGATATGGCCGCCAGACGTCATATATTTTCTGTTGAACAAAAAAATGAGTAAAATTTGAAATGACGATGAGTGATAGTATGCCAATTTGAGTATTTGGCCGTAAGTCTCTTTTTAATGAAATTGTGTTGTATGTAGGCTGCAGTCACCCGTTTGAAATGCGCCGGGCAGACGTGCAAGCGCGCACGTCTGCCCAAATGCACTAGTGTGGTAGTTGCGTGCGGACATGCCAAAGTTTCTGGATGCTCTTCTCCCTTTAGATTGACACTGACAAGTTATATAGGTTTAATCTGACAAAAAAATTATTATATTTATATATATTTTTTTTAATTTTTGTAGTATAAGTGGCTGAAATGACAACTGAGGTTGTCATTCGTTCTTCATACACTTCTGCCGCTAGATTCCACAATTTTTTTTTTCAAGTGTTTATTTAACCTCATTTAACATATTCCCTTGCCCATTTAACCTGTAATCATGATCTCATTTAAGGTATTAAGAAAAAATAAATAATAAAGTGTATAAAGCAAAGAAGATGCTGATGTTGTCCAGCGTTCCTCGTAATTTGGTCAATTTTGAAAAGTTTATAAAAAACCTATTTATTGGGAAATTCTATGTGGTTTAGACAGATATAATATAATTATAATAACTTACGGAAACTTTCGGCATGACCCTCGTATAGTTGTGCTGTTGAACCGTGCCGCGACGTCAAACGCCCTCTGTGCAGCGCTGCCCAAGCGTGCGCATCACTACATAGTATAAAACAAAGTCGCTTTTTCTCTGTCCCTATATCCCTATGTATGCTTAAATCTTTAAAACTACGCAACGGATTTTGATGCGGCTTAATAGATAGAGTGATTGTAGAGGAAGGTTTATATGTATAATAACATCCATATATTTTATACCCGTGCGAAGCCGGAGCGGGCCGCTAGTTTGCAATAAAACGCTTCTAAAACTCGTTGCACAGTCCGCTGCTTAAACGCACGCTGCTCGACATCCAGCGACGTGACTGTGAAACCAATCTTACCCTCTCTTTTTCCTCGTCTCTCTCCCTCACACATTAATATTTTTGTCATTAATATTCTTAGTGGAAAAGCTAGAAGACGACCTAGCCACGGAAGACCAGGAGGACATAAAGGATGGATTAGCGACGGAACTGTGGTGGCTGCAGTACCTAGACGATGGCGATATGTTAGACTCGCTCGAGACGTCCAACAAGTTCGTCGTTGTCTTCAGGATACTCGACGAGTGTGTCGCTCTGGGTGATAAAGTGTGAGTTGTTATCTTATTTATTTATACATAGTAAAGAAAATACACTACTGCATAGAGGCAAAGGGTTAAAACAATTCTGAGGTGACCTAATACAAAAATATATCTTGCTGAACATGATTCTTTGTACCTATAATACTAAGTAACTACAATCTAAAGGGAAGCCGCAAGTAATGGTGTTCTAAGAACCCTTCGCCACTGCTACTGCATTGGAAGTTATTTCAATATAATATCATTTAAACTAAAACAGAAACACCTGACATCATAACAGTCTTAAAAACATTGTTAGGGTTGCTATACATATAAGCGGGCCGCTATTAATCGGCATAGCCAGGCGGTAAAATCGAATATTATGTACAAAAAAAGCCGCTCGGCTTTACCGCACATTGATTGAAGCCGAACATAGCGTAGTAATTCCTTTGAGTCGACTTACGGCCGGTCTCAATAATGTAACTATCGATAGATTTGGCTACTAGAGGTATATATTTGACATACGCTCCATACAGAATGTCAAAATTCTACCTCTAGTAGATAAAACGAACGATAGGTAGATTATTGAGACCGGCCGTTAGTTGTTTAACAAATACTGCCGAACCGACAATGCCAACCCGCTTACGTGTATAGCAATCCTAACTTTATGTAAGTATGTAGTTATAAAATGGTTTTAGTAATTTTTTTTTTTTTTTTTTTTTTTTTGACTTGCAATGTTTACACAGTTGGCTTATACAATAGTCTAAGATCCGGTCTAAGAAATATATACCCTCATCTGTTATTCAATCGTGACAAAAGTTTTTATATTACATATTGTCTAGATTGATAAATCTCAAATGGGTTGCCTAGCTAAATCACGTGTCTTTTTTGTAAACTGGAATTATTAATATACACACAGCAATTTAATTGTTTATTTTTTTTGTAATGAAATTAAAGATTATATAAAGTTATTTAACAATACATATTAGTAAAAAAATAATCATAAAAAAACAGTTCTCACTCACCGAGAGTACCATACAAACTGGTTTTTTCTTGTGATGTAACTACAATTTAATGGTTTTTAGTTTTTTTTTCCCTTTATTTATGCTTTATGTCATTGCTGCAATTAAATTGTTTTTTTTAATGAAATTAAAGATTATATAAAGTTATTTAGCAATACATATTAGTAAAAAAAATAATCATAAAAAAAAACAGTTCTCACTCACCGAGAGTACCATACAAACTGGTTTTTTCTTGTGATGTAACAACAATTTAATGGTTTTTAGTTTTTTTTCCCTTTATTTATGCTTTATGTCATTGCTTTTTTGGAAAATTTCATGATTGTAGATCAACAGGACCTTTACGTTTTGATTCACCGTTTTGGTACATGATTTAGCTAGGCAACCTATTTGCAATTTATCAATCTACTATGCGTTTCAAATGAGAAGATAATCGCGACCGCGACAACTTCACTCTGTACTTGTCAAAATCTTACCGCTAGCAATTAAAACTCCCAAGTCGGGTAAAATACGCATGTGTATGATATTAGAACGGACGTATTGACGTGACAACGTCTTATAATTCGATGAAGCCGGCTGAACGCACGAAAAAACATGACTCATGAGGCGTTACCTCGCTCTGAGGCGTTCCATCGAAGTGCAAGCGAGAGCGCGGAACGAGCGACAAAGAGGCACAATCGGCCTCCGCGTTCGGCAGGAAACCATTCTATCAGTATTTTCTTATGACGTTGTCACGTTCAACTATCGTAAGTAAACCGACTTTACAGACAACCGATTTTTTTTTTATTTATTTGCTTTGAACTATGTACCTACTTAATATTTTTCTTTATTATAATATTAATATTATTCTTTATTATTTAATAAACACCAAACAAAAATAAGTCTTAAAATATAAGTCTTTCAGTCAGTCGTGATATTTTTTTAACTAAAACTTAACTATATTAGTAAATAGTAAAATACAGTGCTTATTTAAAGTTCATTAGAGTAGGTAGGCAGTTCTGTGTAATACTAATGACACCTTTTTACGAATCATTTTATTGCTGACCTTACCTCATACAATGAAGTAGCAGTCGATATGCGAATCAAAATGTCATTATGACAGTTATCAACTCATTTGAAACGTATGTCAGGATCAAATAACAGATAAGTGTGTATATTTGTTAGTCCGGATCTCGTACTACAAGTTTCATTACAACTGGACACTATAATATCAGAAATGTTTACTTTGCAGGTTAATATTCTCAACGTCACTGTTCTGCTTGGACGTGTTAGAATACTTCCTAAAGAAGATAAACAAGTGGAGTTTAGGGCACGAGTACTACAGGCTGGACGGCTCAGTGCCGCCCGAGGTGCGCCAGAAGTGGTGTCGCGAGTTCAACGCTGATAATAATGTCAATACCAAGTGAGTGTAACGTGGCTTTTGCTTTACTGGTATCTATCTTAATCTTAACTAACATTATAAATGCGAAAATTAATTTATTTGTTATCTTTTCACTTCTAACTTCTTCTTGCGTAAAGTAAATGTTAGCCGTTACTGAATTTTGAACCTTAATATAAGAATATAAGAGACTTTATCTACATAACCGACATCCACGCGATTGGATCAGTGGACGAGAGCTAGAACATTACATATTTTTGATTAGTCAAAAGAATGTCGTATTGGATTTAGTACTTAAATAAAACTATCATTTTATATTTTTTTGTAAACACATACTATATTATTACTTACTAGCTGCTATGTGTTAATCCAGGGTGTCAGCTTACTTCATACCAGATTTTATTTAAATCGCTCCAGCCGTTCAGACGTGAAGAAGTAACAAACATACACTCACAAACTTTCGCCTTTATAATATTAGAGTGATAGTCACTAGTTCCTGATTCCCGTGTATCACTATGGATATGGTCTGCCTGCATACCACAATTTATCACACTGGTTCCATCCAGTTGGATGACTAACAAATATCTAAATTTTCTAATTTATAATCCACCTTGTAGATTTTTTATATGTACTTATTTGGTTTGACAATCTCTACAGATCACTAAAATATGTTGCCTGACATATTGGTCTAGTTGTCAGTGACCTTGCTAAGCCTGAGGATGTGGGTTCGATCCTAACTCAGTATAAAATTTTGTGTGGCAGCACGATGGTATGGTGTAAATATGTTTATCAGTTGTCTGGATGCCATAGTATGGACTCTGCCTAGTTTGGGATTATATGTGTGTGACTGTGCATCGGTCTCGCAATCGTGAGGGCGCGGGTTCGAATCCTACCCATTATACTACCGACGTGAACCCACTCCTAACAAGCCATTGAGTTTAACTGGAGGGGTTAACAGGATTGCTAGTAATGTGGGACCAAAATCACACATTGCTAGTTATCTTTAAAAAAAAAATATAATAATGGACTCACCGATATGGATTACGGCGGCGAATCTCACCAGAACTAGCCAACTACGCAGGAGATATTATAGTACACAGGTGTATGTGCAGACACAAGTGCACTCTATTCTCTCAATCTCATAGTCCGATGTGACGGAAATCTGACACGGCTGGAGAGAGATCGGGCGCAGGACCGACGGCTTAACGTATTCTCCGAGGCACGGAAGGGTGTGACATTATTCGAAAACGGTCACCCATCAGATAGTGGCAAAGTTAATTAGCCTCGCAGATATTTATGTATCAACTCATGTCCCACTGCTTAGCACGAGTCTTTCCAATATAACCTACTTATATTGCCATATTCGCACCGTGTGGCGATCGCAGTCGCAGCTTTAAAGTACTCCGAGGACGCTGCTGCCTCCTCCGGTGTGACATCCCTTAGTCGCCTTGACGACACCCACTGGAAGAGATGGGGTGGTACCAGTAGCGAAGGGTTAAAAAAATCTAAGCTAACCCGACACCGTATATCTATCTTAGTGGACACGGTTCTTTGAACCTAAAGATTAAGTAACTACAATTAATAAATAATAATGTCTTGGGACAACTCACACAACGCTATCTGATCCCAAACTAAGCAGAGCTTGTACTATGGAAACCAGACAACTGATAAACATACTTGTATATTTCTAAATACATACATATTATAGATAAATAACACCCAGACACAGAATAAACCATCGTGCTCATCACACAAAGATTTATACAGGGTGGGGATCGAACTCACGACCTCTTGCGTAGCAGTCGGATACACTCCCACCGCGCCACAGAGGCAGTCAAATTTAAAGGGAAGCCAAAAACAACGGTGTTCTCATGACCCTCCGCCACTGGGTGGTACTATTCTTAAGCCGGTACCACACGGCATCTCACGCGCAGATATCTCGATATAAATCAAACCTTTTTTCTCTTAATCGTCAGACTATTCCTGGTGTCGACCCGCGCCGGCTGCCTGGGCCTGAACATGACGGCCGCCAACCGCGTCATCATCATGGACACCTCGTGGAACCCCGCGCACGACATACAGAGCATATTCCGTGTGTACCGCTTCGGGCAGAAGAAGGACTGCTTCATATACAGACTTGTTGCTATGGTGAGTTCGCTAAACACTTTTATATCCCATTTTTGATTTTGTATTATATGGGTATTGGAGTTCAAAATAAGTTGAAAATTGTTAATCCAAACTAAAATTAATATAAAAGTAACTCGCTCTGTCTGTTACGTTTTTAGGGTTAAATCGTTGAACCAATTTAGATGAAATTTGGTATGCAGTGGAGATAAAACTAGCCTTTCGCGGAGAAAAAGATAGTTTTTATCGCGATTAGCGATACCCACGCGATCGGAGCTGCGGGTGAAAACTAGTGTATGTTTAATTGTTAGCACCTGGATGACCGAGCTTCGCTCAATATATTTTTTTAATCGTAGTTTTCTAAATATGAAACCTAGCTAGATCGATTTATCGCCCCCGAAACCCCCTGCATACTAAATTTCATGAAAGTCGTTGGAGCCGTTGTCGAGTTTCAGATTATTCTTATATATAAAATTCTCGTGTCACAATGTTAGTTACCATACTCCTCCGAAACGGCTTGACCGATTTTTATGAAATTTATATGCATATTCAGTAGGAGTACTGAGAATCGGCTACTATCTATTTTTCATACCCCTAAGAGTTTGTTTGTTTGTTTGAACGTAAAAAACGTAAAAATATTTTATAGTTGGATAGCCCATTTATCGAGGAAGGCTATAGGTTATAACATTACGCTACGACCAATAGGAGCGGAGCAACAATGAAAAATGTTATAAAAAAAAAGAAAGAAAAAAGGGAAAATTTACGCAGTCGAGGTTGCGCGGGTCAGCTAGTATATATATAGGTACTAGCTGACCCGCGCAACTTCGTCTGCCTAAATTTTCCCTTTTTTTTTACAACATTTTTCATTGCTGCTCCGCTCCTATTGGTCGTAGCGTGATGTTATAACCTATAGCCTTCCTCGATAAATGGGCTATCTAACAGTAAAAGGATTTTTTAATTAGGACCCGTAGTTCCTGAGATTATCGCGTTCAAACAAACAAACAAACTCTTAGGGGGATGAAAAATAGATGTTGTCAGACCTACCCAATATGCACACAAAATTTCATCAAAATCGGTCAAGCCGTTTCGGAGGAGTATGGCAACGAAAACTGTGACACGAGAATTTTATATATTAGATATACATACAAGAATTGGTCATTTAAAGGTATAAGATGTTTCTATTTTTAGGGAGGCTTCTAACTTGTTCTATAGTCAAAATAGCTCTCCACTATACCTCATTAGTTTTGTTATAATTTATTGATAACTTAAAACAAATAAATGTGCATCATAATTATTTATTCCATCTCTCCCCATTTCCAGTTACCATGTATAAGGTTAAATAAGGCTCTTTGTACACAGGGTACTATGGAACAGAAAATCTACGAGCGCTCCGTCACTAAGCAGGCCGTAGCGTGTCGCGTGGTCGACGAACAACAGATTGATCGACATTACAACAGTGCGGAACTTACTGAATTGTATAGGTAAGTGATCATCTTTATTTATACTGTGTGTTACAAAATTCCCTATGAAAAATAAAATAAAGAATGTATTTATTTAACCGAAAAAAGTGCCCACCCAATAACCTGTCACGTCACTGTACCACCTGTACGTCTATACGCTAGTATATATTCTAAGTCTATGGTAATTGCCATGGGCGTAACGTGGGGGAGGCGGGGGGGGGGGGGGGGGGGGGCTGTAAACCGAATGCCTAAGTACATAAGCCCACAGTTTTCGATAAAATGTAAACATACATTCCACTATAACTAAGTAAAGGTCCAGGTAAAATATTGTTATTAACTTAATGCGGGCTTGAAATACAGAAAGGGAAGGGCGATGTTACCCCGATTCTATTTTTTTTTCTAACCGGCCCAAAAATTAGCCCCCTCTTAAAAATCTACTGCGCGAGTTTTAAAACAAGGTCTGCACTAGCGAACTTTGACGATATTGGTCAATTGCTGGGCAGGTTCGGTTCTAGAGGGGGCAAGGTAGGGTACCTTGCCCCACTAGAACCGAATCTGCCTAGCATACCGAACCCGCCCCGAAGGCAACGACAGGAGGCGTCAAACACGCTGCAATACGATTTATTTAAACACATGAAATATTTCGATGTACGCAGTGCGTAGGTACCTAGGTCGCAGCTTGGGCTCTTACAGTTAGTTTCTCTATCTGTTTTTGTACTTTTGTTCTGCCTATTCACGAAGTGGTTACAGTTACGCGCCACCCGCCCCTACAATGGCATTTTGGTTCCACTCGTGCAATTTACTCTGCGTCGCCCGTTCGTCTATATTCGTCGAAGACACGCTGTGTCCCTCCCCTCAGCTCGCGCAGTAACATCTATGTTTACGTTGCGGTCCTCTGTTCGCAGAGGCTTCTCAGATAGGGCTGGAACTCGTTGTCCACGCATTGACTTAATTTCGTAGTCAGAGTTGCTGCTTTTAAATTCTCTCTTTGCCTCTCTTCTCACGCAGTGAATTTTAAGAATGCGCTTTTTTGTGCGGCTCCCTCATCTGCTTAAAGTTCACACTATGTTCCCCAGCTCTAGGCCTTGCTGTTCCTGATTGCTCAGAGGCTTTTACTATTGCGCTGCGTCTCTCAGTCTACGCAGTGACTTTGGGTTTCCCACTCGTGCAGTGGCTTCTACGTTTGTTTTTAAAGGTACAGTTACTAAACTGTACCCGTATCCTCACGCAGTGACACTTTAAATTGCTCTGCAGTTGCAGTTTTCGCGAGTTGGACCCTGTTTCCGAAGTGTTGCTTTTAAAACGTTGTTGTTTCCTCCAACTCACGCAGTGGATTCAAAATAAATATACGCTGCGCTTCTCTCCGCTCGCAGTGACAAGTTAAAGCCGTTATATGCTATTTGACTGCGACAGATACATAACCTCGTTCGTCGGGATATTGTTATAAAAACTGGCCTCACGCTTTGCTCCATTCGGACCACAATTGGGCAATCGGTAGAATACACTTTGTCCTTTACATTACCCCACAAAAAAAGTCTAATGGTGTGGTCTGGAGAACAAACAGGCCATGGCACAGATCCTCCACGGCCTGTCCATACTCGCGTGAAGCGAGCGTTAATATGTTGTCGCACTTCACGAGCAAAATGCGCCGGCGCTCCGCCGTGTTATCACACCAAATAGCTTGGGCTTTCAAAATGTCTCTATAACTGAAAAGTCGTCCACTACAAATGATTCATTCCGAATCTTGCTGCGGCTCGTCTCGTATTGGTAGTTGGTTCGTCTTCGAAATGATGTAATATCAATTCGGCCGCCTGGGATCGGCAGTAGTCGGACGTCCGCCACAACCAGAATGATGAAACAACGTCTTGCCATATCCACGAAGTATTGATACGAAGGGAAGCTTCGCTGTTCAACAGGTGGTCTGCCGTCAATAAACCAATTTTACGATACAATAAACGATACAATTCGCAAGCACGGTTTAAATTTTTGTCTTCATGGCCTACATATAATATATATTTCATAATACTCCGAGTTAGAGTACATGCTCATATTTCTCAATTTTAGACAAATTGGTAGCAAAGAGTAGTAGTATAAGTTGATGACGATTTATTGAGATGACTTTTAATTGACATCATATTTTTTCTTGTCTTTTATGACGCCAGTATTTAAAACGTACTGCCGCTAAGTTAAGTTCCCTATAGTAACCGTCGTTCTTCGGTGAAGAAACGTGGCGGCCATTTAGCTGAAGCTGTATTCAGTCATAACTCCTCAGTTAAAATTTTGTACTGCCACTTAGTTAAGTTTTCTATAGTATGACTTACTTCTCGCATTTTTAATATTCGGCTTTATAAAGCATATTTTGCTGTTTTCTAAAAAATAGAGGATGTCGACGGCCTGCCGCTCCTCAGATTATCTTCACCGCTCTGTGTGGCTCATCTACAGTATTCGCTTTACATTACACTCTCGCTAGTATGCCGTATTCGCGTTATATTACACGATAGATTACATTCGTTTGGACGCGGATTTAAGGGGGCCCCATTTACGATCCATCCATCAATACAAATGGAGTGGACATCGTTCGAGTTTGGAATTCCAAACTGACGTTCGTCCAGTCCAAATGGACGTATATCACACCACGCCCTTTGGAAGGCATCCATATTGTTAGTGAGTGAAGTCTATAGTAATTGTCTTTGGTTTATCCTTTCGTCTAGCTTATAAAGAGACTCGCATTCGACCTTCGCTTGCTGCGCATACTGTCAAATCACGGTTACCATAGTCACGAAAGAGAAAGACGGTTTCGCAAAACGTCAAATTTGTTCTCTTTACTTCTTCTGAAGCAAATTTATAGCGTTTACAGCAGTCTTTAGTATAACTTTCTTGCGTCCGTTCAAATGGAAGACGTACATAGTAATGGAACACGTCCAAATGGAAATATAGTCAATGGCGCCATAATTTAACGTACATCCATTCGAAATGGACGTATCTTCGGCCACCTTGTGGTGTATATTGGCAGTACAAGGTGTGGTGTGGTTGCCGTAGGTACGACGACGTGGGCTCGACCGTGGCGGGCGGCGTGGCGGTGGGCGTGTCGGACGTGGCGCTGCTGCGCGTGGCGCGCGAGACCGCGCTGCACGCCGTGCACGAGCACGACTCGCTGCTGCGCTCGTCCGAGCAGGGCCTGCCCGAGCACGAGCGCGCCGCCGCCTGGATGCAGTTCCAGCAGGAGCAGACGCACAAACGTACCTACCTCACTTTGTACCTCGCCGCCGCACGACTCCATCTCCTGTCACGAATCTATAATGTATCTTTAACTTTTTACAGAAATGGAGAATAAACTAATTGCGAACATACCGAAATTATCATTGAAGCGGCTCGAGGGAAACAACTACGTGAAGGCCGATGTCGACGATGTGAAGCAAGAGATCAAAACTGAGGAGACGAGCGATGACTTCGTACCACCCGCTGAAACAAAAAATAAGAGAGGCAGGAAAATTAAAAAGCTTGTAATAGAATTGCCGCCCAAAGCCAGCACCAGCACATTCGTACCGAATACGGCACCCAGAGCGTCTAAACGGCACAAAGAGACACCCGGCACTAGTAGAGATCGGACTAATTATACGTATGACGAAAACCTAGAAGATGAAACGATTGTTGAGCAAATAACAGAGATTTTAATCCAACATAACTTCCAAAATAAGGACGGTAGAACTGACGTCGCGGGTCTAGTGTCTAACGTTAGAAGAATTGTTAACCAGGGATATATTTATAAAAGTGAGGGTATCGACGACCTAACGATGAGCATCGCAAAGGTTTTATTATCCAAGCGAATGTCCTTGCCTGCGGCGACCGGCATTATGTGCGAGTCTATCAACAAATCTTCTGCCCCTGACGTCCCACAGGAAGAACCGGAAAGTATTCTTAGCACCCCGACCCCTACTTATCAAACCGGGGACAGTAGAAAAAAGCGGAAAGCGGCCATAGCCGCTGAAAAGCATATCGATTCTATATCTCAAGATATAATCATCAACCTGGACGATGAAATAGATACTACAGATAAGGATTTCGTTCCCGATCGAACATATAGAAAAAGAAATTCAAAAGAGGTACCTGATAGATCAATACGAACAACAAATTCAACAAAAACTCTATATAGTTCAGATAGTAGTAGCAATATAATAAATGATTCAAACGAACTGGAATCCGCGATAGCCAAATCCGTGTTAAAACCAAAACCTGGACCGAAATCCTTTAAAGATTTGATAAGTAGTAGATATAAAGAGTTAACTACTAAGAAGGCCGAAGCATTACCGAGTTTTGATGAACCGGATGACAGAAGTATATCGTTGAGCGATGAAGACGAGCCTTTATCGAATAAAGTTGTTTCTCGTGAGATATCTATAGAGCCTGCGATTCCTGCTCCTGCTGTATCTGCGGAAGACGAGGAAGCAGTGCCTTTGCCGCTGTCTTTGCTTACAAATAAGAACTTTATAAACATAGTAGCTCATACGTATTTGAACGGTAACCCGATGTTGGACGCGGACGCCGCGACGCTCGCCGCGCAGTACAGCACGTACAAGTCACTCAAAGAAGCTGAACAGACCGGCCGCGATATTGTCAGCGGACCCATCTATGATATTGCTGTAAAGGTGAGGATATTACATAATCTATAGAAATGATCTATTTTTTTTCGACTCAGTCCACAAATTCATAGGGGAGATTCAGTACCTGTAATACAATCGTTTTAAATTTAAATAATAAACAGACTTCATGGTCGATCTATCAATAAAAAAAAATATGTTTTATTAATTTTGTCAAGCGTATAATACCTAAACAAATCAAATAATAATCTTAAATTTATTCATTTTAACCGGTGCACGTTGTATAAAAATCAAAATTGTGTATGTAAAAGTACATAGCTATTTTTTTATTATTATTATTAATAATATATTCATTTCTTTCTCTCTCAGATGATACAATTTGTTAAGTCTATATAACATAGGCAACATAAACATTTACAGAGCGAAATCTTTAAGAGAAATGGAGTCTGTACTAGGTTCGAAACCTGTCTGACAGATCTCCAGGTTCTTATTATATGGGATGATTTTATGGATTTTTTTTTCATTGACTTACTCATTAAACTGCATGGGGTAAAACTGCGTGTACGCAGGTTTATCCCATGAAGTTTGTCGACTGAATTAAAAGTCATCTTGTATATGTCTGCCCTTACAGGTGATTGGCAAAAATTTATTCAAAAGAATGAACAGCAGTACTGCCTGTAAAACGGTACCAGTCGAGGAGGCGCACGTCACTGTAGAATTAAAGGAAAAGATGCGTGAAATGACTGAGGGGAAATCCAGAGGTCCTAAAAGAGATAAAAGAAAAAAAGAACGCGAGACAAAAGTCGACTCGTATAGTCAGAATTCGAACTTAAATGTAATAAATTCGCAGCAGACGTCTACAAACCCTTGTCCTAATGGCGGTGTGGTACCTGTTGGACTGTAAGTATACTTATACATATATTCTATACTCCGTTTGTTTTAGGTTAAGAAATAATATAAACACAAGTATAGGCTAGTCAAAATATAGCCCTTTTTCCTTGCAAAAAACATTAAATTTCGTACAAAATAAAACCTAACTTGACCTAAACCAGACGTGTATACGTCTGGTTTAGGTCAAGTTAGGTTTTATTTGCTTATCTCACGGAATTCCGAATCTGAATTCCTGGAACCGAATGTCAGATCAGAATGATCAGGAAACCGAACGTCTGCGGCCAGGCTTATATGTATTTTAAATCATCTTTACAACAGTAGAAACAGCTTTGCTGCTTGTTTCACCTACTTTGTCAGGTGCAGTTTTGATGTTATTTTGGCACATAGGAACGACACAGTATTTATAATTACCTTTCTCTGCTTTTCCATTGTAATAAACTGTTTTTATCACACACTTTTTTAACTTTTAGTAACTTTGTGAACCAAACACTTCTTTGTTGACATCGAACTTGTGTAATCTGACGTCACAGAATAAGTGCGCCAAAATGGCCGCGTTTGAGTTGCTCGAAAATGAGTGTTTTTTTTAGCTTAATGGTTTATAGTTTGGATGTGTTATATATCTATACTAATATTATAAAGCGGAAGAGTTTGTTTGTTCAAACGCGCTAATCTCAGGAACTACTGGTCTGATTGGAAAAAATCTTTTACTGTTGGATAGCCCATTTATCGAGGAAGGCTATAGGCTATATAACATCGCGCTACGACTAATAGGAGCGGAGTAGCGACGTGAAATGTTGCAAAAACGGGAAAAATTTACGCATACGAAGTTGCGCGGGACAGCTAGTAATGTATATATTTGTAATGTAGTAACTACTAGAAACATTTAAACAATAAAAAAAATACCGTTTATATTCTCACAGCTCAACTGTCACCAACCGATGACAAGGTTTTGTTGACATTATTGATTTTAAACTTTCGCGATTTTTATACATATTAGATATATTTCGGGACGCGATTAACGCGTGAATTATTTAAAGGTACGAACCATTTATTTACCTGACTTGCACCGCTAAAAGGTTCGTACCTCTAAATAATTCACTCTATTATGTCTCGAAATATATCTAATTTGTTGACATTATTCTTAAACCCAAAACGAATACTATTTAATATAATACTTACGACTAGAAGTTTACAATATCTAATATTAAATAATGATGTTTAGGATCAAGACAACGGGCAGTATGCAGTCTGAGGAGTTCGCTAGTGAATGTATCCTTCCGGACGACGACTTGCACATCGTCCCGCACGAGCTGCCGCCCCCCGCGCCCAGCGCCGCGGCCGCCCAACCGCCGCCCACCACACGCCCGCCCATTATACCAAAAAAACCAATCATTTTAAACCACATTCTGAATTCCAAAAAGAACCTCGCTTCCAAAAAATGTAACGTCATCAAAATAAACCAGGGAAAAATTGTAATGCCGGCCTCGGTAACGAGTGGTAATAGCCTATTAAGTCAACTGCCGGTGATGCCAGGGAAGGCTTTGTCGTATAATGACACAATTTGTTTAGATAGTGACGAGGACGAACCTGTCACACCGATCGCACCTAAAGTCACGCCGATCGCACCTAAAGTCACGCCGATCGCACCTAAAGTCACCCCGATCGCACCAAAAGTCACGCCGATCGCACCTAAAGTCACACCGATCGCACCTAAAGTCACGCCAGCCGTGGCTACTGCAACTTCGATCGCGACTAATGTCACTCCGATGGAAACCCAAGCGATTCCAATACAATGTAACTTAGCTCCCGTACCGATTTCGCTGTCGACGGTCTACCCGACTGAGATGATGCTATCGACATCGTCACTCGGGACTCCGGTCACTTCAACCCAAGGAGTACCACAAAAGCCTTTAATACTCCGGCAGATTGCTGCCGGCTGCGCCCCGAAATTCGTACTTGTACCAGCTAATAGTGTTATTGCGACAACACCACCTAAATTGCTTGGCATAGAAACGATGACAACGACAACCGGTTTGAAAATGAATACAAGTGTTACAAGTGCCGCTCCTGAATCTATTCTGTCTACGACCACTCCGTCCCCTGCGGGCCTGAGTAAAATGAAACAGGCGCGTTGCAGACCTGGCGACATTATCAAGATTTCAGACAAAGGTGAAATAGAAGTGCTCCAAGTAAACCAATTGAATACGCCTGCTGTTAGCAAACAACCTCAAAATGATGTCGCAAAGGCAAAACCAGCTCATACTGATGTCGCAAAAGCGAAACCAGCTCATACTGATGTCGCAAAAACGAAACCAGCTCATACTGATGTCGGAAAAGCGAAACCACCTCATAATGAAGTCGCAAAGGCGAAACCAGCTCATACTGATGTCGCAAAATCGAAACCAGCTCATACTTATGTCGCAAAGGCGAAACCAACTCGTAATGATGACGCAAAGGCAAAACCAGCTCAGAGTGAGGCTGCGAAGCCAAAGTCCAGGTTAGCGAATACAGCTCCAAAGCCGAAACAATATCAAAATGATACTAAACATAAAGTCAACAAATCACAAAACGAAGTTGCAAAACCGAAGCCAGCTACACAGAAATCTGTCCCAACACCTACCGTACAAAAAGAAATTTCAAAGACACGTACTCTTAGTATATCGAGTAGTAGTAGCGACTCTAGACCGTCCAGCCCTACTGATAATAATCCTTTATCGATCTTGAAGAACGTGGTTCACATACAGGCTGTAGACGAAACGCCAAGTACTTCGAGCGAGAATCTCAAATCCAAAGTAATAAAAACTGATAAAAGTAATGACGCAAATATTTTTGTTCAACACGTTTATGAGAATGACGTGAAAAAAGTGAACAAAACGAACGCTGCTAAAGTAGCAACGAAACAAACCAAACAGTCGACACCTAATACTAAAGATGTTGGTAAATCTAGTAGTACCACAAATAATATATTCAATGATCTGCTACTTAAAAAATCAATCACTCTCAAGTCGGCTAAGACAGACAAGAAATCGGCAACACCGTTGAAATCAAATCTTCTTGAGATTAAATCTACGTCTGGCAAAAATTCGAAAACTGTTGATCTCACGTAAGTTTTTTTTATACTTTTTTTATTAAGTCCTGCGGGTCAATTCACGTATTTAAAGCAGTGCAGTTGCAGTTAAGTTTCGATTAAAACGGCCATTTTTGTGTTCTTGTAACTTTGGGTTCGATCTCAAATACGCTTGCGTCAAGTATGCGTCTCGCGCAAGCGTTTTTAAGATCGAACCTAAAATAACAAGAACACAAAATACGTGAATCGACCTCCTGACCATAGACACAGAAACTGGACTGCGGCATAACCAAAAATTTTACCACTCTAAGACATGAAGTGACTGTGCGGCCAATACCTGTCTCTTTTCTGTGATTCAAAGTGACATGACATAGACATAAACCTGTGAACTGGCCGCACGAGTGTTTTGCCTCTCTTACGCTTACTGGGAAAGCGCAGGGAAAGCGCAGTCCAGTCTATGATCCTGACTCATTCATTCACTTCTTGACCAGTCCAAACTCTTGGTGCTAGAAAGCACCAATTTTGCCGACAGGTTAGTTACTCTTGTGACGTAGACAATCAATAAGTAAGGATGGCAGGAAAGCCAGGCTCTAAGAAAGCTACGCAGGCGTAGCCGCGGGCTAAAGCTAGCTAGTTAATAATAATATTTTCAACATTAAACACCCGAAGTTTTTTTATTGATAAATGTAGAGTGTAGTTGTCTTGCTTAATACGTGCCAGTATTCATTTTGTGTATAATATTTTACTACATAGAAACTACGAAGCTTCCCTCGGCCTGAAATTACTGCTAATTCTTCATTAGAATTCAAATGTGTTTTTACTTAGATAGCCGACAGTTTCCAATAGCTTCTTCTTCTTAATCGTTTCCCCATTGCTCAGGATCTTGACTCCTTATTAGTCGATCAGTGGTTTGCCTCCAACTGATCCGGTTCGTAGCCTACCCATTAAGTTAAGATGTAATATAACGCTCATTCGGTTTCGCAAGTTGGTCTATTTTTGGTTAAATGACACGGCTGTAACACTAATAATGTTTTCAACAGCCACTTCAATGTATCAGTGGGCAGCGGAGCGTCCATATTGAATACTAAGATCGAAGCCAAAAAGAGAGCTTCCACTACGGAAACGAGCACACCGAAAAAGAAAAAGACTGAACGTAAGTTTACAAAAAATATGTACTGATTTCCTTTTCACACGTAAATAGTTATTTATACAGTTGTATTGGTTCACTCAAGGACGAATCTAGCCGATTATCTTGTGATAAAGGGAAAAGGGGTTCATATTGTCGTCGGGTTAGGTTACAAATGCCCTTGATCCAGATTAAAAGGGAATCTTAACGTCTATAACTTGCCTTGAATTGTCCAATGCCACTTCTATTGTATGCATATGATGTTATATTTCAAATGCGGCATCCTTTTAAATGGAGGCGTCGCAACGCATAATGTCATTTTCTCCAAATGTCCTTTCCCAAAATAAAATGTCCTTTTCTCATAATTTCCCTTTCACAAAAAATTACTGTAGGTACAGGTACAAGACATCTTTATTCTAATATATATGCATATTAAGTTGAAAATATAACGTGAAATAAAAATAAAATGGTTGTAAAGTCAGTTTACGGACCATAGTTTTACGTAATAACTTCATAAGAAAACATTTATGACATCGCCATTCGCGTTGCTTAGCAACCAGTCAATAATGTTAGTTTCAAATTTATCTCGTGTCGCTGCAATTGCCATTCGCTGTTCCTTAGTAACCAATCAACAACGTGACTGCTTAGCAACCAATCAATAATCAATAACGTGACCGTGACTAACGTGACACTTTTTTGTGTGTACATGTCAAAAAAAAAAAAAATTAATTAGCATTGAGCTTTTTTATTTTAAAACAAAAATGAATCTTCTAATATTATTGATCAGTATTTAGTAGTATATGCTCTGAAGCTATAAGTCTGTTTAGTATAAAGAACATGTTGCGTACATTTTGAGAAAGGACGTTTTGCGCTAAAACGACCTTTTACTGTTGCATATCAACAAGTCTAATACAACTTTTCTTTACAGCGATGACGCTACAGGACTTCAGCCTTGATGATATCGACGATATCATTGAACTGGATTAGACAACTGACAAGTATCGACAAAACTCACTTCGGCACTACTAACTAAACCACTAGTCTCGAAAATGTTGATTCATTGATAGAAGCTCAGAAATAGGGCAATTTATTACTCAATTCTTACCACTACGATATATCGTATGTATAAAAAAAAACAATACTACCTTTTCTTTATATTTGTAAAATAATATAGCCATTATAGTCTATGCTCGTCAACAAAGAGTTCGGGTACGTTTTGAATTAATTCTATACTACCTACATAATATGACATCCTGCAGAACTTCGGGGTGTATTAACAAGTTCCATTATTTTAAACGTTGACGACTGTTGAAAGAAAAAATGAATAGATTTGACATTAAGAGGTGTAAGTTGTGAGAGAAACAACTGCAACTTGATATCGTTTCTTTTTTTTTTGTTTCATTTCCTAATATATGTTTAAATAAAAGAGACATAAACGGGTTTTTAACTTAGCATATCAACTACTTATATACTTTTAAATCAATAATGGCGGTGCCATTAAGTTATCTACCGTTAACTGTCTGTTAAAATGCAAAATTTCGATAACAGTCGATAGATAGAAAAGCCGAAAGGTTTTTTTTTTTATCAATGGTACAAATGTCAGTTTCACTACTAGAGTTAATTATTTCAACGGACAGTTAACGGTAGATAAGTATTTAAGACCGGCAGTTAGAAGCAACATCTGTTGCAAATGCCAGTATCGTCTGATAATCAAGGCTTTCTAACGATAGAGAGGCTCACAAATATTGCCAACGTGACAATGCCAATCCCAAGTTATAATGTGTTATGGAGCTTTGACTCCAGACTCCGAAAGGTCGAAACTTCCGATTGATTTTTCACCTCCCGACTCCGACTTCGGTCCGACATTTATAAATGGATTTATAAACTGTATTATGATGTTTAGTTTGAGTATATACTCAAACTAAGCTGATCAGCTACTGCTGTAGTTTAACGAGCTCCAAACTCAGGCTCCAGACGGCTGTAGTACGCTTGTACGTGCACGCTCGTGTTCGTTCGGTGTACACGTCTGTGAACGGCGTCTTAAGTGTATCGCCCATAATCATAATACTTCAATGGGCTTGTTTCCAACTAGTCAAAACAACAACTCTTTAAGAAATGTCAAAACGCCGATTTATATGGAGATCTCATTCAAATACCGGACTATGGCGTCACTATTTTTTCTAGTCCAATCACTTCTTTTTATGATATGATTAATGATAAATAAATCCAATTTAATACAAAACTTAACAAGGAATTAATCGTTGGTAGTTTAAATGCTAGTTTCATTTACTAATTAGACTTTTGAATTTTTTTGTTTACCTAGGAAACAAGCCTATTACAGTAATGTAACTAGCTAATGTTTTGTCTTATCTATTTTGAAAATAGAATGGCAAACAAAGACAAAACATTCGCAAGTTAAAACATCCGTTTCTAAAGTATTATGAGTAAGGAACCGTCTCCACGGGCAAGAGAATCGCGGCGATATTATCGTCGTGCAACATATTTCTATTCACTCTTAGAACGTGTGTGTGTACACACGGCGATGTTATCGCGGCGATGCGACGAGTGACTGAGAGCGGAATCGTCGCGATTCTCTCGGCCGTGGAGGCAGTTCAGTGCTATCGAATGCGACTGCAATTGCGTTCAATAGCCAGTTTTAATTTACATGTATGTGACAATTTTATCTTCAGAGGTAATTTAAACGTGATTATAATAAATAATAATTAATCTATGTTTTAAACGACAAATGATTACATCGTTTTTAAAGTAATTGGTGGTTATACTGAATAAGCTTAAGCTATTATTTCTTTGATTTTTACTTTGTAAAAGTAAAGTACAGTTGTAATAACTATGTTCTAATTGTGATAATGAGTGTATTTCTTTCCTCTTTAATTGTGAAAATGTCCTAATTGATTTTATTTAGTGTTTCGTATTCATAGCAGAGTATATAGTTATTATATCTTAGTGTTAATATAAATAATGTGTAGGAATGTATCAGCTATTATGTTATTTTGGATGAGAATTGTTTATGTTCGAAGATCTTGCTTTGGTTTTGTTTATTTTTTATTATTGAGCTGGTATTTTCTTCTGATAGTATTTTATATAGCAGTAGAGGGTTGAAGTTCACTTGTTGGTACGAATAAGCATGTGTGTTCTTGACGAGATATCGGCTCACCTATCAGAGCGAAGTTGGGCGATACCACTAATACACATAAATACTCGATACTGTGCTATCAACTAAGCTTCAACCTATTTTATTTTATCGTTCGCATATTGAAGGAAAGCTACATTTTAAATAACGTGATAAACGGGTGTACACAACTAACCCTTCAATGAGCAAAGTAAATGTTATAAAATTAAGATGTAAACATAATTTCACACAATTTATTTAAGTAATGATTACTTTATTATTTCATTACTTTGCACGAACATGCAAAGTGATTATTTTGTTTTGTATAATTAGATTATAAGCCTATAAATAAATAGAAACGTTTGATATTAGTGTTTCTGTTCAATTGTCTATGTTTCATGAAAATAAACGCCAAATAATTATCGCAACCGTATATTTTCTTACTTACAACAAAATATATTAAACATTTTATAATTTATGTACCTTACACTAAAACATTAAAGCTCTAAATACAATAATTCCAAAAATAATTTCATAATAAACCAATAATTCAATGCTGACCAGTTGCATATCACTTTGATACCTTACATTATTATAATAGATATAAATTGAAACTTCATTATGTATCTCTATCTCTCTTTTGCGTAAGAGTTAGAGAAGAGAGAAAGAGAAAAATAACCATTGCTTGATACCTATTTATGCCGCACAGCATAAACACATGTATGTAATAATTCACCAGAACATACGACTTGCCTGAGCTACAAAAATAGCCAAGAACAATTTGACCGCGAAAGATACAATTTATATCTAATATATGTAAAAGATGCAAAACGTTTAAATATAACCCTTACAATAGTAAATCAATAACTGCCACTATTACAAGATCTTGATCACTTAACATCTAAACAATTATATTTGTGTAATATTTTTTGTTCGAATAAAAATATACTAATTAAAGTTATACTACACATTGCATTGAAAATTTGTATTAATATTTAGTATTGTACAAAACAATATACCACCTTATTTTATAAACACTTATAAAAGCGTGTATTGGACCAGACACGGACATGAGCGGCGATCGGGTCGGACCGGGATAAATGATAGTTTTGTCTCTGTCTAGCCGCGTATGTCCGTAGCTGGGCTGTTACGATATTAAAGACATTAGACCGCATCTAGCCACCTGACAACGGATTCTTATATATGTATCTACATCCCCTTTTGTCACTCTAGTCATTCTAAATACAATTTGACACGGGAATAAACGCGTTTAACCTAGGTAAAGTATTTACCTTATGCTTGACGTTTCGACCGGGTTACACCGACCGTGGTCACAAGCTGACTGCTCGGTGTTACCCGGTCGAAACGTCAAGCATAAGGTAAATACTTTACCTAGGTTAAACGCGTTTATTCCCGTGTCAAATTGTATTTATAATGCAACGCGTAAGTTTAAAAGTTACAACTCTAGTCATTCGTCGGAGTGACATCCTATTCTTACTTGTCGGGAGATCCGTATAATTATCGGATGCTCTAATGGCTGAACATTTTATATGTTGTCGGACACAAATTCGACAACGTTTTGTCTTAAATGTGAACAGCTCCATTTAAAATGAATCCGACACCTATCAAATGGAAATTGGGTGTGAGAATTGGACCGGCAATTTTTTTTTTTTATCTAGCCCTTATAAATTAAGTAAGATTAACAAAAAAGGATGGAGATGAATTTTCAGCCGGGTGGCTAATTTGGACCTCAAGCCTTAAATTCTGCGGATTCATTGTAAAAAGTACCCTGAATCCAGATTCATTTATCTGATGAATTTGGTAAACCTAGTTAAATGTTATTTCTTACAAATAGTATAAATACAACTCCTTTGGCTACAAACGATTTATAAACATCATAATTACAATTTTCACGATTTAAACAATATACCCTTGTGACTACCAGGTCGGATTTATACGAAAAAAAAAACAAGCAAACTTAGATCTACAACGGGTAAGAAAACATTTATAAATGTTGATAAACTTTCGCGATTTGTACACATTATAAATATATATATATTACGGGTCTTAATCGCGTGTTGTTTGCACGCGATTAAGACCCGTAATATATATATTTTCATAAAGAAAACATTTGTCGTATATATCCAACCGGCGCGGTCAACAGGTTAGTCAAATCCGGATGCTTCTTCTGAGTCGCCAGAATTAGACAACACGAACAAATTAAGTTAATAAAAGTTGTGTTATCATACGTATGTACCTACTTATATAGGATACTTTTGGTAGAGAACAATAAATTATGAAATTTGATAAAAAACATGTTTACATAAATAAACAGTAATGTTGGATCTGTTAATGATATCGCACGCACCTCTTGATAATGTTATGCCTCATTCAATCCTATTTAAAAAGTGGTAAGAATGAAGAGACAAGCTACTGTTGGCGAAGTGCAGGGGTTAGCGATTACAGCCGTATAAATGTGAAGCAAATGTGTGTAAGTTTGTTGTTTACTATTCATATAAGTTTAAGAGAACACACTGAGAGATAAACAATAAAAATTAAAATATCACCCTTCCTTGCAATCGTTTAAAAATATGCACCAAAATGTTAAAGCGCTTTTTATTTGCACACAAAGTGTAACAGAAATAAGAAATATAATATAGAAATATATAAATAAGAAATGCATTTACCATGCAGATATTAACTTGAATTATTTCAGCGTACTATATATACTATAGTGTAGCGTTTTATTTTTAACAAATTATAGTAGCGAACGGTTTAAGGCAAAAGTAGTATAAAATCTAAGGGCATTATTATGACTTTTTAATTCTTACTTTTTTAAGTGTACATCTTTTTAATTAAACTAACGCGAAAAATAATGTAACTAGGGTACTCAGATTTTGATAAAAATGAGTACAAGCATTCAGAATCATAGGTACATAGCAACTCTAGATTTTGACCATACCTTTCTGTTACTTGTTGTATTACCCTCTGTAAGGATATACATTCAAATAGAAGATATTTTATTTAAAAATTCTTCGCTATCTATAGACAACGTTTGGCTGATCTATTACGTACTATAGAATTAGATGTAAATTGATCTGATGTAAATGCATTTAGCTTATTTCCATTTATATCGTTAGTAAAACGTGGTCACTTGCAGCTGACATGTGTTTAAATTTTTATTGTTCTGAACGCTTTTTGCGTTTATGCGATGACAAATGTTTTTATTTACAACTTTATTGAATTCACAAGGAATTTAAAAACAGCTGTGGCAAACACATTTGTTCAATACTTTCTACTTAAAAACACGACTGAAGGATTTAATTTTTATATCGCGTACCGTAACTTTAACGTAATTTCAAAGTACCAAGTGTACTCGATAATTTTATTATCGTGTAGACTTGGTACTTTGAAATTAGGATCAAATCACTGTGAATAACAAAGATAACATCAAAATATTTACCAAAATGCACCATTTGATTAGATTCTGTATTAAACATCAAGAAAACGTTTCTGCTGCGACATTAATAAAAAAAAACTTGTTTTTTAACGTAAAATTTAAAAGAAGAGGTTTAATTTGTGAGTTAAAATTTATTTCAATACTCATTTGTCCACACTTTGTTTCAGTTTTAAACCACAACTCAACACAACAATAGTGTTTAATTCTAAACTAAACCCTATGAGAATTCAGACACAATGTAAAAAAAAATACTTTTAAGCAACTTAAATATAACATTGTTTATTCAAGCCTAGTGCAGCTATCTAAGATAGCATATAGGTAGCATAGCTCTGATGTGGTACATGAAAAAACCATAGAGTTACTATAGATAGAGTAGAGGGGACATATGACTGCGTGTAAATGGAAATGTATCATTCGTAACAGTAATCAAACAATCTGTGAATCATATTTACCTAGCTGTTATTTTTTTTACAAATAGATGGATAACGTACTGCGGTTTACTTTATTTTTTTTTAGACTAAAGCCGAAATTACAAAGTTGCTTAGCAACCATTCAATCTTTAATACTTTTCTTTAAACGGTTGCTGAGCAAACTTTTTTTTTTTTAAGAAAACTCCCGCTCTTGATTATAAGCCCATGCCCTCCGGTTTAACAGTCACGGTGACTAACCACTAGACCATTGTGTCCAAATTAACTTTATTATTAAACATTTCATATCCATTTCGGCTTTTGTATAGGCATGAACCAACTAGCTGCATGTGTCCCAAATATACTCTGTCTATAACAACTATGGACAAAACACTGCACAGCTTCTATGAATAAGGAGGTAAGGTTTGGTTAGTGCGGCACAGAATACAAATACGTACAAAAAGTCTACTCACAGTTCAACAAAAAATCTACGTACACATAGACACACGTACGGACGATGTAAGGTCTAACGCGCGTTTTTCTCCTGCGCGCGGTTAACCGCATATCGCAGACGCTCGCATCTATACTTAAATGTAATATAGTCGCAGCCTATAAGGTTTTTTTAAGATTTCGTTAGAACACCAGCTAAAGGTTTGACTTTATGTGGCCTTCCACCCAGCAGTTGATGCACAACCCTACCTTACAAGTCATACAAGTCGTGGTTATGGTAGTCCGCTTGTTTTTAGTGGTGCAATTAACACACCGTTAGAACTCCAGCTAAAGGTTTGGCTTTGTGTGGTATTCCACCCAGCAGTTGATGCACAACCCTACCTTACAAGTCATACAAGTCTTGGTTATAGTAGTCTGCTTGTTTTTAGTGGTGCAATTAACATACAGTTAGAACACCAGCTAAAGGTTTGGCTTTATGTGGTATTCCACCTAGCACTTGATGCACAACCCTACCTTACAAGTCCTACAAGTCGTTATGGTAGTCCGCTTGTTTTTAGTGGTGCAATTAACACACCGTTAGAAAACCAGCTAAAGGTTTGGCTTTATGTGGTATTCCACCCAGCAGTTGTTGCACAACCCTACCTTACAAGTCATACAAGTCTTGGTTATTGTAGTTCGCTTGTTATTAGAGGAGCATTTAACACAGCAGTGGCGCTTGTGTCGTTGTTGGCCGTTGCAGAGCACCATTATGGGGAAAAGGTCATGTTGTGCATCGTGCCTCAACCGAATCGGGACGGCCGAGTTGTTGAAGTCAAAGGTCTTCGTACCCGATCCGGCTTCTGAAACTTGATAGCGGAATGCCCGGTGGTGTGAAGACCGTCCAGTTTGAGATTGTGAATAAATTATGAAAGTATTCAAAAGACTCGTGTTCAGGAGTCTTACTGTCATGTACTATTATTTACTCCCACCCCTCTTGCGCTCAAAAATACATGCTCAGCTTTTAGTCTTTCAAGTCGACCCCCCCCCCCCACTATATTTTTATTGTAATACTCTACATCTTTCCATCCGATACATGTGACGTCACCACAATGCAAAGCTACTTGGCTTCCAACGGGCATCCAACTTTCGTTGAGGCTTTTTATCGCCGGAGGAACGTTAATCCTCCTTCGATTTAAGGTCCTAAGAACGTCGGTACCCCGTTGTTTGAGACATCTGGTCAAGGACAACTGATTGTACCAGTTGTCCATGACCAGCATATGTCCACAATCCAGAAAGCCATCCACTTTGGCAGCGGAGTTCTCGAAGCCTTGGATGACTCTCTCCGTCATGCTGCTGTCTTTACCACAATAAATCAAAGTTCTTAAGAGGTATCCAGTTTCAACCTCGCAATGTCGAAGCTTTTAATAACGAAACGAGCCGGTTTTATTCGAATACATTGGACCCAAAACAACCGAACTTCCAGAGCAAAAGCGACTCGTCTAGGCTTAAAGCTCGACGTGGCGTGTACATATCAGCAAAATGTCTATTAAAGTGATCTAATATGGGTCGTATTTTTTCTATTTTTCTTTCGTATGCTATTGAGTGAATGAAACTGTTATCTGTAAAATGGAAGAAACCTGGACAAAAGTTTAAATCGGTTTCGCGACATTATTTCTCTAAATTCTGGCATACCTAACACACTCGGTGTCCAATATTCGTCATGCAGGACCTGTAATCTATGGCCATATAGTTATAGAGTGCAGGGTATATTTCATTCACAGTTGTCGGGGTACCAGTCCTCCAGATGTTTTAGGATCCCCTATTATAAAGCTGAAAAGTTTGTTTGTTTGTTTAAACGCGATAATCTCAGGAATTACTGGTCCGAATTAAAAAAAGGTTTTTACTGTTGGATAGCCCATTTATCGGAGAAGGCTATAGGCTCTATAACATCACGCTACGACCAATAGAAGCAGAGCAGCAATGAGAAATGTTGCAAAAACGGGGAAAATTTACGTAGACGAAGTTGCGTGGGTCAGCTAGTTACTATTAAAAATCAGTCGCGGGAAAAAGCAGTGCGGCCGCTTTTATGCGTTTTCCTGTGTTTTACTAGTAATATGAGCGTGTCTGCGGTTTTGGCGGTACACCACGCGCGGGTAAAGAAGACCTGGGCCTTAGGCTGGTTTTACAGTCGCACTGATCGTCGAAAATATATGCGGAACCGAAGCAACTCGGCGCTGATTCGTCAGCGTCACTCAGAAAAACTTTATTTAATTGAATATTTGACTACTAATGCAATAATATGTCAAAATGTATTCTGAAAAAACATGTTTGTTTATAATTAAGCTTGTTTATTATTCTTTTTATTCATCAAAAGAAAAACAAAAATGATGAAAGATGATTGAGTAATACAAATGTGACGTCATACGCTAGTATTTCATACAAACTTGTACGCAGCGTATCGTTTTTGATATTTCTTAAAAAGACACTGATTTGACTTTAGTCAAATACCATATTACATGTAAATAGATGCTTCGGTGCCGGAGATCAGCGTGATAGTTAAAAACCAGCCTAACGCAGTTTCGGTTTGACCGAAATCTGTGTACGTGCACGTCTATATGTGATGCTGTTTTCGCTCGTTGTTGGGAGCTGGTTAACTGTATCTACCTAATTTGATGTGTCTGCGGTCCCCCCCCCCCCTCACCGCGAGTCGACGACAGGCGCGAGTCGCGACTTGTCGAAGGCGCAGATGGACGCCAGTAGCGACGAGCGCGCGGAGCACGCGCCCGCAGAGCTCGGGGCGCGCACGCTTGGGCCTGGCAGGGTTGGGGGTTCAGGCGCTGAGAATAACAACGGAAAATTTACTACAATTTCAGGATACCGGAGAGTACAAAAGGCAATATTTACTCTGCTATAACCCTTACTGGGAGGTTCTAACACAGATTACTTATTTAAAATTAAACAGCCTTTAGATATGAAAGAGAAACTTGACTTGGAATATATTAATTGGGCAGTTGACTACAAAAAATAGTACTAATCTAATTAGCCAATAGTAGACCTAAAAAAAATTCTGAAAATCAATGGTCTTTAAATTTATAAATCATGAAAACGAATACTAAAATAAATTATTTGACGATAGCATCTTATTATACAATTTTTTATAGAGCGTGTCGTTTTAATCCACTGTCTGTTACCTTTTCACTCTTAAACCACTGAACTGATTTAGATAAAATTTGGTACATTTAACGGAGCCGCGGCTTAAAGCTAGTTGCTAATAAGTGACTAAAGGGGCGACTAAACGGGCCATTTTTTACGGCAATTTGTGGCGGCACTATTGGCAACTAATTGCTCGGAGAATAATGGCAATATGTCTGCAATTGTATGGCGCGTGATCCAGTCTCCTAAACAGGCTACACAACCCCGCAACAATAGAGAGCGACTGAAATATCAACAAAATTGGCAGGGCAACATTGTGGAAAAAAGGACGCTTGGAGAGTTCTGCCATGTTGCCGGTTACCGCATTGCCGTCACGAATTGCCGTAAAAAATGACCCGTTTAGACGCCCCTTAAGGGGGCATTACACTGAGAGAATTATTTATTTAGCGCTACGTACACAGCGACACGATCGCCGGCCTCGCTCTTCTGCACACAACCATTACTTCACAGTGCGCAGGAGCGCAGGTCAAAATATAGTAGAATATTCGTTCGTACATATGTTAGATTACGAATGCCATGACTATGACAATACAAAAATGCTCGTTTTTGCATTTTTCCGCAACTTCAAGATTTCTTTGCGGGATCATATTAAGACATTTCCTTAAATTTCTTTATATCATCTACTAGAAAAACTCTTTGACTAGTGACACAATTTTTTTCGTGTCCTAATATTTAGGTTTTCTATAGAAATTTTTGAGAGACCCGAACCCTGTTTCGCGTAATCTACCCTTAATACTTACGCATTGCGGGCGGAGTGGGCGATGAAGCGGTGCTGGCACTCTGCGACCGCACTGTCTCTGCCAATGATGATGTTGACTTCCATAGACTCTCGCGTTTTTTCTAAGTAACAAATATTGATCTTTATATCATACTCAAGTCAGTGTCGATATTCAAATAATTCTGTGATACCAAATTATCAAACATTATAATTCACATGGGATCTTACCGCTCTTCGTTTTTGTTTCTTGATTTCTTCTTCAGAACCTAAAATCTCTTGTATTCGAACCTCCCTTTTAGCGCTTCGCACCTAAAACCAATTATTTATTATATGAAAAAATGCCATCTTATAAAATTAGTATAACCAGTTTTCATTGAACCACTAATAATTCAAATGTTTTTAGGATTCTGTAGCCAGACAGGTATTTTAAAAACATTTGACAGTTTGTAACAAACTTTTTTATTAAGTGAATATTTTTGGAAATAGTCGTCCGAAAGTTGCAAAAAATTAATCCCGGGGACACAAATACACGCAACGCACGCGAGGAACGCTTAATAAATATTTCAATTAAAATTATTTTCAACATGATCAAATATATAATTACAAATATAGGTACCGTCTTTGAGATATTGGCGAAAAACTGCGCTTCTCAACAAAAGGACTTAAGTGCCATGAATATACGCTCTTTTGCTGGTGCACTTTTTCAGATAGTATCTTTTGTAGAATTAGCTGTGGAACCCTACACTAAGCATGGTCCGACATGTAAATGACATACATTCATTCACTATGTGAAAGAATCATAACATTTATTTAAACACTGAAAATAAAAAGAGAGAGGTGTCTTATGGACACCCCGTTGGAATGTAGTTTGTTTTGTTATATGTTTTTTTGTGTTTGTATTAACTAATGATTAACAATAAGGTACTACGTCCCAACATTTAAAAAAATGTACTATTTCAAATTACGATTTTTCACACATACATATATTACGCACAGCCATTGAAGTAATTTTTATAGGCACTTATTGCCAATTACTTTACAAATACAATAATTGCATTTTTGAAAGATACAAAAATTTGAAAGTCCAGACCCAGGAATCGAACCCGAGACTTCCGTAGCCAAACCGGGGCCAGAAGCGAACCACCTATCTGGACTATGTTACTAGACCTCAAATTTCTCTATCCCTTGATGCTCGCGAGTTTGGGCCCTCGCATGCGCCATCTAGTCGGTAGTTAAAGAACTATCACGGCTTTTGTTATTGCTTCGTTACAGAGAGCATTTTAACAAATTATGATGTCGCAGGCCGAATATTGAAGTATTTTTTATAGGCTTTTCTTGCCAATTACTTTACAAAATTAAATACAATAATTGCATTTTTGAAAGATAGAAAAATTTGAAGTCCAGTCCCAGGAATCGAAGTCCAGATAGGTGGTTCGCTTCTGGGCCCGGTTTGGCTACGGAAGTCTCGGGTTCGATTCCTGGGTCTGGACTTCAAATTTTTCTATCTTTCAAAAAAGACAATTATTGTATTACGCATAGCCAGTTTGACATTAGTTAAAATAAACATTACAAACTTTTACAAAAATTTAAAAAACCTATATAACCTCCTTATTCTAGCTTCACATAATCATAAATAATAAGATTTTTGATCGATGTCAAAATGTGACACTTTTTTTCATCTAACCTCTCAGCCCGCAAATTCGGCGCATGTTGTCGCGCGGCCACCCGCCGCGAAAGCGCTGCTGTCTATGGTATGAACTGAGCCCTAAATTTAGTATTATTATAACACAAACATACCAATTTTTGTTCACTCTTCAACCTCGCCTCAATACCAGCGACCGCGGCTTTCAACTCGTCCTTCAGCGCTAGGGGGAACTTGAGATGCGTCCTGGCGTCAAGGTTGGCCATCGTCAGGCCGTTGAGCGGCGCGCGGGCGAACAGCGGGTGCAGGAGCAGTTGCTCTAACGATGGACCGCCGTGCTTACATGACGTACTTGATAGGCAGAGCCGGAGTACAGATTCTGAAGAATAATGGATAATCTATACTAATATCATAAAGCTGAAGAGTTTGTTTGTTTGAACGCGGTTCATCTCAGGAACTACTGGTCCGAATTAAAAGAATATTTTTCTGTTAGGTAGCTCATTTATCGAGAAAGACTATTATATAACATCACGCAGCCAATAGGAGCGGAGCAGCAATGAAAAATGTTGCAAAAACGGGGAAAATTGCCGCATACGAAGTTGCGCGGGACAGCTAGTGAAAAATATAATAAGATAATACTGTATAGAAAGGCGGGAAAAGTATGGTAGGAGGCAGTTCAAAAAGTGCTGACGATTTTAATAAAAGTTGATTTTAAATATTTAGTAATTTATGTAAAGCGAAAGCGTGGAATAAAGTGCTAAAGACAGACTCGTTTTAGCCTAAGCGGTCGGCGCTGATTATGATAGTTTTAACTATGACTACCTGACCCGCGCAACTTTATCTGCGTTAATTTTTCCCGTTTTGCTCCGCTCCTATTGGTCGTAGCGTGTTGTTATACAGCCTGTGGCGGTACCCACATATAATAAATAAACTGACACTTGACAGCTCGCGTCAAATCCTGAATCGCGATATAGAAGTTTTCACAGCTGCTAAGTATATATACAATTCCCAACGTTAACAGTTGGGCCGTGGCCCGCCACGATTGGAGGGACTTTTAACACCTTGCCCTCCACAAGCCTATAATATATCCCTCCATAAGCCTTCCTCGATAAATAGGCTATCCGATAGACAGAAACTATCCGATAGACAGAAAAAAAATTGACCCAGTAGTTCCTGAGACTATCACGTTCAAACAAACAACTCTTCAGCTTTTAATATTAGTATTGATTCTGATTATAGACTAATAAAAGAGTTCGGAGGGTCTCTAGTTACATCTTGAATGGTAGCTTAACAACCTATCCATACTAAACACTAAAGAAATCTTACCTAAATCCTCACTAATATCATCGGGGTAATAATCACAGTAGTATTCCGTGAGTGCAGTTCCAAACGCCATCTCATAGAGCGTCCGGCCGAAGCAGTACACATCTATAGCATCGGGCGCGCCGACTCTCCTCAGGTGCAGTAAGTGCGGCCGGTAGAGACAAGATACGCCTACTAGAATGTTCTCGATGTCCATTAGCATAACTTTCTGGTTCTCTATTGCGATGTTTCCTGGGTGAATGTGGCCTGGAATGGTAAATTTATTTTTTAATATTAATAATATCTTGTGACAACTCAAACAACGCCGTCTGATCCCAAACTAAGCAGAGCTTGTACTATGGAAACATACTTATCCTCTTCCGTCGAAGTCGTTGCGCTAAGCGGACGTGTTGTCAATTGTATAGAAATACTTTGTTTATGTGCATACAAAAAGAGCTATTACAACTTACAAAATACGGCCGTAAATAGCGTACAACTTTAATAATCCATACATTCAATATAATTTAAAATCAGTGCCGCGAGGACGACAACGGGGCCCCGCACTCCCCCTCTAGTAAAAAAAGACAGTTACTTATTTGCCTCTCGCTTACTCCGTGACCCGACGATCTGCAATTGTAGAATCCTGTGTAGGTAGGTAACGAATAAAATGTCTTCTGTTTCCACCCACTTAAACACTGTGGATGCGGATATCCACACAAAATAAAAAATACTTCACCTTGTAGCAGCTCGGAAACTGACTTGATGAGCCAACATGATGAGCCAGAAAACCCAGAAGCCAAAGTTACCCTCCGTACCAAAAGAAAGCGGTTGCAACAAAATTGGAGCGTTGAAATCTCGGAACTACGTGACGAAATGAATGAACAATTTAAAACATCAACTACAAAACAGGAGGAGCAAACAAACAAGCTTATTTTGATACTTTCTGGCATACAACAAGCAAACACAAAAATCGAGGCTTCGCTGAACTTTCTTGCAGAAGAAAACCATGAATTTAAAACTAAAATAAAACAACTTGAAGACCAACTTAGGGAAAAAAAATGAACAAATAATATTGCTTGAGGAAAAATTAGAGGAAAACCTACGTATGAATAACAGTAAAATGATTGAGATCAAGAATGTGCCCTTGGACGATAATGTTCCCCAATACAGCCTGATACAAATGGTTACCAAACTATCTACCCATCTTAAAATGGATGTTCCCGCGTGTGCCATCAGTGATATATACAAAACCAAAGAAAAACATGAAAAAAAGTCAATTATTGTAGAATTTACGTCAACTATCATTAAAAATGATATTCTTAAAAATGCAAAAGTACACAACCGAACCAATAAACTATGTACTAAACATATGGGGATAAATAAAAACCCGGACACACCCATATTTATTGGTGAGCACCTGACGTCAAAAGCATCCAGATTGTACTTTCTCGCAAGGGACCTCAAGAAATCAAAAAGTTATAAATACTGCTGGACATCTTTTGGACGTATTTTCGTGAAAAAAGAAGATAACGCACCACCCATTTTGATAAAAAGTGAATTTCAAGTTCAAAAGTTAATGAACGAATGACTATTTACGTTAAAATATAGTTACTTAAACTGTAAGTACTTAATTGTGCTTTTACCTATTTCTATTGTTCATTGCAATGTTCAACTTGTTCCTATAATAATGCGAACTTTGTTTAATACTGTGCTTATAAAAATAAATGTTATTCTACTACACACACACCATCGCCTAATTAATCAAATACAAATATACACAAACTACAAAAATACAATTCACATACTACATAACCTTACTTTCGTCTACACAACAAGAAATTCTGTGCCAATACATTATTTAACTGACATATACATGAATCACCACAACCTAGTCACTTTTGTTACACCACTTATACCTTTATTATTAAATGGATAGTCAAATAGAAATTCTGCAAGAAATAGATAACCTGAACAACAATTATAGTTTCAAATGTAATATTACCAACCTACGTACGTACTTACCAAAAAAGTTACCCACCTATTCTATCATTACTCAAAATATTAGAAGTGTATATAAAAATTCTAACGACTTGGATGTCAACATACAATCACTCCAACAAAATCCGGACATTATAGTTCTTACTGAATGCCGATTGCGCCAATACAAACCACTACCTACAAGACATAACTATTCTTCCTATAGCACAACTAAACAAATAACAATAGCAGACGGGGTTGTCGTATACATTAACAGCTCAATACACCACCAAGTTAAAGAGGTCTTACTATCGGAGGCAACTTGCATGCAAATTCAGTTGAAGGATTGTACTATATTGTGTATTTATCGCTCACCTTCGAATACTAATACTAGTAACTTTATTTCATCTTTAGATCAGCACCTCACGGATGCACAGTTGAGTAAAAATGTTATTATTGTAGGTGACATAAACATAAACATACTTACACTAAATACATCAACTATTAACTACCTAAACATGTTATCTTCTCACGGACTATTGCCTGCGCATGAGTATAGGACACGTATAAATAGTTGTCTAGACCATGTTGTTACAAATCTTGATCCAAAAACCTTTTGTACTAAAACTGGGGTGTTAGACACCACAATAACTGATCATAAGATGACTTTGTTGAACATTTACTCTAACTGCAAAAATACGTTTATAAATAGTACTAAGACTATAACTGACTATTCTAAAGCGCTAACATTACTAAAGGAATGCAATTTACCTGATTTACTAAATTTTAGCAATCCTGACATTGTAACATATAAGTTGCTGGATTACGTGCGGGACTCGTTACTAAGCTCAACAATTACGGTTAAGATACCGCGAAATAAGCGAATTCTAAAACCCTGGGTCACCCCTGGTATATTAAAATGTATATTAAATAGAAATAATCTCCAGGCCCAGTTAAAACTTGATTCTACCAACGAAATATTAAAAATCACTTATCGACGTTATAGGAATTATTGCAATAATTTACTAAAAAAACTAAAACAACAATACGAATATGATCTCCTTAACAAATCTAAACACAATAATAAATTACTATGGAATTCAATTAAAAGCATTACAAACCTTACCAAAATAAAATCTAAAAATCAAGAATTACTTAACTTATGTGACAACCCTACCTCATCAGCTAATCTAGTGAATAAACATTTTGCTCATGTTGGACAACAATTAGCCGACCAAATTAGTACTCACTTGCCAACTACTCAATTTAATAAAACATATTTTGATAATTTAAAATCACATCCATCATCAATAGGTATACTAGAACCCGACTTAACTGAAATAGAATCCATAATAATGAACTTAAAATCAACATCTGCGACAGGGTGGGATGGCATTTCGACAACATTTCTAAAAATGGCTAAGACAGAGTTGGTCCCTATCATAGGACATCTAAGCACTCTGTGCTTTAACCAAGGTATATTTCCTTCAGCACTGAAGCGGTCCATTATTCACCCCATTTATAAAGAGGGGGATAAACGAGACTTAAACAATTACAGACCAATCTCGGTTTTGTCAGCTATTGCAAAAATAATTGAAAAATTGATAAATAAAAGGTTATTAAATTACCTTAATAAATATAACTTGTTATCTAATAACCAATTTGGTTTCCGCGAAGGCAGAAGTACTGAAGAAGCAATTTTAGAATTAACTAATTCAATAACTAAACATCTAGAAGGAAAGAGGAAAACTTTGTGTGTCTTTCTCGATATAAAAAAAGCATTCGATACTATTTATGTCCCCACCCTCATCCGCAAATTAGAGAAAATGGGAATCCGTGGGAATTTTCTGAGCTTGGTAACGAGTTACTTGAATGACAGAACGCTTCGCGTCAAACTAAATAGGGACGTATTTAGTACAGATGAACCTTCCACCCCTTACGGTACCCCTCAAGGGGGGGTCATTGGCCCCTCCCTATTCCTTGCCTACATAAATGACCTAACTGACATGCAACTCGAGAATGGGATGATCATATCTTACGCGGACGACACTGCTTTACTCTTTCACGGAGACAACTGGTCTGATGTGTATGGTTCAGCTGAGAAAGGATTGGCAAAAGTAACACAATGGCTACATTGTAACTCACTTACTTTGAATTTAAATAAAACTACATACATAACTTTTTCTATTTCAAATAAAACACAACCTGATAAATCTTTCAAATTAAAAACTCACACTAGTTGTAATCAATTATATAATAATTTATGTACTTGCAACAGTATTACTCATGTACCTTTTACTAAATATCTTGGAGTTTACATCGACCAAACATTGTCTTGGAACAAACAAATTGAAATAACAGCTAAAAGAATACGAAGATTGACGTGGTTGTTCAAGTATCTAAGACACATCTCAGACAAAACTCTCTTGATTTATGTGTATAAAACATTGGTACAGTCAATAGTGCTATATTGCATCCCCGTGTGGGGAGGAACACATAAAAATAAACTTATAACCTTAGAACGTGCACAAAGACTAATACTTAAAGTACTATTAAATAAAAAAATGAGATATAGCACTAGTGATGTGTACAAAGATACTAATGTTCTCACTGTAAGGCAACTTTACATTTTAAACTGTATTTTAAAAAAACATAAAAATATTGTGATTGATCCCTATATATTACAGAAACGTAACCACTATTCTGTAATTATCCAAGAAACTGTAAAAACAGCATTTGCCTGTAAACAATTTAAGTCTCAATCTGTACATCTGTACAATAAAATCAACCGGTCACTACACATATACACACGTACTTACAATGAATGTAAAAAATTGGTCACCGAGTGGTTAAAAACAAAGGACTATGAAGAAACAGAACTTCTCTTAAGCTAGTCTGGTTTCTCACACTCTCACACACACACACACACACACTCACACACATACACACACACACACACACACACATACACACACACACACACACACACACACACACACACACACACACACACACACACACACACACACACACACACACACACACGCGCGCGCGCGCGCGCGCGCGCACATAACCACACACACACTCATTCACGCATACTCTAACTCACACATATTACGAATTACACACTTACTCGTAACATTCATGAATAACAATAATGTACCTATACAGCACAATGTAAATAAAATGTAATAGCTGAGCATAAAATATATATATATATATTAATGTATTACTCGTAGTATTATGTAATATACTCTTTTGTTTTGCTATGCAGGTAATTTATTTATAATTGTATAAAGATCTCGACGATTGAGCGAATCCCTCCTAATACAGGTGTAAACTTAAAAGGAGGATTCAGAAACCCTATTGTAAAACTCTTATAAATAAATGATTTATGATTTATTTATGATTTATAAATTTCTAAATACATATCACACTAATATTATAAAGGCGAAAGTATGTGAGTGTGTATGTTTGTTACTTCTTCACGTCTAAACGGCTGGAGCGATTTTAATAAAATTTGGTATGGAGTTAGCTGACACCCTGGATTAACACATAGGCTAATAAACCGCGGGTAACACCGCGGGGCACAGCTAGTTATAGATAAATAACACCCAGTCACAGAATAAACCATCGTGTTCATCACACAAAGTTTTATCATGGATGGGGATCGAACCCACGACCTCCGGCTTAGCAGTCATTGTCACTAACCACTAGACCAACAGCCCTACTATATTATGTTAATATTTTTCAGGGCTAGAGCCCACCGCCCTTAGGGTAGCTAAATTTATATAGAAAACCTTCCAAGTGCCAGATCGGATTCGCGTACCGAGGGTTCCATACGTATATAATGGGTATACAAATAGTTTCGTCCATCAAGGGTACCTATCTCTCTAAGGAAACAAGTTTGAAAGATTTATCACATTATGTTTAGACAGACCATAGACTTCTTACAAGTTTTCCTGTATCTATAAAAAAGAACTACAGTTGACTCAATGTAAGTTGTATTGAAGTTAGGTTCATAACACTTTCACGCATGTCATAGAGATGCGACCCTAAAATTACTTACGTAAACGATTAATTATGTTTAATCGATTAAAAATAGTAACAAAATTTTAATTCAACAATAAAAAAAATACTACATATACGAGTTCATAAAAGTTTAAAAATAGACCAGTGAAAAAAAAAGTTTGAAAATCAATTTATTTACGAAAATAATCACAGTTAGTTAGTAATACTAATTTTGACAATGTAATGCGTAATCGCATATCTAATCATCTTGGTTTAGTTACCGCCAACGCTACCCGCTTCCTGTCATGCAAAAAAATGCATCTGCGCAACCACTCATCGCCAAGTTCAATGCGTCTAACTTACACTGAGAGAACTGTATCTTTTGTATTTTTTTTTAATTTTTGGTTCAGTAGGCTCGGATATGATGGAAGAGGGGGGCGGGGGGGATTTATAAATAAATACATACCATGTGGTATTCCCTTTTCATGTAGAAACTTCAACGCGTTCAATATCTGGTAGCCATAATGCGCGATTTGTCCCAAAGTGAAGGGCTTCCTTATCCTAGGATTGCCGTACTTGGCGAGATGATTCTTGCCATACTCCGTTCCGTACAGAATGTCCCTCAGACTACCGGTCTCATGTATCCTTCTGACTACGAATACGCCAGTTTCTAAATTATGTATAGCTAATACTTGGTCTATGTAAGGGTGCTGGAATTAAAATATATTGATGTTTATGTTCGTAAACTTTCGCGATTTGTACACATTATAAAATTTTATAAGCTACGAGTCTTAATCGCGTAAATATTTTATTTTATGCCCGACGTTTCGACCGTATTGCAACGGCCCGGGTCAGTCTATCCGTGACCACGGCCGTTGCAATACGGTCGAAACGTCGGGCAATAAACAAAGGTATTTAGCCTTAAAATAAAATATTTACGCGATTAAGACTCGTAGCTTATAAAATTCTATAATATATTGAAGTTAGTCTTACTGCAGAAGTTTGACCTAAATCTGCTTGTGGGGCGCAGTGGAAGTTTTATATTACTACTGCAAAAGAGGTTGTGGGTTCGATTGTCGGGACACCACTTTGTGTGACCCGCAAATTGCTGTTCCCAGTCGAGTTCAGAGTCTACATCAATAAAATCTTTTAAGATAATGTATATCTTATCAAAGCAAACAAAAATCAAGTTACAGTCATACTACCTTATTCATAATGTGTACCTTAATTAATAACAGCAGTTCAATTAGCAAATGCTTTTGCAAAACAAAACATGCGTTGGATAAAATGCAGTTAATAATAATAATAATATCTTGGGACAAATCACACAATGCTATCTGATCCCAAACTAAGCAGAGCTTCTATTATGGCAACCAGACAACTGATAAACATACTTATATATTTCTAAAATACATACATATTATAGATAAATAACACCCAGACACAGAATAAACCACCGTGCTCATCACACAAAGTTTTATCCTGGGTGGGGATCGAACCCACGACCTCTTGCGTAGCAGTCGGATACACTCCCACCGCGCCACAGAGGCAGTCAATTATTAACGTACATCTATACTAATATTATAAAGCTGAAAAGTTTGTTTGTTTGAATGCGATAATCAGGAATTGAAAAAATATTTTAATATTTTTTTGTTGGATAGTCCATTTATCGAGGAAGGCTATAGGCTATATAACATCACGTTACAACTAATAGAAGCGGAGCAGCAAAGAAAAATGTTGCAAAAACTAGGAAAATTTATGTAGACGAAGTTGCACGGGTCGGTGATTGTTATTTTCATTAAAATAGCTATACCGAGATGTATACTTACAGAGAGATTTAATACGCTCTTGAAAGCCGTTTGTAAATCTTTGTCACTGAGGTACCTATCGGCGCCGTAGCTCTGCCACGACATCATACAGTTAGTTCGACTCTCCGTATCTGTCACCTGAAACAAATAGATAGATGACTATAATAACAAGTTCTTAAAGTTATCTGAAAAACAATGTTTGTCCACGATTTAACGTATTATTGAATTTATATAAAAATTAAATGATTTGATCATAAAAAAATATTTAGAAAAACAAATCTCCCACTACTAAATATTTCACTTGTTATTTACTGAATAATATCCTTTTAAACTACTAACATTCTTAGCTACATTCAGTGTCTGTTCGCTCTGGGTTTTCTTAAACATTTGAGTTTGTTGGTATAATGTTTTTGAGATACTAATTTGACATAACAGTCATCTATTCTATTCCACACACACCTACAATTATTAACTGGCGACTATATCTCAAACAACTTATTTGTAGAGATCAGCGCAAACGAAAAAATAGAAGAAGCAATTTAAACTGAACCCTAAAGTTTATACGATATGGTTTAAAAAGGCTTAATAAAGGTGAACTGCTTGTAAGCGCTCAAGATTTAAATGGGTATTACATTACACTGAATCAGAACCCTGAAATAAGTGTGGCTTTGGCCACTAGTTACAGAATCAGGGACCTTACTCAGCTGCAGGTTTAGGGACCCTAATTCCGGGTTGTGTAATACAGCCATTAGATTTGCGTTCAACCTTTACGTCATCGCATGAAACACATTTTTTGAAAATAAATATTCATAATATTCAGTAAAGTTTATTATAACCCATTAGCGTTGTTTATGGGCAATGAATCACAGCATATCTAGGTAAGTATGTGACTACGTCATTTTAATTGACATTCAATTAGGGGCGTCATACAAATATATATTTTTATGCTGCCCCCTTCCCCTTCTCCTTCTAACCGATTAACCCAAATCCACATGTATAATCGATACAATAAGTAGGTATATCACAATCGATAAGACTAAAGAGGTCGATCATTTAAAAAGAAAGAAAACCTCTTATCCCGTACTAGCTGTGCCGCGCAACATCATATGCGTAATTTCTCCCCGTTTTTGATACATTTCTCGTCGCTTCTCCGCTCCTATTAGTCGTAGCGCGATGTTATATAGCCTATAGCCTTCCTCGATAAATGGGCTATCCAACAAAAAAAGAATTTTTCAAATCGGACCAGTAGATCCTGAGATTAGCGCGTTTAAACCAACAAACAAACAAACAATCAAACAAACAAACTCTTCCGCTTTATAATATTAGTATAGATTACTTCGCAAAGTTCTCATACAGTCCACTTTAGATTAACTCAAACAAACGCAACACCAGTGGTAATAAAAACGAAATAAGCTTTCAGAGACTCCTGATAATTCTTTTTTGTGTAATCCTTTTTAAATACAATAATAATAATAATATACGCCATCGACCTACTGCCCACGCTACATTGTTGTGCTTATCTCAATGTTATTTTCATACAAAAGTACTTCGAACTTCATTGTGGAGTTTCAAAACATCGGTCTAGAGTATATTTATCACACGGCCGATAAACCTATTACAGTTTTGTGATTCATGCCATTGACTTGTCGCGTCATAAGTAGACATTTACATTTCTAGGTAAATCTGTGTTATTTTCATTCGAACAAATACTAGGTTAGATAATATAATAGCTAAATGTATTTAGCGGTAGGTTTAATGGGTCATCTTCGAGTTTGAGTTTCATGGTGTAATGGTTGCAGCACCTTACTGGCTTTACTGTATATATACAAATATATTGCAAAAAATATATTGTAAAACTAAGTGAATAACGTACTTTAACTTTAGCCGGTCAATTGTAATTTCGTACCATAACCATAACATAATCAACCAGATCAGAGTCTGTTATTTTAGAGTTTTTACAGAAACTGAAATGGAATAACATGTCACATGTTCCTATTGTCAAATCATTACTTTTAGTATAACTTTTCATGCTTTTAAATTCAAAAACATGTTAAATTGTGGAAAAAGACTTACTTTCAAGGCATTTTAAGACCTACTTTTGTCTAATTTGTAAAAAATAATATTTTCTTCTAGTAGTCAACAACCCAATTCTGTAAAAACTCTATGTGTGTTTTAAGAAAACGTACTTTACGTAGACCTAAAGAATGTTAGTAGAATTTAATCAGTACATACTATCCGACGTCCACTGTATATTAAAAATAAATAAATGAATTGTCATATACATTACGGCAAATTACCGTATCAATAATATCATTGCGCACCGCGACGCGGTAGTGTTATAAACTTATAACACCAGGTGGGCCAACCACAAAAGCTCCGGCGGGCCACATACATCCCGCGAGCCACAAATCTCACAATAGTCTATTAATGATTACAGAAGTCCGTCACGGCATTTAAACAAAAAAGACAAAGGTAGGTACGGAGGTTCGATACGTAGGTAACTTACTAAAAAATAATGCTTCCGTATTCGCCAGCCAATGTCAGGTAGAGGTCCTTTAAGCTCATACCTCCCGTCACCTCTCAGCGCGATTGACACCGTTTGAAGAGCATGTTCTATAACAAAAAGTCAAGCTTACAAACAGTCAGACAAATAGGGCAAGAGGTTGTAGCTTCGATTCCCACGCGGGACAGAGCTTTGTGAAATACACAACTGATGCCTAGGTGTGCACCTACTTTCTGTATGTTTGTGAATTCTCCGGAACACAGGCAGGGCCACATAAGGCCGTGTAAACAACTGCCTAGGGACCCCGCGTCAGTGTCAAAATGATAAAGGGCCCCTGAACACAAAGTTTGTAGAAGAGTCGCCCTAGTGCGGAAGATGACCATTTACAGCAACAAAAAAACCACTTAAAGACCATTTCAGATTAGATGTCAAATATTAAAAACAAAAGTAGCAAAGCAAATACGCTACTAGCTATGATAGTGATGTTAACGGGTGGGTGAGCGGGGTGCGCGGGACAGAGAACGTGAGTTCTCTGTCCCGCGCACCCCGCTCACCCACCCGTTAACATCACCCCGCGCTCCCTTCTCACCGCGCAGGCGATATACGAGTTAAGCGGTCGGCCTATAGCGTTAGTTTATTCGTGAAATCATCAAAAAAACGTATGACGGTGTGATATATTCTGCCTTCATTAGGCACACTCAATGGGCACGGTGGCATATCCTCATTTTCGTATTATACTTGAACCCGTTGAGCAATCCAGGATTTCGGATTAAGGATCCCACCGAAGGTAATTTTTATCAAGATAAACACTAAAAACCATACATAGAGGAATCAACTGAAATACTTAGGAAAGGGGGGTTAAGTTCCTTAGCCTTCCCCTTGATGTTCAACAAATTAGATTAGGCACATACATAACGCATGCGGATGACTTTTGGTAACCTTTTGACCTTCACGTCAATAACGAAAATCGTATACTTAAATGAAGTATTTTTGACGTGTCATACCGTCGGTGGCGACGTCAGCACGTTTTCATTTGACGTCCATACACGTCCCTGGCGGTCAAAAGGTTATACATATCTAACAACCGTCACGAAACCAGCTCCGCTCATAAAGCCATTGAACGCCCCCCTATTGCTTCATGTCCTAATGCGACTGTCTACACGGCCGACCTTTAGTAATTGTAATACATAAGTAAAGTGACACTTGTTGGTCAAGGCTGAATGCGATCCGCTCGGTCAGTTGTCGTATTGCAAATGGCTCAATTGACTACTTTGTTAAGGAGTAAGTACTAGTTACATACATAAATGCAAAAGTAAGTAAATATGTCCGTCTCTTTATCACACCTAAATGACGTCAACTTTGATAAAATTCGTTTTTTTAGAGTTTTTATAACTAGTAATGTGAGGGTTGTGGGTCTCACATTACTAGCATTCCTGTTAACCCTTCTAGCTTAGCATCTTAGCTTGTCACATTACTAGCATTCCTGTTAACCCTTCTAGCTTAGCATCTTAGCTCGAGGGGTTAACAAGGTAGGTACAGGATTATATGTAGTGGATTGCGAGTCCGATGCCTCAACCATTAGGCACCTGTCCCACTAACAACGATGAGCGAGAAGCGAATAGCAATTACATCGCTCAAGAAACGTACAACAGATGTATTTTGTAGATCCCGTCCGTGTAAACAAAAGAGATGCAGTATCAGAGGCGGGTCCTTAGAACATCATTACTTTCGGTTTCCCTTTGTATTGTAGTTACTTAGTATTATAGTTACAAAGAACCATGTCCAACAAGATATATTTTTAGGTTTAGGTTACCTCTGAAAAAGATTAACCCTTTGCCTCTGTGCAGTATAGAGCGAGTACTCGCGTGCAGTGTGAACACTCAAGGATCAACTATTAATATCTGTGTCTCTTTTGTTTACACGGGATCTACATAAGTATGTACTTGTCTTGAGCGATAAAATCGCTACTCTTCTCCTCGCTGTTGGTCGGAAAGGTGTCTTAGGCTACCGTCGCTTACTATGTACGAGCCTGTGCGAACTCTCGACAGCGACAATGGAAAAATTTTAAGACTGTTTTTTAGGTAAGTTATGAAACCATTCAGGCAGACAAGAGATGGTTATCATATTTTTATACAAATTACATATTAAGTAATTACTATGTTTTAGGAGTGCAGGCGTTCTCCTAAATGATAAGAAGTAAGTAATCGTTTTATTTTTATCCGTCACTATAGTTTCGTAATAAGTTAACGCCCCCTAAGCAGTTTTGGTACGGTTTCGCAAAGCCAATAAATAAATAGCAAAAACAATATCTACAAACTCGTACTTACGTAAGTTTTACTGAACGTAGCCTACTTATAAAATTAGTGAAATAGAGCTAAGATAATGAATAAACCAGACGACATTACGTATACATATACCTATACAGTAAACATAGGTACATTTATTGTATGTACATTTTTACGCGCATCACGGAAAAATGAGTGTCGGGTGGAAATGCACTAGCCCCCCCTTCTCCCTCCCCGCCATAAGCACTACCTGAAAGTACCTACTTACAGTTCACCGATCCCCATAGCGCCCCGGGCGCCACGCTTATAGGGCGCCAAATGGCATGTTGAATGTTGTACAAACTGCTAAGTTGATAGGAGCGCCAAATCGCGTGAATCCCCCCCTCTCCCCGCAGTCGCGTGAGGTATTCACAATGGCGGTATTGGATGAAACAAAATGCAATCGTAAGCACGTTCTCCGAAGGTGGAGGGCGCTATCATTCAAGTTTTTGCCCCACCTCGAGATAATCATAGATCCGATGTCCATGAACTATGTTGGTATGTGTGTTGTTAAAGCCGGACAACTCACCCACCGCCATCTGACCCCAAACTTGGCAGATACTGTCCTATGGCAACTGATTGATAAACATACTTATACATATATTTCACACTATACATATAGTCCCTACAGGGAGTAAGGTTGTGTGTTTAAAGTTGCTTTATTTTATCCACGAACCACTTGAGGACAATTGAAAAAAAAATTATAAAATTTGGTACCTAAAATGCTAATTTAAAATCCAGGAAAAACCAGGGGATATATAACCATGTTTTTAATGGGTAATGTTATTTTTATTATTCAAGTTAAAAGTATAACATAGGCTATTTTAGAATACACCACAGTCATTATGATTGGTAAGAGTGAAACAGGAATAATAGAGAAATGCTGGGTGGCTACGATACGATACTGTGGCCTTTTAAAATTAAAATACAATAAATAATAGGTGTACAATAATATTATATATGTATTTGTGTGGCGTACTTTGTATTTTAAAGTAACTTATTAATACAAATATATTTTTTTAATGAAATAAAAACATTAATTTAGGTATAAATATTTAAAAAAAAACATTAAAAAACAGTTTGCTGAACACAACGGTTCCATAGGGAGCATGCCACGCGGCTTGCCTCGCAGAGCTACCGGCCGGGCTTGGTACGGTGCCTACTTGGTGCCTACATAACCGCCCATCTCGCATATCATTCTGTAAAGGCTTATGGTACTTGACACGCCTCCCAGTAGATTCGATTGATTAAATTTTGGACTGATGTATTTTGACAGGCATATTCCTCCCCCGCCCTCCAGTGATTTTTTCTTATTTCCTCCGTTTGATGCGTAATATTTTAAAACTATGATATCTCCTAAGATATTCATTGAAATCAATGAAATAACATCAGTTTTGTTCATAATTAAATATTTGCGATGAATAACGTTTTTATTTGGATAAGGGTTAATACCATTTTATTACAACAGTTTCGCAAATAAATGCATTATCTTACCATAAAAAAGGTAAAAGTGGGTCAACCTTAAAATATACCTACGCGTTTACTGTCGCGGACTTATTTTTAGAACTTTTTAAGAGGAATAAAACCGTCATACATTATTGTTGTGTAACCGTTTACGCAGCGTACCTAACGGAAGCTCTGAAAAGGAATATTTATTCCCTGCTTTTACAAGTCGCTTCAGTTTTATTATAAAGCTGAAGAGTTTACTTGTTTGTTTGAACGCGGTAATCTCAGGAACTACTGATCGGAATTTAAAAAAACTTTCAATGTTGGATAGTCCATTTATTGAGGAAGGCTATAGACTATATTACATCACGCTACGACCAATAGGAGCGGAGCAGCAACGAGAAATATTGTAAAAACGGGAAAAATTTACGCATACGAAGTTGCGCGAGACAGCTAGTATAATATAAGTATAGATAAATTACACCCACACACAGAATAAACCATCGTGCTTATCACACAAAGTTTTATCCTAGGTATTTTGTGCTGAAATATTATATTCAACTAGCTGTCCCGCGCAACTTCGTATGCGTAAATTTTCCCCGTTTTTGAAACATTTCACGTCGCTACTCCGTTCCTATTAGTCGTAGCGCGATGTTATATAGCCTATAGCCTTCCTCGATAAATGGGCTATCCAACAAAAAAAGAATTTTTCCCCTATTTGTGTAGTTCCTGAGATTAGCGTGTTTAAACAAACAAACAAACAAACTCTTCCGCTTTATAATATTAGTATAATTATAATTCATAATTCATTTATTCAAATATATTAACTACAAAGTTACAAATTAATTCTAAGAACAAGAGTAGTGCTTATGTATATGGGTGCCTGTACTAGGTAATACCTGTATCACAGGCTGTAAAAGTGCTTAATATTAGTCTTAACTATATCGAATATTTATTATTAACAATATAAATTCAAAATATAAAACGTATAGGAACTAGTGTGTGTAATAATATTATGTTCAAAACAGTTTACAACAGCATATTTAGAAAGTAGGCTAAAGTTGACTTTGCATAAATCGCGTTCGAGTCTATTCTTATTTCATTATTGTTTTTTAATGCGATCGAATTAATAAATTACATAGATAGCGATAAATCGTAAGTAGGACAGTAGAGTAATGGAAGAATTTGATACAAATGTCACGTACGGAAGTTTGACCTTTAGCTTGGTATAATATATAGGATGGGGGATGAATAAAGTCCATGGTGTCCACTTATTTAAGTACTAGGCGGCGCTCTAGGCGCCTTCATAGTCTACGGAGTTTATGTAGCGGTACTCCGCAGCTTTTTTGGCAGGGCACTCTGCATCACCTGTTTTATGACCGTGCGGCTTATTGAATCGTCGGCATGTTGCACATTTCGGCGAGTCCAGTTTCTTGACGCATTCCGTCATCGAGTGCCCCATTTCTCCGCAATGTCCGCATGTTTGGGTAGTGTCTCTGCATGACTTAGCTGCATGGCCATATTGGTGGCAGTTGTAACATCTAGTTACTAACGTAAAATCTCGGACGGGACAGGAAGTCCAGTTAATAAAAAGTCTACCCTGGGCAACCAACACTTTCCTAATTTGTGCTGAGACTTCAATTATGAAGTTACAGGTCGAGGCGTCTTTTTTACCAGATTTGTGGCTTAATTTTGTGGAGGACAAAAACGATGCCATGGACACTGAAGGTATTTTATCGGCTATATTTTGTTCATATATGTAGGTTAGAAAATCCTTTTCCGACAAAGAAGCTGGTACTCCTACAACAATCATTCGTGGTTTGCGCTTTTGAGGGTCGCCGGCGGTAAAGCCGGACAAGGACATTTGTACAGCCTGTTTAAGATTAGCAGCGTCGTCTTTTGTTTCAGTGCTAATGATAACACCTCCATTGGTTGTTTTTCTAACACCTCGAATATGTAGCTTCATTTGATCTGGCCTGATGAGTGTTTGCACAACTGTCTTAGTTTCGTCACTGGATCTTTGCTTATTCTGAGGATAGATGGCAACAGCGCTTAAATTGTTAGGGCGTACTATATTGTTCTTCTTCACCATATCTGCAAACGAAGCATTTCCCGCACAGGACTCCTCAATAGTCTGCTTAAGCACCGTAATGTGCTCCGATAGGTTACCTTTTTCTCGAAGTTCCTTGATGATGCCAGATGCTTCGATGATCTTCTGTTTGAGCGATTGGTATATTACGGCCATTTGTGACGCATTGTGTTGAACTTTTCGGCACAGATTGGATATTTTCAATTTCTGCTCACTATTTAGTTTGCCCTCAGAAGAAATTGAGCATACCTCGCTTAATTGCTGGTCAGTAGCCGACATCCACTTCTGGATATCAGGCGTAGACACGAGATCAAATGAGAAACCTGATTCTCGGGCTGGGCTTTGCGGCTTCATCGGTGAGTGAGAGGACTGAGCACTCATCGGATTATCCGGGTTGTTACTCATACTGAGTTACAAATAAAACACTTATTATTAGGCCAACATAGTTCCAATATTACACACTTAGCAACAAGTAATAGTACTACACTCGGTACTAAAAGTAGGTCACATTTAAATTAATGTTATTTAAATAATATTGTTAGTGCACACGTCCGTATGTAAGCAATCCGTCGTCATATAGATGAACAACTGACTTTTAATGGAGACATTCAGTGTAATTAAAATAGCTAAGATGTTTGTATGTACCAGCCATGTTAATTTTAAATCAATAATGCTTTAAATCTATACTAATATTATAAAGCGGAAGAGTTTGTTTGTTTGTTTGTTTAAACGCGCTAATCTCAGGATCTTCTGGTCCGATTTGAAAAAATCTTTTTTTGTTGGATAGCCCATTTATCGAGGAAGGCTATAGGCTAACGTTGCGCTACGACTAATAGGAGCGGAGAAGCGACGAGAAATGTTTCAAAAACGGGGAAAAATTACGCATACGAAGTTGCGCGGGACAGCTAGTTATAAATATACTGAATTGATTTATGTTATGAAATTATAGAAATTAAGTTTAAGCAACCATTTACAACCTCTGGTTAATCACAATGCAGTTTCAAGTTTCCTTAATCAGTCATTAAAAATAAGTATAACAATAATTGAATAATATTTTCCTCAAGTTGTCTCAAAAGTCTATTGAAATTTTCTTGGAATTATTATTAACTAGCTGACCCGCGCAACTTCGTATGCGTCAATTTTCCCCGTTTTTGCAACATTTTTCGTTGCTGCTTCGCTCCTATTGGTCGTAGCGTGATGTTATATAGCCTATAGCCTTCCTCGATAAATGGGCTACCCAACAGAAAAATAATTTTTCAATTCAGACACGTAGTTCTTGAGATTACCGCGTTTAAACAAACAAACTCTTCAGCTTTATAATATTAGTACAGATATGGACATATTAATAAATAATTTAAAGAAATTGTCAATTACAACTAAATAAACTAATTACAAAAAAAAAGGAATTTAAAATGGAAATTTTAACAAAATTGCTTTAGCAGTTTAATCATGAAACTATAAAGAACAAAAAGACGGACATAATTATAATTAAGTAATACATTACCAGCTATATCCAATGAGTAGTTAGAAGGATCTAGGAAACTCCTCACTTGCAGTGAGAGAGCTAAAACTTCATGTTTTAAAACCTCATTTATGTAGTTCTGAAAAAAAAACCAACATTCTAAAACTTATAGTGATTTTTCCTTTCAATTTTTACTTTATTAATAAAATGATAACATTTTTTGAAAGACAGAAAAAATTGAATTACAGACTTTAGGAATTGAACCTAAGAGTTCCATATGCCAAACTGCGGCCGGAATCGAACCATCTATTGGGACTAAGTTACTAAACCTCAAATTTTTCTCCTCTTCAGAAATGCAATTATTGTATTCTAACATTTTCATAATGTAAATTTTGTGTACACATTAGCAGTGGTTAGCATGCCATTAGTTGTCATGGCATAACATAGACACACCAACTCACCTTGTTAAATGAAAAATTTTAAAAATCCACTTCCATCTTTATATATTATATTTATTGTGTGCGTGTGTATGTCCTGAACTCCTCCGGCTGGACCGATTTTGATGAAATTTTTTGTGTGAGTTCAAGAGGATTCGAGGATGGTTTAGATACACAATTGAACCCGATTTAAAAAAAAAAAGAGTCGAGACAAAGTTCGCCGGGAAAGCTAGTTATTTAATATAACCAAAATGTAATTAATCAAATTTAGTTTTTTTCTTATTAAGCAATGTTTTCCATAAAATAATTTAATCATAAGTTTTGTTTAAAAATAACTAGGATTACTAAACTGAGTAAACATGATAATCAAGATGTTTAAAGTCATTAATCTAAATGGTCAATAGACATACACCAACCTCTGCTCATTAGTAACAATTTGTACACAAAAAATTAATGCATAGCAATACAATATTAATATGGATGAACTATGATGTTTGTCTTAAATCATAGCAAGGTCATTGTAATTATATTTAGGATTTCACAACAAATGGAGAGCATCAAAGTGCATTTTACAAATGCCAAAGAAAATTGAAGCTTAGAGCATTGCACATAAAGTTCATAATATGTGCAGGCATAAACAGTTCAAAAAGAATCTTATATTTTTATTAAAATAATGATATTATTTGTTCAATATATCACCTGCAATGCAATCTGTCTTTCAGCAATAAAAGATGGTTGCATGTTCCCAATAAGTTTTTTAGGTGGTAACGGCAGGTCAAGGTTAGCCTGCTGCAGGCTGGCATGTAAAGCCGCGAAATCTCTGTAACGTCGGGACACATTCCATGTCGCCTCTTTAGATGGACCTCTTTGGACACGCAAGATATATTCCTAGAAAAAAAAACTATTTATTACTCTTTGGTTTGGTAAAAAACCACATTACTATTTTCGATGTTTCATAATGTTATCACAGTTTTAATCAGACTTGTTTACTTTTTGTCAGTCTAGACTAGACAATAAAAAATCTAGAATCTAGATAGTATGTTCATGTGACAATATACAGATTTGTTTGTAAAAGAATATTTGAGATGATTTCCTTTTTACGAGTTAGATATAATTACATCTAAGTTGAGTCTAAAAAATAAAATGGAAAGAAAAACAGTACTTACTGTATGTTTATTAATATTGTGTGCATTTTCTATTGTACAAATAAGTTTTTCAGTGTCATCTATAAGTGTTTTGGTTTGAGAAGTTTTTTCAAATATAGCCATCACACCGGAAATTTAAAATTCATTGATCGATTCTACAGATGACAAACAACACTAAACATTTTGTTATCAATGAGAAAAGAAACTACAACCGATCATTCACACTAAATTTTAGTCAGTAGCGTTCCAAGATAACAACTGAGTTCAGCTGACGATTTTACGTTTCGTAACAATCGGTAATTCTCCTTTTCCGTTCGTGAATTTTATGAGAGAGAATAATTAACATGCTAAATACCCGAAGGTTGAAAAAAAATTAATGTAAGTAAATAACATCTGCTTGACAGCTGATTGCTTTACTGACTGACAGCACAGATTATTAATCTGATTCTAACAGACAGATGCATTGTAAAATTTTACTTTAGAATGTAAGCATGAATCAATGAGATGGCAACAAAAAGCTACGATTCAAATCATCCCTAAAATCACATCAGAATAACTTTTTGGGTGACTTTATGTCATCAGCAATATTATAATTCAATCAATATGCTGACGTTCAAGTGGATATTATTAATTTAGCAAGTATTACGAGACTCACAAAATAATATTATTTACTTTTTTTTCGTGTCAGCAGGACTCAATGCTAACCAACCATATTATTAAAATATATATATTACGGGTCTTAATCGCGTGAATAATTTAAGGTAAAATACCTTGTTTATTGCCCGACGTTTCGACCGTATTGCAACGGCCGTTGCAATACGGTCGAAACGTCGGGCAATAAACAAGGTATTTTACCTTAAATTATTCACGCGATTAAGACCCGTAATATATATATTTTAATAATGTGTACAAATCGCGAAAGTTTATCAACATTTATAACCAACCATAGTTAAAAACGTATAATTCCAAACTGGAACGTCGTCAGGGTATTTACTAAAAAATCTCTTTTACAATTTTAAGTAATGGTCAGTAATGGTGAATTAAAATTTACTTAAAATTACCTATATAAAGTAACAATAAAAATAAATAATAACATGATGGATATTTTAAAACTTTATCATTTGAACTTCTACTTGACTGACCATTAGACTTCCGTTGTCTATCTTGTTCTGAAACCACATAATTTGTATTTTATTTTGCAATGAATTGATTAAACTTTATTTGATTTTTTTTAAAATTAATATATCCCTTACGGAATTAGTGATATATAAGTTTTGAGAGTAATTGTTACTTGATTTAAAGAAAATTACAAGAAGAATCTAATTGCATTTTTTAAATTCAACAAGTTTCGCACGCACGTTCTGCAGCAGAAGATACCATAGAGTATTATCGATTATCTCACTTCCTGTTCTACAGCAACGAGTCGTGAGCGGAGAATTGACTACCACGGGCCTCTATCTATTCGTTTGCCATAGTTATAAGAATTGTTAAAAAATGTCGCTCATCTCCGCCCGTATCGCCGGCTCAGTAGCCAGGCGTTTACCAAATGCTGCCTCACAGGTAATTATTCTTATATAAACTAATTTTTAAAACCCAACTTGATAGTGGTCCGGTTCTCACGTCTCCGAAGATATAACCACTAAGTCCATCGGAAATATCTAATAAATGAGGTTTGGCTCGTTACATAACAAGATATTCCTCAAATTATTATTCTAGGCGGTATTTTCATAATGGGAACATAAATTGTAATATTCTGTTGTGTATGATCGGTGTTATGTAATACTGGGCGACTTGGAATTTTGAGGTTCTGTAAAAATGTATTTAGTGAAATATACATCAAAAAGACTAGTGCTGAGTGTAATTGAGTGATAATGTGTCGATTTAGTGCATTATTGAAGTGTGAAATGTGTTGATGTTGGTTATGTCGGTCGGCAGGTATCGAAGGTCGCTGGAATCGCGGCGCCCGCCGTGACAGTTGCCGCACGCAACTTCCATGTCTCCCCCGCCCAGAAGGCCGCCGAAATCTCCACTATCTTGGAGGAAAGGATCCTGGGTGCTGCTCCCAAGGTTAGTTTTAGTGTTACATAAACTCATTCTTATCTATTTAACGTCAAACCTATATCATTAGCATGCTGTAGTTTCTGAATAGTGTTCAGGAATGTTGAAATAAGATGTACCTAAGACTGAACCTATAACTTGATGATATTGATCCATGACCTATTTTGAGCAGTTCATTCACTGGTCTGTCTTCTACATTTCCTTAGTTTCATTGACAACTGAGTTTCATGAATGGATTGTTTATATTCTGTTCTATATTAGCATAATTCAACTAAATACTTATTATTATGTAAGAAATCAAAGTGATAAATTTATATAATTATCTTGATTAGTGACATTGCAAGAAATAATATATTAGGTAAATATTTTAAATTGAAACTGTAGCTGTTAAACTAACAATATTCTGTAACATATTTTTTTCTGGTGTTTAGTCCAGTTTAGTAGTGACCTGACCTGACTCGACCTTTAACCTCTCTTAACTCTTTGGTGAAGGTCATTTTTGAATAATATGATTTTAAATATTCCTTATCTGTTCCCTGTAGGCTGACTTGGAGGAGACTGGTCGTGTATTGAGCATTGGTGACGGTATTGCCCGTGTCTATGGCCTCAAGAACATTCAGGCTGAGGAGATGGTGGAATTCTCCTCCGGCCTTAAGGTTTGTAGTGTTAAATACTTTGTTATTATTTCAGGTAAAAACTTGGAATACTTTCAGGCTTTAACCAACATCCTAGGGACCAATACAGTCAAGAATAATTTATATGTACTGTACTTTCTGACTTTCAGTCAATGTAATATCTAATTGGAAAAATATTTTTTTATTATAAGTTATGTAATAATTTAGAATTTCACAGTGAACATATTATTTTTCAGTTAGAACAGTTATGACTTAAAGACCATACCTACAAATGCTTTGAAGCACCTTCTGTAGATAATATAAACATCATCATCATCAGCCTATCACAGTCCACTGCTGGACATAATAATTACAAGAAACCTTAGATGCTGGTCATACAGTAAACTTTCTTTCTAGTTGCTGCACATACATGAGAATTGTTCACAACAACAAACAGTTAATTGCTCATTTTAAAAATTCACAAAGTGCCTTGAGCATGCTCAAGGCACTTTGTGAATTTTTAAAATGAGCAATTAACTTTCATTACTTTTCAACGCAACACTCAAAATACTATAATAGTACTTAATTGCCAAATAATAGGGGAGTAATAGAATGATATGATAATTTCATCATAGAAATGTATTTTGTAGTTAGTCTGTCACTGTATGGTTGTTTTTATGTCCAAATACCACTAACATCAAAACTCTTCTAGGTCATAATCTTTTTATTTTATTTCCTAGAGCTGGAGGATTTTAAAACCCTCTGGCCTGTTATGTGCAGTTGACATAACATGTATTTTATACATGTATCTTGCTAACATTAGCATAATTATATATTAATTCTGAACCTAAACCTTTACCGATTTATGTAATTTTTAGAATTTAAATATATTTAAACTAGCTGACCCGCGCAACTTCAACTGCGCAAATTTTCCCCGTTCTTGCAACATTTTTCATTTCTGCTCCGCTCCTTTTGGTCGTAGCCTGATGATATATAGCCTTTTTTTCAATTCAGACCCATAGTTCATGAGATTATCACGTTCAATCAAACGCTCTTTATAATATTAGTATAGATTAAATATTTTGTCTAAAACTATCTGTCCCACACAGAAAATTATTACCCATTTGTCTACAATATTCTTCCTCAACCAGGGTATGGCTCTTAACTTGGAGCCCGACAACGTGGGTGTTGTCGTATTCGGTAACGACAAGCTGATCAAGGAAGGCGACATCGTGAAGCGTACCGGTGCCATCGTCGACGTGCCCGTAGGCGAACAGCTGTTGGGTCGTGTAGTCGACGCTCTGGGTAACGCCATCGACGGCAAGGGACCCATTGACACCAAGAACCGCATGCGTGTCGGTATCAAGGCCCCTGGTATCATCCCACGTGTATCTGTGCGCGAGCCTATGCAGACTGGTGAGTACACGTAATGCTTGTAGACTAAAATTAGGCCATAAGGATCAAAACGCCATGAAGTGTCTTGTTTCAGTAAACAAGACATTTCATGGCGTTTTGGTCCTTATGGCCTAATTTTAGTTTAAAAACACACCTTAGCACAGTTGCTAAGGTGTGTTTTCATGTAATGTTCTGAATAGTCTTCAATAGAATAGAATAATAAATTTATATATTCAATCTGTCATCAGAACTACTAGAACATACACCCCAAACATAATCTTCACTTGGTAGTCACATTTTGTATTTGTTATGGCAGTACTGAGATAAATAAATAAAAAAATTACATTTCTTATCTGCATTGACTTTTTAACCATGAGCACAATCCTCCCTAGTCTCCCAAGACCTCTCTGCCTGTCCTGAAAATTAGCATACTTGTCACTTTTACCACCAACCAATACTTCTTTTTCCAACTTTATAATTTTGTTTGCCGTGTGGTACCGGCTTAAGAATAGTACCACCCCATCTCTTCCCGTGGGTGTTGTCAAGGCGACTAAGGGATTTCACACCGGAGGACGGGCAGCAGCGTCCTCTGCGTACTTAAAGCCTTACTGCGATCGCCAACCCGCTCGCCAAGCGTGGCGATTATGGCAATTACCCCCAGGATCTACATACCAGTAGGTTCTACTGGGGAGACCCGTGCCCAGCAGTGGGCCATCATAAGGGTTGATATGATAATTTTGTTTAATCCTTCAGGTATCAAGGCCGTGGACTCGCTCGTGCCCATCGGTCGTGGTCAGCGTGAGTTGATCATTGGCGATCGTCAGACTGGCAAGACTGCCCTAGCTATCGACACCATCATCAACCAGCAGCGTTTCAACAAGGGTGACGACGAGAAGAAGAAGCTGTACTGCATCTACGTCGCCATTGGACAGAAGAGGTCCACTGTCGCCCAGATCGTGAAGAGGTTGACTGATGCTGGTAAGAAGCATTTTTATAAATAAATTGTGTCTTGTGTACCCAACTTCCTTGCACACAGGAGGACTTGATGGCTGCTTCAGATGCCATCGAAGTGGCCATGTACTGGGCCTCATCAATATAACATTTAATGCCCCTTCAATGTTAAAATGCTAAGAAGATTTTTATAAAAAATATTTCAGATGCCTATGGTGTGTTCGTCTACGGTATTGTTTTGATAAATACTTGTAAGATTATTTATTGACACAGCTGTGTAGACAAATAGTCTAGTGACTGTAGTAATTGAAATTGTTCCTCTTACGTTTTTACTTAGATCCTCTTGTTTTCAGTAGAGAAAAAAAATCATGTATGTTAAACATGTTATTAAAATATATATATTACGGGTCTTAATCGCGTGAATAATTTAAGGTAAAATACCTTGTTTATTGCCCGACGTTTCGACAGTATTGCAACGGCCGTGGTGGATTAAGACCCGTAATATATATATTTTAATAATGTGTACAAATCGCGAAAGTTTATCAACATTTATGTTAAACATGATCAAAAAATTTCTTCTAGGATCAAAGACCTGTTTAATTTTTGCTATACTTTGTCAATATTTGGAGGGAATCACATGCAGGTATAATGTTCTTTGGGGAAAAACGTTGATTTTAAATTTTTGTTTATGTACGTATTGAATAATGAATGATGTATGGTACAGGTGCCATCGGCTACACCATCATCGTGTCGGCTACGGCGTCGGACGCGGCGCCGCTGCAGTACCTGGCGCCGTACTCCGGCTGCGCCATGGGAGAGTTCTTCCGCGACAACGGCAAGCACGCCCTCATCATCTACGACGATTTGTCCAAGCAGGCCGTCGCCTACCGTCAGGTATATACCCATTTTCCTATTTTATTGACTAAAAATAGTTATGTGAAACAAGAACCCAACTGCTTAAAATTAATGACTGAAATAATATGATGACAAAAATCTTCGATTTTATTTTTTTCTAATTGGGATTAGGATTAGGATGTACCCAGTGTCACTCCCACAACTAAGACGAATCCAATGATACTTCTCAAGCTATAATCCATCAAGCCATTTAGACTCTAGAGTGTGTCAAAGAAATATACAGACGCTCGAAAAACATAACCCTCCTTCTTGCGCAGTCGGGTAAAAATATGTACTAAATTCAATATCTTGTATACAGATGTCGCTGTTGCTGCGTCGTCCCCCGGGTCGTGAGGCCTACCCCGGTGATGTGTTCTACCTCCACTCCCGTCTGCTTGAGCGTGCCGCTAAGATGTAAGTTGACTACTTTATCCAACTAACTAATCTCGACCAATGAATAGATGACTACAATATCATTAAAATGTTGATCTTAAAACTTTCGCTATTTGTACACATTATAAAACGGCCGTGGTCACGGGTAGACTACATGACCACGGCCATTGCAATATTGCATTACGCTCGATACGTCGGCCAATGAAAAAGGTACTTACTTTAAAATATTCACACGATTAAGACCTTTAACATATAATTATAATTTTATAATGTCATCTACTATTAGCTCAGCTAATCACAGATAAAAAGTAAAAAAAAAAACAATAATAGGAGGAAATTTTCAGTGCCTTGAAATGTTTATTCCAGGTCCGACAAAATGGGCGGTGGTTCCCTGACCGCTCTGCCCGTGATCGAGACCCAGGCCGGTGACGTGTCTGCCTACATTCCCACCAACGTAATTTCCATCACTGACGGCCAGATCTTCTTGGAGACTGAGCTGTTCTACAAGGGTATCCGCCCCGCCATCAACGTCGGTCTGTCTGTATCCCGTGTAGGATCTGCTGCCCAGACCAAGGCCATGAAACAGGTATAATATTCATTTAACACACAGGCGTCAGGTAGATTTAGAATCCATAATAAAGTTTTTGACAATAAAACTCACTAGCTGACCCGCGTTACTTTGTCTGCGTAAATTTACCCCGTTTTTGCCACATCTTTCATTGATGCTCCTGATAGCCTATAACCTTCCTCGATAATGGGCTATCCAACAGTAAAATAATTTTTCAATTCAGACCAATAAGTAGTTCCTGAGATTATGGCGTTCAAAGAAACAAACAAACTCTTCAGCTTTATTTTTTTATTAATTATGTTTTCAAAAGCTAAAAAATTTTTTTGACGTGAATGTAAATTTCTCAAAATAACCAGTTAACCCAAAACACCCAAGAGTACAGAGTTGGTACAGCGGTCAAAGAATGTGATCATTTGTTTTTGGGTCATATCTTACTAAAAAATGCATAGATCATATATGTATATTCTCAATAGCATTCCAAGCCATTCAACCATTATAACAATAAGTTTGGTCTCGTGTGACAGGTCGCCGGTTCCATGAAGCTGGAGTTGGCCCAGTACCGTGAGGTCGCCGCTTTCGCCCAGTTCGGCTCTGACTTGGACGCCGCCACCCAGCAGCTGCTCAACCGCGGTATGCGTCTGACTGAGCTGTTGAAGCAGGGACAGTACGTGCCCATGGCTATTGAGGAGCAGGTAATATATACTTTTGGTATACATTTACTACACACATGTTCGGACCGACATCATTCGGCACAGGCAGGGCGGTATATGTAGATGAACGTTCGGGAAAAAAAACAGCTCGGCTTTGCAATTGGTTTCGAACGGGTTTCGGCCTTTAACTACCCGATCGGCACTTGTTAATAAACCGAACATGTGTAGTAGTCGCTTCGGGTCGGCTTTGTTCGCGGGTCGGCACATTCGTTTAACCAAGTATTGCCGAACCGAATATGCCGACCCGCTTATGTGTGTAGCCTCCCTTACAGAAATTATACATAATTGCAAGTTGTATGTATCTATTTTGTTCAAATAAGATTAGCTTACTACAATAGCTAGTTTTGCAGGGCAGTTCACTTATCAGGGTTGCTTTTCTCCATATTCTCATTTTGTCATTCAGGTCGCCATCATCTACTGCGGTGTCCGTGGTCACCTCGACAAACTGGACCCCACCAAGATCACCGCTTTCGAGAAGGAGTTCTCCCAGCACATCAAGACCAGCCACCAGAGCCTGTTGGCCACTATTGCCAAGGACGGCGAGATTTCCAAGGACTCTGACGCCTCACTGAAGAAGCTCGTCACCGACTTCCTCGCTACTTTCACCCAGAGCGCTGAGAAGTAGATAATAGTGCTTACGAACTGTGATTTTGACAAGAGATTGTGAACTAAAGCATTTAGGACAGATCATCTAAAGCACTTGTTGTAGCACACTCTCATGTCAAACTCGACCGTACATTGTTGGTGGCTCGTGGAAGCATTACTATGTTAGTTGTGTATGCTTCCATCTGCCGCCTAGTAGTAGTTATCATTCGTATGGAGCGTATTGAATATTGATACAATCATGGAACGTATTTATCTCGAAGTCAGGAGCGGTTATATATAATAAATATTTTAAAAATGTCTTATTGGTTTTATTTATCTATCTACCCATATCGAAGGAAAGCTGTTTGAGCCATTAGTTGCGACGGCCCACTGTTGTATTAAAGTGGAAGGGTTATCATCACGAATCGTGATACCTATCTAGAGGTATCACTTTCCAGCTTCTGTGGGCTATATTGAGTGTAATCGTTAAGTGTGTACAGGCGATTATTCCGTAAATAAGATATCAAAAACTTTATATTGAAAGTATGTCTCATATTATGTAAAACAACATCAATAGCCGTCAATAACTAAAATTAATACGAGAAATAACCAAAATTTTTACTAAAGACACATTTGCTGTGACATTAGTTAAAGGTTTTAGTTTCATGTTAGTTTCCTTATTTGCTCCTCAAGTTAACAAGCTTACTGACATTTTGCGAAATAGGTACCTACTTGGTCAAAGTAAAGAAACCGTTTTAAAACTGTGTTAAGATTAAATTATTTTACTTTTTTATTATTATGTATCAATTTTTTTAAAATACATAATTGTTTACAGTGATATTCTAGTTGTGCGAAACATTTACGCCGATAGAATTTGCGATTTACCTTCTTTAGTTTCTATATGAATTTCATGCCTGTTTATTAAGTTATTAGGTAAGGTTAGTTAAAATATATTTGATCATGGATGGAACCCCCACAAGGGAAAGATTAAGGGACCATGGATAAACACTACGAGGTGAGCCGCTCTATACTCTGAAAGCGCCGATTTTGTGTAAAGATAAAGAATCTAATAAGACAATAGCGATACTCGACATAGCGCATGGGCTGATCTATCATAGTACGGCAAAAGTATTAATTTAAAATAAAATAATTAAAGGTTGTTAATTTGTTTGGTTGGTTATGGGAGATTTCAATGGTAGAATAGGCATACAACAGTCTGGCGAAGAAAAAGTAGTAGGCAAATATGGTTTTGGTACAAGAAGTAAAAATGGAGAGAGAATGATAAATTTGGCATTTGAAAACAATCTAGCTTTCATGAACAGCTTTTTCAAAAAGGATCCAAAGAAAAAGTGGACCTGTTTATCTCCAGGCGGAGCATACAAAAATGAAATAGACTACATAGCAAGTAATAACATAAAAGTATTTCAAGATATAAACATCCTGAATCAACTTAATTTTAACACCAACCACCGAATGGTGAGAGCAGTAATAAAAAGTACAGAACCAAAAAAGAGTAGAAACAAATTTAATATAAAAATATATTTAGCAAGTAATCAAAATTCGATAAATAGAAATAATAAAATAGAAGATAAATATGAAAACGAAATAAATGAAATTTATGGACCTCTACTTAACAACTCTCTAAAATCCAAGATATGCAATACAGAAAATAAAACTAAAATATTGATAGAACAAAGAAAACAGCTGTTCAAGCTAGGAAAAGATAAACAAAACCCTAAGGCCATATCTGAGTTAAGCAAAAACATAAGCAATAGCATCAAAAAGGACAGAATTATAAGAAGAACAAAGGTACTCAACGATCATATAAATAAGACAGGAGGTGTTAAAAAAGCTCTAAAAGAACTGACGGAGACGAAAACCTGGATACCTAACATCAAGAACAAAGCAGGAATAGAGGAGACAACTAGAAAGGCTATAATGGAGGCAGCTACCGACTTCTATAAAAAACTTTATACAGCAGAAGATAAAACCTTAAATTTAAATTTAAAACTAGAAGATGAAGATTTCGAAAACATACCATATTTTCTCCAATCAGAAATAAAAAAGGCTGTGGACAGTCAAAAGAATAATAAAGCACCAGGACCAGACCAAATAACTAATGAAATGATCAAAACTTCATTATTTGTACCAGAAAACTTAAAAAAACTAACAGAAGTATACAACACCATTCTAAGTACTGAATGTATACCAGCTCAATGGACGAGAAATACAATTGTATTATTACATAAAAAAGGAGACAGGAGCATTATCGAAAATTACAGGCCTATAAGCCTAATGTCAAATATTTATAAAGTATTCTCCAAGCTAATATTAAATAGAATAACGAGGATAATGGACGAACAACAACCTATTGAACAAGCTGGGTTCAGAGCGGGGTTCTCTACTATCGATCATAAGCATGTCATAAAACAAGTAATCGAAAAGTGCCAAGAATATGGCAAAGCATTATACATTGCTTATGTGGACTACAACAAAGCATTCGATACAATAAAACATAACTCGCTTTGGAATGCTTTGATTCAACAAGGAGTACCAAAAAAATATATACGCATAATTAAAAATGTTTATGCAAACAACACAGGACATATTAAACTTGAATCGATTGGCGAAGAATTTCCGATAGCAAGAGGTGTAAGGCAGGGAGACCCATTATCCCCAAAACTATTTTCTGCAATTTTGGAAGGCATATTCAGGGACCTGAATTGGGATAATGTTGGAATTAATATCAACGGAAAGCAGCTCAACCATTTAAGATTCGCAGATGACTTAGTTCTAATAACTGACAGCGCTAATACACTCCAACATATGTTACAACAGCTAGCAGAGGCAAGCAGAGTAGTTGGTTTGACTATGAATAAAACTAAAACAAAAGTAATGACAAACAGAGAAGAATTGCCTATAAAAGTAGACGGCGAACAAATGGAGTACGTTAAAAACTACAGATACTTAGGACAAATCATATCTTTTAAAGACCAAACAGATGTTGAAATAGAAAAAAGAGTGGCATGTGCTTGGAAAAGATTCTGGTCACTAAAGGAGGTACTCAAAAGTAATAACTTTCCAATGTCAGCCAAAAAAAGGGTGTTTAACTCGTGTGTCTTGCCATGCCTCACATAAGGATGCCAAACATGGGCATTAAACCAGAAACATTTTTTTAAACTGAGAACATGTCAAAGAGGAATCGAAAGAAGTATGGTAGGTGTCACGTTACATGACCATAAGAGGGCAGAGGAAATAAGATATTTGACAAAGGTGGAAGATGTTATCAAGAAAATTAGAAAGCTAAAATGGCGATGGACAGGGCACATGACAAGAGACAGTAGGATAAAATGGACAAAGATCATAACCGAATGGCAACCACGTAATGGTAAAAGAAAAAGAGGAAGACAAGTTAAAAGATGGACAGACGACATCAAGAATATTGGAGGAGCAACCTGGTCTAGAATAGCAAACAACAGAGAAGAATGGAAACATCTGGAAGAGGCCTTCGTGTCACAGGACACGCTGATTACTAAACCGAGCAATCCAATGTGATGACTTAATTTAATAAAATACAAATACATTGTAAACACTGTAAATATTTAGTTTCAGCAATCAAGGCTTAATAATAATAATAAAAATTTGTTAATAACTTGTTTTTTATATCCTGAAACTATTGACCCGACTTGGTAAATAGGTAGCATAACATTGGACATTTTATTGCAATATCGATAAGAATATGGCGGAATATACCATTTATTACACAAAACTAATGTTATACTTTTTTCTGTCTCAGTTCATACTTACAAAGAGGGCATAGAAACCGGTTCTTCCCGGTTCCAAAAGGACCAGTAATCCCGGTTCTGAGGGTCTAAAAAAGAACCGGTTCTAAACTAGCTTATCCCGGTTTTTTCGGTTTTCGCGACAAATTTGTTAAAAAGTACATGCCCATTAATTTTCCATGTTTATGTACCCCGTGTTATTGTTTTTAATGCGCTTTTCCCGAATTACGAGCCATGCCTGCACTCTCAACTAGCAACGACCTACATACGACGGAGCTGCAGACTCGGCGCCTCGTGTCGTCCCCGATCACGCCACGCCGAGATGACATAGATTCTAGATCTTACATACCACGGAGTTGCTGACTCGGCGCCTCGTGTCGTTGCCGAACACACCACGCCGAGATGACATAGATTCTAGATCTTTTAGCATAGGGCACTTCGGTACCACCATCGTCCGAGTCTAGACATACCTTTTAAATAATTGTAATTTCTAATATCGAAATTAATTAAATCTAGTATTACTTATACTCTGGTTTCTTTTATCTCCCGGCTGGCGTACTTACCCATAATTGGCGCAGTCGGTACTTCTTCGGGACAAATTCGCGGCGCGTATATTCCTAGAAATCGGATTTGGCTTGACTTCGCATAGTCGCCACCCGCGTTCGCTCCGAAGACAAGAATCTATCAACCTACGAATCTACACCGGCCGAGGGCGTATTCGAAAATCAATACGAGAACCAGACATGCAGATTTTTTATATGTAAGTACTTTGAAAGTTTTTCTTAGTGTTGCTTCCTTGTCCCTCCTTCAAAATTTTCCACCTACGGAAAACCGGAGAGACACCTGTCTCGAACCGGCAGGAACTTAGAAATAGGGATTTAGACAAACATAGACACTTAGATTTTAGTGATTTAGAGTTAGACGTATTCTTCAGTGAACAAAAAATGTCATTCACCGTAGATGAAATTTATAAGGCTGTTAGAGCGGTGCCAGAATTTGACGGCAACCCTAACGTCTTAACTAGATTTATTGCAATATGTGAGACCTTGATAGAGGCTTACATAAAAGATGACCCAAATTTTAGGTTAACTAATATTTGCTTAATTAATAGTATTTTAAATAAAATTACTGGCCCAGCCGCCGCGACGATAAACTCGAACGGCATTCCTAGTAGTTGGGCAGAGATACGTAAATTACTCGTAAATAATTTTGCCGATCAGAGGGATGAAACTGCCCTCTATAACGATATTGCTATGTCATTCCAAGGTAACAGCACACCGCAGGAATTTTACGACAGATGCCAGAACCTTTTTAGCATGGTAATGACGTATGTTACGTTACACGATAACGTGGCTACCACCGTACAAGCTAAACGCGAGTTGTATAAAAAATTAACATTAAAATCTTATATAAGAGGTCTAAGAGAACCTTTGGGCTCTCGTATTAGATGTATGAGACCCGATTCAATAGAAAAGGCTCTGGAATTTGTCAACGACGAACAAAATGTAATTTACCTACAGCGAAGAGGTGACCCAGTAAACGATAGGCACACCGCATACAGCGCGAATTACACGCCGCAATTAAATGGTGCAAAGTTTGCAGGTGAGGTTGCATCTACTTCACTTAGAGGTAATTTACCATATTTAGGTTCAAACGGGCATACGCCCACGCATATACATATCCCCCCGCAAACCTCGCAGTGGAAACCCGCGTTCAGGTTTGACCAGAAACAAGCTCACCAGCAGGGGCACTCGCAACCGCAGCTTGCCCCAGTTCCTGGGCCTAGCCGTACCCTACAGATGTTTCGCGCACCGCCACCGAACTATAACCCGCGTAGTAAGGTATTTAAGATACCACCTAGGAATGATCAACCATTCTCCTCAGGGCATAAGCCAATGAGCGGTGTCAGTCACTTTGTACCCAAATCCCTTCCACCGACAATGACAGGACATGATTGGCAAAGATCAGGGAACCCGCCATCTAACAATTATTTTAAATCGCGACAGGTAAACTTCAACGTGACAGCTGACCCTAATGACTCATATTACTATTGTGACTACGATAACGAGCACGGGGCCGAATGCACTGCGTATGACGTTAACTATACCGACCATTATAATGACTATAATTGCAATGAAGGCCAGCAGGAGTTTACTTATGAGACCGAAAACGATGACTCAAATTTTCGCGAGGCTATCCCGAATACCGAACCAAAATAGAATTAAATTTACAATCAAAAAGGGAACTTCGTTATGTACAGATAGCTAACCCTCCATTAAAATTACTTGTCGATACTGGGGCAAATCAATCCTTTATAAGCCCCGAAGCCGTCGAGAATTATTTTTCACATATACCTTTGAACTTTGACCCCTTCGAAGTAACTAATTCTCGTATGAGTAGTATACATAATTATTCTATTACGTTACAGAACTTTCCAGAGTTTTACAAAAGCAAATTAATTAAACTATTCATCTATAGATTCCATAATGATTTCGATGGGCTATTAGGGTTGGATATCTTGAATAATTGTCAAATAGATCTTAAGCATAACCTTTTAATTACGGAAAATGCTAGTATACCCATGCTACCTTACACTTGTAGAAACTTAAACTCTCAAGAAACAATACCCGCGCGCTCTAGTAAACTAGTAAAAATACAGATGTATAACTATGACGGCGACGTATACGTAACCGAACAGATCTTGTGCAATTGCATCGTGCACGAATGTATTACAAACGTTAGCGACGAAATAGCCATATTAGAGTTAGAGAACCCAACCGACACCGATATAATTATCCCGAACGAACGCTTAAACCATCCTTTCGAAGCGTATGCATTCAATACCGAGTGCAATAGCACTGAACAAGATCCTCAACGCGTAAGCCGAGTGTTGTCGCGCTTACGTACCGGTCATTTAAACGCCGAAGAAAAAACTAATTTAGAAACTTTATGCAGTCGTTATGCAGACATATTTTATTTAGATGACGAACCTCTTAGTTTTACTAATAAAATAAAACACCGCATTAGAACTATAGACGAAATACCGATTTATACCAAAAGTTATCGTTACCCCTTTGTGCACCGGAAAGAAGTTAAGGAACAAATCGCTAAAATGCTACGTCAAGGCATCATAAGACCCTCAGACTCCGCATGGAGCTCCCCTATATGGGTAGTGCCGAAGAAAATCGACGCGACTGGGGAACAAAAATGGAGACTCGTTGTGGACTACCGAAAATTAAATGACAAGACTATTAATGACAAATATCCTATCCCTAACATTACTGACGTCCTTGACAAGCTAGGAAGGTGTCAATACTTCACGACCTTGGACCTATTTTCGGGCTTCTACCAAATACAGACACATCCAGACGATATTTCTAAAACAGCGTTCTCTGTAGAGCACGGGCACTACGAATTCTTGCGTATGCCGATGGGACTCAAAAATTCCCCATCAACGTTTCAAAGGGTGATGGACGAGGTACTCCGCGGACTCCAAAACGAGATCTGCCTGGTATATCTCGACGATATTGTCGTATTCGGGACCAGTCTTCAAGAAATGATGGTAAATCTAGAGAAAGTATTTAATAGATTGCGTGACTCCAACTTTAAAATACAGTTGGACAAGTCTGAATTTTTGAGGTTGGAAACACCATATTTAGGTCATATCATTAGTGGGGAAGGTATAAAACCTAACCCCGATAAAGTTTTAGCTATTCAAAAATATCCACTTCCAAAGACCCCCAAAGAAATTAAACAATTTCTAGGACTCATGGGATATTATCGTAAATTCATACCCGACTTTGCTCGTATTACAAAACCTATGACGAAATGCTTAAAAAAATCAAAGAAAATAGTTTTAGATTCCGACTACATCGAATGTTTTGAAAAATGTAAATCCTACCGACTGCGCCAATTATGGGTAAGTACGCCAGCCGGGAGATAAAAGAAACCAGAGTATAAGTAATACTAGATTTAATTAATTTCGATATTAGAAATTACAATTATTTAAAAGGTATGTCTAGACTCGGACGATGGTGGTACCGAAGTGCCCTATGCTAAAAGATCTAGAATCTATGTCATCTCGGCGTGGTGTGTTCGGCAACGACACGAGGCGCCGAGTCAGCAACTCCGTGGTATGTAAGATCTAGAATCTATGTCATCTCGGCGTGGCGTGATCGGGGACGACACGAGGCGCCGAGTCTGCAGCTCCGTCGTATGTAGGTCGTTGCTAGTTGAGAGTGCAGGCATGGCTGTATATAATAATACACCATAAAACGTTAGCACACTCACCAAATGATAATGGAATAATTGAAAGATATCATTCAACATTGTTAGAGCATTTGCGCATACTACAATTACAACACAAAACTGAAACTATCGCTAATCTAATTCCCTATGCGTTATTAGCATATAACAGCTCAATACATAGCTTTACAAAATGTAGGCCCCATGATATAATTCGAGGTCATTTTGACCCACGCGATCCCCTAAATATAAACGTATCAGAGCACTTCATGCAACAATATATATTAAATCACCGGGAGCGAATGAAAATAGCATATAATCTAATTAATGAATCGTCGTTAGAAAATCGTACCAGCCTAATAGAAAATTGTAATAAGTCTCGTGAACCGGAAGTAAACTATGAACTAAATCAACAAGTTTTTGTTACTAACCCCCAAGCGAGTCGGCAAAAGACCGCAGCTCGTTATACGGAGGATATCGTACTAGCCAACCTACCAATACACATCTATACATCAAAAAAGAAAGGTCCCATTGCCAAAAATCGTCTGAAGCGTGTTCCTAAATCATCAAAATTGTTACAGATTACTGCTAACAACGACCGCCCACCTGACAATGACGCTCGAGATAAGACTTGATTACTTGGGTGACGGCCCCGGGTTGCTTCCCTTTGACCTTGGTCCAACTAAATTTATAACCCATTACCATCCATTTTTACATTACCTAAACCTGACTGACATCGAAAGTAGACTTAGTGCAGTAGAATCGCAACTAAACTTATTTGAGGCTAAACTGGATAGCGAAAAATTTCCATTGTATGAAGCTCAAATTAATTATATTTCTAATAAATTGGTAAAGATTCACGAGCAGATAGACAGTCTGGAATCACATCGCACCAAAAGAAGTCTCTTCGATGGCTTGGGTACAGTAATAAAAGAAATCACTGGAAATTTGGACTACAAAGACGCTCAAAAATATAATTCCGCCATTAAAATATTAGAAAATAATGAAAATACACTTTCTTCCGAACTAAAACAACATATAAGTCTCAATAAGGAATGGATGACACAAAACGATGTACTACTGTCGCAAATAACCGATAACCAACAAAAAATCAATAGTACTTTGGAGTCTGTCATCCACAGTAAAACTTATGACCAAAACTTATTAAAGTTTGTTAGGTTTAATCAACTTTTAACTATAATAAGCGAAAATGTGCAAGATTTAACGTCAGCATTAGTTAGAATAGAGGATAGTTTAGCTTTTATCCGTGCTTCCAGCACACATCATAGTATGATTAAATATGATATTTTAAAAGGTATGGTCAACCAATTAAAATCTTTATATAATGAAGAGCAGGTACTAAATATAGATTTAAGGGAATACTATAGAATTATAAAGCCAAGTTACTTCTACGCAGATAACAGAATAGTTTTTGTCTTTAAAGTCCCGGTCATTTCTCCTGGCACATCCAAATTGTATAAATTAGCAATCGTCCCTAATAAGTATTCTCAAAGTCCTATTCCACCATATCCTTATATAGCAACCGATGGGAAAGCATTCATGTACATAGAGGCTGAATGCCCGAAGTTCAATGAATTTCACATCTGTGAGGAAACTATCAACAATCGACCGAGAGAACAACGAGACTGCATGCAGAGCCTGATTGTGGACCAAGTCATCGACAAGACCTGTTCACCAACTAGGATAACCCTGAGCAAACAAGCCCTAGAACAACTGGACGACCAACATTATACTGTAGTGTTCCCGAAACCGGCAAAAGTAGAGCTACAATGTGACCGGCACGAGTATGTAATTCTCAATGGAAGCTATTTGGCAACTATACCAAAAACATGTCACCTTAGAACGGAGGAACTTACAATCGTCAACACGAATGACGTAGTAAAAGGACAGCCGCTCAAGATAACTGAAATACCCTACGCAACCTACGGCGACAACCAGTCTATAGCAATCCCGCACTTCAAGTTGAACACCATCAATCTGAAAAATCTGCACAGTATCGAGGATAAGATACTACTCCAGCATCCAATAGAGTTGCAACCTGTCGAGCAAACAGAAACATTGTACCATACGACCATACCTTTCTATGGAATATTAGTCGGTGCAGTCATACTCGTAACCGTCGTCGCAATCCGTCGCCATGTACTACGCACTAAGGTAGTAACAGTGCAATCACCACCCGAGGAGGTACTACGCACTAACGTAGTAACGGTGCAACCATCACCTGAAGATGCCAGATACTCTACACCAACGGCACTCAAACCAGAGAAGGATCCGGCAGCAACATTCTCGCTCAAAGTTCTCAAATAGTTGCTGTTCTAAGAGGGGAGGAATTACGAGCCATGCCTGCACTCTCAACTAGCAACGACCTACATACGACGGAGCTGCAGACTCGGCGCCTCGTGTCGTCCCCGATCACGCCACGCCGAGATGACATAGATTCTAGATCTTACATACCACGGAGTTGCTGACTCGGCGCCTCGTGTCGTTGCCGAACACACCACGCCGAGATGACATAGATTCTAGATCTTTTAGCATAGGGCACTTCGGTACCACCATCGTCCGAGTCTAGACATACCTTTTAAATAATTGTAATTTCTAATATCGAAATTAATTAAATCTAGTATTACTTATACTCTGGTTTCTTTTATCTCCCGGCTGGCGTACTTACCCATAATTCCCGTAATAACATTCTGTTCGTACATATAATAATTAATTTTAGAAGTCAATAAATATTTAGAAAACTTAAACGAACCTTTTGAATATGTGTAGTAAACTAGATTATACATGCACTTCTGCTCGTGCATGCCTTAGCAAATTTGCCTTTTATTGGGAAAATTGCACTTAGCTATTGTAGGTAGGTATTATAATGTTACTTTTACTGTCCTACTATCAGAAGGTTTATTGGTCGAGGAATAATACACACACGTCAGGTCCGATTGATCATTTTATTGAGACTGCATAACTTACATGGCGGTGCAACCGCCTCTAGGTAGGTATATAGTATATAGGTGCATAGGTACGTACCTGTGTCCCTACAGCTATTCTATGGCATGGCTAGTAAAATTAAAATTAGACTGGTACAGGATGGCAATTTTATTTTAGCTGTCTCACGCAACTTCGTCTGCGTAAATTTTCCCCGTTTTTGCAACATTTCTCATTGCTGCTCCGCTCCTATTGGCCCTAGCGCGATGTTATATAGCCTAGCCGCCTTCCTCGATAAATGGGTTATCCAACAGTGAAAGATTTTTTCAATTCGGATCAGTAGGTCCTGAGATCATCGCGTTCAAACAAACAAAAAAACCTCTTTAGCTTTATAATATACTAGCTGCCTGCCGCGGCTTCGCACGGGCGTCATATCGTAGTTTTTTATACCTTGAGTTACATTATTGTAGTTTTCGTAGGGATTTCTAATTATTTGACAATAAAATATAGCCTGTGTTTTGCGGTAATGTAGCTTTCTAATGGTGAAATAATTTTTAAAATCGGTCCAGTTGTTGCGGAGCCTATTCAATTCAAAACAAACAATCAAATCTTTCCTTTTTGTTTTATACTAGCTGTCCCGCGCCACTTCGTCTGCGTAAATTTTCCCGTTTTTGCAAAATTTCTCAATGCTGCTCCGCTCCTATTAATCGTATCGTAATGTTAAATAGCCTGTAGCCTTTTTTGATAAATGGGCTATCCAACAATAAAAGATTTTACCAAATCTAAGTTCCTGAGATTACCGCGTTCAAATAAACAAACTCCTCTACTTTATAATATAAGTATAGATAGGTACTAGTAAATACAAGGTGCATGCACTTTTTAACCAATGTGTCTTGAAACCGAAAGAACCGTTTCCTCAAATGGGACCGGTTTTCGATGCCCTGCTTACGAAATTTGTACTTATTATTGATTATTCCTGTTTGTTATTTTTCCATATCGTCGCGCATAGATTTGGTATAATCCTCTAAGGATTGCTCGCTCACCTTTTGACCAAGTTAATAAATCGTACTCTTGTTTCGACAGGGCCAATGAAGAATAAAATAGCATAGGGCACCTGTTCCACCAACGGAGTGAAAAAGAGCGCGTAGCGATTTTATCGCTTAAGACACGTACATACTTAAGTAGATCCCGTGTAAACAAGAAAGATACAGTTATTAATAGTTGATCGCTGGGTGCTCACACTGCCTGTGAGTACTCGCTCTATACTGCATCCCTTTTGTTTACACGGACGGGATCTACAAAAGACATCTGTTGTATGTTTCTTGGGCGATAAATCGCTACTCGCTTATCGTCGTTGGTGGGACAGGTGCCTAAAAAAGAAAAATTAAGTTTTTTTATGAAATAAATATATTTCAGAACGCATAGTTGATACTTGACAGTGATATGTGACATTTGTGACACTGACATTATTTGATTTTGACAAGTTGAAAAACACATTGTTGCACAGAGTGGCGGACTTTTATTTTTTTAAATTTAATGTAATAAAACAAACGTTACTAAAGGCCGAATGTTTATCATTTAATACTTTGTACATTAATCTACGATCTGGAATATTTGTTCATAATTTCAGATTTAAATATTCTTTAATAAATGGAGTTCTTTGAGAGAGCGCATGTTTCGAAGAGAAGTTTGCAGAAAAAGGATAGTAAATCAGAAGAAATGGTAAAGAAACAGTTAAAACAAATGTTACACGGCTACAAACAGAGTGATAATGAGCTTATAAAGAGTAGTGGGAATGCGTACAGCGATATAGCTGAAGTTCACAAAGCCCTTGATGATTCTACGTCTGTTAGCGGCTTTTCTGACTTAGACCTTACAAAGTCTGATGATGAGGAAGAGATCACTGCGGTTGCTACTTCTGATGGTTGTGAAGACGACCTATCAAGTGGTAGTGATGTTAATCTAACCAGTTCTAATTCACTGGAGCAGTCTGAAGACACAAATACCCAATATACTGATCAAGACCTGGTAGACCATTCAGGAAACTATCTAGAACCTATATCAGAAGTTGATGAAGATGTGGAGTCATTATCAGAGGATATAGAATTAAGTGAATGTTCCTCCAGCACAAGTGGAGATATATCATTTTTAGAATTTGAATCTTCATCTCAACCAGTGTCCTCAGATTCAGATTCAGAAGGTTTTGACCAAGGTGGGTCTTTAGCATCTATGATTATGGAGAAATTAGGTAAAAATCAAAAGAAAGACAGCCTAGAAAGTAAGAAACGAAAATCTGAAGACACTCCAACTCCAGATGCCAGAAAAGAAAAGGTAAAAAAAAAGAATAAGAAAAAGGCAGCTGAAAAAAGTCCAAATATAAATAAAATTGACATTGAAAACTTAAGTATAAATGATAATGACAACATAGAAAACATAATGGACACTAATACACAAGACTCTGTATCTACGAATGCATCATCTCCTTTTATATCAATTGTTGCAACTGAGATGGCTGATCACAGCCTCAGTGACATCCTAGGTGATTACAAACATCCAACAATAAAAAACTTGCCTTGTGAAAAACAAAACATTATACCAGTTCCAAACAACACTAGTATATTTTCAACTGATGATAATATGCAAGTGGAAGATATAGACAGCCTCGCACCTGAGATTGGAGAAGACCCTGCTATAGAAGACATAGAAATAGAACTAAATACCACAACTAATAGTGAAAACCAACTAAATACGGAAACCGAATCCAGTACGCAATTAATGAATGATCCTAAAATAAACTCAGTAAGAGTGTACTATGCTGATACAGCCTGTATATTTATACTAGAACATCCTGCAGAGATGTATGTTAACGGCAAGGTTAAAGTGAAACCGTTAGCCGGTAAAGTTGAAGTTTTCGGTCATGTTTTAAAAGAGGAAGTAAATTTGTACTCTCCAAATAATAGTTTTGCACAATGTTTACATACTTTGGAAGCTGAAAATGATTACTATGGATTGTTTGGTCGGTTAACAAAATTAGGTTTATCTGTCCAAGAAACAGAAGAAATTGTGACATCACTTGGAGAGTATGACGGTGTAGTAGCAATGACACCGTTAAATGATGTAAAGATGGATTTTGTTGATAGGCATTTTCCTTCAGATGTGTTTACGAGGCTAAAAATTGACCACAATGCTAACAGAATAGTCAAGGCATCTGAGAAATTGTGTTGTAATATTTATTTGAGTAAACCTACAAGACATTTCATAGATTACTTTGAATGGGATGAAGATCTAAGCTATGGAATGAGTAAGTAATAGTCCATTTTGTCTTTTTTCTTGTACGGGAAATATTAATTTGGATTTCTCAATGTTTATCAACTGCCTATGTGGCGCGGTGGGAGTGTTTGACTGCTAAGCAAGAGGTTGTGGGTTCGATTCCCACACAGGATGCCACTTTGTGACATCCACAAATTGTTGTTCTGAGTCTGGGTGTACTTTGTGTCCATGACTTGTATGTTTGTGAAGTCCCAAACAACACAGGGCTTGTACACAACAGTTGGAGTAGTCTCTTAAACAAAAAAACTTCATACTAACACACAGGTTATCATTATAAGGGTGCCACCTCAAAACAAAACATGTCTTAAAAAGGGAATTTGCAAGACTCAATGAACCTGTAATATCACTTTGTAGGAGCCTATTGGGCTTTAGTACTTAACACTTTATATGGGATAGTTAATAAGGATTGTTTGTCACTCCTTGCATAAATAACTGGACTGATTTTCATAAAATTTACAATGTTAAGCTTACACATCAATATAACACATGAGCTATTTGAATCTGACTAGAAGATGGTATTTAATAAGAATCCAATGTGATTTACAAATTATTTCAGAATTTCAACTGTCATCAAAAACACAGTAGTAGTTTACTATAAAACGACAATCTTAGTTTATTTCACATAATATTATTGATTTCAAATTTTGTAATTTCCAGAAGAAAGCAGTCGAGGTTTAGTTTGCGGTGGCAAAGGTTTGGGCAAGTCTTCCTTCGTCAGGTGCTATGTCAACAGGGTGCTGGAGAAAGGCCCCGTTCTAGTTATAGACTTAGACCCTGGTCAGTCAGAATTTACAGTTGCTGGTAATATATCAGCCACTGTTGTCACTACACCATTACTGGGATCGAATTTTACACATTTGAAGACACCAAACATGTATGTTTATTTTTAATATACACAAAAATGTCTGTTAGTAAAGAAGTGGACTATCAATTATTTAATGATATGGGCAAGTCAGTATCTTTAGCGCCGCTTAGTGCATCTTTAAGAAACTTACAATAGCTCTTACAATCAGGGCTTGATGTACTGCATAACTGAACCAAACCTAGGTATCAACCAAGTGCTGTCGCAGTGACTGTTGAAGTGGCGTCCCCTGCTCTCGCAGGAACTCCTGACAGTCACCCCACACCACTCGCGCTTCTTTCACCTATCACAGGTGGTATCTAGGGGGAGTCCAACCGGGGCACTTGACCCGGGTGCCACGCTTAAGGGACGCCAAATGGCATGTTGAAGGGACGTCAAATCGGCCCCATCGTAAGCACGTTCTCTGCGAAGGTGAAGGGCGCTATCATCAATTTTCACTTCGTAATTATTGATCGGTACCACAAGAGCTTTAGTTATTCTTCTGTGAAATAGCAATGTTAACACATCACTGTGTTTCGGTTAAAGAGCAAGTGTAATTTCTGGGCCAATGAGAGGGCATTCTAATCTTCATTCAACTAGAATTTGGGTGCCATTTATGCTGTTACGAGATAGCGTGACGCTTACCATCAGGTGTACGACATGCTCGTCTCTTCTAAAACCACGGAAGTTAGTTCTGCTTAGGGCTACTAGGCCCTAAGTCAAGCCCTGCTCAGTCACAATGTAGAATATACTTGTACATTACTACCAATGTTGTTGTAGAGTGCCACATAGACATTGGCTTGATAGATAGACCAAAAGCTCTCTTCGGTATATTTTGATGATCAATGCACGTACGCTATAGATCAGTAGGACTTTAATCGTCTTTTATTTTCATAAATTTGTATAGAATGCTAAACAAATCATTCATTTTCAGATGCTACAACATAGGCATGATTAATGTGATGGACAACACATTACGATACGCATCAACCATCGCAAAACTAATAGAGCAATGCCATGCTAAATACTACTCTATCCCCTGGATCATAAATACCATGGGAATGACCAACAATATGGGCCTCAAATTCATGGTCCTTACTATATTATACGCTCAGCCGACATTTTTAGTGCAAATAGACTCAACAATTATGAAGAAACAGTTCGAATCCTCTTTAGAACCGCAAGCGATTAGAATGATATATGAATCCTGTAAATACGATAGATTATACCAAAGAGTATCATTCCCTGAAGATCTGGACTATAAATTTATTATAACATCGAATGTAGAGGGGTCTTTTAAGCATGATACGTCACTGTCGCCTAGAGACGAGAGATATTTAAACTTCTTGGCGTATTTCGGCGAACTGATGGTTAAGCGTAATGCAGAGGATTTCCTTGGGATTGTGCCATATGAGTGAGTATTGTAGATAGGAATTTGGCAGAGTTCTTCAATCTTAATATGCTGTTCATAACCTACCCATGAGGTATGCAATAAGCCATAATTACAATTTAGCGTTTTGTCTACCTTTCTTGTGCATATTTCTGGTGTAATATTAACTGGGTCAATGTATACTGTGTCCCTAGTTATGTTTGAACACTTGGGAATAAGGCTTGTGGCACAGACTATGACGGATGACCTCCGTAGTGCAGTGGTAGTACCTGTGTGACTACTGTGAGTTCCCATTTTAGTTCCAGAGGTTAATTCCCAACTGGCACAAAAAAAATTCGAACCCTGGGTGTATGTTGTATACAGACTAGCTTCTCCTAATATCTTGAAAAGTTCTTTACTCCATACTATACTCGGGCGTACTCAAAATCATTTTTCGGGAGGAGTTTTCGTAATTTCGGGGTAGCAGACTTTTTTTTGGTACTTCAATATTGACTAAACACCAGTCAAATGTATACTGTGTGCCTGGCTTATTGCCATTTCGGAGAGGCGGGGTGATGGGGGGGGGGGGAGTACACTTCCAAATTCTTCCCGGGGTACGCACATGATATTATATTTCAAAGTCTTTTCAAACTTTTAAAGCGGAATACAATAGAAATATTTTATGAGAGAGTTACACAGATAGCTACTATACAGGTTGCCCATTTAGTCAGTCGAATCCTTGCAAGGGAGTGATCGTATCATGATACTGAACCACATTTTGAGAAAGAAAGTGGCTTAATTTTTTTCATAAAAATGTTAATCAAAATTAGAATCCGAAGATTCGCACTTCAACCCGCGACAATGGACGGAAGTACGGTACTTCAATATGTGACCTTGTATTTACCGAGGGAAAAAAAACCATTATTTATCAACATAAATGTTGGTACCCAGCTACCGAACTAGGTATACTAGCCCACGATAAATTAAGGTACTGTTTTTTCAAAAAAATCGGTCTGATAAGCTAGGATTCGACTTTCTAAATCTTCACCTTGTATTCCTATTATTCATCTTCATTAGGTTGTTTATTTTTAAAGACAACTTCCCTTACCTACTACCAAAAGGCGCGCAGCTTGCCTTAGGCGGGCTGTGTATAAAAAAATGTTTAAGGGCCTGACACCCAAAGGCCCAACACAAATTGCAATTGTAAGGACGTACAGTGCCCCTCGTATTTGATACAGTTACGCCACTGCCTACTACCTATGTCGTGAGTCGCGGGGGACTTAACAATCATACAATACAATTAACGGATACAACATTCGGGACCAACATATAACTATAGATATTTCTCGGGGAGGCACGAGAGGCAAATGGCAGTGCCGGATTTAGCACGCTTACGACTGGGGGAGGAGTGCATTTCGTTTCGCTCGACCGGCTAATGTGAGTTGCACGCACGACGGGAGGGGGGGAGATCGTTCTGAGAAGGGCTCAACAGGCAAATAAATTCAAATCAATACAAGAAATGTATAAAAAACAACCGTCTGGATCCGCCTATCCCTATAGATCGTACCAAGCTCTGTCCCCACCCACAAACACAAGTGCATAGCAGTCGTACCTCTCACTAGAAGTCGTCATATCGAGATCTAGGTAGATACTTCACTTATCCAAACTAATCGTGAAACTTTATCTGTTTTTACGCTTAAACTGCTGAACCGATTTAGATGAAATTTCGTATGTAGATAGTTTGAGTCCCGGGAAAGGACATAAAATAGTTTTTATCGCAATAACCAATATTTACACGGGTTGAGCCGAACTAGTTTCTATTTTTTCTCTAAAAGTAATGCGATAACTCTGGCCAAGTCTAGCAAATCGTATAAGAAATTGCGCGAGCGAGAAACATTATTTTACCATTATCCAATTCGTATGCCTCCCATCTGCTTCGTAGATTTTACGTTCCCGGGCTATTTCCGGCAACACTTGAATGAGATATAAGCTTTGAAACTCGGAGCTGTCTGGCGTGACTATCACTTACGCTATGATTCATGGCACCTTGGCCCCAGTCACTAAGAATTATTAAACGCATTCCTAGAATTATAGACATTTAAATTCATAATATTTGTCATTTAAAGGTCTAGAAAATACATGTTTAGTTACTGATATAAATTATAAGGAATAGCTTTCCAGTGACGTCAAACTGAGTTTAACAGTATATTCCGTCCACATTTATTAATCACATACCTACTCCAATTTAGAGTCATAATGTAGTACCAATGACAGTACAATAATATTACAAGTACAATAACTGCAATACAGTTATGAGTAATAAGATAATGTTTGGCTCCCGGAATCAAGCGTGATTCACGCTAACGCCAACAATGGCTTGTTAATCAATCATTAAAACTGTTATTATTATTTCTTTGAAAGTTTGTAATTTCAGTACCAAAACGTTGTATTGTCTGGACCTATAGATTTAATCAGCTGTTTATCATGTTTAACTAACTTAGCGTCATCTTACAAAACCTAAGTTCTAAGCCCTGGAACTTAGACTTTAGAAATTAGATTATTGGGATAGGCCCTTGGTCTAATAAAATCAATGTTTTTTTTTTCAGAGTAAACCTGGCTGATATAAACATAGTGACGAACGTGAAAATCGCTAGGGATGCGGTGCTAAAGGTGATCAATGGAAAAATAGTAGCGCTTTGTCAACTCAATACGACAGATAAGGGAAAAGTGTTTACCCTGCAAGATAACGCACCGCTATGCCACGGACACGGTAACTGTTCCACCTACTTGTGTAGTTATATCTAGTTTTCCTTTACGATGTTTAATCATGAACAGCTATTATTATTTGAGTGAAGTCCCTCAGGGATCTTCCCCTTTTCATAATGCGATTGAACTTAAAGTATTATTCTTAACAAATATAAGTAGGTATCTTATTTTTGAGGAAAGAATATTATAATTATTAGAAAACTGGTATTTTTTTATCAACAAATTCGAGCTTTATATTATAGGACAAGTTTTAAAAACAGAAATATGTAATGCAAGGAGCAATTAGTTTTGCATTTTATATATTTGCACTAAAATATGTACCTATCACGTAATTCAAAAGATATGCACATAAATACAATTAACATCATAAAATATGTTATCAATAAGTGTAATAAAGTGCTGATTAAACTTGTTACTTGATAACTATAACGTGACGGGCTTGGCATATAGGTACTCATGAAAATGTCTTTTCAGGACTGATCCGTGGGGTGGATTTCAAGAACAGTTTGGTGTACCTGGTGACACCGGTAGCGGGGGCATTACTGTGCGAGGTCAACGCGCTCGTGTACTCTGATTGGGCGCCAGAGCTGCAGGGCACGGAGCGCCAGCTGCCGGCCGGCACACCCGTCCCCTACCGAGGCACGGCCCAACACAGAAACAAACAACATCTGCTCACACCCCGTCGCCGCTTCAACCCGCTACAACTACTAAAAATGTCAAGGAGTGCCTAAATTGAAACTTTCAATTATTGGTTAATAAATTTGTAATTGGAATAAATCCAAAATAATAAATCTTAAATTATATAAAAGGAAATCTAATAATTATTTTGTTAATTATATTTGACGAATAATTTTGTACTTACAAGGCTAATGAAACATAACATAAATGATCATATTAACTTAAATATCCCCATCCTAAACACCTTTGCTTTATAAATGCTGCATTAAAATTTTATAAAAAGTCAAAAAGAGTCTAGAAAAGAATTCTTGACATGGGGTTCCTTTATTACTAATAAATTATATTAGGAAGTTATGATTTCACACAAACAATAGATTACAATACAACTGCCCTACAGAATCAGATTGGACGTCTCAGAGACGCGTCTAGCTGACAGGCACTTAGATGAGAGTGGGCTTGCGCTCCGTGTCAAATAAACATCCTACACAATTTATACACCACTATTTTATTGAAAAATTAAAATACAAAATACCGAACTAAACAAGTCTCGGTGAGATGCCACCGGTCGAGGAATATTCTATATGTAGAAGAAATGCTACTTGATTATATAACGTGATATTATAGCATGAAAAATTCCAGTGGCTCTGCCAGAGACGGGAGGTCCACATGCCCCCGACTACTTTTGTTTAAGGCATTTACGCTTACTCTTTATAGATAATCTATAAAATATACAAAGTACCAATTGTGAAGAGTAGCCACACAAATACTGAGTGGGTGTGCGTGCGACGCGGGCCGCGACTTCGCGTCTGCAGTCAGTATCGGAAGGAAGCACTGTGTGGCCGACGTCGCGACTGCTGCACAGTCCGAGTCGTATCAAACGTAAGTTATCAGGCAGTATGCGAACGATTCATAAATCAGAGTTCTCCCGACAACAGCACAATTACAATAGGGAACACCTAGTCTTCTTCTTCTTCTTGACCTGTAACGCAGCGCGGGTCGCTGTCTCGAACACCTCACGCACACCCTCCTTGCTCTTGGCGGAGCACTCTAGGTACGCAAAAGCGTTTATCTTCTCCGCCATGGCACGGCCTTCCTGCGGCTTCACTGGCTCCTGCTTCATCTTGCGGAGCTCGTTGATCGTGGCCGGGTCGTTACGCAGATCCTTTTTGTTGCCCACTAAGATGATAGGCACATTGGGACAGAAGTGCTTTACCTCGGGTGTCCACTTCTCTGGGATGTTCTCGAGCGAGTCGGGAGAGTCCACTGAGAAGCACATGAGGATAACATCGGTATCGGGATATGACAGTGGTCGCAATCTGTCATAATCTTCTTGGCCGGCCGTATCCCAAAGCGCGAGCTCCACCTGTTTGCCGTCCACCTCGATGTCGGCGACGTAGTTCTCAAATACTGTCGGCACGTACACTTCCGGAAACTGATCTTTGCTGAATACGATGAGAAGACATGTTTTACCACAAGCACCGTCACCGACAATCACTAATTTTTTGCGTATCGCAGCCATCGGTCCTGTGAAACAATACAACGCAAATAATTATGATGGTGTCGAGCGTCAACGCCTTTCATGACTTATAAATATGGCCGCCGTATAGGATTATGGGTAGGGAGTAGTCAGACAAGCCCTCAAATGTGAATAAGCACCTGAACTAGCGGAAGAAGAACAGCACCACCACATAGTACCCTCACATGCGAGGGTGTTATTTATTATATTTTGTAGATACCTGAAGATTGTGGCTAATTTCTGCAGAATATTGGCTTATCGACACTTTTTATTCGTCTTTGCTCATCACAAGCACTTTCGTTCGTAAGTCGCTAATGTTGCAATGTCAGAAAATATACCCTATTATGAGAATATTTAAATTATTGCTCACACAGCAGAATTTTAGCTACTGTTGTATCAAATCTGTTGGGTTAAATAAATTATTATTTTATATTATGTTATTCTTGTGAAAAGTATTGTAATTACTGCAAAAACTTGTAATACATTAACTTTTCTAATTGCCAGGCGAGAAAATATTTGCATTTGACAGTTGTCACAAATTCGGATACACGCACTATATTTATTAAAAAAAATAAGATTGTAAACATTTTTTTTTCTAATTTATAAACTTATCATAAAACGTACTCTTCGCAATTTCTCACAACTTGTATTTTTGAAAAGATAAAAATATTTTTATGAAAATAAGCAGAAGTCCCATATGAACCCGAAATTAAAAGTTAGCTTCTTAGTGAGAGTTGCCGAAATTAAATCACCTAACTAAATATTTGATTCAACACATCCTTTGTAATATGTTTATTTTTATAGAATATTAAAATAATTATGTTTTTTTTCTGCCTCATAAATTTGGAAAGTGTTAATAAATGAAGACGTATCTCAACATATGACGATAGTAAAATTATGAGTATGACGTATTTTCTTCGCAGGCGGCGTTGTTTCAATTTATGTTGATAGACACGTTGCATTCAATAGAATCATTCATTGCATTCTTAGTATCATTGCTTTGCGTTAAAATGACTGCATGGATATAAATAAACTATTGATGACACCATAGCACACACAAACTATGAGGTCATACAAGTATATATAACGGTATTCATGAGGTCAAAAATAACGTCACTGAAAGCTGGTACAAAACTACAAAAATTAGGTTTATTTTAATTCTTTTAAGCAGAAGCAGAGCAGTGAGGTTTTATTTATACCCCTTGTTCTTGCAAACGAAATGCTTAATAAAACTAAAAAAAAACTCAGAAACTATATACGAGTTATATCAGTGTTTTTTTTTCGACATCAATAAAATTAATTATTTTTTGTTATTTCGTCTAGAAAAAAAAACATTTCTTTTTTCAATGAGTATTTTTTTACTATTACCATTGACATATAGACCTGGGTTGTGCCATAACCTCACAAAATTGACCACTCTCTAGAAAGAGACCACGCTACTTTGTGGATAATTATTACCTGTCGAAGAGACAGAGGCGCACAAGTTTTTTCTCTCTTTCACGCTTTTTAGTCAATATTTACTTTCTAATAAAAAGGAATGGCGCTGGCCAGGTCTATACGTCAATGACAGGCAATAACGTCAATGTCATCTGGATAATTTAGAGCCATCTGTGGGATAAGGAAACAACGGAAGCAAATCTATACTAATAATATAAAGCTGAAGAGTTTGTTTGTTTGTTTGAACGCGGTAATTTTAGGAACTACTGATCCGAATTGAAAAAATCTTTCACTTTTGGATAGCCCATTTATAGGTGAAGACTATAGGATAAATAACATCACGCTACGACCAATAGGAGCGGAGCAGCAATGAGAAATATTGCAAAAACGGGGTAAATTTACGCATACGAAGTTGCGCGGGACAGCTAGTCTGTTATAATATGTAAAGCTGAAGAGTTTGTTTGTTTGTTTGAACGCGGTAATCTCAGGAACTACTGATCCGAATTGAAAATTTTATTTTACTGTTGGATAGCCCATTTATCGAGGAAGGTTATAGGCTATATAACATCACGCTACGACCAATAGGAGCGGAACAGCAATGAGAAATGTTGCAAAAACGGGGAAAATTTACCAGACGAAGTTGCGTGGACAGTTAGTATATAATAAAGATGGCATTGGCGCACATAGTTTAATGCTGGGCGATTAAACCTAGTACTAAAGGGGCGTCTAAACGGGCCATTTTTTTACGGCAATTTGTGGCGGCAATGCTGTAGCCGGCAACATGGCAGTACTCTCCAATATTAATTTGATGGTTGCCGCACGATCGCTGAGTGATCTATTTTCCGCAATGTTGCCCGGCCAATTTTGTTGTTGTTTCAGTCGCTCTCTATTTTATTGTTGCCGGGTGGTGTAGCCCGTTTAGGAGACTGGATCATGCGCCATACAATTTGTAGACATATTGCCATTATTGGCTTAGCAATTTGTTGCCAATAGTGCTGCCACCAATTGCCGTAAAAAACGGCCCGTTTAGACGCTCCTTTAAGTTTGAGAACGGCAATTCGTTTAATGATAGTAATTTTAGAAGCGTATTATTCGCCTTGAAATGCCGATGAAATAAGTGTTACATAATTTTGTCGGTTTATTCGTAGGTATGCTCTATAAACTGACCTTTAATAGCAGATGGCAGCAATCTATCTTTTAATATGCAATAGCTTCTTGAAGTTGACGAGGTTGCATTAGGTTTACGGCTTGCACCTTCGTAGCAGTAATTTCATATCTATTCTAATATTTTATAGCTGAAGAGTTTCTTTGTTTGAACGTGGTAATCTCAGGAACTACTGATCCGAATTGAAAAAATATTTTACTGTTAGATAACCCATTTATCAAGGAAGGCTGAACAACGTCACGCTACGACTAATAGAAGCGGAGAAAAATGAAAAATGTTCCAAATTATGGAAAATTTACATTGACGAAGTTGCGTGGGTCAGCTAATTAAACACATAAAGAAAACATGTTTATTATAAATGCTACATTTTGCATTTTTATCTTATTTTCCATAAGATAAAAATGCAAATGCACATAAAAAGTGAATAAACATATTACAACACGTCTTCCGATAGACGTCGCTATTTTTATAGTTGTGTATGCAAAATGTTAGTATGGTTAAGAGTCAGTGATGCAGTGGCATTTGCGTAATCGAAATGATTAGAAAGTTGGCGGACTTTACCTTGCTCGAGGTATTCGCGTACATATGATTGATTACCATAATGTTAATTCGAGTATTAAGCCACTAAAAGCTCATACGGCCACCCTATATAAATATATATATAAATTCAACAGCTAGTACTTAGAGCATACCTCCCCCTAGCGATAAGAGATCGCCCGGCAACCTTTCAAAACAATATCGGCCATACGTAGAAATACCAAATCATGTTTAGCTATGTGGCCGGAACATTACACAACATTAACATTATCATTACAGCAATGTTGCCTAGTCTGGCTAGTACTCTTGAAGTTCAGTTGGACTGTCACTCGCGAGCTTAGCGCGAGTGAATGTATAATCAAATCGATGTATCGGCGTAAATTTTAAGTTGCCGCCAGCTGAGCGCTTGTAACCTATCTGTAGATAGGTTGGCCAATTATGTTTTATGTAAACATTATTGGCTAATTGTACCTACCTATGTCATGGCGATTGTGCTGGGATGCAGCTGTAGGTGGTTTTTCGTTACAGGGGCAACATTGAAGGTTCTTATAAAAGAAGGCTTATGCTTACTAGACACATGGCTTTGCTTTTGAGATTGAAAATATAGACATTTTTAATCTCTGACGCATTTACTCCCAGATGTTGAAAATTGGGGAGTAAATGCGTCAGAGATTAAGAAAGGTTGAAAATTTAAACACTTAGAACGTAGAATTTCCAATCTTTGTGGAAGATCGTCGGCATATTGGAAGTAAGCTTATCGATCACATTCAAGAATGATCGCTAAATACAGCGATTGGCTAAACCAAAGTGGACTTTGCGATCTGTCAACTGCATCTCGTGACGACACCCAGCTGCCGGCAACTGCACAAGTTAGTCAATGAAGATCGAGGTATATAACCAATGCGTCCTACCTCTTATGACCTACGGTGCCGAGATGTGGACACTTATGGTTATGCTAGTCCACAAATTCAAAGTCGCGCAGCGGACTATGGAGCGAGCTATGCTTGGAGTCTCCTTGAAGGATAAAATTCGCAACGAGGTCATCCGACAAAGTTACCGACATAGTACGCAGGTTAAGCACGCTGAAGTGGCAATGGGCTGGCCAAATTTGCCGAAGAAGCGATGGCCGATGGAGCCAACGAGACCGCGACTCGGTAAACGTAAGGTAGGTAGGACGACCCCCAGCCAGATGAACTGACGATCTAGAGAAAGTCGCTGGAATTAATTGAATGCGGAAGGCGGAGGACTGGATGCAGGGAGAGATAACGAGACAACAGGAAGACCGTGCGGAGAGCTGTGTCTAAAAAAAATATTTTTTTTTAAAAATAAAATGATTTATTTCCAGTAACTGTGCTTAATCTAATTACAATATTGTATGGAGCTCTCCTTTTAGGCTTGTAGGTATATTGCCTGTGTTAGGAGAAAAGGTGGTGTCTAACATCGTTGCGGACCTAAAACTTTTAAACTTACAGCCTAGTATAATAGCGTTTATTCCCGTGTCAAATTGTATATATTGCGGACGTCTCTACGTGACCACGACCGTTCTGCCAAGAGCGAAACGACTGAACTGACGAAGATCAGGAGTAGGGAGCAAACCCTAGAGCTAGTGAAAATAGCGTGAAATTAGAAGCACATGAGCAGGCAGGATCCGCTCGGCGAGATGAGACTCTGACTAAGAAATTAAGTCTCTGCGTGGAAAACGAGTTTCTGCCCAAACATAGAAGCCAATGCGCGACCAGAGGGCATCAACGCGGTCTTAAAATTCCCTGCACGAAAAGAGGCCCGCAACGTAAACTTAGAAGTCACTGCTCGAGCTGAGAGATCCAGGGTGAACTTAGAAGTTTGAGGAAACAGACGAATGTATACACACAGCTGACACATAGGAAATTGTGCGAAAGGAAGTCGCCAAAACGCCATTGCAGGGCGGGTGGCGCGCAACTGTAACCACTGTTCGAATGGGCAGCACAAAAGGTACTATAATGTAACTGTCAGAATATTATTGGAAAAGAAAATCAAAGTAGAGGTAAGGCTAAGCGCGCACTAGACAGTCAGGTTACTGTAGTAGGTACTATTACTTATTTTGTGGTCAGTAGGCCTACTCTCTTTCTTTTTAACGAAATTCATGAATTTTCGTTTGCTTAAATTTCTTAAGTTTACGGGGACTATTCTTATTAATTTTTGGATAAGCATAAGAAGTTCAAACCCATGGACGATTTTCTGGAACGAGTGGATTAAATAGATGTCGCTGGTTCTGTATATCACCACACCGTTTTTGATCGAAACTTCGTTTTCATTGAAATAGAGTAAGGCCTCCCTCAGGTGCGCAGCTAGGCTGCGACGATTGGAATATTTGAGCAGCCAGTTATAACAGCCAATCGACAGCCAGTTGTGACATTTCATGTTTCCGAACCAAGAAGCTTATGGTGAAGACTGGAGAGTTGGAGATGCGAACTGAAAATACGTAATTGTGCCTAGGGTTTATCGTGTCATCTCGCTTAGAAAGGGACCCACCTTTCCTTTATATGCGTTGTGTCAAATCAAGGTTATCAAAGTCACAAAAGTCAAATAAATTCTTTGTTCTCTCCATCTCTACATTAAGAAATTTATAGTGTTGATTCTAGTCATCAATAGAACATAACCATAAAAAAAAAAACAGTTGACAAGCCCCTACTCGCTCTAGCTTCGCGCAGCCAATTGGCTGAAGTGCAGTCAGACAAGTTCTTCTGGTTTTGGTTGTTTAGTGCGTGCTGTCCTATATACCGTCATACGTTCGATTGGTTGCCTAGTGCGCATCCAGCCGTAAGCTAAGCGCGCACTAAGCAGCCAGGCTGCGGCGATTTAAATATCTAAGCAGCCAATCGACAGCCAGTCGCGACATTTCGGTAGTTTCCAAACCAAGAAGCTTATAGTAAAGCCTGGACACCGAACTCAAAATACGTAAAATAATGCCCGGGGTTTATCGTTACGTTTCGCTTAGTTTTTATTTTAAACATCGTACATCACACCCATTAAAAATCAGGTGCTCTACTGGTAGAACATTCACTAAATCACCTGATTTTTAATGGGTGTAGTTTAACTGACGTTGTGTTGTTGAAAGATGTTTTAAACTGTCGCGAGTCGGATGCGACACGACAAATGGGAACGGGTCCTCACACGTTCCCAGGTTGCCTAGTGTGTGCCCGGCCTTAATATATATTATCTAGGGACAACTCACACAACGTCATCTGATCCCAAACTAAGCAGAGCTTGTACTATGGCAACCAGAAAACTGATAAACATACTTATTTATTTCTAAATACATACATATTATAGATAAATAACACCCAGACACAGAATAAACCATCGTGCTCATCACACAAGTTTTTTCCTGGTTGGGGTTCGAACTCACGACCTCTTGCGTAGCAGTCGGATACACTCCCACCGCGCCACAGAGGCAGTCAAATCGACCACATTTTTGGCCGACTGTGTACGGGATAAGCGTATGTGTATGGAATGGCGTGGGGCTGTTAGTGGGTTTGAATTTAAACGTTAAATGTAAGTACTTTTCGGTAATCAGGGTAAATAATAACAACAACATTAAATTATCCTCAAATTCCCATATATTTACAAGAATCCATTAACCTTACATCCTACCAGTGCATAAAGTAGCTAATGCAATATTAACAAAAAAAAATATTACGTTACACTCTGTATTACTTCAATAATAAACATTTAATAAAAAAACAGGTAGATAGGTATTTATATATGTATTAAGATCACAGATAAATGCAGTAAAATATATGAAATATTGAACACTCACGAAACACATACGCAAATGACAGATGTGATCATGTTTGCGGGTGTTTGTGAATGAGAACAAAGGCCTTTTTTTTTTTAAATAGTAAAAATACAAATGCTTAAAATGTATCAATAGACATGGCATTATCACATAACGTAAAAAAAACTGTTTTATAGCTGTTTCTCTAAATACATTTTTCTATAGTTGATTATATGTCAAATAAGGAAAATAACACAATAGTTTGGTCCAGCCAAAAAGGATTCGTTACGTATATAGTAGGTACAAATACGAACAAAGCGGATACATTTCCAATATACATTGTGTTTTTTTTACAATTAATACTTATACAGTTTCTAAAACAGTTTTTTCAGTAAGAATACAATAATAAATAAGTCTAATATTGCTCTGTTTAAAATCACAATTAAAGTGTAATAATAGTTTACCGTAAGGCACAATAAGAGTTACAGGCGAAGACTTACAATTGTGTATTTTTATTAGTTGCGCAATTGTAAAACTTTGCCTGTAATAGTCTAAACATTATCACAATTATTCAACTCATCACACCCTCGGTGCGTTCATTATTCTTCTGAAGCCATCTGGAAATATAAAATTTTAAAATTACATAAAAATGAATAATAATAATAATAAAAAATCTTTATTCACATAGGAAGCAAAATACTACTCTTGTGAAAAGTCGATTCAACATTTCGCAGTTCGCAAACAATAGGTAAAGCTAGAGAAAAGAACAGGCAATAAAAACTCGTGGCCACTCTTTTCAAATTGCCAATTTTTTTTTTTTATAAAAAGAGTGAGACTGTGTCGCAGGAGACTTTACAAACATACAAGTCACGGACACAAAGTACACCCAGACTCGGAACAATAATTTGTGGATCACACAAAGTGGTGTCCCGTGTGGGAATCGAACCCACGACCTCTTGCGTAGCAGTCGGACACACTCCCACCGCGCCACAGAGGCAGTCAAAAGCCAATGTTTACAATGTTGCTTTACAAACTGTATATATTTATAAACTTTATAAACTGTATATATGCAGGTAAGGTGCTGCCACACCACATTAGACTGATGCAAAAACAAGAGATAAACATATTAAAAGAAGAGTACGTGAGATTGACTATATCATCCTCAATGGGTACAACATAATATGTTGTACCCATGCGATGTGGATGCTTATATTATAAGCATCCACTTACAATGTAAAAACTATATGTGCTTAAATATTGGCCAAATTACTGCTAATTAATTAAGTATAAATGTAAATATAAATTTGTAGGTACCTTAAATTTTTTACTAGCTTTCGCATGCGGCTCCACCCGCGTGAATGTCGGTTATCGCGATAAAAAGTATCCTATGTCCTTTCCCGGGATTCAAGCTATCTCCATACCAAATTTAATCTAAATAGATAGTTATTCTCCAATCCGTTGACATTTTATAAAATTACTCATAGTTAAGTATAATTGGGGTGATGACTACGTAACAATTTAACGTCCGTAAGAATTTAAAATCAAAATTAATACTCAAAATAACGATTTGACAATCCTGAGTTGTGACATCACGCCTCAGTATTCCATACAATTTTCTATAAAGCGTGTCGTTTTGACATTTCATAAAAAGATACTGATTTGACTTGACTACACATCCCCCATTGACTTATGCGAAGAACTATATAAGTTATATCAGCAAAATCTCACTTTAGGGCTGAGCAAATTTAAGTTCGTCTTACACAAAATGTGCTATTATTTCTTCTGTGCGCTTGACACATTTGAACAAACACTATTGTCTGTACAAATGTTGTCTGTGAAATTGTGTGTAGGACCAACTTAAATTTGAAATTTTGCAGATGTAAATTTGTTTCTGTCGAATTATTACCTAACGTATAAACTACTAGTATTAGGTCATGTCAGCAATCTCGCCGGCGTAGATGTCGGTTATTGCGACCATTTTACTTAAAATCTATAACGTATGGCACCTGTCCCACCAACGACGAGAAAGCGAGTAGCGATTTCATTGCTTAAGAAACGTACATATTTATGTAGATCCCGTGTAAACAAAAAAGATACAGATATTTATAGTTGATCGTTGACCGTTCACACAGCCGGCGAGTACTCGCTCTATACTGCATTTCTTTTGTTTACATGAACGGGATCTACAATATACATCTATTATACGTTCCTTGAGCGATAAAATCGCTACTCGCTTCTCGCTTATCACCGTTGGTGGGACAGGTGCCTTACACTATATATATATTTTTTTCGATTTTAATTAAACTTTAGTTTGATAATACTTAAGTTAGAATTATAACTGCAATAATGTAATCAAAATTTATTCTGCAAGATTTGCCTCAATCCCGAACACACAAAGAATACTCAGTATTCTTAACTCCTGCCTTATATTATATAGCAATTTATCACAGAGATATTATGAGTAGGTAACTTATCTACAGTGCGCAGCGGCGACTGACTCATTTGATGTTTTTGATAAATTAGGTTGGTATATCAATTATAATCGTATATTATTAGTATTACTTATCGAAGAGATAATCGATTTGTGACAGTTGCGATTAAAATATGAATCACTGTGTTTTGGTAACTACTAAACTAATATTATAAATGTGAAAGTAACTTTGTGTCACGTTTTCACGTTTAAGGGACCATTCATAAAATTTGTCACGTTACAATCAACTTTTTTTGACCCCCATATTGTCACACTTTCTGTGACCATGGGGGTCAAAATATTTCGTCACAAAAACGAAGACCCCTCCTTTATATTGTAATAAAAGTATATACGATAAGAAGTTTATGTATTTACTAAATACGAAATGAATGACTATATATCATAATAAACATTGAGAAAAAAGTATTTAGACAAAAAATATTAATTTAAAATGTTTTAATGGGCGAACATCACGTTGCCGTAGACCCCCGTTCCTCCTTGTCACATCTTGTCACACTCAGCAAGACACCCCCTTGTATGCGACCGTATTTTATGAACAGCCCCTGACCGATTTAGATAAAATTTCATATGTCGATACATAGTTTAAGTCCCGGGGAAGGACAGGAAAGCTTATATCGCGATAACTAATATTCACCCGGGCGGAGCCGCCAGCGAATGCTAGGAGATATATAAGTAAGGGAGAGTACTTTTAAAGATTCTCTGTGTTAAACAATACATCTACGTAATTCTTCTAAACTGATTTGGTTTGCCAATTGATTCTATATTTTATTTGGCACACGGATGACGTTCTTGCTTCGTTGTTCTCGTAACGATGACCGAATGCAACAAAACTACTTTCAATCGAAAATGAAATAAACGAGTCGGTACGTAACTAGGCCGCACTGAAGTTGGCGACAAATGGTTGCGCAGATGCATTTTTTTGGAAGTAAATGGTGACAGGCAGTGGGGGTCCCACACCCCGCTTCCTGTCACCATTTACTTACGGCGGTAACTAAACTAAGAGAATTAGAGATGCGATTACGCATTACATTGTCATAATTAGTATTACTAACTCATGTTCATTTTCGTAAGGAAATTGTTTTTCAAACTTTCTTTAGTATTTACTGTAACTGTTCTAAATTTAAACTTTTATGAACTCTTATATATAGTATTTTTATAACATTGAATTAAAATTTTATTAGTATATTTAATCGATTAAACATAATTAATCGTTTTCGTAAGTAATTTTAGGGTTGCATCTTTATGACATGCGCGAAAGTGATATGAACCTAACTTCAATCCGGCCGAGTTACGTTGATCCAATTGTAATATCACTCTATTCCAGTCGTTCTTAAACTTTTCCGGCGACAGAACGCTTTTGCGCAATTAAATATATAACGCTTTATGAGGAGTAAATTAATAATCAATACGTAATAGTATGTTTTTTATGTGTATTCTTTAGTTAATCACTTGGGACTTGATATTTTTTTATACCCCAAAATGAAGAGACGACACTTCACACACAGAGACATTTCGTGCGCCCGATGGTGGCTCATCACGCGTCACACAGAACTCCTTACATGACAAAGATCTGAATGTCACCGCACTGCGTTCCTCATTTCAGATATTAGTTCTTAAGTCTCATTTGCCCAGTAATTTAATTTGCTATAGTGTCATTCAACCGAAAAACAGTTTTGAATGGAAGGTATAAACTTTTCAACATTTCTTTAATGTCGGTCGGAGAAGAGAGTTGAAATCCATACTAATATTATAAATGTAAAAGTAACTCTGTCTGTCTGTTACGCTTTCACGCTCAAACGGCTAAACCGATTTAGATGAAATTTGGTATGGTGATAGTTTGAGTCCCGGGGAAGGACAAAGAATAGTTTTTATCGCGATAACCCACATCCAGGCGGACGGAGCCGCGGGCGAAAGTAAGTATAAAATACTACGAAAAAGTGATATCTCTAAACTTTGGAGATTTTACTTTACTTTGCAACCTCATAATAACACGATTAGGTGTTTATTTTATTAGATTTTCAAGACTTAGTTTAAATATGGCAGCTCTATTCCAATTACAAAGGATTTTTTATATTGTCTGTTCCTGAATTTTGCTTTTTTCGATAACTTGTCAAAATGAGGTCTAATTTTCGTATCGAGAAAGTGCAAATAATTAAAGTGTGAAATAAAACAAGTTTTAATATTTTTAAACATTTTTTTTGGTCAATAAAATGAATTTACATATTATTTTTATAGCTAACTATAGATAAAAATAAAAACAATTTGTGCAAATCACAGCACTTCAAAAATAGTCTATGAGGTATTTTAAACATTGATTGTTAACATTGAAATTAAACTGTAGTTTGTCTCTTTCTCTTTTACAAGATTTAAAATAGAATAATAAAGGACAAAACATTCAATTACTCAAAACTGTTTAACTGAATATATTACTAAGTTCTTTTTTTATTTAGTTACATATAAATTAAATAATACTTTGCACCATATCAAAACTTAAAATAATTAAGCTAGAAGAAGTATTATGATGTACAAAATTTTGCTCTATGAAAAAACGACGACCTATAGACAATAGGCATACGGTCGGAGTAGGAAACCAACGTGTTTTTTAAAAAAAACATCATCAAATACCTAAATGATTTATTTATGTAAAGAATTGGGTAGTAGACTACAAGTTTTTTTTTATACAAATTAGTCAATAATAGGTCTTAAAATGCTTTGAAAATAAGTAATAATGTTTTGTTCACAATTTAACATGTTTTTGAATAATGATTTGACGATAATAACGTATGTCGTCATAGGTTGTTATTCCACACACATTTGTCGTCGTATTGACATTTCATAAAAAGAGACTGATTTGACTTGACAGTCAACATACCCATTGATTAAAAAGAAACATTTAATCATAGCAAACGATATAAAGTCGTATAAACGGGAAAAGAAAGAAAAATAATTTCCAATAGTGAGCAACCATAACCTAGTTGTAGTGTAACTTAAATTGATTCGATCGCCGTGAGTTACATGGTGTAATGGTTGCAGCACCCTACTGGCATAACTATGTACCTATATACAAATTTATTGTAATAATTGGCATTTAAAACAAGTGGCCTAGAGTTCTTATTGCCAAGTTCTTTTCTTATGGCTTTACTCTTGCGAACTTGGCATTCAATGTAGAATCATTCTATTCCAAATTTTGTCTGACTTTCATAAGCGTGGCATTATGTAACCTAAGTGAATAAAGTACTTATGAGTTTGACTCTTTAAGGTAACAATACAATCATATACAGGGTGTAACAGAAAGGTGTGGTCAAATTTCAGCAGCGGATAGTGTATGTTGCCAGTATTGCACCTACTATGGTGCCATAGCTGGTTGCATTATTATTTCATAGTTATAGCATATTCTTTTTGTCAAAATGCAGTAGTGAAAGGCGTATGACATAAGAATTATACCTCCCCTAGTACAAAATTGGATTGGATTATTATAGCATAGAACTTTTTAAGTCATACTTTTCTTAATTAATAACTTTTTCATTCATAAATAAACGAATGAAAAAATAATAATATTTTTTTTAGGGTGCTCCGATTTTGATAAAATTAGGTATGTGCACTCAGTATCATGGGCACATACCAACCCTTGAATATGACCACACCTTTCTGTTACACCCTGTATATTTTGCTAATATTCAAAACATAATACCTATAGAAATTCTTGCTATATTGTAATGTTGCAAGATTTGCGAAAGATGGCATTGAACGGTAACCTATAAAGCGTAACGAGAAGGAAAAAAACTTTTTTTGGAAATTTTGGAGTTAGTGGCTTGGCTTAATGATATTGGCCGAATTCCAAAGATGCCGATTTGATACATATTACAATATAATTGTTTTTAAATTTACAATATTCTCTAATAATATTTACCAAATAATATATGTAAGTACGATTATAGCTTTTCGAAATTTATGCCCATTGTAATCCCCAACTTGATCCTAATCTCACACTATCATAGAAATAGGTCTTAAGGCGTCGAGCACACCGCCGGCGATCTAGAGTTGACGCTTGCAGTGTGTTCGGGACCTTAGACACTTGTCCCACCGCCAGCGAGTAGCGAGCAACTATCAACTATTTTCTCGCTCAAGAAACATAAAAAAAGTAAATTTCGTGTAAACAAAAGAGATACATATATTAATTTATTTATTTATTGAGACAAAAACGAATTAAAAAAAAACAATTACAATTATCTCACATGCACTGAGTGTAACGATATAAAAATAAATATACAAAAACAATTCACATAGATAAACAAAATTAATTAATTAATAATACAATTATATATGTAAGTCAATAAAATTAATTTAAATGATAATATGAATGTCAACTTAATTATATTAAACAATTGCATTAGTCAGTAGTCAGAGTCGTATGTCAAATTATCATTCATAGATCTATCCCATTGGTCAGTTAAATGTTCACAGTATGTCAGAATAAGTTTCCAAGGAACATCACACAAATTAATAGTTGATTGCTGATTCATACTGCTATCGAGAGCTCTTGTTTTCACGGGATTTATGTTTACGTACGTTTCTTGTGCGAGAAAATAGTTGATAGTTGCTTGCTACTCGCTGGCAGTGGGAAAAGTGCCTTAATCTTTTGCCACGCCCGTATTTATTAATCGTGTTTTTTAATTGCTGAGTAGATAACACACATCATCATATTACTTCTTTACCTTCTGCCAAGTGAAGATGCCGTAGGAGACTCCAGCGCCGAGGGCAAACGCGAGCAGGTACGGCACGAACTTCAGCGACGGACCGAATCTCTTGCGCATCAGTGAGCTTATGAAGTTGAGGTTGCCGTCTGTGTATGGCGGGTAGCGGCCACTGGAAATTTGAATAAATTGTATTTTAATAATTTAGTTTAGTATTTGTGGACTAGGGTTGCCAACTTTTATTAAAAGAAATAAAGAGTAAGAGTAAGTAAAGAGTACGGACTTATAAAGAAGACTATCTTTTTTTTATTATTTTAAATAGTAAATTGTTTTTAAATGAATTGTACGACTTGAAACATTCTAAATTTAAATTTACATAGATCAGGACTAATATAGTAAATTATAAATAATAGTATAGTAAACATTATGTAAAAAACAGTATTTTAGTGTGCCTACTCTGTAAGGGTTATAGATTACAGAGTACGCTTACATTATACTCTAAAATAGAGTACAATACCCTATTTTAGAGTACAGTTGGCAACCCTACAATGGCAACATTGGTTAACCTCACAATTATTTGTGAGTTTAAAAAGGCATTTAAGCACGGGGCGTAACTTGCCTTAGAGGGGGTCTGTATCAAAATTTGTATTAGAAATACATATGGGGGGCATGCAATTGCTAACGCACGTTCGGGTGATTGGTGGTAAACTACTGATTCGAATTTAAAAAATATTTTACTATTAGATAGCCCATTTATCGAGGAAGGCTAGAGAGCTATATAACATTACGCCACGACCAATAGGAGCGGAGAAGCAAAGAATAAAGTTGCAAAAACTGGGAAAATTCACGCAGACGTAGTTGAGCGAGTCAGCTAATCATTGATACGGCTAATAAGCAATAGCTGCGCAAGATTTCTCTCTATTGCATTGCATTAGTGTAACACCGGTCCAATACTTACGATGCCAATTTCTCGCCAATAGGTGAGAAGTTCTTGATGAGACAGCTCTTCTTGTGTGTGAAAGTGTCGAATGTCGCCTTGCCGTGGTACGCGCCCATACCGCTAGCGCCAACGCCACCGAATGGTAGCGTCTCAACTGCGATTATAACACTTAAATTAATACCCTTAAGATGCTATGTTGTATACTAGTGAGATTGTCAAAATTAAGCACTTTAATTCGAGTGTTTAAACGGTTAGAACGTCAAGAGAATACCTATACCTAGGAGTCCATGTTATAAATATTTCCTTTTTTTGTATTGGGGATCCATTGGGCTCCTTTTTTGAAATTATTTTTATGAAGACTAATAAGTAATTTTGGTTTTAGTATCTGTTATGTTCAATATTTCAAAGTAGCGGCCCGCTCCGGATTCGCACGGGTATAAAATATATGGATGTTATTATACATATAAACCTTCCTCTTCAATCACTCTATCTATTAAAAAAACCCGCATCAAAATCCGTTGCGTAGTTTTAAAGATTTAAGCATACATAGGGATATAGGGACAGAGAAAGCGACTTTGTTTTATACTATGTAGTGATTAAGAATTATTCCATTGACATTTTTCTCATAGTTTCTGATAAATAGAAAGACACCGTTCTTGTGTTTTTTTGTAAATAATACTAGTTGGCACTATATTACACTAATTTCACTTAACTTAGTCGAACGGGTTAGTATTCTTTAGTCTTCTCATGTCAAGGAGCCTCAATGTTCACATATTGACTTTAATTAGGTATTTATAGCGTGCATTTTATTTAGTTACTTAAAGTTGAGAGTCTATAAACTGTTACAAATACTCAAAATTCCAAGAACAGTTTTTTTCCAGTAATATGCAATGCAATTTGAGTAGATTATAATTGAAAAATACTTGTAAATCTCACTAGTAGGTATTAACATAAAAAATATCTAAATATAATTGAAATATATATACAATTTATTTCATGCGTTTATACAGAGAAATAGTATCCAATAAATTTATAAGAGGAGTCTCTCAGTGCTATATTATTGTTTTATATATTTTTAAGAAACTACTCAAATAAAGTAATAGGCCAAAAATTCAACAGAAAGTTAAGCATTAGTCTAAGAAAGTTAGTTTTGTACAGTTTGGATATATTAATTTCTCAGACAGGAGTATGCAAGCAATTTATTTTCATTCGACATGCGCATCACATTAATAATATTTTATATAATATTGATAAGTACGGACTCCATTTAGTTAACGATATTCGAGTATCGGTGTAGTTAATTTCACTTAAACCGATCTCGCCTAAATATAATCGATTAAAATCGACTAAAGTTACTATCAGTGTAGTTGATTGTTAATATTCATTTAAATCGATTTGATTATAATCGACTAAACTTACTATTAATAAAAAATCCTTTTTTCTTTTATAACTTTTATAAATAATAATAAAATGTGTCCAAACCTCCCATGTGCATGACGGTATCGTTAACGCACATCCCTCCGCTACTAGTGTTGTCAACGATACTAGACAGCACCTTATTATTCGTGGAGAACACGTACAGCACTAGCGGCTTTTCTCTACATACAACAGATCATCATTAGAACCGCCACCCAAAGGCATTATTATTTACTAATAGAAGAAGGACAGTACTATTAATAAACGAAGAAAAGTAATATATTACAGCGAATATTATTATTAATTCGCATGAAAGGTTGTCTGTAAATTTAGATTCTATTTGTTACTCTTTATTTTATAGGAAGAATGTGCTATAACTAGCATTACTGTCTAGCATTGAGGTCGTGCACCCAGGATAAAACTTTGTGTGATAAGCACGATGGTCTATTCTGTGTCCTGGGTTTCATTTATATACGTGTACCAGCTGAACTCGGCCACGCTTCGCTGTGGCTTTTAAATTTAAAGCCAGGAACACTCGCCGGCCTCCCAAAACATTCTGCTAAAGTTTTATCACAATCTGATAAATGGTTTCGGAATGCATAGAGGACATACAGACCAACATTGATTTTTATTTATACACATATAGATTTAGAAATATTTAAGTAAGTTTATCACTTGTCATGGTACAGCTTTGCTGAGTTTGGGATCAGACGGCGTTGTGTGAATTGTCCCAAGATATTATTAAATATTGTCCACTTAATAAAATTAACATTTACCCAAACGGAAAACAAGACATATTTTAAATTTAGAATAAGATTTTTATTTTAAATATTTGTTGCTATGTTGGTAGTTAAAAGTAGCAATGTAAAAAAAAAGGCAGATTAAACCTCTTTAGAACAGGAATCAGTATTAAAAATTAAAAATACAGACAACATTTCCTTACGTTACAATATAACGCAGATTATACAATAAGTTTAAATTAATACAAGGAAGAGTATAGTCTTATTCTGTACAAGATACCCGCCACCTCTGTCACCATCCATTTCCACATCATAGAGTCGAACAGTAACGACAAAAGCACATAGATTTATTTACATACAAAATCCATTGCACCACTTTTGAATGAAAAATCATGCTCTTTTCATGTAGGAAGTAGGAGACCAACCCAATGTACCATCACCCCGCAGTAACGTTCGTAAAACATACAAATTATAAAACATTTTTAAAGTACTGCTTTAAGTTTTTTAATAACTAAACATTCGTCTTTTTGACTACGTATCAGTGAATGTGTCCTTTATTATTTTGACTGGTCTGTTGGTCTAGTGGTTAGTGACCCTGACTGCTAATCTGGAGGTCGTGCACCCAGGATAAAACTTTGTGTGATGAGCATGGATAGTCTATTCTGTGTCTATGTAAGTAAATTTATCAGTTGTCTGGTTACCATAGTACAAGCTCTGTTTAGTTTGGGATCAGATAACGTGTGAGTTATCCCAAAATATTATTTATCCGTGGAAATTGCTCAGTTTCTCCTTTATTTACTTGTAATATTGGTAGCTTAGTTGCCTGTAAAAATTTCCAGCGTTTCTGTGATTTAACAATGATTTTTTTCTGTTAAGTGACGCTTTTTCTAAGTTGTTTGTTCACATTTTTTCTTTAATTCTGTTGATGCAATTGGTAATGTTGTTGGGAACAAATATTTTACAGTGCACCAAGTGTGCAAATGGTGTAAATGCTCTTGTGCTAGACATGCAGTAATATTTTTATAGGTCCTGTGCAAATTTATTGCGTAGTCATTTTGACGAATGTTTAGTTATTTAGTTCCTACAATTCCTTGTACACTAAAAAAGTACAAAACTTAGTAAGAATTTGATTCATAGTCGATTAATCGACTAAAAAATAGTTTATGTTTCGTATGTTTGTACAAACGACCGATGATAATCTCCTTACCGCCGTAAAACATGATCGTGTCGTTCATACTGATACTGCCCGAACGAGTTTGTTCAGTGAACAACTTTTGTATGTTGTTTTGTTTGCTGAACACGTAAAGCACTAACGGATGGTCCCTGAAAATTGTTCACGTTTCATTCTATCCTTCCAATTGTTATAGGGGATCGGACTGTCGAGTTAAATCACAACCAGCATGGTTTTTTTGGAGAACCTAAATACACAGTATTTGTCTCATAAGTAGTTAATTTTTGGGCAGAAAACTCAAACGTCACTCACTTTTGAGGCGTCTTTAACTCTTGTAAAGTAAGTAAGTGACAGTAAGTTAAAGGCGAGAGAATGAGAGTTCATTCTCTCGCCTTTAACTTACTGTCACTTACTCAATTTTTTCATCTGTATTTGTAATAAAAAACAATTAGCTATTTTATCATGATCAGATAGTTATCGGTAGATAAGTGTTTATTGTTTTTAAACTTTTGCGATTTTTATACATTTAGATATGTTTCGGGACTTAATCGCGTGAATTATTTAAAGGTACGAGACCTTTTATTTACCCGACGTTTCGATCGAATTGTACCGATCGTGGTACCGGGTCGACACCACGATCGGTGCAATTCGATCGAAACGTCGGGTAAATAAAACGTTTCGTACCTTTAAATAATTCACGCGATTAAGTCCCGAAATATATCTAATAGGTAGATAAGTGTTAATGAGATTTAGTTAAAGATGAATAGTAGCGGCAGAAACACTGAGCACGACTCAAATTTAAGTATCGCGTATTGGAGGTTTGACTGTAACCCGCTCCCCTATTGGTATTTCAAATACCATGTGTGACACCATAGGTCAGTCCTTTTAACCCCTTTTTAAACGTAAAAAAATGATGTAGTACATTGCCTATATTATTTATTACCCATTTTGATGTTTTAAATGAATAAACCGAATGTTTTTGTGAAATATCCACTCGATGTTTTGTTAAATGAAATCGACTAATCGTTATAATATCAATATGGGGACTTACCAAAAATAAATGGAACAATAAATAATGCACACACTATGAATACCAACTTGAAGTTATATTTTAGATTTTTGGTCTAGATATCTCTTTCTACGACGTTTAGACATCCGTCGAGTAAAAGAGAGAGATAGCGAGAGAGAGAGAGAGAGAGAGAGAGAGAGAGAGAGAGAGAGAGAGAGAGAGAGTAGCCTAAAGTAAATCGAAGTCTTGATTCCTCAATTTAGACTTGAAGTTGGTATTCAATAGTGTGGCCTCTATTTAGAAACTTCCATTATGTATTAATGTAAATATTTATTTTTTATTAGGAATGTATGTGCTACAGGTATGGCTTTAATGAATCGACTATGGTAGATCTGTAGTCCAGTCAGTGTTAGACATATCTCTTTTAGTGTGCAGTTTTGTAATATGTACCAATTACATTATCTTAGTTATTATTCTTGTTATTTGTGGTCCTATTACAAAAGTTCTTAAGTACTGATTATACACATAATAGTTACTAATACTAAAATAGGAAATATAATAAATGTAATCGCAAAATACTGGAGTAAGGTATTTAGGTTTGTTTATATATATTTAAAGTCAAACAAACCATCTACAAATTACAATTCAACGATAAAAGTAAAAAAAAACGTCATACGTTCTCTTCTAAACTTATGACGTCATAGTGTTACATTTCAAACAAATTTGAATAGAGTTTTGACATTTCTTAACAAGAAACTGGTTTGAGTTGCCAGTCAACTATCCTACTTAGTACTCTATTCTTAAACGAGTATTCATAACAGGGTAGTTTTATATTCTCTGGCATAGCCTATATATTACAGTAAATCCGTCATAGAGTCTAGTTAATCACCGTGATCATTTAATTAATCAATTTCTCTCGTCACATTTTACAGGAATTTTGACAAACTTTAAACAAACATTAACAAAGGTACACACACTCACACATGACATTTCAGATTGTGTCTCTTCTGAAATATTTTTTTTAACAGTCGTATCGCGTCTAGGCGTACTGGCCGTTTCGCGCGAATAGACAAATTTATGTAGCCATTAGGTCAATGGAAAACTACTCGGGCAATTTCACGATGATAATTTAAATATAGTTCTCATTCCATTCAAATAGAGTCGTAAATAGTATGCAGGAAACAAAAGACATACAGAAAGCAGCGTGAACCTCTGCATACAATTTTCAACTGTATTTGAATTGGATAAGGTCAGAATTTAATTGTAATTAGTAGAATGTTCGGAAATGCTTTCGCTACGTCCGCGTTGACCTATAGGCTGCATAATAACAACACAGTCTTGAAAAAAACACAACATTGCAGCAACAAACCAATAGAATGTTCCGATATACATTGCGACCACTAAAGTGCGACGTCAATTCAGTATGCTACGAAGCCGTTCCTTTAAAGCTATATTGGTTACTGTTTAAAACGGACCAGAGTTCAGTATACTGCCATTCACGTTTTTGTAAATAATAATAATGATATATATTTATTTCTCTCAAAAAGTTACAATAATAATTTTACAAGTTTGAGGCAGTTAAATGTATAAGTTGACACAATTATAAATGTATATACATATTTTGTTCAATTTGAAACAATATTTTTTTGATTGAATGTTCGTTATTAAAAACGTAATATTCAAGTGAATTATCAATTGAATTAATTGTATAATATCTGAATCAATTTAAATTACTGGACGCTGTTGATCACGTGATCAAAGTATCGAGAGCACCGTACAAAAATGGCGACGATTGATGACGTCATAAATTTCCGTAGGATACTGCAGCAGTATACTGTCAGTCAATAACGGAACGTACTTTAAGCATTGAACAGTGGTCGCAGTGTATATCGGAACATACCCCAAATTCAAACGTGAATTCAAAATTGGAACACATCACACAGAGGTTTCAACGATACCAATTTCTTTTTTACAACATATTTAAAAAAGGAACTAGTCCATTTGAACCTCAAACAAGTCTCGAATCAAATCTTACCTTTCATTGATGAACTGTATGGCTTCGTATGCGTTCTCAACATTAACAATAGGTAGTATAGGGCCGAATATCTCGTCTTGCATTATTTTATCGGTGCCTGTAACATTTGTGATGATGGTGGGTTCAATGAACCTGTCGTTGGAATCGCATGAACCACCGACTGCGACCTTGTCCCTGCTTGCGTCGACTAGTGCTTGGAGGCGGCTGTAATATGTTTTGAATTTCTGGTAAAATTATATAACAAAAAAAGGTGTCTATAACTTTTTACAATTAGTCGAATCAATAAAGCCTTTTTCTCGGTCCTCAAGAACAGCTCCGATTTTGATGATTTTATTTTGTGTATGTAAATAATTACTAGATATTGTTTCTGTTTGTTCTGGCTAATCTCTGAAATGGCTGAACCGATTTTGACAAGACTTTGAATAGCAGATAGTTGGTGTTTTAAGAAGTAAATTAGGTTACTTTAAAATATCACAAGACAGCTAGTAAAATTTAATTTACAAATAAAATTGCAACTGATTCCAATCAGATAGGCTGCTTTTTAAAATTCGTTATCTTTTTAAAAATTCAAAAAGTTCAAAATTCTTTATTCACTTAGGATGCAAAACAACTCTTGTGATACGTCGAGATTCTACATGTACATGTAATGCCAAGTTCGCAAACAATAGGTAAAGCCGGAGAAAAGAACCTGGTAATAAAAACTCGCAGCCACTCTTTTCAAATTGCCAATTTTACAATGTTTGAATGTTTATAAACTTGATATGGGGGTAAGGTGCTACGACTAATATACTATACATCATGTTAAAGGACTAATACAAATTGTATTATCAAAAAGTTGAAACATGAAACCAAAATCAGCCTTAGTGGGTACAATATTTAAAAACATTAGCTTTTCAAACTAACCTAAAATGCCTGCTATTGACGATTCTGCATAGATCAGGTGACTTCTGTGGCTCGTCTCCGTACCATTCCCTTAGAACCTTCTTCGCCGCTTCAACGAACTTGTCTTGTACCTCCTTGGTACATAGTATGTAGTCAGGTGCTATGCAAGTCTGGCCAGCGTTGATGAATTTGCCCCAAAGAATACGTTTCGCTGTGACTATGATGTCTACGGTATTGTCTATGTATACTGGGCTGTAGATAAGAAATAAAGAATATAAGATTAAGAAAAAAAACATACAACTTATAACAGAAATTCATGGGTTGTTTTGTACTGAGTGATGTACCCATGAGTACTGGGTGAGTACATTATATACTTTCTTATTGTTCCTCAAATATTTCAAGCCTAAGTTATTTTAGTCTTATAGATTTACGGCCGGTCTCAATAATCGCTTACATACCGAGAAACTGAAGAACTTCTAATTTGACAGCATAACATACTAGCTTCTCTCTCTCACACACACACACACACACACACACACACACACACACACATAAGTATAACTAATGTAATTATTATCTTACTTAATAAACTATTACTGTGTCATAACATAAGCCATGGACAAGAGGGGACTCTTCTAACACAGGGGTCTTTAAACTTAACAGAAGAGCTCCCAAATCCTATTCACATTACCATGTAATAGTTGAGAATAAAGATTTTTATTTTTTTTTAGCTATCGATGGATTTGGCTACAAGATGTCAAATATATACCTCTAGTAGCCAAATCCATAGATAGTTAGATTATTGAGACCAGACGTTAGTAACCATGCCAATATGGTGTAGATGACTGTCAAATCAAATCAGTATCTTTTTATGAAACGTCAAACCGATACGCCCCATACTAATTTATATAAAAATACAAATCATTGACGTCAATATTTCGTATGGCCAAAAATAAAAAAATAGTAAAATGTTTACTTTAATGTTTATAAATTCATGATCACATACGGACCAGAAACATTGTTATTTAGAACATAAAAATGTCAAATAATTTATTGTTATTCTAACCAATTGCGAATCAAGATTTGTTGATGACAAAAAAATATGGGCAATTTTTTTTTTAATTTGTATCCAAACATAATTTTATGTTGATAAGTAAACATACGCTAATATGTCCATAGCCCTACCTTTTTCCTCCAAGTTCCAATGTGACAGGCGTAAGATTCTTAGTGGCAGCTTCATATACGATTTTGCCAATACTGGTACCTCCCGTGAAGAAAATGTAGTCGAACTTCTGCTTCAAAAGCTCAGTGGTCTCTTGGGGTCCACCCTCAACGACTACCACTGCATTCTGAAATGTTAAAAAAAAAGAAAAAATATATTTGTTTGTTAACAACCCAAAAGTTTTAAAAAAGTAGTCAAGAAAAGTTTCTGAGTATTTAATTACTATTGTCCTGAATCCTAAATTAACCTTACAGTGAAAGTAAACTGTCGGACTCAATTTCAATTTCAAATTATTTCATAACAATGTTACATTGTGTTGAAAATTATACAAGTCTTTAAGAATAAAATTATAAATAGGACATTAAAATTAAATATAGGTAAATTAATAATCAAAAACAAAATATATCAACAACAAACACAACAAATTACGAGAAGAAAAAAAATTGTATACAATATCAAATTATTTAAATGTCAAGGCTAAATCAAAATTATTTAAAAATCGATATATCAATGTCTCACAATTTTGTTGTCTTATGAATGTCTATTAATAAAGTCATCTCACCACTCTCGTCTGGACTTACTGAGATTAACCTGAATAAGGATACATTAATTGTATAAAGCGATGACGTTATAATTAAAAGGAGTATAGATAGGTTACAAGCGTCAGCAAGCAGTCCCTTAAAAACTGGACAATTGACCAAGTTTTTGTATGTCATTGTCGCATCGCCGGCGTCAAGAGATGAAAGCAGCGGATTACATTTTTCTCTTTTTCGCTCGTAATAATAAGTCATGCTTTCCTACTTATACAACTAGTGTGTATTCGTTTGCCGTTTTTAAAGATAGAGTTTGTTGCACCTTTTACTTAAAACATCATTGGTTAAAACCATTAGATTCGCAGTGGCCCTACAATGATTTCAAATAGTATTTACCACTAATACAGTGGTAGCACTGTATTAGTGGTATATCCATTTTAATGAAATCCATTTTACTGTCAAAGTAAAACCACTCTTATTTTTTTCAGACTGGCTTATTGGTACAGCGTTAGTTACCCTGACTGCTAAGCGTGGTCGTGGTTTTGATTCCCACCCAGGATATATCTTTGTGTGAGCATGATTCTTTAACGTGTCTGGGTGGAATTTATCTATAACTCGTAGCTTTCGCCCGCGTGGATGTTGGTTATCGCGATAAAAATCAATCCTATGTCCTTCCCCGGGACTCAAACTATCTCCATACCAAATTTCATCTAAATCGGATTAGCTGTTTGAGCGTGAAAGCGTAACAGACTGACAGAGTTACTTTCACATTTATAATATTAGTATGGATATGTATGTATAAAGAATTATTTAAGTATCTTTATCAGTTGTCTGGTTGCCATAGTACAGGCTCTGTCTAGTTTGAGAACAAATAGCCGTATGTGAGTCGTCCGAAGATATTATTTAAAAAAATAGCTTAGGTGAAGGGGTAAAAAAAATTGGAATAATGTGCGAACCATAATTTTATTATATTAGGTACACTTAACTAGTGTAATTATATTAAAAAAACGTACTGAAGGTGACCAGATTTATAAAAATAAGTTTATGTGGCTAATAACCTGTTTAGTTGTTGACCTTTGAATTTGCGAAAAAAATTCAAACATTTAAAGATATAAATATAATACTGTACTTGGAATATATTTTATACTCATGTGGTACTATTTTCATTGTTTTTTAAAGTTGTATGAAAAATACGAAGTATACGCCAACGTGTAACAGATTCATGTGGTTAAATTGCAGCAGCTGATAGTGTATGTTATAAGTGTTGCACTATAGTGCCATATTTAGTGGGAGTGTATCCGACTGCTAAGCAAGAGGTCGTGGGTTCACTCCTCACCCAGGATAAAACTTTTGTGTGATGAGCACGATGGTTTATTCTGTGTCTGGGTGTTATTTATCTATAATATGTATGTATTTAGAAATATATAAGTATGTTTATAGGTTGTCTGGTTTCCATAGTACAAGCTCTGCTTAGTTTGGGATCAGGGGGTCAATTCACGTATTTAAAGCAGTGCAGTTGCAGTTAAGTTTCGATTAAAACGGCCATTTTTGTATTCTTGTAACTTTTAACATTTTGTAGTCATGTATGCGTTTCGAGATCGCAATAACGACATTCTGATACGGTGCGCAAGCATTTTTAAGATCGATCCCAAAGTTACAAGAATACGAAAATGGCCGTTTTAATCGAAACTTAACTACGACTGCACTGCTTTAAATACGTGAATTAACCCGCTGATAACGTTGTGTGAGTTGCCTCAAGATATTATTACATCTGATGGCATAGTTACAGGGTTTTCTTTAACGGCCGGTTTCAATAATCTACCTATCGATGGATTTGGCTACTAGAGGTAGAATTTTGACATATTTTGTATGGAGCTTATGTCAAATATATACCTCTAGTAGCTAAATCTATCGATAGTTAGATTATTAGACCAGACGTTAGTCAATCAGTAGCAGACGGAGTTTGTTATAAGTATTATACCTCCCTTGGTACCAACTTCGATTGGATTGTAATGACACAACTTTATCCGCCTTATTACAAAGAGAAGACTAAATCAAGGTTTAGGCCAAGACTTTCAAGTCCAGGATTTAGTACTGTACTATTGGTCTTATTACAAAGCTTAGTTAATCCGTGGACCAGCTGATACCAAAGGATCTTGCAATCAGCCACAGATTATAATCAATTTAGTTCATTCATTTTTCTTATCATTCAAAAATAACGTTCCGTTTTAAGCCAATATAATTTGAAAGTATAGTTTTCATTGAGAAAAAAATATTTAGACGTTCTATTAGCTAAATTATTCGCCAGGACTACGTAATTTTCAAAATATAAACCTGACATAAAAGTCCTCGGCCTGCAATTTACGAATAATAAAATAGATTCTGTCAGGATCGGAACGTTACATATATAGCTGTCAGTAGTACTAAAAATGTAAACAAATGATGATAACCTAAATTTAATTAACTCACGACATTATTATGGATGTTATAAGTTTAATTTGAGTAATTATAGCGCCCAAACACTTAGAGGAACTTGGATGCGAGTTTTTATTACAAAGCTAGTTTCATTGGAACAGTTCTTAGCATGGTTGGATGAAAATTCGTTCAATAGTTTAAGGATACTTACTCAATAAGATAATGCATTTTTAATATACTTACTGTTTTCTTTGTTGCACTCGTTGTTCTGAATGTATTGGGGGAAAGTATGCCTAGATTCAACATAGGTACTTACTGAAGCTTCGGCTGAAGCACAACAAACAATTGAAACAAATTTTATGAATATATTTATTATTTAATATCAGTGAGCTTGCTATGAAATGAAATTCTCAAATAACTACATAGAATCATTATTTATTAGATACCATTTATTCTTCCTAAGAACAGAGTACATTTTCATGAGAATCATAAATATTATTATCTAAACTGTTAGGTAGCACTTATTAGTTATTCTATTTGACAACAAAATGGATGTTAACAATTTCAATAATCTGTAACCAATCTGTACTCCCTGTTCAAACTATGTTTGAAAAGGAATATTGAGTTGATATCCCTATTTCTTTATACATAACTAGCTTTCCCGCACGTCTTAGTCTGCATAAATTTTCCCTGTTTTTGCAACATTTCTCATTGCTGCTCCGTTCCTATTGGTTGTAGAGTGATATTATATAGACTTCCTCGACAAATGGGCTATCCAACAGTAAAAAGTTCAAAAGAATTAGTCGTTCATGAGATTACCGCGTCCAAACAAACTCTTCAGCTTTATAATATTAGTATAGTTATTTATTTTACAATAAATTTTAAATTGTATGCATTTTTTGTTTATTATATAAACAGTGTTAGTTCATTTTCATGAGAATCTTAAATATAATTATCTAAACTGTTAAGTAGTGCATAATAGTTATTACATCACAATTTCAATAACCTGTAACCAATCTGTACTCTCTGTCTATGTTTAAAGGAACATTGTAGCAAAGTATTAACTAGCTGAGCTCCTATAAACATAATATTCAGTTCTTGGTACCTACTTATAACCTAAGTTTACATCTGTTTCTAGTGACAGGTATACCCATGGTTACACTTTACCAACTAAATTTTAAATTGATCAATGTTTATTTAGTTCCACTATATAGTTCACTAGTAAGTTTTGGGTAAGATGATGTTTCTATTACTTTGTTTTGTGCATTTTGAGTATATTCAACATTGGTTTTTGCCGCACTACTCCAGACCACCTATCAGACATTCCAAATGTGATTTTCTAACTTCAATCTAATAATGTGACATATAAGGAATGCATCAGTTTGTTTTACATAGAGCACCAGTTAATGATACTATTGTCGAACAAAAATAATCTGTGTGGACCTTCAACTTTCACACTGCGTAGGTACACTTCATGCCGAGTCTGGTTGACCCAAACATTGCACAGACCACTTTAATTTTAGGACATCTCTGAGTTCTGTATGTTAAATCTTCTCTCTCAATTCCAAGCTGTGATAAATGTTTTGAAAAACAATATTATGCATGTATTATTCAATCTTTTGTCACACATTGCATTTCACTCGATTTTTGCGTTTATTTTGTTGCCACACCATATTTAGTTAGTTAATTATTTAAATTCAACATTCGTCATTATTAATTGAAACTAAAATACGCAAAATTGTAAATGGTCTAACTTTTAAATTGTTAAGTTTTTGACATTTTAAGGTTATTACCATAGTTAAACTAGGGTGATTGAAAGACTAAGCTATGGACCAAAGATGATCATCGATTAAGCGATGAACCTCGTTTTGTAATAAAGATTTTCCTAGATCCATAGTTTAAACTAGGATTTTCGTCAAACCAGGTTTAGTCCAGCTTTTGGAATAAGGCGGTATAAGTTATAGTTTTTAAGTCTCTACTCCATTTTTGATGAAATTATGTATGTGTTGTGCACTCAGTATCATGGGCACATAACAACCCTTTAATATGACCACACCTTTCTCTTACACGTTGTATAAATAACTAGCTGACCTGCGCAACTTAACCCGTTTTTGCTACATTTCTCATTGCTGCTCCTCTCCTATTGGTCGTAGCGTGATGTTATATAGCCTATAGCCTTCCTCAATAAATAGGCTACTAAACAGAAAAATATTTTTTTAATTCGGACCAGTACTTTCTAAGATTACCGCGCTCAAACAAAAAAAAACAAATTCTTCAGCTTTATAATATAAGTATGTATTTTTTTATAATGTAAGTATATGCCGTGTGGTGCCGGCTTAAGAATAGTACCACCCCATCTCTACCCGTGGGTGTCGTCAAGGCGACTAAGGGATTTCACCCCGGAGGACGGGCAGCAGCGTCCTCTGCGTACTTAAAGCCTTACTGCGATCGCCAACCCGCTCGCCAAGCGTGGCGATTATGGCAATTACCCCCAGGATCTACATACTAGTAGGTTCTACTGGGGAGACCCGTGCCCAGCAGTGGGCCATCTTATGGGTTGATATGATAATATAAGTATAGAAGTTTAGATAATAATATCTTGGGCTGATATCTTCTTAATATTAAGCAGAGCTTGTACTATGGTAACCAGACAACTGATAAACATACATCAATATTTTTAAATACATACATAACACCCTGACATAGAATAAACCATCATGTTTTTTACACAAAAATTAATCCTGGGTGGGAATCAAACCATGACCCCTAAAACATCACTAACCACTAGACCAAAAGTCCAGTCAGTACTAATACTATGCATTACCGATTACGATAATTATACTGTTACATCTAATTTCCTACAAGAATAGTTTCAGCAGTAATGAAAGTGTGCCAGCCTTGTATGTAGGGAAACTGCGCCGTACTGAACTAAGGATAGTTTATTGGTATTCAGTCGCGATTAAAGAACAAATCAGTCGGCGTCTTTTTTTAATAATAAGTACTCAATGAAAAAGCTATAGTAAAAGCAATTAAATTAATTTCGTAAAATGGACGACTCCCGCATTAGGGTACAAGCCCTGTGTCGCGGGTTATGTTATGTCCGTGACTTGTAGGTTTGTAAAGTCTTACAAAAATACAAATCACGGACATAAAGTACACGCAGTCTAGGAACAAAAATTGGTGTTCCGTGTGGGAATCGAAACCACGGACACACTTCTACCGCGTCACAGAGGCAGTCAATTTTTAATGTAGTTAGAATAAATGTATGAATGATGATGATGTAGATAATAATACACGAATATATAATAACAATAATGCATATTCATAGTTTATGTGAAATAACAACTATTCTGTTATAAGCCTTACGGTTAAGGGCGTCGGACTCGTCGCGGGTTCGAATCCTACCCCATTATACTACCGACGTGAACCCATTCCTAACACAAGCAAATAATGTGAATGTGGAACCCACAATCCCTCATAGTTAGCAAGGAAAAATTAATCAATATATATATTTTTTAAATCAATAATAAAAAAATATATCTAACTAGCTGTCCCGCGCAACTTCGTCTGCGTAAATTTTCCCCGTTTTTTAAACATTTTTCATTGCTGCTCTGCTCCTATTAGTCGTAGCGCGATGTTATATAGCCTATAGCCTTCCTCGATAAATGGGCTATCCAACAGAAAAAGATTTTTTTTAAATCGGACCAGTAGTTCCTCAGATTAGCGCGTTTAAACAAACAAACTCTTCCGCTTTATAATATTAGTATGGATTAGGTATGGAATTTTCAGGGTCAAAACTATATTATGGGTTTTTAGAAATTGCAGTGCATGGTCCATATAACGGGTCTTTTTCGGACATCTTTATTTTATAACAGTGGATAATATTGGTCATTAATAAAATGTTTATATTTAAAAATACAAAATCGTAATTTTATCAAAGTAATACTAGATGAGGGTCCCACGTATTTATGTCTCAGTCCACCCCTGCATGTTTAGTCAGGTCATACACATATCTTGATGACATTATCATTTCATTAAACACGAATTATTTTGGTTGCACCACAAGTAAATCTTGGAATTTTCCTTTCCAAGAGAAATATTTCCATGAGATTGACATTAAAAGCTAACCACTTATCATATACAGAGTGATTTTTAATATACTAATAATCTGCCGGTCTTGGCTACTTTATATTATACCAAATAAATTCATAATATAATTTTTGAAAAAAAATAAAAATACAAATTAACCCTTTACTACCACCACTTCACCTACCACCTACTTTTGTCACACAACTGTGAGACCTCGGAGTAAAATCGTTGTTTCTTTGTCAGGTTTAGGGCCTAAACTTCATAATTTTACTCCAGTATCTATAAAAGCCTGCAGGTGGTTAAGGTCATAACTCCAAAAACAAGTGGTAGGTGATTAAGAGAGATATTTTCCAAAACTGATATTATAATAATAATATGTAATAATATCTTGGGACAACTCACACAACGTTACCTAATCACATACTAAGCAGAGCTTGTACTATAGGAGCTAGACAACTGATAAACATACTAATATATAAATACATATTATAGACTAGCTGTCCCGCGCAACTTCATATGCGTAAATATTCCCCGCTTTTGCGACCTTTCTCATTGCTGCTCCGCTCCTATTGGTCGCAGCGTAGTGTTATCGCATTCAAACAAACAAACAAACTCTTCAGCTTTATAATTTTACTAGACACAATAAGCCATCATGCTCATCACACAAAGTTTTATCCTGGATGGGGATTGAACCCGATCAACATGTTATTTAGTGTTATGTAAAGAAGCCACGAGCGGTAGCATAATAGTATATTACAAATCACCCTGTATTTACTACAAGTTTCATCATAAAAGCACGCACACAAAAAAATGAAGGATCACACCGGTTTAATATAACTTATTAGTCATGATTTGGTGGTTATGAGCACCTTGAATAGGTATGTTTGTCACATTGTTTACGACGTTTGTAATCTATTACATAAATCAAGACAGTCCAAAGTTCTGTTGTGGTGACTTGAACAACGCTATAATAATTTATTGTTTGAATGTAAATACCTAACTAAGCAGTACTGTTTTCTTAACTTTAATTTTTTACCCGTTCCGTATGAAGCAAGTTCGAATCATGTTATACCTTTTTGAAATGCTTAAGATGAGCTCTATAATTTGATACCCATAATGCAGTATTCGAAACAACTTTTTTTTTCACACCTCTTTATTTTGACATCTCATAGCCGCCATGTTTATTTTTTAAAAACGTCACCTATCTAAGAACACTTGGGCTATTAAGACGAATCTAACGATGTGTGAATTGTATAAATCCGTTCAGTGGATTGTGAGATATCAGGTAATAAAGAATATTACATACATAACCCTTCATACATACAAGATACGCGCGAAAAACATAACCCTTCTTTACAGTCGGGTAAAAAGTGTAATACTCTCAGTTTTAAGTCACAGTTAAACTCATACTGTCACTTTAATGTGAATAGTTGAGACAAAAGTACTGTTGAACATGTCTGATGGGTTAAATGCCATCAATGCTTCTTAACTTCTTTAAGTTCTCGTTGGAATATAGTGTTAACAAATGATCCAATGAGGTTTAAGATGATATTGAAAAGTTTTGACTTTCGGTAGCTTGTTTCAGAGCTGACGAACCTTTTCTGAAGGCTGGTATAGCACAGTCAAATATAATAATAATATATTGGGACAACTCACACAACGCTATCTGATCCCAAACTAAGCATAGCTTGTACTATGGAAACCAGACAACTGATAAACATACTTATTTATTTCTAAATACATACAAATTATAGATAAATAACACCCAGACACAGAATAAACCATCGTGCTCATCACACAAAGTTTTATCCTGGGTGGGGATCGAACCCACGACCTGTTGCGTAGCAGTCGGATACACTCCCACCGCGCCACAGAGGCAGTCATATTCATATATATCATATTCACATTAAAGTGACAGTATGAGTTAAACTCATACTGTCACTTTAATGTGAATAGTTAAGACAAAAAAAAGTACTGTTGAACATGTCTGATGGGTTAAATGCCATCAATGCTTCTTAAGTTCTTTTGGTTCTCGTTGGTTTAAGATGATATTCAAAAGTTTTGACTTTCGGTAGCTTGTTTCAGAGCTGACGAACCTTTTCTGAAGGCTGGTACAGCACACAAAAATATGCTATGGTGCCATTGGTTTATAACCACTGACATAATAAAAAGGCAAGGTACACTTACACTGTCCAAATATTTAGGTATGTTTTCAGCGACGAATTGCGCACACGCAACTGACAGTTCACTAGGCTTGATGACGACTGTGTTGCCAGCTGCGATGGCGCCTGACATGGGCAGCAGCAGCAGTTGTAGAGGGTAGTTCCATGCGCCTATTACCAGGACTACGCCGTAGGGATCGTTGTAGATGACGACGTCATCCAGCATGTTCACTATGCCTTTCGGTGGCTGTGAACGAAAGAGGTTAAACGTTAACAAGGCCTGTTTTTCACCCCTGATTTGTATCAGGAGTAATAACGTGTTTCCCTTATGTTTTTTTTTTTATATTTCTGTCATTTTTTTTGTGGTTATGTTAGAAATCTTGGTTATGAAAATATATATATTACGGGTCTTAATCGCGTGAATAATTTAAGGTCCACCAGTCTACCCGTGACCACGGCCATTGCAATACGGTCGAAACGTCGGGCAATAAACAAGGTATTTTACCTTAAATTATTCACGCGATTAAGACCCGTAATATATATATTTTCATAATGTGTACAAATCGCGAAAGTTTATCAACATTTATAGAAATCTTGGTGTTCTATGGTGAAGGTTTATTTGTGAAAAGACTTCATTTATTTTTATATATTTTTTTTAATTTTATGGAGGCAAATATACAGGGTGTGACAGAAAGGTGTGGTCAAATTTCAGCAGCGGATAGTGTATGTTGTCAGTATTGCACCTACCATGGTGCCATAGCTGGTGGCATTATTATTACATAGTTATAGCATATTCTTTTTGTCAAAATTCAGTAGTGAAATGCGTATGGCATAAGAATTATACCTCCCCAGATACAAAATTCGATTAGATTATTATGGCTTAATTAACAAGTTTTTCATTCACAAACAAACGAATGAAAAAAATAATAATAGATATTTTTTAGGGTACTCCGATTTTGATAAAATTTGGTGTGTGCACTCAGTATCATGGGCACATACCAACCCTTGCATATGACCACACCTTTCTGTTACACCCTGTATAGAGGTGTTCTGTGCATAAACTAGGTGAGGCCTATGCCCAGTAAAGGACCCATTGATAAAAATAGAGGTGTGATATAATTTTAACGTGTATCTGTGAACGTTATGTTAAAATAGATCTTATGTCTTAAGGTATAACGAGGTAGTGACCAAAAGTCCCATTTGACCGACAACATAATTTCATATTAGATGTATTTCGGGACTTAATCGCGTGAATTATTTAAAGGCACGACCCTTTTATTTACCCGACGTTTTGATCGAATTGCATCGATCGTGGTCACGGGTCGTCTGATGAATGAAACATATCTAATATGAATGTATAAAAATCGCGAAAGTTTAAAAACAATAATAAACATAATAACATCACAATCGATTTAATTACGTCTAGGTAATTGCGTCGACAGTATAAATACTACTTTTATATACTCAATACTTAGGTATCTACTTATTGTTTTCCATCTTCATTATTGTGGTACAAATGGTAGAAAAATTGCATGTTTGCAGATGAAAAGGTATCCTGTATCTCGCTGCAAGTATTTGGGCAGGTAGAGAACGGAGTTCTTATTTTTGGTGGGAAATTGATACTACCAAAAAATTTAACAACAAATTTAAATTGAGTGAAACTAGAAAGATATTATAGAAAGATCTATACACTTAAGCGTTCGTTTTAAATATAATTAATTCCGTTTCTGACCTTGCTCGGAGTCAGTAACATATAGGTATATTATACGTTATTATGCAAATTTATACTCTGCCAAGTCATGTTTGTATATATTAGTTGTTGTTTCTTTGTATTGTTGGTATCGTAATATATAAATAACCATAGGTTAAACCGTAAAAACAGAAATAACCCACATCTCAATACGTGACGTTTTTAAACTTTGATGCAAAGGAGGGTATGTGTGTTTGTTTGTCTGTATCTGTAAATGTGCGTCTGCCTGTGCCGGCATTTCATATTGGTTTGTGTTGAATAACCGCATGAGTAAAATATATGAGAGTACTGATAATGGACCGCAATTAACATTCTACCCATTATACTACCGACGTGAACTCACTCCTAACACAAGCCATTGAGCTCAGCTGGAGGGGTTAACAGGATTGCTAGTAATGTGGGACCAAAACCCACATTGCTAGTTATCTTTTAAAAACTGATTAGATTTGTTCGCTTAATTTTTAGTGATATATTTTGAGGCAAAAATAGAATATAAAACAACTCATAATATTTTTAAATTAACAAACAATAGAAATACCACCAATAATTTAGGAGTTAACGAAAAATATGTACCTACCAAAGAGGTTGTGGGATATGTTAAAAAAATCTAAAAACAAATTAAAATTTATATATTTAAGAAACATAAAAACAAATTAATACCAAAAATGCCTTGAAGTAAAAAAATATCAAGCACATTACCGAATGAAAATTTCGCAGACTCACTCCTATGTTTTAGTCTATATCTCTGGTGTTGTATAACCTAGGACAACGTTTTATACACTAAAACCTTCCCAAGAAAATATGCAGTCGAATAGCGAAAACCTCATCTAAATTGGATTACTAGCTTTCGATTAAATCACGAACATACATACGGGTCAAACAGAGCCTTTTTGATAGCTAGCTTTTGTAATTCAAAGAAGCTAGGTACTTAATGGCATCATTTACATTACTTTTATTCCTTCTAAGTAATCAGTTTATTTTTATATAATGTTTTTATAGCATTCTATTTATAATTAATGTATATAATTACAAAGAAAACATAGGAAATGAAAAACGTGTCAATAAATAAACAGATTAAACTGCCAGCCATTTAAATATAAATTAATGTTCTTCAAACTTCATGCTTTGTTATAATGTGCAATGTATTGTAACTTAAATTTCTTAAATATCTGCTTATTGTTTTCAAACTTCCGCGATTTTTATACATACTTATTACTTAGATATATTTCGGGACTAAATCGCATGAATTATTTAAAGGTACGAACCTTTTAATTACCCGACGTTTCAATCGAATTGCACTGATCGTGAAAATAATTCACGCGATTAAGTCCCGAAATATATCTAAAATCTTGGTTAGTTGCGAATTTGGTGAATTGCGCTAAAATGTTACACTCTTCATTTTCAACCGCATTCAAAAAAGGAATTACATACTGAACCGATTTTGATGAAGTTTTCAATATTCGATTGTATATTTTTTGGAAAGGTTTTAGTGTATAAAACGTTGTCATAGCTTAAATAATACCCGAGATATAGACTAAAACATAGGATTGAGTCAGCGAAATTTGCATTCGGTAATGTGGTTGTTTTTTTTCCTTTGAAGACGGTTAATCTTTTTATCATTTATATGTTACGGTCAATGGGACCTGTATTTTTTTTTAAATACCACTCTCCCAGTAGCGTGCTAGCACTGTGTTGCGGGGGACTTTACAAACGTACAAGTCACGGACACAAAGTACACGGTACACCCAGATTCGAAACAACAAATTGTGGATGACAAGGTGGTGTCCCGTGTGGGAATCGAACCCACGACCTCTTGTGTCGCAGTCGGCCACATTCCCACTGCGCCACCGAGGCAGTAAAAAAGTTAGTAAAATTAATAAAATTATGCATAATCGCCAGTCATTGTCATGAAGCGGCGGTAGCCTAACGACTAAGGCATCGGTCTCGCAATAGGAGGTCTCGGGTTCGAATCCTACCCATTATACTACCGACATTAACCCACTCCTAACATAAGCCATTGAGCTATAGGGATTAACAGGATTGCTAGTAATGTGGGACCACAATTTCACATTGCTAGTTTTCTTAAAAAAATATGCATAACAGCTGCCCATTTTAGTCAAGATACTGACCTTCTCGGGTGAACTCCACTCATCCAGATTATGCAAGACGCTCTTTAAGTCGTTGATGAGATAGTCTACTTCAAGGAGTATGGCTTCCATCTTGCTTCTTCTGAGGTCCTTTCTTAGAGCCTCCACCATACCGTTTCGGTTCTCCTCGTACATCCTGAGTAGGTTCTTCAGTTGTTGACGACGCCATTCTATGGGTCGTGTGACGCCTCGGTTGAAGGTTTCTCGTGCAGTCTGCACAGCCTGAACAAGAATGGAATCATTAGTTTTTTGTTTACAGTTATATAGGCACCTATTTTTATGAACTACTAGTTGACCCGCGCAACTACTTCTGTGTAAATTTTTCCCGTTTTTGTAACATTTTTAATTGCTGCTCCGCTCCTATTGGTCGTAGCGTGATTTTATATAGCATATAGGTAGCATTCCTCAATAAATGGACTATCTAATAGTAAAATATTTTTTCAATTCGGACTAGTAGTTCCTGTTTCCATGATCGCGTTCAAACAACCAAACTCTTCATCTTTATAAATAATCATCTTTTTAAAAAATCTTGCGATTCCATTGAAATTAGTAATTAATTCAAATAATTTGAAATTTTGGACATAAATAAATACTATAATTTAAATACCTATGGTTTAAATATTCTTAAAATATGATTAAGTACATACAGTTTGTTCATTGAGTTAAGGCGAGGACAAATTTGCTAAATCAATGCGCTATTTATTAATATATTTTTTAAAGTGTCATTTTACAGTTCCTTTAAAACTTAAAAAAATCGTAACCTAATAAACACTTTGGACACAGGTAAAAACTCCGTAAATGCAAGTTAAAGGTCTTCAAGTTACTCGTAAGTAATTCTGGTACAAGGTAAGCAACTCCAACACGAAGCAAAACAAAGTGACTATTGGTTGGTCAACAGTTTTTTTGCTTTTACGCTTACAAAGAAGAATGGATCAATTTGATGAACACTATACATCAAAAAAGGAAGTAAATTTGATCGTTATCATAATTAAAAAGATTTTTTTAATGCAAAGTTGGTGTTATTCAATAGCGGGGGCAATGACATTTATTTAATGCCGTGGTCTTGATGTGCTGTGGTTGCTTATGTAGACTTGCATTGTAAATCAACTTGAAATAAATTATAATAATGCGACCGACTACGAACATACTTAAGTTATAATAATATACTTCTGGATAATAAAAACAATTGCATTTAGTGTATTTTTATAACAATAAATCTGTGAAATCTCATTTGAGAATGATGGGCCAAAATTATGCCCAATAAATATGTCATCTTCAATGCCATTTTACTATAGATACCAACCATTAAATAATATAAATCTCAAGTGGTTCGATTTAGGTGAATATCCGAAAACATATTATCATATTTTATAGAAAAAATAAATAGAGTTATAGTTTCCAAATGTGTGTATATAATGCACTAGCTGTCCCGCGCAACTTCGTCAACGTAAATTTTCCCCGTTTTTGCAACATTTCTCATTGCTGCTCCGCTCCTATTGTTCGTAGCGTATCCAACAGTGAAAGATTTTTTCAATTAGGACCAGTAGTTCCTTAGATTACCGCGTTCAAACAAACAAACTCTTCAGCTTTTTAGTATTAGTATAGATTAAGTTAATTGGTGTAATGTGTACTCGATTGCACAAGGGAATGATGGTCTTAGAAACGTGGCCGGAATACACAATTATCAATTTCTAGCAAAGTGTCGGGATCACACAAATAATTTATTCAGGAAGTAGTTAAATAACGATAAATTAAAAATCTACGTCTATAGTATTTCTAATAATGATAAATAATTACTTTTTAAACATGCCCAAAGTCAGTGGCGTTCGTTTTATTTTTATGATTAGTTGGAACTGACCTTTGTACCTAATTTGCAAAGGCAGGCAGAAACATAATGATTATGTTTGAACTAAAGAATCCGGAATAGAAGTGGGCAAAAAAATGTCCTTCTCATTTATTAATGCCTTTAGAGTTGTTGGTTTGGTTGCGACGCAATTTTGTACGCATTTTACTCTTGTAATGCCATACGACTATGTATTAAGGTTCATTTCCGTGCATCGCGGCCGCGCGCAACTTACGACGAACGGCTGACGCGCGCGGCCGATGTGACAATAGTCAGAGTATGAGAATGTATGGTGCCGTTTCCGAGGTAAGGCTGCGCGCGCACTCTGAATATTGTCGCATCGGCCGCGAGCGTCAGCAGCTTGTCGTAAGCCGCGCGCGGCTCGCGATCGGCCGCGATGCACGGAAATGAACCTTTATAGCAGTCCTCATGTTCATATACATATATTCCACAATAACTGCGAGGATGTTTGATGAAGCGGGTGGTAATTATATTAATTATAGAAATCAAGCGCTAATAGCCCAGGGCTAGGTCCAGATGGCAACTGGATCTTTTTAAAGAGAGAGTTCTACCCTAAATGCCTAAGTCAGACAATTCATCAAATTATAGCATATGTTAGAAGACGATTCCAGCCGGTTTGTGCTGATTAAAGCTGAACTGAATGAATGAATATCTGTGCTTGATGGTATGGTATCAAAGGCTTTACTAAAACGGTCCAAGATTGAGATGACAATCGAAGCAATTCGGTATTCTTTTTGTATCTAATGTGCGTTTCAAATGAGTTGATAACTGTCATGGTGACATTTTGAGTCGCATTACGACTGCAACTTCATTGTATACCGTAAGGTCAGCAATAAAATGATTCGTAAAAAGGTGTCATTAGTATTACACAAATGTACCTACCTACTTAAAAAATAACACGTCTGACTGAATATTCTTATATTTTGCCTATTGACTTACTTCTGTTTGGTATTTATTAAATAATAAAGAATACTAATAATATTATAATAAAGAAAAATGTTAGGTAGGTACATAGTTCAAAGAAAATAAATATTACCTCCGTTTCATTACCATACACATACGTACTTAACCCGACTTGTGAGTTTTTGTTGCTAACGGTTCAATTTTGACAAGTACAGAATGAAGTTGTCGCGTTCGCGATTATCTTCTCATTTGAATCGCATAGTAGTCTTTAATAAAATGAAAAAGCATCTTGACGATAGATATGGTGAAGTGAGTTTGCCAATGAAGGCTGGTTTTGTACATGCTAACTTTCTACATGGAATGTAAAAGCGAAATTATTTTTTCTTACTGAAAAAAATCTGATAAGAGAAAACGGACTTTAATAAATAAAGTGATTGACCAATTGTGTTGATAATTTAATTGTTTTCAAAGATAATAAATATATTAGTACCTAATGACTATTATCATTATGGACGTTGATCTTATGTAAGCATGTATGTACTTACACAACGAAGTCATTATAATTTTTGTTTACCGGCCCACAACTATGATACTTATTTTTATAATAATAATATCTTGGGACAACTCACACAACGCTATCTGATCCCAAACTAAGCATAGCTTGTACTATGGCAACCAGACCACTGATAAACATACTTATATATTTCTAAATACATACATAATATAGATAAATAACACCCAGACACAGAATAAACCATCATGCTCATCACACAAAGTTTTATGCTGGCTGGGGATCGAACCCACGACCTCTGCGTAGCAGTCGGATATACTCCCACCGCGCCACAGAGGCAGTCAACTTATTTGACGTTATTGATCGAAAATGAACAGTTTATTTGATTCTATAGGCTGAGATCTATGGAGCGTACTTTGGCTTATAGACCAGGGCCGAAGCCTTCAAAAATGGTAAAAAATGAAAAAAAAAATATAGTCGGATGAAACCCATTAGAAAAGGATAAAAATGAAAGGAAAAATAAATTACGGTCGATCCGAGTTCGGGAAGTGGGAGGGGGTGAGTTTTTAAGGGTAAAAAAGGTTTATCTCGATTTCCGACAAAACTACAAGTCCTATGGAAAAAAGTTACATAGTAAAGTTGTAGGTAATAAAAAGATCTACAACTTTTGTATTTACAATTTTTTCACGTAACTTAAACGTACCGTAAAAAAAAAAATTTTCTACGTATTTTGGTAAAAACTTACCTTATTATGTCCCAAATACACTGTAATTTATTTGATTTAAAATATTTATTTTATCGCCTTATTTTAACATAATATCAAAAAAACACCCTAATTTTCTATCGAAAATTCTCGCGTCAAAATATCAGCTTTTTCCAAAAAGTCTTGTAGTTTTGCCGGAACTCAAGATAAACCATTTTTTACCCTTAAAAACTCACCCCCTCCCACTTCCCGAACTCAGACCGACCGTAATTTATTTTTCCTTTCATTTTTATCATATTCCCCTCCTTTTCTAATGGGTTTTATCCTACTGTATTTTTTTTTGGTTTCAAAAATTATCGACCCTGGTTTATTAGATGGAACATTACAAAAAACTTGACAAAGCACGCGTTGACCGTTGACTTTGTAGATAAATCCTCTAAGATTACGCTAAGCTTGCGCTATGACCAATCATTTCAACGGTCAGCAAATACCTCGTCAAGATATTGTTCAAGTTTAACTTATGCTAAGTACAGTCTATTTCAGCCTCACTTTAGTGAAATACCAAAGCTATTCAATAAACAGTAAAATGCTATCTATTGAGGGCAAACTGAAACAATCTATACTAATATTATGAAGCTGAAGAGTTTGTTTGGTTGAGCGCTCTAATTTCAGAAACTGCTCGTTCGAATTTTTAGTGTTGGATAGCCCACATATGGAGGAAAGCTATATAACCCTACGTTACAATCAAAAGGAGCGCAGCTTCATTGAAAAATGTTGAAAAAACGGGTCAGTTAGTACTTATTATAATATTTTATCAAGAGCGATTGTCATCGTTTTAACATTGGTTGCGGGAATGTAAATTATTCAGACGAAAGGAAGTGGGTGCAATTTTAATTTATACACCAAAGTCAAGCTACTGTTAGCAATTTACATATTATAATGCCCACCGAAGTTTGTTTACGTTCGGTTCTATAAAGAACCGAACGTAAACGAAACTTCGGTGGGCATTATAATATGTTGGCGCTTTTTTTTGTGTTTTTTTTTTAGTTAGAAGACGCTGCGAGAGGAGACGTTACAAAAAAACGCTTAGCATCTTATTGTCCTTTAGATGCCATATTGCAAGTGTTTCTTTGGGTTCTACACTGGGAACGAATGAGGAAACTATTCAAGTATTGTTAGCAAAACTATTTGTTATATTGAAGTTCATGAATCATGACTCAAAATGCCAAGGCAATTTTAACACGAGACGAATGTAAATTAATTTGTAAATAACTCACCTCTGCTATGTTATTCGATTTAGTAACCGATTTAGGGATACCTGTAACAAAAGAATTCATAAAATGAAATGACGATGGTTATTATAGGCCGACCGCTTAACTCGTATATCGCCTGCGCGGTAGCGGGGTGCGCGGGGTGATGTTAACGGGCGGGTGAGCGGGGTGCGCGGGACAGAGAACGTGAGTTCTCTGTCCCGCGCACCCCGCTCACCCACCCGTTAACATCACCCCGCGCTCCCTTCTCACCGCGCAGGCGATATACGAGTTAAGCGGTCGGCCTATAGATATGTACATATTAAAAGGGGTGATGATGTCTGATATGCAAAACAGTGCCTTTTCAAAATGTTAAGCTGTTTTGTTCAAACGTATATTATTACGAGCGGCTTCACACGGACCTTTCTCCACCGTCTATACATATACAAATACGATACAGGGCAGGGGGGGGGGGGGGGGCAATGCGCCTGATGCCCCCCACACTCGACTCAGTGACCATTTTTTGAGAATTTCGACACTGGATCTGAGTGTTCAGGTACGCAATTGGTGGTGGATGACGCCCCCGTCATGCGAGCGACTCACACCTAACCGGTTGAGTCAAATGTTGCCCAGTCAATAAATTCAGTTTTATTGTCTACATAGTAACATTTATCCTATCCTATCAAAAAATGTGGCACGAATGCGACAGTAACTCGGTCTGTTATTCTACCGGCCAGTTACTTGCTTTTGGTGCGAGGCTTCAATTATTTCCTGACCCGAGGGTCGACCCGCCTCCTCGCAAAAGAGGTCCAAGAAGATGGTTAGGTTAGATGCCTCGGCCAATAGGGTCCTCAAACCACTAAAGACCGAGCCGGCGATAAGCGTTGAGACATAGGGCGGTCGTGCTTTTATATTGCCACAAAAACATCTTAACATCGCGATTCAGAAACAAGCAAAAATGATAAAACGCCATCTAGTTGGTCAAGTTTGAATTTAACTGTCTTACAAGATTTTTGATCCAAAACTTGCTAATATAGTTTTAGTAAGGTGACAAATAGATAATTAAACTAAAGTTTAATAACAAAAATAAAACTTTACCTTGTTGTATAAACCTTGGCTGGTTGTAGTTACATTAATTAAAAAAAAAAAAACAGCAAACATAAAACCTCCTTCATAAAATTAGCATAACAGATGAACATTGATGTTAACATTATATAATTTATTTTTTAAACTTGTTTTTATTGAGTTATACCTTGAAATAATATTCCACTATGTATATACATATGAGGTAGGTATCACATATAAGGAGCAAAATACCATACCACCCACAAAATTATATTTATATTTGACTGTAATCTGTGACTATGTTATTATTATAATTACAAAAGTAGCTCTGATAGTCTGTAAAATCATGAATCAAATGTTGATGAAATTCTGGGTAGCTATATGCGGGAGTGTGACTGAAACATGTACTTATTACATTACACTAAATTAGGACCCTGAATTGGTCAAAGGTTGGAAAAAGGTGACCTTGGCTATATTATACCTCTCTTATAAAGGGATTAGGGACCCTGATTCCGGATGGTGCATTGTAATACAGCCAATATGATACTACGAATACTATGTGGAGCCCCATGCAATAAATACTTATATTATACTAGCTGTGCCCCGCGGTATTACCAGCAGTTTATTAACCTATGTGTTAATCCAGGGCGACAGCTAACTCCATACCAAATTTTATTAAAATCGCTCTAGCCGTTTAGACATGAAGAAGTAACAAACATACACACTCACATACTCACAAACTTTCGCCTTTATAATATTAGTGTGATTTGCAAGTATTCTTATTTGAAAGTGATATTATTATGACATTGGTAAGTCTATAGCTTCATGATTATAAATGTGTACTTTGACCTTTAAAATTATATTGTGTTTACAGCCAATGATAGGTATTATAAATATATGTTACTATGCCAAAGTAGATAGCTATATTTATCAAGTACACTTTATCCAAGATTTAGATTATTTTTCATGATTTATAAGATAAAATATCTGTTAATGACTGCTCAAAGTGCATCAATATTTAATGGTCTAGTATATTCTTCTTCTTTAAACTGAATTGTTTTTTTTTTTTTGCTTGATTCAAAACGTAATCAAGCAAAGAATAAATAAATAAATGTTTTTTAATTTGAACCAACTTCAAAAAGGAGGCGGTTCTCAATTCCGACATTAACATTTTTTTAAATATAAGTTCGGGCATAACTACATCATATAAAGACAGATCTTCAAAATTATTTTTTTTGTTTGAAAGATTATGTTCAGATAAAGAGTGTCGAAGTTGAACAACGAAACTCCTCCATAAATGCTAGCAAATCAAATGTGATTGCAGTTGGTTAGATGTTTTTTGTAAAAAAAGTTTTCTAAATTAAGTAGGTACCTACTTATCTTAAACTAGGTCCAGCCAAGTTCTACCATTAATAGGCTAAGGCTAAGGCTTAGGTGCTTAGGCTTATGCAGCTTGCACTGACAAAAGTGATGTGAAGATGTGCCTAAGCTAAAAGCAATAATAATAAATATTTTTAAAAGAGAATTACTATAACTTTATCTGATTTGTATGATTCTCTTTCGCATTTCTTGCCAATTACTTTATTAATACAATAATTGCATTTTTGAAAGATAGAAATATTTGAAGTCCTTACCCAGGAATCAAACCCGAGTTCCGTATGCCAAACCGAGGCCCTGAATCAAACCATCTAGGGGGAACTAAATACTAAACTTCAAATTCTTCCATCCTTCCTGCATGCGAGTTTGCGCCATCTATCAGTTTTCTCTCACGAAAATGCAATTATTGTATTAAATCAGATAAAATGTTATCAAAATCTTGATTATACTCTGTATGACATATAATTGGCACTCTCAAGAAAGACATCAGGTACTTCATTAAAAGTCATACACAAAATTCACCATAATAGAATAAGGTTCAAGGTAAAACCGACTAAACAAGGAAAATCTAGTACCTGTTACGCGTCGGTGTTATAGACGGACCGTCGACACCATTTATCTACGCTTTGGTGTAAGAGGCGGACCGTTGACACCATTTATCGAAGCAGTGCAGTTGCGGACCGGCACGAGGCGTCGAGTCAGCGCTACGTGATTTCCACATCTCGCCACTTCGATTTCGCAACCGTCTTTCCATAGTTGTAGTTTTAGATTTTAATAAAGAACGATTCATTCTTGGTACATACATCGACCATTTATCACTAGTTTTAGATTTTAGTTTAATGTAATTTATAATTAAATTTATTTAAGATGTATAGACTTTCTCTGCAACCTCCGGCTCCAGTTAACGTAATTGGCGCAGTCGGTAGGATATTCGCGGGCCGGTTCGCGATAATTAGGAATATCTCAAATCGATATCCGCGTTCGCGAGTCACCCGGGTGGTTTCCAAGCACCTTCAACGAATATCCGGATCTTCGGAAGCTGAAGCCAGAGGCGTATCCAGACATCGATACTGCAGAGGGGCCAACTATACACTTATTGAACCCAGACGGAACATCCGACCAGAAGAAGTAAGATGAACACCAGTGGTCTGGCAGCAATATTTGCCACTCCGCTTGACAAATAGTTGCTGTTCTTCGGGGGGAGGTGTTACGCGTCGGTGTTATAGACGGACCGTCGACACCATTTATCTACGCTTTGGTGTAAGAGGCGGACCGTTGACACCATTTATCGAAGCAGTGCAGTTGCGGACCGGCACGAGGCGTCGAGTCAGCGCTACGTGATTTCCACATCTCGCCACTTCGATTTCGCAACCGTCTTTCCATAGTTGTAGTTTTAGATTTTAATAAAGAACGATTCATTCTTGGTACATACATCGACCATTTATCACTAGTTTTAGATTTTAGTTTAATGTAATTTATAATTAAATTTATTTAAGATGTATAGACTTTCTCTGCAACCTCCGGCTCCAGTTAACGTAATTTACCTAAAAACATAGTATGTAAATACAATGTTTAAAGGAAATAGATTAACAGTCACTGCATATTTCTCCATAAATTGATATAACAATTTTACATTAGGTACTGTAGGTTCTAGAAGAAACCGTAGCTCGACTTACCAACCTGTTTTTACTAAAAAATGGTTTATGGGATGTTAACTTAATTGTTTTTTTAAAAAAGACAACTCAAGTACAAGTCGGGTACAAGCTTTATATCATGGGGGACTTTATAAACATTTAAATCATGAAACACAAAATTCATCCCAGACTCAGAACAACAATTTGTGAACCACACATATGGGTGTTCCATGGGGGATCAACTCCACTACCTTGCGCAGCAGTTATACACACTCCTACCATGCTACCGATATTGGCTAGGTAACACCAAGGAATGAGCCTAAAGTGAGAAGATTATGAACTACATAGTGTTTTATGTCTGACCCTCAAGTTTGAGACACTCTCAAAAGTGTTTCTGTTGCAATTGTTTACTTTAAAGTGAGAGGGACAGAATAAGAGTTAGTTCCCAAACAACAGAGTAGTATATGAGTACTTGTGTTTAACCATTTATGAATAAAGGCCATTTTGCTGCCTCACTGATCACAATACTAATAAGAATCTTGCAAGAATGGAATTTATGAAATTGTAAAGTTTCCTTAAAATCTTTCCAATAGTTCTGTGTAAGAGTAACCTACATCGCATCTATCCTCACACTTTCATGTTTTTAATATTAGTAGAATTCCTTATAATAATACTTAACGCTTACAGTTTTAGTATTTCCTTGAATAGAAGAGTCAAGTAAATAGTATTACGCATGTTGTTTATATAACAAAAACTAGTTGTTATATTGAGTAATCAAGGAAAAATGAAGTAACTAATTATTCAGCTTTAACATTATCTAATAAGATACATAAAGGTTTAAGAAAACATGAACTTATAGTAACGAAACTCACCCAACGTCATCGTAAATGTATTAAAACGCAACTGGTATCGACTTCCAAGTTTTGCAACTTGTTTTCAAATGTTAATTCTTAGTGAAGATTACAATTACGCGATAATAAAGTCTATTATCCGCTTATGCTCGCTAAATACTTAACGACACAATCTATCAAGAAGATTTAATACATTTATTTATCAATGCTACTCATTAAAAAATATCCACTTTACGTGCGATCGTACGCAGTTCCGACGACTTTTCATCAGTTTTTGACAATTCGATTCGATTCGATGACAGACTGAGTTCAGTGAATGAATGAACAAAGAAAATGAAAAAAATTGTTATGTTGGGTTGAATGAATGAAGACTGTGATTAAAGCGCCATTTGTGTAATGTGTCGGTTTACAGAACTATTTCATTCAACAGTTTAATCTAAATGCAATCTGTTTTAGTTTAACATTTACACGCTAGATGGGAGTAACATAAGAAAGAAAAGAATGTACTTTATTAGTAAAAATAAGTCTTAAAGTATATTAAATTACTGATATTACTAACGTGAAAGAATAATTCTATAATATCTGGGTAGTTCGCCGATACTACAATTTTTTAAAGGCCCGATCCAATGGCTTCCAAGAAAAGAATATAAGTATAATTTTGGACAGAATGGACATCAGAAAAATATATATTATTAGGACTGTGAGCCGACGCGACGGCTTTACTATGTATTTGTTTGTTTTACAAAACCGGTTATCGTTATCTTGTTTTCATAAAAAAAACACAAAAGGCCCTGTTAAGGGCTACTAGGTCAACGTAATGTTTCGACTTGAAACGACTAAGTCGGTGGGTTCGGTTATGTAAGCAAAGTGGTAAGTAGGTATGTATTGTCGAAATAATTGTTTTTATAAGGCTCATGACTCGAATTAATTTTATGTACCCACCTATAGATCTACCGCAGATTCAATATATGTACCTACTTCGTGCATTGAATGTTGAATAATGTAACATAATAAGTACATGAGCGGATAGTTAAATTGCACTAAATAAACAATGGCAACTTACTAAACCTAACTACTAAGGTTATAGGCTTACAAAATTGATTTATCCCTACTAATATATAAATGTGAATGTAAGTTTGTTTGTTACGCTTTCACGCGAAAACTACTCAACCGATCATCATGAAACTTTGTACATCATATTCTTGGAGGTATAAGAAGTAACATAGGATACTTTTTATTAAAAAAAAAAAAATATTTTTTATAAAACCGACATCCACGCGGGCGGAGCCGCGGGCGAAAGCTAGTATTATATAATTTAGGACTGCCCCTGTGGCGCGGTGGGAGTGTATCCGACTGCTACGCAAGAGGTCGTGGGTTGGATCCCCACCCAGGACTTTGTGTGATCAGCACGATGGTTTATTATGTGTCTGGGCGTTATTTATCTATAATATGTATGTATTTAGAAATATATAAGTATGTTTATCAGTTGTCTGGTTTCCATAGTACAAGCTCTGCTTAGTTTGGGATCAGATAGCCTTGTGTGAGTAGTCCCAAGATATTATTAGATATTATTATTATTAATTTATATATTTTATCTCGTATAAATAAATTTGTCTACATATGTTATTTTACATATGTAGGTATTTAAGTAAAGTAGAGAACAATTTATTTAAACGTGATAATATAGTACTAGTAAGTAGGTAAGTACTAAAATGTTTTGCGATCCCTACCATGAGCTGAACCTACCAAATTTTAGGTGGTGCCAGAGTGTGCCAGAGCATAATATGATCTAAGTAAGAAGGTAGCTACCCTCGTCTTGTAGCAGGGTCAAATGAGGACACGCGAACTTTAACAGTGTAAATGACTGACGTGAACTTTAGAATCCCTACAGGGTTAACATTGGAACCCCTACGATGAGCAAAGGACGCAAAGATCTTGTGATGTCCCAAAATATTAAAGTGTAAAATTACGCTTCTTCGCCTAACCATAAACACTTTACATAAAGGGGGCCACTAACAATGCGTCCATTTAGAAGCCTTCCGAATTGACGAATTCGGACGCAAGCAAGAAGGTTAAACTAAAGAATGCAGTCAAGTCAACACTATAAATTTGTCCCAGAAGAAGTAAAAAGAACAAATTTGATATATTGCGAGACCATCTTTACCTTTTATGACTATGGTAACCATGGTTTGACACTATGCTTAGAAAAACCAGGTGGGACATCTCTTTCTGAACTAGACCAAAGGATAAATCATTGACTCAATTACTTTATGGCTTCTTGATTTGCCCCTCCCTGACAATACGGATGCTTTCCAAATGGTGTGGGCGTGGATATACCTACACGTTTATTTAGACTGAACGAACGTTAGTTTGGAATTCCAAACCGAACGACCGCCATTCCAATGGATTACGTTTTTGACATTCACGATAAGTTTTTGACAGACCTCCACGCCATTTGGATTTATGGATGCATAGACATTCTCTATGATCGATCGCCATAAATGTTTTGTTTAGGGTCATGAGGATAACGATTATCTAACAGTAGGTAGTATAAAAAAAGTTTGTTTTATCTTGAACTATAAAGTGGGTCTTCAGATTTAAATCAAGTTCCAAGTATTCTTGAGGGACCGGTAATGTCTGAAAAAGGTGTCCGAGTCGAGTCACACTGGGGCCAGGGCCGACAGCTTTACAGCATTAACAGACCATCAGATTTTACTGGACTGAGGACATATAAGAATAATCAATTTATATGTACATATACATATCCACATGATGTGTCACTGCTGGGCACGGGTCTCCCGAGTAGAACCTATTTATTATAGATCCTGGGGGTAATTGCCATAATGGCCACGCTTGGTGAGCGGGTTGGCGATTGAGGTACCTAAAGCTTTAAAGTACGCAGAGGACGCTGCTGCCCGTTCTCCGGTGTGAAATCCCTTAGTCGCTTTGACGACGCCCAGGAAGAGATGGGCTGGTACTAACTATTCTTAAGCCGAGCCGGTACCACATGGCAGAATTATATTATTATATGTGTTGGTAAAATAAACAACTCAACTCAAAAAATGGAACTCTCACCAGCACATGTGTTCCCTCCTACCTACGACATAGGATCTTTCAAAAGAGGTGTAAAGAAGCACCTTGCAGGTGAGCAAGGTAAGGACAGTCAGTGCTGCACATAGTGCTGTACTATCTGGCCTTGCGTTTGGACTCCATTTCCACTTAACAACAGGTGCAACGGAGTCATTTGCTTACCTATAAATAAAAAAAAACAATTTACGCTTAAAGAAAAAGGAATATGTACCTCAGCTAGGTAAGTAGGTAGGTACTTAGAAGTGAAAGATTGAAGACTCATTCAAACCGATAAGTGCCTTTCATTTTAGTTCTTTCCAAACTCTTGGAAGAATCTTTTCTCTTAAGGTAATGATAGTAGGTATATATTCGTAAGTATCTAAACCATAATGTTATAAGTAAGGATTTTCTTGGCTGTATGTAGGTACTTGTGTTAATAGGTTCAAAAAATACCAACATTATAAATTAATAATTATATAGGTAACCTACCTAGGTACATAGTGGACAAAAATACATGAAATCCTAATAGGTAAAACCTATACCTATTTCTTTAAAGAACACAACACTGTCAATTTAGTTGTTATGTTAAATATGTTGTTGAATTCTGCTATACCTACTTACCTATTTATTTTTCTCTTTTATGTACCTATTTCAAGATTTTATAGGTCAATTTAGACAAATACATAATTTTGGTATTAGGTACTCGCATAAAGCCGCATTAATTGTGAACTGTTTGTCTTGACGTTCCAAAAGTTCGAAATAATGAGGAAGAAGAAAACGAAAAAACAATCGGGAGAATTGAAGGAAGCGTCAAGACGAATGGTCTGAAAAACTATTGAAGTGTAAATTAATAAGATTACAAAATGTCAAATATATAGTATCGTTTCTGGGCAAATGAAATAGCGTTTGATTCCTCATCCCTTGGAGAAATATTCCCGGCTACGCACCCCAAAGCTAGCAATCTCACGTTTCAGTACCTACCTAGTGGCGATAGCCTAATGACAAACGACCAGTCTTTAAATCTATATCTATCGAGGGATTTGGCTACTAAAGCTATATGTTTGACATAAGCTCTATACCAAATATGTCAGAATTCTACTTCTAGTAGCCAAATCCATCAATAGATAGATTATTGAGACCGGCCGTAAGACATCGGGCTCGCAATCGTAAGGTCGCGTTTTTCAATCCTACCCTAATGGGTAGGATTCAAAAACGCGACCTTACGATTTGACCTTAGAAATGCGTTCACATAGTTTAATAACTACGTGAACCCATTTCTAACACAAATCATTGAGCTTAGCTGGGCGGTTGCTAGTAATGTGGGACTCACAATCCCACAGTTCTAGTTAATCTTCAAAATAAAAAAAACCTAGATACTTTTTGGTATTAGGTATGTACAGAGATACTCTGCACATTCGTGCGCCGGCTTGCCCTGAAGCCTGGTACCTGCCTGAGGTAGGTCGGAGGGTAACGCAGTTTGAGGAATAGTAATAAAACTATATTAGTGACTGACTAGTGTATATATTTCAGTAAGAACATGGGTACATTCAATTACTGAGAGAGATCCATCAGTACGAGCTAGGCTCAAGTATCTTGATCGAATCCGCTCAGTACTCGGTTACAGCTGTATTTATACCCGTCGAAAAACCGGTAATTCCTAGAGCATAGTCCGGATACACCATCTAAATCGAAATAACCTGTCGCTATTGGTCAATTTTATTTTAGCAATGTTGTCAACCCTATATTTATAAATTCCCTAAATTATTATAAAAAACCCATAAAATGATTATCACTTATTTTAACATTCCTGAATGAAAACCAATCATGCGCGAGCGGTCAACATTGATTCGCTCGCGTGCCGTTGCTATGGACTTTTACTGATATAGACTACTCTGGTTTTCCCCAAAAAAAGTCTTTAAAACACATAACCCTCCTTCTTGCGAAGTCGGGTAAATATCGTTACCCCACTTATTTCTCCCTAAATTTTGAGGTAAATCCACTAAATTGGCAACAGTGCTATTACATTATATACAATTCTGACCAATAGGAATGTTCTAAGGTGCGTACATACCGTGCCTATCAGATTTCAATTACAAATTACGGCTAAACAATGCAATATTACTAAGAGCTATTATGCTAGAGATATTGTTTAACCATATAGAAGTGTATTAACAATACTATTTACACGTACTTTTAACAATTATTGGAAATATAATCTAAAAACATCGCGATCTCAGAGACAAGATTTTAGTGTCGAGTTGCTGAACTAATTACGACAATGAATTTAGAATTATACAAACTTAGTATCTAAGGCACGAAAGATAAGTGAAAATGTCTCATAAATCACTTTGTTATTTTACATTTCACTATTCATAACTATTAATATACTATATAAATCAATTTCACTAATTAAAAGTTAAAGATACTATTTGCGTTGTAATCTCTATGGTGAAGGACAATTCTATATCAAAGTTAAAAATTCTCTTTGGATATTATTTAGTTCTTTGTTCGTTCTATCTAGTGACATGAGACGGACAATGTTACAAGTTAAGGAATCAATGTTGCAAGTTAAAGAACTAAATTAAAACTATTATTTTCGTATCGATTATTTTAAACTAAACGCAAAATAAAACTATTGGGTTATTATCTGTCCCGCACTAGGTAATTATGTACATTGTATGCTAGAACTAGCATTTGTCTCGTTTAAATGTATGACGCACATGATAACATAACTGTAAATTGTTGTAGGGTTAAGTGTTCACACACTATACTTTGTCATGAATAGGTAAGTAAATAAGTACATATTTATGTAGATTCCTAAGTTTATGTACTGTTACCTACAATTTTATTTCAGAGTGTGGTTTTTATTTCAAATCCCCGACAAAAATTCATTTTTTTAGGTCTATATTTCAACGGTGTTGACAGTCATTTCAGGCGTGGATCCAAGGGGGGGGGGGGCAACAGGGGCAATAACACCGCCCAGACTCGACTAAAATACCTTTTTTTGTGGGGGAATTTGAGAAATTTGACACTAGGCCCCGGTGAGTTTTGACCGGCAATTGCGAACACAAGTGGCTGGTGTACCGATGTTGAATCAAATGCAGCACTTCCCCCCCATCATGCGAGCGATTCACACTTCGCCAGTTGAGTCAAATTGGCCTCCAGAGCGAAGTTCTGAATCTGCACCTGAGTCATTTGCCTACCTTCCCTCTCATTGTGAAAGCTCACACTTGATCGATGTTAAGTCAAATTACTAGTATATTATCTGTGGTCAAATGCACCCTACCTTGTCCCGGCCTATTTACGGAGACGCGGGGGGGTCGTTCGTCGCGTGTGGTTTTGTGGTAACGTACAACGCGACGCGAGACGCCACGCCATGGCGTGGCGTCTCGCGTCGCGTTGTACGTTTTTTTGGTTACGGTGCGGCGCCGCGTGAAGCGGCACTTGTCATCGCACGCGTAAACACAAACCTATAGCAATATACGATGTTGTTTATAGAGATGGGAGGGGGAATCCTCAAGCGTGTAGCGAAGCATGAGGTGGGCTCCGATGCGGCGCGGCGCAAGCGTGGAATAATTTTATATTATGGTATGTAATGGTGTTAAATAATTCACTTATAAACATAACATTTTCTTAAAAAAAAAGTTGAGAACGTCGTACGTTATTGCGACGGTGACTTGCGTCTGCGATGTGCGATTTCAAATAAGACTAGCAGAAGGAACAGTCGCAGGCATCGCTTCATCGAGAATTGCGTGCACCGTTGCTTGCACCCGCCCGATAAACGCCGCGTGAAACGCGTCGATGCCATCCACAGGCTCGCGTGCAATCGCTTCTCCGCAAACGCACTCGTACTACGCCATAATATGGCATACGCCGGCCGCCCAACGTATCGCGCGACGCCCCGCGTCTCCGAAACTCATTTACGAAGACTACCTACCGAATATGTGTAGGTATTTATGTGTGCCATCGTAGTTCCTAATCAAACGGACCGATTTTGTTGTCGATTTTTGGTTAGGTTCTTAATATTAAAGATAATATCTTAGGACAGCTGACACAACGCTATCTGATCCCAAACTAAGCAGAACTTGTAATATGGAAACCAGACAACTGATAAACATACATATATATTTTTAAATACATACATATTATAGATACATAACATCCAGACACAATAAACCATCGTGCTTGTTAGAAGCAAGTTTTATACTGAGTGGGGATCAAACCCACGACCTCTTGCGTAGCAGTCGGATACACTCCCACCGCGCCACAGAGGCAGATATAAATATTGTTTGATACACTATCTATATTTAAAATACCTAAGTAAGTAAGTAGGTATTTAATATTTGTTTTAATATGGATGTAGTTGTGTCCAAAAATGCAACTTGCATACGAATTTAAATCGTGATTTTACGTTATCAACAAGGTAATGCATTAATATGTGGTTAAGTCAGAGTAAGTAAAGGCAGTACATTCAAGAGCAACAATTGAATGCAATAAAAAAAAGGCTAGTGTATACGATGCCAACTTGTGATTTAGACCAGCGTTTCCCAAAGTGGGTGCCGCGGATTTTTATTTTTAGGGTTCCGTAGCCAGAGTGGCAAAATGGAAGACTTATAGTTTCGCCATGTCCGTCCGTCCGTCTGTCCGCAGCTTAGCTCAGTGACTGTTAGTGCTAGAAGGCTGTATTTTTTTTTTTAATTTTGTATGGAAATTAATTACTTACGCCGACAAAGTAAAAAAAGTGTAAAGTGGGGAGGTGATTTTTTTTCTCACCTACTCCATCGTGTGGGGTATTATTAGAATAGGTCTTTTAAAAACGTTTAGAGGTTGTGAAGACCATTTTGATTGTTGTTAGAGTCAAGTGCCCCCCACCCCGCCAGCTAAATGGTTGACGTTGGGTATGTGAAAAACTTCACAGTAGTAGTTTAAGTATATAGTGAAATTAAAAGGAAAACTATCACAACTAAGTAGGTTATAGAAGTTTACGAGTAACAACTGATAAAATGAGAAGTAACTAAATTTTCGTGCAAATTTCATTGAAAATTATTGTTATTTATGTATAACGTTGTAAGTATGAAACAAAAATAACAGAAATCTTATTTCTTTAGCCGTATTTTTTGTAAGGGGAGTGGGGAGGGGGACTACGTAACCCTATAGTTGCCCGGTTTTTATTTCAAAAATCGTAACTGTCATAATTCCAATGTGATTATGATCTTGGGGTTCCGTAAAATAATAATAATAATAATAATTTATTTCTCATCACAATAAGTAATACAATATACTACACATTTTCACAATTTGTTAAATTGCACAGTAGTAGGTAACTATTATTACATAAGCACTTATTATTGTGATGACTAGCACCTTAGCTAAGTTATTATAAATAACTTGTGTTAAAGACGCTAGGCCATTCCTGGAGAGAACTATTTAGTAATAAAATAGTACTAATTTTATTCTGCTAAATGGAATTACATAAAAATATTTCAATATAATGTTGTGATTGATGAAAGGAACAAAATAATATCATGGTGAATTAAATATTAACAATATTGATAACAATTAAAACTGGAATTAAAATTAAAATAAAATAAAACAAAAAGTAAGTAGTAATATGATAACAACATAAACATAATAATTTGAGTAAGAGTAGAAGACAAGAGAAATGATATTCATGGCGCTTGCCTCCGAGTGTTTAATAGTTATGTATATATAGTTTAGTGAGTGTTTGGTTATGTGATTAAAAGGTATTTAGTGGGTGTTCCGTTGTGTTAAAACTTTGGGAACCCTAGATTTAGACCATGGAAGTTTTTAAACGGCTATTACACTACCCTGAATCAGGGCCCTAAATCGAGGTAGCCTTGAAAATGTATTAGAGAACTAGGGTCCTAACTTTTATTACACCGCTCTTTTTAAGGATTTAGGGTCCCTGATTTAGTATAGACAAGATATAGTAGAGTATAGACCCTGATTCAGACAAGAAACTTGAATCATGTAAATCAGCCTTAAGTTTGCGACGTTGCCATATTGCACAATGTGCCTGAGCTACCAGTGAGTGGCCGCTGTAATGGTATGTAATCGCTTTATCTGTATGCAAAAATGCAAAAAATAACTGCCATTGCCCTTGTGTTTACACTGATCATCACCAACAGAGAGAAACAAAAACAAAAGTATTATTTTGTATTTAAAATAGGTTTGTTTAAGTCAAAACAAGACAAGATGAAAATATTGAAAATATTATAATGATAAAATTTTTATTAAAAAACCAGCTGACCCTCGCAACTTCGTCTGTGTCAAATTAATCCGTTTTTTGCAAAATAGATATAAATAAAAAAAAGGGTTGATCGTAGAAGGGGGAAAATGCAGGGTTGTATGTATTTTTGAATCCGGTATCATAAAAAAATAAAAATTTACCTAAAAATAAAAAAAATAAAAATTATGGGGTTAAGGGTATATAATAAAATTATTAAATACCCTTAGGGGGATGAAAAATAGATGTTGTCCGATTCTCAGACCTACCCTAGAAATTTTGTGTGCATGTTGCACACAAAATTTCATGAGAATCGAGCCGTTTCGGAGGAGTTAAATTACAAACATCGTGACACGAGAATTATAATATAGATTATTAGATATATTAGAAGATAATGACTAGGTAGGTAGGTACGATGTATCTAAAAGAACTGATCAGTAGGCCGACTCTCTTACTTTAAAACGAAATTCATGAATTTTCGCTTTCTTTATTTTTTTTAAGTTTACGGCGACTATTCTAATTAATTTTGGGATAAGCACAAGAAGTTATCCATGGACGATTTTCTGAAACGAGTGGATTAATTAAATGTTCCTGGTTCTGTATATCACCACGCCATTTTTAATTGAAACTTCGTTTTCATTGAATTACAGTAGGCCTCTTGTTCTTAAAGAACAAAAAAGATGAAGATAATATTTGATTATATAAATAATGGAGATAATTTTATGACAGTTGCATTAAAATTATTGACCTAAGACAGTTTAGGTTACAAGAACGTCGTAATACCTGTATCGTATTAATTAGTTCAATTTAATTTAGATTTAGAAACACCAAGTAAAACGCCAAACAGAAAAAAATATTACCGACTTCAAAAATAAATAAAACATTTTGAAGTTGGTGCCGAATAAAACATAAAGACTACTATTTCATGGCACCAACTTCAAAATGTTTAATTTGTTTTTGTTATTATAGGTGTATTACGAGGGTCAAACTGAAAGTTCTTAGAACTGGCCACTTATAAACTATATAATAAAAAAATAATTCTAAAATTTAAAAATATAACTCTTTGCCAATATTACTGAGTACATATTTCATTCATTTGTCATTTGTTTTACGATTTGGCGGCAAATTGAAAATTGTCTGTGTCACGTCAACATGAATTTAACACGAGAAAATTTTCGTGCAATGATTTTTTATGACTTTCGATGTCATTTAAGTCAACAAGAAAGTTATGATAGACTACGATTGGCCTTTCACGATGAAGCCCCATCTCGTGCGACTGTTTACAACTGGTTTAATGAGTTTAAACGTGGTCGCACTAATCTCACTGATGATTTACGTGAGGGACGGCCTTCTACGGCGACGACTGAGGATAACATCTGTGTTGTGCGGCGTATGATAGAGACTGACAAAAGAGTGACCTATCAGCAGATTCGGACAAGCTTAGGCATCGGTATGAGTCAAGTGCACAAAATCCTCCACGAACATTTAGCGGTCAGGAAGCTTTGCGCCCGGTGGATACCTCATAATTTGACTGAGGCTCAAAAACTCCATCGTGTGGACTGGTGCCGTAAAATGATTGAAAGATTTAACGGAGGTGACTCAAATGCTGTGTTCGACATACTAACAGGTGACGAAAGCTGGATTTACTGTTATGATCCTGAAACCAAAAGACAATCTGCTCAGTGGGTGTTTCCTTTCGAGGAGTTGCCAACTAAAGTGAAAAGAGATCGAAGTGCGGGAAAAAAAATGGTGGCCTCGTTCTTTGGAAGGATAGGTCATTTCGCAACAATTGTGTTAGAGGATCAAAAAACAGTTTCTGCAGAATGGTACACTACCAATTGTTTGCCACTTGTCTTGGAAAAAGTTCGAGAGAAACGACCTCGCAGTAGGATCCTCCTTCACCACGACAATGCCTCGTCGCACACCGCCAAGCGAACGATCGACTATTTGGCGACATCAAACGTTGAATTACTGGGTCACCCGCCGTATAGCCCCGACCTCGCGCCTTGTGATTTTTATTTATTTCCAAAAATTAAAGAAAAACTTAAAGGAAAGCGGTTTATGAATGCTGAAGAAGCGGTGTCTGCGTATCGCGATGCCATTGAAGAGACCCCTAAGAACGAGTGGGCAAAGTGCTTTTCCCAGTGGTTCCATCGCATGCAGCGGTGTATTGACGTGAATGGACAATATTTTGAAAAGATATAATAAAACTAATAACTGGCTAATGTAATCAGTTTTTGATTTTCTAAGAACTTTCAGTTTGACCCTCGTATTTATTGCTTTTTAGTTGCCTTGTAGGTATTTATTTTTGAAGTCGGTAATATTTTTTTGTTAAAAAGTTTTTATTTCTCACTTTTTAGTGGTTTGGTTTGTAATTCACTTAAGTTACAATAGGCTTATGTTAACTGCTTAAATCCTTTTACAAAATATTGCTTGCCCCGATGCAGAGCCGTTAATAATAATAATAATAAATCTTTATTCGCTCTTTGGTTACACATTTTAATTAGAAGTCCTGCCTCCTGAACTAAGTTATAAACTTGTATCTCAGGAGACAGTTCCTTCCCTTACATACAGTCTTATTTAGTTATAGCTTATAAATAATTACAAAAAAAAAAAAACAAAAAAAAAACAGTTTTAATAATAAAAACAAAACAAACATAAATGAAATTAATAATAAAGAAAAGTGTGTGTGTGTGTGTGTGTGTGTGCTTCGTATTTATATAAATTTATTTATGGCGATGGATTCTATCTCGTTGTAATTTATTTTATTAAGCCAGTTTAGGCAGAATTTTTTAAATGTACAATTACTCATCCTATGTATATTTATTGTGTTATTATTAATCTAATATATAAAATTCTCGTGTCACAGTTTTCGTTGCCATACTCCTCCGAAACGGCTTGACCGATTTTGATGAAATTTTGTGTGCATATTGGGTAGGTCTGAGAATCGGACAACATCTATTTTTCATCCCCCTAAGAGTTTGTTTGTTTGTTTGAACGCGATAATCTCAGGAACTACTGGGCCGCATTGAAAAAATATTTTATTGTTGGATAGCTCATTTATCGAGGAAGGCTATAGGTTATAACATCACGCTACGACTAATAGGAGCGGAGCAGCAATGAAAATAGGTTATAACATCACGCTACGACTAACAGGAGCGGAGCAGCAATGAAAAATGCTGTAAAAAAAAAGGAAGAAAAAAGAAAAAAGGGAAAATTTACGCAGACGAAGTTGCGCGGGTCAGCTAGTATTGTTATAAATTCTTGGAGCAATACATGCATATTGACGATGCGCAAAACGAGTAAATTGTTGAGGAGTTCACTATCAGCTCTATTACATTGTGTAATAGTAGGTAGGTAGTATGACAAGAATAAAGTTCTACTCAATACCATATTAACAAAATCGTAAACTGTGAAATATTTAATAGGTCCGCTCATCATATGTGGTCTTCATCATCAGTTCCACTTCACCAATTGGTGCTTTTTAAGAGTAAATGCACGAATCACTATGAAATATACTTAAATCACTGTAGGTTTGCCTATAATATTTTAAGAGTTCCCACGATTCCTCCAGGATCCCATTATCAGATCTTGATCTGATGACAATGGGACCAACTTGGAAGTATACCCTTACAAACACAAAAAAAAAGTTCTCATACATTCAGTCGTCTTATATTTAAATCCAAATTTACGACGCATAAAAAATTAATTTATGAGCAAAGTCACAATCGTTATTTTTCACAATGGTTTAATTTTGTCAAAATTCCATGAGTATTAACTACGTTTGTAATGAGTTTTTATAAAGATATATTTGTGCTATTATCTATGACTAGCTGCCCGCGCAACTTCATCTGCGTAAATTTTCCCCGTTTTAGCAACATTTCTCATTGCTACTCCGCTCCTATTGGTTGTAAATGTTCCTCGAAAAATGGGCTATCCAACGGTCCAGATCCAGAAAGAATGGTTCAATTCGGACCAGTAGTTCCTGAGATTAACGCGTTCAAACAAACAAACTCTTCAGCTTTATAATATTAGTATAGATTTAAAAAAATTAAACGTCTTTTGACGTTGGCTGTAGGTAATTGAGCTGCAAGAAGTCGTTTGTAACATTTTACTCTGCGGTTACATAATAAATGAAAGATTCATAAACCCAGAATGGTGCTATTAAATCTATATAAAGGCAAATTTAACCTCAAAAACAAACAACTAGTCGAGACATACCATCCATAAATATTTATGATACAGCTTTTCCTCGCGGCTTTACCCGCTATATGTTACATTTTTATAGCATTTATAAATATTACATGACCTGTAAAGTTATTCAAAATTCGCTCAGTCGGTATTATTTGCGTGAAAGTCCAACAAATATCAATTAATCCATCCCTCCCACTAACCTCTATAATACTAGAATAGTACTACAGAGGTCAGTGAGCCCTCCTCACATACTTTCGGATTTTGTTTAGACGACTTCCGTAGGTACAATCTCTGTGTCGCGCTCGCGGGGATATAAAGTATACACAGACTCAGATCATCAATTTCTGGATCACAGAAAGGATGTCTCGTGTCGGAATTAGCATTCAGGGTCACTAACCAATAAACCAACAGGCCAGTCAAAAAAAAATTGTATCATAATAGCAAAATATTATAATATTAAGGAAGTGCTATTCTATATATTATTACTTTTTCTTTCACGTTGATGTGTCGAAGGGACGGGCTGAAAATCAGCGTTGTTATCCTCGTTCCTTTTGCCACAACACGATATAAGTACAGTACGATCAACGAAACTTGACCGGATTGAAGTTAGGTTCTTATCACTTTCGCGCATGTCATAGAGATGCGACCCTAAAATTACTTGCGAAAACGATAAATTATGTTTAATCGATAAAAAATACTAACAACATTTTTAATCAAAAATACAAAAACACTATTTAAATGAGTTCATAAAAGTTTAAATTTAGAACAGTCACAGTAAATACTAAAGCAACTTTGAAAAACAATTTCTTTATGAAAATAATCACAAAAATCATGAATTAGTAATACTAATTATGACAATGTAATGCGTAATCGCATCTCTAATTCTCTTGGTTTGGTTCCCGCCCCCGCCCCCCGCTTCCTGTCACCATTTACTTCAAAAAAATGCATCTGCGCAACCACTTGTCGCCTAATTCAGTCCGGCCTAGTTACGTTGATCCAACTGTAATTATTAAAGAAAATATTTGTAAATGTGTGTTGGATGGTAATAAAAAAAATATTTTATTCTATTGTATTCTGTACCGCTGCGCGGTTGACAGCATATGTTGACCTACAGAACAAATATACACTACGAGTGTCGACCGCACTGATCCAAGCACGCCGCACGGTTGGAGTTCACTGCCAATTAATATAAAATTTGCATTTAAAAGTCAGCCGTTCAATGTCTTAAACGAGATCGTATCTAATGAAACAGGAAATATATATCCAAATATTATTAGGTAAGTACTTATTAAAAACGTAGCACTTTAAATTCGTGATAAAAAAACTAAATCGACTTTCTGACATTGACAATGAATAATACCGGCAGGTAAGTATTTTTATTTCCAGGTTATGATGACTAAAATATTATGCTTAGGTATTATATATATTTAATGTAGATAAATATGTAGTATAAACGTCCGGAGGGGTAGACTTCCTAGCCAGTGCAAGGGCGTCATAATGCATAAAGACATTAGGAAGACATTAATCGCTAACTTCATATCAATAACTGGGAACTTCGAGAGGACTTACAATAAGGTACAAGGCCCTACATTCTACAAAAATCAGCTTGGATGGTCAAAAATGAAATAAATGTGACGGTAAAATATAAACCCAGCATCGTGAAATGTTCACTATAGTTAATTATTTATCTGTGGATCTTGTCATGCTTAAGAGCGACTAAATGGGTCATTTTTTACGGCAATTTGTGGCGGCAATGATGTGTCCGGCAACATGGCAGTACCCTCCAATATTGATATCGATATTCCGCTAAGTTGCCCGGACAATTTTGTTGTTGTTTCAGTCACTTTCTATTTTATTGTTGCCGGGTTGTGTAGCCTGTTTGAGAGACTGAATCTTGCGCTATACAATTGCAGACATATTGCCATTATTGGCCGAGCAATTAGTTGCCAATAGTGCCGCAACCATTGCCGTAAAAAATGGCTCGTTTAGACGCCCCTTTAAAGCTACATGCAATAAGCAGTAGAAAATAAATATGTAAGGGGTTCCTAGAGGCCTGAATTTTTATTTTTTTAAGAAGACGACTCTCCCGCAGATAAGACCATAGTTTATGATTTTTATAACTTTATCACTACATAGTATAAAACAAAGTCGCTTTCTCTGTCCCTATATCCCTATGTATGCTTAAATCTTTAAAACTACGCAACGGATTTTGATGTGGTTTTTTTTATTAGTTAGAGTGATTGAAGAGGAAGATTTATATGTATAATAACATCCTTTAAATAGTGGAGAAATAAGGAGCAATAAGAAATGTTGCAAATACGGGGAAAATTTACGCAGACGAAGTTGCGCGGGTCAGCTAGTTGGTTATAAATAGAAACTTCTTGTGTATATACAAGAAGTTTCTACTTAACAACTTAACTTTTGTACTTGTTCTTTTATTCAATTAAATTTTATTGCTTACTAGCTGTCCCGCGCAACTTCGTATGCGTAAATTTTCCCCGTTTTTGCAACATTTCTCGTCGCTGCTCCGCTCCTATTACTCATAGCGCGATGTTATATAGCATATAGCCTTCGTCGACAAATGGGCTAATCAACAAAAAAAGAATTTTTCAAATCGGACCAGTAGTTCCTGAGATTAGCGCGTTTAAACAAACAAACAAACTCTTCCGCTTTATAATATTAGTATAGATTATATTATTTTCTTCCTGTCTTAAAACAAAACTTAATAAGTCAAGTCAATTCTGTTTGACTTTGGCAGAGTGCGTCATACACTCAGTAATGTGTGTAATTATAATTGAATAGCTGACCCGCGCAATGTCGTCTGCGTTAATTTTCCCCGTTTTTGCAACATTTTTCATTGATGCCTTCCTCGATAAGTGGGCTATCCAACACAATTTTTTTTTTCAATTCGAACCAATAGCTCCTGAAATAATCGTATTCAAACCGAAGTGATTACTACTCTGTGGTTCAAACAAACTCATATGCTTTATTAATATTAGTATAGATTTGCGCTAGAGTGTGTCATGTTTATTTTAATTTATTTAATGAATTTATAATGCATATTATATTATTTTAAAATATTAACATTCTGCCCTCCTTCTCCATATAAACTTTTATTATGCCAAATTTGTAAATCCTCCATCTGCGTAATTTTCGTAAAAAGGGGTAGATACTCAAACTTTTTGCCTTTTTTTAAGGTAATATGTAGATGTAATTAATACACTGTAATTATATTCGAAGAAGTTCCAAAGAATAAAGATGATTGAATATAATTAGTACAAAAACGTGAGAAACTAATTTAAAAAAATTGGAAATATCTTGAATTAGATTTAATTATTCGAAGAAGATTATCTTAATTTATTAACTGAATTAATGTTGATAAGTAAGAACTGGTAATTCAATGTCAAATATAAGTAATATTTGACATTGAATTACTATCTAGGTATTTATCTCTTTTTATTAGGTCTGGTCTGAAAAGTGGTATAAATAGGAATCCATATAAATATTATAAAGCTGAAGAGTTTGTTTGTTTGTTTGGACGAGGTAATCTCAGGAACTACCGATCCGAATTGATAAATTCTTTCACTGTTGCATAGCCCATGTATCGAGGAAGGCTATAGGCTATATATCATCATACTACGACCAATAGGTGCGGAGCCGCAATAAGAAATGTTTGCAAAATCCTAATCCTGCAAAATCCCTAAGACTCATGTTTAGTTTTCTGCGTGTGATAGATAAGGGATATATTAATCGCTATTTACATAGATAAATAACCATCGTAATAAATAAATTCAGGTAAATATTATACCTGTGTACTAAGGGATGAATATGTTTGATGAATTTGTTTAGCCTGTCAATAAATCGTAGACATAATGACCACTTTAATAAGGAATCCTAAATACCACTGTAACGTTGTTAACTGTAGAATATGTGACAGTATTTGTACATTAGAATAACGGAATACGTTATGGCAGAGTAAATTGACATTATAGAAGTAGGTACAGGTTGTTTATATTATAACAATAGCCATGGATATGCAAGTAGCCATGTCTATATGTCAATTGTGTTTTTAGTAACCTGAACAATAATTTGAATCAGGAATAGGTTATGACAAAGTACAAGTACTTACAGTTTATGTTGTAATTAACATGTAAATTACTTAAGATGATTATAACACATTATAAAAGCACCACACAGTATTATAAATGAATTAAAACAATAAATATCCACTGGTCACAAATGTAGGTACTGCTTGAAACGTCAAATATTGTTGTTGTGATATTTCACTTCTTTTATTGAAAATTAAAAGGTAGTGTGTTTTATCTGTGTAATAGTTTTATTATTATTCATTTATTTAAATAACATAATTCGGTGTATTAAATAATTTTATGGGTTGAAGTATAATAATTAAAAGTATTGGCGAAGTACCCACATGTTCTTTAATATTCAGTGTATTTGTTCAATAAAAGGACTGACAGATTGTGGTCGAGGCTCAGTCTGATTGCAACATTTGTGGATACAGGTACGATCCGATTCAGATTATACTTATTGCTGGTTCTTTTGTGCTGATGTCCTATTATTGTGTATTATGTATAGATATTGACTAATAACAATATATTGCAATGTGATATGATTTGATGAATATTGCCTGGTGTGATACTTATCAGCTGTTGTACAGCGATATGGTCGTACATTGCAATATTGTTGTCAATTGGTTATGTTAGGAAGTATCTGTGGTATATTGTATTTAGGATGTATGAAATGTAGTACGGCAAATGTTTATTAGGAGACTGGCTATTATGTAACCTTTGATACAACTAGACCAAACAAGGTTGAGAATATATGTTACTTGTCATTTATTCCTTTGTATTATTTACCTCCCTAATTTATTCTATTCCCTATTGATACTATACTGATTGATAAGGTTAGATTGCAACTGATTGGGTATATAATCCAAATATCCTGACACAGTAGTAAGTGTAGTTCTACGATGAGTCGTAGTGGTCTACGATGAGTCGTAGTGGTCTACAATGAGTCGTAGTACTACTACGATGAGTCGTAGGACTTCTACAAGAAGGAGTCGTAGGACTTCTACGTAGTTCAACAATAAAAGCTTTAGTATTTTATTACAAATCGCTACGACCCCTATATAAAATCTAACATCAGAAGTTGGATAAGTTCTCATTGGCCACATAACTAATACAACTGTTGTAAGTTTCAGAATGGTTACCACTGCTCGGGATTGCTTCTTCCGAGTCGTACTGCAATATTGCTGGTGTTGCTGCTTTTACTACTTCGGCAACTACCAGAGCTGATCTACAACGCTGGCTGTTTTTTTTTTCCCGTGGTTCGCTCCCGATATTCCTCCAGTGGAATTCTCCAGTCAAGTAAAAAGCGGAGCAGAAAACATGGATATATGTTTGAGTATGAAATACTCGGAGAGGTATTTACTATTATGTTTGCTTTGTTGAGGTAAATGTGTGAATAGTCGAGAAAATGAGAATAGAATCAAAATTGATTTTGTGCTATGAGTTAGGCTATATTAACATGGATTGAAGTTGAATTGCATATTGGGTTATCATAAATGTTTTATCGTTGAAATGAAATTGAAAGTACTGTGACAATGTAATGACCTTTTACCCAAAAGTAAAAATAGACCGAGTATGAGACCATGACTATAAATAATTATATATTGATGTCAGATTGACCGAGCGGATTGATGACAATCGTGAGTCACTAAACATTTCTATTAAATTTCCATATAAAGCTAATAGGCCAGTAGTACAAATTGACATTCATATCGACTCAAGAAAAAAATTGCATTTAACAAAGACGTTAGTTTTACGTTTACCTACGAGTGTACTGGTGGATTTTGATTATTATAGTTAAATAATAAAACTAGCTTTGACAGATCGAATAACAAATTGTTTATGAATAAGTACTCAAAACGTTTAACAAATGCGGGATAAATCCCATCGCATATTGAGTTTATGTGATAAAATAGATGCCTCTAGATAATTTGATATCTAAAAATAAATTTTGACATTTTAAGACTTTAGCTGACGAAATACAATGAAATGCCTAACTAATTGTTTTGTTAACAGTATAGGCCGACGACATAAACAATATACCTGACAATTAAATTTCTGTCACTCGATAGATATACTTAATTGATGTTAAGGCAAATAAACCACCTACATATACTTTTGTTTGAAAAAAAAAAATTTTTTTTTACACTAATAGTCTTTGACAATGACTTTATTTCTATACACCCGGCGAATTTCATTTTTGTTTCTTCTAATGTGAACGAAATATTGATACATTTCTTTTAATTATATTTATTTCCATCTAAAAAGTTTAATGGCAATATTTAAATACTAAAAATCAATGCGATTTTTAGTTTGTTTGTGCACAAAAACAAACATTAGTAATTCATTTTTATTTTCCGCCTGTTTTTCGATTTCCTGTTATGCTCAGAACTTAGTTACATGCTCTGAACTTATGTACATGTAAGATAACCTATAGAGTACATTTTGATAAAAGGATGTTTTGATAAAAGGATGTTTTGATAAAAGGATGTTTTGATAAAAGGATGTTTTGATAAAAGGATGTTTTGATAAAAGAATGTTTTTAATAAGGATGTTTTGATAAAAGGATGTTTTGATAAAAGGATGTTTTGATAAAAGGATGTTTTGATAAAAGGATGTTTTGATAAAAGGATGTTTTGATAAAAGGATGTTTTGATAAAAGGATGTTTTGATAAAAGGATGTTTTGATAAAAGGATGTTTTGATAAAAGGACGTTTTGATAAAAGGACGTTTTGATAAAAGGACGTTTTGATAAAAGGACGTTTTGATAAAAGGACGTTTTGATAAAAAGGACGTTTTGATAAAAAGGACGTTTTGATAAAAGGACAGTTTGATAAAAGGACAGTTTGATAAAAGGACAGTTTGATAAAAGGACAGTTTGATAAAAGGACAGTTTGATAAAAGGACAGTTTGATAAAAGGACAGTTTGATAAAAGGATAGTTTGATAAAAGGACATTTGGAAAAAAAGGATATTGACAGCTCCAAATGCTCTAATAATGAAATGGTTTTTAAAACATTTGAGTATTTCCATGCAATGATTGTAACTTCATTCATTGCTTTAATATTATTTTTCGTTTCTTATTTTTTTTTAAATAGTAAAAGAAATGGTTAAATCTTTAGTACCGAAAAAAATAACGGTAAATGGGAAAAAATATATCAAGATTTTTGTGTAAAGAACGGGTATCAAGAGTATCAAGTAACTACCGAGTACATAGATTGATATAAATTCTATATTGAGTACTCATAGAAAAAGAACTGATATTCAAAAAAAAAAATAAAAAAAATTGAGGGTTTAAACCCTAAGTCCAAAATTGCCTTTAGAAATATTTTGTATTTCCCATTTTTTTTTCTTTTTGCCAAGTATTACGGTACCGTACAAGAAAAAAACAACACAGGTGTCCATTGTAAATGTTTGTGTACCAAATATGTTGAACTAGTAAACTAGACATTTAAAATGCATAGTAGCAAATATGTTGGACTGGTAAACAAGACGTTTAAGAAGCATAGTAGCAAATATGTTGGACTGGTAAACTAGACATTTAAAAAGCAAAGTGGCTAATAAGTTGTATATTATACAAAACCGTTTTTAAGTGCAATGCTTGAGTGTTCATACATTTCGATGATATTTTTGCTTTTATATTTGAATCCATTTTCGTTTATTTTGTGATAATTAGTTTCTTTGGCTCGACACTAGGACTGTTTCAAGTCATCCCGTACACATGACTAGTTGCGTATTTGTGCAAGGTTATAGTAATAGTCCGCTGTATTGCTTATTTGCAGGGTGATTTGATTTACTTTGCTTAAAAATGATTGAGTTTGATTACTCATTGTCACCGAGAAACTGGTAGAAAAAAAAAAAACAAAATGATTCCTACTATTTTATTTCTAGATCTAGACGCGTTTTAATTATCATTTGTTAAACCTTAACAGTTGTGAAAGTTATTATAATATACGAGTATATGCAAAGTTTACGAATTTATAAACGACTTTGACTGAATATTCATTTGAGACTCGATCCTCGACTTTACGACAAAAAAAAGGAGTCCGCTGGTCGGTAACTGCCCTGATGTTAGTCTGTAATATCACTGGCAGTGGGTGGTAGGACTAACATGTCAAGGCCAGAGGCTAATTAATTTGTTGAACCTTAAGAGAAGAGTTGTTGAAGTTCTCTCTATTACGAGTCTAAGGAATGTTTACGAATTTTATCAGCTTTAATTTTGCCACTATTCTTTGACTTATAAACGACTTTGACTTAATATTCGTTTGGAACTTGATCCTTGACTTAATGACAAAAAAGGAGTCCGCTGGTCGGTCACTGCCCTGATGTTAGTCTGTAATATCACTGGCAGCGGGTGGTAGGACTAACATGTCAAGGCCAGAGGCTAATTAAACAATGTATACGCTGGTCGGTCCCTGCCCTGATGTTAGTCTGTAATATCACTGGCAGCGGGTGGTAGGACTAACATGTCAAGGCCAGAGGCTAATTAGACAATATATCTGCCGGTCGGTCATTGGCCTGATGCTATACTGGAAGTCATGTGCGGCAGATGATAGGTATGGCATGTCAGGGTCAGAGGCTAGTATTTATATATTTACAAATGTGTGTGTGTGTGTGTGTGTGTGTGTGGTGTGTCTGTTTATACTTCGAGAGCGAAGTATAAGTCAGTATGGCCGTGATAGATAAGGGATATATTAATCGCTATTTACATAGATAAATAACCATCGTAATAAATAAATTCAGGTAAATATTATACCTGTGTACTAAGGGATGAATATGTTTGATGAATTTGTTTAGCCTGTCAATAAATCGTAGACATAATGACCACTTTAATAAGGAATCCTAAATACCACTGTAACGTTGTTAACTGTAGAATATGTGACAGTATTTGTACATTAGAATAACGGAATACGTTATGGCAGAGTAAATTGACATTATAGAAGTAGGTACAGGTTGTTTATATTATAACAATAGCCATGGATATGCAAGTAGCCATGTCTATATGTCAATTGTGTTTTTAGTAACCTGAACAATAATTTGAATCAGGAATAGGTTATGACAAAGTACAAGTACTTACAGTTTATGTTGTAATTAACATGTAAATTACTTAAGATGATTATAACACATTATAAAAGCACCACACAGTATTATAAATGAATTAAAACAATAAATATCCACTGGTCACAAATGTAGGTACTGCTTGAAACGTCAAATATTGTTGTTGTGATATTTCACTTCTTTTATTGAAAATTAAAAGGTAGTGTGTTTTATCTGTGTAATAGTTTTATTATTATTCATTTATTTAAATAACATAATTCGGTGTATTAAATAATTTTATGGGTTGAAGTATAATAATTAAAAGTATTGGCGAAGTACCCACATGTTCTTTAATATTCAGTGTATTTGTTCTATAAAAGGACTGACAGATTGTGGTCGAGGCTCAGTCTGATTGCAACATTTGTGGATACAGGTACGATCCGATTCAGATTATACTTATTGCTGGTTCTTTTGTGCTGATGTCCTATTATTGTGTATTATGTATAGATATTGACTAATAACAATATATTGCAATGTGATATGATTTGATGAATATTGCCTGGTGTGATACTTATCAGCTGTTCTACAGCGATATGGTCGTACATTGCAATATTGTTGTCAATTGGTTATGTTAGGAAGTATCTGTGGTATATTGTATTTAGGATGTATGAAATGTAGTACGGCAAATGTTTATTAGGAGACTGGCTATTATGTAACCTTTGATACAACTAGACCAAACAAGGTTGAGAATATATGTTACTTGTCATTTATTCCTTTGTATTATTTACCTCCCTAATTTATTCTATTCCCTATTGATACTATACTGATTGATAAGGTTAGATTGCAACTGATTGGGTATATAATCCAAATATCCTGACACAGTAGTAAGTGTAGTTCTACGATGAGTCGTAGTGGTCTACGATGAGTCGTAGTGGTCTACAATGAGTCGTAGTACTACTACGATGAGTCGTAGGACTTCTACAAGAAGGAGTCGTAGGACTTCTACGTAGTTCAACAATAAAAGCTTTAGTATTTTATTACAAATCGCTACGACCCCTATATAAAATCTAACACGTGCATTAAAGAAAGTGTACCTACTATCTAATTTAACTATATCTACTTATATATTATGTATACAAAAATAAATCCCTATTTCCCTTGGTTCTTCATGGAGTATATGGATACCCCGAGCAGGGTAAAGTCCGTCATAGTCCATAGTTATAATCATTTCGATTACACAAATGCTACTGCAACGCTAACACTTTGCACCCCGACTATAAAAATAGCGACAATTATATTGGAAGACGTGTTATCGCTTCGACAGCTCGATTAAGACTCTCGTCTCCAATTTACTGAATGAGACTTACCGCCCCACTACCGGCACTTCAATTGTAAATGTCAAACAAAAGCGCCATCTTGCGGCTTCTATGTTCAAATGCAAGCTTGCATAATAAAAAAATTACTAATAAACTTGCTAATATTTTTTTATTGTGATTGTGTATGTAGGTACAACATTCAAACCATAGACTTAGGATATTCGAATACAATATAATATATACATATATATATTTCAATAAAATCTCGTTCGAGTCTTTAATGACGATTCTATGCTCTGCTGATTCTGTCAACCACTTGTGACCCCATCTTTTGTTTACGTATGAACATAAACAAAAGATGGGAAATGTAAACATTTTTAAATTGATATAAATTAAACCACTTGTTGTATTTTAGATTATTAAAGGAAAAAGAAACAGCTGATTGCCGTTTGGCGACCCGCATTATTAGCAAGTAGGTATAACAAAAGTTTGAGAGCAACAACATAAATCATGTACGAATCGGACTACTTTTTTTTATTTATTTCATCACCCCCAAAGAGTACCTACTTAGGTTTTATTCCGAAGTTGGGGACTTAGGGTCTATTATATAGATACTATAAAGACAGAAGAAGCAAGATGGTGTGTTATTTGTAGGTATCCCACACTAGTGCTGCCTCTGGTGGATTTTCAGATTTTTAAAATCTTTATAGGAAATACTTAGGTGTAATTGTAATTTTAAGTGATTACAATTCGTAACTAGCTATTAAAAGGTGAGTCAGTACAGATAATTGAAGTCTCGTTTATAGATACCTACTGAGTAGAGGATGGGCAATATCAAAAGTAGTAAGTAGGTACTAAGTACCTACTTCAGATCAAAATAAATTCTTATGTGACCAGGCGCGGATACAGAACCTTGGTCTGGGGGGGGGGGGGGCAACATTTGACTCAACCGGTCAAGTGTGAGGCGCTCACATGGCCGATCACCGAGGGTGGGTCATATCCCCCAAAAAAAGATCCAGCGGGGGGGGAATTGCCCCTGTTGCCCCACTTTATATCCGCGCCTGTATGTGATAATTGAGTTTAAGATTGAGCTGAATACAATAAAAGAAAATTATTTAAAACTAATCAGGTAATAGTAGATCTTAAGATGCTCTGAAAATTAATGTTATTTTAATATTTAGCATTTTTTTGAATTTAAAAGCATGAGAACGAATACTAAAAGTAATGATTTGACGACATAAACCTATGACCTTGTTATATAAAGAACTTGTCGTTTATATCTATACTAACATTATAAAGAGGAAAGATTTGATTGTTTGTTTGTATTGAATAGGCTCCGAAACTACTGGACGGATTTGAAAAATTCTTTCATCGTTGTGAAGCTGCACTAACCCCGGGTGACATAGGCTATTTTTCATCCCAGTATTCCCACTGCGGCGTCTGCTAGTATTTCATAAAAAGATACTGATTTGACTTGACAGTCAACATCCCTATTGTGATAAATTAGCATTATTTATTACGTTAGTAACATTGACAATGTTGTGTGAATTTCTTGGTAGATGTTATTTGGGTACAATGATAATGAATTTAAATTCTAAGTTTCCAGCAACAAAGGCTAATATGCATATATTTTAGATAGATTCACTTGTATAAAGATAAAGGTCGCTTTGCAAAGTCATCCGGTCAGATACCTATGCCTTACAGAAGACCGCAGTAAAATAAATTTACTCTTTTTTGTTTTCATAGTTTCGTTGTCAAAATGGCGAAACGGAACCCTTATAGTACGTCCGTCCGCAGCTTAGCTCAGAGACTGTTGGTCCTTGGAAGCTGTAATTTTGTATGGATAAACGTATCACTTACGCCGACAAAGTGAAAGATTTGATTGTGCCTCCCCTATATGTAAAATAGGGATGTGATTTTTTTATCACCTACCCTATCGTGTGGGGTATCATTACATAGGACTTTTAATTAAAAATGTTTAAGGGTTGTGAAAATCATTCTTCGATTTAGGGATGCGTTAATCAAATATAAAGCTTTAAAGTGCAAATTTTTGTTAGAGTCAAGTGTCCCCCCCCCCCCCCGTCTGCCAGCTAAATGGTTGATGTTGGGTAAGTTATAAGAATCAAAATCAAACATTTGACTCTAACAAAAATTTGCACTACTACTACCTTTATAGGCCGACCGAGAAGGGAGCGCGGGGTGATGTTAACGGGTGGGTGAGCGGGGTGCGCGGGAAGTTCTCTGTCCCGCGCACCCCGCTCACCCACCCGTTAACATCACCCCGCGCTCCCTTCTCACCGCGCAGGCGATATACGAGTTAAGCGGTCGGCCTATAGTAGTAGTGCAAATTTTTGTTAGAGTCAATGTCCCCCCTGCCAGCTAAACGGTTAAGATGTTGGGTATGTTAAAAAAAGTGCAAATTTTTGTTAGAGTCAAGTCCCCCCCTGCCAGCTAAACAAATCAAGGTAGTAGTTTAAATTATGAAATTGAAAAGGAAAACTGTCACAGCTATGTAGGCTTTACAAGTTTACGAGTAACAGCCGATCAAATGAGAAGTAACAAATTTCACAAAATCCATGGAAAATTATTATTAAGTAGAGGAGAGAGAGAGAGAGAGGAGAAAACCCACTTCTTAAGCCGCATTATTCGGATAGGGGGAGAGGGGGGACTACGGAACCCTACATTGTGCATGGCCCGACATGCACTTGCTCGGTTCTTATTTTTGAGAGTGTACAACAGCCGTTAAGCACAATGAAGTGGCAACGGGCTGGCCATATCTGCCGAAGACCGTTGGCCGCTGGAGCAAACGTGTCCTAGAGTGGAGACCACGACTTGGTAAACGTAAGGTGGACCGACGACCTAAAGAAGGTCGCTGGGATGGACTGGATGCGGAAGGCAGAGAATCAGATGCTGTGGCCAAAATTAGGAGAGGCCTATGTCCAGCAGTGGACCGATACGGGACGATGATGATGACAACAGCCGTGAACCCATCTCCCAAAAAAGATTGTGGGCACTCTAAAATTTTGAACTTAATGAAATTTCAAAATTTGATAGATAAACAATAGTGCTCATTACACAAAGATCCTCTATGGGAATCAACCCACGACCTCTGGCTTAGCCGTCAGGGTCATTAACCACTAGACCAATAGGCAAGACGATGTATATAAAACATACCTATTATAGGTATATGAATTATGGTAATTCGATGATTTCATATTTCCGACAATGTCAAGTTTAGCGTTTTAACGTGTAACTAATTAACTAAGTTAGTGTCAACAACGTTTGACATTCATTTTAGATGCGAAATTTCACACTTCTTTAAAACAAACGTTAGAAACTTGTTTATTATGTCATATATTATGTAATGTATGTATATAATTTGCTATTGACATTGACAATGATGAAGGATGTTGTGACGCCATCTTTTATACACATTATTAGTTAAGAAAGACAAGATTAAACATTCAACTTTTTTTTTTTAAAGACGGCTCCCGCAGTTGGCTACTAGTAGGGTTGCCACCTTTTTTGGTGCAAATAAAGTACTTACCTTAGTTATTAAAAATAGAAAAAATTACGTTGTGTCAAAATAAAGTACAATTTAATTTAGTTTATTTTCTTAAAATATTTTTCGTTATTTTAAACAATATTTAACAAATACCTCATCATAATCAAGCATCTTTACAGTCTGTATTTAAGTTACGTTTTTTTTTTAATAAATATGGAAATTAAATTCCGGAGAAACAAATGATGTAAAATAAAGTATTTTTGCGTACTTTATACTTCTCATAAAGTTTAAAGTACAATTACCATAAATAAGAGGCTCGTACCTAGTAGGTACGAGCCTGTAGGTACTTTATAATAAAGTAGTGTCGCGGGGGACAACCAGACTCGGAGCAACAATTTGTGGATCACACAAATTGGTATCCCGTGGGAATATCGACCTCTTGCGTAGCAGTCAGACACACTCCCACCTCACTACAGAGGTAGTCGAGGGAATTGAATTCACGATTTTCGAAATTGCGGCCCGCCAAAAATCTGAATAAAATATTGACATAATAGATACATAAGTAATATTACTTATCTCGATTTCATGGACCTACACAAGATTATTTTTCAAAGGTACCAAAAAGTGGGGGGGGGGGATTAAATCCGGCGTTAAATCGGGAGATGGCTTGTTACCCCATATCCCTGGGTAAGTCTATGCAAAACGATGTCAATCAGCTATTCTCGGTTTATGCGCATACACATTGCACATCTTCGCTGACACACATGATGACATGACACACCGACGATCATTAATAATAGTGTCGCAGTTGATCAATGGCGTAATTTAATTTTTGCGGCTCGAATAGATTCTATACTAATATAATAAACCTGAAGAGTTTGTTTGTTTGAACGCGATAATCTCAGCAAATACTGGTCTGAATTGTTTTTTTTTAATGTTGGATAGTCCATTTATCGAGGAAGGCAATATGATATATAACATCACGCTACGACTAATAGGAGCGAAGCAGCAATGAAAAATGTTGCAAAAACGGAGACGAAGTTGCGCGGGCCAGCTAGTACAAGTATAATATATTTTTTGCGTTTATGTACCCAATCGTTTTCATCATCTAGTTTAATTTAAGATAAGAATTTGATTAAAAAACTAACTCAGATCAACGTTGAATTTATCTATTATTTGACATCTTAAGTAGGTAAATAATTATTGCAAGTTATCTATACCACAGATACCTAATTAAATACCATACTAATATCATAAAGAGGAAAATTTGTATTTTTGTATGTAACGAATAAACTTAAAAACTACAGGACCGATTTCAAAAATTCTTTCACCATTAGAAAGCTTCATTATCGGAGAGTAACATAGGCTATATTTTATCATAAAAAAACTAAAAAAACTATGATATGTCACCTGTGCGGCAGATAGTGATAGATATAATGAAGAAGTGTTATGCCTACACTTCGTCCATAAATATGATAGGAAGCGGTTAACGCATGGGCACGAGGTGACAAACATTCTAGAATGGAATATTTGATGATGAACTTATAATTCACGGAAGAGCCGTGCTTGGAAACTTTGGTAACACCATTCAAATGAATGATTGATTACTCATTCAAGCAGGTACTGTACATAACATACAAAGATACAACAAATATTGTAAATATGAGAGATTGGTGGTCAGTCAATTTTATCAGTATTGTCCGGATAGGTGGTTCGATTCCGGCCCCGGTTTGGCTTACGGAAGTTTCGGGTTTGATTCCTGGGTCTGGTGGTCAATTCAGGAGGCCTACTCTAATTCAATGAAAACGAAGTTTCGATCAAAAATGAGGTGGTGACATACAGAGCCAGGAACATCAATTCAATCCACTCGTGTCTGAAAATCGTCTATGGCTTCGGGCTTCTTGTGCTTATCCAAAAATTAATTAGAATAGTAGCCGTTAACTCAAGAAATTTAATAAAACGAAAATTTATGAATTTCGTTTTAAACAAAGAGAGTAGGCCTACAGGTATTTAAAGCAGTGCAGTTGCAGTGCAGTTACAATTCAGTTGCAGTTAAGTTTCGATTAAAACGGCCATTTTCGTATTCTGGATTGATCTCAAAAACGCTTGCGCACCGTACTAGAATATCGTTATTGCGCTCTCGAGATGACATACTTGACGCAAAGGTTTTTGAGATCGATCCCAAAGTTACAATAATACATATAATGGCCGTTTTAGTCGAAAATTAACTGCAACTGAATTGTAACTTAGCTGCAACTGTACTGCTTTAAATACGTGAATTAACCTCCAGCGGATCCAGGATCATGTTCTGAGGGTGCACTTGGACCCAGCACCAGCCATGAGCAATGTTGCGTCAACTCGATCCTATGGCGGACACTTGCAAATTCATGACTTTGGGGGCATGTAGGGCATTACTAATTTTATTGGCAGGCAATTGCCCCTACGGTGTACCGGTGTTGAATCATATGCTCCCCCCCAGCCATGCGTGCGACTCACACTTGACCGGTTGAGTTAAAAGGTTGCCCCCACAGAAAAAGTAGTGTGGCGTGGTAGGAGTGTGTACGAATGCTGCACAATAGGTCGTCGGTTTGATCCACAAATTGTTGTTCCGTGTCTGGGTGTAATTTGCGTCCTTGAATTGAATGTTTGATTGAAAAATGACTTGTACCGTACAGGAGTTGTAAAAAAAGCATAACCTAGCTGCGGCCCTGCGCTGAGTGATCAAGAATTTCAGCTTTCGAGGTGCTTATATCCGCTGTAACATCTATACTAATATTATAAAGCTGAAAAGTTTGTTTGTTTGAACGCGGTAATCTCAAGAAATACAGGTCCGAATTAAAAAAATATTTTACTGTTGGATAGCCCATTTATCGAGGAAGGCTATAGGCTATATAACATCACGCTCCGAGCAATAGGAGCGGAGCAGCAATGAGAAATGTTGCAATAACGGGAAAAATTTAAGTTGCGCCGGACAGCTAGTTTATTATATAGGAAAACATGAAAAATTTTGTAAACATTTTTAATCGAATGTCGCCAATTTTGTTTAAGTATTGTTATTCATATCGGTAATATCTGATGTTGTTGCGCTACGGAAGCGACACATAATGTTTCTAGCCGTCCTTGAATAATCCAAAATTACATTTTGCATTTCAAATTTAAATTATTATCTATAAATACTATGCATTCTTTATAGTGAGTAGTTAGGTATCTAATAATCTATACTAATATTATAAAGCGGAAGAGTTTGTTTGTTTGCTTTGTTTGTTTGTTTAAACGCGCTAATCTCAGGAACTACTGTTCCGTTTTGAAAAATTATTTTTTGTTGAATAGCCCATTTATCGAGGAAGGCTATAAGCTATATAACATCGCGCTACGACTAATAGGAGCGGAGTAGCGACGAGATATGTTTTAAAAACGGGGAAAATTTACGCATACGTAGTTGCGCGTGATAGCTAGTAAGTTATAAGAAGTTTATATTTGAAAATAATGTTATACGATATTACGATGACGATCAAAATACCTATTAAGTTATTTCTTAGCGGTTTTTTTTATTATGTGTCGAACTTTTCCACGTTTTACGCGGTTATGATATTTCCGCTACATTGGTTAATCCCAATCCCAAAGTAGTTAAGTAGGTGATAAAATTGACTAAATGCCGGCCTAAATAAATGTGTTTTGTGTTATTTATTAATTTAAATACATTAAACACATTACAATCAAATTTTAAATGTTGATAAACTTCGATTTGTACAAATTATAAAATTATATATACTACGGGTCTTAATCGCGTGAACATTCTATCCGTGACCACAGCCGTTGCAATACGGTCGAAACGTCGGGTAATAAACAAGGTATTTTACCTTAAATTATTCAAGTGATTAAGACCCGTAGTATAGGTATATAATTTAATAAAATCAAATTTTAATTAGAGTACAATTTTTTTATTAATCTGATCAAAATCACAACGTGCATACAACAAAAGTGAAATTAAAATAAAGCATCTCATAGTGTTAATCTATACCTACTAATATTATAAAGCTGAAGAATTTGTTTGTTTGAATGCGATAATCTCAGGAGCTACTGGGTCGAATTGAAAAAAATATTTTACTGTTGGGTAGCCCATTTATCGAGGAAGGCTATAGGCTATATAACATCACGCCACGACCAAAAGGAGCGGAGCAGCAATGACGGGGAAAATGTTGCAAGAACGGGAAATATTGACGCAGACGAAGTTGCGCGGGTCAGTTAGTAAAAATATATTTATCTGACGCTAGATTGCAGCTCTAGTTTAGGTCTGGACGTCTCAGGCCCTCACTGGTCTCTTAAAAAACAATGTCCAAGCTGTTATGAAGGATGCCATTCATTTTTAATAGATTTGTTAATTATAGAATTTTATAAGCTACGGGTCTTAATCGCGTAAATATTTTATTTTAAGGCTAAATACCTTTGTTTATTTCGCGACGTGAGTGAGTCATACCGTAGTCCGTACCGTAGTCTACCCGTGACCACGGCCGTTGCAATACGGCCGAAACGTCGGGAAATAAACAAAGGTTAAAATAAAATAGCCTTAAAATAAAGTATTTACGCGATTAAGACCCGTAGCTTATAAAATTCTATAGATAATGTGTACAAATCGCGTTATTGTCAAATACGTGTGTACCTACCTACCTTTTTGCCATTTACTTACATAAATGAAGCGGGGGTAGCCTAATGACTAAGACATCGTTCTCGCAATCGTGAGGTCGCGGGTTAAACTACCGACGTGAACCCACTCCTAACACAAGTCTTTGAGCTTAGTTGGAGGTTAACAAGATTGCTAGTGATGTGGGACTCAATCCCACATTGCTAGTTATCTTTAAAAAAAAATCGAGGGTATTTAATTCCTCAAATTGGACAAACTTTCGCTTCGTTTATTCAATACCTCAAAAATTATGATTGATGATTTAAAAACGTGTTGGAACCTCACAAAAATATTTGAAGTCCTCATAACTGTCTTTAACAGTGACAAAGACGAATGCTTGTTTCATTCAAATGTTAATGTTTACGCATCATAGGTACACAACTTTTGTTGTGTGACCTTAAAATATTTGCCTGAAAACGATAAATACGATATTTGCATATATGTAAAAATACAAAAGAATACTTCAAGAATGTACTCGTAATTGCATTTCTGGAACAAGGTCATTCATAGCACAAAATCTCGTACAAAAGCAAAGCTTCATAGAAGACGCTCTTGATGCTCGCACACATACCTAGATTCACAGACGTTGTGAATCGAAACAAGACGGACCATAGCACAAAACAAATAATATACTCTACGAGAAGAATGTTAACTTCCATAGATAAATGTTCGCAACGATTAGCCCCATCTATTGTGTGCCCTCAAGTACCATACGGCAGTGCCTAGGGAACCCCCTCCTTCTCCTTCAGTGCCCGCCGCTAGTTTTATTTAGAATTTAGGTTATTTTTAAAGAGAAATGGTTTTACACAGCAAGAAACTTAGTAATTTGCAGTTTTGCTGCAATTTGTTAAGTTTCTTACTAATGTAAATCCACTTCAGATGAAATCTTAGTAAGTACATTAAACGATTTATTTTGATGAAGCACATTTCTCAGTTTAACATTAAATCATCAGATCCATTTTGCACACAGCCCCAGTGCACTCATACTATACACATGAGTTTTGCAATTCATTTTCAATTACCTATAAAATTATACGTAATACCAGCTGTAGTTTTAAAGTTTTGTGTTAGAGTCACGAGGGGGTCAATTAACGTATTTAAAGCAGTGCAGTTGCAGTTAAGTTTCGATTAAAACGTCCATTTTTGTATTCTTGTACCTTAGGATCGATCTCAAATACGCTTGCAACGCGATGCAACTGCACTGCTTTTTATACGTCAATTGACCCAGTGATGTCTTTAGAATCTCACTTAGCACCATTTTCTTTTTTCGTTTTAGTCCTTATCTCGTACTTAATAAAGGTATCGAAGCACAAACAATAACTTAGGGCAATGGCAAGGACGATGGTGTTATTGTAATAAAGAAATATTTACAACAAATAGACAACAACAGTAGCAGCCATGTTTTGAATTATTTTGGGAACTTCTAATAATTTTCGCGGCTTTTCATGTCATAAATGTCCATAAATTTGTTAAAGCGTATGTATAATCACAACGTCCACTACACTACTACGTACCTACGTTTATTTTTTATAAGTGTTTCCATAAGATAAAAACGCTTATTATTATCACACCAATATTATAAAGGCGAAAGTTTGTGAGTATGTGAGTGTGTAGAAGTAACAAACATTTGTTACTTTTTCACGTCTAAACGGCTGGAGCGGTTTTAATAAAATTTGGCATGGAGTTAGCTGGCACCCTGGATTAACACAGAGGCTAATAAACCGCAGGTAACACCGCGGGGCACAGCTAGTTTATAATAAACGTGTTTTCTATAAATGATTTAATATGAAATGACAGTTCATTAAATTATGAAAATAATGATAGTACTCTGTGCTCTCTCTACTCTACTCGCTCTTTTATACAAATTTTGTTTAAAAGAGCGAGTGATACGCTCACGCGCTGCGTGTGTGAGTTTTGTGCTCGCGTGAGAGTGTAGGCAATAAGTCATGGCATATACATATAGATAGGGGTGCTAACAAATTTATTGGACACTGTATTAGCAGTAGTACGTAGATTATGTGTAATGTTCATTTTGTTTTGTTTGCAATATGCAATAGAAACGAAATAATATAAAATTGTTTAAAAAAAAGTTTAAAAAAAAGTACCATCTGTATGGCACCAATGATATTCAATAAATAACCCAACAATCTAAAGCATTAAACCATTAAAAATATTTTTAAAACAGTCAACCGATTTATTTAAAAAAAATGATACTACTCTATAAACCATTTTTTAAATGATGTACTATGATACTTAGATTACTTATAGAAATGTATTTATGACTTTACATGTTTGTATGCCGAAAGGTAGAATGTACAAGGATTCATGAACTGTTGTTACATCTTATTGTTACCTACATTCTGTACAAATAAAATATTCTTATTCTTTCTTATTCTTGTTTAAAAATATTAGCTTTCTGCAGTCCTACAACTATAACTGTGCCAAATTTCAAACTCCTCTGTCTGCGCAACTTTCTTGAAAGAGGATAGGATCAAACTATTTGCTTCACATATTCATATTTCTTTTTTCTATCCAATATAACGTCATATAAACACTTAGGTACTCGTATGTATTACCTTGCGGCTATAACACTTAGTATTTATTAAACATTCTGTATTTGTATTTATGAAGAGGTCCCAGAGAGTGTGGGTACCACAAATGTTTGTCTTTGTTAACACAAAAATAAAAAAAAAACATGTATAATATATTATATCGATTGTTTTATAAGAATCGATTACGTTTGAAAATTTGAACAATATAATCTTGATCGTGCTCATCTATTATATCTATTACTTTTTATAAGGACAAAGGAGCCTCGTTTGAATACAATTATATGTCAACAATGAAGACGGCTACACTTAATCAGTACCGGCCTTGGGCCAAATTTAATGACTAGTTATGGTTTAATTTAGGTTACTAGGGGTCGTCTTCTAGACTGGTCTAAATTAAGAACATACATAGTTAATAATTTTTATACATATATAATATTTTTATTGGTTGTATAAACTTGCATATATTTTTTCTTTCTACTGTGTGTGTAATGTTTATTTTAATGTATTTCTAATGAATATTAGTTGAAAATATTAGCTTTCTACACTCCTTCTCATCTGAACCTAACTGCAAAACATACTTCTACGTTCGCGTATATTTTTGTAACAAAGTTTTTCTTCGTGTATTTTCTAACGCAACGTTTCCCAAAGTGGGCTCGATAGAAAAGTTATCAGGTTTTCGTGAATATATATTTTTTAATTTTTGCAAAATAAATCATGATTGACCACGTAGAAAGAACAATAACAATAATTCCAATGTGTCCAGTTTAAGATAGTTGCAGCTAATCTACTTTTGGTAAATCTATTGAGAACATAATGAAGTTGGGGTTCCATTAAATAAAAGGTATTTTATGGGTATTTCGTTATAAGTTAGGGAACCCGTGATCTAATTTAAAGATTGTATCGCAACGTTTTTGTCTGTACTTTTCTCCACGCCACGTTATGTAAAAAAAATTTTTTTTTTTGACGTGTCATACCGTCGGTGGCGTTTCATTTCACGTCCATACACGTTTATAGCGGTCAAAAGGATAAGCTAAAAATGAATTCGAAAATTGACATGTCGGGCGATCCGTCGTAAACCCACTCATAACCTTTGTCAATCAAATAAAATGTATCTACTTTGTTTTTTTTTTTGTGCGTTAGTTGCGGGTTTTGACGGTTTCATTTTTTCGGCTATTGTTATAAAATCTTGTATCATTCTGCATAGTGGCGCTCTTCTTAAAACAGAACCTGTCGCCCTTCGAACCTTGATGTCGAGGTTAGCTCCTCATGATTTAAAAAAAAACCCACTATTTTTATTTACTTTAGTAAACCTTAATGTAAAAATAAATTAAGAGCGAAATCACCAACTGAAATATTTATATTATTTTTGCGTTCATTATTGTAAAAAAAAAAAATGCAAATTTGTCTGTTTAATGCCAAATTATTTGAAATTATAATTTGACATTTAAATCGTGAATGAGAAATACTACAACCACAAAAAGCTACACATTTAAGTAGGTACTTAATCAAAACAATTTAAGTAGGTACATAACAAAAAACTTTAAACATGTTACCTATTTATTATACATATACTTAAGTACTTCAATTGTGATCGAAACGTACAACGTAGAAGTAAATAGTAGGTGAGTAAGTAGGTTTGGACAAAAAATACCTCGTGTGTTACACATGTTAACTACAGTACGATCAACGTAACTAGGCCGGACTGAAGTAGGCGACAAGTGGTTGCGCAGATGCATTTTTTTGGAAGTAAATGGTGACAGGAAGCGGGGGACGGGGGCGGTAACTGATGCGATTGCGCATTACATTGTCATAATTAGTATTACTAATTCATGTTTTTTTGTGATTATTTTGGTAAAGAAATTGTTTTTCAAAGTTTCCTTATATTTACTGTAACTGTTTTAAATTTAAACTTTTATGAACTCATATAAATATTGTTTTTATATTGTTGAATTAAAATGTTGTTAGTATTTTTAATCGATTAATCGTTTTCGTAAGTAATTTTAAGGTCGCATCTCTATGACATGCGCGAAAGTGATAAAAACCTAACTTCAATCCGGTCAAGATACGTTGATCGTACTGTAGTGTGTTACATTACATGTACATGTAGAATCCCGACGTATCAAGAGTTGTTTTGCATCATAAGTGAATAAAATATTTTGTTTTTTTTTAAAATTTTGTGTCTAGATTTTTTTGTTTATTGTTCTCGTGGCTCTTCAGGTGTATTTTCTACTAAGTAGTTGTTTCGCGCAACTTCATCTGCGTCAATTTTCCCCGTTTTTGCAACATTTTTCATTGATGGTCTGCTCCTATTGATCGTAGCGTGATGTTATATAGAAAAAATATATAAAGAATAAATAATAATAAGCCTATTATTAATTATCCCTTGTAATATTATTTTATAAATACTTTCAACTAAAATTATTCTCAACATGATCGGATATACCGTCTTTGAGTTATTGCCAAAAAAGCTAAACTTAACAAAAGGACTAAGTGCCATGAAGCTATACTCTCTTGTGCTGGTGCACTTTTAAAGATCGTATTTTTTCATATGTAATTAATTTTTAGTAGCTGCGGAACCCTACTCTGAGCATGGTCCGACATGCTCTTGCCCGGTTTTAAAATTTTAACTTTTACTTTGCCCTTTATGTTGTTTTTATAGACCCAGCCAGAAAAATGTATTTTCTTTTATTCTTCTTTCAAAACTCTCTATAATTTATAAAAGTAATAGAAGATAGATATTTGTCTGATTGATTAAATTGTCATATGGCATTGGTGTACGTAATCTCTTTTCGATCGTGTCGGATTATGTCCCATAGGGCTATGAGAGTGAGGGAATAGAGAGTGCACTTGTGTATGCGTATGCACTTGTGCATTATAATATCTCCTCCGTAGTTTGCTAGTCACTGGTGAGATTGGGCGCCGTAACTGACATCGGTTATGACACCATTATTATTATACATTAGCTGTCCCGCGCAACTTCGAATGCGTAATTTTTTCCCGTTTTTGCAACATGTCTCATTGCTGCTCCGCTCCTATTGGTCGTAGCGCGATGTTATATAGCCTATAGCCCTATAGCATAGATTGGTGAATCAATATCCCAACAATAGATCTGTATATAAACCTACTCTCTACGGTTGAATGACACCTATAGGTATTATGATTGATTGCATTTATCGAGGATATTGCTACAGACGCTAATTGTTATACGGATTACCTGTCATAATAATAAGGTGACTGTTTGTTTGAGGTCTCTCTGGCAGTTAAGCAATATGTCTACAGTAGGTATACCTATCGATAATTCGATTCCTATGTGTTGTAAGTGATCGATGGTTAGGTATGTCTAGTATCAGCAGGTTAATTGTAATTGAATTGGAAAATGATTGGATACGTGATCCGATAGTAGTGGGTGCAATTCGGTCGAAACGTCGAGTTCGTCGTATCAATGGACAGCTACTAAACAAACACTACTAAACAACGGAATAGATTAGGTTGAATTTTAGCACATAGATAGTTAAGTTTAAACATAGGTAAAGAAAAAAAAAGATTTTTCAAAAATGATCCGCACCAAGGCAAGCAGCCCGGCAGGCAACCCGACACAGGTCGCCGTCAAAAGATTCTGATTTTGTAAGTAAAGATTCTGCGTGACGAATAAAGGTCATTAATTTCTTCCTTTTGATATCAGAATTAATATTTTATGTTTAATCATTCGTTACAAGTACTTTGGCCAATATTTAAGCACATAATTAAAATAATACTATATTGTACCCACTAAGGCTGATTTTGCTTTATCTCATGTTTCAACTTTTTGATAATACAATTTGCATTAGTCTTTTAACATGGTGTATAGTATATTAGTCGCAGCACCTAACCCCTATATCAAGTTTATAAGCATTCAAACATTGTAAAATTGCCAATCTGAAAAGAGTGGCCGCGAGTTTTTATTGCCAGGTTCTTTTCTCCGGCTTTACCTATTGTTTGCGAACTTGGCATTACATGTACATGTAGAATCCCGACGTATCACAAGAGTTGTTTTGCATCCTAAGTGAATAAAGAATTTTGAATTGAATTGATTTGAACGCGAGCGTGTAAATTACGCTCTGTGGTGTAAACCCACTATTACAATCACGAAAGATTCATTCATTTCCTGATTACTGGACCTAAGGCTGAAATATATAAAGCGTAGGCACATTGGCTTAGCTGAAGCTTAGTATAAGTAAAACCTGAAGAAAATCTTGACAAAGCAAATGCTGAATGTTGAAATTTTTGGTCATAGTGCCAGCCTAACGTAATCTCAGAACATTATATCACCAAAGTCAACGGTCGGCACGTGCTTTGTCATATTTTTTGTAATGTTTTACCTAAGCTAACTTTGAGCTAAAATTTTACTTTTTTTTGCTTACATGTAACCACCATGGGGTCAAAGTTTGTAGGGTTTTTTCCTATTTTACATTAGGAACATCTAAAAGGCCCTGAAAACGATCAAATATATTTGAGAAATATATTTGTCAGACTTCACGTTTTCATTAAACAATAGCTAAATCGTTCAAACCAACCATCAAATATATTTGTCAACAACGTTCCAGTGCAACGATTAAAATGTTTGTCGCTTGAGATCTTATTTGACAAACACCGCCGTACACGTTCAAACATGTTTGTCAAACACCCATCAAACACGATTTCAATTCAATTTTTCATCAAATACGTAGATCGTTTGACAAACACTTCAAACAAAGCAGTAGAGTTTTAAATTATTTGATAAACACGTAAAATTTTACATACAATTTGATCGCTACAGGGCACTTTAAGAGCCCTGCAAACGATCATTTATATTTGATAAACATGTTTGTCAAACTTCACGTTTTCATCAAACAATAGCTAAAACGATAAAACCAACCATCAAACATATTTATCAAACAACGTGCCAGTGCTACGATTAAAATGTTTGTCGCTTGAGATCTTGTTTGACAAACACCGCCGTACACGTTCAAACATGTTTGTCAAACACCCATCAAACACGACGTCAAACCAATTTTTCATCAAACAGTGTTTGACAAACACTTCAAACAAAACGGTAGACTATCAAATTATTTGACAAACACGTAAAATTTGACAGGGCACTTTAGTTTGCGCAACCGCGGTGAATATTGACATGTTAATTTAGGCGAATTCAACGAAATAATACGTCATAAAAATACGTCTAAGTGGATACATTTAGTTATGCGTGTGTTGTGAATTCAAATTCTCGCCCTTGTCTTGTCATCTGTTAATATGTTTTGTTTGTTTTAGTAATTTTTATAGGCATTTTTTACCAATATTCTATAGATGTTCTCTATGATTTTACTTAGTAGGTAGGTACGTAGGTATTATAGGTAGATATACCTACTCTTCCGAAGTCCTAAATTAAACCAATCTGTATTTTATTTAATTTCTTTGTTTCAGTGCTTCTTCTTTAGTTGTTTCTGTATTTATCTATGTATATTTTTCATCAGTAAATCGTTTTTTTTTGTTATTACCCTTATTTAGAAGTTATAGAAATTAACAAAAATATTAAATAAATAAGGGTGGCTCAATTTAGGAGTCCAGAAAGTAAGCAAATTCATGGTTCAAATAAACCTATCATAAATGTTAAAATGTGTAATCTAATCAATTTGTACGTTATTGGAAGCTAACTCTGTGTGGTAAATCTGTGTTGCAAATTTCGTTATCCCAATAATCGGTAACCGTGATTAGATTAATTAATAAACAACAAAACCTTCACATTTAAAATAATTGATAACATAAAAATATACAAAAAAAAATTAAACGAATTAAATACCGTCTTTAACTTCCATATCCACAGTCACTTCACCACTTCGAAGTAAGTCAATGTTAACGATATGTTCGTACGCACTCACGTCGCTTGCGCATTCGTGGGCGGTTGCGGCCGCGTGTTGCTCGGCCGGTGGACTCATTGCTACTGATCTGATCGATCACACGCTGATCAGTATGATCTAGTTACGTTTTGTAGGAATTTTTGGGGATGAAGGGTAACTTTGCCTAATATGTGTTCTTTTTTAAACCAGGGTTGTAGCTCTGGTTTTCGTCGTAGTTCTAATGTGTGTGACTTTGTAAAAATGGCGGGCAACTGAGCTGTCACAATTTTAACAACACCCCCAAAAACAAATTCATCTATATAATATGACTGACACTGATGTGTTTGACGTATGAAAAATTGTAAATTCAACAAAAACTATTCTTATGCGAAATTATACCTGTAAATTCCGCTAGATTCCCATTAGTTAACTCAAAAAAGAAAAACCATACAGTTTCTATTAATCGAGTATTAGCGAAATCATCGAAATAAAATATCTAAGTTTAGAAAACAACACTGATATCACTCAGTATATCATCATTGACCTATACCATCTTACCAGGGTAGAAGATGGCTCAGAATTTTTGGGCCATTCAGGGGCCGCATCAGCAACACCGCACCGCACAGTGCTGCCAAGAATGTTTGGGGGAGTGTTGAAATGTAGTACTACAACTTATTCTGTGGTTTAAGTGGGTAAAACACATGATTGTGTATTAATCAAGCATCTTTACGAGTTTTTATAGCTACCTATTCTTTTTATCCAACTTAAAAAAAGAGGGGAGTAATAAGATGATAGGCACTTTTTAGAATTATAAATTACTAGGTGTCCCGCGCAACTTCGTCTGCGCCCTTCCCCTTTTTTTATAATCCTATGTTACTTCTATTACCTCCAAGAATATGTGTACAAAGTTTCATGATGATCGGTTGAGTAGTTTTCGCGTGAAAGCGTAACAAACAAACTTACATTCACATTTATATATAAGTAGGGATTGTAACATACTAGTTTGATATATAGTTAATTGTAATTACAGATTTGATTTTCGCAATAAGAAAAACAAAGCAAAAGCACTAAATTGGTTAAGAGTTAGTGTAACGGAATACTGAAAACATAACACTTGTTTAACTTGAAGTGCTTATAGACAAGTGTATTAACCTCGCTTAAGGTTAAACTAAAAGTTCTTTGAACTTGATCGAATTTATGATGAAGATTTAAAGATCATATAAATATCAATCAATAAGGTATAAAAAATATCACGAGAACGATTCGACCGATTTTTTGTTGTAATTTAAATAAAAATACGGTATCGGACTCGCAATCGTGAGGTCGCGGGTTCAAATACTATCCATTATACTACCGACGTGAACCCACTCCTAACACAAGTCTATGAGCTTAGCTGGAGGGGTTCACAAAATTGCTAGTAATGTTGATCTAATCCAACATTACTAGCAATCTTGCCTTCCACGAGGAAGGCTATATAACATCACGCTACGACCAATAGGAGCGGAGCAGCAATGAGAAATGTTGCAAAAATGGAAAAAATTTACGCAGACGAAGTTGCGCGGGACAGCTACTTTTTGATACGTATAGCCTTCCTCAATAATATCCAACAGTGAAAGAATTTTTCAATTCAGACCAGTAGTTTCTGAGATTACCGCGTTCAAAAAAACAAACAAGCTCTTCAGCTTTATAATATTAGTATAGATTACAACTCCTAAGGCGTTCATCCTACAAGTACGCTTTTAGTTCTGTGATACTCATTATATCAACCAATTTAATGTCCCGCTAAGGCAGGGGTCTCCCCAGTAAAACCTACTTAATAGTAGAATCCTAGGGGTAATTTCCATAATGGTCAACCTCAAGCTTGGTGATCGGGTTGTCGGATGGTCCACTGCCAACTAAACTAACTTATGGTTTAACTGGCCCACCGCAAACTGTGTCAGGACCTTATTTACTACCGTAAAACCGGCTACTTTGACTGCGGCTACTCTAACTATCAGCATCATATTCTGAGGCACGGCTGATGGACAACTGATTCCTCCAATGGATGTCTACAAATCGAAGCACCTTTACGACAACATTTTGGACACAGGGTGGACCACCTGGAACTATTAATATTTACAGGAACAGTAGCAGCGGCCGGTTTGATACGACTTTCTTCGAAATATGGTTTTTCAAAATATTGTTACCGCACATCCAGGAACATAGAGAAGGAAATGAAAAAGCTCTTGTCATAGGTGACAATTTAGCTTCTCATTTTTCACTTGAAGTCATCAACTCTGCCCTAGATAACAACATTTATTTTACGACGTTACCACCAAACTCGACGCACATGATGCAATCTCTAGATGTGGGTGTTTATAGGCCATTGAAAAGAGAATGGCGAAAGGTTCTGGATAACTGGAGAAAATAATTAAGAACACGGGGCGCAATACCAAAGCCACAGTTTCCTATGCTTCTTATGTTACCTAAATGGTAATAAAAAAGACTGATTGATCTCAAAACCTCGTTGTTTTTATTCATTTTCCTATAAAATAGATAAAACATTATAATTTTTTATTAAAATAATGTTAAAGTAACGCTTACACCTTAGAGCTTAACATAAATAGCATTTTAAAGCTTTGTCAAAAAAACCCCACATTCAGGGTAACTTTGACACATAAAAAAAATATATATATAATTGGAAGGCGTCTGTGTGGTTTCGTAATGGTATGAGTCAGATAGCCAAAGGACAAATTGTTCTGTTCTTAATATCCGGGGTTAAAAAAAAGTATCTGCCAAAAAACTACCAAAACCTGTGCAATGTAACCCCGTTTTACGGTATCTTTTTTCGTTTTCGCGGCAAGCCCGCTCGTCTATCTGTCATAATCGTAAACAGAGAGCTTGGCCACAGATAATATAATACTGCTGGGCTTAGAAATTCATCGCGCATGCGCGCGGACATCTTTGAGCGCACCGCACATGCGCCAGTTCGCGCGAGCTTGCCGCGAAAACGAAAAAAAAAGATAGTGAATAAGGACAGTGCTGAGCTCAAGTGTATGAAAAACTGACTCATCTATGCGAGCCAAGCTACTTGTAAAACTAAGTTAGTTTAGTTGACGATGGATGATAGCCTTTAAAGTAGGTACGCAGAGGACGCTGCTGTCCCTCCTCCAATATGAAATCCCGTACACGCTTTGACGACACCAACGGGAAGAGATGGGATGGCACTGTTCTTAAGGCACCAGTCCCACCAACGACGATGAACAAGAAGCGAGTAGCGATTTATCACTCAAGAAACGTAAAACAGATGTATTTTGTAAATGTTGCCCTTGTAAACAAAAGAGATGGAGTATAGAGCGAGTATTCGCCAGCACGGCATTATGAACACTACTAAGTACATTAATATCTGTATCTCTTTTGTTTACACGGAATCTACATAAGTATGTATACGTGTCTCGATCGATAAAATCGCTACTCTACTCGCTACTCTTTTGACGTGACAACGTCTTATAATTCGATGGAGTCGGCTGAACGCACGAAAAGAATGAGGCGTTACCTCGCTCTGAGGCGTACCATTGTAAAAATAAATAAATAAAAATTGACATAATTGTATTTATGCGTACAAATAAATGTAACTTGACCAATATATTGTGATTTCCATTTACCTCCTTCTCTATATCCATTCAAAATATCTATCAAACAAATAAAATTAAAATTTTCTTTTGAAAAATGAAACCATTCCATCAGTATTTTCTTATGACGTTGTCACGTTCAACTATCGTCAGTAAACCGACTTTACAGACAACCGATTTTTTTCTCGCTGTTGGTCGGACAGGTGCCTAAGCCGGTACCTATTAGTCTTTATACATAGGTCTCGATAGTATGTACCAGCTTTAGCTGTTGTAGTTTGAAACAAGTCATGCTATATTTGCACAAAAAATAGTGACACAGGATGGTCATATGTGAAGTTTAATTATTAGCTTTATCAGGTGATTAACACTCGTAAATGGCAGTAATTAGTCTAAATCACATCGATATTTTAAGTTTAAATAGGTACTTACTTTTTAATTTCATTGACCATATTGACCGTGTAGTGGATGGTAATTACACTCAGCTCAGTTGTCAAGATCAAGAAAACTCTATAGTAGGTACCGCGCTGGTGCTACTGTCCTGTCCATTAAATTTGAAATATAAAAACAAACTGTCAGCGTTGTCTTCTATCAGTATAATTAGATTGAGTCACGCTATATTTTTTTTAAGATCAGAGCTCATTTGTTTTTTATTGTAATGTATTTTGCTCGCGGATTTGCCTTCGTGGATGTGGTCGTGATATAGAAGAGACTAGGGATGGTTGGCTTAAGGGACAGGTAGACTAAATGTAAAAGGTCGCCATTTTTAAAAGTATTGCAACATTCAAGTATGCACAAGAAACTGTTTCCGCGCCCCGCACAATGCGGCCGTACGAGCGTACACAGTTTGGGAGACAGAGCCTATTAACCAAAAACTATACACCTAAGTTGTGATTTTCTTCATCATATTTTTGGTTATATTTTTTTCTATTACCTATGGTTTCGTTTGATTGCATAATAGGGCTTCTAAACGGGCTCCACGTTTTGCTGCAATATGTGGCTACAATACAGTGGCCGGCAACATTGCAAGCAATAGCGAAACATGTTTGGTATGGCCCTCATATGGCCGATATTGTTTTGAAAGGTTGCCAAACAATCGCTGAGCGATCGATTTCTGCAATATTTTCCGGCCAGTTTTATTGTTGTATCAGTCGCTCTCTATTGCTATGGCATAGTGTCCTTTTCCACGCGACATAAAGTTTGCTGTGAGTGACGCCGTAATTTATTGCAATATTCAAATAATTGCGCTGTCAGGTGTCATGTAGTTTTAAGGGGTTTTTTTTTATTTTTTTTTATTGCCTATGGCTGGCAGACGAGCTAGCGGCCCATCTGATGGTAAACGGTAACCGCCGCTCATGGACTCCAGGAATATCAGGGACACACCCAAGCCGCTGCCTACCGTGATGTGAAAACTCTCTTTAAACCTCGTTTGAAGAAAGACATGTCGTAGCGCTCAGGAAATACCGCAGCAGGTAGTTCGTCCCAGAGTCCACACGTTCGTGGAAAAAAGAACGCCGGAATCGATCCGTACAGGACCGTATTGTTTCCAGGTGGATGGATAAACCCTACTACGATGTCGAGTGGTGCGGTGGTAGCACAAAGTTATATCAAAAAGGTTATACTGAAAATGGAGTCAAACCGTGTGAAAATGTGATACTGACATGTCAAATTGTAAGCCTTGCTGTTGACAGATTTTGAATTTGTGTATCGATTCTCCTCTCATGATTTTATTTTGATGCGGCAGTAATGCGTCATTTCATTTGCTATTGTTGCCGGGTTATGTAGCCCGTTTAGGAGTCCGCATCATGAGCTACTATTGCAGACATGTTGCAACATTAATTTTGCGATGGCTGAGCATTAGTTACCAATAGTGCAGCTATATATTGCGGTAAAACATGGCACGTTTAGAAGCCTAGAATTCTTGTTCTATATTACCTCTGCAGTACGGTATATTTTAAGTTCCAAAGTTTAATAATGTATTTAGCTGATATACTACTTTTTATAATAAAAATATAAGCCCATAAGCTGTAACTTAGTCAACCATCCCCGACCTCCACTAAGGAAATAGCCTATAGGTAACCTTTCTCAAGCTTTAAGCTGCTTTCGAAAACGCGGGCAACTTTTGAATTTGGCCAAAGAACTGGCTAAAGAGATATAAGATTTGGCGGAAGCATATACAACGCGAGCCATAGCCCTCCTCAATAAACGAACGGAGGATAAAAGAAATAAAAAGCTATTTCCACTTGATTTTTATCCTAATTTCTTCTAAAACTTTCAGCTTTGTTTTTATGTATTAAAAAGCTCGTCAATAACATAAGCACAAACATTTGAAAGTAACACATTTCAATATTCTAGGACTAATGTTTACATCAATTACGTCTGTAATTGATGTAAACATTAGTCCTACACAACATTAATTATAAAATAGAATATCCAAAGTTATATGAAATAAAATAAAAAACAGTCAAAGCATTAAAATACTTATATAAAAACAATCTTATCAAAATTTAGTAAAAAAAAAAAAAAAAAAAAACAGTATATCATTATAGAAGTACCTTTTCATGTACAAGGACTTGTTAAAATGGCGGCAAACTGACATGTAATTATTTTAACAGCTTCGCGTTTAATGTGTAAAATATGCTGGAAATACGTATGTGATAACTGGATAATGCGTTTAATACACCACACTGAATCAGGGACCCTAAACCCTTGAAAAGAGAGGTGTAATAAATAAGAGTTAGGCCTCTAATTCTCTAAAAATAAATTCAAGTTCACCTTTGATTCAGGCCCCTGATTCGGGTCAGTGTAATAAAGAACGAGAGAGATGTATTTTAAGAACGAGACTTTGTAATTCAAAGAAGAAAACTAGAAAGGAAATAAACTTGAAACTGGTAGACGCACTAGAATGTGTAAGCCATTATCTTCCCGAATAAATGAACGGAGGAAAGAGAAAATAAAGTATAGACAACTAAGAACACTTATTAGTTTGTTAAACTTAGAGCATATTTATTTTGGCAAATACACATTAACAGTAAATTTTTCGGAACCCTGGCTCCTGTACTAGTAGTGTACTCTTTATTAAGGAAGACAGTCCTCTTTTACATCTCTTGTATTAAGAACTAGACAAAATACATTATAAAATGCCTGCTACAAGGGTGCTGAAAAAATATTCATTACTTTGTGTGATGATTTCTGAAGAACAATTTATTTTTCTTCTGCTTTTATTTTTAAAAAGATAAATAGCATACATATCAACCCATATGATGGCCCACTGCTGGGCACGGGTCTCCCCAGTAGAACCTACTAGTATGTAGATCCTGGGGGTAATTGCCATAATCGCCACGCTTGGCGAGCGGGTTGGCGATCGCAGTAAGGCTTTAAGTACGCAGAGGACGCTGCTGCCCGTCCTCCGGGGTGAAATCCCTTAGTCGCCTTGACGACACCCACGGGTAGAGATGGGGTGGTACTATTCTCAAGCCGGCACCACACGGCAATATGATCTGAAATATGAGCATCAATATTTTTCCATTGCTAAGTACCTACTTCAATTATTTGGTTAATAAATAAGATTGTAATTCTGTTAACCAAAAACATCGTAATGAAACCACATTCAAGACTGTTCAAAGTAAAAACACCAAGACAATGAATGCAAAAAACACCAAATTAAGTAATTTAGAATAATGTATACTCGTAGTACTATTATTCGTCACTGTCATTCGTCCTCATCTAATAGGGTAATAAAAACATAGAAGGTTAGCTTCCGCCAGCGGCTCCACCCGCGTGTTCATTATCGCGATAAAAACTACCTACCTATCCTATGTCCTTCCCCGGGACTCAAACAGTCTCCATATCATCTAAATCGGTTCAGCACTTTGAACGTAAAAACGTAACAGACACAATTACGATAAACAGAGTTACTTTTACATTTATAATTTTAGTTTGAATACCTTTAAACATAGTAAACATTTTCAATTTGAAAAGAGTTTTCCTCATATTATTTTGTATTTCTATGCAGATGTGTTTGACATCTCGTCCTTTTTCTAAGAAATAAATCTTTGAATATATATTTGTATCTAATTTATTAGAAGGTTGTATTGCATCACGACATAACTTCGAGTATGTAATGAAAGTTCAAAGATCCTCGAAATTTTGATAATATAATTGCTGTAAATTTTATTAAATACTATAATTGTCAGTATGTTGAAAGACTTTAAATAATTGTAGTTTGAGAGTTCACTTTCTGTATACCTTTATTTAAATGATTGCGCATAGTTACTTTGCTCGCAACAACTGGGCCATATGCGAATGATGCAATTAAGGGTATTAGATGGCGCATGCGAGGGCCCAACTCTCGAGCATCAAGGGATAGAAAGATTTGATGTCTAGTAACATAATCCAGATAGGTGGTTCGATTCCGGCCCAGGTTTGGCTACGGAAGCCTCGGGTTCTAATCCTGGGTCTGGACTTTAAATTTTTCTCTTTCAAAAATGCAATTATTGTATTTTTGTTATATGTACTTAGGGTACTTTATTAATTTAGAATGGTGTTTATACTATATCAATATTTTTAAATATAATTTATCCAAAATATGAAAATAAAGCTTAAAAAGACCAAAAAATTGCTATTGGTGAGATCGAATTTGACGTAAACGGTAAAAGTTACCTACTACATCGCGCTATTGTTTACATTTTGGATTGCTGTATGTGACAATGGCAGCAAAACAAAAATAGGGCTTACGAGAATATCAGCGTTGCAGTTCCCGGACTGCAACAATAGCTGACGTAGGTCCTATTTGTCCGGCGCCGAATCACTAGAATTATGTTTTATGTAATAAGATTTTCTTTCTTTCTTTCTGTACCTCCATTCATTGCCGCGCCTGGCGTGACGTCAAACTCCACGTCGTTGACGCGTCAAGATGGCGTGCATTTAAAATTGCTCATAGCATTAAATAAGTAATTAAAATGTTTTATTTTCCCATTAGGTAGTAGTTGTTGGCACTGCATTTTTTTCAATTTTATATTGATGTAAACTATCGTAGACGCCATTCATTTATTACATAAGACGATTTAGGCCAGTTTTGACCCCCTCTCATATGTAAGAAAAAATAGGAATCGATATTCCGCCCCCTGTGAAATATTTATTATATACGTAAGTATCTAAAGGACAAATGTATATACTTTAGGCTTGTATTTATTTTCCAAAAAAACAATATTTTGGGAACGTTTTCTAAAATACTTAATCGACTTTGGATTTATTTTAAAGTTTTTTTCGCTCGCAACTTCCATTAGTTCTTTATATATACATATATATATATTTTTTTTAAAGTTGACTCCCGCAGTAGTTTACAAGACCTGTGTCGCCGAGAACTTTACAAACATACAAGTCACTGACATAAAGTACACCCAGACTCGGAACAACAATTTGTGGATAACACAAAGTAGTGTCCCGTGTGGGAATAGAACACACGACCTCTTGCGTATCAGTCGGACGCACTCCCACCGCGCCACAGAGGCAGTACTCGCGAGGATTCGCGCATTTCGCACGCTTTTTACCCGACTGCAAGGAAGGGTTATGTTTTTCGCGCGTATGTTGTATGTATGTATACATATATGTATGTTTACTGCCTTATATATTTCAACCAATTCAGGGATTTCAAAATTCTTCATTCACTTAGGATGCAAAACAACTCTTGTCATACGTCAAGATTCTACATGTATATGTAATGCCGAGTTCGCAAACAATAGGTAAAGCCGGAGAGAAGAACCTGGTAATAAAAACTAGCTATACAATTAAGACGACAAATGTTCTTAGATATGTGACCTTTGAAAAAACAAACATGGCGGCGGCGGTGAGATGTCACACTCTATAGGTGTGAAAAAAAAAGTTGTTTTGAATACTTGCATTATGGGTATTAAATTAAGGGGCTCATTATTTATGACTATAATACTAAAAAGTTAGTTAACAACTATTCTTATTTCAATTTTTGATATTCGGCAATAGCTGCATTAAAAGTTAGTTTTACATTACTATACCCACTAAAAAGGATTGAATTAAAAAAAAAACCACAAAGCCAGCCTAGAATAGATGCCTAAAAAAGATGGAAACAAGATCCCCTACGTATAATTATTACCTATATCATGTAGTCGGAGGTACTTTACTAAGTGCATCGAGACTCATTAATAGCTCAGCAAGATATTTTATATTCCAAGTATAATCTTAACTTTGTGCATTTTGTGATCTTACCTAATAACTGTCAAAAAAAAAAAAAAAAAAAAAAAAAAAAAAAAAAAAAAAAAAAAAAAAAAACCCTTCCCCACCCCTTTGTAAGAAAAAATAAGCCATGGTGGACCCCCCTCACCCCCTAAATCGTTTTACGTAATAAATGTATGGCGCCGTATGAGATTAAATATAAAAATACATGTTTAATGGGAAAGTTAACTCCAAGTAGGTATGTACCAACCTACTTTTATTATTCGAGTTACACAAAGTGATCTTATCAACGTCTATCTGTAGTGAAAGCAAGTTGACAATCAAATCTGCATTGAATAAAGTACTGCGACCAATAGGTACCTACAGCACAGAATGCATTTATAAATGTACATTCACTTCACAAAAATATCACAGTGAATTATTGCTTTGAGGAATTAGGTAGACATTTAACTGACCTCAGTGAAGGGTTGGTGATTTTGGGATCTTCTCCAAAATTGAGTTTACAACTGGTCGGCTCTAGGGAATGAAGAAATGGAAAATGTCGATATCAAGTCTCAAAATGTGTGTGAACTCATTATGTACCATTTTTGGTTCTTTGTTGTTCGCAAGGACCCCATGTACCTTTATTATTTGAAGAGTTCGCTACACTAAATCAATTCGAAAATAAACTTTAACTAAGAACTCAATGTAACTTGCTATCTACATTATTTTAATAGAAAGCTTACTATTTTTATAAAGTAATTAAATAAATTTTGAATTAATGTGGTTTTTGCGCTTGTGCACGCGAAATTTAAAATCATTCGTGGACCATTTTCCGATTCCTGCGGAGCACTGATGGTTCAGGAACCACTGATTAGGAACCACTGCCCTAGAGTTTAGTCCCCTTGAAAAACTAAGGAGTATGAAACCGCTAATTAATTGATTTAGCTTAATTTTTAGGTTTTTGTAGCTAAAATGGCAAAACGGAACACATATTTTTTAAAATATATTATCTTTATTAATATTATAAATTAGATATATTTCGGGACTTAATCGCGTGCATTATTTAAAGGTACGAACCTTTAACCCTTAAATAAAATTAAATATATAATATATAATTAAACATATATAAATAACTTAACCTTTAAATAAAAGGTTCGTACCTTTAAATAATTCACGCGATTAAGTCCCGAAATATATCTAATATGTATAAAAATCGCGAAAGTTTAAAAACAATCACACTAATATTATAAAGGCGAAAGTTTGTGAGTATGTGAGTGTGTATGTTTGTTACTTCTTCACATCTAAACGTCTGGAGCGATTTTAATAAAATTTGGTGTGGAGTTAGCTGATACCCTGGATTAACATATAGGCTAATAAACCGCGGGTAACACCGCGGGGCACAGCTAGTAATATTATAAAGCTGAAGAGTTTGTTTGTTTGAACCTGGTGATCCCGAATTGAAAAATGTTTTTACTGTTGGATAGCCCCTTTATTGAGGAAGGCAATAAACTATATAACATCACACTACGACCAATGGAAATACAGCTAGTCTTCTATGTGCAGGCAGACAGAGTAGAAAAAAGTTACGCAGATGCGCGAATGCCGCATTGTAATACTCTTTTAGTTTACAAAATAAAGTTACAAATAGTTAATGAAACATATGGAAGTATACAATTCAATGAAATTATACCCGTTTAGATGTTTATTGTTATAGCAGTGGGAATTATTAAGGCCGTTTTAGACGTTTATGGAATGATGACACTAATTTTCATTCGTTTGAAGGCAAAGTGTGAAGTGTTATGAATAATGCATGTAGAGAGAAAGGCTTTCAATTGTTTGAAGTTCTATTTATGATATTGCTTCTATCGATCTTAGTTATAAGTTTAAAGTATTCAAATAGACGCTAGATATTTTAGTAACTATTATTAGTACAAGTAGTTTCCAGTCTTTATTAGGTATAAAAAATATCTTGAATTTTTGAGTACTGATTCCATCTACTTAGTTTTATAAATATTATTCTACTGTACGTGTGTATGTCACTGAACTCTTCCTAAACAGCTGGACCGATTTTGTCGATATTTTTTGTGTGTGTTCCGGTGGATTCGAGTATGGTTTAGATTCACAATTGAAACCGATTCACAAAAAAAAATAGGCGATACGAAGTTTGACGGGACAGCTAGCCTAAATATATATGACTGCCTCTGTGCCGGGTGGGAGTGTATCCGATTGCTACGCAAGAGGTCGTGGGTTCGATTCCCACCCAGGATAAAACTTTGTGTGATGAGCACGATGGTTTAATCTGTGGCTGGGTGTTATTTATCTATAATATGTATGTATTTAGAAATATAGATGTATGTTTATCAGTTGTCTGGTTTCCATAGTACAAGCTCTGCTTAGTTTGGGATCAGATAGCGTTGTGTGAGTTGTCCCAAGATATTATTATTATTATATTATATTATATTTTTAGGAGGATTTGAGAAGCTATGTCTTTTGTAGAAGTCACGGCAGCAATTACCGGATGGGCTTAGATTGTCTCAAATTAAATATACTTTGAAGAAGCTGATAAAAAAAAAATTGAAATGCAAAAACTGAAAAATGTCCGACAATTTAGTATTTTTGTTTGCATATTATTGTGATAGCACAACTCTATTTTGCTTGCAAAATGTAATTCCACATGGAGAGTGTAGTTAGGTAAAATGAAGAAAAAAAAATCAGCTGTACATCGCGTTTTGCGGTTTTATTGTAAAATATCACTGGCGTAAATCTCTATTTTAAAATTTTATTGTGAAGTAGCTATGTCATTAAAAAACTGGCCTGGCTCAACTTATTAGCGCTTCCAAAGCTAAAACCAGCGCTAACTGTTTTTTGTGCACTTTTGGGGAGCTATCTAACTTTATCCAAAAATAAATATCAAGTAATAAAAATACATTAAATTTCTACATAATTTTGACTCCAAAATGGTGGATTTTTTTTTGTTAAAGGAGTATAATGTTTATTTAATCTCCTCACAACTAAACCACAGAAATGAGATATAATTATTGATAAAATGCATCTAGTCGTTAAGTACCATTTTTTTTTGATTTGCTACTTACACTTTTGGATAGGCAATTTAATAAAAAACATAATGCTAGAAACATTTGTTCAAACGAACAAAATTTTATTTTATAAAGATTTTATTCCAAAAACTGAGCGCATTCGCTACGGTGCGGCGAAGGGGAACGAATGCTCAAGTTTATTTGGTCAGGGTACGGCCTTAATTTTTGTCTATTTGTTTGTGTATTCGGAGTTGAGGTTATGAGTTTGGGCACATTAATAAAATAAATATAACAATACCTATTTATAATTAATGAACAATAAGTTTGAATCTAGTCATACATATTTTCCTCCACTGGCCTACAATGAAACATTATCTTGTTATGACAATTTACATTAAAATAAAAATAAAATAAAAATAAAAATACATTGTATTTCCTCATTGTAAGTACAACTTGAATACTCAAATGACGGTAAGACGGTAAATAAAACGTAACAAGTACCTAAGTGCGGAAGTATCTGAAGGTTTTGAATCGAAAAAAGACGGGTCACCACGTAAATTTTCTTTATTTAATAATAAAACCAATCATTGCATAAATTTATGTAAGTATTTTATTTCCACAAGACTGACGTTAAAACTTAATGAAGCAGTAAGCGTGATGTGCAAATGACCTAATTCCAAGAAGGTATATTTTTTTTTTATTTTTTTACTTTATTTGGGTTCACAAACAGTGACACAATACAGTTGTTATACCTAGTAATATGTACATGATAAAGATGATTGTGCCACCAACATCGTTGACCACAGATACATCAATGAAATAAATTTGAATTTGAGAAGTGGTGGTCAAAGAAAACATACTTAACAGTTACATTTTACACATTACAGTTAAATAAACAAATCGAAATCAAAATAAAAAATAAAATAAAAAACAAAAACTACAGTACAGTTATCTATAAGTTAGCTAAGTTAAGTTATAATAAGGTTTAATAAAAAAAAAAACCAAAGAGGTCGAAGATTTGTTTCTGTTGTTGTTTTGATAAACAACGTACTTTTGAAGAGCAATACAAGTAGCAGTAACACGTAAAGAGTCTATTTAAAAAAAAAAAACTAGTTTCATAATTGGCAACGGTAACCAACTAACTGCCTGATAGGTAATGTTGTAACTATCATGTTTAACTAGTCGAAGACTGGTTAAGTGTCGGATTGATTAATTAATTGATTTATTTACGTACATCGTTATTAATGTAATATATAGTTTATTTATAGTATCATAATATGATTTATGATCTATTAGCACTTACTTTTAATACCGTACATAAATTTTTCAATATAATTTGCTGTAAAGTAAAAAGAAAGAATAAGCTATTTAATTTAAGGTAATCTTAACTACGAATATTTGTTCTTTGTCATTCATACTATTTTCAAAATAGAATAGAAGAAGACATAACATTAAAAAGGGGTTACAAATTATTTTTAAGTCATTTGTGTCATTGTATTTTCTATAGCCACGGAAAATATTAGTACAACCGTAGTGTATAACTAATATATGTTTAGGTATATATATTTGTTACACATGAGGAACAATGATCCATAAATCATCATTTTTTTCTGTCCTATCTATTTTTGCATTTTCGATTGTTTAGTTTGTGATCATTGAATTATACAAGCAACTGGCGTGTATTCGCGTGTATAATAAAATTATTACTTATTAGTCTGTCAGGTCTTAACACATTTCTGAAATTGCTGTGTTGCCTAACTTTACATCTAATATATTTAATAATCTTATTTAGGATACTAAAGGCAATTCCTGAAACTATACATGTAGGTATGCTAAAAAAATGTATTAATCCATAACGTAAAGTGGCGGTAGCCTAATGGCAAAGCATCAGACTCGCAATCGTGAGGTCACGGGTTCGAATCCTACCCATTATACTACCGACGTGAACCCACTCCTAACAGATTGCTAGTAATGTGGGACCCAATCCCACATTGCTAGTTACCTTTCCATAAAAAATTAAAAAAATCCTTACCGTTTCCATTCATGGCTTTGAGTTCCTTTGGCTTATCGATGTGTATCACTGGAATATCAGCATCAGCTGTATCTTGGGTAAATGCGATAGTATTATCGATATCGGTGTCGATATCTATCACCGTAACTTCACTATTCGTCTCACTCGCGTGTTGCCCCGTCGACTCCGGCATTTCAACTAACTTCAACAAACGACTGTTTACAACACTGGCTGAATGCTTTGTTGCCTTTGCCTGAAATTATGACTACTTGTTTCTGTTTTTTTCACGAGTCTATTATTATCTATCGCTGCGAGTCGTTTTGACGTCGAACTCTCATTAATGGCGTATACTCAATTAATTATTGATAATACCTACTCGTAATTATCATAAGATAATGTTGTTTCATCTGTATCTTAAGCACACAGAACACAATATAACATTTAAATGAAGAATAGTTATTAAATGCCGCTTAAAACATTTTTTTTTAAATTTTGGTAATATTTTTGAATTGATGGTTACTCTAGCCGTGCACTTAATGAGTTTCAAGTGATTTTGTTATTGTAATAGGACAATAAATAGAGGAAAATAGTAATTCTTTCCTCAAATGTATCGTCTTAATGACACCACAAGTAAGAACTGACCAGTGGTTGTTTCACAGCTGTTGTATCGCGCAATATTGGATAATAACGCGTAATAAGCTATTAGAATGACTAGGGTTGTCAATTACAGTTTTCGTGCGTTTTATTATGAAAAATATATTTTATTGCGTATGTAGAAGAACAACAAAGAAACATAATATTGTTAGCTTCATCAGCTAAGGTAAATTGCTTAAGTTAAGAGTGGGTTCACGTCGGTACTATGATGAATTTAGTTGTTAGTCGGATAGCATTCGAATCCTCGACTTCTCAATTTCAAATCCGGTTTCTAAACCACTACTTTGTTCATTCGGTTTCCAGACTAATTATGTTTTTACATCCTAAATTACAAATATTCTGCAAAAAATATCTTAGTGACAGTCAAAACCAGACAAAAGAACAAAAAAATGGATACCGTTGCGTAGCTTTCATACCCTAACAGCATAAATAAACAATTATGATGATCACCAAAAATAAAACAGGAAAAAATAAAAGTAAACAATTAAACATATTGACCTACCTTACAGTAAACATTGTACGAGTACAAGTACTTGCATGTCAATAAATATTATACCTAATATCGTATTTTCACCTGGTATTATTAACAAGTACTGCTAAATATCACGACGATACTACGATGGCAAGGTTTATTAAATACTTAACGAAGTTTTGAAGTAGGTACAGCTGGAATTATTTACTAACTAACATCAGTCATCCATCACCATCACTAACAAATCACGCTTCAAGCTAATAGGTCACATCTATAGCGTAAGTTAAATTTGAGCTAAGAAAACATAAATAAAAACCGGTTAAGAGCAACTCAGACCATGCTCAGTGTAGGGTTCCGTAGCCATTACTTTAAAGAAATGATCAAACTAAATTAACAAAAAAATATGGTGTGAAAAAAGTGCCACAGCAAAAACCATATCATAATTATGGCACTTAAATATTCTTTTGTTGAGAAGCGCACTTTATTAGCAATAACTCAGGTATCTTTGGTTTTTTTGAAAATAATTTTAGTTGAAAGTATTTAATAAGCGTTACCTATGTAATTTTTAACAGTTACACCGATAAGAAACCGAAATTTGCATAAAATATATGCAACTTTCGGAGCGATTATTTCACATAATTAAAATTGTTACTTAGAAACAAGAACTGTCGAATAATGTGCCACACGTTGATGATTGTTAATTTTTTTTTTAAGAATTTGTTACCTACATGTATGAAGTGAAAAGGAATATATAGGTATTTTTGTTATTTAACAACTAAATTAAGTAGCAGTATAGCTGCTACTTAATTTAGTTGACACCTATATTCCAAACTTCATCGCGTAGTTTTGAGTAATTTTGACCACGGAACCCTAAAAAATGACCATGAATTTTATTTTCTGCATACGGACACATAGCAAAATATTTGACAGCTGATTTGTTAATTTCTGCTTAGACAGGCATTTCAAAAACCAGGCATTAATATGTTGAATCTTTGTTTATTTGTTTGTTGTAGAAGATATCTGTAAATACTGAGTAGTGTTTTTATGAAGTAACCACCAGAGCCATAGCATACAGCAAGTAAGTTAGGGATGTTGACAGTCAAGTCAAATCAGTCTCTTTTTACCCGATTGTAAGAAAGGGTTATGTTTTTCGCGCGTATCTTGTGTGTATGTATGTATGTAGTTAGCAACCATTCTTTTTTCAATTGTCAATAGCTGTGATAAAAGTAAGTTGTTACATTATACAACTACTCAAAAGTATTAAATAAAAAAATAAATTTAAAAAATAAAGAAACCCGCCTGCACAAAAAAGGCGGAAACAAGATCCTCTACCTAATTTTATAATTTCATGCAGTCGGAGGCACTTCACTAGGTTCATTAATGCCTCCGACTTTTTTTTATTATAAAATGTCAAAACGGCAAGCTCTATAGAAATGTCTATGGAATAACAATCTGTGACGTCATATGTTCCTATCGTCAAATCATTACTTTTAGAAACAACATGTTAAATTGTAAAATAGCACTTAATTTCTGAGCATTTTAAGATATACTATTACCTGATTAGTATAAAATAACTTACTTAATTTGTAGTCAACTATCCAATTATACAAATTAATTGGGATAATAATTGCGGGCAGCCCTCGTCATGTGGTGACTTGTTTATAAAACTGTTAACACAAACAAAACTACAAATACAGCAGATCTCCTAAACATGAGACTTGAACACTCATTGTTTAAAATGCTTCTGTTCTTGACAATATTGCCAACACTGACTGTGTGATGTATGATCTGAGTTAAAAAAACAGGGCAAGTGCATATCGGGCCACGCCCAATATAGGGTTCCGTAGTCCACTTCCCCCATCCGAATTATAAGAGATTGGGTTTTCTGTTGTTTTTGTTTCATACTTACAACGTAATATTTACTTAATAATATTTTCCAATGGGATTTTGTCCGAAAATTTTGTTACTTGTCATTTGATCAGCTGTTACTCGTAAACTTGTAAAGCCTACTTGGCTGTGATAGTTTTTCTTTTAATTTCACTATATATGCAACTACCGTGATTCTTTTCATATACCTAACATCAACCTTTTAGCTGGCAGGTGAGGGATACTTGACTTTAACAAAACATTGCACTTTAAGGTTTAAATGTTTTGGTTGAAGGGTACTGTAGCAACTGAAATTACTGGGCAAATGAGTCTTACGAGCTAATGTATCAAATAAAAAAAATAAATTATTAAAAAAATATATATATATTTTTATAATTTATTTTTAATACTTTTCTCTCTCTAGTAGTTGTAGGATGTAATCGATGTAACAACTTACTTTTATCACAACTATTGTCAAGTATTCAAAATTGAAAGTTTTTTCTTTTTTAGTAAAATAATCATAATCATGTTATACCTTTTTGAAATGCTTAATATGAACCCTTTAATTTGATACCCATATTGCAATATTCAAAACAACTTTTTTTTTCACATCTCTTTATTTTGACATCTCACAGCCTGTTTGTTTTATTTCAAACGTCACATATTTAAAAACACTGGTTCGATTTAGACGAATCTAACGATTTCTTATTGTATAAATTCGTTCAGTGGATTGTGAGATATCAGGTAATAAAGAATATTACATACATACAAACAAGATACGCGCGAAAAACATAACCCTTCTTTACAGTCGGGTAAAAAGAGGGCAGTAGGTCCCATATTACTAGCAATTCTGTTATCCCCTCCAGCTAAGCTCAATGGCTTGTGTTAGGACTCTTAGGAGTACGTTCAAGTCGGTACTTTAATGGGTAGGATTCGAATCCGCGATCTCACGATTGCGAGTCCGATACCTTAGCCATTAAGCTACTGCCGCTTCTATTTGGGTGATACTGACACTATTATGGGATAGCGTGACGATAACGTGAACAGATCACGAGAGTGGCCGTGATTCGTTTCTTCATTTACGGCGTGTCTTAATAATCTATCTGTCTATGGATTTAGCTACTAGAGGTAGGATTTAAACATATTTTGTATTGAGCTTATGTCAAATATATACTTCTAGTGGCCATTTATAGATAGATTATTGAGACCGGCCGTTAGGTAGTGGTATAAAATAAAATTCTTTGAACCAGTAATGTCAATTCAGATGACGTTTGACATCTCATATCACTATCCAAAACATTGAGGTCCCTTTGGTGGCAAATTAATTGGTTTATTTATATTACGTGATATTTAGCCTCATCCTAAGAGCTATATCTGAATTAAATGCTAAAATTGGCCGAGAGTGTTTTCATGCAAAGCTTTTTTTTTTAAACATCGATGCACATTTTGTAGTCAAACTTTTCATCCTATAATATTTTAGCAGACACTTCGGCCTTCACCAAACGCACGTCGATCAATTTACTTTATAACCACTTATTTTATAAGTTTAGTCAATTACTGTATTAGGTATTCTAAACTAACGTATAATAAACTAGTGGGTGGCGTAGGAGCGGTCGTTGTGGCGATCCCTATAGTGGAACATAACAGTGGAACGAACAGTCCGAAATCCTTTTTTCGGCGGTGGACGGCTTTCGGCTGAAACGAACGAAAGAACGAAATGAACTAGTTTAATGATTGGTTTTGACTCGCGTTCTTTTACTTTTTCTGTCCCACATTTCATACAAGTGTACAATTTACCTACACATTTATTTCTTAATTAGCTGTCCCGCGCAACTTCGTCTGCTTAAATGTTCCTCGTTACTGGACCAGTAGTTCCTGAGATTACCACGTTCAAACAAACAAACTCTTATATATTATTATATTAGTATTAGGTTTATAATATTAGTATAGATACTAGGGATCGCCTAGTGGTCTAAGTTAGACCATAGAAAGCTGAGAAGTTTGTTTGCTTAAACGCGGCAATCTCAGGAATTACTGATCTGAATCTTTTTCTGCTGGGTAACCCATTTATCGAGGAATCCTTCCTCGATAAATGGGCTACCCAACAGAAAAATATTTTTTTCAATTCGGATCAGTAGTTCCTGAAATTACCACGTTCAAACAAACAAACTCTTCAGGTTTATAATATTAGTATAGATATTATACAGATTATTACCAACCCTAGCAGAGCCACAAGCTGTGAAACTGTACGACGGTTAATTGTACCAGGAATAAGGAACTGGCGTTATGGTGTATGTATGTAGTATGTACCACTGCGACTGGTTATGCGAAAGTTGCGTAATGTTAGAAATTGAGCGTGTCCAACGGTGTCTCTGTACATTGATTGTTTTTAGATATGACAGTTTTGTGTGATGGTGCAGGTATGGTGTGATGAGGGTGTTAGTACTTACTTCTGACAATAAAATGGCGGATTCTGCAGAGGCGAAGGGTTAAATATTTTCTGAGCGTTAACTCAGATTCCCTTAGCTAATCATAAACTCAAACTCAAACTCAAATTTCTTTATTTCGTAAAATCAGGTTAATGATTATTTGAAAACTTCAAATTAATACATACTAAAAAAATTATAAAATTATGATTGTTTGAAAAAAAAAACAAAATGAGGTTAGGCGGCAGTTCCAAGTGTAAATCTCATGAGAAGAAGCTGCCAAGAAACTCATGTGCCACTCTTTTAAAATCATCAAGTTTTTCTTTACAACAATAAATTTTACTGAATGAACCAGTGTGTTCTATGAACTACTGATCTGACTGATCCGAATTAAAAAAATCTTTCACTGTTGGATAGCTCGTTTATCGAGGAAGGCTATAGGCTATATAACATCACGCTACTACCAATAGGAGCGGAGCAGCAATGAAAAATGTTCCAAAAACGGGGAAAATTTACGCAAGAAGTTGCGCGGAACAGCTAGTGGTTTTATAAGGACTCTTCGCCACTGGGATTCAGGTGGGTGGACTTTTCTCAAAAGTGCTTTTCTTTAATAAAACGTAAGAAAGAAAAATAATTTATTTTTGCCAAACACGAAACACTGAGAAAAAAAACAAGAATAACACCATGGTAACCAAAAATAAATCTTCTATCTATATGTATAAAAAGTGCATGTCGGGCCGCGCACAATGTAGGGTTCCGTAGTCACCACCCTCCTCCATCAGAATATTGCAACTTATGAAATGAGTTTTCTGTTGTTTTTGTTTCATACTTACAACGTTATACCTACATAGTTATAATTTTCATGAAATGAATTTGTAGGAAATTTAGTTACTTATCATTTGATCAGCTGTTACTCGTAAACTTGTAAAGCCTACTTAGCTGTGATAGTTTTCCTTTTAATTTTAGTATATATACTACTACTGTGTTTTATTTTACGTACTCAACAGCAACCATTTAGCTGGCAGGGACGACGACACTTTCAACAAGCTATTTAGGCAATTGCACTTTAAATCTTAATATTTCACAAACGGATCCCTAAATCTAAAAATGGTCTTTCCAACACCTAAACGTCTTTATAAGACCTATTTGACGATACCTCATACGATGGGGTAGATTAGAAAAAAAAATTACACATAGGCATAGATAATATAATACTATACTAGTAATACAGGGGTAAATCTTGAAGAAAATTACAGCCTTCTAGCATTAACAGTCTCTGAGCAAAGCTGCATACGGATCGGACGGATCGCCGGACGGACTTGCAAACGACTTTACCGATTTTATTAATTCTTTTTTTTGTTTTCTAATACTCTGTAGAAGGTCCTTACGTAAAAAAAAAGAAAAGAAAAAAAAAACGATGCGGTACAAAGTTCGCTGGGACAGCTAGTAGGTAATGAGATAAAAACAAAAAGAAGTAAAACATAAACTGAATGCCGGATTCCTCCTTCAAAAATAATTACTAAAAAAATCTTTCATTGTAGACTTGGAATTTGTTTGTGATCCGGGCATTCTCACTAAATATTCTTTGTAAATGACGATGACGAGCGAGCAAACAATGATTTCTTCATTGTTAAGTTGCAAAACTGTTTACAGATGCAGTTGTTCAGGACGGCATCGGTAAGATTTTTCTTATAAACGCAACTTCAAACACATTCTACACAAGCGCGGATCCAAGGAGGGGGCAGGGGGTGTAACAGAGGCAATTGCCCCCCGACTTATGAAGTTTGAAGTGTTCGCCAAACATTTGGTCTGCGGTTGACGAGCAAAACTACTCACACTTGGCCGGTGTTGGGTCAAAGTGAACGTGATCCTGGAGCCTTCATCCACGCCTGATTCTACGACATAGAGCGTAGGCTATCTTCACTCCAAAGAGGATAAGCCTACATAGGGTATGTCCTCTTTGCGCAGTGAAGATAGCTACTATGTAAACATCAAATTAAGTGACATGAAATGCATCCAGAGTACGAACACAAATACCTGCTTTTAATTCATTAGGTACACTTATTTTTTTATTGTGTCTAGTAATCGAACCCAATCCAATATTGAAAACCCTTTTTCGCTTAACCTGACTGCTGTGACCTGCTACTGACGTCAAAGATATATTACTTTTTAATCAAACTGAATAAACAATCACTAAGCATTTCGTGTACGCCAAGGAGACCCTATATCACCAAAATTATTTTCAGCCGTTCTTGAAATGATATTTAGGAACCTAAAATGGACAAAGGGACTAAATATAAATGGTGAAAATCTAAGTCATCTTCGCTTTGCAGACGACATTATTTTGTTTTCGGAACTTTGGAAAGCATGTTGCAACAGCTATCGAATGAAAGTATTAAAGCAGGCCTGTCAATGAACTTAACAAAAACTAAAATAATGTCAAATTCTATAAATATAGAAATAAAAATAAATGACGAGGTAATAGAATATGTACAAGAATATATATATCTTGGACAACTTATATCTCAAGAAGACTGCATGCAAAAGGAAATAGAAAGAAGAATTGCTAATACCTGGAAACGGTTCTGGTCGCTAAGCGAAGTGATGAAAAATAAAGACATGCCTTTAAAACAAAAGTATTTAATATGTGTATTCTTCCATGCTTACTGTACGGGTGTCAAACTTGGGCGTTGACAAAAGAACTATCAAACAAATTAAAAATTGGTCAAAACGGAATAGAGAGAAGTACAATAGGCGTAAAAAGAAAAGACCGAATAAAACTAAAAGACATAAAGAGCAAGACAAACTTTAAGAACGCATACACAACTTACAAACAACTAAAATGGCGATGGTCTGGACATATGATCAGAGAGAAAAAGGAGAAATGGACCAGTTTAATAACTGAATGGTATCCACGAGATGGTAAAAGGAATAGAGGTAGACAGACTAAAAGATGGGAGGACGACATTATAAAAATAGCTGGTACTACATGGACGCGTACAGCAAAGGACAGGACACAGTGGAAATCTTTAGAGGAGGCCTTTGTCGAAGGACAAGCTGCGATACCACAACCACCGTTTGCCGATATTTAATTTAATTTCATAAGGAACTAGTATTTAAGTTTTGGCATGTTTAAGTAATTTGATATAGTTTGTAAAACTAAGAACAGCAATAAAGGCTTTTTATTTTTATTTTATTTATTTTATTTATAAGCATTTCGTAAATATATTTGTAATTTTAAATAGTTTAAATTATTGCGCTGTCTGTACCAAAACCTAATTGAAGTGGGTAGACACTGGAATATATTTTAGGTAGAATACCTACGTGAAAAAAATATTGATTTTAAAACTGTGGGTTTAAGACGTAATAAGTTTTGGGTAAAAATCGGAATAAAATATTTGTGGGATGAAAAGGTGGGTAGAGTACGGAAGCACCCGAACTTCGGGTCCTCATTATACCTATAAAATTGGCTGTCGTAGGACTTTTATGATAAGACTAGCTGTCCCGCGCAACTTCGTATGCGTAAATTTTCCCCGTTTTTGCAACATTTCACGTCGCTACTCCGCTCCTATTAGTCGTAGCGCGATGTTATATAGCCTATAGCCTTCCTCGATAAATGGGCAATCCAACAAAAAAAGATTTTTTCAAATCGGACCAGTAGTTCCTGAGATTAGCGCGTTTAAACAAACAAACAAACAAACAAACAAAGCAAACAAACAAACAAACTCTTCCGCTTTATAATATTAGTTTAAATAAGGGAATCTAATATTTAAAACCGGGCAAGTGCATGTCGGGCCATGCACAATGTAGGGTTCCGTAGTCCCCCCCACCATCTGAATGGTGCGGCATAAGTAGTGGGTTTTCTGTTGTTTTTGTTTCATACTTACAACGTTAAACCTACTTAATAATAATTTACAATGGAATTTATACGAAAATTATTTATACAAACACTCCACGTGATAACGTACGTGACCAAAATGCAAATCGAAACTTAATTGCGACTGAACTGCAACTGCACTGCTTTAAATACGTGAATTGACCTGCTGATCCCAAACTAAGCAGAGTTTGTACTATAGAAACCTAACAACAGATACACATACTTATATATTTCTAAACACATACATATTATAGATAAATAACACCCAGACACAGAATAAACCACCGTGCTCATCACACAAAGTTTTATACTGGGTGGGGATCGAACCCACGAGCTCCGGCTTAGCAGTCAGGGTCACTAACCACTAGCTAGACGAACAGACCAGTCAATTGTTTCCCTTATCAATATTCTAATTGATTAATCCACTTTTGTATGTAAATTATCAGTCGTGTCATCTGTAATTAAGCTGTTATCTGTAATTATAGTGAAGACTATAATTTGGTTATTTCTTGAAGGGAAAATAACGAATAATAACAGAGGCGGTACGTAGTCAGAATTGGTCTTTGTTTGGCTTTTAATTACTGTACTATTAAGTTATTGTCACAGAAATAAATGTAAATATAATTGTATTAATGTAGGTATTGAACATACTAACATTTCAACTTTCTCGTTGCATGATTATAACTATTTATTATACGGGAATTAACGCGCATTAATTACCTTAAAATTGCTTGACGTTTCGATCAGGTTAAAACATGGATACAATCAGTGTAGTGTGCATTGACCCTAACATTTTGTAAAACAAAAAAGCGAGGGTAGGTGAAGATTTATCGGCCTTACGGAATCTTAACATTGCTACGACAGTCCGCTTGTGACCACGGCCGGTGCAACTTGATCGCAACGTCAAGTAATTTTAAGGTAAATAATGTGCGTTAATTCCCGTATAATAAATAAATATTGAACATATTCCAATTTAAGTTTAATAACTTGGCGATTCTGTCTGAAGATCACAGAAATCGATTCATTAATCGTGAAGAATCGATTTGAAATTGTAAAAATATTAACTTGCAAAACTTACTTTAAACACAGATAATTATAATACTATACTAGTATAACTACGTGATAAATCGATAAGAACCTGACTTTATGTAGTTAAAGTGTACAAAAAATACTTATGCGTGTCTGAAATTAGCCGATAAACCGGCTAAATTGAATAAATTAAAAAAAAAAACACGGAAGAATAGGATAAATGACTGTCAAGTCAAATCAGTGTAACCTGTAAAATGACTAGAAATAGTGCAAACTTTGTTAGACCGAGTCTTTGTGCAATATGATAATAAATTCTTCATACTGGCAGATATTGAAGAAAGGCAGAAAAATACGAAGAAAAAGAATCGACTAGTAACAATTGATTAGAAACTGGGAATGTCAAATTGTTGAAGAATAGGTGAAATGTTAATAAGTGGATGACGAGGTCTCGATCATGTATGTACATAATGAACTCTTATTAAACATTTGTGGTTTGTTCGAGCTGTTCTAGGCTTTACTTTTAATTAATGAAAGATAGAAAGGTGAGGAAATGACAGTCTTAGGTCCTTTTCACACTTGCGGTTTCCATCTGGACGCCCCCGGGTAGTCGGCGACCGGGTATCTGGCGTGAAGTGTATGACGATGTACGGTAGCTTTCACACATTTCGGTGTCTGTTCGTTCCGGTCGCAATACATTCGGCGCTGATTGAAACCCGACCGAAATGAGTCGTTATTTGAATATTATTCTTTAAAAAAATATTTTATAGCCAAGTGTAATTCATTGTGTTAAACATAAATTTATACCTAGTGTTATATACTTTAGGTAATAAATATTTGTGTTCGTTTGGGTCAAAGTTCTCGTTTTATTCCTACACTAGCTGTTGCTCGCGCCTTCATGGTTCAACCGCTTGGATGATTTTACCCTCTCGAGGGTTATTTTTCCTAAAACGCTGAAACACGTGTTGCTTTATTTCTAACCAACAAGTCAAATTTCATACATTAAACTTTAAAACTGACGGAGTTCCATACAAACTTGCTACCCTTATTTTACCCTCGTAGGGGTTAATTTTCCTAAAAACTATGAAATACGTATTTCTTTATCTTAAACTAAAAAGTTAAATACAATAATTTCCACATCTAACTTCAAAACTGATGGAGTTTCATACAATCTTGCAACCCTTATTTAACATCCTTAGGGGACGAATTTCCAAAAATCCTTTCTTGAGGCATTAACTGGTAAATTTTCAGATTTGTAGCCCTATCGGTTTAGGCTCTGCGTTGATAAATCAGTCAGGATAAAAGATTAAATGTGTATTGAATTAGATCCCGACTACCCTTACTAAAGAGCTAATCGCTATTGTACTTTGCAAAGGATACTGAATTTAATTGAGAAATTTCTCGACACAAATAAATAAATCTCTATTGTCCATTTTTTTTTGTGACAGATTTCAATACACCCATTTCATTATATCTACTGACACTTAACCCAGCAGACATTGAAATTCCCTCAACTCATTTTAACTTCTGGTGGAAACTCACCTTCTTTACCCCTAAATAAAGAGACGAGCAAATTGTGAGTCTGATTGTCAAAACAGTATCAGTGCCACCCAAATATATGTTTGGCAAAAATCAAATTATCACCGGGGTCCTCATTTCAGACAATATTTAGACTCAACGGATATTTCACTGTGCCTACAGTGAAGAGTCTCTACGTTTCCTAAGGAGACTCTATCAATCAATCAATCAGAATGTACCGGTCCACTGCTGGACGCCTTCCGCATCTAATTAATTTCAACGGCTTTCTTAAGGTCGTCGGTCCATCTGGGGATCGTCCTACCTTACGTTTACCGAGTAGCGGTCCGAACCCTAGGATTCGTTTACTCCATTGGCAAATGTGGCCAGCCCATTGCAACTTCAGCGTACTTAACCTGCGTTCTATGTCGCTAACTTTGGTTCTTTGTCGGATGACCTCGTTGCCAATTTTAACCTTCAAAGAGGCTTCAAGCATAGCTCGCTTCATAGCCCGCTGCGCGACTTTGAATTTGTGGACCGTACGTACCCACATCTCGGCACCGTAGGTCATAACACATATACACATATCAACCCATATGATGGCCCACTGCTGGGCACGGGTCTCCCCAGTAGAACCTACTGGTATGTAGATCCTGGGGGTAATTGCCATAATCGCCACGCTTGGCGAGCGGGTTGGCGATCGCAGTAAGGCTTTAAGTACGCAGAGGACGCTGCTGCCCGTCCTCCGGGGTGAAATCCCTTAGTCGCCTTAACGACACCCACGGGAAGAGATGGGGTGGTACTATTAGAAGGAGGAGAAAACTCTGTTTCCTAACCATTAAAATAAGAAAAAGTTACCCGAGCTATTTTAATTTATTTCTATAGTAATTATGGAGCTGTCACTCGTCTTCATCACATTATATATTTATCACAATATGTATAATCACACGTGAACGTATTATAATGCCTTCACCGTGCCTCATAACGAGGTGAACCATAGATCGATCAATTGAAGGGCTACTTCTAGGTTTCCGGCAAGGCTAGTGTTCCTTTCCAGACTTGTTACTCGTCCATGAATAAATACATAGGTTTTTAGGGTTCCGTAGTAAACAAGGAATCCTAAAAACCAAGCTTAGAGTCTTATAGTACCTACTGCTGTAATTTGGCATGGATGTAAGTATTTCAAAAGAGGTTTTGCCTAAAAGCAAGCTATTTCAATATTTAGGTACATTCCAAAACAACAATGGATGTTTTGTACTATATCAACGATTCTACATCAACTCTATTAATTTAAATATCATTTATCATTATAATTGTCGGACATTTGGCAATCTAATCATTAAAGTGACATTACTGTTGCTCGTGTTCACAAATCACGTTTTTAAACCGAACGGGTTTTGTTCCTTTGTGTCTGTTATGTTGTCACTGGTTTGGCCTAAGAAAATAAAAATAAGTAACTACTAACGGCCTCATCAGTCCCAATCTCAATTTCATTTTGTAGTAGGGAAACTAAGAAGATCCAAAAGGTTTTCGCGACAGCACAAATGTTTGTTTCGCTACTACAGTCACTTAATTTATCAGACAGTTACTTAACTGTAGACTTAATAAACTTATTCATTAATTAGCAGTAATTTGGCCAATATTGAAGCACATATCGTTTTTACATTGTAAGTGGATGATCCTACTACGTTGTGCCCATTGATGATGATTTGATGCTATATCCAATCTTTTGATATTTTTATCTCTTGTTTTTGCATCAGTCCTCTAATATGGTGTATAATTTAATAGTGGCAACACCTTACCTGCATAAACGGTTTTTAAACAAAGAAACATTGTAAACATTGGCATTTATAAAAGAGTGGCCGCGAGTTTTTATTGCCTGTTCTTTTCTCGGGCTTTACCTATTGTTTGCGAACAGGCATTACATGTACATGTGAGGCATAACTGCCTCTGTGGCGCGGTGGGAGTATATCCGACTGCTACGCAAGAGGTCGTGGGTTCGATCCCCACCCAGGATAAAACTTTGTGTGATGAGCATGATGGTTTATTCTGTGTCTGGGTGTTATTTATCTATAATATGTATATATTCAGAAATATATAAGTATGTTTATCAGTTGTCTGGTTGCCATAGTACAAGCTATGCTTAGTTTGGGATCAGATAGCTTTGTGTGAGTTGTCCCAAGATATTTTTATTGTTATGTAGAATCGACAATTCACAAGAGTAGTATTTTGCTTTATTAAAATATATATATTACGGGTCTTAATCGCGTGAATAATTGAAGGTAAAATACCTTGTTTATTGCCGGACGTTTCGACCGTATTGCAACGGCCGTGGTCACGGGAAGGGATATATATTTTAATAATGTGTACAAATCGCGAAAGTTTATCAACATTTATAGTATTTTGCTTCCTAAGTTAATAATTTTTTTTTATTATTATTATTACAAGTTATTTGGATCGGTTGTAAGTTGGTGCCACTGAATGCGACATCAAGTAGCAGCCACTCGAACGCTAAGTGTGGGGTTAACTCTACATAAGTTATTAAAATCGGACATAAGTTGCTGCACACTCGGCTACAAACCGCCACTAATCACAACCTCAAGTAGCAAAGCATTGCTATGGAACTCAGTTTGTGGCTTGAAAGCGAGCACACCTCTAAACCCTACAAATTGTATGAGAAATATTTTCCACAAATTGTGGCGCTTACTAGTACTTTTTCGGCTTTTAATCGATGTATGAGTGTAACACACAAATGCGATCTGCCAGTTTTTCGCCGATCGTTAAAGCTAGGATTTCCCTTCATACGGGTTTTCCAAGTTTTTGTTCTAGTTTCCCCATCTCTTCCCGTGGGTGTCGTCAAGGCGACTAAGGGATTTCACACCGGAAGACGGGCAGCAGCGTCCTCTGCGTACTTAAAGCCTTACTGCGATCGCCAACCCGCTCGCCAAGCGTGGCGATTATGGCAATTACCCCCAGGATCTACATACCAGTAGATTCTACTGGGGAGACCCGTGCCCAGCAGTGGGCCATCATATGGGTTAATATATATATGTTCTAGTTTAAATAGCGTTTGGGGAGAGCCAGGCATAAATTTGTCGTCTGGGTATTTAACATTAACAAACCAATGTGCCAGTCGTGCTGATGATGGCGTCGACAGACTCGACGGGCATCAGCGCGAGCAGCGCGACTCGCGCTCGCGCCTGCGCTGCGTATGTCTCCCTAAAGAGCTCTAAAATCCATAAAAATCGATCAGTTAAACCAATCGATTTAGTTAAACCTGGAGTTTTAACATCAGCCTCAGTAGCGCAGTAGGAGTGGATAAGTCTATCGAGCTGCTGCGTAAAAAGTCGTGGGTTAGATTTGCACACCCGTCAAACCTTTCATTATTGTACTTTTTATTTTATGAATTTATTAATAAGTATGAATATTTGTTCCGAGTGTTGGTCTATATTTGTAAAGTTTCCAAGACACGTATGTAGATCAGGAGTCGTCTTTATAAACGAGCATTAAGATGTAAAACTTTATTTTTATAAAAGACTAGCTGTCCCGGCGAACTTCGTATCGACTCTTTTTTTTGTGAATCGAACTCAATTGTGAATCTAAACCATCCTCGAATACCCTTGAACTTACACAAAAATTTCATCAAAATCGGTCCAGCCGTCTAGGAGGAGTTCAGTGACATACACACGCACACAAGAAATATATATATAAAGATAACTAGCAATGTGGGATTGGATTCCATATTACTAGCAATCTTGTTAATCCCTCCAGCTAAGCTCAAAGGTTTGTCTAGGAGAGTTCACGTCGTCAGGGTAATGGGTAGGATTCGAACCCGTGACCTCACAATTGCGAACCAATGCCTTAGTCATTAGGCTACTACCACTTCAAATTTCTTGTGAAACAAAATTCTTATATTAAGGAAACAACACGTGTTCAAAGATCAATTTAAAAGGGACAATAATTAATTAATTACTTAAACGATTACTCAAAGTGTTATTTAATTGAATAGTATATACGTACGTGAGATAGGTAGACATAGCTACCTAATGCGTATAAGATATATGTGGGTAAGTAGGTACAGCTCTAACCACTAACTAAGCTATTAATTTAATTGCTGCGTTCAAATGTAAACTGGGCCATTGGGGCATCACTTAATTACATGATTGCTGTCACTTCCACCGTCATGCAAGTGACTCAACAAACAACATACCCCTCCCCCCAGAAAAAATGAGTCTGGGTACCCACACTCATCATCATCATTATCATCAGCCCTGTCCACTGCTGGACATACGCCTCTCCTATTTTACATCACAGCACCCGGTCCTCCGCCTCATTCAGTCCATCCCAGCGACTTTCTTTAGGTCTGTCCATCTGGCGGAGGGCCGTTCTACCTTACCTTTACATGTCGCGGTCTCCACTCTAGGACTCATTTGCCCCAAGGGCTAATTATCCTTCGGCAGATGTCAAACCTAACCTGCCTAATTAATACCTATCTGTCATTTTGTATCTAGGATAGCATAGAGTTCGGGACAACTTTCCTGAGTAGGCTCGCTGCCGTCGCTGAGCGCAGCCGAATTCCGCCAGTGTCTTTAATGTATTGTATTAAAAAAAGATTATGCTAGCAATATGTGCGCGTCACTAGCAATCTTGTTATCTCCTCAAGGTAAGCTAAATTGCCTGTGTTAGGAGTGGGTTCACGTCGGTAGTATTATGGACTTATAGTAATTTTTATAGGCATTTCTTGCCAATTACTTAATTAATACAATAATTGGGTATTTGAATGTCAAGTCAAATCAGTATCTTTTTTATAAAATGTCAAAACGATTCGTTCTGTAGAGATTTGTATGCAATTTAACATTGTGACGTCATTATGTTCTGGTTTCAAATGATTTACTTTTAGTATTTATTTTGATAATTATAAATACTAAAACATATTAAATTATGCACAAATATATATTTTTAAGATCATTTAAAGGCATATTATTACTTGGTAAGTGCAAAATAATTTATTGTCATTGATTGATTTGACATCCAAATACCTAATTGCATTTTTGAAAAATATAAAATTTTTAAGTCGAGACCCAGGAATCGTACTCGAGACTTCCGTAGCCAAACCGGGGCCGGAATAGAACCTATCTGGACTATGTTACTAGACTTATTTTTTTTTCTTTCTTTCAATCTTAAAAAAAATGCAATTTTTGTAATATAGACTTAGTTTATACTGGGCATATTTGTAATATTACTTATCGATATTGCTCGACTTTTGGACACCTCGTCACCAGGTCACGCATACACTGATATATCAAAAATCATCATACGTCAATGAGCTCTTTGTTCGTCTATACTCTAGTATATCCTAACTCTATGGGTAGTATTTATTATGGGTAGGATTCGATCCCGATAGCTCTCGATTGCGAGTTAGGATATGATTTGAGAGGTTAACAGGATTGCTAATGATGTGGGGCCAACAATCCCACATTGCATCTTTAAAAAAGTGCATTTTATTACTATAATTAAATATTTTACTGATTAAAGAATATGAACCATAATTACATAAAGTACTTACCTACGTCACAAAACAGGTCTAAATTAACATAATTAAATTTGGCGATTTTGCTAAAGTGAGCTGGAAGTAGAAGTCATTATGAATTTATCATTTACAAGATAAAAACCACAAAACATTAAAAATTAAAAAAAATGTACCCAGTACCTACGTGATTTTGTATGCGGAAGACGGAAGAATACTGTTCACCATAGACTTATAATCCCATAGAATATAATAATCTATACTAATATTATAAAGCTAAAGAGTTTGTTTGTTTGAAAGCGATAATCATAAGAAGTACTGGTCCGTGTTGAAAATTTATTTTACTGTTGGACAGCCTATTTATCGGGGAAGGCTATAGGCTGTACAAGATCACGCTACGACCAATAGGAGCGGAGCAGCAATGAGAAATGTTGCAAAAACGGGGAAAATTTACGCAGACGAAGTTGCGCGGGACAGCTAGTATACTTACAAAAATCTCGTGTCACTCCTTCGAAACAGCTCCACTGAATTAATGATTTTTTTGTAGAGTTGGTAGGTATGAGAATAGGACGACTTGTAAAAATGGCGGCAAACTAACATGTCGCTATTTATTTATCGAGGAAGGCTATATAGGCTATATAACATCACGCTACGACCAATAGGAGCGAAGCTGCAATGAAAAATGTTGCAAAAACGAGGACAATTGCCGCATACGAAGTTGCGAGAGTCAGATAATATAATTGACGTAGAGACCAGGACTGCGCCTAACCACACAAAATTGACCACTCTCTAGAAAGTTAAAGGCTGCACGAGTTTTTTTTCTCTTTCACGCTTTGCAGTCAATATTTACTTTTTAATTGTAAGGGATGGCACGGCCCAGATCTATACGTCATTGGCTAATACTTATTATTTATATTCTAAGTCTATGGCTACTACTTAGAGTGTAGACTGTTGACGGCGTGTTTGTTAAATTAATGACGAATTGATGGCTAGGTGGCAGGCAGGTCAAACTTTTGAACTTATACAATTCCACACGGGAATAAAAAGTGTTTACGTTAGGTAAGTATTAAATAAGGATGTTACGGAGGTGGTCTTATCGAAACTGAAGTCGGTATCGGAGTTTTTAAATTTGTTTTGTCAGACTCGGAATTGGAGTCGGAGTCGGAGGTGGTGGGCGAAGATAAATATGTTGAGATAAGTCTTAAGATAATAAAATGAATATTGGTCAGTTATTCTTATGTGAATGTGTAAAGAAAAAAATCGCTTATCCGGGACTCGAATCTGCAATCATAGAGAAGCCGTGACAATTTTTCCTTCATTCTTTTTTTTATTAAAGGTATATAAATTAGCTTAAAGTAGCGGCCGCCACACGTTTGGTAGGTACCTGCGATCAAAACGTCCGATTAAAAAGTATCGAAGCCGAAATCAGAGTTGTAAAATCAATCGGAAGTTCCGACTTTTCGGAGTCGGAGTCGAAGTCGAAGGTCCGTAACATCCCTGGTATTAACCATATAGATTGCTTGTCGTTTATTTGATGAGAAATAACTCTATTTGGTATGGATAATTAATGGCTATATCAAACGCCAGAATTAATGAATGTATGACTGTATGTTTTTAGCACGCCTTACAGTCCAAAGGTCATGTCAAATTTCATCATATGAGGTGTTGTTAAATATGACTTTTACCAACTAGTGGGTTATAAGATGGATTAGTCGGCAGACTAATAGGCAACATTGACTAATTTTTTTTAATAAAAGTCTTTCAAGGTCATATAACAATTTTGATGGTTAACAACAACAAAGAGGAATTCTTTGTTGTTGTTAACCATCAAAATTGTGTCACCAAATTTCAACTAATAATGCATTAGGACTTTTAATTCAGGTATGCTACAAAATTGAAACTGAAAAATGTATAATAATTATTAATACGTTAAGTATATAAATGTCCCTAATCAAAATTGACAAAATTGGTAATGAAGGTACTATTTATTTTCGATCAGCTTATTTTAAGCATAGAAATATAAGTAAATTAACATGGCGACTTGCCGGTACATCTTTAATCTCCATTGTAGGAGACACGCCAAGGGAGGACTCAAATTTTAGCGAAGAGGGGAGGGATGGGCTCGAGGCTCTCAACCCGTCTTCGCTTCTGGAACCACCAGTATGTAACACTTACCTAAGCACAGATGTAGCTGGCGGGGACACTTAAATCTAACAAAAACTTGCACTTTAAAGCTTAATATTTCACAAACGAATCCCTAAATCGAAAAATGGTCTTTGCTACCCCCAAGTGTTTTGAAAATACCTATCTAATGACACCCCTAATGATGGGGTAAATGAGAAAAAATATCACATCCCTGCTTACATACCTTTAGGGAAAGCTTTGCCTTACGACTTTATACAGAGGAGTAATCACTTATGCGCGTTTATTTAATTATTTATAAGGTACATTAACAATATACATACATAGCGTTCATATTCTCGCATGCGTTCATAAGTATACTTAGGTATATGTATATAAATAACAAATGTACACAGCGTTCATTTTAGATAAGACAAATACATACATAGGTATGTCTAAGTAGTGCAGAAAATATAAAATTAAATGTGATGTGAAAAAATTGTATTTACAATTATATCACATTTGAAATAAAATAAAATATTTACAACTTAAATGATAACAAAATAAAATTACAAATACAATAATGCCTATAAAAATTACTTCAAAATAAAATTAGAATAAATATTAACAAATTAACTAAGTAAAATCAAATTAAAAAATAAATTAAAATAAATTGAATAAAATTGTGATCAGGCAACTATTGAACCGTGCCTTTAAACCACTGAACCGATTGAGACGATATTTAGTATGGAGATAGTTTGAGTCCCGGGAATAGACTTAGAATAGTTTTTATCACGATAATCGACATCCACGCGGGCGGAGCCGCGGGCGCAAGCTACTATATTATAAGGCTACAATTTTAGGGTTCCGTAGCCAAAATGGCAAAAAAATGGTACCTTATAGTTTCGTCATGTCTGTCTGTCTGTCTGTCCGTATGTCACAGGCATTTTACTCAAAGATTACGCAATGAATATTGATGAAATTTAGTGAAAAGGTGTCTTGTAGTAGCCGTTAGTTAGTTTGAGCTAAATATTAAAATAAATATTTTTAGGGGGGGCACTCCATACATGTAACAGAAGCTGAAAAATAGTTTTTTCAGCAAACATCAACGTATGGAACCTCATTCCACAGGTCTTTAAAAAAACATTTCAAGGTTTCTAATAAGATATAAAATATTAAACAATGTAATGCATGTATACACAATAATTATAATTTGAATTGACTATCATAATAAGTATCATCTGTTTAACTTTAATATTATCTAATTAAACTTTTTTGTTTGAGTGAATATTTTTGGAAATAATCGCTCCGAAAGTTGCATAAATTGTGTCCCCTAAATTTCGAACATGATCGGATATACAGTCATTGAGTTATTGCTGAAAAACAGAGTTTCTCAACAAAAGGGCTTAAGAGCCATAAACATACGCTCTTCTGCTGATGCAATTATTCAAAGCTGCGAAATCCTACACTGAGTAGGTCTGACATGGTCTTGCCCGGTTTTTTACGTAGTTGGATTACAGTTACGTTCGGAACAAGATCTATCCAACGTTAAACTTCCAAAGCTAAATGTTTGTGTACACATATAAATAAAAGGCAATCAGATTTACAGTCGTGTCATCACCATAAAACGATACTTGATGCATGCCATACCTAGATTACCTTGAACGTTCTAGGCTATTAATCATAAATGCATAGGCCATGAATTAAATATGGCGATTATGGTCATATATTGTTTTTATTTATTTCTTTTCTTTATGGCCATTTGAATATTAATTATTAAATAACACTCTGTATTTGTAACGTACTTGAATCTTGGAGGTAATCAGCGAAACTACTTTATTGATTTCGATCAAATTTCGTTTGTAAATACACACATCAAAAGTGTCTAGGGATCAACATATATTTTTGCAATAACTTTTCTCCTGATTGTTTTTTTTTTTTTTATTTCTTTAAGGATTCATCAAATAAAGTGTTTTCGTTTGTCACAGTAACGATAAACCAAGTCACCTTTGCATTAATAAAGAAATTTGCCATTTTCCTAATAAAGGGATTTTTGACATTTGAACCACTAACATTAAAGTTCGAAAAAAAGACTGAAATAACAGTTTTCTTTAAAATTTTATTGGGTAACTTAAACAATTAATAATCCGTGTTTCTACCGCGAACACTAACAACACAAGAACATCGGTTTGGCATACTCAAAATGAGTTCATCCAAATCACGCTGTGGAATGGCCGCCCATGTTCGTTGCAACAACAAAAAAAGGTCTTCTTGCGACTGGATACCCTCCATATTCGGCAGAGCTCTTCTCTGTAGCATATCCCATGCATGCTCAATCGGGTTCAAGTCTGGCGACTGAGCAGGCCAGGGCAGGACATTGATGTTAGCTGCGGCGAGAGTCTGTCTTACAACTCTTGCGGTGTGCGGTCGTGCATTATCATGCATTAACTGAAATAAGGGACCGATTTGCACTTGTAGAGGAACGATGACGTCTGATACAATCGTCTCAGCATAAATTTGAGCGTTGAGGTTGCCTCTGATCCAAATCAACTCAGTTCTTCCGCCGATCCAAATACCCGCCCATACCATGATGGTTCCACCACTATAAGGATGGACTTCCTGGCAGGATTTTAATCGCTGTTGGCGTCCAGGGGTTCTCCAGTGTCGTATACGTCTTGTATCCGGTCTCATACCAAAACGAGACTCATCAGAAAAGCACACGAAACGCCATTGTTCTTCTGCCCAATTTCTGTGTTCAAGAGCCCATTGATATCGAATCCTACGATTGTGCATTGCTATAGGTGGTACCCGTAGCGGTCTTCGGGAATGAAGGTTCACTTCATGCAAGCGGTTTCTGACTGTTTGGTCGCTAATTAAGTTCCCTGAAGAGTGATGAAGCCTCACGGCTAACATCATGGCGGTTATTGTTGGACCTCTTCGAGTTAAGATTTGAATGTATCGGTCTTGTCTCCGTGTGGTGCAGCGATACCGTCCTCCATGGCGCTCAGCCACGGTACCAGTGCTTCGGTAACGTGTCCAAAGTGGACTGATAACACTCTGACTTGTATTCAGAGCTAAAGCCACAGTACGTTGCCGGGAACCAGCTTCTATCATTCCCACGGCTCTGAGCATTTCTTCCCTGCTTAAATGACGTCGCCGCTCCATAATAACGTTGGTTTTAATCAGTAGTAGGGAAACAGTAGCACTAATAATGTCTTCAATGCGTTGTATGTTTTTATAGGGAAAATATTGACAGCTGATTTTCATCTTTTACTCGAATTTGATTCACAGTTCCTGATTCAAATTATGAAATGCACCAAAAAGGATCCATATAAATTTATAAAATCATAAATTTATTACAAAGCCACATCTCAATCTCAAGAAATCCGCATAAAAATGCTTGATCCCTAGACACTTTTGATGTGAGTAGCTTATTTACAATGACAATGCAGGCCAGAAAATTCTTTTGCATGGCAAAACTGAACCCTTATAGTTTAACCATGTCAATCTGTCCGCATCTTTGCTCAAGGATGTCTCCATCGTGTGGGGTATCAATAGATAGGTCTTTTAAAAAACATTGGTTGTTGTAAAGCCCATTTTTCGATTTAGGGATTCTTTAAAGGGAAGCTTTAAAGTGCAATTTTTTGTTAGTGTCATGTGTGTACTAAATCATATTTTTATTTGTTCGTTATTTTTTTTTACGTACTTTAGACTATTGAGAAACTTAAAACAAAAGATTGAATGAAATCGTTAAAAAGTCTATCTCTATCCATACTAATATTATAAATGTGAAAGTAACTCTGTCTGTCTGTCTGTCTGTTACGCTTTCACGCTCAAACAGCTAAACCGATTTAGATGAAATTTAGTATGGAGATAGTTTGAGTCTCGAGGAAGGACATAGGATAGTTTTTATCGCGATAACCGACATCCACGCGGGCGGAGCCGCGGGCGAAAGCTAGTAATCTACACACATCAAAAGTGTCTAGGGATCAAGCATTTTTATGCGGATTTCTTGAGATTGAGATGTGGCTTTGTAATAAATTTATGATTTTATAAATTTATATGGATCCTTTTTGGTGCATTTCATAATTTGAATCAGGAACTGTGAATCAAATTCGAGTAAAAGATGAAAATCAGCTGTCAATATTTTCCCTATAAAAACATACAACGCATTGAAGACATTATTAGTGCTACTGTTTCCCTACTACTGATTAAAACCAACGTTATTATGGAGCGGCGACGTCATTTAAGCAGGGAAGAAATGCTCAGAGCCGTGGGAATGATAGAAGCTGGTTCCCGGCAACGTACTGTGGCTTTAGCTCTGAATACAAGTCAGAGTGTTATCAGTCGACTTTGGACACGTTACCGAAGCACTGGTACCGTGGCTGAGCGCCATGGAGGACGGTATCGCTGCACCACACGGAGACAAGACCGATACATTCAAATCTTAACTCGAAGAGGTCCAACAATAACCGCCATGATGTTAGCCGTGAGGCTTCATCACTCTTCAGGGAACTTAATTAGCGACCAAACAGTCAGAAACCGCTTGCATGAAGTGAACCTTCATTCCCGAAGACCGCTACGGGTACCACCTATAGCAATGCACAATCGTAGGATTCGATATCAATGGGCTCTTGAACACAGAAATTGGGCAGAAGAACAATGGCGTTTCGTGTGCTTTTCTGATGAGTCTCGTTTTGGTATGAGACCGGATACAAGACGTATACGACACTGGAGAACCCCTGGACGCCAACAGCGATTAAAATCCTGCCAGGAAGTCCATCCTTATAGTGGTGGAACCATCATGGTATGGGCGGGTATTTGGATCGGCGGAAGAACTGAGTTGATTTGGATCAGAGGCAACCTCAACGCTCAAATTTATGCTGAGACGATTGTATCAGACGTCATCGTTCCTCTACAAGTGCAAATCGGTCCCTTATTTCAGTTAATGCATGATAATGCACGACCGCACACCGCAAGAGTTGTAAGACAGACTCTCGCCGCAGCTAACATCAATGTCCTGCCCTGGCCTGCTCAGTCGCCAGACTTGAACCCGATTGAGCATGCATGGGATATGCTACAGAGAAGAGCTCTGCCGAGTATGGAGGGTATCCAGTCGCAAGAAGACCTTTTTTTGTTGTTGCAACGAACATGGGCGGCCATTCCACAGCGTGATTTGGATGAACTCATTTTGAGTATGCCAAACCGATGTTCTTGTGTTGTTAGTGTTCGCGGTAGAAACACGGATTATTAATTGTTTAAGTTACCCAATAAAATTTTAAAGAAAACTGTTATTTCAGTCTTTTTTTCGAACTTTAATGTTAGTGGTTCAAATGTCAAAAATCCCTTTATTAGGAAAATGGCAAATTTCTTTATTAATGCAAAGGTGACTTGGTTTATCGTTACTGTGACAAACGAAAACACTTTATTTGATGAATCCTTAAAGAAATAAAAAAAAAAAAATCAATCAGGAGAAAAGTTATTGCAAAAATATATGTTGATCCCTAGACACTTTTGATGTGTGTATATGCGATCCTTTAAACGAGCTCTTGTATCTTTATATGTATATTTTATATATATTACTAGCTTTCGCCCGCGTGGATGTCGGTTATCGCGATAAAAACTATCCTATGTCCTTCCCCGGGACTCAAACGCCCCTATACCAAATTTCATCTAAATAGGTTTAGCTATTTGAGCGTGAAAGCGTAACAGACAGACAGATAGAGTTACTTTCACATTTTTAATATTAGTGTGGATTTATTTTGAATTTAGTAAGCAAGTCTCGGGGGGTTACAGGGGCGATAAATCGGTCTAGCTAGGTTTCATTTTTAAAAAACGTCGTTTTAAACAAAATACCGGCATCCAGGAACTATAGATTTTATACGAAGCAGCGGTAGCCTAATGTGTAAGGCATTGGTCTCGCAATCGTGAGGTCGCTGGTTTAAATCCTATCCATTAAGCTACCGACACGTGAACCCACTCCTAAAACAAGGCCTTGTGCAAATGCATTCTCATTAAAAACAAACATGTCACTTACTTAAAACAATAATAAACGTAAGATATCAAGTTCGTATCTGACTTTGATTTATCAAGTGCTTTATAGGTTTTTGCAATGAATATTTCTTAAGATGAGTCTTGAATGCATTAAATGAGTTTACATTTTTTATAATTGACAGTAATTTATTATATGTTTGTGTTTTTACAAAAGTAATTGTTTTGTTTTTGACATAATTTATGAGTTCTGTATTTAGGTAGGCTATGTAACTAGCACGACGACTGCTGCGATAAGAGTTTTGAGTAAATATTTAATTGGTTAATGTTCATCAGTTTTGTTTCTTCGTATATTTTATCGGGTCGGTGGTGCTGACATGAGTAAGTAGTTAAAGACGACCTTTATTACCCCCAAAGAACAGTTGTTTTATTACCGCGTAACAGTAGTTGTCCCAAGATGTTATATTATTATTATATTATATCTATACTAATATTATAAAGCTGAAGAGTTTGTTTGTTAGCTACTGATCCGAATTAAAAAAATCTTTCACTGTTGGATAGCCCATTTATTGAGCTTTTAAGGCTATATAACATCACGTTACAACTAATAGGAGCGGAGCAGCAATGAGAAGCTTTAAAAAAAAAAAAGAATCTTATAAAAAAAAATACTTTTACGACTGTTTCTTATAATAGTGTTAGTTAGTTAGTAATTTATCTATGTGCATTACCTTGCCGTTTTAAAATTAATTGTTGTTTATGTAATCTATGTACACATTTTAACTTAAAACATCATTGGCTTTAGTTGTCTGACAAGCATGAATGAGTCGGACTAGTCAGTTTGCTCGCCTTGGCATCATTAAGGTCTTGCATTCAGTGGTTTCATTATATAATACCTACGTAATCATAATTACCGTTTACATTTATGCACCAGTAATATAATACATATACCTACCTACGTAATCAATTCATTGTTTAATTAGCCTGTTGGTCTATTGGTTTGTGACCCCGACTGCTAATTGGTCGTCCATAAATCATATTAGGTAGGTATGTGTGTTTAGCCCCTTTTTGATCCCCTCTCCTTGGTGATGTTTAAGACCCCCCCCCCCCCTAGGGTAGGGTTCAATAGTAATAATACACGTGATTTAGAAAGAAAAGAAAATAATTTTTATTTGCCACAGCGCACAGAAAAAAAGAAAATCTGAAATCTTAAAAAAAAAAATTGAGATTCGGCGCCGGACAAATAGGACCTACGTGATATTCTTGTAGGCCCTATTTTTTGTTTTTACCACTGTCGTCACATACAGCAAATCAAAATTAAAAGTAAACAAAAAAAAACATCAACAAACAATAAACAGTAAATAAACAAAAAGTAAAAACAAAATAAAATGACAAAACATGTTGTTTTTTTCTATTTTCTACTTTAATTGGCTAAAACGAAGTGATTACTTACTCTGTGTAATTGACTACATACGTCATACCATTAAAGTTACAACTATGTAAAACTATCTAAAATATATTTAATTAAAAAGAAGTAGATACATAAAATATGTTATTAGATAAATAATGTGATAAATGTTTTATTTGTTTTAATTTTATTTTAAATAACACACTATTTTTCACACTATCCCCCCCCCCGCCCCCCTATCTCCTTTTTAGATCACATAATTTTCTATCGTAGGTGGGAATGAACAATCGTTTTCATTCGAGCATGATTGTTTATTATGTATCGGTGTGTCTTTCAAAATCCACTGCACTGGTTGACAAAGTTGAGCGTTCCCAAGGCTGGTTGCAGGACCGTAGCGACGCCCCGGGGGAATAATTCTTCAGCGCCCCTATTTTTATACATGTGCAAAAATTCTTGTTGATACGACTCCAACGACGGAATCGAATCGAGTCCGTTGTTGGATGAATGTTCTGTCATAGTGGTCTTTAGTACAGGGTCAGATTTTCCTAAATCTTGGCAGTTTATGTAGTGACGTTGACGAGTTCGAGGACTCACATCTACTCTAAAATCTTCTCAGGATTGCAAGGAGACCAGTGAAAAAACTGAAACTCTATAAAGGCCCATAGACTTTACGATTATTTTCTTCGGAAGTAGGCATTGTTTGTTGACTACTGCTGTCTGAACAGGGCTACAGATGCTCTCGCCGTAGGCTTACTTACTTTTTGACTTGTTCAGAGCCACATTAAGACCTAGCCTCTGAATCTGTCCAACAAGTTGTACGACCTCGTTCGGATCTCGTTTCCTCTCGTCTGGTTCGAGAAAATATCAAATGGCTAGTTTGATCTTTTCTCGAACCGAACGAGAGGAAACGAGATGAAGTATCGCCAGTATACCGCGGTCTTACGATACTGTGAAGGATAACTGATACATCGCATCTGATGCTTCACAGAAGTAGCCCTACAACCTGTGCATTCTACCGTAATAAACGTGCGCCTCCTATGCCATTGGGTTTGGTAGCGCTAATTCCCTTTCTGGATCCAAATCCTGTCAGGTCTGAATCCGGCCAATCGACAAAATGCTTCGCAATTATTTTTTTAATTCACCGACAGGTAAACCATGAGAATGGGCGAACGGTTTCTGAATTTAAAAAAAAACTGGCCTCGTTCAGCACTTTCACATGGGGCCCGAGAGTTTGAAGGAGAATTAAACCGACACCGACCTCTTGAACCAGATCAAACTGTCGATTCTGACTAACTGGAGAACTGCTCGAGTTTGCTTTAAAGGAGGACTCCGTGTGTATAAGAATATTTCTTTACTGGAAATTAATGTGTTCAAAAGGTAGTTATGATTCAGGTGATTCCGTCGCTGACGTTCCTCGGTGTCTAGGGCGACAGCCCTGTGGGCGTGCCCCTCTCAAATCAATATTTATACTTTAATGACATTAAGGTGCAATTTCACACATCTTTCCTACCTGATATCTGTCAAAGTAACCTTCGGCCAAACTTGATAGTAAGGGATCGTTTTTAACCTGGATTAGGGACACGGAGAAACTTACAGGTTTTAAAAACTGACGAAGGTCAGACCGCCGTTGACTCTTCGTCTATTAGTATGGATTGATAAGTTATTATTGGAACTGAAGACGAAAAGATGACGTTCATAATATGTGGAGTGGATGTGGAAAAACACACTAAGCACTTAAGTATCTTTGTTACTTCATTTTATATTCATTGTTAGGTTTGGTACAAAGTGCATATAATCAAGTAGGTAAGTACTTAAGTCTCCCATGAATAAGCTACAATTAAATATCATGACTTAGCTAACTATTGCTTAGTTATAGTTCCCCATTTTAGATTATTTTTTACACAACTAAGGAGACGAGCAGGACGTGCGACTGTTGGTAAGCGTCGCGCTAGCCCATAACAGAACAAAGATTTGAATGGGTGACATTCAAATCTTATTTAGCACCGGGCTCCTTATTTGATGTATTAGTGCGTAAATATAATTTCACTCTAAAGATGAATTCATTTACAACCCTTATCGAAAATTAGCTGATCTCCACACCTGTGGATTTTGAGTCTAAGTGCTTCTAGTTATTTTAATATGTCTCTAGATTAGCGCGTTCAGACAAACAAATAAACAAACAATCAAGCTTTATAATGTTACTAGCTTTCGCCCGCGTGGATGTCGGTTACCGCGATAAAAACTATAATATGTCCTTTCCCGGGACTTAAACTATCTCCATACCAAATTTCATCTAAATCGGTTTAGCTGTTTGACCGTGAAAGCGTAACAGACAGATAGACGTTACTTTCACATTTATAATATTAGTATAAAATATTAAATAACTTCGATGCAATATTTGTGTGCTGTGGATGAAGAATACAAAGTGTCATCACCCCATCTCATCCTAAGGGTGTCGTAAGAGGTGACAAAAGGAAATACACCGCAAACAAAAACACTACGAATTTAAGAGAGGGAAACTCGAAACAAGACCCGGTATGGTACCTCCTGTAAGACACAAGTTAGGTCCTGCCACCGATCTGTCGCCGCGCGTATTGATTTGTCATTCCTGTGGGTTCTGTCAGTTGGGTCGAGAGGGTGACGCAAGTTCTGGGCATGCTTGCGCCACCTAAATCGCGTCCCAGGCGATAAGGCGTCCGTGGAGTGGGTAGTCACCAGCGAAAGCTCTTTCTCTGAGGCTCTTGTGACTCATCTGATCAAGATTTAAGAAGACTTTGGCTGGTGTGAAGAAGTCTGACATCCCCTGTTGGGGTACAACCCAACAGAGATGTTTGTTAGAATGTTTTGAGTCTCGTAATCTGTTATTGTTTATGTAAATGAGTAGACGATTAGCACGTTTGATAATTTATTCGCTACTAAATTTAATGCTATGTACAATGTATGTATGTTATGTGTTTTATTGCTACATAAGTGTTAGGTTGCGGCGAAAGAGGTCAATGTACAGCCGTAGCTCGTTCTTCCCCAAAAAAACCCCTAAAGTACCCCTAAAAAACCCCCTTCCTGCTTATTAAATTTACAGGGAAACCCCTAAGTTGGCAACACTGGATGTTGGGGGTACAATCATTTAATGGCTTTGAAAGCATTTATAAGGGGTAACGAGATCAAATACGTTGGGAACAACTGTCCTTAATGAAGATAACCTGCTTTACGCTGCCTTGCGTACCTAGTTACATTTTTTTTTAAACATTACTTCTGATGTGGGATTATGGGTCCCAATTACTAGCAATCCTGTTAACCCCTCCACACTAAGATCAATGGCTTATGTTAGGAGTGGGTTCACGTCCAATGCCTTAGCCATAGCCCGCCACTTTGAAATTCGAACTACGACTATAGTACCTAGTTACCTAATACACTACAATCAAATATTGAAATAAAAAAACCCACCTGCTTAGAAAAAGATAGAAACAAGATAGGTAACCTTAAATTATGCAGTCGGAGGCATTTTATTAAGGTTATCTTGTTTCCATCTTTTTCTAAGCAGGCGGTTTTTGGATTTATAATATTTTTTTTATTCAATACTTTTTAGTAGACTTAACAGTAGGTACCTATCGAAAATTTAAGTGTAAAATGGTTGGTAACAAAGTTAAAATCGCTATAAGTATATACCTATTAAATGGTCATTCTAAGTCAAAAATGATTAAAGAAACCTCATCATGATTTTGAAATACCTATACAATGACACCCCACATGACATAGTTAGTTGACTTAATTTTTTTGTTCTATCACAATGTGTACCTATCATAGTACCTATCAGTAAAGACATGACATCAATAAAAATGGCGACACTCGCAAAAGTACTACAAATCGATTGAAGTGTGAATCATCAAAATCGGTCCATGCGTTTGGTATTTATAGTGCTAAAAAAGAACACACATTACCCTTCTTTACGTCGCGCAGTCGAGTTTAAATACTAATTTGGTTGTTTGTTTGTTACACTTACACGCTTTTTTTTAATATCTTGGGACAACTCACACAACGCTATCTGATCCCAAACTAAGCAGAGCTTGTAGGTAGTATGCAAAACAGACAACTGATAAACATTCTTATATATTTCTAAATACACACGACACAGAATAAACCATCGTGCTCATCACACAAAGTTTTATCCTGGGTGGGGATCGAACTCACGACCTCTTGCGTAGCAGTCGGATACACTCCCACCGCGCCAAAGAGGCAGTCAAAAATTTAATACTCAACCTTTAATTATACCTACAATTATGAGATAATCTACATTTATCTTGATATCTAATAATCCAACCGGGCGGAGTCTAGCTAAAGTATGTCTTTATAATAATGATACGGACCCATAACTTAAAACTTAAACTGATAGTTATTAAGTGACGATTATATAAATAACAAGGTCATGTCTGTAATAACTGCAGCGTTCACGTGGTACCGAGATGTTAGATGATTGATGGAGGCCTTGACTTTGAGGAAAATAACAAAATAGGTGCCATATTTATGTGGTACTTGGAACGATGAATTTTCCAGAAAAAGGTACAACGATACCTTTTAATATTGTATTTCACTTACGGCTTCGTTTATGTTAATGTATTTGTGCCATAGCGTGGGAGATAAATAGGTACGCTACAGGACTCAATAAAAAAAAACCGGCCAAGAGCATGTCGGACCATGCCCAGTGTAGGGTTCCGCAGCCTCAAATAATTGCAGCAGCAAAAGCAGCACTTACGCCCTTTTGTTAAAAAGAAGCAGTTTTTCGGCTATAAGTTAATGACGGTAAATCCGATCATGTCCGAAATAATTTTAGTTTAAAGTATTTATTGAGCGTTACCCTTGTGATTTTTTTCATATTTTTTGGTCACACGGTTCAAAAGTTGAGTGAGGGGGGGGGGACACAAATTGCAACTTTCGGATCGATTATTTCCATAAATATTTACTCAATCAAAAAAGTTTATTAGGAACCTTTTAATCTTTTTAAACCTACCGAATGACCTATCGAATGATGTGCCACACGTTTATGTTAGGCTAAAAAAAATGTTCAGCTTCTGTTACATGTATGGAGTGCCCCCCCCTAAAAATATTTTTTTTTTTTATTTAGCTATCAACTTAAGTAGCGGCCACTAGAAGACACCTTTTCACCAAATTTCATCAATATTCATTAAGTAGTCTCTGAGACTGAGAGTAGTGGGATGTAAGGGGGCGCATCACCATCTTTCGCTCCAAGCCAACCTCACCTGCACGCGGTACATCCTGCTGTACAACGAACGAGGCTCTGGCGACCGGCTGGTGGCGGTATAACCATCCCAATTTAAGGCGTAGCTAAAGTAACAGGTCAGTGACGGGCAGCAGCGTCACTGATGCGAGAGCTACGCCCTGCGATCGCCAACCCGCCTGCCCAGCGTGGCGATTATGGGCATTACCCCCATATGCATCAAGCACAAAAGCCACGGCCCCCAGTTCCCGGCAGTCACGCTATTCCTGGACATGGTGGCGTCCACGGTAACGGCGTGGCGGGGGGTGCTAAGAATCTCCGGGCTACGGAAGGCCACCACAACCGACTGACCCTGGCGACGTATAACGGACGCACGCTACGGCTAGACTCGCATCTGGCACAACTTGAGGTGGAACTTGGGAAGATTAGGTGGCATATCCTCGGGTTAAGTGAAGTCCGAAGAGAGGGAGAGGACACCATAACCCTCGAGTCAGGCCACCTTATGTACTTCCGCGAGGGAGACCAACAATCCCAAGGTGGTGTTGGGTTTCTGGTAAATAAGTCCCTTTCTGACAACGTTGTGGAAATGTCTAGCGTGTCGAACAGGGTAGCGTACCTCATTATCAAGCTCACCGAGAGGTATAGCCTCAAGGTAGTGCAAGTGTACGCACCGACCTCGGCACATCCAGACGACGAAGTGGAGGATATGTTCGATGACATATCGAGGGCCCTCCACTCCACCACTAAGACCCACTACAACGTTGTTATGGGGGACTTCAACGCTAAAGTGGGAGTACAAAATTGCAGCGAATTGGTAGTAGGATCCCATGGATTTGGAAGCAGAAATCATAGGGGGCAAATGCTAGTCAACTTCCTCGAACGGGAGGGGCTCTTCTTGATGAACTCCTTTTTCAAGAAACGGCCCCAAAGGAAGTGGACGTGGCAAAGCCCCGACACTATGACGAAAAACGAGATCGACTTCATCATGACGGACAAAAAGCATATATTCAGAGACGTCACCGTGATCAACAGGTTTAATACCGGTAGTGATCACCGACTTGTCCGAGGCTCTCTGAATATCGACTTCAAGGCGGAACGTGCCCGTCTGATGAGGTCCAGGCTCCGACCTACTTTGCTCCAAACCATAATAGGATCCGAAGCGTTCCAGTCAAACCTGGATAACCGATTTGCTGCCATGGAAACCACAACAGACGTAAACCAGAAGCTCGTAAATGTGGTTCGGATACTCAGGGAAGAAGGTACGAGATTTTATGAAATGCAGCGTAAGGGCAAGAAGTCAAAGCTTTCGGAAAGGACTTTAGGGCTAATGAAGGAACGACGTGAAAACCCACCCGTCACTTCGTCGGAAAAGCGCGCTCTAAACCAAGAGATCAACAAGCTTATACGACACGACCTTCGGTGCTCCAACACTCTTTTGATTAAAAGAGCGATCGAGCAGAACCGGGGGTCAAAAGTGTTCGTACAATCTCTTGGAAGAAGCCACCTGACGAAGTTGACCACAACAAGTGGAGAAGTCGTTTCTTCGAAGCCGGCAGTCCTCTCCGAAGTGGAAGGCTTCTATGGCCGGCTATACGCTTCGCATGCATCTCGACCTGATCCAGAAGATGAGGGTCCTAGAGCTACTCTAACACGCCACTACACCGAAGACCTGCCAGAAGTCAACATTGACGAAATCGTGCTGGCTCTTAGACAGCTAAAAAATGGAAAAGCCCCTGGAGAGGATGGCGTTACAACAGAGCTGTTAAAGGCTGGAGGTAAACCCGTACTGAGGGAGCTCCAAAAGCTCTTTAATGCTGTCCTGTTCGAAGGGAGAACTCCAGAGGCGTGGAGTAGAAGCGTAGTCGTCTTGTTCTTCAAAAAAGGAGATAAGACCCGGCTGAAGAACTACCGACCTATTTCTCTTCTGAGCCATGTCTATAAGCTGTTCTCAAGAGTCATCACGAACCGCCTTGCGCGAAGACTTGACGAATTCCAACCACCGGAACAGGCTGGATTTCGGAGCGGATATGGCACCATAGACCACATCCACACAGTGCGGCAGATTATACAAAAGACCCAAGAGTATAATCAGCCCCTGTGTCTAGCATTCGTGGACTATGAGAAGGCCTTTGACTCGGTTGAAATCTGGTCCGTTCTGGAGTCTCTGCAGCGATGCCAAGTAGATTGGCGATATATCCAAGTGATGAGATGTCTCTACGAAGCCGCAACAATGTCCGTCCAAGTACAGAATCAGGAAACAAAACCTATACCATTGCATCGAGGAGTGAGGCAAGGGGACGTTATCTCCCCGAAACTGTTCACAAATGCAATGGAGGATATGTTCAAGACGCTGCACTGGAAAGGGCGGGGCATCAACATCAATGGTGAATACATCTCTCACTTGCGATTTGCAGATGACATTGTCATTATGGCGGAAACGCTGCAGGACCTGCAACTGATGCTGAATGACCTGGCTGACTCCTCTGTACGCATCGGCCTACGGATGAACTTGGATAAAACCAAGGTTTTTTTTTGACTGCCTCTGTGGCGCGGTGGGAGTGTATCCGACTGCTACGCATGAGGTCGTGGGTTCGATTCCCACACGGGACACCACTTTGTGTGAACCACAAATTGTTGTTCCGAGTCTGGGTGTACTTTGTGTCCGTGACTTGTATGTTTGTAAAGTCCCCCGCGACACAGGGCTTGTACCCTACAGCGGGTGTCGTCTTTTTCAAAAAAAAAAAAAAAAAAGGTCATGTTCAATGAACATGTACTACCGGAACCGATAGCGGTGCACGGCGCCGTTCTCGAAGTTGTTCAAAAATATGTGTACCTCGGGCAGTCATTGCAGTTAGGTAGAAACAACTTCGAGAACGAGGTGAACAGGAGAATTCGGTTGGGTTGGGCAGCGTTTGGTAAGCTACGTCAAGTCTTCTCATCGTCGATCCCACAATGTCTAAAGACTAAAGTCTTTAATCAGTGCGTCCTACCCGTCATAACATACGGAGCCGAAACGTGGACACTGACGGTACGGCTAGTCCACAAGTTCAAAGTCGCTCAGCGGGCTATGGAAAGGGCTATGCTCGGAGTTTCTCTTAGGGACAAAATCAGAAATGAGGTGATCCGGCAGAGAACCAAAGTTATCGACATAGCCCACCGGATTAGCAAGCTGAAGTGGCAGTGGGCTGGCCATATTTGCCGAAGAACCGACAACCGTTGGGGTAAACGAGTTCTTGAGTGGAGACCACGGCACGGTAAACGTAGTGTAGGACGCCCTCAGGCCAGGTGGAGTGATGATTTACGCAAAACGGCTGGCAGGAGCTGGATGCGAGAAGCCGAAGATAGAACAAAGTGGCGTGCAATTGGAGAGGCCTATGTCCAGCAGTGGACTGCGATAGGCTGATGATGATGATGATGATGAGTCTCTGAGTAAAATGCCTGTGACATACGGACGGATAGACAGACAGACAGACAGGCAGAAACTATAAGGATTCCGTTAAAAAGAAATAAATTTAGTGTTAATGGTGCAATTTACAAAACTTTCCCTTATCATCCGAGTTTTTTTAAGTCTTCTCCCTCAGTAGGGTACACGCCCTGTGTCGCGGGTGACTTTACAAACACACAAGTCACGGACACAAAATACACCCAGACTAGGAACAACAATTTGTGAATCACACAAAGTGGTGTCTCGTTTGGGAATAGAACCCACGACCTCTTGCGTAGCAGTCGGACACACTCCCACCGCACCACAGAGGCAGTTATCATATCGACAGACGCGGATTTGTCCTAAGGCACAATATGCCCGAGCATAGGACGGCTAGACTTTAGGGGCGGCTAATAGCGCACCCACAACCCCGTCGTCGTCCCGCGAAGTACTTAGGCGGTATCAGGTGAAATGATTTGCACCCTCTGTCGCAGAAAGCAGTTTGGCATGGCCTAGGGACTTAACACTGCAAATCCACCTCTGCATGCAGGGCACGGATCTCCCCTGTAGAACTTACTCAATATAGATCTCAGTGGCGGATTTGCAGTGTTGCACCCCTGGGCAATGCCAAACTGCAAATCCGCCACTGGGTCTATATTAAGTAAGTTCTACAGGGGAGATCCGGATGGATTTGTAGTGTTACATCCCCATGCCAAACTGCTTTCTGCGACAAGGTGCAAATATAGAAGAATCCGCATCTGCATGCAGTGTACGGGTTTACCCAGTAGAACCTACTTATATATATATATTCTAGTACATATATATATATAGAACCTACTTATATATATATATACTTATTATATAGATCCTAGTGTCCTTAGAACACCATTACTTTCGGCACAGATAATATAATACTATACTAGACTTTCGGCTTCCCTTTGGATCCTAGATACATAATCTTAAATTTAATAATAATTAATCTGCTAAAACCGTGTCTAGCTAGACATACCTTTGAATCGGGTTATCTTAGAATTCTTTTAACCTTTCGCCTCTGATAGATTCTAGGGGTGATTGCCATAATCGCCATGCTTGGGAAGCAGGTTGGCGATCGCAGTAAGGCTTTAAAGTACGCAAAGGACGCTGATACTCTTCCTTTCCTTATTACGAATATCTCTGATTTTTTATATTTTATAGCATCTATCCATGTTATGCAAACTCGCAATAGTACTTAGTTAATTTAACATTTTGCACTGTGTTGCAAAAGTTTTAAAATAATAGGTTTCATTTTAAAATTCTTGTTTATGTAGGTAGATAATAATATCTTCTCACCAATTTTCGACTTAGGTAACATTTAATGAAAAAGTCAATTGCTTTAGGCTATGGTTCACACAAGTACAGTCAACGGCAAAAGTACATGATCAAAAAACGGAATTACAAAATTATTGAATGATATTTGTAGCAAATCAAAATGTTCCAAAAGTATTTTTTGCATTCTTTGACGAATTGCAACTGACATTCAAAACCTGTATATAGTCCTGTAGAAAATCTTAACTTAGTGATTACTAAGTGGTTAGGGAATAATACAAGAACACAAATTGCAGAATTTTATTAACTTATGTTTTTTTATTTTTTTACTTCATTTAGAACGTTTTTGATTAATGGTCAAACGTTCTGCCGACAGTACAATCAGACAATTTATCGGTAACATAATCAATCATTTACTTTAGGAACATTGTAGCTTTAGCTAGATTTACCACAAATATCATTGAATAGTTTTGACATTTCGTTTTTGATCATGTACTTTTGCCGTTGACTGTACCAATCTGGCTCTACAAGCTAAAATTTAGTTAATCTTTGTTTCTATTTCAACGTGGTTAGTTAAGTAACAAAAATATAACCATGAATTCTTAAAAGATTCTCTACTATAAGATGCTCTCAAATGTATTCATCTCTTTTCTAAGTCTTCTATTTATGTTAATAAGACAGTGACAGAACGAGGCTTAACAGCGCAGCGTTTTAGTAATTGAGTTGTGTTGTGTTATGCCGTTCGTGTAAACTTTCACAATCAAAATAATAGTAACCAAATTGTTACAAAAGAAATAACTACAGTAATTTGATTACAAAAAATTGCAGTTATATTTGATTTGATTCGTATCGGCGTAGGCATAAAACATAGAGTGCAGAAGGATGCATAGGCGTACCCAGGGGGGCTCCCCCTTCGGAAATTGTAAAAAGAAAGGAGAAAGAAGTCCTTACACTTTAAATATTTGGATGGTATTCTAAACCCTCCTCCACCTCCCTTCTTTAAAATGATCCTAGTAGTACGCCCATGGAAAGGACGCTTTGATGACAGGTGCCCCCCCCCCAAAGTATCAGAAAGAAAACCGGTCACATTCTTCTAGATACTGGTTTCCCAATCTGTAACGAGGGTATATAAACACCATCCCCGTCGATATCAACTTCATCGTATCATGCTAGCGATTCACCCCTCTGTTGTGTGAGCGACTCGACGTTGAAATCATATAGGTTTTAAAGTAGTCAAAAGTGACCCCTCCTTGCAATCAGGTAAAAAGATAAAAGAAAGAAGATCGAAAAGGTAAGGAACTGCTGATTTAGGGGTAAACACCTCCATCGGAATAGCAAAAAGGTACACAGTACACATTTGACTGGGGTTAAGTCAATTGTACCTGAAAACCTACCCAAAATTATTCTGGGCGGTGGGTGGCAGAGGGGGGTAACCAGGTAGGGACGTTGTTGCACCTCTTGCACGAATCGAATGGGTGAGTGATGAAGGGTTTTGGGAGGGGGTTTGAGCCCTCTAGCTTGCCCCTTGGATCCGCCACTGATCCGGGGTAAGCTCTTATCGTATTTAGTTGCTTCCTACATCCCCCGAAATAGGTACGTATGAACCTATCTTTCTGTACTCTTGGTTTGTTGTATCGTTAGTTTCTCGTGAAGATCGGCATAACCAGTTACAGTAAGCAGTAAGGTTACTAACCTTTTATTATATAACAGAAATTAAACTCCAAGAGATAAGGTGTGGTGACCACTAACTGTCGGCTATGCGATGCGATGGATAATGTTTTTTTTAGTTAATTAATTATTTTATGTTTGCCATCCAGGCATCAAAATGCTAAGAAGGAAAAATAGGTTTTATTACACTATTAAATATCATGGAAAGTTAGCTAAGAGGGCGAGCAATCAAATTCGATCTAAAAGAGAAGCGGGCACAACCCTCTTGATTATATTCGTCCCGTATTTTGTTGCTTCGTGTCGTAATATGAAACTCTAAAAGAGTTATTAGAAAATTCTAGACACACTTACCCCGGGTCCTTATTTAGCTGAGTTAGGTATTAATAATTCCTTAACGAGGCGTTCACGTAGCCTTCTTAAAAGCCATATAAGTAATTCGGTTTTTGCCTGTTGCATACAATCAATTTAAAGCAATAAAAACTTGCATATTGGCTTTATGAAGGTGACTCGGCCGGATTGAAGTTCATATCACTTTTGCGCTTGACATAGAGATGCATGCAACTGTAAAATTACTTACGAAAAAGATTAGTTACGTTGATCAAACTGTATACTTTGAATAAATTAGAAAATATGGCATTGTGTACTTGTGTTTTGAATTTCTAACGTTCAATATAGATAGCTCACCGTTTTATTTTTGTGTTTTTGTCTGATAAATTTTGTCTTTTTTAATTCAGTTCCTGAATTATAGGTGTGTAGAATAAATGGTTAAAGTAGGTGGGTTACTATATGTTTATAGACTGAGCTTTATTTACCACTAGCTTATGCCTGTTTTGCGCCCGTGGATGCCAGATCGTTACCAAAATATTTTAACGGGAAAGTTTCATACTTACTTTGCACCCCCTTTTTACCCCGTTACGAGGTGAATTTTCAAAAATCCTTTCTTAGTGCTCCCCAACGTTATAAATGGAACATCTGTGCAAAATTTCAAGCTTCTAACCCATATAGTTTAGGCCCTGCGTTTATATGTAAGTCAGTCATCTTCTCCTTTTATATAAAGAGATATAGATGGGCGTGGATTCAGAACTTGTTTGGGAGGGGGGGGGGGGCAACATTTCATTCAACCGGGCAATGTGAGTCGCTCGGACGACGGACGGGGAGGTGGGGGAAGTGCATTTGATTTAACTCCGGTACACACAGTGTCAATGTCAGTCGTGTCACCCCTGGATCCACGCCTGCATATAAAAGACCGAGAACAGCTCCAGGCTCCCTGAGTGGAGCTCAAAATCATCTAAAAGGCGCACAGTCATAGCCTTCTTCTTCCTCTTGGCGTTTCGACAGCAGTCATAGTTATATATCTATATCATATGGTGTATTATATGATATAGTTATAATCATACAAGATGACTGTCATACTTAGATATCTATCATCTAATATATAAAATTCATGTGTCACAGTTTTCGTTGCCATACTCCTCCGAAACGGCTTGACCGATTTTGATGAAATTTTTTGTGCTTATCCGGTATCTATGAGAATCGGCCAACATCTATTTTTCATACCCCTAAGAGTTTGTTTGTTTGTTTGAATGCGATAATCTCAGGAACTACTGGGCTGCACTGAAAAAAATATTTTATTGTTGGATAGCCCATTTATCGAGGAAGGCTATAGGTTATAACATCACGATACGACCAATAGGAGCGGAGCAGCAATGAAAAATGTTATAAAAAAAGGAAGAAAAAAGGGAAAATTACAATCTATTATTCATGCCCCTAAGTGATAAGGGTTATCCACCCCTAACATTTATAACTATACTATAATATTAGAAGAGAGAGAAGAGTTTGTTTGTTTGTTTGAACGCGATAATCTCAGAAACTACGGGTCCAAATTGAAAACAATATTTTACTTTTAGATAGCCCTAAACTAATGGGAGCGGAGCAGCAAGTAAAAATGTTTGCAAAAATGGGGAAAATTTACGCAGACGAAGTTGCGCGGGTCAGCTAATAGTTATATAAAAGTCTATCGTTAATAGGACAATCAATGTCAGGATGAGTGTTCAATAGTGCCAAACCGTTAAGTCGATCCTCCTTCAACCTCAGCCATGTCTTTGTACGCCGGAATGTTAAAAAACTTAGTTTTCCTAAACTTAGTTTTCCCAAAAAAGAAAACTTCTTTCGACCGCGCATGGGAGGGGGGGGGGGGGTGTAGTACTCCACGCGCCCTCATATTACGTATTCACCACTAGTGTTAGCGATGGAGTAGCGTTTGTGTAATCGAAGTGATGATTTGAACTATATTGGACTTTACTTGGCTCGAGGTATCCGAGTACAACATGATAATCTGTTCTCCTATACCTATTGACATACATATTTCCATATTTCTGTTCATCTATACCTATACCTAGTATACACACATCAAAAGTGTCTAGGGATCAAGCATTTTTATGCGGATTTCTTGAGATTGAGATGTGGCTTTGTAATAAATTTATGATTTTATAAATTTATATGGATCCTTTTTGGTGCATTTCATAATTTGAATCAGGAACTGTGAATCAAATTCGAGTAAAAGATGAAAATCAGCTGTCAATATTTTCCCTATAAAAACATACAACGCATTTAAGACATTATTAGTGCTACTGTTTCCCTACTACTGATTAAAACCAACGTTATTATGGAGCGGCGACGTCATTTAAGCAGGGAAGAAATGCTCAGAGCCGTGGGAATGATAGAAGCTGGTTCCCGGCAACGTACTGTGGCTTTAGCTCTGAATACAAGTCAGAGAGTTATCAGTCGACTTTGGACACGTTACCGAAGCACTGGTACCGTGGCTGAGCGCCATGGAGGACGGTATCGCTGCACCACACGGAGACAAGACCGATACATTCAAATCTTAACTCGAAGAGGTCCAACAATAACCGCCATGATGTTAGCCGTGAGGCTTCATCACTCTTCAGGGAACTTAATTAGCGACCAAACAGTCAGAAACCGCTTGCATGAAGTGAACCTTCATTCCCGAAGACCGCTACGGGTACCACCTATAGCAATGCACAATCGTAGGATTCGATATCAATGGGCTCTTGAACACAGAAATTGGGCAGAAGAACAATGGCGTTTCGTGTGCTTTTCTGATGAGTCTCGTTTTGGTATGAGACCGGATACAAGACGTATACGACACTGGAGAACCCCTGGACGCCAACAGCGATTAAAATCCTGCCAGGAAGTCCATCCTTATAGTGGTGGAACCATCATGGTATGGGCGGGTATTTGGATCGGCGGAAGAACTGAGTTGATTTGGATCAGAGGCAACCTCAACGCTCAAATTTATGCTGAGACGATTGTATCAGACGTCATCGTTCCTCTACAAGTGCAAATCGGTCCCTTATTTCAGTTAATGCATGATAATGCACGACCGCACACCGCAAGAGTTGTAAGACAGACTCTCGCCGCAGCTAACATCAATGTCCTGCCCTGGCCTGCTCAGTCGCCAGACTTGAACCCGATTGAGCATGCATGGGATATGCTACAGAGAAGAGCTCTGCCGAATATGGAGGGTATCCAGTCGCAAGAAGACCTTTTTTTGTTGTTGCAACGAACATGGGCGGCCATTTCACAGCGTGATTTGGATGAACTCATTTTGAGTATGCCAAACCGATGTTCTTGTGTTGTTAGTGTTCGCGGTAGAAACACGGATTATTAATTGTTTAAGTTACCCAATAAAATTTTAAAGAAAACTGTTATTTCAGTCTTTTTTTCGAACTTTAATGTTAGTGGTTCAAATGTCAAAAATCCCTTTATTAGGAAAATGGCAAATTTCTTTATTAATGCAAAGGTGACTTGGTTTATCGTTACTGTGACAAACGAAAACACTTTATTTGATGAATCCTTAAAGAAATAAAAAAAAAAAAATCAATCAGGAGAAAAGTTATTGCAAAAATATATGTTGATCCCTAGACACTTTTGATGTGTGTAGTATTATATTATCTGTGCCTATACTAAACATTTTAAGCATTTATATCCTATAGCTTTTGCTATACACATACCTTAAGTTACACCTTTATAGGCGTGTGCAATGCGGTTACTTACATTATGGCGATCACAAAAAGAACGCAATAAAAATAAAGCCAGCTGCGTATCATAATTTAACGTTAAAATGTTTCTTAAAAGGAAAAAAAAATCTATGCTAAAATTGAATTTGACTTCGCAGTCAACTGCGAAGCCAAACTCAATCTAAACATAGATTTTTCTTTCTTTTTATTGAGGTAAATAAACAGTGACACAATACAAGGTATCTAATTATTATTATTATTACAAAATCATGGTTAACGTCATTGTGACACTAGCGACATTGTCCATATTTTTAGGTTTGTTTTTGTTTACATGTTTACGTTTGCATAAAAAGTTTACTATTATACCCATAGACTTAGGATGAACTAACGTATCCTAAGTCTAATAAGTCTATGATTATACCTTTTATAGGTCAACTACATAAACACGACGAAATCGCGAAAATTACTAGACCTATGAAGCTGCAATTAAGTAGGTAAGCCGGTGAATAATTTAGAGATGAGATCGCAATTTTAGCCAGTATTTCAAAAATTCCCACCCGAAGGGAGCAAAAGGGTCAAAGTTTGTATTAAAAGTGCAGGTAAAAAATTTAGTAAGTTGTTAACTTCTTGTGAAATAGCGTACTTTTACAGTGGCAGAGTAACTCCTCAACAAGCTTTGGCGACCTTCTCGCGGTCATGTAGAGATATTTCCGCTTCGGGCTTCGGAAATTAACACGCCTTAAAATAACGTGAAACAAAATATTATAATAGAAAAAAATGAGCTATTAAGAAACAAAATTAATAATATTAAAACGTTTTGTTGCGAGTCATGTAGCGCCATCTATGTAACAACGGTGTCACCTAGCATTGCTTAGTGAGTTCCTTATGTTTATAATAGATGTCGTTAACTTCATGGTTTTAATCCTCATTCTTTTGTTTCGATTTATGAGATTTTAAACCATGAATTAAATTGAATTGAATTTAATATGTTTTTATGTACAAACGCTAAAATGAACACATGGTACGTTTAAATGCAATCGCATTTAATTTTAAGCCAGCTCTAAAGTTATCGGATAATTTCATTTGTTTTCTTACTGGTTAGATGTAAGTTAAAAATGTTAAAATACCTAACTGTGAAATCAATTCATAGATTATAAATATTATGTAATAAGACCTTGTTGCTTTTGTTTTATTAATCCTACTAATATTATAAATCAGAAATTTTGTAATACCTAATTAATGCTCTTTCTCGACTCAAAAACTATTACACGGATACTGATGAAACTTCACAGTAATATAGTTTAAACATCAGAATGTCACTTAAGCTAGAAAAGTGAATCTTAATGCGGGTGAAGCCGCGGGTAACAGCTAGCTAATCGAAATATAATGCGTAGTTCCTGCAGTTCGCTATTTTAGGACTGTTTAAATACTGCTAACATAATGTGCTAACTCATAGCACAGAATAAGTAATAGTACTACGTACAGAAGGTTCACTCCCTAATAAAAGTCAGGTTTAGGTATAAAAATATACCTAGACTCGCCAGAGATTAGATTGTCCAAATTCTGTGTACTGAAAACAGGGAGAATTTACGCTGATGAAGTTGCGTGGGTCAGCTAGTCATATAATATAGATATCTACATATTTGCATCAATTAAAGTTTTGACTGACACAAAATTAGAATTATAGTTCAAGTTACAAGATCATTTATTTGTAGTACCTATTAAAAATATTATAAGTTCCTATGAACCAAATTATAAATTATCGTTACATTGATCTTAAAGCTCATCACGACTTTCATCGACCTTATTATGTAAGGTTCCATCATTTCCTCCAAGTTTAATCATATTCTCATCGATGTCTTCATTTCTCACAATTCTGACCATACTATCTACATCAATTTCACCATTCTCTTTGTAGACCACGTTGTTATTTTGTTCATTATTGACTGTTTCATCAACTACCTCTTGTTCTTCTTCAGCTATGACTATATTCTCAATTGTATAATCTTCCTCATCTGCCCCATTGACCTCATCACCTTCCTCATCAGTGATTATACCATCAATGGCTTCCTGAGAATACTGTTCTAAGAAATCATCCCAAAATTTTTTTCTGTCGCCAAGCGGATTTTTTTTCATTCGTAGTGTCTTAGTTATATGCAGGTATTTGTAATCAGTATCTTTGCTAAATGGTTCCCATGTGAAACCTTTTAATACTGGATCACCTTTGTTCGGAGTAGGGTTTCTGAAATAAAAAAAAAGAGTAAAAAAGATGAAATTAAACCCTTTAAGGGGTAGCCGCTAATGCATCATCAGCTCACTTCAAATAGTACCGATCAACTTCATCCTGAACCATCAGACATGGCTGATTGCAAGGTCAACCCATAGGCTAGCTGAGGCTGTTTTGACAACAAATAACTTATACAGACTCAAGTTTCTAAGAGGGACAAAGGCTACGTGGTACATCAACATTAATACATAGTGTACCAACAAAACCGTAGACTTGTTGCTAAGTAATTAGAGACTATATATATCTATAAAAATGATTCTAATTATATTCAACTATTTTTAAAAGTACATTTAAACAATTTTTTTTACCTACAAAAAATATAAATGTGGATTAATTAGATACACATCTCGAAATTTTCCACAACCAAGTATTGGATTTCGTAAATAATAATTACGGAGAGCATTGTTGTGTATCAAATCCGGCTTAAACACTTATTATGTGTGGACCGATGTTCTCACAAAGAAGCAATAAAACAAACAGAAAATATATAGTAACAATAACAACGTCAGAAAAAACTACGCACCCATATTTAGCAAAATTACTCCAAAGACGAACTTGCTTTTTCAGTACTTTAAGCTCTGGTTGTTCGCTTGGAAGTTTAATATAATCTTCATAATTTTTCTTGATACGGGAGCAGACGAGCAAATAACAAAGTTCGTCGATTACCGTAGCGCCCGTATTGCCGAAAGAGAATCTTCCATGTCTGGACAACATTAGACTGTTTTCATTAAACTGACCTCGAAAATCAAAAACGTAGAAATATACGCTTGAAGATAGACTTTTAGCAAGTTTTTCTGCAGCTAAATACAATGGATAGTTTTGTAACACGTCGCCAATGTAGACAGCATACTCCAATAAATTGTTAGCGTGTAAATATTTATGTTCTAAATAATATTCCACAACAGCTTTATTAGCTTTTTTGTACTTTCTACTTTCAAAGTCGAATCTGAAGTTTGTTCTTATAGGTATTTGTAAAATGTTGTTTCCAGCTTCAGGTGACAAAAGCCGTGGTTCAATGATATATTGAGAAATTAAATCAAGACCTTCTCGGGAATTAAAACCGACTAAGACAGGAACGTCATTAACTATATCACCATTTTCTGGCAAATATGTAAGTACTCTATCTTCAGCATCCAATTCAACGACAGGTGCGTAAGCAAATTTACTTGTTGCTTGGCCTTCAGTGCGATTTAATAGTATATCTATATCAGCGTTCAGTATTTTTTCTCCATCAATGTCTCGCAGTCCTTCTAATAGCTCTCTGCTATTAGACGCTGTTAGATTTAAAAACTTTCCTATAGCAAAAGCTTCCGTTTTTGGGTTTTCGAAGAAATAAATAGCCTCCATAGATGTGCCACTTTGAAGGATAACGCCGGCGAATAAACCTTTTGCTTTTTCTGAATAAAGAAGTAAATCAGCAATTGCTGCACCACCACGGCTTCCCATCAAAGTTACTCTGGATGGGTCTCCACCGAATCGCTCTATATTATTTTTAATCCATTCTAGACCTAAAATGAAGTCTCTAAGTCCATTATTGCCTGGTATAACATTGTCTTCCGTGGTCAAGTATCCGAATATACCAAGTCGGTTACTAATTGTAACAACTATGACTCCGTCTTCCATGAAAAAATCTGGTGAATAGGTGTCAGTGCCATTGAATCCTGTTCTGAAGTTATCGTTGAAATCAAAAACTACAACCGGCGCTTTTCCTTCGATGTTTGGTGTGAAGATGTTAATGTAGAGACAATCTTCGGATCCAGATATACCTGCAGGTTCACGAAGTCGGCTTCGCGTGTTGAATTGCATGCATGTTGGTTTGTTTTCAAAGGCTGCGAGAGTTTCTTCCCAACCATTGTGTGGTTTAGGGGGCTGAAATGATAATGAATTTATCATAGAGTCCCGAATATAAAAAAGGCCCTTTTGGAGTTTTAAATAAGACAGTAATAATAACTATTTATTATACAGGAATTAACGCTCATTATTTACCTTAAAATTGTTTGCCGTTTCGACCAGGTTTCACCGGTGGTGGTCACGCGAAAGCGAACAGTTCGCTTGTGACCACGGCCGGTGCAACCTGGTCAAATAGTTATAATAATGCAACGCGAAAGTTTAAATGTTAGTAAGTCAGTAATAAAGTGCTTAAAGCTTTCTAAACAGTTAGAGACAAATGCATTTTTTTAACCATTTATAATGGCATTACAATCTATGAATGATAAGTCAAAAATTAAATAATTTTATTCGGAAACAAGTTTAAATATCACATCAACAGTTTTTTTGAAAGAAATACTACAATTTGTTGCTTATACTTACTTGAAACCTTAGTTCTCCTATTGGTGCTTCCGCAAAAGGGATACCTTTAAAGGAATAATAATCTTGGTTCTTATAAAGTGTCTTTTCAACTTTGCCTAACAAAACACCTTGTCGTATATTCACTTCTACATTTTCATCACAAAAACACTGTTTTATTAACAAAACTGACAGCATAAATAGTATTAATTTCATTTTTATATCAATTATTTACTTATTCGTATTATTGACAAAGATTAGTGGCTAACACATTTCAACTGATACTGATGGTTAATTTAGCATCATAGATAATACAAGTCGTACCTACTTACGTGGTTTTTGCTTATCGTTACATGATAATATTAAGACGGGAAACCCAATTATCATGAATTAACTTGTAGTTTAGTCTTACTGAATATAAAAATGTCACAGATACCGTATTATTCTTAGGCATTTGATAAAAATTAATTGCCCTAATAACTACTGGTAGAGATTGCTTGTTTCTATAGGCATTAGCCTATAATAAGTTATGTATTATGAAAGATATGTTACATCCTTCATGAAAATTGATTTGATAGTTGTTTTTTTAATTTTTAAAGACACATCTTCCGCACTAGAGTACAAGCCTAGTGTAGCAGGGGACTTTATATACTTACAAATCACGACACAAAGTACAACCAGACTCGAAACAACCACTACTAAAGGAATTTGTGGATTTTACAAAGTAGTGTCTTGTGGGGAATCAAACTCATGGTCTGGCTTAGCAGTTACGCTCCCTAACCACTAGACTAAAGGCCAGTCAATAGTGGGAGAGTAGGGTAATCTATCAGCCTCGTGGGTTTTCCAAGTCATCCTAGTCCTGTCCATCCTTTCTTTTAGTCTTATCTATTATATCCTAAGGCAATTTTTTATTATCAATAAGAATGTGTGGCTGTATGCCCGAAACATGAGCTTAATAAAAAAAGTTAAAATCCTCCTACGACCAAAACATAAGTTCTTTTATAATATGCCTTATTTCTTTGCCAATTTTATCAACAAGTTGTTTTTCATTGTCATTGCCTCCTAAATCAAAATATATATTATGCCTAGTCGGTATACTTTTTAGGGTGACGTAGCCAAAAACGGAATTATAGTTTCGTCATGTCCGTCTACCTGTCTGTCTGTTTATTCGTATATCACAGGCATTTTACTCAAAGACTAATTAATGAATATTGATGAAATTTGGTGAAAGGTTTCTTAAAGTCGTAGTAGTATTTTTATTATTTAGCAATGAAACTAAGTAGCGAGTTTCATTGCTAAATAATAAAAATAAATATTTTTAGGGGGGGTACTCCATACATGTAACAGAAGCTGAATTTTGTTTTTCAGCGAACCTTAACGTGTGGTACTTCATTCGAGAGGTCTTCAAAAAACAAAAAAATTTCAACGTTACGAAATTATATTACTACATAGTAGGATTCCTTTTATTTTTATTTTTATAAATATAAAATCAATTATTGATATAAAATATTTTAATTACTTATATTTACTTTTATATTTACAAAATTCTTTTATACTTTATAATTCTTCCTTGGTTTCATTCTTTACTTTGTACTTAACATCTTCATTCACTTCGTCATTATCATCATCTTTTACTTCTTCTTTAACTTCTTTTTTTGTTCCACTTTTAACATCCTTGATTATTCCATCGACAGCCAACGCCTTGTATTTAGCCATGAAGTTATCCCAAAACTCAATTCTGTCTTGATGGATATTGTTTTTCATTTGCAGCTCATCGTTGATGACCAAGCATTCCTTGTTATTCTCAGTTGCCGGTGTCCAGGTAAAGTCGCCCCCGGGTGGTGTGGGATTGCTGCAAAATATTTTTTATTTGATTTTAATATTTTTTACTAAAATGCTATGGTTCAGATCTGATTTACACACAACGTGTTATGATATTGTTTTTTGCTCTATAGTTTTGATTTTAGGCAAACAACATGTCATCACGTTTCTGTTCATTTAATTTTTTTTTCAGCAGTACTATTAAAAATTCCTGAGGCAGGCATAATAAAGTACTTAAATACACCACAAAGCTTTACTTATGTAAAGCTGTGTGGAAAATCTTTTGAACTCTTTTTAAAATTAAATAAATAATTTATACTAACCCAGATTTAGCAAAGTTTGTCCACAATTTAATCATATTCTTTATAACGTTTAGCTCTTCAGATTCCTCATCGGCCAGCGCTCTTCTATAAGCCTTCTTTATTTTTTTACAAACAAACAAATAGCAAAGATCATCACCAGCTGTGGCTCCCCAGGCACCTTCCATAGTCATAGCATCTTTCAAAATGTTATTTTTTCTCATATTTAGTTCTCCACTATAATCGAACATATAGTAATATATTTCAGATTTAGATTCATTTACATATTTTCTTACAGTGTAGTCTACTGCGTAGAAATGCATTATATCAGTAATATATGTTAAATATTCACCAGGTTTACTAATTTTAATATAGCCTTCATCGAAATAAAAATCTTTAATTTCTTGAATTGCTTTGTAGTATATGTCAGTATTAAGATCGAAATGGAAATCATCTCTAGTTGGGAATAACATAAGAAAATCTCTGTCAGCAAACGTGAGGTACTGAGGACTGTGCATTAGACGTTCTGACATCTCTAAGCCCTCTCGTGAAGTATAACCTATCATTACAGGCACGTCAATATTAATAGGCCCATTTTCCGGTAATCTGGTGACTATTGCATCAGGATGTTCAGGTTCAACTACAGGTCCAAAAGGAATCTTTGCCCTCTGATTTGCTCTTGCTTCATCAGCATCAACTGATTCCGGTTCAGCTAAAGCTACTTGCGCAGGTGTTGTAAGAGCAAGTTCTTTGAGCATATATGAACTAGATACTGACGATTTATCTAATTGTTTTAATAAGGCATGTGCTTTTTGTTTAGGTGATTTTGGAAAGTATAACGTATTCCATGAAGTGCCACTTTGCAGTATTACTCTATGAAATAGTCCTTTAGCTTTAGGAGAGAGAAGAAGAACATCCACTAATGCTGCCCCACCATGTACTCCCATAAGGGTTATGCTATTCGAGTCTCCACCAAATTTGTTTATATTACGTTGTATCCATTTCAAAGCTAGGATGACATCTCTTAATCCATTGTTGCCTGGAAGCAATTCGTCTTCGAAAGCCAAAAATCCCGATGCACCAATTCTATGACTAACCATTACCAAGATAACGTCCTCATTAACGAAGAAGTCTGCTCCATATTCCATGGATGAATTGTGAGATATTCTAAACTGTTCATTGTATAGAAAAACTACAACTGGCAAGTTTAGCTGTTCATCCTCTTTTGGTAGTCTTGGAGTATGTATGCTGAGATGCAAGCAATCGTCTTGGCCGAAGACACCATAGTTAGCAAGTTTCTTGACAGGTAAATTAAACTGAGTACAGTGATATTTCTCTTTCTTGGCGCTTAAAACATCTGGCCACTCTTCACGTGGTTTTGGGGCCTAAAATAAAAAATAAATGAAAATAAAAACCTTGGTTTACAAACGTTTGCCATTGTTTTGAGAGTTATTTCATTATGTATATATATATAAATGTAAGACTAGTCTTTATAATATAGTAACAATATTCTAAATGACGACTTAACGAAAAATATCTCAAGGTGTACTCGTTAAGTAGTTATGCATTTATTTTGATGCAGCATTTCTTAAGTCCAAGTTTTACGACGTCAATAATAGAATGTAATATTAATAATACGGCTGCTACTTGTTGGCGCGGTGTCGGCGAATATCATTATAACTTTGCGGCTGTGGCCTCATATTTTAATATTATTTGTTATTTGTTTATAGGTACTAACTTTAAAACTTTTGTATTGTGTTATAATATAATTTAAATACGGGTCTAATTTTGTACCACCATGATAATCTTTACAACTATAGTAGTACAAATGCCACCTACACGCTGATGGCACTAACGACCAATGAAAATTACTTTTTACAGGAAACTATACGTCGTAAACCCAGCCACATTATTCTTGATTGTTCTTAGAAGCTAAGGTTGCACCTACCTTGGCCCGACCAGGGTCGATGTAATCAAAAATCAATAATGCATACCTACTAATGACATGTTTCGTCTGATGATAATGTTGAATTTAAATTATATTGTGATGATTGATTCATGATTATCGGGTTTGTTTGCGGTAAATAAATGCTACTTGGAATATGATAAAAATATGGTTTTTAAACTAAATCGTCTGCTATTCATACTAACTACATTGAAGTGACAATGTTAGCTTTATAAGCACCACTAATGATATGCCAAATAAATATGAAAATATTCGTTTATATTTACTAAAAAAAATTGAAGCAATTTTCCATTATGAAAAACTAGTTATTGCCTTAAGATATTAGTTAAGTTTAATACTGTGTATTATTGACATACACTGAGACTTCTAATTATCACTTAATGAGTAGACAAAATTCCACTTACCATAAACCTTAAAGGACCAACAGGCTCTTGCCCATAAGGTATACCCAAAAACGAATAATACTTTTCATTAGGAATAACAGATTTTACTTCGATACCTTCAACTTTACCTAAATCTGTATCTACTATTAGATTAGCTTTATTAGTATTTACTAAATATAAAACACTAATCACTATAAATAATTTTGAACCACCCATATTGGTAGTTTTCAGTAAATAATTTAATTGTTTGTTAGTTACAAATTCATGGTTGTCTCACTGACGTGTCCTACGATAAATGTTAATCTTGGGTTTTACTAAACATTTATTATCTGCGTCTGATAGTGGGCTACTGAGTATTTATCGTTATCGGTTAAGCTGGTTTCTAGTGTTAAATGAAATATGATTGCTGTATTAATAGATAGCCTATAAACGCTAGCCGCTGGAGGAGGAAGTTCACGATTATGGATGGTTTTGATAAAATCTACATATGATAGGCGCTTGTCTCAAATTTTGATGCATTTCTTATAAGAGACAGATGTTTTCTTGTCTTCGTTAGACTTCAGTATTCCCACTGAGATAAAACCATTGCCTTATAAAATATTCTAGCGAAACAACGTGTGGTTGAGTTTCTGAAGTAAACAATTCAAGAATTAGCATGTCATAACTGACTTACCTACTTTAATGCTTAATCCAACTCAGTTTTTAGGGTTCCGTAGCCAAAATGGCAAAAACAGAACCCTTATAGTTTCGGTATGTCCGTCTGTCTGTCTGTCCGTATGTCACAGGCGTTTTACTCAAAGACTACATAATGAACCTTCATGAAATTTGGTGAAAAGGTGTCTCATAGTAGCCGCTATTTAGTTGGATAGCTAAATAATGATAATAATTTTTTAGGGGGGGGGGGGGGGCACTCCATACATATTACAGAAGCAGTTTTTTTTAGCAAACTTCAACATGTGGCACGTCATTCGATAGGTCATTCAAAAACATTTTAAGGTTTCTAGTAATCTTTTTTGATTGAATGAATATTTTTGGAAATAATTGTTTCGAAAGTTGCATAAATCGTGTCCCCCCTTTTGAATCGTGTGACCTAAAAAATATGGAAAAAATTACAAATATAGCGCTTAATAAATACTAAATTTATTTCGGATAAGATCGATTATACCGTCATTGAATTATTGCCAAAAAACTGCGTTTCTTAACAAAAGTGCGTAAGTGCCATGAACATACGCTCTTCTGATGCAATTGTTCGAGGCTGCGAAACCCTACACTGAGCATGTTCCACCCGCTCCAAGGTCTTGCCCGGTTTTTTTTTCAAATTAATAGGAGGTAATTATAACCCTTGTGCTAATACGTCTTGTGTAGTTTAAGATCATCATTACACTTAAGCGGTAAAATATGGATTGGACAATAATGTAACTAGGTACTGTGTTTTGATTTGCAAGTATAAGTAGTATAAGTAAGTATAAGTAAGTAATATATTCGCTGAACTTATAGGGGAGTTTCTGTTATTGACCATAAAGTTTTTCACAGTTGGCAAGTTATATTCCAGACTAGCTGACCCGCGCAACTACGTCTGCGTAAATTTTCCCCGTTTTTGTTACAGTTTTCATTGCTACTGCGCTCCTATTAGTCGTAGTGTAATGTTATATAGCTTATAGCCTTCCTCGATAAATGGACTATCCGACAGTAACATAATTTTTCAATTCGGATCATAAGTTCCTGAGATTATCGCCTTTAAACAAACAAACAAACTCTTCAGCTTTATAATATTGGCCTGTTGGTCTAGTGGTTAGTGACCCTGATTGCTAAGCCGGAGTTCGTGGGTTCGATCGATGTTAGTGTGATGAGCACGATGGTTTATGTTGTGTCTGGGTGTAATTATCTATAATATGTATGTATATAGAAATATAGAAGTTTGTTTAACAGTTGTTGCCATATTAGGTACAAGCTCTGCTTAGTTTAGGATCAGATGACGTTGTGTGAGTTGTCCCAAGATCCATACTTTAAATTATAAATGTGAAAGTAACTCTGTCTGTCTGTCTGTTACGCTTTCACGCTCAAACAGCTAAACCGATTTCGATCAAATTTGGTATGGAGATAGTTTGAGTCCCGGGGAAGGACATAGGATAGTTTTTATCACGATAACCGACATCCACGCGGGTGAAGCCGCGGGCGAAAGCTAGTACTATATACATATATTAACTGCCTAGCCGACGATGGCCATATGCTTATATGTCACTTCATGGTACGAGTATTAAAACAAGCCTAGTTTTAGGATTGGGCGCCACACTGGCGCCTATTTGTAAATACTACGTCATTTCTGCAAGTAATCGTTAGAAAGGTTTACTGAAAACCGAACTGGGTATCGTATTTCTACTGATGGATGACATTGATATATTATATTTTAAAGAGATTGAGAATGTTCTATGTCCACATCAAAATAAATTTGGGTTCATTCAATATTTTTAAGGGGTCCCTGATGTAGTAGGTACCTACTAACAAAAATGCCTTACGTTTTCTCTGCAATACTTTTAATTTTAAATACAGTGTCTAAAGTTTAGACAAGATAATCACACTAATATTATAAAGGCGAAAGTTTGTGAGTATGTGAGTGTGTATGTTTGTTACTTCTTAATAGCTAAACGAGTGGAGCGATTTTAATAAAATTTGGTATGGAGTTAGCTGACACCCTAGATTAACACATAGGCTAATAAACCGCGGGTAACACCGCGGGGCACAGCTAGTGTCTTATAAATCGATGACGGACTGCACGTACGAAAATGTGTTACTTTCCACCCTGCTGATAAGCAAATTGCGATTGCAACGACATGCTATAAGTACAATACGAACTAAGACTGTCACACGCATGGTTGTTTAACACAATGTCATCAATGTCCGAAAAACCGACTTTACAGACAACAGTTTTTTTTTAAATAGGTTACTCGAAGTATCAGCTCAGAAAACCATTCGGATTGTTAATATTATCACTAAAACTGAAAATTTGGAAAAATCTATCCTACAGGAACCGTAACCAGGATAAAAAGGAACATTGCTATTCGAATTTCCATTTAACACACACACACACGCACACACACGCACGCACGCACACACACACACACACACACACACACACACACACACACCACTCTAAATAGATATTTCCATTTCAGATTTAAGTATACCTTTTTGCTACTACATACTTTGTTTGTTAAGACAATTACATATGAATGTGGACGTTAATATCTGCGTCACAGTTTATACTATTGCAGATATTAACGTCAGTAGGTAATAAATATTCCAGACTGTGACTGCGCTAAATTCATTCAGACATGATTGAGTATTGAAATCACGCTCAGTTGGCGTGATTGACAAACAAATCTTAGCTATTATAATATTGAGTGGACCAAACCAATGCTCCTGGTGTGAAAGTAATATTCGAGTTAACTAATTTTACTCAAAGGAAGCATTCATATAATTTAAGAAATAAAATTAACTGCAAATATTTACTAAAACTGTTATGCCAGAGCTGGGAATCGGGCCTTTAAATCATAAGGAATAAAGATCTGTAATAAATATTGCGTCTGAAATTTGAGAAAGACCTTTAACAATACAATTTACACAAGTACAGAAACCAGGGCACGACGAAGCAGCAACACAAACTATTGGAAATAGTCAAATAGATCGAGATGTGCTTTTTAATTATTAATCATCACACCTATTACTTAAAGCAAAGTAATATGCTGCTTAAAGTAATGTGCATGTTAAATGAAAAGATCCAATCTTTGTGTTGTGCTTCGCATTTGAGTCAATTAAAAAAATATTGAAGTTTTTAATTTGACTATTACCGTATCCGCTTTAGATTTTAGATGCAATGTTCATTAGAGAGATTATTTCCTTATGATTGGCCCTTTAATGTGCAGATTATCTGCATTATAAAAACACAGAATATTTTTTTCTACATTTACCGGGTGACATTTCCGGCTCCACCCTTTTGGTCCACCCTGTAGATTGAAATTAAACTAAAAGTCTGACCGATTTTTGGGTTAAAATAATGCTCTTGCTTTGGTGCATAAAAGTTAAAGTGTTATGTATCGGATGCCGGTTTTGCAGCAAGCAAAATGTAGCTTCGGCTTCCAGGCACGTTTATTTAAATGCATTAGATATAGAGCTCGTAAAATAACATAAATTGTTACTGGTTAATATTTAAATCTATGCAGTGTACTTTTTAACTACTGGAATCAATTCCCGGCTCTGTCAAGTGACTTTGAGAAAATCTTTAAATGCGGTTATTTTTAATTAATTAAAGGAAAATAATGTTTATTTTCATCAAAATTCGTTAACTCAAACATTTGGGATACTTTTAAAATTCGCCAACTCAAACACTTGGGGTACCTACTTTCCCTCCATGGGGCATTTTTTTGGCGTATTGAATGGGGCTTGATTTCATTTATTTTGTTACGAGCAGTAAATAAATAAGGAAATTGTAAAAGACAACTCATTGCAGTCTTTACATTTGAGAATAGACGAGCATAGATACGTTTCTTGCCTGCAGTTTGACTTGGGTAGAAGGGTACACATACTTTTTTAGCACAAATAAAATAAGTCAAGATGTCTGAGGAAGTATCAAAATCAAAGCTCTTAAATGAATGACTTAAGCCACAGTGTTTAGTTTTTACGGTAACTACCTTGTTCTACGTGAGTTTTCTCAGTAGGTTTAAATATTTGCAAATTTTTACGTCTTATACAGAGTGTAACAGAAAGGTGTAGTCAAATTTCAGCAGCGGATAGGGTATGTTGTCAGTATTGCACCTACAATGGTGCCATAGCTGATTGCATTATTATTACATAGTTATAGCATATTCTTTTTGTCAAAATTCAGTAGTCATACTTTTTTTAATTAATAACTTTTTTATTCATATATATTTAAATATTTTTTTATTGATAATAAATATTTTTTAGGGTACTTCGATTTTGATAAAATGCCCATAAAGTGCCCATGATACTGAGTGCACATACCTATAAGTTCACTCAGTATCATGGGCACATACCAACCCTTGAATATGACCACACCTTTATGTTATACTCTGTATAGGTAATTGTACCCATGCTACGTTACTTTTCGATCAAGTTGTGGCCAGTCAAACTTCGATCAGATACAAGGCTGCAGTTGTTAAACAAATTATGTCCAGCGATCAAGTCGACAACGTACTAACTCCATTCATAAAAAAAACATTGGATCAATAAAACAACAAAAAACGATTCGACATTTTATTGTCTTCATAACTCATCTTTTTTATTTATAGATTCGGTGACAACTCCGTCGACAGCTCTTTGTTCCCATTTTCCAATAAATTTGTCCCAGAAATCGAATCTTTTTTTGTACAAATCTGTTTTTATTTCCATTTGTTTGTCAATGTGCAGATATTCCTTGTTTTCGAGAGTGTATGAGGGCCATTTAATTCCTTCTAATACTTCGTCATCCTCAGGCGTTGGGTTACTGAAATTAATGTTTTCATTTTGTTACTAATAAGTATTCCTAATATTTGGGTTATCATAAACAAACAGTAATTGCTTGTTGGTCGTTTGAAAATTGTCAACCGTCAATTACAGTTGAATGAAGCATTTTGTCCCTTTAATTAGTACTGACTCAAGAATATTAAATAAATTAATAAACAAAATTGAATATTGAAACCATGAGTAAGTACTTTGTAATTGGAAATTTATTAAAATACTCATCTTTCAATTATAGGTATATTTATAGCAAATATTTATTTTTAATATGTTGAGGTACGTACAATATACAATAAATGCATTTTTGAAAGACAGAAAATTTGAAATCCAGACTCAGGAATCGAAACCGAGACATACGTACAATATGGTTTTTAGTTAGTTGCTAATAAATAATTATTTTAAAGAAGGCTTGCAGACTAGGGATGTTACGGATATGACATTTCGGATTTGGATACGGATGCGGATTTAAGAATTATATTATATCGGTTTCGGTTTCGGTTTCGGTTACGGTTTTAACATTATTTTGGATTAGCCGTTAGTTTCGGATAATTGCACTTACGAATTTTGAGGAATCTAAGTAAAATAGTAATAAAAAAATACAGTCAGTCGTTTACTAAAGTAATTATTATAGCTGTCTTAAATTTTTTTAAGTTATCTACTTACAAATGATGTAAGAAAATTATTACTATAGTTGTTTTCTATTATATTCTTCAATATAATAGAAAACAACTCACAACACATTACTAGTCTGCAAAAGACACGCGCTCAGGCTCGGCCGGCAAAACCAAAAACCAGGTTTTTGATGAGGAGTATAAATTTTATATTCGACCCATATCCGAAACTTTTATTTCTTATTCGGTTACGGTTACTGATAGTTTTTTATTTCGGATATCCGATAGTTTCGGTTTCGGTTACGGAGCTCCATAACATCCCTGTTACAGGACTAATAACAAATCAATGTGTAATTTAATGTGATAATAGTATGTAAGCCTACTTTAAAATATATAAATATAGGCACTTGTTTTTGTGTTACGAACTTTCAAAAAATATGTGATGTCCATCGGAAACCAATATAGCTACACGTATTTTTTTTTTAATTACACAAAGAATATTTTAACCATGTTTTAAGGACCGCGACTCAAACTATCATAAATTTCGTTTAAATCAATTCAGCGAGTAGAGTTACTAGTTAGAGTTTATAAAAAATACTAACCCGTATTTTGCGAAATTCGTCCACAGTTTTACCATCTTCTTGTGCATTACAAACTCTTCTGAATTTGCTTCTTGGAATTTTAAGTAATCAGCTTTAAGACTCGGGCATTTAAATAGGTAGCACATTTCATCTCCAGTCGCCGCTCCCCATGTACCATCTTCCACAGTTGAATGTTTCATTATATTGTTCTTATTTTCATTAAGACCACCAAAGTAGTCAAAATGATAGTAATATACAGGTTTCGTTGATCTTTCGGAATATGCTTTTGCTGTATAATCTACAGCGTAAGCTATTAAAGAGTCACCAAGCATAGTTATAATTTCTGGAACGCTTTTCATATTAATTTTACCGCCAGGGAAATAAAAATGTTTGATTTCTTCTATAATATCTAGAAAAACGTCTTGTGTAGGATCAAATTGAAACTTTAAACGTATAGGTAGTAAAACAGGAAAGTCTTTTCTTAAGAAGCCTGTATACCTTGGTTCTATAAGATATTGCATCGAAGAATCTAGTCCCTCTCTAGAATTAAAACCGATCATTATAGGTATATCGATTTTATCATGTGAATCTTCAGGGTATTTGGTTATTAAACCATCTGGTTGTTGCTCAACTATCGGACCAAAAGCAATTACACTTTGTTGAGTATTCTTAAAATAATCATCTGGACTGGAGTGCCAATCTCTAGATACTATGTTATTTACAGGAATATTTCTAAGCTCTTTAATCAAAGTAGTTTCGCTAATTGTTGTAATATTCATCATCTTCCCAAGTTTAAATGCTCTCTCCCTAACATTTTTTTGTAAATATGCTGAAGTCCAGGATGTCCCACTCTGAAAAATCGCTGCACGGAACAAGTCTTTTGCTTTGGAATGCATCAATAAATCAACCGCTGCTGCACCCCCCTGCAATCCCATCATTGTTATTTTATTAGGATCTCCTCCGAAATATTCTATGTTGTTTTTTACCCATTCAAGACCTTCAACAATATCTTTCAGTCCTGCATTTCCTGGTAACAACTCATTTTCTAACGACAAGAAACCAAAAGCAGAGAGTCTATGGCTTATAGTTACAAAAATAACATCTTCTTCAATGAAGAAATCTGGAGCATAATCTTTACTTTTGTTATAAGAATTTATAAAGTGATCATTTAATATGAAGACTACAACTGCTCGTTGGTTCTCATCAGCTCTTGGTGTAAAAATGTCCAAATATAAACAATCTTCAGCGCCATATAGTCCATGACTTTGAAATTTCTTGACGTTGTGGTTAAATTGGACGCACGCGGGCTTGTGTTTTGTAGCACTGAGCACTCCATCCCACGGCTCGATTGGTTTAGGGGCCTGAAAAATAGTAATAAAAGTCATAAAACACTTTTCCTGGATTTCGCATTGATCTCTACTGAAAAATAAACTATGTTGTACGACTTAGAAAGTTGAAACAACGCCATCTATCGGATGCTTGTGTAATATAAATACCTTAGTACGATTCAAGAGTAATCTGTGGTACGGTCTATTTCTTTAACGTAGATAATACTAAACATAATAATTCTAAAATAACAAATTCAGTACATAAGATGAAATGAATATATATTACCATAAATTTCAGTTCGCCAACAGGTGGTTCGGCAAAAGGTATTCCTAGAAAACCATAGTAATCAACCTTCTTATATATAGTCTTCAGAACTGTTCCGCTTACTTGTCCATGAGTAGTTTCTACAACGGGTTTCTCTTTACACACTACATCATTAACAAATATTAAAAGTGAAATGAAAACAAAAACTATATTGCTATTCATTATGAACTTGTCATAGTCACCTAATTTAGCCGAATTATCGGTTGTAACTGAGGCAAATGCTATCGGATTATCTATCGGCACGTATTTATCTTTATTATGTCTTTGATGTGTAAAATAAATTTAATATAATCAATAGAATACGGTAGAAGCTGTTAACAAATATAGGTTTTATAAACCTTCGAAGGTCATTGTTCTCACAGCAGTAAACTTATTGACTTGGGAGTAGTTTATCGTATACAGTAGTTTCGCCGCAGCGGAGCATTTTACGTACTTTAGTTATAGGAGGCTATGTTGTAGGAAAAGATGGAAAACGAGTGTTTTTATAAACACTCTTGTTTCCCATCTTTATTTTATCATCTGTTAACTTTATTAAAGTAAAAATTAATATTGTTGCAATTATTTCTTTTTGGTACACTTATCACATAACAAAAAAAACAGGAATAAGCTCAAAAGAAATAAAAATATAAAATACTATTGCTGAAAATTGGAGCTAGTTGATTTTTATAGGAGATTGACAATTAGGCAAATATTTAGTTTCAAGTTGTAGTTTACAAAAAAGATTTTTAGGGTTCCGTGGCCAAATGGGAAAAACGGGACCCTTATAGTTTCTGTCTGTCTGTTCGTCCGTATGTCACAGGCATTTTACTCAAAAACTACACAATGAATAATTATGAAATTTGATGAAGTTGATGATGAGATGTGCGTATGTATACTTGACTAGTCGCCACAAGTGTTTAATAGCTTTGGCAGCTAAATACTCACTCCGTACATGTAACAGAAGCTGTTTTTTTCAGTAAACATCCACGTGTGGCACATCATTCGACAGGTCTTTTTAAAATATTGTAAGGTATGTAACAAACTTTTTTTTTTTGATTCAATGAATATTTTTGGAAATAATCGCTCCGAAAGCCTAAATTGTCCACCAGAAAATATGAAAAAAAATCACAAAGGTAGCGGTTGATTTTTGATCATTTTGATTGATTAATAATTTTCGACATATTCGGATATTTCGTCATTAGGTTAACCCAAAAACTTCAATTCTCAACAAAAGCTAATTAATCAAGTCGGATGTTTTTCATATGTAGCGCATTTATTTTAAATAATGGCTGCGGAACCCTACACTGAGCATAGTCGGACATGCTATTGCCCGGTTTTTATAATATAATTCAGTAACATTAAAGAAATTATACAGATATCGCTTATCAATATAATTTCCTAACTTACTACGATTTCGTTTGTAGTAAAATACGTATATAATATTTTGAAAACATTTTCACGCATATTTGTAGTGTTTTACATGACGTGTCTTTCTCTTAAATTGCTTTTATTACTAGTTCAGTTAAACTTAGTCTTATACGGCGTTTCTTACGTATTAATTAATGAAATATTAAGAAGTATAAAAATGAATATAAAAGTAGTTATCATGGTACTTTCTGTCACAGCTGTTACTCCTAGTGTTACTGATTTAAAATATGAAATCAAGACTAATGGTACTACAATAGTAGGAAGAAAATTGTATACAGTGTTTGAAAATAAACCGTATGTAGCGTTTTGGAAAATTCCTTATGCGCGGCGTCCGATTGGAGAATTGAGATTTAAGGTTAGTGTATTATGATTATGAAGTATCTAAATACTTAGCTGCTAGCAGCTCACCCTATTAATTAATTTAAACTGTCCTAGGCGCGGATACAAAGAGGGGGTGGCAATATGGGCAATTGGCTCTCCCCAGACTCAACTAACTGACCTTTTTTTTAGGAATTTGAGAATTTAATGGATTGGAGTGTTTAGGCAAGCAATGGCCCCCTCCCGATGGTGGTGGATATTGTGTACCGGTGTTGAATTAAAGCGCTTCACACTTGAGCGGTTGAATCAAATGTTGCCCCCCAGAACAAAGTTCTGGATCCGCGCCTGAACTATTCTTAAAAAACTGCCTTAATGATAGTGTAAACTTTATTTTCTGTTACGTAGGAACCTTCTACGGAGTATTAGAAAACTAACCCTCTCGTTAATCGTGACCAACGGAAATAGGTATTCATTTTTATATATATACGGTTTAGACGTGAAGAGAACAAACATACACACTCACATACTCACAAATTTTTCGCCTTTATAATATTAGTGTGATTAGTGTGATATATAGATAAATAGCAACATTTGTCACCTTATGCTATACAATTTACTAATAATGTTTTGTTATTAGAAAGCTGATTTAATCGGAATGTTTTTAAAATTTATTTCATGAAAATCTGTTCAATCGTTTTGAAGATAATCAGCTGTTTTTATTTAACTTGTTGTTTTTTAGATGTTAGCTTGTCGTTCAAATAAAATCTTATGGTATCTAAACTTATTTTATTCATAAATGAGTGACTAGTTCATCTAGAGATTAGTGACCCTGACTAAACCAGAGGTCGTGGTTTAGATTTCCACACGGGACACGACTTTATGTAATCCATATTATTCCAAGTTTGGCTGTAATTTGTGGTAGCAATTTGTATGTTTGTAAAGTCCCACGTGATGTAGAGACCAGATCTTGCTACAGGAGTGGTCTTAAAAAATACACACACACAGACGAACTAGTTGCATGGCTTCATCTCATCCTGCCTATTTACACGGTATCTTGTTAATAAAGTGGTGTCCGTTACGAATAGTGGTAAGGGGTCTATAGTTTATCCTTTTAGTACTGCTATTTATTACCACGTTCTTGAATCGAGACACGCAATAAGATAAACGATTGTTACATTCGAGTACATATGTCGTATTTCTTCTTTCAGCCGCCGAAAATACGACCTTGGTTTGGAAAAGCCTTTTACAATTATAGCGCTCCGTACAACGAGACTTGTGCTTCGGGATTTACTGAAGATTGCTTATATCTGTCTCTTTATATACCACTTATTGAGTCTGTAGATAATTTTCCAGTTATAGTCTGGATTCATGAGGTTAGTGAAACACACGGTCCAGATTTTCTTATAGATGAGGATGTCGCTGTGGTAACTGTTTCTTACAGAACTTCGATTTTTGGATTTTTGAACACCGGAGACAGCTTTGCTGAAGGTAATATGGGAGCAAAAGATATTCTGGCTGCTCTCAGATGGATAAGAGATAATATTAGCTACTTCAATTGCGATTTGAATAGGGTAACTGTCTTTGGTTCTGATAATACTGCAAACTTAGTAGCTTCTCTACTACTATCAGCTGCCAGTGAAGATTTATTTACAAGAGTTATAATACAAGATGGAAGTGCCTTATCACCTGCAGATTACAGAAGTTACAACTTTGAAATCTCAAATAAATTGTACTGGAATCTAAATGGACCATTCAAAAAGTTTAATCGAACACATTTCTACGAAATACTGAAAAAGAGCTCTGTCAAACAATTGCTAATAGCCAGTCGAAACTTGTTCGATAGCACAGAAGTCAGAGACAATCAAAGATTAATCCATTCATTCGGACCCACTGTCGAAACGTCCGGGCACACAGCCTTTATGAACAAATTCCCTTTGCAAGTGTACAAACGAAAAATCACCAATAACTCTGTAGAAGTTATGATGGGCTACACCAACTTAAATTCTCTTCACAAATTGGAAGGTTTCGTCCGTAACAAGAAACTTTTAAAGTATTTAAATTATAACTTTCAGTATTTATTACCATTTGGAGGAAGGAGAGACGAGTACGGATCGAAACTGTATAAGAAGATAAAGAGAAAAATAATGGATTTCTATTTTGTTAATGGAACGGTTGGGGCGAGGAGTTTAAGGCGGTACGCGAAATACGTATCGGACCAAGTGATTTATCCGATGATTCGGCAAGCGCGGCTACACGCTGAAGTGTCTTGTAATAATGTTTATTTGTACCGTTTTACCTTTAAGGGCTCCTTAAGCATCGTATGGAATACGTTTCTCCGCAATTTGACCTGGAGTGGTGCTACGGAAGGCGATGAAATCTGTTACCAATTCAAATGTAAATCTCTCAGCCGTATCTATGATACGCCGGATTTAAGTATAAAGGCTCTCATTAAGAAGATTGCCAGGTTATTGGCGAATTTCATTAAACACGGGTAAGTTAATTTAGATTAAATATTTACCCAAATATTTGCTCTTTTCCTCAACACAATGAATTTTAATTGAAGCGCCTGAGGTTTTTAAATACGAAGTTATTTTGTAATTGTTTAGTTAGTTTCCGGAAAAAGTTTAATCTTTGTTGGTAGATTATGATTGTAAAATTAAATGCTATCTAGGTATGTAAGGTAAAAACAATTTGAAACAATAATTGGTATATGAAGTAAACATTGGCCCTTGGGAAATTCAGGCTTTCTAGAATCTATGTTCACTTTCTAGTTAGAATGAGTTCATTGATTAGATTCTTTAAACGATTTTGTCTTGTTCTATAGGTCTTCAAGTAAACACTTGAAGACCTATAGAACAAGACACAATCGTAATATCAGTTTGGTTGATAAAATATCAACCAAACTGATATTACAAATGTGAAAGTAACTTTATCTGTTTGTTACGTTTTCACGCTTAAATCACTGAACCGATTTAGATGAAATTTGGTATGGAGATAGTTTAAGCCTCGAGATAGGACATAGGATAGTTTGTTATCGAGATAACCTATTTTCACGAGGGTAAAAGCTAGAAGACAATAAATTATATCGTAATATTATAATTTTTCAGGAATCCTACACCAGATCCTATTGATGATATCTTAGAAGATTTGCGGTGGACTCCTCTTACAGCAGACCTGGGCATACAAGGATTAAACATAGGAAGAAAAATGAAGATGATGAATGTTCCCGAAGAGAAGAGAATGAAGTTTTGGGATAAGTTGCGCGATGAATTCTTTCCTGATGGAGAAATACATGATGAGTTGTGATATGTATTATGATAAATAATGTGTAATTGTAGTAATGACATTAGGTAATACAGGAGAATACCGGACAAGTGCGAATAGGCGACCATTCGCAAAAATATCAGTCTTATATTCTAGCTTATATACTAAGGCCTCATTTACGGAGACGCGGAGCGTCACGCGTGGCGTTAAAGGTTTATTTCCGTGCATCCCGGCCGATAGCGAGTCGCGCGCGGCTTACGATAAGCGTCTGACGCGCGCGGCCGATGCGACAATAGTCAGAGTATGATAATGAATGGTGCCGTTTCCGAGGTAAGCGACAGACGCGCGCGGCCGACGACTGTCGTAGGCTGCGCGCGCACTCAGAATGTTATCGCATCGGCCGCGAGCGTCAGCCGCTTGTCGGAAGCCGCGCGCGGCTCGCGATCGGCCGCGATGCATGGAAATGAACCTTAAGTGGTGTGGCCCGCACTGAATTCAAACATATGACGTTGTATGAGTGCGTTCACGGACAAGCGATTTTACACGTGTTTGTTTGAAATGCCACGCAGCGTCCATTCTCGATGAAGTGATGCCCGCGTTAAAACCAGTCTTATTAGGAAATCGCTCAACCTAGACTAACTTTTTTAAAGAAAATTCTATGTTTTATAGTGAATTATTTGGCACCCCGCGTTCGCCGCAGCGTGCGTTGAGGATTCGCCGCTGTCGCAGCGGTTGGCTCCACCACACTTCTCGCCACGAACTTATATGAACAATGACTTAAATTGCCATATGTTTGTGTTTACGCGTGCGATGATAAGTGACTCCGTGAACAGAAAAAACGTCCAACCCGACTCGAGACGCCACGCCACACGCGACGCGCAACGCCCCGCGTCACCGTAAACTAGGTCTAAGTGTATTTGCATTTTTTTTCATTCCCCATTTAGATTATAAGCACAACATATGCAAGGAATTCTATCTCAATATCATAATAATCTTTAAAAAAAATTTTGTTTTCTTACTCATTTAAAAACAAAATGGCTGTATGGTTTACGGACAATAATTTTACGTGATAACGTCATAAGAAAACATTGATGACTGTGACAGCTTTTTTTTTAACTGTATCGCATGTCGTTGCAATCGCCAAAACATTGATGACATTGTAATAAACAACTATGCCTGCGACAGCCTTAGTGGACTCGGGCGCATGCACCCGACGGCCACAATACTTTTGCCTATCAGAAGGCGGAACGTGACGGACCATAACACTTTTTCATGCGTGCAAACGGTCATCGATTTATGACGTTATCACGTCAAAAGAATTCCAGAATAGCGATTGAATTACTTTCAAAGTTTAGGAAAATGTGTCACTTAATTTGCTATCATTACAATCACTGATCGTTTAACTTTAACGCAGATTATCCGCAGATTATCACCCGATAAAATTTTCACGGGGCTATTTCGTACCTTTACCGTGCCATAAAAATAATTTCTATCCCAAATATACTTACTTATTATGGCATATTTAACTTTGTTGAAGATTTTTTAAAGATGATTATACTCTTGACGAAAATATAAAGAGAAAAGAGTATTTTATGCGCTAGAGTAGCACCCACACCTCAATCATAACGATTTGTATAGGGTAGATCCTTCTTCTTAGTCGTTTTGTTCACTCAGTGAAAGTCCTGTCTGGTCTAAAGGGTATCACTTTCCGTTTTTTATTACGTGTACCCACATATAACAATATAAAATAAATTGACACTTGACAGCTCGCGTCAAATCCTGAATCGCGATATTGAAGTTTTCACAGCTGGTAACTATAAATACAAGTTCCCAACGTTAAACGTTGGGCCGCGGCCCGCCAGGCTTGATCACCTCGCCGATCCTCCCTTTGTGTTGGAGGGACTTAACACCTTTGCCCTCCACATACGCCAGGATATCCTGATTGGATAGTTAAGGTGATCCGAGTGCCTGCGAGTAATAATAATAAATAATAATAAATAATAATAATAATAAAAAATCTTTATTCACTTAGAAAGCTAAACACTACTCTTTAGAAAAGTCGATTCTACATTTGCATGCAATGCCTGTTCGCAAACAATGAATAAAGCCGGAGAAAAAAACAGTAAATAAAAACTCTCAGGAACTACTGGTTCGAATTGAAAAAATGTTTTAGTCTTAGATAGCCCATTTATCGAGGAAGGTATATAACATCACGCTACAACCAATAGGAGCGGAGCATCACTGAAAAATGTTGCAAAAACAGGGAAAAATGACAATTGACATATAATACAAGTAGCCCGAGCTCATTTGATGTATTTACTGTACGAGTACAGCGACAATTACTTGTACTAGTTCTTTAGTATTACTATCGATGTACGAAATAATTAAATAAATATAAAACAAACCGACACGCTTAATCTCACATTGATCTGCTAAATAAAAGGCAAACAAAAGTTTATTCTAACATAATCTCCAAGAATTTACGGCCCAGTAGTCAGCTAAAACGTCACTAAATAACTAACTACCCTCGTTTTTCATAAAAAGGCATTCTTATCTGTGTACCCTCACATGTACCCACCTGACCCTTGTGCCGAGATCAAAGATAACCCCTCAAATAATGTAGTAGAGGGAGAAGGTTAAAGTATCCAGTCATTGCGTCAGATAAATCATTTTATTTTACACTGAGGTTGCAAAGAATGCCATAAAGGTCTTTATACATCACGACATTGATTCTTGGGAATTTTTGTATGTTTCTAGAAGTGAAAACTTCTTTAGCGGCGATGTGCACTTTTTTTGGTATGGGTAAAAAATGTTAAACTCACGTCAGGATTGAAAACTGAGAGCAATGAAAAACTGGTACAATATCATTAGAATATGAAGGTAAATTTCGCCACCGTCTACAATGTTATTTATAGCTCAGGTGGGAAATCAGGCGGTCAAGAAAACAGAAGACCCCAGTTCGAGTCCGATTAACGATAGTTTTTTTCCCTTTTTCATTTTAATTTTTGATTTATTATTTCATATTTTTTTATTATTAAGTCAGTAAGATCGAAAAATAGTATTGAAATTTCATCATTAAGTATTTTTTTCCGAGAGATAAACTTTTTAATTGTCATGACGTTGTCATTGTCATGTTTGAATATTGTATTTAACCACTTAAATGATAGTTCTTATAAACTGATAAAAAATGCACAACGTCAAGTTTTTTTTTATGTGTAACATCTTTCTTATTGGTTTCCATTTGCGTTATTTCTTGAAAAGGGATGGACGTGTGTGACAGAAAGTCGAAGGCGCGCTATTTGATTTGAGTGAGCGGGGGTTGAGTTGGCCGTCAGATAGTCCTCGATGGTATTTTTAAAATTTATTTCAGTCGTTAAACTTTATCAAGTTAATGTAGGACAATGTCCGTATTTGACTGATAGTTACATTTTCAAACGCCACAGTATCATTATATATGGTAATTTACAAAAATTGAAATAAGTGTAGTAATTTGAACTTGAAAGCTTATTATTTCACAAACGGATTCTAAATCGTCAAATGGCCTTTACAACCCACAAGGCCTATTTAACGACACAACACAACGGGGTGAGTGAGAAAAAAAAACATCCCCACTTTACGTGTAGAACCCTAAACAGTTTTTTTTTCAAGATTTAATTTTACCACTTTGTTGGCATAACTAGTATGAATATCGATGTCAAATTACATCTTTCTAGTTCTGGTAGTACTGTATTAGGTCTTTTAGCTAAGCTGGGGACAGACGGACGGACAGATAGACACAGCGAAACTATAAGGGGAGCCCTTATACGAGTAGTTTCGTTGTGTCTATCTGTCCGTCCGTCTTATTTTCTATTGAACCCCAAAATGTAGAACAGATAGTATAATAGTATACCTACTAATAGTGGTAGTAAGAATGGTGGAGATAGCAATACTACCACTTACGTCTCAAAGTTTAGGAGACATTCTTAATTTAAAAATTATGAGTGTGAACAATTTAATCAATCAATTCAAATTAAAATATTGTAGTTTTGTTTGTCTTTAGTACTTCTTGCAAATACATTGCAAAAGGCGGACTTAATGCCATAGGCATTTTCTACCAGTCAACCATTGGGTGGTAAAAAGAATAGGGTGGCTTAATTGCATATTATTTTGATAATTAGGTACATGTTAGAAAATGGGAAATAAATATATGCTTGTAGCTATACAATTGATAAAAAGTAAACTTAAATATGCACTAGTTAAGTTATGAATTATTGTAATTATTGTTTTTGAAGCAAATACGAAATATATAAAGATAATTCATTGAAATATAGTCCTTTGGATAATATGCTTATTTCCTAGGTAAAAAAAAAAATCCAAATGAAAATTTTGTAAATATACCTGACATTTAAACTGTCAACAGTTAAGTCCCGATTAAATTTTGTGTTTACTTGGATTTTTTATCATTGATCATATCATAAAAATAAATGATTTGTCGAGATAAAAAATAGTGTGATTTTCCGCTATTTGTATGAGATCTCCATATAAAATCTGCGTTTTGACATTTCTTAAGGAGTTGTTGTTTTGTTTATGACTACAATAACAAAAAAATATTTTACACTATAACAGCAATCAAACAGCATTTTCAAAAATATTCTGATAAACAATGTTTCTCTACAATTTTACGTTGTCATGAATTTATAAACATCAAAACAAACATTGAAATTACATGATTTGACCATACAAAAGAATGACAAAAGGCGCATTGTTTTCTTAAAAAGATACTGATTTGACTTGACTGTCTGATCTACCCTATTGGCAACTAGCCTATTATTTTATGCAATAACTAAAAAACTTTAACTACAAAAGAAGCGAAGTCGTGTCGGTGTCGTGCTCAGTAAAAAGACTTGAACGGGACTAATGGAGTTGAGAAAAAGGGGAGCACTTGTTTATTTTGTTCCAAGAAGAGTTGTGATTGTAAATTGTAATTGTTCCCACGACTTGGGGTCGATGTTCCAAATGAAATTTACACGTCAGTTTATACGTTTCACTTTTTCTTTTTGTAATTTTTGTAAAATAAACTCAATTTGAAGACTGCCTCTGTGGCGCGGTGGGAGTGTGTCCGACTGGTACGCAAGAGGTCGTGGGTTCGATTCCCATACGGGACACCACTTTGTGTGATCCACAAATTGTTGTTTCGAGTCTGGGTGTACTTTGTGTCCGTGACTTGAATGTTTGTAAAGTACCCCGCGACACAGGGCTTGTACCCTAGTGCGGGAGTCGCCTTTAAAAAAAAAAAAAAACAAAAACCAAAAAAATTTAATAAGTGTATTTAGTTATGGGTAATATTATAAGATGCAATACGGGACGGCCCCACACAAGATGGACCGACGACCTGATTAAGGTAGTGAGACGCTGCTGGATTCAGACTGCTCAAAATCAGTCGCTGAGCATTAGACGTCTTCAGGATGATGATTACGATGATGCTGTTTATATTATTTTGGTTTAAAAAATAATAATAATAACAATAATAATATCTTGGGACAACTCACACAACGTCATCTGATCCCAAACTAAGCAGAACTTGTACTATGGCAACCAGACAACTGATAAACATACTTACATATTTCTAAATACATACTATAGATAAACTACATTCAGACAGACTAAACCATCGTGCTCATAACACAAAGTTTTATCCTGGGTGGGGATCGAGCCCACGACCTCTTGCGTAGCAGTGGGATACACTCCTACCGCGCCACATAGGCTCTTTTGTAATTGTTTAAAGTGGCTTATACATTTAAAATAATTGTTTCGATTATATATTCTACTAGTAATACCAATTTGAGTGACATAAAAAAATCTAAATCAAACTAATTCTTATTAATCGCGTTGCCAGCTCGCTCGTGTACGCCCTCCTAAATATGATCTGGTGTAACATTATCTTTGGTACCTAGGTATACAATAATTGGTACTATATACCTCATTGGACAAACTACCGGGAGTAGAGTAGGTAAGCTCGAACAATGCACATATATATTACATCAAAGTTACCGACATAGCTCGCAGGAGCAAGCTATAATAATCTTTATTTGCAAGAACATTGTTGGAAAGATGGAAGGTCGTCTTAAAATTATATGTGTACATCATGTTCTGTCTAAATCGGGCAAATGGCAATAGAAAATATACGTTAAAGAAGTTAGTGTTTTGAAGCATTTACCTAATCTGCCTATTTATTATTTAAGAACTCTTTCACCGTATAGAAACGTCTATCTATCAGCCAAGTCTTGAGGCTTTTTACAAATTTATTATAGGGCAGGTCCTTTATATTGTTAGGTATGCGATTAAATATAACACCACACATTGCAAAACAGTTATTTTTGTAATACTCAGTCCTAGGAATTTTGGGCAAAACAATTCTGTCTGGATTTCTAGTGTTTCTCAAGTACATGTCTTTGGCTTTGATAAACAGATCTTTATTTAGTTTTGTAAATTTGGCAATTTCAAATATATACATGCTTGGCAATGTAAGTAACCCGTAACTTTTTGAAAAGAGGTTTGCAGGATATCCAAGGTAGTACCCCGCAAATTGCTCTTATGCATTTTATTTGAGCTTTAAACGCCCTGTTTACTTCGGTAAACAGGGCACTTCGCTGAAGTGGCAATGGGCCGGCCATATTTGCCGAAGGACCGATGGCTGCTGTGACGAGTCCTAGAGCGGAGACAGCGACTCGTTAAACGTAAGGTAGGAAGGCCCTCAGCCATATGAACAGACGACCTAAGGAAGGTCGTTGGGATAAATTAGGTGCATAAGTTGGAGGACCGGGTGTTGTGGCCGTACGAGGCATTGGCCAGCAGTGAACCGAAACAGGATTGATTGATGAACAGTCATAGGCATCGCTCATGGATAGTGGATTTATGATTATTTTGAGGTGGGGCAAAAACTTAACGATGAGGCTTCCATTTCTCTTAACAGATTGATTGACGCTCTGAGCCCTCTTCTGTACGAGCGATTTTTTTAAGCGCGTTTTAAATCCGGTGACTTGGCCTCCTCGATGTGATTATGTGTTCTATTATCAACACCCAGCGTTGAAAATACAACACTACGCGATAATATAAGTGCGTCGCGTTGCCGTGTGAACGTGTGCTTGGAAATGCATTTGTTCTATTTAAGCGATTTTTTTACGCGCGTTAAAAAATTGCTCGTGCGAATAACGATTTTTAAAACATGGTATTTGACGCCTCTTGAACGTGGCTCCCCGATTACCCCCCCCCCCTCTACCCATAAAGTCAAAGTCAAAAATACTTTATTCAATTAGGTTACAAATGCAACGCTTAAGAACGTCAGACAAAATTTGTAATAGAATGATTCCACATTTAATGCCAAGTTCGCAAGAGTAAAGCCGTGAGCTTACAAAAATACAGAAGACGGTAAAGGCAACATGCGATTCGATTATTTAAAGAAAAACTACTTATTTATGAACCACTAATTAAAAAAATAATAGACCTATAAAATGATAATGACAAGGCCGACCAGTCACCCCAACTCGTGAACGGGTGCTACACTCGTTCACGAGTTGGACGCATGGGTCAGCCATCATCCCTCCCTTCGTCATATTGGAGAGAAGGAAGACGACCCAACCCACACCGCCACCACAAGCAATGGCATTTTAGTGAGCATGACGATCCCTGACATTACATCTCATAGAAACGAAAATAACCTTAAATCGATTCGGCATCCCTTACGGATACAAAATCTAGAGACATCTTCAAACAGAACAGACAGAAGTGGTTCGATTTCATAATGCGCGTTAATATGTGAACCCTTATGCCAGCTCCAAATGTTGGCCCCAACGCTACTCACCCAACGTGTGAATCTTGAAAATTACATTGGCACCAACGTTGGACGAGCGTATCTAAGTTGGGGCTAAAGTGTGAAGCCGGTGTTAGAACAATATGGAAGTATTTATAAACGCACGTTGTTGGCTTGTGCGGTACTCGAATTCTTGTATGAAGCTTGCCTTCCGTAATCTCCGGTTTCTTGTGCCCATAATGTCAGAATCTGTGGTTTAAATTGTGTGTTTGCTCATACATACTAATGTTAATTGTCTATATTTGCAGTGATTCATACCATACCAATAATAGCGCTGTGCTAATACAAGAGTTAACTATTGTAAATTACAGTCAGTTTACATTTTACTTAGAACTTGTTAATTGGTGGAGATGTAAGGTACCTAGTTACCTCCGGTGGGTTTTTTTGCTTATAATGAAATACTGCGTCTTGGGAAGTACCTTTGCCGAAGTGCGGTATAGGCACCGGCGAAACCGAGGGGGGGGGGGTGGGGTGTGTGGTGGCAAAAGAACCTCCTCCAGTGTATGTGTGCTTTTTAGTGATAACCTGGCTAAAAATTACCTAGAGTGGGTTAAGACGTAATCAATCATCTACAGTACGTATAAGGTGGCTGTACATGTTGGGCCAAAATAACGAATCGCAAATAATAATAATAAAAATCATTTATTTACTTAGGAAGCAAAACACTACACTTGTGAAAAGTTGATTCTACATTTACTGGTAATGCCTGTTCGCAAACAATAGGTAAAGCCCGAGAAAAGAACAGGCAATAAAAACTCATGGCCACTCTTTTCAAATTGCCAATGTTTACAATGTTTCTCTGTTTATAAACTGTATATGCAGGTAAGATGCTGTCACCATTATATTATACACCATATTAGAGGACTGATGCAAAAAAAAAAAATGTCTATAATATTAGAAGAGTACACGAGATTGGATACATCAGCCTCAATGGGTACAACATAGTAGGAGCATCCACTTACGATGTAAAAACTTTATATGCTTAAATATTGGCCAATTTACTGCTACTTAATGAATAAGTAAGTATACATGTTTTTTTAAAAGAAAGAAAAGAATGGCCGAAATTTATCACGCAGAATCTTTACTTACAAAAGTAAATCGTTTTCTTAACTAGTACCTAAGTAACATTATCAAACTGTGACAACAATATTCACCTAGTAAAATGCCATAAACTATACAACAATATAGATTAATAGGGAGCAACTAACTACATCCATTTATCTTTATCAGTTAAATAATCATCGATTGAATAGTAAGCTCTTTGTATAAGATGTCTCTTGACTACATTTTTAAATTTATTTACTGGTAGACTCGATATGCTGACTGGGATTTTATTGAAAAATTTAACACCTAGTCCCATGAATGAGTTATGAGTTTTATGAAGCCTATGATATTGACCTACCAATTTCTGCTTATTTCTTGTATTCACAGAGTGAATATCACTGTTTTTGTTATATAAATGTAAGTTTTGTTTTACAAACATAACGATTGCATAATATATATTGTAACTTTTCTCTAAGGGAAACTCGTGCTCCTCGTTGATATATCGCACGCACTGCACGTTTTTGAAGAATAAAAATAGTTTGTATATCAGCCGCCTTGCCCCAAAACAATATGCCGTAGGACATGACGCTGTGAAAATAACCAAAATATACTTGTCAAGCTGTTTCTACGTTCGTAAGCTGTCTAACTTTGCTGACAGCATAAGCTACAGAACTGAGTTTTTCTGCGAGACATGATATTTGGGTGCCCCACTGTAACCTATTGTCTAAAGTAATTCCTAAAAAAACTGTTGAGTCGACAAAGCTAATCACCTCATTATTTAAAATTATACTTGTATTTTTTCACATTTGGCAAACTAATCTTAATACATTTAGTTTTTTTGGGATTTAGAAGTAGGTTGTTCGTTGTAAACCAATCTTGAACTAGTGCGAGTGTTCTATTTATTATCTCAAAATTTTCTAGCTTACGATCAATTTTAAAAATTAGAGAAGTGTCATCAGCAAAGAAGAAGGCCTTTCTCGATAAATGGGCTATACAACAGTGAAATTCGTGCCTCGGTGGCGCTGTGAGAGTGTGTCCGACTGCTACGCAAGAGGTCGCGTTCGATTCCCACACGGGACACCACTTTGTGTGATCCACAAATTGTTATTTCGGGTCTGGGTGTACTTTGTGTCCGTGACTTGTATGTTTGCAAGTCCCCCGCGGCCTGTCCATACGGTGAACGGAGCGACCACTCCCGGCACCATAGGCCAGGGGGCGCCGAAGGGTCCTCCGGTTAAGAAACCTAGGGCGTTAAATGCTATCAAGTAGCGCTAAATTGATTAGCATCGCACCCCCCTCGCTAGAGGTACTTAGGCGGTATCGGGTGAAATGATTTACACCCCCCCCCCCCCTACCGTCGCACATGCTATTCACACTTGACCAATGTTGGGGTGCTAAAATAGGGTATTTTAGTCAAATCAGCATCTTTTTATGAAACGTCAATAACGACTCGCTCCGTACAAGTTTGTATGAAATGCTGGCATGTGAGGTAACGTTCTTTAAGGCAAAACATTTAATTTTAGTATTTTTAAGATATCAATTAAAACATAGGTTAAAGTTATAGATGAACATATTTTTTCAGATCATTCAGTATGACTTGTTATTGCACGGTTAATATAAAATATTTTATTTTGATAGTAATCAAATAGGTACTCAGTTGGGTAGTTGACTACAATAAAAGTAAATGATTTTATACTAATCAGGAAATAGTAGATCTTATAATGCTTTGAAAATAACTGTTCTTTTACAATTTAACATGTTTTTGAATTTAAAAGCATGAAAATGAATACTAAAAGTAATGATTTGACGTCATAGGTTGCTATTCAATTCACATTTCTACAGAGCTTGTCGTTTTGACATTTCATAAAAATAAACTGATTTGACTTGAAAGTCAACATCCCCATTGGCCCCGGGCCGGCTCTGTTGACTCTGACATAAAATTCGAAAAATTAACAATTCGATAAACCATATACTGTATAGTGTTGTGTAAAAATAATCAATACTCAATTTGATTTCCACAATGTATATTTAGTTGGTAAAGATATAAATTAATAATAATAATATATAATAACAATATCTTGGGACCACTCACACAAAGCTATCTTATCCCAAACTAAGCAGAGCTTGTACTATGGAAACCAGACAACCGATAAACATACTTATATATTTCTAAATACGTACAGAATAAACCATCGTGCTCATCACACAAAGTTTTATCCTGGCTGGGGATCTAACCCACGACCTCTTGCGTAGCAGTCGGATACACTCCCACCGCGCCACAGAGGCAGTCATTAAAAAACAATTGTGAACCCTGTCTAGCACTACAAAATATTAACATAAAATGTTTAACCTAAAGATACTGAGTTCTAAATCTAATAAAAAGTAGAGAGTAGAGTTTAACAACAACAACACCTCATTTTCCAATAGATAGTATTATTTTTCCGTACACCTTCAAGGCCGGAAGGTGGCACAAAAGCTGTGTTGATGGTAAACAACATAAATCATCTGTCTTTCGACAAAGGGTTGAGGGGTGAGGCCTAAACATTGATGAATTAAAGGACACTCGAGACCATTGTGCTCCACGGAAGCACTTCGGAATGTAATTTGAGTAAGTATTAAATCTTTTAAGATGAACCTGGATTTTTTTTTACTACGACGATATAAAAAACCGGAGGACGGGCAGCAGCGTCCTCTCCGTACATAAAGCCTTACTGCGATCGCCAACCCGCTCGCCAAGCGTGGCGATTATGGCAATTACCCCCAGGATCTACATACCAGTAGGTTCTACTGGGGAGACCCGTGCCCAGCAGTGGGCCATCATAAGGGTTGATATGAATGATGAATGAATATAAAATGGTGAGTAAATTATCTATACTAATATTATAAAGCTGAAGAGTTTGTTTGTTTAAACGCGGTAATCTCAAGAACTACTGATCCGAATTGAAAAAATCTTTCACTGTTAGATAGCCCATTTATCGAGGAAGGCTATAGGCTATATAACATCACGCTACGACCAAATAGGAGCGGAGCAGCAATGAAAAATGTTGCAAAATCGGGGAAAATTGACGCATACGAAGTTGCGCGGGACAGCTAGTAAACTATATAACTATGTGACAGTTTCCACTGATGCTAAGCTATGTAGTATGAGTAAGATGTGCTATGAAGATGTACTACAGTACGTCTTCATAGCACATCTTACTCGTCGCGTACTGTGTTTGCGCATAGCTACACCACACGCGACCATCCATAGCACGCCCCCATAGCACACCTCAATAGCACACCTCTATAGCACGCATCCGTAGTACACATCTTTCCATATAAAAACATAGCTTAGTTGAACCCGTTTCCACCAGTACTAAGCTATATGGATCAATGAATATGATTAGTGGATATCAAACTTGTCGATATAGTACATCTGTGGTGGAAAATCACCCAAGTCCCGTAAAATTGAATAGCACGGCGACGTGCTATTCAATTTTACGGGACTTGGGTGATTTTCAACCAAACAGTTCACAACCATTTTAGAGGTTGCCACATGCAAGCTCTAAAGTGGTTGTGAACTGTTCGTTGTTCGAATGAAACGATGTTCGACAACTCGATACATACACCACAGTACCCAGGGGGTATTTTGGGGTTGAACCCCCCCCCCCCCCCCGAATTTCCGAAAAGGTACTCCATTGGCCAGTGTGGGGTACCTTCCGAAATAAAATTAGTTATACCTATATGTACATATACCCCGACATTTTTGTTGCATAACTCTACTTTGTGGGACAATGTCCTTCGACATTTGTCTTGATACATTTTGTTCAGCATATTTTTTTATCCTCGTTTAATATGCTACCATTATTTTAATAAGGGAATAACAAGTAACTAAGTGGCGAAAAGCTGCTAACATCCTCATAACAAGTCTTGCATCTGACTGCAGGTTTCAGATTGGATTATTATATCTAACTAGCTGTCTTGGCGAACTTCGTACAACCTCGTTACCTTTTTCATAATTATTATTTCGTAGCAATGCTTCTACAGAGTATTAAAAAAAACTAAAAAAAAAGAATGAATGAAATTGGTAAAGTCCTTCTCTAGTTATCACGTCACCCAGGAAAATAGAAATTCATTTTTATAAATATTATAGACTAGCTTTCGCCCGCGGCTACGCCCGCGTGGATGTCGGTTATCGCGATAAAAACTATCCTATGTCCTTCCCCGGGACTCAAACTATCTCCATACCAAATTTCATCTAAATCGGTTAAGTAGTTTGAGCGTGAAAGCGTAACAGACAGACAGACAGACAGACAGACAGAGTTACTTTCACATTTATAATACTAGCTTTCGCCCGCGGCTCCGCCCGCGTGGATGTCGGTTATCGCGATAAAAACTATCCTATGTCCTTCCCCGGGACTCAAACTATCTCCATACCAAATTTCATCTAAATCGGTTCAGTAGTTTGAGCGTGAAAGCGTTACAGACAGACAGACAGACAGACAGAGTTACTTTCACATTTATAATATTAGTATGGATTAGTATGGATAAATGATAGTGATCCTCAATCCGACTACCAATCACTTTAAAAACCGTTAACCCATTTTTAGGGTTCCTTACCCTAAACGTAAAACGGGACCCTATTACTTAGACTAGGCTGTCTGTCTGTCCATCTGTCACCTGGCTGTATCGCATGAACCGTGATAGTTAGATAGTCGAAATTTTTACTGATTAATATTTAAAAGGGCTCCCATACAACAAACGTGATTCTTTTGCTGTTTTTATAAATAATAGTACGGACCCCTTCTGCGCGAGTCCGACTCGCACTTGGCCGGTTTTAAGTTAAACAAAAGAGAGTTAAATAAAAATAAAACAATATATTTTCGTAACAAATCCTTATAATTTATAGTTCAGTTATAACCGTCATTATATCTAATAGCGTCCGTATCCTCCTTGGCCATATCCACCCTGACCCCGTCCACCTCCGAATCCACCACCAAATCCACCCGGCCCAAATCCACCTTGTCCGAATCCACCCTGTCCGTATCCACCCTGTCCGTATCCACCCTGCCCGAATCCACGCTGTCCGTATCTACCCTGGCCGCCACCGTACCCACCCTGACCGCCACCGAAACCACCCGGACCATATCCGCCGCGACCTTGTCCTGGAAAAAACAATTAATTTTAAACAAGTTTACAGACTTTCAATAATCTATACTAATTTTATAAAGCGGAAGACCTTGTTTGTTTGTTTGTTTGTTTAAACACGCTAATCTCAGGAACTACTGGTCCGATTTGAAAAAATATTTTTTTTGTTGGAAAGCCCATTTATCGAGGAAGGCTACAGGCTATATAACATCACGCTGCAACTTATAGGAGCGGAGCAGCGATGAGAAATGTTGCATAAACGGGGAAAATTTATGCATACGAAGTTGCGCGGGACAGCTAGTAATAAAAATAATAATCTTTATTTTTACGAAAACGAAGTACAGCTACACTATCTTAGCTTAACAAACAAAACACATCACGTAATTATCTATACTAATATTAAAAAGCTGAAGCGTTTGTTCGTTTGTTTGTATGTTTGAACGTGATAATCTCTGAAACTACTAGTCCGAATTGAAAAAATATTTTATTGATGGATGCTATAGGCTACGTAACATCACGCGACGACTAATAGGAGGGGAGCAGCAATGAAAAATGTTGCAAAAACGAGGAAAATTTACGCAGACGAATTTAGCTAGTTGCTAATAAAATGCCTCCACAGGTAAGATTACTCTCGATAACTAGTTAATTCTAGTTCTGGACTCTGTTGTTTGTAAGAGCTGAATCACACAATGTCAAACTGACAGTTTCACCGGGACATAAAGCGTTTTTATTACGTTATGACATTGCAGTCTGTAATGCTCTTATAATTGACCATCTGACCCGCGCAACTTCGTCTGCGTACATTTTCCCCGTTTTTGCAACATTTGTCATTGTTGCTCCGCTCCTATTGGTCGTAGCGTGATATTATATAGCCTATAGCCTTCCTCGTTAAATGGGCTATCCAACAGTTAAAGTTTTTTTTTCAATTCGGATAAGTACTTCTGAGATTACTGCGTTCAAACAAACGAACAAACTTCAATAGATTATAATTTTATTGTAAGTTCTTAGTAAATTTAATATAGTCAATGTAAATATAAAGTTTTTGATTAATATGAAAGTGATTATAATTTGAATTGTGATTAAGATCGAGTACTCGAAGAGATTTAAATCTATAGATAAAATTGTTTATGGTTGTTTTGCTTTGCTTACCGTAGCAGACGACAGCCAGGGCCAGGATCAAGCAAATAATCTGAAAAAAAGACAGCAATCTATACATATAATAAAACTGTAAATTTTACGTGTCTGTACATGCTCGAACTTAGTGAAAAAAAATATTAGGAAATGTTCGAAAAGAGTATTTAAACACTTTGCTGCATTTTTAGAAATGTCTGTCTGTCTGTCTGTCTGTCTGTCTGTCTGTCTGTCTGTCTGTTTGTTTGAACACGCATCACGCAAAAACTACCAGACAGATTCGATTGAAATTTTGCACGTGCTATCTAATAGACGCGGATTAACATTTAGGCTATAAATTATCACGTTTTTTCCCATAGGAGCTAAGCAGTAAGGGATAATGTCTGTAGCTATTTTTCGTTATAAAACAGTAACTCCTAGACGGATCTTTATGAAAATTTGCAGTTTTATAGTAAATACTATAGGACATTATTTACACTATGAATCATTACGCTAACATCTATGGGGAACGAGCAGCAACGTATTTTTTGTCGCACCATAATGGATTATCCCAAAATTTTCCTCAATTAGTCATTATCTATAATTGTAACCCATGGAATACATAACTTCACGCTAAAGCTATAAGGAGCTAAACATAACATTTTTACGTTTCATAAGAACAGTTATTTTGACATGCAGAGTAGCGAACAGTGTAACCTTGAAGCTATGCTAGCGGTCTTTAGCGATGAAGTCCCAGCCTCGAATCTGATGTGATTATGTTCTTTTTGTAGTTTTTTAAATTATCTTTTTCCTTTTTTAATATTTTTCTCAATGTTATAGTTATTTTTTCGACCGTAGGTAACTTATTCACTGTGGTTATTATTTTTTTTGTATTAAAAATCAAGTGAAAAATGTACCTAGGTAAGATATTTATAGGTATAGCAAGCACTGCTGAGTAATTAATCGTAGTAGAAATTAAAAACAATATTATAATACAATTAAAAAGTATTCGACATTTTCCAGAATTGATGTGTTCGTTGCTAAAAAAAAGACATTACCTACGTAAAAAAAAACATGTAGCGCCATCTATGTAATCAAATTTTTAACGGTGATGTAATTACTTATTTGTGAAAATATTTATTAGGGCTGCTTGCGATCGCGTATTCGTTTCTTGCTGAGTGGCAACATTGTCCTATTTATTTAATTATGGTTTTATTGTACTAAAACCATCTTGCTTAAATTAATAAAAAACATTAAGTACTAGAAGAAACTTCACTGGTTTTGAAAGTAGATGGCGTTGTATTCAATAATGTTCTATACTTAGTAAAAGAAGTTTTAAAATAGTATTTAAAAGAAACACATTGCTATCATTTTTAGAAATGTTTGTCTGTCTGTCCGTTTGTTAGACCATGCACACAGGTGCACCGAGGATCATGTTCTGGGATAATGAATGATTCAACATGGGCTAGGTGTGCGTAGTTCGGGCGACGGGAGGAGTTGGGTGGAGGGTCATTGTCTGTCAACGCGGACCAAATGTATGGCGAATGAGCCTGGAGGAGGGGGGTGCATGTCTTTTTTTTTATCACTTACATCATTGTAACGTAAGAAAACACTCCGCAGAGAACAAATTAATTTTTAAAAAAATCATTAAAAACATCGCTAATGTTTGACTTATTTCAACGCTACCCATAGATTAGTATGTAGGTACCTATATATCTTAGATATCTGACGCTGCCATATTCGCGTTTACTAAAGTGTTACAGCAGTTTTATAGGCATTTCAGTTGTATATCTTTGCAGACAAAGGAAAAACTTGAAAAAATATTTTATATGTATTGCGTTGTACTCCCTATTTTTGGCCAAAATGGCAAAACGGAACCCGTATGTCCGTCCGTCCGCAGCTTAGCTCAGAGACTATTAGCGCTAGAAGGCTTTGCATGAATACACTTAAGTATTATTTTTTTGTACTTACGCCGATAAAGTGAAGGAATAAAATCTTATTTTTTTATGGGTACGTAGGATATGTAAAGTGGGGATGTGATTTTTTTTCTCACCTCTTCCATCGTGTGGGGTATCATTAGATAGGTCTTTTATAAAGCGTGTACAGATTCTATTGAAAATTATTAGGTATTATGTAGGTATGACGTTGAAAGAATGAAACAAAAACAACAGAAAAACCACTTCTTAAGCCGCACACCAAACTAACTATCTAAAGGAAGAGAATAGAAAGATTTTTATTTAGTACACAGAAGACACATAGACATTATTATAATTTAACAGGAAAAGTCATGAAGAAGATAAAAAATAAAAAAAAATGTGTGGCACTCGGGGACTGCCGCGGTAAAGCTATTGCATAGCATTTTTATCAATTTAAGCAATTAAAAAAAAAAAAAAAAAATTTTTAATTTAAAAAAAAGTCATTAAAAGTTCTGCTTAAGAACAAAGAACTAAAATTAGATCAGCGACAGAACATAAAATAGTATACCTACTTATAATAATACAATAACACAACACAATAGGGTGGAAAATGAACCGACACCTAAACCAAAACATAACCACAACTCCTGTGTGGCCCTTTGCTGTGGCCTTTATAATAGAAACAACAAGAAAGGGGAACACTAAAATGACAATAGGTAACATAATGTCAATAGATGGCGCTGTATTTAATTTTGTTACTATTCAATACAAAATGTACTACGGTCTGAATCGCGCTATTATGATTTTTGCAGCCAGAATGTACAAAATAAAACGACATTAGATGATGCACGGCCTCCAAGCCACACCTCCGTGCCCGTCGGAGTGGGGAGCGTGAGGTTTTTTCGTTACGGAATTTCTGGATTCGGTCCCCGCGCTCAAGGCCCGTGATAGAAGCTATGCAATAGCTTAACAAAAAATAAAACAGTTTTTTTTTTAGTTAAATAATAAAAATAACAATAGACAAAAAAGAAAACAGACACAAATTATTAACAGAAAAACACAGTAAACAAATACCTAAAGAGTCTGTATTTGGTATTTATTTATTTTCACAAAGCTTTTGGGTGTTGAAACAGCATATTATTTCGTAACATAAACTTCCTTAATTTAAACCCGACTTTCACGCGAACGAAGTCGCGGGCACAGCTAGTATATAATATAACACGTTACAGGTCACTAAGTCAAAGGTTCAAAAGTATTTACGAATTAAAAATAGTTTTTTTTTGTCACAGACGACTGACGCAGTAGGGTACAAGCCCTGTGTTGCGGGGGACTTTACAAATACACAAGTCACAATTTGTGGATCACACAAAGTGGTGTCCCGTGTGGGAATCGAAGCTACGACCTTTCGCGTAGCAGTCGGACAAACTCCCACCACGCCACAGAGGCAGTCATCAAGATTAAATAGAAAAAAAAAACACTTTACAGTAACAAATTGTTGGTCCAAGTCATCATTGTTTTGTGAAACCATATTATATAAGGTTATATATCTTCAACCTATCATAAACTGAATATATTGCTATTTATCGATTCATTAACACCCGGATTATTACTTCTCAAGTTAATATAAAAAAAAACTAAAACCATAATAAAGCTAACGTAAAAAAAAACATTATTAATAATTTAAAATTAAACATGTTTTTCGAGGTTTCCGATTTCGATTAACAACAATCACTCCAGAATGGGTAACCTGATCTAGTTATGATAGTTTATCATGCAAGCGCAACAGAGATTACGCTACATATCTAAAACACATTTTTTAATTATTAGTTTTAAAATGTTTGACGATATATTGAAGCGGCGGTAGCCTAAAGTCGCAATCGTGGGTTCGAATCCTGCCCATTAGACTACCGACGTGAACCCATTCCTAACCCAAGCCATTGAGCTTAGCTGGAGGGGTTAACAGGATTGCTAGTAAAGTGGGACCACAATCCCACATTGCTAGTTATCTTAATAACAAAATATATTTCCCAAAAATCTCATGATATACCAATCTCAATTTCGTATCAACCCATATGATGGCCCACTGCTGGGCACGGGTCTCCCCAGTAGAACCTACTGGTATGTAGATCCTGGGGGTAATTGCCATAATCGCCACGCTTGGCGAGCGGGTTGGCGATCGCAGTAAGGCTTTAAGTACGCAGAGGACGCTGCTGCCCGTCCTCCGGAGTGAAATCCCTTAGTCGCCTTGACGACACCCACGGGAAGAGATGGGGTGGTACTATTCTTAAGCCGGCACCACACGGCACATCTCAATTTAAACAACAATAATGACCCAATGTTCACACGTGTACGGTCTAGTCACTAGTGCTCAAGTTCTCGGAAAAATACTCAAATTTGGCCACCAACCTAATAAAAAGACATATCGTCATTGCACGTGCAAAATCCGAATGAAAAGATATATATATATATATATTCAGCTAGCTTTCATATTCGCGATTTTGCACGCGCAACGTGAATTTGTTAGCGTTTATACCACTTATCCAGGGTAGATGCAGTCGTTTACTACACTGGCCATTGCACTGGAAAAGCTGGATTAAATAGTCCAATTCGAGGAAACGACCAAGTTTCCTCAAGCCTGATGATGACCCATAGACCATACGCTATTCTATCCAGAATTATCATTGACCTATAGACCAGGACTACGCCATCCTTTTCATTTAAAAAGAAAATATTGACTGCAAACCGTGAAAGAGAATAAACTCGTACGGCCTTGGACAGGATTGTCCAGAAAGTATCCTTGTTTGGCAAAGATCCGAATGTCACCGCACTGCGCTCCACATTTGAAACATTAGTTCATGAATCTCATTTGCCTAGCATTCCACTAAAGAGCTCATCAACCGAAACACAATAATGTATCAACCTCACTACAGTACGATCAACGTAACGAGGCCGGACTGAAGTAGGCCACAAGTGGTTGCGGAGATGCATTTTTTGGAAGTAAATGGTGACAGGAAGCGGGGGGCGGGGGCGGTAACTAAACCAAGAGAATTAGAGATGCGATTACGCATCACATTGTCATAATTAGTATTACTAATTCATGTTTTTTTGTGATTATTTTCGTAAAGAAATTGTTTTTCAAAGTTTCTTTAGTATTTACTGTAACTATGCTAAATTTATACTTTTATGAACTCATTTAAATAGTGTTTTTATATTTTTGAATTAAAATGTTGTTAATATTTTTTATCGATTAAACTTAAATAATCGTTTTCGTTAGTAATTTTAGGGCCTCATCTCTATGACATGCGCGAAAGTGATAAAAAGCTAACTTCAATCCGGTCAAGTTACGTTGATCGCACTGTATTTCACGAAAAGATGACTGACACCATTGTGGTACCCACCAAGGCGGCCTATAACTTAGACCAACCACGGGTAAAATACCATCCGAAAATATAACTTCACCTAGTCAAAATACAAATTTAAAACCACTTACTTTAAAAATCATATTGATTTCTTCACTGAGTTTAAAGTAACACAGACCACAATCGAACACGGAGTGTGTATTGAATGGTTTGCTCACTACTTTATATAGAATTCGTTATCGGATCATTTCGTGTATGATCTAACAGAGAAGTGCCTCATATCAAACATAACGTGTAAATAATAACAGAATATTTATCGCCATACAGATTCTATTTCACACATTCTTAATAAGTACCTACGTATTTGTGGTTACGAGTTCATAGGAAAACAAATAATAAAAAATGGTGTATAAACGGGCCATATTTTACGGCAATTTTTGGCGGCAATACAACAGTATTGCCGCCAAAAATTTACTAATTATTTACACGTTATGTTAGTACTGCCATGTTGCTGGCAACAGCCAGCAACATGGCAGTACTCCTCAATATTGATTTGATGGTTGCCGGACTATCGCTGAGCGATCTATTTTCCGCAATGTTGACCGGCCAATTTTGTTGTTGTTTTAGTCGCTCTTTATTTTATTGTTGCCGGGTTGTGTAGCCTGTTTAGAAGACGGGATCATGCGCTATACAATTGTAGACATATTGCCATGATTGGCCGAGCAATTAGTTGCCAATAGTGCCGCCACCAATTGCCGTAAAAAATGGACCGTTTAGACGCCCATAAATGTACAGAAATTTGAAATACGAGTTTTGAGAGGATTTTTATGTTTGTTGTTTTATCTAACTTACTAATTTTAACACGGACGTACTTTGTGGTTTGCTGTGTATTGGTAAAGTACCTAGTCCACTCAATAATTGGGTGAGATCAAATTGAAAGTAGGTATGAAGTAACAACGCAGTTATATTACAGAGTAAAGGATAGATTCAGAGTTCCGTAACATCGAGTACTTGTCACCTCCAGATAAATGATGAGACAAAACAGGATACAATAATAATTATGCGTAACCATGACAACCCCTAATCGTCATGGTCACTCATATTATCCCTGCATAATGTTTCTCCGACGTCGATTCGACGTTTCGATCGATTTGCACTCAATTCGATCGAAACGTCGGGTAAATAAGAGGTCGCTATATATATCTGATACCTATACATATAAAAGTCTGGTCTAGCCCCGGACACAAGCGGACATTACGGATAGGACTAGGGGATGCAATTATCCGTCCAATGTTACTATCCAGATAATTTAAATTTATTTTTTTATTTAAACAGCTTAAAAACTATCTGAATAATCCGGATATTACGGATACCTGTTATTAAATATAAATTAAGCTACAATCATGTATTAAATTAACATTTTATTAATCACACATATAGTAATTAATGTATAATAATCGTCCTGTAATTAACGGCATCGGAAAAGACAATATTTTGTTAAAGCATATGCTTTAACAAAATAGTTCCCAACAAAAAGTATCCCAACTGTTCATATGAACAGTTGGGATATTATATAGGTAACTGAGATAAATAATAAACCCCATGATTTAAGTTATATTTTAATAGATAAATAACAAATAATCACTTTTAAGTCAAGCGCTTGGCTTAAAAGTGGAATACAAAAACATTTTTACGAAAAATATTGCCCACATCAAAAATAAAATATTAAGTATAATAACAGCTTATCTTAATAAAATTTTAGGTATAAATTTTCTTAAACCCTATTATAGTACGGGTTCCCTAGAACAAATTTTAAAATGATACATATCAAGCTGGAATTGCCATGGTAGCTTCGTTTTGACGAGACGCCCAACTTTATGTATACGACAACTTTATATACGTACATAGCATAGTAGGTATACGTACGTAGTTTTAAATAAAATTGTTATTAAAAATGTAGCTTGAAGTAAAAGCCATAATCGTTGCATTATAAAAGTATTTTTTTAATAACAATTTTATTTGCGGTTGGTAAATTAATCGCGGCCTATGTTGATGTATGGGGATAATAGTTTTCCAACGGCAAAGTTATGGTTGCCATATTTAACACCTGTTTTTTTCACTAACGTGTCACTATATTTATGAAGTTGTCGTATACATAAAGTTGGCTGTCTCGTCAAAACGAAGCTACTATGGCAATTCCAGCTTGATATGGCATTTTAAAATTTGTTCCAGGGAACCCGTCCTATTACTTTAATAGCAATAATTTAGTTTTTAAATTAATGAGATCTCAATTAGATACAATTTAAGGAAATAAGCTAAAAAATGAGTATCCGTTTTATTCGTTTTATACCAATAGTTATACTTATCGTATGCGTATATTAAATTTAACGGATATCCGGATAGCATGCATTAGATAGGACAGACTGTGGCTGCCTGATGTTGAATTAAATGAACAAAGTCTGTAAGAGCTGGGCTTACTTCATTGGCGGTCTGGGCACTGAGACAAGCGCTTATTGCTAACCAGGGAAATGAATGAGAAGGAAAGAATAAATGTAAGTAAAACTATAAGTTGTTTTAAATTAAAAAATACCTTCCGCAGTTGGGTACAAGCCCTATGTCGATAGGACTTAAACATACAAAGTACACCCACACACGGGACAACAGTTTGTGGACTAAAAAAGTGGTAACCCGTGTAGGAATCGAACCCACGAACGATCTCTCGTGCAGCAGTCACACACACTCCCACCGTGCCACCGAGGCAATCAATATTAATTACTAGTTGGCCCGCGCAACTTCGTCTGTGTAAATTTTCCCCGTTTTTGAATATTTTTTTATTGCTGCTCCGCTCCTGTTGGTCGTAGCATGATGTTATATAGCCTATCACGTTCCTCGATCAATGGGCTAACCAACAGTAAAAACAGTAAAAAAAAATCATTCGAACCAGTAGTCCCTGAGATTGTCGCGTTCAAACAAACAAACAAACAAACTCTTCAGTTTTATAATATACTAGCGGACGCCTCGCGGTTTCAACCGCGTAGTTCCCGTTCCCGTGGGAATATAGGGATAAAAAATAGCCTATGTCACCCGGGGTTAGTTTAGCTTCAAAACAATTGAAGAATTTTTCAAATCCGTCCATAGTTTCGGAGCCTATTCAATACAAACAAACAAACAATCAAATCTTTCCTTTTTATAATATATGCGTAAATTTTTCCCGTTTTTGCAACATTTTCATTGCTGCTCCGCTCCTATTGGTTGTAGCGTGATGTTGTATAGCCTATAGCCTTCCTCGATAAATGGGCTATCCAACAGTGAAAGAGTTTTTCAATTCGGACTAGTAGTTTCTGAGAATACAGCGTTCAAACAAACAAACTCTTCAGCTTTATAATATTAGTATAGAAGTATAGATTATTGACACTAAAAAATATGAAGTTATCTACAGTACTCCAAAAGTAATAATGCGCATAGAAATCTTCGGAAATCTTCGTCATTGTTCGGCAACGGTCGTATTACCCGAGCGTCGAAAGACGATATTTATATAGAGTGGTTAAGAGCAATTTCTCTATGCCTAATTTTATATATTATGTGTTTTGTGCTAAAACAGATTTGATTTACCTGTAACGAAATTTGATTCGATAATTCCATGTAAGTAAATAGCGAAAACGCTACAATCATTGTTGGAGTGATTAGTTTTCAAGTGTCTTACCGAAGTTGGTGTAATTATGGAGGAAAAGGTTTAAATAACATAAGGTTTTATTAGAAGGAGAAAAAAACGTTTTCAAATAGAGGTTTACATAAAATATAATCAAAATCTCAGTTCAAATTTGTTTACAGCACTAATCATTCCAGAAAAATAATACAATTATAAAAAAATTAATCAGAATCGAGGAAGACCTCTATTCCCGACATCGCAGATTCATCAGAAGTTTCATTATGCTCTTGTTCATTTACACTTTCCTCACTGCTATCACCTGTGTAAATAATCAGTTTATCGGAATAACTATCGATTCTTGGCTCAAATTTTCTATATTCATCTTCGCATTGAACCGCATGATCAGAAACTTTTTTCCATTCTTCTGGTCCTATTTTATTGATTTTTTCTAATATAGCATCTTTAACTGACGTCACAGTCATTGCAATATTTCTCTTGGCCACGTGTTGCTTTATTTGGGACCAAATATTTTCAATAGGGTTAAAATCGGGATGATATGGTGGCAATCGTATAATTTTATGCCCATGTTCCTCCATTATACGGTCAATGGCAAATTCTGTGTAATTTTCTTTGTATCTTTGTATAATTTTATACAAATCGGGTTTCAGTTTCTTTGGGTCATGCGGAATGTTGTGTTGTTGTAACCAAGCTGTCATTTGTGGTTTAGATGTGTTTGAGTTTGGTGGTTTCACAGACAGCTTATTATGATATGGGGCGTTGTCTATTACCAACACACTATTAGGAGGCAAGTTGGGAATCAATTGATTGCGTAGCCAAGTTTGATAACGTTCCGCGTTTATTTCTTTATGATAGTCACCTTCTGAGTCGACACATTTATGTAACATTAGAGCCCCTGGGACGAAGCCTTTTTCATTGCCTGCGTGTACAATAATTATTCGCTCTCCTTTGGAAATGGGTTGTTTGATACCTTTTTTGTTGCTATCTTGCCAAGTTTTACCCTTAGTATGTGATGTGTGCACATACGACTCGTCCATAAATACTATGTTTCTACCAGAACTCCTCAGCTGTTGTATTTCTCTGAGATATTTGATCCTTTTTAGGCGTATATCATGTTTTTCCATAAGTAATTGTCTGTTATTATCAGTTTTCAGAAACCTAAACCCCATGTCTTTCAAGATCAACCTTAAAGTCTCGGCACAGCCTTTGAAATTAATAGCTTCGATCAACTTTATTCTTAAATTATTTACAGTTGGGAGTTCTTTCAGCGTCAATTGAAAATTGTATATCATATTACGAATAACACAGTAGTCGAAATCATCAAGTACCAGCCGAAATCTACTTTTAGGTCTTCCTTTTTTCGGTGTAGAAAATTTCTTTGATTGATTATGTTTTTTTTCGTTTAAGATATTACTCAAAGTTCGTCGCGAAATTCCTGTAGCTTTTGTAACACGGTCTTGAATTTTTTTAAAATAACCATCATGGTCTCTGTTGAAAACATTGGCTTCATTTAAGAAATAAAGGTACACATTAAATACCATTTGCCGTGCTTGTGAATTAAGCGGTTTTCCACGTTTAAATTTATCCATTTTGGAAGAATTCGTCTGAAAGAAAATGGCATGGGCAGAGTTAGGTATATATTTTTTATGCATGTTTATCTATTTATTTAATTTAAATAAATCTCATTTTTTAAATGTTTTTCTAGTACTTAATATGTATTTAATGTAGGTATTTTATTTTTTTAATATTAAAAAAACGTGAAATATGTTATTTATTTTCCTTTTTTCAAAATATACTATTTAAATCTGAATAAGCTAATTAATGTTGAAATTATATTTACCAAGAAGGGTGTGTAATAGCAGCTCTATATATTTCCACAAATAGAGAACACGTGCAGTCACTACCAATATATAAAGACGACTGACAGACATTTCGCTGACCGGCGACAGCTGCCGAACGCCCGATTTGTTTTCGATTGTGCACACATGATATTGACTCCTATCTCTTTTAAACAAGGTGCAAAATGCAAATGCCTTGTTTAGGGCTCTTACGATTCCATGATTCGAGTGTTTCCGGGAATACGACAATTAGCGAAGATCTGCATGTGCATTATTAATTTGGGAGTACTGTACCTTGTAATATGTTACGATAAGATTAACATGTCGTAATAGCATAAAAATCTGCAGCAAAAGAATCTGCAGCAACAACGACCTGAAGCGGTCATATTTGTTCGGCGAACAAAAATTCCTTTGTCTGCAAAACAACTTTATTTCAATTAATTGGAATCGGCACAATATGTAATTTGCCTCCATACACTTCTATCAAACGTCATCTAAGTATATCTGCAAAACAACATGAATGAGAACCTATAATTTGTAAGCACAATATTATTTTTAATTGTTGTTTTTTAATGCACAGTCACACTCTGCCGACAACGCAAAAAGGAAATAAAGAAACTAGAGTCGCCAATTTAGTTGCCTGTTATTATTCTTAATCTAATATATAAAATTCTCGTGTCACAATGTTCGTTCCCATACTCCTCCGAAACGGCTTGACCGATTTTTATGAAATTTTATATACATATTCAGTAGGTCTGAGAATCGGCTAGTATCTATTTTTCATACCCCTAAGAGTTTGTTTGTTTGTTTCAACGGGATAATCTCAGGAACTACTGGACCGCATTGAAAATATATTTTATTGTTGGATAGCCCATTTATCGAGGAAGGCTTTAGGTTATAACATCACGCTACGACCAATAGGAGCGGAGCAGCAATGAAAAATGTTGTAAAAAAAAAGGGAAAATTTACGCAGACGAAGTTGCGCGGGTCAGCTAGTCTAATATATAAAATTCTCGTGTCACAATGTTCGTTCCCATACTCCTCCGAAACGGCTTGACCGATTTTGATGAAATTTTATATACATATTCAGTAGGTCTGAGAATCGGCTACTATCTATTTTTCATACCCCTAAGAGTTTGTTTGTTTGTTTGAACGCAATAATCTCAGGAACTACTGGGCCGAATTGAAAATATATTTTATTGTTGGATAGCCCATTTATCGAGGAAGGCTATAACATCCCGCTACGACCAATAGGAGCGGAGCAGCAATGAAAAATGTTGTAAAAAAAAGGAAGAAAAAGAAAAAAGGGAAAATTTACGGAGACGAAGTTGCGCGGGTCAGCTAGTAATAATATAATATCTTGGGACAACTCACATAACGCCATCTGATTCCAAACTAAGCAGAGCTTGTACTATGGCAATGAGATAACTGTTATAGATATTACACCCAGACACAGAATAAACCATCGTGCTCATCACACAAAGTTTTATCCTGGGGGGGGGGGGGGACCGAACCTATGACTCCGGCTTAGCTGGCAGGGTCACTAACCACTAGGCCAACAGGTAATTTATTGAAATATAATAAATAACATCTATTTACTTAAATCAAATTCAATGTCCTGTCTGACGACTGATGCACAGCCTAAACCGTTGATTGTAGAAACTTGAAATTTCGATGACGTATTCCTTATATAATGAAGGCATCCGATAATAAGGGATTTTTGGAAATCATCCCCCCAAGGGAGTAAAAAAGGGTTTAAATTTTTGTTTGAAACTCCGTCAGTTTTAAAGTTAAATGGAGAAATACGTATTGAAACACGTATTTCTGATTTTTTTTAAAATCAACCCCTAAGAGGGTAAAACAGGGGTTGTAAGTTGGTATAAAATTTCGTCAGTTTTAAAGTTAGATCTGTGAAAATTAGTATTTAGTTTTGTGGTTGTAAATAAATATACCTACACGTGTTTCAACATTTTGATTGAAAGTGAAAATCAACCCTTAACGGGGGTAAAGTGATCCTTGCGGGCGACGCCGCATGTACAGCTATTACATTTTTTCAATGTGAAAGTAAGTAATGAGAAAGTCTGTTTGGGTCCTTATTCACTATCTTTATTTCGTATTGCGCGGTAGAAAGCTGCGCTTAGTAATGCATCAACGCGCATGCGCGGGTTTGCACGGGCTTGGCACGACAACGAAATAAAGATAATGAATAAGGACCCTGCTACGTTTTCTCGTTTAAATAGCTCAATCGATGTAAATGACATTTCATTTAGTGATAGTTCGAAAAAAAAATGTCAATAAAAGTTAATTAACACGACCGAAAGATATCAAAAAAAGATAGATTTAATTAAAGGAAAATGATTATTGCAAGTACCTAAAGTATTATTTTATCATAATTATGTCATTAGTTATCTTACCCCAAATAATAAGACTACCAACCCCAGCCATGGTGTAGGTTGACTCGAATTTCTTGTTCTATAAAACCGACGCTGTGCACTACATGTTGCGTTATTAAAAAAAAAAGTATCTTTAGATATAATAGACCTAGCAGTGCCTTGCCTGAAGCCAATGATGTTAAAAAATACTTTTAATTTGAATCGAGAGACTCGCACTTCACCGATATTTGTTAAGTTACAAAATGTACTTCAAAAAGTAATATCGTGTATATTCAATTGAAATCATCGTGACTACGAATAATGAGATAATTATTATAATTTGTTATGTATTAGGTAAGGTTCATACCTAGCATATGAGTAAATAACTCTACTTACCTATTATTTGACTACTTGTCTTAGAACTATTGAGTTCAACTTTGAAGTTAAGAAGACAGCTTAAATGATGAGTGGAAACTGTGAATTAAAACCTTAGATTATATAATGTCTAGATGGAGCATTCCCTCAATAAGCCTATAAAAAGAATAAAGCATTCCCTCTTTGACGTTTGACACTCGTTGATGAGAACAACTATGGCTAAAACATCGGATGGCGGCTTTTACCTGTCAAAAAGTATGTCCACTTGACCGTACTTTTTGACAGTTCTTTGCTTCAATTTTAGACGCCGGATTAGGAATCTAGACATAATATAATCAAAGCTTACAACGACTTTCAAATGTTCCAGGTTCCTTTGAAAATGGGAGAATTATACTACGCATAAATATACCTATATATCAGATTTCAGAATTTTGGAACGAGCGAGAGAGGAGGCAGGGGGGAGTAGTTTCGTACTACCATATGTATACTTAATAGGGTATTCTACTATGTGAAAAAATTTTGTTTATCTAATAAAAGCCATAATAACAAATATTTCGGCTATACAATTGCATTAAAATTTTAACATTTTTATTGCCGAGAAAACACGTTTATAACGTCATATCGGCATAGACCAATCAGATTGATTAGTCGGCGTCAAATACAGTGTCGAGTTGTAAAAATGGCGGCAAACTGACCGGCCATTATTTTTACAGCTCCGAGTTTAACTTGTAAAAAAATATTTGAATATGTGATAATTGAATAACAACGAGACTTTGGCAAAAATTATCCATTAAAACAGCTGGTTTGCCATAAATTCAAAGAAGAAGAAATACTGTGTCGGCAATGCCATCTATGCTGGCTTATTATAAGGCAAAGCACAAAGTAGCGTTGTCTCTTTCTAGAGAGTGGTCAATTTTGTGAGGTTATGGCGCAGTCCTGGTTTCTATACACTTGTCTATGCCTCAATGATGGCGACGTCACACGATGGCGGCTCGTGTTTCATCATAGACGTAGAGACCAGAACTGCGCCATCCCTTTAAATATTGACTGCAAAGTGTGAAAGAGAGAAAAAACTCGTGCGGCCTTTGACAGGTATTGTCGACAAAGTAGCGTTGTCTCTTTCTAGAGAGTGGTCAAATTTGTTAGGTTATGGCGCAGTCCTGGTCTCTATGTCAATGTGTTTCATGTCACGCATATGTCACGTGATATACAGATAAAAAATATCAACTTTTAATTTAAATTTTATAAAACATTCATGCTAATTTATGACTCGAAATCAGAATACCATGTTTATTTCTACATAAATTTGGTTTTTTATCGAATTTCATAATTTACTCTACCGAAAGTAACCTATTATTAAAGATATATACATAGTATTTGGTACACATATGGTGAGTATTATAGTTACAACTTGTTTCTAGTCTGGTCATTTTCTATGCCCTTCAGTCGCGTAAGTTTAAAGTTTCGTTTATGTGAAAATCAAAATCAAAATAATGCGCGGTGGGAGTGTGTCCGACTGCTACGCAAGAGGTCGTCCCCCAGAGGGTTCGATCCCCACCCAGGATAAAACTATCTGTGATGAGCACGACGATTTATTCTGTGTCTGGGTATTATTTATCTATAACATGTATGTATTTAGAAATATATAAGTATGTTTATCGGTTGTCTGGTTTCCATAGTACAAGCGCTGCTTAGTTTGGGATCAGATAGCGTTGTGTGAGTTATTATAACTGATGAGAGAGATAAAAAATGTAATAGTAGAGTTACGATCTTGATGATGTAGAAGGCCCCAAGTTTGCGTCCTGTGCCTATCACACTGGCACTTCATGTATAGTGTTATCCTTGAAATTGTCATTCATCTTGTTTAAATCAAAACTAAGTTTATGTTAGAAACAAAGTTGTATATATATGGTCATCGAGGGTGCTACTCTCAAACTTGCATCGAGACCAGCTGCAACCATCGACTAACTACTTAGTATGTTCTAAGTATGTTTTGGTTCAAATTGGTAGGTACCACGAGTCATCCTCAGGCACCTCTCCTCCCAAACGGCGAGAAAGCGAGTAACTGTAAACGATTTTCTTGCTCAAGAAACGCACAATAAATGTAGATCCCGTGTAACGAAAGAGATACGTATACTCGTATTAATAGTTGATCGTTGATTGTTTCCACTGTTGGCGAGAACTCGCCCTATACTTTACCAATTTTTTTTTTATAGTTTTTTTTTTTATTAAAACAACTCCCGCATTAGGGTACAAGCCCTGTGTCGCGGGAGACTTCACAAACATAACAAGTCACGGACACAAAGTACACCAAGACTCGGAACAATAATTTGTGGATCACATAAAGTGGTGTCCCGTGTGGGAATCGAACTCACGACCTCTTGCGTAGCAGTCGGATATACTCCCACCGCGCCACAGAGGCAGTCTTTTCTTTATCTTTTTATAGAATTAATCGCGTAAATGTTTTATTTTAAGGCTAAATACTGCAACGGCCGTGGTCACAGTATCATGGTATACCCGTGACCACTGCCGTTGTATTACGGTCGAAACGTCGGGCAATAAAACTACAAAAAATAATAATATAGAGTTCAAACTTGTTGTGTTTAAATTGAATCACGCTTTGATTTTTTTAGGGTTCCGTACCTCAAAAAGAAAAAAACGAAACCCTCTTTTTTATCTATGTTCCAATTTGCTCCGAACCTACAGGACCGATTGAGTTCAAATTTGGTACACGTATGTGTTTCTGTGACTCAAACATGCAAGCTTTTATCGTAAATAGAAGAATCTTGAACCTTTTTGGAGGGTAAACTAGGAAATTAAAAAAAAAAGTTTTGGAAGCTGTCGTGTAACTTAAGCATGGCTTGTGAAAATGTGAAATAAATTTGCTTTTATAATTTTAATATCGTTAATTTAAAAGTTATTTAAGAAAAACTATGAAAATAAACCATTTACGAATATCAGTTGTTTGGTTGCTATAGTAAAGGCTCTACCCAGTTTGGGATCAGATGGCAATAATAATAATAATAATAATATAATATATTCATTTATTTCTCTATCAGAAGGTACAATTTGCTTAGTCTATTTAACATAATAATATGCAATAGAAACATTTACAGAGCGAAATCTTTGAGAGAAATGGAGTCTGTACTAGGTTCGAAACCTGTCTGACAGATCTCCAGGTTCACTCCGCTTTACAGTGGAATTAAAATTAGCAGCAAGGAGTATACAGAACGTAGTGGCACCGAGAGATTGCATTGAGTGAGAGGTAGCATTGTGTGATATTAGATAAATCTTTCAGCATTATTTCCTTACAGAGCTCCCGATAAAAAACAAAAATGAGAAAGTATGACAAGTTTTAAAGATTTCGCTAATAACAAAAGTAAGATCTCACAGGAATACAAATTTACTTACAATCATAGATAGCTCCTATAATAAAATACATAATACTTATATATTTTATAAATAATTTACTACTTAATAATGCAATTTGGCAACTAGAGTCGTACATTTACTAGATATATTTCGGGGCTTAATCGCGTGAATTATTTAAAAGTATGAACCCTTTATTTACCTTTTATTCGACCCGTGACCACGATCGGTGCCATTCGATCGTAACAGCGTGTATAAAAATCGCAAAAGTTTAAAAACAATATTTAGAGTCGTACGTTAACGTGGTCCGAAATACTTCGTGCACTCGTCGGTCGTTGAGTTGTCGTCTTGCAACCTGTTTATGTTGTGTTGAACTATTTACATACCTATAAGTTGGTACGGAACCCCTGGCGCGCGATTCCCACACGCAGTTGGCCAAGTAAGTTGGTAAGGAAGCCATAAAATAACAATTAGTTAATTTAGTTATCTGTGTATCGTCGTCAAAAAAAATACTTTTAATATCCACTAATTACTAATCACTACGTATTTAGAACTGTTTTTTTCATATGCAATAATTTATTACGCATTTATGTCTTCCTTAACTACAGATGCTAGCGATACAATTTGCAGCGACTAATGGTACGGTTCTGGTTTCCAGTAGAGACTTAAATGATCAAGCGAGTAAACTTGCTTGTCAATAGTTCAGAACTTTGTGCGCGAACTTACGACGTCTTCTGCGATTATACGATATAATAGGGGTATCTTAAGACATTATATTGATAAAAATGCTTTTTGTTTACGTAACTTTTAAACAAGAAAGGTTGTCTGGGACTTTTTAGACGACTACCCAAAACAAATAACTAGAAATGGCTAAGGCATCGGTCTTGCAATCCTAAGGTCGTGGGTTCGAATCCTAGCCATTATACTACCGACGTGAACCCACTCCTAACACAAGCCATAGAGCTTAGCTGGAGGGGTTTACAGGATTGCTAGTAATGTGGGACAACAATCCCACATTGCTAGTTATCTTTATAAAAAAAATGTACCTACCTATGTTAGTTTGCTCTTTTTTATGCCACCCGGCTACACACTCCGTCATACCTGCGAGCATGCCTACACTAACGTGTAGACGGCAAGGCGGTATTGCGCAGGAGTGCCGTAAGAGTGGCAATTTTGGTTTGCACGGTTTTACATAAGTAGCAGTAAATTGGCCAATATTAAAGCACATAAAGTTTTTACATTGTAAGTGGATGCTCCTACTATGTTGTGCCCATTGAGGCTTATATGTCCAATCTCGTGTACTCTTCTGTTGTTTTTGCATAAGTCCTCTAATTTGGTGTATAATATAATGGTGGCAGCACCTTACCTATATACAGTTTATAAGCAAAGAAACATTGTAAACATTGGCAATTTGAATAGGGTGGCCGCGAGTTTTTATTGCCTGTTCTTTTCTCGGGCTTTACCTATTGTTTGCGAACAGGCATTACAATCATGTAAATGTAGAATCGACTTTTCACAATAGTAGTATTTTGCTTCCTAAGTGAATAAAAATTTTGTATTATTATTACTTGACGTGTGGTCGGCACGCTTCAATCCGATTTTGTTCTACACTGAGGTTTGCACAGGTCAGTATTCACGAGCTTACCTGCACATGTGGCCACTCTACGGTGTTCCGTCTTTTTATTCAGTCATGACTGCAGTTTTGGACTGTACAGGCAAGACGGAGCGTGTAGCCGGGCCTTAAACGCCTAAACCAATTTAGATGAACGAGGTATGGTTTAAATCGTTAAATAAGTTAGGCCTATGGTATTTTGTTAAAAAGTCATTCCTTAAAAAACCTAGTTATGGATTAGAAAAACACGACAGTTATTGGACTGACGTAGGTCGGTATTAAAGTCAGACTAATTTTTTTTTCTGATCTAATTGATATGGGTATCAATAAAGAGCATATTAAGAAAAATCACATATGTATAACACGTGATTGCGTTAGTTACAAAAGCGGGGTCCATAAACACGATCTTTTTTCCGTGTCGACGGCAAGCCCATGCGAAACTGTCATAATATTGTCTTAATGGTAAATGGAGCGCTTAGAAATGCAAAATGACGCATGAGTGGCGGACATTTTTGCGCGCGCTGTGCATGTGACTTGATGCGTCATTTGTGTGCACACCTCACTATTTTGACAGATCCACATGGGCTTACCATGGACACGGAATAAAAATCGTGAATAAAGACCCGGATATGTTTTTTAATTGTTTAATTATATTCTTGTTCACGTAGATGAATGCCAGTGGTGGTACGAAGAGTCTTGACAGCAAAGCCAGAGGGTTCAGCTCCCACTCCGGATAAACTATTGTGTTATGAGCAATATTATTAAGTACTGTGTATAATCTGGGTACCAGACTCAGGGTGTAATATGTACGTATGTATTTAGTAATTTATAAGTATAATAATTGCATTATTGAAAGAAAGAAATTCGCTTCTGGCCCCGGTTTGGCAACGGAAGTCTCGGGTTCGATTCCTGGGTCTGGACTTCAAATTTTTCTATCTTTCAAAAATGCAATTATTATACATATTTGTAAAGTAATTGGCAAGAAATGCCTATAAAAATTACTTCAATACTCGGCCTGAGACATCATAATTTGTTAAAATGCTCTATGTAACGAAGCAATAATAAAAGCCGTGATAGTTCTTTAACTACCGACTAGATGGCGCATGCGAGGGCCCAAACTCGCGAGCAACAAGGTATAGAAAAATTTGAGGTCTAGTAACATAGTCTAGATAGGTGGTTCGCTTCTGGCCCCGGTTTGGCTACGGAAGTCTCGGGTTCGATTCCTGGGTCTGGACTTCAAATTTTTCTATCTTTCAAAAATGCAATTATTATATTTGTAAAGTAATTGGCAAGTAATGCCTATAAAAATTACTTCAATTTATAAGTATATTTTTTAGGCGTCTGGTTGCCATAGTATCTACAAGCTCCGCCAAGTTTAGGAAAGGTGTTAGTTGTCCCAAAATATTATAGGCATATGGTATTATTTTGGTTACACGATGTCATGCACTTTCTTGGGCGACGGCGCACATGCATTGGGACTAAGTGGCAGACAAGCTAATACCCTCGCACAAATATACAGAGTAAAAGAAAGAAAAGAAAAGAAAGAAAGAAAGAGTGATTTGTAATCTATACTAATATTATAAAGCGGAAGAGTTTGTTTGCTTGCTTTGTTTGTTTGTTTGTTTAATCTCAGGAAGTACTGGTCCGATTTGAAAAATTCTTTTTTTGCTGGATAGCCCATTTATCAAGGAAGGCTATAGGCTATATAACATCGCGCTACAACTAATAGGAGCGGAGTAGCGACGTGAAATGTTGCAAAAACGGGGAAAATTTACGCATACGAAGTTGCGCGGGACAGCTAGTATACTAATAAGCTCTCGCTCGCGGCTTCTTTACATAACACTAAATAACTTTGTAACATCGGTTTTGGAATATTTCAACCGTTAATCACCTATCACATGTTTTTGGAGTTATGACCTTAACCATCTACAGACTATTTTACTGGAGTAAAATCGTTGTTTATTGTGAGGTTTATTTAGGCCCTAAAACTGACAAAGAAACATCCATTTAACTCCGGGGTCTCTGAGACGTGTGGTAAATGGTTGTGTGATAAAAAGTAGGTGGTGAACGGTTAATTCACTGCCTTTGTGGCGCGGTGGGAGTGAGTCCAACTGCTCCGCAAGAGGTCATAGGTTCGATTCCCACACGGGACACCACTTTGTGTGATCCACTAATTGTTGTCCCGAGTCTGGGTGCACTTTGTGTCCGTGACTTGTATGTTTGTAAAGTCCCCCGCGACACAGGGCTTGTTCCCTAATACGGGAGTCGTCTTTAAAAAAAAAATTGTATCTTTTTTTTAAATTCAAAAATGTAAGGAAAGGTGTAATGTAAGGAAGACAAAAGCTGGAGGTTATTAGTATAGAAATAAAAATCATTCTGTATATACATATAGTATTACAACGGTACTAGGCGCTCTAGTTGTTAGTGGGTAGCTGTCGGCTCGCCTTTCGCGCGCTGATCAAAGGCTTTAAATGAAATTAGGGTTGTCTATCTATACAAATACTAGCTGTCCCGCGCAATTTCGTATGCGTAAATTTTCCCCGTTTTTGCAACATTTCACGTCGCTACTCCGCTCCTATTAGTCGTAGCGCGATGTTATATAGCCTTCCTCGATAAATGGGCAATCCAACAAAAAAGATTTTTTCAAATCGGACCAGTAGTTCCTGAGATTAGCGCGTTTAAACAAACAAACAAACAAAGCAAACAAACAAACAAACTCTTCCGCTTTATAATATTAGTATACCTAGATTATAAAGCGGCAGAATTTGTTTGTTTGTTTAAACGCGCTAATCTCAGGAACTACGGGTCCGATTTGAAAAATTCTTTTTTTATTGGATAGTCCATTTATAGAGGAAGGTTTTAGGCTATATAACATCACGCTGCGACCAATAGGAGCGGAGCAACAATAAAAAAAGTCGCATACTAAGTTGCGCGGGACAGCTAGTCTAACAAACAACTTGCGTAATACTACATGCATCGGTTAGATATACGTCATATTAAATAGGGGACTCAATAATAATAATTAGACATCGAAGCTATCATCAGATATCCATTTATTTAATAAACATATAGTAGGAGAGTACGAGAGTACGCTAGTATATTCTAAGTCTATGGGATATAATATGTATGCCTGGAAACAAAACAGCGTTATTCAATAAAAATATACTCTGTTTGGCTGTCAGATTGTACAATCGTTTGCCTAAAATAATATTTGAAATATCTGATAACACAGTAATATTTAAAAACTAGCTGTGCCCGCGATTTCGTTCGCGTGAAAGTCGGGTTTAAATTAAGGTAGTTTATGTTACGAAATAACTTCTGTGTAAATATGTTGCAAACAGTCCTGTCGGGTGAGCCGCGATATGATTCAGCAGCGGAGAATCATCATATAGTCATCTATTGATAGCTTCAACACCCAAAAGCTTTGTGAAAATAAATAAGTATTAAACACAGACTCTTTAGGTATTCGTTTACTGTGTTTTTCTGTCTTTAATATGTGTTATTTGTGTCTCTTTTCTTTTTGTCTATTGTTATTTTTATTATTTTACTGTTTTATTTATTGCTTTTTTATCTTCTGCATGACTTTTCCTGTTAAATTATAATAATGTCTATACATGTGTCTTCTGTGTACTAAATAAAAATCGTTCTATTCTATTATTTTATATAGTTAATTTGGTATGCGGCTTAAGAAGTGGGTTTTCTGTTGTTTTTGTTTCATTCATTCAACGTTATACCTACTTAATACCTAATAATTTTCAATAGAATTTGTACTAAAATTTTGGTACTTCCCATTTGATCAGATGTTTATCGTAAACTTGTAAAGCCTAAGTACTTAACTGTGATAGTTTTCTTTATAATTTTAGTATTTATACTACTACCGTGATTTTTTTTACATACCCAACATCAACCATTTAGTTGGCAGGGGAACACTTGACTCTAACAAAAATGTTCACTATAAATCCTAATAATACACAAAGGAATCCTTAAATCTAAAAATAGTCTTCACAAACCCTAAACGCTTTTTAAAAGACCTATCTAATGATACCCCACACGATGGGGTAGGTGAGAAAAAAATCACATCCCCACTTTACATGTAAGAGAGTGCCTCTCTTATATGTTACAATGATGCAAGTAAGAAAAAAAGACATGGACTCCCCCTCCCCCAGACTCCGCGTTGACAGACAATGACCCCCTGCCCCCCTCCTCCCGTCACCCGAACTACACACTTGATATCCAACCATAACCCCAAAACATGATCCTCGATGCACCTGTGTGATGCGTGGTCAAACAAACGGACAGACAGACAAACATTTCTAAAAACTTATTTTATTAAGTATTGAACATTATTGAATACAGCGCCATCTACTTTCAAAACCAGTGAAGTTTCTTCTAATACTTAATGTTTTTTTATTCATTAAAGCAATTTAATTAAATAAATAGGAGAATGTTGCCACTCAGCAAAAAACGAATCCGTCATCGTAAGCACCTATACCCTAATAAATGTTTTCACAAATAAGGAATTGTTTGATCACGGTGACCAATTTGATTTCATAGATGGCGCTACACGTTTTTACGTGTGTAATATCTTTTTTTTGAGCACGAACACATCAATTCTGGAAAATATTGAATACTTGTTAAATTGGAATGTAATATTGTTTTTCATTTTTACTACGATTAATTCATTACTCTCAGCAGTGCATGCAATACCTATAGATATCTTACATAAGTGCATATTTGACTTGATTTTTAATATAAAAAAATATTAACCAAAGCAAATAAGTTACCTATGGTCGAAAAAATAACTATAACATTGAGAAAAAAATTAAAAAAGGACAAAGACAATTTTAAAAAAATACAAAAAGAACAATCAGATATCAGATTTGAGCCTGAGACTTCGTCGCCGTCAAAGACCGCTAGCCTTCGAGGCTATACTGTTCGCTACATACCACGTCAAAATAACTGTTCTTATGAAACTTAAAAATGTTGTGTATAGCTCCTTATAGTTTTAGCGTGAAGTTATGTATTCCATGGGTTACAATTAAAGATAATGTCTAATTGTGGAAAAAATTGTGATAAACCATTATGGTGCGACAAAAAATACGTTGCTACTCGTTCCACATGACGCTAGGCGTAATGATTCATGGTGTAAATAATGTCCTAGGTATAGTATTTACTATAAAACTGTAAATTTTCATAAAGATCCGTCAAGTAGTTACTGTTTTATAACGAAAAATAGCTACAGACATTATCCCTTACTGCTTAGCTCCTATGGGAAAAAGCGTGATAATTTATAGCCTAAATGTTAGTCCGCATCTATTAGATTGCACGTGCAAAATTTCAACTGAATCTGTCCGGTAGTTTTTGCGTGATGCGTGTTCAAACAAACAGACAGACAGACATTTCTAAAAATGCAGCAAAGTGTTAAAATACTCTTTCAAACATTTCCTAATATTTTTTTTCACTAAGTTCGGCCATGTACAGACACGTGAAATTTACAATTTTATAATATGTATAGATATAGATAGATAGCATGATTCAGTATTCGCGCGCGAAGGCTTATTATTAGCGTATTTCATGTATAACTTTGGTGTTTATATACCGATTTCTATGATTCTTTTTTATGGAATAGTTAATTATGTTAACTTTTTTAATTAGGGATGACTGAGGGTGTTATAAACGTAAGAGTAGACAAATATAATTAGAAAGCTTCGAACTCCTAAGGTATCGGGAGTTATACGTGATATTGTGAGTCAACCATAAAAGATAGACATATGCTGTCGTGGGATATTTTTTATATAATTTTAAGGAGAACATTTCCGTCATACATGATTTCTGTGTAGCTTTAACCATTAAGGTTGCACACGCGATGGAAGCTTAAAAAATGGAGTAACATCTCCCGTTTTCCTTTCACTGCTCTGCTCCTATTGATTGTAGCGTGATGAAAAGTATTCTATAACCAACTCAGGAGGATGAAAAATAATTGTACCAAGTTTCGTTAAAATCCGTCGAGTAGTTTTTGTTTCTATAATGGTTATACAGACAGACAGACAGACAGACAAAAATTTTACTGATTGCATTTTTGGCATCAGTATCGATCCCTAATCACCCCCTGATAGTTATTTTGGAAATATATTTCATGTACAGAATTGACTTCTTTACAGATTTATTATGTATAGATAGAAGATAGATAGAAGAAGATATTATGAGACAACAGAATATGATGAATGAAACATGATATAAAGTTTGTACACAAGTTTCGCAAAATAAAGATTTGATTTGATTTGAAGTTGGTGCCATGAAGTAAAAACGATATAGCGTTAATAAGCGATGTCTATGTGTGTGTGTGTGTCAAGCACGCATTGTTTTAATGTTACCTTCTGTACTATTAGTATACTATGATTATACTGTAATAATAATAATAAGAAGAAAATGTGTAATCAAATCAGTAAGTCAGTCAGTAGGTATATATAACTCGCAGTCGAAAATTCAGGATTTTTAAATTAATATGCTTGTCGAGTTACAGTAGGTACGCAACATCGCACTGTGAAGCTCAATTCATATTAGCGCTGACGGGAAGCCTCAAATAAGATTTGCATAATCAAAAATGGGTAGCGCTTCCCACTGATTCTTGCGAATTTGTAAGGATTCGTACAGCTATTGTTCTTAATCAAATTCGTTATTTGATGAATGTTATGTTCAATTTACGTTTATTAATCCAGTAGACTTTGTTAATAAGTTGAAATTAACAGACTAGAGTGTTGTGACTAGGTATTGCGCGAGTAATTTACTCGTTAGTTTAGATTTACTGCGGCGGCAGATTTACTGATCAATCCCCGTTATACCTTTAGTAGTTGAATTTTAAAAATAACCCCCTTATCTATCTATATTAATATTATAAAGCTGAAGAGTTTGTTTGTTTGAACGCGGTAATCTCAGGAACTACGAATCCGAATTGAAAAATTCTTTCACTGTTAAATGGCCCATTTATCGAGGAAGGTTATAGGCTATATAACATTTAAAAATATATTGTGATATATTTTTATATTTACGCTACGATGAATAGGAGCGGAGCAGCAATGAGAAATGTTGCAAAAACGGAGAAAATTTACGAAGACGACGTTGCGCAGAACAGCTAGTTCATAATAAACAATCAAATTAGCAACCGTTTGAAGAGCATTTTATTTCATTCAATTTTCGAATTTAAATAGAAACTTAATTTTCAAAAATCCATTTTTATTAAACTAACGTAACTGTCAGTGTGCCCAATTTAAGCTCAGTTTAAGCTTTACCTAGTTAGTCATTGTTTTCTACACTTCTACACTAATATTATAAAGAGTAAAGATTTGTATTTTTGTATGTAACGAATAAACTCAAAAAGTACTGGACCAATTTTAATAATTCTTTTTTTGTTGGTTACCCCATTTATCGAGGAAGGCAATAGGCTATATAACATCGCGCTACAACTAATAGGAGCGGAGCAGCGACGAGAAATGTTGCAAAAACGGGGAAAATTTACGCATACGAAGTTGCGCGGGACAGCTAGTATTTTATTTAAGTAAAGATTAAGCAGGTTGTCTATTTCTGACCGGTTGATTCCAACTAAAAATATAAACAAAGAATCATATAAATATTTATTAAGCAATATCACGGGTCTTTTGCAGAAATATCGCAGACGAGCCATTTGATTGCGATAAAATGAAAGTAATGAAGAATGAATTACGTTTGTGGCAGCCCTGAGCGCGAGGCAGCCCTGGCGCGGGCATCAAACACAGCTGGATAGTGGAGGCTTGTGGCGCTTGTCGACACTGTTAGCTGTTTAAGCTATGAGCGAAACGCCATGGATGAAAAATGATTTGAGCAACTGTTGTGCGACTGTTGCCACGATTTTTGGCCTCTTTTGAACATTTGTCACAAGTGGTTATTGAGTAATCGGTGAAGTAATGCTTGATATAGGTATAAGGCCTCATTAAGGGAGACGCGGGGCATCGAGCATGGCATTGGGTGGCGCGGCCCACACTGAATTCAAACAAATGGCGTTGTATGAGCGCGTTTACGGAGAAGTGATTATACACGCATTTGTTTAAAATGGGGCGTTTTTTGCGATAGAGCCCTCTGCGTTCATCGAAGCGGCAATTCTCGATGAAGCGATGAACCTTCTTCACAATCCAGATTCAACTTTGTTTTTTAGACAAAATTCTATGAGTAAAAACGAATTATTTAATACTGTTGCATACCTTAATATAATAATATTTTATGTTAAATGTGTATTATTTACTACCCCGCGCCCGCTGCATGCTTCGTTAAACGCAGCAGGCGCCGCAATACACTGTTTTGAATCAGGCGCGCATCCAAGACGGGGAGTGCAACAGGGTCAATTGCCCCACCAGACCCGTCTGAATGACCGTTTTTTGGGGGGAATTGGAGAATTTCGACACTGGACCGATGTGTTTTAACAGGCAATTGCCCCCCTCTTCGGCGGTGGTGTCTAGTGTTCCCGTGTTGAATCTAATGCAACCCCACACACCGTCATGACAGTGACTCCCATATGGCCGGTTGAGTCCGCGCCTGTTTTGGTAGGTAGCATTTTTCCGCTAGCTTCCACGCCTTACGCCACATACCTAAAGTCATATATAAAATAATATCGGTACTGTGTTTAGTGCGAGCCGCGATGCTCGGGTCATGAACACGGCAATAAATTGTGTAGCTAGCCCCTAACGTCTCATTGGCCTTGTAATGGACTGTTCGCTTCCATACAGCGCTAAGGAGATATTTTATAACATTGCTTTAGACTTATCAAAATAGGATTCTACGGTGATGTATATTGCACTCGTATTTCGTCGGATTATCTTTGCATTAGCTGTCTCCGTTACTTACATGGCAATGTACTGCACTTTTTACCCGGCTGCAAGGAAGGGTTAGGTTTTCGCGCGTATGTTGTATGCATGTAATATTCTTTATTAGCTCATATCTTTCAAACTACAAGACGGATTTTAATAATTAAGATGTTGTTAGATTTGTCTTGACTGTCCAAGTATTTTTAGGGGACGTTTGAAAAAACAAGCATGGCGGCTGTGAGATGTCAAAAACAAGTGGTGTAAAAAAAAGTTTTTTCGAATACCACAATATGGGTATCAAATTAAAGGGCTCATCGTAAGCATCCCAAAAAGGATAATGACTGTTATACTAAAAAAGTCAATTAGCAACCATTCCTTTTTCAATTCTCAATACTTAGCAAAGGCATTGATGTGTGGGTTCCGAGGAATTATTCAAGATGATGACATAGCCATAGCATCGGACTCGTCATCGACAAAGTGTTTATCCCCACATTTTGGAGCCTAAATAGTGACACGGTGTGATGCAGTTTCAGAGGCACTTGGTCTAACGTACGAGCTTCCTGCCGAGGTTGTCTCAAAAGATTACAGTATGGGGTTTAATAGGTTTTTAAAGGGTCGGCAACGCGCCAAATTTTAGCGTAAACGGAAACGGAAACGGATGCGGTAATAGAAATGCAAAGACCGAAAAAAATTGTGGTTTTAATTAAATTAAGTATCAAAATAAGTTGGTTGCAAGTTATATTTTAATATACAGCAAGCTAAATTATTATAAAACGAAAATCTGACTGCCTAAAATAAATAACTGAAATATTTTCGCGCCAAAATTTCGCCATTTTATTTTTTCCAATTTTGATGTACTTACCTACCCAGTGCCACTCTCACAACTGAGACGAATCTAATGATATATCTCAAGCTATACATACAAACACTCGAAAAAGGTAACCGAACTTCTTGCGCAACTTTAGAACGACTTTACCGATATGAAAAGAATGAATGCATTCTTTTTTTTAAGTTTTCTAATAGGTACTTTGTACAAGGTTTTAAAGGAAAGAAAAATTAAGAAAAAAAATTGAAAATTTCCCATAAGTACCTATTCTTAGCTCTTTAAGACAGGACAACGTCCTATCATATCGGGTCAGGTAGAATTTTATGAAAAATTGTGAGTGACAAATTGTCCTGTACTAACAAGGCGCAATGTCGTCCTGTGCAATCCAAACTGACTTAGGTTAATTTGTGTGCAACAAATAACCAGCATCATGAAGTGTTCGTCAAGGTCAATTACAGAGAAAATATGTTGTTTGAGTGGATAAGTTACTCTATAGCCACAATGACATTGAGTGAGGCTCTGTAGCACTAGAAAGTGTACCTACAGGAAAAGAGATTCAAATGAGTTGTAGGAATTGTACCTAAGGGGAAGAATAGACTAGGATTATTTTAGGAAAAACGAGCTGTTATAACTATATATCAAAAAAGTAACGCTGCCTTTTTTTTTTTTTTTTGTAAAGATAACTAGCAATGTGGGATAGAGTCCCACATAACTAGCAATCTTGTTAACCCCTCCAGCTAAGCTCAAAGGCTTGTGTTAGGAGTGGGTTCACGTCGGTAGTATAATGGGTAAGATTCGAACCCGCGACCTAACGATTACGAGACCGATGCCTTAGCCATTAGGCTACCGCCGCTTCCGCCTTTAAAAGCGTTATGTTCGATTCGATCACCTAAAGCTTTCGTAAAGTTCCGTTATAAAAGTTGCAGAAACGGAAACAGGAACCGAAGTGAACAAACATGCGGAACTTCCACAGTTGCGGAAACAGAAACAGAGGTGTGTAGTGTTGCATCACTAGTATGAAAATTTAAAAGATTTTTATTAAAATGATAATTAGACATGTGTAGACAGACATAGTTACTTTCGCAAATATTCGTTTGGATGTTTAATTAGCATGCTCAAAATCAAAAAATCTCAAACTCAAATACAAGGCGGATCCCACGACTATATCTTGTGTAGGTTTCATAAGAAAATAGTTTATGCGTGATTGATACTCGTACTAACCTGATTATATTCATAATACGCATATTGCTTTGCAATTTCTTTGAATATGCGCAAATTACATTGCGGTCCGGAACAAAACTACATTTGTAGTTTAATTAAAATTGTCGAGAACTTCGCGAGAAGAAAACAAAGGCGAGAAAATACGAGGCGCAGTTTATTTTCTTCAGTATCGTTATATTGAAGATAGTTTGTTTTTGTTGTGATGGTAATATCGAGTTTGTTTACGAGGAGGGTCTTTTCGTACTATAACTTATACATTGGTCTATACATGTGATATATGTGTTCTTCCTGTAGGTACCCCTTAAGACGGGCGGTTTGCGTTACGACAGAGACAGGAGACCGCGTCCGAAGACAGAGACTATTACTTGTCTGTATGGTTCCGTATGAGAGTCAGTTTGTGGGCAAGACTAACACAGGAGATAAAGACGCGAGACAGGAGACTGCGAGACGGTCGCTGCCCCGGAGAAATAGTTTTTTATTTTTTTATTGCCTATGGTTCGCAGACGAGCTAGCGGCCCACCTGATGGTAAGCGGTAGCCGCCGCTCATGGACTACAGGAATGTCAGGGACACACCCAAGCCGCTGCCTACCGTGAAGTGAAAACTCTTTTTAAACCTCGTTTGAAGAAAGACATGTCGTAGCGCTCGAGAAACACCTCACACCAGTGTCTCGCGCACAGTAATATCTTACGAGACTTAATCGCGAGAATTATTTAAAGGTACGTTTATTTACCCGAGGTTTTGACCGAATTGCACCGATCGTGGTCGTCAGACAAATAAAAGGTTCGTACCTTTAAATAATTCACGCGATTAAGTCCCGAAATATATCTAATATGTATAAAAATTGCGAAAGTTTAAAAACAATAACAGTAGCTTTGATTGCGGCCTCGGTCTTGACCGACAGTACATACAGAAGAGACAGAGATACTTGTCGCAGTGTCTCGTCTCAGTTTCTTGTTTCGATCTCTGACGTGACGATTAATTTATTACTTGACGACTTTCGTCTCTTACTGTTCCTATTAGGAAGGTATAACACTTTAAACAATACGTTAATCTGTCGTTACGATGTAGTGTGAACATGCGTACGTGTCACGATATAGGAAGGGTATAGTAGGCATTTTTATTCATTTATCCATATAGTTATTAGATATTTAAATTTTTAAGGATAAATGTTTTAAATTTTATATTAAATAAATGAAATTAATCAGCTTGTATAGGTCCACTGCTAGACATAGGCCTCTCCTAACTTACGCCTCAACATCCGATCCACCGCCTTCCGCGCAGCGACCTTCTATAAGTCGTTGGTCCATTTGGTTGGTGGTCGTTCAAGTTGCGGTCTCCACTCTAGGACTCGTTCGCTCCATCGGCTATTGGTTTTTCAGCAAATGTGGCCAGCCCATTGCCAGTTCAGCGTGCTTAACCTGCGTGCTATGTCGGTAACTTTAGTTCTTTGTCAGATGACCTCGTTGCGAATTTTATCCTTCAAAGAGACTCCAAGCATAGCTCGCTTCACAGCCCGCTGCGCGACTTTGAATTTGTGAACTAGCCCAACCGTAAGTGTCCACGTCTCGGCACCGTAGATTATAACAGGTACGACGCACTGGTTAAATGCCTTGGTCTTCAGGCATTGCGGTAGAGGCGAAGTGAAGACTCGACAAAGTTTGCTAAATGCTGCAATACACACAAAACTGACAAATTAAAGAAATACAATAAAATTGTAAGTACGTACTGTTACAAACACAATTTCACATTTAAGATGAAATTTAACTCCAGATACTTTTTTATGCGACTAAATAAAGAGAAAAGCACCTGTAGCGCGTGACGTTTACCATCAGGCTCATGCCCTCATGAGCCTGATGCTGACCGTCACACACAGCCTTATTCACGTTCTTTTTTTCTGTTTTCGCGGCAAGCCCGCTCGAATTGTCAAAATCTTGTCATAATGGTAAATAGAGAGCTGCACTTAGAAATGCATCAACGCGCATCCGCGGCGGACATCTTTGAGCGCACCGCGCATGAACCAGTTCGCATGGGCTCGCCGCGACAACGAAAAAACAGACCGTAAATGACCTAGGTGTCCGGTCCGATGACGGTGAATAACCGTCACGCGTCGCCAATAACAGTGTCAGTGCCACCTAAATCTTTCTTTGACAAAGATCTGAATGTCATTTATTTCACTTGCTACAGTGCCCTTTAACTGTAATGAGGTCACATCACTATTTCAAGGAAAAAAAGAAACTTGCAAAAGTAGTCTTACCGGAAGGGATAAATGGTATAGAATTCCGACTATCCCTACCAGTGGGGTATATCATGTATCCCTAACAGGATGTAAAGGGAATTTCTCTGAGTGTAGACGTTTTTGGAACGACAATACTGCGAGTGCGTGTATAGTTCCTTCGAAAACATTAAACCTAACTACATACTTAGACTTTACTTCACCAATGTGATGTATAAAAAAATATTGGAGGCACAATACTAAGTTAACGAGATTCATTAGATAATGCGTCCGACGTCATGATATTACATAGTGTAGGGGATCATATTTGCATCGTTTTTATATATTAAATTTATTTTTATTTGTTTCTGCGTGTTTTTATTTCTTAATGTAATTTTTAAGCTATTGCATTGCTTCTATCGCGTGCCTTGAGCGTGGAGACCGAATCCAGAAATTCCATAACGAAAATAACCTAACACCCCCCACTCCGACCGGCACAGCGGTGATACTTTTTAATTTTGCCATCTATTGATGAATAGCAGAACTTTTAATGACTTTTTTTTTAAATTAAGAAAATATATAAAGAAAAAATAAATTAAAAACATTGTATTTTTTATAATTAAAAAAAAAAACTTCAAAAAAAAAAAAAATAATTGCTTCATTTGATAAAAATGCTATGCAATAGCTTTACCGCGGCAGTCCCCGAGTGCCACACATTTTTTTTTTATTTAATAATTTAGTGGTAGTAAGATGTAAGCCATGTATACAACTAACTTTTATCACAGTTATTGCCGAGTATTGTAAATTGAAAAAAGAATGGTTGCTAATTGACTTTTTTAGTATTACAGTCATAATCATGTTATACTTTTTTGAAATGCTTACGATTAGCCCTTTAATTTGATACCCATATTGTGGTATTTGACTTCTTTGTTACACCTCTTCGTTTGAATTTTTCAAACTCACTTGTCTAAGAACACTTGGGCGGTCAAAACAAATCTAACGACATCTTAATTGTTTAAATCTGTCTTGTGGTTTGAAAGATATGAGATATTATAGAATATTACATACATACATGCAAAATACGCGCGAAAAACATTACCCTTCCTAGCAGACGGGTAAAAATCACTCTTTAAAAAATGGATGCGTTTTTTGATCTTTGTGATAGTTGTCAAAATAGCTTGTATTATATACGTCTCGAGAGTAACTATTAAACTATATAATAGGTATATACTAGGTAGGGGCAAAAGTATTTTTTTTCATTAAAAATACGAAAATAATTTTGCCCCGACTTATATTTTGATCATCAGCGCGTTGACGATAGGAAATGAAATGTACTTATAATGGATTTACAGATGCAAGTTATTCGAATAATTTCTAGATCTGATTACATGTCTAGATATACATAAATACATTACATTTTCATATATTATGTATATGGGTGTATTATCTATAATATGTATGCATTTACATATACATATGTACATATGTTTATCAGCAGGTTGCCTCTGCCTAGTTTTTGATCAGTTGGCGTCATGTGAGTTATCCCTAGATATTATTATATATAATTAAGCGAAACCTAATAAGAGTGTGTTATAATTATTTTTAAACATAAAAATGAAAACATTAATTAAAAGAAGACTACAGTAAAATAAATTACGTGTAAAAGATAAAGGCAGCACCAAAATTTAAAGTAAAAAAAGATGAATCTTCGTCTACATTTGAGTCATAAATTAAGGGTGAGATTAGGGCTCACGCCACATTCGAGCCAACCAGATAACGCGCCCTGTCACAATTATCTTTGGTAAAAGGTTATGTTACTTCCATTTTGTGTAGATTCATGTGAAAAATTGTACTTTGATGTGATTTATGAAAGCAGGTAGGGATTAAAGGGGAATTATGCGGGGTATCTATAAAACAGCAGTGAGACCAGCGATGCTGTATGGCGCTAAGTGCTGGACAATCAAGGAAGCAAATGTCTAAAATCTAGATTGTTGTAATGAAAATGATGAATTTAAGCTACATGTCTAAAATGAAAATGCTTTGATGGTCCGGTGAAGTTACATAATAATAACCAGGCTACTAAGGCCCATATCATACAAATACAAAAGATATCCTAGTAAACTAATACATAAAAGTATACAATACAAGACACTGAGACTGAGATGACGGCGGCGTCGTGTTCCGCTGCGTGGTGTCACGTAACCTTCCACGAAAACGTCGGCACGCGACACCCTTCAGCCAGAAGTCCTCCTTCATAAAGATGGACGAATATTCACTGGGAACTCGCACCATGAACAATTTGAAGTTGACGTGACGCGACTCCAACTTCTCCAGCCTCAAGGTCGACTTCGTTTTGATCCTGAGGTACTCGACCAGCTCCTTTGCCTTCATGGTGTGATGCAGACGAGACACATATAGCTGTGTCGTTGGTATGAGACTGGATAGAGTATGGAATGAACACATTCGAGGTTGCTTCAAAGTAACTCCTGTCTTCGAAAAACTAACAGTAACCGGATTTAGGTGGTATCGATCACGTGATGCAAAGGGGCAGCGATCCCGTCATTTAAAAAGCCTTAGCTCTGCCGGAGAGAAAGAAGGGAAAGGTGCTGGACTAGTACCTATGACGAAATAAATGGAGCAAGCCCAATTACCTGAACCGACAAGCCAAGAGAGACTGTCTTGGCGCCGTAAGATTAGAAGAGCCGATGATAAACATATTAGTTATATTTCGGGACTTAATCGCGTGAATTATTTAAAGGTACGAACCTTTTATTTACCCGACGTTTCGATCGAATTGCACCGATCGCGGTCACGGGTCGACTGATGGCAGCTTAGCGATGTCTCCGTGAGGCGCGGGGTTTTTCAACTACCCTCGCCTGGTCTTGATAATTTTGATAGTTTGTACTGTCGGTACTTCTACACACTACACTTACAACGTCTTTACACTGAGGCGCGGTGTCTTTACGGCTACGATTACACTTGTTGATAACAGGATTCCAAGATGGTGAGAGCCGGTATCCATCTTCTCGGTTGAAGTTCTTATACTTCTTGATCTCAACCGCCTCGCGTACTATCCTGGAATAATAGTGGCGATCGGTGGAAAGTACCTGTGGCTTATGCAATTCTATCCAGTGATTTGGTCCTGATTCCAACAAATGCTCAGCGATAGCAGACTTGTAAACTTGACGGTTTTTTACAGCAGCGATATGTTCCTTGACCCTGTCTGCGATTGTCCTTTTGGTCTGTCCGATATAGGAACTACCGCAACTGCAATCCAACTTGTACACGCCAGGTGTTTGGAGCGGAATAACATCCTTTGCCGTTCGTAAAAGCTTCGAAACCTTGGAGTGCGGACTATATACAGTCTTAATGGAGTAACTCTTCAATACTGTTCCAATTTTGTCCGTAACTCCTTTGATGTATGGCATGAAAGCTGGCACTCTGTCGGCATTTACCTCTGGTTTTCTGCTCTTTAGACGTTGAAGGTTATGCTTGTATCCGTTGCTTCTTAGTACCTCCCGAACGTGTGCAAGTTCACCCTCTAAGTGTTCGGGGTCGCAAAGGTCGTATGCTCTGTTTGTTAAAGAAGCTACAACGGACTGTAAGTGGCGCGGATGATGGTGCGATAAAGCATGTAAATACCTATCCGTGTGTGTAGATTTTCGGTATACTGCTGAAAAACCCCGCGCCTCACGGAGACATCGCTAAGCTGCCATCAGTCGACCCGTGACCACGATCGGTGACGATAAAGTGTCACGGTTAGTCACGGTCCGTCACGTTCCTCCAGATGATAGGCTAAGTCTCACATTCTGTCACGTTCCACCTGCTGATAGGCTGAAATGCGCCCGGATCCACTAAAGCTGTCACAGGCATGGTTGTTTATTACAATGTCCTTAATCTTTACTTATCACGTTATCACGTAAAATTATCGTCCGTAAACCGACTTTACAGACAACCGTTTTTGTTTGTTCCGGCTAATCTCCGAAACAGCTGGACGGATTTAGCTGAGACTATCACAGTCAGGCTGAGGATGTAAGGAGTAACTTGCTACTTTTTATCATCACGCTAATGTTTGTAGAGAGGAACAGCAGCACTGTAACTTCACGCGGACGAAGTCGCAGGTACAGCTAGTTTACAATATAGGTTTACAAGGAGAATAATAACATACGAAGTGAATAGTTCTAGATAAACATAAACATCAATAGTATTGTTAACCATTTGGGTATTGTATTGGTCCATTTGGGTATTGTATTGGTCCATTTGGGTATTGTTGGGTATAAATTGTACTAGGTATTGACTGCCGCCACATAATACCAAAAGGTCAGAAGGCAATCTTCAGACGTCGTCACTCACAGACACGGAATATTATTCGTAGGCTGTCTGTTAATTGAAGTGGAGCGAGGCTGCAGAACAGTGAAACTGCCTTGTTGGTCTAGTTGTTAGTGATCCTGACTGCTAAGCCGGAGGTCACGGGTTCGATCCTCAACCAAGATAAAACTTTGTGTGATGAGCACGATGGTTTATTCTGTGTCTGGGTGTTATGTATCTAAAATAGGTATGTTTTTAGAAATATATAAGTATGTTTATCGGTTTCCATAGTACAAGTTCTGCTTAGTTTGGGATCAGATAGCGTTGGGTGAGTTGTCCCAAGATATTAGTTCTTATGTTATAAATCTTGCTTAAAGAAGTATGGCATAAGTATTATACCTGCCCTTTCACGTTTTCAAGTTACGACAAATAGGAGCGGAGCAGCAATGAAAAATTTTGCAAAAACGGGGAAATATTACGCAGACGAAGTTGCGCGGGTCAACTAATCTATACTCATATTTTAATCTATACTTTCTAATATTATAAAGCTAAAGAATTTGTTTGTTTGAACGTGATAATCTCAGGAGCTGGTCCGAATTAAAAAAATATTTTACTGTTAGATAGCTCATATATAGAGAAAGGCTATAGGCTACATAACATTACGCTGCGACTAATAGGAGCGGAGCAACAATGAAAAATGTTGCAAAACGGGAAAAAAATACGCAGACGAAGTTTTGCAGATCAGCTAGTTATAGATAATATTTTAAAATATCATATGAGTCGTTTTGCGCCAATATCACTTGTCTTTTTAAATTAAGTATACATTACAATAGTTGAGGAACTATTCTTATAATAGTTCGCCATATTTGTAATACTTTGAGCATTAATCTGAGCACGCTAATTGGCAATTGAACGAACATTTCGACCCTTAACATGAATATATTAAATATGACGCAGTAACTGTAATATGCTGAACACGGTTGTCCGTTTTGAAAACATTATAAAGGTTGGCTTTGTTTTAATAGTACGTACACGTAAAGATTATCACAGTTTTTAAAAATCGTCTAGGTAAAAAGAAATACAAATTGCTAAATGTTCGTAGCAAATACTACGAGGCTACGAGTCTACGTAGCATCAATAGTTTACTGATTAGTTTTTACCCGACTGTGCAAGAAGAGTGATGTTTTTCGAGTGTATGTATGTATGTATATTTCTTTGGCACGCCCTAGAGCCTAAACAGCTTGAGAGGTGTCGTTAGAAGTAATTAGAGTAACACTTAAAAAAAAAAAATGGGGAAATTTTGGCGCCAATATATAATTACCGGTTGTTGAAAAAAAAAATGTGTGGCACTCGGGGACTGTCGCGGTAAAGTAAATGGTACGCAGTAAATGGTATTGCATACCATTTTTTAATTGCATAAGTTATATATATATATATTTTTTCTTTTTATTACATTTCGGAGCAGCTCGTTTCGATCCGTGCGAGCTTCGTACAGTCGTACCATATACAAATACGTTAAGCGAACGCTCGGCCGAGCTACATGGTAGGCGGTATGGTTTGCGTTAGGTTTTATTTTCGTAGGTATAAATATATATATATATATATATATATATATATATATATATATATATATATATATATATATATATATATTTATTTTATAACAGGATTCATTAATGCCTCCGACTGCATGATACTAAATGTGAAGGGTATCTTGTTTTAAATTTTTTGGAAGGACTTTAATTCCTTGTCATCAGATACGTTGAAGAGTAAACAATCATTAAGGTAAAATATCATGAACCCCATGGTGATGAAAGCAATGAGACTTGTTCCTTGGAACTATTAGGATATAATAGTTACCATGTAAAATCCAATCCCCTTCCCTTACAACTGGGAAACATGTTAAAATAATGACATCATATCATTGTATACTAACATAATTATAATAAAAATCCTTTTAAAGTAATGTTAGACTGAGTATGACGTCACAATGTTGACGTAAGAGAGTGGGTACTCTTTGTCCGCCCCGGTACAGTATTGACGCAGCTGTGGAGGAAATTCTATTAAAAATGTTTATGTCTATTTATAGTTAGTAATTTATGGTTATAGTAGAAGACAGTTTTAAGTGTTTTTGATACCTGTATTAGGTAGTAACGGAATAATTGCTGATACGTTCAATACTATATCAGAAGCTGAAGAGTTTGTTTGTTTGAACGCGGAAATCTCAGGAACTACTGGTCCGAATTGAAAAAGTCTTTAGCTGTTGGATAGCCTATTTATCGAGGAAGGCTATAGGCTATATAACATCACGCTGCGACCAATAGGAGCGGAGCAACAATGAAAACTGTTGCAAAAACGGGGAAAATTTACGCATACGAAGTTGCGCGGGACAGCTAGTCTTTCATAAGATAGGCCACTCATCGGTTAGGAACCCTTAATATTATTGAAAGACTAGTTTTTGCCAGCGGCTCTGCCCGCGTAATGTCGGTTATCCCGATAAAAGCTAGACAAGGTTATTTTTGGAACTGATGAGCCACTGATGACCAGAGGAACTACTCACTAAATATTAGTCAGGTTGCGACTCGTTCACTTTAATGATAGGTACTAATGCTTTATATTTTTTAAACCTCCATTAAGACTTGTAATGGAGCTGATCGATAGACCAGTTCATCTGATATTTTATTTATTTATTTTATTTATTAGGCTCACAAAACAAATTACAATCATTAAACAGGTACAACAAGAATTTTACAATAGAAAACTAGATTGTAATTCTAAGCTTGTGCGCACAGTATGCACAATTTATGCTGGTTTGTTGTATTAGTATATACAAATTACATAATGATACTTAGGTAATTACTGACACTAGTGTTAAAAAAAAAATATATAACTAGCAATGTAGAATTGAGTCCCACATTACTAGTAATCTTGTTAACCCCTCCAGCTAAGCTCAAAGGCTTGTGTTAGGAGTGGGTTCACGTCGATAGTATAATCGGTAGGATTCGTACCCGCGACCTCACGATTGCGAGACCGATGCTGTAGTATTTCCCACATCTCTGCCTGCCGACGCGACGCCGCATCTCTACCTACCGACGTCGCATCTCTCTCTACCGACGACTTCTAGGTTATTGTTAGTTTTAAGTAGTTTTAAGTTTTTTTTGTAAATATAGTCCTCTAATCAATCTAAGCTTTCATTTCACTACAATGCCTTAGCCATTAGGCTACCGCCGCTTCAAAATTAGTATCAGGTAACAACAATTAACGGTACAGCGTCGAGAAAATAAATAATTTATGAAAGGAAATGCGCAGTTGACTATAGGTTTTTGTAACCAACAGGTTCCGTCTCCACCCAGGATAAAACTTTGTATTATGTGTTTATTCTGTGTCTATTTATAAATTTACTAGCGGATGCCTCGCGGTTTCACCCGCGTGATTCCCGTTCCCGTGGGAATACAGGGATAAAAAATAGTCTATGTTAGCCGGGGTTAGTGTAGTTTCACAACGATGAAAGAATTTTTCAAATCCGTCTCGTAGTTTCGGAGCCTATTCGATACAAACAAACAATCAAATCTTTCTTCTTTATATTAGTATAGAAGTATAGATAAGTACGTTTATCAGTTGTCTGATTGCCATAGTACAAGCTCTGCTTAGTTTGGGATTAAATGACGTTGTGTGAGTTGTCCCAAGATATTATACTAAATGTATAGAACATTTTGTTTGTTTTTTGTTTTTATAAAGATAACTAGCAATGTGGGATTGTGGGTCCCACATTATTAGCAGTCCTGTTAACCCCTCCAGCTAAGCTTATGGCTTGTGTTAGGAGTGGGTTTACGTAGGTAGTTTAATAGGTGTAATTTGACCCGCCTGCTGTCTCCCGTGGAGGCACGGCGTCCTGTGTGTATCCAGGGGCCGCGTCAGTGTGAAATGCCCGGAACGCAACAACATTGCGTCCGGGCATTACCACTGGGCGGGCCGCCGACAGTATACCAAATTCCGGCAGTATTAAAAATTTTCGTTCGCGAAGGTGGCGAGCGATACACGGCGGGTTTTTTAGTGGGTGCAAACCCCACATTACCTCCATCGTCTTCCCCGGACGGTGGGGGTGTTCGTTAAGATTTTTTCGCGCCAAAACAAAAAAAAAAGTAATATTAAGGTAGGGTTCGAACCCGCAACCTCACAATTACGAGTCTGATGCCTTAGCCATTAGGCTACCGCCGCTTTGCTTCTGACGCATCACGACACACCGCACCACAAATAGTATGTTTCTGGCTTTATTCTATGCTATGGACGCTTGCAATATTAGGTTATCAATTTCTGTTGCATATGAATAGCGTTTAATATACACTGAGCTACGATATCCAATACTGTAGTTAGCATAGAACAATAGTATTAATTACTATTGCTGTCGGCAAACACAAACGTCCTCATTAAACACTGCAGTGCAGCAAGAAGTGTCAATAATCTGATCTAAGGGTACATCTACACTTGATAGAGGAGATAGGGGATAGTTGAATTCAACTTTAATAAATTAATACTTTTAGCATTGATGTTTAGTTATTTTCAAGATGACTAGCAATTTGGGTCGAACATTAACCTATTACGAACTCGCCTGCGTTTCGTTTGTTTTTTATAGCCCACTATCGCGATAAAAACTATCCTATATTCGTTTTCGCATTTATATATTATATGTTAACACTTCTCTAAAGTCTATCGCCATCGAAGGGATCGCTATAGTAACTTAAATTTTCTAACAAATATCAAAATGGCAGCGCACGTCGAATAATGACTTATAACAGGAATTTTTTTGATGATTTTGATGATTTTTGGGTTACATTATTGTAATTTTCGAAGGGATCTCTATTAAAAAAAATACAGCCTATGTTACTCGCTGATAATGTAGCTTACTATGGATGAAACAATTTAAAAAAAACGGTTTAGGCGTGATAGCGTAACAAATAAAAAAACTCGGTTTCGCATTTATAACATTACTGGCTGTGTCCCGCGGTGTTACTCGCGGTTTATTAGCCTATGTGTTAATCTACGAAAAACGTTAAGGGTGTCAGCTAACTCCATACCAAATTTTATGAAAATCGCTCCAACCGTTTAGGCGTGAAGAAATAACAAACATACACACTCACATACTCACAAACTTTCGCCTTTTTATATTATTGTGATTTAGTGTGTGCTATTCTGATGTATAAACTACATTACTGTAAATTTTCAGCAAAGTCCGTTTAGTTGTTTATTATATTTATTTAATAGTTATAAAACAGAAAAAGTGAAATTCGCTCTTTTGACAGCCCACAACAAAAGTGCCGATTAAATCAGTTCGCGACCATAACTAATTTCTTATTAATTATGAGAGTATTGACAAATGACTCGGCCAGTGTGATTGAACCTTTAGCTCATTAGTGTGATCAATCACTCGCAGGAATAATAGCGGCGGAGGTGTGAAGTGGAGCTGAGTTCCGAGTTTGATGCCTATGTTGTGAATCGTTGGGTGGTGAACCTGGTGGGTAAGATTCACATCAAGATAGTTTTGTGCACTTGGAAATAAGATATGAACTTCAGGTTATAATAAAATACACAACGTGTAACAGAAAGGTGGGGTCAAATTCAGGGGTTTTTATGTGCCCATGGTAAGCACTCCAATTTTGATAAAATTAAATATAATGATATTAGTATATCATACCGTGTGGTGCCGGCTTAAGAATAGTACCACCCCATCTCTACCCGTGGGTGTCGTCAAGGCGACTAAGGGATTTCACACCGGAGGACGGGCAGCAGCGTCCTCTGCGTACTTAAAGCCTTACTGCGATCGCCAACCCGCTCGCCAAGCGTGGCGATTATGGCATTTACCCCCAGGATCTACATACTAGTAGGTTTTACTGGGGAGACCCGTGCCCAGCAGTGGGCCATCTTATGGGTTGATATGTATATCATAATATCTAATTTTATCAAAATCGGAGTACTTACCCTAGAAAAATTTATAATCATCATTTCATTCGTTTAATAATCAACTTAAAATGTTATCAATTAAAAAATCTAATATATAAAATTCTCGTGTCACAGTTTTCGTTGCCATACTCCTCCGAAACGGCTTGACCGATTTTGATGAAATTTTGTGTGCATATTGGGTAGGTCTGAGAATCGGACAACATCTATTTTTCATCCCCCTAAGAGTTTGTTTGTTTGTTAAAACGCGATAATCTCAGGAACTACTGGGCCGCATTGAAAAAATATTTTATTGTTGGATAGCCCATTTATCGAGGAAGGCTATAGGTTATAACATCACGCTACGACCAATAGGAGCGGAGCAGCAATGAAAAATGTTGTAAAAAAAAAAGGGAAAATTTACGCAGACGAAGTTGCGCGGGTCAGCTAGTATGTCTATAAAAGTTTTGCATTAAGGGGGCAATACGCCGAGTTAATTATTCTTTTAGCGCACACAAGGATACAGTCGCCTGCGTCGCTCTCCGGCATACAACCATTACTTTACAGAGAACTCCTGTTCACTGTGAGGTTTATATTTTAAAGAGAACCCTTCTAAAATTACAATAATGTAACCCAAAAGTCATCAAAAATTATACCTAAGTATCAAAAAATTGCTTGTTGTAAGTCATTATTTGACGTGCGCTGTCATTTAGTTATTTGTTAGAAAATTTAAGTTACCTACTAAAGAGATCCAAGTGGAGGAAGTGATAACTATAACATATAAATGCGCATGACAAAATAAAGTCGATAATTCGTTTGTACTTAAGAAACTAGGTATGTTAGATTACGAACGCCATAACTGTGACAGTACGAAAATTATCGATTTGCATTTTTCCGTAACTTAATGCATATCCTTAAATTTCTTTTTATCGTCTGCTAGAAGAACTCTTGGGCTAGTCATACAATTTTTTAATAAGAGTCGAGCCCTGTTTATAATCTTAAGGGAAGTATTATACCATAGTCTTTCTTTACTGAAAGTTTAAAAAATAAAAATGCTATAACTATGTAACAATAATGCAATCGGATATGGCACATTGGTAGGTACAATATTGATACATATCTATACATATTTTCTTCTTCTGTGGCGCGGTGGGAATGTGTCTGACTGCTACTCAAGAGGTTCGATTCCCAAACGGAATACCACTTTTTGGGATCCACAAATTGTCGTTCGAGTCTCGGTGTACTTCGAGTCCGTGACTTGTATGTTTGGAAAGTCCCCCGCGACACAGGGCTTGTACCCTAATGTGCGGGTTGTCTTTTTAAGAAAAAAATATATCCGCTGCTGACATTCGACCACACCATTCTGTTACACCTTGAATAAAAGTGCCTATGTACTATATAATATAATCATAGGAATACTTACTTATAGGAATATTTCTAAATATATACATACTAGCTATGCCCCGAGGTGTTACCCGCGGTTTAGTAGGCTATTTGTTAATCCAGGGTGTCAGCTAACTCCATACCAAATTTTATTAAAATCGCTGCAGCCGTTTAGACGCGAAGAAGTAACAAACATACACACTCACATACTGACAAACTTTCGCCTTTATAATATTAGTGTGATATGATTATAGATTACACACAGAATCAAAATAAACAATCGTACTCATCACACAAATATTTATCCTAGGTGGGAATCGAACCCACAACATCTCCCTAAGTCAGAGCCATTCACTAGTCAACAAGCTCGTCAGCCCCAGCGTTAATTGCAGCAGTAACTAACAAGTGTAAAAAAAAAAATGTATTATACTACCATTAGCAGTTTGTTTAGTAGAGTACAAGACGAGACAAGACTAAACTAAAAGACATTCTCAAAAGTATTTTTGTTTTTGCAATGTAAATGTGTTAAGTAGTACCATGTGGACTTTTTTTCCCCTATCTTCTTTATAAAAAGCCGGTCCCTTTAAAAAACCATTCGCAACATCAGCTAAAACATGTTTTTAAAACTCCAAATAACCCTCAATCACTCACTAAATCACGGCACAAACAATATGCAGATGAGAGACCACCGAACAGTGGTATCAATGATCTTCGAGAGTTGTTCCGCGGGTTAAGTGGGCATTAAACCTTGTTTTAACCCTTCAAATTAATTAAGTAGAGGCGGACGCGCGGGTTAAAACCCTTTTCATGTACTCAGATTTCCGCGAGTCCCTTCGGGTGTAGACTAAAAACTTAACGGAACGGAAAATATATTGCACTGGGGTATTTTGTACCTAACTATAACGTACTATTATTGTTTTTAAACTTTCGCGATTTTTATACATATTAGTTATATTTCGGGACTTAATCGCGTGAATTATTTAAAGGTACGAACCAGTCCGATCGTGGTCAGTCGACCCGTGACCACGATCGGTGCAATTCGATCGAAACGTCGGGTAAATAAAAGGTTCGTACCTTTAAATAATTCACGCGATTAAGTCCCGAAATATAACTAATATATAACGTACTATGTGTATTTTAAGAATAAAAAAATAACCACTATTCCAGTAACTATAGCAAATTGACATTAAGCAATTAGATATGCCACGGTTTGAGAAAACGCTTAAAAAAATGTTTATAGATCGTTGTTTCTATAACCTTACAGAGTATTTTAACTGCCTTTGTGGCGCGGTGGGAGTGTATCCGACTGCTACGCAAGAGGTCGTGGGTTCGATCCCCACCCAGGATAAAACTTTGTGTCATAAGCACGATGGTTTATTCTGTGTCTGGGTGTTATTTATCTATAATATGTATGTATTTAGAATTATATAAGTATGTTTATCAGTTGTCTGGTTTCCATAGTACAAGCTCTGCTTAGTTTGGGATCAGATAGCGTTGTGTGAGTTGTTCCAAGACATTATTATTATTAATATTATTATTTTTTTATAAATATGTTGAATTCATTACTGTTTTTAATCATATAATTAATCTATACTAATATTATAAAGCGGAAGAGTTTGTTTGTTTGCTTTGTTTGTTTGTTTGTTTGTCTGTTTAAACGCGCTAATCTCAGGAACTACTGGTCCGAATTCTTTTTTTGTTGGATAGCCCATTTATCGAGGAAGGCTATAGGCTATATAACATTGCGCTACGACTAATAGGAGCGGAGCAGCGACGAGAAATGTTGCAAAAACGGGGAAAATTTACGCATACGAAGTTGCGCGGGACAGCTAGTTTATACTTATAATAAATCTGTAGAGAGGTCAATTTTGTACATGAAATATATTTCCAAAATAACTATCAGGGGGTGATTAGGGATCGATACTGATGCCAAAAATGCAATCAGTAAAATTTTTGTCTGTCTGTCTGTATAACCGTTATAGAAACAAAAACTACTCGACGGATTTTAACGAAACTTGGTACAATTATTTTTCATACTCCTGAGTAGGTTATAGTATACTTTTCATCACGCTACAATCAATAGGAGCAGAGCAGTGAAGGAAAACGGGAGAAGTTACTCCATTTTTTAGGCTTTCGTCGCGTGTGCAACCGTAATGGTTAAAGCTACACAGAAATCATGTATGACGGAAATGTTCTCCTTAAAATTATATAAAAAATATCCCGCGACAGCATATGTCTATCTTTTATGGTTGACTCCCAATATCACGTGTTACTCCCGATAGCTTAGTAGTTCGAAGCTTTCTGATTATATTTGTCTACTCTTACATTTATAACACTCTCAGTCATCCCTAATTAAAAAAGTTAACATAATTAACTATTCCATAAAAAATACTAATAGAAATCGGTATAGAAACACCAAAGTTATACATGAAATACGCTAATAATAAGTCATCGCGCGTGAATACTGAATCATGCTATCTATTTATACATATAATAAAATTGTAAATTTCACGTGTCTGTACATGGCCGAACATAGTAAAAAAAAATATTGGGAAATGTTCGAAAAGAGTATTTAAACACATTCCTATATTTTTAGAAATGTCTGTCTGTCTGTCTGTTTGTTTGAACACGCATCACGCAATAACTATTGGACAGATTCGGTTGAAATTTTGTATGTGTAGTCTGGATTAACATATAGGCTATAATTTATCACGCTATTTCCCATAGGAGCTAAGCAATGACGGATAATGTCTGTAGCTATTTATCGTTATAAAACAATAACTACTTGACGGATCTTCATGAAAATTTGCAGTTTTATTGTAAATACTATAGGTCATTACTTGCACTATAAATCATTATGCTATCGTCTATGGGGAGTGAGCAGCAACGTATGTTTTGTCGAACCATTATGGTTTTTCTCAAATTTTTCCACAATAAGACATTATTTACAATTGTAACCCATGGAAACAATAACTTCACGCTAAAACTATTAGGAGCTAAACACAAGATTTTCAATTTTCTTAAGATCAGCTATTTTAACCGTGTTTGCATCAGCTGAGGTGGTCTATTGGCACAAGTAGCGGTATTAAACGAGCGAGGTCGGAGGATCGACTCCCTAATTGCGAGTCTCTTTTTGTGTTGTGTTAAAATTATTTTTATTCTTTTTTTTAAGTATTTTTCTAAATGTATACTTATTTATACAAGCTTTTATCTTCGACTTTAACATGTTTACTTTGTTTAACAAATTTTCATATTAATAATCACTTCCAATAGGCACCTTTATCATTGTTTTGCATGAATAGTGATTATGTTATAAATGTAGAAATGAAAAACAATATTAGATTACAAATAAACAGTAATTACTTTATATTTTCTAGAATTTATAAATGTTAATTGCTTAAAAAAAATGAAAGATTAAGTCCGCGTTACATCAAATTAAAACACGTGGCGCCATCTGTGATTCGATTTCTTCTGAGTGCCAAAAAAATATATGTATTACGGGTCTTGATCGCGTGAATAATTTAAGGTTAAATACCTTGCTTACCTACGTATAATATGCATACATATCATACATATCAACCCATAAGATGGCCCACTGCTAGGCACGGGTCTCCCCAGTAGAACCTACTAGTATGTAGATCCTGGGGGTAATTGCCATAATCGCCACGCTTGGCGAGCGGGTTGGCGATCGCAGTAAGGCTTTAAGTACGCAGAGGACGCTGCTGCCCGTCCTCCGGGGTGAAATCCCTTAGTCGCCTTGACGACACCCACGGGTAGAGATGGGGAGATAATATGCATGATAGTTTAATATAAAATTATCAAGTATAAAAATAAACTTATCCAGTTTTGAAAATAGATGGCGTTTAAATACAAATTAAAAAGAATCAGGAAAATTGATTTAAAAAAAAAACTGAAATTCTTACGTAGAGGGATATGAATATATGATGACACACCTATTTTTAAATTCACCAATGTAGACATTATAAAATAATATTTTAATCTTCTAAAGTGAGTGAAAAAAAATATTGAAATAAGTTTAGAAATAGTATTTAAACACAAAAAAAGATATCTGAGTATATCTTTTAGAAACGTTTGAATGTTGTTTGTTTGTTTAAACACGCATCACAGTACCGCGGGAATGCAATGTTTTAAAACTATTTTGCCCCCGCAAAATAGTTGTAAAACATTGCATTCCCGCGGTACAAACACGGACACAAAGTAGGTGTACTTTAGACTCGGAAAAGATCGCTCGGGCAGGCACCTGCGATCATAGGGAATCTGTGAGAGTTTTTTCCATCATACCTTTATTACCTATGTATAAATTATCTTGAAGGAGCGGCTAGGTACCTCCGATTAAAAGGTCCGATTTAAAAGTGTCGGAGCCGAAGGTTTAAAATCGGAATTTTCGACCTATCGGAGTCAGAATCGAAGCTCCTTACTCGTAACTCAAAATTTCGCACGAGTAATTGGGCGGTTTCGAGCTTCATTTAACTCGAAACCGCCCCAGTACTCGCGTGGTGGGGGAATTTTTCAATATTAATAGAATTTGATGTGATGCAAATCACTTTTTTGTCGAGGTGTGGTCGTGGGAATTTTAATAATTTGTCTTCTAACCGTCTGGCGCCATAAACTTTGTCGCCCTTCATTTTGCTGCACTGGGCATTTGCTTTGCTTGCCCTGCCATATGTTGGGCCCTGATTAAAGCTAGGCCCAAATATCCATAGATGCCACAGAGCAATGTGCATGTTTACAATATATTTTACACAGAAGTTGAATTGTAATATAAACTACCTTAATATAAACCCAACTTCCACGCGAACGAAGTCGCGGGCACAGCTAGTCTTAAATAAAATTGCATGCCTAATGAGGTAAATTGTGTTGCACACCATTACTTTTAAGACCACATGTTTTGTAATACCACAATTACTGCAATAAAATTCATTTTATTTCATTTCAATTTAATAAATAGGTATATTTAGAATGAAAAATCGTTTCTATAAGTAACTTGTGTTTATTATTTACAACTATGTAATTAGTGAAGTAATTTTTGTAGGCATTTCTTGCCAATTGCTTTAAAAATACAATAATTGCATTTTTTAAAGATAGAAAAATTTGAAGTCATGACCCAGGAATCGAACCCGAGACTTCCGTAGCCAAACCGCGGTCGGAATCGAACCACCTATCTGGACTATGTTACTAGACCTCAATTTTTTCTATCCTATGATGCTCGCGAGTTGGGTACTCGCATGCGCCATAACATAGTCCAGATAGGTGGTTCGATTCCGGCTCCGGTTTGGCTACGGAGGTCTCGGGTTGGATTCCTGGGTCTGGAATTCAAATTTTTCTATCTTCCAAAAATGCAATTATTGTATTAGTATGTAATTAGTGTTTTTCTTTTTCATCTGTAATAATTTCTTTAGGATTTTCTGCACAGGATTCTGAAAAATAGAAATAGTCATTTTATAATCCGCCACGGTGTATGTTCGGCTTACACCAACATTCTGATAATTTATACTAATATTACTCGTATGAAGCTGAAGAGTTTGAATGTTTGAACGCGACAATCTCAGGAACTACTGGTCCGAATTGAAAAAATATTTTACTGTTGGATAGCCCATTTATCGAGGAAGGTAATAGGCTATATAAAATCACACTACGACAATTAGGAGTGTAGCAGCAATGAAAAATGTTGCAAACACAGCGAAAATTTACGCAGACGAAGTCGCTAGCTAGTCATATAATATTTTCAATTCGGACCAGTAGTTCCTGAGATTACCGCGATCAAACAAACAAACAAACTCTTCACCTTTATAATATTAGTTTAGATTAATGATAAAACATCCTATTTAACACAAAATTTAATCGGTTCTTAATCGTTGGTAGTTTAAATGCTAGTTTTATTTTTTAATTAGACTTTTGTTTTTTTATGTACTTAGGAAACTAGCCTATTATCTGGCCACGACAGCATTTCCTAATATCGCAGTTTCACTTTCATTTTCATTCATTACCTCTTTATCACAAGACGAGGTACTTACGCCAAGACTCCAAGTTTATAGGATGTACTCTACGTATTCTTGAAAGGATGATGATATAGGATGTACTCTACGTATTCTTGAAAGAAATTTAAAATGATTACCATTAAAACTAGCGTAGTTCCAAGGCTGTGTGCCTGTAGATACTAGCAGGACGAAGATTGTGTTTGTGACAACACAAAGTCCTGCTATGATGTAGAACATTATCCTCCACTGAATTACATTCGTCTGAAAACATAACAAATACTTCACAATAAAAAAGTTAGTCAAACATTTACATGACAGTAGCTTTCGCTCGCGGCTCCGCCCGCGTAGATGTCGGTTATCGCAATAAAACTATTCTATGTCCTTCCCCGGGACTCAAACTATCTCCATACCAAAATTCATCTAAATCAGTTTAGCTGTTTGAGCGTGAAAGCGTAACATATAGACAGACAGAGTTAGATTGTAGCTACTATTGACTTACAAATGTACTATGTGATGTGAAGCTACCTAATTGGATAAAATGTTTAACTATAAATACCTATATATATTAGGTATATTCATAACCAACAAATCACCTTTTTTGGCTTTACCTAAAACGATGTTGCACAGGTTGCACTGCATATCTAGGTTGAAAGTTAAGTATTTTTTTAGGGTTCCGTAATAAAAATGGCAACGGAACCTTTATAGTTTTGTCATGTTCGTCTGTCTGTCTGTCTGTCTGCTCGTATGTCACAGGCATTTTACTCAAAGACTACATAATAAATATTGATGATATTTGGTGAAAAGGTGTCTTGTAGTACTTAGCCGCTACTTATGTTGATAGTTTAATAATAAAAATAAATATTTTTAGGGGAGGGCACTCCATACATGTAACAGAACCTGTTTTTTACCTTACATCAACATGTGCCACATCACTCGACAGGATAAAAAAATAAGGTTTCTTAATTGATTTTAAAAATAAACTTTTTTAATTACGTGTATATTTTTCGGTATAATCGCTCCGAAAGTTGGTCGATAAATAGTGACATGGTTGAAAAGGTTAAGGGTTTATCTTTAAACCACAAAAATATGAATTAAAACACAAAGGTAGCGCTTAATAAACACTTTAAACTTAAATTATTATTGCCAAAAAATTGCGATTCTCAACAAAAGGGCGTGAGTAATTTACTGTGAGTGATTTACTCTTCTGCTGGTGCAAATATTCAAACCGGATTTTTTCATATGTAGTGCATTTATTTGTAATAACGGCAACGGAACCCTACACTGATCATGGTCTGACATGCACCTGTCCGGATTTTTGACTTTACCTAAACCGATGTTACACTGTAGGTATTATACTACCACCCTATTTTTTTAATTCTAGCTCAATGTGGGTCATTACACATCATTAGCAATCGTGTTAATTCCTATCATATCAACCCATAAGATGGCCCACTACTGGGCACGGGTCTCCCCAGTAGAACCTACTAGTATGTAGATCCTGGGGGTAATTGCCATAATCGCCACGCTTGGCGAGCGGGTTGGCGATCGCAGTAGGGCTTTAAGTACGCAGAGGACGCTGCTGCCCGTCCTCCGGGGTGAAATCCCTTAGTCGCCTTGACGACACCCACGGGTAGAGATGGGGTGGTACTATTCTTAAGCCGGCACCACACGGCAAATTTACGGTTAATTCCTATAGATAAGCTAAATTACTTTTTTATATGAATGCTTAGAAACTTTCTTTAGGCTCAACGAAATTGTTATATTATTTATGGTTTTAGACAATTAATTATCTCAAAAAGAATTCAGTTCGCTTTGTATTGAAAAGTTCATGACGAACTTGAATGTATACTTATTTTTTAATAACTGTGAAAGACGCATTATAGGATGTCCTCCCGTAAGATGAACTGACGACCTGTAGACACACTCTCTTTCTATAAATTTCATTTACTTAATTTTACTTACTTTAATTTCCTAAGTTTACAGGGACTATTCTAATATAATATAAAAAAAAAACAAATTGGATAAGCACAAGAAGATCGAACTCATGGACAATTGTCAGGAACGAGTGGATTAAATTAATGTTGCTGGTTCTGTATATTGCCACCTCATTTTTGATTGAAACTTCGTTAGTAGGCCTCCAGATTAAGGTAGCAAGGTAGAAAGCCGTTGGATGCAGACCACTGAAAATCAGTCGTTGTAGAATGCTTTAGGAGTGGCCTTTATTCAGCAGGGGACGTTTTTAAGCTGATGCTGATGAATGTAATTTAAAATTATTGGAACGAAGTTCCTTATCGCGCGTTGTGAAAGGGGGCTAGATGGAAAAAAATCTCACGAAAAGTTGTAACGACACTTTTTGACACACACAAGCCACGGCACGCGGCGTGCGCGTAAGATATGAACATCTAATTTGACGAAGAAGTCACCTGTCGATTTGGTCTAGAGGCATAAATTCGGTACACAGTATTGGTGACAATTGTGTAGTTGTGGGCTCGAGCCTTCGGTATACAATCGGCTTTTTGTAAGTTATTTTCGTTTCGTCTTTCTATTTCGCATTGAACAGTGTGGTGTTGCGAAGATTATAAAAAAAAAATAAGATAAGAACTCCGGGTGTTTTTTAACTTTTAGGTACGTACCGTATCAGTAACTACGTAAGAAATGAGGACAGGTAGTATGACGGAGAAGATATTCGTCAGTGTACTGCCGGTCGCCATAATCGTGCCGCTGTAATTAGGAGCCAGGTCTATATGGTTAATCTGAAATTGGATACGACAGGATATAAATTAATAATAATATAATAATAAATCTTGGGACAAATCACACAAAGCTATCTGATCCCAAACTAAGCAGAGCTAAGGAATCCAAACAACCTATAAACATACTTATATATTTCATAATACATACATAATATAGATAAATAACACCCAGACACAGAATTAACCATCGTGCTCATCACACAAAGTTTTATCCTGGGTGGGGATCGAAACCAACGACCTCTTGCGTAGCAGTCGGATACACTCCCACCGCTACACAGAGGCAGTCAATTTAAAATTGTAAACTTATAATACCGAGAGAACAGTAGCATGGATCCTTATTCACGTTCATATTTTCCGTTTTCGCGGCAAGCGAAACTGTGCGAACTGTCAAAATCTTGTCATAATGGTAAATATAGCCGTGTGGTGCCGGCTTAAGAATAGTACCACCCCATCTCTACCCGTGGGTGTCGTCAAGGCGACTAAGGGATTTTACCCCGGAGGACGGGCAGCAGCGTCCTCTGCGTACTTAAAGCCTTACTGCGATCGCCAACCCGCTCGCCAAGCGTGGCGATTATGGCAATTACCCCCAGGATCTACATACTAGTAGGTTCTACTGGGGAGACCCGTGCCCAGCAGTGGGCCATCTTATGGGTTGATATGTGGTAAATATAATAGTGCTCCGCGCATGCGCCAATTAGTACGGGCTGGCCGAAAAGAACATGAATAATTACCATGGGAAGCAGAGTGCAAGAGGGTGTACTTGTACCACCCTCTTGCACTCTTGCGTCGGAAAAAAATGCCTGTAAGGAACTTTTTTAGGTTTTTTTGTGAAACAATATTACATATTTTCCATCGATTACGGTAGATTTAACACTAATATTTAAAGAATTTCTTAAATCACCGGTGTATAGGATGCATCTACTTTAAAGTGCACCGAAAAATCTAAACATAAAGTGGTGTCCTGTTTGGAAATCGAACCCACGACTTGGCAGTCACTGTCACTAACCATTAGACCTATTGGCCAGTCAAAAGTATAATTCTATTATATAGGTATTATAGTGCATTACTGCACTATTCTCTCACTATCAATAAAAAAGCGGCGGTAGCCTAATGGCTAAGGCATCGGTATCGCAAACGTGAGGTCGCGGGTTCGAATCCTACCCATTTACCAACGTGAACCCACTCCTAACACAAACCTTTGAGCTTAGCTGGAGGGGTTAACAAGATTGCTAGTAATGTGGGACTCGATCCCACATTGCTAGCCTATCTTTAAAAAAAATAAAATAGTCAGACGAAGATTGTGCGCAGGACTGACGGTTAACGTGCTCTCAGAGGCACCAAGTAACATGTTTGGAACACGGTCAGCAATCTGTGGGTCAACAGTAGTAACGCTCTAAAGGAGGAAGGAGAGACGCTATAAAAATTTTTTTACAAAAAAATACCACCGACTTCTAAAATAAATACAAGGCAACTAAAAAGCAATAAATAATGTACCTAGAATAACAAAAACAAATTAAACATTTTGAAGTTGGTGCCAGGAAATAGTAGTCTTTATGTTTTATTCGGCACCAACTTCAAAATGTTTAATTTGTTTTTGTTATTCTAGGTACATTATTTATTGCTTTTTAGTTGCCTTGTATTTATTTTAGAAGTCGGTGGTATTTTTTTGTAAAAAAATTTTTATTTCTCACTTTTTAGTGGGTTGGTTTGTAATTCACTTAAGTTACAATAGGCTTATGTCAACTGCTGAAATCCTTTTACAAAATATTGCTTACCCCGATGCAGGGCCGTTAATTGTTGAGGAGTTCACTATCAGCTCTATTATATTGTGGAATAGTAGTATAACGAGAATAAAGTGCTACTGAATACCATATTAAAGTAACTGAATCGCAAACTGTGAAATATCGAATAGGTCTGCTCGTCATTTGTGGTCTTCATCATCAGTTCCACTTCACCAATTGGTATTTTTTAAGAGTAAATGCACGAATCACTATGAAATATACCTAAATCACTGTAGGTGTGTCTTTAATATTTTAAGAGTTCCCTCGATTTCTCCAAGATTCCATCATCAGATCGTGATCTGATGACAATGGGACCAACTTGGAAGTATACCCTTTCAAACACAAAAACATTTTTTCAAATCGGTCCAGCCGTCTTTGCGTAATCGGTGAACAAACATACAAAAAAAAAAAAAAAAAAAAAATCATACAGACGAATTGAGAACCTCCTCCTTTTTGAAGTCGGTTGAAAAGGGAGGGGTATCTCAATTGACCCAGTCGTCAGTAAGTCAGGGACCTCTCTTTTATCCTAATAGTTAATAAAAAACCAAAACCAAACCAGTTTACCAAATATACTGGTACTGGTATATAACTAGTAATGATTTTCTCATGGTGTTCGATTTCCATGGGTTTCGATTTCGGTGTCTTAACTGGTGACTACTGAGTATACAATTTCTAGTTTCAAGCAGATTTTATTCTTTCATAAATAAAATAAAAGACATTGTTAACGACAATTAAATCAAAAATATTAAATCACAAAGGACTGCCTCTGTGGCGCGGTGGAGTGTATCCGATTGCTACGCAAGAGGTCGTGGGTTCGATCCCCACCCAGAATAAAACTTTGTGTGATGAGCACGATGGTTTATTTTGTGTCTGGGTGTTATTTATCTATAATATGTATGTATTTAGAAATATATAAGTATGTTTCTCAATTGTCTGGTTTCTGTAGTACAAGCTCTTTTTAGTTTGGGATCAGATAGCGTTGTGTGAGTTGTCCCAAAAATAATTATAATTATATTATATTATAAATTAAAATTCAAAAATCAAAAAAATAAATAAAAAAGGGGAAAAATAATCATTTGGACTCGAACCGGGGTCATCTGGTTTTTAGACCGCCCGATTTCCCACCTGAGCTATTTTAACATTGCAAATTGCGACGAAATTTACCTTCGTATTCTAAGAATCTGACGGTCACGTGATTTGGTCACGTGATCCTGACGCGAGTTTAGCATGCGAGGCATAACGCCGCAAAATAAGTTTTCACTTTAAAAATAAATAATAAAAAAAATAACATAAAAAAAGAACAGTTTACCATCCATCCAGTGTGTGCTGCCATGTGAGTAGCCATGGCGACGGTAAGACAAGTCATTGCGACGATTATGTTACTTGTGTACGATGTACATATCAGAGGCAATGCCAATCCGCACATTGCTGAAAGAATAACAAGGTTGTTTGAGTTGAAAACTAAACAGTAACATCACAGCATACCGAGTGTACAGAAGGCTCCCTGTACCTACTGTCCAGATCAGAATCTGGCCAAATGCGCAGGGGCGCTTTATTCGAGCAACGGCATAATTCTCGGACATAAATCAGTGCACACACAAACTTCTTGATGACATCGCAAACGGACACGGAATCGGCGTAAGCTCAGAACACACATATAACTAGAATCAGTCAGTAGTAAGTCAAAGCGTGTCTCCAATGAGCGCACCGGGCGCTGGTTGGAGCGCACGTGATATTATTCAACGTCCGATCGCGGCCGCATGACGTCGCGTGTACTACAACAAGAAATGCCTAATTGTGCAGTTATAAGTTGTAAAAACTCATCGAAGAATCTAGACCGTATCAAGGGAGATGTATACTTTCATCGCTAAGTAATTTTGTTGCTCCAATTAATTATAAAATGATTTATTTACGTTTTTGAGTAATACTACTACGATAAATTTTCATAAGCGTATTTATACTTTATTCGTTTTACATTGCAGTTTCAATTGATGTCATCAGGTGATATCATCGTCTCATACATTTAAAGTACGCAATGAAATTCAAACGATTAAACAACACAACAACAAATAAATGTCGTGGTACAGGGGATTTTGTCGTTTGTTTAGGCACATTATATCAATTTTTCAATCGCGAATTGATCGCGCTCGATATAATGAAACAGATAACCGGAAGGACGCGAATGCATTTTTGTAATAACTACATAGGTACCTATGTATATTGTTATGTTTAAGGACAAAAAGGATTCTATACAAGTATCCAAAGTTGTTGAAATAGTTAGTTACATAATAAATAAATCACTAAATTTTAACTTTTAAGTTAAAATTTTAATTTTAATTTTTTTTTTATTATTAGTAATATTTTTAATTGCATAACCATCCATCAGTTTGATCAAGCACCTACTGAAAACCATTTAGTTAATCTAATAAAGGCAATAGCTGATGTATACATTGATATACATTTATATTATTTATCGAGGAATTTAAAAACCAAAACTACGAAAAGACAAATATATAATAAACTCGTCCTGTTTCAAGGTCAATAATTTAGTCATTAAGAGGTATTCAATTCAGTTAAATCAAAATCAAGATTTATTTAGTTTTACTATTTTATTAAATGGTACAAAGAGGGTTTGGAGCGTATTGGGGGTTCTTTAATTTTGATCCTTCAATTTTGTGGGCTTACGCTGTTCGCGCGATTATTTAATTTCATACTTTTTATAACTAAATTTTGAAGTCGTATAGCATAGTCATATTACATTTGAACGTATCCGTGCTTCAGAGGCCACGTAAAAAGTCGGTTCAGGCTGTTATCATCTCGCTAACAGTCCTTAGGTCATGTCATAATGAGTGATCTGAATAATTCTGACACAAGGTTGGCCACTCAAAAAGAAAGATTGTAAATTTTATAATGAAAGCTGATTCTGTGATACTGATAACTTTGATCTCAATATAAGGTTCAGTACATAACTAACACCCGTGTTCGTACGGTTTTATTTTCTAGATAATTGATTGTGAATGATTCCCGATTTGTGGTAATCTTGTGCAATCTATGTAATGTTAAATAGTTCAATCCTTTACTGTAATATGTATAAGACCTATTTACGGCATTTAAACACAGTGTATTATTAGTTTTCTCTAAGAAGGCTGATTCTTTGATATTAAAAAAATCAAAAGCGTTAAAAACAGGTAATAGTTTTGGCTTAGTGTAAAAATTATATTGATCCTACCTAATCTTCCCTACAATTGATTAGATAGGTATATTAAATTATTAAAAATAAATAAATGCTTATGTCGTTTAATTTTATCCGTGTTATTATTTTTATTTATAAGAATGATCCTAGTAATCTTAAAAATGCAAAGTTAATGAGGCTTGATGGATGGATGAATGGATGTTTAGTACTCTTTCGCGGGAAAACAGCTGGACCGATTTGACAGAAATTTGATACCTATGGTGATAGTTTGAACCCAGCAAAGAACACATGGGTTGCTTTTATCCCGGTTCCCAAAGATTTCATTCAAAGTGTAAATTTAGTGTAAGTTCGGTGGAGCCGCGGGCACCAGTGAGTTAGATAATAAACTTGTGCTAACTTGTTGGAATTAAAAACAGCAGATACTTTTTTTAATACAGCTTAAAACAAAAGAAAAAAAATGTGTGGCAATCGGGGACTGCCGCGGTAAAGCTATTGCATAGTATTTTTATCAACTTAAGCAATTAAAAAAATATATATATATTTTCAAGTGCTTTTTTTTAATTATAAAAAAAAACAATGTTTGAATTTTAATTTTCTATAAAAAAAATTTTTTTTTTTAAATTTAAAAAAAGCAATTAAAATTTTTTTTTTTTTTAGTTTTTAAATAAGTTTTTTTTTAAATAAAAAAAAAAACATTAAAAGTTCTGTTATTCATTGATAGATGGCAAAAGTAAAAAGTATCACCGCTGTGCCCGTCGGAGTGGGGAGCGTGAGGTTTTTTCGTTACGGAATTTCTGGATTCGGTCCCCGCGCTCAAGGCCCGCGATAGAAGCTATGCAATAGTTTAAAAATATGAATACAATATAATGAAGGAATTTTGTTAATTATTTGATGATTTTTTTTAAATAAAGCATAAAAATTGCATGTATGAAAAATACAACGCATTTGCCCCAGTTGACCTTAATCATTTTCTTTTAATAAAAAAAAGTTGAAATTAAATAATTCAAAACAGCAGTATCGAATCGAATTGGTCGATTTAAAATCGATACCCTGTTGGATAAATGATGTCTTGCGATTGAAACGATTCTGTTTATTGTACGTTCATCACTAAAACGCTCGCGTGACGTCATGCGCGGTGGTGATAAAGTGGCACGCTCTGTTTTCATCCTGTTACAGGAACATGTGGCATCTAGCTAGATCTATTATCTTTGGGCGTAAGGTTGATTGAGACTTCAGCATTTGCTAGAGCAAGCGTTCTTACGAATGCTAACAAAAACATTAACAAAACATCGAGCGTCATATGGACACGCTACCACGTTAACGCGATCGACACGTTTAAGACGTTTGGCGCTCCGATTGGCCCGCTACAAGTTCTTAACGAATCAGAGAGCCAAACGCGGTTAACGTTTCGATCGCGTTAACATAAAACAAACTCGCACTAGACACACTGTACGTGTGCGATGTCATCTAGGGCATTTTCTATGTATGGTGTCTTCAATACTCAGTCGTAATACACTCAGTATTATAGAACATACACGAGTGGATCGAAGGCAGTGTGGATACATTTCAAGCTACAGAAACTAAGACACATTAATACTACAGTGGATGAATATTTAAATGATAAAGAAAAATGGATCTAGTTGCTTGCTCCATGTTACTATAATATGCTTGGGTGAATTTTTGTTGTTACTTTGTTTTAATTGTCACATTGATTAAGAGCAAGATTTGACTTTTGTAAGTAAAGATTCTGCTGACGAATAAAGGCCATTCTTTTCTTTCATTTGATATCAGAATTAATATTTTATATTTAATCATTCGTTACAGGTACTTTGGCCAATATTTAAGCACATATAGTTTTACCTTTGTTGTAAGTAGATGCTTCTACTATATTGTACCAACTAAGGCTGATTTTGGTTTATCTCATGTTTCAACTTTTTTATAATACAATTTGCATCAGTCCTTAAATATGGTGTATAGTATATTAGTCGCAGCACCTTACCCCTGTATCAAGTTTATAAACATTCTAACATTGTAAAATTGGCAACATGTAAAGAGTGGCCGCAAGTTTTTATTGCCAGGTTCTTTTCTCCGGCTTTACCTATTGTTTGCGAACTTAGCATTAATCTAAAACCCCGACGTATCACAAGAGTTGTTTTGCATCCTAAGTGAACAAAGAATTTTGAATTTTCATTTTTTTTTAAATTTTTACTTACCAAGTGTATTAGATATCCTTCTAGCAGTTTTAAAAGTAACAATGTTATTATTTGTGCAATAGTCAGACATCCAACCGAACCCAAGGGAGGTGAAAATACTCGCCGCATATGGTAATGATGATAGGATACCACTCTGAAACATAAGTTAGAGAAGTTTACTTCAAATTTCATAAATACTATGCTATATTATATACTACACTACACGCACAACGGTCCACCAAAGGTCTAAGTGCGGAAACCAAAACCGCTAACATAGAACATATACTATACTGTTAAATCTATATACTGTTTGTATTGTATCTGGATAGAGGCCGGGATATATAGCCCGGAAGTCGCTGCGACCTAGAAGATCTATTGTGACGCCTCTTTCTTCCCTAAAGGGAAGATCCATCTCCAAGATTTAGTCTGACCATGTAGTCGACTATGTGTCTTAGTGGAGTGGCCCTTACGTCGTCAGGTGTGATTAAGTGCCCTACAAGGTGCTGGCTTCTGGTGTGATGAGTTGCCTCGCAGCCACAGAGGATGTGTATAGGTGTTTCTTCATCCTTATGGCAGAATCTGCAAACATTAGTATCGGTGAGACGCATCTTGTGCATGTGTTTGTTTAGTCTGCAGTGCCCAGTTAGGGTTCTAGTAAGAATTCTGATTTGATTCTTACTCATAGAGAGCGCCTCTTTAGTGAACTTTGCGTTAAAGTCCACTAGGAGTGCTTTGGAGTGCTCTTGGCCTGGTGACTTTGACCAGAGCTTGATGCTTTGGGTTAGCCCCCATCCTATGAGCGAGTTAGTAATGAAGCATTTGGGTATACCGCAAAAGGGTTCAGGTCCCCACGCCATCCCCTCTGCCCCCATTCTGGCTAGCTCGTCGGCTAACTAATTTCCTGCGATGCCACGGTGTCCAGGTACCCAACTTAGCGTTACTTTATTGGTTTCACCTAGTTTGTTTAAGGTTTGGACACACTCTTTTACGAGTTTAGAATCCATCTTTTGTGAGCCTAGAGCTAGAATAGCATCATCAGTAAAGATGGATATTGCTTTATTTTTATAGTCTTTTTGCAGGCTCTCCTGGGCGCAGCCTTGGATAGCGTAGAGCTCTGCTTGGATAACGGTGGCATATTGACCGAGGTTGCAGGATCTCTTAACCTTCGGTTGTCCACCGTGGAATCCGGCCCCTGCAAGTCCATCCTTTTTCGAACCATCTGTGAACCAGATGATATCGTGGAAATTGTACTTACCAGGTGTTTTCTTTTCCCATTCCGATCGGTCCGGAATGGTGGTTTTAAATAGCTTGTCAAAGCTGTATTCGGATAGCATGTCATCAGATGGCATTGCCATCATTCTGTCTTCTATGATGTCGTTGTGCAGGGTATTCATTACCAGTGATCTCCACTTTGTCCTACCTGCATTTTTAGCTCTAACCATCGCTGCCCTGGCTTCCATTTGCACCTGCACGTGCAGAGGATTCAGGCTGAGCAGTGCTTCGAGGGCCGCAGTTGGAGTGGAGGAAAGTGCTCCTGTGGTCATCGTGGTGGCAATCCTTTGAAGGCTGGTGAGTGCCTCCTTGCATGTGACTTGGTTGGTCTTCCTGTGCCATACGACGCATGCATACGTCACCATAGGTCTTACAATGGTCGTGTATAACCATAGAGTTACCTTAGGTTTTAAGCCCCATTTTGTACCGACTAATCTGCAGGAGGTACCCATAGCTATTTTAGCTTTCCTGATTAAATGTTTAATCTGAGGGTTTCAAGTAAGTTTCTGGTCAAGTATTATGCCCAGATACTTGACTTCCTTGGAGAACTTGACTGTTTTACTAAAAAGTGTTGGCGGTATTAGGTTGTCGAGTAACCTCTTATTAGTAAAAGGAATGACAACCGTCTTGGACGCATTAACCGATAATTGGGTTGTAAGGCACCAATTTTCAATTATACTAAAGGCTTGTTGCATAAGATTGGAGATGGTTGTTTGGCATTTACCAATGATCCCTATTACCAGTTCATCAGCGTAGCCTTGTGTGTAGAAGCCGGCATCATTTAGCACGGTCAGCAGGTTGTCAGCCACCAGTGACCAGAGTAAAGGTGATAGGACGCCTCCTTGAGGGCAACCTGTCTTGAGTTTTACTTTTATGGTCGTATCTAGTAGGGAGGTTGACGCAATTCTGTTGCAAAGCATTGAGTTTACCCAACTTGTGGTAGTTTTATCAATGCATCTATTTTCCAAACTGTTGAGTATGGTTTGTGTGTTTGTGTTTAATAATATCCACCGGCTCGACCTTCGCATCCGGTATCCAGGTGACTCCTATCCTGGGTTTGGGGAGCTTATGCTCATCAAGAACTGACAAACGAGCCCCCTCCCATGGAACGAAGCCACTCATGTGTTTAAAGATCCACCCCCGGGCGGCCTCATCAGCACAGGTTAGGAGTAGCCCACCGGCTCTGACCGAGCAGCCCTCGATGCGGGGCGCGTTGCCACGTTCCTCCTCATCCATGAGCTCCGTCATTTTCGCCTGCAGCTCCTCGATCTTTTTCTGGGACATCGTCCCTACAGCGTCGATGATCCCAACACGAACGGCACCTAGCACCTCGCTGAAGGTCGGTTTGGGTTGCGTGGGCCCTTCAGCCCTGGCTACCTTGACCGGCTTCTCTTGCGATGAGGCGCTCTGTTCCTGCCTAGACCTCTTCTCCGGTTTCGGCTTATCATTTTCCTGTGCAGATATTCGGGAACATCCCTCAGTGGAGTGGAGCTTAGGGATTTGGCCTCTTCGAAGCTTTTCCCATGCTTCATCCACCAAGCGAGCCTCCTCTTGGCCGCTCCAGTGAGCCTCTTACCAGGCTGTTTTCCTGCACCACTGCGAGTATCGCTACCCGACGTGTTGCTGGACTGTTGGGTGGTAGAACTACTTGGTCCCGCCACTGCTGTGTGTTGCTCCAAGTTCACCGCTGGGATTTGATCGCCGGCGGTTAGCTGGAAGGTTGTATGCTCCTCGGAGATATCTCCAAGGGACATAGCTGAGGAGAGACTAACGCACTCCTCCTCAGTAAGGGGACTAAGAGGTGGGCTAGCGATGACTAGCTTAGGGATGGGATTTGGGAAAAGGGTATTTTTAGTACTGTTTTTGTCGTTATTGTCCATTTTGGTCCCACGAGTAGCTAGGGAAAAGTGGTCCATCTTCGCAGAGCCCCGCGTGCGAAGATAAGGCTGCTTAATCTTCGAGGTCGCCTGGTATCGAAGATCCTCCGTTCAAGACTGAGCTCCCCCTCAGCCATGCATCCATCAGCACGGGTCGGTTTACACCTTGGATTGGGGTTTTTAGAGTCGAGGTTGTCTCCTCCGAAGTTAGGATATAATAGGAATGATGGGATATATGGGGATAAGGCGATCAGGAGTAGCCCTCCCCGGCTCTACCAGGAAGGTAAGCACTTGGGTCTGGTTACGACAGGAGGAGGGTGTGGGGGAGGAGGGGGGAGGGGGAACACGGGATGATGGGTAGGGGCTTGTTATTTAGGCTAGGGCTACCCTTACATTGTCCGGGGTCCGCACGTTGAGACGTTCCCTATCCCATGCAGCAAATTGCATGAGATGAGGCGAGCTATCCGCAACCTGCTCACCCGCCCGGTAGCTTTGGAAGAGAGCTATACTCGCGACAGGCCACACAGAGCATATAATGCCCCCTAGGAAACATTATATACAAAGTAAGGCCTACCGCAAGCGCCGGGATATATATCTATATATTGTTAGAGCGGTCTCTGATTCCTGGTGACCGAGCTGATCAAGATATCTGTGAGGTTATGCAAAGTTACCCCTGTCGGTCCACAGGTGACTGTTTTCGAAATTTGTCACATTCTTCTGTACCTCAGAGAGCACGTTAAGCCGTCGGTCTGGTGATCTGGTCCGGTCGGTGCCCCCAATCTTTCTCCAGTTGTGTCGGATTTCCGTACCATCGGGTAAGGAAGAAGGGACCCATACCCATATGAGAGGCAATTCATCACACCAGAAGCCAGCACCTTGGAGGGCACTTAATCCTGACGACGTTAAGGCCACTCCACCAAGATACATAGTCGACTTCATGGTCAGACTAAACCTTGGAGGTGTCCTTTAAGGAAGAAAGAGGCGTCACAATAGATATTTTAGGTCGCAGCGACTTCCGAGCTATATATCCCATCCTCTATCCAGATACAATACATAGAGCTAGTCTCTGACAAGGAGGCAGTCAAATAAAATGGCTAAGGAACAATTTTGAAAACAACCAAATATTTTTTGGGTACTTACGTTCTTTACATTGATGCCAAGAATATTATGGATATAAGTAGGGACTTGATTGAAGAAGAACACAATGCTGACTGCACTACCAACTTGCGTAATCAACACTCCCCATACCGGTTTTGATGTTAAAATTGCTCGCCAAGGCGTTCGGATTTTCTGTTGGTCAAATAATTTCAAAATTATGCTCTTTATTATTGAGTAGAAAGAGGAACGAAGAAATTACAAATATTGCATATTATTTTGTGATTATATGATTATGACCATCATAAGTTTATAAAATTTCTCGCGATGTTATAAGCTGACGAAAAATATCAAACTGTAAACCAATTGAAAAAATAAATTACAATTTAGCGCAACATTTTTCGTCTTGATATTGTGAAACGTCTGAAAGTCAGAACAGTCAATGTCAGTACATTAGGTAAATGTACCATTCAGGGTCCTTATTCACTATCTTTTTTTTTCGTTTTCGCGTCAAGCCCGCGCTTTTAACTGTCAAAATCTTGACATAATGATATATAGAAAACTGCACTTAGAAATGCATCGCGCATGCAGCGGACATCTTTGAACGCACCGCACATGCGCCCATTCGCGCGGGCTTGCCTCGAAATCGAAAAAAAGCATAGTGAATAAGGCCCAGATCAGGAAGTTAGATTAATTGCAAAGCTTCGGGAAGAAAATTTTTAGCATCTTATTTAAAGGTAAACATTTTTCAACAAAAATACAAAAGGTAAACATCGAATCTGCATAAATAATTACCTTAGAATCGCCATTGTTCGCTGCTCCAACGATATAATTCCTTTCCTCATTACTAATAGCCTTGCTGTCCATGGGGCTGGCAGCTCCAAACAATGTGAGCAAAACGAAGCAGATTAGGCATATGGCTCCAACAGCGTAGAAAATAGCAGGCCAGCCCCATCTACTTGATCCAAGAAAACCGGCCAGTTGGAAGGCTACCACTGTGCCTATCGTCGTTCCTATAAAAATAGGATGAATTTTGTAATTATTTATTTGGCGGTGCTGAATCTTATTAATCATCTATAACATGAACTATAGACGTAGTGTGTATGGAGTACATACTATGTAGGTATTATGACCTATCAGAAGGTTCACTTAGTGAAAGAATTTTGAATTTATTCTAAAATGTCTTAGGAAGACATAAGTGGAACTCGAAAGTAAATTAATAATAAAAAAGGGCTTGTACACTACTGCGGGAGTCGTCTTTTAAAAAAAGAAAAACATCTTCATTAATAGAACTTTTACGAGTTTTCAATCGATTGTTGAAAGTGTGTTTAACATCTGCTGCTTGCGGTCGTCATCATTTCTTAAAATGGTCGGAATATTGTTCATTACTTTAAGGATTACCCATTATTTATGTTCATTTTTGTGCAAAAAATAATCAGTTAAGTGTTTCATTAACCTTTTATAGTAAAGTTTAAGAGAGAGTTTAAATAAAGACTTAAAGCATCAAAGACTTCTAAAATTATATTAAGAATATTGTGAAAATTAGTAAAGTAGGTATAAGTAATCTTAATTAAAATTAGTGCAAAACATCTACGTCTTAAGAAATGTAATAAATAGTTAAAACATGTTTGGTTTCAAATCAAACACTTTATGTTTACTATCATAATATAATATACTAGCCGACCGCGCAACTTCGTCTACGTACATTTTCTTATTTTTTTTGCAACATTTTTCATTGCTGCTCTGCTCCTATTGGTCGTAGCGTGTTGTTGTATAGCCTATAGCTTTCCTCGATAAATGGGCTATCCAACAGTAAAATATTATTTTAATTCAGACCAGTAGTTCCTGAGATTATCGCGTTCAAACAAACCAGCAGCTTTACAATATAAGTATAGATTTTTATCTTCGTTATTTATTATTACGTATTATTTTTACATGTTTTCTAAAAGATAATTGAACTAACCTTGAAAAGCGATCAAACAATGCCGCAATCTCTGAATAATAAGTGAAAAAAAAACTTGACACTTGATAATATACGAAAAAAACAAAGTATATTTCGCAATATGTATTTGTAAAATTCGCGTATATTGGCGGACGCGACGGATATTGTGAAATAGGCGTTGAACCCCCACCCCCCCACCCCCGAAATAGAAAAAATATTATAAGATTTATCACAACTGGCCTTTGTTAAGCTAACGTCACCGCGTAACCCTCTCTGAAATTCTATGGAGTACATTTTGTAGTCTCGACTCAATTGTAACCCAGTCCTGAGAGCAGCTCACACTTGGCCGATGATTCTATTTCTTTCTCTACCGCCTGCAGTAACGGACAGTGAAAAATGCCGTCCAATGGCCTTTAGGGTTCATTAAATTTCAATCGAGCTTCAGCGATTATCCCTTTAGTCGCGAGCGTTGCGTGAAGCTTAGCGGTATTAGAGGGGACGGTGGTACGGCTTTGAATTTAAAATTGAACATAAATTGTAATTTTATTGCTTTTACTTTATCTTTTCAGTGAACTATTGCACTGGTGACCTCGACCTAATTTTGCAAATGTTTAAATACTTTTTGGCGTCAGAGATATTATTTACCCGTGCATCCTACCCGTCATGCCCTCGGAGTTTCTCTTAGGGACAAAATAAATTAGGTGATTCGGCAGAGAACCAAAGTTAAAGTAAGCTGAAGTGGCAGTGGGTTGGCCATATTAGCCGAAGAACCGACAACCTTTGGGGTAAATCAGTTCTTGAGTGGAGACCGCGGCTCAGCAAACGTAGTGTAGGATGCCCTCAGGCCAGATGGAGTGATGGTTTACGCAAAACGGCTGGCAGGTGCTGGATGCGAGAAGCCGAAGATAGAACAAAGTGGCGTGCAATTGGAGAGGTCTATGTCCAGCAGTGGACTGCGATAGGCTGATGATGATATTATTTACTATTATTTTTCTCTTTTAAGCCTCGCTTTATGGTGCTTCTCTATGGAGACGATCGGCGTATATTATTTCAACCGATACTGCCTTTATATGATTGGAGATGATTCTCTGAAGACCGCGCTAACTTTTGACTTCAACCACAATCAGGTTTTTCCAGATTTTCTTCTGACTTCTTGAAGAAGACGATTTGCGGTTTAAAGAAATAAGAAATCAATGAATACTATACATACCCATGTAAACGTATGTGTTGAGGGTAGCCCGCTCGTTGAGAGGCACCCATCTGCCCAGTAAAGCTTGGATACCAGCGTAGGTGCCACCTTGGGCAAGCCCTTGTAGAATTCGACAGCAACACAGCGCTTTCCAACCACCCTGGCGATGCAAAAATCATGACTTTTAACGACGGAATAGGTAAGAAGAGGTGATGGTTGAGAGTTGCCGAACGAATATTCATTTAACTTAATATTATAAAATGTGAAAGTAACTCTGTCTGTCTTTCAGGTTTCACGCTTAAACAGCGAAAACGATTTTGATGAAATAAAAAATAAAAATGTTTATTTCGTTTTCTACATTTGGGTACAGTTATTACATTTGGAGTTTCCATTTAAGCTATATAATGCTTGTGAGAGGAGACTCCGCTCTTCCGAGTTAAATTTGATAGGGCGATAGTTGGAGTCACGGCAAAGTACATATAATAGTTTTTTATAGCGATAATCAACATCCACATATGCGTATATTTGGCAACAAATGTTAAAAAAGAACATGAGTTGTTGATTTTTCTTGCTGCAAAAGTTTTCTCCACACAAAACTGACAACGTTTTGGCTTTTAGATTGATGATGGCCTACAAATATGTCTCTAAGCTGTTCCAAATGAATAATAATCATGCGGCTACTTACCCAAATAGTTAACCAAGGTGTAATGATGGAAACGATGCCGTTAATAAAGAGGGAAAATTGCAGAGGAAGCTTTCCACCATAGCGTTGGCACACCATACCCATTGGGAAGGTCATGAGTAAGTATCCGAAGAAGAAGGCGTGTAGAACCATCTCCTGGACTGATTTTGACCAGTTGTAGGTCTGAAAATGTTGTGTCTATGTTATAAGTTCATATTATAGTGGTCCGCGACGGTTTCGCGCGGACTTTTCTCCACCAAAACCGTTTTCGGGGAAGGTTACATGACACCACGCCGTGAAACACGACGCCACTGTCGTTTCAGTCTCAGTATCGTATATAGTGATAATTTAATTTTAAATAATATATAACCTATCTATTAGTTTTTTTTAAAGACGACTCGCGCGGTATGTTACAAGCCCTGTGTCGCGGGGAACTGTACAAACATACAAGTCACGGACACAAAGTGCACCCCGACTCGGAACAACAATTTGTGGATCACACAAAGTGGTGTTCCATGTGGGAATCGAACCCACTAATACTGGGTGGCGCAAAAGTACTGGCACTAAAGAAAATACTTTTTTTTTTTTTATGACATTTTCTGTCATTCTGTTGTTGAAAATTGTGTAGTGAACAAATGTAAAATACACTGAAAATAAACATGGACCGTTTTACTCCCCAAGAACGTGGAATAATTGTGTCAATGTTCTTACGGAATAATTCATCAGTGATAAGAACACAACGTGAATTTCGTCGACGATTTCCCCACCGTCCGGCACCGATTGGTCGCACAATTCGACGCTTTGCCACACGCCTTGAAGCAACTGGCTCAACATTGGATAGACCTAAGTCTGGGAGACCAAGAACAGGCCGTTCAGCTGAAAATATCGATGCTGTGCGCGAAGATGTGGAAGAGTGTCCAGAAACATCAACGAGGCGACGTGCCACGCAATTGGGCATTTCCAGACGGACCCTGCAGCGTATTTTGGTGAAAGACTGAAAGATGTTCCCGTATAAAACTCAAATGACTCATCAGCTGCTGCCTGCTGACCACCGAGCTCGTCTAGATTACTGCCAGCGCGTCATAAACCTCAACCTTGAAGAGGATGATTTTCCTTCAAAATTGGTTATGAGTGACGAAGCGCATTTCCATCTCTCAGGGCATGTCAATAAGCAGAATACTCGGTTCTGGGGCACTGATAATCCGCGCATTATTCAAGAAACACCTCTACACCCACTAAAAGTTACTGTATGGTGTGGCATCTGTGTTGACAGAGTGATCGGACCCTATTTTTTCGAAGACGCTGGAGGCAATGCGATAACTGTCACTGGAGAACGCTACAGAACCATGTTACGTGAGTTTTTGATACCCAGTTTGGACGAATTGGGGCTGGAGCACATCTGGTTTCAACAAGACGGCGCTACGGCACACACAGCGCGCGACACTATGGACTTAGTGAGGGACGCTTTTCCAGGCCGAGTTATCTCTCGTTTTGGCGATTTGCCTTGGCCTGCAAGATCACCCGATCTGACCAGTCCAGACTTCTTTCTTTGGGGTTTTTTGAAATCTCGGGTGTATGTGAACAAGCCACAGACTCTCGCAGCTCTAAAAGAAAACATTCGTCAAGAAATAACGAACATATCGCAGGAAGTGTTACGGCAAGTTATGCAAAATGTCATAAATAGGGCTCAAATGTGTATCAACTCTGGAGGTCACCATTTAAAAGACATCATCTTTAAATCCTAATGGTACGAAATTTAATGGCACAAATATACATTTAAAAAAATCTAAATCTAGTTTTCTAATTTAGAAAAAATGTTATAGCTGAACCAAATAGGGTCTTTACTTTTGCGCCACCCAGTATTATAAGGCTGAAGAGTTTGTTTGTTTGAACGCGGTAATTTCAGGAACTACTGATCTGAATTGAAAAATTATTTCACTGTTAGATAGCCCATTTATCGAGGAAGGCTATAGGCTATATAACATTACGATACAACCAATAGGAGCGGAGCAGCAATGAGAAATGTTGCGAATGCGGGAAAAAATTACGCTGACGATGTTGCACGGGACAGCTAGTTGTATAATATGGACCTTAGTAGCCTGATATATTAAGTATTATACAACATTATTTACCATTCTAAGAAATAATCTGAATGATATAGAAAACCTCATCAAAATCCTCTTTGGCTGCCTATGTAGCGCAGTGGGAGTGTATCCGATTGCTACACAAGAGGTCGTGGGTTCGATCCCCACCCAGGATAAAACTTTGTGTGATGAGCACGATGGTTTATTCTGTGTCTGGGTGTTATTTATCTATAATATGTATGTATTTAGAAATATATAAGTATGTTTATCAGTTGTCTGGTTTCTATAGTGCGAGCTCTGCTTAGTTTGGGATCAGATGGCGATGTGTGAGTTGAAGATATTATTATTATTATAAATCCCTTGCGTAGTTCAGAAGATCTATGCTTTTCTACAGGCAGAAAAAGTGACTCATATTATACCTTTAAAGAAGTTGGTCTTCTCCCAGTATATCGGACCATACTATAGTAAATAGCATCACCAGGGGCTCAATTCACGTATTTAAAGCAGTGCACTTGCAGTCAAGTTTCGATTAAAACGGCCATTTTGGTATTCTTGTAACTTTGGGATCGATCTCAAATACGTTTGCATCAAGTATGCGTATCGAAAGTGCAATAACTACATCCCAAAGTTACAAGAATACGAAAATGCCGCTCTAATCGAAACTTAACTGCAACTGAACTGCACTGCTTTAAATACGTGAATTGACCTGCAGATAGAGCTACGGCTTATAACAATAGGTGATGTGCTAGTATGTGATCTCATTTAAGATAAACCGTGAGTGTGTCGACGCGTGCTTGACTTTTGTGACACAAAATGGAGGGAAAAAGAAACAGTTATAATATATGGCCCTATTCCCTACCGGAGTCTAGAGCCTGTTCTTTTACATCAATCAGCAGTATTTTACCTACTTACTTTATACATTTTTTCGACTGGAGCATCCGTCAAATTTCCAATTACAATATCATTTGAACCGTCAGTCAATATGCTAGTCTCATTTCTATTTCTTATATACGATGTGTTCGAAATTGATGTATTATCTTCTGGACGGCTAGTCATAGCTACGATAGTAACTCCCGTATGAGATCTTCCAATAACATTGACGCTTAGACAGAGAAAAAATATGATTAATTGTAGATGCCTAATGCCGTATCCATATTTTTGCGGTGTTTTTTCTGTATCTGAAATGTTAAAATATTTTGAAATAGTGATTTTGTTATCTAGATCAAGGTGTTATATCCCTTCAACACAAAAGGGAGGACGATTCGTACCTGATCCTAGCTAGCAACTGTGAAAACTTTACTTGCGGGATTCAGAGTTTGACAATGGATTCATTTCATAATTATTAGCTGTGTTCACCAGAGTTAGAACAGTAGTGACCTAACTTATGATACGTTGATTGTGGGCTCATAACTTAATTATTTGTGATCACCCTATATGCGATTTATTTCATCGTCACTGAAAGAATGAAGGAAAACTTCAAACTTTTTAGTAGGTGTCATAAAGTCGGGTGGCCGAACACAATAATGCAGTCTAACAAGTGGGATTTCTGTTGTTTTGTTCTATACTCTTAACAATGTTATAATACGAGTATCAGTTAAGTTATTAAGTACAAGTAAGTTACAGATAAGTTTTTCTTTTAATTTGGTTATATATATCCATTACTACCATGTTTTTTCTCACATTTCCTTAAATAACCATTGCCTTTAACAAAAATGTTCAGTATTAAGCTTATATTTCACAAACGGATCCCTAAATCGAGAAATAATTTTCACAACCACTATATAATTTGAAATTTGAAATGACTTATCCAACGACATCCCACATGATGGGGTAGGCGAAAAAAAATACATCTCCATTTTATGTGAAGGGTATCCCAAAAAAAAATTCAAGATTTTATTTTATCACTTTATTGACGTAAGTAATATAACTTAGTTGCTTTTTAGTTTTATACAGCTTTCTATTTTTATAAGTCTTTGAGCTGAGCTGCGAACGGACGGACGAATGGACATAGCAAAACTTTGAGGGTATCTTGTTTACTATGGAACCCCAAAAATTGGAAGACGTGCGGCATCCACCAATCTGGACTGGTGAATTATAGCCCGTAGGTTACACACTCTTAAAGAGCCGGTTTCCCAGAAGTGGGAACTAAGTTGGTGTGCAAATATTACTGAGAATAACAATTTTTATTATTAATTTTTTTATAGCACAGAGAATTGTTATGATAATTATTCCATCCATTGTACTCTATTTACGGTGAATGAATAAATTGATTGATTGATTGATTGATTATTATATTAATGATTATTTATCTATTATTATTATCTATTATTAATGAGCTAATTTTTAAATTTTACCTTATTGTCTATGTCTTTGATATATGTCGGTAGTTTGTTATAAATTAGCGGTGCTCTACAAAATATGCTATTTTGCATCAACGCGGGTTTGCTTCGTACCACACATAGTTTACCTAGGTGTCCTTGATGTTCCCTCTTTCAACGTTTATGAATCGTAATTAATAGCAGTGTGGCTGGCCATTATTATTACAAATCGCAGATATAAAAACAAACTCCATATGTAAGTTCAATGATATTTAAATTGTTACCTGTCACCCCATTAAGACAGGGATCTGAGTCTTCTTTAATTGGGATTTTATTGTATTCATATTCGGCTAATTTACCACTGTCACTCATTTTCAATTTAATTTAATTGTAGTTGCTAATACATTCGACTATAGAAATGAATTGAAGACGAACCGAAAAGGGGTGATACAGTTAGCATGTGTAATACATTGTTATGTCATCATAGAATATAATATTAAAATAGATAGGCCATAGGCGTTTCAAGACGACGAATGAGCAAAAAGTTCTTTACCTTACCCGACTGCGGAGAAGGGTATTTTTCACTTGAATTGTTTTTTTTTTTCTTATTCTTATAAAACGACGACTCCCTCAGTAGGGTAGAAGCCATGATGGTAAGCGACACGTTAGCCCATAACAGTATCAGTGCCACCCAAATCCTTGTTTGGCAAAGATTTGAATGTCAACGCACCGCGCTCCACATTTAAGTTCATAAGTCTCATTTGCCCATTATTAACACTTGCTACAGTGCCCTTCAACCGAAACACAGTGTGTCCGACTGCTACAAGAGGTCGTTGGTTCGATTCCCACACGGGTTACCGCTTTGTGTGATCCATAAATTGTTGTTTCGAGCTGGGGTGAACTTTAGTGTCCGTGACTTGTATGTTTGTAAAGTTCCTCGCGATACAGAGCTTGTACCCTACTGCGGGAGTCGTGTGATAAAAAAAAACATTTGTCTGAAAAAAGGCTAAAGGCATCGGACTCGCAATCCTGAGGTTGCAGTTTGAATCCTACCCAAAATATTACCGACGTAAACTCACTCCTAACACAAGCCATTGCGCTTAGCTGGAAGGGTTAACAGGATTGCTAGTGATGTGGGACCCAAAATCACACATTGCTAAGTGTCTTTAAAAAATAGGCATTTTCCATGTAACAGAATATTCGATGACACGTCTTATACAATCTTGATCTATGCTGTATCTTATCTTAGCCAAATATTATATTATGTCTGTCCCAGTGACTATTTCAAATTTAATCTTTAGTATACATTTTGACAAATATGTAATTTTCCTTTTGGAACAGAAGTCATCGTTCCGTTATCTTTGCTTTGCTATGAAAGCCTCTGGAATATAATTTTGGACATTTTTGTAACAAACAAGCGTATTCATTTCCTGATGGTACCATTTTTTATCAAACCGAGGATCATTTACTCTCTATCTATAAGCTAAGTGTATTTCTCTAGCTTCTAAATAATAAAAAAAAAAAAATCAGTAAAAAGTTACATTTTATTTCTGAAAGACAACTCCTACTTAATGCTGGGGTTCATATTCAAATAAAAATTCACTTAGAAAGCAAAACAACACTTTTGTTTTACATGTTAGTACATGTAATGCCAAGTTCGCAAACAATAAAGCATATGGCAATAAAAACCCACGGCTGCTATTTTAAATTGCTAAGTTTTACTGTTTCGAATTTTCGATATCCACACGAGACCGTGTGGAAATCGAACCCTGCCAAATTGTTAATTAAAAACTACTGCGATTACAACACCATATTACATAAGTTTGACTTCGAAAAACGCCATTCTTATCTATACTAATATTATAAAGCGGAAGAGTTTGTTTGTTTGCTTTGTTTGTTTGTTTGTTTGTTTGTTTAAACGCGCTAATCTCAGGAACTACTGGTCCGATTTGAAAAATTCTTTTTTTGTTGGATAGCCCATTTATCGAGGAGGCTATATAACATTGCGCTACGACTAATAGGAGCGGAGTAGCGACGTGAAATGTTGCAAAAACGGGGAAAATTTACGCATACGAAGTTGCGCGGGACAGCTAGTTAAAGTATATTATCGAAATTCACAATTCTTATGTAATAGCTACAGTAGGGATTTGGCTTATTCATAGTCAGTACGCGTGCTACGTACCTACTAGCGCACAGCACCCGCACTCATTTTGGTTGTAATCTTTAGAGCATACTAAGTCTTAAGCCATTAAGGCTTAGTATGCTCTATAGATTTCAACCAAAATTTGTGCGGGTCCTAATCGATGATTCTCCCATACAAACGCGCATAAGTGATTACTCTTATGTTTAAGGTCGTTAGTCAAAGCTTAAATCAATTATGAATTAATTTTATCATAAGCTAAGCCTGTAGGCAGCCATATTTTAAACTTATTTTGGCGGGATGTACCATGACCTAAGAACACTTAGAGTGAACTAGGTCTTCGTAGACAACAGTGTTAATAAAAAGAGTCAAAACGTGACAATAAAAATTCCGGGCCAGCCTGTTCAATTACTTGGCATTACCTAATTATATCTCCCGATCTTTCCTTCCGACAAAATCATTCAGTCTGTAACTCTACTAGTTGTTCCATACTATTTTTATATAGATGTTGATAAATACACAAACAAATAAAACCTCTTTGGGGCCAAACAAACAACTCCAATTTTCCCTAAGCGTTACACTAAAACTATCAGAAAGATCTCAAGAGAATTGAGTAGAAAAAATCGCGTGTAGAAACAAGTCAATAGTAATGTGAGGCAATCTGTCTAAGTGCCGATGCCCACATCCCGGAACTCCTTATTACATTGTTTCCAATTTTTTTAGATCGTAATAACCTTTTTGATTACTTTTAAATTCCATTGAATCCCCAATATACGCCAAGTTTGAATCGCTATACGGGAAGGGCCGTACTTGGCCAATATTCACTTTCATAAGTATGTACTCATACGACTGGTTGTGGGGGGGGGGGGGGATATTTGTTGCGTACCGGGGGAGTTCGTGTGAATCGCTCGCACACCCGCCAAACCTTACTATTAATGATGATTACATTAGAATAATTGTTGTCATTCGCCTAAGTTTAGCAATTAGTTCCTAATACATTTGGGTGTGACTTTTGTTACATTGTAGAAGTTTAGTCACGTTATGTACGAGTTACGTAGATACACTTGGGTATAAATAAGTCGAATGTTTTATGTAGTATGGATAGGTAGTTGTTTGACACGCCTGAAATGATTTGATTTGTGATGAGCAAAATTTGAATGTACGAAAAGCTTGCACCCTGGTACGCTGTTGCTTCTGGTGGAATCGCAATCTCTTTGTGCGTTGCGCTCTTAAAATCTCGGCAACATTTTGAAACTGGCTGGTTGGAGTATTTCTATGATAGTACTACTTTTTTTCTTTTCTACTATAGTATGACCATTAGTGCTGTGCACTCCCTGAGGTATGCGCGCGGTGAGACGGGGGGGTTAGAATCGGCTGCTGCGCTGTCAGTGCGCCGTCAACGCTTGTGACGGCAGGTAGTGTTATTTGTATCGGACTGTCTATGTCAGACGCACACGAGATAAATATTCAAAGATGGGTCGTGCGTTATCTCGTGATATGAAGACTGTCATTTTTAAGGTGGCTGAATATTTTAAGAAAAGAAAAGCAGACAAAGAAAGCTTTGAATTTAAAAATGACGTGAATATTGCTAAAATCGTTGCGGAGGCTACGGGATACAGCAAAAGAACCGTACATAATGTGATTTCTGCGGGCTATTTATCAATTGAAAATTCAAGCCAATTAAAATTTCAATCGCCAAAAAAACCAAAAGTTCTAAAGAAAAAACACGTTGTGGATGATTTTGACCTTGGAGTTATCAGAAGAAAAATTCATCAGTTTTACGAAGTTGAAAAAAAAATACCAAGTGTCCGTAAGTTACTATCAAGTTTGAGACAGGATGGCATATTGAATTGTGGACGGGAATATTTAAGACAGCTTTTACACAAAATGGGCTACCGTTACAAAAAATGCAAATCAAAGAGACATCTCCTTATAGAGCAGCCTAATATTACAGTGTGGCGGAAAAAATATCTTACACAAATCAGAAATTACAGAACGGAAAACCGAAACATATATTTTCTTGATGAAACATACATCAACGCCAGTCACCATGCCAGCAAATGTTGGCAATCATCGTCAGAACCCGGTATTCATGCTGATATTGGGAAAGGACGGCGACTAGTAATACTCCACGCTGGGTGTCGAAATGGCTTAGTGGATGATACATTGACTATATTCAAATCCGATGCTAGAACCGGTGACTATCATGGAGATATGAGCGGACCTACTTTTTATAAGTGGGTAGATGAAAAGTTAAAAGATAAGTTGCTGCCGAATTCTGTGGTTGTAATGGACAACGCGTCTTACCACAGCGTTCAGATTGAGAAGAAACCAACTATATCAAGCCTCAAAAGTGAAATGCAGAACTGGTTGCTACGCCATAATGTAGAATTTTCAGGAACCATGTCAAAGGCTCAACTGCTACTTCTTATCAAAAATACACAAAAAGAACCCGTGTATAGAATTGACGAACTCCTGAAAGCCAGTGGACACACTGTTCTGCGTTTACCTCCGTACCATCCAGATTTAAATCCAATCGAGTTGGTCTGGGCTGATATTAAAAACAACATAGCCCAAAACTATATTAATTCTTCTCTAGACGAAAAGATAATCTTATTGGATAAATTGTTTTCGGAATTCACGGCGGAAAAATGGCAGAAATGCGACGATCATGTCCAGAAAAATGAAAATGATTACTGGAGTCGCGATAGTAGGTTCGATAATGTTATCGATTCATTCATAATAAATTTGCAAGACTCTGATTCAAGTTCCGGTGGCGAAGAGGAAGATGAAGATGATGACGAAATGGAAGATGAAGTTGAAACAGAATCTATGTCAGAATAACTTTCGTTAGAATATATAATTGTTTGTAAATATAAAAAATGTTTAATAAAACAAGTCCTGTTGTGAATTATAACTTTCAATTCTTATTTATCACCTGCATATTTTTAATAAAATATGAGTATATTTGGGTTACATTTTAATCAACAAAGTAAGTATATATTACAGATAGATAGCCTCCGACCAACGCAACGTCCCGCCACAAGTCTTGCCTTAGAAATGCAAACTGATATCGTAAGATCTGTCCGACATGTATCGACCTCATGTGAACTCATGCACTTTTTTCTTCGCCCCCCACCTCGCCGTGCATACCTCAGGGAGTGCACAGCACTAATGGCCACACTATAGCAGTTCCATAGAACATTGATACTACTTTCATATATTCTGAGAGTAGCTTAGTTCACGTAAATGTCTGTTAATGCGATAAAAAGTAACATATGTCAGTCCCCAGTCTTTAAATTATCTCCATATAAAATTTCCTGAAAATGTAGGTTCAGGATCCTTATTCACGTTCTTTTTTTCCGTTTTCGCGGCAAGCCCGTGCGAACTGTCAAACTGTCTGTCTTGTCATGATCGTAAATAGAGAGCTGCACTTAGAAATGCATCAACATCATGTGCGCGGACATCTTTGAGCTCATCGCGCGCCTGTTCGCGGGGGCTTGTCGCGAAAATGAAAAAACGGGGTAAGAGCATGTCGGACCATGCTCAGTGTAGGGTTCCGCAGCGTGAATAATTGCACGGTTATTAAACGGTTTCTTTTGAGAAACGCAGTTTTTCGGCAATAACTCAATGTCGGTATTCCGATCATGTTCGAAATAATTTTAGTTAAAAGTATTTATTAAGCGCTACCTTTTTGTTTTTTTTTTCATATTTTTTGTTCACACGGTTCAAAAGTTAAGGGGGGACACACATACAATTTATGCAACTTTCGGAGTGATTATTTCCAAAAATATTCACTGAATCAAGAAAGTTTTTAAAAACCCTTAAATGTTTTTGAGAGCCCTGTCGAATGATGTGCCACACATTGACGTTTGCTGATGCTGTTTCAGCTTCTGTTACATGTATAGATCGCCTCTCCATAAAATATTTATTTTTATTATTTAGCTATCAAACTAAATAGCTGCTACTACAAGACACCTTTTCACTAAATTTCATCATCTTCATTCAGTAGTCTTTGAGTAAAATGCCTGTGACATACGGACGGACTGACAGACAGATGGACATGACGAAACTATAAGAATTCCATTTTTGGCATTTTTCCATGTTGACGGGGACTCAGTGGCAACCGAGCTGATCGAAATATCTGACAGGTTAAGCAATGTCACTCTCGGTCCATAGTTGGTGACCGTTTTATAAAAATGTTTCATCACTCCGTGCTTCGGAGAGTACATTAAACGACCGGTCCTGCGCTCAGTCTCCTTCCCTTAGTGTTGTATTTCCGTCCCATCAGACTATGAGAGTGCACTTGTGTCTTCTTCTCTTCTCTTAGGTCAGTTTGCTAGTCTCTGATGAGATAGGCCGCCGTAACCGAAATCGGTTAGGAGACCATAATATAATGGATGGATGGATGGATTACAATGGATTTTCGGTTAAACTAAATCTAGTATCTTTATGCAGAGTGATTTTTAATATACCTACTAATAACCTTCCGTTCGTAGCTTCTTCAGATTACAACAAACAATTTCTTAATAAAAACTATGAAAAAAAAATTACTTACTTTTGTCACACAACCATTTTCCACACATCTGAGAGACCCCGGAGTACAATCGATGTTTCTATGTCAGGTTTAGGCCCTAAAACTCACAATAAACAAAGAATTTACTCCAATAAAATAGTCTGTAGGTGGTTAAGGTCATAACTCCAACGAGAAGTGGTAGGTGATTAAGGTTTAATATTAATTTAGTCATCAACTATGACCGTGACATTGCTCATCCTCTCAGATATTTCGATCTGCTCGGTCCAACATAAAATGTAACTTTGTCTGTTTGTTTGTCATGTTTTCACGGCTGAGCCTGAATTTTTAAGAAATTTTATATAGAGATAATATGAAGGCTGGGGACTGACATATGTTACTTTTTATCGCAATAACAGACATTCATGTGAACTAAGCTACTAGTAGAAAAGAAAAAAACTGGCACTCCGGCCTTAGTTTCACAAAAAATGTTGTCGAGATTTTTTTGGATCGCAACGCACAAAGAGATTGCGATTCCGCTCGTAGCAACACAGCATGCCAGGATGCAAGCGTGTCCTGCATTCCAACACACCGCAGCGACACCGCTCAGGCATCGCACCGTCGGCGTACCGCGCCGTGTGATTCAGCTCTAACAAACATCCATTCATATATTCAACATTGGCATTCTAATTATAGTATCCATACTAATATTATAAATGTGCAAGTAACTCTGTCTGTCTGTCTGTCTGTCTGTTACGCTTTCACGCTCAAACTACTGAACCGATTTAGATGAAATTTGGCATGGAGATGGTTTGATTCCCGGAAAAGAACATAGGATAGTTTTTATCGCGATAACCGACATCCACGCGGGCGAAGCCACGGGCGAAAGCTAGTAGTAAATAATAATAAAAATGATTTATTCACTTAGGAAGCAAAATACTACACTTGTGAAAAGTCGATTCTACATTTACTGGTAATGCCTGTTCGCAAACAATAGGTAAAGCCCGAGAAAAGAACAGGCGATAAAAACTCGTGGCCACTCATTTCAAATTGCCAATGTTTACAATGTTTATCTGTTTATAAACTGTATATGCAGGTAAGGTGCTGCCACCATTATATTATACACCATATTAGAGGACAGACGCAAAAAAAAGAGGTCATTAATATTAGAAGAGTACACGAGATCGGGAAAGGGCTATGCTCGGAGTTTCTCTTAGGGACAAAATCAGAAATGAGGTGATCCGGCAGAGAAGCAAAGTTATCGACATAGCCCACCGGATTAGCAAGTTGAAGTGGCAGTGGGCTGGCCATATTAGCCGAAGAACCGACAACCGTTGGGGTAAACGAGTTCTTGAGTGGAGACCGCGGCTTGGCAAACGTAGTGTAGGACGCCCTCAGGCCAGGTGGAGTGATGATATACGCAAAACGGCTGGCAGGAGCTGGATGCGAGAAGCCGAAGATAGAACAAAGTGGCGTGCAATTGGAGAGGCCTATGTCCAGCAGTGGACTGCGATAGGCTGATGATTATGATGATGACACGAGATCGGATACATCAGCCTCAATGGGCACAACATAGTAGGAGCATCCACTTACGATGTAAAAACTTTATGTGCTTAAATATTGGCCAATTTACTGCTACTTAATGAATTATAGAAAAATAAAAGTATACATGTTTTTTTAAAAGAAAGAAAATAATGGCCGTAATTTAAATTAATCTGTAGTAAACCAATCTGTACCATCTAGTACAGGGTCGGTATTTACTATCTTTTTTTCGTTTTTCGCGTCAAGCCCGCGTTTTTAACTGTCAAAATCTTGACATATGGACATATGGTATATAGAAAGCTGTGCTTAGAAATGTATCGCGCATGCGCGCGGCCATCTTCGAGCGCACCGCGCATGCGTCAAAACGCGCGGGCTTGCCGCGAAATCGAAAAAAAGCATAGTGAATAAGGACCCATATTAGTTTGGATAAATCTCACAAGCTCTGTAGGCCTACTCTCTTTCTTTTTAACGAAATTCATGAATTTTCGTTTGCTTAAATATGCTTAAATAGACCATTCTTATTCACTTTTGGATATAACCTAACAAGTTCGAACCCATGGACGATTTTCTGGAACGAGTGGATTAAATTGATGTCCCTGGCTCTGTACATCACCACCTTATTTTTGATCGAAACTTCGTTTTCATTGAAATAGAGTAGGCCTCCTGTTTCGTAAGAATCGAAGTAATAACACATAGGTACTTACAATACACACTCGCACAGCAGTCGTACATTGCGCACACTCGCCCCGAATGCACTGATGGTGCAGGTTAAACAAACGACATGTATTTAGATCCATTCTTCAGTTGTGGATGCAATTTCCGCATGGAATATCACTTTGTGTGTGACAAAAACATAGGTACGAAAAAATAAAACACATGGGTCTGCTGCAGTGCCGTAACTAGTCTTTTATGCGCCCGGTGCGAGCTTACATAACTGCGTCCTTGGTGTTGGTCCTGTTGGTCCTTTTTGTGCCCCATCAGGGTCTGTGCCCTGTCTGTGTCAGCTGGCCTTCCGATGCTCACATTAAGCCTTTTTCACAGGTCCTTATTGCCGGGTATCCAGCGCACAGTGTTTTATAAACCCATTTTTCGGACATCCTCGAAATTTTGTTTTATTGTAAAATCGGATAGATCTTATCTTTAACAGGTTCGCTTGCTTTAGCTCCATTTATCTATCATTAGTTTAGTTTAGTATTACGTAGTTTAAAAAAAAAAAGTGGAAAATCGACAATTTTTATCTTGAAATTAAGAAATATATTAATTTCTCCCAAACTCAGCGTTACATGCAAAAATTATGTTAGAAACATCGATAGTGTCCTTAATGCTGCATATTTTAAAGCATCAACGAACCTTGTAACTTTGTTAAATCAAGATATATACGAGATTTTCGTTTTTTAGATTTTATTTATATTTTCTCAAAAATTACACCGTATTGGGAAAACTTATTCATACTAAAATAATGATTATCATTTTCTTTATACGCTATATAAATTTCACATCCCAATTCCATGGAGTCTAGAAGCTATTCTAAATTAACCACAGAAAAAAAAAATCCTACGCCTGACCCTTTAGATTAGTGTCATAAAAATACAGGATGGTTCTTTTTCACATTAGGCGGTTTCGATTCCCGGCTCAGGCAGGCGATTATTTAAATATATTTGAATGCAACTTGAACTACTTTTACAATCAAAATGAAGTCTTCTTTCAGTAAAATGTTCTGTATTTGCAATATTTAAGGTACTTTTCCTTTGCGTGGCATACTTTTAGGACATCCTGTATACTACTACTACTAGATACCCGGCAAAAGGTTTTAAGTATATATAACATATAAACACAGTGGTCTCTCTACTGACAGTACGAACTATCAAAATTATAAAGACTAGTCGAAAGTAAGTCCTCTCACGGCTTCTAGCTTAGCTGTTCTCAGTCGAACCGTGATCGTGATCGGTACAATTAGTTCCTCGGTGGCGCGGTGGGAGTGTGTACGACTGCTGTTCGTTGGTCGTGGGTTCAATCCCTACACGGAACACCACTGTCGTGATTAACAAATTATTGTACTGAGTCTAGATGTACTTTGTATCCGTGTAGGTATGTTTTCAAAATCTTGTTTTCTGCAGGAGTTGTCATTGTTTTCCAAAAATATGGAATATATTAAAAGTTGGGTAAATAAAAGGCATAATTTCCTCTAAATACTTAGCGCTTTATGTCCCTAACACGACTGTAAGAATCTACCATTGTATAATAATATAATATTTCAGGACAACTCGCACAACGCTATCTGATCCCAAACTAAGCAGAGCTAGTGCTATGGAAACCAGACAACAGGGTCCTTATTCACTATCTTTATTTCGCTGTCGTGAAAAGGCCGTGCGAGCTGGCGCATGCGCCGTGCGCTCGAATATGACGCACGACCTTTTCACGACAACAAAATAAAGTTAGTGAATAAGGACCCTGATAAACATACTTAAATATTTCTAAATACATACATATTATAGATAGCGGTAGCCTAATGGCTAAGGCATCGGTCTCGCAATCGTGAGGTCGCGGGTTCGAATCCTAGCCATTAAACTACCGACGTGAACCCACTCCTAACACAAGTCTTTGAGCTTAGTTGGAGGGGTTAACAGGATCGCTAGTAATCCAAAATTGCTAGTTATCTTAAAAAAAAACCAGCCAGACACAGAATAAACCATCGTGCTAATCACACAAAGTTTTATCCAAGATGGGGATCGAACCCACGACCTCAGGCTTAGCAGTCAGGGTCACTAACCACCAGACCAACAAGCTACTCTTTTAGTACACTGCGACAATATTTTAGTACATTGTTTGCTTTAATAAAGGTATTATCCAACAATCCATTAAAACCTCGGCTATCAATAATTAAATTGCGATTGTGGTTGGCGTCCATTTAGCAGAAATTAACTGTTCATTTTAGAAGGTATTAACTAAAATAGATCATTATTTTGTATACGCCAGAAAACCAGATCATCCGATACGGTATACCGAGGCTTAAACGGACAAAACCATTTGAGTTAGTGTAGTGATATAAGCCTTTTAAGTGTAGTGACAAGTGCTGCCTGCAAAGAACACTTAAACGAAGTGTCTTCGCCTTAACAATAACTTATAAAACCGGGCAAGTGCATGTCGGGTCACGCACAATGTAGGGTTCCGTAGTTCCGATAGGTCCGTAAGTAATGTGGCTTAAGAAGTGGGTTTTCTGTTGTTTTTGTTTCATACTTACAACGTTATTTTCAATGGAATTTGTACAAAAATTTTGTTACTTCTCATTTGATCAGCTGTTTCTCGTAAACTTGTAAAGCCTTCTTAGTAGTGATAGTTTTCCTTTTGAAATTAAAAGGAAAACTATTTACTTACTGTATTTACTGCTACAGTGATTTTTTTCACATACCCATCATCAACCATTTAGCTGGCAGGGGGGGAGGACATTTGACTCTAACAAAAATTTGCACTTTAAAGCTTAATATTTTACAAACGCATCCCTAAATCTATTATTTTTTTTACATAACTATCAATAAGGGATTGAGTTCCACATTACTAGCAATCTTGTTAACCCCTCCAGCTAAGCTTAAAGGCTTGTGTTAGGAGTGGGTTAACGTTAAAAAAACGCCGGCGAACCGGGCGGCGTCGGCGCGCATATCTGCACCTGATGCCGCCTTAGGTGGGGCTGCGGGCGGGCGTACGGGGCTATCTGCCTCGCCCGCGGCCTTCCGCGGAGGCGCGGCACCCTGTGTGTATCCAGGGGCCGCGTAGGTGTGAAATGCCCGGAACGCAACAACATCGCGTCCGGGCATTGCCACTGGGCGGGCCGCCGACGGCATAACAAATTCCGGCGGCCCGTTCGCGAAGGTGGCGGGAGATACACGGCGGGTTTTTTTAGTGGGTGCAAACCCCACACTACCTCCACCGTCTTCCCCGGATGGTGGAGGTGTTCGTCAGGAATTTTTTACCGCCAAAAAAAAAAAAAAAAAAAAAAAAGGAGTGGGTTAACGTCGGTAGTATAATGAGTAGGATTCGAACTCGCGACCTCACGACTGCGAGACCGATGCCTTTAGATGCTGATTAGGCTACCGCCGCTTCAGATGTAAACATACATAAAGTCCGTATCTTCAGAGCATATATTCTTAGCAAACCTCAACCTAAAAAAGTAACGATCAGACCTTTCTTTGTACACTTAATAAATACTACATTATACGTGTATAAACAAAACCCCTTTTTCAAAAGAAATATTCAAAAATCTACCCAAACGACATTTATTTGAATAAACTATCAGGACATTGGGAAATATACCTAAGGGTGGTGATGTACCCGCGGGAACGACCAATGTGGATAGCCTTCGAGGTGTTTATAGACGGACATTTGTCTATACAGGGTGTAACAGAAAGGTAAGGTATGTTATCAGTATTGCACTTACCATGGTGCCATAGCTAATAGCATTAATTGGGTGAATCTTGAGAGACAAAATTTTTGACGTCCGATGGTAAAACGTACGCAATATCGAAATAAAGATATAAAGTATTTTTTTTACGTCTTAATACAATGGTATCTAATTGATGCACAATAGTTTTTCTATTTAATTTGCGTGTAAATATTGTAAAAAAAACATAAAGTCACGAAAATTGATAACCTTGGCGCGTCCTTTACATATTTTTTTTGTGAAAACAGTCCGAAATCACCAATTTTTAAATGTAAAACAAATCATTTATCAAGTATTTCAGCAACTAGACTAGTAGATGTTTAAAATAAAAATATACATTTTGTATTTTATCCCACAGTTTTACATTGAAATAGATTTAAAGTTTTGTCCCGAACTAAACAGTGATTCCATTGGCGTGCCACATAACTAGGCATAGATCGCTAAGGGAGCGGTCGAGAAGCGTAGATATCCGTTCTCATGCGAGCTTCTGTCGCACTTCAAACGCCGTGGTGGAAGGTCGCGTCTCATTTTGCCCATGGACGAAATTACGAAGGTAAATATTTGATTACCCTGGTTTTGTTTCACTTGGTCTTTGATTCCCCTGACAGCATAAAAAAATAGTATAAGTTTTTTTAGGATTTTACTATTATTACAAACAGAAAGGCATTAAGGATATCTCTTTACAAATCTTATTATTATTGATTAGAACTTTTGAATTTTTACTTAATCGGTAAAAAACGTACTTTTATTGATTACCTTGGTGTTGATTCACTTGGCGTTTATGCCATGGTAATCAAAATTTTCTATATTTTGTTTGTTATAAAGTAAAATTACATTATTTCCTAATAAAACAATATTTCTGTATATACTGAGTGACAGGCCTGTTGGTCGATTGACAAGTGACTCTGCTTGCTAAGCCGTTTTGTTCTTCAAAAAAGGAGATAAGACCCGGCTGAAGAAGTACCGACCTATTTCTCTTCTAAGCCACATCTATAAACTGTTCTCAAGAGTCATCACGAACCGCCTTGCGCGAAGACTTCGAACCACCGGAACAGGCTGGATTTCGGAGCGGATATGGAGCCATAGACCGCATCCACACAGTGCGGCAGATTATACAAAAGACCCAGGAGTATAATCAGCCCCTGTGTCTAGCATTTGTGGACTAGAAGGCCTTTGACTCGATTGAAATCTGGTCTGTTCTGGAGTCTTTGCAGCGATGCCAAGTAGATTGGCGATATATCCAAGTGATGAGATAGTCTCTACAAAGCCGCCACCATGCCCGTCCAAGAACAGAATCAGCAAACAAAACCTATACCATTGCATCGAGGAGTAAGGCAAGGGAACGATATGTCCCCGAAATTGTTCATAAATGCAATGGAGAATATGTTCAAGACGCTGCACTGGAAAGGGCGGGGCATCAACATCAATGGTGAATACATCTCTCACTTGCCATTTGCAGATGACATTGTCATCAAGGCGGAAACGCTGCAGGATCTGCAACGGATGCTGAATAACCTGGCTGACTCCTCTGTACGCATCGGCCTACGGATAAACTTGGATAAAACCAAGGTCATGTTCAATTAACATGTACTACCGGAACCGACAGCGGTGCACGGCGCCGTTCTCGAAGTTGTTCAAAAATATGTGTATCTCGGGCATTCATTGCAGTTAGGTAGAAACAACTTCGAGGACGAGGTGAACAGGAGAATTCGGTTGGGTTGGGCAGTTTTGGAAAAAAAAAATGTGATTCTGATTATTAAATTTTTAGATCAGATATTGTGTCATCAAAAGAAACGTTCCTAATTTTAGTTGAAGTTTTAGATGATGTTTAAGAATAAAAATTTTGTTTTCAATTATTATTACTTAATATGTATATTTTATTATTACTACTTAAGACTAAAGTGATTAATAATTAGGTTTATAAATGCCAATAACTGTAATTAAAAGACTGATTATTAAAAGAATAGTTTGTTTTATTACCGTGTTGTTTAATTTTGATTCCCTTGCCATCGTTTTTTGATTACCCTGGCCTAAAAAAATTGATTTTAAATATCTTTGTAATGCGATGCTCAAAAATGACCCCTATTTGATAAATGTGCTTAGAATCATGAAAAACTATAATTTGTAAAAAAAATATAAATAAAAATGCGCCACGGGAATCAACTAAATAATCCCAATCTCAAGATTTACCATATTATTACATAGTTATAGCATATTCTTTTTGTCAAAATTCAGTAACGAAAGGCGTATGGCATAAGAATTATGCCTCCTCTAAGGTATAAAATTCGAATGGATTATTATGGCATAGAACTTTTTAAGTCATACTTTTTTTAATTAATAACTTTTTCATTCATAAATAATGAATGAAAGAATAATACATTTTTTTAGGGCACTCCGTTTTTGATAAAATTAGGTATGTGTTACTCAGTCATGGGCACATTTTAAGTCATACTTTTTTTAACTAATAACTTTTTTACTCATAAGTAGACGAATAAAAATTAATACATTATTTTAGGGTACTCCGTTTTTGAAAAAATTAGGTATGTGTTACTCAGTATCATGGGCACCCATGAGTACCTCTATCTTTCTGTTACACCCTATATCTACATACCACACCCTATATAGTCTACCAGTTAGCCGCGTTCAAATGCGGACGTGCCTTTATGTGTGACTAACCATTACACGCAGTGCGCGACGCGAGCCGTCGCTAGTTTGCAACCATGAGCAACGAGCTCGTGGTAAACGAGCTGCTGGCGTTTCTGCAGCAGAAACTGGACGTGATGGACGAGGTGTCCGCTGTCCAGATCTGCGTCACGAACTTCAGTGAGGACGACGTAGCTGCAGCCAAGCGGCTACTGTACGGCGTTCTGAATAAGACCGCCCAGATGGTGTCTCATCGTCGCGATGGGACTAAGAAAAGTTTAGCGGAAGTCATTACGCTGCTGAAGGAGACCGATCCTGACGACGTGCCTACGTTTGTGGCGAAGGACCTGAACAAGCTCCCTCCCGTCACCTTCGATCACGTCGACGTCACCAGCCTGCTGAAAGACATAGTCTTTCTGAAGGCGAGCCTCGCGGATGTGCAGCGGAAGTATGATGCTTCCGAAGCCAACGTAGAAGATCTGCGCCAACAAGTCATCGAGTTGCGCAACGTTATTACGGGATCTGGGTCACCGTCGCATGTAAACACGCGCCGCGGTGCATGCCTAGATTTAAGTTACGCGTCAGCTGTGACGACATCGCCGCCGGCGTCGAATGCTGACCGAGCGGAATGCGCTGCAAGTGCGCATAGCGACCCCGCCCGCACGCCCCGCAAGCCTGCGCCCGTGCCTGCGGTTGCTACCTGCAGCGCTGCCAAGGTCAGCCGCCCCGTTGTACAACAGAAACGGGGGATAAAGACGAAGACCAGCGAGAGCGTGCCCAAAGCCCCTTCCAAAGGGCAAATGGATGTAGAGGGCTTTTTAAAGGTTGAAAGGAAGCAGAAGAGGCCCTCCAGACGAAACCAATGTGGTACCGGCGTGACGGGACCTAAAATGCTGCTGCGTCCGGCAATAGCAACGACGCAGTTATATGTGTCTCGTCTGCATCACACCACAAAGGCAGAGGAACTTGCGGAATACCTCCGGATCAAGACGAAGTGGACCTTGAGGGTGGAGAAGTTGGAGTCGCGCCATGACGTCAACTTCAAATCATTCATGGTGCGAGTTCCCAGTGAACATCTGTCCATCTTTATGAAGGAGGACTTCTGGCCGAAAGGTGTCGCGTACCGACGTTTTCGTGGAAGGTTACGTGACACCACGCAGCGAAACACGACGCCGCTGTCTCAATCCCAGTGTCGTGTATAATTTTAATTATGTATTAGTTTATTGTTATTATGTTACGTATTTGTGTAATTGTAGTTTAAATTATGTATTAGTTTATTAATTTTATTTTTATGTACCTATGTATTTGTATGATATGGGCCTTAGTAGCCTGAAATAAATGGTTATTATTATTATATATTTGTCAAGCACGTAAAGTTACAAGCATTCGTGTTTTCCTATTTTGAGCTATGTAAAATAATAATAATAATACTAAAACATATCTAAGGCTTAGGACAACTCAAAAACGGCCATCGGAAAAATAGGCAGAGCCTGTGCAACCAGAGAATTGATAAACATGTTTCATTTTAAGCACATAAATAACTAAAACTCAGTGGCTGTCATTTTCTGAGCTCCGCGTTTAATGTGTGAAAATACCTGAAATACCTGTAAAAGCATAAGGCTGCCTGTGCATTGAAGCGGAGCGAGGCTGTGGAGCGGAGAATCCGGAACGGAATAGGATTATTGTTTTTAAACTTTCGCGGTTTTTATACATATTAGATGTATTTCGGGACTTAATCGCGTGAATTATTTAAAGGTATGAACCTTTTATTTACCCGACGTTTCTATCGAACTCACGGGTCGACTAATATTCGATCTTTAAAGGGGCGTCGTTAAGGACCATTTTTTACGGCAATTGGTGGCGGCAATATTGGCAACTAATTGCTCGTCCAATATTGGCAATATGTCTACAATTGTATGGCGCATGATCCAGTCTCTTAAACGGGCTACACAACCCGGCAACAATAAAATAGAGGGCGACTGAAACAACAACAAAATAGGGCGGGCAACATTGCGGAAAATAGATCGCTCAGCGCTATGGCATATATTGCAATATTTGAGAGTACTGCCATGTTGCCGGCCACAGAATTGGCCCCACAAAAAGCCGTAAAAAATGACCCTTTTAGACGCCCCATAAAAACAGCAAACTAGTGCACACTGCAATGGGAAAGCATGATTTATTTAACACGAGTGTAAAAGAGAAAAATGTAATCTGCTGCTTATATCTGTTGACGCCACCCGGTGATGATGTTGCGACACTGACATATAAAAATTTGGTCAATTGGGATGATGTGTAACAAGACAAATCCGTATATTTTTATGAAATGACAATACGACATGCTATTTAGAAATTTGTATGGAATACTGAGGCGTGACGTCACAACTCAGAATCGTGAAATCATTACTTTTAGTCATACTTTTAGTATTTGACGTTAAATTGTGGAATAACAAATTTTACTACGTAGGTACGTAATTTTACCTACGTATATACCTGATAACTGAAATTATTATGGATTTGTTTATTTCATTGTAGTCTTCATCCCAATAGTCTAGATTTTAAGGTGTCGCATGTTGAGCGCATGTAGTCCATACATTTATACATAAAACATTTCCACGTTTGTCCGCACGAGCCTCGCTCCAATTCAATGGACAGGCAACCTTACAGCAGGTCTTTGTGCCTTTTAGGTTGCAGTTTATAATAAATATAATTATTATTGGTAGACATAATAGATAGTAATCACCTAAAACAGAAAAATAATGATGTTCAGAACATTGACGACTCTCTAGAAAGAGACAACGCTACTTTCTAGACAATACCTGTCCAAAATAGGGCCGTACGAGGTTTTTCTTTCTTTCACGTTTTGCAGTCAACATTATCTTTTTAATCGAAAGGGATAGTGCGATCCAGGTCTATACGTCAATGGTTTGCTCATAATTTGTTCCGAATTTAAATTGAAACAAATGACATGTCAATGACGTCATGCACGATAAGAAAAGGATAGCAATAACAATGCTATCCTTTTTTTAGTGTAAACACGGAATAATGCACTTGTTTGTACAATATTTTTAAACGTCTAGACATATTCTGTAATAATTTTAAAGATTAACTAATTGGTATGTATAACTATACTAATATTATAGCTGAAGAGTTTGTTTGTTTGTTTGAACGCGGTAATGTCGGGAACCACTAATTCGAATTGGAAAATTCTTTCACTGTTGGATAGCCCATTTATCGAGGAAGGGTATAGGCTATATAGCAATGATAAATGTTGCAAAAACGGGGAAAATTTACGCAGGCGGAGTTGCGCGCGACAGCTAGCAGTACTTTTATAACCGAAATCTTTCCCTATTAATCTCTTTTATCTTACAATCTGATTGAAAGATTGTTTTATTATAACATTATGTCTATGCTTATTACGCATGCACTAAGATAGAGATAGATAGGGTACTGCGGTTTCCTTTCTCTTTCTTTGCGTAAGACATTTCTACTTACAGGCAGTCATATGTCTCCCTCACTCTATGTATAGAAAAACATGTTAATAGGAGTTGTAAAAATGGCGGCAAACTGACCGGCCATAACTTTTACAGCTCCGAGTTTAACTTGTATAAAATGATTTGAAAACGTGTAAATTGACTAAGAACGAGACTTTGTGCATGTAATAAGCGCATAAATATTTGACACTGGCAAAAATTAGCCGTTAAAACGGCTAGATTGCCATAAACTCAAAGAAGAAGAAGAAGAACACGTTAATATTAAAGCTAACACAACATATAGGTATATACGTGCCCAGAGCCTCGCTTCATGTAATCGGTCACCAGGGACCAATTAAGGACCGCAGAGGGTCGACACAGGAAAAATTCCAAGTCATTTTTCTTCGTTCGGTTAATCGACAGGTCTGTCATTGGGTACATTCACTTTTTTAATATTTTTATGTAAAAGGAGTACATCTAATATATAAAATTCTCGTGTCACGGTGTTTATAATTTAACTCCTCCGAAACGTCTAGACCGATTGTCATGAAATTTTGTGTGCATATTAGGTAGGTTTGGGAATCGGACAACATCTATTTTTCATCCCTAAATGTTAAGGTTTAGTCCACCCATAATTATTTTATTTAATTTTTAGGTAAATTTTTATTTTTTTATTTTTTTATGGTACCGGATTCAAAAATACATACAACCCTGAATTCTCACCCTTCTACGATCAAACCCTATTTTTTTATTTACCCCTTTTTTGCAAAAACGGGTTAATTTGACGCAGACGATGTTGCGAGGGTCAGCTAGTTATCCTATATAATAAAATCACTGGTTTATGCGGTACATATCAACCCATAAGATGGCCCACTGCTGGGCACGGGTCTCCCCAGTAGAACCTACTAGTATGTAGATCCTGGGGGTAATTGCCATAATCGCCACGCTTGGCGAGCGGGTTGGCGATCGCAGTAAGGCTTTAAGTACGCAGAGGACGCTGCTGCCCGTCCTCCGGGGTGAAATCCCTTAGTCGCCTTGACGACACCCACGGGTAGAGATGGGGTGGTACTATTCTTAAGCCGGCACCACACGGCATGCGGTTATGCGGTAACAAATACGGTATTTTCTAATTTACAAATCCAATGTCCTGATTCTACAGGTACATATAATGCCAAGTTCGCAAACAACATAGTCCTAGACGGAAGCGCCTAAAAATGCAAGCATTTTTTAACGTTCACGTTAGTGGAGTATAGAAATACCCTTCCGTCTGTCAGCTGGCTTCCTTTGCGTTTGGCGTCTTAAAAGCCGGAGAAACGAACAAGGCAATAAAAAGTATTGGCCGATTTTTACAATATTTGTGTGTTCATAACGAACCATCATTAATTTAATATACATTATATTAGAGGAATTGATGCAAATTATAGAAAAGAAAAATCATCTCAAAATCTTGGTAAAATTGTAGTAAATGTAAGAAATGTTCAAATTTTTAAAAATAAATTATATGGAGCCATGCTCCGCGTAGGGTTCCACAGCTGTTACAACAAAGAAATGCTCTACATAAGAAGAAATAGGATCTGAAAAAGTGCACCAGTAAAATAGCGTACTATTTTAATATACTAGCTGTCCCGCGCAACTTCGTGTGCGTAATTTTTCCCCGTTTTTGAAACATTTCTCGTCGCTTCTCCGCTCCTATTAGTCGTAGCGCGATGTTATATAGCCTATAGCCTTCCTCGATAAATGGGCTATCCAACAAAAAATCGGACCAGTAGTTCCTGAGATTAGCGCGTTTAAACAAACAAAGCAAACAAACAAACAAACAAACTCTTCCGCTTTATAATATTAATATAGAATAAAAGCACTTACTGTCTCTTGTTGAGAAGCGCAGTTTTTCGCCAATTGGGTATTTGACTACTATCAAAATAAAATATTTTAAAATAACCAGATAAAAATATGTCATGAAGTGTTCTAAAAAATGTGTTCATTTATTATTTTAATGTGTTACTTAATTTATAATCATAAAGAGAAACACTGAAAGTAAATAATTTGACCATAAAAAACGTGACGTCACATGCTAGCATTCTATACAAATTTGTACAGAGCGGCTCGTTTTCGACGTTTCTTAAAAAGAGGCTGATTTGACTTTAGTCAAATACCCTATTACTCAGTGACTTTATCCGATCATATTGAAAACAATTTTTTATCATTTTAGGCGTGTTAAATGATAGGGGGAGGGACAACTTTTGCAACTTTAGGAGCATTTATTTCCAAAAATATTCACACTCCAAATAATCTTAGAAACCTTAAAATGTTTTTAAAAGATCTGTCGAATAATTAGCCACACGTAGATGGTTGCTGAAATAAAAACAGCTTCTGTTTCATGTAGGAATGGAGTGCCCTAACGCCTCCCCCCTTTTTATTATTTTGAACTGTCGAACTAAGTAGTGGCTTATATGTTCGTAAACTTTCACGATTTGTACACATTATGATATTTTATAAGCTACGGGTCGCGTAAATATTTTATTTTATGGCTAAATACCTTTGTTTCATTCGTAGGCCGTGGTCACGGGGAGTCTACCCGTGACCACGGCCCTTGCAATACGGTCGAAACGTCGGGCAATAAAACAAATTTATTTAGCCTTAAAATAAAATATTTACACAAATAAGACCCGTAGCTTTAGTGGCTTATACAAGACATAATTATAAACTCTAAATTTCATCCACATACATTGTGTAGTTTTTGAGTAAAATACATGTGACATAATGGACGTACAGACAGACAGACAGACATGACGAAACTATAAAGATTCCGTTTTGCCATTTTGGCTACGGTACCCTAATCTTATTTTGTAATTATGTAATTTTTATTTATATATATTTTTTTAAGCGTCTTCCAGACGGTTGGAAATAAGCCTTCCAAGGTGACCTTGCTTATTTCCAACAGTGTACCTATGTATGTAATTTGGTTTAAAACATCCATCTAGACTGGTGCAAAACCAGCAAGGTCACCTTGGCGGGTAGGCTTGTTTCCAACCGTCTAGAAAGAAGCTTCATTCTGCCAATTATTCAATACAATGTTATTTGTTTCTGAATGAATGAACTATGAACTTGTCGTTGCTCCCTCCATGCATGTGTGCTTTATGTGAATGTTTGTGAAATCGGTCATAACCGAATATGATTAGTCTCCAAGTGATAAACATGTGTATTTAATACACATATTTATCACTTGGAGTAACACTATATTTCGGGACTTAATTGCGTGAATTATTTAAAGGTATGAACCTTTTATTTACCCGACGTTTCGATCGAATTACTCCTATCGTCGACCCGTGACCACGTATAAAAATAAGTATAAAAATCGCAAAAGTTTAAAAACGATAAATATGTGCTCAAAATGTAACTCATATTTTTAAAAGACGTTGTAAATTACACTACTTGAAGTTAAACACGCTATCCGCTATCCTTTTAATGCTATTAAACTCACGATGTCAAATTTCAAGATGGCGGATAGCGAAAAGGCGGGAAGAATTTGTACGCTAGAATGACTTAATATACCGTTTCTGGAGAATTCACTTTATTATCAGGAAGGGATTTAAATTTATTCCAACCTTAATCTACCAAATAAAAATGCACAGACGTCTGTTCTGAGCTCTGAAGTTATTATAGTAAAGAAGTTAATAATTTAATATTATTATCGGATTGTTAATTGGAATAAAAAACGGAAACTCAGTTCCGTGTTTAAGGATAGCTGGCATTTTCTATCCGATATAGGTATGACGGGGAGAAATTCGTTCCTTTATAGGGCTGCAAAATCTAAGACATTAGTGCGCGGAGTTGTGACTTTCGCGTACTGATCACGTCCTGCTGCGAAGCACATGGAAGTTGATCTGTGCGAGTAGTGTTGGGTTATATGTGTAACCGTGTATAGTAGTGGTCTTAAGAAAATGGAGATGAGGGTGACGTTGCAGTGAACTGCTAACATACGATTGTCCACCATGTAAATGTAGAATCATTCTATTTCAAATTTTGTCTGATGTTCTTATGATATTATAACCTAAATACTTTGACTTGAAATAAAGTACTTTTACTTTGACTTTGACTATGACTTTGACTTTCACTTTGACTTTCACTTTGTCTTTCACTTTGACTTATACAATGTGGGGTATAAATATGGGTAGCAAAAATAAATTCTTTTATTTAAACACTTTTGAACTTTTTCGATTTGTATGTGTTGAACTTCGTGAGGATTCCAATTTAACGCGTTAGTTTCAAGATTGGAACGGACATATGAATTATATAGTATACTATGCGTTTCAAATGAGAAGATAATCGCGATCGTGTCAACTTCACTCTGTACTTGTCAAAATTGTACCGCTAGCAACAAAAACTCCCAAGTCGGGTAAAGTACGTATGTGTATTATGGTAATGGAACGGACGTAATATTTTTTTTTTTTGAACTATGTAGGAACCTACTATATTAACATTTTTCTTTATTATAATATTATTAGTATTCTTTATTATTCAATAAACACGAAACAGAAATAAGTAAATAGGCAAAAATAAGAATATTCTAGACTTTAGTGGCCATTAGTGGCCTGGCCGTCAGACGTAATATTTTTTTACCTAAAACATAATAAATAGTAAAACACAGTGTTTATAAATAATTCATTATAATAGATAGGTACTTCCGTGTAATACTAATGACACCTTTTTACGAATCATTTTATTGCTGACCTTACGTTACACAATGAAGTTGCAGTCGTATTGCGAAACAAAATATCATCCGACCTCCCTAAAAGTATTAATAACCAATACACTACGCTCTTTGCTGATGACAGTACTATCACAATACCCTGCAAAAATAAAGAAATTTACAATTTAGACATTAATAATTCCCTCAAATATATGATCCATTGGCTGGAAAACAACAATTTAAAAATCAATTTAGAAAAAACTAATATAATGCTCTTCGCACAAAGAGGTTCGACTATATCTAATTTAAATACACACCATGACAATACACAAATTAGTGAAATTGATAATACGAAATTCCTTGGTGTATTAATAGACAAAAAACTTGATTGGAAAGCACATACAGTAGACTTAATAAAAGAAATTAGTAGTTCTTCATATGCAATATACAAATTAGTCCGAATCCTTAACATTGATAGTCTTCTTACAGCATACCACGGTTTAATTTCCTCAAAATTAAGGTACGGGGTTATCTTTTGGGGTAGCTCCACAAATAAACAATTAGTATTCAAAGCTCAAAAACGCTGCTTAAGGATCACCTTTCAGTTAAAAGTTACTGATAGTTGTAAACCATTCTTTAAAAGTTTTAAAATCTTAACACTACCTTCTCTATATATTTTAGAAACTGCAGTTTTTGTAAAAACCAGTACTAATTTGTTCCCTTTAAAGTCTGATGTAGTTATTCGCAATAGACGAGATAACAGTAAACTCTGTCTTTATTCATCGAAAACAATGCTAATGAATAAAAGTATATTTTGTATGGCGCCAAAAATTTATAATAAAATTCTAGAACTGTGGAAAGAGCAAAGTATTAGAAAATTTAAACAAATCCTATGTAAATATTTAGCTGATAGAGCATTTTATAGTATTGATGACTTTTTGCGTGATAAAATTGACATTATTTAATCCATGGTTATTTCTATTTATATTTCTGTTTTTTTTATTATAATTATTATTATTAATTACTAATTGAACTGTCAATTTAAAATAAATACTATGTTTGTCCTTACCTATATTAGTAAAAATAAGTAATTGATGAATGTAATAATAATGTAATGTAAATTATTAAATTAATAATAATAATAATAATAATAAAAATCATTTATTCACTTAGGAAGCAAAATACTACACTTGTGAAAAGTCGATTCTACATTTACTGGTAATGCCTGTTCGCAAACAATAGGTAAAGCCCGAGAAAAGAACAGGCAATAAAAACTCGTGGCCACTCTTTTCAAATTGCCAATGTTTACAATGTTTCTCTGTTTATAAACTGTTTATGCAGGTAAGGTGCTGCCACCATTATATTATACACCATATATTAGAGGACTGATGCAAAAAAAGAGGTCATTAATATTAGAAGAGTACACGAGATCGGATACATCAGCCTCAATGGGCACAACATAGTAGGAGCATCCACTTACGATGTAAAAACTTTATGTGCTTAAATATTGGCCAATTTGCTGCTACTTAATGAATAAGTATACATGTTTTTCAAAGGAAAGAAAAGAATGGCCGTAATTTATCACGCAGAATCTTTACTTACAAAAGTAAATCGTTTTCTTAACTAGTACCTAAGTAACATTATCAAACTGTGACAACAATATTCACCTAGTAAAATGCAATAAACTATACAACCCAATACATTAATAGGGAGCAACGAACTACATCCATTTATCTTTATCAGTTAAATAATCATCGATTGAATAGTAAGCTCTTTGTATAAGATGTCTCTTGACTACATTCTTAAATTTATTTACTGGTAGACTCGATATGCTGACTGGGATTTTATTGAAAAATTTAACACCTAGTCCCATGAATGAGTTATGAGTTTTATGAAGCCTATGATATCGACCTACCAATTTGTGCTTATTTCTTGTATTCACAGAGTGAATATCACTATTTTTGTTATATAAATGTAAGTTTTGCTTTACAAACATAACGTTTGCATATATATATTGTGATGCAACTGTCAAAATGCCTATCTCTTTAAACTTTTCTCTAAGGGAAACTCGTGCTCCTAGTTGATATATCGCACGCACTGCACGTTTTTGAAGAATAAAAATAGTTTGTATATCAGCCGCCTTGCCCCAAAGCAATATACCGTAGGACATGACGCTGTGAAAATAACCAAAATATACTAGTCGAGCTGTTTCTACGTTCGTAAGCTGTCTAACTTTGCTGACAGCATACGCTGCAGAACTGAGTTTTCCTGCGAGACATGATATTTGGGTGCCCCACTGTAACCTATTGTCTAATGTAATTCCCAAAAAAACTGTCGAGTCGACAAAGCTAATCACCTCATTATTTAAAATTATACTCGTATTAGTACTTTTCACATTTGGCAAACTAAACTTAATACATTTAGTTTTTTTGGGATTTAGAAGTAGGTTGTTCGTTGTAAACCAATCTTGAACTAGTGCGAGTGTTCTATTTATTTTCTCAAAATTTTCTAGTTTACGATCGATTTTAAAAATTAGAGAAGTGTCATCAGCAAATAGAATGATGTCACAAAAGTTATTAACATAAAATGGTAAATCATTAATATATACCAAAAATAAGAAGGGACCGAGTATTGATCCCTGAGGCACGCCCATACTAATTGGAGATCCAGACGACCTTACTCCTCCTATATCAACATATTGAATTCTTTCACTTAGGTAAGAGGCAAGTAGATCCAGCGCTGTACCTTTAATACCGTAATGCCTAAGTTTCAGGAGAAGTGTCCTATGCGCCACACAATCAAAAGCTTTAGAAAGATCACAGAACACTCCAATGGCATCCTGTGAATCTTCCCAGGCACTAAAAATATGTTTCAGTAGCTTAGTACCTGCATCAATTGTAGAGCGACCCTTTGTAAAACCATATTGATCGGGATGCAGTAGATTATTAAAATTAAAGTGTGATTCTAACTGCATAAGTATAGCCTTTTCAAAAATTTTACTAATAGCTGGCAAGATGGATATTGGTCTAAAATTACTAGGATCATTCTTTGATCCGGATTTAAATAATGGTATTACTTTACTATGTTTCATCAGATCAGGAAACATTCCGGTATCAACACATTGATTAAAAATTATAGATAACTGTGGCGCTATGCCAGTAATTATACTGTGAATTAATTTTACTGAAATACCCCATAAATCAGCAGTTTTTTTTAAATTGAGTGACTTGAATATTTTAATTATTTCACTGGGGTATATATATTTAAAAGCAAATGGTACATTGCATTGATCCACATTATCTCTCAAGAGTGATTCGGCTTTATCTGGGCAAGCGTTCAAGGAGCTGGTTGTGGTTAGTGGTATGTCAGCAAAGAAATCATTGAAAGTTTGTGCTAGGTCTAAATTATCAGTAACAGTCTTATTGTTAATTAATAATTCAAAGCTTTTATCCCGAGGCTTTGCCCGTCCGCTTTCCGAATTAATAATATTCCAAGTGGCTTTTATTTTATTATCAGACTAGCTGTGCCCGCGACTTCGTTCGCGTGGAAGTTGGGTTTATATTACGGTAAATAAACTATATTAAGGTAGTTTATATTACAATTCAACTTCTGTGTAAAACATATTGTAAACATGCTCCACAATGCTCTGTGGCATCTATGGATATTTGGGCCTAGCTTTAATCAGGGCCCAACATATGGCAGGGCAAGCCAAGCAAATGCCCAGTGCAGCAAAATGAAGGGCGACAAAGTTTATGGCGCCAGACGGTTAGAAGACAAATTATTAAAATTCCCACGACCACACCTCGACAAAAAAGTGATTTGCATCACATCAAATACTATTAATATTGAAAAATTCCCCCACCACGCGAGTACCTACTGGGGCGGTTTCGAGTTAAATGAAGCTCGAAACCGCCCAATTACTCGTGCGAAATTTTGAGTTAAGGAGCTTCGATTCTGACTCCGATAGGTCGAAAATTCCGATTGATTTTAAACCTCCGACTCCAACTTCGGCTCCGACACTTTTAAATCGGACCTTTTAATCGGAGGTACCTAGCCGCTCCTTCAAGATAATTTATACATAGGTAATAAAGGTATGATGGAAAAAACTCTCACAGATTCCCTATGATCGCAGGTTATGTCCTGCCCGAGCGATCTTTCCGAGTCTAAAGTACACCTACTTTGTGTCCGTGTTTGTACCGCGGGAATGCAATGTTTTAAAACTATTTTGCGGGGGCAAAATAGTTTTAAAACATTGCACTCCCGCGGTAATGTGATGCGTGATTAAACAAACAAACAACATTCAAACGTTTCTAAAAGATATACTCAGATATCTTTTTTTGTGTTTAAATACTATTTCTAAACTTATATCATTTTTTTTTCACTCACTTTAGAAGATTAAAATATTATTTTATAATGTCTACATTGGTGAATTTAAAAATAGGTGTGTCAACCTGTCGCAAATTAAGATCATCATATATTCATATCCCTCTACGTAAGAATTTCAGTTTTTTTTTTTAAATCAATTTTCCTGATTCTTTTTAATTTGTATTTAAACGCCATCTATTTTCAAAACTGGATAAGTTTATTTTTATACTTGATGATTTTATATTAAACTATCATGCATATTAAACGTAGGTAAGCAAGGTATTTAACCTTAAATTATTCACGCGATCAAGACCCGTAATACATATATTTTCATAATGTGTACAAATCGCGAAAGTTTATTAACATTTGTAGGTAAGCAATTTTGGCACTCAGAAGTAATCGAATCACAGATGGCGCCACGTGTTTTATTTTGATGTAACGCGGACATAATCTTTCATTTTTTTTAAGCAATTAACATTTATAAATTCTAGAAAATATCAAGTAATTACTGTTTATTTGTAATCTAATATTGTTTTTCATTTCTACATTTATAACATAATCACTATTCATGCAAAACAATGATAAAGGTGCCTATTGGAAGTGATTATTAATATGAAAATTTGTTAAACAAAGTAAACATGTTAAAGTCGAAAATAAAAGCTTGTATAAATAAGTTATACATTTAGAAAAATACTTAAAAAAAATAATAAAAATAATTTTAACACAACACAAAAAGAGACTCGCAATTAGGTCGATCCTCCGACCTCGCTCGTTTTATACCGCTACTTGTGCCAATCGACCACCTCAGCTGATGCAAACGCGGTTAAAATAGCTGATCTTAAGAAAATTGAAAATGTTGTGTTTAGCTCCTAATAGTTTTAGCGTGAAGTTATTGTTTCCATGGGTTACAATTGCAAATAATGTCTTATTGTGGAAAAAATTGTGAAAAACCATAATGGTTCGACAAAACATACGTTGCTGCTCACTCCCCATAGACGATAGCATAATGATTTATAGTGCAAGTAATGACCTATAGTATTTACAATAAAACTGCAAATTTTCATGAAGATCCGTCAAGTAGTTATTGTTTTATAACGATAAATAGCTACAAACATTATCCGTCATTGCTTAGCTCCTTATGGGAAATAGCGTGATAAATTATAGCCAATATGTTAATCCAGACTACACATACAAAATTTCAACCGAATCTGTCCAATAGTTATTGCGTGATGCGTGTTCAAACAAACAGACAGACAGACAGACATTTCTAAAAATGTAGGAATGTGTTTAAATACTCTTTTCGAACATTTCCCAATATTTTTTTTCACTATGTTCGGCCATGTACAGACACGTGAAATTTACAATTTTATTATATGTATAGATATAGATAGATAGCATGATTCAGTATTCACGCGCGATGGCTTATTATTAGCGTATTTCATGTATAACTTTGGTGTTTCTATACCGATTTCTATTAGTATTTTTTATGGAATAGTTAATTATGTTAACTTTTTTAATTAGGGATGACTGAGAGTGTTATAAACGTAAGAGTAGACAAATATAATCAGAAAGCTTCGAACTACTAAGCTATCGGGAGTTACACGTGATATTGTGAGTCAACCATAAAAGATAGACATATGCTGTCGTGGGATATTTTTTATATAATTTAAAGGAGAACATTTCCGTCATATATGATTTCTGTGTAGCTTTAACCATTACGGTTGCACACGCGACGAAAGCTTAAAAAATGGAGTAACTTCTCCCGTTTTCCTTCACTGCTCTGCTCCTATTGATTGTAGCGTGATGAAAAGTATACTATAACCTACCCAGGAGTATGAAAAATAATTGTACCAAGTTTCGTTAAAATCCGTCGAGTAGTTTTTGTTTCTATAACGGTTATACAGACAGACAGACAGACAGACAAAAATTTTACTGATTGCATTTTTGGCATCAGTATCGATCCCTAATCACCCCCTGATAGTTATTTTGGAAATATATTTCATGTACAGAATTGACCTCTCTACAGATTTATTATAAGTATAGATTTTTTAATATTTCTACTAATAAGTAAAGCTTTGGCACATGCACAAGCTTTTTTAAAAGTTTTTGAATAGTTTCTCACATACTGAATAAAGTTTTGATCAAAATTAAATTGTTTCATACCATATAACTCGTATAACTTAGCTCTACTTTTATAAATGCCGGTAGTTGCCCAATCACAAAAGCTAAGTTTAGAATTCTTATAAAAAGTTTTTGATTTAAATATATTATTGTATTCACTTTTGATTATATTAAACACTGAGGAGTAAAGATAGTTCGGATCAGAGTGGCTGAAATCTATACTGGTAATATTAGCAGAAACGTTAGAATTAAATTTTTCTAAGCGAGCCGTACTCATTGGCCTACATGTGATCTTATCTATTTTGGCCACTGTGTGTGAGGGAAAAGTGACTTTCTGCCCACAGTGATCTGATGTTAAATCACTCAATATTACCTCATTAAAATAACTACAGTTGCAGAATATATTATCTAAGCAAGTAGCAGAATGTGATGTAATTCTTGTTGGTTCATTAAATAAGTACACTAAATTAAATGATTTAAATAGGTTAACTAATCTGGTAGACAAAGATGATTGTTCAAGTAAATTTACATTGAAGTCGCCACACACTACTATATGCTTAATACCATAACTTACCCTTTTAAGCACATCTTCCATTACAGATTCAAATAAGTTAAAATCACTCAGTGGTGGTCGATATGCACAAACTATAATATATCTCTCCAGCTCCACACATGATAATTCTATAGTACGCTCAACAGACAGATGTACTATATCCTTGCGTTCCTTACATTTAACATTGTTGCATACAAATATCATAGACCCACCATGTATAGCCCTTTCTCTTATAAATGCACTAACCATACAATAATAACTATTATTAAATATCAGTTCATTAGTTTTCAACCAATGTTCAGTTAAGCAACAAATATCAACACTGTGCATTTTAAGGAACAATTCGAGTTCCTCTATTTTGCTGGATAAGCCTTGAATATTTTGGTGAACTACAGTTAGACCACCTGTGGGCTTGTCCATTGTCTGACTTACTAGTTTAAACTAGGAGTCTTAATAACATTCATAGTAGAACTGCTAACACTAAATGAATCCTGCAAAGTACTGTTTGTACCTAGGTCAGGGTGTAAATTAAATGCTAATAACTTAGCAAGTTGTCTTTTGTAGAATGTGGAAAGATACATTCTATCTTTCGTTAAAATAAAATTACGAATAAATTTATTCGTGTCAAAAAACAAAATATACTTACTATGTAAGTAAGTACTGTTATATAATAAAAGATTCAAGCTCTGTACATGCTTGTTTTGTAAATCAGATACTGACTGCGAATAAGGTAGACTACATAAAATAAACTTACAACCTACTTTTTCATGCATGTATGTAATAGTTTCTGTTAATTTAATTATGTCTCTCTTTGTGACTGAGAAGCTGTCACCATATAATACTATAACTGTTGACCTATTATCTAAGGTGGTATTATTTAATTTACTAATTAAATTACAAAAATTTGATCCTGTTGAACAATTATTTATGACCCTATACTTTGTGTGACCTATAATAAACCTGCTAAAATCTATACCTAATTGGTCAGAAAAAATCACAACTTTATTTTCTGTAAAATTCAGAGTATGCTGGTCAGATAACAATCTGCAGTCAGAGTCAGACTTACTGCATTTACTGCTCTGTAATTGCCGTGTATTGGTGTGAGTGTTGTGTTGACCGACAAACGGTGGTAGTGAGCAATTGTAGCATAGGTTGTTTTTAATCTGAGAGGTTAATTGTTGTGTTTCCTCTCTAGCTACTCTGGCTACCTCCTCATACTTGTTAATGAATACTTGAGTTTCTGTTTGGTGTTCAAGCATGAGAGTTGTTAGACGGGAGTGCAAGTTCGTTATTTGTGTGTTAAGCTCCTGTGTATGGCGGTCATACATTAACCTGCTGGCAATCATTTGATCTTTGCAGTTGTCCAAGTCTGACTGCAGTCTTTTATGTTCCTTTGTCAATTTAGAATTAATTTTAGATAAAGTTTTAACTTTTCCTAACTTATCACTTTGTTTTTTAATATTGCTTATTAATTTATTTAATTTTGAGTATTTTCTCTGTTTCTTGCGGCTAAGTAACTTAAGTTTCAAGTGCGACACCCACTTTACACCTAAGAGCTCACTATAGAGGTTCTGAGTCACGTTACTGTTTGTTGCCTGTATTGTGTGATTAAGGGAAACTATAGTCCTATGAGCTGCGTTCAGATCACGTTGTAATTCAGTATTGTGACTCAGAGACTCTGAAAACACTTCACTACAGTCACTAAAAGAGTTTATTTCCTGTTGAAGACGGCCACATTGTTCTTGAAGATCCATATTTTGTAAGTCCAGTTCTGTAAGTTGTTTCTTCAGTGCAGCTACCTTCTCATTTAGTCTCACAATTTCTACTTCACAGTCGCTGCGCTCTGACAGCAGTTGGGTGTTGTCCTCTTTGTATTTCTTCAATTCAAGTAGCGCTAATTTTAATTTATTTTCCATGTCCTTTGCTGTTGCCCTGCGAGTCATCATGTGTGTGCTCATTGTCAGATTAGTCCACTAGACTCCTGTAACACAATAAACAAAGCTAAGTACAAGAAAGAAAAAAGTTTAAACAATAAAAATGAGAAGGGGGTAGGTAGAATTTATATAAGATTACAGAATAAATGCAAAGAAAACTTGAAATACAAATTAATTCAACTATAGAATATAAGCAAGATATTAAAATGATAAAAATATAATATAAAGACTAAAAGAAACACAATAGTGAATTCACAATTCTAGTGGATTTTTAAGATTTTGGGTATGAGGTAGGTATGTACCTAATTCAAAACTTAGTACCTAAACTATTGAAGACTAACATCCAAAGTTTTATATCTAAATAGTATTACTATAGTGTTAGTTGCCTAATTGTACAGTAATTTTGTGTGTAAACGAGTGTGTGGGGCCAATTGTTTAGGTCTTCAATTCAGCTTCCACAATTTGTCAAGCGGAAAGAGATAAAAACTGGTGCCAGTGAGAGAATGACGAAGCTCATGCACAGATGAGACATGTATTTATGTGCTTGTGGAGTATTAGTTAATATCAAATAAGTCAAATACTCCCCAGGTTTTAAGATGAGCTTTTGAAAATTCATCCGTTGGCGGCAGTGATGATCGGCAAGTTTGTGCGTTCTCCAGGGACGACTCACTTTATACACTGATTAAGGCAATTCTTAATAATACTAGTCACTACTTTAAATATTAATAACTAATTAATTACAAAATAAAAGTTAATTTAATTTAAAGAAATACAAAATTTACGTCTGACGTTTACAGTGTTGCCAGACCGATCGATTATATATTAAAATTATTTATAGTCATATAATTTTAGTGTACCTAACTGTAACGTCTGATTTAATTAAAATTAGGTGTAATTTTGATATGTTACTGAATTTAATATTATTTATTATTTAATATTTGTACGAAGCAATGGCTAAACAATTGTCCATCTTGCATGCTTTTTGCCGTGTATACTCATGTTTTAACAAATAAAAATATCTTATCATCATGACAGTTATCAACTCATTTGAAACGCATAGTAGACATTGTTAATTGATTGTGAAAGTAGGTACTTAGACTGGCGCAGTACGAAACTTTTACTCGTCTTACAATTGGACCCTGTTAAGCAAAAAAGATCCAACCCACAATTTGTCGAAAATCGAGTTATATATACAGTAAGAATCTACAAATCGCATTTTATATACGCACAAAAGATCCAAGCAGTCTCATAACATTCACCAAACAAACCTCTATGTCACGAAATGTACCAACATACATTCAGCATTAAAAATAAAAAACAAAACAGAATCATGACTTTTGGACCTCAAAAAAAAAGGAATTTATTATTTTTTTAAACCCAAGAAGGTTGGATCCTTTCCGCAAAATATTTTTTTCTTTTAATCTTTAAAGTAAAGTAAACCAAGCACCCCGGATCCTTTATGCATAATTGTTTTGTTTAGTCTTACTGATTACACAGGGACCAAGTGGTTTGACACTTTATTGCGTAATATCAAATTTCAGATTTACTTTTAATCCTAATTGACCAACAAAATTTTTTGTTTTAACTATTTTTATAGACAATACTATTATTTCCGTTGAAATATAGTTTGAATTTTTTTATATATAATTAAATCGTTTTTGAACGTAATTAAGTTTTATACATCTGGTAACACAACACAGGTACCAATACCAGCTATAAAATTTCTTGCAAGTGGGTGAAATTTAATTATTACTTAGTTATCTGTTTGTCTGTCTGAAAACTGTTCACGCCTAAACGGCTGAACGGATCTTGATGAAATTTGGCAAGGGCGATGGTATCCTGGGGAAGGACAGAGGCTACTTCTTAGCGCGATAACCGACATCCGCGCGGGCGGAGCCATGAGCAAAAGGTAGTTATAATATAAAATAGAATATATTATATTATTATTCTTTTTTAAGTTAGCTTACAATATCGACTTCAAAGTATCTGTAATGGTATTGTCAAGGTTTTTAATAAATAAATAAATAATGAGTTTTGGTTGATTCAGGTACTCAATTAGGCAAGAAAAATAGTGTCGCAATAAAGGTAAAGAAAAATCTGATTTACAGTAGACAACAAACCCGAGTATCTTCATCAACGCCTCCCGCTTTTAAACCAATCACGCCTGAAAACTTTGCTGAAAGATCTTGCTATGAAACTGGTGAGCGTAGCATTAATGCTCGAGTAGACTTCCGTTTTACACCTACAAAAAGTTTAAAAAATGGTGAAATGCTTGCTGAAATTTTGAGCCCTCCTTTAAATGCACCCACGCCACTAACGGAAATAACAGCATCTAGCATTGAGGCACCATCCTTTTCACCGCTTACTCCTTTGGTACTAATTAACAACAACACAAATCCCGCATGTTTTCTACCGGCACTGACTACTCAGGTGTCATCTGTTCAAACTTTGGGCTCTCCATTAATGGCGTCCACACCGACTATGGCAGTGGAAATAACAGAATCTAACGTCGAACCTTCAGCTTCATCTCCGATTTCGTCAAACCCATCTCCCACTTTAGCTAAAAATATGCCTGAATATTTTCCACCATCGCCGATGCCTCAGATGTCACCTAAAACTAAAGAACTATTAAATATTTTAGAAGGCTATGAAGACTTTAGCAGTGATGATTCCGTACGGGATCCGGACTATCAAATCCACGAAATGAATAATACTAGCTCTAGTGAAAGGTCAGGCATGTCAACTTCTATCCTTACTACGCAAGTTCTCGTTGATCATTATGCTACAAATAAACAAGACCAAGACACTTTGACCACACAAAGAAATCACAACAACCGTGATTTAGCGACGCATCATGCAATATGTCTTGATGAGAGCTTTCAGGAAGAGTCGAATTCTGGTGCTAAAAAAGAAAACGTTACAAGTTGCAGTAGAGATCCTGAACAACAGCTGTTAGAGAAAGAAAAAACAAGTAATAAAGAAGGTAATGACGACAGCACTTCTACAGGAAATACAAGTGGAAGGCCTCGTAGAGGAAGAAAACGGAGGTTTGGGCAATTAACTAGGGAAGAGAGGAAACAAAATAAATATAAAAACCTACCCTACGTAAATTATCGCAAGAAACAGGTGGAGTCTAAATCATTTATAAATTTTGACTGTGGTTGCTCTAAAAAATGTGCTGCAAACATTTCTGTAGAAAATAGAGAAGCCGAATTTAATAAATTTTACGAATTGGGAACATATCATTCCCAAAATATGTATATCGTGGCTTGCGTGAAAGAACAACCTGTAAAACGCCCTTACATATCCCATAATATCTCAAAAAAAAAAGACATATTCGCGTCAATATTTTTTTGAAAGGTATTTTGGTATGTAGAAATATGTTTGTGAAGACTAGGTACCTTTTCAAGATTTTTAACTAAAACAAAGTCTTACGGACACTAACGCATTTTATTTGCTTTTACAATATATATTTAAGCCGACATTTCGGATACTATTCAGGTTCCTTTGTCGCTAGGAAAGTGTTCGAAACGTTGGGTTAAATAATAAAGTAAAAGTAAGCTAAAAATTATTCTTTTTTATATAATACCTTTAATAAATATTTTTATAACTTCATATATTTTTTATTTGGATCCCCCATGAAAATGTTACCGATGATTTTCTTTTTTGCATAAAAGATCCATGGGTAGTTTTTAAAGAAAATCAGGAAAACTATGGGCGCATAGCAAGTGGCATTACATTTAAAATAATGCTAATTTAATGTGTTACCATTGGTATCTTTCCATTTTTATATTCATAAGCCTGTTTGTTTTATATTCACTCCTAAATTTCAAATCGTATTTACTCAAAAGTAACATAATGTTGGTTGGATCTTGTCTGCTTAACAGGGTCCAATTACAATGTTAATGAAAATGGGTACAATAGTACATGTAGTGAAATCAGAAGGAAAATTATCTATTACAAGTTTACGAGTAACAGCTGATCAAATGAGAAGTAACAAAATTTTCGTACAAATTCCTCGGAACTCTACCAGACTTGCACTTGCAGGGGTGAAAACGTAGGCTACTGGTATTTAAAAAAATCCACAAACTACAGCTTTAATTTAATAAAACATTTTATTATATATTATTTGAAATGAAAGAAATGAAATAAAATTATAATGGTCTTTATTTCGGCAATTCAATATAGAGAAAGAAAAAAAAAACACATACACATACACATATTAAAATAGGACCCAGTTCAGCATACCTATATGCTAGACAGATGCCTGTCGCAAGTTTTCAACAGGGTCCTTGAGTACCTAAGTAATTTTACGAACAAAACTCTCTCTCTTATATTTGGATCGGTAAAACTCGAAGGAATCCGTCATCAATCTTGAAGGCTTAAACGAGCATCGCGCGGGATCTAAGTAATCAGTGCATGCCGTCGACTAAATGTCTTAGAATTACAATGTCGGTGATCCATCTTTAACACCTACCATCTGGTTATTTTGAAAAGTTCAATTCTCGCATTATACTAAACATGGGAGATTATAGGTTAAAGTTTAGAAACGTGCCGCGCCGATAGGGGGTAGAGGAGGGGCGGGGGAGGTGGAGAGGGGGGAAGTGATCATATCCCCCCCTTCCCTTCTTTCCGGAAACGCGTATTTTTTTTTTTATGAATTTTTGAAGTTTGGTATAAATGTCATTAATAATATGGATTTTGGAGGTTGCGGGAGAGGAACTTAAAATTTATGTTTCTGGCACTCGGCGGCCGCTGCCGCGGCACGCGCGCTTCGCGCGCTCGCCTCGTGCGTAGGGGGTCACAGTTCTAACCTAACCTAACCTAACGGAATCGACGATCGACAATAAACGAAAAAATAAGAAAAATAAAACAACGGAAACACATTCACGAAACCACAGATAGGAACGGAAAGGAATTGAATGAGAACACCATTATCTGTTTAACACCCAAAATGACAGTACATTACGTTTCGTATGTTGATTGTTGTTGATGTGAAAAAAGTGTTTATAAAATAATTTAGGATATTTTTTATCCAATGTGATGTATTTTACTATTAGTAAGGCATTAACTTCGTCAAAGGCATAATTCGTGAGTTTAGTGATGGTTTTTGACGTAAACAATTACGTTCCTAACCTTAAAAAAAATATTAACTTAAATTTTTAATACAAAAAAAAACGCGTCTCCTAAAAGAAAAAAATGTTGTGGGGGGTTCAGAAGAACCCCCAGAACCCCGTAGTGTCCTTGAAATCTTTCTAGCGATGCGGCACGTTTCTAAACTCAACCCAGATTATATGCTGATCTACTTTTTTTTTTAATATTTAAAGGTCTATTTCTAGTTATTTACGCCGCAATTAGAGTCATTTTATGCTTACTTAAATCATTGAAGTTTTTGTCAAACAAAGTCTTAACTACTATTAGATGAACAATGATGTAAAATCTCATTGCTAAGGAATGATTTAAGTGCCATTTCGCAAATTTGACATAATTGTAAGGAATTACATTTGCGCATGGTAATTTATTAAAACTCGGATTGATAATAATTATGTTTTTAGGTCTGAATAAATAAAAAAACCCACCTGCACAAAAAAGATGGAAACAAGATCCCCTACAGGCATTAATGAATCTCGATTAACTTGATGAAGTGCCTCCGACTCTTTATTTTGACATTTTACAGCCGCCATGTTTGTTTTTTTCAAACGTCACATATCGAAGAACACTTGGGCGATTAATACAATCTAACGACGTCTTAATTGTATAAATCCGTTGACTGGATTGTGAGATATCAGGTAATAAAGAATATAACATACATACATACAAGATACGCGCGAAAAATATAACCCATCCTTATTGTCGAGCATAATTTCAATACCTAATTGAAGAATAATTGAAGAATATATGTGATGAATTTTGAAAAATGTAGTACATTATGTATCAATAAATTTTTCTATCTGGTATTTTTTTACAGTCTGTTTAAAAAGGTTTAATGAAAGCTAATTCTTTCATTAAACCTCTTCTTCATTTTTTTATATATGTTAGGAAAACTTACAGCTAGCACACATAGATTATGACACCGTGGTAAATAAATTGAGGGCCATTTAAATTTTTCGCTGTTAGAATACTATGGAATACTAACTTAAATCGGTCTAATCCGCTAAGATAACAATAGGGTAATACAATGAAATACAAAAATAATAATAATAACTATAAGCATAACAATAGTTATTATTTAATTATTTAAAAAATATATTATTATCTTTAAAAAAAAGAAAAAGCAATGGAATTCTCATGCTTTTAAATTCAATATCCCATTTGATAGAAGTTTGACATCTTATCTTATCCAAAGACTATTAAAATAGGGGCTTACGTAGTTATTTTTGGATCTATGTATGTACATGAATTAAGTACACAAACATTGTCATATATACCTGCTGAACAGTAGTTTATATTTGCTATTGTTAGGCTCAGCTCACATCTGCTGAAACGATTTTAAGTAAGGTCGCCACCTTACTTAAAATCGTTTATTACGGATTTATTTGGATAACGTAATTGTTCCGCCGAACGGACAAAAAAAATTACGTTATCCCACGAAAAATATACCTATTATTTGTTTGTAAGGCCTGTAGACCTAATCAATAGACCTTGTGAAAGCACCTAACTCACAAGAGAATTGTCCCTAGATAATAATATTATTATTAATTTTTAACTCTGTGACACACAAGTACAAACTTATTACAAATTGTAGGTACCTATCTAAAGTAACGTGATATCATCAACACTCCTTTATGGTCGTCTCAATTTTCAAACTAGACAAATACCTTATGGCAACCAGAGAAATAAATAATTCTTTGGTAAAGAGTATAAAATAATTATCTCAGCTTCGAAACAAGTATTTTACCCCTTCAACATTTTTTTTAGGCCGTAAAAATGCCAGATGCTCTCCGAGCAGACCGTAAGGGTAGTGTATACCGTTGGCGGCGGCACTCAATGGCAATGCCAGGACGCGAATACCCTCGTGAGCCTACCCTAAGATCATTAGATAACAATAAAATTATTTGCAAATATTGCGTTGAACATTAGGTATACCAGAAACAAATATTAAAGAGTATTATCTTGAAAGATTTTATCAGTATTTGCTGTTTTTTTACGTCCATCTCCTTAGATGTAGCACACCGCTTTTTGCGTAGAATCTAAAACTTAGTTGCTCTATTAGAGAAATACATAAAAATGAGGGAAAAAGCAAAAATGGTGGAATACGAATACAATAAAGTTTCAAATTATGAAAACAAACAAGGTAAGTCAAAAGTGAAGTGAAATGAAGTTCAATGATTAGAAGTTCTATTAGAAACTGCTATTTTCTAATAGCAGTTTCTAGTAGCACAAATGAATTTGATCTTACAGTTATTTTTTTAAGGAACTGTAAAATTAGATAGTTAAATAATATTGATATGAAAAATGACATTGTTAAAACCTGTAAGAAAAAAAAAACGAAATGCAATGCATGTTTGAACTCTGTTTCGTAGTTTTTCTTTCACGTGCTCGCAGCACAGGTATGTAATGCTTTTTTTATGTTTATTTCAGTTGAAGAAGATACTCCAACTAAATATGGATACGGTGTTAGACATATACAACTAGCTTTATTTCTCCTGTGTCTCACAGTTAATATTGTTATACGAGGACATATGGGAGTAACAATTGTAGCAATGACTAGTCAAAATGAACATAATACAAACAATTCAAACCCAATCGCCCATTTAACAGAAGAAAATACAACACATCTTAAAAAAGTATATGGAGAAGAAAATGAGTTAATAGAAGATTTCACAATATCTGACAATAGCATTGAGGGTATAACTACAGATAATACGACTGAAATAAAACACAAGGTAAGAACATACTTATTAAAGCAAGACGTAGAATTTAGAAACATGTTTACAATATTTTTCGATTATTTAAGATATCTATTAGGTTAACACTTTTGCACTATAAAATAAGTCCAAGGAATTGAAACAAGCAAACAAGGAACAGATAAAACAAACGAAATAGAAAAAAAAACATACTATCAAAATATTTTTGATTTTAATTCAATATTTTCAGACATGGGACTGGCCAAAAACAATTCAAGAGATGGTTTTGAACTCTTTTTTTATCGGGTACATGACAATGATGTTTCCGATGGGTATGGTGTGCCAACGCTATGGGGGGAAGTTACCACTGCAGATCGCTCTCTTCGTGAACGGTATTGCATCTATTGCTACTCCATGGCTGACAATATGGGTAAGATGTTATGTCTGTGGAAGGCAATATGTTACGTCACTCCAACACAAAGGGAGTATCCTTCGACAAGGCGAGGTGATGGTGCCTGGTGGGCCGCTGCCCAACGGATATCGTTGGTAACTTGTATTTAATATAGCTAGCAGCTGTGAAAATTTCAATTTTGTGATTCAGGATTTGATGTGTGCTGTCAAGTGATAATTAATTTGTATATTATAAATGGGTCGGTACCACCACATATAATCGTCAACAATATTACCTTTAAGACCCGATGCTCCTGTCCATTGTCTATTGAATGCAATAGCTTTATGCAACCCTTCCAAGATTCTTTGATTATTTAATACTTATAGATATAAACGTGTCAGAATGAAGCTGTATTTTACTCACGCTATTTGTTAAAAGTAACAAGGAGAATGTAATCATTATGGCACCACATAATATAGATAGTTTAGATCTTCATACAGTTTACTATAAACGTTTCAGGGAGGCTGGAAGGGCTTATGTTGCAGTCGAGTTCTTCAGGGTCTTACCCAAGCAGGCACTTACCCTAGTATTCAAGGTTTACTTGCAAAATGGGTGCCAGCTGATGAACGGGCTACGATGGGCTGTTGCGTTCATACTGGTAGGACTTTACCTTCTATTAACATTAGCCATTTATGCCATTATTTACCTACTCGTTGGATTCAAGTGTTTGTTAACAATTCGTCAATTTATCTGTTCTCATAACAACATATCGTGTGACTCGGAATTTAGTTGCTCGAAACCTGTTAAGAAGTGGATCGTTCCTTTCAAATCTGGAGTCATTGTTCTTATTGGTTAAGTTAGACCTAGGATATAATCCTAAGTTAATGGCTAGTATAACTGCAGTGTTAACCTACAGAATATCTAGAATTTAGAAGGCAACCATTTTTATTCAATTTCCTCCGTTAGTTCATTTGGGAGAATTATGGATCGCACATTCTGTGCATTCACCTGCTTCAAGGTTATTTTCTTCGTATTTTTGACAAAAATTTGCGATGAACTGGTTAGCTGTGAAAGTAATGACATATCAGTTTGCTGCCATTTTCACATCTTCAAGTCACTGAAGCGAAGCACACATAGACATCGTTCATGTGCATGAATCGAAGACCACATCGGCGCACTTTGTTTAGAAGGTGTGCCACCGATGCCGTGCGTCAAGAGCGTTTTCTATGTAGGTGGTCTTCTATACTCTCCGTATTATGCGATTAACCTGTGTTGTCCATTTAGCATATTAGCAATGCTTGGTTAGCAAGGCAAAATCTTTTATTTCTTTTATTTGTTTCGGCTATGTTTACATAATAATTGACGTAATTTTAATCAGCTTTGTTTACAATAATTACGTTGCGTAAATGAGAAGTTCTGGTTAACGATAACACAGAAGTAGGTAAATATTATAGGTAATGATAATAATTTAACACTTTTATCAAAATAGCAAATATTTAGAGTGATTATACATTTGGCGTAAAGTTTTCGCACATTCAAAATGTCATGTCGACTTAAGATAAATATTGCGCACGCATGAAATTACGTTTTCAAAATTCAATACGTATCTCTAAAAACTGATCAACTGCGAGTGTGACTCGCGTATATAACGCCCACTCCACAGCCCACTCGCAGTTCGTCAGTTGGTCAGGGTTTCGTACAAACTTAGAGAAATAATTCGATCATCACGGGAATCTACCCACGGCCAGTGGTGGTATTTCCCTTTGGATTGTAGTTACTTACCATATCAAGCAAGATATATTTTTGTATCGGGCTACCTCTTAAAAATGTTAACCCTTCGCCTCTGCCCACGGCACTACGTCAATCAAGCTGCAAAAGGGCGACTCAACGGCCGTAGTTACACCCACATTGATAGTAATTAAAAATTACACAAACCATTTCGGGCCATGTGCGACTCACTAAGCTAGTAATTTAAAAAAAATAGTTGCCAAATTTCTCTATTATGTAGCAAATCATTTCAAAACAACTTAATTTTATTGATTTAAAAACCTTGATTTGCAGTTAGATTTCACTTATGTTATTTTATTAGCGAAACCTTTAACATAACATTTTAATATCAGTATTTTTTTCATTGACAATATAAGTCAACAGTTTAATTTTAGGGAATTGCCATGGCATGGCTGACTCAGATCGGTCGAAGTAGGGATAACATGCCTCTATTTACATTTTTAAAATTAAAACCTAATAATAAGTCAAAAACTCGTCAGTCGAGATTCTCGATTATGAATACAATATGAAATTTAACCAGACAACATCCAGCCGTTATCACAACCGAGATATCATGATGATGTTATTCTTGTATGGTTCAAAAGAATAGTTTAAAATAATGACTTCCTAATAAAAAGCCACAAAAACAAATATTTCGTAAAAATAAACACGCTTTCTTGCCATGAAATAACATTAAAATTTAAACTTGTTTTATTCCCACGAACAAGATTTTAGACTTAAACACACACGTATAAAAGACGATGTAATCAAACAACAGCCCATGAGCATCACCCAGCGACAGAATCCTGAAAACACACTGTTTCCAATAACACTACAAAAAAGAGGTCACAACTGATTTGAAAGAGGTGACTACTCAGGTCCAAAGAGCTAGGGATCTTCACTGATGGATTAAAAACAGAAGATTGAGTCGGAATCTTCTCAGATGATCTAAACATCAAAATATCCAGGAACGCTAAACACCGTCTACCAAGCGGAATGTGTAGGTATTACCTAAGCAGCACATGCAATAGAGGTAAGGAAAGTGACGGATATCCATATTTGTATACTCTCCGACAGTGCCTCAGTTCTTCAATCCTTAAAGAAAAATCAGATCCCGTCGATACTAGGACTAGAATGCCATAATGCCCTAGAACGTATTACGGTTGTAGATCGCAACACTGTGACACTACAATGGATTGAGGGACACAGTGAATCACCTGGAAACGATGCAGATGATGATTCGCCAGGAAGGGTTCTAACACGAAAGCCGTCGGACCCAAACCCATTGTACCCATTTGTTTTACTAATCCTTTAGGATCACATACAAACACAAACAGAGAAATGGTGAACTTCGACACCAGGGTGCAGGCAATCTGAACAGAGACAGCCAGCGACTGATGGCGGGGACCTTCACCGGACACTGCTCACTGAATAAAAATTGTGAAACTTTAGGTATCACTGACAGTCCTCTGTGCAGAGCTTGCATGGAGGCGGGGGAAACGAAGTACCCCACGAGTGCACCGACGTCGCCAGATCCGCAAGGAAACACTTGGAACACCAAGATCCCTTGCGGATATCCTAAGAAGATCGGGAAGACTGATCTGCTTCTGGAGGGAGGTGAGCTGGCTGGAATAACGGCCGTTATCGCTCACGTAAAGGACTAACTGCGGAAACCAAAACCTCTCACATACCGCGAAAACGCTGTCTGCCATGTTCATAATGTCATATCGGCAGAGACCAATTGAATTGGTGTTATGCGGCGTCAAATACAGTGTCAGCAATGCTATCTACGCTGGCTATAAGGCAACGTAACCATTTTTATATTTCATGACCACTACTTTCTATGCGCATTTTTTCCGCCAATATTAGTATGACTGAGATATTATTCGGAGATAGTACTGACAGATGACAGCAAATTGGTTTGCCTATATTACGTCACACGATAGCGGCTCATGTTTTATGTCACGTGATATACAGTTAAAAATACCAACTTTTAATTTATTAAAACAATCATGTTCATTTATGACTCGAAATCAGAATATTTATGTTTATTTCTACATACATTTTATTTTTCATCGAATCTATCCATTTTATATCGCGTCCTATGTGCCCGGTGTGCAGGATTTGATGGCTGCTTCGGATAATGCAATCAAAGTGGCCGTATTCTGGGTTACAAATTATTTTTTATTAGGTATGTGTACTAAATATTACGAGCACATAATAACCTGTGGTTTTAACCACACCTTTATATTGTGTTACTAATGGCTAATTTGTTGTCTTCTTCTACTATATTTTAAAAATAGAACGAAAATCAAAGACAAAACATTCTATAGTTAAAATTCTGTTAAATAGCATTCAATGCCAAGTTTAAACGCTGTTAGCAACGTATTATAAACATGTATTAATGTTACAGGACTAACTATAGGCACTGTGATTGCCTTTCAACTGGCTGGTTTCCTCGGAGCCAGTAAGTGGGGCTGGCCATCCACCTTCTATACCATTGGGGTCATTTGTCTTCTGACCTTTATTTTGCTCACCATATTTGGAGCTGCTACACCTATGGAACATAAAACCATTACTGACGAGGAAAGGAATTATATTATGGGAGCTGCTAATAATGGAAATAACAAGGTAATGTTTCAGGTAGTCTTTATTTTCTTAATAGACAGCTATTGCCTCTTTAATTATAGTACTTTCATACGCGCGGCAAGTAGCCCGGTAAGCAGTCCGGAAAAGAGTGTGGCAGGCATGCGTGTCAAACAAGCTGTTCTCAAATAGCCGAGCAGCACATTCACATCCTCCTGTTCGTACCTTTTGAATGGATTTTTGAACGGGTTGTGTAAATGCAGCTATATCTCATTCAGCATCAATTTCGATCGTCGATAGGTGAGATTAGATTAATAAAGTCGTTAATTAGTTCGTACCTACTCACTATTTTTTTTCATGGATAGTTGTCTCTAGACACAGTATCTGCTGCTTGTACTAAAGCATTAGCCTGGTTTCCATGCTCACAGGATTATGAAATTTCGACATTCAAAACGTTGGTACTCTTACAAAAATTTTTAAATAGTCGGTACTCTTTTGTGTGTTGCTTTCGCGTTTTACAAAAAAAACAATTGATTAACAGAAGCAGAAAACGCCTTGGAAGGCAATATTTACTTCGAGACCACTGTGGGGTACAATTATTACGCATTGTGGCAGTAACGTCGCCTTTGTGTTTTTTTTCAATCAAGTACCCACCTATATTCATCATACTCTTGATATTGATGTCAGAAATGTAAGTACCTACGTATTTTTTTAAACCTTATTTTATAAGTCTTTTTGTTCTTCTTTGAGCCGATTTGCGACTAACAAACTAATTTTATAAATAATTAAGTCTGACTGTTCCTCATTTAGGAGCTAGTTTGAGTTAATATATATATTTTTTATCGCGATAACCGACATTTACATGCGATAACAGTAGACACTAACCAGAATATAAAGGTTTATTTCCGTGCATCTTGGCCGCGCGCGGCTGAAGACATTCATCGGCCGCGCGCGTCTGTCGGAGACCTCGGAAACGGTGCCTTACATTCTCATACTTTGGCTATTGTCGCATCGGCCGTGCGCGACTGCTGCAATCGGCCGCGATGCACAGGAATAAACCTTTATATTCTGATTAGTGTCTAATTAAGTGGCCTTTAACGTTTCATCTTATTAAAAAAAAGGAGGAGATTCTCAATCACTATATGTTTTTTTACAACTTCAAATGTTTTCAGAGTGGTCTACTGTCATCGTTGCCTTACGTGGCGAGTTTCTTTACAATCCTTGGTTTTGGTTGGCTATCAGATTACTGTACTAACAAAAACATCGTTAGCAAAAACAATGCTAGAAGAATATCTAATTCCATTGGTAAGCATTTCATTTTGTTTGTAGATTTATATTATATATTAGCTGCTCTGCCTGGGTTTCGACGGGTGTAATATTTTAAGAATGATTTAAAAACAATATTTTATACAAACCTTGTTCTTAGAGTAATGAACACAATAAAAAATAGATTTCTCAAGTGCAATTCTGAAGTTATGTGCGTAAATACATTTCGAATATTCATTTTTAATAATACAGATAATAAAGCTAAAGAGTTTGTTAGTTTGGACAGGCTTATCTTCGAAGATAACAAGTTAGGCCCTTATTCACGATCTTTATACCGTGTACGGCAAGCCCATGCGGAGCAGTAAAAATCTTGTCGCTCATAAATGTATCAGAAATGTCCGCCGCGGGTTGATGCATTTCTAAGCGCAGCTCTCCATTTACCATTAAGACAAGATTTTGACAGTTCTGCATGGGCTTGTCGTGGATACGGCAAGAAGAAAGAGAGAAAAGAAAAAAAGATCATGAGCAAGGACCCTGATTTAGATTTGTATGGTCGGGTTAAGCTTAAGGAAGGATACAGATACTACAAAGAAACCTCAATCTATGACAGTAACTTTCGTAATTTTTTTTAGGAAATTTTGGATTGGTTGGTTGTCTATTGCTGACTTCTTACACTGACAATGCCGCCGTTGTGGTTACTTGCCTTGTCATTGCAATGGCTGCCGATATGGGAATAAATACTGGATGGATGGTATATTTATATTTTTACTTGCCCACATCATTTGCAAGTGTTTCTTCATTTTACGCTTTATTATTGTCATCATTGTTGTCTTGCTGACCAGAAATGTAAGATTTTTAAAAAGAAACATTGCCTAGAATTTAAAAATAGTAAAGGGACTAAGACACTTCCTTGCGGGTCCAATAAATTGCTGGCTTTAAAAACTATACATTATTATAATTATGCAAACAGGTTATAACACTTACTTATGTTTTATTTATATTGTTTGTTTATTAGGTAAATTACATTGATCTGGCACCGAACTTTGGCGGTACATTGACAGCAATTGGCAATACGCTGTCGAATGTCTTCGTAGTGTTGACTCCTATCGTGGTCTCATACGTGGTCACCGATATGGTATGTATATATAGATATGTCGTTAGATATTTTTTATTATTATTAGAGTCCGTATGATCGGCTACCCATTTCAAGGCTACCCACATATTCAACATACCACTACTTACTACTATTGTTTACCTTAAAATTGCTTCACGTTTCGACCAGGTTGCACCGGCCTCAGTGAGCTTGTGACCACGGCCGGTGCAACCTAGTCGAGCAATTTTAAGGTAAACAATGCGCGTTAATTCCCGTATAATAAATAGTTATAATCATGCAACGCGAAAGTTTAAATGTTAGTATACCACTACTATGATAAATATTTACGTATTTGTTCCCCCGAGGGTTTTAATGTTCCATTACAACGATTCAGGAGGCCTACTCAAATATAATGGAAAATGAAAATTGACAAATGATAGGTAAAATCCGAGCTTCTTGTGCTTACACGAAAATAAATTCGTAAACTAAGGTAATATAACTATGAAAGCTTTCAGTTTCTAGGCCTATAAAACACAAAAATAACCTAATGACGCCAAAATAAACGTTCAGAAAAACAATAATATATATATGAAGTATTGAAGAAGTAATAACAAAGCAATTTTGGTAAAGTAAATGCGGAGAGCTTCTATTTGTTGTTAATAATTGTTATTTTTTTAATTTCAGTCAGACGTGAGACAGTGGCGTATAATGTTTTTCATAACAGCAGGAGTTGGTATCGTTACTGGTGCTATCTTCGTTCTATTGCTATCTACAGATATTCAGCCCTGGAACTATCCCAGTTGGAATGGTAATAGATTTATATTAAACTAACCTTTGTCAGCGGCTCCGCCCGCGGTGTTTTTTGTTATCGCGATAAAAACTATTCTAAGTCGTTTCCAGGGAATCAAATAATCTCCTTACACAATTTTATCGAAATCATCAGTTCAGCGGTCTTAGCGTGAAACTTAACAAACAGACAGAGTTATAGTAATTTTTATAGGTATTTCTTGCCAATTACTTTACAAATACAATAATTATAATAATAATAATATAATAATAATAATAATTATTATTATTATTATGTATGTCGTTTCCATATCACGGGACTATGGAGTCCCGGTCATTTGGGAGGCGTGCGTGGGGCCGAAGCCAACACGTAGAGGCCCGTTAGACACTTTAATCTAAAGGCTATGTGATTAAATTGTTTTTTTCTTATAAATTACATTTTTAAATATATATATAAAAAATACATTTAAAAATATAAAAAATAGTGTCCCACCGGCATCGGGTACAGGGACCAAGCTACCGGTGGTTACGGCCCAAGAGAAAGGAACCTCCTCACAATGCGAGCCGTGTCCAGAAGTACTGCCTTATTATTATTATTATTATAATTGCATTTTTAAAAATTAAAAATATTTGAAGTCCAGACCCAGGAATCGAACAAACCACCTATCTGGACTACTGGACTATTAGGTAATGGACCACCTAACTGGGTGTTATTTATTTTTTGGGGTCTGGGTGTTATTTATCTATAATATATATGTATTTAAAAATAAATAACTATGTTTATCAGTTGTCTGGTTTCCATAGCACAAGCTCTGCTTAGTTTGGGATCAGATTTGATTGATGATTGATTTTGATTACAATTGGACTTCATTCGCGACAGACGTGTCTTTGTTAGCAATGCAATATTTTTAAATAATTAAGTTTACGTGTTAAATTGAAACTATACCGCGGCGTCAGTGAAATTAAGTGTGTCGCCAATGATTATCTACTATTTACATAGACAGCAATTATGAAACATCGTAACCATTATAGCTAAAATTGTGTTTTTGTGTTAGTGATGTCTAACCAGGAATTTAGCCCGTTTGGACGTAATCAAACAGCAATGAGCAGCCACCCGCCGACGCCAACTCGGCAAGGTCACTCTCGAGACGAAAAGCAAACTCTGCCCACGGAAGTAGTACCTACTTCGGAGATCCAGAGATGGATGGGGTCTATTGACACCCTTTTGAATAAAGTGTGTTCTATAGTCTCCGAGGGAAAAATGAACTCGGACCAGAAGCTCCGAGTCACTAATCTTTGTCGCAAGGTCACGAGTGGGACATCCCAGATGGCTGTTCTATATCAAGCGCTAAAACAAAAGACTATGCAAGCGCATGCGACCATTCAGCACCTAGAGGAACAGCTCGAAGTAGAAAATTCTCTTCGGCAGTTTAAAGAAGTCATTGAAAATAAGATAAATCTAGTACAAAACAATTCTTTTGCTGACATGGTAAAAAAAGGTGCCGATAGCTTTATTCGTCCTAATAACTGGAGCTCTGTGGCCATATATCCCAACGATAAGACGAAAACGAGTGATGACACTAAATCTCTCGTGCAAAAAATTATTTCACCCGAGGAACTGAAACTACGCATTCGTGGCCTGAAGAAAGTAAGGAATGGAGGCGTTCTTATTAGTAACGAGTGTAAAGGAGATATTGAAAAGTTAAAGAAGTCAGAGAAATTTGCTTGTTCCGGCCTGACTGTAGAAGAACCAATGAAACGCCGCCCTAGGATCGCTATCATAGGTGTCCCTGTAGCCCTCAGTGAAAAAGATGTTTATGATTGTTTATACGACCAAAACATTGCTGAAAAGTTTCCAACTGAAACACGCGAGTCCTTTTTGAAGACTATCAGATTGAGTCACAAATCTGGCAAGAAAAACTTCTTGACCTGTAACTATATATTAGAAGTTCCTGCCAATATTCGAAAAGCGCTCATCAATCAAGGACGTATTTTTATAAATTGGACGTCATGCCCTGTTAGAGACTTCACATTAGTCACCAGGTGTTTTAATTGCCAGCAGTTTGGACACGCAGCCAAGTTCTGCCGAGAATCCAGCCCGACTTGTAACCACTGCGGAAATCTGGGTCATTCCTCTAAGGAATGTAGTAACAGAGACTCTCCTCCGAATTGTGCGACGTGCAAACGTTTCAAACGAAAATGTGACCATCAAACTGGGGATGCAAACTGTCCAGCACGTAAACACGCAGAGGATAATTATATTAACTCAATTAACTATGAAACTGCATAACGCTTCATTAACATTTGTTTTAAATATCTTTATGTTTTGCTAGTTTGTAAATTATTGTAGTTAGTATTCACTAGTCTATATTACCTATATATTCATTAAAATTATCTATTTCTGACATAAATTTTGTAAGCAATATCAAAAAAAAATATGACTAACCTTGTAAGTGACATACTTATTCGTAACGTAAATTTTTGCCTATTCAAACGATGTGAAATATTTCTTATGTTATTTTATAAACGCTACATTAAGCAATAAATTGTACATAATAATAATATCACATATCAAGAGCAACTATAGTGAGCATACACAGACAATAAACTGCTAATTTTAAAATTATATTGTACTTTTTTGTAATATAATAGATTAGGTATAGTAATAGTACGTATACGTGTAAATATGACATTTTATTTTGTTCATTTTCTTTTCTGTTTGTGAAAATAGATAGATATTTGTATTAAGTGTTATAATAGAAACACAGGTTTATATTTAATCTACTCGAGATATGGCTATCTTGTAATTGATTAGGCTCACCTACTATTTGTAACTTAAAATATAGCTCAATATATTTTCTAATTTTCTTTTAAGGCTTAATACTTTTATTATATCATTAGGTTGTGGGTTCGATTCCCACTCAGGACAAACCTTTGTGTGAGCAACACAATAGTTTATTCTGTGTCTGGGTGTAATTTATTTATAATAAATATATATTTCGCCGTGTGGTGCCGGCTTAAGAATAGTACCACCCCATCTCTACCCGTGGGTGTCGTCAAGGCGACTAAGGGATTTCACCCCGGAGGACGGGCAGCAGCGTCCTCTGCGTACTTAAAGCCTTACTGCGATCGCCAACACGCTCGCCAAGCGTGGCGATTATGGCAATTACCCCCAGGATCTACATACTAGTAGGTTCTACTGGGGAGACCCGTGCCCAGCAGTGGGCCATCATATGGGTTGATATGTATGTATGTATGTATATATTTATAAACATATAATATACATATTAAGTATGTTTATCAGTTGTCTGGTTGCCATAGTACAGGCTCTGCCTAGTTTGGGATCAGATGACCGAGTGTGGGTTGTCGTAAGATGTTATTAGTTAGATGTTATTATATATTTACTGCCATTATATGCTTTTTTGTGTGTTTAAGTTTTTCTTAATAAATATTATTATTATTATTATTATTATTAGATAGCGTTGTGTGAGTTGTCCCAAGTTATTATTATTAAACTTACATTTTTAATATTAATTATAAAAAAATGAAATGCCATACTTACCTATCCATTATGTTTTTTACAGAATCGTGTGTTGAAGATCAGGAAAAAGAATTGCAGGACAAAAAGAAAAAAAGTTGTGATTTATCGTGATGTGATAATAATAAAATAAGTAAATTATTAAAATTAGTTTCACTAATATGGCTTATAACCTCACAATAATGCACAAGCCCAAGAATCACCAAGAATATCACATGCTGTACCTTCTATTGGCGCATCGTCAAAATCGGTGATGTCAAATCAGAGTTTTTTTTTTTTTTTTTTTAAAGATAACTTGCAATGTGGGATTGAGTCCCACATTACTAGCAATCTTGTTAACCCCTCCAGCTAAGCTCAAAGGCTTGTGTTAGGAGTGGGTTCACGTCGGTAGTATAATGGGTAGGATTCGAACCCGCGACCTCACGATTGCGAGACCGATGCCTTAGCCATTAGGCTAGTTGATTGTGGAGTAACAAACATCTATCCAGGTCTCTTCAAACATTTTGACAAAATTTTACTTAGCCGCCTGAATTTAGATATTGCCATTTGCGTCTGAGTTACTTACTCGCATACCTACACGAATTAGAGTTTGTTTGTTCAAATCCACATTCAGACAAGAAAAAAGCATATTACATGTGGGTCCCGTTAGGGTAAACAATAAACCTCTGTGTATTGGAATAAAGTCTCTTACTACAATACATCGGGGTCACCAATTGGCCTATTTATTTAATCCCAGCGCGTAGAGGTGAGGTGTGTAAAGGATAAAACGAGATGTTTTCCAGATAATCTATACTAATATTAAAACGCTGAAGAGTTTGTTTGAACGCGGTTATCTCAGGAACTACTGGTCCGAATTGAAAAAATATTTTTCTGTTGAGTAGCCCATTTATCGAGAAGGGCTATAGGCTATCACGCTACGACCAATAGGAGCGGAGGAGCAATACAAAATGTTGCAAAAACGTGAAAAATTGACGCATACGAAGTTGCGCGGGACAGCTAGTATTTTATATAACCATTAGGATTACGTACAAATTGTTCTAATAGCTAATTCATAAATGTCAAGAAACTACATAAAAGTAGGGCATAATAATACGACGTTACTTTAATTAGAGTCTCTTAGCTGGCAAAACATGTTTCAATAGCCGCGATCGACAGTACCTACTTCACTGCTTAGTTTATGCTTAGAAAGTCTGACTGCTCTACTTTTCTTCATAATTTAGTGCTTTTACGAGTATATCTGACCTATTTCGATGCATACAAACTCGATTTTCCGAGGTAACCGAAAGTACATGCACTTGTGTATTCAACCATGTTCGCGGGGATTTCGAACAAGCAACATTGCTTAATGTATGTAGCTTCCACGCGCAAAAGATTATTTTGAGATTATTCATACATAGTCTGGTAAGTACTTTCAATATGAATGAAAGCGTATCTCTAATATGAATGTTTAAAAATAAACGTGCACTCGCAAAAGAAGAAGATTCTAGCAATGAATGTGATTTTAAAATGAGTGGGTGTTATCTATAGTTTTTTTCTTCTCTTAGCACTACGAAGGAGGTTCAATTACGTCTGATAAATGAGTTTGTGTGTCCTTGAAACTTTACAGTTTTAACATCGCGAACAGGCAAATATGTTATTGAGACTTAAGTTTTTTGACATTTTTATTGTGTTGATGGCATGAAGTATTTTAGATAGAGAAGGGAAGAAATGTGACTGTGTGTAGGTATGTGGAAAGATATATAATACCGCAGTATCCTATCTATCTCTACTTGGCGAACGCGCAAACAGCATAGGAAAATACCCTAAAGTATAATTTGTAACACTAATCAAACAATCTGTAAACCAAAACCAGCTGTTTTTTTTCTGCACTTAGGGGCATGCGTAAGTAAAAAGAGACAAATAAAGTATTGCGACTTTATTTCTCTTTCTAGTCAAGAGAAAGAGTCTGACTGTTTGGATGATGTCTGCAATTAGGAATTTGACCACTAGCATTTCATACAAATTTGTACGGAGAGTGACGATTTTGTCATACTCGTATCTGAAAAGATGACTACGAATACTCATTGTATATACGTACACGAGGATAAACGATCGATATAGGTACTTGTACTTACGTTGGATCTTCAATAATTCCTCTGGTTCCTTGCATAACTAAACTACTAATACGTCATCAAATGTGTCAAAAATTCATCAGCATTGGTCGCCGTGGAAGTCCTGGACGTTCCCATCCAACTGCTCCCTGCTACCTTTATGGTTATGGGCCGTCCTGACTTGCGTTTTCTAGCTCGTGGTTGTCACTCAATAACCTTCCGTACCCATCTATTATCGGTTCTATGAGCAATGTGGCCTACCCATTGCCACTTAAGCTTACTAATACTCTGAGCTATATCCGTAACCTGAGTTCTACTGCGAATACCCTCATTACGGATTCTGTCGCACCGAGAAACTTCGAGCTTAGCTATTTCCATAGCATGTTGAGCGACTTTGAGTTTCTGCACCAGACCAACAGTTAGATACCACGTCTCGGTGCCGTATCTCATCTTTACTGGCAGTACACACGACTCGAAAACTTTGTCGTCAACAACTTCGGGGGTAAAGTTTTCAACATTGACCAGCATTGGCACTACATGGATGTTCTTCATAATTTTTGTCATTCCCATATTTATTTTTAAGCCAACCTACTGATAAAATGTATTGAGGTTACTGAGCATGTTGCTAAGCTTGTCCAGATATTCTGCCAAGATTACAATATCATCTGCAAATCGAAGGTGAGTATCTACTCGCCATTGTAGTTGATGCATGCCGCTCCTTTTCAAGACCTTAAAAGCATCCTCCAGTGCGGCCATGAACACTTTCAGAGAGATTACATCTCGCTGTCTCACTCCTCGTTAAACTGTACAGGATTTGTGGTCTGATCTTGTACTCAGACAGACAATACTTCAGCACTTGGATATGACTGAAGAGACAGCTCAGTTCAGTTCTCGATGGAATCAAAGGCTTTCTTGTAGTCCACATACTCCACGAATATAGGCTGATTATATTCATGAGGTTTCTGTATAATCTGGCGTAATGTTTGTATGTGTTATACTGTACTAAAATCTTTACGGAAACTGGCTTGTTCAGGTCGCTGGAAATCGTTAAATCTTTGTGCGAGACGATTCATAATGACTCTCAAAAAAACTTGAAGACATGGCTCAGAAGCGATATGTCGAAAATTTATCAATATTAATAGACATGTTCTTACTTACCCAAATGCAAGGTTATGTAACATGACGAAGTGTTATATTTCGTTCTTAGTAATTTACAACGTATTTTAATTACATAATTCTACCCCAACATATTATGAAACTTTATGACAATACATAAAGGAATATGAGTTGTAATAGGCCAGTATTCTTAATAAAATGTTAAGTAAAGAGGTGATGAAGCTACAAAGGGTCTAGCCTTTCATAATCCTGGTTATAACTCCATTTATTACAACTGGCAACACCGAGCGGCCATTATAGTAGCTTCTGCGGAATGTAAATTAAAAGTATAGGTTAATATAATATTCAGCCTTTTATTCTGTACTACGAATATAATATACATTAGAACTAGCTTTGTCGGTTATCGCGATGAAAACTATCCTGTGTCCTTCCCCGGGACTCAAACTATCTTCATATCAAATTTAATTTAAATCGGTTCAGTTTTTTGAGCGTGAAAGCGTAACAGACAGACAGAGCTACTTTCACATTTATAATATTAGTAGGTATAAATTATAAGAAACTAACTCACTCTTCACTTAGGCTTTTCGGCCAAGAAAACTCGCGGGCGTCCCCAAAACACCCGAAGTTTCATCACAATCTTATTGCATAGACGACCAACATACAAGCATTGATTTTTATTTACATAGATCACACAATACAGTGTGCCTTTCAGTATATGCGTCCTCTAATCCTTTCCACTGCGTTCTGTCTTCTACCGTAGAGATGGCAAGCGGAACAGCCGACAACTTCATTAGTTGTCGTCTGTTCCGCTTGCAGATGAGAAGACGACATAAGACTGACAGCTAGACATATCTGGGTCCTTAACCACGTTTTTTTTTCCGTTTTCGCGTCAAGCCCGTGCGAACTGGCGCCTGCGCGGTGCTCTCAAAGATATCCGACTCGCATTCACGTTGATGCATTTCTATGCGTAGCTCTCTATTTACTAATAAGACAGTTCGCACGGGCTTGCCGCAAAAACGGAAAAAGAGAAGGTGATTAAGGACACTGATTGCATAGACGACAAATACAATTATTGTTTTTTATTTATACAGCGTGATTTTTAATATACGAATAACCTCCCGCTGGTAGCTTCCTTACATTACCCCAATTAACTTTGGAATATTACGTTTGAAAAATACCATAAATATACCCTTAACCCCCCCACCACCTACTTTTGACACACGTCTATGAGACCCCGGAGTAATATTTTTTGTTCATATTTTTTGGTCAATTTCACAATTTTCTTCGGTCACACGGATTTTACATAGTCTGTAGGTAGTTGTGGCCATAACGTCAAGATTTGACGTTTTGGCCACAACCACATAGAGCGGTCTTTTTGAAACGAGAACTTGGCTAGGTGGTGCAGAACTATGCGTAGATTTGATTGCTACCCAAAAAGTTGTGGGTTTAATTTTCACATTGAACATCACATTTATAAATGGATACACTTTATTTCCCTTTCACATAAGTTGTTCGAAGTCTGGAAATAATTTAAGGATGTTTTGGAAGATCCTCTTATTAAAACTAGTCAAACTAGAAACAAGTACAGTTTGTATTCACGATACAGCTGAACTACTTACTATACGATAACTATCAACACCAGGGGTATCGCCCGCGAGTCACTGACACTAGTTGAAATATTTCCGAGATTATTGTGTATCATTCTGTCGAAGTTGCATCACCTTCAAAATAAAGCAAATACTGATTACATCGTATGACAAATGTATTTCACTAATATCGAAATTCATGTGAGAAGATAAATACCTACATTATAGTTTGTGCACGTTTTAGTAAAGATATAAGTTTTGTGATGTAATATTTTGAGGAATTGTTCGAACATTCCACCAGCTGAGTTTCGCCACTGTACTATATTGTCATCCTCATCACCTTAGCAATCCACTCAACGCGTTTCAAATGCCATCTTCTTCGTCCTGAGCAATCAACCGTCGCCAGTTGTATTAAAGAACCATTACGACCATAAAAAAAGCCTATTTTCTTCTAGAAGGATCGCAATGCACTTACCACGCCTCTGGTGTTGCAGATGTCCGTGCGTAACTATCATAACCATCAGATGAGTCGTTTCTTCGTTTGCCCATAAGAACAGTAATTTTAGGAAGTAATGTGACCAATTAAAAGTACAAGCCCTGTGGCGCGGGAAATTGTACAAATATTCAATTCACGGACACAGAGTACATCAAGACTCGGAACAACAATTTATGGATCACACAAAATGGTGCCCCTGTGTGAATCGAACCCAGGACCTCTTGCTCAGCAGTCATACACACTTCGCATTGAGCAGTCGCAATATTGAAAACAAAATGTTGATTGTATAACTTATTTTCATCCACTCCTTTTGAAGCAAAAAGGTGTTATACGTTATTCAAATGTTTGAAAACCTTAGTCAGTAATGAATCTAGCAATCTTGACAAATCCCAGTCAAGAATCTAGTGAACAAACACTAGACTATAACGCGTCTCTCTAAAATGAGCTAGCTCCACACAGAATACCGGAGAGTACAGAACACAATCTTTATAGAAAACGGTCTTGACCCACGCACACATAGAAATCGCTTAAGGACACAGAATCACAGAACACGTCAAACCAGTGATAGAGCGAGTCACTGACCTCTATAGTATAATATGCACATGTAGTACGCAGGACAGGGCGACAACAACAAGTACTTCGTTTGATTTTGACATTTGGAGAAGTCTATCTTGTGTAACAAGAATCAAATACCTTCTTTTTCTTCTTCTTCTTCTTTGTACAACTCAGACTACGTTATCTGATCCCAAACTAAGCAAAGTGTGTACTGTGGAAATCAGACAACTGATAAAAATACTTATATATTTCTAAATATATACTTTTATAGATAAATGGCACCCAGACACAGAATAAACCATCGTGCTCATCACACAAAGTTTCATCTCGGGTGGGGATCAAACCCATGACTTCTTCGTAGCAGTCGGATACAGTCCCACCGCGGCACAGAGGCAGTCTAAATGCAGACAAATGGAAGAATCAAATGGAATTTTTCTTTCTTTTCTTTTTCTTTAATTCTAGCTTGTGTAATAATCTATACAAATAAATAAAATTAAAGTGTCTGTTTCTAATCCTTTAACGATTTGTTCCTGATTCGTCATATTCCAAATTGGTCATCTTCCAAACACGACACTTTCCAAACTAGTCATATTCCAAACTAGTCATATATTAGATTCGTCATCTTCCAAATTTGTCATACAATGTACATTTGCCTGCACAAATTAATTCAATAAATCCTTTGTGGTAAATTTTATGATAAGAACCTATTTATATGAGTGTTACTTGTCTATCATGAAGTTAATGTCATTGTCACTTTATTATTTATATTGAGTGAATATAATTTTAATGAAATAAAAAGATGGCTTCTAATAATAGTACGCACGAAGAAATGCATTTTATCGCAAGTGAAAGAGGGAAAAAGTTACTTTTGAATTCTGGATACAAATACAGTCTACACAAAAAAAATAAAAATGGTACTGTTACATGGAGATGTACAAAAAGGGGTGAGTGTGCAACTTCCATTACTGTAAATGATAATAATGTCGTCATGAGGCAGCCTAACCATGTATGTAATCCGGAGTTTATGAAGTTAGAGGCTGACAAATGCTTTGATAATATGAAATTGGCAGTCACCAATAATTTCGCACCTATACCAAAAATATTCGAGAAAATTGAACAAGATTTTATAGAACTTAATGGAGAATCTTCTCTGTCGGAGCTACCGATATGGAAAAATAAAAAAAGTACTTTATACAATGTCAGAAACAGATTTCTTAATGTGCGAAAATGCACATATGATAAAGTAAGCGATGTTTTGATCCCAGAACAGCTATCCAAAGATTTTTTAATTTGTAGTGACGGACTTGACGATAAAATTTTAATATTTTCATCGCCCACTGCTTTGGACTTTCTATCAAAGACTGAACATTATTACGCTGATGGTACATTTAAGGTTGCGCCACCCCCTTTTAACCAACTCTATAGTCTTCATGCAAATTTGGAGTCAAGTGTTATAAATTCATATTTTGTACCACTCGTTTATGCGCTTTTACCAAGCAAAAGTGAAGAGATTTATCGGCGTTTATTTTTCTTTCTAAAAGAAAGGTTTGGTTTAAATATCACCAAGTTTAAGTGTGACTTTGAGTTAGCTGGTATAAACGGTTTTTTATCAGTATTTCCGAACGCAACAGTAACAGGATGTTATTTCCATTACCAAAAAGCCTTATGGAAAAAATCTAAGGATTGTGGAGCATTCGCTACTGAAGAAGGCAGATTTTATACAAAATTATGTGCAAAACTAGCTTTGTTACCTAAACAATACGTACCGGAGGCATACTTAGAAATATCTCACTCTGCCTCAGATTCAAACGAGATAAGGTTATTTCATAATTATTTTGTAAATTTTTGGATGCAAAAGATCACTAGCAATTTATTTTGTGTTGATGAAGATAATTTCCGCACAAATAATGCCGTAGAAGGTTGGAACAACAGAATTAACCATAGATTAAAGAAAAAAGGTTCATTGTATTTATTTGTAAAAAAGATGAGAGAAGAAGCACTACACCAGGATATAAGAATAAAAAATTTTTTTTTACATTCCAACCAAACGCACCGCCGACGAACTACAGAATTAAATAAATTTACAAAAGAAAAGGAGATAGTACAGGATTTTGTAGATAAAAAAATAACTGTTGTGGAGTGTCTGAGTAGGCTATGTGAAGTATAATTTTATTAATGATTTATTTTCTCTAAGGAGAATACTTGGTTATTTTATTGCAAAGAAAGTGTGTTTGCTTTTAACATAAATAGGTATATTTTAAATCTTAAAAAATGTTTTAACAAGAAATAAATTTAGTTACTTACATTATTGTTACTTTGGTTTTTATTAAAATTCAGTTTGACTGTACAATGACAAGTTTGGAAGATGACGAATCTAATATATGACTAGTTTGGAATATGACTAGTTTGGAAAGTGTCGTGTTTGGAAGATGACCAATTTGGAATATGACGAATCAGGAACAAATCGTCATAATTTCAGTTGTTTACAAAATGCAATGAAAGTATTATATGATAATATAACAAAAACACAATTATTATTTATTTGTCTGTCTGTCTGTCGATCTGTTACCGTAACGACTAGATGGATTTTGACGAGACTTTTACTGTCAGACAGCTGAGGATGTATGGAGTAACTTAGGCTTTTTATCATCATGCTTACGTTTAAAGGGAGAAAGCAGCACTGCAACTTCATGAATACGAAGTCAAGGGCACAGCTAGTTTGTGTTAAGTGGCAAAAAAGTTCACAGGACGGTATTTTTTTCAAAATTCAACATTTGAAATTGGTGTTATTTTTTACGGGGCAGCCAATCCAGTGTACAAGTACTGCAGTGGAGCGAGTGCTTCGCGATTCCGTGTCATAGCTGATCGTGATCAATAGCATAATGTGTAAGTGGTAAAATAGGCAGATCGCAAAATGTGCAGATCGCAAAAGGTGCTGGTCGCAAAATGTCCAAACGCAACGACTAGAGACAGATTACTATAAGGCTTGCGTTCTGCGCGTTCTGTGCTCTCTGCATTCTGTGGTTTATGTCTATCGTCTACAATGAACGGGCTTCAACATAGAGAGCTCTTGACACTCAAGATGAGTTAATTAAGACTGTTGACACCGAAGACGAACGATCTATGCCTTGTTTCATAAAGCGACTGTTGTTATTACTCCTACCTAGTGTCTTGTTCCTGTTGTTTAAATAACAAAGTGTTACAGACAGGTGTGGTTAATTCAATAACCTATTGCCCCAGTTTATTTTTCGTCGGAGTTCCGTTCATGTGTAAAAGCTGATCCTTCATATTATAATAATAATATAATATCTTGGGACAACTCACACAACGCTATCTGATCCCAAACTTAGCAGAGTTTGTACTATGGAAACCAGACAACTGATAAACATACTTATTAATTTTGAAATACTTACATATTATATATAATAAAACACCCAGACACAGAATAAAGCATCTTGCTTATCACACAAAGTTTTATCCTGGGTGGGAATCGAACCTTGGACATCCGGCTTAGCAGTCAGAGACACTAACCACTAGACCAATAGGTCAGCGAATTTTTAGGGTTTCGTAGGCAAAAAGGAAAAAAACGGAACCCTTATAGTTTCGTCATGTCCGTCTGTCTGCCTGTCTGTCTGTCCATCCGTATGTCACAGGAATTTTACTCAGAAACTTCTCAATGAATATTGATGAAATTTAGTGAAAAGGTGTGTTATAGTGGCCGCTACTTAGTTTATTAGCTAAATAATAAAAATACATATTTTTAGGGGAGCACTCCATACATGTAACAGAAGCAGTCTTTTTTTTTCGCCTAACATTTTCGTTTGGCACATCATTCGACAGCTCTTTCAAAAACCTTTTAAGGTTTCTAAAAAAATTTTTTGATTGAGTAAATATTTTTCGAAATAATCGCTTCGAAAGTTGCATAAATGTGTCCCTCCCCTCTTAACTTTTGAACCATGTGACCAAAAAATAAGAAAAAAATCACAAAAGCAGCGCTTAATAAATACTTTAAACTAAAATTATTTCGGACATGATCGAATATACCGTCATTGAGTTATAGCCGAAAAACTGCTTTTCTCAACAAAAGGGCTTAAGTGCCACGAACATACGCTCTTCTGCTTATGCAATTATTTAAGGCTGCGGAACCCTACACTGAGCATGATCCGACATGCTCTTGCCCGGTTATTTTAATCTCATCGGATGCTACATGAGAAAAGTAGAGGGGCTCGTAGTTGACATTAGGAAAACCGGATATATAGCCAATCTATGAGTTCTGGTTAGATTATAAACTGTGGAAGAAGTGATAAAATGACCATTGAGCTAATATAAGCCAATTAAAGCAGGCAAATCTAGTTGTTGTGAGTTTCCAATTGCTAGGGTTCCAATGTACTTCCAGATATCGGCAGAAGATTGGGAAAAAATGTTATCAAGAATATGTAGGCGTTTAGCGTTACGTATCATTAGATTACACCAATTCCTTGCAGCTTTGCAGCAGTTGGAATCAGTTCGGCTTTTACGTTCGAAAAGCCGGATCTTGACGTCGCATAGCAATCTGAATGCCCTTTGATATCCAGGGCGCAGGAGGCCTTTTAACTTTAATTATTCGAACCGGCGCGTGGACATTATAATTTAGTTATATGTAAGATAACATGACTTTATCTTCCACTGAATAGGTCATCGCTAAGTCCTCCCAATCAAGAGCTGAAGACTCTTCACGTAATTTATCTAGATCCAATCGTGCAAAACAACGCATATGCAATAGTTTAGGTCTAAGTTTGGAAGGGTTTAAAATCTATACTAATACTAGCTGACCCGCGCAACTTCGTCTGCGTAAATTTTCCCTTTTTTCTTTTTCTTCCTTTTTTTTTACAACATTTTTCATTGCAGCTTCGTTCCTATTGGTCGTAGCGTGATGTTATAACCTATAGCCTTCCCCGATAAATGGGCTATCCAACAATAAAATATTTTTTTCAGTGCAGCCCAGTAGTTCCTGAGATTATCGCATTCAAACAAACAAACAAACTCTTAGGGGTATGAAAAATAGATGTTGGCCGATTCTCATAGATACCGGATAAGCACAAAAAATTTCATCAAAATCGGTCAAGCCGTTTCGGAGGAGTATGGCAACGAAAACTGTGACACGAAATTTTATATATTAGATTATAAAGCTGAAGAGTTTGTTTGTTTGTTTGAACGCGGTAATCTCAGTAACTTCTAGTCCGAATTAAAAAAAATACCTTACTATTGGATAGCCTATTTATCGAGGATAGTGTTGCCCAAATGCAAGAACAAGACGAGACTTAGCCAGTCTTGGTCTTGGTCTTGCGCCAATACACCTGGTCTTGGTCTTGGTCTTGGTCTTGCGCTCCCAGTCTTGGTCTTGGTCTTGGTCTTGCAGCAAGAGTCTTGCAAGTCTTGCAATTACCTATTAGTCTATTACTATTTATTAAAGTTTACTTTAAATCTTAGAAAAACGTATTAGAATTGGAACATTGTGAGCTTGAATTAACATAGCCATAGTAAAGATCAAGCAGATTAATAAGTAACTGAAGATTTGATAAGAAATTCGAAAAATCAACTGACCTATATGTCGTTTTCCATGGAAGTAACTGTTTCTTAATAAACATTTATGATTTATAAGCTTACATTTGCTAAAACATGTAAAAAAACAAATTAATTACAATAACTTGACTGTATTTTAAAGAACAATACTTATCTGTCTAGAAAGAGATTGAACCCTCAACTTATAAGAAATTTAATAAAAGAGTTTACGATTTATCATTTATTTGAATAAAAAATAAAATACAACACAAATCAACAGCTTTATCATTAGGTTATGATACTTTATATAATTTTTTTTGACCAAGAATTAATACAAAGTAACCATCTGGCTGACTCATCACTTAACCTATTTCTATGTTTTCTAATTACTAATGATGCTTTAGAAAATAACCTCTCAGCAGGTACTGAAGTTGCAGGTATTGAGAGAAAATCACGGGCCATTTTCGATAAAATCGGATACTCTGTCTCATGCGTCCTCCACCAATCTAAAATGTCTTCCGAGCTGGCAGTTCTTGGTTTTCTCAGGTACTCCTCCAACTCGTCTATCACTAAGCCTTGAAGACAAGATCCAGATGACGTCGAGGGACATTCATAGAGTTTATCAAAGTCTATTACGTCTTCATCTTCATCACATACTTTATTTTCTTTTTCTCGTAATTCCAGAGATTTGTTCAGTGAGTGTAGACTTTTATATTCTTCATAAAGTTCATTGAACTTGCGCAGACTTTCTGTTTTAAGTTGCTTCCCCCACATTGTCAGGTCAAAAGTCTGAGCCTTATGCCTTGGGTCTAAAATTAAAGAAGTACAATAAATCCAGTTGCTCTTCTTGTAATGTTTAAGCATTTTGTCTCGAGCTGCTTGGAAAGCTAGAATGAGCCTTTCATCCACTTCAGATCGATTAGGTTTCTCATCTAACTGTTTTACCATGGATTCAATTTTATCTAGCAAGAGATTGAATGATACAATGACTAGCGGTAATGTAACATATTTGTCTCCACCAAGTTTTTTACTTAAAAGTTTAAAGTTTATTAGAAATTTATGTAATTTTTCGAGTACCTGCCATTCATTAGCTGTGATTTGAAAATCATTTAATTCGGTGACAGAACTGCACAATATGTCAATGCCCGCTCTCACTTTTAAACCAAATCCAATCATATCATGTGTGGAATTCCATCTCGTTGGACAGTCAAGAATGGCATTTAGATTTGATGGCACGCCAGCTGCTTCACAAGCAGACTGAAACTTCTTCTTCACTATCTCACTTCTTTTTATTTTACTGGAAATACTGCGTAACTTTGTTACAGATGTACGCGAGTCAGCAATATTTGGTGCAGATTCTTCATCTTCCTCATCCTCAGTTTCGTCTGCATAGTCTTCGTACTGCTGATCTTGCGCGTTAGTGTCAGACTCACAGTGTAATGCTAAGGTCTTTAATAAATCTTGTACACCAAGGTTTAAAATGTGAGCAAAGCACCGGAAATGTTGATTGTCTGAATCAAAGTGTGGCGGCAGCTGTTTGCCCAGTTCATACATGAATTTGGTATTTGCAGTTGCGTTGTCGACCGTGATACCTTGTATTTTATCAATTATGCCATATTCCAATAAACATTCATGGAAAATCGTTGCAATATCTTCCCCAGTATGTCGACCGCGTGATGGTATAAAATCAAGAACTACAGATTGATACTTCCATGCGTTGTCTATATAATGAATAGTAACCCCGTAGTAACTCCTACCAGCAATTGACGTCCACCCATCAATGGTAAAAGACATTTTAGATGATAATTGTTGAAGTCGTTCCTTGAGATTCAATTGGAGCTCTTCAAATCGCTCTTTGACTTTCCTTCTAAGTGTAGACCTTTTAGGAAACACCATATTAGGGCAAATACGTCGAAAATATACTTGTGTAGCTTCGTCATCGAAAAATGAGAAGGGAAGATATTTTTTCACCACCCAATCAACTGTAGCTGTCGTGATGTTGTCACTGCTGTTTTCCGACTGAAACAAAACAATAAATCTTGTGTTATTAGGTTTGAGCGTATAAGAGGAGGAGGTTTGTTGTTGTTAAATCGAGAAAATCGTTAAATTGATATTTGTTATATTAAGGTTGCACTGTACTGTAATTTACCAAAATAAAGTACTTAGTTGTTACTGGCCGATTAACTGAAAATATGGGTGTTTATAAAAAATATTTAAGACGATAATTACATACTTAATATGTCGCACCCCTAGATGAAAACTGTGAAAACACCACTAACTCAAAAATACTTACGTAAGTTAATGGCGTTTTTGAAAGTATCGCATGAATAGCTACGCGGAGTTAAAATTCTTTTAACTGTTAAAAAAATATTCTTACCTGTCCACTTCCAGCGGTTACTAAAAAGCTTGTGATATCTCCACTTAATTTTGGTTTAACAGGAAGAAATATTTCTGATTCCTTTTTGTGGAAAGATATTAGATGTTTCCTTAAGCCTGAAGTGTTTCTGTTTTTCATTTTTATTTCAATCTTTTTATGTTGGCACAATTTACAGAAGGCAGTTTGGGATGCATGAATTATTTCGAAAAACTCCTCAAATTTGCTTTTGGGTCTTTTAGATCTGTGACTCAAACTCTCGTTACTCGGACTAGAATAATTTGAATCTTCGTCACTCATATTAAATTGTACACGTGATACGTTTTTAGAAAACAACGAGAATTAGTAAAAACAATTATCAAGTTAGACTCGAAGCACAGCTCAATTGGAAATGACTGGAATTAAAATAATTCCTTTATTTATAGTACGTTTCCTTGCTTTACCGCGCCGCCTCGCCACGTGCCGGCTCTATGAAAAGGATGCCGCCGCAAATCAAACAATGCCGCGTGCGGCGTACAAACACACACTAAATATTACCTACTTGTACAGACGCGACGCGTGAATAAAATAGAATTAGTGCCAATCACTATTCTTTACATATAAGTGAATGTTTTGGCGTACATCTATACTAATATTATAAAGCTGAAGAGTTCGTTTGTATGTTTGATGACAGAAGTTTTAAAATAAATAAATAAGTCCTGAACGTCACTATACCTCCAAAGTTACTATTCCTCGTGGACGAAGTCGCGGGCACAGCTAGTAAATACTTACTCTCATCATCTCTCTCAGAGATATTCGGGCTGGTAAGTAATACAAAACTCTTATCGCAGGCTTTTTATTTTATTAGTAGGTAAGTACTGTGGCAGGTGCGTCGGAAACTCGACCGGCCACTCGCATAAAGCCTCATTAATTGTGAACTGTTTGTCTTGACGTTCCAAAACTATGAAATAATGACGAAGAAGAAGATCGAAAAACAATTGAGAGAATGGGACCAAGCGTCAAGACGAATGGTCAAGGAAAAGAATTAATATGTAAAGAAATCATATTACAAGTTATTCAATATATAATATCGTTCTGGGCTTAAGAAAGCGTTTGATTCCTCATCCTCGAGAGCAATAATCCCGGCTGCGCACCCCAAAGCCAGCAAGAGGTCCACGTCACATGGTGGAGGCGCCGAACTCTTCAGAGGAAGTCATTTAAAGAGCTAAGTCGTATTTCTATGTAAAGTTAATTAAAAATGAGTGCATTCACGGGATTGTATGAGTCCGTAGATGATTTTGTCAACCAATTCCAGATCATCTGTGTGATTAATAAAATCACTTCGGATGAGGAAAAAAAATTATTTGTGGCGGCGTATCTGGCTGGACCAGCGCTACACCTATACAAAGCAATCATAGAAGATTGTGATAGCTTCGAGAGCTTCATCACTGCATTAAAAGCAGAATTCCCAAACCGTACTAATTATACGGAAAAATTCTATGAAAGGATACAGGCGCCAGAGGAGAATATTGTTTCATTTTACTACGAGCTTTCAAATATAGCCAAAAAGGGAAAAATTGACGACAATACGTTCGTAAGGAGCTTTCCAAAGAAATGTAATAGTTTCTACAAATCAAAGCTCGCTGCAATTGTATGTGCTGATAAAAATATTTTAAAGGCCACAGTTTTACAATTACATTCAGTATATGATAAAGAGGCTGAAAGGGAAGTCAATCTTAAGGTTAAGGTTGAGAATGCGGTAGCAGTGAGGTCTGGGCAGCAAGGAGACTCCAACAGACCGACCAATAGTCCATTTCGGAGCAATCAATCGACTCCGTATAGTAATTACCGGTCCCCGTTGTCTCGGGTTCCGCCCAATGATTCACCAAGCGGTTCGTTAACACCAAGGCGGGAGTCAAATCCCCGCCAGTACTTTTTAAGGAGCAGAGAACCTCTGCCGATGCCGGTTCAATCAGCTGGTGATGCAGCGTCGTCGACAACGAGAGTAGGCGAGCATCACGTCGCAGCAATGAGTACGCAGCGGCGCTCAAACATAGAAGACGTCAAGAAGAATAATTATGGTCAGTCCGAACCAGTCATTTTAGTAGAATTAAGTTCAGGTGCTATTCCTGCTTTATTAGATAGTGGGGCTTCAGTGTCCTTGCTATCGAAGAAAGTAGCATTAATGAACAAAGTAACCTTAGATATATGTGATAATATTAATTTAAAAACGGCCGATGGTAAGATTGTACCAGTCGCAGGCAAAACATATATCAACGTTATAATTAATAATGTGGTGTATAACACACTTTTTTATGTGGTAATAGATGTCAGTTGGCCAGTGATTTTGGGTCAAGATTTCTTAATCAAAAATGGGGCATCCCTAGATTTTGTGAATAATAAAATAACATTGAGAAACTACAATGAAATATGTTTTGTTGCTAGACCAGGCAAAGTTTCTGTTATCGATACACAGGAAATAATGTCTGTTAATATTTTTAAACATAATCATTTATTTGTTAGTAATATTTGTGAGTCAAATAAGAATAACACTTGTATTCTTCCTGATTTAAATGTGTCAAAAGATAAAATGAATATTAATAAAAATCTGAGTACAGGTGATAATAATAAATTACATGACTTAGTGGAAGAATACAAGCCACAATTCTCATTTGGTAAGGTTAGGCCAGGTGGGTGCCGAAATAACCCAATTAAAATAAAAACTTCGAACGAGGTTCCTGTGAAAAAACCTTCATATCGGGTCTCACTTAAACAGAGTGAGATCAGTCGTCAACAAGTGAGTGAGTTAGTGAATGTTGGTAGCATTCGTCCTTCCTGTAATGATAGTTCCTCTTCAGTAGTTGTAGAACAGGATTCGGATTCGGATGCGGAGTTCGTGAGTCGAAATCCGTTAATAAGTCAAGATGATCACGTAGTCACTGACGGGTTACAAATATTTAGGATGAGATGTACAGAGAATAATGAGCAAATCTGCAAATTAGAAATAGACCCAGTAATAAGGGCTCAAATGAACGATAATTTTTGTTCATCTTTAAGAAATAAAATCATAGATGAAAACTTACAAAGATATAAAGGATTCTTTATACACAACGGCATGTTATATAAATTAAATACAAAAAATAATGTTATAAAAAGATTGCTGGTAGTTCCGGATGAACTGTTTCCAGTAATTATGCGTGAGATTCATGATGATCCATTATATGGAGGTCATTTAGGTTTGATGAAGACAGTAGAAAAATTTAATTCAAGATTCTGCTGTCCAAAGTCATATAAGAAAATAGAGAATTATATCAAAGCATGTAAAGTATGTCAAGAAGTGCGCACGTCAAATAGGGTGGCGCCGTTGCAACCGATTATTACAAACACGTTATTTGAAAAGGTAGAAGTGGATACAATAGGCCCGTTAAATAATGCGAATAGATATCGATATCTTAGTATTTAATTTTATGTAGTTGAGGATTTTTATTATATGAACATATGTTATAATTAAGTCATGATAAACATGAGTAGTTGATGAGAATTATTTTTTTAGGAGTAGGTGATGCCAGAAAAGAAGTGGCGACGTTGTTAATAGTCTGACGTGTAAACAGTTGTATATTTAGGGATGGTTAATGGTTTTAGATCTGATTCTAAAATGTTGTTTGTTTTTGCATGTACAACCACACGGCGAAGAAATGTCCTACAATGTTGATGCCATAGAGCACTAGGCAAACAAAAACGGGTGTATTATTGTTTTGAATTATAAATACAACTCTGTGATTAAGCAGACAGTTTTGCATTTGGTTCAATCGAACTTGGGAAGTTCGTTTGTGATTATTTTATCTAAATAATCAATAGATGTGATCAGATGGTCACCGATAGCTTGATTGACCAATTATTTAACTGATATAAGATTAATACTTAAAGATGAATTTTCTTCCAGTTACAACAAAGCAGGACTTTCACCCAATTTGTTGCCTGGGGTCAATTGGTGTTTAATGATTGATTTAATTTAGTTATACATAAGTTTAGCTAGGTAATGAATCTGATGCTGGTGCTTCTTTTAATGGCGTTTTTTGCCCAGCATCATCGTATAACTGTTATGTAAAGTGTTTGTTGACATAAATTTTGTTAGATTAGGTATAACAGTTACACGTTGTCTTTTGCATAGAGACAGATTAAGGGGGGTATTAAAAAAAAAAAATCTATATCGCCAGCATAGGTAAATGCACAGCTAGGTTTATATTTGTTGTTTTATATTATAAAAAAAAAAAAATTGACTTAGTAGTCAAATGTAAAGATTTTTTTTTTTTCATAAGGCGGCGGCGTGTGGCAGGTGCGTCGGAAACTCGACCGGCCACTCGCATAAAGCCTCATTAATTGTGAACTGTTTGTCTTGACGTTCCAAAACTATGAAATAATGACGAAGAAGAAGATCGAAAAACAATTGAGAGAATGGGACCAAGCGTCAAGACGAATGGTCAAGGAAAAGAATTAATATGTAAAGAAATCATATTACAAGTTATTCAATATATAATATCGTTCTGGGCTTAAGAAAGCGTTTGATTCCTCATCCTCGAGAGCAATAATCCCGGCTGCGCACCCCAAAGCCAGCAAGAGGTTCACGTCACAGTACCTACGCTTTTTATATTATTTTATTAGTTTTGTAGAATTTTTTTACACGTTTCAAGTATATTTAAAAGTGGCTACAATATTTATTAAACGGGTGATATTTGAACACTTTTTTGCTATTTTTTCTTGTAAAAACTTAAGAAATATAATGACTAAATGTACAATAATAGTACCTAAGTAATTAGTTTAAAACCATATAAGTAATCAATATTATAATATATACTTACTAGAATGAATTAATATGACATCTACTACCTATCCTTACCATTTTATCCTAATCATAATACTACTTGCGTGATCAGTATAATGTATTCATTTTCATTCTAAGCACTCTGAAACTTATTTATTCTTTGGAACACCTGTAGGTACTCTACTAGGAAATTATTTTGCATGAGTATACCTTCGCCCTATGGCGGCAATCAAATAGTGTCAAATGTTATGATTTCGGCGTGGCGGCAACGATTGTTTTAGATTTCAAAAGAAGCCGCCGGCGCGTGTATCATAACCATGTACTTCCGAAAAGCGGCAAATTTCTTTGAGAAGTAAGTACAAAACCTTTGATGCCGCATTATCAAAGTGCCGATGGTTAAAACATAACTATGCATGCACTCAGTTTGATTTTAATAGATATTTTTTTATTCGCTATGTTTATGGTATTAGTCGTAATGCGCATAGGTCCAGTTTTTCATATTCTTTGATACAGTTTTTTGCGTCTCATAGAATTCCTAAGCGTACCTACCTATACACCGAACTGTTACACCTAACTACTCAGTGAAATAGCGCTAAGTCCTAGCTGCAAGACGCAAGAGTCTTGCAGGCTATGTCTTGTTCTTGCTCAAGTCTTGCACGGTCAGTCTTGGTCTTGGTCTTGCTAAAAATACGCGGTCTTGTTCTTGGTCTTGGTCTTGCAAAAACGCAAGAACAAGACCAAGACTGCAAGACCAAGACTGAATTTGGGCAACACTAATCGAGGAAGGCTAGGCTATAGGCATATAACATCACGCTACGACCAATAGTAGCGGGGCAGCAATGAATAATTATGCAAAAACGGGGAAAATTTACGCAGACAAAATTGAGCGGGTCAGTTAATATAAGATAATAATATAAGGTCATGAAGAGAGAAACTGGGAGCAGAAAGTAGCCCATGAGTCAAAACAAGAGATAGAGATGAAGTAAGAATAATAACCAGATATTAATTCCATTTATGTTGTAATGAGTGGTTTGATTTTATTTCGTTATTTTCATGCCAGAACTCAATACAAACATTAAAGATAGCTTGATCTAATTATACCTTGCAATGTATTTGTTTTTCAACTTTGTATTTTATTTTACAATAATATGTTTACTTACTTATTAGACATGATGTGGCTTTCTATAATTGAGGGAGTACAAATCTAGAATGTGCTAAAACTAAAGGTTTTTGTGTTTTTTTTAGAAGGTCCAATAAGTAAATAAACGGAAAACTTAAAATCGGCGGTAGCCTAATGGCTAATGCATCGGTCTCGCAATCGTGAGGTCGCGGTTTCGAATCCTACCCATTAAACTGCCGACGTGAACCCACTACTAACACAAGTCTTTGAGCTTAGTTGGAGGGGTTAACAAGATTGCTAGTAATCTGGGACCCAATCCCTGTATAATACATCAGCGAGTGTCGACTTTACTAATCCTATTAAGCACTTTACTAACCATTACAGGTTTATCAAAAGTTAAAACACATTCCAATGAAGATAGGTAGAAATGTTACACAATTATTGAAGCAACAGCCATAGTAATCTATTTAAGTTCACTGTCAACATTTTGCACTAGTCAGAGCGAGCTGTAAGTAATAAAACGGTTCTATTAAATTGAATTCGTTGTAAGAAGATCTGAAGGGTCAAAGAATGCATTTGCCGGCCGGCGCCGCTCACAGTCGGGCTGTTAGAATGAAATAAGGACATTATCCAAGCCAAACCAGATTTACTTAAGCTTTCATTTGGCTGGAGGATTCTTTTCCTACGAAAAGAGAATAAAACTAAACGAAATTTTATTGGAAATTGAAAGTTTTAAAAGGAGAGAAAATCAGGGAGGATTTATTTTAATTGTATGAAGCTGCTTAACTAGTTCAGAAGTACTCTGTTGGTGATGGCGTTTTGATGGTTAAGTATTGAAGAAAAGTGTAGGTATTTAATTTATTTCTGACTTCTTCGTGTCTCTGTGGCGTGGTGGGAGTGTATCCGACTGCTACGCAAGAGGTCGTGGGTTCGATCCCCACCCAGGATAAAACTTTGTGTGATGAGCACGATGGTTTATTCTGTATTTGGGTGTTATTTATATATAAAATTAGCTGTGCCCTGCGGTGTTACCCGCGTTTATTAGCCTATGTGTTAGTCCAGGGCGTCAGCTAACACCATACCAAATTTTATTAAAATCGCTCCAGCCGTTTAGACGTCAAGAAGTAACAAACATACACACTCACACACTCACAAACTTTCGCTGTTAAAATATTAGTGTGATATGTTTAAATAGAAATATATAAGTATGTTTATCAGTTGTCTGATTTTTATAGTACAAGCTCTGCTTAGTTTGGGATCAGATAGCATTGTGTGAGTTGTCCCAAGATATTATTATTATTATTTCGTACTTCTAAAGTGGTCTACAGGCCAGTGCAATAGCTATTAGCATAATGTGGTACCTAGTTAGCGATTATGCATTTATTCACCGTGAATCTGTAGTCGCCTTGGAGCCAAAAATATTGAACTTTATATCAATAACCTAGACTATAAAAGCATCAGTTATAAAATATTAACTTCTTTTTATATAAAAAATTAAATTAATGTCGTTTGCGGAAAATATATGAGCAATTGTGGTAACGCTATTTAACGTTAATCACTACATAGAGTCGTTTTCGCTGTCCCTATATCCTTATGTATGCTTAAATCTTTAAAACTACGCAACGGATTTTGATGCGGTTTTTTTATTAAATAGAGTGATTGAAGAAAAAGGTTTATATCTATAAACATCTATTAAATAGTGGAGAAATAAGGAGCGGAGCAGCAATAAGAAATGTTGCAAAAACGGGGAAAATTTACGCAGACGAAGTTGCGCGGGTTAGCTAGTAATTTATAAAACTGATATTTTTTATGGACTCGGTTATTCTTTCTTTTTTCTTTTCTTTTCAAAAAAGACAACTCCCGCAGTAGGGTACAAGCCCTGTATCACGAGGGACTTTTCAAACATACAAGTCACGTACACAAATTACACCCAGACCCGGAACAACAATTTGTGGATCACACAAAGTGGTACCGTGTCCCGTGTGGGAATTGAACCCACGACTTCTTGCGTAGCAGTCGGACACACTCCCACCGCGCCACAGAGGCAGTCAATTCAATTGATATGGAGTTTAAAATTTTCGGCTACAAGACAACTTTTTTTTCGTAAAGTTCATAGTGACTGTACGAATAATGTTTGGTATATATCCTATTATAGCCCAATAAAGCCACATAAATTAGATCACTAGTATACTATAACGGGTATACTAGTGATCTAATTTATTTATGTAATTATCGGGATAATACAGTTTGCATCAGTCCTTTGACATGGTGTATAGTATATTAGTCGCAGCACCTTACCTCCATATCAAGTTTACATTCAAACACTGAAGTAATTTTTATAGGCATTTCTTGCCAATTACTTTACATAGTCCAGACAGGTGGTTTGCTTCTGGCCCCGGTTTGGCTACGGAAGTCTCGGGTTCGATTCCTGAGTCTGGATTTCAAATTTTTCTATCTTTCAAAAATGCATTTATTGTATTCAAACATTGTTAAATTGGCAATTTGAAAAGAGTGGCCGCGAGTTTTTACTGCCAGGTTCTTTTCTCCGGCTTGACCTATTGTTTGCGAACTTGGCATTACATGTACATGTAGAATCCCGACGTATCACAAGAGTTGTTTTGCATCCTAAGTGAATAAAGAATTTTGTTTTTGTTTTTTTAATTTTTTGGATAAAAAGGTATCGTCGTCGTCCTTTAAATATTTTACGAGGGTGATTTTGTAAAAAAAAATACTAAGGATCTATTCAAGCAACCATTGAACGACTTTGAGTGTGGCAGTAATTCCTGATAAATAGCTAATAAAAAATATTTTTCAGGTGATTTTTGACTGGCCTAGTGGTTTGTGACCCTGACAGCTGACCCAGAGGTCGTGGGTTCGATCCCCACTCTGAATAAAACTTTGTGTGATGAGAGAGGTTTATTCAGCGTCAGGGTACATCCTGACAAAGAATAAACCATCATGTCAACGTCATCTTATGCCAAACTTAATATATTTATACACATAGTAATAAATATATCTATACTTAGGTATAATAAATCTGTAGAGAGGTCAATTCTGTACATGAAATATATTTCCAAAATAACTATCAGGGGGTGATTAGGGATCGATACTGATGCCAAAAATGCAATCAGTAAAATTTTTGTCTGTCTGTCTGTCTGTCTGTATAACCGTTCTAGAAACAAAAACTACTCGACGGATTTTAACGAAACTTGGTACAATTATTTTTCATACTCCTGAGTAGGTTATAGTATACTTTTCATCACGCTACAATCAATAGGAGCAGAGCAGTGAAGGAAAACGGGAGAAGTTACTCCATTTTTTAAGCTTTCGTCGCGTGTGCAACCGTAATGGTTAATGCTACACAGAAATCATGTATGACTGAAATGTTCTCCTTAAAATTATATAAAAAATATCCCACGACAGCATATGTCTATCTTTTATGGTTGACTCACAATATCACGTATAACTCCCGATAGCTTAGTAGTTCGAAGCTTTCTGATTATATTTGTCTACTCTTACGTTTATAACACTCTCAGTCATCCCTAATTAAAAAAGTTAACATAATTAACTATTCCATAAAAAATACTAATAGAAATCGGTATAGAAACACCAAAGTTATACATGAAATACGCTAATAATAAGCCATCGCGCGTGAATACTGAATCATGCTATCTATCTATATCTATACATATAATAAAATTGTAAATTTCACGTGTCTGTACATGGCCGAACATAGTAAGAAAAAATATTGGGAAATGTTCGAAAAGAGTATTTAAACACATTACTACATTTTTAGAAATGTCTGTCTGTCTGTTTGTTTGGACACGCATCACGCAATAACCATTGGACAGATTCGGTTGAAATTTTGTATGTGTATTCTAATAAGTCTGGATTAACATATAGGCTATAATTTATCACGCTATTTCCCATAGGAGCTAAGCATTGACGGATAATGTCTGTAGCTATTTATCGTTATAAAACAATAACTACTTGACGGATCTTCATGAAAATTGTGTTTTATTGTAAATACTATAGGTCATTACTTGCACTATAAATCATTATGCTATCGTCTATGGGGAGTGAGCAGCAACGTATGTTTTGTCGAACCATTATGGTTTTTCACAATTTTTTCCACAATAAGACATTATTTACAATTGTAACCCATGGAAACAATAACTTCACGCTAAAACTATTAGGAGCTAAACACAACATTTTCAATTTTCTTAAGATCAGCTATTTTAACCGTGTTTGCATCAGCTGAGGTGGTCTATTGGCACAAGTAGCGGTATTAAACGAGCGAGGGCGGAGGATCGACTCCCTAATTGCGAGTCTCTTTTTGTGTTGTGTTAAAATTATTTTTATTCTTTTTTTTAAGTATTTTTCTAAATGTATACTTATTTATACAAACTTTTTTTTTCGACTTTAACATGTTTACTTTGTTTAACAAATTTTCATATTAATAATTACTTCCAATAGGCACCTTTAACATTGTTTTGCATGAATAGTGATTATGTTATAAATGTAGAAATGAAAAACAATATTACATTACAAATAAACAGTAATTACTTGATATTTTCTAGAATTTATAAATGTTAATTGCTTAAAAAAAATGAAAGATTAAGTCCGCGTTACATCAAAATAAAACACGTGGCGCCATCTGTGATTCGATTTCTTCTGAGTGCCAAAATTGCTTACCTACAATGTTAATAAACTTTCGCGATTTGTACACATTATGAAAATATATGTATTACGGGTCTTGATCGCGTGAATAATTTAAGGTTAAATACCTTGCTTACCTACGTTTAATATGCATGATAGTTTAATATAAAATGATCAAGTATAAAAATAAACTTATCCAGTTTTGAAAATAGATGGCGTTTAAATACAAATTAAAAAGAGTCAGGAAAATTGATTTAAAAAAAAACTGAAATTCTTACGTAGATGGATATGAATATTATGATGATCTTAATTTGCGACAGGTTGACACACCTATTTTTAAATTCACCAATGTAGACATTATAAAATAATATTTTAATCTTCTAAAGTGAGTGAAAAAAAATATTGAAATAAGTTTAGAAAAAGTATTTAAACACAAAAAAAGATATCTTTTTTTTTTTTTTTTTTTTTATAGATGGGAAATCATCATATGACTTCTCCCGCTGTGGGCACGAGCGGGAGGGCGTGTCAGACTCCTACTGACTAAAACCCATCTGTGTTCCTTCTTTCGCCCTGGTGTTCCGGGAGCACGGTAACTCTTTCGAACGATCCCGCACTCCCGGTGGGCGCTGGCCCAATGGGGCCCCGTCACTTGCTGACACCTCTTTTGCGCGCGTTAAGCGCGCGTGGAACATTAGCGCGCCGTCGACCCGGCCTAGTCCTAAGCTGGACGGCAAGCTACCCACTGCTCGTCGTCCTCAGGCCTGCGCCTAGGGTGGCCGGATGTCGTCCCTTGTCACCCGTCGCCCGGGCCGTATCGCGGGGCGGCCGGGGCGTGAGGACCGTCTGTCTCTCACGCGTTCCGCCATCTCCTTTTGCAGCATCACCTCCTCGCAAAAGGAGACGACTGCCTCCCATTCCCTCTCACTCCGCAGCATGGCTCGAATGAGCCCCGGACGCGAGAGGTCACCACCGCCGATTGCTACAACAAGGGCAAGTCGCTGCTCGGCCCAAGCGGGGCACACCTCCACCGTATGCTCCACCGTGTCCTCCGGCCGGTCACCGCAATGGTGACACCCAGGAGTTTCCTCCCGCTTAATGCGATGCAGGTACCTCCCGAAACTCCCGTGTCCGGTGAGTACCTGCGTCAGGCGGTAGGTGAGGACGCCATGGCGCCTCTCCAGCCACTCCTCAAAGAGAGGACTTACCGCCGCTATCGCGGAGTGGCCTGCTTGTGGCTGCGACAGTCGTTCTCTCCACGACGCCATGAGATCGAGGCGGAGCTCCCTCCGACGTGCAGCAATTTGTCGCGGCAGCGGAGTTTCGCCCCAGTGTAGCGCCTCCTCTCGCCACTCGTAAGCGAGTGCGAGGGCTATCGCCTCCAGATCCCACGGCGCCATTCCGGCGAGGAGGCAAGCCGCCTCGCGGGAGATCGTGCGATATCCCCGGATGACCCTGTTGGCTGTCACCTTTTGGGGCGCATTCAGGAAGTGGGCGGCTCGTCGCCCCAAAGAACGTACCCAAACTGGAGCCCCATATAGGGCCATCGACCGCACGATCCCCGCGTATAGCCTTCGGCAGGGGGCGTTTGGACCCCTCAAATTTGGAAGGAGCCGTTTTAACGCGGCCCCAGCCCGTTCCAATTTGGGAGCCAAACGTCGGAAATGCTCTACGAAGTTCCACCGGCTGTCGAGGACGAGTCCCAGGTACTTCATCGTCAACTCGACGCCGATGTGAACCCCCCCTACTGCCACCTGGAAACCCGGGGGTGGCCCGTTCCGTCGGCCATAAAAACACATGGCCTCGGACTTGTGCAGAGCCACCTCAAGACCCAGTCGCCGAATTCGGTTAATGACCGTCGCAACCCCGCATGATATCGCGGCGGTCGCCGCTGGGTACGACCTCCCCTGTGCCAGGACCAGCGTGTCGTCGGCGTAGCACACTACGCTGACACAGCTGGGGAGGTCAGCACGCAGAACCCAGTCGTAGCCGATGTTCCACAGGAGCGGTCCCAGAACCGAACCCTGTGGAACACCGCACGACATCTCTCGCCGGTTCCAGACCCCGTTAGGACCGGGGTAGATGACGGCCCTGTCCGTGAGATAGGCCCCGACCACGCGACGGAGGTAGATCGGCACCCGGAAATACCGGAGTGCCTCCTCAATGCAACTCCAGGGCAAGGTGTTGAAGGCATTGGCAATGTCTAGAGACACCGCCAAGACGACCCTACCCCGGGACACCGCATCCCCCGTCGTAAGAGCACGGACGCGCATGATGGCATCGACCGTGGAGCGCCGCTTGCGAAAGCCGAACTGCATCTCCGATAGGTTCGGTCCAGCCCCTGACAGGTGCGCGACGAGGCGGTCTGAAATTACTCTCTCAAAGAGCTTGCCCACCTCATCAAGCAGCACTATGGGCCGGTATGCCGACGGAGAGTCCGTAGGGCGTCCTAGCTTCCGTATCAGGACCAGCTTCCCCGTTTTCCAGAGAAGCGGGAACTGGCCCCTCTCCAGGCAGGCGCTCATAAGCCCCCTCAGTCGAGGTCCGAGGGCTTCTAAGGCCAGGACCAAGGCTTTTCCAGGAATGCCATCGGGTCCTGGGGCGGTATTCTTGGCCTTCAGCCTACCTACCGCCGCCCTCAAGTCAACCCCAGTCACTTCTGGAGCGTCGTCGTCGTTCGAGTGGTCCGCTATGGGGAAAAAAAGATATCTGAGTATATCTTTTAGAAACGTTTGAATGTTGTTTGTTTGTTTAAACACGCATCACAGTACCGCGGGAATGCAATGTTTTAAAACTATTTTGCCCCCGCAAAATAGTTTTAAAACATTGCATTCCCGCGGTACAAACACGGACACAAAGTAGGTGTACTTTAGACTCGGAAAAGATCGCTCGGGCAGGACATAACCTGCGATCATAGGGAATCTGTGAGAGTTTTTTCCATCATACCTTTATTACTTATGTATAAATTATCTTGAAGGAGCGGCTAGGTACCTCCGATTAAAAGGTCCGATTTAAAAGTGTCGGAGCCGAAGTTGGAGTCGGAGGTTTAAAATCAATCGGAATTTTCGACCTATCGGAGTCAGAATCGAAGCTCCTTAACTCAAAATTTCGCACGAGTAATTGGGCGGTTTCGAGCTTCATTTAACTCGAAACCGCCCCAGTACTCGCGTGGTGGGGGAATTTTTCAATATTAATAGTATTTGATGTGATGCAAATCACTTTTTTGTCGAGGTGTGGTCGTGGGAATTTTAATAATTTGTCTTCTAACCGTCTGGCGCCATAAACTTTGTCGCCCTTCATTTTGCTGCACTGGGCATTTGCTTGGCTTGCCCTGCCATATGTTGGGCCCTGATTAAAGCTAGGCCCAAATATCCATAGATGCCACAGAGCATTGTGGAGCATGTTTACAATATGTTTTACACAGAAGTTGAATTGTAATATAAACTACCTTAATATAAACCCAACTTCCACGCGAACGAAGTCGCGGGCACAGCTAGTATTATAATAATACAATAATTGCATTTGAAAGAAATAGTCGACCCATGACCGCGATCGGTGCAATTCGATCGAAACGTCGGGTAAATAAAAGGTTCGTACCTTTAAATAATTCACGCGATTAAGTCCCGAAATATATCTAGTATGTATAAAAATCGCGAAAGTTTAAAAATAGAAATATTTGAAGTTCAGATCCAGGAATCGAACCCGAGACTTCCGATCGCTTTACCGGAGCGCGAAAGCCTAACCATACGTATTTAGAATCTATACCAATATTATAAAGCTGAAGAGTTTGTTTGTTTGTTTGAACGCGATGATCTCAGGAACTACTAGTCCGAATTGAAAAATTATTTTACTGTTGGATAGCCCATTTATCGAGGAGGTTAAGGGCTGTAACATCACGCTACGACTCAGTCAGCTAGTAGAAATATAATAAGTATGTGTATCAGTTGTCTGGTTGCCAAAGTACAGGCTCTGCCTAGTTCGTCATAAGACGGTGTTGTGTGAGTTGTTCCTAGCATGATAATTAGAAATGTTGTTTTCTGCATTCCTTTTCCTATTGCACTAGTAAATTAGTTGATAAATAGTATTTATATTGCCCCAAATAAGTATGCATCATGTTGACAAGTATACTATAATATTCTAGAAATCTAGAACATAATATTGTGTTTATTATTTATTTATCTGCAAAACAACGTTTGGGTCAAACGTTCATTGATTACGACACGTATATAAGTCATCAGACTCTCTCGCTAAATATACATTTACGGAATTACTGCTCTTGTAAATACAGTGATATATATTTTAAATAAAATAAAATGGCTTTCAAAGTGAGTATTGAATAATATATACTAATATTATAAATGGATGGATGGATGTTTGTCGTTCAATCATTTTAGAATAGCTAAACGGATTTGAATGACATTTAGCACATAGACAGGTTATAGTATCTCGGAAAATGTACTTTCCCCTCGTTCGATTGTTTTATTTTTAATTTACATGAAAACAAAGTCGCTGGCAACAGATAGTATCATAATCCGTTTATCAGATCAGTTTGTTGATTGCCATAGTACAGACTCTACCCAGTTTGGGTTCAGATGACGTTATGTGAGTTGTGCCAAGATGTGTGTGTGCCTTAATTTATCATTAAGTTTGACCGATCTGTTGGTCTAGTGATTCTTACTGCTAAGCCCAGAGGTTGTGGGTTCGATTCCAACGATAAATCTTTGTGTGATGAGTACAATTGTTTGTTTTGTGTCTGAGTGTAATTTATCTCTAATTAAGTAGATACACGTGATGTCCCTTTGTGTAGCGTTGGCTATGAGTTCAAAAGCTATCCCAAAATCTGTTATTTTTTTTTTTAACACATAAATACCTTGCATTGTCTAAGTAAGTAAGTTAATTTTTTGAGCACTCCGATTTATATAAACTAATATTATAAAAAAAAGAAATAAAAAAAAATCATAATCAAATCATTATAAAGCTGAAGAGTTTGTTTAATTAAAGGCAATAATATATCGATTCTGATCCAAATTGAAAAATGCTTACTTTTGGATAGCCCCTTTATAAAGCAAGGCTAAAGGCTATATAACATTACACTACGACCAATAGGACCGATTAGTAGCAATGAAAAATGTTACAAAAGCGGGGAAAATTTACGTATACGAAATTGCGCGCCCTGGGTCAGCCGGCGCAACGTTGTTTTGCAGATAAATAAATAATAGTAACTCTGTCTGTTACCTGTTCACTTTTAAGCTGCTGAACCGATTTAGATAAAATTTGGTATGGGGATAGCTTGAGTCCCCAGGAAGGACATAAAATAGTTATTAACGCGACAACCAACATACACGCGGGTGCAGCCGCAGGCGAAAGCTGCTATAAGATGATAATGATTGTATTTTTGTGGATTGCAGATTGCGTGCTTCATGCTGGCTCTAGCTGTAGTTGCTTCTGGTAAGTACTAAGAACCTTTAAATCATGTAACAGAAAGGTGTGGTCAGGCGCGGATCCAGGATCATGTACTGGAGGGAGTACTTTGGCCCAACACCGGCCAAGTGTGAGTAGTTTTGCACGTCAACGCAGATCAAATGTATGGCATATACTTAAAACTTCATGAGTCTGTGAGGGGGGGGGGGACAATTGCCCTGTTGCCACCCTCCTCCCACCTTGGATCCGCGCCTGGGTGTGATAAAATTTCAGCAGCGGACAGTATATGTTATCCTCATCAGTATTGCACCTACCATGGTGCCATATTCTATTTCATTCTTACTGCTTAGTTACAGCGTTTTCTTTATACCCGACTGTAAGAAAGGGTTATTTCGCGTTTTGAGTTTTAAGTTTTTCGCGCGTATCTTGTATGTATGTATGCATACATACATACATACGATATCAGGTAATGAGATGTCAAAATAAAGAGGTGTGAAAAAAAAAAGTTGTTTTGAATACTGCAATATAGGTTTCAAATTAGGGCTCATCTTAAGCATTACAAAAAGTTAAAACATGATTATGACTGTAATACTATAATAGTTTGTTAGCAACCATTCTATTTTCAATTTTCAAAACTTGACAATAGCTGTGATAAAAGAAAGTTGTTTTTGTTTTGTTTAAATAAAATAAATCAATGGCATAAGTATCATTATGTTCCATTTTTAAGTCATACTTTTTTAAACTGATTACATTTTATTTAAAAAAAATATAAATAAACTTTAGGTTACTCCGATTTTGACAAAACTAGGTAGGTCACTCAGTAACATGAGCACAGAACAACCTTTGAATTTGACCACACCTTTCTGTTACACCTTGTATGTATATTTGTAACGATATAATTGTTTTCATTTGATTAAAAATATAGGTACCTACTAAGCACTTTTGTTGTGTCTATTTGATAAGAAAATGATCTCGTTTCTCGCAGTTCATATCACAATTTCTTATGTAATACTTGTTTACTGTGTGAAGCCGGAGAATTTGATACCAATATGTCAGGTAATAATATCTATATATAATAAGGTCTAGAATTGCATTGAATTAATAATACCTACTACATAAGTATAGTGCACCAAAAATAAACATTTTAGATGTGTTGACAATATTTAAACTAATGTTATAAGGGGGCATCCATAAATTATGTGAGGGGATTTTGGCAGGTTTTGGACTCTTCCCCTGGTGAAATATCGCGAGAATTACCTTGACACCCCCCCAACCCCCTTCCCCAACTCTTCTCTTCTTCTTTCTTCTTATCCAGTTGTTTCTTGAAAATTGAAAATTACGTGACATTTGCCGGTCTGCCTCTGCTTCTTTTACCGATAGGTCCGATCGACCAAACAATTCGGTGACTCAAATTTTTGCATTAGAAACGCAAACTTATTCAATGGAATGTGTACTGAAGGAAGCCTCAGGGCCATGACCATATCAAATCTGCTCATATTGTCGTGTTCGATCCAAGGGAATTTATATACAGGGTGTAACAGAAAGGTGTGGTCATATTCAAGGGTTGGTATTAGCGCATGATACTGAGTGCACATACCTAATTTTATCAAAATCGGAGATGTCACTGTTTATTTATGAGTTTAATATTGATTATTGAGTTTATTTATTAATAATTAAAAAAAGTATGACTTAAAAAGTTCTATGCCATAATAATCCAATCGAATTCTGTACCAGGGGAGGTATAATTCGTATACCATACGCCTTTCACTACTGAATTTTGACAAAAAGAATATGTTATAGCTATGTAATAAAAATGCAACCAGCTATGGCACCATGGCGGGTGCAATACTGATAACACCCTTTCCCTTTGTTACACCCTGTATAAATTTAAATATTAGGACAAAAAAAAAATGTGCCTAGCCAAAGAGTTATTTTAGTAGATGATATTACTCAGTGGCGCGGTGACACTGTATCCGACTGCTATGCAAGAGGTCGTGGGTTCGATTCTCACACAGGATACCACTATGTGTGTTTCACAAATTGTTGTTCTGAGTCTGGGTGTACTTTGTGTCCGTGACTTTATGTTTGTAAAGTCCCCGCAATACAGGGCTTGAACGCTATTGCAGGAGTCGTCTTTAAAAAAAATCATAGGTATTTATGATCTGCCCAATGACGTATAAACCTGGACCACGCCATAACTTCACAAAATTGACCACATTCTAGAAATAGACACTTTGTGGACAATACTTGTCAAAGGGACAGGGCCGCAAGAGCTTTTCTCTCTTTCACGCTTTGCAGTCAATATTTACATTTTAATTGAAAGGGATGGTGTCAACATGGTCCAGGTCTATACGTCAATGGATCTACCATATGCTGGACAAAGAAAAAACAACAGGTTGTACTCCAGGAGGGCCGTCAAAAGTGAAAACTTAAATATTAACGTTGTGGATTTTTTAATATTTTGAAATGGTTATGGAATAATTTTTCACAAATTGCTTTATTTAGTACAAAAGTACTGATTTGATTGCATGCACTTTGTTCAATTTCTATATTTTAAACACTCATATTCACGAATTTTTCAATTATACAGACGTTTACCATTCGTGGATGCGCCTAGCAGGCTGTAGTATAAACACATTCGCGCAAGCATCCTGCGCTGCTTAAACGAAACAGCAGGAGCAGGCATACATTTTCACCGCACGGTAGAAAGAGAGGGTGATATTACTTTCTCTCCTACACCGCGCCGGCAGTCCACTCTCCCTCTGTCTTACGAATTTTCGATCAGGTCACGTGTCCTGACGCGAGTTTAACATTTTTTACCCATCCCAAAAAAGTGCACAACGCAGTTAAAGAAGTTTTCGCTTCTAAAAAGTGCACTCTTACTAGGACACCCTATACATTTTGGAATCAACGCAGTTTATGTTTGACATTTTCGTTCGAGAAAAGCAAATGAACCGTACGCTACGTTTTTTAATATCTTCTTTGAATATTACAGGTCATCCCTACGGTTACGGAGGATCTGGTGGTAATAGCTCTGGTTATGGTCAAGCGGGACATGGAGTTAACCCAGGTAATGGCCAATCAGCACAGGGAGGGTTTAACCAAGGAAGATCGGGTTATGGCCAACAAGGAGCTGGAGGCTATGGTCAACAAGGAGCTGGAGGCTATGGCCAACAGGGAGCTGGAGGCTATGGTCAACAGGGAGCTGGTTATGGCCAACAGGGAGCTGGAGGCTATGGTCAACAGGGAGCTGGTTATGGCCAACAGGGAACTGGAGGTTATGGCCAATCGAGATCCGGAGGTTTTGTCCCAGGTAGTGGTCAAAGTGGACCTGGTAATGGCCAAGGATCGTTTCCTGGACAGGGAGGCCGCGGAGGATATCAGGAACACGGATATTAAACAAAGATATTGAATATATTCTGACAGTAATTATATTAGGAACACATAAATAAATTGATTGATTTTGTATTATTGTTGTTTATGTATTTATTTTTGACATAACGTGATTCATTTTCTTGATTATCGGAGAAAGGAATAGGATACCTTTTATTATAATATTATAGGGACTTAATCGCGTGAAATATTTAAAGGTACAAACCTTTTATTTACCCGACGTTTCGATCGAATTGCACCGATCGTGGTCACGGGGCGACTGACAGTCGATATCATTCTAATACGATAATGTTCTAATATGTGTAAACATCGCGAAAGTTTAAAAACAAATAGTTGTTAGATATTAAATAATAATAATATCTTGGGACAATTCACACAACGATATCTGATCCCAAACTAAGCAGAGCTTGTATTAAGGAAACCAGACAACTTATAAACATACTTATATATTTCTAAATACATACATATTATAGATAAATAACACCCAGATACAGAATAAACCATAGTGCTCACCACACAATTTTTTATCCTGGGTGGGGATCGAAACCACGACCTCTTGCGTAGCAGTCGGATACACTCCACCGCGCCACAGAGTATACCTTTTATTAGCTTTTTGTTTAAAACCTCGCGAGGAGATTGAGAAAACTATCAATGGATTATTAGAGGCACTAATACCTTGCGGCCAGGATCATCCTCACCGTAGTTCATAAGATATTGAGACGAAACACCGATGATTTTTAGTCGGTTTGACTCCGATATACCCTCTACTACATGCCCTTGTAAAAGCTGGATCCGGTAATAATTTAGTAGGTAATTACACTTATAAAAAACAAAAAAAACCCGTTTGCACAAAAAAGATGGAAACAATTCATTCAGTCGGAGGCATTAATGACTCTCAATGAACTTAGTAAAGTGCCTCCGACTGCATGAAATTATACAATTATGTAGGGGATCTTGTTTCCATCTTTTTTTGTGCAGGCGGGTTTTTTTTATTTAATACTTTTAAGTAGTTATAGGATGTAACAACTAACTTTTATCACAGTTATTGTCAAGTGTTGAAAATTTAAAGGAGAAGAATGGTTGCTGACTAACTTTTTTAGTACTTCAGTCATAATCATGTTATACCTTTTTGAAATGCTTAAAATGAGCCCTTAAATTTGATACCCATATTGCAGTAATCGAAACAACTTTTTTTTCACACCTCTTTTATTGATTTCTCACAGCGGCCATGTTTGTTTTCAAACGTCACCTATCTAAGAACACTTCGGTGGCCAAGACGAATCTAAAGACGTCCTAATTCTATAAATCCGTTCAGTGGTTTGTAAGATAGGCGGTATTAAAGAATATTACATACATACAAGATACGCGCGAAAAACATAACCCTTCCTTACAGTTGGGTAATAAAAAGGGATATCCAATGATTGTCTAAAAAAAAGCTATACAAGTGACTTCATAAACCACTCATCATGAACTACAGTGTCAGCATTTTAACATACTATGGCAGAATCAGTTTAAAATGGTATACTTAAATTTGTTCAACGCTTTGTTTGTAGTATAATATGCACGAGTGAACAAAGTACTTCCATGCAAAATGCCCAGTATACTCTGACCTTCCCTCTTCTTAGCATAACGGCTACAATGCTGAAAATCTATTATCTAGTACGTCGTCAGAGGTCAGCTGTGCTGGTCGTGTTTCAGTTCGTCTAGTATGCATTGCCCGGTTGACAATCCTGTTTGGAACACATTTGCCTGACGCTAGAGTGACTAATTCAAATAAATAGTTTATATACTACGTGCAGAGCAAGCGAGGCAAAAATTTAATATTATCTTTGCATTGCTTATAATAAAAACTCGAGAGCTCAATAGGTCAACTGGGTTGACATTGGTCATGATAGTGTTTTTAGGGGTAGAACTCAACCGAAAAGAAAAAAATGGCTTAAAATTGGATAGTAAAATGAATGTTATTTATAAAAAAAAAAAAACTTAATGGATCAAATGACAAAAAATTGCCACTGTATGGTCTTTAAATGGTAACCTAGGAAGCGGCGGGAGCTTAATTGGAAAAATTCCTGACGAACACCCCCACCGTCCGGGGAAGACGGTAGGGGTAGTGTGGGGTTTGCACCCACTAAAAAACCCGCCGTGTATCGCTCGCCACCTACACGAACGGGCCGCCGGAATGTGTTATACCGTCGGCGGCCCGCCCAGTGGCAATGCCCGGACGCGATGTTGTTGCGTTCCGGGCATTTCACACCCACGCGGCCCCTGGATACACACAGGGTGCCGCGCCTCCACGGAAGGCCGCGGGCGGGGCAGATTACCCCGTACGCCCGCCCGCAGCCCCACCTAAGGCGGCATCAAGCGCAGATATGCGCGCCGACGCCGCCCGGTTCGCCGGCGACGGAGCGGATCCGCCAGGGAGCTCTCTTCCCTGACGCGCTCCGCCGCCTCCTTCTGTGAGATGATGTCCTCGCAGAAGGATGCGACCGCATTCCACGACCCCTCGTTCCGGACCATGGACAGAACCCTAAGTACTCCTAACACAAGCCACTGAGCTTAGCTGGAGGGCTTAACAGGATTGCTAGTAACGTAGAACCCCAATCTAGTTTTTAAGACTAATTGGCTAATTTTCTTAAAAAAAAAGTAGATCTCTGTTACCGGCTATCTGTTACGTTTTTACGCTTAAACAGCTATACCTATTTAGATGAAATTTCGTATAAAGATAATTTGAGTCCCGAGGAAGGACATAGGACATAGGAGCCGCGGGCGAATGCTAGTATTCTCATAATTGGTAGTCGTAGGAGGACGCAGTCGTCAAACCATGTATTTTGTAGGACGATGGTTTGTTCGAATATATTTTGTACTTACAGTGATTAAGATATTGAAGCTTGATGATGGCTATAGACAAAATCTATACCTAATAAACCGTGATCACATAAAAATCGGGATCTTATCAGTTTTTCAATGTAAAGCCAAAGGCAAGTTAATGTCGAAGTAAAAATTGAAACCGCTAAGTGCATCAAACACATTCGTCTCGCACAATTAACCAGTAGCGCATAGTTCGCTTTACAATGTCGTGTTAAGTACAACTCCGGTGAGTCCATTAAGTACAAACTAATGCAGTTGCAGAAATGTGGAAACTTGCCACAAAGCACAGAGAGTACAGAAAAAAAACTTCATTCAATCGCGGTTGATCAACGCAGACAAACACATTACGTAAGGCGGAAACATACTATTGTGATGTGGTGTGTTGTGATGCATCGGTCGAAAGCGTATCGGTTCCGTACATTTGACTGGCCTGTTGGTCTATTGGTTAGTGACCCTGATTTCTGAGCTGGAGGTCGTGGGTTCGATCCCCACCCAGGATAAAACTCTGTGTGATGAGCACGATGGTTTATCCTGTGTCTGAGTGTTATATATCTATAAAATGTATGTTTTTAAAATTATATGAATATGTTTATCAGTTTTCTGATTTCCATAGTACAAACTCGCTTAGTTTGGGATCTTGTGGTGTTACTGTTGTGTGAGTTGTCCCAATATATTATTATTTCGTATGGTTAGAGACACATTATTGCAGTGTTATGACGACACAGCACGCTTTATTAATTAACGTGTTTCTAACCATACTAAATGTAAAATACGTTCACGGATTTTTGAACCACTTTACTCTGAAGGTGTTCCGAGATTAACAAACGTATTCCAAGACGTTTTCTGGAAATTACTTGACTCTACTAAACCTCGCAAAAAATCTCCTCCACTGATTCCCCGTCAAAACTTTTTCTCACTTCAGGTAAGAAGCAATTGCCAAACTCAAGGTACGTTGGGAAAACCAACTAACTATCTAAACCTGAGTCCAGTACGAGTCGAAAAATTGTCTATATATTAATACGTGAAGCAAAAGGGTTGCACCCCTTTTAACGAGAATTGCGCGGATGGAATAGTATGATATTTCACACACTTATAATTTCATTATTAAAAAAAAAACTAAAGTCTACTACTAACACCAAACTCACTTAGGATGCAAAACAACTCTTGTAATACGTCGTGATTCTACATGTACATGTTGTTCGAAAACAATATGTAAAGCCGGAGAAAAGGACCTGGCAATAAAAACTTGCGGCCAGGCAATAAAAACATTCTAACATTGTGAAATTGGCAATTTGAAAAGAGTTTCAAATTTCAATTTTACAATATTTGAATGTTTATAAACTTGATATGGGGGTAAGGTGCTGCGACTAATATACTATACACCATGTTAAAGGACTGATGCAAATTAAATTATCAAAAAGTTGAAACATGAGATAAACCAAAATCAGCCTTAGGTGGGTACTTTATAGTAGGACCATCTACTTACAACAAAGGTAAAAACTATATGTGCTTAAATATTGGCCAAAGTACTTGTAACGAATGATTAAATATAAAATATTAATTCTGATATCAAAAGGAAGAAAATAATGGCCTTGTTATAAGAAGGAGTGCGGAATGCTAATACTAAAAAAGATGCGTTTTGAGAATCGAATCGACCACGAGATCGTTAATTGATTTCCGTTGACCTAACATCTATTTTGGTTTAATAGCGGGTGTGTTGACTTATTTGAACATGGCGGCCGTTGAGTGGCTGGTATTGTCGCTAGTTATAGTCCTGTGTACAAAGTGTTAGTGTGGTTGTAGTGTCGGTGATGCGTAATCTAAATGATTAAAATATAGTCGGACTTTACTTTGCTCGAGGTATCTGCACCACATTATGATGATATTTATTCGAATGTTGAGCTGCTAATAGCTCATAAGGCTCCCCTGGTGCTTTTAATTATGGTACAGGCGACCCCTAGTAATAAAAATAATGTGAAGGGAACGTCTGTGTGCTTATGCGGATGCAGGAGTTCTTTTGTGTACCGAATTTCTTGAATTGAATTTCTTAGCCTACTTGCCTCTTGTTTTTTTTCTCCCATTTACCAGTGCCTGATATAAACCCAAATATTGGCGGTATCCACCTAGTTACTCTTCACCTCAGTAACTAGGGTGTCATCAAGAAGATTTGCCTCTTGCGCGCGCTCAGAATAAGATCTGTACTAATATTATAAAGGTGAAGAGTTTCTTCGTTTGTTTGTTTGTTTGAACGCGGCAATCTCAGGAACTACTGGTCAGAATTTAATAATTATTTTTCTGTTGGGTAGCCCATTTATCGAGGAAGACTATAGGCTATTTAACATCACGCTACGACCAATAGGAGTGGAGCAGCAATGAGAAATTGTTGCAAAAACGGGGAAAATTTACACAGACAAAGTCGCGCTGGACAGCTACTAAATAAAAGAGGAGGCCCTAACTAGTGTCCGCCTATGACGGCATGCCATGGTATTCTCGGTGTTTTTTGCACTTAATTCCCTGCTACGTGTATACAGATGTTATATTATATACTGGATAGAACTGCTTACGTTGAGGGTAAGTGGAGCGGGACAGAGAAACTCAAAAAACGAAGTTACTGAGAGATTAACGGAGTTAACCACCAAGTCGTCCGGGGCGAGCCTCTGTTCTTTGACTTCACTCTCGTGGATCGTTTTGAAAAGTAGCCTATAATAATAATAATAATATTTATTTATTTCTCCCTTCACAAAGGCATTTCTTACACATCTATAGTATTACATTTCTTTAGGAAGCTTTATGATCCTTTGTGAGAGGCTGGTGTCCATACTAGGAAACCCTGTGTGACGGATCACCAGGCCCTCACCTCGGAAATACAATTAGAATTAGGATACATATTACAAATAATTAAAATACAAATTATTATACAAATGTCAGAACAGTTTGACATTGCAATATGCCTATATGCTTCAAACTGCTTCTAATTGTAATATATTTGGAGATTAGCACGTTCAATCATACAATCTCTTCAGTATTATTATTGTAGTAGGTATCTGTAGGTATACGATCACAGATTTCTGCACTCCTACAATGACTTAAAACTTGTTTGGTCATTTCTGTGAAGGCACTGCGCCGTTTGCCTGAGCACCGCTGCAACTGTAATACGTACGGACTCTAGGATTTTTTTGTGCCTAAAAATATTCTTTTACAACATTCTACCGTAAGGATGCTTTCACGCTTTCACGCTCAAACAGCTAAACCGATTTAGATGAAATTTGGTATGGAAATAGCTTGAGTCCCAGGGAAGGACATAGGATACATAGTTTTTATCGCGATAACCGACATCCACGCGGGCGGAGCCGCGGGCGAAAGCTAGTATTGTAATAAAACTTGTAACATCTATAAAAAAATTAAACGAAAATCGAATCTATGACACATTACAGGCGCATGCTCGTCAGTTAAGGAGGCAGTATTGTAACGTAATGCTCGAAATCGAATCATAAATGTTACATTACAGGAACATGCTCAGGGTGAGGTAGGACCCTAACACACCTACATTTCACGGAAAGTCAGCTTCCCCTGTACGTATGCACGGCACATTTGTCAAATCCATCATGACAGGCGAAGCTACAAAAACGTTTTCAATGTTCAGTGAAGATTTTGTGAGGATTAATGTGACTGATGACGTCATACATCATTTAGTTGAATTTACCATACTAATGGATAGCAAAAAGTAATGTCTATAAAAGCCTAATTTAATGATAGGGATTCGTATCTTTATGACAGTAACAGTATCGCAGTCTTGATCTGACGCAGTAACAAATTACATTAATAATAATATTTTGGGACAACTCACACAAAGCTACCTGGGGTCAATTCGCGTTTTTAAAGCACTGCAGTTTCGATTTAAACGGCCATTTTTGTATTTTTTCAACTTTGGGATCGATCTTATATACGCTTGCGTCAAGTATGCGTCTCGAAAGCGCAATAACGACATTCTAGTACGGTGCTCAAGCGTTTTTGAGATCGATCCCAAAGTTACAAGAATACGAAAATGGCCGTTTTAATCGAAACTTAACTGCAACTGTACTGCTTTAAATACGTGGATTGGCCTACTGATCCCAAACTAAGCAGAGCTTGTACTATGGAAACCAGACAACCGATAAACATACTTATATATTTCTCTTCTAAATACATACATTTTAAAGATAAATAACACCCAGACACAGAATAAACCATCGTGCTCATCACACAAGGTTTTATCCTGGGTGGGGATCGAACCCACGACCGCGCCACAGAGGCACATTAAACCATTTATTAAGGGTACCTATTTTCCGATGTGCACTGCGACAACTGTAAGGTTTGACGTTTATTTAGTGTACTGCGAAGCCATTCCTGTTTAGTAGGCTAAACTTATAGACCGGGAGAAGAGCTCCAAAAAATGCAAGCATTTTATAAAGGCTGATTTTTTTATATTACTTCACATTAGTAAAGTAAAGAAATACCCTCCCGTCAGTCAAGCTGGATTCCTTAGCGTTTGGCGTGCAGGAATTTTATCGGCTACTGACGGCATCTATTACAGAGTTATGCTGACTGACTGATGGTACGTAATTTTGATAATATTCTTCACTAGTTATACTACATTTCTAATCACGCATTTGATAGCACGCGCAGATCCAGCACGATTAAAGAATACAACTTTAACGTGTAACTAACCAGATTTTGCATGACTGACAAACATACCTAAACCTTTTCTTGAAAATTTAAAAGTAGTTACATGATATATTTAGTTTATTTAAAAAAAATAAACCTGCCTCGGCACCTTTATAAATAAATGTTATGATGTCGTACCAGATATTCACTTGTGTGGTGCTTTAATAAATGCAGTAGATAAGTTTAAGTATTTGGGCCACTGGGTCACCGATGATATGCGAGATAATGTGGACATTGAAAGGGAACGCAGATCGTTGGCTGTCCGTTGTAATATGTTGGCCCGTAGGTTTGCACGCTGTAGTGAGCAGGTAAAGAAGACGCTTTTCAAAGCATACTGCTAGTCCTTCTACACTTGCAGCCTATGGATCAGCTATACGCAGCGGGCATAAAGCGACCTGCGTGTCCAGTACAATAATGCGTACAGGGTGCTGATGGGGTTGCCACGGTTCTGCAGTGCGTCGGGCATGTTCGCGGACGCTGGCATAGATAGTTTTGCCGCAATAATGCGTAAGCGCTGTGCCTCTACGCTTGAACGGCTGCGATCCAGTACCAACAGCATCCTGTGCGTATTGGCTGACCGATGGGACTCTCCGCTGCTCAAACGATGGGTGCAACTACATGCACTCAAATAAACTTTGAAGTTGTTTAGCGTATCATCGGACAGCATATTTTTATAATTAATATTAAGTTTTATAATACTAACACTAGTTTTTAAGTTTTATCTTGTTACTAACAAAATATGGATGCACTGGTCCGAAATAAAAAGTTATTATTATTATTATTATAAAGTACTTGCATTTTTTTGCGCTCCGCTCTTAGACTACTACTGTTATAAACGGAACGCAGTACTTACTGTATATCGTCCACGCTTTTTGGAAAATATTTATAAATGTACAAGTTATCTGTTTAACAAGAAAAAAACATTATTTTATTGAACTTATAATTTAAAGTTAAATGTTAAATTATGAAAATATTTACAGGTCTTAATCCGTGAATAATTGAAAGGAAAATACCTTATTTATTGCACGACGATTCGACCGTATTGAAATGGCCGTGGTCACCTTAAGGACTATTTTAACAAGATATTCTACCTACAATATATTTAACCCGTAATATATTTATTTTCATAATGTGTACAAATCGCGAAAGTTTATCAACGTTAAAATGTTAAAGTTTCAATCATTTTCATCAATTGAATTAATGGCTTAATTTCAGAATGAAATGAATTACTTAGTTTAAATTTCTGCTTGCCTTTTGAATACGTGATCAAAGTATTAAGAGCACCTTACCCCAAAAACGCCAATGGTCTTTGTTCAAAAATGGCGACGATTTATGACGTCACATATATTATTTTCCTAAGATACTGCGGCAGCATACAGTCGGTCATAACGGAACGAATTTCCCCCCAGTAAAAGCACTGAACAGTGCTATCTTTTCTATTTTCCGCGGCTTCCATGGATATTAGTCATAGTAACGAAATGAACATATTCCTTCCTCATGGTTCTTTCTATAAACGAGTAATCGGTCAAGTAGGTACCTTTGGAAATAAGCGCGTTCGCAATGCCAGATTCGAAGTTATTTAGAGGCCGAGCAAAATTTTGATCATAGCCTCCCTTCGCCTCCAGAGTTTTATTTCACCTGGGGGTAGGTGGGGGAGGGGGGGGGGTGATTTGGAGGACAAGTGAGGAGTACCTCACACGACATGGGGCAATCTATTTCACTCGATATATGAATTTGGAGGCCGTCAATACCTTCAACAACATAGCATTAATTAATCATAGTGTTGGCACTCGCTCTATGTCCGCAGACAAATTTGAAGTACCTAAGGTGAATAATTATTTTGGAGATAGAACGCTTAAAAAACGATTACCCTATTTTCTAAACAGCCTGCCTGAGGACATTCGACGAGAGAAAGTTAAAAATAACTTTAAATCTAAACTTAAAAAGTACTTACTTTCAACTATTATTTATGCTTGTCTATGTACCTACCTAGGTACTCTTAATATGAGATAAGTAAAAAAAAAAAAATTTAAAAAAAAAATGTTATACTTATAAAGAAGACACTGTAAAAATCACTTTGTAGATATTCTTTTGTATTGATCGTATAAATTGCGGTCTTTTGTATAATGAGGGAACCCTTTGTCTACCAACCGCCTACCACATATCTATGAGACCCCGGAGTATCAATGTTTTTTGACAGGTTGAGGATCTAAACCTCACAATGATGAGTGATGATTGAAATAATTTTACTGCAGTAAAATAGTCTGTAAGTTGTTATAGTCATAACTCCAAAAACAAGTGGTACTCGTGTGTGTGTGATGATGATGATGATGATGTGATTAAGGGTTAATTTGTTAAATATTTTCCAAAACAGTTGTACAATGTTATGTAAAGAAGCCACGAGAGGTTATTAGTATATTAAAATCACCCTGTATATTCTTTTGTATAGATCGTATAAATTGCGGAACTTTCCTAGTTACCTAGACGGGTCAGTCTGTGCTCTTATTTTCTTTCCAATGTCTGTTTTTTTTTAAATATAAGACGATATTAAGTATTTTTTTAATAATATTCTCTGACGATGGAATAAGGCTGTTACGTCCACAATTTGTTCATGATAACAGAAGCTACACTTTAATTAAGGTTTAATGAAATAATTATGAGAATCTTCTGATATTTTTACAGCCTTATTAAAAGTAAATATTGTTTATATAAAGTTTCAACTCCTGTACACATTTTTTAAAAGAATTATTACCTTTTTAGTCATTCATTAGCGTTGTAAATGTAAATGGAGTCTAAGCGGAAACAGGCATTAACGTAGAAAGTGGAGCAAGCAAATTGAATACATAGGTTTACCTGTTAAAACGAAAGTCTCACTTTCATGAAAAAAACACAAGTACACCGTCGGAAAAATACATGGATGAATCCTGAAAATAATGAACTCCGTTTTTGAGGTATGTCGTGTTAAAAGATCGGATCCCTTTAAGTAATCGATACCTACTAATATTAGTATTGGATAGACCATTTATCGAGGAAGTCCATAATTATCACGCTATGACAAATAAGAGAGGAGCATCAATGAAAAATGTTGCAAAAACGGGGAAAATAGACGCAGACGAAGTTGCATGGGTCACTAGCTGACCCCCTTGTTAAAAATTAAAAGCTATATTCATCAAAAATTAAAAGAACATCAAATAATTACAGTGCAAAAGACTTTCACGTTTAATCTAGTTACTAATAGAAATAAATAAAATTGAAGTGTTTATTTGTAATGTCAAAAGAACAGTTTTTTTACTAAATGCATATTAATCTATCTATCGTAGGTATACTTTTAAAAAAGCAATTCTTGTACATTATTTTCAAATTAATTTTTCAAATTTTTCCTGTTTTTGCAACATTAGTCATTGCTGCTCCGCTCCTATTGGTCATAGCGTGATGTTATATCGCTTATAGCCTTCCTCGATAAATGGGCTTTCCAACAGTAGAAGATTTTTTCAATTCGGACCAGTAGTTTCTGAGATCATCGCGTTCAAACAAACAAACTCTTCAGCTTTATAATATTAGTATAGATTAAATTTGAGGATACTCCGATTTCACTCAGTATCATGGGTACTTACCAGCTCTTGAATTTGACCAGATCTTTCTGTTACACTTTTCAGGTATATTGTGAATCTATATTTTAACTACCTACTAATATCTGTTGGGTAGCCCATTTATCGAGGAAGGCTATAGGTTATATAACATCACGCTACGACCAATAAGAGCGGAGCGGATAAAAAATGTTGCGAAAACGAGAGAAATTGACGCATACGAAGTTGCGCGGGACAATTAGTCTATCACATTATCATTTGTCTATTTATCAATGAAAGAGTTATCAAAAAACCGGGCAATTGCATGTCGGGCCACGCACAATGTAGGGTTTCGTAGTCCCCCCTCTTCCATCCGAATAAAGCGGTTCTGTTGGTTTACACAACATTTTACTTACTTAATAATTTTCAATTAAATTTGTAGGAAAATTTTGTTCTCTTGTGTTTCTCAGCTGTTACTCGTAAACTTGTAAAGCCTACTAAGCTGTGATGATAGTATTCCTTTTAATTTCACTATACAATACTGTGAATAATCTCACAAACCCAACATCAACCATTTTGCTGGTGAAGGGAGGGGGGGGGGGCGCAAGTGTTAAGGTAAGGGTTTCGTTTTGCCATTTTGGCAAGGGAACCCTGAAAAAGTATAACTTAAAATTGTGAGCCGGCTAGATGGTCCGACGGTCAGGTTAAAGCAGCCTGGACCAAATGGATGATTGTGACCCAGGATCGTCAGGAGTGAAATGGAAACGGTTGCAAGAGGCCTTTGCTCAACAATGGGCGTTTAAATGCTGAAGAAAAAAAAAGACTTAAAAAGCTCTGTCATCTTAATCTGATCGAATTTTGATTCATACCTTCGAATTCGCAACTGAAATTTGACAAAAGTAAATGCTATACCCAATATTTAATCTATACTAATATTATAAGGCTAAATAGTTTGTTTGTTTGTTTGAACGCGATGATCTCAAGAATTACTGGTCCGAATTGAAAAAATCTTTTACTGTTGGATAGCCCATTTATCGAGAAAGGCTATAGGCTATATAGTATCACGCTGCGATCAATAGGATCTGAGTAACTATGAAAAATGTTGCAAAAACGGGGAAAACTTACGCAGACGAAGTTGCGTGGGTCAGCAAGTAATAATATTATCGCTGAAAAGCAATACTGGTAACTGATAGCATACTCTATCCCTCCGCTGCTGTATTTCCAGGTAGGTACAGTCGAGTAGAAAATCAATAAAACCCATGATTTTTTATACAACAAATAAATATATATTTTCCATTAAGTTCCATGTATAAATTTTAAAATTACCTTTTTAAATAACATTCATGACAACAATATCTCAATAAGTTATATTACAATATTTTGGAAGTTGAAAACTTTAAATCACAATGTTTCTATATATTTTATGTAATAGTTAAGTTACAATTTCCCCGTCTCTATATATAATAAATAATCAAATTTATTATGTATATGGTATACAATATTTTCATTATATAAGTATAAGTAGGTACTTTTGACTACATATTTAGTTTTTTTTGCTAATTTATTTACATATAGATGGTCGGTGCGGCGAGTTCGTTATATTAAAACGTTACTTAATTACAAAGAAAATTGTTTACATGTTAAATACTATAAAAAAAACATCAAATATGGTCCACATGAAAGTTTAACTTACAATAAAGCATTTACAACATCATAACTACATAGGTACCTAAGTAATAAATAAACTTTATAATCTTAATCAATCAGAACAACAGAAAAATCTCTAGAGAAGGCAGGGATTATATAAAATTGAAACTACAGGGTAATACCCTGTAGATTCGGTTGCTTTTTATTTTGTTTTGCATTTATAATATGTAGCGTAAATGTTTTTAGAAAGGACAGTTCAAAACTCTGCAAATTTGAAAAAAGTTGGCTTAACTTAAAAAAAAATGATGGCGACGCGCTAAAAATATGAATAAGCTAAAAATGATTGCATTAGCGCTTTTTGTTACAAATAATTAACAACAAAATATTTAACATTTTTTGTCAGTTTGTTTCGTACTTTTCATAAATAAATAAATTTAATAAACATGAACAAGCTTCCGGAAGGGAAGCACTTCTCTATTTTAGTACTTCTATCGATTCCCGACATAATTCTTGAAGTCCTCTCGTAAGACGGTTTATTACACTTCTACCTTTAATCTCATCTATGATTTTAAACGGTAGGTTTTTATGACTGAAAACAGTATAAATATCCGTCGTGCGGTTTAGAAGAATCAAGCAGAGAAACAGGAAATGGACTCGACTTTATTTTACATTTCCATTTTGCGAATTGCAATCAAAGTACTATCATTTCTAAATATTTAGAGACGATCTACTTTGATCCCAAAATTAAAGATACTAGAGATTGGCGTAGGTATCAAGAGCGCGAATTATTAATTTTCAGATCTGTTTTTTATCCTTCTTTTACTAATATATAAACTAAACTTTTACTAATATTAACTTTCTTGAAATTCTCTTATTTCTCGACTGTAAATCATTTTTTAATCATCAAGTGATCAGTACAAACTTTTATTTTATGAATTTATGGTACTTCACTTTATAATATTTTGGAAACTCAAGCCATCTGATCAAAATTTTGGTATTTGTGCAGAGAGCAAAATTAAGTTCTCTATATTTTTGTATGCGTCTTTGAAATATCTTCAAATAGGTACGATAATAAGTAATAACCCGTGATATATTTTTTGGATTTTAAAAGATATTGTTATCAAAATGATCCAACATCACAAATATTTCAAATTGATGATAGCAAAGTGATTAAAAACCTTATTTCAAATTATAATAATAAATACATTCCCTGCCTTCTTTGCATTATTATAAATTATTATATTAAATTACAAAACACTCAATAATGTCTTTTAAAAACGTTGTACAGTCGCCAACATAATTGATATCTTTTATCAAAACGTTGATTGTAAATAGCACAATTGTGATTTTTTTGGAAAAGCGCTTACTGTGTATAATGATGCGTCCGCTGTGATGAGGCAAATTGCTTTTGTTATTATATTAAACTGTTACTTTTCTTAGAAGATAGTTTACTAATATTTGATTTACATCCACTCGATTTTCAAAACAAATACTCAAAGAGCCTTATCTTATTAGTCCACAATGCGAACTACGAAGGTTTGTCATTTGTCGAAAAATCTTTTTGGATGTTAAATAGTCGGCATTAGCACTACGAGTAAGTACCGTGAAATCGGAGTAAACTGAAAGAAAATCTACTCCATCACAGCGGCGATGTAATAGGACATTAAAAAAGCTGTTTGACGATTGTAAATATTCTATGGATACAAAATGTTTAATAACCATGTTATCTATTGACATATTTTTGTCTAATTTAGCTGCTAGGTTCATTGAAAAGCGTATACTTGTTCAAAAAATTGCACTATCAAAATTTCATAGTCAAAGTTTGGGAACAATTCACATTATATTAGTAAATATTAGGATTGGCATAAGGTTGTGCGTTATATTCGTTAAATAAATTACGTTTTGCGTAAATATATCTTGTAGACGAACTATAAACTAAATACATATTTTTACTCCCTTCACACAAAATGGCTAAGTATGAAAATATTATAATTGGCCGTGCTTATAAAAATAAGGGCATTCAAAACACAAATCTCATTACATGTTTGCTTTACAATGTCTCTTTGCAAAATAATTTTGAAACAGAGCTATACATATTTGGAATCAGAGCAGAAATGCAGAAGTGGAAAAACTATTAATATAGACAATTGAATTTTTACTTTGTTCGCTAGACATATGATTGAAAATAGTTTGACCCCAGACAGTAGAATTTAATTTTGCTGTCCAAGTCCGGGAACTGAAGTCAAATTTAGAATGTAATGTACGAGAGTAATTGATCTATCTTTTTACCATAATCCATTCATCCGCTCTGATTCTTATGCAACGATGTTACAAACATAGTTTAGTTTAAAAAATATGACAATAATTTAAAATATACATTTTATTTAAAATATTAAATATTTTAAAGATAAATAATGGAAGGACAACAATAACATGAGCTAGTTATATATTACTTATAAATCCACTAAAATAAATTTATGGAAATATTCTATTCACCTAACATCAAACAAGGACTCAAAGTCCATAAAATATAAATTCAAAATTAGTTAAATTCATTTTATATTACTTTATTTAAATATTGTAATTATTATAGATATAAAATACAAATATTAATCATGTAAGAAAACAATATAAGCTATTTGAATATTTTCATGAATTTAAAAACTGTTACTTAAAAATACTTCTGAAAATTGATCACAAAAAAAGTGGCTTCACTTATAAATCTCGGTTTAATACAAAAAATAATCTCAATTTTCACAAATTATTATAAATATATATGATAAGCACAAATACATTGGCACAATTTTAAATATAAACCTAACATTGTACTATTTAGCAAATATTGGCATATCACCGCGATTTCAGCAAATTACGAGCTACAAGTAATCCATAATAGTAATTATTCTTAATAGGATTGTGTAATACAATATAGGTTGACATAAAATATTTAACACATTGGAATAAACTAGACAAACATTGAATAACATCGACATATACGACACCAAAACATTTTAACTAAACGTATCGTGAATATAAAATATATTATTTTATATTGAAACACTTTTTTACAGAACAGTACCTGCATCAGTCTAACTGCGGGAGTCGACGCTGTGCCCAGTGACGTCATCACGAGGATGTTATTTCAGTTCATTATAAAAAGCACATAAATTACTTAAAATCATATATTTTTAAATAACTAATTCTAGCTACTACATCGCTCTTTATATGCGCGATGTGTACCGTGGCGCCCGCACAGCCGTCGTAGTTTTTAAATATTATTTTTAGTAAGTTGCTTCATTGTGTAAAAGCCTGTTTTATTGGACTTAGGAAATGTGCACAAGCGTGTCTCTTTTGTGTTGGCACGATAGGAAGTGATTGAACGCCTAGTCGAGCGCCAGGGCGGGAGACACGGTAAAGTGTTATTAGCTAAACGATGACCCTGTGTCAGTCGTGGACTGCGACCGAGGCGCCCGCGGCGACCCTCGGGAACAATTTCTATCTACGAGATTTAGAATCTACGCTCTACGCACGTAGTCGACTTAGGCACTGCCTACCTAACAATACCGAAAAAGACGGCGCTACACTACTTACCTAGTCGAAGTATTTATATATGATCCATTTAGAAATTTGGCAGTTACGGTCCGGCGACCGGCGAAGACTAGAGGGAGCAAATTTACAAGGAAGGGGAGCAACGCCCGGACTAAAAGGGCGCTGGGGGAACGCGGCGTGGCCAGCGACGCAGCGCGCGCAGCACGCGGTACGGTGATGCAGCGCGTCGGGTACGGCACCGGCGTCGCGGCACGCGGGAAGGCACGAGGGGGAGCGGAGCGGCGCGGCGCCGGCTGCGGCGCAGCAGCCCGGCCGGCGCCGCCGCGCGCAGTCAGAGCGGGAAGCAGCGAGCCGAGCGCCGAGGCTCCGACGCACCGCGTTTTTTACGGGCGCCGGACGCACCGCGCACGCTCGCCGCGTCACCTTCACTACAGCTGCCGCGAGGACCTCCGCCCCAGAGCCGCTCTGGTTCTATCGGCTCTAGTTTATGCATCGACGGTCTACTTGACAGACGCGCACTTCCACCGGCTGGCGTCGACGCGGCACGCTCCGACGTATCGTCATCGAGATCGATTCTGCCGAGGCGCAGCGCTAACGCGTACTCGGCTCGCTCGATGACGCTGGTCGGCTCTTCTTCGATAACCGTGGTATCAGCGATTGTGGTGTCAGCGATGGTGGAATCTGCGGCAACCGAGTCGGCTCGAGCCGGCGAATCGCCTGGTGCCGTGCCCGAGCGGTGCGTGCCAGTAGACGACGGTGAAGTGTCGACCGCCCGGCGCTGAGGGGTCGCAAAAACTGAATCGGACGCCCAACTCCGAGACTCCGAGTTCTGACGCAGCGTGTCATCGACGCTCCGTTGGGATGTACGTCTACTATTTCGCGGACTTTCGTCGTCAATAGCTCGGAAATCGAGCGTGCTTAAGTCGACAGGACCCGCTCGTCGTCGAGATCCATCTCGCCGAAACGATGGCCGATGGGAGGAAAATGCTGCGTCATACAATTCACAGAGACTGGTTCGATCTGAGTGCGGTTCCTCGTAGAGGGTGAGATTTCGCGTCTCGGTCGCATCAGAGGGAGTTTCATCGCGGTTAGATGTCACCTCGCTTCGTTCCGAAATATCAAACGTGAAACGTGCCTCGAAACGATCCGGACTTAGTATCGGAGCAGATCGCGAACAGTCGTCTGGGTAGGGGTCCGCTTCCGAGTCGAGCGGCAGTGGCCTTAATGCAGCGACACGAGGAGACATGTCCTCCGAGTCCGTAGAGCGGTCAGAGCGCGGTGCGTGACAAAGGTGACGTCGACCCAAAGCGGGCTGCGAGCCCAATGGCGGGCGTCGGCAACACGTCCGCTCGTGCCGCACGTCGGAGCCGCTGCTGCCGGTCGACTTCGAGTGCGGGGGTCGATAACGACGATCGTCCTCACGACCGTAAAGGGAAGTAAACTCCTCCGAACAAAATTTCTCGAAAAGCTCCTGCGAGCTGAGTCTAGTTGAGCCGGTTGCATTGTAGAATGCCTCCGTCGGCGAACGCTCGGCTCGCTCATAGAGTGCACTCGAGCTCGCACGTTTTGATTTATCCATGAGACCGAACTTATAGATTCTAGGTAAGCGACGTTCGAACACGCCTTGCGAATGGGCGCGTGCAGGGCCGCGCGGCGGCGGCGGTGCGTCGGGGAGCGCGCGATCCGAGGAGCCCGCGCGGATAGCGGGAGCCACGCGATCGCGGGCACATGGGGGTGAGGTGGCGAACTCCGGTTCGTACTCGTCGTCTTCGGCGTCAGCGGAGGGCCCAGAGTGTTCGAGCGAGCTGCGCCCGCATTCACACTCGTCCTGTTCATCACTGACGTCACCTTCGTCAAAAGACGGCGCGCGCGGACCGCGACCGAACACTCGACGTCGCTCGTCGGCAGCGGCAGCGTCGTCGTCCTCGAGACGGAAGGAGCGGCGTAGTGGCGGTCGGTCACGGCGCGGGCGGCGCGGCGCCTCCACGGCCACGGTGGAGGCGTGCGGCAGCGGCGGGCGCGACACGGCGGGCAGCAGACGGTCGAGTGACAGCCCTCGCCGCGGTCTGCGCTGTTGCTGGCGCTTGGCATCTCGCGGTGCCGCAGCTGGGCTGGTCTCCTCGGGCGTGGTGGGCAGCGCCGCGCCGCGACCGAACTCGATGAACCAGAGTTCGTCCTTAAGTTCGCACTCTCACTTCTTTTCATTCATGTCCTTATTTAAATAGTGCAGCACGTAGTGGAGGACTAGATCATAGCAGTACTTGTATTCGGTCTGCAGACAAGAATTGTAATTAGAAGTGGTTTCTTTTGTCCATATCCCAACTGAAGTTTACATATACCAACATACCATGTTTTCAACGAGCTGCGGCCGGTGTCGTCGAACTGTCTTTACTGCTTGAAATACGTCGACTTCTCCATGCTGGATTACTTGTTCGATGCAGGCGTTTGCTGCACAGTATACACCTGCACGACTTCGGCCATCACTGTTTTGAAATAATAACAAGGGTAAAGTTAAACAGTAATAAAAAATAATCAAAAGTGCAAACCGGTATCTAACTATTACTCACGGCGACACCACACAGACGGGTCCGTAGTCGGTGCGCTGTCGCCACCTTTCAACCATGTTCATGAGTTCAACCAATGAATTTGTGGAGGAAGGCACTTTGTGTCCCATAGGCCAACATGTCAGCTGGAACAGTTGCACTGTCTTCGTGGGCGCCTTAACGCCAGCCATCAATTCCGTCAGTGAGATGATCTAATGGGGCAACACCAAAGTGTTATTAATTGCTAAAATCCTATGAACCTATACAAAAAGAATTTCGAAAGATTCTTACCTTCTTATTAATTCTAAATATCCAAGTTTTAATGTTGGTGTAGTGATTGTGAGAGACATGATCTATGGTGAAAACTGGTCCGTATTTTTTTGAATGTCGACCTTCTGGCCAGAATGTTGGAAATTGTTGCTGGAAAAATATAATTATGGTAAATTATCAGCTCCTTTGGATATCAGCAGGGCTATGAGGAATATTAAAGTAATCTTACAGAGTTTTTAGGTGGCACGCATAGGACTACGACCGCCGCACATTCGTAGTCGTATACAAGTGACCAAAACTCTCCCTGCGTTTTAACCAATGGCCATTCTGTAACAATGTATTCACGAGGCTTTGTGTATCCCTGCAAAAAAAATAAAATTCTTTATTGTACACCAATACCAAAAAACAAAGTATACATTGTATAACTCAAATTATGTACAATAGGCGGCCTTATCGCTAAGAGCGATCTCTTCCAGGCAACCTTTGGATGGATAGAAGAGACAAGTATAGATATATCTTAATAAGAAACTATTAAGAAACTGATAAAATATTTAAACAATTTTCAGATAACTTACGTCTACGAAAACAGCATTGATGTAGTCGGTAAAGCTGTTCCCTTGGAAAGACGTCAAGTAAGGACGAAAATTGTCCGCTAAAACAAATTGATGGATGATTAGTTAACACATATTTATTACGCAAACTTGATAAAAGTTTGTTCAATATTTTATTTCATGTAAGGCCACTGACAGCTTTATTTTTAACACTTTATGTGCCATTAAAATATAGTCTAGCAAAAATTAAACACAATATTTAAAATTAGTTAAAATGAAGAATGCATAAATTTACAGAACCAACAACGATTATTCTCATGAATTTATTTGCTAGATATAAAGAAGCTTTTAACTGTATTCTTACGTGGAACGACTAGAACATCTCGATTTTTCTCCCTATTGTCTCCTCTGTGTCCACCAGCGCAATCTCCTATCGTGAATCGAGGAGTTTGTTTGCAGATCTGCTGGTACTCTTTCTGGTACTCGTTGAGCTTTGACACCGGGTCCCTTTGAGACTTCTGCTTCAGTCTTTGTGACAGTTCTGACACTGGGAACCACGAGACCCCGCAGACCACATGCTCTTCAAGAGTATCGTAGACAAATTTGTATTGTTCCTATAAATATAAAATGGCTAATGGGTATTTATTATTGTCTTCCTGGGTGATGTTTTGATGATTAAGGATTAGTGTGGTCAGGAAAATACTCCGAGAATGTTTTAAAGATCCCCGCGGCACATGACTACTCATCCAAAATAATAATCTATGTTAATGTTATAGGTAAAGCTGAAGAGTTTGTTTGTTTGAACGCGATAATCTCAAGAACTACTTGTCCGAATTGAAAAAATATTTTATTGTTGGATAGCCCATTTATTGAGTATGGCTAAAAGGTATATAACACCATGTTACGGCTAATAGGAGCGGAGAAGCAATGAAAAATTTTGTAAAACGGGGAAAATTTAAGCATACGAAATTCCGCGGGTCAGCTAGTAGAAAGAATAAACCGGACAAGTGCGAGTTGGACTCGCTCGATTACAAATATATATATAGCTGCATAATGTAGTTTCAGACTTTTCCCTATAATTGTAGTATAAGACGTCCCGTGATTTACTTGCCAAATTTCATAGTTCTAGGTCAACGGAAATTATCCTATAAGTTTTGGAATCAAAACTTTTATATATTTCGATACTCTGAAGGAATCTTCAGAGTATCGAAATGTATGTTTTAAGCACCATAAACGGCCGAACCTTTTTTACGTTAATGTAGAATTTTGATTTTTTTACATCTTTAAGGAGCTAGACACTGAGTATATAGTTTTAATTTCGACTCGATACCTCCACGTGTACCCGAGATAAAGTGTCTTGACAGACAGACGGATGGACGGACAACAAAGTGATCCAAAAGGGTTTTGTTTTTTTCTTTAGAGGTACGGAACCCTAAACAGGCTAGAAAAACCATGACTCTTTTTAAATCTGAAGTTGACCTTTTGCTACAAAGAAAAACGAGGGAAACTATACCTAACATTGTTGTTTATTTACATTTCATTTCAAAACTTTACCTCGTTTTCTATAAGGCCTTTCCTCGACTGTCTAAGTTTCTTCAAAAATCCAAAAACATCAAAGCAGTCCTCCTCTTCAGCAAGCTCTAGGTTTGCATCCACAGCTAAATAAACGCCTGACCGACCTCCACCGTCACTGTAAAATATATTACAAAATGTTACGGACTTCGTCGTACTACCCTTCAAGGAAGAATGGGACAAACAAGAGTACGCAAAGCTGACCTGTGATACAACCAGTTGTACCATTGGGCAGCATTGGTACGCCGGATTGGTATTGATGGAAAGTCAACCCGTGACCACGATCGGTGCAATTTGATCGAAACGTCGGGTTAAAAGATAGATAGATAAAAAAAAACTTAATTCAAAACCATACATACATTTTGGAATAAAAAAAAAACTCCACAAAACCGAATAATCGGTTTGTCTGTGGAAATACATTGCATTTGAGTTACCTACTTATAATTTTTCTTAGGCGTACCAAATAAAAAGCACCTTTATATAAATCACGCGATTAAGTCCCGAAATATATCTAATACTGATAGAAAGTTTTTACCATAGCGGAAATGTCAAGAATCTGCACCAAGGGTATTCCGATTCCATCGCTAGCTATTCTATTCTTTGAATTTTAAAATAATCCTATACTAATAAACAATATTACACTAGTCTTAAAACTGGACAGAGAACTAATATAACGACTTCTGTCTCAGAGAAGTAATAAATTAGACTTCTCTGTACATAGCCATAGACGATATGGCTAATGGAGATGCCTAAATTAATCTAAAGGCAGAAATATTGTTTGAACTTATCGTAAAGGAAACAAAGGTTAAAATAAATCCAAATAACAAACGTAATCTATACTTTTTTACATCAATATAGGCAAAACATCGTCAACACTAAATAATTATTGATCAAAAGCAAATCTTCTCACCGAAAGCTGATGTTCAGAGGCCACTTACTTGCAATGCACGACCATTGGTCCAGCAGCAGGATTGGTGGCCAACCTTCTACCAACTACTGCGCGGACCCTCCGCCGGAACTCCAAGAGGGCATTGCTAAACGGACAAGTGTGTGAATGCCACTGGGTGTAATGGAACTGCAGAATGAAGCGTTCTTCTATCACCACCTGTATGACATTTGAAATTGGACCATAAGAATAGGTACGCCAAAGATATTTCTTCTTTCACAAATGGGGCTGTTTTAGAAAGGTTCAAGAGTTCACCTTTCCACTTTAGTATTTGAGAAGCTGCTCTAGATAGGGATTGATGTTCCAACAGAGGCATATTCTGTTCCTTTCTATCCTCTTGGATTGTTATAGAGGAAAAAGGAACAATATGAAACAGTTATTGCCAATACTAATGCAAAATGCATTATCGTAAATATCGTCGCCATCACTACTTAAATCTGTCATCTTTTTCACTCCTATTTAAAGAGAGGTAGGAATAAAAAGAACAGAAAGTCATTAGTTTGCTCGGCGTTAGTGAAACTTACGTTTTTTTCGCTCTTGTAAAGCCTGAAGGTTCGTATGTGAAAGTTGGCGAGTTCTTCCTCTTGCACGATGCCAACACTGATGTCTCCGTACGTCTCATCCTTCTCTTTGTTTGGTGGCCAGTACTGAACGCACATAACCTATGTAACAATGAAAAAATTATAACATAATCCATAACATTTCCTATCTTATGAGCAGGTCCTATAAAACACTTGTAATTATATTCAAATAAGTATATTTGTTACAAAGTGATTTACGAAAAAATATTTAATGATTTATGGTTATAAAACTTTTGTAGCCTAGTTGGGACTTGGGACTAATGGCTAAGTCATCGGATTCGCAATCGTGAGGTCGTGGGTTCGAATCCTACCCATAACCTATTCTACCGACGTGAGCCCACTCCTAACACAAACCATTGAGCTTAGTTGAAGACGTTAACAGGATTACTAATGTGGTACCAACAATCCCAAACTACTAGAACATTATCTTTAAAAAAAATCGAACCGACTTGTGAGTAATTTAAAAACTAAAACAAATTTGTGAATTATTTTTAGACAGTACCTAACACTGGTAATATCCACTCGATTAAATACACATAAGCATAACAACCAATAAGTTATTCCACTGTTGACCATGGTAATGGACCCAGTAAAACCTACTTATTGAAGATCCTGGGGGTAATTGCCATAATCGCCACGCTTGGCGAGTTGGCTGCCGATTGCAGTAGGCTTTAAAGTACGCAGAGGACGCTGCTGCCCGTCCTCCGGTGTGACATCCTTTAGTCGTCTTGACGACACCCACAGAAAGAGATGGGTTGGTACTATTCATAAGCGGGTACCACACGACTCGTACAGGATTGTGCACCTGTATTAAAACGTGTGGATTTTATTTTGATTATATTTAATACTGCGATGATCAAGTATTGTGAGATTCATGGATGACCAGGGCAAAGCCCCTGCTCTCGACGCGCGAGTCTTATCGTTTTACCCAAGACTCGAACAAATTACGGCCAAACAGCAATAACATACGAAGGTGCGCGACTTTTTAACAAAATACCCTCGGATATAAAAAGTACAGTATCGTTCGATGTTTTTAAAAAGCGACTAGCCCGACATGTCATACTAAATTGCTAATGGTTATTTCTTTTATTTTCTTTTTTTGTTTATAAGTTAAGTATGATAATTAATGCAATAATATTGTTGTATTAAAGTTTGTGTTCTCATGTAAGTGATATAACATTATGTCTTTATGAGAATAAATGTCTTTAAACCTAAACCTAAAGCCCCAAAGCAGAGACTTCAAACAACTCACGCTCACACCCACACACACGCGGAATCTCGAACCACATTCTTCCGAAGGTGTTCTGAACTCCGTGGTGAGCGATCTCTATGTGTGTATAAAAACTTCCTTCGGTTCCGGTGTTGTGTGACTTGGGTATTTAAACACGATGGAATGTAAATGAGGCGCCATCTGTGCATTCAGTTTTACATTATTGTGTGCAAATAACAATATAATTTCAGGGACACCACATCCCTTTACCGGTTTGTAATCTCTGTCCGCAAATAAAAGGAGAAAAGGTTTTTGAAAATCCACTCGACACTACGAGTATATAGCAGTTTTATATATCCCAAGCAGATGTTGAGCGATCTTGTTCAGGTAAATCCGGGTTGTTTAGCAAACAAATGATCAGGGGACCGAGCGGTTATTGTTTGATCGTTTTATGATTTGTTGGGCACCGCATCTCGGGGGACACAACTTGGTTGAACTTTGAGTTTCCCCATTGACTTTCGACAATGTGGTTGATATTAGATTTATAGCGGTTCTTTGTTGTTTAAGCGCATTTTACAAATTGAGCTTTAATCCGTTTTTGAGCTTAAATGCACCTGTATTAAGTTCGTTGGAACACTAGAAGCATAAGTAAGTGTAGGTAAATAAAGTGGTATTTCAGTTTTAGCAAAACTTCGTGTGCTTTAAAGTTGACATTAATGTCTGATAGAACATGATTGCAAGGGAAATTCAGCCTTGCTGATTTATGAATTTAATTCAATGGCACTCTTTGAAGAATATAATTCGCAACAACAGGTTAAGCACGCTGAAGTGGTAATGACCTGGCCACATTTGCCGAAGGACCAATGGCCGATGGAGCACACGAGTCGTAGAGTGGAGACCGCGACTCGGTAAACGAAAGGTAGGACGACCTCCAGCCAGATGGACTGACGATTAAAACAAAGTCGCTGGAATTAATTGAATGCGGAAGGCGGAGGACCGGATGTTGTGGCCTAAGTTAGGAGAGCCCTATGTCCAGCAGCGGACCGATACAGGCCTATTGATTAATTGAGTGAATTTCAAACATAGGCTGATAGTTAAAACAAACAAACTTTTACAAATTACTACACTCTGATATGTCGTTACAACGCAGCGTTTGATTGCTAAACCAAACTCACTCAAACTCAAATAGGTATCTTTATTTCGTAAAACCAAATTATTGATTATTTGAAAACGTCTAATTAATACATACTAAAAAAAAATATGTTAAAAAAAAATTGGTTAGGCGGCAAGTGTAAATCAGTAACCATGTTTAGCTTAGCATTTTATTTATAGTTAAAAATATCCACGTATCGGTTTTACTTTCGAAACAAGTGGGACGACCAACTGAGGTGGAAAATGCCGTTGCGTATTGACAAATAGGTACATTAGGTACGTATTTGTAAATAAATCCTCCTGAATTAAAAATATAAATTAAATAAATCAAAAAACTCGTCTGCTCAAAAAAGATGGAAACAAGATCCCCTTCGTATATAATATCATGCAGTCGGAGCCATAATCAATCTCGATGAACTTAGTAAAGTTCCTCTGACTCCATGATATTACATATGTAGGGTATCTTGTTTCCATCTTTTTATAATATGAGGTACTTATTAAAGAATATTACATACAACCATACAAGATACGCGCGAAAAATATAACCTTTCCTAGCAATCGGGTAGAAAATGTAAGAGAATAATCTTATTTGTGACCAATTCAATTTTATGAGACACGACCAATCTTCTGTAAATAATCTACAGTGAATGATTGATATTTTGACGCTTGGTCCAAACCACTATCCGAATTCTGTTAAAATTTTACACACAGACAATAATTACGACTGCAATAATTGCATTTTTGAAAGATAGTAAGATTTGAAAACCAGACTCAGGAATCGAACCCGAGACTTCCGTAGCCAAACCGGGGCTAGAAGCGAACCACCTATCTGGACTATGTTACTAGATATCAAATTTTTCCATCTCTGCAATTAGTAATTGGCAAGAAATGCCTATAAAATTTACTTCAATAATTATGACGTAAGCATACGTTAATAATGATTTTTTGAACATTCAATACTCCTAAGATTATGAGAATACATATAATGCCGTTTCCAAGGTTTGCGACAGACGCGCGCCAAAACCGCGCGTGACCGCGATCCAGAACTTCATTTTCGGGAGAGCAATATTAGATTCAGGGGGGGGGAGGTGCATTTGATTGAACACCAGTACACCACTGAGAGGGGTTGGGGCAACAACCTTAAAAGGTTGGAACGGGGTCTTAAAATAGACGCTACTACATGATTTGTTGCGGTAGCCTAAGGCAAAGGCATCTGTCTCGCAATCGTGAGGTCGCTGGTTCGAATCCTACCCATTATACTACCGACATGAACCTACTCCTTTTTTTTTTTTTTTTTTTTTTTTTTTTTTTTTTGTTCGGCGGGAAAAATTCCTGACGAACACCCCCACCATCCGGGGAAGATGATGGAGGTAGAGTGGGGTTTGCACCCACTAAAAAACCCGCCGTGTATCGCTCGCCACCTTTGCGAACGGGCCGCCGGAATTCGTTATACCGTCGGCGGCCCGCCCAGTGGCAATGCCCGGACGCGATGTTGTTGCGTTCCGGGCATTTCACACCTACGCGGCCCCTGGATACACACAGGGCGCCGCGCCTCCACGGAAGGCCGCGGGCGGGGCAGATTACCCCGTACGCCCGCCCGCAGCCCCACCTAAGGCGGCATCAAGCGCAGATATGAACCTACTCCTAACACAAGCCTTTGAGCTTAGCTGGAGGGGTTAACAAGATTGCAAGTAATGTGGGACTCAATCCCACATTGCTAGCAATCTTTAAAAAAAACATCTATTTAAATTATACACAAGCTCTGTAATGACTGTAATACGTATCTAACATCATAAATGGAATGGAGTGATATTAATATTACGAGTATCTTTGAAATTACATTTACATTCATGGCTCTCAATCGTGATTATGTACCTATTAAATAAATAAGATTTTGTCATTGTCGGGTTTCTCAAAAAGGCTCTTTTCATCATGTCAAATAAAATAAGCCAGGATTCATTTCATTATAACCTTTATGATGAGATGAGGCTTGAGAGGAGGATGATATGGAGCGGAACGGAGCGAGTTCGAACGGAGTGGAATATACAGGGGTAGATTTTTTCCAAGAATAAGCAAAACAATTCATACAAATAAATTTAAAAAATGATAATCATCATTTATTTAATAATTAGAGTCCCGTTCCGGTATCATACAGACCTTACCTATATCCCTTTTTACAAATTCAATAAAATTATACTTTTAATAAAAACACGAAATCCATCCAAAACAAATTGTACAAATTATTGTGAAAAATCCTATAGGTTACTTAGGTATACAATATTCGATCTTTATAAACGACAAACTAATGCAAACATAGGTAACCTATAAATAACATTATGACACTATTGTAAAAAGACGTAAAAGAAGTAAAACATGATGAAAAGGAGAAACATGTTATCCACTGCTTTCATCTGTTGACGTCGGCGAATTGTCTAAATTTTAAGGTACCCCTTGCTGAGCGCTTGTAACCTATCTCCACTTTTGACTTGATAATGTTGTTTTATACATGGATGAAGTGTAACCGGCACTCACAAAAAAAAGTGTAAAATAGATAGGCTGAAGTATTGAGGCCGGCGGGCGCATGCGCCCGGTTTCATTAAAACTGTCACAGCCAATATTGTTTAATACAATGTCATCAATGTTTTGGCGATTGCAGTGACAGGCGATATGAACCATATCGGGTTATTAAAAAAAGAAATAATAAGACGTTATTACAGAAAAATTATCGTCCGTAAACCGACTTTACGGACAACCATTTTTTTACATAAAACATCATTGGAAAAACCACACAAAATCTATTGCGTACCTAGTTTAGGGGAACTAAATGCACAATGAGAATGATGAATTAAATAGAAGAATAATATCTAATAATATCTTGGGACAACTCACACAACGCCATCTGATCCCAAACTAAGCAGAGCTTGTACTATGGAAACCAGACAACTGATAAACATACTTATATATTTCTAAATACATACATATTATAGATAAATAACACCCAGACACAGAATAAACCATCGTGCTCATCACACAAAGTTTTATCCTGGGTGGGGATCGAACCCACGACCTCTTGCGTAGCAGTCGGATACATTCCCACCGCGCCACAGAGGCAGTCAAATGAAAAAGAATGATGATTTGAAAGTGATAGAAACATCTTTTTCAGATTGTAACTATACTTTCCTATACCAGCTGACCATTGACCTATAAAGTAGGTACTACTCTATAGTGGTTAGGTACACTGGACTGGCCACTCCGTACAAAGGGACAGCAATTTTAAATTCTGAATCGAATGATCGTCCTGTAAACTGTTTAACACTTATGAAAAAAACACTGATTTTAATCTTTAGACGTTCATTTGGCAAAATATTTGTTTTTTTCAAATGAACGTCTAAAGGTTCATTTCCGTGCATCGCGACCGATCGCGAGCCGCTCGCGGCTTACGACAAGCGGCTGAGGTAAGCGACAGACGCGCGCGGCCGACGACTGTCGTAGGCTGCGCGCGCACTGTGAATATTGTCGCATCGGCCGCGAGCGTCAGCCGCTTGTCGTAAGCCGCGAGCGGCTCGCGATCGGCCGCGATGCTCGGAAATGAACCCTAAAGGTCAAAATGAAAATGAAATGAAAGTGTTGTTGGTTGGCGGTCAGGCACGGATCCAGAAGTTTCGTTCAGGAGGGGGCAACATGTGAATCAACCGGGGGGTGTCACCAGAGGAGGAGGGGGGCAATTGCGTGTCAAAAACACACCGACACAGTGTCAAAATTCCCCCAAAAAATGGTTGTCTGTAAAGTCGGTTTACGGACGATAATTTTACATCATAACGTCATAAGAAAACATTGATGACATTGTAATTATCAACCATGCTTGTGGCAGCTTTAGTTTCAATTGTATCGCATGTTTCTGCAATCGACATTCGCTGATAGCCTGATAGCTTTAGTTTCAATTGTATCGTATGTCGCTGCAATCGCCATTCTTAAGGCGTCATAAGACGTTATCACGTTAAAAAAAAGTTTTTCAGTCTAGGTGTCTGGATGTGGGTGGGGGCGATTGCCTCGGTTGCCCCCCCCCCCCCTCCCCGGGTTCGCGCCTATCCAAGGAACTATAGAGATGAGTGCAACTAACTGACAATGAAAAGTACAAAGTTAAATATTTACAAGGGAACGCTCGCAAAGGTTTTGACCAACGCGCATAAAGATCAAGCAAATTCTGTAAAAAAAGTCACAAAAATATCTGCCTTTGTCATAACCTAAAAACATCAAACAGGTTTACTTTACTTATACCGAAACTACCAAGGCTATATAGCTTCAAAGTGAAGCTTGACAAAACAACAAAGCCTACATCACTAATGGAATAAAGAAAACTCTCTCCAAAATAACATTGTTCTGTCGTACCTAAAGAGTAGGTCCTTGCAACGCTGTCGATCACTCAAGAAAAATATGTTAAATATTCAGGCTATAGTTGTATATGCTATGTTAAAAGGTAACTTTGGCTTCTGTTATTACATTACTGTGTCTAAGTAGGTTGGTATACTTTGCCATACATGTTATTAAGGAGATCAAGTCGAAGTTCTAAAAGTTTTGTAATTATTTTGTGTACAAGAAATTTAAAATAATAACTAGGTTGCCGTAGGCGGCTTGTAGATAACCAACGCATATTTCGACAAAATTTGTATCTAAAGATTATAATATAATAATACATCTTTATTAATATACTAGCGGACCCCTCGCGGTTTCACCCGCGTAGTTCCCGTTTCCGTGGGAATATAGGGATAAAAAATAGCATATGTCACCCGGGGTTAGTGTAGCTTCACAACGATGATTTTTTTTTTCAAATCCGTCCCGTAGTTTCGGAGCCTATTCAAACAATCAAATCTTTTCTCTTTATAATATTAGTGTAGAAGTATAGATATAGATAAATATTTGTTTGTTTGAACGCATCTCCGAAGATACGGGGACGATTTACAATGGTAACAGAAATGTGTAGTCAAATTCAAGGATGTTTGTTCCCATGATCAAAGTCACGGTAATGCAATCGGATTATACACCAAAAAATGGTTGTCTGTTAAGTCGGTTTACGGACGATAATTTGACGTGATAACGTCGTAAGAAACCATTGATGACATATCGGCTTTCACGTTGTCTAGCAACTAGTCAACAGACGGAACGTGGCCGGACCGTGTCACTTTTTCCTGAGTGCAGCAGGTCATCGATTTACAAGAAGTTATCACGTCAAAAGGCTATAACTATGCCGTAGGACAGTAGCCTAATGATAAGGTCGCGGGTTCGAATCCTACCCGTTAGAATACCGATGTAAACCCATTTCTAGCACAAGCAATTTAGCTTAGGTGGAGGGGTTGACAAGATTACTTGTAATGTGCGGCCCACATTGTTAGTAATCTTTTTCAAAAATGTATATATGGACTAACGGCCGTTTTCAATATTCTATATTTCGATCGATTTGGCTACTAGAGATATATATTGTATTATAAACAGAAAATATATCAAAATCCATCGATAGATAGATTATTTTTTGGAAATGGTTAGAAATATTAAGAACTACGACGGTTAGAACGGAACAACGGAATTGCATATCAATTGGATACCTTGTATCTTGACAGACAGACGGACAAACAACAAACTGATCCTATAAGGGTTTCGTTTTTTTCTTTGGAGGTACGGAACCCTACAAATATTATCTCGTTACAGAGAAAGAACGAATAACCTCCTAGATACGACCCTTGGTAAGTATGTTTTTTATTGAGACACGAAGCAACAAATAGATACGATCTAGAGAAATGCGGCCGTTTTTATTTTTATCGAATTTTGTTGCGTAGTCTTTGCTTGCGCCGTTGGAAACTTTATCTTCTTAACCCTGAATGGTACCGGCTAGCCGTGTGGTACCGGCTTATGAATAGTACCACCCAATTTCTACCCGTGGATGTCTTCAAAGCGACTAAGGGATCTCACACCGGAGGACGGGCAGCAGCGTCACCTGCGTACTTTAAAGCCTTACTGCGATCACCAACCCGCTCGCAAAGCGTGGCGATTATGGCAATTACTTCTAGAATCTGTAATAAATAGATTCTACTGGGGAGACCCGTGCCCAGCAGTGGGACATGGGTGGATATGAACCCCTTATACTCAATTGCCCCCGTCAGTATTTTCGACTCGCCTCGCTAGATTTTAGGGACCGTCTCCACGGGGGAGAGAATTGCGGACATTCCGCTCTACTATCGTCGGTCGGGTAGTCTCCACGAACGACCGATTATTCCGACAGCGTATCGTCGCGACTTGTATTGAAATTGCCGCGTACCCGCGGCTAGATCGTCACTTTTCGAGGCGGGCCGCCTGCGTTCTACAGCACGCTCGATGCGAGAGCGTGGCGTTACGATGACGTTTCTCTCGCACTCATCCACTCGGTGTCTCCACATGGTGATTATATCGCATCGCTGCGGTAAAATCACCGAGTGGAGACACATTCTAAGAGAGTGCATATAAATAGGTGGCACAACGATTATATCGCCGCAATTCTCTCGCCCGTGGAGACGGTCCCTTAGTTGTGGTATCTGTATATGTAACTAACCTTGATGAAATCGAAGGTTTTCGTGAGCATGACAATGGCCGCTGCTCGCTCCTGCCATATCATACGCCAGAAGTCGACCACCGTATCTTCCGTTGGACCCTGGGTTACTATGTACGCGTTTGGTTTTAATATACTCTGTGAACAAAATACATGGTTGAGTTAAACATTTGATTGGCGAGACTTGTAACACATAAAAGCGGGCCGGTGTCATTCGGCACAGGACAGGCGATAAAACCGAATATATGTGGATGAATGTTCGGGAAAAAAGCCGGTCGGTTTTACCGAACACGTAGACCGAGTGACAGCGGATCGATATTAATCGGCACAACACCGGATATGACGTGTGTAGATGAATGTGCCGACCCGATCGGCACTTGTGAATAATGCCGAACATGTGTAATAGTTACTTCGGGTCGGCCCTTTCGGTTCGGCAAATACTGCGGAACCTAACGTGCAATTTAACAGCGTGCTTATGTTTGTAGCAACCCTCGCTAGCTGTCGAAGTGCAGACGTATTTGGACGAAAGGTTTGAGTACCTAGTTAATCTTAAAAAATACTTAATAATCTCTAAATTATTAAAATAAAAATCAATTGAAAAACTGTAAGCTACTCGTACCTACTTGAGAATAAATCACTAAAAATAAATTATATTTGGGACAATAGTAGGCAAAATAATTATACTTAAATAGGTACCTACCGACTATTTGGGTATAGTTTTTTTTTTGTTGTTTGGGCTTGTCAGGGCAAGGTTTGTTAAAAAGATTATGTACGAAAATAAAACAAAATGTAGGTAACAGTAGGCCAGATATAGTGGCGATTTTATTATAATTTCAATTGCAAAAAAAACTTTTATCTCGATAAACTATGTTATACAATATTGTTTTCAAACTTTCGCGATTTTTATACATATTAGATATATTTCGGGACTTAATCGCGTGTATTATTTAAAGGTTCAGTTCAGGAAATAAAAAGGTTCGCATCTTTAAATATATTCACTCGATTAAATCCCAAAATATATCTAATATGTTCAACAATTATAGTAGAACCCATAGACAAACGCACACAGAGAGACACTAAGGTTTTAAAAACGGGCTTCCAATAAAAACTTTTCAACCATGCATTTGAAGTCTTAACCACTATAGCAGTCTATACTTCGCTTCCTAAAAAGGTTTACTTTTAATCAACAAAACCTTTTTGCACCCGAACCGAGTACTTTATCTATTGTCCCGAAATCGGTCACCCTGGCCACTTATCAGTAAAACCTTCGAAACGTTTTCAATTGGATACAATATCCACTTCAAGTAAAGGTCCGTTCACTTGATTCTCCCTTTCAACGGTCCACGCACATTGAACCAACAATTCGTACAGTCATTATATGTGAACGTGATCGAATTTAAGATGGCCGGACTCCTTTCTGAAACGTTGAAATCGCGCCTTAGGTTTTTTATGTACTGGTTATGTGACAGTTAGACCTTTTTGGTTATACGCCTTCGTAATATTGATGTAGGATTTATGTGTCCAATCTTTAACTATATTAATGTTATAAAGAGGTCAAGTTTGTGAGTTTGTGATGTTGTAGAGAGTAATCTCTGGAGATTAATGAAAATTATTCTACCAATAGAAAGCCACGTTATTTGTGAGTGTCATAAGCTTTATAACATCACGCTACGAGCAGAGTGTCAATGAAAAATGTTGCATAAATAATAAAAATAAAAAACCCGCCTCCACAAAACAGATGGAAACAAGATCCCCTACATATTTATATAATTTCATGCAGTCGGAGGCATTAATGAATCTCAAAGAACTTAGTGAAGTGCATGAAGTTATATAATTATATAGGGGATATTGTTTCTATCTTTTTTGTGCAGGCAGGTTTTTATTTTTATAACTTATTTTTTTATTTAATACTTTTTAGGATTGTAACCGATGTAACAACTAACTTTTATCACAGCTATTGTCAAGTATTGAAAATTGAAGAAGAATGTTTGCTAACTAACTTTTTTAGTATTACAGTCATAATCATGTTATACCTTTTTGAAATGCTTGAGATGAGCCCTTTAATTTGATACTCTTATCGTAGTATTCAAAACAACTTGTTTTTGACATCTCACAGCCGCCATGTTTGTTTTTTTTAAACGTCACATATCTAAGAACCCTTGGGCAATCAAGACGAATCTAACGACGTCTTTATTGTATAAATCCGTTCAGTGAATTTTGAGATATCAGGTAATAAAGAATATTACATACATACATTTAAACAAGGTACGCGCGAAAAACATAACCCTTCTTCCCAGTCGGGTAAAAACAAAGCGAAGCAGCGGTAGCCTAATGGCTAAGGCATCGCCATCATGAGGTCGCTCGTTCGAATCCGACCCAAGCCTTTGAGCTTAGCTGGAGGGATTAACAAGATTGCTAGTAACGTGGGCCCAATCCCATATTGCTGGTTATCTTTTATATTTAAAAAAAAACGGGTGAGTGAGTGCGAGTGACGCAAACGAAGTTGCGTGGGTCAGCTAGTACTTTATATACTGCTGGGAGTGTGTAATACTACTGCGCAAGAGGTCGTGGGTTCGATTACCATACACGTCACCACTTTGTATGATCCACAAATCGTAACTGCGGGGGACTTCTTTACAATAAAACTACCTAGTACGTTCTGACTACGACTATTAACTTTGATTAGAAATTTTAAAACAACGTCTGCGCAAAGATTGGACACATAAATCCTACATCAATATTACGAAGGCGTATAACCAAAAAGGTCTAACTGTCACATAACCAGTACATAAAAAACCTAAGGCGCGATTTCAACTGTAGTCTGTCGTCAAATCATTTAGAACTTTTAGTTTTTTTTTTGGTTACTATATATTTATCAATATGTTAAATTGTAGGTAAATGAACTTGGGTCTATTTACTATTGTATAATTAGAAGTTAATATTTATTGTTATTGTCATCAGTATATATTAGATATATTTCAGGACTTAACCGCGTGAATTATTTAAAGGTAACACCCACACAGAAAACATCTTTTTGCAATTGTCACTATTATCTATTCTGTGTCCGGAAAAAAATTATCTAAAATAAATTAGATATATTTCGGGACTTAATCGCGTGAATTATTTAAAGGTACAAACCTTTTATTTACGCGACGTTTCGATCGAATTGCACCGATCGTGGTCACAATTCGAACGAAACATCGGGTAAATAAAAGGTTCGTACCTTTAATTAATTCACGCGATTAAGTCCCGAAATATGTCTAATATGTAAAAAAATCACGAAAATTCAAAACATTAATCAGTATATATATCCTGATTTTGAATCCTTTCTCGACATGAGTGAGTCATTTACTCAAAACATTTGACTTAAATTCTCCTCGAAGGTTTCATTATCTTTCAACGACAACATCTGGAATTTCACCCACACGAAAGACTATCTCTATCAAGTGGGTGGAAAGCCAGACGTCGTCGTCGACGTTAAATATACTGACTTCATGGTATGGATTTCATTTAGATATATTTTTTTTATATAAATGAAGAGAAATGTCGTGAGCCTGATGGTAAGGGTCATGTTAGCCCATAGCCGTCTTATGGGCACCCATGGTATTGTTTGGTAAAGATCTAAAAGTAACCGCTCCACGCTCCTCATTTAATAATAATATAATAATATCTTGGGACAACTCACACAACGCTTTCTGATCCCAAACTAAGCAGAGCTTGTACTACGGAAACCAGACAACTGATAAATATACTTATATATTTCTAAATACGTACATATTATAGATAAATTACACACAGAATAAACCATCGTGCTCATCACACAAAGTTTTATCCTGGGTGGGGATCGAACCCACGACCTCTTGAGTAGCAGCCGGATAAACTCCCACCGCGCCACAGAGGCAGTCGAATTTGAGACATTACTTCGTCTCATTTGTCCACTTGCTACAGTACCCTTCAACCGATTCATTCTTATTGAACACGGGTTGCTGATCTAGCAAATCCAACCACACCATCAGTGCATATTTGGACACTAACGTGTGCATTAATTAGCATAGCAACTATAAATACTTTGCAATCAATAAACAATGAAGTTGTTAATATTCTCTAGTGCCAAAAGCCTACAAACTCACCGCTCGTTCACGTTTCTTATCTTACATTTTATAGCATGTTAAAATATAGTAGGTACAAAGTATACTCACATCTATGTAGGAAGCATTAATATAGTCGGAGTCAGGCTCTCGGTCCACAGTTTCTAGCACCACTCTGTTGTAGTCATCTGTAGAAAGAGAACGCAATCAGTAAACTTTATTTAATTATCACTAGCTGACCCGCGTCCACTTCGTTCACACTCACAAATTTCAGTTCCGTTCAGTAGATCCAGAGTCACAAACACAAAGTCCTTACAAACTCAAAAACTTTTTTTTATTTACCACACACATAAATAATAGCCATACAGACATACGTAATACGTATGGTAAACATACACAATACGTATGGTAATTTATGTGGCTAACGTTGAGGTTATGCTTATCCATCGAGTGACAGTGCATGAACTTTCAACTTGAAATTGAAGCGATTAGAAGCCATTCTGATATCGGGGGGCAGCGCATTCCAGAGTAAAATAGACTGTACAAGAAAGGAGGATAGGACGAATCCAGAAGAATGAGCAGGACATAAAAGGAGCATATTATTGGAAGAACGAAGATCCTTACCATGGCTGGAGCACAAGTAATGAAAGTTAGAAGATAAGTAGGAGGAGCTAGTAGAAGTTAAGCTAGTAGTAGTAGAAGGAGTAGTGAGAACGCGCAAACCACGACGCTGACGAATAGGGAGCCATTTCAGTTCGGAACGATAATATACACATGGTCAAACTTACGGAGATTGACAATGAATCTTATGCAATTATTTAGAAATCGATCGTATTTATTGAGGAGCTCTGCATTCATATCGTGATAGTATACATCACCATAATCAATCAGAGGAAATATCAACGTCTGGATGAGCAATAATTTGGTTTTGAATAGTAGAAAGTTCTTCCAGCGGTATAGACGGGTACCAAACCCCCTTTGACTCACGCTAGTAACTTGAGTTGCCAGTTGAGGTTAGTGTCAATTAAAATACCGAGATCTCTGGCCGAAGAACTCAAAGCAATAGTGGCCCGATAAAAATAATTGGTGACAATGTGTCGAAGTCAAATCGGCTTAAGATCCGTTAACTCCCTGCCATAATAGCCTGACACTAAGATGGATTTACTGTCAAGCCAAACCTGGCAGACCAAGTCTTGATAGCTTTATGGCCTCGGATAAATTGTTCACACTGATTTGAGCATACAACTGCAAGTTATCGGCGTAAAGTTGAAACGCGCTCTGAAGAACCTTAGTGATATGTTAGATAAAGAGAAAATAGTAGTGGAGGAAGGATGCCACCATGAGGAACACCAGCGTCGAGATCACGCCACCTTGATGAAGAATCATGGACGCGCACAGACTGCTGGCGTCCCCGAAGATAAGACGAGAATCAGGCTAGAGCATTAGGCGAGAACATTAAATGAGAAAGAATATAGAGTAGAAAGAATATCATGGCAAACAGTATTGAAGGCATTCGAGAAATCCACCAAAGCCAAAACTGTAACTTTGGTCTCATCCAGTGGATGTGGAGTGCAATATGTGACCCAACCGGTCAAATGTAAATCACTCGCATAATTGGAGAGAGGCACCACTTGAATTTCCTGGTAAAACACACCGGCACAGTATCAAAACTCTGCAGAAAAGGTTTCAGTCGAGTCTTCAAATGTCCCTAATGCCCCCTACCCTTGGATCCGCGCACCTACGGATTGTATTGACAGAATCGTAAAATAACTTGTATGTAATATGTAATAGTTGGCAGGCGTGTTTTTAAAACATCTAACGTTTCATGTAATGCAAAAGCTTTTATAGTTCTTACAAGTCTATTCCATTTTATCAAAATCATCTCCAATTTAATTAATGATACTGTCAGCACTACTCAATTCTTCTCATACAAACAGATGTTTCTTCCAAAACAATACAACTCTCGTACAACAAAGCCACAGTCGAGTACCGAAGTCTTTGTACCTGTAACTTGTCTACCCGAACTTCCTTTTGTACTTAGTGCCTTTGTGTTTAATGGCAAATTGTTGGCGCGATAGAGACTCAATGGTACAAGCTGTTCGGTATGATTGGCTTGAGATAACTGACTCTACGACTGGTTGTCCGTCAAAAGTTTGGCGACCATACCGTGAGGAATTTTAGAACGGGTTGTTAAATTAAATCGGGCGTCACATGACGGAAATCCATCTTAAGTATTGAAGGATCCCACCACTCTCCCTCGATCTGTGAATCACCACGATTTAAGTAGTAAGACAATGCCCTTAATAGAAGAAAGAAGAAGAAAATAGTTTTATTTGTACTACAATACAAAAAAGAAAACATTACTAAATATGAAGGTAGTTTGGTGCGGAACAAATAAGGACCTACGACAGCTATTGTTGTAGTCTGTGGACCACAACGCTGATATTCTTGTAGGCCCTTTTTTTACTTTTGCTGCTGCTGTCACATGCAGCAATACTTTGAGTTATCAATTAACAATACTACACACATCAAAAGTGTCTAGGGATCAACATATATTTTTGCAATAACTTTTCTCCTGATTGATTTTTTTTTTTTTATTTCTTTAAGGATTCATCAAATAAAGTGTTTTCGTTTGTCACAGTAACGATAAACCAAGTCACCTTTGCATTAATAAAGAAATTTGCCATTTTCCTAATAAAGGGATTTTTGACATTTGAACCACTAACATTAAAGCTCGAAAAAAAGACTGAAATAACAGTTTTCTTTAAAATTTTATTGGGTAACTTAAACAATTAATAATCCGTGTTTCTACCGCGAACACTAACAACACAAGAACATCGGTTTGGCATACTCAAAATGAGTTCATCCAAATCACGCTGTGGAATGGCCGCCCATGTTCGTTGCAACAACAAAAAAAGGTCTTCTTGCGACTGGATACCCTCCATATTCGGCAGAGCTCTTCTCTGTAGCATATCCCATGCATGCTCAATCGGGTTCAAGTCTGGCGACTGAGCAGGCCAGGGCAGGACATTGATGTTAGCTGCGGCGAGAGTCTGTCTTACAACTCTTGCGGTGTGCGGTCGTGCATTATCATGCATTAACTGAAATAAGGGACCGATTTGCACTTGTAGAGGAACGATGACGTCTGATACAATCGTCTCAGCATAAATTTGAGCGTTGAGGTTGCCTCTGATCCAAATCAACTCAGTTCTTCCGCCGATCCAAATACCCGCCCATACCATGATGGTTCCACCACTATAAGGATGGACTTCCTGGCAGGATTTTAATCGCTGTTGGCGTCCAGGGGTTCTCCAGTGTCGTATACGTCTTGTATCCGGTCTCATACACAAACGAGACTCATCAGAAAAGCACACGAAACGCCATTGTTCTTCTGCCCAATTTCTGTGTTCAAGAGCCCATTGATATCGAATCCTACGATTGTGCATTGCTATAGGTGGTACCCGTAGCGGTCTTCGGGAATGAAGGTTCACTTCATGCAAGCGGTTTCTGACTGTTTGGTCGCTAATTAAGTTCCCTGAAGAGTGATGAAGCCTCACGGCTAACATCATGGCGGTTATTGTTGGACCTCTTCGAGTTAAGATTTGAATGTATCGGTCTTGTCTCCGTGTGGTGCAGCGATACCGTCCTCCATGGCGCTCAGCCACGGTACCAGTGCTTCGGTAACGTGTCCAAAGTCGACTGATAACACTCTGACTTGTATTCAGAGCTAAAGCCACAGTACGTTGCCGGGAACCAGCTTCTATCATTCCCACGGCTCTGAGCATTTCTTCCCTGCTTAAATGACGTCGCCGCTCCATAATAACGTTAGTTTTAATCAGTAGTAGGGAAACAGTAGCACTAATAATGTCTTCAATGCGTTGTATGTTTTTATAGGGAAAATATTGACAGCTGATTTTCATCTTTTACTCGAATTTGATTCACAGTTCCTGATTCAAATTATGAAATGCACCAAAAAGGATCCATATAAATTTATAAAATCATAAATTTATTACAAAGCCACATCTCAATCTCAAGAAATCCGCATAAAAATGCTTGATCCCTAGACACTTTTGATGTGTGTAGTTCTCAGTTACTTCTCATACATATAACTTCAATTTAGCAACTACATGATATAGACCAAAAAAAGAAGTAAACAACTAGAAAATTATAATAAAATTAATACAACAATCGAAATAGATTGACAGACCGCACTCAAAAAGACAGATCTCCAACAACGAAGATGCCTCTTGTAGAGGGAGGCGAAAGACGTGTTTCGCTTCTACACCCTTTTATAGGTTCATCATCCCTCCCTTATAAGGGTAGTTAAAATTTAAAACTGCGGTGGAAGCCAAAATGGCTTCTACTCTCAATTAAATGCAAATTTACCACTGATGAATACAATGGTAATTATATCTTCAAGAACCTATCCCAAGAACCATCTATGTACATTAAAATACCTACATGATATCAAAATATGTGATTTTGATGGTCTGCCAGCTAGTATAGCCGACCCGAAGCCATGTGGCTTTATTAACAAGGGCCAAAGGGATATTATTATTTCCATTATTTATTTTTTTAGTTTATTTTTTACATTTTTAAATAATAAATATAAAAAAAAATGTCCCACCGGCATCGGGTACAGGGACCTAGCTACCGGTGGTTAGGAAACTATTCGTGCTGTGTCGAGTATTACCACAGTAAAAATATGTAGTATTACTGCCTTTTGTATCTGACTCAAGGGCCAAGATCCAGATATAGGTATCTGGATCTTGACATATTATTATTATTATTTTTTGTTTTTTTTTTAAGAAAAGATAACTAGAAATGTGAGATTGAGTCCCACGTTACTTGAATCTTGTTAACCCTTCCAACTAAGCTCAAAGGCTTGTGTTAGGAGTGGGTTCACGTCGGTAGTATAATGGGTAGGATTTGAACCCGCGACCACACGATTGCGAGACCGATGCCTTAGCCATTAGGCTACCGCCGCGCCGCTTCAAATAATATATTTACTCTACAATAATCTTAGAAAAGACAAGACGGCCGTAAAACAGATTTCTTTTTCAGTTTTGTCGTGTCGTAGACGACATCATTTGAAGTGTTCATACAAAAGTTAAAGTCAAATTTTCTTTAAAAGCCATTTTAGAAACGTTATTTCGTGAAATGACGAGCAATTGCTTTTCTTTGTTATAATTGAGATATTCCATCTTCAGGAGCGCCAATTCACAGTTAAAAATGTAAGTGTCAAACGCAGAGTTAAAGTTTGACAATCACAAACGACTTGACTTTGAATTTAGATCTTGGTTTAATGTGTTGGACTACAATGGAAGTCGTAAAATTGAGATCAGTTTTATGACAAGCTCACTCCTACATTATATTAGAAGGTTTCAAATAAAAAGCTTGAAAGAAATGGTTTGGTATAAGGCTGTCTATTTTTTTTTTTAGAATAACTCCCACATTATGGTACAAGCCCTGCGTCACGGGGGACTTTACAAACATACAAGTCACGGACACAAAGTACATCCAGACCCGGAACAACCATTTTTGGATCACACAAAGTGGTGTCCCGTGTGTGAATCGAACACACTCCCACCGCGCCACAGAGGCAGTCTGTTGGTATAGTCGTTTGGTATTGGTATGATGTTATTATAATTTTAAATTATTATTATATATATTTAACTCTGTTTCAAAAAGTTTTTTACATAATGGCTGATTGTTTAAAGGTCGGACAATGTTAAGTTGTCATCAAGAGACTCGTGACCACAATACAATATTTTTTTGGGATTTTCATGCAATTAAGTCCCCATAACGTTATTCTTAGTATAGTGCAAACCTGAAAGTATTTTGCTCAGAATCAGTAACACAATCCAATGGCGTAGTTTTTGAACCATGTTATATTTTTCTATTAATTAATTATTCATTAACTAATTCATTAATCAGTCCAACAGTCCAAATCCTGTTCACGACATGATGCCAATGTGGTCATCACTTATTTTTCAATGATAACCATGGATTACATACTAGGGGACGCAATGAGCACGATATCGCGAAGAACATAAGACAACTGGAATGGTTTATAACTCTGCAAGTTCTCAATATTTTCATTTTCTTTTTTTTATATGATTTATTGAAATAAAAATCTTGTTGGAGTGTCTAAGCTTTGCACTATACCAAAAATAACCTAGTTGTTTTAAATTAAAGGTTGATTGGACACAAAATAGCGCGCGTTACGAATTTGAATTTAACTTTCCCGATTTATGCACTTTCGTTCCATTACACGAAATCAATACCGAAAGGAAAGATGTTACATAATGAAAATTAACATGACTCGAAAGTTGCTTAAAACGCTCCAATATAAGTGTCATATGCAACGCAGATCGTACACTTAAGCTCTTAAACACTTAAATTGAATTACTTTGAAGTCTAGACGTATGTTGCTCCAAATTATGATGCATGGACTAGTTCATTGCAATATTGACTGCCCAAAACTAATAAATATTATTTGTTACATATTGCCCAGAACTCTTATGAGAACAAGGGCGCGCGATTATCCGCTCTTTGCTACAACTTCTAGTCGTACAAACTCGGTTGAGCGGGCGCCTCTCCAACGTTTAGTTAAGATCATTAATAATCATTTTAATAACTTGGATATATTTGTTACAAGCCGCCACTCATTTAAAAATGCTGCTCTTTATGAAGAGCAGCATTTTTTAATGAGTGGCGACTATGGTCTTAGAATAACTTAAGATAGTCTTAAATGTTAAAACAACGTAGTGGATTGAACTTTCATCTAAATTTCAGTGTAACATGTAAATTCTGTAATATATTATTGAATAATAGTTTGTTTTTTAATAAAGTAAAAATAAGCAAGACTCACACGGTATGACTTTCTGGTTCTGGTTTTTGTGTGAATTTGTTTTCTTCGTCGCGTGTCGACAGGAGTTATCCACTTTGACCGCTGTCTGGAACAAAACAAACAATATACATATTAATAAAAAATGCAGTATCATTTTCATTCATGTTAAGAACAATATTCATGTCATTTCATTGTATGATAATGAAAATAGCACTGAGTAGATATGTGAATGTCTGTTTGAGAGAAGTGTCATCTGAAGAGTTTGTTTGTTTAACACGTTAAATCATAGCAACTACGGGTTCGAATTGAAAAAAAATTTAGAGTTGGATAGCCCATTTATCGAGGAAGGCTATATAACATCACGCTATGACTAATAGAAGTGGAGCACCAATGAAAAATGTTGCAAAAACGGGTAAAAAATGACTCAAACGAAGTTGCGCGGGCCAGTAAGTTTAAGTTATAACGTTATAAGCAATTACAATTTATTTTCCAATGGACTGCTTTTTTTATATATACTTTTTGTACCTAACTACTAAATGTATGAGGAGACCGTGATTCTGAGAAATTCAATAGATAAGCGAGGTTAAACAACGTCCATTCGTCAGTTCATGGATAGGTGACCGTTTTTGAAAAATGGCACTCAATCTGTGCTGCGGAGAGCACGTTAAGCTGTCGGTCCTGCGCCTAATCTCTCTCCGATCTTAATGTTGCCGTCTTATCGGATTTAGACTGAAATTTATAGAGCCTACTTTGGCTTAGTGCAAGCTTAGCATAAGTGAAACTTGCAAGAAAATCTTGACAAAGCAAATGCTGACCGTTGACATTTTTGGTCATAGTAGTGCACTTCCTTAGTTCAACAAAGTCAACAGTCGGCTCGTGCTTTGTCATGTTTTTTATAATGATGCACCTTTTTTTTTGTTTGGCGTGAAATATGCCTGATGAACACTCCCACCGTCCAGGGAAGACGATGGAGGGGGTGTGGGGTTGGCACCCACTAAAAAACACGCCGTGTAGCGCTCGCAACCTTCGCGTAAGGGCCGCCGGAATCTTTTATACCGTCAGCGGCCCGAACAGTGGCAATGCCCGGACGCGATGTAATTCCGCGCATTTCACACCTACGTGGCCTCTGGTTGCACACAGAGTGCCGCACATTCACGGAAGGACGCGGGCGGGGCAGATTACCCCGTACGCCCGCCCGCAGCCCCCTTAACGCAGCATCAGGCGCAGATGTGCACTCCGACGCCGCCAGGGAGCTCTCTTCCCTGACGCGCTCCGCCGCCTCCTTCTGCGCGATGACGTCCTCACAGAAGGATGCGACCGCATTCCATGACCCCTCGCCCCGGACCATGGACAGAACCACGGCCGATAACGAGAGGTCACTTCTACTACAGCACTCCCAAGCTGGACAATGCTGGAGTATGTGCTGCGTCGAGTCCTCACCGCATTTGGTGTGGTGGCAGGAGGGGCTCGGTTCTCTCCTAGCAACCGTGTGCAGGTAATTCCCGAAGCACCCGTGCCAGAAAAGGACCTGCACCAACCGGAAGGAAAGGGTCCTGTGCTGTCGCCCTACCCGCTCCTCCAGGACCGGCTGGAGTTATAATGTTTCATCTAAGCTAAGACAAAGTACTCTCTATAGATCTCAACCTAAGAGTCCTGGAATAGAGAGTGCACCTTTGCGCGTGTATACACTTTAATAGTACTCCTGCGTACTTAGTAGTCTGTTGGCTAGGTTAAGAAGACAGAAGATCCTCCGGTACGATTACCTTATCTTAGTTAAATAAATCTATACAAATATTATGAAGCGGAAGAGTTTGTTTGTTTGCTTTGTTTGTTTGTTTGTTTGTTTGTTTAAACGCGCTAATCTCAGGAACTACTGGTCCGATTTCAAAAAATATTATTTTTTGTTGGATAGCCCATTTATCGAGGAAGGCTATAGGCTATATAACATCGCGCTACGACTAATAGGAGCGAAGCAGCGACGAGAAATGCTGCAAAAACGGGGAAAATTTACGCATACGAAGTTGCGCGGGACAGCTAGTTAATGATAAGCGGTCAACGTTCGTTGACGCACGTTTTGCTAAAAGCGTTTACAATATATCATACTTACAATAATGTGATAACCTAGAACAGTTTTTATTGAACAAATTGTAAACGAGTGGTGGCAACTTGCAGAAGTTCCCACCGAAATAGTGCTCATCTATACGTAGGCTTACAAATACAGATCTATAAATAATAAACTAGTTGACCCGCGCAACTTCGTTTGCGTTATTTCCCCCCGATTTTGCAACATTTTTCATTTATTCTCCGCTCCTATTGATCGTAGCGTGATGTAATAAATATATCCTACAGCCTTCCTCGCTAAATGGGCTATCCAACAGTAAAATTTTATAATATTATAATGCTTATGATACCGCATTGGGAATCCTGTAATGGTATTGTAAATGTTGTTAACAATAAATAAATAAATAAAAAAATAATATATAACTTTATGTTTTAGATTTACAATATTACAGTATAGAATAGTTATTGATTTAATATACATTAACTTACTTATTTACATCTACAATATATAATGATCTATACTAATATTATAAAGCTGAAGTGTTTGTTTGTTTGGACGCGGTGATCTCAGAAACTACTGGTCGGTATTGAAAATATCTTTCACTGTTGGATAGCCCATTTATCCAGGAAGGCTATAGGCTATAAAACATCACGCTACGACCAATAGAAGCGGAGCAGCAACGACCGCAAAAACCGGGAAAACTGACGTATACGAAGTTGAGCGGGTCAGCTAGTAAAATATATACGCGAAAAAAAGGAGGACAATACCGTTTAGGTGCAAAGAATTCCTCCCCATCGATATCAACTGATAATGTTCCCAGAGTCTTCTGGGAACGCTTCTGGGAACGCAGAATTGCCACGTAGAATGGCAATGCTAATTCTTTATGCAAAGAAAATGCCAGCCCTCTGGTGGAGGCACTGATAAGACGGCGTTTTTAGTTTATTATTCACATCCAACTAAATCCTACCGGTATATTCTATTCACGTATAAATTCCAGTCCTTTTTACAATCATTGAATATACACACGACCGAAAACCAAGATTCCGAACATCAATCTAGAATTTCACGAAAAAACACAAAAAAGATGGCGAGTTGAGGCTTTTTTCTTTCTTTTTATCGGCCTTATCTAATGTCGGACGTTGAAATAGTGAGGGAGGAGCAAAAACATCACTCATTCGATGTTCCCACAAAGTTTGCGAAAGATACGCACATACCACAATACATTATCTTACATTTTCAGCAACTTGATAGGTTATTTTGACTTTGAAATCGACAAAGTTGGGAATGTCACTGCTGACAAGTGGATGTATGACTTCCGAAATCTCTTTTACTGCCGAACTCGGAGTCATTTATAGCTAACCATTCATTAGTAAAGATTTTATTTGTCAAAATTGAGTATTTGACTACAATCAATATAGTGTTTATTAATTTATAATCATAAAAAAAAACACTAAAAGTAAATTATATGACCATAGCAAAACGTGACGTTTTTGATGTTTCTTAAAAAGAGGCTGATTTGACTTCAGTCAAATACCCTATTGGAAAAAGGAATGATTTAAGTAAGAATTAACTACTAACTACGACTACGACGACGTACGACAGTAGGTAACTGCCGTAATACATAAGTATATTTTTTCGTCCATACCCATACTAAAATTATAAACTAGCTGTGCCTGCGGTGTTACCCGCGGTTTATTAGCCTATGTGTTAATTCAGGGTGTCAGCTAACTCCGTACCAAATTTTATTAAAATCGCTCCAGTCGTTTAGACGTGAAGAAGTAACAAACATACACACTCACATACTTTCGCCTTTATAGTATTAGTGTGACGTGAAAGTAACTCTGTCTGTCTGTCTGTTACGCTTTCACGGTCAAACAGCTAAACTGATTTAGATGAAATTTGATATGGAGATAGTCTGAGTCCCGGGGAAGGACGTAGGATAGTTTTTATCGCGATAACCGACATCCACGCAGGCGGAGCCGCAGGCGAAAGCTAGTATTTCATTCGTATTCACTTATATTAGAATACATTCTGACCACCAAAATTATAAATAATGAAATTATGAAATTCAATTAATTTATCTCCACACTATTATGACAAACGTTTTAGGGTTCCGTAGTAAACGAGGAACCCTTATAGTTTCGCTCTGTCCGTGCGTCCGTCTGTCTCCAGATTAGCTCAGAGACTCTTTAGTGCCAGAAAGCTGTAATTTGGCATGAATAAACATATAAGTTACGCGGACAAAGTATAAAGTTGTTAATACGAGTAGTATGAAACAAAACAACAGAATACCCACTTCTTAGCCCACTTCTTAGTCCGAATTATTGTGAATTACATTGTGCATGGCTAGACATGCTCTTGCCCGGTTTTCTCATAAGTAGACATGTAGAATATTCCTTTAAAATCTAGAAAAAATTTACATGAATGTGGTGTAAATTTTGCAGGAAGTCGAATGAATTTCTATCAATGAGTGCATGTTGGAACTCCTTACGCGGTGTTCGGCAGATTCCGGATAAGGCAGAAACTTGATTAGGCAGAAATTAGATTTGGCAGAATCTTGTTACGGCAGAAGTACAGGCAGAAACAGATTTATTAAAATATATCGACAGTTAAAAGGAAATAGGGTATAAGCGACAAAAAATGAAATGTTCAGAAGAGCCGTTCAAAGTTTTAAATTTTAGAAAAACTGACGTATTTTTGTCATATATTATGATATCGTGAAAACTTAAACAGTTTTAAAATTTAAAAAAAATGTAGCAGTTACCGGTATTTTTAGTTTTAATGGTTTGACGCTATTTAAAGAGGTTTTTGTCGCTTATTACAATAGCTTTTAATTTTCCAATGAGGAAATATGGCATAAGATACAAATGACAAAATAAAATATTAAAGGATAAAAAGCCTAAGCGACATACCGATTTGACTGCCTCTGTGGCGCGGTGGGAGTGTATCCGACTGCTACGCAAGAGGTCGTGGGTTCGATCCCCACCCAGGATAAAACTTTGTGTGATGAGCACGATGGTTTATTCTGTGTCTGGGTGTAATTTATCTATAATATGTATGTATTTAGAAATATATAAGTATGTTTATCAGTTGTCTGGTTTCCATAGTACAAGCTCTGCTTAGTTTGGGATCAGATAGCGTTGTGTGAGTTGTCCCGAGATATTATTATTATTATTATTATTATTATTATACCGATTTCTCACATCGCAAGGTGAAAGGGTATAAGAGACTAGACAGTTCAGTAAGTGTTTTAAGATAAGAAGGATAAGTTACTATTCACAGTGGTTGTTTAAAAGATAATAGAGTACAAGAAACAGTCGGCTTTCAAAACAATACCAGGAATACATATTACTTACGCCGACAAAGTGCCCCATAAAAACGAAAATCCATTTCTTACTGCATTATTGTAATGGGCAACTACAGAACCCTACATTGTGCGTGGCCTGACATGCACTTTCCCGGTTTTTAGGGTTCCATAGCCGAAATGGCAGAAACAGAACTCTTATAGTTTCGTCATGTCCGTCTGTCTGTCTGTCATGGCATTTTACTCAAAGACTACACAATGAATATTGATTAAACTTGGTCAAAAGGTGTCTTGTAGTTGCTGCTACTTAGTTTGATAGTTAAATATTAAAAATAAATATTTAATGTACTCCATACATGTAACAGAAGCTGTTTTTTTTCCATCAAACATCAACGTGTAGCACATCATAGGACAGGTCTTTAAAATCATTTTAAGGTTTCTTATAAACTTTTTGACTAAGTGAATATTTATGGAAATAATCGCTCCGAAAGTCGCTAAATTGTGTCCCCCCCATCAAGACATGATTGATGATGAGTTATCGCTGAAAAACTGCGTTTCTCAACAAAAGTGCGTAAGTGCCATGAAATAATAATATCTTAGGACAACCCACACAACGCTACCTGATCCCAAACTAAGCAGAGTTTTTACTATGGAAACCAGACAACTGATAAACACTCTTAAATATTTCTAAATACCTACACATCATAGATAAATAACCAGACACAGAATAAACCATCGTGCTCATCACACATAGTTTTATACTGGGTGGGGATCAAACCCACGACCTCATGCGTAGCAGTCGGATACACTCCCACCGCGCCACAGAGGCAGTCAACTTTATTAAGAAAAATTAACCGCCTTCAAGGAAACCACATCACCGAATGCTAATTTCGCTGACTCACTTATAAGTAACAGTATCTCTGGTGTTTTATAAGCTAGGACAACATTAAAAATACTAAAATCTTTCGGAAAAAATAAGCAGTCGAATACCGAAAACCCCATCTAAATCAGATCACTACCTTTCGGAAAAATTACGAACATTCATACATACATACATACGGGTCAAACAAACCTTTTTGAAGACGGTTAAAAAATCAAAGATTTTTTAAAAAAACAAAAGCAAAAAATTTTAGTACTTATCACACTAATATTATAAAGGTGAAAGTTTGTGAGTATGTGAGTGTGTATGTTTGTTACTTCTTCACGTCTAAACGACTGGAGCGATTTAAATAAAATTTGGTATGGAGTTAGCTGACACTCTGTCTTAACACATAGGCTAATAAACCGCGGGTAAAACCGCGGGGCACAGCTAGGGTTTTAAAGATGAAAAAGTTTCCAGTATAGTTGAGTATTTAAGAAGACTTTCTTCTGTTAAGAAGTTTGTTTATTTTTTATTGGAGTGCACCATTTTCAACCGACTTCAAAAAGGAGGAGGTTCTCAATTCGACTGTAACTTTTTTTTTTTTGTATGTTTGTTCACCGATTACCCAAAGACGGCTGGACCGATTTGAAAGATTCTTTTTGTGTTTGAAAGGGCATATTTGCAAGTTGGTCCCATTGTCCAGATCACGATCTGATGAATGGGTCCCGGAGAAATCGAGGGAAATCTTCAAATATTAAAGGCACTCCTACAGTGATTTAGGTACATTTCAAAGTGATTTGTGCATTTAATGTTGTGCCGAATTAAACAAAAGCAACTTTTTCATGGCACCAACTTCAAAATGTTAATTTGTTTTTGTTATTTTAGGTAGATATTATTTTTTGCTTTTTAGTTGCCTTGTATTTTTTTTTTGAAGTCGGTAATATTTTTTTGTAAAAAAGTTTTTTATTGTCGTAACACGATTCTGCCAAATCCAGTTTCTGCCTTATCACGAATCTGCCGAACACCGAGTAACGGGTTAGAGCTTATGAAGTACTAGTGACCCGCCCTCAAAATCTGAATTCGCACAGAAACATCTTTATTAGTCAAATTACATAAAAATCACACGACAGATTTTACCTTGTACATTTTTTTTTAAAATATCTATGTGAGATTGTGGTCCCACATTACTAGCAATCCTGTTAACCCCTCCAGCTAAGCTCAATGGCTTGTGTTAGGAGTGGGTTCACGTCGGTCTAATCTAATGTAATTAGCCATTAGGCTACCGCCGCTTTTAAATTCAATTAACAAATGCAAAAAATAACAATTCCATGCAAAGAATAATTCGTTTCTATTTTTGCATAAAACGCTGTGCAAAGAACAAGCCCTCTCTTGTCTCTCTATCTCCTAACTTTTAACGTAAAGTAACAAAACTATTATGAAAATTATAAATTGCAATAATTCTAAGTTGTCATTGGTAAACAAGGGTTATCCATTACGTCAAATAAGGCTGCACAAGTAGGTCGCGTCAGGCAAAGCTTGACCCAGTTATTTACATTCAGTTTGCTGGGCAGCCAGGCGCCAGCCCGACACTGCGAATTGATAAATATTTTTAATTCTTTTATTATCAGGTTTGGATGACAAAAGCTGAGATTCTTTTAGGATCAATTTGCTATTTGTTTCGTTTATTGAATTGGGGTGATCTAAAGTCATTTAAAATTAGATTGGCAATTTGAAAATGGCCGCGAGACTTTATTGCCAGGTTCTTTTATATTTTCGTGATTTTTATACATATTAGATATATTTCGGGACTTAATCGCGTGAATTGTTTAAAGGTACGAACCTTTTATTTACCCGACATTTCAATCGAATTCGCTTTATCTATTGTTTGCGAAGTTGGCATTACATGTACATGTTAAATGCCGTTGTATCACAAGTGTTGTTTTGCATCCTAAAGGTTCATTTCCGTGCATCGCGGCTGATCGCGAGCCGAATTTGAATTTTGTTTTTTTTTAGGTTACGGGTACTATGTCTTACTACTAAAATGTATATCTTATACAAGTAGGTATTACTGTAATTTATTTGTAACTGTTAAATGACGTTTTATTTAAATTAAATTCAAAATTCCAAAAAGTAATTATGGTTTACTGTTTACCCGTGACCACGATCAGTGCAATTCGATCGAAACGTCGGGTAAATAAATGGTTCCTTTAAATAATTCAAAAATTTACTAAATTCAATAAAATAATATACCCGAAAACGATAATATACTTACACGAAATTAGCCTATTTTTTTGAGGCCGGTTTCGAATCGGTAGGTACTTGTAGGATTTGTACTAAAGTTCTGACAAACATGGTTGATCTTGTTTGATAGATGTTATGTAGGGAAGCCACGACTGGGAGGTTATTAGTATTTTAAAGATATATTTTTTGTTAGTAGCTTTTGAAGACTGTTTTTTTTTTAAATTACTTTAGAGTTTTTATTTTTTTAAATATATCTTATATTTACCTATATACCTGCTATTTGACAAAGGTTTTGAGGTGTTTATCCTTTGAAATTTTCGTAAAAATGTAAGTCAGGCCGGCAAATTTACACGATAGTACTTAACCGATTTCGATAAAACTTACATTGTTCCATAAGTTGGAATAAAATGGATTATTAAAAAAGAGATGGTCACAATACGATCTCTAGTTTCGGATAAAAAATATTGGACACATATAGAGACTTTCATTTTTTTTATTTCATTAATCTGTTTAGAAGCCCTAATCGATCATATATTACATATCCACGTAACGAATACATAACAAAGTTTTTTGAAGTCTATTAAAAAACAGAGCATGTCGGAGATACTCTGTGTAGGTTCCGTAGCCGTTATTACAAATAAATGCACTACATATGTAAAAATACGATGTGAGAGAGTGTACCAACAGAAGAGCGTGCAAGCACTTACGTCCTTTTGTTAAGAAGCGCAGTTTTTCGGCAATAACTCAAACACCTTAAATACACATATAAAGTAAAGTTTAAGTTTGATTTTTTTTTAAAGAAAACTAGCTATGTGGGATTGAGTCCCACATTACTAGCAATCTTGTTAACCCCTCCAGCTAAGGTCAAAGGCGTGTGTTAGGAGTGGGTTCACGTCGGTAGTATAATGGGTATGATTTTTTTTATTCAAACCCGCGACGTCACGATTGCGACACCAATACCTTAGCCACTAGGCTACCGCCGCTTAGGTTTGATTATGCACTTTTCATCGATTGGCGACGCGGCGCCTTTGTCCTTTGGCACCGCACGAGTATGCCGCTACCGTGAACGTTAACTTGTAATGTTACTTTTTCGCCCGCCTTCCTGCCCCTAGTGAGATATCGTAAGATTTGGCTGGATCCTCTCCTCTCCCCTTCCTAATCTCACATGAGATTGTTCAAAATGCATATATTCAGTGTCAATCTATAAAAAAAAATACTAAATCCCAAGACATTAAAATAATCTTTTGTACTCTCGGTTTACTGTGACACTGACACACGAGCAGCGTGCGGTTAACTCGGTGCCCGCGCGTTGCCCGCGGCAAGCATGAGAACTTCTTTTGTTCTGTATTGCGAACAGCGGGTTGTCACCGATTGGTCCACTGGCGAGCCAAGCGATCCGGTGCCGATCCGGAGTTGATGTAGTGAGCGTTAGGTCTTTTTTACAAGCTCCGGTTTCACGCGCGATACAACCTCCGGTTTCACGCGCGAAGTGTAGGTGGCGATGTACGGTAGCTTTCACACGTTCTGTGGGTCAATTCACGTATTTAAAGGAGTTAACTTATGATTAAAACGGCCATTTTTGTATTCTCGAGTCAAGTTTGCGTCTCGAGAGCGCAATAACGACATTCTAGTACGGGCAAGCGTCTTTGTGATCGATCCCAAAGTTACAAGAACGCGAAAATTGCCGTTTTAATCGAAACTTAACTGCAACTGCACTCAAACTGTACTGCTTTACTGTTCGTGTCCGTTCGTTCCGGTAGCCATAAACTTCGCGCCATGTACCCAGCGCCCAATCGGATTGAAATCGGAACGTGTGAAAAGGGCCCTTCTTTATACAATCTCTCCATACAAAGAATACTAACCGCTCGAGGCGAGGCGGTGCTGGTCGGGTGCCGGGTTGATCCGGTGAGCGATGACCTTAATACACTTGTGAAGTCATTATTCTACGTGTAGCTACATAATATTTATAATGCCTGTTCGCAAGCATTAGATAAAGCCAGAAAAAAAACAAGGCAATAAAAGCTCACAGCCACTGTTTTCAAAATGCAAATTTTTACAATGTTTGTTTGTTTATTAATTAAACTATACCTTTATGTAGAAAGGTGCTTTTTCTTTTGTCACCTTTGTAATACACCATAAGAGGACTAATACAAAGACAAAAGATTAATTAAAAAAAACTAAACCCGACTAATAAATTTTAGACAAATATTCTTCTGAAATATATTTTAATTGTTTTTAAACTTTGGCGATTTTTATACATATTAGATATATTTCGGGACTCAATCGCGTGAATTATTTAAAGACACGAACCTTTTATTTACCCGACGTTTGATCGAATTGCACCGATCGTGGTCACGGGTCGACTGAACCGATCGTGGACCCGAGACCACGATCGGTACAATTCGATCGAAACGTCGGGTAAATAAAAGGTTCGTGCCTTTAAATAACTCACGCGATTGAGTCCCGAAATATATCTTATAAATATATTTTAAATCTGTAAATTTGAATGAGTTTCTAACAAGATACAAGACATGCATGACATTAAGTTATAGTGAATTAGTATCTACGTATCTATCAAAACATGTTATTGTAATATTAGCTTTCACCCGCGGTTCCGCCCGTGTGGATGTCAGTTATCGCGATAGTAACTATCCAATGTCTTTTCCCGGGAATAAAACTATCTCCATACAAAATTTCATCTAAATCACGGTTTAAGCATGAAAACAAAAACGGATCTAAATTAATAATAATATTCGATCCTGAAATGTTTATCGGATATGATCGAAGTGCGCAAATATGAACACAACTATTTCGATGCTATTCCCTATACATTATTAAAAACTTCGTGTTTGATAACTAGACTACCTATAGTAGGGCCAATTATACAGTTAGTCAAGGTGAAGTGAGATGCAAAATATCGATTAAATTGAATGAATCGATGACTTCTATGGCCAACGGCGACAAAGCGAATAGCTATTTTATCGCTCAAGAAACGTGCATACGTATGAAGATCCCGTGTAAACAAAAGAGGTACCTACAAATATTATTAATTGATCGCTGGTTGTACTCCTTATACTGCATCTCTTTTGTTTACACAGATGGTAATAATAATAAACATCTAGTGTACGTTTCTTGAGCGATGAAATTGCTACTCGCCGTTAGTGGGACAGGTGCCTTACATTTGTGAATTGAATGCGGTTATTGTGAAAAAGTACTTATAGGTACTGTCATTTCAGTTAGGTTTTATTGAAAATAATATCAAAAAAAATCATCACTTAAATTTCTGTTCCTGTATTATTTTCAATGAGACAAGTATTTTAGATATATTTCGGGATTTAATCGCGTGAAATATTTAAAGGTATGAACCTTTTATTTACCCGAGGTTTCGATCAAGTTGCACCGATCGTAGTCACGGGTTTTTTTTTTTTTGGTAATTACCATATTGTTTTTTGGCCTTCATCAAACAGCGGACGGGGCGGGACGGCGACGTAACGTGAGCAGCTGTAATAGTGCCATTCATTATTTTTTTACGTAAGACGTTTTTATTAGAGGGGAGGTAGTCAAACATTGCCCAAAATCCCTCTCTAATTAAAAAAAGAATAGCTCAACCCTTTTTATTTAATATTTATTACATAAGAATCTAAAGGAAATAATAAATAAACGTTTAGTTTGTTTTAATATGTATTAATCAAAAAAACCTTTTTTTGAGAAGTTTTTTGTAGTACATAATTAACTTTTGATTTTATTTTAAAGTTTTTCTTGCAACTTCGCACTCCTACGGAAGCGCCCGATTTTACTAAGTATAATATTAACTTGGAGCATTTTTGTGATCTTACATAAAAACTATCAAGACGTTTAAGTAAGAAAAAAACAAGATAAAATGGTCGACCCCCTCCCGCCCTAAATCGTCTTACAAAAGAAATGAATGGCACCAATGCACTAATTAATATAGACAATGTCACACAGACCCGTCGCGCTCGACGCTCGACTACCGGTCGCGTCACGTCGCCGCCGCGCTTGGCGGGAATACAACAGGAACACGGCGTGACGGAGCGCGCGCGGGACGGCAGCGCGATATTGTACGTTGTTCTCTATGGGAATTCAATACTGATTAGTCAAACAGATAGTGCAACGCGAGTACGTCGCGTCCGACTCGTCACAAAAATGGAAAATGTGGAGATATTGTTTGAAATTGCACGATATATGTGGAATCGTCACGCCTGCTGCAGTGTGACATCGACGCAGCGAGGCCGTCCGAGCTCCTCGCTGCTACTTTCGCGCCACGTCCGCTGTTTGACGAAGGCTTAAAAAAAGTGTTCACTGACGTAACCTTGTAACGATGTGCCGGTTTATTAGTCAAAGTAAACCGTAAAATTGCCATCTTTGGTTATTATTAACAATAAATATATCATATTTTAACTCAAAAATATTAAGCAATTGTGCAGTTCTTACTTTGAAGAAAATAATAAAAATGTGCCCGCTGTTACAAGGTTCTACAATTTTGATTAACTATTTATCGGTCTTTAGCTTTATTTTCATGTTGTAAGTTTTTATAAAACTCCGTCTGCTTTAAAGTTAGATCTTTAAAATTTCGTATTTAAAATATTGGTTTAAAATAAAGTAACACGTGTTTCAGCGTTTTCTCGAAAGTTGACCCCTAAAGGGGTAAAATGGGGGTGGCAAGTTTGTACGAAACTTCGTCAGTTTTGAAGTTAAATCTGTGAAAATTCAGCTTTGTGGATAAACAAACACGTCTTTCAGCGGTCTTTCATCAACCTTTAACGGGTATAATCAACCACGCTAACGAAGCCGCGAGCGATTCAGATAGCACTAAATCTGTTGCTAAGCGTAAAACTTGAACTAAACCAATTAATTCATTTTTCATTAAAATCCTAGGATTAATTGGAAAAAAATACCGGGAAAAACGCAAAAAGTCCATTTTTCAAACTCAAAGTTAACAGAGGCAAAGCCGCTGGGAAAAGCTAATCCAAACTAAATAAAAATGTAATAATTCTGTCTGTCTATTACATTTTCACGCTTAAACAGCTGAACCCATTGAAATGAAATTTGGTATGGAGATAGCTTAAGTCTTGGGAAAGGACATGAGTTAGTTTTTATCGCGATAACCAACAGCCTAGAGTCCAACGAGAGAGATCCAACTAAACCCGACTAATAAATTTTAGACAAATATTCTTCTGAAATATATTTTAATTGTTTTTAAACTTTGGCGATTTTTATACATATTAGATATATTTCGGGACTCAATCGCGTGAATTATTTAAAGACACGAACCTTTTATTTACCCGACGTTTGATCGAATTGCACCGATCGTGGTCACGGGTCGACTGAACCGATCGTGGACCCGAGACCACGATCGGTGCAACAAGAAACAAACTAATCAAAAATTTATAATTTTCAAGCGCACAGTTAATAATCAAATTATCAATTTAATCAGGTGTGCATGTAATACAAAGGTCAAAATTGTGTAAATTTTGATTTTGGTATCCCATTGACAAAAATAATAAAACTTAGCTATTTTCATTTTTTTTTTATTAATTTAACCTTCTCAAATATTATTGTCGATGGACCATAAAATATGATTATTATTTATCACAAACTTATTTGGAAATATCACAATGTTAAACATATGTTTTTCAGGTACTGAATCTCTTCTATCAATTTGTCGACTAATTTTAAAGTCACTTTACGTAATGACTTTTTTCATTACCTTGACCACACGTAAGCTTACCCCCTGAAGTTTGTCGACTGTATTAAAAGTCATCCTAATACACGACTGACTGACTGATGTCTTTAACCTTGTTCTAAACATAAAAACTTGAAAGGTTTCAAGGGACACCCGTATGGAACAAAGTTCCTTTCGATTAATTAGTGAAGGAATTGTAATATTTTTTTTTGTTTTTTAATCGTCGCGACACCACACTGTTCAATGCGAAATAGAAAGACGAAACAAAAATAACTGGCTTGCTTTCTATGAGAGAGAGACAGACAGAGAAACACGCCGCACGGCTTACAACTATAGCAAAAAGTGTCGTTACAACTTTTGGTCTTAATTTTTTCCGTTGAGCCCCCTTTCGCAACTCGCGATTAAAAACTCCGTTACTATAAAAAAATGTGTTAAACGTTTTCTTGTTACATACCAAAAGTGTAATTTTGTTGAGTAGTGATAATTTATGATGAGCTTCATGACTTTTCATACAAAAATGTTTACTAAATTACAAAACAAAAGTAGTCATAATTGTTGAGATGGACGCCCTATGATTGAAAACATACGAATAATTGGCACTCTTGGCAGTAGGCAAGGCGATCACAAGTATCAAACAATAAATCTTACCAACTGTACATGAATTACCAGCTGGCAGTCAATAAAAAATGATTGATAGTTGCCATTTTAAATGTACAATCTGTCAACTAATCTTGCCTCGTTCTAAATCGTTCTCTTGGTGTCATTCCTCCATTTTTCCGGTTTTGCAATTTTATAGAAAAAGGGGGAATGACAACAAGAGAACAAAACATTTCGTTTTAGAATGAGGCAAGTTTCGTTTTTGCAAAGGTACATATTCGTGGTTTTTCAAGCAGTGTTTCAGTCCAGACACACTTAAATACAAAATCAAATCTCGATCATTTGTGTAGTCATCTACACAGTCGTTCAATCATCTCAAAAATGTCCAAACTAAGGCCGTTTGTCCACCGCAGCCTGTAAACGGGAATTCACCGTGGACAAGATTATTTTACTTCGGTGACTAGGACGATGACGGAGATGTGATGGACAAACAGCTATAGCAAATTCTATGTACCGCGACTTCGTTGACGTCATGGTTTCCCGTTGACGGGCTGCGGTGGAACGTCCTAATTCGTAAATGGGTTCGCAGATGACTATGCGAATAACATTGCATTTAATATACGAGGATAAAAGCAAAGTAAAGTGGTACATCTTGACTACAACAATTTGTATATCTAATAAACACAACAACACTTTTCTTTATTCCTTTCGCACAGTGAACACAATAAGAGTGAAAAATATCAGGTAGTTTAAAACTACCGGCTCCATTGGGAAAACCGAGACCAAGCTTCGACAAAGAAAATAATAATTCTTTTTTAAAGTTCTCCAAGTGGATTATACCACAACTTCATAATTCTTAACACTCTTTCACTATAATTTAATTTGGATAGTTTACTCACCAAGTTTTAAGTCTCGGAACATTTAATAACTCCATTACATTTTTAAAGTTTTTAAGAGTTTAATGCCTCCTATAAATTTGTTAAAAGCTTGAAGATACTATCTAACGGAATCCAAGATAAAACACCTACTTAATAAACAACTGTCTATCTGTCTCGACGACGTAGTACGGATGTCCAGACGTCGTAGAAAGAGATAGACAAACCTCCGAAGTACGTTAAGGTAGGCTGTTGTTGTGAAGACAAAGAGTTGTTTTATGACGCATCAAACTTTTTTAATTTCTAAAACGTTAATCAGTCTTAGTACGTCATCAGTTATTTTATTATTTCATAAAATTGTAGTGTTAACTTATCACATATTGGAACGAAGGTCCTATTCGCGCGTTGTGAAAGGGGGCTAGACGGAAAAAAATCTCACGATAAGTTGTAACGACACTTTTTGACACACACACAAGCCGTGCGGCGGGCGCGTAAGAGAACATCTAATTTGACGAAGAAGTCACCTGTCGATTTGGTCATAAGGGCATAAATTCGGTACACAGTATTGGTGACAATTGTGTAGTTGTGGGTTCGAGCCTTCGGTATACAATCGTCTTTTTGTAAGTTATTTTCGTTTCGTCTTTCTATTTCGCATTGAACAGTGTGGTGTTGCGAAGATTATAAAAAAAAATGGGTTAAGATAAGAACTTCGTTCCATCCGGGTCCCTTGACACCTCTCAATTTTTTTTTATTAATGTATTTTATAGTATTTATAAAGTTCACGTATCTAATACTTCACAACCCTAATCGAAGTGCGCGTAAACTAGTAGTAATTTGTATTTATAAGTTCATAGAATGAAAGTTAGTCAAAAGGAAACAACGTAAAGTATCCAGTTCGTAACTTAAAGTAATTGAATTTGAAGATAATCAAGACGTTTCAAAGATTACTTAGGCACACAAAACATCAAAATTATGAAGCCCAACTTCTGCAAAAAGAAGTTCATTTATTTTCCTGAGCTGTTTTTCCGCACGGAAAGAATAGCTGAAGTATTATGATATACAAAAGTCCTGACACAATCCGCTTTTTCTTTACGAAATTACAATTCCAAATAACAATTTATTTTGTACAAAAACACAGAAAGATGTCATTACAACGGGCTATTCTTTTTGACGCTCCTTTCCAAAATCTATACTTATAATAAATCTGTAGAGAGGTCAATTCTGTACATGAAATATATTTCCAAAATAACTATCAGGGGGTGATTAGGGATCGATACTGATGTCAAAAATGCAATCAGTAAAATTTTTGTCTGTCTGTCTGTCTGTCTGTATAACCGTTATAGAAACAAAAACTACTCGACGGATTTTAACGAAACTTGGTACAATTATTTTTCATACTCCTGAGTAGGTTATAGTATACTTTTCATCACGCTACAATCAATAGGAGCAGAGCAGTGAAGGAAAACGGGAGAAGTTACTCCATTTTTTAAGCTTTCGTCGCGTGTGCAACCGATATGGTTAAAGCTACACAGAAATCATGTATGACGGAAATGTTCTCCTTAAAATTATATAAAAAATATCCCACGACAGCATATGTCTATCTTTTATGGTTGACTCACAATATCACGTGTAACTCCCGATAGCTTAGTAGTTCGAAGCTTTCTGATTATATTTATCTACTCTTACGTTTATAACACTCTCAGTCATCCCTAATTAAAAAAGTTAACATAATTAACTATTCCATAAAAAATACTAATAGAAATCGGTATAGAAACACCAAAGTTATACATGAAATACGCTAATAATAAGCCATCGCGCGTGAATACTGAATCATGCTATCTATCTATATCTATACATATAATAAAATTGTAAATTTCACGTGTCTCTACATGGCCGAACATAGTGAAAAAAAATATTGGGAAATGTTCGAAAAGAGTATTTAAACACATTCCTACATTTTTAGAAATGTCTGTCTGTCTGTCTGTTTGTTTGAACACGCATCACGCAATAACTATTGGACAGATTCGGTTGAAATTTTGTATGTGTATTCTAATAAGTCTGGATTAACATATAGGCTATAATTTATCACGCTATTTCCCATAGGAGCTAAGCAATGACGGATAATGTCTGTAGCTATTTATCGTTATAAAACAATAACTACTTGACGGATCTTCATGAAAATTTGCAATTTTATTGTAAATACTATAGGTCATTACTTGCACTATAAATCATTATGCTATCGTCTATGAGGAGTGAGCAGCAACGTATGTTTGGTCGAACCATTATGGTTTTTCACAATTTTTTCCACAATAAGACATTATTTACAATTGTAACCCATGGAAACAATAACTTCACGCTAAAACTATTAGGAGCTAAACACAAAATTTTCAATTTTCTTAAGATCAGCTATTTTAACCGTGTTTGCATCAGCTGAGGTGGTCTATTGGCACAAGTAGCGGTATTAAACGAGCGAGGTCGGAGGATCGACTCCCTGATTGCGAGTCTCTTTTTGTGTTGTGTTAAAAAATTTTTATTCTTTTTTTTAAGTATTTTTCTAAATGTATACTTATTTATACAAGCTTTTATTTTCGACTTTAACATGTTTACTTTGTTTAACAAATTTTCATATTAATAATCACTTCCAATAGGCACCTTTATCATTGTTGTGCATGAATAGTGATTATGTCATAAATGTAGAAATGAAAAACAATATCACATTACAAATAAACAGTAATTACTTGATATTTTCTAGAATTTATAAATGTTAATTGCTTAAAAAAAATGAAAGATTAAGTCCGCGTTACATGAAAATAAAACACGTGGCGCCATCTGTGATTCGATTTCTTCTGAGTGCCAAAATTGCTTACCTACAAATGTTAATAAACTTTCGCGATTTGTACACATTATGAAAATATATGTATTACGGGTCTTGATCGCGTGAATAATTTAAGGTTAAATACCTTGCTTACCTACGTTTAATATGCATGATAGTTTAATATAAAATCATCAAGTATAAAAATAAACTTATCCAGTTTTGAAAATAGATGGCGTTTAAATACAAATTAAAAAGAATCAAGCACATTGATTTAAAAAAAAAACTGAAATTCTTACGTAGAGGGATATGAATATATGATGATCTTAATTTGCGACAGGTTGACACACCTATTTTTAAATTCACCAATGTAGACATTATAAAATAATATTTTAATCTTCTAAAGTGAGTGAAAAAAATATTGAAATAAGTTTAGAAATAGTATTTAAACACAAAAAAAGATATCTGAGTATATCTTTAAGAAACGTTTGAATGTTGTTTGTTTGTTTAAACATTGCATTCCCGCGGTACAAACACGGACACAAAGTAGGTGTACTTTAGACTCGGAAAAGATCGCTCGGGCAGGACATAACCTGCGATCATAGGGAATCTGTGAGAGTTTTTTTCATCATACCTTTATTACCTATGTATAAATTATCTTGAAGGAGCGGCTAGGTACCTCCGATTAAAAGGTCCGATTTAAAAGTGTTGGAGCCGAAGTTGGAGTCGAAGGTTTAAAATCAATCGGAAATTTCGACCTATCGGAGTCAGAATCGAAGCTCCTTAACTCAAAATTTCGCACGAGTAATTGGGCGGTTTCGAGCTTCATTTAACTCGAAACCGCCCCAGTACTCGCGTGGTGGGGGATTTTTTCAATATTAATAGTATTTGATGTGATGCAAATCACTTTTTTGTCGAGGTGTGGTCGTGGGAATTTTAATAATTTGTCTTCTAACCGTCTGGCGCCATAAACTTTGTCGCCCTTCATTTTGCTGCACTGGGCATTTGCTTGGCTTGCCCTGCCATATGTTGGGCCCTGATTAAAGCTAGGCCCAAATATCCATAGATGCCACAGAGCATTGTGGAGCATGTTCACAATATGTTTTACACAGAAGTTGAATTGTAATATAAACTACCTTAATATAAACCCAACTTCCACGCGAACGAAGTCGCGGGCACAGCTAGTTGACAATATAATCGCGTTCATTTTGTTGTTTGTCTCTATAATTATTATACATTATATTGTTATTTACGAAGTCAAGTCAAGTTCAAATATTATTATTTATTTATCTTTGTTTGTTGATACTTCAATAATGTTTTTATACGATGACAAGTAAATATCAATAAAGATATAAAATATGTACTTATAAAAATATCAGCTCAAATCATTCTCCGTTTTCCCTTTTCGGAAGATTTAAAAGCAGTGACCCGTTTCTCGAAGAACGTAGTCCAAGGTTTGACATGGATTATAGGCGGCCCCTGGATCTTTTGGTGCGAAGCCAAGAGTCTCCATTACGGGAACTTTATAAGTCACTGTAATTGCCAACCCGGACACCGCTACCCTAGTCTCCTAAGTATTTGCTTTATTCATTGATAAACGTTCTTCGGTAACAAAATCGTTTTGTAAGTCACTAAATAGGTACGTACAAGTCAATATTAGTTTTACTAATGTGTAAGCGAATATTTCGTCTTTGTTTTTCATTCTCTTCTCAAAATATAAATAAAGAAGACGAAATTTAATCTAGATGAAATGCTGTTAGCATGTTGGTAATAAGAGAGTACTAACGAAGAATCCAATGAACAAAATCTTTACAAAGGAATGATTTAAGTTAGCATTAAACGATCCTGATCCATTTGGTTTTTGAATGTCCAAATAATTAAGAAATATGTGCAAACTTCTTTTCACTACCATAAACAACGAACATTAACTAATGATGTGTGTGATTGCTGAAATATGCAAATGGATGAGAAAATGTAATTGCAATAAGTGCTCTCTTCGTAATTTATATCAATTACTTAAAACAAGGCCGTTTATTTTGTCCACTTTTACGTATTTACATAGGTTAGCCATATGACATCCTCTGCTGTATGAAGGTTCATTTCCGTGCATAGTGGCCGATCGCAGCCATAAAGCACAGGACGTTTTTTTTCAACATATGTCAGGCTCGATTCCTATTCATCTTTAAATGCAATATTTTTATTCCTAAAAATAAAAAGGAAATTTCCACATCTCACAAAACAACCACTTAGCTGGCGGGGGGGTGGGGGGAATAAAAATTTGCAGACATGGGCGAAATTAAAAGGTGTTGCTATTTTGGCTACGGAACCTTAAAAAGGACTTGAGTGACTAACTTGGCTCCTTAGTGTGTCTTGCTGGCACGAGGGGGGGGGGGGGGATGCAATTTCTACCTCACGTTCGGTCTTTTAGCCTGTTCCGGGACCCCTATTGATGATTGATACAGCTGATATGGCGGTAGCTACACCTGCTCCCTTCATTTAACAGGGATATCATATCATATACTATAACTTTAATAGATATAATCATAACTAATAATTATGATGATGGTGATCACAAAATTTATCCTTTTTTTTATTAAAAAAAAATAGGTACTTATAGTTATACTTACTTGAAATTCTAATTTGTAAAGTACTGGATATTTTCTTCTCTGGTCGCATAATTTTGGGAAGTTCTTCAGTTCAACAGGCCGATCCGGTATCGTCTCCGATATGGAACCATCCTCGTCGGCTGCAGAACATAAAAAGTTAGTTCATATGTGTTGTTGAATACAAATATTATTCTAATCAATTCTGATACATTTTGGATTAGATAGTCTTAACATCTTTTGAGTAACATAAGAAGTGAATTCCTTGAAGTCGTTAAGTCAGCGTTAAAAATTGATGGTAATATTTGCGTCAGTGATCTTGTAATTAGTAATATTGTAGAGAGTAAAATCCAAAATTTATCAGAATCGTTTAATACAATTTAGTTAAAGCCGAATTATTGTACCGTAGAATTTCTAGGAGAAGTAACTCGCAAAGGAGCATGTACTCAATGTCAGCCCGCATCGGTTAGAATGCTTGCTTTGCGAGCTTTGTCTCACGGTACGGTTAATTTAGCTGTTTAAAAGTTCTTTACAACTAAATTATCCTCAAATATAGTGAGATTGGTAAAGACGTAATAGATTTTGTCAATACTTAAAATTTTATCAAAAAGTTTGTTCGGTATTCAAGGATCTATTTCTTTGTGGAATTAATTGTTAATATCACTTTGTTTCAATATATCGTTGCCAACCTCACTTTTATTTCTTAATATATCTTACTTTTATAATCTAGGTATGTTCTAGTCGAAGCATCTAGTGTGTGCGATCATCTAAGTGTTAATGTTATATTTCTAAGCCACACCACTCCTTGTTAATTACTAGACGCCAATTACTACTTTTATTATCGTCTACTACGCTGTAAACACATATTAACTTAATTGTATTGTTATGATTAAAAATAATATCTATTGAGCTATAGCAGAAATATTCGCAGGCCGTTCTAGAATATACGAAGTTGTTATTAAAGCCTGTTATCTGATATTATATTTTGTGTGAGATAGCTAATCGTTTTATGAAATTATACACCAACACGTTGCCACTGTCATGGTTACGTATATTGCCAACATTTAAAATATTAATTAATAAGCTTTTTATATTATAAGTATTCAATTCTTATTTAATCCAACCCACTATCTAGGGTCGACCAATGAAATAGTGAAATTGTAAACCAACCGAATATCAGTTTCATTTCATTAACTTTGTATATTTTTATTGCAAAAAATTAATTTAAAATAAATTAAACGGGGAATTTCCATTTCAGTGTTATTTCAACTTTCATTTTTCATTCCATAAATGTTAAATTAATGTCCAAAATGTCGTTGAAAATAAACTCAAAAATGTTCACAAGAAAAAAATCTCGGCAAATGTAATACACCAAACGAAGATTTATCGACGTAAATCGGATTTAGGGTGAATGGCACAGAATTGTGCCCACTTTGGCAAGTAGAGGATGAATGAAACATCTCAACGCTGCAAATGATAAATGATATAAGGCTGAATAGGAGAGGAGTTCAACGACCTATGATCTTGTCGACAACTCCATTGTTTGATTAGTCTGAGACGACTCACTCAACTGAAATAATTGAAGGCTCCAGAGATTGGTATGTTTTATTGTTTTTGAGAAAAAAGGAATACAATTTCAGTTTATATTGTCTCGTCTCAATTGTTATGTCTATTCCCTTGTGAATGGTTGATCTCGAGAGATTTGAACTCGTGAAATGTCATGAATAGTTTCAATAAAACAATTCGGAGAGAAAAATAACGCTATTTTTTGTTTTACAACACAAGTGTCACACTTAATATTTGCATTGAATAAACACATTGTTAACAAGAAATAAACCATTTCATCAGCTACAAAGTCATTAAATAGATAACTTTTACTTCCAACTGAAAACTTCGTGAATAGTTTAGTAGTAGTAGTTCTGAGGTCTTGTAAAATAATATAATAATATTTTCTCTATTTAATCATTAAGGTTCTGTTTGTAGCTCAAGAAAATCGATAATTGTTTCGTCTAGTTACGAATTGCTAACAATAGATTATACAACCCAGGGCCCCATTAACGGACTCAAGTCCCCTTCAAAATTATCTCATCTTCTGTACTTGTGCCTTTCTTCGATATAATCTAGTTGTTCCCCCCCTCCCCTGAAACCAAAATCGTCATTTCCTCAGCGTATCAAACCATCTCCCTCATACTAAAATCCTAACTAAACCTTCCACAAGAGTTAGCTTAGCCTAAACCTCTCAATACGAATGAGGAAAAAACAGTAGCACTCAGCGACTAACACTTCTGAAGAGGTAAAAGTGGGAGGGTAGTTATTGTTAGATTAAGTGCCACCCAAGCTCTTCGTACGATGACGAATGTATTTGAAATTCAAGAGTTGTATTCCTAGAAACCGTATTTTTAAAGAGACCTGATTTTTACTTTACTTTGATAAATTTGGTGACAAAGTCTATCAGATCTTTTTCTGATGTGTAAATTAATTCTTTATGAGGTTATAATATATATTTGTTGTGTATGTTTTCCCAGCTTAAGTGAATCCAATTCTTCCACAAAAAGGCACAGAATCTCTTGAAAAATATCTTCATAGCTGTGCTTAGCGGTTCTCGATACAACGCGTCACTTCCCGCCTTATCTGCGCATCCATCCCTCGATCGTGTCTTATCAAGCCCATCACGACGTCAACCTTATCCGTCTGAAGCTTTTGCTGTTCTGATCCTTTTAAAGCCTTTAATACTGTTATATTTTGAATATACTTACTTAGGGCATTAAAAGGGTTGGCGTTTTTTTTGGAAAATTTACCGATATGGGACATTTTTATTGTTGTGTTGTAAACTTAATGATAGATTGTTATTTTGTATTGTAGCTTTAATAACATGTATTTGTGAAAGTAGTATTTTTATTTTTGGAGTAACTTCCCCAGGTAATTTTGTAGACTGCAAAATTATAAAATGAAACTAAATAAGATATTGTATTTTAGTGATTGCGTCAGATTTGAATCTGATCCGTTAAATTTTTTAAATAATGTAAGCTAAATGTATTTAGAAACAAGTTAAAGCATAATAGGTAATAATAGCGACCCACATTACAGATGTAAATTAATTGCCCGAAAATGAACTCAGTCTGAAAAGTAAAACCGTATTTTAAAACATGATATTTGATGCACATTAACAATAAATTTTCCGCAGAAGTTACTTCATTCCCAGCCTCGTTTCCATTTCCCGCCGGAGCCAACACTGCATTCTCAAATTGCATTTTTAGAGAAACACACATAATAATAAACATTAATACCGCCTTCTGGTAATAAATTTAATAATACATTGTACATTACACAATGAATCTTCTAAATATTGCTTTTGGGTGTGTTTGAACGCTGTTTTGTTGAACAATTATTTTTAATTTATTATTAGGTATGCTTATGAAAATATTTATGACAGTATTTTAACAGTAATAGTTAAGTTACTAAGAATACAATTACAGCATTCAATTAATAATTTATATTATAAAGCCAAAAAGCTTTCAACAATATATTACCAAGTCTACTATAAAGATAGAACAATATGGTGCGAAACTGATTAACCCCGAAACAAAAAGAGATAACATTTGTCTTCGTGCCCGAACGCCATTTTATCTGATATGAAGTATCTAATATCTATTGTAGGCTATTGTTCCATGGATGTGCAAAATCATTTGAGGAAGGGATTCCAAATTAACATTTCCTTTTATTGTTTGCAAAGCAATTTCCAAGTTCCTTCGACCCTAAACACCAGTTTCTAAGAGTTATACTTCTGTTTCCGAAGAATTTAAAAGTGGCATTCCAAGGACTAAAACGTTTTTTAAACGTTTGAATGAGTTTTTCGATTTTCGAAAATTTACTGAATATACTGGGGAAAATTAAAGAAGTACATCATAATATTTAAAAACTAACTCTATTAAATTCCCGAGTGGACCGGAGTCAAAAACTGTGTCACCTTGTGAGGAACAATGTGAGGTTTTTAATGCTGATGTCCAAACTTCAGTTATTGGAGAGGAAATAGATAAAAATAAATTAAAAACAAGTAAGAAAAGTAGTATTTATGAAATAAAGGTCCATCTGTCCTATCTAGAAATCTAATCTCGTATGAAATCTGCTGTAATTTGGACCAGAAAGTCTATATTTTAGACGAGACTGGTTTGCTTTTGCTGATGTTGGGAAAAGTATAATTTCCGAAGAACTTTTAGACCAAAATAACACATAAATTATGACCCGCTGAGACCATGCGATGGCTTCTTTCGATAAACGTATGAAGATAAATTTTATGGATAAATTATTTTTGTGGAATTTATGATACGTGAGGATGATAAAATAATTGAATAACCCAAGAATGGTGAACAGAATTGTCACAATTTAGAACAGGTTTAGGCTTTTAAAACAAGAAAGTAATACGTAAGTCCAGACCCAGGAATTGAACCCGAGACTCCCCCAATTCCCCAAAAGTATGCCAAACCGGGGCCTCAATTTTTTCTATCCTTTCATGCACGAGAGTTAGGCCCTCGTATGCGCCATACAGGTTTGGCATGGGAAAGTCTCGGGTTCGATTCCTGGGTCTGGACTTAAAATTTTTCTATCTTTCAAAAATACAATTATTGTATTAATAAAGTAATTGGCAAGAAATGCCTATAAAAATACTATAACAAAAAAGTGATGTTAAGACTAGAATAAATTGTCAAAATTTATAGGTGTCATATTCTAAATTTTGACTACAATGTCTAGAAAAAATAAATTTGGATGGAGAGATATTTTAAGTCGTTTAAAAAACATCAAACCGACTTTAAACACGGTTGATTTGCTGGTATTTATTGAGTATCATTGTCTATCTCCTGCACTCACCATCAGATCTTTACGAAATTTATATGGGACCATTTCGCAAGACTCTTTTGAACTGAACGAAGAATTTTGAAAATCTGTTATTATATGATATTATAGTTATGCCCGATTTTAAAAATAAACATCCGAATTGAGAACCTCCTCTTTTTTGAAGTCTGTTAAAAGTTCAGCCACTTTTAATTTTTTTTTTAAGATAACTAGCAATTTGAGGTCGTGGTCCCACATTACTAGCAATCCTGTTATCCCCTCCAGCTAAGCTTAATAGCTTGTGTTAGGAGTAGGTTTACGTCGGTAGTGTAATAGGTAGGATTTGAACCCGCGATTTCACGACTGCAAGAAGCCTAGAAGGCTTTCATATTCTACATACGTAAGAGACGGTTTCAGCTCTAATAAAATTGGTAGAAGAAGACACGGGAAAGCTGAATCAACGTACTACATATCTCCTAATGGAGAAATAGGATACAGGATGTATCAGTTTCGTACTTTCCATTAAAACGTAGCTTCCTTAAGTACATTAGAATTCTCCTTTTACGTGCGTCGAAGCCAAATTATTGCGTTTGGCGTCATTTGGCTGGCTTCCAACAACTGATGCTATTTCATTGACGGTGAATGTGAGTAATAGAAACGATATGTGGAGCCACGTGGACTTTGTTATTGCGAATTTCATTGATTCTATCTGTGATATGGTTTTCACTGAATTTAAAATGTGTGATGTTTTGGTGCTGTTTGCGTGCATGGGCTATTGTAAAAGGGCCTCCATTAATTACGTCAAGCGTTTAGGGGGACCTTACCAAATGTCACGAGTAATTTTACGTTTTCGCGCGTATGACGGGAAAGGAAGCTCAGGACCCGATCTACGCTCCGGGCAAAATTTTCGTCGACCTAAGTACCTCGTATGACAGAGGTAGAGGGGGGGGAGCAATCCTTTCACCTAATGTCCTTTCAATATAACAGTACGAATAATACCTGCCTCTGTGGCGCGGTGGGAGTGTCCGACTGCTAGGCAAGAGGTCGTGGATTTCATTCATACACAAGAACAACAATTTTTGGATCACACAAAGTGTTGTTCCACCACTTTGTGTGATCCAAAAATTGTTGTTCCGAGTCTGGGTGTACTTTGTGTTCGTGACTTGTATGGTTGTAAAGTCCCCCTCGACAATGGGCTTGTAGCCTTCTGCGAGAATCGACTTTGTTTAACAAAAAAAAAATCTAGAGCAAGCAATAAATATGAATAAAACTGAAGTTAGTATCGTTTTGTAACTTTCATCCATTCTGTTCACAAGTCATGTTCCTTGATAAGTGAATAAAGAACCTTTTATTTAAATTTAAAGATATTTGACAGAAATATGAGAAATTAATTTAGATACCTACTAACAACAAAGCTCCTTAATAATCTCACTATAAACTTCAACATCAAAATCACTCGTTTAAACCTTCACTAACTACAATCAAAGTGCTTACTCTAGCAAGAATCCTTCCACACAAAATAGGTTTACTTTAAACTACTTAGCTCATGAACAACTGCGCAACAGTTATAGTTGTCTAATTTAACTTACGAAGCTGTTACGGCTTCAGTAATTACTGCTAGAATTAAACACTGAGCTCTGCCAGCTCGTTTGGTGTTTCATTTATTAATACTGGCATGATTTTGTTATTCTTACTTTAGCTGAATTTGTATTTTTGTGGTGGTAGTGGCAAACAAGCTTACTTGTTTGATTTGTTACAACTGTTTGGTGTCACTAGTGCGTTGCCTACTTTTTACTCCTTTTTTGAAAAACCTCATGCTATAGTATTTTGAAGAACCACAGCCTGACTGTACGTGGGATGTGGTTTTGTCGGCATTTGTGAATATTTGATTTTTATTACATGATAGCTTCGTTTGCGTATTTTTTTCCCGTTTTTGCAACATTTTTCATTGATGCTCCGCTCCTATTGGTCATAGCGTTATGGTGTTATACAGCCTACAACACTCACAAATAACGTGGCTTTCTAATGGTAAAAGAATTTTCAAAATCGGTTCAGTAGATCCACAGGTTATCCCCTACAACCTCACAAACTTTACCTCTAAAAAAAAATATTTTTTATTCATAACTAGCAATGTGGGATTACCCATTATTATTAAGACCCACAGTACTAACATCTTGTTGACCCCTCCAGCTAAGCTCAAAGGCTTGTGTTAGGAGTGGGTTCACGTCGGTAGTATAATGGGTAGGATTGGAACCCGCGACCTTAGCCATTAGGCTACCGCCGCTTCAATTATTATAGAAATAAATGTGGTATAAGTTAAACTATATTAATCTAAAATAACATTAACTTCTTTCAGTACATTTTGCGTGAAAGACCAACAAACACGCCTTTGACTCGTAAGTCGGGCTCGTCACTACATATTTTTGGAAAACCAGAGGCCGTTCTACGAACACCTTTAAGCCTGTCAATTGAAAGCGAAAAATTAACTATACTGCTAATTTCGTACCATAATCCTACTAAAAGCAGGCGAGTCAGTGATGACGTCACCAAACCGGCGGGAGACCTAATGTATGTTAGTCAATTCTTTGCATTTGACAGAAGTTCAGCGAAACATGAAGTTGAACTGCCCTGCAATGTCAAATAATTTAGATGTTCATGGTAGGACTCCTATAGAACCTATTAGGACTTTAACTATTAAAATTAATATTACTTTAAAAGGTTATTTTATATTAATATAAAATTTGACTGTTGAATAGTCCAATTATCGAGAAAGGCTATAGGCTATTATAATATCACGTTACGATCAATAGGAGCAGAGCAACAATGAAAAATGTTGCAAAAGCCAGGAAAATTGACGCAAAGAAGTTGAGCAGGACTAGTCTATACTAAATTATAAAGCTGAATAGCTTGTTTGTTTGAACGCGGTTATCTCAAAAACTACTAGTTCGAATTGAAAACTTATTTTATTGTTGGATAGCCCATTTATCGAGGCTATAGGCTATATAACATCACGCTACAACAATAGGAGCGAAACAGCAATGAGAAATGTTGCAAAAACGGCGGAAATTTACGCAGACGAAGTTGCGAGAGACAGCTAGTGTGTAATATTGAAGTCAGGTATGAAACTACCAAGCTACTTTTGCTAATAAATATTTGTGTAATAGTATTAAGGTCTTGACGGGATCCAATAAATCGCCCGGAATGAGGGTTAAAGGTCAATGTCCTGACCCGTAACTGTAAATTCTCTATATACACCTAGCTAGCAGGGAATATAGTAGAAGTTGTTAAATTATACAGGCTGATATTAAATCTATACTAATATTATAAAGCTAAATAATTTGTTTGTTTGAACGCGGTAATGTCACGAACTACTGGTCCGAATTAAAAAAATATTTTACTGTTGTATAGCGAATTTATAGAGGAAGGCTATAGGCTATATAACATCATGCTACGACTAATAGGAGCGGAGCAGCAATGAGAAATGTTGCAAAAACGGGAAAATTTACGCAGACGAAGTTGCGCGGTTATGTAATCCTTTTTTTTTTAGTTTTCTAGGTAAGTTGTAAATAACGTTAATAGTTTGTATATAATTCGTTCGTAGGGTAATCTAGCTTAATGTATATAATAACATTGTACATTTTTATTATAATTAATTCGAATTATCTAATATCTTTAAACCCAACCAGACAAACAACAATGATTTTACTTCGGGGTCTCACAGAAGTGGTGGTTGTGTGACAAAAGTAAATGGTATGCGGTTGAAGGTTAATAGGTTTTTTTTTCAAAGCTAATATTAAAAAGTTATTTGAAGCCACGGGCGAGAAAAGATTAGTATATTACAAATCACCCTGTACTTATAGGTAGGCATATAATATACCTAACTCAATTTACGGCTACACTTCCGTCTTCATTATACCACAGAATGCCTGTGAATACTGTGTGAGAATTCTGTGATCATACTCTGTTCATTTCGATATGCATTCAGGAAGCTTACTCTAATTTATCGAAATTAGAACGAAAATTGGAAAGGCAATTAAAAAAAAGTGGACGTAGCCTTATGGCTAAGGCATCGGACTCGCAATCGTAAGATCACGGGTTCGAATCCTACCCATTATACTATCGACGTCGACTTGAACCGACTCCTAACACAGGATTGCTAGTAATGTGTGACCCAATCCCAAATAAGTAATTGTTTTGTTTGTAATGTTTTTTTTTTTTTAAATAGGTCTAAAATTTGTGTTTTTTGTATACGAATATAAATTTATCATAGTCCCTAAAAATCTCCGTAAACTACTAAAGTTTAAAACTAGAAATGTTTACAAAGTTTAATTACAAAGACCTACAAAAAACGAAACAAGCGGTCGGTATATCCCCTTTGAAGTAGAGTTTCGATATATAATTTCTTAGTGGTGTTTCGTAGCATACTTATCTTAAGCCTGTTATAGCTACCTGGTACCTGATGTATTAGAATATTATCGGAGCTTGCTTGAAATAGGTATTTATAGGTACGAAGAGTAGACCCGTGACCACGATCAGTGCAATTCAATCGAAACGTCGGGTAAATAAAAGGTTCGTACCTATGTACATTTCACGCGATTAAGTCTCAATAATATTCTAAAATGTGAAAACATCGCGAAAGTTTAAAAACAAATTCTTTATTGTACACAAGAAAAATACAAACAAACAATAAGTCCAAAAAAAAAGGAATTATGTACAAAGGCGAGCTTAACTCAATTTAAGAGATAGGCTATCGCGTAAAGGGTGAGGAAGATAATTCCAAAGCCTCACTCACTTTTATGGTAAAAGAGCTATCGTAACAGCTGGAGCTGTGAGCGGGAATACTCAATAGAAGAGAGGTGGCGGAACGACAGGGTTTTCAATTACTGTACCTGATGGTTGCAGTAGCCAGCCAGTCACCAGTTCAGTAACAGCTAAGTAATAAACATGTTTATACATGGAAGGAAGAATTTAACCAATTTTCAATTCAAAAACTTTGAATTAGAACCCCCAAGTCTAGTAGAACTCTCCGTTTGATTTGTAGTTGTTTAAAACTGGGTTATACACAGCCTTCTAATTAGAGGAATCAAAGTTCAAACCTAATTTCAATAACATTTGAGTGAGTTGAGTACATGAAAACATGTTGACTTGACTTTAGTACATGAAAATCACTATTACATTTGTCACACTTTTTTTTCATGTCGTTATTCCAGGACAAAAATTACAAAGGAACTAAAAATCGACTATAGCCAAGAGACCATTCCATATTTCTGGATTCATGGATTCATTTAACGATTGTAACAATTCTTGTTCAAGAATTTAGAAGGTTTTATTATAAATAACTAGCAATGTGAGATTGAGGCCCACATTACTAGCAATCTTGTTAACACCTCCAGCTACGCTCAAAGGCTTGTGTTAGGAGTGAGTAGGATTCGAATCCGCGACCTCACGATTGCGAGACCGATGCCTTACCGATGACTACCGCTTATAAAAGTTTTATTATAAAGCTGAAGAGTTTGAACGCGATAATCTCAGGAACTATTACTTTTTTTTTTTTTAAAGACGACTCCTGCATTAGGGTACAAGCCCTGTGACGCAGGAGACTTAACAAACATACAAGTCACGGACACAAAGTACACCCAGACTCGGAACAACAATTTGTGGATCACACAAAGTGGTGTCCCGTGTGGGAATCGAACCCACGACCTCTTGTATAGCAGTCGGACACACTCCCACCGCGCCACAGAGGCAGTCGTTTTATTATAAAGCTGAAGAGTTTGAACGCGATAATCTCAGGAACTACTGGATCGAATTGGAAAAGTATTTTAATTTTGTATAGCCCATTTATCGAGGAATTCTATAGGCTATATAAGTTCACGCTGGGACCAATAAGCAATAAAATGCTGCGAAAACAGAGAAAATTTACGCAAACGAAGTTGCTTGGGTCAGCTAATAATAGATATACTTACATTGATTTGCCTGGCCTGTTGGTCTAGTGGTTAGTGACCCTGACTGCTAAGCCGGAGGTCGTGGGTTTAATCCCCACCCAGGATAAAACTTTGTGTGATGAGTACGATGGTTTATTGTGTGTCTGGGTGTAATTTATCTATATTAAGTATGTATTTTGCGCAAGAGGTCGTGGGTTCGATTCCCACACGGGACACCACTTTGTGTGATCCACAAATTGGAGTACCGAGTCTGGGTGTACTTTGTGTCCGTGACTTTTATGTTTATAAAGTCCCTCGCGACACAGGGCTTGTACTAAGTGGTCTTTAAAAAAAAAAAAAGATGACTTTGTGTGAGTTGTCCCAAGATATTATAATTATATTATTATAACTAGCTGACCCGCGCAACTTCGTCTGCGTAAATTTTGCCCGTTTTTGCAACATTTCTTATTGCTGCACCGCTCCTTATTTCTCCACTATTTAATTAATGTTATTATATATATATAAACCTTCCTCTTCAATCACGCTATCTATTAAAAAAGACCGCATTGAAATCCGTTGCGTGGTTTTAAAGATTTAAGCATACATAGGGATATAGGGACAGAGAAACCGACTTTGTTTTATACTATTAGTGATGATACAGCTTGAAATACAACACTTGCTTTGGAGCAGTAGTGTAAAAAGAAACAACGTCTTTAATAATCTTTTTCTTTGAACACGCTCGCGTTTCACGCAAGTCCTCAGATCATAGATACGACATAGTCCAATTATGTTGGCCTAACCAACGCTTTGATTAACTTCGCTATCGAAGACTTGGATAAATAAGGGAACGTGCCGCCACAGCTAATACCGGGAAACTTTGGCTATCATTAGATGGACATCGATGGATTTGGCCATAAAACTTGTTTGAACACTGGATTTTCGTAGATATGTTTGTCGGTGACTCTCATATTCTTATTGGATTTGTAAAAAGAAATTGTATTCATACGAATTTATACTTTTAAACTAATATTATAAAGAGGAAAGATTTGTGTTTTTGTATTTTGTATGTAACGAATAAACTTAAAAACTATTGGACCAATTTCAAAAAATATTTTACTGTTGATAAGCTACACTATCCCCTGGTGACATATGCTACTTTTTATCGCTGTATTCCCACGGGAACTACGCAAGTGAAACCGTGAGGCGTCCTCTAGTTGGATATAAATTGGTCACACGGATCTGTGTAGGTATCAGAAGAATGTACGTATTTTATGAAAAAGTTTTAAATATTAAAATGAGGTAAAACAGAAAAATAAAATATTTGGTACAAAACAAACGATAAGAAATATGACAAAAAATTATTCATCTATAGGTACGATGAAGGAAATGGCCGTAACGTGGCTATATCAAAATAGAAGCTCAGTTAAGCTTCATGCCGGGCGCATGTATACACCTAGCACTGATTTTCTACTATTAGTTGTGTATGTGAGTAAGTATTTAAGATATTATAACTTATTAAAAAAAAAAAACAAACAAGTGTAAGTCGGAGTCGCCCACCGAGTGTTCCGTACACATTTGTATATATTATAAATCGTTCAGGAATCGAGTATCAAAATATCAGTTTTTTTGGCATAAACAGCCATATCTATTTTTCACGTTAATTTAGAAATTTGATTTTTTTGCAGCTTCATGAGACTGTAGACTTTAGTTACTATGGTATTCATTGCAACTTGATACCTCTACGCATTCCCGAGATGGAAGCTCTTGACAGACAGACGGACGGATGGCAACAAAATTCCGTTTTCTCCTTTGGAGATAAATAATCCTAAAAATGAGAAGAAACAACTGAAATTTTAAAATTGGTAGTTTTATATCACTAACGTCAACTTGTGACAAATAAACGATTTAAACTTTGAAAATAGAACTATTGAAGTTAAATCCGCGGGGAGAGACGTCGCTACACGCCGGTAAGAGAAAATGGCGACCAACATTCAACATGGCGACGACGTGCAGCGTCCGACATATCGCCTGTTTGACAGCCGTTGGGGATATTGCAACGAAGAACTAGGCCACTGACTACGAGCTGATAAATCATATTTTATTTGAAATAAATAACATTTTTCACTCAATTGAATTATATTAAAATTGACTGTTAATAATGATATTTTCTTTTCTTTTCGTTGCCGTTTAATTAATGAATTTTATTTTTCTTAGTCCTAAAGAGGATTTTGTAATCAGTGCCTCGTTTATCTTTTTAAACTCAACTGTCTGGTGAATTTATTTAATGCTAAAAACTAACAACTGCAGATATTTTTTCTGTGCCAAGTTACTTGCGTAAGCAGCCATAGTTGTAATATAGGGACTATCCCCATACCGCATTGATTTCAGTGCCAGCGTGTTAGGTCTGGTTATTTATTTATGCCAAACTACTAGCTGCCATGACAAGGGTTGCGACCTCGCAAACTTTGATTTAGCTTTATACTTGCTAACCCTCTCTTAATATCCAATAAATAAAATTGCGTGGTCTGTCTTTTGAAACCCCTACCCCACTACTTTTTAATGGACTATGTGTTCGTATGGGTAGACACTTCAAATGCAACTTTTTAATATAATTATATGTCTCGAACTCAAAATTGAAGAAACATTTTTGACATGAAAGTTATGTCAAGATAAGTTCAATTTTTAGGATTCCGTAGCCAAATGGCAAAAACGGAACCTTTATAGTTTCGTCAAGCCCGTTTGTATGTATGTCTATCCGTCGAAATTTGATGAAAAGGTGTCTTGTAGTAGCCGCTACTTAGATTAATAGCTAAAAATAAATATTTTAAGGGGGGCACTCCATACATGTAGGTAACAGAAGCAGATTTTTTTTTCCACTAACAAACGTGTGGCCACATCATTAAAAAAATTAAGGTTCTAATAAACTTTTATGATTATGTGATTTTTGGAAATAATCGCTCCAATAGTTGCATAAATTGTGCCCCTCAACTTTTGAACCGTGTGACCAAAAATTACAAAAAAATCACAAAGGTAGCGCTTAAAAAATACTAGTAGACTCTGAGTGACCCGTGACCACGGCCGTTGCAATACGGTCGAAACGTCGGGCAATAAAACAATGATATTTAGCCTTAAAATAAAATATAAACGCGATTAAGACCCGTAGCTTATAAAAATCTATAATGTGTACAAATCGCGAAAGTTTACAAACCTGCTAGGTACTATATCGGTATCTATGTGCTATTATTATTATTGAAATTTGTCCACTTGTATCTGTTTATACACTGACGGACTTATAAACTGCATCAAAGTAATAGACGACTTTGAAATAAATATTTTAACCAAGTATGCAAACTTTCTATACAGATTTAAATTGAAACCTCTAGATTGGTTCGTGAACTTTAAAACAGCGTAGGATCATATCTTTAAGTTTAAGTTTATGTACTGGAAAGGACCTTAAGACCTTTTTTGAAGAAAAAACAGAAGTTTAAGGAAAAATTGTTTAATTAAAAAATTGGTTTTAACAATAGACACAAACTTTATGCAAGGGTTTATTTGTGTTTTAATAAGGTGTATTACCCCCACGTGCCCTTATTACGGATTCTAATCGGTTCCGCATAGATTTTATAAGGGTTTTTAAAAGATCTTGCGGAATATTGTCCCATTCTTCTGAAAGTGCTGTTCTTAGTGCTGCCACTGTCGTAGACGAAGGGTTTCTCGCATATACAGCTCTTTTTAAATTGTCCCAAACATGCTCGATGGGATTAAGATCCGGGCTGCGTGCTGGCCAATTCATTGTACGTATCCCAACCTCTTCGCAATAATGTTGAACTTGTGCAGCAGCATGCGGCCGGGCATTATCCTGCATTAAAGTAAAATTTTCGCCTATGAATCCCATGTAAGGCACCACGTGATCTTCTAATATCTCTGTTATGTAGCGATGTGCTGTCAAACCCCCTCTATTACCGTTTTGACGGACCATGTCTATGAACACAAGTTCTGTTCGCCCGTTCATCGATATGCCACCCCAGACCATACATGAACCGCCTCCAAAAGGAACACGCTCCTCAATGCAACTTTGAGCATATCGCTCCCCACGTCGACGATAGACTCTTCTGCGACCATCTGCACCATATAAACATGTCCTACACTCGTCCGTGAACAATACAGAGGCCCACTGCTCTTCTGTCCAATTCAGGTGATGACGCGCAAATCTTAAGCGAGCTTGTCTGTGAGCTGCAGACAACTTTGGACCATTTGCTGGTCTAAAAGGGGTGATAGCCGCTTCCTTTAACCTTCTTCTTATTGTTCGTGCACACACGTTTTTTCCACGCACTTCATTAAGCTCGGTTTTGATGTTAACTGACGTGAGGAAACGATTTCGCAGGGAAGTTGTAACAATAAATCGGTCATCACGACCTGTGGTTGCTCGAGTTCTGCCTGTACCACGTCTCCTCCTGTAAGAACCTGTCTCTACAAACCTTCTGTATATTCTACAAACCGTAGACTGGTTTAAATTTAAATTTCTACCAATCGTTCGTTGATCCAAGCCCTCCCGCACCAATGCTACAATTTGTGCCGCTTGTTCGGACGAAGTATCCATATTATGGTTCAAAAACTCTCGATGTGTTAAAAAACTAACCCAACAATTATGCTGGTAACAATAATTCAATTGACCAAACAAAAAAAATCAATGAGAATTAATTTAAAACTTTGCTATAAATAACACGCAAATCTGATACTACGAGTAAATTTTCTTTTCCCGGCTATATTCATTTGTTTTACCGCAGTTCTATTTTTAAATTTAATTTTTTTTTAAGATTAAGAGCCAGTCTTTCCATATTTATATAATTTAATCTAAAAAGTTTGCATACTTATTATAAAAAAATCCTTTAAGAGTAAACCTGAACTTTGATGCAGTTTATGAGTCCGTCAGTGTATAATGAGCATCCAATATTTTATTCCTTATATTACAACATTGTCAAAAATTTAAGCCGCAATGCTCAAGTCAGTTACATAACAGTTACGTATTATTGTTACAATTGAAAGAGCAAAGAACTTTCATGTCATTAAATTTTCTATTAAATTACTTACAGAGCCGTTGTTCATTTATTTCGTTAAAACACAATCAAGTTTTTAATTTATCTTGTCTTTCGTAGCGTTTTAAATTATTCAAAATGCCTGAGGCAGTATTTAAGTGACGGAATGTATGATATTTTAATTCACGTAGCTATTTAAAAGCCAAGAAAAATCAAATAAATTACATCGCATTTATTTTTCAGATGACATATGATTACTGTTGGAAAATGATTTCAGATTACTTATTAATCAAACTAACATTATACATATGAAATTAACTATGGCTGCCTGTTCCAATTTTTACGCTTAAACCGATATAAATGAAATTTGGAATAGAGATAGTTTGAGTCTCGGGAAATTATATAGAATGGTTTTTTTTTCGCGATGACACGCGGGCAAGAAACAAGGACAAGCTAAAAGAGACTAACCAGCAACAGAAGAGAAAGAAATCAAGCTACAAAGAAATAAAGAATGATAAAACTGAAGCATTAAAAACTGATACCTAACCAAAAATTTACGTAGAGTAAGAACTTATGCGAAACAAAACCAAAGTTAAAGCTGAAGTTGTCGACGTTTATATATAAATCGCATCAACCAATCGGAAATCGACAATGGAGTGAAAAGCAGTCAGTCTGAATGTAGGTCCCGTGGAGACTGCTACCAATGTTGTGACAGTGCCGCGAAATTGGATCGAAGCCAGTCTGGAACTGAATGTTTCTTGACGGAAGCACCCAGTTTTGGGTGACGTTGGGAGCGTGAAACTTGAAGGGAAACTAGACTTGTCTTATGAAACTTATTGTTACCAAGATTTGGTAGCGTGAGGAGAACTAGAGAAATTATTTCGTAAGATGCTGCTTAGAATTATTTACAACATTTTTTTTTAAAGACACCCTTCTTTATATATAAGCTCTGTGTCGCGGGGGGCTTTACAAACATACAAGTCACGGACACAAAGTATACCTAGACCCGGAACTACTAATTGTGGATCACACAATGTCGGACACGCTCCCACCGCGTTACATACTCGTAGGTATTGACGTTAACAAAAAGCAAATTCAATTTAACATAGTGGAAATCTAATTTTGCTTTAATCGTGTGAAATGTTCAATTAGTAACAAATGACAAAATGACAACAGAAAATATGGAGCTTATGATTATGTGGTGGATAGATTTTTAAGTAAATTAATTTGAATGTTCTTGTTAGCTAATTCATTTTTAAAACATTCAAAATTGGGATATTCTATTTCTTCAAATGAGTAAGTTTACTTAGTAGCTTTTTTATATCATGCTGATCATAAACTTCGTGTGAGCTATGGGGTGAACATTCAGGGATACTTCTTGCAGATAGGTCCAACCCTTCACAGGATGGTGGATTTAATATAGTTTAATCCCCGGTAAAACCGGAGACATCCCGGTCCGACTTTTTTCTTAATTGTCACGTACAGAGATACGGCTTGCCCTGAAGCCTGGTACCTGCCTAAAGTAGGTTGGCGGGTAACGCAGTTTGATGCATAAAGTCCGTCTTTTCTGTATTAACTTTACACACATAGTAAGCCAGAACTGTCAACGGTCAAAAAAGAAAAGCAAATTGCCTTATTTACATCCCATTTTAAATTAAACTGAAAAAGACGCTGGGAATAAGACCTTACCCCAAATATCTTGCAACATACATTGTGCACATCTATTCCATCAGAAGTAAAATAAATGTTGAAACGCTCCACGAAAACAAAGCCATTGCTGAAGAATATTTTGCATAAAATGTATTCTTTCATGTATTTGGTTTAAGAGGGTCTGAAGTTCTAGCCTTGCAACAATTTCAATTTCATCCATCGAAAATAGGATATCATTTATGATTGCATACCTACTTTTAAAATGTAGTACCTATGTAAGCTTCGTATTTATTGAAAATAGGTACCGACGTACCGGTTTTAAACTCACCACCGCTATGGCCTTTTTTATTTTAGTGGATAGGTTTTCAAATAGGTAATATGCACTTTGTTTCTTTATAGTAGTGTGTGCAAATGTGTATTTGTGTATTTTTATAGTTAATGTGGTTATAATGTCTGTGATGCAGAAGCATTTATGTAATCGAAATGATTAGAACTATTGTTGGACTTACCATAATGTTAATTTGAATATTAAGCCGCTAATAGATCATACGGCCACCTTGACGCTTTGACATATATGTCGGAAAATTATTAAAACGCTAATTGATTTACGTTGATCTAGTTTAGTTATAAGTTTAGCTATTTTGTTTTGATAAAATAGAAAGTCTATTGACTCATTTTAAACATGGCCGCCATGATGGCATGACATTCGTTTGACGTTTATAAACGTCATTTATAAACGTAACGTCTGTTTAAAAACGGTATCTGTGTATTTATTTATGTATGTATTTTTTTATGTATATAAAGTATTGTGACATACTATTGTTTTCCGTATTTATTTTCTCTTTTAGCTATTTTTATTTGCATGTTATGTAAGAATAATATGAAGTTATTCATTTCCAATTAGTTTACTGCACTTACACAATCTATATAATTCTAAGGTAGACTATTAGATAATGCTTTTAGCATTAAGTCCGCCTCTGTACAACTTTGTGTTAAATCTATGCTAATATTATAAATCTGAAGAGTTTGTTTGTTTGAATGCGGTAATCTCAGGAACTACTGATTCGAATAGAAAAAATCTTTTACTCTTGGATAGCACATTTATCGAGGAAGGCTATAGGCTATAAGACATCACGCTACGGCTAATAGGAGCGGAGCAACAATGAGAAATGTAGCAAAAACGGGGAAAATTTACGCAAACGAAGTTGCGCGGGACAACTAGTAGATAAATAAAATAAAATAATTACTATAAACTGAAATTTAAAATTCACTACAACCCTTCGTTATAAAAATACTGTAGTAATTTGATTACATAAAAATCCAGGAACCAGTGTTTATATTGTAATATTAAAGTATTTCGTAGAAGGAAAGCTATGGAAAATAACATTTAAAATGAAATATGAATTTATTGGAAACAATCATTAACATCCAATTCAGATACGGATGGCTTCTTAAATTGATGTATTTTATTGAAAATTGGGTTTGGTGTAGACTAAAATATAGTAGGTATCGTGTGGTGTGACTTATATTGAGTTATACAACTTGTTACAGAATTGTGTGGTCAAATTTGAGAAGCGCAAGCCGTATAACATAAGTATTATACCCCACTAGCGCAAAACTCGATTGGATTATTATGGAATAGGACTTATCTATACTAATATTATAAAGCGGAAGAGTTTGTTTGTTTGCTTTGTTTGTTTGTTTGTTTGTTTAAACGCGCTAATCTCAGGATCTACTGGTCCGATTTAAAAAAATCCTTTTTTGTTGGATAGCCCATTTATCGAGGAAGGCTATAGACTATATAACATCGCGCTACGACTAATAGGAGCGGAGTAGCGACGTGAAATGTTGCAAAAACGGGGGAAATTTACGCATACGAAGTTGCGCGGGACAGCTAGTATCATATAAAACAATTGACTGTCTCTGTGGCGCGGTGGAAGTGTATTCGACTGCTACGCAAGAGGTTGTGGGTCGTTCGATCTCCACCCAAGATAAAACTTTGTGTGATGAGCACGATGGTTTATTCTGTGTCTGGGTGTATTTATCTATAATATGTATGTATTTAGAAATATATAAGTATGTTTATCAGTTGTCTGGTTTCCATAGTACAAGCTCTGCTTAGTTTGGGATCAGATAGCGTTGTGTGAGTTGTCCAAAGATATTATTATTATTATTAAGTATTTTTCAATGGAATCGTTACGATAATTTTGTTAGTTCTCATTTGGTCTGCTGTTACTCGTTGAGTTGTCCTTATTTACTATCTTTTTTTTCGTTTTCGCGGCAAGCCTGCGCTGTCAAAATCTTGTCATAATGGTAAATAGAGAGTTGCGCTTAGAAATGCATCGCGCATGCGCGCGGACATCTTTGAGCGCACCGCGCATGAACCAGTTCGCGCGGGCTTGTCGTGGAATCGAAAAAAAAACATAGTGAATAAGGACCCAGTTGTATATACAGACAGAGTTACTTTCACATATTTTATAGTATTAGCTTGGATGAATGTTCCCCTTGCTTTTTTATTCTCTCTGGTCTTAATGTCCAACGAGGTTTTTAATGTTTCTGTTTCTATATTGAATTAAATGATATTATGTCGTATTTCACCATACTATAATTAAGACTTCGTTTCTAAATAAAATACAGACAAGCTAGAAGTGTTTGTCGTATTTCAACGTAAATTAAATCAAACAGACGAAGATTAATAATTACGTATTTGACCTAAATACGACTGAGAAGAGTTTCTTACACAAATACGAGTAGATAGTAGCGTACGTGTATTTGATGTAGCTGTTATAGTTAATTATGTAAAATAGGTTGCAGACTTGCAACATATAGGCAACGAGTTGGCAACGCCGATTAATCCAAAGATACATATGCCATTTTGCGTGTTGAAGTCCTGACATACAATAGCACTGCAGTGGAACGGTGAGACGTATTACTCCAAACGGGGCATTTACATAAGTTGTACAAAAGGTTCAGATTCCGCCCCGCTACAAATTGATGGAACAGATGCCACTGTGGAACAGCACATCAACGAATCAACAAATTTCGGGTGCTAAAGATCAGAACACACTATGTGGAACTTCCACATAGTGTGGTCTGATTTTTGGCTCCTGAAATTGACAAGTAGTTTATTTAGTCCTTTGGCAAATTAAATCTTTTTCATGTCTAGTATGTAAGGCCTAAAACCGGAAAAGGAAAGCTTTTTTAGATTACCACTTCGGACATTAGCGAGCTTCACACTTGGAACTGCCGCCTAACTTCTAACTTCAAAAAAATATGATACGTTTGAAAAAAAATTTTTCAAACGTATCATATTTTTTTTATTAGTTTAGTATGTATTAATTTGACGTTTGCGACAATCATAAATTTGGTTTTACCAATTGTAGACATATGCGTTTGCGTTTGGACAGCATTGAATAAAACGTTTTTACACGATTACATACATTTGCAGGGTTTTTTCTAATGAGCGCCGTCGATTTGAAAATTAACTTATTGCACTGTTTTCATGAAGCTTTTGCTCTTTCTTTTCGCACTTCAATTTTTTTTATTAAAAGACGACTCAATTCATTGAAGAAACTAGTTGTGTTCTACCTCTTTTTGTTTACAATTGGAGAGCTGCAGCTGCGATAGTTGCGCAACAAAAAGTTGCTCGTTTACGCAAATATTGTAGTGACCTAGATCCGACCGCAATATATCTTTGTTAGTAGCTATAAGTCCGTTATCCGAAGCGTCTAACTAATTTGCATTGGAAAACAGTTGTTAAATGTTGCCCCCGCTTTTTAATATTTGAATTTTTGTAGTTCATGATATACAACCAAGAACTTACGTTGGTTTATTTTAGTTTATTATGAAGTTGTTTTTGTGATTAGGTTTATTTTTTTATGGTATTCCATTTTTTAAGGTTTTTTTTAGGGTTAACTCAAATCACAACTTAATATCAGGAGTATACAAAGTAGGTAACCTTATACTTCGCTCGTGCAACGCACATTTATGTTCTCAAACACACGTTTATGTGTGTGTGTGTGTATGTTTACATGTTCACGGACACGAAATTGTAGACCACTTCAGACTAGTTTGTTTGGAAGGCGGTTCGAGATTGCGATTGTGATAGCTTCTAGATAAGTGGCATAAACGCTAATCGTATAGATTGACATCGTTGCGCGTGCAAAACCACGAATGTGTTTTTTTTTATTATAAAATTCGTGGTTTTGTCATTCTATTAAATAAGAGTTTATGCCACTTGTCTAGGATGGGAGAATAAATAATACCGGCCAAGTGTGAATCGCTCAATCGACTCAACCGGCCGGGGGAGGTTGCACCCCCGAATCCCCTGAATACGTATGGGCGTATTCAAGGATTTGTTATATGCAGAAAGTTTAATATGTTATATATTTAATGGATCAAAGAATGGACTTTTATCCAGTAAATTTATAACATAGTAAACTTTCTGCATAATGTTAAAAGTAATTTCACTGAACGAAAAACCTTTTCGTAATTTTCTTTTCAAACGTCTACTCGAATTCCTTTCAAAGTTTTGAACTGTATATTTTACGAATTGTATTTGAAAATTGTCGTTCTGAATTGAAAATTGCTGCAATATTTTTCCAATATCGCGAATATATTCGTCGAATATTTTTCAAAATATATTAAATCAAAATGCAGAATAAACTTACAATACTCGAGTTTACATTCAGTTAAAACATTGAATTTTATTTTGTACAAAATATTTTATGCTAAATAATCTCTTTCTTTATTTTAGTTACAGAGTGATTTAGACAGATTAATTTCTAATTAATTATGGATCTTAATCGCGTACCAGTAACCTATCTATCTAGGTATTAACCTTACTAACGGCCGGTCTCAATAATCTATCTGTCGATGGATTTGGCTACTAGAGGTATATACCTATTTGACATAAGCTCCATACAAAATATATCAAAACCCTAACCCTAGTAGCCATTGAGACCGGTCGTTAGGTACCTTTGATTTAATTCGATGGTTAACCCGTTACCATGGCCGTAACGCAATATGGTCGAAACGTCGGGAAATAAATCGAATTAAAATATCTATGCGATTAAGACCCTAATAAAAAAAAATCTTTCAAAATCACTCCGTCCATAAGTCTTTATAATCTTATCTTATACCTTTAAACGAGCAAAGGCGCCAGCGATTTTCATGAAATCAAATTTAATTAGTATGCATGGAGTTTCGGGGGTGATAAATCGATCTAGCTAGGTTTCATGTTTTGAAAACGTCGTTTAAAAATAAAAACACCGACCCAAGTTCGGTCATCTAGGTACTGTGTACAAATCGCGAAAATTGAAGAACATAGATTTGTTTATATTTAAATCATAATTTATTTATTATACCTTAGTAGGTACATTTACTTATCTACGAAGGCAACAAATGGAAGCATTAGTGCTGCTATTCTAGCGATTATAAGCTTGGTTTTTTGGATTTATAAAAAAACGCCATTTCAAACAGGAATTTACAAATTTAAAATACTAAAAAATGGCTGAAACGGTAAAATGGCGGTTTTTCCTCATCCAAATTATGCCCAAGGCCTTCTAAACACAAATATTTCGTTTAAAACCTTTAACTTACTCTCCGGTTTAAATGTGACTCGTTCTGAAATAATAAAATAGTTTGTTAATTTTTGGTAATACCTATTTATTGCCCATATATATTATTAGGTATCTACTATCTAAGTTATTTACGTTTTAACAGATATTAAGGTTTTTTCCAAGTTATTATTATCATTATTATCATAGTAAATTAGATATTTTTTACTATTTTAACTTAGTTCTCTACATCTATTCTATCTAATTTTCTATGAAGAAAATATTATAAGTAAGTAAATCGTCCGTAATACTGCTGTGGCGCAACTAAGCTCATTTTTGAGGGCGCGCGGCGTCGGATACGCCGAACGAACAATAATAAAACCGGCATATGTTCTTTTCATTGTCTGATAATAATGCAATCATTTTTGACATCAAAAAAGTATGCGTTTGTGTAGGAAAAATAAAGAGAATTAGTAGGCATCTGCCATTATATTTATACTTGCAGTTGTGAATATATTGTCATAAGCTTGAAAGTGGATATTATAGTATTAATATACCTACAAAACGAACTTCTTGTTTGAAAGAAAACTCTTTTATCATTAGGGATCTATCTGCAATTTTTAAATCAACATACAATCATAAAATTTAATAAATAACACATAGATACCTAATTTTTGAATAAGAATACAGAAAGTAAAACGAGCTTAGTTACGCCGAAAATACGCGACCTAAACTTTACATTTACTAGCATTATTTAAGACTATTTCGCTAGCATACCTATAATAGGTACACAACTGTGGTGTGCAGTACATTTGTACTAAGTTTACCGACAAAGTTGCAACCATCTGTGGTGTATTTCACCGCAAACATTTTCTTCCCGGTTTTACTTAGTTGTTAGTTTTCACTTACCTGTGTTGACGATCAGCACATACATGAAACAAAAGATAGTTTTTATTAGTTTTGCATCCATGTTTAACAAATATAGGTTAAACTAGCTATAGTATGTTTAAAGATTATTCGTTTTTGTTTCCACTAAATTTTAGTCAATCAATCAATTAGGAAAACATTACTTTTTGCTATAACCGAGGTACCTCATAATCCGTGCAAATATTCGTAGGTACATTGTTCAAATATTTGCAAACATACAGGGCACGAATTTAGCATACTTATCTACTTATATTAAAATTTGCATAGTCATCCGCGAAATAATTTGCAAATTCTTAATGACGTTTTTTAGTTGCTGATATGTGGAACGCGAAGAAGGCGAATTTTGCACAATTTTAATGTTTCATTATCTATAATATGTATGTTTTTAGAAATATATATGTGTATTTATCACTTGTCTGGTTGCCATAGTACAAGCTCTGCTTAGTTTACAATCAGATGACGTTGTGTGAGTTGTCTCAAGATATTATTGTTATTATTATCGGTTTTCGTAATGTTACTAAATTACTTACAGAAGAGATCTTCTCTTTCATTACATCGGCTGCTTAATCCACTTAAAAATCAGTATAAATAATAATTAAATTACACCTTATTTGATAATAAACGTAAGCACATTTCAGGTAGCCCCAATGCGTAATAAAAAGGTGGGCTATACTGAAATAACAATTATTTTCATTGCGTTTTCAAATCTTAGATTTTGATGCGAATGTTTTTTGCGGACGGCGCGCCACTGTGGCGCCGAGCCGACCCCCTTGTATATCACCCTTGTGAGTGGTATAAGATATAAACTTCAGCGGTCTGATTTTTTCAGGGTTTTTTACATCGAAAGTAATGCGTGACCACGATCGGTGTAATTCGATCGTAACATCGGGTAAATGAAAGGTTCGTACCTATAAATATTTCACGCGATTTAGTCGCGATAATATTCTAATAAGTGTCACAGTTTTCGGCCTAATTTAAAAACAATTGACTGCCTCTGTGGCGCGGTGGGATTGCGTCCGACTGCAACGCAAGAGGTCTTGGGTTCGATTCCCACACAGCACATCACTTTCTGTGATCTACAAATTGTAGTTCCGAATCTGGGTGTACTTTGTGTCCGTGACTTGTATGTTTGTAAAGTCCCGCGATACAGGGCGGATACCAACAAAAAAAGGTCGTTCCATTGCAGCACTGTCCCGTCACGCTTTAGATTTCGGACATTACAATAAAGGCACTAGATTAAACTATTTAACAACTCAGCGAACTTGGCATTAAATGTGAGCCTAACTGTTAAGTCAGGGGTAGTATTTAAACAAGCGAATATAAATTCAAACGCGGCGGCGGGCGAAAGACTGAAGGCGAACACAAATATTGAAAATGGCGACTTATAAATACGAATTTGAAGTACGAGTTATTCAAAACGATCAATATAATAATTCTTATGCGAACAAATATTTATTTCAGTTACAATTTTTCATCTCACAGTGTATTCAATATCTGCATAGAATTAATTTCAAGAGTGCTGCGTTATATTAGATCGAGGTGTTTAGCAATGCACCAAAGAATCACAATCAAATACTACGCATTCTTTTTTGGTAGCGATGATGTTTCTGCCACTCGGCGACCGCTGCCGCGGCATTCTCGCTTCGCTCGTTTGCCTCGTGCGCGGGATCACAATTTTTACATAACCGAATCGGTTTAGTGCAATAAATTGTAAGCAGTATGTTACGGTTCACAATATTTCGACAGTTTACAATCTCCCGATTTACATTTTTTTTTTTCATTAAAGTCGTCTTCCGCAGTAGGGTACAAGCCCTGTGTCGCGGACGTGGAGTACTGCTCTCATCTCTGGGAAATCGAGCAAGTATTTAGGGGCACCCCTAAATACTTGCTCGATCCATTTGACTCCATCCAAAGGCGAGCTGTTCGGATCGTTGATGACCCCAATCTCACGGACAGACTGGAGTCTTTACAGCAGAGGCGTGACTTTGGTGCACTTTGCGTACTCTACCGTCTGTTCAACGGGGAGTGCTCTGAGGAACTGTTTGACATGGTGCCACCGTCACCTTTCTACCACCGCACCACTCGACATCGTAGTAGGGTTCATCCATTCCACCTGGAAACAATACGGTCCTGTACGGATCGATTCCGGCGTTCTTTTCTTCCACGTACGTATAGACTCTGGAATGAACTACCTGCTGCGGTGTTTCCCGAGCGCTACGACATGTCTTTCTTTAAACGAGGTTTAAAGAGAGTTTTCACTTCACGGTAGGCAGCGGCTTGGGTGTGTCCCTGACATTCCTGTAGTCCATGAGCGGCGGTTACCGCTTACCATTAGGTAGGCCGCTGGCTCGTCTGCCAACCATAGGCAATAAAAAAAAAAAAAAAGACTCGGACCAACAATTTGTGGTCGTGGTGGGAGTGTATCCGACTGCTTCACAAGAGGTCGTGGGTTCGATCCCCACCCAGGATAAAGCTCTGTGTGATGAGAACGATGGTTTATTCTGTGTCTGGGTGTTATTATATCTATAACTAGCTGTCCCGCGCAACTTCGTATGCGTAAATTTTCCCCGTTTTTGCAACATTTCTCGTCGCTGCTCCGCTCCTATTAGTCGTAGCGCGATGTTATATAGCCTATAGCCTTCCTCGATAAATGGGCTATCCAACAAAAAAATATTTATTAAAATCGGTCCAGTACTTTTTGAGTTTATTCATTACATACAAAAATACAAATCTTTCCACTTTTTATTATTAGTGTAGATATAGATATGTATGTATTTAAAAAAAAAATAAGTAGGTATGATTATCAGTTGTCGGGTTTCCATAGCACAAGCTGTGCTTAGTTTGGGATCAGATAGCATTGTGTGAGTTGTCCCAAGTCCCAATTATCTAATAATTTGTAAACCAGTATGTTTGTTTTAAATAATACAGCCCTGAGCGGGTGGCACTTGCACCAAACCCAAAGTAGTCTCCCGGGGAGCGTGCCGGTGCCTCCCTGTATAAACACCCAGTTACCATGTAAATAGCGATTTTACGTACGTTGATGTACTTACCGAGAAGTACTGAGGTTACTTCGACACATGTTAAATATCTTAAGATTTCAACACATCCTACTTACATAGTAACCAGGTCAAATAGAAAAATTGGTTACGAAGCCGTAAAGGGCTGATTAAGTGTTATGAAGTTTGTTGATGCTGCAAATGTGTTGCTAAGCTCACAACTCGAGAACATCTAGATCAATTTTGATATTTTTTTGTTTTTAAATTTTCTTTGAAATCTGAGGAAGGTTCTTGTGAAAAGAAATATTGGGAAAATAGCTTAAAAACACGAGTTTTCTTTTTAGTTACAGATTTATCCCCCTTTTACAGCAGCGCCATTTATTAGAGAGGTCTAGGAAACTGGGTTTGAGTGCGGGCAGAGCCGCAGGTAGCTTTAATTATTATGTAGGGGTGTAAGATGATGATTCAACGATGAGATGAGATCTTGGTGAACGATTCGGTTGAATCATCATTGAAACTACTTGCACTTTAAACGGATCCCTAAATCGAAAAATGTACTTAACAATCCCTAAGTGTTTTTAAAAAACCTAACCTATCTAATGATACCCCACACGATGGGGTAGGTGAGAAAAAACAATCACATCTCTACTTGACATCTATGGGAGGTACTACACAATTGATTTTTTTTTCAAAATTTTATTAATTTACTTTTATAAGTAATACTAGCTGTCCCGCGCAACTTCGCCTGCGTAAATTTTCCCCGTTTTTGCAACATTTATCATTGCTGCTCAGCTCCTATTGCTCGTAGCGTGATATTATATAGCCTATAGCCTTCCTCGATAAATGGGCTATCCAACAAAAAACATTTTTTTCAAATCGGACCAGTAGTTCCTGAGATTAGCGCGTTTAAACAAACAAACAAACACTTCCGCTTTATAATATTAGTATAGATGTGTATCCATGCAAAATTACAGCCTTCTAGCACTATCAGTCTCAATTTCAGATGGCGGATTAGGAATCAAGTCATTAAATATGTGTATATTTTGTCTAGTGTTGCCCAAATGCAAGAACAAGACGAGACTTAGCCAGTCTTGGTCTTGGTCTTGCGCCAATACACCTGGTCTTGGTCTTGGTCTTGGTCTTGCGCTCCCAGTCTTGGTCTTGGTCTTGGTCTTGCAGCAAGAGTCTTGCAAGTCTTGCAATTACCTATTAGTCTATTACTATTTATTAAAGTTTACTTTAAATCTTAGAAAAACGTATTAGAATTGGAACATTGTGAGCTTGAATTAACATAGCCATAGTAAAGATCAAGCAGATTAATAAGTAACTGAAGATTTGATAAGAAATTCGAAAAATCAACTGACCTATATGTCGTTTTCCATGGAAGTAACTGTTTCTTAATAAACATTTATGATTTATAAGCTTACATTTGCTAAAACATGTAAAAAAACAAATTAATTACAATAACTTGACTGTATTTTAAAGAACAATACTTATCTGTCTAGAAAGAGATTGAACCCTCAACTTATAAGAAATTTAATAAAAGAGTTTACGATTTATCATTTATTTGAATAAAAAATAAAATACAACACAAATCAACAGCTTTATCATTAGGTTATGATACTTTATATAATTTTTTTTGACCAAGAATTAATACAAAGTAACCATCTGGCTGACTCATCACTTAACCTATTTCTATGTTTTCTAATTACTAATGATGCTTTAGAAAATAACCTCTCAGCAGGTACTGAAGTTGCAGGTATTGAGAGAAAATCACGGGCCATTTTCGATAAAATCGGATACTCTGTCTCATGCGTCCTCCACCAATCTAAAATGTCTTCCGAGCTGGCAGTTCTTGGTTTTCTCAGGTACTCCTCCAACTCGTCTATCACTAAGCCTTGAAGACAAGATCCAGATGACGTCGAGGGACATTCATAGAGTTTATCAAAGTCTATTACGTCTTCATCTTCATCACATACTTTATTTTCTTTTTCTGGTAATTCCAGAGATTTGTTCAGTGAGTGTAGACTTTTATATTCTTCATAAAGTTCATTGAACTTGCGCAGACTTTCTGTTTTAAGTTGCTTCCCCCACATTGTCAGGTCAAAAGTCTGAGCCTTATGCCTTGGGTCTAAAATTAAAGAAGTACAATAAATCCAGTTGCTCTTCTTGTAATGTTTAAGCATTTTGTCTCGAGCTGCTTGGAAAGCTAGAATGAGCCTTTCATCCACTTCAGATCGATTAGGTTTCTCATCTAACTGTTTTACCATGGATTCAATTTTATCTAGCAAGAGATTGAATGATACAATGACTAGCGGTAATGTAACATATTTGTCTCCACCAAGTTTTGTACTTAAAAGTTTAAAGTTTATTAGAAATTTATGTAATTTTTCGAGTACCTGCCATTCATTAGCTGTGATTTGAAAATCATTTAATTCGGTGACAGAACTGCACAATATGTCAATGCCCGCTCTCACTTTTAAACCAAATCCAATCATATCATGTGTGGAATTCCATCTCGTTGGACAGTCAAGAATGGCATTTAGATTTGATGGCACGCCAGCTGCTTCACAAGCAGACTGAAACTTCTTCTTCACTATCTCACTTCTTTTTATTTTACTGGAAATACTGCGTAACTTTGTTACAGATGTACGCGAGTCAGCAATATTTGGTGCAGATTCTTCATCTTCCTCATCCTCAGTTTCGTCTGCATAGTCTTCGTACTGCTGATCTTGCGCGTTAGTGTCAGACTCACAGTGTAATGCTAAGGTCTTTAATAAATCTTGTACACCAAGGTTTAAAATGTGAGCAAAGCACCGGAAATGTTGATTGTCTGAATCAAAGTGTGGCGGCAGCTGTTTGCCCAGTTCATACATGAATTTGGTATTTGCAGTTGCGTTGTCGACCGTGATACCTTGTATTTTATCAATTATGCCATATTCCAATAAACATTCATGGAAAATCGTTGCAATATCTTCCCCAGTATGTCGACCGCGTGATGGTATAAAATCAAGAACTACAGATTGATACTTCCATGCGTTGTCTATATAATGAATAGTAACCCCGTAGTAACTCCTACCAGCAATTGACGTCCACCCATCAATGGTAAAAGACATTTTAGATGATAATTGTTGAAGTCGTTCCTTGAGATTCAATTGGAGCTCTTCAAATCGCTCTTTGACTTTCCTTCTAAGTGTAGACCTTTTAGGAAACACCATATTAGGGCAAATACGTCGAAAATATACTTGTGTAGCTTCGTCATCGAAAAATGAGAAGGGAAGATATTTTTTCACCACCCAATCAACTGTAGCTGTCGTGATGTTGTCACTGCTGTTTTCCGACTGAAACAAAACAATAAATCTTGTGTTATTAGGTTTGAGCGTATAAGAGGAGGAGGTTTGTTGTTGTTAAATCGAGAAAATCGTTAAATTGATATTTGTTATATTAAGGTTGCACTGTACTGTAATTTACCAAAATAAAGTACTTAGTTGTTACTGGCCGATTAACTGAAAATATGGGTGTTTATAAAAAATATTTAAGACGATAATTACATACTTAATATGTCGCACCCCTAGATGAAAACTGTGAAAACACCACTAACTCAAAAATACTTACGTAAGTTAATGGCGTTTTTGAAAGTATCGCATGAATAGCTACGCGGAGTTAAAATTCTTTTAACTGTTAAAAAAATATTCTTACCTGTCCACTTCCAGCGGTTACTAAAAAGCTTGTGATATCTCCACTTAATTTTGGTTTAACAGGAAGAAATATTTCTGATTCCTTTTTGTGGAAAGATATTAGATGTTTCCTTAAGCCTGAAGTGTTTCTGTTTTTCATTTTTATTTCAATCTTTTTATGTTGGCACAATTTACAGAAGGCAGTTTGGGATGCATGAATTATTTCGAAAAACTCCTCAAATTTGCTTTTGGGTCTTTTAGATCTGTGACTCAAACTCTCGTTACTCGGACTAGAATAATTTGAATCTTCGTCACTCATATTAAATTGTACACGTGATACGTTTTTAGAAAACAACGAGAATTAGTAAAAACAATTTTGATAATTGTTTTTACTAATTCTCGTTGTTTTCTAAAAACGTATCACGTGTACAATTAGACTCGAAGCACAGCTCAATTGGAAATGACTGGAATTAAAATAATTCCTTTATTTATAGTACGTTTCCTTGCTTTACCGCGCCGCCTCGCCACGTGCCGGCTCTATGAAAAGGATGCCGCCGCAAATCAAACAATGCCGCGTGCGGCGTACAAACACACACTAAATATTACCTACTTGTACAGACGCGACGCGTGAATAAAATAGAATTAGTGCCAATCACTATTCTTTACATATAAGTGAATGTTTTGGCGTACATCTATACTAATATTATAAAGCTGAAGAGTTCGTTTGTATGTTTGATGACAGAAGTTTTAAAATAAATAAATAAGTCCTGAACGTCACTATACCTCCAAAGTTACTATTCCTCGTGGACGAAGTCGCGGGCACAGCTAGTAAATACTTACTCTCATCATCTCTCTCAGAGATATTCGGGCTGGTAAGTAATACAAAACTCTTATCGCAGGCTTTTTATTTTATTAGTAGGTAAGTACCTACGCTTTTTATATTATTTTATTAGTTTTGTAGAATTTTTTTACACGTTTCAAGTATATTTAAAAGTGGCTACAATATTTATTAAACGGGTGATATTTGAACACTTTTTTGCTATTTTTCTTGTAAAAACTTAAGAAATATAATGACTAAATGTACAATAATAGTACCTAAGTAATTAGTTTAAAACCATATAAGTAATCAATATTATAATATATACTTACTAGAATGAATTAATATGACATCTACTACCTATCCTTACCATTTTATCCTAATCATAATACTACTTGCGTGATCAGTATAATGTATTCATTTTCATTCTAAGCACTCTGAAACTTATTTATTCTTTGGAACACCTGTAGGTACTCTACTAGGAAATTATTTTGCATGAGTATACCTTCGCCCTATGGCGGCAATCAAATAGTGTCAAATGTTATGATTTCGGCGTGGCGGCAACGATTGTTTTAGATTTCAAAAGAAGCCGCCGGCGCGTGTATCATAACCATGTACTTCCGAAAAGCGGCAAATTTCTTTGAGAAGTAAGTACAAAACCTTTGATGCCGCATTATCAAAGTGCCGATGGTTAAAACATAACTATGCATGCACTCAGTTTGATTTTAATAGATATTTTTTTATTCGCTATGTTTATGGTATTAGTCGTAATGCGCATAGGTCCAGTTTTTCATATTCTTTGATACAGTTTTTTGCGTCTCATAGAATTCCTAAGCGTACCTACCTATACACCGAACTGTTACACCTAACTACTCAGTGAAATAGCGCTAAGTCCTAGCTGCAAGACGCAAGAGTCTTGCAGGCTATGTCTTGTTCTTGCTCAAGTCTTGCACGGTCAGTCTTGGTCTTGGTCTTGCTAAAAATACGCGGTCTTGTTCTTGGTCTTGGTCTTGCAAAAACGCAAGAACAAGACCAAGACTGCAAGACCAAGACTGAATTTGGGCAACACTAATTTTAAATACAATTTGACACGGGAATAAACGCGTTTAATCTAGGTAAAGTTATTTACCTTATGCTTGACGTTTCGATCGGGTTACACCGACCGTGGTCACAAGCTGACTGGGGGGGCAGGGCGGGCGTCACGACTCCGTGTGTGAGGCGGACGTTTCTTCATCCACCCTCACATTTTCTTGTTTCTTCCAAGTACCCGCGCACACAACACTAACCGTGTCCCTATTCTGTAAGTCGACCGACGGGTGCCTATTCTGATAACTACACGATTGCGAACTAAAACGAGGTGGTGTTAATTTAATCACTGGATTCCACGTCGGAGATAGTTTAAATCCATCTTCTCGATTGAAATTTTTGTATTTTTTAATTTCAATCGCTTCTCGCACTACTCTGGAGTAAAAGTGGCGATCGGTGGAGAGGACTTCCGTGCGGTGAAATTCGATCCAGTGATTAGTGTCCGTTTGTAATATATGTTCGGCAATCGCGGACTTGTTAGTTTGTCTGTTCTTAACAGCTGCAAGCACTTGCCAACCTCTGGATGGAACACTTTGAAGACAAAGCACTGAGCCTCGGCCCAAAGACTATCAGACTTTGGAAAAGGTACGTTGATGACATTTATAGCATTGTCAAGGGCGGCAAGCCGGAAGTGGATCAATATGTGCAGCATCTCAACTCCATGCACCCGAAGATGAGGTTCACATATGAAATGGAGGCGGACAGATCGTTGTCTTTCCTGGATGTGAAGATACACGTGAGATCAAATGGGTCCTTATCACACTGTGTTTACCGCAAACCCACGCATACGGACAGATACCTACACGCCACGTCACATCATCATCCTCGACACTTGCAATCCGTTATGGTTTCACTGACGAACAGAGCCTACGACCTGTGTGACCCTGAGCATCTAAAGCAAGAGCTTGAACATGTTCAGGAGGTGCTGAAATACAACGGATACCAGGTGGATCGACGCCTAAAGCGACCGACAAAGAAATGTAGACATCCGGAAGTAAATAGACAGCCAGCCTACCTTCCATTTGTTAAAGGCGTGACGGACAAGATCGGCGCGGTATTGCGCAAGTACTGCATACCGACTGTCTTTGCGCCGGGAACAAAAATTACCACCATCGTGGGCACACCGAAGGATGTCTTGGCATTACAAACACCAGGGGTCTACAAAATAAATTGCAGCTGCGGGAGTTCATACATAGGCCAAACGAAGCGGTCCATTGCTGAACGGGTCAAAGAACATATTGCAGCTGTTAAGAACAGACAAACTAACAAGTCCGCGATTGCCGAACATATATTACAAACGGACACTAATCACTGGATCGAATTTCACCGCACGGAAGTCCTCTCCACCGATCGCCACTTTTACTCCAGAGTAGTGCGAGAAGCGATTGAAATTAAAAAATACAAAAATTTCAATCGAGAAGATGGATTTAAACTATCTCCGACGTGGAATCCAGTGATTAAATTAACACCACCTCGTTTTAGTTCGCAATCGTGTAGTTATCAGAATAGGCACCCGTCGGTCGACTTACAGAATAGGGACACGGTTAGTGTTGTGTGCGCGGGTACTTGGAAGAAACAAGAAAATGTGAGGGTGGATGAAGAAACGTCCGCCTCACACACGGAGTCGTGACGCCCGCCCTGCCCCCCCAGTCAGCTTGTGACCACGGTCGGTGTAACCCGATCGAAACGTCAAGCATAAGGTAAATAACTTTACCTAGATTAAACGCGTTTATTCCCGTGTCAAATTGTATTTATAATGCAACGCGTAAGTTTAAAAGTTATAATTGCGAACCGCTACGGGTCGGAAACAACAAAATTAGTGCGTCATCTGGAATTTCTGCGTAAAAAACGTGCGCGAGTGCAAACCTCGTTGATGTTTTTAGTGAAGTGTCGCGAGTGGAACTTACTACCTACGTGTGTGCGTATAAAACCGCGTAGTGATATTGCATTTTCTCGTAGAATTCTAATAAACGCGAGTAAGCGTCTCCTGAGACAATTAATACGTAATAAACACAGTGCGCTAAATAACATACAGAGTGAGTTGTATGCGTTACATTTACGATGTAGTTTTATTCTATCTCGCGATGATTACGAATTGTGTGACCGCGTAACATTCCTTCAAGCGAGTCGTACATTCGAGCTGTGCAGTGAAACCCACGATCGAAAATTCACAAAGGAGTATAAACGACGGTATGCAGAGAACATAACGTCTGCTGTGGCACCAGACAGGTCGAAGGATACCATCGTAAACCTATCAACCGTGAGTTTAGATGAGACTACGATTAACATCTTGGCCAAGGGCATGAACTATGCTTTAACACCGAAACGAGTGCCGTACGAAAATGTAATCAGTAGCATTGAGGAAACGATAGCGCGTAATAAAGTACCGCCCGGCGATGCCGACACCCTGAGACAGGACGTTGCGATCATATTACGCAAATCGAAACCTCCGGCTAGTAACATCACTACCGCAGAGCGTCAAGCACTAAAACAGATTCGGGAAAACCGGGATATTTTAGTGCTTAAGGCCGACAAGGGAAACGCCACGGTAGTAATGAATACATCTGATTATCAACAGAAAGTACAAGAACTGTTACATGATAAAGTTGTATATAAACCGGTGTCATATAACCCCACGGCCAGAGTAACGCGAAAAATACGATCTCTTATCCAGGACAACCAGGACCTATTCACGGAAGATGAGTTCGAGAAATTATATAAGCCGAAGTCAACTCAACCACCGAAACTATACGGACTGCCTAAAATACATAAGCCCAACGTGCCGCTGAGACCCATAGTCAGTCAAATTGGTTCGCCCACGTATGACCTAGCGAAGTACGTTGCGTCAGTATTGCAGCCACTAGTGGGTAAAACACCATCTTTTGTGAAAGATTCACGCCACTTCGTCCAAATTATAAAGAACCTGATATTGGAACCGGATGAGATTATGGTGAGCTTTGACGTGGAGTCGCTCTTCACCAATGTTCCAATCAAGGAATGTTTGGAAGTCGTTACGGACAGACTGAGGGACAACGAAATGCCGCTTAATTATATTGATTTGCTCAAACACTGCTTGGAGGGCAACTACTTTCTTTTCCAAGGTCAACATTACCTCCAGATTGACGGCGTCGCTATGGGGAGTCCCGTAGCCCCAGCACTTGCCAACCTCTGGATGGAACACTTTGAAGACAAAGCACTGAGCCTCGGCCCAAAGACTATCAGACTTTGGAAAAGGTACGTTGATGACATTTATAGCATTGTCAAGGGCGGCAAGCCGGAAGTGGATCAATATGTGCAGCATCTCAACTCCATGCACCCGAAGATGAGGTTCACATATGAAATGGAGGCGGACAGATCGTTGTCTTTCCTGGATGTGAAGATACACGTGAGATCAAATGGGTCCTTATCACACTGTGTTTACCGCAAACCCACGCATACGGACAGATACCTACACGCCACGTCACATCATCATCCTCGACACTTGCAATCCGTTATGGTTTCACTGACGAACAGAGCCTACGACCTGTGTGACCCTGAGCATCTAAAGCAAGAGCTTGAACATGTTCAGGAGGTGCTGAAATACAACGGATACCAGGTGGATCGACGCCTAAAGCGACCGACAAAGAAATGTAGACATCCGGAAGTAAATAGACAGCCAGCCTACCTTCCATTTGTTAAAGGCGTGACGGACAAGATCGGCGCGGTATTGCGCAAGTACTGCATACCGACTGTCTTTGCGCCGGGAACAAAAATTACCACCATCGTGGGCACACCGAAGGATGTCTTGGCATTACAAACACCAGGGGTCTACAAAATAAATTGCAGCTGCGGGAGTTCATACATAGGCCAAACGAAGCGGTCCATTGCTGAACGGGTCAAAGAACATATTGCAGCTGTTAAGAACAGACAAACTAACAAGTCCGCGATTGCCGAACATATATTACAAACGGACACTAATCACTGGATCGAATTTCACCGCACGGAAGTCCTCTCCACCGATCGCCACTTTTACTCCAGAGTAGTGCGAGAAGCGATTGAAATTAAAAAATACAAAAATTTCAATCGAGAAGATGGATTTAAACTATCTCCGACGTGGAATCCAGTGATTAAATTAACACCACCTCGTTTTAGTTCGCAATCGTGTAGTTATCAGAATAGGCACCCGTCGGTCGACTTACAGAATAGGGACACGGTTAGTGTTGTGTGCGCGGGTACTTGGAAGAAACAAGAAAATGTGAGGGTGGATGAAGAAACGTCCGCCTCACACACGGAGTCGTGACGCCCGCCCTGCCCCCCCAGTCAGCTTGTGACCACGGTCGGTGTAACCCGATCGAAACGTCAAGCATAAGGTAAATAACTTTACCTAGATTAAACGCGTTTATTCCCGTGTCAAATTGTATTTATAATGCAACGCGTAAGTTTAAAAGTTATAATTGCGAACCGCTACGGGTCGGAAACAACAAAATTAGTGCGTCATCTGGAATTTCTGCGTAAAAAACGTGCGCGAGTGCAAACCTCGTTGATGTTTTTAGTGAAGTGTCGCGAGTGGAACTTACTACCTACGTGTGTGCGTATAAAACCGCGTAGTGATATTGCATTTTCTCGTAGAATTCTAATAAACGCGAGTAAGCGTCTCCTGAGACAATTAATACGTAATAAACACAGTGCGCTAAATAACATACAGAGTGAGTTGTATGCGTTACATTTACGATGTAGTTTTATTCTATCTCGCGATGATTACGAATTGTGTGACCGCGTAACATTCCTTCAAGCGAGTCGTACATTCGAGCTGTGCAGTGAAACCCACGATCGAAAATTCACAAAGGAGTATAAACGACGGTATGCAGAGAACATAACGTCTGCTGTGGCACCAGACAGGTCGAAGGATACCATCGTAAACCTATCAACCGTGAGTTTAGATGAGACTACGATTAACATCTTGGCCAAGGGCATGAACTATGCTTTAACACCGAAACGAGTGCCGTACGAAAATGTAATCAGTAGCATTGAGGAAACGATAGCGCGTAATAAAGTACCGCCCGGCGATGCCGACACCCTGAGACAGGACGTTGCGATCATATTACGCAAATCGAAACCTCCGGCTAGTAACATCACTACCGCAGAGCGTCAAGCACTAAAACAGATTCGGGAAAACCGGGATATTTTAGTGCTTAAGGCCGACAAGGGAAACGCCACGGTAGTAATGAATACATCTGATTATCAACAGAAAGTACAAGAACTGTTACATGATAAAGTTGTATATAAACCGGTGTCATATAACCCCACGGCCAGAGTAACGCGAAAAATACGATCTCTTATCCAGGACAACCAGGACCTATTCACGGAAGATGAGTTCGAGAAATTATATAAGCCGAAGTCAACTCAACCACCGAAACTATACGGACTGCCTAAAATACATAAGCCCAACGTGCCGCTGAGACCCATAGTCAGTCAAATTGGTTCGCCCACGTATGACCTAGCGAAGTACGTTGCGTCAGTATTGCAGCCACTAGTGGGTAAAACACCATCTTTTGTGAAAGATTCACGCCACTTCGTCCAAATTATAAAGAACCTGATATTGGAACCGGATGAGATTATGGTGAGCTTTGACGTGGAGTCGCTCTTCACCAATGTTCCAATCAAGGAATGTTTGGAAGTCGTTACGGACAGACTGAGGGACAACGAAATGCCGCTTAATTATATTGATTTGCTCAAACACTGCTTGGAGGGCAACTACTTTCTTTTCCAAGGTCAACATTACCTCCAGATTGACGGCGTCGCTATGGGGAGTCCCGTAGCCCCAGCACTTGCCAACCTCTGGATGGAACACTTTGAAGACAAAGCACTGAGCCTCGGCCCAAAGACTATCAGACTTTGGAAAAGGTACGTTGATGACATTTATAGCATTGTCAAGGGCGGCAAGCCGGAAGTGGATCAATATGTGCAGCATCTCAACTCCATGCACCCGAAGATGAGGTTCACATATGAAATGGAGGCGGACAGATCGTTGTCTTTCCTGGATGTGAAGATACACGTGAGATCAAATGGGTCCTTATCACACTGTGTTTACCGCAAACCCACGCATACGGACAGATACCTACACGCCACGTCACATCATCATCCTCGACACTTGCAATCCGTTATGGTTTCACTGACGAACAGAGCCTACGACCTGTGTGACCCTGAGCATCTAAAGCAAGAGCTTGAACATGTTCAGGAGGTGCTGAAATACAACGGATACCAGGTGGATCGACGCCTAAAGCGACCGACAAAGAAATGTAGACATCCGGAAGTAAATAGACAGCCAGCCTACCTTCCATTTGTTAAAGGCGTGACGGACAAGATCGGCGCGGTATTGCGCAAGTACTGCATACCGACTGTCTTTGCGCCGGGAACAAAAATTACCACCATCGTGGGCACACCGAAGGATGTCTTGGCATTACAAACACCAGGGGTCTACAAAATAAATTGCAGCTGCGGGAGTTCATACATAGGCCAAACGAAGCGGTCCATTGCTGAACGGGTCAAAGAACATATTGCAGCTGTTAAGAACAGACAAACTAACAAGTCCGCGATTGCCGAACATATATTACAAACGGACACTAATCACTGGATCGAATTTCACCGCACGGAAGTCCTCTCCACCGATCGCCACTTTTACTCCAGAGTAGTGCGAGAAGCGATTGAAATTAAAAAATACAAAAATTTCAATCGAGAAGATGGATTTAAACTATCTCCGACGTGGAATCCAGTGATTAAATTAACACCACCTCGTTTTAGTTCGCAATCGTGTAGTTATCAGAATAGGCACCCGTCGGTCGACTTACAGAATAGGGACACGGTTAGTGTTGTGTGCGCGGGTACTTGGAAGAAACAAGAAAATGTGAGGGTGGATGAAGAAACGTCCGCCTCACACACGGAGTCGTGACGCCCGCCCTGCCCCCCCAGTCAGCTTGTGACCACGGTCGGTGTAACCCGATCGAAACGTCAAGCATAAGGTAAATAACTTTACCTAGATTAAACGCGTTTATTCCCGTGTCAAATTGTATTTATAATGCAACGCGTAAGTTTAAAAGTTATAACACTAATTTTGTCTTCTATTCTATTTTGAAACGAAGACAAAACATTCACTAGTTATAATGTTGTATTATGAGTAACATAGTTATCTGTACTAATATTATAAAGCTGAACAGTTTGGTGGTTTGTTTAAACGCGATAATCTCAGAAACTACTGGTTCGAATTCAAATAAATATTTTACTGTTGGATAGCCCATTTATCGAGAAAGGCTATAAGCTATATAACATCACGCTACAATCAATAGGAGCGGAACAGCAATGAAAAATGTGAAAAAACGCAATTGACACAGATTAAGTTGCGCGGGACAGCTAGCTAGTTAAGAGGAATAATCTCAAATTGGATACATGAAACTTACATAAAATAAAAACACCTTTGAACAAAGAACTACCTCTGTGGCGCGGTGGGAGTGTATCCGACTGCTACGCAAGAGGTCGTTGGTTCGATTCCCCCACGGCACACCACTTTGTGTGATCCATAAATTGTGGTTCCCAGTCTGGGTGTACTATGTGTCCGTGAATTGTATGTTTGTAAAGTCCCCCGCGACACAGGGCTTGTACCCTAGTGCGGGAGTCGTCTTTAAAAAAAAAGAACAGAAAAATACAAAGATACAAAATTACTTTTCACCTCTTTATTCTTTGCTTTCATAGTAGGTATAAAACATAGTCGCTTTCCGCGTCTGTTTGCATATCCGCTAATTCCTCCTAAACCATGAAACTGATCTATCAGCAATTAGATCTTAATCTTATCTCAAAACGCTTCTCCTGTGATAATATAAACATCTATAAATTCTGTCAGTCTTCTTCAGTCTGTTTGTAATGTCAAAATATCAGTTTTTACTAAACGCATATGAAAGTATATGTAGTACTAATAACAAAAACACAATTTTTAATTGCTTTGTCTGTCTGTCTTGACGGATTTTGACGGGACTTTTACTGTTAGACAGCTGAGGATGTAAGGAGTAACTTAGGCTTTTAACATCACGCTAACGTTTATAGGGAGAGAGCAGTACTGTAAGTTCACGCGGACCAAGTTGCAGTCACAGCTAGTCCGAGATATAAATGTTCTACCTTGGGCTTAACAAAACAATACAAAGGAATATAAACCTTAAAGTCGAACACATGTTTCTTGGAAACCCCTGCAAGTTGTCTTTTGCATGTTACTAGGGCAAAGAGATGGGAGGTGGGAGGGAGGAGAGGTGCATCTGGGGCATCCAAGGAGGTGGAAAATATTGAGCTTAAAATGCTGTCAAGCGCTTCGATGTTCTGCGGAAAGCATTTGGCGCGATCGTTGTTTACCCAAAGATATAGTTGTAAAATGTTTTACGATTGTATATGAATCTGATGATGACAGTAAATTATTTAACATTAATTAGGAAGGTACGAATATATGTTCTTTTAAATACTTTTTAGAGACTAAAATTTTTATTTTATTCTAAAAATTTTAAGGCGCATATAAAATGTAATTGGCATTAATGAATCTCAATGAGCTTAGTAAAGTGCCTCCGACTGCATAAAATTATAATGCAGGGAATCTTGTTTCCATCTTTGTTTTGCATTTTTATTTTTATTTTTTTTTATTAAATATTTTTGACTGGTTGTAGGATGTACCAACTAGCTTTTATCACAGCTATAGCCAAGTATTGAAAATTCAAAAAATAATTATTGCTAAGTAACTTTTTTAGTATTACAGTCATAATCATGTTATACCTTTTTGAAATGCTTACGATGAGCCCTTTAATTTGATACCCATATTCGTATTTGTAACAACTTTTTTTTACATGTCTTTATTTTGATATCTCACGGCCGCCATGTTTGTTTTTTTTCAAGTGTCACATAATTAAGAACATTTGGGCGGTCAAGACGAATCTAACGACGTCTTGATTGTTTATATCCGTTCAGTGGTTTGAAAGATATGAGGTAATAAATAATATTACATACCTACATACAAGATACGCGCGAAAAACAACCCTTCCTTGCAGTCAGGTAAAAAAACAGAAATACGTAATTTTAAGCACAACTTTAAGCTTAAGTGTCGTTCAAGGATAATGGTGTTTGGTTTTTAACAGTCTAATATTTTGTCACTTAGTTTAGTCAACTTTAAAAAGAATAGTGTCCAGAATAATTACTGTTTCAAACAAAGAGGAAGGATTTGACACTATTATAGGCTAGCGTGATGTGCGACCATTATGCGCAAGACCTGCTCGTCTCTTCATTTTGTTGTATAAAAAGAAGAATTAGGTAAATTTAGAACTTGGATAGGTATTCTGTCACTGTGTCACTGTGTCTTGGGGAACTTTTTAATCATACATTATCATAGAAACAAAGTATTACAGTCTTGGAATAATAATTCGTGGACCACACGACTGAATTCGGTATTAATACTCAAACATCATTCAGTTTTGAGACGCCGTTAATTCTCATGCTGTCCTTGTCAGTTAGAGGTGAATAGTAGCGACAGAAATACTTTTTGGAGCACTCAAAGTTAACAATCGTTAAAGTATTCAGGAATAGGGGGTGAGCCATGGAAGTTAATGAAAAAGTTTTATATCAAGTCGAACATAAACAGGATCCTTTTTTTTACTAATTTTTTTTTTGTTTTCTTGGCAAGCCCGCACTTTTAAACTGTCAAAATCTTGTGATAATGGTCAATAGAGAGCTGCGCTTAGAAATGCATCGCGCATGCGCCAGTACGCGCGGGCTTGCCGCGAAAACGAAAAAAAAACCTAGTGAATAAGGACCCAGTTCAAAAAACCTATATATTACTGCTGTTTTTAACAACACTGTCACGTAAATTTTGAGAACAAAATAAGTACTTGAATTAATAAAATTAAACATGGGTATAATTAAAAGCCTACGCATATTTTTACAAATGACCGCACAGGGACTACTAACAAGAAGCTCATTATGAAATAAGGGTAACGACTATCCCTGAGTCTCCGCTGTACATTTTGAGTTATCTTTAACGCTGCTTGCCATGTTTTCATATGGGATATTTTGTAGTTGATACTGGGTATCCTCTTATCCTATATCCTACTATAATATTATAAAGCCGAATGTTTGTGAGTGTGGATGTGTAGGTGTGTGTATGTGTAGATGTTTGTTCCTCTTTCACGCAAAAACTCCTTAATGGATATTAATGAAACTTTACAATAATTTAGCTTACACATCAGAATAACACATAGGCTATAATTTATAAAGATATTGTGTAAATTGTCCAAAATATAACGATAAGTGTCAAGTAAGTAGGAAAAAAATCTACAATCGGCGACATGTTTTGGCGTGCGCCGCAAATATCGTAGAAGTTACACATATATAATGTATGAACCTAACACACACACACATAGCCTACTTTTAACCCGATATTCCCACGGGATGTAGACTTACGCGGTTGAAACCGCGGGGCGCAGCTAGTTCATAATAAACAATTAAATTAGCAGACGTTTTAAGAGTATTTTATTTCATTTCATTCGATAGTTTGAATGCTCTTAAAAAGTTTTCTAATTTATTTGTTTATTATGAAGAAGTAGGAGAATACTGTAAGCAAACTGTAAGGCACAAACGTCACTAACAAAACAAAAATGGAAGTTCACTTAAGAAACGTTATGTAATTTTAATATATGAAATCGGATAACACAACTGTTGGCTTACTCTATTTCTTTAAAACGAAATTCATGAATTTTCGTTTACATATTTTTTTTAAGCTTACGGGGACTACTCTAATTAATCTTTGGATTAGCACAAAAAGGACGAACTCAACCCACGGGAAGAGATGGGGTGGTACTATTCTTAAGCCGGTACCACACGGCAATTAAAACCTTTGTTGTAAGTGCTCCTAATATTGTACCCACTAAGGCTGATTTTAGTTTATCTCGTGTCGCTGCACCTAACCCCCATATCAAGTTTATAAACATTCAAACATTGTAAAATTGGCAATGTGAAAAGAATGGCCGCGAGTTTTTATTGCGAGGTTCTTTTCTCCGGCTTTACCTATTGTTTGCGAATTTGGCATTACACGTATAGAAGCGTCGGTAGCCGAATGGCATTGGCATCGGACTCGCAATCGTGAGGTCGTGGGTTCGAATCCAGGCCATTATAATACCGACGTGAACCCACTTCTAACACAAGCCATAGAGCTTAGCTGGAGGGGTTAACAGGATTGCTAGTAATGTGGGACCACAATCCCGCATCTTTAAAAAAAAAAAATGTATATGTTATAATCCCGACGTATCACAAGAGTTGTTTTGCATCCTAAGTGAATAAAGAATTTTGAATTTTGAAAAACTGTCACTGTTGTGGCCAACCAAGATCTACCACCGGTTGAGACCAATTCCAAAAATATCACACCAGAGTTTTTAAATAAATATTGTACAAAATTTAACACGAATGAAACCGCAGGGCGAAACCACCAGAAAACAAAAACCACGGAGTCAGAACTGCGAAAAAAAGTAAAATACTTTTCCTGTACGCGTACGAAATATTTTGTTTGGAACAAAGCAATTAATTCGGCTGAAACACTCGTGGAGATTGACCAGTGAGGGTCCTTGAGTTTTAGTGATGGCCCAGTCAAGAGCACTCGTCTGCCGGAGCAGAGAAATAGCAGAAATTGTACGGCAGTATATTTTGTTTTAGATGATCAGATCATACATACATATACATACATACATACATATTATACAATACATACATATACATACATACATACATACATACATACATACATACATATGTATGTACATGATACATATTATAAAAAAATATATCTGATCTATATTATTAAAGTAAAGCGAAATCTTTGGAGTCTTTAAGAATAAAGAAAGCGTGCAAGGATGGCGTGAGATTTGTATAGTTAAAGTGGAGATTTAAGTAGAATTTAACACAACAATCTAGCTTTATATGTTAACAAAAAAATCCAAAATGTCAATTAGTAAATAAACTTGACATTTAAACTGCCAACAGTTAAGTCCCGATTAAAATTTGTGTTAAATTAGATTTTTTTTATTAATCTTATACCTTTAGACGAGTAATTCTTGTATATATATATTCTGAATCTTGGCAAAAATCTACGAGTATGGCGTGATTCTGGTGTGTGTTGTGAAAGGAGCGGTTTTTTGTGTTTCTCTTTGATGTCCATAGTTTCATTACATTTCCTTGTACCTCCACCTAGTATTCTGTGTCACTGTATTTCTTGACAGCTCCTTCATATGAGTTTAATATTTGAAAGTGCCATCTAACTACGCGTAACTTGACGTTTTCAAACAATCATCGATTTAGTTTTATGAAATAAAGATATTTTAGTTTGAGTTTAATATCAACTCATTCCTATTCTTTTTTTTGTTAGACAAAGACGACTCCCGTTGTAGGGTACAAGCTCTGTGTCGCGGGGGACTTTATAAACATACAAGTGACGAACACAAAGTACACCCAGACTCGGAACAACAATTTGTGGATCACATAAAGTGGTGTCCCGTGTGGGAATTGAACCCTTGCTCTTGAACTTCTTGCGTAGCAGTCGACACACTCCCACCGCGCCACAGAAGCAGTCCATCCTATTCCTAGGCCGTGGTACCGGCTTAAGAATAGTGCCACCCCATCTCTTCCCGTGGGTGTCGTCAAGGCGACTAAGGGATTTCACAGCAGCAGGGCAGCAGCGTCCTCTGCGTTGATAGGTACTTTAAGCCTTACTGCGATCGCCAACCCCGCTCGTTAAGCTTGGCGAATAAGGCAATTACTTTTTTCTTTAAACAAAGATAACTAGTACTGTGAGATTGAGTTCCACATTACTAGCAATCCTGTTAACCCCTCCTGCTTAGCTCAAAGGCTTGTGTTAGGAGTGGGTTCACGTCGGTAGTATAATGGGTAGGATTCGAACCTGCAACCTCACGATTGCGATCTATAATATGTATGTATTTAGAGATATATAAATATATTTATCAGTTGTCTGGTTTCCATAGTACAAGCTCTGTTTAGTTTGGGATCAGATAGTGTTGTGTGAGTTGTTAGATATTAATCTATATGAACATTATTTATGTTATGGAAAACGTCATAGTGTTGTATTAAGTACAAATGACGTCATAAGAATTGATTAAAGGCGCGATAGTGTTTACTAGCCAGTCAATAGATCTGTCACGATGTTTGATGTGGGCTGTGGTTGATATTAATTTTGATTTATAAGAAAATAGGAAAAATATAAGGAAGAAACGGAAAAGCCGTTCAGTTTTTATAGTTTTCTTTTTCACTATTTTGTTTGTCCAATGTGAGACAAACAATCTATAGATACTGCCATGAAGGAAAACATCGCTCAGGCGGGAGTCAAACCCGCGATGCTGATTCTGTGTTTGGCCGTAATTTATCTAGATTTACATAAGTATGTTTATCAGTTGTCTGGTTACCATAGTACAGGCTCTGCCTAGTTTGGAATCAGATGGCGTTGTGCGAGTTGTCCTTATTTATTATTATTATTATCATCATCATCATTTGTATTGATTCACTGCTGGACATAGGCAATATTTTAACTAGCGAATGTTTTTTCTTTGTTTTTTATTATATTCAAAAAAAGAAGACAAAAGTTTTTTTTTAACATCAGTAGCAATGTGGGATTGGGTCCCACGTTACTAGCAACCCTGTTAAGCTAAGCTTAATGGCTTGTGTCAGGAGTGGGTTCACGTCGGTAGTACCTATGTAATGGGTAGGATTCAAACCCGCGACCTCCCATTAGGCTACCGCCGCTTCAGTTAAAATGCTGTTACGTCACTCGATAGGTATTGAGATCCTCGTAATTTTAAATTGGAACGCATCTGTATTAAATATTTTTAAAAACCAAATTAATTTAAAAATAGAACGTAAGTAGCCATGTTGCTAATTTATAAAAATAATGATGTTCCCGCGTTTTTCTTTGCAACAATGGAGCTTAACCGCTAAGATTTGCATGCAATAATATTTAATGATTTTAAATTTCATTTAACTGAAAAAACTTAGTCTTTAACTATTACAATCAGCGTCAGGAGAGTCTGCCCCATTTCGAACATTAGTTTTTAGATGGTTCAGTGAATTTAAAAGGGGCAAAACGAACTTCGAAGATGACCATAGAAGTGGTCGCCCACAATCAGCAGTAACTGCAGAAAATATGTGGACTACTGAAACTATCTTAGAATATTATCGGGACTTAATCGCGTGAAATATTTAAAGGTTTTATTTCCCCGACGTTTTGATCGAATTGCACCGATCGTGGTCACGGGTCGACTGATTTCAGCTTAGCAATGTCTCCCTGAGGCGCGGGGTTTTTCAACTACCCTCGCCTGCTATTGATAATTTTGATAAATTTTCCCGTCGCGTCGGTACTTCTACACATTTTTCATCTATCTCAATTCTAATGTGTAAACATCGCGAAATTCAAAAACAATTACTGAAACCATGGTGCGAGAAGGCCTTTACTTACTTGGACATCGAAAATATTCTTAGCATTAGTTCGGGAAGCGTTAACATTATTTTGCATCAGCATCTTGGAGTGAGGAAGCTTTGTGGTCGTCGGATCCCGAGTTTGCTCTCAGACACTGAAAAACGGGTCTGTGTGGCTTGGTGCCGTGAAATGCGTCTACGGTTTGCAAACCAAACGTCAAGATGTGTTTCGGTAATCATCACATGGGACGAAACGTAGATTTATCAATATGATACGGAAAATAAGAGACAGTCGTCAGCATGAGTCTTTTCAGAAGGAAAGTTGCCGACAAAACTGCAAAGACATCGTAATGTTAGCAAAAAAAATTGTGGATAGTTTTTTGTTTCTTGCAGCGAGCATGTGTCGCCGAATGTTGAAAAATCATAGATCTGTTAACTTGGAATGGTATACAACAGTAGCATTGCCGAAAGTTTTGCTAGCTATGCGAGAGAGGAGACCAAGGACTGGGTTTTGTAGAATCATGCTGCATCATGACAACGCTTTACAGAGGCGTTTCTTGAGGCCCTGATTTAGCTCCCTCTACTTCATCTCATTTCTTTTTGTTCCCGATAATCAAGGTTGTTTTTTTCGTGTGTCAAAGAGGCCGAGGCGTAGGTACGTCGCAATTTCGGACCTATCGGATTAAAACTGCCACAAGAGTTTCAATGGTTGGTTTAGGCGAATGGAACTTTACATGGAGAATGAATCAGAGTATTTCGAAAAAATATGAAATAAATATTGTTAATATTAAGGTATCTTGCAAAGTTTTTTCTTGTCTTAAAACTTATCGAGTTACCTACGCAGTAACGTATTATGAAAATTCTAATCCTGCCTATTATACTATCGACGTGAACCCACTCCTATTACTGAGGGAGGGAGGGAGAGCTGGAGGAGTTAACAGGATTACTAGTAATGTGGGACCACAATTCCACATTTCTTGTAAAAATTAAAAAAAAAAAAATCCCTTCTAAAATCATAATCCGTATTAAGGATCTAAGTACCTACATTTTGTAATACCATACCACATTGCTATCCCTTTGTACTCGAAACCAGAGAATAACGAGAGTACAGAAGACAATCTACATAGCAAACTGCCTCTGTGGCAAGAGCATCGATTCCCACACGGGACACCACTTTGTGTGATCCACAAATTGTTGTTTTTTTTTTTTTTTTTTATAGATGGGAAATCATCAAATGACTTCCCCCGCTGTGGGCATGAGCGGAAGGGCGTGTCAGACTCTTACTGAATAAAACCCATCTGTGTTCCTTCTTTCGCCCTGGTGTTCCGGGAGCACGGTAACTCTTTCGAACGATCCCGCACTCCCGGTGGGCGCCGGCCCAATGGGGCCCCGTCACTTGCTGACACCTCTTTGAGGCGCGCGTGGAACACTAGCGCGCCGTCGACCCGGGCCTGGTCCTAAGCTGGACGGCAAGCTACCCACTGCTCGTCGTGTCCCGTTCGTTGTTCCGGGTCTGGGTGTACTTTGTGTCCTTGACTTGTATGTTTGTAATGTCCCCCGCCACACAGGGCTTGTACCCTAATGGGGGAGTAGTCTTTAAAAAAAACCCTCTTGACGCACGCACACATATACATCACACGCGGACGCGGATCTACAATCAGGCGCGGATCCAGAAATTCGTTCTGGGGTGGGGGGGGCGGTGGGGGCAAGATTTGACTCAACCGGTCAAGTGTGAGTCGCTCGCATGCCTAAAGGGGGGGAGGTAATTGATTCAACACCAATCCACCACCAAGGGGGGCAAACCTACCTAAACAAGCCGATCCAGTGTCAAAAGTCTGGGGGGTAATTGAGCCTGTTAATTGTATTCGCGCACCCCCCTTATATCCACGCCTGTCTACGATTCATGTACGTGAACAGTGTCTATGTGTGCGTCGCTCGAGTGAAGAAGGTTAAAGGTTGCCTTCTGTACTCTCGGTATTCTATGTCAGAACGCAATTAATGTGGGAGGAAGGGGAGAAATTGCCCTAATTACTCGCGTAAGATGTGATTATATGAGCACAAACATTGTGCTTAAATGTGCTCCTGTTAGATACTATGTGTAATGTTGTGTGAAGAGGCGTAATTTGCTTGTAATTTTATTAGCTGAGCTGTTTTGGGTTACGTAGGGAAACCGGAGGCCTATTTTAAGCATAAGTTCCGAGCGCTTAACGTGAGTTTTTTGCTGATGTTTACAATTTCTTCCATATAGTTGGCAAATTATGCCATAATGCTTTATAAATGTAAAAGTATCGTATATATGTGTAAAAGTAGTAAGTAGTATATTTATATGTGTAAAAGTATCCCTGTCAAGAGCGGCGGTAGCCTAATGGCTAAGGCATCACAAGCCTTTGAGCTTAGTTGGAGGGGTTAACAAGATTGCTAGTAATGTGGAACAAAATCCCACATTGTTATTTATCTTTAAAAAAATTGTCATTGTCAATAGGGGAAATGCATGTATTTTTTTAGCTCTTATTCAATGGTTTTTAGTTCTTATATATTGTTCTTAAAAACAAAAAGCTAAAAAACTGCTACTTTAAAAAAAAAACAAAACATTTAAAATTACAAACTGATAAAAGCATTTTCAAAAGCACGCCCTCTTTGTGCGTATAAAGTCATAGGCTGTGACGTCACGGCACTCGTGACAGCCAATGAGGGCACTGTATCTTTTAACAAAATAGTCATTAGTTAATCTGACCATTAGCATTCGTTACAACTACTTTGAATTTTCCGGCCGATTGTTGGCCTTTAATCATTATTTTTTTATAATTTTAGCAGTATTTTATTATAATAAATTGATGTAGACATAATTCTAAACCATTAAAGTAACAAAATATTTATATCTCATTTATGTCAGATGAATATTCCTTAATACAAAACTAATGTGGAATACCCGAATCAGGTAATATGTGTGACTGCCTCTGTAGCGCTGTGGGAGTGTGTCCGACTGTTACGCAAGAGGTTCGATTCATATACATATACGACACCACTTTGTGTGATCACAAATTGTTGTTTCGGGTCTGGGTGTACTTTATGTCTGTGACTTGTATATTTGTAAAGTCCCCCGCGACACAGGGTTTGTACCCTATTCCGGGAGTCGTCTTATTTATAAAATAAAAATGTCACGCAGAAACTGCTTACCTACTGCTTAAAGTTGGTTTTAAACTGGAATCCGTGAACCGCGAAAGAGTAGGTAATACGTGTGAAGGCACTCTTAGAATTCACGCTAAAGCGACAAAGAGTATATCTATAGAACATCGAGACACTGACTGCTAAGCCGGAGGTCGTAGGTTCGATCCCCACCCAGGATAAAACTTTTTGTGATGAGCAAGATAGTTTATTTTGTGTCTGGGAGTAATTTATCTATAAATGTATGTATTTAGAAATATATAAGTATATTTATCAATTGTCTGATTAGCGTAGTACAGGCTCTGTCTAGTTTGGGATCAGATAGCGTTGTATGAGTTGTCCCAAGATATTACTATTATTATATTATTACAAACATTGTTCAAATCACATTGGTGTACTTTGTTCGCGTGGCATGCTCGTTTCCGCGTCCGTGTGCAACGTATATTATGTATACGTGCGTCAAGAGCGTTTTTTATGTAGGTTGTCTTCTGTACTTTTAGTTATTCTGTGCAACGTCAATACTCTAGAGCAATGGGGAACCTGGCTAGGCCCGGACAAAAAAAAAACACTGATAATAACAAAAATTAAAAAATGCGAGTGGACATGTGCAACTAGTATAGTTGCACATGAACTGAAACCTCGGTGCGTGAGTACCACTCGCACTTGGACGATTTATGTTATTATCAGTGATTTTTTTACCTAGGCCTACCCGCCAAATCCGCCACTGCTCAAGAGTAATTTTGAAAATTGTCTATGAGCAATGACTGCATGAAACCATAAGCCAATAAGTCCCTACACTTGTATCGAACTTTGCTTTGACAAAGATCTATATTTACCGCCTCACTTATTAGTAATACAACATAGCACAGTCGTGTACAATGACGTCATTATCCATTAATCACGCTGTGTACATTACAATGTGTAACTTGACGCAAATTAAAGCCGCCATTGTTTTATCACGGGATAACGATTTGACAATTAGTGAATTGTAAACTTTGAATTTGTAAACAATTTAAATGTGCGATGTGGGTATGTGGACCATTTGAATTTATAATGTTACGAGTTTAGATTCAGACTTTAAGCTCATTTAGGAGGTCAGATTCATAGGACGTTTGTTCCTGTTTAGGTAAAAAAAGGCTTTTTATTGAACTAAGAATTTGAGACATTTGTTAAATATAGAATATACTAGCTGTGCCCCGCGGTGTTACCCGGGTTTTTAGTAGGCTATGTGTTAATCCAGGGTGTCGGCTAACTCCATACGAAATTTTATTAAAATCGCTCCAGCCGTTTAGACGTGAAGAAGTAACAAACATACACACTCACATACCCACAAACTTTCGCCTTTATAATATTAGTGTGATTATGTACAATATAACTTTTGGTTCTCACCGCGGTGTGCAATACAAGATTACATTTTTTTTTTGTAAATTAATAAACTTTAAAAAACTTGCATTTTTGTGTGTACGACAAAATTTTACATAAAATAAGGTGACCTAAAGATCTTGCAATTCGTTACGTACGTTAGCAGTAGGTACCTAATTAATAAAAACATAAATTTAAAAATAGAAAACCCGCTTGCAAAAAAAACGGAATACCATAACTATATATTTGTTAACAGCTTTTAAAATCCTCTATACATCACTCGATATAATTTGAAGAACTTTTTGAAACGTAAGTATATTTTGGCACCAAAATTAAGCCATTTTTTTAAATTTTTCCCAGTTTATACCTACAACCAGTGTCTTTCTTACAACTAAGATGAATCTAACGACACCTCATAAGCTAAAATTTATTTAGTCGTTTAGACTCTAGGACGTGCCAAAGAAATATACATACCAACATAAATACATACACTCGAAAAAGTCTTCTTCTTGCGCAGTCGGGTAAAAGCGTTGGATATCTTTAGCAGCAGTCTGCTCGGGTTCCGCACGAGCTTACACATTATATGCATGTACTATAAAAATATACGATACGTAAGGAATTATCTATACAATAGTAGAAACCGCATCAAAACCGTTTAATAGATCAAAGCATACAGACAGCGGAAAACGACTTGGCTTTATCTATACTAATATTATAAAGAGGAAAAATTTGTATTTTTTTGTATATAACGTATAAACTCAAAAACAACTAAACCGATTTCAAAAATTATTTCACATATAGAAAGCTGCAATATCGAGGAGTAACTTAACCAACATTATATTCTCGAAAAAAATAGAGACCCTTACGAAAACTGCGTTTATATATAATGGAGAAAAGTCCGTATGAAGCGGGCCGCTAGTATTAGGTAAATATGTATAACAGCTGTAGTTTTCAACATAATATGAGTTTATCGACCTTTGTTACTGTCTTCTCTCTCTCTAAAAGAAACCATAAAAACCACAGACTAACCTAAAATAGTTGGACCTTTAGTTAATCCAAATAAAGCCTACCGCTGTCCACCACAAGACATGGGTTTCTCCCAACGGACCAAATTCTATAATCACGTTTTTGGCTTACGGCACAATGAAATTTAGAATAAACTGCTTTGTTTCCATCCAATTTTAAATCCCTAAATAACCTTTATTACCTTGTTGATTTAGGGATTGATAACTGAGGGTAGCCTGATGGGATACAGGGTTGTCTTCAAACTTAATCGACCCTTGAAATGTCACCATTTCATTTCGATGTTTGGTTTTTTATTGATGAGTATAACATAAGGTATTTTATTATATCTAAATTTAAAAAAAAATGTGTGGCACTCGGGGACTGCCGCGGTAAAGCTATTGCATAGCATTTTTTATAAACTTATGTAATTATAATTATTTATTTATTTTTTATTTATGCAGTATTACATTTTTTTGTTTTCATTACATTTCGGAGCAGCTCGTCTCGATCCATGTGAGCTTCGTACAGTCGTACCATATACATATACGTTATGCGAACGCTCGGCCGAGATACGTGGTAGGCGGAGTGGGGTGTGTTAGGTTTTATTTTTGTTACGGAATTTCTTGATTCGGTCGCCGCGCGATATAAGCTATGCAATAGCTTAAAAAACCTACCTACGCAAAAATTATGCAAACAAAATCCTTGCCCTAATGTAATAAGCAGTCGGAGGCATTAATGAATCTCGATGAACTTAGTACTTATTGTGCCTCCGTCTTGTTTGTATCTTTTTTGCGCAAGCGGGTTTTTTTTTATTAAATACTTTTCAGTGATTGTAGGATTTTGCCGATTACTGCCGAGTATTGAAAATCGAAAAAAGAGTGGTTGCTATTTACCTTTTTTCGTATTACAGTCATAATCATGTTATACCTTTTTGAAATGCTTCCGATGAGCCCTTTAATTTGATACCCATATTGCGGTATTCGAAAAAACTTTTTTTCGCACCTCTTGTTTTGACATCTCACAGCCGCCATTTTTATTCAAACGTCACATATCTAAGAACACTTGAGCTGTCAAGACAAATCTAACCACGTCGTAATTGTTTAAATTCGGCTTGTGTTTTGAAAGATATGAGGTTTAAGAGAATTACATATAAACATACAATACTCACATACATTCAAGATACGCGCGAAAAACCTAACCCTTCCTTGCAGTTGGGTAAAAATAGACCGGGTTGTTGTTGTGGTGTAAATAATGAGATGCTCATGTCCATCAGTGGTCCGTATACAGGATGATTGCTGGATTGATTGTAAATAAAAATACACTCGGCTCCATAAGTTGCTCAATAAAAGCATGGGACATGCTATGTTTTGTCTCTGTCAAAATGGCAAAAACGGAACCCTTATAGTTTCGTCATGACCGTCTGTCTGCCTGTCTGTCTGTCCGTATGTCACAAGCATTTAACTCAAATACTACTCAATAAATATTTATGAATTGTGGGTGAAAGATGTCTTGTAGTAGCAGCTACTTGGTTTGATAGCTAATTAATAAAAATAAATACTTTTAGGGGTTCTCCGTACATGTAACAGAAGCTGTTTTTTTTTTCAGCAAGCATCAATGTACCTATGTTGCATCTTTCGACAGGTCTTTCAAAAACATTTTAAGGTTTCTAATATTTTTTTTTGATTAAGTGAATATTTTTGGAAATAATCGTTCCGAAAGTTGCATAAATTGTGTGACCAAAAAATATGACAGAAAAAAAACACAAAAGTAACGCTTATTAAAATACTATAAACTCAAATTGAAAAACTGGGTCTGTCAACAAAAGGGCGTAAGTGCCATAAACATACGCTCATCTGCTGATGCAATTATTATTCTGTTACTTAAAATACCATTCTTAGGTTTGTTTAATGAAAATTTGTTTAGCCATTTTGAAGATGATCAACTTTCCACTCACATGCTTTAAGATTTTTTAGAATTATGTTACATTATAGGTATTGTTGTTCATGAACTGTATTTGCAGACAGTACAACAATGGCGACTGTTTTTCAAAATTATAGGATTAGTTCTTTAAACTAAAGCTTTCTCTTCATACCTAGACCAGAGCAGTGGGCTAATGTAGTGGTAAAGGATAACATCCTGAGGTGATGTTTTGTTTGAGCTAGGGTTGAGCCACGCGCATGCGTAGAAGCCACGGCTAGTCGTGTAGCAACAAGTGGCCGTGAATAAGTAGGACTTCTCTCTTACTTACTCAATATCGAATCTACGCATTTGCGGATAACATAACCGGGTCGGCATAGTCGGTTCGGCAGTATTTGTTGAACAACCAAACTGAAACTGACCAGAAAGGCCTGTTGGTCTAGTGGTTAGTGACCCTGAGTGCTAAGCGGAGGAGCGGAGGTCGTGGGTTCGATGCCTTTCGGTTGAAAACTTAGTGTGAAGAGCACGATGATTTATTCTGTATCTGGGTGTAATTTATCTATTGTAATTAGAAATATACAAAGTTATTTTTGGTATAGTGCAAAGCTTAGACACCCCAACAAGATTTTTACTTCTAAAAGAAAATGAAAATATTGAAAACTTGCAGAGTTATAAGCTATTCAAGTTGTCTTGTGTTCTTCGCGCTATCGTGCTCATTGCGTCCTGTAGTACGTAATTCACGGTTATTATTGAAAAATAAGTGATGATCACACTTCACATGACATTGTGAACATGGGAACGTAGGATTTGGACTGTTAGAATGAACAGTAAATTAATTAATGATTGATTAATTAATTAATTGAAAAATATAACATGGTTCAAAAACTACTTATTCTGAGCAAACTACTTTCAGGTCTGCACTATACCAAGAATAACGTTGGCTAAGTATGTGTATCAGTTGTTGGTTGCCATAGTACAAGCTCTGAGTAATTTGAGACCAGATGACATTGTGTGTGTTGTCCCAAGATATTATTATTATATTAATTACCCGTGCTGATAAGAAAGGTTAATCGGGTCGGCAAATTATTCGATTGAGCAGTATCTTTGTTGAATGACAAAGCCGAGCCGAAGCCATTACTGCTGTTGCTTTTCCCGAACATTCATCTATAAATACATTAAATTTTTGTTTTTTCCGCCCGACTATGCCGAATAATGCCGACCCGCTTATTATGTACCTACCTATAGCAACATTGACATACAGTTAGTAACAAAACGTAATCTATTGTCCTAAATCTTGTATCTTCTTGATATGAAAAGTTGGGTTTTGCTACTTTCGATATAGTTTTCTTATTATATAAAAACTAGCTGTCCCGCGCAACTTCGTCTGCATAAATTTTCCCCGTTTTTGCAACATTTCTCATTGCTGCTCCGGTCGTAGCGTGATGTTATATAGCCTATAGCCTTCCTCGATAAGGGGGCTATTCAACAAAAAAAGAATTATTAAAATCGGTCCAGTACTTTTTGAGTTTTTTCGTTACATACAAAAATACAAATCTTTACTCTTTCTAATTAATAATCTCTCTCTCTAAAATAATAATTATTAGTGTAGAAAAGAATGGCACGGTCCAGGTCTATACGTGGCTGGCTTCAATGCGATGTTGCCAACCCACAAAAACATCAAGTATTATTAACATTTTGTTATATTCTCAATATCCTTACTTTTAATAGTTTCGTGTATTTCCTCCGTTACAGAAGCATGCGAGGTCGCCATAATAATTTTATAGCGAAGTCTTATTTACGGCTGTCTATTCGAGAACATTCCACCTTTTATTAGCTTTGATGCAGGTGCCTCCGTAGTCCCGTATTTCATAGAGATTGTTATTAAGTAAGTAGGTACGGTGAGAGGAAAAAGTTATATATTATGGAAACTTATTTACTAAATCAAGAAGTTGTAAGACGTTACTTCTTTGTTAGTAACAGTATTTTAATAACTAAGCAATGTTTTGTTTTGGTTTTGATGTGTAATGTATTTACTCTCGGTTTCTATGGGAGTGATTTCGGGAAAAGGGAGGGAATTGTGTGTGAAGTCGGTGAAGTGGTTGCTATTTCATTTCCGTTTCCAAAATACAATGCTAAAAGACAAAATAATCGCTAGTTAAATATTATTATTGACGTGATTATAATGGTTGTGCTTTGTATATAAAGGGACTTATAAACGGACCATGTTTTACTGTAATATAGTGGCGGCAACATTGCAAGCAATAGCGAAACATGTTTCGTATGGCCTCATATGGCCGATATTGTTTTGAACGGTTGCCGGACGATCGCTGAGTGATCGTTTTTTAGCAATATTATCCGGCCAGTTTTATTGTTGGTTCAGTCAAAACAACATTACACCTAACAAAACAATTATCTGAATAAATTACGGCGTCACTCACTGCGAACTTCATGTCACGTAGAAAAGGATTTTGTTTTGAGGTCAGACAGACATATTGCAACACTATTTTTGTAATGGCCGAGCAATTGCTTGCCAATAGTGCAGCCACATATTGCAATAAAACATGGCCTGTTTAGAAGCCCCTAACGCAAATACATTTGGATGTATTTATGCTGTTTGTAATAAAAATGATGACTATTTAGGATTAGTGGTAGTCCAGTGGTTGGTACTAGCCCCGATTTAGGAGTTGTTGGTCACTTTTCTACCACCAACTAGATGCCCGACGATGTAGACTGTGCGAAGAGGAAATCTAGAGGAAATCCATTGAAAAGGTATACCAAAGCCCACCAGTAGGCGAAACAGTGGTGATGATGATGAATCAGAAGTCGCTTTAAAATTAAAGTCGAGAGGAAGTTTTGTGTGATTTGTACGAAAAACGTGAAGAATCCAGCCTATCCTGGAAGCATATTCGAAATCATGTGATTATCTACGAATCAGTTACTCATTTGACAGAAGTGCCATAACCAGACTTGTAACGTATGATCTATTTAGTTTTGAAATTTTAGGCTTTAGCACTGTATTTAGATAAAAATAATCGACGATGTTTATATATCTAAATACAGCGCTACCAAACACAGTAACAATTTGCCGAATTCGTACTTAGAATTTCCAATTAGCCTCAACCAATAAATTTAAAAACAAAAGAGAATCTCAATCCGGACACTTCAATTAGCCCATTTGTAAACCACAAACAAGCGACGTATTTTTTAATAATGCCAATTTAAAAAAAGAACGATTAGCCACGCTTCTCATTTATTTCAAAAGAAAAATAAGATTTTTCCAAATCCAAATATTCATTTCGGACGTAGGAAGAGGAAGTTCGGGCAAATTGGAGGTTCGCGATAAGCTGGTTCAGTGATTTTAATAGCGTGTATTTGAAACTTTCCTGGTATATATTGCTTTGAAAAAATCAAATAAATTCAGCGTATTATGAATAAGCTTATGATAAGAAATGTGGGTAGACTTAACGGCGCGGAAAATTTGAAAGGGACATTTTATAAATAGGTTTGTACTTTTACATATTGGAGGCGTAATTACACGGCAAAAGTGATATTTTTATACTTTTAGCGTTGAATTTCTAATGGAATCACGTGGTAAAGTGTAAGTAGCTTACTGGGGTAGGGGGCTGTAAGCTTTCATTTCGCCTTCTATCTTGGTGATTTATATAAATAGGTAGGTATCAAGCTTACACTAGATTTTTTTTAAGTTCACGTCTGCACCGAATTTAAAATCTTTTTTTTTTAATTAATAATAATAATATTTTGGGGCAACTCACACAACGCTATCTGATCCCAAACTAAGCAGAGCTTGTATTATGGAAACCAGACAACTGATAAACATACTTATATATTTCTAAATATATACATATTATAGATAAATAACACCCAGACACAGAATAAACCATCGTGCTCATCACACGCAGACAGAGGCAGTTTATTTGCATTCCACTATGTATACGTGGTATTTTAGTGTTTGTGTCTAGTTCTTAATGTGATTAATTCATTTTATATTATTTATTATATAAAATTAATTATATTTTGCGTAATTTCTATTCACGTTAAATTTACCCATTCAATGTAAATGCTTATGGTTCATGCATAGCACGCAAGCCAACGTTGCTCATGCGTCTACCACGTTTTATAATTTGTGAAAATATAACCCATACTACCCTAAGCGTGTTGCCTATTCAATGTTCGCCGAACATTGATATGCTAGTACATATAATAGTACCACAGAAAACTATGATAATACAAACAGAATGGTAACGTGATGTGAGACAGTTCACGCCATTATGCGAGGATAAGACATTGTGGGAATTTTGGCGCCGTAATTTCAATCCACGCTCGACCAATCAACGCCTCAATTTGCCGGTATGAAATCACCTTTGGTCTAATTAAGTGATATCAGAGATGTAACGTTATTATTGTAGATTCATAGATGGGTGAATGTTTTCGGAGAATCTATTCCGAATCTCTATATAATCTAATCTAATCTCTCCCCGGTCTAGAGAGTGTACTTGCGTCTGCGCAAGTACTTGTGTTGTATACTTTAACCTGCATAGTTGGCTAATCTATGATAAGATAGGGCGTCGTAATCGAAAAGGGTTAAAATACCATTAAAACAAACCGTCACATTATAGAATGTGGGGATGAGACATTATCAATATAGTATAGTAATTAACTTAACAACAGAAACTATCGTTTTGATTGACTATTGACCCAAATCCTATAAAAAAATAAGTGCAAGTCGGGCAACGCACAATGTAGGATTCCATAGTGACACTACCTGAATAATGCGACTTAAAAAAAATCGGCTTTATTGGGTAACTTCTCATTTGATCAGTTGTTACTCATAAACTTGTAAAGTCTACATAGCTGTGATAGTTTTCCTTTTAATTTCACTATCAACCATTTAGCTGGCATTTAGATTCAAACAAAATTTGCACTTTAAAGCTTAAAATTTCACAAATGTATCCCTATTAGATATATTTCGATATAGTCGACCCGTGACCACGATCGGTGCAATTCGATCGAAACGTCCGTCGGGTAAATAAAAGACCTTTAAATAATTCACACGATTAAGTCCCGAAGTATATCAAAAATCTATCCCTAAATTTAAAAATGATCTTCACAACTTCTAAACGATTATAAAAGACCTAACTAATGATACCCTCAATGAAAATGATTTTCATGATTTTATTCTTTCACTTTGTCGGTTCATGTAATATCCATATATATATATAATATTATCCATACAAAATTACCACATTGTTCCTCGAACAGTCTCTTACGTAAGCTGCGGACGGACGGACGGACATGGCGAAACTATAAGGGTTCCGTTTTGCCATTTTGGTTACGGAACGCTAAAAAGATGGATGACAATTGACAACAATCAAAAAGTATTAGTTAAAATGATCCTTAAATCATTATGTAATAGTGTAGGGACACAGAGTGGTTGCACCGCCATGTAAGTTATCCAGTTGCAATAAAATGATCAATCGGGCCTGACGTATGTGTATTGTTCCTCGACCAATAAACCTTCTGATCACACGTTGACTGACAATCACGTCGGGGTCACCACTGTAGATGATACTTTTTATATTGTGTTGTCTATTCATATTAGCATCATAATAAAAATAAAGTTTAAAAAACATGTTTTAATATTAATGTAGTACATATTCCCCTATTCTCCCCAGACATTTCTTTTACAATTTAATCTCCGCTGAAACAAAACGAGTGCAGTTAATTTCTAGCGCGTTCACAATTTCACATCGCTGACATAGCGCTGCTTGGCACTGAGTAATAGTCTACGGACATTGTAAGATCTACTGTACCAGGGTACACCGGGGTTTTATGAACCTGTTTAGATTTTGAAAATAGTAAGCTGAATCTTTACTTTTGCTTGATCTAAATAGGTAGTCATTTACAGCAACTTGCTTTTGTTTGCTTCATCTCCAAGGATTTCTAACACGCATAAATTAGGAAAAATCTTAACTTCCCAAAAATTCAAAAAAAATCAAAATTCAAATTTCTTTATTCACTTAGGATGCAAAACAACTCTTGTGATACGTCGGGATTCTACATGTACATGTAATGCCAAGTTCGCAAACAATAGGTAAAGCCGGAGAAAAGAACCTGGCAATTAAAACTCGCGGCCACTCTTTTCAAATTGCCAATGTTACAATGTTTGAATGTTTATAAACTTGAAATGGGGTGCTGCGACTAATATACTATACATCATGTTAAAGGAATGCAAATTGTATTATCAAAAAGTTCCCGCAAGCTGGTAAGCTTAATTTCAAGAATTTTTAGAGTTGGATTGGTCAGAGATGTAGTAAAATGTAGGCTTTACTGAATCCCCATCTAATTGTATGGTGATTGTTAAGAGACAGTTACTACTATTGCAAGGGGAAACAATCATCCTAAGTGAAATTAGACCTATTTAGTAAATGTTTTTCTTATTGCTTTGTCGATTGTCTGTATATATAAATGCGAAAGGTAACAAAACATACTAGCTTTTGTCTGCGGCTCCGCCCGTGTGGATGTCGGTTATTGCGATCAAAACTATGTCCTTTCTCGGGCTCTTTCTTTGTCTATCTCTATTTCAAATTTCATCTAAATATTATAGAATTTTATAAGCTACGGGTCTTAATCGCGTAAATATTTTATTTCAAGGCTTTGATTATTGACCGACGTTTCCACCGTATTTTATTGCATTTATTATTGCAACGGCAACAGCAGTTTAAGTGTGAAAACTTAACAGACAGACAGAGTTACTTTTACATTAATTTACAATATTGGTTATGATTTCTCCTTATGCTTTAACTCCCTTATCTCTCTCCCTTATCTATACAAATAAATAAAATAGAAGTGTCTGTTTGTAATGTCAAAACAATAGTTTTTTACATGATGCATATGAAAGTACATAAATAGTACTGACTTATATAGGCATATAACAAAATACCAGTTTTTACCCAAATGTGAAACGAACAAGTCTAAAACAATTCATTCTTTCACGGTTATTAACAACGGATTCGAACTTCTTATGCATATATGAAACTAGATGACCCGCGCAACTTCGTCTGCGTAAATTTTCCCCACTTTTGCAACATTTTCGTTGCTGCTCCGCTTCTATTAGTCGTAGCGTGATGTTATATAATCTATAGCCTTTCTAGATAAATGGGCTACCCAACAGAAAAATATTTTTTCAATTCGGACCCGTACTTCCTGAGATTACCGCGTTCAAACAAACAAACTCTTCAGCTTTATAATATTAGTATAGATAAATTATAATAGTTTCGTGAACTAACAAAATCTTAACGGCAAAAAACAGGTGAGTCAATGATGACGTCATAGATCATGCGGGGTGAGTTAACCAAAGACCCACCCAGCTATTGTCTATTTGTCAAGTTTTTGCACTTGACTGCAGTTCAGCAAACTACTGACATGCGTCAATTTCAAACATAAAGTTGAACTGCCCTACACTTGGCAAATCTAATATATAAAATTCTCTTGTCACGGGGTGCGTAATCGAACTCCTCCGAAACGGCTCGACCGATTTTGATGAAATTTTGTGTACATATTGGGTAGGTCTGAGAATCGGACAACATCTATTTTTCATCCCCCTAAGAGTTTGTTTGTTTGTTTGTACGCGATGATCTCAGGAATTACTGGGCTGCACTGAAAAAATATTTTACTGTTGGATAGCCAATTTATTGAGCAAGGCTATAGGCTATATAACATCACGCTAAGACCTATAGGAGCTGAGCAGCAATGATAAATGTTGCAAAAACGGGTAAAATTTACGCAGACGAAGTTGCGCGGGTCAGCTTATCCGGTATCTATGATAATCGGCCAACATCTATTTTTCATACCCCTAAGAGTTTGTTTGTTTGTTTGAATGCGATAATCTCAGGAACTACTGGGCTGCACTGAAAAAATATTTTATTGTTGGATAGCCCATTTATCGGGGAAGGCTATAGGTTATAATATCACGCTACGACCAATAGGAGCGGAGCAGCAATGAAAAATGTTGTAAAAAAAGAAAAAAAAAAAAAAAGAAAAAGAAAAAAGGGAAAATTTACGCAGACGAAGTTGCGCGGGACAGCTAGTCTATATAAAATTCACTTGTAACAATGTTAGTTACCATACTCCTCCGAAACGGCTTGACCTATTGTTATGAAATTATATATGCATATTCAGTAGGTCTGCGAATCGGCTACTATCTATTTTTCATACCCCTAAGTGATAAGGGTTGTCCACCTCTAACATTTATAACTAAACTATAATATTAGAAGAGTGTGTTTGTTTGAAAGCGATAATCTCAGGAACTACGGGTCCGAGTTTAAAAATGATTTTCCTGTAGGTAGCCCATTTATCGAGGAAGGCTATAGGCTATATAACATCATGCTACGACTAATAGGAGCGAAGCAGCAAGGAAAAATGTTGCAGACGAAGTTGCGCGGGTCAGCTAGTAATTTAGATATTTAACATCATGAAGCAACAAACTAAGCTCATATCATAAACCAGGTTTGTTTCTACTAACATTTTCATTAAACTGCTATAACATTACATTTGAAAGAAACTTCAAACTCACAACATAATTATATTTTCATCATTTTTCACTATACGTTGTAGTTTCCCCACATCCAGTCATGCAAAATTAAGTTTGAGAAATTATAAAAAAAATAATTATAACTAATTACTGAATGACCTAACTTTGCGTGAATTTAAATTAATATTATTGTTTATTAATCAATTCCTCTAAAACAGGTGATTCGGTTTTCATGAAATTTGACAAAGAGCAGTCTGGAATAGCACATACACTATCTTTTTTTCCAAAAATGTATGGTTCCGTGGGATAGATTTGTTTTTAATATTCCAGAATTGATTTTTTGGGGTTGCGTTTTGCCATTTTGGCTAAAAAAACCCTAAAAATGAATTCTGGAATATTATAGTTTCGAAATGTCCGTCCGTCCATCCGCAGCTTATCTCAGAGACTTTTAGAGCTAGAAGGCTATAATTTTGCATGAAAATGCATGCATCTATAAAAGTATGAGTATGAGAATGTATGGAGCCGTTTCCGAGGTCTGCGACAGACTAGGCTGCGCGCGCACTCTGACTATTGTCGTACCGGCCGCGAGCGTCAGCCGCTTGTCGTAAGACGCGCGCGGCTCGCGATCGGCCGCGATGCACGGAAATGAACCTTAAGTCAAGTAGGGGTGTTATTTTATTCTCACTAACCCCATCGTGTCTGGTATCATTAGATAGGTCTTTTAAAAATATTTAGGGGTTCCAAAGACTATTTTTCGATTTAGGGATCCGTTTGTGAAATATTAGGCTTTAAAGTAAAAACTTTTGTTAGGGTCAAGTGTCATAAAAAATGAGTAGAAGCCACACACAAACACTAAATCCTCAATTGAATAACTACAAAATTATATTTCATTACACTACACTGAATATCCATTTTGGGTTGAAAAGCCATTTGGGGTGACCGTAAATGCCTCATCAATCTCTTTAGACTCCGCATGACTTACAGACATTAGACTTGTCATTTATAACTCCAGTACTGGTTGTTAGCCTGTTCACTTCTATTAAGCTAATGGAATCTTGAGACCTTGGCAACGATTGATAGACTAGCAACTTAGATTTGATTGCATTTTATTTATGAGAAGCCCTGCCTGGCTATTAACATCAAAAGTGAGTGCTAAGTGCAAAAAATGTTATAGAAATTCATAAGAATTGAAAATTTGAATGCCTTTTTAGTATTTATATTTAGTATTCAAATGGGGCAAAATGTGAACCTAGTACTTATAGTAGAAGGGATTACAAATTTATTATAGTTTGTCATTCCATTCAACAATGTATTTATATATCATAATAATTATTATTTTTTCTGTTTGTGCATTTCTCTCCCTTTGAGTATAAGCCTCCTTCATATCTTTCCACTATTTCCTTTCCTTAGCAATTTGCATCCAATTTTTCCCAACTGCTTCTACTAGGTCATCAGCTTATCTCTTTTTCTGCCGTCCCACCCTTCCTTTTCCTTTTGGGCCCAGCTATTCTGTTATTTGTTTGGTCCACCTATTGTCATTGTATCGTGCAATAGAAGTAGACGGGATACGATCACGCAATTTATCGATTGTACATTCGACTTAACTGGCTACGACTGCTTCAAATACGTCTTTTCTCTATATTTACGTGTTTTATAATCGAATATTAACTAATCGATTATGAACCTTCGGGTTTACATCTAGTATAGTGTAGTACATAGTTAAAGGACTTTAAAGGCAATGGCTTAGCTTACTATCTGTCATATTTGCAACCAAAGTATGTTTCAAATAAATTAATGTTTGCACATGCTTAAAAGATACACTCAAGTAGGTAATCTATTCCGAACGTCAAACAAATGGTTCTTTAATTACTTTAGCAACTTTTCGACCAATTGAAATCACTACTCACACGAAAAAATCTTTTAGAAGACGAACTACTTGCATCTATACTAATATTATAAAGCTGAAGAGTTTGTTTGTTTACTTGAACGCGGTAATCTCAGGAACTACTAATCCGAATTGAAAAATTATTTCACTGTTGGATAACCCATTTATCGAGGAAGGCTGTAGGCTATATAACATCACGCTACGACCAATAGGAGTGGAGCAGCAATGAGAAATGTTGCAAAAACGGGGAAAATTTACGCAGACGAAGTTGCGCGGGACAGCTAGCGAATATGTTTCAAATTCAAATTTGAATACTTTATTTGTAACTAAGTGTACAATTAATGGTCTTAAAGGAATAAAGTACACGAGTTTGTACCTTTTTCAGGTGATTGACTTCTGTGGAAAATAAATGTTTTAAATTATAAAATTATATATACAACGGGTCATAATCGCATGAATAATTTAAACTGAAATGCCTTGTTTATTGCCCGACGTTTCGACCGTATTGCAACGGCCGTGGTCACGAGTAGACTCAATTTTATAATGTGTACAAATCGCGAAAGTTTATCAACATTTAAATGTTTGAAAATTGTGACCCAGGCTGCTAAGCCAGAGGTCGTGGATTCTTTGTGTGATGTCTGGGTGTTATTTATTTACAAGGTGTAATAGAAATGTATGGTCATATTCAAGGGTTGATATGTGCCCATGATACTGAGTGCACAAACCTAATTTAAAAAAAATATATATTGTTCATTCGTTTATTTATGAGTGAAAAAGTTATTAATGAAGAAGTATGACTTAAAAAGTTTATTGCCCTAATAATCCAATCGAATTTTGTACCAGGGGAGGTATAATTCTTATGCCATAAGGCTTTCACTACTGAATTTTAACAAAAAGAATAGGCTATAAAGAAAAACAAAAAGAAATATAATATCAATGTAATAATAATAATGCAACCAGCTATGGCACCATGGTAGATGCAATACTGATAACATACCCTATCCGCTGCTGAAATTTGACCACACCTTTCTGTTACACCCTTTATAATATGTTGTCTGGTTTCCATAGTACAAGCTCAGCTTAGTTTGAGATCAGATGGCGTTGTGTGAATTGTCCCAAGATATTATATTATGAGATATTATTATTTCTATGTATTAATATTTTTATATCTGTCTTATACCAATGCATACATTTTATAATGTGTTTCTAAAATACGTTTCATCCTTGAGTCGCTGAACCGACTTAAACCAAACTTCCGGGAAAGGATAGGTAGTTCTGATAGAGAAACCGTCATTCACAATGATTGGACTCGTGGGTGAAAGCTAGTAGTTCTGTAATTACTTTGGAATTCCATTTGAAACTTTTCGACCAATTAAAATAACTCTTCACACGAATATAACCTTTTAGAATACGAATGACTCGTATTATTCGATAAAGCGAATGTTTGCGAAGCCTATCTTCTTCGACATTCGCAAATTCGCAAAGCCTTTGGAAATCTGTACTTATATCATAAATGTGATAGTCTGTTTCGTTTTCATGATTAAACTATTGAACTAATTTAGATGAAATTTGGTATGAAGACATTCTCGTCGTTAGTTTTTTTTGCAATAATCGACATCCACGTTGGTAAAACCGCGTTCTTTAATTACTTTGGCAATTTCATTTGAAACTTTTCGACCAATTGAAACCACTACTCACACGGATACAAACTTGTAGACGACGACATATTCGATTACTACATTAATCGATAAAGGACTGTTGGCGTAGTCCATTTTCGTTGCCATTCGCAACGACTACGTAAATCTTTAATGTATGTAACGTTTTCCGCTTAAAACGCTGAACCGACTTAGGAGCAGGACTGCAGCGTATGTTGTCAGCAAAGTTAGACTGCTTACGGATGTGGAAACAGCAAGGCTAGTTTGTTTCGGTTATTTCCACAGCGTCATGTCGTATCGCACACTGCTTTGGGGCAAGGCGTCTGATATTCAAACAATTATTATTCTTCAAAAACGTTCAGTGCGATTTACAAACTAGGTGCACGAGTTTTCCTTAGAGAAACAATTAAAGAGATAGGTATTATGACAGTTGTATCTCAGTGTGTATTTGATAACATTTTTTTATATTACAAAACTAGTGATGTTCACTCTGTGAACACAAGAAATAAGCACAAATAAGTCTATTTTATATAGTAATCATTAAATGGGTCTTTCTGTGGGAGCATTTAACTAGATACCAGCTAGTATTATGTGTCTATCAGTGATTAAGATCAAAAATGTAGTCAAAAATCATTTATACGTAGAGGTTATTATACAGTTGATAAATATTTAAATGATAAAGATAAATGGATCTAGTTGCTTGCTCCTTGTTACTTTAATAGCTTGGGTGAATTTTGTTGTCACTTTGTTTTAATTGTCACATTGATTAAGAACATAATTAGACTTTTGTAAGTAAAGATTCTGCGTGACGAATAAATGCCATTATTTTCTTTCTTTGGATATCAGAAATAATATGTTATATTTAATCATTCGTTATCAGTACTTTGGCCAATATTTTAGCACATATAGTTTTTACCTTTGTTGTAAGTAGATGTTCGTACTATATTTTACCCACTAAGGCTGATTTTAGTTTATCTCATGTTTCTACTTTTTAATAATATCATTTGCATCAGTCCTTTAATATGTTAGTAGCAGCACCTTCAAATTCAAATTCAAATTCAAAAAGCCTTTATTTCACTGACCAAAATTATTACAGTTACAGTTTATAGCATCTAAAATTAAGTTATATAAAGTTAAATAAAAAATGTAAATAAATAAATACTAGTTTATATTAATATGCTAAGTTTCATTTAGCAACCAGTTGGTCAGGCTGTCTGTCGACATAGGCCTCCCCTAGTTTTTTCTACTCGTCTCTGTCTTCAGCGAGTCTTCCCCATCCTTTTGGTAGGTCATCTTCCCATCTCTTTATTTGGCGTCCCTTGTGCCTTTTCCCATTTCTAGGATACCATTCCATAATGTCTTTCGTCCATTTTTCTTGTTTCGTTCTCATAATGTGTCCTGTCCACTTCCATTTGAGACGTTTTATTTTGAGTATAACGTCATTGACTTTTGTCCTTTTCCTTATTTTTGAAGTATTCCACCTGTCACTTAGTCTTATATTTAACATACTTCTTTCCATGCTGCGTTGACAAACTATCAATTTTTGGTTGTTTTTATTTGTAGCAGGCCACGTTTGACACCCACATGTAAGACACGTAAGTATGCATGTATTATACAATTTGCTTTTCACAGTCGTGGGTATGGATTTATTTTTAAATACCTCTTTTAAAGACCAGTAACGCTTCCAAGTGTTACTTATTCTACGATCAATTTCTTTTGAATACTGGTCCTTTATTGATACTATCTGTCCCAGATATATGTACTCGTCAACATACTCGATGCTCTGCTGTCCTATTTTTATTTTATTTATTTATTTAAAACTTTATGCACAAAGTTGTACAAAGGTGGACTTAATGCTAAAAGCATTCTCTGCCAGTCTACCTTAGGGTGATGTAGAAATGGAATGTGTGAAAGGTGCAGTAACCTAATTGTAAAATAAGAACTTCCTTATTATTCTTACATAATACACAAATAAAACAATAAAACTATACCATACTATACATACTTACAAAAATACATACATACATATATACCTACATACATAACTATACAATAGTATACATACTTACATCAATACATACATACATACATAAATAAATACATAGATACAGACTAATATTTATGTTACTAATGTTGTGATGATTCAGCTGATCCATCAAGGAATAAAGTGCGTACCTTCCATTTAAAATTAAGGCGATTGGGTGCCATCCTAATTTCGGGGGGCAGGGCATTCCAGAGAGAAACAGATTGAACTATAAAAGAGCATCCGACGAATCCAGAAGAATGAGCAGGGCATAAAAGAAGTAGATTGTCGGAAGATCGAAGATCTCTACTGTGATTTGAGTGCAGGTACTGAAAGTAGGAAGTCAAGTAAGAAGGGGCAGTATGAGAATTAAGAATAGAATAGAGTGTAGTGAGAGCGCGTAAACTATGTCGCTGGCGAATAGGGAGCCATTTAAGTTCGGAACGGTAAGAAGAAACATGGTCAAACTTACGAAGATTGAAAATGAATCGAATGCAGTTATTTAGAAGTCGGTCAAGTTTATTAAGGAGCTCTGCATTCAGGTCAAGATAGCATACATCACCATAATCAATCAGCGGGAATATTAGCGTTTGGACGAGCATTACTTTAGTTTTATAAGGAAGAAAGTTCTTGAGACGATATAACGCCCGCAAAGTACCCGTAACCTTTTGACTTACATTTGTTATTTGAGTATGCCAGTTGAGGGTGGTATCAAGGAAAATCCCGAGATTCTTAACCGAAGAATGTAACGCGATAATGGAGCCGTTAAATATGACAGGTGGTAATGTGTCGGTGTTCAATCGAGTTAAAAGGCGTTGACTCCCTATCACAATGGCCTGACACTTAGACGGATTTATAGTCAAACCAAACTTGTCTGACCAGGTCTATTTTTATATTTTCTTTAAATGTATTTGTCATTGTTTTTGTTTTTGTTAGGTTCATTGATAGTCCAGCTTCCCTGCTTCCATTGTCTAGTTCTTGTAACATAGTTTGTAAGATGTCTGGTCTATTTGCGAATATTACTATGTCGTCAGCAAATCTTAAATGGGTTAATTTTTCTCCGTTCACATTTATACCGTAATCTTTCCAGTCTATACTTCTGAAGATATTACTAGCACAGCTGTAAAAATTTTTGGGGACAGTGGATCTCCCTGCTTGACGCCCTTCTGTATAAGAAATTCTTCGCTCTGTTTTTCGAGCTGTACTGTTGCTGTGGAATTTTTGTAAATTTCTTTTATGATTCTTATGTATTTGTTTTCTACACCCTGATTTTTAAGGCTCGCGCAGATATAATTATGTCTAAACGAATCGAAAGCTTTATTGTAGTCAACAAAGGCCATATAAAAGCTTTGACCGTATTCGTTAAGCTTTTCAGTTATCTGTTTTACTACGTGTATATGGTCAATGGTAGAATAATCGGCGCGAAACCCTGCCTGTTCTCTTGGTTGATTTTCTTCTAAACGTTTTAACATTCGTGCAAGAATTATCTTAGAAAACACCTTGTAAAGATTTGACATGAGACTTATGGGTCTGTAATTATTTATTTCGTTTTTGTCTCCCTTTTTATGTAACAAGATTATAGTAGATTTTGTCCATTGAGTTGGTATTTGTTCGCTTTTCAATAGCTCGTTAAATAGAGACGTTATAGGTGTGGATATTACAGATACGGTGCTCTTTAGTAACTCATTTGCGATTTTATCGTCACCAGGTGCCTTACCGTCTTTTTGCGTTTTTATAGCTGTAATAACTTCGCTTTCTAATATGCTCGGTACTTGTTCTTCATCAGTGTAAATATATGTCACTGGTGCTATTATTTTGTCTGTCTCCGAATATAGTGTTTTATAGAACTTAGTCGCTGCTTTAATTATTGAAGACCTTTTTGTTGTAACTTCATAATGTTTATCCTTTCTTCTGGTTTTTACGTTCGGTATCCATTGTGTGTATTCTTTAAGCTGTTTAAGACCCTTTTTAATGCCGCCTGTTTTTTCTATTTGTTCTTTCAGTACTTTCAGTCTTTCTGTCTCTCTGTGTTTTCGAATAGATGTTTGAATTTCTTTACTAATGTTTGATATGTTCTGGCGGTTTTCTTTTCGATTTTGTAACAATGTATTTCTCTTGTGCATTAATTGTAACGCTTCTTCTCCCAATTTGTGTTTCTTGTCTTTTCTTGTACGTACGCAGTTTACCTTCTTTAATGTTTCTTCCAAAAAATTGTATTTTTCTTGAGATGTTTTATATATTTCTATTTGTTTCAAAGCAGCACCTTACCCCCATATAAAGTTTTTAAACATTCGAACATTGTAAAATTGACAATTTAAAAAGAGTGGCCGCGAGTTTTTATTGCCATATTCTTTTTAAGAATTGTTTAGCATCGTTAGTGAATATCGAATTTTGAATTGAATTTAATCGAATTTAAAAGGAGTAGTTTTGTATGGAGATAGTTAAGCCCTAGGAAAGGACACAGAATAGTTTTTTTCGCGATAACTGATAGAGACGCGCGTGAATCTTCGAGTGAAGCTAGTAGTTTTATAATTACTTTGACAATTTCATTTGAAACTTTTCGATCAATTAAAATCACTCCTTACATAAAGAAAACCTTTTAGCAGACGAACTACTGGCATTAATCGATAAACGAATGTTAACGTAGCTCATCTTTGTTCCTTAGTCGGCATTCCCAAAGCCTTCGTAAATAGAGCCATAATTCACGCAGTAGGCAGAATAGAATTATTTATGTGTTGGTAACGAGGGAACAATGTTTGTCTTTAATCGATACGGCAAATGTACGAGATATAGAGATGTTTTGCAAGAGATAAATCGAGTTACAATCTCGCTTGAATACCTTGATCTATGGTTTAGGAAAATAAGAGCCATGGATTTTCTTTTCGATTTCGTCATACATTTTGGCTACTTCAAAACTCATTTTACCCTCGAACGACCGGGACGTTGGAGGTATTTTAAGGCGATATAACAACCCTCCCTCCCCCTGCTTGGATGTGTAAAACAGCTGTCCCGCGCAACTTCGTCTGCGTTAATTTTAGCCGTTTTTGCAACATTTCTCATTGCTGCTCCGCTCCTATTAGTCGTAGCGTGATGGTATATAGCCCATAGCCTTCCTCGATAAATGGACTATCCAAAAGTGAAATTCGGATCAGTAGATCCTGAGATTACCGCATTCAAACAAACAAAATCTTCAGCTTATAATATTAGTATAGGTTAATCTTGGTATAGTGCAAACCTGAACATAGTTTGCTCAGAATCAGTAACACAATCCATTGGAGTAGTTTTTAGACCATGTTGTATTTTACAATCAATTAATTATTCAATCATTAATTAATTCATTAATCATTCAAACAGTCCAAATCCTGTTCACAATGAGGTGTGAAATGTGATCATCACATAATTTTCAATAATAACCATGGATTACGTACTATGGGACGCATTGAGCATGAATGGCTTGCAACTATGCAAGTTTTCAATATATTCATTTTTTTTCTCGATGTAATAATCTTGAAAGAAAAATCTTGTTAGGTGTCTGAGCTTTGCGCTATACAAAAATTAACCTAGTATATTGGGGGTAACGAAGGTGTTCATTAGCCCCAAATTATAGCTGTTTTATCCATCTAAGGGATCCGATACCGCCGCCCCAAAAAGACTTTTATTTGACTTTGAAATGTAGACGGTAGTTTGACAAAATTAAATGGAAGTCTATACTGGTGTAATAAGGTTTAATTAAACCTCCATAGTCATAAGTGTCAAAAAAGGTCACAGGACGCTCATTTGATTCGGAATAGGGATGTTGACTGTCATGTCAAATTAGTCTCTTTTTATGAAATGTCAAAACGACAAGCTCTATAGAAATGTGTATGGAATAACCATTGACGTAGAGAACAGGACTGCGCCAAACCTCACAAAATTGACCACTCTCTAAAAAGAAACAACGCTACTTTGTCCAGTCAAAGAGATAGGGCCGCACGAGATTTTTCTCTCTTTCACGCTTTGCAGTCAATATTTACTTTTTAATTGAAAGGGATTAACACCCTATGACGTCATAAGTGATATCTACACTTTATGGCGCAAAAAGACTGCATCTATGCTCAGCAGAGTGCGGGCCAGCTCCAACAGTATACTAAAAATGATAGCTGAGTGATATGATTCATTCATTTGGAATCATTGTGTGCGCAGATGTATGTCTGCAACACAGTTGGTTTCCAAATAAAATCCTTTGAATATTACTTTTACTAATATAGCTTTAAGTCTAAATATGAATTCGAACTCAAAGAAGTTCGAAATAAATGATATTTTATTTTATTTTTTAAGTTCCTATCATTAAATTATTACTTTTAATATTCGTTTTCATGCTTTTAAATTCAAAAACATATGACATTGTACAAGAACACTCATTTTCAGAGCATTTTAAGATCTGCTATTACCTGATTAGTATAAAATAATTTACTTTTATTGTAGTCAACTACCCAACTTGAAATTGGTGTCACTTTGTACGGCGTAGCTAGTTCAGCGTTCTAGTACTTTTGAGGTCAGTAGTAAATACCCACAGCTTGGCAACCCAGGATCTAGATTCTATAAAAAAGTCTTCTAGAATAATTGCGGAAGATATATCAAGCGGCGGTTTACAAACGACTTTGAATTTTGCTTTGTGCAAGCTATAAAGGAATCCCTAGGTGATAGCGGATGCATGGAAAATACAAAACCGGGCAAGTACATGTCGGGCCATGCACGATGTAGGGTTCCGTAGTCCCCCTTCGAATAATGCGGCTTAAGAAGTGGCTTGTTTTTTGGTTTTGTTTCATACTACTAACAACGTTATTTAAGTATTTTTCAATGAAATCTCTTTACAACTTAACGAGTCTGCTGTTACTCGTTAAGTACCTACTTAGTTGTGATAGTTTTTCTTTTAATTTCACTATATACTACTACCGTGATTTTTTTCACAAACCCATTTAATGAGTCTGCTGTTACTCGTTAAGTTGGAAAGCCTACTTAGTTGTGATAGTATTTCTTTTAATTTCACTATATATACTACTACCGTGATTTTTTTCACAAACCCATCATTAACTATTTAGCTGGCAGTAGGGGGACACTAAACTCTAACAAAAAATTGCACTTTAAAGCTAAATAAAGCTTTAACCCCTAAAGCTTTAACCCTAAATGTTTTTAAAATACCTATCTAATAAAATAAAAAAATTACATCGCTACTTTACATATTTTTCCAAATTTTATTCTATTTTATTCTTTTTCGGCATAAGTATTAAGAGTATCCATGCAAAATACAGCCTTCGAGCACGAACACTCTCTGAGCTAAGCTGCTGACCGACGGATAGACATGGCGAAACTATAAAGGTTCTGTTTCGCCATTTTAGCTACGGAACCCTAAAAAGGTTTTTTTAGTTCTTAAGAAACCTCTAAGATTTATTTCGTGGTTGTTGTTAGGTCAATACAGGTACAGCATGTCTCGAAACAACAATTTGTGGATCACACGAAGTGAAAGCGGTATAAATAGATTTAAGCTTTTGTCGAATTAAAAAAAACTATAACGATTCGAATTTCTTCAGGTCATGCATATCTCCATGGTAAAGATGGAGTTACAGAGAGAAGTGGAGGTCTTTGCCGTATAATGGGACAACACAGGCTGAAAAAAGTGGAGTTATATCCAAGAACTCGTACATCAAATACTCCATAGCAATAGTAATATTTTATTATTTATGTTGCTACGGTCACTGCATATTTCTCTGGCCTATGTGTTATTCCTAGTTATCTCTGTGGCAAATTTAGTATTTTTAATCCAGATCAGTTCAGCCGTTCTGGCGTAATTGAATAACAAACATCAATTCTGACTGGCCTGTTGCTGTTGCTCTAGCGGTTAGTAGCTCTGACTGCATAGCAAGAGGTTGTGGATTCGATCCCAGGATAAAACTTTGTGTGATGACTACGATGGTTTATTCTGTGTATGTATTAGAAATGTAATAGTATGTGCATCAATTGTCTAATTGCTATAGTACAGGCTCTGCCTAGTTTAGGGTCATGACGTTGGAAAAAAAAGTCCTTCATTTAAACTTTTGCATTTACAATATCAGTAATCTATATTAATAATAAAAAGCTAAAGAGTTTGTTTGTTTGTTGCAACGCGGTAACCTCAGGAATTACTGGTCCGAATTAAAATTGTTATTTTCTGTTGGATAGCCTATTTATCGAGGAAGGCTATAGGCTATATAACATCACGCTACAACCAATAGGAACGGAGCAGCAATGAAAAATGTTGCAAAAACGTGGAAAATTGACGCATACGAAGTTGCGTGGGACAGCTAGTTATAAATATACAGAAGCTAGTGAGTAGCTCGAAAATATAAATAACTAAATTCTCTCCTTTATATTCAAACCTAAAAGCGAGCATATATCCTTGCAGCATAATATCTAGTAAAGACAGCTTTTAGCGCAGCCGGAAGGCGACCAACCGGTCGGATCCGGCGAGGCACCGCCAATTAAACCTGCTTGTACCGACGTATACCGGTTTTAACTGGGTTGAAGTACTTTTAGCCAGATTTAGCTGGTTTGAGTGTTCGATATTCTGAATTCGAAACTATTGGAGTAGGAAGGTTTTACATTTTTGAAGAAAAATATGAGTTTTTTAGGCAATATTTTGTACTCGTACATCGAAAATATTGCATCCGATCCCGGTGTTGAGGGATCCTGGTGATTCTAATGTTCCGTGCTGTTTTGCAATACCGCTATTGCAGGATTACGAACGCAGGATCTCCGGGACTGTGGAGTAACACACTTTAGATTCCCGTATAATCTTTGTATGATAAACGCCATTGTTTATTTACTCTGTATCTGGAAATTTATCTCTTACGTAAATATTTATAAATAGGTTTACTATGTATAAGTATATTTTAGTTGTCTTAGAACAGTTTGCTCTCCGCCTAGTTTGGACCATCGTCCCCACTTGTTCTGGGATTGTTTACAAAAGCAGTGGGATTTTTTAGAGATGGCGGTGTGTGAGTTTACCTAATATATTAAACCTATTATTAGAGTTTATCATGAGAAATAAATAACTATGATGTAATCAATAAATATCTATAATTTACAATACCTACTGGATTTCGATTTAAAAATCTTAATGAAAGTGAACGTGTGTTAATTATTTCGTTGCTATCATCATCAGCCTATCGCAGTCCACTGCTGGACATAGGCCTCTCCAATTGCACGCCACTTTGTTCTATCTTCGGCTTCTCGCGTCCAGCTCCTGCCAGCCGTTTTGCGTAAATCATCACTCCACCTGGCCTGAGGGCGTCCTACACTACGTTTGCCAAGCCGCGGTCTCCACTCAAGAACTCGTTTACCCCAACGGTTGTCGGTTCTTCGGCTAATATGGCCAGCCCACTGCCACTTCAACTTGCTAATCCGGTGGGCTATGTCGATAACTTTGGTTCTCTGCCGATCACCTCATTTCTGATTTTGTCCCTAAGAGAAACTCCGAGCATAGCCCTTTCCATAGCCCGCTGAGCGACTTTGAACTTGTAGACCAGCCGTACCGTCAGTGTCCACGTTTCGGCTCCGTATGTCATGACGGGTAGGACGCACTGATTAAAGACTTTAGTCTTTAGACATTGTGGGATCGACGATGAGAAGACTTGACGTAGCTTACCAAACGCTGCCCAACCCAACCGAATTCTCATGTTCACCTCGTCCTCGAAGTTGTTTCTACCTAACTGCAATGACTGCCCGAGGTACACATATTTTTGAACAACTTCGAGAACGGCGCCGTGCACCGTTATCGGTTGCGGTAGTACATGTTCATTGAACATGACCTTGGTTTTATCCAAGTTCATCCGTAGGCCGATGCGTACAGAGGAGTCAGCCAGGTCATTCAGCATTCGTTGCAGGTTCTGCAGCGTTTCCGCCATGATGACAATGTCATCTGCAAATCGCAAGTGAGAGATGTATTCACCATTGACGTTGATGCCCCGCCCTTTCCAGTGCAGCGTCTTGAACACCCTGCCTAGAGCCGCTCAGTCAAAACTAAGCTTCTAGAATGATATAAAAGTAACTCTGTTGAAAAGAAATCGATAAAAATATCGATATATCCAACCATATTTAAAGTCCCAATCTATTTCAAACTTCGTGTTTGGGAGCGTTCAATCGTGTAATTTCAAGCGGGTGTAGGTATTCAGCGAGTATGAAACGTGAGGTAGTGAACTGTAAGCACAAATTAGAGAGATACAGGCCGACTGCCTACAACGAGCGAAAACAGGCTCACACGTACATAGACACGCACGTATACAGATTTCGGTTGAACTTGATTAAATCGTGAACCGAGACTGCGCACGTATTTGAGCGTTATATATACCTTATGTGAGCATCTATGTGTACATGGATTTCTTGTTGAGCTGTGAGCCGACCTTCTGTGTACCTTTGTGTCTGTTCTGTAATAGTGGCCAGTTCTAAACTGTTGTTTAAAACGCGACCATTCGGTTTTTTTATAATAACTGGTAGAGGTGGCTTGCTTTTTAAATGCGGCCATTCAGTTTGATAGTAACTGATACGTATTGGTACTCGTTTTATATTACAGTTCCTGTTTCAACACAGCATTTAAGCTGGTATCCTGTATTTCTAAAATATTGCGGCAAATAAATTGATATTCATTCTGAAGTAGCTTTTTCCTGCGGTTTCTAGTTTGATTTTATCCAAGGGGGGACAGGGGGCAAATGAAATATAATGTATTTCTATTCGTTTTAGTAATAATGAATATTACGTAATATATTAAGTAATCTCAGGCCAGGTGGAGTGATGATCTACGCAAAACGGATGGCAGGAGCTGGATGCGAGAAGCCGAAGATAGAACAAAGTGGCGTGCAATTGGAGAGGCCTATGTCCAGCAGTGGACTGCGATAGGCTGATGATGATGATGATGATGAATATATTATGTAATATAAACCTTTTCTGATTTAAACATTTATTATTGTTCAAAGTCGGCAGAAAATACAAGCAAATATTATTCAATTATGTCAAGGTTATTTTTCTTTTCATCGATAACAGGAACACTCTTATTGATATAAGCGAAGGCGAGTGATCCGAAGTGGAAAATCGTTTTTACAGGGAAAACAAATCATAATGAAGCAAATTCTCGACGGCTTTTTGTTTTTGCTCATACACCGTTCGACATTAGTCAAACTATATGTTGGAAATTTTGTATGATACTTTTTTCGCTGGAGCAGCGAACAAAAATGTTTCAGGGGAAATCAAATGTTCCAGCTGAATTACCGAGAAATCTATACAGACTGATGAATAGATTTTTACGACAAAATGCTGAGAGTATAGACACAGTATAAAAAGCAGTATCTGAATGTTTTTTTAACGACGTTTTCTAAAAATGATCTAGCTAGATCGATTTATCGCCCCCGAAACCCCCTGTATACTTACTAAATTTCATGAAAATCGCTGGAGCCGTTGTCGAGATTCAAATTATATTTAAGTAGGTATTATATATGTTACAGGAAATGTATGAAATCAAGGAATTGTATACAAATCCTAGGAAATGTGCACAATGCCGATACTATTTAGGAAATGTATAAAATATTGTTTGAAAAACTATTCAATGCATAGATATCCTAGGAAATGTATAAATTTCCTCGGAATTGTATATAATTCCAATATCGTATTAGGAAATGTATAAAGTAAATGCTTTCTGTAATAAAACACGTTGTTAATAATATTTTTTTATTATAGCACTTATTGAGACAATCGGGTAACTGTCGTACCGTAAAATAATAATAATATGTTCATATTATCTTACTAATTAAAATTTCTAAAATCAATTATCAATTAACTTTTAACGTATCACAAAATCAACTTATATTTATTCTTATAAAATCAAATTTTCATTTGGCAAGTAATCAGTCTGATAATTAAGTAATTATAAATGTCACAGTATAAAAGTAAATCTTTATATTATCATACTTTGTCAGTCCATATAGTTATTTATTTTTGCAGGGTAAGCTCGAATGACATTTGGAAGTACATAATACTTTATTTTTAAAACACAGGCATCTTGCTGTAGCACAGTTTTTCTTACAAAGGCACTTCTTAAATCCCTGGCCGGTTCCAGTGGATTGCAAGTTGGCAACTGACCGTAGTGCAATCTCTGTACTCGGTACGTCGTCTGCATCAAGAAGAACTCTTGGACACACATTAATCTGAGATCGAGCATATAATTGTTTTAAAATACCGTTCTTGGTACCAATCTGATAGAGTTCATCATCGGTTTTAGTCAAAACTACACCAATAATGTTACGTGCATCACCTCGTCCTCTATCAACCTCAGGAACTGCAATTCGTACTGAAGCGCCAATAGGTACAGGGGCCAACTTCTTTTCACTCAATTTAAGCATTTTTTCGGCTTGTTGTTGTAGGTTTTTCTTAGCATTTTGACGATTATCTAGTACTTTATCTTTTTTTGAACATATTGGACACAAAACTTTAGATCCAAATCCTTCATCGGGTGTTTCTTCAGCAACAGCGCAAATAGCGTGGATTGCACATCCACATTCTCTACATGTATGAGCTCCTGTAGTTTCTTGTGAACAAACGCTGCATTGGAGGGTGCAATTTGGAGGTTGCGTGTTTGTTTCGCGTTGAACTAAAACGTCGTTAGAAATTTGGCTTACCTCTGCTTCCGTGTTCATCTTAGAGAGTTCACATGCAGAGACTTTGGGATCTTCCTTTTTGGTAAGGTCCTGTATGATTTTCTCCAAATCTTCTTCAGTTTCAACATTTTGCGTGAAATCATTGGGTAACTGTAAACCAACTTTTACTTTACACCCAAAAAGAGCCACATACGGAGATTGCTTGATACCAGCATGAAAAGCTCTGTTTTTCATCAGTTGGACAAATCTCAAACCCTCACTCCAATGTGAATTATCATTATCTTGCATCCACGTGGTTAGCATATTTTCAATATCCTGATTCGCTCTTTCCACACTCCCCTGACTTTGCGAATGCCTGGGTTTACCATGAATAATTTTTAAAGTAGGCCAATATGTTTTTAAATTGTCAATAATTCGGTTTGAAAATTCTCTGCCGTTGTCAGACTGAAGTATTGCCGGAGCACCAAGTAGAGTAAATATGTCCAATAAAGTGTGAGCCACTTCCTCAGCTCGTTTTGTTTTAAGTGACCGTAGAACAACAAACTTTGTTAAATGATCTTGGTACACCATTATAAATTTGTTATCACCGTCGGGCTGGGATTGAAAATCTATCAGATCTACTTGGCACCTAGAATTAAACTCTGAGGATATAATAGGCTTCACAACAATGCCTTTTTTAATGTTTTTTTGCTTTTGTTGACATGGTTCACAAAGTTCAAGATACGTTTCAATATCCTTACGCGTTATGTTTTTGTAGTGACTCCATACCTCTTTCATCATGCGATCTCTTCCGCCGTGACCAATTCGAATATGAGCCTCGTGTAATATGTCGAATAACTCGCTATCACATGCGTAGTAAATAATAGTGCTTGTAGTTTCTTTAATAGGAAAAATAAGCTTACTGGTCTGGTCAATGGTAAGCACGTCGTATCGCCGCAATAACCAATAATCACGAGAAGTCTTTCTAGCAGTTGTTTTTGCCGTAGAAACTTCTTCAATTAACTCTTTATAACGTTCATCTTCAATAAAAGCAGTGTTTTTAGCGTTTGTTAATATTCTTAATGACGCCAAAGTCCTATAAAATCGCTCTTTCATAAGCGCGATGCGTGATTCAGCAGCCATTTTTGAACAATAGCGACGTGCGTACGCACTGACAGTTTACAAGGCACTGCGCGATCGCCGGATCAGGCGAAGCAATACCCTTCCCTCGTCCCGCTGTCCCCGCGTACCCACCAATATCTTAAATGTTTTACATTTCCGATTGCTATTTAGGAAATGTATAGATTTCCTAGGAAATGTGTAATGTGTAAGTATAATATAATTTATTTCACATATTTCCGTGCGATTTTAGGAATTACATACATTTCCTAGGAATTGTATACATTGACGTATTACATACATTTCCGTTAACATATACAAGAATTACTCGTTTAAGATACAGTAGGACGACGCTTGAAAAAATGGCAAAATCGGAACCATTGTAGTTTCGTCATGCTCGTCTGTCTGTCTGTCCGTATGTCACAGGCGTTTTACTCAAAGACTACTCAATGAATATTGATGAAAGGTGGCTTGTAGTAGCCTCTACTTAGTTTAATAGCTAAATAATAAAAATACACACATTTAATATAATATTTTTTTCACCAAACATCAACATGTGACATCTCATTCGATAGGTCTTGCAAAAACATTTTAAGGTTTAGAATAAACTTTTTTGAATAAGTAAATATTTTTGGAAATAAACGCTCCGAAAGTTGAGTTATTGCTGAATCATTGCGTTTCTCAACAAAAGGGCGTAATTGCCATGAACGTACGCTCTTTTGCTGATGCAATTTTTCAATGCTGCGGAACCCTACACAAAGCATGGTCCGACATGCTTTTGCCCGGTTTTTCTATTTTTTTTTTGCTGTTCCTAACGATTTGTTTAAAGATTTCTGTTTTTTGTCTCGCTAATTTGTGCAAACAACGCACCCAGCCGTCAATTAGTGTTATAATTTTATGATGAAAGTTAACAACAAGCAATTCGATTTGGTATTGTATACGTGTATCTATAGTCTATTATGTTGCATATCTAATTGTATTACCATACCACATTAGAACTTGATTAGTTTCATTCATTAAATTAGACCAATTAGTAGTTAATTAAATCAAATGCTATGCACCTAACCATTCAACAATTGTACTTAGTAGGTACCTACATAAATTAGAATTAGATAATTAGAATTCAATATTGATCCTGACTATTAATTTGATTTTGAAAATGTGTAATAAATCACATTTTTCTACGAAACGAAACTGCAGAGATATACTGTATATCTAGTAAGAGTCTTGAAATCATTGTTTTTAACGAAAAGGTAATATAAGCTTAACGTGTGTATGTGTGTTTGTGTATCTGTATATGTGTGAAGTAAAAAGGTTGTACCTACCCCTATTAACGAGAATTGCGCGGACGGAGGAGTATGAAATTTCGCACAATTAGGTATCTACACTAATATTATAAAGAGGAAAGATTTGAATTTTTGTATTTTTGTATGTAACGAATAAACTCAAAAAGTACTGGACCGATTTTAATAATTCTTTTTTTGTTGGATAGCCCATTTATCGAGGAAGGCTATAGGTTATATAACATCGTGCTACGACTAATAGGAGCGGAGCAGCGATGAGAAATGTTGCATATACGGGAAAAATTTACGAAAAGTTGCGCGGGACAGCTAGTAGTTTATATAGAGAATGTATGCGGAATGCTAATATTTAAAACAAAATATACATAAGTAACTATGGTCGATTTTCGACCATGGGCGACCACTAGTTGGATATACTGCCGTACTCGTATCTCAATCTCTCTTAAATCATTCCTTTTAAAAAATTTGTCATATAAAATCTCTACTAACGAATGCTTTAAGTAGCATTAAATGACTCTGAGTGCGGCAGTTAAAGCGTGTTTTTTAAAAATTTTAACTATAATATTTATTTAAGGTGCACCAATTATTTTGTAAACTTTTATTTGAAGTTAAACCCTTTTGTACATCTTTTGATCTATGAGCCGGAGAACACGTAGTTGGTTAACTTTGACGTGTAACAGTGTTACCTACACGAGCGTGTTTAGTTCCTCTTTGTTCTTCAGACGTTGGGAAACTGTCAGCAACTTTATCTACAAAAGATTGATTAAAAACAAGCAGAGGCAAGTGTCTGTTGACGTTTTTATTACGGGCTTTATTGCTGAAATCATTTGGAATTTTTTGGTGACGTATTTCGCTATTTGTTTATTTGGTCTAACAATGTTTTTTCTAACCGATTTGGATAGCGGCAGGAAGACTTTGCAGGAGATAGAAATAATAGTACTTAAGTGCACTCTTTATTAACACACTCTCAAAGTCCGATAGAAAAGGAATCCGACACTACTGAAGAGTATGGCATAATAAATATTTTTGTAGATAGCATCTATCAGACAAAGGAAGCGGCGGTAGTTTAAGGCTAAGGCATCGGTCTCGCAATCGTTAGATCGCGGGTTTAAATCCTACCCAGTATACTACCGACGTGAACCCACTCCTAACACCAGCAATTGAGGAGCTGGCGGGGTTAACAGGATTGCTAGTAATGTGGCAAAATCCCACATTGCTAGTTATCCTAAAAAAAACGAAAGAAAATCTCATTTATATCGACAACAAAAAAATACATGTAACAAAAATCAAATCTTGAAAATAGGAGTTCCCAGTTCAGCATGTACCAGACGGATGTCTGACGCTGATTTTCAACTGAGTCCTTAAGATTTTCAAGGAATGATGTTGACTTGTTTCTATTTGTTCATTTGACCGCTGAGCATCATGATCTGTAAGCATTTTGATAATGTTTTTTCTTAGACAATTATCGCTCCAGATCGGGAACAATGATTTGTGGAACATACAAGGTGGTGTCCCGTGGGGGAATCGAAACCAAGACCACTAAACAAACAAATGCACAAGATGCGTCTCAACGATACTAATGTTTGCAGGTTATGCATAGGTGTAGGTATATGTATAGGTGTTTCCTCATCCTTGTGACAGCACAAGGTTGAGGAAACACCTGTAGATATCCTCTGTGGTTGCGAAGCAATTCACCACACCAGAAGCCAGCACCTTGGTGGGCACTTAATCACACTTGACGACGTTAAGGCCACTCCACCAAGATGCATAGCCGACTTCATGGTCAGACTAAACCTTGGAGATATCCTTTAAGGGAGAAAGAGGCGTCACAAGACCTTTAAGGTCGCAGCGACTTCCGGGCTACACATCGCGGTCTCTATCCAGATGCCATACCATACGACCTCTTGTGCAGCAGTCGTGTACACTCCTATTTCGCCACAAAAGCAGATAAGGTATTGAATAATTATCCTACTAACATAATAAATCCGACAGACAGCGAGTGTAGATGAATGGATGAGTATTTCTAGCAAAAACAAAAACGCAAAAACTAGTAAACAGATTTAGATGAAACTTAACAATAATGTACCTACTTAAACATCAGCTATTGACACAAACACAAACCTTGGCTATTGCATTGCCAAACAAACGCTTGGCAAACATAACGCAGGCAAAGTCGTAGTGAAAAAATAGTCCTGGTTATTTTTATTGAAACAACACAAGCACATACTGATTTAAATTTGCTATCGATAGCAACCAAACTAATTCAAGATCAAATGTTCGGCAAAACTATTGAACGCGTTCCAAAACAGCTGCAATCAAATTTGTAAGCGTGAAGGCAGACACAACATAAAATAATTTAATAATGAAAACAAAGTGATGACAATGAACTACGATACTATTATTAGGTAAATCTGAATTTATTGGCGATTTAGGTTATTTTGTTGTCTTTGACGACTGTCATCAAATAAAATAAAAACCGTTCCTCACCGCGAGCATGCTCCTGTAATGTAACTAAAATTTCGAGCATTACGTTACAATACCATTTCCTTTACTGACGAGCATGCGCTGTTATGTAACATTAGCTGAATTCTGCCACGCTTCGCTGTGGCCTTTAAAGCTAGGAATACTTACTGGCCTTCCCAAAACATTCTGCTATAGTTTCATCACAATCTGACCAATGGTTTCGGAACGCCTAGAGGACACAGACAAACATTATTTTTATATATATAGATTATGATTCGATTTCGAGCATTACGTTACAATACTGCCTTCCTGACTGACGAGCATGCGTCTGTAATGTAACATTTTACGATTTGATTTTCGAAGTGATATTACGTTTAATATTTTCATTGATGTTACAAGTTGTATCAAAATATTACATATTGTATCATTTCAGGTTGCGCATTATAATGCTCGGTTCTCCACCAATGTAATGCTCGGAATTGTAACGTTACATTAAATACGAATGCTCGCGGGGAGAGAGCACCCAAATATTCTAGTTGTCACTCATAAAACACTGAACCGATTTATTTAAATGAAATCTAGTATAGAGATAGTTTGAGTCTCGGAAAAGCATACAGGGTAGTTTTTATCGCGTTAACTGACATCCACGCGGGCAGTACCGGGGGCGATAGGTAGTTGTTAAAAAATACTTACTATAAAAAAACTAGCTTATATCGCGCTACTATGATGTATTTGCCGAGGTCTCGGATATGTATATATCAATGTGGCCTTTATGGTTATGAAACTTTTTACTTTTGTCATTTTAGAATGACATAAGATAAGAGACAAGCAAAGGCTAAAGAGTTTAATGGCTGACTGATTTATTACTAGTTAGTGTTAATTAATAAGTTATTCAATAATAAATTAATAGTAGTAAATGTTGTGCTTGTGAGTTAATTTATTCAGGAATAAACATTGTATTTGATATGGTAAGTTTATCTTTTCATTTCAACGCCCTATCTAAGATCCTGAGGTACAGACCTGGTACCTGCTCTCCTGGGATCCTTACGTCACTCTACAGAACTCAAGTTATTTGAAATCCTTACTTATACGTGGTATAATGCATCACAAAAACTTCAAATAAATATAGAATACCATTATACAATCTCAAAATCGGTGTCATACTTTAAATAAACTGTAACACAAAAAAAACGCGGCAGGCTCCCATATACGACCTTATGATGATTCAGTGTTTACTTACTCTTCCAATAATGATATATTCGGCCAATAAGAAAAACATAAAACGTTTCTCACTCTTATCTAAAGGGAAACAGGAAATGCCATCACGCGTGCGGCCTCAAGGACGTGCTCTTCCGTCTCCCCCCACCCTAACCCTCCCTATTTTACTGCCCCCTTTTTATTCTCTCTGTCACTATACAACCACTGTATCCGTTATCCTTGAGGTGGATATGGCCGGACGAAATGCGACCAGATATATTGTGTGCCAAAAAATCTCAGACGTCTTAGTATGAAATGTTTTTTTGACATCAATATATTAGTTCTTGTATTTCTTCTTCGTTTTTATGAGTTGACGGTAAACTGATAGATTTTTATATGCGTCTTTTTGCAGATAAGTATAGCTTACAATTTGTCTGGTACCTACTAATATTTGGCACTGACTTAGAATATTAGAAAAATGTTGCAGAAGAAAATCAAAACAACTGTTTTTAATTTTATCTCTCATAACAATTTTTGTTTCTCATAACAACCCACATGATGTCCCACTGCTGGGCACGGGTCTCCTCAGTAGAACCTATTTATTATAGATTCTGGGGGTAAATGCCATAATCGCCACGCTTGCTGAGCGGATTCGCGATCGCAGTAAGGCTTTAAAGTACGCAGAGGACGCTGCTGCTCATCCTCCGGTGAGAAATTTCTTAGTCGCTACCCAGAGGAAGAGATGGGAAAGTACTATTCTTAAGCCGATACCACACGGCACTTTTATCTAGGTAATATTTATTTACAGCAGACAGAACATCCTGGCGTAATGTAAAACGGAAAGTAACTGACAATTCAGATCAGACACGATCTTCACTGTGTGAAGAATACGACTAAGAAGAAGAATATTTAAATCAAAAGTAGCCAATCAGCTGCATTACCAATGAATGCAGACATAGAAGTTAGTTTACAAAATTCTCTATAAGTAGATAGAAAAGGTGTCACAAAATAATTCATGACTATTTGCAATTTAGATTAAAAAAACAATAAACCATAGACTTTACTGCAGCTGTCAAAACTATGCCATATTTTCTATTTTGTCAGATTGGGATAATATTAAAAGTTAAAAAAAATCGACATTTCAGGCGGGATATAAAAAGTAGGTTGATTACTATTATCAATAGGGTAAATAGAAATGTTGCCAGGTGAATTTATCTGGCGAGAGTCCATGAAATACGAAGCAGCTTTTGTGTCTATGTTTTCGTAATGAATTGTATAATTCAATATAAGATTGGAATGCGCATTTTATACGCAGTGGTATATACAAACTAACGGGATTTTTTATTTAATTTATTTATTTTATCTTATCAAAGGTTTTTCACAGCTGACAATAATTTTATTGTTTACAATGTAGACTGAATAATACACCAATTACGAAGAACACATTAAAATTAAATCTAGAGTAAACAGATGCAAGGTCTAATAAAGAGATTTACGTAAAAGATGCTTTCAATGTGTCAACAACACTACTCTATGGTTTGCGTGTACTGCGCGCGCGCGTGTGTGTGTGTGTGTGTGTGTGTGTGTGTGTGTGTGTGTGTGTGTGTGTGTGTGTGTGTGTGTGTGTGTGTGTGTGTGTGTGTGTGTGTGTTTGTGTGTGTATTTGGTTTTATTTTTGGGTTGTTATGGTGATGATGATATAATTCATAAGGTTTTTCTATTCATTTATTTTTGTATGAGTTGCGAAGAGTGCTGAACGGGTCAAGTGACGAAAACTCTTGTGGGAATACAAAATTGCCCTTACATTGTGCCTATTTTTAATCTCTGTACATATTTTCTCATTACCTAAATCCAAGGGGGGTGGCAAGGGGGAATTGACCCCCAGGTACTCGACTGAAAGATCTTTTTTTGGGGAATTTTGTGACAGTATCGGCGTGTTTTGACAAACAATTGCCCCAGCGGCAGTAGCTGATGTAGGTAGCGGTGGTCAATAAAATACACCCCTCTTCCCCGTCATGCGAGTGCCTCACACTTGGCCGATGGGGTCACACGCTGCCCCCCTTAATAACGTTCTGGATCCACGCCTGACTATGAGAGGTTCCTAATTTCTAAACAAAGCTACAAATCAACATTTTTAAACATCTGCATACGGACAAGGTCATGTTCCGCTGAGAGAAGATTTTGCAGAATATCAATAAAAAACAATAACAATGTTTATTTCATTATAGAAAAATATTTTTATTTTGATTTGAAATATATATATGACGGGTCTTATTGTTTCGTAAACATACTTGATGTTTCGAGTATCATTTTGGCGTTTCGTAATAAGATACTGATTTGATTTGATAGACATATTGTATACTCTTTTGTTGGAGGCGTGGGAGTTCAATAAAATAAAGTAATAAAATATTGAAGTGTCTTAATACCTACCTACTTGAAAATACTTATTTGTTTTTAATGATAATCTCATTACCAATACCAAAATAAATTATGAAGAAAATAAGACATTATAATAACATTCCACATTAGGCAACGTGCAACGGTCCTCAACAGATTTTGATTGGCAACATTGGGCTCCTTTTTCAAATTACGATCTAGTTAGATGACTAATAAGTGCTTTAGCTTTATTTTAATCTGTTAAGTTCAATATTTCAAATTTAGAATTTCATTGGCACTTTTTTATTGTTTTAGAAACAATCATTTCTTGATTCTAAACAACAAATTTATAGTAACTGCGATCAAAAGTAATCGATAAATCGGTACCTACGTAAAACAAAAGAGCTGTCAACAACATAAGCTATTTAAATTCAGAATGTGGATGACGTCACTGAATATGTCACTCGCGCGACATTCTGCCATAGACAAATACGGGATTATTTCGGTAACATTCGTCATTGGCTCTTCTCACAATCTGCATTGACAGGTCTCATTCGCGCGGGAGATTTTACAGCTATTTTTTAAAATGCTAAAGTTCGCATTTGATGCACATGAATGAAGGATAAATAGAATATACATTCTGAACATTAAATACCTCTTTGGGACAACTCATAAACGGGCATCTTTCTTTTTCAAAATACGACTCCCGCAGTAGGGTACAAGCCCTGTGTCACGGGGGTCTTTACAAACATACAAATCACGGACACTCGGAAAAAGAATTTGTGGATTACGCAAAGTGGTGTCGCGTGTGAGAATCGAACCCACGACCTTTTGCGAAACTGGACAAAGCTTATGCCTGGCGTTGTTGAAAGAGACCCTCAATTTAATAGCAATTTCAGATCATAATGTCGTCTTTTTTTATATATATCGCTTCGGCTTTCGGTTTTCTCACCATCTAAACTCAGAATATGTATTTATACACTTAAAATAATATACATATTAATCGCCCGTAAAAAATATCCGAATTAGACTGAGATACGGCTGCAGATTCGCATCGTTCATCGAGTATTGTAATAAAATCATGTTTTTATATACAATCATAAAAGGGGCAATATGTTTTGGCCAGTCTACCTATTAGATTTTGCCCGCAAGTATTTTTAATTAAATTTATATTAATCGACTTACTGGGAAAAAAAATCTCACTTGTTATTACAATGAAATACACTCTACTTTAAAAAAATAGACGTAGAGAACTTAAAAAGCGATAGGTGCCTTTGCGCACTTGCCCGCAACCCCTTCGCAGCCAGGTATAAGCAGGTAATATTTTGTAACGTTATTACGTTCATGGCGTATTGTCATCATTTATATATCAAATTAAAGCTATTTATTTTCTGTACATGATAATTGTTATTATTGCATTGCGAATGGCTTACGTTGCCATTTCAAGAAAATATCTAAAATAAAGCTTTTTGTCATGATAACTTCATAAGAATACATTGTTTTATTCAATAAACATCCATGCATGTGACAGCTTTAGTTCCAATTGTATCGTCATTGCAATCGCCATTGATTGACTGATACTTCAGCCTATCAGTGAAAGCGTATTGTGAGACATAATCGTGCTTAAAGCTGGTTATTGATTTATAAGACGTTATCACAACAAAATAATTAAAACTAAGGACTTCGCCACTTTTTGTAATTTTTGAAGCATTTTTATGCGAATTTTGTACACATAAACTTAAATGAATGGAGGGGTACCGGTCCTAAGCCGTTACCAACTCCGGCATCGAGCCTCTACATGGTACAATTAGCCGCACAAGTTGCTTATAAACGCGGTGGATGACGTCACGATTGCCATAAAATCGTAGCATATGGAGGTTAAATTCATGAAGCGGCGGTAGCCTAATGGCTAAGGCATCGGCCTCGCAATCGTGAGGTCGCGGGTTCGAATCCTACCCATTATACTACCGACGTGAACCCACTCCTAACACAAGCCTTTGAGCTCAGCAGGAGGGGTCAACAAGTTTGCTAGTAATGTGGGACTCGATCCCACATTGCTAGTTATATTAAAAAAAAATAAAAAAATTGACAGACGAAGATTGTGTGCAGGACTGACAGTTAACGTGCTCTCGGAGGCACCAAGTAACATGTTTGGAACACGGTCAGCAATCTGTGGGCCAACAGTAGTAACGCTCTAAAAGAGATTAAAAGGGAGGAATATCTCAATTGACCCTTATTAACTTAAAGCTTAAAGCCGGTACCCCTAAGGTCTCCGGTTCAAGTCTCGCTTGAGACAAATTTTTCCTTCATACATTTAAATTTATATAACATTCACCAGTTAAAATGCTGTTATTAGCGTATGAAAAACAGTAGGTATATTTTCATGGACGGGTCTCGTTTGAGCGGGATATTAGACAACTATTTTTATAGCTAAACTTTCCGTTTGATACCTCATACTACAAATTTAATATTTACTCTGTGGAACTACGTAGTATCGGTTCGCGGAAACTGTCATAGTTTTATGATGTGATAATTTTCTTAATTCTCTTTATAGTTGTATCATTTCTAATTATTTAAACTTTAAAGTAATTGTTTGATTTATGGTATACACTCTTGGCAGTAGTTACAAAAAGATATATTTTATGGCATAACTATTCTAGGACTTCAATAAACAAGTCTTGGTTGATTTACCTACTATCTGAAAACACCCCAATAGTTTTACTTCTCCACACGGACGCATGAATTATTTGGATATTTTGTATGTTAACTTTTTACGATGGCTTTTTTGTTGAAAAGACAACTGCCGCAGTAGGGAACAAGCTCCATATCGCGGGGGACTTTACAAACATTCAATTCACATACAAAAAGTACACTCAAACTCGAAACAACAATTTGTGGATTACATAAAGTGGTATCCCGTGTGGAAATCGAACATTCTAGACTTAGATAAAGGGTCTCTTTTTTTGTCATAGAGATGCGACACTAAAATTACTTACGAAAACGATTAATTAAGTTTAATCGATTATAAACACTTACAACAATATAAAAACACTATATAAATGAGTTCATAAAAGTTTAAATTTAGAACAGTTACAGTAAACACTAAAGAAACTTTGAAAAACAATTTCTTTACGAAAATAATCACAAAAAAACATGATTTAGTAATACTAATTATGACAATGTAATGCGTAATCGCATCTCTAATTCTCTTGGTTTAGTTACCGCTCCCGCCCCCCGCTACCTGTCACCATTTACTTCCAAAAAATGCATCTGCGCAACCACTTGTCGCCTCCTTCAGTCCGGCCTAGTTACGTTGATCCAACTGTGTTAAACCTGACATGGTTTATCATGACATAAAATATTAAAAAAAAATATTTCGTTATAATGCATATTTTTTAATTCAATTGATAACTAAAATATACATACTCAATATCATGTGTAGGAATGTAATGGAACTTGGATTTGCACACTTTTCTAACACGTTGTAGAAAGTATAGGTATATCTATGACGATTGTGTGACAGAGAAGACAGTACTAATTTCGTTTAGAAACGAAATAAACAGACATTAGATCCAAACACGTTCTGAAATCCAATCCTCGATTCGTTTCTGGTGTACCTTAATAATGGAGTTATCTGTAAACGTCACTACTACACGGAAAGAAATAGGACACTAGCAAAATGGCGTCGTTTTAACAAATGGCGTACTTTATTAGATTTCGGTCGGGCAACCCCAGAGCACTACGCTGTCATCAAACCGTACATAAAAATTATGGATCATCCATCGATCTCGATAGTGCAGAGGACGAAACGGCTAAATTTGATGGGCGGATAAATTTAAGTGCATGTGTGATTGAAAGAGAAACCCTTACAGAAGCGTTTTGGATGCTTCGAATACATAAATACATTTTCATAGTTGGAATAAAATGCTTAGAATTTTGTTTGCAATGCTTCGATAGTGCAGCAACAATTTTAATTGCTGTTGGTTATTTGTGCTTAAGAGATAATAAGTTCATCTAATAACTCTAAACTATTTGTTTAGAATTATGAGATGAACTTATTATCTCTTTATAGTTATTTTGAAGATTAACTTTGGAGTATCTTTCTAATACACTACTAAACCGCTTGATTAAAAAATATAAAAAAATTACTAAAATTATTTTCAACATGATCAGATATACCGTCTTTGAGTTATTGCCGAAAAATTGCGCTTCTCAACAAAATAACGTAAGTACTTTGAAGATACGCTCTTTTGCTTGTGAACTTTTTCTGATCATATTTGTCATATGTAGTGCATATCTTTGTAGTTATAGCTGTTGAACCCTACACTGAGCATAGTCAGACATAGATCATGCCCGGTTTTTTGATTATTTTCAAAACACAAATCTAAAAGATTACAAAAATACATTGAAAAACCACGCCCGTCTCCATCGTTATCGTGCGTGAGAATAAGGTATTTGAATGTCAAATCAATCATTAACAATACATTATTTTACACTTACCAAGTAATAATATGCCTTTAAATAATCTTTAAAATATATATCCGTGCATAATTTAATATGTTTTAGCATATAGAATCATCAAAATAAATACTAAAAGTAAGTGATTTGAAACCAGAACATAACGACGTCACAATGTTAAATTGCATACAAATCTCTAAGAGAAACGTTTTGACATTTTATAAAAAAAAATACTGATTTGATTTGACATTCAAATACCCAATTGTAGTGAGAAACCTGCAAGTGTGGACTCAGGGAAGTCATAGCCGAGATATTCATTGAGTCATCTCACGCGAAGTGTGGAGCGGCCATTAAACTTGTCATCTGTTAATACCAAATCTCAGTGCTTGTTAAAAACGTATAAATATCTCAAATACTTATAACTTTTAAACTTACGCGTTGCATTATAAATACAATTTGACACGGGAATAAACGCGTTTAATCTAGGTAAAGTTATTTACCTTATGCTTGACGTTTCGATCGGGGTCAGTCAGCTTGTGACCACGGTCGGTGTAACCCGATCGAAACGTCAAGCATAAGGTAAATAACTTTACCTAGATTAAACGCGTTTATTCCCGTGTCAAATTGTATCTCAAATACGTCTAAAAACCTTATCAAATACAAATTATTAACAATAACCGGATACAATATATCATCAGTATCGGAAAAGACACCAAATGAGAGGCACGCCATTTCACTAATTGTGTGAACAATTCAAATATTATCTGAAGGGACTCGACGCTTGTTCAAAATCCAATTATTTTGTGTTACCTGCCTTTAATGTTCACCGAAAGCACCGTAATTACAACTCTCATTATAAATTTGGCGTATTATTTATGGATTTTGATTTTATGAAGATATTATAATGGTTTCGTGTTTTTGACGTGAGATAAAACGAATTTGTTAATTTTATTTCGGTTGTAATTTTGTAAACGATTAGCTGACCTGACAACTTCATCTGCGGCAATTTTTCTCGATCTTGCAACATTTTTCATTGCTGCTCTGCTCCTGTTTGTCGTAACGTGATAATATAATTATAGCTTGTAGCAATAACGATATATTAATAATTAACGTGAGCGGTGACGCCACGCTTTTTTATGAGTGCAGTTTTAATATGTCGTTATCACGTCAAAAAAAAACATTAAAACAAATATTGATCAATACTAATACTCAACAAAATCATACTTAACCTAATAGTCGTAGGTACTTTTATCAGTTTTACAAACCGATTTCCGTAAAGGAAACCAGTTTTCCCGATCACTTTATGATTTTAATACCACATAAAAGTGAAGAGAGGTTCCGAACTACCAATAATACCTATTACTTTCGAGGGATAACCGATCCCCTGACAAACGGATTAGCCGCTTATACACCATCGTCTATATCCAATAAAATCCAATCATTTTTCATTTCACCAAAAATAAAATGGAAGAGGAAAATGGAAACGGTGAAACGTCAAACGCTTTCTTTAAAAAATATTGTTTGATCTTTTATGATAAATTGTTTTTTTTCATCTATTTTTGTACAAGTTAATAGGTTTATCTGCATTTCTGTATTAAACGTAGAAAGATCGATTGTTAGAAAGAGGTGATAATTAAATTATTGATATTTCTTTTCTTTGAATTTAAAATTGCGGGTTCGATTTTATTGAAACTAAATGGTTAGTCGATTTTATTTAGGCATCGATTCGTATTTGGTCTGCAAGGTGGTCTTCTACATTACTTTTTGTAGTTTTTAAAGCATTTTAATTCCATTTTATTTTTTTTTATTTTCAATTACATGGAGGAAAAAATCGTCCCACGCGAGACTTAAGTCTGCGACCTTAGGGGTACCGGCTCTAAGCCATTACTACTAACTCTGGCATCAGACATGTCTACCTGAGTCGTATTTTGCCTCCACATGATATACAATAATTCCATTTTTGAAAGACTTCCATTCCACATGATATCTTTTTCGCCGATCCTTGCGCAGCCCACCGTGTTCCCGAGGAACTTCTACGGCTCTGTGAGTTTCATTGCAGGTTCAAGTCCTGCCTGAATCGAATTTTTCTTCCATACATTTTAAATTATGATCATCTAAATCTTACCATTTAGTAAATTAATGCAAAAGATAAGATGAAAGAAAAGCATAAGATTCGGGCCGAATAAACAAGCCGTCCGCGTCGGCACAAACCAAGCTGACAGAAAATAGGCCATAACTAACTCAGTAACACGGCATACGAGAGCCGAAATCAACACAAACGAAACCACAAGCTAATATTAGTTGAAACCAAACTAGAATTTCTTAAAAAGTTTCTATGATTTGTACACGAGAAACCTAGTTGCCAAATACAGGATCCTTATTCACGATCTTTATTCCGTATTGACAGCAAGCCCATGCGAAACTGTCAAAATCTTGTCATAATAGTAACTGGAGAGCTGCGCTTAGAAATGCATCAAAACGCATGCGCAGCGGACATTTTTGAGCGCGCTGCGAAAGCGTCTTGATGCATTTGTGAGCACACTTCCCCATTTACCATTAAGACAAGACTTTGACAGTTCCGCATGGGCTTGCCATGGATACACAATAAAGATCGTTATTAAAGACACAGATCTTGGAATTAGATGTTCCTAAAACAAACAATATGATGATACACGGCTAAAACTGTGAAACAACGCTAGCTCTAACATTGTAGATAAACATAGTGACGTCAGTTCTCCTTAATCTTGACCTAGCCCGGCCAACAGCCTACGGATCTATTTCTGTTCCGTTTATTTAGTACCGGGTGTAACGAACAAAATGTTTAGGCGATCTATACAGTTAGTAGCTAACGTTTGGTGCTCAGTTCCGGCTATAGGATGAGGCGTTATTATATTTTCGTATATAAATAGTTCCTTTTATAGCCTATGGACTTAGCTATAGTTGAGTAAAGGCCTCCCCCAACCGTATATTTCCAAGTTCTTCCAGATCGTCTGTCTATCTGGTGGGAGTTCGGCACGCACTGCGTCTGCCAAGTCATGATCGCCACTCGAGAACCTTTTTGCGCTATCGATTATCGGTATGAAATGGAATACGGCACTATCACTCTGTAACTCTGCGTATTTGAATAATAAATAAGAACGGTAACTAGAGGAGGCACTGTTTCTTAACTGACGAAAACAAACAAAGAAGGTTCTCATTTTTCATTTTTTCACCTCTGTCGATAGTATTCTCCCCTTTAAGCACGGCAGTAACAACTTCTGTTAAGCCGAGTTTGCAACTAGTCAAAACAACGCATTGTTGCCTTAAAAAAACAGCTCTTTATGAAAAGTCAAAATGCAGATTATATAAGGTCTTATACAAATACCGGACTATGACGTCACTATTTTTTCTAGTCAAATCACTTATTTTATGATGTGGTTATTGATAAAAAATCTGTTTAACACATAATTTATTCGAGACATTTACATTTTCACATTTAGATTCGAAGGATATAAGCTATATGACATTACGCTACGACCAATAGGAGCAGAGAAGCAATGAAAAATGTTGCAAAAACGGGGAACATTTATGCAGACGAAGTTGTACTGGTGCAGTTTAAAATAAATATACATAGAATGCGCTATTTTCTATACCATTTTGGGGTGGTGGTATGATTCATGCTCGGGCTACTGTAGTTAGTACCTAACGTCCGGTGCTTAGAGAGCCATAATGTTGCAGTGGAGTTCTAGTGTGTTCGTAATGTCTACGACTCTAGTAATCGTTATTGGCAACTAGGGAATTACGAGGATATTGTGCCCCTAAATTATATTGTCAACTAGCTGTCCCGCGCAACTTCGTGTGCGTAAATTTTCCCCGTTTTCCAACATTTCTCATCATTGCTGCTCCGCTCCTATTGATCGTAGCGTGATGTTATATAGCCTATAGCCTTCCTCGATAAATGGGCTATTCAACAGTAAAATATTTTTTCAATTCGGATCAATAGTTCCTGAGATTACCGCGTTCAAACAAAAAAACTCTTCAGCTTTATAATTTAAGTATAGATTAGGACAGAACACCACAACATTTTCGATAACTCCTAAATATAATATACCTAAGTGCTCAATTTCCTTCAAGCGTAATAATTATGTCGCACGTTTACAAAGTGCAGGAGCCCAAAGTTCGGCCCTATTTTCATAGTTCCAGGCGTCGTCGCATCGTCAACTACTGCCTGAGCTGAATCGCTATAATAAGTATAGAAACGCTAATCGTATATACTATTATATTCGCGAATATGAAATACTTCAGTTCCTTCAGAATTTTCTCTAAAAGTACAAACTGACTGTGTTTGAATATCGCCAACACTTTTTATACTTATTTGTACATTATACAGGTTGATTTTTAATATATTAATAATCATAATACATCACATCAAATAGCACATATAATTTTTGAAAAATAAAAAATTAACCCTTCACCACCTACCACCTACTTTTGTCACACAATCATTTACCACACATCTGAGAGACCCTGGAGTAAAATCGATCTCACAATAAACAACGATTTTACTTAATTAAAATAGTCTGTAGGCGGTTATGGTCATAACTCCAAAAACAAGTTGCAAGTGATTAAGGGTTAATATATTAAATATTTTCCAAAACTTTGGGGTTATGCAAAGAAGCCACGGGCGGGAGGTTATTATCATAATATTACAAATTACCCTGTATATTATTTTACCTTACGAATACACACACAACATAAGAGTTCCATTCCTATCAAATTAGGCTATCTACTATACATTTAGATTTGAGAAAGGTATCTGTCAAAATCTCTAATTCGCTACACAGGTATTCAATGTCATATAATTTAATTTCAAATCCAAAGATTCCAACAATAACTTTTAAGTCAACTTTCAGAATAATCTATAGCCGAATAAACATTTTCTCCAAATTATTTGTTCTTATTTATTATTCTTTGGCACTACAGGGCAGAATACGAATCGACTGTCAGAAGTTTGTACAATCGCTTCGTAAAATCTGCTTTTGATTCAATTTATGTATAAAGTTTTGTGAATTATTTTGGAAGTAAATGACAACTTTCTTAGATATCTACGCAATGAGAGTTAAATTTATTAACAACTACAAGAAGCAAAGATTTCACCTTGATAAATTAATTTGATATAGATTAAAGAGATTAATTTATAAAGATCTTTTCATGATATTAAATCAAAACCGGTTATATTTAGGTCGGTTTTCTGTAGATTAATACTTTTGAATCATGGTTTACAAAACTGTAGGAAATTTACTAATGGTAAAACCGGGCTTTTTGCGGTAAAGAGATAGGCCTCTAAACCTACTGATCAAAGTTATGTAATCAATTAATATCTTAACCAGGAATTAAACTTGAGACTTCCGATCGCCATTCTAGGAAGTGGATCACACCAGGTACTGAGATGTTTGTTAAACCTGAAATTTATTGTTCCTAGTAGCGGTTTTAGGGATCACGATTTATTTTTTAGTTCTCTTCTTGGTTTCGACTGTTGTGCAATTGTGAGTTCGATTCCCACACCAGACTGATTGCCTGTTAATCATAGGTTTGTTCATAAAGTCCCTCGTGCAAGTGCCTTTAAAAAAAAAGAAATTAACCTTGGGTATGTAAAACCCCAATTAATCCGGCATCACCGCCGTCACCTATGTGCCAAACAACTCCGTCTAACCCTGACGAGTGGGGGCTACATCAACTTATGCAGAACGCTGCATTACAAATACCACAATAGCTTCCAGACCAGAGCTTATTGGGCCACCGAGGGTGTAGGTTTAGTACAGCCCTACTCCCTAAACCGCTGTTTCACTGAGTAGAAACGGACTCCCCATACCAAGTGCGATATACCATAGTGAGTTAAATGTTTTGTAGGATGTCCGTTCCGCTACCAGAAGTTTTTCCTCGTGGCTAAAGCTCAGCTTAGCCAACAAAAAACAAAAGTACCAAAGGAAACCTTCATACAATGCACACTCGAGCAACGTTTCTCCCCTTCACGTCGCCTACAGATACGAAATCTTGGGTCACTTTGTTAAAAATATGTATAGGCCGTGTCCAGGTTGTAGAGATGTTTGGAGGTCGAATTTGCAAAAAGGGACATAAAACTCATTTGGCCGGTGTTTGGTCAATTGTACCACTTAAAACCCGTCTCGATAAATGATCCTGGGTACGCCTATGATAAGATGAACCAAGTTTCCAGAGGTCGTGGGTACAAGTCCCATACGGGACCCCATTTGGACGATCAAATTGTGTCCCCCCCTCTATTGTATCAAGTCTGGGGTGCACTTTGTAAGTAAGAGGTCGTGCCTCTTGTGCAGTCGGAAGCACTCCCACCGCTCCACTGACCTCAATGGAGCGGTCAAGTGTAAAATTTTACTTCTATACTCTGGTGTTTAGTACCTCAGAGTACAAGATTTATTAATTTAATGATGAAATAAAAACAAACATTTTCTAAAACATCGTAACTCACATTAACGTATGCCATAAATCACAGTTGGCACTCTCTTGTATTTTGCAAAGAAAATCATGACAATTTATCACATACGATATGATATTAATCTTCGTTATCGAGGTTACCGATGAAAATTTGACACTGAGCGTCGTGATATGTAAGGTGTTCAATAATTTAGAGGCACCTTCATTTTTCTTTATAAGACGGATATCTTACATGAAAAATGAATAGGGAGAGTTGTAAAAATGGCGGCAAACTGACATGTCGTTATTTTAACAGCTCCGGGTTTAACGTGTAAAACAGCATAAAATATAATTGAAATACGTGATAGGTAGACAAGAACGAGGCTTTGTGATTCAAAAAGAATACTAGAATAACGACTGAACGAGACTTTGTGACATAAAGAAGAAAACTAGAAAGAAAATAAACCTGAAACTGGAAGATACACAGAATAACGAGAAAACAAGACTTTGTGATTCAAAGAGGAAAACCTGAAAGAAATGAACTTGAAACTGGCGGATGCACAAAACGTGCGAGCCATAATCGCTACCAAATAAAATCGGAGAACCTACATTTTAAAATGGCAATACGCTAGCCGAGTGTTAAAAACAAACTGAATGGGCTAGTTTTTGACAGGTCAAAACAACTACTCTTTAATGAATGTCAAAACGGAGATTTTATATGGACATCACGTGCAAATTACGAGGTGAGTGGCTTTGGTCTTCGTGGCATATCGTGGAGTACGTTCACGTTATGCCACGACGACCAACAACAACGACATAACGAATAGCACACTCAACCCCGACCCTATCGTCCACATTCGTAACTAAACTTTTGTAACCAGCTACATTTTTTTTTCTTGTTTATTAACCACCTACAAGAACTGAATAAGTAATAATTTTTAAATTTCGTAACCGATTACCGAAAAATCGACCATTTTCGGAGCTGTTTACAAAAGCTACGAAAATTGATTCATTTTTATTTGTCCATAACAGATTATTAAAACAGAATTGCAATAATTTATTCTTAAAATAAGAGGATGTAGTTTGGTATGTTTACGGCAGTATGCCGTTGTAAACTTATGCATTATATATAGGAAAGCTTCCCTAATAAACAAAGAAGCACTTTCTGCTGAATGGAAACAAGAAACTTATACCTAAACACTCAACCAACAATGAGAGATCTGTTGAAATCTGCAAATAGAACTAAAACTCTATGCTGGCGCCTTATCTGTATTGTTCCACCACTTGAAACTGACGCTCAAAGGCGGATGCAACGTGGTGGAAAATCCTCCTCGCATGTTTTATTTATAGAAGTATGAGCATCTAAAGATACGTAGGTGTAGATATCTATACTTATATAAATATAAAAGGCAACCGTTACAGACTGACTGAACTATACAGGCGCGGATCCGGATCTTTATTCTGGGGGGGGGGGGGCTCATTTGACTCTACCGGCCAAGTGTGAGCCGTGGGGGTTGCATTTGATATTGATACAACCCCGGAACACCAGTCAACACCGATAAGGGGGTGGGGGCGGCAGAACACAAAATTCTCAAATTCCCCAAAAAAGGTCTTTCTGTCGGGTCTGGAGACCCCTGTTGCCCCAATATTAAATATTTTCCAAAACTGATATAAAAAAGTTATGTAGTGTTATGTAAAGAAGCCACCACCGGGAGGTTATTATTATTTTAAAAATCATTTTGTATATTATACTTATAAACTATTTGGAAGAAGTTATCGGAATTATAGTGAAAACCACAACAAAATGTAGCGTAGTTACGCAACCCGGCAAGTAGCCCGGCAAGTTCGGCACAAATAAAGCATGTTCCAGACGGTTGGAAACAAGCGGGCAAACCAAGGTGACCTTGGCGGGAGCTTTGTGTGGCCCACAGTTTGTGTTTTCGTCCAAACGTTTGGAAACCGAACGTAAACACGCGCGACCTTGGCGGGATTTTTGTGTGGTCCACCAATTATTGGTTGCAAACCACACAAACAAATAAGCTCGCACTTCATTGCGCGAGTACAACTAACCAGAAGTTAGTAGTTAGTGTTACATATTTTTTTGGTCAGTATGTACTCCTGACTTGCAGATTTTTTTATTGTTGTGTGGCGGTTTGGTATGTTATACGATTGGAAACGCCGACTACACGGCTACAAACCAACAGCAAACCGCATGGTGGTGAGAGCGCTCCCACCCGCCCAGGTCGTTGGAGGTCAAACCATAATTGGTTTACAACATCCGTCTACACTGTTGGAAACCAGCAAGGTCACCTTGTTTTGTACGTTTGTTACAAACCGTCTAGAAGACGCTTGGAAACAAGCCTTCCCGCCAAGCTTTGCGGGAAGGCTTGCTTCCAAGCGTCTGCGGTGACCTTGCTGGTTTCCAACAGTGTAGACGGATGTTGTAAACCAAGTACCAAGTAAAGGTGGGCCACACAAAGCTCCCCCCAAGGTCGCCTTGGTTGGAACATGTTTAAGCCATCCAAAAACAGCCGAGCGACACATTCACACCTATTTTCACGCTCGCGCTCGTGTTCGTGTCTGTTGAATGTCGGTTTGAACACGAGCATATCCCAACAAGCAAAATAAAGCTCCCAACACAGTATCAAGACTTCACTTAAAAGCAACTTAAAATATGCTATAAGATTATAAATCAGTCTTGTAGCAAACTATAAGACTAAGATAACAAAAACGAATGCTCGAGAGTACAGTTGGATCAACGTAACTTGATCGGATTGAAGTTAGTTTCATATCACTTTCGCGCATGTCATAGAGATGCGATCCTAAAATTACTCACGAAAACGATTAATTATGTTTAATCGATTAAAAATACTATCAACATTTTAATTCAACAATATAAAAATACTATAGATATGAGTTTATAAAAGTTTAAGTTTAGAACAGTTAGAGTAAATACTAAAGAAAGTTTGAAAAACAATTTCTTTACGAAAACAATCACAAAAAACATGAGTTAGTAATACTAATTATGACAATGTAATGCGTAATCACATCTCGAATTCTCTTGGTTTAGTTACCGCCACAGGCCCCCGCTACCTGTCACCACTACTAAAAAATGCATCTGCGCAACCACTTTTCGCCAACTTCAATCCGGTCAAGTTACGTTGATCCTACTGTATGTTATGAGTTGTCAAATGCTATTATAAGTGAAAGAGTCTGCTATAATGCAATTATAAGACTGATAATAGGACATAAATATGCTTATAATTTTTGCTTTGCTTGTTGGGTATGAACCCATTAGAAAAGATCTAAGCATACTAAGGACAGACAGCGGGTAGCGACTTTGTTTTATACTATGTAATGATGCGCATATAAACATACGTAGGTATATCTAGGTAATTAATTGAATATATGTGTATGTAGATGTGTACATTGCGCATCATAAGAAATGTGTTATGAAAATACTGTCGCCGGACGCCTAGCAGATGTGAAATATCGAAACTATTACTGTATAGAACTGTATAGAAAAGATGAAGGAAAAAATAGTTTATTAAACAAACACATTATGGCATAATCTAACACAAAATAATTAGATTACAACATTAAAACCGGGCAAGAGCATGTCGGACCATGCTCAGTGTAGGGTTTTGTCTACGGAACCCAAAAAGATTGATCTAATATTTAAATGCTACCTACATATGGACTCACCATTTAAGCTATTAAAAGGCCACTAGGCATAACTGGGATACTACTGCCGAATTAAGAAAAAAGATTTATGAGCACGAGACTGGCTGTTGACTTCATTGACAATATTGACATCCTTTCAATTAAAAAGTAAATATTGACTGCAAACCGTGAAAGAAAGAAAAATCTCGTGTGGCCTTTGACAGGTATTGTGCACAAAGTAACGTTGTCTCTTTCTAGAGAGTGGTCAATTTTGTGAGGTTATGCCGCAGTCTAAAATTCTGAAGCTCTAAAACTGCTTGTAGAATTAAAAAAAAATTATGTGAGCAAGAGACTGGCTGTTGGCCTGTATACACAAGCTGTTTATCTGTATAATTGACAAATTAAAAAAAGTTATTTGAGTACAAGATTGGCTGTTGGCTTGTATTCACAAGCTGTATAACTGGGATACGTTTGCCGAATTAAAAAGTTACCAGTTCGAGATTTTCTATTTTTTTATCGCCGATCCCAAGTTGCCAATGTAAGACTGACTAGTAATATTGTAACCTCCCCTATAAATTTCTCATTCATAGTTGGCTAGTCTCCATTGTGACCCGAATTCGGAAAAGATACCTATAGTTAATATTTTTTTTCTTATCTACATGTCTTAATCGCGTAAATATTTTATTTTAAGGCTAAATACCTTTGTTTTATTGCCCAACGTTTCGACCGTATTGCATCGACCGTGGTCACGGGTGGACAACATTTTTTATATTGTATACGAATCGCGAGTTTACGAACATTCATACCTATACCTCTCGCTTGATTGATCTCGAACAACATATTGGTATTAATTCTCAGTACTAATAAACGTTCTATAAATATTACAAAGAAACGTATTGTGTTTTCTAGATGACAGTACATGTGTAATGTCACATTTAATTACTGAGTTGAAGTAATTCTAGCGATGAATAAAACAAGAGCCAATAATTGAGATTTATCGTAATTTATTTTAGCTTTTGGCCAACCTTGATGAGTTCTATCTTACCCCTTATACTTTTGCTACAGTGTTTTGTTTTTGTTGTTTGTTCCATTTTTAAAATATAATAGAAGACAAAACATTCGCTAGTTAAAAGGTTTTACTAAAGTATTATGATTAAGGAGGCACTGACCTTTATAGTTAACTGACATAGTATAGTGACCTTTAAAACTAAATAAACTACGGGTCTTAATCGCGTGAATAATCTAATGTAAAATACCTCGTTCGTTGCCCGACCATATTGCAACGGCCGTGGTCACGGGTAGACTGAGTCTACCACGGCCGTTACAATACGGTCGAAACGTCGGGCAATAACAAAACATCCATTTCATTTTGACATTCGGACGGCCATTTGTAAAATCAAATGAATGTCTACGTGTAGGTAGATTTTGATATACATCACGAGCACTGTTTTATTGGGGAGAAATTCGTTATTACCGATAGTATACTGCCGCAGTATCCTTGAGAAATATGTGACGTCATAAATCGTCGCCATTTTTGTACTGCGTGTAAGGTGCTCTCAGTATTTCGATCAAGTGATCAACAGAGACCAAAAAAAAAATGAATTACAAAATGTCTGAATCAATGGAGTATGTAGCTCGAATGGGTTGCTTAAGGGATCCCTTATTTTCTAGAAAAATAAAAAAATCTGTACATGTTCTCCCCAATACATAAAGGTACTCCTAAAACGCATACTATATTTCTAACTTAATTATTATAATTACATTATTAACCTTGTATTGAAGTTATGGAAGAGCGGCGTCTCTTAACCCAGACACTGTTTTGTCTAAAAGGAGGCTCCAATTACAATTTAACAAACAAATGTACCTACTGGTTAATGAAATAAATATTTTTGTATTTTTTTTTTGGATTTTTTGCATAATTGTCTATTAATATAAATATACCTAAACTATTATAGGTGGTCTTCTATTTCTTCAGGATTCCATAATCATATGACGTTATGAAAATGAGACCAACTTCAAAGTATACTAATTCAAAAAGTTTTTTTGTAATTCCAAAATTCTGTAAAAAGATGCGTGATCCCGATCATACATTAAAAAAAAAAATACATGTTGACTTGAGAACCTCTTTCGTTTGTGTACGTCGGTTTAAAACTGTACGTAGATTAGTCATTAATCTCAACAACAAATCCGCATTCCGAAAATATTTATATTGACATACTTAATATAGAGACAGTCCCATCCTGTCGTCATTCACCATTCACGCTCGCTTATTACCTCGAATTGTTTTTCTCTCGGCGGGAATTTTCCCGAGAAAAAGCAAATAAAACGATGAATATCATTACAAATGAATCACAACACACCTTGTTTTTATATTCATGAGATTGCTCTGACAATTAGTCTAATTCTAAAAATAACCTTAAAGGTCTCTGCATATTAAACCTATAAGCCCGATGTCGACTCCGCTCCTACGCGTTTAAATATCGTATGCCTCTGAGCAGAATCACATTATGTCTGACCAATAGCTTTATCAGAACAACAATATATCGGATGAATAATTATTACATTACGTTATGCACTGTTCACATTAGGACTTCTCGTTAAAATTAACACATTTCTCGGAGTCCATGATTTCGGTCGATTCTGTTAATTGGCATACAAATTTGTGTGCACTATGGCAAACAGCGCCCTTTACAACTTGAGAACCGGTCAAAGGTGGAATTGTCGGAAGTATTAAAAAAACATCGTGAGAAAGACATTCCCTATTGTTGTAATTGTATTCACAAGTTATTTAACTGGGATATCTTTGCCGAGTTAAAAAAAATTAAAACACGAGATTTATTTTATATGACAGGTAACGCAACCGCTACCTCCTACCGACGATATGGAGGGTTTAACTGTATGTATGTACTACTGTGATCTAATGGACTTTGTGTCTTAAAATACCACTGAAAAAAAAAACAATACTATCTGTAGGACATATCATTGTAAACATCGAGTTGAAATGATACCAATATCATACCAACTCGAACTTTACAAGGTATAGGCATACAGCTTTGTATATCCAAATTAGTGTCTATTTTGTATAATGTGTGAAGACATCTATTTAGGCGTTAAGTAATTATCGCAACGGCGTATACTACAACTGTGGATATAGACAAACATATATATCATTAACGAGTATGACAATCCACGATTTAGGTATTAATATCTCGTGTTACATTAGTGACACAACCCTGAGTCAGGTGTGCAATTAGGCGAATCTACCTATCCAGGTATTAAATTGGATCTCAAATTATCATATAACCACGCTTGATGTTTCGACTATGTTACACTGACCGTGATCACAAGCCGGATAAAGCTTCAAACATCTAAGGCAATTTATGACTAGTTTGAACGTTTTTTACCCTTATCGATTTATGTAAAGGCAATGCGTTAGTTTATAAGCTTAATTTATTGTCTTATAAACAATAAAATTAATAACTAATTTAGAAAGATAAATCCATATTGTTATTCGTCCTTGATACTAGTGCCTCTCACAAGTCTTAAATTGTTTTTCTCGACAGTGCCCGAGAAAAAACAAAACAACATTCTCATGCCACTACACATCTATCAACTCTCTTGTTTTCGTATATTTTACGACAACATTAAAATTAGCATAACTATACTTATCCACTATAATACACAAGAAACAAAGCCCTGAATTCTCAAATCAGTTTGATACGCCGCTAACTCTCATGTTTTATCTATTACTTAAACGTTATTAGAAGCGACAGGAATACTTTTATAAATGGCTCAAAGTTGAGTATCGTTTGGATATTCGAGAGAAAGTCATACAACTCGAGAAAAAAAGTATTTACTCACCCAAAGAAATGAGGCCACTGTTGAGCATAGATAGCTTGATACTATTAGGTATAGACACCAAGCTTGTGGTCCCAGATGTCCTGAACTCTTTCTTCTTCGGCCTTTTCTCCATATCGTACCGAGTAGTAGACCTAGAGCGATGTTTTCGTTGGCTAGTAGCCACCGAAGTACCGCGCTGACCCGTTCGCGACGACATTATTTGGCTTACTGAACGTTTCCTCAGATATATACTCAGTCGGATATGAACGGAAGTATCTGGCACAATTAATGGCGCACCGTCATTTTATAAACACAGAATTTCACACATAACACTATTTTGGTATAGTTATTGTAGTATAAAAAACTATTGGTAAACTATTTTTATATCGTGTGCGACTATGAGCGTTAATTACTAATTAAATAAGCGTAACTATATATTATTTTTATATCAAAACATTTATGTTACCCTAGAATTTGACACGTATTACTAAAATGGCGATTAGATAGGAAAATGGCGTCGCGCGCGGTATCATAAAAGCCATGTCATTTCGTTTGTGTGTGCGGAGCTGGTTAGTCGTCGCCTGTAACAAAAGAGAAAAAGTGTGTTAATAAAAATGTGGAAAAGCATTATTCGACATAGTAACTTAAGATACTATTAAAAAACAAATATATATTCAGTGGATTTGAGGTGTTACAACCACGAATTAAGATGAAGACTAAAATTAATTATTTTTCACTAATCAGGTAATAGAACATCATAATAAAAAAATTGAATAATATATGTTATTTGGCAATTTAACGTGTTTATTAATTTATAGTCATCAAAACAAATACTAATAAAAGTCGGAGACGGTCCTGAGCTTTAACGTCATGCCGCAGTCTTCTTCGGCATTACACTCTTGGCAGAGTTGGTGACATGCATAACAAGTTGTCGCCATTCTTCTCTTACTGCGGTCATTCTTGTACATTTAGGAAGTGGACCATATTATAATGCTGCTTTTATTTGGTCGGTTCAACGCATAGGTATTCTGCCGCGTGACCTTATGCCTTCGACTTTTCCTTGCACCACCAGTCGCTCCACAGACGTATTATCTCGGCGTGAAATGTGCCAAAACAAAGTGAGAATGCGATCTTGTACGATGTTTGATATATAATTTCTGGTGAATGGAATCGTTAGTACGAAATTGGGTTCATTGTATGCCAAGCGTTTTTCTTCAGCACCACATGTCTAAAGCATCTATCTTCTTTTTCTCACTATCTTGCAATGTCTTGTATCACTTACATTTTTTGTACGAAACGCATCTTTCGACGTTTCATAGAAAGACGCTGTCTAATAATATATTTTTGGTCACCTACACTTTGTTTAATTGCCTAAGGACCAGAAGAAGTGAAGTGTACACAATCCGACACGCAAGTATTTACCTTATACATTGCTTGTCGTTATAACCGAGTCACACCGATCTGTACTTACCTGTAGGTACCCTGTACTTGCATAACATAAACGCGTTTATTTCCGTGTCGAATGATTGCGTATATCATGGTGTTCGTTTCTCCAGTAAAATGTTGTCGAATTTAATTATTAAAGTATTTTAGAAAATCAGTTGTCCAGTTTGTGTAATTGTTGCGCACATTTTTAAAATGGTTGCGCTGATAGTTTAGAAGTTATATAACAAAAACAGTTTCTCTTGACGGAACGTTTAGAATCGTCCCCGGAACAAAATGCTAAGTCTTATAAGGGACTAGTGACCCTGGCCACGCTTCGCTGTGCCTTTTTTTTGCCCAGAAACATTCGCGGGCGTCCCTTAGAACACCCTGCGAAAGTTTCATGACAATCTGATCAACGTTTTCGAAACACATAGAGGACATACAGAAAAACAGGCAAAAATCATTTTTACTTTAATAGATATACTAATACTACTTATTACAACTTATTTTGAATAATTTCTTTCTTAGGTTGCGAAGATATTCAAGATTTGCTGAGGGAACTTTTGAGGTTTTGCTGATCTCTGAAACGGTTAGACTAATGCTTATGCATTATTGTATATTCTTTCTATTTAATTTGTTGCAATTTGTTCAATTAAAAAAATGTACTTAATTTAAAAAAATGAACGCACACCATATATAAATGCGTAACTTTAAAAGCTATAGATGTGTACTTAGGTAGGTACATAACTTCTCCTTGTTAAATACTTAAACTAAAAACTAACATAATGGAGTTCGCTCAGCTTAAATGCACTGTCACTTGTATTTATATCTACTAGCTTTAACAGCTTTGTTTTTCAGCGATCCCTATTTCCTTTTTATTCAGTATTAACTTTCCCTCCATTTTGGCAAATGTGAGTGTCAGTTGTTTGTTAAAAGCTAGCCTATGTCCATCTGCCAGCTTAAAGCTTTTAAGTCGGTCTGTAGGCCGACACAATGCCAATATCGTCGACAGTCTGATATCTACCTACATAATTGTATAAGGGTGTATTATGCCGTGTGGTACCAGCTTCAGAACAGTAGGTACCACCTCATCTTTTCCCGTGGGTGTCGTCAAGCGTCACACCGAAGGACGGGCAGCCAGCGTCCTTTGCGTACTTTACCGCTATTGCCAACCCGTTCACCAAATATGGTAATTACCCCCAGTACCTATAATAAGTAGGCTTTACTGGGGATACCCGTGCCCAGCAGTGGGACATCATATGGGTTGATAATGCAATGCTATCATATTGCTTACTTTATATACATTTTTGTGTTATCAAGGCCGGCCGTGACTTTGTCTTCGTATTATACTGAAATAATACCATATTGTTATAAAAATAATTAGTTATTAGTAGTTACTTCTCTGTAGCAAATTATAAAGAATGACGAAGATTGGTTGAGGCTAGGCAAAGTGAGAAAGAGAGGTCAATTCAATTCAAGGTTCAAAAATAAGTACCTACTAGCGGTCCCGCGCAACTTCGTCTGCGTAAATTTTCCCCGTTTTTGCAACATTGCTGCTCTGCTCATATTGGTCGTAGCGTGATGTTATATAACCTATAGCCTTCGTCGATAATTGGGCTATTCAACAGTGAAAGAATTTCAATTCGGATCAGTGCTTCCTGAGATTACCGCGCTCAAACAATCAAACTCTTCAGCTTTTTAATATTAGTATAGATAATGGTCATCTATCCTAACCGATGTCGGTTATGGCGGCCAATTTCATTACAGACTAGGTCATTACGCAGGAGATAATTTAATAGTGCACAAGTGTATGCGCAGACACAAGTGCATTCTCTATTTCCTTATTCGCGTAGTCCGATGCGACGGAATTGCGCTCTTCACCACTCCATCCCGAAAACGAAGTTTCAATCAAAAATGAGGTGGTAAAACTCGTTCCAGAAAATCGAACATGGGTTCGAACTTCTTGCGCTTATCTAAAAAATAATTGGAATAACCCCCGTAAAGTTCAGAAATTTAAGTAAACGAAAATGCATGAATTTCGTTTTAAAAAGAGAGAGAGAGAGAGAGAGAGAGAGAGAGAGAGTAAGCAGTTTAGAACGTGCATCACGTTTGAACGGTCTGACGTAAACTCATGACATGTAAGATTCGTCGGCGTTCCAAACCTTGAACACAATATTAGCACGACAGTTTGATCCGCTGTCTAAACCGCACAGATCCATCTGCGGTCTGGAACCCATTTCCAGTTGCGTGGTCAGAACCTAACGTGTTAAGGGTGCTTACGGCAGGACCGGAGAGAGATTGGGTGCAGTCTCGAAGGACCCCAAAACAAAATAAAATAATTCTGAGCGCAAGCTAAAATTTAATTCTGGGCGCAAGACCGACGGCTTAAGGGCGCCCTATTCGATGATTCTACCACACAAACGCGGATAAGTGATTACTCCTCTGTACGAGGTCGTAAGTCAAAGCTTAAAATTAATATCAATTCGTTATCATAATCTAGGCCTGATGACAGCTATAATTGAAAATAAAAATAATATTTTGAAAGTTATAATGCGCTTATTACACTACACTAAATCAGGGACCCTAAATCCTTAAAAAGAGCGGTGTAATAAGAGTTAGGGCCCTAAGTCTCTAACAAATTTTCAAGGTCACCTCAATTTAGGGCCCTGATTCAGGGTAGTGTAATAGCCGTTTACGGCTTAGACAATTTAAGAATTTTAACAATTTAAATGCGAAATTCCAATGTTTTAAGGCTTGTAGCTTTCAAAATATTAATTTATTTTCCATTTTGGCTGCCTACATGCCTAGTTTATGATAAAACGAATTGATATTAATTTTAAGCTTTGACTTTTGACCTTATACAGAGGAGTAATCACTTATGCGCGTTTCTACGGTAGAATCATCGACTAGGACGCCTTTAACATGCTTTACGAAGCACAGAGGGGTGTTGCATACCTACCTCGAAAACGATCATCCATTCATGACATCGGACAGTGATTACGTTGCTTAAACTCAGCAAATATCTCGTTCTGTTCGGCTACCAGTCTCCCCTCAAATACTTAATATCACAACGAAGATACCTATAAGACTATACCTAGACTCCAACACAATGAACAGAGACAACATCAAATAAAAAGAGCAGGAGCTAGTCAACCGTAAACATAATATTAAAAAACAAACGAACCGTGTTTAATTAGGACAGTAATTATAACGGTTTAATTATGTTACGTTTATTATACAGTAATTCATGGAAACAAGCAACTGTTTATCAATGAAATAAAATACCTACTTCGGTACAAATATTATTATGGGGAGCAGATGATATTTCTAAATGAAAACAATATTAACGGTTGGTTAGAACGGATGTTTGTTAGTCTACAACGGAAACACTGCTAATTAATAATAAGGTCATTCTTTTCTTTATTTTGATATCAGAGTAAATATTTAATAATTCGTTACCAGTACTTTAGCCAATATTTAAGCACATATTAGATTGCCTAGTTTCCATATTATTATTATTATACACAACGCTATCTGATCCAAAACAAGCTCTGCTTAGTTTCAGATCAGATGGCGTTGTGTGAGTTGCCCGAAGATATTATATTATAAGATATAACACGTTTAGTGTTTGTTTTTAGTTCATAAATTTAGATTTTATCGCGATAAAACTGGGCGATATCCTTTCCCGGGACTCAAACTATCTCAAATTTCATCTAAATCGGTTCAACAGTTTAAACGTAAAAAACGCAACAGACAGACAGACCAAGTTACTTTCACATTTGTAATATTAGTTTTGATATAAGAAGATAAACAGTTTTATGTAAGTATTAAAAATCTTATCTATACTAATATTATAAAGCGGAAGAGTTTGTTTGTTTGTTTGCTTTGTTTGTTTGTTTGTTTAAACGCGCTAATCTCAGGAACTATTACTGGTCCGATTTGTAAAATTCTTTTTTTGTTGGATAGCCCATTTATCGAGGAAGGCTATATAACATCGCGCTACGACTAATAGGAGCGGAGTAGCGACGTGAAATGTTGCAAAAACGGGGAAAATTTACGCATACGAAGTTGCGCGGGACAGCTAGTGAATTATTTAATCTATACTAATATTATAAACCTGAAGAGTTTGTTTGAACGCGGTAATCTCAAGAACTACTAATCCGAATTGAAAAAATATTTCACTGTTGGATAGCCCATTTATCGAGGAAGGCTATAAGGCTATATAACATCACGCTACGACTAACAGGAGCGGAGCAGCAATGATAAATGTTGCAAAATTGGGTAAAATTTACGCAGACGAAGTTGGGTGGGTATTAAAAGTTTGGATGTATGGATGGATGTTTGTTATTAAATCACGCCACAACGGGTAAAACGGATCTAGACGTAAATTGGAACAGAGATAGTCTGGAATAGCACATAGGCAGTATTATCAGTGCATCTCGTGACCAGAAGGCTGGCCTTTTCTTTGCACAGAGAATAAGCATTACCATACAACGTGGCAATACTGCCAGCCTTCTGGGCACTATACCGGTTGACATCGATGGGGAGGAATTCTTCGACGCCTAACTCTTTTTATGTTATCCTTTTTTTTTGTAGTTTACTAGGTAAGTAAATAATGTTAATAGTATGTAAATAGTTCGTTTGTAGGGTTATCTAGCTTGTATTTATTAACATAGTAATTTTCATTTTGCTAATTAATAAAAAATAGCTAAAGTCTTAAAAAACGTTTCCCAATGTTTTTGAATACCTACCTTATAATATTTGACTCGTGGAAGCTATTCCGAATTCAGAAAACTTTTTGATATGCTATTATAACCGAAACCGAAATCGAAGCTGTACGACTCGTGAATTGTTATTCACGAGTCGTACAGTTTCGGTTTAATCAGTTATCATGTCTCATTTATTATTCGACTACACTAGAAGGAGAGTGATAGTTTTCGAAAAATAGTAGGTATTATACCTGGAGGCCTAAAAAAGCCACATTCGAATAGCGATGTCGTTAATGGAAAAGTAAACACAAAATGTCTATGGAATTGAAATAGGTTATGTTGTAGTATTGATACTTTTATGATTAAGGTTTAAGACATTTATTTCTCTAAAAGAATACAATTTACTTGTAAAGAGTAACACAAATTAAACATAAACTTAGGTACTAAACAAAATGACATAGTAATAAACAAAAGTTAAAACCATCAATAATTTGTAAACAATTTCTTGCAACTTTGTGGGTAATACGAAATTTTTGCTATTGATTTTCATAATAGAAAGTCAATAGCAACTGATAAAGTTACGGTTCACAATAGTAATCAATTTTGTTAAATGTATGTTAATTAAGAATATTGTACTCACTAAATACAATATTAAGTATTTAAAGGTTGGTTAATCAAAAACAGAATATAGGTATAATTTGGTACGAAAATGGATAGTGTGCTAGAATCTAGAGAAATCTTTCAAGATGTGGTGTTTCAGGGTTTTTTCGTACAAAGTAAAAGACTGAATCTCTTTGATATCATTCGGCAATGTGTTATATAACTTTGCTTCTTCATATAATATGTTTTTCTTGCCGTAATTAGTTCGTGGCGGTCTTAAGCAAATGTTGTTTCCTCGCCTAGTTATACGCTTTTGTGTTTGGCCTTTTTTTGTAAATGTATGTTTCCATAAAGAAACTTATGTACTAATTGTTTATTTTTTTAATTTAATTATTTATTTGTCTCAAAACCAGGGCTCGGAAACCGGTTAAATTTCCAAACCGGTTTTGGTCATTGACCCCGAACCGAAATGAATTCAGGTTAAGGTTAAAACCGGTTTTTCACAAATTCCGATACTGTTCAGCGAAATAAACCGGTTAATTTGAGTTTCAAGGACATTAGTGAGTACGCGTATCTCTATTAATTTTTTGAACCGAGTGTTTCGTCTGTTTAGTCAACGTTCAGATTCACAGAGTATTTTGTATATGTTTACATTTGTATAGTTAAACATTTACGTTTGCGCACTGAATTATAAATGAAATAATAATTGAGTGAAATTGTGAATATCAGTACATTTCTTAACATACAAAAATGCTATAGATTCTTATCAACGAATGAAGTCTTACAGGATAGTCAACCGCTTTTTCTTGGTGTTGCCGAAAATATACTTTCTGATACAGATGATAGTAAGTAAACATACAGTGAAATAAAGTAAAACAATTGAATTAAATCTAAAAAGTAACATACTATCTATACTAATATTAAAAACCTGAAGAGTTTGTTTGTTTGAACGCGGCAATCTCAGGAACTACTACTTCGATTTTTTTTTTTATATAAGTATCTATTACAATACTTTATATATATTACAATCTAGCCTAAAGACTAATGAGTAATTTAATTATGACCTAAATTGCTATAAGGACTTAAACCTAAGAATGTGTCCAATAACACTCATCTTATTGTCTCTATTACATATGTGAAGTCACTTTGTTCATGTGTTCTTTTACGTTGCACTTACACTACATTTAATATGTCACTATTATATTACACTTATTCAAACGGCTTCAGCCGTTTCAATCTTCTTTTTAACTCAGTGGTATCAAGGAGCTGGATTACCTCGACGTTCACGTGTTGTTGAAGCCTGCTTTGATGTGCTTCAGCTATTTTTTGTATAACTGTCTCTATGTCATCCATTTTAAGGTCCCGGTGGAAATCACAGTTTCTTAAGTACCAAGGGGCGTTGACAATATTCTTGAGCACTTTGTTCTGGAATCTTTGTATTATTTGTCGATTGCTCTGAGCGGTACAGCCCCAAAGCTGTTTACATAAGTCTATACTGGCATTAACACCTGTTTATATAGCAGGACTTTGTTGTATACTGAGAGGGAAGAGTGTCTTCCCAGTAGCCAGTACTTCTTCTGGTAGCGTAGGGATAGCTCTTCTGTTTTTTTCTTGACATGTGCTTTCCAGCGTAGCTTTGCGTCAAGCGTCATACCGAGGTACTTAGCTTCGTTCAAGTAGGGTATTGGTTGGCCATTTATAAGCACCGGGCAGTATTGACCTTTTTTATTTGTGAAGTCAACGTGAACGGACTTACTCTCATTAAGTTTTATTCTCCATTTTGTCGTCCACTCTAAGACTTGGTTGATGGCTACTTGAACCTTTTCTACTGATTCGTTGTGGGTATTTCCTACTGCTATGATGGCTGTATCGTCAGCAAAGGTTGTAATAGCATTATTTTCGAGCTCTGGAATATCACGGGTGTATAAAAGGTGCAGGACCGGTCCTAGAACACTGCCTTATGGAATTCCAGCTTTTATTTCTTTATTTTTAGAACAAACATCCTCTTGGCGTGTTATACTAGAAATGTAAGATTCTAGGACAGTAGCAAATTGATCTGGTAACATTGTTTTCAGTTTATATAGCAAGCCTTCATGCCAGACTTTATCAAAAGCTTGTGCCACATTGAGTTCTATAACGTAAGGTAGGACGGCCCCCAGCCAGGTCCGACGACCTAAATAAGGTGGCTAGGATGGACTGGATGCGGAAGGCAGAGGACCGGCTGTTGTGGCAAAAATTAGGAGATGCCTATGTCCAACACTTGCGAGCTATGCCGGTAACTTTAGTTCTTTGTCGGATGACCTTATTGCGAGTTTTATCCTCCCAAGCATACGTCGTTCCATAGCCCGCTGCACAATTTTGTTTTTTTTTTGACTAACTCAACCGTAATAAATGACTTGGCACCGTAGGTCATAACAGGTAGGACGCACTGGTTACGTTGATCCTTCAGGCATTGCGGTTAAGGCGGAGTGAAAACTCGACGAAGTTTGCTAAACGCTACCCAACCCAATTGAATCCTTCTATCGACTTCTTGTTCGAAGTTGCTTTTACCAAACTGGAAACAAATCAAACTCACATTTAAGTTACCTACGGCCGAGACCCACACATCTAGAGGCTCCATTTAGGCTGTGCAGCATTTCGCTGAGCTGCTCCAGCGACTGCGCTACTACGACAATATGGTCGGCAAACCGAAGGTGTGAGATTTACTCACGGTTTATGTTTATGACCTATCCAGTCCAATCAAGTGTCTTGAAGATGTCTTCGAGAGCGTAGGTGAACAGTTTCGGGGATATGACGCTCTATTGAATTCGTCTTGCAGTCATGTATGGATGTGGTCCACGGTATTGAAGCCTTTTCGAAACCCAGCTTGTTCCGGGGGCTGGAACTCGTCGAGTTTTCTAGAGAGGCGGTTGGTGATCACTCTCGAGAACAACTTGTAGACGTGGCTCAGGTATGAGATAGGTCTGTAGTTCTTCAGCATGGGGTTATAATTTTTTTAAGAACAGACCACGCACTCCCGCCACACGCTTGTGTTAAGCCTTGGTGGATGACGGAGTTGAAGAGATTTGCTAGCTCTTTCAGGACTGGGTCCCACCTGCTCTGTAATGATTCTGTCATCACAGGGCACTTTGTCATTCTTAAGTTGCTCGAAAACTGCCCCGACCTCACCCTGATCGACATCCGATATGCCCTCGGTATAGTGGCACGTGAGTGGGGTTCTGTGATCATCGACGCTAAGTCCCATAGGTTAAGCCATCCGTGATGCATACATGTCCATAAAAACTCTCGATTTCCCCAAATATCTCCAGCCTTGAGGTTTTACCACTCGCTGTGTTTAGTATTGTCAGACAGGGTCTGCCTAGCTGCTGTGAGAAAACTTAAGTGCCTCTATTTCGATCGATCGCCGTCTCAATGTTGCGAGTGCTGTAGCGTAGGAGGTCAGGTCATGTCAGCTTCCTGATCTTCAGGCTCTCATATCTGACAAAGACATCTGCGTGTCTCGTCTTACCCTCATTAGTTCAAGAATCTCGAGTGAGAGTTCGGACTCCCTTTTTTTGCGTTTTCCGGGAAACAACTTCCGAGATACATCCTGTAGCGTTTTGACCAGTGTCGGTTTTCTCGTTTGTGTTTCCAGCGATGCGAAACGGTTTTGAAGCTCCCACTATAACTTTTCGGGGCATGAGGCTATCTGGGGGGCAGTAGGTCGGAGAATGGGCCTCATTATTTGGAATTTTTCGACCTTGAAGCTAATAATTAGAGACCCTCGAACCAATATGTGATCGCTGCCAGTATTGAGCCTGTTGATCACCGAGACGTCTCTAATTATTTGCAGCTTGTCCGTAATTATGAAATCTATCTAGTTTCTTATTACACCATCAGGGCTTTGCCATGTCTACTTTCTGTGAGGCTTCTTTTTAAAGAAAGAATTCAATAAGAAAAGCTCCGACGAACGTAGAAAATTAACGAGCATTTGGGCCATGTGATTTCTGCGCCCTACGCAGTTAGGTCCAATTTTCGTTTCGCCGCGTTTTTGTACTCCCACATTAGCATTGAAATCTCCCATAGCAACGTTGTAGTGAGCTTTTGTATCCTTTCATCATCGTCCACTTTAACGGATTCGTCTGTAGACGCAACAGTAGATGTATTAAATGATTCATGTCTCACAAAATTTTGTATTTAGTGATACGTATGTAAGTTCCGCTGGCCAAGTGTAATGTAGTGATCATGTAATACTTTTCGTAATTGGTTAGCACTTCTAAAGAAGTCCTAAGCTTATTAGTTCGTAAACTTTCACGATTTGTACACATTATGGAGTTTTATAAGCTGCGGGTCTTAATCGCGAATATATTCAATAATGAACTGATTGAACTACACGAACCACAGATCCTCTCCACTGACCGTCACTATTACTCCCGCATGGCGCGGGCAGAGGTTAAAATAAAAAAAACACGTCAATTTCAACCTAGAAGATGGATATCGTTTCTCAATATCGTAAAATCCCGCGATGATTAAGTGTACACACCGTCGAAACAAATATTACACGCCAGTGTGCAGATGTCGTTAGTGTTGTGTCTCGAAGTACCGACAGTTTCGTAATAGTGAGTGATAAAAATCAAGCGAGGGTAGTTTCCGGAACCCGCGCTTTACGGAGGCGTGCGTGGTGTTTACAACCTTTCATCAAACATTTCGATTTATTGGTCTCTTAATTTTAAGCGAACATAGATTAAATCTTATTTTATTTTCTTTTTCCCATGATGAATATACACACAAAATATAATTAACCTACACTAAATAACGGCCGCATGCTTGTAGATTTGCAGGGAACATGATTTAACACGACGCACGACGACGGTCTAACCCATACATGTGGGAAAGAAAAAGTACTAAGTTTCAATGACGTGAGGTCGAGACCGAACGACCGTGGCTTGCGTCACGAATCGTTTGTTTGAATTTAACCGGTTAATTCAGCTCACATTATCGGTTAGCATTACGCTCTCTGTTTTAACCGGTAATCAAAATTATTTCGTTTTCGTTTATGATTAATACCGGTATCTTGATTAACCGGTTTATCGACGGGCACAATTAAACCGGTTTTATTACCAATAATAACCGCTATTTATAAACCGGTTCCGAGCCCTGCTCAAAACAGTTACATAAAGTGGCATTAGTTTAGTTTCTTTGTAAATTTAATTACGATATTTTTTTCTCGATACTACTCATGAGTATAGTATCGATACTTTCCATTCGATACCGTGTCCCTACTTGTAGACGTTGGCGATTACAGCGACATGACATTCGATACAATTGAAACTTACGTTATTGATTGTTTGCTAAGCAACGCGAATGGCAATTTGTCATCAATTCTTTCTTATGACGTTATCATGTAAAAATATAGTCTATTAACCTACTTTACAGACAACTATTTTTAAGGTTCCGTAGCCAAAATGGCAAAACGGAACCCTTATTGTTTCGCCATGTCCGTCCGTCCATGGCGAAACGTCCATGGATACGCATATTGCTTACGCCGACAAAGTGAAAGAATAAAATCTTGAAAAAAAAATACTCTCCCCTATATGTAAAGTGGGGGAGTTATTTTTTTCCCCACCTAACCCATCGTATAGGGTATCGTTAGTTAGGTCTTTTAAAAACGTTTAGGGGTTGGAAAGACAATTTTTAGATTTAGGGATCCGTTTGTAAAATATTAAGCTTTAAAGTGCAAATTTTTGTTAGTAACTAGTGTCCCCCCCCCCCCTCCCTGCAGCTAAATAGGATTAACAAGTTTACGAATTCCATTGAAAAATATTGTTAAGTAAATATAACGTTGTAAGTATGAAGCAGAAATAACAAAAAAACCCACTTCTTAAGCCACATTATTGGGGGCTACGGAACCCTACATTGCGCGTGTTCCGACTTGCACTTGCCGGATTTTTTTCTTTATTTTGAGATTGCCCTCCGATACCTAAACATAAAAAAACCTATTCCGATTCCCGTCTGTTTTACCAGGGTATGGTATAATCAGTGTTCAATTTCATTAAATTCGTTCAGCCGTTTAAACAAAAAACAAAAATATCATTACGGTTGGAAGAACGGTAGCGGTAGGTGGGTTTTAGTAACTAAGTCCAAATCGTAAAAGTATATGGAAAATTTGATTATTTGCCAATTTATATACACAAGTATTAGTTGTGTATGTAGGTATGTATATACATACGTAAAGAAAACATCTGGTGCATGAGATACATTCTCTTCTAATGACGCATGTTCTACACCGAGTAGGTAGATCCATTCATTCATATCATTTTCACACGTAAATAGGTTTAAGGGAGTGTAGTACATAATTATAACAACAAAATATACTACAAGTAATAGGTACTAGGGGTCCGTTCCGGCTTCGCACGGAGCTTTTTCGTTTTCTTTTTCCTATGTAGGTATTATACGTAAAAACTGACAATGGACAAGTCCGAAATGTTTCCACAATCGAATAAATCGCAGTTCTTCATATACATCATCGAGTTAACAATCGACTTGCCCTCGCAAATAAACAATCGCAATGTAGTTCGATTCCTTCTTCCGAATAAGTTCATACGAAATAACGCGAGTCGATGGAACGACTGTGATTCTATTGATTGTGGAAACATCGAATCAATCGCTACAGAACTGTTTATTACCGAATGAATGACCACGAAAATTCAAATTGGTCCGATGTTTTAAAAGTTTGTAAAGTGGAAGTTATTTTTAAAACAAATACTAGGTTCTGGTATTGTGAATGCAGTGAGTGAAGTTAGTCCGATTAGTTAATGACGAACTAGTTAAGGTTTGACTAGAAATCATAGAGAACTATCGAGATGTTTAACATTTAAATCAATATACAAACACCGTGAAACGAGATGTATTTTTTTCACTTGTTACAGAATGCAATGATTATGAATTTAAGACAAAATTTGGAATAGAATGATTCTACATTTAATGCCAAGTTCGCCAATTGCCAATTTCTTTTCTCAGGCTTTACCCTTTAAAGCTGTGAGAAAAGAAATTGGCAATAAAAACTCATGGCCTCTTTTTAAATGCGAGTTTTTACAATATATTTGTATACATACAATTATGTCAGTAAGGTGCTGCAACCATAGTACGTAAAATAGGAATAATCAAGTTTTAAATGAATTAGCCTCCTATGGTGTGGATGGGAGCATCAACTTACAAAAATTACTGAAGAGGGTAAAGACAGCATGCGATTCGATTATTATAAGAAACACTACTTCATAAACAGATATATATGAACCACTAATTAAAAAGATAAGCCTATTACATGATCCTATATCATGACAAGGCCAACCAGTCACCCCAAGTAGCACCCGTTCATGAGTTTGAAGAATGGGTCAGACATCACCCCCTTCGCCATATTGGAGGGAAGGAAGACGACCCGACCCACACCGTTACCACAAGCAATGGCATTTTAGTGAGCATGACGATCCCTGACATTACATCTCATAAAAACGAAAATAATAATAATAACATTTATTCATAAAAGTATAGGTACAATGGCATATTAGGTACATTTAAAAATAATAAACGGCAAAGTTGTATATTTGCCTGAACTAGGTTGAAACCTGTGTTATCGCTAGTTACCGGTACTAACAATTTCAAATAACTAGGTACTCTGTGCATATGCAATGCAAACAACATTTTAATATTTAACACAAATACATTATTCGGCATATAAAATCTACGACTATGAATTTTACATTGTGGTTTTGTGTCCTCCTCTTTTTTATTTATTTTTGTAAATATATTGTATTATCTATACTAATATTATAAAGCGGAAGAGTTTGTTTGTTTGTTTGTTTGTTTAAACGCGCTAATCTCAGGAACTACTGGTCTGATTTGAAAAATTATTTTTTTGTTGGATAGCCCATTTATCGAGGAAAGCTATAGGCTATATAACATCGCGCTACGACTAATAGGAGCGGAGTAGCGACGTCAAATGTTGCAAAAACGGGGAAAATTTACGCATACGAAGTTGCGCGGGACAGCTAGTATATTATAAAGCTTAAGAGTTTGTTTGTTTGAACGCAGTAATCTCAGGGACTACTGGTCCGAATTGAAAAAATGTTTTTCTGTTGGGTAGCCCATTTATCGAGGAAGGCTATAGGCTATATAACAGCACGCTACGACCAATAGGAGCGGAGCAGCAATGAAAAATGTCGTAAAAACAAGGAAAATTTAGACGTGACTCCTACCATCAAGCTCGCGACTGACTCGTCTCATCATTCAGTTGATTACAAAAGACCAACGCTTATGTTCTATCCATCTTCCTGGACCCGGTACTATGCAATGAAGAAATTTCTGGTAAAATGTGGTGTCCAGAAAAACGAATGTTTTCAGGTTCCACTGTTTTTTTAACCTCTCTTGTCCATTGCAACTGAACCACAACGATATAGATCGTATATCTAACTCGCTTACACAAAGCACAAACGTAGATAGCAAAACAGAGATAGCGTACTTTCTATTTATTGTAGCGAAGTAAACCTATCGCAATCGCAAAGGCCGTTGGAAGGTTAATTGCTTTCAAGTTTGCATACGACTTGTGCCCCCAGAGACCTCGTTAACATATAAATTATACTTAATACCGCAATCTGAACAATGTAAATTTGATACCGATTGCCAATCAATATAAGGACGTACTGTTTACAGGGTTCAAGGCCCAAAAATATAAAAACAGAGCTGATTTTCTTGGTACCATCGTCTCGTAGCGTGACAAAGTAAAAACCACGTAAAACCAAGTAATAGTGGAGGTTGGGTAGATGATTCTATAGGTTTACTAGCTGACCCGCGCAACTTCGTCTGCGTAAACTTTCCCTTTTTTCTTTTTCCTTTCTTTTTTTTTACAACGTTTTTCATTGCTGCTCCGCTCCTATTGGTCGTAGCGTGATGTTATAACCTATATTTTGCCTCTATAAATGGGCTATCCAACAATAAAATATATTTTCAATGCGGCCCAGTAGTTCCTGAGATTATCGCGTTCAAACAAACAAACAAACTCTTAGGGGTATGAAAAATAGATGTTGGCCGATTCTCATAGATACCGGATAAGCACAAAAAATTTCATCAAAATCGGTCAAGCCGTTTCGGAGGAGTATGGCAACGAAAACTGTGACACGAGAATTTTATATATTAGATGTTGTTGTCACGTCAATTTTAAGCTGCACAGAGACGGTTTTAAACGATCTTCGTTCGTGCAACGTACACACATAGACACTGTTCTAATATTTTGACTGCCTCTGTGACACAGTGGGAGTGTATCCGACTGCTACGCAAGAGGTCGTGGGTTCGATCCCCACCCAGGATAAAACTTTGTGTGATGAGCACGATGGTTTATTCTGTGTTTGGGTGTAATTTATCTTTAATATGTATTTAGAAAAATATAAGTATGTTTATCAGTTGTCTGGTTTCCATAGTACAAGCTCTGCTTAGTTTGGGATCAGATAGCGTTGTGTGAGTTGTCCCAAGATATTAATAAGATATAGATATTAATATCAACCAACTGATGTCTCACCGCTGGAAACGGGTCTACCGAGTAGAACCAATTTATTATAGATCCTGGGGGTATTTGCTATAATTGCCAAGCTTGGCGATCGCTGTAAAAGTACGCAGAGGACGCTGCTGTCCGTCCTCCGGTGTGAAATCCCTTAGTCGCCTTGACGACATCCCCGGGAAAAGATGGGGTGGTACTATTGTTGAGCTGGTAACGTAACATCGTTCACGATAACGGAATCTCAAAACGGTTTCAAAACAAAATACAGTCGACCCGCGTTAATCCGACAAACGTTTTGCAGGACGTTGTCGGATTATAGAGTACTGCCACAGACTCCGAATCCAACAAATAAAACAATAAATACTTATTAATTGCAAAGCGTGAAAGAGAGAAAAAACTCGTGCAGCCTTTGACAGGTATTGTCTATAAAGTAGCGTTGACTACTCTCGAGAAAGATACAGTGCCACAGACCTCTATAATCCGGACATTTTTTGAAGGAGTGTACCTTGTAATCCGACAAATAACACATTAAAGGATTATACAGTGTCACAGACCTCTATAATCCGGACTTATTTTAAAGGAGTGTACCTTGTAATCCGACATATAACAAATTAAAGGACTATACAGTGTCACAGACCTCTATAATCCGGACTTATTTTAAAGGAGTGTACCTTGTAATCCGACATATAACAAATTAAAGGACTATACAGTGTCACAGACCTCTATAATCCGGGCTTATTTTGAAGGAGTGTACCTTGTAATCCGACAAATAACAAATTAAAGGACTATACAGTGTCACAGACCTCTATAATCCGGGCTTATTTTGAAGGAGTGTACCTTGTAATCCGACAAATAACAAATCTCATGCATGACAATGTACAGTGATAGGCATGCCGGATTACAAGGAGCTCCGGATTAGCCAGGGGCCGGATCACCGGGTTCTACTGTAGTCTGAGTTTTCATATCCGTGAGCGATGTCTATTCTGTGTGTGTTTCTCGAACGATGTGCATGAAACTTTCCTGGTGTCATATCGGTGTTTTTGGCTTTCCTTAGTATCATTGGTCATCGATTAGTAGCGTGTCTTGAGGCCAGGTAATAAATATATATTTTTAACAAATTTAGCTATGTGGCTAAGCCCTCTAGCTAAGTTCAAAGGCCGGTGCTAGGAGAGGGTACACGTCGGTAATATAATGGGTAGGATTCGAACCCGTGACCTTACGATTGCGAGTCCGATGCCTTAGCCATTAAGCTACTGCCGCTAAGTTAGGTGCGTGCGATGATTCTATATCGTCTTTCATCCTTTTGCCATGCTAATTATAAGTTGCACAGAGACTATATACTGTAGAAGCATAACGCAGAGAGTACAAACCCACAACCCCTTGTGAAGTCGTACATTCTTTGACGAAGTCGACGTAGTCATAACTATTTGTTAGTAGGTAGAGATTCTCTACTCGTCTTTTAGTAAGTCTCTTACTTGTCAATTAGTAAAAGGTAATTAAGACAAGTTAAATACCAGATTTTTAATTCATTACATTCTTCAAGTTCTTCAAAAAAAGATTCGAGTACATTCTGAAACGTTAAAAACGTACGTAAGCTACACCTTTTGAGTTTAATTCGTTGGTATGTAGGTAATGCGTAGCTATTGAAAGTTCTATTTAGAGATCGGATACTATTAACTTGTTTATAAAATCTAGTGATGCATACGGATACGTCGAGAATTGGTAGGTATGTACATTTTGAATGCTCGGCTTAGTCTGCACTCTGTAAATAGCATTCAGTACTTGGAAAAGTTAAGATTCTTGAGAAATCACGAGGAAAGTAGATTCCGAGCCAGTGACAAACTTTCCGATTGTCATTTACTAAAAATAATCGATTCCGAGAACCGTGGAATCGAGATGCTAATTTGGAAGCGACGACGATGCGTACTCACGCATGTTTGTGAATGAATTTAAAAATGGAAGACCTTTTTCTTTTGCTTATTTTCTTTTTTAAATTATTGTATTTTTTTATGAATGGTGCCGGTTTTAGCACCAAATTATTATGACCGTTTTAAAAATTTGTCACAAAGTTTTGTAATGATAAAAGTTGGCATGAAAACGTATGACGTATGAGTAAAATATTTCATTGAAGATTTTTACTACGTAATCGTCTATTAATGTCCTCGTAGTGGAATGATTTATGAGAAGTTATCAATAAGTCGAGACGATGGCATTTGATCGCTACCTCGCTCTATGAAACACAAAGGTTTTATGTTGGTTTCAAACTGTGTATAAGTATATAACCTAAGCATTAGGGGTGTAGCTTGCCTTAGACGGGCCCTGTATTAAAATTTGTTGGGGGTCAGGTGCCCATGCCCAAATTTCCAAGCGGTCAACAGTGTCGGATCGAAGATTATTTCGAGGCGAGGCGAAAACTTGACGATAGCGTTCTTCGGGGGAGGGGCGAATTTCGTTTAATTTTACCTTTTTTTTTATTTTCTTATTTGTTTTTTTTTATTAAAAAGATAACTAGCAATGTGGATTGAGTCTCACATTACTAGCAATCTTGTTAACCCCTCCAGCTAAGCTTGTGAGTACCTACCGCGAGCGCAAAGGGGGTTGCAAATCACCCGATTTGGCAACCTTGATAGCGTTTGCTGCTCCACATAGCGGTTTGTACCACTTTAAGATCCAATTTGGCGCGGGCCCTGCTTACGTCCCTATCGCTGGCATGGGGGAGAATTGCATTTCCTAACAAACATTCAGGGCCCTTGGGGCCCCATATCATTGGTACCTACGGCTTATATAGCGGTAGCTATGCCCCTGCTACATTAAAAATGAAATTATTAAATTTAAAATAACCACTCCATGTAGTCGTAGCGAATTGATTAACTGTATTTTCCTGTACAAGGTCTTAAACGGTATTGTTGACTGTCTGGGGCTCTTGAGCAAAGTGAGCTATCATGTACTAGCTAGGTATCCACGGAACTGGACATTATCACGTAAAATTTATCGTCCGTAAACCGACTTTACAGATAACCATTTTTGGGGTTCCGTAGCCAAAATGGAAAAACGGAACCCTTATAGTTTCGCCATGTCCGTCCGTCCATCCATCCGTTTTTTCTCACCTTCCCCATCGTGTGGTGTATCATTAAATAGGTAGGAAAAACGTTTAGGGGCTAGGAAGACGATTTTTAGATTTAGGGATCCGTTTGTAAAATATTAAGTTTTAAAGTTCAAGTTTTTGTTAGAGTCAAGTGTACCCCCCTCCCTTCCAGCTAAAAGTAAATGTTGGGTAAGTGAAAAAAATCACAGTAGTAGTATATACAGTGAAATTAAAAGGAAAACTATCACAGCTAAGATGGGTTTACAACTTTACGAGTAACAGCTGATCAAATGAAAAATAACAAAATTTTCGAACAAATTCCATTTGGAAATATTATTAAGTAGATATAACGTTGGAAGTATGAAACAAAAACAACAGAAAACCCACTTCTCACATTATTCGGACCTATCCGAAGGATTTAATGGTGACTTTTTAGGGTTCCGTAGTCCCCACCCCTAGGTGGGGACTACGGAACCCTATATTGTGCGTGGCCCGACACTTGCCCGGTTTGAGTTAGTAGTTTAGTTTAAGGTGTTTATTTTCTGTAAGTGCTGTATTTACTAATAATTGTTTAATACAATTTGACACGGGAATAAACGCGTTTAATCTAGGTAAAGTTATTTACCTTATGCTTGACGTTTCGATCGGGTTACACCGACCGTGGTCACAAGCTGACTGGGGGGGCAGGGCGGGCGTCACGACTCCGTGTGTGAGGCGGACGTTTCTTCATCCACCCTCACATTTTCTTGTTTCTTCCAAGTACCCGCGCACACAACACTAACCGTGTCCCTATTCTGTAAGTCGACCGACGGGTGCCTATTCTGATAACTACACGATTGCGAACTAAAACGAGGTGGTGTTAATTTAATCACTGGATTCCACGTCGGAGATAGTTTAAATCCATCTTCTCGATTGAAATTTTTGTATTTTTTTAATTTCAATCGCTTCTCGCACTACTCTGGAGTAAAAGTGGCGATCGGTGGAGAGGACTTCCGTGCGGTGAAATTCGACACTTGCAATCCGTTATGGTTTCACTGACGAACAGAGCCTACGACCTGTGTGACCCTGAGCATCTAAAGCAAGAGCTTGAACATGTTCAGGAGGTGCTGAAATACAACGGATACCAGGTGGATCGACGCCTAAAGCGACCGACAAAGAAATGTAGACATCCGGAAGTAAGTAGACAGCCAGCCTACCTTCCATTTGTTAAAGGCGTGACGGACAAGATCGGCGCGGTATTGCGCAAGTACTGCATACCGACTGTCTTTGCGCCGGGAACAAAAATTACCACCATCGTGGGCACACCGAAGGATGTCTTGACATTACAAACACCAGGGGTCTACAAAATAAATTGCAGCTGCGGGAGTTCATACATAGGCCAAACGAAGCGGTCCATTGCTGAACGGGTCAAAGAACATATTGCAGCTGTTAAGAACAGACAAACTAACAAGTCCGCGATTGCCGAACATATATTACAAACGGACACTAATCACTGGATCGAATTTCACCGCACGGAAGTCCTCTCCACCGATCGCCACTTTTACTCCAGAGTAGTGCGAGAAGCGATTGAAATTAAAAAATACAAAAATTTCAATCGAGAAGATGGATTTAAACTATCTCCGACGTGGAATCCAGTGATTAAATTAACACCACCTCGTTTTAGTTCGCAATCGTGTAGTTATCAGAATAGGCACCCGTCGGTCGACTTACAGAATAGGGACACGGTTAGTGTTGTGTGCGCGGGTACTTGGAAGAAACAAGAAAATGTGAGGGTGGATGAAGAAACGTCCGCCTCACACACGGAGTCGTGACGCCCGCCCTGCCCCCCCAGTCAGCTTGTGACCACGGTCGGTGTAACCCGATCGAAACGTCAAGCATAAGGTAAATAACTTTACCTAGATTAAACGCGTTTATTCCCGTGTCAAATTGTATTTATAATGCAACGCGTAAGTTTAAAAGTTATAATAATTGTTTGTTAGACATATTATGTTTGTAATTTGCACCATTTTATTAATATTATTATTTTGTTTTAAAATGTAAACAAATGTTGGCAAATCTATGTAAAAAAAATATATACTATGTAACGTTACATTGCGTTATGTAATAGTAAACATCATAATTTTATTAACAACTAAGGAGAGAAAGGGATAGCTATCCTCATAATTTTAATTACAGAAAGTGTGAAACAGACAAAGTATCGTATTAATGGCGTAATTACTACAATTTATGATAAAGAGTAAGAGAGACGACGCGTTTTACAGAGTTTACTCTTGGTAATAACGTCCGTTTTGCTTTTAGTATCGTTGTTAATACTATATACATTTTTACAAGAATGTAGTTAACCTCAATGTCATTGGCATAATGTACTGTGACGTAGGAGATATTTTGAGATAATTTTTGAGTCTGCTACAGCAAATAATTAGTGTCTGTAGTAATCCTTTGCAAATAATGTTGAACATTATCATTAAGGTATTATGAGAATATATATAGTATAATACTCGTTGACACGTCCTCACGTAGACTGTATATGTAATATATACAGTCTACCCGTGACCACGGCCGTTGCAATACGGTCGAAACGTCGGGCAATAAACAAGTTATTTTGTTTACAAGTTTTTTGCCCCGGTAGGTGGTTCGATTCCGGTCACAGTTTGGAAGTCTCGGGTTCGATTCCTGGATCTGGACTTAAAATTTTTTTATCTTACATAAATGAAATTATTGTAACAATAATAAATAGTTTTTTTTATTTTTAAGAAGATTCAAAAAATAATAATGTAATTATAAAATAATTGGATGAAATATTAGTAAGTACTTATAGGTCGCATGATACGGCTAATGAAAGGTATACTTATAATTTATTATGCCTTTAATTCATCTGACGACGGCGAAGCGACGTTTCCATTAAATCGTGGTCACGGGTCGACTAATTAATTCTATCGATTTATTAGTCAGTATCGATGCCATGATGAAAATATATATTTTACGGGTCTTATTCGCGTGATCGGTAGACAACCCGTGACCACGGCCGTTCGAAACGTCGGGCAATAAACAAGGTATTTTACCTTAAATTATTCACGCGATTAAGACCCGTAATATATATATTTTCATAATGTGTGCAAATCGCGAAAGTTTATCAACATCGATGCCATGAGTCACTCAAAAACAACACTACAAATAAAACAACAACACAAAACAATCGTTTCATTAGCTTCATCTCGCCAGATTCCTGTGACGTCATTGTCGATGACGCGTCTTATGTGGGTGAATGTTTGCATGCGTGGGTGTAGAATTCCGACGGTAACACGACAGTAAAATTTTTATTATTTTCCAATATTCAGCGTGGTGAAAATAGATTGGCTGCATAGAATGTTTTTTTTTTTAAGTTTTTTTTTTAAGTAATTATCTACATCTGTTCTCTTTTGTGTGTCTTGTTGTGAGTTTTCGTTTTTATTATCAGTTGCTCAGTTATATATCTGTACGTTTTTCTCCTTGATACCGAAACCACTTTACATAAATAGATAGGTATTGATTTAGATTTTATTGATTTAATTTCACTATATATATACTTCTACCGTAAAATTTTCCACATACCCAATATCAAGCATTTAGCTGACAGGGGGGGGAGGGCACTGAACTCCAATAAAAATTTACACTTTAAAGCTTAATATTTCTCAAACGGATCCGTAAATCTAAAAATGATCTTTGCAACCCCGAAACGTCTCTATAATACCTATTTAATGATAACCCACACGATGGGGTACGTAAAAAAAAACATATCCCACTTTACTTATAGGAGAGGTGTAGTGAAATGAAAGTGTAGGTTTAAGATAGGACTACATATATTTACAAGAGCTTAAAAGTTACTTAAAATTAAAGGTACATTTAGAACCGATGCTGGCGGAGATGCAGTGCTGGTAGGTAGAGGTACGGCGTCCAGGCGGAGATGCGGCGCTGGTAGGTCAAGATGCGGCGCTCGTAGGTAGAGGCGCGGCACCGATAGGTAGAGGCGCGGCGCCGGTATGTAGGGGCGCGGCGCCGGTAGGTAGAGGCGCGGCGCCGGTAGGTAGAGGCACGGCGCCGGTAAGTAGTAGAGGCGCGACGTCGGCAGGTAGAGGTGCGACGCGTCGTAGAGGTGCGGCCCAGTATATAAGAGAGGCGGCCCGGTAGGTAGAGAGGCGACGCCGGTAGGTAGAGAGGCGACGCCGGTAGGTAGAAAGGCGACGCCGGTAGGTAGAAAGGCGACGCCGGTAGGTAGAAAGGCGGCGCCGGTAGGAATGGTCTCTTTCTCTTAATTTCCCACTCCTTCTCTTTTAGAGAGCTCGTTCTTCACTCCTTCTCTTTTAGAGAGCTGGTTCTTCACTCCTTCTCTTTCAGAGAGCTGGTTCTTCCCTGACTCTTCTTCGGTTTTGTATTCATAAAGAAAACTCTCTAGAAGCAATTTAAAATTTTAAAGCTTAACTTATTTTTAATTTAGGATTTACGCACAGCCAGTTTCACAATTTAGTACATACTTTACGAATAACTCTATGCTTATCTTGTTGTCATAGCAACCATAGAAAATATTTGTCGACATGACAGATTTGATTTATGAAAAATAATGTTTACAATTAATTTTAATATTTATAAGAGATATATTATAAATGGCGAAATACAACAATGGGAAATATACGGAAATGCTACGAAATAACCCTACAAGGACATATATATATATATATATACGAGGTAAGAATTATCACTACAGAGGGTACCCTCAAAAAATATAATTTTCAAGATTTTATTCTCTCACTTTGTCGGCGTAAGTAATATGCACTTCTAGCACTAATAGTCAGTGAGCTAAGCTGCGGAAGGACATGGCGAAACTATAAGGGTTCCCTCCGTTATGCCATTTTGGCTACGGAACCCTAAAAAGCAGACCTGCTTGATAATGAACTAATAATGAATATTTAAACACTATTATACCTACTCAGATTTTAAAACCGTTAATTTTTGTTTTCTTTTTAAGAAAAAGATCACTAACAATGTGGAAATGGACCCATATTACTAGCAATCTTATTGACTGCCTATTTATTATATGACTGCCTCTGTGGCGCGGTGGGAGTGTATCCGACTGCTACGCAAGAAGTCGTGTGTTCGATTCCCACACGGGACACCCCTTTGTGTGATCCACAAGTTGTTGTTCCGAGTCTGGTTGTACTTTGTGTCTGTGACTTGTATGTTTGTAAAGTCCCCCGCGACATAGGGCTTGTAGCCTATTGAGGGAGTCGTCTTTAAAAAAAAAATATTAACCCCTGGAGGGGTTAATATTTTTTTTTTAAAGACGACGATAAGCTTAAAGACTTGTATTAGGATATGGTTCACGTCAATTATACAACAACATTGCGTCCGGGCATTGCCACTGGGCGGGCCGCCGACGACGGTATAACAAATTCCGGCGGCCCGTTCGCGAAGGTGGCGAGCGATACACGGCGGGTTTTTTAGTGGGTGCAAACCCCACACTACCTCCACCGTCTTCCCCGGACGGTGGGGGTGTTCGTCAGGATTTTTTCCCGCCAGACCAAAAAAAAAAGAAAAAAAAAGAAAAAAGGATATGGTTCACGTCGGTCGTTTAGTCCGATGCCTTAAGCTAGCACCGCTTCTCATCACATAAATGCATTTTGCATCAACATCTTAATATACTTTCTTGTTTATTATGAATTTCATAAAGGCTGTATTATGTTTCCTTTGCCATTAATTATAAAATAGAATACGCTGCACCGGCTGAAGCTGCACGCCGGTCTTGAATTTAGCTTTTTTAATAAAATTTAAAATAGAACAAGAATGGGTTTATCTTTCATAGAGATTAAATAAATCTTGCTTCTCTGGTAAACATTCTGTTTGAAACAATATAGAAATAAATCCATAAGCCTTTTACAATTATTGCTTACAAACAAGCAATATATAACCCTATTACCCCTGTATATTGAGAACCATTAATAAAAACACCACCAGCCGTGAAGGAAGATATCATAAATTTTAGCGCCATTTTCTCGCTTAGGCCAAGCACTCACTGTGGAAAATTGTCCGCGAGATTTCTTGTATCTACTTTTTGAACATGGAATCACCTGTATGCTTGTGATTTCATTTAAAATTTAAAATACAAGTGATATTTTGCACAAAAACGTGCGCCGAATTTCATTTATGCGAATAATTTGTGCGGAATGGAGTTGTTTCTCATTCATTGCACTTGAAAATAAAATTTGAGTGGCAATTTAATTTGGAAGAGATGTTTTTTTTTCCTATCCTGTTATGGACTCTATTTAAAGGCAAAAACAATACTTCATGAGTGATTTGTTGAGTCGGCAGAACATTGAGCTCGTTTGCATACTTACTGTAACAAATTATTGCAAGTCCTGAATGCTGTATGATTGAAAAAGGTTTAAGTAGCCTCAGTTGTACATATTTGCTAAATTAAGTATTGGTAACGGTGATTCCATTAATTAATAATGTTGGTGATACTATTAATTAATGGAATCACAGGGCAAAGAAATCTCATAAGTGCGTGAGCCTCTTTTATTTGATAGACAGGTGACTGTCTTATATAAATATTACGTCTTAACAGCTACTCCTCATAGAATATGCGTTCACTAAACGTCATAAAATACTTTTTGTTCTTTATGTTGAAATAGTTATAACAGCAAGTGTTAGGTATATTAAAAATTCGATGATTCGACGATTATCAGAGATAAAGGATGGATTTTTTTTTTCTTAAAAAAGATAACTAGCAATGTGGGATTGAGTCCCACATTACTAGCAATCTTGTTAGCCCCTCCAGCTAAGCTCAAAGGCTTGTGTTAGGAGTGGGTTCACGTCGGTAGTATAATGGATAGGATTCGAACCCGCGACCTCGCGATTGCGAGACCGATGCCTTAGCCATTAAGCTACTGCCGCTTTTATCGATCTCTATTATGCGGTGGCACAAGGATTATGTCCGTAGGCTTATAGCAATGCATTATCTATTATCACTACTATTAAAGCGTAATGAAATCAACAAGAATAAAAATGGCGAGTTGGCGAAATTTTTCAGTGCAGCCTAAGCTTTATCCAGACCGCGGAACTCGCGCGATTGGTGTTCTGTCAAATATAAACCGGTTTCCTATCGGTCACTACATAAAAATAAAACTACATTCTGTGAAATATTATGCGGGAGTTGCCAATATTTGTAAACAGATTTCTGTAAGTTATTGTGGAAAAATACTGTGGGTGGAGCCAAACGTTATATTATTTTTGTTCTATACTAGTATTTTCATGTATGGAAAACCTACCAGCTTCTGAAAAAAACATTGAAATGTGGTCTTCCTGGGTCTAAGGAGATAGGTTGATGACTGTTTGGAAGGCGAAGCTTCGCTGCCGGTCAAATGGCGAACTGAAGTGACTGTCTCTATGACACGGTTGGAGTGTGTACGACGGCTTTAAAAAACCGGCTGTACTAGTCTGATATCGCTGAGCATTTGTTGGAATAAGAACCAAACCACTGTATAGAATTGCATAAGCCACAGGTACTTTCCACCAATCGCCACTATTATTCCAGGATAGTGCATGAGGCGGTTGAGATCAAGAAGTAGAAGAATTTCAACCGAGAATACCACATACCGGCTCTCACCATCTTGGAACCCCTATCAACAAATGCAATTGTCGCAGTACAGACATCGAGCCCCAGTGTAAAGACGTAGTAAGTGTAGAAGTACCCACAGTACAAATTATCAAAATTATCAGGACCAGGCGAGGGTAGTTAAAAGCCCCGCATCTCACGGAGACATTGCTAAGCTGCCATTAGTCTACCCGTGACCCCGATCGGTGCAATTCGATCGTAACCTCGGGTAAATAAAAGGCCTTTAAATATTTTACGCGATTAAGTCTCGGTAATGTTCTAATATGTGTAAACATCGCGAAAGTTAAAAAAAAAAGGAACAACTATAACGCAAGAGATTCGAGTCCCACGCGGGACATCACTTTATGTGGTCCACAAATTATTGTTCCCAATCTGGGTGTAATTTGTGTCCCTAAATTGAATGTTTGTAAAGTCTTGTAAGGGCTTGTACCCTTCTACGGGAAAGCGTACTCATTTAATTTGTGTATTTCTTACTAAAAAAATCTTACTAAAAAGTATTTATCTAAACTATTATCTATAGCCAAAGCCTCTATTAGGTACAAAGAGTCTCTGAGTTAACCTGCGGACAGACGGACACTGTGAAATTATAAGGGTTCCTTGTTTACAAGGGAAACTATAAGGGTTCCTTGTTTACAAGGGAACCCTAAAACGAAATAAAATTTTACATAGTTAAACAGACAAATGATTATTTAACCACAAATGACGACTCTTAAAATATACTGAAAAAAATAATGAACATAAATTAGTATTTAAAATTATCCAAATAAATAGTAACAGTTAGGTACGTAGTTTGTGATCAAAAATCAGCACGTCTTTTTAGGGTTCCGTAGCCAAAATGGTTAAACGGAACTCTTAAAGTTTCGCTCTGTCCGACTCTCTGTCTGTCTGTCTGTCCCCACTTTACCCTCAGATACCCTTAAAGCTGAAAGCTGTAATTTGTCATGGATACACTAATTAGTTACGCTGACAAAGTGGTAGAATAAAATCTTTAAAAAAAATCCCGTACAAGTATCCCGAAAAGTGGGGGTCTGATTTTTTTCTCAGCTACCTCATTGTAATGAGGTGTTGATAGGTTTTTTTAAAATATTTAGGGGTTGTGAAAAACATTTTTCGGTTTAGGAATCCATTTGTGAAATATTAAGGCTTAAAGTAAACATTTTATATTAGAGGCAAGTGCACCCCTTTCCCTTGCCAGCTAAATGTTTGTTTATGGAGATGTAAGAAAAGTTAGGGTTGTAGTATATATAATGAAATTAAAAGGAAAACTATCACAGCTAAATAGGCAAAATAGTAACAAAATATTTATTATACCAATAATATAACATTGTCAGTAGTATAAAACAAAAACAACAGAAAACCGACTTCTTATACTGCATTATTGTGCTGGGTAGCTACGGAACCCTACATTGTGCATGGCCGGACATGCACTTGCCCACTTTTTCATACAGGGGGTCTAGACAAAGTCAAGTCGATAATGGAAAAGAATTATTGTATAGAATTTGACGTTTGCGGCCGTTAGACCATAGACATTTTTTTATTTTTTTGCGAACGATTAGTACGGCGCGGCGGTAATTCGAATACGCCACGGAACGAATGTATATCTTGTCTAACCCCCCTTATCTCTACAGAGAGCATCGTTTTGACATTTCATTAAAAGAGATTAAAAAAAACTTAATGAATATTATTCCACAATTTAGCGTAGATATTTATGAATTAAAGGGTTTGCAGCTACAAAAAGTTAACATTTTTAGGCCAAACAGAGTAAACAACCCTTTCTTGGGAAAAACAACGGGTTTCACTCCGGGGGTGCCGGCAGAAGTGAAAACTTGAACATTAACGTTGTGCATTTTTAAATATTTTGGAATGGTTAGCTTCTTTTTTATCAGTATAAAAGTACCTACTATGATTTATGTACTTAAATACAATATTCATCTATTGCGCTATCGTACACAAACATGACAATTTAAAAAAGGACAATGACAACGACTTAAATCAAAAATATTAAAAAATATATCACAAATTAAAAAACAAAAATCTAAAAATTAAAAAATGACATGACAACAATCGAAATATTAAATAGACAAAAAAAAGGAAAAAATAATTGGACACGAGTCGGGGTCTTCTGGTTTCTAGACCGATTTCCCACCTGAGCTTTAACACTGTAGATTGCGGCGAAATTTACCTTCGTATTCTAAGAATCTTATGGTCACGTGATCCTGACGCGAGTATAACATTTTATACCCATACCAAAAAAAGTGCACATCGCTGCTAAAGAAGTTTTCACATCAAAAAAAAATCTTTCGTTTGGTTCAACAAGGAGTTATTTCCCGCTGATAATATTCTCAAGGTACCCTTTAGAATGAGTTAGCTGTATCATTCGCTTGGTGCAACATCGAGTTCACTCAATGTTGTTGTTGTTGTAACTATAAAATTAAACTAAAATAATAAAAATGGAGTTAAATCTTTGTTCCTGCGACCCTTCAATTTACTATTTAAAGTCAATATCAAAATAAATTATGTTTTAAGTAAAAAGGTGTAGATAGGTTACATAAACAACATTCGATCTTTAAAAACGGCACTACAACTAATGCACACATAGATAACCTATATATTGCAATGTCACACTATTATAAAAAAGTCGTAAATAAGAAAGCATGATTTAATCACGAGCGAAAAAGAGAAAAATGTAATCAGCTGCTTTCATCTGTTGATGCCGGCTATGCGACACTGACATAAAAACTAAGTTAATTGTATAGATTTTAAGGTGCTGCTTTCTAAACACTTGTAACTTAACACACCTTTTCACATAATGATCAAAATGATTCGACGATCCTGAGCTATAATGTCATGCCATTAAATGACATATCCGCATCAGTACCGAATATACCATTATGACGTCACTTAAAAGACACTGATTTGACTTGACAGTCATCCAGCCTATTCTATTTACACGATGTGCTTTTTAAAGTGGGTTATTTCCTTTTCCTTTGCTCTTTCATCATAATATAACAAAGATGATATGAATTTATAGTACAACTGTAGGCAATCGAAGCGATAAATGAACGCCTACAAAATGCTTTTAATCTTTATTTTCTGCTCACTCATGAAATCCTACACCCTTAGCGAGAACATTTCCTCAATAATTGTAATAAAAATATTTAAAACAGGACGAGAGACAACAAATTGTTCATTCTTATGTGAGGAGGAAATACAAAAGAATATCCATTTTGGTCGACGTCTCGTTGAATGAATGATAGATCGAATGAATGAAAGATCGAATGAATGAGTAAACGGTTGATTGCGTCATCATACTCGTTATTGAATGAAATGCTTGAGTTCACTCAAGGGCGGAGGTTGTTTTAGAAATAAATCATATTGAGTAACATGTCAAAGGCTGAAACAGATTTCAGGATAAGATTTATAAAGCAATCAATTAGATCGCGTTGTATTATTTTCGTTAAATATTTAGCTATAATTGGTTGCTGAGCTTTGACGCAGAGCTCAAATTAAAAGATGACGTTAATTTCATTCGAAAACATTCCATTTGTGTGTTGAGTTTTTTTTTCTGTGTATAGAAGTATAAATAACTAGCTGTCCCGCGCAACTTCGTATGCGTAAATTTTCCCCGTTTTTGCAACATTTCTCGTTGCTGCTCCGCTCCTATTAGTCGTAGCGCGATTTATATAGCCTATAGCCTTCCTCGATAAATGGGCTATCCTACAAAAAAAGTATTATTAAAATCGGTCCAATACTTTTTGAGTTTATTCGTTACATACAAAAATACAAATCTTTCCTCTTTATAATATTAGTGTAGATAGTTACTACGTACCAACAGCGTACCTAGTATTAGTAAAGATAATATGTTTAACTTTAAAAAAATATCGGACAAGTTTAAGTCGGACTCGCCCACCAAGGGTTCCGTACAAATAATAAATATATAGTTCAGGAATCGATAGATCAGGTAGATACTCTGTGGCGCGGTGGGAGTGTATCCGACTGCTATGAAACTTTGTGTGATGAGCACGATGGTTTATTATGTGTCTGAGTGTAATTTATAAGTAGTAAATATATAAGTATGTTTATCAGTTGTCTGGTTGCCATAGTACAAGCTCTGCTTAGTTTGGGATCAGATGACGTTGTGTGAGTTGTCCCAAGATATTATTATTATACTATGAATGTATGAGGAATGTATGGGGCAATAAGGACATCCTTTAATTTTCAACTTTTTTTAATTATTTGGGATTTTTTCTATATTTCTGCTGTATGGAAATTTCGTGATTCTAGGTCAACGGGAACTACCATATTTTCTTTCGACTCAAAACAAATGGGTTTTTCATGTTGACCTAGAATTGTCAATTTTGGTTAAAAGCAAGGTATTGCATTTCACGTTTCGCTAAAATCTAAATTTGCCTATATCTTTTTATCGGATTGAGTCTTGATTTTTATAGGTACACCAATAGGAATTAAAGACCTATATCTATACTAATATTATAAAGCGGAAGAGTTTGTTTGTTTGATTGTTTGTTTGTTTGTTTAAACGCGCTAATCTCAGGATCTACTGGTCCGATTTGAAAAATTTCTTTTTTTGTTGGATAGCCCATTAATCGAGGAAGGCTATAGGCTATATAACATCGGTACGACTAATAGGAGCGGAGAAGCGACGAGAAATGTTTCAAAAACGGGGAGAAATTACGCATACGAAGTTGCGCGGGACAGCTAGTGACCTATAAAGTATAAATTTCAATCTTGATTTTTATACACCTAATAGGGATTATAGACCTATATGACCTATAGAGTATAAATTTCAACTTAATAGGTCCATCATTTCTGGAGAAAATCGGTGGTGACACACAGACAGACAGACGGACGGGAGAGTGATCTTATAAATTTCTATTTTTATTAAATTTTTATTTAAAATGTTGTCCTTGTTTATGGGTTAAGTTACCTGAAATAAACGCATTTTATTTTATTCTTTTTATTTATTATTTATTCTAAAGATTTAATTTTTTACTTTTTGAGGCACAGAACCCTAAAAACATCAAAACGAAATCGTAAGACCGTTGCCATTTATGAAATAGGCACTTAGTATATATTATAATATTTCTAGTACTTAATTTGGAGAATAAATACTAGACACTCATTTTCAATGTAATATCCTAAGTAATTAACAGAAAGAACTTCAAAATTTACTTTAAAAGGACATCAAATGAATTTTTAAACCAACTGAACAAGCAAGATAAAGACATCGTATCAAAATCTTGTCATTTTATCTTATTTACTAACGACAAGGAGCTTATCTAAAGCCGAGTCTTTGTAAAAACTACAGTACATAATCCCTGCGAACAAAAAAGTACTACAATAGATCCGGGGTACAAAATGGAAGCCACCTTTTATCCAATTCCGTTCATTGTGTCCGAAGCCATAGGATAATCTCCCGCAGGAGTGGTTGCCCAGACCTACCCATCGACTTTGGCAATTATTTTAGGTTACCAATATCTTGCTTTATTAAAGACTAACTAACACACACACACACACACAATGAACAATAGCTATGGAAGAGCGTAGTCACCTGTCACAGGCATTTTTTGCTTACTAGGTGACTTCGATCACAGTTCATTGTGTGTGTATGTAAAGTTTTTATGAATAAAATTTATTATTATTATTATTATTAAGAAAAAAAACTGACCCGCGCAACTTTGTTTGCGTAAAATTCCGCCGTTTTTGCAACATTTTTCATTGCTGCTCCGCTCGCTATTAGTTGTAGTGAGATGTTATATAGCCTAAAGCCTTTTTCGATAAATGGGCTATCCAACAGTATTTTTTTTTTAATTCGGACCAGTATTTGCTGAAAATATCGCGTTCAAACAAAGAAATAAACAAACAAACTCTTTAGCTTCATGATATTAGTATAGACTAGCTGCCTGCCCCGACTTCGCACGGGTCTTATATCGTAGTTATTTACACCTTGAGTTAATTATTGCAATTTTCAATTTTGACAGCGAAATATAACTTATAGTACTTGCCAATAATGTAGCTTTCTAATGGTGAAAGAATTTTTCAAATCGGTCCAGTAGTTTCGGAGCCAATTCAATGCAAACAAATAATCAAATATTTCCTCTTTAAAATATTAAGTACTAGTGGACGCCTTGCGGTTTCACCCGCGTAGTTTCCGATCCTGTGTAAATACATGGATAAAAAGTAGCCTATGTCACCCGGGGATAGTGTAGCTTCCTAATGGTGAAAGAATTTTTGAGATCTGTCTAGTACTTTTTGAGTTTATTCATTACAAACACATACACAAACAAAAATACAAAATTACAAATATTTCCTCTTTATAATATTAGTACAGATAAATGTTGACAAGGCTTAGATCTTGTGATAGTGATCCTGAATGCTTAGCCAGAGAAGTATTTTGATCAATTACCACTCAGTAAGAAGCACGACTGTTGACAAATGACGATCAGATGACCTTGTGTGAGTAGAAGATTGGACATTATCTTCAGCACTGTATTGCCCACCCTGGGTATATGCCTCTCCAATATATTTCCACTCGGCACTGCTGCTGTCATGCTACATCGTGGGATCCTCTGGCTGGTGTTATACTTGCACTTCGTTTGGCCTCACGGGGTGGGACATATATACGAGTACATTGTCATAAATGTGTTAAGAAAGTTTGGATAATAGTTACTTTAGTATACTTATTAAAAAAAAAATGTGCGGCACTCGGGGACAGGGGATATTTTTTATCAACTTATGCAATTTTTTTTTTTAATTAAACCGCACATTAACGCTTGTAAAATCTACCATTTGGATTATTTAAGAATTTAATATACCCAAAGATAAATCTAAAATGACGTATCATTTCTTAAAATTGGTTGAGCCTTTAACGAGTTATAAGTGAGCATTGAAAGGATACATACAAACATACTTACATACATACATACGCGTCAAACATATAACAAAATACTGAATTCAGATTGGTCTCGAAACAAGCTTCTAAATAAATTACTAATAGTTTAAAATTAACTATGTATCAGAGTAATTGCAAACTCGTCTCATTAAAAAATGACGCGTAACATTTGAAATCTCGCGATTAATCTTAAATCATCTATCTCTAGACTAAAAGCGTACTTAGCTAATTAAAACCTCGTCGGTTGGAGCAAAACAGAAAAGTTGCTAGTTTACATTTCGTACGTGAAAATTATTAAAATAAAATGTATGATATAACTAGCTGTTAAATGTTGATAAAATTTCGCGATTTCTACACATTATAAAATTATATCTTAGGGTCTTAATCGCGTGAATATCGTAATCCGTGACCACGGCCGTTGCAATACGGTCGAAACGTCGGGCAATAAACAAGGTGTTTTACCTTAAATTATTCACGCGAGTAAGACCCGTAGTATATATAATTTTATAATGTGTACAAATCCCGAAAGTTTATCAACATTAATATCACAAAAATTGTAAAAGCAGTGAGGTTAATCAAAGATGCCATCGTCAGATCTATATTTAATTTATTAGTTTCTCTTAATGTCTCTACCAGAGTGTCTTGGCGATTATATATTTTTTTTTTATAGCGTTTGTTTGGATTTTGCCTTAAAAAATGTTCGAGCACATCTCTTCTTTCTTTGAGCTGCCCCGTTGACGTAAGCTTGAAGAGATAATCTTGGTATAATAGGTACACGCAAAAAATAAAATCTGTTCTAAATTCAAATAGGTTAAAAATCTTTACAAAGGAGGATTAAAACGATTTATGAAGAACAGGCAATTTCTGCGCATCACTGATCCATGAAAAATCTTTGAAAAGATGTCACGCAGCATAAAAGCTACCGCAATTAATGATAATCCAATGACGTATTGGTTTAAAGACTGAAAAGACTTGAAAATAATAAAGAAATCAGTTCAAAAGCGACATCCATTAATGAGGTCACAGATTTGTCAAGCCCAATTTGAGTTTGGGCTTTTTGTAATTCGATTCTAAAACTCCACGTTCGTTCGTTGAGGAATTTGACAACTTAGACATAAATTGGGTCGTCAGTCAAGGAGGGTCGTTGTTTGATTTTAAATGAGCATGACATATTAAATATGTAGTAGGTACACATTGTTGTAAGAAAAGGAAAAAATATGAATATAAAAACAACTTTTCGCGTTGCTAAGGCACCTATCTCACTAACGGCGAGAAAGCGAGTAGCGAATAGCGATTTATCGCTCAAGAAACATACATACATATGTAGATCCCTTGCAAACAAAAGAGATACAGATATTATTTATTAGTTGATCGTCGTATGTTCACACTGCCGTACTCGCACTCGCTTTATACTGCATCTCTTTTGTTTACACTCATTTTATCTACAATGTACATCTATTGTACGTGTCTGCGATAAAATCGCTACTCGCGTTCTCGCTCATCGCCGTCGGTGGGACAGGTGCTTAAGAATGTTCTTATTCAACAGTTAATTTACTTGTTGTTAGTAGTAGTAGTTAGTTAGTTGACTTAATGCCATTAGTTGACTTAATGACATTAGTTGACTTAATGACATTAGTTGACTTAATGACAGTTAATGTTAAAATAGCAACTGACTGTATGATTTTATTACAACTAGGTACTGCGTTGAATGAGTTTCGATCATTGTTTTTAGGGTTGTATGCACCAACCTAAGATTTACGTGATGACATTGAAATAAAAATTGAATATTGAGTAGTGACGTACCATAAAAAAAGTTTATTTCTGAATTATTTTTTTTATTATTTAATTACTCAGTTCGTTGCGTTTTTTTTAATTTTCAATTTTCAAAATGAGGCTAAAAAAATAAATGCTTTCAGAGCAACATGATATTAAAATTTGTGCCGAATAAAGCGAGCACTTTCTTTAATTGGACAGAAAAATGAACAATAAGTATGTTGACGTTATGTTCTAGAACATGTTTGTATGAACACGTATGTTTTAATGTATACCTATCTACCCCTGACAGTAAATTAATTGAGTTGCAAAGTATTACTTGATTCAAAGAGTTTTAACTAGAGTTCATTTTATATGTAAATCACGAAAATATGCAAAAAGTTTTCAGTTTCCCTTGTTATTTACGCGACGAGCTTGTTTTTGACTACGTTGCTACTTTATAAACTTATTTAAGTATTTTGGTCCCGGGAAAAGACTTATTATATTTATTTAGGCTATATTAGACTTTGTTACAACTTGATCTGCGGCGGAAATTAAAAAAAAATACTAGCTGTCTCGGCGAACTTTGTCCGATAGTTTTATTTTTTTTTAAAGTAAGAACCTTCTACAGAGTTTTAAAAAGTAAGAAAAAAGAATGAATGACATCGGTAAAGTCGTTCTTTAGTCAACTCGTGACTAAGGGAAATAGGAATTAATTTTTATATTTAAAAGAATAATCACTTTATTATAATAAAACTTGAGAGGTGTCAAGGGATACCCGGATGGAACGAAGTTCTTATCTTAATTTTTTTTTTTTATATTCGTCGTGACACTGTTCAATGCGAAATAGACGAAACGAAAATAACTGGCTTGCTTTTTACGAGAGAGAGAGAGAGAGAGAGAGAGAGAGAGAGAAACACGCGCACGGCTTACAACTATTACAAAAGGTGTCGTTACAACTTTTGGTCTTTTGAAATAACTTACAAAAAGACGATTGTATACCGAAGGCTCGAACCCACAGCTACACAATTGTTACCAATACTGTGTACTGAATTTGTGCCTCTAGACCAAATCGACAATCGACGGTGACTTCTTCGTCAAATTAGATGTTCATATCTTACACGCACGCCGCACGGCTTGTGTGTGTCCAAAAGTGTCGTTACAACTTTTGAACTTTAAACAGTGTCGTTACAACTTTTGGTCTTATTTTTTTCCCTCTAGCCCCCTTTCGCGCGTTAAGGAACTTCGTTCCAATAACTATTTTTTTATGGCAGCGAGAGTTTAACAATTTTCGACGTTATCACGTCAAAACAAGATAACGTCTTATAAATCGATGACTAGGTGCACGCACGAAAAAGTGTCACGGTCCGTCACGTTCCGCCTGCTGCTAGCCTAAATGTCACGGTCCGTTACGTTCCACTGAAGCCGCCCGAGTCCACTGAAGCCTGCAGCTGTTACAGGCATGGTTGTTTATTACAATGTCATCAATAGTTTCAATTTTATTGAGGTTATCCCCGCGACACTGGGCTTGTACCCTACTGCAGGAGTCGTCGTCGAAAAGAAAAAATTGTCGGCCGTAAACCGACTTTACAGACATGCATTTTTTTTTTCACTTTTTAAATGACATCTCTTTCAAAGTCAAAGTCAAAGTCAAAGTCAAATATCTTTATTTCGTAAAATCAGGTTAATGATTATTTGAAAACGTCAAATTAAAACATACTAAAAATTTTATAATATTATGATTGTTTGAAAAAAAAAAACAAAATGAGGTTAGGTGGCAGTTCCAAGTGTAAAGCTCATGAGAAGAAGCTGCCAAGAAACTCATGTGCCACTCTTTTAAAATCATCAAGTTTTTCTTTACAAAAATAAATTTTACTGAATGAACCATTGCGTTTGGTGAGTGTAATCGTTTATAAAATAAGGATAACTAAATAATAATACTATTTGTAACTCTAAAATGAATATATATAAACGTATTCAGCAAACACAATACTTCACTTCTTACAAAGTAAATATGTATATATACATATAATCTTAAAGTACATTTTAATAGCCTGTGAGAGAAAGCAGTTCAATCCCAAGCGTTTTTGTCTTCCATATAATCAATTATTGAGTAGTAACTTTTCATACACAATTTTTTCTTAATGGTACACTTAAATTTATTACGACTTAATTTTTGAATATCGCTAGGGATTTTATTGTAGAAACGTATACATTGGCCCCGAAATGATTTGTTTACTTTTTGTAACCTTGACGCTGGTACAACAAGTTTATGTTTGTTCCGCGTGTTAATATTATGTATATCACATTTCTTACAGAAACTATCAATATTTTTGTGAACATATATAAGGTTTTCATAGATATACTGACATGCAACAGTCATGATATTGATTTCCTTAAATTTTTCTCTAAGTGAGTGTCTACTACTAAGATCGTAAATTGATCGAATAGCCCTCTTCTGCAGAACAAAAATGGTTTGAATGTCGGCAGCATTCCCCCACAGTAGAATACCGTACGACATTAAACTATGAAAGTAACTAAAATAAACTAATCGCGCTGTTTCAACGTCTGTTAGCTGACGAATTTTTCTAACTGCGTACGCTGCAGAACTGAGTCTATTAGACAATTCACTTATATGTGGGCCCCACTGAAGCTTAGAATCTAGAGTAATTCCTAAAAACTTTGTGGTCTCTACAGGGTTCAACTCATCTTCTTTTATTTTTATAGTGGTTTTTACTGGTTTCACGTTAGGTGTTATAAATCGAATACATTTAGTCTTGCCCTCGTTTAAGAGTAAATTGTTAACATCAAACCAGTTAACCACTTTTGAGATAGCCATATTTACATCTTCAAAGTCTTTTTGCTGGCGTTTTAATTTAAATAAGAGTGATGTATCATCTGCAAACAGGACTATCTCATGATTATTATTTACTAAATATGGTAAGTCGTTTATGTAAATTAAAAACAACAACGGCCCGAGAATAGAACCCTGTGGGACTCCCATTTTGACCACAGACCCCGGGGAGCGTTTACCATTAACATCAACTTTCTGAATCCTGTTACTCAGATAGGACGTAAGAAGATTCAGAGCTGTGTTTTTAATACCATAATGTTGCAATTTCCTGATTAATGTTTCATGCAGAACACAGTCAAATGCCTTAGATAAATCACAGAAGACGCCTAAAGCATCTTGCGATTCCTCCCAGGCGTCAAAAATATGTTTTAAGAGCTCCACACCAGCATCGGTTGTAGAGCGACCCCTAGTGAAACCAAATTGTTTAAAGTGTAATAATTTATTTTTGTAAAAGAAGTTCTGCATCTGATCATATATTATTTTTTCAAAGATTTTACTAAATGTTGGTAGTACTGATATGGGTCTAAAATTAGTGGGGTCAGACATACTACCCGATTTATACAATGGTATTACTTTACTATATTTCATTAAATCAGGAAATACACCACAATCTATACATTTATTAAATATAAAAGCCAAGTCCTGCGCGATAAAAGAAATTATAGACTTAGTAATCACAACTGAGTTACTCCAGAGGTCGGTAGTCTTCTTAACATTAATAGAATTAAAAGCTTTTATGACATCTATATGTGTAACATAATCAAATTGAAAAGTGATGTCACATTTATTAACATTTTTAATCAAGATAGACTCAGCAACAATAGGTGAGGAATTCGATGACTTTGTAGTGGAGACTGGAATGTCAGTAAAGAATTTTTCAAATGCAGTGGCTACTTCTATGTCCGATGTGATGGTTTTACTATCTATTTTAAGACAGTAATCATTATTCTGACTTCTGACTCTTCCGGTCTCACTATTTATAATATCCCAAGTCATTTTAATTCTATTATCACTGTTTTTAATTTGTGAACTAAGGTAGCAAGCTTTTGCTGTTTTGCAAGTCTGCCTAAATGTTTTAGCATAATTTCTTACATAAGCTTGAAATCTTTCACAACAGTTATACTTTCGTTCATCATACAGCTCATATAATCTTTTTCTACTTTTATGTAGGCCGACAGTAGCCCACTCACTAAAAGTTGCATTCCCCTTAACCATAATCGTTTTGGGAGTGAAAACCGAATCGAAATTATGACAAAATTTATTAAAGAATGTTTTATATAAAATGTTAGGATCACTGTCCTCATTCAACAGTGGAGGGTTACAAATGAGGCGGCTTTTGAAACTCTCAAATCGACTGACAGTTTTAGGGATAACAGTTATACATTTTTTAGTTACTTTTCTACTTTTAATATCAAAAGAAATAAGTTGACCACAGTGGTCAGAATCCATTTGATTAATTACTCTCTTGTTATCTACAATAATATCTGTGAATATATTATCTAAACATGTGGCTGTAGTGGCAGTTATGCGGGTAGGCTCTAAAAATAAATTACACAGATTAAATTATTTGAATAGAGCTAAAATCCTCATACTTGAAGTAGTATTCTCTAATAAATTAACATTAAAGTCACCACATATTATTACATTTTTATTAAGGTTTGTTACCTTATGCAAGACTTCATCCATAACATCTTCAAAAATATGATATTGTGCTGAAGGTGGTCTGTACACAGTCAATACAATAAACCGCTTCAACTCTACACAGGCTATTTCTATGCTACGTTCAACAGAGAAGTTAACAATATCACGGCGTTCTTTGAATTTAAGATTTTTATTTATTAATATTAGTGAACCACCATGTATAGCCAGTTCCCTGCTGAACGAGCTGCCTACCTGGTGATTGTTGAAATTAAACATGAACTGATCGCTCTTTAGCCAGTGTTCAGTAATACATAAAATATCAATAGCTTCAGCATTCATGAACAATTCCAATTCCAAGTCTTTTCCTGTCATTCCTCTGATATTCTGATGCACCAGGTTAATTTTATTAATATAATTATTGTTCTGTTTTGACATAACAGAATAATTTTCAAGTGTTAGTGCACAAGTATGTGTGCAAGAGGTACTCTCTATTGTCTTAAAATTTAATTTAAATTATTCGGTATGTCAATATTATAATTATTATTAATACATAAATTATCATTATTAATGTCAGGTGCTTTAGCCAAATTGTTGGCTAAGTTAAAATGAATGTCATAATTTTGTTGCTCAATAGAAGCAACTTGAGTAGCCAAATTCTTGGCTGAAGTATTAATATAAAAAGATAGCGAAACAGCTATCTGTCTTTTACAACTATTTTTAAGATAATATCTATCTTTTGTCAAATAAAAATATTTACTAACAAGTTTGTTAGTGTCAATAAAATGAAATTTATTATAAAAAGGTCCATTAATTTGGCATGTCAGTTGATGCATAAGGTTATTCAAATTATATATAATAGAATTTTCTTCCTGTGATAATCCATTACTCAGGGGAAATGAAAACATAACAATTTTTTTTACATTTAAATTGGACAACTCCTCAAAATAATTTAAAAACCTATTTTTGTTTACATTTCCCCTATCACCGACAAAAATAATTATAGTGCTGTCCTGACTAAAATTAGATCTTAAAATATTTTCCATGATATTACTATAGGACAAAGCAGGCGTGCAATTATTGATGATTCTAGTTTGTCCCGTACTCAACTTTGACATTAGGGATCCAATGCCCTTACCAATTTCATCACTATACATCATAATAGTACTTAATTTAAAAGAACTGCTAGTTTGTGCTAAGTTATTATGGAGTGCTGGCAGTGGAGAGGGATCAAGTGCTAGCGATTGGCAATCTAGTGATAATCTACAAATTGGACTATGCCTACTTGTTAAAGGAGTTGATTGCTCATTGTTGCAGTTGCAAGAGTTGACCAGCTTACCTATAGCCAACACCTGCTCCCTGCTCTGTTTTGCAGATACTACATATTTCATTGTTAGAGTCTGTAATGATTCATGGAGGCGGTCAATCTCTAATTGCATAGCCCGTGTATCCTCAACATACTGCGATGAGACATTGTCCTTTCAGTATGTTACGAGCCCTAAGTCGCAAGGGACTTTAAAACATACAATTATCGAACACAAAATACATACAGACTCATAACAGCAATTTATGGATCACACTAGGTGGTATCCAGTGTGGGAACTGAACCCATGACCTCCGGTTTAGCCGTCAGGGTCACTAACCACTGGACCAACACGCCTATCGAAGTTGATACATCAGTCAACCACGATATTCTTTATAATCCAGAACAGTGACTGTAAAGAATCGTTGTTAGCACAATCTGGTAAAAATATTTACGTTAAAGTGTCTCAAAGGATAGCTTAACTCCACAACACAAGTCTTTGTTAAAACAGATTTAGATAAAGGAGAAAAAGTACCCAGTGGATGTTTCTCTCAGACCGTATTCACATTGAAGCGGCCGACAAATTTACTGCGACGCTTACTGCGAGCTACAAAAAACAACTTTCGTCCTACCTGTATATCTTAATGGTGTAATATAAATCATAAATATAATAATTGCAACAAAAATGCAATTATTGTTTGTAAAGTAATTGCCAAGAAATGCCTATAAAAATTACTTCAATATTCGGCCTGCGACATCATAATTTGTTAAAATGCTCTCTGTAACGAAGCAATAACAAAAACCGTGATAGTTTTTTAACTACCGACTAGATGGCGCATGCGAGAGCCCAACTCGCGAGCATCAAGGGATAGAAAAATTTGAGGTCTATTAACATAGTCCAGTATTAGATAGGTGGTTTGATTCCGGCCCCAGTTTGGCTACGGAAGTCTCGGGTTCGATTCCTGGGTCTGGACTTCAAATTTTTGTTGTACATGAAGTAAAGATCAAACTTTTTAAGACGTTTTCCTAATCTCTCTTTACCTGCAGCTTGTGGGTTCGCTTCACGCAGAGGGCATACATAATTCTCCGTGTCCAGTATAAAAACGCTTTCAGGGTGCTCAACCACGTTTTTGTAATGCGTCGGGAATGTTTGCCGCGGGCTTCCAAACTATTTTACAAAAGAGAACGGCCTCGCTAATGCACAGACTGAAGTCACCAACCGATAGAAGACACCAACAGCATCATGAATGAATGTTCTTGTGGCACTAGACCAGTATGCATGTGTATGGATCTGGTGGAACAGGCAGTGGCCGCAGATTTATGAATTAAATTATAGTTTCAAATTGTTATTAACCTAGCTTATAAGTCATTGTATTACTAACCTACCTATAGATGAATTTCTGAAATAAATTTTTTGGTTAAGTTTTTATACAATTTCTCTGTAATAATATTTCTTGGGCCACCTCACACTAATCGGACATCTGATCTCAAACTAGGCAGAACCTGTTCTGTATTAACTCTACGTTCATAGTGGATCCGTTTCTAAGCCGTCCATCGCGTCCTGCCCGGTGAGGTTTTACATATAGACGCATTATAGGCTAACATTACGTCACGTAAAATAGGCGCGAGGCGACGGCAGTGATTGCGATATAGTTCTCCCTTTCATTCTTACGTAAAAGACAATCTAAGCGTCTCTCTCGAACTAAGTGCATTTAAGGCAGTTACTTTGCATTTTTCTTGCCAAAACAGAGTGCGGCAAAAGACGTCTATACCTATGTAAAACGTCATTGGTCCAGCTTTAAGTCTCCCCATAACATAGGTGACCCTGACTGCTAAAGCAGAGGTCGTGGGTTCGATCCCTACCCAGGATAAAACATTGTGTGATGAGCACATTTATTCTGTGTCTGGGTGTAATATCTAAAATATGTAAGTATTTAGAAATCAGTTCTCTGGTTGCCATAGTACAAGTTCTTCTCAGTTTGGTATCAGTTAACTTTGTGTGAGTTGTCCCAAGATATTATTATTATTATTTAGAATCATAGAGCTGTTAAAATAGAATAATCTATGTATAATAACCCTGATTCTAACAATCTGCGTTCTTTCTTTTATAGAGAAGACTTTATGAAGAGAGCCTTACTATCTCACGTAGATACAATTATACGGGATGTAAGTAAAGGATAATCCCTACATTTATATTGCTACCGGTACAATCTACCGCTAACTGGTTCGAACTGGAATAATCGGGAAATTCATTGCTTCATTTAAAGGAGAACTTTCAGTTTTATGTTGACTGAATTTTTAACCGTAAATGGTTAATGTTTAGTTGCAGCAATTTATTATCCCAATTCAATAAATTTAAAATTATTAAATTATTTTTTTTAGTAATTTAAATGGCGATAAAATTATATATGTTATTTTAATTAATTTATTAAATTACCAGATTTGCCTGCGGTTTCGCTTGCGTGGATGTCGGTTATCGCAACAATAAAAACCGCAACAACTATTTTATGTCCAATTCAAGGACTCAAATGATCTCCATACCAAATTTCATCTAAATCAGTTCATCGGTTTAAGCGTGAAAACGCAACGTACAGACGAGAGAATCATCATTATTTTAATCAGCAGGCAAAAAAGTAAGCAATCCACTTTCACATTTAAGACTAGCTGCCTGCCCCGGCTTCGCACGGGTGGTATAACGTAGTTTTTTTATACCTTGAGTTACATTATTGGAATTTTACTCCCCGTTAATGTAAAGAATTTTTTAAATCGGTTTAGTAGTTTTTAAGTTTCTTCGTTACATACAAAAATACGAACCATTCCTCTTTTTAATATTATAAGTATAAATATATAAGTATAGATAATAAGTGTCTCGCATGACGCGAAAACAAAAAAAAAAGATTGTTAATAAGGACCCTGTAAAACCTTTAGCGTGGGTTAAAGCTCGAATCTTCGGATTTGAATTGTGCGGAATTAAGATACATTTTAGTTTCAAATATTTCGGTTCAATATCATGATCTTATCACTCCTCTGCAAGGATTCTACTGAGTAAATCAGCACCCTGTATAATATAATATACAGGCTGCATTATCTGGATACTGAATCTCAGGATACAGAATTATAGTGAAAACTGCATCAAAATTGGTTGCGTAGTTTAGAAGATCTAAGCGTACAGATAACAGAAAGCGACTTTGTTTTATACTATGTAAAGTTAAAGAAGTCAAGTATCACAGTCTTTTTGGAAGAAAATGTCCTTTATCTTTATTTCATCAATTCTTTGGAACGCTTCTCTTATTTATTTAGCACAACAAGACGGCCGCCCGCCTCACTCTCTCGCATGTAATTTGCAACATTTTTCATTGCTGCTCCGCTCCTATTAGTTGTAGCGTGATGTTATATAGCCTATGGCCTTCCTCGATAAATGGGCTACCCAACAGAAAAATAAATTTTCAATTCGGACCAGTAGTTCCCGAGATTATCTCGTTCAAACAAACAAACTCTTCAGCTTTATAATATTAGTATAATTACAAATGCCTTAACTATGACAATACGAAAAACTTAGTTTTTGCATTTTTCCTTAACTTCAAGATTTTTTACGGCCTTATCCTTAAATTTCTTTTCATCGTCTACTAGAAGAACTCTTAGGCTAGTTTTCTATATAATTTTTCGACAGAGCTGAACCCAGTTTCGTGTAGGTAATCCACCCTTACATTTCAATCAGCGCTTGTTACTCTGTTCAACTGTAACTCTAAACCTAAATGTACGAACCCAAGGTGTCTAGTGCCGTCGATAATTACTAGAGAAAACGTCGTCGGTAGCACTGGCACCTATACTTGCTGTAATCACTGGGTGAACGCCTCCGGGCCGTGATTAAAATCGAGATTGACTTTGGAACACAATTTGAAGGTAAATCTCGTCGACACCCCATAAAGGGGTCCTGATCTTAATAAATTTTGTAGGGCGGTAGTCGATAGACTGAATAATATTATGAGTGAAAGTTAATTGCAATCGTTTCGCTCTGAATTTTGTGGTTTCGTTTCCGTTGGAATGGTATGTTTCTTATTGAAGCTTTTGTAAAGTTTTCTGTACTTGTTTGGATAATTTTGATTACATTTTTGGTATGCTTTGTGGAGTTTAAATTTGTACTTTGGCTTTTGTATAAAATAAATATTTGATTGTAGATATAATATTGTTGGAATATTGGCATAGCTTTTACATTCCCTAAAAACGATTTAAAAGATTCGTTGAATATTATTGGTAATGTAATAGATTTGGAGTAAGCTAACTCTGGTTAGTTACAATACGTATTTCAAGAAAATCGCTAGACTTCGCTAGTTTCTAGAAGTCTGGCTTAACCTCAGGTCTTCTCATCGTCCCACAATGGCTTCAGACTAAAGTCTTTAATCAGTGCGTCTTACCCGTCATGACATACGGAACCGAAACGTGGACACTGACGGTACGGCTGGTCCACAAGTTCAAAGTCGCTCAGCGGGCTATGGAAAGGACTATGCTCGGAGTTTCTCTTAGAGACAAAATCAGAAATGAGGTGATTCGACAGATAACCAAAGTTATCGACATAGCCTACAGGATTAGCAAGCTAAAGTGGCAGTGGGCTGGCCATATTAGCCGAAGAATCGACAACCGTTGGGGTAAATAAGTTCTTGAGTGGAGACCACGGCCCGGCAAACGTAATGTGTCCTACACTACGTTTGCCAGGCCGTGGTCTCCACTCAAGAACTCGTTTAGGCCTCCACTGGCCCTCAGGCCAGGTGGAGTGATGATTTACGCAAAACGGCTGGCAGGAGCTGGATGCGAGAATCCAAAGATAAAACAAAGTGGCGTACAATTGGAGAGGCCTATGTCCAGCATTGGACTGCAATAGGCTGATGATGATGAGTACTTAATCGTTTTTATGCCAGTGGAAAACATAATATTCTGTCAAATCTGGTTAAACTCACAAAGAATATTAATACCGTTTCCTCAGCTAGGATTAAAACACTGAAATCTGATCACGTCCCAAGAAAATCAATTAAGCAAACGAAAATAGATTCAACGGTATAAAACATAAAGCTCACAATTGTTTTTAATAAAGATTTTAAATATGGACAAGTCTTCATAATATTAATACCATAAATACAAGCTCTGCCTCAGATGTACATAAAAATAAGAGAGAAATGTTAATATATCCTGAGCAAGACTATTTCAATATTTCTGCCTTCCCTTGTCAAGTCACAACGGCTGGCTATACGGATGAAAATACTCATAAGACTGTTACATTTTTACATATTATTATGTGTGTGACTAGAATAACGTACTAAGAATATAATCTGTCTAAAGATTTCTTTCAAAGGAAGTATCTAAAACGTAGCATCCATCAAAAGAGTTTCGTATCTTTTTATTGCGTATTTTTTGTCATGTCGACACAAAAGGTTTTCAGGGTGCGATTGTACTGGCTGGAACGTGTGTTCGGGTGTATGTTCCTAACCTTTTTAAAAGGAGTTTTTATTTCTTATTTTTAACAACAATGGCGGTAAAACAGCATACGGATTACCTAGTGAAAAAAGCGGCAAACTGAGTTGTCATTATTTTCATAGCTCTGCATCTTGTAATTGACGATACTTGAAAAAATCATCCTTTTTTCGCAAGACCGTGTCTTTATGTCCGTGGTATATTAAATACTAGCTGTCTCGCGCAACTTCGTCTGCATAAATTTTCCCCGTTTTTGCAACATTTGTCATTGCTATTTCACTTCTATTGGTCGTAGCGTGCTGTTATACATATAGCCTTTCTCGATAAATGGGCTATCGAACAGTAAAATCATTTTTTAAATTCGCACTAGTAGTTCCTGAGATAACCGCTTTCAAACAACACAAACAAACAAACTCTTCAGCTTTATAATATTAGTATAGATTTCACACTGACGGAATATGCGTGGAAGATCTGCTAGATTGCTACAATAACAGAAAAACAGGATACGGTCATTACAATAGCAAAACCATGAACGAATACTTTTGGCTTATTCGCTGCAAAAATCTTTATTTATTGTTATTCGTTTGGAGAACATTAAAGAGAGGTAATGGCTATTTATATTTGCCTTTTATACATAGTTTTTTAATGTCAAATTAATGACACTTTATAAAAAAAACCTAGGTCTTAAAAGTAGCAAAGACTTTTTATTTCTATTTCATATAGGTACCCTCGTCATGGTGTTCATATATTATTACGACGAAATTGCCGGGAATCACGAAAAGCAATCGTATTCTCCCACAAGTGGATTTTATTTCTTAATATGGCCGGAATTCCCATGGGAAATACGCGGTATCCTGCGAACTCCATGTAATATATGAGTCTTTATTTATGCAGTTTAGAAGTAGTGTTCCGGAACTCTTTTGAGGGCAAAGCTCATTTCTATATTCATCTCTTTCCCGCTTATTCAAATGAATCTAGGTATCACTCTCCTTCTTGCTCTACTAAACAAATAACTGCAAATCAAACAGCTCTTACATTGGTGGACTTAACGTCTAACGCAAAGGGAAATGGTCCCTTTATAAATTACTAATCGTGTGCAGGATCTTTGAACAGATGGATTAATCCCTCCTGACTCTTGATAGGTATAGATTAATCCTAGTATTAAAGAGGATTGCTTTGGGGATTACTCTACGAAGAACCGTTACGGGGTATGGGTATAGTGACGTTATTTACTTTCCTTAATCTATCTATTAGGCCGCACCTATATCTGTTGTGTATATGCCCTTTTGAAGGAATAATTGATTAAGGATTTATTCTATACTTAATTAACAAAATCCTTCAATGAAGAATAATTCGTTTGAAGATTAATTCAAAGGAAACTATGTTTAACATCTTAATATTGTCGTATATTCTTGTGATAAATCCTTCGTTTACTTTTTATTAAATAGTTGCCGTCCATTTTTTCATTAATTGCTACGTTAGTTAGTAGTAGGTACATCGTAATTTTACTTATCATCAGTTTTCAACCGATATTTATATATATGCTATAAATTTATCCTGTAAAGGTAAATACTAGCCCTGAAAAATATGTAGGACCCACTGCACTGCTGATTTTTGGACCAAAAAATAAATAACATTCTTTTTGAAGTAATTTTTATAGGCATTTCTTGCCAATAACTTTACAAATACAATAAATGCATGTTTGAAAGATAGAAAAATTTGAAATCCAGACTCAGGAATCGAACCCGAGACTTTCGTAGCCAAACCGGGGCCAGAAGCGAACCACCTATCTGGACTATGTTACTAGATTTCGAATTTTTCCATCTCTTGATGCTCGCGAAATTAGGCCTTCGCAGCGCCATCTAGTCGGTGGTTAAAGAATAAGAATAATAAGTAACATTCTTTTAAATTGAAAAACCCCAAACTTCGGACGCTAATGATACCACAATACCTAAAATAACAAAGCGAAATCTGGACAAATGGTGCTTGAATAATTTCATAAGTGGCCTCCGCATTGATATTCAAAATTCGTCCATTCAATTTGGGCATACTTATAATTTCATGAATTTTTAATGCGTACTTCTGGCAACAGACGGCCACAAAGTATAAAATGAATAAATATTATGACTGTTTGTGGAATTATTTCTATTTTTGTGGAAACTGATTTTATTTTTCCTTTGTTTAAGCAATATTGCGGCTATATTTCTTGCTTTTATTTTTCACTTTCATCATTTCCAAGGTTGAAGAAGTTATCTTAATAGAATTCAATGCGGTTGTCTCTCTCTATCAATCTTAGAACATCAGGGCAATATTTCCTAAAAACGACATGGGTAGGTTTTGCCCCTATAGGTAAAGTCACCGGAAATAAAATTGGGGTACTGCAAAACACCACATATTTGGTAATACCCCAATTTTATTTCCGTCGTTCACTTTCCCATCGGGCGTGGTAATCTAACCGAACTCTGCCATCCGATCTATCAAAATAATAGCTTAGTAAATTAACATTTGGTGTACTGGTTTACCCCGGCTTTAGATCTTAGATCCAATACGCATCGCGATAGGTTGGTAGTTAATTAAATTGGATGTGACGTATTTAATGGATCGATACTCTGTTATATTTCAACATTCGCTTTCAGCTTCTCCGGCTGTCTATTAAACCGTCAGAAGCGATTGAGGCTGTCAGCTATAGCCTACAATCATATTCATAAGTGCATTGTTTCCTGTAGTAAATGACTCGTGGATAATTTCGTATTTTATGTTCCAATTCAAACAGTGTGAATTATTAAGGTACGAGTACTTAAGTTCCGTTTCGATCGAATTGCACCGATCGTGATCACGAGTCACTTAGATGTATAGAAATAACGAAAGTTTAAAAACAATAATGGATAATGATCTTTACATGAACATACAATATAATAAAAGGCAATGCTTATTTATGTCGTTATAATAAGTATTGTCAACAGAGTGTAACAAAAAAGATGTGGTCAAATTTCAGCAGTGGATAAGGTATGTTATCAGTATTGCACCTACCATGGTGTCATAGCTGGTGGCATTATTATTACATAGCAATTTCTTTTTGTCAAAATTCAGTAGTGAAAGGTATATGACATAATAATTATACCTCCCCTGGTACAAAATTCGATTGAATTATTATGGCATAGAACTTTTTTAGTCATATTTTTTTAATTAATAACTTTTTCATTAATAAATAATAAAAAATTTAGCGTTCTTCGATTTTGATAAAACGTGGTACGTGCACTCAGTATCATGGGCACATACCAACCCTTGAATATGACCACACCTTTCTGTTACACCCTATATATATTTATTGCGTATTTATACGTCATGATTGTACATTACAGTATAAACATACTAGTTTAAGCTGTTGTTAAGGACATTAAATTGTTGTAAATTAAAAAATGTATTAAAGAAAAAAAACTCTATAGAATTGTCGGTGTTGAATCTCGTAAAACATAAATTGTTTTTCAAAGCTAAAATTTACAAGTAAGGTTGCAGGTTTTATCAAACCACATATATATCATTACCATACCTACTTTGTACCTTAGATTGTGATGCCAGAGCCGACAGTAAGTAGGGCCCTTACACAAATGGTATTCTATTCTATTAGAGTTTACGCTAATCGAATAGAATGACGTCAGAATGACATCGTTGCGCGCGCACAACTGATAATCTCATATTAACAATTGAGTGTTGCACGCGCAACGATGTCATTCTATTCGATTAGCGTAAACCCTAATCGAATAGAATGCCATTTGTATAGGGGGGCAGGTATGCTAACTCTTTCTTAGAAAAATAATAAATCAAGATATTGGCAGCGGTGGTTATTTTAATAATTACAGAACGGGTCTTAAAGACGGTCTCTATTTCGGAGATTCAATGTTCCTTTCATCTATACTAATATTATAAAGCTGAAGAGTTTGTTTGTTTGAACACGGCTATATAACATCACGCTACGACCAATGGGAGCGGAACAGCAATGAAAAATGTTTCAAAAACGGGAAAAATTTACGCAGACGAAGTTGCGCGAGTTAGCTAGTCTTCTATTTAAATAAAATTGAATAGCCAAAAAGTATGTAGACATGCGTTTAACTTCAAAACATGTATTAAAAACATAAGTTTAAATCTTTTCCCATTCTCTTTCAGCAATAACCGTTAAAAAGGCAATGAAATCGAAATAGAAGAGCCAATTTTAAAATTAAATCTTCCATCGCACTGCTGAATGAGCATCCTGTTCGCCATCTTGTCATTCAATATTGCAAACTGTCGAGTAAGGTTTCACATAATTTCTTTCACCAAAGCGAAGATCTTGTAAGACTATAAAAAGCTCGGCTTCAAAGAATCACGAATAAAAAGATATCCAATTAGACTGTAGTACGGCCACGAGAATAGATATAAAAAATTCAAGCCGAGCTAGGCCTTGTTTGGTTGGAACTTTGAACAGAAGCGCGGGATAAAACTAAACGTTTGCCGGTTGTGGGGTAAAGTAACAGCAACAATTATTGCGTATTGTTTACCCCAGTACGTTTTTTTTTACGGCTGCGTCGTATTTGCTGTAACAAGTTTAGTGAATTGTGTGATCATGTTTCAGCTTTTAAGTGTTTTGTGCTTTGGAGGTTTGTGATTAACGTGCGTGGAGTGTCAGCGGTATTTTTTAGCGTGCCTATTTTTTACCCCACTTGAAGAATGAGTAATCATTATGTTTGTATTTCTCTGAGGTATTGGTTTAAAATGTTGGTTCTAATATCATATGGAAAAAAGTTTAGATTTCTAGAACAGTTATCGTTGTGGGCTTAACCTTATTTTAATACAATAATTGCACTTTTTAAAGATAGAAAAAATTGAAACCAGACTCAGGAATCGAACCCGAGACTTCTGAAACACCTATCTGGACTAGGTTACTAGACCTCAAATTTCTCTATCCTTTCTTGCAAGCGATTTGGGCCCTCAACCTTATTTTGTTTCAAGCTTTCGTCCCTAACGGCCGGTCTCAATAATTTATCGATGGATTTGGCTACTAGAGGTAGAATTTTGACAAATTTTGTATGGAGTTTACGTCAGTTATGTATAACTCTAGTAGCCACATCCATCGATAGTTTGATTATTGAGACCGGTCGTGAATCATTTTTGCTATAATATATTTGTTTTCATTCTATAATATAGTGCAAACGTATAAGTGGCTCATCTAATGAAAACGGATTAACGCTAACTTATAACTGGTTATTTGCTATTGTAATAGGTGTGTGCAAGGCATAAATAATATAATAAAAAACTAGATTGACTAGATAATTTAATGATAATAACTAAATGTTTGTGTTTTCATTTACTTACATACAGTTTACGTGTTCTATCTCTCTCCCTCCCATTTAAAAACACAACATGCCGTTAACCTAATAGACGTGACGTTTAGAATACTTTTTAGACGAATATATCTGAGTTCATTACCCTCAGTAAGCGCTTTTTAACCATCTCACGGATAATTTCGCAAACGTAACATCTGCATCGCAAAATTAACTACAGCTCGGCTCATTAGACCCGTAATAAGTTGTCAACACATCACGCGTCATAACTCATAACATCAAAGAGCTTACCTATAACCGTGCCTTGTACAAAATGCGAAATTCAAGGGTCAAGAATTCCATTAACCCTGTACTTGCTACATCATTATAAAGGGTACATTTTTCGTCCCACATCGCCAGTGCGGTCGCTTGCTTGCGTTTTACTTTAATATTAAAAGGCCTGAGATAATTGAAATCCTCCACGTTTCAACCTCGCCCGCTGGAGGGGATAATGAAGCTGTTACTTTGGCTCACTCCTAAAGGGCTTAGGTTAGTCTTTCCGCCTTGCTAATTGAAAATTGCCCTTTGAAAATTAATACAAAATAATTAAATAATTTAAATCAATGTGTAATAGATTACGTTATATTCTAAAACAATTAATTTTGCTTTTGTTCTCGGAGATTAAAATTTGATAAATTTATTGAACCGTGATTTCCAATTCGGATTAGCTTTGTGGGCGGCAAAATAGGCAGAATTAATGTGGTCAGTCGAATGGGACGTCAATCTGACACGATCGGAAGAAGATCTGGGTCCAAGGAGTGCTGGGACAAGTCAAATCTGTCTCTCTCTAACTACATTGAGAAATTTATCGAATTTAAAAATAATATTTAGGAATTATTTTATTATGACAGAAATGTACTAGAGCTGGCTGGTATTATGAAGATAGATAAGTACGAGTATATCTGCAGTTTTTCCCAGGTAAACTTATCATGTAAGATGCAAGTTGTGGACTGCCTCTGTGGCACGGTGGGAGTGTGTCCGACTGCTTCACAAGAGGTCGTGGGTTCGATTCCCACACGGGACACCACTTTGTGTGATCCACAAATTGTTGTTCCGGGTCTGGGTGTAATTTGTGTCCGTGACTTGTATGTTTGTAAAGTCCCCCGTGACACAGGGCTTGTACCCTACTGCGGGACTTGTCTTTAAAAAAAAAAAAAAGTTGTGTGCTAAATTTGATCTGAATGTTTTGCGACTATTATTCAAAATACATAGCTATTAACCAATGCAAAGCAAAATGGGATCAACGACAGCATTGTCATACGCCACCACTTTAAATCCAAATGTAAACTGTTACGACTCAAAAGACAAATTTAAGAGACCGCACTTAAGCAAAATCATTTATTAAAATCGCGAATAAATTGCTCAGAAAGTCACCCCGTTTTCCCGCCCAAACTCGTTCAGGGGCCATTTATGTCATGTGGTGGAAAAAAGTACGCACAGCAACAGAGGGTTAAAACCAGTCATGTAATTTATTACTAAAACGTTTTCGCATACACCAAAAGTAATATGACGGCATCTTTGGCTATATTGTACCCCAAAAAAATCTGGTATATTCAATAACTTTTGTATGGAAGTAGAATTTAAATGGCATGTAATGGTTGCTCATGTTTCAATGGACTGCGTACAGAAGTTGCTTCGTAAGATGTGTTTTATTTTTTCTGAAGTGAATTTAAATTGAAGTTTCATACTTGTTAGGATACTATCAATCTCTGGAATATTTCAGGGGTCATTAATATCAAAGTCTCAAGTATCAATAATACGCAGAATGTATAGTTAGGAACATAAGTCGGACGGTTATGGTCTTAGTATGGAACAGTTATGGGATATAGGGAACTAGCTGACCTGAGTAACTTCGTCTGCGTCTTTGTTTCCCGTTTTTGCAACATTTTTTAATAATGCTCCGCTCCTATTGGTCGTAGCGTGATGTTATATTGCCAATAGACTTCCTCAATAAATAAACTATACAACACAAAAACTTTTCTATTCGAACTAGTAGTTACGGAGATTACCGTGTTCAACCAAACAAACTCTTCAGCTTTTTAAAATTAGTATAATTGACTTGACAGAATGAGTATCGTTTTAAAATTGAGAGAAAAAAATATACGCAAGAAGTATTTAAATAACCAATAAATCATAATCATAAATCTTTATTTGGTGGTCAAGGGTATACAGTAGTATTAACATTACATTCAATGCATAAAGTCATAATTTATAAAAATAATAAACTATGGTCTAATTAAGCCCCCTAGTTTGTAAAATTATAAAATTATCAATTTGTAAATAAGAGTTTCTCATCTATCGCTCTACACAATGAGGAGAGCCCTCAAAATGTACTCATAAAGACTAAAGAAGGCTCTCTCAACCGATCTAACCCATTTCGATTATAGTCAAATAGTAAAATACAAGTGAAACTCATCGGACAGGGCGGTCAGCTAAACTAATCAAGGTACATGATGGAATAGGCAAGATCGAACAAGTGGGGTAACTGAATTGCAAAGCAGACAGAAGCAGAGGACACACTGAGAGAAAAAAAAATGTATTTTCTCCGTTCGAATTTGGCAATTGACTACAATAAAACTAAATTATTTTATACTTATCAGGCAATAGTAGGTTCACTTTTAAGCATCGGTAGCCTTATGGACAAAGCTTAAGGCATTGGTCTCGCAATCGTAAGGCATTAGTTCGAATCCTACCCATTAAACTACCGACATGAATCCACAGTAATGTGGGACCTAATCCCACAAAGCTAGTATTAAAAAAAAATAACAGTATGTATTTATTTGTATGGGACAATTTCCGACATCTACTACAACTTTCGCACGGCAACTGCAGTCATACTCGTATATCGGTAATCATTTTTCCAAAATAATGCCGTTTGCTGTTCGTGTCTTGCTGAAACGCATATTTAAGAGTAGATAATTAACTATAATTTTAAAATTTGAATTAGGTTTTTCCCTTTCTATATAGGTAATCAAAATTAAGGTTAAAGTATTACCAAAAAGTAAAATGAACAATCATCAATCACTGTCAAAGAGAATGAGATGCAGGAAATGTTGCAAGTACTTACAATCAATTTAATCGGAAAACGATTAAGAGAAATGAATGGGCAGAAAAATCATGATATTTCATTTATCAAAAGTTTGTCGAGCTGCTTATTGCTTAACACTTTGGATGCGCATTATTAGATTGTATCGTACTTTTAAGTGGAGAAGGTTAGATTCCTAGGACGTCAGTTTCTGAAAAATCCAGTCCACTGCTGGACATAAACCATCGCACGGTCCAATAACTCCTGTATTAAATTGAACCCAGCGGCCTTCTTTAAGGTTCATTTCCGTGCATCGCGACCGATCGCGAGCCGCTCGCGGCTTACGACAAGCGGCTGAGGTAAGTGACAGACGCGCGCGGCCGACGACTGTCGTAGGCTGCGCGTGCAATGTGAATATTGTCGCATCGGCCGCGAGCGTCAGCCGCTTGTCGTAAGCCGCGAGCGGAACGCGATCGGCCGCGATGCTCGGAAATGAACCTTTAAGTCGTTGGTCCATCTGTCGGGGGGGTTGTCTTACCTTACCTACATTTACCAAGTCGCGGTCTCCGCTCTAGGACTCGTTTGTTCCAACGGCCCTTGGTCCATTCTGAATGGGTTACTTTTTGTAGGCTAATGGGTCTACCTTCCCTATTTTCAGATTTTTATCTAGGATTAGCCCAATACTTCATTTTCTTTCTTTCATCTCTGTCAGTCGTTTTTGAGTCACTCTTTCCCATTTTATTCATATCATCTTCCACGCAAGCTGTCCATGTCATCTTAGGTCCCCCAGATATAGGGCTTGTAACATATACCTAGTATTATATCTTAAAAACAACAGATTGATTTCTCTGCCACTAATCTCTGATTAAAAAAAAAATGATACCATTTACTTAAAAATAAATCTCTAAGTATTACATGGAGTTGGGTAGTTGACTACAATTATATAAACGTACATTATTTTATACTAATCAGGTGTGTAGGTCTTAAAATGCTCTGAAAATAAATGTCCTTTTACAATTTAACATGTTTTTGAATTTAGAAGCATGAAAACGAATAAAAAAACTTATGACGTCATACGTTGCTATTTCATACACATTTCTATAGAGCTTGTCGTTTTGACATTTTATAAAAAGAGACTGATTTGACTTGACAGTCAACATCCCTATTAATATAGGAACCTATAAATCGGCAGTAACCTAATCTTTCAATGCCTTAAACATTAGGTTACTGCCGATTTATAGGTTCCTAGGACTTACTTTATAGGACTTACATTGTGAGGTCGAATCCTACCCATTATTCTACCCACTCCCAACACAAGCCAATGAGCTTACTTTACTTTACTTACTACGTTAACAGGATTTATAGTAATACCATTGACGTATAAATATGGACTTCTTTGGTCTCTTTGGCAGGTATTGTCCACAAAGTAGCGTTGTCTCTTTCCAGACAGTGGTCAATTTTGTGAGGTTATGGCACATTCCTGTTCTCTACGTCAATGAGTAATACCCACAATCCCACCTAGACAGTTTTTTTTAAATCTATTTTTTAATACTCGCACTGAAACGAAAAGTGATAAAGTATTCACTTAATTATTTACACTAGAGCCAGCTAAAGTATAGAATTTTTAATTAATTACAGCTAATTAGATATAGAAAGATTAAAAACAGTATCTTAAGGTAAGCAGTTTTAAACTATCTCATATTTTTTAAATTTAATTTCAGTAATAATAAGTACAGTGAAATATAATTCAATTAAATATTCTATTTGCTTTTGCTCTAGTGACAGAGGTCATGGGTTCGATTCCCACATGAGGTACCACTTTGTGTGATTCATAAATCATTGTTCCGAGTCTGAGTGTACTTTGTGTTCATGATTTGTACGTATGTAAAGTCTCCCACGACAAAAGATTTGCTCCCTTATGTGGGAGTTGTCTTTAAAGTCAAAGTCAAAGTACTTTATTCACTTAGGTTACAAAATGCAACGTTTATCAATCAATAATTTTTATTCACTTACGAATAAAGTCGATTCTACATGTACATGCAATGCCTGTTCCCAAACAATAGGTGAAGCCGGAAAAAAGGACAAGAGAATAAAAACTGGCGGCCACCTTTTTAAATTGCCAATGTATACAATGCTTCTTTGTTTATAAACTGTATATTATCAATATATATATATATTACGGGTCTTAATCGCGTGTTAAAATACCTTGTTTATTGCCCGACGTTTCGACCGTATTGCAGCGGCCGTGGTCACGGGTAGACATAACGAAACGTCGGGCAATAAACAAGGTATTTTACCTTAAATTATTTACGCGATTAAGACCCGTAATATATATATTTTCATAATGTGTACAAATCGCGAAAGTTTATCAACATTTAAACTGTATATGTAGGTAAGGTGCTGCCAGCATTATATTATACACCATTTTAGAGGACTGATGCAAAAACAAGAGATAAAAAATACTAAAAAAGAAGACACGAGATTAAATATATCAACCTCAATGGGTACAACATATCAACATATGAATTTAAGAACGTCAGACAAAAAAACAGCGAAAAACTGCGAGCTATTTCATACAAATTCCTTGCATCTTGTCATAACTTTAAAAGCAATTTCTTACATGTCACCTTTAAAAAGCAAGTTCACAAAACTATTGTTAATGCTATCCTTATCATATCATGCATGACGTCATTGACTTGTCATTTGTTTTATAATTGAATTTGCGTCATTATCGTTGAAATATTCAGGTAGGTCATTAAATTTTCGATTTAATATTTTTATTACATTTTTATCTATGACATAGACGAACCAAGCTTCGATTATATTCCTTCTCCCCTTTTTATTAGGGTTCCGTAGCCAAAGTGGAACCCTTATAGTTTCGTTATGTCCGTCTGTCTGTCCGTCCGTATGTCACAGGCATTTTACTCAAAGACTTTTCAGTGAATATTAATGAAATTTTGTGAAAACTTAGTAGCCGCTACTCAGTTTGATAGCTAAATAATAATAATAAATATTTTAGGGGGGGCACTCCATACATGTAACAGAAGCTGAAATATTTTTTTTAGTAAACATCAACGTGTGGCACATCATTTGACAGATCTTTCAAAAACATTTTAAATTTTATGATAAATGGTGTCCTCCCCCCTTTACTTTCGAACTCTGTCACCAAAGAAATATAAAAACATTACAAACATAGCGCTTTTAACTAAAATTATTTTGGACATGATCGGATATACCGTCATAGAGTTATTGCCGAAAAACTGCGTTTGTCAACAAAAGGTCGTAAGTGCCATGAAGATACGCGCTTCTACACTGAGCATGGTCCGACATGCTCTTGACCGATTTTTCAGTTTCAAATTAAAGTAATTGGTCCAGAAGTTTGAGACCTCATTTTGTGTAGCTGGAACCATAGTCGAAACGTTTAAGTTAGAACCTTGGCGCCTTGTCCTCATAGCTAGACATTGTGACAAGACACAAACTCTCCAGCATTATAATTTCAGTATAAATTATTATAATATGTAAACGAGCTTAGGTATGCAAATGAGATCGCTGTGACATAACGCATTTTGAGCAGTTAGCGCCCCCATTAAGTTGACTGTCAAATTAAATTATATTCATCATTTGCATCAATTTTGTTGTAATTAATAATGAAAATAGATTATATTTTGTTTACCGCTTTTGTAGTTTGATAGCATATTATGCAAACAAAACCTCGAAATTAATTTATAGTCTGAAATGTAAAACTTGGATTATTCAATGCAAAATAAATTCATTAATTTACGATAAATTCAATTAATTGAACAAAGTAGATTATGGAGGGAATATAGACCAATACATTAATATACTTAATAGGTATTTATTAAAAGTTATTTAAATGATGCAAATAAGTACTTTGCGTTGCAATAAAATTTTAAGTGGTCGAAACCGCACTTTGGTATTAACATAATAGTAATGAGTCTTTTTAGAGTTCCATAGCCTAAATGGCCAAACGGAACCCTTAAAGTTTCGCCATGTCCGTCCGTCCGCAGTTTAGCTAAGAGACTGTTATTGTTAGAATGCTGTAATTTTGCATGGATACAAATATTACTTATGCCGACAAAGTGACGGAATAAAATCTTAAAAACCAATTTTTTTAGGGTACCTCGACTATATGTAAAATGAGGCTAGGATAATTTCAATATTTTCAACTAGGGTAAATACCTAAATACCTAATAAGGCTAAATACCTTTGTTTATTGCCCGACGTTTCGACCGTATTGCAACGGCCGTGGGCACGGGTAGACTGAACATATATAGGTTGTATTGTGATGGTTGTGTTGTGGTAAGTTTACGAACATATAAAGGTCAGCAAGTTATACAATAAAGTATGAAACCTTACACCATATTATTGGAGCAATACAATTAACTCAAACGACTCTATAATATTAATGTATGAACTCCTTACTCGTACAATACATTGATTAATAATATTGACCATGTTAAGTAATAGGCTTAAAGGCAGAGGCACCTAGTTTCCCACTCGAGGTAAAAAATTAAATGAATAAAAACTGAAACAGAAGACCAGAAACCTAACAAAAGCATACTTTTTATGAAGTTTATGTGCAAGTCAGAAAACCTATAAACAAATCGTCAAGGTTTAAAACTTAAATAAAAAGTTTGGTTAAATACAATATTTTAAAACCAACAAAGTGCGTTGTTACCACGGAGTGGGTTGCTACTTAACGGAATCGGTATTTTTTTATAATATTCTCACTTAAGTACAAGCCCTGTGCGGGGGATTTTGCAAATATAAGGACAAGAAGTTCACCTGGGCTCGGAACCAACCATCACGGATCTACAAAAGCTCACAAAACAAGCACTTTAAACAAACTTGTCGGTTTCCGAACGAACCTTTGACAGGTGAGGTGTTGTCACCTCGCTGTAACGGCGGCCATATTGTATTGATTGAAAGAGACAACGCTACTTTGTGGACAATATCTGTTTTTTCTCCCTTTTACGCTCTGTAGTCAATATTTACTTTTTAAATAAAAGGGATGGCGCAGTCGCAGTCCTGGTCTATACGTCAATGTGGGTTGGTAAGTGCGCTCGCGCCTCTTGCGATTCGATGGAATGTCTTCAATCGAACTTTATCCGCGCGATCGTGTATAATGGACACATGCATGATTGTTAATTCATTCAATGTCATTAATGGCAGCAGAAACAAAGGCCCTACGAGAATACCAGCGTTGCAATTTTCGGACTGCAACAATAGCTGACCTAGGTCCTATTTGTCCGGCACAAAATCCCTTTATTCTATTTTGTTTATTTGTTGTTCTGTATGGTTCTATGTAATGTGACAAATAAAAATTATTTTATTTCTTTTTCTTTTGTTTCTTTAAATGTTTTCATAAGACGCCATCAAGTAAAATTATCGTCCAAAAACCGGCTTTACAGACAACCGTTATTTTTTCATACACTTACGGTGAGAACGCTTCATCAAGACAATATTACAATCATTGGTCTTAGTCTATCACTGTCTTAACATCAGTTAGATGAGGACGAAGCTTTTTGATGGATTATAGGAGAAAAGTTCTCGCATCGCTGCCCACTGAAATTAGTTTCACCGAAGTTATTCTCGTGTGTATTCATGTATTTTCAGTGTGTAATCCTATGTATGGGTAGGAATGTGTTAAGGTCGGGGTTGCTAACTCCTTATCTTATTTCCCCTCAATTTAAATTTAAATAATAAACATAAAATGTTAACAAGACATATAAAAATTAATATTTTTTTAAATATTCCTTTCTAACACCAAAAACAAATAACAGTGGTATTATTTTCTATGCAAACAAATAGCATTGATATTAGTTTTTGGTATTAGAAAGGAATAGACCGAAAATCCGCCTATAATCAGGTCAAGCATAATCGCTCGCATTGGAGAAGATTATGCAAATTGTAATCCCAAAAACAGTCCTTAAAAACCCATAAATTATGAAATCCTCCAAAATCAGACACACCGATTGAAGAGGGTAATTCCCTTAGTTGGCAACCCTGGTTAAGGCTAGCGCTCACAAGCGGGGATAAATAACATTTTGCATATATGCAATGCACTTTGCATTTCTGCTCATCGATGAAAATAAAGGGTGTGAGTCGCATTATGCATTTGTCTGATTTTTACAGCATCATAGCTCTTAAATAGATGTCCTTTAATATGGTGTATAATATAATGGTGGCAGCACCTTATCTACATATATTAGGTACAGTTTAAAAATAAAGAAACATTGTAAACATTAGCAATTTAAAAAGAGTGTGAGTTTTTACTTCCTCGTTTTTTTCCGGCTTTACCTATTGTATGCGAACAGGAAATTTTGAATCGACTTTACATAAGAGAAAACCTTTATAATTACCTACTGAAATAAAACACGAAGTTACGAAATTACCAGCTAAGTTGAACAGAAAATATAAAAGAGTTGCGAAACAGACTTCAGCGAGTCGAGTTTCAAGTAAATATTTGCCTTAAAAGCGAGGGTTTAATGCAGAAGCCTGGAAAAAGTCGGCAACAGACGGTTTTGTGGAGTTACCGCGTCCGAATGGCTATTTCCTTTTGCATAACGCACGAAGTTATACAGACTCGAAAACGTACTACTGTATAAAATACAGATTTTGAAAGAATATTTGTTTTAACAGAATACTAGAAAACAAAGGTATTTCTAATAAGAGATAAAATAAAAAAAAAACTATTTTGCGCACATTTGAAAATCCTGGACACTTAGCTAGTGTGGCTTAAGAATTGTACCACCCCATCTCTTCTCGTGGGTGTCGTCATGGCGACTAAGGGATGTCACACCAGAAGACGGGAAGCAGCGTACTCTGCGTACTTTAAAACCTTGCTGCAATCGACAATCCGCTCGCCAAGCGTGGCGATTATGGCAAATACCCCCAGGATCTACAATAAGTAGGTTCTACTGGGGAGACCCGTGCCCAGCAGTGGGACATCATATGGGTTGTTATGAGACAATCTGGTTTAAAGATAAAATCAATTTTAATATCTAAGTAGATATAAAAATTGATTTTATCTTTAAACCAGACTTTTATTAAATAAAGCTAGATTAATGTAGCTTTCTATTAAAACTTTATTTTTGTATTACCGCAGAACCTCCGCGGGGGACTTTACAAACATACTCGTACAAGTCACGGAAACAGAGTCAACTTCAATTCATTGCACTTACGCCCGTTTGTTGAGAAACGCAGTTTCGGCAATAACTCGTTTAAACTGTTTGTTAAGCGCTGCCTTTGTAGTTTTGTTTCATATTTTGAGATCACACAGTTCTAAAGTTAAGGGGCACTTATGCAACTTTAGGGGCGATTATTTCCAAAAATATTCACTCAATCAAAAAAGTTTATTAGAGACCTCAAAAGATCTACCACCCAGACTCGGAACAATAATTTGTGGATCACACAAAGTGGTGTCCCGTGTGGGAATTGAAACCACAACCTCTTACGTATCAGTCGAACACACTCCCACCGCGCCACAGAGGCAGTTAAGTAGGTAGTTTATCAATAGGTAATCAATTTCAAAATTCACTACATTTATAACAAAGTCGCTTTCTCTGTCCCTATATCCCTATGTATGCTTAAATCTTTAAAACAACGCAACGGATTTTGATGCATTTTTAATAGATAGAGTGATTGAAGAGGAAAGTTTATATGTATAATAACATCCACTAATAATTGTGGAGAAATAAGGAGCGGAGCAGCAATAAGAAATGTTGCAAATACGGGGAAAATTTACGCGTACGAAGTAGCGCGGGTCAACTAGTTCATTTATATATTTATAAAAAAACCTATATTATTAGAACGAGTCGTACGAGTATCACAGCATATGATGCCAGCGCATGGTTATCGATGTATTCAGCACTAGTGTCGCCAATGTGAAAAAATACCCTTGACTGATAAGTTTTTAATAAAAAAACTCTCAGTTTATTACTAACTTAACTCCTCCTAAATGACTAGACAAATTTGGATGAAATTTTGTGTGTATGTTTGAGTGGGTCTCTGAATGGTTTAAGAATACAATTGTGAAAATAAAAATACGAGGTGGTGCGAAGTTCACCGGGACTGCTATATAGTTAATTATTTGACTGGCTTGTTGGTCTAGTGGTTAGTGACCCTGACTGCTAAGCCGGAGGTCGTGGGTTCGATCCCTACCCACGGTAAAACTTTATGTGATGAGCACGTTTCACGCAGAGGTGGTTTGGTTTATTCTGTGTCTGGGTGTTTTTATCTGTAATATGTCTGTATTTAAAAATATATAAGTATGTTTGTCAGTTGTCTGGTTTCCATAGTACCTACAAGCTCTGCTTATACGTGGCGTTATGTGAGTTGTCCCAAGATATTATTATTATTATAAGTTAAAGAATAAGATTTTGTGTCAACTATATGTGTAAACTTTATTTGGCCTGCTATTTTGTTATAAATATGAGTATGTTATAGTTATATATTAACCGTGTTAGCTGTGAGTTTCCCATGTAAATAAAATAAATAAAAATATATACATAATTTATACATGTATTTTTCACCATTTGCAAACGTTCACATGCCATTTCGGCATATCAACACAGGATAATAATGACATATATTTAAAATACCTGTATAGCAACTACGTATCCTGGAAAATGGAAGACGAACGCTTTTGATAATATTATCGCTATATGTGAAAATATTGGCTCAGTCTAATGCAAATATTGTGATAGTGAATTACGATCTTCACTGTCACATATTGCAATATAGATAATGTTATTCTGAATATTAAGTGTTATATTAATTTATCAACATGCCTATCTATATATTTATATAATTAAATGATCCCAAGGCCTTCGCAGTACGTTTTATATTTATTTTGTTGTTTATTATTGGATGACATCATAGTTCTACAGAACCTAGAACAAGACATATTGGTAATGTCAGAATGAATCGGATTAAAACCCATAGAGTATACAAACTCTAAATATGCAGGGAGGCTAGCAGCGACAAACACCACAAAAGTTATATTGAATAATAAGAGAATGAAAAAACCGGGCAAATGCATGTCGGACCATGCTCAGTGTAAGGTTCCGCTGCCTTGAATAATTGCATCAGCTTTAATTCATGGCACTTACGCCCTTTTGTTGAGAAACGCAGTTTTTCGGCAATAACTCGTTTAAAGTGTTTGTTAAGCACTGCCTTTGTGGTTTTGTTTCATATTTTGTGATCACACGGTTCTAAAGTTAGTTCTTAAAGGGGGGAGGGGACACTTATGCAACTTTCGGAGCGATTATTTCCAAAAATATTCACTCAAAAAAGTTTATTAGAGACCTCAAAAGATCTGTCTCTTTAAAAGATCTGTCAAATGATGTGACAACCACACGTTTTAATTTGCGGAAAAAAAACAGCTTCTGTTACATGTATGGAGTGCCCCCCCTAAAAATATTTATTTTTATTATTTAGCTATCAAACTAAGTAGCGGCTACTACAAGACAACGTTTCACCAAATTTTATCAATATTCATTGAGTAGTCTTTGAGTAAAATGCCTGTGACATTCGGACGGACAGACAGACATACAGACGGACAGATAGACAGACAGACAGACGAACATGACGAAACTATAAGGGTTCCGTTTTTGCCATTTTGGCTAAGGAACCCTAAAAATGAGCATAAACTACATTTTTTCCAGAAAGTAGGATCAATACAAACATATGGGCTTAAGATACATAATATAGCTGCCAACACAGACAGTCGTTTATTTCCTAAGTAAGTCCTGTGATATATATTTTTTTAAAAGATAAGCTAGCTATGTGGGATTTTGATCCCACATTACTAGCAATCCTGTTAACCCCTCCATCTAAGCTCAATGGCTTGTGTTAGTAGTAATAGTGTAATGGGCAGGATTCGAACCCGCGACCTCACGATTGCGAGACCGATGCCTTAGCCATTAGGCTACTGCTCCTTAATATCCAAAGAAGAACAAAACAGCTTCCATAAGAAACACGCGCTGGCACAAATTTGCCACAATTTCTGACCCATTAATCGAGTCACGATGACATTTTATGCCACAACTTGAAAGGTTCAAAGAAAATATGTATTAAAGTGTGACATTTTGATTAACGACCAATGTATTTTATAAAAGTCACAGTGAACAAGCAACAGCAAGTTAATTAATTAAACGGAATCTTACAAATTAATAACGAAATATTTGACTTTTAAGCTAATTTTCATACAGCTAAGATGAAAAGTATAAAATTTACATCTTTTAAGTGTGCTAAAATTTAATAAGAGCTGCTTTCTTTGTACAGCGTATTCTGCATTTCTGCTGCTAATTTCAATGTACGGTTTTCTTATTAAGTAGATGATATGTAATATTCTTTTCTCCATTTTCTACGCAACCTATCTGTAGATTCCTAGTCCGGGATTTACAATTAAAGCCTAAAACCACACACATACAAACACTTGAAAACTTGAAGCTAAATTTGGCGTAAATTATTTTTTGTTACGCAAACGTCAAACGCCTGATTTCTTTCTAATAGTGATTTAATATTTTTTGTAGGCTTACTGAGGGAACGCCCCATTTAGATAATTTATAATCAAAGGGTTGTTTTGAAAGGTTACTGTAACTTGTTAGGTCTTTTTGTTAAAATTCTACGTTCTAGTAGGTATTGGATGGACAACTGGCTAAATGCTAGGCAATTTACTTATTGTTAAATAGAGTAAATTTAGTTGAAAGCATAATTAACGTTTTAAGCACCAATCACTTCTAGCTTTCTTAGTCATTAATTTACTGACAGGCAATGTTCGGGAGATTTTAACAGTCGTATCAGTCAGAAGCTAATGAGAAACTGAACAATTTGTTTCCGTAATACGTATATTTGTTTCTAAAACAATGTTATGCCTAAACAATTGTTTAATGTGGACATGCAATACATTACTATCACAAAATAAACAGAGTACAGAAGGAACATTCATGTATGTACCTCGACTTTTATACCTACACTCACACGACTGCAGAAAACGAGCATCTGCTGTGTGTAAGCGTTGCACTTGCTCTGTCTCTGGTCCGTCTTGTTCCGATCTTCGCGTCTCTGACACAGTATAAATATGTGTCTACGTCACAGAAGGAAGATATCTATGTTTGCGAGAGTCAACTTTTCAACAGCACTCGACCAGAAAAAAATGTTATTATATCATAATACGAGTTCTTGAGTGGAGACCGCGTCTCGGCAAACGTAGTGTAGGACGCCCTCAGGCCAGGTGGAGTGATGATCTACGCAAAACGGCTGGCAGGAGCTGGATGCGAGAAGCCGAGGATAGAACAAAGTGGCGTGCAATTGGAGAGGCCTATGTCCAGCAGTGGACTGCAATTGGAGAGGCCTATGTCCAGCAGTGGACTGCGATAGGCTGATGATGATGATAATAAAAGATTTATAATAAACTACCTCAAGCATTAATTCAAGCAAATTATATAATGAATGCAGTGACAAGGCTGATATTCACCACGACTCCAATAAAGGAAAACTATCAATCGTTTTATAAGGTCTTAGTTAATTAGCACATACAAAATGTATAATTTGTTACGCATGGCTCATTAACATTAAGAATGTAGTGTTTACCTATAAGTAACTAAACATTTAGATCTAAGTAGTTGTGAAAACTTGTGTTTTCTTTTTAAAGATTATTGTTGATGTTTTAGTAGTTGGTGAACCAAATAAAGAAATAAATAAATTAAGAGAGTTTTCTACAAGACTTAAAAAAAAGTTAGTGGCTTATTGACAAATGTTTTATAATCTCAATAATAATTATCGTATGACATCAAAAATGACGAAAATTTTAAATGGTAACAACAATAATTAAGGATCTTATTTAAATTAATTTCGTTTATTATTTAGGTTAAGATTAAGAAATATTGCATGTCGGAAATATTATCGGGGAATTAGGTGAGACCACTATCTGACTAAATCTTAATTCGTATACCATGTTTCAAGCAATAAAAAATCATTTCATTTCATTTCAAGATCGTTTTATATGAAGGTCTCGTTCTATACATTATTCTCTATACTCTTTGCAAAAGTTTTTTCTTGTTATAATGTTTTTATACCTCAACAGTTGTTTCATAGAGAATAAACCGCCTTTCAGTATCACCTACTTCTTGCAAAGTTCTTCCCACAGCCAATCTTGCACGTATTTTTTTAAAAGTCAATATTTTATGTAACGTCGTCGACACCCGCCATTTTTCAAATTCTAAGATTGATTTGAATACCGAACTAAATCGCGTCTCGGCGGGAAACCTTAAGTCACTTTAAAGGACGGCGACCATTTTTTATCGTAAAGGAGTACCTAAGTATTGGATTTAGGATAAAATGTTGATTTTTTGGTCGCTCAATCCTAGTTATAAAAAATAGAGAGGTGTCTTAAGGACACACGATTGGAACGTAGTTCCTTTTGCTGAGTTTTTTGTGTTCACATTATCTAATGATTGAAAAAAAATCTGGAACAACATGACATTTAAGAAAAATCCTATTTCAAATTAAGATTTTTCATATGTAATTTAAATAAACAGCCAGTTCGAAATCGACATAGGTAAAACATACAACCTTTTAAAAATTCAAACAACCTATAAAACACAACCTCCCTATTCTAGCTTCATATAGTAATAGTTTCAAGTAATACACACATCAAAAGTGTCTAGGGATCAACATATATTTTTGCAATAACTTTTCTCCTGATTGATTTTTTTTTTTTTATTTCTTTAAGGATTCATCAAATAAAGTGTTTTCGTTTGTCACAGTAACGATAAACCAAGTCACCTTTGCATTAATAAAGAAATTTGCCATTTTCCTAATAAAGGGATTTTTGACATTTGAACCACTAACATTAAAGTTCGAAAAAAAGACTGAAATAACAGTTTTCTTTAAAATTTTATTGGGTAACTTAAACAATTAATAATCCGTGTTTCTACCGCGAACACTAATAACACAAGAACATCGGTTTGGCATACTCAAAATGAGTTCATCCAAATCACGCTGTGGAATGGCCGCCCATGTTCGTTGCAACAACAAAAAAAGGTCTTCTTGCGACTGGATACCCTCCATATTCGGCAGAGCTCTTCTCTGTAGCATATCCCATGCATGCTCAATCGGGTTCAAGTCTGGCGACTGAGCAGGCCAGGGCAGGACATTGATGTTAGCTGCGGCGAGAGTCTGTCTTACAACTCTTGCGGTGTGCGGTCGTGCATTATCATGCATTAACTGAAATAAGGGACCGATTTGCACTTGTAGAGGAACGATGACGTCTGATACAATCGTCTCAGCATAAATTTGAGCGTTGAGGTTGCCTCTGATCCAAATCAACTCAGTTCTTCCGCCGATCCAAATACCCGCCCATACCATGATGGTTCCACCACTATAAGGATGGACTTCCTGGCAGGATTTTAATCGCTGTTGGCGTCCAGGGGTTCTCCAGTGTCGTATACGTCTTGTATCCGGTCTCATACCAAAACGAGACTCATCAGAAAAGCACATGAAACGCCATTGTTCTTCTGCCCAATTTCTGTGTTCAAGAGCCCATTGATATCGAATCCTACGATTGTGCATTGCTATAGGTGGTACCCGTAGCGGTCTTCGGGAATGAAGGTTCACTTCATGCAAGCGGTTTCTGACTGTTTGGTCGCTAATTAAGTTCCCTGAAGAGTGATGAAGCCTCACGGCTAACATCATGGCGGTTATTGTTGGACCTCTTCGAGTTAAGATTTGAATGTATCGGTCTTGTCTCCGTGTGGTGCAGCGATACCGTCCTCCATGGCGCTCAGCCACGGTACCAGTGCTTCGGTAACGTGTCCAAAGTCGACTGATAACACTCTGACTTGTATTCAGAGCTAAAGCCACAGTACGTTGCCGGGAACCAGCTTCTATCATTCCCACGGCTCTGAGCATTTCTTCCCTGCTTAAATGACGTCGCCGCTCCATAATAACGTTGGTTTTAATCAGTAGTAGGGAAACAGTAGCACTAATAATGTCTTCAATGCGTTGTATGTTTTTATAGGGAAAATATTGACAGCTGATTTTCATCTTTTACTCGAATTTGATTCACAGTTCCTGATTCAAATTATGAAATGCACCAAAAAGGATCCATATAAATTTATAAAATCATAAATTTATTACAAAGCCACATCTCAATCTCAAGAAATCCGCATAAAAATGCTTGATCCCTAGACACTTTTGATGTGTGTAGATTTTTGATCGATATCAATATGTTACACTTTTTTCCGTTTAGCCTAACAGCCCGCAAACAAAAACGCTTTGTTTGTTAACCTGGCTTCTTATTTTGTAAATGGTTTATCTTTGCTTAGGAATTTCTTCATACACGGTGTCTACAATACGATTTCAAAGAAACAATGAAGTTAATGTTCTGACGACATTGAACGAGTTATTCAGTTGACAGACTTCAGTTAGACGAAATTCTTTAGATTTCATTTCATTTTACAAATTTCGGCAAAAAAGGCGTTATCTTTTGAGGGCACTTCTTTGAGTTGTGTTTTATATACATTTTAATATTATTTTAAATAGAGTTTTTTAATCTTTTCATAAAGAAGTTGAAGCAGCGGTAGCCTAATGGCTAAGGCATCGGTATCGCAGTCGTGTGGTCGCCGGTTCGAATCCTACCCATTATACTACCGACGTGAATCCACTCCTAACACAACTCTTTGAACTTAGTTGGAAGAGGTAACAAGATTGCTAGTAAAATGGGACCCAATCCCACATTGCCAGTTATCTATATTATTAAAAAAAATGTGTTTGTTTGCTTCTTTTGTTTTCTTTCTTCTTATACACATTATAAACAAACAAAAGCAACTTTCGTTCACGACCCCATCGCGACATCGCCTTGTTTAAGTTTATGTGTTACTCTGAAGTAGGTATATAACCTATAAAATTATAAAGGCGGCCTATGTGGCGCGGTGGGAGTGTGTCCGACTGCTACGCATAAGGTCGATTCTCACACGGGACACCACTTTGTGTGATCCACAAATGGTTGTTTCGAGTCTGGGTGTACTTTGTGTCCGTGAATTGAATGTTTGTAAAGTTCCCCGTGACACAGGGCTTGTTGACGACCCTAATGCGGTAGTCGTCTTTTTATTTAAAAAAAAGTTACATCAAAATTTATTTAGTAGTTTTTGCGTAAAGTGGTAACAAACATTCATTCACAAGCTTTCGCATTTATAACATTAGTAGGATTATAAATATAATAATATCTTGGGACAACTCACACAACGCTATCTGATCCCAAACTAAGCAGAGCTTGTGCTATGGAAACCAGACAACTGATAAACATACTTATATATTTCTAAATACATACATGTTATAGATAAATAACACCCAGACACAGAATAAACCATCGTGCTCATCACACAAAGTTTTATCCTGGGTGGGGATCGAACCCACGACCTCTTGCGTAGCAGTCGAATACACTCCCACCGCGCCACAGAGGCAGTCAATACAGACTGCAGTAGTTACAATAAAAAAAATCTGTAAGGACGGTTTACGGATGATAACTTTTTGTGATAACGTCATATAAAAACATTGATGACATTGAATAAACATCCATGCCTGTGACAGCTCTTTTAATTATTTTTTTATTTCCAATTGTATCGCATGTCACTGCTATCACCAAAACATTGATGACATTGTAATAAACAACCATGCGACAGCTTTAGTGGCCACAATACTTCATCCTATCAGCAGACGGAACGGACGTGAGCGGTGACGTCACACGTTTTCGTGAGTACAACTGGGGGCTGAGACAAATGCCACACACTTCGTTTTCCGCACACGCTAACGCTAAAAAATGTATGCATTTGACATAAAGTTGACAATACGTCACGTGACTGCTGCTGAATTGGTGGACCAAAAACAACAGTAGCGTGTGCCAAAAAAGAAGCGGGTGGCATTTGTCTAAGCCCCCTGGTAACTTTATAAGACGTTATCACGTATCAAAAAACATAACCATTTCCTACAGTTAGTTAAAAAGAAGTTAAAGCATATTTCAATTAATTATTACACCTGTCACTTAAAACAAGAAATACGTTACAATCACAACCCATTAAAAGCCTTCAACACGTCAACACGAAGCAAATAAACAGTGTGCCTAACACGTTTCGTGAATGTTTCTACACAGAATATTGCTAGTACCGAAGGCAACCTTCACACGTACTTAACTCGAGAGATGCACATAATGACTAATTTTGTGGGTAAGCCTGGGAAAAACATCACTGATGATAACAAAAATCGTCCAAGTGCTGTTAGGTACTTGCGCACCTAGGGGTTCCATCTACGTCCACATATACCCAGATTATCCCTGCCGACAAACGGCTGTGCAGTTTAGCAGGTTCACAAAAATATAAAATGTACCAATCAAATAAATTCAAATAAAAATGAAAGGGAATCATCCAAATAAATTATTTTTTATTTATATATCCCTGTTGCATATGTACGGAACTCTCGGTACGCGAGTACTCGCGCACCGATTCAACCGGAAATGACCGATTTTTGTTATCATCAGTGGTTTTTTTTGTCCGGGTTTACTAAAATCCGCCATTTGATGCACACAAACATTGTTCACAGATATGGATCGATGACCACATTAGTGCATGTTAGATATATTTTGGGACTTAATCGCGTGAATTATTTAAAGGTACGAACCTTTTATTTACCCGACGTTTCGATCGAACCGATCGTGGTGCACTTTGTTCGCGCGTCAAGAGCGTTTTCTATGTAGGTTGTCTTCTGCACTCTTGACATTCTGTGGTTTCGACATGTTTACCTCCGCCCTCTATTGTCACGTCAAAGCTGGCAGTCTTTGTGCCAACGCACGATAAATGCATAATTCCAAGCTTTTCCTCGTTTAGAAATATGAATCTCGTGAAACAGGGGTTTTCGGACTTACTAGGCTGGTGTCAAAAGAATTTTGGTTCTTAAAGTGGCGCCAAACACAGCTGGCATTATTTTGATAGTCTGCGTTTTAAAAATTGACGTATGTTTGCAGGTAACTTGTGAAAATTTAAGCAATAGGTTTCAAATCGATAGGATGTCTTTTTGATTAAAATACTTTATTCTGACAAAAATAGCAGAAAATTTGGCTAAATTGTCATCAACTCAGAAAGAAGAAGAATGTTTTTGGGCGACTTTTATTTGTGAATAAATTTAAAAAAAAACTATAGGACGGTGAATATTATATTCACAGAACCAATATTGACTACATACTGCCAGTATTCTGCGTATATTTCCAGTTTCAGAGAAACGAGGGAGTTCAATGACTTGCTTGGAAACTTTTACCTTACAAAACTGACAGCATTCTTTAACTGAAATCAATTTTCAGAAAAAAGTAATAGATATTCAATCTATGTTATCAAATTATTTCAACGTATCATAGACTCCAATTTAGTGTTAAAATAGCTTCCAGATATTAGGCGGCAATCCCTCTTCGTAAAAGGTCGCACAGTAACCTTGTGAGACCTTATAGGCTCTGGAATTAATACGGAACGTCTATCCCTTGGCCTGTAACCCTTAAACATATCCAGTAACCAAAGTTCAGACACTTTCGAGGTGTTAATACCTGTTAACAATATATCCATCGTCCTATTTGACATCCATAAAGGCACGCAAATTTCCGTCGTTTGTCATCTTTGTCTTATCCGTGACATAACCTAATTTGTTGTCTTCTTTCTTCATTGCAATGTGTGCAGCTGTACATAGCAATTGATAAAGAAGACAATATGAATGTATGACATTAAATACAATATCATAAAAGTGTTATTTCTTAATTGCTATGTGTACCAATTGGGCATTGCTAATATGGCATAAAGATCTTTCTATAACATTTTGAACTACCTATTTTTACTACAACGGAACGAGAGAGGCGTTTGGAGATTGTTTTCTTGTTATATATATTATCGTAGGTATCATTCACTAGTTTGGAATAGCTCGTTTGTTTCATATACCTAAGTTATGTCGCTTCTAGTGTTTCAGTTTCTTGGTAATATTGCGTTTATTTGCATAAGTGCAATATGCCACGACATTCTTGTGAATATTTCTTCAAGTATGCGGAGTTATAAACTTAGTTGAAGCTCTCAGTTATCTAACATTGTTCAGGTTTCAACCTCCTCAGTACAGCAAGATTGTATTTGCAGTTGTGAATTCTCTTAAATATTAGGTTTCTACTAAGTTTTATGGATTCCATTCCTTCGGATCTGTTGTCTTTGGGTATTTAACTTTATGTTTTACTAGGTTTCAGGTAGGTATATTTTTAAACAGGATAAAAAATGCAATAATGATGATTTAAATTGACTGAAATCGAAAATTTTCATGGTTTTTAATACAAATATGGGTCAACGTTTTTGAGTGTTTCACCAACTAAAAGACAGCAATAGTTACAACGTAACATTATTTACTGTTTTACCTGAAAAACGCTGGATGCATAGCAGACGGACTGCTTACAAGAAAGTTTTGAATTTATTGAAAAGTGTACTTTTTCTAGTTAATTTGTTAGATTTTTTTAAAATAATTGCATTTGTAAAGGTATTACATTTTTTTATAACCCCTAAATTTACCAAGTGAATAGTGGTAAAAGTTCAAAATGAACGATGACCAGTAATGATCACAAATTAATTCGGACATTTGCCAATTAATTAGTATATCTTAGGTTTTACCGCAAAATATTAGTATCTTCTATAGTTCGGGCTTTTACGGTACCTAACAACGCTGAAAAAGCAACGATTTTATATAATGTGTTACAGTACAATATCTTTGTGCTGTATCTACAATCTACATCACAATCTTATGTTCCTTATCGCACGTTCAGTATCTATTAAATGTTTCTACTATCTGTTATCAACACGAAGTCGTTAGTATATAAGATGCACCTTTGGATAATTATAACCAGACTATACTACATCTTTTGTCTCATTTATACCTAATCATATACTGCCAAGAAGTTTGGCAAATTGGTGACCCCGACGAACGAATACGCAGCAAGAAACATGGCACAATCACCGTGCAAGGCGAACATAAATCAGCAAGGAACACTCGAAGTAGCTGCTGGCACCTCGGTTTTATCCCGCATTCCGGAATTTTGGAAAGACCAACCAAGATTATGGTTCACGCAACTAGAAGCCATATTAGCACCACAGAAGCAAGGAGACGAATACAAATACTGTACAGTAATAGCAAAGTTATCCAAGGAAGAAATACTACAAGTTAGTGACCTAATAACTTCACCACCGACTACAGATAAATACAAAAACATCAAGGAACGTTTAATTGATTGTTACGAAGAAACAGAACAGCGACAGTTTCAAAAATTAATATCAGAGACAGAACTCGGTGATCAAAAACCTTCGCAGTTATTACGTCAAATGCGAGTCCTCGGGAGAGGAAAAATCAGTGACGAAACAATTAAACTACTATGGTTCAGGCTTTTACCAACATCAGTTACTACGGTTCTAGCAGTTACGGAAGACATGGAAATTGACAAACTGAGCCAAATTGCAGACAAAATAATAATGAATTCAAAAGTAACCGAAATATCAGCTGTTAGCAACGACACTTCAAACGACAACAATACAGCATGCATTTTAGCCCAGCTAGCAAAATTACAGATAGATATTGACGCAATTCAGCAAGGTCAATATGGCTATCGACCCAACACGCACAATCATTTCAAGAAACGTCAACAATTCCCGATTATGAGGCCGAGAACAAACTATAGAGGAGCAAATCGATTTTGTTACTACCACGAAAGATTCGGAAAATATGCAAAGAACTGCATTAAACCATGCGGTTGGAAACCAATGACTTACGTACGGAACCAGGGAAACGAATAAGAGCACAGACAACGGCGAAACTCTGTGCAATCCACCCATCCAATCGCCTCACCATTACCGACCGAAAAAGTGGTATGAAGTTTTTGATTGACACGGGCGCAAATATTTCAGTCATTAGCAAGCAACAGAGACATTCAATTTTACAAAATGAACAATACACACTATACGCTGCAAATGGGACTAAAATTAGGACTTACGGCGAGAAGACGCTTACCTTGAATTTAGGACTACAACGATGTTATAAATGGAATTTTGTAATCGCCGATGTTACACAACCAATAATTGGAGCAGATTTTCTAGAGCACTATAAACTATTAGTCGACATAGCAGGTCGCAAACTTATCGACAAAGTTACAGAGCTGACAACGCATGTAACTTCGGAAAAAGCGACACAACAAACAATTCGTATTATCGCAGTGGGAACGAATCCACGTATTACGCAACTTTTAAACAAATACGAAGACATCACGAAAGGGTCCTCTCTCCGCAATGCGCCCAAACATAAGATTGAACATCACATTATCACTACAGGACCACCCGTCGCAGCTCGGGCAAGACCATTACCTCCAGAAAAATACGACATAGCCAAAAAGGAATTTCAAAATATGATAGAACTCGGAATTTGCCGACCGTCAGATAGCCCATGGGCAAGCCCATTACATATGGTAAAAAAGAAAAATGGCGAATGGAGACCGTGTGGAGACTATCGAATGCTCAATAGCACGACAGTACCGGACAAATACCCACTACCAAGATTAACTGACTTTACATACATATTAGAAAATAAGAAGATACTAAGCAAGATAGATATACGTAAAGCATACCATTGTATTCCTGTTAAAGATATAGAAAAAACAGCCATCATCACACCTTTTGGACTTTTTGAGTACTTAAGAATGCCTTTCGGATTACGCAATGCGGCACAAACATTTCAACGATTCATGGATTCCTTATTTAGAGATTTAAACTTCGTATTTATATTTGTAGACGACTGTCTCATCGCATCGGACAACGAAGATTTGCATTATCAGCATTTAGAAACGGTTTTCAAACGTTTACACGAGAATGGAATAACCATTAATCTCGAAAAATGCGAATTTTTCAGAAGGGAAATAGATTTCTTAGGTTATCATATAACGAGCCAAGGAATACACCCTACCGAAGAAAATTACAAAGCAATCATGGAATTTCCCAAACCGAAAACAATTCAAGAATTAAGAAGATTTTTGGGCATGGTCAATTTCTACAGAAGTAATATTCCACGCGCAGCGGAAAATCAAAGAATTTTAAACGAATATCTACATGGTTCAAAAAAGAACGATAATTCACCTGTTCCTTGGACAACGGAAGCAGACAAAGCTTACGAAAAATGCAAGGAAAGCATGAAAAACGCAGTGTTAACAGCGCATCCTTCCCGCAACGCATCACTAGCGCTCATGACCGACGCTAGTGCTACTTGCGTTGGTGGAGTTTTACAACAAAAATCCGGACGCAAATGGGAACCATTAGGATTTTTTTCACAAAAATTGAGCGAAACTCAACAAAAATATTCTACGTTTGACAGAGAGCTGTTAGGAATATACATGGCCGTCAAACATTTTCACAGATTAATCGAGGGAAGAGAATTTACAATATTTACGGATCACCGACCTTTGACATACGCATTCTCCCAAAAACCATCATCAAACGATACACCGCGACGGGTCCGGCAGTTAGATTTCATTTCACAATACAGTACCAACATTCAACACATAAGCGGACGTGACAATATTACCGCCGATGCCTTATCTCGAATAGAGGAAATATACGTGCCATCACCTATCGATTACGCTGAATTGGAAAAATGTCAATCAACAGATAATGAACTAAGTAAATTACATGACAATAAAAGATTAAAATTCAAAAACATTACGCTTCCGGGTTCCACAATAAACATCACCTGCGACACATCTACTGGAAAAAGCCGCCCCTACTTACCAAAGCATTTTCGCAAACAAATTTTCGATACCATTCATGGTATGAGCCATCCAGGAAAAAGAACTACGAGAAAAATGATAACCCAAAGGTATTTATGGCCGTATATGAACAAAGATATCAATAATTGGTGTAGATCATGTATAGCCTGCCAAAAATCAAAAATACAACGACATACGATATCACCTCCTGGTACATTTATGACAGCGCAACGTTTTGAACATTTACATATTGACATCGTCGGACCACTTCCGATTTCACAAGGGAAGAGATATTTAATCACAATCATAGATCGTTGTACGTCATGGCCCGAAATATTTCCGGTAGAAGATATAACTGCCGAAACAGTAGCCAAGACACTTTTCGAAGGATGGATTACTCGTTTTGGATGTCCATTGCGCATTACTACGGATCAAGGCCGACAGTTTGAATCAAGAATATTTGAGTCACTCTCACAATTTTTGGGAATACATAAAATTAGGACAACACCTTATCATCCACAATCCAATGGAATGATAGAGAGATTTCATAGAACTTTAAAGGCGGCGTTAATGACAAGAGAATCCAACGAAAATTGGTTAAAAGAAATTCCAACAGTTTTACTCGGGTTGCGGAGTAGCTTGCGAGAAGACACAGGTTATAGTTCAGCAGAGATGACATATGGAACGCCAATACGACTCCCTGGAGGATTTTTTGAGTCATCAGCAGCACAGTTATCAACGTACGAAGAGTTTGTAAAACAAATTCAAAAGGACATCACACAAATGACATCAATTCCGAAAAGAAAAAAACACAATCAAGCTATATTTGTGCATCCCGAACTCAAAGAATGCTCACACGTATTTGTTCGGTGTGATAGAATTAAGAAAGCCCTGACACCGCCGTATGAAGGACCCTACCCAGTAATTAGTAAAACAGATAAAACATTTTGCATTAGAATTAGGGATAAAGAGACAGTGATATCAATTGATAGATTGAAACCAGCTTTCATGATCAATGACGAATCAAACTACGTGCCAGATTCAAAGGATTGCGACAGGCATTCACATACGTACACTACACGATCGGGACGTAAAGTAAAGCCAGTAGTACGTCTATAAAAAATCGCTGATATAAGTAAGCTATTCGTATATATATATTAACATAGATCTTAACATATACCATTAATTCACAACTACTCGTAACAACAAGACATATAAAATGGGAAATCAAAGTTCTAAGGACCAGATAACATACAATACGGACAATTGCCTCAATCAAAACGAAGCGGACCAACTCCGTAACCTGATCCAGGAGGACTTACGGTGGACAAGAAATGTTGCAATGGGACAGATTATTTTAACAATCGGCGTGATCCTAATTTACGGCATAATGAAAACACTGGACAGAAGAATGAAGAGTTTAACGGAAAAAAATAATAAACACTCGTGCAACAGCTAAGTCAAAATTACAGACGTCAGCAAATCACACCACAACAGGCGTCATCAAATTCCACCGCGTACAATAGCATTATTATTTATATACATCAGCAAATAACTAGTAAGGTCTAGGTCAAATTTATATTGTAAACACTATTACCATAATTTTTTTTAAAGGGGGGTGTACTGTTACAGTACAATATCTTTGTGCTGTATCTACAATCTACATCACAATCTTATGTTCCTTATCGCACGTTCAGTATCTATTAAATGTTTCTACTATCTGTTATCAACACGAAGTCGTTAGTATATAAGATGCACCTTTGGATAATTATAACCAGACTATACTACATCTTTTGTCTCATTTATACCAATGCAAAATGGCTTATTAAAGGATATTGCTTACCTCCTATGGGTAAAAGCGTGCTAGCATCACAATATTGAAAACAAAGCATAATATCATGCTACCTCTGCTTTAAAATTTTTGATTAAAAACCAAGTGTAGCAGAAACACATTCAAATATTGCAGATAATAATTCTTTATGACCTCCAATAACGAAAGAGAGAAAAGATCTCAATTGTTACCAGACAAATACAATACACCCTAGAGACAGTTACCATTGACACGATCCCAGGTCAGGAACACAATATACCTAGAGTACAGAAGTTAACCTTATGTGTGTACTTCAATTTTTATACCTACGTTCGGCAGTCGAGCTTGGGAAGTCAACTCTAGCTTATGTCAAGTGGGTTGTAGAAAAATCTAAACTATTATGGTGGTAGCACTAATAAAATTATAATATTCATTTTCTGCACAATCATCTTGTCGAATCATCTGTCGCCAGCTGTATTTCTGGAGCGGTTTGTCTTATGAACCTTCAAAAAAAGAGCCTACTCTTTCTCTTCTAGTTCTAAAAGGCTGTAACGCATCTGCTATGCCTTTGGTGTTGCAGACGTCCATGGGCAGTGGTAATTACTTATCATTAGTTAAGTAACTTGTTCATTTGCCGTCATCTTAAAAAAAAACTTTAGTATACCTATTACGAGGAACCGAAAATAATTTTCGACAATTTCTACAGTATCGAAATGTACTTATAAAACATTATATTTTAATTTTTAATAAGTTGCCATTCTTTTTTAAAATGTTCGAAGTAAACCAATCGAAAATATTAACAAACACGAAAAACGTGACAACACTACTGCGGGTAGCACTCACGCCAACACTGCACAGTGTCTTAAAAAGCCCATTTTTCGGGGGAATGCCCAAAAAAAACCGTTTTCATTGTGATATCGGAAAAATTTATCATTTACACGCAAGTTTGTTTTAGCCTCATTAAGCTTAGCTCTAAGCTAGCATTTGGAGTTTTCGATAAATGTATTTCTCCCAAACTAACCGTAATGTGCAAAAATGATGTTAGAAACATTAATAGTGTCCTTAATACCGCTTAAATGAATCGCGTAACTGTATTAGATCAAGATATATAGGTACGAGATTTTCAATTTTTTATTTCACTGGTCTGAAATGGTCTGTGACTCCATGTCTGTGAGCGATGTTTATGTCTGCATAATTCAAATTCGCTTAGTTTGTTTGTTGCCTACTGTACTTTCGTTATTTTGTGTTCCAGATCAGAGGCGTCGTCGATGAAACGACTGACAATCTCATCCCGATCGCTTCGTCGCTCATGCTGACACAAAAAACAAAGGCACAAAGAGAAATATTCCCTATAGGTGTTATATTAAAATACGAGTACTTGGACTATAACGTGCGTGTGAATGAACAAAAAGTTAGCAGCTGATTGAAACTGGGCATTTTAACACCAAGTCAAATTACAAACTTTTTATGATATGTCAAAACGATTCGCTTAGTAGATTTGTATGCAATTTAATATTATGATGTCATTATGTTCTCGGTATGCCGTGTGGTGCCGGCCTAAGAATAGTACCACCCCATCTCTACCCGTGGGTGTCGTCAAGGCGACTAAGGGATTTCACCCCGGAGGACGGGCTGCAGCGTCCTCTGCGTATTTAAAGCCTTACTGCGATCGCCAACCCGCTCGCCAAGCGTGGCGATTATGGCAATTACCCCCAGGATCTACATACTAGTAGGTTCTACTGGGGAGACCCGTGCCCAGCAGTGGGCCATCATATGGGTTGATATGTATGTATGTATGTATGTTCTCGGTTCTTATTCAGGATCATCATTCCGCTTGCACGGCAAGCCCATGCTGAACTGTCAAAATCTTAATTTTACTATTATAACAAGATCTAGAGGGTTACTACTATGTCGGCGTAAGTAATATGTATAAATATGCCAAGTTTCAGCTTTCTAGTACTAACAGTCTCTGAGCAAAGCTGAGGACGGACGAGCAGACATGGCGAAACTATATGGGTTCCTTGTGTAGCTCGGAACCCTAAAAAAAGAATTCTTCAAACGTATTCACATACATAAAAGTGTCAAATATACCGCAGATTTCAAGGCGACGTCAGACAAGGAAAGATGTTTTGACACTGCAGCAGAAGAACTAAGTATATCATCTATGTCGACCCACAACACGAAAATGGCAGACCCCTTAGGAGTAAATACATATAAAGAGAAAGCCTTAACTTTATTTGCTGGTGCAAATAGGTCTAAGTGCTAAAAGAACTTTTCTTAACAAAGCCTCACAGGGATACTTCGTGAGAAAATCTCTGAGTTAGTAGAAAAAACTACGTATTAGCATAAGAGGGAAAATATATTCATACAAAGATGTGGAAGCAAAAGAGCGGAACAACTGCTCCGCGGTAATGAGATTCTGTTTAAGCAAGCGTGCTACGCAACGGATGGAAAAACTGAAAAGGAACATTGAAATGATTAAAAGTGGGGTAGTTTCATTTCAAAGCATTATGTTTGACTGTTACAGTCATTTTTAACTGCCTTTAAAAAATGTTGGTTTTCAGTTTGAACCGTATGTATGTTTGCGATTTTCTCAAAAGCTAGTGATCCGATTTGATAGGGTTGTTGCTATTCGACTGCATATTTTGCTTGGAAGGTTTTAGTGTATAAAACGTTCTTTTAGCTTATAAAACACCAGAATTATAGACGAAAACCTAAGAGTGAGTCAGCGAAATTTGCATTCGGTAATCTGCTTCTTTCGTTATACTTAATTGAAGGCAGTTCCTTTTCTTAAAAAAGTTATTGCGATCACATATTTATACCTGCTGTTGCTCGAAGCTTTGCCCGCGTGTATGATTTTAAGGATTGGTTTTCGAAAAACACTGAAACACTATTTATTTAAAACTTCAAAGTCTAATTAAAATCTCACAATTCTAATTTTAAAACTGACCAAGTTTCATACAAATTTGCAACCCCTATTTTACCCTCTTAAAGTACGAATTTCCAAAAATCCTTTTGTATTATCTGCTTACTACATAAAAAATTATCTAATGCCAAAAAATCAGGTTTGTAGCCCCAATGGTTTGGCTAATGGCTCTGCGTTAATGAATCGAACGTCAGTTTTGAAAGCGAACGGGAAACACATCCACGCGGACGAAGCCTCGGGCGACAGCTTGTAAGTAAGTGATAAGGTGATAATATAATAATAATATAATAATATATCGGGACAACTGACACAATGCTATCTGATCCCAAACTAAGCAGAGCTTGTACTATGGAAACCAGACAACTGATAAACATACTTATATATTTCTAAATACATACATGTTATAGATAAATAACACCCAGACACAGAATAAACCATCGTGCTCATCACACAAAGTTTTATCCTAGGTGGGGATCGAACCCACGACCTCTTGCGTAGCAGTCGGAAACACTCCCACCGCGCCACAGAGGCAGTCATAAGGCAGCAGTGATAAGGTATAGCTATAAACTGCTGAGTCAACGTAACGTATCTTATAAGTAAGTACTGTACCCACCTCACATTGCTTAGACTCGAAAACATCATGAATTTTGTAACAATGCTCTTGACTTTATTACGATAAAAAATGTATAGAACCTTTTTATAAATAGAATTTTATATCCAAGTAACAAGTGGTTGTTCTATTTTTTATTTATTTCATGCTTTAGAGCTTTATTACTTTATCTAAATTAGATAAATAGCTCTTTAATGAACACAAACACATTTTCATTACGAAGCACGATATTTTGTCCCTTGATTCGGCCACGTGGATAGAGCAAAAACAATAGAATCAAGATCCAAAATTTCGATTCAACAACTTGTTTTGATTGACAGATTGTTTTTTTTATCACTACATAGTATAAAATAGTCGCTTTCTCTGTCCCTATATCCCTATGTATGCTTAAATCTTTAAAACTACGCAACGGATTTTGATGCCGCAGAGGAAGGTTTATATGTATAATAACATCCATTAAATAGTGGAGAAATAAGGAGCATAGCAGCAATAAGAAATGTTGCAAAAACGGGGAAAATTTACGCAGACGAAGTTGCGCGGTTCAGCTAGTTACTAATAATAGACAGCTATTGTCTTTAAATGTATTAAAATGCTTTGAAAATAAGTGTTTTTCCACAAATCAACATGTTTTTGAAGTATGAAAACGAATACTCCTCTGTTGCGCGGTGGCAGTGTGTCCGACTGTTACGCAAGAGGTAGTGGGTTCGATTCCGACACGGGACTCCACTTTGTGTGATGGACAAATTATTTTTCAGAGTCTGGGTGTACATTTTATCCGTGACTTGTATGTTTGGAAAGTCCCCCGCAACAAAGGGGTTGTACTACTGCGGGAGATGTCTTTAAACAAACATACTAAAAGTAATGATTTGTCAATAGAAACTTATGACGTCATAGGTTGCTATTCCATACACATTTATATAGTGCGTGTCGTTTTGACATTTCATAAAAAGATACTGATTTGATCTGACAGTCAACATCCGTATTGCACATGCGTCAAGATAGAGATAGATAGGATACTGCGGTTTCCTCTCTTTTTCTACTCGTAACACATTTCCACTGAGACGCAGTCATATGTCTCCCCTTTTTTATATATAATAGTAATAACTCTACAGTACAAATACATAAAATCATTACAAATTAAATCTTTAACATCGTCAATTTGTACAATTGAAATAAAAAAAATACTTGTCATTAATGAATTTGCCTATAAATTGGCAAGATTGCCATTTATTCAAAAATAAAAGTAAAATTACGGTACAAAAGTTCTTTCTTTGTGATACCAGTAAATAATAAAATTACCTAATAACACGTTTTTCTTCAATATTTTATTGTAAAAATAACAATCGCCTACAAAACACATTTTTATAAGTATTGTAATTACGGATATTGTAAACATTGTCACGGTCTCTTTAATATTCAAAAATACTTCGACAGGTGTGCTCAACCTTTTTTTGTTTCTTTATTTTCAATAAATATTCCAAACGATGATATCTTGAAGGCTACGAAAGGTAATGAGTTTATAACGCTGTTGAAGATTGGCAAAATTTCGATTTGCCACAGGCTGTATGGCGGGGCAGGCACGTGTATCTATGAAATTTGAGTAATCAGCTAAAAATTTTGCGTTAGTGCAAATAATCTGCGCTAAGTAATATATGATGCTCATTGCTTCATAAGAGAGTTTTTTAATGCGTAACATTTTTACTTATAGTTTGTACTAATGTGATTAGTCATTTGTATCAATTAACCCCCTGAATATGACCCCCCCCCTCCCCCCCTCGAAAACTTATACTGAGTACGCCCATTACACATCAAAGCGACTACAACTCTCGCTCGTTTTTTAGGGTTCCGTAACCAAAGGGCAAAACGGAACCCTTATAGTTTCGTCATGTCCGTCTGTCTGTTTGTCCGTCCGTATGTCACAGGCATTTTATTCAGAAACTTCTCAATGAATATTGATGAAATTTGGTGAAAAGGTGTCTTATAGTGGCCGCTACTTAGTTTTGAAACCGTGTGACCAAAATTAAAATGAAAAAAATCACAAAGGTAACTAAAATTATTTCGGACATGGTCGGATATACTGTCATTGAGTTATAGCCGAAAAACTGCTTTTCTCAACAAAAGGGCGTAAGTGCTATAAACATACGCTCTTCTGCTAATGCAATTATTTAAGGCTGCGGAACCCTGCACTGAGCATGGTCCGACATGCTCATGCCCGGTTATTTTTATTTAAAATGTTAATGACTATGTATGGTAGGGCAAGTCTGTACCAACTTACATACACTTAGTGAATTGACGGTCGATTTATCTGATATTATTTACAAAAGCTGCTGCTACGGCTTTGAAGTTTGAACAGTACCTGAAACCAAACAAAACGAATAATTAATATTTATGACCCTTTTCTGTTAATTTAACTTATGCACTGTAATTTGCCATTAAAATTAATTGATGGCATAAATTTGATAATTGTATGGATCTTACAAAATTAGTAAGATAATCCTATCACATTTAAGAGCCAATTCGCAAATTTGACATAATTGTATGGTATGCATACGTTGGTGCCTCGTAATGTATTGAAATCCATATTGTTATCAATTAGTTTTAGGTCTGTGTACGAGTAAATGAAATAATAATAGATGAAATAGCATATTATTTTATAATGTGTACAAATCGCGAAAGTTTATCAACATGAAATAGCATAATTTAATTAAAAGAAGATCAAAGCGTATTTTTTCTACTTTATTTATTTGTGAACAACTTTTATTTAATATAAAACTCATTGCAAAATAGCGACATTATTCGCTAAAAACGATGGCAGGTTTTATTTTTTTACAATTTAATGGAATACATTTCAAAAAAAATGTGGCCACATTAAGTGTCAACAAATATATATATCTGATGTTTTGTAGTTGTGTATATAGGTGCGGTGGGAGTATATCCGACTGCTACGCAAGAGGTCGTGGGTTCGATTCCCACACGGGACACCACTTTGTGGGATTCCAATTGTTGTTCCGAGTCTGGGTGTACTTTGTGTCCGTAAATTGTAATTGTGTGTTTGTAAAATCCCACGCGACACAGGGCTTGTACAGATTTACCCTGCGATACAAATTACTGACATGTAAATGCGAAATGCCTCTTATTTGATCTGATTTATTAGAAGATATTACGACATGACTACATGATGTGATAAAACCCCAAGCGCATGGCAACGTTGTCAATTCTTTGGCGTTGACCACACTGTCAGCGGTCTAGAGGTCTGCGATCAGAGTTCTGAGTTCTGTGGTCACTTGCGCGTCTGAGGTTCTGATGACCGTCGTGTTCTAACTGCTTTTGTGGGTGCAGGATTCTAACCTCTACAAAACTCTAAACCGTTGGCCGTATGCTCGGCGCCTTCAATTTTAACTTTGTTGCCGCTATTAATCGAATTTCATTGATCTATCCACACGTAGTTGTGTAATAAATTATGTGAGAGCACCGTATTGAGCCGTCGGCGAATAACGGCTGCGATAAACGGATTACATTGTTACATATTCACCATTGAAACTCGACTACGCAGCCGAGTGTAAACTTGATTGGAAACCTACTGACGAAAAAAAATGAATTACCAGTTGCCTGATTAGTGGAACATAGAGTCAGGGAGAATTGCCTGAATAGTGGAACATAGAGTCAGGGAGAGTCGCGTGATTAGTGGAACATTGAGTTAGGAAGTCAGTTCCGAGAAGTTTGGGGGTCAAGCGTGTTGGACTGCCTGAATTATGATTTTCTAATCAGACTTGATTGTGACTTGAACCTACCTCTCTCCAAAGTGTAAATAAATGTTAAATATTTTGAATTTCAGTACCTACACATTCACAGCGTAGATTTCATATTATTTTAATTATTCATATCATATATCATGTCATATCATAGGACGACTCACACACGGCCATCTTATTCCAAAATAGGCAGACCTTGTACCTATTATGGTTACCAGACAACTGTTATAGCAGTACAGGCAGGTTTTTTTTTTTTAATTAAATTGAAATAATTTATTGAAATTATACCCAGATACAGATGCTTATCACAAAATGATTATCCTGGGTGGGAATTGAACCCATGACCTTAGCATTCAGGGTCACTAACCACTAAACTAACAGGCCAGTATTACATCGGATAAAGCAGAAATTAACCCGGAGATAGCCCATCAATCAGGATAACGTTACAATTTGTAACTCAGGGCTTTATTGAGAGTGGGGTATCGATCAATCCACCCAAGTGTTTTCATCGGGCCTTATTTATAACTTAATCTAGTGCAGGTTTCCGTTTGCCCTCACATTAATTCTAGCACCATGCTAACATGCTGACCTGACATACCCTCACCAGGACAACTCCTAACAGATTTTTGTCACTGTGGCCAATCTGCCCAATGCCAATCAAATGGCATTCTATTCGATTAGAGTTTACACTAATCACTGTAAACGAAAATTGTTAATATGAGATTAGCAGTTGCACGCGCGCGATGACGTCATTCTATTCGATTAGCGGAAACTTTAATCGAATAGAATGCCATTTGTCTGGGGGCCTAGGGACTATAATGGTGAATGGAGAGCTGTGCTTAGAAATGCACCAACGCGCATGCGCGGCAGCAAGGCGGCAAGGGCTTGCCACGGATATGGAACAAAGATCGTGAATAAAAACCCTGGCCCAAACGAAACACTTTCAAATTCAGATCACATTTTTTAAATAAAAAAAAACAAATAATTTGCAGAGTAAATTTTCATAAATGCTTACACGTGTGTGTAATTATAAACCTTCATAATATATGAGTTACGAAATAGTTCAAAACTACGACTCAAAACTGTTGTAAATTAGTTCGAATGAGGGAGTTTCTATTAAATACCGCTGGTACCTGCTCTATAAAGGTAGAACCACACTATAGTATATATATCACGGTTCTTATTCGGTCGTCCGATCCCTGAAGGTGAGATACACTTGAGCATTTACTAGTAAAAGAACAGAAATTTACTCGAACCACACTTCGAACATGACGCTCGTTTTGTTACAACCTGCTTTTAAGAACCAACCAGCGTTGGTGTAATGTTTTATCGAACAATTCACGAGCGCGGGTGACGGGAGAAGGTATATGCAAGACAGAAAGAAATGTTACAGGTAAATGTTCACTTGCATTACAGCATTAACCTGTAGTTACACTACATAAAAATGCTTTAAAAAACTGAGCATTTACTTGTATTGTACCATTCATAAGAATGGTACAGCCAAGTTCAGGTTAAATCCTATTCTAAATGTTCCGTATATTTTGAAGAAATCAGTCAAATATTTATTTGGCCGTGTGGTACCGGCTTAAGAATAGTACCACCTCGTCTCTTCCCGTGGGTGTCGTCAAGGCGACTAAGGGATTTCACACCGGAGGACGGGCAGCAGCGTCCTCTGCGTACTTAAAGCCTTACTGCGATCGCCAACCCGCTCGCCAAGCGTGGCGATTATGGCAATTACCCCCAGGATCTACATACCAGTAGGTTCTAATGGGGAGACCCGTGCCCAGCAGTGGGCCATCATATGGGTTGATATGTATAGTCAAATATTTATTATTTATTTTATTGAAATTTGATGGATCATCACAGCATTAGCAACTAAGAAGATAAATTGTTTTGTTTAATGTTGATCTTCTAGCTATTTTTATTTTTGTGTAATGAATAACGAGAAGTCTAACAAGAATACTGCACCTACAAATTTTATTTCTACATCACCATAAAGTAGACTCGCAAAGAACGCTTTTCGCATAAAGTAGACCTCTGCACAACTTTGTGAATAAAGTTTAAATAAATATCTAAATTTTATATTTTTTATGAGACCGCGAACGAAACGTGATCGTCACTATAGTGAAGATCAACCTTAAACCTTACAGAATTAATATTCAATAGTTATCAGTTTGCGAAGCAATTTGCTGAGAATAATACAATTTGATTGGAAACCATTCACGGTACCTTGACGAAGTTTGTGAAGGTATCAATTAAACAAACGTAATGACGTGTCCCGTTCTCTGATCTGACAATTTGTGAATTTCCATCGGATTACTGTCGAATGACGTCACGTTAACCTTGAAAGTACCAAGAACGATTGCGTAATCATTTTAGAAGTTGGTTGTTGATCAAGCGTTTGGATATTATCAGGTTATTTTTGTTTAAGGGTGTGAACTTATATGAGAAAACTCTAGTAACTAAACTGTTATTATGTACAGCGTGTAACAGAATAGCCGAATTAAAAGAAAAAAAACATTTAATGTCAAAAAAGTCCATAGTTTTTAAATTGAACTGCAAAAACTAATAAAGTCCCAAAAATTTCGCAGTTTTCGCGTATTACGCAGAAAGCACAGCTTCTTTTGCTTGTAAAAAGTAGTTCCCACTAAGAAGATCATAGAGAACCCATAAGAGGTTCAAATAATGTACCAAAAATTTAGGTTTACGTTTGGCCAATTTACCTAAAAAAAACAATAAAATTAAACTTAACACCGGCGAAGCCACGCGGATAAGCCAGTCTTTAATATTTTAGGCAATACTTGCTAGGAAACAAACATTTCACATCAATACCAGCTTTAGTACCTATAGGTTATCGACCGCTTTGAATTATTTCATACACATGTTAAAAAATATAATATATTAATATCTTAGGACAACTCACACAAAGCTATCTGATCCCAAACTAATCAGAGCTTGTATGTATGGAAACCAGACAACCGATAAACATACTTATATATTACTAAATACATACATATTTCAGATAAATAACACCGAGACACAGAATAAACCATCGTGCTCATCACACAAAGTTTTATCCTGGGTGGGGATCGAACCGACGACCTCTTGCGTAGCAGTCGGATACACTCCCACCGCGCCACAGAGGCAATCAAAATTTAATTATTTATTATGTTTAACATTAAACATAAATTATAGAAATCTCCTTAATTCCTATCTCAATGTTACCAGAGTTCTTCAAAAATATGTCGCAGAAAAATACTTGCCATAATATATAGGAACGTTTTCCAATATTTCACAATAACGTTACTAAGGTGAAAATAAATTACGGAAACAATATTACTTAGAATAAAACCAAAGAATAATTGTAAAGATAACCAGGAAAAAGAGGCCGACTGGCTTGGCGGAGAGGAAATTCCTTCAGCGAAGTCTGTAAATGTTTGAGATCTTAACAACACTTTTATATTCCTTTACAGGTTAAAAAGAAACGAGACGTACATACTTTAAGTTTAATGCAAAGTAAGAACGTAATTGTAGAATAACTTTTTAGTTTAAGGTGTGTTAAGGCATTAGGTGCGAGTAAGTACAATACTGCCTTTGATTATTTAGCCTTTCATTTATTGTTCAGTTTAACGCCTTTCAAAGGTGTAAATTTTGAAAAGTACGGAATTACGAGAACTTCAATCATTTTTAGGGATCTGTAGCCGAAATTCCAAACCCTTCAGGCCGTCCGTCAGTCCTCAGCTTAGCTTAGAGACTGTTACTGCTAGAAGGCTGTAATTTTGCATGGATACTCATATTACTTACGCCGATAAAGTGAATTATTTAAAATCGATTTTTTTTCTCACCTACCCCATTAGTATTTATTATGGGGTTTCGTTAGATAGGTCTTTTAAAAACTTTTAGGTATTGTGTAGATCATTTTTAGATTTAGGGATCCGTTTGTGAAATAATAAGCTTTAAAGTGCAAATTTTTGTTAGAGTCAAGTATCACCCCCCCCCCCTGCCAGCTCAACAAGGTGTATGTTGGATGTGTGAAAAAAATCACAGTAGTAGTATATACATATGTATAGTGAAATTAAAAGGAAAACTATCACTGCTAAGTAGGCTTTACAAGTTTACGAGTAACAGCTGATCAAATGAGAAGGAACACAATTTTAAGAATAAAACAAAAAACCCACTTAAGCCGCATTGCTAAAAATATTTTTTGCTTCTGTTACATGTATGGACTGCCCCTAAAAATATTTATTTTTATTATTTACCGATCAAACTAAGTAGGAGCTGCTACAAGACACCTTTTCACCAAATTTCCTTAATATTCATTGAGTAGTCTTTGAGTAAAATGCCTGTAACATACGGACGGACATAAGGATTCCGTTTTTTTCCATTTTGGCTATGGAACCCTAAAAAATAGACCAATTTTTATTTTTGACAGTTAATGTACCAAATTTACATAGTATACTGTTTTGTTTCTTTTGTAGTGATCAGTTCCCACACCCCGTTTTAAGGAAAGTACGTGTACCTATAACTATTTTTAAAGAATCAATTCTTCATTAAACCTCTTTATGTAGATTATAAAAAAATATCAAAACACTAGATACCTATATAAATTTCTCGACACATATGTACCACATTTTTTAAAATTAATTAAAAATTGTAATAACATAAAAACTGCCGTCAATTTTTACGAAAAATGTCGCCATTTTACAATGATTTTTGGATTAAATAAAACGTATTTACAAATAAAATTAAATGGAAAAATACGCTTTGATCTTCAATTAATGAAATTATGCTATTTTATTTAATTTTATTTAATTTATTAATTATAAAATTCACATGATTAAGACCCGTAGAACCTATATATAACTTTATAATGTGTACAAATCGCGAAAGTTTATCAACATTCATTTATTCAGCCCAAAAACATAATTATTATCAATCCGAATTTCAATAAATTACAATGCGCAAACGATATATCAAAAAATTATGTAAAATTTGCGAAATGGTTCTTAAACACTACCATCGTGACGAACACCTTATTGTTTCAAAGTACATAGATAAAAAAAAAAACAAAAAATACACTTTTTCTTTAATTGAAATATTAAAAATAAAAACATAGCTACTCAACCTGTCGCCTAATTGACTTAATTCGTGAAAGCTCAGCAGAGTACCTCTGATTCAGTCATTTATCTTCCGTTTCCAAAGGTAAGCTAATATTTTCACTCACTCCTTCATGATTTATGTTGACAGCTCTGGTTTGTTCGCGATGTTTTTCACAAAGTTAGGGTGTGATCATACAGTTGGGATGATCCCCTTTTAATAAACTTTTAGATTATAAATTAAGTTAAAACACAAACCACCACTATTTTTGTTCCAGTTTACAAATATACTAAGGCAAATAATAATAATAATATCTTGGGACAACTCACACAACGCTATCTGATCCCAAACTAAGCAGAGCTTGTACTATGGAAACCAGACAACTGATAAACATACTTATATATTTTTAAATGCATACATATTATAGATAAACAACACCCAGACACAGAATAAAACATCGTGCTCATCACACAAAGTGTTATCCTGGGTGGGGATCGAACCCACGACCTCTTGCGTAGCAGTCGGATACACTCCCACCGCGCCACAAAGGCAGTCAAAAATATTTCAACTAAAATTATAAAAAAAATACTTAATATTTAGTACACCGTAGCCGTTAGGTACTACAAAGAAATGCACTAAATATGAAAAAATACGATGTGAAAAAGTACACCTGCAAAAGAGCGCTTACGACCTTTCGTTAAGAAGCGCAGTTGTTCGGCAAAAACTCAATCATAGTAATGATTTGACGATAGGAACTTATGACGTCATAGGTTACTATTTCATACACATTTCTATAGAGCTCGTCGTTTTGACATTTTATAAAAAGAGACTGATTTGACTTGACAGTCAAAATCACTATTGGACGTATTACAGAATTTATGCTACGTTCGACGTGATTATTTTCGAAAATATTCACTATATAAAAAAAATACCTACTAATGTACCCAGTTAGCGTACCTATACATCATTATGTTAATATATTAGCACGTGCATGTAGCTTTTAGCGGAAAGAAGTGGACCGTCAAATCATCAACAATGACAGTACTAAATAATCCCCTGTACGATTTCGAGCACTGTGATTGGAGAATTGACGATCCGCTTAGCTCCGCTGCGCCTAGTTCCGCGTGAGTGTAAACGCTTCCTTACACACTTGTGCCAACAACAGACTAGCATGTGTATTCACAATCGGAAATACACATGCATCTATTTGCAATTGAATAGAAAAATCACAAGTATCCGAGTTTATTCAGTTGAAGGTAAGCAAGTAATCTAAAACCGGGCAAGTGTATGTCGGGCCACGCACAATGTAGGGTTCCGTAGTCCCCCCTCTCCCCCCCCCCCCGCATCCGAATAATGCAGCATAAGAACTGGGTTTTCTGTTGTTTTTGTTTCATACTTACAGACAACGTTATACCTACTTAAAATAATTTTCAATGGAATTTGTACGACAATTTTGTTACTTCTCATTTGAGCTATTACAGGTAAACTTGTAAAGCCTAATGAGCTGTGATAGTTTTCCTTATAATTTCACTGTATATACTACTATCGTGAATCTTTTCACATACCCAACATCAAACACATAGCTGGCAGGGGACACACACTCTTGACTCTAACAAAAATTTGGCCTAAAAAGCTTAATATTTCACAAACGGATCCCTAAATCTAAAAATGATCTTCACAACCCCGAAACGTTTAGAGATACCCTCAAAATAAATGTTTTTCAAGATTTTATTCTTTCACTTTGTTGCCGTAAGTAATATGTGTATCCATGCAAAATTACAGCTCTCTAGTACTAACAGTCGCTGAGGAAAGCACAACAGCCACGTTTTCCCACTTTCCGCTAAGCTATGTAAAAAAGATGGCCAAAAGTACAAGCGGAAGAAAAGCTGAGGAAATATATAACAACAACACCAAAGGTACAATAATTAAAACGTGGTGCCCTACACTTACACACTTACATAAACTTATCAACACAACAGGACACACATTCGCCCTCACTCAACTACTTACCGATCATGCGTACCATAAACAATACCTACACAGATTCCACATCACTAATCATGACACCTGCTCTTGTGATGACGCGACTACACAAACATTCAAACATCTTATCACACAATGTCCGCGCTACACACAAACTAGATACACACACGAACAATATTGTATATTCAAACAATTCGACCCATACAACCTATCTCAACTCACTACTGACAACAACTCAATTAATACTTTCATGTCACATATCACCCACATAGTCAACACACTCAAAAAATTCAACAACACCTAACACACACACACACACACACACTCACACACACACACACACACACACACACACACACACACACACACACACACACACACACACACACACACACACATACACACTTGCAACCGAACAAGTCCAATCAAATTAATAATATGTTCATTGAATATTAAAAATGTAACAAGCAACCACTCTGTATCAAATAGCAGAGCGTATTGTATTTTCACATTAAACTCCCTCTTGGGGAGGTATTATCCCCATGAGGAAATTATAAAAAAGTACTAACAGTCTTTGAGCTAAGCTGCGGAGGGACAAACGGAAATGGCGACACTAGGTTTCCATTTTGCCATGTTAACTACGAAACCCTAAAAAAGTAAGTAATGAGTTTATAGGGTAATTCTCAATGGACAAATTTACTGAAACACCTAAAACGATTTGGATGAAATGTGCTAAACAGTATGTATCCTTTGAGGGACATTAGTATAATGTGTTACGAAAAAATGCTTAAGTCCCAGAGGATTTCTGAACGGGATAAACTCCATTTTCAGGCGAAACTGTACGTGTGGAGCGTTTTTACACTGTGTACTTTTATGTACAATTAATTAAACTTAGTAATTATACTGCCAGTGGGAATTTTCGTGTATATACATTTTTCTTTTAAAATATTTTTTTATTTCTATTTTTCAGGGAGGTATGAAGACTGTACCTAAGTTTTGTGTTCCTAATTTGGAAATGGAATTAAAATGAAGGAGCTCCTAACCTCATTAAAATATAACTATGCGAATAAACATTCGTAGAATTTACTAATTTTATCACGCGTGTCTTAGGAAGGACTACAGTTAATATCCATACTAATATTGAATCTTGAAGCTCGATACGGAACAAAATATAAAAACCGGGCAAGTGCATGTCGGGTCACACACAATGTAGGGTTCCGTTCTCATTTGGTCAGCTGTTACTCGTAAACTTGTAAAGCCTACTTGGCTGTGATACGAGTAGTTTTCCTTTTAATTTCACTATATATACTACTACCGTGATTTTTTTCACATTCCCAACTTCAACCATTTAGCTGGGAGGGGGGGGGGGGGGGGCGACGACGACGATTGACTCTAACAAAAATTGCAATTACAAACGGATTCCTAAATCTAAAAACCATCTTCTGAACCCCTAAACGGTTTTAAAATACCTATCTAATGATATCCCGCACGATGAGGTAGGTGAGAAAAAAATCACATGCCCACTTTACCTTTAAGGGAGATACCCTAAAAAAAATTGCGGACGGACGAACATGGCGAAACTATAAGGGTTCTATTTTGCCATATTGGCTACGGAACCCTAAAATTTTTTTTCAAACCCTGCGGCAGCTTCTAATAACATACACAAGAAAAACTATATAGAAGTTTAAAACAGATTCATGAAGTTTAGAAGGGATCAGATAATTCAGAAACGTAATATTTCAGCGACAATGGCGCCCAACCGCTTGCCGACATCCAGCTACATTGTGTCGACGGAAACAGTGTTTTACGTACCTTCCGGAGCTGAGGGAAATGGGTGAAGCCTGCCGTCTGGAACAGACGTGACCCTTCATGCTCTGGTATAAATGTATTTTGGTAAGTAATAAAGTTTCTGTGTGTTGTGTAGTTTGAGTTATACCATAGCTTGCCGGCGGGAGTTCGCGTAGTTTTCCTTTTTCGTTCAGTCCTATATGTATATACCTAAAGGTAATGGGAATGTTTACTGTCAAGTCAAATCCGTCTCTTTTTATGAAATGTTAAAACGATAAACTGTATAGAAATTTGTATGGAATAGTAACCTATGACGTCGTAAGTTCCTATCGTCAAATCATTACTTTTAGTATTCATTTTCTTGCTTTTAAATTCAAAAACATGTTAAATTGTAAAAGAACACTTATTTTCAGAGCATTTTAGGATCTACTATTTCCTGATTAGTATAAAACAATTTACTTTTATTGTAGTCAACTACCCAATTTTTATAAGCATATCTTACCAATCACTTTAATTACTAATTTAAAGGATAGAAACATTTGAAGTCCAGACGTTCCGTAGAAGTTCCGTATACCAAACTGGGACTGGAATCGAACCATCTATCGGGACTATGTTACTAAACCTCAAATTATTCTATCCTTCCTGCACGCGAATCGGGCCCTCGCTTGCGCCATCAAGTTGATAATTTAAGAACTATTACGTATTTTGTAATAAAGGCATAATAAACCTATTTTATAGCCTTTAAATACCTAATTTAGCCTGTACCATCTTCTGTATTTTTGTAAGTTGATGCTCCCATCCACACCATTTAAAACTTGATTAAACCAGTTTGCGTACTATGGTTATTGCTTGGGTGAGTTTCATGGTGTAATGGTTGCAGCACCTTACTGGCTTTACTGTAAATATACAAATATATTGTGAAAACTGACATTAAAAAAAAAAGTGGCCACGGCGTTACTCTTGCGAAGTTGGCATTACATGTAGAATCATTCTATTCTAAATTTTATCTGACGTTCATAAGCGTTGCATTTGTAACCTAAATGAATAAAGTATTTTTGACTTTTGACTTTGACTTTAGAGGTTTATCTTTGTTTAAAATTTGCTGATCCTTGCAGCTCCTCCCAGTGGATGTGATATATTTTAAGTTCCTTTTATCCTTTCTCATATCTACTTCTAGTCATTTCCATACGCCATTATATCCAAATCACACACAGAGGTTTCACAGACCAGCTAGTGTGACGCAGAGTTAATAACATAACATAATATAACATAATATCTTATCTAGTTCTGAATGTCAGTCTTATTGATGTTGGCTAAGGCATCGGTCTTGCAATCGTGAGATCGTGGGTTCGAATCCTGGCCATTTTACTACCGACGTAAACCCACTCCTAACACAAGCCGTATAGCTTAGCTGGAGGGGTTAACAGGATTGCTAGTAATGTGGGACCGCAATACCTCCTAGTTATCTTTAAAAAAAATACAAATTACTGATCTAATTTTGCTGCAACTTATAATAGAGAGTATTGTAAATTTTTACAAAGGAATAAACAAGATTTATCACAATTAATAACATCTACGCAGACTAAGCTACGGCCAAAAGTTAGCTACCTAATAAAAGTGAGAAGGAATTAAAAGCTTTAGCTGTGAGCTCATAAAACTACGGCCAAGTCCCTCAAAGTTCGGTAAAAGGCTTAAGAATTACACCAACAAGCGGACTGGAGCTTCGTTTAGACTTTGCTAGTTAAATACTTGTTTCATCGCTCTATTCTTACTTACTATAGATCTTATGTTGGTCAATATTCTACCTTTTAGTATAAATTGAAAAAAGGTTGGGTATTAAATGTAAAAAGAACCGGGCAAGAGCATGCCAGACCATGCTCAGTGTCAGCAGAAGGGCGTATGTTCATGGCACTTACGCCTTTTTGTTCAGAAAAGCAGTTTTTCGGCTAGAACTCAATGACGGTATATCCGATCATATCCGAAGTAATTTTAGTTTAAAGTACTTGTTAAGCGCTACCTTTGTGATTTTTTTCATATATTTTGGTCACACGGTTCAAAAGTTAAGGGGGAAGGGACACTTACTTTACTCAATCTCATAAAAGTTTAATAAAAACCTTATAATGTTTTTGAAAGACCAGACGAATGATGTGCCACATGTTGATGTTAGCCGAAAATAAATATTTCACCGTCTATTACATGTATGGAGTGACCCCCCCTAAAAATATTTATTTTTGTTATTTAGCTATCAAACTAAGTAGCGGCCACTATAAGACACCTTTTCACGAAATTTCATCAATATTCATTAGAAAGTCTCAGTAAAAACGTCTAATATTTAGTCGTAAAAATTTGAACAAGGATTAATTTTTATTGCTTTCAATCGCCATAATTGTACAAAGCCGTCTTTCGTTTCTGCATTAATCACCGAATAAGAAAATGACGACTTAAATTGGTGAACGAATATCTGAGATACAGCACAACATGCTTCATGACAGCATATTGAAATTGAAGTGTTATGAACATCCTTTTACTTTTAAACTAAAGTTACATACCTATCAACCCTGATGTCCCACTGCTGGGCACGGGTCTCCTAGTAGATTCTACTTATTAGGGCCAGTGAAGCGATCCCTAACACCATCCAATAATCTATGCATTTTTGTGGTATACTTTACTAAGAAACTGTCACACTTTCAGGTTTGGGCTTTGATATGTGTATAGTCATTTCAATTTATGTCAACATGTTGTTATCTATACTAATATTATAAAGCAGAAGAGTTTGTTTGTTTGAACGCGGTAATCTCAGGCACTACTGGTCCGAATTGAAAATTTCTTTCACTATTCGATAGCCCATTTATCGAGGAAGGCTATAAGCTATAAAACATCACGCTGCGACCAATAGGAACGGAGCAGCATTGAGAAATGATGCACAAACAGGGGAAATTTACGCAGACGAAGTTGCGCGGGACAGCTAGTCCATCATAAAAAATATATTTTATACACGTTTAAAAAAAAATTAAGATATACAAATAGCATAGAAGTCAATGTTGTGTAATATTACTACTAACACCATCTGTTCGAAAACTAAAGAATTAATATCAATGTAGAAGAAGAAGAAGAAGAAAAGTGTCTTTATTGCCATGTATATGTTAAACAAAAAAAAAATAAAAATTAACCTTATGGAGTTGTAAAAATGGCGGCAAACAGACCGGCCATTATTTTTACAGCTCCGAGTTTAACTTGTAAAAAATGATTTGAAATCGTGATAATTGACTAAGAACGAGACTTTGTGCATGTAATAAGCGCATAAATACTTGACACTGAGATTGCCATAGCGAGCATTTTCGTATTGTCATAGTCATGGCGTTCGTAATCCAACATATGTACGAACGAATATTCTACTTTATTGTGACCTGCGCTCCTGCGCACTGTGAAGTAATGGTTGTGTGCGGAAGAGCGAGGCCGGCGATCGTGTCGCTGTGTACGTAGCGTTAAATAAACAATTCTCTCAGTGTAATGCATCCCGCAGATTCTCTCGTTGTAGTGACGCAGTTAAAATACCATTATTTAAGGCATACTGCCAGAGTCTATATGCGGGCAGTCTGTGGGTCAACTACACCAAAAGATCATTAGATGTGCTGTCCATTCAATATAATAATATATTTAGAATGCTGTTGGGACTACCCCGTTTTTGAAGTGCTTCTGAAATGTTCACGCAGTACCAAACAGACGGTTTCCATGCTGTCATTCGCAAGAAAATTGCCTCATTAATGCACAGAACGCGGGTCAGTGACAACAGCATTCTACAAACTATCGCGGAGAGTATCAACTCTTCTTTTATAACGTCGCTTATTACTAACATTATTTGAATTATTTACTAACATAAGATATAAGCATTTTACTAACAATATGGATCTCTATAATCTGAGAATAAACCAATTGAAATTGAAATTGAAATTGAATGCCCCCTTAAGTCATCGGTTCTACCCCCACGATGCGGTTGCACACAATTCAGTCGTAAGCCTGAGGGTAAATGTCACGTTAACCCAAAACAGTGTCAATGCCACCCAAATTTTTGTTTGGCAAAGATCCGAATGTCATCGCAGCGCACTGCGTTCCTCATTTGAGACATTAGTCTAGTCTCATTTGCCCAGTAATTTCACCTGCTTCCCTTGCTCTTCAACCGAAATACAGTTAAAATTACGTTAATAGGGTAGATGGCTGTCAAGTCAAATCAGTATGTTTTTAAGGGGGCATTACACTGAGAGAATTATTTATTTAGCGCTACGTACACAGCGACACGATCGCCGGCCTCGCTCTTCCGCACACAACCGTTACTTTCCAATGCGCAGGAGCGCAGGTCAAAATAAAGTAGAATATTTGTTCGTAGATTTGTTAGATTACGAACACCATGACTATGACAATACGAAAATGCTCGTTTTTTCATTTTTCCGCAACTTCAAGATTTATTTGCGGGATCATATTAAGACATATCTTTAAATTTCCTTATTTCATCTACTAGAAAAACTCTTTGAGTAGTGACACAATTTTTTCGTGTCCTAATATTAGGTTCTCTATATAAATTTTTGAGAGAGCCGAACCCTGTTTCGCGTAATCTACCCTTAAGAAACGTCAAATCGATGCTCCCCGTACTAATTTATATGAAATACAAAACAATGACGTCATTCTTTTGTATGGTCAAATCATGTAGTTTCAATGTTTGTTTTGATGTTTATAAATTCATGACAACGTAAAATTGTAGAGAAACATTGTTTTTCAGAATATTTTTGCAAATGCTGTTTCCTGTATAGTGTAAAATAATTTATTGTTATTGTAGTCATCTACCCAATTCAGCTATCAAAACTATGTAACTATTTCTAAGGCATAGAGTAAGATACAATAATACGTCATCCCACGTATATTGAACCTCCAAACGCTGAACGTCTGACATTTCTAGTCTAAATATAATATTTGGAACATTCTGAAATACCCTCTTGGGATTCGTTCCAGTACATGATATATTTCGTAATAAAATTTTGACACTAAGATGTTCTTAGGGAATAATTCATATCAGTCATGCGTTTAATAATATTGTTAATACTTTAAATGTAAAAGTAGCTAGTATATTTATGTATGTGGTATTTATTTAATTTTGGTATTATGTTTTAACATTTAAACTTATTTATTACTAGGTGACCCGCGCAACTTCGTTTGCGTCAATTTTCCCCGTTTTTGCAACATTTTTCGTTGCTGCTTCGCTCCTATTAGTCGCAGCGTGTAGTTATATAGCCTATAGCCTTCCTCAATAAATGGGCTACCCAACAGAAAAAATATTATTTCAATTCGGACCAGTAGTGCCTGAGATTATCGCGTTCAAACAAACAAACTCTTCAGCTTTATAATATTAGTATAGAAAAGTAGGGTTAGTGGTTTAAATTACACTATAGTTCATTGTTTTTATAAATTACAATTTTGTTGGTTAAAGATACTTCATGTTTATATTTTTTCTGCGACAGCTAAACACGTTTGGCCCCAACGTCGGCTTTAATGCCATTCGTCCAAAGTGTGGATCTAGAAAATAGCATTGGCGCCAACGTTGGGACGAGCGTTATTCTAGATCCATACCTTGGACAAGTGGCGCTGGGACCCACGTTGAGGCCAAAGTGTGAAGCCGCAGAGTGTGTCAAACAAGTGTAATGTAATAATGTAAGTGTATTTCAAAATATTATCTTTCTGCACTCCTTCTCGATATAAACATTAACTGTGCCAAATTTCATACTCCTCTGTCCGCGCACCTTTCGTTAATGGGAACAAACTTTTTGCTTCTTTTCTTCAAATATTGATTGCCTATGTTTTAAGCTCTTAGGAATAATGTATATCAAGGGATTATACACAAAAAAATATTATCATGAACTCAAAGTTGGAATAACAATCTGTAGCAGCGGCGAAGGGTCCTTAGAACATCATTACTTTCGGTTTCCCTTTGGATTGTAGTTACTTAGTATTATAGGTACAAACAACCATGTTCAGAAATATATATTTTTTTATCGGATTACCTCATAAAAAAATAACCCTTCGCCTCTAATCTGTAGTGTGATCGGGGCAATCGAACCAATAATTTCGTACAATGTCGTATATATTCCCGCAGCACCACCGAGACATTATGATGTGTCGTCGATGATTCTACTATACAAGCGCGCATAACTAATTACTCCTCTGTTTAAGACCGTAAGTCAAACCTTAAAATTCATATAAATTTGTTTTATCATAGGCCTGTAGGCAGCCATAATTTTATTGAAAATAAATTAATATTTTGAAATTTATAAGTTTAAATTTTTACCATTCTTAAATGTTTTAAGGCTTATAACTTAATTTTTTTTTAAGTATGGCTGTCGACTGGCCTAGTTTATGATATAATGAATTGATAATTATTATAAGCTTCGACTTACGACCTCATACAGAGAAGTAATAACTTATGCGCGTTTGTATGGCAGAACCATCGACTAGAGTGCCCTTAAGGCATGTTGGTCTACGAATATTTTCAATAATCTATTTATCGATGGATTTGGCTACTAGAGATAAAATGTTGACATATTTTCTATGAAGCTTATGTCAGATATATATCTTTAGTAGCCAAATCGATCGATATCGATAGCATATTGTGAAAAGAATCACCAGTGAGAAAACAACTTGGCAATAAAAACTCAAGCCCACTTTTTTAAAATGCCAATTTGTATACAATTATGCCAGCAAGTAGAGGTGCTGCAACCATTACCTACACAATGAGACCGTAACAATATAAATAGAAATTTATATTGTAACTGCCTACACCAAACTGTTTGAGAATAGCTATGAAAAAAAAAAGAAAGTACAGCCTCCTTAGATAAATAGCATAAGTGCTAATAGAATAAAATGACGTCACTGCGCGTGAAAAACCGCGAATATAAAAATATAGATCTTGAAAGTTTTTTTTTTTTAAAGTTTGCACGTGCAAAGACTTCATTCCTTGATCCGAATGGCGTTTTTGACACTTGTAAAATAATTTACTATCATAGTAGTTTAGTCAAAATACACAATAACAAACATAAATAGTAACCAAGTTGTTATTTAACAACGTGTAATTATTCCGATGTAGATTGTCGAGTGTAATATCGCTGGTTAATTGGCTCGACGGAGGCTTAACCCAGTGTCAATTACAGTAAATGTTCGGCATGCATGTTGCTGACGTCACAAGGCATGTCAGACGCATGCCTGTCATTCCGTGGGTGTAACACGTCGTTGGGCGAATTATGTAGTAATGTTATTATACTGTAAACCATTCATTGACATACATATAGCCCGAATAAATTAGCCCGAAAATAGTAGTTAATTTACATAAATTAATAATAATAATATCCTGGGACAGCTCACCTACGCCATCTGATCTTAAACTAGGCAGAGACTGTACTATGGCAACCAGACAAATAATAAACATACTTATATATTTCTAAATACAGACATGACATAGATAAATTACACCCGAATACAGAATAAACCATCGTGCTCATGGCACAAAGTTTTATCCTGAATGGGGATCGAACCCACGACCTCTTAGCAGTCAGGTTCACTAACCACTAGACCAACAGGACAGTCAAATTCCAACATTACAAATGAAATGTGAAAAGTCCCCATCGATCCTATGTCTGCAAAAAAAGATCTACACACATCAAAAGTGTCTAGGGATCAACATATATTTTTGCAATAACTTTTCTCCTGATTGATTTTATTTCTTTTATTTCTTTAAGGATTCATCAAATAAAGTGTTTTCGTTTGTCACAGTAACGATAAACCAAGTCACCTTTGCATTAATAAAGAAATTTGCCATTTTCCTAATAAAGGGATTTTTGACATTTGAACCACTAACATTAAAGTTCGAAAAAAAGACTGAAATAACAGTTTTCTTTAAAATTTTATTGGGTAACTTAAACAATTAATAATCCGTGTTTCTACCGCGAACACTAACAACACAAGAACATCGGTTTGGCATACTCAAAATGAGTTCATCCAAATCACGCTGTGGAATGGCCGCCCATGTTCGTTGCAACAACAAAAAAAGGTCTTCTTGCGACTGGATACCCTCCATATTCGGCAGAGCTCTTCTCTGTAGCATATCCCATGCATGCTCAATCGGGTTCAAGTCTGGCGACTGAGCAGGCCAGGGCAGGACATTGATGTTAGCTGCGGCGAGAGTCTGTCTTACAACTCTTGCGGTGTGCGGTCGTGCATTATCATGCATTAACTGAAATAAGGGACCGATTTGCACTTGTAGAGGAACGATGACGTCTGATACAATCGTCTCAGCATAAATTTGAGCGTTGAGGTTGCCTCTGATCCAAATCAACTCAGTTCTTCCGCCGATTCAAATACCCGCCCATACCATGATGGTTCCACCACTATAAGGATGGACTTCCTGGCAGGATTTTAATCGCTGTTGGCGTCCAGGGGTTCTCCAGTGTCGTATACGTCTTGTATCCGGTCTCATACCAAAACGAGACTCATCAGAAAATTAAGTTCCCTGAAGAGTGATGAAGCCTCACGGCTAACATCATGGCGGTTATTGTTGGACCTCTTCGAGTTAAGATTTGAATGTATCGGTCTTGTCTCCGTGTGGTGCAGCGATACCGTCCTCCATGGCGCTCAGCCACGGTACCAGTGCTTCGGTAACGTGTCCAAAGTCGACTGATAACACTCTGACTTGTATTCAGAGCTAAAGCCACAGTACGTTGCCGGGAACCAGCTTCTATCATTCCCACGGCTCTGAGCATTTCTTCCCTGCTTAAATGACGTCGCCGCTCCATAATAACGTTGGTTTTAATCAGTAGTAGGGAAACAGTAGCACTAATAATGTCTTCAATGCGTTGTATGTTTTTATAGGGAAAATATTGACAGCTGATTTTCATCTTTTACTCGAATTTGATTCACAGTTCCTGATTCAAATTATGAAATGCACCAAAAAGGATCCATATAAATTTATAAAATCATAAATTTATTACAAAGCCACATCTCAATCTCAAGAAATCCGCATAAAAATGCTTGATCCCTAGACACTTTTGATGTGTGTATGTCAAAGATCGCTTTTATTTAAGTTTTTTGGTATTTCCAGCTAATATCATGAAAATGAGTAAGACAAAATTGCTAACCATGAAATTATCTATAAAAATAGCTTTTTGTCATTTTTAAACATTTATATGCTAATTGTATACATATTAATTCAAATGAATTCAATGAAAGATAAAAAATACTGTGGCACTCGGGGACTGCCGCGGTAAAGCTATAGCATTTTTTATCAACAAAAAAAAAAACAAAAAAATATATATATTTTAATTTTTTTTTAATATAAAAAAATATGTAAAAAATTCCTTCTACCTACCTTCTACTACTTCTTCTATCCAAAAGCATGTGAAGTGTTATAATGAATCGATATATATAATCGATATCGTATGAATCGGTGAATTTTGTAGTTGTCTTGTTTTCTTCGCGCTATCGTGCTCACTGCGTCTCGTAGTAGGTTACGTACCTACTACGAGACACAATGAGCACGATCGCGCCATGGTTATTATTAAAAAATAAGTAATTATTACATTTCACATCACATTGTAATCAGAATTTGGACTGTTAGAATAATTAATGAATTTGTTAAACCTTCATAAAGGTGAAATTTTGGGGGTTTGTCAATAAAACACAAAAAGAAATCAGGACCCCAACTTGGTTTGAACACCAAGCCTGATTTCTTGGCATCGAATAAGAAACACAGTCGAGTATTTTAGGCATGTTGGAAAATCTTAACACCGACTTTCAATTTGGAAAGTAACTCCATCTATACACTAACATATAAACTCCGTAGTAATAAACAAAATAAAACAATTCCATAAAAAGGGCAATAGATGGCTAAACATTTATGATTTATTCATTATTTAATTGAAAAATATAATGTCTTCGTCCAAAAACTACCCCATTGGATTTTGTTACTGATTCTGAGCAAACTACTTTCAGATTTGCACTACACCAAGAATAACGTTGTATATGAATAAAAGCTAGTAAAAGTGGTTAATTTATCACATTTACTACGCTACGTATTCGTTATTCATAATAACTAGCTATTACGCATAATCTCTAATTCATTACATTACATGTAACATGTATTTATAATACACAAGTTAACCGTATAGCAACTCTCTTTTAGTGTCGGTGTTTAAAGTTTTTTAATCATATACAGTTACTTTGTTAATGATTTTAATGACAAATCAATCAATAACAATAATTTGTTTCACACTAATCAGGTAATAATACACCTTTAAATTATCTAAATAAAAGAATTCGTCCACAAATAAACATGTTTTAGTATTTATAATCATCAAAATAAACATTAAAAGTAAATGATTTGACACCAGAACATTATGACGTCATTATGTTGAATTGCATACAAATCTCTACAGAGTGAATTGTTTTGGCGTTTTATAAAAGATACTCTCAAGTCAAATGACTTGACATTCAAATACCCAATCTTTGTCATAAATATCATCCAATTTAAATAAAACACGATCAAAATGTTCAAACTGCCTGCCGCCGAACGTCGTATTTTGAATGACGTTTTCGCTCGTTTTTTGTTCTGGATGTAGATGATGTAAGTTTTCATTCGGTTGCCGGTATTTTCATTCGAATTTTAAGCATAACAGAAAGAATCATGCTTAATAACCTTATTTAGGTTTCGAATCAGTTATCACATAACTGCTCACGAACCATATTATGGCTCGCTAACAGACAGCGACTTAGCTGTCAAAACCATAATATGGTTATTGGACATACGAGGGGATAAATCTTAAACTCGTAGCTTGTGTAGCATGCGTAGCTAGTCGTAGCATTCGTAGCGATCGTAGCTCTGTCTTCTGTGAGCCTCTATGGGAAAAAAGTAGGCTAGAGTTTAAACATCTTAAAAAAAAATGTAATTTCAATTATGAAAGTCGTTACTTTATGACATTTCCAATGAATATGTAGAAGTACGGGAACACTATTTCCTGTAGATACAGATTTCTAAATGTATGAATAAGCATTTTTTGACGTGATAACGTCATATAAATCGATGACCGGCTGCCGACTCACGATAAAGTGTGACGTCACCGCTCACGTTATGTACTCGTTGCTAAGCAACGCGAATGCTAATAGGCCGAAGTATTGGTTATTTATTACAATTTTATTAATATTTTGGCGATTGCAGTGACATGCGATACAATAAGAAATGTAATATACATATATATAATATGGATGCCACAGGCATGGTTGTTTATTCAATGTTTTCTTATAATGTTGTCACTTAAAATTATCGTCCGTAAACCGACTTTACAGACAATGTTTTTTTTTTTAAAGTTAGGTATAGGTATTATTTAACATAAAAGAAAATTGAACCAAATCCAATTCCTATTTTTTTTTACAATAATATCATCAGAATTATCAAGAAAAACCTTTTGTAATAAAAATAAACATTTTTATTTATGTATCTCAGTTTTGTCTGTCAGATACTCCTATTTTCGTGTCAAAATATTACGGCAACAATACGATCATCATTCCGAAATAGCAAAGAACATTATTGTACTTAACGAAACAATATTATCCCAAAACGACGTCTAAAATATCGCAAGTGTTCCGGCGGTAAAAGGTTAACGTCGCATCCTTCGCTCATATTAACCCTTAATGGCAACTTTTACAGCGGCTTGTCCCAATTACCCAATCGTTTGTTCCACTCGAGTGGCTCGCGGGGAATTAGCGAGCAGCCGACGGGTTGGAACAATAACCTTGTCATGCCACTGGATATTGTTCCAACTTGGAATCAAGTTTAAATTGTACTGGAACATAAATTTAGAGGATGTGTGCCGTGCCAATTATAAATTAAGGTCGTTATACACGAAGCGATTTTATGTATTGATCCGTTGATGTATTTGAATGAGGATTTAGTATTTGTGAGGTGATGACATAACGTAGTTATGTGTTGAATTTATATTTATTAGTGCACTAGTTGTCCCACACAACTTTTTCCCTGTAAATTTTCCCTGTTTTTGTAACATTTCTCATTGCTGCTCCGCTCCTATAGGTCGTAGCGTGATGTTAAATAGACTATAGTCTTCCTCGTTAAATGGGCTATCCAACAGTGAAATATGTTTTTAATTCAGATCAGCAGTTCCTGAGGTTATCGCGTTCAAACAAACAAACAAACTCTTCAGTTTTATAATATTAGTATAGATTTACTGTTTTTTTTTTAAATACTTTATTTAATGTACTGGCCTGTTGGTCTAGTGGTTAGTGACCCTGACTGCTAAGGCGAAGGGTATGTGTTCAACTCCAATACAGGTTAAATCTTTGTGTATTGACCACGATTGCTTACCCTGAGTTTGGGTGTAATTTATCTTTAATATGACTATGTATTTAAAAATTAACAAGTAGGTATGTTTATCAGTTAGCTGGTTGCCATAATACAGGGTCTATCTTGTTTGGGATCAGATGGCTGTGTGTGAGTTGTCCCAAGATATTTATTTCTTTACTTAAATTTAAAATACCTTGTGTACTGGATCCCCATATAATAACTGTGATGTCCTTACCCTGAAACAAAATAAAAGCACTATTAATAAGGTGGCATCATTAAAAAATATATCACAATAATCAGTGTTGTTTATGCGTCCCGATTTGAGATTGGGGCGGGTGCAGACTTCAATAGCATATTAATCAAATAGACAAGGCATAACAGGCCTTTAAATTCCTTTATATGATTGCATTTTTGAAAGATAGAAAAATTTGAAGTCCAGACCCAAGAATCGAACCCGAGACGTAAGCCAAAGCGGGGCCGGAATCGAACCACCTATCTGGACTATGTTACTAGGCTTGATCCTTTTCAGTATCCGAACTATATCCGTGTTGTTGAGGAGCTGTGGTGATCATTTATTCAGTATGACTTTGAAATCAGTTGACATATTGATAAGGGAGATTCAGTACCTTTAGTATCTGTAGTATCAAAACATTCGTTTTACATTGAACTATTGGCAAATAAAATTGCAAAAATAAAATAAACAGATTTTGTGGTCCATCGCGAACAAAGCCAAATAAGATTAAATTTACAAATAAAATTAAAATATAAACTTTTTTATTTTTTTCAAGCGTATAACAATAAACAAATCAATAAATAATCAAATTATCAAATAAATAATATAAAAATCAAAGTTATGTTATAAGTACCTTACGATATTTTTATTGCCAAGACTTCACGCGGGTTAAAACGTTAAAATTTTCAGTTTGTCGGTGGAATTAAAAGTCATCATGTACGGGCAAGAATTTATCCCGCTTGGCTCAAAACGCGCAGATCCTATATCTATCTATACCGGTTGACATCGATGGGGAGGAATTTTTCGACACCTAAACAGGTTGTAACTCCCTTTTTATGTAATCTTTTTGCTTGTAGTATACTAAGTAAGTTGTAAATAATGTAATTGGTTTGTATTTAATTAGTTCGTAGGGTAATCTAGCATAATGTATATAACATTGTATTTTTATAATATAGAATAATAGGTAACCCATTAGGATATTTATAATACTAACATAATGTTAACTAGTCAATGTTTTGTCTAAAATTAAACCAAAATTTTGACTTGATTTCGCCCGCGTTTCGCGTTAGATGTTGGGTATCGTGATAAAAGTTATACTATGTCCTTTCCCGAGACTTAAACTATTTCCAAACTTAATTTCATCATGATTCGAGCATGACAACGTGACAGATAGAGTTACTTTCTCATTTATAGTATAAGTATATATTCTACTAGCTTTCGCCCGCGGCTCCGCCCGCGTGGATGTCGGTTATAGTAATAAAAACTATCCTATGTCCTTCCCAGGACTCGATCTATTTCCTTACCAAATTTCATCTAAATCGGTTTAGCTGTTTGAGCATGAAAGCGTCACAGACAGACAGACAGAGTTACTTTCACATTTATAATATTAGTATAGGTTTTTAAACTAAAATTTAAGTAGACGAAACATTCGCTTGTTAGAGTTTCTTATACAACAAAATGCAGAGACGAGTAGGAGGCCAATTCACATATTTAAAGCAGTACAGTTGCAGTGCAGTTGCAGTTAAGTTTCGATTAAAATAACGACCATTTTCGTATTCTTGTAACTTTGGGATCGATCTCAAAAACCCTTGCGTACCGTACTAGAATGTCGTTATTGCGCTCTCGAGACGCAAACGTATTTAAGATCGATGCCAAAGTGACAAGAATACAAAAATGGCCGTTTTAATCGAAACTTAATTACAACTGCACTGCTTTAAATACGTGAATTGACCCCCAAGTGGTGCAACTGATGGTAAGCGTCACGCGTCGCCCATAACAGTAATAATAATAATAATAAAATAATAATAATAATGGGCACAACATAGTAGGAGCATCCACTTAGTAGTATCAGTGCCACCCAAATACTTGTTTGGCAAAGATCTGAATGTCACTGCACTGCGCTCTTCATTTGAGACATTAGTTCGTAAATCTCATTTGCGCAGTAATTACTTGCAATAGAGGCCTTCAACCGAAACACAGTGATGTGTTAACATTACTGTTTCATGGAAGAATAAATGACACTGTTGTGGTATCGACGAAGACTTAATACTGATATATACTTATATTATAAAGCGGAAGAGTTTGTTTGTTTGTTTGTTTAAGCGCGCTAATCTCAGGAACTACTGGTCCGATTTAAAAAAAACTTTTTTTATTGGATAGCCCATTTATCGAGGAAGGCTATAGGCTATATAACATCACGCTACGACTAATAGGAGCGGAGTAGCGACGAGAAATGTTGCAAAAACGGGGAAAATTTACGCATACGACGTTGCGCGGGACACCTAGTTTTTATATAAGAAGGTTAGAGTTTGTTATCATTATCTATACTAATATTATAAAGCTGAAGAGTTTGTTTGTTTGAACGCGGTAATCTCAAGAACTACTGGTCTGAATTGAAAAAATTCTGAAACAATTCTGGTAGCCGTTAGCCCATAGGCTAAATAATATCACGCTACGACTAATAGGAGCGGAGCAGCAATGATAAATATTGCAAAAACGGGGAAAGTTGACGCATACAAAGTTGCGCGGGACAGCTAGCATAAGATATAACTCTAATGGCTAAGGCATCGGACTCGCAATCGTGAGGTCGCAGGTTCAAATCTTACATAATATACTACCGACGTGAACCCACTCCTAACACAATCAATTTAACTTAGCTGGACAGTTTAATAAGATTGCTAGTAATGTGGAACCCATTATCCCACATTGCTAGTTATCTTTTTAGAAAAAAAAAGTGTGTGGTAAAGCTATTGCATAGCAACTAAAAAAAAAAAGACAAAAGAAATTTAAAAAAATATTTTTTTTTTCCATTTTCACATATAAGTACGTTAAGCGAACCCTCGACCGAGCTGCATGGTAGGCGGAGTGGGGAGTGTTAGGTTTTATTTTCGATACGGAATTTCTTGATTCGGTCGCCACGCTCAAAGCTCAAGCTCGCGATAAAAGCTATGCAATAGCTTAAAACAATGATGTAGGTACGTGAAAAATCAATTTGTTCTTTATTGGTTGGGTACAAACGCGAAGTTATCAGGTCGGCTTCGCCAGTAACGGACGGAGGCCGTCAATGACTACGGTTCAATTAACTCCGTTTATTACTTCTCGCCTTTGTTTTTTATATTTTCATTTTGCCTAGTAGCTATGGCATAATAAAATTGGCAATGATCTTAAAAGTTTTCACCAGTTAAAAACCATTACAAGCATCTCAACCAGCTTTGTAAAAAAAAAACATCGAAGCCAAACAATAGATATTATTTTTATCTAAAAATACATTGTCATTTCTGTATTAATGCTTTAATATCTCAATTCAATCCTATATTTTTTGTACACAAAAGTATTAAGACTGCTATGTGGGAGTAAATAAGAATATTAAGCACAAGATTGTGGGTTCAACTCCCGCACTACATACAACTTTGTGTGATTCCCATATTGTTGTTTTTCGTTTGAGTGTTTTTTTATGTTTAGATACCAACTACCTTAGTACGGAGGTTGTCTTTTTAGAGAAGAAGAAGAAGAAAGAGGGACACATCAATATGGTTCTAAACGAGAGAACCATACCGATTAAAATAGCTATTTCTTTAAAAATCTGTCTACCGAAGCTACGAAGTCACAACCAAACAGCTTTATGTTGGGTTAAAAAGAAAATATTCTTGATAACATTTCAAAGGTATTTTGTATATCATATTGTACTACCGGATTTAAAATTCCTTGCAATACTGTAGCGAAGCTAAGCCACTGTACTGAAGCGTTGTATTGCGGCCACATCCTTGAGGAAATAGAAACTCTGTAAGATTATGATGCACACGAAACAAAGCAACCACAAGTTTTAGCTTAGCAAAGAGTATTTCATGGTTTTATTCTTTATTTTACGAAATAATAGTAACACAACAATGTATTTTGCTGTGAAAACAATGTTTGGCTCACACGTACGTCCCGCCAGATGGTTAGTACGGGTATTTATCATGGTTTACAGATGCTATACCATAATAATACAGTAATTGCAAAATATAAAATTTTAAATCCAGACCCAAGAATCGAACCCGAGACTTCCGTAAGCCAAACCGGGGCCGGAATCGAGCTATCTATCGGGACTATGTTACTAACCCTCATTTTTTTCAATCCTTTCCTGCACGCAAGTTGAGCCCTCGTTTGCTTAATAAAGTAGTTGGCAAAATACCTATAAAATACTATGAGATGAGGTACCTATACATCACAGAGTACAGAAGAAAAACCTTTTTACAACGCGTGCTCGAGCAATGCAAGCACAAAAATAAATAATGAATTTATTGCCTGTACTTTACATTTACCTTAAAAAAATATATACGATCGTATATAATGGTAAAAGGGATGATGGGAAGTTAATGGAGCGCCGGAGGTAGATCGTTACAGATTTTCGCTTAAAACATGCTCTAAATTGTGTGGAGGTATACACGGAATCTTGGAAGGTCTGCCGTTCAAATGGGTCTGTAATTCCATGTCCGTGTACGATGTCCATTGGCGCGTTGCTCGAGCGAGTAATTTATGAAGGTTGCTTTCTGTTCTCACGGTATTTTGTAAACTATGGTTCGTAAGACAGGAGTGCATAAAATTATAAAGATGACGCCAATCTTTATTACTTAATGCGTAAGTTGATTGTCTTGATTGCGTACTTGCTGAACCGCGCAACTTCATCTGCGTCAATTGTCTCCGTGTTTGCAACATTTTTAATTGATGTTACAGCCTTCCACGATAAATTGGGAATTAGTAGTTTTTGTGATTAACGCGTTCAAACAAATAAATAAACTCTTTAGCTTTATATTATTTTTAAAGATTTATAGAAGGGATACACTATTTTGTTGCAAACTAATATACATGTGAAAGTAGGAGCGTCTGTATGTCGGTCGGTTACGTTTTTACACTGAAATCGCTGAAAAACCACGAGGTGAAAACCAAATATGAAAATAATGAATATATTTTTGTGAAATTAAAAGCAAATAAAACATATTTGCGCTTATAATACCTAAATATTTTCCATTAAGATTATATTGGTGAAATATTAGTGCATCCATTACGGAATTGGATTTCAGTAAAAGTTTTGAATAATGAGAATAGAAAATGAAAATGCACTATTTGTAAATTGACATTCAATTGGGCCCGAAAACTTAGAAATTAGCTAACTAAAAAATAAATCTCGTAAAATATTAATAGGTACCTACGAAAGTACAAAATGGAGTATCCGTTTCAAATGGAACTTCGACATTAATCACTATTCTGAAAAGGTTTTGATTCGATTGAAAAAGCGGACTTGTTCCTAGAACTTACTTTCCGAAGTGGGTTAAAAATAAGGTACTTTCAGCTACATTGTCGGGTTTCACCGTCACAAATTAAATTAAAAATTCACATAGAAAAATGAACTTTTTTTCAGCGAGCTCTTGTTAGCTCAAATTAAATCAGCACTGTTCGCGATGAGCGTCGTATTTCGAGGGTAGACAACGTTTTGTAAAACGGCCGCGTGTCACACCGTACCGTCACAAATTCAGATTAAGATCAGGTGCAGATCCAGGATCTTGTTCGGGGGGGGGGGGGGGGGTGTACTTTGATCCAGCACAGGCAGGTGTGAGTAGTTTTACATGTCAACGTGGACCAAATGTATCATTGGTGGGGATCGAAACTACGACCTCCGGCTTAGCAGTAGGGTCACTAACCACTAGCCCAACAGGCCAATTGATTGTTACAGTGAACGAGAAAAGGGTATTCGGAAAAGGGGTGTTTGGGGTAGAGAAATACTGGGAATTGTATTTTATGGGGAAGGGGTATTTCGAGAAACGGACCGTTTGGAAACCTTAGAGGACCTTCTGGGAAAGGGACCTTCTGAGCCTGAACGTCAACTGAGACAGAGCACGTTAACATTGTCCGTACAGGCGCGTCTTTTTGTGAGTGGATTTTTTGTTGAGCTGTGAGCCGATCTTCTATGCGTCTGTATTCTGTAATACTGTTACAACGAAGTTCTTAAATTCATGAGCAATTCAACCTGCTACATCTCATTTACTCAGACTCGCTGGAAACTACATCATTTATTATTACGCAGGGATTTTCAGCGATTTAATAAATCTAGATTACGTCCGAGTCTGAGGAAGTTTTATCCGTCAGTGTTTTATTATATATTGCTTTTTTTTGTTGTAAAATCTTTAGATGATCAAAAGTAATTAACTAATTACTGATAAAGTGGCTGATGTAATTTATTTGAGAGTAAGTTATAAACCGTAATTTTGTAGTCGTTTTAGAGCCGGAAATTTTGAACTACCATATCTATAATCTAGTCCATAAAAATTCAGTTAAATAATAAGAAAACAATATTAAAATATTGGCCTTAAATTGCCTAAAGTGGCGCGTACACCACTTTGGGTGCTGGAAACCTATAAATGATATCACACTAATATTAATCTTAGTGAGCGAATGCAGTATGTAGACATTAACGGAATATGGTCGTCCGGATCAACAGTGAGTATGGGCGTGCCACAAGGATCAATTCTGGGTCCTTTTCTATTTTTGGTGTATATAAACGATCTGCCATTTTTTAAAAGTAACTTATGCGATATTGTTCTATTTGCTGATGACACTTCTCTTATATTCAAAACCAATCGTAAAAATGATTACTCTGACGAAGTAAACAGGTCCCTCGCATTAGTTCTTGACTGGTTTACATCAAATAACTTGCATTTAAATTCTAAAAAAACCAAATGTATTAAATTTTGCTTACCAAATGTAAGAAATATCAGTCCAAATCTTGTTTTAAACAATGAAGTTATTCATTTTGTTGATTCAACGGTTTTTTTGGGAATTACTTTAGATAGTAAGTTACAGTGGGGCGCCCAAATATCATGTCTCGCAGGGAAACTCAGTTCTGCAGCATATGCTGTCAGCAAAGTCAGACAGCTTACGAACGTAGAAACAGCTCGACTAGTATATTTTGGTTATTTTCACAGCGTCATCTCCTACGGCATATTGCTTTGGGGCAAGGCGGCTGATATACAAACTATTTTTATTCTTCAAAAACGCGCAGTGCGTGCGATATATCAACTAGGAGCACGAGTTTCCCTTAGAGAAAAGTTTAAAGAGATAGGCATTATGACAGTTGCATCACAATATATTTATGCAAACGTTATGTTTGTAAAACAAAACTTACATTTATATAACAAAAATAGTGATATTCACTCTGTGAATACAAGAAATAAGGACAAATTGGTAGGACAATATCATAGGCTTCATAAAACTCATAACTTATTCATGGGACTAGGTGTAAAATTTTTCAATAAAATCCCAGTCAGCATATCGAGTCTACCCGTAAATAAATTTAAGAATGTAGTCAAGGGACATCTTATACAAAGAGTTTACTATTCAATCGATGATTATTTAACTGATAAAGTTAAATGGATGTAGTTCGTTGCTCCCTATTAATGTATTGTGTTGTATAGTTTATTGCATTTTACTAGGTGAACATTGTTGTCACAGTTTGATAATGTTTCTTAGGTACTAGTTAAGAAAACGATTTACTTTTATAAGTAAAGATTCTGCGTGATAAATTACGGCCATTCTTTTCTTTCCTTTGTAAAACATGTATACTTATTCATTAAGTAGCAGTAAATTGGCCAATATTTAAGCACATAAAGTTTTTACATCGTAAGTGGATGCTCCTACTATGTTGTGCCCATTGAGGCTGATGTATCCGATCTCGTAATGTTATTGACCTCTTTTTTTGCATCAGCACTCTAATATGGTGTATAATATAATGGTGGCAGCACCTTATATTATACACCATACATATACAGTTTATAAACAGAGAAACATTGTAAACATTGGCAATTTGAAAAGAGTGGCCACGAGTTTTTATTGCCTGTTCTTTTCTCGGGCTTTACCTATTGTTTGCGAACAGGCATTACCAGTAAATGTAGAATCGACTTTTCACAAGTGTAGTATTTTGCTTCATAAGTGAATAAATATTTTTTTATTTATTTATTTTATTTATTATTATAAAGGCGAAAGTTTGTGAGTATGTGAGTGTGTATGTTTGTTACTTTTTCACGTCTAAACTGCTGGAGCGATTTTAATAAAATTTGGTATGGAGTTAGCTGACACCCTGAATTAACACATAGGCTAAAAAACCGCGGTTAACACCGCGGGGCACAGCTAGTCTATCATAAGATCTTAGCACCTATTCATAGTACGTGAAATCGCATAACCACAAGTGCTCATTTATTTTCAAATGACATTAATTTCAATTTTTAAAGTTACTATTTTCCTAAACTGATAGATTTTAAAGACTGGGAAATCAACTAGTTTTCGTCCACGGTTTTGCCCGCATGGATGCATCGACATAATGAACTTACGTGGTTATTGCAAAAAAATATAAATAATCTTGTGTCCTTTTCCGCGGCTCAAACTATCTCCATATCTGAATTTGATCTAAATTGGTTCAGCGGCTTAAGCATAAAAACGTATCATATAGATAGACAGACAGTGCTACTTTCACATTAATAATATCAATTTGTAGTAGTTTTAATAGGCCTTTCTTGCTAATTACTTTATTAATACAATAATTGCATTTTTGAAATATAAAAAAATGTGAAGTCCAGACCCAGGAATCGAACCCAAAACTTTTGTATGCCAAAGCGGGGACGGAATCGAACCACCTATCTGGACTATGTTACTAGACCTCATTTTTTTCTATCTCCTGCACGCGAGTTGGGCCCTCGCTTGCGACATCTTGCCATTAGTTAAAGAATTATCACAGCTTTTGTTTTTGCTTCATGATGACGCTAGCTGAATATTATAGTAATTTTTATAGGCATTTCTTGCCCATTACTTTATTAAAATAATTTAACAAAATATCTATCTTTCAAAAATGCAATTATTGTATTAAGAAAATATTAATTTGGATTTCATGTTGTAATGTGAAGTTAGTAATAAGACACAAACAAAGGAAAGCATCATGCATGAGCTTCCGCATACGTGTAAATCGTATGCGAAAGCTCAATAATTTTCCATTTTCATCCCATTTTATATTTTTTTTTCTCTTAGAAAAATTATTTAACAATTTTTAAAGAAAAAAATCCCCGTGGTTTCTACCTAGCATATTTCACAATCGCAACTCAAACAGAGTTAAATAACCTCCTATAAAATCGTAAAATACAACTTAATCCCAACCAACAACGAAGACAAAAACATAACATACAACACTGTTCCCATTAACTCCCAATTCAACAGGAAATTGTAGCCATAGTGAAAACGCAATACAAATAAGCGATAGTAAACTTAGGGTCGAAATACGCTGACGCAACACAATCAGGTTTGTTTATTTGCTGTTAATAACGTGCTCGGCAATTGGACAAATACTTCCTCACTTACGGACATTCACGCTGCGGTCCGCTTTCCAGGCTCGTTTTATCGTAGACGCTTTTCTTTGGCAATAGAATATGTAGTTCTACTAACGAGTTCACACAAAAAAAAGTAGAAAATCATTTCTTTGGTGAACAATACGAAATTCTAATCTATACAAATAGTATAAAGCTGCAGAGTTCGTTTGTTTGGTTGAACGCGATAATCTGAAGAACTGCTGATTCGAATTTGAATCATCTTGCACTATTGGATAGCCCATTTATTAAGGAAGGCTATAGACTATTTTTTATCACGCTACAACCAATAGGAGCGCAGCAGCAATAGAAAATGTTGCGGAAACGGCCAAGTTCACGCAGACGAATTTGCGCGGCAGTTACCTATAAAGCTGAAGAATTTGTTTTTTTGTTTGATTAAATGTGAAAATCTCAGGAACTATTGTTTCGAATTGAAAAATTATCTTATTGTTGGATAGCCCATTTAACGACGATATAGGCTATAACACCACGCTATGACCAATAGGAGCGGAGTTGGATAGTGTAATAATGTAAGCCGAAAATAGGATCCAGTACAGCGTATGCACCAGAGAAATGTCGGACGCCCTCTGATCATTATTTATGTGCTAAAATTTGACAAATGTTTTGCGTCTTAAGTAAATAAAGAATTTTGAATTTTGAAGTTTTTGAATAGATCCCGTTAAACTGAAACTAATGGTATAAATTTCCAATCAATCAATATTTCCTATCTAAATTCGTGCACTAAGGCTTTGAAGTTGTCAAATTCTACTACATCATTATTGATTAGGGTTAGTGACAAACGGTTTAAGCAAATATTCATAAAATGTACAAATCTTTGTACATATCATGATGGTTCACGGTTCCCTGTCGAATTGTCTATATTAATATGATAAAAGAGGAAAGATTTGATTGTTTATTTGTATTAAATAGGCTCCGAAAATACTGGACGGATTTGAGAAATTCTTTCATCGTTGTGAAGTTACACTAACTCTGGGTGACATAGGCTTTTTTATCCCTGTATTCCCACGGAAACGGGAACTACGCGGGTAAAACCGCGAGGCGTCTGCTAGTTATTGTTATTGATAATCTGAAAGATATCAATTAGATTTGACATTCGGACTCGCCAAAAACTATCACACGGTGTAATAGTAGTCTGTCACAAATATCGGTTGATTGTGATGCAAATATTTCAACTCATTGAGATTCCCTTTGGTGTAGACCGAACTCATAGCCACTTGTTAAATGTATGCACTTCATTTGAAAATATAATCTTTGGGAGGCACTGGTCCGTGAAACTAGGTTGAGTAAGAACAATTTGAAAATAAAATTAAAAAGACTTTGTTTTCTTTAGCACTTGTTTTGGGAAAGATAATTATAAGAATGGAATACAGAACGACTGAAAGCAAATACTAGAGGTAAAATGGTATCATGGGAACTAGTAAATATTGTGATACCATTGGCATACCGTTTAGAAGCGAAGGGTTAATTTTTTTCTGAGGTAAACCGATAAAAAATATACGTTGCTGAACAGGGTTGTTTGTACCTATAATACCAAGTAACTACAATCCAAAGGGAAGCCGAAAGTAATGGTGTTCTATAGACCCTCCGCCACTGATACCGGTGCATGCAGTGGTTGCCATGAGTCCTAATCCAAATAACTGTGACACACCCAGAAGTAGGAAGATACTAGTAGTGGTACCAAGGGTCCTGAAAAACCCATAAAAACATAACAATCGGAATCGAAATCTAACATAAAACATTCGATTTAAAAAATCTTTTCACAATTTGTTACGGTACATCTTTCTCTTTAAAGTCGTTTCAAAGCTAGCAATCGATTGGACAAAACATAAAATACGAGTGCTAATTAACTTGAGAGTCTCATTAAATTCTGGAGCTTCCAGCGAAAACTTGCGCTAGAATTAAAGGGTGAATACCGAACGTTTGTCAGTGTCGCCCCGTTAACGACGTGACGACCGACCAGGGGGACTTTTAGTCTTGTGCCTCGTTTATATCGGTCTAGTGTTTAGGTAAGTGGATTTAAAAATGTCGGTTACGGACAAGTCACAAGACAAGACAACTGTAAAATCGGTTTACGGATGATAATTTTACGCGATAACGTCATAAGAAAACGTTGATGACATTGTAATAAACAACTATGGCGGGACGTGACGAACCGTGACATTCAGCCTATCAGCAGGCGGAACGTGACGGACCGTGACACTTTCATTGGTCTTGGACTTGGTCATTCATTTATAAGATGTTATTACGTTAGAATGGTTTTACAGGGACCAAAATTATCAAAACCAATAATATCAAAGTAAAAGTCAGTACGTCAACACTGTCTGTCAGTTACGTTTTCATGCATATACTGCTGAAGCGGTTCAGATAAAATTTGGTACGAATATAGCTTAAGTCTCGGAAAAGGACATAGGATAGTTTTGGCAAAAATTAGTCTGTAATAAATCGGATTTTAGATTGGAAATATAAAGTGATCTAAATAAAGTTACAACTAATCCCTACACAACGCAATCACTATAAACAGCAATCCAAAATCCTATTTATTTTGTCAGCTCACTTCAATACATCGATATGTAAGTGTAGGGGACATAACAATCCTGAACACTCGGCGACCCTGCCCACAACTCTTCACTATATTGACCCTTAGGTAACTCCTCCTCAGGTACTCAAGTACCATTGGACTGTATTGTGAAATTCTATGGGAAGAAGTTCGATTCGGGACAAGTTTTTTCCAATATATTTGACTTGTATACTGATAAACTTAATATATTGACGAACATCAAATTGAATTGAAAGTTTACATTACATGTGGGGTTTGTCTCACTCTAAACAGTCTCAAGTCCCTGAGAATGTATAGATTTAGTAATACTAAATATTCACACCGGAGGATGGGCAGCAGCGTCCTCTGCGTACTTTAAAGTCTTACTGCGATTGGCAACCCATTCGCCAATAGTGGCGATTATGAAAATTACCCCCAGGATGTAATAAGTAGGTTCTAGTAGGAAGCCCGATGCCCAGCAGTGGGGCATCTTATTGGTTAATATCTAATACTAAATAATGTAACAAATACACAAATGCATATATTTTTTTCCACGACTTGACTGTCTGTGCAACACAAGCCTTTCTTCTCATATTTTAGCCATGCCGATAATGCACAAAGGGGATGGCAACCTTGAAAAGATAAGATAACATGGGGCCGGGCGCCAACAAGCTGGTTAGACCAAGTGAAAAAGCCACCTCCTCATCGAAATCCTGTCTGCAGAGGGCTACTTTGAACTAGAATGATGGAGACAGCGTTCCAGTGACCTCGATCCTCAATATTGAGAAACCAATCTAAGAGAATCCGACTAAACTACCGGTAAATCTAAACAATCATCCCTCAAACTCTAGCTGAATAGGGAATATGCGTATTTCTTTTAGTTCTTACTCGTATACAATAGCTTACATCGACATATCATTGAAAAAAATATGCAGTGCCAAAAAGCTTCTCCTATTAGGAAAATAAAACATTTAAAATTACAAACTGATAAAAGCATTTTTTAAAAACACGCCATCTTGGCGCGTAAAAAGTTATGGAGTGTGATATCGCGGCAATTACGACAGCCAATGAGTGCACAGCATGTCTTAACATAATATGAACTGTTACGTCATAATTTGCTCTGACCAATAGCAATCGTTTCAAGTACCTTGAATTTCCCGCCCGATTTTTGGTCTTTTTAAGCATTATTATCGTAATGTTAGATGCATTTTAATAAAATATATTGATGTAGACACAATTCTCAACCAATAAAGTATATCGTCGTGGTACATGCAATAGGTCGAATGTGAAAAAAATTGCAAATTTCCTTTTTGGCTTTCGCGACAATTGCAAAGACTCCTATGTCTACCATCCAATCAGAAGTGATCATTTGAATTAGCTGCAATATGACCAATGAGACACTGGGATTACAAACAATAAACCGTTTTTAGTACCTCTTGTGAAGTGTGATATTAGTGACATTCGACAATTTGCACGTACCGTGACGATATATGAAAAAATATTTAACCTTAATTTGTGATACTTCACCAAGATAAGTTGCTTGAATTAGGAGTATGCATATGAATGCATACTCCTAATTCAAGCAACTTATCTTAAACAGTTATTAGGTCGACTGACTGCAAACAATGATGTCTTCAGACAGAAAATAATTTTTATTATTTCATTCCCTGGAGCTGTCACAATCTCGGTCACTCCTCAGAATTATAATTTTAAATTTACGAGCAATCGAAGCTTTGTGGGACCGCCCCAGTTTGGTTTGTCATGAATATATCTGTTTTATTGGAAGTCTCTTTTTACCCGACTGCGCCACGCAAAGGAGGGTAATGTGTTTATCAGCCTATGAATGTATGTGTGTTCCTTTGTGGCACTATATAGACCAAACGGTGATTTTAATAATTCATACCTCAATTGATATGTATTAATCTTGCGAGAATTACTAAAGATATGACAGCAATCAAAATTTTGAATGGCGACAGCCAGACGCCGTATTGTGAAAGACAAAATAATTAAGTCAACACTGAAAAGTAATAATTAAAAAAAAAACTTTAAAAATCAAAACACTGCTTTAGAAAGATGGACACGGAACTTAATAAAATGCCACCGAATGCATGATTCAAGATTAGGTACCTTTATTCCATATTTTCAATGCAGCGGGTTTTTTTTAATTATCCAAACTATAACTGGTATAAAAGGGGAATACAGTACTGAAATGGAGTTCTGAATTAGGAGGGGGGGGGGGGCGTGGCCACTAGTTAGCGAAAATAGTGACCCTTTCTGCCTTTACATATTATGAACTAGCTTTCGCCTACGGCCCCGAATGGATGCCGGTTATCATAATAAAAACTATCCTATGTCCTTACCGAGTTACTTTCACATTTATAATATTAATACGGAATTATTGATTTAGGAACCTTAATTCAGAGCGGTATAATACAGTCAGCTTTTGGCTGTATGCCCCAAAATTGATCACTCTGTTTTATCTCAGTTAAATTTCGAAGCCTGATTATATTGTGTTGTTTTGTCAGATTGGTTGTCACTGTCATTTGTATTGTATTTAATTAAAAGGGTAATAACGCGTTGAGCGTTTACAGCCGATGTGTGATGATGATAAAGGCTCTCCCACATAAGCGCGTTATTATCGGTCGATAATACCGAATGCGTTATTGCGATATCTGTTTTTAGTACATTATGTATTAGGACGACTACCAAGTTACACACCAAGGATGCAATAGAAGTAGAACGCATGCGTTCCTCCGTCCTGCGTGAGTTCTTAAAACATTTATATTGAGATTGGAACATAATTATGCGATCTCACACAACTGCGAGATCAATAGTATTAGTAGTACGTCAAGAACGAAATTTGATTTTACCGACAATTAGGTCCTTTTCACACGTTCCGATCCGTTTCAATACGGTCAAAGAAGCCACAAGCGGGCGATTATTATATTACTAACTGTCCCACGCAACTTCGTCTGCGAAAATTATCCCCGTTTTTGCAACATTTTTCATTGCTGCTCCGCTCCAATTTGTCATAGCGTGATGTAATATAGTCAATAGCCTTCCTCGATAAATGGGCTATCCAACAGTAAAATATTTTTTTTCAATACGGACCAGTAGGGCCTGAGATCATTGCGTTCAAACAAAAAAACTCTTCAGCTTTATAATATTAACTAGCTGTCCCGCGCAACTTCGTCTGCGTAAATGTTCCCCGTTTTTGCAACATTTTTCATTGCTGCTCCGCTCCTATTGTTGTAGCGTAATGTTATATAGCCTATAGCCTTCCTTGATAAATGGGCTATCTAACAGTAAAATATTTTTTTTAATCGAAACAGTAGGGCCTGAGATCATTGCGTTCAAACAAAAAAACTCTTCAGCTTTATAATAATAACTAGCTGTCCCGCGCAACTTCGTATGCGTAATTTCTCCCCGTTTTTGAAACATTTCTCGTCGCTTCTCCGCTCCTATTAGTCGTAGCGCGATGTTATATAGCCTATAGCCTTCCTCGATAAATGGGCTACCCAACAAAAAGATTATTTCTAATCGGACCAGTAGTTCCTGAGATGAGCGGGTTTAAACAAACAAACAAACAAACTCTACCGCTTTATAATATTATATATAATATATTATATATTTGTATATTAGTGTAGATATAGATTACAAATCACTCTGTATAATACAATCAGTACGAGCCCTTAGAATGTGTATACAAGCTTATTATAGCTAGATATTTACGCAATCAAATGAGATGTCGTCATCACTTACTCGTTGACATAGCAACAACGATTATATTACAGCTGAAAATCAATAACCTGATGTCATTTTTCTCATGGAAGATTACTTTGTTTAAGTTTACTTGGGCTTTGCTAACAGCAAACGAAGCTTGCTTGCTTTTGCATATGAGTGTAATAACTACATCGTAATAACTGAACCCTGGATTGGAACATGTACGAAATAAGTCCACTCTGTTCGTCGTGAAGCAAGACTGGGATTTCTTGTAGAAAATGATAAAATAAATATCAGATTTGCCTGCTGACTATAGTCAGAATAGGATACCTTTTTTAGGATAATGTCTCGCAGTCGGCAATAAGCTCTGTGTCGCAGAATACATAATATTGCCTAAAACAAATCACGAACATAAAGTATGTTAAAGCTGAAATCAATACAACGTACTTAGGCTGTACATTAGGCTTTTGTGATGTTTATAAAGTACAATCTGACCCCCGCAACTTTGTCTGCGTATATTTTCTCCGTTTTCCAACCATTTTTCATGCTAGTACTAGTATAGATTTCAGAAAATCTGAGCTCTAAGGTACTGAAAAAACATAACGCAATCAGAATAAAGAATCATTGAAAAGAGTGGCCGCGAGTTTTTATTGCCAGGTTCTTTTCTCGGGCTTTACCTATTGTTTGCGAACTTGGCATTACATGTACCTACATGTAAAATCCCGACGTATTACAAGAATAGTTTTGCATCCTAAGTGAATAAAGAATTCTGAATTTGAATTAACGAAAGCAAAGTCGCAAACCTAGTCATTATATAACTAGACAATAAAATCATAGACACAATCACCTCTCTCTCCAATTACTTGGATATAATCAATAAGGAAACATCTCAAAAGAAGCCTAAAGTTAATGTTATTATATAAATACAGATACTCATTTCTATTTCTATTTAGTATGGCGACCACGACCGCAATATCATTATTAAAGTTACTCTCAAGGGTAACACACAAAGAACAAAAGAAATACGAATCAGGGAAGATCTTTGGACTATTATGTATTAGCTTTTGTATAACTTAATTAAATGGTTGATAGCAGGGATTTGTGACATCATCTTTACGCGTTTGTGACGTCAGCTTTGATCTCTGCAGCCAGGAAATTATTTTTAGATTACTTTCATTTTCTTTATTTACTGTCTTCTTAACAGACAAGGCTAAAGAAAATATAAATCTTGGGACAACTCACACAACGCCATCTGGTCCCAAACTAAGTGAACTTGTACTATGGAAACCAGACAACATATTATAGATAAATAACACCCAGGCATAGAATAAACCATCGTGCTCATCACACAAAGTTTTATCCTGGGTGGGGATTGTACCCACACGACCTCTGGCTTAGCAGTCAGGGTTGCTAACCACTAGACAAACAGGGCAGTCAAAAAACAAAAAATAAAAAACAACTTTGATTTTCTTTTTATGACTAAATGAAAAGACGTGCAGTTCGTGACCCTGGGTCCTTTTTCATGTTCTTTTTTTCCGTTTTCGCGGCAAGCCCGTGCGAATTATCAAAATTTTGTTATAATGGTAAATAGAGAGCTGCGCTCAGAAATGCACCAACTTTTTTGAGGGCACCGCGCATGCACCAGATCGCAAGGGTTTGCCGCGAAAACCGAAAACCAGAACGTGAGTAAGGACCCTGATGATAAGCGTCACGCTAGCCCACGACAGTATCAGTACCACTGAGACTCATTTGAGACATTCGTGCGTCTCTTGCCTAGTAATAACACAGTATTTCATGGAAGAATAACCGCCTGTGTACTGGTATCCAACAATACGAAACAACAACTTACAAGTATAAAAAAAACCTTATTCTTAAGAAAAGACGACCCAGTTAGCGTTTTAGTACTTATGTAAACCGTTTCCGCCATGTTTTTTCGCTGTAACTGGTGAAAATTTCATGTTTGGCAAGCCTTTTATGAGTTTGATCAAGTGTTCATAATCAAACCATTATTAAATTTGTGTGTTAGGTTTGTGGAGTTTAGTAGAATTTAGAATGCATTAACATTAGTGCACTAAATCAATTTATCAGCTTTAGGCCTCCAGCTCGACATAGGCCTCTCCTAATTTACGTCACAACATCGGATCCTCCGCCTTCCGCATCCAATTATTACCAGCGATCTTTTTTAAGCCGTCGGTCCATCTGCTAGGGGTCGTTCCACCGTACGTCTACAGAGTCCCGGTTTTCACTCTAGGACTCGTTTGCTCCGGCCAACCCATTTTTATTTCAGCGTACTGAACCTACGTGCTATGTCGGTAACTTTGGTTCTTTGTCGGATGACCTCGTTGCGATTTTTATCCCTCCAAGTACACTATACTAGCCGGTTTTCTAGCCAATTTCCGCCAGTGTCAAGTATTTATTGTACACTTTAATTGAACAAAGACCCTGTCCTACGTGTTTGGCACGTATTTCACATATTTTTACTCCGCTCTAACCGAGCAGTTCGAGATTACACAACATTAGCTATCACTATCAGTCCACGGATGGGTTGGTATTTTCGAAAAATGCCAGCACTCTCAGTACTTCGAAGATCACGTTAAACGATCAGTCCTAGAGCTCCTGCCTAAGCTTAAGGGTCTTACACGTTACCAGTTCGCAGGCGAATATCAACCTGACAGTTAATCGCGACAGAGCTATTAAAGTTTTTGAACTAGCAACCAATCCAATCCATAGCGTGTCCGCTTGCCGCCGACCCAATCTGCGTCATCAGACGTGACAATCGAATACACACTAGCAAGAAGCCGACCGGTAACCATTCGGCTGGTATGAAGACCTCACAGGCCATTGCCGGCGCGTGATCCTGCGGTCTGAAACTGCCGTCTGTCGTATGATGGTGTGTAGACCCAGAGCCGGTTTTCAAACATTGTCGATGGCAAATAACCGCTATGGTGTGGAATAAGCAGACCCAGGACGACAGACGGCCTGGTAGGGTGACAGATTGGACAGATTGGCGATGGAGATACTTATGTCCCATCTGGCGTGCAGTCAGGTAATAGAAAGTGCACTAATGTTTGCACACATACCTACTGCATAGTTCCCAACCTGAACTGAATTCCCAACCTGAAATTATTATTTGAATAGTTGGTGTACTTAATTTAGGTAACTTGTTTGTTAAACCGTACTACAATATGTGCTTATATTAAAGTAAGTTACTTAGGTATAACATGTGTTGTTAGTCTGAGAAAATTATTTATAGATTATGTAAAATCTTATTGTTTAAACTTTTATACTGTAACTAGCTTTCGCCCGCGGCTCCGCCCGCGTTTATGTCGGTTATCGCGATAAAAACTATCCTATGTCCTTCCCCGGGACTCAAACTATGTCCATACCAAATTTCATCTAAATCGGTTCAGCTGTTTGAGCGTGAAAGCGTAACAGACAGACAGACAGACAGACAGACAGACAGAGTTACTTTCACATTTATAATATTAGTATGGATGCAGTTATCTGTTTCCCAAAAAATAAATAAAAAATGGCTAGTCTGTGATAAATTGGTCGTCGTGATCAAAATCGGTTACCATATTGTTATTATTATGATGCCACAAAAGGTTCATACCATATACAATTTTTGTGGCCTCATAATAATATTCTTTTACCATCTTTTCGTGAGCAAAGACCTTCCATGTTGCCCACAAAATCATCTTGACACTATGCTATAACTACAGCGATTAACTGAAGGGCGAGCGGCCACGGCATGATGTCATTAGCAGTGTAAGGGATAATGCCACCATTCATGTGATACAATACTTGTCCCTTCGGAAAACGACACCATAACTAGAAGTATAATAGTAATAACAGTAAAGGAAATTATGGAGCTACTACTTATTTCATTTGATGCGTTTAAACTTGCCTAGTTGATGAATTTGTAAGGGTCTCTTATTGCTAATTATCTTTATGTTTAAGTGCAAACAGTTGATGCAATGTGTTATTCTCAAACTAATGAATTCTTATGGTATTCGCGAGTTCGCTTATTGCTCAAATTACCTAGTTTATTAATTTGTGTAAATCTGTACTTCTGGTTGTGTGTCACTTAACCGAAGTTGCCAGCTCAAAATCAGCGCTATTAGATATCTCGCATGTAATGTGCATGATGTGTTCACTATTTTAGAACGCACACCAATGTTGTGTCTATAAACTGCCTTGTTTCCCACTAAGTTTTATGTGTGCTTTCAGTTTGTGAACCTATTAATTAAAAAAAAAAAAATAGCTTATGCTGAGCGGGCATGTGGAGCAGCATACTGTGCCTGTTTACTATTTTTTTTTTTAAATTTTAAGATTAAAAAAATTCTGTGAAAAAGACGACTTTTTCACAGAAATTTTTCATGTATATCAGGTTCAAATAGTATTAGTTGTACAAAAATAAAGTACGTAGTACTATTTACCTGCCTGTTTGTTCAAGATTGATGCAAACTCACATAAATAAATATTGATTACTTTGTCACAGTTTTAACCATAGAAGCCTAATCTAAGCCTGCGAGAATGAGAATTCTTTGTCATTTTTTAAGTAGTAAAAGAGCAGGGGTTGTTAAGGTTGTGCAAGAGTTGGTAAAAAGAGCAAGAGGTGCCAGCTTCAACCGTTAAGAAACAACTGAACGAATAATGCTGTCGGTTAATGAATATTACCTACATATTAGCAATACACTTAAAGAACTCAATCTACAATTGTTTAGTGTAATATTTTTGAAAATTAACCATATTTGAAAGTTAACTTACGGATTCGACAATTTTTAGAAACGTCAACTTAAACTTTCTTTAGGCGCGTATGGGCGCTTAACTAAGTTGACGTTTCTAAAAATTGCAAATTGTGTCATGTAGGTTTGATGAATCTACAACTCAGTGGCATTTGAGCACATTACCGTACGTACGTAGTTCGTACTTTTAAATAATTCACGCGATTAAGTCCCGAAATATATCTAACACATTATATAAGGTTAACCGGTCGAATATGAGAGACGGTTTTTTCAAGAATGTAACACCTCTCTGTGCCTCAGCAAGTACGTTAACTCGGTCGGTTCTGACCCTAACCCCTCTTTGGTCATGTAGGATTTCCGTCTCATTGGACTATGAGTGTGGGACATTGCACCTACTCGTATGTCGCACACATTTGTGACACAGAATTACTCTTTGTGTTTTGTGACTATAGTGAGACAAAAGAGAGATATTCTAATACCTCATGGACAGTTGACTAGTCTCAGATAAGTTTAGCCAAGAAAACATTATCATAGTTGTGATTAGTATTCAAAATCATGTTATCTAGACTAATATTATAAAGCTGAAGAGTTTGTTTGTTGGTTTGAAAGCGGTAATCTCAGGAACTACTGGTCCGAATTGAAAAATTATTTCACTGTTGGATAGCCCATTTATCGAGGAAGGCTAAAGGCTATATAACATCACGCTACGACCACTAGGAGCGGAGCAGCAATGAGAAAGTTTGCAAAAACGGGGAAAATTTACGCAGACTAAGTTACGCGGGACAGCTAGTGTAGAATAAACAAACTATTAAGCGTCAATCGATAGTTGGGACACTTTCGAGCTTCTGTGAAGCAAAATCACCTCTTCAATCAGCCCGATTAATCAAACACAAGAAACTCTGTACCCTCTAAAACTAACAAATTGTTTCAAATTTTCCACATCCCCGAAATATATTCATGAAAGCTTGCGAGAACAAGATTAAGGGATCTAAAGAAGCGGTACGAGCGACATAAGCGGTTGTTTACTTTACAAGACGGACACCCGCCAGGTATTAATGTCTTTGTTCAATGCTATGCCGACCCAAGGGATCCCTCGCATTGTGGACAAGTGAACTGTATACAAATTGGGTACCTAAGTACCTCTTGTTGGCGTAAACTGTTGAGTAAGTAGTGAATCGTTTGTCCTTGAAGGGTTATGTCGAGAGTCTTGCGTTGATAAAGGGGTTAAAATGATATTGCGTACATGTTTGCTTATTAGGCGTAAAGCCGATTGTACGCCAAGAACTAATCTGAGTTAGTTCAGCTTGGCTCACTTACTTGAACTAAGTCATTTTTAAGTTTCAACGCAAACAGAGGGTTATTGTAAACTTGACGAGTGTGACATCGTAGTATCAAAATGGCTGAACGAATTATGCTGCCGCTTTTTTATTAAAAAGCCGGTATAATTGGAATGGTTCTCAGCTTTATTTAATGAAAATCCGTTCTGATTTTTTATGTTAAGTTGCGGAGGTTTCTTAAGTGAACGCAAAATGTATTCTAAGGCAAAGTATTTTATTTACTTAGGTTTCAAAATGCAACTCTTATAATAATTATGAGCATTTATTTGTCCTATATATACAATTAAATTTGACACTTTGTACACAAACAACAAATAAAAATAAAAGACAAAAATGTCCTGGACTCATACCTATAGTCAGCAGCACAAAACCTGCCGACCGCTGATATTCTGTCCAAGCCTGGTGTAAATGAAGCACTATATTACGTTTTCGGTATTCTTTTTAAATATTTGGCACTAAAAAATTAAAAAATTATTGAGCTAATACCATTTCATACATTTACATTACATTCGTGTACATTTCCTCTCTATGAGACGTTAGCTGTTGTCCTTCTAAACATTTTCTTCTTTGTATTAATTTCCTAGGATGTAATAATCTAAGCAATTACAAATGGACATGTTCTGATTCTTATTATTATGGATAAACTGTCCACGACTGACTTTAGTTACAATTATGTCAGATGTTCTGACATAATTTGACTTTGAGACTATAGGCTATAATAATAATATCACGCTTCGACCAATAGGATCGGAGTAGCAATAAGAATAAATTGCATAAGCGGAGGAAATTAACGCAGATGAAGTTGCGCGGGATGTCAGATGTTCTAACATAATTTGGTTTAAAATGATTCTACATTTAATGCCAAGTTCACAAAAGGTAAAGCCAGTGAGAAAAGACTTGGCAATAAATCACGAGTTGGAAGTATTTTTTTTATTATCGACACAATTTCAATAGAGCAACGGAACTGCAAGGAAGGTTGGGTTTAAAAATCTCCAACTCCTCACCAACTTCTCACAAAAAGCCTCGCCGAAGGTAATAAAAAACTCAGTCACATTTTATGAGACCGTGAGCGTTATCAAGAGGAGTTTCCGCTATATTGTACAGAATTCATGAACTGTCGTGGCATTATCTAACACTTACCCCAAACTTTGTTCTGGAACATTCTCACCTAACTTGTGACGTCATTAATTGTGTTCACTTTCTAAAAAATAACTTTTAATGGCCTCCTTCGTCTCGTGTATGAAATAAATAAAAGAAGCAACAGTTGTCTTTAATAATAAATGGGTTTGACCGATAGGGCTGCCCCGTGTGGATGACATTTACTCGTGTTACGATCAAATGTAGCGTCGTTGTCAAATGAAAATCTGCTATGTGTCAAAATGATTATTTTGAGATATTGACAAAAATAGTTCTCCTATAAAATTTTATATGAAATTGCATTTTCAAAAGTATTTCAAATGAATGCTATAGATAATAATTATGAAGTGATTTTTTATTTAACGACGAAAGTTTAATAATTTAATTTTTAATTTTAATATTAGCGTAAATTGTGCACATAACAGATTTTAAATGGTCAATTATTAGACACATAACAGGTATTCAATAAAAATATATCTGATTTAAAATAGTATTTATGAGTTATATTGATAATAAAAGAGTAATACAAATAACTAAGCAATAATTAATAGTATTTAATGATTCTAATAGTACAATTTAATAATAATAAAAAAAAAAAAAAAAAAAAAAAAAAGTTAATCGGATTTAAATTTGAGACAATCATAAAATGGATGATAATCACGGTCTATAAAAGGTTTTAGTTCTTGTAATTGGTCGAACTTGGTTTTAGTTATTTCCAATGGCCCATCATATAACGCCGGAGGTTCAGGATACCCTTGGGGAGTGTGCCGTCGTTGCGGAAGAATTGCATAATTCTCTGGGTGACGAAGTTTGTAGTATACTTCACCAGTTGAACTATATAAAAATGCTCTGACATCATTGACAGTAGGATCACCCTTTCTTTTACCTGGTCTGATGGATTGATAATTGGTGGTTATTTTCTCATAGTCCTTGAAGAAATCATAATGAAGAACTCTAATATCATAGGGTTGTTTAGGTCGCGCTTGACGCATTCTTGTAATATAATCCTGAGGTGCATAAATAGGGGGTTTTATGTAATGTTCGATAGTGGAGTGGACACTGTCAACCTCCATCATAGTGTGTCCCTTTTCTAAAATAATTTGTTCCACTTCTACTTTAAAAAAATAAGCATAGTCACACAATGCACTACATAGAACTTTATTTCTGTTTTGGTAGTTGCATCCATCACTAATTACTGTGATGTGTTTATAAGCAGCAGCTGTGCATTTAGTTTTAAGATAATCTATTACACAGCTTGTAAATTCATTGGATGTGACTCCTCCATCAGCTTCATGCCAAAAATAAATAGTGACGTCTCCAGTACGAGAGTTGTAAATTGTAAAATTATGACACTGTAGTTTTTGTTTATAGTACAGTGCACCAGCAAGTAATTTTGGAGCTAAAAGAACACTTTGCACGTCAACAGTTATTACTAAGTTATCTGGGTTATTTTTCAAATTTTCTATTGCTGTATTCTTTGCATGACGTGCTTCATCTTTTTTTTTAATATGAGTATCATAGTCTTCTTGTGAAACATTCTTTAATTGATAACTGGAACATACGTCGCACTGATCCTTTCGTGGTTTGTGAATGGAAATATTGTTGTGACTTAATACACTTAAAAAAGTATTTCTTGAGACTGGTTTCTTATTTTGTTCAATACACCAGGCTTTGTAAACTGCATGCATGTGCAGATGGGATCGAAAAGTTGACTCAACGTAAATTCGCTGTGATGTAGCTCGACAATAGTGACTTGGCACTTTAGGTAGTAAATCCAACCATTCAGATACCGTATCTCTATTCCTAGCAGACACATTAGCACTATGACAACGCGCCGCCGTTACGGAAGAGGATTCATTATCTTGCACTATTGCTGGCGTGTCTTTAACCCAACGTAAGAAAGTATCACGTCCGATATCAAATGTATTTAAAAAAAAACAGTCTGCACACTTTTACTCTGCTATTTTGGCAATCAGACTTAGGTACATAAATATCAAAACCTGTTTGTTTCCTTGAAGTCAAACGATTATCACGTTTTCTTTGCCTACGTAAATTTCTTCTCGATACTAGTCCTTGTATGGAAGCTTTTTTTGCACTCCATGATTTCATGTTTCAAAACTTGAAATGCAATGCAGCTCGTTCTTCTTCTGATACTAATTTACACATGAAACTATTTTTAGATTTTTGTTTGATTGAAGTATGATCACAACGACTTTTAACAGATCGGCCGGCTATTGGTGTAGTCTGTTCCAGCTTTCCATCTTTTTTCTTGTAACCCATATATGGTTTCCCCAGTAAGCGGTTGCGTCTAGCTTTAGATTGAGATAATTGTGGGGTTGGTTTGCTACTCGAAATTTCAGCAATCGCTCTCGTTTCTTGTGCTGGATATTCATTTGATGAATCACTGCTGTAAATAATGTAGCGTCTTCGTTTGATGGTCGTAGGAAAAGGTGAACTATCGCTCCGTTCCGGGGATGAATTTACTGACATGCTTGCACATAATACGCCCGACGATGTAGAGGGTTGATTTATTATCTCATCATAATTTGTCGGGTCTTGATTACGACTCGATGATTCTCTGTTCTCCTTTGTACTTAAAACTAGATCGAGAATTTTCTGTCCTCTACTCATTGTACAGTTTACTCCAATACACTGTATAAATGTAGGTACTTTTAACTTTACAATAATGCGACTGTTAACTGAACTAGCTATCACACGACTGCAGTAATATAGAAATTCGAAAGAAATAGATGAAGTTTAATCACAAAGGCAAGATTATTTGAAACTTAAGGGTAAATGTAAATAAACACTGTAGTGGGTACCTACTTAAAGTTCAAATATTCTTAGAATAGAGAAGTGTCAAAGAACAAAGAATTATTTATATCAAGTTATCACGACAATGTTTTCGTTATATTATTATTTATTATGTTTATATAAAGTTCAATCAAGTGTTATTTGTTTAAAAGTCAACACAAAGCAGATTATTTTCTAATGAGTTGTAATTAAGTATGGTCAAATAAAATATGCTATGTAGCAGAATACCACATAGCAGTTTTTATTTGACAATGATGTTGCTGCTACACATAGCATATTTTTAAAGAACGTTGTAGATTGTCACCCAGTGATCATAAACACATAGCAGTTTTTTTATATGGTAGATAGATCAGTGTTCTATACGCCGACGTCAAAAAGTTAAAATCTCGAAAAAGTGCACATAGCTGATTTTGGTTTGACAACGACGTCATGTTATGCACAGGCTTCAAGTAACTACATTTTTTCCTCATACGATTAAATAAAGATACGAGCAAGATGTGAGCATGATGGTGAGCATTTAGCGTCGCTTATTATCATTGCCATCCAAATCCTTGTTTGGCATAGATCTGAATGTCACCGCACTGCACTTCTTAACTATACAAATAATATAAAGCTAAAGCGTTTGTTTGAACTCGATAATCTCAGGAACAACTAATCCGAACTTTAAAATTCTTTTACTGTTGGATAGCCCATTTATTAAAGAAGACTATAGGTTAAATAATATCACGCTACGACCAATAGAAACGGAGCAGCAATGAGAATAAATTGCATAAACGGAGGAAATTAACGCAGATGAAGTTGCGCGAGACATTTAGTTTGAGATATTAATTCGTAAGTTTTATTTGCCCAGTAATTACACTTGCTACAGTGCTTTTCAACCGAAACACAGTGACGTGTCAACATTACTATTTCACGGAAGCACCACTTTGAGGTTAGCAGGTTGTGACTATTTAGAAAACGTTTACCCATCTAAGATTCGACCGTGGCGTGGTAACATTATACTATACTAATATTATAAAGCTGAAGTGTTTGTTTGAACACTATAATCTTAGGATAGTGGTCCGAGTTAAAAAAAATCTTTTACTGTTGCATAGCCCATTTATCGGGGAAGGCTAAAGGCTATATAACATTACGCTATAATCAATAGGGGCGGAGCAACAATGAAAAAAGTTGTTAAAACGGGGAAAAATTACGCAGAAGAAGTTGCGCGGGTCTGCTAGTCGTTAATATTAGTTGTGTTAGTCGCTAATTTCCCAGTCTGCTAATAATATTTGCAGTGGCGAAGGGTAAACATTTTCCTAAGGGAATTCGATAATAGGTGGACACAGTTCTTTATGCGTGTATTAAGTAGGTAACTAGAATTCAAAAGCAAACCGAAAAGAATAGTGTTCCAAGGACTCCCCGCCTCTGATATCTTGGGACAAGTCACACAACGCTATCTGATCCCAAACTAAGCAGAGCTTGTACTTTGGAAACCAGATAACAGATAAACATACTTATACATTTCTAAATACAGACATTATAGATAAATAACACCCAGACACAGAATTAACCATCGTGCTCATCACACAAAGTTTTATCCTGGGTAGGAATTGAACCCACGACCTCCAGTTTTGCAGTCAGGGTCAGTGACCCTAATACTGACTTGTTGGTCTACCGGTAAGTAACCTGACTGCTAAGCCAGATCTTGATCCCCACCCAGGAAAAAAACTTTGAGTGATGAGCACATTGGTTTTTCTTTGGCTGAGTGTAATTTATCTATATTAAGTATGTATTTAGAAAAATATAAGTAGTGTGTCAGTCTGGTTATCATAGTATAGGCTGTGTCTAGTTTGGGATCAGATGGCGTTGTGTGAGATCAATCATAATTATAATAATAACAATTATGAAAATATTTATATTACGGGTCTTAATTGCGTGAATAATTTATGTAAAATAACTTGTTTATTGCCCGACGTTTCGACCGTATTCACGCGATTAAGACCCTATATTTTCATAATGTGTACAAATCGCGAAAGTTTATCAATTCAAGATATTATTATAATTATGATTGATCACTACTGCTTCAGACTCTTGGTTGATTTATTTTCATTTTTTTTTTTGTTATAAAATTATAAAAGAAAATGTAAATGAATGGCCAAGTTATTTTCCATGAACTTTTTACAATCAATCTAAAGTTTATTTTGAAACTTGTGGGCGGAAAAAAACCAACCGCGTTTCGTTTGCTCCAAATTTCAATTTAAAGTTGTTCAAGTAAAGACATGATGATAAATTTCTTCATGAACTTTTCATTCCTACTATTGCCAAGAAACCCATAGATGTTTAAAGTGGTTGCAAACTAAGTGATGGTAAACTTTTAACTTCTTTAAACTTAAAATCAAGTATGTACTCTGTAGCGCGGTGGGAGTGTGTCCGATTGCTACGCAAGAGGTCGTGGGTTCGATTCCTACACGGGACACTTTGTGTGATCCACAAATTGTTGTTTCGGGTCTGAGTGTACTTTGTGTCCGTGACATGTATGTTTGTAAATACCCCCGTGACACAGGGCCTACTTCGGGAGTCGTCTTTTTTTTTTTAAACAAAATGTATAGGTATATTAAAGGTAATTCTGATAAATTGGTTGTTTACTTTTTGTAATTTTTAGCATTTTTTGATGCTAAATGTATGAAAGAACAATTTGTGTCAGGCGGAATTCGAACCCTCAATCAAAGGATGCGAAATGTATGACAGAAGAATTTGTGTCAGGCGGAATTCGAACCCTCAATCAAAGGATTTGTCCCTCTTTGTCTGTTGTCCGTTCTTTCTTGCTGTTGTTATATGTATTTGTGAAAACTTTTAATTGGCCTTATTTATCTATTTTAAGCACTATCTGTATTATAGCTGTAAGTTTTCTTGAGTAATAAAATAAAAATAAAATAAAATGAATGCCGTCAACCAACTTTGGCACCACGTAACGTATACGTGAAGACTTGAAATTAGCAATCAGATTCTCTCACTAACCGATTTATTAAGACTTTAAATATGCCAGTTCTTTACATACTTCTTTAATAAAATAATACATACAAGTTTTTTAAAGGAATGTAAATTTCACCGTAACTTTTACTCGTGTTTGCTTGTAGAGAACACACAAAACAAGTTCAAATGGCCTCATAGACGTAAATGACGTACTTCAGGCGCTCGTTAATGTGTTACATAAACATATTTCAGAAGTTCTACGTATAATTTAAGAGGATTCTAGCCAATATGCGAGGAGTTAGAATACATAAAATGGGCATCACTTGGAGCAATGTTTTTAATGCCGCTATAGGTACCTACTCTTACATGGGAAAGTAAAATATTGATATAATTTTCGCCTTTAGCAAGAGCGTCGAATACTTTGTCTATATATTTCTAGATAGAAATGAAATTCCGTAAACTTTTGTAGTTTTAATGCGCTTATTTACACTACACTGAATCAGTGACCTTAAAAGAGAGGTGTAATAAGAGTTAGGTCCCAAATTCTCTAACAAATTATCAAGGCGACCTTTTATTTAGGGTCCTCTCAGCCCTAGGGATTGAGGGTTGTGTAATAGTCGTTTAAGTGTAAGTACTTTTCCACCAGAGATGTGTTAAGCTACGTTATTATGAATGCGTTTGATATCCACCAATGATATTCATTGGTCCATATAACTTAGCAATGGTGGAAACGGGTTTAACTAAGCTACGTTTTTTATATGGATGCGTGCTACGGATGCGTTTTATGAAGGTGTGCTATGGAGGCGTGCTATGGATGATCGCGAGTGGTATAGCTATGTGCAAACATAGTACGGGACGAGTAAGATGTGCTATGAAGACGTAGTACATCATCATAGCACATCATCAGTGGAACTGTCATATAGTTTCGGAGCTTAGCTTTCACATACTCGCAGCGTAGCTATCTGGTGGAGCAGAAAGCACCCATAATCACCATTCACTCTCATAGCCCGATGGGACGGAAATCCGACACGATTGAAAAGATTGGGCGCAGGATCAACGGGTTAGCGTGATCTCCAAGGCACGTTAGGGTGTGACATTCAGAAGCGGTCACCCAACTATGGACTGACAGTTAGCCTTGAAGATATCTCTGAATTAAGAATCCTGACTAGTATGTACTCGTAGGTTAGGTATAGAGACTCGTATAGGCATGAAAATCTTGGTCATGGAAATGCACTTTGCCGTGTGGCAAGTGTGTTCTTGGATTTGCAAGCCTAAATAGTATAGTGGCTAGTACTACCCAAAGAGCTTATAAAGGGTATGATTAAGGAAAGTATTGAAAGTTTGAGGCTTAAAATAAATCATACAATATTATAGAGGAAGCCAACATTAACATCAATCTAGTACTGCAGTAATTTTTATAGGCATTTCTTGCCAAATACTTTACAAAATACAATAAAACATTTTTAAAAGATGGAAAAATTTGAAGTTTACACCCAGGAATCGAACCCGAGACATCTGGAAAGAGAATTTGAGGTCTAGTAACATAGTCCAGATAGGTGGTTCGATTCCGGCCCCGGTTTGGCTACGGAACTCTTGGGTTCAATTCCTAGGTCTGGACTTAAATTTTTTCTACCTTTTAAAAATGCTTTTATTGTATTTGTAAAATACTGGTACTATAAATACGAAAATTTAGATGTGAAAGATAGAGGTATAGATGGATGGATGCTTGTTATTTAATAACGCAAAAATAGATGGACAGATTTATAAAGGAAATATTACACGTTCAATCAAGTTCGAGATACCGTGATCGTTATCAGTGATCATGATCCAGATTAACTGTGTAACGTGTTTGATAGACGGTTTGCTATATATTATCACACACACATTCACAATCTAGATTGTGATCACTAGGATACAAGTCTGTGTTGCGTTGATCTTTAGTTTTGTGTACAATGTCCACCAACCGGACAACGAGGGAGCGCAGCGCAGCGCATTTATCACTGTGCCAGAGGAAATTCAAACTTCTAAACTTAGCCATAAGTTTAATTTGCATGGAATTTACACTGCTTGGGAGTCTGTTACATCAGCACGCGTGCAGCCGCAGCCGGTGGAATGCTCGCGGACGCCCGCGGCAGCCGGAAGGCTACTTGCGCACGCTCACGGCTGCCGACGCGTTCGATCGCTGAGAGCATGATAATGGATCCGCGAGCACGCGCTCGGGTTCCAGCAGTATGTGGTCGTAGGGCGGACGCGGTCGGCTGCTCGCGCAATGTTATTTTACCACTTTGTCGCGGTGACTGATATACAAATTACAGTTTTGTAGTACTAATCTTCTCCAAGCTGAGCTGCGGGCAAACATGGCAAAACTCTAAGGGTTCTTTGTTTACAACGGAGCCCTAAAAACGTTTATGTTTTTATTCTAACCCAACTGGGCATTAATGAGTAACACGTGAAGTCAATATTTTAATTAGCTACATGATTCTTAACAATTAACTAATGTTGACACATTTCGGAGATAATAATTACGAACGTAAACAGTCCGTACAAAATTGTAACAGGTAATTTATTTGTTTCAGTACTCTTATTTGTTTATATTTGATGATCAAACAACGGAAAATGTATTGTTTAACCGTTCATTTTGAGATAATATATGTTATCATTTAAACCGACCATTATTTTGTGAAATTTGACTACTTGTTGGTCTAGTGGTTTACCAACCAACACTACCCGGTGAATAGGGTCACTATCCTGTCTGCTATCCTGGAAGTCGCGGTCGTGATTTCGATCCCCGCCCAGGATAAAACTTTGTGTGATAAGCATGGTTTATTCTGTTCTTTTATTCTGGGTGTAATCTTCTATATATATAAAAATGTTATGTTGGTTTGCGTACGCTTCAAAAACTCAAAAAGTTCTGCACCGATCGAGCTGAAATTTTAGCATGATATATAATCCGCTTTAAATACATAGAAACTAGGATACACAGAATTAAGTAAATATAGAAAAATTATACTAACATAGTTTAATCTACATGAACTAACACTTAAATAGATTGTATGAAGTGCAAACTTTAAGTACCTACTGGAAATAAATGGCTTTTTTATTTTTTTATTTTATTTTATTTTTATATAATCCGCATCAAGGATTGTTTTTATATCCACAAGTATTGCAAAATTAAACTTATATGACATGTATTCTTTGTTTTGTTTCTCATTTCGCAACCATTCAATCACAATGTGCCACAGCGAAGCGTGGCAGGGTACAGCTTGTTTATTATATAAAATGTATGTATTTAGAAACATTTCAGAATGTTTATCAGTTGTCTGGTTGCCATAGTGGGTACATGATCTGCATACTTTGGGATCAGATGGCATTGTGTGAGTTGTTCTACAAGATGTAAAATAGTATCATTATAGACAGTTTCTACTGGCCCGTTGATACTAAGCTTATTTTATAGATTCTCACTCAGAATAAATCATAGAATGATAAACACGACTGAGCCAACTGCGCAAAAGATTACGCACAAGTTTATGCGCAGACACAAGTGGATCCTCATCCCTCCGATGGGGTGGTAATCCGACCGATAGATTTAGCGCAGGACCGACGGCTTTACATGCTCTCTTTCTCGGCCGCGAAAACGAAAAAAAAGATAGTGAATAAGAACCCAGATTGAAGGCGGTTAGATGTTTGCTTTTTGTAAAATAAGTTTAATTTAACTCAATGAAATGAAGAGACGAGCTGGTGATTCGTGCGTCTAACAACGGAACAATAACACCTCGCTTGACCTATCAGTGACACCCAAATCCTTTATTAAAACAATAATTGCATTTTTGAAAGATCAAGTCCAGAAAGACCAGACCCAGGAATCGAACATTCTCAAACTATCGGCTTGATGACGCAAGCGATGGCCTGACTCGCGTGCAGGAAGGATAGATGAGTTTGAGGTTTAGTAACATAGTCCCGGTTAGATCGTTCAATTCCGGCCCCGGTTTTTCATACGGAAGTCTCAGGTTCCTGGGTCTGGACTTAATTTTTTTCTGTCTTTCAAACTTGCAATTATTGTATTAATAAACTAATTGACAAGAAATGCCTTACAAAATTACTAAGTATAACCGAAATCCTTGTTTGGCAAAGATCTGAATGTCACCGCACTGCGCTTCTCATTGGAGACATTGGTTCATAAATCTCTTTTGCCCAGTAATTACACTTGCGACAGTGTCCTTCAACCGAAACACAGTAATTCGTGATGGTTTTTTTGTCAGGGGCTTACAAAAAGAATTTCATTGTATTTCCAATGTAAAAAATTCACCGAAAGTCACTTCTTCTACATTATACAGCGACTAACCTTATTCGGAATTTCCTCATCACTTTCACACATTTGCCGCTCACCTAACCGAAAAATACTTATCCCTCGCACCCTGAATACTCGTGAGGGAATAATACCACAATCAATGCTTCCGGCTGTAAAACCCTCCCCCATGTTATTCAAATATAAAGCTATGGCTGTACTTCAGCAGAGCCGACTCAGCTCAGCTCAAGAGAAACTACTTGGTAGGAGAATTTTCCTATGACATGACAAACTCATAAGCTGTTTATTAAGTTCGTAAACTTTCGCGATTTTTACACATTATAGAATTTTATAAGCTACGGTCTTAATCGAATTGCAGCGGCCGTGATCACGAGTCTACCCGTGACCACGGCCGTTGCAATATGGTCGAAACGTTGGGCAATAAAACAAAGGTAAGATCCGTAGCTTATAAAATTCTTTAAACTCATAAGCTTTTTAGAGCACTTAAAATAGTTGAATTGTGTAGGTTATAGCGCGGCAGATTAATTAATTAATCATTGTCATATTTATTGCGAATCGATTCCATAAGCTTTGGAATTATGAAATCCAAATCTGTCAACTCTAATTTACGATATTCAATATAGTTTACATTTGTTTATATTCCAATAACGAAAAAAACTATTAAACTGAAAAATATTGACCAATTTTAAATTAAAAATTCTTTATTCACTTCGAAAAAGCAATATGTTAAACCGGATAAAAGAACAAGACAATGAAATTCACATTGCATTGCAATTCTTTTCAAACTAGCAATATTTACAATATTCGTTGGTTTCTAACATTGAGGTATAGACCAGAACCGCGTCATCCTTTTCAATTGAAAAGTAAATATGAAGGTATTGGCTGCAAAGCCTAAAAAGAGAGAAACAATTCGTGCGGCCCTGTCTCTTTGACAGGTATTGTCCACAAAGTAGCGTTGTCTCTTTCTAGAGAGTGGTCAATTTTGTGAGGTTATGGCGCACTCCAGGTGGTCAATTCACGTATTTAAAGCAGTGCAGTTGCAGTTAAGTTTCGACTAAAATTTAACTGCAATTGTACTACTTTAAATACGTGAATGGGCCTCCTGGTCTATACGTCAAAGGTTTCTAAACCATTTTTTGTAAAAAGTACAGTAAGGTTTTAAGCTTCTGTGCCTCCAATGAAGTCTTAAAAGTATCTCTGTCGCTACTATTCTCCTGAAAGTAGGAACGACAGAATGAGACACAACGACGTCTTTAAAAAATAAAGTCGCGTTCGAGTGTTCCGCCCTAAAGCAGACGTTACACGGTCAATATTATTGGAATATTATTGAATCAATATACATAATATGAATGAAAAGACTCAATAATACTGATCAATATATTTTTTACACGTACAATCTATACTTATATTAGAAAGCTAAAGAGTTTGTTTGTTTAAACGCGGTAATCTCAGGAACTACTGATCCGAATTAAAAAAATATTTGATTGATGGATAGCCCATTTATCGAGGAAGGCTATAGGATATATAACATAACGCTACGACTAATAGGAGCGGAGCAGCAATGAGAAATGTATAAAAAACGGGGAAAACATACGCAGACGAATTTGCGCGGGACAGCTAGTGTATGGATATTGACACAATAGTATTGATATTGATAGTCTACGGTAGTCTTCAGTCTCGCTCAGTTCCGCTCAGTTAGAACCTTACCCTTATACCGTTCTCATAATTTTCGCAGTTGCCCAAGGATATATTTTTACAACTTTTGCTTTTACAAAGATTTTCATGTGGTACCCATATTCCGTGGGGTATAAACGACCTTGTTCGATTTATTCATAATACAAACCTTGAAAGTACAATTGTATCGAGTTTTGTACTTATTGAGGGATATTTTACAGATTTTTTTATTGCTAGTTATTTGTAGTTTGCTTAAGTTATATCCATTATGTATTTCTATGGAAATGTGTGTTCGGTTTTGTGGCTTTAGATATTGGCATTGTGAGGGTTAAGGTTATAAAAGGTTAATTTATTTTTAACCTTGGAACAGCGTTGTTCTTGTGCGATCATTCGTGTCGTGACCTAAAATTGTGATGCGACGCGTGACGTCTTTATTTAAAACTACCTAGCTTTCGCCCGTGACTCCGCTCGCGTGGATGTCGGTTATCGCGATAAGAACTATCCTATGTTCTTTTTAGAGCTCAAACTAAACTAAAACATACCAAATTTCATCTAAATCGGTTTAAGCGTGAAAACGTGACAAACATAATAATAATAATATCTTGGGACAACTCACACAACGATATCTGATCCCAAACTAAGCAGAGCTTGTACTATGGAAACCAGACAACTGATGAATGACACTCATATATTTTTAAATACATACATATTATATAAATAAAGCCAGACACAGAATAAACCATCGTGCTCACCACACAAAGTTTTATCCTGGGTGGGGATCGAACCCATGACCTCTTGTGTAGCAGTCGGATACTCTCCCACCGCGCCACAGAGGCAGTCAAACATAAAGGATTTGGAATTTTGGATTGCAAAATCTAAATCGTAACATTAAATTAAGCATTACACCAAATGAGAACCTTCTCTTTTTTCATCAGCACAAAAATACCGTCTCATATATTGACAGCTATCAAGCCATACAAATGAGCCCAATAAATTCATATTGCATTACCTTAACAGCCACTACAACGCAGACAAATCGTTATGAAAGACTGCACGTTCTCTCCCTCTGGCATGTACCAATAAAGCCGTAAAAAGAAAGGGAAAAAAGATTAATTTATGTACGAGCTATGTAATAATGTCATCGCCATAACCGTCCCCCACTCGAGGGTATTAACATCCGGGCACGTTCGGCTTGCAAGGTCGGCAGACGACACGGAATTAAGATACGTAATAAATACAGTAGAGTTAGCATGCGCTAGAAGTTTATCACTTACTGTGGGTGTTCTTTATAAAGCCACTACTATGTAAAGGCTTTAAAAAGAACACCCTAACAGGGTATTGCACCAGTTAGCAAATGGAATACTAATCACACTAATCACACTAATATTATAAAGGTGAAAGTTTGTGAGTATGTGAGTGTGTATGTTTGTGACTTCTTCACGTCTTTCTTCGTCTTCACGGCTGGAGCGATTTTTATAAAAATGTTTATGGAGTTAGCTGACACCCTGGATTAGCACATAGGCTAATAAAACGCGGGTATCATGGCTGGGCACAGCTAGTATTAAATATGTGAAAGTAACTCTGTCTATCAGTTAACTGTTACGCTTTCACGCTCAAACAGCTAAACCGATTTAGGTGAAATTTGGTATGGTGATAGTTTGAGTCCCGGGGAAGGACATAGGATAGTTTTTATGGTGATAACCGACATCCACGAGGGCGGAATTGCGGGCAAAAGCTAGTACGTAATAAATACAGCAGCGTTAGCATGGGCTAGAAGTTTATAACTTACATAAGGTGTTCTTTATAAAGCCACTACTATGTATAGGCTTTAAAAAAACACGCTAACAGGGTATTGTAGCAGTTAGCAAATGGATAGCAGAGTAATAGATAACATAAGTCTGTGTGATGTCTTACTTATAAGCCATGTTAAAAGCCGTTGTACCAGCAGGGTTAGCACGAGATAATTACCGATATTTCGTGCCAACCTATAAGACATTGTAATCTTTACTAATAATAAAAAGCTGAAGATTTTGTTTGTTTATTTGTTTGAACGCTATAATCTCAGGAACTACTGGTCCGAATTGTTTTTTAATGTTGTTTAGCTCATTTATCGACGAAGGCCTATAATATCATGCTACGACAAATAGGAGCGAAGCAGTAATGAAAAATGTTGCAAAATCGGGGAAAATTTACGTAGTCGAAGTTGCGAGGGTCAGCTAGTTAATAATAAAAATCTGAAGAGTTCGTTTGTTTGTTTGAACGCGATAATCTTAGGAACTACTGGTCCGAATTTAAAAAATCTTTTACTGTTGAATAGCTCATTTATTAAGGAATACTAAAGGCTGTATAACATCATGCTACGATAAATAGGAGCGGAGCAGCAATCAAAATGTTGCAAAAACGGGGAAAATTTACGTAGACGAAGTTGCACGGGACTGTTAGTGGTTTTATAAAGGGCACTTATAATTACGTGTACCTACTGTACCAGCAGGCCTAGCATAGGATAGGAAAGTGCGTAACAGCAAAGGGTATAGTAGTGCCTTTTTAAAGGGCAACTTACGTAAATTACGTATAATGTACCTATTTTGCATGTTTTATACAAGTGATGTTTTGCTGCCGAGCGAAAGCTCGTCTGCCGTTACATAAATAAGAACAATGAAAAATTTATAATTAAATTAAACTGCCAACGGAACAACTTTTTAAGAGTGGTGTCTGTAAATAATGTTCTGAAAATGGCGGCAAATTGAGTTGTCTCAGTCCATTATCTTTCTTGTGTTCCCGTGATTAATTTATGTGACACATACCTACAGTTAAAGTGAAATTACAGAAATCAGCTGAGAATTCGACTAGATTGTCATCAATTCAAAAAGAAGTAATACTCTTTAAAAACTTAACTTTTACTTGTAAATCGAATCCATTGTCGAATATATCCATAGCACCGTCTCCGCAAGTTGACTTCAACGTCGGTTTCAACACCACTCATCCAACTTGCGGATCTAGAATAACGCTAGTCCCAACATTGGCACCACTGCTATTTTCTAGATCCACAGGTTGGAAGAGTTGCGTTGGGACCAACGGTGGAGCTGGCGTTTGATCGAGCGAAGTTTGGAAACCAGTAAGATCACCTTGGCGGTAAGCCTTGTTTCCAACCGCTTAAGTACGCTCTATAGATTTTACCCTTATTGTAGCACAATGAACAGTATTTATTTATAATTATTTTTACTGCTTATAGTCAATGACTAATTGATATTCATCCTGGTCCGTGCTAGGCCTGAGACTGACGTAGAAAAGAATGTCCCGAGGGTATACAAAGTCCTTGAGCTCTTTGCAGTATTGACAAACATTTTTTATAAGAAAGATTTATATTTTATGTATTTATGCAATAATGTATTACTTTGAAGTGGTAAAATATCGCCGGAGGGAGAAACTTGAAAGGCGGAAGCAGTCGTTTGAGATCGTATAATATTAAAATATATATTAACGACTTAGAAAACCACAGTTTTGTTATTTTTAGAAGTAGGACTCTTTGGTCGTTTACTTGGATGTTTTAAACATCAGTGTGAGTGCTTAACCGCGTTGCGCTAAAGCAAGTCTCTGGGGCTGATCCGGTTGGTGTGATATCAGTGGCTGAGTATGAACTGTTGAACGACTCGATTCTTCAATTGATCGAAGAAATGAATTGCTTTTTAAGGTTCCGTAGTAAACAAGGAATCCTTATAGCTTCGCTATGTCTGTCCGTTCAGTCGCCTGCCCCCAGATTAGCTCAGAGAGCAATTTGGCAATTTGGCATGGATATACTATATTAATTACGCTGAAAAAGTGGTAAATAAAAATCTTGTTTTATTTTTGTAGAACAAGATAAAATCTTGTTTTATTTAAGTTTAATTTTGAGGGTAATTCTCCTAAATATATTTAATTTTATTGACACTTTCTGTTTTATTTTTAGTACCTATTTTCAAACTCATACTTAAAAAAAATATTTATTTCGTAAAATCAAATTAATAATTATTTAAAAAGGTCAAATTAATATATACTAAAAAAAATATGATTTGTTTAAAAAAAAAACAAAATGAGGTTAGGTTACAGATCCAAAACTCATGAGAAGAAGCTGCCAAGCTACTCCTCGGCCACTCTTTTAAATCATTAAGTTTTCTTTACAAAAATAAATGTTATTGAACGAACCAGTGTGTTTGGTGAGTGTATCGTTTATCCGAAATTACATTTTTTTCTATGGATTCACAATCAATCGCCATTTGATAATATAACTGTATACTGGCTATAAACACAAAATACTGACAGAGAGTGCAGAAGGAAATTTTCATACACACCTACTTTGCTAGACAGACGCACATATGTCTATTGGTACGTTCGTCCAGCAAATAATCTTTGATACCTACTTTCATAACAAAACCTCAGACCACTTTGTTCAAAAGGCATGCTTAGAGGTATTTGGTGCCATTTTGCATGAATAAAAAACCGGGCAAGAGCATGTCGGACCTTCCTCAGTGTAGGGCTCCGGAGGCAGGAGAAAAAATCCGATTTGAAAAATTGCACCAGCAGAGTGTGTGTTTATGTCACTTACGCCCTTTTGTTGATAAACGCAGTATTTCGGCTATAACTCAATGACGGTATATCCGATCATGTCCAAAACATTTTGGTTTAAAGTATTTATTAAGGTGATTTTATTTCATATTTTTAGGTCACACGATTGAAAAGATAAGGGGGGGGGGACAACTTAGGCAAATTTCAGAGCGATTATTTCCAAAAATATTCACATAATTAAAAAAGTTAATTAGAAACCTTAAAACGTTTTTGAAAGACCTATCGAATGATGTGTCTCACATTGATGTATGCTGAAAAAAAAGGCTGCTCTGTAACATGTACCTATGCTCCCCTAAAAATATTTATTTAAATATTTAGCTACTAAACTAAGTCACCCCGGAGGATGGGCAGCAGCGTCCTCTGCGTACTTAAAGCCTTACTGCGATCGCCAACCCGCTCGCCAAGCGTGGCGATTATGGCAATTACCCCCAGGATCTACATACCAGTAGGTTCTACTGGGGAGACCCGTGCCCAGCAGTGGGCCATCATATGGGTTGATATGTAAACTAAGTAGCGGCTACTTACAAGACACCTTTTCATCAAATTTAATAAATATTCATTGTGTAGTCTTTGAGTAAAATGCCTGTGACATACGGACGGACGGACAGACAGACAGACGGACATGACGAAACTATAAGGATTCCGCTTTTGCCATTTTGGCAAAAAAAACCCAAAAATGAACGTTATAGTAGTGAAAATCTGTGTATTTATACCAATACACACGTTACATAGGTCCCCGTAATGGTATGCAATGGACCCGGATTAGGAACTGATTGCCCGCGGTCCGTGCAGAACCTTTATGGTAATTTGTTATATCTAGACTCGTTAGAGGTATAGTCATACAGTATGTATATTTAATCCCTGTCCGACCCGTTAATGTGTTGTTAGGTATGTCATGTTCCCATTCGATTTATGTCTTTTTTTTTTCAAATTGAATGACGAAAATTTTATTTTTCATGATAGAAGTTAGGTACATGGGAAAACATGTGGAGGCGGATCTTGAAAATTTTCACTACTCAATTCATTTATTCAATAAACAATTATACAATTGGGTATTTGAATGTCAAGTCAAATCAGTATCTTTTTTATAAAATGTCAAAACGATTCGTTCTGTAGAGATTCGTATGCAATTTAACATTGTGACGTCATTATGTTCTGGTTTCAAATCATTTACTTTTAGTATTTATTTTGATGATTATAAATACTAAAACATATTAAATTATGCACGAATATATATTTTTATGATCATTTAAAGGCATATTATTACTTGGTAAGTGTAAAATAATTTATTGTTATTGATTTATTTGACATTCAAATACCTAATTGTGTCTGAATGTAAAAATAATAATAACAAAATAATAAATCATAGTAAAAATAAACACAAAAAATTCAAACAAAATTAATTTCCGATATGATTAAAATATTAAAATTCTAAGTAGGTATGTCAAATTTAAAAGTAATAATAATAGAATTAAAGATAAATAGTTGCACATATTAATGTTTAAAAACACATCGTCGTTGTACACATTTCGACGATCGCGCTCATCACACAAAGTTTTATTCTGGGGGGGGGGGGGAACCCACGACATCCGGCAAATTCAAGACCACTAGACTAAAAGGCTTTGTAAACGGGCTTAGAAATATTTAAGTAGGTATACATTTTATCAATTGCCTGGTTGCCAAAGTAGTTTAGGATTAGATGGCCGTATGTGAGTTATCCAAAGATAGAAAACAAAATAAAAATACTAACAACATAGTAAGTTCCTCTGCTGCTGCATCGTAATTTCAAAGACATTAACTGACCAGCGTACCAGTGTCGCACCGTCCACAGTGCCGCCCGGCCAGTTCCCCTTTACGGCCATATAAAGTCGTATCTTTTAGGACATTTATGCAACATTGTTGTTTTAATTTCAGTACTAAAAGTGAGATTAAAGGTCGTATGTTCCGTATTTATCGTTTTATTGTGCAAGCTCTTAGATTTATGTTTTTATTTTTATGTTTTACAACAGCTTTAAGTTTGATATCTTCCACGTAAGTTGTTGTTTGCTCGAAAACCGCATTTTAACTGTAGATCATTTCATCTCTTCAATCACTCTATCTATTAAAAAAAAACCGTATCAAAATCCGTTGCATAGTTTTAAAGATTTAAGCATACATAGACTTTGTTTTATACTATGTAGTGATGCGCTTGATGCTTATAATAATAATAATATACTCACTACACACCTTTCTGTTAAACGTTATAAACGACCCTGTTTAAAAGAACTAGCAGGTCTGCTAGTCCTTTTAAACAGGGTCGTTTGGGCGCAACTTCGTCTGCGTCAATATCCGTTGTTTTTGCAACATTTTTCATTGATGCTCCGCTCCTATTGGTCGTAGCTTTATGTTTTATAGCCTTTCTCGTTAAATGGAATATCCAACACTAAAGTGTTTTTTCAATTTGAACCAGGGGGCCTAGACAAAGTCAAATCCGAATAGCGATGTCTTCTTCTTCTTCTTCTTTGAGTTTATGGCAATCAAGCCGTTTTAACGGCTAATTTCTGCCAGTGTCAAGTATTTATGCGCTTATTACATGCACAAAGTCTCGTTCTTAGACAATTATCACGTTTCAAATCATTTTTTACAAGTTAAACTCGGAGCTGTAAAAATAATGGCCAGTTTGCCGCCATTTTTACAACTCCATAAGGTTGTTAATTTTTTATTTTTTTTGTACATTTTAAACATGGCAATAAAGACACTTTTCGTCTTCTTCTTCTACATCGATATTAATTCTTTAGTTTTTGAACAGATGGTGTAAGTAGTAATATAATGTAAAAATAATGGCCGGTTAGTTTGCCGCCATTTTTACAACTCCAAAAATAGCGATGTCGTTATTGGAAAATAATTAAAGTACAAAATTTGACGTTTGCGGTGGAGACCATAGACATTTTTTTTTTTGGCGAACGATTATTACTGCGTTATCGAATGCACCACGGAACGAATGCACCTTGTCTAAGCCCCCAGTAGTTCCTGATTATCGCGTTCAATCAAACAAACAAACTCTTCCGCTTTTTAATATTAGTATAGATAGTGAAGTTACTATACAATAGCGGTATAAAACACATGTTTTTCTTGGCAGTTCGTTCGATCGATCTGAATAAATATAGCCGCTGTGGAATCACATCTGGTGGTCCAAATGATAGTCTTCTAATCTATTCATAGGTGGATCCACACCATAGGAGGCTAATCTATACTAATATTATAAAGCGGAAGAGTTTGTTTGTTTGTTTAAACGCGCTAATCTCAGGAACTACTGGTCCGATTTGAAAAAATAAATATATAACATCGCGCTACGACTAATAGGAGCGGAGTAGCGACGAGAAATGTTGCAAAAACGGGGAAAATTCACGCATACGAAGTTGCGCGGGACAGCTAGTTCATATATAACTTGATTATACCCACTTTACGTACCTACTATGGTTACTGCTTACGTGAATTACATGGTGTAATGGTTGCAGCACCTTACTGGCTAATCTGTGTATATCTATCTATTTATAGAGGAAGGCTTTAGGCTATATAACATCACGCTGCAACCAATAAACGGGGAAAATTTACGCATACGAAGTTGCGCGGGACAGCTAGTACAAACAAGCTGTCCCGCGCAACTTCGTCTGCGTAAATTTTCCCCGTTTTTGCAACATTTCTCATTGCTGCTCCGCTCCTATTGGTCGTAGCGTATTGTTATATAGCTTATAGCCTTGCTCGATAAATGGACTATCCATCAGTGAAAGAATTTTTCAATTCGGCCCAGTAGTTCCTGAGATTACCGCGTTCAAACAAAAAAACAAACAAACAAACTCTTCAGCTTTATAATATTAGTAAAGATAATTGGCATTATTTTAAAAAAGTGGCCATCTTGCTTTAATCTTGCGAACTTGGCATTAAATGTAGAATCATTCTAATCCAAATTTTGTCTGACGTTCATAAGCGTTACATTTTGTAACCTAAGCGAATTAAATACTTTTGGACTAAATATAATATTAACGAATACTAGCCAAACCAACAATATAATGCACACCATGCACTGTCTATCATCTGTATGTCATCAGCCCCACTGCTGGACATAGGCCTCTCCAATTGTACGCCAGCTCCTGCCAGCCGTTTTGCGTAAATCATCACTCCACCTGGCCTGAGGGCGTCCTACACTACGTTTGCCGAGACGTTACGTGACGAGACACTACGTTTAACATTCTTTCTTTTTTTTTTCTTTTACACTTTTGACAGCCGCAGTTGGGTACAAGCTTTGTGTCGCGGGGGGTTTTACAAACATACAAGTCACGGGCACAAAGTACACTCCGACTCGGAACAACAATTTGTGGATCACACAAAGTCACCACCTCTTGCGCAGCAATCGGATACACTCACACCACGCCACAGAGGCAAATGAGAGGTGATAATTTTATCATATATGTATCACATGTTCCAAATTTACTGATCGATGTGACGCTCTTTGGTACATTTAGTACCTACTTCAATGATTGAATTTGACCAGATTGATAAATACTTTTCGAGAAAACCATTTAAATACGTAAGCAATGTTTTTGATATTAACCCTTAATTTGTCTTTTAGGTCCCAAGGCGTCCGCTCGAAGTTTCGGACTCCATGAGCTAAATTATGTAATCTGCAGTCCCCTGGTAAATAAAGGGTTAAAATCGTTACTTGGTACATATGGTTAGCGAAATTAAAACGCGCAAACCTAACCGCAGTGCGTTTTGGCGTACTCAGTTAATCCAAAATCGCTTACTCTCAAGCATGTTGTATTACGCCTAACGTAAGCCGATAGATATAGCTACACAGTCCATGAAAATCTATACTTCTATCTAATATATAAAATTCTCGTGTCACAGTTTTCGTTGCCATACTCCTCCGAAACGGCTTGACCGATTTTGATGAAATTTTTTGTGCTTATCCGGTAGGTATCTATGAGAATCGGCCCACATCTATTTTTCATACCCCTAAGAGTTTGTTTGTTTGTTTGAATGCGATAATCTCAGGAACTACTGGGCTGCACTGAAAAAATATTTTACTGTTGGATAGCCCATTTATATAGGTTACTAGCTGACCCGCGCAACTTCGTCTGCGTAAATTTTCCCCATTTTTGCAAACATTTTTACTTGCTGCTCCGCTCCCATTAGTTGTAGCGCGATGTTTTATAGCCTATAGCATTCCTCGATAAATGGGCTATCTAAAAGTAAAATATTTTTTTCAATTTGGACCCGTACTTTCTGAGATTATCGCGTTCAAACAAACAAACAAACTCTTCTCTCTCTTCTAATATTATAGTATAGTTATAAATGTTAGGGGTGGATAACCCTTATCACTTAGGGGCATGAATAATAGATTGTAATTTTCCCTTTTTTCTTCCTTTTTGTATAACTTTTTTCATTGCTGCTCCGCTCCTATTGGTCGTAGCGTGATGTTATAACCTATAGCCTTCCTCGATAAATGGGCTATCCAACAATAAAATAAATTTTTCAGTGCAGCCCAGTAGTTCCTGAGATTATCGCATTCAAACAAACAAACAAACTCTTAGGGGTATGAAAAATAGATGTTGGCCGATTCTCATAGATACCTACCGGATAAGCACAAAAAATTTCATCAAAATCGGTCAAGCCGTTTCGGAGGAGTATGGCAACGAAAACTGTGACACGAGAATTTTATATATTAGATAACATCAAGCTACGACCAATAGGAGCGGAGCAGCAATGTAAAATGTTGTAAAAAAGGAAGAAAAAATAAAAAAGGGAAAATTTACGCAGACGAAGTTGCGCGGGTCAGCTAGTATCTATATATATACTAATCAATATCTATACTAATCTATATCTATACTAATTTATATCTATATCTATACTAATATTATAAAGAGGAAAGATTTGACTGTTTGTTTGATTGTTTGTTTGTATTGAATATTGAATAGGCTTCGAAACTACTGGACGGATTTGAAAAATTCTTTCATCGTTATGAAGCTACACTAACCCCGGGCACAGATAATATAATACTATACTAACCCCGGGTGACATAGGCTATTTTTTATCCCTGAATTCCCACGGGAACGGGAACTACGCTGGTTAAACCGCGAGGCGTCCGCTAGTATGTAATATTTTGATATTAATTTACTTTTTTATGGAGTTTTGATAATGTGTTCTTATCTATATCAACATAATGATGTAATTTGCATGCTAATGTGCTTTCAATGTGTATTCTAAAGATCTGTAACACATGTTACAGTGAGTCATCGTGGCTGTTGACTGGCCTGTTGGTCTAGTGGTTAGTGACCCTGACTGCTAAGCCGGAGGTCGTGGGTTCGATCCCCACTCAGGATAAAACTTTGTGTGATGAGCACGATGGTTTATTCTGTGTCTAGGTGTTATTTATCTATAACATCTATATATTTAGAAATATATAAGTATGTTTATCAATTGTCTGGTTTCCATAGTACAAGCTCTGCTTAGTTTGGGATTAGATAGCGTTGTGTGAGTTGTCCCAAGATTATGTAGCATATTTATCGAAATAAATAAATAATCAATCGTCGACTGAATCATTTTTTCATTTAAAGAAATAAGGAGAATTCATTCAATAGGTACTTAAATTATTTCTCTTTATAATATAAGCTCATTGAATAGAAAGAAATGAGAAAAGCAAGGTGAATGTAATTTCATTTCAGTGCAGTCTCGAGTGGGATGTATTTTTGCAGCAAATGAGTATCATTGACTGCCTCAGTTAGCTTGTTTATGTCCAAACCATAGACTGAGGATACGTTAGTATATCTTAAGTTTATGATTCAAACGAATATTATAAATGTGTAAAGTTTTATAAGCAGCGGTAGCCTAATGGCTAAGGCATCGGTCTCGCAATCGTGAGGTCGCGGGTCGAATCCTACCCATTATCCTACCGACGTGATCCCACTCCTAATACAAGCCTTTAAGCTTAGCTGGAGGGGTTAACAAGATTGCTAGTAATGTGGGACTCAATCCCACATTGCTAGTAATCTTTAAATTAAAATAAAGTACCTTTTTTTCCTGCTTTCACCGCTAAACCGATATAGTTTGAGTTTAAGATAAAGGTAGATAGTTCATTCCCAGGGAAGGACAAAGGAGAGTTTTTATCACGATAACCAGCATCCATACGAGTGAAGCCGCAAGGGAATAATCTGTAGCATTGGTTGCACAATGGAAGTACGGTATAGGTACATAGGATTTGTTGTGAGTTCGATCCCCATAAGAGAGAGAGAGAGTCTTGTAAGATATGTAGTATCCAGATTACCAAGAGAAGTTAAGGTACAGTGCAGGACCTTGTTCACTAACAAGAATCGAAGACCACAATGCACTTTGTCCGTGTGGCGTGTCCGATTCCACCCGATGTGTAATCTAATTTGACAAATACTTATACCAAATAGGCACCATACTCATAATTACGAATTAAATAGAGGATGATAAGAGTTAGAGAATGTTGAATGTGTACTACAATTAGTGTTAATGCAATATTTTCTAACACAGGACAAGCTGATTTCAACTGTTTTTTTAAAACGCTATAAATTTTAACCATTTTACTGGTGGTGGTGAAGTCTACGTTTAGTGTACGCGTAATTTGCATTCATTCACTTAAACCATTCAGGGTTAATCATTCAACCATTCAGTTAAACCATTCAGGGGCGGAACCAGGATTTTGATTCAAAAGTATCGTGACTCCGCTGAGGGCTATAAAAGCATTACAGGACGGGCACGACAGAAATGAGGAAACGCTGAAAAAGAAGAAGGAAGGCTAGACTTGACTGAAAAGGTAAACACTAGAAAGTACACAATTACACATACTTACACATACAAGGTGTAACAGAAAGGTGTGGTCATATTTATGGGTTGGAATGTGCCCATGATACTGAGTGCACATACCTAATTTTATCAAAATCGGAGTATCCTAAAAAAGTATTTATTATTTTTTCATTCGTTAATTTATGAATGAAAAAGTTATTAAATTAAAAAAGTATGACTTAAAAATCCAATCGAATGTTGTACCAGGGGAGGTATAATTCTTATGCCTTAAGGCTTTCACTGTGAATTTTAACAAAAAGAATAATTATGTTATAACTATGTAATAATAATGCAACAAGCTATGGCAGCATGGTAGGTGCAATACTGATAACATACCCTATCAGTTTGACCACATCTTTCTATTACACCCTGTACATACATGGGAGGACTCAGATATTTCGGGGCGGAGGGGGCAGGCCCTGGGTCCCTCGGGTCCACTATTGAAACCATTAATCAATTAATGTAATTAAGTAATATATGAATGTAATCCACGCGATGGAAGTGCAATGAGGAAGTAGTTACATCATTATTACTCTGTAATTTACTTAAAAGCTTTATTATACCTTTTAATAAAATTATCTAATTGTTTTATAAATAAACCTGAATTTCAATTATTTGAAAACACAAGAATATTCACGCAAAAGCAATTTATTTAGCATTGGCACTTATATGATTACTTGTGTCTTTTATTTGAGTTTTAAAATATTTACCAATTAAGTTTAAAAGCCTTGATTTATAAATCCATTAATATTTTAAATGATTGATGATAAATAAGTGATTAAAAATATCGTGAAAAATATGGGTAGGTACTTCACGGCTTTAATGTACTGTGTAAAAAATAAAAGCTTTTTCTTTCTTTCTATTTATTTTGTAACCGTTGTCGAATGGAATTTCCTAACACAAGAAAACAATTGCTTAAATGGAAATTTCTAATTTAACAACTGTAAAATAACCTACGAATTTAAAATAAACATTATTATTATTCCAATTTGTGCACTATACTATTGTCAGTACAGATAGCTAGTCTTGATTGACATTGCTTTTTGAAAAAGACAGTAAATTGTTACGCTTTTCGTACGGAACCCATAAAAGCTCTCGATGTAAGGATGCATTAATGCTAAACCTTATGTATATGCAAAACCCTTTAAAAGTCCACGGGATTTCGTAACACATTGTACAAAAACCCTTCGGTACTTTAACTCAAGGTATTTAATACCATATCCCTGAAATATGGAATTGCGGTGCGACAGAACAACGCGTTTTATTGCCAACAATATTTTTCATGAATATTATTCACTTACAAGAAGTAATTTCGTAAACATTGTAAATTTATTCGTTATTACATCGCCAAGTCTTTTACAGTTTGTCTTGCATTATCTACACAAGTGGATATATATATCTTCTACTTCTTGTACATCTTTTTACCCGACAGATCCAGAAGAAGGGTGATTTGTTTTGTTCGTATTCAAGCATTTTATATTGCCTAAGTGTATGTATGTGGGTTAATTTCTTCTGCACACTCTACAGCCCTTTTTTGTTGGGTTGGTGTAGAAAAAACTTTACGTTTTTATTTGTTTTATGGTTATGTATGTATGTTTGTATGTAATGTTCCTATGTCCGCTCATAACTCCTCAAGGGTTCAACCAATTTTAATAACGCTTTAAGATGACGCGAGGTCTCACGTAAAATCCTTAAAACATCAAAATGGCGAATTTTATGCGCCTTAATGTGCCAGCTGCTTATTTTTTATTTTTTAAGACAGATTTTCGAGTGGGGTAATAAATCAAAGGGCTTTAAAAGGCGAGTACAAATATATATGATCTTAAAAAAAATTAGAAGTGTCAAATCATAGAAAAAATAACGTTAATAATAAAACAAATAGTTCTTATTAAATTACCTTGTCAATTAACCTACAATGAGTATTTAAAAAAATATATATATTAACTAGTAAACCCGCCTGCTAAAAATTAGAAACAAGATACCCTTCATATTAAATATCATGCAGTCGGATGCTTTAATTAATTCTGTTGAACATAATATTGTACCTCCAACTGCATGATATTAAATATGAAGGGTATCCTGTTTGTCATTTAGCAGGCGGTTCGTTTTTAAATTTTTAAATATTTATAGGTAATACGGTAAGTGTTGAAAATCCTTCTCGATTGGATATATTTCTTTTTAAATTGGCTGTGATAAAGTTTATAAAATATATATTTATATAGTTTAATAAATCGACCTGTTATAACCTACGTTGGGCTAGTCCACAAATTAGCAAGTAGCGGGCTGTGGAGCGAGCTATGCTTGGAGTCTCTTTGAAGGATAAAATTCGCAACGAGGTCATCCGACAAAGAACCAAAGTTAAATTAAAGACATAGCACGCAGATTAAAGCACGCTAAAGTGGCAATGGGCTTGCCACATGGCCGATGGAGCAAACGAGTCCTGGGGTGGAGAGACTGCGACTTGGTAAACGTAAGGTAGAACGACCCCCAGCCAGATGGATTGACGACTTAAAGAAAGTCGCTGGAATGAATTGGATACGGAAAGCAAAGGACCGGATGTTGTGGCGTAAGTTAGAAGAGGCCTATGCCCAGCAGTGGACCGATACAGGCTGATTGATTGATTGATTGAAATCCCCGATGTCCCGGAGGACTGGGTGTTGTATCGTACCTAAATTAGGAGATCCCTTTGTCCAGCTATGAAAAAAAAAATCCCCGTTGAACTCTAGTAACATCAGTCATTCATTGTGAGGAAGTATTTTCCCGGTAGGTAATTTTCAAAAACATCTGTTGCTTAGTCTGACGTCAAATATTTGTTTAATTTCATGTGTTTATTATTTTCAGATGGAATTTTAGCTTTATATTGTTTAGAAAGAAACCACGCGCAAATAAAAATACATAGATACGATTTGGATAAAGAATTTCGGTAAACATTGGCATTAGAAAAATAAATTAAGTGATGATGACAATAACACGAAGGTGTAATTGATGGTAGTCAGTGTAGATCAAAAACGTAGATAACTCAGTTTTATGACGTCGTGGGGGAGTGGAACCGGCGCCTTTGCTGTGCGTTCAAGGGGTGACCTCCCCCTACCAAATTGCCAGTTGTAGTTAATACTACTCAATGTTAAGTATCGTTTTTTACTCTGTGGTTTTAAGTATTTGAGGTTACGAGACAGAAGGTAACCCTCATACAAACCACACAGAAATTGTTTACAAACACAAAAATCAGACCACTTGGGACCACTTTGTCCCGAAAGCATTTCGAAATTCCTTATTGTGAATTATGTGTGCGTTGATCAACCGAAGTTCGTCGTCATTGTCGTACTGTGTTTTACATACAACAGCAAAATACATAAAACTGAAACAATATGGACGATAATGGCTGTATAGTACGGTCAATATAGGAGGATAAATTCGCACCCAACTCAAAGATGGTAGGATTGTTGGTGATGGTAAAAAGTTCTCATCGATCGGAGATGTGGAAAAAAAATTGCTTCAGTTAGGTCGGCAGCAAAGGTCACAAAAACGGGTATTTCGCGATTTTCAGCAAAACGGTAGATTTTAGTTCAGACATTAATGTTAGATCAGATAATCTATATATACCTATAAAAATGAATGTTTGTCTGTATGTCCTTTATAGAATCGTAAACTATGGATCTTTAGCAAAGTGTTGTGCATGAGCCCCCGAAGTATTCTGAGTTGGTACGACCAATCTTCAACAGATGGCACTACTATCATTCCAATGAATCTATAAATATAAAAATGGCGTAGCAACGCGCGCAGGATAAAAAATGTCTAAATACTTTTTATCCTAAGAGTGACCGTTTCAGAGAAAACGACTTCAACGACTAATAGGAACGGATCAGCAATGAAAAATGTTGCAAAAACAGGGAAAATTTACACAGACAAAGTTGCAGGCAAAGGCTGTGTCAGCTAGTTAGATATATTTCGGGGGCTTTAATATGCTGTAGTTTGTACGCAGTAGCCAGCGTACTATAGAATAGTAGTAGTACTATAGACATCAGTGACAGGATGGCAATTGAGGACACATATCACTGACACACCAAATGCTATATGAAGTAGGGGGCGCCGAATTTAGCAAAACATATGCCAGGTGTAATTCACCAACCCCGTCAGTCTGGCTAACGAAGTAATACAATTAGAAATAGCTACATAGAAACAGCTCCAAAAGTTAATTGAACAAAGGAACACTTAAAAATACGCTCGTCAAAGAATCCTCCTAAAAACATTCAAGCGTTTATGTTCTATTTCTCAAAGGGATTACTTTGAAAGATGGAAAGCCATCTAGGTACAACCTGTTTCAGAGCTTAACAAAACATTGTTTATTTATTTGTGTAGTTTTTACCCGACTGCGCAAGAAGGAGGGTTATGTTTTTCAAGTGTATGTATGTATGTATATTTCTTTGGCACGCACTAAAGCCTAAATAGCTTACTAACATTTAAACTTTCGCGTTGCATGATTATAACTATTTATTATACGGGAATTAACGCGCATTGTTTACCTTTTAGAGGTATGTAGATGACGTGTTTGCTGTCGTCAGAGGAAGCCAACATGATGTGGATCAGTATATGGGGCACCTTAACTCCATTCATCCGAAGATGAAATTTACATGCGAAATGGAGACGGATAGATCGTTGTCATTCCTGGATATCAAGATAACAGCGCGAGCTGATGGATCGCTATCACACTGTGTATACTGTAAGCCCACACACACTGACAGATACCTGCATGCTACGTCACATCACCATCCTCGTCACCTACAATCCGTGATGACTTCATTGAAAAACAGAGCCTTTGACCTCTGTGACCCTGATCATGTGGAGCAAGAGCTATTCCATGTTCAGGAGGTACTCAAGAAAAACGGATATCAGGTGTACCGAAGAATGAAGCATATCCCAAAACCGTGACAAACCTCCGGAGGTGAACAGACAACCTGCTTATTTGCCCTACGTCAGAGGAGTGACAGACAAGATCGGATCAATTATGAAAAAATACTTGATCCGTACGATCTACACAACGGTGGCTAAAGTGGGCAACTTGGTGGGCACTCCGAAGGATATTATACCTCTGCAGACGCCAGGTGTCTACAAAATTGATTGCAGCTGCGGTAGTTCGTACATTGGCCAAACAAAGCGAACTATAGCGGAAAGGCTAAAAGAACACATCGCAGCAGTGAAAAACCGGCAAGTGAACAAATCGGCAATTGCAGAACACATACTGCAATCGAACACCAATCACTGGATTGAGTTTCATCGTCCACAAACCCTCTCCACAGATCGCCATTTTTATTCACGAATTGTGCGTGAAGCGATTGAAATTAAAAAACATAAAACTTTCAATCGGGAAGAGGGCTTCAAACTATCCGTGACGTGGAATCCAGTGATTCGTAAAACACAACCTCGTATTGTTTCGCAGTCGGTTAACATGGACAAAATCAGTGTAGTGTGCAGTGACCCTAACTTTTCGAGAAGTAAAAAAGTGAGGGTGGATGAAGATTCATCGGCCTGACGGAGTCTTAACATCGCTGCGACAGTCCGCTTGTGACCACGGCCGGTGCAACCTGGTCGAAACGTCAAGCAATTTTAAGGTAAACAATGCGCGTTAATTCCCGTATAATAAATAGCCTAAATAGCTTGATGGATTTTAGTTTCAGAGGTGTCATTATATTCGTCTTAGTAGTGAGAGTGACACTGTGTACTTTAGAATAATAAAAAAAACTCAAATGTCTAAATTTTGGCGCTAATATATGTATACTTGTTTTAAAAAAAATCGAAACCTATCTAGTGTCTAAATAAAGGATTGATTTTAAACGCTGATATTTAATAAAATGTAATTTAGAATATGATATTGAATTTTTAAGTTCAACAAGATTCATTAATGCCTCCGACTGCATGATATTAAAGGTTAAGGGGTATCTTGTTTCCGTCTTTTGCAGGCGGGTTTTTTTAATATGTTTCTTTACTGTTGTGATTAAGCATTAGTAGTTTTTCAGATACAGATCCTAACGATCGATTTCGATATCGCTCCGAATCTACGGTTAATTGGAGGTAGGCACTTGATAATGACGCTCCTTCCCCTTAAAACTTTTATGAGAAAGGGCTTAAGATAGGGCATTTCACTGCCATATCGGTTATGTGTACGGCGATTATAAAAAAAAAAAAAAATACCTGATACCACCTTAGTACATCGCACGAGGGGGGGCGGGTGCAAATCATTTTACCCGATACCGTCTAAAAACCTCGCAAGACGGGGGGACGGGTGCAGTCGCGTTTGACTGGCCTGCTGGCTTAGTGGTTCGTGACCATGACTGCTAAGCCGGAAGTCGTGGGTTTGATTCCCACCCAGGATAAACTTTGTGTGAAAAGCACGATGGTTTATTATGTGTCTGGATGTCATTTATCTATGATATGTATATATTAAGAAATATATAAGTATGTTTTGTTGCCATAGTACAAACTCTGCTTAGTTTGGGATCATATGGCGTTGTGTGAGTTGTCCCAAGATATTATTGTAATTATAATTTTGTCGGTCTGAACATTTGCCTGGCTTGTGTTTAAGACGTCCCTAAAATGTAGCTACCCTAGGCCCGGGCCTATTGTGCCTTAGGGTAAATCCGCCTATGTACACACTAGTGACGATTTAATTTCTCTAGTGACCGTTTGCAGAACTAATGTGAGACAAATGTCTATTTATTTTATATGGGTCGATTAAAAAAAAACTGTTCGTCCACTGTAGTTCATCTGTCTTATGTCAATTCCGTGACATTATTTCGAAACTGCTCGTCACTTAGGTACACGTTGTGTGTCGAAATAGGTACTGACAATTCAAAGTGGATAACATTCATCAAACGAGGGCTGAAACCCACGCTTTAAGAAGGCGTAGTGAGCCGCATCAGTTTTCCAGTGACTTCAATGCCGTTGCTATACGATTGAAACATTGAGTATAACTATTTATTATACGGGAATTAACTTATTAATTAATTATTCACCTTAAAAATGCCCGACGTTTCGACCACGTTGGTCACAAGCGAACTGTAATTCCCGTATAATAAATCAATCATGCAACGTAAAGGTTTAAATGTTAGTGAAACATTAAGGAATAAAGAAAGGTATTTTTTAAGGTATTAGACTTTAATTTCACAATAATAAGACACCCACACAGAAAACATCTTTTAGCAATGGTCACTATTATCTATTCTGTGTATGGAAATAATTATCTAATTAGATATATTTCAGGACTTAACTGCGTGAATTATTTAAAGGTTACCCGACGTTTCGATCGAATTGCAACGATCGTGGTCACGGGTTCAGAAATATATAAGTATGTGTATCAGTTGTTTGGTTATCATAGTACTAGTTCTGCTTAGTTTGAGATGTTATGTGTGAGTTTTCCCATGGTATTTATTAATGAAATTTATTTCAAACACATATTTCACAGATGCGAAATTCAGGACTGAAATATAAGCACTATTTTCACGACACGGACTGAACCGTCTTTCGAATTTTGACATGTCGTAATTATGTCTTTACAAAAATAAATCATTTGTGCGTGTTGTTAAAACTGTATCTTTATATACTTTTAGTTCACGTTCTTTCTCTTCTTATGAATATTTATGTAGACAATTTCCTATCTAGTCTAGTAGTCTAGTCTATAGCGTTAGTATATAGTGACTTTTACTATCAAGTAGGCAGTGTGTTTCTGCTATAACAACAATTTAAGAAAATAAGAAAAACGTAAACCATTTTTTAAAAAGAATTCTTATTTGAATAGCACTTACCATATTTGAATGGGATTTATACGTTTTTACTTACGTCTTTATGAGAGTTTTAATGACCAAATTAAAAGGAAAAGAAAACGATTAAGAGAGAAAATGAATCGTATGCGGCTTAAGGCCCAAGCCCACAACAGCTAATATGCCGCGGTGTTTAAACGCAAGATTTTGAGTTATAAGGAAGCTAATACAAGCCACCTGACTTGCGGTTTTTTCCCGTGACTGATTTCTACTCGTAATGTTTTGGCGGTTTCAAGCGGTTTGGTGATTAACCGCGCACGGGGAAAAAACCTCGTGCGGCCTGAGCCAGGTTGACGATTCTAACAATAATAATATGATCAGAAACAAAAAGAAACTCACAAACAAACAACTTGAACCTTGCAAATATTAGAAACCTTGCAAATTTTCGAAGCGAGTAAAAAGTGTCGTGTGTGCCACCACCCTTAGTACAAAGTAAAAATAAATTGTATGCGGCTTAAGGCCCAAGCCCACAACAGCTAATCTGCCGCGGTGTTTAAACGCGAGATTTTGAGTTACAAAGAAGCTAATACAAGCCACCTGACGTGCGGTTTTTTCCCGTGACTGATTTCTACTCGTAATGTTTTGGCGGTTTCAAGCAGTTTGGCGATTAACCGCGCACGGGGAAAAACCTAGTGCGGCTAGCAATACTAATATGATCAAACAAAAAGAAACTTACAAACGTACATAATGCATATACTTGAACCTTGCAAATATTAGAAATCTTGCAAATTTTCGAAGCGAGTAAAAAGTGTCGTGTGTGCCACAACCCTTACTACAAAGCAGTTCAAACACTAACAGTGTGAACATGCCATTAGTGTGTCACAAACGAATAAACTAAACCGACCAACTACGATGTCGGGGTATTTAGTTTTCGTGGCACGATATAAATAGACGCCATATTAGAATTGCCAGAAATAGAAACACTTGTTCTGTGTTTCTTGTTTGCTGTTTGCTCTGACTCATATTATAGAGAAAACTAGGTTTTGTTCACAGCGTGAAATCATTAAAGGGGTTATAGATGCCTTTGTTGGTTCAATTGTTTGCAGTAATTATTATAAAAACAAAAACCTGACTTCTGAAAAACATATTTAATAAAAAAAAGAGGGACACCCGGATGGAACGAAGTTTTTATAATCTTCGCAACACCACACTGTTCAATGCGAAATAGAAAGACGAAACGAAAATAACTTACAAAAAGACGATTGTATACCGAAGGATCGAATATAATCAATACTGTGTACCGAATTTATGCCTCTAGACCAAATCGACAGGTGACTTTATCGTCAAATTAGATGTTCATATCTTACGCACACGGTGCGGCGTGTGTGTGTGTGTGTGTCAAAAAGTGTCGTTACAACTTTTCGTGAGATTTTTTCCGTCTAGCCCCCTTTCACAACGCGCGATAAGGAACTTCGTTCCAATATATAATGAAATCTGTCAAGCTATTTAGACTGTCGAGAGTGCCAAAGACAAGGGCAATGTAGCCCGAAAAACATTACCTTACTCCTGTTGCTGTCGGATAAAAATACAACAAACCACAAAACATGTAACGACTAACCGCTTTTACAAAATGGGCTTAGTTTCATCAATACGCTTGAACAAAACACACATCAATTACGTATAACCTATAACCAACCAGAACAACACGCCTAATTGGGTAGATGACTACAATAACAATAAATTATTTTATACTATACAGGAAATAGCATTTGCAAAAATATTCTGGAAAACAATGTTTCTCTACAATTTTACGCTGTCATGAATTTATAAACATCAAAACAAACAATGAAACTACATGATTTGACCATACAAAAGAATGACGTCATTGTTTTGTACTTCATATGAATTAGTACAAGGCGCATTGTTTTGACGTTTCTTAAAAAGATACTGATCTGACTTGACAGTCGTCTACCCTATTCGCAACTGTGTTACAAACACGATAAAAATACGCCAAAGATGCAGTAAGACATAGACTAGAAAGCCTATTCTTATCTACAACAACACTAATAAAACAATTAACAGAATAGTCATTACACAGACCAAAAACAAAGTACTTGTAGATAATGAATTCATTGCCGTGAAGAATGAAGTAGAACAAGATGGTGCAGTATCAAAAGTATCCCAGCTCTAAAATAACACTTAAAATGTTCAACTAGTAAAACAGATGCCTCGTTGGAAACTTTTGAGATGAACAGACGGATTTTGATACACTTGCTAAGAGAGGCAGTAAAGTTATTCATTCATTCTCAGGATACAACAATGAAGTAAGGAGCTTTCGAATTAAAGCCGTGTAATATCCATACTAAATGTTATAACTATGAAAGAGGATAGTTTGTATTTTTTGTAAAGATAAATTCGAATCGTAAATATATTACAGGTCTTAATCGCGTGAATAATTTAAGGTAAAATACCTTGTTTATTGTTCGACCGTATTGCAACGGCCGTGGTCACGGGTAGACATACGAATGCCGTTGCAATACGGTCGAAACGTTGGGTAATAAACAAGGTATTTTACCTTAAATTATTCACGCGATTAAGACCCGTAATATATATATATATATTTTCATAATGTGTACAAATCGCGAAAGTTTATCAACATTTAAATTCGAATCGATTGCCAAAAAAAGTAAATTTAATTCTCTTTTTGATGAATGCAGAATAGCACAGAATGACAAAGACTATCTGCCTACGTTTACATATTATACATCATACGATTACGTTACTTAGCAAATGAACAAAAATCGATTTGGGAGGAACCACTGATTAAAGTAACTTTTCAAACAACTTTATCGGTAAATATTTTTCAACCCAGTGACATTTTCAGTATAAAATACATTGTTGAAATAAGCTCAAGACGCAAAATTACAGATTCTGAACATTACAACCGATGCGAAAATAAAATAAGATAGGACAAAAGCGTCTATCAAAAAGATATTAAAAAACGTCGAAGCAATAAATGATTGACAAATAAAATTGTCAAGCATTGTAGGTAACAAGAATGAGAAGACAAGAATGATAGCAACAAAAGACACAAGACCAGAGCAAGCTCGTTATTCCGGTACTAATTGTTTGTTTATTTATCTTTGCAATAACAAGTTCTGTATAATTTGCATTTGTATCAACTGCGGTAAGTTACAGCTTTGAAGTCGTAAGACTTAAAAGCAAATTGTGCTCTTACTGATGTGGTTCTTAGAAAGGTAGAACACTGTAATTTTATTTCATCTGATTTTGAGCGAAGAACTATACGAAGATATATAAATATACATATATACTAGCTGTCCCGGCGAACTTCGTCTCGACTCTTTTTTTTTGTAAATCGGGTTCAATTGTGAATCTAAACCATCCTCGAATCCCCTTGTGACTCACACAAAAAATTTCATCAAAATCGGTCCAGCCGTTTAGGAGGAGTTCAGTGACATACACACGCCCACAAGAAATATATATAAAGATATATATATATATATATATATATATATATATACACTGACGGACTTATAAACTGCATCAAAGTAATAGACGACTTTGAAATAAATATTTTAACCAAGTATGCAACTTTCTATACAGATTTAAATTGAAACCTCTAGATTGGTTCGTGAACTTTAAAACAGCGTAGGATCATATCTTTAAGTTTAAGTTTATGTACTGGAAAGGACCTTAAGACCTTTTTTGAAGAAAAAACAGAAGTTTAAGGAAAAATTGTTTAATTAAAAAATTGGTTTTAACAATAGACACAAACTTTATGCAAGGGTTTATTTGTGTTTTAATAAGGTGTATTACCCCCACGTGCCCTTATTACGGATTCTAATCGGTTCCGCAGAGATTTTATAAGGGTTTTTAAAAGATCTTGCGGAATATTGTCCCATTCTTCTGAAAGTGCTGTTCTTAGTGCTGCCACTGTCGTAGGCGAAGGGTTTCTCGCATATACAGCTCTTTTTAAATTGTCCCAAACATGCTCGATGGGATTAAGATCCGGGCTGCGTGCTGGCCAATTCATTGTACGTATCCCAACCTCTTCGCAATAATGTTGAACTTGTGCAGCTGCATGCGGCCGGGCATTATCCTGCATTAAAGTAAAATTTTCGCCTATGAATCCCATGTAAGGCACCACGTGATCTTCTAATATCTCTGTTATGTAGCGATGTGCTGTCAAACCCCCTCTATTACCGTTTTGACGGACCATGTCTATGAACACAAGTTCTGTTCGCCCGTTCATCGATATGCCACCCCAGACCATACATGAACCGCCTCCAAAAGGAACACGCTCCTCAATGCAACTTTGAGCATATCGCTCCCCACGTCGACGATAGACTCTTCTGCGACCATCTGCACCATATAAACATGTCCTACACTCGTCCGTGAACAATACAGAGGCCCACTGCTCTTCTGTCCAATTCAGGTGATGACGCGCAAATCTTAAGCGAGCTTGTCTGTGAGCTGCAGACAACTTTGGACCATTTGCTGGTCTAAAAGGGGTGATAGCCGCTTCCTTTAACCTTCTTCTTATTGTTCGTGCACACACGTTTTTTCCACGCACTTCATTAAGCTCGGTTTTGATGTTAACTGACGTGAGGAAACGATTTCGCAGGGAAGTTGTAACAATAAATCGGTCATCACGACCTGTGGTTGCTCGAGTTCTGCCTGTACCACGTCTCCTCCTGTAAGAACCTGTCTCTACAAACCTTCTGTATATTCTACAAACCGTAGACTGGTTTAAATTTAAATTTCTACCAATCGTTCGTTGATCCAAGCCCTCCCGCACCAATGCTACAATTTGTGCCGCTTGTTCGGACGAAGTATCCATATTATGGTTCAAAAACTCTCGATGTGTTAAAAAACTAACCCAACAATTATGCTGGTAACAATAATTCAATTGACCAAACAAAAAAAATCAATGAGAATTAATTTAAAACTTTGCTATAAATAACACGCAAATCTGATACTACGAGTAAATTTTCTTTTCCCGGCTATATTCATTTGTTTTACCGCAGTTCTATTTTTAAATTTAATTTTTTTTTAAGATTAAGAGCCAGTCTTTCCATATTTATATAATTTAATCTAAAAAGTTTGCATACTTATTATAAAAAATCCTTTTAGAGTAAACCTGAACTTTGATGCAGTTTATGAGTCCGTCAGTGTATATATATATATATATATATATATCCTTTCCTCACCTTTCTGTTACACCCTGTATATACTATGTTCGACAGTAGTTCTGTAAGGAAATAAACATAGAACAGCTTTACAATGTGTAACATAGTGTAATTTACCGATAGTCACAATAGGCTTCTACTAGCGAGTAGGGTATCGAGTCCCTGCATTGACTCGTTTGCTGTTTCGTACATGATTTTTTCGGCGCGTGATGATTCACGATTGATTGAATCTGCGATTCGTCCCATTACTATATTCTTATGAAATCTATTTCGTCTGCTACAGTCGGTAATACAATGTTAGTTAGGTAAATAGTAACAGGTTCAATAAAACTAATTTTAGTAAAATGTATCTTTTGATTATATTAAAATCTAGTATGACGCAGTGTAACAGTTTGATATATACCTATATTATGCTTTATATTGAACAATAAAACACTACTTTGGTGTAAAATTACAGTAATTATCACATATTGATAAACTTTCGCGATTTGTACATTTTATGAAAATATACCTATATATGACGTGTCTACCCGTGACCACGGCCGTTGCAATACGGTATATATTTTTATAATTATCACATAATCAAAAGAAAACACAAAATCAAACTTAAATGAAAAACAGTACCTTGATGTAATATCGCAATAATTATCTGTACAAAAAAAAAATCATAAGAGTATAGCAACGGGACGAATCGCAGAGTCAAAAAAAATAGAATCATTTGAACTCTGTGATTCGTCCTATAGGCCGAAAGAATTGTGGAACAAAACAGCGGACGAGTCCTTGCAATTTGATATGGAACATAACATTTTAGGGGACCTAACAGGTAAGTACCTATAAATTTTACATTTGGTCTGAATTTCTTAAATTACCTTTTAGCCAAGAGGGTCGGACGAAGACTGTTCTGTTACATGAAATCGATCAAATTGTACAAAACATGATATAATTACTTTGTGCTTGTTAGTAACAGCTAACTAATAATTCATGCGGAACATTAATGGAATCTACGCTTTTGATTAAAAGCTTAGAGAGATTAATAACAAAAACAACCGAACGGCCCACGCTTAATGTATAAAAAAACATCAATATGTGTGGGAAGTTATGATAAAATAACTCTGCCCAAACAATAAGAGAGATTGTAGGCTCAATGTATACTTACATTTTAAAATATAATTAATATTTATCGTGGCAAAAAACTATTAACGAGGTAAGCTTATACATAATTAACACCATAATGATAAATATGAAACATTACTGACAGTAATTAGTGTAATTTATTTAGATTACAAACATACTAAAGCGTTTATTAGTATCCTGTACAAATGGTCCGCAATAGGGGTAAATCTGCGGTACTATATGGGGCATATTTATATAGCCCTGCCCCGAGCTATCAGCAAACTTCACTGGAAATCTCTCTCATATTGATTCAGTTTAAACGCTTGGGAACAATAAAATAGGTTTCATCGTTTTAAACTGAATTATTAATCAATAAAATGAGGCACATACTCAGCTACGCAATCTAGAAATCAGTTACCCGGTTGTAATGGTAATCTGTGTCGTGTTTTATCTGTTTATATGGTTAGCTGAATGAATATGACACTTATTCTATACCTTGGTTAATCAACCTGTATACATTAATCGCGGGGTAAAACAGCAATTATTTGAAGGTAATGATAATTATACATGTAGGTGTCAATTTAGTAGGGATATTGACTGTCAAGTCAAATCAGTCTTTTTATGAAATGTCAAAACGACAATCTCTATACAAATGCGTATAGAATAACAATATATGACATCATTTATTCCTATCGTCAAATCATTACTTTTAGTATTCGTTTACATGCTTTTAAATTCAAAAACATGTTAAATTTCAATGCATTTATGATTAAGACCTACTTTTGTTTAATTTGTATAAAATATTTTTTTTTCTAGTAGTCCACTACGGTAATCTGTGTCCACTACCCAATTGCATAGCCATCATGCTAAGGTGTAGATAGGTTACATAAACAACACTCGATCTTTCACACTAATGAACACATAAATAACCTATATATTGCAATGTCACACTATTAAAGAAAAGTCGTAAGTGAAAAAAGGAAAGCATGATTTAATTATTAACGCCGGCGATGCGACACATATAAAAAGAAGTCCATTGTATAGTAAGTATTTAAGGTAGGTACTGCTTTCTGAGCGCTTGTAACCTATTTACTTAAAACATCATTGGTATAACGTATTTCATTTGATAAATGAATTAGAATTTGAATCTTTATGTGGTTAGGTAAAGCGTTGGCACAATAAATACGTCATGACAATAACAATAAATTAACTAAGTTAAATGGCTTCAAATAGAAGCACGCGATCATATTAGGCACTTTGACACGCATAAACACATCGCCACATTCTGTCTAAAGAATGATATCAAACACGTTGGGTGCAAATATGAAAAAGTTTGTTGTTCAAACATACTTTCAGAGCAATGAAAAATCGCTCTCACAAAAATACTTTGACATTTGTGTCCCAACGATCTCATATTTGAAACGAATGACAGTCATAAAAATGTTGGAATGTTTCAAGCATGATTTACGAGCGTGGCTATAGGTAGTTTCAAGTATAAAGGCAGGTATTATGATCCTCTATGTTGAAGATCTCGAATTTTTTCGATTTTAACACAAGTATAAAAATGGGTAGGTTAAATGTTTTACTACTTTGAAAACCTATCAATTTTGTCTATTTTTTTTACACGTTTTTATCCGACTGTGGAGGAGGGTTATGTGTTTAATGTGTATGTATGTTTGTGTGTTCCTTTGTGGCACTATATAGACCAAACGCGTGGGCCGATTTTGAGGATCCATCACATACGAGTGTCACTAATGACATGACAGCAATCAAAATTCAATGGCGACAACCAGACGCCATATTGTAATAGAGAAAAAAAATAAAGTCAACAAACTATGACCTCTGGAGTATCGTCATGTAGGTATTTTAAAAATGGTGTGGTTTCTGAAATCATTTTTCACTTGAAATAACTGTTTAGGTTATAAAGCGATTTAAAGTTTATTACCAACTATTTTAACTAAAATTTTAGTAACAGTTATTACGTTACATTACGTCTTACAACTAAGCACTAAAAAGTATTAAATAAAAAATAAATTTATAAAAAAAAAACTTCCACAGCCCCTAAGCCTCGACTGAAAGACCTTTTTTTGGGAATTTAAACACTGTACCATTGTTTTTTAACAGGCAATTGGCCCTCCCTCGGCGGTGGTGGCTGGTGTTTCGGTGTTGAATTAAATGAAACCTCCCCACGTCATGCGTTGGGGCACATGTTGCTCCCGCCTCCTGAATAAACTTCTGGATCCGAGCCTGAGCTATGACGATTAATGCTGGCCCGCTTGAATGTATACCAAAATGCCAACCTTTAAGGTTAATTTCCATGCAACACGGGGGATCGTGGCCGCGCGCGGCAAGCGACTTGCGGCTGACGTGCGTCGATGCTACAATAGTCAGAGTGTGAGCACCTATGGCACCGTTTCCGAGGTCTGCAACAAACACGCGCAGCCGACGACTTATTGCGCGCGCACTTTGACTATTGTGACATTAGCCGCGCGCGTCAGCCGCATGCCGCGACACGGAAATGAACCTTTAGCATCCATATTTAAGGTGTTGTCAATATACATCAGACATATCAATCCCAATTCTACCGTAGCTGTACACCAAGTCAGTACTACCCGACTAAATGTTAGTGCACATTTCAATTTCAGAAGGATTCATCTAAAATGCAATTAGGAATTGTCATCAAAGACAAAGCTAAGTGCCAAACAAGCTTAGGTTGAACCAATTACGTAGATGTGAGCCTCGACTATCGAGTTACCTATTAAATCCAGGCTAAAATACACCGCCGGATTCTATAATGAAGTTACCCTTTTTACATTTATTGGGTTACTTTTTCGCCGATAGCAAGTATTGTTTGTGTTAATATTAATAATATATTTTTTAAACAAATTCTTAAAAAATATGCTGGTTGGGACCATTTATTGTCATAGTTATGACGTGCAAACTCGAACTCATTGTATAAGATAAAGCTTAAGACTGATATTGTATAATTTAAGGTTTTTAATTTTTTTATGTACGTTATATATGGCAATAAAGAAACTTTTATTCTTCTTCTTCTTCTTCATATAAAAACCGGCCAAGAGAATTGTACCTCCAGAAGAGCGTATGTTGGCATTTATTTGAGAAATGCAGTTTTTCGGCAATAACTCAATGACAGTATTTGTTAAGCGCTAAATTAAAAAATCAAACCAAAAATATGGTCTCATGGTTCAAAAGGTTTGCAAAATTTATGCAACTTTCGGAGTGATTATTTCCAAAAATATTCACTTAATCATAAAAAAAATTAAGATGTTTTTAAAAGACCTGTCGAATGATTGCCAAACGTTGATATATGCTCAAAAAAATGGGTTGGCTGTTACTTGTATGGAGTGCTAAACATATTTTTATTATTTAGCTATCAAACTAAGTAAAGACACCTTTTCACCAAATTTAATCAATATTCATTGGGTAGTCTTTAAGTAAAGTGCCTGTGACATACGGACGGACAGACAGACAGACGGACATGATGAAACTATAAGCGTTCCGTTTTTGCCATTTTGGCTACGGGCCCTAAAAATGGACTATGGCATCTAGTTACAGTATGTATGTATTCCAAATGGGCCAAAAAGGGACTGTCGGGCTTAGCACTGACGGTTTTAAGAATACTGTTGTTACTGCCACAGGTTCTGTTTAACATCGACGTCGTTTTTTTTACGGATTACCGCATAGAAATCGTCGATATGCGCATCAGCAAACGTCTGAGATGCGCTACATAACCGTGGCAGTCCCACAAGCAACCTCAATTTAAAAAAAAATGAATTACATAATTGAGTAACAAATATTCAAACATATATTTTTAAGGTTCCGTACCTCAAAAGAAAAAAAATGAAACCCTTATAGGATCACTTTGTTGTCCGTCTGTCTGTCTGTCAAGGCCCTTTAGCTCGTGAACACGTGGAGGTATCAAGTTAAAATTAAAACCATATACTCAGGTACAGAGTGAAATAAATCGAATTTCAAGGTAACGTAAAAAAATAGATACAGCCATTTATTTTAAAACCAACGAGACTCGACTCCTTAACTATTTAAGACTAGCTGTCCCGGCAAACTTCGTACCTCTCCCTTATTTTTTATTTTTTTGGTTATTTTCTTTTTTTTTTTATTTTAAGAAGTGGGTTTTGTTGTCTTTGTTTCATACTTACAACGTTATACCTACTTAATACCTAAGAATTTGTACGAAAATGATGTTACTTCTCATTTGATCAGCTGCTAGGTACTCGTAAACTTGTAAAGCCTACTTATCTGTGATAGTTTTCCTTTTAATTATCTATTCTAATATTTTAAAGCTGAAGAGTTTGTTTATTTGTTTGAACGCGGTAATCTCAGGAACTACTTATCCGAATTGAAAAAATCTTTCACTGTTGAATAGCCCATTTATTGAGGAAGGCTATAAGCTATATAACATCACGCTACGATTAATAGGAGCGGAGCAGCAATGATAAATGTTGTAAAAACGGGGAAAATGTACGCAGACGAAGTTGCGCGGGACATGGATGTTATATAGCCTATAGCCTTCCTCGATAAATGGGCTATCCAACAAAAAAAGATTTTTTTAAATCGGAACCGTAGTTTCTGAGATTAGCGCGTTTAAACAAACAAACAAACAAACTCTTCCGCTTTATAATATTAGTATAGATTAAAAGGTTAAGTTAAAACAGGCAGACATAAGAAACTGTGTAGACTCAATTATAGAATTCTGTTTTCGATCCCTATAAACCAACAATTGGAATTTAAACAACGAAAAGCCGATTGTCTTAGGTACACGACCGAAGTCATTATTTCCCAAATTCCATTTCCTCCAACAAATACATTACTTACTCTCTCTAGCTTTTAGTATAGAAAGGGATAGAAGATCCGTCACGTGAAGTGACAAAGACAAAGCTGGGTCGGCAAATGCCATTAATCACGGCAAGCGTTTTACAAGGATTGCAGTGACAACCAGATGTTGGTGGATAATGTTCGGTTGACCGGAGGGATGAACGAGTGCTCTGGACACTACTGGTCGGACAGTTGGGGTCTCTATCCATAGTAGTTCATCCATCAGGTTACATATAGGTATAATGAAAACCCTGGCAAGTGCATGTCAATGAAGGGTTCCGTGGTTCCCTACCCCCATCCGAATAATATGGCTTAATAAGTGGGTTTTCTGTTGTTTTTGTTTCATACTTACAACTTTATATCTACTTAATGATATTTTAGTGGAATTTGTACGAAAATTTTGTTACTTCTCATTTGATCAGCTGTTACTCGGAAACTTGTAAAGCCTTCTCAGCTGTGATAGTTTTCCTTTTAATTTCACTATATATGCTACTACCGTGAATTAGTTCACATACTCACTTTTAAACTTGACTCCAACAATTTGCACTTTAAAGCTTAATATTTTACAAACGGAGCCCAAAATCTAGTCTAGACCTATCTAATGATACCCCACACGATGGGGTAAGTGAGAAAAAAAAATCACACTCCCACTTTACATATTATAGGGTAGGTACCTATTTATTTTTGTCCGCGTAAGTATTATGTGTATCCATGCAAAATTACAGCTTCCTAGCACTAACAGTCTCTGAGCAATTGAGCGGACGGACGGACGGACATGGCGAAACTATAATTCATGTCTTTTTCTAGTCTAAATCAGTATAACTCAATAGTAAATAGTAATAATCGTATTCTTGACTTAATACTTTCCAATACTAATTGTGTAGTAATTGCTAGTGATAGTCCACTGACACCTGAGGACTGTCATCATAAGGCGCTTCAAATAGAACTCAATTTGTCTTATATACCTATTCTAAAACCGGCGCCTACTCTTACCTATTGTTTTCGTAATGCAAATTACAATGAAATTAACATACAGTTATCTATGGTTGACTGGTATGACTTTTTCTCGGAACTACCTGTTGAACAATGCTTAGAAAAATTTTATATTTTATTAAATGATTTGATCGATAAATTCGTGCCCCGACGCCCTCAGCGTATTTCAAATTGTAAACCTCCATGGCACACTCAGTCGCTTAGAAGATTAATGAATGAGAAACGTAAATTTCATAAGTTGTGGAAGACATATGGTAACCCTTTAGATTATGATAGTTTTAAATTTCTTAGAAAAAAGGTAGCTACATTAGAAAGGGAATGTTATAATAATTATATGAATTTTACTGAGTCTAGAATCAAAACTCACCCAAAATATTTGTGGACATACGTAAAGTCAATTAAGTCGAATAGCGGTCTCCCACAGCTTATGTCCTATAATAGGGTATCAGCTACTGATGGTTTCACATTTGTAATTTGTTCAATGAATATTTTCACTCGGTTTTCGTTGAATCTAGTATCGCTTCCTTTGATTTACAGAATTTACCACCGACCATGGATACTGTCCTTGACATGAGCTGTATTTTCTTAAGCAATGATCTTGTTCATAATTACCTTAAATCGGTTGATACTAATAAGGGCGCAGGACCAGACGGTATTCCTCCATTGTTGATCAAACAGTGTGCAGCTACTTTAACAACACCTCTAAAATTACTTTTTGAGAAATCTCTTAAGGAGGGCTGCGTCCCTAGCATTTGGAAGCGCGCACTCGTAACCCCAATACCAAAGGGACAAGTTAGTCAAGATATTGTAAAATACCGTCCTATATCTAAGCTTTGCCAATTTGGTAAAATATTGGAAAAAATTGTCACCATTCAAATTTCTAACACTGTTAATCGTCATATTATACCTAACCAGCACGGTTTCTTTAAGGGTCGTAGTGTTGATACAAATCTTTTATCTTTTACTGAAATTGTTTTGGAAGCCATGAATAGTAATGCACAAGTAGATGCTGTTTACACAGATTTTGCCAAAGCTTTTGACAAAATTTGTCACAGTACGTTACTGTTAAAGCTCTGGCGGTTGGGAATACGTGGTGATCTACTCCGCTGGATAAAATCTTATGTAGAAAATCGATCTCAAGCTGTAGCTTCAGGAGGTTACATCTCACATTATAAATATATAAGTTCTGGGGTCCCACAGGGGTCCCATTTAGGGCCCCTGTTATTTATTTTGTACATTAACGATATTAGTAAAAATATGTTAAACTCTAATCAATTATTATACGCTGACGACACAAAAATCTTTCGAATAGTAAGAAACATAGATGATTGTGAATTATTGCAAAAGGATCTTTTGGTTTTTGAATCCTTTTGTAATTCCAATAGTTTAATTTTGAATTCTGAGAAATGTTCTGTTATAAGTTTTTCCAGAAAAACATCTTTAGTAAATTTTAACTATAGACTCTGTAATAAGGACTTAAAGCGAGTTACTGAAATTCGTGACTTGGGTGTTATATTGGACTCTAAACTTTCTTTTGTTCCACACATAGATGCAATGATAAATAAGTCGTATAGGCAACTGGGATTTATATTGCGTATCTGTAAACCATTTCGTAACTTATTAACTTATAAAATATTATATAACTGTTATGTAAGAAGCCACTTAGAGTTTGCAAGCTCAGTTTGGCATCCTTTCTTTAAAAAACATATTGATAAGATAGAGGGAGTTCAGAAAAAGTTTGTAAGGGCTCTCTGCTACCGTACTGGTCATTGGTATTCGGATTATGAGACTTCCTCTGTAGAACATAACATTACTCAATTGTGTCACCGTCGCGAATTGGCTGATGTTGCATGCCTTTATAAAATAATTAATAACAAAATAGATGCCCCTGCATTGCTTCAGGAAATATTATTTAGAGTGCCACATCGACGTGAACGAGCTTGCCGTAAAAAGCATTTATTTGTTATCCGTAATTGTAGAACGTGTTACGCTAATAATAGTTTTATCAGAAGATCTTGCAGACTGTATAATGATAAACTCATAGATGTTGACATTTTTAGTGAAAGTTTAAATTGTTTTAAGAAAAAATCGTTGCAATTACTTGCATCGTCTTAACTGTAGTGTGTATGTTTGTAATAATTAAGTATAATGTATTATTATTATAAGTTATTATTATAGATAATATAGATGCTGTTAACAATTAATAGATATACATATGGATATAAGTAGGTATGTATAAATATTGTATTGGTATGTATAATATGTGTGTATGTATGTATACGGAAGTATAATATATAAGTATATGTATATGTGTATGTACGAGTAGATATGTGTGTATGCACCTGTATGTAATGTTATCTAGTTTTATATAATTTTGAGAAAACTCATTATGTTTCCATTTAAGTGCCTTATATATGAAACTGTAGGTCTAAAACTATATTTAATTTTAGTATTAAGCTCTTTTTGTATTATGACTGTTTGTTTCTTCTAAATAAATAAATAAATAAAAAATAATAATAATACCTTGGGACTAGTGGTTAGTAGGATACACTCCCAACGCGCCACAGAGCCAGTCAGTATAAAAAATGACGTGATATTTACCAAAACTTGATGCAAAATGCCACTTGCCACTTGTTCGCCTTAATGCAAATTTCGGCTATCTGGTGTTAGAGTTGAACGTTCATGACTTAATTAATGAGTCAGGGCTTTCATCCATCCTCCTCTTATTTTTACATCATCATCATCATCATCATCATCAGCCTATCGCAGTCCACTGCTGGACATAGGCCTCTCCAATTGCACGCCACTTTGTTCTATCTTCGGCTTCTCGCATCCAGCTCCTGCCAGCCGTTTTGCGTATATCATCACTCCACCTGGCCTGAGGGCGTCCTACACTACGTTTGCCAAGCCGCGGTCTCCACTCAAGAACTCGTACTATTTTTACATAGTATAAAGCAAAGCCGCTTTTCGTGGGTTGTATATCCCCTAACTCCTTGTAAACCACACAACAAATTTTGATGTTGTTTTTACCATTAGTTAAGATGGTTACACACGATCACTTTTAACTATCAGTGAGAACTGACGCCCCTTGTTCACTGAACTGACAGTATGACGTTTTACGTAGACCGACGTATTAAATGACATCTTATGATAAAATGGTGTTGTCTTCAGTCAAAAATGAACGTGTGTGGGCACAAGGGACGTCAGTTTTGACTGTTAAATAAAACCGACAGTTAAAAGTGATCGTGTGTAGCCGCTTTAAGTGTACAGACAGTGGAGAAATTCCGTGCGTAGCCGGGGCGAGCTGCAAGTTTTTATACAAAGAATAAATAAAATAATAGAAATTGGTAACGTAAGTCGGAATTATTTACGAAACTGTTTTACCTTGTCTTCTCTTTAACAGATTGCGTTAAACACCTTTATAGGTACACATATTTTTAAAGCAGGAAAACGCTCAGTTCCCACAGAAGACAATTCTTATTCCGGTGAAACTGCCAGCAAAATTTCGCTACGAAACTTGCCCAAACAAACAAAAATGAATGGCTTATACTAAATATTAGCATATTTAGTTCATTTTATGCAGTAGCTTAACGACCTTACGTACTTCCTGTAGAAAATGAAGGCATTTATTTTAATACCGCCGTAAGTGAACATTAGGTTTTAAAATGTATGTTAGAAGAGGATTTGCTTGTAGAGGCAGTACAGCTACAGTAATTGAATCTGTCTCACAAACAATACGTGGCGTTGGTTGTAGGGGGATGTACAATTGAACAAAGTTGTGTGGGTAAGTTCATTTCGGGAGGTTCCTTCAATAAATACAATGCATGTGACGCATATTTGTATTAATTTTTATTGATAATCTTATCACGTTAGAATTATGTCTACTTACACCCATATATCTATACTAATATTATAAAGCGGAAGAGTTTGTTTGTTTGTTTGTTTAAACGCGCTAATCTCAGGAAGTACTAGTCCGATTTGAAAAATTTTTTTGTTGCATAGCCCATTTATCGAGGAAGGCTATAGGCTATATAACATCGCGCTATAACTAATAGGAGCGGAGAAGCGACGAGAAATGTTTAAAAAACGGGGAAAAATTTACGCGAATTATACGAAGTTGCGCGGGACAGCTAGTTTTTTTATAAAATGCATCTAAAATTAGGAAAATAATGATTAAAAAGGCCAAAAGTTGGACGGAAAATTAAAGGTATTTTAAAATCAACTATTACCTAATACTGCCTCTGTGGCACGTTGGGAGTGTATTCGACTGCTACGCAAGAGAACGTGGGTTCGATCCCCACCCAGGATAAAACTTTGTGTGATGAGAACGATGGTTTATTCTGTGTTTGGGTGTTATTTATCTATAATATGTATGTATTTAGAAATATAAAGTATGTTTATCGGTGGTTTCCATAGTACAAGCTCTGCTTAGTTTGGGATCATATAGCTTAATGTGAGTTGTCTCAAGATATTATTATTATTATTAATTAGTATATAATAATTTACTTTTAATGTAGTCAACTAACTAATTGGTGTCATCCACAAATTGTTGACTCAAATCATCGTGTTAGGTTGTTGGTTCCGTTATTGATATTGATATGCAGTTTAGTTCTCTTTATTAAAGTTATTGATTACAAGCTGTGCCCCGCGGTATTACCCTCGGTTTATTAGCCTATGTGTTAATCCAGGTTGTCAGCTAAGTCCATACCAAATTTTATTAAAATCGCTCCAGCCGTTTAGACTTGAAGAACAAACTTTCACCTTTTTATTAATAGTGTGATTTCGTGGGGTTGATAATTAGCCTGACCAATCATTGAGGCACTTTTACTCGACTGATAAAATAACCCCTGATGTTGCATATAAAGCTGATGTTTGCCAGTCACCGACAACATTCACGTTAATATCAGCACCTACGCAATGAGGCCATAACTCAGACAAATGACGAGGGTTTCTTTGTTCATAACATTACATAGCTGTTTCTGCAACATATAAAACCTTCTAAAAAGCTCTATATTCTCATATGATTCTATTACTTTTCATTGTTCCAACAAACTCAATTTAGGAAGGGTTATCTGACATACACAGACATACTTGCCTCTCTACGTCAACATAATGATATTTAAAGGGATAAGAAACTTTGAGTTAAAGTTTCAAATAGTGTGTCGGGAGTTGTAAAATGCGGCGGTAGTTAATGGCTAAGGTATCGGTCTCGCAATCGTGAGGTCGCGGGTTCGAATCTTCTTAACTACCGACGTGAACCCACTCTTAACACAATCCATTGAGCTTAGCTGGAGGGGTTAACAGGATTGCCAGTAATGTGGGACCAAAATCTCCTACATTGCTACTAATAACATAAATAAAAAAATAAATTATAAATATAAAAAACCCGACTGCACAAAAAAAATGAGAACAAGATCCATACATCTTCTATACTTATAATAAATCTGTAGAGATGTCAATTCTGTACATGAAATATATTTCCAAAATAACTATCAGGGGGTGATTAAGGATCGATACTGATGCCAAAAATGCAATCAGTAAAATTTTTGTCTGTCTGTCTGTCTGTCTGTATAACCGTTATAGAAACAAAAACTACTCGACGGATTTTAACGAAACTTGGTACAATTATTTTTCATACTCCTGAGTTGGTTATAGTATACTTTTCATCACGCTACAATCAATAGGAGCAGAGCAGTGAAGGGAAATGTTGGGAAAACTGGAGAAATTACTCCATTTTTTAAGCTTCCGTCGCGTGTGCAATCTTAATGGTTAAAGCTACACAGAATTTATGTATGACGGAAATGTTCTCCTTTAAATTATATAAAAAATATCCTACGACAGCATATGTCTATCTTTTATGGTTGACTCACAATATCACGTGTAACTCCCGATAGCTTAGCAGTTCGAAGCTTTCTGATTATATTTGTCTACTCTTACGTTTATAACACTCTCAGTCATCCCTAATTAAAAAAGTTAACGTAATTAACTATTCCATAAAAAATAATCATAGAAATCGGTATAGAAACACCAAAGTTATACATGAAATACGCTAATAATAAGATATCGCGCGTGAATACTGAATCATGCAATCTATCTATATCTATACATATAATAAAATTGTAAATTTCACGTGTCTGTACATGGCCGAACTTAGTGAAAAAAAAATATTAGGAAATGTTCGAAAAGAGTATTTAAACACTTTGCTGCATTTTTAGAAATGTCTGTCTGTCTGTTTGTTTGAATACGCATCACGCAAAAACTACCCGACAGATTCGGTTGAAATTTTGCACGTGTAATCTAATAGATGCGGATTAACATTTAGGCTTATAAGTTATCACGATTTTTCCCATAGGAGCTAAGCAGTAAGGGATAATGTCTGTAGCTATTTTTCGTTATAAAACAGTAACTACTTGACGGATCTTTATGAAAATTTACAGTTTTATAGTAAATATACTATACCTAGGACATTATTTACACTATGAATCATTACGCTAACGTCTGTGGGGAACAGTAGCAACGTACTTTTTGTCGCACCATAATGGTTTATCACATTTTTTTCCACAATTATCTTTAATTGTAACCCATGGAATACATAACTTCACGCTAAAACTATAAGGAGATATACACAACATTTTTAAGTTTCATAAGTACTGTTATTTTGACGTGGTATGTAGCGAGTAGTATAGCCTCGAAGCTGTGCTAGCGGTCTTTGACGACGAAGTCTCAGGGGGCTTAGACAAATGACACACGCTTCTCTTTCCACACACGCTAACGAGAAAAAATGTATGCATTTGACATAAGGTTGACAAAACGTCACGCGACTTTTGCTGAATTTGTAAACAAAAACCAACAGTAGCGTGTGCGGAAAAAGAAGTGTGTGGCATTTGTTTAAGCCCCCCGGCTCGAATCTGATATCTGATTATGTTCTTTTTGTATTTTTTTAAAATTGTCTTTGTCCTTTTTTAATATTTTTCTCAATGTTATAGTTATTTTTTCGACCATAGGTAACTTATTTGCTTTGGTTAATATTTTTTTATATTAAAAATCAAGTGAAATATGCACTTATGTAAGATATTTATAGGTATTGCATGCACTGCTGAGAGTAATGAATTAATCGTAGTAGAAATGAAAAACAATATTACATTACAGTATTACAGTATACGATATTTTCCAGAATTGATGTGTTCGTGCTCAAAAAAAGACATTACACACGTAAAAAAAAACAATAACGCCATCTATGAAATCAAATTGGTCACCGTGATCAAACAATTCCTTATTTGTGAAAACATTTATCAGGGTATAGGTGCTTGCGATGAAGGATTCGTTTCTTGCTGAGTGGCAACATTCTCCTATTTATTTAATTAAATTGCTTAAATTAATAAAAAACATTAAGTATTAGAAGAAACTTCAGTGGTTTTGAAAGTAGATGGCGTTGTATTCAATAATGTTCTATACTTAGTAAAAGAAGTTTTAAAATAGTATTAAAAAGAAAAATATTGCTATCATTTTTAGAAATGTTTGTCTGTCTGTCCGTTTGTTTGACCACGCATCACACAGGTGCATCGAGGATCATGTTTTGGGGTTATGCTTGGAAATCAAGTGTTCATCAATTCAACGATAATGAATGACTCATCGGCCAAGTGTGAGCAGTTCGGGTGACGGGAGGTGGGGGGTCATTGTCTGTCAACGAGGGTCTGGGGAAGGGGAAGTCTATTTCTTTTTTTCTTACTTGCATCATTGTAACATATAAGAGAGGTACTCTCTTATATGTAAAGTTGGGATATGATTTTTTTCTCACCTACCCCATCGTGTGGGGTATCATTAGATTGGTCTTTTAAAAATCGTTTAGGGTTTGTGAAAACTATTTTTAGATTTAAGGATTCCTTTGTGTAATATAAGGCTTTTTATTGAACATTTTTGTTAGAGTCAAGTATTCCCCTGCCAATTGCCTGTTGATGTTGGGTATGTGAAAAAATTCACGGTAGTAGTATAAATACTAAAATTATAAGGAAAACTATCACAGTTAAGTACTTAGGCTTTACAAGTTTACGATAAACATCTGTTCAAATGGGAAGTACCAAAATTTTAGTACAAATTCTATTGAAAATTATTAGGTATTAAGTAGGTATAACGTTGAAAGAATGAAGCAAAAACAACTGAAAACCCACTTCTTAAGCCGCACACCAAATTAACAATATAAAATAATAGAATAGAACGATTTTTATTTAGTACACAGAAGACACATGTATAGACATTATTATAATTTAACAGGAAAAGTCATGCAGAAGATAAAAAAAGCAATAAATAAAACAGTAAAATAATAAAAATAACAATAGACAAAAAGAAAATAGACACATGTCTGTATTTGGAACTTATTTATTTTCACAAAGCTTTTGGGTGTTGAAGCTATCAATAGATGTCTATATGATGATTCTCCGCTGCTGAATCATATCACGGCTCTCCCGACAGGGCTGTTTCCAACATATTTACACAGAAGTTATTTCGTAACATAAACTACCTTAATTTAAACCCGACTTTCACGCGAACGAAGTCGCGGGCACAGCTAGTAATTAAATAATTTTATGCAATCGGAGGCATTAAAGGAATCTCGATGCACTTAGTAAAGTGTAGCACTAAGTTCATCGAGATTCATTAATGCCTCTTTTTAATTTTTTAAAATTTATTTAAATCATTTTTAGTGGTTGTAGGATGTAATCGATGTACAACAACTAACTTTTATCACAGCTAATCAAGTATTGAAAATTGAAAAAAAAATGGTTGCTAAATAACTTATTTAGTATATTTCTTTATTTATTTAAATGCTTAAAATGAGCCCTTTAATTTGATACCCATATTGCAGTATTCAAAACAACTTTTTTTTCACACCTCTTTAATTTGACATTTCCCAGCCCCGCCATGTTTGCTTTTTTCAAACGTCACATATCAACGAACACTTGGGCGATCAAGACGAATCTAACGACATCCGTTCAGTGGATTGTGAGATATCAGGTATTTAATAATATTACACACTTATACACAAGATACGAACGAAAAACATAACCCTTCCTTACAGTCGGGTAAAAATGGCGGCAAACTGACATGTCACTTTTTTATAGCTTCGCGTTTAACTTGTAAAACAATGTAAAATATACTTGAAATACATGATAACTGGACAAGAACGAGACTTTGTGATTAAAAGAAGAAAACTAGAAAGAAAATAAACTTGAAACTGACGAATACACAGAATGTGCGAGCCATAATCCCTATTGAGTAATATCGGAGGGAAGAGGAAACACAAAAAAAAAATTGTGCCGCTATTAACATTGACGTATAGACCTGGACCGCGCCATCCCTTTCAAATATAAAGTAAATATTGACTGCAAGGCGTGAAAGAGAGAAAAAACTAGCGCGATCCTGTCTCTTTGACAGGTATTGTCCACAAAGTAGCGTTGTCTCTTTCTAAAGAGTGGTATCTATTTTGCTAGGTTATGGCGCAGTCCTGTTCTCTACGTCCGCGTCGATGGTTAATAATTTGTTTGTTTATGGTTAGACTCATATCAGGCAGATAGTGCCAAAGAGAATTTAGAGAATATGACCAGTTTTACTGTAAAGGGGCGTCTAAACGGGCCATTTTTTACGGCAATTGGTGGTGGCACTATTGTCAACTAATTGCTCGGCCAATAATGGCAATATGTCTGCAATTGTATGGCGCATAATTCAGTCTCCTAAACGGGCTACACAACCCTGCAACAGTAAAATAGAGGGAGACTGAAATAAAAACAAATTTGGCCAGGCAACATTGCGGAAAACAGATCGCTTAGCCATCGCTCGGCAACCATCAAATCATTATTGGAGAGTGCTGCCATGTTGCCGGCCACAGCATTGCCGCCACAAATTGCCGTAAAAAATGGCCCGTTTAGACGCTCCTTTAAAAAATGTAGTACTTTAGACTTTATTCTTGTTCATACCAGCGTCGACTCGTTCTTATATCATCAGGTGATCATATTCGCGGGTTCTCATTGAACACAAAAAAGTCAACAGAAAACATTATGGAGTAGGCTCAAAAACCGTAACTATGACGAACTAAACGAATAAACATATAACGAGGTTATCCTTTTATTGCTGGTTACTTTATTTTTAATAACTCACCTCTTAATAACGGGCAAAAACTAAAAGCTATATCAAAGGGGAAGTTTACAAAACTGCATTCATTTTGCAAAGCTGTGCAAAATGCGGAACAAAAACACGTTCGACCAACTTTTTTAGTCAAACAAAATATACACAGTAAAAACGTATCAGTGAAATTTGTTTGAAAACGTACTCTCAAAATGAATTTCGGTCCAAAATTGATTGATTTGGTACAGTCCGATTCACACGTCCGGACTACGGGTAGCACTATGCGGTTTTCTAATCTATATAACTATTGGAGTTAACCTCAAACAAAGGGAGGCTGAATTGGTTTGTACAATCAAGTGCAATAAAATGAATACACGTCGGAGGTGTTTTGAATTTATTTTAATTTGAAAACCTGCCAAGTGCGAGTTGGAATCGCGCACCAATGGTTTCGTACCATTATTTAAACAATATTAGTCACTATTTTCTAACAAAGACCTAAAAAACGCAAAAAAACGCAAAAAAACACGTTTTTTTGCGTTTTTTGGGAGCCCTACTTAAATATTTATTTTATTTTGTTTTAAGCATTTGTTGTTATAGCGGCAACATAATAACCACAACCAACCCGATTGATTTTATTCCCAGTAGTTCCGTTATACCTTTCTTTTATTTAAATGTACAACTTTTCCATTTTAGTTCCGCCGCGGAACTCCTTCCACGGAACTACTGGGAATAAACCTAATAGATTCGGAACAACAATTTGTGTATCACACAAAATGGTGCCCCGTGTAAAAATCGAACCCATGACTACCCTCATGCCCAGCAGTCGTACACACTCCCACCGCGCCACCGAGACAATCATTGTTCAAATTGTTATCTGGCTAAGCTATAAAAGTTTGTTACATAAAGTAAGGTACAAACTATTTAATGATAAAAGCTATAGCTAGTCATGTTTAAACAAGACCAAGTACTTTGAACATCGAAATAAATTGCAATAATATTAAACTCAAATACGAAGCGTTCACTCCACACGTATATTCTTCCCTCCATTTTAATGTAGATATATCTGTCTGGTTTACGAAACGAAAATATGTTACCAATTAAGGTGCTGCAACATGGTGTAATATTGAAAAATAAAGAAAACAAACAAATAAAGTGCACATTAAAAATCCCAATCACGCGTAATATAAAAACTGACGTAAATTTTGTTTGAAATAAATGACAGTTGATTCTCGTCTTATTTACACTAAACTTGTTTAAATTAAATACTCAAATGACTTTTTTTTTAAATGTTTTGCAATCTAGAACGGGAATGTTAATTAGAATATTTAAAAAAATATATATATATCAATAATTGCCTCGTTCGCTCACCAGCTGAACCATACATAAGTCGATTCAATTAACCTGGGTGCTATGATTCCGATGTTAAATGATGGGAATCAATTATGTCGACTTTGTTCACCTATGTGAACAACAGGTGAACAAAGTGGCTCACTCGTCACATTCAGCTTAAACCTCTGGACAAACACGCTTTAAAATCGATACTAATAACAATAATATATTCTTTAATGTACACTAATAAATAGGTAGGTATCTCAACTAAAAATTAAACATAGTAAGAAACTAAGAATGAATCACGCCTGGATGTCTGTTTCTTAATGCTATAAAAAAAAACCCGCCTTAGTAAAGTGCCTCCGACTGCATGAAATTATAAAATTATGTAGGGGATCTTGTTTCCATCTTTTTTGAACGGGCGGGTTTATGTTTTTTTTTTTTATTTAATACTTTTTAGTGGATAAAGGATGTAGCCGATGTAACAACTTTTATCACAGCTATTGTCAAGTATTGAAAATTGAAAAATAATGGTTGCTAACTAACTTTTTTAGTATTACAGTCATAATCTTTTTATACCTTTTTTAAATGCTTAGGATAAGCCCTTTAATTTGATACCCATATTGCAGTATTCAAAACAACTTTTTTTTCACACCTCATTATTTTGACATCTCACAGCCGCCATGTTGGTTTTTTTGAAACGTCACATATCTAAGAACACTTGGGCAATCAAGACGAATTTAACGACGTCTTAATTGTATAAATCTGTTTAGTGGATTGTGAGATATCAGGTAATAAAGAATATTACATACATACAAGATACGCGCGAAAAACATAACCCTTCCTAACAGTCGGGTAAAAAGCAATCTCAATTAGCTTTGACCGCCTCGGTGGCACGGTGGGAGTATACCCGACTACTACGCAAGAGGTCGTGGATTCGATTCCCACACGGTACACCAATACAATACTTTTCCTTAAAATTAATCACTAGCATTCACGAGTACATAGAAATTTAAAAAAAAAGTTTAGTTACTGTCAGTTTATGTAAGGAGATTAGAATATTAGTCGTCTGGTAGGAAGGAGGGTAAATAAAAATACCGTCCTTACTACTACGGGTTATAAAAGTTACCTACCATACTACCAGTAGTAAGGTATGGTAGTAAGGTGGGTAACGAAGGGTGGACCAAACTAAACAGATACGCTCGACGCATTTTCAGTATATATATGAACCGACCCTTAGTTAGGTTTATAAACTTGCTTTTGTTTCCAATTTTGTGTTAGTCACAATCGCAAATGGCGTCCATAACTCAGTGTTAACTGCAGTACAAACCTCACTAGTTTAAAATCATTCATTACATTGACAAATGTGAAGTAGGATTAACCTCCATTTTGTAACAGTGTTGCTGCTTAAGGTCTCCGCTCACTATACTAGACTAGACCATACTAAATCCGTAAGGTTATGTTCACACATTAATTAACCAGTATATCGTACACGTATAACTAATAAACGCTCCTCTTATGTTAAATATTAGAATAATAATAAATATTACAACAGTACCTATTGGGAATAATAATATTAAATTACCTATATCGACTTTACTATTCTCGGCTTGTATGATATACTAGCTGACCCGCTCAACTTCGTATGCGTCATTTTTTTTCCATTTTTGCAACATTCTTCATTGCTGCTCCGCTCCTATTGGTCATACAAGGTGTTAATTAATCCCTGTCAGCGGTCAAAATGTTTTTTTTATTGAGTATTAAAATTCACAATTTAAGTACTTACCCAATTTCGTCGAAACGTGTAAATTTTCAAGATTTTTTTACCAACATTGTTTGCATAAAGCCTCCACATATTTCCGATATGACTTCTATAAAGTAAAGTTTTTTTTTTTTCGTCATAAAATAAAAAAAAAGATAAATCGAATGGGAACATGATACCTAACAACACATTAACGAGTCAGACAGGGATTCAATATACATAGTGTATAGCCTACAGCCTTCATCGATAAATGGGCTGTCGAACAGTTAAAAACATATTTCGAAGCGGCGGTAGTCTAATGGCTAACGCGATTCGAACCCGCGACCTCATTCGCGGGTTCGAATCCTACCCATTATACTATCAACGACAACCAGGTTACAAGATTGCTTGTAATATGGTCTCAAACCCACATTGCTAGTTGTCTTTAAAAAAAAAAAAATTTTGGCACTCGGGGTAGTAGCATTTTTTTAACAACTAAAAAACATAAAAGTTAAAAAGTTTTTTTTTTAATTGTATAAGTCAAATAATAAATTTATATATTTTTTTCTTTTCATTACATTTCGGAGCAGCTCGTCTTGATCCTTGCGAGCTTCGTACAGTCGTACCATATACATATAACGTTAAGCGAACGCTCGGCCGAGCTACATGGTAGGCGGAGTAGGGTTTGTTAGGTTTTATTTTCGTTACTGAATTTCTTGACTCGGTCGCGGCGCTCATTTAAAATATTTTATTTCGTCCCAAGGTATTTAGCTCTCGTATATAATTCAAAATACACACACCAAGTGCTAGTTTCCATGCTAAATTGGAATAACTAAACCATACATTTACCTTACCTTACGTTTTACATACGATAGTACCTACGGTTAAGATACGACCCTTGTATGTTACGGTGTACTGGGCGAGGACCAGATATAGTTGAAACCCGTTACAAATCGTTTTTGGTCTAACCTACTTAGCCACCGACCTAGTTGTCCGCGGACTCGCTCACAGTATTTGTTTAGCAGTTAGATGAAATGGAAGTAAATACTTTAAGGAGGAAAAGCTGGAAATGGGATTTGAAGGAGCCATTTTATTGGTCTCGAAAAGGGATTGTTCGGTTTCCTTTTATATAAGAGCAATGAGATAACTGTAATAAGGTAAGCAGTATTTGTAGACGCTACTAACCTACTACATACAGAATCATATGGAGATTGCTTTTGAATGAACACTGGTGAGTGTGTGAGTCCCTCGTGCGACAGAGAGGCGTGCAATTGCTCGACGCCTCTGGGCAGGCGCGGATACAAGGGGAGGGGGGGGGTGGCAACAGGAGCACTGCCCCCCCCCCTTCACACACACTTGGTCTTTTTGTAAAGGGAATTTGAGAATTTTGGAACTGGATCGAAATGTTCAGGCATTGGTGGTGCAGAACCCCCCCTCGTCATGCGAGCGGCTCACACTTGGCCAGTTGAATATAATGTTGCCCCCCCAGAACAAAGTTGCCCCCTTCCAGAGGCTGGCGCGGATCCACCGCCTGCATCTGAACTGCCTGTCAACGTGGACCGCGAAGACTTGAAAATTTACGCTGGGGGGGTGGAAGACAATTGCTCCTGTTGTTCCCCCCCCCCCTCCCTTTGAACCACGCCTGTACACATTATTAACCTAGTGGTTAAAGCATCGAATTCGCAATAGAGAGGTCGCGGATTCGAGTCCCACCATTATACTACCGACCCACTCCTTAAACCGCTGCACCGATTTAGAAAAAAAATGGTATGGAGATAGTTTGAGTCCCAGGGAAGATCATAGAGTAGCTTTTATCGTGATAACCAGCATCCATGCTAGAAGTATTAATAGTTGGATATGGAGTGTACTTCCGACCACTTATCCACCGAGCCACCAGTGTTTCACATATTGGATCAGTTCCATTAGTATAATCAATAGAATTAACGAAATTAGCATTGGCACCAATGTTGGTACGAGCGTTATTCTAGATCGACACGTTGTGGGACCAACGTTGGAGCCAACGTGTGAATTCGGCGTAAACAATTTAGGTACTTTGACATAAGCAAGTTTGTAGTTGAAATAGGGTTCAGGGACCATCAGTTAATTGGATGATGCGGACGTCAAACGGACTGTATGGTTGCCGGGATTACGATCCGATATGATTAGGCCAAATTATCGCAGATTGGGGTTTGTGGTCTCTTTGTAAGGTTTACCTAAAGGTACGTTTTCACAGGACGCGGCAAACGGCCGGGGTATACGTCGATGGCATGACTTTGCAGTATTCATTACTAGTATAGACTAGTATAGTAGTTGCAGCCTGCGCGGCGTATACAAGATTATTTTTTGTATAGTGCAAAGCTCAGACACTCTCAACAAGATTTTTACTTCAAGTAATCACACAAAAAAAATAAACAAAAAAATAAATCACGTAAAAGACGGAAACAAGATACCTTTCACATTTAATATCATGCAGTCGGAGGCATCAATAAATCCTGTTGAACTTAAAAAATTGTACCTGAGACTGCATGATATTGAATGTGTATCATGTTTCTTTGTTTTTGCAGGCGGGCTTTTTTAATTTTGAAATTATTTCCTTCGACTGCATGATATTAAATGTGAAGGGTATCTTGTTTGCGCCTTTTTGCAGGTGGGTTTTTTTTAATTTTTTATTTATTTTTTTATTTACATTGTTGTTTTAGCATTTCCTATTCCAAATTATATTTAAATATGTATGTTAAATATCGGTCGGGTAAAAAAAAATGAAAACTTGCAGAGTTCTATGCCATTTAAATTGTCTTGTGTTCTTCGCGCTATCGTGCTCATTGCGTCCCTAATTAAACATTTTGAAGTTGGTGCCTAACATTTCCTGGCACCAACTTCAAAATGTTTAATTATTTTTTGTTGTTGTACCTATATTATTTTTTGGTTTTTAGTTACCTTACATTTATTTTTGAAGTCGGTTTTAATTTTTTTGTAAAAAGGTTTTATCATCAAAGCTTTTGATGGTTTCTAATTTAAGACTCGGACTTCTGGTAATTTATCCAAAAAAATAATTTCAATAGTCCTGGTAAACTAAAGAAATTTAAGACTACAAACGTCTGAACTTCGTTGGAAAGAAAGTGTAAGCCTATAGGCATAGGCAGATTTAGGAAGGGGGTACATCCCCCCGACGGTTGTATTGTGTAGGTACCGTGGAGTTTTTTTCCTAAAAGTATTATTAAAGTTAATTGCCTATTTACAACTTGACCCCCCCCCCCCCCCACCTGAATGATTTGTTTGCTCATTTGCCTCACCTAGGCACAGGTGAGGGACAGGGACTGAATTAAAACTCACAAACATGTAGAACTTTGTCACTCAATCAAATTGTAACAGTTGAACAAATTTGAATGTGGATCGATACTCCATGCCCTGGATTAGCACATAGAGTACTTTCTTTCCGGAATAATGACAATGTAGGGGAGCGTGCAATTTGTAATATGTATGCCATGAAGTTGCGGCCAAATGTTAGGAGATAATAAAAACGATATTTGCCGCGAAGCTCACGATAGGAATGAGGTCACTTCATCATTATTCTTGGTGGATGAGGAACTCGAATGTTGAAATGGATACTAATATTCCCTAATCGATTCTAATATACAGAAGCTGTTGCGCGGCTTCGCCCGCGTGTATGATTCTACCCCCTTAAAAGTTGACTTTCTAAAAGTGTTGAAACTCCTGTATTTTTATTTTAAACCAAGAAGACGCATACAACATTTCACTAATCTAACTTCTAACTCTCAGAATTTCGTTCAAACTTTTACTCTTATTGGGCATCAAACAGACACATAGTATACCCAAATCGGGATCTTAAAAAATCACAGAGACCTGGGGGTCAATTCACGTATTTAAAGCAGTGCAGTTGCAGTTCAGTTCCAGTTAAGTTTCGATTAAAACGGCCATTTTTGTATTCTTGTAACTTTAAGATCGATCTCAAATACGCTAGCGTCAAGTATGCGTTTTGAGAGCGCAATAACGACAATCTAGTACGGTGCGCAAGCGTTTTTGAGATCGATCCCAAAGTTACAAGAATACGAAAATGGCCGTTTTAATCGAAACTTAACTGCAACTGAACTGCAGCTGCACTGATTTAAATACGTAAATTGACCCGCTGTATAGGAATCGAAACCATTACGTCTTACACAACAGTCGCACACACTCTCATTGCGCCACTGAGGCAGTCGAAGTTCTGGAGGCCTACTATACGTCAACGAAAACGAAGAAAATGTGGTTTTCATCGTCTATAGACTCAGACTTTTAGTGTTTATCGAAAAATTAGAATAGTCCCACATAGTTTGAAAACTTTCTCAACTTTAATATAAACTAGCGGACGCCTCGCGGTTTCACTCGCGTAGTTCCCGTTCCCGTGGGAATACAGGGATAAAAATAGGCTATGTCACCCGGGGTTAGTGTAGCTTCACAACGATGAAAGAATTTTTCAAATCCGTCCAGTAGTTTCGGAGCCTATTCAAAACAACCAACAATCAAATCTTTCCTCTTTATAATATTAGTATAGATAGTATAGGCAAAACTTTATAGAAAGTACTAAGGCCTTCAATAAATAAATACCCATTTATCGAAAGCGTAATAGCAAACTATATACAACCCTCAGCTAATTCCACTCAAAATAAAGCTGGGCGTCAACTAATGTTCATTAAAGGTAGTGGTCTCTGAAGTCAAAGCCCATAAGACGTAGCTACCGTGTAAATACATAAGGATGTACAAGTAAGCATGTTTGAAACAATCTAATTTTGAAGTTAGATATACTCGTAGTTAACTCCGAGCGCCCTTATAATATGAAGTAATATGTGTTGACGAAGGTACACAGACTACACAGTAAATAGCAACCCGCGAAGTAGTATATAACCGCAAAATAATGAAATTATATCGTCAAGATACATTGCATAAAGGTTCAGTTCTTCGTCATAGCTTTAAATTACAGAGCACTGAGATTTTGTGATCTAAAATCTTGATATAAGTAAATCATGTATAAAATGATGAGAGCTAGAGCAGAGGGAAGACCATTGGGTCCTGAACCCTTTTGCGATATACCCTAATCACCATAGGCTTGCTCAAGACATGGGGACAAAACGAAAGCGTCAAGCTCTGGTCAAAGTCACCAGGTCAAGAGCACTCTTAAGCGCTTCTTGTGGGTTTCAAGGCCAGATTCACTAGAAGCACTTACCATGAGTAGGAATCAAATCAGAATTCTTACCAGAACCCTACCCTGTCAAAACACGCCAGAACAGTATCCAAATTCTTCTAAAAAGGCTTATAGGCGAGTCTGGGCGGGGGAAGCAATTGCAACTGAAGTTCACATAGTAGCTTACAAGCCCTGTGTCGCGGGGGACTTTACAAACATACAAGTCACGGTCACAAAGTACATCCAGACTCACCAGAACCACAATTTGTGGATCAAACAAAGTGGTGTCCCGTGTGGGAATCGAACCCACGACCTCTTGCGTAGAAGTCGGACTCACTGAGCGCCACAGAGGCAGTAGTTTGGTCATAAATTTATCCCAGAAGTCTGAAGAAGGTCGCTGGGATAAATTGGATGCGGAATAGGGAAGACCGGATGTAGTGGCGTATATTCAGAGCATCCTATGTCCAGCAGTGGTCCAATATAGGTTGATGATGCTGTTTGGCTCTTTTTTAAGCCCTTTCAAAAAAGTAGTTCTCTGTTAGATCCGTATATATACATGTATGTATCGCAATTTCCTCAGAAACTACGAAACCGATTTCGATGCAGTTTTCACTATTCGATTGCTTTTTTTTCTGGAAAGCTTTATAGTGTACACCGTTGTCCTAGTTTATAAAACACCAGAGATATAGTCTGAAACATAGAGTCAGCGAAATTTGCATTCGGTAATTCGCTTGATATTTTTTTCCCTTGAAGGCAGTTCATTTTTCTTAAAAAAAAGTCATTGAACGGCGAAATACTTCGCCTTGCTATCAGTAGAACAGTACCTTTAGAACTTTCTTAAACGTTTCAACTAATCCAGTTGGAACTATTATCGTTAGTAAGAGCCAATCCTCTTAAGTAAGTAGGTACATGAAACTCGATTTTCTATAAAATGTTCTTTAAACTACTTTCTCCTTTCCTCTGTAATGAAATGTTATTAGTATTTTCATAAAAAATTGAGTGTTTCAGAGAAAGGTAAAATGTAAAAGGTTAAAATAATACACAGGGTGATTTTTATTATACTAAAAACCTCCCGCTCTTAGCTTGTTTACATTTGTTTTTATTTTTTTAGAAAGATACTAGCAATGTGGGATTGAGTCCCACATTACTAGCAATATTGTTAACCCCTTTAGTTAAGCTCAAAGGCTTGTGTTAGGAGTGGGTTCACGTCGGTAGTATAATGGGTAGGATTCGAATCCGCGACCTCACGATTGCGAGACCGATGCCTTAGCCATTAGGCTACCGTCACTTCATTACACCAGATAATTTCGTTATATGATTTTTGAAAAAAAATACAAAAGTACCCTTCACCACCTACCACCTACTTTTGTCACACAACCATTTACCACACATCTGAGAGATCCTGAAGTAAAATCGATGTTTCTTTGCCAGGTTTAGGGCCTAAACCTAACAATAAATAACGATTTTACTCCAATAAAACAGTCTGTAGGTGGTTAACCAAACTAAAAAACTTGGTTTTGGCGCTATGGCGATGATACTAGCTTTCGCCCGCGGCTCCGCTCGCGTGGATGTCGGTCATCGCGATAAAAACTATCCTATTTCCTTCCCCGGGACTCAAACTATCTCCATACCAAATTTCATCTAAATCGGATTAGCTGTTTAAGCGTGAAAGCATAACAGACAGACAGAGTTACTATCACATTTAAAATATTAGTATGGATTTTCCAAAACTGATATTACAAAGTTATTTCATGTTATGTAAAAAAGCCACGAGCGAGAAGTTATTAGTATATTACAAATCCCTTAATAATGATTGGTTATTGTGATGATTATTCTAGAGTGTTTTTTTTTTCATTATATTAGGTACCTACCTTTAATAGGTACTGAAATAATAATGAAATATGTGGTACCGGCTTAAGAATAGTACCATCCCATCTTTTCCCGTGGGTGTCGTCAAGGCGACTACGGGATGTAACACCGGAGGAGATAGCAGCGTCTTCTGTGTGGGTACCTTAATTAAAGCTTTACTGCGATCGCCAACCAGCTCACCAAACGTGGCGATTAGGGTAATTAACCTCAAGATCTAATAATTACTACTAGGAAGACCCGTGCCCAGCAGTGGGACATCATATGCTTTGATATGAAAAACTGAAATAAAGTGATCAAAGGTTGATATGAAATACAAAAAAAAAATCATCAAAAATGCGTCAACCAAACAAACAAACAACAGCAACCCTTTATTAGTTGACCTAGATTTTTTTTTATATTTTCAAGATGTAAACCACAGAATACCGAGAGTACAGAAGACAATCTTTACAGAAATCCCTGATGCCCGCACCCACACATAGGCATAGCACACGGACGCTGTATCGGGGCACGCCGCATGAACTTTGCTGGCTGATTTGTTACCTAAGTGAATAAAGTAGACTTTTTGACTTTTATCTGGATTACACAAAGTTTTCTCCCGTGTAGGAATCGAACTCATAATCGCTTGCACAACAGTCGAACCTCCACTACATCATAAAGCCACCTCAATTTACTCCTGGAACCTCCAATAATACTGTAACAACGCAACCCTAATTTCGAATAGTCTTGTTCGAGGTAACTGAAACTTGATAGTGTAATCAACATGAAAGAAAAAGGCCGGGAACAGCCACTCATTAAGTCTAATCATGGGTCTTCAAACGTCACGATTGACATTTTGCTCTGATTAAATCTCGTTCACCGTTTTTATGGGTCCGTACCTCAAAAGGAAAAAACGGAACCCTTATAGGATCACTTTGTTGTTCGTCCGTCCATCCGTCCGTTTGTCTAGCATGACCCTTTTCTCGGGAACGCGTGGAAGTATTAAGTTGAAATTAGACCTACAGTCCCCTAGTCAGCCCTCAAGTCAACGTAAAAAATAGATACGGTCATTTATGCGGCAAAAAACATATAAATAAATAAATATCTAAATAATAAATATCTTAGGACAACTCACACAATGCTATCTGATCCCAAACTAAGCAGAGCTTGTACTATGGAAACCAGACAACTGATAAACATACTTATATATTTCTAAATACATACATATTATAGATAGATAACACCCAGACACAGAATAATAAGACCCAGACATCGTGCTCATCACACAAAGTTTTATCCTGGGTGGGGATCGAACCCACGACCTCTTGCGTAGCAGTCGGATACACTCCCACCGCGCCACAGAGGCAGTCATAGTATTTCATATATATTTATAGTATTTCACTAGATGTCGTTAATGTGTTGATATTAATTAAAGTGTTTTTTTAAATAACGACTTATTTTATTTATTTAGTTTTGGATGAAAACAGTCCACTTTACGGCGTCACTATAGTGAATAAATTTACCATTTCCGCTATTTAATGTTAGAAAAATAATCCACTAATTAACCACTATATTTTGTTTTTGTTTACCTAAGTTATTTTCAAAAACGTAGCACAGGTTTTATTTCACTAATTCACCACTGTTTGTTGGAGTATTTTAATTATAACACTTTTACTTATTATACTCATTACAACAACTAATTTAAGTACAATTTGGCGTTTTAGAATGGAGAACTATTTATTTTTGATAATTCCAACTGCAGTCGATGTGTTATGTGGCAAAAGCGCCATCTAGCTCTATCTTTCCAAATTTCTGATCTATTTATATTAATGTAGCTACAAATTTGTACAGAACCCTCGGTGATCAAGTCTGACTCGAACTTGTCCGATTTTTTTAATCCGAAGGTTTACTTTAATCAAACAAAAACAAAGTTTAGAAATTACAATAAATGAGAAGGCAAAATCTATCCATTAATTTACCATTTTTTTAATTGTAGGGTAATATTATATTGCCAATGTGTTTATAATAGAGAAACACAAGAATAATATGATTAGCATCTAGTGTAGCTGGGTATTTAAATACATGTCTTGCAAAATGCTTGCTATGTAATCAATTGCGATCTACTAACAGTTGGCACCAACGTCACTCGTCCAACGTGTGGGTCTAGAATAACGTTCATCCCAACATTGGCGCCAATGCTATTTTCTCTTTAAAAGACGACTCCCGCAGTAGGCTACAAGCCCCATGTCGCGGGGGACTTTACAAACATACAAATCACGGACACAAAGTACACCCAGATTAGGAACAACAATTTGTGGATCACACAAAGTGGTGTCCCGTGTCGGAATCGAACCCACAACCTCTTGCGTAGCAATCGGATAACCTCCCACCGCGCCACAGAGGCAATCCAGTTGGGTCAAGATGTGGAGCTGGTGTTAGGCTTTAAGACTAATTAATAAATCAATTTGATAAAATGGAAACACTATGTTCAGGTGTATTTCTTTAATTTCTTTTAGTAGTTACATTTATAATAAGTACTCGAAACTGTACGTTTAGATATTACAAATGTCCTTTTGCTAAAAATTCTCCGTCAGCTCAGCTAAGATTAGATTGCTTAAGGTATCCCACGTACACCTAACGTTTGGGAATTCCCTTCAGTAAATTAGAGACGTGAAACTATTACAGGATAAACGAGACAAATAGAATTACATTAGGCGACTACTTTATTAATAACAGTACTATTAAAGTGCGCGTTAATACAAGTGCACTCTCTTCATTCACTCTCTGACTGCGTAATAAAATCCTGGAGAAAGACTTAGCACAAGGGCGATGACTTCAACGCACAGATGGATGTGAATTTTTAGACAAGCGAAATTAAAACCCTACTGCATAAAATTAATAACTGAAATATGCTGTCGATAAAACCCGCCACTTATTTTTTTATTATTTTTTTGTACTCAGTATATCTCTCAAAACTAAGACGAATTGAAGCAGCAGAATCAAGCTTTTAGGCTCTAGAGCATCCCAAAGAAATATATGTACACATACATCCATCCAGTTTTATCTGCCTCTGTGGCGCTGGGGAGTATATTCGACTGCTTCGCAAGAGGTCGTGGCTTCGATCCCTTCGATCGAGGGTCAGATAGCGTAGTGTGAGTTGTACCAAAAAAAAATATACATTTATATATACACTCGAAAAAAATAATCCTCCTTCTTGCGCAGTCGGGTAAATACTATTACTCTACTTATCTATGAATCGACATAGCAATTATAAAGTACTTGTAATACTGTTATGGACTCATGATGTACCGTCAGCTGAAAATATGGTATATCACCCTAAGGTCGAGGTTCATTTGCACGTCATACCACAACAAGGTTGAATTTCCCTTTTAATTTTATTCTGACAGACAAGCAAAATAAATTGAAGTAATTTTTATAGGCATTTCTTGCCAAAGACTTTACAAATACAATAATTGCATTTTTGAAAGATAGAAAAATTTGAATCCAGACTCAGGAAACGAACCCGAGACTTCCGTAGCCAAACCGGGGCCAGAAGCGAACCACCTATTTGGACTATGTTATTAGATCTCAATTTTTCTATCTCTTGATGCTCGCGAATTGGGCCCTCGCAGCGCCATCTAGCCGGTAAAGAACTATCACGGCTTTTCTTATTGCTTCGTTACAGAGAGCATTTTAACAAATTATGATGTCGCAGGCCGAATATTGCCGAATATTAATTGGCAAGAAATGCCTATAAAAATTACTTCTATGTTATAGGCTGTCAAATGCTATTATAAGTAAAAGAGTTTGCCATAATGCAATTAAAGAATGTTATTAGGCCAAATATGCTTATAACTTTTGATTAAAAGACTACTTTGCTTGTTGGGTAAGTTCAAACATAACGCTGTTTTGGTTACACAAGAACATTGGTTACAACTTGTCGAGATATTGTCACGAAGCTTCTACAACAGACATTAGCCGACTCTATCCTCAACTATAATATAAAAAGCCAGTGGCAAGCCGGGTCGGGTCCCCAGAACATTATATTTAAAAGCCTTCGCGCAAATTCTTATTATATGAATGACACAATATTTCTGACCAGTACGCCTGACCGCAGAACAATTAATCACCACTGTAATTAACTTTTTACGTGGTAAATTGTGTATACATATACAATAGATGTATACCCGTGCAGTTGGAACATACGCATATGTGTTAATCCCGATCGTAAATTGAAATTGATGGCGTTGCCTGACAATGTTACCGGTGAATCTGTTACCTACCTACTTTTGTGTGTAATTTGATAAAAATGGGATGTTTAATGTGCTCTGTTTGTAAGATTACTTGCATTTTATAAGGGAATGTAACTTTTGGTATTGTTTGAAGCATGGTCGTACCCAGGATTATTTTTCAGAAAGGGTTCTAGGTGGTACAATTGACTGAATACCAGCCAAACGTGTTCTTTTTTTAAATTTCATGGAGGGGGGGGGGGTTCATGACCTAAATTTGCCCCCCCTCCCCCTGGGTACTTCCATGGTTTGATGCTAAGATATACCTTGGTAAAGTCCGCGTTTGCGAGATGGCAATTTACGTTTTATTGTGATTCGACCCACAGGGGCAAAGCCCGTTCAAAAGACTAGTCGTACCCAGATTAAATTGTTTATCAACTCATAAACATTTATTTTTAATTTCTTTGTTTAGAAATGATCCATCGCTGTCTTTCTAAATACAAACGAAAATGGTTAAAAAAGGACAACAAATGACTCTTGAAATCCTTTTACGATTTTTTATGAATAATACAGGGTGAGCTTTTATCAAACGGTATCCATAAAGCAAGAAAAATTAAGGATCCATTATTCTGTTCACAGTTTTAATTAAATGTTTATTAAAAAACAGAATACGTTAATTAAAGAGTGTTCACAGTTAACTGCGATGTGTTGTGCAAACGAGATAAAGTCTTGCTGAAAATTGCGACAATGGGCACTTTTACTATGTAATAACAATTACTGTCGGGGTGTGTACAACTGGCAACTCAATCGTGTTTGTTACAAAAAAGAAACGACATTTTTCTTCTTAAATGAAATCAGCTTTCTTACTACCCGTCTATTAGTTAAACTCTAATCTATGGCGCGACTAGTTAAACAGAGAATATTGCATTTGGGCACTTGTTCCACCACGCGCCAGCAAGTTGCGAGCAACTATTTATCATTTAAAAACGTAATGGCCGTCTAAACGGGCCCTTTTTTACGGCAATTTGTGGCGGCAATGCTGTAGCCGGCAATATGGCAGTACTCTCCAATATTGATTTGATGGTTGCCGGACGATCGTTATGCGATCGATTTTCCACAATGTTGCTCGGCCAATTTTGTTGTTGTTTCAGTCGCTCTTTATTTTATTGTTGCCGGTTTGTGTAGCCTGTTTAGAAGACTGGATCATGCGCCATACAACTGTAGACATATTGCCATTATTGGCTGAGCAATTAGTTGCCAATAGTACCGCCACCAATTGCCGTAAAAAATGGCCCGTTTAGACGCCCCTGTACCATAAATGTAGACTCTGTGTGAACAAAAGATACATAGTAAAAGACGAGTTCACGCCAGGGTCCTTAATCACTTTTTTTTTTCGTTTTCGCGGCAAGCCCGCATTGGAAAAAAACTAGTGAATAAGGACCCAGTAGTGTGAACAATCAGCAATCAACTATTAATATATTATATGCATTTTCTATACATGAAAAAAAACAGGGAAGGAGTGGAAACGCATCATAAGGCACAAGTGCCTTAGGATGCGTTTCCACCGATTTGGATCTGGCCGAAGTGTAGAGGAGTATACCATGAATTGATTGACCAGTCACAGACCTCGAAATCGTACTCCGGATTATCTATTTCGAAAAGCATCCTAAAGTATGACGTAGAAAACAGAGATCTGGATTAGATTAGCTAAGTTATTTTTAAATTTCTTCCATGTCCTGAAACAGTTTTACCCAAGAAGGGTTATAAAAAAAAAAAACTTATTTATTCATTGAGATAACGCACACTACATAATAATTAAGATACAGTACAGCACAGTTTGGCGTGTAAGTATATAATAATAATATCTTAATATCTTGGGACAACTCACACAACGCTATCTGATCCTAAACTAAGCAAAGCTTGTACTATGGCAACCAGACAACTGATAAACATACTTATATATTTCTAAATACATACATATATAAATAACACAGAATAAACCATCGTGCTCATCACACCAAAGTTTTATCCTGGGTGGGGATCGAACCCACGACCTCTTGCGTAGCAGGCGGATACACTCCCACTGCGCCACAGAGGCAGTATGTATCCTCCTAGTGTTCCTATGGCCACTCATAACTCCTCAAGGACTCAACCGATTTTGATAAATGATACTTACGTCATTAGATTCATCTTGATGACGCGAGTGTCTCTGGGTAGGTACATAAAGTTCTTAAAAAATCCAAATGACAGATTTTGTGCGTTTATGTGCTGGCTAAAATATATTTGTTTAGGAGACTGTCATGTAGGGTATTGTATTAAAGTGCTTTAAATGGCGAGTACGAAAATATATATAATCTATGTGTTTAAAAAAATGTTTAAAGTGGCAAATCATTGAAAAATTTACGTTATTTTAATGAAACAAATAGTTCCTATTAAATAACCTTGTAATTCTCTTACAACGATTAAAAAGCATTTAATAAAAAAAAATATAAAACTAAAAACCCCGCCTGCAAAAATACATAAACAAGATACCCTTTTTATATAATACCATGCAGTCGGAGGCATTCATGAATTCTGTTGAACTTGATATCGTGCCTCCGACTGCATGATATTAAATTTGAAGGGAATTGTTTCCGTCTTTTTGCAGGCAGGTATTTTTTTTTTAAAGTTATCAAGCAATGTGGGGTTGTGGTTCCACATTACTAGCAATTCTGGTAACCCCTCCAGCTAAGCTCTATGGCTTGTGTTAGGAGCCATTGAACCCATCACGTCGGTAGTGTAATGGCCAGGATTCGAACCCACGACCTCACGATTGCGAGACCGATGCCTTAGCCATTAGGCTACCGCAGCTTCAAATTTTATAATAGTAGTGAAAATATACCTATATTTAGAGAAGAGAAAAGTTTTAATTAGCTGAGAATCGTAGTAGGAACGGGCGCGGCCTTAGTAAGCTCATTTCTGCGCGCAAAATTAACATATCCAAAGCATGTCAGCTAAAATATACAAGGCATTCTCGTTAATATTATCTACAATAACAACACGTTATCAAGCCCATAACGAGGATTTAAAGTGAGCTAAAATTACTTACGTAGTTGTGCCAAATTATCGATCTAATACTGAAAGGTTTGGTAACATCAAAGTTGACACCGCGATAGCAGTTTTATCTGCTAAAGTAAATTGCGCACCGAGTCTACTATCAAAATATTTCGTTTCGATTTTATACAACTAGCAACTGCCAGCGACTTGGGTGCGTGGAAATTTTGGAAAAAAAAAAACATACATTTTTCCGGTAGCCGTTTTTGATTATCACAGTACTTTCAACTTTTTATGTGTGCTGGAAAGGATACGGGGTGCAAACATCCTGTGTTCATTAGCGGTTAACCCCACCTGCATTAACCAAAATCTAAAATATAACCGTCACACTAAAAACAAAATAAATTATAACACAACTCTTACAGTAGGGTACAAGCCCTGTCTCATGGAGGACTTAACAAACACGTAAATTACAGACACAAAATCGAGACTCGAATCAACAATTTGTGCATCGTACGAATTGGTGTCAAATCAAATCAAATCATTAATTGCAACTAAGTGTACATAAATAGAAGTTATATTTAAGGATGGAGTACTTCACAAACTTAGCGCCTTTTTCAAACATTGCAATATAGAGAGAGTTGAACTTAAAATTAATCTATACTAATAATATAAAGAGGAAAGATTTGATTGTTTGTTTGTATTGAATTGGCTCCAAAACTACTGGACGGATTTTAAAAATTCTTGCATCGTTGTGAAGCTACACTAACCCCGGGTGACATAGGCTATTTTTTATCCCGGTATTCCCACGGGAACGAAAACCACGCGGATGAAACCGCGAGGCGTCCGCTAGTGTTAATATAATTTTATTTAAATATACACATTGCTTAAAATTAATGTTACTTTTTTAATACTCAGGTGTATGAGATTTAGTGTGTTATTTAATTAATAATTTGCAATATTATATAAATATTATTATAATTATTGCTATAGGTCACTAGGAACTAAAAGTAGGTATTAGATATATTTCGGGACTTAATCGCGTGAATTATTTAAAGGTACGAACCTTTTATTTACCCGACGTTTCGATCGAATTGCACCCATCGTGGTCAGACCCTAAAATCGCGAAAGTTTAAAAACAATAAAAGTTGGTAGTTTCAGGTATTAGTTAGGTATTGTCCCGTGTGGTAATCGAACCGACGACACTCGCCCCGCACCACCGAGGCAGCCGAACTGTTATAAGTTTGTTTTGTTCTACGTACGTCTATGTCTTTACATCAAAACCGGATAAAGCCAACGCACGTAATATCCGCCAGAAATCCATTACACCACAGACCTGTACACGTGTTTGTCTCGTTCCTGTACTCCTCTCCTACCACACCCTGAATTTGTAGTCGTTTTGAAGTCGAAAACTTTGAACTCCCTTTCCTAACCTAGCCTATCTATACTATAATAATAATCACTACATAGTATAAAACAGTCTCTTTTTCTGTCCCTATATCTATATGTATACTTAAATCTTTAAAACTACGCAACGGATTTCGATGCGGTTTTTTTTTAATTGATAGATTGATTGAAGACGAAGGTTTATATGTATATTAACATCCATTAAATAGTGGAGAGGAGTAAGGAGCGGAGAAGCAATAAGAAATGTTGCAAAAACGGGGAAAATGTACGCAGACGAAGTTGCGCGGGTCTGCTAGTAATATATTATAATATTTTGGGACAACTCACACAACGCTATCTGATCCCAAACTAAGCAAAGCTTGTACTATTGCAACCAGACAACTGATAAACATATTTTTACGAGTATATTTCTAAATGCATACATACTATGGATAAATAACACCCAGACACAGAATAAACCATCGTGCTCATCACATAAAGTTTTATCCTGGGTGAGGATCTGACCTCTTGCGTAGCAGTCGGATACACTCCTGCCACAGAGGCAGACTATATCTATATTAATATTATAAAGCTGAAGAGTTTGTTTGTTTGTTTGAACGCGCTAATCTCAGGAACTACGATCCGAATTGAAAAATTCTTTCACTGTTGGATAGCCCATTTATCGAGGAAGGCTATAGGCTATATAACATCACGCTACGACCAATAGGAGTGGAGCAGCAATGAGAAATGTTGCAAAAACGAGGAAAGTTTACGCAGACGAAGTTGCGCGAGACAGCTAGTTTAATATTAAATCAGACAGCGCGGCGGCCGCGCATTCAGGTTATAGCGAAGAATTTGAATCTTATGCCCTAGTTAATAAAACTTAAATTTGCTTGTGAATGAACGCAAATACGATAAATTATTTTTTTTCGCATCATATAAACGCAACCTAAAACTCATAGATGTTTTCTAAAGTATCTCTCTCGCTACTACAGTATATCGAGAGTACAGAACTCAACCTCATAAACATCGCACACGGGAAACCATAGACGTAGAAAGTGAGCAACGACCACTCTCTAGAAAGAGACAACGCCACTGTGCGGCTTATACCTGTCTGTTTCTGTGGATATAACAATACAAAAGACAAGTAGGTACCTATTGACTGCACGATTTTATCTCTTGTGCTTTGCAGTAAGTATTTTTTTTAAAGACAACTCCCGCATTTGGGTACAAGCCCTGTGTCGCGGGGGACTTTACTAACATACAAGTCACGATACTTTACAAACACAAAATACATACACCCAGACTCGGAACAATAATAATAATAATAATATCTTGGGACAACTCACACAACGCTATCTGATCCCAAACTAAGCAAAACTTGTACTATGGAAACCAGACAACTGATAAACATACTTATTTCTAAATACATACATATTATAGATAAATAACACCCAGACATAGAATAAACCATCGTGCTCATCACGCAAAGTTTTATCCTGGGTGGGGATCGAACCCACGACCTCTTGCGTAGCAGTCGGATACACTCCCACCGCGCCACAGAGGTAGGCATAAACAGACATAACAACAATTTGTGGATCACATAAAGTAGTGTCCCGTGTGGGAATAGAACCCACGACATCTGGCGTAGCAGTCGGACACACCGCGCCACAGAGGCAGTCATACTTTTTACTATTACTATATTTTTACATTATTACTTCATAATGAAAGTGAACGCTCTGTTGATGTGGTCTTCGATTCATATCCGTGAACAATGTCTATATGTGCGTCGCTCTAATGAATTATATATGAAGACTGCCTTCTATACTTTCGGTATCCTGTGCTACTAAAGTGAAAAGGACAGCATGATACTACGTCGCAAATAGAGTTGCGTTTCAGTATTCGCCTGAAAGAATACCATTTAAACATTTAGTTGGCATCTTTCTCAACCCGTCAAAACCGATCTGATTGGTTAAGACATTAGAATGCTATTTTTATATCTGTACAGTGTACAAGTGCTCTTTTTAGCATACCTCGCTTTGATTATAAAATAAATTGAATATAAATATTGGAACGAAGTTCCTTATCGCGCGTTGTGAAAGGGGGCTAGACGGAAAAAAATCATACGAAAAGTTGTAACGACACTTTTTGCTACGCTATAGTAAGCCAAACTTATTATATACTAGCTGACCCGCGCAACTTCGTCTGCGTATTTTTTTTTTTTTTCTTTTTTTACAACATTTTTCATTGCTGCTCCGCTCCTATTGGTCGTAGCGTGATATTATAACCTATAGCCTTCCTCGATAAATGGGCTATCCAACAATAAAATATTTTTTCAGTGCAGCCCAGTAGTTCCTGAGATTATCGCATTCAAACAAACAAACAAACTCTTAGGGGTATGAAAAATAGATGTTGGCCGATTCTCATAGATACCGGATAAGCACAAAAAATTTCATCAAAATCTGTCAAGCCGTTTCGGAGGAGTATGGCAACGAAAACTGTGACACGAGAATTTTATATATTAGATATTACAATTCCTTCACTAATTAATCGAAAGGAACTTCGTTCCATCCGGGTGTCTTTTGACACCTCTCAAGTTTTTTTTTTTACTGCTAGCTCTTCCTCCATAGATACGATCGTGATTAAGCCATAAGACGTCTTGGTGAGTAACTACCACAACACTATCAGTTATTATTCCGTGAAATAGTGATGTTTACACATTACTGTGTTTCCGTTGAAGGGCACTGTAGCAAGTGTAATTACTGGGCAAATGAGACTTCTAAACTAATGCTGGTCTAGTGGTTAGTGACCCTGAATGCTAAGCCGTAGGTCGTGGGTTCGATCCCCACCCAGGATAAAACTTTGTGTGATAAGCACGATGGTTTATTCTGTGTCTGGGTGTTATTTATATATAACTAGCTTTCGCCCGCGGCTCCGCTCGCGTGAATGTCGGTTATCGCAATAAAAACTATCCTATGTCCTTCCCCGGGACTCAAACTATCTCCATACCAAATTTCATCTAAATCGGTTTAGCTGTTTGAGCGTGAAAGCGTAACAGACAGACAGACAGAGTTACTTTCATATTTATAATATTAGTATGGATTATAGTATGGATATGTATGTATTTAGAAATATATAAGTATGTATGTGGTTTCCATAGTACAAGCTCTGCTTAGTTTGGGATCTGGGGGTCAATTCACGTATTTAAAGCAGCGCAATAACGACATTCTAGTACGGTGTGCAAGCGTTTTTAAGTTCGATCCCAAAGTTACAAGAATACGAAAATGGCCGTTTTTATCGAAACTTAACTGCAACTGCACTGCTTTAAATACGTGAATTGACCCGCGGATTGTGTGAGTTGCCGAAGATAATATCTTCGGAATAATATATTATTATAATGTTTCAAATGAGTGTGGCGACATTCAGATTTTTGCTAAACTAAGATTTGGGTTATGTTATTATGAGCAAGCTATAAGCTTACCATCAGGTCATAACTTTTCTTCAAGCTACAAGCTACCTACATCCATATTAAATTTCTATACCTATCTTCAAAGATGAGCGCTTTCAAAAAACAAACTCTCCAGATTTGATATACTAGTATAGATACGAAAATATAAAATAAACAACATAATAATGTTGGTTGGCATGTTTCGTGACAATTGCGTGTGTAACCAGAGCATTTCAAACGTGTTAATTAAAAAACCACTAACACGGCCCAATAGTTAACACAATCAAAATGACACGAATTGGGATTAGGAATATAGGTACAATCGACTAGCTGTCTAGCGCAACTTCGTAATTTTTTCCCGTTTTTGCAACATTTCTCATTGCTGCTCCGCTCCTATTGGTCGTAGCGTGATGTTATATAGTCTATTGCCTTTCTCAATAAATGGGCTATCAAACAGTGAAAGAATTTTTAATTCGGACAAGTAGTTCCAGAGATTACCGCGTTCAAACAAACTAACTTATTAGCTTTATAATATTAATATGGATCGACGACGCGTCTAGTAAATGAGTGATCAAACTGTATCCGCCGTTAAATTAAACCAATGCTGATTAAATTTTCACAATATTTAAGTTAGAATATAAGCCTCAAAATTGCAATAAAGCAATCAAAATCCATTCACGTATTTCAACGCCAACCCCTAACAAACAGATTTGGAAAAACAACTTTATTTTTATTATATTTTTAACTTGTGGACACCCGCGACCTCATACGCGTGGATCCCGTTCTCGTGGGATGATGTATTAAACATAATACCTACTTCTTGAATCACTCTATCTATTGCTAAAAACTGCATTAAAATTCGTTGCGTATTTCAAAGATCTAAGCGCACAAACAGCGCGGGTGACTTTATTTTAGGTATACTATTGTTGTAGGGAAGAAGAGGTGTGAGAAAAGAAGAGTTTGTACATTTGTGAATGTAGGTAGGTGTAATTTTCGATTATTTATTAACCTTTTTTGCTTTGAAGATTGTGATACAACTTTTCAATATTAATAGCCCAAAATGTCCTAAATGTTTGTTCTTTTATTTGTCACTAGCGGACGCCTCGCGGTTTCACCCGCGTAGTTCCCGTTCCCGTAGGAATACAGGGATAAAAAATAGCCTATGTCACCCGGGGTTAGTGTAGCTTCACAACGATGAAAGAATTTTTCAAATTCGTCCAGTAGTTTTGGTGCCTATTCAATACAAACAATCAAATCTTTCCTCTTTATAATATTATTACTATAGAAGATATGTATATTCAATAGGACTGTAAGATACTGTGGAAACTTGTAGATCCTGTATTACTATGATTTTAATTTATAACATTTATTGTACCTATATCAATTTGTTTTCATATTATATAAATACTTTATATCATAATCTTGGACATCAGGGGCAGAACCGCGGGCTAAAATGCTCATTCTTAATACCACGGAATAGTTAAAGGTAATGATGTCCCACTGCTGGTCTTTCCAGTAGAAACTACGTATTATAGATTCAAGGGCTAATTGCTAGAATCTATAATAAGTAGTCCGCCAGCGGGTTGGCGATCGCAATAAGGCTTTAAAGTACGCAGAGGACGCTGCTGCCCGTCCTCCGGTGTGAAATTCCTTAGTCGACATGACCTGACCAATAAACCCACAGGAGATTTGGTAGTACTATTCTTAAGCCGGTATCTGTGCTTAACACACAATTAATTATAAAAACCCATTCATAACAGACATAACTAATGAATTCGGTATTCCCTTATTCATATTACGTGTAAATACATCTATGCATAAAACGATAATCCCATGTTTTGTCTTTTTTTCAATGCGAATGTTTTGTCTTTTTTTCTATTTGAAAATAGAATGCATAACAAAGACAAACATTCGCTAGTTAAAATACTTTTATTATTGTTTTTTTTTATTATGAGAGTACCTATGTATCTCGCTTGTCCGTAGATTATCTCAAAGCTGTAAAGCAAGTCAATCCGATGCTTCGTTGCAACGTAAAGAATGACAGTCCAATAAAACGCTTTTGCACAAGGTGCTGCGTCAATTAATGTTCAGAACCCCTAGTAAAATGGCAGAAACGCTTATCGAAGAAAATAACGTCGTTAGACATACAAAGCCGCGAATACGTTTTTTTAAAAATGAGATTCACTGTATTACGATCGTAACGACTCAATTCCTATATAATTCTATTCGATGTTCATGCCACTTGTCTAAGGGGTCTGAATTTTGGCATATATGAAGGCAGAAAACTATTAACAACACGTTAGTTATGTACACGCCCTTAGTAATAAAGGTAAAAACTAAATTTCAAATGCGTAAATCTTTAGATGCGTTTTCCCAAAAGTCTAACTAAATTTCAAATGCGTAAATCTTTAGATGCGTTTTCCCAAAAGTCTAACTAAATTTCAAATGCGTAAATCGTTAGATGCGTTTTCCCAAAAGTGTGATTTTTAAATGATGCATTTAAAAATCACACTTTTGGGAAAACGCATCTAAAGATTTACGCATTTGAAATTTAGTTAGATGGGCGAGGGAGAGGGTAGATGGTAAGAAAAAGCATTATTTCCCTTAGTAATGCTCTTAATCTCTTTCTGTGAAATACACTCAAAATTTTGAGATGTGTCCTTACTTTACTAAAAATGCGTTATGTTAAAATATTTTACTTAATCATGACTAACAAGATTTCTATGTTCTATAGTCAACAGTCCCTGAAGAAATTTGAATTCAGTTTAACATCACATTCTAGGTTTAAACTTATGCTGTACGGAGAAACCGCAAGCATAGGCAAGTTTACTCGGAGTTTACACACGAACTGCTGAACGTATTCATATGAAATTTAGCACACGAATAGTCCACTGCAACCAGTAACTAAATCGAAAGGCAGCTGAAGCTACGGGCTATGAATTTTATAACATAATATCAATCTCTATTTTTTAACACACTGACTAAGATTTAGTTTCTATGATGCAAAAAATGTTCGACATATTGCCGATAGGTACCTACAACGCAAAACATTGCCAACAATTTTGACCCTGCATAACAACGCGGTGAATAACACGTAGTTGTTGTATGTTTCACACAGATACACAATCGTGAAGTGCGTACGTATTTCCAACGGAAAGTCATCAAGTACTCGTTGAACACCAACCGTTTCTATCCACACCTGTACACTAAGAACTCGAAAGTATAAATAGATAAGCTTTACGATCTTGTAATGGCTGAAAACAAGCGATCTCTTCATTTTTCGACACACTTTATGGCACCGAGTACGAACATTAAACCGTGAATATAACAAGGTGTCTGAACCTTGACATCAATAACGTGGATATCGCTCCTGTTTTTATACAACTTACAGAATACGAATCGTTCGAGGTGATTCAAATAAATCTCACGACTGGATACATTAATGAAATTCTTTTAACTCTATTTCTGTGAGATATACTGTAAGACGTGCAAGAAAAAATCATATGTCAGCTGCTAGTCACAATGACCAAAATACTGACAAGCGACTCAAGGTTGGACGTTCGGATAAAATGGCCGTAAGCTCAGCGGATGATTGAGATAAGTCGCCGTCAAAGTTTTCGCGGAATGTTGTACTCACTGGGCGCGACGACCGGTGAACGGCAGGCGGTGACTCACTAACACTATACTGTGCACTTCACTATCAGTGGGTCAACGGTTATGTGTACTGGAGTAGAGTTAGTGGCGTGTAAAATTAGCGCGGCTGGGTACTGAGCGGCGATGCGTCGTCGGTGTACGAGCGGCGGGCGGCGACTGGGGCGTCTCAACGGCGCCGAGTCGTCGCCGCCCGCCCCGCGCCTTATCACACGAATAAAATTTATTTAATGGATAACCGGCACGGTGATGGGCTGCCCATTGAAATTTTCTCGTTTTACGATGCGATTATTAATGACTCAAATGGTGTTTGGCATATTGTCGTCGGCTCATTGCACATTTATGATTACCGATGATAGAGCGGGATAAATGAATTATTAATACAAATTCAATATTATTTTCGCACGTTTAGTGTTCAGTAGTAATGGACTGAAACTAGGTCACATTCAATGTTATCTATGAACCAGATTGGGCTTACAAGTATTTGGTTATGCTGAAGTTTGGTCAGTCTCGGGAGGGAGTGTGTAACTACGAATGCTGTGTGTGTTTCTAAGAGGGTATGGGTTCGATTCCTACACGGGATAGTTTTATTAGATCTGTATGTGTCTGTTACCCTCGACATCCGTCCTCTTATGGGTATACCTACCTACTAAGTGGCCGTTAAATGCTTTCGTTTGCTTTGATTTTGGTTGACATTATGCTGTTTGGAACTTTGCTTCGTTGATCAAACAATTCGTTGCATCTACGAGGATACTAATAGTACTACTTCAAATTGAGAAATTATTTTAGTGCCAACACTAAAATAATTTCTCAATTTGAAGTAGTACTAGCTAGCTATCCAAATAGCCCATTTATCGAAGAAGGATATAGGCTGTAAGTATAACATCACGCTACGACCAATAGGACTTGAAACATTAATAAAAAATGTTGCAAAAATTGAGAACATATACGCAGTGAAGTCAGCTGTAAATTAGGTATCTGGCTAAAGAATATATAATGAATTTATACTTTAATTGTAACTTATCATTATTAGTCAACCAAATATCAATACCTAATCTTTATATATATGTATAAAATAAAAATAAAAAATTGCCGGGACGATAACAAGAAGATATCGAATCCTATTCCTATGATTTAGTCCATCCATTTCTGCAACATTGCAACCAGGTCAAAACGCATCTCACAATATTGTATCATACAGTCAAAACTCATCCGAAGCTTTAATAGCACCTTGTTTGTTATAATCAGGACAATACACGTCCACGCTCAGTTTATTTTACTTTAAGTGCTTTGTACAGAATTTCCAAAGAAATAAACGAATTTTAAAAGCTTTAAAAAGCTCAGTGACAGAACAAGAGAACAAACTGAACATAGGAGAGAAATATAGTTTAAATAGCTGTTCTAAGAATGTTATTGCTATATGAAGCTTTAATTTTAATAAGCCGGACCTAGTGTTTGTGCTCAATCCCTTGTGTAAGTTGTAAAGAGCTTACATTACTATTCTATCTGAGCTACGAGAAACACTAACTGCCTCACAGTCTTTTAATGCTTATTCATTGCTTTATCAAATTTTGTCATATAAAATCTTTCATTTATTAAAATCGGTTAAAGCGTTAAGGAATTAAGAGCGGACATTGGAAAGATACATACAAACATACATACATGTACTTTAAAGGTAATAAGAACAACACAGTAAAAATATGTATACAGTATGGAATCTAGGCCTAATAATACTTATCAAAATTAGCTGGGAGTTTTAAACAACCATATGCTACGAAATACGATCGACACATTTTTAAAAAGCTTGCAGACAGTCGTGGCTCAGGTGGGATAAACGTAAATCGCGATCACTCGTTTGAACGCGGTAGCCGCTACTGAAAGCACCGCGAAAACCGCCTAGTCTCATAGATGTGCGCGTTTGTGTGAGTGTGCTGTTTCAAACGTTTGAACGTAGTTTCCTTACTGTATGTTTTATTTACTGTGGTAATAAGCCGCCTGTAAGATACACAAAACTGATAATACAATAGGTAAGCTTAAAACATATTACGCTTGCGTAACTACATACATAGATATCGTTTACCGACACGGAACGGAATCTGAGAATTACTGACATTATGGTAGTGGTAATAGACTTGGGACTCAGGTCGGCCGGAGCAAAGAAAACATGCTGAGGTGGGGATTCACAGTAGGTGCCAATCTGAGCTGTTTATGCGGTGCAATACCGACTAGCGCCCTTTACAGGTAAAGTTCTGACCGCGCATCTGGAACTGGGTTCCAGACCGCAAATGGATTTGTGCGGCTTAGACAGCGGATCAAACTCTGGTGCTAATATTTTGTCCGAAGTTCGTAACGCCAGCGAATCTTACATGTTTAAATAAGAGGTTACATGTTACCAGTTTACATCAAACCGTACTTCAAAAAGGAGGAGGTTCTCAATTCAGCTGTACTTGTTTTTATTGTTTGTTATCCGATTACTCGCAGACGGCTGGACCAATTTAAAAAAATATTTTTGTGTTTGAAAGAGCATACTTCCAGATTAATCCCATTGTCATCAAAGTTTGGATCTGATGATAAGATCTTGAAGAAATCAAGGGAACTCTTCAAATATTTAAAGCACACCTACAGTAATTTGTTTAAAAAACACCATTGAGTGAAATTTTATTAAACTGATGATGAAGACCACCTACGACAAGCAAAACTATTCAATAATAAATAATGCGGGTTACGATCTGAGTACCGTGTTCGATACCTGATTCTTCGCCTCCGTCAAATCATGTAATGCAACTGATGGTCTATTATCACGTGCATTCCTCGAAAATCAACGGCCTTGTATCGCAAAATGTAACATTTTGTAAAATGAAATGAGCAGTTTGGATTATGCTATTGTAACATAAATCCACTACAAACCAATACACTAAAAAGTGAGAAATAAAAACTTTTTTTACAAAAAATATTAAATACAACTTCAAAAATAAATATAAGGTAACTAAAAAGCAAAAAATAATATATATAACAACAAAAAATAATTAAACATTTTGAAGTTGGTGCCTAAACATAAAACTACATTTTTTGGCACCAACTTCAAAATGTTTAATTTTTTTTTTTTTCTATTTTGCATTCACACGTGATGCACGCTCTAAACTGTCAAAAAATCGCTTGCGTCAACATGCCAGTTGGAACTTTTAGCTCTGCGTATTTACTTCTATTTGCCGACGATTTAAAACTGGTTCTGGATATAAAACACAACACAAATCATACTATACTACAGCAGGACATAGATAATGTAGTAAGGTGGAGCCAAGAAAACCGGCTGTACTTCAATGTGGCTAAGTGTTCCGTACTATCGTTCAGCCGCGCGCGCGCCCCGAGCCATTACCAATACCTTATGGACGGGACGCCGCTACAGCGCCTCACTGAGGTTAAAGACTTAGGTGTACGCTTTACTCCTGACCTACAATTTCGGCAACATATCACAGATGTTTGCAAAAAAGCATACCGGAATTTGGGCATGGTTTTACGCCAAGCCAATAGTTTTTCAAACATGGGGGCTCTGAAAGCACTATACGAGGCACTCTTAAAGAGCCACTTGGAGTGTAATGCAGTGATATGGTCACCTCACGAAGATAAATACAAGTTAATGTTAGAAAAAATTCAAAATAAATTCGTCAGGTTCCTTTATCTGAAGCAGTACGGGGTGTACCCAGGTTATCCACTTCTGTATCCTACTTTGTTCGTTCTCGGCATGGTAGGATATTACAGACTAGAGGTTAGAAGGGAGGTAGCTCTTGTCACGTATTTGTTTAAAGTAATCTGCGGTAAGATCCATAATCCAGGCATTTTACAGACTCTCGACTTGTGTGTCCCGGACGAGTACGTAGGACGGCGGCGGAGACCACCATTGCTGTCGGTGCCCCGCGCGCGCACCAACCTGCAGCAGCGAGCGCCGCTCGCGCGTGCGCTGCGTGCGCTCAATGCAGTGTCCGACCGGATAGACTTATTTTATTGCACGTTGAGCGAATTCATACGAACCGCCTATTGTGTTATTTGTAGTTTGTAGTTAATTTAAACATAAGTTTCTGTCTGTTTACCACGCTATTGAATTAGGTTATACCTGTGATAATAGTTGTGTGTCTATATTTGAATAAATAAATAAATAAATAAATAAAATATACGTTTCGGAGCTAGGGATGGAGCGGTGTGTGCTATTTCCCGGCGTTCCGAGTTTTACGTGTAAAGGGCGGTATAGGACCATCTTACATCGTGTCCTGTGTGCTTGACCACCTGTTTACAGGAGGACTCGTTCTGGGCCCTCACAATATAATATTTAAATGTTGATAATTGATGGTCTTAATCGCGTGAATAATTTAAGGTAAAATACCTTGTTTAAGCCCGACGTTTCGACCGTATCGCAACGGCCGTCGTCACGGGTAGACTGTTGACTGACTCGGGCAATAGACAAGGTATTTTACCTTATATTATTCACGCGATTAAGACCCGTAATATATAATTTTATAAATTTTTTTTTTTTTTATTTATTTATAATATTTGCTGTTGAAACGCTAAGAGGGCTGACATGTTCCTAGAATAAAAGCCCCAAAAATAAAAGATTATAAAAATAAAAAAAAAGAAATGCTAAGAAGAAGAAGGTACCTCCACAGTGTCAATTATTCTGTGAACGATGTGAACACATTTCCGTTGAAGGGCAATGTAGCAATGTAATTACTGTTTCAAATGAGGAGCGCGATGCGGTGATAAGATCAGATCTTTGCCAAACGAGAATTTATATGGCACTGATAGATACTGAGGCGACGCGTAACGCTTAAGGTTCATTTCCGTGCATCGCGGCCGATCGCGAGCCGCGAGCGACTTACTACAAGCGTCTGACGCGCGCGGCCGATGCGACAATATTCACAGTGCGCGCGCAGCTTACGACAGTCGTCGGCCGCGCGCGTCTGTCGCTTACCTCGGAAACGGCACCATACATTCTTATACTCTGAGTATTGTCGCATCGGCCGCGCGCGTCAGTCGCGACTCGCGATCGGCCGCGATGCACGGAAATGAACCTTTACTATCAGGGTCACGACCTGGGTCCTTATTCACTATTTTTTTTTGTTTTTGCGTCAAGCCAGTGCGACCTGGTGCTAGCGCGGTGCGCTCAAAGATATCCGCGCGCATGCGCGATGCATTTCTAAGCGCAGCTCTCTATATACCATTATGACAAGATTTTGACAGTTAAAAGCACGGGTTTGACGCGAATACGAAAAAAAAGATAGTGAATAAGGACCCTGTTCGTCCCTTTATTAAATAAAACAAATAATCAAAAGCTTTTAAAAAACGAATATAGCTTTACCCTACCCTACACCTAACTACGAAATAAAAAGTACGCCGAAGAGGTAAAAAAATACCTTGTCTGTGTGCTTTGCTCGAGTGCGTTTGTATGAAGTTTACCTTCTGTATTTTCGGTGTATTGGGAGTAAGTCGAACTAATTAAGGCTTTACATGGTAATGAGTTATCAGTGGATATAATAATTAATAACATCGAAGTAGTCTATAATATTTATTGTATATTTTTCGGGTTGCGTAGTCAAACTATTTTTTTGTCTGTCTGTCCAAATATTATGCCGTTGTGTGACAGGGCTGTATCTTTTAAACCTCGTTTAATCTCTGGATAGCATAGCTTGTTATAACTTTTAAACTTACGCGTTGCATAAGGTTAAGTTTTTTTTTCTTTATAAGGACGACTCCCGCATAAGCATCCTCCCGCATTATCCCCTGTGTCGCGAGGGACTTTACAAACATTTAATTCACGGACACAAACCAGTACTCGAAACAACAATTTGTGGATCACACAAAGTAGTGTACCGTGTGGAAATCGAACCCACGACTTTTGCGTAGCAGTCGGACACACTCCCACCGCGCCACAGAGGACCTTAAGCTTGACGTTTCGGCGGGGTTACACCGACCGTGGTCACAAACTGACTGTGGTTTAACCCGGTCGAAACTTACCTAGTTACCTAGTTTTAACGCGTTTATTCCCGTGTCAAATTGAGGACCAAAGTTTGTGTGTGTAAGTTTTTTTTTATACTTACTGTCATACGATTATTTTTAATTTAGAATCCCGATAACATTGGTAGAGATAGGTAAACCCAGGCCGTACATTTTTATCCATAATTTTTTCTACATATCCTATTAAATAAAACTATATGCCTATTAGGTACTTTTGTTAAATACCTCCTCAAGGTATTTAACAAAAGTATGTAGTAATTATGTAGGTATTAAGCTTATGTAAAAAATTCTATAAATAATATACAAAAAAACAAACAATGAAGAGCATTGTTGAATACCAACGCTTTTCATTGTCATTAAAAAAAATAGTTTTTTTTATTACATTCTATCGATACTGATGATTTATCGAAAATAAGCAATGTAAAAGGTTACTAATAATAATGGGTTGCGTACATTCAATGAAATAAACGCACTAAGAGATAAACACGAAATACGTATACAAGCAGACGATTCGAATATGAAGATAATATAATGCCTTGGAGGGTCCTTAAAACACCATTACTTCCGGTTTCCATATGGATTGTAGTTACTTAGTATTATAGGTATAAACAACGATGTAAGATATATTTTTGTATCGGGTTACCTCAGATTTTTTTTAACCATGCGCCCCTGATACCTTACTTACTCTTACGTCAACCCATATGATGTCCCACTGCTGGGTACGGGAGACCCTTGCCCAGCAGTGGCTCAGACCCAGTAGAGCCTACTTATAATAATAATAATAAATCTTTATTGTAGTAAAAGGTTTGTACAATGAGTTTGCAAGCCCTGATTCCCAAACTAGCGTGAGTTGTATGGCAGGAATCAGTTCCTTCCCAAAGTAGGTGAACAGCTAGTCTAGTTTAGATCAATCGTTTTACAATAATATATATTTATACTCTTGTGGAGGGCAAGGTGTTTAGTCCCTCCAACACAAAGGGAGGATCCTCCGACCAGGCGAGGTGATCATGCCTGGCGGGCCGTGGCCCAACGATTAACGTTGGGAACTTGTATATATAGTTAGCAGCTGTGAAAACTTCTATATCGCGATTCAGGATTTTGACGCGAGCTGTCAAGTGTCAGTTTATTTATATTATTACTAGCTGACCCGCGCAACTTCGTCTGCGTAAATTTTCCCTTTTTTCTTTTTCTTCCTTTTTTTTTTACAACATTTTTCATTGCTGCTCCGCTCCTATTGGTCGTAGCGTGATGTTATAACCTATAGCCTTCCTCGATAAATGGGCTATCCAACAATAAAATATATTTTCAATGCGGCTCAGTAGTTCCTGAGATTATCGCGTTCAAACAAACAAACAAACTCTTAGGGTATGCAAAATAGATGTTGGCCGATTCTCATAGATACCGGATAAGCACAAAAAATTTCATCAAAATCGGTCAAGCCATTTCGGAGGAGTATGACAACGAAAACTGTGACACGAGAATTTTATATATTAGATATGTGGGTACCTGCATACTTTATAGAAAATATGTTAGTGTGTAGGTATGTTAAATTATAGAATCTGGTTGGCGTCGCTACGCAGAGAATACTGTTGCCCGTCCTCCGGTGTGAGATCTCTTACTCTTCTTGACGACACCCAAGGGAAAAGATGAGGAGGCTCTATTCATATATACATAAACACCATCTATAAATGCCTATTTAAAGTAAAAATATTTGACACTTCTTGTTCATTTCTAATTACTGAAGGTTGGACCCGTAATGTAATTTACTGTCAACAGTGGCCTTTTTACCCGACTATGGCGAAGCCAAAAAGGAAGGATAATGTTTTTAGCAGTCTATATATGTTTGTATGTTCCACTGTAGCGCCTAATCTACTTATCCGATTTCGATGAACGAGGTGTCAATTGATTCGTTATTTGAGACTATAAAGGTGTTCTCCATAACATTGCCCCTATTTTTTTAACAATAATGTGACCTAAGTTATCACAAATTTCCGTTTAAAAGTAATTATTTGACGTGCGCTGCCATTTCCCATAGAAACTTATACATATTCAGCCGATGTGGCCCGTTCGCAAGAGATCAGAACCGATCAAACCGGATCAGTAACGAGCCATGAAATGACATCAAAGGAATATTCCTTCACTCGAAACTTTACTTATACCTATCCACTCATAACGTATCTTTTGTTGAATAATGCTTTGTGACCTTTATACAGAGAAAAATCCAAATTCTGCCAGTCTGAGTACTTATGAGTTGTTTTTTATTTTATGTAAATTAAAAAGAAGCCTGAAAACAAAGAAAGAGTTTGCCCTTTAAAACTTCCTGACAATAAAAAATTGTAGAAAAATATTAACAATCACAACTGGCATTGACGCGTCAAAGCCGTATAGTTGCTAAAACCATTTCACAATTTGAAACTCGACGTCTTTTATTACCTACATTTTACGATAAAATATCGAAAGTGCAGAAGGTAACTTCATACAACACGGCCACAAGGAAACGGAATCTCGCGCCGCTTTACGTACAAATTGGTCTTGGATGGTCGTCCTACGTGGCTCGAGCGAGGTACATATGAAGGTTAGTTTCTGTACTCTTTGAATTTTGTGGTCATACATATAGTTCGTAAGAATGTTTATGACCGTTGTAAACATAAGCGCGCGGGCGATTGCACAGGTAGAAATGCCCGCGATCGTCTTAAAATACATTACTGTACAGCGAATCGTACAACGCGCAGAAGGGTCATAAAGATTATCTCGTGCTAGGTTTTTACCACTTTTCAAGTATCAACTTGCTTTGCAAACTCAACTTTCACATATCAACTTTTCCTATATGGGTATTCATTCTAACATAAAACAAAACAACACAACATAATAAAAATAATACACTTAAAAACTAAAAAAACAAGATATCCTTCAAACTTCAAATTTAATATCATGCAGTCGGCGGTACGATGTTAAGTTCAACAGAATTCATTAACGCCTCCGACTGCATGATATTAAATTTGAAGGGTATCTTGTTCTTGTCTTTTTGCAGGAAGGTTTTTGTAGTTTATAAATTTATTTTTTTTGTTTACTACTTTTTAGCCATTGTAAGATAATTTGGTATAATGCTATTTAATACGATCTATTTGTTTTATTATTAACGTTTTTTTTCAAGTTTTTTCTTGTCAATCGTAAACTTTTTTAAACTTAACGATTATTTATATTACCATTTTATTTTGATTTCATATATGATGCCTTTAATTTGATACCCCATTCGAGGGTCTTCGAAATGTCTCTCCTGTTTTTTCTCAAGCGCATAAAACCCGCCCTTAATATTTTTTAAGAATTTCGCGTCATTAAGATGGATCTAATAATGTATCATTTATTTAAATCGGTTGAGTCGTTGAGGAGTTATGAGCGGACATAATAAAATTAGAAGGATTCATTCTCCATCCATCCATCCCTACTCCGCAGTTGGGTAAAAATGTAACCATACCTACTCTTTACATCGTACTAAAATTGAATACATCACCTTTACACACTATTCATCAAAACGAAACGTAAAACATTTGAGGAAACTCTGACACCTTTAATACTTCTCTCCATAAAAGGTAAATACGGTGGTTGAACACGCTGTTATCAAAATTCAAAACGGAAGATGAATGTGATGAATGAGGTCGCGGGTTCGTACCTACCCATTATACTACCGACGACGTGAACCCACTTCTAACACAAGCCTTTAAGCTTAGCTGGAGGGGTTAACAAGATTGCTAGTAATGTGGAACTCAATCCCACATTGCTAGTTATCTCTTATCTAGAAAAAAAATGTAGTACCTACATATTTTACCTAAATTTTATTTTGACTGTGTTGGTCTAGTGGTTAATGACCCTGACTACTAAGCCGGAGGTCGTGGGTTCGATCGCCACCCAGAATAAAACTTTGTGTGATGAGCACGATGGTTTATTCTGTGTCTGGGTGTTTATTTATCTATATTAAGTATGTATTCAGAAATATATAAGTATGATTATCAGTTGTCCGGTTTCCACAGTAGATACAAGCTGTCCTTAGTTTCGGATCAGATAACGGTGTGAGTTGTCCGAAGATAAAAATAAAAATAAAATAAAAATGATTTATTCACTTAGGAATCAAAATACCACACTTGTGAAAAGTCGATTCTACATTTACTTGTAATGCCTGTTCGCAAACAATAGGTAAAGCCCGAGAAAAGAACAGGCAATAAAAACTCGTGGCCACTCTTTTCAAATTGCCAATTTTTACAATGTTTCTCTGTTTATAAACTGTTTATGCAGGTAAGCTGCTGCCACCATTATATTATCCTTAATATGATGTCCTTTAATATGATGTCATCATATTAAAGGACTGATGCAAAAAAAGAGGTCAATGATGTTAGAAGAGTGCACGCACGAGATTGGATACATCAGTCTCAATGTGCACAACATAGTAGGAGCATCCACTTACGATGTAAAAACTTTATGTGCTTAAATATTGGCCAATTTACTGCTACTTAATAAATGAGTTTACATGTTTTTCAAAAGAAAGAAAAGAATGGCCGTAATTTATCACGCAGAATCTTTACTTACAAAAGTAAATCGTTTTCTTAACTAGTACTTATGTAACAATATCAAACTGTGACAACATTCACCTAGTAAAATGCAATAAACTATACAACAAAATACATTATTAAGGAGCAACGAACTACATCCATTTATCTGTATCAGTTAAATAATCATCGATTGAATAGTAAGCTTTTTGTATAAGATGTCTCTTGACTACATTCTTAAATTTATTTACTGGTAGACTCGATATGCTGACTAGGATTTTATTGAAAAATTTAACACCTAGTCCCAAGAATGAGTTATGAGTTTTATGAAGCCTATGATATTGTCCTACCAATTTGTGCTTATTTCTTGTATTCACAGAGTGAATATCACTATTTTTGTTATATAAATGTAAGTTTTGTTTTACAAACATAACGTTTGCATATATATATATATATATTGTGATGCAACTGTCATAATGCCTATCTCTTTAAACTTTTCTCTAAGGGAAACTCGTGCTCCTAGTTGATATATCGCACGCACTGCACGTTTTTGAAGAATAAAAATAGTTTGTATATCAGCCGCCTTGCCCCAAAGCAATATGCCGTAGGACATGACGCTGTGAAAAAAATCAAAATATACTAGTCGAGCTGTTACTACATTCGTAAGCTGTCTAACTTTGCTGACAGCATAGCTGCAGCTGCAGAACTGAGTTTTCCTACGAGACATGATATTTGGGTGCCCCACTGTAACCTACTGTCTAATGTAATTCCCAAAAAATCTGTTGAGTCGACAAAGCTAATCATCTCATGATTTAAAATTGATATTGATATTATTATATATATATTTTTTATTAATAATAATATAAAAAAATATTTATTCACTTAGGAAGCAAAATACTACACTTGTGAAAATTCGCTTCTACATTTGCATGTAATGCCTGTTCGCAAACAATAGGTAAATTGGTATTAGATAGGTATGATATTAGATATATATTTAGGAACAGACGCGTAAACATTGGTGTTTAACTTAGATACTACGTCATTGCGCGCAAGCTATCCGTAGATCGGTAATGATCTGCTAAATAATAAGACTAGGTACTATCACAGAATACCGAGATTACTTAGAAAATTGTCAATACTCGCTCGCTTTCTCGCTGTTGGTAGGACAAGAGCCTTATGAATACCTGTGACGACGAACTGATTCGATCTATGTGTGCAGGCGCGGATCCAGAACTTTGTTCGGGGGGGGGGGGGGTGCAGCATTATATTCAACTGGTCAAGTCTGAATCGCTCGCATGACGGTGGGACATTTGATTCAACACCGGTACACCACCCACCACCATCGAGGGGAGGGGACAATTACCTGCCTAAACACTCCGATCCAGATCCAAAATTCTCTAATTCCTCTCAAAATAAGGTCTGGGGGGGGGAGGCAATTCTATTTTTCTTTAATATGATATTATTAGAATTCTTTATTATTTAATAAACACCAAACAGAAATAAGTAAATAGGCAAAATATAAAATGTTCTACACTTTTGTGGTCTTTCAGTCAGATGTAATATTTTTTTTAACTAAAACATATATTTATTAATAAATAGTCAAATACAGTGCTTTTGTATAGTTCATTAGAGTAGGTAGGTACTTCTGTGTAATACTAATGACACCTTTTTACGAACCATTTTATTGCTGACCTTACGTCATTATAATGAAGTTGCAGTCGATATGTGAATTAAAATGTCATCATGACAGTTATCAACTCATTTGAAACGCAAAGTACTTTCGATATTCCCAGAAAACCAAAACCACCTGTAGATAAAGCGCCTTAAATATTTGTGCTAGCAAACTTTACTTAAAGGAAACATTGTTTAATTTTTATAAATAAAAATAATTGCATAAATAGATTGTCATACTGTTATAAAATTTGCAGAACTAATGCTGGAACCAATTCATCCGCAGAAACAAAATTGAATTATATCAAACCAACATCAGAGACAGACAAGAAAAACTGGATATTCTAAATTAAGGTGAATAACACAATTATGAAAATATATATATATTACGGGTCTTAATCGCGTGAATAATTTAAGCTAAAATACCTTGTCTAGTCTACCCGTGACCACAGCCGTTGCAATACGGTCGAAACGTCGGGCAATAAACAAGGTATTTTACCATAAATTATTCACGCGATTAAGACCCGTAATATATATATATATATATATATATATTCATAATAAGTAACACATTTAATACATTTGCGACTTGAACCTTCCTTAAACAGCAGCTTATAAAGATTCCGCGTCACGTACTTCATGTCATCATCCCGATCCGTTCTCTGAAATCCTCGAATGATTCCTCAGGGATCTCTCCAATCTATCTCACTACGTGAATGACGAAAGTGCTTAACAACAGTTACGAAGCGTTTTCTTTTTTGTTGGTACTTCAACAATTTTTTCCGAAGAGTTGAGTTTATTATGTTTACCTATAGGGTGTATATTTAATGTGTTGTTAAGTATCATATTTCAATTAGATTTACGATATATATTTTTTTTATTTCAAGACGATAGAAAAATAGTCTAATTTTTTTTTTTGGCTGTAGACATATTATGATGCGGCGACGGAAAAGATTGTTTTAATTATAAAGAGTTCTTAAACAAACAAATTTCATAACAAACCTTCAAAATTTAGGTACACATTTCTAAGAAATTGGGTACCTACTACAATCGTGAATTTTTAATCCATATCCATACTAATACTAATGTTATAAATGTGTATGTCTGTCTGTTACGCTTTCACGCTCAAACAGCTAAACCGATTTAGATGAAATTTGGTATGGAGATAGTTTGGGTCCCGGCGAGGGCATAGGATAGTTTTTTATCACACGTCCTCCACGAGTATTAAATAATAGTATTTAATAAAAAAACGTTTTGATATATTTATTACCACCCTTTCGGGTCGGACAGGAGTTAATTTGCACACTGTAAGTATATTTAGCTTATGTACTCTGATTATCACACAGAACCGATTATCTATTCTTGTGACAATACTGTGCGATTATTGCAATAAATTGCGATTGAGCTCATAGTTTTGACTACTTGAATGAAGCAGTGGTAGTAAGTACCTACCTACTACTAACTTTGTGTGAACCGAAATGACAGTTCCGAGTCTGAGTAAACTTTATGTACTAAGTTATAACGACAGAAAACTGGTAATTGTACCCTAGCGCGTAAGTTGCTGATAAATTAAAAAAAAAAGTGTCTTCCTTAGTGATTCGAATGATGAGTGGTAAGTACTTAGGTATACCTATACTACTGTGATTCAAGTAGCTCCCGTCCACTACCAGAAAGCTGCAGTAGTAGCATGCGTGTAGCACGCGCGCGGCACGTGAGCTGCGCATTCGCCAGCAGGTCAGTTCACGTATTTAAAGCAATGCAGTTGCAGTTCAGTTGTAGTTAAGTTTCGATTAAAACGGCCATTTTTGTATTCTTGTAACTTTGAGATCGATCTAAAAAACGCGTGAATTGACCCGCAGATCTAAAACGTAGTGATTACTTTCTCTGTGGCAAGATCTATACAACGTTATTCTTGGTATACTGCAAACCTGAATGCAATTTGGGGTAGTTTTTTTTTTTTTTTTATTTATTGCTTAAGGTTGGCAGACGAGCTAGCGGCCCACCATAAGCGGTAACCGCCGCTCATGGACTACAGGAATGTCAGGGACACACCTAAGCCGCTGCCTACCGTGAAGTGAAAACTCTCTTTAAACCTCATTTGAAGAAAGACATGTCGTAGCGCTTGGGAAACACCGCAGCAGGTAGTTCGTTCCAGAGTCCACACGTTCGTGGAAGAAAGGAACGCCGGAATCGATCCGTACAGGACCGTATTGTTTCCAGGTGGAATGGATGAACCCTACTACGATGTCGAGTGGTGCGGTGGTAGAAAGGTGACGGTGACACCATGTCAACAGTTCCTCAGAGCACTCCCCGTTGAACAGACGGTAGAGTACGCAAAGTGCACCAAAGTCACGCCTCTGCTGTATAGACTCCAGTCTGTCCGTGAGGTTGGGGTCATCAACGATCCGAACAGCTCGCCTTTGGAGAGTGTCAAATGGATCGAGCAAGTATTTGGGGGCACCCGCCCAGAGATGAGAGCAGTACTCCACGTGCGCTCGGACCTGCGCTTTATAAAGCACAAGTCGCTGTGCGGGGAGAAATAACGCTTCGTTCTGTTGAGGACACCCACTTTTTTGCTCGCCAATTTTGGGCTTTACTTGCCAAATGACTCCCAAACTGGACTTTGCTGGAGATTTCGACGCCGAGGATCCCAATACTCTCGGTGACTCGGAGTGTAACTCCTTGGAACTGAGGCAATAGGACAAATGGGTCTTTCCTCGCAGTGAACGCGCATACTTGTGTCTTTGTAGGGTTGAATCGAACCAGGTTCCTCTCACCCCGTTCGGAGACCCGCCCCAGAGAGTCCTCGACTTCTGACACAAGTTGCAACCGTCTCTCCTGAACAACGCTCCGAGGGACGTTCTGTTGGCTGGTATATCGCGCATCACCCGTGCTGTCAGCTGCATAGCTTAGTAGTTTTTGGACCATGTTATATTTTTCAATTAATTAATTAATCAATCATTAATCAATTCATTAATCATTCTAACAGTCCAAATCCTGTTCACAATGTGATGTGAAATGTGATCATAACTTATTTTTCAATAATAACCATGGATTACTACGATAGCGCGAAGAACACAAGACAACTTGAATGGTTTATAACTTTGCAAGTTTTCAATATTTTCATGTTCTTTTTTTTATATGATTTCTTGAATCTTGTTGGGGTGTCTGAGCTTTTCACTATGCCAAAAATAACCTTGTATATAGGTAACAACCCTTGTCTTTGGCAACACCTTTCTATTAGGGTTTGTATAGAAACTGTACACACCATAACAGAAAGGTGACAGACATGATACTAAATGCACATACCTAAATTTATCAAAATCGGAATGCCTTAAAATTCCTTATAATATTTTTATATTCGCTTTTTTGTCGAGAAAATTTACCAATAAAAAAAGGATGTTGATAAATTTTCGCGATTTGTACACATAATGAAACCCACGGCCGTTGCAATACGGTCGAAACGTCGGGCAATAAACAAGGTATTTTACCTTAAATTATTCACACGATTAAGACCCGTAATATATAAATTTTCATAAAAAAAAAGGATGGCTTAAAAAGTTTTATGCCATAATAACCTTAACGATTTTCGCACTAGAGCCCCTAGACAAGTGGCATAAACGCTTATCAAATAGTATGAAAATCGAATTGAATAACGTCGAAATGACCTCGTTGCGCGTGCAAAACCGTGTATATAAAAATTTGCTGAATCATTCATTTTTTCACGTGCATTACGTCATTCTATATTAGTTTAGAGTTTATGCCACTTGCTTATGGGGGCAGAGGATATTCATGCTATACCCATTCGTTTCGCTACTGAAGTTAGACAAAAATAAAAAGTCGTAACTATGAAGTTATAATCCAATCAGATAGGGCAGCATCAAACCTTTGGAGATATCTCATTAGTAACGTCACCACTATGGGTGTATTGATGGATGACTGTTTTCGAAAAGTGTTGAACCCCTTCGTGCCTCGGAGAACTCGTTATTCTCTCTCAACTCGTGTCTGGTTATTAGAGTGAGAGAATAGAGAGTGCACTTGTGTTTGCGCACACAATTGTGCAGACTCTCTGATGTGATTAGCCGCCGTAACTGATATAGGTTAGCAGTGTAGTTGTAGTTCAGTTGTAGTTAAGTTTCGATTAAAACGGCCATTTTTGTATTCTTGTAACTTTGAGATCGATCTTAAATACGCTTGCGTCAAGTATGCGTCTCAAGAGCGCAAAAGCGACATTCTAGTACGGTAAGCACGCAAGCGTTTTTAAGATCGATCCCAAGTTACAAGAATACGAAAATGGCCGTTTTAATCGAACCTTAACAGCAACTGCACTGCAGCTGTATTGCTTTCAATACGTGAATTGGCCTCCAGATAGGGAAGCGCGGTAGGTGTGGTATGTGCAATCCTTATAACATACACTGTCCGCTGCTGCGTGACCACATCTTTTTCAACCGACTTCAAAAAGGATGTTCTCAATTCCACTGTTCACCGATTACGCAAAGCAGAAGTCTTTGACCGATTTGAAAAAATATTTTTATGTTTGAAAGGGTTATACTTCCAAGTTGATCCCATTGTCATCAGATCACGATCTGATGATGGGATCCCGGAGAAATCGAGGGAACTCTTCAAAATTAAAGGCACACCTATAGTGATTTAGGTCGGTAATATTTATATGTTAAAAAGTTTTTATTATACCTACGTTGTATAGCATGTAATCAAGTGAATCTATTATATCAAAAAATCTTTACCATATAACTTCTAACAAAATTCCCTCGGAATTTCTTCTTAAGACAATCAAATATTAATTACAAAGTAAGTATGGCGTATTGTCAGGTCGTCAAAAAGTTAGACAGTAACAATCGAGTCCCACACAAAGTGTCTTTGTGATGTCGGCAGTCCTATTAATAATATAACAGTCATTTTGGAAAAACTTAATATAAGTTTAGTCTATAAATACATATACATACTTTTTGACTGCCTCTGTGGCACGGTGGGAGTGTGGGTCCCGTGTGGGTTCTATTCCCACACGGGACACCACTTTGTGTGATCCACAAATCGTTGTTCTGAGTCTGGGTGTACTTTGTGTCAGTGACTTGTATGTTTGTAAAAGTCCCCCGCGACACAGGTATTGTTAGTACCTTATTATTATGCGGAAGTGGTGTTTTAAAAAAAAAACTTTACTGAAAGAATGTGGTCACTGGTCGCTCGGTGACGTGATGAGAGTGGATTCGATTCATATCATATCATCATATTGACTGCCTCTGTGGCGCGGTGGGAGTGTATCCGACTGCTACGCAAGAGGTCGTGGGTTGGATTCCCACACGGGACACCACTTTGTGTGATCCACAAATTGTTGCTCCGAGTCTGGGTGTATTTTGTGTCAGTTACTTGTATGTTTGGAAAAGTCCCCCGTGACACAGGGCTTGTACCCTAATGAGGGAGTCGTCTTTATTTAAGAAAACTCTACTCTACTAGCTGTCCCGCGCAACTTCGTCTGCGTAAATTTTTCCCTTTTTTTATAATCCTATGTTACTTCTAATACCTCCAAGAATATGTGTACAAAGTTTCATGATGATCGGTTGAGTAGTTTTCGCATGAAAGCGTAACAAACAAACTTACATTCACATTTATATATTAGTAGGGATATATAGTTATGGGACATCATATGAGTCCATGAATTGAATTTTTGTAAAGTCCGCTGTGACATAGGGCTCGTACCATGTAGAGGAAGTTGTCTTTAAGTAAACTGATAAACAGTGAACGGATCTCAGTGTACGACCAACTTAACCAGTCATCGTTTCTATTATCTAATATTTTTCAAACCACAAGACGGATTTAAACAATTAAGGCGTCGTTAGATTTGTCTTAACTGCCAAATTCTTAATTAGGTGATGTTTGAAAAAGACAAATATGGCGGCTGTGAGATGTCAAAAATAAGAGGTGTGAATAGAAAGTTTTTTTTTTGAATACCGCTATATGGGTATTTCTTAAGGTATAACACGATTATAACTGTAATACTAAAAAGTCAAATAGCAACCATTCTTTTTTCAATTCTTAAGAATTTAAAAAAGAATGGTTGCTTTGACTTGGCAAAAGCTGTGATAAAAGTTAGTTGTTACATCGGCTACATTCTACAACCAACCACTAAGTTCATCGAGATTCTTTAATGTCTCCAACCGCATGATATTACAGATCTTGTTTGCATCCTCTTTGTGCAGGTGGGTTTTTTTTTTGTTCACATTTTTTAAGTACCTACCTACCTATGAAGCGCCTACATCTACGATCTGCAATAAGTCGTTTGTACCATATACGGTCTAAAGTAGGTACCATAAAACCTTAAATACAAAATATTTATGGTACACTAGAAATAACAAACAAGTATACCTAATGCAAGAGTAGGCGCTACTACTTACCTAACAATGAAATAAGTATTATCTGCGTAGCCAGATATTACGTTAAATCTGTCGCACTGGTCTATAATGATAAATAATAACAATGATCTCCTAACCTATATTGGTTACGGCGGCTAATCGCCTCAGGGAATCTGCACAATTGTGTGCGCAAACACAAGTGCACTCTCTATTCCCTCACTCTCATAATCATACACGACCCAATTGAGATTAAGGAGTTCTCCGAGGCACGGGGGAGTTCAACATTTTTCGAAAATAGGCATCTATCTATAGACCGACAGTAGTAACGTTACTAATGAGATCTTCATCAGCTCGATTGCCACTAAGTCAGAGACTTCCAAAATCACATCACACTTCACACTAATATTATAAAAGTGAAGGTTTGTGAGTATGTGAGTGTGTATGTTTGTTACTTCTTCACGTCTAAACGGCTGGAGCGATTTTAATAAAATTTGGTATGGAGTTAGCTGACACCCTGAATTAACACATAGGCTAATAAACCGCGGGTAACATCACGGAGCATAACTAGTATGATGATAATTACGTCACAATGCCTTGCTTTCAACAAATACAAATTTTTCGCGTTTTTCTTCCTTGTTGAGAGACACTCTAAACAATATATCATTGTGATGTCTACAAATGTTTGCACTTGGTTGAATTACACGAATATCAACTCACATTTATGAGTGCTCGCCTCTCGGCTCTCGACACGTGGAGTACCCACCTACTCACTAAGATGCGTTATTGTCTCAGAAGTGCCTACTTGTTTTTATTGGTTTTGGTTTAGCTATAAAAATTGGGAAAAATAAATGTACCTACTAGCGGATTTTGCACGAATTTTTATGCGTGTATAAATACATGTAAACCATCTGTGAGAAATTGCCTACATAATAGTGAAAACCTAATACAGATCAGTTGCATAGTTTAAAAGATATAAGTGTACATACAGCGGGAAACGTCTTTGTTTTGAATAGGTATATATTTTTTTTTATTGATAGACAAACATCGATATTGTGATATTTCAGTGTTTTATCTTAAATGAAATTTGCTACGAGTTTTTATAATTTACTAAAAACTAGCTATAAAAGCTTTTATTCAAGTTTTTAAATGAATGTTTGAGTACATACTTACCTACATGTACAAGTAGGCAGTAGGCATTGATTTAATTACAGAAGCGGCGGTAGCCTAATGGCTAAGGCATCGATCTCGCAATCGTGAGGTCGGGGTTTCGAATCCTTCCTATTATGCTACAGACGTGAACCCACTCCTAACACAAGTCAATAAGCTTCTGAAGGGATTAACAGGATTGCTAGTAATGTGGGACCACAATCCCACATTGTTAGATAACAAAAAGAAAATGCCTACATAACACTCCACGATGTAAACAAATGGCAAAATCAATAGCTAATGACATTGTTCCCTAAAAATAAACCTTCGATCCGAGGAGGAAGTGCCGGGTCTTCAGAAAAATATGATAACAAACCCTTTTAACTTTCCTCTCCCTGTTACATCGTTACTGATATCAGAAGCAACGATGTTATGATATTCAAAACATGAAACATTGTGGCTACTTAAGCGTGTGTTGTGTTTATAGACTTTGTTGGCAAACGTTTATTTTACCTACCAAAACATATTAATAATGTCGACATGTGGAATGTTGATTCGGCAATCATTGTACCGATAGTCGTCTCCGTTAATGGTTTGATTGCCAAAAGCCTCGACCAACACAACACCTTGAGAGGCTCGCGTTAGACGGTTAGATCAAGCGCTTGATGCAGAAGGCAGTACTTCTGGACACGGCTCGCATTCTGAGGAGGTTCCTTTCTCTGGGGCCGTAACCACCGGTCCTGGCTTGGTCCCTGTACCCGATGTCCGTGGGACACTATTTTTTTAAATTTTTAAATGTATTTTTTATATATATATGAATAAAACTAAATAAAGTGAATAATAATAATAACCATTTACTTCAGGCTACTAAGGCCCATATCATACCAATACATACATAAAAACCTTAATAAACTGATACATAATTTAAACTACAATTACACGAATACGTAACATTAAAACAATAAACTAATGCATAATTATTTTATAAATAAAATTAAACACTGGGATTGAGACAGCGGCGTCGTGTTTCGCTGCGTTGTCATGTAACCTTCCACGAAAACGTCGGTACACGACACCCTTCGGCCAGAAGTCCTCCTTCATAAAGATGGACAGATGTTCACTGGGAACTCGCACCATGAATGATTTGAAGTTGACGTCATGGCGCGACTCTTACTTCTCCACCCTCAAGGTCCACTTCGTCTTGATCCGGAGGTACTCCGCAAGTTCATATGCCTTTGTGGTGTGATGTAGACAAGACACATAAGTTGAGGGCTACTTAAATACCTGCGTAGATTATCTATGCAGGTATATACTTAATCATAGATACATCATCATTGGCCTATACCATTTTGATAAGATGATTAAAAAGCGTCACAAGAGCCTCAGCATTTTCGCTGGTAATACCCTATCCACGTACGCTGTATCGCCTGTGACGCGATTTAAGTTGCGCAAACATGCCCAGTAACTTCCCCCACCCTCTCGACCTTACTGATAGAACCCAGAGGAATGACTTGTCAATACGTGCGGCGACAGATCAGTTTCAGGACCTGACTCGTGTCTTACGGGAGGTACCGTACCAAGTTTTTTTTCGAGTTTCCCTTTCTTCGCAACATGTATTATTAGTCGCCTCTTACGACACCCTAAGGATGAAATGGGGTTATGACACATTGTATTCTTACTCTGTCACTTAGACAGTATGTATATATTGGTCTGACCCGTTACTGTGTTATTAGGTATCATGTGCCTAATCGATTGATGCCATTTTTTTTTAAATTTAACCACAAAAAAATCCTTATTTTTTTTCTTGATAGAAGTCCTATGGGAAAGCATGTGGAGGCGGAAAATATTGGTTTGATTGTAAATGTTGATAAAAAACTCTTGAAAATTTACACATTTCGACGAAATTGGGCACTTAAATTGTGAACTTTAATATTCAATAATAAAATAATTTTAAAGGATATATATATATATATATATATATCCTTATATATATATATATATATATATATATATATATATATTTGGCATTGTTAACAGAATATAACCCTTTTCGGGTCGGACAGGGATTACTTAAATGATAATTTTTATTTTTGACTTTTTTGATTATTAAAAAAAGATAACTAGCTAAGTGGGATTGTCGTCCCACATTACTAGCAATCCTGTTAACCCCTCCAGCTAAGCTCTATGGCTTGTGTTAGGAGTGGGTTACGTTAGAACCCACGACCTCACGATTGCGAGACCGATGCCTTAGCCATTAGCCTACCGCTTATCTTCTTTTATAGACAATTAATAATAATAATAATATCTTGGGATAACTCACACAACGCTATCTGATCCCAAACTAAGCAGGGCTTGTACTATGGCAACCAGACAACTGATAAATATACTTATATAATTATAAATACATAAATATTATAGATAAATAACACCCAGACACAGAATAAACCATCGTGCTCATCACACAAAGTTTTATTCTGGGTGGGGGATCGAACCCACGACCTCTTGCCGTCGGATACATCCCCACCGCGCCACAGAGGCAGTCAAATATCACCATAATACACGAATATTACCTACTTACTATTTACACTCCTCAAAACAGAGCGTTTAAATGAAAAATACTTAAATACATCGAGTAGAGCCGATTTTAATGTTGCGGCAACGCGCCTTTGTGTGTCGGCCCTAAACTAAACGTTCAGGCGCCGCATTCAGAAGATGAAGAATAAAAGACTTCGTTGGTGCTTACCGTGTGGTGCTGTAAAGCTGAATTTTTGGTATGTTATTTAGACCCCTCAGGGGAGTGAGAAACTACATTTTGCAATATGCAAAAAACAGTATAGTTTATGACTTTTCCAGTTTTTGCCAGTTCCATTCAACAACTTTGAGTTTTTTGACATTAAATCATTTTGAAGTTATATTAAATTTGAGACAATTTAAGCCCACCAACAACTCTGTTAATGTTTTCTCATAATTCTTTTAAAGAATATTATTTATGTTTTAACTCAACATCAACACAACCGCTCACGCCAAGAGAAAAATTGTGAGATTTAGCGCATTAACTTTTATTCAGGCGAAAAACTGGTTCAGTAAACGTTCGAGTTCTCTTGAAAACGTATTAAAAAAAAGTTGGGCTTTGAGTTGATCTTGAGTGGTCTTTCATTTCATGTCCGAGAGGCTCCATCGATGTAGGTACTGGCGTCTCGTCCGTACAAGGGTTACCTTCTGTACTTTTGGCACAAAATCTATACTTGTGCCTTCACTTTCAAACCTTTGAACCGTGGCAATATTCACGCACAAAGTGGTAAGTGCATAAATAATAAAAATAAAAACTCTTTATTCACAAAGGAAGCAAAATACTACACTTGTGAAAAGTCGATTCTACATTTACATGTAATGCCTGTTCGCAAACAATAGGTAAATCCGGAGAAAAGAACAGGCAATAAAAACTCGCGGCCACTCTTTTTAAATTGCCAATGTATACAATGTTTCTTTGTATACAAACTGTATATGCAGGTAAGGTGCTGTCACCATTAGGTTAAGATTAATTATATTTCGAAACTTAATCGCGTGAGTTATTTAAAGGTACGAACCTTTTATTTACCCGACGTTTCGATCGAATTGTACCGATCGTGGTCACGGATCGACTAGTGTACGGGTCTCAAAATATATCTAATATGTATAAAAATCGCGAAAGTTTAAAAACAATAACCTTAAACGATATTAAAATTCTATCATAATAAACTAGAAGCATGGAAAAAACTTACATTGATTGTAGGTTTCTGGTCAAAAGCTGAGCATTTGAAACTCTGTAGCGTTATGACTCTAAAAGATTATAAATAGGTGGGGACGGGGCATTTTATAACGAGTTTCAACTCCGAACCTATGTCCCTATGTGAACAGGCAAAACTTAATAATGTAATTAATGATGGGAGCATAAAATGAGCCCCGTTCATTAGGGATTTGGGAATTTAAGTACGTATTACCTATTAGCTTCAAGGGTCACCGTATAAATTCTTCGTTTTACGAGTCGGCGTGTGAATTAGGGACAGTTACGAGTCTTAATAATACTTTACGATAGGTGTTCAAAAATACTGAATGATAAAAGTACTGTTAATTCATCCTGTGATATTTTTAATTGTTCTCGTACCTACCTACTCACTAGATATAGTTTTCCACTGTCTGTATCTTATCTTATAACTTTAGCTTATATTAGCTGTGCACTGCGGTTTTACCCGCGGTTTATTAGCCTATGCGTTAAACTCCAAGGTGTCAGCTAACTCCATACTAAATTTTATTAAAATTGTTCCAGCCGTTTAGATGTGAAGAAGTAACATCATTCACACACTCACAAACTTTCGCTTTTATATTAGGTATTAGTGTGATACCTATATATACATAATCTGAATCTCGGCAACAGCTCCAGCGATTTTCATGACATTTTGTAGATATGCAGGGGGGTTTCGGGGGCGATAAATCGATCTAGCTAGGTTTCATTTTTGGAAAACGTCGTTAAAAAAAACCGAGCTAAGTTCGGTCATCTAAAAACTATCCTGTATCCTTTCCCGGCCTTCAAACTGTCTCCAAACCAAATTTCATCTAAATCGGTTCAGCGGGTTAAGCGTGATAATAACGTAATAGACAGATAAATAGAGAACATGTTGTAGCTATGTCAACAAAATGTTTCAATCGAGTTTGACATTTTATTCCTGTCTTTCTTTTGAGAAAATGACAATAGATAAGTAAGTAGGTACAGTAACACTGGTCCACCTGTAGATCTGGTACCAGGTCTGAATAACCGGATCGTATTTCCTTTGTGAGAACTCAAATTTCCACTTTTAGTTTCATGTAGGTATTCATATTAAAAGTGATTTCTATCTATACTTTTAAAGGTACTTAATATTATAAAGCTGAAGAGTTTGTTTGTTTGAACGCAATAATCTTAGGAACTACTGATCCGAATTGTTTTCTTTACTGTTGGATAGCCAATTAAACACATTGTTATATAGCCTAAAAACTTTCTCCATAGAGAAAGTTTTTAGGCTATATAACATTACGCTACGACCAATAGAAGCGAAGCAGCAATGAAAAATATTGTAAAAACGAGGAAAAAGAACGCAAACGAAGTTGCGCGGGTCAGCTAGTCTAGGCTAATAGTATATAGTTGGAATGTTTTTTTTTTTGAAAGCGATAACCTCAGAAACTACTGCTTTGGATTCAAAAAATGTTTTAGTGTTATATAGTTCGCAATAGGGTAGATGTCTGTCAAGTCAAATCAGTGTACCTTTAAGAAATACAAAACAATGACGTCATTCTTTTGTATGGCTAAATCATGTAGTTTTAATGTTTGTTTTGGTATTTATAAATTCATGACAACGTAAAATTATTAAATTATTTTCCAGAATATTTTTGCTAATGCTATTTCCTTTATAGTGTAAAATAATTTATTGTTATTGTTGTCATCTACTCAATTATCATTGGCTAGCTGTCCCGCGCAACTTCGTATGTGTAAATTTCCCCGATTTTGCAACATTTTTTATTGTTGCTCCGCTCCTATTGTCGCAGCGTGATGTTATATAGCCTAAAGCCTTCCTCTATAAATGGACTATCCAACAGAAAAAGATTTTTTTAAATCGGACCAGTAGTTCCTGAGATTAGCGCGTTTAAACAAACAAACTCTTCCGCTTTATATTAGTATAGATGTTTCATGTGAGATGTTCGATCCCTCAACTCACTACCACAGTATCTAATAAATTAAGCTTCATTTTTTATAAAATAAATCTGGTACATTTAGGAGACGAGCAGGCGGTGCGCCGATTGCCTGACCTCTCTTTCCCGGCCTTTCGTGATGGATCACTCTTTGCATTATGACACGCTTCTCATAAAAACTTTGACAGAAAATAGTAGGTAGCAAAAAGTAGCTTATAGTTTCGGGCCCACTTTGCTCGTAGCATAATATCTTAAACTCGCGGCTTCTCCCGTGTTGAAGTAATTTTTATAGGCATTTCTTGCCAATTAATTTACAAATACAGTCATTGCGTGTTTAAAAGATAGAAAAATTTGAAGTCCAGACTATCTGGACTATGTTACTAGAGCTCAATTTTTTCTTTCCCTTGATGAGCATCAAGGAAAAAAAATGTGTGGCAAAAATCTGGGCCTGGACTTAAAATTTTTCTATCTTTTAAAAATGCAATTATTGTATTTTTAAAGTAATTGGCAAGAACATAGTCCAGATAGGTGGTTCGATTCCGACCCCGGTTTGGCTACGGAAGTCTCGGGTTCGATTCCTGGGTCTGGACTTCAAATTTTTCTACCTTTCAAAAATGCAAATTATTGTATTTCTCCCGTGTTATTTTCGTTAACCTAAGAGGTTGGTTTCATGAAATCCAAAAATTGTATTCAGCTGTTAATAAGAGTTCTTACTTTTCGGTACATTGAATAGTATTCTGTGTATGTAGGTAGGTAGGGGCTATTAGTTTATTTAATTAATAGGTATTGTCTTGTCTACATGGTCTAAAATAATCACTGTCCGACCCGAAAAGGGTATGTGGGTATTCTCGTGAATTATTAGTATTAAAGAAAAACGGATATTTTTTTTCTATTTTTTTTTGCATTGTTTTCGCTAAAAATAGAAAAAAAATCCGTATTTTTTTTTAAATTGAATATCTAACTTATATCGTGAATTTTATTCACAATTTGGTTAAAATGTGTAAATTTTTAAGATTTGTTATCAACATTGTTTGCATAAAGCCTCTTTACAATCAAAACAATCTTTTCCGCCTCCACATGTTTCCCCATATAGGTAACATCTATCAAGAAAAAAAAAAATGTTTTCATCAATAAATTTAAAATAAATGGCATAAATCGAATGGGAACACGATACCTAACAACACATTTACGGGTTGAACAGGGATTAAATGTACATACTGTATAACTATTAATACTTTATTAGTATCTATCTATTTGTAAAATTATAAATCTACTGTCATTCTAGGATTAAGTTAAGGTCATTGGAAGAAAATAGCATCTAAAATACAGGCTCGGCCTAGTTTGGATGCTAGTATTAATTACTATAGATCTTACATTATTCTGTACTAAATTATATTTAACGTGAAACGTTATTTTAAAGTGCTAATGACTAAAACACTGGATGTAACTACTCGCAACATGTAAGTGATTTGTGTGTGAATCAAGTTTATTATTATTATTATTATTTAAAACATGACCTATCAAATTTTGTTATAGATACCTCTAACATGTCTATCATATGATGGCAGACTCCTATTACTCACATAAATTAATGATATCGAAAAGCATTAATAGGACTTGTAAATAAGCTTTCACGGTATTCGCTCCATTGCTCTTAGAACGAATTAGATACTAATAAATTACTCGGCATCACATTAATATTCCAAATTACAAACAAGAGTGCTACGTTATCTTATATGTAGGTATGTACATATATGTCGCTATATGTAGATATCTATGTTGTTTACGACGGGCCATAGAACATTGGATGTCAACAAGGAAGGGAATTGTTTTTAAACTTTTGCGATGTTTACACATATTAGAATACTAGCTGTGCCCCGCGGTGTTACCCGCGGTTTTTAGCCTATATGTTAATCCAGGGTGTCCGCTAACTCCATACCAAATTTTATTAAAATCGCTCCAGCCGTTTACACTTGAAGAATACACTACACACTCACATACTCACAAACTTTCGCCGTTATAATATGATATTTTTTGAAACCACACTAATCACAGTGTGATTTCAAAAATTATCAAAATTATCAAAATCAGGCGGGGGTAGTTGAAAAACCCCGCGCCTCACGGAGACATCGCTAAGCTGCCATCAGTCGACCCGTGACCACGATCGGCAATTCGATCGAAACGTCGGGTAAATAAAAGGTTTTAACGCGATTAAGTTCTGGATAATTCATACTAATATTATAAAGCTGAAGAGTTTCTTTGTTTGAACGCGGTAATCTCAGGAACTACTGGTCCAAATTGAAAAAATCTTTTTTTGTTGAGTAGCCCATTTATTGAAGATCTTTGGATATATATGTATCTTCCTATCTTTGGATTTGTGAAATCGTTAAAAAATTTGCTAGAAAAAAAAGTACCTACCTATTCAATTTTCTATACTAGATATTTGACAATATTTATTATTTTAAAGTCTGAGGTTATGACAAAGTATAAACTGCATCGTATGCATCGCAAGACTATTGGTTGGTATGCAATTATAATGGGGTCAAAATGACATTCACACCATTAAGACAGCAGTCTATAAAATTTCACCATGTGTAGAAATCGCGAAATTTTATCAGCACTTATTGTGGTGCCTTTTTTTCTAGAGAAACGCAATTTCTTATCATGTTTAAACTCCACTAAATATACTCTAAAAACAATCTTATCATATAACTAAAATAGCTTGTATCTAACGATGATATCAGATATCAATGCATGTTTTTACATGATCATACTAGTCATTCCGTGGCCAAAATGGCAAAACGGAACCCTTAAAGTTTCGCCATGTCCGTCCGTCCGTCCGCAGCTTTGCTCAAAGACTGTTAGTGAGACATATTACTTACGCCGACAATGTGAAAAAATAAAATCTAAAAAAACATCTTTTTAAATAAAAATAAATAAAATAAAAACTTATTTATTCGTTGAGATACACATAATATCGCACACTACATAATAATTAAGGTACAGTACAAGAATATACCAATAGGCAGGTAGATAGGTAACAAAACAAACACACATACATATTTTCAGGTTACACTGAGTTACACATACAGACACAAGTGAGGTCGGGTAGGTTTAGGTACCTACCAACTTCTACCTACCAACTTTACATAGGTAACCCTTATAGGTACAATCGGCCCACTTGATGCTCGACCACCTGAAAATATTTTGCTATGAGCGGTTCACAACGGTTCGGTCACACACACAAACGCAAAAACCACTCCCACATTTTACTTTCAACCAATTAGGACGGGGCTAAGGTCCACACCTTAACCAACGGGAACATAAAACATTTTTGTTAACTTAGTTGCAATTTGCATTTCCTTGTATGATGACGCGCGCATGTTTACTCTATTTTGCTCACGACTTGTTCTGTTTACGGATTCCGATTGCCACTTCGTTGACTACTGATAGAACTCTCGTTGACTTGTGGTGTGAATTAGTGGACAGTTTCTTCTTCATCTGTTTACCTACGGTGGCTGTGTTTTACTGAACTGTTGGATGCTTTCTTGCTGACCTCAGTGAGTTTTCACAATTAACCGAAATTTAAACCGTGAATAAAATTTTGGATCTTCATGGCCAAGGATTTAAACCTTTACCAATGTTACGGTAAGTCAAATTCAAATTACTCGTATATTTTATTACAATAATTATAAATTATGTTTAACAATAGAATTGGCTATTGGTTAAAAAGTAATTGAGGGAGACCAAATAATAATATAATCAATATTTCCGAAGACGATGGTTAATTTCATAGCTAAGGTTTGTTTCGTTGTTATAATATAATAATATTCTCAATGATGATGGCAGACATTAGGGTTAGTTATTTCATCAATCGCAGTTATTTATTCCTAATATTTTAAGTATATAAAACTTATTATTTGAATTTTACGAAATGTATTTATTTCGTATATAATTTAAAAAAAAACAATAACTATTAAATGGTTTTTGTTAATAACGTTGCAATGGGTGAGAAAGATTTAAGTGCATAATTTATTAAACATTTATGTAAATATATTCAAATATAACGATGATTGTCGAAAAATCATTCTACTAATTTACTACCGAAATGATAAGAAAATAAGTAATTTTATTTAAAAATATATATTTAAATATTTTATTATCATACATAGGTTTAGAACTACTTATGATTATTCAACAAATAAATAATAATAAAAATGATTTATTATAAATTCATAAACCGTTAATGTCTTTTTCATAAATCAATGTAAAGTAAAAGTTCATTTATATTTTTTGATGTCCAATAATATTTACATTTAGTTTACTTTAAACGTGGCGTTCTGAGTCACTTGCTAATTCATATATTTTTTAAAGGTGAACTTCTTGGAACTAGACTTTCACTCGGTAAATTAATCTGAAATATATTAACGAAACGTAGTACTAATCGGAACAAAAACTATTTTGTAGAACGAGTGGCAACATATAAAAGGCTGTCTCTACTGATATGTGAAGAGTAGGAATTTCGTGCTTTTATACACTTATATATTTTTTCTATGATTTATAAGTATTGAAAATCCTCATTCTTACTTTTGACAAAATAATTTGTTTTCTTTCCCACGTTTTAGTAAATTTTAGGCATCATAAAACGTAGGTATATTGTGTTGATAAAACAATACATTTATGATCCCCATAGTAAAAGTTGTAAAACTGAGAATCCTTTAATCGATTATCGTCTTTAAATCGTTACACAAGAACTGAAAATACCTAGTTTGCATGCAATAAGTTTTTGCTTTCCCACGGTTCGGTAATTCCAGGTGCCATAAATATATTTGCCGAAAAAATAGGTTCATGATACCTACGCACAGTAGATGTCCTAAAACTGGAAACGCTTATGGCAATTATCATCTTTAAAATCAATCGAATAGGATTGATAATAGTTTGCATGCGAATTTGTTTTCGCAAATGGTAGCTTCTCATAATAAAGCATATTCTATTTTCAATCATATTTCAACTGTTTAAGAACTATTATCTAATTTTATCAGTAACAACTCGTTCATTGTCTGTTGATTTGTAAAGAAATAATATTAAGTATAATGAAATAACACATTTTTAAAAATGTGCTTGACTTACTGTTCTATTCATTCAAACTTTTAATGAATAGGTATCGAAGATCTTTTATACATTTATTTTAACTTGTTATTTTTTTTCAGAGAGCTTACAGCGTGACGTTGGATAAAGCGGGATGCTGAGGAGGACTCTTTTAACGTCGGATCGCGTAACGAAAATGGTTAGCACATACGAAGTGCAGCCATTTACCAAGACGTCGACGTTCGCTAGACTATTTGACTGCGGCATGCAGGCTATAAGAAATGTGTGCATTATTCCGCTACAAAAATTAGGCCAGGACCTAGAAGAAGCAGGAGTGCGTTTCGCTCGAGAGAACAGAGGTTATGATTTATCACACGCTAAATTTTCAGACGATTTTTATAAATAAATACTAGATACAAGCCCAGAAATGTGAATCTGGAAGTGTGAATGTGAGGACGAATTATTGTTAATATGTGGGGGTAGATGAGTGCTGATGTTCCAGGAGAGTTAATATTTATTGACGGAAGAGCCAATAGATTGTATTGAAATTAAATGTTTGTAATTATTTTAAAATGTATTCTAAATTAAACTTATTGGTTATTTTACTGTAATAAATATAAGCTAGCATCTGAGATAATACATTAATTCATACATTGTTACTTAATTTGAAAAAGACGACTCCCGCAGTCGTGGGTACAAGCCCTGTGTCGCGGGGGACTTAATAAACATACAAGTCACGGACACAAAGTACACCCAGACTCGGAATAACAATTTGTGGATTACACAAATTGGTGTCCCGTGTGGGAATCGAACCCACGACCTCGTGCGTAGCAGTCGGATACACTACCAACGCGCCACAGAGGCAGTAAATTTAAAAATTTAATGAAACTGACTATTTTCACTAACTAAGACGTTATTACTATAATATTTATTGATAAAGTAATTGGTAATTAAGCACTTTGATGACTATAGCATGGTAAAATAATAATTTAATATTAAAAATATATCGTTATTGTTTTAGTTTGCATACCTCATCCACAATTTAAAGTATAATTAAGTATTAAATGTGTAATGGAATTGTTTGACTGATCCATAAAATTAATAAAACAATTTACTCGTTTCCTTATTTCTTGCCCTCATTCCAGGTAATACATTTATTTCTATTAAAATAATTAGTGGTTAAAAATTAAATATAACTTGCTGAATTAAAACCATACATACTATTAATATTAAAGAGTTAAAGTTGTATGTAGAGGTTAACCCTGAAACTACTAGCCCGATTTAAATTTTAAATTTCAAATATCTTTATTTCGTTAAATCAATCCAATGATTATTTGAAATTAAATTTAGATAAAATACGAAAGAAAAATATAAACTTAAGGATAAAAAACGATAAGGACGGGCAGCAGCGTCTTCTGCGTACTTAAAGCCTTACTGCGATCGCCAACCCGCTCGCCAAGCGTGGCGATTATGGCAATTACCCCCAGGATCTACATACCAGTAGGTTCTACTGGGGAGACCCGTGCCCAGCAGTGGGCGATCATATGGGTTGATATGATGATGATGATGACTTATAACAGAGAACTTACAAAATAATATAGATTTTAAAACAGGTGAAGGATGTAGGATTCTTATCACTCGAATCAAGATATACGCGAGCGAAGTCACTGGGAACAACTATATATAGCATACTAGCTGTCTGAAGCAGACGAAGACCAGCAAACTCCGTCAGCTTAAATTTTCCTCGTTTTTCAACATTTTACATTGCTGCTCTGCTCCTATTGATTGTAGCGTGATGTTATATAGCCTATAGCCTTCCTCGATAAATAGGCTATCCAACAGTAAAATATTTTTTCAATTTGACCCAATAGTTCCCGAGATTATCGCGTTCAAACATACAAACAAACTCTCAAAAAATATAAGTATAGATTAATCATAGAACTCATAGTTGCATCAAATTACCTCTTAAATACTTACGTGGGCCAAGCCAAAATGAAGACGTAAAAAACTTAAATATTTGAAAAATATTTATGATCGTTTTGTAACATATTTGTTACAAAACGATCATTTCGCATTATTGAAACATATATTACTAGCTTAAGCCCGCGGCTCCGCCCGCGTGGATGTCGGTTATCGTGATCAAAACTATCCTATGTCCTTCCCAGGGACTCAAACTATCTCTATACCAAATTTCATCTAAATCGGTATAGCTGTTTGAGCGTGAAAGCCTAACACACAGCCAGACAGACAGAGTTACTTTCGCATTTATAATATTAGTATAGATATGTATCAAAAATGCAAAATAATTTTACAAAAATTAAATTAAATAATTTCGATAATCCTACTTAACAGAATCATACTAAAACATACGCACAATATAAAACATCGAAAATAGGTTCTAGTTCATAAATTACAGGCACTATTTTTAAACCCCTCTACTAACTCATATTTTTTGAAAACATAGATTAAAAATCAAAACGTAATTCATAAAGATATTAAAAAGCTAACAGTTTCCCGTACCTCCGTCCACAATTCCACATGTATAATAGTATTGAGGCAAAATATACTATATTCCTCTCCAAGCTTTAAACTACCTCTTTACAATTTCAACAACACAAACGAATAAATATATAAATAAACTATTTATAATATTAATGTAGATTTGTATGTATTACAATAAAATAATTCATTGCTATTTCGCGCAACTGCAAAAAGCGCGCTTACAACAAAAGTCACAATCCTTTATTAGTATGTATTTACAACTGTCTAATCGGCTCGAAATATGCACAACAACAACGCAACGCACTAAAAAAAACAAGGACCCCGCCTCCTTGCATCCGATAAGGCGCAGATGTGCCTGTGTGAGTGCGCTTACGTAGAGAGCGAACGTTTCTCGCAAGCCATTATAGCCATAAGAGTGTACGACCGCCGAGTAGGCCGATTGTACCTATGTAAAGTTGGGATGTGATTTTTATGCTTACCTACCCCATCGTGTGGGGTATCATTAAATAGATATTTTAAAAACGTTAAGGGGTTGTAAAGACCATTTTTAGATTAGAGAGCCGTTTGTGAAATATTAAGCGTTAAAATGCAAATTTTTGTTAGAGTCAAGTGTCGTCCAATGCTGATGTTGGCTGTATGAAAAAAATCACGGTAGTAGTATTTATAGTGAATTTAAGAGGAAAAATAATTACAGCTAAGTAAGCTTTACAAGTTTACGAGTAACAGCTGATCAAATGAGAAGTAACAAAATTTTGGAACAAATTCCATCGAAAATTATTATAGTACCTAGGTATCATTGTAAGTATAAAACGAAAACCACAGAAAACCCACTTCTGAAGCCGTATTATTCGGATAGGGGGGAAAGGGGCTACGGAACCCTACTTTTTTTGTGGTTCGACATGCACTGGCCCAGTTTTATTATTGTTAAAGCAATCTGAAAAAAAAAATTAAGGTAATTAATGGTAAAATACGCATCGAAATAAGTTGCCTGATTTAAGAGTTGCTTGATCTGGGGGTCAATTCAAGTATTTAAAATAGTGCAGTTGCAGTTAAGTTTCGATTTAAACGGCCATTTTTGTATTCTTGTAACTTTGGGATTGATCATAAATACGCTTGCGTCAAGCATGCGTCTTGAGAGCGCAATAACGACATTCTAGTACGATCCGCAAGCGTTTTTGAGATCGATCCCAAAGTTACAAGAATACGAAAATGGCCGTTTAAATCGAAATTTAACTGCAACTGAACTGCAACTGCACTGCTTTAAATACGTGAATTGGCCTCTTGATCTATTGATTTTATTTTGATAGTCAATCTATACTATTATTATAAAGCTGAAGAGTTAGTTTCTTTGTTTGAACGCGGTAATCTCAGGAACTACTGATCCGAATTGAAAAATTACTTCACTGTTGGATAGCCCATTTATCGAGGAAGGCTATATAATATCACGCTACCATCACGCTACAACCAATAGGAGCGGAGCAGCAATGAAAAATATTGCAAAAACCTGGAAAATTTACGCAGACGAAGTTGCAAGTCACATATAGATGTCGTCCGTACGAAAGGAACTAAACCTATCAAAGTGAGCTTTAGGTAAACGCATGAAGCTGCGTCATAAATCCTAAGTAAATAATAAAAGTTTGTATAAACGATTGGGTGATATATTTTCCTGGCTGCTACGTCTATAAGCCCAGCCACAACCCATTAATTCCACCATTTTGGGAAGTAAATCATCTCAGTTTATTACCAACATTTACGGTCAATTTTCTTTTCACTTCGTACTTTATTTGTTTATTAAACGCAGCATGCCCCGTGGTTGAAAAAAGGGATTAAATTTCACCCCATTTTCCGCTAAGTCTCACATTTGATTGGTTTGCGTCATCCCCCTTTCTGCTTTTGCTAATGGATTTTGATATAATTTAAATAGCTGGAAAAGTCTTTTAGGTGAGTACCACAAAAAATAGAATAATAGTAATATCTTGGGATAACTCACACAACGCTATCTGATCCCAAATTAAGCAGAGCTTGTACTATGGAAACCAGACAACTGATAAACATACTTATATATTTCTAAATACATACATATCACACTAATATTATAAAGGCGAAAGTATGTGAGTGTGTACATGTTTGTTACTACTTCACGTCTAAACGGCTGAAGCGATTTTAATAAAATTTGAGATGGAGTTAGCTGACACCCTGGATTAACACAATCAATCATAGTTTTTTTTACCTTTTTGGGAGAAAAATATCTACCGGTGGTAGATTATGTTGATAAATTTCGCGGTTTGGGCACATTATAAAATTATACAACCTTATTCTTAGTATAGTGCAAACCTGAAAGTAGTGTTGCTCAAAATCAGACAAGAATACAAATACATTGGGGTAGTTTTTGTACCATGTTATATTTTTCAATTCATTAAATAATCAATCATTATTTTTAATTCATTAATGTGAATTAAAAAACATGTTTACAGTGTGATGTAAAATGTGATCATCACTTATTTCATTAATAACCATGGATTATTTTATTTATTTATTTATTAACTTTATGCACAAAAATATTGTACAAAGGCGGACTTAATGCTGAAAGCATTCTCTACCAGATTACGTGCTACAGAACGCAATGAGCACGATAGTGCGAAGAACACGCGACAACTTGAATGGCTTACAATTCTGCAAGTTTTCAATATTTTTAATTTTATAATTTATACCTTTTAACCTACTACTAACTTCAATTTTGTACGCCAATCTCTGGCAGAATATAGTGAATCTTTATAACACTAACAAAAACTGTACTGTACCTATGTTCACAAATAAAGTTGATTGATTGATTGATTGATTGATCATTATCTTTTCTGTATGTGATTTCTTGAAGTAAATCTTGTTGGGGTGTCTGAGCTTTGCAGTATACCAAAAATAACCTTGTATAGGTATACTACGGGTTTAAATCGACGTTTCGACCGTATTGCAATATAGTGTGGCCATTAGTGCTGTGCACTCCCTGAGGTATGCACGGCGAGGTGGGGGGCGAAGAAAAAAGTGCATGAGTTCACATGAGGTCGATACATGTCGGACAGATCTTACGATATCAGTTTGCATTTCTAAGGCAAGACTTGTGGCGGGACGTTGCGTTGGTCGGAGGCTATCTATCTGTAATATATACTTACTTTGTTGATTAAAATGTAACCCAAATATACTCATATTTTATTAAAAATATGCAGGTGATAAATAAGAATTGAAAGTTATAATTCACAACAGGACTTGTTTTATTAAACATTTTTTATATTTACAAACAATTATATATTCTAACGAAAGTTATTCTGACATAGATTCTGTTTCAACTTCATCTTCCATTTCGTCATCATCTTCATCTTCCTCTTCGCCACCGGAACTTGAATCAGAGTCTTGCAAATTTATTATGAATGAATCGATAACATTATCGAACCTACTATCGCGACTCCAGTAATCATTTTCATTTTTCTGGACATGATCGTCGCATTTCTGCCATTTTTCCGCCGTGAATTCCGAAAACAATTTATCCAATAAGATTATCTTTTCGTCTAGAGAAGAATTAATATAGTTTTGGGCTATGTTGTTTTTAATATCAGCCCAGACCAACTCGATTGGATTTAAATCTGGATGGTACGGAGGTAAACGCAGAACAGTGTGTCCACTGGCTTTCAGGAGTTCGTCAATTCTATACACGGGTTCTTTTTGTGTATTTTTGATAAGAAGTAGCAGTTGAGCCTTTGACATGGTTCCTGAAAATTCTACATTATGGCGTAGCAACCAGTTCTGCATTTCACTTTTGAGGCTTGATATAGTTGGTTTCTTCTCAATCTGAACGCTGTGGTAAGACGCGTTGTCCATTACAACCACAGAATTCGGCAGCAACTTATCTTTTAACTTTTCATCTACCCACTTATAAAAAGTAGGTCCGCTCATATCTCCATGATAGTCACCGGTTCTAGCATCGGATTTGAATATAGTCAATGTATCATCCACTAAGCCATTTCGACACCCAGCGTGGAGTATTACTAGTCGCCGTCCTTTCCCAATATCAGCATGAATACCGGGTTCTGACGATGATTGCCAACATTTGCTGGCATGGTGACTGGCGTTGATGTATGTTTCATCAAGAAAATATATGTTTCGGTTTTCCGTTCTGTAATTTCTGATTTGTGTAAGATATTTTTTCCGCCACACTGTAATATTAGGCTGCTCTATAAGGAGATGTCTCTTTGATTTGCATTTTTTGTAACGGTAGCCCATTTTGTGTAAAAGCTGTCTTAAATATTCCCGTCCACAATTCAATATGCCATCCTGTCTCAAACTTGATAGTAACTTACGGACACTTGGTATTTTTTTTTCAACTTCGTAAAACTGATGAATTTTTCTTCTGATAACTCCAAGGTCAAAATCATCCACAACGTGTTTTTTCTTTAGAACTTTTGGTTTTTTTGGCGATTGAAATTTTAATTGGCTTGAATTTTCAATTGATAAATAGCCCGCAGAAATCACATTATGTACGGTTCTTTTGCTGTATCCCGTAGCCTCCGCAACGATTTTAGCAATATTCACGTCATTTTTAAATTCAAAGCTTTCTTTGTCTGCTTTTCTTTTCTTAAAATATTCAGCCACCTTAAAAATGACAGTCTTCATATCACGAGATAACGCACGACCCATCTTTGAATATTTATCTCGTGTGCGTCTGACATAGACAGTCCGATACAAATAACACTACCTGCCGTCACAAGCGTTGACGGCGCACTGACAGCGCAGCAGCCGATTCTAACCCCCCCGTCTCACCGCGCGCATACCTCAGGGAGTGCACAGCACTAATGGTCATACTATAGCTGTAGTCACGGGAAGACCGAGTCTATTTGCCTTAAAATATTCATGCGGTAGTAGTATACATAGTCTTAAAAAACACCGTAATAATGCTGCTTCAGGTATACTTTATACTAGTATCAAGGTCAAGATATTATACATCGCACTGACCTATCTACAGTATACTAATATATAATTAGGGTAACCCAGCAATTGCGTTCACGAGCCCGATCTACCTTCGCACACTAAACATCAAACTCTGAATTATAGTTTACTAGCTTTCGCCCGCGGCTCCGCCCGCATGGATGTCGGTTATCGCGATAAAAACTATCCTATGTCCTTCCTCGGGACTCAAACTATCTCCATACAAAATTTCATCTAAATCGGTTCAGCTGTTTGAGCGTGAAAGCGTAACAGACAGACAGACAGACAGACAGATAGAGTTACTTTCACATTTATAATATTAGTATGGATTAAAAAGATTCAGAAATCATTATTAAAATATATATATTACGGGTCTTAATCGCGTGAATAATTTAAGATAAAATACCTTGTTTATTGCCCGACGTTTCGACCGTATTGCAACGGCCGTGGTCACGGGAAGACATATATTTTAATAATGTGTACAAATCGCGAAAGTTTATCAACATTTATTCAGAAATCAGTTACTATCCTTACTTTAAGAATGACCCATACGCTTTTGTATAAACATCTCTAGCTAACTTATTAATATACGGGTACACAAAATCTAAATTCATTACAGGAACCACAAATAAATCACTATAGATTTTAGTAATACCAACCATTCACTGTTCTGTTTCTCAATACAGTGCCAACCATCCCTTAGTCCCTCTACTTGATATTCACGACGTGGTGGCCGTCACAATTACTCACCAATGAGACATTTAAATGCAAAGAGCAAAGACTGGCGACCCCATGACCCGTAGACGTGTGTCTACTAAAGCTATAAAGCTTCAGTAGGCACACGTACTGTTTTCAACGTCAGTCAATAATGACTGACGTAAACAGAACCACAGTCGAATAACTCATACAGTCGTACGACGAAGTCATCTAGACGGTAGTATGGTCTCTAACCGACCAATCTCATCAGATATGAGCCAAAAAAGAAAAAACTATAATATTTGGCCAGCGACATCAAACATCAGGTTACAAATTCGTGTAATAGTTTTTAGGGTTCCGTAGCCAAAATAATAAAACGGAACCCTTATAGTTTCGCCAGGACCGTCCGCAGCTTTGTATAGAGAATGTTTGTGCTACAAGGCTGTAATTTTGCATGAACACATAAGTATATTAGTTACGCCGACAAAGTGAAAGAATAAAATCTTGAAAAACATTTTTTTAGGGTGTATCATTAGATAGGTCTTTAAAAACCATTTGGAAGTTTAGAAAACATTTTTAGATTTAGGGATCCGTTAGTGAAATATTAAGCTGTAAAGTGCAAGATTTTCGAGTCAAGTGTTCCCCAATTACCACTTCAATGGTTAAAGTTGGGTATGTGAAAAAATTCACGGTAGTAGTATATATAGTGAAATCAAAAGAAAGACTATGACAGCCAAGTAAGTTCTACAAGTTTGCGAGTAACAGCAGATCAAATGAGAAGTAACAAAATTCGAACAAATTCCATTAAAAACGCACGCAAAATAATGTATTTATTTACACACACTTACATAAAGTAACGAAGGTCTATAAAAATACCATAATAGATAAACCCTCTCAGGAGATATTATTGTTTGCGCATTTCTATTTTCTAAGTTTCATATTTCCATGTGACGGAAATCTAACACGATCAGAGACAGATTAGATGTAAAACCGACCAAAAAAGAGACTTAACGTGCTCTCCGATGCACGGAAAGGAGTGGTAATGTTACCTAACCCACCAGTAGTCACCACTGAATCAAGTAGGTACCCCAACACAGATCCTATATCCAAGTATCAGTGATCGCGGTCTGTAAGCATTGATGACTAAATCTGCGGTGAAAAACATTATGCATTTCTTATATAAATAAAATGCTTCAAACGTAAGCGGCAGTAAATACTAAACTCATAATATTATTTCGATTTCTATCATCTGAGTAAAAGTTCATTTCCGTGCATCGCAGCCGATCGCGAGTCGCGCGCGGCTTACGACAAGCGACTGACGCGCGCGGCCGATGCGACAATACTCAGAATATGAGAATGTACGGCGCCATTTCCGAGGTCTGCGACAGATGCGCGCGGCCGACGACTGTCGTAGGCTGCGCGCGCACTCTGATTATTGTCGCATAGCCGCGCGCGTCAATCGCTAATCGTAAGCAGCGCGCGACTCGCGATTGGCCGCAGATGCACGGAAATGAACCTTTAGGCCTCATTTACGCAGACGCGGAGCATCGCGCGTGGCGTTGGGCGGAGCGGCCCGCACTGAATTCAAACATATGGCGTTGTATGAGCGATTTTACACGCGTTTGTTTGAAATGTAGCGTTTTATGCGTCGGCGCCCGCGTCTTTTATCGCGGTGGAGCACGCGGCGGCACACGCAGCGGCAATACTCGATGAAGCGATGCCCGCGTCGAAACCTTCTGTCAGTCTTGGAATAGCCTATAACCTTGACTCGACTTTTTTTTTATAAAATTCTATGTTTAAAAGCAAATTATTTAATACCATTTCATACCATAATATAATAATATTTTATGTTAAAAAGTGCCGCAGCGATGCCCGCCGTGTGCGATGCAGCGATAGCCACCGCATGCTTTACAACACGCTTGAGGATTCGCCGCGGTCACAGCGGCAGGCACGCGTCTCTATAAGCAACGTCATGTATTGTCATATGTTTGTTTACGCGTGCGATGATAAGTGCCGCTTCACGCGCCGCTTCTCCGTGAACAGAAAAAACGTAAAACGCGACGCGGGACGTCACGCCACACGCGACGCGCAACGCCCCGCGTCTCCGTAAACAAAGCCTAAGACTCGGTTTCCAATTCTTTCTTTACACAATGCGCTTGTTAGAAAGAGACGTAGACTCTTTAGAATCTCTTAACAATTGTACACCTAGAAGGAAGTTATCATAAACGACACAATAGTCCACACAATAAGGGGACAATGATTTTTTAACTCAGGATGACATTTGATGATATCTCGTTCAGTCTCTAGCAGTTCCATATAGGGTTGATAACCGCAGTATATCATATAGTATTGTACTATATTTTGGGTCTGCATAATATATATCCACTGTTGAACAATTATACAAGGTTATTGTTCATATAGCGCAAAGCTCAGACACCCCAACATGATTTTTACTTTAAGAAATTAAACGAAAGTTGCAGAGTTAAGGTTCATTTCCGAGCATCGCGGCCGATCGTGAGCCGCGAGCGGCTAACGACAAGCGTCTGACGCGCGCGGCCGATGCGACAATATTCACAGTGCGCGCGCAGCTTACGACAGTCGTCGGCCGCGCGCGTCTGTCGCTTACCTCGGAAACGGCACCATACATTCTTATACTCTGACTATTGTCTGCTATGTTTGAACTGCGTCCTCTACTCCTAACCTTCCGAAAACGAAAGTGTCTGTACTGACATTAATAGGTGGCTCAATATTAATCCCTCTATATAAGTAGCTAAATAAATAGCAAAGTAAACTAGAAGAAATCTTATCAGTTCTCATTCAAGGTTATCTACTTAAATTCAGCATGATCACTAAATAATATTTAGACATCGAGTGGAACTAACTTAATGTTGCCAGCTCGAAGGATTTCGCCCTAAAATTAGGATGTCTTATTGATTTCAGAAATGGATTTTCGCTTAACCACAAATTTTCGGAGTTCTATTACTTCTGCCTATAAAAAACCCTTCGAGCTTCACACTAAAGAACTACCTAAATGTCACAAATACAATAATTGCATTTTTGAAAGATAGAACAAAGATAGAAAAAATTTGAAATCCAGACCCAGGAATCGAACCCAAGACTTCCGCAGCCAAACCGGGGCCAGAAGCGAACCACCTATCTGGACTATGTTACTAGACCTCAAATTTTTCTATCCGTTGATGCTCGCGAGTTTGGGCCCCCGCATGCGCCATCTAGTCGGTAGCTAAAGAACTACCATGGCTTTTGTTATTGCTTTGTTACAGTGAGCATTTTAGTAAAGTAATTGGCAAGAAATGCCTATAAAAATTACTTCTACCTAAATGTTTTCAAGAAATCGTTTGACTCTTTGGTGTTTGAGCTAAAGCTCTTTTCTTCTTTGCACAAAAAACAGCTTTATTGTCAAAAGAACAACCAAGTTTTGAAACATACAATTTCTATGTCTTTTTATTTTCCATATTGTTATGGAAAATAAAAAGACATAGAATTATATTATTTATTTTGTTTATAATTTTAGTTTCGTGGTCACACATATTTCATGTAACTACTTACAAAGTACAAAGTTTGGAGTTGTAAAAATGGCGGCAAACTGACATGTCGCTATTTTTACAGCTCCGCGTTTAAAGTGTAAGACAGTGTAAAAAATACTTGAAATACGTGATAACTGGACAAGAACTAGACTTTGTGATTGAAAGAAGACAACTAGAAAGAAATTATACTTGAAACTGGCGTATGCACATAATGTGCGAGCCATAATCTCTACTCGCTATTAGATATTGGAGGGAAGAGGAAAAAAAAAACAGGACAAAGTTCCTTTGCTCTCTATAGATAATATTTTAATAGATTTCTATAGTACATTTTGTCCAAAACTGAATACCGAAACCGGCAACACTGCTGCATTATGTGCAACTGCTGTATTTATAAACAGTAACAGGTTGGTAGCAGTCGCCAATATACGCCTGTCGGTATCTACTACACAGTGTTGTCTCCTATTTCATAATGTCTCAAGACCCGCTAGTGTACATACCGTTGGAAAGATGGAGCGAAGTACAGGAAGCATTCAAGGCAGACTGGCCTCGATGTATCTCCGGCTACACAGCAATAGAAACCCAGAAATGTTATATAGAGAATGGATATGATTACGGCTTCAAAGTTTTCTGTCCTTTCGGTGATGTGAAGAGTGGGATGGTCGCAGTTAATCAAAAAGTAAGTTCTTATAAGATTCTTTATGATTATTTCATGACTTCGTGAAATAAGGAGAAGATTCAATGCAAAGTTTTATAAGATTTTTACCCGTTTCGCTTAATACTAGGAAATAATATTACAGGAATAATTAAACATATAATGAAAATTTACAATGTTATTAAATACATTAAGCTAGATTACCCTACGAACTAATTATATACAAACTATTAACATTATTTACAACTTACTTAGTAAACTAACAAAAACAAAAGGATTACATAAAAAGGTAGTCACAACCAGTTTAGGCGTCGAAGAATTCCTCCCCATCGATGTCAACCGGCGTAGTGCCCAGAAGGCTGGCAGCATTACCACGTTATATGGCAATGCTTATTCTCTGTGCAAGCCTTCTGGTCATATACATATATATATAATTCAATATTTAACTTTCCTATAATGTAGATCGCAGGAAAATTCCTTCAAAGTATACAGGATACCGATGCAAATTTAACAATGAATTATATGTAAGTTAAAAGTTAACAAACAGATAAAACGACCAACTTTCTCATTCATAATAATTATTACAATAGTATGTAACTACGAGTATAATATGCCAACGTGAGAAAGAATTAGCACAGTTAGTTTGCTTAAAGTACGAATTTTTCAATTATTCATCTCAATAATTTTTGGGACCCATACTACTCTAAGCAATTTATTTCGTCTTGCCTAAAATCACAAAGAAATTGATTGCTTGATCTTTGCAGTAACGCTACTAACAAATCTATACTAATATTATAAAGCTGTAGAGTTTGTTTGTTTGTTTGATCGCTGTAAGCTCAGGAACTACTGATCCGAATTGAAAAATTATTTCACTGTTGGGTAGCCCATTTATCGAGGAAGGCTATAGGCTATATAACATCGCGCTACGATCAATAGGAGCGGAGTAGCAATGAGAAATGTTACAAAAAAAATTTACGCAGACGAAGTAGCGTTGGTCAGCTAATCTATACTAATATTATAAAGCGGAAGAGTTTGTTTGTTTGATTGTTTGTTTGTTTGTTTGTTTGTTTAAACGCGCTAATCTCAGGATCTACTGGTCCGATTTAAAAAATTCTTATTTTGTTGGATAGCCCATTTATCGAGGAAGGCTATAGGCTATGTAACATCGCGCTACGACTAATAGGAGCGGAGAAGCGACGAGAAATGTTTCAAAAACGGGGAGAAATTACGCATACGAAGTTGCGCGGGACAGCTAGTAATTATATATAACTAGCTGTCCCGGTACGCGTATCTCTTTATTTTGTTTCTCGTCTCTTTTTTTTAATCGGGTTCAATTTAAAAACCAAACCCACCGGAACACACACAAAAAAAATAATTGAAATCAGTACAGACTTTTAGGAGGAGTTCAGGACATACACACGCACAGAAGAATCTTTGTATATATAATTCTTCTGTGCGTATGTATGTCTTTGTCTGAACTCCTCCTAAACGGCTAAAAAAGAGGCGGTACGACGTTCGCCGGAACACCTAGTATTTCTAACACTACATAGTATAAAACAAAGTGGCTTTCTCTGTCCCTATATCCCTATGTATGCTTAAATCCATAAAACTACGCAAAGAATTTTGATGCGGTTTTTTTAATAGATAGAGTGATTGAAGAGGAAAGTTTATATGTATAATAACATCCATTAAATAGTGGAGAAATAAGGAGCGGAGCAGCAATAAGAAATGTTGCAAAAACGGGGAAAATTTACGCAGATGAAGTTGCGCGGGTCAGCTAGTAATATATATAAATAAGTTTTGATAAAAATAATCGCTTTATTTTTTCAGAACCACTTCTATGAACTAGTAATTATATGTCCTCAAGACGATACCACAAAGTTGGAGCAAGCTTTGAGAACAACTAAAATATTAAACTGGAATACAAGAGTTATAGTGCCATTCGCACCATATAATATCATCGAGTGTCTTCGAAATGCTGTAGGGGACAACCTCGATATAGAGATATTACCTACAGATACTTTTATATTAGATAAACCAATTATTTATGAGGATGTTAAGTAAGTATTACAACATAATCAAGTTTTTTTACGACTTGGACTTAGCTGATACCCAAATTAGTATAAGTAGATAAGGAGTTCGGAAAATAACGGCATTTAACTTGTGAAAATACATGAAATAATACAAAAAGCCGTAAGAATATGTTGTGCAGTTAAAATGTCACAATACTCTGGCAGTGTTTAAACGTCTACCAGAAATGCATCTATTTTACTTGCTACCAATGAATCCTAAATGCTTGTCAGAATGGATAAAGGCTCACCAAATTATTTGATCAGATTTTGTTTTATGAAACACAATATATATAATCAGTCACAAAATATTAAATCAACAGAGTTATTTTAGATTCAGCTGGCCAACCGCTCTTTCTCTTCTCGCCAAAGGGTATTCCTGTCTTCAGGGTTTCAGGACATGGCTCCACGTACTTCAGTCAAATTTCTAACGCCGGAAATGTTTACAGATGTAATATTTTAACAATGTAGTACAGTTACATCTACCGTTTGCCAAGTCGTCACAATTAATATTTCCCATTCACTGAATAACTGTGGCTTAAAATCATGGAATCTATCACCTGTTCGTCACGTGCTGGTGACGGCCGTGCAGCCTGCAGGGTGATTAAATCAAGGGAAACGACTGTATTCTTAGTTTGACGATTATGTATTTTGGATTTAGGTTGGATAGTTTGATAACACTAAATACAATCCTTTGAGTAAAACGATATTTGGTGAACATTTATCCATTTTGGTTAGCAAAAAGAATTTAAGTACACATCGTACAATAATTCTGTAGAGTATATGGTATATGGATTGGGTTTAATATAAATGACGTTAATACTAAGTTTACTAAATACTAGGGATCTTAAAATTATTGTGGTGAGCATCTAAATTAAACGTTGATAAACTTTCGCGATTTGTACACGTTATAAAAATATATGTTTTACGGATCTTAATCGCGAGAATAGTTTAAGGTAAAATACCTTGTTTTTTGCCCGAAGTTACGACCGTATTGCAACGGCCGTTGCATAATTCACGCGATTAAGACCCATATTATATAAATATTTTCATAAAGCATCTAAATTGTAGCTTAATTAATATCTCATCTAGATTGACAATTTCAGCAACTCGAACAATTATTTGATCACATTTTGTTCCTTTATTGAACAATAAAAAACTTATTTTGCAGCCTTCCTCCAAACATGTCATTTGGACTGCTCTCACCGGAACATGCGGAGTTAGTAGACTCGTTGTGGCCACACCGTTACCCTGACTCCCCTCGGTACTTCGAGTTTCTCATCAACAATAAATGTGGTTACGGTCTGTTTGAGGGCAACAATCTCATCGCCTGGGTGTTCTTCAGCGAATCGGGCACTTTACTCCACTTATGTACAGTAGAGACTCATCGAAGGAAAGGCTATGCTGAACTCATTATGAAATTAGTTTGTAATAAAATTGTCACAGAGGGTAAAGTTGTTCACGGCTTTGTTCTTTTAGACAATGTTAGCAGCTCTAAACTGTTCACTAAGATTGGTTTTTCTAAAGTTAAACCAGTTGCTTGGTGTTATTTAAATAAAAAGTAACAGAATAGTATCGTGAATGCTAGTTGTATGCCAGTTCTTTGGCACATTTTTATTACAACTCTTTGCACCTGCTACCTAACTGTTATGGGTATACGCATAACTGCTACTTTTGATGTGGTGGCATGCGATTAACATTTTGGTTTTATTGTTAGAATCAGTTTGATTCAGATGTAAAAGGGTCTCTCCACTAAAAATAATCTTGGTAATCCACCAGAGGCAAAGGGTATAACATTTGTCAAAGGTAACCCGAGTCCCGATACAAAAATATATCCTGCTGGACATGGTTCTTCGTACCCATAATACGAAGTAATTACAATACAAAGGGAAACTGAAGGGAAAGTTATGGTGTTCTAAAGGTTCATTTCTGTGCATCGCGGACGATCGCGAGCCGCGCGCGGCTTACGACAAGCGGCTGACGCGGCGACCGATACAGAGTGCGCACGCAACCTAACTCAGATGTCGGCCGCGCGCGTCTGTCGCAGACCTCCGATACCATACATCACAGAGTACATTTTATATACATTCTCATACTCTGAGTATTGTCGCATCGGCCGCGCGCGTCAGACTCTTGTCGTAAGCCGCGGCTTACGACGGCTCGTGATCGGCCGCGTGGCACGGAAATGAACCTTTAGGATCCTGCGCCACTGTAATCCACTAAAAACAATCTTAGCCTCTAATGTAATATTTAATAGTCCAACGATTGTATTAACTAATGAGTAGTGGTATATACCTACCTATTAATAAGTAGCTTGGTACTAATGAGAATAAGGAATTAAAATTAAGTATAATTTACATTTAGGATATGTAGGTAAACAGACAGTAAAATGTAATTATGCAATTACCTCTACATTATCTTATTTATTAAAGATATAACTTGCAATGAGGGTTTAACGTTACAATACACAATGATTATAATGATGTGATAATAAACAGACTGTTATTTATACAGCGGCGAAGGTGACTTTGCATTAATACCTTATTGTACGTTCTAATTATAATTATCTAGTTACTGTTTTTGTGCAATAGGTATAATTTCTCTTCGTATAAATGTTTAATATGCACCGGTGTAAAAATTCTTTAGGACGAGCTCAGGGGGGGGGGGGGGGCAACATTTGTGTCGACTGGTCAAGTGTAAGTCTCTATCATGACGGTGGTGGGTACAAGGCACCACCGCCGAAGGGGTGCAATTGCCTGTCAAAACACTCAAAATTCTTAAATTCCCCAACAAATAAGATCATTTGGTCGAGTCTGAAGGGGGACAAACGCCCCTGTAGCACCCCCCCCCCCCCCCCCGCTTGAATCCGCGCCTCCTTGGCACTGATAACCGAAATTATCCTTCATGAAGTATGTTCCGATTTTAAGGCAATCGTCGCGCCGGTTTATCTTTATAATCATCACAAACACGTGTGGCTAACGTACCTCATGCTATGGGTTTATTAACATAACACTTGGGGTAAGCTGACCAGTGGCTTAGGGTACCCCCTTTCTCAATCCATCGTTCTTTTGTACGTCCTTATGGTTCTGGTCCAAATACATCCGCAATATGCTACATTTAGCACACATTTGGTGCAAATGAATATACCTACCTACTTTAAATTAGGATTTTATAAATATTTATTTTTTTGTACAGTTTATCGAGAATACAACTAGCCCCGAAATTTTGGTTTACTATCACCTTATCGCTTTTTAATACATAAGGGTAGATTATGCGAAACAGGGTTTCCGCTCTGTCAAAAATGCATACAGAAAACTTAAATTGGACACAAAAAAATTGTGTGGCTAGCCAACGAGTTGATCTAGCAGATGATGAAAAGAAATTTAAGGATAATATGTAAAAATAATTAGTTCTAACTAGCTGTGCCCGCGACTTCGTTCGCGTGAAAGTCGGGTTTAAATTAAGGAAGTTTATGTTACGAAATAACTTCTGTGTAAATATGTTGGAAACCAATTAGATATATTTCGGGACTTAATCGCGTGAATTATTTAAAGCTTTTATTTATCCGACGTTTTGATTGAATTACACCGATCGTGGTCACGGGTCGTGACCACGAACGGTGCACCCGTGACCGACCGACCGACGAAATATATCTAATATGTCCATCATATTAGAAACCGTCCTGTCGGGTGAGCCGCGATATGATTAAGCAGCGGAGAATCGTCATATACTCATCTATTGATGGCTTCAACACCCAAAAGCTTTGTGAAAATAAATAAGTACATACCAAATACAGACTCTTTAAGTATTCTTGCTGACTAAGTTTTTCTGATATTAATTTGTGTTATTTTGTGTCTGTTTTGTTATTTTATTATTTTACTGTTTTATTTTGTTTATTAATAAATTATTAAAAATAAATTATAAAAGTTATTTTGACGTGTGAAGTAGCGAACAGTATAACCTCGAAGCTATGCTGTTTTATTTTGTTTATTAATAAATTATTAAAAATAAATTATAAAAGTTATTTTGACGTGTGAAGTAGCGAACAGTATAACCTCGAAGCTATGCTAGCGAAGCTAGCTAGTCTTTGACGACGAAGTGCTCGAATCTGATGTTTAATTATGTTCTTTTTGTATTTTTTAAAATTGTCTTTTTCCTTTTTTAATATGTGTCTTCTGTGTACTAAATAAAAATCTTTCTATTCTATACTTTTAGATAGTTAGTTTAGTGTGCAGCTTGAGAAGTGGGTTTTCTGTTGTTTTTGTTTCATTCTTTCAACGTTATTCCTACCTAATACCTAATAATTTTCAATAGAATTTGTACGAAAATTTTGTTACTTCCCATTTGATCAGATGTTTATCGTAAACTTGTAAAGCCTAAGTACTTAACTGTGATACTTTTCCTTATAATTTTACTATATATACTACTACCGTGATTTTTTTCACACACCCAACATCAAACATTTAGCTGGCAGGGGGACACTTGACTTTTTTTTACTATAAAGCTTAATATTTCACAAAGGAATCCTTAAATCTAAAAATAGTCTTTACAAACCCTAAACGCTTTTTAAAAGACCTATTTAATGATGCCCCACACCCTTAAATAATGATTTTTAAGATTTTATTCTTTCACTTTATCGGCGTAAGTAAGTATTATGTGTATTCATGCAAAGTTGCAGCCTTCTAGCAATAATAGCCTCTGAGCTAAGCTGCGGACGGACGGACATAAGGAAACTATAACTCTGCGGAGTGTTTTTATATATTTTTTCTTACGTTACAATGATGCAAGTAATAAAAAGACATCCCTTCTCCTAGGCTCATGAATTTTCAAGCCTTCGCCATACATTTGGTCCGCGTTGACAAACAATGACCCCCTGCGACCCTCCTCCCGTCGACCGAACTACTGACACTTGGCCGATGTTGAATCATTCTTTATCGTTGAATAGATGAACACTTGATCTCCAACCATAACCCCAGAACATGATCCTCGATGCACCTGTGTGATGCGTGGTCAAACAAACGGACAGACAGACAAACATTTCTAAAGATGATAGCAATGTGTTCCTTTTTTAAATACTATTTTAAAACTTCTTTTACTAAGTATTGAACTTTATTGAATACAACGATTTCGGACTGTTCGTTCCACTGTTATGTTCCACTAATGGGTCCAACAGGATTTGCAAGTTCTCATGGACCCATTTTGATAGTGGAACCAATAACACTATTTTTATGAAATATATTTTGGACTAGTGGCCCCACTTGCCATATTTTACTAAAACCTCTATGGTTTCAAATAAAACTTAAAAAAGTAAACACACAATAGCAACTGCCTCTGTCAAATTCATGCAATGTACTATGCATTCAAAAAGTGTTATTTCACGATAGATGGGTTTTCAATTCCGGGTTCGCAAAAAATCAATGTTTGTAATAACTATCAAAATATACCTGGTGCTACGGTGGGTCTTTTATAGTTAAACGGTACCACTGAATACTAGTGATGATCCTTAGAAGCGGGAATTTTTTTCCGATTGCTCCGATTTAATTTAATTCATCAAAAGTACAGTCTGTACTTTTTTAACCCTCTCACTATGGGTATTGAAAATAAAGCAATAAAAAGCCCATAACCTTCTTAAGGCAATTATTTTGGTTGGTTTAGCACAAATCAAACTACACATGTTAAGTTAAAAAAAAAACAATTTTTTTTTGAAATATACAAAAAAGAAAACAAAAGACTATCTAGACTATCTACTACTAGTAAGTGATCAGCTATCGATAAAAATTAAGTAATTAATTAATCATCGAAGTTGTTCCAAAAAATGACCAATTGTTATTTGTTTATGGACTAATTTCATTTGTGTGTTTAAAATAAATATGTCCTTGTCTTTCTGCATATTTCGCCGCTTATTACCACCATTGGCTAATGCTATTTTGTTTATTGATAAATCGTTTTTCAAAACTGAAAGTAACTTAGGGATCGTCACATAGTTTTTGTTGATCGAACGATTCAGTCGAGCGTGCCATCCCTCTGTAAAATTATTTGTGCGATGCAATTGGTTATAAATACACCATTCTTTTATAAAATTATCATTTTTAAGCCAATATTTACTAAAATATGTCATAAAAGGTTTCATCTTTTCCCATTGGCAACACTCAGTTTGAATGTAGTTCCATCCATCAAGTATATCTTCTTCAGGTAGTAACGGAAGTGCTGTGCACAAACCTACTATGCGGCGATAGAGTTTTGTTTTAATTCCTAGGGATTTAGCTTTTCGCCATAGTGCATTGACAAAATGATAGTAGCAACGCTTAACCTCTATTGTCGGAAAAAGGTATTTTAAAGCATTCGTCACTGCTACCTCAAAGTCACAATGGAATCTTTTTGGCTCCCATTTTGGACATTTTGCTGTGAGAATATCAAATAGAATGGAGTAAGCCATTTCAGATTTTTCGCTCATGAGGCAATATATTATTGGCGCTATCTTTGTAGTCTCCGAAGTACTACCAAAGTTACCATGTAAACTCCATAATTGAGCGAACGGGCGAGGCGCGCTTTTAAATGTGCCGTCCCCATAATATTCATCTATAGTCTCCAGTAATTCCATAAAATCTTTAGAACCAAAAACAATTAATCTTATTCCATTTCCGCTGTAATCTGCTATTGTAATTGTATTAAATTTTGACGGTATTTCTACTTCTTGTATATTATTATAAACTAATTTCTTCACTTCAAAGGATCTTTTTCGTTTTGCGTATATTGAACTTTTTGAACTACCGTAAGATATTTTAGTCACTTTGTCCAGTCCTTTGTCATACAACGGAGCCATAACTTTTCGAAAAATGGAAGGTATTGGGTCAGTTGAAATGGCAGCTTTTAACTTAATGTCATCTATAGCTAAATCCACTGTGTTTTTTGCATCATCTGATAAACAGCCAACCGAATGTCCCGTAAACTTTTCTATTTTGTCACCCTATGGAAAAAAACTCATTGTATACTCGGAGTTATAATTTCGTGGTACTGTTAGAAAATAAAAGAAATTAAAAGTTTGACTATAACGGTTTACTGACGTTTGGCAAAAAAAAACGTTCCGACCCTAATATGAAATAGTACTTCTGTACTTACATGTACTGTTATTGCTCCAGTACATTTGGTGTTTCTTTTCTGCCTGCAAATCCATCGTGTTTTTGTGCTTTTATAAACTCTATGTTTATAGAACTGATATCCATTGTAAAGCAATACTATCCCGCCTTTCCTCTTGATGAAATGTAATTCTTCTTCCATTTTGTAAATCGTTAATAATTTTTATATTTGTATTTATTTCAATATTGACATGACACCATCATGCAAATGATACTCGTAGGTATGACAGCTTTCAGTTTATATTTTTAACGCAAGTGCATTAATGGCCAGTATCTGATAACAGAAGTGGAGACATAAGTATTTACTCATCCTAATAGTCCCACTATTAGTTAACAGTGGAGACATGAGAACTTGCAAATCCTGTTGGACCCATTAGTGGAACATAACAGTGGAACGAACAGTCCGAAATCTACTTTCAAAACCAGTGAAGTTTCTTCTAATACTTAATGTTTTTTATTAATTTACTGGTTTTAGTACATTAAATCTCAGTAAGAATAAAAGAAATGTTTTTACAAATAAATAATTATTTGATCACGGTGAACAATTTGAGGTCCTTTTTTAGCAACGAACACATCAATTCTGGAAAATGTCGAATACTTTTTAATTGTAATGTAATATTGTTTTTTATTTTTGCTACAATTAATTCATTACTCTCAGCAGTACATGCAGTACCTATAAATATCTTACCTAGGTGCATATTTCGCTTGATTTTTAATATAAAAAAATAATAACCATAGTAATTATTTTACCTACGGTCGAAAAAATAACTATTACATTGAGAAAAATATAAAAAAAGGAAAAAGACAATTTTAAAAACTACATAAAGAATATAATAAAACATCAGATTCGAACCTGGGACTTCGTCGTTAAAGACCGCCAGCATAGCTTCGAGGCTATATTGCTCACTACTAACCTAGTCAAAATAAATGTTCATAAGAAACTTAAACATGTTGTGTTTAGCTCCTTATAGTTTTAGCGTGAAGTTATGTATTCCATGGGTTACAATTATAGATAGTGTCTAATTGTGGAAATTTTTGTGATAAACCATTATGGTGCGACAAAAAATACGTTGCTGCTCGTTCCCCATAGACGTTAGCGTAATGATAAATCTGCAAACTTTCATAAAGATCCGTCAAGTAATTACTGTTTTATAACGAAAAATACCTACAGACATTATCCCTTACTGCTTAACTCCTATGGGAAAAAGCGTAATAGTTTATAGCCTAAATGTTCATCCGCATCAAGTAGGTTGCTCGTGCAAAATCTCAACCGAATCTGTCCGGTAGTTTTTGCGTGATGCGTGTTTAAACAAACAGACAGACAGACAGACAGACATTTATAAAAATGCAGCATAGTGTTAAAATACTCTTTTCGAACATTTCCTAATATTTTTTTTCACTAAGTTCGGCCATGTACAGACACGTGAAATTTACAATTTTATTATATGTATAGATAGATATAGATATAGATAGATAGATTGTAAATGTGTGGGTCGCCGATGATCTTAACGATAATTTCGATATCGAAAGAAAACGTAGGGCGTTGGCTATCCGATGCAACATGCTGATTCGAAGATTTGCACGGTGTAGCAGAGAGATCAAAAAAGCTGCTTTTTATATCCTACCAGTCGTTTTACATGTGTAAGCTATGGGTCAACTATACGCAAAGGTCATACAGCGCCCTACGTGTCCAGTATAATAATACGTTCGATGTTAATTGGGCTGCCACGATTTTGTAGCGCATTTGAGATGTTTGCGGAAGCAAGGGTTGATGGTTTTCATGTCATCATCCGCAAACGGAGTACTTCCCTCCTTCATAGATTGCGTGGCAGCTCGAACAGCATCTTGAGCACATTGTGTGATAGATAGGATAGTCTGATGTTGGGGCGCTGGACAGAACTACACAATGATAGTGGCCCAATATTTGGTTATATATTTTTTTGTTGTTTAAATTATTTGTTGCTAAGTACTAACATTAGGCTAAGGTTTTATAACTAACACTTATTGGGCTCCGGTCTGAAATAAATGAATTATTATTATTTTTAACCCGTAAAAAATCTCGAAGTTACGGAAAAATGCAAAAATGAGGATTTTCGTATTATTATAGTTATACGACTACAAAAGAACGAATTTTCAACTTAATTTTGGGGTGCGCTCCTGCGCACGATTGTATGCCAGAGATGTAAAAACGAAACGTCACATATCTAAGAACACTTGGGCGATCAATACAAATTCGTTCAGTGGATTGTGAGATATCAGGTATTAGAGAATATTACATACATACATACATTAAACGCCCGAAAAACATAACCCTTCCCTACAGTCGGGTAAAAACCTGTATTTAAACTTCCCGAAATGAAATGAAATAATTGTGATTGCTTCATTTCGGGAAGTTAAAGAACCTTTAACAAACACATGACCTTCCTGCATACTAACCTATGTTTACAAATAAACGATTCTGACTCTGATGCTGATTCTGATTCTGATGAAGAAAATCATAACTTATGTGTATTGTTTTTGATTATTACGCTCTGTCTTCCAAATAGTGCGCGTTCACACCGCTGTATTCTCGATAATTATGCGGGGTGAGGAAACTGTTTTTCGTACATATTTGAGGTTGTAAACCTTTTAATATGGCGAGTTTTTTAAATTTAGTCTACGTGCCCCTATAGTCAACCATCCCCGGTCTACTACTGACCGAAGTCGCGGGCAACAGCTAGTACTGAAATAAATAACAAAGAAAATTAGCACCAATATTATCAGTTCACGTTTTTATCATTAACAAAATTATCATTAAAGTAATAAATAATTTATATTCGGCATGATCACTAAATAATATAGGTATCAAGTGATGTTATCATAATGTTACCAGTTAAAAGGATTTCTGCCTAAATTTAGGATTTTTTTTTAAACACGCTTGTATCGTGATACCGCAATAGGATACAAGCCCACGTCACGGAGGACTTTACAAACATACAAGTCACGGACACAAAGTACACCCAGGCCCAGAACAACAATTTGTGGATCACACAAAGGGCTGTCCCGTGTGGGAATCGAACCCACGACCTCTGGCGTAGCAGTCGGACACACTCCCACCGCACCACAGAGGCAGTCGTTCAGTTGCGAGTTTACGAAGAATAAAAAAAATACGATATTTACCAACGTTCAACCTAAGAACCACTGACAAATATATCCAAGAAATCATATGTCTGAAGACAGAAGTATACAATCAGTGTGTTCTACCGGTCATGAACTACAGAGCCGAGACGTGGACACTTACGGTTAGACTAGTCAACAAATTCAAAGTTGTGCAGCGGGCTATGGAGCAATTTATAATTGAAGTATTTTTGAAGGAGAACATGCGCAACAAGGTCATCCGACAAAAAAACGAAGACACTGACAGCACGCAGGTTACTACGATCAACGTAACTAGGCCGGACTGAAGTAGGCGACAAGTGGTTGCGCAGATGCATTTTTTGGAAGTTAATGGTGACAGGAAGCGGGGGGCGGGGGCGGTAACTAAACCAAGAGAATATAATAGAGATGCGATTACGCATTACATTGTCATAATTAGTATTACTAACTCATGTTTTTTTGTGATTGTTTTCGTAAAGAAATTGTTTTTCAAAGTTTCTTTAGTACTTATTTAATGTAACTGTTCTAAATTTAAACTTTTATGAACTGATTTAAATAGTGTTTTTATATTGTTGAATTAAAATGTTGTTAGTATTTTAATTTTAGGGTCGCATCTCTATGACATGCGCGAAAGTGATAAAAACCTAACTTCAATCCGGTCAAGATACGTTGATCGTACTGTACACTCAAGTGGCAATGGGCTGGCTATATTTGCAAAAGAGTCCTAGAGTGGAGACTATGACTCGGTAAAGGTGAGGTTAGGTAGGATAGAAGACCCCCAGCCGAATGGACCGATGACCTATGAATGGTCGCTGGGATTCATTGGATGCTGAAGGCGGAAGACTGGATGCCGTAGCGTAAATTAGGAGTCTTCAGCAATGGACCGGTACAGGCTAAATGATTGATTGATTGTTTGTTAGAGCATTAAGAACATATTTTCTTTGCGCAAACAAAGCGGCATTGTTGTTCAAACTGCTGTACACGCTGTTTAATGCTTTTGTATTCTTTCCTTTAGTGCATTTATTATGTTTTTAATTTATAATTTTAGTTTTGTTATAAATGTTGATAAACTTTCGCGATTTGTACACATTATGAAAATATATATATAACGGGTCTTAATGGCGTGAATAATTTAAGGTAAAATACCTTGAGACGGGTAGACTGAGAGTCTACCCGTGACCACGGCCGTTGCAGTACGGTCGAAACCTTAAATTATTCACGCGATTAAGACCCGTAATATATATATTTTCATAATTTAGTTTTGTTGTCGGTCACTATTTGTGTCAAGATCAAAGTTACATAATTACTCATTGAATCTTCTTCTTATTTTTGTTTTTGCAGTATATTTTTGCCTGTGTCTTGTTCAAAACTGTGTACCGAAGCCGACAACACTGTTGGATACGGTAGGTATAAAGTGTACGATCGATGCATTTATAAACAGATGGATTAAAAATGAAAATGAAAAAATATTTATTGCTTTTAAACTTTCGCTATTTTTATACATATTAGATTTATTTCGGGACTTAATCGCGTGAATTATTTAAAGGTACGAACCTTTTATTTACCCGACGTTTCGATCGAATTGCACCGATCGTGATCAGTCGGCCCGTGACCACGATCGGTGCAATTCGATCGAAACGTCGGGTAAATAAAAGGTTCGTACCTTTAAATAATTCACGCGATTAAGTCCCGAAATATATCTAATATTTATTGCAGCAATAAATACAGTATTGCAGATTAAAATCATTCATAATCTAAAGCCGGGTGGACATTTACTGCTGTATAACTGTTGGTCCTCTCACTAGGGTAACCTGTATCGAGGAGACCGGATGTCAGTGATAATCGCCAGTAGACGCTTGTAGTTACTACATAGTGCTGTCTCATATTTTATAATGTCTCAAGACCCGTTAGTGTACATACCGTTGGAAAGATGGGACGAATTACAAGCCGCATTCAAAGAAGACTGGCCTCGATGTATCCCTGGCTACACAACAATAGAAACTCAGAAATTGTTTATAGAAAATGGATATGATTACGGCTTCAAAGTTTTCTGTCCTTTCGGTGATGTAAAGAATGGAATGGTTGCAGTTAATCATAAGGTAAGAGATAAATCAATATTTTGAGATAAGGTAAGAGATAAATTAATAAATGATTCTATAATCAGTTTTATAAGTAACTAGCTGTCCCGCGCAACTTCGTCTGCGTAAATTTTCCCCGTTTTTGAAACATTTCTCATTGCTGCTCCGCTCCTATTAGTCGTAGCGCGATGTTATATCGCCTATAGCCTTCCTCGATAAATGGGCTATCCAACAAAAACAGATTTTTTCAAATCGGACCAGCAATTCTTGAGATTAGCGCGTTTAAACAAACAAACAAACTCTTCCGCTTTATAATATTAGTATAGATAACATTCTTTATTAGGTACTAGCTTTCGCCCACGGCTCCGCCCGCGTGGAATTCGTTTATTGCAATAAAAACTATCCTATGTCCTTCCCTGAGACTCAAACTATCTCCATACCAAATTTCATCTAAATCGGTTTAGCTGTTTAAGCGTGAAAGCGTAACAGACAGACAGACTTTCACATTTACAATACTAGCTTCCGCCCGCGGCTTCGCCCGCGTGGATGTCGGTTATCGCGATAAAAGCTATCCTATGTCCTTCCCCGGGACTCAAACTATCTCCATACCATCAAATTTCATCTAAATCGGTTTAGCTGTTTGAGCGTGAAAGCGTAACAGACAGACAGACAGAGTTACTTTTACATTTATAATATTAGTATGGATTTTTCTTTACTTCGTGATTTTTACCCTTCTCAGGGTAAAAATAGACAGAACAGAGATAGACAGATTGCGGTTTATTCTTTTAAAGTAGGTACTGAAACTTAGTGAATAGTCTTTGTCTGAGACATCGATGCAAATATACCCCTGAAACATATTTATTTTTTTAATTTTAGTTGGGTTTAAAGGTAACAAACAGGCAGACACACACTTTCTCATTTATGTAATCACTAGCTGTGCCCCGCGGTGTTCCCCGCGGTTTATTAGCCTATGTGTTAATCCAGGGAGTCCGCTAACTCCATACTAAATTTTATTAAAATCGCTCCAGCCGTGAAGAAGTAACAAACTTTCGCTTTTATAATATTAGTGTGATGTGATAATACACCTACGTGAGAAAAATGACCACAGTTAAGTTAATTTGCAATATTATCAACTAATTTTTAAAACTCATCTATATGCAATTTAATTCGTAGTGCTTTTATCCCTGTATTTAAAATCACTAGCGGACGCCTCGCGGTTTCACTCGCGTAGTTCCCGTTCCCGTGGGAATACAGTGATAAAAAATAGCCTATGTCACCCGGGGTAGCTTCACAACGATGAAAGATTTTTTGAAATCCGTACAGTAGATTCGGACCCTATTCAATACAAACAAACAATCAAATCTTTCCTCTTTATAACATTAGTATAGACTAGCTGTCCCGCGCAACTTCGTATGCGTAAATTTTCCCCGTTTTTGCAACATTTCTCGTCGCTTCTCCGCTGCTATTAGTCGTAGCGTGATGTTATATAGCCAGAGCCTTCCTCGATAAATGGGCTATCCAACAAAAAAAGAATTATTAAAATCGGTCCAGTACTTTTTGAGTTTATTCGTTACATACAAAAATACAAATCTTTCCTCTTTATAAAATTAGTGTAGATTAGATATACATAGATATAGAAATAGAAGTATAGATAACAAAATGTTGATCGCTTGATCTTTTCAGCAACGTTACGAACTAATAATCTTATGTCCTCAAGACGATACCACAAAGTTGGAGCAAGCTTTGAGAACAACTAAAATATTAAACTGGAACACAAAAGTTACTGTACCATTCGCACCATATAATATCATCGAATGTCTTCAGAAGGCTGTAGGTGACGAACTCGATATAAAGTTATTACCTACGGAAACTTTTATATTGGATAAACCAATTATTTATGAGGATGTAAAGTAAGTATTATACAACATAATCAAGCTTTTTTACGACTTGGACTTAGTTAATACCAAATTGTTCTAAGTAGATAAGGAGTTGTGAAAATGACGGCACTTAACTTGTAAAAATTGAATCCATTATAAGTCTTTGCGCAGTTAAAGTGTCGATAAGTTAATAATATTTTATAATAATATTTTGGGACAACTCACACAACGCCATCTGATCCCAAACTAAGCAGAGCTTGTACTATGGAAACCAGACGTCAACTGATAAACATACTTAAATATTTTAAAATACATACATATTATAGATAAATAACACCCAGACACAGAATAAACCATCGTGCTCATCACACAAAGTTTTATTCTGGGTGGGGATCGAACCCACGACCTACGGCATAGCAGTCAGGGTCATTAACCACTAGACCAGTCAAAGAAAAGTTACTTTAGTAATTCATTTAAAATCAAAATTAATTTAATGATAGCAAACTTCTTCAAGTAAGAATTATTTGTTCAGATTTGGTTCCCTTTTTTATACAAATATACATATTTTATCTTTCAGCCTTCCTCCAAACATGTCATTTGGATTGCTCTCACCGGAACATTCGGAGTTAGTTGACTCGTTGTGGCCATACCGTTATCCTGACTCCGCTCGGTACTTCGAGTTCCTCATCAACAATAAATGTGGTTACGGTCTGTTTGAAGGCAACAATCTGATCGCCTGGATGTTCTTCAGGGAATACGGACATTTATTCCACTTATGTACATTGGAGTCTCATCGAAGAAAAGGTTATGCTGAGCTCATTATGAAATTAGTTTGTAATAACTTTACGAAAGAGGGTAAGCTTGTTTTTGGATATGTTGTCTTAGACAATGTTAGCAGCTCTAAACTGTTCACTAAGATTGGTTTATCAAAAGCGACCCCAGTTGCTTGGTGTCACATGAATAAAAAAGTAAAATATTATGTGTTCATTGATTTAAAAGTTTGGAATATTTTGTTTAATCCTCAAAGTGATACATATAGCCGGTGAGACGAGGATCTGATATGATCTGAGATAGGACGGTGGGCCAACGGCTTAACGTGCTCTCTGAGGCTCGGAGGGGTGTGCAATTTTTCGTAAACGGTCACCCATTTCGCAGATATTTCGATCTGCTTATTTACCGCTGAGTCAGGGACCCCATAATGTACTAATGGGTAGGTAAACATAAATGATTACCTTTTTCAAATGTTGTCTTAAAAAATCTTTAGGTGAATGAATTAATGATTTAATAAACTTTAAATTACACTTGAGTGCGGAAGTGCCGGCAGTAAGTGCGCCATTAGGACACTAGGTGCTGATGAGACTGAGAAATTAAAATAACACATTTCCAGTTTTTTTCTTTTTTCTTATAAGACGACTCCCGCAGTAAGGTACAAGCCCTGTATCGCGGGGGACTTCACATACATACAAGTCACGGACACAAAGTACATCCAGACTCGGAACAACAATTTGTGGATCACACAAAGTGATGTCCCGTGTGGGAATCGAACCCACGATCTCTTGCGTAGCAGTCGGACACACTCCCATCGCGCCACAGAGGCAGGCATTTACATTAAATTATCTTATTTTTGATGTTATATGTAACTTCTAATAAGGGTTTAACGTTACAATACACAATGATATTGATGTGATTTTAATACACACTATTTTTTATACAACGCGGAAGGTGACTTTGCTTTGGATAGGTACGTTGTAATAAATTTAACCAGTAGGAACAGGTACTGTGCAATTCCCACATTACTTTTCGGAAGGTATATTTTTGTCATCACTGTTCAATATGCTCTGGTGCAGGTTAAAATTCTCTAGGATAACTTTCATCATCAGATCATACGATTCATCCCTATGCCTACGTCTCGTTAACCAACTGGGCTCTGAGACCACGCCCGAGAAGTCAAATTAAATTCTTCTTAAAGTTCAGATTTTAAAGCAGTCGTCGCGTCAATTTCAATTTAGAACCAAGAAGTTACCACTATAATTCGATAAGTGACTGTTTTGAAATTGCATTGAGGCGTTCTGCCGTTGGTGCTGCGCCTAATCTGTTTCCGGTCGTGTCGGATTACTTGTGAGAGAATAGAGAGTGCAGCTGTCAGGGGCGGCTCCAGAATCAACATTTGACCAAAAACCGACCAAGTGTCAGTAGTTCGCGCGGCAGAGGGGGTGCATTTGATCGACGCCGAGATAGCAAGTGTGGGTCGTGGGTAGGAGGGGGGGCAATTGCTCCCCTTGGATCCACGCCTGATAGTTGCATCTGTGTTGTATACGCTTGTTTAGTATAAAATTTCCGGCGTCAAATACGCCGGAAATATTATACTATGTCTAGGCAAGTAAGAGGCGTTTTGTATGCTGTAGATACTTTACAATAAATCTTTAAAAAAAAAAACAATGTTGAGGCCTCGCTGGAGGATGGAGGTTGTAAGTTTCCACATGGGAACTTGTGTAATCCATAAATATTATCGTTCTAAGTCTGGGAGTACTGTGTAAGATGCCTTAGGGGGTACGCACAAGATAAATGTCCCCTGCGCGTAAAAGTGCATGCCGTACATCCAAATGAAAAATGGAACCTTTATAAGATGTCTTGTGTTTCTGTCGGTTTGACCAGTCACGGGAAACAGTTAATTATTACTGATATAAACAGCAAAGTAAACTAGAACAAATGTCATCAGCTCACATTCAAAATTATCATCAAGGTTATCTATTTAGATTCGGTATGATCACTAACATTTAGACATCAAATGTTGCCAGTTGTCAAGGATTTTTGGCTAAAACCAGGAGTTTATGAATTGAACAGTTCCTAAGAACCAGCTACAAACATTTTCAAGAAACCATTTATTTGGTCTTCTTCCACCAATGTCTGAACTGTCTGACTCAGCATACTCATAAGACAGGATAGGATATGGACAGGTAGGACACATTCTACCTGTCAGTGGCGGAGGGTCTTTAGAAAACCATTACTCTAATTTTCCCTTTAGGTTGTAGTTACTTTGTATTATAGGTACAAAAAATCATATCTAGCAAGATATTATATCTTTATACCGGGTTACCTCAGAAAAAAATTAACCCTGCGCTTCTGCTACCTGTCAAGACCCGGCAAAGGTTCTCCTATTGACATCTGCCGAGACGTGGACGCTTACGATTGGACTAGTCCACAAATTCGAAGTTGCGCAGCGAGCTATGCTTGAAAAATCTTTCCCTTTTAAGAATAAGATTCGCAACGAGGTTACCCGACTAAAAACCAAGTTACCGAAGTACGAGCCGCACGCAGTTTAACCACACTCAGACGAACGGGGCGCCGAACAGCGTTAAACGACCTTCGACCTCCGTAAGTGTTGGCATGAGGGCGACAGGGAGGGCAACCTGTCGTCCTAACAGAAGAAATGCCTAGACGGTGTCGCGACATATTCTACGCGCGCCTCCTTACACGAAGTGGTAGTAAAGCCGCCAACGTAAGCAACACCGTTGTTGTCGTTCTACGATGACCGAGCCTGCTGATGGTGGAGGCACCAAATCCGCAAGGGACACCCTCACTCACGGCCATAGACTGTTATGAAGGAACACCGTGTGATTTTTAGTCGGTTCGACTCCGACATACCCTCTTCTATGTGCCCTCGTAGGAGTGGGATCCGTGGGGATTTTTGCACACGTAAAAAAAAGAAAGCTAACCACACTAAAGTGGCAATGGGCTGGCAAACGGGTCCTAATGTAGAGACTCAGTAAACGTAAGATGACGACCCCTAGCCAGATGGATCGACGATTTAAAAAAGATCGCTGGTATGAATTGGATGCGGAAGGCAGAAAACCAGGTGTCGTGGCGTAAATTAGATAAGACTAGGCCCTCCAGCAATAGACCGATACGGGCTGATTGACAGATTGATTGATTTTAGGGTTCCGTAGCCAAAATGGCAAAAACGAAACCCTTATAGTTTCATCATGTTTGTCTGTTTGTCTATTTATTATCTATAAATGTTGATAAACTTTCGCGATTTGTACACATTATGAAAATATATTTATTACGGGTCTTAATCGCGTGAATAATTTAAGGTGAAATACCTTGTTTATTGCCAGACGTTTCGATCGTATTGCAACAGCCGTGGTCACGGGTAGACTAGTTCAGCTCAGCGTCGCCTCCGTGAAGCGCGGGTTTCGGAAACTACCCTCACTCTATCAAGCGAGGGTAGTTTCCGAAACCCGTGCAATGATTTTTTTTTTCACTCCACACATGTAAGTAACAGAAGCTGATTTTTTTTCAGCAAACATCAACATGTGGCTCTTTTACAAATATTATAAGGTTTCTACTAAACTTTTTTGAGAAGTGTGTGAATATTTTTGGAAATATTGGCTCGTTTTTCGAAAGTTTTTTTTTTAAGTTGCGTTGTTCAAAAAAAGTTTGTAAAAACTTTAAACCAAAATTATTTTTTAACATGATCGGACATACCGTGATTGAGTTGTTGTGGAAAAACTACGTTTTTCAACAAAAGGGCGTAAGTGCCATGAATGTACGCTCTTCTGCTGGTGCAATCAATTCAAATCAGATTTTTTCATATGCTGCGGCACTGAGCATGCTTTTGCCCGGTTTTTCAGTGTTCGAGCAGAAAGCTACATTTTCCTTTTCACAAACAAATCAGCATTTTTGTTCAAAGTGCTGCCCATACGGTTGACATCAATATTATTCGATACCTTCATAATTTCTATGCATCTATTTATCCACCTAACTTCTCCTTAACGGCTGGACTGATTTGGATCGATATCTGTATATTTAAGTGGGCTAAAATACAATTAAACACGATTCGCGAATTACGAAGCAGTACGAAGTTCGCCAGGACAGCTAGTTTAATGAATATTATTTCAATTTTGTGTTCAGCTTCAGCCGTATCTTACAGCAAAGTTCCAGGTTACTTCCTTTCTCTCTTTAAAGTCGGTCCCTCATGGTCAGCATGAGGATTGCATCTAAAGCGAATGATCTGTCTACACCTGTCTCTGTCCAGCGCATTTCATACGAACGTTTTAAAACGGGAGGACGAAGGCGACGAGGCATTACTTGATTAATCCATCTTGTGGGTATACAACCGCGCGGTCTTTTACCTTCGGTGTGCCTTACACCTTGATTATTCTTCATATATTTGATTTCCCAATATGTTTTTGCCATAGTTTGGTTTAAAACTGTGTTACGAAGCCGGCAACACTGCTGTACTTGGTATGAAGTGTACGACCGTTGTATTTATAACCAGATAGGTGTCAGTGACAGGCGCCAGTACACGCTAGTAGTAACTACATATTGCTGTCTCCTATTTCGTTATGTCTCAAGACCCGCTAGTGTATATACCGTTGGAAAGATGGAACGAAGTACAGGACGCATTCAAAGAAGACTGGCCACGATGTATCTCCGGCTACACAGCAATAGAAACTCAGAAATGTTATATAGAAAATGGATATGATTACGGCTTCAAAGTTTTCTGTCCTTTCGGTGATGTGAAGAGTGGAATGGTCGCAGTTAATCAAAAGGTAGGTTGTTATGAAATTTTATATTTTAATCGACATCACGAAATAAGAAGAATCAATGCAAGTAATTATTATGAACTTTTAAAAAAAGGAAATACAGGATAATCAATCACTTATTTTCTCATAATATTACCTACCTGCAGAATGGACAATACAGGAATATTCCTTTAAAGTTTATTAATGTTTTATTAGCTTTGCTAGAATTAGCTAGAATGTTTTACATTTATTTTATACTCTAACTGTCTAATCGTCAACCATTTTAAGGTAAACGAAATGCGGTTAAACACTAAAAAATATTCTCATATTAAATTCACCAGAAAAAATAAGCATAAACAGTCTACTTACTATAATAGTGGTGAGGCGTTGAACGAGGTTGATGTAATAAGACACTTGGGGGTACTATTAGATAAAAAAAACTTACTTACCCACCCCATATTACTACTAATGTTTAATGTCACATAAAGTAGTATCTCACTGCTGCATAAATATACACAATTTATGTACTGTGTACTTTTTTAAATTCACCTCCAATGAGAATCGGCACTGTACTCCTTAATACAGGTTACTAAATAACCTAGCTATAAATACAGCACCTCACCCAACATGTTATTGTAGTCTTTGTACACCCTAATACTGTAATTATATGATTGTAATTAAATTGTTCCTACTACAATGTTTATTATGATAAAAAAAAAATATTATATTGAAAACATTAAAAAAAAAACATCAAAATTATTGGCTTTCGTAATTAGAAACAGTAAAAGTAAAGAGAGGCTCAAAACTAAAATTATTCTGTTTTATAGTCTGGTACAATTGGATCAACGTAACTAGGCCGGACTGAAGTAGGCGACAAGTGGTTGCGCAGATGCATTTTTTGGAAGTAAATAGTGACAGGAAGCGGGGGGCGGGGGCGGTAACTAAACCAAGAGAATTAGAGATGCGATTACGCATTACATTGTCATAATTAGTATTACTAATTCATGTTTTTTTGTGATTATTTTGGTAAAGAAATTGTTTTTCAAAGTTTCTTTATTATTTACTGTAACTGTTCTAAATTTAAACTTTTATGAACTCATTTAAATAGTGTTTTTATATCGTGGAATTAAAATGTTGTTAGTATTTTTAATCGATTAATCGTTTTCGTAAGTAATTTTAGGGTCGCATCTCTATGACATGCGCGAAAGTGATAAAAACCTAACTTCAATCCAGTCAAGATACGTTGATCGTACTGTACGTAACAACTTAGATTATATTGCAGCACAGTGGGCCACCGCATTACTCTACACATTTCCTGCGAATTGAGCGCATCCAGAAAAGGTTCATGAGGCACTTGGCATTTCTCACAGGTGTTCAAAACTAAATTATTCTTACACTAACATACTAAAAAAATATGATATGACTCCCTTATTTTTTTATTTATCAAAAGTTATCAATGTGGGATTGAGTCCCACATTACTAGCAATCTTGTTAACCCCTCCAGCTAAGCTCACAGGCTTGTGTTAGGAGTGGATTCACGTCGGTAGTATAATGGGTAGGATTCGAACCCGCGACCTCACGATTGCGAGACCGATGCCTTGGCCATTAGGCTACCGCCGCTTTTACTGTTACTGACTTACTCCACAAAATCAGGTTTGCAGTCCCAAGTAAATATCCTCGCTATACAATTAAACCCTTGAGCGCTCCCTTCAGGAAAACTTTTTTTGGTCAGATTTCACCCGTCTCTCGCATCTCTCGGCTATCTATTGAATGCTGTGAGTCCACTGATATACACAATGTTACACTTTACAAGTTTAGCAAAACTATCAAACAGAGTATCATTAATAAAAACATTTAATTAAAAATTATTATTACCTGTTACAAATAACTATTGTATTAGTGCCATAGTATATGATTTTAAATATTTTTTCTATCGTTAACTATGTTTATTTTGCATGCGGTGTTTGCTTGTAATAGGTTATGCATTTAACTTGTAAGTCTTGACTTGTTTACTAATGTTTTATAAAATGTTGGCAATCCTTAAATAAATAAATAACACACTGAAGTAGTTATAGTTCACTGTCGATGCCGATAGATGGCGCTGTTTTAACTTTTCTAAATAGGGATATTGGCTGTCAAGTCAAATCAGTCTCTTTTTATGAAATGTCAAAACGAAAAGCTATATTGAAATGTGTATGGAATAGGAACATATGACATAAGTTCCTATCGTCAAATCATTACTTTTAGTATTCATTTTTATGCGTTTAAATTAAAAAACATGTTAGAATGTAAAAGAACAGGTATTTTTAGAGTATTTTAATATCTACTATTACTTGATTAGTATAAAATAATTTACTTTTACTGTAGTCAACTACCCAATCGCGATATGGTTTCGTTACCAAACAGGTCATAGGTATTCTAAGGTCGCCATTATTTTTTTAATATAACTAGATTTAGATCAAAGTACAGCAGTTTTATTTCGAACCTACTAGTCAAAGATAATATAATACTTCGTAATACTACTGTATTTTTTTTTTTTCTTAAATAAGACAACTCCCGCAGTAGGGTACAAGCCCTGTGTCACGGGGGACTTTACAAACATACAAGTCACGGACACAAATTACACCCAGACCCCGGAACAACAATTTGTGGATCACACAAAGTGGTGTCCCGTGTGGGAATCGAACCCACGACCTCTTGCGTAGCAGTCGGACACACTCCCACCGCGCCACAGAGGCAGTCAATTTACACCCTCGGAGTTCAATTACCACCGCGGTAACTAACACTAACTTTCGCCAATCTCGCGGATATCGGATTAAAACGTAATAAAAAGATAGACAGGCACTTTTGCAATTATAACATTAGTAATGAAGTTCTGATAAAAATAATCGTTTGATCTTTTCAGGACCAATTCTATGAAATAGTGATCATATGTCCTCAAGACGATACAACAAAGTTGGAGCAAGCTTTAAGAACAACTAAAATATTAAACTGGAATACAAGAGTTATAGTGCCATTCGCACCGTATAACGTGATAGAATGTCTACAAAATGTTGTAGGGAACGAATTCGATATGAAGGTACTACCTTCGGAAACTTTTATATTGGATAAAACAATTATACATGAGGATGTTAAGTAAGTATTAAAATTTAACCAACCTTTATTTACAACTTGAATATATTATGAGTTGTAAAAATGGCTGCAAACTTTCACAGCTCGACAATTATCTATGAAAATGCTTTCACCGATTTTGATCTGGGGGTCAATTCACGTATTTAAAGCAGTTGCAGTTGCCTCTGTGGCACGACTGCCTCTGTGGCGCGGTGGGAGTGTGTCCGACTGCTACGCAAGAGGTCGTAGATTCAATTCCCACACGGGACACCACTTTGTGTGATCCACAAATTGTTGTTCCGGGTCTGGGTGTAATTTGTGTCCGTGACTTTTATGTTTGTAAAGTCCGCCCGTGACACAGGGCTTGTACCCTACTGCGGGAGACGTCTTATTTAAAAAGAATGCTTGCGCACTGTACTAGAATGTCGATAATCGCTCTCGAGATGCATAGGTACTTGACGCAAGCGTATTTAAGATCGATCCCAAAGTTACAAGAATACAAAAATGGCCGTATTCATCGAAACTTAACTGCAACTGAACTGCTGCTGCACTGCTTTAAATACGTGAATTAACACACAAAGTATGGGCTCTGAACTGACTGGGTATTGAACCCGCGACCCACAGCTCGTAGGTTGAGCCGTGGGTTTCTCTCATCTGGTAACAATTGTAAATTAAAAATTTCAGCCGCTTCTGTCATCAATTCATCATCCCTAATCAGAAGAAAACGATGATTGAAAATATTACCATTTTTACAATTTCGTTCAACGTTGAAAATATTTGATCTTTGAGCAGATAAAGCATAAATTCAAAGTACTTTATTCACTTAGGTTACAGAATGCAAAGCTTGTGAACGTCAGACAAAATTTGAAATAAAATGATTCTACATTTAATGCCAAGTTCGCAAGAGTAAAGCCGTGAGAAAAGAACTTGACAATAAAAACTCATGGCCACTTCTTTAAAATACCAATTATTACAAAAACAATACTTAATACTTACATTGTCCGAAATTAGATTCAGTTTTTGTAAACTTCCAGTCTTCCACAAAACATTTCATTTGGACTTCTCTCACCGGAACATGCGGAGTTAGTTGACTCGTTGTGGCCACACCGTTACCCTGACTCCCCTCGGTACTTCGAGTTTCTCATCAACAATAAATGTGGTTACGGTCTGTTGGAGGGCAACAATCTCATCGCCTGGGTGTTCTTCAGCGAATCAGGCACTTTACTCCACTTATGTACAGTAGAAACACATCGAAGAAAAGGCTATGCGGAGCTGCTTATGAAATTAGTTTGTAATAAATTTGTGAAAGAGAAAAAAATTGTTCATGGATTTGCTCTCAAAGAAAATTTGAGCAGTTGTAATCTTTTCACTAAAGTTGGGTTTTCAAAAGGAAAACCAGCTGCGTGGTGTTACTTAAATAGAATAGTAAAAAATTAAGTTGGCTTTGTTAAACATTTGGATTATTTTTCCCAATTCTCAATTGCTGCAGTTTGCAGTATAAAAAAATAACCGAATTTAAAATTCTTTATTCACTTATGATGCAAAACTACTTTTGTGATATTCATGTTCAATTAAGCTCGACAAATCAGGGTACTCTTGCATTAATAAAGCTGAATTTTGGCATGGACGTTAAGTGATTTTTTTTTTATGTATGTCGTCTCCCGCAGTAGGGTTGTACCCTGCCCTGTGTCGCGGGGTACTTTACAAACATACAAGTCACGGACACAAAGTACACCCAGACTCGGAACAACAATTTGTGGATCACACAAAGTGGTGTCCCGTGTGGGAATCGAACCCACGACCTCTTGATTAAGACGAGTAAGACCTATGTTATTGATGATTAAGACCTATCTTATATATTTTTTCCATATTAATAGTTTCAGGAGCTTCGGAGATGGGGGGGGGGGGAATAGATCGTCCCCCCCATTCATGTTTTTTTTAATAACTTTTAAAGTTATAATAAAAATATAATAATACTTACATTCTACGCAGTAATTTCGGTGATAAGGGAATGGTCTATTTTGGTTTTACCTAAATAACTTTTAGAATAACGAAATTAAAATTATTCTTACAAAAAGCCATTTTCATTTGATATGTTACACGAACTTTTTTCAATAATTTCCTAGTTTGCTTCCCAAAACAGGCTCCGAGTTCAAAATTCTTCAATTTACGTTAAGTGATGTGTTAGGATCACAAAACCCAAATTTGAACTTAATCGGTCCAGTAGATTCAGAAACAGAAACACGAGGTTCCGTTTTTTCCTTTTGAGGTACAAAGTTTGAAAGTTTGAATTTTTATTACTCAATCCAAAACCTGACATTTACGCGGATTTTTTTACCGGAGCTGCTGTACAAAATGTTCATTTTGCTCGACCAGTCATGATATCTACTTAGGTATATTGAAGCAGAAACTGATAATAAACCAATAAATAAATTCAAATTATTTCAATGAAAAAATACATGGATCAAGACTTGTTTGTCTAACGGCCGGTCTCAATAAACTATCTATCGATGGATTTGGCTATTAGAGGTACCTATATATTTGACATAAGCTCCATACAAGAGTGAAAATCCTATCTCTAGTAGCCGAGGTTATTGAGACCGGCCGTAAGTAGGTTTAGATCCTACTTACCCTATACTTGTGTTAGCATCTCTAAATTAGAATTTCCTCACTTTTCATCAAATTCTGCTACACCTATAATAGCTATTTAAACATTTTTTTTATTTCATGTACTGCCTTAATGACTTTTTACTCGTTCAACGATTGATCTAATACTTAGGTAAATTATGTAGATAGGTAGTTAGGTACCCACTTATTAATGACTATGAGGGATTTATACAATTTAAATTTAGATAACCAAGTACATATAAGCCAGTAAAATGAATTTATATGCAATTCACTTTTAAGTTAAATTATCTTTCTTAGATGCATTTAGGATTTAGATAATGGTACAATGCACAATGATACCAAGGTCATATAAAATATTTGATTTAAATATTACTTTTATTTATACAATGGGGAAGATGACATTTAATATAATTTATGGTACCTACTTTGGTCAGGCGTATCCGGGGAGGAATTCCCGCAAAAAATCCTGAGTCGACGTCTATGGTACGTTCTAAGGGGCTGTATGGTCGTTGGTTCTAAGCTATACTAATACATATTATAAAGCTGAAGAGTTTGTTTGTTTGAACGCGATAATCTCAAGATCTACTGGTCCGAATTGAAAAAAAATATTTTACTGTTGAATAGCCCATTTATCGAGAAAGGCTACAGGCTATATAACATCACGCTATGACCAATAGGAGCGGAGCAACAATGAAAAATGTTGCAAAAACGGGGGAAAATTACGCAGACGAAGTTGCGCGGGTCTACGTGGAAGCTAGTTACTTATAATACACTAGCTGTCCCGCGCAACTTTGTCTGTGATGTTCCGCTTTATAATATTAGTATAGATAAGTAGGTAGGATAAATTGTATAACATGTTTTGGAACAAGTTATTCCTTGTATTATACCTATTATTTGCCGGGAAAGTGTACCAGGAGCATGTGCGGATTCAGGATTTGATTCTGGAGGGGGGGAAGGCCCCGAGAGGCAAATTGCAGTGTCGGATCTAACATGCTTACGAACGGGGGGGTGAGTTTTTCGCCCGACACCGGCCAAGTGTGAGACGCATGCACGACGGGGGTTCCCCAAAAACACTCTCTGGGGGAGGGAGGGGGGCACAGATGGCAAATGGGCAAAGACATTAAATAAATACAATACAGAAAATTCGGTAGAAAAAACAATGGATCCGCCTATGCCAGGGGGGAGACAATAACCACTGCTCATGGAATCACTACTTACCTATGTATTGCGATGTTGCTGCACTTCTTAGATGTGACACGTTCTCCCTCCGTCTTCCGCGACATTGTTACTTTCGGCAATTAGGTTTACAATTTTTTATTTAAAGACGACTCTCGCAGTAGGGTAGAAGTCCTGTGTCGCAGGGGACTTTACAAACATACAAGTCACGGACACAAATTGCGAAGTGATAACGTGTGATTTTAAACTTTTTACTGGTGTTGTTTTGTAGCCATAGATTCAAACAAGTAACTTAGATAAATGGCAAATATATTAAATTTATCCTAATAACACTTACTATATAAAGTTTTTTTTATGGTCGTGGGGTAGATTTTGTGTGTAAGGCGTTGTGTGGGAGGCATAAGCCACACGTGGAGAGAAACAAAATAAACGAACAAAGAAGCCAGATCGAGACATCTCAATCTCAAATACTATGTGACTTCCTACGCGCCACGCCGCCGACAGCGACCTGACATCTTTTTTACCTTCTACACTACTTATGAGTCTAATCTGCACGACCTTCTGACCCCGCAGACGGACCCCCAGTTAGCAATAAATATTCACTATAGAAGAAGTTACCCATACCTAGTTCATATTTCTCTCATTGTATTATGTAATACTAAGTGCATTGTCTTAAATATACTTATGTTTTTAAAATATAATTGTGGTTTACACTTAGTATTTTAGCTATTTTTAAACACGGGTAAGGTCCCCCACCCAGGCTCTCAATCTGTCCCAGATTAACCAAACTCACTTTTGGCAGAATTCGTACCTACTTAAATAACTGGCAAATTATATATACCTAAAGTACACTAAACATTCTTAAGAGAAAATGTAACATAATAGTACAGCTTAAGATACAATTAATCCATACTAATATTATAACGGGAAAGTGACTCTGTCTGTCTGTTACGCTTACACGCTCAAACAGCTAAACCAATTTCGATGAAATTTGGTATGGAGATAGTTTGAGTCCCGGGGAAGGACATAGGATAGTTTTTATCGCGATAACCGACATCGAAGCAGGCGGATTCGCGGGCGAAAGCTATTTGAAAATAAAAATCTGTTAATTTAAAAATAAATATGGGAATTTTGGTGGAGGGCTGGTATACCTACTTTCTCGGTCTCCTACCCCTGAAAATATTTAAATTACATACCTACTTACTTATTGAATAACCTTACCTTCTTACTACCCCACACATAAACCACAAACTGCATAATAACTACACGAACTCAATAAGGAAAAACCCCAGTACCTACAAAAAAGATTCCGTCAAATGAGTCAACAAAAGTAAAACAACTATTTTTGTTCTGATAAACTCAGTTCATAATTATCGTGTGGTGCAGTGAGTCGCAAGCGTGTTTAAGTGTCAAATATTTCTTTAAAATGTGTAACAAAGAAGATCCTTTGGAACTTTTATCTTTAAAGAAGTGGAATGAACTTCAAAATGCCTTTAAGTCAGACTGGCCTAGAGGTATCTCGGGATATGCTGCACTTGAAATACAAAAACAGTGGGTGGAACAAGGCTATGAATATGACTTTAAAGTATATTGCCCCTTCGGTGATGTCATGAATGGAATGGTCGCGGTTAATATAAAGGTAGGTGATAAGGCAACGAAGTTTATTGAACTTATCAAAAAGATTATTGCCAATATATCTGTCTAAACTTCATTATCTCTACGATTGAGATTGAAGGTTATGTTTGTAATCGTATTAGTGCCCTCTGGTGGTAATAACGATAACTAATTGTAGAAATAGTTTTACTTGATTGTCAAAAGATGGCGCTGTAGTACTTTTTTCAACACTACATAATTTAATGATTCATCAAGTTTGTAAAATGCTTGCCATAATATTTTGGATAACGCTTTAGAACCCAATTATAGATGATCTAGATATTATATAAAATAATTGAATTATTCTATATGTAGATAATTATTGTTCTTACAGGATACCTTTTACGAAATAATAATCCAGTGTCCGAGGGACAACACAGAAAAACTAACAGATGCTTTGAAAAAATCTAAAGTTATTGACTGGAACAGAGAAGTTGTAATACCGTACGCGGCCCGCAACGTGATCACATGTCTTCGGAATGCTGTAGTGGATATCGGTGTGGAATTATCTGAACATAGATTCCTGAATACGTACATACTTGAAGAAGACATATATGGAGACGTGAGGTAAATAGCTCTTCAGCCCACTACGATAACAAACGTATAAATAAATAAAATACTAAATAAGTATCTTGGGAAATTGCACAAAAGTTTAGCAGAGCCAACCATACATCTACATACCTACATAGTATACTTAGATAAATTCATCATACAAATATTTATTAAAGGGGTAATCTGACCCATGACCTCTGTCTCAGCCATGCGCGGATCTAGGATCATGTTAGGGAGAGGCACTTTGACCCGGCACCGGCCAAGTGTGAATATTTTTGCACGTCAATGCGGACCAAATGTATGGCGAACACTTGAAAATTCATGAGTCTGGGGGGGAGGGGACAATTGCCCCTGTTGCCTCCCCTCCCCTTGGATCCGGGCTTGGGCTCAGCAGTCAGGATAACTAACCACTACGCCAATAGGCCAGTCACAGGCATATTATGGGTTTTGGAGCGACAGGGTGCCAATTCGGGCTGTAATAAATTCATTCGTTGGGTTTCTCTTAAGTACGTCATTAAAATACAATTACATTTATTTAGTAGGTACAATGGGTAGATACGTAGATAGCTAAATAAAATAAATATAAAAAAATAAAATCATTGGAGACTTGTCATTAGCAATACTTGGCTAAGGCATCAGTCTCGCAATCGTGACGTCAAGGGTTTGAATCCCACCCATCCCATGTGAATCCACTTGGATTGGTAATTATCTTGAGAAAAGAATACAGATACTTGATTAAATTTAAATATTATATATTGGTCTGTAAGCCTTCCTAAAAATAAATACTTATCTAAAATAAGACGAAATTAGTTTGGTGAATTCTATGCAATGATATTTTGTATACCTAGGACTAGTATAGTATTAAATTATCTGTAGTAATGACCTAGGTAATATTAATGATGGCCTCAAAAAGTCTGATGTAGTGCTATAAAAACCTTTACAAGAACGAATCCACCTATTGATTTAAATGTGGGCACCCCGGGATAGTAAAGTGGAAGGCACTTTTCAAATCTTCTCTTAGTGGTTTTTTTAATAGATAATTTAAAAAAATACTGTTAAAATGACCAATAAGTGTTGCATGTTGCCTTTCGATGAAACTTTATAATGTTATAACTTGTCTTGTAAGTAAGTAGGTACAAGAGGGGGTTTAGACAAGGTACATTCGTTCTGAGGCGAATTCAATAACGCCGTAGGTACTAAGTAGTCGTTCGCAGAAAAAAAAATGTCTATGATCTCCACCGAAAACGTAAAATTGTATACTAAATTTATTTTCCATTAACGACATCGCTTTTCGAATGTGACTTTGTCTAGACCCCCAAAACAGCACATCGTTATAAATGGGGGGGGGGGGGGGGCACGGGAGCACGGGTGCACGAGTCCTCCCTACACAGTTGTTTTGTGTACTGAATTTATATTGTATTTGAATTTGTTTGCTCTTTTTTTGAGGCACCCACCCTCCGTCGTCCATGCAACTCACACTTGGCCGGTGTGTCGGGCGAAACTAAATGTACTCCCCCCCCCCCCCCCCCCGTAGTAAGCATGTTAGATCCGGCACTACTATTTGACTCTCGTCCCCCAGAATTACATTCTGGATTTCATCGAAGTACTACTTTTCTGTTGCAGTCTGCCTCCAAACGTAACCTTCGGGCCTGTTACTCTTCAACACCTAGACCTAGTCGACAAAACGTGGCCGAACCGCTACTCAACCTCAGCATGGCATTTCCAACTACTGATTAAGACAAAATCTGGCTACGGTTTATACCTAAACAATGAGCTCATATCCTGGGTCTTCATCAAAGAGGCCGGACCATTGCAGCATTTATACACTGTCGAAGAACATAGAAGAAAGGGCTATGCCGAGATCCTAATGAAACTGGCCAGTAAGATCTGGTTGAAAGAAGGAAAACCAGTATTTGCCTTTTGTTTTCAAGACAATGTTAGTGCTTGTGAAGTTTATAAGAAGCTCGGTTTTGCTCAAGGAGAGTCAGTTGCTTGGTGTTATTTAAACAAAAAAGTTTAGTATAAATAATAAAAAAAATGCTGCAGTTTTCGGCAGACCCGCGAACTGAGTCTGATTTTTTTTTTTTAATACGGCTTCCGCAGTTTTTTACAAGCCCTGTGTCGCGGGCGGGAGATTTTACAAACATACAAGTCATGGACACAAAGTACACCCAGACTCGGAACAACAATTTGTGGATCACACAAAGTGGTGTCTCATGTCGAACCCACGACCTCTTGCGTAGCAGTCGGACACACTCTCACCGCGCCACAGAGGCAGTCAAGTCATTTTCCTCGTTTTTGCAATATTTGTCATTGATGCTCCGCTCCTATTGGTCGTAGCGTGTTATATGCTATAGCCTTCCTCGATAAATGGGTTATCCAACAGTAAAATATTTTATTAATTCGAACTAGTAGTTCCTGAGATTATCGCGTTCTAACAAATAAATAAACAAACTCTTCAGCTTTTTAATATTTGTGTAGAATATTATATCCGATTAGGTTTGATTGAGCAAGGTCCTTATTCACTATCTTTATTTCGATGTCTTTTGTCTTTGGCCGAGCGAACTGGCGCATGCGCGGTACGCTCAAAGATGTCCACCGCGCATGCGCGTTGATGCATTTCTAAGCGCAGCTCTCTACTGCGCTATAATTTAAGGATTTCAATTCGTATTTAAGGAAGAAACGAGTTACGAATTTTAAACAGATTTCCCTGCACCTTTGTGGTACATATTAAAAACCCAATCACAATGTGGTCTTGGTTGAGGGTAAGGTCACCTACATTACCTATATAATACACTAGCTGTCCCGCGCATTTTATAGATATCATAGTCATTTTTCTCGTTTTTGCAACATTTTTCATTACTGCTCCGCTTCTATTGGTCGTAGCGTGGTGTTATATAGCCTATAGCCTTCCTCGATAAATGGGCTACCCAATAGAAATATATATATTTTTTCAATTCGGACCAGTAGTTCCTGAGATTGCCGCTTTCAAATAAACAAACTAACAATTAAACTCTTCAGCTTTATAGATTATTTTGATAAATCACTAAGCAGCTACTTTCTGGTAACTCCATTGACTATAATAAATATGCAACATTATTAAACTGTGATGTAAATAAGTACCTACACTTAATATGGCGTAAAACAAAAGTAGAACAAAACAACAATTAATTTCTACAAAAAGTTCGTAATTAAAACATCTTAAACAGCTGCATTGGCAACAAATTGTCTATGAATGAGTAATATGACTATTACTCGAAACACTGAATATGTAATTTGCATACTTAAGTACCTATACATAATAATATTATGTAAATACGATTTACAACAAAAATGTACATAAAACTTCATAAGAATATGAAACTGGGTGAATTAAGTCATTAATATCATTAGCACAGTAGTTTTTTCATTTACTATAGTTAATTACTGTAATTGTTTAAAGTGTGATGAGTAGGTATTATTATTATTACTGTAAATTATTATACCTATATGATAATGATGTATGCATTTGAAAATTAAAATCATAAACACGAGAAAAGTTGGAGTTTTAACAGATCGGTGCAATTCGATCGAAACGTCGGATAAATAAAACCTTTATGTATTTCACGCGATATGTCCCGAAAGGTTCTATTCTATTCTTAATTATTTAGGTTGTAACACATGACACAATCGCTGTCCACTTCTTTCAGTATTATTAGAAAAAAACATTTAACTGTCTTCAATCACAGTTTATTAACGGCCGGTCTCAATAATCTATCTATTGATGGATTTAGATACTAGAGCTATATATTTGACATAAGCTCCATACCAAATATGTCAAAATTCTACCTCTAGTAGCCAAATCCATCGATAGATAGATTATTGAAACCGGCTGTTAATCATCGTCAGATCCTTACAAAATCTATATGGAACCATTTCGGAATAAACCTGTAATAACGAAAAAATAATTTTGAAAATCCCAACGGACAACTAGATAACTTCGTAAGCCCGACCATACATACATAAAAAAATACATAAATACGAATTGAGAACCTCCTTTTTGAAGTTGGTAATAATATGGGTACCAATCAAGATGTCGCCCAATCACACAATAATTTGGTTGAAGAAAACCCCAGGTCCTGAAACGGTGAAGTTTTCGGTCCAACAAAACGTCGGTCATCTGATAGCATTTACCTATAAAATGTCTCTGTCTACATCATTATCGTCATAATTATTGAAAACCACGTAGCGTTAACTTTGAAAGTTCACGTAACACGTAGAGTTCAAATTTATCTATAACTAGTTGTCCCGCGCAACTTCGTATGCGTCAATTTTCCCCGTTTGTGCAACATTTTTCATTGCTGCTCCCGCTCCTATTGGTCGTAGCGTGATGTTATATAGCCTATAGCCTTCCTCGATAAATGGGCTATCCAACAGTGAAAGAATTCAATTCGCATCAGTAGTTCCTGAGATTACCGCATTTAAACAAACAAACAAACTCTTCAGCTTTATAATATTAGTATAGATATGTAAGTATTTAGAAATATATATGTATGTTTATCAGTTGTGTGGTTTCCATAGAACAAGCTCTGCTTAGTTTGGGATCAGACAGCGTTGTGTGAGTTGTCCCAAGATATTATTATTATTATAAAATATCCTGAAATTATTTCTTATATCACAAAAGAAACCTCTATGCAAAATTTCAAGTCTCTAGGTTGAAGAATTTATGCTGGGCGTTGATAATGTGAATGAATGAGTCAGGACTTTTATTTTAAAATAATATTGAAAGAAGATAATCCTTGTTAAATTATAATAATAATAATAATAATAATAATAAAATAAATAAAAATAACTAATCGACTTGTAGAAATTGTTACAACGGTGACGATTACTGGTTTAATGACCTACAAGTAATAAATACCTGTCGACAGTCTCAGTTAGCACTGTTAAGGTCAAAGCACAATGATCTGCTTGGAAAGGGATCGGCAGCGTATCGTCTCGCCATCAACTATTCGTGAGCTTGTCCAGAGGCGAGGCGATTACGTTACAAATCCAATTACAGTGGGATCAACGTAACTAGGCCGGACTGAAGTAGGCGACAAGTGGTTGCGCAGATGCATTTTTTGGAAGTAAATGGTGACAGGAAGCGGGGGGCGGGGGCGGTAACTAAACCAAGAGAATTAGCGATGCGATTACGCATTACATTGTCATAATTAGTATTACTAACTCATGTTTTTTGTGATTATTTTCGTAAAGAAATTGTTTTTCAAAGTTTCTTTAGTATTTACTGTAACTGTTCTAAATTCAAACTTTTATGAACTCATTTAAATAGTATTTTTATTTTGTTGTATTAAAATTTTGTTAGTATTTTTAGGGTCGCATCTCTATGACATGCGCGAAAGTGATAAGAACCTAACATCAATCCGGTCAAGTTACGTTGATCCTACTGTACTTTGTGTGCGTTGCAGTATCGAGTTTCATACAAAGAATACTAAACGGCTCGAGTTGATACGGTGACGATCTCTTTCCGGGTTGATCAGTGTTCTTTGACCTTTATTCGACTGACACACATTCAATATTGATGCGCCAGCATTCCTATCGCTTTCCACCGTTTATTCGGTGCATAATTAATGAAACCTTTGCCCTAATGCATCTATTACGTCGACTAATTTACGATAATGTTCCAAATTGTTTAGGTGATGTGAGATGTACGAGGTCGAATGAAGTTAAGAATATCGTCATTTAAAATCAACTTCTGGGATTGCATAAACAGCGCTCTTGGTTTTTTCTACACGGAGAAATAAATAGTATGATGGATGCAGCAGGTCTCCAAAATGACTAAAGCTATTTATATTATCTAAATGAAAATGCGTTTATTTCGACCTGAGCCTATAAAACAACAAAAAGCGTCAAAAATAATTAAAAAAAAAAAAAAAAAAAGGAAAGATGATAATAAGTTTGATATTTTGACGTGATGGATGACTGACGTCCATGAGGACAAAAAAGATGTATGTAGTGATTTTTTAAGAATAACACAAGATCTCTTAATTTAATAATATCTTATTTAACATAGACTTGTAGAAATTATTACATATAGACATCACGAATAAATACTAATCAATGAAAAGACTGATCTACATATAATAAAATTATGATGAAATATAAAATTGCGCAACAACGAGACAATAATGGCGCGGATGACCTAATATCTCTAATAATAACAATAGAACGTGGTCTATTTAATGATTGGCGCTGATTTCTGGCACATAATAGTTGTTATGATTTTATGGTGTACTTATAAGATGTTACTGTGTAAAGTGAATTGTAGTGTGAAATGCAATCACTAATTATATCTACTTAACTACTGAATTTCTCTAACAGTTCGAAGACGTTAATGGATCATGGTCCTTATTCCCTCTCAAAGATGAGACCTGTGTCCCATCAGTAGAAAGGCTGATTATGGTATCTCTAAGACTATTACCAAAACACCAAACCAGCTTGTCATCGAACAAAGGCGCATTTTTGCTCATAAATAATGACGTGACGAACCTTAGAAATGAGGTCGGCGAAACGTTAAACGGGTGATTGATATATGTATTTCCAAAGCCCACTTTAAAACCTAAATCTAAACCCATCTACACTTGCCTTGAAACATAAACATTTCCTCTAAATCGAGCCTTATCCCGCAATCGTATTCCGTCAGTTTTACGATACAATCTACAAAGTCGCGAGCAACAGCGACCGGCAATAAAACACATGGCCTTGCTGCCTAGCCGTTCTTTGTTGCGTGTTGCTTGTTGCCACCGGGTAGGCAACAGTCTCGAGATTTCATGTGCAAATCGCACATAAAAGTAAATACAACGCTTTATCGGATACAAACTCAAGGAATAAATCTGTAAGTATTGTTTGTTTCAGTAGCGTTGCTGTGCGTTCGAGAGAAAAATATTCTTTGATTTTTCTTTACCAGGTAGAGGTAATTGAGTCAATGTTTTTTCTGATTGGAAAAAAGACAGAAGTTTATTCTGTACTCAAGTAGGTACTCGTATTTCATAACATACATTACTATGTCCTTACATACGGCAATGCTATTTGATTTCATCTCTCCGGGTTTTTATTTCAGTCTTCTGTACAAAAGCTATCCGCTGATTCTATTCCAATAAAGTACCTACTACATACTTATTTTTACTTAATTTTCTTTTGGCATCTTCTGGTATGGTATCAGTACTGTAGTACTATTACTTATTCTGTGGTATAACGAGAACATCGACCTACCAAAAGGCAAAGTATATACAACGTTATTTTGTGTATAGTGCAAACCTGAAAGTAGTTTGCTCAGAATCAGTAACACAATCTAATGGGATAGTTTTTGAATCATGTTATATTTTACAATTAGGTAATTAGTTATTCAATAAATTATTAATTGATTAATCATTCTAATAGTCCAAAACATGTTGACAATGTGATGAGACATGTAATCGTTTATTTATATTCAATAACTAGCTGTGCCCGCGACTTCGTTCGCGTGGAAGTTGGGTTTATATTAAGGTAGTTTATGTTATAATTTAACTTCTGTGTAAAGCATATTGGAAACATGCTCCACAATGATCTGTGGCATCTATGGATATTAGGGCCTAGCTCTAATCAGGGCCCGACCTATGGCAAGGCAAGCCAAGCAAATGCCCAGTGCAGCAAAATGAAGGGCGACAAAGTTTATGGAGCCAGACGGTTAGAAGACAAATTATAATAGTATTTTACCAAAATGATTTGCATCACATCAAATATTACTATTATCGGTTTCGGGTTAAATGAAGCCCGAAACCGCCCAAGTACTCGCGCGAAATAGGGCTAGTGTGAGATAAGTTTTTAAAAAAATATCCTGGTTTTAAAACATTGCATTCCCGCGGTACTGTGATGCGTGTTCAAACAAACAGACAACATTCAAACGTTTCTAAAAGATATAGTGAATTAGTATATCTTTTAGAAACGTTTAGTTTAAATACTAAACTACTGTCGTAGCCGAGGATAGAACAAAGTGTGCAATTAGAGAGGCCTATGTCCAGCAGTGGACTGCGATAGGCTGATGATGATGATGATGAACCTGTCGTTAATTAAGATCATCATAAATTCATATCCGTAAATAATATATATATATATAATACATAATCGTAAGAATTTCAGATTTATTTTTTAAATCAATTTACCTGATTCTGTTTAATTTGTATTTAAACGCCATCTATTTTCAAAACTGGATAAGTTTATTTTAATACTTGATGACTTTAAATTAAATTATACTTAAACTATCATGCATATTAAACGTAGGTAAGCAAGGTATTTAACCTAAACGCGATTAAGACCCGTAATATATATATATTCATAATAGTTGTGCCCGCGACTTCGTTCGCGTGAAAGTCGGGTTTAAATTAAGGTAGGTAGTTTATGTAACGAAATAACTTCTGTGTAAATATGTTGGAAACAGTCCTGTTGACTAAATACTTACTAAATAAAAATTGATCTGTTCTATTCTTTTAGATAGTTAGTTTGGTGTGCGGCTTAAAAAGTGGGTTTTCTGTTGTTTTTGTTTCATTCTTTCAACGTTATACCTACTTATTACCTAATAATTTTTAATAGAATTTGTACGAAAATGTTGTTACTTCTTATGTGATCGTAAACTTGTAAAGCCTAAGTACTTAACTGTGATAGTTTTCCTTATAATTTTAGTATTTATACTACTACCCTGAATTTTTTCACATACCCAACATCAACCATTTAGCTGGCAGGGGGACACTTGACTCTAACAAAAATGTTCACAATAAAGCCTAATATTATACACAAAGGAATCCTTAAATCTAAAAATAGTCTTCACAAACCCTAAACGCTTTTTAAAAGACCTATCTAATGATACCACACACGATGGGGTAGGTAGGTGAGAAAAAAATCACATCCCCACTTTACATATAAGAGAGGTACCCTTAAAAAAATAATGATTTTCAAGATTTTGTTCTTTCACTTTATCGGCGTTAGTAATTTATTCATGCAAAAGTTGCAACCTTAGCACTAACAGTCTCTGAGCTAAGCTGCGGACGGACGGCCATAAGGGAACTATAAGGGTTCTGTTTTGTCATTTTGGCTAAAAATGGGGTGTATTTCATATAGTGTTACAACGCAATACTAATAATAAAACTGCTGTAACACTTTAGTAAGCAAACACAGAGCGTGTCATGTGTGTCATGCCCGCGAAAATGTCAAATATCCCTAAAGGTACGGTTGACAAACAACGACCCCCCTCCTCCCGTCACCCGAACTACTCACACTTGAACGATGTTGAGCCATTCATTATCGTTGAATTGATGAACACGTAATCTCCAACCATAACCCCAAAACATGATCCTCGATGCACCTGTGTGATGCGTGGTCAAACAAACGGACAGACAGACAAACATTTCTAAAAATCATAGCAATGTGTTTCTTTTTAAAACTTCTTTTACTAAGTATAGAACATTATTGAATACAACGCCATCTACTTTCAAGAATGTTGCCGTTGTTTTGTTGTTCACAATTTGATTTCATAGATGGCGCTACATGTACTTTTTTTACGTGTGTAATGTCTTTTTTTTTAAACGAACACATCATTTCTGGAAAATGTCGAATACTTTTTAACTATAATGTAATATTGTTTTTCATTTCTACTACGATTAATTCATTACTCTCAGCAGTGCATGCAATACCTATAATTAATTGCATAATTTACTTGATTTTTAATATAAAAAGTAATAACCAAAGTAAATAAGTTACCTACGATCGAAAAAATAACTAAAACATTCAGAAAAATATTAATAAAGGATAAAGACAATTTAAATAAATACAAAAAGAACATATTCAGACATCAGATTCGAGCCTGAGACTTCGTCGTCAAAGTCCGCTAGCATAGCTTCGAGGCTATACTATTAGCTACTTAACACGTCAAAATAACTGTTCTTATAAAACTTAAAAATGTTGTGTTTAGCTCCTTTTAGTTTTAGCGTGAAGTTATGCATTCCACGGGTTACAATTATAGATAATGTCTAATTGTGGAAATTTTTGTGATAAACCATTATGGTGCGACAAAAAATACGTTGCTACTCGTTCCCCATAGACGTTAGCGTAATGATTCATAGTGTAAATAATGTCCTATAGTATTTACTATAAAACTGCAAATTTTCATAAAGATCCGTCAAGTAGTTACTGTTTTATAACGAAAAATAGCTACAGACATTATCCCTTACTGCTTAGCTCCTATGGGAAAAAGCGTGATAATTTATAGCCTAAATGTTAATCTGCATCTATTAGATTGCACGTGCAAAATTTCAACCGAATCTGTACGGTAGTTTTTGCGTGATGCGTGTTCAAACAAACAGACAGACAGACAGACAGACAGACAGACATTTCTAAAAATGCAGCAAAGTGTTTAAATACTCTTTTCGAACATTTCCTAATATTTTTTTTCACTAAGTTCGGCCATGTACAGACACGTGAAATTTACAGTTTTATTATATGTATAGATAACCATGAACTATGCGACGCCATGGGTGCGATACTGCAACGAACTTATGACAACTATAATGGCTTATACTCGGCATTTTGTTTCCTTTTATAAACGATTTCTTGAAGTAAAAATCTTGTTGGGGTCTGAGCTTAGCGCTATTTAAAGAATAACCTGCAGGACAGAAGCGGACTTAATGAAAACATTTTCTACCAGTCAACCCTTGGGTGATGTAGAGATTATTGTGATCTAATTACGATATTGAAGCCAACGCGATGCACTCTATTTATTAGTAACGGGAAAGCCGACCAGTTCCCATAATAGGTACCTATACCATTTACTAGTACAACACATATGCCAGCCATCATTCATAACGAACCCATTCGTCTAAATGTTATCTATTTTCTCACAGTATGATAAATGCACTCCGTTTTGTATAAATTGGTTCACACGCAACTACTTTACATAGGCCTCACAAAAACCGAATAAACTTAATAATATATTATTAGCATACAATAGAATTGCAAGTTGACAATATAGCAGGTGATATGATAATTATAAAGGAATATATTCTAATTAAGGATTGGATGTTTTGCTTCGTGCCGAGACGTGATAACTAATGATAGGGCTGGTCCACAAATTAATTACACAGCGAGCGTTTTTTTTTTTTAAGCAAACGAGTCCTAGAGAGGCTAGGCCTTGACTCGGAAGATGTAAGGTAGAACAACCTTCAACGAGGTGGACTGACCACTTAAAGAAGATTGCTGGAATGGTCTTGATGCGAAGGCGGAGGTCTGAGTGACCTGAAAGAGGCTGGTGATAACTTTGCTGCAATATTCAGTGAAAACAAACGCTCTTTGCAATTCTATTTAAAACAAGTAGGTATAGGAAAAACAAAAAGAAAAAATCAACAACCAATTTCTTTTTTAAATAAAAGGTAGTGAAAATAATACATATTTACATACCTCTGCATACGTATTCGTGTTTTTTTTAACATTTTTAGTGTTTAACATAGATATAAGTTTTTGAAACAATGTGTGCCGTATTGTTTCAGATTACACGCAATATAAACAAAAAAATACAAATGCAAATGTTTGCTATTTGTAAAATATTCCGCGCTGAAAGTCAACAATATGATTCGTGTACAAACTTTTAATCAGCACTGTTTCTATTACACTCGCTGTTGCGATGTTGCTCTCAAAATAATGCTCATGAATAAATTTTCTATCATTTTTACGTGATGAAACGATAATATTATAAATTACTAGCTGTCCCGCGCAACTTCGTCATCGTAAATTTCCCCGTTTTTGCAACATTTCTCATTGCTGCTCTGCTCCTATTGGTCGTAGCGTGATGTTATATAGCCTAGAGCCTTCCTCGATAAATGGGCTATCAAACAGTGAAAGAATTTGTCAATTAGGATCAGGAGTGCCAGAGATTACCGATTATCAAATAAACAAACTCTTCAGCTTTATAATATAGATGAATTTCCTAAATATTTTACAAAAGTTAGGTGTGTACAACATTATCCGAAACCAGGCGGTTATGAAGGTTCCAATCGGTGGAGGAGAGTCCTTAGACCATCATTCTTTTCTGCTTCCCTTTGAATTCCAGTTACGGAATATTGTTGGTACAAAATCCGTGTGCAACAAGATACATTTTCTTATCGTACCTCAGGAAAATCCCTTCGCGTCTGGTGCCAATATTACTAAATGGGAATGTTACTCTGTCTGTTCTTTACCTGCTAAACTAGCGGGCCGATTTTGATGAAATTTGAAGATATGGGGAGTGTGTATGTAGACTATTTTTACTAGACTGTTCCAGAAGGAGGGATAATGTGTTTCGAGAATTAGTCCATGTCTTAAGCATACTATAAAACAGCCTAACGATATGTAAGCTATAGGAGTGACACTGAACATATAATCTATCATAAATACCCGCCGCTAAAAGAACAATAAAACCTTGGATCACACCTGGCTTACTTCGATGTATACGAAACCGTGACACACTACACAGAAAAACCAAACAGACACCCCACAACACAATTCTACTCACCACTTACAGACGATACAGAAACTTTTGTACAAAATTATTAAAGACAGCAAAACGAAAATTTGACACTCAAGCATTGAATAAGGCTCTACACAATCCTAAAAAGCTTTGGGAAACTATTAAATCGGTCACGAACACTTTAAAATCCAAAAACTCCTCTTCTCAGCTTTTATCTTACTCAACCTCAGCTACACAGTCTTGCACCAAAGTAAACGAATTTTTTGTCAACATTGGGAAGAATCTTGCTGACAGCATTAGCAGTAGACATTCTATTCACAACACACATACCTCCAATCGCACTACATCCTTTGTTCTAGAGGAAACAGATCCTGATGAAATCATTCTTACCATACACTCGCTGAACACTAACTCTGCCACTGGCTGGGACGGTATCTCTCAAACCTTCCTACGGAGATATGCACGAACCCTGGCACCAATACTTTGCCATATCTTTAATCTCTGCTTTCAAACCGCTACTTTCCCCACTTCTTTCAAAATGGCCATCATCCATCCTATCTTCAAGAGTGGCGACGGGAACCAACCAAACAACTACCGCCCTATAGCTGTACTAAGCTCTTTGTCCAAAATTTTCGAACGCCTCATCAATAAAAGACTAGTCAACTATCTTGAGCATTTTAAATTACTAGCCGCCCAGCAATATGGTTTTCGCAAGAATAAATCGACTAGTGATGCGGTGCTGGATCTTACCAACTTTATAGTCGATAAATTAACCTCTAAACACAAAGTCTTAACAGTTTTCTTAGATCTCACGAAGGCGTTTGACACTGTACCCGTCCCTACTCTATTACTCAAATTAGAAAACATTGGTGTCAGGGGACTCCAACTAAAACTTTTCGAAAGTTATCTCACTAACCGCACCCAATACGTGACCATAGAAAACCACTACAGTGAGGTATTACCCATCCAGTACGGCGTACCACAGGGCAGTATTCTAGGACCCACTCTTTTTCTAATATTTATCAATCATCTCTGTAAACTTAGCCTACCCAACGCCAAAATCGTATCTTTTGCAGAAGATAACTCATGGAAAAACCTCCTATCCATTGCACAAGCAGGTTTGAATTCTACCTTACACTGGCTTCACTCCCACGTCCTTACACTCAACACCTCAAAAACAAACTTTATCACCTTTTCACTCTCCTCCACATCCCAACCGAAATCCCCCATAGTTTTAAAGGCCCACTCTTGTAATACACAAATCCACACTAATTGTCAATGTCCATCACTCACTCGCGTACACCAAACTAAATATCTTGGCATAATTCTCGACGAAACACTCACCTACAAACCACACACTAACATTCTTTCCAACAGGATTCGAAAATTAATATATATATTTAAAACTCTAAGAAATGTAGCTAATCCTGTAATAATTCGAAGCGTCTACTTTGCCTTATGCCAATCCATACTCACCTACTGCATTACATCCTGGGGAGGCGCAGGGAAAACAATTTTAAAACCTGTAGAGATTGCTCACAGAGCAGTTTTAAAAATTGCATCTTTTCGGCCTATCCTATACCCAACGACCGATCTCTACAAAGAGTGGAATGTTCTCAATATTAGACAGCAATTTGTCCTACACACACTCCAACATCGTAGAACACCACTCCAAGTAATCACCAAAAGGCGAAAAGACAAGGTCTGCACAGTTCCTCCTGCTCGTTTTTCCTTCATAAAAAAATTTTCCTTGTACCTAGCCCCTTCCCTCTATAATAAAGTCAATGCGAAATGCGCTATCTACGAAATGACTTTCCTTCAATGCAAAAGCACCGTCCGCTTGTTTCTTCAAAATATGTGCTATGACGAAACTGAGGCATTCTTGGTCAAATAACTTCACAAGTAGGTATACAACATTACGGCAAACACATCTAACATACACGCACTACACACACAATATCATACATGCACTACACACACAGTTACACACTACACACACTAAAATACACACATAAATAACTAAAAAATATTACATAAGTTTAATATTAAATCCAAACCACGTGCTATTTTAAACCAAATTATTTGTAAGGGACGGGACTGTTTTTCCCTAACACAGGCTATTCAGTAGCCTAGCTGGGAAAACAGTGCTCAACCATATGTTCATTGTAGATTTAATAATAGTACCTAAGTGAAATCTATTTAAGAACTTCATGTAAAATCTTGCAATCTCCTTTTACATAAATAAATATTTATTATTATTATTAAAAAAATATTAAAAATCTTTCAGTTTAATCATTATATTTAAGCAGTCTGGGTCTTTAACACCAGGTCGCCTAATATCAGAGCAGAAATTGTCCCGAGATGTTAAATTAATGCCTATCAAGTAAGCTACGAAACGCTAAGAAGACCAAGAAAAATTACGACAAAGACGAGGTTAGCACATACTTACATGACGTTATTGATCAATAATGCATATCTAGGGTACAATGCAGTTAGCAAACGCCTTCTAATCTTAATTGTAGAAATATCTTAAGTGACAAAAACACAACGTATGTAGCTTGTCATCCCGTGCATGTTGATGAATGAGGAAAGAGCGTAAGTGTTGTTTTGTGAAGGAATTGTTTAGTAATGCTTATACGGCACAGTGTGATGGGAACTTAGCAGTGAAATGTAGGATTTGAGTAGTAAAGAACAGCGAACTCGATCCTCATCAATTTGTGTGATTCAGAAAGAAAAAAGTTTAAAAAAAAAACTCTCGCGAATATTAAAACATTATCAGGATTTAATCGCGTGAAATATTTAAAGGTACGAACCTGTTATCAACCGACATTTTAGATCGGCCGGTCGACTGTGTCAGAAATCACGGCATAAACAATATAAAAAAATACACATGTAAATCTAAACAAATTTTGGACGCAATTGTATGAAATTTTCACAATTTTTTTATCTTGGTATTGTATTATATGGAACTTAAAAGTTACATCCCTTCCCTCCGTCCATTAGGATCCCCTGCTTAAATACCCTGAGAAATTTATTTAGATTTTTTATCCACACAGCTCCCCGAGAACAAACAATTAGATTTTTTTTATCCACATTGATCCCGTAGAGGGATCTATCCGGATTTTTGTGCCAGGGACCACATACATAAAGTGTTTATTTGAAGTTCTTGTCAACTGAATTTCCCTAAATATTCCTAAATATTTTTTCGATTTTAAATAAATGCCTAAATAGGACTATAGAGAGTTTTAGGCCGCAGTATTCTATCAAATTAGACGCAAGGATCCCTATAAATCCACCAGCGGATTTAAGCAGGGGATCCTAATAGACGGAGGGCATTCCTCTTACACAAACGCTCCTCCGACCAAGTAAGGTGATTGTACCTGGTAGGCCGCAGCCCGTATGTTTCGTCGGCTACTTTATTCCTAAGATGTTCGTAAAATTGTATCTAATAAAAAAAAAAAAAAAAAACCCGCCTGCACAATTTCATCCTGTTGGAAGCACTTTACTAAGTTCATTGAGATTCATAATGCCTCCAATTGCATGAAATTATATAATTATGTAGGGGATCTTGTTTCCATCTTTTTTGTGCAGGCGGGTTTTTTTATTTTTATAATTATTAGTTGTTACATCGGTTACATACCGATGCAACAACTAACTTTTATCAAAGCTATTGTCAAGTATTGAAAATTGAAAAAAGAATGGTTGCTAATTAACTTTTTAGTAGGTATTACAGTTATAATCATGTTATACCTTCTGGAAATGCTAAAGATAAGCCCTCTAATATGATACCTATATTGTAGGTAGTACTCAGAACAACTTTTTTTTCACATCTATTTATTTTGACATCTCACAGCCGCCATACTTATTTGTTTTTTTCAAACGACACATATCTAAGAACACTTGGGAAATCAAGATGAATCTAACGACGTCTTAATTGTATAAATGCGTTCAGTGGATTGTGAGATATCAGGTAATAAGGAATAGTACATACCTACATACAAAATATGCGCGAAAAATATAACCCTTCCTTACAGTCGGGTAAAAACGACTGACGTTGACTGCACGAATACCGCACGACACCGGACATCACTATATATCACTAATTTCTTTATCTTTTTAAAGGTATACCTCGGCATCGTTGCCATTAAAAAAAAATGGAGTGTCTACGTGAGTGTCAAAATAGTAGTGTATGTATGTCTGTCTGTTTATTCCAGCTAATCTCCGAAACGGTTGGATGGATTTTGAAGGGATAATAACTGTCAGACAGTTGAGAGTGTAAGGAAGGAGTAACTTAGGCTATTTTTATCATCACGCTAATGTCTATAGGGGGTGAGCTGCAATGCAATTTCATGCGACCGAAGTCGTGGGCACAGCTTATCCATAATACTAGTTTTAGGAGTATACTAGCTGTCCCGCGCAACTTCGTATGCGTAATTTCTCCCCGTTTTTGAAACATTTCTCGTCGCTTCTCCGCTCCTATTAGTCGTAGCGCGATGTTATATAGTCTATAGCCTTCCTCGATAAATAGGCTATCCAACAAAAAAAGATTTTTTTCAAATCGGACCAGTAGTTCCTGAGATTAGCGCGTTTAAACAAACAAACAAACAAACAAAGCAAACAAACAAACTCTTCCGCTTTATAATATTAGTATAGATTATGGATAAGCTGTACATACATTTTCCCCGTTTTTGTAACATTTTTAATTGCTGCCCTGCGCCTATTGATTGTAGCGGGATGTTATATATCCCATAGGCTTCCTCAATAAATGGGCTATCCATCATTAAAAGATTTTTTCAATTCGGACTAGTAATTTTTGAGATTATTGCGTTCAAACCAACTCTTCAGCTTTATAATATTAATATAGGTGAGAAGTCGTAAGCAAAACAAGTTTCCTATTAGTAGGAAGTGCAGGCAAGTTTCCTCGTCTTCAGTCGTAATATTTTATTACAGTACTACGCTTTTACGATTATATATTATCAAGGTCCTATATTGACAAATCGATAGGAGCACTCAATGTCGTTATTTGAACCTATTCCAAGAACCCCAATAAAATACGCAAATAAGAGCCTATATCTTTATGTGTAGCTTATGGTTGTATACAGTAACGTTAGATGGGACTTGATCTTGGCTAATTCTATGTATACCCAACTGTGCTAGAAGGAGATAATGTTTTTCGAACGTATGTTTGTATGTAGGTACTGTGGCAGGTGGGTCTGAGACTCAACCGGCCGCTCACATAAAGCCTCATTACTTGTTAACTGTTTGTCTTGACGTTCCAAAAGTTTGAGATAATGAGGAAGAAGAAAAGGAAAGAATTGAAGGAAGCGTCAAGACGAATGGTCTGAAAAACTATTGAAGTGTAAATTATTGAGATTACAAATTGTTAAATATATAATATCGTTTCTGGGCAAATGAAAGCGTTTGATTCCTCATCCCTTGGAGAAATATTCCCGGCTACGCACCCCAAAGCTAGCAACCTCACGTCTCATTACCTAAATTTATAAAATTTAAAACCCTAAAATGTTTTTCAAAGACCTGTGAATGATGTGCCACACGTTAATGTTTGCTCCTAAAAATATACATATAAATAATAGTTACACTAAATTTAATCAACATTCATTGTGTAGTCTTTGAGTAAAATGCCTGTGACATACGGACGGACAGACAGACAGACGGACATGACTATAAGGGTTCCTTTTTTGTTATTTTGGCTACAGAACCCTAAAAACGGGTGGTAGGTGGTTATCCCTTATCTAATAATAAATATTTATCAAAACTGGTAATAGTCCAAGACAGCGCCAAAAAAATGCAAGTACTTTATTATGGCACATTTTTAAATATTACATCACATTAGTGGAATAAAGAAATAACCCGTTTGGTCAGTCAGGATTCCTTAGTGATTGGCGTAGAGGCAGGTTCATTTCTTTCTAATAAACTAAATATATAGTAAAACTACTTTCTAAAACTTATAAAAGTTTATTAATTCAAAAATTTCACAATCAGTTTTACGTTTGTCAGTCATGCAAAATTTTGTAGCCAGGCGCGTCAATCATGCATTCTTTAATCATTCTCGATCTGCGCGTTCTATCGAATGCGTGATCTGAAATTTCACATAACAACTGATTTTCAAATTCAAATTCAAATTCTTTATTGTACACAGAAAAAAATATACAAACAATAAATACAAAATAAAAGTAAATATGTACAAAGGCGAGCGTAACTCAAAATTGAGTTTTCTACCAGCAAACCTTTGAGCTCTAGATAGTAGAAAGATAAACTTATAAAAGTAGTCGGAAGTGTAACAATAAAAGAAAAAAAAAAAAGAAAAAATAGAAATTAAACCATATGTATAAATAAACAGTAAGTACATACTTACATACATAAACGTATGTTATTTCAAAATCATAAAATATACCTAAATAAATACATATAATATATATATACATACCAGATAATACATACACTTACATATTAATATTACATAAATAAAATATTATAATACATACTTAATTAGATAGAGTGAAAATATTCTTTTGTCCTTTTTTTAAAAACGTTAAGAGAGAGGCTGTCACGTAAAGGGTGAGGAAGAGAATTCCAAAGCCTCACCGCTTTTATGGTGAAGGAGCTATCGTAACAGCTGGAGCTGTGAGCGGGAGTACTCAATAGAAGAGAGGAGGCGGAACGACAGGGTTTACCCCTGGGAACAAGAAAATTGAAGCGTTCACGTAGATAGGAAGGAGAGTTAGGATTGTGAAGAATAGTATAGAGAAGAGAAAGAATGTGTGAGTTACGACGCTGCCGAATCGGTAGCCACTTTAGATTTTTCCGAGATTCGGAGACATGGTCGTATTTACGTAATCCGAAAATAAAGCGGATACACAAATTCTGCAGACGTTCGAGTTTGTCAACGAGTTCCTCCCTAGCATCCAGAAAACAAACATCGGCATAGTCTATGTGTGGAAGTAGAAGAGATTGAGCAAGAGTAACTTTAGTTTGGAACGGTAAGAACTTCTGAAGACGTTTGAGAGATTGAAATGAGGAAAATAATTTCCTACTTATTTCCGTAATGTGGACATCCCATGAAAGATTTGAGTCTATAAAGACACCAAGATTTTTTACACTTTTTGTAAACGGTATATTAACTCCATCAAAAAACACTTGAGGAAGATTCTGGTGATCCAACAAATTTAACATATATCTGCCACCAATAATAATAGCTTGAGACTTATCTGGGTTGACTAGAAGTCCAAATTTTTTCAATTGATTGAAAAAATCACATAACCATTAAGGTTCATTTCCGAGCATCGCGGCCGATCGCGAGCCGCGCGCGGCTTACGACAAGCGGCTGACGCTCGCGGCCGATGCGACAATATTCTGAGTGCGCGCGCAGCCTACGACAGTCGTCGGCCGCGCGCGTCTGTCGCTTACCTCGGAAACGGCAACATACAGTACGATCAACGTATCTTGACCGGATTGAAGTTAGATTTTTATCACTTTCGCGCATGTCATAGAGATGCGACCCTAAAATTACTTACGAAAACGATTAATCGATTAAAAATACTAACAACATTTTAATTCAACAATATAAAAACACTATTTAAATGAGGTCATAAAAGTTAAAATTTAAAACAGTTACAGTAAATATTAAAGAAACTTTGAAAAACAATTTCTTTACGAAAATAATCACAAAAAAACATGAATTAGTAATACTAATTATGACGATGTAATGCGTAATCGCATCTCTAATCCTCTTGGTTTAGTTACCGCCCCCGCCCCCCGCTTCCTGTCACCATTTACTTCCAAAAAATGCATCTGCGCAACCACTTGTCGCCTACTTCAGTCCGGCCTAGTTACGTTGATCGTACTGTACATTCTCATACTCTGACTATTGTCGCATCGGTCGCACGCGTCAGACGCTTGTTGTAAGCCGCGCGCGACTCGCGATCGGCCGCGATGCACGGAAACGAACCTTTAGTCAGTCAGTATAACTCTGTAACATATGATGCCGATTAGAGTCCTCTACGCCAAACGGGAGTAAAAAAAATGATAAAAAAAAATGTTAGGTAGATCACATTACTAACATCTATAAATAACATTTATCTTAGCTTTATTGTATTCTGGTTTACTAAAATGATTAAATTATATTTGTAACCAAAGAATAACTCAATTATAAGTTAGATACGATTGTCATACAAGACATATAAATACAAAACTTATCTATGGTTACGCATACTTCACGCTTTATTGTAATGAAAGATGGCTTTTTCATTTCGCAACAATCACGGTCATCAAGTCATGAACTGAACTCATAAAATTCGAGAATAACCTCTCCGTATCTTGAAATGGTTCAGTTGGTTTAACGAGCCGAATTGTTTCATACAAACATTTTAGTAATGTCTGATATGAACGCGGAAGTGTGTTTATACGTTTTTTTATTGCTTTACCAACTCAATTTGAACTCATCTTGATAGAAATTATGTAGATACTTAGCTATTGCTTATGTTGTACGTTATGATGTTTTACATTAACGTATGGGTAAGTCACAGGTTGATATTTTCGTAGCTTAGTTTTTGGAAAAATTAATGCAAAATTATCTACCAACGCATTCAGACGCGGATACAGGGGGGAGGGGTACACACTTGGCCGGTGTTGGTTCAAAGTGCCCCAGTGCACAGAACATGATCCTCGCCTGAACACATTATTATAGGTTTAGGCTATAGACCCCCATCTAAGATTAAGCCATAGGCCGTATTGGTGTGTACCACCATAATATGAGTTATTCTTTCGTGAAATACCAATGCAAATACGTCAGTGTGTTTCGACTAAAGGGTACTGTGGCAAGTCTGGAGACTTTACTAACTACTTTTTTCTTTTTAAAAAGGACGACTCCTCAGTAGGCTACAAGCCTTAGTACAAGCCCTGTGTCGCGGGGGACTTTACAAACATACAAGTCACGGACACAAACGCTACTAATGTCTCAGAATGGGGAGCACGGTGTAGTGGGGGCGGAGGGATCATAGAACACCATTTTCTTCGGCTTCCCTATGAATTCTACTTACCTACTTAATATTATATAATAATAATAATAATAATAATATGTTGGGACAACTCACACAACGCTATCTGATCCCAAACTAAGCAGAGCTTGTACTATGGAAACCAGACAACTGATAAACATACTTATATATTTCTAAATACATACACATTATAGATAAATAACGCCCAGACACAGAATAAATCATCGTGCTCATCACACAAAGTTTTATTCTGGGTGGGGATCGAACCCACGACCTCTTGCGTAGCAGTCGGATATACTCCCACCGCGCCACAGAGGCAGTCGCATATTACAGGTATGACGAACCGTGTCCAGCAAGATATATTTTTTATCGAGTTTTCCAGGAAAATGTTAACCCTTCGCCTTTAGTAGTGACCGTTGGATATTTTAGTCACAAGAATTTGAGCGGTACTTAATGGGTTGGCGTGATGTTTACGTACCATCAAGCTCGCGAACTGCTTGCCTCTTCAATCAGATTAAAAAGTGTAGTAGAAGTGTACTGACAGCATAAGGACGTAATTTCGATTGCCTTGGTTTCACGGTGGGAGCGTGTGAGACTGCACCGCAAGACGAGAGGAGGTAGTGGGTTCAATTCCCACCCGTTCCACCACTTTGTATAATCTACAATACAATTTTTGTTCCCAGTCTTGTAATACTTTAAAAAAGTTATGTTTGTAAAGTCCCCCGCGATAAAGGACTTGTAGCCTACTATGGGAGTTATCGAAAAACTTGTTTTACAACAAACATCTAACCGACTTCAATCACAGCTGATTTCGTTAAGATCACGGAGGAGTTTTGTTGTCTATCTCCGAAACTCTCCAACTTCTTTAGAACATAAAAACAAAGTTATGCCCGAACATACATAAAAAAACATCCGTATTGAGAACCTTCTCCTTTTTGAAGTCGGTTAAAAAGGCAGGCGCTACAATGACGTTTCCGACGAAGGTTAAAGCGGCGGTAGCTTAATGGCTATAAGGCATCGGACTCGCAATCCTGAGGTTCCGTGTACGAACCCTATCCATTATACTACCGACGTGGACCAACTCCTAAGCGACAGACGCGCGCGGCCGACGACTGTCGTAGGCTGCGCGCGCACTGTGAATATTGTCGCATCGGCCGCGAGCGTCAGCCGCTTGTCGTAAGCCGCGCGCGGCGATCGGCCGCGATGCACGGAAATGAACCTTAACACAAGCCTTTGAGCTTAGCTGAAGGGTTTCACAAGATTGCTAGTAATATGGGACCAAATCCCACGTTACTAGTTATCTTAAAAAAGATGTTTATAGGAAAAAATCGTACGTTATGCGACAGCTACGCTATGTAATGTCTCGGTGCCGGAGTTGGTAACAAATTACAAATTACAAATGGTAACGTTTCCGACAGTTGTAGGCGTTGGAACACTATAATACTGAGTACCTACCAGATGCAAAGGGTAAAAATTTTCCTGAAATAGCCCGATACGATAATGTATCTTGTTAGAGACAGTTTTTGTACATACAATATAAACTAAATACAATTTAAAGGGAAGCTGAAAATGATGGTATTCTAAGGAACCTCCGCCACTGGTACCTACGTACTCTCGATATTGTTTGGCTGAGGACTGATGCAAAAACAGGAGATACAAAATATTAAAAGAAGGGTACCTACATGAGATTGGATATACTTATCAACCTCAATGGGTAAACTTAGTAGGAGCACAGAATAAGTAATAGGAGCATCCACTTACAATGTAAAAACGATACCTACTTATGTGCTTAATATAAATATTGCTAATAGTTGTAGTAGGTAGGTCCCAAAACGGTGTTGTACGCCTTCAAAATGTGGAAACGTTAATAAAGATTTCGGCGGATTTAGTTTTTGAAAACAATTTTCAACGTGACAGCAAAAATCTATTCGATCACTCAACATTTTTAACACATAAATATCAATATCAAGCCCACACTCCAGGCAAAAATATTTTCAATAAAGTTAATGTAAATTGTGACGCGATCCGCTCCTAGCTGTATTATACTTATAGAATCCAATATCTATAGATTGGTAGATAGGTATGTGAATATAGACACCTGTCGCAGCTTGTACGTGGTGAGAAATTTCATTTATTTTACAATAACGTAGATGTTATACGGTGATTCTAACAATATTGAATGAAAACAGATGTTTAAAAGTATTTTCGAAGCAGAAATAATATCATGCAACATGCATCTGACGTTTTTAGTTATAAGTTTAATAAGTATAAGGATTTGTGTGATGTCGTAACATCCAAATCTTGGTCTCGCCTGAATCTTGGCCAATCTGTGCAAAGGATCGAAAGAAAATTGACGCTTTTGAGATGTGGTGTTAGAGGAGAATGCTACGCATACCATGGATAGCAAAGCGAACCAGCAGCATTTGGAACCTTCTCTAAATCCATACCAGGCTCTCTGCCACATGCCATCAACGAATCCTGAGCTACTTTGGTCATATCGCAAGCGCACAGTCAGTTAATCTGGACAAATTGATTACAGTTGACAAACTAGAGGGTGCGAGACCACGTGAGCAAATTAACAGGTCTTAATGTTACCACGGCTCTTAAAAAAGCTGAAGACCGCGTAGCATTGAAGCAGCTCATCCACGAAGCTGTAAAAGCGTTTCAGAACGGGCATAACCCTCTTCCTTAAGACCATCCATACTACCATCAGGTCCGGCCGACCGCTTAGGATTCAGACGTGTGAGTACCTACCCTTCGCACATCAATAAGTGACAGCTGATCGACATGAATACGCGCACTTAATTCAGGTGACATTTGTGCAGCGTTTACCGCATACCAGCGTGGTGTTAGGTCACCGTAAACGGAGTGAAAATAAGTCACACAACAAATAAATCAACAAAGTCCGAGGGGCATCTGAGCACACTCGTAGTTCTGTAGGGGCTTAATATGTGCTTGCAATCTGTTAAATGACTTTGTTTGAAACCTGACGAACATTTTCATTCCTCGACCTACTAACTACTTTAGGTGTATAGAATAAAAGCACATTGTATTGTCCAATGTGCAAAATTACATATAGTTAGTATTACATCTAATATCACACAGTCGCAATTACGTTTGTTTGTTCACCGCTCGTTTATTGGCACAGCGGCCCTGTTTTTATTCGCATTCACATGACAATCAATATCAGAATGTTTTTCTAACTGGTTACATTGCTCTTGGTTAAGTAACTACTGTATTTATCTCTAATGTTGTCTTTGTTAATTACTCGTATTCTGACGAGATCTTATGATGATAGTAAGTAGATATACCTACTGTAAAGCAATCGTGAAAAAAAATCTGCGAAACAGATTTAAATTTTCAGGGTATAGTTATGCCGCAGATAGTTGCTACACATAGAAGAATTTGAAATTGAGTTTAAAATAAGTGACATAATAATTGAACTTGGAGTTCACACTGTAAACCAGCGCTGTGTTGTGGCTCATGCCATAACATGGTTTTTAGCATAGACGGTACGGACGGACGGACATAAGTCTATGGTTTTAAGGCTGAATGAAAACCTCGTTTGTCGCTAATACAACGTGCAAGTACCTACTTATTTGTATAATTTTTTCAACTAATTGTATCTGTGAAAAACAAACGACTTTTCTTCTTTCTTCTTCTATCAAATAAAGGTTTACCGCATAATTTATCTCGGAAAGTTAAAACTTATATTTAACTACCTAGGTTAGTAGGTTTTTGTGTGCCGCCGAGACGGTTTAAAAAAAATTGGCGGCTTGTTCGCGAATGTGGCCAGAGATCACATCTCCCCCCCATTGCGCATCGTAGTTCCCGGACGGTGGGGATGTTGTCAGGATTTTTTTCTACAACGCTAAAAAAGCCACTCGGCTACTTCCATCCCCCGTAGCACAACACCCAGTAAAGGCTTTGGCTCCGACGCTCGATATTCGTCTTAAAATATTTTCCTGGACGTAGAACTATGTAGGTTTTTGATCAGACATAGCTAAATTATTATAAGAGAAAAGCTTAGATGTCATTTAATATCAACTGATTTATGTAAGTACTATAATAAGAACGTAGTTAAGTATCAAAGTTATGAGCATAGCATCTGATACGACATAAAAACTGATTTATCTCGCTTTTATCCGCTATAGGTATTTCAATGAGTGATAAATATGCCTCAACATGTCAACAATGCAATACAGTGTATGTGAACTATAGGCTTGTAGTAGGGGCAAAAAAGGACGTCAGTTGCCGTCGTTTCGTGAGATCCGACCGATAATGATCATAATGAACTTAACTGATAGCTACCCAACTAACTTTTTAAAGCTAACTCAAATTATTCACTGTCACTTAAGTATGAACGTATGAGTGTGTGTGCAACACTTTTTGTAATTTGCTGACAGAATTAATTATGACTCTATAATTCAATATCTTTCTCTATCAATATTTTAAAGAGGTAAAGTTTGTGAGGTTACAGGGGGTAATCTCTGGATCTACTGAAGCGATTTTAAAACTTGTTTTATAAATAGAAATTAACGTTATTTGTGAATGGCATAGGCTATAGGTATAACATAACGCTACGACCGATAGGAGCGGAGCACCAATGAAAAATGTTGCAAAAACGGGGAAAAATGACGCCAACGAAGTTCAGCTAGTTTTTAAACAATTCGAATGGTAACTACGAATACAGCCCTTTAGAATGTAGGTACCTAACGTAAAAACTTTTTACACCTAAAGTTTTGTATTGATGGTAAAAAAAATCTGGTAATCGGGACCAAACCATACCTACATATTCATTTTATTTACTTAATGCATAATTTTTGTACGCAAATCTTCGATCATCGTTTCTTATATGTCAATCATTTACAACTTTTTTATTCACAAAACTGATATGATAATACAGACTTTATCACTTTAAAACAAAGTTGAAATTCACATGTTCTTCACCAACAGTAGCTTTACAAAGGGAGTAACTACCTATTACGTAGTAAGCTATTTATCCGTGGTAGGGGTTTGGTGATTGGTGTGGTAGATCAGTACCACCAATCTCTGTTGGAACGTGGTTCGGAGAGTAGTGTCCCACGATCAGTGCCCAGTGAAGGTTTATAGGTACCTAGATACTTTTCGTGTACTTTATCAAAGTGCTATTTCACTTGGATAGAAGTTAGTGCAAGTGTCTGGATGATCAGCCGACATGTGGAATCTGGTGATATTTTGTGAGTTTCTTTGTAACTTTTTAATCTCTTTTTTTGTTAGAAATTATTTATAGAATAAATTCATGATACATGATATGTATAAATTATAAGAAACTAGCGGACGCCTCGCGGTTTCATCCTCGTAGCTCCCGTTCTCGTGGGAATACAGGGATAAAAAATAGCCTATGTCACCCGCGGTTAGTGTAGCTTCACAACGATGAAAGAATTTTTCAAATCCATCCAGTAGTTTCGGAGCCTATTCAATACAAACAAACAATCAAATCTTTCCTCTTTATAATTTTATTATAATTGTATAATATAATAATAAATAGATACATAGATATATAGATATAGATGTATAAAAATCTGAGTTTCAAATTCGGATGTCGCAGATGCGATGCGAAAATTTGAAATTGAATCTACTTTCGCGATAAGTTCTCCGCGGAAGCGATTCCATATTGAGGAAGTTGTCAGTAAGAAAATAAAAAAAATAATTGTAGTTTAACTACACTCTACTCAAAACCTAGAACTAAGTAAGAACTCATATTTCAACCAGCATCACGTGCCGCAATATATCCGTTTGGAGAAACTTAATTAAAACTTGGTTTGTATCTTGGTTGTGCTCTGGAAGTTAATATTTTATGATTGCAATATATCCTATGTATGTGCAGCGGCATAAATATTGTTATTAAGTTCGTGAAACTTAAAGCTGGCGAGAGTGCAGTACTCACTCACAAAGCCCCGTAATACTAAAGATTCTTTGATACTTACTAAAAGGCTGCAAACATGTTATAGGTATGCTGATTCAGTTTTCATGTCCTTTTCTCTATTACTAACGTGCACTTTAAGACCAAGGATGCTTTACAAGTTTATAGGTGTACTTGTATTATAAGTACTTAGTAAATGGTAAACAACAGCTAGTTTATGAAACTCCAGCCTATAAGCTTACTCCTAAAACAATGCCAGTTGGTCTGTTTCCATATAAAAGACTAGCTGACTGAGCAACTTCGTCTGCGTAATTTTTCCCCGTTTTTGGAACATTTGTCATTGCTGCTCTGCTCCTATTGGCATATAGCCTTTCTCGATAAATGGGCTATCCAACAGTAAAATATTTTTTCAAATCACACCATTAGTTCCTGAGATTACCACGTTCAAACAAACAAACTCTTCAGCTTTATAATATTACTGCCTCTGTGGCGCGGTGGGAGTGTATCCGACTGCTACGCAAGAGGTCGTGGGTTCGATCCCCACCCAGGATAAAAGTTTGTGTGATGAGCACGATGGTTTATTCTGTGTCTGGGTGTAATTTATCTATAATATGTATGTATTTAGAAATATATAAGTATGTTTATCAGTTGTCTGGTTTCCATAGTACAAGCTCTGCTTAGTTTGGGATCAGATAGCGTTGTGTGAGTTGTCCCAAGATATTATTATTATTATTATTAGTACAGAAATTAGTACCTATACATTGATCAAATCATGACATTAAAAATTCTTTACATTGTAAAACCTTATTAGGATTTTTAGCCGATGCACGAGGTTGTGGTTACAAATTAACAAAAAAAATATCCATAACCTTACATAGATAAAAAACAAAGTCACTTTCGTTCACGTCTGTCTGTATATCCGCTAATTCCTACTACAACACGTAACGGATTATAATTAAGTTTTCACCATCAGTCAGATAATTGATATGGATGGTTTATTTGCTACGAATGGTTTATACATGCATACTATGTATATAGATAGATGTGGAGAAAAGCCGTGCGAAGCCGGATCGGACCGCTAGTGATCTACTTATAAATATTTGTTCCGAGTCTGGGTGTACATCGTGTCTTTTGAGACGTTTACTTCCGAATATTAAAGCGGCAGTAGCCTAATGGCTAAGGCATTGATCTCGCAATCGCGAAGTCTAAAGAAGAAGAATAAGAATCCTACCCATTGTACTACCGACATGAACCCACTCCTAACACAAGTCTTTCAGCTTAGCTGGAGGGGTTAACAAGATTGCTAGTAATGTGGGACTCAATCCCGCATTACTAGTTACAGTAAAGAAAAAATACAGACGATACTTAGGTTTCAGTCGTGTCCAAAAGTATTTCTATCTTTTCTCAATATTGTCCTCATTATCTTCTGTTTCATTGTATTTTATTAGGTTTCCGTACCTTGAAAGGATAGATGGAACCCTTATAGGATCCCTTTGTTGTCCGTCCATCTGTCTATCAAGACCCTTTATTTTGGGAACGCGTGGAAGTATCGAGTTGAAATTTAAACCATTGTTGGCCTGTTGGTCTAGTAGATAGTTCAATCCCCACCCAGGATAATACTTTGTGTGATGAGCACGATGGTTTAATCTGTGTCTGAGTGTTATTTATATATACCTAATACTAGCTGTCCCGGCGAACTTCGTCTCGACTCTTTTTTTTTGTAAATCGGGTTCAATTGTGAATCTAAACCATCCTCGAATCCCCTTGAACTCACACAAAAAAAATCATCAAAATCGGTCTAGCCGTCTAGGAGGAGTTCAGTGACATACACACGCACACAAGAAATATATGTTTAAGGAAGATGTATATATACTTTGAAATATACATATAAGTATTTTTATCAGTTGTCTGGTCGTCATAATACAAGCTCTACTTAGTTTAGGATTAAAATACGTGTGAATTGTCCTAAGATATTATTATTTATATTATACTATTTATAATATGTAACCTACAAATTTAAACGGAATCTTCGGTGAACGAGACCTCGCACTTGTACAATTTTGTAGGTATTAAAATAGAGAATCAAGAAATTACATAAGCAAGCAAACGCCTACAGCATTCATCTTTCTTTAGCGCTTGAAAAGCAAATCAAAACCATAACAGAACTATAACCATATCTAATCGCGCCCTACTATTATACGATTATGGAGCTATAAAACGATCGTTTTATTTATAAGACAATATATCATGGGTTACGTAAAACAAACGTCATATAATTAATAGATCGTGTCTCTTTACACTTTAATCGACCGCTCTTATGAGATCGGAGTAACCTACTTACCTAATGCTCAATTTGCATAGGACTGAACCGGGAGAAATCTCGGAGGTTTGATCAACACAAAATACTATCTGATAAAAGCGGCTGGACTTAAAAGGTACCTGCCTAAGTCCTCACAAATGAATTACTTATTTCATCATCGATAACGTAGGTACATCCAAGACCCTCAGAAGTAATTTATTTGGGCCATTCACCCCCCAGCCGTGTGCCAAGTGTGACTTGCAGTCTCACATGCACTCCTCCCCCCCCCGTAAGCATGTCAGATCCGGCACTATCATTATTTGCCTCTCATATCCCGCCCCCCCTCATAATGAAATACTCGATCCGCTCATGATCGATAAGGTTCATGGACTTACCCAGAATAATTTTTCTGGGAGGGTTTTCGTAATTTCGAGAGTTTTAGGTAGGCACAATGACACACAATTTTGAGGGTGAAGGGGGGAGGGGTTCAACCTCCCCTCCCCTGGGTACACCCATGATTTTTGAAAAGGTTAGCTTTTTTAAACTATCATCCTTTTCTTCTCTACCTATTTATTAGCCCGTGTCTTCCTCCTTTAGATCGGATTGCGATAAAAAGTAGCTTCTAACCTTCCTGGACCTTCAAGCTACCTTGATATCAAATTTCATCTCAATCAGCCCCACTATCTATCTTTGGTGATAGGCGCGTTCAAACAAACAACAACAAACACTCTTATCAACTTCTTAAAACTGAGTAACATTAGTTAATTCGGCCGTAAATCTCTATGTTTCGCGCCATGACAGACAGAAGACCACGACCGAAGACAGAGACGAGAGACCGAGACTATTACTTGACTGTATAATTTCGTATGAGAGTCAGTTTACGGGCGAGACCGAGACAGGAGACAGAGACGCGAGATAGGAGACTGCGAGACGGTCGCTGCCCTGGACAAGTAATAGTATGAACAGTAGCTTTGGTTACGGTCTAGGTCTCGACCACAGTACATGCAGAAGAGACCGATTCATCTCCCATCTTATTCTCTTGCCTCTGTTGTGACGCGTCACCTAGAAGTTTTTCTTTAATAATCCCACCTTCGACGTACCTACCTACATAGTAATGCAGTAGAGAGAATACTACGTTGTTAAACTCGTATTTCCGTAATAACAAGATTGGAAACGTGCCAGTATCTCATAAGACAAGTATTAAATATTATAGAATTTTATAAGCTACGTGTCTTAATCGCGTAAATATTTTGTTTTAAGGCTAAATACCTTTGTGACCCCGGCCGTTGCAACACGGTCGAAACGTCGGGCAAACAAAGGTATTAAGCCTTAAAATAAAATATTTACGCGATTAAGACCCGTAGCTTATAAAATTCTATAATGTGTACAAATCGCAAAAGTTTACGAACATATATAAGTATTAAATATAGTACCCACCCCTAGCGTTCTAAAAACATCTTGTTACTGTAGCTTTGAAGTACCTACCTAAAGTACTTCAAAGCTACAGTGACTGCTGAGCATCAGGTGGTTCATTTGCTTCTGTTTCCTGTAAAAAAAACAGCTGTACAGATTATGCTGGTGAATTCACTGTCGTAATATTTTCTTTTGAGGTCTTTGCACTACAGCACAGCAAAGGCAGTCATTACAATTTAAAATACACGATACAATTCATCTATTGTTACTTAGTCAAACGTATTATTATAACGGGGAACAATCTACTAGTTTTTACTTAGTATGTGGTTCTTAATAAGTTGCAAGCCGCAATTGCTCCGCTGGTTAAACCACTCACTAAATAAAGGTGCACCGTTACTAGTAGGTAGGTACCTATAATAGGCATATTTTTCTTAAAAAAGATAACTCCCGCAATATGATAAAAACCCTGTTCAACGTGTGAGATTTTACGAACATACATATATAACCACTTGTAGATCAAACAAAATGTAGTCCCTTCCGCATGTAGACTTTGATACCATAACCTCTTGCGCAGCAGTCATGCACTCTCCCGCTACACCACCTAGGCAGTCAACGTTTAAACAGCTACAGAATAATATTTTTAAGTATTATTAAAACACTAACATTTAAACTTTCGCGTTGCATGATTATAACTATTTATTATACGGGAATTAACGCTCATTGTTTACCTTAAAATTGCTTGACGTTTCGACCAGGTTGCACCGGCCGTGGTCACAAGCGGACTGTCGCAACGATGTAAAGACTCCGTCAGGCCGATGAATCTTCATTCACCCTCACTTTTTAACTTCTCGAAAAGTTAAGGTCACTGCACACTACACTGATTTTGTCCATGTTAACCGACTGCGAAACAATACGAGGTTGTGTTTTACGAATCACTGGATTCCACGTCACGGATAGTTGGAAGCCCTCTTCCCGATTGAAAGTTTTATGTTTTTTAATTTCAATCGCTTCACGCACAATTCGTGAATAAAAATGGCGGTCTGTGCAGAGGGTTTGTGGACTATGAAATTCAATCCAGTGATTGGTGTTCGATTGCAGTATGTGTTCTGCAATTGCCGATTTGTTCGCTTTCCGGTTTTTAAAGCCTTTTTTGGTATAATAAATAGTTATTAATAAAACATCTAGATATTCCAATAATAAAGAAACGAAACTAAGAAATTTAGTGTACATATATGCGTCGCAATACTAGCAATATAAAAAATAACTACCTACCATCAATCCACCAAAATAATTACAATTAAGAAATACCTACAAACGTATAAAAACAAGTGGTTGACAAAGGAAACCAATTACCTACGTAATACCTATTATTTAGAGTTAAGTATTGCTATTAACGTGAATTTGTGTAAGAGACAACAATCATTTTACTTGTGTATCATTTAAGATTATGAATAAATGACACACAATCGGGGGGCACGGTAGTGACCCCGCCAAGTCGAGCGTGAAGCAAACACTGCCGTACCATCCTTTACTGGAACCATTTCGCCGCATTTTCAGGCCCCTATTTGAGAACCTGTGGATAAGGCCAGAACGCAGAAATTTTCGTCATTCAGTAAGCTATCAAAAAAATTCAAGTCTGTAGGTCATTTAGTTCCGAAATTAAGCGAAAGCAAAGTTTCGCATTTATGACACTCACTCACTATCATCAAAATAGATCCAGTACTTCCCAAAAACTCAGACCGCCTTATTCCAAAGAAAAGACCAAATCAAGGTTTAAACAAAGACTTTCAAGTCCAGGATATAGTACAGTACTATTGGTCTTATTACAAAGCTTAGATAGTCCGTGGACCAGCTGATACCAAAGGATCTAGCAATCAGCCACAGATTATAATCAATTTAGTTCATTCATTGTTCTTATCATTCAAATATAACGTTCCGTTTTATACCAATGTAATTTGAAAGTATAGTTTTCATTGAGAATAAAATATTTAGACGTTCTATGTAGCTAAATTATTCGCCAGCACTACGTAATTTTCAAAATATTAACCTGACATAAAAGCCCTCGGCCTGCAATTTACGAAAAATCAAATAGATTCTGTCAGGATCGGAACGTTACATAAGTAGTTGTCATCAGTACTAAAAATGTAAACAAATGATGATAACCTAAATTTAATTAACTCAGACATTATTAGGGATGTTATAAGTTTAATCTGAGTAATTATAGCGCCCAAACACTTAGAGGAACTTGGATGCGAGTTTTTATTACAAAGCTAGTTTCATTGGAACAGGTCTTAGCATGGAAGGATACTTACTCAATAAGATATTCCATTTTTGATATACTTACTGTTTTCTTTGTTGCACTCGTTGTTCTGAATGTATTGGGGGAAAGTATGCGCCGTGTGGTACCGGCTTAAGAATAGTACCATTCCATCTCTTCCCGTGGGTGTCGTCAAGGCGACTAAGGGATTTCACACCGGAGAACGGGCAGCAGCGTCCTCTGCGTATTTTAAACCCTTACTGCGATCGCCAACCCGCTCGCCAAGCGTGGCGATTATGGCAATTACCCCCAGGATCTACATTCCAGTAGGTTCTACTGGGGAGACCCGTGCCCAGCAGTGGGACATCATATGGGTTGATATGTATGTATGTATGCCTAGATTCAACATAGGTACTGAAGCTTCGGCTGAAGCACAACAAACAATTGAAACAAATTTTATGAATATATTTATTATTTAATAACAGTGAGCTTGCTATGAAATGAAATTCTCAAATAACTACATAGAATCATTATTTATTAGATACCATTTATTCTCCCTAAGAACAGAGTTCATTTTCATGAGAATCATAAATATAATTATCTAAACTGTTAGGTAGCACTTAATAGTTATTCCATTTGACAACACAATGGATGTTAACAATTTCAATAACCTGTAACCATTCTGTCCTCCCTGTTCAAACTATGTTTGAAAAGGAATATTGAATTGATATCCCTTATTTCTATTTAGATAACTAGCTTTCCCGCACAACTTAGTCTGCATAAATCTTCCCTGTTTTTGCAACATTTCTCAATGCTGCTCCATTCATATTGGTTGTAGTGTGATATTATATAGCCTATAGCCTTCCTCAACAAATGGGCTATCTAACAGTAAAAAGCTCAAAAGAATTAGTAGTTCATGAGATTACCCCGTTCAAACAAACTTTTCAGCTTTATAATATTAGTATAGATATTTATTTTACAATAAATTTTAAATTGTATGCATTTTTTGTATAATATATAAACAGTGATCAATAATATATTTATATAATAAAATTGATAATTCTATATTTAGATCCACCTTATAGTTCACTAGTGTATTTTTAATTAGGCATTTCATGTATAAATATATAAACAGTAATCAATCAATAATTGATCAATGTTTATTTAGATCCACTATATAGTTCACTAGTAAGTTTTAGGTACATTATACATAGAATCATTATTTATTAGATACCATTTATTCTCCCTAAGAACATAGTTCATTTTCATGAGAATCTTAAATATAATTACCTATCTAAACTGTTAAGTAGTGCATAATAGTTATTACATCACAATTTCAATAACCTGTAACTAGTGTTGCCCAAATTCAGTCTTGGTCTTGCAGTCTTGGTCTTGTTCTTGCGTTTTTGCAAGACCAAGACCAAGAACAAGACCGCGTATTTTTAGCAAGACCAAGACCAAGACTGACCGTGCAAGACTTGAGCAAGAACAAGACATAGCCTGCAAGACTCTTGCGTCTTGCAGCTAGGACTTAGCGCTATTTCACTGAGTAGTTAGGTGTAACAGTTCGGTGTATAGGTAGGTACGCTTAGGAATTCTATGAGACGCAAAAAACTGTATCAAAGAATATGAAAAACTGGACCTATGCGCATTACGACTAATACCATAAACATAGCGAATAAAAAAATATCTATTAAAATCAAACTGAGTGCATGCATAGTTATGTTTTAACCATCGGCACTTTGATAATGCGGCATCAAAGGTTTTGTACTTACTTCTCAAAGAAATTTGCCGCTTTTCGGAAGTACATGGTTATGATACACGCGCCGGCGGCTTCTTTTGAAATCTAAAACAATCGTTGCCGCCACGCCGAAATCATAACATTTGACACTATTTGATTGCCGCCATAGGGCGAAGGTATACTCATGCAAAATAATTTCCTAGTAGAGTACCTACAGGTGTTCCAAAGAATAAATAAGTTTCAGAGTGCTTAGAATGAAAATGAATACATTATACTGATCACGCAAGTAGTATTATGATTAGGATAAAATGGTAAGGATAGGTAGTAGATGTCATATTAATTCATTCTAGTAAGTATATATTATAATATTGATTACTTATATGGTTTTAAACTAATTACTTAGGTACTATTATTGTACATTTAGTCATTATATTTCTTAAGTTTTTACAAGAAAAAATAGCAAAAAAGTGTTCAAATATCACCCGTTTAATAAATATTGTAGCCACTTTTAAATATACTTGAAACGTGTAAAAAAATTCTACAAAACTAATAAAATAATATAAAAAGCGTAGGTACTTACCTACTAATAAAATAAAAAGCCTGCGATAAGAGTTTTGTATTACTTACCAGCCCGAATATCTCTGAGAGAGATGATGAGAGTAAGTATTTACTAGCTGTGCCCGCGACTTCGTCCACGAGGAATAGTAACTTTGGAGGTATAGTGACGTTCAGGACTTATTTATTTATTTTAAAACTTCTGTCATCAAACATACAAACGAACTCTTCAGCTTTATAATATTAGTATAGATGTACGCCAAAACATTCACTTATATGTAAAGAATAGTGATTGGCACTAATTCTATTTTATTCACGCGTCGCGTCTGTACAAGTAGGTAATATTTAGTGTGTGTTTGTACGCCGCACGCGGCATTGTTTGATTTGCGGCGGCATCCTTTTCATAGAGCCGGCACGTGGCGAGGCGGCGCGGTAAAGCAAGGAAACGTACTATAAATAAAGGAATTATTTTAATTCCAGTCATTTCCAATTGAGCTGTGCTTCGAGTCTAACTTGATAATTGTTTTTACTAATTCTCGTTGTTTTCTAAAAACGTATCACGTGTACAATTTAATATGAGTGACGAAGATTCAAATTATTCTAGTCCGAGTAACGAGAGTTTGAGTCACAGATCTAAAAGACCCAAAAGCAAATTTGAGGAGTTTTTCGAAATAATTCATGCATCCCAAACTGCCTTCTGTAAATTGTGCCAACATAAAAAGATTGAAATAAAAATGAAAAACAGAAACACTTCAGGCTTAAGGAAACATCTAATATCTTTCCACAAAAAGGAATCAGAAATATTTCTTCCTGTTAAACCAAAATTAAGTGGAGATATCACAAGCTTTTTAGTAACCGCTGGAAGTGGACAGGTAAGAATATTTTTTTAACAGTTAAAAGAATTTTAACTCCGCGTAGCTATTCATGCGATACTTTCAAAAACGCCATTAACTTACGTAAGTATTTTTGAGTTAGTGGTGTTTTCACAGTTTTCATCTAGGGGTGCGACATATTAAGTATGTAATTATCGTCTTAAATATTTTTTATAAACACCCATATTTTCAGTTAATCGGCCAGTAACAACTAAGTACTTTATTTTGGTAAATTACAGTACAGTGCAACCTTAATATAACAAATATCAATTTAACGATTTTCTCGATTTAACAACAACAAACCTCCTCCTCTTATACGCTCAAACCTAATAACACAAGATTTATTGTTTTGTTTCAGTCGGAAAACAGCAGTGACAACATCACGACAGCTACAGTTGATTGGGTGGTGAAAAAATATCTTCCCTTCTCATTTTTCGATGACGAAGCTACACAAGTATATTTTCGACGTATTTGCCCTAATATGGTGTTTCCTAAAAGGTCTACACTTAGAAGGAAAGTCAAAGAGCGATTTGAAGAGCTCCAATTGAATCTCAAGGAACGACTTCAACAATTATCATCTAAAATGTCTTTTACCATTGATGGGTGGACGTCAATTGCTGGTAGGAGTTACTACGGGGTTACTATTCATTATATAGACAACGCATGGAAGTATCAATCTGTAGTTCTTGATTTTATACCATCACGCGGTCGACATACTGGGGAAGATATTGCAACGATTTTCCATGAATGTTTATTGGAATATGGCATAATTGATAAAATACAAGGTATCACGGTCGACAACGCAACTGCAAATACCAAATTCATGTATGAACTGGGCAAACAGCTGCCGCCACACTTTGATTCAGACAATCAACATTTCCGGTGCTTTGCTCACATTTTAAACCTTGGTGTACAAGATTTATTAAAGACCTTAGCATTACACTGTGAGTCTGACACTAACGCGCAAGATCAGCAGTACGAAGACTATGCAGACGAAACTGAGGATGAGGAAGATGAAGAATCTGCACCAAATATTGCTGACTCGCGTACATCTGTAACAAAGTTACGCAGTATTTCCAGTAAAATAAAAAGAAGTGAGATAGTGAAGAAGAAGTTTCAGTCTGCTTGTGAAGCAGCTGGCGTGCCATCAAATCTAAATGCCATTCTTGACTGTCCAACGAGATGGAATTCCACACATGATATGATTGGATTTGGTTTAAAAGTGAGAGCGGGCATTGACATATTGTGCAGTTCTGTCACCGAATTAAATGATTTTCAAATCACAGCTAATGAATGGCAGGTACTCGAAAAATTACATAAATTTCTAATAAACTTTAAACTTTTAAGTACAAAACTTGGTGGAGACAAATATGTTACATTACCGCTAGTCATTGTATCATTCAATCTCTTGCTAGATAAAATTGAATCCATGGTAAAACAGTTAGATGAGAAACCTAATCGATCTGAAGTGGATGAAAGGCTCATTCTAGCTTTCCAAGCAGCTCGAGACAAAATGCTTAAACATTACAAGAAGAGCAACTGGATTTATTGTACTTCTTTAATTTTAGACCCAAGGCATAAGGCTCAGACTTTTGACCTGACAATGTGGGGGAAGCAACTTAAAACAGAAAGTCTGCGCAAGTTCAATGAACTTTATGAAGAATATAAAAGTCTACACTCACTGAACAAATCTCTGGAATTACCAGAAAAAGAAAATAAAGTATGTGATGAAGATGAAGACGTAATAGACTTTGATAAACTCTATGAATGTCCCTCGACGTCATCTGGATCTTGTCTTCAAGGCTTAGTGATAGACGAGTTGGAGGAGTACCTGAGAAAACCAAGAACTGCCAGCTCGGAAGACATTTTAGATTGGTGGAGGACGCATGAGACAGAGTATCCGATTTTATCGAAAATGGCCCGTGATTTTCTCTCAATACCTGCAACTTCAGTACCTGCTGAGAGGTTATTTTCTAAAGCATCATTAGTAATTAGAAAACATAGAAATAGGTTAAGTGATGAGTCAGCCAGATGGTTACTTTGTATTAATTCTTGGTCAAAAAAAATTATATAAAGTATCATAACCTAATGATAAAGCTGTTGATTTGTGTTGTATTTTATTTTTTATTCAAATAAATGATAAATCGTAAACTCTTTTATTAAATTTCTTATAAGTTGAGGGTTCAATCTCTTTCTAGACAGATAAGTATTGTTCTTTAAAATACAGTCAAGTTATTGTAATTAATTTGTTTTTTTACATGTTTTAGCAAATGTAAGCTTATAAATCATAAATGTTTATTAAGAAACAGTTACTTCCATGGAAAACGACATATAGGTCAGTTGATTTTTCGAATTTCTTATCAAATCTTCAGTTACTTATTAATCTGCTTGATCTTTACTATGGCTATGTTAATTCAAGCTCACAATGTTCCAATTCTAATACGTTTTTCTAAGATTTAAAGTAAACTTTAATAAATAGTAATAGACTAATAGGTAATTGCAAGACTTGCAAGACTCTTGCTGCAAGACCAAGACCAAGACCAAGACTGGGAGCGCAAGACCAAGACCAAGACCAAGACCAGGTGTATTGGCGCAAGACCAAGACCAAGACTGGCTAAGTCTCGTCTTGTTCTTGCATTTGGGCAACACTACCTGTAACTAATCTATACTCTCTGTTTAGTGTTTAAACTATGTTTAAATGAACATTGTAGCAATGTATTAACTAGCTGAGCTCTTATAAACATAATATTCAGTTCTTGGTACCTACCTATAACCTAAGTTTACATCTGTTTCTAGTGATAGGTATACCCATGGTTACACTTTACCAACTAAATTTTAAATTGATCAATGTTTATTTAGTTCCACTATATGTATAGTTCAGTAGTAAGTTTTAGGTAAGAAATTTTGTCATAATGATGTTTCTATTACTTTGTTTTGTGCATTTTGAGTAAATTCAACATTGGTTTTTGCCGCACTACTCCAGACCACCTATCAGACATTCCAAATGTGATTTTCTAACTTCAATATAAATAATGTGACATATTATAAGTGGAATGCATCAGATTGTTTTACATAGAGCACTAGTTAATGATACTATTGTCGAACAAAAATAATCTGTGTTGATCTTCAACTTTCCACACTGCGTAGGTACACTTCACGTTGAGTCTGGTTGACCCAAACATTGCACAGACCACTTTAATTTTAGGACATCTCTGAGTTCTGTATATTAAATCTTCTCTCTCAATTCCAAGCTGTGATAAATGTTTTGAAAAACAATAATAAGCATGTATTATTAAATCTTTGGTCACACATCGCATTTCACTCGATTTTTGCGTTTATTTTGTTGCCACACCATATTTAGTTAGTTAATAATTTAAAGTCACAAAACACGCATTATTCGTCATTATTAATTGAAACAAAAATACGCAAAATAGTAAATGGTCTAACTTTCAAATTGTCAACTTTTTGACATTTTAAGGTTATTACCATAGTTAAACTAGGGTGATCGAAAGACTAATTTATAGACCAAAGAAGATCATCGATTAAGCGATGAACCTCGTTTTGTAATAAAGATTTTCGTAGATCCATGGTTTAAACTAGGATTTTCGTCAAACCAGGTTTAGTCCAGCTTTTGGAATAAGGCGGAGAGAGCTGAAATTTGGTACAGAGTTAGGGTTTAATAGCCACATAAAGGGAAAATTGTAAAAACTAGGATAATCGAAGATCTGGAGTGCCTGGTGCCCCATATTTGAAAACACAAGAGCCCAACCAAACTATTAAAGATCGACATACCGCCTTTACAAAAAATATTCAACTTTGTTTGCCTCTTCATTTGATGTCAAAAATCGAAGGTCTGAAGTATCTGATGAAGGACCCTCAGCTTGTCTTACTTTATTTAATTTTTAGTTATTTAGTACTCTTAGTTTTCTATATAATAAAAAAACTACTCCTAAAAAGAAAAAAAATGTGTCAAATAAGAAAATCTAATAAAATTAGTAGTCACACAACATTAACTATAATATAAAGAAATCGCAGTAAGGAGCCTTAGACTTGGCACGACTTTGTCTAGATTTCATTACTTTTTAGAGATAAACAAGCAGCTCCATCGAGACTTGGCGTTTTTTTACAGAATGTTTTTGATGGGATAGTTTTTACAAAAATAATTTCTTATTATTCCCTTGTAAATGGATCCTGATTCTGTAGCCGTGGAAATTTATTATCAATATAATTATTTTATTATCTCTATTGATCTCTTTAACTATATTAAAGTAGGTACTAAGTACTTATGAATTATTAAGTTTAAACATACATATATTGGACCAGTACCCCTGAGTAGGGCTTCCAATCCCACAGCCTGTCTTCAATCCTGCTATTTGCCGGACTGAACAATTTTAAACCGCGGGATCCCAGTATTTGCGGAAGATAAGGTGAACAAAGTAACGAAATAATCAACTTGATTGAATTTAACTGCCAACCTGCAAGAGCTCATGAGTTCTATTCTCACGCGGTGCGAACCACAAATTGATGTTCTTTTTGTGTCCGTGAGTGTAAGTTTACAAAATCCCTCGCGATACAGGGCTTGTACAATACAAGCCCTGTTTCGCAGGGTAATGGCTGCCGGAGTTGTCTTTTAAGAAAAGAAAATACCATCATTGTTAATGGCACAGACGAGTGTTTAACTCGTCTGTAGAGCAAAAAAAAACCTAGGAGGGAATTTAAAGGTTCGGACTCGCACTTGTCCGTTTAACTCGTCTGATCGAACCCACGACCTCCGGCTTAGCAGTTAGGGTCACTAACCATTAGACCAACAGGCCAGATCGTTATATGTATGTATTTATAAACATATAAGTATGTTTATCAGTTATCTGGTTACCATCGCACAGGTTCTGTCTAACATTTAAACTTTCGCGTTGCATGATTATACTTAACTATTTATTACACGGATAGAGTACTTTAAAGAGGTAAATAATGCGCGTTAATGCGCATTGTTTACCTCTTTAAAGTACTCTATTCTTATAAATAACATCTGTATATATATCTACACTTAGTTGCAATAAATGATTTGAATTTGTGTGAATGCCAACTACTCATCTCCTATTAAAAATATTGCTTTTCTCAATGCATTAGGGAAAACAGGGTTAATTGTTGAGGAGTTCATCTGTTACATCATAATATCGGCTCTATGGCACGGATGACACCATAAGCATTGTGACGAATCATAAAAAAAATAACATAAATAGTAGAGCACAATAGGTCATAAGTAATTAATCTATTGAATAAGTTTACTCAGATTATATTAATGCTTAAACTTATAAATTGATGTAGGTATATCGAGTTGTTTACAAATTACGAATACCAACATAAATAAAATTAAATACGCACAGTTTATAAATTTGTTCTGAATTAATTCTTCAAAGTTAAATTTACGGGCCACTCTTAATTATTCCTACCGTTTAAGAATATTTTATAATGTTATTAATTTTAATTAATTAAAATCTGAACTCATTTATCTTTATTGCTTACCTGCAATTATTTACACTCAAATATTTCGAAAACATAAACTTATTTAAAATAATGAAGTTCTAGTCAAATATTAAATAATCTGCTGTAGATACGATTGGCTCCAAAAATTAGATTATAATTCTACTGAACAACTACTCCATAACAGCAACTAGCTAGGGCTCCTTACCAAACTCATGAAATCATGACACGCACACCTTCATTTGCACACATTCAAAACAATGATCACACATTCTTAATATACACAACTACTTTCACATTTATTTAATTTTTATTTTCTTATTTATATTTTCAATTACATATTTATATAAGTACATATTTTTATAATTATAGTCTAGATTAAGAATCTTATACAAATTCACCAGATAAGCAACTATGTATATCTTATGAGTCCAGGTTGAGGGCCTGGAGATCTGTCAAACAGGGGTTTTCCTAGTACTCCAGTCTCTCACAAGGGATCATAGACATGTAATATAGTGAAAATCACCCTAATTCTAAGTTTGCTTGTACAATGATGAGAAAATAAATAAACATTATTATTATTATAAACTATAAAGTATAACATCATACATGCGCTATTGTTTGCTGTGAACCAGACGGTAGAGTCCTATCCATCAATTTAGGTTTTGTGGATGTCACACAGGCACGTATGAATGGAACCAAACATGTATCACATCCCATCAGGCGTGATATTTGTAGTAAAATATCTGATATATTAAAGTTAGATAACGCGTTGCCATTGCACTCAATATTACCCGATACCAGAATTTCTATTCGATTCGAATAAAGTAATATTCGATTTTCTAGCAATCTTTGCTTAGGTTTGTGAGTTTAAGTAAAAGTTCCTTACGTTGAATAAACTATTGACCTGTAAAAGTACGATAGCGCCTTTTGTTGGTACTGCGGCCAACTTAGGGTGAGATAAGAATTTAGCTTAGTTCGAACTTGGAACCGTATGCTGAACCCAAGGTTTGGTTTGAAATCAATACTTAGACATAACCGCCTAAGATGAGACAAAGAGCTGCTAGATAAGCTTGCTGTGGGACTTTTTTTTTTAATAGACGACTCCCGTAGTATGGTACAAGCCCTGTGTCGCGGGGGACTTAACAAACATACAAGTCACGGACACATAGACTCGGAACAACAATTTGTGGATGACACAAAGTGGTGTCTCGTGTGGTAATCGAACCCACGACCTCTTCCGTTGCAGTCGGACACACTCCCACCGCGCCGCAGAGGCAGTCGTGGGACTGACCAATATCTCACATCAAAGGTTTGCTTTGTCTATCAAAATAAAAATAAAAGTTATCGACAGGTTTTATTGATCTTAGCTTTTGATTTGCATTAAATGCATAAGAAAAAACCAAAAAACCTTCTGATATAATCAGAGGTAACACTCATCCAACCAAAATACATAATAAACATCTAAGAAAGTTTATCGCCCACTGATCTTCGATGACAAATCTAAAAATAGTTCAAAATGGTACTGATTATCTAATAATAATAAATATATTGTCAGCTTTCTATCTTGAGAATGCATCGTAAAAGTACGGCCTACCGGACATTCGGTCAATGTATTATAATGTATTCCTATCCTAAACTCACTCATTCAAGTCAAGAGGCTGTTACATAAGCTGCCTTTGCCTAATGATATTCTTTTCTTGTGACAGATGACAGTTTTTGTTTTTAATTTGTGTAGGTTGTTACTCTGCTGTGATAAACTCACTTTGGTAGATAGGTACTCTTTGGGAAATAAATTAATGAGCTTCAAAGATTTTTAAACCCATGTTTAATTGAATTAATTTAAGTTTTCTTTAATAAACATTTATGTCAATCTAATCATTAAATTACTAAAGTTGGGGAAAATCTCCGAATAAAGCGATAGTGACTCTTGTCTTACACTACTTTTATATTTTTTCATTATTGAGAACTGTATTTAGGGATAATGCAAATGAATTTTGACGAAGTGGATTAAGTGCCTAGGGAACCAGCAGGCATCTTTATGAACATCGCCGCGGTGTGGCTCTAATCGGTTAGGTATAGTTCATGGGGACACTTTCATATAGATAAGTGACAGATCAGTAATTGAAGAGTCGGCATCTGTTTTTGTTTCCAAAAACATTTAATCACTACCTAGTTACCTTAAAGTTCAATAGATAGCGTTAACATTTTCAACTAAATTTTAGGTTTTATTTAAAGAAATAAATCAAACAGTGCTTTTATTTTTTTTATAATTTAATGCTCTTAAAAATGCTTTATCTTCAAATAATGATAAATAATATTGTTTGTCACTTCTAAATAACACTGACCTCTATAATAAGAGCCCAGTTTGTATATTATATTACTTGACAAAAAAGTTAATATTTTTGACAACTGTCAAAGAAGACATCGGAAGTTTATTCATTAGTTTTATTATTTTTAATGAATTTCTTAAGGTATAATTTCAAAGCCCTGAGCTATCAGTTAACTGAATAATATACGTGTTATCTTGCGTTTGCGTATTTGCTGTTCCATTTCACAATTGTGGCAGTGTTAATTTAGTACAAGCACGTGTTTTATTAAATAAAATCTTTAGATTTAATTTTATCTTGCAACGGACACTTTATTGTTAAAAATATCGTCTTGTATAGGTGTCGATTTAGGAAAAATGTCTGTAAATAGTTTCATATTCAATATAAAACTTAAAAATACCTCTCTTGAATAAATGAGAACATTTAGAACAACAATCGTTCAAATTAATAAAATAAGTTGTTGCCAATAATACCTACAGATATACCTCGCATACCACCGCACAAATGTAATTTCTGGAAACAAAATTTTGATGGCGCATTGTCGTCTGTTAAAATCAATACGGTTTGTTTACTCTTTGGTATAGTTAGTTGCCTCGATGTCTAGAGAGAAATAAATAAAAAATTAAAACCGACTTCAAAAATAAATACAAGCTAACTAAAAAGCATATAATAATATAGATAGATACAACACCAAAAATAAGTAAATATTTTGAAGTTGGTGCCAGGCAATGTAGTTGATATGTTTTTGAGGAATTCACCTGACACTTGACTGTCAGCTTCTTTGCACGGTATAAAGTAATCGAATAATTATAAATAATTATTTTTAAGTAGTTCCGCACTGCACATCTCATCAGTTCCACTTCACTAAATGGTGCTTTTTATGAGTAAATGCACTAATCACAACAAAATATACCCTTTTAACTATATGTCTGTATTTAATATCTAAAGAGTTCTTCAATTCCTCCAAGATTCATCATTCGATCCTAACTTTGATGACAATCTGGAAGTATATCCTTTCAAACACATAACAAGTTTTTCAAATCGGTCCAGCCGTCTTCGAGTAATCAGGAAAATAACATTTTAAAAAATACAGTCGAATTGATATGAAGCCGGTTGAAAATATACAAATTACATTTTACAAAGAGTTGAACTTTTATGAAACTTTTCAAGTAGGTAGCGTAACTTTTCGAACGAGCAATTTGTATGAAATATATCCTGAACATTATTTGATTAGATTTCCGGACAGAAGGCGGAAAGAACAGCAAGTGATACGGAAAGTGTTATTTTCGTTTTGGGGATATCGAACAACAGTGAACCGATTTATCAAAGTTGTAGGAAAACTTTTGCCATGTCTTCTCAATTTGTTGTCTGAATAAAGGCAACAGTGACTAGTCCTACTTTTATGTTTTCTTTATAATTTGATATCTAAAAGTAAAGGCATATTTATCTTCTGTTGACTTAAAACAAAGATCGGGGTTTAGGTTAATTTATTGGTTCGCGGTCTGTCTCTGTCGCGGTGCGAACTGCCATCGTAACTAGGCCGGACTGAAGTAGGCGACAAGTGGTTGCGCAGATGCATTTTTTGGAAGTAAATGGTGACAGGAAGCGGGGGGCGGGGGCGGTAACTAAACCAAGAGGATTAGAGATGCGATTACGCATTACATTGTCATAATTAGTATTACTAATTCATGTTTTTTTGTGATTAGTTTGGTAAAAAAATTGTTTTTCAAAGTTTCTTTATTATTGTTAAATTAAAATGTTATTAGTATTTTTAATCGATTAATCGTTTTCGTAAGTAATTTTAGGGTCGCATCTCTATGACATGCGCGAAAGTGATAAAAACCTAACTTCAATCCGGTCAAGATACGTTGATCGTACTGTAACTATTTCAGTATGTTGAACTGTAACTGCTTTAATGGTTATATTAGACTAGCTGTTCCCTGCAACTTCGTCTGCGTACATTTTCCCCGTTTTTGCAACATTTCTCATTGCTGCTCCGCTCCTGTTGGCCGTAGCGTGATGTTATATAGCCTATAGCCTTCCTCTATAAATCGGCTATCCAACAGTAAAATATTTTTTTAATTCGGAATAATAGTTCCTGAGATTACCGCGTTCAAACAAACAAACTCTTCAGCGTTGTAAGATTAATATAGATGTGTTGGATTTGTTTGACATAAGGAACTAAATATTGTTTTTTCTGTCCGTGGACCTAAACTATCTCCGTACCAAATTTCATCTATAACGTAACAGACAGACAGATTTACTTTCACATTTATTATATTAAGTTTTAATTTGAATGAGCCTTTTTCCACAAATTCGTGAAGTTAGCTGCAACTAGTACGCTATTGATTTCATTATCTTTTTCAATTGTAAACTCCTTTTGTAATGAGCTACATACTGCATTGCTAGGTACCTACTATATTGCATACGTAGCGCAACTCGTCCAATTTGCTAACAGATTGACCTTATTACCAGACTGAGGACCATTATAATCTACGAGACTATTACCTATACACGTATTCATAACAATTACCTAGGTATTATCTTTCACAAAAAACCATAGGTAAATTACGCCGTATGCCCTACGTCCTTGTAACAATAAAACAACCGACCGTGTGAGATATCCGTCACTGTTCATGTTTTTGCGCACAGATTACTCTACAATACAAGAACTATGAGAACTGTCTCCATAGTATTTAACTTTACGACACTTTTGAGTAATAAACTCGTTGATATAGAATTTAGAACAATAATAATGATCGGTTGATAAAATACCAGCAAGCTAAGTTAGTGTCTAGACGATTCCTGATGCTACAATTCATCTTAAAGTGACTCGATCAAGCCCCAGAACTTTGTTGACCGGTCAAGTGTGAGTTGCTCACATGACTGGGGGGGGGGGGGACTTGATTCAACACCGGTACACCATATCCACAACCACCGAAGGGGCAATTGCCTGCCTAAACACTCCAATCTAGTGTCAAAATTCTCAAAAAAAGGTCATTCAGTCGAAACTGAGAGGGGGGGGGGGCAATTACCCCTATTCCCCCCCCCCCTCTTGTATCCGAACTTGGACTCGATCATCGGACCTCAGTATCGATAGATCTCGGTGTTGCACTGTGGGAGTGCGAACGACGTTGTGCCTTCAAATCCCACATGGGACAAAACTTTGTGAGATTCGTAAATGTTGGTTACGTGTCAGGGTGTTCTTTGTATGCGTTTTTGCATATTTATAAAGGTACAGGGGTTGTACCCTAAAGCTAATATAATGACGGCTTAAAATAGTTACCCTTTAAAAAACCTTTTATTTTCCCGACGTTTAAATGGGGTCCCAATTTTACCCCATTTGCGAATTTGCGATTGACTTTTTTAACAGAACTATTTTTATTTTTTTATTTGGCTGGCAGTCCAACTGATGTAGTAGTACCTACATTACGGCAGACTGACAGGAGCTACACAATTCGATATTGCATTTTGAAATCGCAATTGGTACAAAAAGCATTTTTCATAAATACGCGACTACCATAGGTAAATGGAACATTAGGTATCGTCTTCTAAAATATCATTAGTATTTGTCTGTCAACATACAAAGAGAACATTTTCTCTACAGAAACACTGAATGTAACACAAAGAACCCAAGTAATATTTTCCACTTTTGCTGTTTCACAGAAAACGTGCCCTACATTTTTCTGATGTAATTCATTCATTAGTGTTCGTTTCATCTGACAGGGGGTGGTCTGTTTGGCATACCGGCTACTATAGCGAGGATTTTTAGGGTTCCGTAGTTAATGAGGACCCTTTATAGTTTCGCTATGTCCGTCCGTCTGTCTGTCTCTAGGTTAGGTTAGCTGTAATTTGGAATGGATATTATATGTCGAAGTCGATGAGGTTCGTGTTGCGCAACAGCCAACTGTTTAAAGATTTACATTGCTGCGTTACTTCAGTAACGTCAGAAGTATTTTTGAATTTGCAAGTATAATATGAAGACATTTTTACAAAACCCACATTGACAAAACTGAAAAAATACAACAGAAATTTATCAAACATCTAAATTATAAAGCCCATGTGACAAACAAAACACATGAGGAATCATGTAAGTGTCATAAAATAGACTCCATGGAAGACAGACGTCGAATAATACATATGCTATTTCTATAAGACTTACTCAATCATAAGTTTGACAGCACGGAATTACAAGAAACAATAAAATGTAACGTTACCCCTCAGCTAATCAGACATCATAATTGTCTGGTACACACTGGCTGCGGCTTCGATCACGACTCAAAAATTACCCCACTTGTCGACACATTTAATAAAAAGCTTTCATAACTTTCAGCACACCTAGCAACTCATACAAAAATAAATCAATACGAAAAATGTATGATTTATCATCATCATCGTAACAACCCTAAAATAAAACTAAAGCACACGACACATTTTTAATTTATTTAATTTGAAGTATATGTTCTTTAAATAAAATAAATAAACTAGCAACTACAAGCGGAAGTCCCGCAAACGCCAAACGAAAGTCACGCCATCTCGCGGCAGCCATGCTTAAATGAGTCAATAGACTAGCTATTTAATGAAAACAGATATTAGGTCAATGGAAACCAATTAGCAATCTAATAACTCTCCGACATAAAGGTAATACCTAGGTAAAGTGCTCGTCCACGACATGTAAAGTAGGGATGTGATTTTCTTCCTCCCAACTCCTACAATACTTTATAATATTAATATAGATTAAACATCTCACCCCCATCCCATGCCAGCTAAGTGCTTAAGTGCTTGTTTTTGGAAATGTGAAAAAGGGTAGTGGTAGGTATGTGTACCGAAATTAATAAGAAAACTATTATAGCCATGTAGGCTGTAAAGGTTTTTGTACAAATTTAAGAGAAATAATAGCCGACCAAATGAGAAGTAACAATAATTTTCGTATTACTCGTAACATAATTGAAAATTACTTATACTTACTTATTATTTAAGATTAAGATTTCATCTTGTTTTTGTTTCATATTTACTAACAACATTTGTTAGTAAATATGAAACAAAAACAAGATTCTCTCAGACGGCATTATTGTAATGAGTAGCTACGGAACCCTACATTGTGCATGGCCCGACATGCACTTGCCCGGTTTTATTCAGATGAGTTTGTTTGGAACCACTTAACTAAATTGGATTTGAAAGTTACTGGGCGCTATAAAACATAACAGCGCAGCCATCATTGAACAATAGCGATTCTATTTCAATTCAATTTGAGGTTTATTGGTTTGTGTTCAGCTATCATATCGATGTATTATGTATGTATAGTGGTTTATAAATCAACGAACAAATGAATATCGAACCAAACTAGTGCCAATTGAACACGCTTAATGAAGATTCTATTTTGTTTGCTTTCGATTATTTCTGTAATAGCGAAGTTTTACTAACTTAGTCAATTTGTCATTGGAGGTGGGATGGTATCTTTAAGGATTGTAAATGTCATCAACCTAGTCATCAGCCTTTTTCTTTAGTCTTTTGCTTTTCTTATTAAGTACATTGTTTAGGTTTACTTACTTAATTTATTTAAAGACTGGCTGACCCGTGCCCACTCACAAATAACATAGCTTACTATTGGTAAAAGAATTTTCAAAATCGGTTCAGTAGATCCAGAGATTACCCCTACAACCTCATATACTCACAAAATTTACTTCTTTATAGTGTTTCAAAATAAATAGGTATATGATCACCGAGTGGCTAAAAGTTTTTTTTATTTTCAGTATGCCTCGCCATTTCATGGGCTGAAGCTCAAAATGGTCGAGGGCAACAGCACCAAGATCACAACGGTCACGGGTGGGACATCAGGCTGGCAGTTCCTGGAGAACCCGGCAGCGACTATCCCACCCTAGGCGCTATACCCAGGACAACATTCTCGTGCGCTGGCAGAGAACCAGGTAATCTAGTGACCCTGCACGCTAAATGTATCATTATTAAGTTCTGTAAAAAACAATAAAGTTGATTAACTATCGTATAAAGAAATGTATTATTCTGACACAGAATCTATGAGATATAAGGCATAACGAGAACTCTCTCTAAGGAGCCAGAACCTAAACATATCTCATCTGTATAGCATACAACTTGGCGCTATGTTTCAGCGAGCGAAAAAACTATACTGCTGAAGGAATTTCATTCCAAGGCAATTTTATTGAGCAAATCTTCTAAGTTCTATTAATGTTCGAACTCAAAAACTGCACTCTTTGAGATTTGTGTCACTAAAGTCATATAAAATGGGAATAAATCATTACATCTTTTTATTTCAGGATACTACGCTGATCAAGAAACGAACTGTCAAGTATTCAGAGTCTGCACAGTTGGTTCCACATATGGTTTCCAGTCGTTCCTCTGCCCAAACGGAACCCTGTTTAACCAAGCAGTCTTCGTGTGCGACTGGTGGATGAACGTCAACTGCAAAAACTCTGAACAGTTTATCACCAAAAATAATGACAAATTTGAAAATCTTAGACTAGGGCCACAGCTAATGAAAGATATTAAAAAAATGCTTACTCATCCAATGTTAAACCCTTACAATAAAAATACTATGAAAAGTAATTTAATCGTAATGCAAGATTACAAACCGCCTGTTGGACAACTGTTTCCTAATGGTGCGCTATTAGCTGGTCCCGAACGTCCACCAAATAATGTTTATATTCCAGCAAAACAAGTACAACAAAACTTTATTCAAGGCAATCCAAATGATTTCACGTTCTCTGCATCGACACCGGACCCACGTTACTTACCGCCAATCGTAAATACTAATATTGGATCATTCCCAACAGATGACTTTTTTCAAAGACAAATACAACAACAACGACAACAACAAGAACAGTACACTCGAAATGGTAGGATACAATCCACACAAAATTTACCAAGAAATGGTAACCTCATTTCCAACAGTCATGCTGGACGATTTGTACAAAATTCAAATACAGATTTCAGCAATAACAATGGTTATTCACGACAAGCGCAAGTAACACGACCTACACAAATTACTACCTTTTCGCAAAAGCAGACCAATAATGTTCAGGTACCTCAATCTAGTAATGGACAAAAGAATCAGAGAGGACAAGAAAACAGACAACGATCACAATTCACCGAATCTAGAAGAAACGAAAAACAAACTGACTTTGGCGTCACATTTACAAATCCACAAAACAATCAAAACTCTAATACAAACGAAGGAAATCAACCGTATACCTACAGTACTCCATCTACCCATATACCACAATTTTCTAATGATGCAAGTAAAGGCAAAGTGGGTAGGGAATTAAAAGAAAATTTGGTAAGTACTTTGAAAGATATTTCAACCACAGTCGCAACAAAAGCATTTGGTAGTAGAGTAATTCAACAAAATAAGATTGCAAAACCTAAATCCCACGTAACGATTAAAACTTGGATAATAAAACCTACAAAATCAGCTAGGCTACTAGCAGACCCCACACCTTACACTTATACCAGACCGTCTCCTTCTATACCTCCTCCTACAGAAAGACTCGTTATCGATACTACACCTTACGTTTATGAAAGACCACCTACTGAGAAAATTTTATCAACAGAATTAGACTCCGAAGAACGTTATGTTTATACTAAACCGACACAACCTGCAAAACAAATACTTACAACTGAATTTGAAACAATGCGCGTGTTCAATTCTCCGACTACAAATCCAACACGAGCAACATTATCAGGACGTTTAAGTTCACCGTCAACTTCTCCATTCCCAACAAAAGCATCTCGATATTACCTTACACCTGCTCCATTCAAAGCAACAGAACGGTACTATTTGCCGCCACCCCCTCGGACACCTACAAATTTGCCTCGTCTATATCTCTCTCCGAATGCCATACCACAACCAGTTTATTACCAAAGTGCTCAGCTAAGGGCAAGCCCTACCATCGCTTCACCTACTCGAGTAACTTTTGATGAAAATCTAAATCAACCATCATTCTCTCTAACAAAACACTCCCGAATTAACGCTAACCGTAATAATTTAACATTTACTGATATATTAACGAAAGAAAAATTAGATATAACTGTAAATGATATAGTTAAAGATACTGACAATATTTTGAAAACTGCTTCTCCCCCTACTAGTAGTCAATATCGCAAGAATTTTAAATCTTTGGACTATCATCAGACTAACTACGTACCAACAAGAACAACCACAGACAGTGGCGAAAGCTTAACATCGAAATCTCCATTACAAACAACCTCAGTAATTTCCAAAAGCTCACGATTAATAGCCACACCCGCTACAAGCTTACTTCCACCAGATGAAAGTTTTATTTATCATAATACAAACCGACTTTCCAACTTGCCATTTTATAAAGAAACAGGAATACCCAACACAATAGAACGCACTGTATCCATTAAAATTACAATTCCAGAAAGAATTGCCTCGTATCTCTTCAAAAATCATACGAATGCTGATTTTGAAAACCTTGAAATTTTAAATACGGGTAGTAGTAACTATTTGGTTCTAAGTAACAATGATAATAATGTATTTGCTAAGAAAGATGATTTTAACTTCATTCCAATCGCTAAGCTTTCTGGAAATAGTAACATACACAATGTTTCTAATTCACAGGCACTCGTATATTCATTTTTGACTGATTCTATCAACGTGGCGAAAGAGTACACCAACATTGCACAACAAGAAGTCCTATCATCTACAGCTACACCTACACCGGCACAATTCCAAAACTTGAACAATGAAGCACTTTCTGATATTACTAATAAAATATCGCAACTGACATCATCACAATTCTCAAGTAATAATGTTAATAGTTTTGGAAACAGCGCAAAACTTATTTCAACTCAACCAACCATAATTAACCGCCCGATTTCATTTACAGATAATTTAAAATACTCAAACGAAATACAACAAGCACGACAGACACAAACTCCACAATATAATACAGTATCTTCACAACAAACTCAAGGCGAACTTTATTCTTCAAGATTACAAATACCGAACGGCCAACCAAATCTTCTGAACAGCCAAATATACAGCGGTCAATTATACCAATGGCCTGTTCCCGAGGTAACTAATCAAATATACAACCAACAACCACCTTCTGCTAAACTATTTAATTCAAATACTTTACAACAGCAAACTACACAAATGTTAACTTTACAGCGCAACACACAAAACAATGCAGAGGACAGTGTGAAGCAACCAAGTCCAGATTTCGAAATTATTAAAGCTGAAACTGTGCCTATTGGTCCTGCTAAACTGCAGTTGGAGTCACCTAGTACATCTGCACAATTCGCTAGTCAAGAGAGTCTTTCTAACTTGTTGAGTAGTGGAAATGGCATATCTGCACATGTACAAGATAAAATTGTAGGCACTATACCACACCCCCTTGAAGAAAACAAACTTGTTACTTATAAAAAAGATAAATCATTCTTCCTTTATACTAAACTAGATGATAACACAATTGATCAGAATCCAGATAAAAATATACAAGCTAATACTATTGCACAACAAAACGCTAAATTAATACAAAACAAGAATACACAAGATGAAGTAACGTACCAACTAATACCTTCAGTAAATTATGAGTTAGAAGACGAAAAAGAACAACAAAATTTCCTTAATGCTTTCCAAATTGATGAGTTTGGTGCTCCCAGAGACCTTGAATCCAAAAGTGTTACAGAAAGTAAAAATGAAATGGAAATGACATCTAACGTAGATTTTTCCGTAGAACACCCTTCTTCATCTAGGAGATCCGATCGATTTAGAATAGATGAACTCTACTCAGGGCCTTCTTCATACACAGCTCCGCAATCATCGGTAGGTAGTTTGGAAAGGTTACAAAAGATGCAAAATGATTTCAGTTCTAGATTAGAAGACTTTGATGGTAATAATGAAAATGGTTACCCTAAAGGAAGGCCAGCTCGTCAATTTATCTTTTAACGTTTTAAAGAATACTTTGTAAATATTAAAACTTGCAAAACTGAACTGAATGAAAATTAAACGTAAATAAGTATTAGAAAATGTACAAAAACAAATTCACGTGCAGCATGATTTAAAACAATGATTACACTAGCAGAGATAAACATAATATTGTTTTTAAATGCTGATTAATAATATGGAGAGGTGTAATTGAAGTAGGCACTGACATTTAATTAGGTATTGTTAAATGTAAATAAAGCATAGTTTTAAGTTTAGGTTAATCTTTAAAACTATACCTACTCCTGAACGTGAATTTTCTGATTGAAGCAAAGACCAAAAACTTTTTTTTTATTTGTAAGTAATTTTAAGTGATATTTCATGTTATAGGTACGCGATGTGTGTTATTGGTAATAAAGAAAATGTAAAAGATATTTCTTTTTCGTGAATCTTTCCTTTATTTTCCTGAGCCATGGATCATAATCTATACTAATATTATAAAGCTGAAGAGTTTGTTTGTTTGTTATGAGAAATGTTGCAAAAACGGGGAACATTTACGCAGACGAAGTTGCGCGGGACAGCTAGTGTGTAATAATGTAGAAAATAAACATTTTGTAGGTACGTATTTTTATAATACCGATCGAAAGAGTCAATTTTAATATTCTTTTTTATTTTTTATGACCGCTCCTGCACTAGGATAGAAGCCCTGTGTATGTGTGGGAATCGAACTCATGACCCTCCATCGAACTAATGAAACCTAGCTAGATCGATTTATCGCCCCCGAAACCCCCATTTCATGAAAATCACTGGAGCCGTTGCTGAGATTCAGATTATATATACAGGTAGGAATTGCTCGTTATAAGGTTTATGATATTAACTGTCTGAACAGTGGCCTAGCGTGGGTATTAGCTGCCCAGAGCCGGCCGGAAATTCGCTGACCTCTGGCCCCTATTTTCATTATTTGTTTTTTGATACTTAAAATGATTATTTTCAAGGATTTAATATATTATAAATAATATATATATATATATATATATATATATATATTATTTTAATTAATTAAAATGATAAAAATTTTAATAATAATAATTTTTTTAATTCCATTTTGTTTTATAAGATTAAAAGAAGTACTCAGCCTATAAATTATTTTGTTTGACTTGACTCTGGTTCTCATGACATCTACACTCGTGAACGCGATTTTTCTAAATATTACGTGACAAATAGGTATAGTTACATATACAAGATTTGATCGAACAGCACTTTGTTTACAATAAGCGAGTGTCAACGCCACTTAGTGGACCTCGTGGACAATGCCTATCAAAGGCCGCACGAGTTTTTTCTCCCTTTCACGCTTTGCAGTCAATATTTACTTTTTTTTAAAGGGATGGCGTCGTCCAGAGGTCTATACGTCAATGGGTTTTCTATTTTTTTTTTTCTAAAAACCTTCCGAGAATGAAGCCGAATAAAACAAAATATGAATTATTCAAATCGGTAAAGTCATTATTTAGTTATACCACAAAATAAAAAGCTCACAGATAGTCCACTAACATAATATAATAACTACCTAAATTGGGTGGTACTAATTAGTATAGTAGCAACCCTAGGGAGTCACCCTAGGGTTGCTACTGTCATAATTATTCTGAATGTTGAAATAGAGTAGGATAAGAGCTTTATGTTTACACCGATACATCGATTCGTTTAAACGTTCATATCATCATACGTACAGACCTAAATGGGTAGACAGAGTATCATTAAATAATTCGAGATCTCTTGTATACCTATGTACCTGCATGCTTTTATCTTATAACTCGATGACGACGACGCGCAATGGTAACTATGCTATGGTGGCTTGTGATCCCGCTAAAAACATAAACGACGCCTTTTAAGTAGCAGGAAGTATAGCTAGACCCGCATAAACTGGACAGGAGTAACTGCACATAAAAAGGCAGCTGCAGATTAGTGATGCAGGTACAGCTTTAAATTAGTTTGTTAAGGAATTAGCTGTATGGTTTTAAATACCTACCTACTTAATTAATATTCACAATTTGTCATTACTCCTATTGATCTATGTTATGCCACAAATGGCCACAATATTTGTTTAAACGAAGAAATGTGATAAGTTATTCGTACAACTCCTCAAGTAGACTTTACATTTTCCATGTCTGAATTTGTATCTTAAAACAAGCTCTTCCAAGCGACGGAAGGTTTTTATCAAGGGCCTTTATATCCTATACTCTCTGTACTTCTTAGCTTTTTGGCTTCCCGCAGTCATTTCCTCATTCACAATTTCGGCGAGCAATAGAAATTTTGTCATTTCTTAAATAATTTAGGAATCCGAATGGTCTAACGAAAGGTGCAAGGCTGTCGTTAAAATTGATGTTTTAATTCGATGTACATCTGTCAAACGATGACGTCGAAACCGACAAATGTACTTTGGGAGTAGCTAAACCGACGGCCACAATGTCAAATCTCCGTCGACGGACCGAACGTCGAAACGTAAGCCTTTGGTGGTAGCTAAGAATATGATCCGTCTACGGCCGACAACACGAAAGGTTTTGGTGGTAGGCTCCCTGGTATGTTGTAGCTCGTCTTGAGGTCGACCGTACCTAGCCAGATTCATGCGCCTCCCGAGGCGGCGGCGGGTGCACGCCAACAGAAAATGTTGCCTGTATTTACTTACCTAAAATACTGGTGTTATACCAGCAAACGATAAGTTGAGGAAAAATTATAAGCCCATTTCTGCTGAGCTTGAATGTGTAATGAAATGAATGATTGATCGTTATCAAAACTTATCTATAGGTGTCTACTATCAAGAAAAAACATAGTTTTACCTACCTTTCAATATTATTTGGGAAACTTGAAGAACGTGTAATTACAATTTTGTGTTATTCAAACATCTAAACATTGTGGCAGTAATAAAAACGCTGATTTTTGATTTATTTTATTAGCACGTAGCAATAGATCACATACCTATCAACCCATATGATGGCCCACTGCTGGGCACGGGTCTCCCCTGTAGAACCTACTGGTATGTAGATCCTGGGGGTAATTGCCATAATCGCCACGCTTGGCGAGCGGGTTGGCGATCGCAGTAAGGCTTTAAGTTCGCAGAGGACGCTGCTGCCCGTCCTCCGGGGTGAAATCCCTTAGTCGCCTTGACGACACCCACGGGAAGAGATGGGGTGGTACTATTCTTAAGCCGGCACCACACGGCACGCAATAGATCAATGTGTAGTAAACAATCGCGAGCGACAGTCCGACTGAACTTGACCTTGAAAATTTGTTAGAGAATTAGGGCGGTGTAATAAGAGTCTTAATACACCGCTCTTTTTAAGGATTTAGGGTTACTGATTCTAAGCAATTACAAATAGACATTTTCTGATTCTTATTATAGAATTGTCAAAAATAATATCTTGAAAAACATTTTTTATAGGGTACCTCCCCTATATGTAAAGTAAATCTACCCCATCGCGTGTGGTATCATTAGATAGGTATTTTTTAGGGGTTGTGAAGACTATTTTCCCCCCCTGCCAGCTAAATGGTAAAAAAAGGTAGGAATGTGAAAAAAAACACGGTAGTAGAATATATTGTGAAATAAAAAGGAAAACTATCACAGCTAAGCAATATATTGGTGGCAGAACCTTAACTAAACTTGCATACCTATACAGTTTATAAACAAAGAAACATTGTAAACATTGGCAATTGAAAAGAGTGGCCGCGAGTTTTTATTACCGTCCTGGTCTTAACTCCAACTTTACCCATTGTTTGCGAACAGACATTACATGTAGGTACATGTAGAATCGACAAGAGTAGTATTTTGCTTCCTAAGTTAATAAAGATTTTATATTATTAATATGAAGTAGGCTTCACTAGTTTACAAGTAACAGCTGATCAACTGAAAAGTAGGTAACAAAATTATTATCAAGTAGGTAAGTACTTAGGTATAGCGTTGTAAGTATGAAACAAAAACAACAGAAACCTCACTTCTTAAGCTGTATTATTCGAATGGGGAGTGGGGAGGACTACGGAACCCTACTTTGTGCATGGCGTGACCCGACATTTATCTTGTCTTTGCACCAATCATTATGAAAATATATACGATAAGGTGGGTTTTTAATGTTATTATCTGTTATTATGTAAACGGAGGCTTAATTTTAGCTGAAATTTTAAATACATATATTTGATAACATTCACGGAAAAGTAATACTATTCATATAACCGTTAAATCGTTGATATGGTTAATTTTAAGTTCAAAATAACTTAGTCGGTTGAAACAGAATATTCGATATAAATCACAAATGGGTTAAAGTAGGTTTATGAAATTTTGTGGGATTATGAGAATAAATGAGAAGTACAAACAAAAACCATCATTGGGTTTCTATGTCTTCTAGTTTGGAAACTAGAGGATAGTTTCCTTATTAAAAGTGTGTCTCTTAACTAGTAAACGTTGTAGCTATATAAAAAAGAAACAAGTCCTTTATAGAGCAAAAATTACCACCTATTCATGTTAAAAAAAAAAATATTTCACTAAGTAGTTTGCGAGATCTAGCCAACAGCAAAACGTTACTCCAGCAAAAACTCATTTATCATGAAAACCATACAATGCACAAATTTAGCTTTTGCATGCACATTTCGCACAAATTAAAAGCTATCTCCTACCTATTTTATATTCAGAAAGGTACCTTGCGAAAAAAAAATACAATCTATTTTTCTTTATTAACTCAAAAACGTGTGGATGAACAAATTTAAAAGTTGCGCACATTTCAACGGCATGTTGCACTGAAAATATTATTCATATCTTGAAAGGAGACAACATTCTGCTGGGGTAATGCACACATTTGGCAACAAATTTTTTTTTAACTATCTTTAGCACAGATAATATAATAATATGCTACTAGCAATGTGGGTCGAATATTACCGTGGCTCGAAATGCTTCGTGTAACCACGGCCGGTGAGTCGCCCTTCTGCAACTTGGTTGATACAGTGCCGTGTGTCTAGATAGATTCTCGTGTTGATCGAACTATTTACATACTTAAATGTTAGTACACAACCCTCCGTCCCACTCTCACTTGGCCGGTTTTTTTCATGCAGACGTCGTACTCAAGTCGCCGCTTGCCGCAAGCTTACCGTGCGCTTGTGACGCGTACTACGTACTTAACTACTGCCGGCACTGCTAAATCTACTGCTCAAGTAGCGCGTCTCAAAAGGTACAATTGTGCGCTATTGCCGGCTCGCTAATCGCTTTCGAGAAATGGTCTTTGTCACAGCCCTATTCTGTCATATCCTTGGTGTCCCATTTAATTTAAACAGTTGCTTACTTTATTTGCTCAATTACCACATCATTATCACATAATGATACTATGTTAGTAAGGTAGTTCGAATTATTTTTAAAACAAAATGAAGTCTTCTTCTATCTACAATATTTAAGGTACTTCCTGTATAGTAGCTACCTAGTAGTTTAAAGGCAAAGGTCAGTGCCTGATACCCTGCTGAGCTGATACCTGATACCTCTACATGTATGTATACAAGGGAATCTTACACTTGTGATGATACCCAGTTACCAGTAAAATACACAATAGAAATGTATTACGAAAATTCATTACTTACATGAAATTGTAACAGATGTTAAATCGTACCTACATATACTTAAAACTAAAACTATTATTAGAAAGACATTAAGCAGAAGTGGTTTTAGATAATATTCTGATCTAAGTTTGGTTTCTTAATTAATCTCACAATTAATCTATGGTTTCAATTCTGAACTGAAAGAGCGGGAAAATTAAACTGCTGTCACTTTGATGTCATAAACATAAACTCGTAACTCCGTTCCCATGGCAGCAAAAAGTTGTTGTCAGTTGTTGATATTGCATTGTTTTAATTCCTTCTTGGTTACCGGTTCAAATTCTATGGATTCTATCCAAGTTATTATTTACTTTTGTGCTGATAAAAGTGTATAATTACGTGAAAATGGATTTTCTTTTCGGTCTCTCTAAGCATGTTTAAGGTATGTAAAAAATGTTAAATAAAATAGGTTTATGAACAATTTGATTCACGGAATGTTAAAAAAAATTCCTGGTATGGTGATCATCATCATCATTATCAGCCTGAAGACGTCCACGATGGTAAGGTACTTGGTACTTATTAAAAATAACTGCATACCCTGCTACAGTCACCATAATAATTGGCCACAATAAATAATGCACTTAGGAATAATTTATTGTGGCCAATTATTGTGACTAACTGACTGAAGGGAGCAAAAAAAATCTAAAAGAAAACAAATTGTTTAACCAACATTTTATTTGCAACAACAGGCATCTTGAGGCATATTGATATTAAAGATAATGTTTTGGGGGCAGCCATGATTGGATTTCTAATCTAACCACAGTAAGCACAGAGTATTGAAGTAGCCAAGTATTAAGGTAAGTATATGCCTACTTACAATTTGTTTTTTTTATATTAGATAGGAAGGTACAGTCAGCCTAGAAAGTGGTCTATCAGCTTTGACAAAGCTTTCTTTGTAATCAAAATAGAGGTTGAAATAAGTAACTGTCAGAATATGACTTCAAGGAAAAATCAACCTTATTGTTTATGATGTGCAACTTATTTTCAACCATAGTCTAAAGTACCTACTAACATGGCAATTGACAACATGGTGAACTAGATGTACCATTTATTGAGATTTTGCTTCTATTTGTGGTTCATGGATTACTCATCTGATAACTTACTCAGAAGTTGGTTCAGGACCAACTTCATGTTTCTCACTGGGAAGATGGTGGCTCTAGTTGGCTTAAAACACTTTTTACCCAACTATGGAAGAGGCAAAAAGAGAGTTATGATTTCAGTCCATATTCTAAAGTGGAGTCAAAGATATGAAAAAACAACTCTCCTTCTTGCGCAGGCAGGTAAAAAGAACAATAATACAGTGACTCTTCTGGCCAAGCCAGGAGGATGAAGGCATCACTGTACCTGTTTTTTTAACCATGAGTATGGGGGTTACAGGCTACCACTTGAGACCTAAGTAATTAATTGAATTAAATATAGTAATATAAGTGTGTAAGTGTCTATCTCTATTATGTTTTCACACTTTAATCACTGAACCAATTTATATGAAATGTGGAGTTTAAGCCCCATGAAAAAACATAATTTTTATAGCAATAAGCTAGTAATTGCTTTATGGTAAAAAAGTATTTTCAGTACAAATAATAATAAATATTAAAATATTTGTCAACATATTCAATGAAAGTCCTTTTAAACTATAGGCCAAAATGCTAATATATAGTTCCATTTCTGTTTGCATTTCTATACTCATCATCAAGCAGACTGCATGCTCGTTTGCCTTTTCACTATATAAAATTATATGGTAAATAAATTTAAAATTTTTGCAGTGTCAAATAAGAAAATAAACATGTCTGACTCTGAACCTGATCAATCATTGCCTTCAGACGATCCAGAAAATGTAAATATATACACTGATCCTAGAATTCAGTGGTTCAAGGATCGCATATTAGCATACACAGGCCTCGACAATGATAATGTATTCTATAATATGCTGGATGAAGGAGAGACTAAACAAAAGTTGATACATTTCATAACATCCTCGATACTACCTTATGACCAGAAATTGGAGAAGAAGGCATTTTATGTCATGAAACTTATTATTGATGAGATCATTTACGAGGATAAAGAATTTGTTGAATGGAGTAAGTAATTCTTCCTATTGATACATATTAGATACATTTGTGTAATTAAATTGTTTTTCTGTTTTCAAATACACTCATTTAACGCTTTTCAAGCACATGTTACCTTTTCAAATTATGTATCACCAGACGGTTGTCTCAATAATAGCAATAATAAGTAACTCTTATGTTGTAAATTATGCATTAGTCTCTATTTTCCAAACAGTTATTAAGAAATATTTCCTTAACTATGAATAGTTAAAACCTATTTTTTTAGTTTGACAACATTGAGATGTTGGTGTTACTGATCTTTGATCCGGTTCAAGCAAAACTGAACTTTAAGGTCATAAACCTTTTCTTTCTGCAACTGTACATTTTCTACTTTATTTATTTATTTATATATTATACATAGTTACAAACAGACATAATTTACTTACTTAAATAAGTAAATTATGTCTGTTTGTAACGTCAAAATATATTTTTTTAATCATGTGGTTATCTGCAAGATTTGGTTGATCCCTATATGTTATAAGCTGATTTCATGGTGACCCATGAAATCAGTTTTTAAATATTTTGTTTCAGTACATTCTAGGTAATTTCCTAAATGGTTGGACAGATTTTGATGGAATTAGTATGTCAAAATTTATTAATGTAACATTATTGAATGAGTGAAACAGGAATAAGCTTGTTCGTACAAGTAAATAAATTATATCTTTTCCATTAGGAATTAAACCTCCGACACCTCCCCCACCACCTCCGGTGAAACCACAGAAAGGAAAGAAAGGTAAAGAAAAGGAAAAGGAAAAAGAAAAAGAAAAACCAAAAAGCAAGGAGAAGATTAAGGAAGATGAGAAAGATGAAGAAGGTATACCACTAGAGGCGCAGCTGCAGGAGGGTGACCCTGGTGTAAAGAGTATTAAGAGTTTCAAAAGTCTTAAAAGCTTTAAAAGTCTCAAAAGCTTAAAAAGTATGAAAAGCTTGAAAGGTAATTTATTAATTACAATTGTTTCTTTCTTGTTCCTTTTTAGTATGAATGCCTACTTACTAATACAAGCTGTCTTGGTGGCATACAATTGGGATTTTGACTGTCAAGTCAAATCAGTCTCTTTTTATGAAATGTCAAAATGACAAGCTCTATAGAAATGTGTTTGGATTGGGAACCGGTGACGTCTTAAGTTCCTATTGATTATTGATTGATTTTCATGCTTTCAAATTTAAAAACATGTTAAAATGTAAAAGAACAGTTATTTTCAGAGTATTTTAAGATCTATTGTTACCTGATTAGTATAAAATAATTTACTTTTATTGTAGTCAACTACCCAATTGCTGCACAAGAGGAGGAGTGTTCGATTCCCACATGGGCACCTCTTTGTGTGGTCTAAAAGTTTTTGTTCAGAGTCTGTGTGTACTTTATGTCTGTGCACTGTGGTCATAGGGCTTGTATTTATTTAAAAATAATTTATGAATATATTCCAAAGAAAAAGCCCCCATAAGCTTCTTTCGTCAGCCTTTATACATATACGTAATAACATATATTAACTAGAGAATATTATTTTGTCTTTCGAATCCGCGATCTCTAGTTCGCGAGTCCAATGCCGTCTGTCTGTCCATATGTAACAAGCATTTTACTCAAAAACTATAAGATGAACATTGATGAAATTGGAAGCATAGGTGCCTTGTATAAGCCGCTATAGTTTAATACTTAAATAATTAAAACCAATATTTTTAAGGAGGGGGGGGGGGCACTCCATACATAAACTTATGCTGATTTTTTTAGTAAGCATCAACGTGTACACATCATTCAACAGGTTTTTCTAGAAATCTTGGAAAGGAAAATGGGAATAATCGCTCCGAAAGTTGCATTAATTGGGGCCCCCCTCCATTATCTTTTAAACCTTGAAAAGTCAGAAAGTTTATAAATACTTTTAACTAAAATTTCGGACTTGGTCGGATTTCTTTGAGTTATTGCCGAAAAACTGCGCTTCTCAACAAAAGGACGCATGTGCCATCAACAAACGCTCTTCTGCTGGTGCAATTCTATTATTTTTAATAATTCTTTAAACATTTTTTGCAGAGATTCCAGCAGCACCAGGTATGTCATTTTTAAGAATTACATCAAAACTTAATTTAAAAAAAAAACCTAAATTAATCTATATGTAGAATGAGAGAGATTTTATTTATAACTACTGCGCCCGCGACTTCGTCCGCGTGAAGTTGCAGTGCTGCTCAGTACCTATAGACGTTAACGTGATGATACAAAGCAGACTAAGTGATTCCTTACATCTTCAGCTGCTTGATAGTGAAAGTCCTGTCTAAATCCACCAATCCAATAGTTATGGGCCACTCTTTTAAAATCATCAAGTTAAATAACAAAATGATTTTATTGAGCAAACCGATGTCGATGGCCGATATCCATATTAATCCATACTAATATTATAAATGTGAAAGTAACTCTGTCTGTCTGTCTGTTACGCTTTCACGCTCAAACAGCTAAACCGATTTAGATGACATTTTGTATGGAGATAGTTTGAGTCCCGAGGAAGGACATAGGATAGTTTTTATCGCGATAACCGACATCCATGCGGGCGGAGCCGCGGGCGAAAGCTAGTTAATATTATAAATGTGAAAGTAACTCTTGTCTGTCTGTCTGTCTGTTACGCTTTCACGCCCAAACAGCTAAACCGATTTAGATGAAATTTGATATGGAGATAGTTTTAGTCCCGGGTAAAGACATAGGATAGTTACATCCACGCGGGCAGAGTCGCGGGCGAAAGCTAGTTATAGATATATCCGTGTTACAACAAGTACAGACTTTAATGTTGACAGCTTACCGTCCAAATGTCAAAATGTAATGGAAGTTTTGTTGTAGTAGACGGTAGCTCGTTTAACGTACCTACTTGTACTATAATGGTCTTTGCACTATAATATGTCCTGCGTAGTTGGGATTATATCTCATGGATAGATGGGACTGTCCGCCGCACTATAATATGTCCTGCGTAGTTGGGATTATATCTCATGGATAGATGGGACTGTCCGCCGCACTATAATATGTCCTGCGTAGTTGGGATTATATCTCATGGATAGATGGGACTGTCCGCCGCACTATAATATGTCCTGCGTAGTTGGGATTATATCTCATGGATAGATGGGACTGTCCGCCGCACTATAATATGTCCTGCGTAGTTGGGATTATATCTCATGGATAGATGGGACTGTCCGCCGCACTATAATATGTCCTGCGTAGTTGGGATTATATCTCATGGATAGATGGGACTGTCCGCCGCACTATAATATGTCCTGCGTAGTTGGGATTATATCTCATGGATAGATGGGACTGTCCGCCGCACTATAATATGTCCTGCGTAGTTGGGATTATATCTCATGGATAGATGGGACTGTCCGCCGCACTATAATATGTCCTGCGTAGTTGGGATTATATCTCATGGATAGATGGGACTGTCCGCCGCACTATAATATGTCCTGCGTAGTTGGGATTATATCTCATGGATAGATGGGACTGTCCGCCGCACTATAATATGTCCTGCGTAGTTGGGATTATATCTCATGGATAGATGGGACTGTCCGCCGCACTATAATATGTCCTGCGTAGTTGGGATTATATCTCATGGATAGATGGGACTGTCCGCCGCACTATAATATGTCCTGCGTAGTTGGGATTATATCTCATGGATAGATGGGACTGTCCGCCGCACTATAATATGTCCTGCGTAGTTGGGATTATATCTCATGGATAGATGGGACTGTCCGCCGCACTATAATATGTCCTGCGTAGTTGGGATTATATCTCATGGATAGATGGGACTGTCCGCCGCACTATAATATGTCCTGCGTAGTTGGGATTATATCTCATGGATAGATGGGACTGTCCGCCGCACTATAATATGTCCTGCGTAGTTGGGATTATATCTCATGGATAGATGGGACTGTCCGCCGCACTATAATATGTCCTGCGTAGTTGGGATTATATCTCATGGATAGATGGGACTGTCCACCGTAATCGACATTGGTTAGAAGACCATTATTATTTGGATACAATGTGTAACAAGAGAAAAGTGTGGTCAAATTCAAGGGTTGGTATGTGCCCATGATAATGAGTGCACATACCTAATTTTATCGAAATCGGAGTACCCTTACATTTTATTTATTACTAGCTGTCCCGCGTACATTTTCCCCGTTTTTGAAACATTTCTTATTGCTGCTCCGCTTTTATTGATAGCAGCGTGATGTTATATAGCCTTTTTCGATAAAATGGACTATCTAACAGTGAAAGATTTTTACAATTCGCATCAGTAGTTCCTGAGATTATCGCGTTCTAACAAACAAACTCTTCAGCTTTATAATATTAGTATAGATTTTATGAATGAAAAACTTAACAATTTAATAAAGTATGTCTTATAAAGTTGTATGCCATAATAATCCAATTGAATTTTGCACCAGATTAGGTAAAATACTAACGCCACACAGCTTTCGCCACTAAAATTTGACAAAGAGAAAACAACATAACTAAGTAATAATATCGCAATCGGATGTGGCACCTTGATAGGTGATTGCACCTACCAAGGTGCCACAAAAGCATTGACTTATACACTGTCCACTGATAAAATACAACCACACTTTGCTGTAACGTTATATGTAAGCATAAGTTTTGTTTTATTAAACAAAATAAACTTTCCCACAATACAAGTATATTTTTCTTAGTACTTACAGAAATTCTAGAAAGTACCCGTGCCTACAATTTATGTTTTCTGCTTTCAAAGAAGCGGAGATAGAGACTGCTGCAAGTGCAGTGAAGGTGAGCGAAGAGGAGATGAATGCAAGTGGCATGTTTGAATATACACTTGAACAGGCGGATGCACCCGTCATCGCGGAAGACAAGTATTATTTCCCACCGCGTGAGTACCGGCCGTGTGGTACCGGCTTAAGAGTAGTACCACCCCATCTCTCCCCGTGGGTGTCGTCAAGGCGACTAAGGGATTTCACAACAGAGGACGGGCAGCAGCGTCCTCTGCGTACTTAAAGCCTTACTGCGATCGCCAACCCTCTCGCCAAGCTTGGCGATTATGGCAATTACCCCCAGGATCTACACACCAGTAAGTTCTACTGGGGAGACCCGTGCCCAGCAGTGAGACATCATATGGGTTGATATGTATGTATATGTACGCGTGAGTATATTGTCATATCATTTTCAGCTACATTGCTTTTTCAGCTATTAGATACTCATGGAATTTTATTGGTCTAGTGGTTAGTGGCCCTGACTGCTAAGCCAGATTTCGTGAGTTCGATTACCACCCTAGATAAATCTTTATGTGATGAGCACCATGGTAGATAGCCCCAGTATAGATGCTCAACTCGGCCGTTTCCACGAAATGTTACAGCAAAATCTTTTACAGGTACCTATCTGGTTGGCTGTATCGTGTTTCTTTTAGTGTACACTATTAAACAGCTATACCAGCTGTGACAGTAGAGTCGTAGATTAATTATAGTCTTAAATACTGGGGACTGCCTCTGTAGCGCGCTGGGAGTGTGTCCGACTGCTACGCAAGAGGTCGTGGGTTCGATTCCCACACGGGACACCACTTTGTGTGGTCCACAAATTGTTGTTCCGAGTCTAGGTGTACTTTGTGTCCGTGACTTGTATGTTTGTAAAGTCCCCCACGATACAGGGCATGTACCCTAATGTGGGAATCGTCTTTAAGAAAAAAAGTTGCTGTTAACTTAAATATTTTTTACAGCGCCCGAAGATCTTGATCCGACGGTTGACGGAACTTTGGAATATTATACTATTATTGTAAGAAGAATAAGTTTCTTAATGTTGTCAACACTTTGTAGTTAGATTTTGTTTGCTACGTAATTAATAACGTGCTTTTTAGGGTTCCGTAGCCAAAATGGCGAGTAGTTGTACTTATTGTACAAGTTTCAAGGAACACAAAAATTTCACAACGGCTCTAGTCGTGGTTTCAAAATGGAACCACGACTAGAGCCGTTGTTTGTGAGCTGTATTATTGTTTGTGTAATTAGTTACAGTAAGTTGTCATAATGTAAGAACAACTGTCTTTGTTGTCAACTGATGTCTTTCATTCTAAAAAATGTTGGTAACTAAATAGACCAATTAACAAAGAAACCGCATTTTACAAGAAACAAATCCAAAATTATTGTTTCCGTTTTATATGTAAAAGCAAGCGTAGCAAACGTTTCTAAAAAATGTCTTTTGAAAAAGCTTTGAAAAAGCAAAGACTCAAAAAGACTCAATACAAAGCAAACGAGTATTCGTTAATTCCTTCAAATTCTTAGATATGTAATAAAAATTAATCAGGAGGGAGGGGGTCACCTGATTCCTATTTTTTTCTTACATGAGGGTCAAAAACTACCCAAAATCGTCTTACGTAATAAATGAATGGCGTCTAATTTGTCTCAGGTGACTTGCCATGCTTATTTATTCACATACCTACTTATTTAATCTGATTTAGACTGCATACCATGTTTTTGTGTTTTATATAAGTTTTTTTTTTTACGAATTTCCTCTTTCGAAACTCATAGCTAACCTGGTTTTATATCGTTAGTGCGTAATTGCTTTGCATGTTTTGTTCTTTTTGCCGAAATAAATACACAGCACAGAATAAATAGTACAAGTACCCACAGGTGCCTTGCATACCATTTAAAAAAAACTGAACGATATGCCCCGGAAGACCCATCCCACTAGAAATATGTTCTTAAAGCCTTAGTAGTATGGGCGTACCCAGGATCATTTATAGTTTTAAATCCCTCCCCCCCTCCCCAATTCTCCCGTGGGTACGCCAATGCTTAGTAGCAACCATATATGTATTTAACAAAGACAATGTAAGAGAATGGTAGGATGTTTGTCCACAGTATTGTGCCGTTTAACTAAACAACCCAAAAATTAGATACATTTGACTGCCTCTGTGGCGCGGTGGGAGTGTGTCCGACTGCTACACAAGAAATCGTGGGTTCGATTCCCACACGGGACATTGGTGTAGTCCGCAAATTTTTGTTCCGGGTCTGGGTGTACTTTGTGTCCTTGACTTGTATGTTTGTAAAGTCTCCCGTGACACAGGGCTTGAACCAACTGCGGGTGTCGTCTAAAAAAAAAAATAAGCCATTAGGGAGCTGTTGAGAGAGAAGTAATGGCGAACAGTGACTTGATTGGTTCATTTATATCACGTGACAGTTAGTCTTACCCCCTACCTCGCAAAACATGTTGACGAGATTTCCGCTACATTATTGTTTGTCTCAGTTAATAATTGATTAAATAAGTCCACCTTAAATAGTATTAACGGGAGAGCCCACCACTCACCCTCCATTTGAGCGAAGTAGTCAAGGAACAACCTCAATACAACAATATAGATAGTTTGACATACCGAAACTATTTTTCCCTTTTTTAATCTGAGGCTGCTCTTGAAAAAGGGAAAATTAGTGACAGGTACTGTCACCAACCTCAATGGCAGGCACCTCCGGACCTTGCTATATAATATGACGCTTGCACGAAGTGGAACTCCTTAAAATATAATCACCTTGTTGTAAATTTCCTAACAGCGTTCCGTTCCGCGAGTGGTCCAATCACCAAAACTAGTCCCAATCTTCGGTACTTTTAATTATCTATCAACGCAACGCAACCGCCGGTACATTTACTTCCTGCGACAATCCCATGAAGGCATACCTGTATTTGAATCCGATAAAGTCACTAAGCTCAAAATGTCCGATTATGTATTGACTGGCGTGTTGAAGGGAAGAATGCTGTTGAGCCTTGGATTGCAGTTACGAGAGGTATTTGCATTTACCTTATTTCATTTGCACCTTATAATAGATAGTACCTACCAGAAAAGATACTTCGTATATTTGATTTACTTGTATGCTGAGCAACTCAGCACAGACCGTTCAGAACTGCTCGAAATTTTTTCTGAAGATCAAATTGAGTTGGAAATAGTATACAAGGGATGGAAGACGGTAGTGTGCTCCTGCATACCTACTATTTATATAGTAACTGACCCACGCAATTTCGTCTTTGTCATTCAGCTCCTATTGTTTGTAGCGTGATGTTATATAACCCCTCCTCGACAAGTGGCCCATGCAACACTGAAATAATTTTTCAACTCGAACTAGTAGTTTCTGAGATTATCGCGTTCAAACAAACAAATAAACTCTTCAGCTTTAGTATAGACTAGCTGTCCCGCGCAACTTCGTATGCGTAATTTTTCCCCGTGTTGAAACATTTCTCGTCGCTTCTCCGCTCCTATTAGTCGTAGCACGATGTTATATAGTCTATAGCCTTCCTCGATAAATGGGCTATCCAACAAAAAAAGATTTTTTCAAATCGGACCAGTAGTTCCTGAGATTAGCGCGTTTAAACAAACAAACAAACTCTTCCGCTTTATAATATTAGTATAGATTTGAACTTCATGGTAGATATTAAACATAGTAATAAAATATAATCGGAAAAACGAGTAATTCTCAGTTTAGTCTGCGCTGATGCTGAAGTCATTTGTCCAATGCATTAGTTTTTTTTTATACAATTGAAGAATAAAAGAGACTATATAGAAAACCGAGGATATTCAAAACACTGAACGGGTTTGGATCAAATGAAGGAGCGGTAGCCTAATAGTAAAGGCATTTGACTCACAAACGAGAAATTTTATGTTCGAATCCCACTCATACTATATTACAACGAATACCGACTTGACTCGACAAAAGCTAATTTGCTTGTGCACTAATTGATACCACTAAATTAATGTCAAATTCAATTTGTTGATTATTTTCTTTATTTCAGGCTTTCATCCCTCTATTCAGGAAACAGTTTCGCGAGGTTTCGATTTCGAACGCAGATTCTAGTAATACAGTTCTATCTCGACGAGTATCCTTCGCTGGTAAACATCATCGGGTAGAAGAAACCGGCTCGCAGGTACGTTAAATCTGCGTATAGGTCTTGACTGCCTCTGTGGCGCGGTGGGAGTGTGTCCGACTGCTACGCAAGAGGTCGTGGGTTCGATTCCCACACGGGACACCACTTTGTGTGATCCACAAATGGTTGTTCCGGGTCTGGGTGTAATTTGTGTCCGTGACTTGTAAAGTCCCCCGTGACACAGGGCTTGTAGCCTACTGTGGGAGTTGTCTTTTTAAAAAGAAAAAAAAAAGAAAATCTCTACAGAAAGCACTTTTACGGCCGTTTTCAATATGCTATCTATTGATTGATTTGGCTTACTAGAGATATATACTTGACATAAACTCCATACAATAAATGTCAAAATACTATCTCTAGTAGCCAAATCCATCGATAGATAGATTATTGAAAACACCCGTTATCGTTTTAGTATTTCATCTGTTGCTTGATAGTAATTTAGCCAATTTACCAGCTGGTGTCAAGTATTTATTGTGGAATAAAACTACACCAAGGCTCGATCTTACAAATTTTTGACATTTATTCATGTATTTAAAAAAAAAAAAATGATGACAGTTCAGTTTGCCACCATTTTCACAACTCTACTCTTATTGTTATCATCCTTTTCCGACCGAAATCAAGTTGTATACAATTTTAGCATACAGGCGATTAAATACAGTAGCGTGCTTCTGCATAGTAGGTATTTACAACTCTATTTTATTTAGACAAGGACGAAATTTAATTATTCTTGTATTTCCCCCTAGGTGAACTATCTTCGACCTTCAGATTACAGGAGAATGTCAAATATAGCAAGAGAGGAGAACGCCGAAAGAAGGTCTGGTCTTTATCTGAAATGTAATAAAGACAAAGATTAGAATATTTGTATATAGAGGTTAGGGAATCCGTCCAGCCAGTCTGTTCACCTACTGTCTACCGGGAAACAGATTGGCAAAAACATTAGCTTATTTTGTTTTAAATTAGATGACGTCATGCCTAACTACCACATTATTTACCGAATTTAATCATAAACTGTTCGAGTGACTGGCCCGTCGTCTTACCTGATTTCAAGAACATTGGTTGTAACGAAATTCGAATTGCCTGAAAAACCTGTCCCGCAATTTCAGACGTTGACATTTATTTCATGATAAACCTATTGACTTTTATTTACATTTTGAGTGCACTTTTGATGCTAATCAATAAATTATCACCAAAACTTCAAAGTCCGTGTATGTTTTTAAGTTGTAATAACTACTTTATTTTTTCAGAATAAAGAATATGCACGCTAATCCCCACAAGCAGGAATCGAAAACTGACACACGATTTGCTTTAGCGGTAATTGTTTATTTTAACTAGTTTTTGTTATCATTTACTACGTTTCTCCATTAGGCTGAAGAGTAGAGGGCTTGCCCACCGAATACTGAAACGATACTTAATTTAAACATATTCAAAATTATTCTGTTGCTACTATTAATCTTTAAATGAAAGTGAGCATGAGGGTTAACGGCGTCTTAAAACTGAGAGACGTTTCGATATTTGGTCTAAAGCCGCCTGATTGAGGGGACAGAGAGGTTTCAAAGTCCTGAGAAAAGGCCTATGTCTCTGCAGTTCACACTTCCGCTTTGGAGGAACTGAAGGACTGTTTGATAAGTCCTTCTAACTCCACTGAGCGAGTACACAAAATCCTGCACGAATATTTGGCCATGCAAAAGCTGTCTGCTCGATGGGTGCCGTGTTTGTTGAATATCGAACAAAAACGGACTAAAGCGCATTTCAAAGCTATCTTTGGGCATGATGAAGCCCAATCCTGGAGACTTCGAGCCGATTTGTTACCGTGGATGAGACTTGGGTCCACCATTATACGCCTTAGTCGAAACAGCAGTCAAAACAATGGATGTCTATAGGTGAACGAACACCAAAGAAGGCCAAGACTGTTTGGTCGGCTGGGAAGGTGATGGCGACAGTTTTCAGGGATGGCGCAGGAGTTCACGATTGATTAATTGGAAAAGGGAACGACTATAAATGATCCAATAACTGAGCAATAGGTGCCAGTACCTATTATGCAGAGTTATTGGATCGTTGTAAAGCCGAATTCTTTGATAAACAGCCAAAACTTCTCTTTCATGAAGACTGCGCCAGCGCACACGTCAACAATCACAATGGCAAAAATCCGAGTAGGCCTTCGAGCTGGTTCTACATGCTTCTTATTCACCAGACTTAGCCCCGTGTGACTTTTAACTTTTCCCAAATTTGAAAAGATGGCTTGAGGGACATTTTGTTTTTGACAAAATGCGGACTGCATGAAATTTCAGGCGTTGAGAAATCATATTTTTCGAGGGGTTAAAAAAAACTCGCGGGAATAAGTGTGACCTTAAAGGAGACTAATGTTGAGAAATAAATGTCATTACTTATTATGACTTATTAAACATATATAATGTTACGTATGATAATAATATATTGGCACTTAATTGCGTGAATTAACTTTTTATTTACCCGACGTTTTAATGGAATTACACTGTTGTCACGGGTAGACTGGCGTACCCAGAATACTTTTTCGGGGGCTGTTTTCGTAATTTCGAAATAGGTGGGGAGGGGCTTAGGCGGTACGATAAACCGGCAAAATGTGCAAAATCCCCGCTTTCTATGCCCATGAGACTGGCCCACGGCCGGCCGTTGCAAAACGGTCGAAGCGTCTGCCAATAAAAATCGTATTTACCTTAAAATATTGGCCACGTAGTATATATAATTTTTGTAGTGTGTACGAATCGTGAAAGTTTATCACATTTATGTTTATAGACTTCTCCTTTCGGCATGGAAGCGTTAGAAAGCAAATCCGCACCAGAAAAATCCACCGCCATTGAAGTCACGTCGGATATTTCGGAACTCGTGGGCATTGTTTCTTGGTATGTAATTTTTATACTTAATTATCGGCCCATCCCGACTTTTCTCTATTATCTATACACATAATATGCTGGTATTATACATGTCCAAGCGCCAGGGTGGCCTTATGAGCTATTAGCGGCTTAATATTCGAATAGGCTTGTTTCCTGGGTAAACCAAAAAATCCAAAAGACTAATTAGTAAATAAACCTGACATTTAAACTGCCAACAGTTAAGTCCCGATTAAATTATGTGTTAAATTCGATTTTATATTATTAATCAAATCATAAAAAGAAGTGATTTGTTGAGAAAAAAATAGTGACGTCATAGAACGCTATTTAATAATAATAATAATAATATCTTGGGACAACTAACACAACGCTATCTGATCTCAAATTAAGCAGAGCTTGTACTATGGAAACCAGACAACTAATAAACATACTTACATATTTCTAAATACATACATGTTATAGATAAATAAATCCAGACACAGAATAAACCATCGTGCTCATCACAAAAAGTTTTATCCTGGGTGGGGGTCGAACCCACGACCTCTTGCGTAGCAGTCGGATACACTCCCACCGCGCCACAGAGGCAGTCATTTGTATAAAAAATCCATATAAAATCTGCTTTTTGACATTTCTAAAGGAGTTGTTGTTTTGACTAATTGGAAACAAGCCCATGATCATTATGGTAATCGATCATATGAATGCGGATACCTCGAGCAAGGTAAAGTCCTAATCATTTCGATTACACAAATTCTACTGCATCACTGACATTATAACCAACCAAAGTAACACTTTGCACACACGACTATAAAATAGCGACGTCTATCGGAAGATGTGTTGTCGTTACGACCGCTCGAGCAAGACTGCCGAATGAGACTAACTGCCACGCTTCCGCCATTTTATATTCAAACGTCAAACAAATGTCACGCCATCATGGCGGCCATGTCGCTATTTAATCAAAACAGGTGTTTGGTCAACGGAAATCAATAAACGATTTATAATTCTCCGACATATATATAAACCATACTGATGGCGAAAACCGCATCAAAATGCGTTGCGTGGTAGGAAGAGTTAGCGGATATACAGACAGACGCGAAAAGAGGCTTAGTTTTTATACTATGTAAGGTTGTATTATTGGTTATAAGGTTGTATATCGAGCCTAGCCGCATATATTTATAAAAACCTCTCTACATTTATTTGGTTTATATAATGCAAGTGCAGCACGCTAAGCCGTCGGTCCTGCGGCTAATCTCTCTCCGGTCGTGTCCGATCTCCATCTCATCGGACTATGAGAGTGAGGGAATAGACATTGCGCTTTTGTCTGCGCACTCACTTGTGCACTATAATATCTCCTGCGCAGTTGGCTAGTCTCTAATGAGGTTGGCCGCCGTAACCGAAATCGGTTAGAAAACTATTATTTAAATGCAAAATGGCTTAGACATAATCTGTTACTGCTCAGGTTCCATGGGTAAGAGTTTGATTATTTATAGGTTATATGTTGGGTCGGCTTTACTTGTGTAAGATTTCAACAGAATTTGTCTGATAGTTTTTGGGTGATTCGTGTACGTACCGAGGTGTTACGAATTTTGCACTAATTTCATTTATTTTCACATGTTAAATGTTGAGCTGTTAAAATGATGACGCATTAATTGGCCGCTATTTTTAACCGACTCACAATTACAGCTACGAAACCCTACATTGTGCGTGACCCGACTTGCATTTGTTTTCCCTTGTTATTCAATTGAAGTCTATTCATTTTTTCTTTTCCTTTGTTTCATTATATTTCTAATTTTGTGAATGCCTCATATGTTTAATATAGTATTTTTTATTGTTAGTTTAAAATGCATTTTTTTTTTTAATTTGCATTCTATTTTGTTATGGCGGAATGTGTCTTGTGCAATTATTTTATGCAAATAAAGGATTTATTTATGATTCGCTGATCTTGATTTTTATCATTAGGACGATAGAACACATAGAAGGTGAGATCCAACTGCCGATGCCGAACATTCCGATGTTGACAGAAGAGCACCGCGGTATTGTTGAGATATTGGAGCCAGAAGTGATCACACAGCTCGAAGAGGCGGTCTTGATGTGGCAGTCACACATCGATGCTACCATTGCTACTTGTTTAGGAAAGGTAACATAATCACGTCAACTTCATATATCGTTTACATATAGATTATATAGTAATAATGCATATAACGATGATAGCATAGTGGCAGCACCTTACCCCCATGTTAAGTTTATAAACATTCAAACATTATAAAATTGGCAGTTTGAAAAGAGTGGCCGCGAGTTTTTACTGTCATCTTCTTTTCTCCTTGGTTTGCGAACTTTGCATGGCTTGGATTCTACATGTACATGTAGTACATGTAGAATCCCGACGTATCACAAGTGTTGATTTGCATAACGCTAATTTAAACAAGATTACACTTTAAAGTCAGTGGCATATGGTATAATATAAGTTTTAACCATCCATTGATATGAGAAATTTGTTTAATAACAGACTCGCGATGGACAAGGGCCAGTTGCAGAATACAGATACTGGCGCGAAAGAGATGCCGAGTTGTCTTTGCTTGTGGAACAGTTGAAGCAACCCATGGTCGTCAAAATATTGTACTTGCTGAAGAAGGCCAATTCCTCGTATCTCGAGGTAAATTGCTAATCAAACCGATATAACTAGTATTATAAATGTTAATAAACTTTCGTGATTTGTACACATTATGAAAATATATATATTACGGGTCTTAATCGCGTGAATAATTTAAGGTAAAATACCTTGTTTATTGCCCGACGTTTCGACCGTATTGCAACGGCCGTGGTCAAGGGTAGACTGTCTACCCGTGACCACAATACGGTCAAAACGGCGAGCAATAAGCAAGGTGTTTTACCTTTTTATTTATTGAGGTAAATAAACAGTGACACAATACAAGGTAATTAATAGTATTACCAAAACATGGTTATCATTGTGACACCAGCGACTATTATCACATTTTAAAAAAACTTAATATCTGTCTGTTACCGCCAAACCCATTTATGTGAAATTTTGTATGAAGATAGTCAGGGGAAGGATATAAGGTAGTTTTTATCACGATAACAGATATCCACCCGGGTGGAGCCCAGGGAGAAAGCTAGTGTCAATTAAAAAAGGACATTTTGGGGTAAAAAATGTCTTTTGTATGAGCATTTTCTGGGAAAGTAACATTGCGGGAAGAGGCTATTCCTTGAAGCGGCATTTGTGGGAAGAGAACGTTATTTGATACCAGAAAAGAAAAAAAAAACATTTATTGTAACAGATACAGACATGGTTCATACATATACAGTAGTGTTGCCCAAATTCAGTCTTGGTCTTGTTCTTGCGTTTTTGCAAGACCAAGACCAAGAACAAGACCGCGTATTTTTAGCAAGACCAAGACCAAGACTGACCGTGCAAGACTTGAGCAAGAACAAGACATAGCCTGCAAGACTCTTGCGTCTTGCAGCTAGGACTTAGCGCTATTTCACTGAGTAGTTAGGTGTAACAGTTCGGTGTATAGGTAGGTACGCTTAGGAATTCTATGAGACGCAAAAAACTGTATCAAAGAATATGAAAAACTGGACCTATGCGCATTACGACTAATACCATAAACATAGCGAATAAAAAAATATCTATTAAAATCAAACTGAGTGCATGCATAGTTATGTTTTAACCATCGGCACTTTGATAATGCGGCATCAAAGGTTTTGTACTTACTTCTCAAAGAAATTTGCCGCTTTTCGGAAGTACATGGTTATGATACACGCGCCGGCGGCTTCTTTTGAAATCTAAAACAATCGTTGCCGCCACGCCGAAATCATAACATTTGACACTATTTGATTGCCGCCATAGGGCGAAGGTATACTCATGCAAAATAATTTCCTAGTAGAGTACCTACAGGTGTTCCAAAGAATAAATAAGTTTCAGAGTGCTTAGAATGAAAATGAATACATTATACTGATCACGCAAGTAGTATTATGATTAGGATAAAATGGTAAGGATAGGTAGTAGATGTCATATTAATTCATTCTAGTAAGTATATATTATAATATTGATTACTAATATGGTTTTAAACTAATTACTTAGGTACTATTATTGTACATTTAGTCATTATATTTCTTAAGTTTTTACAAGAAAAAATAGCAAAAAAGTGTTCAAATATCACCCGTTTAATAAATATTGTAGCCACTTTTAAATATACTTGAAACGTGTAAAAAAATTCTACAAAACTAATAAAATAATATAAAAAGCGTAGGTACTTACCTACTAATAAAATAAAAAGCCTGCGATAAGAGTTTTGTATTACTTACCAGCCCGAATATCTCTGAGAGAGATGATGAGAGTAAGTATTTACTAGCTGTGCCCGCGACTTCGTCCACGAGGAATAGTAACTTTGGAGGTATAGTGACGTTCAGGACTTATTTATTTATTTTAAAACTTCTGTCATCAAACATACAAACGAACTCTTCAGCTTTATAATATTAGTATAGATGTACGCCAAAACATTCACTTATATGTAAAGAATAGTGATTGGCACTAATTCTATTTTATTCACGCGTCGCGTCTGTACAAGTAGGTAATATTTAGTGTGTGTTTGTACGCCGCACGCGGCATTGTTTGATTTGCGGCGGCATCCTTTTCATAGAGCCGGCACGTGGCGAGGCGGCGCGGTAAAGCAAGGAAACGTACTATAAATAAAGGAATTATTTTAATTCCAGTCATTTCCAATTGAGCTGTGCTTCGAGTCTAACTTGATAATTGTTTTTACTAATTCTCGTTGTTTTCTAAAAACGTATCACGTGTACAATTTAATATGAGTGACGAAGATTCAAATTATTCTAGTCCGAGTAACGAGAGTTTGAGTCACAGATCTAAAAGACCCAAAAGCAAATTTGAGGAGTTTTTCGAAATAATTCATGCATCCCAAACTGCCTTCTGTAAATTGTGCCAACATAAAAAGATTGAAATAAAAATGAAAAACAGAAACACTTCAGGCTTAAGGAAACATCTAATATCTTTCCACAAAAAGGAATCAGAAATATTTCTTCCTGTTAAACCAAAATTAAGTGGAGATATCACAAGCTTTTTAGTAACCGCTGGAAGTGGACAGGTAAGAATATTTTTTTAACAGTTAAAAGAATTTTAACTCCGCGTAGCTATTCATGCGATACTTTCAAAAACGCCATTAACTTACGTAAGTATTTTTGAGTTAGTGGTGTTTTCACAGTTTTCATCTAGGGGTGCGACATATTAAGTATGTAATTATCGTCTTAAATATTTTTTATAAACACCCATATTTTCAGTTAATCGGCCAGTAACAACTAAGTACTTTATTTTGGTAAATTACAGTACAGTGCAACCTTAATATAACAAATATCAATTTAACGATTTTCTCGATTTAACAACAACAAACCTCCTCCTCTTATACGCTCAAACCTAATAACACAAGATTTATTGTTTTGTTTCAGTCGGAAAACAGCAGTGACAACATCACGACAGCTACAGTTGATTGGGTGGTGAAAAAATATCTTCCCTTCTCATTTTTCGATGACGAAGCTACACAAGTATATTTTCGACGTATTTGCCCTAATATGGTGTTTCCTAAAAGGTCTACACTTAGAAGGAAAGTCAAAGAGCGATTTGAAGAGCTCCAATTGAATCTCAAGGAACGACTTCAACAATTATCATCTAAAATGTCTTTTACCATTGATGGGTGGACGTCAATTGCTGGTAGGAGTTACTACGGGGTTACTATTCATTATATAGACAACGCATGGAAGTATCAATCTGTAGTTCTTGATTTTATACCATCACGCGGTCGACATACTGGGGAAGATATTGCAACGATTTTCCATGAATGTTTATTGGAATATGGCATAATTGATAAAATACAAGGTATCACGGTCGACAACGCAACTGCAAATACCAAATTCATGTATGAACTGGGCAAACAGCTGCCGCCACACTTTGATTCAGACAATCAACATTTCCGGTGCTTTGCTCACATTTTAAACCTTGGTGTACAAGATTTATTAAAGACCTTAGCATTACACTGTGAGTCTGACACTAACGCGCAAGATCAGCAGTACGAAGACTATGCAGACGAAACTGAGGATGAGGAAGATGAAGAATCTGCACCAAATATTGCTGACTCGCGTACATCTGTAACAAAGTTACGCAGTATTTCCAGTAAAATAAAAAGAAGTGAGATAGTGAAGAAGAAGTTTCAGTCTGCTTGTGAAGCAGCTGGCGTGCCATCAAATCTAAATGCCATTCTTGACTGTCCAACGAGATGGAATTCCACACATGATATGATTGGATTTGGTTTAAAAGTGAGAGCGGGCATTGACATATTGTGCAGTTCTGTCACCGAATTAAATGATTTTCAAATCACAGCTAATGAATGGCAGGTACTCGAAAAATTACATAAATTTCTAATAAACTTTAAACTTTTAAGTACAAAACTTGGTGGAGACAAATATGTTACATTACCGCTAGTCATTGTATCATTCAATCTCTTGCTAGATAAAATTGAATCCATGGTAAAACAGTTAGATGAGAAACCTAATCGATCTGAAGTGGATGAAAGGCTCATTCTAGCTTTCCAAGCAGCTCGAGACAAAATGCTTAAACATTACAAGAAGAGCAACTGGATTTATTGTACTTCTTTAATTTTAGACCCAAGGCATAAGGCTCAGACTTTTGACCTGACAATGTGGGGGAAGCAACTTAAAACAGAAAGTCTGCGCAAGTTCAATGAACTTTATGAAGAATATAAAAGTCTACACTCACTGAACAAATCTCTGGAATTACCAGAAAAAGAAAATAAAGTATGTGATGAAGATGAAGACATAATAGACTTTGATAAACTCTATGAATGTCCCTCGACGTCATCTGGATCTTGTCTTCAAGGCTTAGTGATAGACGAGTTGGAGGAGTACCTGAGAAAACCAAGAACTGCCAGCTCGGAAGACATTTTAGATTGGTGGAGGACGCATGAGACAGAGTATCCGATTTTATCGAAAATGGCCCGTGATTTTCTCTCAATACCTGCAACTTCAGTACCTGCTGAGAGGTTATTTTCTAAAGCATCATTAGTAATTAGAAAACATAGAAATAGGTTAAGTGATGAGTCAGCCAGATGGTTACTTTGTATTAATTCTTGGTCAAAAAAAATTATATAAAGTATCATAACCTAATGATAAAGCTGTTGATTTGTGTTGTATTTTATTTTTTATTCAAATAAATGATAAATCGTAAACTCTTTTATTAAATTTCTTATAAGTTGAGGGTTCAATCTCTTTCTAGACAGATAAGTATTGTTCTTTAAAATACAGTCAAGTTATTGTAATTAATTTGTTTTTTTACATGTTTTAGCAAATGTAAGCTTATAAATCATAAATGTTTATTAAGAAACAGTTACTTCCATGGAAAACGACATATAGGTCAGTTGATTTTTCGAATTTCTTATCAAATCTTCAGTTACTTATTAATCTGCTTGATCTTTACTATGGCTATGTTAATTCAAGCTCACAATGTTCCAATTCTAATACGTTTTTCTAAGATTTAAAGTAAACTTTAATAAATAGTAATAGACTAATAGGTAATTGCAAGACTTGCAAGACTCTTGCTGCAAGACCAAGACCAAGACCAAGACTGGGAGCGCAAGACCAAGACCAAGACCAAGACCAGGTGTATTGGCGCAAGACCAAGACCAAGACTGGCTAAGTCTCGTCTTGTTCTTGCATTTGGGCAACACTAATATACAGGGTGTAACAGAAAGGTGTGCTCAAATTTCAGCAGCGGATGTTGTCAGTATTGTACCTACTATGGTGCCCTAACTGGTTGCATTATTATTACATAGTTATAGCGTATTTTTTTTTGCTAAAATTCAGTAGTAAAAGGCGTATGACATAAGAATTATACCTCCCCTGGTATTTTACGTCGTAATTATGGCATAGAACTTTTTAAGTCTGTAAAAGTGGCAATAAATAAAAAGACTCACTGAATCACACACAAGTATATTTTTATTAATTCGTATCGTTTCAAAAATGGCCAGAGATTATTCTTCCTCCAGTCGTAACTATCGACATCCAGAGTTACTCTCGTAATAGACAATGCCCAGAAATGAGTTCAAAACACATTACGTCGACTCCTTTCACCGAAGGCATTCGGTAGCTCGGGTAGTGGCTCGGCTCGGCTCGGCATGGCTATGATTGGCTATGATTGGCTATGATTGGCTATGATTGGCTATTATTGGCTATGATTGGCTATGTTTGGCTATGATTGGCTATTATTGGCTATGATTGGCTATGTTTGGCTATGATTGGCTATTATTGGCTATGATTGGCTATGTTTGGCTATGATTGGCTATTATTGGCTATGATTGGCTCGCTATGGCGCGCTGTGATTGGCTGGGGCGTTGTGATGTAACAAGTCATACTTTTTTAATTCATAATTTTTTCATTCATAAAAAAACGAATGAAAAAAATATTTTTTTAGGGTACACCGGGATTTTGATAAAATTAGGTATGTGCATTCAGTATCATGGGCACATACTTGGCACATACCAACCCTTGAATATGACAACACCTTTCTGTTACACCTTGTATGTAGGTACGGTAGGGGTTTTGTTTTTGTGCACGTCGTATCTGCGACAATGAGGCTTCATTTCAGCATAAAGCTATGTTGTGACATGAGCCACAACGCAGCGCTGTTTTTCAGTTAAAAGTAATGACGTCAGATCTGTAAGATACGTACAAAATAAACAAATAAATTTGAGAAAATAGATAGAATATAGCACCACAGACGTAATCGTACCCGTGGTTCTGGAAGAAGAGAGAAAAGAACTCGCACTGTTTTTTTTTACATTTACGGCTGTGAGTATAACATGTTGATTTTAAACACAGGGTTTCAAACATAACAAGGAGAACTTGTTAGAGCAGTACAACATGGCAAGCGATAACTTGAAATTTCTCTCCACATTGATGCGTTTCTTTACAGTAAGTATGACATTCATATTTTAATTTTGTAAAAATACTACCTACTACATGACATACTACATTTTATGTGGGGCGGGGCTTGCTTGGTTATATCTGGAATTATAAACGTAACATATCTTAAACGAAGACTATTTTTTTTGGGTTGATTTTGGTAAAATCTAGCCCTGGCATATCAATGGATTTGACGACATAGGACAAGTAAGAAGCGGCTGTAGCCTAATGGCTAAGGCATCGTCTCGCAATCGTGAGGTCGCGGGTTCGAATCCTACCAATTATACTACCGACGCGAACCCACTCCTAACACAAGCCTTTTGTCTTAATCGGAGGTGTTAACAAGATTGCTAGTAATGTGGGACTCAATCTCACATTGCTAGTTATCTTTTAAAAAAAATATATAAATATTTTAAAGTACTTTTCTTGAGCTGTATACTTCTTTGTTCCTGACCTATTCTGTATTCGTCGACCCTCTCGGTATAGCCAGTTTTTTAGCTCTTGTAATGCAATTTTTTTTTAAATAAACTGTAGAATGAGGCAATACCATTTAATTATAAGTAATAGGAAGGAAATTATTTTAATTGTGACGTCATAGACCGCTATTTGTATGAGATGTCCATATAAAATCTGTGTTTTGACATTTCTAAAAGATTTGTTGTTTTGACTAGTTAGAAACTAGCCCATTTCATCACGATTTTAACCTCACTATAGAAATTTATACTAAATCTATCTTCACAGGTGATAGAAGACGATTCACCTCTAACCCAAGTAATAGAAATCCTTCCGGATATGGTAGAAAGTCTATACATGCTATGGGTGTTGTCTAAAGGGTACAGGAGTGACGAGACCATGGTGCCTCTCATGTCTAGGATCTCTTGGGCACTCTGTGATAAGCTTGAGAGGACTCTTAATGTTCATAAGCTTTTTGAGTAAGTAGATACTAGATATTTTAAATATACAGGGTGATTTAAAATAATAATAGTCTCCTAACCGATTTCGGTTACGGCGGTCTATATTATCAGAAGCCAACTACGCAGGAGAAGTGTGTGCAGACATAAATGCCCTCTCTGTTCTCTCATTCTCATAGTCTGGTGGCACGGAAATCTGACACACCGGGGGGAGATTGGGTGCAGGACCGACGGCTTAACGTAAAGCACGAACGTTAAACCGAGGCACGGAGGTGAATGTGACAAATTTCGAAAACTTTAACCCATTTATGGTCTGGCAGTGGTGAGGTTGCGTAACCTATATTTCGATCTGCTCAGTCGCCACTGAGTCATAGACTAAACTACTAATAAGGAGCGCCAAACTTCCTAAACGCGTCGATCGCGTTAACGTAAAACTAACTCGCACTAAGCACGCTGAGCGAGTATTATCTTTGATAGCTTTTACTGTACTAGGTACAGTAAATCTTAACTAGTAGAGGGAAAGTTCTCGCTGGGCAGTGTAAACAATCGGCGATTTTAACTTATTTTCTAATTAACTTATCTTTTGTTTACATGGCCTCTACATCTATTGTTGACTTGCCTGTTGGTCTAGTGGTTAGTGGCCCTGACTGCTAAGGTCGTGGGTTCGATCCCCACCCAGGATCAAACTTTGTGTGATGAGTACGATGGTTTATTCTGTGTCTGGGTGTTATTTACCTATAATATGTATGTATTTAGAAATATATAAGTATGTTTATCAGCTGTCTAGTAACCATAGTATAAGCTTTGCTTAGTTTGGGATCAGATAGCATTGTGTGAGTTGTCCCAATAGATAATTATTGTACGTTACGGGAGCGTGAAAATAGTTAATAGTTGTTCGCTTTCAAAATTTTGTAAAAAAAATTGCTTGTAATTCGTACCAGTAAACCGAACGAGGAAGTCCTAGCCCTATCGCGAGCTGGGCAGAAGATAATGACAATGTGGCACGACTTATACAAGGAGACTCGTAGACAGATCGAGATCAGTGGCAAGGGGGCGCGCTGGGAGTTCGACCAACCGCTGTTGTTTACTAGAACTGATTATATTGGATCGCTTGGCAAGGACTTGGGTGACGTCATACAGGTAACTTATATTATATCACTAGTCTGTATTGTCTCACTACAGGGAAAAGGCCTACTTACTACTCTTTCTGTAAAATAAAATAGTTTTAATTTGTGTATATGTATAATTAAAGGTATTTCTTTTTTTTCTTTCTTCTTCTCTCAGTTGCAGTAGATATAATAAACTTTTTTTTTCCAACAAAGCATTTTAGTACATCTGTGTCAATAGTATAATGTTATTTTAAATTGAACGCAGGGTAAGTAACGTATTTTTAAGGTTTGTCGATAAAAAGTCATAATATCTCGAACTGTACCTTTTTTTATTTACTTCTAGGCATTTGATATGACTGTAATCAATAAACAAACATACTTTATTTCACATCAAAAATGTTAAATTTTTTTTTTATTTATGATAGTCCGTGTTTTTTTTTACAATTTATCATATATTTGTTTACCACAGTCAGCTGATCAACTTCCTAAAATCCATTGAGGGTCGTGATCATTATCAGCCCTAATTGAACCACTACTCTATAAATTTTCATTTCCTCAGGTTTAGAATGCCCAAATTTCGAAATATAAAAATGTTTCACGAAATTGGATAATTCTGAGAATAGAAGAATATTTCAGAATAAGTTAATACTAATCTCTCTTCCAGGTGCTCATAGACTTTGAACGTATATTCGGTCTCGAATTAAAATCGATTATAAGTGATCCGACTCAAATCGATGACATGCGCAAGCGAGTTAAAAATCTCGTGTACCCTATCCGGACGATTGACTTTAGCGTATTTGTATATGATAATAAGGAGAATTGGGATGTCATCATGAATGATTTCTGGCACGAAGTTAAATATTTAGAAGAGGAGGCCACTAATTATATTAATGCTAGCTTTGGTAATTTGAGGTAATCATAATCAGGTTTTTGTTTTTGTATGTAATCCTGCTGAATGAAGTCGTCGCTTGAACCTATATTATCTAAAATAATTTCAGAAGGTATTTGACTGAAATCAGCATCTTTTTAACAAAAGTCAAAAACGACCCGTTATTTACAAGTTTGTATGAAATGCTAGCATGTGACGTCACGTGTTTTATGGCCAAATCATTGACTCGCGCTCAGGAAGGATAGAAGAATTTGATGTTTAGTAACGTAGTCCCGGTTAGATGGTTCGATTCCGGGCACTGAAGTCTCGGGTTCGATTCCTGAATCTGGACTTCAGATTTTTCTATCTTTCAAGAATGAAATTGTATTAAATTGATTTTTTATCATGGATCATATCCTGAAAAGAAGTGATTTTCCGAGAAAATAGTGACGTCATTGACCGCTATTTGTATGAGATTACTATAAAAATTCTGCATTTTGACAAGAGTTTTTCTGTAGAGTTGTTTTTTTTTGGGGCAGTCTTATAAAGAGCACATGTACGGAAGGACAGATACTTTTGAAGAGAACTTAGGCCCTTCAGTCACTTGGTATGGAATTTCGGTTACCCCATCCAATCGTAACGACATTACACACTAGTCAACTACTGAACAAACATTGAGCAAATTTCATTGAAAAAACAAGGGAGCCATACCAACAGCCGCATAGTTCAACCTGACTGTTCAATATAACGGTCAAATCAAGCAACGCGAGCGCTCATTGGTCAAATCAAATAGCGCGCGCTTCTATGACTTACTGTTACACTTCCGTCCCTTTTAAAGTTGGGAGGAAAAATGTTAATATAAATTAACTATAAATTTGTAGATCAGCAGAAGAAGCGCTTACAGTGCTGCTGAAATTTCTCGAGTTCGATACGCGAGAGTCGATTAGGCGCCAACTCACCACAAAGTTCGACCTCGTCATGAGACAGTTTATAAAGGAGATCACTGCTATCGAAGATAAGTTCACTGTTAGTATTAACCTTCATCTACTTTCTTCAAAACACTGACTTTATGTGGTATGATATTAGCACCGATTTTGGACCATGAAACATAGCATTGAAATGGTGACCCCACTAGGAAACCTACTAGAGGTCAACATAATCTTGTTTTTTTTTTTTTGGAAATGTGTCTATGGAACCCTACGGCGATGTCAAGAAGTATTCTGACGGCACAGATAGAATGTGTGAAAAGGACACAAATTGGGTCCGTTTCTCACTGGAATATTTTGAAAATGCTGTGTATACCTACTCCATTCATGTTGTGGGCAAATTTTGAGATTTCCTTTTTTTTAATGTTTTTTTGTTAATAGCAATTTTTGTGAAGCCTCAGATATTTTCCTGTTTTCCTCATTGAGCAACTAACTACCAAGGTATATGCACAACTAGTTGTGCCTTCCATGTGAATGTGTTCCTGATGACACAACTAAGCACAGCCGAGCGGGAAAAAAACAAATAAATACGATTGTTGATTATTACTAAAAAAAAGACCGAGGTAATGAATCTCCGATTTTTTTTTAAAACTAATTAACATTTAAATTCAAAATTTAATAAGTACCTAATAATTTCATATTAAATGCTTCATCATCATTATCATCATCAGCCTATCGCAGTCCACTGCTGGACATAGGTCTCTCCACTTTGTTCTATCCTAGGCTTCTCGCATCCAGCACCTGCCATCGTAAATGCTTACTATAGCATAATGTTTAAATTTTGTTCACGAATTGTAATTAGTTGTGTATCTAGGAACTAATATTAAGTAACAATAATTTAGTTATGTTAGTTGCATATGAAAATGATTTTTTCAAAATTATTTCTAATGACACAACTAGTTGTGCATGCTTAGTTGGTCCTTAAGAAAAACGCGGATATTTCGCTTGTGGCAGGCTTTATCTCATAACTTTTTGGTTTAAATTTGTTAAAATGTTATGTTGTCTTATTTAAAATATTGACATAATATTCCGTAGCGTTTCCGCAAGAACCCTCCGTTGCTCCGCAATCATCCACCTGTCGCCGGCGCCATCTACTGGGCTAGAGCTCTGTTCAACAAGATGAAGCAGCCAATTATGAAGTTTCAGAAAGTAAGGACTAAAGGCTCCACTTACACAATGCTATTTCCTTAAAGATGGGATCAATAATTGACTACAATAAATTAAAAGACTATACGATACCAACGCGTGGTTTAGACCATGCAAGTTTTATTGCCTGTTGCATACAATTTAATTGTATGCAACAGGCAAAAAACTTGTATTGTATAAATCCGCCTTCATTTGTCTTAGAAGTGGGAGTATACACAATCACTACCAACAGGTTTTTAAATGATTTTGTAACCCAGAAGATTAAATGTTTCGTGCATTAGCTACAGACCGTGCCATTGTTTGCGGTTAAGGCGATTGACACATTGAAACTCACTATGCTGCGGTATCTATCTCTATCATATATATCATATCATATCTCATCAGAATAACAAGAAATTGTGAGAGGACGCATGTTCGCCGCATGTAGACGCGTGATCTGACACGCGGTGTTGCAAATCACGCGCCTACCTCTCTCACGTTTCCTTGTTATTCTAATAGAGAGAGAGAAATAGACGCAACCACGCGCGTGTCTCCGTCGCCACGCACCCCGCTCCGTGATGCGTTGTGCCGGTGTGCCAATCACCTCAATGGGTTTATCCCCTTAATACTCGATTTCTTGAAATATTTTTCTTTCTCTTTATTTTTCACCAAAGAAACCTCTCTGCAAAATTTCAGCTTTCTAGGTCCAAAGTTTAGCCTGGGCGAGATGAGAGAATAATAAGTTTATTTCTTATGTTTAACATTTTATAAAAGTAACATCTCTGAAACTGAAATATACTTAGGCACTGCCATAGTTTTTGCCATAGTTTTTCACCCAGGGTTTTTGTTTACAAGGATTTGTTTGGAACCAAAATTCGCCCGACATCAGTTGACTCTGGAAATAACATCCACCAAATGCTAGTCAGACTGAAACGACGGGACGGGAGAAGCATACATTTTAAGTTTTTCTTACGTTAGGCACACTTTAGAAAAAACTGCAAATGTACACCCTTTCCTTCTCCGTGGTTCAAGTGACAAGAGACCTAGAAAGCAAGAAGGTTAATTGTCCCCTGGGTACACTCATGGGTATTATATCCTCATGTAAGAGTGTCGTAAGAGGCGACTAAGGGAAATACACAGTTTTTAAAAGAGACGACTCCCGCAGTACAAGCCTTGTGTCGCGGGGGACTTTACAAACATACAAGTCACGGACACAATACACCCAGACTCGGAACAACAATTTGTGGATCGCACAAAGTGGTGTCCCGTGTGGGAATCGAACCCACGACCTCTTGCGTAGCAGTCGGACACACTCCCACCGCGCCACAGAGGCAGTCAATAGTAAACATATATAGTGCGAAGAGAGGAAAAATGAAAACAAAACCCGGTATGGTACCTCCCGTAAAACACGAGTCAGGTCGTAGCAGCAACGATCTGGCGTAGCACGTCACTCCTGTGGGTTCTGTCAGTTAGGTCGAGAGGGTGACGCAAGTTCTGACGCGTCCGTGAAGAAGTTAGTCATCAGCGAAAATGCTGAGGCTGTTGTGTTGCTGTTTTCTCTGTGTATCAATATCAATGATGATGATGTATATTCAGGTGGCAGAATTAAACGATTGCGAACAAAAGAAGGAAGCGTTCATGCAATACAAAGCGTCGTCTAAAATAATCAAAGAATTCGAGGATGCGAAGTTAAAGGAGTGGGTGCAAGACGCTTCGGAGTTCGTCGATAATATGATGAAAAAGAATGTACTAAAGGTCGTTTTTAAGAAAGAACCTGGTACGTTATTTTTGTGTTTTGTTTTTTACATATAAAGGATGATTATTTATGCTTGTCCGTAAGGCACTTGTTCCACCAACGGCGAGTAGCGATTTTATCGCTCAAGAAACGTACAATAGAATTGTATTTTGTGGACCCCGTCCGTCCTTGTAACAAAAGAGATGCAGTATAGAGCGAGTACTCGCCGGCGTGTGAACGCTCAGCGATCAAATATTAATATCTGTATTTCTTTTGTTTACACGGGATCTACTTATGTATGTATACAAATTCAAATTCAAAATTATTTATTCACTTAGGATGCAAAACAACTCTTGTGATACGTAGGGATTCTACATGTACCTACATGTAATGCCAAGTTCGCAAACAATAGGTAAAGCCGGAGAAAAGAACATGGCAATAAAAACTCGCGGCAACTCTTTTCAAATTGCTAATTTTACAATGTTTGAATGTTTATAAACTTGATATGGGGGTAAGGTGCTGCGATTAATATACTATACACTATGTTATAGGACTGATGCAAGATGATGTACTTTTCTTGATAGCGATAAAATAGTTGATAGCTGCTCGCTTTCTCGCCGTTAAAGGGATAAGTGCCTTAATCCGTTTTATCATAGATAAAATCAACAATTAGTCTCAACTGTTAGATTTTTTAAATTATTGTATTATATGTTGATCTGCCCAGTATTCATTAGCCAGTTTATATTTTAGACGAAGCAAAGCCGGCAGCCCGCGGCATGCAGCTTACGGCGGCGGGTCGCGCTCACGTCAAGAAGAAGACGTCCAACATATCGCTGACACCCGTCGACATCGTCAACAAAGAGATCGCTGAGAAACGACGCAGGGATAAAGCTTGTGAGTCATTCATTTTATGTAACAACTAGCTGTCCCGCGCAACTTCGTATGCGTCAATTTTCCCCGTTATTGCAACATTTTTCATTGCTGCTCCGCTCCTATTGGTCGTAGCGTAATGTTATATAGCCTTTAGCTTTCTCGATAAATGGGCTACCCAACAAAAAAAAATTTGTTCAATTCGGACCAGTAGTTCCTGAGATTACCGCGTTCAAACAAACAAACTCATCAGCTTTATAATATTAGTATAGACTACCTGAACTTGGCCACGTTTCATTGTGCATTTTTGTGCTTGACCCTCGCGAACGTTCCCAGAACACCATACTAAAGTTTCATCACAATTTGATCAATGATTTCGGAACGCATAGAGAGCAAACATACGAACATTGACATCTTATATATAAAAATCTCGTGTCACGGTGTTTGTGGTCGTACTCTTTCGTAAAGGCTCGACCGATTTTAATGTTTTTTTAATTATGAATAAAAAATTAAGCAGACGAGTTTCGGGCGTCAACTAGTCGTATATTTACATTGGTGGACACAATTAGAAACATATAGTATGGATTTTATTTTTAAATTATGATATAACATGTTGTAGAAGGCTAATGCCTCGCCTGTACCGTACCAATCTATTTGGACGAGACTAACTATTACAACAAACACAAAAAATATTATTTTATATGGTTACAAAGTTGACGAAACAATAATTAATATAGTGAACAATTATACAACTTTAAAAATAAAATAACATTTAATATTTAGTTGGAAAGCCTCTGTTGTCTATTACAGCTCTGCACCGTACGTAGCACTAATTCTATACATTTTTCACTCATGTCTACAAGAATATCTTACCAAACTTCAACAAATCCGTCAAAAACTTCGTGTATGTTAGTGATATGTTTACTCGATAATGTTTTCTTTACAATATGCCACAAATTCTCTTTTAAAGTACAGACTGTTTGAACATCACTCTCACTTAATATATTATACTAGCTGTCCCGCGCAAGTTCGTCTGCGTAAATTTTCCCTGTTTTTGAAACATTTCTCATTGCTGCTCCGCTCCTTTTAGTCGTAGCGCGTTGTTATATAGCCTATAGCCTTCCTCGATAAATGGGCTATACAACAAAAAGAAGAATCTTCAAATCGGACCAGTAGTTCCTGAGATTAGCGCGTTTAAACATACAAACAAACAAACTCTTCCGCTTTCTAATATTTGAAACGGTGATTCAGTACAGAACTTTTTATCTTTTTGAAGCGGATCATAATAAAATTATCTGTACATATTACTGTGAACTAATAAAATAAAATTATGAAAGGATCCAAAGAAACCTTCATTTGAGCCAATTTATGCGTGTTACCATAACTAGGAAACATAATTACATGAAACTCTGTAAACGTCCAAAGTCGGTCACAAACTCGCATTACCATAAATTAATTTAAAACTTTTTCATTGCACGCGCTTTTCTTCTACAAACAAACATATTCCGTAAAATATGTGCAATTTCATCTTAGTCGTTTTGCATACCGAGTTCCGCCTGTGAATTTACATAATTCTTTATATTTAAGGCATTCATACCTACTTCTGTACTAATCATAATATTAAATATTTATTTCTTTGTTGTGTTGATAAATCTTTAAAAGTATTGGGCCAATTTTCATGTACAAACTACAATGACCCGTGAATGAAGCACTCCACTTTTCAGACTACTGAATTTGTTAACACTATTTAGTTATTCATAGTACTGCATGAAGTGTTCTTTCATAATGTACAAAATATACATATTTACAAAATTCAAAGCTTATATGTTGCCGCTAGTAACGAAGCACAGTGACATCTTTTATTGCTGAACGGCAACATATTTCAATACAACAATACAGTATGGCCTTTAAAAATTTGCTATAGCTTAAATTTTGGTGAAGAACATTTTATTGCGATAACCAACTTGCAGGAGCCATGGGGAACAGAATGTTTAAAATATTCAAACATTAACAGTCTTGCTGCAATAATTATCTTCTATACAAATAAATAAAATTGAAATGTCTGTTTGTAATTGTAAAATAGCAGATTTTTAAAGTATACATATTATATACGAGTACTTACAAACATACAATTTTTATTTTTTTGGCTGTCTGTTTTTCTTTTTTTTTTTTCACTTTCACGTAATTTACGCTAACGTCTACGGGGGCAGATCAGCACTGAAACTTTACGCGGATTAAGTCGCGAATACAGCTAATGTCTAATAACTATACAACACTGACTCAGTAAGCCGATCGAAATATCTGCGAGTTAAAGCAACGTTTCCACTGTCGGTCCATAGTTTTTTTTTAACTCCTTCAGTTTGGTACAAGCCTTGTATCGCGAGGGACTTAACAAACATACAACTCACGGACACAAAGGACGCTCAGACTCGGAACAACAATTTGTGGATCACACAAAGTGGTGTCCCGTGTGGGAATTGAACCTACGACTTCTTGCATAGCAGTCGGACACACTCCCACCGCGCCACAGAGGCTTTTATTTGATCGTTTTAGAAATGTTAACCTGCCTCAGAGAGCCACCGGTCGTATCAGATTTCCGTGCTATCGAACTATGGGTCTGAGGGAATATAGGTGCACTCGTATCTGCACATACACTTACTATTTCTACTGCGTAGTTTGCTAGTCTCTGAGGAGATTGGGCACTGAAACTGATAGCGGTTAAGAGACCATTATTATAACACGGTGTAACTACGACTTACTTCTAGTACCCTGTTTACCGGTAGTTTTAGGTTACTCTTAAGCTGCGTATCGACTATGCGCTCCAAGAGAACGAACATTGGCGCGCGCTCCAGCCGCGCAAAATGGATACCACTTGGAACGCGCGCCAATGTGTTCGTTGGAGCGCTCGAACGCGGAGCGGTCCGTTCCGAACGGGTGTCGGTTTTTTACCGCGCATCAGTCGCGGCGCGCGCGCCAATTGAGACGGACGCGTTGTATTTTTTTGTGTTTGTTGCGCTCCTATTATGGATAACCAAAGTTGCCGTAAGTTAATACAATTGTATGGTACAAAAGATGTGCTATGGAATAGTAAAAGTAAATCGTATCACAATAAGTCGCTAAGAGAAGATGCTTGGAGAGAAATTAGTCATGAAATGGGAGTACCTATGCCGGAGCTAAAGAAAAAAATGACTGTACTTCTATCATCGTACAGAAGAGAAAAGTGGAGAATATCTAAAAGTGAAATCACTGGCTCTGGTAATTATTTTATATAAAGATTAACATATTGTATTTGCATGGTAACTTTTCGGAGAAATTAACTAAACTAGGACTAACTAAACTTTGTTTAATGATGATTGTTAAATAAAAATTCACATCTTTACATTTAAAATTTATTTGTTGATTGTTGACAGGTCGGGACAGTATTTACGTTTCAAAATGGTTTGGATTTGAAGACTTCAACTTCATGCAAGACAAGTGTGCACCAAACATTACAATTACAACAGACACTTTGCAAGACAGTGGGAATAATGAGTCAAGCGATACGCAGGTAAATAATGTTACTACTAATTTTTAATATCGATTTTGCCAAGGTATTGCTCCATTGGTTGCAAAATGTTGAGCGAGATGTAAACGTATTTCCTTTGCATCATTCCCACTTCTACGTGGCGCATGAGTGAGAGGGAGAAATGATGAATGTTCACCCTCATTTCGCCAACTACCTGGTGTGATTCCAGTTTCTGTTTCCGTATCTAAAGATCCATGTGGTGTGTAATTCTGGCTAGACTTCTTTCGCAAAAAATTGTGCAAATGTATAACAGCTAAAACTACTTTTGTAGCTTTACTGGGTGATAATAACATAGGTTTCCTTAAAACCCTGAAAACCGAGCTTGCAATTCCGAAAGCATTTTCCACTACTCTACGCCCTCTTGATAGCCGATAGTTAAATATTCTTTCTAGAGATCCCCTCTCTGGCTCCCCTTGGAACGGTTTCATTGTGTATTCGTTTAGTGCAAATGCTTTGTCTGCCAGAATAACGTATGGAACTTTGAGGGTATATGGTACTTGAAGTATCGATGACAGAGGTATTTTCATGGACTTTTCTTCGAGTCTTTTGTATAATGAAGTGCGTTTAAAGATCCCCCCGTCCGAAAGTCTCCCCTGAGAACCAATGTCAACGTATCTAAAACAGTAGTCCGCATCTACGAGAGCGAACAGTACAATACTAAAAAAGTGTTTGTAGTTATAATATTCCGTGCCGCTGTTACCAGGTGCTTGTATCATTACGTGTTTTCCATCCATGGCACCTATAGCATGAGGAAAATCCCATTTTTCTTGAAATTCTTGAGCAATTTCCAACCATTCTTTCTCGGTAGTGGGAATCTGTAAAATTACAAATAGTTATAAAATACAATTAAAATTAAATGCACATTCATATTTCAGGCCTCTACATTACAAAATGAAGGCGAGTCTTCCCGAAAAAATTCAGAAGTGTGTAATACCCAAGAACAATGTAATGATACTGTTCAAAAAACTACAAAAAAGACCTCGAAGAAAAGGAAGCATGAAGATGACGACGATAAAATGTTGACAGAAGCGTTTAAAATATTAACGGAAACGTCTCAAGCTACTGATTCATATTTCAGTTACGGCCAGCATATTGCAAATGAATTGAGAAAGTATGACAGCCATACTCTAATATATGTCAAACAGGCAATAAATAATATTATTTTTGAAGCCGATTTAGGCAGATACAGTCAACATTATGGGTATAGCACACCACAAGAACCTCAAAATCTCTCAAATTCAAACAATGATTCTTTGGCCAGTACGTCAACTCAAGATAATTAAATTTATAAAGTTAAATAATTATTATAATACTTAATTAAGAACTATAATACAAATTAATATAAAATTGTGTTTTACTTACCTTTACCCAATCTTTTAAAACCTCACTGATAGCATCACAAACTTCAGGGACTATCCTAGATATAGACTGCTTTGAAACTCTAAACAGGTACTGCAAGCTAGTATACGAGTCTCCAGTAGCAAGAAATCTTAAAGTTATAGCAAGTCTTTCAGTCACCGTAATAGCTTCGCGAAAGCGGGTGTCAATTTTTTCCACCTTTGGCTCTATCAAGTTTCTCAAGTAATAGAAATCTTCTGTTGACATTCTTGTGAAGTTTTTTATTGTGTCTTCTACCACTTCGAACTGCATATCTCTGATAAGTGTCACTCCGTACTGCATTCTTTTTCGGTACAGCTCTTTCATCCACCAACGCACTTTTCGTTTCTCCTTTTTCTTCTTTATGATACTGTGAATAATTATAAAAGCGGCTGCTGCTCGTACACGACTGGTTTCCATGATGAATGGTCGCACACTGGAACAGTTGCCACGCGCGCCAGGAGCGCTTAGTTGATATACTTTAAAAATTTAGAACGCGTTCCGCGGAACGCACTCTCGGCGCGGTCGTTCATGGCGCGCGCTCCAGGAGCGCATAGTCGATACGCGGCTTTAAGCGTGTTTATATTTAAATATATCAACACACATTTACTTCTATATCAGTTTATCAAAGACTCGCTTTCACCCGCGGCGCCGCCCGCCTGGATGTGGGTTATCGCGATAAAAACTATCCTATGTCCTTCCTCAGGACTCAAACTATCTGCATACCAAATTTTATCTAAATCGGTTTAGCTGTTTGAACGTGAAAGCGTAACAGATAGACAGACAGAGTTACTTTCACATTTATAATATTAGTTTAATTTTGTGGACTTATAGGCTTAATACAAAAACTTGATTTATATTATGTATTTGTTGATTTCAGTAATGTTAATGAGAATTCCCGGTCAGCATTATGAGAATGTTAGGTCACCGAGCTCAGTCTCAATGTTGGCTAAGGAAGGATTGGTACGTATTCTCCTATGCTAACTAAACTTTAATTTTTAATTGGAATAACGGTATTTATGTTTGTGTGATTACAATAGATTTATTTATTTATATATAGAAACGCCAGGGTGGCCTTACGAGCTAGTGGCGGCTCAATATACGAATTGTGGTAATCCATCATATGAAGGCGGATACCTCGAGCTTCCGATTACACAAATGCCACTGCATCACTGACAGTCTGACACTATATCCACACTAACACTTAGGACACACGACTATAAAAATAGTGACTAGTCTATCGGAAGACGTGTTGTCGCTTCGCTCGATTAAGACTGATGAATCAGATATGATCTCTGATGAAACTGATGAATCATTTCAAATATAAACGTTAAACGAAAGTCACCATATCTTGCGGCAGCCATGTTTAAATGAGTCAATAGACTTGCTATTTAATCAAAACAGATGGTCAACGGAAATCAATTAGCTAATTAATAATTCTCCGAGATATATAATAGTAGCGTAGTAGTTTCTACAGAGCGTTTTGTACCACCATTTCAGGAAAACGGACACATCATAAAATGGTAAATTCTTGTATCTAAACACGACATAAATCAACAGCCTACACATTTACTTAATCAATTTTAATCTCAGACTCCACAAAATTGCACATTTTAAACTAAACTATAAATGGTAATTTGCTATCGTTTTGGTATAATATAACTAAAAACATTAAATATTTCAAGAATTTTTCAGAAAATTCAAACCGTTCGGCATTAGAAATTGGGCGCTCTAAATACAAATTTTGTTTTCGCAAGTTGGGCGCATTACTTTAGCTACACATTTTAAAATTAGGATGCAGCTGTGATCACTCTAGTCGCACAATGTTGCTTTCGCACAATGTCACTTTCGCCCGAAGGTATTGTCACATTTGGAAGAGTATGTGAAACGATTTTTTTTCACAGACGGACGTAACATGGCGTGACCTGACTGTGCACAAGCTGATGCAGGAGTACAATCTCGAGTTCACCCCTAACTTCGACAAACATATTTTCCAGATTATACATGAAGCGGAGTTATTGGAACAACTAGGTTACTTAAATTTTCATTGCCGTACCGTATTTTTTTTTTTGGAAAAATTACTACCGCACTTTTTAATAAACATAGAATTAGCAGGCACAAAACCTTTTCTGTCCCTACATTACAAAATAAATGTCTGTAATATTTCAGCTATTAAGAAGCTTTAAATAAATTTTACTTCTGTCAGGTTTCGACTTACCATCAAACATCCGCGACGTAGCTCTACAAAGATCTCGCATCTACTACGAACTAGAAGCGTTAACGGCCGTCATAAACAAGTACAATGAGAGCTGCAGCGCCCTCAGTCATTCCGAGACTCATCTCATGAAGAAACACTTGCTGGATATGGAGAGGCACATCCTGCCTGGACTCACTAGGGTCACGTGGACTGCGCTCGGTATTGGGGAGTATATCATGGATATTACTAAAGGTTAGTGCTTAACTGTCAATTGACTATCGATAGGTTGCTAATACTGATGTAATTTCTGTTACATATCAATATATTTTATGAATACATTTTTATTTATTGGGAAGTAAATACAATACTTCTGATACCCAAAAGTGCATGAGTTGAAGTTTTAAGAACAGGCAATAAATACTCCGAGGCACTGTTTTAATGAAATTAGATTTTTAATTTTACGCAGTAATTACGTAAGTAATTAGATGTTAACTCGAAACCGGTCTTATTTACCAACCTCGAAAATAGTCATACTCTCGATAAGGCTTTCGAGAATATTGAGATTTTTTAATACTATCAACAGTATCTACCGAAAATTCCAAGTAGTACTAGGTATTGATATTAATGTTTAAAATTTTCTTGACTGGCTATTTCTACAAAATTAACAATTTTTTGATATTGAATTGGATACCTACCGACGTAAATGGTAGGATGTTCTAGATTGAGACAAGTAACTTGAAAAAAGTATTTTCTAATAGTAATCTATTATGTATTTTGAACCATACATTTAATCAAAAAATAGTCAACATACGAGTAGGATAGGTTCAGACCTGTGACAAAAATCCAATTAACGCACACGATGTACACCCAGACGCCAGACTGGCATCAACTAATTTGCGGATCACACAAAATGTTCTCCCGTGTGGTAATCGAACCCAGTACCTCTAGCCCGGAACCTCTTTAACCGCAAACTCTCCCGAACTTTTCCCATTTTTAATAGTAACTCTTATCTATAGATATTGAGCACACGTGTGTGAAATACATTACAGGCTCTGTAAGCTTCAATAGAAGAATTGCTTGTACGGCTAAACACTTTTGACGTCACCAAGGCGATGAACAGAAACGAGTGAAGATTGAGTTCAATTGAGTGAAGATGTTTATGACAAAAATTGGAAATATAAAGACATCTTTCCTCGAAATAGATTTATCTGTAGACGAGACGAGATACATAATAGGTATGCTATTGAATAGTGGCTCCTACAAAAGGCTTTGGTGAAATACATTGGTTTGTGAGGGCGTTACGTAGACGCGACTAACTGTAATACTTACTGTTCTTTGTGAACTATTAGGATATATCATACTGTCTAATGCCATCTTTTACCTCAATTTCGCTCTTATCCTCGAATATTATTTTTATTTAGTCAAGTGCTTTAGTCAATTTAAGCCCGTGAAATTTAGCTATGTTTCACAGGTTTAAATTATGCTAATTGTTTCTTTTTATCAATAGACAACTGAGGTATCTGATTAGGTTAAAAACATGGTCAAAATCATCATTCATTATCTATACTAATATTATAAAGCTAAAGAGTTTGTTTGAACGTGGTATTCCCAGGAACTATTGATCCGAATTGAAAACTTTTCACTGTTGGATAGCCCATTTATTGAGAAAGGCTATATAACATGACACTACGACCCAGAGTAAATGTTGAAAAAACGGGGAAAATTTACGCAGACGAAGTTGCGCGGGACAGCTAGTTAGAAATAAATTTACTGAAGTTCATAAAACGGGTTTGTTACAGTGTTTTCGTCTACGAAATGATATTATTTTTCATGTAGATATGTATCACAAAACTTAAAAATGTATTTTATTATATAATTTATACACTAATACATATTTTAAATGCAGCAGTCTATTATTTATATAACAAGGGATAAATTACAGTAGACATAATATGTTTTTTGCGTCTCATAGAAATAGCCAGATACTATTGTAGGTACTATTCAATACCGATAGTGTGACTAGTAGTAGTAATACAACAGGCACTTACAGTTAGTGGTACAAGAGGCGTCTCATCACAGCCTGCGATTTTACCAGACAACCTTGGGATGGACTAAGTTGACCAAACAATGCACAATTTGCTATGTACTGGCATGAAATACCATGTTTAGGTTTTTCCGGCTTGTGAATGCAAACGTCAAGCAATTAAAAAAATAATAATAATGTGTTACCACGTTAATCCCCGTAATTTCTTGTACATGTAATATTCTTCATATAAACCCACATGATGTCCCACTGCAGGGCATGGGTCTCCCCAGTAGAACCTACTTATTAAGGATCCTGGGGGTAATTGCCATAATCGCCACAGTTGGCGAGGGGGTTGTCGATCGCAGTAAGGTTTAAAGTACGCACAGGACGCTACTGCCCGTCCTCCAGTGTAAAATTCCTTAGTCGCCTTGACGACACCCACAGAAAGAGATTAGCTGGTACTATTCTTAAGCCGATACCACACGGCTTAATATTAGTAAATACAAAAAATGTTCTTAGGTGAAAATTCATTACGAGCAGTATACAAGCAACTGAAGATGGTAGAAAGAGAGATTCAGTTTCTAATCGACCAGATGGAGGCGTACGATCTCTTCCCGTTTGTTCGGCCGCATGGCTATGTCGATCCTGTTACGGGAGAACCTGATCCCACGTGGTTGTATCCTTGCAAGGTAGGTGAAAATCACTATTTGTGTAACAGTGCTTTTCTCGTTTGTCTATTTACACGTTCTTTTAAGCCATGCAATGAACTTATACGATTGAAGCCATTTAGATCAGTTTTTGCAGATTCAGTTACCTATTAATTTTAAGCCGTTCAAAAAACCCGACTGCTTAAAATTAATTGGTAGGTAACTGAAATGTTTTAACGCCAAGTCCCCCATTTTAATTTTTTCTGATTTTGATGTACCTAGTGTCACTCGCACTACTGCGACGAATCTAAGTAATGTAGTTCTATTACTTATTATGTGCTAATACATCTCATTCTAAAATCACGGGCAGCTAGTTAGAGTTTAAAACATTGTCCTAAGTCATAAGACTACAGAGCTGTAGACGGCAGGTCTCAATAACTTATATATCGTTATTAGTTATATTTCGGGACTTAATCGCGTGAATTATTTAAAGGTACGAACCTTTTATTTACCCGACGTTTCGATCGAATTGCACCGATCGTGGTCACGGGTCGACTTATATATCGTTACCCGTTTGTTAAAATATCTAGTAGCTTAACTGACATTTTTGCTATTAAAAGATAGAAAACCTTTTGAGTTTATAGTAATTTTTATAGGCATTTCTTGCCAATTACTTTATAAATACAATAATTATGTTTTAGAAAGATAAAAAAAATTTGAAGTTCAGACCTATGAATATGTTCGGATTGGCCGTCATTATTCTGAGATTTATTATCTACCAGATTAAACTCTGCCCCGGTTTGGCTTACGGAAGTCTCGGGTTCGATTCCTGAGTCTGGATTACAAAATTTTTTTCTATCTTTCAAAATGCAATTATTGTAAATATTGATAAACTTTCGTGATTTGTACACATTATTAAAATATATATATATTACGGGTCTTAATCGCGTGAATAATTTAAGGTAAAAGTCTTCCCGTGACCACGGCCGTTGCAATACGGTCGAAACGTCGGGCAATAAACCAGGTATTTTACCTTAAATTATTCACGCGATTAAGACCCGTAATATATATATTTTAGCAATTATTGTATTTGTAAAGTCTTCGGCAAGAAATGCCTATAAAAATTAATTCAAATAGTACTATAGACTGTAAAAAATGTGTTAAGCCCACCTTTGTAAAGTAAAGATTTTACAGATATAACTCTGGTCTTTAGATAGCTCTATGGGAGTGAATGATTACTTGACTCGTATCTTCTGGGTAATTGGCTGTTCTCCGCCGTTACCGAAAACGGTGAGTAACTCAATGAAATTGCCACCAATCTTGCTTGATCAGTTACATGTATTGTTCAGGCGTATTTCGTGGAAGTAGAGAATCAGCGCCTAGAGCGTGTAGCGGCGCTCGCCCGCCTGTACGAGCGCATCGGACCTATACTGATGAAGCTGGAGTACTTGATCTTGGGCACCAGCACCGGCACCTCGCTCGTCATGACCGCCTACTACGCCTACTGGGAACAGAAAATATTTAAGTGCCTTGTCAAGTTAGTACCTACTTATACAGGGTGTAACAGAAAGTTGTGGTCAAATTTCAGCAGCGGATAAGGTATGTTATCAGTATTGCACCTACCATGGTGCCATAGCTGGTAGCATCATTATTACATAGTTATAGCATTTTTTTTTTTGGTTATTGTTCGAAGATTTATACCTCCCCTGGTACAAAATTCGATTGGATTTTAATGGCATAGAACTTTTTACTTTTTCATTTATAATAAACGATTAAAACAATATTACTTTTGGGGTACTCCGATTTTGGATAAAATTAGGTACATATGTATGTGCATTTAGTATCATGGGCACATACCAACCCTTGAATATGACCACACCTTTCTGTTACACCTTGTATTGAAGCACTGATCTCGAAGCCGAATCGAAAGAGTGTACTGTGTGATGTTTTGATACTTATGACAAATAGCCGTTGCAACTTTTAGGGCAGGGGCCATATGATTGTGAACGGACTATACTTGTTATAGTCTGTTCACAATCATATGGCCCGTGGTCTAAATGTTCGTAGTGCTGGATATGATGTTGCCAATCTTTACATAACATTCACCCTAAAGCTTAATAAATAAAATCGTGTTGGATTTGTTGACCCGTAAATGTTTTTTGCAAAAGTACTCGCATTTTCCCCGATGTTAATAAATCTTGTTTAAAATAAATGTGGTTTCCAAGTTATTAAAAATGTTCGAAATTTGCTGATAACTTCTAATTAAACAATCCCGTTTGTAGCATATTACGTATTTTTTCACAGAAAAAACCTGTTTAATATTAATTCAACAAAGATGCGTATAATTAAAAGTGAATAAGTTAAAAATGTGACGCATTTCTCCCGATTGACCTTAATTGGTTAATTATTCAGATTTGAACCATTTATTTGTTAAAAGACGACTCCCACAGTAGGGTGCAAGCCCTGTGTCACGGGAAACTTTACAAACATACAAGTCACGGACACAAAGTACACCCAGACTCTAAGCAACAATTTGTGGATCACACAAAGTGGTGTCCCGTGTGGGAATCGAACTCAAACTCCTCGAAAATTAACGGCCCTACATCGGAAGTAGCCATATTTATTATAAGGCAGTTAGGATTTGGCTATTGCAACTTAAACAAATTACAAACTAACCCACTAAAAAGTGAGAATTATTAACTTATTACCATAAAAATATCGCCAACATGAAAAATAAATACAAAGTAACTAATAAGGCCTAAAATAAGCACATAATATAGTTTTTAGGATTCTATTGACAGTTCTATAATTTACTTAATATGACCAGAGACACAAAACAGTAGCCGTGATCAGATCTATCTATGAATGGTAATTATTATGTTATGAATACTACTACGGATACCTTTTATAACAAGTGCCTGTGGCTAGAGTAACAAAATCTGACTACTGACACAAAACAGTGGCCGTAGTCACATTAATCTAACATACAGAAGGTTTGCGTCAAATGCATATTCCCTATTCTCTTACTCGATCCAAACTTAACAACGAATTGTTATAGTTTGAATTATCCTTTATTATCTTTCACAACAGTTTAGTCCTGGAAAACCTCCAAGATTTCCAGCAGACGCTGAGTGAAAAAAAGCCGCTGTTCCAAGTGGACGCAGTGCTCGTACCACCGGACATCACCATGCGACCCACGCAGGCCGAAGTTTGCAACATACTTGGATATAACGTCAAACATTTCTTTAACAGGTACAGTAACTAACTGCCTGGATGCTTTTTAATATACTAATAACCTCCTGCTCGTTGCTTCTTTACACTAAATACCTTTGTAATAGCAGTTTTGGAAAATATTTTACGAATGAACCCTTAATCATCTACCACTTGTTTTTGGAGTTATGACCTTAATCACCTACAGTATTTGAGTGTTTAGGCTCTCAACCTGACAAAGAAACATGGATTTTACTCCGGTGTCTCTCAGATGTGTAGTAAATGGTTGTGTGACAAAATTAGGTAGTAGGTGGTGAAGGGTTAATTTGTATTTTTTTTTCAAAATGTATATTACTAAAGTTATTTGGTGTAATGTAGAGAAGCCAAGAGCGCGTGAGGTTATTAGTATATTAAAAATCACTATATTACTCATAGACATACTGACTGGACTTAACAAAATTGACCACTCTCTGGAGACAACACGACTGTGACAATACCTGTCCCTTTTCTTTAATGTCAAAGTGACATGACAGACATAAGCCTGTGACGTGGACCAGTCAGATTGGTCGTCAGGCGTGTTTTGTCTCTCTGTCACACGCTTTGCCTGTATTTACTTAATACCTGGATGGGAAGGCGCAGTCCAGTCTTTGTCTATGATATTAGTCACGAGGGCTAATCTTGAAGAACACTAGCCAAGATATTACTACTACAAACAATATCGAGAGTACAGAAAGGTATACTTAATATGTATCATGCCCACGGTCATGTCTCCCACAGAGACGGAGTTGCAGATAACGGATATTAATTTTAAACTGAGCTCTATATATAGGTGCCGAATCCCAGGAAAAAAAATTTAAATGATACATAACAAACTGGAATTGCCAACTTTATCTATACGAAAACTTAAATGATTTTTGTGATGCAACGATTATGGCTACATGGCACTTAGCACAAGTGATCATTTTGAAATTTGTTCTAAGAATCCACACCTAATATTGCAATGCTTGTAAAAGGCACCAAGCTTTTTAAATACTCTATCATAATGTAACGTCTTGTATTTTTTCACACAACGCTATCTGATCCCAAACTAAGCAGACCTTGTACTATGGAAACCAGACAACTGATAAACATACTTATATATTTCTAAATACATACATATTATAGATAAATAACACCCAGACATAGAATAATAAACCATCGTGCTCATAACACAAAGGTTTATCCTGAGTGAGGATCCAACCCACTACTTCCGGCTTAGCAGTCAGAGTCACTAACCACTAGACCAAAAGGCCAGTCATTCGTGCCTTTCGACCCAGCGACATCAAAAGAGGACTCTCATAATTCCAGACTGACATCTTTCCCCCGTTGGATGAAGAAGACTTGCATACCTTGCTCTCCTCAGTCGATCGCTGAGGCGACCGGCAACGAGTTCTATGTGTTCTCGTTCTTCGAAGATGTTCTACGTGTCACTGCTACCAACGACATCACTATACTCATACAGGATACCATCTACAGGCTCACTCTTGACATCAACTCATATATACAAAAGTAAGTTGTAGAATATTCTTTTTATATGGTTTCTGTATTTAGTACTGTAGGTAGTGAATTAAAATAGAGAAAAAGAGAAGATAATGAAGTTTTAAATCGAGTTGGCTTAAATTTACTTTGACAGTTCATTTACCTTATGAAGCTCGAAACGAATCGTAAGAACGCACATAAAACGTGTAATTTTTAAAGCATTTTTATGCTAATTTCTTACATATAAATTTTAAATGTATGAGAGAAAAAATCGTGTTTGGCGGGACTTTAACCCACGACCTTAGGGGTACCGGCTTTACTTAAGCCGTTACCAACTCCGGCACCGAGACATGTCTGACAAAGTCACGGGTTCAAGTCTCGCCGGACACGATTTATTTCTCCATACATTGTAAGTTTAAACGTATTTCGTTTTAAAATATTGACGAATGGCTATTTTTTTTTTATTATTGATGCGTAACAACTTTTCTTTTGGTTTCTATGGGAGTGATTTCGTGACTTATCACGAAATCACTCCCATAGAAACCAAAACCACACACCCGCATAGACACCGCAAATGTGTAACAGAAAGTCGGGGACGCGCGTGCGTTCATTTTATTTGACCAATGTGCAAGGTGCTATTGTTGGCCGTCAGATGTTACTCTCCACACGTTGGCCCCAACATGTGGATCTAAAATAACTCTCGTCCCAACGTTGGCGTTTTCTAGATCCATATGTTGAACGAATGGCGTCGGGACCGACGTTATTGTCAGTCCGGCGCCGCAGCGTATTACCATACACTGCCTCGTCTCGTAGGTCAAGTCCTGACGCGTCGTGTGACATGGTATAGTGATTTGTATGTAGGATATGCCGCACCGTCAAAGCGTCGCTCTAACGATTAGCGATAGCGATTTCATCATATCACTATACGGTTGTTAGATATTGATTTCTAGCAATGGAGATCACACGTGTCCCATTGAAATGTCCAGTTGTTGCTACACACATGCACAGGCCGGCACGCCAGCATTCGGCTCAGGCCGGGCGGTATATGGATGAACGTTCAGGAAACAAGCCGCTGTCAGGCTTTGCCGTACCGCTTTTTTTGACTACCCGATCCACCGATCTGCTTGTGTATAGCCTCCTTAACGACAAAGAAATTGTGTGTATATTTCTTGTAACTTTTTTTTTTTAAGTTAACTTTTAAAAAAAAAAAACAGTAGTAGTAGTAATGTGAGATTTTCGTCCCACATTACTAGCAATCCTGTTAACCCCTCCAGCTAAGCTCAATGGCTTGTGTTAGGAGTGGGTTCACGTCGGTAGTATAATGGGTAGGATTCGAACCCGTGACCTCACGATTGCGAGACCGATGCCTTAGCCATTAGGCTACCCCCGCTTAAATATATATCTAATATGTTTTTCGTTATGATTTCGTTTGGTCTTTCGCCGTTCATTTTACCATTTCCTATAAATAAAGTAAGCTAATTCTAGTCGACTGACGAATACTCAAAGATGGCTAACGGTGGAAAGGCTATACTTACAGATTGGTCCATTTTTTTTTTTTTTTTTTAAAACGACTCCCGCATTAGGGTACAAGCCCTGTGTCGCGGGGGACTTTACAAACATTCAATTCACGGACACAAAGTACACCCAGACTCGAAACAACAATTTGTGGATCACACAAAGTGGTGTCCCGTGTGGGAATCGAACCCACGACCTCTTGCGTAGCAGTTGAACACACTCCCACCGCGCCACAGAGGCCGCCTAAAATAATATAGGCGCAACAAGAAAAATAATTGAACATTATGAAATTTATGCCTAAAATATGAAAACTACATTTTGTATTTTGATAATCCTTCATAAAGGTTTGGGAAAATTTCGGGGGGATTGTTAATAAAACAAAAAGAAAACAGGACAGGGCCCCAATTTGGGGTTTTTATATGAGAAGACCGGGCTCTTCAGAAAACGTTTAACCATTCAGTTATTGAATAGATTGCTGTGCGTTACTTACTTACACGTAAAATGTTCAATGATTTTCAAGTTGACCATGTTGTGCACAACCCATAACAAAAGCGCTGCTATGTATTGATTCCTGTTCTGCCCGTCAGAAATTTTCTACCACAATAATGCGCCTTGACATAAGGGCATCATCATCAACTATTTTTTGACCAAAAACTCTACTGTTACCATCGAGCATAACCACCTTATTCACCAGATGTGGCTCCAGCCGACTTCTTTCTTTTTCCTAAACTCAAATAACCACTTCACTAAAAATGGGTGCATTTTTATTCGGTAGAAGACCTATAGAAGAATTCGAACTGAACTCGAATTTCGAAAAAAACGTTAAAAATATTTTGGTGATTGGATTATTCGTAAGTGTATCGTTTCTTTTGAAATAAATTTGGATGAAAAACTAACATTTTTAAAAAAATAACATTATTATTGATCGTTTCCCGGTACTTTTTTGACAGAGTAGTACCTACAGTATAAGAGAAAAATAGGGATTCACAAGTTCTAAAGCTGTTAAATGTTAGTTTTCATACATAGTAAACTGTTTTTAAATATATCTCTCGCAATTTAAACTTAAACTAAAAGTGTCTAACATTATTCTACATACAAATCTTTGGTGTGACCTAATGTGCGCCGCGACGTCATTTTTCACTGCTTGGTGTCGCGTCACCTTTCACAAAAACGTCGGCAGACGATATAATACATTATTATAATACTTAAAAGACAATGAATCAGGTTCACTAATAATATATATATTAGAGCGGCCACTGACGATGCATCTGCATTTGGAAGACGTCCATATTGACCGTGAGTGGGCAAATCAAGGAGCTGATAGTTAATTGTGCCTAGGGTTCATCTCACTTATAAAGAAATCTACCTTCTCTTTCTAAGCATATTGGTAATTATGGTTACCATAGTCACGAAAGAGAAAGACGGTCCCGCAATTTTCAAACAAATTCAAAAGTTTGACCGGCCTGTTGGTCTAGTGGTAAGTGATCCTGACTGCTAGGCCAGTGCTCGTGGGTTCGATCCCCATCCTGGATAAAACTGTGTGTGATGAGCACAATGGTTTATTCCGTGTTAGGGTGTTATTATCTATAATATGTATATATGCATTTAGAAATATATGTAATGTACAAGCTCTGTTTGGGATCAGATGACGTCTGAATGGTCCCAAGATGTTTTTATTCACATTTAATTATATTTTATCTCATTTTTAAATGTACTCCTGTAAAGAAAACTTAATTTAAAAATATAATTTTTATTCATTTTTCTATTTATTCATTTTTTTAACTGTTATGATTTTTTTTTTTTAATTTACTAAACTGAGTGATCATTACAAATACTTATAGTTAACTACCTCTTATTTCGGTACTGAGACAGGACTTATTACAAAAAATATAAAGACTATATAAAAAGCAATCACAATATAGGTAAAGGACTACAAATAATAAACTTGTTCCAAATCGGTCCCCACGGGCATTCTTTGTATGGCCAGGCTTATTCGCTGGCCGAGGAACGTGCCGGCCCTCTGGTCACCAGAGTTATCTATTAACCGCTTGGCCAGCTCCTGATATAAGCGGTGCGCGCCTGGTACTCCGGTCCCAGGGTCTTGACCCCAAACGGCTCAAATATGCAGGTGCTACGGAGCTCTGCATATTTGCGCCGTTTGTTGGACTCTGCCGTTGACGCAGCAACTTTTATTTAACTTATTAATTACATTTAAAAATATAAAACATAGTGTCCCACCAGCATTGTGTACTGGGACCAAGCTACCGGTGATTACGTTTATTATTATTATTAATTTGTTCTCTTCACTTCTTCAGTAACAAATTTATAACGTTGAGAGACCAGTCTTTAGTACCTATAACCTTCTTGCGTATGTCCAAATGGTAGAAGTGCGTCCTATGCGTACATCCATTAGAATGCGTCCGTTTGGAAGTCTTCCTTTCCAAGTTTTGTCAGTGGCCTTAAGGATTACGGACGACTTCTTCACAAATGAAGAATGCTTCTCGGTCGCAATCTATGGCGTTCAAGAGTCCATTATAGAACATGGAACCGCATTTGGCGTTGTCTGCTCCACTAGGTTGCCCGATGCCCCAGCACGAATAGTTCAGCGAATGCCCTGAATATACAAAGGAAAAAAATGGTTACATTACATTGCTTAACCTTACGTGTTTTAGACTTAATCCGTCAACCTTTTCTCTCAAAAATGCCCCAAGGTATCAAATTGATAAATGAGGTTTCAACTAATATTTTTCCAATTTTGCAGGAACAATAGATCGTTTATAGGTATATATTGATTTCATCTATAAAAACTGGACAAGTGCATGTCGGGCCACGCACAATGTAGAGTTCCGTAGTCCTCTAGTAGGGTTTCTGTTGTTTTTGTTTCATACTTACAACGTTATAATTACTTAATAATATTTTTCAATGCAATTCGTACGAAACTTTTGTTAATTCTCATTTGATCAGCTGTTACTAGCTGTTACTCGTAAACTTGTAAAGCCTACTTAGCCGTGATAGTTTTCCTTTTAATTTCACCATGCATACTACTAAAATAACTTATATTTTTACTTTAAAGCTCAATATTTTACAAACGTATCCTTAAATCTAAAAATCGTCTTCCCAATACCTAAAAGTTTTTAAAAGACCTATCTAATGTTACCCCACACCACGGGGTAAAATATGTGTATCCGTGCAGAATTAAAGCCTCCTAGCACCAAGTCTTTGAGCAATGGTGCGGACATGGCGAAACTATAAGGGTTCCGTTTTACCATTTTGGCTACGGAACCCTGAAAATAAAAAAAAACCGTTTTGTAGAGTATGATTTAATAATTACCTTGAATAGTTTGCCAATGTTCAACATTTTTTTTGTGCAAACCCAAGTGAAAAACTCCGGGCTTGTAATTTCCACGCACACAGAAATTTAATTTGTTTGCTAGCCAGACGAGGTGCGCGGCTTCTTCGTAAGAGTTGATCACTGCTAAATCTGATTCCTCCTCTTGACACACGATTCGAGCTTCGGCCCAGTTCTTAGGAGTTAGTTGCAACTTATAGCATTTACCTAATGGCTCATAATATTTATAACCTTGAATAAAGAGATAATTTTAATTAATTATTAACTTGACATTGTTGATTATCAGGCGGTGAGCTGTATGTATATTCTGTATATAGCTGTATGTGTATTCTTAATGTTAAGTACTTACCGAAATGCGAACATTGCTTATTAATTTTTACAGGCGCCTTGCATATAAACGTGTCTAAATTGCTGCATGGCATATCGTCTAGTCCCCAGATACCTTTGTTCTTCCATGCTTGCACGCATGACCCTGACATATTTGGCTCACCTGGTAACCATTTGTTATATAGTCTTGAAATGTGAGCACCTATAATAAATGTGTAATTAAGTAGGTCATTTTTTTTTATCCGGCTCACAATATTTATCACACAATAGATATCTTTGCGATGACCTCATGTTACTGGAAAGTGAGCCAAGGAGAGTTCGCAAATAATAATAATAATAATAAGAAAAAAAAAAAAAGAGAATAATAATAATAATAATATCTTGGGACAACTCACACAACGCCATCTGATCCCAAACTAAGCAGAGCTTGTACTATGGAAACCAGACAACTGATAAACATACTTATATATTTCTAAATACATACATATTATAGATAAATAACACCCAGACACAGAATAAACCATCGTGCTCATCACACAAAGTTTTATCCTGGGTGGGGATCGAACCCACGACCTCTTGCGTAGCAGTCGGATACACTCCCATCGCGCCACAGAGGCGGACAAATGTTGGACTAGTGATAGGTAACTGACAGTAAACAAATTAGAGTTCTATTTTCCGTTCCAAATACGAAGTCCTATTTGACAAATATCTATTAAAATTACTATAGTTCGTTCGCGTTAAGAATTCAGTGAGTCATCATTGTCTACCGGCCTAGCCCTGTCCCCTAACAAATCAAATCTTTTCAAATTACAAAGTCAAGTTCACAGTGACATTAAGGCATTGCTTCGAACGCAACGGTTGTGTCCTGTCATTTGTGTTAACTAATTAAATTTTTTTTAAATGGATACCTCTCTAATTCGTAAAAATAAAAGTGGTTCGGTAATTCATAGTGGGGGAAAGAAAAGTAATTTCCAATGTTTTTAAGTATTTTAAACAGTGTGATTTAAATGTGAATGTGTACAGTGTAGTACAAAAAGCGGCAAATGCATGCGGCGTAAACAAGAAAACAGTTTATAGTATTCTTAGTGACAAAAAAGGAATATAATTCATTAAAATCCCCAGTGAAAAAAAAGGCCCGGAAGTCTGTGATTGATAAATTCGATGAATTAGACAAATGTGCAATAAGGAGAAAAGTACAGTACGATCAACGTATCTTGACCGGATTGAAGTTAGGTTTTTATCACTTTCGCGCATGTCATAGAGATGCGACCCTAAAATTACTTACGAAAACGACTAAATACCTATGTTTAATCGATTAAAAATACTAACAACATTTTAATTCAACAATATAAAAAGACTATTTAAATCAGTTCATAAAAGTTTAAATTTAGAACAGTTACCACAGAACACACATATAACTAGAATCAGTCAGTCAAAGTCAAAGCATGTCTCCAACCAGCGCCGCGGCGCTGGTTGGAGCGCACGTGATATTATTCAACGTCCGATCGCGGCCGCCTGACGTCGCGTGTACTACAACAAGAAATGCCTAATTGTGCAGTTATAAGTTGTAAAAATTCGTCGAAGAATGTAGACCGTATCAAGGGAGATGTATATGTGATAATATTTACTTATGTATATATATAGTATGCGTATTTCGTGTCTATAGGTGTGACCTCGGTTAACCCGAAATTAAAAGCTTGTATGCGGATTCACTGTTGTATTTATTTTACAGTACAAGGTATACTCGCGACGCGGGGCGAACGGTGACTGACTGTTCTAGACTCGTAAGAATATACCTCGCTATATTATTGCGTGCACAGCACTTGTGTCCCTACATATACTTTCATCGCTAAGTAATTTTGTTGCTCCTTAAGGTGAATATAATTTTAAAATGATTTATTTACGTTTTTGAGTAATACTACAACGATAAATTCTCATTGGCGTATTTTTACTCTATTCGTTTTACATTGCAGTTTAAATTGATGTCATCAGGTGATATGTCATCGTCTCATACGTTGAAAGTACGCAATGAAATTCAAACGATTACAGTCCATCAAATCTAAGAGGTACCGTTTGACGTTTCATATTTTTCAAACCGAAACAACTTTGTTCATACGTACATTATTCAGTTTCGATAACCTTTTTCATAAAACCATGAATTTAGAAAGATTTCATTATTGTATCTAAAAATGTACAATTCTTAATATCTAAATGTAATTGAAAACTTTCAAACAAAGCAAAATAACACATATTTACACAGTAAATAATTTCTAATAGTTATATTCTTGACCTCATTACAAAGTTACGTAGTTAGGTCACTGCACGTAGTGTTGCGACTCTTCGGATACACTTGTATGCAAAAAAATCGTTTACATATACGAAAAATCGAATGTATTATTTACAAATTACACTTGACAACCAAACAAATATTTTTTCATGTGAATGGGATTTATCTCACATATTACGATTACATAACTAAATAGTTATGTAATCGTAAAATATGAGATAAAACCCATTCACCAAAAATACGTATTTATAAATCAAATATATTTGCTTCTTTAAAAAGTTGTCGAAAGCGATTTGTCGATTTTTGATTTTCGCGCCCAAATAAGTCGGGGTTTCTCGCGCTAACGCTGTCGAAATAGTAAATGGAGTCAGGGATAGTGTTTTTTACATTTATTTTTGTGTATGATAGTATGGGTTTGCATATTACAGAGAAATAAACAAATTTTTAACAAGCACATCCATTGATTTTACAATTACAATTTTTTCTTCTAAGTCTTATTTCTACGTCTAAAACTAATAAAAATAAGGTATGTAGAACCCATTCACAAAAATGTTGTTGCCTGATGTTATAAATTAACGACGTTACTGCGCGACCGCATAATGCACTGAATACACAGATACCCTAAAATAAATTAATTTAATTATTTTTAGGTCAATAGGCAAAATCGCAGGTGTCCAAGTCTCTACAATTTTTTTTTTCTGGCAACACTGCCAACTACAAGCGCACGCGGTCCGCTCGGTCGGTTCGGCGTCAGCAGTCTCTCGCCATCTTGGAAGCTGACTGTGCGCGTACTTGCTTTCTCGTTTGTGTTTTACAATTTGTGACTTGGCTATTACTTTTCTGGACTGATCATTCTTTATCCGTTTACCTTGGCAATATTTATACTGGACTCCGAACTAAGCAAGTGTTTATTAATAATGTCGAAAAGAGGACGTACTTTGAACAGCCAGGCTCGTGAATTGGTGGTGAAATTACACGAGTATTTTGAGCGTGAATCTCAAAATGGTGGACTTCTACTGCCAGTTACACAAGTTCGGGATCGCGTCGGTGAAGCTCTCGGTATTGGTAGCCGCACCGTTGGCAAAATATTAAGTGAAAAATATGGGCCTTCGGGGAGTGACAGTAACGTACTTCACACACCGAAAAAACGAAAAAGAAATAAACCTGTGACAGGCATCGATGAATTCGATAGTCATGCTATTAGAAACCATATATACGGGTATTTTACAAGAGGCGAATTTCCAACATTGGCAAAGTTATGTGCAACTTTAAAAGATGCCGGGCTGTATAAGGGAAGCATAGAGTCGTTGAGAACGGTAATAACAGGAATTGGCTTCAGATACAAAAAAGTTGACAAACGAAAAATTGTTATGGAGCGACATGACATAATTATGCAGCGACTAACATTCCTGCGCGAAGTTAAACAAATTATAAACTGGGATAATGTAATATTTTTGGACGAAACCTGGCTAAATTCCAACCATTCTGTGCCGAAAACATGGACTGATGATTCTGAAGCTTCGTGCTCGAAGGTGCCGATAGGAAAAGGTGGACGCCTCATAATATGCCATGCTGGGTCAGCGTCTACAGGCTTCGTGGAAAACTCTTTATTAGCTTTCCAATCCAAAAGCACTAAAGAGTATCATGAAGAAATGGACGCAGTAAGGTTCCGAGAGTGGTTCTTAAATTTATTACAGAATATCCCTCCTAACAGCACAATTATAATGGATAATGCCCCATACCACTCTGTGCAAATTGATAAAGCACCTACGTCAGCCAATAAGAAAGCAGATTTGGTGGCATGGCTGCAAAGAAAAGGAGTGGATGCCGACATGTCACTATTAAAAGCTGAATTATTACAGTTAATTGACCAATTGGCCGAAGAGCACGGGCACAAAGTCATACGACTTCCTCCGTACCATTGCCAATATAATGCCATTGAACTGATTTGGGCCCAAGTTAAAGGTAATATTTTATAATATTATAATAATAACACGAGTACTTCTAACATTTATAATTTAAACAATGGTTTTCGTCTGCTATCAAATAGTTACATTATTGTTTTACAGGTTATGCAGCAAGACACAACACAAAACCACCCTTCAGTGTCAAGAAAATGGAAGGTTTATTAAAGGAAGCATGTGCCCAAGTTACACAGGAAGATTGGAGTAAAGTAGTACAAAAAACAAAGAAAATAATAATGGACGACTTCGAAAGAGACGTACACTTTGATAATGTAATGGACAATCAACTGGTCATTAATTTAAATGACGATGATGACGAAGACGACGATACTAGTACTAGTAGTGAATAAAAAAATATCCTAAACATTTCTTTTATTTAATTATAACAATTGATTTCTTAAAATTCGGATATTATAGTAATCGATCTCTTAAAGTTCGGATATTATAGTAATCGATTTTTTCATCCCATCCCTATCATTCAATTGTCAGAACTGTCAAACGGTACTTCTTAGATTTGACGGACTGTAATCAAAAACAACAACAAATAAATGTCGTGGTACAGGGGATTTTGTCGTTTTTCTACAAGTAGTGATGTTATGTTTAAGCACTTTAGATCGATTTCTTTAATCGCGAATTGATCACGCTCGATATATGAAACAGATAACCGGAGGAACGAGAATGCATTTTTGTAATAACTACATAGTTATGTTTATGGACAAAAGTGGTGTAGTGTATTCCTCAAAGGATTGTATACAAGTATGCAAAGTTGCTGAAATAGTTAAAAGAGAAATAATAAATAAATCACAAAATTTTAACTTTTTTTATTATTAGTAATATTTATAATTGCATAACCATTCATCAGTTTCATCAAGCACTTACTGAAAACCATTTAGTTAATTTAATAAAGGCAATAGCTTATGTATACGTTGACTAGCTGTCCCGCGCAACTTCGTATGCGTAAATTTTCCCCGTTTTTGCAACATTTCTCGCCGCTACTCCGCTCCTATTAGTCGTAGCGTGATGTTATATAGCCTATAGCCTATTCTTCGATAAATGGGCTATCCGAAAAAATATTTTTTTTAATCGGACCAGTACTTCCTGAGATTAGCGCGTTTAAACAAACAAACAAACTCTTCCGCTTTATAATATTAGTAATGATTACGTTGATATACGTTTACATTATATAACGAGAAATTTAAAAACCAAAACTACGAAAAGACAAATATATAATAAACTCGTTCTGTTTCAAGGTCAATAATTTAGTAATTAAGAGGTATTCAATTCAGATAAATCAAAATCAACATTTATTTTGTTTTATTATTTTATTAAATGGTACAGAAAGGGTTTGGTGCGTATTGGGGGTTCATTAATTTTGATCCTTCAATTTTGTGGGCTTACGCTGTTCGCGCGATTATTTAATTTCACACTTTTTTAAACTAAATTTTGAAGTCGTATAGCATAGTGATATTACATTTGAACGTATCCGTGCTTCAGAGGGCACGTAAAAAGTCGGTTCAGGCTGTTATCATCTCGCTAACAGTCCTTAGGTCATGTCATAATGGGTGATCTGAATAATTCTGGCACAAGGTTGGCCACTCAGAAAGAAAGATTGTAAATTTTATATTGAAAGCTTATTCTGTGATACTGATAACTTTGATCTCAATATAAGGTTCAGTACATAACTACTACCTGTGTTCGTACGTTTTTATTTTCTAGAAAATTTATTGTGAATTATTCCCGATTAATAATTCCTTGAAATAATTCAAAACAGCAGTATCGAATCGAATTGGTCGATTTAAAATCGATACTCTTTTGGATGACTGATGTCTTACGATTGAAACGATTTTGTTTATGGTAGGTTCATCACTAAAACGCTCGCGTGACGTCATGCGCGGTGGGGATAAAGTGGCACGCTCTGTTTTCATACTGTCACAGAAACATGTGGCATCTAGCTAGATCTATTATCTGTGACAGTTACAGTAAATACCAGTAAATACTAAAGAAACTTTGAAAAACAATTTCTTTACGAAAATAATCACATAAAAAATGAGTTAGTAATACTAATTATGACAATGTAATGCGTAAACGCATCTCTAATTCTCTTGGTTTAGTTACCGCACCCGCCCCCAGCTTCCTGTCACCATTAACTTCCAAAAAATGCATCTGCGCAACCACTTGTCGCCTACTTCAGTCCGGCCTAGTTACGTTGATCCAACTGTACTTAGTATAGTATTTAAATAACGACTACCCGACATTAAATACAATAATGACAATTTGTGAAGCTGATGAAGATGTTCCATAGTTTAAACGTTGATGTTTCACACTTCATAAAATAATGAAATATTTATTAATTTAAAAAAAAAATATTGCTGTCAACAATACAACTTTCGTATTACGTGAAAAAAATATTTTATGACGCAATCCGCTTAGTGGACGCTGATCGATGGAAGAAATGCTGCGACCACGTCTTACAAGAAGAAAATATCATGTGGGATTTAGATGACGCCATGGAACTTGCTGCATAAAATACTTTTGTTATAAATACTAACGAGGATACTGTCTAGTGATAGTGATTAAAATATGATATTAATGATTTTTTAAACTTTTAAGTGTTGTTTTTTTTATATTCATTAAACTTAATCTTTTAAAATATAATGTGTTTACATCGCCTTGAATACACCTTTACCCTGATGACTCGCTGCATTCCGAACGCGAATGAACTATAGTACAATTGGCGTGGTTCTATCTAGCTCCCGGGCTACAGCAACGAAACCTGTGTAGACTATCAGCTTCTTCGATGAACATCTCCAAATGTACGAAAATATCAAATGTACCTCCGCTATTAGGACAGAAACGGCATTTAATTTCGTTTTGCATCCAGACGAGTTATTATTTATCTAGTTTAAACAAAACGTTGTGATGCTGACCTTTGTATTGTCGAATCTATTTTCATAAAAACGCATTAATTTCTGTAGGTACATTGAAAATGTAAATGTAAATGCATTTAGTGTCCTATTTATGTAAATACAAAGGATAGTAGTTGAAGTCCCGCTGGACAAACAAAACTTGCAAATTTAATTTCTGCTATAAAAATATAGATTTTCGGAAATACAATGCATAATACATTTGCAGTCGTATCTCTTAATATTCTTTTTCATTTCTTTATCTAATAAAATAAAAAACAGTCCCGCTGGATTGAAAAGTCAGGGGCTAGATGGAAACCCGCATATCATTGTAATTGTTATTATTTCTGAACAAATTTCAATTGAAAAACCGAATATTAGCATTAGAACAAGAAACAAAACTCAAAGCTTAATACCAATTCAAGTTTTATTTTTAACTAGCTGTCCCGGCGAACTTCGTACCGCTTCGTTATTTTTTTTTTCATTATTTTAATTTGAACAGGCTTAAAGTAGAACATATGGCAAAAATACGAAAAAAAATCTAAAAGATAAGTATTAAAAAAAAAACTAAATTATTTTTTTGCCTTATTTTACTTTATTGAACACTACGACTAGAAATTAATGAAATTTTTGAAAGAGGTATTTTGGTAACGGACATTATTAGAAACGGAGACGGAGTTGTACTTTATGGGGAGTGAGCATTCGGGGAAGAGGGACCATTTGAAACCAAAAAACATTCGTTGAAAGGCCCTTCTGAGTCTGAACGTCTCAAATACCTACGCGAAAATGTGCGCTACCTTACCTATAGTTGACAAAGTGACAACTGACTAGTGTCTAACTTATTTTTTCAATAAAATCAAACGAAGCAAAGGTTAACTTATCATACAGCCGTAATCGTGACGCCATTTGGCGTTTACGTCTGTTTAGAAATGAAATTCAAAGTAAAAATTATGAATAAAAATCAAATTTCGAGAACAGTAAAGATATGGGTCTCGTAATTTTTGATTTAGTTTAATATAATGTAATAACATATACATATATGTCGAAAAAATAAAATGTTGTCAGATATTCAATATAGTTAGTTATATACGAGCTTTTAAATAATCTGGCTACAGTAAAAAAAAGGATTTAGATTTAACTTTAGGCGTTAGTTATTACTTTTAGAAAAATGTGGCTATCTGTTTGTATTTATTACAAAATATTTTCAATATAGAATATTTATTGGGCAACTGTGCTGTAACTGATTTTAATTCGCGTCTCTCTCTCTCCCTCTCTCTCTCTCTTCCTCCCTCCCTCCCTCCCTCCCTCCCTCTCTTTCTCTCCCTCCCTCCCTCCCTCTCTTTCTCTCCCTCCCTCTCCCCTATTTCGGAAAATTATAGTAACGGAACGCAAATACATAGGTAGGTACATACAGCCAAAATTACTTACCATTCACAGTATAAAATCCACCGTTCGATTTCCTCATACCTAAATGGAACCATTCAGGAAAGTTATGGAACTTTCTTTTGAAATACCGAATAACAGTTTCAAATTCATCTTCGTTCTCAGGAAAGAACAAAGTAGTTCCGTCACTTTTGCATGCGGCCTCGGCATTCTCGCTTGTACTACGTGTTTCTTTAAACACATATAGGAGATTTGTCCCGGGTATGATACGATAACCTAGTGCTTCAATCATATCAATACTCGGCACGACATCTAAAAAAAAATATAATTATTGAAAAATCTGGCCAAGTGCATGTCGGGTTATGCACACTATAGGGTTCCGTAGTTGCCCATCACAAGGAGTGGGTTTTTTATTGTTTTGGTTTTATGCTTCTTACAATCTTATTTAAGCATTGAATTTAACGAAAAATATTGTTACTTCTCAATTGATGGGCTATCACTCGTAAACTCGTAATTTAGCTGTGATAGTTTTCATTGAAATTCGTTATATTATACTACCCTCATTTTTTCACATTTCAAGGGGTCTTTACAAAAATAGCACTTCAAAACTTAATATTTCACAAATGGATCCCTAAATCTTTACTAATATTATAAAGCGCAAGAGTTTGTTTGTTTGTTTAAACGCGCTAATCTCAGGAACGTTTTTTGTTGGATAGCCCATTTATCGAGGAAGGCTATAGGCTATATAACACCGCGCTACGACTAATAGTAGTGGAGCAGCGACGAGAAATGTTGCAAAAACGGGGAAAATTTACGCATACGAAGATGCGCGGGACAGCTAGTCTTAAAATAAATGGATTGACACACGATTTGAGCTTTGGCCCAGTTCTTAGGAGTTAGTTGCAACTTATAGCATTTACCTAATGGCTTATAATATTTATAACCTTGAATAAAGAAACAATAACTTTAATTAACTTGACCAAGATGTTTATTAGGTGAGCTGTAGGGCATTCGTAAGGTTACTTACCGACATTCGAACATTGCATTTCAAAATTTACGGGCGCCTTGCATATAAACGTGTCTAAATTGCTGCATGGCATATCGTCTAGTCCCCAGATACCTTTGTTCTTCCATGCTTGCACGCATGACCCTGACATATTTGGCTCACCTGGTAACCATTTGTTATATAAGTTTGAAATGTGGGTACCTATAATAAAAGTGTAATTAAATACATATTTTTTTCGTTGATCGCGTTATTTATCCAGACTTGAAATATTTAGATAATTTCGTCATGATCTCGTGTTACTGAAGAGTGATGGGATGAGAGTTTAGAAATGTTCGACTCGTCCTCGAAATGTCGAGTCTACTATCAGCGGCAAGCTGTACGTTGATCCATCAATCAGTCAGGACTTTGAATTGGATATATGAATGTCTTTGAATTTTATCTGTGAATCACTGTTGGAGTCTGGTTGACCCAAACATGCACAGACCACTTTAATTTTAGGACATCTCTGAGTTCAGTATGTTAAATCTTCTCTCGACAATACCATTTAGCTGTGATGAAATGTTTTGAAAACAATTATTATGCACGTATTACTTTGTCACATTGCATTTCACTCGATTCTTGTGTATTAGGTTGCCACAGCATGTTTAGTTCTTCCGAAGGATCTAATTGAAGTAAATTCATCACAGAGGCAATATTCGTCCTTTATTCTTCATCATTAATTGAAATAAAAATACTTACTTTTATTGTAAAAGGTTATACAAATTGTGTTTTCAACATTTGAAGGTTAGTACCTACCATAGTTCTGTTCGAAAGATTAATCTATAGACCGAAAATGGTCATTGAGTCAGCGATGAACCTCGTTTTGTATTAAGATTTAAACTAGGATTTCTGTCAGTCCAGGTTTAGTCCAACTTTTGTTATAAAACGGTAAGGGTTTAAATAAATAATAAAAAACATACACGGGAAATATTATCTAAACTTCGTAATAACAAGGTGTCTTTTTATTAATTAACCAACTTTGATAAACTAGGGGTTAAGAGTACTAAACCCTCTAAAGCTTAGTAACATTACTACTATAATAGGCACTACGGTAGGTACTACTTAAAACATAAATATAAGTAAGACTAATCATGGCATTGGTGTAGGTGTATCCACCGGGGGAGATTCGGGGGTAGGTACATAGTACACTTCTCTCCGGTGTTTTTCAATTGTACCACCTACCCCCCCCGCCTCCATCCCCCCCCCCCCCCCCCCCCCCGAAAAATAATCTTAGATATGCCCATGAATCATGACTCTATTAACTTTGTACCAACTATTTTTAAATTTGCCCTCGATAGGTATTATAGGTACTTAGGTATATTATAGGTAAGTGCTTACAATCAAAATTACTTACCATTTACAGAAACATATCTATTGTACCACAATCTCCTCATACCTAAATGGAACCATTCAGGAAAGTCCGGGAACTTTCTTTTGAAATACCGAATAACAGTCTTAAATTCATGTTCGTTCTCCGGAAAGAACAAAGTTGTTCCGTCTCTTTTGCATGCGGCCTCGGCATTCTCGCTTGTACTACGAGTTTCTTTAAACAAATATAAGCCATTGGTCTCCGGTATGACACGATAACCTAGTGCTTCAAGAATTTCAACACTCGGCACTGGCTGGTAATCTACAAAAAAACATACCTAATTATTATAAGCCGGGCAAGTGCATATCGGGCCACGCACATAGTAGGGTTCCATAGTCCCTCCCCCTCCCCCCCCATTCGAATAATGCGCCTTTAGAAGTGAGTTTTCTGTTGTTTTTGTTTCATACGACATTGAACCTACTTAAACTTGTAAAGCCTACTTAACTGTGATAGCTTTCCTTGAAATCTAAAATTGAACTCTCTAAACATTTTTTTATAGACCTATTGAATTGTAAAGTGTAAAGTGGGGATACCTCTTCGTGTGGGTCCCACACGAAGAGGTATCCCCACTTTACACTTTACAATTAGATAGTTCTATAAAAAAAAAATTATGTATCCCCACTCCCCACTTGACATATAAAGGTTACCCTAAAAAAAAATGTTTTTCAAGATTTTATACTTTTACTTTGTCGGCGTAAGTAATATGTGTATCTATGCGAAATTACAGCCTTCAAGCACTAACAATCTCTGAGCTAAGCTGCTGACGGACGGGTTCCGTAGCCAAAATGGCAAAACAGAATCCTTATAGTGAAGTTATTAAGCTTTAAAGTGCACATTTTTGTCAAGAGTGTCCCCCCCCCCCTGCCAGCTAAATGGTTGATGTGGGGTATGTGAAAAAAATCACGGTAGTGGTATATATAGTAGGTGGTATATATATGGTATACACCCCAACAGTTATCTGCATCACCCTAAGGTTGACTGGTAGATAATGCCTAAGGCATTAAGTCCGCCTTTGTACAAATTTTGTGTGCAAGATGTTAAATAAATAAATAAAAATAAATATATAGTAGTAAAGGCTTTACAACTTAACGAGTAACAGCAGACCAAGTGAGAAGTAACAACATTTTCGTACAGATTCCATTGAAAAATACTTATAAAACGTTGTTAGTAGTATCAAACAAAGACAACAGAAAACCCACTTCTTAAGCCACATTATTCGGATGGGGGACTATGGAACCCTACATTGTGCGTGGCTAGACATGCACTTGCCGGTTTTTTTCATAACCATTTTTCGGTGAATAGGGTGGGGACTCTTGACTCTAAAAAAAAGCAATATAAAACTACCTACATCTTAAAATAGATTGATTGACTCACGATTCGAGCTTCGGCACAGTTCTTAAGAGTTAGTTGTTTGAAAAAATAAATAATTAATTGTATTAACTCATTGCCTCTGTGGCGCGGTGGGAGTGTATCCCACTGCTACGCAAGAGGTCGTGGGTTCGATCCCCACCCGGGATAAAACTTTGTGTGATGAGCACGATGATTTATTCTGTGTCTGGGTGTTATTTTTATTATTTGTATGTTTATCAGTCGTCTAGTTTCCATAGTACAATCTCTGCTTAGTTTGGGATCAGATAGCGTTGTGTGAGTTATCCCAAGATATTATATTATTATTATTACTTACCGAAGTGCGGACATTGCTTGACAATTTTTACAGGCGCCTTGCATATAAACGTATTTAAATTGCTGCATGGCATATCGTCTAGTCCCCAGATACCTTCGTTCTTCCATGCTTGCACGCATGACCCTGACATATTTGGCTCACCTGGTAACCATTTGTTATATAGGTTTGAAATGTGGGTACCTATAATAAACGTGTAATTAAGTACATACTTTTTTGATTGATCGCATTATTTATCCAGACTCGAAATATTTAAATAATTTCAATGAACTCATGTTATTGGAAAGTAAGGGGAGAGTTTAGAAATTATCAACTCGTGATAACTGACAGTAAATAAATTATAGATCTTCTAGGTACATATCTATCTAATTTTGTTTAGATTCGAAATTCATCCATCCCGAAATGGATTAATGGTGTAACATAACACATTTCGGATGATTCCGCACGTGTTCATCGGCATTTGTTCAATAGCCAACAAGAGTTTAAGTGTTTAATATTGTGTAAACTTCATTTTAAAAAATAGCCTTTCGATTTACATCAACCAGATTTGATGAACTCTCTAAAGTTAGCCAAGTAGCCAAGTTTAGTAACATTACTAAGTACCATGTTTTAAGAAGTACCTATCTACCGTAGGGTAGCTTTTTTTGCTTATTATTATAAGTAAAATTATCTTCTATCTCTCTATACATAGAAATCAATAACATTTAAGTGTCTGTTTGTTACTTAATGCATAGGTACTTATATCAATAACACTTTTTTCTGTCTGTCTGTCTGTCCGCCAGTATGTCACAGGCATTTTACTTAAAAACTACACAATAAATATATTGTGTAAAAAAATAATGGGTTTGTTTTAATTTAAAAAATATTTTCTGCCTCTTAGATAAAATATTTTTTTTAAATGATCTTTTAAACTATTTATTTATAAATATTACGCATAAAGTATGCCGATTTTTGTTCTTCTTATCTAAGGGAGGGAGGAAGTTCAAAAGTGGCTAAAATCGTCTTCGTATTTTTTAAGTAAGTTACAAAATGGGCACTACTTTGGCGTGACAACTGTATTTTTTTTTATAACCTAACCCTTTCTATTTTAAGAACCCTTCTTAAAGAATCCTACGAAATGTGAAAAATTTCCTGCCGCCGAATTTTCTTTTATGTGGGCCGTGATAGAATCTGTACACGGAGCCATCATCAGGAAGGTACCTTATACCCATACAATTCGTACCACTAGTATCGGAGTGAGCATGGCGATGGCGACAGCGACAGCGACAGCCCTACTTAGTTCACGTACACATTTAGCGCGTGTACACATGTTATGTCTTTTATGTAGTAATGTAGGCTATTCCTTGCGGGGGTTTGTATGGAGTGTCGGGGACCTGTTATTGTACCTACTTAGATATATTATGGGTAAGTACTTACAATCAAAATTACTTACCATTTACAGTAACATATCCAATGTACGATCTCCTCATACCTAAATGGAACCATTCAGGAAAGTTTTCGAATTTCCTTTTGAAATACTGAATAACAGTTTCAAATTCATCTTCGTTCTCTGGAAAGAACAAAGAAGTTCCATCACTTTCGCATGCGGCCTCAGCTTTCTCCATGGTACTACGTGTTTCTTTAAACAAATATAAGCCATCTGTCCCCGGAATAACACGATAACCTAGTGCTTCAAGAACATCAACGTTCGGCACAGGCACGGCATCTACAAAAAAATATAATTCATTAAAAATACCAGCCTAGTACATGGTCATGTGGACTAAGAAGTGGTTTCTGTTGGTTTTGTTTTGTACTTCTAACAACGTTATTTATGCCATTTTGAATGGAATTTGTACCTAAAAAAAATATTGTAAACCCTATTTACAAATACAATAATTGCATTTTTGAAAGATTTACTACTTGTAGAAAAACGACAAAATCCTTCGTACCACGACATTTATTTGTTGTTGTGTTGTTTAATCGTTTGAATTTCATTGCGTACTTTCGTAGACGATGACATATTACCTGTCTATCAATGGAAACCGCAATGTAAAACGAGTAGAGTGAAAATACGCTAAAGCGAATTTATCGACGTAGTATCACTGAAAACATTTTAAAAATAATTTCAGCTTAAGGAGCAACAAGCACAATGGCCCAATTAAGAGGCGAAGTGCGACATTGCGGCGGATGAAAGTATACTTGATACGGTTTACATTCTTCGACGAGTTTTTATAACTTATAACTGCACATTTAGGCATTTCTTGTTGCAGTACACGCGACCTCATGCGGCCGCGATCGAACGTTGAATAATATCACGCGCGCCCCAATCGGCGCCGATGCGCTCATTGGAGACACGCTTTGAGTTACGTGTGTTCTGAGAATTTTACATTACTTCATTAAAAGAAAATGCATTTTCATTTGTAACAGACTTATGGCCGGACTAGGTATATACGTAACGAAATTTAAAAGAAAACTATCACAGCTAAATAGGGTTTAAGTAATTTGTATAGGTATTTCTTGTCAATTACTTTACAAATACAAAATTGCATTTTTGAAAGATTACATCAAAAATTACTTCAATATTCGGCCTGCGACATCATAATTGGTTAAAATGCTCTCTGTAACGAAGAAAAACATTCTATCAATATAAAATCTCATGATTACTGTCCTGAATGTAGATTTGGACAGGTTGGCCAATCATAGGGTTGAATGAAAAAATATAAGTTTTAGAAGTTTCACAGGCACGCACACGTTTTCACACAGACGGACACGCGCACACTTACACACACACACGCACGCACACACACGCGCACACACGCACACAAACACACGCACGCATGCACACGCACACACACACACACACACACTCACACACACACACACACACGCACACACACACACTCACACACACACACACACACACACACACACACACACACACACACCCTCTCGCACAAACACATACATATACACAGGTGCACATTAAAACACACACATTTGAATGCGCACCTGTGTATGTGTCGGATCTTAACAGAAACTCAGTATATAAACAGATTCGTTAAAGTACAAAAAATCATAAAGTTTAGTATACTTAAACAAATTATAATGTAACTATAAAGAAGCTGTGTAGCTCAAACATTAAAAATTTTAGGTAAGTATCTTATTAAAAAAGGGAAGAAACTGAATCTCACGATATACACATATACAGTGACGTTTCATTTTTAGAATGTAATTTTACGCATTTCCTTATGCATTCACTTTACTAATGTATATGATACACAAATAAAATTATTATTAAGTATAATAAAAAGAGTGTAGGTACTTACTTGTTAAAAAAAGGCACAAAATATGCGACAGTAATAAAGCGGTAGACCTCATGATGACGGTTACTCCGTTTATCTGGGACTTCACAAGTAGCTTTCTGTTATAAGTACCTATTTATTACCTAAGTATCTACCACACGGATGGAAGTTAGTGAAAATAATACCGTACATATCGATATTTTTATCGAGTATCACCATATCGAGACAAGTATCCATCAGTCGTAGCACTCTTACAAAAAGGAACGATGGTTCGGGTTCAAAGAAGACGATGCGATTAACTTATTAGGTTGATTAGTCTTATTAGATTAGTGAGAGGTGGAATACTTAAGTAAATAAAATAAAAAAAATCATGTTCACACACCCTAAGCTAAAGTGTGTTGAAACATATAATAAGTATTGAGTACTCAGTTAAACCACAAAATACCGAGAGTACAAAAAACAATCTTCATAGTTAACGCTCTCGAGTGCCACACGCTGCGGATGCGCGTTTTGACAGTGTTTGTTTTTATTATAATATATTTTACTAGCTGCCCGCCTTGGCCTCGCCCGGGTGAAATTTTTCCGTGCGTTTTTTAATATTTTCTTTTATACAAGACTTGTCCTGGTAATAACGAACTTTACAAAATAACTACATTTCGGTGATTATTTTTTTAGATGTGACGTGAAAAAAAAAAACAATTACAATTGTGTTGTTGGCACAAATCTTTAATAATAAAATAGGTGTTGATACCGCTTCAGACCGCTACCGACAACCACAAGCTGAGTGGTGGTCGGTATATGATGAAAGTGGTCCATAACAGGCGATTAGCTATATTTTCAATTTATTATATCTATTGAATAAAAATATTATAATTAATCTTTTATACAAACAAGACTATATTTGGGACCAATTTACATTAACATGTACTGTATTGCGTGTAGATTCATTTTCTATTACACATCTGAAGTGAGCAACTCGGCTAACTGGTCGCTAACAGCCCAAAAGATCCTACCCAAATGTTTTGTATAGGCAAGTTATTTTGTCGTTAACTATACTTTTTTCGAACATGGCATTAGGAAAATGTAGAATCTATTCTAGATAAATTTTATCTGAAGTTCTGATGAGTTGTATTATGTAACCGGAATGAATGAAGTACCTATTTCGACGGGCTACACCGTGTATTGTCAACGACACCACCTTTTGGTAACCACACCACCGTAATGAGATTTGTATTTGAACTTTCATTTTATGAAGTTGTCGTTCTCAGCCTGAGGACTCATTACGGTGGTGTATCGTATCGATATCAATTTATTTATCATTCGTAAGATTCCGACATGACATAGACACATCACTAGTTAGCAGTGATGCTGTTTAACAAAAATATATTGTAAACGACACCGCAGTGGTGTCGTTGACAGTACATGGGCTACACAACAGCCAGATAAGAGAGTGTTAGTTATTGTATATATTTCGATAACCCTAGGGTTAAAATAACAACTCTTAGTTTCATACATTTCGTACATTCGACTTCGTATGTTACTTAATTACGGCCGGTCTCAATAATCTACCTATCGATGGATTTGTCTACTAGAGGTAGAATTTTGACATATTTTGTATGAAGCTTATGTCAAATATATACCTCTAGTAGCCAAATCCATCGATAGTGACATTATTGAGACCGGCCGTTAGTAATGTAAGAGATAACTGGCTGTTAGTTAGATAGCTAGCTGTTCTTTGCCTTGGGTACGATTGATTTACAAATTGAGACCAGTTTTGGTTCTTAGCTGACAACAATTCACCTTTAAACTACTTACCTATATTTATACCTGCGGTCTGACTGAGAAACGCAGAAATAAAGTAAGCTAACACTAGCTTTTTTTTCGTTAAACTGGACATGTCAATTCGACACGTGTGATCTTCGTGGCTAGAAATTTATAACTGGCTGGAAATAACTATAGTGGTATGATGAAATCGCGCAGCGACGGCGCGGTTGCGGCGCTAGGGTGGCTTTACGAGTCTCGTATACGCAGTGTAGCGGTGCCGGATACGCAGTGTGGTGGGCTTTACGCGTCTCGTATACGCAGTGTAGCGGTGCCGGATACGCAGTGTGGTGGGCTTTACGAGTCTCGTATACGCAGTGTAGCGGTGCCGGATACGCAGTGTGGTGGGCTTTACGAGTCTCGTATACGCAGTGTAGCGGTGCCGGATACGCAGTGTGGTGGGCTTTACGAGTCTCGTATACGCAGTGTAGCGGTGCCGGATACGCAGTGTGGTGGGCTTTACGAGTCTCGTATACGCAGTGTAGCGGTGCCGGATACGCAGTGTAGTGGGCTTTACGAGTCTCGTATACGCAGTGTAGCGGTGCCGGATACGCAGTGTGGTGGGCTTTACGAGTCTCGTATACGCAGTGTAGCGGTGCCGGATACGCAGTGTGGTGGGCTTTACGAGTATCGTATATGCAGTGTAGCGGTGCCGGATACGCAGTGTAGTGGGCTTTACGAGTCTCGTATACGCAGTGTAGCGGTGCCGGATACGCAGTGTGGTGGGCTTTACGAGTCTCGTATACGCAGTGTAGCGGTGCCGGATACGCAGTGTGGTGGGCTTTACGAGTCTCGTATACGCAGTGTAGCGGTGCCGGATACGCAGTGTGGTGGGCTTTACGAGTCTCGTATACGCAGTGTAGCGGTGCCGAATACGCAGTGTGGTGGGCTTTACGAGTCTCGTATACGCAGTGTAGCGGTGCCGGATACGCAGTGTGGTGGGCTTTACGAGTCTCGTATACGCAGTGTAGCGGTGCCGGATACGCAGTGTGGTGGGCTTTACGAGTCTCGTATACGCAGTGTAGCGGTGCCGGATACGCAGTGTGGTGGGCTTTACGCATCTCGTGTAGGTACACTGTGGAGTTGTATATAGGAACGCTATGGAATTTCAGCTCGCTGTTCGCAGCTCTAAATCTTATTTTTTTCTTAGATGGCTCAAATACCAACACCTATGGGCGTTCGACAAACACCTATCATGCGAGAAATACATTCAGAAATACGACCAAATATTCAAATATGACGAGAAGTTCTTCTACTTTGAAGACATTATAGCAGATTTGGAAGATCACGTGAAATTCGTAGATGTGGGCGCTATAAGGGTGAACCTGAGACCTATTATACGTCAGATTCAGGATCACGCGCAGGAGTGGAAGGATATATTGGGGCATTGTATTATTACTAAGACTAGGATGAGTATGCACGAGTTGAAGAATCAAGTTGAGGTGAGTTTGTAATAAATACAGTCGTATTTTTTAATAAGTACATGCCACCTCAATAAATATAAAATGTCTTCACAATCAGATTACAGTCCATCAAATCTAAGAGGTACCGTTTGACGTTTCATATTTTTCAAACCGAAACAACTTTGTTCATACGTACATTATTCAGTTTCGATAACCTTTTTCATAAAACCATGAATTTAGAAAGATTTCATTATTGTATCTAAAAATGTACAATTCTTAATATCTAAATGTAATTGAAAACTTTCAAACAAAGCAAAATAACACATATTTACACAGTAAATAATTTCTAATAGTTATATTCTTGACCTCATTACAAAGTTACGTAGTTAGGTCACTGCACGTAGTGTTGCGACTCTTCGGATACACTTGTATGCAAAAAAATCGTTTACATATACGAAAAATCGAATGTATTATTTACAAATTACACTTGACAACCAAACAAATATTTTTTCATGTGAATGGGATTTATCTCACATATTACGATTACATAACTAAATAGTTATGTAATCGTAAAATATGAGATAAAACCCATTCACCAAAAATACGTATTTATAAATCAAATATATTTGCTTCTTTAAAAAGTTGTCGAAAGCGATTTGTCGATTTTTGATTTTCGCGCCCAAATAAGTCGGGGTTTCTCGCGCTAACGCTGTCGAAATAGTAAATGGAGTCAGGGATAGTGTTTTTTACATTTATTTTTGTGTATGATAGTATGGGTTTGCATGTTACAGAGAAATAAACAAATTTTTAACAAGCACATCCATTGATTTTACAATTACAATTTTTTCTTCTAAGTCTTATTTCTACGTCTAAAACTAATAAAAATAAGGTATGTAGAACCCATTCACAAAAATGTTGTTGCCTGATGTTATAAATTAACGACGTTACTGCGCGACCGCATAATGCACTGAATACACAGATACCCTAAAATAAATTAATTTAATTATTTTTAGGTCAATAGGCAAAATCGCAGGTGTCCAAGTCTCTACAATTTTTTTTTTCTGGCAACACTGCCAACTACAAGCGCACGCGGTCCGCTCGGTCGGTTCGGCGTCAGCAGTCTCTCGCCATCTTGGAAGCTGACTGTGCGCGTACTTGCTTTCTCGTTTGTGTTTTACAATTTGTGACTTGGCTATTACTTTTCTGGACTGATCATTCTTTATCCGTTTACCTTGGCAATATTTATACTGGACTCCGAACTAAGCAAGTGTTTATTAATAATGTCGAAAAGAGGACGTAATTTGAACAGCCAGGCTCGTGAATTGGTGGTGAAATTACACGAGTATTTTGAGCGTGAATCTCAAAATGGTGGACTTCTACTGCCAGTTACACAAGTTCGGGATCGCGTCGGTGAAGCTCTCGGTATTGGTAGCCGCACCGTTGGCAAAATATTAAGTGAAAAATATGGGCCTTCGGGGAGTGACAGTAACGTACTTCACACACCGAAAAAACGAAAAAGAAATAAACCTGTGACAGGCATCGATGAATTCGATAGTCATGCTATTAGAAACCATATATACGGGTATTTTACAAGAGGCGAATTTCCAACATTGGCAAAGTTATGTGCAACTTTAAAAGATGCCGGGCTGTATAAGGGAAGCATAGAGTCGTTGAGAACGGTAATAACAGGAATTGGCTTCAGATACAAAAAAGTTGACAAACGAAAAATTGTTATGGAGCGACATGACATAATTATGCAGCGACTAACATTCCTGCGCGAAGTTAAACAAATTATAAACTGGGATAATGTAATATTTTTGGACGAAACCTGGCTAAATTCCAACCATTCTGTGCCGAAAACATGGACTGATGATTCTGAAGCTTCGTGCTCGAAGGTGCCGATAGGAAAAGGTGGACGCCTCATAATATGCCATGCTGGGTCAGCGTCTACAGGCTTCGTGGAAAACTCTTTATTAGCTTTCCAATCCAAAAGCACTAAAGAGTATCATGAAGAAATGGACGCAGTAAGGTTCCGAGAGTGGTTCTTAAATTTATTACAGAATATCCCTCCTAACAGCACAATTATAATGGATAATGCCCCATACCACTCTGTGCAAATTGATAAAGCACCTACGTCAGCCAATAAGAAAGCAGATTTGGTGGCATGGCTGCAAAGAAAAGGAGTGGATGCCGACATGTCACTATTAAAAGCTGAATTATTACAGTTAGTGAAATTGCATAAACCACCAAAACCGACATATGTAATTGACCAATTGGCCGAAGAGCACGGGCACAAAGTCATACGACTTCCTCCGTACCATTGCCAATATAATGCCATTGAACTGATTTGGGCCCAAGTTAAAGGTAATATTTTATAATATTATAATAATAACACGAGTACTTCTAACATTTATAATTTAAACAATGGTTTTCGTCTGCTATCAAATAGTTACATTATTGTTTTACAGGTTATGCAGCAAGACACAACACAAAACCACCCTTCAGTGTCAAGAAAATGGAAGGTTTATTAAAGGAAGCATGTGCCCAAGTTACACAGGAAGATTGGAGTAAAGTAGTACAAAAAACAAAGAAAATAATAATGGACGACTTCGAAAGAGACGTACACTTTGATAATGTAATGGACAATCAACTGGTCATTAATTTAAATGACGATGATGACGAAGACGACGATACTAGTACTAGTAGTGAATAAAAAAATATCCTAAACATTTCTTTTATTTAATTATAACAATTGATTTCTTAAAATTCGGATATTATAGTAATCGATCTCTTAAAGTTCGGATATTATAGTAATCGATTTTTTCATCCCATCCCTATCATTCAATTGTCAGAACTGTCAAACGGTACTTCTTAGATTTGACGGACTGTAGGGAACTTTCGTCTAAGCAATGATTGAAATGTGGGAAATGTTAATTAAATGTGGCAACACTTGTAGTACTAGGTACTTGTAGAGTAGACTAAGGAAGACTCTAAAAAGCGCGCGCTTCAAATACCTCTTTCATAATGTTTTTAATTGTTATCATTCTATTAAACTAAAAACTATTCAGTCTAGCTATTAATAGAATTTCATTTTAGAATAGCTTAATTCTAAAATGAAATTCTATTATAAACTAATATTATAAATGCGCAAGTGAGTTTGTTTGTTTTTTATGCTTTAACCGCTGAACTGATTTAGAGAAAATTTGGTATGGAGATAGTTTGGATCCCGGGGAATCTTTTTCGCGATAACAGATTACTTTGCCAAAAATATAAAAATAAAGTATTTCATTGTCCCTAGTTACATAGCACTTCTTAGAATTGTTTTGTTATTATGTAATTGATTCATGATTTGTTTTGGATTTAGACGATATAGAATAAATATTACCTGCCTACTCAATTATTTATTGACTGATTTCAAAGTCACTGTGTATTAATAGACGTTTAATCATAAATCATAAATCATAAATCATAAATCATAAATCATTTATTCTTTGCAAATATGGGTGTTAGTAATAACATAGATGTTTCTTTATAATAGTCATAGATCTCCATATTCTACCGTCACATGGGCATGCAAATTTTATTCAATTGAAGACACATAGTATTAATTTTATTACATTATGAAATCTTATTTATGTATTTTAATGTCAAGTTTTACAGTTGGAATTAGAGTGATGAAATAAATTATAAATGTCAGTTTAGTCATATTAATAAATAAAATTATTTAATAACAATAAGAATGTAACAAAAAAAAAAAAAATATATTAACAATAAAATAAAATGTCGTGTTACTATATTAGAGCAGTTTGTCATTCAGGAACTCATCAATTGTATAATAGCATTTTTGCAAAAGCAGTTTTCTTAGTGCACTTTTAAACCTCAGGGTAGTCATATTTTTAATATAAAAGTCATTATACATCCTATTAAATACTAATAACCGATGTACTTAATCCCCAGTCACTCCGCACAACAGTAAACATGAATATCAAAGGTCTGGAAGACTTCAAACTAGTGATGGCCTGCATCGGTCTCGTCCAGCAGCTCGTCATTACCGCTGAAGTCAAGTATCGGAACATGGAACAAATATTCTTTATGCTTAGGCAGCATGGCATTGAGGTATGCCTATACTTCTACCACAGAATATCTCTAGTACAGAAGACAAGCCGCTTAAACGCTGTTGTCGCACGCATACACATCACACACACAGATCGAAATATCTTCGATGTTAAGTAACGTTACCGCTATCGATTCCATCTACGAATCGATAGTGGTAACGTTACTTAACATTTGCCCGTTTTTTAAAAATGTCTTACCCTTCCGAGAGTGAGGGAATAGAGTACGCACGTCTGCGCATAACCGCCATCAGTTAGGAGATCATTATTTTACAAATGGTGGAATGGAGGCACGGCGTGCGAACAAACTTGCACCAATGTGGGCTGAGTACATGTGTGTGAAGTGTCTATGTGTGCGCACAATCTCAACCTGCGCAGTCTCTGTTGTAATTCGACCGAAATTGATCGAGATATGTGTACATGCTTACGACGGGGGGGGGGGGGGGGAGGGGGGGAGGCATTTAGTTTCCCCCAACACCAGCCAAGTGTGAGTTGCACTCACGACGACGGGGAGGGGGGCCCAAAAAGATTTGTTCTGTGAGGGTGGGCCATAGAGACAAATTGTCAAAAAAATTCAATACAATACAAGAATTTCAAGATGAAAAACCTCTAGATCCGCCTATGTAATATCTATCTAATATGTGGTTGCGGTTTGCATCTCAGACTTGTACCACAGAATACCGTAGAGACAATCTCTGTGGGAAACTCTCTTCACACACACATAGACAATAAATATGTATATCCAAAACTCGCCGAAACCACGTCACATAATTTATGGACTCCCCCTTACTGTGAAGCTCGCGTTCTGTACACTCGATATTCTCTCGGTCTAGTGCGAGTTTGTTTAACGTTAACGCGATCGACACGTTTAAGACGTTTGGCGCTCCGATTGGTCCGCTCCAAGTTCTTAACTAATCAGAGAGACAAACGCGGTAAACGTTTAGTTCGCGCTAACGTAAAAGCGACTCGCATTCTAGGCACTGTGCTTGTACCTATAATAATACAGGCAATAGAGGATTTTTGTCTTGCACTAAATAGGGTATTTGACTAAGATCAAATCAGTGAATTTTTCAGGAACATCAAAAACAACTCGCTCCGTAAAAGTTTATGAAATACTAGCGTATGACGTCACGCGGAAATGGCGCCATTTTGCGAAAAACTGTCTCTTTAACCGTGCACTTGAGGCCAAAAATATGACCTGTATTGTTATTCTTTTTTTTTTTGTTAACTGAATTATTTTTGAAATGAACGCGTTATATTCAAAAATTATTAATTTTTAAGTATTTTGTGCATTTATATTCAGGACGTCGCACTCAACCTGTCTATAACAAAAAGTAACCCCTACTATTTAGTGCATTATGAAGAAGAAAAAAAACCTCTATTGCTTGTACTTTATGGACCTGGTTTAGATCCCTTGTGCAACAGGTCGCTACTTAATATTGAAAAAAAAAAAAAAACACCTTTGTCACATAGATTGATGACGAAGACTTCGTATTCGTAAAAGGTCTTCAAACTTCCTGGGGTAACTTGCAACAAACGTGTATGTTCCGCGGAACAGCATTAGAGGAAACCAAAGATAAGTTCTCTAAACTGAACGTGGTCGAAATAGCTAACTTCTTGATGGAGCTCGACGCTTTTGTGGAGAAGTTTGATGCTGAGGGGCCTGCGACCGTTGGAGAAGATATGGATAGAGGCATAACTCTTATGGAGGTAATAATAGTCAAGTCAATACATATTTATGAAAATAAATGACGTATGTTAGTTGTAAAATTCCTTAGTCGCATGAATATTTTTTTATGGTAAATACCTTTTATTGTCCAACGTTTCGACCGGCCGTGGTCACGGGTAGACTATCACCACGGCCGTTGCAATACTGAAATAATAATATAGGTATATATAATTTGATAATGTGTACAAATCGAGACGGTTTATTAACGTCTGTTAATTGATTGTGATTAGTTAGACGATGAAAGATGCCCTTCCTAGAAAGGCCCCTGTCCCACCAACAATGGCGATCAGTGAGAAGCGAGTGGCGATTTTATCGCTTAAGAAACGTACAATAAATGTATATTGTAGATGCCGTCCGTGTAAACCAAAGAGATGTAATATAGAGCAAATACTCGCCGGCTGTATAAATGGTCAATGATCAATTAATTATTCATGATACATCTGTATCTCTTTTGTTTACACGGGATGTACGTTTCTTGTGCAATAAAATCGCTACTCGCTTGTTGGTGACGAGCAGTTTCCCAAGCGGCAAGTCGTGAAACATAAACAGTTAAACAATTTCTTTAATCGACCCATAAGGTAACAAAATAAAGGAACATATGTCTTAGGTACATCAGTCCACAAACGGCCACCGGGCAAATTTAATCATCACCAAATACTTGATTACTGTAAAGTAAATAAAACAATATGCTATGTAATATAACCATTTCATCATATACAGTAGAACCTCGATTATCCGAACCCCTTAATTACCCGAGAGCTGACTTAGTTTATCCGAACGTTGGCGTGAATTTGTTGCTCACTGCCGCTGCGCATAGGTAGGTATCGAGTGTGTTAAAACGCGTTGTTTCATCGAACGTTGTTAAGGTGGCCACCGACGATACATCCATTTAGCAGCCTTCCGAATGGACGCATTCCGAATGGCATGTTCGCAAAATTATGGCACCATTGACTACCTATACATCCATTCGGACGTACGTCTTCCATTTGGACTTACGCAAAAATGTTATACTAGAGACTACAGTCATCACTATAAATTTGTTTCCGAAGAATGAAAGAGAACCTAACTTTCTTGATTTGCCTACTCACTGACAATAAGGATGCTTTACAAATGGCGTGGCGTGATTTGACGTCCATTTGGACTGGATGAACGTCAGTTTGGAATTCCAAACCAAACGACGTCCATTCAAACGGATTACGTTTTTGACATTCACGATAAGTTTTTGACAGTGCTTTTGGATTGATGGATACATCATCAGAGGGGCTCCTTAGTCCGCTTACAGTTCCGCGTATGTACAGTTTTTACATACTGTACAGTTTTTATGTAAAAAGATGTTGCTCGTCCTAAAAACCAACAATTCGATTATCCGAACTAGTCTCTGTCCCAATTAGATCAGATAGTCAAGGTTCTACTTAACGTATATATGCCATTGTAATAATAAGAAATCAAAAACTAAAATTATCATTCTTGTTATCAAATTAACTACAAATACATTTTAGGAATTCGGAAAATATTTCGACGAGCTCGAAGGTAGGAAGAAAGTCCTCCAAGCAGCGGAACAGCTCTTCGACAATCCTCTCGCAGACTTCTCGAACTTTGACCGCGCTAAGACAGATTACGCCGCAATGGAACTAGTCTACAAGATATACAAGTCACAGAAGAATGCAAGACAGTTGTGGGCTAAGACACTGTGGGTTAACTTGAATCCTCAAGCTCTTGTTGATGGAATTGAACAGTTCTTCAAAGAATTCAGGTAAGCTATAAAACATACATGTTTACAAGATATACAAGGCACTGAAGAATGCAAGACAGTTGTAGGCCAAGGGTTAACTTGAATCCTCAAGCTCTTGTTGATGGAATTGAACAGTTCTTCAAAGAATTCAGGTAAGCTATAAAACATACATGTTTACAAGATATACAAGGCACTGAAGAATGCAAGACAGTTGTAGGCCAAGGGTTAACTTTAATACTCAAGCTTCTTCAAAGATGGGATTAAACAGTTTTGTTGATCTAGTGGTTATTGACCCTGACTGCTAAGCCGGAGGTCGTGGGTTCCATCCCCACCCCGGATCAAAGTTTGTGTGACGAGCACGATGGCTTATTCTGTGTCTGGATGTTATTTATCTATAATATGTATGTATTTAGAAATATATAAGTATGTTTATCCGTTGTCTGGTTGCCATAGTACAAGCTCTGCTTAGTTTAGGATCAGATGTCGTTGTGAGTTCTGTTCCAAGATATTATTGTTATAATTCTGGTAAGCAATGGAACAAGTTTATAAGATACTAGCTTCCGCCCGCGGCTTCGCTGCCATTTCACCTCTTTAAAGATTTGCTTTAGGCTTTGTAGTGAATGGTGTTTTATCCACGAACCACTTGGGAACAATTAAGAACAAAATTTGATAAAATTTGGTACCTACAATGCTAATTTAAAATCACTCGGAAGTAACCAGGGAAAACATTGTTTGTATTATAATATTTTTTTAGGCAGTTCTTGCCAATTACTACTTGTATTATTTATAATAAAATAATTGTATTTTTGAAAGATAGAAAAATTTGAAGTCCAGTTCGATTCCTGGGTCTAGACTTCAAAATGTTTTATCTTTAAAAATGCAATTATTGTTTGTATGTATGTAATGGGTAATACTTTTTTTTACTAATGTTTAAAGTATAACATAGGCCATTTTAGGTTTCACCACGCTATGATTAGTAAGAGTGAAACAGGAATAATAGAGGAACGCTGGGTGGCTACGATACGATACTGTGGCCTAAAAATAAATTATAGGCATATAATAATACTACAGTCCGTCAAATCTAAGAAGTACCGTTTGACAGTTCTGACAATTGAATGATAGGGATGGGATGAAAAAATCGATTACTATAATATCCGAACTTTAAGAGATCGATTACTATAATATCCGAATTTTAAGAAATCAATTGTTATAATTAAATAAAAGAAATGTTTAGGATATTTTTTTATTCACTACTAGTACTAGTATCGTCGTCTTCGTCATCATCGTCATTTAAATTAATGACCAGTTGATTGTCCATTACATTATCAAAGTGTACGTCTCTTTCGAAGTCGTCCATTATTATTTTCTTTGTTTTTTGTACTACTTTACTCCAATCTTCCTGTGTAACTTGGGCACATGCTTCCTTTAATAAACCTTCCATTTTCTTGACACATAAGGGTGGTTTTGTGTTGTGTCTTGCTGCATAACCTGTAAAACAATAATGTAACTATTTGATAGCAGACGAAAACCATTGTTTAAATTATAAATGTTAGAAGTAGTCGTGTTATTATTATAATATTATAAAATATTACCTTTAACTTGGGCCCAAATCAGTTCAATGGCATTATATTGGCAATGGTACGGAGGAAGTCGTATGACTTTGTGCCCGTGCTCTTCGGCCAATTGGTCAATTACATATGTCGGTTTTGGTGGTTTATGCAATTTCACTAACTGTAATAATTCAGCTTTTAATAGTGACATGTCGGCATCCACTCCTTTTCTTTGCAGCCATGCCACCAAATCTGCTTTCTTATTGGCTGACGTAGGTGCTTTATCAATTTGCACAGAGTGGTATGGGGCATTATCCATTATAATTGTGCTGTTAGGAGGGATATTCTGTAATAAATTTAAGAACCACTCTCGGAACCTTACTGCGTCCATTTCTTCATGATACTCTTTAGTGCTTTTGGATTGGAAAGCTAATAAAGAGTTTTCCACGAAGCCTGTAGACGCTGACCCAGCATGGCATATTATGAGGCGTCCACCTTTTCCTATCGGCACCTTCGAGCACGAAGCTTCAGAATCATCAGTCCATGTTTTCGGCACAGAATGGTTGGAATTTAGCCAGGTTTCGTCCAAAAATATTACATTATCCCAGTTTATAATTTGTTTAACTTCGCGCAGGAATGTTAGTCGCTGCATAATTATGTCATGTCGCTCCATAACAATATTTCGTTTGTCAACTTTTTTGTATCTGAAGCCAATTCCTGTTATTACCGTTCTCAACGACTCTATGCTTCCCTTATACAGCCCGGCATCTTTTAAAGTTGCACATAACTTTGCCAATGTTGGAAATTCGCCTCTTGTAAAATACCCGTATATATGGTTTCTAATAGCATGACTATCGAATTCATCGATGCCTGTCACAGGTTTATTTCTTTTTCGTTTTTTCGGTGTGTGAAGTACGTTACTGTCACTCCCCGAAGGCCCATATTTTTCACTTAATATTTTGCCAACGGTGCGGCTACCAATACCGAGAGCTTCACCGACGCGATCCCGAACTTGTGTAACTGGCAGTAGAAGTCCACCATTTTGAGATTCACGCTCAAAATACTCGTGTAATTTCACCACCAATTCACGAGCCTGGCTGTTCAAAGTACGTCCTCTTTTCGACATTATTAATAAACACTTGCTTAGTTCGGAGTCCAGTATAAATATTGCCAAGGTAAACGGATAAAGAATGATCAGTCCAGAAAAGTAATAGCCAAGTCACAAATTGTAAAACACAAACGAGAAAGCAAGTACGCGCACAGACAGCTTCCAAGATGGCGAGAGACTGCTGACGCCGAACCGACCGAGCGGACCGCGTGCGCTTGTAGTTGGCAGTGTTGCCAGAAAAAAAAAATTGTAGAGACTTGGACACCTGCGATTTTGCCTATTGACCTAAAAATAATTAAATTAATTTATTTTAGGGTATCTGTGTATTCAGTGCATTATGCGGTCGCGCAGTAACGTCGTTAATTTATAACATCAGGCAACAACATTTTTGTGAATGGGTTCTACATACCTTATTTTTATTAGTTTTAGACGTAGAAATAAGACTTAGAAGAAAAAATTGTAATTGTAAAATCAATGGATGTGCTTGTTAAAAATTTGTTTATTTCTCTGTAATATGCAAACCCATACTATCATACACAAAAATAAATGTAAAAAACACTATCCCTGACTCCATTTACTATTTCGACAGCGTTAGCGCGAGAAACCCCGACTTATTTGGGCGCGAAAATCAAAAATCGACAAATCGCTTTCGACAACTTTTTAAAGAAGCAAATATATTTGATTTATAAATACGTATTTTTGGTGAATGGGTTTTATCTCATATTTTACGATTACATAACTATTTAGTTATGTAATCGTAATATGTGAGATAAATCCCATTCACATGAAAAAATATTTGTTTGGTTGTCAAGTGTAATTTGTAAATAATACATTCGATTTTTCGTATATGTAAACGATTTTTTTGCATACAAGTGTATCCGAAGAGTCGCAACACTACGTGCAGTGACCTAACTACGTAACTTTGTAATGAGGTCAAGAATATAACTATTAGAAATTATTTACTGTGTAAATATGTGTTATTTTGCTTTGTTTGAAAGTTTTCAATTACATTTAGATATTAAGAATTGTACATTTTTAGATACAATAATGAAATCTTTCTAAACTCATGGTTTTATGAAAAAGGTTATCGAAACTGAATAATGTACGTATGAACAAAGTTGTTTCGGTTTGAAAAATATGAAACGTCAAACGGTACCTCTTAGATTTGATGGACTGTAGTACCTGGATGACCGAGCTTTGCTCGGTAGTTTTAGGGTTCCATAGCCAAAATGGCAAAAACGGAACGCTTAAAGTATAATAGTCTGATCGTCCGTCCGTATGTCACAGGCATTTTACTCAATGACTACACAATGAATACATTGATGAAATTTGGTGAAAAGGCGTCTTGTAGTAGCCGCTACTTAGTTTGATAGCTAAATAATAAAAATAAATATTTTTAGGCATTCCATACATTTAACAAAAGCTGAAAAAAAAACAGCAAAAATCACTGTGTGGCATCGATCGACAGGCCTTTAAAAAACATGTAAGCTTTCAAATAAACTTTTTTGATTGAGTGAATATTATTGGAAATAATTGCCCCGAAAGTTACATAAATTGTGTCCCCTTATCTTTTGAACTGTGTGACCAAAAAATAATAGAAATTTTATAGGCATTTTTCAATCACTTTATAAAAAATGCAATAATTGTATTAAAAATCATAAAGGTAGCGCTTAATAAATATACTTTAAACTAAAATAATTATTTTCGACATTATCGGACATACAAGAAAAGGGCGTAAGTGCCATGAACATAACGCTCTTCAGCTGGTGCAAATATTCAAATCGGATTATTTACGTCAACGGCTGCGGAACCCTACACTGAGCATGGTTCGACATGCTCTAGTCCTTTTTTTTGGTTAATCGTGTATTTTGGAAATCATATTTAGACACGCATTACATACTTATGAGATATGAATAATATTTTTCGATCTTATCGACATAATAATAAAAAAATATGAAATAATTAACCGTAATAAATCACAAATCGAAACGCAAACAATTAAATAAAAAAACCGGGCAAATGCATGTCGGGCACAATGCACCTGGATAATGTAGCTTAAGAAGTGGGGTTTCTATTGTTTTTGTTTTAATATCTACTTAATAATATTTTTCAATGGAATTTGTACGAAAAATTTGTTACTTCTCATTTGGTCACCTGTTACTTCTCATTTGGTCACCTGTTACTTGTAAACTTGCAAAACCTACTTAGCTGTGATAGTTTTCCTTTTAATTTGACTATATATACTTCTACCGTGATTTTTTTCACATACCCAACATCAACTATTTAGCTGGCAGAGAGGGGGAGGGGTGGACACTTGTCTATAACAAAAATTTGCACTTTAAAGATCTAAAAACCGTCTTACCAACCCCTAAACGTTTTTTAAAGGCCTATCTAATGATGACAAAAAAAATCACGATGGGGTAGATGAGAAAAAAAAATCACACCCTCACTTTACTTATATGGGAGGTACCCTAAAAAAAAGGTTTTTAAGATTTTACTCTTTCACTTTGTCGGCGTAAGTAATATGTGTATCCATGCTAAATTACAGCCTCCTAGTACTAACAGTCTCTGAACAAAAGTGCGGACGGACGGACGGACGGACACGGCAAAACTATAAGGGTTCCGTTATGCCATTTTGGCTACGGAACCCTGAAAAAACGGACGAAAGCATGTCGGACCATGCTCAATGTAGAGTTTCGGAGTCGTAGCCGTATGAAAAAATCCGATTTGCCACTTACGCCCTTTTGTTGAGAAACGCAGTTTTTAGGCAATAACTAATTACGGTAAATCATAAATAAGTTTTGTTTAAAGTATTTGTTATGCGCTACCTTTTTGTTTTTTTTCGTATTTTTTGACACGGTTCAATCGATAAGGGGCTGGGGGAGGACACCATTTTTGCAATTTCCTTTCAATGTGTAATAAAAGTTTATTAGAAACCCATGTTTTTAAAAGACCTGTCGAATGATATGCCACACGCTAAAGTTTGCTAAAAAAAATGTTACAGCTTCTGTTACATGTATGGAATGCCCCCCCTAAAAATATTAATGTTTATTATTTAGCTAAATATAAACAATAATATTAGCGGCTACTACAAGACACCTTCACCAAATTTAATCGACAGACAGACAGACAGACAGACAGACAGACAGAGACGGACATGACGAAATTATAAGGATTCCGTTTTTGCCATTTTGGCTACGGAACCCTAAAAAGGGAAAAAAAATAATCATCTGGACTCAACCCGGGGTCTTCTGGTTTCGGGACCGCCCGATATGCCATGAACATACGCTCTTCTGCTGGTGCAATTATTCAAATCGGATTTTTTCGTACGGCAACCGTTGCGGAACCTTACACTGATCTTTTTTTGGTAAATCGTGTTTTTTTGGAAATTATATTTAGAGTAGATTATAAGGGAGGGGGGGGGCTCCCTTATAATCTACTTAAGATGGATTTCCGCCATGTAACGCCTGATTCAATCGGTTATAATTATATTTAGATTATCAAATGACATACTGATGAAATTTGAATAATATTTTTCGATCTTACCGACATAATAATAAAATAAAAAAGGGAAAAAAATATCATAAAATAAAAAAGCATATATTTGATTCGGATTCGAACCGGGGTCATCTGCTTTGTGGATCGCCCGTTTCCCACCTAAGCTAATAAAACAATGAAAATCGCCGCGAAATTTACCTTCGTATTCTAATGATATTGTAGCAGTTTTTCATTGCCTGAAAATACAGATAGAACGACGTTTTTTAAAAATGAAACCTAGCTAGATCGATTTTTCGCCCCCGAAACCCCCTTCATACTAAATTTTAAGAAAATCGCTGGAGCCGTTGCCGAGATTCAGATTATATATAAATAAATATATATACAAGAATTGCTCGTTTAAAGATATAAGATATAGGTATTTGTGTGGCGGCATATTTCTCCCCCGCAGCACACGCAACGGAAGGTCTCAAAAGGAATCTTTTTTCAACGGTTTTACAAAAAAAAAACAATGCTGCTCCGCTCCTATTGATCATTGCGTGATGTTATATAGCCGTTAACTTTCCCCGATAAATGGGCTATCCAACACATTTTTTTTTTTTCAATTCGAACCAGTAGCTCCAGAGATAACCGCGTTCAAACAAACAAACTCTTTCGCTTTATAATAAAAGGATAGATATATTTTTTCTTCTTTTATCTTCCACATCCAATTCATCCTAACGACCTTCTTGATGTCGATCCTCGACGTTTACCGAGTCGTAATCTCCATTCTAGAATTTCTTTACCCCAGCGGCCACCGGTCCTTGGGCTGATAAGACATTTGTCGATGTCACAGCTTTTTCAGAGTTATTTTACCGATAGCAAAGGGGAAATATCTGATTATTTGATTCTTTTCTCAGAAAATTGCCCAAAGCAGTACGTCAAACTATCTCTGGTATGATGCTGGACACAAAGATGAAGCAATTCAAGAACGTGGTCCCGCTCATGGTATCGCTAAAGAACGAGGCCATGAGAATGCGACATTGGAAGGAACTTATGGCGAAAACTGGTGAGTAAATAACTGATAGATAACTAACTATGTACCTGATCACACAATACACGTAGTACATTTTTTTTTTTTTTGCACAAGTATATTATGTTCCCGAACAATTTAACGTTTAGGAATTGATTGTCATCAAAACATAATATACTAAAAGCAAATGATTTGACGACCGGCAGTTATGAGGTTCATTTCGTGGTATTTCGTAACTAGTTCACGTTTTTTGAACATATACATATATTATTTGACTTGACAGTCGTCTAAGGATTGTTTAAAACATAAACGGATCGGCAGTATTTGTTCAAGAACAAAGCCGACCCGAGGCAGTTAATACACATGTTGTAGTAACTGTTTAAGGTCAGCTTAGTTGCAGTTCATTCGACAGTAGGTACTTCTACTGTCGAATGAACTACAACGAAGTAACTCTTCTCCATTTTACCCCCAGGCTATGCTGATTATTTCCGGCATGCCCCTTTTATAGCAAGCCAATACCTTATATATTGTCCGCTGATGTTAATTGTTAGTCTTGTCTCTCTGTGTAAAGACAGTATCTAGTTGTAATTGTTATGTTACATAGGGGTCCATAGTTGGTTTTGAGAGTTCTTTTGTCATGTTGTTTTGTTTGTTCGTCTATAGGTCAGGACTTCGATATGTCTCCGGATCGGTTCACGTTAGAGAACATGTTCGCTATGGAGTTGCATAAATACCAGGACATCGCCGAGGCTATCGTCAACTTCGCTATCAAAGTAAGCATTTAATCATACATTGAGCTGAACTGTTTTCGTTTCTACGTCTTATTTCCTCAAGCAGTTTGATGAATTTTGGTGTAGATATAGATGAAAGGACATAGGCTATTTTATAGTTCTTATTTTATAAAGCCCGATTTTAGAATAGAGAAATAACCTACCGTCAGTCAGGTTGGCTGTTGGCGCCGAGACAGTTTTTTTTTAACAAACTATTAATTTCCCAAAACTGATTGCTAAAACTTCAAAATTACTAATAATATATAATAATAATTCAAAATGAGTTTTTTCTTCGTCAGTCATGCAAAATCTTGTAACCTCATAGTCATGCGTTAAAGTTAAGTTAAAGTTATATTCATCAACCGTGCTCGATCTGCGTGTACTATCGAGTGTGTTAGAAAAGGTAGCTATATCTATATCTCAAGTGCGTGATATGAAATTTTGTATAACTGGTAAACAATATTATCAGAATCACAGGACATAATTTTATAAGAATTATACTAACTGACTAATATCAGTTGTATTGAACTCTGTAACAGTTGCTGGCAGTAGCTTATGAAAGTCTTGCACGCCAAATGCTAATGAATCCTGACTCTCGGAAGGATACTCCACTAATGTGACCTAATAAAAAAAACAGCCTTTATACAATGATTTATATCGTACTAAACGACACTCAAGCTAGTAAAACATAAAAAAAGGAGCAAGCCTTACCAGTAGTCGCCTAAAATGGGAAGCGCGCGCTATTTTATTTGACCAATGAGGTTAGTCAAATCACGTAGCGCGCGCTTCCCCGATTTCTTGTTACACACCGTCGTTGTTTACAAAATAACTGCTAAAGAAACCGATAGGAAAGATTTTCCTGTAATTATTACAGGAGCTGGCCATAGAACGCGGTGTAAAGGACATCCAAGATACATGGGCGAACGTAAACTTCAGTGTGTCTCGTCACTTTAACCGCGGGGAAGACCGTGGTTACACGCTTAATCCTTGCGACGAGATCTCGGTCAAATTGGACGATGATTCTATGACGTTGCAGAGCATGGCGGCTTCACAGTAAGAGGCCCAGCTGACTACAAACTTTTTAATCGGTTGATAGTTTGATCTGGTTGGGTTTTATACCAAACTAGCGGGCCCTTGCCCACTTAGCCTACGACACTCTCAAATAACGCGGCTTTATATTGGTAAAAGAATTTTCAAAATCGGTTCAGTGGATTTCAGTAAGATAGAGGTAGATTTAGTAGAACCTCACAAACTTTACATCTTTATAATATTAAGTGGGTATACTGTGTAATGTGCGCACTTAGTATCAACATACTCATACGGATTAACAGCCCGACTAAACTATAGGCCGAAAAAAAGTTTGTATACTGCGGAGGATATAACTATATCTATATATCTTACTTGCTTTTTCTTGCGGCTTCACTTTTCGCGTTAAGTTTGATTTTGATTTAGTTTCCGCCCTCAGTTTGGCAAAAAAAAGGACATTTAGGTTTTTAGCAACTTTTCCAATTTTCCTCTTCTTATGAACCTTCTCCGAACGTCTACCTATATAAAAAAAAATGTGGGGAAGACCACGGTTATGCGCTCAGAGCAGATGCGACGAAATCTTGGTCAAGTTGGATGATGGTTCGATGACGCAGAACATGGCGGCTTCACTATAACTTATTTATTTTATAAGCTACTCGTTTAGTTTCCTGCGGCTTCATCCCCTTTTACTTTGATTTTCATTTAGTTTCATTCCATTAGTTTGGAAATAAAAAGAAAGCTAAGCAACGCGAATATTGTCATCAATGTTTTCTTATGACGTTATCACGTAAAAATATCGGATAACCATTTTTTTTTTCATTCTTGAATTGCTCTAGCAGTTCTCAAGTCTCGTTATTTTATGTAACTAACGAGTCTTAAGATGAGATGCATGGATCGTAAAATTTTCGCGATTTGTACATTTTTATAGATCTCATCACTTAGATATTTATACCTTTATAATACCTTTGATTTTATTCCCTCGACGTTTCTACCATAATTGAACTATAGGCGTATAATCACGAAATATAGGCGAATATAAACTGCAAGTGTTGCTTTGTGAGCGAGGGAGGCGCGCCGCAAACTAAAAAGCGTCGCCTATGTTATAATTGAAACCATTAAAACTTTAGGCAATTCATAGATTGATGTTCTCCGTCATCGATTTAGATACCTTTGCTGATATTCGAACGTACTTAGCGAGTTCTTACAACAAAACTATGATTACTTTATTTCTATTGGATTCAATGTGTATCTGTTTTTAGGTTTATCGGTCCATTCTTAGCTGTTGTTCACAAATGGGAGAAGACTCTATCTCTAATGTCGGAAGTAATAGAAGAATGGATGGCGACCCAACGCAAGTGGCTCTATTTGGAAGGGATCTTCGTTGGAGGTGACATTCGTATTCAGTTGCCCGAAGAGGCTAAGAAGTTTGACGATATTGATAAGGCGTTTAGAAAGGTGAGTTTGTTAATGTCGTTACTGTCCTGTTGGTCTAGTGGTTAGTGATACTGACTTCTAAGCCAGAGAGAAAACTTTGTGTGATGAGTATGATCGTTTATTCTGTGTCTGAGTGTACATTATATATGATAAGTTGTATTTAGAAATATATAATTATGTTTATCAGTTGTCTGGTTTCCATAGTACATAGGTTGTCTGGTTACCGTATTACAGGATCTGCTTAGTTTGATATGAGATGGCGTTGTGTGAGTTGTCCCAAGATATTAATATTTTACAGCCGTGTGAACAGATGTTAGAGCGATATCTATCAGGCGATTTGTAAGTACGTTCACTGCAGAACATACCGCGGATGCACATCATTTACTCTTGTTTTTTTTTGTAATACGTCAACTAGGATTACGGTCCCACATTACTAGCAATCCTGTTAACCCCTCCAACTAAGCTAAATGTTTGCGCATTGACTGATATTAAGCAGGAAACCCACCATTCAGTCTTGATTGAAGTATCACAAATAATTCCCTACAAATTTCTAAATGGGCTCAGCAGTTTAAGCGTGAAAACGTATGTGACAGACAGTTAACTCGCATTTTATAATATTAGTTTGGATAGCTAAAAAAAATATATATAACTAACTATCAACAACGAACGGACGCTAATGTTTATAATTGTTGTTTCGTTTGGGTAGATCATGTTGGATACAGCAAAGAGGTTGAACGCGGTCGACTGCTGCACACTGGGCAACCGTTTAGAGGAGTTCGTCAACTTGGGGCTTGGGCTGCAGAAGTAAGACTCACATATTTTTCTTTATTTATACGAAAGCTACTATACTACTATATATATATATACTAGCTTTCGTCCGCGGCTCCGCACGCGTGGATGTTGGTTATCGCGATAAAAACTATTCTATGTCCTTCCCCGGAACTCAAACTATCTCTATACCAAATTTTATCTAAATCGGTTCAGCTGTTTGAGCGTGAAAGCGCAACAGACAGAGTTGCGTGTATATGCCACTCAACTCCTCCTAAACGGCTGGACCGATTTTGATGTTTTTTTTTGTGTGTGTTCCAGTGGATTCTAGAATGGTTTAGATTTACAATTGAACCCAATTCACAAAAATAAAGAGGCGGTAAGAAGTTCGCCGGGACAGCTAGTTTATATGTAGAATGCCTTTGCTTTTCATTCAATTTTTTCAAGATGTAACAGAAGGCTGATAGTTAAAATATTTTTGTTAACGTATTATAAATAATATTTGTGTCTTTAATCAATTGATATCAAAAAAAAAGAGACTACAAAGTTCTTATGAGGAAATGAAATGAAAGAGAATCTTCTACCTCACTATAAATTATATATTATTGTGTTTGTTCTGTTGTTATTGACCCTAACTGCTAAGCCAGAGATCGTGGCGTCGATTTCCACCCAGGATAAATCTGTCTATATATAAATAGTAAATACTTTCATCATCTGGTTGCCACAGTACAGGCTTTGTTTAGTTTGGCATGAGATGACCGTATGTGAGTAGTCTCAGGAAAAAAGCTTATTTTTCACATTGCCATCATTGTATTACAGATGTCAAAAATCATTAAACGACTATTTGGATTCAAAGAGGCGAATATTTCCTCGGTTCTTCTTCATTTCCACCGATGAGCTGCTCTCCATTCTCGGTAGCAGCGAGTGCTCCTGTGTACAGGAACATATGATCAAAGTAAGTACCTACTTACTAGGAAAGATGTTGCAGGGGAGTAGATTGCCTGTATCAAAATTAGTTGGGTCGCTTAGTGTCCAAAGACCCAAGTATGAGTCGCTGCCACAAATTTGCGATTGACTTTTCAGTGTGTTGCTGGTAGGGGAGAAGGGTATCAATGATAAGGTGGTAGCTACGCCCCTGAGATGTTGCGATCTCCTTACACATATTAGTACGGGATCCCTAGAACAAATTTTAAAATGATACATATCAAGCTGAAATTGCCATGGTAGCTTTGTTTTGACGAGACACCCAACTTTATGTATACGACAACTTTAAATATCGGTACGTTAGTGAAAAAAACAAGGGTTAATTATGACAAACTTAACTTTGCCGTTGGAAAACTATTATCCCCATACATCAACATAGACAGCGATTCATTTACCAACCGCAAATCGATTTGTAATAAAAAAATATGTTTTGTGATGCAACGATGATGGCTTTTACTTCAAGCTACATGGCACTTAGCACAAGTAAAAGCCATAATCGTTGCAGTATAAAAGTCATTTTTAATAACAATTTTATTAGCGGTTGGTAAACTAAGTGCAGCATAAGTTGATAATAGTTTATGGGATAATAGTTTTCCAACTGTAAAGTTAAGTTTGTCATATTTAACACATGTTTTTTCACTAACGTAACACTCTATAGAAATGTCGTGTACATAAAGTTGGGCGTCTCGTCAAAACGAAGCTACCATGGCAATTCCAGCTTGATATGTATCATTTAAAGATTTGTTTAAGGGAACCCGTACTATATCTATAAAAGTTCTGCGTGCTAAGCCTGTGAGTAACATTCAGATCTGTTCAGCCGTTTTGACGTGATCGAATAACAAACATCCATCTATCCAAACTTTCGCATTTATAACATTAGTATAGATGTTTACTTAAACATCTGATAATATGATTAAATATCAAAATCAAAATATTTTCTCTTTCAGATGTTCGATAACATAAAAGCTTTGGAATTGTATGTCGATCACACCAATCGTCCGGTCGCAGCTAAAATGATATCAGCCGAGTCTGAGGTAACTATTATATTGAGTTCCATTATTTATTTTGATCACTTATTATTTTGCAGTTTCACTTTTTTTGTTTTGTTCTTTGTTTTTTTAAAGATAACTAGCAATGTGGAATTGTGGGTCCCATATTACTAGCAATCCTGTTAACCCTTCTAGCTAAGCTCAATGGCTTGTGTTAGGAGTGGGTTCACGTCTGTAGTATAATGGGTAGGATTCGAACCCACGACCTCACGATTGCGAGTTCGATGCCATTAAGCAACCGCCGCTTAAAACTTTATTTCCAATCTTTTTTTTAACTTTATATCTACTATAAAACAAAAACCCAACTTCTTATATTAATTTTAGAAACCTCTCAAAAGACCTCAGATACCGCTCAAAATAAAATCCATCAAGCCATTTAGGCTTCAGAGCGTGCCAAATAAATATACATACACTCGAAAAACATAAACCTCCTTCTTCCGCTGTCTGGTAATAAGGGGGTAAGAGTAAAAACTCATAAACCCTTTATTTATAGAAATTTAATAACTTGTAAATGTAAAATCTTTTTTAACTCTATCTTGAAATATAAAGGCAATACTTTTCTTTTATTCTAATTTGAAATATAAAGGCTAGTTAAAATCCTATTAGAAACTTATAAACATTTTTTTTTCTACTAGATACCTAGCAATGTAGGTCGTACATTACCAGCAAACTTCTTAAGCCCAGCTAAATGGCATGTATTAGGAACGGTACGTCTGTAGTATAAAGCTGAGCTGAGCTGTGTGTTGCTTTAAGTCGCTCTCGCTTGCGAGACCGATGCCGTAACTTCTAAAACTAATGTTAAATATTTGGTAACAGATACTAGATTTCCGCAACGTAGTATACACGGAAGGTCGCGTAGAAGACTGGATGAACCTCGTGCTCAATGAGATGCGCGCCTCTAACAGATTCCAGACTAAGAAGGCTATATTTTACTACGGAAGGAACTGGAAAGTACCCAGGTACCAATAAATAATATTTTTGTTAATGCGCATGCATGTTGGTTTAGTGGTTAGTGACCCTGACTGCTAAGCCGTAGGTCGTGGGTTCGATCCCCACCCAGGATAAAACTTTGTGTGATGAGCACGATGGTTTATTCTGTGTCTGGGTGTTATTTATCTATAGTATTTAGAATAAGTATGTTTATCAGTTGTCTGGTTGCCATAGTACAAGCTCTGCTTAGTTTGGGATCAGATGACGTTGTGTCTGTTGTCCCAAGATATTATTATTATTATCTATTTACCTAATAATACAGTTCAAACCATAAGTTACCATAAATTGTTACGGATACCGTTCTAGAAAGGACAGCAAGTTGTTTTGAGTCTGAATATTATTAATAAATCATATTGATTCGAATCATAGTCTGGACTGAGCGTTCCCTTTCAGGTATGAAATAAATACAGGCTGCAAAGTGTGGAAGAGACAAAACTATCGTGCGGCCAGTAGTTGTCGTTATGGCCGTTGTCCACTGTGTTGTCATTACAGACCTACAGAAAAGAGACAGGTATTGGCCGCACAGTCGCGTTGTCTCTTTCTAGAGAGTAGTCAATTTTGTCATTGTCAAAATTGGCTATTACTTAGTCCGGTCTTTGTGTTTATGAATTGAATATAATGAAGGTTCCACGACATTTGAATATTATATCTCTCGGGACAACTCACACTACGTCATATGGCAACTAGACAATTGAGTATTTGAATGTCAAGTCAAATTAGTATCTTTTTTATAAAATGTCAAAACGAATCGTTCTGTAGAGATTTGTATGCAATTTAACATTGTGACGCCATTATGTTCTGGCTTCAAATCAGTTACTTTTAGTATTTATTTTGATGATTATAAATACTAAAACATATTAAATTATGCTCGAATATATATTTTTAAGATCATTTAAAGGCATATTATTATTTGGTAAGTGTAAAATAATTTATTGTTATTGATTGATTTGACATTCAAATACCTAATTGATTCGCAATTCGCGCAACCTAAGTTTGCGTTTGTGAAGTTGTATTCGAATGTAGTTCAGCGCAAGGACGTTATTCCCCGCCCGTCTTTTTCATCCCCTCCTATACCTAAATTCGAGTTGTGTACGCCAACTTAGCTGGCGACATGATACATACTTACATATTTCTAAATACATACATATTATAGAATAATTACACCCAGACACAGAATAAACCATCGTGCTCATCACACAAAGTTTTATCCTGGGTGGGGTCGATCAACGACCTTCGGCTTAGCAGTCAGGGTCACTAACCACTAGACCAACAGGCCAGTCAAGTTATATTGAAAGAGCTGACTGTAAAAAACAAGTTTTAATTATTTATTTAAAATTTCCCTAATTTGTTATTGACTTTCATAAAAAAGCCTTAATGGATATGGCCACCACTTACAGTTACTACAATAATTGCATTTTTGAAAGATAGAAAAATTAGAAGTCCAGACCCAGGAATCGAACCCGAGACTTCCATATGCCAAACCGGGGCCGGAATCGAACCATCTAACCGGGAATAGTCCCGGTTAGATGGTTCGATTCCGGCCCCGGTTTGGCAGTTTTTGTGGAGGAAGGATAGAAGAATTTGAGGCTTAGTAACATAGGTTACTAAGCCTCAAATTAACATTATTAACACAATAATTGCATTTTTGCATTTTTTACTTACAGTTGTTACAAGAGGCCTGGTTAGACGTATGTGATTATAATGTCACTAGAGATGTCCATGCAAAAATCGTTAAAGCTATTTAAATTTAAAACGATTTAAAAAAATAAAGTTGTCATCGTTACAAACAAACGTTAATTTAACATACCTACGAAAATAATTAAATATTTTTTATTCATTTGATTCCCAACCGTTCTTTCTCAGTACCATTTTTGAGTGGTTTAAAAGATATTTTACCCCCAACATTGGTCAAGTGTGAGAGTAACTCACGAGGGGGGTGCAAATGAATATCAACATTAGCCCCGTGCCACGTGCTACACCGACTAGGGTGGATAATTTATTTTTAGAGAACTATAGGAATAACCGCTGTAGTAATTTGGAAATTGGCAAAAATAACAATGTTCAATTTTCGAGTTTGTGTTAATACATTTGTACAAAGTTAGTTAACACTTTGACAGGAAATGTCCAACTAGAAATGTACTACAGGTATTTAGAAATATAAAAGCATATTTATCACTTACCTGGTTGCCATAGAACAGGTTTGCCTAGTTCAGAATAAAATGTCTGTTCGTAGGTCTGTCTATTCATATTTTTTTCCCAGAACTGAATGGATATTAGAGTACCAAGGCATGGTGTGCTTAGCAGCCAATGGAGTATGGTGGACGGCAGAGACCGAGGAGACTTTTAAACGTATACGCAAAGGCAACAAGAGGGCCATGAAGGAACATTTATCACAACAAAATGAACAGCTCGATGGATTAGTCGTCAAAGTGCGACAGGGTGAGTTTATATTAAGACTAGTTGTCCCGCGCAACTTCGTCCGCGTAAATTTCCCCGTTTTTGCAACATTTCTCATCGCTGCTCCGCTCCTATTAGTCGTAGCGTGATGTTATATAGCCTATATAGCCTTCCTCGATAAATGGACTATCCAACAATAACAGCATTTTTCAAATCGGACCTGTAGTTCCTGAGATTAGCGCGTTTAAACAAACAAACAAACTCTTCCGCTTTATAATATTAGTATAGATTTGCTTTTAAGTCTTGATTTGTCTAAACACTTGTAAGTGCTTGCACAATTTCGCTTCGGTGGGTATGGCTTCACGCAACTTGCATGCGCAAAAATTGACGCAAAAGCTGCATGGTGTCTACACGATAACGATTAAAACAGTTTATGCAAAAAATGGTGCAAAAACTCGTCCACACGACAGCAACGTGTAGTCCGCTCTACACGCACAATCTTATTTGCACAAACCGGAAGGTGCAAACGTTTGCGCATTTATATTATACCGTCTTCACAAACATGCTTATTTGTGCAAATTAGTTTTGTTCAAACTCGCTTTTTGTGCAAGCCATTTGCGCGGTATACCGTTTTGTCATCTTAATGTACATGCTTGCTTGTACAAATAAGAATTTGAGCCAAAAAGATTGAGTATGTAGCCGGTGGAAAAAATTGCACGTATTGACGAAATTTTCATTCAATTTTTAAACGTTTCGATTAAATGAAATTGGAATTTTTTGCAGATTTTAATGGAAAATTGCTCAGTAAAGTCGAAATGGATATTTTGCTTAGACGCAGAAGCAATAAATGACTTGCGTATTGCTTTAATATTGTTGTATGCAACAGGCAAGAAACTTGCATCGTGTAAACAACCCTCCCTTAACTGCCTCGATAGCGTAGTGGAAGGGTGTACTATTCTATTGCTAGCAAGAGGTTATAAATTCGGTTTCCACGCGAAGCACTACAAAAGTTTTAAGCTATAAATTACAAAAGTTCTACTATTAACATTTTTTACCATAACTAGAGTGAGGAGACTTTATCTACCTTTAACCTAACTTTACGTAAACATTGTTTTTGAAACGACGGTAACGGTCAAAGTAAATGTTACAGTTAAACTCTGGTAGCTTCTAGAGTTAAGTTATTGAGGCCGGCCGTAAAACTGTTCTCCGCGTCGCTACAGTCGCTGTCAAAAAGTATGCACTTGTATGTATGTCTATGCTATCGTAACGCTCAAACATACGGATTTAAATGCGGTTTTCTATATCTTAGAAAGCTGAATTTATTGATTCTCTTTAAACAGCCAATACAAGTTTTTTTTCTAATTTCTAATTTAATCTATCACCAAATAGATGTTAATAAATTTTCGCAAATAGTTAGATTCTTTGATGGTTGAACGTTGTTTCAGACCTGCAAGCAAACGACCGTCTCAAATTCCGCACAATAACGACGATCGACGTCCACGCACGCGATATTATCGAAGGGTTCGTTCGTGACAATGTGACTGAAGCGAGTGAGTTTGAGTGGGAGAGCCAACTGCGATTCTATTGGCTGAAGAAGGATGACAATCTTTGGAATAGACAGTGTACAGGTATTAAGGTTTTATTTTTCCCTACTTTCAAGGGCCGTAGCTAGGGGACATTGTGTGGTAATGACCTAGTTTAAATTAATAATGCCCTACTTTAAACTCAAGTCTAGCTACGGCCCTGATCATTGATATGCATGAGAATTGTTTCCAGGTGTATTCGAGTACGGATACGAGTACATGGGTCTGAATGGTCGGCTGGTGGTCACTCCACTCACAGATCGTATCTACCTCACTATCACGCAGGCGCTCACCATGCAACTTGGAGGAGCACCCGCCGGTAAATATACTATTTATTACAATACGAATAGAGTAAGAACACAAAGTGTCATCACCCCATCTCAACCTAAGGGTGTCGTAAGAGGCGAGTAAGAGAAATACCGAATAGAGAAAACCCGGCATGGTACTGTAACGTGAACTTCCTGGCTTTGGGGTGCGTAGCCGGGATTATTTCTCTCGGGGATGAGGAATCAAACTCTGTTTCATATGCCCAGAACGATATTATATATTAAACAATCTGTAATCTTATTCATTTACATTTCAATCGTTTTTTCGACCATTCGTCTTGACGCTTCCTTCAATTCTCTCGACATTTTCTTCTTCGTCATTCTTTCAAACTTTTGGAACGTCAAGACAAACAGTTAACAATTAATGAGGCTTTATGCGAGTGGCCAGTCGAGTTTCCGATACACCTGCCACAGTACCTCCCGTAAGACTGCAACCGATCTGGCGTCTCACATCACTTCTATGGGTTTTGTCAGTTAGGTCGAGAGGGTGACGCAAGTTCTGGTCATGCTTGCGCCATCTAAACCGCGTCCCAGGCGATACAGCGTCCGTGGAGAGGGTAGTTACCAACGAAAATGCAAAGGCTCTTGTGGCGCTGTTTTAATCATCTTATCATAGGTATATATAAAAGGCAACCGAGACTATAGTCCTAAAAGTTAGTAGTTATAGACCAAAAAGTTAGTAGTTCTTTTTCCTCCGATCTCAAAGCTGCACTAGAGTTGTGGGTTAGATTGTCATAATTAACAAAGTTTTATATTTGTGCTGCGTCTTAATGGACTCTCCTGGCAAGATTTCTTAAGACAGACTAAAATATACCTGCGGGGTACTTTAATAGGCATTTTTTTAACATGCTTCACTGTTTGTAAGTAACGAAATCTTTCAAGGTGACTTTCACTCACAAAGCGTCAAATTAAATTGAAACTTCGCACTTTTATGAAGGTCTGAAGACAATTCAATAAAAAAGTATATATAAATAAAGAAACATTAAAAAAAAATCAAAGACTTTTTAGTTTGCTCTTTTAAGAAAGCGTTTTTTTTTATCATACATATATGGCTCACGGAGTTGCCAGAATAGTAGTCAAAAAAAACCCCATTAATATTTTAAAAATTCTAACACATTGCGCAAGAGTTTCTTCAGCTCTGCGTGACCAGCAGCTTTGTTTTTTTTTTTGCAACCGTAACTTATATACTTGCTGTTTTGGCGAACTTCGTACCGCTATGTAATTTTTTTTTCATGATTTTTTCTCTTGTTTAGTTTTTTTTCTATTCGGTACTGAGACGAATCTAACAAATCACCACCATTTCACCATTTATGACTCAACAACGTCCACCCGTTCTTGAGTTATTTGCACAGCACGCTTTCCAAGTCTATGATATTATCTTTGTTTTATATACTGGTAGGTCCCGCCGGTACTGGTAAAACCGAAACCACGAAGGACTTGGCTAAATGCTTAGGACTTCTCTGCGTGGTGACCAACTGTGGTGAAGGCATGGACTTCCGCGCAGTAGGACAGATCCTCGCCGGGCTCTGCCAGTGCGGGGCGTGGGGCTGCTTCGACGAGTTCAATAGGATTGATGTATCGGTGCTCTCTGTCATATCCAGTCAGCTGCAGTGTATTAGAAGCGCGTTGCTGATGAAGCTGAAGAGATTTACTGTGAGTATTGTGGAGCTAATGCACATCATATTGAATAGAATAGGGAAAAAATATTTGTGCAAAGGTCTATTCTAGATAAGCGCTCTAGACAGATGAAAGGGCAACAAAGTGATTCAATAAGGGTTCTGTTTTTTTCCTTTTGAGGTACGGAACCCTAAACAGAAGTTAGTCAAGAGACGTGGAGACGTTCTCAAATATTATAATATTAGTCTGTAAGGTATATATTTCTGATGATATGATATGTCTGCCTGAGTGGCGCGGTAGGAGTGTGGCCGACTGCTACGCAAGAGGTCGTGGGTTCGATTCCCACACGGAACATAACTTTGTGTGATCCACAAATTGTTGTTCCGAGTCTGGGTGTACTTTGTGTCCGTGACTTGTATGTTTCTAAAGTCCCCCGCGACACAGGGTTTGCGTTAGTTAATGCGGGACTCATCTTTAAAAAAAAGTGTATGTTAGTCTGTAAGGTATACATTTCTAAGGGCCTTTGATGCCTGAAATAAATGGTAATATATAATAGATAATAATACGGTTTTCAACCATTTTAATAATATTTCTTGACAGTTTGAAGGTCAAGAGATAGCGATGGACAGCAAAGTGGGTATCTTCATCACAATGAACCCCGGGTACGCGGGGAGGACGGAGCTGCCCGAGTCTGTGAAGGCGCTGTTCAGACCCGTCGTGTGCATCCTGCCGGATCTAGAGATGATCTGTCAGATCTCGCTCTTCTCTGACGGGTTCCTTACTGCCAAGGTGAATTTTTTATTGTTCTTCTATCTATTATTTAGAGAGGAGTGTTTCAATTAACGGTTCAGGAAGAGGCTAAGCTACAGGGGAAAAAATCATGGGAGAATTAAGGGGCAAAATTATCTACATCATTTCAGGCGCGGATCCAGAACTTTGTTTAGTGTGGGAGGAGGGGGGGGAGGATTTGACTCAACTGGGCAATGTGAGTCGCTCGCATGACGGAGGGGGGTGCATTTGATTCAACTCCGGTACACCGGGGGTAATTTCCTGCCAAAGCATACCGGTCCAGTCTCAAAACTCCCAAATAAAGGTGTTTCAGTCGAGTCTTGGGGGGGGGAATTGCACTGTGCTTCCCCCCCCCTTGGATCCGCGCCTGCATCATTCCGTATGCTTTCTATTGTTTATCTTGATAAAGACACCGCCTTCTTCGACTACAGGTTACATCAGACTACAGATACATCATTATTTAGTATTATATGCAAATTTGTTCTCAGCGCATTGATTAATTTTTGACTTTGCATAAATCTCTGTGCTATACAGAGATTTAATTTAAAAAATGTAATATTATATTTTGTCTCACCCAGGTACTAGCCAAGAAAATGACAGTGCTATACAAAGTAGCTCGCGAACAGTTATCAAAGCAGTCTCACTACGACTGGGGCCTACGAGCGCTCACCGCGGTACTTCGCATGGCGGGGAAACTGCGGAGGGACTCCGAGGGACTTAGCGAGATCATGGTGCTGATGAGGGCCCTCAGGTTAGTTCTGCAGGGAACAAGTTGTTGGATATTAGGCTTTTTTAGATGTTAATGCATCTCGTCACTGTTATTATTATTTTAACTTAGTTTTTTTACATTTTCGATAAATATATTACATAGGTTTTTATTCTCGTGAATACGCCAACCCCATCGTACCTTATACATGTACAGCAAACATATTCAAAATACTCATAAATAATGCTTAATAAATAATGTTTTGAAGGAATCTAGAGTTCCTATTGAATATAGGCCACCAAAAGTCATAGTATTTCTTCGCAACCTCTGATTTTAGACAACCTAGGATGGATTGAACAATAATATATTGGTACTCTGGTCCGGTGTATTGTACCACGGTGTGGACAGGTAGTATAGAAGAGCAGGGGGTTGATTCACGTATCTAAAGCAGTGCAGTTGCAGTTAAGTTTCGATTAAAACGGCCAGTTTTGTATTCTTGTAACTTTGGGATCGATCACAAATACGCTTGCGTCATGTATACATCTCGAGAGCACAATAACGACATTCTATTACGGTGCGCAAGCGTTTCTATGATCGATACCAAAGTTACAAGAATACGAAAATAACAGTTTAAATCTAAACCTAACTGCAACTGCATTGCTTTAAATACGTGAATTGACCCGCTGGTCTGGTAACCGATTTGTATTTAACGTCCCCCACTCTCGTTACTTGGAGCTGTCCTAATTGAAGAGCGATATACAGACACATAACTTATAAACACGCAAGATAAATCTAAATCCTCTTGAACAGCGTACGCACTTCCATTGCTCGCATCGACGCAGTCAAAGCTGCCGAAGTGTGCTTCGCAGAAGCGTTCAAGCGTTGCAGTGTCATTCATTTTTTTAAGATAACTAGCAATGTGGAATTGGGTCCCACTTTACTAGCAATCTTGTTAACCCCTCTAGCTAAGCTCAAAGGCTTATGTTAGGAGTGGGTTCACGTCGGTAATATAAGGCTGCGTTTCCACCGAAGTGGAACGGGGTGGAAGGGAGTGGAGCGGGAAATGAAATAGAGATTGATGGCAATAGGGGCGATAAACCCTAGGCTTAAACGCCCTAATTTTGTCACTGCTTTTATCCGCTCCGATCCGCGTCCGATTGAATCGGTAATGGGTTCGAACCCGCGACCATTGCGAGTCCGATGCCTTAGCCATTATGCTACCGCCGCTTAAAAATCAATTACACAAATTAAACTATTGTATCGATATGTAGTAGTAATGATAATTTCACTCTGTATAGTATATATATATAAACTAGCTGTCCCTAGTCGCACACATAAAATACAAAAATCATTTCCTGAAACAAGTCTCATGCGGTCTGACGTTTTTAATTGAACATTTTCTTGATACAAACAGAGACATGAACCATCCAAAGTTCGTGTTTGAGGACGTGCCTCTCTTCCTGGGTCTGATCAAGGACCTGTTCCCCGGACTGAATTGCCCGCGCGTAGGGTACCCGGACTTCAACACCGCCGTCGAAGAAGTACTTCAGAAAGATGGCTATATTGTATTAGGTCATCAGGTAAGAGATATTATTTTATTTTCGTTCCCCAACGAGGAGTTATTAACAATTTACAAGCTGTTTTTGGAGTTTTATCTATTTCCCTTGGTTACGCCATAACCTAAAAACCCGGCCAAGTGCATGTCGGGCACCGCACAATATAGGGTTCCGTAGTCCCGCACCCCCCATCCATAATGTAAAAAGTGAGTTTTCTGTTGTTTTTGGTTCATACTTACAACGTTATATCTATATAATATATCTTAATAATATTTTTCATTGGAATTTGTACGAAAATGTTGTTACTTCTCATTTGATCAGCTGTTACTCCTAAACTTGTGAAGCCTACTTAGCCGTGATAGTTTTCCTTTTAATTTCACTATATATACTACTACCGTGATTTTTTTCACATACCCAACATCAACCATTTAGCTGACAGGGGGGGACACTTGACTATAACAAAAATTTGCACTTTAAAGCTTAATATTTTACAAACGGATTCCTAAATCTAAAAATCGTCTTCCCAACTCCTAAACGTTTTTAAAATACCTATCTTACGATACTCTTCGAGATGGGGTAGGTGAGAAAAAAAAACAAACCCCCACTTTACGTATAGGAGGTACCCTAAAAAAATGTTTTTCAATATTTTATTCTTTCACTTTGTCGGCGTAAGTGATAAATGTATCCATGCAAAATTACAGCCATCTAGTATTTACAGCTCTGAGCAATGGTGCTGACGGACGGACGGACCGACGGACGGATATGGCGAAACTATAAGGGTTCCGATATGCCATTTTCAAAACAACAGCAGTCGGATACACTTCCACCGCGCCACAGAGGCAGTCAACTATCAAAAGTCAAGTGTGTGAGCATTGCTTACTTTTGCTGACAAGATCTTGGCCCTTATCAGCAAAGTAAGGTGTGTGAGCACACACCGATTGAGCAGCTCACCAATGGTGTAGTTGAAAATGTTTTTTTTTTTTTTAAAGATAACTAGCAATGTGGGATTTCGATCCCACATTACTAGCAATCCTGTTAACCCCCCCAGCTAAGCTCAATGGCTTGTGTTTAGGAGTGGGTTCACGTCGGTAGTGTAATGGGTAGGATTCAAACCCGCGACCTCACGATTGCGAGACCGATGCCTTAGCCATTAAGCTACTTCTAACTTAATACTTGTTTATCCTAATGTTCTAGGTGGACAAAATAGTTCAGTTGTACGAGACCATGATGACTCGCCACTGCACCATGCTAGTGGGCCCCACCGGTGGAGGGAAGACTATCATACTGCAGACTCTGGTCAAGGCGCAGACGAACCTTGGACTTCCTACTAAACTGACTATTATCAACCCCAAGGCAAGTACATTAGTACAAAAGCATAGCACTCTAGGTAAGTTATAAATAACTTGTGTTAAAGATGCTGAACCATCCCTGGAGGGATTTGGTAACACTAAATAAATTCCAGTTTCAAAAATACTACCAGTTTCAGTTCTAAACAATAGACGAAGACGTGTTGTCGCATCGACCGCTCGATTAAAACTATCGAATGACTCGAATGAGACCAACTGCCCCACTACTAGCACTTCAAATGTAAACGCCAAATGTCACGTCACCATCCATGCAGTCAGTGAACTCGCTATTTAATCAAAACAATGTTACGTCAACGGAAATCAATTGGTAATGTAAATAGTAGCTGCGAGATTGATTGTTTATTTTCGGTCGTTGCACGATTAGTACATTTCGATCGAAGCATCAAGTAATTGATTAAGTCCCGATAATATTCTAATACGTATAAAAATCGCCAAAGACGAAAAACAATTATAGAATTTTGAATCTGGTTTTGACACATAAATAGGTAAGTATATAATTTTCGGCTTTACATGATCCTATGATAAAATCGATTCGACTTTTTTTAATGTTGCAGGCTTGTTCAGTTGTTGAATTGTATGGTATTTTGGATCCTGTAACCAGAGACTGGACTGATGGCTTGTACTCAAAGATATTCCGCGAAATGAACAGGTAACATAAGGTTTTTATTATAAATTATGAGTTGCTATGTCCGCTTATGCTCGCGTACTATACGATACTGTTTCTGCGGCACCGCGCAAGCGGAAATAAAAATTAAAAAAAAGAAATTGGTCCACGTCGTATCACGTATTCACGGTCCGCTCTGCTCCACTCCGCCCCGTCAGTAAAAACAGACCTTATGGGTAAAGTTTCCCATCCCGAATCTTTTACCAATTAACTAAATTCCTGCCATATTTCAGTGTTCTCGATCAGGTAGATTGTAAGACTAGTTTTAACTAGTGAGTGAGTAACGATTTTTTTGCTTTCTTAGGGGTTGAATTTTCAAAAATCCATTTTAGTTTCGATTATATCATAAAAATATTTTTGTTCAATTTCAATTGAATCTTCTCAGTAAGTGACAACCGTAATCTATATCTATACTAATATTATAAATTCGAAAGTTTGTATGTATGGATGTGTGGATAAATGTTTGTTATTCAATCACGCCACAACGGGTAAACGGATCTGAACGAAAATTGAAACAGTATCCCTGTTTCAATTGATTATGGATTTGATTATTATCTGGGATGTTCCTGTGGGATAAATATGGTATTTCAAAATTTTCACGCGAATGAAGCCGCGGGCAACAGCTAGTTTCATAAATCAGAAAAACATTACTGACTAAACAGAATATTTCTTACCTTCCAGACCAGCAGACAGAGATGAACGCCGCTACTCCCTCTTCGACGGCGATGTGGACGCTCTATGGATAGAGAACATGAACTCTGTGATGGACGACAACAAACTACTGACCCTCGCCAACGGAGAGAGGATACGACTGGCTCCCTACTGTGCGTTACTGTTCGAAGTCGGAGATCTGAACTACGCCTCACCAGCCACTGTGTCTAGAGCTGGAATGGTGTTCGTCGATCCGAAGAACTTGGGCTATGATCCCTATTGGGAGAGGTACGTATACTTTTTCTTTTCTGTTTAAAAAAAAAACCCGCGTTGTATCGGCATGTAGTTCTATTTTTATTTTTCTCATTTGCCCAGTAATTTCACGTGCTACAGTGCCCTACAACCGAAATACAGTGATGTGTTAATATCACTATTTCACAAAAGAATTACTAACACTGTAGTGGTAACCCCCAATGGCTTAGACGTACAACCTATAAAACTTCACTGCCTCCTATAAGCAGTTACACGTGGTCGTGGCAATAAAATGTCAGAGTCTGACATTTTATTGCTTACAATGTTTGCTGTGGAAATGCTAATAATAAGTAACGTAAAATGTTGTCTATATATACAAAAAATATATATACTCGTATATATTTTTTTTTAATTAAAAGGATAACTAGCAATGTGGGATTGTGGTCCCACATTACTAGCAATCCTGTTAACCCCTCCACCTAAGCTCTATGGCTTGTGTTAGGAATAGATTCACGTCGGTAATATAATGGTCAGGATTCAAACCCACGACCTCACGATTGCGAGGTCGATGCCTCAGCAACAGTCCATTATATTTAAATTTAAAGGTAATGACGACCTTTAGACGGTGGTGTAATGTGACATGCGCAGTGAGCGGCTAGATTCTCCTGTGTTTATGCTCATTTGCACGTAGTGACTGCGCAAACACTCGATTTGTAACATGTTACATTACACCGTGTAACTTAGGCCCGACCTACCAACTACCAATTAGACAAATGACACCTCAATTTGTGTGATTTTTTTACGTATGATGTTTGATACAGATGGCTTCGCGCCCGCACCAACGAGGAAGAGCGCGACCAGCTGGCCGGCCTGTACGAGCGCTACGTGGCCGGCGCTATCAACTACATCGTGTACGGCATGTTCGGGCTGCAGCAGCAGACGCCGCTCAAGACTATCGTGCCGCAGACGCCGCTCAACTTGGTCAGTTCGAAGTTTCATATGTAATCCCCCCCTCTCCCCCCTTCTTTCCCCCGCCTCTTCCCTTCCCTGCCCCCTCCCTCCTCTCCCCGTCCCCCATCTCTCTCTCTTTCTCTGCTCTCACCTCTCTCTCTCATCTTGCCCACACTAACAAAAAGCACTAACAAGCAATCTTAAAGCACAGGCCACACCGCTAGCTTAGGGCGAGCAGCGTTTCACCTATTCATATTTCAGTTGACACCACAAACTATAGAGATAAGCTACGTAAGCGATTCAAACGATGCGAAATATCCGACGATTCTATTCGTTCACCTCTTTATCGTAGTCTATGTACTGGCGGACCAGCCCGCTCCGCCTTAGTGATATTCTTCGGTTAACATTGCGAATATGATCTCTCTCTCGCTCGCCCGTCCATAGTTTTCGATATGAGTCCACAATGGCCAACGCTTATATATCTCTCTTGAAGGCTGTCCCTCGCATCTGAGTATCGTGGTGAGTATATCTGGAGCGGATAATCTGTCTCCACTGGTCTTTGTCCAGTGCGTCATAAACCGTTAAAAAAACTGGAGGACGACGATGCCTTCACTTGATCGATCCATCTTGTTGGTACACGACCTCGCGATCTTTTGCCTGTACGGTCTAACTGTGGCGGCTAATCTCATTAGAGACTAACCAACTACGCAGGAGATATTAAAGTGCACAAGGGTATGCGCAGGCCCAAGTGCACGCTCTATTTCCCCACTCTCATAGCTCAATAAAACATAAATTCGACACAGAGCTTGAACCCTAGTGCGGTAGTTGTCTCCAAAAAAGTGGTAAAATTGACAAGAAAATATAATAATAAATAATAATAATTTAAAAAATCTTTATTCACTAAGGAAGAAAAATACTACTCTTGTGAAAAATCGATTCTACATGTACATGTAATGCCTGTTAACAAACAATAGGTAAAGCCGGAGAAAAGAACAGGCAATAAAAACTCGCGGCCACTCTTTTCAAATTGCCAATGTTTACAATTTTTCTTTGTTTATAAACTGTTTATGCAGGTAAACTGCTGCCACCATTATAATAAAGACTATATTAGAGGACTGATGCAAAAACAATAGATCAAAAATATTAAAAGAAGAGTACACGAGATTGGATATATCAACTTCAATGGGCACAACATAGTAGGGGCATTCATCTAGTATATTTTTATTGTGCGAGAAACTTATTGACAACCAGCAGATATTAACCCTGTACTGTATTAGTTCTTTCCTTATGAATGTTGATTTGTTAGGTGGTACAACTTTGCTACATGATAACCGGTCTGATGCCGAACAAAGAAGATGGAGAGGAAATCGACAGCACTATAGTCGAGTGCGTCTTCATGGTGGTGAGTATTCATTTTTTTTTATTTAAAGCTAATAATCTGGTGTAGTGGCGCTACATTTACATTTTTACTTGCAAACTTGTAGTCGTACCCAAAGAGCATACATAGATATTGAGTTATTATACAGAGTGTTTAGAAGGTGATAGGTAAACTTGACATATTATAATTGTTTCTTATCTTATATGATTCAATCTGAATAAGACAACACTAGAATTTAAAATTTTTTTTGACTATCTGTCAAATATTGGTAAATAACAAAAACTGGTAATTTTCTAGAAAAGTAGCGAATAAATTATTATTCGTTACACTTAATAGGGCAAAATTGTATTTAATTAGGTACAACAAGAAGTCAACAGCATCATCAATCAACCGTTTTTCTATGGCTACTCACCTTTCAAACATCCTGTATATAGAGTAGGGGAGACAACTGCGATTTTCTCTTTCAATTCGTAAGATATTTCCACTTATTTATACGCGCAGTCCTTCCCTACTCTATTTATATTAACTCCACGGTCATAGACGCCAAAATAGTAGGCGACATTTTAACATTTTTTTGAGTTGCCAGTTGTAAAAATTTAAGAAGACAAGATTTTGAGAGTTCGCACTAAAAAATCGAAAAAGAATAACGTGAAGGCTATATATTCATAGTTTTAAGAATTACAAAAGCAAGCGACACCATTTGAAAATATGCTGTCCACAAAATAAAACAACATTGTATAATAATAGTGTATTTTGCATGACATCGCAAATATATAATCATCTTCCAAGGGAATTACTGGAGACAACAAAAAACTGAACACTTAAAGAATAAACTAAAAAAAATATTGCTTGAAAAGTGCTACTTCAGTGTCCATGAATATTTGACAGATAACATAATTACAGTGAAATTAGTCTCGAGAAATTTTTGCATATGTAGTGGTGTGTATGTTACTTAGATATTAGAGCGCGTTTCCACTATATCGTTCTGGCCCTTACAAAAATGTTTCAATATCCTAACATTACTATTTAATTTAATACTTATCCCTAGCAACACTCTGATTTTTGTTTTCAATAAAAACAAGTTTTTATTTTAAAGAAAAAGGTTTTGACTTTATTAAAAAATATATGTCATTCAATTTCACGTCCTTGAGCAAACGACAAGGCGACTACCGTGAAACAATAAAATATCGTGTCGTTCTTTAGATGATAGTAGTTTAGCTATAGGTAAAAAGTTTTGACCATAATAATTACGAAACAAAACAAATAAATAAATCGTCACTTGATAGTGGAAAGTGGAAACACGCACAAAACCAGAATAAACCAGTTTACTCTGTCCGCAGGTGCCACGTGCAGTCTGACGTCAGTCGCTTGATACCGTTAGAACATAAAGCACGCATTTCATTAAAAAATTATAATTATTAGATACGTAGTAGTTTCATTGTGAAATTTTGTATTTGTTGATTGTTGTTATTGTTTGTTATTATTGTTAAAATATTTGTTGAAGTGTTTAATTTCAAGTGTGTAAGTGTTGTAACTTTATATTGATAATTCAAAATGGCTCCAGTGTTAAAACATGGTCGAGGCAAGCCTTTGACTTCTCAAACTAAGGAAGTTTTGTACTGTTTGTACAAATATTTCGAAAATGAGTGTAATAACAACCCGAGCAGTATTATGACCCCCACTCAATTAGTTGCTAAATCAACAGGAATTTCAATAGCATCCGTCAGAAAGGTAGTATCAGAAAGCAAATGTCGTCCTTCAGATCAGGAAGTAACATTTAAATCTCCTAAAAAGAAACCGAATCGTAAACCTACAATAGTAATCGATAACTTTGATCAGCAAGTTATCAGAAGAACAATTCATGACTTCCACATCACAAATAAAGAAGTTCCCACTTTAAAAACTTTGCACTCAAAATTGAAAGAAGATATCGATTATAAAGGTTGTGTCAGCACGTTACGAAAACACGTCATGTCATTAGGTTTTAATTGGAAGCAAACAGAAGATAACCGGAAACTTCTTATGGAAAAACACGAAATTAGATACTTGCGAATTAATTATTTGATGAAAATTGCTGAATATCGTGAACAACGCCGACCAATTGTTTACACCGACGAAACATATATACATACATCACATACCCTCTCGAAATCTTGGTCAGATGGAAGCACTTCAGGTTTGAAGCAACATATATCGAAAGGCAACCGCTTAATCATTGTTCATGCCGGTGGTATCGATGGCTTTATACCAAATGCATTGCTTATGTTTAAAGCCGACCAAAAAAGTGGAGATTACCACAACAATATGAACTATGACAACTATTCAAGGTGGATTCAAACTCAATTAATACCCAACTTACAACCAAATAGTGTTGTTGTTGTTGACAACGCACCATATCATAACTCAATACAAAATCCTGCACCGAATAGTAATTCTAGAAAACAGCAAATGATAGACTGGCTGACATTTCGAAACATTGAGCATTCATCCACGTTGCTTAAGCCTCAATTATATGAACTGATTCTGCAAAACAAAGCGAGATTTATAGAGTACAAGATAGACGAAATATTACGACAGCACGGTCATACTGTGCTGCGTTTACCACCATACCATCCGGAGTTTAATCCTATAGAAAATATATGGGGGATAGTGAAAACATATGTCGCAAAAAAGAATGTCGCAATGAATATGAAGGTTATAATGTCATTAGCTGAAGAAAAAATGAACGCCATAACTGTAGAGGAATGGAGAAAAGTTTGTTTGCATGCTATTGAGGAGGAAAGCAAATATCAGGGTAGAGACGCAGCTTTAGACACAATATCAGAACGAATCATAATTAATTTAAATAATTCATCTGATGAAAGCGAGGATGGGGATGATTGTGATATGCCTGGTGTTGATGAATTATTAGAATAAAACATTTATGGCCGGAGAACACCTAATTCATACACGTCTTCACTGAAGTGAAAACCGGCATTCAATGCTTGTAATGTTTGGAACTGGCTTGTCTGCCTCATACAGTTCCATAGATTACAATGCGGTGGATACACATTTTCACGACCGTATTAGTACGTAGTGCGTATGCGTAGACGTGCACGCATTTGGTGTGCTCCAGCCACAAACGTATATTACCTTTAAAACAATAAAAACTAAAAATAAAATGTTGTTTTTTTTATTTGCTGACCATACACTACTACAAACGCAAAAATTTCTTCAAGCTAATTTACCTGTACTCCAAGATGACATTTTATATAATTATCCTAGTGAAGCGATTGTATACGCTTCACTTTATTGATCTCCCATATTTTATCATTTTATTATTGTTTTAATCTGTATTGCTATGTGCTTGTTGTTTCTATTATTATTATTATTTTTTATATATTTTTACTGGAATACGATTATATTAAAATTGATTGCGTTATATTTGAATGCACGAGTCGAAAATAATGTTATGTGAATTATTATTATTATTATCCAATATGGAAATTTGTACTTGTTGTATTAAATGTCATTCAGAGATCTATACTCAATTGTTTAATAAACCATAAATATTGTGTATTTATTTTGCATGCCTGTAGGTGAAATATGGTAGATCATCACAATTCTGTAAAACCTTATTTTGTACCCATATTTGCAAATAAAGTAATTGAATTGAAGGGTTCTTAAACCCTGGTAGGGCTAAACTTTAACTAAGAATCAGCTAGGGGTTTAAATTGACCATAGTTCATTATTTTTATAAATTACATCTTTATTGGTTGTATAGATATTGTATATTGTTTCTTTCTGTTTTTTAATTAACCTCAATTTGTCATGCCAATAAAGAATATGCATATGACGCAAATGAGGGTTAAATATTTTTTATATATACTTTATTGGTTTAGAATTGTGTCTACATCAATATATTTTAATAAAATGTGTCTAAAATTATGAAAAGAATGATTCAAAAAAAACATTTAAAAACTATAAAAACCCGCCTGCAAAAAGACAAGATACCCTTAAAATTTAATATCATGCAGTCGGTAATATCCGTTAGCATTTATTTATACCTTTAAGCATATATGTACATTAGCATTCAGACTGTGAAATGACAGCTTTCTGTTTAGTCTCTATTTTGTTTTTAAAAAATATTTTACACTAGCTGTCCCGCGCAACTTCGTATGCGTAATTTTTCCCCGTTTTTGAAACATTTCTCGTCGCTTCTCCGCTCCTATTAGTCGTAGCGCGATGTTATATAGCCTATAGCCTTCCTCGATAAATGGGCTATCCATCAAAAAAATAATTTTTCAAATTGGACTAGTAGATCCTGGGATTAGCGCGTTTAAACAAACAAACAAACTCTTCCGCTTTATAATATTAGTATAGATAAATAAACAAGGTAAATAAATATATTTTATTCGCACGGTATTAAACTAGACAAAGACAGCAATTTATAAACATTATCAGATAATTATTAACACATGTTGTTACATAAGATTAATGTCAAGGTAACGCTATCTTCGTACGTGCTAAGCATTTATTTATAACATTCACTTTTTTATTTTATATTCGATGTGGTGACGAATTTTAACGTTACGGTACAACGGGGGCGTAGCTCAGATGGTAGAGCGCTCGCTTAGCATGCGAGAGGTACCGGGATCGATACCCGGCGCCTCCAAAAGTTTTTTCCTTTTTGTTTTTTAGGGTTTTCGGACTCATAAAGGATTCACTCGTTCCTTTGTCTGTGTCCGTCTGCAGATGGCAATAAAACAAGGTCAAATGTCTTTTTCTCGTAAAACCAATTAAATAATTATTTGAAAACTTAATACAAATACAAATTACTTAATGCAAATTAATACATCTATACTAATATTATAGCTGAGAGTTTGTTTGTATGTATGTTTGTTTGAATGCGATAACCTCGGGAACTACTGGGTCAAATTAAAAATTTGATTTATCGAGGAAGGCTATAGGTTATATAACATCACGCTACGTCCAATAGGGGCAGAACAACAATAAAAAATGTTGCAAAAACGGTGAACATTTACGCAGACGAAGTTGCGCGGGTCAGCTAGTAACAACATAATAATAAAGTTATGATAGTTTGAAAAAAAAAAACAAAATTAAGTTAAGCGGCAGTTCCAACTTCCATAAATAAAATATTTTCGCGATTAAGACCCGTACCTTAAAAAAAAATCTATAAAGTTTAAAAATATAAAAAATCACGGCTGTAGCATAAATAATGAATATAAATTGTACTTGGTGAAGTAAAAAACGGAAAATGTCCTCATGATCAGAAGGTCTAACTCGCAACATCTAAATAGTAGTAAGGCTAATTAGCAAAATATTCATGTAGCAAAACATTTAACTATCAGAGGGTCTGTGAATTTGGTTTTAAAGAAAGAGAGTAGGTAAAGTCCTAAGCTTGGCCAATTGTAAACATGATTGCCTCGACACAGGCTCCGCCTAGTGAGGTTGTCATAGGTATGACTTGCTATGTAATTGGGACCTTAAATAAATATATATATATATTATTATTAAAGAGGGTAGGGACCGTATTGCAACGGTGTACCCGTGACCACGGCCGTTGCAATACGGTTGAAACGTCGGGCAATAAACAAGGTATTTTACCTTAAATTAATCACGCGATTAAGACCCGTAGTATATACAGAAAGGTGTGGTCATATTCAAGGGTTGGTATGTGCCCATGATACTGAATGCACATACCTAATTTGATCAAAATCGGAGTACCCTAAAAAAATATTTATTATTTTTTTAATTCGTTTATTTATAAATGAAAAAGTTATTAATTAAAAAAAGTATGACTCAAAAAGTTCTATCTATAATAATCCAATCGAATTTTGTAACAGGGGAGTTATAATTCTTACGCCATACGCCTTACAATACGGAATTTTGACAAAAAGAATATGCTAAACTATGTAATAATAAAGCAATCAGCTATGGCACCATGGTAGGTGCAATACTGTATAACACACCTTATCCGCTGCTGAAATTGGACCACTCTGTATATTTTCATAAGGCCTTATTTTATTCAATATTATCTATATGAAAGCGCAATGTTTGTAAAGCAGAATATATAAACCTATTTATTAAGCGAGAATGCTAACGACACCTAGGTAAACTGTGTGTGGTACCAAGCAAAACCGCGTTGATACAAAGTAGCATATTTTTTAGAACACCGCTGATTTTTAACAAACTACCGACATATCAAAGACATAGACAATAAGGTAAAATTAAAAAACAAGCTAATTAAAGTGCTACTTTACGATAAAAGATTATTTTGATGATAATAATTACATAATTTGATGGTTATGAATTTTATTTACCTACGATAATTTTATGATATATGTACCTATACTTAAACATATGCATGAATGTAATGGAATGAATAGATACGTATATATAACCACTTAATTGCATAAAAATTGTTATTCTCAGTTATATTTGCAAACCAACTTGGTAAAACTTGGAATGCTCAACACTGTATTACTAACACAACATCTCTTAATGTGTCCATGTTATATAAACATAAATGAATTGCAATATAAATTTGTTATTGAAGAATACAAATTTTATTGGCATTTCGCAAGGCCCTCATTTTGTTCTTTTTCTTTTTCATCATTTCAACCCATATGATGTCCCATTACTAGACACGGGTCTCTCCAATAGAATTCATCATTTCAACCCATATGATGTCCCATTACTAGGCACGGGTCTCTCCAGTAGAATTCATCATTTCAACCCATATGATGTCCCATTACTAGGCACGGGTCTCTCCAGTAGAATTCATCATTTCAACCCATATGATGTCCCATTACTAGGCACGGGTCTGTCCAGTAGAATTCATCATTTCAACCCATATGATGTCCCATGACTAGGCACGGGTCTCTCCAGTAGAATTCATCATTTCAACCCATATGATGTCCCATTACTAGGCACGGGTCTCTCCAGTAGAATTCATCATTTCAACCCATATGATGTCCCATTACTAGGCACGGGTCTCTCCAGTAGAATTCATCATTTCAACCCATATGATGTCCCATTACTAGGCACGGGTCTCTCCAGTAGAATTCATCATTTCAACCCATATGATGTCCCATGACTAGGCACGGGTCTCTCCAGTAGAATTCATCATTTCAACCCATATGATGTCCCATTGCTAGGCACGGGTCTCTCCAGTAGAATTCATCATTTCAACCCATATGATGTCCCATTACTAGGCACGGGTCTCTCCAGTAGAATTCATCATTTCAACCCATATGATGTCCCATTACTAGGCACGGGTCTCTCCAGTAGAATTCATCATTTCAACCCATATGATGTCCCATTACTAGGCACGGGTCTCTCCAGTAGAATTCATCATTTCAACCCATATGATGTCCCATTACTAGGCACGGGTCTCTCCAGTAGAATTCATCATTTCAACCCATATGATGTCCCATTACTAGGCACGGGTCTCTCCAGTAGAATTCATCATTTCAACCCATATGATGTCCCATTACTAGGCACGGGTCTCTCCAGTAGAATTCATCATTTCAACCCATATGATGTCCCATGACTAGGCACGGGTCTCTCCAGTAGAATTCATCATTTCAATCCATATGATGTCCCATTACTAGGCACAGGTCTCTCCAGTAGAATCTACTTATTATAGATCCAGGAGGTATTTGCCATAATCGCCACGCTTGGCGAACGGGTTGGCGATCGCAGTAAGGTTTAAAGTCACCGGCTATCGAGGTCGGAGCAAGTCCTGCCAGTGAATTGGTTTTTCTTTGATAATTTAGATAATTTACCGTCAGAGGATGCCAGTCCCAAACCAAAATCTTGGGTTCGCCGCCGCTGTCCTTAACTAAAATTTATAATATTTCAGTCGATGTACAACAGTCTAGGCGCTACTATAGTGGACCATGGTCGACTTGACTTTGACAACTATGTCAAAAAAGCCTGCCCCATGATGTTGGTCGAAGATTCTCCGGAAAAGAAGGCAACAACAAGTAAGTTGTGAAATGGTACAGTCGTTTAAAAGGAAACACTTATTTTTTTATCACGATCAGCCTGTATCGGTCTACTGCTGAACATAGGCCTTTCCTAATTTTCGTCACAAACTCCGGCCCTCTGCCTCAAATCTTTTTTACAAATAAAATATTACCGACTTCAAAACTAAATATAAAGTAACTAAAAAGCTAAAGATAATATACAACTTAATAAATATTTTGAAGTTGATGTCAAATAAAAACTTTCATACCTAATCGGGTAACAATTATGGAAAGAAAAACATGCAGTCGTAATCAGAACCTCCTTTTTTGAAGTCGGTTGACCTCACGTCACTCGCAAAATCGTTTTTTTATATTTACAGAATGATATCACTCACTAACATCGGTTCTTATTTTTTTAGCATTGTCGTTTAACAGCTTTACGCATTTTTTGTTTAGAACAATTATTTAAATGACGTGTATTGTAATAATATTCTCTTATCGGATGTAGGTTACGGTGACCGATCTCATCAGAGACTAACCAACTCCGCAAGGAGATATTATTATAGCACACAAGTATATGCGCAAACAAAAAACAACAAATGAAAGTGTACCTTCATATTTAATGAAGGTACACTTTCGGGACGGAAATCCGACACGATCGAAGAGCAATTGGGCGCAAGACCGATATGGCTACATGCTTTCCGAGAAACAGACATGGTGACATTTTTCGACAACGGTCGACATGACATGACGGCCGACAGTAATAACTTTCTTTGCCAGTTAGGGGCTAGGTAATATTAATAATGATACCCTATTCTCCCAGAGCATTTCCCGATGGCCTTCGAAACACTATACGAGTATTGTCTCGAGCTGACAACTAAAACATGGGAGGCGTGGGAGTGGCTGGTCCCGCCTTACGTACACGACAGAGAAATGAAGTTCCCCTCTATATTGGTGCCTACAGTCGACACTCTGCGACTCACTTGGCTCATTAAGATTATGGAGAGTGTAAGTTTTTCTCACATCCGTGTTTCTAAGAAAAATGCTAGGGATTAACACAATGTTTAGATTGGCATTCAATTCACGCACGTCACGTACATAGATCTCGGTAGAACTCTGTCATATGAAAACTGAGACTTGAGATTGTCTGCGTGGATTTTTTGTTGGAGCTGTGAGCCGGCCTTTTGCACGCATGTATAATATAATTTTAGGTTCGTCAGTGGAGTCACTAAACGGAGCAGGCGCGGATTTCAGATCAGTTCTGCGGAAGGGGGGGGGGGGCAATTTAACCCAACATCGGCCAAGTGTGGGTCATTCGTCATTAGAAAATTTATGAGTCTGGGTGGGGGGGGGGGGGCAACTACCCCTGGAAAGTGGCGGGGTTATTACTTTCTTGAATAATGATCTTAAATAAGCTACTTACCTACTTGATTTGCGGTCGGATCAAATAAATGCAAAAATAAAATTAAAACAAATGCTGTTAATCAAGCGTTACAATATAATACCTATTTAACTATTGTGTGTATTAGGTTGAACGGCCGGTGCTGCTTGTAGGAGAGACAGGAACATCCAAAACTGCAATCATTACTAACTTTGTTCGAGGACTACCATCAGATAAATTCGTAAGTTAATAGTTTTGATTACTTCATACTGTAATTACCAGGGTCATAGCTTGCCATAGACGGGTCCCGTATATATGCGTTAGGAGGGCATCTACCAAAAAAACGTCTATGACAAAATAAGCGACTAATGACTCGCATTAGTCCATTGTCCAAACGGCCATTAGACTAATGCGAGGCGAAGTCGCTGACACAAGAAGGGGACAATCGGTAACGGAGTCCGTCTAGTGTGGGGCTCCGTATATAATCATATCGTGATTTGGGTATTACAGCGGTAGCTATGACCCTGGTAATGTCTGCAAGTAGTAAAAGGATTCTTGGTTAAAAACAAATTCGATATATATGTATGTGATTCCTAGCCAAGAATTCGTTCAATACGGAACGGGTTCAATAGGAAAAGCGAGTAATCTCTTTTCCAGAAACGAAACTTCTTCCATCATTTTTCTTTGAATTGGAATAAGCCTTCAAAGTCACTCAATTAATGACACGGAAAACAAGCTCATGTCACGAATAACATAAAATTTTATTGTGACGAACCTATCACACTATTTTAAATAGACTTCGTATCGGGGGCGTAGCTCAGATGGTAGAGCGCTCGCTTAGCATGCGAGAGGTACCGGGATCGATACCCGGCGCCTCCAAAATGACTTTTTGCTATTTATAAATTTAATAGAGTGACTAATAAATAGGTAACTATTTTTAAATCAACGTTAATATAACATTGTCAGATATTTCCCCGCTGATTATTTTTTTTTTTTCTATAGTTGTTAATTTTTAAGTGACAAACAGGTCAACATTTTTCCAAATTTACAGTCTTGTCCAAATATAGCTTACCTGCCTCGCAATCTCACAAACGTCTTTAGTAGTCACTGAAGGCTAGTCTCACACCACTTTTTTCAGAAATTCCGTGTCGGTGACTGATGTACCTATATGTGTTCGTTGTTCGAGAGTGCATTGTATGATGTTTACATTCTGTACCTACTAGAGAGAGGTGTTTTGTATCGATATTTTTGTGGTTCCAACTGCATGTGCTCCTAATATATTTTGTTCTTTATTTTTCATTGTATTTCTATCTTTTATTTTTAAATTAACTAACAATGTGGGACTAATGTCCCGCATTACTAGAAACCCTGTTAACTTCTTCCAGTTAAGCTCAATGGCTTGTGTTAAAAGTGGGTTCACGTCGGTACCATAATGGGTAGGATTCAAACTCGCGACCTCAGGATTGCTAGTCCGGTGCCTTAACCATTACGCTACCGCCGCTTGATCTTGTAGATACTTTCATTCCAGTAGGTAGGTAGTAGATCAGTAGGGTAGTAGATGATTAAGGGTTAATATAAAAAATATTTCCCAAAACTGATATTACAAAATTATTTAGTGTTATGTAAAGAAGCCACGAGCGGAAGGTTATTAGTATATTACAAATTACCGTGTATTTGTGTTTGTTTTAAGATTTAAGTAGGTACTTAAATGTTTGACCCTCTCCCCAGATAATCCAACCGATGAATTTCTCATCGCGCACGTCGTCCATGGATGTTCAACGTAACTTGGAGTCTGTCATCGAGAAGCGAACTAAGGACGTGTTCGGACCACCGGTGGGCAAGAAGATGCTTGTGTTCATTGATGACATGAACATGCCTATTGTGAGTACAACATTTGCGTTTTAAAACTTACTTATTTTACTTGGTGGCGCGGTGGGAGTGTGTCCGACTGCTACGCAAGAGGTCGTGGGTTCAATTCCCACCCAGGATAAAACTTTTTGTGATGAGCACGATGGTTTATTCTGTGTCTGGCTGTTATTTATCTATAATATGTATGTATTTAGAAAATATATAAGTATATTTATCAGTTGTCTGGTTGCCATAGTACAAGCTCTGCTTAGTTTGGTATCAGATGACGTGTGAGTTGTCCCAAGATATTATTATTATTATTTAAAATTTTCGTTTGATAAGGTGCATTTCGTCTGACGCGGAGTTGGTCGAGCTGGAGCGGAGCGGATGAATTGGTCAATAAATAGTTCTCGAAGTCAGGATTATTTCGAGCGTAGGTAGGAATTCGAGGTCTGTGACTGGCCACATGACAGTCCACTCCGCTTATTGAATACTCGGAAAGTTACCTACAGTTGGATCATCGTAACTTGTCCGGATTTAAGTTAGGTTCTTAACACTTTCGCGCATGTCATAGAGATACGATCCTAAAATTACTTACGAAAACGATTAATTATGTTTAATTAATAAAAAGAGTTAGTAATACTAATTATGACAATGTAATGCGTAATCACATCTCTAATTCTCTTGCCCCCGCTACCTGTCACCACTACTAAAAAATGCATCTGCGCAACCACTTTTCGCCAACTTCAATCCGGTCAAGTTACGTTGATCCTACTGTACGGGCTAATGTTTTGCAAAATGTTATAATAATATGTATTAAATATTAAAAACTAGCACTAACAGTCTCTGAGCAAAGACTGATGGACGTACGGACATGGCGAAACTACAAGGGTTCCATTTTGCCATTTTGGCTACGGAACCCTAAAAAAGCAGTATCTATAGTGGTTCAGGCAATGGACACAATCGAAAAGTCGCGGGTTCGATACCCGCCCATTATACACATACTGCCCACGCGAACCCACTCCTAACCTCTACCTGTCTCTTCTACAAGAGTAAGAGTAATGTGCGACCCATATTGTTAAAAATTTTGAAAAATTCAAGTACTATCAAAAATGTTGACAACATGATTGATGAACAAACAAAATAAATTTCAGAAAAAAATGTTATTTGGAGGCGCCGGGTATCGATCCCGGTACCTCTCGCATGCTAAGCGAGCGCTCTACCATCTGAGCTACGCCCCCGTTACATATTATATCAATATATTGCTACTACTTATTTGTATCGAGCCGACTCAGCATTATTTATTACGGCCTAAGGCGATTGCAACACTTGTTTTAATTAAGGCCAGTTTGTTGTTGACAAATGTAGACACGTACTTTCTAATTTACCTACTGGTCACACAAGAATAATGTCTTGAAGCAAGCCGGCGCCGGATTGAAACCGGAGCGTGTAAAAAGGACCTTATAGGCTTTAATGTTTTGATTGTATTCAACCAATCGGGTTTCGTCGTTTTAAGGTGGACACATACGGCACACAGCAACCCATAGCTCTTCTGAAGCTGTTGTTCGAGAGGAAGGGCTTCTACGACAGAGGTAAAGACCTCAACTGGAAGAATGTCAGGGATATCGGCTTCTTGGCCGCCATGGGCAAGGCCGGTGGTGGAAGGAATGACGTGAGTTACAATTTTTTTGTAATTCACCAGATTTCGCTTGCGTGTATTTGGTTATTGCGATAAAAATATCATATGTTCTTTCGTGGGACTCAAACTATCTCCATACCAAATTTCATCTAAATTGGTTCTATAGCTTAAGTGTGAACAAACAGAGTTACTTTCACACAACTGTAAAATTTATAACATTATTTGTATAAGTTATGCTGATAGGCTAATAAGGGATGCAACTGTTACATAATAGTAACAAGGTAATAGCTAAACCACAGGGGGTAATATACCCATCGTCGCCCCGATTTTTTCTTATGGTGAGACCAAATGCACCACGGGATTTATTCTATATCCACTGCAAAGAAACAGCTCTGTCATGCATTAAGGAACATAAACAAAATGTGAGTGAGAAACAGAGAAAGTGAGTGTTGATTTTAATTTCATCTATATCGGTTCCGATGTTAAAGCGTGAAAATAAATTTCATTTTTTATGAAAATATATATGTATACGGGTTTTAATCGCGTGAATAATTTAAGGTTAAATACCTTGTTTTTTGCCTAACGTTTCGACCGTATGTTGCAATGTGGTCGAAACTCCGGGCAACTACCCGTGACGTGTATAAATCGCGAAAGTTTATCAGAATTTCATCTAAGTTTCATTTGAGTCGGTTTAGTGGTTTTAGCGTGAAAACGTTACAGACAGACAGTTACTTTCCCATTTATAATATTAGTTTGGATAATTCTAGGATATCATAAGAATGTAACTAAATATAATTACAGGTGGACCCCCGCTTCATATCAATGTTTTCGGTGTACAACCTCCAATTCCCGTCGGAGAACACTTTGAGACACATCTACACTTCCATACTCAATGGCCACTTTGAAATATTCCCAGACGAGATCAAAGATATCATTGAAAAACTCGTGCAGATGACGCTTGATTTGTACAAGGTTAGTATTGAAATTGCCTTGCAACGCATTAAACTATATTTTAAATGAATGAGGGAAAAAAACACACATAAAGGATCCATTTCTACGCCGTTAACTAACTCCAGCGCCGAGATCATGCCCGAGAAAATAATGAGACTATTGCCTTAAAGTACTTGTCCGGCCAACGGCGAGTAAAAGAGTAGCGAGTAGCGAGTAGCGATTTATCGCTCAAGAAACGTACATACTTATGTAGATCCCGTGTAAACAAAAGAGATACAGATATTAATAGTTGATCGTTCAGTATTCACACTGGCGGCGAATACTCGCTTTTTACTGCATCGCTTTTGTTTACACGGACGGGATCTACAAAATACATCTGCTGTACGTTTCTTGAGTGATAAATCGCTTCACGCTCATCGTTGTTGGTTAGACAGATGCTTGAAATAGGAAGGATAAATCCTTCCAATTCCATTTAAGGCAATAGTGGCACCACCATATGAACTTGTACGGCTCTGTGAGTTTAATTGCACAAACCATTTAAAGCCAGATTTTGATGATTGTTGTAATTTATTTAATACTAGCTGTGCCCCGCGGTCTTTCCCGCTTTTGATTAGCCTATGTGTTAATCCAGGGTGTCAGCAAACTCCATACCAAATTTTATTAAAATCGCTCCAGCCGTTTAGACTTGAAGAAGTAACAAACATACACACTTACATACTCACAAACATTCGCCTTTATAATATAAATGTGATGTTTAAATTAACATAAAGGAATAAAACTTAAGTTTTACAAATTGTCCTGTAACCATTTATCGTAGTTTATTACATTGGGGGCATTTGCACGTGAGAAATCGTATGGGGAGATATGTGTACGCTCACTACTTGTTCGCATTAGTGCGTACCTTCGACTACCTTGGTAACGCAACAGGAGTGTGTACCACTGCTGTTTGTATTATTATTTGAGGGGGGAACAGAAATTTGATGTTGGTGCCTCTTTGCCTACAATGTATTATGAGAACATATTTACAAAGGGTCCAATTAATAGTCTGGTTTTGTAGGTAAACAAAATACATTCTTAACACTAATTATTTATTAAGCTACCAACATTTAAGTCTTGATTAAAGATTAATTTGAGAAAAAAAAATCGTGACGTCAAAGTTCTATATTTGTAAATCGTTTAACATTTCTTAAGGAGTCGTTCTTTTAACTGGTTGGAAACCCCTTTAATTCACTCAATACCGCCAGTGCACGCCAGTGTACCTCGCACGACGGGGGGCCTTAAACATACCATTAACGTGGCGCCTGAGACGCCATTTTGAAGACCCAGATTGCTTCCTACTCTCTTCCACATCCGGTACTGGAATATACATAGATTCGATTCCCACATCGTACTCCACTTTGTTTAATCCACAAATTGTTGTTCCGAGTCCGTGTGTAGTTGTTCCCTGCTACACAGAGCTTGACCTTAATGCGGGAAATGTCTTTTCTTACTCAAAATAACCCACAGGCGGTAGTCAATAGCTACCTGTATGTCATTTCATCACGGCAGGACCGCTCATCTTCCCAAGAAGAAGAAAATAAGTTTCTTTATTGCCATGTTTAAAAAATAAGCAACCTTATAATAATTCTTATTTAAAAAATATATATAATTAGGCCTCAAACAGTCGAACCTTAAATTTTAATATTTATTGTTAAGTTACTAGAACATAATAATTAATATCAAAATTTAAAAATAAGATTTGGAGGCGCCGGGTATCGATCCCGGTACCTCTCGCATGCTAAGCGAGCGCTCTACCATCTGAGCTACGCCCCCTTATTTCTTATAGAATTAAATTTACTATCTAATCTAGTATATAATCTATTTGCACTTTATTGTGTCTCATAATTACGCAACAAATAAAAATTTTGCTTTTAATCACGTACACGCATAATAAATACAAATGCTATCGCAGTACACACGTAATAATAATAATAATGGTCTCATAACCAATATCGGTTACGGCGACGTATCTCATCAGAGACTAGCCAACTACACAGAAGATATTTTAAGGCAAGTGTATGCGCAGACACAAGTGCACTCTCTATTCCCTCACAATCATAGTCCTATGGGACGGAAATCCGACCATTGAATCGGATATCCCGGATTTCTAAGAGACGTTGATCGCCGGACAAACGCCTTACGTAAACGTACTCTCCATTTTTCGAAAACGGTCACCAATCTATGAACCGACAGTGGTAACGTTGGTTGGTGGTAACTTAACCTCGCAAATAACTTTGTATATAACTATAATCTGTTTGGTGACCACTCAGTCAGGTACACACATAATAAAGTAATTACAGATTGGATTACCTTGATAAGAATTTCCGGATAAGAAAATGAATTTATGATTCATTAGCTGTTGCCCGCGACTTCGTTCGCGTGGAAAATTTGAACAACAGGTCTATCCCACGGAAACCGTACATTTTCCAGGATAAAAGGTAGCCTATGTGCTATTCCCGACTATAATCTAAGTGTCAATTTCATCCAGATTCGTTTAGCCGTTTAGGCTCGATTGAATGACAAACATCCTTTCATCCATACATATAAACTTTCGCATTTATATTATTAGTATAGATATATAATGTTATATATGTTATATACAAACTCAACCCGAGATTCCTGTGATTATTCTTCACTATTTCTTGTGGATGGTGTAAGATAAAATAAGATACCGCCTACGTTCGCTGAAAAAAAAATCCTATAAATTGATTTAATGGTTATTATTACCTACTTAAACAGTTTATAAACAAAGAAACATTGTAAACTTTGGTAGTTTGAAAAGAGTGGCCGCGAGTTTTTATTGCCTGTTCTATTCTCCGGCTTTACCAATTGTTTGCGAACACATGTACACATTTAGAATCGACTTTTCACAATTGTAGTATTTTGTTTCCTAAGAAAATAAAGATTTTTTTAATTTTATTTATTTACTAGCTGACCCATGCAACTTCGTCTGCGTAAATTTTCCCGTTTTTGCAACATATTTAATTGCTGCTCCGCTCCTATTGGTCACAGCGTGATGTTATATAGCCTATATCCTTCCTCGATAAATAGGCTATCCAACAGTTCGGACCAGTAGTTATCGCGTTCAAACAAACTCTTCAGCTTTTATTTTATTAGTATCATTGCACATAACCTTATAAAAATTTACCTGTTGTTATGTTCAATTTTTGTACCTAAATTTTAAACTGAAATTCAGTTGCAAGATTTGTACATTAAAGTATTACATGTTTATTTATTTGTTTAATGACATTGCTTTGTTATAGTAAACATAACGTGACTATCAACTTTTCTTTAAATACTTTTGTTATAAATAATTAACTTTAAAATTGTTTTTAATAGATAATAATAGTAGAGCTGCCCCCTACACCGGCCAAGTTCCACTACATCTTCAACTTGCGCGACCTGTCCCGCATCGCGGCGGGACTGTGCCTCACTCACCCCAATTTCTTCAGCGACAAGCGCTGCGTGGTGCGTTGTTGGCGGAACGAGTTCACGCGCGTTATATGTGACAGACTCATCAATGTACAGGTACGTTTTCATCTCTGTAACTTGCTTTAGATGGGATCTGTATTAAAATTCGTAGGGGCTAGAGGCCAAACTCCGTGTCATTGATACGGCGGTAGCCTACGCCTTTGAGGGCGGGATATTCTGAATAGTGTCAAAATCGACACAAACAGCGCTCCGTAGACCAAATACAATGTAACAAAACTGTCATGTTGCCATTGCACGTTAACAGCAGGTTCCCACTGCCTACTTGGGTGTAATGGTATTGCGGAATGTGGATACTAAAAAAGATTAATAATAGGGATTGTAAACTTCGGTATATATTCGTAAACTTTCGCGATTTGTACACATTTTTACAGACGTTTCGACCGTATTGCAACACGAGCAGACGAGTCTGTAGTCTACCCGTGACCACGGCCGTTACTATACGGTCGAAACGTCGGGCAATAAAACAAATAGCCGTAATTTATAAATTCTATATATTGGAATAGACGGGTCAATGAAGTGGTAATCGTACTATATACCTATTGGTTCCCAAATGTTAAATCATCATCATCAGCCTATCGCAGTCCACTGCTGGACATAGGCCTCTCCAATTGCACGCCACTTTGTTCTATCTTCGGCTTCTCGCATCCAGCTCCTGCCAGCCGTTTTGCGTAGATCATCACTCCACCTGGCCTGAGGGCGTCCTACACTACGTTTGCCGAGCCGCGGTCTCCACTCAAGAACTCGTTTACCCCGAAATTAGCCGAAGAACCGACAATGTTAAATAGTGTTACACTATTTATATTATTAATTTGTTTTTAGTGTCCTAACTTCTCTATTTATTAATTACTAACTGTCCCGCGCAACTTCGTTAGCATCATTTTCCCCCGTTTAGCGTCGTAACGTGATTTTATATAGCCTATGGCCTTCCTCGATAAATGGGCTATCAAACAGTAAAGATTTTTTTAAATTCGGGTATGTAGTTCCACAGATAACAAACAAACAAACTGTTCAGCTTTATAACATTAGTATAGATTATACTAAAGACTTCCGGTCAAAGGTTTCGAATGTTGTTTCTATATTTAGATCTATAAAAGCCGTGGGGGGAGGGGGGGATTTCAACCCCCTAATCCCCTATTCATCATAAATTGACCTTTACAACGTGTAACAGACAGGTGTGGTCAAATTCATATCTAGACTAATATTATAAAGCTGAAGAGTTTGTAGGAACGCGGAAATCTCAAGAACTACTGATCCTATACTGGTCCTATGAAAGGCTATATAACACCACGCGACGACCAATAGGAGCTAAGCAGCAATGAGAAATGTTGCAAAAACGGGGAAAATTTACGCAGACGAAGTTGCGTGGGACAGCTAGTAGTATATATAATTCAGTAATAAATAGTCTACCGTACTAAGTGCGAATATTGTAGGACAACGAGTTGATGCGCGTACACATTCGAGAGCAAGTGGTGAAGTTCTTCCCTGAAGAGGAGCCCGTGGTGCTCGAAGAGATCGTCATCCACGAGGAGGAGGTCAAGGAGGAACAGGAATTAGACGGTATATTAACGGTTTTTACGGTCACAGTCGAATAACTCATACAGTTGTTCGAGGAAGCCGTCTAGACGGGTTAATCGTGCGGAGTTTGAGAGGTGCAATGCAGGGCATGTTATACGCACAGCGCAATCTCAGTATCCGCCTGCCGGGCTGCCGTATTTTTAGACAATAGGTAAATTGATACCAATACTTATAGAAGAATAGAAAATGTTTATTGCTATCCAAACACGTACGTCGAAACATTTTCTTTTTTTAAACTAATTTGGCCGTTGCAATACGGTCGAAACGTCTTCTTATTTAAAACTAATTTGGCCGTTGCAATACGGTCGAAACGTCTTCTTATTTAAAACTAATTTGGCCGTTGCAATACATTTTATCACAAGATATAAAAAAATTGTTTAACTGAACATTTTACCTATCGTTTCCCCTTCCTATTTTCTTTCTCTCTACCGAGTCTATGTCTTTAAATTTTCAACAACTCTTTCTCAATTTTTTCCTTGCTAAATATTTTCTAAACTATTTAATCTATAGTTTTACTGCGAGGCGCAAAGCGCGGTACAGCGATCGCGGTCAAATTATAGTTGAATATTCCTCTCTACTACTTTCTTCGTCTAATATTTCAGAATATGGAGAACCTATAGAGAAAGCACCACAAGAAACACAAGAAGCTGTTGTAGTTGAAGAAGTAGAAGAGGAAGTTCCAGAGGAGAAAGAGTTAACGGTTTGTAAACTAACTTTTTTTCATAATATTGAGTTCCTCCACCTAACTTTTAACCTACTTTTGTTATTTTCATGTGAACAGCTAGAGGAGTACGTTTTCCGCGATCCGTTGTTATTTGGTGATTATCGCAACGCATTAGACGAGGAAGAGATCAGATACTACGAAGACCTACTCGACTATGAAGCTGTTTATTTTCTCTTCCAAGAGGTGAGCCCTTTTTTCTTACGAATACTAGGCTCCGCCCGGGGGATGTCGGCTATCGCGAAAAAACTATCCTATATTCCTCCACGGGACTCAAACGGTCTCCATGCCAAATTTCAATTAAATCAATTCAGCAGTTTAAAAGTGATAATGCAATAGACAAATTTGTTTAAAAATAACTTTATTTTTTTTACAAGTACCATTATCAAAGTATAAAACATCTCGCCAATTATTGCCATGTTCAAGTATTTTGAAATAAAAAAATTGATGATAGCGGATTTCCCCAACTCGGAGAACAGCTTGTCCTAGTTAGTGATAAAAAATGCGCTACGGCGCTTTTACACAATGATATTTTCTTGTATTCAAGTGCAATATTGAATACAAAAAAATAAAGACTCGCTCGTGTGACTGGCTCCTTAGTCATGGTTAAAATAAGGTCAACTATTGGCTAACGGCTGGTCTTAATAACTTATCTACCTTGATGATAAGTAATTGAGACTGGTCGTTAAAAAATACTGTTGTAGATCCTGGACGATTACAACGAGCGCGTAGGCAAGATATCTATGGTGCTATTCGAAGATTGCCTGGAACATTTGACCCGCACTCAGCGCATCCTACGCATGGACCGCGGTAACGCGCTCATCATCGGTGTTGGCGGCTCCGGGAAGAAGTCTATCTGCAGGCTTGCTGCCTCCGCTGCTGGTTAGTACAACCACAACACAAGCGGCGGTAGCCTAATGGCTAAGGCATCGGTCTCGCAATCGTGAGACCGCGGATTCGAATCCTACCCATTATACTACTGACGTGAACCCACACAAAACACAAGCCTTTGAGCTTAGCTGGAGGGGTTAACAAGATTGCTAGTAATGTGGGCCTCAATCCTACATTGCTAGTTATTAAAAAAAAACAATATTGTAGCCGTCGTATACCCTCTCACCGCGCAACACATGTTTCTGGTTGCCATAATACAGGCTCTGCCTACTTTGGGATCAGATGGCGTCGTGTGAGTTGCCCCAATATAATATTACTAGCTGCGCCCCACAGTTTCACCCACGTAAGTCTACATCCCGTGGGAATATCGGGTTAAAATTAGGCTATGTGTTGTGAGATATATTGTCTCTATTATATATATCAGATGCAACAAAAGTATTTATTTTGCTAAAGATCAATTTGTATAAATTATCAATTGCTATTGTAATTATGGTTCACTATTTTGACGATAATTGCTTCCACATAAGAGATACTACATATGCTGTCGCGGACTTTTTGTAAGACTTACAGGTAAATTAGCTTGAAGAAATTTTTGCGTTTGTAGTAGTGTATGGTCAGCAAATAAAAAAAACAACATTTTATTTTTAGTTTTTATTGTTTTAAAGGTAATATACGTTTGTGGCTGGAGCACACCAAATGCGTGCACGTCTACGCATACGCACTACGTACTAATACGGTCGTGAAAATGTGTATCCACCGCATTGTAATCTGTAATCTATGGAACTGTATGAGGCAGACAAGCCAGTTCCAAACATTACAAGCATTGAATGCCGGTTTTCACTTCAGTGAAGACGTGTATGAATTAGGTGTTCTCCGGCCATAAATGTTTTATTCTAATAATTCATCAACCCCAGGCATATCACAATCATCCCCATCCTCGCTTTCATCAGATGAATTATTTAAATTAATTATGATTCGTTCTGATATTGTGTCTAAAGCTGCGTCTCTACCCTGATATTTGCTTTCCTCCTCAATAGCATGCAAACAAACTTTTCTCCATTCCTCTACAGTTATGGCGTTCATTTTTTCTTCAGCTAATGACATTATAACCTTCATATTCATTGCGACATTCTTTTTTGCGACATATGTTTTCACTATCCCCCATATATTTTCTATAGGATTAAACTCCGGATGGTATGGTGGTAAACGCACCACAGTATGACCGTGCTGTCGTAATATTTCGTCTATCTTGTACTCTATAAATCTCGCCTTGTTTTGCAGAATCAGTTCATATAATTGAGGCTTAAGCAACGTGGATGAATGCTCAATGTTTCGAAATGTCAGCCAGTCTATCATTTGCTGTTTTCTAGAATTACTATTCGGTGCAGGATTTTGTATTGAGTTATGATATGGTGCGTTGTCAACAACAACAACACTATTTGGTTGTAAGTTGGGTATTAATTGAGTTTGAATCCACCTTGAATAGTTGTCATAGTTCATATTGTTGTGGTAATCTCCACTTTTTTGGTCGGCTTTAAACATAAGCAATGCATTTGGTATAAAGCCATCGATACCACCGGCATGAACAATGATTAAGCGGTTGCCTTTCGATATATGTTGCTTCAAACCTGAAGTGCTTCCATCTGACCAAGATTTCGAGAGGGTATGTGATGTATGTATATATGTTTCGTCGGTGTAAACAATTGGTCGGCGTTGTTCACGATATTCAGCAATTTTCATCAAATAATTAATTCGCAAGTATCTAATTTCGTGTTTTTCCATAAGAAGTTTCCGGTTATCTTCTGTTTGCTTCCAATTAAAACCTAATGACATGACGTGTTTTCGTAACGTGCTGACACAACCTTTATAATCGATATCTTCTTTCAATTTTGAGTGCAAAGTTTTTAAAGTGGGAACTTCTTTATTTGTGATGTGGAAGTCATGAATTGTTCTTCTGATAACTTGCTGATCAAAGTTATCGATTACTATTGTAGGTTTACGATTCGGTTTCTTTTTAGGAGATTTAAATGTTACTTCCTGATCTGAAGGACGACATTTGCTTTCTGATACTACCTTTCTGACGGATGCTATTGAAATTCCTGTTGATTTAGCAACTAATTGAGTGGGGGTCATAATACTGCTCGGGTTGTTATTACACTCATTTTCGAAATATTTGTACAAACAGTACAAAACTTCCTTAGTTTGAGAAGTCAAAGGCTTGCCTCGACCATGTTTTAACACTGGAGCCATTTTGAATTATCAATATAAAGTTACAACACTTACACACTTGAAATTAAACACTTCAACAAATATTTTAACAATAATAACAAACAATAACAACAATCAACAAATACAAAATTTCACAATGAAACTACTACGTATCTAATAATTATAATTTTTTAATGAAATGCGTGCTTTATGTTCTAACGGTATCAAGCGACTGACGTCAGACTGCACGTGGCACCTGCGGACAGAGTAAACTGGTTTATTCTGGTTTTGTGCGTGTTTCCACTTTCCACTATCAAGTGACGATTTATTTATTTGTTTTGTTTCGTAATTATTATGGTCAAAACTTTTTACCTATAGCTAAACTACTATCATCTAAAGAACGACACGATATTTTATTGTTTCACGGTAGTCGCCTTGTCGTTTGCTCAAGGACGTGAAATTGAATGACATATTTTTTTTAATAAAGTCAAAACCTTTTTCTTTAAAATAAAAACTTGTTTTTATTGAAAACAAAAATCAGAGTGTTGCTAGGGATAAGTATTAAATTAAATAGTAATGTTAGGATATTGAAACATTTTTGTAAGGGCCAGAACGATATAGTGGAAACGCGCTCTAATATCTAAGTAACATACACACCACTACATATGCAAAAATTTCTCGAGACTAATTTCACTGTACTTACTTATTTATGATAAACATATCGTTCATACTCGTACATTATATATGTGTAACTTCAACGATATTTGCGGCTCACGCCAAAACATGTCGCCGATTTTAGATTTTTTTTCCTACTTACTTGACACTTATCGGTACATTTTGGACAAATTACACAATAGCTTTATAAATTATATCCTATGTGTTATTCTGATATATAAGCTAAATTATTGGTAAAGTTTCATTAAAAATCCATTCAGTAGATTTTGCGACACTCACAAACATTCGGCTTTATAATATTAATAGGAGTATATAAGGTTGAGAAAATATTGTGTTACAGGGTGCGACATGTTTGAAATCACGATAATGCGTAACTACAACGAGAACAGTTTGAGGGACGATATGAAGAAACTGTACACGTTGCTCGGAGTCGACAATAAGAAGACCGTATTCCTGTTCACTGCCGCGCAGGTAACTCTCTGAATGCCTGTCTGTTGAAGCGGAGCGAGGCTGCGGAGCGGAGAAACGGAGAAATAATAACCAATAGAATTTTCCACTAGAACGGAACGGAGATATTTTGCGATTCTATTGCTTAAAATTTATCTACCAACTGTGCCCACGACTTCGTCCTCGTGAAGTTGCAGTGCTGCTCACTTCCTATAGTCGTTAGCGTGATGTTACTTATTCTCCTATGTTTTTTAATATATCTCTAAGGTTTTTTTATGTTAGGACGTTTTATATAATTAGACATTCCCAGAAAAATATGCAGTCGAATAGCGAAACCCTCATTTAAATCGGATCACGAGCTTTCGAGATAATCATATAATACGTACTGGTCAAATAGAGATCCACTTTTTTGAAGGGGTTAAAAATGTAAACAAATCGAACATAATGTGAACAAATCGCGAAAATTTATCAACGTTTACGCAGATATCAAGTTAACAGGTAATAGCCCATTTATCGAGGAAGACTATAAGCTATTTAACATCACGCTACGACCAATAGGAGCGGAGCAGCAATGAAAAATATTGAAAAAAAACGGGGAAAATTTACGCAGACAAAGTGGCGCCGGTCTGCTAGTATTTTATAATATTACTTTGGATGTTTAGTAAAGATTTTATTTATAGGGTAACTGCAACCGCCATTAACATTAACAATTTAATTCCAGATAATTGAGGAGGGTTTCTTAGAATTCATAAACAATATCTTGATGATCGGCATGATCCCCGCGCTATTCGGCGATGACGAGAAGGACGCCATCATCAACACCGTGAGGAACGCCGCTTCCGAAGCCGGATACGGAGTTGCTAAGTATGTAGTATATATTTTGCTAACGTAACATAAACAGACTCGCATGAAGGGAAATATTTAAATATTTTGACGTGACAACGTCTTATAATTCGATGGAGCCGGCTGAACGCTCGAAAAAAATGAGGCGTTACCTCGCTCTGAGGCGTTCCATTGTAAAAATAAATAAATAAAAATTGACATAATTGTATTTATGCGTACAAATAAATGTAACTTGATCAATTCAATTGTGATTTCCATTTACCTCCTTCTCTATATCCTTACAAAATATCTATCAAACAAATAAAATTAAAATTTTCTTTTGAAAAATGAAACCATTCCATTAGTATTTTCTTATGACGTTGTCACGTTCAACTATCGTCAGTAAACCGACTTTACAGACAACCGATTTTTTTATTAATTTATATTTGTAATTTCTCTTAGGGATGGTGTGTGGAGTTTCTTCTGCAACAGATGCTGTGACAATCTTCACGTAGTACTGTCCATGTCGCCAAGCGGTGATATATTGAGAAACAGGTACTTGAACACACCTATGTTGTGTATAATTTTCAACGGATTGACAAGTAAGGGGGTCTCATCCATTAATCTCGTGATGTTTTTTTTTTAACCCCCACTCATAATAAAAAATGTTGACTCCCTTTGCTGATATTTAGTGATGTTTTAGACCACCAGGAAAGAGAGTAGACCTACTAGTTATTCATAATTTTTATATTTGTGAAGTTTCGTTAAATTTTTTTTTTCTTTCTGCAGGTGTCGTAGTTTCCCCGGTTTGGTGAACAACACAACCATAGACTGGCAGTTCCCATGGCCCAAGCAGGCACTACTGGCTGTAGCTAACGTCTTCTTAGCTAACGTACGTAAAATCTTAGCGACGATAGCTTTCTTATAGCATTAACGTCTGGTCTCAATAATCTAACTATCGATGGATTTGGCTACTAGATGTATATATTTGACATAAGCTCCATTCAAAATATGTCAAAATTCTACCTCTAGTAGCCAAATCCATCGATAGATAGATTAAAGAACCCACCTGTTAAAAATCGATCAACGATAAGGCCTGCCTAAAAACAAATAACCTGTAAGCGTATAGACGCAAATAATACCGGAGATTTCTGATCGTGTAAAACGTTTTTTCGTTATTTCTTTGAAAAGATAACTAGCAATGTGGGTTTGTGGTTCCTTCATTACTAGCAATCCTGTAAATCCTCCAGCTAAGCTAAATCGCTTGTATTAGGAGTGTGCTGTACACGTCGGTAGTATAATGAGTAGGATTTGAACCCACACCCTCATAATTGCTAGTGTCGAGACGTTACTAAATCGAGCATACGAGTAATTATTTCCAATCCTCGAAGTCGGTTCTGACGCAGCATGAGTGGATACAACTGCGGTGCAAGTGGTTGTGGTGTGATTCCCGCACTAAACAAGAGATTTGTCAGAGCACCCTTGATCGGTGGTAGGTCTAAGACCGGTCTTGGTTGGTAGCACCACAGTGTCAGTTCTTCCGTGAAATAGTTATGTTCACACATAACTCTGTTTCGGTTGAAGGGCACTGTAGCAAGTATTTTTTTTATATAAATAAAGATACCTGCTGTAGGGTACAAGCCCTGTTTCGTGGGGGACTTTACAAACATACAAATCACGTACAATCATGTACAAGTCAAGTACACGCAGACTCGGAACAACAATTTGTGGATCTCACAAAGTGCTGTCCGGTGTGGGAATCGAACCCACGACCTTCTTGCGTAGCAATCGGACACTCTCCCACCGCGCCACAGAGGCAGCCGATATTTTATATATTTACTATGCAATAATATGTCATAAACTGTTCTGAAAAAATATGTTCATCTAATATTTCATGTGTTTATAAATTTTTCATCATGAAAAGAAATATTTAAAATGTTTGCCGAACAAGGATTTGTATGTCACTGATACTATTATAAATGACGCGTGACGCGCGACCATCAGGCGCACGACCAGAGGGTCAATTCACATATTTAAAGCAGAGCAGTTGATTTGAGATCGATCCCAAAGTTACAAGAATACAGAAATGGCCGTTTTAATCGAAACTAACGAACTGCAACTGCACTGCTTTAAATACGTGAATTAACCCGCTGCTCGTCCTTTCATTTCATGGTATAAAAAAACCCTAGTGTAATTAATGTTGATAAACTTTCGCGATTTGTACACATTATAAAATTATATATACTACGGGTCTTAATCGCGTGAATAATTTAAGGTAAAATACCTTGTTTATAGCCCGACGTTTTGACCGTATTGCAACGGCCGTGGTCACGGGTAGACTGTGTGACTGTCTTATGCAATAATAGTTGCCCTGTATTACTTACATAAAAATAATATTATTAAAACATTTCCAGGTACCAAAGATACCGGACGATTTTCGTCCAATAATAGTGGAGCACGTAGTCCACGTGCATATGTCAATAGCGCACTACTCGTTAGAGTTCTTACTTCGACTGCGCAGGAACAACTACGTCACACCCAAACATTACATGGACTATATCACCAACTACATATCGTTGCTCAACGAGAAGGACGCGTTTATTATTGCTCAGGTTTGTTACCAAATATAATAATAATTATATAATAATATCTTGGGACAACTCACACAACGTCATCTGATCCCGAACTAAGCAGAGCTTGTACTATGGTAACTAGACCGATAAACATAGTTACATATTTCTAAATACATACATAAATTATAGATAAATTACACCCAGACATGAATAAACCATCGTGCTCATGGCACAAAGTTTTATCCTGGGTGGGGATTGAACCCACGACCTACGGCTTAGCAGTCAGGGTTACTAACCACTAAACCAATAGGCAAGTCCAAATATATGTACAACTAGCTGTGCCCAGCGGTGTTACCCGCGGTTTATTAGCCTATGTGTTAATTCAGAGTGTCAGCTAAGTCCATATCAAATTTTATTAAAATTGCTCCAGCCGTTTAGATGTGAAGAAGTAACAAACATACACACTCACATACTCACAAACATTCGCCTTTATAATATTAGTATGATACTAGCTGTCACGGCGAACCTCGCACTGCCTATTTGTGTGAATCGGTTTCAATTGTGAATCTAAACCATTCTCGAATTCACTGGAACACAGACACAATCGTCAAAATCGGTCCAGTCGTTTATGAGGAGTTCAGTGACATACACACTTACAGTAGAATTATATATATATAAAGATAATGCACATGTCCATAGCGCACTACTCGCTGTATGCGCGTGCGTGTATATGTATGCTTCTTACAAACACAATGATTTGAATTTAGTATATACTGTTATTGTTTTCAGTGCGAGCGTCTGATCGGCGGACTGGCTAAGATCGAGGAGGCCAACGTTCAACTAGAAGACTTGAACCAGAAACTGGTCGTACAGAAGGTGATCGTTGCCGAACAGACCAAGGAGTGTGAAGTCCTGCTCAAGGAGATCGCCACTGGTGAGATGGTTATTTTAAACTTGTCATAATGTACTCACGTTGTGTAATCCACATTTTTTTTGTTGGGTTGATTTTGAGTCGGGGTGTACTCTGTGTCCGTTAATTGAATATTTCTCAAGTCCCCCGCGACACTTGTACGCTACTGCGGGGGTTGTTTTATAAAAAAAAGGTATAAATAGTAGCAACCCGCCCCGGCTTCCTATAGACTTTTCTCCACCATCTACAGGTTGATTTGTAAAATAAAAAAAAATAACCTCCCGCTTGTGGTTACTTTATATAACACTTAATAACTTTGTATTATCAGTTTTGGGAAATATTTAATATATTTATGCTTAATCACCTGCCACTTTTTTTGGAGTTATTACCTTAACCATTTTTAACAGACGATTTTATAGAGTAAAATCGTTGTTTATTGTGAGGTTTAGGCCCTAAGCCTGATAACAAAAACATAGATTTTACTCCAGGATCTCTCAGATGCGTAAATGGTTGTGTGACAAAAGTAGGTAGTGGGTGGTAAAGGGTTCATTTGTAATATATTTTTCAAAAATTATGTTATTATTTAGTGTAATGTAAAGGAACCAAGAGTCTCCTGCTCTTGGTTCCTTTACATTATTAGTATATTTATTAGTATATTAAAAATAATTCTGTATATATTATGCAAGTATTGTACATATAGACCATCCCTAAGAAATTATCTGAATGATAGTGAAAGTCACCCCTCAAAATGTAACCGCAATGCCCCATTAATTCTTAGTGAACGCCATACCATAAAATAGCGAATTTCAAATCGACCCGGTAGGATATTTTTCACAGTGTCATTTATGACACACTACAATACATGACATATTTTGTATAACAATCCAGCGACTGAGGCTGCGGTGGCCAAGCAGACAGTCGCGTCAGTGAAATCCGCGGAGATCACGGAACAAAGCAAGGTGATCAGCGAAGAAAAGGCGGAGGCTGAAGAAGCACTGTCGGCCGCTATGCCCGCGCTAGAAGCCGCGAGACTCGCTTTAGCTGACCTCGAGAAGAATGACATCACTGAGATCCGGTCTTTTGCCACACCGCCGGAAGCTGTACAGGTAAACCACCTTCTATCTATACTTAAAAAGATAGCTCGATATTTTTTTTCGCGGAGATTACTGAACAAAGTATGGTGATCAGTAAAGAGAATTTGGAGGCTGAAGAAGCACTGTCGGCCGCTATAGAAGTCGCGAGACCCGAACTTGCTGGATCTCGATAAGAATTACATCACTAAGAACCGGTCTCTTGTGACACCACCGGAGGCGGTGCAGGTATATAATTAAACTTCGCCAAACATAGCTTTATTTCTTTCTCTCTTTCTTCTCTCTTCTCACTTATCTATCTATCTAACTCCCTCTTCCCTATCTCTCTCTATTCCTCTTCTCCCTATCTCTCGGGGTCCCTCTTTACTTAGGATCGTTACTCGAACGATTCAAACTGACAATCTCCGTTTCTGTTGACAGATCTCCATTGAGTTCTGGTCCGAAGTAGCTTTATACCTTTTCTTCCAAGTCAATATAGGAGAATACACTTTTCCCAGACTATTTTTAACATCCATCTCAAAAAGGCATCGTAGTTCTGATGCGGTTTTTTTGTTAGAAACCTTGTTTAGTCACAATTTTTGTAATTTTTTTACGGTTCGGATTTTGTTTTTCCATAGAAAATTGACAAATTTTCGATCACTTATAAAACTTAATTTTAGCAATCAGTGATAATTAACAGTAAACAACCAATATATTCACTAGATCGTATGCGAATGCGTGGTAATAATCCGCGGCATAAAGGACGTCAGTTGGAAAGGCGCGAAGGGCATGATGGCGGACCCCAACTTCCTACGCAACCTCCAGGAGATGAACTGCGACCTCATCACGCAGACGCAAGTGAAGAACGTCAAGACTCATATGAAGAAGAGCAAGAAACTCGATACTATGCAGTCGATTAGTAAAGCTGGGTAATTGTTTTATACAACTTAATTTTGTTGTGGTTTCTTAGGCCGTCTTGGTGGTACCACAACATTGTCAGTTATTCTTCCGTCAAATCGGGTAGTTGACTACAATAAAAGTAAATTATTTTAAACTAATCAGGTAATAGTAGATGTTAAAATGCTCTGAAATAACTGTTCTTTTACAATTTAACATGTTTTTGAATTTTAAAAAAGTAATGATTTGACGATAGGAACTTATGACGTCATAGGTTGTTATTCCAAACACGTTTTCGAGCTTGTCGTTTTGACTTTTTATAAAAAGAGACTGTATGGACTTGACAGTCGACATTCTTATCGTGATGTTAACACATCACTGTGTTTCGATTGAAGACAAGTGTAATTACAGATTTGCAAATTGCACATTTAGGAGCGCGATACGCACCTCTTCCACCAACGGCGGTGAACGAAAAGCGAGTGGCGATTTTGTCGCTCAAGAAACTTACAATAGATGTATGTTGTAGATCCCGTCCGTGTAAACAAAAGAGATGCAGCGTACAGCGAGCACCCACCGGTAGTGTGAATGGTCAGCAATCAACTATTTATATCTGTATCCCTTTTGTTTACACAGGATTTATATAAGTACTAGCTTCGCCCGCGGCTCCGCCCGCGTGGATGTGGGTTATCGCGATAAAAACTATCCTATGTCCTTCCCCGGGACTCAAACTATCTCCATACCAAATTTCATCTAAATTAGTTTAGCTGTTTGAGCGTGAAAGCGTAACAGACAGACAGACAGAGTTACTTTCACATTTATAATATTATAGTATGGATGGAAGTACGTTTCTTAAGCGATAAAAATCGCCTGTCACTACTCGTTTTCTCGCCGTTGGTGGGACAGGTGCCTTACAGTGACATTTAAATCTTTGCTAAACAAGAATTCTTGTGATACTGATACTATTATGGGCGACGCGTAAAGCTTACCATGAGGCTAACAACATGCTCAAAAGGGGTTGTATCTATTCGATTTAGGAAATACATTTTAAAACAAAGACAGCATTCGCTAATTAAATCTAATTAATGACATTTTTGTAAGTTTTATATTGTAGCTGTGAGCTTCCCAAAGAACATATTTCGCTTCTCGAAATATCGAATAACTAACCGAACAATTGTTGCAGATACGGCTTACTAAAATTCGTCATCGCCGTACTTGGATACTGCGCCGTATACAAAGAAGTGAAACCAAAAAAGGACAAAGTGGAAGCATTAGAAAAGGAATACACTGAAGCTTGCAACTATTTAAACTCTCTAAACCGAGAGATTAATCGACTACAGAGAACCTTAGACGGTCTCAATGCTAAGTATGACACGGCCATGTTGAGAAGGCAGGAATTGCAAGAAGAAACTGATTTGATGATGCGACGTTTGGTTGCGGCGGATAAACTTATGTCTGGGCTGTCAAGCGAGCAAGCGAGATGGAAGATAGAGTTAGCTGCCTTATACGTGGAGCAGTCTCGGTTGATAGGCAACTGTTTGCTTTCTGCTTCATTTCTTAGTTACACTGGGCCATTTTCATTTTCATTCAGACAAACTATGTTGTATCAGGATTGGTTGGGCGATGTGCTGGAGAAAGGGATTCCGTTGACTCAACCATTCACTATTGAAAGGAATTTGACTAATGAGGTGGAGATCAGCGGGTGAGTGGATTTGTTTGTAATTATTAGTTGATTTTGGACTACTTGATTCTTAACTGATATTTTCCTACATATTTTTTTTTTATTTAAAGCTAAATAGCAATGTGGGGTTGTGGGTCCCACATTACTAGCAATCCTGTTAACCCGTCCAGATAAGCTCAATGGCTTGTGTTAGGAATGGGTTGACGTCGGTCAGGATTCGAACCCGCGACCTCACGATTGTGAGTCCGATACCATAGCCATTAGGCTACCGCCGCTTCGAATATGAATATTTTTTAAAATGGTTACTATCAGGCGAAATTTTTGCGAGTAGCTTCGTTTTACCGAAACGCCCAACTTTATGTTAAAGTCAAAATACTTTAGTCACTTAGGTTACAAAATGCAACTCTTATGAACATCTGACAAAAATTCGGAGTAATAATGAAGCCTACAGTTCTGCCCTGCTAAGCAAAGTAGCAATATATGAATTAAAGCAATTTTGAGGAAATCCACTATTAGAAAATTATAAAAGGCTAATTGAGATATTGCTCTGCTGCTTACCAAATGGGTTAATATAACGTTACTATTCCAGATGGAATTCTGAAGGTCTCCCCCCAGACGAGTTGTCAGTACAGAACGGTATCCTCACTACGAGAGCGTCGAGGTTCCCTCTGTGTATAGACCCCCAAACGCAAGCGCTCTCATGGATCAAGAAGAAAGAGGCCAAGAATAACCTCAAGGTGATACTTATATAATATTATGAAAAAAATGGGGGGGGGGGGAATTGCTTGCCTAAACACTTCGACCCAGTGTCAAAATTCTCGAATTACCCAAAAAAAGGTCATTCAGTCGAGTCTGGGTATTTTTTTATAATTGGCTTGCTTTTTTATTTTTATAGCCAGGAACCCAAGAACACCCTACCAAAGTTTCATCACAATATGATCAATTGTTTTGGAATAAACATACAAACATTGAATTTTATTCATAAAGCCTAAGTTTGTTTCGCAATTCCTCAAAATTAGCGTAGAATGTGACCATATCTTGAAGAATCAACTTATTTCTTCTAATAACCGATTCAGGCGTAACATGGCGGAAATCCATCTTAAGTAGATTATAAGGGAGGGATCCCACCACCCACCCTCGATCTGTAAATCACCACGATTGAAGTAGTAAGGACAGTTTCCAAGTATCAGTCGGTGCCAAACTGTCCTGAGGATGCCTCGTGTAGAGGCGAAACCCGCGTGGAAGTTTCACTTTGTGGAAACGGAATATTGCAAGTATAGGGTCCGGAGGTGCCTACCACTAGACTTGGTGAGAGGATCTGTCACTAATTTTCTTTGTTTCAGGTCTATCTTTTTGAGTGCGGTCTGTCAATCTATTTCGATTGTTGTATTAAGGGCATTTCCTTACTATTTCAATCGTGGTGATTCACAGATCGAGGGTGGGTGGTGGGATACCTACCTTATAATCTACTTATTCCTTCTGTTTAAATTTAGCAAACGGTCTATTTCGCATTAAGCCTCTCTCTCATACTCGTCTTTTACCATCCCAGGTGCTATCATTCAACGACCCGCATTTCTTGCGGCATCTGGAGATGGCCATCAAGTACGGCATGCCGGTGTTGTTCCAAGATGTCAATGAGTACATAGATCCTGTTGTTGATAATGTGCTAGAGAAGAATATTAAAGGTAACGGCTTTTCTACTTTTTTTAAAGATAACTAGCTATGTGGGATTGTGGGTACCACAACTAGCAATCATGTTAACCTCTCCAGCTAAACTAAATTGTGTTAGGAGTCGATTCACATGGACAATATAATGAGCTAGATTCGAACCTGCTATCTTACGATTGCGATTCTGATGTCTTAACCATTGGTTAACTACCGGATTTTCAACCAACTTCTTAGAATTTATCAGTAAGTCAAATGTCCAGTTAAGCAGTATACATTTGCTCAAGCTGTGTCGAAAATCATGTTTATGAAATAAATATTTTTCGTTTTTTTTTTAAACGAACTGTATCAAAGTTGTCATAATATAGTATGATTAATATATTGGTACGGCATTGCCGAACACGTACTCTAATAGGCGACAAAGGATCTTCATCAATCGGCACAGCCGGTAAAACCGAATGATGTACCAGCTCAAATGAACTACCCGATCAGCACTTGTTAAAGAATCCGATCATGTGTAGTAGATGCTTCGGGTCGCCTTTTTTCGATTCGACAAATACTGTCGAAGCCAATGTGACGATACGTTTATATGTGTAGGACTAACGTACTGTAACATATTTGTGTTGTGCAGTGGAAAGCGGTCGCACATTCGTGTATCTGGGCAGCAACGAAGTGGACTACGATCCAAATTTCCGCATGTACCTGACCACGAAGCTCGCCAACCCGCAGTTCAACCCATCCGCTTACTCCAAGGCTGTGGTCATTAACTACACGGTGACTTTGAGGGTACGTATTACATTTAACCTTATAATTTTTGTGCTTTTTAAGTGTTTTTTATGGTAATTGATACATATTAAATGTATGAAGAAAAAATAAAATCTCAGGTGGGATTCAAACCCGCGGTCATTTTAGCCTATTGTGTGTATCTCTTTGTTATTAGGTGAAGTAAAAATGTTTGTTCCTCATTTTTACGAAAATTCCGCGGACTGATGAGTATGAAATTTAGCACAGTTACCTTCCCAGAACATTCTGCCAAAGTTTCATCACAATCTGATCATTGGTTTTAGAACGCATAGAGGACACACAGATACAACAACATTGATTTTTATATATATGTATGTTAAGATACTAGCTACTAGCGGACAACTTCGTACGCACGGATCCCGTTCCCGCAGGATGATGTTTTATACATATAAACATTCTTCTTAAATCAAGATCTATTGCTAAAAACTGCTTTAAAATTCGTTGCGCAGTTCAAAAGATTTAAGCGCACAGACAGCGGGAGCGACTTAATTTTATACTAAAGCTAATATTATTAAATAATATACTTTAGAAAATACATTAAAATAACTATAAGACACACTACCGCAATTTAAAATACATATTACACATACAACTACGTGTATGACACACTCTGCCAATGTCAATCAGAATTGACTTGACAAATTGTTTCTTTGTTAAAACAGAAATGTTAAAATATATACAAGAAGTAGGTATCCATACAACCAATAAAGTTGTAATTTTATAAAAATTATAAACAAAGGTCTAATTTAGTCCACTCGGCGACCCTTTGTAATTTAAATTGTACACTTTAACGGCGCAAAACCTTTGTATCGTTAATTTAATGCGTTGAACGCCGTAACAACAATGACAGCTCGTTTTTAGGGATCCATAGCCAAAATGGCAAATACAGACGGACATGACGAAACTACAAGGGTTCCGCCCTTGTAGTTTCGTCATGTCCGTCTGTCTGTCTGTCTGTCTGTCCGCAGGCATTTTACTCAGACTACTATTTATGAAATTTGGTGAAAAGGTGTCTTGTAGTAGCCGCTACTTAGTTTGAGCGCTAACTATTTATAACTTTAAATAAATATTTTTAGGGGGGGACACTCATACATGTAACAGAAAAGTGTGGTACATCATTCGACAGATCTTTAAAAATATTATAAGGTTTTTAATAAACTTTTTTGACTAAGTGAATATTTTTGAAAATAATTGCTCTGAAACTTGCATAATTGTGTCCCCCTCCCCCTCCCCTTAACTTTTGAACCGTGAGACCAAAAAATATGAAAAATATCACAAAGGTAACGCTTAATAAGTACTTTAAACTAAACTTATTTCGAACATGATCGGATATACCGTCATTGAGTTATTGCTAAAAAACTTCGTATCTCAACAAAAGAGCGTAAGTGCCATGAACATACGCTCTTATGCTGATGCAATTAATCAAGACTGCGGAACACTGAGCATGGTCTGACATGCTCTTGCCCGGTTTTTTTTCCATTATCCCACCACCATAAGTATCCATAACACCTAGTATTCCCCCACAGGGTCTAGAAGACCAGCTCCTATCAGTAGTAGTCCGCGCTGAACGTTCAGACTTAGAAGAGCAGCGCGAGACCTTGATCATCGAGACGAGCGCTAATAAAAGCTTGCTGTCTGGACTCGAGGACTCGTTGCTAAGAGAACTTGCCACCTCCACTGGGAACATGCTCGATAACGTCGAGCTTGTCAATACGCTCGAGAACACCAAGTCTAAGGCTGCTGAGGTAATGAAACTGCTGTTACTCTTATGTGGTAGCGTGAAGTTAACCATCGAGTTCACGTAGAGACGTGAGCCCTGGAAGAATATATATTTATAAATATGTATGTAAAGTTATTTGGTTGTCATAGTTCAAGTTCTACCTAGTTTGGGATCAGATGGCCATGTGTGAGTAGTCAAGTTAGCCAATCGAGATATTTATTATGCATGTGGTTCTATCACGGGCGTCCCGATCAGTTGGGTGGCGTGCAAGGGCTGGAAGCCAGCATTTAGAGGGTCTTTAGACTATTTAATCTAAAAGCTATGTGAGTACAATCGATTTCAATAGCTCCTGCTACGAGTGTTGCGTTAGTCTTATATGAGGAAGTAACGACTAGCCCCGAGGGGTTTTTTTGACGTGATAATGTCTTATAAAGCGCTGCACGCACGAAAACGTGTCACGTTACGCCTGCTGATAGGCTGATACTATCAGACTGATACTACTAATAGTATCAGCGGATACCGATTGCAGTGACATGCGATACAATTGGAACTAAAGCTATCAGCGAATGGCGATTGTAGCGACATGCGATACAATTGGAAATAAAGCTGTCAGCGAATGGCGATTGTAGCGACATGCGATACAATTGGAAATAAAGCTGTCACAGGGATGGTTGTTTATTACAATGTCATCAATGTTTTCTTATGCCGTTATCACGTAAAATTATTGTCTAAACCGACACAATTTTTTTTTAGTTTTAAAAGATAACGCCCGCGCTTGGGCACAAGCCGTGTGTCGTAGGGAACTTTACATACATACAAATCACGAATATAACGTATATACACCCAGATTCGAAACAACAATTTGTGGACTACACTATACTATGTGCACTACACTACACTATACATTTGTGGACTATACTATGTGTTCCATGTAGGAATCACCCACGACCCCCGGCTTAGTAGTCAGGGTCACTAACTACTAAGCCAACAGGCCAGTAATTTATTTATTATAATCCAAAATAGTCTATAATAATATAGGTGATGGAAAAACTGCACCTAGCTGAGATGACAACTCAAGACATCGAAGTGCTCCGCGACGGGTACCGTCCGGTGGCCAAGCGCGGCTCTATTCTGTTCTTCGTCATGTCAGACATGGCTATGGTCAATAGCATGTATCAATACTCGCTGTCCTCATATTTAGATGTAAGTACCTATATTATGTATTATCATGGTCTTCAGGCACCTGTCCCACCGACGGCGATGAGCGCGAAGCGAGCAGCGATTTTATCGCTCAAGAAATGTACAATACCATAATTGCATTTTTGAAAGGTGATTTTTGAATTAAGTTGTGAAATTTTTATATTATTAAAGTAATGTCAAAAGTTGTTTTTACCTACATTTAATAAAATTCTTAATCGTTTTTTTATACTTCTTGAGTCAGACATTTTCAAAATACCAATTTGTTTTCATAATTTATAATTGATGATTTTTATTTATGTTGTATTATTTTAGAAATTACTATATATTCGGCCTGCGACATCATAATTTGTTAAAAATGCTCTCTGTAAAATAACAAAGGCCGCAATAGTTTACAAACTATCGCCTAGATGGCGCAAGCGAGGGCCTGACTTGCGTGCACGAAAGGATACAAGAATTTGAGGTTTAGTAACATAGTCCCGGTCAGATGGTTCGATTCCGGCCCCGGTTTGGCATACGGAAGTCACGGGTTCTATTTCAGGGTCTGGACTTAATTTTTTTTTTCCAAAAATGCAATTATTGTATTAATAAAGTCATTTTTATAGGCATTTATTGCCTATCAAAAATATTATAAAACGTACAATAGATGTATATCCGCCCGTGTAAACAAAAGAGATGTAATAAAGAGCGAGTACTCGCTGGCAGTGGGACCGGTCACCGATCAACTATTAATATCTGTATATCTTTTGTTTGCACGGGATCTACATACGTATAGACGTTTCTTGAGCGACATAATCGCTACTCGCTTTTTTGCCGTTGATGGGACAGGTGCCTTTAGGTAAAAGTTATTTAGGTATTTTGATGTTGGATACTTACTTTAAGGCGTAGGGGATACCCTTAATTATTATTGGACGGCACTGTGCGGATGGCGGTTCGGTCCTATTGACTGCGAAGCATTAAAGACCGCGTGTGACGGCAACTGCCCGCGCCGTGAATCAAAGTGACAACACGGCGTCAGTTATGCAGTCAGTTTAGGGTGTTCATTCTAGAGAAGATTTGTAATTGGGGACACAGAATTCAACGTCATATTTCTTGCACAAAGAAAAAGACGTGCCCCCCTCCATTTTTTGTGCTCGTTATTGTCACGCACGAGTCGTGCGTGACAATAACGAGCACAAAAAATGGAAACCGGTTAAATTTCCAAACCGGTTTTGGTCATTGACCCCGAACCGAAATGAATTCAGGTTAAGGTTAAAACCGGTTTTTCACAAATTCCGATACTGTTCAGCGAAATAAACCGGTTAATTTGAGTTTCAAGGACATTAGTGAGTACGCGTATCTCTATTAATTTTTTGAACCGAGTGTTTCGTCTGTTTAGTCAACGTTCAGATTCACAGAGTATTTTGTAATGTTTACATTTGTATAGTTAAACATTTACGTTTGCGCACTGAATTATAAATGAAATAATAATTGAGTGAAATTGTGAATATCAGTACATTTCTTAACATACAAAAATGCTATAGATTCTTATCAACGAATGAAGTCAACCGCTTTTTCTTGGTGTTGCCGAAAATATACTTTCTGATACAGATGATAGTAAGTAAACATACAGTGAAATAAAGTAAAACAATTGAATTAAATCTAAAAAGTAACATACTATCTATACTAATATTAAAAACCTGAAGAGTTTGTTTGTTTGAACGCGGCAATCTCAGGAACTACTACTTCGATTTTTTTTTTTATATAAGTATCTATTACAATACTTTATATATATTACAATCTAGCCTAAAGACTAATGAGTAATTTAATTATGACCTAAATTGCTATAAGGACTTAAACCTAAGAATGTGTCCAATAACACTTATCTTATTGTCTCTATTACATATGTGAAGTCACTTTGTTCATGTGTTCTTTTACGTTGCACTTACACTACATTTAATATGTCACTATTATATTACACTTATTCAAACGGCTTCAGCCGTTTCAATCTTCTTTTTAACTCAGTGGTATCAAGGAGCTGGATTACCTCGACGTTCACGTGTTGTTGAAGCCTGCTTTGATGTGCTTCAGCTATTTTTTGTATAACTGTCTCTATGTCATCCATTTTAAGGTCCCGGTGGAAATCACAGTTTCTTAAGTACCAAGGGGCGTTGACAATATTCTTGAGCACTTTGTTCTGGAATCTTTGTATTATTTGTCGATTGCTCTGAGCGATACAGCCCCAAAGCTGTTTACATAAGTCTATACTGGCATTAACACCTGTTTATATAGCAGGACTTTGTTGTATACTGAGAGGGAAGAGTGTCTTCCCAGTAGCCAGTACTTCTTCTGGTAGCGTAGGGATAGCTCTTCTGTTTTTTTCTTGACATGTGCTTTCCAGCGTAGCTTTGCGTCAAGCGTCATACCGAGGTACTAAGCTTCGTTCAAGTAGGGTATTGGTTGGCCATTTATAAGCACCGGGCAGTATTGACCTTTTTTATTTGTGAAGTCAACGTGAACGGACTTACTCTCATTAAGTTTTATTCTCCATTTTGTCGTCCACTCTAAGACTTGGTTGATGGCTACTTGAACCTTTTCTACTGATTCGTTGTGGGTATTTCCTACTGCTATGATGGCTGTATCGTCAGCAAAGGTTGTAATAGCATTATTTTCGAGCTCTGGAATATCACGGGTGTATAAAAGGTGCAGGACCGGTCCTAGAACACTGCCTTATGGAATTCCAGCTTTTATTTCTTTATTTTTAGAACAAACATCCTCTTGGCGTATTCGAAATGCTCTACTAGAAATGTAAGATTCTAGGACAGTAGCAAATTGATCTGGTAACATTGTTTTCAGTTTATATAGCAAGCCTTCATGCCAGACTTTATCAAAAGCTTGTGCCACATTGAGTACTATAACGTAAGGTAGGACGGCCCCCAGCCAGGTCCGACGACCTAAATAAGGTGGCTAGGATGGACTGGATGCGGAAGGCAGAGGACCGGCTGTTGTGGCAAAAATTAGGAGATGCCTATGTCCAACACTTGCGAGCTATGCCGGTAACTTTAGTTCTTTGTCGGATGACCTTATTGCGAGTTTTATCCTCCCAAGCATACGTCGTTCCATAGCCCGCTGCACAATTTTGTTTTTTTTTTTGACTAACTCATCCGTAATAAATGACTTGGCACCGTAGGTCATAACAGGTAGGACGCACTGGTTACGTTGATCCTTCAGGCATTGCGGTTAAGGCGGAGTGAAAACTCGACGAAGTTTGCTAAACGCTACCCAACCCAATTGAATCCTTCTATCGACTTCTTGTTCGAAGTTGCTTTTACCAAACTGGAAACAAATCAAACTCACATTAAAGTTACCTACGGCCGAGACCCACACATCTAGAGGCTCCATTTAGGCTGTGCAGCATTTCGCTGAGCTGCTCCAGCGACTGCGCTACTACGACAATATGGTCGGCAAACCGAAGGTGTGAGATTTACTCACGGTTTATGTTTATGACCTATCCAGTCCAATCAAGTGTCTTGAAGATGTCTTCGAGAGCGTAGGTGAACAGTTTCGGGGATATGACGCTCTATTGAATTCGTCTTGCAGTCATGTATGGATGTGGTCCACGGTATTGAAGCCTTTTCGAAACCCAGCTTGTTCCGGGGGCTGGAACTCGTCGAGTTTTCTAGAGAGGCGGTTGGTGATCACTCTCGAGAACAACTTGTAGACGTGGCTCAGGTATGAGATAGGTCTGTAGTTCTTAAGCATGGGGTTATAATTTTTTTAAGAACAGACCACGCACTCCCGCCACACGCTTGTGTTAAGCCTTGGTGGATGACGGAGTTGAAGAGATTTGCTAGCTCTTTCAGGACTGGGGTCCCACCTGCTCTGTAAAGATTCTGTCATCACAGGGCACTTTGTCATTCTTAAGTTGCTCGAAAACTGCCCCGACCTCGCCCTGATCGACATCCGATATGCCCTCGGTATAGTGGCACGTGAGTGGGGTTCTGTGATCATCGACGCTAAGTCCCATAGGTTAAGCCATCCGTGATGCATACATGTCCATAAAAACTCTCGATTTCCCCAAATATCTCCAGCCTTGAGGTTTTACCACTCGCTGTGTTTAGTATTGTCAGACAGGGTCTGCCTAGCTGCTGTGAGAAAACTTAAGTGCCTCTATTTCGATCTATCGCCGTCTCAATGTTGCGAGTGCTGTAGCGTAGGAGGTCAGGTCATGTCAGCTTCCTGATCTTCAGGTTTATGGCTCTCATATCTGACAAAGACATCTGCGTGTCTCGTCTTACCCTCATTAGTTCAAGAATCTCGAGTGAGAGTTCGGACTCCCTTTTTTTGCGTTTTCCGGGAAACAACTTCCGAGATACATCCTGTAGCGTTTTGACCAGTGTCGGTTTTCTCGTTTGTGTTTCCAGCGATGCGAAACGGTTTTGAAGCTCCCACTATAACTTTTCGGGGCATGAGGCTATCTGGGGGGCAGTAGGTCGGAGAATGGGCTTCATTATTTGGAATTTTTCGACCTTGAAGCTAATAATTAGAGACCCTCGAACCAATATGTGATCGCTGCCAGTATTGAGCCTGTTGATCACCGAGACGTCTCTAATTATTTGCAGCTTGTCCGTAATTATGAAATCTATCTAGTTTCTTATTACACCATCAGGGCTTTGCCATGTCTACTTTCTGTGAGGCTTCTTTTTAAAGAAAGAATTCAATAAGAAAAGCTCCGACGAACGTAGAAAATTAACGAGCATTTGGGCCATGTGATTTCTGCGCCCTACGCAGTTAGGTCCAATTTTCGTTTCGCCGCGTTTTTGTACTCCCACATTAGCATTGAAATCTCCCATAGCAACGTTGTAGTGAGCTTTTGTATCCTTTCATCATCGTCCACTTTAACGGATTCGTCTGTAGACGCAACAGTAGATGTATTAAATGATTCATGTCTCACAAAATTTTGTATTTAGTGATACGTATGTAAGTTCCGCTGGCCAAGTGTAATGTAGTGACCATGTAATAATTAAAAACTTTATTTCGTAATTGGTTAGCACTTCTAAAGAAGTCCTAAGCTTATTAGTTCGTAAACTTTCACGATTTGTACACATTATGGAGTTTTATAAGCTGCGGGTCTTAATCGCGAATATATTCAATAATGAACTGATTGAACTACACGAACCACAGATCCTCTCCACTGACCGTCACTATTACTCCCGCATGGCGCGGGCAGAGGTTAAAATAAAAAAAACACGTCAATTTCAACCTAGAAGATGGATATCGTTTCTCAATATCGTGAAATCCCGCGATGATTAAGTGTACACACCGTCGAAACAAATATTACACGCCAGTGTGCAGATGTCGTTAGTGTTGTGTCTCAAAGTACCGACAGTTTCGTAATAGTGAGTGATAAAAATCAAGCGAGGGTAGTTTCCGGAACCCGCGCTTTACGGAGGCGTGCGTGGTGTTTACAACCTTTCATCAAACATTTCGATTTATTGGTCTCTTAATTTTAAGCGAACATAGATTAAATCTTATTTTATTTTCTTTTTCCCATGATGAATATACACACAAAATATAATTAACCTACACTAAATAACGGCCGCATGCTTGTAGATTTGCAGGGAACATGATTTAACACGACGCACGACGACGGTCTAACCCATACATGTGGGAAAGAAAAAGTACTAAGTTTCAATGACGTGAGGTCGAGACCGAACGACCGTGGCTTGCGTCACGAATCGTTTGTTTGAATTTAACCGGTTAATTCAGCTCACATTATCGGTTAGCATTACGCTCTCTGTTTTAACCGGTAATCAAAATTATTTCGTTTTCGTTTATGATTAATACCGGTATCTTGATTAACCGGTTAATCGACGGGCACAATTAAACCGGTTTTATTACCAATAATAACCGCTATTTATAAACCGGTTCCGAGCCCTGCGCACGACAAAGGTTATATAAAAAGTATGGAAAAATTACACGTGCGAATCCGGAGTGGGCTGCTAGAATAATCACACAAATATTATAAAAGCGAAAGTTTGTGAGTGTGTGAGTGTGTATGTTTGTTACTTATTCACGTCTAAACGGCTGGAGCGATTTTAATAAAATTTGGTATGGAATTAGCTGACACCCTGGATTAACACATAGGCTAATAAACCGTGGGTAACACCGCGGGGCACAGCTAGTATATAATAATATTTGTATACTATGTTTGCGGATTACCCAGCCCCAGCTTAGTTAACGTTACAACCCCTTAAGAAAGAAATACCAAAATACCTGTTGATAAACTAAAGCGTTATAAAATGATATATACTACGGGTGACCACGTCCGTTGCAATACGGTCGAAATGTCGGGCAATAAATAAGGTATTTTACCTGTTACATATGTGTATATAGGTATATTGCACTCAACAGAGTCTAGCGGGCTGCGCCCCGCCCACATATCCTTTTCTCTGTCATTAAAGAAACCAGTGTCAAGCGAACCGTTGTTTCACTCACCCGCACCTATACAACAGTGGCGACGAGGATTCTAGAAAACACGAACAAACATGGCGGCTACGTACTTCGGGATTTTGAATGCATTTGATCATGAATCGCAAGATTGGGATTCCTTCAAGAACCGCCTCAAGCAGTGGTACATCGCTAACGACCTAACGGGCGCAGAAACAGACAAGGCGGGTGTGAAACGCAGGGCGATTTTGCTTACGGCACTCAGCGACTCGACATACAAGCTTGCCAGCGACCTCGTGCTTCCAAAAAAATTAGAGGAAGAGGAGTTTGAAAGTATCCTTGATGCGTTGGACAAGCATTTTACGCCGAAGCGTCATGGTTTTGCCGAGCGTTCAACATTTTACGCGGCGACGCAGAGGTCAAATGAAAGTCACACGCAATGGGCGGTCCGGCTGCGTGGGTTAGCGGCTCACTGTGGATTTGCGAATTTGGAGGAGTCGTTGCTAGATCGTTTTGTCATGGGAATGACGAAAGGACCCGAGCGCGACAAACTTTTCACAAAAGACGTCAAGGAGCTAACGTTGGCGAAGGCAGTGGATTTAGCGGAAAGCGTGCGCTGTGCGCGTGCGGCCGCAGCGGGCGGTCCTACAGCGGTGGCGGCGTCCGACAGCGCAGTCTTCAAAATTGCCGACAAGCAGACGGACAGAGAATCCAGATGTGCGGTGTGCGGGTTTAAAAACCATAAAACGGTCGAGTGTCGTTTTAAGGACTTTAGTTGTCGCAAGTGCGGCCGTAAAGGTCATATAAGGCGTATGTGTTCTAATAAGGCATCGCGAACGGTGAAATACGTCGGGGCGAGTTCCGAGGAGGAAGGCGACGAAAGAGGTAAAGTCATTAATCATATTAGGTGTGAGTCAGATACGAAGCCAATGTCCGAGCGTATTCAAATTAACGGGTTGAATTTGCTTTTTGAAGTTGACAGTGGGGCGGCCGTTACTGCTATATCGGACAAGACGTATTACGATCATTTTCCGAATGTTCCCTTACTCCGTGCTACAAAAACTTTAAAAAGTTATGCTGGCGGTAAAATTATAACATTAGGCGTCATTCGAGTACCGGTGACCTACGTAGGTCACACACACACACTCAATGTTTACGTTGTGCGTAATGGCGGGCCCTCGTTATTGGGCAGAGATTTTTTCAGATTATTCAAATTACAAATATCCCCGATTAAATATTGTACTATCGCAAACGACAACATTTTAGACAATCTGGCTGAGGAATTCCCTTCTGTGTTTTCTGAGAAAATTGGGCGGTTCTCAAAATATAAGATTAGGTTGTCGCTAAGACCCGACGCCAAACCAATTTTTCGTAAAGCGCGGCCGGTAGCATTTGCACTACGAAACAAAATTGATAATGAGTTAGATCGCTTATTGTCGTTAGGCATAATAACACCCGTTCAGTATTCCGATTACGCTTCTCCTATAGTCCCAGTTCTGAAAAAGAATGGAGAAATCAGAATCTGCGCGGATTACTCAGCGACTATCAACAAACAACTCGTTATTGAAAAATATCCATTGCCGACTGTAGATGATTTATTTACAAAATTGCATGGCGGGCAACAATTCACAAAGTTGGATTTGTCGAGTGCTTATAACCAATTTGTACTTACTGAAGATGATGAAACACAAATGTTTACTTGTATAAATACGCATAGAGGTCTTTTTAAGTATACACGTTTAGTATTCGGGTTATCTAGTGCTCCCGCCATTTTCCAAAAGGCGATGCAAGGAATAGTATCGGGTTTGGATGGTGTACTTTGTCTGATGGACGATTTATTGATTACTGGTAATAATAGCACGGAACACTTAGTTAGATTAAAAGCAGTATTAAAAAGGTTAGATGATGCTGGCTTAACTTTGAGAAAAGATAAATGCGTATTTTTTCAAAATGAAGTTAACTATTTAGGTCACACAATTGACAAGAATGGTGTCCGGAAATCTCCCGATAAAATTAGGGCAATTCGTGACGCTCCTATGCCAACAAACATAAACCAATTACAGTCTTTTTTAGGATTGGTTAATTATTATAGGAATTTCGTGCCTCGAGCCTCGTCAATCCTCAATCCATTGTATCAATTATTGAATAAAAATACTAAATGGTTTTGGACGGATGCTCAACAACATGCATTTAATGAGATTAAACGTCACCTGACGTCAGACAATGTTTTAGCTCATTATAATCAGCACGCAACCGTTATATTGACGGTCGATGCGTCACCTTATGGTCTCGGCGCGGTGTTATCGCAAATAGACAGGGACGGACTCGAGAGACCTGTGTCGTTCGCGTCGCGATCGTTAGTATCGGCTGAGAAACGGTATTCTCAAATCCAAAAAGAAGCGACCGCTATAATATTTGGAGTTAAACGTTATCACCAATATTTGTATGGTAGGGAGGATCCGTTTATATTAAGAACTGACCACAAGCCCCTATTATCTATATTTGGGTCACATAAGGGAATTCCGGAAGTGACAGCGAATAGATTACAGCGATATGCAATATTTTTAGCAGCATATAATTACAAAATTACGTATGTAAAAAGCGCTGATAACGTCGCAGACTTTCTGTCTCGATCTATCGCAAACCCGGACAGTTCGAGTACGGGCCTGCAAGATGACGATCACATCAGCGAAGACCGCGCAGCGTACGTTAATTTTATTATAGATGGCGATCTACCTGTCACGCTGGCCCAACTACGCGAAGCCACTGACCGCGACGTAACTTTACAAAAAGTCGTGAAATATGTACAATTTGGCTGGCCGCGTAAAGTTAACGATTTAGACCTGAAACCGTATTATCAATGTAAAACACAGTTGTCTCTGGAGGACGGATGCCTCATGCGGGGTCACAAAATTGTAATCCCGAAAGAATTACGCCGAAAAATAGTTACCGAATTACATAGTTCGCACTTCGGTATAGTGAAAATGAAGTCTGAGGCGCGGGCGAGATTGTGGTTCCCGGGAATCGACGCGGCGCTCGAGAGCGAGGCACGCGCCTGTGGCGTGTGCGCACAGCTGCGCCCCGCGCCGCCGCGCGCCCCGCTCGCGCCCTGGCCTTATCCGCCGCATGCATTCTATAGAATACACATCGATTTCTTGGGACCTTTGTATGATCGCATGTACCTTATAGTCGTCGATGCTTTTTCTAAATGGGTAGAATGCTTCTCGATGAGGTCCACCATTTCGTCCGATGCAGTAATAGAGCGATTGTATGACCTAATGTCTCGAATGGGCGTACCGGCGATCATCGTTAGTGATAATGGAACATCTTTTACCTCCCATAGATTCGAGGAGTTTTGTAAAACTAACGGCATACGCCATATTTTTTCTCCCGTATATCACCCTAGCAGTAACGGTCAGGTTGAAAGCTCCGTAAAGATAGTCAAAAAAGGGATCAAAAGTATAATATTATCTTGCCCCGATCGGAAAAATTTAGATGTAAGAATAAACAAGTTTTTATTCGATTATCGTAACTCGACTCACAGTACAACCGAACGATCACCGGCTCAACTGCTGTATGGCCGGCAGCTTAGATGTAGGCTAGATCTCTTGAAACCGACTCCATCGCCTTCCTCATCGGACATTCGTACCACGGTAGTAAATAAACAATTGTTACAGCGTAAACATTATGGTGGAAAAAATCAAAAAGACTTTAACATAAACGAAGAAGTGCTGATTAAAAAATATTTAAATAAAAAACACTATTGTTGGGTTAAGGGAACTATAACCGGCAGAGAAGGCAAGGTAGTATACAAAGTTTACGTTCCGGAACTGGGAGCCTATGTGATGCGCCACAAAAATCAGATGAAAACATATTATCTGAATGAGACCCCTCTGTCGGACATAGACGAAGACGACATAGAGGTGGCTGCTACACCTGCACAGCAGGAGGAGCAGACGGCGAGCAGCGGCACAACCCCGTCCCCTGCTCCGGCCCTATCCGGATCTCCTGCCGCGGGAGCTGGGACCGAGTATGCGGTTGCTGCAGACGAGTCCGTGTCAGCTGCAGAGGAGTCAGCTGTTGCCGCGAACGAGTCGTCAGATGCCAAGGAATGTGAATCACAAAGTGTTGCCACTGCCTTAGAAAACTTGCCTTTCCCAACGCGATCAGTGTTAAATAGACGCAACCGTCCTCGCGTTAATTATAAACAGTTTTTTTAGATTGTAAGTGTTATATAAAGAGGGAGGGATGTTACATATGTGTATATAGGTATATTGCACTCAACAGAGTCTAGCGGGCTGCGCCCCGCCCACATATCCTTTTCTCTGTCATTAAAGAAACCAGTGTCAAGCGAACCGTTGTTTCACTCACCCGCACCTATACAACATTACCTAAAATTATTCACTTGATTAAGACCCGTAGTATATATAATTTTATACCAAAATACCTTACAATTTGTGACAGGTGTTCTCGTTCGCGCTACGTAAAGCGATGCCGAACGTGATCCTAGTGAAACGTCTTCGCAACATCATTGATATGCTCACCAAGAATGTCTACGACTACGGATGTACAGGTACAATTTTTTTTTAACATTACTAGCATCGTAGGAAAATACTAGCAATATTATTATCCCTCCATCTAACATATACTTGTAATATATTTCATAATTTTTATTCGGTGATATCCTTGATCAACTAAACAACGCCAAGGCAATTGTTGGCGTAGTGGGAATGTGTACGACTGCTGCGCAGAGGTCGTTGGTTCGATTCCCACACGGGACACCTCTATATTACCCACAAATTGTTTTTCCGAGTTTGGTTGTACTTTGTATCCGTGATGTTTTTTTGTAAATTTCTAAATGTCACAGGAGTTACCTTTTTAAAGAAATGAAGAAAAAAAACTATTAAACGGCACTTCTCATGCAGTCTTCTCGGCAGTCTGTTCATGTTTCTGAAACAGTAATTATTAATCAATTCCGTGTATTTATAAAAATAATATAAATAAAATATAACTCGCAGGTATATTCGAACGCCACAAGCTGCTATACTCGTTCCAAATGGACATAAAGTTGGAACAGAGCGAAGACCGCGTGTCGCAACAACAGCTCGACTTCTTCATCAAGGGTAACGTGTCCCTGGAGAAGTCGCCGAGAGCCTGTCCCGCCATCTGGATACCTGCACAGGTTACCATTATTACCTCTTTTTGAACCGGCTTCAAACACACTAGGTATATACCCTGTGCTCGTTCCAACTGGACCTAAAGTATGAACTGAGCGATCACCACATGTTGCAACAGCAGCTCGACTTCTTCCCCAAAGGTAAATCTTTCTAGTTCTTATTTTTCAGGACATAACCCATTTTTTAGTCAATTTTTGCAAGTGTCAAGTATTTATTGTACAGTTGCAGAATGCTAATGTTTGTCACATCAGAGTCTACTTTTGCTTGAACCGGAACTAATAAAAAGGTTCAACTAATCGTTGTCAAGGAATATTGGTCTAAATGAATTTAAACTGTATTGTCAAACAGCTAAGCATAATTTACAACATTCGAGTTTACAACTGTCTGGTGTGATACATAGATTTGATTTGAATAAGTAACATGTGCTTGTAAAGCGTTTAATAAGTGTGTTAGAAAACTGACGAGCATTTTCATTCATTTCATTATGTTACCAACTTTGGCAGTGATTTTCTATTTTCTTCTTTTTCTTATGTGTTTAATAAAATCGTGGCTTTATAAATTTTGCATGTATTTATTGTAATTTCACACATTACCATTGGTATTGCTTCTTGTTTAACTTTCCGCGCAAAATGAGTTTGAAGCTTTTCTATCGAATCTTTAATTATTATTATTATAACTCAAATTCAAATATTTTTCATTTCATAAAACCCAATCATAGTTTGGCAACGTCAAATTAATGTTTATGCAATAAAATGTTGTTTTGTTTTTAAATATAAACAAAATTAAGTTAGACGGCAGTTCCAAGTGTAAAGCTCATAAAAAAGAAAGCCTTAGACCACTCTTTTTATGATTTATATGATTTTTTTATTTAACGAAACAGTGTTTTTGGTAATCTATAATTTTATCTTTGTTCCATTACCCTCTCATTTATTATTTTACCCTTGTCACACAGGGTTGGCAAGACATCATGAAATTGAGTTTGGACTTCCCAGAGGCGTTTGGAAATTTACCTGATAATATCACTCGACAGTTAGACGAGTGGCAAGAGGTAAATATACTTAGTGTCATATAATAAATTAGTGTCAGTCATTAATGCAATATGTAATTGGCTGATATTCAAGCTAATTTCTGTCTGTGTTTATTATTAGGGATTAATTTTTGACCCACGGCTCCGCTTGTTTGGATGTCTGTTATTGTGATAAAAACTATCGTATGTCCTTCCCCGGGACTCAAACTATCTCCATACCAAATTTTAACTAAATCAGTTTAGTAGTTTAATGGTCGTTGACAGTCTTTATTTCTGACTTTCTGGCAATGGCAATATAGGAGTAAACTTGTTAAGATCTCTTTCATCTTTCATCAAACGCCGGCTATCGGGCGCCGGATTGAATCCGGAACGTGTGAACCTTACTATAGCCGTTTGTTTACCGCACATACGTCATCGTCCTGGTCGCCGAATTTCATTCACGGTGATTTCCCATTGACGGGCTGCGGTGGACAAACGGCCTTAGTGCGAAGGCCTCCAGTTGTTTCAATTTGTCTTTGTTTTCCTCTTGTCTCCATTCCTTTTCGGCGGTTTTAATAATCTCATCTGCTCATTGTTATGTTGGTCTCTTTTTCTTTCGTTTGCTTTGTGGACCTTTCCAGAAGGTGGCAATTTTTGTCCATTTTGTATTGTCTATTCGAGCCACATGACCTACCTATTTCCATCTTAGTTTTTGTGCATGTTCTGTAAAATAATATACGACACCAAAATTAAATTAACATTTTGAAATTGGTGCCAAATAAAACGCAAAAACTTTATATCTCTTGGTATTTTTGCGTACTTCGGAGAGTGTATCGTAGGATCTTTTCAATCATGTCGGATTTCCGGGACGGAAATCGGGAAATCGGACTATGAAAGTGAGGGAATAGAGAGTGCACTTGAGTCTGCGCAAAATACTTCTGCACTAAAACATTTCCTGCGTAGTGGGCTACCCTCTGATGAGACTGACAGATGTAACCGATATCGGTTAGGAGACCATTGATAATATATGACTTGTTTTGTGATTGTAATAAGATCCCGTCCATGTGTGCATAGTGGTTCGACAGCGACACGCCGGAGTCAGCGCCGATACCGTGCGGCTACCGCGACACGCTGCTGCCCTTCGAGATCCTGATGCTGCTGCGGTGCTTCAGGGTCGACCGCATCTACCGCGCGCTCACCGACTTCATCACCGTCACCATGGGCGAGGAGTACATCACGCCGCCTGTCATCAGGTTATATAATTAAACTCCCGACGTCATAGGAGTATCCAATGGGAAAGAAATCAGAGTAGGCTCGATTCAAGTAGACTCAGATGCAACTCATATTGTGGCAACCCATGATTGCGCTCGGATTATGGGTTGCCACAATACGAATTGGAAATGCGTCCACTCGATCTGAGCTTACTCTTTCGTGTCAACGCAGCTTTAGGAGATTTAGCCCCTTCCCTTCCCACCAAAACGGGTCTTCGGGAGCGTTCCCACTGACAGAGAGTCAGTAAAATGCAGCTTAACGCTGGTGTACGCCCAACATTAAAAGAGAGATGTCTCAAGTGTTAGAGTTCTTAGGGTACGGATCACACTCCCACTGCGCCACAGAGGCAGTCACGTTTTGAGCTTTCTGTCCTTTCCCTATTCGGGGTCAGCACTCCTGGGACCGTACCATGAACTCTTATTGCCAGTCAATTGTGGACGCAAAATAAACTTACGATATTAGATTAGATATATTTACGTCATAGACGTAGATTTTGCGTCATTTCATGACCTATATCCTCCAGCCCTTTCTAACTGATCATGATACGTTGTGTACAGTTTGGACATGATATACGAACAAACGACGCCGTTCACTCCTGTGGTATTCATATTGAGCCCCGGCTCGGACCCCACGGCTGACTTGATGAAGTTAGCGGACAAGTGCGGCTTCGGCGGAGGGAAGTTCAAGTATTTGTCTCTAGGACAGGGACAGGAAGCGGTGAGTGACATTTGGAGAATTCCAGTGACGTGTATTCTATGGTATAATTATAATATCAAAATTAATACGCTTAACCAATTTAATCCAAATTTAGCTTTTTCATTTATAAAGAAACGAATGAAAAATGATATTGTATGGTTATCCGATTTTGATAAAAATAGACATGTGCTCTCAGTATCAGGCACATAACAACTCTTGAGCACACCTTTCTGTTACACTTTAGATTGCCTGTTTGGGCAAGTTCCTACTGTCGACGACAGATTATCGTCTCGTTTAAATCGTCCTGGCCTGTGAATTTAAATGGAGGTGTTCACATATAGGACGACGATTGGCAGAACTAATAATAGGAACAGCTTGAGACGACAGTCGTCCAACGATGAATTAATCGTCACAACATGTTTTTTTTTTACAAAAATTTACAAAAAAATTACAAACGACAAAAATTACCAACGATTTAATTATTTGAAAAATGACGAAATTACTAACTACAAACGAATTACCCCGCAGTAAGGTTGTAAAGGCCCCCCAGGGGAGTTTACAAACATACAAGTCACCGACACAAAGTACACCCAGACTCGGAACAACAATATGTGAATCACACAAAGTGGTGTCCGGTGGGAATCGAACCCACGACCTCTTGCGTAGCAGTCGGACACACTCCCACCGCGCCACAGAGGCAGTCGCTTGGATTCAATAAATAAATCTATTTCAGATGGCACTCTCCCTACTGGAAGGCGCAATATCCCACGGACAGTGGCTCATCCTGCAGAACTGCCACCTGCTCCTGTCGTTCCTGCGCGAGTTAGAAAAGCAGTTGGAGCTGATGGTGAAGCCGCACCCCGAGTACCGGCTGTGGCTCACCACCGACCCCACGCCTACGTTCCCTATTGGGATACTGCAAAGGTCGCTTAAAGGTGAGACCTATAGGGGAGAGTGAGAAATTAAATGGACATTTTCCCCCTTCCCCTACATCGTAAGCATGCTTCGAGGTTGAAGAAACTTCATCATCAAGCTTTCGCCCAACCTGGAAATAATTGTAACTCCAGATGTATGAAAAAAAAAAGCTATTTTATTTAAAACTAGTTGCCTGCCCCGGCTTTGCATGGGTGCCATATAGTAGTTTTTTTATACCTTGAGTTATTACATTATTGCAATTTTCGTAGGGATCTCTAATTTCTTGACTTTAAAATATAGCCTATGTTACTCCCGAAAGCTTTCTAATGGTGAAAGATTGTGGGGGGGGGGGGACAAGAGGCAAATGGTTAAAGAAGTTCAATACAAAGCAATAAAAAAAAATCAGTACACAAAATATCGTCTGAGGGGGGGGGGAGGGTAGTGCCTCTCTGACCCCCTCTGGAACGACGAGTGTAATTACTAGGCAAATGAGAACTAATTTTAAGACAAGTTTCATTAGCCCAATACGGAGATTGCTCCCAATGAGAAACTGAGAGTGGTGACGTTCAGATCTTTGCCAAACAAAGACTCAAAATCACGCTCGTCTCTTCATTTAGTGGTAATAAAAAAGGCATGAGCGTAAGTTTAATCGAACTCTGATCGAAGGTTAATAATAATGTATGTTCCAGTGGTGACAGAGCCGCCCAACGGTCTGAAGCTGAACCTTAGGAACACGTACTTCAAGATGCGGGCGCAGAACCTGGAGGAGTGCGTACATCCCATGTTCAAGAAACTTGTCTATGTGCTCGCCTTCTTCCATGCCGTCGTGCAGGTACGTGTATTATATAGCTTCAACATAATGAAAAACAAAAAACCCGACTGCTTAATATTAATAACTGAAATATTTTATCGCCAAAACTATCACGTTACGTAACGCTCGTCATTTTCTTCTTAGACGAATTTAACTATACCTCTCAAGTTAAAATCCATCAAGCCATTTAGGCTCTAAAGCGTGATAAAGAAATATACATACACACACACGAAAAACATAACCCTCCTTCAGCAGTCGGGTAAAAATAGTCAGATCGCTTTTATTCTTTCTTAGTTACAGACGCCCATTATAGAGCAAAGACCTCGGCTAACCGTTTTTTTTATTTACCTACTACCTACCTTATTAAACCGTTTAAAAAATTGACCTCTAAATCCACGGACTTTAGAAGTACCTACATCGTATGATAGACTGGCTACTCCGTACAAAGTGACAGCAATTTCAAATGTCTAATCGATTGACCGTCCTGTGAATTTTTTTGACACTTATGACAAATGACCGTTTTTGTTATTATCCGTTCATGTCCTCTGGCCTAAAAGGTGGATATGATGTTGCCAATTGTTCACTTAACATTTACCCTATTACGTAAGCATAATATTTTCCTAACGCGTAGTTTTATAAATTATTTTGGCACTACGGTTACACTAAGGTAAAATTTAATACATTGAACATTAATTTAGGAAAGACGTGCGTATTATAAAAATTGTACACAATACACTGAAATATATAACTTCCCCATAATATCTAAAGCTGGTATACATTTTATATATATCCTGCTTACGCGCAGTGGCGTTTCAACGTCCAACATTGATAAGTTAAAGGACAAATCTTGATGAACGTGTTAGAAGCTTGTAGGGAACGTAGAGGTTGTAGAAGGTGTAAGCTGATAATTATAAGAAAAGCTTTGATAGAATTGCTACGAGTATGTCGTAGCAATTGTATGTATGTAAAGCTTGTATAGATTTAGAACTACAATATACTATCTCATGTCAGGAATATTGACTACATGTGTGTCATTTGAGAATGTAGCATAATGAGTTGTAACCAAAACTTACTGAGGGATAATGGTTCTACAGAACAGTATCATAATTGGAAGACCTTGTTCTGTTCAAGAAATGTCAGGATGTAATGTGTGTGTCTGTATATTGTTTAAGGTTCCTATCACTCAATTCAGTATTGTCGGGGTATCTATTCAGGGTAGTATAGAATAATACAAAGTAACAAATGGCAAACAGCATTATATTGTCAAAATACAATTCGCTCTGGTTATATCAAGGAATTGGAGTAGGGAGGTATGCTAGTGTCACTTCCAAGAGGACCTATTGCCTAGGAAAAGAAGTGATAAGAAAACTAGGCCGTCTCCTAACAAAACATTTGCCATATACATTTGCTAATATGATATTTACATAAGCAATCTGCAATGTATCTAATTGACTGAGACTTAGATATACCATTGCAATGTCTTACTATATTACTACAAGGCAGATGATTCACAATTTACAGGACAATAGATAATTAGACACATTGCAATATCTTTTCATCAGTCAATCAGCTAGTATACACAAACATTATACATAGTATAGAAAAACACTATTTATATAATACAATAGAAACAATATAAAGTAACTTTGAATAAGGATCGTACCTTCGCCGTCGGATGACACCAGAGAAAAGAGGGCTAGGTCAGAATTTGTCCTGCTTTTATACTTTCTACTCACATTTTCTATTATGTGGGTAGAATGCCACAGTTATAACTTTTTAGGTACATTATAGATATTAAGCAGTGTTTTTAACATCATTCTATACTTAAATCGTTATACAACAATTTATATAAAGATATAGACACTAGATTACATAATCCAAACAATACAAATATTAACTGTAATAATTAATTGTTTCATCAAATACCTACATATGTGGGTAGGATCCCACATTAGAGTTTGTTTAATAGGTACATCTGTGATAAAAGAGTTTAGTCTAATTCATTAATGATATTATCAGTTGCAATTACATTTAGTATATTCATTCCAGCCTTTGCAATGCATTCTCATGTCTAATATCATAAGCATCATAAACAACTGACACAGTATTAATCACAATACAAACATCATCCTAAAATATCTGTGGGTACATCTATAATATAAATAATTGGTTTATTAGATCTTTGAATTGTTCTGTGCCACGAGTAGGTATTTCATACAGTATAATATAACTACCAAACATAGTTTTGCAGACACGGATGATCTTATAATCATCGCTATGATAACCAGTCAATACATTGTGATGGTTACACCGTCATCAGACTCCAGACCACCTCTCAAACTTATAAAACAGTTCCATCAAACCTTCGTTCGGTTTTATACAACATCACATAAACTGGAACAATCAATATTCCAAAACACATCTACATAGTAGATATCAATATCCAACACATGGATTGATTATATATATATGGCTATTTACATAGCCATATAACACCATATCTAACACGGCCATACTGACAAGTGCTGCGTCTCGAAGCACTATAGGTTTAGGGCTAGAATAATACTTAGGTAGGTAGGCACCTTAATCGACCTAACTCAATGATTTCCTAATCACCTACCCATCTAATGACTAGCAATGAGTTCTAATTCTGTAATATCTACCTAAATGGCCACCTACCCACAGACTAACTAGCATCTAAACTCATGTTCAGAGTACGATTGATCCGGACCTCAGATGGATTGTTCTCCGTAAGCCCTACATTATGAAACCTCGTCACCGCCGCTTGTGATTGGCTCATAACTAGACATTACGTTGCTTAGCGAAATTTTGAATTTTGTCTACCGTGTGAATGTCGTCCGTTCTCACCCGCTGCTAGTGAGAGCACTAACCATCATAATGCTCTATCCGAGCTATAAACACAACTCAAATGCTCCATTATTTTTTGAGCTAATAAAACTCAATTGCTCCATTATTTTTTGAGCTATATTTTTTTTTTGAGTTTTCAAGTGCTCCATTATTTTTTGAGCTATCAACCCTTGAGTTTCCCATATGCTCCATTATTTTTTGAGCTACGTCACAACGGTCACCCAGCGGTTTGTTTTTGTTTCGAGCGAGTTGCATCAACGTGTTTCCATCCGCCCGCTGCAAGTGGATAAAGTCAACAACAAGCAACCGTCGACAGCGATTTTACCAGGTTTGCCAAAGGGAAATGCGAACAACCCAACCATCCAGCATCAATTACCTCCTTAACATTGTATCATCGTAGTAATGTACTACCACAATCAGTCTTCAGGTCAAGTGTCAAGTCTCAAACAAAAGTCTTTATTCAAAGTTCGATCTTATGTCAATTGGAATAGTACAATCACTACAACGACAGTCCCTACTACCTACGTAACTATCTATACTACACTAACATCTATATATATAATTAGTATCCACCACTATACTACTATATTTCTCACTTGCCACATAGTTTTCTTGGTATAGGGGTGTTCGTTATATTACGTATCTGAATAAACAACTCGTTATTTATACCTAGTTCTCTTTGCATTAGTTAATTAAATCATAAAATAGCTATTTATGTGTCAATGCTATTTATCAATTTCCAATAAATTACTGTGATAAAGAATTAATAAAAGCGCCATTTATGGCATTACTTTGAATTAAAACTCGGCAAATCGATATCACACGTAATAACTTTGCAACTTCGTATGTGTTGCTTGCTAACAGGGTAACGAAAAACAATGACACGACAGCGCGATTAACAATAACTAAAATAGAATATTTATCTAATATCAATTAATTAACCTATCAAGTTAGCGACATAACTTTTTTTGTGATACGTTTAATCAGTCAAAAAATGCTTTGAAAATTGTCATTGAGGCCAAAAATCATCCGCACCTGGCTCTCGATTGTACACGCAAATAACTCATGACCCGATCAAAAATTGTCTACCTAACCTACCTATGTGTACCTTCTGTGATAATGCCAACACCATATATATTTTTTTTTTAAATTTAAATAAGACGACTCTCGCGTTAGGGTCCGAACCCTGTGTCGCGGGGGACTTTACAAACAAACAAGTCATGGACACAAAATACACCCAGACTCGAAACAACAATTTGTGGATCATACAAAGTGGTGTCCCGTGTGGGAAACAAACCCACGACCTCTGGCGTAGCAGTCGGACACACTCCCATCGCGCCACAGAGGCGTAACAGTTAACGCGTAACATAAACGTCCTATGTAACAAAACGCATTTCGGTTATCGCTAATGAAGTGCGATGCTCGTCGTGAGGTGTTGTTATTCATTACCTAGGTACTAATAACGATAGTTCTAAAAATAAAATACGGTTTAACAATTAGCGTAATAACGTTATCTAATTGGCATCAGACGTGTATTTCCGTAAAATATAATTTAAAAAAAAATGTAAATCATTCACAAGTACAAAATAACCACAAATAAATAAGCACTATCTAGGTACCCAAAGTAAAAAGGCAAAACAGTATTTCGCAATTAACTGTTTAATGAAGCTGCTAAATTACCTACCTAATCATTAGATACAGAAGAACTGTTATTACCTATACAAGTACCTACTATCTAACTAAACACAAAAAAACAGTATTTTTAAAACCAAACGGCATCGCAAAGATAATATTGTAGGTACCTAGTTAATAACGTACAGTACTATCATAATAATCATTACCTATATGAGAACTAGCTACAAAATGCTACTTACCTAAACTTATCAAAAAAAAATATGACTATGACAATGACTAAGTAGCTACTAAAATAATCGTCATTTCACGAGATCTACGAATATATTACACAATTACTACTCGTACCTACCTAAACTAAACAGGGAAAAAGAAGTAGTTTTAAAAATCAGTTGTTCAAACATAATATTTTAGATAGATCATGTCTATCATTATAATTTAAACAAGCTATACTTGAAGGTAGACACCTACTTCTAATATCAATTTATTCCTGTCATAGACTATTCTGTGATAAAACCCTTGATTGTTCACGTTACTTAGGACAAAAGTACCAATAAATTATGTCCATGTCGCCATAACTCTTACGGTCATATTGACAACTATCTGCTTCGCTTTCAAAGAAGGTAGGTGCATAACCACAATTTGTTTTGCCAAATATCAAATCCAGCTACCCGCTCTGCCCTGAGAGCTAAGTAACAAGTAAACGATTGACTAGAGACTTCTTATTATTTTTCAGTTTCAAAAACATTTATTTTGTAAAGTTTGATCTTTAGATAAATCTTTAGATTATAGTTTGATTTTTAGATTTTTATTACGATACGATACGGTCTATGTAATTTCATTTTCAAGGCAGTTTATACACGGTAGCTAAAAGTGCTAACACAACTAATTATGATTTATTACCTAATATTTATTAAAGAGAAATAATTAGTTACTGTAAGAATTACCGTAGGTACAACAAAACTATGTCAATATCGTATATCACGAAGAATAACGTATTATTCGCAAACAAAGTCAAAATAAAAGGAATCAGTAACCACATTTGTTTTGTAGTATTTATATGGTTTAAGTAAGAGTAACATATGGTTACTATGAATTTCATGGGCTAACGTATTAAATAAAATTAACGGCAGTATTGTAATAAGTACCGTGTCTATTGCTGCAATATATATATATATTTTTTATTCATCTCATTTGTCATAATGGAAACAAGTAGGTAGGTAGGTACTTAAATTTTTGTAGGCAATTTGAATATTTACATACCATTACTAAAAAGGAAATTTAAACATAGCAACGAAGATAGTATTTTAAAATTAACTTCCAAACCCAACAAATTCATCGTTACTTATTTGAATTATAAATCAGTTACCTACCTACTGCAAACGTAAAACAAACCTCGTATTATTTGATCCGCCAAGGGTAGTTTTATTGCACAAATAGGTACCTACCACCAAATCGAAGTCAAATGTAAGTCAATAAAGATATTTTGTTATTTAATGTAGGTACGTACGTATCAATGTCGATTTTGTAATTTATTCGTTTTTCTATAGTTATTCGAATTCACAATCACGGTAACCCAATAAACAATTCAACTTCAAATTAAGTAATATCAAGTAAACCTCAAAAACAGATAACTGATTATTTATTTCCTAGTAGTATTTTAATCTATGGCCCATGGCTCAGTTACTGTTCAAAAGTTAGCACTTGGATGAGCTGGGAACAGAACGTATAAAAAAAAAAAAAAAAAAATTGGTAGTTTCTAAAATTATAAAGAAAAATATTTCACTTTAAGTTAAATTTGAAAATGCAATAAAAAGCTAATTTATAGACAGAAAATCAAATTGAATTAAATTAAACTAAGACAATCCAATCCAAAGACAATGACTTTAGTCTATGGCATCGGAACTGTCAAAGTCAAATTAAGTTTACAAATTTCTAATGAAACAAAAGACTTTCGGCGCGAACTTGAAACGGGGTAGTAGGGTTTCCCGCCAAATTTTCTTATTTAAATATTTTATCGTAGTTTAATTAGTAGTTTAGTTTAATTTACTATTTGTACATATAAATAAAACATCAGCGAGTCGGTGAGTACGATTTAATTTCTTAATATGGATCCTAAGAAACCACCCGATCCTGACCCTCCGGATTCCGGAACCACATCAGCATCCCAATCCGAACAAATGGATATTGTAGATAGTGAAGGTCATAATAGAAAAATAATTAAAAGGACTGCAAAAACAGACGATAATAGGCCAAATAAATTACCGAAAAATCCCATGACACGCCAAAAATATAAAGATAGCGATCTCCCACCATTTATAGTCCATCTATCCAAAGTAAATGATGACCAAACGGCTGCCACAACTTTGCACCCCATTAAATTTGGATTGCTTCTTAAGCGTAATAATATTAATAACATCCTAAAAGACGGAGTTAAAAGAATAGGACGAAATAGGATATCCATAGAATTTAGATCTTACCAAGATGCTAACAACTTTTTAATACATCCTGTTTTATGCAATAAAGAATACACTGCCAGTGTCCCACAGTTTAATGTATCTCGTATGGGCATAATTCGTAATATCCCAGTTGATTGGACCGATGAGGAAGTAATTGAAGGCATAAATGTACCTATTGGTTGTGGACCTATTTTAAAAGTTAGAAGAATGAATAGACGGGTAACTGTAGAAGGCATCACTGAATGGAAGCCCACTCAGACAGTAGTACTAACTTTTGATGGACAAGTATTACCCAAACGAGTCTTTTGCTGTTACTCAGCCTTACCAGTAGAGCAGTATGTATACCCAACCATACAATGCTACAATTGCTGTCGGTTTGGACACACTAAAGCGCAGTGTAGGTCTAAACCACGGTGTTACAAATGTGGACATGACCATGCAGGGGAAAGCTGTAGTAGGTTAAAAAATGAAAGCTTTTGCATATTGTGTAGTGGCAAGCATTTTGCTAATGACTCGGTTTGCCCAGAGTTAGGTAGACAAAAAAATATAAAAATAGCAATGTCAGAAAAGGCATTATCTTACTATGAAGCATCTAAACTCTTTCCTCCTGTCACAACATCCTTTTCAGAGACTTTAAAATCAGTACCATCTTCTATGTCACATTCCTCACAACTTTCCCCTATTAAACATTCATTGCCATATTTCCCTACTGCAAATTCCCCTCCCATAAGGGCTACAAAAAAAACTACTTTCCGTAACCCCAAAACACGTGTTGCTTCTTCTCCTGGATATGACAAGGTTGAACATCAGAATGTTATTAATAATTACTCTTTTGCCCCATCAAAAAATGGTTGTGGTTTGCCCACAGGAGGCACACAACCTATTACGACCAATATCAATAATAGTACAGAGAACATTATTAATCAAATAATACTTATTTTAACAAAAATCTTAGCAAATTCTATACAACCAATACCAGACCACGTTGCCAACAAACTAAACTCAATTTTAAACTTGATTCAACATGTTCCATCCAATAACTCTATTACAGTGGAATGTGAGGAGCGCACCTCATAAAAAACATGAAATAGCTTCCCTAATTACTCAACACAAACCATTAGTCTGTAGTGTGGCGGAGACTTGGCTCACACCAAGAAACATATTTAGAGTCCCATATTATAATTGTATTCGCCACGACAGAGCAGATGGTTATGGAGGGTGTGCTTTGTTAATTAATAACAAAGTACCCTTCTCTCCTATTCCTTTACCCTTTATGGGCGACAACATTAATGTTATCGCCGCTAAGATAGAGGATATATCTTATGTTTCATTTTATATTGCACATCCGCACATGCAGGATTTAGTTTTAATAAAAAATTTGTTTAGTAGCTTAAGTGGGCCAATTTTGGTAATGGGAGACTTTAATTGTCATCACTATAGATGGGGCTCAAGTCACTGTGACAGCTTTGGTGAAGGACTAGTGGATATTTTAGATGATCTTGATCTATGTGTACTTAATGATGGTAGTCGCACACGCGTATCTGCTCCAGGTCAAAATAAAAGCTGCATAGATCTTTCCTTTTGTTCTACTAACATAGCTAGTTTATTTAATTGGTACGCTCTAGAGTACTCTTATGGTAGTGACCACTATCCCATTATAATAAAAATTCCCTCTAAACATACCCCCGTAGATACTTTGCCTCCCTTGCTTAGATATAGACTACATACAGCAGACTGGGATTCATACTCCAAGACTCTAGAAGATAAAATCTCATCTTTATCCAAGATCACAGTTGTTAATGCAGAAGAGAGCTTCAAAACTTTCTCTTCCATAATCTCTCACACAGCAGAGGAATGCTTACCTGCAAAAAAACAATCAAACAGTAAAATTCCTTCCCCACCATGGTGGGACAGTGAATGCACAGCCATGATTAAGTCAAGGAAAGAGGCAGAGAGGATATATAATAATCATATGACGATGGATAACTTTTTGACATTTAAAAAAGTGACTGCTAGGTCCAGAAAACTTTTTAGAAAAAAGAAAAGAGAAGGTTGGCAGGCTTTCTGTCTATCCTTAAACCCACAAACACCAAATAACATAATCTGGGATAAAATTAAGAGATTTAGGAGAAGTTTTACTTCTCCTAATGTAAATACACTTACAGAGACAGTAGCTGTCAGCTTTTTCAATAAATTGGCTCCTCCTTATGTTCCTTCCAAGGATGAGTGCAATTTAAGACACCTAATACATTCTTCCATTGACATTAATGTTTCCATGAATCTTCCGTTCACCATAGAAGAACTCAATACTGTATTAGCACTTGTTCATGATTCTGCACCGGGAATTGATGGCTTCCCCTACTCATTTATTGCCAAGGGAGCCCAAAAGCTCCGTCTCTACTTTTTGGACCTGGCTAATTACTGTTTTAAGCATGGTTTCATTCCTTCAGAGTGGAAAACACAAATAGTAATTCCTTTATTGAAGCCTGGAAAAGATTGCAATGATAGTAATGGATTCAGACCTATTATTCTTTCATCTATACTACTTAAAATTTTGGAACATTTAATTAAAAACAGGTTAGAGTGGTTAATTGAAAGCAGAAAATTACTACCTAAAAGCCAATTTGGCTTTAGAAAAGGATTAAGTACAACTGACAGTGTAAGCATTCTGACCTCAGACATAAGGTTAGCTCTCAGTAAGAATGATTCTGTCATTGCAGTTTTTCTAGATGTATCTTCAGCTTATGATTCTGTTCTCCTCCCAATTCTTATACATAAATTACACATAATGAATATCCCATCATTAATCATACAAATAATTTACAACATTCTTTCAAATCGTAAATTAGAACTAAGAACTCCAAATATAGAGCTTGGACCGAGAATGGTATGGAGAGGCCTACCTCAAGGATCGGTTCTCAGTCCCATTTTATATAATATTTACACTGCAGATATTTCTTCTTGCCTTAATTACAACTGCAAAATATTACAATATGCAGATGATATTGCGTTATACATCTGTGGTTCATCAATTCACAATATTGTGCAGTCAATGAGGGTATCTTTGTCCTCTCTGAACCAATATAACGTGAGACATGGTTTATCTCTGTCAGCACAAAAAAGTACAGCTATTATTTTTAGTAGACAGCGCATCATTCCTCAATTTAATTTAATGTATGAGGATCAAGTAATACCTGTAAAAGAGAGTGCAAAATTTCTTGGTGTTATTTTAGATTCAAAGATGTCGGGTATTAATCATATCAACTATATTATTAAAAAATGTGAACGCAACTTTTCTATCCTCAAAGTTCTATCGGGTGTTTGGTGGGGAGCGCATCCATATACTTTAAAACTGGTTTATAATGCAGTAATCAGAAGTGTATTGGATTATTGTTCCTTTTTGCTAGAACCATGCAACAAAGAAGCATTAAGTAGACTAGACAGGGTTCAGGCCAAAGCGCTGAGATTAATCATTGGTGCTATGAAATCGACACCAATTAATGCACTCCAGGTTGAGTGTGTCGATCCCCCTTTACAAATACGTCGTCAATATTTAGCTGATAGATTTTTATATAAAATTTTTTACCTGTCTTCCCATCCTTTATTAGACATTTTAGAAGAACTTGACTCTTACAGTAGTAATACATATTGGCGTCATAAGACACTTCCACTCTTAGTAAATAGTTATAGAGGTCTAAATGTGTTTAAATCAAATATAAAACAGTATGACATACTTCCCCTCTTTGCCTCCACGTATGAAGCCATCCACTATACACCAGATACCTTTTTGAGAACCACACTCAGTAAAGATTCGGCTACAATTAATACTGACTTTAAGCAGTTGGTAGATACTCAATGGCATGGGTGGGACTTATTCTACACCGATGCATCAAAATTAAGCCCGACGGGGTGCACAGGGGTGGCAGTCTATTACCAAAACTCTAAGATTGGTTTTCAATTTCAATGTCCACCTGAATCATCTGTATTTACAGGTGAATGCATTGCTATATTGGAGGCAGTATCATTTATTGAGGCACATAATGTTGGACAATCGGTAATTTTTTCAGACTCGCGTAGTAGCCTCTTAGCAATAACACAAAGTCCACTTCATAGTAATACTCGCAGCAAAATTATTTTGGACACGAAAATTGCCTTGTTAAGATGTCTTAAAAGAGGGCTTAATATTTCCCTATGCTGGATTCCAAGTCACTGCGGCATTAGTGGCAACGAGTGTGTAGATACACTCGCTAAATTCGCTGCAACAAATAATAATATTGACAGAAAATACTATGAAATCCAAAATTATGACCTTATAAACCAAACTAAAGCAAACTTGCACGCTTACTGGGCAATTGCCTGGGAATGCAGCTCAAAACAAAAAGGTGCAAATTATGCAGCCATTCAACCTACCATCCCATCAAAACCATGGTTTTCTAAAGCGAAACAACTTCCGAAGAGCACTGTCTCTACACTATGCAGGTTACGACTAGGACACTGTTGCACTCCAGTTTTTCTACATAAAATTCGTATTCGTGATAGCTCGCTATGTGAGTGCGGTCTCGATGAAGGTACTTTAGACCATATTTTCTTCTCATGTCCTTTAAATAACCAGTCCTTCAATCTCTATACAAAATTATACAAGTTGTCCATTCCTCTTCCACTAAACTTCCGTACTCTCCTCACCCACTTCTCTCCACAAGTACGCAATGTTTTATCAGCATTTATTACTAATAACAATATTAGATTATAGTCTCTTCCTATTTATTCCTATCATATCTATCCTTTAATCCTATTCTACCTTTATTTATTTTATTTACAATTTCTTACGTTTATCAACTCTGTCTATATAAGTACTTTCTACATAAAAAGGGTATACAAGGGTGCCACTGACCAAAGCCGAAAGAAATACAATACAACACACGAATCTGAAGATTCTGAAGAAAAGCAAAGAGCATGTGACAAAACAGCTGACACTTGACATTGGCAGAATTAGCCAACACATTGGCTACATTGCCAAAAGAAGAAGAAGAAGAAGAATGAAACAAAACCACATTTTTATGTTATTTTAGTTATTAAATATGGTTTTTAGCTTGAAATAAGCACATTTAAACAATGAAAATGGAATTATAGTTAAGTGTATATGTGACGGATTTATCAACCACAATATGTCTTTTTACAAAAATGTTATATCGTTGGGTTTATCGACAGGTTTTGAGAACTAATGACTTTGCAACTATCGATCGGTTTAGAGGTTTGTACCTACTTCTATACAATGGCAGACCCAACAGCCAATATTATGTGGCTCCCATAAAACCGCTTGGCCAATCTGACCACTACCTACCCACTTGTATTATACCAAGTGATCGTAATATTATTTGTACTTTTCTACATTGCCTGTAGTGATAGCATTATCACAGTACCGACAAAAGTACGATGTGTATGCAGGTATTTGTTATCACTTCTCATTAAAAGGTAAAACATTTAGGATTACCCAAATATGCCCACAAATAAGAGGTTATAAATGTTTTGTCAACCTCCAATCAATGTAAATTGCAAAATGTTAAGTTACTAAGCTTAAGTAAAACTTGCTTCTAAATTCATGGCACAGAAACTATCAAAATCTTAGAGCTAAACAAATTGAATGTTCATGATATGCATAGAAGTACCCAGATTCTATATAATATAACAGTACACATCTTAAGACTAACACACATAGCATAGATAAAACAAAAGTTGATTTAATATAATTTGTTCAGAGTACCTGACAAACAATTTCATAAGATGTTTAAGATCTTTGTTGTCCTTTCTGCTTATCACTGAGAATTTCCTTGGGTGGGTTGTAGGGTAGGCAGCGGGAACAAAAACAGCCAGTATTGTAGATCATCTTACGAACCAAGCATATGCAAATTGTATCTTAATGGCCCGCTTTGTAGATCATTCTCTGCAGCCTTCCATTGTTTGGTTTGCCAGGTGACAGGAACAAACAGCCAAATTGTTAATCGCTCTGGGAGCGACCCATAGCAGGAAGCCATTCTGAAACTTGTAACAATTGTATTAGCAATGTGATCAGACACAAATCCTAAGTGGAACGGGGTTTTTTTCCTTCACTTCCGATGTTAGAAGCTTGTAGGGAACGTAGAGGTTGTAGAAGGTGTAAGCTGATAATTATAAGAAAAGCTTTGATAGAATTGCTACGAGTATGTCGTAGCAATTGTATGTATGTAAAGCTTGTATAGATTTAGAACTACAATATACTATCTCATGTCAGGAATATTGACTACATGTGTGTCATTTGAGAATGTAGCATAATGAGTTGTAACCAAAACTTACTGAGGGATAATGGTTCTACAGAACAGTATCATAATTGGAAGACCTTGTTCTGTTCAAGAAATGTCAGGATGTAATGTGTGTGTCTGTATATTGTTTAAGGTTCCTATCACTCAATTCAGTATTGTCGGGGTATCTATTCAGGGTAGTATAGAATAATACAAAGTAACAAATGGCAAACAGCATTATATTGTCAAAATACAATTCGCTCTGGTTATATCAAGGAATTGGAGTAGGGAGGTATGCTAGTGTCACTTCCAAGAGGACCTATTGCCTAGGAAAAGAAGTGATAAGAAAACTAGGCCGTCTCCTAACAAAACATTTGCCATATACATTTGCTAATATGATATTTACATAAGCAATCTGCAATGTATCTAATTGACTGAGACTTAGATATACCATTGCAATGTCTTACTATATTACTACAAGGCAGATGATTCACAATTTACAGGACAATAGATAATTAGACACATTGCAATATCTTTTCATCAGTCAATCAGCTAGTATACACAAACATTATACATAGTATAGAAAAACACTATTTATATAATACAATAGAAACAATATAAAGTAACTTTGAATAAGGATCGTACCTTCGCCGTCGGATGACACCAGAGAAAAGAGGGCTAGGTCAGAATTTGTCCTGCTTTTATACTTTCTACTCACATTTTCTATTATGTGGGTAGAATGCCACAGTTATAACTTTTTAGGTACATTATAGATATTAAGCAGTGTTTTTAACATCATTCTATACTTAAATCGTTATACAACAATTTATATAAAGATATAGACACTAGATTACATAATCCAAACAATACAAATATTAACTGTAATAATTAATTGTTTCATCAAATACCTACATATGTGGGTAGGATCCCACATTAGAGTTTGTTTAATAGGTACATCTGTGATAAAAGAGTTTAGTCTAATTCATTAATGATATTATCAGTTGCAATTACATTTAGTATATTCATTCCAGCCTTTGCAATGCATTCTCATGTCTAATATCATAAGCATCATAAACAACTGACACAGTATTAATCACAATACAAACATCATCCTAAAATATCTGTGGGTACATCTATAATATAAATAATTGGTTTATTAGATCTTTGAATTGTTCTGTGCCACGAGTAGGTATTTCATACAGTATAATATAACTACCAAACATAGTTTTGCAGACACGGATGATCTTATAATCATCGCTATGATAACCAGTCAATACATTGTGATGGTTACACCGTCATCAGACTCCAGACCACCTCTCAAACTTATAAAACAGTTCCATCAAACCTTCGTTCGGTTTTATACAACATCACATAAACTGGAACAATCAATATTCCAAAACACATCTACATAGTAGATATCAATATCCAACACATGGATTGATTATATATATATGGCTATTTACATAGCCATATAACACCATATCTAACAAACGCATAATATACTTGTTGATTTTGACAAAATACTGTCTCCAAATCTCAAAATGAAATGGAAGTCTTGTCTTGTCGACGAAAACCCATCCAGTATACTAATGACGTCATTGATCGAGCGAGAAGAGGACACGACAGAAGTTAAACCTACGGGCTAAAGAAGGACACGGCCGCTGAACCACGCTTCTCTAATTTATCGGTTGTAAATGATCTCTAACTTATAATTTAGAATCGGTAACCCAACGTCCCGGCTCATGGACACCTAAATACCGCCACTGCTTTATAGCCAAATACCTTTAGTAAAGAAAGCCGCCATCAAACGTACTTCACTAAAGTAACGTACGGTCATCCAAGAAAGTGATATATCAGTTCTAACAAAGCTTCCTTTATGACCATAAAGCGTTAAGGTTGAAATTATTAACTATCAGTATATTAATGCAAGGGAAAATCAACCTTGTAGTTTATAAAGTGGAAATGAATTTCAACCTTAAGGTGATAGACCATATGGTATGCCCGACTATACATACGATAGTTCACACACATGTAGTCAGCCCCCATCGGTGCACATTAGTTCGCGTGGCGCGCAGCGTTTTCTTTGTAGGTCTTCTATACTAGAGGTATTCTGTGCTTATAAAATATTTAAGCTTTACCTTAGCTAGCTACAAAACAATAAAATGTATTGTTATAGAATTTTATATGCTACGGGTCTTAATCGCGTAATGACCACGGCCATTGCAATACGCAAATTAAGCCTTAAAATAAAATATTTACGCGATTAAGACCCGTAGCTTATAAAATTCTATAATGTGTACAGATCGCGAAAGTTTACGAAAATATAAAGCAAACCAAAATGTATTGTTTTAGGAAAGACGCAAATACGACAAGATCGGTTGGAACATATCGTACGACTTCAGCGAGTCAGACTTCGTAGTGTGCATGCAGATATTACAGTGCTACCTCGACCGGTGCTACGCGGTCAAGGGGCCTATACCCTGGGCCACACTCAAGTATCTCTTTGGAGAGGTAAATATCATATACCTACTAATACTCGAAGATTTAATATCTTTATCTAATATATAAAATTCTCGTGTCACAGTTTTCGTTGCCATACTCCTCCGAAACGGCTTGACCGATTTTGATGAAATTTTGTGTGCATATTGGGTAGGTCTGAGAATCGGACAACATCTATTTTTCATATCCCTAAGAGATTGTTTGTTTGTTTGAACGCGATAATCTCAGGAACTACTGGGCTGCACTGAAAAAATATTTTACTGTTGGATAGAGCCGATTTATTGAGAAAGGCTATAGGGTATATAACATCACGCTACGACATATAGGAGCTGAGCAGCAATGATAAATGTTGCAAAAACGGGTAAAATTTACGCAGACGAAGTTGCGCGGGTCAGCTAGTATTATATATATTTATATGTACAGTAATACCCCGCTTTACGCGACCCCGTTATGCGCGGTTTCACTATAACGCGAATTTTTAACATATTGTATATATTATATAAGTTTGGACATATTGCAAAGTATAGACAATAATGATGACCGTGTCTTGACCGTGTGTCAAACAATTAAAACAGTGTTGGGTTATGCTGTATGTGTTATGAAGGTATTTTACAAGAACGTAAAAATAACGCTACCCATAAGACAATAGATGTACTTTTCTGTAAAAAATAATTAATAGTATGTATTGCATAAAGGGGTCTTAGAATTAAAGTGATTGCATAAAATGATTCGTATTTTTTTGCACTAAATTTTTGACTATGTTTAATCATAAACCTCGATATACGCGAATTTCAGTTAACGCGATTTTTTCCGGAACATACCCCTTTTGTAAAGCGGGGTATTACTGTATATAACATCACGCTACGACCAATAGGAACGAAGCAGCAATGACAAATGTTGCAAAAACAGAGAAATTTACGCAGACGAAGTTGCGTGGGACAGCTAGTAATATAATATGATGGTTTATTATGCAGGTGATGTACGGAGGTCGAGTAATAGACGACTTCGACCGTCGCGTGGTGCGCACTTACATGGAGGAGTACCTCGGAGACTTCCTGTTCGACAAGTTCCAGCCCTTCCACTTCTACCACGACTCCGTCTTCGACTACGTCATACCGCCAGACGGCATCCGGGATGAATATATCGGTACGTTTATATTACTACCTTTTTTAGGGTTCCGTACCTCAAAAGAACCCTTATAAGATCACTTTGTTGTTTGTCCGTCCATCTTTATATCAAGATCCTTTATCTCAGGAACGCGTGCAGCTTTCGAGTTAAATTAAATTAAAACTATATGCTTACTCTTGAAGCTGTGAAAAAATCAAACTGCTAATGGCTGGTCTCAATAACTTATCTACAACTAACTGTCTGTTAAAACGGCGAACTCTTGTGGCAAAATAGATATTTGTGCGTTTCAATCCGTCGTTAAATAAAAAACCCTACCTTTGATTTTAAACTACCTTTGGGAGCACTCGCCGCTTACTAGGCTAACAAATATCATAGAAAAATAACATAGCGAAGTAATTTTTATAGGCATTTCTTGCCAATACAATAAATGCATTTTTGAAAGATAAAAAAAATTTGAAATCCAGACTCAGGAATCGAACCCGAGACTTCCGTAGCCAAAGCGGGGCCAGAAGCGAACCACCTATCTGGACTATGTTACTATATAGGCTGTATATATAACATCACGCTGCGACCAATAGGAGCAGAGCAGCAATGAAAAATGTTGCTAAAAACGGGGAAAATTGACGCAGACGAAGTTGCGCGGGTCAGCTAGTTACTTTATAAATACAATAATTGTATTGTTGAAAAATAGAAAATAAAAATTTGAAGTCCAGACCCAGGAATCGAACCCGAGACTTCTGTATGCCAAACTGGGGCCGGAATCGAACCACCTATCTGGACTACACCTATGTTACTAGACCTCAAATTTTTGGATGGTTGGGCCCTCCCATGCGCCATCTAGCCGGTAGTTAAAGATCTATCTCGGCTTTTGTTATTGCTTCGTTACAGAGAGCATTTCAGGTTAATATCATAATGGAGTACAGGATGATAAATGAGAGCTCCATCAACAGATGGCAGCACACGTCTCACGATTAGTTCATATTGTATTGAATATCATAGTGTTCCGTAAAATATACAGAACACAAGATAATTATATACATACTGTTTTTTTTAAAGACCACTCTCGTACTGCCCCAAGCCCTGTGGCGCTGAAGTCTTTACATACATACAAATCACGAACACAGTACACCTAGACTCGTTACAACCATTTGTAGATCTCAGAAAGTGATGTCTGTTGAGAATCGAACCCAAGCCCTCTAGATTTACAGTTAGGGTTATTAACCATCAGACCAACTGGCCAGTTAAAAAGTGAATTTGTCATTGGCCAATTATGCTTTTGACAAGAACGCCTGATGAATTTGTATAGCAAAATATTGAAGTGAATACGACAGATAATGTTAATGTAGGAACTCGTACATAGCAACTGATGAAATATATCATCAGTTGCTATGTATGAGTTCGTACCTTTAATTACACAGACAGGTTTATGTACTAATAACCTCGTGCTCTTGGCTTTATTACATAATGTTAAATAGCTTTGGAATATATTTTAGGTATATTTAATTTGTAATCTTTTTATCGAAAATTATGTTACGAAGTTTTATACATATATTAAAAATCAGCCTGTTTAAGGTCAACGCCGTTTGTATAAAGCCGTGTTATTAAATTTGACTGGTATACGACGCTATATTTCTGTTATACGACGTTATATTAGGCGTTTCAATATACCTAAATATTTTGAATAGGTATATAAAAATGATGTTATTTCAGAATATCTGGAGAATTTGCCGCTAGCAAATACTCCGGAGGTGTTCGGCCTGCACCCCAACGCTGAGATCGGGTACTTCAGCCAGGCCGTGCGCGAGATGTGGGGACATCTCATAGAGCTGCAGCCACAGACCAGTATGTATCACGCATTTTCTTGCACACCAGTAATGGTCTCCTAACCGATGTCGGTTGCGGCGGCCTATCTCACCATAGACTAGCCAACTAGGCAGGAGGTATTTTAAGGCACAGCTACAAGTGCACTCTCATAGCCCAATGGGACGAAACTCAAACTCCAATATCTTTATTTCGTAAAATCAGGTTACTGATTATTTGAAAACGTCAAAATGTTTGAAAAAAAAAACAATCCGTTTAGGCGGCAGTTCCAAGTGTAAAGCTATTGTAGATAGAGATTGGGCGCATAATCATTTCGTTGTATTATATGTATAGTTAGATTTTTCGTTTAGTATAGAACTCGTAATATGTCATTATATATATAAAATTAATCATGTCTTATTACTTCATTCATGCTGCTTTAGCTACGAATTCCAGAAGTGAGTAAATACATTTTTAATTATGAAATTTATTTTTTAACTATAGTGGTTATCTAAACTCTATCCTTTTTATTTTTAAATCTTGCATCTAGCTGGAAAAGCAAAAGGTAAGCTAATAGGATTACTTATCACATATTATGCATCATGGGGGGGGGGGGGTACTCAGGATCATTAAAGAGGTGGGTTGCTTTGATTTAATATCAACTAAGTGCTAGTCTCGAAATACGGGGGGAATAATTGACTCAATATCGCAGGAGATCCCTCCCCGCCTGGGAGGGGGCAATTTATTCGCCGACAATGGCCAGATGTGAGTCACAACGGTGGAGGGGATGTATTGGCTCAAAACCGACATACGTGGGTTGCTCTCACGACGGGGAGTTTTGGGGCTTTTTACCCAGTGAAATTGACTCGACAAAGGTCTTTTTACCCGACTGTAAGGAGGGGTTATGTTTTTCGCGCGTATCTTGTATGTATGTATGTAATATTCTTTATTACTTGATATCTCACAATCCACTGAACGGATTTATACAATTAAGACGTCGTTTGATTCGTTTTGATCGCCCACGTGTTCTTAGATATGTGACGTTTGAAAAAACAAACATGGCGGCTGTGAGATGTAAAGAGGTGTGAAAAAAAAAGTTGTTTTGAATACTGCAAAATGGGTCTCAAATTAAAGGGCTCATCATAAGCATTTCAAAAAGGTATAACATGATTATGACTGTAATACTAAAAAAGTTACTTAGTTTCCAACTATTATTTTTTCAATTTTCAATACTTGACAATAGCTGTGATAAAAGTTAGTGTTACATCGGTTATATCCTACAATTACTAAAAAGTATTAAATAAAAAAATAGAAAAAAATAAAAAAACCCGCCAGCACAAAAAAGATGGAAACAAGATGCCCTACATAATTATACAATTTCATGCAGTCGGCGGCACTTCACGAAGTTCATCGAGATTCATGAATGCCTCCGACTTTTTGTATGTACGGGTTTTGGTATGGTACCTTTTACGATTTAGGGAAAGTTTCAATAAACAAATCGCACTCCTCTTCTCCGTAGGTACGCCTATATTATGCACATGTTATATTGTGTATGATGTAATAGTAGTCGTATGTCACAGAATCTCTGACATACGACTACTACATACACAATTTTTTATATACGCAATTCCTAGTTCGTACGTGTCCATGCATGCGTGAGCAAGTTTTCACTTGTTAGAGGGAGCTGGTCATCGTGTCTATCTAATTAGCGCGTTTGTGATGTGTTAGGCGAGGCGGGCGGCGCGATGTCCCGCGAGGAGTTCATCGACCTGGTGGCGGTGGACGTGATCGCCAAGCTGCCCAAGGAGTTCGAGATATGGCGCGTGCGCAAACAGTTCGAGATGAACATCACGCCCACGCTCGTCGTTTTGTTGCAGGAGTTGGAAAGGTATGACAGCAGACGATTGTGTTTTTGTTATTAGTACCACATACACAAAACCACAATTCTTAATTTTTTTGTCTGTCTGTCTGTTTGGTCAGACTAATCTCCGAAACGGGTGGAAGGATTTAGACAGGACTTACACTATCAGATTGCTGAGAGTTTAAAGAGTAACTTAGGCTACTTTTTATTATAATGCTAACGTTCATAGGGAGAGAGTAAGATGCAACCTCATGAGGACGAAGTTGCGGTTACAGCTGATCTATACTAATATTATAAAGCGGAAGAGTTTGTTTGTTTGTTTGCTTTGTTTGTTTGTTTGTTTAAAAGCGCTAATCTCAGGAACTACTGGTCCGATTTGAAAAATTCTTTTTTTGTTGGATAGCCCATTTATCGAGGAAGGCTATAGGCTATATAACATCGCGCTACGACTAATAGGAGCGGAGTAGCGACTTGAAATGTTGCAAAAACGGGGGAAATTTACGCATACGAAGTTGCGCGGGACAGCTAGTCTTTAATAAATCTAAATCCCACGCTTTAGTTATTTTAAAATCGCAAGATTATGATCTCACCTATCATCATTTTTATTTTTTTATATATTTTAGCAATGTGGGATTTTGGTCCCACATTACTAGCAATTCTGTTAACCCCTCCAGCTAAGCTCAATGGCTTGTGTTAGGAGTGGGTTCACGTCGGTAGTATAAAAGGTATTCGAACCCGCGACCACACGATTGCCGTTAGGATAAAGCCGCTTCAAAGATTATGCGTGGGATTTAGATCGATTAAATAGACGTTATACCACCATTGCACGTTATATACGTGCCGGATTTCTTGTAGGTTTTCCGTTCACCGGTTTTGAGCCGTGGCAATGAAAAAGTCAACAAATTGCAGGAGCGCTTAAGTGGTATTATAATCCTCTACTATAAAGAAATGTATCAAACGTCTAAACAATCATACTTTATCACAGGTTCAACCGTCTAATAAAGCGTATAGGCACAACCTTGTCGATGCTACGCAAGGCTTTAGCCGGCGAGATCGGCATGGACGCGATATTAGACAACGTCTCCTACTGCCTGTTCAACGGGCAACTGCCGAATGTTTGGCGGCAATTGGCCCCGGCCACTTGCAAGGGACTTGGCGGGTGGATGGACCACTTCATTTCTAGGACTAAGCAGTATATTGATTGGGTACGTTATATCTTAGTATTATTTATTTTCTTACTGAACCGTCTGGAAAACTTAGCTACACTGAGCAATATTTTTTAAATGTAGCCTTGAATCGATTTTATAATTTGATTTAAGTTCTCCAAGAGTCATAATATCATATGGGTTAATTTGGATTTCTGTCTTAATAATTGGGTAGTTGACTACAATATTTAAAATAAGTAAATAATTTTATACTAAACAGGTAATAATAGATATTAGATATATTTCGGGACTTAATCGCGTGAATTATTTAAAGGTACGAACCTTTTATTTACCCGACGTTTCGATCGAATTGCACCGATCGTAGTCACGGGTCGACTGATGGCAGGTTAGCGATGTCTCCGTGAGGCGCGGGGTTTTTCAACTACCCTTGCCTGGTCTTGATATTTTTGATAATTTGTAAAAGTTTCGTACCTTTAAATAATTCACGCGATAGTCGCGCTTTAAATAAGTCCCGAATTATATCTAATATGTATAAAAATCGCGAAAGTTTAAAAACAATAAAGGTAATGAAAAAATGCGCTGAAAATAAGTGTTATTTTACATTTTAACATGTTTTTGAATTTAATTATAAAGATTTGACGATAGGAACTTATGACGTCATAGGTTGTTATTCCATACACATTTCTATAGAGCTTGTCGTCTTGACATTTCATAAAAAGAGACTGATTTGACTTGACAGTCAACATCCCTAATATAGCTAGAGAAAATTTATTAAAATCAATTTTTGTGTTATTTTTTTATTAATTATATTACTTACATTTAACTTCGAGTCGACTTCACAAAAATAGAAGATTCTCAATTCGGATGTTTGTGTTTTTTTAAGTATTTTCGTAGATGAATTATTAACAACATTTTTTTTGTTCGAATGAGGTTTATTTCGAAATGGTCCCTTATAAACTTCAAATCTGAAGTTCAGTTTCGGAGATAGATAACGAAACTTCAAAATAAATGCCAGCAAATTAACTGTGATTAAACGCGGTTAGATTAGTTTTTTTTTTTTTCTAAAAACGTTTCTTAGTAATCTATCTATTCGTTGTTTACAGACGACAATGGAGGAACCGATAGTGATTTGGCTGTCTGGCCTGCACATCCCGGAGTCGTACCTGATCGCGCACATCCAGATAGCGTGCCGGCTGTACACGTGGCCGCTGGACCGCTCCACGCAGTTCACCAAGGTCACGCAGTGGACCAACACCGACGAGATAGAGGAACGCCCTGTCACTGTACGTAGCGCGCTCTTCTTCTTCCTCTCGGCGTGATAATGACAGCAATCGAGGAATTTGTTTCGGGAATAGTACCAACCCTTCTCTTTCCGTGGGTGTCGTCAAGGTGACAAAATGATGTCCCACCGGAGGCGGCAGCATTATAATATAATATGATATGATATAATATCTTGGGAGATCTCACACAACGATACCTGATCCCAAAGTAAGCAGAGCTTGTACTATGGAAACCAGACAACTGATAAAACATACTTACATATTTCTAAATACATACATATTATAGATAAATAACACCCAGACACAGAATAAACCATCGTGCTCATCACACAAAGTTTTATCCTGGGTGGGGATCGAACCCACGACCTCTTGCGTAGCAGTCGGATACACTCCCACCGCGCCACAGAGGCAGTCTGATGATATATGATATGATATGATATATGATATGATATGATATGATATGATATGATATGATATGATATGATATGATATGATATAATATGATATAAAATGTAGGGACAACTCACACAACGATACCTGATCCCAAAGTAAGCAGAGCTTGTACTATGGAAACCAGACAACTGATAAAACATACTTATATATTTCTAAAAAAATACATATTATAAATAAATAACACAGACCACAATAGCCAGACACACAATAAACCATCGTGCTAATCACGAAAAGTTATATCCTGGGTTGGAATCGAACCCACGATATCCGGCTTAGCAGTTAGGGTCACTAACCACTAGACCAACAGGCCAATCAGTGTACTCTGCGTACTTTAAACCCTTATTGCGATCGCCAAACGTCACGCCTAGCCAAGCGTCGCGATTATGGCTATCACCCCCCAGAATCTACAATAAGTTCTACTAGGGAGATCAGTGCCCAGCAGTGGAACATCATATGGGTTGATATGATGCACTTGATCCTGCCCTGATTTGACCCTTTTGACCGTAGCACCTTAAGCTTCAGCTTCCTCTCAGTCCTATGGGACGGAAATGCGACTAACGGAGAGAGATCAGGCGCTGGGCCGCCGGGTTAACGTGCTTATTGAGGCACAGATTAGCGTAATATCTAATATATAAAATTCTCGTGTCACAGTTTTCGTTGCCATACTCCTCCGAAACGGCTTGACCGATTTTGATGAAATTTTTCGTGCTTATCCGGTATCTATGAGAATCGGCCAACATCTATTTTTCATACCCCTAAGAGTTTGTTTGTTTGTTTGAATGCTATAATCTCAGGAACTACTGGGCTGCACTGAAAAATTTATTTTATTGTTGGATAGCCCATTTATCGAGGAAGGCTATAGGTTATAACATCACGCAACGACCAATAGGAGCGGAGCAGTAATGTAAAAATTATAAAAAAAAGGAAGAAAAAAGGGAAAATTACAATCTATTATTCATGCCCCTAAGTGATAAGGGTTATCCACCCCTAACATTTATAACTATACTATGAGAGAAGAGTTTGTTTGTTTGTTTGAACGCGATAATCTCAGAAACTACGGGTCCAAATTGAAAAAAATATTTTACTTTTAGATAGCCCATTTATCGAGGAATGCTATAGGCTATAAAACATCACGCTACAACTGATGGGAGCGGAGCAGCAAGTAAAAATGTTTGCAAAAATGGGGAAAATTTACGCAGACGAAGTTGCGCGGGTCAGCTAGTTTTTTCTAAAATGGTCACCCATCAATGGACCGCAGTCGTGGATCCAGAACTTTGTTCAGAGGGGGGCAACATTTGACTCAACCGGCCAAATGAGTCACTGGCATGACGGTGGGGAGTCGCATTTGATTCAACACGGATACACTAGGCACCACCACCTAAGGGAGAGGGGGGCAATTGCCTGTCAAAACACACCGATCCAGTGTCAAAATTCTCAAATTCCCCAAAAAAAGGTCATTCTGTCGAGTCTCGGAGGGCTATTGACCCCCCCCCCCCCTCCTCTGGAACCGCGCCTGATGGACCGACAGTGGTAACGTTGCTTAACCTCGCGCATATTTTACCTAATCTGCTCGGTCGCCACTGAGTCAGGGATCCCTCTGATCATGGTATATTGTTGCAGGGCTGTTACGTGCGAGGGCTGTACTTAGAAGGATGTCGGTGGGACCTCGAGGAGAAGTGCCTGATGCGCTCCCACCCCAAAGTGTTGGTCACGGAACTACCCATCATGTTCATCATACCTATTGAGTTCCATAAACTCAAGTTACAGGTTTGTTACTATTGTTTATTTGCCGAATGCTATCCAGTCCAGTCTCCATAGACTGGACTGCACCCTAACCTCACAAAATCGATCACTTTTTGGAAAGAGATAACGCGACTGTGCGGCCAATACCTGTTCTAGAAATGACGATTGACTATGATTCAGTGCAACTGCTTAGTAACAAAAATACCTTAAAATTGAGACAAGACGACTCGTCGTAATGTCGTGTCATGCTTTCTTTCTTTTTTTCATATTCTGTAAAATTTACCTTTGGACCGCACTGAAAATATCGTCATTTTTTTTATTTATGCAGTGTACCTTCACGCCCTTGCGATTTAAAATTCGCACTTCTGTGAATGATTGATGTAAGATTTCACTATGCGGGCCAGGCCTTTAGTTTTTTAGGACCACAATGGTGGTCATTGTGGTCCACAAAATGATGGTTCCCAAAATAACCGCTTAGGATTCTTGTAGTCACTTGGTTATTTTTCCAAAATGAAGCGGGCATTATGGAATGTGAACATTATGGGATGAAGACTTTATGGGTAGTGGACATTGGAGAAACAGACAATTTGGAAAATAGACATTTTGAAATGGACATTTTGTATATTGCAATATGCCAACATTTAAAAATGTCCTTTTCTCAAAATATACAACACATTTTGGGAAGTGGTCATTGTGAAAATCTTGAAGTCATATAACGAAATATTATTGAATCTACGGTTAGGCTACATAATGTATTTGATGACTACATAGGCAGTTAGCTTAGCAACTATGCTAATATGAAATGCAATAGTTACTCTCCTAATATTGACTTATTCATCATTATTTGACAATCCGGACATCGTAGGTATATGGTCAGGTCAATAACTCCGAAGTCTGGGTGTGTCTTCTTAGAAAACGGTCTATGTAGGCACAATTCTGGTCACTTTCTAGTTATACAATTATCATAAAGTAAACTTAGGTATGTACTAGTTTAAACTCTATTGTTATGGCTGTTAGTGAATTAAATAAATATATAAAATACTAGCGGACGCCTCGAGTTTTAAACGCGTAGTTCCCGTGTGATTATAGGGATAAAAAGTAGCCTATGTCACCCGGGGATAGTGTAGCTTCCCAACGGTGAAAGGTTTTTTGAGATCGGTCCAGTAGTTTTTAACTATATGCGTTACATACAAAAGTACGAATCTTTCTAGATATAAAATCAATGTCAAGTAGGTACCTCCAGTTACCAACATAAGCTAAATTTCTACAATTTTGTAAAACGAAAAGTTGGACAAATAATACCTTCACAATACAAGTTGTGTACCTACGTATTGTTTAGGGTTCTGTAGCTAAAATGGCAAAACGGAACCCTTATAGTTTCACCATGTCCGTCCGTAGTGTTAGAAGACTATAATTTTGCATGGATACGCCGACAAAGTGAAGGAATAAAATCTTGAAAAGCATTTTTTCTAGGGTACCTCCCCGATATGTTAAGTGGGGGTTTGATTTTATGGGGAATCATTCGATAGGTCGTTCAAAAACGTTTAGGTGTTGTAAAGACCATTTTTGGATTTAGGGACCCGTTTGTGAAATATTAACCTTTAAAATGCAAATTTTTGTTAGTGTCCCCTCCCCCCCTGCCAGCTACATGGTTGATGTTGAGTATGTAAAAACATCACGGTAATACGGTATATAGAGTGAAATTAAAAGCAAAACTATCACAGCTAAGTAGGCTTTACAAGTTTACGAGGAGCAGCTAATCGAATGAGAAGTAACAACATTTTCGTAGAAATTCCATTGAAAATCATTAACGTTGTTAGTAGTATGAAACATAATAACAGAAAACCCCTTAAGCCGCATTGCCCAACATCCACTTGCCCGGATTTTGTTTATTTTGACAGCTGTAATTTTCTAACTTATCAATTTATTTTCTAATATTTTCTAACTTTCTAATCATAGGATATATAATTTGTACTGAATTTATTATATTTCTGCTATTACTGGTGGTATCATAAATGTTGACCATCTGTAGACTACATCACACGTCAATAGATGAAGAGACGGGATGTGACCGGATATGGCATTAGATTTACGACGTCACACTTACAAATAAAAAAAAATAGTAGTATTTATTCAATCCCTATATACTGGCCAATCCCACCACGATCTTGGAAGTGCCATTACAATTTGATATATGGTTTCCATTAAAATTGTGAATTATCATCACTGCAGGTAGATGTGACACACAAATTGTGATTATCTGTGACAAGGACGGAGAATCGATTGTTCCCTTTCTGCACTTTAAAAATAAGTAGGTTTAGGTACCTACTCCGTTACACAATATGGACGGTATTGACGTTCTTCAACCTCAATTCCTAGTACAGATATGAGATAACCTATAAATAATATATCAAACTTGTTTAAGTTCACGGGCAAAGTTATCGCTTTATTAAAAACATTTGTTTACCGGTAGGCATATTGCTTTATCTGTAAACCGTATGTTTGTAAATTGACTACAATTAACTGAGTAGACTCTGTAGCTACAATATAATTGTTCCGAGGCCGATGAAGCCGGATGTGTACCAACCTAGTTAACACCCATTTTAAAGAGACTATTCACCTAAAAGGGTACAAACTCTGTATCGCGGAGGACTTGACAAACATTCAATTCCGGGCAAAAAGTATTTTATTTGTAGATCACACAAAGTGGTATCCCGTGTGGGAATCGAACCACGAGCAAGTAGTACACACTCCCAGCGTGCCACCTAGTCAGTCCATTTTACTCTTTATGGTAGGGGAGCCCAGTAAAAGATTTTTTAATTTACTGGAGCGCGTCAGATTAACATAAACCTCGAACCCTGTTGAATACCTCTACTAAATATTAGCTCTTTATACCTACTTATAGTGAGTTTTGAGTAGTCGATCAAAATATTAAGTAAAACAAAAATCACCTATAGAGATACTCTAGCGCATTAGATTATTATAGACAAATGGTTCAGCTTGACTCTGCTTCGTTCAGTTTGATGATACTAGACACGCTGATCTAATATTCCAACGATTGTGTGTAAGGATTTTCTTAATCTAACGATAATTGTTTTTTTAATTAAAAAAAAACCGCCGCGATCTTGCAGCTTATCCGAATCGTAAGTCTTTTGAATGGGAGCTTCGTTTGGGTTCACTTCACATTCTCGTTCCATGCAAAAAAGTATACAATGCCACCCTCTCCCACCATTGAAAGGACATACATTTCAAACTTTTTTCTTCGCATCATAAAAATCTTCAAAATCAAATAGGTCCCCATGACGCTCCAGAAAATTCAAATTTAGCACGTTGGGCTCTCCAACTATTAAGGTGTTACTTGTGCCACACCATCAAGAACTGAAAAGCACTGCAGTTAAGGCGCTATACCATTAGGCAAGGTACTTTACTACAAGTTGCAAATTGCATGCAACTTTTTATAATCAAATACAAGTTACTACTTGTATGAGGTATTCGAACTTGGCAAAAGATTAAAATCAGTAGTGTTTTGTTGTTCACGTCATATCCGTATGCAAGACTTGCTTTATGGAATAGCCTCTTTAAGAATTACAGTTTGCACTTTACAATAGAGCCTTGTAATGAATTAGATACTTATTGACGAGATATTAAAGTTGACTTTTTACTTTCACATTCGTTTAATAAACTAGCTGTCCCGCGCAACTTAGTTTGCGTAAATTTTCCCCGTTTTTGCAACATTTCTTATTGCTGCTCCGCTCCTATTTGTCGTAGCGTGATGTTGTATAGCCTATAATCTTCCTCAATAAATGGGCTATCCAACAGTAAAATAATTTTATAATTCGGACCAGTGGTTCCTGAGATTATCGTGATCAAACAAACAAACAAACTCTTTAGCTTTATAATATTAGTATAGATTACTCATGGTAGAAAAGAGACGCAGAACATCGACCTTAACCCATCTGAGACATATTTTTTATCACATTTTATTGATTTATAAACACGCCTATGATAGCTTACCAATCGAAAAATGTCTTATCTGGTTATCAGATAGGTGAAGGTTGATATTCAGCGTCTCTTAGACCATCACTTATTATTAACACATTACCATATATTTCTAGAACACGCTCCGCACACCGGTGTACACGACATCGACACGACGCAACGCCATGGGAGTGGGCCTGGTGTTCGAGTCCGATTTGTGGACAGCCGAGCACATAAGCCATTGGATATTACAAGGCGTCTGTCTCATCATGAATACTGACTAAATTTGTTAAATAATACCCTGTAAAGCCCGGTTTCGCCAAGAGCTGAACGGATTCCTTTTAACTCGCAAGAGTAAATTGCATACTTGTTTCCACTAAATAGTCGAGCAAAGAGGCCTAATTGACCAAAAAGAGTAGAAATGAACCCATAGCCATTTCCTGCTCATTATTTTTCGCGGTTGAAACCGGGCTTAACTCTGACTGACCAAAATTGAAGATCTGACTCAAGGTAAGGTTTCATTGTAGTTCTATTTCATGGGTATGATTTTGCAATACCACTTATTTGATAATAAAATAATGGAACCTAAATTGTTTTAAAGAGGTGTGATACATTAGATTTGTTATATTTTATCCCCATCGAATACTTATATTCATCTCAATGAATGAGTTATATCTCAATATTACAGAGGAAGAAAATTATATCTATCTTTCTACTCAGACGTGGCTTTGAAGCAACGTACCTACGCGGTAAGCGCTGTACTCATATATCTACACTGTTACTCGATAGCGAGAGTACTTATATATCAACGTGTGATCATTCGGCCTAGTTTTTGATTGATAGCTAACACTCAATTATTCAATTGTAATTTTTTAATTTGATTATGACTTTTTCATTCCGAATTGATTGTTTATATTTTCTTTTGCTTAATGTAAATAGTGTTATTCTTTAACTTGTTATATACCATAACTGCTTGTTCCGTGTTTCTCGGTCTGTTTGCTTAGAAATAAAAAGCTATAATTTGGCATGGGTATGCAGTTATGCAAAAAGTGGTTACAATATAGAATATTATTTTTAGTTTTACTTTAATCACAAATAGTGAATGTCTAAAATAATCACAATTGAATTAGTTACGTCAAAACTGCGTGTGACCGTAATTCAAGCTTCTGGGGTCTACGGGCTACAAGTACTAGTCTACATAAATGTTATAACGGACCCCAATATATTACTCGACACGCACTTATCCAGTCTTTTATAACTCCCTTTCGAGTAACACGAGTGAGTACGTAGCTTAACATTAAAAAAAATCACGCATTCACGCGTGACAGACGCGTGAACAATCTGTAACGTTAAGACGAGTTTATCTGACGGGGACATTGACTGTTTTTGACTACATACCTACTGATAATAATGTACTGTTGATAATGATTCAACTAATGTAAATAAGAGTGGTCGAAAACTAAAAATGATTCGTTTTGAATGTTTCTAGTTGTTATCCCTAGTCATTTTACATTTTAAGGTTTTTACTTAGATGTTAATGTTCAAAATAAAGGCTGATTATGTTATTTGATATTGTAGTTTTATTGAGTAGGTATTTATATCACATACAAATCAAACACAACAAAGATTAAAATACAAATATGTTAATGTTTACACTTTTTTTTAAGATAACTAGCAGTGTGGCATTGAGTCCCACATTACTAGCAATCTTGTTTTTTTCTCAAAGGCTTGTGTTAGGAGTGGATTCATGTCGGTAGTATAATGGGTAAAATTCGAGCCATTAGGCTACTGCCTAATTTGGATAAATTGGCCGCTGAGTTGGAGAGCCAAACGCCTTGCGAAACCGCAATGACAATAGTACCATTAATATTTAATGGAAATACAAAATAGTGGAATGCATCCTTCCACTTGGGGTTCTAAATATTTTGGTAATGGAACCCTCAAGGGGACTTGGACTTGAGGACCATGGATAAGCACCACTGACAACTGGATAAGTAAGCTGACCTACTTTGGTATTATTATTATACTACTATATTATTATTTTACGGTACTTAATTATGTTTGTAGGGCAGAATATTATTGAACTTTAATCTTGGCCGCTATCAAGGCAGTTTTAATAATAAATAGATAAAGCCATGACCTGGTCTATTAATAAAATTAATTCCTCTTGCTATCAAAAATACTTTACAAAACATTTACCTACTACCATATTATGAAAAGTACAAGACAGCAAGATAGACGACGTAGTTTTAATAATTTATGACTATTAAAACAGTATGCCAAAGAATCAATATGCTAAGGTAAGTCATTGCATGTAAAACGGACATGTCTCGATGCCGGAGTTGGTAGGCCGTTAGATGTGCATCTGGATCGAGGGCCCATTTTTAAATTCTTTACTTAACGAAATAAGATTTACAGGAAAATTAGTTAAAAATAGTAAAAACCTAAAGCAAAGGGCCATGAATTTCTTAAACATGAATCTAAACTGTTATGATTAATTAGCTTGGGCCCTCAATCCAGACGTATGCATAAAGTGGCATAGCCTAAATCTCAGAAAGTACTATCTCTGGGTTAATCGTTTTTATTTAAGAATTTAGTTAAGAATTTCTTAAATATTTTAAGAAATTCCCAAATCTGTAGAATACAACATTACAGATTTATAGCGGTATATCTAGGGCCCTCAATTCATTAATTTATTCACTAAAAAAACCTGCAAAACATTAATTTATTTAAAGAAATACATAAATATGTCTTTAATATATTTTACTTAGATACCTCTGTCGGAGCTATTTATAAGCCTCGTGAAACAAACATAACATTAAAAACAAACATATTCATTATTACGAATACTGCGTAAATTTGCGTAGAAGAATCTTAATGAGGATGGGTGAAGTGGAATATCATCGTATTTTTTGGTTATGTAATGGTTAAGTCTATCCGGTCCCGGTGTAGAAGTCGTTTGTGGTGTACTGGGTCTTAGCTTTTTTTACAGTTAGCTGTTGGTATTCCCTTAATGTACTTAATGGCGAGGGTCTTTTCTCCATCCTCACTAGGTTTTTTCAAGCTATCTTTGACTGACTTTAGATAGGATGATTTTTTGGAAAGATAAAGTCAAAAAAATTTTGCAACTTTCGTTTCGAATATCCACTTAATCAAAAAAGTTTCTATGATACCTTACAATGTTTTTACTGATTCTGTTACATGTAAGCCCCCTATTTTTTTTTTATTATTTCACTATCGAACTAAGTAGCGGCGTAAATAAGACTGTTTTATGGAACACTTTTAAATATTACTATTATGTATTTGTCTTTCATTTTATGCACAATACAAAGTAAATGTTCTATTTTTATTTTCTTTTTTATTTTTTTCAGGACTAACATACTTAACCTTCTGCAACAGTCGTGGTAGTCCACTGGACAGCGCATATCACAAAAACATGTATTACGTCGTTATTTTTGCATTCAGGACCTTCATAATTCACGTTTATACGACGACCACTGAGCCGCAAGTGGTTGTGGCTGGTGTATATTGGTCTCTGCAGTGTTGGGTGTCTACCAATCTACCACGTCATTATTAACGTCAGTTTCTGATAGACTACCACGACAGTAAAATCATAATAATAATAATATATATATATTATACACTATACTGTCTCCTAGACTACTCTATTTTTAATTCAATAATCAGCAATTCCCGATGACGATGAATCATTAACAACATTAACATAGGAAAATACATGACATATTAAAGTGATCTAGGTACTTACTTCGATATCACGAAACGGAAACACTAGTTATAATGATATTTACTGCACTTAATTATTGCTCCACACAAAACACAATCGCTTCCGACAGTTCAAGCAACAAATATTTACTTTGTCGCTTCTGAAATAGCTTGTATGAGGATACATACTGATTAGTTCAAAAAATTACAAAATCATATCTACCCTACAAAATTATCTCATATTGAGAAATTGAAAATCAATTTTCTCTTAAAGTATGGTATTTAGAAGAACAGATGATACGTTACATTTTAATTAAAGAATAGTAAAAAATCTAATTCTTATTTGCGTTAATCTATGAGGTTGAGTTTAGTCAATAAAGCCGAAAATCTTGGGCTCTCAGTTCAGACGTTTTCGTAAATTTCGACATTCAATAACTTTAAAAAAAATAACTTTTGTATCATTATTTCTTTTTTACTAATTCACAGAGGTATCTAAGTAAAATATATTAAAGACGTATTTATGTATTTCTTTAAATAAATTAATGTTTTGCAGTTTCCTTAGTGAATAAATTAATGAATTGAGGGCCCTAGATATATCGCTATAAATCTGTAATGTTGTATTCTACAGATTTGGGAATTTCTTAAAATATTTAAGAAATTCTTAACTAAATTCTTAAATAAAAACGATTAACCCAGAGATAGTACTTTCTGAGATTTAGGCTATGCCACTTTATGCATACGTCTGGACTGAGGGCCCAAGCTAATTAATCATAACAGTTTAGATTCATGTTTAAGAAATTCATGGCCCTTTGCTTTAGGTTTTTACTATTTTTAACTAATTTTCCTGTAAATCTTATTTCGTTATGTAAAGATTTTAAAAATGGGCCCTCGATCCAGATGCACATGGCCGTTAGGGCCTAAGGTTCGGTCCCGCCTGAGACGAATTTTTCCTCCATTAAAATTAGCATATAAATGCTTTAAAAATGACAAAAAGTGAGTATTTGTAACTACATTCAAAGAGTATTTTTTCTTGTCAAACATATACCTAGGCACGTTATGGGTAAAATATCAGAAATGAATTGTTTGTAAAAACATAGGTTGGTATACAAAGATCTTAAACATTTACAGTTTCAATATGTCTTGCCACTTGGACTACAAATTTTAGGACGCCACTTCAGTGTGCTTACACCAGCGAACTATGTCGATAACATTAATTTTGTCGGATGAATTTGCCTGTGTTTAGTTTTGTCAGACAGTGTCTGCCTAGCTGTTGTGCGAAAACTTCGGTACCTACCTTTATTTCGCTCGATCGCAGTCTCCATGGTGCGAGTGTTGTAGCGTCGGAAGTCTCGTCACGTCAGCTTCCTGATCTTCTAGTTTACTTTACTTACGTTTTACTTCTAGTTTAGACTCTCCTGTCTGACAAAGACATCTGCGTAAATTCTCTCGAACTATTAAGGGAAAGAATAGACGTCTTTCCCATATTACTTTCGAGTGAGAGTTTGGACTCCCTGTTTTCGCGTTTTCCGGGAAACAACTTCCGAGATATTATTTTTGTTTTTTCGTCCACTGTGCTGGTTTCGCAAAACGGTTCTAAAGTTTCAAATGGAACTTTTCGGAGCCTAATATGCTATCTGGGGGGCAGTAGGTCGGAGAATAGGCCACATCATTCGAAATCTTTCGGCCTTGAAGCTGACATTACTAGTTTGTGATCGCTGCCGGTATTGAACAGATGATCCCCGAGACGTCTCTAAATATATGCCGCTTATCTAGGTATAATGATGAAATCTATCTCGTTCCTTGGATTATTTTTTAAAGAAGGATATCATTAAGAAAAGCCCCTGCGACTCTAGAAAGTTAACGAGCATTAGGCCTCTGTGGTTTTTGCGCCTTCATTGAAATCCCCCATAACAACGTTGTAGTGAGATTTAGTTAGTGAGATGCCTTGGCCATGTCTTCGTTCATGATTTCGGCTATCTCGCCTTCAGAGAGTATCTGTTGGTGATATTTAGTACTAGGTACGCAACCCTTGACACACTATACCGATTTTAATACGACGACACAATACGCTGCTAGTGAGATTTTTGATGACCAGGAAACCGGCACCACCTTGGGAAGGCCGATCACCATCTCGAAAGTAGAATAGGTCACCTGAATCTAGGGTTAGTGTCTTTTCCCTGTCTGCAGATCTAGTTGTACCTCGAGTTCGATGAGTTGCTGGTCCAACCGTAGACTACGTCCGTTGTACGTCACGAGGGTAAAGTTTTTACCCGCCGTCACCGGGCCCGCTACCTTGACCAGGAATAGCGAGACTACCTGGATCTGACTTTGGTGGTGTGACTTGCTTGCGGGTTGGTGTACGGTTTAATTCCAAGTTTTCGATCTAGGAGGCATAGGTTAAACTTATTTTCCCCTTGTCGGTCGCGACATGGGTGTCGACCCATGGGAGGCCAGGGGTTGGTGACCCTTGTATTGATCTCAACGTCATACCGCCTAACCCCCCCCCCCCCAAATTACGGGAAACGACACGAGAGAAATTGTTGTTTTGCATGTTCCCCCAAGGGGTATCGTTTGAAATGGTTTCAAGCTCCGCCCACTCCCCCGTCGTCGTACGTGCGACGACACTTGTCCAATATTAAAATTTGAACACACTTTAAATCTGGTATCTGGCGCGCGCCACTGCGAAACAGTCAGTTTTTTGTCAATAGGAAAATCTTAAGAATTGTTTTCAATTTATTATGAGCTTCAATTCAGACTTTCGATTACTACCTACTTGGTTATAATAACCTTTTACAATCTCAATATTTTCAGTTGTTTTGATAAGAGAGAACTAAGGAATCTTAAGTAATTTTATATGTACCTTACATGGGGGTAGAGGGATTCAAAAATCGCCATAATCATCCTTAAGTAATTAACTAATGGCCTTTTAAACTAAACATAACTTTTAAACTTTAAATTCAGATTTATTCATTTAATTTAGACTTTGCTTTCACTTGTGGTAAACATAGATTATAAAATGAGGAGTTCAAGAAATCGGACAATCGTTGCCACTTTACCCATCCCTTGCTAAATAAGAATTCTCTTGTTTTCTCCTTGCCTACATAGTGTGGGTCCTGTAACAAAAGGATAGTCAAATAAATCAAAATTTATTTTTAAACTATCTTTTCACTGTGACTTTGCCTGCATTATGTAGGTACTCATAACTGACTAGACAGTTCCCATACAAACTCACTCATGTCGATTTTTTAAAATTCTTTGGCTTTATTTTGTGTTTTTCCTAATTATATTTTCTTTGAAACTTCCCTGATATGCCAAATAAAACAAATAAAAAAGAGTTATTAAAATTGGTTTGTTTATTATTTATTGTTATATATTTAAATAGAAGGTAATACAGAGAAAGGTTTTGTTTGTTTGTAAAGTATAAATACCCTACAAAAATTACAATAATGTAGCTATAGTTCCAACGGGTGTGTAATGTTTGATATAATAACAAATGCTCTAATTTTACTTGAAATAACGTTCATATGTTATAATTTTCATATGCTATAATATCAAATAACCTAATTTCATATGATATAATTTTCAAAATGCATAATATTCTTTTAATATAACTTTCATTTAACCTAATGTTCTTTTGACCTAATTTTCTGGTCGAGGTCGGACTTGGTCGACGGAGCCCCGCTTCGCGGGGCTCCTACTTCTGGTTGGTTTAAAAAAAAACCACGAAGGGGATGGCGGGGTCGTAGACCCCGCCATCCCCTTCTAACCTAACCTATCCGAGTCGGGGTGCCCTAAAGTCCAGATTGCATCCAGATCCTCCTGGTAACAATAGTTGGGTGATGTATAGGGTATACCTAAAGGGAAGAACAAAAACTTAATACAATAGCTATATTAGTTATTTAATCTTAACACATCAATTATAAATATAACATCTTATTTCAGTTTTAAGTTAGAGGCCAAAGCCCGAAGGAATTCGATTTCAATGTATTCCCTTTTTCTTTTTAAAATATTATCGATTCGTTCTTTTTTGCATTATAAAAAGTGTTCATTATATCAAAAGAAATTAGATAAAATGAAATTATATCTACAGTTCAATATGACAACTGATCGTTATATTAAATAAAATTATATTAAGTGATATTATGTCAAGTGAATGTTAGATTTTTTGTTATTATATCAACCGTTACACACCCAGTTCCAACGGGGAGTAAACCTTATCAGAATTTTTATTGGCACATAATTAGATTAAAGTCTTGCAGAAAAAAAAAAGACATAATAATAAAAAAGAGTACTTACTACAATTAATAAACTAATATCTTTCTGGTCAATGTGAATCCCCATGATTCCTTTAGAAGAAGCATCAACATTGCCTCCCATCATGACCGGGCTGCCAAACTTGTCAAAATGGTTCACCAAAGTGTCCACTATATTGGTAAGCTGGTCTCCTTGGTTCACATGAATGATTTTGCATGGAATGTCAAACAGTTTGTCTATAACTAGACACACCTGGATAATAAATATAAGGATACTATCAAAACAATTATGAATAATGTATCTATTTCTAAAATTGTTGTTATTCATGTTAACTTATTTTATACAAAATAATAATATTTAGACTGGCCTTTTGGTCTAGTGGTTAGTGATCCTAACTGCTAAACCAGAGGTAGGAGTCTATGACTTACTAGTGGTCGATCTCTACCCAGGATATATCTTTATGTTAAGCATGATTGTATATTCTATTTCCGAGTGTAATTTATCTATAATATCTATGTATTTAGTATATTTATCAATTATCTGTATGCCATAGTACAGGCTGTGTTTAGTTTGTGATCAAATGTCCATGCAAAAAAAAATATTGGACACAAGATCAATTGCATAATACGAAAGCAATAAGAAAATAATCCAACCCAGTAGATAGGTATTATTTTGTGAAAGAAGAAAGTGAGTGAGTTACTTTTTCTCTGACTGTGCCAGAAGAAAATTTAAAAAAATATGTTTGTTCTTTACTTTGGTAAACTTTAGCGCAACAACTTCACAGATTTCAACATATAATGTGTTGTATTTGTCTTAAACAAATACAACACATTATATGTAGGTATGTATACAAAAAAATTGTGGGAGCACAGCCTATGCTCCCACAATTAAGACAAATACAACACATTATATGTTGAAATCCGTAAGTATTTTTTTCGGATAATTTTAAGTAGATGGGTTTATGTTTTTGTAATTACTTACATAAAAAATATCTTGAGAAAATTACTACATAAATATTAATTTTGGGAAAGTTGTCAGGATTGACCTGCAGTTCTCTGCAACTCGTAACAAAGAAATTTTTGATACAATTCAAAATCCTTACCTCGAAACTACCTATCCATTGCCGCGACCCTGAAAATGACTGAGGTTTATCTTCCAACTGCACCAATATGTCCTGAATCTCTCTGATAGAAGGTGGTTTAACATCGCAGCGTTGATTATTGCTTATCCAGGAACATATTGTTTGTAGTGTGCGATAACCACAGCCCCAGCCCTAGAAATAATTGGAACCTAACCTCAAAACCGTATTGTATTTGAAGGGAATAAATTCTCAAAAATATTAGTTTTACTTACTCTATCATCGATACCATCACAAAGATAATGATAATATTCATAACTTCCGGAAATTAAGTAAGTGTTCCCAGTTTGTTTTACAGCACCAGCTGTTTCGTGAATATTTGTCAACAAACTTGACGTTGACATTTTGCTAGTGTTGCCGACCCTAAATATAAGCTGTAAAAGCGAACGATCTATAATTAAATTTCATTTCAATAACTTACTCTACTTTACATGAGACGGTTAACCCCTAGACTCGAGACAACAATTTGTGGATCACATAAAGTGGTGTCCCGTGTGGGAATCGAACACACGTCTGACACAATCCCAACGCGCTAAAGACGCAGTCAAATTCAAAAAATTGTAAGTAATATACTTAGCTTTATCTTCCTGCAGACTTTTTACTTCAAACACGTAGACCAAGTAATTATTAGGGATGTTACGGGGGTAGTTTTATCGGAACCGAAGTCGGAGTCGGGAGTTTTTGGTTTGTCGAAAAAAAATAAGCATTATTCAGTCATATTAAATGTGTGAAAGAAAAACCCGTTCGGGTGGGACTCGACTCTCTGAACCCGCGATCTTATGGAATCTGTGAGAATTTTTCGTTCATACATTATTTTGTTTACATACGATAAAGAAGCGACCGGCGCATGCTTGGTACCTCCGATTTAAAAGTGTCGGAGCCATGTCGAAGGTGTTATCGTGAAGTATTCGGAAGTTCGGAAGTTCTGATATTTCGGAGTCGAATTCAAACTGAACTGACATTCTTAGGCTTATGTAGCGAGGTACCTACCTAAGCATTAGGAATATTACGGATATGACACTTCGGATCTTGATACGGATAAAGGAATAATATTTTATCGGTTTGGGTTACAGATAGATATAAATTATTTCGAAATGTCCGTTAGTTTCGGATTTCGATTACGAATATTAGAATTTTAGTACTTAATCTAAGAAAAATACAAATCATTAAGTCATTTATTTATTTAATTATAACTTCTTGCAGTTACATTGCAAAAGGCGGACTTAATACCTTATGCATTCTCTACCAGTCAACCTTTGGGTGGTGAAGAGAAAAGGGTGGCAGGTGTTATTAATACCTGTTAAAATTACCTACATACTTAATTACAAAATAGAAAATAGATACAAAAGTATACCAATAAACAAATAAGTACACACAATTAAAAATTTATATAAAATAATTTATTAAGTTTAATGTAATACAAACTAAATTATACTTACTTAAAAATATATAATCACTTACCTAAACATGCATATAATATCTATTAATACAAAACAAGGCCAAATGATTACTCTGCTGAATTCTCCAGGTAACCTCTGTATAGTTGGCGTAGGTACATTATTTTTTAAATCCGATACAGGGAGCGCATTTCAAAGACGAGAGGCCTGAACCGAGAAAGAAGAATGAATTATGGCTGAGCTATGACACGGACAGAGAAGTAGAAGGGTATTAGAAGATTGAAGATTTCTTGTAGTTCTACATTAATTAAAAGAAAAGAGAAAGAAAGGTACAGCGGAACTACTGGGAATAAAAAATATTATTTAATCGATTGTTGTTCCGCGGAACTACTGGTAAAGAGAATGATAATATCTAATTAGAGCACAAATATTGAAAGTGAGAAGAAAGATAAGTTTAGTAGCATTCGAAAAATTAGGCATAGAGTAAATCAATACATAGTCGTATTTACAAAGGTTGATTAAGTATCGAATGCAATTGTTATGAAGACGATCAAGCTTGATAAGCAGATCTGCTTTCACGTAACTTAGGTAACACCCATCACCATAGTCAATAATGGGAAAAAATAGTCTGTACAAGCATAGTCTTGGTTTTAATTGGTAAAAAATTCTTAAGCCGATAAAGCCCGTTACCTTTTAACCGACATTTGTGACTTGGCATTTACCAGTTGAGCGTAGCGTCGATATGCAAACCGAGATCTTTAACCGTCCGTCGTGCTAAAAGGAATGGCCTGATGCCAAGAGATCGCATGTTGGTTCTGTTGATCATTCTAGAGCTCCCTATAATGATGGCTTGAGATTTCGTGGGATTTACTTTTAAACCAAATTTCTAGGATAACATTTGATATTACAGTCAGTCGTTTGCATAAGTAAATAAAGATATATTATTTACTTAAGTAAACGACTGACTGTAATACCGACAACAATTCTATACTTTTCATTTGTTAACTTATTATTATAATCAAAAACAATGCTATTACCTATTTTAAGTATTCCTCAATATCCCTTTATTATAACACATCATCAGTCTGGATGGCTGGCTCGGCCGACAAAACCAAAAACTTGGTTTTAGATGAGGAGTTTAACTTTTAAACTTCGCCTATAATATTTTAAATAGGATTCGGTTACGCTTACGGTTACAGAGCTCCTTAACATCCCTGGTAGGCATCTATTTAATTTACAGTTTTTGTTTTTAAGCTATTGCATAGCTTTTATCGCAGGCTCGGGCTTTGAGCGCGGCGACCGAATCAAGAAATTCTGTAACGAAAATAAAACCTAACACCCCCCACTCCGCCTACCATGTAGCTCGGCCGAGCGTTCGCTTAACGTATATGTTACGACTGTACGAACCTTGCATGGATCGAGACGAGCTGCTCCGAAATGAAAGGGAAAAAAAAAATTGCATAACTTGATAAATGCTATGCAATAGCTTTACCGCGGCAGTCCCCGAGTGCCACACATTTTTTTTTATTATAAACGGCTTCATGGATGGTGCTACGACTTAAACGGTTCCCACAATAGGTGCCTGCACATATTATTGTAAGCCACATATTATTGTAAGCCACATGTTATTTTCATAATCCACAAACTCACTACTGCTATCACTGAGTTGTTTACGCAAACTCCGGCAATAGATTAAAGAGACATCGAAAAGAAAACTGCAGATTAAAAAATAAGTAGCGCTACTGACAGCTGATAATTTTGCTGCAAGACTGCAGGAGATAGGTAGCTATTTACTGTTTTTTTACCTACCTACAGCCTTCATTGAATATAATTTGAACTAAATATTGAATGCTAGCTGACCCACGCAATTTCGTTTGCGTCAATTATCTCCGTTTTTCCAATATTATTCATTGCTGCTCTGCTCCTATTGGTCATAGCGTGAGGTTATATAGCTTATAGCCTTGCTCAATAAATGGGCCATCCAACACAAAAAATATTTTTTTAATTCGAACCAGTAGTTTCAGAGATTGTCGAGTTCAAACAAACAAACTCTTCAGCTTTTATTAGTATAGATGAATATGTACCTACTTATAAATCGTGCGCAAATCCACCTATGACATCTGTGAGCTCCTATCGCTGAACCAGAATCGTTTCGCGAAAAACTATGTAGGTAGGTATTTATACAAACTCCCTACTTACGTAAATATTAGATATTTATAAATATCCAATTCAATGTGCGATAAGTTGATAAAGACTAAATAATAAACCTACCAACCGGCAATGTGGGGGATAAAACAAGAAATAATAATAAACGAGTAATGTGGATGACATAACGTTGTTGTAAAATTATTACTTATTTCATTATCTCCTTCCAAATTTAATAATATAAAAACTTTTTAACAAAAAAATATTACCGCCTTTAAAACTAATACTAAAAAGCAAAAAATAATACACCTAGAATAACAAAAACAAATAAACATTTTTAGTGTTTTGGTTTGTACTTAAGAGTTAAAACTTTACTTTACTTTAAGAGTTCCCTCGATTTCTCCAGGATTTCATCATCAGATCGTGATGTGATGACAATGGGACCAACTTGGAAGTATACCCTTTCAAACACAAAGCAATTTATCAAATCGGTCCAGCCATCGTTGAGTAATCGTTGAACAAACATAAAAAAAAAACATACAGAAGAATTGAGAACCTCCTCCTTTTTGAAGTCGGTTGAAAATACCGACAATATTACCTAGTTACCTACTTATTTGAAGTAACGGTCTTCCATGTCTGTTAGATACCTAGGTGTGATGATCTTATCATAAAGGTACCATAATATACGAATAATATAGGTTCAAAAGCTTGGAAAGTACTTACTCGAGTAAGTACTTTCCTAAAAAAATTATCAAGCTTTCACCCGCTTGAATATGTGTGAGACCTAAATAGTTTTTATTAATTTTATTGTTATAAAACTAGCACTCAATCCGTTGGTACCTGTGCGTATTTTGAATTAAAATAGAGAGGTAATCAAATAAGATAATTCTATTGAGAACCTATATTCTATGCCAATTTACTCGATTACTATTTCAAAGTACCTACTTGTAATTAGGCTCGTGCTCTCTCAATTTATAAATAGTTCGTCTGCAACTTATGAAAAACTCGTTTAAAATTTCTTTACCTAATTATTTACCTCGTGGAACAGATAAGACAGCTTTTAAATTAGCAGAATTTGTACAGGAAAAAAACGTTTGTATTGCGTCGGCGATGTTTAAACTATACTAGATGTTTGGACAGGTCAACAGGTTATCATCGCTCTCTGTAGCTAGGTACCTATATAAAGTTCGGAACTTGAAGAATTCGGACAATCATCATTCTGTTTTGTAATTGAACGGACATCTGTGATAATTAACATGAACATGAAGGCTATGTTGGTGAGTTGTCAATTCAATTGTTCTATTCATCGCCATTCTTACAAAATACCATAAAAATGTGCTTTAAGTGTTAACTAAACTGACTCATGAATAAATAGGTAATTAAATAAGAAGTTCGACTGTTAGGTATTGGTAGGTCTGAGTTTGAGTCCAGAATAGAGAGGAGCAAATCTTGTAATAGAAACATTCATATTAATAGTTAAATAGCTTAACAGTCGTATTTTCTTCGGTACTCGAAATATCTTTATTTTTATCACTCAACTGTCCCAGAGCAAAATGGCGGTTTTGATAGTCGGTCCCGGAACATTTGACGTCTGACGTCGGCCCGGGAAGGAAAATGACGATATATCTTTAGAATTATATATTGAGGCTATATAAATATATAATTGTTCGTTGATAAATAAATATAAATGTGCAGGTTTCACCTTGTAGTGTTTTGTCAATTCGAAGGTAAACGCGCGTCACGTGATCTTTTCTCGTTTTATTTAGAAAAAATGTCATTAATCAAAATAAAAGCCTTTAATTTAAATACTATTATATTGGTGTAGGTAGCAGTAGTGGAGGGTCCATAGAACAGCATTACTTTCGGTTTCCCTTTGGATTGTAGTTACTTAGTATTATAGGTACAAAGAACCATATCCAGCAAGATATATTTTTGTATCGGGTTACCTCAGAAAAAAAATCACCTTTGCTTCTGGTCTAGGTACCTATTTTAAAGTTAAGAGCAACTTTTCGTTTTCTACTTAGATAGCTTCGTATCTAAGTTAAAAGTAGTTAGTTAGTAAACTATGTAGTTTACGTACGTGCATTAAAAACTAAATACATGTACATACTACATAGTCGCAATTCATAATGATTCTTTACATAAATCCTGTAGATAGTTGACTTGTTCATATCTTTACATAAATACCTACTTATCTCATTTCCTGTTACCATTTTCAAAATTCGATAAGAAAAGATAAGTATACAAATCATATTTACATTGATATATTCTTATTGAAATATATGAATAAGATGCATATCACAATTTCGAGATAAGAGAGATTTTAGGGGGATACCCTTGATTTCTCGTATCTAACACTTGGCTAAATTCAATATTTTGCTTTTAACCTTTATTAACATAGGTATCTACATATTAAAGTTGACACAGTGACAATACCTATCTACTTACAGAATAAACCTGTTTGCTTATCTCGCGACAAGCATTAAGTCATTTAAAACGTTTGTTACGATGATTGGTTTTAGAGAATTTAAATAAGAGGTTGTTTTAAAAATATAGATATATGTATTATTTGTTTAAAAAAGTAGATATAGGTACTTCCAGATTGGTCCCATTGTCATCGAAGTTAGGATATGATGATGGAATATTGGAGAAATCGAGGAAACTCTTCAAATATTATAAACACATCTAGGTATAGTAATGCGGGTATATTTTGTTATAATTGGTGGATTTATTATAAAGCACCGTTTAGTGAAGTAGAACTGATGATGAAGATCATAGATGTCCAGCGGAATTATTCAATAATATACTTCAGGTTCAACTTTATTATGGCTCGTCATAATGCACCTAATACTTTGCCTCCATCACATAATGTAATGGAGCTGATAGCAGAGGTGGATCCGCCGTAGATAGGTGCGGATCCAAGGGGGGCAACATATTTCCTGATGTTAACCGTAAATTTCAATTCTAACATACTTATCATCATAGTACCTAAGTATAAACAAATATAGGTACCTCGAGACAAACAAACCAAATATGTACCTATGTATCTACCCATCATTTACTTACATAAACTATTACGAAACTTGGTACAAAAGAAGTCCTTGACTCGTACTCTGCACATATTAAGTTGTTTAAGTAAATATTTTTATATTAACTTGGACCATTATGTTAATGTTTGACTAGTTTTAGACATAATATTTTTCTTATGATGTCTTAACTTACGCAATTGAAAAAATGTCCAAATTTTTAGCGTTAGATTATTTTATCTAATTGCAGCATACCTATCTACATAATATTACACCTACATAAGTGAGTACGTAGGTATTCACTCAATCGCTAAGTAGGTACCCTACTAACAAAAACAAATTAAACAAGTATATGTATTAGGCAGATGATAAAATCTAGAGCTAAGTAATAACATCAATTTAATTCATTAAAATTTCTTTATGATAAATTGTCAATGGACCCGAACTTCTTGTTTATAAACGAAAATTAATTATATGTTTATTTATTACCATTTTAATATACAATATATTAACATTAGGTATTAAATAAAATTAACATTAGGTAATGGTAGTATATAATATATAAACTATTATAGTGTCCGTTAAGTTGGAAAATAGACAACGAAGTTAGAAGTTTTCGAAGTTTCGGGGAACAAATAGACAGAGAGTAGGTATGTCTACAGATGCCTATATTGTTCAAAAAGCGTATGTGTGTGAATATCTATTATTTATTATTTCCGTTGTCATCCACCAATAAGTCTTTCAGTGGTAGACATTAGTAGACGGAAGTACGTTAAGTAATCTGTGATGTAGAGGCGAAGGGTTAAAATTTTATCTTTTTAGATACGGTTTTTGTACGTACAATATCTAAATACATTTTAAAGGGAGCCGAAAATACTGGTATTATAAGGACCCTCCGCCACTGCTGTGATGGAAGGTTAGACATAGACAGGTCGTTACTCTCTTGACCTGAGCCTAGATATGATATGCGCAAGAGGTGGTGGGTTCGATTCCCACTTTGTGTGACCCACAAATTGTTGTTCAGAGTCTGTGTGTGCTTTGTGTTCGTGTATTGAAGGTTTCTATGGTCGCCAGCGACACAGGGCTTGTAATCTACAGCAGCGTTGTCTTTAAGAAAAATGAAACGTGACTTGGTTTATTTCGACACTATGCTATACTGCTTGCTTGGGAAAGGTCTCTAATTCTCAGGCGAAGGCTGGATATGCCTTTCATAGTACATTTTTATGAGGAGGGGTATAGCATAGCTGCTGCAAATGAATTGCGGCAAAGAAGAACAAAGAAAAAGTTATGCATCCTAAATTCTGATCTTATCAATGTTTTATCATCAAGATAAAAATAACTAGATATAAGATAACCAAATGTCTTTATTTATGAGTCAGTTTTTCTTAACTCTACATTTTGAATGAAATGTTTTTGTGTTATAGAATAAGTTAAAAATGAAGTGTTTTGCGTTACAGATCTTTGTGTTTGCGCTGATCGCCATGATCTTCGCCCAGGGTAAGTTTCTATAACTACCTACTTTCGACCGCGGCCCCTGCGTTTCTATGTCCTTTCCTGGGACTCAAACTATCTCTATACGAAATTTGATCTAAATCGGTTTTGCAGTTTAAGTGTGAAAACGTAACAGACAGACATACTTAATTACTTTCATAATTATATATGATATTTAGTTTGGATGTGCTATTCCAGACTCCAGACGAGTTATTTTTCATATTTATACTAATATTATAAAGCTTGTCAGAAGAGTTTGTTTGTTTGTTTGAACGCGATAATCTCAGGAACTACTGGTCCGAATTGAAAAATTATTTTACTGTTGGATAGCCCATTATTAATATCTTGGGACAATATCTTGAGACAACTCACACAACGCAACGCAACACAATTGATATTTTTAATCGTTTTCAAAAGTACCTGCATACCTTTAGGTATGTGACAGTAACGGCATGTGCGATTCAAGACGTTTTAGAATTCGGCCGAATGTATGTTTATGTTGATTGGGGATGTTACACATCGTATATACAACCGTGTTAATAACAAGTTGAACAATGTTGATCTAGTGATTAGTGACACTGTCTGCAACGCCACAGATTGTGGGTTCGATTACCACCCAAGATAAATCTTTGTGTGAAGATATTGTTTATTCTATTATTTATCTATACTGTGTATATTTAGAAATGTAGAAAGATGTTTATTAAATGTTGTCTGGTTGCCATAATAAGAGAGAATGAGGATGATTGACTAAGTTCTCTTCAGCTTATTGGCTTATATTTTTATTGTTTTTAAATATATTACCGTAAAAGTAGTAGATCTACAATTATCTGATTAGTATTGTAATTTATTTTAAAATAATATGATAAAATAATCTACTTTTATTGTAGTCAACTACCCAAGTGTATTTGGTTATTTAATACGCTGTCTCCCAAATATATGTAAGGGCGGGGTAACGGTTTCTCGTGCATACTTGAATTTTGCAATACTTTTAAATATGGCAAATTTTTAGAGTTCCGCAGTCAAAATGGCAAAACGGAACCCTTATAGTTTCACCATGTTCTTTCGTTTGCAGCTTAGCTCAGAGACTGTTAGTGCTAGAAGGCTGTAATTTTGCATGGATACACATAGTACTTACGCCGACAAAGTAAAATCTTCAAAAACATTTTTTTGAAGGTACCTCTCCTATAGGTAAAGTGGGGATGTTAATTTTTTTTCTCACCTAAAAAACTCTTTTGGGGTATCAATAGATAGGTCTTACACAACGTTTAGGGGTTGTGAAAACAATTTTTAAAGTGCAAATTATTTTAGAGTCATGTGCCCCCCCCTGCCAGCTAAATGGTTGATATTAGGTATGTGAAAAAAATCACAGTAGTAGTATATATAGTGTATTTAAAAGGAAAACTATCACAGCTAAGTAGGCTTTACAAGTTTACGAGTAACAGCTAATTAAATGAGAAATAACAAATTTGAAAATTATTATTAGGTAGGTATAACGTTGTAAGTTTGAAACAAAAACAACAAAAAACCTACTTTTTAAGCTGCATTATCCGGATGGAGGGGGGATGACTACGGACCTGTTGGTCTACTGGTTAGTGGCCGGAGGACGTGGCTTCGATTTCAACTCAGGATATTTTTTTATATGTTAAGCACGATTGTATAATAAGTGTCTGGGTGTAATTTTTCTATAAGTTGTATGTATTTAGAAATATATAGGTAGTATGAAAGATAAATATGTAGGTATGTTTATCAGTTCTCTGACTGGCATAGTACAGGCTCTACCTAATTTGGGATCAGATGACCCTGTGTAAGTTGTCCCAAGATATAATTTTATTGTTTTCGTTTCTAATATATTATTTTTGTCCGCAGTGGATGTTGTCGACAACAATGGCTGCAGTGGTAAGCACTTTAATCGATACTTCGACACGTCGACAAATTCTCGATTCTACATAATTAGGGACCTGGTACCACCTGCAATATAAAACAGGGAGCCAAGACTCAATGGCCAGTGGTTAAGCAACGTTATCACTGTCGGTACATAGATGGGTGACCCTTTTCGTAAAATGCCACACATTTACCAGAGAGCAGGTTAAGCTGTCGGTTCTACGCTTAATCTCTTTTCGGTCTTGTCAAAGTTCTCTCCCATCGGACTGTGAAAGTGAGGGAATGTAAACGCACTTATTTCTGATCACAGTAGATATCACAATAGTAGGTACGAACACGATTATAAGAGAATATAGGTACTATAATATCTCCTGTGTAGTTAGATAGTCTCATAAAAGATTAGCCGCCGTGACCGATTTTAGTTAGGAGACCATTACCATTACAAAAAAATCTACTTAGGTACCTAAATTGACTAGATTATGCCTAAGCATGTCATTATTATTTCATTTATTTATTGGGATTGCATGCATTATTATTATTTTTCATTTTACAGTGCATGTAGTGGATAACAACCCCAGCGCAGGTAAGCAATCATTATTACGTATCTAATTAAAAACCCTAGGTAACCTTTGTGTATCTATCTAGCAAATTACTTTTCCTAGCTACAAAAAATCCTAATTATCTATAATTCTTAGTAAGTTTTTGGACCACGCACATTAGTTTACATTCAACTATGTATTGTTTACAGTGCATGTAGTGGACAATAACCCCAGTGCAGGTAAGCAATCATTATCTATTACGAAATTTAAAATAAATATTAGCTTAAAATTTAAATAATTTCTTGAAAAAACAAGTTGATCCATAACTAAATTTAGAATATTACATAATTATGTTTATTGTCACTTCTGATCCCTTAAATTACATATACCTATCTAAAAGAGTCGAATTAATGGACTTTTCCATTCTTAAACATTTGCGATTTGTACACATTATACCTCCAATTTATTTTATAGACTATGGGTCTTAGGCTGCCTGTCCATTGAAGTGAAGCGAGGCAACCAATAGGATTGTCCACTAGAACTAAGCGGAGATTTTATGCAATCCTATTGCATAATATTTCTCAATTTCTCTGCTCCGCAGCCTCGTTCCGATTTATAAGACTGGCAGCCTAATTAAATAGTCATACTCATAAAGTTATATATTATTATAAACCTGTGACCAAGACCGTTGCAATACGGTTGAAACGTCGGGGATTAAATCAATTTAATCTTACAATATTTACATAAAGACCCGTAGTCTATAACATTGTATAATACTTGCATTGGATTTATTTGTGCGTTTATTATACCTACATTCAGTTATGTATTGTTTACAGTGCATGTAGTGGACAATAACCCCAGTGCAGGTAAGCAGTCATTGTTACGAAATTTAAAATAGTTATTATCTTCAATTTCGAATACTTTTTTGAAAAGGTTCTACTGACACTTCAGAACCAACAAATTACCTATAAATGACTATTAATGGAATTGATAGACCTCTCTGATTCTCCCTTCTTAAACTTTTGCGTTTTGTAAACAATAAAATTTTAACAACTACGGCTCATAATCGTGTAGAAATTATAAAGTTAATTATCCTGTGACCTCGACCATTGCGATATGACCGAAACCTCGGGGAATAAATTTAGGGAATTAAATTACCTTACAATATTTACACGATGAAGACCCATAGTCTTTAAAATTGTACGTAAATACTTGCATTGTAATTATTTGACATCATTGCACTTTACATTGATTTATTATACATTCCACCTATGTATTGTTTACAGTGCATGTAGTGGACAATAACCCCAGTGCAGGTAAGCAATCATTGTTAAGAATTTTTTAAATTAATATTAGCTTCAATTCAAAATACCTGTTTTGTAAAAAATAATATTGGGCCAATACTAAATTTAAAATATTGTGTTTTTTCACTATTTAAACTTTAGAGATATTATACAATTTCGACCGTATCGCAACGAACCTGATATCATTCTTTAAAACATCTATATGATTAAGACATGTAATCTATAAAATTCATTGCGTATTTCATTGGCTTATTTTACATTCAATTATGTATTGTTTACAGTGCATGTAGTGGACAATAACCCCAGTGCAGGTAAGCAAACCATTATTAAAAAAAATAAAACTTTAGTTTCAACTACCTAAGCGTTTTTGAAAAAAATATTTGGTCCCTAACTATGTTATTAATATTTTGTTAGTTGGCACCAAGATACCATAATTTCATGACTTTAAGAGTTTGATTTTTATAGCTTATGTGCTATTCTAGTATTCAGTGAGTTGAAACATATATCTATCCATTCAAACTTGCATAAATAGGTGTATTAAGTTCCTATTAAGATTCAAGTGTATTGTTCACAGTGCATGTCGTAGATAATAACCCCAGCGCAGGTAAGCAATCATTACCTATTACAAAATAAAAATATACTAAGTAGTGCTTGTCTGCCTAAGAATGAGTTCCGAACTTTCAACAGTAGAATTATCTAGACAGAGTAAGGGGCCTTACTCTGTCTATATGATAATAAAATTGTGCCTATCATTCTAGCAAGCAGGTTGTCCCATGAATAGAAAGAGAAAGAAAACTGCAGTACCTTATCTATCTCTTTTTACTTACGCATATGCAATAAGTGCAAGAATTATCAGCTTGTTGGATTGACAGATTGTTTTATTACTATGACGAATGATACTAAGTAAATGATATTTTTCTATGCTTATTGCGCATGCACCAAGATAGAGATAGATAGAGTACCTACTGCGGTTTGCACTCTCTATTTCTATTTGTAAGACATTTCCACTTATATGCAGTCATAAGTCTTTATTAGTATTTTATCTCTATGGTTCTAACAGCATACTAGCAATTTTAGTACAATACTATCAAGCAGAATATCTTCAAATTAGTTACTTTCCCAAATTTTCTTTCAATATTCTGTGGTCACTTCACATTGCATGAATTAAATATGATACCCTTTAATATTTAATTGTGTGTAATATATTGTTTACAGTGCATGTAGTGGATAATAACCCAAGCGCAGGTAAGCATTGTAATTATATAAAAATAGTAGCAATTAAGTATTTTTTTTATTACTTGGCGTTTTAAAAATGTTACACTTATTCGTGAATTAAAATTTTTTCTTTGTTTGCACGGGTTTTAAAACAAAGAAACGTGGGTAATGCAATAAAATCGCAAGAAAAAACTTAATGATTTTATAAACTTGGGCGAAAAATCATTTGCTTTTACTGCAACAAAATGACATAAACATTATACATTGATGCATAAAGCGAATCATTCACTTCAATTATACATCAATTGCGCTGTGGGAAAACGTTTCATTATACATTCCAGTGTAATATTTATAGTGCATGTAATGGATAACTCAAGTCCAGGTAAGCATGTAATCATTAATAGTAGCCTTAAAATCGTTGCTTATGAAGGAAAAATCATACTCACGACACTAAGTTTTTTTTTTTTTTAAATATAGATATTTTCTAGGATTTCTAGGTAACTATAAAGATAAAATGGCCATCATCATCAATTCTGCAGGAGTCGGAAAGTTACTTATAGAAATTATTAATGCTATCTATCGAGAATTTGTCGATGTTTACGTATGTATACCTAATAAATACATTATGTATATTAAATATATTAAATCCTTGTCCGACCCGTCAATGTGTTGTTAGGTATCATGTTCCAATTCAATTTGTGCCATTTTTTTTAAATTTAATGATAAAAAAATTATTCTTGATAGAAGTCATATGGGAAAACATGTGGAGGCGGAAAATATTGCTTTGATTGTAAAGAGGCTCTATACAAACAATGTTGTTATAAAATCTTGAAACATTACACATTATGACGAAATTGGGGACGAATTTTAATATTTAATAAAAAAAATCATTTTAAGGGTTATATATTTTTTCTATAATTTTTAGCATTGTTAACAGAATATCTACATAGCCCTTTGGCTCGGAAAGGGATTAATTTAGACCATGTATAGTCATCTAGTATAGTAGTCATAGTTACAGTATGGCGATTTCGATTTAAATAGTACCTACACTTAATACTTATATAAAATCTATTTGGTGTTTGTGTGTCTAATCTACTAAAATGTTTTCATAATAACGTTTTGTTTGTTTTAGTAAACACAGTTGATAACAACAACCCCGGTGAAGGTGAGTTATGATTTTATGAATACATTATTAGATAAAATTCCCAAAATTTCACATATTTTTTTTCGTATTAGGATTTTTTTTACCCATCACATCTTCTTTATAGATACCTAAACAAAATTTAAATGAAATAAAAAAAAACGATTTCTTAATATAAATTTCAGAAGAAACATTTTGAGAATTTTTGATGTGTCTTTTTGTTTTGGCTATTGCAGTATAGATAATACGAGTAAATTTAAATATTTTTTATTGTTACAGTGAACACGATCGATAACACTTGCAATGATGGCGGTTGTAAGTATTTTCACTTATGTAATTACATCCAAACAGTGAATTCTCAAATAAATTGACTGCCTCTGTGGCGCGGTGGGAGTGTATCCGACTGCTACGCAAGAGGTCGTGGGTTCGATTCCCACACGGGGATTCCCCACTTTGTGTGATCCACAAATTGTTGTTCCGGGTCTGGGTGTACTTTGTGTCCGTGACTTGTATGTTTGTAAAGTCCCCCGTGACACAGGGCTTGTACCCTACTGCGGGAGCCGTCTTTAACAAAAAAAAAAAAAAAAAATTGGCATTAACTTTAATATGTGGATACTCTGTAGCTGCTCTCATGTTGTCTCTATTAGCGGTGATTGCGTTGACAGATATTACTTCTATCTCTAGTAGTATTAGAAGTTCAATGACCCCTTAAGGCGCCGAGCACATTACCAGCGGTCTAAAATTCTGCGGTTAGAGTTCTGCTTTTACCGATCACTTGGGGCGGCTTAGAATCCTGCACACACAAAGGCAGTCAGACTGTGACCGTCATCAGAACCTCAGTCACATCAGTGACCGCGGAACTCAGAACTCTAGACCGCTGGTAGTGTGCTCGACGCTATATGTAATTAAAATGTTTCAGTTTTCGGCTGTACTAAGCCTTATAGGTATTAGCCTTATTTCTGAACGCAAAGGTTATCTAATCTACTCAGCTGTTAAATCTATTGTTAGATGTAGTATGACTCTTTCATTAGTCGTTTTTGACATGCCTTTTAGAAACTGGGCCTTAGTTTATTGATAACGCAAAGACATGGGCGTATCCCCCCTCGAAAGTAGATACACAGTACACATTTGGCTGGTGATTAGTCAATCATCACATTGCACCACCTAACCCCCCCCCCTCTAGAAAAATTATTCTGGGGACGCCAAGGACAGTAAAAGGTGCAGGCGCGGATCCAGGATCATGTTCTGTCACTTTGACCCAACACCGGTCAATTGTGAGTAGTTTAGCCCACTTGCGAACACTTGAAAATTCATGAGCCTGGGGGCACTGCCCCTATTGCCACCCCTGTGCATCCACGCCTAAAAAGGTGTTTGGATGATTGGCACAATATATCAATCTTTCAACTCTTCTTTCTTACATATAGATACCTACTTAGTAGTAATTTGTATTCTCTTTTGTTACAGCTGTCATTGACAACCGTAAGTATATCAAAGAAAATCTATTTTAACCCCTAAGATGTCCGGAGTTGTTAGTAGGGTAGTATTGTGGGGATACCTACCCGTCCCCTGCTTGGCATTGATACTGCTAATGCGCTTATTACACTACACTCACTGAATCAGTGGAGCTAGTGTATAGTTGTAGGCCCTCTTGTAGGTTGTAGGCGCTGGGGAGCCCAACGTGCTAAATTTGGATTTACTCTAATGTCATGGGGATTATTTGATTTTGAAGATTTCTATGGTGCGAGGAAAAAAATAGTATTATATATATATCTGGAGGGCAAGGTGTTAAGTCCCTCCAACACAAAGGGAGGATCCTCCGACCAGGCGAGGTGATCGTGCCTGGCGGGCCGCGGCCCAACGGTTAATGTTGGGAACTTGTTTTTATAGTTAGCAGCTGTGAAAACTTCTATATCGCGATTCAGGATTTGGCGCGAGCTGTCAAGTGTCAATTTATTTTATATTAGATATTATATGTGGGTACCGCCACATATATATAGAGGGAGGGGGAAAGAGTAGGCGGCTACAGGTAGCAATATGGAGGTTCAGTGAACCCAAAAGAAGCTACCATTCTAAAGACTTGATGATTGTAGCGTTTTTTTATAAAATCAGAATACACATCGTTCAATTAAGAAAATGTTTCCATAATCGTTGGAATATTAGATCAGCGTGTCTAGGATATCAAGCTGAACTAACTAATGGGCTCGAGTGCTAAATATATTGTTCGATATCTATAAATATAAAGAGCTAATATTTAGTAGAGGGTATGAGGCAATAGGGTACGAGATACTAAAATAACTTTTAGGGGGCTCCCCTACTACACTTGTCCATGTAGCTTGTAAGGTAATTTTGTGAGGTTATGACGCAGTCTTGTTCTTTACGTCTGTGGTTTTTTATTTATGTAAAAATTAATAATATTTTTTTTTACAGCTGATAACCACTTCAACCAGGGTGGTCCTACAGGTACATACTCTTCTTTTAAAATGATTTAAAGAATTTGTTTGATTATGTTGTTTAGTTATTCAGATCAATGTAAGAAGATGAAAACATGTTTTGCAGTAAGAAACTTGTTAAGGTTCATTTCCGTGCATCACGGCTGATCGCGCCGCGCGCGATCAGCCGCGCGCGGCCGATACGACAATAGTCAGTACGCCGCGCGCGTCTGTCGCAGACCTCGGAAAAGGCGCATACATTCTCATACTCTGAGCGGCTCGCGATCTGTCGCGATGCACGGAAATTAACCTTTAAGGTCTAATCTAAATTGAAACTTTGGTTATTCAGAACGTTTACAGCTGCTGAGAAAGCATTTTTATTGTTGATTTATCTTTAATATATAATATCTTCTTATATAGTTGGCTAAAGTAGTTACCTATATTTATTACTAGGCTGTGTTATGGCTTCATTCCTTGAATCATTATTACGCTGACAGCAGTTTGATAACCGACTTATTTTCTTTTTTAGGACGAAGCGAGTGAAGAAAATCGTCAGGCGAATAAATTATGTATAAGTTTTTAAGTAAAATAAAGTTTTACACCATCACGTATATATTCGTTTTTTTTAGTTCCTTAAGTAACTTAGCCCTCTATCCAAAATTCAACTGCAAAATCTGAATGAGTGAATTCAATTTCCTTCATACTGAAATGGTTAACAATATTGATAATGTGACTCACATTGCTTTTAATATTTAAAAAAACTTCCTTGTAGACTTTCCCAATATTTTTTTCTCGAACAATGTTTAATAGAAAGTGTATTCGCGGCAAGCCCATGCGAACTAGAGCGCTGCGCTAAGAAATGCATTAACGCGCATGCGCGGCCGACATCTTTGTGCGCACCGCGCATGCGTGGATAAGGACCCAGGTAGATATTATTAATGTAGTTAGTAGACTTGGCATTCCCAGATTCACCCCTTGTCAATTGCGGAAGACTAAGGAGCGGTTGTTGGGGCGTGAATTAGGAGAAGCCTACGTCCAGCATTGGACCGACACAGGCTGATGATAACAATGATGGATGATACTTATTGCAGTGCAAAATCCAACTGCATTAGGTTGGCGTATATATATTTTTTATTGCATTTTCTTTTTAATTTAGCGGAGTTTGATTCAGATAAAATGATCCATTATATAAGGGCATTTATTTTGGGCACAGTAAGTTATTGGTTGTGCCCCTAAGACTTTGTCTGGTAGTTACGTGAAGCCTAACAGTGAAGGAATAGAGGAGAGCGCACACTTACGCAAGCTATAGTAGGTTTATCCTACGTATTATTTATTACTAAGACTGGCATGTTGGTCTAGTGATTAGTGATCCTGACTGCTAAGAGGTTGTGGGTTTGATCCCCACCCAGGATAAAACTTTGTGTGATGAGCACGATGGTGTATTCTGTGTTTGGGTGTTATTTATCTATAATATGTATGTATTTAGAAATACATAAATATGTTTAACAGCTATCTGGCTGCCATAGTACAAGCTCTGCTTAGTTTAGCATCAGATGACGTTGTGTGAGTTGTTGCAATATATTATTATTATTAAAATAAATGAGAAAATGTAGAACAACAAATTTATCCAACGGTAACATTTTCCCGGGATGAAAGTAGCTTATGTGTTACCAGACTATAATCTATCTCTGTTCCAATTTTCATCCAGATCTGTTTACCCGTTTAGCGTAATTGAAAAACAAATATCCATTAGTACATTCAAACTTTCGCACTTATAAGTGCGAAAATTAATATACCTACTTAGATTAATAGTAAAGACCTTGAATTTTAACACGCCTTAATGTTCGACGATTTACAATGTGTTTACAAACGTTGTTTTGGAGTACTAGCACAGGAAAAGGCTAGTCTGAGATAAGGTCCCAACTGATTGCATCATTTAAATCCTTATCTAGAATCAAAGGCGTAGTAGTCGTTACATTAGCCGTCAGGCTACAGGGCCCCGAACAAGCGACTCATTGACTCGTTTGGGCACCGAGCACTTTAACAAACTTTGTAACAGGGCCCTTCTAAGGCAGGTCTAGAGTAGTTTAGAAAAATAATACTAGTTTATGTTAAATGTAACGCTCAAATCATTTATCTGTATTTTGCAATATGAAAGTTTATAGAACATTTTAAAGGTCTAATTTCAAGATTTAGATTTATTAGATATTTTTTTTCACTGTTTCTATTATTTATATGTCCCACTGGTGGGCACGGGTCTCCCTATTATAGAGCGATGATGTGAAGTAAGAGAGAGAGAGAAAGCGAGAGAGAGAGAGAGAGAGAGAGAGAGTATGGGGATACTTGCCATTATCGCCACGCTTGGCGAGCGGGTTGGCGATCGCAGTAAGGGTTTAAAGTACCTACGCAAAGAACGCTACTGTCGTCCTCCTGTTTGAAATCCCTTAGTCGCCTTGACGATACCCACAAGAAGAGATGGGGTGGTAGTATTCTTAAGCCGGTACCACACGGCTATCGGTACGTTTCTGTTTCTATTACCTATTGTAATTACAGCGACTGAGTTAATATATGTTCGTAAACTTTCGCGATTTGTACACATTATAGAATTTTATAAGCTACGGGTCTTAATCGCGTAAATATTTTATTTTAAGGCTAAATACCTTGTTTTTTTTCCCGACGTTTCGACCGTATTGCAACGGCCGTGGTCACGGGTAGACAGGTAATTAGCAAAGTAAATATTTTATTTTAAGGAATTTAGCCTTAAAATAAAATATATTCTATATTGATTGAGTTAGTGTTTTTTGTCTTTAAACTTTCACGATTATCCATATCACGAATTATGATCGCGGTCACGGGTCGACCTGAGGTCGTCGGTGCAATTCGATCGAAACGTCGGATAAATTAAAGATTCGTATCTTTAAATAATTCACACGATTGAATCCCGTAATATATTTATTAGATTTTTTTTGTTTAGTCCTCTGTAAGAAGGTGAAGGTATTTTAATTATACATACTTATAGATGTATTATTACTGGGACGAATTGTAAGTCGATATGAGAATACGTTGGCACGAGTTTAAAGTGTCATTCAATTTCCTACTTACTACATTAATGATACCTACCTGGGTCCATCCACGTATGCACGGTGCACTCTAAGTTGTCCGCGCATGCGCGTTGATGCATTTCTAAGCGCAGCTCTCTATTTACCATTATGACAAGAGTTTGACAGTTCGCACGGGCTAGCCGCGGAAACGGAAAAAAGAACCTGAATAAGGACCCTGTGATAACACTATGTGAGATTATTTGTACTTTCGACTCGACTATTTAATCTATACTAATATTATAAAGCGGAAGAGTTTGTTTGTTTATTTGTTTGTTTGTTTAAACGCGCTAATCTCGGGAACTACTGGTCCGATTTATAAAAAATATTTTTTTGTTGGATAGTCCATTTATCGAGGAAGGCTATAGGCTATATAACATCGCTACGACTAATAGGAGCGGAGAAGCGACGAGAAATGTTTCAAAAACGGGGGAAAATTACGCATACGAAGTGATTATATTTCTGAAATAGGTACTTATTCATTGGCTACCACCAATATATTCTAGATTTTTTCTTTGTATTTTTCGTTTTGTTATTTAAATACTTCTGCATTTTTTTCTGAGTGTCTTAGTATATTCACCCTCGCTATAAGGCGATATAAGGTTAAGGGTAGGTTAAAAAAAAAATGTTGCAATAATGGCCACAGTAATTTATAAGTTGTGTGTAAAATTTAGGTAACTACCAATTACGGTTCGAGATAGAGCTGTGTGATAGACGGACGGACAGACAGCGGAGGCTTAGTAATAAGGTTACTTTGAAACCCTATTGGTTTCGGAACCCTAAAAACAATAATATCTAGGTAAGTATATTACCTTTAGAGCCTTGGCTTTATTCTATAAAGACACAACTTTGCGCATATTTCTCTTAGAGCGAGACGCTAGATTGTGTTCTTTAAAGAATAGCACTCTTGGTCAGACAACGTACGTGGGCGAGACGGGATGATGACGCGACCGGAGAGTTTGCACGCGAGGCAGCCTCGGAACGCGCATGCGACGACGGCGCAGTGTGACATCTCCTTTATTAACTGTCTGACCAAAGCTTTAAAGGTAAACATACCTACCTAGAGATATATTTTGACATAAGTACTTAATTTGATTATATGATATCACAATTACAACAAACAGGGAAAATAAACGAAGATAATGTTAAGGTATATTTGTCATCTGCAAATAAACACGAGATAATAGATATAAGACTATGAATTTAACCTACTTAACGGTTGTTTGTTGTTTCAGTGCACGTCGTCGACAACAATCATGACCAAAGTAAGTTTCTTTGAATACAAAGTATCAAATCTTATCTATTCTAATATTATTGTTTTTAACTGTCGACCCGTTACGATCGGTGCAATTCGATCGAAACGTCGGGTAAATAAAAGGTTCGTACCTTTACATAATTCACGCGAATATGTCCCGAAATATATCTAATATTCTAATATTAAAAAGCTGAAGAGTTTGTTTGTTTAAACGCGGTAATCTCAGAAGCTGCTGGCCCGAATTGAAAAATTATTTCATTGTTGGATAGCCCATTTATCGAGCAAGGCTATAGGCTATAAAAGATCACACTACGACCAATAGGAGCGGAGCAGCAATGAGAAATGTTGCTAAAACGGGGAAAATTGACACCGACGAAGTTGCGCGGGACAGCTAGTACTTAATACGATTCTTTTGATTATACGTTGGTTGATGCCAATCGATGTAAGGCGGTGGTATTGTGTACCGAATTCTTTGCCCATTTGCGTCTTGTGCCCCTCCCCCCCCCCCCAATGCGATTTTTTTTAGGGCACCCCCCGTCGTGCGTGCGATTCACATTTGGCCTATGTCATGTGAAATGAAATAATGCAACCCTCCCTCATCGTAAGCATGTTAGATTCGTCACTGCCTTTTGCCTCTCATGAAGAGAGTGAAATCCTGGATCCGCCCATGTATGTAGCTATGACGTAAAGAACTGTAGATTGACGTCAATTTATCTCGAAACATTTACTAATCAGCATCTTGTTTCCACGGCCACCGATGGAGTCACTTGGAGGCCTGCACTATTTCAACGAAATTCTAACCTAAATTGTATAAATAAGAGGAAAAATGCGAAGCTAGCAACATCAATTCCATATTTTCGAAATATCAGTGAGATTAAGCCTCGGTCCATAGATGGGTGACCGTTTTCTTTAAATCTCACACATCTGTGCCTCGGTGAGCACGTTAAGTCGTCGGTACTACGCTTTATCTCAGTATGGTCAATACTAAAGAATATATTTATGCTTACTACATGTAATGCACTACTATCTTCTAGTTCCACGTAGACGGCTAGTCTGTGCCTCCCTAGACAAGTGGCATAAACGCCAATCGAATAGTATAACAATATACGAATACGATGCATGTAAACAGTGAAATTAAAAATTAGCTAAAGATCATTGCCGTACCACGACGTCATTCTATTCGATTGTCATGCGATGTTATGTGCCATACCTAAAGGATAATTTCCGTGCATCGCGGCCGATGCAACTATAGTCAGAGTGCGCGCGCAGCCTACGTCTGTCGCAGACTTCGGAAACGGCGCTATACATTCTCATACACTGACTATTGTCGCATCGGCCGCGCGCGTCAGCCGTTCGTCGTAAGCAGCGCGCGGTTTGCGATCGGCCGCGATGCACGGAAATTAACCTTTAGGTATGGCTGCCGTCACCGATTATTATTATTATGATTCTCTTAATAAACGATCGCAGATCTGTTGATTAATTGTTATTCTCTTTTGTTACAGTTCTCATCGCCAACCGTGAGTATTTGGTTTCTATTCCCAGCGGTTCCGCTAGCATGGTTGATAGTTATAGCAATATTAATGTCGTCTGTCTTTCTGAATCACAAATTACTCCGGTAATCCATTTCATCTAAATCCGCCTACTGTCTTCCAATTAACGTATTAACATTGGTATACAAATTTTTAAGGTTGGTACGGAAAAACAGAACCCTAATGCAATCACTTTGTTGTCCGTCCGTTTGTCTGTCCCTTTCTCGGGAACGCGGGGAGGTATAGAATTGAAATTAAAACCATATACTCAGGTCTATAGTTCCTTATAGTGGTGATAAAATCAAACTTCTAAGTTAACGTGAAAAAAAGATACGGCTGTTTATTTTAAAATCTGCGAGACTCGATTCATGAACTTTTTATAATATGTACGTACAAATTTGTACGGAACACTCGGTGGGCAATTTCGACTCGTTCTTGCCCAGCATTGCTGCATTACGTTTGATTTCGACTGAAATTTGGAACCCACGTTTAATCACTTCAGAAATTCATTTTTTAGAATACATCTCTGTATGCCAACTTTCATATCAATTCGTTCAGCGATTGGAACTATAAGTTGATATATTATTAATACTTATTGTTCTTTTACAGCTGATTCAGCCTTCTACCAGGGAGGTAAGCATCCTATTTTTCAAAATATAAGAGTTATTACGTGTTAAAGAGTTATTCTATTGATAATAAACTTTGTTTTCAACAGTTAAGCCGCGTCCCCAGCCGTACGCACGCGGCGGCAACTGAAGATAATAGGTGGAAAATATACCTAAATTAGTTTGAAATAAATAGTATTTAGAAGCTATGAATCATTGTTTTATTTAATCAATCATAATTAAATGCAAATTAAGTGTATGTATAATATGTACCTTGACTAGGCTCGATTCCCATAAGTACGCCACATTGTGAAATCCACAACTTGTTGTTCCGAGTCTGGGTGGATTTTATATCTATGATTTGTATGTTTATAAAGTCTTCCGCGACACAGTACTCTAGTGCGTGAGTTGTCTTTAAAATGTGTGCATAACACAAACCTTGTTTATCATATAAATACCTAAACAGATTTTCATCAAATTTAATTTGTAAAAATAGGAAACCTGACTCATTCATTCACTTACATCAATGCCTGGTTGCTCGTAGTTAGAGAGCTGAATTTTCAATAGTTTCTGTTATGATTAAACCTGGGATAAAAAGGGTTTCAGTAAGTCAGTAAACTCGCGCTCAAAGGGGGTGAAAAACAACGCGGCATTAGAGATTAGAGGCATAAATTCTCACATTAACATTGGTACATCCATTTGCGCGTTAAGATGCCACAGGCGGTCCACTCTTCCCTCTGCGTAGGGGGGAATTAAATCCAAAATTTAAATCAAACAGGACATAAAGGAATGGACTGAGATGGAACTTAGGAGCTAAAGCTTTTTTTTAATTATTCACTTGAGATGCAAAACAACACTTATGATACGTCTGGATTATACATGTACATGTAATGCCAAGATCTCAAACAATAGGTAAAGCCGGAGAAAAGAAGATGGCAATAAAAACTCGCGGCCACTCTTTTCAAATTGCCAATTTCACAATGTTTGAATGTTTATAAACTTAATATGGGGGTAAGGTGCTGCGACTAATATACTATACACCATGTTAAAGGACTGATGCAAATTATATTATTAAAAAGTTGGAAAATGAGATAAAATAAAATCGGCCTTAGTGGGTACAACATAGTAGGAGCATCTACTTACAACAAAGGTACAAACTATATGTGCTTAAATATTGGCCAAAGTACTTAGAGGCTGAAAGCTCTTTAAATTTGATTTACTACTTACTTGCGTCCGCAGCTTCAACCGTGTGGATGTCAATTATCGCGATATAAACTATTTATGTCCATTCCCGGGACTTAAACTACACCAAATTTAATCTAAATCGTTTCAGCGATTTAAGCGTGAAAACGTAATAGACAGACATAGTTACTTCCATATTTATAGTATTAGTGCGAAGGTCCTTATTCACGTACTTTTGTTCCGTGTTCGCGGCAAGTCCGTACGAACTGGCGCGTGCGCGGTGGGCTTAAAAATGTCCGCCGCGCATGCGCGTTTCTGTAGTTCTAAGCGCAGCTCCCTATTTACATTATGACAAGATTTTGACAGTTCGTACGGGCTTGCCACGAAAACGGAAGTTTTACCATTGATTGAAACCAAGCGACGTAAATTCCATCTTTACACGAGACACCACTTTGAGTGACCAAATACAAATTGATGTGCCAAATATGGGTCTATGTATGGGTACCTTATTTCCCTTAAAGTGTATACTTATAAAGTCTCCTACTACACAGGAATTGTTCCATTCATTATGACTTCTTCTTTTTCTGATAGTTGGAAAGTCGATTTGTAGTTACGGTAGGTAGCGCGTTGCGCTGTGTAGTAGAAAAGATCTAAACGCGTTGCGTTGAACTTAATGCATTTCAGAACTTTGCCTTAAGTTCTCCTGGGTCCTTATTCACTATGTTTTTTTTTTTCATTTTCGCGGCAAGGTTGGCGCGAACAGGCACATGCGCGGTGCGCTCAAAGTTGTCTGTACGCATGCGCGATGCATTTCTAAGCGCAGCTTTCTATATACCATAATTACAAAATTATGAAGAAGATAGTTAGAAGCGCGGGCTTGACGCAAAAACGAAAAAAAAGATAGTGAATAAAGACCCAGTCCTAAAAACTTTGTCTATAATGTACTTTTGCTATAGTTAGATAAGATGACTGAAACGATAATCGTGGTTGTTACTGCCTTCAGGATTCAATGTTGACATGGGTCCATAATCACGATCTTTATTCCTTGTCCACGTCAAGCCCGTGAGAACTGTCAAAACCCTGTCATAATAGTAAATGGGAAGGTATGCTCATAAATACATCAAGGCGCATGCACGGCAAGCTCAAAAATGTCCGCCGCGCATGCAAGTTGATGCATTTCTAAGCGCAGCTCTTCATTACCATTATGACAAGATTTTGACAGTTCGCCCAGGCTTGCCGTGGACATGGATAAAAGATTGTGAATAAGGACCCATAATTACTAATAATGTTTAAACCACCTATGTGGCGTGCTGGGAGTGTGTCCGACTGCTAAGCAAGAGGGGGTTCGATTCCCACACGGGACACCACTTTGTTGTTCCGAGTCTTGGTGTACATTGTGTTCGCGACTTGTATGTTTGAAAGCCCCCCGCGATACAGGGTTTGTCTACTGCGGGAGTCGTCTGTCCGTGTAGTACAATTATTAAAGAATGGTATTCAAGGTATTCAGCATGAGTACAGTTCGCACCACCTAAGTTTGCGTTTGTGAAGTTGTACCTATGTAGGTGCACAGCCGACGACCCAATTTGACGATCTGATTCATTTTTGATTGCAGAAAACTCATGAGTTTAGCCCCCATACACACGTGGCATAAACTTTAATCGCATAGAATGACGTCGGAATGATATATTAAAAATGTTCATTTTCGCGTTTTAGCACGCGCAATGACGTCGTTCTATTCGATTAGCGTCTATGCCACTTGGCTAGGGGCTCAGATGTCATAATTTTTTTTTAAAGATAACTAGCAATGTGGGATTTTCGTCCCACATTACTAGCAATCTTGTTAACCCCTCCAGCTAAGCTCAATGCGACCTCACGATTGCGAGACCGATGCCTTAGCCATTAGGCTACCAACGCTTTAATTAGATCGTATCGATGAATCAGATTAACGGGGTAGCGTCAAGACCTTATTTTGTGTTTTTATCAATGTTAGATGGGTCATTGTTTTTAAAGATTCGCGATTTTTATACATATTAGATATATTTCGGGAATAATCATGTGAATTATTTAGAGGTACCTTTTATTTACCCGACGTTTTGATCGAATTGCACCGATTAAGTCCCGAAATATATCTAAGTTAGTACGTACGTATTAAGTAGGTAGGTACAACTTCGGTAGGTGTATAGGTACCTATCTAAGTTCATTTGTTTAAAAGATAAAATAAAAAATGTTATCTTTTTCAAAATAAGCAATTTATTTTTATATATTTCGTGAATTAGTACCTAAGTAAGTGTATTTATATGTATCTTCATGCGTCTTGTTCATCATATTAGCGTTTGCCGCCACGAGCGAGGTGGGCATCTGAAATGAATTGTTTTTTTACTACAACATATATTTTCCGACCGATTTTAATCCATTCAGGAACTAAGGCTTGACCTCGTTAAAAGTGCCCACACATTTTCATGGAAAACCAGTGGCGGCTAGTACCTATGAAGGCTTTTGGTACAACATGAGGTTAGTTATGATGGGGAAAGAGAGATTTTCAAATATGCTTACATAGGTTCGTACATTTTCGCAATTTGTTCACATTAATGAGTTTTATAAGCTACGGGTCATAATCGCGTACCTAATTATTTTAAGGCTACCTTTATTTTATTGCCCGACGTTTCGACCGTATTGACTGGTTCAGCTCAGCGTCACCTCCGTGAAGCGCGGGTTTTAGAAACTACCCTCGTTGATCAGGAGGCCTACTCTAATTCAATGAAAACGAAGATTCGATCAAAAATGAGCTAGTGATATACAGAGTCAGCAACATTAATTTAATCCTGTCTGAAAAGCATCTATGGGTTCGGACTTTTTGAAAAATTTATTAGAATAGTCCCCGTAATCTCAAGAAATTTAAGATAACGAAAATTCATGAATTTCGTTTTAGAGAAAGAGAGTAACTTGGTAACTACTGTAACTTGAACTGTCATTACTTCGAAATACAACACTAACGGTATCTTCACACTGGCGTGTAACGTTTGATCGGTGGTATATACACAATTTTATCACGGAATTCCAAGTTGACGTTAAACGTCTCCAACAAGTGTTCCGCTATAGCTGACTAGTTCATGTGCCGGTTTATGTTCCATAACCCTTTCCTCTATAGTGGGTTTGGTTTGTCCTATATTGGAACTACCCCAATTGCAATCAACTTTGTAGACGACAGGTTTCTGCAGAGGTATCACATCCTTCGAAGTGCGTAAGTGCTTGGCTACATTAGAGTGTAGACTATACACAGTCTAGATGTAGTATTTCTGTAGTATCAACTGTTATAACTTTGACCGTCACTCGTTTCACATATGGTAGATAAGCGGGTGCTCTGTCGACTCAAGGCCGAGCCTCCCTCCTCTTCGGACATCATGTGCTTCCTCTGTATCCGTTTCGCTTTAGTACCTCCTGAACGTGTGAAAACTCACAATTTAAATGTTCAGGGTAGCAAATGTCATATGCTCTGTTCATCAGCGACGTTATCACGGATTTCAAATGTCGTGAATGGTGGTGCGAGTCAGTATGTAAGTATCTGTCAGTGTGCGTCGGCTTTCTGTAGTCAGTGTGTGCCAGGGTACTCCTCAGGGTAGGCCTTAATTAACCGTTATTTTCACGTCAAGAAAAGCAAGCGATTTGGTTTTTTTTAATAGCCTTAAAATATTTACGCGATTAAGACCCATATAATAGTTTTTCAAATATTCCAGCTAAGAATACAAACTACGAAGTTGATACTTACTTGGCCCTTGTCCGTACAGAGGTGGTCTTACAAAGGGTTGGTCTGTGGACACAAAAAAAAAAATAGATAAGCCAAAAAGTTTAGCTTTGTTTGTTTTAACTCGTAGTCATTTAGAGCCAATATATGGATAATTAAATCTTAAAAACCATTCAATTTTACGATCAATTGTAATTAGTTAACTTCTAAATATTTTGGAGAACCTACATTTCGAAACTATTAAACAGACGTTGCCCCATTTTGAGAAATAAGAGGCAAATTAATTGAAAACTACTTGTTATAAAAGCAATTTAAGATACCTAAGTAAGCATCTCATTAGAATAACGTCTATCATTTACCATTGTGCCATTCCATACGAGGAAGCATTGACGCCAGTGTTTCACCTACATTCTATGGAACTACATCAGTATAGTGAAAAATAATCTAATCTACTTACTGCCCTGGGGAGGGTCTACAAAGGCCGGGGCGATGCCTGCGAAAAGAAAAAATATTTAATTACATTGTGCTTACTAAATTTACAAAAATCGAATTCGTGCGAATAGTTTATTCTCAAAGTCTGCAATCAACTCCTTCTATTTAAAGGGAGAAAAGGAGGTTTCATTTTGAAGTAACGCGCCTTTATTTTCACTACAATTGAATTGGCGCAATTAAAACGTTCTAAAAATGAATGAAAATATATCTAGGGATACAAAATGAATAGGTAGATACTTACTAGGTTGCTGATATCCACCGTGGTCTGAAATAATAAGAAAACAGTTGAATAAGAAGTATTTCTATTATTCTACAAACATTGAACTCAAAAAGTCTGCATTGGTAGCTCAATGAGAGTGTGTTAAGTCGACTGCTGTGCAAAAGCCGTGGGTTCGATTCGATATCAATCCGGGGTATCACTGTGTAATAAATGTTAATAAAGTTTACAACGATACAAAGCTTGTACCTAGTGCAGGGTCATAGAAGTAATCATCCTAGAAGACATAAGCGGACATATTTTTAACTGACTAGCTGACCCGCGTCAACTTCTTCCGCGTACATTTTCCCGTTTTTGCAATATTTTTAATTACTACTCCACCCCTATTGGTCGTAGCGTGATGTTATATACCCTATAGCCTTTCTCGATAAATGGGCATCCAAACTCCAATATCTTTATTTCGTAAAATCAGGTTAATGATTATTTGAAAACGTCAAAATATACATACTAAAAAAAAAAAAAATATTGTTTGAAAAAAAAAACAAAATGAGGTTAGGCGGCAGTTCCAAGAGTAAAGCTCATGAGAAAAAGCTGCCAAGAAACTCAAGGGCCACTCTTTTAAAATCATCAAGTTTTTCTTTACAAAAATAAATTTTACTGAGTGTGTTTTGTGCGTGTAATCATTTATAAATTATGGATAACTAAATAATAATACTAATTCGGACCAGTACTTCCTTCGATTATGGCGTTCAAACAAACAAACTCTACAGCTTTATAATATTAGTATTAGATTAAATAAGCCATATTTAATCATTCCTTATAAACAAGTAAATATACTAGTACCAATACATGAAGCAAAAATCAGACAATTTTCAAAACGGGTGGACGTATTTCATTCAAACTACCTATTCTCAAAATGATCTGGACCAAATAAGTTGGTAAATAGCTTCTAATATAAATATAACGCCATTCAACTCCGTTCATTGGTTAATAATACACCACAAACAAACAGACAGGCACAGTATCCAACACTAAGGAAAGGAACAAAATACATGGGTTCGAATCAACCTACCAACCTTTGAATTCCCAAGTGATAGTTTACTTTTAGACTATCTATTGTTATTTGTATTATGTTGGTTGTTTTGTAATATACTAATAACCTCCCACTCGTGGCTCTTTACATTACACCTTAGATCATAAACTAAGCCTGTAGGCAGCCAAAATTAAAAATAAATTAATATTTTGAAAGTTATAAGCCTTAAAACATTGGAATTTCGCGTTTAAATTGTTAAAATTCTTAAATTGTTTAAGCCTTATAACTTTTAAAATATTAATTTATTTTTAATTAAGGCTGTCAACAGGCCTAGTTTATGATTAAACGAATTGATATTAATTTTAAGCTTTGACTTACGACCTCATACAGAGGAGTAATCACTTATCCGCGTTTGTGTGGTAGAATCATCGAATAGGGCGCCCTTATGAGATCGCTGATTTATCTACATTCTATGGAACTACGTCAGTATAGTGAATAATAATTTAATCTACTTACTGCCCTGGTTAGGGCCTACGAAGGCCGGGGCGATGCCTGCGGAAGGAAAAAAGAAAGATTTAATTACAAGTGCTATAAATAACCTCAAAAAAATTCCAAAAAATAATTTGACGTCAAAAACTATTGTACGGATGTTCATTAGTTTTCAGGTCAAATCGAAATCGAGCGAATAGGTAATTCTCAAAGTTTGCAATCAAATTCTACTATATAAAGGAAGAAAGGTGGCAAGTTTCAATTTGAAGTAACATGCAAGTATAGGCATGTTAGTTCAAAGGGAAAATAAGGATTTTCCCTACGATTGAATTGGCACAATTTAAACGTTCTAAAAATGAATGAAAACATATCTAGGGATAAAATATAGATAGGTGGGTGCTTACTAGGTTGCTGATATCCTCTCTGGGCTGAAATAATAAAAAAAAGTTAATTAATGTAAGTGTTTCGATAATTGTACAAACATTGAACTCAAAAAAGTCTGCATTGGTAGCTTAATGAGAGTGTGTTCGCCTGCTATGAATAAGGCCGTGGGTTCGATTCGGTATCTATCCGCGACATCACTGTGTAATCCATTTTAGTAAAGTTTACAACGATACAGAACTTGTAACCTTGTGCAGGGTTATAAATATAGCCCTTTATAGTTTTAAAAACCTGACCCATCCTAGAAGACATAATCTGACCTGCGGGTCAATTCACGTATTTAAAAAAAAAATTACAAATGCTATAACCTCACTAAATTTCCAAAAATAAAGCTTTTAAGATCGATCCCAAGTTACAGGAATACGAAAATGGCCGTTTTAATCGCAACTGAACTGCAACTGAACTGCAACTGTACTGCTATAAATACGTGAATTGACCCGCTGACATATTTAACTGACTAGCTGACCCGTGAAACTTGGTCCGCTTTTATTTCCCCGTTTTTGCAACATTTTTAATTGCTGCTCCGCCCCTATTAGTCGTAGCGTGATGTTATATACCCTATAGCCTTCCTCAATAAATAGGCTATTTAATAGTAAAATAATTATTAAATTCGGACCAGAGTTTCTGAGATTATCGCGTTCAAATTAACAAAGTATTCAGCTTTATGATAATAATATAGGTTAAATAAGCCTTCTTCGATCATCTACACTAATACTCGTATTATAAAGCTGAAGAGTTTATTTGTTTGTTTATATATCGCCATTAAATTCTGTTCACCCGTCTAAAAGCTAATATAGGTACATCTCTCTTTTTCATCTGGCACAAAGTACCTACATGGGTTCGAATGAACCTATCAACCTTTGAATTCCCAAAATTTTCATCTAAATCGGTTCAGCTGTTTAAACTTAAAAACGTAATTGTCAAACAGATTTACTCTTACATTAAATTTATAACAGGTTATTAACTTAATAGTTGGAATTATTACAATAAAATTTGAATTCTTATTCAGTTTCATACGTTTTGAATATCAATTAGGTATTGTACTTGTGTGCCATTAAAATAAACATAATTAAGAGGCTTTTAGACAACGACCATGAAACCGGATTAGGTTGGTGGTTTCATTAACGTTGCCTTGACCTTTTATTGTTTGATTTCTACGAATGAGGATGGTCAACAGAGTTTATCGGGGAGTTACTTATTGTAGGTATAGACACACATTGGATATATAAATAAAACAGGCAAAATATCCACTATAATGTGCAGCAACCACACTAACTTCGTTGTGACTCGTTCAAGGGATATCATTATAGGGATTGTGAGTTGTGCATTTTTCGCGCTTTAAAAATGCCACTGATTGTAAAAAGATCTTTTAATACCAAGACTAAAGTACGTAACGGATTTTTAACAGTTTGTACTAAAATTCGGATAAATTACATGATTTTAAGGGTTAGAAAAAATTAAGAAAAGTCCGTGATAAACTGTCGCGGATGGTGAGTTTGTTAAATAAAATAATTAGGTACTTACGTTGAGGAGCTGCCATTGCGACGGCGATCACTGCCAATGCAAAAATCTATACAACAAATAAAAGGAAACACCTTACGATTACTGAATATAACAAATATATACTATGTACTTTATGATAGGACAAAAAAATGTTGACTTTGTGAATCAAATTCACTAATCACTGCGCGATAAGATTACACACTCTATACCTATCTGTTAATCTTTTATTCCTATCTATATTAAACAATAATCACAAACATGACTAATATAATAAACTTAGAAAAGAGATGACTACGTTTAAAACAGGATAATTATTCAGCATTTAAGAAAGTTCAAATTTTTAAATTATACTTTTTTAATACTCACCAGAATTGTCTTCATTTTAAATGTTGTCTATATTGTCACAAAGCACTGTACACTTTGAAATCGTATCTATTATGTAAAATATTTTTCTTAGATTCGTCTTATATACCCGTTTCACATCTTTACATTGTTGAGATATGTGATCTGAACAAATAATTAAATAGGTAAGTACGAGTAATTTACCTGTTTGCGATTTACAAAAAACTTTGGCTTTAGTGTGAAAGATGACTCAATGTATATTGACGTAAATAGTTCACGAGTCAGCAACAGATTGTCACAACCAAGATCCTATCGAGCTATAACTTAAAATGCTTTCTGAGGGTTGTATCATGAAGCTGCATGAACGTCAGCTACGGTTTGGTGCATCCATGCAAAATTACAGCCTTCTAGCACTAACAGTCTCTGAGCTAAGCTGCGGACTGCGGGACGGACGGACCGACGGATGGGCATAGCGAAAAAAGGAGTCCGTTTAGCCATTTTGGCTACGGGTTCCGTAAAAATCTGCTAGCAATATGCCTTTATTTTTTCATCTTTATATATATATATATTTCTTGTGTGCGTGTATATGTCACTGAACTCCTCCTAGACGGCCGGACCGATTTTGATGAAATTTTTTGTGTGAGTTCAAGGGGATTCGAGGATGGTTTAGATTCACAGTTAAACCCGATTTACAGAAAAAAAAGAGTCGAGACGAAGTTCGCCGGGACAGCTAGTAAAGATATAATTTGATAGATTTTCAATTGGGAGAAAATAAAAAAAAAACATGTTTTTTGCGTAACGTGCGTTAGAGGCTGCCACTGCTTAACCCACCCACTGAATTAAAACTGACGTTCACGGAGCTTCATAATACAAGCATGAAGCTGCGTTTTACAAGTTATCGACTGAGGGCAAATAGCTGCAAGCTTGCTCGGGGTCTATAAATTATTCGCTCTAAGAATAGTTTTTGGGACAAAAATAGGAGCAGGGTCCTTATTCACGTTCTTTTTTCCGTTTTCGCGGCAAGTCCGTGGCTGACGCGCGATGGTGCACTGGCGCATGCGCGTTGGTGCCTTTCTAAGCGCGGCTGTCTATTTACCATTATGACCAAAGATAATAGATCTGTGTGTTCTGAGATTATGACAATAGACTTGGGATATACGTTATGATTATGACAAGATTTTGATAGTTCGCACGGGCTTGCCGCGAAGTCTGAAAAGTAGAAGAACGTGAATAAGGACTATTGACGGAGAGACCAAGACTGCGTTTTTACCTAACAAAATTAACCACTCTCTAGAACTGGGGTGCTGTGTGCCAGAAAACCTCCTCGTGGTGCACCCCGGGCCACGTGTGCTGGTGGATTCGCGGCTTTTCGCGGAACCAACGTCACACGGTTAATGTTCTGGCAGAGTAGGGAGAGTAGTCTTTTCCTGGGCCGTCCGGAGGAAGGGCGAGGGGCGGCGGGTTCGCCTTCTATTTATAGATGGTGAACGCGGTCTGATGCAGACCACCGACCGGTTCGACCCGTAACCCTGAATGGACAGGAACGGAAGTCCACATTGTTGTGGGCTGCGGGGAAGTAAGCCCCTTTAAAAAATACCTTAATCCTACGCTCGTGGTGCCTGGCAGTGGGATGAATGGCTGAGGGAATCTCAGTCCCAAGTCAAGGATAGTCAAAAATATACCCAAAAGGGTCCCGGGCGCATTTCGGTCGGGGAATCCCTTGCAGAGCCAGCCGGATCGCGGTCTATCCCTGCTGGTTCCACAGCGACTGGTCCAACACAGGCAACTTCAGCCAAAGCTCCCGCGGCACAAGACACCTTCTCAGACGTGCAATGCCGGCAGCTGACTATCATGCTTGGGACGTTGATTGTCGCCAAGCTCGAGACAACCAAGAAGCGTCGGCCGCTGCCGGCCACCGCTAGCGGCGAGTAAGCCAAAACCCGCACAGGTGTATACGGCAACACCTCCCACGCCCCTACCCTGTTCCGGGGGACGCGTGGACTCAAAGACAGGTGCAAGCCGCGAGGTTACACCCGCACCATAATACAGGAGCGGGGGGTTACTCAACCCCAACCCCTCCCTCACTGGGCACTAAAGGGTGAGCGTCGTGCGGTCTCTAGCGTACCCAAAGCACCGGAGACTGCATCTAGTGCTCCGGCGCATGCCCCTGCTCCTGCCGTCACACTCTCAGGCGAGGAGTGGCGGACGGCCGGACGCAGGAAGCGGGAACAAAAAGAAGAGCACGGCTCAACCGGAGGCTGTTTTGCCAGCTCAGCCCAAGAAAAGTAGCAAGAGGAAGCTGAAACTTAGACCGCTCAAGTCGGCGGCCGTCGTGGTGACGCTGTCGCCGGAGGCGGAGAAGAGTGGAAGCGACTCCTACGCGGAGATTTTCCGCCAGGCGAGGTTGACCCTTAACGCCAACAATCTTGGCGCGGGGGTTTTCTTCCCTCGAAAAATTCTCGCCACGCCCAGACCGGGGCCAGAATTTTAGAGTATCACGGATCATTAATTAATTCATTAATCATTCTAACAGTCCAATTCCTGTTCACAATGTGATGTGAAATGTCATCACTTATTTTTCATTAATTGTCATGGATGACTACGAGACGCAATGAGCACGATAGCGGGAAGAACACAAGACAACTTGAATGGCTTATAACTCTGCAAGTTTTCTTCATTTTCAATTCCTTTTTTGTATATGATATCGTGAAGTAAAAATCTTGTTGGGGTGTCTGAGCTTTGCACTTTAAATACATGTATAATTTATAATTTTGCTAGTTAGGTAATGTAAGTACCTATTATATTACCTTACTAGCAAAATTATAAATTATAATATACATTGTTATTTTAATATTAGCCCAAAATGCAGATCATGAAGTCTAAAAAATGCAATTCATGCTGATAATCGTTGATAGTTGAGTCTTTGCCATATTATATTGCCATATAATTATGAACTTGTTGTTGTTTCCTCAAAATTGATAACGGGTCCGTAGCTTTTGAATTTCAAAAACAGTCATTATCGAAGCTGGAGGCTAGGCTGTTGGCCGGGTTAAGCAGTATTTAAATTACTTGTAATTAAAATACGGTATTGAAATACAAATACATATTTGATATTTGTAATTTAATTACTTCTTATAAAAATAATTTGTAATTTGTATTTCAAATACCTGACGCTGAGGTATTTTGTATTTAGTATTCCAAATACTTATGGCTCCAAAATACATTTGAACAGAAATATATTTAGCGATTTTATGAATAGGTGCATTCTGCAGAAAATAGCGCTCGATAGCTTTCGAAAGCAAAATCAAAATAGCGACCGCTAAATATGTAAATCTTTAAAACAGGCAATACTTTACCTGTACATATATCTCAAATTGTTAAGTATCTTTTCAATTGTCAATTGTAATTTTTTAATCAAACGGTAATTTTACGAAACTTCGGTTTAATAAATAATAAGTTTATTAGTACGAATGCCACGATGATCAAATTTCCTCCTCATGTAGGTACATACGTCCATGATGCCAATGAAAGCAAATTCTTATTTTACTAATTAGTAGGCTGGCCTGGATTGCGACAATCGAACACACACTAGCAAGTATTCGGCCGGCAACCGTTCAGCTAGTATGAAGACCACCAGCCACTGCCGACGCGTGATCTTGTAGTCTGAAACTGCCGGCTGTCGATTGCTAGTGTGTAACCCCAGAAATTTTCTTTTTCGATTTTCAACCATTGCCAACAGGCAATAATCGCTAAAATGTGTGGCCTATGCAGATGCAGGACGACAGGCGGTCTGATAGGGTGACAAACTGCAAGCGGACTGGTAATGATTGCGTGGGAGCCATATTTGATATGTAGGTACCTATCTACTTTAGTAAAAGCGTTTTAACTAAGGACTTCCTGTTTTTGTTATTTTGTATGTATGGATGTCATTGTATGTAATATTTTTTATTACTTGATATTTCACAATCCACTGAACGGATTTATTTAAATAAGGCATGGTTAGATTCGTTCTGACCGCCCAAGTGTTCATAGATATGAGACGTTTGAAAAAAAAAACATGGCGGCTGTGAAATGTCAAAATAAAAGAGCTCATCTTATGCATTTCAGAAAGGTATAACATGATTGACTAAAAAAGTTAGTTATCAACCATTCTTTTTTCAATTTTCGATACTTGACAATAGCTGTGATAAAAGTTAGCTGTTACATCGGTTACATCCTACAACCACTAAAAAGTATTAAATAAAAATATAAATTATGAAAATAAAAAACCCGCCTGCACAAAAAAGATGGAAACAAGATCTCCTACATAATTATATAATTTCATGCAGTCGGAGGCACTTTACTAAGTTCATCGAGAGTCATTAATGCCTCCGACTTGTTAGGTAGCTTACCTTTATATAAACTTAGTAAGTATAATTATTTATAAAGATTAAAACAAACGTGTTATCATTTTCAAAATAAGTAGTTTATTTTTATGTATTTCGTAGATTTAAATTATATCTAAGTATATATATATATATCTTCACGCGTCGATACTCCTGTTCATTTGTTAGCGGGGCCATCACGAGCGAGGTGGGCATCTGAAAAGAGATGAAAAATTAATATGCCGTGTGGTGCCGGCTTAAGAATAGTACCACCCCATCTCTTCCCGTGGGTGTCGTCAAGGCGACTAAGGGATTTCACACCGGAGGACGGGCAGCAGCGTCCTCTGCGTACTTAAAGCCTTACTGCGATCACCAACCCGCTCGCCAAGCGTGGTGATTATGGCAATTACCCCCAGGATCTACATACTAGTAGGTTCTACTGGGGAGACCCGTGCCCAGCAGTGGGCCATCATATGGGTTGATATGTTTAGTTAACGATACAAATCTATACTAATATTATAAAGCGGAAGAGTTTGTTTGTTTATTTACAACGCGCTAATCTCAGGAACTACTGGTCCGATTTGAAAAAATCTGTTTTTGTTGGATAGCCCATTTATCGAGGACGGCTATAGGCTATATAACATCGCGCTACGACTAATAGCAGCGGAGCAGCGACGAGACATGTTGCAAAAACGGGGAAAAATTACGCATACGAAGTTGCGCGGGACAGCTAGTAAGCAATATAATTTGTATTATTATATTAATATTTATTTGAATAATTTCTATACGGCGATAGAGGTTGGGTCTTTGGGTACCTGGGGCCTTAATACATTTTGCTACTATCCGTTTAAGGAAAAATAAGCCACTAAATATGAAAATTGCTGATGGTATGATGAATTCCGGCACCCATATAACAGGAGTTCAATAGCGTATCCGTTGAGGAACCCACGATATTGGTTTGAGAGGCTTGACCAAGGAATAGTACAGATAGTGGGGGTGTAGTACTGTTAGGGAGATAGGGCTAGTGCCCCCTAGTTCCTACCTAGATTTGCTAGTGGCGGCTAGTATAAATGTATACAGCAGATTTTTTTGTATCAAAAACAACGAAAAACTATATGATGGTGAAAGAGGTATTTCCAAATATTCAAACTAAGGGTACAAAGTTGTACCTATGATGTGATACTTACTTGGTCCCTGTCCGACAGGTGGTCTCACGAACGGTTGGCCTGTGAACAAAAAAATAAAATTGGAAACTAGCTATAAGTGCTATAGTAATTTTTATAGACATTTCTTGCCAATAACTTTATTAATACAAATACTATCATTTGTATATTATACTATTTAAAGCCGATTTCTGATATCGTACTTTTTATTCTATCTTTCAAAAATGCAATTATTGTATTTATAAAGTAATTGGCAAGAAATGCCTATAAAAAATACTATAATATTCGGCCTGCGACATCATAATTTCTACTGAATTTTGATAAAAATTATATTCAATAACTATGTAATAATAATGTAACCAGCTATGGCACCATGGTAGGTGCAATACTGATAACATACCCTATCTGCTGCTGAAATTTGACCACACCTTTCTGTTACACCCTGTATAGTATTTGTAGGTATTACCGCAGTAGATTAAGCAATTTTTTACTGCGGTATTACATAGTCAATAATATTCCAATCTACTTACTGCCGTCTACGTAGGCCGGGCTGATGTCTGTGAAGGAGAAATAAAGATTTAATTACAAGTAGATTAACCTCATTAAAATGATTTGACTTCAAAATCTAGTGATCTAAGTAACGAGTGAATAATACATTTTCAAAGGGTAGTATTTAAACAAGAAAATTACTGATTATGGCGTACCGAAATATTAAGTGGGCGAAAGACTGAAGTAAGCGAAAGCACTCCGACAGCACATTGATTGACCCCCAGCTGGCAGGGGGACAGTTCCAACCTAAATTAACCTAACCGAATCTATTTACTGCATTAAATTGTAAGCATGTTATAGTTCACAATCTACAATCCGTATTATTCTAGAATAAGACTCGGTGCAATTTCTAAAATATGCCTGCCCCCTTGACAAGTGGTATAAATTCTAATCGAATAGAATGGTGTCGTTGCGAGCGCAAAATTGCGAACATCATATTGAAACAAATTTAATTTCGTAGTTTTGTATTCATTCATGTTATTCTATTCGATTTATGCCACTTGTGGTTTCTTGGCCCCTAAACAAGTGGCATAAATAAGTAAAATTCTGGTTATTTTAATTTTCGCGTTTTCTGTTGACAATTTATTCGATTCTCATTTTATTCGACGAGCGTTTATGCACTCGTTTAAGGGGTCTGATAGTGATTTAATAGGTACTTACCAGGTTGCTGATATCCACCCTGGGCTGAAATAATAAAAAAACAGTTAAATAATGTAAGTATTTCAATACCTAAAGGATTTTACAAACATTGAACTAAACGACTGCTTTTTTGGCGCAGTGAGAGAGTGTTGGACTGCTATGCCACCTGGGTCACTGGTTAAGGCATAGGACTCGCAATCGTGAGGGGTTCGAATCCTACCCATTATAATGAACCCATTCCTAACACAAGCCATTTAGCTTAGCTGGAGGGGATTGCTAGTAATGAGGAACCCACAAATCTACATTGCTTATCTTATCTTTCTACTAAAAAAGAAATAGTAACTACGTTGAAATTAGAGTCTCCTGCGACACAGCTTGTAACCTATATTGCGGAGTTGTCTTTATAAAAATTATAAGATAGGGTCCTCAAAGCTGGGCTCAAAATTATGAGTCAGGTTTTTAAAACTTTGGGAACCCAATATATGTAGGCAGAATAGTAACTATCTACGTGTAGACAAAAGCGGACAAATTTGTAATTGCATATATGAGCCCTTTGAGATCAAACACATTCCTTTACATCTACACTAATATTATAAAGAGGAAAGATTTGTATTTTTGTATGTAACGAATAAACTCAAAAAGTACTGGACCGATTTTAATAATTATTTTTTGTTGGATAACCCATTTATCGATTATATATAACATTTATTTTAATAGGCTATATAACATCGCGCTACGACTAATAGGAGCGGAGCAGCGACGAGAAATGTTGCAAAAACGGGGAAAATTTATGCATACGAAGTTGCGCGGGACAGCTAATATGTTATAAAATTATATATACCAACGGGTCATAATCGTTTGAATATTAAACAAACAAATATACCAGTACCAATACATGAAGCGAAAACCAGACGATCTTTAAAAACGTATGGACGTATTTTCTTCAAACATTAACTATATTAATAATATAAAGCTGAAGAGTTTGTTTGTTTGAACGCGGTAATCTCAGGAACTACTGATCCGAATTGAAAAATTCTTTCACTGTTGGCCATAGCCCATTTATCGAGGAAGGCTATAGGCTATGTAACATCACGCTACGACCAATAGGAGCGGAGCAGCAATGAGAAATGTTGCAAAAACGGGGAAAATTTACGCAGACCAAGTTGCGCGGGGCAGCTAGTCCTAAATACTTATCTCGACCAAATCAGTTTGTACGAGTAATGAAGCTTCACCATTCAAACCCGTCCATCCGTTTAAAATCTAATACACCACAGACAAACAGACAAACACAGTTACCAACACCAACATCTCTCTTTTTTGTCAGCGAGCAAATAAATGGGTTCGAATCAACCTATCAACCTTCGAATTTTCAAATGCTTTGTGTTTCTTTCACTAATGGACTTAAAGTGACACATTTCTTTTGTCTAATAACGTACGTATCTGCCGTTATCTGACTGTTAAAATAGCTAACTCGAGTAATGAACCTCTGCTTGCCCCCCCCCCTCCCCCCAAGTTATCCGACTATTTGTGCGTCTATTTACGCCACCAATATTATTTTCGTCGCTAAAGGCTAGAGCTAACTATTTTAACATACAGCTAACGATATATAAGTTAATGTGACCGGCGGTAAGCTACCACTGTATAAAATTGTCGTAGACATAAAGTTAGGCCTCTCGGTAAGACAAAGCTATTCAGCCTAGACCTCGAGACAAATGGCATAAATTCTAATCGAATAGAATGACGTTGTTGCGCGCGCAACACTGTTAATACCAAAAATTTTAATATGAGATTAGCAGTTAAGCCCGCGCAACGACGTCATTCTATTCGATTGTCATTCTATTCGATTAGAGTTTATGCCACTTGTCTAGAGGCACTGATCATTTTAAAAAAGTTCCCGGTACCATAGCCAATTATTTACCCCCGACTTCAAAGAGCAATGTAAAAACTTACAATAGTGAGGTCTGTGAGGTCTGTAGTAACCAGCTATAAAATATAATAAAAGTTTGTTAGTGGAATAATTTATAATAAGTTATGTATTAGTATGAATAGTCGCGCAAAAATATGGTCCATCACCCTACGGTTGAAATTCATTTGCACGTTATAAACGACAAGGTTGATTTTCCATTGCAATAATATTTTGATAGTAACTAATTTCAACCTTAACGCTATTTTGGTTACAAAGGAAGCTATGTCAAAATTGATAGACCATTATCTTTGGTCGTACCTACCTATTACAAAATTACAAGTAAACCTATAGACTGCGGGTCTTAAACAGGTAGGTATTACTATACAATGAAAAGGCACCCTGCATCAAGGGTGACCTTGGCAACTAGAGTTAAAGTATTATGGACCTTAAATACTCATACCACACCTCTCTTATTAAGGGTTTAATGCAGCCATTAATCGTGTGAATATTTTAAAGTAAATACAACAAAATAGTCGAAACGTCGCCGTCGGGCAATAAATAAAGTAATTTAGCTTATAATATTTACGCGATTAAGAAAGACCCGTATATAATGTTATATTCTGTACAAATTTTGAAAGTTTCTCAATGTATAAGATTAAACAATACTTACGAGGATTGCCATTAGTTTGCTGGCCCCAGTATGAGTCGGCTGAAAAATAACGATCAAGTAAGATTTGTTATTCTTTTATAGTGGTTTTTTAACCGATTTTGGTCTGCGCGACCTCTCTCTTCAGGTTTAACCAACTACACAGGAGATAAATTACCTATAACAAATAGGTACGTCAGCACATGGCAAGGTTTATGCACGTCAGAAAAAAAATGGAATAGAATGATTCTACATTTAATGCCAAGTTCGCAAGAGTAGAGCCGTGAGAAAAGAACTTGGCAATAAAAACTCATGGCTGCTTTTTGAAAATGCCAATTATTACAATATATTATGCCAGTAAGATGCTGCAACCATTACACCATGAAAATGACATAAGCAGTAACCATAGTACCTACGTAAAGTGGGTAAGTATAATCAAGGTTTAAATGAATTAGCCTCCTATGATATGGATGAGAGTATCAACTTATTATACATAAATTAGCATTGATCATAACAATGCAGGTCATTATACCCTATTTTCTACAATATCTACGCATATACAAATGCATAGGTAGATAATAGATACAGGTAAATGAGGACATATAGACTCGCATCAGACTGTTTCATAGATAATAATGTTTACTTACGGTTGTCAACCAAGTCAGCTGAAACAAACAGAAAATAAAAATTAGTAACGATTATGGAGCTAACAAAATATACTTATGAGATCTTTATACGAAATTTCATCTAAATCGGTTTAACGGTTTAAGTGTGAAAATAGAAGAGTGAGAGAGATTTTATGACAGAGTTACTTTCTTGAATTATATTTATTTATTGGTCAACCAACATTATATTTACACGTATAAGAAACGATTCTCCTATATGTCAGCACCGCAATACTATGTTTAGGTACAACATTACATTTTAACTTTCATGTTATCAAAAATATCACTTATTAAAATTATGACATTTAAAAAATAATAATAAGAAAATAAAATACAACTAAAATAACAAAAATACAAAAAAAAAGAACCAACATCTCAACACTATACTACTTATCTTTAAAAAAAATACAGTATTAGCTATTAGGTACTTAAAGGCATAAACTTAGGATATACTAACGAACTTAAAGGTATGAAAAAATAAATAATTAAAGTACCTACACAACAAGTAATAATTACTATATGTGGTTACTAATTATTTTGCAGAATTCGGCAAGTGAATCGGAAAATATGTCAACTAAATCACTGCAACTATTACTAAAGGTACATAGCCGAGTAATACTAAGTCCTTAATCACATTGTTTTTCATTTTCGCTAGCATGTGCGAACTGTCAAATTCTTGTCATAATAGTACAGTACGATCAACGTATCTTGACCGGATTGAAGTTAGGTTTTTATAACTTTCGCGCATGTCATAGAGATGCGACCCTAAAATTACTTACGAAAACGATTAATCGATTAAAAATACTAACAACATTTTAATTCAACAATATAAAAACACTATTTAAATGAGTTCATAAAAGTTTAAATTTAAAACAGTTACAGTAAATAATAAAGAAACTTTGAAAAACAATTTCTTTACCAAAATAATCACAAAAAAACATGAATTAGTAATACTAATTATGACAATGTAATGCGTAATCGCATCTCTAATTATCTTGGTTTAGTTATCACCCCCGCCCCCCGCTTCCTGTCACCATTTACTTCCAAAAAATGCATCTGCGCAACCACTTGTCGCCTACTTCAGTCCGGCCTAGTTACGTTGATCGTACTGTAAATAGAGCGCTGCGCTTAAAAATGCATCAACGAGCATGCGCGGCAGACATCTTTGAGCGCACCACGAATGGGCTGTTCGTACGGGCTCGCCGCGAAAAATAGAACTGATGTTACATACTATTCTACGAAGTGGAGGGTTAAGGGCAATGTTACATTAAATGAAATATTGAATTGTATTATTCGATTACACACGTTTTGAATAACAATTAGGGAGGTGCTATACTTGTACGCCATTAAAATAAACATAATTATGAAAATTTTAGACAAAGATCGCCTAACCGGATTAGGTTGGTGGTTTGAATAAAAACGCCTTGACCTTTTATTGTTTGATTTCTACGAATGAGGACGGTCATAGGAGTTTATCGGGAGTTACTGTAGGTACTGATAGCAGTGCGGACATTATATGTAGTAGATACTTAAGGTCCCGCATACAGCGGATACTTTAGTGGAACAGATAAAACATCCGCTATGTGCAGCCGCCACACCAACCGCATCGTCATTATAGGATTCAGATTCAGATCTATTTATTTGCTATAAATGTCGTACAATGTAGATGATACATTATTATTGAGACTCAGACATTTAATAATAAAATAATAGTAATGATGATAATCAAATTAATTATATACATTATATTCATAAATTTTAAGATGTTAACGAAATCATTTTTATTTCAAACTAGCTTTCGCCCGCGTGGATGTCGGTTATCGCGTTAAAAACTATCCTATGTCCTTCCCTGGGACTCAAACTATCTCAATACCAAATTTTATCTGAAAGCGTAACTGAAAGCGAAAGTGAAAGCGTAACAGACAGAGTTACTTTCACATTTATATTATTAATATGGATTTTTGTATCGAGAAATTCTTTAATACTATAAAATCAAAAAATAGGATGTGCGTTATGCATATTTCCCACTGAAAAAAAAGCCACGATATGAAAAAATATCGTTTAATATCAAGACTAAGTACTATGCAACAAACTTTGACGTAGTTTATAAATTTTAATAAATTCTTTTCGAAATCTATACTAATATTATAAAGCTGAAGAGTTTGTTTGTTTGTTTGTTTGAACGCGGTAATCTCAGAAACTACAGGTCCGAATTGAAAAAATCTTTCACAGTTGGATAGCCCATTTATCGAGGAAGGCTATAGGCTATATAACATCACGCTACGACCAATAGGAGCGGAGCAGCAACGAGAAATGTTGCAAAAACGGAGAAAATTTACGCATACGAAGTTTCGCGGGACAGATTTAGCAGCTACATAAATTTTATGGTACAAAAAATGGAAAAAAAATCTGTGAAAAACTGGAGTGGATAGGGAATTTGTTAAAAAAATATTACTTACGTTGAGGAGCTGCCATTGTGACGGCGATCACTGCCAAAGCGAAAATCTAGACAACAAACAAGGAAATACCCTACGATTAATGAATATAACAAATATATATCTACCCTACTACGTACTTTTTGTTTGATGAAAATTACTCAAATAGGTACACTAATCACAGCGCGATAAGATTACAGTAAGACTCTTTGTATATCTATTGCCTCTGTGGCGCAGTGGGAGTGTATCCGACTGCTACGCAAGAGGTCGTGTGTTCGATCCCCACCCAAAATAAAACTTTGTGTGATGAGCACGATGGTTTATTCTGTGTCTGGGTGTAATTTATCTATAATATTTATGTATTATGAAATATATAAGTATGTTTATCAGTTGTCTGGTGGCCATAGTACAAGCTCTGCTTAGTTTGGGATCAGATGACGTTGTGTGAATTGTTCCAAGATATTATTATTATTATTATCTGCTAATCTTTTGTTCCTATACCTAAATATATTAAAAAATAATCAAAAACATGACTAACACAATAAAGTTAGAAAAGAGATTGTTACGTTTTAACATACAGGATAATTAATTGCATTTTTGAAAATTTGAAGTCCAGACCCAGGAATCGAATTATAAATTAAAATATATAAATATATTATAAATTAAAATGATCTCTGTAACGAGCAATAACAAAAGCCGTGATTGTTCTTTAATTACCGACTAGATGGCGCATGCAAGGGCCCAAACTCGCGAGCATCAAGGGATAGAAAAATTTGAGGTCTAGTAACATAGTCCAGATAGGTGGTTCGCTTCTGGCCCCGTTTTGGCTACGGAAGTCTCGGGTTCGATTCCTGGGCTGGACTTCAAATTTTACTATCTTTCAAAAATGCAATTATTGTATTTGTAAAGTAATTGGCAAGAAATGCCTATAAAAATTACTTCAATACAGGATAATTATTAAGTTTTTTAAAAAAAAATATTTTTTTTGTTCTCACCAGAATAGTCTTCATTTTGAATGTTATCAGTATTATCACAAAGCACTGTACACTATGAAATCGTATCTATAATGTGAAATATTTTTCTTATATTCGCCTTATATACTCGTTTCATCATCTTTGAGATAAGTGAACAAATATATTAAGTAGGTATGTCATTTAAGTGTTTGCGATTTACAAAAACATTGACTTTAGTGTGAAAGATGACTCAATGTATATTGACGTAAGTTATTCGATGTAAAAATGATTTTTGGGACAAATAAGAGCAGGTTAATCCTGTAAGAGGTTTTGTTTGTAAAGGTGTTTTGTCAACACACTCATACATACATTCCAAATATATATCATTGACACTCATATATAACTGCCTCTGTGGCGCGGTGGGAGTGTGTCCGACTACTACGCAAGAGGTCGTGGGTTCGATCCCCACCCAGGATAAAACTTTGTGTGATGAGCACGATGGTTTACTCTGGGTTTGGCTATTATTTATCTTTAATATGTATGTATTTAGAAATATATAAGTATGTTTATCAGTTGTCTGGTTTCCATAGTACAAGCTCTGCTTAGCTTGGGATCAGATAGCGTTGTATGAGTTGTCCCAAGATATTATTGTAGATACTAGCTGTCCCCCGCGGCTCCGCCCGCGTGAATGTCTGTTATCGCGATAAAAACTATCCTATGTCCTTCCCTGGGACACAAACTATCTCCATACCAAATTTCAACTAAATCGATTTAGCTGTTTAAGCGTGAAAGCGTAATAGACAGACAGACAGAGCTACTTTCACATTTATAATATTAGTATGGATTATTATAAACATATAAACCACGGCTGTTTTATAAATATAGGTTTCATATCATAACAAACCTAACCATTTATTTTCATTTCACCTAAGTACATTTAATTATTTACTTACTTAATATATATATATATATATATATATATTTTCTTTCATGCTAATGTGAGTAGGTATAGCTACACACAAAAAATGGAATAAAAAAAACTCTCCGTGAATAAATAAACCTCTTAATTGTGTTATTTGTCTTAATTAGTTGTACAAAAAATGAAAGAAATTAAGATAACATTGGATGCGTTTGTCTTTGTTTATTTAGAGAGTCTTGTCTTTTATTACATCCCTCTCTTCTATTAAATAAATTAGTTCTCCTGCAGACATCGTACAAGGGCAACAGGCACCCGTCCGTGAAGTAGCGCCGCATTAAACGAAATGACAATATGACAGGCGCACAGCACACTGGTGGCGCGATCAACGCCCATCGGGCATCGTACTGATGGCTTGCTGTGCGGTCGCTGAACGTAGGCTGCGTGGTGGCAATGCGGTTGTTGCGCGTACGCTGTGTTTGTGGACATAATATCAAAATTAGCTTTATGTAATTAGCATAAAACGCGAAATTGCAATAACTTTTGGGAAAACTCACGACGCGCGCTGAAACGAGCCCTAAATCGTGATAGCCTTGAAAATTTGTTAGAAGATTACGTACGGCCCTCTTATTACACCTTTCTTTTTAAGGGTTTGGGGTTCCTGATTTAGTGTAGTGTAATAAGCGTCAGAGAACTGGCTGCGATATTTTCTCTCCTTCGTTCTTTTTTACAAGACTATCTATGCATCTCGCTCATAAATGTATGGTGATGTGCAGTGACAACTTGCAGATTTAATGAAAAATATTTTGATAAACTATAAAACGGTTTACTTCCACGTGAAATGATACGTTTCTATTCTACACTGTTGCGGTGTAATTATTGCATCGTCAAAGCACGCCAGATGGCATTTTATTTGTAAACGATCTTATATTTGAAAACTTCTCTTTTCATTTATTTTATGCAAGCAGAACGGACATGCTGTCGTGATACTGGTTGATGCCTGACTAACTGGGATTGCGGTATTTACCGTACATTTTTGCCAAAATAGAGTGCGAAAAAATGAAAGAAAACGTGTCTATAAGTAAAACGTAGTAAATAGATAATTGTCTACGACTGTTATTTATTTAACTAATTTAAGCTAAACGCGCACCTGGCTGGCCTAAAAGTCTATCACATGCATGCAGCAATGAAGGCACATCAATACTGTCATTAGGAATCACACGACGTTCATCGCTCCATACAGACGTGCGCATAATTATTAAAAATAATAAATTGACAATTGCATAAATAGTGACCTAGTTTACCGACTTTGTGTGTTATGCGTGTTTAGTTTTACTATGAACAGTTATTATTAGTGCATTTGGCCTCAAAAATGGAAGGTAGTCCAGGGCCGCCGACGTCCCAAAGTGAGAAATTTGAAGTCATATCAACACCTGAGTTACAGCAATGGATGGGATCTATCCAACAATACTTAAATGAAATATGCACTATTTCAGCCGAAGGTAAACTGAACTCGGAACAGAAGTTAAGAGTTTCCAACCTCTGCCGGAAAGTTGGAAGTGGGGTTTCACAATTGGCTGTCCAATATCAGTCAATCAAACATAGAGCAGTCCAATCCCATGTATCTTTGCAAAACCAATCTGCCCTACTAGATCTGGCAAACGATTTATCTGAGATAAAACAAACGATTAAGGAGTCCTGTTCCAAACAAGCATTGCCAAATTCATCTTTTGCTGACATGGTGAAGAAGGGGACGAATAGTTTCGTTCGACCAACGCCCCTGAGTTCCGTGACCATTTACCCTAGTGACAGGTCAAAAACCAGCGACGAAACCAAAACCTTGGTCCAGAAAATCGTATGCCCTGAAGATATGAAACTGAAAGTCCGCGGAGTCAGAAACACGAAAAACGGAGGCGTCATTATCAGCACAGAGTCTAAAAATGACCTAGAAAAACTCAAACAATCTGTGCAACTTGCCAAGTCAGGTCTTACCGTCGACGAAACCTAAAAACGCAAACCCCGCATTACTATCGTAGGAGTCCCGACACAAATGAGCGATAATGAGGTTTTTAAATGTGTATACGAACAAAACCTGGTAGAAAAAATGCCCTCTTTAACTAAAGATTCATTTTTGACCTCAATTAGACTCAGCCACAAATCTGGAAAGAAAGACGCAGTGACCTGCAATTATATACTGGAAGTATCAGCAGTCATACGTAAAGCCCTGCTAATTCAAGAAAGAGTTTTTATCAATTGGACGTCCTGTCCTGTGCGAGATTTTACACTAGTGACTAGATGCTACAAATGCCAGCAGTACGGACATGCAGCCAAAACATGCAAAACACCTAACTCTACATGTGGACATTGCGGTCAAGATGGTCATTCTATTCAAGAGTGCAAATCAAAATCAGAGGCGCCTAAATGTGCAACATGCTTGCGTTTCAAAAAGCCGAACAATCACAAGACGGGTGACAATGACTGCCCTGCAAAAAAAGCAGCTGAACTCAGGTACATTAACTCGATTGATTATGAAGGCGCCTAAGAGCGCCACATACTCGCGTGTATTTTAGAACTAAGGGTAGATTTAAGATACATAAATGGATTTAAATTTAATTACGCAATTAGATAATAGTTTCCTATCGGAATCAAGATTTTGTGAGGTTGAAGATTGCAGACAATATCTTATCGGATACCAAAAATCACTAACCATACTTACACAAAATATTCGCAGTATTCATAAAAATATAGATAGTTTACATGTTTTTCTACATAGGCTTAATGTTCACTGTGATATAATCATTCTAACCGAGTGTTGGTTAATAAACCGGCACGATCGCCTTCCAATAATACCGGGGTACAATGTATACTATACCGCTACAAATCACAATCAAAATGATGGTGTCGTGGTATATGCTAAACAAACATTAAAGGTTACAGTCGAGGAGCCAACTCTTCAAGACTGCAATGGTTTGATCCTTAACATTGGTTCAGATACAGCGATTATTGCTATATATAGATCTCCTTCCTTCAGAAACTCTGACCTCTTTCAAAAATCTCTAGGTGAAACATTGAAATCACTATCCTCATGTAAAAACATAATCTTAACAGGTGACTTGAATTTAAACATTAGCTCAGGATCTTGCGATTCAGGAACCCATAACTACCTTAATTTATGTTCATACTATGGTCTTCAGCCCGCTCACACATTATCTACTCATCATAGCGGTTCCTGTCTCGATCATGTAATGATTAAAACCAGCTTGACATACATCACTCTTGTTACTAACTCTACTGTAACTGACCACCACGCTGTCCTACTAACCGTAAATTTAACGCCACCTAAGCAGAGTCGTCCACAGACAAGGTCTAAATTAAACATACACAAACTCGAACATGATTTATGCAACATCGATTTTTGTCCAGTTTACAATAATGCTGACCCTAATATGTCTCTGTCGTATTTAATTAAAAATGTCCAACAAGCAATATTATGCAACACGAAAGTAACGACAATAAATAAGAAATTTTACAATATCAAACCCTGGATTACTCCTGGTCTTATACGTTGTATAAGACACAGAGATCGACTCCATCAAGCGAACAAGACGGTACCCTGACAACCTAATACTTTTAACTACGTATAAAAGATACAAAAATTTCTGTAACAACCTACTCAAAAAGTTAAAAATTAATTATGACAGAGATGTTTTACAAAGGGCAGGTAATAATAGTAAGCAAATTTGGCGACATGTTAAAAGCATAACTTACTCCTCGAAAAATCATCAATCAAATTCGAGTTTGCTGCATATTAACTCATCACCACTAAATTCAGCTAACCATGTAAATAACTATTTTATAAATGTGGGCAAAAATATTGCCGAGCGTATTCAAAATCAAAATAATAGCCTTGGATGTACGCAACCCCCCCAATTTGTCCGCAACTTGAGTCTCAAATCTTTCGTTATGCTAGACACTGACGAACACGAAGTAGGTCGAATTATTTCTGACCTGAAGGATAGCTGCGCCACTGGCTCGGACAATATTAGCAATAAAATCCTTAAACTTTTTAAACATATTTTAGTAGTACCTCCTCTAACATATATTTTTCGACTTTGCCTTTCTGGAGGGATTTTTCCTCAATGCCTAAAAAAGGCAGTGGTTATTCCTATCTATAAATCCGGAAATAAAGAACTTGTATCCAATTACCGACCGATCTCCCTACTTCCTTCAATATCGAAAATACTCGAAAAAATTATAAATATTAGATTAATTAATTACCTAGAAAACAACCAGTTTCTATCCCCTACACAATATGGTTTTAGAGCTAAATTGTCTACAGCCGACGCGACTCACACTTTGACTGATTATATTTCACAAGAGCTCAGCAAAGGGAACCAAGTCCTGGGCATCTTCCTTGACCTTGCTAAAGCTTTTGACACAATTTCTGTTCCCATTCTGCTAAACAAGTTGGAGTCTCTGGGCATAAGAGGGAAACAACTAAAACTTTTGGCAGACTATTTAAATGAAAGATACCAATGTATCAAAATAGATAACATTACTAGTGAAGATCAAAAATGTTCCGGTTTTGGTATTCCTCAGGGCAGTATTTTAGGCCCTACTTTATTCCTTATTTACATAAATGACCTTTGCAATATGAATATCGAACATGGTAAGATAATATCCTATGCTGATGACACAGCTATTATATTTACGGCCAAAACCAAGAACGACCTATTTGAAAACGCTCAGCAAGGTCTTAATTTCATAAATAATTGGCTTAGTCATAATTTGCTAACATTAAACGCTGATAAGACAAAATATATCCGCTTTTCTATGCGACAGTCATACCACAGCGACGATGACCCACATTTATTTGCACACTATTGTAATAACACATTAGAAAATACGTGTAACTGTCTTATTATACCTAGCACTAGCAACATAAAATATCTCGGCATTAATATAGATAACACACTGTCATTCAAGAAACACATAGAAATTTTAGTGACTAGAGTGCGAAAACTAATATATGTCTTTAAAAAACTGCGCTCTATTGCCGATTCGAAATTAATTATACAAGTATATAAGGCCCTGTGTCAGTCCATCATTCAGTATTGCATCACTTCATGGGGAGGAGCACTAAAAACTGTTATGTTGCCACTTGAAAGAGCACAGAGAGCCGTTCTAAAAGTAGCAACTTTTCGACATTTCCTTTTTCCCACCTTCCTCCTGTATAAACGCTGTAAGGTATTGACTGTCCGTCAGCTTTTTATAGTAAATATAATTTTAAAACAACACGAGCTACTTACTTTTAATACTGACTTAACTAATAAGAGACGAAAAGATATAGTCTGCACATCTGATTCCACCTCAAGATATATGTTCTCAAACCGATTTTTTAATTTCATAGGCCCTTTTTTGTATAATAGATTAAATCGAATTGTAAATATATACCACCTAAATTATTTTAATTGTAAAAAAGCTGTAAGTACCCAATTACAAGATATGTCATACGAACAGACGGAGGACTTATTACTTGTACTAAAATAAATGAGACCAATTGTTGTAACATCTCTTATAATTACCTATTTTTTATAAATGTTAATTTATTAATCTATGTTTTCTAGTTTAACAGTTCTTGTTTTTAGTTATTAAGTATAGTTTTAGTTTCGGAAAGTATTTATTAAAATACTTTTTACTTTCTAGCCTGAAACACAGGTTTCAACCTAGTTCAGGCAAATACTTAACTGTGCTATTTGTTATTATACCTTTATATAAGTTTATTGTACCTTTACTTTCATGAATAAATTATTATTATTATTATTATTATTATTAGCTTTACAGCATGCAAATTAACTAAAGTATAAAATATTTTTCCTTTACTTAAATAAAAAAACATAATTTAATTAATATTACTGTGGAGAAGACGTGTGCGGCCTCGGATACCATGGCCTGTCGTGCAGCAGGAGCGCAGGTCGTATATCCCGCCACGCAAACATCAATGATATAATCCGACGGGCTCTGGTCACCGCTGGCGTGCCAGCTGTGATCGAACCAAATGGTCTGACGCGCAGTGATGGTAAGAGGCAGGACGGTATGTCTTTGTTGCCTTGGAGGATGGGTCGGCCCTTGGTATGGGATGCAACTTACGTCGATACCTTGGCGCCTACCCATCTCCCAAGCACGGCGAATTACGCCTGCGCTGCTACTGCATCCGCTGAGAACCTCAAACAGCGTAAATATCTAGCGGGGATTATGTATTTGAGCCGTTTGGGGTTGAGACTCTAGGGCCGTGGGGCCCAAGTGCGCGCCTATTAAATAAGGAAATTTTCCGACGTCTTATCAGTGCCTCCCGTGATCAGAAGGCTCTTCTTTTCTTTGCACAAAAAATTAGCATTGCCATCTAACGTGACAATGCTGCCAGCCTTCTGGGAACGTTACCTGTTGACATCGATGGGGAGGAATTCTTTGACGCCTAAACGGTTTTGCCCTCCTTATATTTATTTTTTTAATTTTAATTCTGTAAATATCTTGTATAAATGGATGTAACTTATATATTTATATTACAGTTTGTCCAAAATATAACTACTCATTAACTGTGTAGTATGCGTTTTCTAGTAGGACCACTTTCAGTTTAGCCTTGAATGTTTGTAGGTATGTCATTCATTTCTAATAACGAACTCTAATGCTAAAATGTGCCACATAATTTTTGTTTATAAATTTGGTTTATTGTTGTACCTGAGGCTGTATTTATTAGGAGCATACTGAAGATATCGTAAAGTGAAACGATGTTACTACTGTCTATAGATAGATAAAATCCGTTTGCCTCGGAGAGTAGGAATGTAGATGAACGCCGCCGGCGCCCGTCAGTTTTGCTCTTTATCTCTCTTAGATTGTATCGGATTTCCGTTTGTATTTTATCGTGGGACTGTGATAATATTATCAATCTAATAAAAATATCTTGGGACAACTCGCACACGGTCATCTGATCATATACCTACTAAGCAGAGGCTGTACTATGCAACCAAACAACTGATAAACAGGCTTACTTAAATATATTTTTGAGTATATAGATATATACTCGTATATAAATGACACCCAGACACAAAATTAACAATCATGCTCATCACACAAAAGTTTTATCCTGGATGAGTATCGAACCCACGACCTCCGGCTTAACAGTCAGGGTCACTAACCACTAGACCAACAAGGTGAGAACCGAGTCATACTTGCCCAGTATACAATCTATGTATCTAATGGACTGGTCCAAAGATTTGGTACTTATACTGGTAGCTGGTCTCTGCTGAGATTCACCGTCGAAATCAAAATGATTAGAGCAATATTTATTTAGTCGGTTTTGGTGCACAAAGTCGCATGTAGGTATGATTATGTACTGTGATGTGACCGGTTTTCCAACATCTTATATCATAAACATAATGTTCGGACGTTGTACGTGCAAACTTCATGCTTATTGTCAACTTCGTAATATATATTTTATGTTCGTAAACTTGTGTCTACCGATGACTACGGCCATTGCAATACGGTTGAAACGTCGGGTAATAAAACAAAGGTATTGAGCCTTAAAATAACATATTTACACGATTAAGACCCAGACGCAGTAGCTTATAAAATTGTATTCGTGGTATATGTCTTTCGTTCCGACTCGACCTATTCGACAGGCCTGTTGGTTTAGGGGTTAGTGACCCTAAGTGCTAAGCCGAAGGTCGTGGGTTCGATCCCCACCCAGGATAAAACTTTGTGTGATGAGCATGATGGTTTATTCTGTGTCTGGGTGTTATTTATCTATAAAATGTATATATTTAGAAATATATGAGTACGTTTGTCAGTTATCTGTTTTCCATAGTACAAGCTCTGCTTAGTTTGGGATCAGATGGCGTTGTGTGAGTTGTCCCAAGATATTCCCACGGTGATTTGTTCGATTTTGAAGATTTTGAATTATAAATAAAGAAAATAAAACAATTGGAAGGACTTGACGGCAATTGAAAGAACTTGGAGACCTGACAGTATAGACTTAGATGAAAGCAGTGCCGTGATTATAATATTAGATATTTAGTGCCAACGGCAAGAAATAACCCTATTATTGTGTCTAATATTATAAGACATAAATGAAATAAACAATGTATTAATTTTTGGGCAAAAAATAATTTTTATTCACAGATGTAGTTCCCGAGTGCATGAACCAGTAACCAGTAGTGTACCTACGGGTTCCGTAATCGCTTTATTACCTAACTATTTATAATGTGTCGTATCACTTTAACTGTTTTCATGATTTCTCAGAAAGCGAAAAGATAAGAAAGGTGTATCGTCTGTATTTATCTAAAAGACAAAGGTCAGACCATCAGTAGGTATTGCTTAAAATTCGAACCAAAACTGCTTCACACGGTTTATTCTCTTACTAATAGGTACCATATGTGTTATAATCATGGTCTTCCGCCAGAAATCTGATACGACCGGAGACAGATTGGGCACAGGATCGACGGCTTATCGCGCTCTTCGAGGCATATGCGGAGAGGTATGACATTTTAAGAAAATGGTCACCCATCTATAGACTGACGGTGGTAACGTTGCTTAACCTTGCAGATATCTCAATCTGCTCAGTCGCCACTGAGTCAGACCGACTGCTCTCAAACTATGGAAAAAAGACGACAGACCAACACACATGAAAATTTTATCGGGCATCACCAAAGAGCAACTTCTTCTTGATGCCCCCGTTGATAAAATACCACAACAATATATTTTTACCGAGGATACAGTATCCAACTGATGCCAGAAACGAAAGAAAGCTTAGGCACAAACAGGCTTAGGCGCGGTGGGAGTGTATCCGACTGCTACGCAAGAGGTCGTGGGTTCGATCCCCACCCAGGATAAAACTTTGTGTGATGAGCACGATGGTTTATTCTGTGTCTGGGTGTTATTTATCTATAATATGTATGTATTTAGAAATATATAAGTATGTTTATCAGTTGTCTGGTTTCCATAGTACAAGCTTTGCTTAGTTTGGGATCAGATAGCGTTGTGTGAGTTGTCCCAACATATTATTATTATTATTAAACACGGTAAGAATATACACAGACGGGTCCAAAACCGTTAAGTTAACAGGAGCCGGTGTCTTCTCGGATGACCTTAGCATCAGACTGTCAACCTCTTTAGACAAAAGGAACACATTATTCCAGGCAGAATGCATTGGAATCACCACAGCGGCCCAAGCGGTTGCGGCAAGAGATATCAAGGGTCTCAACATAACAATTGTCTCGGATAGCGCCTCCGTACTCCTGGCACTACAAAACCGAACAATCAATTCAGGCCTTGTCATGGATTGTCACATGGCCCTTCAGAACATCACTAAACCCAACACATTGACCCTGCAATGAATAGGATAGGATAGGGGTGACGGATGGCCCCTATACAGAGAAGTCCATGAGCGGCTGTTACCGCTTACCATCAGGTGGGCCGCTGGTTCGTCTGCCACCCCTAGGCAATAAAAAAAAAAAGACGAAGCCTGAAAGAAGACTACAGTTTAGGGACTAACAACCCAAAATAAAGGACTACATTTTTAGTAGATTATTTTAAGATGAATAAGTCCTTATCACTGTTTGTACATATAAAACTTTATCAGCTTACGCATGTTCCAAGTCGCTATATTTTTTCTTTTCAAAATATAGCGACTTGAAACATGCGTAATCATTTTGGTGGCCCGTGTTGCTCTTTGTCTTTTACGCATGTATTTGCGCATGAACTTTACTTACATACACCTAAAGCTTCCTCGCGTATTGTCCTTTAGTAAAAACAGCTTCAAAATCAGTTCGTTACTTTTTGAATTTATAGCGGGCGGTATGTGGACTATATTTTATCATTGGAGTGTGATACCCGTAAATATTAATAATGTAATAAATAAACATACACTGAAATTTATGGTTATGTATACGCCTAAACAAATAAAAGCTGCAAAGTTGTATATTGATGTTAAATATAAATAGTGAGATATTTATTAAAACAAAAATTTAGTAACAGAAAAAAAATCACATAAAAATGGTCTCATAACAGATGTCGATTACGGCGGCCCATCTCATCTGAGACTAGCCAACTACGCAGGAGATATTATAGAGCAAAAGTGTGTGCGCAAACACAAGTTCACTCTCTATTCCCCTATATTGAAGAAGTGAAAGTACACAGTCCTGCATACCCCTATCCTATAGGCGATAGACGAGAGTTTGTGTAACATTATTTGACTAGTTATTTAAGAATTTCTTCATTTGCTAGGTAAATAAATGCAGTTCGAGTTGTGTAAATGTCGGCAAACTACGAGTAACTTGCCATAATTTGCTCTGCGTTTAATGTGTTAAGATAAATACTGGTGACTAATAATGTGTAAAAATTAGAAAACATTTGCCAGCAAAAATTGCCTTAAAAAAGCCTTAAATAAAAGGATAAACTTGGAGGTAGATCAAAGCTATATTTGGCCGCCTTTGTGTGTAACTTGCCACCACCGCGGTGTTGGTTATTCTTCCATGAGAATGTATTGCGAATACTTTATGAGCTTCGTAACGTACCCAAAAAGTTGAATGAAACCAAAAATTCGCTTTATGAAACGTTTATGCAATTAACAAAACATCTCCGTCTAGAGTTGCAAACCTCAGATATACGCGACGTTTCACGCCAACCTTCGAAGAAAGAACAGCCAAACTCCACGATTACGGTTGAATTTACAAATACCCTTACCAAAAGCAATTTTTTGTCGGCGGTAAAGGAGCACAACAAACATCACCCTAACAACAAAGTGAATTCTACACACTTGGGTATGAATGGACCGAAAACGCCTACATATATTGCGGAGCAACTAACAAGCTACTCTAAACGGCTTTTTTATCTGACCCGTAATTTTGCCAAAGCCAACGATTACCGCTTTTGCTGGACCTCCAATGGGCGAATACTGCTAAAGAAAGACACTGACAGCCAGAACATCATTGTAAAATCCGAATCGCAACTGAAACAACTGACTGCCGCGTGACTAGTAATAACTTGTGTTTTTGATTATCGCCCTGTAACTTTCATATTTATTTTAAAATATTATTATTATATAATTCATTTAACCTTTAAGCTTACTATTATATACTATATAATTAACACACTTCACAACATTAAACACGAAATCAGAACACACAAATATCACCTACAAAAAATCAACATAACTACTCAAACAAAACGAACAATAAAAACAAAAAGCTGTCGTTACTTCTCTATTGCCTTATGCCGACCATTTTGCGTTTTCGTTACTTACTTCTATGTCCAATAATATTAATAATTTAATTAAAAACGTCGATATACTATCGGTGTCTGAAAATCATATGTGCTCACCTGAACATACATCATCATACATAAAATCCCCAAAATCATACATAAAAATTCTTAGCCAAAACATAAGATCCATTAACCACAATTACTTAAATTTACTAAGCCTTCTTCACCGTATCCCATTTGACTGCGACCTAATAGTTCTCACAGAATGCTGGTTACAATGTAACAGCAACTCGAACATTCCATCTCTACTCAACTACACATTTTACAGAACTACAAAACACCTAAACCAGAGCGACGGCGTAGTCGTTTATTTACTTTTTATTTATTTATTTATTCACTTTGTGCAGTACAAACTTACAGTAAATATACCAAGTCGTTTGCATGCATAATACAGATTATAATTATACTTAACAACATTTCAAATAATTATAATAATAAATAAATATGTCAAATTACTCTTACTTACAATATAAAATAAAATGTCAAAATTAAAATAAATCATCAACGATGTCATTGTAATATGTAATTTAATTATTGTGTAATTACTATTTAGGAGCCTAGGTAAGACTCTACCAACAGATAACAAAATAAGTCCATTTATAGTAAGTGTAAATGTCATCGTTTATGAATTAATGTCCATAAAATAATATGTAAATAGCACTAAGTTTGTCAAAGAATATGTCTGTATCTGGATTATTGCGTAGGAACGTATTCAAATACAATATTCCTCTAGCCGTTGGACTATTACGAGCTTGAGCTGAGCGCCAGGTTACTGGACAGGCGAACAGTGTATGCTGGCGCCGTCCTACACCACGTAGATAGTTTTGTGGTACATAAAGATGGACACATTCCCGCACGGATGGATTATCCACCTTATTGTTCAGCAACAAGTAGTAATGCAATACATGCATGAACTCCCTCCTAAATTGCAACGTATCGAGACCAACCATCCCCGATACAAACATGGAAGGATACAGGTAAGGATAGTATCCGTAGGCACGTTTATAAATATACCGTGCGAATTTACGCTGGATTTTCTCAACCATGAGCGTATACAATTGTTCTTTTGGATCCCAAACAAGTGCGTTGTACTCCAACTTACTTCGTACATACGCGTTATATAATAGTATGATGGACTGGATGTTATTAAATTGATAAGTGGTTCTTATAATGAATCCTAATGATTTGTTTGCATCTTTACAAACTTGCTTAACATGTTCATGGAAGTTTATTTTGCTATCCATAATTATACCTAGGTCCCGCATAGTGGTGACTCGTTCGAGTGGTTCGCCTGCAAGTTCGTATGACGTCGTTATTGGAGAACGAGATCGTGAAAATGTAATCGTTTTACATTTTGAGACGTTGAGAGCTAGCTTGTTTTGTACACTCCACGATGCAACTGCGTCAATATCAGTCTGTAGAGCGGTACAGTCACTAGTATTGGTAACGGTGAGGAATAACTTTAGGTCGTCAGCGAACATCAGACATTCAGCTCTATCAAGTACCTTAGGCAAGTCATTAATCATTATCAGAAACAACGTAGGACCGAGGGTACTGCCTTGGCTTATTCCTGACCGAGTATAGTATTCTTGGGATCGATAGTTTCCAATGTTGACATATTGTTTGCGATTCCTCAGGTAATCCGCCATAAAAGTTAAAAATTGTTTACAAAATCCCATGGATGATAACTTTCTTAATAGGACATCATTATCCACCAGATCGAAAGCCTTTTTGAAATCAAAATATGCTGCGTCAACTTGACACCCTGTAGTTACTTTTGTGTTTAAGTAGTCCACAAATTTTATATGGTTGGTTAGTGTAGAGCGCGCTGGACGGAACCCATGTTGACTATCATCTAAATTCTTATTAATTTGGCTAAATATATAATTATTTACAATGGATTCAAAGATTTTACCTAGGACAGATAACACCGCAATAGGTCTGTAATTAGTTATATCAGTTGAGGAGCCATTTTTAGGTACCGGCGTCACCCTGGAGGTCTTCCATTTACTAGGATAATTGCCCTGTTGAATTGCCAGGTTATAAACATATAAAAGAGGCTTTTGTAAGGCAGGTAAGCAATCCTTAATAAGAAACGCCGGTATGTAATCAGGGCCACTAGCAGACGATCCTTTGAGCCGTCGGACAGCTCGTTTTATGTCTACAATGTTGATGGATTCCATACTGATTCTAAGTGCCGTGCCATTATCATTTGCTTCACGTTCGGCTGCGTCAGGATCTAGTTGCGGTACATTTTTATGAAAGACTGAGCCAAAATACTGTGCAAACGCATCAACAGCTTCCTGCCCTTGAACTGATGCACCATTGCAGGTGAATGAATTAGCTTGCTGTCTATTTTTCCGCTTGTCTTTCACATATTTCCAGAACAATGTTGGCTCGGAAGATATACCATTTTCTACGTTAAGTATATATTTTTTAAATGCTAGACTAATAAGTGACTTAACTTTACTCCTATAATATTTAAATAATTCTTTATTAAATTCTAAATTATTAATTCTATACATTTTTAAATTGAAATATTTTAATTTAATATAGTGTATTATTTCACCCGTGTACCATGTGGGGTATATATAGTGGTTACTATACGAAACTCTTTTCTGGGGAACGTTATCAGTGATGGCACAGTTTAACTTATTATATAGCATAATCACAGCCTCGTCTGTATCCTCCTGTGCGAACAGGTCTGTCCAATCGATATTTGCAATGTCTGTATACAAACCAAAAAAGTTTGCTTTACGGAAATTCCATCCGGCGGCGAAATTGTGTCCATGTTCTGTGGTACGCGTATCGTGCTTTATAGTGCTTCTTGGTAATTTAAGCAACACTTCCAGAGGAGGGTGGTAAGCATCCATCGGTACTAGTGGGTCGGTATCTGGACTTATGGCGACACTATTCGAGTCAAGATTAGTTATAATTAAATCCAAGATACATCCATATTTATTACAAACGTCATTATGTTGTTGTAGCTTACAGTATTCCAGAAAGTCACTAAATTGATTTCTAACTGAATTACTGCTGGATTTTAAGTTAAAATCACCAACTATGACACACTTATATTCAGAATATGAGGTAATTCCATTCTCTATACAGGTTAGGACTTCTAAGTACTGACTATCACTATAGCTAGGTGGTATATAGGCCACACATATAAAGAATTTGATATTTTTCCAAGTTATTATAGCGAACAATATTTCTTTGTCGTCAGTTAAATTATCTATATCCGTGATTCTTTTAACGATATAACAATCCTTGACTGCTAATAAGACTCCACCCCAACCCACATTGCCGGCTCTATCTTTCCGTAGTACGACATAGTTCGAAGGAAATAGTTCAGCGTCATTTACTGAGGTGGTAAGGAATGTCTCAGTAAGAGCAAAGAAATCACAGTCGCATGTAGTTACATTACTCAGGAATAAATTAGTTTTTGTTCGAAGGCCTCTCACATTTTGGTAATAAATAGCAATTCTTTTTACCTGTGTTTTGTTTCTAGTCTTACGAAAACATTCCCTAGAAATTACAGTTTTAACAGAAGATTTTTTGTTACTTAAATTATTACATACGAAAAAACTTAGACCCTTGGAGGTCTAGCTCTACTAGATGTGGATTGGCAGTACATACATTATAATAATCTATGACCTCTTTAATATCTTTGTATATATTTTTTATACCCTTGCCATTGAGTTTGCCCGTTACATATGAGAACATGTCAAAAGATAGGTTACGATTTGTGTCAATGAAATAGGCATATTTTTCACTCTTAATATCTGAATATAATAAATTATTAAATAATTCGATTTTATAATTATATATTAGAGCCCCACATATATACGTGGGTGCACATATTATTATATTTGTATGTATTATATTTTGTACTGACTTTCTGATAGTTTCAACTAACTTAATATAATCGTATTTACGTTTAAAGTCTTTCGTTCCTATAATGATAATACAATAATCATTTTTGTTAAAGTTATGCAGCTTTTTATTAATGTTATCGAGCATTTGCTCAGCATTACAGTTGGGGTAAACATACCTACAGAAGCTGAATTGACTGCCAAACGTATCCTCTACCAATTTCAGTGGACCAGGGTAGTCGGTATTAGTTAAGATACATAGCCTGTTTCGCACTTGAGTTACGTGGTCCATGTTTATTGAGTTGGTGTTAAGTTCAGAAGAAGAGTAGATAAAATTCTCTTTGGCTTCTAGCGCTCGTTGTAGTTTGCATACTTGTTTATTAAGGTCTAATATTTCAGCTCTGGTTTGTTTTAATTGTTCTTCTAGATTGTCAAGTTCCTGTCGTTGTTTTAGGACAAGCTCATCGAGATGTGCATCCTTTTTGCTTCTTTGCCTAGGGGGCGTGGTGAAAGCGAGTGCGTCAGGATTCTGCATTGAATATCTACCCCCTTGCTTAGTTGTAGATTCGGTCTTCAACGTTGGTGTTTGGGATAGAAATTTCTTTAACATAGTGTTCTCTTTGGTTAATTTTAGAACTTGATTACGAAGATCATTGTTCTCTAGTATGGTAGTCTCAAGCTCATTTTGCGTGCTGAGAAGATCAGACCGGAGATGCAGGATATTCTCTTGCATTTCCTGGATAGAGTTAGAGTCCATTACGGTGTAGTCCATACTTTTGGACAGAGTTTGTTCTGCAGCAATTGTGGAATCGTCCTGCGTGTAGAGAGAGGACAAACAGGTGTCATTATCCTCGCTAATTGTACTCACTGGAGTGGACCAAGGCGTGCTAGCTGGTGACATAGTGGTTGCGATGGCGGTTCTTGATTCCTTAGAGCTGGTTAGTTGCTTCCTTCTCATAGTTACATTTGATGCATCCGGGACAGATGAAGCGTGTCCTTTAGATTTAAGCCCACAGGTTTTACACACACTCTTTGTATTTTTTCCGCCAACCTTTGTCTTACATTGATGGCAAGCGACAGGTGGTGCCATCTTGCTACAATTGTTTTAAGGCTTATATAAAATCTATAAAGGCAGTCAGTAGCGAGTTTACAATCTAGTTCAGCTACTCTCGTATAGGTGTCGCTTATCAGATCTTATAAATTATGCTGATGAAAAATATTTACAGCAGCGGCATCTGGTTGTTGGATTCCACACTTGCTTAATAAGACTATCCGACGGTAGATGGAATCCGTTGCTGTAGATTAGTAAACAATTCTATTTATACCAGATTCTTGATAATTGATTTTTTTTTTTTTCCACATATATAACTGTATAGTTCTGAGTATATTTTTAGTGTCGCTTTATTTCCTTGGTGTTGTAAAAATATATACAAGTGCAGATATTTATTACAGCGCCATCTTGTGTTTAGTTTCCATAATAACTCAGTGTATCAGTTTGCAGTAGATCAATTGTTACCGCTATCTGTCGCTAGATGATTTTCATCGTTATTGCCGTTTGAATAAAAAACGGACTTTTGATGTACTGAATTCTTGATTATGGAATTATTTTACACAATTAAGTATATTTCATAGTGAAAATGACAGAAGTATTTACGTACCAGTTAGTACCATCGATTATTTCTGTCCACTGGTTACTGTACACAGGAATTCACTTTTATTTAGTCTGTTTTGATATAACGAAATAGTCACAGATTGCCACTTAAATTGTTCACGATACACATTGACTTCATTGGAGGAACAGTATTATCACTAGCACTATTCGCAAATGTAATTATTATGTCACTATCTTTGTTAAAACTAATTTTATCAAATATTAACTGCAGAGAGGTAAACAATTGATGTTTGCTTAGCAGCGCCATCTCTCTCTTATGCGCATTCCTCTCTTAAAACTACGTATGCAGAACCCGAATTCAATAATTCAGCCTCGGGTCTGATCATAAAAATCAACAATGACACGGCCATACTGTGTATATATCGCTCACCCTCAATAGACACCATCCACATCTTTCTGTCTGCACTCAATCAGATACTTACTAACCTTGCTAAATTTAAATCGGTTATTGTGACTGGCGATATAAACATTGACATAAAACCCAGTACCAAAGACCCCCGGTCTCATGACTACCTAAACACCTTGGCATTTCACGGATTCTTACCAGCATTTACTGAACCAACGAGAGGACAAAATTGTCTCGATCATATTATGCTACGAACAAAACTAAAGACATTGACCCTTCTATATGACACTACGCTAACCGATCATAGCGCTTCTTTAGTTTCCCTGTACTCCAAACAATTTACAACGACATCTCATAAAGTAAGACATAATATAGACTACAACGCACTCAACATTACTATGGATAATCTTAACTTTTCACCAATCTTTCTTATAACGGATCCAAACCTAGCCACGGATAACCTAATAAATGTTTTAAAATCTGCAATCTCGGAATGTACCAGAGTAACTAAAATACCCGCCGCTAAAAGAACAAAAAAACCTTGGATCACACCTGGCTTACTTCGATGTATACGAAACCGTGACACACTACACAGAAAAACCAAACAGACACCCCACAACACAATTCTACTCACCACCTACAGACGATACAGAAACTTTTGTACAAAATTATTAAAGACAGCAAAACGAAAATTTGACACTCAAGCATTGAATAAGGCTCTACACAATCCTAAAAAGCTTTGGGAAACTATTAAATCGGTCACGAACACTTTAAAATCCAAAAACTCCTCTTCTCAGCTTTTATCTTACTCAACCTCAGCTACACAGTCTTGCACCAAAGTAAACGAATTTTTTGTCAACATTGGGAAGAATCTTGCTGACAGCATTAGCAGTAGACATTCTATTCACAACACACATACCTCCAATTGCACTACATCCTTTGTTCTAGAGGAAACAGATCCTGATGAAATCATTCTTACCATACACTCGCTGAACACTAACTCTGCCACTGGCTGGGACGGTATCTCTCAAACCTTCCTACGGAGATATGCACGAACCCTGGCACCAATACTTTGCCATATCTTTAATCTCTGCTTTCAAACCGCTACTTTCCCCACTTCTTTCAAAATGGCCATCATCCATCCTATCTTCAAGAGTGGCGACGGGAACCAACCAAACAACTACCGCCCTATAGCTGTACTAAGCTCTTTGTCCAAAATTTTCGAACGCCTCATCAATAAAAGACTAGTCAACTATCTTGAGCATTTTAAATTACTAGCCGACCAGCAATATGGTTTTCGCAAGAATAAATCGACTAGTGATGCGGTGCTGGATCTTACCAACTTTATAGTCGATAAATTAACCTCTAAACACAAAGTCTTAACAGTTTTCTTAGATCTCACGAAGGCGTTTGACACTGTACCCGTCCCTACTCTATTACTCAAATTAGAAAACATTGGTGTCAGGGGACTCCAACTAAAACTTTTCGAAAGTTATCTCACTAACCGCACCCAATACGTGACCATAGAAAACCACTACAGTGAGGTATTACCCATCCAGTACGGCGTACCACAGGGCAGTATTCTAGGACCCACTCTTTTTCTAATATTTATCAATCATCTCTGTAAACTTACCCTACCCAACGCCAAAATCGTATCTTTTGCAGACGATACTGCCATCACCTTTTGTGCCAACTCATGGAAAAACCTCCAATCCATTGCACAAGCAGGTTTGAATTCTACCTTACACTGGCTTCACTCCCACGTCCTTACACTCAACACCTCAAAAATAAACTTTATCACCTTTTCACTCTCCTCCACATCCCAACCGAAATCCCCCATAGTTTTAAAGGCCCACTCTTGTAATACACAAATCCACACTAATTGTCAATGTCCATCACTCACTCGCGTACACCAAACTAAATATCTTGGCATAATTCTCGACGAAACACTCACCTACAAACCACACACTAACATTCTTTCTAACAGGATTCGAAAATTAATATATATATTTAAAACTCTAAGAAATGTAGCTAATCCTGTAATAATTCGAAGCGTCTACTTCGCCTTATGCCAATCCATACTCACCTACTGCATTACATCCTGGGGAGGCGCAGGGAAAACAATTTTAAAACCTGTAGAGATTGCTCACAGAGCAGTTTTAAAAATTGCATCTTTTCGGCCTATCCTATACCCAACGACCGATCTCTACAAAGAGTGGAATGTTCTCAATATTAGACAGCAATTTGTCCTACACACACTCCTACTCCAACATCGTAGAACACCACTCCAAGTAATCACCAAAAGGCGAAAAGACAAGGTCTGCACAGTTCCTCCTGCTCGTTTTTCCTTCATAAAAAAATTTTCCTTGTACCTAGCCCCTTCCCTCTATAATAAAGTCAATGCGAAATGCGCTATCTATGAAATGACTTTCCTTCAATGCAAAAGCACCGTCCGCTTGTTTCTTCAAAATATGTGCTATGACGAAACTGAGGCATTCTTGGTCAAATAACTTCACAAGTAGGTATACAACATTACGGCAAACACATCTAACATACACGCACTACACACACAATATCATACATGCACTACACACACAGTTACACACTACACACACTAAAATACACACATAAATAACTAAAAAATATTACATAAGTTTAATATTTAATCCAAACCACGTGCTATTTTAAACCAAATTATTTGTAAGGGACGGGACTGTCTTTCCCTAACACAGGCTATTCAGTAGCCTAGCTGGGAAAACAGTGCTCAACCATATGTTCATTGTAGATTTAATAATAGTACCTAAGTGAAATCTATTTAAGAACTTCATGTAAAATCTTGCAATCTCCTTTTACATAAATAAATATTTATTATTATTATTATTATTATTATACAAAGGCACTAGCAAGTCTATAGGTGTACCAGAATCTCATGAATTGAAATTTAAAAAAAAAAATGTCTCTTCCCGCCGATATTACTCGGTAGGAATTATGGTTTGCACATTCTGTGCATTTGACAGCTTCAACTTTCTTTCCGTTTTAAGTTTTTATTTTTCCAAGTTTTCTTTTTCACAAAGTCTCGATGTCACTTCCAAGTTTATTTTCTTTCTAGTTTTCTTATTTGAATCACATGGTCTCATTGCCGGTTTCAAGCTTATTTTATTTGAAGCTCTCCTCCCCGAATCACAAAGTCTCGTTCTTATTTCAAGTATTTGCAGTCGTAGAGTTGCGGAGCTGTAAAAATAGCGACATTTTAGTTTACCGCCATTTTACAACTCCAAATGAGATTTTTATATGGCAATGTTAACTGTCAGTGGCTCCCACTGCGATTAGAACTTTTGATACTTTTTTGTAAACATTATATTCTTAATACTTCTATTTATCATAGATATACTAACTAGCGGCCTGCCCCGCACGGGTGACTAATCGTCATTTTTTATACTTTGAGTTACATTATTGTAGTTTTCATTGGGATCTCTAATTTTTATGTCAATATCCTATGTTACTCTCTCATAATGTAGCTTTTTAATGGTGAAAGAATTTTTAAAATCGGTTCAGTAGTTTCAGAGCCTATTCAATGAAAACAAAGAATCATATCTTTCCTCTTTTTAATAATAAGTATAGATAAAAATGCGGCAGTATGTCGAGCTGATTTCTAACTGCCAAAAGTCTATAGAGACGGGAAGAAGAAGAAAGTTGGAAAGTTCGTTGTGTTTCAATTTATATTACTCAATGTAGGTAAATCCGAGATTCACGCGGCCATTGACATTGTACAGAATAATTATTTTGTGCGATCAGTGATGATACTTATTTCTATTGAAGCAGAAATTAATAATGAATCGTTATAAAAAATAATTAAATAAAAAAATACAACGTTCAAGACTTGTTCGTCCTAGTAGGTTTAGGACCTACTTACGAGTACCTTAACTTTGTGTTACCATCTCTAAATTATAATTTCCTCTACACCTTTAAATACAGGGAGAATAAGACTTACGAATGTAAATGATGAGCCCGGTGCAGTGACGCTGCGATCTTTCTTGCTGATGCTGTTATGAGCTCGAGTGGTATTATTATCAGAAGCACGACCTGCTTGTGTCTTCTTAAAATACAACTGTGCCACTGTTGCCAGATTTGGGGGATTTCCTGCTGAGGGGGTTTATAATTTTTAGGGGCAAACTAATCTATACATATACTGGGTGGCGCAAAAGTAGTGGCACTAAAGAAAATACTTTTTTTTTTTTATATGATATTTTCTGTCATTCTGTTGTTGAAAATTGTGTAGTGAACAAATGTAAAATACACTGAAAATAAACATGGACCGTTTTACTCCCCAAGAACGTGGAATAATTGTGTCAATGTTCTTACGGAATAATTCATCAGTGATAAGAACACAACGTGAATTTCGTCGACGATTTCCCCACCGTCCGGCACCGATTGGTCGCACAATTCGACGCTTTGCCACACGCCTTGAAGCAACTGGCTCAACATTGGATAGACCTAAGTCTGGGAGACCAAGAACAGGCCGTTCAGCTGAAAATATCGATGCTGTGCGCGAAGATGTGGAAGAGTGTCCAGAAACATCAACGAGTCGACGTGCCACGCAATTGGGCATTTCCAGATGGACCCTGCAGCGTATTTTGGTGAAAGACTTAAAGATGTTCCTGTATAAAACTCAAATGACTCATCAGCTACTGCCTGCTGACCACCGAGCTCGTCTAGATTACTGCCAGCGCGTCATAAACCTCAACCTTGAAGAGGATGATTTTCCTTCAAAATTGGTTATGAGTGACGAAGCGCATTTCCATCTCTCAAGGCATGTCAATAAGCAGAATACTCGGTTCTGGGGCACTGATAATCCGCGCATTATTCAAGAAACACCTCTACACCCACTAAAAGTTACTGTATGGTGTGGCATCTGTGTTGACAGAGTGATCGGACCCTATTTTTTCGAAGACGCTGGAGGCAATGCGATAACTGTCACTGGAGAACGCTACAGAACCATGTTACGTGAGTTTTTGATACCCAGTTTGGACGAATTGGGGCTGGAGCACATCTGGTTTCAACAAGACGGCGCTACGGCACACACAGCGCGCGACACTATGGACTTAGTGAGGGACGCTTTTCCAGGCCGAGTTATCTCTCGTTTTGGCGATTTGCCTTGGCCTGCAAGATCACCCGATCTGACCAGTCCAGACTTCTTTCTTTGGGGTTTTTTGAAATCTCGGGTGTATGTGAACAAGCCACAGACTCTCGCAGCTCTAAAAGAAAACATTCGTCAAGAAATAACGAACATATCGCAGGAAGTGTTACGGCAAGTTATGCAAAATGTCATAAATAGGGCTCAAATGTGTATCAACTCTGGAGGTCACCATTTAAAAGACATCATCTTTAAATCCTAATGGTACGAAATTTAATGGCACAAATATACATTTAAAAAAATCTAAATCTAGTTTTCTAATTTAGAAAAAATGTTATAGCTGAACCAAATAGGGTCTTTACTTTTGCGCCACCCAGTATAATCAATTGCCCTGACTGACTGACTGACTGATTCATTCATAACGCAGAGCCAAGCTGCTAGGGTTACAAACCTAAATATGTTTCAGCGTTTTCGGAAAATCAACCCTTATTGGTTGATTTTCCAAAAACGCTGAAACACGTGTTTCTTTATTTTAAGAGGGAAAAACTAGGAGTTGCGAGTTTGTGTGAAACTCCTTCGCCAGATAGTAGATATGAAACTCCGTCAGTTTTAAAGTTAGGTCTGTGAAATTTCGCACTTGGATATTTTATACAAAATAAAGAAACAAGTGTGTCCGCGTGTTTTGAAAATCATCCCTTAAATAGGCTAAAATAGGGGTTGCAAGTTTGTATACAAGTCTGTCAGTATTGAAGTTACATCTATAAAATTTCGTATTTGGCTTTTTAGTTTAAAATAAAGAAAAACGTGCGTCAGTGTTTTGATCGAAAGTGAAAATCAACCCTTAAAGGGGAAAAATCATCCACGCGGGCGAATCCGCAGGCGGCAGCTAGTAGTACAATATTTTCGCTTAGAATCCATTAATTGCAATTCACATAGTCATCTGGCAACACCGAACTGAGCATAATACGAGACACATGTATTATGTGAAAGGCGCTTTGTTAGTTACCCAATTATGATTCTGAGAATCTAGTTACTTACGAATGTAGATAGCAATGAATTTACCTTATTTGCTTAGCACAATTACCTTGCAAACAAGGTTTATAGGTATAACCAAATAGTCTGAGTACTTATTTAAATAGTTGATCTAAAGCCACATAGACTGCCTCTGTGGCGCGGTGGGAGTGTGTCCAACTGCTACGCAAGAGGTCGTGGGTTCGATTCCCACACGGGACACCACTTTGTGTGATGCACAAGTTGTTGTTCCGAGTCTGGGTGTACTTTATGTCCGTGACTTGTATGTTTGTAAAGTCCCCTGCGACACAGGGCTTGTACACTACTGCGGGAGTCGTCGTTTTTAAATAAAACAATTAAAATGAAAAAAATGTCACGAAGCTATTTTGGTCATGGACGATATAATCTTAGGAACTACTGGTTCCAATTAAAAAAAAACATTGTGTTGGATAGCCCATTTATCGAGGCAGGCTATAGGCTATATAACATCACGCTATAAGCAATAGGAACGGAGCATCAATGAAAAATGTTGCAAAAACGGGGAAAATTGACGCAGACAAAGTTGCGCGTGTCAGCTAGTAACTACATAAATGTTTCGTGGGCTCAATTTTCTCACCAAACGAAATTTTGAGTAATCTATAAAATACTAGCTGACCCGCGCAACTTCGTCTGGGTAAATTTTCCCCATATTTGCAACATTTTTCCTTGCTGCTCCGCTCCCATTAGTTGTAGCGCGATGTTTTATAGCCTATAGCATTCCTCGTTAAATGGGCTATCTAAAAGTAATTAGTGAATATTTTTTTTCAATTAGGACCCGTAGTTTCTGAGATTATCGCGTTCAAACAAACAAACTCTTCTCTCTCTTCTAATATTATAGTATAGTTATAAATGTTAGGGGTGGACAACCCTTATCACTTAGAGGCATGAATAATAGATAGTAATTTTCCCTTTTTTCTTTTTTCTTCCTTTTTTTTATAATATTTTTCATTGCTGCTCCGCTCCTATTGGTCGTAGCGTGATGTTATAACCTATAGTCTTCTTCGGTAAATGGGCTATCCAACAACAAAATATTTTTTCAATGCGGCCCAGTAGTTCCTGAGATTATCGCGTTCAAACAAACAAACAAACTCTTAGGGGGATGAAAAATAGATGTTGTCCGATTCTCAGACCTACCCAATATGCACACAAAATTTCATCAAAATCGGTCAAGCCGTTTCGGAGGAGTATGGCAACGAAAACTGTGACACGAGAATTTTATATATTAGATATTAACTCCGAATCCTAATGTTTAAGTAAGACTGCCTCTGTGGCGCGGTGGTAGTGTGTCCGACTGCTACGCTGCTGCACTTTCTGGATGCACAAATTGTTGTTCTTGGTCTGGGTGTACTTTGTGACCGTGACTTGTATGTGTGTTAAATCCCCCGTGACACAGGGCTAGACACCCAACTGCGGGTGTCGTCTTTAAGAAAAAAAATGTATGTTTGTAGTCCACCGTTACACAAGTCATTTATGTACCTGCTGCTAGTCAGAACATAAATTATTATCTAAGCACAGTATAGGGAAGATCATGAGGCCTTGAATCCAAGATTCTTGACTTTTAACATTCACAATGGGAAAATGCACGAGCGTAGCCACCGCTGTATCAACCGTATCAACGACAGGGCTAATCAATACAGGCCGCCAGACGATAGTTCCCTCCGACAGTTTTTCTAGAGGTAACTACAAATTAGAGGGCGTCCACAAATTACGTGAGATAATTTTGGCGGATGGACCACCAAAACCTCCTTTCCCTGCCACTGGTAAGATATCTTGAGATTTGGCTTGACCCTCTCCCCCCTCTCCAATCTCACGTAGATTTCACATTATATCGAAATCGCTTAAAATAATGTTTTTACTAAATTTAATCCAGTTTTAGATGGTTTCTTGCGAATAAAAAATTACGTGACATTTACTAAGACCACGTGAAATTTGGTGCGATACGGCTCGAGCCTCTGACTCCTAAATACCTCACGTAATTAATGAACACCCGTATAGTCCTTTAGCAGTTTGGGCTCATGGTTATTGATAGTACAGGTTCCCTAGAACATATTTTAAAATGATACATATCAAGCTGGAATTGCCATAGTAGCTTCGTTTTGACGAGACGCCCAACTCTATGTATACAACAACTTTATATAGTGGTACGTTAGTGGAAAAAAAAAGATGTTAAATATGACAAACTTAACTTTGCCGTTGGAAAACTGTTATCTTAATACATCAACATAGGCCGCGATTAATTTACCATATTTCATTTTTTTTTTGTATACATAAGGCAAGCTACACCACAGGGTTAATGCCATCAAGTAGAGATACATAAAGTCAATTTATAATGCACTTATTTCTACTTTATTCATTAAAATTTATAGTGTTTTCCAAACTTCTGTCCTATATCCAGGTGTTGCGGCCTCTAGCGTCCATGGTGATAGCTTCTGCCGTCGCGAGCCACTGGAAATAGAAACAACAACTGAATACTGAACTTTAAAAAAACTATTCTTATACTTCTATACTAATACTACAAATAAAGAGGGAAGATTTGTATTTTTCGACTGCCTCTGTGGCGCGGTGGGAGTGTATCCGACTGATACGCAAGATGCCGTGGGTTCGATCCCCACCCAGGATAAAATTGTGACGAGCACGATGGTTTATTCTGTGTCTGGATGTTTTTTATCTAAAATATGTATGTATTTAGAAAATATATATAAGTAGGTATGTTTATCAGTTGTCTGGTTTCCATAGTACAAGCACTGCTTAATTTGGGAACAGATAGCGTTGTGTGAATTGTCCCAAGATATTATTATATTATCATTATTATTTTTGTATGTAGGTTTAAAGATGTTTATTAATCAAAGAACATTACAGTCCACTTATTGAGCATGCATGAATAATATAAAACTAACTAAGTAAAATTAAAAATGTGTAAATGTTACGAATTAACTTAAAAACTATTGGATCGATTTTAAAAATTCTTTCACCGTTGGGAAGCTACACTAACCCCGGGTAACTTAAGTTACTTTTTATCCCTGTATTTCTACGGGGACGGGAATTATGCGAGTAAAACCGAGGCTTACGCTAGTTATAGATAACCTACTACTGATACGATAAGCTATAGTATTGGGTTCATTTCCGATATGGGACACCACTTTGTGTGATCCCCAAATAGTTGTTTCGAATCTGGGTGTACTTCGTGTACCATTTGTATGTATGTAAAGTCCCCCGCGACACAGGGTTTGAAGACTAGCGACAGTTGCTTTGTTTGAACGCGATAATCTCAGGAACTACTAGTCCGAATTGAAAAAATATTTTACTGTTGGATAGCCCATTTATCGAGGAAGACTATAGGCTATATAACATCACGCTACGATCAATAGGAGCGGAGCAGCAATGAAAAATGTTGCAAAAACGGGGAAATAAATTATATAAATATGCTCTGGTACTTACGATGTCCATTAGGTCTGTGTCCAAAACCTATAAAAAAATCAGAATTAAAACTTTAGAAACTGATGATGATTTTCTAATCGATCTCGGTCAAGGCGTTAATCTCATTAGAGCCTTGGCAACTATGCAGGAGATAGAGCACAAGCGTATGAGCAGACACAAACCCATTCTCTATTCCCTTACTCCGACACGACCAGGGAGAGATTGGGCGCAGGATCGACGGCACGCACACACTGAGGCACGGAGGGGTGTAATATTTTTTGACAACGGTCACCCATCTATGGACCGATAGTGGTAATGTTGTGTAACCTTAGCCTCGTAGAAAACTTAACATATGAAAAAGTTGAATGTCAAAAGAGTTACCCACCATTTGTTAAATAACTTTATGTAGTGACATGTTGAAAATATGTTTATTATCTTCTACGAGTATGACTTTCATCAAAACGGACTTCAAAAAAATAATGGTTGTCTGTAGAGTCGGTTTACGGACGATAATTTTACGTGAGATAACATTGATGACATTGTAATAAACAACCATGCCTGTGACAGTTTCGTTTTCGTTTCGTCCCAATTGTATGGAACTAAAGCTATCAGCTTTAGTTCCATACAAAGCGTAACGTGACAGTATTTCGTGCATTCAGCCAGGTCATCGATTTTTAAATCACGTTAAAAAGGCAAAACATTCTAAAGTTATAGCAAAATTTCGACTGCCCAATTGTTACACACTAAGTATGTGACCTGTGGCCTACACTGTGTCCAGAGTCTTAACTAGACTTGAGTTTAAGGCAGGACATTAGTCATTTAATGTAGGACAAAATAATCTAAAAAATATATTTTAACATGAAGGAAGTCACATGGCAAGAAATAGGGCAGCGGCGAAGGTTAATTGATAACAAATCTTGTCAATTTGCCACATTTTGGCGAATTTAGGTACTAAATCGTGAATACCTGAAACAACTACGTTAGGTATTTTTACTGCCTCGGTGGCGCCGTGACAATGGGTGCGGTTGCTGTATAAGAGGTTGTGGGTTCAAGTCCCACACTGTTATTTCCCAGTTGGGAGTACATCGTACGTCGTCGTATAACCTAAAGAACTGGAAAGATTTTCACTATTCACTTCACCTTGACAACCCAAGTGTTAGAGACTTTCATTTTTTTTGTTATAATGGCAACATCTACCCTGGCAGCTGGTGAATCACCAAAAATAGGCAGCTTCACAGTCTGTATGGAAGGTATGATTGACATTGTATAGTATTAGTAAAGTCTATAATTTTAAAATGTTGGTGAAGAGAAAACGAAAATTTTAACATACAGACCCAAACTTTTATTTAACTTTTTTTGACTACTCTGTGGCGCGGTGGGAGTATGTCCGACTGCTACGCAAGAGGTCGTGAGTTCGATTCCCACACGGGACACCACTTTGTGTGATCCACAAATTGTTGTTCCGAGTCTGGGTGTACTTTGTGTCCGTGGCGTATGTTTGTAAAGTCCCCCGCGACACAGGGCTAGTAGCTTAATGTGGTAGTCGTCTTTAAAAAAAATTAACCCTGTTAGGTACTTATGTACCTTGAGCACCTGTCGACTACGTAAAGCCTACAATTGACTCCAGAAATACAGAATCTGCGCGTTAATGACTCACATATAGCATAGATTTTTTAGAATTTTAAAAGCTACGGGTATTAATCGCGTAAATATTTTATTTTAAGGCTAAATACCTTTGTTTAAGATCGCGATTAAGACCCGTAACTTATAAAATTCTATAATGTGTACAAATCGCGAAAGTTTACGAACATATATAGATTTTTTAGTCCGTTATTTCTGTCTTTCACTCATGCATCAAGTACCTACCTAGTTAATTTATTCATTACCAACATGACATTTTGCCCATGTTTAATTTACGGGCTGAAAAATAATAATCGCCTTTATTCATCCCGATCATTTCCACGAACACGAAGTTGCTTTCCGCAACTTCGGCTGAATAATAAATTACGACGCTTGTCGCTAGATGGCGCTGTACCATAATTGTAAATCGCGCTATGGTTTGGTTACTTATTGGCGTACAAGTTGTCGCGCAAGTACGGTTTATACAAAAAGGGTGTTTGTCGCTTAGATGGCACGTGCGCTGTAATGGCGCGCGGGGTGTGGTTATCAAGACATACCCAACACGTAATTTTTAAGCTAGAGAGGCACCTACAAGTACCGGCGCCTCTTTTGCAGAATTCCATATACTCTTTCTTAACTCAATTAATCGTTTAAAAAAATGTTGAAAGACCATTATCTCTCTGAGTAAACTTTAAATATTTATTAATTACCTATCTTTTCTTTTCTTTTCGTTGTAATTCTTGATAACTATAAATTAATATCACGCTGTACACTACCCCTACCTAATTCGTGTATTAATGTCTCTGTCCATCCAAAGGTTGACTGGAAGAGATCGCTCTTAGCGATAAGGCCGGCCATTGTACATATAAATTAAACAATGTATACTTTGTTTTTTTATATTGGTGTTAAATAAAGTACAAATTATTATTATTATTAATCCGTGACGCACTTTTTAGTATGAAAATAGATTGTATACAAACGTTCTGGCATAAAATGTCATGTTCAAACGATATATTCACGTACCTACGCACCGTACCGTACTTGCAGTTTGCAAAGTTTTATCCTTCGCTAGACGAGCCATGCGGTAGTTTGCTTTTCTAGGCACTCACCCGGTTTGCTTATTTTAATAAATGCAATAATATTCGTATATTAATAATCAGCGAATCTGAATTACCTACGATAAAAATGTCGTTTTCGCATTTCAAAAAGGTATAACATGATTAAGACTGTAAATTCTAAAAGAGTTAGTTAGCAACCATTATTTTTTCAATTTTTAATACTTGACAATAGCTGTGATAAAAGTTAGTTGTTACATCCTACAATTATTTAAAATATAAAATGGAAACAAGATCCCTAACATAATTATATAATTTCATGCAATCGAAGGCATTAATGAATCTCGATGAACTTAGTAAAGTGCCTCCGACTGCATGAAATTAAATACTGATGTAGGGGATCTTGTTTCCATCTTTTTTGTGCAGGCGGGTTTTTTTATTTGTATAATTATTTTTTTATTACCTATATTATCTAAAACGATACTTACACACCATTTTCAAATGGGAGAGGCATTTATATACACACTGTATAATTTACTTACCACCGGGTTTGCCACCATCTGAAACAGAGACAATATTGTAAGTGACTGGAGCAACCTTGAGAACGAAAGCTCGTCTCAGACTCTCATTTCGATAGTTTTTCTAAATTAATATAAGCGTTACAACTGTTTGTAGTTAGTTACCTTACACTTAGTATTAAGTGTCTAAATTGGTTTCAGAAAATTATATAATTTTATTGTCTACGGGTCTTAATCGTGTGAAAATTAAGGAATCCGTACCGGCGCCTGGTGCCCTCAATTTTGCCTAGGCGTGGATCCAGAACTTTGTTCCGGGGGGGGAGGGGGGGGTGCAAATACCTGCCAAAAAACTCCAACCCAGTGTCACAATTCCCAAATTCCCCAAATAAAAAGGTTAATTAGTCAAGCCTGGGGGGGAGGCAAATGTGCCCCCTTGTATCCTGATTTTGGCGCACTTCACTTTTGCCGCTCTGTGCATTTGGCCGGCTTGCCTTGCCCATTGATCAGGCCCTGACCGTTATTGCAATACGGTCGAAACATCGGGGAATAAATCAAAGAAATCAAAAGTATTGGCATAAGTAACTGGTATGTATGACTTATAATAAATGTACTTACGTGGTGGCGGTGGAGGGGGAGGCCTGTGATGAATGCCATCTATAAAACAATCACATAATAAAGCGGTGGACACCAAGTTGCTAGTAGTCCTAAAATGTACATACAGGATGATTTAATACACTTACTAATAACCTCCCGCTCGTGGCTTCTTTACAAAACACTAAATAACTTTGAAATATCAATTTTGGAAAACATTTCATAAAATAACCCTTAATCACCTACCACTTGTTTTTGAATTACGACCTTCACCACCTACAGACTACTTAATAATAATGTGAGGTGAGTGGTTGTGTGACAAAAGTAGGTGGTAGGTGGTGAAGGGTTCATTTGTATTTTTTTACTCAAAAATTATATTACGAAGTTATTTCTGTAGTGCGTCAGGGATGTTTGCCTAATATAAAACTGATGGCTTTGCGGCCATAATTCGTAAAAAACCCGTGTCCCTGATACACAGAATACGGACCAGTCACAATAGCATACTGTTGACCTCAGCGAATCGGAACACTTCGCCGATTTGGAAGTGTTTTGTGCAGAGGGTAATCACTGAAGTTAATACGCTTCAGTGATTTCTCTACTAACGTTTTTATCTTTTATTTATCTTTTATTTTTGTGTGTAAACTATGGATATATGTCCGAAATAAAGTTTTTTTTCTTATATAATATAAAGAAGCCAAGAGCGTGAGGTTGTTTTTTTTTATATTTATTTATGTCAAAAATATTATCAAAAGTAAGTACATAAGGGATTTTTACTTACGTGGAGGCGGTGGAGGTCTGATATCTGTAAAAAATAAAATAAAAACACTAAATAGGTATTTAGGTACAACAGGCCTATAGGTAAGTATCCACTAACCCCCTTAAATATCCTTTAGAGGGGAGATCGGGATGTCTGCGAGATTACGCAATATTACCAGATATCACTGGCGGTCCATAGATGGGTGACCGTTTTCGAAAAATGTCAAACCTGTCCGTGTTTCGGAGAGCACGTTACGGCACGTTACGAGTATATCTCTATCTTTCGGTCATAGAGGTTATTTGTAATTCCTTCTCAGAAACGAGATATTTTTTTTTTAATTTATTTATTCGGATAACCAACAAGGTTTGGACAAGGACAACATTTCTTAATGCTAGAACTTATATCAAGTTTTAGATGCTACATTACTTACAGGTTGCAGGTTATAACCGGCATGCTCATAATTGTTAGAAACTCAATCAGTTACAATGCTATATTATTTACAATGTGATTGTAACTATTACAATAATTATTGTTAAAAATAGTGTAGTTAGAACTGATTTAAATTTATTTTTTTGAAAAGATTTGCGCTGCCTAGTGTATCGTTGTACGCCCTCTTTTTTAATCGTTTTTTTAAATAAATTTTGTCATTTATGTATTTATATTTAAACTAGATGTCCCGGCGAACTTTGTCCCACTTCGTATTTTTTTTTTCGTAAATCGTGTTCAATTGTATTTTCAAACCATTCACTCAAATTTACACATCAAATTTCATTCAGATCCGTCGTGAACTGTTTATGAGGAGTTAAGCCCCAAGCACATGTACTAAAGCACTTATTATGGGGGCTCAAACCTTCCCCAAAATCTTTCACTATTCACCCATTCGATTCGTGAAAGTAGTGCAACAACGGCCCTATCTGGTTCAACCCCCCCCCCCCCCCCCACCTCCCTCACACCCTTAAACGACAATCCTGGATCCGCCACTATTACCTATGCCTTATACTTATAGCTGGTTTGCCCGCGTATTTCGTATAAAAAATCTTGGAAACGGGGTGTAGGTGCTTACCTACTCGTCTTAGGTTGCAAAAGTTGATCTCAATCTGTACACAACTTTTTGAAGCGTATTACAAATTTACAATTATACAAGGTTATTTTTGGTATAGTGCAAAACTCAGACACCCCAACAAGATTTTAACTTCGAGAAAATAAAAAGAATATATTAAAAAAATGCAGAATTATAAGCCATTCAAGTTGTCTTGTGTTCTTCGCGCTATCGTACTCATTGCGTTCCATAGTATGTAATCAATAGTTATTATTTTGAAAAACAAGTGATGATCACATTTGACATCACGTTGTGAACAGGATTTGGACTATTAAAATGATTAACAAATTAATTAATAATTGACTAATTAATTAATTGAAAAATATAACAGGGTCCAAAAACTACCTCATTGGATTGTAGGTACTAATGATTCTGAGCAAATTACATTCAGGTTTGCACTATGCCAAGAATAATGTTGTAGGTATAGATAGCGGATAATCCTTCTATACATAAAAATACCACATATAATTATATCCGTACCTTTATGAGCCACAGCCATAGCAATGGCGAACAGCATTACCAAGAACATCTGCAAAAAAAATTAATAGAACATTTAAAGTCTACTTCTTAAAACAGGCTACCTATTAGCCTAGCTAGGAGAACAGCGCTTCATCCACTTGAGATGTCATTTATAATATATAAGTACCCACTATATAAATTGTAAGTGATGACTGTTACATATTCTGCAATCTGCCTTTTACTATTTTAGAGCGGCGGTAATGGCTAAGGCATCGGTCTCGCAATCGTGAGGTCGCGGGTTCGAATCCTACCCAGTATACTACCGACGTTTTGAGCTTAGCTGGAGGGGTTAACAGGATTGCTAGTAATGTGGGACCAAAATCCCACATTGCTAGTTATCTTTATTTCAAAAAAAAAAAACTATTAGTGTTAAAAAGTAGGGAATCCTGTGTACACCCATATCAAATGTTACTTACGTTTAACATATACCAGTTCCAGGATAAATAACACCAGTCAAGTGTGAATGAAAGCATTGAAGGAGTGGTAATCTAATGGCTAAGACATCGGACACGCAACGTTTTACGTACGTAGGTAATACCGACGCGACGTGAACCCACTTCTTTTTATTATTTTTTTTTCGGCCGTGTACCAACTCGCCGTCTTCACCGATAGGCCGCCGGACCTTGTTATATCTTCGGCAACCCACCCAGCGGCAAAGCCCCATCGGGTATTCCTGCTTCTGCGGTGTCCTGGGTACACACAGAACCCCGCCATCGCGAAAGGCCGCGAGCGTGGAAAACTTACCCGTCCATCACGCCCACAGCCCCACCAAGCGATGTAACGCACGACGTCGCTCGGTTCGCCGGCGATGGGGCAGACTAGCCCCGCCACCTCCCCCCACGAGATAAAGACCTTGCTGGAGGGTGCGACCGCGTCCAGGACACATCCGGTCACTGACGACAGGGGCGAGGAGCGAGCACGGCTAAGGGATTCCGCTAGGTGGAGGTGGTGGAGAGGCTTGAGAAGGCGCCTCGTCTTCACCCTTGTCTATCCGCACCGGAGCCTCGGTGCGAGGAGTTCGGCCCGTCCCCGCGGGTAGCTTTGGACCTTGGGAGGCTTACAGCCCGTCCTCCCCATCATGTGGTTGGCGGGCAGACTGCCCGCCGCGCACACTGGGCAGTAGGGAGCGGCAGAACACGCCGCTGCCGTGCCCCGGTTGACCGCAGCGGAAACAAAGTCCGCTGCAGTCACGTGAACCCACTCCTAACACAAGCCATTAAGCTGTACCTATGTTCCACAAACCCACATATTTTATAAAAGAAAAAAAATTGGTTTAATGGCGAGAAGGAAGGCGAGTACAATTGACTCTCAACACTGGTCAAGTGTGAGTCGCTGCACGATTATAACCGTCAATTTAGTTCAAATTACCTTACGTCCATCTGATCCTAAACTATATTAAAGCCGAAATGTATGTGATGTTTAATAACAAAGTTGCTAGGCAACCATTGACAAAAGTATTAATGATGAATGGTTGCCATAGCAACTTACACCCAGATGCAAATTAAACTCATCACACGACGGTTTATCCTGGGTGAGAATCGAACACACAACTCAACATCTGCCATAAGTTCTGTTTACTTTACCCTTTTTAGAGTTCCGTAGCCCAAGTAGCAAAACGGAACCCTTACCGCCTTATTCCAAAAGCTGGACTAAACCTGGTTTGACGAAAATCCTAGTTTAAACCATGGATCTACGAAAATCTTTATTACAAAACGAGGTTCATCGCTTAATCGATGATCTTCTTTGGTCTATAGATTAGTCTTTCGATCACCCTAGTTTAACTATGGTAATAACCTTAAAATGTCAAAAACTTGACAATTTGAAAGTTAGTCCATTTACAATTTTGCGTATTTTAGTTTCAATTATTAATGACGAATAATGCGTGTTTAGTGACTTTAAATTATTAACTAACTAAATATGGTGTGGCAACAAAATAAACGCAAAAATCGAGTGAAATGCGATGTGTGACCAAAGATTTAATAATACATGCTTATTATTGTTTTTTAAAACATTTATCACAGCTTGGAATTGAGAGAAAAGATTTAATATACAGAACTCAGAGATGTCCTAAAATTAAAGTAGTCTGTGCAATGTTTGGGTCAACCAGACTCGACGTTAAGTGTACCTACGCAGTGTGGAAAGTTGAAGATCAACACAGATTATTTTTGTTCGACAATAGTATCATTAACTAGTGCTCTATGTAAAACAATCTGATGCATTCCACTTATAATATGTCACATTATTTATATTGAAGTTGGAAAATTACATTTGGAATGTCTGATAGGTGGTCTGGAGTAGTGCGGCAAAAACCAATGTTGAATTTACTCAAAATGCACAAAACAAAGTAATAGAAACATCATTATGACAAAATTTCTTACCTAAAATTACTACTGAACTATACATATAGTGGAACTAAATAAACATTGATCAATTTAAAATTTAGTTGGTAAAGTGTAACCATGGGTATACCTATCACTAGAAACAGATGTAAACTTAGGTTATAGGTAGGTACCAAGAACTGAATATTATGTTTATAAGAGCTCAGCTAGTTAATACATTGCTACAATGTTCCTATAAACATAGTTTAAACACTAAACAGAGAGTACAGATTAGTTACAGGTTATTGAAATTGTGATGTAATAACTATTATGCACTACTAGTTTAGATAATTATATTTAAGATTCTCTGATAGATGAACTATGTTCTTAGGGAGAATAAATGGTATCTAATAAATAATAATTCTATGTATAATGTACCTAAAACTTACTAGTGAACTATATAGTGGATCTAAATAAACATTGATCAATTATTGATTGATTACTGTTTATATATTTATACCTACATAAAATGCCTAATTAAAAATACACATACCCTAATAGTAGTGAACTATAAGGTGGATCTAAATATAGAATTATCAATTTTATTACTTATATAAATATATTATTGATCACTGTTTATATATTATACAAAAAATGTAATTTAAATTGTATGTTAAAAATGTTTGTAAAATAAATATCTATACTAATATTATAAAGCTGAAAAGTTTGTTTGAACGCGGTAATTCTTTTGAACTTTTTACTGTTGGATAGCCCATTTGTCGAGGAAGGCTATAGGCTATATAATATCACACTACAACCAATAGGAATGGAGCAGCATTGAGAGATGTTGCAAAAACAGGGAAGATTTATGCAGACTAAGTTGTGCGGGAAAGCTAGTCATCTAAATAGAAATACGGGATATCAACTCAATATTCCTTTTCAAACATAGTTTGAACAGGGAATACAGAATGGTTACAGGTTATTGAAATTGTTAACATCCATTTTGTTGTCAAATGGAATAACTATTAAGTGCTACCTAACAGTTTAGATAATTATATTTATGATTCTTATGAAAATGAACTCTGTTCTTAGGGAGAATAAATGGTATCTAATAAATAATGATTCTATGTAGTTATTTGAGAATTTCATTTCATAGCAAGCTCACTGATATTAAATAATAAATATATTCATAAAATTTGTTTCAATTGCTTGTTGTGCTTCAGCCGAAGCTTCAGTACCTATGTTGAATCTAGGCATACTTTCCCCCAATACATTCAGAACAACGAGTGCAACAAAGAAAACAGTAAGTATATCAAAAATGGATTATCTTATTGAGTAAGTATCCTTCTATGCTAAGACCTGTTCCAATGAAACTAGCTTTGTAATAAAAACTCGCATCCACGTTCCTCTAAGTGTTTGGGCGCTATAGTTACTCAGATTAAACTTATAACATCCCTAATAATGTCTGACTTCATTAAATTTAGGTTATCATCATTTGTTTAGGATTTTTTTTGTTAGAATTACATATAAAATTATAATTATTATTATGTTTTTATGTTATGTAATTACAAAAACAAAATGTTTTTGTTATGTTATGTTTAAATTATTGAATTACATAACAAAATTTTGCCCTATAATCCTACAAACAAACAATAATTTAGTTGGCGGAGGGCTTCCAGCTGAATGGTTGTTTTTAGGGATGTGAAAAAATCAGGGTAGTAGCATAATTATTCCATTGAAAATGACCTACTTATATAACGTTGTTAGTAGTACGAAATAAAAACAACAGAAAACCTATACCGTATTGTTTTGATGTTACGGAACCCTACATTGTGCGGCCCGACATGCACTTCTTAAATCTATTTTGATGATTTGAAGGCTATTTCAAATAAATTAAGAAAATAAAACATTATTATGTAATTTACCCTTTTAAGGCAAGCATGTCCTTGTATAGCATTTTTTTAAGTGGCTTTCCGTAAATGTCATAACGATAAAGAACCGAAAAACAAATAAACTTACCAAAATAGACTTCATTTTATTTAATATTCCAATAGATTGTTGAATTCCGAAACCAAATGTGAATTTTGGAGTTCTATCAATTGCCTTTTATACCCAAACAATGCTTAGTAAACATGAATAGTGAAACTGACGGATGTACCGAGTAAGGGATGCTACACACATATGTGGGGCGGCAGATTGGGTTCGGCAGCATTTGCCGTACCGAAATTGCCTACACGAAGCAACTACAGTCAAACCTGGATAAGTGAGAACTTAAGGGACCGTGATCTCTTTTTCACGTATAGAAATTTCTCACTAAATCGAGTTTCTAGCTTATGGAGGTACAGGAGAGCTCTGTCTCTTTTTTAGAAGTCTATAAAAATACAGCAAAGATGTACGTATAAGTATTTTAAATTAGACAAATAAATCAGTAGGTATGCACACTTCAGTTAAATGAGAATAGTTTAAACTAAAACTAACCTTTCGCTATTTGTACACGTTATGAAAACTTAAATATTAAGGGTCTTAATCGCGTGAATAATTTAAGGTAAAATACCAGTACCGTATTGCAATGGCCGTGGTCACTTGTAGACTACTCTACCCGTGACCACGGCCGTTGCAATACGGTCAAAACGTCGGACAATAAACAAGATATTTTACCTTAAATTATTCACGCGTTTAAGACCCGTAATATTTATATATATATTCATAATAAAAATAGTTACAAATACATATTGGGTTTTGCCGCCCGGCTGTGCCGATAGATGCCGGTCCGATGTACGTCTTTGGCAAAGTGGAGCGGCTTTTTTCCCGACAGTTTATCCACATACCTTTGGTTTTACCGCGCGGCCTGTAGGCCTACTATATTACTTTAAAAATAAATTTATGAATTTTCGTTTACTTAATTTTTTTAAGTTTACGGGGACTATTCTAATTATTTTTTGGATAATCACAAAATGTTCGAACCCATGGACGATTTTCTGGAACGAGTGATTAAATAGACGTTCCGGGCTCGGTTTTTTACCACCACATTTTTGATCGAAACTTCGTTTTCATTGAATTAGAGTAGACCTCCTGTGCCGAATGATACTAGACCGCTTATGTATGTAGCAACTCTTAGGAAAAAAAAACGATGAATCAGCATGTTAGCGAACACAATGATTTTTCCCCGAGGGTTACCTACATTTCCCTTGTCATGTCTTGCTTCAATGAGCTGACTGTTGCTAACAACAGTAGGGCCTACTCTCGTTGTCTTTACAAACGAAATTAATACATTTTCGTATTTAAAATCTACCTAAATTACTTATGTCTACTTAATTAATTTTTTGATAAGCACAAAAAGTCCGTCCGCACCCATAGACGATTTTCGGGGAAAAATCGGGTCCTTATTCACTATCTTTATTTCGTTGTCGTGAAAAGCCCGTGCGAACTATCGCGTGCCCGGTGCTCTCAAAGATGTCCACCGCGCATGCGCGTTGTTGCATTTCTAAGCGCAGCTATCTACCGCGCATGCGCGGTGGACATATTTGAATGCACCGCGCATGCGCCAGTTCGCCAGGGCCTTTTACGACAACGAAATAAAGATAGTGAACAAGGACCCGGGATTAGACAAGGTACATTCGTTCCGTGGCGAGTTCGCAAATGCCGTTCTAATCGTTCGCAAAAAAAAAATGTCTATGGTCTCCATCGCAAACGTCAAATTCTATACTACAATACTTTTCCCTCACTTTTCCATTAACAACATCGCTATTCGAATGTGACTTCGTTTAGGTCCCCTGATCGTTTTATATTAGTTTAGTTTAGAATTAGAATAGGCCTCCGCTATGGTATATAAACACGCTTACAAAAAATAACCCGTCGAGTTGATTGTCTTCAAAACGACTGAAAGGATTAATTTCTAATTCTGCTAATTAAAAAATGCTGATAAAACAAGTCGAAGTAGCAACGCTTATGAACGTCAGAAAAAAATTGGAATTGAATGATTTTACATTTAATGCCAAGTAAAATAGGTTAATTGTCGTTTGGAAACCACTACGACACAAACGAATACTACATACGTAACATACAAACATGCCCGGTTCCACTTCGCAAAAAAGTTTAAAATTGTCATCAGCAGCTTATATTGGTCCCAGCAGTGGGCCATTATAAGCTGCAGATGATAATTTAAAACTTTTTAGACATATTATTAAGCTGTGGCGTAACTTAAGACATTAAGTTACGCCACAACATCAGAAAAGGTTATAGGCACAGCAATCCGAAAATCGGGCTAGTATAATATTGACTCGTTTATGATCATAAATATTGACAATCTTTCGCGATTTGTACATATTGTTTGTACACGTTTCGACCGTATCGCAACGGTTGCAATACGGTCGAGACGTCAGGCAATAAACAAGGTATTTTACCTTAAATTATTCACGCGATTATGACCCGTAATATATATATTTTCATAATCGTTTATGATCATTTAATTAAGTAAATATCTACCCACAATATAATATCTTGTAATGACAATAGCACGCAACAATTAATTGCTATAATAAGTACTTATGAAGGTACCTACCTACTGCTATAGAAAAATATACCAACTTCGTTTTTATTGAATGCTAATAGGAAATAGCAAGTTGTACCTAAGTAGGTTTTAATTATAATGTTTCTTATTGCATTTTCCTCATCTATTGTTAATCTGTTACTAAAGGTTGTCACACACGAAATGTATTTTTCTTATATTTTTTTTCTCAATTTTGAAAAACGGTATGTCTAGCATTAAAAATGTACACTGTGACGGACACAAAAGGCGGCGGTAGCCTTACGGCTTAGGCATCGGTCTCGCAATCTTGAGGTCGCGGGTTCGAATCTTACCCACTATACTACCGTCGTGAACCTACTCCTAACACTAGCGACTGAGCTTAGCTGTAGGGGTTAACAGGATTGCTAGTATTGTGGGACCCAATCCCACATTGCTAATATTTTTAAAATAAAAAAAGTCAATTTGTAGATCACACAAAGTGGTGTCCCGTGACCGGAATCGAACCCATAAACTATTTCACATTAGTTGCATGCACTCCCACTGCGCCACCGAGGCAGTCAACTGGACATTACAACCAATATAGGTATAAATTTAATCCATATATTGATATAGTCTAATAATAGTAGTCGATAGATAACTCAAATGTCAGATTTGCTACTGGAGTTGGTATTCTCTCGTTTGCCATAAATTAATTTGCACTAATATTGTTTGCCATAATCGTCCCCGATCATAATATTTACTTGCACTATTATCATTTATACTAATAACGTTTGCCTTAACAACTCAACAGTAATAACTTTTATTTGCCATAAAATGACTTTCCATAGCAACATATATCATAATAATTAGTTTCCATAAGTAACACGTCTCATAATCGACTCTTGACATAATCAAAATTTGATATAATTATGAAAATAATACATAATATTGTTAGGTCGAAATTAATTATCTTTAACACCCCGACTCAGAGCAATCCGACTCGGATAGGTTAGGTTAGAAGACTAAGGCGGGAGCGAAGCGAAGCGGAGCTCCCGCCTTAGTCTTCGTGTTAGGTTTTTTTTTTAAACCACCCAAAAGTAGGAGCCCCGCGAAGCGGGGCTCCGTCGAGTTTAGTAAGTAGGCGCCATATGAGGTTTAGTTTCAGGTTTAATTGTAAATAAAAAATCTGTGTCGTATAATCATTTATTAATCAACATAATTCAAGTATAGATAAGTAATAAAAAAAAAATTCTGAAAGTAACATTATTTTAAATTTAAGTTGGAGGCCAAAGCTCTCAAAAACTCTTCTTCACTGTAATTATTTTTATTTATTATGATATTGTTTATTCTATTTATTTTATTTTGTTTTACCCTCATTATATAACTTTAACTGTGAATATGTTAATAGCAAAAAATATATTAACTTACTCATTAACATAAAAATTGCAGGCGCTTATACTATATTATCTTTATTTATATTATGGTAAATAAAAGTTATGGAAAATGGTATTATTGAAAACGAAAATTATAGCAAATACATTTATGGATTTAAATTATTATGACACTTGATCGATTATGACCAATGGAATTAGTGAAAGTCATTTTATGTCATTTCACGATTATGGCAACTGAAGCGTTATTTCTAATGAAATTATGGCAAATACCGGTATGGCATGTGAAATTATGGCATTTTAAATTATGACAAACATTAGTAAACCACTGGAGTTAGCTTAACAGACAGTAAATATGTATGTATAATATGTATGTGTTTAGAAATATATAAGTATGTTTATCGGTTGTCTGGTTTCCATAGTACGAGCTCTGCTAAGCTTGGGATCAGACATCTTTGTGTGAGTTATCCCAAGATATTATTATCATTACTTAACACAGGCAATATGGGTGTATGGCGCACAGCTGCGGGGAAGTGCTAGCGGATCTAATCTAAACATAATGCAAAGGCTGCAAAATGGCATTCTAAGAACAATTTCAAATGCACCATGGTTTATCACCAACACAGAGATCCATAAGAACTGTTAAGGAGGAATTAAAACTAACCGGGAATAAATATAAAACTCGGCTGGAAAATCACCCAAATGACTTAGCTGCCACGCAAGCGACTATCAGCTACGCTAAACGACTGAAACGTTATGATATACAAAAAAATGGTGACAGATGGTGAAGGATGAGGGATCTTCTACTGGGGAGCACCTTGATCATAATAAATACGAGACAAAACAAATTTGCTTATAGTCTTTGACTGATTACAGTTAAGCACAAAAAAAAATTAGACAGGCCATTAGTTAAGTAAGATTTATATTAACTTCATGTGATATTTCTGTTCTAAATATTAATTTCTTGAAATATAGGGAGGTAGTTAGAAACAGATAGGTGTGGTGCTGGTGACATAATATTCAACGGTTATTTTTTTACCTACCCATGATACTGAGTAGTTTTACAAAAAAATATCAAAATAGGTGTTTAAAATTTTGTTATTTTTAATTAATTATTTTGACATTTCAACAAAATAATGTACAATACAGTAACGCCAATCGCTACTGAAATTTCACAGAAAACCCCTCTGTAGTTTTGCCATAACACCGCTATTTTGTGGAATCGTGGAAGACGCAGGCGCGGTTCCAAAGGGGGAGGGGGGCAACGGGAGCAGTTGCCCCCCACCCCAGACTCGACTGAAAGACCTTTTTTTTAGAGAATTTTACCACTACCAGTGTGTTTTGACAGGTAATTCCCCCCCTCCCTTCGACAGTAGTGGCTGGTGTACCGGTGTTGAATCAAATGTACCATGTGTCCAAGTGTGGGTCACATGGTCAATTTTTTGGATCCGCGCCTGGGAACACGCAATACCTGAAAGCTCAAATTAGATTTTTTTTAGTAGATTACTTATCTGCAAACCCTCCTTTAACTGCACACCTCATTGTAATTTGTGAAAACGGATCGTATTGCATAGGTATCTATACTAGACTAACTAGTTAGTCCGGCCTTAAATATCGTTACGTACTTTGAATTTGGAACGCGTTTATGATTTTCAAAAGTTCTTTCGATTTCGTTGTTTTATGAATTTCGTTGAATTGTGCGCCATTTCACATACTTTTTTGTATTTATTATAAAATTACAAATTACAATATGGATTGGGGTGTTAAAGAAAATAGGATTGCGGTGATCGCCTTGCACAAAGTGGGTATGGAGCCGTCGGTCATATTCCAGACACTTCAAAACCTTGGTATCAGCCGTATGTTCGTATATCGTACTATTAACAGATACAGCAACACTTCCTCTGTCGAAGACCATATATGATCGGGGCGTCCACGTGCTGTTAGAACTACAAAGGCCGTTAATACTGTTAAAGCCAGAATTCGTTGAAATCCCATTAGAAAGCAACAAATATTATCGCGAAAAATGAAGATTTCCGCTAGGACTCTGTCGTAAAATAAGACCTGAAGCTCGGTGCTTATCGTCGATATACAGAACATACCCTAAATCAATCTGTACAATTAAAGAGAGTGGATTGATCCTAACGCCTTCAGTCGCGATACCTAGGTGATAGGCACAGAAATATCCTAAAGAATAAAAAAAAATCACTATTGAAGACCACTACAATAAGCAAAATGATGAAGTGTACGCTAGCAGTTCTAAAGAAGCTGCTCAAGCGGTCGTAAAGGTACAGCGTGGTCATCATCCAGCGTCAGTGATGGTTTGGTGGGGCGTGTCTTATTAAGGCGTCACAAAGCTACATTTTTGTGAAAAAGGAGTAAAAACTTCAATCAAAGTGTATCAAGAGACAGTGTTGGATCGTGTCGTGAAACCTCTCAGCAATAAACTTTTTAAAAATGTACGGTGGGCTTTCCAGCAGGACTCTGCACTTGGTCACAAGGCACGAACTACCCAAGCCTGGCTTGAAACCAACGTTCCAGACTTTATAAGGGCTAAAGACAGGCCCTCTCCTTTAGACTACAAATTATGGTCAGTTTTAGAGGACATGGCTTGCTCTAAACGACACGGCGACTCTTAAAAAATCTCTGCAGCAAGCAGTGGCGAAATTTTCCATAGAAACAGTGCGTAAATCCATAGATTTGTGGCCAGACCGATTAAAGGCCTGTATAAAAGCCAAAGGTGGCCATTTTGAATAGAATATTGTTTTTATTTTTTGTTGAGACATTAATAAATATGTACATATAAGTTTCAGTAATAATACATTACTTCATTAAAAAAAACAAGAATTTTCATTAGTAACAGAACTTAGGGCCGGACTAGGTATACTAAACTAAAAAGCTGAAGAGTTTGTTTGTTTGAACGCGATAATCTCAGGTCTACTAATGGTTCCAATTTAAAGAACCTTTTACTGTTGCATAGCCTATTTAGTGAGGTAGGCTATAAACTATATAACATCTCGCTACTACCAATTGGAGCGGAACAGCAACGAAAAATGTAGCAAAAACGGGAAAAAATAACGCAGACGAAGTTGCGCGGGTCAACATTTATTTTGCATTTAAGATACAATTTAAGTACCTACAGATGTTTGTTCTTCAAACAAAAAAATAACAAAGATTATAATAAATAGATACCAATGGGTAACATTAAAACACTTATCTCTCGCATGTAGACAACCTTTACAGTGTATTAAATTAGTTAATTAATAATTGCTTATTAGTAGAATCCTGACTGACATCTTTACAGTTAATCGTTGCTCATATCCTAGTACTAACTATTGTGATTATTTCAATGTCATTTTTTTTGTAATATTGGTACTTACTAGATAATTAAAGCAATTATACCACAATTGATATGTTTTGCGTTGGTAAGTACTAAGAAAGCAGATATAAAAGAAGATCGAGATTAGATGGCTTTAGTCATTGATTAGATCTTGTTGAAAATATAGAAAATGTCGCGATTTGGGGTAAGTACAAGTATATTGTTTTGGATACTAATTAGCTCTGAGTCAGGGATTTGTCACTTAAGTGGTCAGATGGCAGTAGATACTTTTCCTGGATCTGGAAGTGTGTATGTACTGCCATCTGGATAACTTATTTAAGTGAAGAGTCTCGATGTTTATTGTTTAAAATACCCCTTATGAGGAACACGACTTCTTATTTTTGTTGTTTATTAATTATTTATTGGATATGTCTTTGAATTACCTTTTGTTGTTTTTAAGTATATAACTATAACTAGCTGATCGAGACAACTTCGTATGCGTAAATTTTCCCCGTTTTTGCAACTTTGTCATTGCTGCTCCGCTCCAATTGGTCATAGCGTGATGTTATATAGCCTATAGCCTTCCTCGATAAATGAGCTAATAATTTTTCAATTCAGACCAGTAGTTCCATAGATTATCGCGTTCAAACAAACTATCAAACTGTTAAGCTTTGTAATATTGGTATAGATTAATTAATCCTTGAGTTACCAGAGAGCCTAGTTGAAAACCAGCGTTTGGGATTCCTGTCTGGCATATGCAACACACGGTATAAAACCTGTGTTGCCCTTTTTGTATTGCTATGTTTTTGTCAAAAACAAACAATTTCCTTGCTATTTGAAAAATAGAAAAATTTTAAGTACAGACCCAGGAACCGGGGCCGGAATCGAATCACCTATCTGGACTCAATAGTAAAGTTAGGTGGTTCGATTCCGGCCCCGGTTTGGCATACGGAAATCTCGGGTTCGATTCCTGGGTCTGAACTTCAAATTTTTCTGTCTTTCAAAAATGCAATTATTGTATTTACAAAGTAATTGGCAAGAAATGCCTATAAAAATTACTATAACAATTTCTTTCTTACTTTCTTCGTTTAGAGTGGGTTCTTATTCACATCTTAGGATCGACTGTTGTAAGTGGCCTAACCATATTGATCTCTCGATCGGCTCTAGGGACTAATTCACGTATTTAAAGCAGTGCAGTTGCAGTTAAGTTTCGATTAAAACTGCCATTTTCGTATTCTTGTAACTTTCACGCGCAAGCGTATTTGAGACCGATCCCAAAGTGAGAAAAATGGCCGTTTTAATCAAAACTTAACTGCTACTGCACTGCTACTTTGTGTGAATTGGCCTCCTAGTCTAACACATTCATGTTTTCGATGGCTACTAATAAATATGAAAAAATACCTTTATTTGCCAATATACAAAGTGTAACAGAAAAGTGTGTTCAAATCATAGCAGCGGTCAATCTGTGGCGTAGGTAGGTAGTACCTGCCGTGATGTTAAATATCACTGCATTATTGTGGTATAGTTGACTGCCTCTGTGACGCGGTGGGAATGTATACGACTGCTACGCAAGAGGTCGTGGGTTCGATCCCCACCCAGGATAAAACTTTGTGTGATGAGCACGAGGGTTTATTCTGTGTCTGGGTGTTATTTATCTATAATAATTATGTATTTAGAATTATATAAGTATGTTTATCAGTTGTCTGGTTGCCATAGTACAAGCCCTGCTTAGTTTGGGATCAGATAGTGTTGTGTGATTTGTCCCAAGATATTAAGTTATAGTGGTAAAAATATTGCCAAATTACAGTAAATAAGTAGGTAGTGAATGACATAAGTAGGTATCCACTGCATCCTGGTGGAGTGTAATCCGATTGCATTATTACGCCAGAAATATTTTACTGATTATTTTTTGAATCGATAACGTTTCATTCATAAACGAATTGAGATTCAAATACGAGTTAGGCCTAGATACATCAGTTTCAAACCTTCGATGTTTTATAATGAGTTTCAAAATGTCTGTAATTTAAAATCTCAGGAACTTGAATTAGACAATGTACAATCAAACACAGTTAAATATTGACATAAGTATTTAGTAGAGAAAATAACACAAAGAATAAAATGACTACTTATTATATTATACCTCTGCTAGTAGGTAAGTTTGAGTCCCGGGGAAGGAAATCTAGGCTAGATTTTATTGCGATTGCCGACATCCACGCGGGTGAAGTCGTGGCGAAAGCTATACCTATGAAATAATATCGCAGACAGTCATAGGCGGATCCAAGGGAGAGGGGGGGGATACAGGAGTCGCGTGCCCCCCCCCCCCCCTCTAAAGAAACTAGTAATGTGGGATTGGGTCCCACATTACTAACAATCTTGTTAACCCCTCCAACTAAGCTCAAAGGCTTGTGATAGGAGTGGATTCACGTCGGTAGTTTAATGGGTAGCATTCGAACCCGCGACCTCACGATTGCGAGACCGATGCCTTAGCCATTAAGCTACCGCCGCTTCTTGTATTGTATTGAATTTCTTTACCCATTAGCCTCATACAAAAATTGAGGTCTAGTAACATAGTCCAGATAGGTGGTTCGATTCCGGCCCCGGTTTGGCTACGGAAGTCTCGGGTTTGAATCCTGGGTCTGTACTTCAAATTTTTCCAGCTTTCAAAAATGCAATTGTTGTATTCATAAAGTAATTGGCAAGAAATGCCTTTAAAAATTGCATGGCCTGTACTGAATCCGACTATGACTGCCTGCAATATTATTTCATCGCAATCGCCTGCGACTGCAGGCGATTGCTAGTATGAAATAATATTGCAGGTACCTATATAGTCCCCCCCGCGGTTATGTCTCATACTCTAAGTACCTACATATATCGATATCAGAGCGAAAAAGTAACAGACAGACTTAAGTCTGTGTATTAACTTGATAAAGTCACAAATTTGTAAAAATTCTGTCTAAATTCCAGATGTTCGCTTGTCTGCTGATGCTGGTGACGGTAGCTGTGTGCCTCGACTTGCCGAACATGAAGCCCCCCGGTGACCTACCCAAGACCGACGGTCTAGGCCAACATCTGGCTCCCCCCGGCCATCCCGAAGCACCCCAACTGGACGGTCAAATGCCTAAAGGGGACAAACCTGACGGCAAGCCCCCTCAAGAACCAAAGAGTTAGGACGAAGAAAGAACCTCGAGTGATAATTATATAGACCAAAGCCATACGTTATACTAAATCTTATGTTTATTCTTATGTAAAAGAGCATAATAAAATCAACTGCAGTTTGTTTGAGGAGTATTTTTACTATATTTTATAATTTCCAACTAGCCAAAAGTCATTTCACATATTAAAAAAAAAGGTTGTCTGTAAAGTCGGACGATAATTTTACGGGATAACCTCATAAGAAAACATTGATGACATTGTAATAAACAATCATGCCTGTGACGGCTTTAGTTCCAATTGGGTGGAACGACAATAACAAAAAAACTTGAGAGGTGTCAAGGGACACCCGGATGGAACGAAGTTCCTTTCGATTAATTAGTGAAGGAATAGTATTTTTTTTTTGTTTGTAATCGTCGCGACACCACACTGTTCAATGCGAAATAGAAAGACGAAACAAAAATTACTGGCTTGCTTTCTATGAGAGAGAGAGAGAGAGAAAGAGAAATACGCGCACGCCGCACGGCTTACAACTATAGCAAAAAGTGTCGTTACAACTTTTGTTCTTATTTTTTTCCGTCTAGCCCCCTTTCGCAACATGCGATAAAGAACTTCGTTCCAATAAATTATTTTACACTATACTGGAAATAGCATTTGGAAAAATATTCTGAAAAACAATATTTCTCTATAATTTTACGTTGTCATGAGTGTATAACCATTGAAACTACATGATTTGACCATACAAAAGAATGACGTCATTATTTTGTATTTCATGTAAATTAGTACGAGGCGCATCGTTTTGACGTTTCATAAAAAGATACTGATTTCACTTGACAGTCATCTACCCTCTTGTATCGCATGTAGTTGCAATCGTCATTCGCTGTTGCTTAGCTATATAAGACATTCTCACGTAAAAAAAAAACGAACCGACTTCAAATGAAAATCATGGGGAATGTTAGTATTCTAAAACAAAGGAAACAATGAAAAAATAATCAAACTCATTGCCGATTCATGGAAATTTTTATTGAAATTGCATTGACTTAGGAAAACGTTTTATACAGTAAACCAGGGATTCCCAGAGGTCAATATCGACCCCTTGGGGCTGGTTTCCCAGGGATCGACAAACGAAAACTGAATTTAAGTGTCTACGCGGTCTAAGACCCTGTTCAGCTTTGGCGAATTACTCGCGAAAGCAAATGCGCCTATACAGTTCGCGCCACCTAAGTTTGCACTTGTAAAGTTGTAATCAAATGTAGTTCCGCGCAGGAACGTCGTTCCCCGCTTGTCTTCTTCATCCCGTCCGATACCTAAATTAGTTTTTTTTATTTATTTTAGTTTATTTGTGTGATTTTTAAGAAGATCCTTCAAGGAAAATAGCAGGTGTGATATAGCATTTAATTTATCACATGTTTGTACTAAGCACCGAAGTAATGCAGTTGCGTATTGCATTTGAACAATAAAATGTGTACCTAACAAAATGGTTTAACTAGATGTTGTAAAAGTAATAGTATCGTCTGTTCTTCTATATATATAAAAATGAATGTTTGTCTGTATGTCCTTTAGTGAATCGGAAATTATGCATTTGATCATGTGATGATCTTTAGCAAAGTGTTGTGCAAGAGCCCACGAAGGTTTACGGGTAGGTACGGGTAGCGGGGCATCAATGAAAAATGTTGTAAAAATGGGGACTAATAACGCAAATGAAGTTGCGCGGGTTAGCTAATTAGTTATACAATACACTTGTCATGACAAGACTGTGTCAACTATAGTTACTTCACCTATAGTTCAAATTAAACGGGTCTCAGTCCAAAATAAAACATGAGTTACTTAATTATTAAATCTTATATTATTTAATGTCTAATCCATCCTTAATTATGTTTAGTAACCGCATCATCATGATCATGGTGGCCACGGTGACCATCATGCCCACCATATCCACTTTGTCCACCATGGGGACCACTTTGTTCACCAAATTCACTTTGTTCACCAAATCCGCCCTGTCCACCATATCCCCCTTGACCACCAAACCCACCTTGACCGCCCTGGCTAGAACTCTCGGGACCAAATCCACCTTGACCTTGGCCGCTTCTGAATCCACTATGACCGCCGTGCCTTGCGTGACTGCCGTGGCCTCCGTGTCTTCCGTGGCCGCCGTGTTCACCGTGTTCACCATGACCGCTGAACCCACCCTGGCCTGGACCGTCTTCACCGCTATCAATTCTGCCCGTACTGGAACCATCCGGATTAAATTCACCTTGACTTTGGCCGCTTTCGGATCCACCGTGTCCACCGTGGCTTCTGTGACTGCCGTGGCCGCCATGTCTCCTGTGACCACCATGGCCACAGTGGCCCCCGTGGCCTCCGTGGCCTCCGTGGCCACCGTGGCCGCCGTGTTCACCGTGTTCTCCCTGACCGCCGAACCCATCTTGGCCTGAACCACTTTGACTGCTGCCAAATCCACCCTGGTTCGGACTATTTGGACCAAATTCACCCTGACCTTGGCCGCTTTCGAACCCACTTTGACCACCATTGCTTCCGGGTCTGCTGAGTTCGCCATGACCGCCACTGAATCCACCTTGTTCACCGCCTCCATAACCTTGGGCTGTTTGACAAAAATAGCATAATCTTACTTATGAAAAATACGAAAGTATGGATTGAAGTTTGTTACTGAATCCTGCCAGAATGGGTGAACGGATTGATTAAAATCTGGTATAACACATAGGCTACTTTTTATCCTGGGAAAATATACGATTCCACGCGAACGATATAGCGCGTAATAGCTCATCAGAAATAATGAGCCCTAACACATAGGAGAATAGTCCCTATGGCGTCATCCGTTACGATACATGTTAACACTTTCGTGGACAGAACGTGATTTTACGTCATTATTTGAGATTTTGAAACTGCAGAACTCACAATCACGGTTAATAACAGAACATTATTTACGGCAGAACGGTGAATTTAAGGGCGAAAATTCGTTTCAATTTACCTTGTGCTACAACGTATCGAACACTATAAATCTTACTGTCACGTAGACTTACTTGTTTTTACCATTTTAAAAATTAGTTTAACTGTTAATGACAAAACGTATACAGACGATGACGTGATAAAACATTTACGTCATAATCTATTTTATCTATCTAATATCATTCAACACAACGAATCGATACGTCAAATCTTTTTGTATGGTTAATTATTGTGTCATTCTAGAACACAATTTAAATTGAGCCTGTCCGCGAACGTGTTAAATGCTCAAAAAATCACTTAAAGTAATATATAACTACAATTCTTGGAAATAATATAACTAACTACTAAATAAAAGAAACATGTATTTTAATAGTCTGAAAGTTAAAGTAAAAAAAAATATCACCCCCAAGCCATATATAATAATATAAGCATATTCACTTTATAATTGAAAGGGATGACGCAGTCGTGGTCTATACGTCAATGAGCGAAGCGTAGAGGATGCGTAGAGGTTTCTAGATGAAATTTTTAAATATTTTTAATCTGTAATACCATAGACAATAACGGGGATAAATAATAACAGGGATAAATAATAGCAGGAATGAGAATGTAAAACTTGTCAGTAACGCTGTAAATCCTATTTGCTGCTTTAAACGAATTTACCGGTGAAATTAGAGGTCAGTGGTGTTATATGATATCGATTAAATGATATAGAGAAAAGATTCTATGTTACTTACCATAGCAGGCTACAGTCAATGCCAACACTAAGCACGCGATCTGTTGACAAAAATATAATAAAACAGTGACGTCAACTAACCACCATTCACGTTATGTAATCGAAGCCACATTGAGTGCTATTGACTATTGGTAGAAATGCAGGGTATTAATCCAATCCAAAAGGCGCAAAATAACAGTATGAAAAGGTGATACTCCCATCAAGAATCCTCCTCGTCCTGGGTTAATCAAAGATCTTAAAAAACTATATACTTAAATAAACGAAATTTTTAAAGGTTGGATCCGCTATCGTTAACTCTTATCCTCTTCATAACGAGATGGTCCAAGTCCTACAGTGGGAGGGTGCGAACGTGTCTGATGATTACTGAAAAGAAGTCGGTGGGCCTACTTCGGATGCTTAGGTCTACACAAAGATGAACCACAATCTTCTCCGTACAAGGAGTACAAGAAAAAGGACAGGGATGAGTCCACGGGCCGAGATAGTCATGGTAATCATGACTCCATAGACACATGTTGCAGGGATTGAACAGCCTGACATGTGATCTTCTCTTTCTCTAGGGCTAGATCCACTGCTGTGTGTGCTCTATTAACTGATCTAACTTTCCACTACCATACCCAGAGAAGGCATTCTCTCACTCTCCTAGTCCGAAGAGACGGAATTTCGGACGTCCGACTGGATATAGGTCCCCACTGTGTCACTGATCCCTGATGATGATGGCAATCAAGATGGAGTAAATATAAGAAACTTGCCTTAAACGCCATGTTACACTTTCTCTGAGTTCACTCACAAACACAAAGTATGTGTCAAACAAATATGCACTACTTTATATACGATTCGTTATCATTCACATTAATACGGCCCTGACCGCCAGTCAGATGTTTCTTGTAATCTCTTATCAACGTATATTATAAATACAACATTAAAACAACAACAATTTGCTATCGTTATTCGTTTACGTATTGGACATTGCACCGTAAATCTGGGTACAGGGTTTTTCAGAGTGCTCAAAAAAGATCTTTTTCTAAATCTATCTATCTCTTTTATTATGGAAGGCATAAACATGAACGAATGAAGGGTGATTATCCGATAACTATTTTCTCACAGAGGTGAGAAAATAGTTATCGTATAATCACACTTTATTCACGTCCAGTACTTTCTTTCTTTAAAACGAAATTCATTAATTTTCGTTTATTTAAATTTCTTAAGTTTACTGGGACTATTCTAATAAATTTTTGGATAAGCACAAGACTCATGGACGATTTTCTGGAACGAGTGGATTAAATAGATGTTCCTGGCTCTGTATATCACCACCTCATTTTTGATCGAAACTTCGTTTTCATTGAATTAGAATAGACCTCCAGGTCCAGCCCTTGTACTTGTCACCTACGTAAGTCATTAGACAAAAACAATATCTCAAATCATCAAAGAATCAAAGCTATGAAATTAACAAACTGTTTTTAAACTTAATTATCTGTGTTTAAACATTTTGCATTTTATGGGTAAGTTTTGTTCAGAGGTGAATTTTTATTTTCATTGTTTGAACGTACGAACCGATTCTGCACAAGTAGAATCGGTTTGAATATTTCCAAATAATAAACGACTGATTTAGTTACTTAACTACTAACACGGAATTGAGTGTACATTGCTATCACCTCTTCAGGACTTTTGAAACTGCAGAGAAGTGCAACGAAGTCCCTATAGATCTGTATGAAAGTAAGATGATGAAATCTTAGTTTTATACTTCTAAACGTCAGTTTTGATTATTATTGTTATTACTGCCTACCTACCTATACCTATACTAATATTATAAAGCTGAAGAGTTTGTTTGTTTGAACGCGATAATCTCAGGAAGTACTGGTCCTAATAGAAAAATTATTTTGCTGTTGGATAGTTCATTTATCGAGGAAGGATGTAAAAATGTTACAAAAACGAGGAAAATTTACGTAGACGAAGTTGCGTGGGTCAACTAGTTTTAAATATAAATGAACAGTGGCCATAGGTAAGTAACCTAATGATAAATTAATCATATCATCATGGTCAATGGACATGATTAACATAATAGATAGGACTAGATATTATGTAGTCCACTTTCTGGTGACTTTTTCTAGATTTTTCATAGGTAAATTGTACCTAGGTCGTAACTTTCTGGTGTCAAATCGTTTACTTTAGTTTTTCCGACCCTTTTTAGTCTTTTACGACTGCCTCAGTGGCGCGGTGGGAATGTATCCGACTGCTACGCTAGAGGTCGTGGGTTCGATCCCCACCTAGGATAAAACTTTATGTCTGGGTGTTATTTATCTATAATATGTATGTATTTAGATATATATAAGTATGTTTATCAGTTGTCTGGTTTCTATAGTACAAGCTCTGCTTAGTTTGGGATCAGATAGCGTTATGTGAGTTGTCCCAAGATATTATTATTAATTGATGATTTGTGTAATGTGTGTAAGTAAAGTGAATCTAGTTGCTTGCTCCTTGTTACTTTATTATGCTTGGGTGATTTTTGTTATCATTGTCAATTTGAAAAGTTTTGTTTTTCTCCGGCTCTACCTATTGTTTGCGAACTTGGCATTACATGAACATGTAGAATCCCGACGTATCACAGGTGTTGTTTTACATCTTAGTTATATTTTGGGACTTAATCGCGTGAATTATTTAAAGGTACGAACCTTTTATTTACCCGACGTTTCGATCGAATTGCACCGATCGTGGTCACGGGTCGACTGTCAGTCCCGAAATATAACTAATATGTATAAAAATCGCGAAAGTTTAAAAACAATAATTGTTTTACATCCTAAGTGAATAAAGAATTTTGAATTTTTTGTGGTGTGTGCACTACTGTGTATTGTGTAATCATCTAATAAATAACTAAATAAACAATACATATACCTAAATGAAGCACAGGTAGGGTGACGTCGCGGGGAAAAGCTAAAGCCAGTTTATACTCTATACTTATACCTACTTTAAAATAATTTTATATATATTCTGATATAAAGAAAAAAGATTACCTACCTAACGAAATAACTCAAAAATACTGAACCGATTTCAAAAATTCTTTTACATATAGAAAACAGCATTATCGGGAAGTAACATAGGCTATATTTTATTCTCAAAAAAATTAGAGATCCCTACGCAAATTGCGTTTATATGTGCAAAGTCGGAGTAAGCCGCTAGTGTAAAATAAATTCATCGTCACAGACCTCAGGTACTTTACCCTTTTCCAGTTTAATTATAAATAAGGACGCAGTTAAATATTGTTGTCAAAATAATTCGTATGAAATGTTTTGTTTACATTTTGATTACATTGTTTGTTTTGCCATTGATATGTAGAGATTCCGCGTGCCTATTAAATAGAATATGACCTTAAGATAGAGGGGGTATCACCATTATATGTTATTGTTAAGATATTTTTCAGAAGTACTAATGGGAGGGGGTGGGAGTGTATTCGACTGCTACGCAAGAGGTCGTGGGTTCAATAAAACTTTGTGTGATGAGCACGATGGTTTATTCTGTGTCTGGGTGTTATTTATCTATGATATGTATGTATTTAGAAATATAAGTATATAATAAGTATGTTTAACAGTTGTCTGGTTTTCATAGTACAAGCTCAGCTTAGTTTGGGATCAGATAGCGTTGTGTGAGTTGTCCCAAGATATTATTATATATTATTATTATTAATTATTTACTGAGTAGGTAATCAGTACTTAATTAATGGTTCACGTTTACTGTTTCGTCCAAAAATTACTTAGTTGTTGTATTGAAGACTGGCATACTAATAATGTTTAATTTTTAAGTACCCGACTGTAAGGAATGGTTATGTTTTTCGCGCGTATCTTGTATGTATGTAATATTCTTTAAACCACCACTGAACGGATTTATACACTTAAGATGTTCTTAGATTTGTCTTGACCGCCCAAGTGTTCTTAGATAGGTGATGTTTGAAAAAACAAACATGGCGGCTGAAATGTCAAAATAAACAGGTGTGAAAAAAAAGTTGTTTGGAATACTGCAATATGGTATCAAATTAAAGGGCTCATCTTATTCATTTACAAAAAGATTATGACTGTGAACATGATTATGACTGTAGTACTAAAAAAGTTAGTTAGCAACCATTATTTTTTCAATTTTCAATACTTGATAATAGCTGTGATAATAGTTACTTGTTACATCCTACAATTAATTACTCAAAAGTATTAAATAAAATAATAAATTGAAAAAAATAAAAAACCCGCCTACGCAAAAAAGGTGGAAACAAGATCCCCTACATAATTTCATGCAGTCGAAGGCACTTTACTAAGTTCATCGAGATTCATTAAGGCATTAATACCGACTGCATAGAATGATATAATTATGTAGGGGTTCATCTGCTTGTGCAGGCGGGTTTTTAAAATTTTTTTACGAATATTATTTAACTTACGTAAGATGTAAATGTAATCTAAACTTAATTTTTGAAGTTTAGTTATGTATTGTTAGTATGTTTGTCAGCTTAATTTGGCTTATAACCACTGACCGTATAGAGGACAGTGCATATAACTAAAAAGATAATAAAAAATAATAAAACAAAGACATCGGAGTTTGCTACGTTTATTTATATGACAGACTTATATGCGAATTTTGTAATATTTACATGATTTTAATCAGTCCAAAATCTCGTAAGATCTGCCGCTTACCATTTCTATGGAAGAATACGAAATGGATGTAGTTATTTATTTGTTTGTCTAAAACAATGGGTTATAATCACTGAGTCGAATCACCGCCGTCTAGTGGTGGATCAACTTGCCGGCACCATAGCCGTAACCTCCAGCGTATCCAAGATTGCCCAGGGCGTAACCGCCAAGACCGCCATATCCTCCGAGACCGAGACCGAGACCGCCTCCAATAGCGACCGCTGGACCCGCGACTACAGCGCCACCACCGCCGACCAGGGCACCGCCGCCTCCGAGGAGAAGAGCACCGTCATGAGCGGTCCTGGCGACGGCATCAGCAACTGCCTGAGCCTGTGCGGCACTGTTGGCGACAGCGGCGGCTTGAGCACGAGCAGCATTAGCAATACGGGCGGCCTCGACAGCACGAGTGTTGGCGATAGCGATAGCCTGAACACGGGCAGCGTGAGCATAACGTTCAGCTTCAGCGGCACGAGCTACTTCAGCAGCGCTGGCGGCGGCGGCACGACGGGCGGCTTCAACAGCTCTTGCGTTTTCCCAGGCGGCGGCCTGAGCGCGTTGGATGTTGGCAACGCGAGCGGCATCTAGAGCGGCGGCGTTGTTAATGGCATTGGCCTGGCCGTTGCGAGCCGCGGCTTCAGTGACACGGGCGCCCTGGATGGCAGCTGCGGCAGAATTGGCGATCTGAGTAGCGTGGACAGCCTGGGCGTTCTGGATAGCGCTGAGATGAGCGGCACCAGCGGAGCCGGCGCTGTTGAGGGCTGCTCCAGAGCCAAGAGTTGGGCCAGCGGCGACTAGGGCAGGTCCTCCGACGAAGGCGGGTCCCGCGATCACACCAGAGCCTGCAGCGATTGCAGCACCAGCGAGGCCTGCGCCCGCGAGTCCACCAGCATAAATGGGGCCTCCGTAACCTCCGTAACCTCCATAACCTCCATAACCGCCGAGGTGGCCAGCAGCAATCACCGGTGAGATGCCGGATTGCTCAGTGCGAGAATCAGCTTTTCCTATAAAATATTGAATATAACTGCTTTAGATTTCGAAGGTAAAGTAATTCAGATCTGTGTTATTAAAATTCTGAAGTGGATAATATTCTTCTTTAATTTTAAGAAATTAACTAACTCTTTTTTTATTTGTTTGCTATCAAATTTGGTTACACATTCTGAGTTAGGATCACAAAAACACATAGGTAGTAGGTTAAAAGAATACTTTGGAGAGCTGACTTCTGATTTCCACTGAGATACTCGCAATAGTGATCTTTTATGCAGTCTTTATAGTATTCAAAAACTGTAGAGGTTCAGACATATAATAAAATTAGGACGAATACTCACCATCTCCAACAACTTCATACGCCGCAGCGATGACAAAGAGAATCTAGAAAAAAGATTTTTATTTTATTCGAGACCTCTTTTTTTTTGTAACAATATATTTAATGTTACCAGAAGTCAGTCATCTTACCGTAAGTGGAGACATCGCTACAATATTCGTTGCTGCTGCTTGGTACCACCGAACTGAACTGTAAACAGTAATTAGTGCCTATTGTTGAATCGCATGCACTTTTATACTGCAACCGAAAATTATTAACATCAAATTAACAATGCTAAACAGTCGACCGATGCCGCTCCATTTGAATATCAATAGGTACTTGGGTAAAAAAATAATCGGTTTGCGTCGGTTGGTACATGTAGTACACAATCGGACTGAGTTAGAGAGATATCAGACCATGTCGAGGAAGCAGGGTGAAGAAAAGAATACGCTTCCAACCAATTAGTAAAGTATTAATAATAATATCTTGGGATAACTCACACAACGCCGTCTGATTCCAAACTAAGCAGAGCTTGTGCTATGGCAACCATATATTTCTAAATAGATACGTATCATAGACTAGCTGTCCCGCGCAACTTCGTCTGCGTAAATTTTCCCCGTTGCAACATTTCTCATTGCTGCTCCGCTCCGTGATGTTATATAGCCTATAGCCTCCTCGATAAATGGGCTATACAACAGTGTTTTCAATTCGGATCAGTAGTTTCTGAGATTACCGCGTTCAAACAAACAAACTCTTCAGCTTTATAATAATAAATAGTATAGATAAATAACACCCAGACACAGAATAAACCATCGTGCTCATCACACAAAGTTTTATCCTGGGTGGGGATCGAACCCACGACCTTCGGCTTAGCAGTCAGGGTCACGAACCACTAGGCCAACAGTGTCATCAATAACATTATATTGTATTGAAGGAAGCCATCAATAAAATGATTGATGATGCTCATAAACCATCGTGTGATCCCCCATTTCGCAGCAGGTATTATGTATACTGCACTACTTGGAACTGAGGGTTAAGGTGATCTTCAAATATTATGGGTAGTTTTCCGTGGCATTTTTTGTTCTGCCAGTTAACACAAATGTAGTATACCACTATACCAACTAATAAAACAAGAAGTAACAGATTTGCTCGGTAAATATTTGTCCAAAGATAAAAACAGTTGACGGTATATTTTTACAACCATTGGAACAACTTCAATAAATGCAGTACGCAATCATCCGAAACAAATATCCAAGGAAACTAACAAGTGCATGGAACACACGGCTCTTCTTGAATAGTCTATAGTTATTACTTTGTGCATAAGGAGCACATCATTCTTATATTTAAATAACTGGTAACATAATTTGTTGTGTAGTCGTGAAGTACCTATTCGTTGTATCTAGGGTTGCTCACGCATTCTTTTCGGTTCGATGAATCTAGTTTCTCTTCAGACCTAAGATACGATATGTATGGAGATGGTCTTTAGGATTGTTGGCATCGTTCACGTCATTCGAGTTCTGCTGATTTCGCCGAACCCAAAATGTGACATGGTAGCCAACCTTTCATGCATATAAAAAGATAGATACTCGTAGCAAAATCTGGAGTCCTTGAAATTAAGTTCAGTTGTCGATTGGAATGTTTAATTTTGTTGTTGACAACCCTGACTGCACCCTACGCATCTATAAACAAAACAGATACAAATGCTAACAAATAACCACATCCTTTCCTGCAAGTACCGAAACAAAAACTTGAACATTGCAAAACCATCCGTTAATTCCAATCTTCAAATACCAATTCATCTACAAATCGAACAAAAATATGCATCAATTATGCAAATAAAGGTTCTAATTTGCTTATAAAAACATTGTTGCTCGTTGCGTATAAGCTTTGTTTATAATCTCGATGTTTATATAAGTTCTCGTCCTGTCACCGACGGTCGATCATACCACATATCAAGCAGCAATTCACTTGGATTACATAGTATTGGATGATGCTACAAAAAATCAGTGTCCGTAAAAAGTTAGCCGGCACGGCGTCCCCGTTGCGTGTCATTGGTATGCGTTGATGTAGTTAAGTAATACGATTTTACAAATCGATTATGATAAAATGCTTGAATGAACATCTATCAATATTGAATTCTAGTATTGGGTCAGATTCTTAGTTTGTTTTATGCCACATAAATACCTAATAAGTCTGTAATTGTCACTACTATTCGCTTTAGGCAATCAATATAATCTTTAACTAATTTCTGTGTTGTATAAAGATTATTATGCTTTGATGACATTTGAAAATGAGTCTATTTAACAGTATTCTGCAAAAACTTTACTAATTGACTAACATAACCAAGTTTTCTACACATTACAAACAAAGATTAATTTGTTATCGATGTTATATCATATCGACCCATATGATGTCCCACTGCTGGGCACGGGTCTCCCCAGTAAAACCTACATATTGTAGATCCTGGGGGTAATTGCCATAATCGCCACGCTTGCCAAGCGGGTTTGCGATCGCAGGACGCTGCGCTGCTGCCCGTCCTCCGGTGGGATATCCCTTAGTCGCCTTGACGACACCCACGGGAAGAGATGGGGTGGTACTGTTTCTTAAGCCAGTACTACACGGCATAGCTGTATGTCATACTAATTAAAAGTAACCATGTAAACAAACCAATATTATTTCGAAGCGCGGCGGTAGCCTAACGATTTAGGCATCGGGCTCGCAATCGTGACGTCATGGGTTCGAATCCTACCCATTAAACAACAACTGACAACTACTACGCCATTTTATAATGCGTCATTGTCATATTGTCATAATTTAACGACAGCGACGTTTAACTTCTCGAAAGTAATTCTGTCGGTAATATTCACCTTAAAATTAAAGTGACGGTATTTCACTTAACGATAATGACTTATAAAATGACGTAATTAGAGTTAAGAATCAGATTTTATGTGATGTTTATACGTCACTGTGTTTCGGTTGAAGGGCTGGCCAAATAAGACTTACGAACTAATGTCTCAAATGAGGAGCGCGGTGACATTCAGATCTTTGCCAAACAAGGATTTGGGTGATACTATTAAGGACTAGCGTGAAGTTTGCCATCAGGCGCATGACCTGGGTCCTTATTTACTATGTTTTTTTTTTCGTTTTCGCGGCAAGCCCGCGCGATAGGCGCATGCGCGATGCGCTCAAAGATGTCCGCGCGCATGCGCGATGCACTTCTAAGCGCAGCTCTATTAATAATTATGACAAGATTTTGACAGTTAAAAGCGCGGGCTTGCCTCGAAAACGAAAAAAAGATAGTCAAAATGGACCCAGCTCGTCTTAAGAGACGAGCTGGGCCCATTAGTACTTTTTATGCGACTAAATTAAGATTTAGTCGCACAAAAAGTAATAAATAAAGCATTGGTTATCTTTCTATATTTTATTTTCTTTTAATACTATTCTTCATATTTACAAGCGCCATTAGGTTAAAGACATGTTGGTTCATTTCTTCTGGATTTTAAACGTTCCAAAAGGTCCTTGGGATACCCGCGGTGTGTTGATAATACTGTGAAGAAAAAAAACATTTATATCAAACTTGCGATGCGGAGTTGTAAAAATGGCGGCAAACTGACATGTCGCTATATTTACAGCTCCGCGTTTAAAGTGTAAAACAGTTTAAAATATACTTGAAATACGTGATAACTGGACAAGAACGAGACTTTGTGATTGAAAGAAGAAAACTATAAATACATTATACTTGAAACTGGCGTATGCACATAATGTGCGAGCCATAATCTCTACCGATTAATATTGGAGGGAAGAGGAAAAAAAAAAAACTTGCGATGCCCAGCGACTGTTACGCGTATTTTTTTTTTAATTTATTTTAACCATGTAGTTGGTTATGATCAAAGTTCTGAGAAAAAGAAACCGATCGTTGCGAACGCCGGCGCCCGGTTAAAAATCCTTCGTCAACTTTGACTACGTTCATAGACAATGAGTTGAATTTGTATTCTATTGTATGATTACAAAAAAAAAGTAATAAGCATAGGACGTGTGCTTGTGTTTCGAAAGACTTATCATAACAAACTGTGGAACCTACCATAGGTTCCTGTGTAACGTAGCTGGCTATTGGACAACTTAAATAACTCTCTTGACGAGCGAATGACGCTATTGGACAACTTAAATGACTCTCTTGAATGTAACAGTTACATTTAACATCTCTTTGATTTTTTTCTTAGTACCACAGAGACACCGTAGTATAATAATTATCGTAGTAAAATAATCGTGTACCCAAATCATGTCAAACTTATTTACTGGAATTTGATAACACAGGGACATACCCTAGCATATTATAAACTATATTTAAATATTATAATTGTAAACAAGGAAAAACAAAACAAATAGCACCTAGAGGTTAAAATATTCAGTGATAAGCTGATCTAATTGACGAAGTCACGTGCTTATTGAAGCAATATAATGTTTTGATGTTAAGTGCGTAAAGTGGTTACTGGAGCAGCGAACTCGACCATAAAGGAAGTTGATCTAAGCCTATTAAATGTAGATTATGGGGTCAATAAAAAAAACAGTTTTTTTTTTTAAATGACTGCATATAAAAAGGTGATACACCTAATAGTCAGGCCGTGTGGTATCGGCTTGAAAATGGTACCACTGCATCTCTTTCCGTGGGTGTCGTCGAGGCGACTGAGGGATTTCCCACCGGAGGACGGGCGACAGAGTCTACTTATTTTTTTATAATCATCGAAGTTTGAAAATGGGTCGATTTCATGGTCAGCTTTGATAGGTTACAGTATTTTTTATGTGCTTTAATTAATTGAGTATTGTATTTTCTAATATTTTACTTTCCAATAGTTAATGACGGACAATTATACTTTCGTAAAAATTTGTTGATTTTCCTGATTTTCAGATGGCTCCTCTGCAAATAGTATTGATTGTAAGAAGTTAGTTTTTATTATTCTACTAGTGCATTATGTAATAGATGGTGTTTCATACGATTTCAATCCTAAAACTGTCGTCATAATTTCAATGTAACTAATTTAATATAGGTATTTCAATACACTAACACTTTGTTAAGTTCCTTTTTTTTAACCTACGATAATTAAAAAAAAAGTAAACTGCTGAAAAATATAATCTTAACGGTAAACGTACCTATGTTTCTTTTATCATTATTCAGGCCCACTCCGGCTTATTTATATTATACATATAAAACTTCCTCTTCAATCACTCTATCTATTAAAAAAAACCGCATCAACATCCATAGCGTAGTTTTAAAGATTTAAACATACATAGGGATATAGGGACAGAGAAAGCGACTTTGTTTTATACTATGTAGTGATATATCTATTATCTTTGAGTGATATCATAAATGACGTCATAGCGTGCTATTTATTTGTATGACATTTCTTGAAGAATTGTTTTGACTAGTTGGAAACTAACCCATTATAAATTGGAGAAATCAATACTAGTAAAAAAACGTAAACGCGTTCCAGTAAAAACTAACATACCAGTATGGAGGACCAAGAGATCATTAAGTCAAGTATTTTGATTTCAAGTGGATAGCCATTCATACTCGAAGTGATCTTTTAGATAGGATCACGATCTGGATCTAAAAGGGTGTTATAGATACTTACTCGTAAACAACAGGTCTTCTCAGTGCCGGGCCACCAATAAAGGGTTCAACACAAGGTTCAATAACGGCTACGGGTTCTACTGGGACCTCCACAACGTCCTGTAATAATAGCACGATTTTATTTTTCATTATCAAGTAGGTGTCTATTAAGAACCTAAAGTAAAACTAAGGGACCGTCTCCACAAGCGAGAGAATCGTGACGATTCCGCTATACTATCGTCGAGTAATCTCCACGAACGAGTGATATTCCGCCAGTGTATCGTCGCGACTCGTAGTCGTAACGGAATCGCCGCGTGTCCGCGACGATAATCGTCACTTTTTCGAGGCGGGACGCCTGCGTTTGACAGCGCGCTCTCTGTGAGATGGCGGCATTCGCGCGAGAGCGATTATGGCAAACTCGTCGCAACGCCGCGATAGCGTCGCCTTGTGGAGACACGTTCTAAGAGAGTGTATAGAAACAAGTGGCACGACGATAATAAAGCCGCGATTCTCTCACCCGTGGAGACGTTCCCTTTATAAGAAATAAGAAAACCTTTCAAACAATAAAATATATCTCCGGTAGCCTTATAAGAAAATTATAGGGATTGGAATTTTCTAAACGGAACTGATTTCGACAATTCGATCAATCGAACTCATTAATATTTTAAAATTATTTAGCTATTTTTTTTTAATTTATCACTAGATACTATTGAGTGATTTGTATGATTCAACTCGAAACGTCACGTTGACTTTCTACGCTACAGCCTGAGCGTTATCAAAACTTACCTGTTTACATGGAACCACTAAGTCTTCTTCCACCACAACAGGAGCCATCACTTCTTTTATGATGGGACGACGCATCACTTTCACATCTTCTCTGACAGGATGACCCATCACTTTTACTTCTTCTAGGGCAGGACGACCTATCATTTTTACTTCCTCTACGACGCGGACGGGACGACCCATCATTCTTAATTGTTCTACAATAGGACGACGCATCAAATTTATTTCTTCTAAAACGGGATGTCCCATCACTTTCACTTCTTTTCGGACGGGAGGACGCATCATTTTTACTTCTTCTACGATAGGACGACGCATAACTTTCACTTCTTCCCTAATAGGATGATGATGATGCTTAATTTCTTCAATGATGGGATGACCCATCATTTTAATTTCTTCAACGACGGGACGACCCATAACTGCCACTTCTTTTCTGATAGGACGACGCATCACTTTCACTTCTTCTCTGACAGGTTGGCCCATCATTTTAATTTCTTTAAAAACTGGACGACCCATAGCTGCCACTTCTTTTCTGATAGGACGACGCATCACTCTCACTTCTTCTCTGACAGGATGGTGCATTACTTTTACCTCTTCGACGACGGGCCGACCCATCATTTTTATTTCTTCAACGACGGGACGACCCATAACTGCCGCCACTTCTTTTCTGATAGGACGACGCATCACTTTCACTTCTTCTCTGACAGGATGGCCCATCATTTTAATTTCTTCAACGACGGGACGCCCCACAACTTTTACTTCTTTTCTAACAGGACGACGCATAACTTTTACAATGGAAGGACCCATTTTTACTTCTTCCATGAAGACAGGTTCGACTTCTTCTATCACTTCTTCAACTACAGGTCTCTCGACCAGAACTGCTTGAATGTTCGTTCCTTGTTTTGATAGACTTCTACCAATAGAAATCAACCCATCGGCTAACGTTCCCGTGACTGACGAAGCCGCATTGTCGAGCGCCTTAACTGTAAAAAAGAGCAAAATTCATTTTGATCACTTTTGTTTACCAGTCCATATATAAATCTACAGGAGATATTTTATAGACCAGGGCAATGCAGCCTACTACCTACTAATTGTAGCTGCATAAAAACGATCATAAGAAACTAATCATATTTTTAACGTGATAACGTCTTATAAATCGATGACAGGCAGGCTGCACTTACGAAAAAGTGTCTAAAAAAAGGTCACGTTATTGATTGGTTCCTAAGAAACTCAAATAGCGATATGTCATCAACGTTTTTTTATGATTATATCACGTAACATCTTCGTGGGTAAACCGACTTTAGGTACTCAATATATATATTTTTTTTTAAATGAGTTTGTGTTTCAGCAAGTCTATTGACTTGAATCTAAATCTTACAAAACGATTTTGATGCCAATTTGCACAAAATTTAAGGTTTTGATTTATTTCCTGACTTTTCGACCGCAATGATTAAAAATAGGTTTAGAATATGTATAATAAATATAAATATAAACAAAAGAATAAATAATAAAAATATAAATATTAGAAATCCACAAATCTATACTAATATTATAAGTTTGTTTGTTTGAACGTGGTAATATCAGGAACTACTGGTGGCGGGACAGCTAGTAAATAATAACAATAGGTATTCAGTTATCTTTAAACCTAGTCCCGCGCAACTTCGTCTGCGTAAATTTTCCCCGTTTTTGCAACATTTCTTATTGCTGCTCCTCTCCTATTGGTCGTAGCGTGATGTTATATAGCTTATAGTCTTCCTCTCCTATAGATTACCGCGTTCAAACAAACAAACATACTCTTCATCTTTATAATCTATACTTCTATACTAATATTATAAAGCTGAAGAGTTTGTTTGTTTGAACGCGGTAATCTCAGGAACTACTGGTCCAAATTGAAAAATTATTTCACTGTTGGATAGCCCATTTATCGAGGAAGGCTATATCACGCTACGATCAATAGGAGCGGTGCAGCAATGAGAAATGTTGCCAAAATGGGAAAAATTTACGCAGACGAAGTTGCGCGGGACAGCTAGTTTCAGATAAAATTGAATCCATATAATGTTAGTACGATCTTAACCTAGTGTTAGTATGTTACATTAATCTGGTGCATGTACACCTTCACGAACATGCCTACTTGTGTAATATGTACAAGTCTAATAAAGGGCCCATCGATTTTGTCTGCCAGAATAGTCAGAATACTGTTAGAACAACCCCTGAGTCGCTTCAGTATAGACGCAACCGCTTGCGTATTGCATGAAAATCATGTAATCTCGCTTCGGCAATTATGGCCGAAGCACTGCACCGACGTAAATAAATCCATAGAGACTTTAAAGATGTAAGAATCCTGGATCGTGCCTCGGTTTGTATATTGTTCATTTCGACAAAAATACCTAGTGTGTTAATCCTTTATTCCTTTATGTTTATCATTTAGACTGCCTCTGTGGCGCAGTGAGAGTGTGTCCGACTGCTACGCAAGAAGTCGTGGGTTCGATTCCCACACGAGACACCGCTTTGTGTGATCTACAAATTGTTGTTCCGAGTCTGGGTGTAGTTTGTGTCCGTGATTTGTATGTTTGTAAAGTCCCCCGCGACACAGGGCTTGTACCCTAATGCGGGAGTTGTCTTTAATAAAAAAAGAAAAAAAATAGTATTCACCTACACACACACACACACAAACGCACACGCACACGCGCGCACGCACGCACGCACGCACGCGCACACGCACACACACACACACACACACACACACACACACACACACACACACACACTCACAAGGTTCGTAACTTTATACGTATGTAGCTATACATGTAACTGTACAAATGTAACCTTTTTGAAAGAAATAAATATTATTATTATTATTATTATAGTATCAAATACATTCAAAAATACAAACCTTGAAATCCTGCACCAGTTGCAATGATGGAACCTGTTTTGGCAGCCGCTTGCATGACGGCCTCTGCCTTCGCTTTGATCATGTTTGTGCCGATGGACGCAATGTCGGACACCGTGTCCGTCACAGCTCTTTGTAAATTTGAAGCTGTGATCTCAGCATTAGATGTTTGTAGGAAGGCGAAGCACGCCACCTGGAGACAAAGGGACACACTTAGTTTAGCTGGGTTACAAATATAGGAAATCGCTGTTGCCTGCGACTTCGTTCAAAAACAAATTTCACGGGAACTGCACATATTTCCAGGATAAATAGTAGCTTATGTGCTATTCCAGACTATCAGGGCAGGAGGGTCTTTAGATCACCTTTATTTTCGGCTTCCCTTTGGATTGTAGTTACTTAGTGTTATAGGTACAAACAAAGATGGTTAGTAAGTTATATTTTTGTATCGGGTTACCTTATAAAATGTTTAACCCTTCACCTCTGCAGACTATATTATATGCTTGTGCTAATCTGATCAAAAGTCATCAAGGTCCGTTAAGCCGTTCTGGCGTGATTGAATTATAAAGATCCATCCTGACAAACATCCGTCCTTCTTAATCTAAACTTTCGCATTTCTAATATATTATAGATTCAAGTGAGTGCATTTGTTTACGATGTTACAGATAGACACATAGATACACAAATTAAACTCATAACAACTCTCATTTAGTATCAGGGTCCTTATTCACTATCTTTTTTTCGTTTTCGTGGCAAGCCCGCGCTTCTAACTGTCAAAATCTTGTCATAATGGTCAATAGAGAGCTGCGCTTAGAAATTCATCGCGCATGTGCGTGGACAACTTTGAGCGCACCGCGCATGCGCCAGGCCACGCGGGCTTGCCGCGAAAACGAAAAAAACATAGTGGATTAGGATTAAAAATAAAACAAAAATACTTACTCCTAATATTAACAGTTTAAGCACCATTTTGAATTAATTCAAAAACTAATATATTTTGTAGAACAGCAGTTCAACCAATCAATATAAATATGCACTGAACGATGTTTCCTATTACAATAGATAATATACTAAACTATTGCAAAATTATCGAGATGCTTAATAAATGGGTCTAGATCGTTATAATTACGTAAAGTGTGTTAGGTAATTACATTTTGAACACTGATTAATAGTCTTTCATAACTTTTTTATTTAACAGGATTGCTAGTACCTACCGATGGACCTACAATCCCACATTGCTAGTTATGTTTAAAAAAAATAGATAACTAGCAATGTGAAATTGAGGGTCCCACATTACTAGCAATCCTGTTAACCCCTCTAGCTAAGCTCAATGGCTTGTGTTAGGATTGGCTTCACGTAGGGTCCGCTTAGGGAGACCCCAGCGGACCATGGCGGTCAGGGCCATACGCGGATACCGCACGGTGTCTGCAGAGGCGGCGTGCGCATTGGCCGGCACACCCCCGTGGGATTTGGAGGCGGAACTGCTCGCCGAAACACTTCGGCGAGCAGTTCCGCCACCGCCCGCCGATACACATCGGCGGGCGGTGGCTGTTCGGGCAGGGGGTTCGGTGCCCCTGCCCGAGGAGCTTCGCGCTTGCCCACCGGGCAATCATGGCCCGGCATGGCAGGACCGACTGGAGACTCCACGAGCAGGTGTTCGAACCGTGGGGGCGCTCCAGCCGGTCCTGGAGGAGTGGGCGGGGCGGCATGGGACCTTTCCTTCCGGCTGGTGCAGGTCCTTTCCGGGCACGGATGCTTCGGGAAGTACCTGCACACGGTCGCTAGGAGGGAACCGAGTCCTGGCTGCCACCACTGCGACTGCGGTGAGGACTCGGCGCAACACACCCTCCAACATTGTCCAGCTTGGTAGGGGCAGCGTCGGAAGTGACCTCTCGCTGCCGGCTGTGGTTCTGTACATGGTACGGGGCGAGGGGTCGTGGAATGCGATCGCATCCTTCTGCGAGGACGTCATATCGCAGAAGGAGGCGGCGGAGTGCGTCAGGGAAGAGAGCACATCAAAAAAAAAAAAAAGGATTGACTTCACCTTGGTAGTATAATGATAAGGATTTGAACTTGCGACTTCACAATTGCGACTTAGCTCTATTGTTAATCAAAGTCAATTTTGACTAAGCCATTTTTAGCTTAGGCACAGTGCATAGGATTAAATCGCATTTGGTACACATCCCAAAAAGGCCACTTCTCAAAATGTGTATTTCACATAATTAGCACATCTCGAAATGATTACTTCTCAAAAGGTTTTAAATCTACCTAGTACCTATACTCATATATTTTGAGATTTTTTCCAAGTTTCATCTAATGAGCTTTATGGTGAATGTTATGTGAAGGTCCAGAAGGTACTACCAATTTAAAGCCCAGGAGCCGGAGGTCAGGAACGGACTATACAAGTTATTGCAGCGTCCGAGTCTATCAGCAGCTAGCATCTAGAGTTACTTACTCCAATATTGTTAATATTGTTGGACGCCAACTCGGATGACGTGCAGTAAGGAGTTCATCCCTATCCCAGTTTAGAGCCTAAATGGTCTTGCACCGTGTGATTTCAGAAGAACTTCCTCCCGTGAACACTCCGATCGTGGAACGAGTCCCTACCGAGGTTTTGCTTAAATTGTACTGTATAACTACCCTCTAATATGCCAAATAAAATAATAAAAAATGATTATAAAACTTAATAAAATTATATATATTACGGGTCTTAATCGCGTGAACAATTTAAGGTAAAATACCTTGTTTATTGCTCGTTTATTTTACCTTAAATTTTATTATTCAAGCGATTAAGACCCGTAGTATATACGCAAACGGGACAAATTTCAAAAGGCTTCGTCTTTTAAGCCGTATGGGCAAAAAATTATCCTAATAAATACTGTTTTTTGTAATAAATAACAGGCAATCGGCTTTAAGCCTTCTGCCATGTAATTGTACACTTAAGCCTCTTGCTAGGGCGTTAGTGTAAGCTTTTATACGGTTTTGCACTTTGTAGAATTTTACAAGCTACGGGTCTTAATCGCGCCCGACGTTACGACCGTATTGCAACGGCCGTGGTCACGGGTAGACTGGCAATAACACAAAGGTATTTAGTAAAATATTTACGCGATTAAGACCCGTAGCTTACGAATTCTATAATGTGTACTAATCGCAAATGTATTGCTCTTTGTTCAACTTTTTCCTAAACTGACAGGAACCGCTGTAAGATTCCACGTTAGTGTTTTTGGCTGATCCCCTCAACTCGATGCTGTATGTTCAAACTGGCTTGATTATGCTTATAAATAAGAGTCTCTTATTTTCCATTGTGACATGTGATCTTCTACTTATCAGCCAGTTGTCAGCCAGGCACCGATTGGTCGCACAATTCGACGCTTTGCCACACGCCTTGAAGCAACTGGCTCAACATTGGATAGACCTAAGTCTGGGAGACCAAGAACAGGCCGTTCAGCTGAAAATATCGATGCTGTGCGCGAAGATGTGGAAGAGTGTCCAGAAACATCAACGAGGCGACGTGCCACGCAATTGGGCATTTCCAGACGGACCCTGCAGCGTATTTTGGTGAAAGACTTAAAGATGTTCCCGTATAAAACTCAAATGACTCATCAGCTGCTGCCTGCTGACCACCGAGCTCGTCTAGATTACTGCCAGCGCGTCATAAACCTCAACCTTGAAGACGATGATTTTCCTTCAAAATTGGTTATGAGTGACGAAGCGCATTTCCATCTCTCAGGGCATGTCAATAAGCAGAATACTCGGTTCTGGGGCACTGATAATCCGCGCATTATTCAAGAAACACCTCTACACCCACTAAAAGTTACTGTATGGTGTGGCATCTGTGTTGACAGAGTGATCGGACCCTATTTTTTCGAAGACGCTGGAGGCAATGCGATAACTGTCACTGGAGAACGCTACAGAACCATGTTACGTGAGTTTTTGATACCCAGTTTGGACGAATTGGGGCTGGAGCACATCTGGTTTCAACAAGACGGCGCTACGGCACACACAGCGCGCGACACTATGGACTTAGTGAGGGACGCTTTTCCAGGCCGAGTTATCTCTCGTTTTGGCGATTTGCCTTGGCCTGCAAGATCACCCGATCTGACCAGTCCAGACTTCTTTCTTTGGGGTTTTTTGAAATCTCGGGTGTATGTGAACAAGCCACAGACTCTCGCAGCTCTAAAAGAAAACATTCGTCAAGAAATAACGAACATATCGCAGGAAGTGTTACGGCAAGTTATGCAAAATGTCATAAATAGGGCTCAAATGTGTATCAACTCTGGAGGTCACCATTTAAAAGACATCATCTTTAAATCCTAATGGTACGAAATTTAATGGCACAAATATACATTTAAAAAAATCTAAATCTAGTTTTCTAATTTAGAAAAAATGTTATAGGTGAACCAAATAGGGTCTTTACTTTTGCGCCACCCAGTACAAGAATAAGAAAAAATACAAAAGATAGTTATTTACTTAAAGATTACAGGAAAACTTATGGGAAGTCTGAATTTTAAACATGGGGGTCATTTTGGGGGGGGGCGAAAGAAATTTAAAAAAAAAGCATCACTAACAGTATCGTGTTACATAAGTTACATAACAAATTATAATAAAAATATATTACACATCCCTTTACAACAAGCCCTTTCATTTGTTACGTCCTATCCTATGTCCTTCCCCGGGACTCAAACTATCTCCATACCAAATTTCATCTAAATCGGTTTAGCTATTTGAGCGTGAAAGCGTAACAGACAGACAGACAGACAGACAGAGTTACTTTAACATTTATAATATTAGTATGGATTAGTATGGATTTAAGAAAGTTAATGAAAATCCAGCCTCACCCTCTTTGAAATAACTGAGCCTACAATTTTGAAAGAAAGTCCATAGTGTGAAAATAACATGGTAAATCGACTGGCGTGTGGGTCTAGCGGTTAGTGACGCTGACTGTTAAGCCAGAGGTTGTGGCTTCGATTTCCATCTAGGATAAGTATATTCTACTATTGAACCCATTGAGGTTGATATTTTGCATCTCAAGTCTCCTTTAAAATATAATTTTATATGTTGATTTTGCACTAGTCCTTTAATATGGTGTACCTATAATATAATGGTGGTACGTAGCCCATTTACATGTAAACAGTTTATTAACAAACAAATATTGTAAATATCGGCAATTTGAAAAGAGTGACCGCGAGTTTTTATTGCATTATTTGTTCCTATCGCTTCACCTATTGCTTGCGAACAGGCATGACAATGTAGAATCATGGCCTTTCACAAGTGATGTATTTTCTCCTCAGTTTGGAATCAGATGGTCTTGTGTGAGTTGTCTGATATAAGTAAAATCTTTTAATGCTGTTTCGTTAAAGAGATTCCTTTAAAAACAAAATGTGAAAATATGCGAAGGTATAGCTAATAACAGAAGTTAAATCAAACTGGAAATGAAATTCTTCTGAAATTCTAAAAATCATACATAGGTCATAACCAATTTTGAGAGATTAAGTGTGCGTTTGTTTGTGTTGCAAAATCGAGGGAAAATGACGCTGGCGAAGTTAGTCAGCTAGTGCTGTTATAAACGTACTCGATAAATGGGCTAGCCAACAGTAAAAATTTTTTTTTTCATTTGGTCCAGTAATTCCTGAGGTAATCACGTTCAAACAAACAAACTCTTCAGCTTTATACTATTACAGCTTTAGAATTTTCTCCGTTTTTGCAACATTTTTATTGCTGCTCTGCTCCTATTGGTCTTAGCGTGATGTTATATAGCGAATCCAGAACATTGTTTAGGGGGGCAACGTGTAAGCCAACCGGCCAAGTGTGAGTCAATCTCATGATGGGGAGGGTACACCAGCCACCGTACTACCGAGGGGGGAGCAATTTCAGTCGAGTCTGGGGGCAGATTGCCCCGATTGCCCCCCCCCCCCTTTGGATCCGCGCCTGGGAATGGGTAGCGGTAGGTATGGCATGCAGTAAATAACGCTTAGTTTTAATTCGTCTTTATTTCCATTATAATTATTTACGTTCATTTTTTCTTAAACTCAAACTCTAAGCTGTCCATCCAAGGTCCTGGAAGCAGCCGCGGTTCCTTGATAACTCTGTAAAAAAAAGAATTTCATTTTAATTTTGTTATTGAATTCACAAAAGTAACCTTCATACGAACTTCGGACCTTGCAAACAGGCGCGGATCCAGAAGTTCGTTCTGGGGAGGGCAGCATTTGACTTAACCGGTCAAGTGTGAGTCGCTCGCATTAGGGGGGGATGAATTTGATTCAACATTGGTACAACACCCACCACCAACAAGGGGGTGGTGCCTGTGAATCAAAGGTGATTCAGTCGAGTCGGACAGGGGCAATAGCCCCTGTTGCCCCCCCCCCCCCTAGAATCCGCACCTACACGCACACATAGAAATCGTTCACGAAAAAGAATCGAAGACCACATCGGTGCACTTAATAATAATATCTTGCGACAACTCACACAACGCTATCTGATCCCAAACTAAGCAGAGCTTGTACTATGGAAACCAGACAACTGATAAACATACTTAAATATTTGTAAATAAAAACTTAATATAGATAAATTACACCCAGACATAGAATAAACCAATCGGATACACTCCCACAGCGCCACAGAGGCAGTCAACAGAACTTTGTTCGGAAGACGGGCCCCCATGCTGCGTCTATGTGCAATGTGTGCGTGTGTGTGTATGTGCGTACGATAAGAGCGTTTGTAATGTCCCCCCCCCCTCGAATTAGGAGATTAGGTGTCTAAACATCAGCTTAAATCTCTACTGTGTACCTTTACTACCTTTTTGCAATTTCGGGGAGGTTTCAACCCTCAAATCCCCCCTGGGTACGCCTACGCCAATCTTTTTGAAAAAAAAAATAATACATACTCTGATGTAGGTTGTCGTCTGTATCTACTCTGTTATTAGGATTCAATCTTTAACGAAAAAAATACATACTCATAAACAGTAGATCTTGCTGGTCCATTTACGAGCATCCTGGCTGCATTCATCTTGGCTTGTACAGCGTTTCCTAAAAGGTTCCATAATGAGGGCGGTTCGTTTCTGACTAGGTTCACTCTCCGTGCAGGCTCAACAATCGTCATGGCTGGACGGAAGTTTGTTTTTACGGAACGGATTGGTATTGATTCCACTGGGACCTCGACGATTTCCTGTAACGGTTAAGTTTTTGGATTAAGATCGCCACGTAAATAACTATGGACTTTTGCATCACGGGTATGGAACTTCTTAGAACGAATAAAACTACGAAACTTAATTCAATCGAGACATTAATCCGCCCCGTCGTCACCTTTACAGATTAAAGCAGTAAATAAAAGTTAAACAAAAGCAAATACGTACGAGTAGTTTGGCAGATAAAGTAATAGACTGGCCACTAGTAACCAAAAACGTTTCTTAATCTTCGCCGGCCGCTATCGCAATGCTAATTGCCAAAACACAGGGTTAATAACCAATCGCTTAATTATTTACAAATTACTTCCATATAATTTAAGGCGTCTAGATGGTAACATGAAAAAAACTATTCATCCCTATGTCCCCAAGTATCATAAGGTGCCCTGATAAGCCAAAAAAACCTCAAAAAGCCGTATCTCAGTCGGAGTAAGTTTAAAAAAAATGGACTTTTTGTTTGCTAAATGTCTAATGTAAAGAAAAATTGAGATATAGGTAACTTGTATTTTTTAATATTTTAGGGTAGATAGCATTATATCTACTTATACATACCATTAGATACTCTAGAATTATTTGAACTAAAAAGCCGAATCTTAGAGATAGCGCTTTCGGCTTAGCAGGGTAGGATAGTAAGTACCTATAAGTATTTCAACCAACTTCAAAAGTAAAATAAGTATCTCACCTCATCAAAAGGGATAACGAACTCTTCTTTCACAACTCTTGGGCCCATGACCTTGACTTCTTCAACCACAGCAGGTCTTCTCACTTTAACTTCTTCAACTACTTCTTGAACCACGGGTCTCCTGACGAGGACCCTGGCGTTCCGAGACGACCCCCCGGTTGCGGTGTCACCTGCCCTCAGAATGCTGTCACCAATGGCCAGTAAACCATCAGAAATGGTTGCTTTTATGTCTGAAGACGCCTTTCCAAGAGTTCGCACTGCAGAAAAAAATGTTTTTTTATTTGACAGACATAATACGTTGTAACTGTTAGTAGCAGTTACGGTAATCTATTTTACACTTTCAGATAGGCGACGACGCTGAACATAGGAATTATCTTAGACCTTAAATAATTTATAGGAGTTAGATAATCCTTAGTCGCGTGAACAATTAATGAGACTATTGATCATATAATAATCTATACTAATATTATAAAGCTGAAGAGTTTGTTTGTTTGTTTGAACGCGGTAATCTCAGGAATTACTGGTCCGAATTGAAAAATCCTTTCACTGTTGGATAGTCCATTTATCGAGGAAGGCTATAGGCTATATAACATCGCGCTACGACTAATAGGAGCGGAGTAGCGACGTGAAATGATGCAAAAACGGGGAAAATTTACGCATACGAAGTTGCGCGGGACAGCTAGTCTATAAGTACTAATATTATAGAGCTGAAGAGTTTGTTTGTTTGTTTGAACACGGTAATCTCAGGAACTACTAATTCGAATTGAAAAATTATTTTACTGTTAGATAGCCCCTTTAGCGAGGAAGGCTATAGGCTATATAACATCACGCTACGATCAATAGGAGCGGATCAGCAATGAGAAATATTGCAAAAACGGGGAAAAATTACGCATACGAAGTTGCGCGGGACAGCTAGTTGATTATAAACTACAGACCTTAGTACTGAAAAGCTGGAAAAAATGATAATGGGCCCTAGCTTGGGGAGCATTGTAGAGAAATACCCTAGCTTATAGTATTATTTATAGGCATTTCTTGCCAATTACTTTATTAATACATATACTGGCTTAAATTAGTAATTCCCTCCTTTAAGAAACAAATTCCTTAACTTAAATTCATGTCTAGCTACGGCCCGTAAACCAGTTACTGGTAGGTCAGTACTGCAATCATAGGCGTACCCAGGCGGTGGAGGGGCATTTGGGGGTCGAAATCCCTCCGAAATCGTGACAAGTAGAGTACAAAGTACACATTTGGCCTCTATTTAGACAATTGTACCTACCATGTAAAACCACTCGGAAATTACCAAAGCCTGATGATCCTGGGCTCGCCCATGACTGCAATTCTGGATTAACTCGCAGAATCTCAGCATCACATATGAGTTTCGTCAACTCTTAGTACCTTTCAACATTTATTAAGAAACAGGCTGACCCGAGCAACTTCGTCTGCGTAAATTTTCACCCGTGGCGTTTTTTGTAACATTTTTCATTGCTGCTCCGCTCTTATTGGTCACAGCGTAATGTTATATAGCCTACAGCCTTCCTCGATAAATAGGCTATCCAACAGTAAAATAAGTTTTCGATTCGGACCAGTACTTCCTGAGATTATCGCGTTCAAACAAACAAAAAAACTCTTTAGCTTTATAATATTACTAGCTGTCCCGCGCAACTTCGTATGCGTAAATTTTTCCCGTTTTTGCAACATTTCTCGTCGCTGCTCCGCTCCTATTAGTCGTAGCGCGATGTTATATAGCCTATAGCCTTCCTAGATAAATGGGATATAAAAAAAAAAAGGATTTTTTCAATTCGGACCAGTAGTTCCTGAGATTATCGCGTTTAAACAAACAAAGAAACTCTTCAGCCTTATAATATTAAGTAGGTATAGATATGACCAAAGTTTTTTAACAGAAATAAACCATATAGATACCTCCAAGCCCCATCCCAGTAGCAAAAACAGACGCCACATCGGCTGCAGCCTTCATCACAGCGTTGCCCTTAGCCACGATGAGTTGGGGCACCAGGGACGAGATCTCTTGCACGGGGTCTGTTGCTTCAGCTCTGAGGTAAGTTATGTCTGCGGCATTTGCGGGCTGGAGGAGGAAGGCGAAGCACGCAACCTGCAGGCAAAATAAATGATGAAGGACCAATTAATATGAAACAAGTTTTAACCCCAAGTATCCGCCCGCGTGGTGGTCGATTATCGCGATCGAAACTATTCTGTGCCCTTTCTCAAGATTCAAACTATCTTTATCATACCAAATCTATACTAATATTATAAAGTTGAAGAGTTTGTTTGTTTGTTTGTTTGAACGCGGTAATATCAGGAACTACTGATACGAATTGAATAATTATTTTATCGAGGAAGGGTATAGGCTATATAACATCACGCTGCAACCAGTAGGAGCGGAGCAGCAACGAGAAATGTTGCAAAAACGGGGAAAATTTACGCAAACGAAGTTACGCGGGACAGCTAGTTTCATATAAACCGCTTCAGCCATTTAAGCGTGAACATGCCCTTTTATTTTCACGCTTAAACCGATGAAGGGACAGACAGACAAAGTTACTTTCACATTTATATTTTATGGTTGAATTTTATTTATTTCCTAGCTGATCCGCGCAATTTCGTCTGTGCAAATTTTCCCGTTCTTGCAACATTTTTCATTACTGCTCTGCTCCTATTGGTTGTAGCGTGATGTTATATAGTCTTAAGCCTTCCTCGATAAATGGGCTATCCAACAGTAAAAGAATTTTTCAATTCAAGTAAGTTGTTTCTGAGATTATCGCGTTCAAACAAACTCTTCAGCTTTATAATATTAGTATAGATAGTTTTGTAGCCGATAGATGCTTCAAATACTTACCGCCAAAATAACAAACTTTAACTCCATGATGTGAATCTGATAATATAAGAATACTAGTGAGTAGAAGTAACAATAGCTTTATATAAGAAATAATTACAAAATTTACAAGACAGTTAGTTAATGATCCCTGATCGTTATTTTATGATGATCCATATTGCTTAACTGAACAAATAAGTCCAAATATTTTAACAAAATAATGTCCTCAGTTTCATCATTAGATAAAGCTACATTCCACAAGTAGACAGGTAATATTAGTTACTCACTAGATACCTAAACTATTCGATCAATTTAAACATTTAAAAAAAAATGAAAATATAATTAATATCTAATCTAAATCTAATATGCAAATCTCGAGAAATATCCGAGTTATAAAAAAAACAAAAATGTTTAATTTTTTAAACGTCATTTGATTTCGTGATTTATGATTCATCATTTCAACCAACAAGTTTTAGAATAAAAAAAAACGAACAAGTGTGAGGCGGACTTGATTTGGAGGGTTCCTTGTAAGTATATTTGTAAATAGTTCAGAGTTTAAGCTTTAAATTGCAAAATTTTGTTAGAGTCAAGTGTCCTGCCAGCTAAATAATTGTTTTTGGAAATGTGAAAAAAATCAGGGTAGCAGTATAATTATAAAACGAAATTATAAGGAAAACTATTACAGGTAAGTAGGGTTTGTTTTAAAATAAACGGCCGTATCTTTTTTTACGTTAACTTTTTTAGATTGATATTTTACAGCTTCAAGGGACCATAGACCTAAGAAAATGGTTTTATTTTCAACTTGATACCTCCACGCGTTCCCGAGATTAAAGGTCTTGACAGACAGACGGACGGACAGACACCAAAATGATTCTATCCCATCGTATGGGATTTCATTAGATAGGTCTTTTAAAACCGTTTAGGGGTTGTGAAGACTATTTATCAATTTAGGGATGCGTTTGTGAAATATTAAGCTTTAAAGTGAAATTTTTTTTAGAGCCAAGTTCCCCCCACCTCCCAGCTAAATGGTTGATGTTGTGTATGTAAAAAAATCACAGTATTTGTATATATTTAAAGTAGGTATAATTAAACGGAAAGTTATCACACTATCACAGCTAATAGGCTTTAAAAGTTTGTGAGTAACAGCTGATCAAACGAGAATTATGTAACAATATGTTCGTACAAATTTCATTGAAAATTATTATTAGGCAATTATTATTAACGTTGTAAGTATTAAATAATAATAATATCTTGGAAAAGCTCACACAACGCTATCTGATCCCAAACTAAGCAGAGCTGTACTATGGAAACCAGACAACTGATAAACATACTTAAATATTTCTTAATACATACTAAAGATAAATAACACCCAGACACAGAATAAACCATCGAGCTCATCACACAAAGTTTTATCATGCAAAGTTATATCAGCACTATTGTGCGTGGCCCGGCATGCAATTGCCCAGTTTTTTCCTTTTCAGGTAAGGAACCCTAAAAAACAATTGGGTATTTGAATGTCAAGTCAAATTAAAATCTTTTTATGAAACGTCAAAACGATTCGCTTTGTCATTATGTTTACATTGTCATTATGTTCTGGTGTCAAATCATTTACTTTTAATATTTTGATGATTTAAAATACTAAAACATTGTCAATTGTGGATGAATATTTTTTTTCGGATCATTTAAAGTCACATTAATACCTAATCTGCGTAATAGTACATTATGATAAAAGTGCGGTAAGTTGAAAATTACAGCCGAGGCGATATTGTTAGCCCGAGCCGTAGGCGAGGGCTACAAGAAAGTAGAGGCTGTAATTATCAAAGCGCACGTATGTCATACGACGTTTTATAACATATTTGCGAGAAAATAAATAAAAAAAAATACAGCCAAAAGAAAAAGCGCGCGGAATAATTTTTACTTTTTTTTTCCTCTTCCCGCCAATATTAATCGGTAGAGATTATGGCTCGCACATTATGTGCATACGCCAGTTTCAAGTATAATTTCTTTCTAGTTTTCTTCTTTCAATCACAAAGTCTCGGTCTTGTTACACTGTTTTACACTTTGAACGCGGAGCTGTAAAAATAGCGACATTTTTACAACTCCTAATTTTTACTTGTTCACAATAGGGTATTTGACTGAAATCAAGTCAGCCTCTTTTTAAGAAATGTCAACAACGACCCGCCCCGTAATTTGTATGAAATGCTAGCATATGACGTCACATTTTCTATGGTCAAATCATTTACTTTTTATGTTTCTTTTTATGATTAAAAATTAATAAAAACCTTAAATTAATAGATTAACATAATTTTTCAGAACACTTTTTGACATATTTTTACATGGTCAGTTTAAAGTATTTTATTTTGATAGTAGTCAAATACCCAATTTAGCGATGCGCGCGCATCAGCGCTTTTTTAAGGCAAAGGCATAAAAACAGCCAGTATTACTAATAAAGTAAATTAATATTTTTGTAAAGCCTTACTGCGATCGCCAACCCGCTCGCCAAGCGTGGCGATTATGGCAATTACCCCCAGGATCTACTGGGGAGACCCGTGCCCAGCAGTGGGCCATCATATGGGTTGATGATATGATGAATATTTTTGTGTTTTGTTACAGATAAATGGTTGTATTTATGGTCAAAATAAATTAAATTTTAGAATTAAATGTTTATTTAATATATTTTATATCCAAAAGTTAATTTAATTCATAAAATGTTTACCACTTTTTTGATATAAAAACTCTTTGCTAAGATTTAAAAAAGTACCGTTCGTTTTAGACGGAGCATCTTAATGCGTTTTACATTACATTATCGCACAAGTATGTAATGAGATATATTACGATATTGAAATTGGTGAAATAAAAGCCCCTTTACTAGCAAAAGTGTTATAAAAGAATTGATTGTTATTGATTGATTTGACATTTAAATACTTAATCTGTAAACGTGTTTGGTTCATTTTCACAGGTAAGTACACTTTCACAGAGAATATTAGCAGCATGGAACGTTAAAAGGCGTATCAAGTAAAGCTTTTAAAATGTTATTAGCCACAAAAAAAAATCAGTCGACAAACCGCTTGAAGTTAACTTGACTCGCGTGTAGGCTTAATAATAAAAAACATTTTTTTCGCTAGGTTCCATCATTTTGATTTTTATATCACACTAGCTGTCCCGCGCAACTTCGTATGCGTAAATTTTTCCCGTTTTTGCAACATTTTTCATTGCTGCTACGCTCCTATTAGTCGTAGCGCGATGTTATATAGCCTATAGCCTTCCTCGATAAATAGGCTATCCAACAAAAAAATAATTTTTCAAATCGGATCAGTAGTTCCTGAGATTAGCGCGTTTAAACAAACAAACAAACTCTTCCGCTTTATAATATTACTAGCTGTCCCGCGCAACTTCGTATGCGTAAATTTTCTCCGTTTTTGCAACATTTCACGTCGCTACTCTACTCCGCTCCTATTAGTCGTAGCGCGATGTTATATAGCCTATAGCCTTCCTCGATAAATGGGCTATCCAACAAAAAAAGAATTTTTCAAATCGGACCAGTAGTTTCTGAGATTAGCGCGTTTAAACAAACAAACAAACAAACAAAGCAAACAAACAAACAAACTCTTCCGCTTTATAATATTAGTATAGATAGATATATAGTAACTAGCTGTCCCGCGCAACTTTGTATGCGTAAATTTTCCCCGTTTTTGCAACATTTCTCGTCGCTGCTCCGCTCCTATTAGCCGTAGCGCGATGTTATATAGCCTATAGCCTTCCTCGCGTTTAAACAAACAAACAAACAAACTCTTCCGCTTTATAATATTAGTATAGATGTGCATCAGATTAAATTGATAATTTGATTACTAATTGATTTGTATAGGTACGCTTGAAAAAAATAATAAAACGTTAATATTTTCTGTTTATTTGTTAAATTTAACTTCCTAAATGACTGTGTTTACATTATTATCGATAGACCATAAAATCTTTAATTGGCAATATTTCAATCTAAAATCAAAGTATTACAGGCATTGAATTTCGCCTTCCAGTTTGTAGATTGATTTCAAAATCACTCTGTTTATTAGATAATTGAGGAGTCCCTAACACACAGACCCAGATATCTACGAGTTTAAGCAATGTTACCACATAGATGGGTGACCGTTTTCGAACATTTTCACACCCCTTCGTGCCTCGGAGAGTACGTTAAGCCGTCAGTCCTACGCCTAATCTCTCCGGTCGTATCGGATTTCCCTTCCATCACACTATGAGAGTGAGAGAATAGGGAGTGCACTTGTGTCTGCGCATACACTTGTGCATTCACTATAATACCTCCTGGCTAGTCTCTAATAAGATTGAGCGCCGTAACCGACATCGATTAGAAGACCATTAAGTAAATAATAATAATAATATGATATCAGTTATTACAACATTCATATCTCCGAGTGATAATATAACGGAATGATTGACCCGGACATGTAAATAAACATTTCGTATAGGCACCAAAACCAATAAAATGATGATACCCCAAAGGTCAAGGTAATCAAAACCACAAAATACCTCTAATACAGAAGGCAACCTTCATACGTACTCGTCTCGAGCGACCCACACAAAGAAATAATTCACGGACATGAATCTAAGACCACTGCCGGCCCCACTGACTTACATAGTACTAGTTTATTAGCTGATCCGCGCAACTTCGTTTTCCCCGTTTTTGCAACATTTTTCGTCGCTGCTCCGCTCCTATTAGTCGTAGCGCGATTTATATAGCCTATAGCCTTCCTCGATAAATGGGCTATCCAACAAAAAAAGAATTTTTCAAATCGGACCCTGCTGGTCCTGAGTTTAGCGCGTTTAAACAAACAAACAAACTCTTCCGCTTTATAATATTAGTATAGATTAGTACTAGTATTAATATTAGTATTAGTATTCGTATTGGTATTAGTATTAGTATTAGTATTAGTATTGGTATTGGTATTGGTATTGGTATTGGTATTGGTATTGGTATTGGTATTGGTATTGGTATTGGTATTGGTATTGGTATTGGTATTGGTATTGGTATTGGTATTGGTATTGGTATTGGTATTGGTATTGGTATTGGTATTGGTATTGGTATTGGTATTGGTATTGGTATTGGTATTGGTATTGGTATTGGTATTGGTATTGGTATTGGTATTGGTATTGGTATTGGTATTGGTATTGGTATTGGTATTGGTATTGGTATTGGTATTGGTATTGGTATTGGTATTGGTATTGGTATTGGTATTGGTATTGGTATTGGTATTGGTATTGGTATTGGTATTGGTATTGGTATTGGTATTGGTATTGGTATTGGTATTGGTATTGGTATTGGTATTGGTATTGGTATTGGTATTGGTATTGGTATTGGTATTGGTATTGGTATTGGTATTGGTATTGGTATTGGTATTGGTATTGGTATTGGTATTGGTATTGGTATTGGTATTGGTATTGGTATTGGTATTGGTATTGGTATTAGTATTAGTATTAGTATTAGTATTAGTATTAGTATTAGTATTAGTATTAGTATTAGTATTAGTATTAGTATTAGTATTAGTATTAGTATTAGTATTAGTATTAGTATTAGTATTAGTATTAGTATTAGTATTAGTATTAGTATTAGTATTAGTATTAGTATTAGTATTAGTATTAGTATTAGTATTAGTATTAGTATTAGTATTCGTATTAGTATAGAAGAATAGATTATTATTTAATCCCTGTCCCAACCGTTAATGTGTTGTTAGATATCATGTTTCCATTTGATTTATGTCATTGTTTTTTAAATTTAATGACGAAAAAAAATTACTTCATTTTTTTCTTGATAGAAATCATATGGCAAAACATGTGGAGGCGAAATCTTGAAAATTTACACATTTCGACAAAATTGGAAATTTTTGTATTTTAATAACTAATTGAATTAAATAAATCGTAAATATATTTTTGAACATACATATTTTTGGAACGAAGTTCCTTATTGCGCGTTGTGAAAGGGGGCTAGACGGAAAAAAATCTCACGAAAAGTTGTAACGACACTTTGTGACACAGACAAGCCGTGCGGCGTGCGCGTAAGATATGAACATCTAATTTGACGAAGAAGTCACCTGTCGATTTGGTCTAGAGGCATAAATTCGGTACACAGTATTGGTGACAATAGTGTAGTTGTGGGTTCGAGCCTTCGTATACAATCGTCTTTTTGTAAGTTATTTTCGTTTCGTCTTTCTATTTCGCATTGAACAGTGTTGTGTTGCGGAGATTATAAAAAAAAAATAAGATAAGAACTTCGTTCCATCCGGGTATCCCTTGACACCTCTCAAGTTTTATTCTTCTGTCAAAATATATTTTTTTTATATTCATTAAAAAATATATATTGACATATATAATTTGTTTTCTTTTTTTTAGCGTTGTTAACAGAATACTTACACACCCCTTTCGGGTCGGACAGGAATTAATTTACACCTTGTTTATACGTGGGCGATTGCGCAGATACGACTTTTGGGCGGCGGCGGCGATATCGGCGGCGTGACCTTTTCCCACGTGATGATATATAATAAAGCAATATATAGTTTAACGATCAGGGTTAATATTGTTAGAATTTGATTATTACAGAACTTTGACAAATTATTTTTTTAAATCTAGCTGACGGACCATGGCCGCGCACCGAGAGTTCTATACAAACGAAATCCTAAAATTAAATATAGATCAACGTAATAAAGTAGTACTTCTAGTAAAAATTAAAACTGAAACAGAGTGAAGGCCTCGTTTCCCCAATAAGCTTCTGTTTGTGGTCACCATAGTGCGTTATAAAAGCCATTTTGCTCTCACGCACTGCCATCTTGTGAATTAGAGACCAATGATTTGCTTAAACTTGACAGCAGCACAAGCGTGCCGACTTAAAGATACCTATACTTTTTGTGGTTGTCGATACAGAAATCATTTCCGTATGTTGTACCTCCAGAGGATCATTATTTTCACTGAAAAGAATCGTATTGACTAAGTTTTCAAGCTGTTATGCAATTTTATCAACCATCACCAGCAAATTACTATATCTTGTTCTAGAAGCAAGTTGTGATTTGTATTTTTTTAAACATTTTTTACACTTTTTCCTCTTGTTTACTTCATCCGTGGCTTGAATGTCGTCGTCAATGTCACATTGTCACCTTCTAAGTTAGGTCGGCGCGCCGTTATCTTTTCACGGCGGCGGCGCGCCGGCACGGTGCTCATGTCTATGCCGAATTAAATAACCATCCTATGAACTTTTTTGACATTTATGACAAATGGCCGTTGTCTTCTATCTTCTTTGAGTTTATGGCAATCTAGCCGTTTTAACGGCTAATTTTAGCCAGTGTCAAGTATTTATGCACTTATTACATGCACATAGTCTTCTAAGTCAATTATCACGTATTCAAATCATTTTTACAAGTTAAACTCGGAGCTGTAAAAATAATGGCCGGTCAGTTTGCCGCTATTTTTACAACTCCTGGCCGTTGTCGTTAACCTTGTTACAGTACGATCAACGTATCTTGACCGGATTGAAGTTAGGTTTATATCACTTTCGCGCATGTCATAGAGATGCGACCCTAAAATTACTTACGAAAACGATTAATCGATTAAAAATACTAACAACATTTTAATTCAACAATATAAAAACTCTATATAAATGAGTTCATAAAAGTTTAAATTTAAAACAATAACAGTAAATAATAAAGAATCTTTGAAAAACAATTTCTTTACTAAACTAAACACAAAAAAACATGAATTAGTAATACTAATTATGACAATGTAATGCGTAATCGCATCTCTAATCCTCTTGGTTTAGTTACCGCCCCGCCCCCCGCTTCCTGTCACCATTTAGATCCAAAAAATGCATCTGCGCAACCACTTGTCGCCTACTTCAGACCGGCCTAGTTACGTTGATCGTACTGTAGGTCGGCGCGCCGTTACCTTTTCACGGCGGCGGCGCGCCGGGACGGTGCTCATGTCTAGGCCGAATCAAATAACCATCCTATGAACTTTTTTGACATTTATGACAAATGGCCGTTATCTTCTTTCTTCTTCTTTCTTCTTTGAGTTTATGGCAAGCTAGCCGTTTTAACGGCTAATTTCTGCCAGGGTCAAGTATTTATGCACTTATTACATGCACATAGTCTTCTAAGTTAATTATCACGTATTCAAATCATTTTTTACAAGTTAAACTCGGAGCTGTAAAAATAATGGCCGGACAGTTTGCCGCCATTTTTACAACTACTGGCCGTTGTCGTTAACTTGTTAAACAGGTATGGACAGCCATTTGATTTTGTCAACTGACCGTCCAAATTTCAAAATTAAATGGAATCCTGTGGTCGTCGGTACGTACTAGTACTATAAAGGTCAGTGGGGTCCGCAGTTTCATCTATAGACCATATAACAATAGTAATTGGGATGCGTTTTGAGATTACCACTTAGTAGTAGCATCAACCCAAAAATACCTAGTTGAGTTGTAAAAAAAGTCGGAGGCAATAATTAATATCGATGAACTTAGTAAAGTGCCTCCGACTGCATGAAATTAAATAATTATGTAGGGGATCTTGTTTCCATCTTTTTTGTGCAGGCGGGTTTTTTTTAAATTTAATACTTTTGAGTAAGTAGGATGTAACAACTAACTTTTTTCACAGCTATTGTCAAGACGTATTGATAATTGAAAAAATAAGGGTTGCTAACTAATTCTTTCAGAAATTACAGTCATAATCATGTTATACCTTTTAGAAATGCCTATGATGAGCCCTTTAATTTGGTACCCATATTGAAGTATTCAAAACAACCTTTTTTTCACACCTCTTTATTTTGACATCTTACAGCCGCCACGTTTGTTTTTTTCAAACATCACTTAACTAAAAACACTTGGGCGGTCAAGACAAATCTAAAGACGTCTTATTTATATAGATCCGTTCAGTGGTTTGCGAGATATGAGGTAATAAAGAAAATTATATACAAGAAAAACATAACCCTTCCTTACAGTCGAGTAAAAATCCGCACCAACCTCCATATTACCTTATTTTTACGATTTTTTTTGCAAGTATTGCAATTTTTTTTAAAGGGATCCGTGAAGTAGTGCTTTATTTCCTAGTGGTCCGTGGACTGAGCCTAAAAAAGGTTAAGTTTAACGTTTTCAAATATCAATTTAATATCTAATATATTCACAACTAAGACTTTATATAAAAATCTAAAAAATTGCTTTTGTGATTGGGCAACAACTGCCATACAAATATGTAGACCTAAGTTGTATGAATTGTATGGTATGAAGCAATATGTTAAAAATTATTCAAAATTTTTAAAAAGACCTGTGCTGCTGCCACGTCTCTACATTTACAAGCAGAGAATATAATTAAAGTCACTTGGACCATGACCAATGTCCGTGACTTGTTTGTTTGTAAAGTCCTCCACAACACCCTGCTGCGAGAGTCGTCTTTTAAAAGAATGCTGAATTTGGGCGGGCCAAGCCGCGTGAACGTATTTTGAACCCCTAGTCTGGGATCGAAATGAATTTTGGTCTGTCAGATATACCCTTGTCTTGTCTTGCTTAGGATATACTAACGTATATCCTAAGTCTATGGATGGAACCGAATTTCGGTTTGTCAGCATAGATTCTTTATCTTGCTCAGATGTACAGTATTGTTTTATGTTTTACTCTTTCTGTTATGTTTACGATACGCATGAATAAACAGACTGGCCAACACGTAGTGGGTGTGCTGGCCAGTCTGTTTATTCATGCGTAGATACGTACGCTTCCCGATTCCCGAACAAAATTAGCGCGTTCCCACGGCGCCATTAGAAATCCAGCAGCATCAGCAGTTCGTATTTTGAATAATTCATTTAAATTTATGATGTGCTGGTTTTTATAACTCCATAAAGTTTTTGAGTAGATTAATTAAAAAAAATAGTTTTCTTTCTTTCTTATTTCGCTATTCGTTTTTGTTTGTTTTTGGTAATATAAGATCCGGTAGTGCAAGCGCTCGTGGTGGCAGAGACGCAGAGAGACGAGGAAGAGTGGCAGGACACGGGCGTAGAGTGCGTACGCGCGGCGGGCGCATGCGTGGTGAACGAGTAGGTACATACGGTCGGCGGGCTCTGCCGTAGTCCTGGCACCTCTCAAAGGCCCACTGCTATTGATCTGTAATTACCACCCTTAAATACTTTGCTACTGCTTTGCTGTGGTTTTAATCTATACTAATATTATAAGGCTGAAGAGTTTGTTTGAACACGATCATCTCAGGAGCTTCTGATCCGAATTGAAAAACTCTTTTCAATTCGGACGTTTTTTTTATAAAATAACCTTTTAACTTATAACATAATTGCTTCTATCGAAACAAACATTTGTAAATAAAAATGTAAATAATAGTTGTTTAGTGTGAGAACTTCCACAGAACACAACAAACCATTTCTGACTAGTTAGCTATATTATTTCTTTCTTTTGTCTATTTATGTCCGCTGGTGTCCTATTTAAAACATGTAAACAATAGTTGTTATTAAGTGAGAACTTCCGCAGAATCACAACAAACTGTACCTGACTAGTTAGGTAACTAAATTATTTCTTGACTGCCTCTGTGGCGCGGTGGTAGTGTGTCCGACTGCTACGCAAGAGGTCGTGTGTTCGATCCTTACCTGGATAAAACTTTGTGTGATGAGCACGATGGTTTATTCTATGTCTGGGTGTTATTTATCTATAATATGTATGTATTTAGAAATATATAAGTATGTTTATCAGTTGTCTGGTTTCCATAGTACAAGCTCTGCTTAGTTTGGGATCAGATAGCGTTGTGTGAGTTGTCCCAAGATATTATTATTATTATTAATTCTTTCTTTTATCTATTTATATTTTTATTATTATATCGAGGATCTAAGGAATCCTAGCCAACTTCCTAAATCAATTTAAAGTGTTGGAGAATTATAAAAGTTGTCCATCCACACTGTGTGGCCCTTAAGCTCAAGACCGTCGAGCATATGAAGAACCAGTGCTGGGATAGTCCTAGACACTGGAGTAGTCTCCTCATGGCTAGCGTGGACCTCATGTGCCAAACGTTTATGTTTCCTGAAAAAACTTTTTTCAGCTTCTGTTACATGTATGGAGTGTTTTTAGCTATAAAACTAAGTAGCAGCTACTACAAAACACCTTTCACCTCTCACCAAATTTCATCAATATTCATTAAGTAGTCTTAGAATAAAATGCTTGTGACATACGGACGGACAGACAGACAGTATAAGGGTTCCATTTTTGCCATTTTGGATACGGAGCCCTAAAAATGAAGTTTTGACGTTAACTCATAACATGTAAGCTCTTATTTAAACATGTAAGGTTCGCCCGCGTTCCAACAAATCAGTGCAGATGCAGTTAAGTTTCGATTAAAACGGCCATTTTCGTATTCTTGTAACTTTGGGATCGATCTCAAAAACGCTAAGCTAAGAAGGCTTTACAAGGTTACGAGTAACAGCTGATGAAATGAGAAGTAACAAAATTTCGTACAAATTCCATTGAGAACAAAAACAACAGAAAACCTACTTCATAAGCCGCATTATTCGGATGGATGGGGTGACTACGGAATCCTACATTGTGCGTGGCCCGATATGCACTTTCTCGTTTTTTTTTTAATACTTTTGCAATAAAATAAATAGGTACCTATTGTAAAAGTTTGTTTACGTAAACAATTGTGCCACTTTGTCGGATATATTTGTGGCAGTGGAACAGTCAAGATCATGAAAATCTCAACCATATGCTAATTGTTCTGAATCACAATGTTAGTTAGGTTCTACGAATGCATAGACTCGCTGTCGTGTTGTTTTTTTTTTTTAAGTTTTTTGATCACATTTTAAAACCACATTTTTACCAAAAAAGATCACGTTTACCTTTAATAATAGGTGTGTTTAAAAAAAACCGGCCTAGTGCGAGTCGGACTCGCGCACGAAGGGTTCCGTAACATTATCTACATTTACAACATTAGACATTATATTATAATATCGAGCAAAAAACTGCAAAAAATAACGTTTGTTGTATATATGGGAGCCCCATTTAAATATTTATTTTATTCTGTTTTTAGTATTTCCGGCAACAGAAATAGGTACATCATCTGTGAAAATTTCAACATGAGATACAGCCTGAGGACAGGCAGACGGATAGTGGTGTCTTAGTAATAGGGGTACCCTATTACTAACACTCCACTGTCCGATACCCTTTGGGTACGGAACCCTAAAAAAAAATATGACAGCCATATTGATTCGATTTATTTTTTTCTAATTTCAAATCAAAGTTCTTTAAGACGATTCCAAATATAAATAAGAGTCAGCGGGTTAATGGTACTGTTTTTTTTGTTAAAAGACTGCTCCCGCAGTAGGGTATAAGCCCCGGACACAAAGTAGGTACAAAAAGACTTATTGGAACTACATTTTGTGAATCAAACAAAGTGGTTTCCCGTGTGGGAATCGAACCCACGACCTCTTGCACAGAAATCGTACATAGGAAGATACCTACTACCAACGCCACCAAGGCAGTCAATATTAAATTAATGATATTAAATGTTATTGAAAAAGTTAGGTTAAATTATAATAGTATTCCCTATTGGGACTAAATAAGAAAAATATGAATATAAACACGTTTATAATAAATCACATAAATATTCCTTAGGAGTTTTAAAGCGCGCGGTTCTTTTATGCAGCTTATACGGATTGAAATAAATTAAGTATAATAAAAAAATTAAACAGACTTTAAAAGTTAACCAAAAATTAAATTGTATATTTACAAAAATACGGGTATTTGTAGGTGGTAGTATAGTTCACAAGTGATATACAGAATTATATTCAACTAGCTGACCCGCGCAACTTCGTTTGCGTAAGTTTTCCACGTTTTTGCAACTTTTTTCATTGCTGCTCCGCTCTTTTTAATCGTAGCATGATGTTATGTAGCCTATAGCCTTCCTCGATAAATGGGCTACCCAACAGTAAAATATTTTCACAATTCGGACCAGTAGTTCCTGAGATTATCGCGTTAAAACAAACAAAGAAACAAACTTTTCAGCTTCATAATAATAGTATAAATTACGTAAGAATCTAAAGGAAAAATTAATAAACTTTAGGCTTGTTTTAATTTTCAATTGTAATTATCGACTTTGATTTTACGTATCTAGTTTTTTTCTCACACCTCTACTTGTGCGGTTTACGCGCTTTTTGAAAGTATAATCTTAACTTTGCGCATTTTTGTGATGTTACGTAGGAACTGTCAAGATCCCCTCTCACCCCTTGCAATAAAAATAAGACATGGTTGACTCCGCTCCCCGCCAAATTCGTCTTACGTTATGTAAATGGCCCCTAAGACGCAAGAAGCAACCGTATCCTTTAACATAAAAAAACATTTAAACAGCCTTGATAATAAAAAAATCATATTTAATATTAAATTAAAATATGATGATCGATAGTTAAATGGTTAGTTAGGATAGTTAAAATATAATTATTAATAAATTATATTTTGTAAAACACTTTGAGAATTTTAAAAGGGTTCCGTACCTACCGAGGATATTAAGGTACAGACCTAAGTAATAATTTGTAAACTGATTAGCTTTCGTCCGCGACTCCGCCCGATTTGATGACGGCTATCGCGATAAAAAGAATAAAAACTATGATATATCCTTCCCCAAGACTAAAACTACATACTTAGGTATATCCATACCAAATTCAGGGGCGGATCTAGGGAGGGCAAGTCGAGGTCAACGCCACGTATAAGTGGCACAAACTGCTATATTGAAAGGGGCGCCAAGGTACAAACTGCTATGTTGAAACGGGCGCCAAGGTACAAACTGCTATATTGAAAGGGGCGCCAAGGTACAAACTTCTATGTTGAAACGGGCGCCAAGGTACAAACTGCTATATTGAAAGGGGCGCCAAGGTACAAACTGCTATGTTGAAACGGGCGCCAAGGTACAAACTGCTATGTTGAAGGGGGCGCCAAGGTACAAACTGCTATATTGAAACGGGCGCCAAGGTACAAACTGCTTTGTTGAAACGGGCGCCAAGATACAAATTGCTATGTTCAAGGGGGCGCCAAGGTACAAACTGCTATTTTGAAGGGGGCGCCTAACCCTATCAAGGGGCGCCCGAAGGTGAAGGGCACTATCATCAAGTATTTGTCCCGCCTCGAAATAATCCTAGTTCCGGTTGAAACTTGGAAACGGAACAGACAGACAATCAGAGTTACTTTCACGTTTAAAATATTAGTTTAGTTAGATGAATATGACTTTTTAATTTTATCATAATTTTTGTGTATCACATTACTCTAATAACACAAAACGCCTCCTGAAACCAATATAGCATTTATCACTTCTATAAAAAATACTACGAACTGGAGACAGGCGCTCATCAACCAAAATTGGCCAGGCGCGCCGCCGCCTCACATTTCCCGCCCGGGGCGTTACGAGGGTGTCATCTAAACCCATCCCTATCACGAGTAGAAAATCACACCGCAGGGCGTAGTCGTAGGCGCCGATTTCTATTACGGCAGTCATTTTAACCGCTAAAGCGTTCAAAGGTATGTTACACTGATTTTAGTGACGGGGTCAGAGTATAACCTGTTATTTTTTTAAATTTAATTAAGTTAAGCTAGAGAGCTCAACTAAATAAAATTAAAAAAAAAAATCTAGTTATACTTTTTTGCAATACCTGAAAAGTTTACTTAGTGACGTGAACTATGTTTATTTTAAGATCTATTCTATCTATTAATACTTATTGTTACACTAGTTAACACTGATTCTGCAATATAATAAAAATAATAAAAACTTTATTGATATGGTATATATAATATGGGATTTATTAGTTAACCTTAGGTAATTTAGGTCTGCTGAATACGAAAATAATAATAGTTTCGTTAAATTGACTCTAGTTTTTGAGATAAAGTCAATGCATATGCAGGAAATTAAATCTTCAAAGAAGATGTATTTTTTTTTAAAGTATATATCAAAATTATCAAAAAAAATCATACAAACAAAATGCCATAAATGATGCAAAGAATTTTAAACTTTATCATGAAAAACAAAAACATGTAAGTTAGCTAATAAAAAAACCGGGCCGTCTTTGTAAGTTCCAGCGTGGTCTGCTATAATATGGCAGTCCCAACGACCTATGTAGATATATTTTTTCTACAATTTCTAGGCCGTTCCCTTTGTGCTTTGCTATAACGACCCAGCGTGATGGGTGCTAAGCTAAATACAATAATCCTTTTGTATCGGTTTATATCTTTAATATTCACAGCATAGAATTAACTATTATCAAGGTAATTTCTTGTATTTGTGGGCTAGGCTTTCCAAATGGGAGCCCTCTTCGTCCTATTTAACTCCAATTTCATAGTCATCGTAGTTTATTGATTTTACAACTTTCTGTGGGGCTCAATTTTTTCTTGTTGTCCAAGTTGTTTCCAAAATATGCCTGTTAAAATTTTTATGAAATTTTGTTTATACTCCTTTGTTTTTTTCCTAACGAAACTTACAATATATGTAGCAGATATGGTAGGGGTTATTAAGACAAGACTAGCATGAAGAACTGAAAAAGAAACTCAAGGCTTGTAACAATAACGCCTCATAAATGAACTAGGGATAGTATAAACAGAGTGCTATCAATACCTATTTGTCACGTAATTCTTCGAAAAAAATCGCGTTTATGAGTTTAAATGTCATGACAGTCAATTCAAACAAAATATTTTCTAGACTGAGAACTTAAGTGTACAAACTCACATAAGCTTAACCACATGTATCAAAAAACAAATAATAAAAACTTTTTCAGAAAAATGAACGATTACTACCTATATAATCGTTTTAGCAAATAACGCACGGAACTCGTATTATTGTTGTTATAATTTGTAAGAATACAACCAGTTCGTAAACGGGTTTTATTCAAAATCCTTGAAAAAAAATGATCTTTAAATAATTCTATTGTATTATTATTTATCCTCAACCTCAAACATGATATTTTATTAGTCATGCGGTTTTTATACAGGTATATCGGTATAAAACTGATTTTGTTGATATCGATGTCTGTCTCAAGGCTCTGTTGTCACTTTAACATACATTTATCTTACTAAGATGAGTAAGAAACCCTGGGTTGGCATTAGAAGCTTTGCTCTTAATAGAAGAAGGGACCATTTATTGTCATAGCTATGACGTGCAAACTGATCTCTTTGTAGGTTAAGGTAATGATATGTTTTATATAAGGTTTTTAATTTTGTATTTTTTATTTTTTTTATGTACGTCATTTATGGCAATAAAGAAACTTTTCTTCTTCTTTTTAAAAGGTAGGGAGGGGGTTTGGGGGTTGATACCCCCTCTGAAATTGCAAAAAAGTAGGCACATAGTACACATTTGCCAGTATTTGGTCAACTGCACCAATTAACACTTCCACCCACCCCAGAAATTATGAAACCCCCTCTCCTTGTAAAATGATCCTGGGTTCGCCCATGTTAGGTACCTAAGTATTATAAACAATTATGATTATTAATTTTACAAACTAAAACATATAACTCCTTTTTCCCCAAAACCAAAGCTGTCGACTCCAACGCTTTCTAGTTCTTCACACTCCATTTGAATGTCAATATAAATAAGAAAGTCAAGTTCAAGGAATTTTCACTACTTAAACGAATAGTTGAACGGCCATACTGCCTTGAGTAACAGTTCTGAGGAGCCTGTATATCTAGGGTTAAGAAAATAGAAGACCAATAAAACAATGGATAAATTAAAACTTATTTTAATAAAGGTAAGTGTTTTTTTTTTAAAAAAAAGGTATTTTTTTTTAAAGTGTTTACAATCTTGGCCTTTGCCAGTCACCGTCTGCACAGGTAGATACATTATACAGGGTGATTTGTAATATACTAATAACCTACCGCTTGCGGTTTCTTTACTTAACACTAAATAGGTAACTGTTGTGATGTGGGAGTGCATCCGACTGCTACGCAAGAGGTCGTGGGTTTGATCCCCACCCAGGATAAATCTTTGTGTGATGAGCACGATGGTTTATTCTGTATCTGGGTGTTATTTATCTGTATTATGTATGTATTTAGAAATATATAAATATGTTTATCGGTTGTCTGGTTTCCATAGTACAAGCTCTGCTTAGTTTGTGATTAGATAGCTTCTTGTGAGTTGTCCCAAGATATTATTATTATTTTTGAAAAATATTATCTGTATATATTAACCCTTAATCACCTACAAATTCTTTTTGGAGTTATGACCTTATCCACCTACAGACTATTTTACTGTGAGGTTTAGGCCCTAAACCTGACGAAGAAACATCGATTTTACTCCGGTATTACACAGATGTATGCTAAACGGTTGTGTGACAAAAGTAGATGGTATGTGGTGAAAGGTTAATATATACTTTATTATTAAAATTATATCACGAAGATATTTGGTGTTATGTAAAGAAGCCAAGAGCGTTTGGTTAATATTACCTATATTAAAATCAGACTGTATAAGTATAGTACATATCAACCCATATGATGGCCCACTGCTGGGCACGGGTCTCCCCAGTAGAACCTACTGGTATGTAGATCCTGGGGGTAATTGCCATAATCGCCACGCTTGGCGAGCGGGTTGGCGATCGCAGTAAGGCTTTAAGTACGCAGAGGACGCTGCTGCCCGTCCTCCGGAGTGAAATCCCTTAGTCGTCTTGACGACACCCACGGAAAGAGATGGGGTGGTACTATTCTTAAGCCGGCACCACACGGCATTATTTTGATATAGGGGGCGTTCATCATTTCACGAGGTTATTTTGTTGGATCTTTGACCCCCGTCAAAGTCCCCACCACAGGGTCCCTGTAGTGAAATATCCTGAGATTTAGGTTGACCCACTTCCCTCCTCCCTAATCTCATAAGATTTCACATTTGACTCAACACTGGTCAAGTGTGAGTCGCTCGCATAACCAGAGGGAGGGGAGACGGAGGCTTGCAATGAATGTCAAAACCGGTCAAAATTATAAAAAAGTATATATATTTTACTAAATTTAATCCCGTTTTAGATGTTTTTTTGCAAATAAAAAATTAAATAGATTAACAAGATCTGTTCCGTATTTTTTTTTAATATTTTTTTATTTCTAACTTTTCAAGAATTATTATTATTATTACTTTATTATTATACCTTCTTTCAGATCCTCCTTCTCACAACAATACTCGCCATATTATCTACAAACACAGCGGAAGCTAAAACAAAGAAGTCACATCAAATCAAAGACCTTCTACACGAGACTAAAGGTCATCATAAAAAAATCAAAAGAAGTGCCTACGGAGTGAACTGGGGCAAGTCTGGTTACGCGGCAAGTCTCCCCCCATACCTCGTGTATAATAGAAAACTAGGCTCATATTATCCGTATTACAAATACCCAGAAAATAACTTGAGAAGAAACATGAGAAGACTATACAAGGAATACGCTGGCAGCAATAAATATAACAAATATAGTACTATACCTCATCATTTGTATAAACATTAGCAGTCGAATACTCAACAGCGAATACTCATTAGCAGTCGAAGAGCTCAATTATAAGATACTAGCGGACGCCTCGCCGTTTCAGCCGCGTAGTTCCCGTTCCCGTGGGAATACAGGGATAAAAAATAGCCTATGTCACCTGGGGCTAGTGTAGCTTCACAACAATGAAAGAATTTTTCAAATCCGTCTAGTAGTTTCGGAGCCTATTCATTACAAACAAACAATCAAATCTTTCCTTTTTATAATATTAGTAAAGTCTGTGCCGGATTCGCACGGAGTTTCTATCCTCACTATTTGCACACAAAATATGCATGTATTCTTCATAGGTGGTTCCAAGGGGGGCACGGGACCACGTGCCCCCTACAGACGGTTGTTTTGTGTACCAAATTTCTTGTATTGTATCTTTGCCCATCATAATTATCTATGCCTCTAACCTAAACCTGACTTTTGTTAGGGAGTGAACCTTCTGTACGTAGTACTATTACTTATTCTGTACCCGTACTTTTCAATAAAATATTGTACTTTATTTCGGGTACTTGTACTATATACTTTATGAGAAGTATAAAGTACGCGAAAATACTTTATTTTACATTATTTGTTTCTCCAGAATTCAATGTACATATTTATTAAAAAAAAGAAACAAACTTAAATACAGACTGTAAAGATTCTTGATTATGATGAGGTATTTATTAAATGTTGTTAAAAATAACGAAAAATATTTTAAGAAAATAAACTAAATTAAATTGTAATACTTTATTTTCACACAACTTACTTTTTTCTACTTTTAATAATAACCAACGTAAGTACTTTCTTTGCACCAAAAAAGGTGGCAACCTCACCGGCCACCAACACCAATCACTTGACTCGTGCACCCCCCCCCCCCCCCCTCGCCCATGCATATATTAAGTATACGTAAAAACCATCTCGAAGAAATGATCTGAATTATAGTGAAAACCGCATCAAAATCTGCGTAATAGTTATTAAGATTATCGTTAACATACAGACAGACGCTGAGACTTTGTTTTATATTATGTAGTGATCTTTGTCTCACGCATGCTGTCACCACCTCTATAAGATAAATAATATCGACAAAAATACTTTTGAAAACAACATTAACTTGGATTAGGTATAGTTTCAAAATTCGGGGGTTCCTATCAACAAGCTTGGTGCTGTCATGTTTGTTTGTATAGTCTATATAATTATGTGTCATTCTCATTGACGTATAGACCTGGATCGCGCCATTGCTTTCAATTAAAAAGTAAATATTGACAACAAAAACTCGTGCGGCCTTTGACTGGTATTGTCCACAAAGTAGCGTTATTTTGATGCATTGGGAAACTAGGTACCTACATTATTGTAAAGTTTCATCAAAATCTATTAATTTTTCTGGAAAGAGCTCCAAACATAAATCCATTCATCCTCTTCCAAATTTATAATATTAGCAGCAATTGGGTAGGTAGTTGACTACAATAAAAGTAAATTATTTTATACTAATCAGGTAATCGCAGATCTTAAAATGCTCTGAAAGTAACTGCTATTTTACATTTTAACACGTTTTTGAACTGAAAGGCATGAAAACGAATACTAAAAGTAATGATTTGACGATAGGAACTTATGACGTCATAGGTAGGCTATTCCATACACATTTCTATAGAGCTTGTCCTTGGAGCTTGTGGTTTTGACATTTCATAAAAAGAGACTGATTTGACTTGGCAGTCAACATCCATCATTATAGGTAATATTGTCTAATATAAAAGTCAAAATAATAAGTGTTCCTGACTGTCTCTTTACATCTATACTCTAGTAATAATATTGTTTTCAAAAATTTACTCCTATTTTACAAAATTAGTGTTCCAAAAGATTGGCAAAATATCAGGAAACAGTGATGAGTGCAATCAACCGAATGTGATCTCCCTTAAAAAAAACATTCTGACACTTAGGTACTGATCTCAACTTAAACGCTGATAGACCACTTTTTGGCAATAGATTTAAAATGATTAATAACACTTTAAAAAAATGCTTATTAGTTCATATCATTAACTTGTTATTTATGTTGCAACATTCCACATCATGTCCGTATAATCTCATCAATGCAATACTCATCCATTCTAGTTTTATCATTTCTATAAATAAATACTTAGGAAGTAGGAAATACCCACTTTATTTCCTAAACATTTCTGCACACTTATATAACCCACACTTAAGAAATACATGAATATTAAACAGGTTCACTTACTATAAAGTAATAACAGGTATTAGGTTAGGTACATAATTTAATTAATAGATCTAAGTAGATACGCCATCAGAATAATGCTGAGGGAAAATGAAGGTAAGCATTTTGTTTTTTGCTTAAAGTTTACGGTATGTCCGATGCTAGTTAGCTTGGGGTTTACCCTGTAGTCCAGTTAACTGAACTGGGTAAACCCATACGTACAGTCACCTTTGATTATGGGAAAGAGGCATGGCAAGAATGTGGGTATACTTGTCTTTTAAAATGCACAGAACGGCAACATTGAGATCTTTGCTAAACAAATATTTAGTGGCACTGACACTGTTAAGAGCTAGCGTGTCAATGCCTTGAAGCAAGACAAAAACTAACTTAAACTTATCTTAAGGAAATGACTGATGACTTGTACCTATAGACATTTAAATAAATATTATATGTTAAAGAACTGGGTTATTTTATTTTAGGAATAGTCTCTTAAACAAAACCTTATCGAAAATGAATAGTCAATGAGGGACTGCTTAGATACCTACCTAAGTCCTATATTCATGAAGAAGCTCTGTATCTGTGTTTTTGTTTACATAAAAATCTGTTAAGCTGAAGCCAGTATACCTATCACGGGCATCAGTCTCTCACAAATGCATTTAAACAATTGTATTAATCCAACTTCTGTATTTTACCATTTGTGAAGAGAAATAAATAAATACAAATTTGACTATATTTATCCCATAGCACGCGAAGAAGGGTAATGTTCTTTGGCACGTTTTACAATTCAAACAGGTTGACGGAGTTCACCATTGTCGTTGAATTCGTGGTTGAATTCATCTCAATTGTGGGCTACAAAGGCAAGGTGTAACAGAGAGGTGTGGTCAAATGAAAGCTTGGTATGTACCCGTGATAGGTACTTACCGCGTATACCTAATTTTATCAAATCTGAGCTTTTCAGTTATTTATTTATCAATAATAAGGTAAGTAATCTATACTAATAGTATGAAGCTGAAGAGTTTGTTTGTTTGAACGCGATAATCTTAGGAAGTAGGTACTGGGTCGAATTGAAAAAAATATTTTACTGTTACATAGCCCATTTATCGAGAAAGGCTATAGGCTATATCACATCACGCTACGACCAATAGGAGCGGAGCAGCAATGAAAAATGTTTAAAAATCGGGGAATATTGACGCTGACGAAGTTGCTCGGGTTAGCTAGTTAGTTATAAAAAGTATGAATTAAAATCTAAGCCATAATAATGCAATCAGATTTTGTACTACAGGAGGCAAAATAGTTATGCCAGACACGGTCCGCTGATGAAATTAGGACCTACTACCTATAAAGGATGGACCAACCAAAGCCCCCAGGGGGCATTGGTTTACGGCGGTCTCAATAACCTACCTATCGATGGATTTGGCTACTAGAGGTAGAATTTTGACATATTTTGTATGGAGCTTATGTCAAATATTTATTAAATACTTTATTTATTTGTTTAAGTTTTAGACATATGGAAATAATGATAATGTACTGATTCTTTTAGTTTACTCACTATTGTTTTAAACAATAAAGTCGTTTTTTTTTACAACTTAAATTCGCAATTTGTCAATGCTTATGCATTGACAAATTGCGAATTTAAGTTGCAACGGTGTAGATACTCCCCTATCAATCACACATCAATTTGGGCCCGGTGTTCCTGATAAACAGTTCAAACAAACAAACTCTTCAGCTTTATAATACCTAATAGGTAGGGGCAAAAGTATTTTCGTATTTTGAATGTATTGTTATTATTCAAACCTCTTTGGTTGTACTGAATGTAACTGGCTGGTTTTAATACCATTAGGTAAATGTTGACATTCCGAAGATGCAATAAATAAAAAAAAATCTAGTTCCCGCAATTTTTCAATTGTTTTTCGAAGAAATTCGGTACATTTTTAAAGTTTTATCACAAAAAAGGTAAAAATGCGACGAACGCCGCGAATAAAAATTGTGCCGCTTACGGACAATATTTCAACTTTGAAAATTTTTGTGTGAAGGATGAGGGTCGCCCTGTCACCTGTAACTAGATGTTGATCACAAAACAGTTTTACGTCATTTACAAGTCTGGGTACAAGAAAAAACTTTATATTTGGGTACCACATGATCACACTGAGAGAAACTTAATGCAACGTGTTTCCATTTGCGATTCTTTGTTGAAACGTAACAATTCCGACCCATTTCTTAAACGGTTAATTACAGGTGATGAAAAATGGGCCACTTACGTTAAGCATATCCGAAAAAGATCATGATCGAAGCATGGACAAGCCCCACAGACCGTGGCAAAGCCCGGTCTGACTCGGAACAAAGTGATGCTGTGTGTATGGTGGGATTGGAAAGCAATCGTCTACTATGAGCTTTTGCCGCTGGGTAAAACTATCAATTCTGACCTCTGCTGTCAGCAACTGATGAGGTTTTTTTTTTTCTTTTATTTATTAGGTTCACCAACAATTATTTACACTAACAATACATTAAAAACAAAGGTGAAATACAACGAAGAGTGTAACAATCACTTATAGTAAACACCACATGCGCTAATAAAAAGCGATTAAAATAAGCCATTGAGAAAAACCGGCTGGAGCTGGTGAACAAGAAGGGCGTGGTGTTCCATCACGACAAAGCCAGACGGCACTCATCTATAACCTTTGCTATAGATGAGTGCGGCTTGGCTGGGATGTGTTAATGCATCCTTCGTATAGCCCTGATCTTGCTCCATCAGATTTCCACCTGTTTCGGTCACGTCAGAACTCTTAAGGAAGCATAAAGTTAACCTCATAAGAACACTGTAATAAACTACCTGTCAATTTTTTTTATTAAAAATCTCAAAATTGTACAGCAATGGAATCTAGGCACTCACACACAAGATTTTTTTTTTCTTGGCAAGGATGAAAATACGGAAATACTTTTGCCCCGACCTTTTACCCGACCAGATATGTAGGTATCTACATATACATTCCATAAATGTGAATGTAAGTTCGTTTGTTACGCTTTCACGCGAAATCTACTCAACCGATCATCATGAAACTTTGTACACATATTCTTTGAGGTATTAGAAGTAACATAGGATTATAAAAAAAAAGGGGAAAATTACGCAGACGAAGGTGCGCGGGACAGCTAGTAGGTATTTAATGTAGATGCAGATATCGTAAATGACTACACAGAGCGAGTTATGGGTGATTGACATTGCACGATGTCAATCACCCATATTACCTAGATATTTTTAACATGTACCTAGGTACAAAGGGCTATTTTACGGAGTTAAGACCATATTTCATTTGTAACCGACTTCAATAAAGTTCGTTCTGGGCCTATATGTATGTTTGCAATTTTCTCAAAAACGACTCCCGGTTTTTGTGTTATTCTACTGTAGATATATTTTTGTGATTTCACGACACATATCTACCTAACACAGACACTTCCCTTGAACTTGAAGTCAGTATTTTTTTTTAAATTGTGTTATAAAATAATTTATTATGATAGTAGTCAACTATCATAATAAATTATTTTATCCTAACTACGAAATAAGTAATGTCTTATAACGTATTCTGAAAAAATATGTACGTTTTTAATTTAGCTTGATTATTATTTTTAATCATCAAAAGTAAAACAAAAATAAATGACTTGATCATTAAAAGTATGACGTCACTCGCTAGTATTTCATACAAACTTGATCGGATCGTAACGTTTCAAACTCAAACTCAAATATCTTTATTTCGTAAAATCAGGTTTATTGATAATTTAAAAACGTCAAATTACCTAATACATACTAAAAAAAATATAAAATTATGATTGTTTGAAAAAAAAAACAAAATGAGGTTAGGCGGCAGTTCCAAGTGTAAAGCTCATGAGAAGAAGCTGCCAAGAAACTCATGTACATACATACATACATATCAACCCATATGATGGCCCACTGCTGGGCACGGGTCTCCCCAGTAGAACCTACAAGTATGTAGATCCTGGGGGTAATTGCCATAATCGCCACGCTTGGCGAGCGGGTTGGCGATCGCAGTAAGGCTTTAAATACGCAGAGGACGCTGCTGCCCGTCCTCCGGGGTGAAATCCCTTAGTCGCCTTGACGACACCCACGGGTAGAGATGGGGTGGTACTATTCTTAAGCCGGCACCGCACGGGAAACTCATGTGCCACTCTTTTTTAAAGTCATCAATTTTTCTTTACAAAAATAAATTTTACTGAATGAACCAGTGTGTTTGGTGAGTGTAATCGTTTATAAATTAAGGATAACTAAATAATAATACTATTAGTAACTCTAAAATAAGTATATATAAACGTATTCATCAAACATAATATATATATAAATCTTAATGTACATTTGAGTTTCTTAAAAAGACACTGATTTGACGTTAGTCAAATAGCCTATTGTAATAAAGTATATTAATACACTGATTATTAATTAATACAGTACAGGGCCGTAGCTAACCGTGAGTATATGATAGGGTATCTGTTGATAGAGGTAGGGCGACAGTAATGAGAACTTACTAACAAAGGGGGGGGGGGATTTCATGTCACTCAACAACGGCGGCAAAGGTGCGAGCGAGACGCTTGCATTATGGACTAGATGTCTGAATAAATAAATATTATTATTATTATTATTATTATTTTTTATGGCTACAATTTAAATGTTCACTTAAATAATTTTTACACTAAGCATAGAACCTACCAAGTAAAATATACTTATTAATGTCCTATAAATTAAACGCAATCCATACCGAGGCGCACACATAACGTTTTAAACTCACACAACGCCACCTGATCCCAAACTAAGCAGAGCTTATACTATAGCAATCAGACAACTGATACCTTACGGTACTTACATATTTCTAAATACTTACATATTATAGATAAATTACGTCCAGACACAGAATGAACCATCGTGCTCATCACACAAAGTTTTATCCCATGCAGGCGCGGATCCCGTTTGATTCAACACGGATACACTAGGTACCACCGCCGAAGGTGGGGGGGCTTTTGCCTACGAAAAGTAAAAAACCACCCGTACAGTGTCAAAATTCTCAAATTCCCCAAAAAAAAGATTCCACTATAATCATAATTATGAAATGTTTAGGACTTTAACTTGGAACTTAATTTTTTTTTGAACTTAAGTTTGTTTGCTTGAAACAAAAAAAAACCTTTGCTAGATCAAATAGTAATTTTGTGGGGTTATTGTAATTTCTGGAAGGGTTTGACGTTGTAGCTAGGGGGGAACAATGCGCTAGTTGAAATTAATATTGCCCTACCTTATTAAAAAAAGGTATGTGTTTAAACGTTTACCAGCAAATGCACTTACTTTACTACTAATAAACTCGAAATGCTTGCCAGAATGGATTGTGTTTCTTAAATGTGCGCACTGTTTATAGACCTAACGAAAGCTTTTGATCATGTGGACCATGATATACTGCTAAACAAACTATATACGCATTCGGTATTATAGGGAACATTCTGGATCTAATAAAATCTTACCTAAATGGTAGAACACAGCTTACAGAAATAGTTAGAATGCCCTAAAACCAAATACTCACAAAATTTCACTCAGAACATAAAAACATGTTCTCTGTATCTCAGGAAAGTGTTTTATGACCACTTTTATTTATCTACTAGCTGTCCCGCGCAACCTCGTTTGCGTAAATTTTCCCCGTTTTTGCAACATTTCTCGTTGCTGCTCCGCTCCTATTGGTCGTAACGTGATGTTATATAGCCTATAGCCTTCCTCGATAAATGAGCTATCTAACAGTGAAAGAATTTTTCAATTCGGATTAGTAGTTCCTGAGATTACCGCGTTCAAACAAACAAACAAACAAACTCTTCAACTTTATAATATTAGTATAGAAATATATAAAAATGCATATTAGTCTGTCTGTATGTCCTCTATGCGACACGTTGGCAGGGTGTTCTGGTAACGCTTGCGAATGTTTCTGGCCAAAAAAAGGTACAGCGAAGCTTGGCCAGAAACACAAATGTATTTTATTGCCAGACGATAGTACTAAGTTTTATTTTTACAGGAAACATAATGTATTTTTAGAACAGGATATTACTATAAGTGTTTTAAATAACTGGTTGGCAAGGAATAACCTTAAAATGAATCTTGCTTAAACAAATTTAATGACATTTAGAAATAGAATAAATCAAATTTTGACATTAATTATCTAGGACATCAAATTGAGCAAGTAGACGTGACTAAGATTTTAGGACTAAATAATAATATCTTGGGACAACTCACACAACGTCATCTGATTTCCAAACTAAGCAGAGCTTGTATTATGGCAACCAGACAACTGATATACCTACTTATATATTTCAGAATACATACATATTATAGATATATGACATCCAAACACAGAATAAATCATCAAGCTCATCACACAAAGTTTTATCTTGGGTGGAGATCGAACCCTGACGGCCTGTTGGTCTAGTGGTTAGTGACCCTGACTGCTAAGCCGGAGGGGCTTAGTAGTCGGGGTCACTAAACACTACATCAACAGGCCGTCAAAAATTACATAACATGTTCACATTATGAGACAGACACAATATGAGAATACACATGCCTGCAAATTACAAGTATATTATGTACTAACGGACGCCTCGCGGTTTCACCCGCGTAGTTCCCGTTCCCGTGGGAATACATGGATAAAAAATAGCCTATGTCACCCGGGGTTAGTGTAGCTTCACAACAATGTTTTTTTAAAAGCCGTCCAGTAATTTCGGAGCCTATTCAATACAAAAAAACAATCAAATCTTTCCTCTTTATAATATTATTATAGTATAGATGGCCCCTCGCATGAATAATCATTTATCGAATACAATGTTACAAATTGTTAATCTTAATTAAAAAAAACTTCTTGTTTGCAAATCATATAACTCTTCTAATGACTATTTGGCGTATGAACTAGTTTATGAGAGTAATACAATCATAATATATATTTTGACATATTCATTATTCTTTATCTACTGACAATCCATTTTGACATTTATTAATTGTCTAATACAATTTCTCATTTTAATAAAATCATTGATAGAAACGTACCTAAATATATTATGTATGTTGTACATTTACATGCTGTTATGCTGAATAAGGTGATGCCATTGTTCCTAATATAAACTCTCATGCAACCCATTATTCGCAAATGAATGATTAAATTGAATTAAATTATATTATTTTTTCTTTTTATTGTATGGTCTCTATACTAATATTATAAAGCTCAAGAGTTGGTTTGTTTATTTGTTTGATTGGTTGAACGTTTTTGTTAGTGTTGGATAGCTCATTTATCGAGGAAGCTTTTAGACTACATAACATCACGCTTTGACTAATAGGGGCTAAGACATGGGCGTACACAGGGGAGGGGAGGGAAGGCAGCGCCCCCCCCCCCCCCAATGATTTCTAAGTTTACGTTCCGGTCCACTGCGGGCTCCTCGTTTGTGGAGGCAATTTTAAGATTTCGCTGCTGCCCTCTGCTCTCGCAGTGGCTTCTATGATTAAGCTGGAACTCGTTGTCAACGCAGTGACTTATTTTTTTAGTCAGAGTTGTGGCTTTTAAATTACGCTGTGTCCCTCTCCTCACGCAATGAATTTTAAGGCTGCGCGGCCCCTGCTCGCGCTTATCTGTTTCTAAGTTGAAAGCTGCATTCAGCTCTAAGACTCACTTCCTGATCGCTCAAGGGAATTTACCTTTGCGCTGCTCCTCTCTGTCTGCGTACTGACTTTTAAGGATGCGTTGGGCCCGCTCGCACAGTGGCTTCTTAGTCACACTGTGCCCTTTTCGTCGCGAACTGGCTGTTAAGACAGCGCTTCTAGTTCACACAATCAATAGCTTCTATGTTTAATTTTAGGGGCACAGTGCACCTCTCCTTAAGCGCTGACCACACCGCCAGCTGGCGAGCTAGGGAGAGAGCCAAGCGAGCAGCTATTTCAGCGATTCAAACGATGCGAACGAAATATCTGACGATTCCAGCGAACCGATTCGTTCACCTCGTTAGCATAGCTCTATACGTCACGGTGTGAAACAAAGTATAAAAAGAGATGAAACGACATTCGCGCGGCGCACCCGTCCGTAATCTCTCCCGCCCATAGTTTTCGATTTGAACCAACATAGTTTAGCTCGCCAAAGTTTCGCTAAATTTGTATAGTTTTCCTCGCCTTACTTCGCCCGCCATCTTGCTCGCTCGCTAGCGGCGGTGTGACCTGCGGTTCATGTTGTAAAGGTTCATTTCCGTGCATCGCGATCGATCGCGAGCCGCTCGCGGCTTACTACAAGCGGCTGAGGTAAGTGACAGACGCGCGCGGCCGACGACTGTCGTAGGCCTGCGCGCGCACTGTGAATATTGTCGCATCGGCCGCCAGCGTCAGCCGCTTGTCGTAAGCCGCGAGCGGCTCGCGATCGGCCGCGATGCTCGGAAATGAACCTTAACACTTAAAATCGCTCTGCGGCCCCCAGCTTGCTCAATGATTCAAAAGTTTGCGCTGCGCTATCCCTGTAACTTTTAAGTTTGCACTGCGCCCCTCTGTGTGGGTAGTGATTTGTGAGACTTTGCTGAGTCCCCCATCGCGCAGTAAGCCCCTAGCTCGCTGTTTCAAAAGTTTGCACTGCGCTGTTGTCACTTCTACGCCAGCGCAGAAGTGCTAAATTTGCGTTGCATCTCTTTGCTTGTAGAGCGGCTTTGAAGACTGATCCGGGGCTCCAACTAATGCAATTCTTTAAAATTCGCGATAAGCCCTCTGCTCGCCGTGAATTTTAAATTTGGCACTCAGCCCGTGCCGGGGCCTTCTCGTGTATTTTCTCGTGCTCTGACTTTTGTGAACGCGCTGCGGCTTGAACTCACCTGCCCTGCCCACCATTGGCTTCAAACTGAATGCTGCGCTTGTCAGTTCTTGCAATAACTTCTACCTATAATGACTTCTAAGTTCAAATAGTACTCCTCTTGCTTGCGCAGTAACTTTGAGGATTGCGCCCTTATTCGTGCAGTGACATATAAGATTACGCAGGGGCCCATCTCGCTCAAATTCACGTGGCGCTCGCCAGCTCGCACAATATCTTCTAAGTTTGCTGTGATATTATCGTTGTGCCACCTATTTCTATATACTCTCTTAAAACTTGGTCCTTATTCACTAACTTTTTTTTCGTTTTCGCGGCACGCCCACGCGTCTAACTGTCAAAATTTTGTCATAATGGTAAATAGAGAGCTGCACTTAGAAATGCATCGCTCATGCGCTAGTTCGCGCAGGCTAGCCGCGAAAACGAAAAAAAAGATAGTGAATAAGGACCCGTGTCTCCACACGGCGATATTATCGCGGCATTGTGACGAGTAACTGAATGTCGCCGCGCGCTCGAGAGAGCGCTACGTTGTCAAACAGCGCGTCCGGCCTCGAAAACGTGACGATTCCGTCACAGACACGTGGCGATTCCGTCACGAGTCGCAACGATACGCTGGCGAAATAATCGCTAGTTCGCGGAGACTACCCGACGATAGTAAAGCGGGATCGTCGCGATTCTCTCGCCCGTGGAGACGGTCCCTAAAAGTGTTGCCAGCCCTGCCTGCACAGTGAAATACACGCCGTACACTTTTCTTGTATAGTGACTTTTAGAAAACGCTACCGCTCACAGCTCGCTCAATAGCTTCTCACGCTCATTCATCAGCTCACGCAGTGACTTCTGCCTTTGCGGTACGCCTCTCTGTTTGCGCACTGATTTGTGAGAACACGCTGAGTCCCCCATCGCGCAGTAACTTTTAAAATTGCGCTGCGCTCGCCAGCTCGACTCGCGCAGTGGCTTGATATGTTGCAACCTGGTGAGCGTAAATGTCACTTTTAAAACCTTCTTCTCCTCCGGATCGGACTCATCTCATTCGGAGGGGGTCTCTCCTCACTCCCTTCCCCCTCTTAAATATAGTGATCCAATTTAAAAAAACATTTGGTTGCCCCCCTGGGTCAAAAGCTGGGTTCGCCTATGGCTTAGCATCATTAAAAAATGTTGCATAAACGGGGAAAAATGACGCAGACGAAGTTGCGTGGGTCAGCTAGTTGCTTCTATAATGATCTCATTACAATATTTTTTTCTTATTTTTGCAAAAATCTGATTTTCTATTTTATTTAAAACTTGAGAAATTAAATAAAAACCTGGCGACATTTTCGGGAATATTCCCGCATCGAATGTTCTACCAGAGAACTTACTGAGAATTTATTTTGTAGACATTTTCATCTTACAAATAAACATTAAAAACGCAAAACCATAATGGCCTTCAAAAGTGTAAAGATCGAAACGAGCAATATATTTACCCAGTTTTTAATTTTTCATATAAATTTCCATTGCAGCGATTGTTTCCGAGAATTTTAAAGCAAAGTTTCCGCTGCGGAAATGTTTTCGGAAATGTAGGTACCTACCATCACTGCACTACGACACAATAGCATTAGGGATATAAAACAAACAAATAAAATAATCTGTTGACTTTATTTTCCGTAACATCTTCCAGTGAGAAAAACCAGTATCATCTCGGTAAAATTCGTTTTTATTACGTTTTGCATAACCTGTATGGGTTGTTGTCTATTTTATGTAGCGGTCAAAATTAAAAATAGGATAATTTTAAAGTGGCATACTCATATGTAAGTGCTTACATAAAATCGTTAGGTAAATAGTTAAAATGTTGCTAATTTTCGTCAAAATATTTACGGCGAACTTCGTCCTGCCTCGTTATTTTTTTTTTTTGGAAACCGTGTTCTAATTTATTTTCAAACCATCTAGAGACCCACTCAAAGAGTTTATGTAGTTTTTCTAGCAACTCCAGTTTTGAAATTAGATATCTACCTAACCTACTTATTTGGCTTAGATCCTGACAAAGATTTCAACAGTAATACAACATCATATAGACATCTTATTTTTATTAATATCGTCGTCCCATTATACATTTTACTGGTGGAATCGTTGACCCGGGTCCTCACTATAATCGCCAATATTTTCAGGCATCTATCCAAATTAGTAGATATGTGAATAACAAATTTAAGTTAAAGTTTGAAAATAGCCCTAAAAGTGCGAGCGACTTCGCAAGTTGAGTCAAATTGCTTCCCCCTCCCCCTTCCCCCAGAACTGAGTTCTAGATCCGCGCCTGAGTAGAGGCTCATGAGTAAAGAGGTCCAGTCAGCATTTATTATGTACCCTGCGTAACCTACTAAAGAGCATAGCACTGTGCTGCTACCAAAGACAATATAGGTAGCGGTAGAGTGGTACCTATTGCTCTTCGATCAAATCAGCTTTATAAAATTGTATTGTGCATGACGTCATTGACGTGTCATCTGTTCTATAAAAAAATATTCAGAGCAATTCTAAAAAAGACATAGGTACAAATGTCGTTTTTATGAAATATCTACTTGAACTTTACTTCGCCAACAAATCAGGCTTACCTAGTCTTAAGATCACAGAATTATGTACCACATAGTTAAATCTTCCAGCGCTTAGCAACCACTAGGTATTTGTTTAAAATTTAGTTGTTAACCCCATTATTTCATTTTCAATCATTTAATTAGAAGTTTCTTAAAAAATCTGATTTGTTACAACCCTACACCATGTATATACAGGATCGTAAGCATCTAAAGTCATACGGGGTCAGTAGAGGCGGTTCTGTATGATCAAGTTTGTGAACCTTATACCAGTATCGAGTATATAAATAAGGCACAAGCATCCAAGGACGCAGTCATTAGTCAAACGTGCGTGGATATAGTGAAACTAAGGTGTAATATTACATAGCGAGATGAGCAAGTTTATAGTGAGTATTAGAATGTGATTTTGCATATTGCTTCGCTCCAATTGAGTTAGGAATTCCGATAATTTAGGAAAAAGCATCGTAAACATTCAAGGCTTTTGTTTGTTACTTATAATAATGTGGTACACCTATTCCTGTTCTTTAATCACGATCTAGTATTGGTGCAATTTAATGTTGTCTTATTTATGGATATTTATAAGTAGTTGCTGTGTTCCGATTTAAATAACAACATCAACTATATACAGGCGCGCTTCCAAATCCCAAATAATATTGGTTGAACAAAAGTTTCGATTTTGATGAAACTTTACTGCCGAAATCATAATCTTCTCTCTATATATATATATATATATATATATACAGGGTGTAACAGAAAGGTGTGGTCAAATTTCAGTAGCGGATAGGGTATGTTATCAGTATAGCACCTACCATGGTGCCGTAGCTGGTTGCATTATTATTACATAGTTATAGCATATTCTTTTTGTCAAAATTCAGTAGTGATAAGCGTATGGAATAAGAATTATACGTCACCTGGTACAAAATTCGATCGAATTATTAAGGCATACAACTTTTTAAGTCATACTTTTTTTTATTAATAACTTTTTCATTCATAAATAAACGAATGAAAAAATCATAAATATTTTTTTAGGGTTCTCAGATTTTGATAAAATTAGGTATGTGCACTCAGTATCATGGGCACATACCAACCCTTGAATATGACCACACCTTTCTGTTACACCCTGTATATATATATATATATATATATATATATATATATATATAAAAAGGAATCCTTATTTTTTTGACTTACTTTTGACTGCCTCTGTGGCGCAGTGGGAGTGTATCCGACTGCTACGCAAGAGGTTGTGGGTTCGATCCCCACCCAGGATAAAACTTTGTGTGATGAGCACGATGGTTTATTCTGTGTCTGGGTGTTATTTATCTATAATATGTATGTATTTAGAAATATATAAGTATGTTTATCAGTTGTCTGGTTTCCATAGTACAAGCTCTGCTTAGTTTGGGATCAGATGGCGTTGTGTGAGTTGTCCCAAGATATCCCAAGATATTTTTCTTGGTCGCGAGTTAACTAGAGAACGACTTTACCGATTTCATTTATTCTTCTTTTTTTAGTTTTCTAATACTCTGTAGAAGGTAAAAAAAAGAGAAAATAACGAAAAAGAGTTAACGGGGCGGTACAAAGTTCGAAGAGACAGCAAGTACGTAATAATAATGCCTCTCAATTTAAAAATGTACTATTTCACACTTTTTAGGGTTCCGTACCTCAAAAGGAAAAGAAACGGAACCCTTATAGGATCACTTTGTTGTCCGTCGGTCCGTCCGCCTGTCTGTCAAGAGTCTTTATCTCGGAAACGCGTGAATATATCAAGTTGACATTTAAACCGTGTACTCAGGTCCACAGTCCCATGAAGCTGTGAAAAAAATCAAATTTGTAAGTTAACGTAAAAAAACATACGGGTGTTTATTTAAAAAGCGTTGCGAGACTCGATTCCTGAACCTACTCTACCTACAAATTTGAACCCTCGGTGGCCGAGTCTAACTCGCACTTTTCTGGCTTTTAACTTTTTTTTATATCACTAAATGGAGAGACGAGCTGATCATGAAAATCGTCGAGTAAATAATTTTGAATTTAAAATTACGCTGGATAGTTGGAGATAATAATAAACAACCTATAGTGCTTCATAAGTGCAAGTGTTCTTGGACCGCTTCTCTTTCTATGATGATGAATAATGATTTACCTGATAGTATAAACCTTATTATAAACGCGAAAGTTTAGATGTGTCTATGGATGTTTGTTATTCAAGCACGCCAAAACGGCTGAAAGATCTGAATGAAATTTGGCCCTCATTTATACAGGTGTGTGTCCAACCGGTCAAATGTTAATCGATCGCATGACGGGGGATGGGTTGCATTTAATTCGGGTACACAGACAGTCAAAACTTATTTGAATTTAAATTTATGGGAGCAGGGTAAGGTCTACCTTCTTAAAGTTAATCAATATAAAATATATAAATAAATCTTGGCAACCATACCAAAATATTTTTTTAAATACAAACTTTTTGAAAACATCAATTTAACCTTATACAAAAAAAACGGATTTTATTGCATTCAAAACCGGCTTAATCGATCACACCTATATAATAATATTTTTCCTTATACTGACGAAATTCTTAAATGAATAAAGATTATCCTTAAGTAAGATTCCAAACACTCAAATAACTAACTAAATTATTTGCCTGACTATGATTTGATTATTCCAGATATATATATTAAGAAGAAGAAGAAAAGCTTCTTTATTGCCATAAATGACGTACATAAAAGAAATTAAAAAATACAAAATTAAAAACCTTAAATTAAACTTATCATTAACTTAAACCTACAATAAGTTCAATTTGCACGTCATAGCTATGACAAAAAATGGTCCCATTCAGCATATATGTTGCGAGTTTGCGACAAACTTGCAACGCTGATTTTCAATGAGACCATTTACCTATGTATAGTATGTATGGATGCCAACGACCATATGGATGCCAAGCCAAGCTAGCAATTAAATATAATAAAAATATAATAAATAAATTAGTACATAACTACCAAGTATAAAAACAAGTAAATAAAAACAATCGTATTAAATAAATAAATAATGTGTTATGCAAATACATAATAGTTTGTACCCATTCATATATATATTAACTTATACGTGTACCTACCCAATACAAATTGGCCTTCCTGCCTAACAAATTCTGCCTTCTACACACATATAACATTTTGTAAACGAGGAGAAAATCAAGTATTAAAAAATCTTGGTTTTCGTCATAAAAATAAGGGTGCACATCCCTAAAAATCGCGCAAATGCAACTATTTTCATTCATAAATTTTCGAAAAATAAAATATAATCTTATGTTTTTGACGAAAATCTAATAATACAGTCATTTAAAGCGTTAATTATTACATTTTATTTCATTGATTTTTAAAGATTTGCATTTACTCTTTCAACGTAGAAATATAGCGATAAAAATAAAGTAAAAATATGAATATCTACCAGATAAGTTCAGAAGGGTCAAGTAACCAAGTGTGACTTTTCATCAATTGCTTTAAATGTACTGTATTAGTAGAATACGATGAAAAGGTACAAGAACATTTTTTTTAAATATATTTTTTATACGAGCCAAAACATTACTATAATAGTAAATAAAAATCATTAGGTAGGTAAGTAAAAACACTTGGATAATAGAAAGCATTTGTTTTAAAAAAGTAACATAAAGTTATCTTTTTTTTTAAACAACTTATATTTTAATAGGTACAGTAAGTAACTGAGATAACTGAAGTCTAGAAGATTGTCCATAATGTGAGTTAAAATGGAAACCAATTCAGCCAAAATGGGGGGTCCACGGACTCGTGCAGATCCGGTAACGGATAGAAACTACGTTGGGTTAACAGGATTGCTAGTAATGTGGGGCCACAACCACATTACTAGTTATCTTTACAAGAAAAAAAAAAACTCACGTCAAGAAGAAACGAGAACAACTAGATATTCTTTACAAACAGATGTATTGGCTAATCGGGAGGACTTCTAATTTGTCAATACCTAACAAACTTTATGTATACTAACATTTAAACTTTCGCGTTGCATGATTATAACTATTTATTATACGGAAATTAACGCGCAATAACGATCTCCACCCGTACCTACAAGTGGAATTCGTAGACCAAAAGCGGCGGTAGCTTAATGGCTAAGGCATTGATTACGCATTACATTGTCATAATTAGCATTACTAACTCATGTTTTTTTGTGATTATTTTCGTAGAGAAATTATTTTTCAAACTTTCTTTAGTATTTACTGTAACTGTTCTAAATTGAAACTTTATTGTATAAATAATACTTTTATATTGTTTAATTAAAATTTTGTTAGTATTATTATTAATCGATTAAACATAACTATTCGTTTTCGTAAGTAATTTTAGGGTCGCATCTCTAAATATGCAACAAAACTCGCATCGCTCGATTGTGGCTCGATGTATAAAAATGATTAAAACTCATTACTATATTATACTATATTCTGTTAGCCACGAAGTCAAAGATCTGTCTACATATTGATTCTACTCTTAGCTCGCAGACTCAAATAGCTATTTACTTTGTAAGAAGTGAAGTATTGTGATTGCTGAATACGTTTATATATACTTATTTTAGAGTTACTAATAGTATTATTTATCTAGCGCCAAATCGGGTAAAATTATTTGCACTAAACACTCAAACATTTTGAAAATAAATCTTACTTACCTACTTATAATTCATTGGTTTTCTTTCGATAATTAAGTATGATCAATGTAAAAACTTAATTATACTGATTGATGACCTAATCAGCGATCGCGTTCAAAAGCATCGTACAAATTGAAGTCAAAATCTGATGATAAAGTATTAAAAATTACAAAACAGTAGATAGGTACATACTAACTAACTACTTACTTAAAAAATGTCAGATAAAAATCTAAAATAGTTAAGTATCTTGAATATAGCTAAGCGGGTTTTCTTGAAAGAAAACTGAAAGATGCACCGCACTCTGTTCATACGATTGAGTTCTGCAGTGTCATAGATAGATAGACATCAGGGCCAGATTTAGAGGCCATGCAAGGCCAACGCCATATGCAATGTTTAAGGGGACTTTGTTATGTTGAATATAGGGTATATGGTGCGATTACGGTGGCGGTTTTAAGGGTAATTTTTAAAGAGAAGAGTAGTTTAGTGTGTAGATGCTGTTGCACCGTGTAAGAAATCCTGGCGTCCATGTGAAGGGGGCGTCAAATTGACGGTACAGTAGGATCAACGTAACTTGACTGGATTGAAGTTGGCGAAAAGTGGTTGCGCAGATGCATTTTTTAGTAGTAACAGGAAGCGGAGGGCGGGTTCGGTAACTAAACTAAGAGAATTAGAGATGCGATTACGCATTACATTGTCATAATTAGAATTACCAACTCATGTTTTTTATGATTATGTTTGTAAAGAAATAGTTTTTCAAACTTACTGTAGTATTTACTGTAACCGTTCTAAAAATATTTTTATGAACTCATTTAAATAGTATTTTTATATTGTTGAATTAAAATTTTGTTAGTAGTTTAATCGATTAAACATAATTAATGGTTTTCGTAAGTAATTCGGTCGCATCTCTATGACATGCGCGAAAGTGATAAGAACCTAACTTCAATCCGGTCAAGTTACGTTGATCCAACTGTATGTCGATTAAAATAATTGCACTCTGTCGTTGCGAGCTACACACTTAATCGATGTTCAGCGAAATAAAATACCCTCTCCCACACCTACCCGTCGCGTGAGCCACTTACACCTGACGAGCGGTCTCGATCAAATGAACCCCTTGCATAGCATTCCCGTTGTAAGCAATGACGAAGAGGCGCTATCATATTTTTTGCATCGCATCGAAATAATCGCAGATCCGACAGTGATAGCGATACACGAAGTATCTGCATAGGCGATGACTAATTCCTCCCCTTTTTGAGATGACATTAATTAATATTTTCTGGAACTGGCTTTAAGTATAGGTAAAACATGCCGATGAAACCGATACAAAGCATATTATTTATACATTTTGTTTCATTACAGATAGCGGCTCTGGCGTTAGTCGCAGTGATGGCGTCTCCAGGTAATTCTACATTATTTAGCCATTTTTTCATTAGTATCTATTAGTTGATTAGTAGGTAGGTACTACTATGTACTTACTATTTGTTTTACTATAGGGAACAATATATCCATACGTCACGGGCGCGAGAGACTTTAGACTTCCTAAAAAAAATATTAGTTCTCCTGTGTATGAGTGCTTAACCTTTTTTTTTTTTTTTTTTTGGCGGTAAAAAAATCCTGACGAACACCTCCACCATCCGGGGAAGACGGTGGAGGTAGTGTGGGGTTTGCACCCACTAAAAAACCCGCCGTGTATCTCCCGCCACCTTCGCGAACGGGCCGCCGGAATTTGTTATGCCGTCGGCGGCCCGCCCAGTGGCAATGCCCGGACGCGATGTTGTTGCGTTCCGGGCATTTCACACCTACGCGGCCCCTGGATACACACAGGGTGCCGCGCCTCCACGGAAGGCCGCGGGCGAGGCAGATAACCCCGTACGCCCGCCCGCAGCCCCACCTAAGGCGGCATCAGGCGTCAGGCGCAGATATGCGCGCCGACGCCGCCCGGTTCTCCGGCGACGGAGCGGATCCGCCAGGGAGCTCTCTTCCCTGACGCGCTCCGCCGCCTCCTTCTGCGAGATGATGTCCTCGCAGAAGGATGCGACCGCATTCCACGACCCCTCGCTTCGGACCATGGACAGAACCACGGCCGGCAGCGAGAGGTCACTTCCGACCACTGCGGTGAGAACTCGACGTTGCCCCTCCCAAGCTGGACAATGCTGGAGGGTGTATGAGTGCTTAACCTAACGTAACCTAACCTACCCTCAGCGCTCTCAAATTGCCAGCGGTCTCTATTATTTTCAAAGATTTTTAATTTTAGTAGTAGTAGTAGTTTTCATCACCACCTTTTTCATTTACAGCCTTCAGTTATGGTGGCTACGGTGGAGGTTACGGAGGCTACGGCGGTTATGGAGGCCACGGCGTCCACGGAAGCCACGGTTACGGAGGTCATATAGGTTACGGAAGCCACGGCGGTTATGTAGGCCACGGCGGTTACGGAGGTCACGGCAGCTATGGCCACGGAGGCCACGGCTACGGGCATCACGACCATGATAGCGACGAAGATGATAGCGACGAAGACGACTACTACGATCATCATAATAAGAAGCACGAAAATAAACATGACCAGAAGCACGGAAAACACGAACAGAAGCAAGAGAAACCGGTGCTGCAGCAAGAGCAACAGCAAGGAGCTATGGGTTTTACGCAGCAAGGTAGCCAGAGTTCAATCGGTGCTAGCCAAGGAGGGTCTTTCAGCACTAATCAGGGTGAAGTGCAAACCGGTCAGGCCGCATTTACAAGCACGCAGAGTGGAACTTCTAGTGGAGAATTTAATTTTAATAACCAAAAGAAGGGTGATCAACAGGGACAGAAGCAAGGGCAACAACTAGGAAGTTTTACGCAGCAAAGTACCCAGAGCACAACCGGTTCTAGCCTAGGAGGGTCTTCCAGCACTAATCAGGATGGATTATTTAAAGACATATTCGGCAGCGGTCAAAGTGAGACGCAAACCGGTCAGGCCACATTTACAAGCACCCAGGGTGGAACGGCTAGTGGAGAATTAAATTTCAATAACCAACAAAACGGAGATTCTGGAAAAAAGCAAGGACAGCCCTCAGCAGGCTCAAATCAAGGAGCAAATCAAGGAGGGTCTCCCAGCATTAATCAAGGACTTTTTTCAGAAATATTCAGCAGTAGTCAATCCGCAAGTGCAACTGCAAGCGGTACATTCGCCAGCGAACGAAGCGGAGATGTTTCCTCTAGTCAGGCGAGTAAGAATGGTAGCTATGGTGGTTACCGAGACAGGAGTTTTTCGGAACAAGGCAGCCAGAGTCTAACAGGGTCTAGTCAAGGAAATGCGTTCGCCACACTAGAAGGCGCGGCCCTACAAAGCGGCAGTCAAACCGGGACTCCAGGTAGCCAGAGCGCATTTTTGAGTACCCATAGCGGAACTGCTAGCGGGGAAAGCAAATTTAGTAGCCACCAACACAAAGGCGGTTATGGTGGATATGGTGGACATGGCGGTTACGGTGGCTACAAAGGAGGTTATGGACATCATAGCCATGGTCATTACCAAGAAAAGCAAGAACAGAAGCAAGAAAAACAGGAACCGAAGCAGGAAAAACAGGAACCGAAGCAGGAGAAACAGGAACCGAAGCTGGAGCAACAAATTCAGCAGGTAAGTACTACGGTACAAGGCAACCAGACAGCAACGGGTTCTAGCCAAGGAGGCTTCATCACTACCCAACAAGGTGCGGCCGAACAATCAGGGACAGCAGCAGTTTCCGGTTCCCAGAGTGGATCAGCTAGTGGGAGCATTAGCCATAGTCACGATAACTATAGAAAGCACAGCTACGGAGGTTATGGTGGCTACCGCAGAAGTTATGGACACTATTAAAATTAAGAACTCATGTTACATATACTCGTAGATAACTGTACAATTAAATTATTTTAAATTTACCTAAGTGTTTTTATTATCAAACCTTTAACGCAAGAAAAAGCAGAAGGTCAAAGGTGCGAATTCATTAGAATACTTACGCTTAAAAACCTACAAGAAAATAAGGAGGTTGTGAAATAAAACAACATGGGTGCCAATCACGATTCGACCTATCCTAAGAACAATGTCATATATCTGTAAAATCTCTGCAATAGCAATTTGAAGGTTATCTTAGACAAAATATGCTCATATTGTTAAATGAGTTAAGCGCATGGAAGAAATAAAAAAAAATCTACAAACAATATCACCTATATCCATGGGCGTACTCAACTTTAGACCCAGGGGAGGGGCAACCAGATTTTTATTTTCAGTTTGAATTTAGAACTGCTGGAGTGAAAAGGGGGGGGGTAGACCCCTTCCAGATAAGCTGAGTCCGGAAGAGAACGTTCGCTAGCTCGCAACATATTACGTCATTGCGCGGGTCGTGATGGCGAGCGCAGCGCAGACCTTTGAAGCTGTTGAACAAGCTAGGGATCACAGGGTAATACTTATTAAAAGCCCTGCGTGATGGGGGTCAGCTCAGCGTGGTCTCACAAATCACTGCGCAAACAAAAAATGCCTATAGCGAATTTGAAAGTCTTGCGCGAACTGACAAGCGCTACTTGAATTTAGAAGCCAGTTGAGCGAGCGAGCGACGAATCTTATGTGTCACTGCACGAATAAGGGGATACAGGGGGCCCTGCGCAATTTCCAAAGTTACTACGCAAGCAGAGAAGAACTACTTAAACTTAGAAGTCAGTGCGCAAGCTGCGCGTAGGGAAAACTTATTGCATTTGCTGACAAGCACAGCGTTCAGTTTGAAACCAATGGATGAGTTGGAGCCGCAGCGCAATCACAAAAGTCACAGCACGAGCAGGGGAATTCAACGGGAAATTAAAAAGTGATTATAGTATTTTATATAGGCGTTTCTTGCCAAATATATTATTAATACAATAATTGCATTTTTGAAAGAAAAATTAATAGAAAAATTATTGGATAGAAGAATTATTGGATTCGTGGGTCTGGTCTTCATTTTTTTCTTTCTTTCAAAAATGTAATTATGGTACCAATTTAAAATTCACTGCAAGCAGAGAGCTTAACGCGAATTTAAAAGTAACTGCACAATTTAGTGGTCCAGGCCAATCTCAAAAGACCTCCATAGCTCGCGCGACGTGTACTTATTGGTCGCAGGGATGCATAATATCACCTCTTCTATTAAACATCTACACCGAGGTTGTAATGCTAATAACTCTCGAAGACTGAACTTATTATTATTAGGCGGATGGTGAATACAAAATTGCGAACTTGCGATATGTAGATGAAACCACCTAATCTGCAAGTAATGTGAATCTTATGGAGGAATTGCTTTCTAAAATAGAGCGCGTAAGCATTACGTTTGGATTAAAGGTAAATCGATCTAAGACCAAGATTATGATCGTGGACTGCGCCAACGACAATTCGCCCAAAGTTACTACATACATCACAAGCTGCGACATGATCCGGACCTATGTCCTACCTTGGGGCCTTAATATTAAAGACGAATAATAAAAAAAATACGTATGGCCCTAACTAGAACGGCCATGGAGAAGTTGAAGAGAGTATAGAGGAATCGCAACATTACCAAAGCCGCCAAAGTCAGGTTGGTGCGAACACTGGTAGGTATGCACCATTTTTCTTTACGCAGCAGAGACGTGGACAGTGTGCGAATTAGAAAAGGAAAAGATAGATGCTCTAGAGATGTGGTGCTGGAGGAAGATGCTCGGGATATCATGGACTGATTTCCGCACAAACATGTCCATACTTTAGGTGCTCATAATCATGCAGCGTTTATCACCCGTCTATAGGCGGGATAACGACTCCATAGAGCGGCTGGTCATACAGGGAACAGTGCAGGGAACCAGATTACGCGGCAGGGCACCTATGCGCTGGACTGACCAAGTCAAATAGGAAGCTGTGTATCTGACTGCGCCAACAGTCTGCCAACAGGGAGAGATAGCGGGAGACCGTGGAGAGAGATGTGTCTTTGTGTGGCTTCTACTATCGTTGCAGACGTCTCTATGTGACCACCAAGAGCTAACGACAGAGTAGAAGAAGATCAGGAGCAGGAGTTGAGTCCTAGAACTAGTGAACACAAGGACAATGAGCTCCTGCCCAAACATAGAAGCCATTGCGCGAGCAGACGGCAGCAACGCGATTTTAAAATTCCTTGCACGAACAGAAATACCGCAACGTAAACTTAGAAGTCTCCGCGCCAACTAAGAGTACATCGTGAACATTGAGGAAACTGATGAATGTACAGAAATGGACGACACAGGAAATTGCGCGAGTGTATGGCGCCAAATCGCCATTGCAGGGGACGTTGGCGCGCAACTGTAACCACTGCTCGAATCGGCGGCACAAAAGGTGCAAAAACAGATAAACTAACTAACTTTATGAGCCCTGCTGCGAAAGAGTTACCAGCGCGGAGACATATAAACATTTCAATCGTCGAATATCAAAATCTCACAGCGCGTTTGACGCCTCGACGTGAAAAGTGTAGAATCGGTGCTACGGCACCCTTCTTTTTCTGTAGGCATTAAGTTATTTACAATATTTTACGTTTACCTGACCATAACAAGTTGTAGCAGGACAGACGTATACATTTTATCGACAATATTTGGTATGTACTTAGGCTTTCAGGTTCTCAACTGCCAACATAAACTATAACAAAAAAAAATACATGCAAGGCATTTTCGACCCTATCAACAAATTTTACAATACATTTGTAAGGTGTACTTTAAATGACACCGATCAGGAATATGAAAGTAAAATATTACAGGGTAGTAAATAAGGTCAAAAATTACTTGCACCTATTATTTCGACTGTACACACAAAATACCTATTTGATAAAAATAGGTGCAAGCAATTTTAAACCTGCACTATGACATTGATCAGAAAATGAAAAAATGTAAAAACAATGTCCTTCAGAAGTGTAGAGATCGAAACCAGCAATATTTCACTCAGTTTTTAAATTCTCTTAAATTCCCTTCCCAGAGAATGTTCCCGAGAACTTAACAGCAAAGTTCTGGATGCGGAAATGTTCTCGAGAATTTCCCATCACTCGTACATATATAGGTAGGTCACTGACCTCTATAGTACAAGTAATAAAGGTCAGTGAGGTACTATGCGTTTCAAATGAGTTGATAACTGTCATGATGACATTTTGATTCGCATAACGACTGCAACTTCATTGTATGACGTAGGGTCAGCAATAAAATGATTCGTAAAAAGGTGTCATTAGCAATACACAGAAGAGTAGGTAGGTAACCTACTCTAATGAATACACAAGCACCAAATAAGCACTGTATTTTACTATTTATTATTATAGATATTGTTTTAGTTAAAAAAAATATCACGTCTGACTGAAAGACCACAAAAGTGTAAAATATTCTTAAAGGTTGCCTATTTACTTATTTCGTTTGGTGTTTATTAAATATTAAAGAATACTTATAGTATTATAATAAAGAAAAATTTTAGGTACATAGTTCAAAGAAAATAAATATTACGTCTGTTCCATTACCATACACATCCGTACTTTACCCGACTTGGGAGTTTCTGTTGCTAGCGGTACAATTTTGACAAGTACAGAGTGAAGTTGTCGTAAGCGCGATTATCTTCTCATTTGAAAAGCATATTATGTAGGTACACATGTCGGCAGCTAAGTGTGTGTGTCTGATGTTGGCGCGTAAGCTGCGCACAACTCGAATTTAGGTATCGGAGCGGATGAAGGAGACGGGCTAGGAACGACGAACTACATTCGAATACAACTTCACAAACACAAACTTAGGTGGCGCGATTTGTAATAAGTACCTATGCAAAAAGCTCCTACCAATGATAATTTTTTTATAAAGATATTTTTTAAAGAAGGCAATAAATATCTACCTATATGATTAAGTATATAGGTATTTATTGCCTTCTTTAAACAGTACAGAAGATTATTCAATAAATATAAAATAAATAAATGATATAGAAAGTAGGCAAATTTGAATAAAATCAATGATGTTTTGAGCAAAAAGGTGTAGATAGGCTATTTAAACAACATTCGATCTTTAAAAACAGCAAATTAATCTTTGACGTAGAGACTAGGACTGCGCCATAACCTCACAAAATTGACCACTCTCTAGAAAGAGACAACGCTACTTTGTGGACAATACCTGTCAAAGGCCGCACGAGTTTTTTCTCTCTTTCACGCTTTGCAGTCAATATTTACTTATGAAAAACGTCATAAAAATAGAAAAGCATGATTTAATTAAAACGAGAACAAAAATGTAATCCGCTGCTTTTATCTGTTGACGCCGACGATGCCACACTGACATATAAAAACTAACAAATACAATAATTGCATTTTTGAAAGATAGAAAAATTTGAAGTCTAGACCCAGGAATCGAACCCGAGACTTCCGTAGCCAAACCGGGGCCAGAAGCGAACCACCTATATGGACTATGTTACTAGACCTTAATTGGCAAGAAATGTCTATAAAAATTAATTCAATATAAAAACTAAGGCAATTGTATAAATTTTAAGGTGCCGCTTTCTGAGCGCTTGTAATCTATCTACAACTTTTTATATAAAACATCAATGAGTAAAATAATACCAACAGATTCATTTTGAAATGTATACGAGAAACATCCCAAATTTTTACAAACACACATTTTTAATGTCATTCATTAGTAAAGAGGTTTCAGTTTCTTTATGGTCAGTAGTTCGGTACACACGACAGCGATGTATCGTAATGATTTGACTGCGCAGTCCGTTTATGCATTTTATTGAACATCCATAGTGCGCAGAAACTTACGTAGTACCTACCTACATAATTCTATTATTTTGGTCTGTGGCAGAAATAAGACTCATTTTGTAAAAAATATAAAAAACCAGGACTGGCTTCTAAATTAATTAAATGAGCTGAAATTTGCCCCAAAAGATAAGTATTACTATTTAAGAATGAATTATGAGTCTTATCTATATATACCTATATACCTACTGACTTTAGCCACACCGCTAATACAAAAAAGTAATACCGTCATGAGAGAGGCTTTGGATCAAAAATAGTACCATAAACCACGGCAACAAATAATGTAATTATAGAAAAACTTTTTTAATTTTTAGTTACACCTGGCCGGTGTAGTATAGACAAAATAAGTCGATTCTAAATTCAATTTATTTAGAAAGTCACCTTAGCATGCACCATTTTTATTACTTCAGTTTTGTTTCAAAATTCACCAGGCAAATCTCTCGTACAAAATACTTTTTTAAATCGATAAAAATATTAAAACAGTTTATCTTCTTAGAAAAATAATTTTAAGTCGAAAGCAGTGTTAATTTTTCTTAGTATTCTCAGGAAAACAAGATATTATCTTCCTAAAATGTATAACGGCTTCGGAGGTAAGTTTTCACTGTAGATACACCGTGCTTGAAGCTTATGACAAGATTCTAGAAGGTTCATAATTTGGAATTCCCATGCTTGAGGCTTTTGGCAATATTCTAGAAATGTTGATAAAATTTTGTACACATTAAGAAAAATACATTTTACGGGTCTTAATCGCGTGAATAATTTAAGGTAGATACATACCTTGTTTATTGCCCAACGTTTCGACCGTATTGCAACGGTCGTGGTCACTGGTAGATCGTCTACCAGTGAGCCGTGACAATTTGGTTTGTAATTTGGAATTCAATACGTCAAAGGCTACAAGAATTCTTCGGATTCGATCTCCTCGCAAGTTCTATTTTATGATCAATGGACTCCACCCCTTTCCACCAAAGGTTACATCCAGATAATTTATTAAGAATTATTTTACAGGTTTTAATGGAGGTATGAGTGGCGGCCAGGGCTTTGGCGGTGCGCCAGGAGGCTTTGGCGGTGCACCAGGAAACTTCGGTGGCGGCTTCAACATGCCGGGAATGCAAAACTCCTTCCCAGGAGGGAGTAACTTCGGTAGTGGTTACGGAATGCCCAATGGCATGCAGAACAGCATGCATAATGGCATGCAAGGCATGCCACAAGGAGGTATGCCCCCAAGCCAAACTGGATACGGCGGTCAAGGTGGTTTTTCTCCCGGACAAGGCGCCCAAACAGGGCAGATGGGCCAGGGCGGCCAATCTGCCCAAGTTGCCCAAGGTGGGCAGGGTGGTTTTAGTGGCGGATACCAAGCCTATTAAATTAAGCAACGTGTTCAGTTTGTAATGTCGGCGTCCAGTGAAATGTCTTAACTATGATCATGTCAACGTCCCCAAATAAAGTTGTAATAAATTCAATTGGCGAATTTCATTTATTAAGTTGTATTCATGAATACAGATGAGACTAACTACTGTAGCTCATAAGTAGCATAATTAGAGCATAGTATGTACGCTGCTTCAGTTGCATATGCAAACTATAAGAGCATAGTATGTACGCTGCTTCGGTTGCATATGCATACGAGAGCATAGTACCTACGCTGCTTCGGTTGCATAAGATATCAGTTACGCTGCTTGTTGCATACGAGTTCATAGTGCGCTGCTGCAGTTGCATGCGAGTCCATAGTGCGCTGCTGCAGTTGCATACGAGATCATAGTGCGCTGCTGCAGATGCATACGAGATCATAGTGCTCTGCTGCAGTTGCATACGAGATCATAGTGCGCTGCTGCAGTTGCATACGAGATCATAGTGCGCTGCTGCAGTTGCATTCGAGATCATAATACGCTGCTGCAGATGCATACGAGATCATAGTGCGCTGCTGCAGTTGCATACGAGATCATAGTGCGCTGCTGCAGTTGCATACGAGTTCATAGTGCGCTGCTGCAGTTGCATACGAGTTCATAGTGCGCTGCTGCAGTTGCATACGAGATCATAGTGCGCTGCTGCAGATGCATACGAGATCATAGTGCTCTGCTGCAGTTGCATACGAGATCATAGTGCGCTGCTGCAGTTGCATACGAGATCATAGTGCGCTGCTGCAGTTGCATACGAGATCATAGTGCGCTGCTGCAGTTGCATACGAGTTCATAGTGCGCTGCTGCAGATGCATTCGAGATCATAATACGCTGCTGCAGATGCATTCGAGATCATAGTGCGCTGCTGCAGATGCATACGAGATCATAGTGCTCTGCTGCAGTTGCATACGAGATCATAGTGCGCTGCTGCAGTTGCATACGAGATCATAATACGCTGCTGCAGATGCATTCGAGATCATAGTGCGCTGCTGCAGATGCATTCGAGATCATAATACGCTGCTGCAGATGCATTCGAGATCATAGTGCGCTGCTGCAGATGCATACGAGATCATAGTGCTCTGCTGCAGTTGCATACGAGATCATAGTGCGCTGCTGCAGTTGCATACGAGATCATAGTGCGCTGCTGCAGTTGCATACGAGATCATAATACGCTGCTGCAGATGCATTCGAGATCATAGTGCGCTGCTGCAGATGCATTCGAGATCATAATACGCTGCTGCAGATGCATTCGAGATCATAGTGCGCTGCTGCAGATGCATACGAGATCATAGTGCTCTGCTGCAGTTGCATACGAGATCATAGTGCGCTGCTGCAGTTGCATGCGAGATCTTATTACGCTGCTGCAGTGGCAACAAGAGCATAGTAAGCTGCTGCAGTTACATACGAGACCATATTACGCCTTCGTCGTACGACTTATGTCCAACCGAAATAATGTCCAACACATTGGGATTAGACATTTTTATGATTGAACATTTGGTAGGTACTTCAGTACACATTTTTATCCTTTCGAAGCGCTAGGTTGAAATCTCAAAATGTTGAATTCCCATAATGTTGAATTCTCTGTTAGTTGAATCCCAACATGTTAAATTCCAGTTATGTTTAATTCTCGTGTATAAGTTATAGTTGAATGTTAGAATCAAATATCAATGGCATACAGATTCGATATCGTTATCTGGAAGATACCCTTTCAAACACAAAAAATCGGTCCAGCCCTCTGCGAGTAATCGGATAACAAATATAAAAATAAAATCTCGAATTGAGAACCTCCTACTTTTTAAAGTCGGTTGAAAACTAATTCGCGTGTGGTTGATTGATTTTTACTTTTATATCGCACTTTTCATGTTACAGAAAGAGACAGCCATTGTATGATTGGACATTTTCATTGTGTTATAATTTTTTCCGGTTGGACACTTATGTCCAACTTAAAATCAATCCCTCAGACGCGTGTCGTTATTAAAATTTAGTTAGTAGTTTTTAATAACGACACGGCTCACCGGCCGCGGCTGGAGTTCGTGTGGCTATATGTTAATCCCTACTAATGTAAATTATCTATAAATGTGAATGTAACTTTGTTTGTTAAGCTTTCACGCGAAAACTACTCAACCGATCATCATGAAACTTTGTACACATATTCTTGGAGGTATTAGAAGTAACATAGGATACTTTTTATTAACAAAATCTAGCTTCTTCAACGCCATCTAGCGGTTCCCGATATTCACACGGGCGGAGCCGCGGGCGAAAGCTAGTATGTAATAGTCTTGATGTGACATTAGTGAATGTCACGTCACGACTATGAATGAGTCTTTAGGCCTTTCTTGTACATTTTGCGATTTGAACATTTTGCGTGCCGTGGTCATTTTGCTTTTTGCACATTCTGCGCCGAAGAGGGCAAACGGCAAAACACGACAACAGTCCTGAAGGTATAGAGCTCTTTCTTGGGGGCATTCAAATCCCTTATTATGAAACAGTGGACTTAACGAAAAAAGAACATACTACTATATGGCAATTAGATGAATGAGGATATCAATGAACATAACGAGTCGAAAGGGTCAGGCTGTGGGTGAGGTTTCATTAGTGCGTTGCGTCGTTGCAACGTGCCTGTGCCGAAATTCTTAACACGCGCGCGGCCGATGCGACAATAGACAGAGTATTAAGGTTCATTTCCGTGCATCGCGGCTTACGACAAGCGGCTGACACTCGCGGCCGATGCGATAATATTCTGAGTGCGCACGCAGCCTACGACAGTCGTCGGCCGCGTGCGTCTGTCGCTTACCTCGGAAACGGCACCATACATTCTCATACTCTGACTACAGTCGCATCGGCCGCACGCGTCAGACGCTTGTCGTATGCCGCGCGCGACTCGTGATCGGCCACACGGAAATGAACCTTTAGAATGAGGCCATACATTCAGAGTAAGTAATCACATCGTTTTAGTATGGCGCCGTTTCCGAGGTCTGCGACAAATGCGCGCTGCCGACGACTGACATAAGCTGCGCGCGCACTCTTGACTACTGTTACATTAGCCGCACGTCCGCCATTTACGAAAATAAACCTTTATACCAAAAAGGATTCCATGAATAAAACACATAACATAAAACAATAGTATTTATCTTTCATTGTATTACATGTTGTCTATCTGCATTTGTCATAATTTTCGACATGAACGCGTCTCGTTCAACTAAACGCAAATGAAAATTAAGCACAATGTTCTCGTTATATAAATCTATCCCGTATGAGAAAATCTACATTTTGTTTATTATAGAAAAATACACGTCCTCAGTGCTTTAACGCCTAAACTATGACTATGTTACCGCTACCCTGAAAAAGGGCGTAAGTACTAATTTATATAATATTCTATTCAATATAAATACCATTCCCCATGTTTATACTAGATATATAATTATTGCAAATTAGTTTAAATATTTTTGAGTCCCGCCCTTCTTCAAGTTAGCGGTTAAATTTATATTTTTATCGTTACACTGTGCATATATTTAGACTGTGTTCATAAAATTATCTTTATATAACAAATGCACCGATTAATGATGTTATATTTTTCGTTATTAGTATCACTATAATTTAAAAACTTATTTCTCTCCAAATAAATAAAATCCAAACATCTAAATAAATATATTTAAATTCTACTATTTACAAAACTCTAACAATTATATACACAGATCAATAATTTATATTTATATGTAATAATAAAACAAAAAGCGTTTTTATCTATATCTCAACTAACTTTAAAGCATTATAGAAGGCGAATAAACGAACACTATTAAGTATTACAATCATATTATTATAATTTCGAGTTAATCTCAACTTCCTCTCGTCAATCGTAACTGTATTAAAGACAATATAGGAGAATAGACGGATAATGTATGGCCGCCGCGCGCCGTCCAATCAAAAGACGGGTGAAAATTGTGGCTGTTAATGTCAATTCAGTTGACATTAACGGTCTTATGGCAGAAGAGCAGCATGGTTGTATGTCTCCTACATTGTCTTTGCATATTTTATTTGCTTTGTATGATCTAGGATGCATTGTACAGCCTCGTTAAAAAACAACAGGTTTTCACATAAATGCAGTACCTACCTGCACGTGCCGAAAATGCTGAGACAATTACAACTTGAACTAAATCCTATTCCTATCGACATATGGTAGAAAATAGCATGGCAAACTATAGTATTAGTCGGAACGAATAACCGCTGTCAAGCTATTTTCAACCGTATGCAAAAACCATTAACATTCAGTTTGGATTGTTGTCGTCTCAGTATCTTCGAGTCTATAGGTCTATCCGGCCTTTATGACACAGTATGAAGTTCTTATAAGTACAAACAATACACGAAAACTCAATGTCATGTCTAAGTCTGAGCCTAGAAAAACCTAAAAAATAAAAACTATTTGTTATGAAAATATATATATTACGGGTAAAATAACCTTATTTATTGCCCGAGGTTTCTACCGTATTGCAACAACATGATGACAACTTTAAAATAAAAAACACTTTTGTAAAATGTTGCAAATTCGTTCTACAAGACAACAAGTCAAAGTAGACTGTCAAGTCAAATCGGTATCTTTATATATAACGTCAACATTCCGTACAGTACTCCCAAATTAATAATGCACATGCAGATCTTCGCTAATTGTCGTATTCCCGGAAACACTCGAATCATGGAATCGTAAGAGCCCTAAACAAGGCATTTGCATTTTGCACCTTGTTTAAAAGAGATAGGAGTCAATATCATGTGTGCACAATCGAAAACAAATCGGGCGTTCGGCAGCTGTCGCCGGTCAGCGAAATGTCTGTCAGTCGTCTTTATATATTGGTAGTGACTGCACGTGTTCTCTATTTGTGGAAATATATAGAGCTGCTATTACACACCCTTCTTGGTAAATATAATTTCAACATTAATTAGCTTATTCAGATTTAAATAGTATATTTTGAAAAAAGGAAAATAAATAACATATTTCACGTTTTTTTAATATTAAAAAAATAAAATACCTACATTAAATACATATTAAGTACTAGAAAAACATTTAAAAAATGAGATTTATTTAAATTAAATAAATAGATAAACATGCATAAAAAATATATACCTAACTCTGCCCATGCCATTTTCTTTCAGACGAATTCTTCCAAAATGGATAAATTTAAACGTGGAAAACCGCTTAATTCACAAGCACGGCAAATGGTATTTAATGTGTACCTTTATTTCTTAAATGAAGCCAATGTTTTCAACAGAGACCATGATGGTTATTTTAAAAAAATTCAAGACCGTGTTACAAAAGCTACAGGAATTTCGCGACGAACTTTGAGTAATATCTTAAACGAAAAAAAACATAATCAATCAAAGAAATTTTCTACACCGAAAAAAGGAAGACCTAAAAGTAGATTTCGGCTGGTACTTGATGATTTCGACTACTGTGTTATTCGTAATATGATATACAATTTTCAATTGACGCTGAAAGAACTCCCAACTGTAAATAATTTAAGAATAAAGTTGATCGAAGCTATTAATTTCAAAGGCTGTGCCGAGACTTTAAGGTTGATCTTGAAAGACATGGGGTTTAGGTTTCTGAAAACTGATAATAACAGACAATTACTTATGGAAAAACATGATATACGCCTAAAAAGGATCAAATATCTCAGAGAAATACAACAGCTGAGGAGTTCTGGTAGAAACATAGTATTTATGGACGAGTCGTATGTGCACACATCACATACTAAGGGTAAAACTTGGCAAGATAGCAACAAAAAAGGTATCAAACAACCCATTTCCAAAGGAGAGCGAATAATTATTGTACACGCAGGCAATGAAAAAGGCTTCGTCCCAGGGGCTCTAATGTTACATAAATGTGTCGACTCAGAAGGTGACTATCATAAAGAAATAAACGCGGAACGTTATCAAACTTGGCTACGCAATCAATTGATTCCCAACTTGCCTCCTAATAGTGTGTTGGTAATAGACAACGCCCCATATCATAATAAGCTGTCTGTGAAACCACCAAACTCAAACACATCTAAACCACAAATGACAGCTTGGTTACAACAACACAACATTCCGCATGACCCAAAGAAACTGAAACCCGATTTGTATAAAATTATACAAAGATACAAAGAAAATTACACAGAATTTGCCATTGACCGTATAATGGAGGAACATGGGCATAAAATTATACGATTGCCACCATATCATCCCGATTTTAACCCTATTGAAAATATTTGGTCCCAAATAAAGCAACACGTGGCCAAGAGAAATATTGCAATGACTGTGACGTCAGTTAAAGATGCTATATTAGAAAAAATCAATAAAATAGGACCAGAAGAATGGAAAAAAGTTTCTGATCATGCGGTTCAATGCGAAGATGAATATAGAAAATTTGAGCCAAGAATCGATAGTTATTCCGATAAACTGATTATTTACACAGGTGATAGCAGTGAGGAAAGTGTAAATGAACAAGAGCATAATGAAACTTCTGATGAATCTGCGATGTCGGGAATAGAGGTCTTCCTCGATTCTGATTAATTTTTTTATAATTGTATTATTTTTCTGGAATGATTAGTGCTGTAAACAAATTTGAACTGAGATTTTGATTATATTTTATGTAAACCTCTATTTGAAAACGTTTTTTTCTCCTTCTAATAAAACCTTATGTTATTTAAACCTTTTCCTCCATAATTACACCAACTTCGGTAAGACACTTGAAAACTAATCACTCCAACAATGATTGTAGCGTTTTCGCTATTTACTTACATGGAATTATCGAATCAAATTTCGTTACAGGTAAATCAAATCTGTTTTAGCACAAAACACATAATATATAAAATTAGGCATAGAGAAATTGCTCTTAACCACTCTATATAAATATCGTCTTTCGACGCTCGGGTAATACGACCGTTGCCGAACAATGACGAAGATTTCCGAAGATTTCTATGCGCATTATTACTTTTGGAGTACTGTACTAATTTGTGCGAAATACAAATCACTGTTGTCATTATTTCGTACAGTTATTTATTTTTATGTTTAATTTGATGTTGCTAATAAATGCTTTCCTGTTACTGTAGTAATCTACTTAACCACACTTAGCCGCATTATTGCAACGTTGTACGTTGCTAAAGTTGCATTCAACATTACTGCAATGCAATGCAACGTTGATACAAATCGAAGATCCCTCTACATAAAAGATCAGATGCTTCCTAGTACATACAAAGCTAATTTAAAATTTGAACTCTTTTAATCATTACCCTGTCGATAAGCGATAGAATCGAAATAAGTTAGTAACAACTATATCATGTAATAACCTGTATTAGATACATCTGTTTATTTAGAGGGAGTATAACGGTACACTAGCCTCACTCTTAACAAAATCTTGAGGCTGAGACAGATTTTTTATTTCTTTTTTTTTTTTAAAGATACCTAGCAATGTGGGATTTTGCCCCACATTACTAGCAATCCTGTTAACCCCTCCAGCTAAGCTCAGTGGCTTGTGTTATTAATAAAGGCTTAATAAGACCCTCCGTAAGTAGGCCTAGAATTTTCTAATATCTTTACTAATATTATAAAGCTAAAGAGTTTGTTTGTTTAGTTGAACGCGATAATCTCAGGAACTTCTAGTTCGAATTGAAATAATATTTTACTGTTATCTAGTCCATTTAACGAGGAAGGCTATGAGTTATATAACATCACGCTACGACTAATAGGAGCTGAGCAGCAATGAAAAATGTTGCAAAAACGGGAAAAATTGACGCAGACGAAGTTGCGAGGGTCAGCTAGTTATTTATAAAACTTTATATTGAGATACAAAGCAAAAAAAAGCGATTTATACATAACGCAAATAATACTGTTTAAAACAAGATATATTTGTAACAAACAATATTATATTTGCGTTTTCTTCTAGATCAGGAATTCCCAAGGCTTGGGGTGGAGCGATATCGGTTTCCCAAGGGTTGACAAACGAAAACTGATTTTTGGAGGTCGACGAGGCCTACAAATCGACCCCTATAATCAATAGGGTCGATTTATACACAAGTTTTTATTTGAAACCCTTAAAGATACTGTTTAAGTAAGTTGTTCGTGTTAGTTAGACGACAACTTATATGTTATAAGAATGACTAATATTTTAGTAGAAAATCGTTAAAAAACTCGAACAAGTTGATAAGCTTTTTTTTACTGTGGGTGCCTGAGGTAGCAGTTTGTTTTTAGTTAAAACTTTATACACAGAACTTTGTACAGAGGCGGACTTAATGCTAACAGCATTCTCTGCCAGTCTACCTTAGGACAATCTAGAAATGAAGTGAGTAAATGCAGTAAACTTGTTGGCAATACATTTAACCATACTAAAAACAGTATAGTATAACTAATCCTTATTAAACATATCTAAACAAATGCATACCATAAATAAATACCATAAATATTGTAGTTCAATTTGGATAAGGGGTCTTGGAATCCCTGCTCTAATTCGTATTTTGTTGTTTCGTGTCTTAATATGATTTCATATTAAGACACGAAACAACAAATAAAAGATATTAGAAAATTATAGACCCACTTAGCGAGGGTCCTCATTGAGCCCTTATTTATAACTAGCTGACCCGCGCAACTTCGTATGCGTCAATTTTTCCCGTTTTTGCAACAGTTTTCGTTGCTGCTCCGCTCCTATTGGTCGTAGCGTGATGTTATATAGCCTATAGCCTTTCTCGATAAATGGGCTACCCAACAGAAAAAGATTTTTTCAATTCGGACCCGTAGTTCCTGAGATTACCGCGTTCAAACAAACAAACTCTTCAGCTTTATAATATTAGTATAGATTCCTTTTCAGTAACGAGATAATATTTTTTAACGAGTTTGTGTACCGTTGTACGTCCACTTACAATATTATGAGCAATAAACTATGCTTATGCCGAAACAAACGGTCACTATAAAACTTATTTAAGTATTAAAAGAGGTGTTTTATATTATTAATAAAAAAACTAGTGGCAAGGACACCTTGTATAAATTCAAAATCCGCTTTCCGACCAAAGATTAAAATTATCTTCAACTAATGGGCCGCTACGGCTTTGCACGGACTTTTTGTCCACTATCTATATACATAATATACATGTATTATACATATATACTATCTGTAAGTAATTATCTAACTGATTGTGAAAACCGCATCAAAATCTGTTGCGCGGTTTAGGAGTTAGGAGCGAATATACAGACAGACGCGGAAAGCGACTTTGTTTTATACTATGTAAGGATAAGTTACAATAGTCAGCCACTTAGTTAAGTCGTTTACACACTGTAATATCAACATAGGCCTTTACAGTACTCCCAAATTAATAATGCACATGCAGATCTTCGCTAATTGTCGTATTCCCGGAAACACTCGAATCATGGAATCGTAAGAGCCCTAAACAAGGCATTTGCATTTTGCACCTTGTTTAAAAGAGATAGGAGTCAATATCATGTGTGCACAATCGAAAACAAATCGGGCGTTCGGCAGCTGTCGCCGGTCAGCGAAATGTCTGTCAGTCGTCTTTATATATTGGTAGTGACTGCACGTGTTCTCTATTTGTGGAAATATATAGAGCTGCTATTACACACCCTTCTTGGTAAATATAATTTCAACATTAATTAGCTTATTCAGATTTAAATAGTATATTTTGAAAAAAGGAAAATAAATAACATATTTCACGTTTTTTTAATATTAAAAAAATAAAATACCTACATTAAATACATATTAAGTACTAGAAAAACATTTAAAAAATGAGATTTATTTAAATTAAATAAATAGATAAACATGCATAAAAAATATATACCTAACTCTGCCCATGCCATTTTCTTTCAGACGAATTCTTCCAAAATGGATAAATTTAAACGTGGAAAACCGCTTAATTCACAAGCACGGCAAATGGTATTTAATGTGTACCTTTATTTCTTAAATGAAGCCAATGTTTTCAACAGAGACCATGATGGTTATTTTAAAAAAATTCAAGACCGTGTTACAAAAGCTACAGGAATTTCGCGACGAACTTTGAGTAATATCTTAAACGAAAAAAAACATAATCAATCAAAGAAATTTTCTACACCGAAAAAAGGAAGACCTAAAAGTAGATTTCGGCTGGTACTTGATGATTTCGACTACTGTGTTATTCGTAATATGATATACAATTTTCAATTGACGCTGAAAGAACTCCCAACTGTAAATAATTTAAGAATAAAGTTGATCGAAGCTATTAATTTCAAAGGCTGTGCCGAGACTTTAAGGTTGATCTTGAAAGACATGGGGTTTAGGTTTCTGAAAACTGATAATAACAGACAATTACTTATGGAAAAACATGATATACGCCTAAAAAGGATCAAATATCTCAGAGAAATACAACAGCTGAGGAGTTCTGGTAGAAACATAGTATTTATGGACGAGTCGTATGTGCACACATCACATACTAAGGGTAAAACTTGGCAAGATAGCAACAAAAAAGGTATCAAACAACCCATTTCCAAAGGAGAGCGAATAATTATTGTACACGCAGGCAATGAAAAAGGCTTCGTCCCAGGGGCTCTAATGTTACATAAATGTGTCGACTCAGAAGGTGACTATCATAAAGAAATAAACGCGGAACGTTATCAAACTTGGCTACGCAATCAATTGATTCCCAACTTGCCTCCTAATAGTGTGTTGGTAATAGACAACGCCCCATATCATAATAAGCTGTCTGTGAAACCACCAAACTCAAACACATCTAAACCACAAATGACAGCTTGGTTACAACAACACAACATTCCGCATGACCCAAAGAAACTGAAACCCGATTTGTATAAAATTATACAAAGATACAAAGAAAATTACACAGAATTTGCCATTGACCGTATAATGGAGGAACATGGGCATAAAATTATACGATTGCCACCATATCATCCCGATTTTAACCCTATTGAAAATATTTGGTCCCAAATAAAGCAACACGTGGCCAAGAGAAATATTGCAATGACTGTGACGTCAGTTAAAGATGCTATATTAGAAAAAATCAATAAAATAGGACCAGAAGAATGGAAAAAAGTTTCTGATCATGCGGTTCAATGCGAAGATGAATATAGAAAATTTGAGCCAAGAATCGATAGTTATTCCGATAAACTGATTATTTACACAGGTGATAGCAGTGAGGAAAGTGTAAATGAACAAGAGCATAATGAAACTTCTGATGAATCTGCGATGTCGGGAATAGAGGTCTTCCTCGATTCTGATTAATTTTTTTATAATTGTATTATTTTTCTGGAATGATTAGTGCTGTAAACAAATTTGAACTGAGATTTTGATTATATTTTATGTAAACCTCTATTTGAAAACGTTTTTTTCTCCTTCTAATAAAACCTTATGTTATTTAAACCTTTTCCTCCATAATTACACCAACTTCGGTAAGACACTTGAAAACTAATCACTCCAACAATGATTGTAGCGTTTTCGCTATTTACTTACATGGAATTATCGAATCAAATTTCGTTACAGGTAAATCAAATCTGTTTTAGCACAAAACACATAATATATAAAATTAGGCATAGAGAAATTGCTCTTAACCACTCTATATAAATATCGTCTTTCGACGCTCGGGTAATACGACCGTTGCCGAACAATGACGAAGATTTCCGAAGATTTCTATGCGCATTATTACTTTTGGAGTACTGTACGTGTTTATTAAAAACAAAACCTCTTCGAATACGTTAACATATCGTTGGAATTGGGATGATGACTACAATGAAAATAAATTATTTTCAGTAATCAAGCAATAGTACATCATAACAAATGATCTGAATAAATGTGTTATTCCACAATTTAACGTCAGAAAAAAATTATAATCATCAAAATATATTCTAATAGTAATGATTTCATGATCCTGAGTTGTGACGTCACGCCTCAGTATTCCATACAATTTTCCAAAGAGCGTGTCGTTTTGACATTTCATAAAAAGATACTAATTTGATTTGACAGTCATCATCCCCATTTTCCAATCAGACCATTAGCTTAATATCACTCTGCATTCGAATGCAAAAGATGCAACCATTTGTTACAATAATTCAAGGACAGGGCGTCCTAGTAACCACAGAATACAGAAGGCAACCTTCATACGTACTTGACTCCCGCGAGGCACATGTGTGCCTCGCGACATCGTTCGCTTACTACCTTTCTAGTACGTCGTACACTGGCTACCCCGTACAAAGTGACACCAATTTCTTTTGACGAATTAAATGACCGTAATGTCAACTTTTTTGACACTTAAAACCGTTGTTGCTATCCTTGTTACACAAGCTTTCATTTGGAGTTGTAAAAATGGCGGCAAACTAAACGGCAATTATTTTTACAGCTCCGAGTTTAACTTGTAAAAAATGATTTGAATACGTGACAATTGACTAAGAACGAGACTTTGTGCATGTAATAAGCGCATACATACTTGACACTGGCAGAAATTAGCCGTTAAAACGGCTAGATTGCCATAAACTCAAAGAAGAAGAAGAAGAAGCTTTCATTTGATTTTGTCAAATGACTATCCAAATGTCAAAATGAAATGGAAGTCTTGTAGTTGTCAGCAGTATCTTGTCCAGTGTACTACAGTAGGATCAACGTAACTTGACCGGATTGAAGTTAGGTTCTACTTTCGCGCATGTCATAGAGATGCGACCCTAAAATTACTTACGAAGACGATAAATTATGTTTAATCGTACTATGAGTTCATAAAAGTTTAAATTAAGAACAGTTCCAGTAAATACTAAAGAAACTTTGAAAAACAATTTCTTTACGAAAATAATCACAAAAAAACATGAGTTAGTAATACTAATTATGACAATGTAATGCGTAATCGCATCTCTAATCCTCTTGGTTTAGTTACCGCCCCCGCCCCCCGCTTCCTGTCACCATTTACTTCCAAAAATGCATCTGCGCAACCACTTGTCGCCAACTTCAGTCCGGCCTAGTTACGTTCATCCAACTGTAGTACTATATCGGTGCATTTTGTTCGCGCGGCGTGAGCCGATGCCGCCATTAGTATGTTTTTTGTAGGTTGTCTTCTGTACTCTCGGTATACTGTGTAGTAACCGCTTGTTTCATGGCCTCATTACCCAGTGAACACATGACGTAAATGTGATATTAAGGTAAACCATTTTTATTTTTTTTTATTTTATATCATACTAGCTTATGCCCGCTGTTCAGCCCGCGTGGCAATATTCGCTATTGCTCAGGTCATAACATAAGGAAAGTAGCGTGATGATATATAGCCTAAACTTAATGCAGAGATAGGAGATTAGGTTCCTAAAATTTTAATAGAACCTGTTCAGTAGTTATGGCGCCAACTCCGAACAAACAAAAAAACTATGCATGGTTTTGGATTCAGAAACCGTTAATTATTCGATATAGGTTTTTTTTTTCAATAATTTCTATGTACGGACAATGTAAGACAAATTATAATATAGAATTTTATAAGCTACGGGTCTTAATCGCGTAAATATTTTATTTTAACGGCCGTGGAACGGGTAGACTACCCGTGACCGTTGAGTCTACCCATGACCACGGCCGTTGCAATACGGTCGAAACATCGAGCAATAAACAAAGGTATTAGCCTTAAAATAAAATATTTACGTGATTAGGACCCGTAGCTTATAAAATTCTATAATGTGTACAAATCGCGAAAGTTTACGAACACATAATTTTATGATAGTATAGATGACCCGTGCCAACTTGGTTAGGCCTATGACACTCATAAATAACATGGCTATCTATTGGTAAAATCATTTTCAAAATTGGTTCAGTAGATACAGAGATTATCCCCTACAACCTCATAAACTTTAACCTCTTTATAATATTAATTTAATATAGAAATATAAATTTACGTCATGTGATCACTGTGTACCAATTAAAATCTCAGTTTCTTTCACACAAACAAGTTTGTACTAGTCAATAAAATGAAATACCTAACTTGTAGGTTAGTTTAACATCGATATATGCGTAAGGAACCTTTAGGTACTGTAACAACTTTCATATAAAATTTGACAGCTGCTGAAACACATTCAATGTGCGCGCGTTCCTAATTTAAAAATAATTAAAAATACTGAATACAATAATACAATTTAAAAATATATTGTGCAATAACCGTTAACACTATATTATAAATAATATTAAACAAAATGATTAGATGCATGTTGGCAACCCGATTTCGTGACGTCATAAGAATATATTTATATATAGGTGGGGCAATGATCTAGGCTTGTGCCGCAAGCGTCGCATATCTTTGCGTCTCTTGCATTTACAAGAGTACAAGCAGGACACTCGCGACCACCTGACCTCAAAGGTTGTATCTCCGGTCCTTTTTTCGACTTACCACACATTTCACAGGCAGCTAAAGCGCTTTTGTTCAAGTATGTGCACGTTCCGCATTCCCATTTGTCTCTTTTTGGCTCACTGTTTGTTGAATCTGGCCTCTCTCTCTCGCTTATATGACTGGGTGTCCTGCTTGCTGGTCGGTCTCGGTCACCGTTCAGTTGCGGGAGTTTCGGAGGTGAACGACGGACGTGATCCGTTTCATCCAGTGATACGACCAGTTGTGCTTTTATGTCATAGCTTGGTCCTTGTGCGTTAGAAGCTGGAAAAATGAAATTTAGTGTAAATGTGTGATTAAAAAATATGTCAGATAACCCATTTTTAATTATAGAAGACTCATTTGTAGAAATTTGGCGAGATATTCCTGTGGAAATGTTAGAGAACTATAATAGACAATAGAGGCGTTCCAATCAAATATTAAATGTCATTTTATTTTTAAAGTTGTACTATTTCACTATACTAATTATTGTTTCGTTAACTTTGTTACCATATAAAATTATATTTTCGTTTGTTAGTCTCGTTCATTTTATTTTTTTAATATACCTATTTTTATATGGACTGTGGTATGATATCTTCAAAATTAACATAATGTGCTTCAAATAGATTGGTACGTTTTAGATAAAAAGGCATTAGCCCTTTACGATAAGTTCTATCATAATTCTAGAAGTTAATTTGAACTAAACATGAAATCCATACTACGGTCACAGATAATATAATACTATACTAGTACAGATACCTCATCCCATACAAAGAAATGCGATCGTCCTAACTCGGGCTCGTTTACGGAGACGTTAGATGGCATTAGCAGTGGTGCATAGCAAGCGACATCTAGTGATTCAGGCTACAGCTGATTGATTTTAATGGCCCTCCTTACTAAAGTCGCCAAAAGATGGCGGTAAAAACATCGAGGGATGAAAATTGAGGCCTCCGCTTGGTTTGTTCTAGGTCGTGCGTTTACTTGGAAATAAAGTTGGTTGCTATTTGCTACTACGCGGTCATCGGCCGTGCTTAGGTCCGTATTAATAGATGAAGCTCAGATTCGTTCTAAAGAACGATATCATCTGAGTTCCCTTCTAAGTGCGGTTAGCGTCTTACTGAACGGCACTAATTAATAAACATGTATTGATAGCTTATATCGCGCCCGTACAAATAATGCAGAAAATCGCTTTAAATGACGTCATTCAAGTGCAGACCTTAAAAATATTGTAATTTGACCCTAGCGACGACACTACATAATTACATTAAACGAATTTGTTATTGCTAAAGTAACTCGTCGGTGTACACCTCAAAGTTGAACCTACTTCTATTATGATAGAATGTTTGCGTAAGTTAAGTAACTTTACCACAGTCAGTGCATAGATGGGTGACCCTTGCCTAAAATGTTATACTTACATCAATCATCTTTTTGGTCTTGGTTTATTGTCAGAGAACATTTTTTTATACTTATTTAAATGTAATCGTGAAAAGATTATGCATAATTTCACAAAATCCACAATTTAGGATTAAAATTGACATAATCAACGACGATTTTATAGTATTATATTATCTGTGACGATATCAATGGCAAAAATATTATTTTTTTGCCATAATTTTTCTGTACTATGACTTATCTATTGAATAGAACGAAGTCTCGAACTCGTGTTCAAGGTCGATCTTACGTTTGAGATGGTTTTAATAATACGGGCCTTGAGAGTGTAACTGTCAGAGTCCTTATATCATTTTATTGTAAATATTCATTAACGACCACATCGGGAGTAGGTATTTAACTCTTTTTTTAACCCTCGACAAAAATGACGAGTGTTATAAATTTAACGCGTATCTGCTTAATGATGTATCTGTGTGCCTGTCTGTAGCAACGTAGCTTCCAAACGGATGAACCGATTTTGATTTAGTTTTTTTGATTGAAAGTTGACTTGATCGAGTGTTCTTAGCTAAAATTTATGAAAATCGGGATTTTCTACTTCATTTCAATTACTTACTTACCTAAGGACGAGGAACCCTTCTTAAGATTTCCTCGTCGTTCCGGTTTGTGTCAAAACTTTACCGCCTATATATTACGAACTATAAGGCGCAGACCCATCTTTTTTCTACTTAAACTTCTTGTTTTGACGAGATCTACGTGACCACGGGGTCAAAACTTTAAACGGCTATATTTTACGAACTATGGGGCGCAGACCCATCTTGTTTCTACTTAAACGTCTTGTTTTGACGAGATCTACGTGATCGTGGGGTCAAAACTTTGAACGCCTATATCTCACGAACTATAAGTCGTAGACCCACCATGTTTGTACTCAAACTTGATGTTTTGATGAGATCTATATGATCACGGGGTCAAAACTTTAAATGCTTATATCTTACGAACTATGGGGCGCAGACCCATCTTGTTTGTACTGAAACTTCTTGTTTTGACGAGATCTACGTGATGGCGGGGTCAAAACTTTGAACGCCTATATCTCACGAACTATAAGTCGTAGACCCACCATGTTTGTACTCAAACTTGATGTTTTGATGAGATCTATGTGATCACGGGGTCAAAACTTTAAACGCTTATATCTTACGAACTATGGGGCGCAGACCCATCTTGTGTCTACTTAAACTTCTTGTTTTGACGTGATCTACGTGATGGCGGGGTCAAAACTTTGAACGCCTATATCCCACGAACTATAGGTCGTAGACCCACCATGTTTGTACTCAAAGTTGATGTTTTGATGAGATCTATGTGATCACGGGGTCAAAACTTTAAACGCTTATATCTTACGAACTATGGGGCGCAGACCCATCTTGTGTTTACTTAAACTTCTTGTTTTGACGAGATCTACGTGATCGCTGGGTCAAAACTTTGAACGCCTATACCTCACGAACTATAAGTCGTAGACCCACCATGTTTGTACTCAAACTTGATGTTTTGATGAGATCTATGTGATCACGGGGTCAAAACTTTAAACGCTTATATCTTACGAACTAGGGGGCACAGACCCATCTTGTTTCTACTTAAACTTCTTGTTTTGACGAGATCTACGTGATCGCGGGGTCAAAACTTTGAGCTCCTATAACATACGAACTATAGGGCGTAAACCCACCATGTTTGTACTCAAACTTGATGTTTTGATGAGATCTATGTGATCACGGGGTCAAAACTTTAAACGGCTATATTTTACGAACTATGGGGCCCAGACCCATCTTGTTTCTTTTTAAACCTCTTGTTTTGACGAGATCTACGTGATCGCTGGGTCAAAACTTTGAACGCCTATACCTCACGAACTATAAGTCGTAGACCCACCATGTTTGTACTCAAACTTGATGTTTTGATGGGATCTATGTGATCACGGGGTCAAAACTTTAAACGCCTATATCACACGAACTATAAGTCGTAATCCCATCTTGTTTGTATTCAAACTTCTTATTTTGATGAGATCTATGTGATCACGGTGTCAAAACTTTAAACGCCTACATCTTACTAACTATGGGGCGCAGACCCACCTTGTTTGTGTTTAAACTTCTTGTTTTGACGAGATCTACGTGATTGCAGGGCCAAAACTTTGAACGCCTATTTCACACAAACTATAGGTTATTTGTACCAACCAACCAAACCAACCTTATTTGTAATCAAACTCGTTTGAACGAGTAACAAAGTGTGAGAGAGAATCAAAGTAGATCTGCGCCCCATAGTTCGTGTGATATAGGCGTTCAAAGTTTTAACCCCATAGTCACATAGATCTCATCAATCAAAACAAGAAGTTTGAGTACAAACATGGTGAGTCTATGCCCTATAGTTTGTGTGTTAGAGGAGTTCATAGTTTTGACCCTGTGATCACATTGATCTTGTAGAAACCAGAAATTTGAGAACAAAAAGGTAGGTAGGTCTGCGCCCCATACTTCGTAAGATATACACGTTTAATAAATAAAAAAATAAAGTCGGAGGCACTTTACTAAGTTTGTCGAGATTCATTAATGCCTCCGACTGCATGAAATTGTATAATTATGTAGGGGATCTTGTTTCCATCTTTTTTGTGCAGGCGGGTTTTTTTATTTTTATTATTTATTTTTTTATTTAATACTTTTTAGTTGTTGTAGGATGTAACTGATGTAGCAACTTACTTTTATCTCAGCTATTGTCAAGTATTGAAAATTGAAAAATCAATGGTTGCTAACTAACTTTTTTAGTATTACAGTCATAATCATGTTATACCTTTTTGAAATGCTTAAGATGAGCTCTTTAATTTGATACGCATATTACAGTATTCCAAACAATTTTTTTCACACCTCTTTATTTTGACATCTCATAGCCGCCATGTTTGTTTTTTAAAAACGTCATCTATCTAAGAACACTTGACCAATTATTACGAATCTAACGACGTGTGAATTGTATAAATCCGTTCAGTGGATTGTGAGATATCAGGTAATAAAGAATATTACATACATACATACAAGATACGCGCGAAAAACATAACCCTTCTTTACAGTCGGGTAAAAATGACACAACTCAACATTATTTTGTCCTTGTGATCCGTGTCGAAGCACCGTACTGCACGTCTCGCGGGGCCTCTTTGGTGCATTGATTTGTAAATATCGAATATTATCTTGGCGCAAGACCGACTGGTCGATCGAGTTCTTTTCGGTCATTTCGATTTTGATGGATTTTAGTCCTGAGTTCTGCAGGACTGTGATTAGGCGCAGGACCAATTGGGGCGATCCTGCGCCTATTCCCTCTTCGGTCATGTCGATTGTAATGCATTTTCGTAGGTACTGTAGGACTGTGATTAGGCGCAGGTCCGATTGGTCGATCATGCGCCTATTCCCTCTTCGGTCATGTCGATTGTAATGCATTTTCGTACTGCAGGACTGTGACTAGGCGCAGGACATGTCGATTGTAATGCATTTTCGTTTTGTAGGACTGTGACTAGGCGCAGGACCGATTCGTCGATCCTGCGCCTAGTCCCTCTTCGGTCATGTCGATTTTGATGGATTTTCGTCTCGAGCTGAGTAGGACTGTGGTACTAGGCGCAGTCTGTCTGTCTTTTAGATGCACATATTTGCACTTGCACCAATACTAGATAATGTATGGGACAAAGTATAAAATCGCTGTTTGAGCGAATTTATAAAAAAGGGACATTGTATTTTTATGAATTGCTCATATCTCGAAAACAGTGCTTTCAATCAAAAAAATAATAAAAGTTAATACATTGTTCAGGTTTGATGCAAGTATTTTTCGATTTTTCGCATTATGTCCTTTTTTTATAAATTTGCGCATAACTCGGAAACGAACCACACTGTTGGACCGAATATGGCATAAACTCGTAGGTTGGGTAGATTGCTATCAACTCAAATATAAAAAATAATGTAGTCTAGTCCCATTTTATTTAGTATATTTACGTATTTACTATTTGTAAGACAACCTTGACCGATCCGAAAGTTAGTTCCTCGGGTAAACAATACGAAAAATAATAAAAAAATAGTGTCTATTAAAACAACATTATTACTTAACAATCACGTTTTTAGTAGGCTCATTCAAAAACTGACTGGCCCTACCGACATAAAATAACGACACTACAGAAGGCATGCTTCATACAATACATGCTTTACGTACTTTAGACTGCATAGACATCGTTCACGGGCATTGCTTTTTTTTGGAATATTATTATATAATTGGCTAACCGTGCATTCGTTATTTTCGGTTACTTTGTAATATAGGTATGGCATTCAATATAAATTAATTCATTATTAGCTTTAGCAACCATATCTAAAACAAACTACAAAAAGGTGTGTTTTACTTATTGTATAACCCAAAGTTTATTGACTTAGCGCGGGCGGTCGCGCTAACTGTGCGCGTCTACTGTAGGTATAAATAATGAAATACATTATTATGAGCTAACTTTCTCTATTCTCGACATTTTGTGACATCGGTCGGAACATTTGATCGGAAGCCGGCGTCTTTGAAAACACCGCTGGTACGTACCTATTTATAACCTGACCTTGATTATTATTTTTAAAATGCATTTTTATTTCAAATATTTTTTTTCGTATTTGACTTCGGTTGTCCGGTTGGTTTTGGTAATTTGAAGAAGGATTTGACGCAGGATCAATGAGTCATAAATGTGTCAATAAATCATAAAATTTGAGTGACACAAGGCGCAGGATCGACGAGTAGTCTTGTCCCTAGTTATAGCCCAATAGAAGTTATTGGAGTCATAGGGCAGAAACCCATCAAAACCGACACCACCGACGAGCGACTAGGCGCAAGACCAACGAGTCATTCTTGAGTCTTTGTTTAGTAGTTGGTTGACTTTATTTTTTTCTTTATCACAATATGGCGTCTGGCTGTCGCCATTTTGAATTTCGATTGCTGTCATGTCTTTACAAGATTATTACGAATCGATCGACGTATGAATCATCAAAATTGATCAAAATCACATACATACATACATACACGTCAAACACATTACCCTCCGTAGTCGGGTAAAAGTACACATTCAATAGTGGGTCCTGCCTAAGGCGTTGAGGGGAAGTGTATGATTATGTACTTATTAACCCCCTCCCTCCCCCCTCGCCACATCGCGTGAACTAACTCACTCTTGGCCGGTGTTACCCCCTCCCCCCAGAACATGATGGGCAATGGAACAGGAGTCTAGTTCTTTTATGGGGTTTAAAAGCCTCCAATTCTTTTATCTCTAGTTGTAATTTACTACAACTTCATGTCACTCTTACTTCTCGTCGAAAAATAAGTAAAATATATCAACAAAATGTAGGTATGGTCAGAATCGGAATTCCCAAATAGTGCCATCTATTGTTAGATTGAACCAGTTTAATGTTTAAGTTGTGCCTATTATAACGTAGTACAAATAAATTGCCGCTAGAGTTATGACTTTTGTAAAGTTATGGAAATTTGATTTAGGAACCTATTATTTTACAACCCCTTGTATAGCTTAATAATAAAAAAAATAATAATACACATTTTTAGTACCTATCTTCTGATATTCCAAGTTTTAAAAAACTTCAATATCAAATCGATACTTATAACGCCATCTGTTGATATTTATTTGACCTACATTTCTGTTTCTTCGTGATGAGACCCCGTGCTACGGTGTTTCTAATTGTGTGTTTGGACAACATTTTGGGATTTGTCATCAAAAATAAATAAAATTTGCTAAAAAAGTTTGCTTGGTATAAGACAAGTTTAGTTTAAATGGTTCTAAATAGTCTATACTAGCTCGGCTTTATGGCTTTGCATCGATCTTCCAAACACCCTGTACAGCGTCACCTGTAACTTTGTAATGTGTACAAATACATATTTAGAATCAATACTGTTATTTATTTACTTACTTATGCTACTCTTGGAACTGTGACCCGTACTATGAACTCCATTCTCCACCGGCTTATTCTTAGACTTGTCCACTTCAGCGGCTACAAGCTTGGCTGGTTTCTTCACCCTTTTAACCTCAGCATTAGAAACCGAACCGTTTACAGAATTCTGATGCTTTATAATATCCTTCCTATCTCGTATATCCTTTTTAGACAACAATTTCACTTTATCGGGAGCCACTTTCGGGGTTATTAAAGCATCCGCTCTGGGGTTCCCAACCGGCTCTGAAATATGTTTCTTCAGTTTTCTATCATCAAGTGGTTTCTTAGACATATGTTTCACTCTTTTCAACTCCTGTTCTTGCTTTATCCTGACTATTTCGTTCACTTTCGCAGTCCGATACACTTCTTCGTCGTAGGAACGATCAAGGTTTAACGCTTGCATTCCATCTTCTAAATCCAACGTTGTCGGCTGATATTTAGCTCTTCTCTCCTCTCTATCTAACCTATCAAGAGTTCTTGAATCTCTATCCAAAGAGGGAGAATACCGACTTCTAACTTCTGGCTCCTGGTCTTTACTCGACAAGTTCCTGAACACGTAATCCCAACTCTCGTAAGTACCCATGCCATCTTCTCTCGCTTTACTTAAAGCTGGTTGCGTATCAGAACGTGGTAGACTAGGAAGAGTGACGTCACTCAACCCTGACTTCGACGTGCTATTCCTTCTAGAAGATTCTAGTCTCCTTCTATGACTTCTTTCATCGTCTTTATACCTTTCAAATTTTCCATTCTCGTAAACTGATGGGGTGTCAAGTTCGATGAGTTGGGCTGTCGGTACTGACGGGTACCTGTATTGGGGCATAGGCGGGTATCCGTTTACGGGAACCGTTGTTGCGTGTTTAATCGGTGCATATACGGGCGTAGGGATCATGTACGGGGATTGAACGGGGTAGTAATAGGGAATGCCGTAGGGAGTCATCATTGGAACTGTAGAACAATGTGGCATGGTTGCAGGGACGTCTGTGTGTACATGCGGGTATATAACTTGCGGCATGACGCCTTGTGGCATGACGCCCTGTGGCATGACCCCTTGTGGCATCATGTAAGGGTGGAGGGGAGGTATGTGATTCTCAGTAGGAGAGTCCTCACATATATGATTGCAGTGCGGTTGTGTGTCATTATACCGTGTGTCAATTTGTCGATTTCGATACGGCTCTGACGGTATAGTCGTTGGTATATTCGAGTATATATCTGAATCTGGAAACAAAATAAAACAAACGATTAGTAATTCGATATTTATGTTTATCGATTCAAATAGTAACATATTAATATCGATAAAATATCATACGTATGTTAAATAGGAGAACGAACTATCGATCAGAAAAAAAAAGAAAAACTTAGGATCGCGTGGTTAATTTACATTTCATAGTGAATTTAAATGCAATGGAGGTCAATGTTATTCGTGATATAAGAATATTAAAGTGCCTTGCGATTTGTTCCGCTAGTTACATTGCGCTGCGTTTATGTTTAATAATAATACTGACTGCGATTTTGTTAGAAGTAGTTTCGCTATTACGTCGTTTCTCATCATCATGTTGGTTCGACCTATGCCGATTCCTGAGATCAATGAGACAAAAGCAATACGGAGAACAATTAGATAATAAATGCTCTAAAATGCCCATTTCTTCGTCAGACTTTTTCTTGTTTACAGCCCAAAATGCTCCTAACATGATGTTGAGACTGTAAAGTGGACATACTAGAAAATGTTTCAAAAACATTACCTTTCTTCTAGTACAGTCGAGTAAAAATCAAGTAAAGCGCAGGCCACTCTGCCAATTGACGAGCGAGCGAGCGAGCCGGGCGAGAGCGTTCACCTCTTTTCATATTTCGAGTCACACCGCGAACCACAGAGATAAGCTACATCATGGAATCAAACGATGCGCACGGAATATACGACGATTCAAGCGAACCTATTCTTTTTTTCTTAATAGACTCCCGCTTTAGGGTACAAGCCCTGTGTCGCGGAGGACTTTACAAGCATACAAGTCACAAACACAAAATACACCCAGACCCGGAACAACAATTTGTGGATCACACAAAGTGGTGTCCCGTGTGGGCTTCGAACGACCTCTTGCGTAGCAGTCGGACACACTCCCACCGCGCCACCGATGTAGTCAAATATTCGTACATCTTGTTAACATAGCTTAGCTCTGTACGTCGCGATGTGAACTAAAGTATGAAAAGAGGTGAAACGCCTATAGTTTTTAGTGTGGATCCACTTAATTTAGCTCGCTCAAGCTTCACTTAGTTTCGCCTCGCCTCGCTTCGCTCGCTCGCTAGTTGATCTGCGCTTCAGTAAGAAGAACTCACCATCGTTGTACAAGATCTTGCTCCTATCACTGGTGCTATGTCCGGCGAGCCTCGCAACAGCGTGCTCGGGCGGGGCGGCCCGCGCCGCGCGCTCGCCGCACACGTCCCGCCATGACACTCGCACGCCCGAACTCCACACTGACTCCCAGATGTGGGACATTATCTATTTATACAAAATTCAACCGTTACTGACTGACTGATCTTTCAACACATAGTTAAAATAATTGCGTTGTTATGACGTGGGCATTGGCTAAGAAATGATTTTCTAAAATTCCCCCCCCCCCCTAAGGGGCGAAACGGGGGTCCAAAGTTTACATGAGAAATAAGATGCACGCGGGCAGAGCCGCAGATAAAGACTAGTTTGTCATAAAGTTTAGAATAAACTAAATTTGACTCCTCATTTTTGAGGAGTACAGAGGTAGCTGGTCGTGGCCAGTTTAAACCGCCGCCATTTTTGATTATGTTCGCATGTAATAAATAAATCTATTTTTTTAGGGTTTCCGTCCCATTAGACCATGAGAATCAGGAAATAGAGTGCACTTGTGTGCGCATCGACTTCTACACAATATCTCCTATGTAGTATTCAGTCTCTAATGAATGATCGCCGTAACCGAAATCGGATTTATATGACTCATAGTAATATTTTAAAAAAAATGAAAAAAAATATAGACGAATCCCAGTCACCAACGTACCATAGCAATGTAATTCTGTTGACGTTTTTATACTAAAAAAAGACTTGGTTTTCATTTTCTAAGAGCTGACTTATTTTTTCATGATGAACATAATTAATTTTGAAGACAGTATTTACTAGCTTTCGCCCGCGGTTCCCCTATAAAAACAATATTTGAAGTAGATTCTGTATCGTATCAAAATTTCTTCAATACCTATTGAAGATCTATTGAAACAAAACTTTTTGAAAAGAAAAGAAGCATTTAGGTTCGAATCCTACGCATTATACTACCGACGTGAACCCACTCCTGACACAAGCCATTGAGCTTAGCTGGTGGGGTTAATAGGATTGCTAGTAATGTTAGGACCCACAATCCTACATTGCTAGTTAAGTCCAATCTTTTTAAAAAAAATGTGTTTATGAAGCTTACACAAACTAACCTAAAATGTTTATATCCATACTAATATTATAAATGTGAAAGTAACTCTTGTCTGTCTGTTACCCTTTCACGCTTAAACAGCTAAACCGATTTAGATGAAAATTGGTATGGAGATCATTTGAATACCGGAGAGGGACATAGGATAGTTTTTATCGCGATAGCCGACATCCACGTGGGCGGAGCCGCGGGCGAAAGCTAGTATTCAGTAAATTTAATTAAATTCGTTAATTTTATTAAGAAGCGTCGATTCATTTGTAATCAATTAACAGATCGTCAAAAACACCTCACCTGACATTCACACTGCGCGATGAGAGCGTCCCTAGAAACTGCAGCCACCATATCTGGACAGATCGGTCCGTCAAGTTCCAGCCGACCTAAGCCGGCGGGCTTGTAGCCCATTGCGTGAAGCAATATGTCCGCGCCAACCATGTTCGCTTCCACCTCGTGTTTGAAGTAGCCACAGTATAACTGAAATAGAAAACTAAATTATGTTAATCGATTTTTTTTTTTTGTATTAAGTACCTTCATTAAAAAATAAATTTAAAAATAAAAAATCCCAGGTGGGATTTTTGTTTTTTTAAATTTATTATATTATTTAATTCTTTTTAGTAGTTATAAGACGTCATAACTGTAACTATTGAAAATTTAAGTACCAAAAATGGTTTGTTACAAACTTTACAAACCATTTTTAGGTACTTAAACCTAAACGATCATTCTAAGTGAAAAAATATTAAAGAAACCTCATCATGATTTTAAAATTACCTATACAATGATACCCCCCATGACATAGTTTGTTGACTTTAATTTTTTTTCTCTATCCCAATATGGCGTCTGGCTGTCGCCATTTTGAATTTTAATTACTGTCATGTTTTTATGACACTCGCAAGATTAATACGATCAATTGACGTATAAATGATCAAAATCGGCCCATGTGTTTGGTCTATATGTATAGCCACTATATATATGCCACAAAGGAACATGTGTACATACATAGACTGATAAACACATTACGCCGCGCGCGCTTTTTAATTTATATGAAATGTTGTTGTTGTTTGTATTAACATTTCCGTGGGCAAATTATTTACTTTCAATATATTTTATTGATGATTAAAAAGATGAACATATATTTTTTGAAATACCTACACGTATTATTATAATAGTTAGTAAAAATTGAGTGTTGTCATAGTAGTCAAATACCCAATTAACAGACATTATAGTACCTACACCTTGACTAGGTATATTTGTGACCTGTGGGAACGGAATCTACAATCTTATGCACAGTAACTATGTACTCTCACAGCGCCACTAAGTAATAAGTAGTTATATCTCTATATATTTATTTATAATTATCTCTATATATTTCAAATTGATTAATTCCAAACCCTCTAGAAATGTAATTAGGTGGCACTGACACTGTTATGGGCAAGTGTGACACTTACCATAAGGCTTACGACCTGCAGGTCAATTCACGTATTTAAAGCAGTGCAGTTGCAGTTCAGTTGCAGTTAAGTTTCGATTAAAACAACCATTTTCGTATTCTTGTAACTCTGGAATCGGTCTTAAAAACGCTTGCACACCGTACTAGAATGTCGTATTGCGCTCTCGAGACGCATACTCGACGCAAGCGTATTTGAGATCGGTCCCAAAATTACAAGTATTCAAAAATGGCCCTTTTGATCGAAACTTACCTGCAACTGCACTGCTTTAAATACGTGAATTGACCCCCAGTTCATCTCTACACTTAGTGGTATAAAAAACATATGAAAAACTCCCTTAATAAAAAAAACAACATACCCGTATAACCCTGTACTCTTTTCTCCAAGGCTGTGCGAGCAGGTTAGCAGCATATCTGGCGAGTCCAGCCCATCCCAGCCCGGCTCTATATGCACTGAAATCTGATAACTCGCTGACGGTCCGCTGGAACACCTTGCCTGTCTCAGCCAGCCCGAACTTGCATTCATGAGGCACTAACGATAAATACTCTATAATATAGTCTGCAACAAAGAATTTATGATTATAAGTACCTACATCTCTACTTAAAATTCAATTAATAAAATGAAGGAATTATACAATTCTTTTTTAACCATGTTCCAGACGGTTGGAAACAAGGCTTTCCGCCAAGGTGACCTTGCTGGTTTCCAACAGTGTAGACGGTTGTTGTAAACCGAATTATGGTTTGACTTCCAACGTCCTTGGCGGGTGGGAACGCTCTCACCACCACGCGGTTGGCTGTAGGTTTGTCGCCGTGTAGTCGGCGTTTCCGTTGAATTGAATTGTTTGGTGTCGAGATTGAAAACACTAAAAGTAGTAAGTTGAACCAGAATAGTGACCACCCCAGATCCTTACCCCCAAAATTTCATCCAAAGATGAAATATTATTGTGTATGTATGACCCGCTCTCATGATCAGATGGTAGCGGACATACTTAAATAATACGAGATCGATTCAAATTCTGAATCGCGCGAGTGAAGTTGTCACAGCTGCTAGCTATTATAAGCTAGTACTATACATCTATTTAGTCTTCCGGACAGCCCTGAACTGAAGATTTAAAATGCGAACCTTCTAGTTTTTTCTTCTGTTGCAGTTTTTCTGGGCTGTCGTCAGTTTCCAGGTAGCTGTAGTGCGCGTCTTCTATGCGGCGCCATAGGGCTGGCAACCGCTCACGGAGCACCACATCGCCCATGCCAGCACACGTCATCACCATCACCATAGACGCACGTTAGGATTAACTGGAACCAAGGAAACTATATTTATTAATTTAGAAGTAAATCGCTCAACAGTGCTTAACGTAACCCCATGTCCTGGGTTCCCAACTTTTGGGTATTTACCTCCGAGGGGCTAATCTTTGAGGGTATTGAAGGTGACACCCACCCTTTCATGCCCCCGTCGAAGTCGACTTGTTGTGCAAGTGAGGGAGGGAGGCTACACATATAAGCGGGTTATAATTAATATACATACCTAGAATAACAAAAACAAATTAAACATTTTGAAGTTGTTGCCATGAAATAGTATTCTGTTTTATTCGGCACCAACTTCAAAATGTTTAATTTGTTTTTGTTATTCTAGGTATATCATTTTTTGCTTTTTAGTTGTCTTGTGTTTATTTTTGAAGTCGGTAACATTTTTTTGTAAAAAAGTTTTTATTACGGCTCAAATCATTTTACAAAATATTGCTTGCCCCGATGCAGAGCCGTTAATTGTTGAGGAGTTCACTATCAGCTGTATTACATTGTGTAATAGGAGAATGACGAGAATAAAGTGCTACTCAATACCATATTAAAAAGTAGGTGAATCGCAAACTGTGAAATAATGAATGGGTCCGCTCGTCATTTGTGGTCTTCATCATCAGTTCCACTTCACCAATTGGTGCTTTTTAAGAGTAAATGCACGAATCACTATGAAATATACCTAAATCACTGTAGGTGTGCCTTTAATATTTTAAGAGTTCCCTCGATTTCTCCAGGATCCCATCATCAGATCGTGATCTGATGACAATGGGACCAACTTGGAAGTACCCTTTCAAACACAAAAAGAATTTTTCAAATCGGTCCAACCGTCTTTGCGTAATCGGTGAACAAACATACAAAAAAATCGAATCGTCGAATTGAGAGAACCTCCTTTTGAAGTCGGTTGAAAAGGTTAGGACCCACTGGATTAGTTATAGTGTAATAAAGAAACTCAAAGATACATACATACATGAAACTTGTAAACTATACACTCCTTTTTTAAGGGCGTCGCCTAAAACCCACGTTGCGAACTGACCACGTGGTGATAAAGGAACTAATAATATTACCACAATACCGGTAACTATTAAAGTGGGACGTATCAATTATAGAACAATAACAAGCGTTCGAGTGAATCTATGAACTCTTGGCACAGTCACTCACTTACTATTTATATTGTAACACATAGTTATGTCGAAACTAATGAGTACGAGAGGACAAATTGGTGTAGTACCTAGATATTGTGAGCTTTCGCAAGCTCAATGTAAGATTGACTAGCTGACCCGCGCAACTTCGTATGCGTAAATTTTCCCCGTTTTGCAACATTTTTATTGCTGCTCCGCTTCTATTGATTGTAGCGTGATGTAATAATATAGCCTATAGCCTTCCTCGATAAATGGGCTACCCAACAGAAAAATATTTTTTCAATTCACAAACTCTTCAGCTTTATAATATTAGTATAGATTTTGCAGCGGTGCGCAGCGAAAGCTTTTTTTAACTGAATTCAAAAAAAGATAATATTCTCAATTGGGATGTTAAAATTTTTTATAAATGTCCGGACGTACAGACTTAACTTCATCACAGACGATCCTCGTTTGGTCAAAATTTTATCTTTGTAAGAATTACGACTACATAAAGTACATAACACGGGACACGGGAAAACTTTTGGTATTAATAGACGAAACTCTTTTCAAAAGCAAACGCAAATATCTTTATTTCGTAAAACCAAATTAATGATTAAAAAAAATATTCAAAATTCTTTATTAACTGATGCAAAACAACTCTTGTGATACGTCGGGATTCTACATGTACATGTAATGCCAAGTTCGCAAGCAATAGATAAAGCCGGAGAAAAGAATCTGGCAATAAAAACTCGCGGCCACTATTTTCAAATTGCCAATTTGAATGTGAATGAACTCAAAATATCTCCTTCATTATTATCAATTATCTTAATCCATCTTAATCGTCATAACACACAGACAGAGCTACTTTTACATTTATTAGTTTGGATGTTCTGTAAATTTATAAATGAAACTATAAAAAACAGTGGATAATACGAGGGTGGATCGAAATATTCGCGGCCTACCACATAAATACTTGACTTATTTTAATGTAACTGACCTCATTCGATTTGTTTACTCTCTGGTTGTCACATTGTAAAATCTGTCACAATAGCATTATCTGTTTTTAAATTAGACTGAATTTTGTGAGCCTAAGTGCAGCGTTTTTAAAGAATGGAGAAAATTGAGCAACGTGCGGTCATCAAATACCTGTTTAAAAAAAAACTGACTCCAAAAGAGATTCACGAAGATATGTCAACAACATTGGGGGAATCTGCTCCATCGTATACGACTACGTCGACGACGTGAAAAAGTGGGTTGCAGAATTTAAACGCGGACGAGAGAGTATTGAAGATGACCCTCGCTCCGGCCGGCCTACGACGTCTACGACTGAAGAAAACATTGGGAAAATCTGTGATCTGATATTGGCAGATCGGAGATTGACCATCAGGGAGATTGCTGACACTATTGGCATCTCATATGAACGAACACAAAACATCATAGTCAATGAACTTGGATTTTCTAAGGTTTCTGCGCGGTGGGTCCCCAGATTGCTTTCAGTTGAACAAAAACGAATACGGCTCACGATTTCTCGCGACAGTTTGGAAATGTTTGAGACTGATCCACAAGATTTTTTGGACAGATTTGTTACAATGGATGAAACCTGGGTACACCACTACACCCCAGAGTCAAAACAGCAATCCAAGCAGTGGAAAAAACCTGATGAACCGACTCCAAAAAAAGCCAAAACAATTTTGTCAGCTGGCAAGGTGATGGCGTCAGTTTTTTGGGATGCTAAGGGTGTCATCATGGTGGACTACCTTGCAAAAGGTGAGACTATAAACTCTGCTTATTACTGCACCCTTTTACGTCATTTGCGTGAAACGATCAAAGAGAAAAGGCCAGGACTACTCAGCAAGAAAGTGTTGTTCCATCAGGATAATGCACGCGTTCACACGTCTGTTGAATCAATGGCTCAAATTCGTGATTGTGGCTTTGAATTACTGCCCCATCCCGCCTATTCCCCTGATTTGGCACCTTCGGACTTTCATTTATTCCCAAACCTTAAAAAACACCTTGGAGGTCAAAAATTTTCATCAAATGAGGAGGTTGAAACCGCGGTGGGTGACTTTTTTGAAGGCCTTGAAGAAACTTTTTTTATGACCGGCATACAGGCGTTGGAAACCAGATGGAAGAAGTGCATTGAGTTAAGTGGAGATTACGTGGAAAAATAAAATTACTTTTGTTTATATTTTATATTGTTTTCTTGCTGAGGCCGCGAACTTTTCAATCCACCCTCGTACAATCGATAAATAAACAAACATGAAATAATATTTAGCTACTGATAAACGCGTCTGTTATCTTTAATAAAAACAACAGACTGGGTGTCTATGACAACAAACAATGTTATCAAACAAAGAACTGACCATAAAGGTTAATGGTTACCGAGGCAATGGTTAACATCTACAACAATAATTATATAAACATTGAAGTGTCAGTTTGTAATGTAATTTTTTAGGGTTCCGTAGCCAAAATGGCAAAAATGGGACCCTTATAGTTTCGTCATGTCCGTCTGTCGGTCCGTCCGTATGTCACAAGCATTTTACAATGAATATTGATGAAATTTGGTGAAAAGGTGTCTTGTATGGAGTGCCCGCACTAAAAATATTTATTTTATTATTTAACTATGACACTAATTAGCGACTACTACAAGACACCTTTTCATTAATAAAAATATTTTTTTATTAAAAATGTTTGTATTGAATAGGCTCCGAAACTACTGGACTGATTTGAAATATTCTTTCATCATTGAGAATCTACACTAACCCCGGGTGACATAGACTATATTTTATCCCTGTATTCCCACGGGAACGGTAACTACGCGGGTGAAACCGCGAGTCAGCGTCCGCTAGTCATTAATATTCATTGAGTAAAATGCCTGTGACATACGGACGGACGGACAGACGGACGGACAGACAGACAGACAGACAGACAGACGGACGGACATGACGAAATTATAAGGGTTCCGTTTTTGCCATTTTGGCTACGGAACCCTAACATATCACTGATAATGACAAAAATCGGCTAAGTACGAGTGGTACTCGCGCACCAAGGGTTCCGTACATGAGCATACCCATCCGATAAGATGGGATATTTGAAAATTTAACCCCTAAAGGGGTAAAATTGTGGTTTGTGTGAAACTCCGTCACTTTAAAAGTTTGATTTTTGAACTTTTGTATTTGGTTTAAAATAAAGCAATACGTGTTTCAGCTGTTTGGAAACTCAACCCCTAAAAGGGTAAAATAGGGGTGGCAAGTTTGTATGTAACTTCGTCAGTTTAAAGTTAACTCTGAGAAAATTTGGCTTTATGGACAAAGAAACACTTCTTTCAGCGTTTGAAAGCGAAAATCAACCCTTAACGGGGTAAAATCATTCACGTTGACGAAGCCGCGAGTGATAGCTAGCAATCTATATTTATAAAAAATGAACCGACAAATCTGTCGCTAAGCGCAAAACTTGAGAACGGCGAACCAATTCGTGTATTTTTCGTTGAAGTCCGAGGATTCATTGAAAAAAAATATTTGAAAAACGCAAAAACTTCATATTTCAAACTGAAAGTTAACGGGGACAAAGCCGCGGGGAAAAGCTAATCTAAACTAATAATAAAAAAAAAGTGAAAATAATTCGGTCTATCTATTACGTTTCACGCTTAAACAGATGAACCGATTGAAAGGAAATTTAGTATGGAGGTAGCTTAAGTCTCGGGAAAGGACATAGGCATAGACATTTTTATCGCAATAACCAAAACATTCTATTATTATTGTTATTATTACTTAATATACAAAATACTGTATTTTAAGTAACAATAATATTTTTGTTTATTATCTGCTTTATTTTTTGCACAAAAATAAGAAAGTAGGTACTTATTTTTATGTAAAGTATGTAATTTTTTTTTACCCCACTGCAAGTAAGGATGATGTTTTTCGCACACTTGTATGTGTGTATGTAATATTCTTTATTACCATAGGTATATCTCACAAAGCACTGAACGGATTTATACAATTAGGACGTCGTTAGATTTGTCTTGATCGCCCAAGTGTTCATATATAGGTGACGATTGAAAAAAAACAAACATGGCGGCTGTGTGATGTAAAAAAAAAGGTTTGAAAAAAAAAAGTTCTTTCCAATACTGCAATTTCGAAAAGGTATAACATGATTATGACTGTGATACTAAAAAAGTTAGTTAGCAATTATTATTTTTTCAATTTTCAATACTTGACTATAGCGGTAATTAAAGTTAGTTGTTACATCTTACAACCACTTAAAAGTATTAAATATATAATTCTGTAGGGGATCTTGTTTCCATCTTTTTTGTGCAGGCAGGGTTTTTTATTTTTTAAATTATTTTTTTATTTTATATTTTTAGTTAATTTATAACTTAATGTTAAAACTATGAACGTCTTTCTGTGAATGCCGAAGTGGCGGGAATCGATAGCAGGAATGAAATTATATGAAGAATTGGTTTGTTAAATTTTGATGTTGAAAAAATAATATTTTGAGGTATATTTCTTAAAAAAAAAAAATAATAATACGCAGTCTCGAAATATAGTACAATTTTATATGTTATAACATAGTTGGCGACCCTAACTCCAATACATTTCATATCATATCACACAATAAATTGAGTACAATTAGTGCAATGACGCTATGACTCATCCTTGTATTACCTCTAATAGTTTACTTAAACATTGTTTTCAAAATATCTATGGTAGGTATTTAAATAAATCTTTCGAAACAATGGTCAGAATGCAGAATGTCGGCACCGGTATAGTTGCCATAATAAAAATGGTCAGAATAATACAGCCTATAAACAGCAATTTAGTACTAAGATATATCTGCGAGGTTAAACAACGACGTTACCACTGTCGGTGAATAGATGGGTGACCGTTTATGGACATTGTCACACCCCTCCATGACTCGGAGAGCACGTTATGCCGTCGGTCCTGCGCCTAACCTCTCTCCAGTCGTGTCGGATGTCTGTCCTATCGGACTATGAGAGTGAGAGAATAGAGAGTGCACTTGTGTTTGCGCATACACTTGTGCACTAGAACATCTAGTCTTTTAATGAGATTGGCCGCCATAACCGACATCAGTTATGAGACTTATTATTAGTACAAATATTTGCTCAATTGTATTGTAGGTACCATAAATATCTAAATCAATAAAGAAGGGTTATATTTTTCGCGGGTATCTTGTATGTATGTATGCAATATTCTTTATTACCTGATATCTCACAATCCACTGAACGGATTTATACAATTCAGACGTCGTTGGATTCGTCTTAATCGCCCAAGTGTTCTTAGATAAGTGACGTATGAAAAAAACAAACATGGCGGCTGTGAGATGTCAAAATAATAAGGTGTGAAAAAAAAATTGTTTTGAATACTGCAATATGGGTATCAAATTAAAGGGCTCATCTTAAGCATTTCAAAAAGGTATAACATGATTATGACTGTAATACTAAAAAAGTTAGTTGGCAACCATTCTATTTTCAATTTTCAATACTTGACAACAGCTGTGATAAAAGTAAGTTGTTACATCGTACAAACTAAAAAGTATTAAATAAAAAATAAATTATAAAAATAAAAAACCCGCCTGCACAAAAAAGATGGAAACAAGATCCCCTACATAATTATATAATTTCATGCAGTCGGAGGCATTTTACTAGGTCCATCGAGATTTATTAATGCCTTCGACTGCATGAAAATTATATAATTATGTAGGGGATCTTGTTTCCATCTTTTTTGTGCAGGCGGGTTTTTTATTGTTATAATGTTTTTTTTCTCTGACACACAAGTGACTGGTGGCCTGGCTGTTTTGAATACATCTATTCAAACTTCGGCCAGAGTGACATAAGCTGCTTTGTATCACAATTTTTTTTTTAATCGGTCAAACGTCTATCTTGATAAATAAAAAAAAGGGCAAGTGCATGTCGGACCATGCTCAATGTAGGGTTCCGTAGCTACCCAACACAATAATGCAGTATAAGAAGTGGGTTTTACGTTGTTTTTTTGTTTACTATTAAAAACGTTAAGTATTATATAATATATTTAGTTATATAGTTACATATTATGTAACTTTCAATGAAATTTGTACGAAAAGGGCAATGCAACTTTTGCCATACATAGCTGGCATGTTTTTTTGTCTATTCGCCAGAAGTTAAACCTAGAGCATATGTTAGAGGTCTGTACAATAAATCATTAGCAAAAAGGACTAGGTCTACCAACCGTAACCGAACCAAATTAGAGAGTGTTCAGTAGATTGCTATTGCTTTTTTATCAGGCGTTATTTACCCTACCTTAAAATATCCCCGTTGTCATGTTTTTTGTCAGTTTATCGTTGTTACATACTACTCGGCAACTCTAATGATTCATTCTGCGTCCCCCACTTCCTCATTCGTATAGTTTTCGATCATTCGGATTGCGCACGCGACGGCTAGAGACGCTGCGTGTTTCTAGAAATCTCCACACCGCGCCGGGTGATTTTACCCCACAAATTTGGTGCAATACATTGGATACCGTTTCTGTTTTAACTTGTGACTTGGCTGTGCTTAAGAGACTTGGTTTGTGTTGTGTCGTTAAGCAGCTTGTGCTGGTTATAATGTCCTATAGACCATGTATTATTTGCCGGGGAAGAACACTTGGTTGTTGTAGCCACGACATGTCTGTATTTTGGTTCATGACGTGAGCTAGACATCAACAAAACTTAAGTCCTCCATCTCTATTTCTTGATTTCATAATAAGTCATGATGTAGAAAGAGAGACGAGTAGTGATGATGATTAATTAAGTTTATCTATAAGAATTTAGTAGCATAAAATAGATTTTGTTTTTCAAGATTTTTGTAAAACCTGAAGTACAAAAAGAAATAGTTTAGGTTTTGATTTTTATGGTTGATCATTTATATTTTGTAAGAATATTCCATAGTATAATTTAGAAAAGTAACCCAGCAGACATATCCAACAGTGGGTACTTGTTAAACAGTGTTACCCACTAATGCATATCCATTTGATCCTTTTATCAGTTTAAGTTACTAGTTTTAGTGATAAAAAACTGTTAGTGAGAAATAAATATAACATGACAATCTCGAAACAGGTATGATTGTATTATTAATATAAGAAAAATAGGTAATACCTGACAAACCTGAAAAACGTAAATCATGCCAATAGTTTGCATTGGCCTTTGTTACTTCTCACTGGGTCGGCTATTACTTGTAACCTTGTAAAGCGTACTTAGTTGTGATAGTTTTACTTTTAATTTCACTATTTATACTACTACTACGAATTGTTTCACATACACAACATCAACCACTTAGCCGGCAGTGGAAGGGGACTCTGTTCTTCAATGTCACCATTTTGGTGATATCATCCCAACATAGAAATATATGTATTGGTTTAAGTGGGGAGGGAAGCAACTTGATCCTGCTGAGATCCAGGATAGAAAGACCCAAAATATAGTGTAATGTTTTAAAAGTTTATGTTAGTTACAAAAGCGTATTATGGTTTTTTTAACAAAATAAAAAATTTACACTTATACACTATTATTTTCATTTCTTTTTTCATTTTTTGGGAGGTTTGCGCTCCTAGTAGAACTGCTTACCAGTGTGCCGTAACTAGCCTTTTATTCACTCGGAGCGCCTTATTAACTACACCCTTAGCATTGGTCTTGATGGTCATATCTGCGCCCCTCCATGTTCTGCACCCTATGCCTGAGCACCACTGGCACAGCCCTAGTTACGGCAGTGCTGCTCACTATGCTGTTAGTCAATTAATTTTAATACTAACCAGTCCTCTGAACACCCAATTTCAACTCATGATTAAATTTCACATATTAAAAAAATACTTCGACAACTTAGTATGTGACGTCTTTTGTTCTGAATATAAAAGGTAACTACAACAAGGTGCTATGAACTGCTTACAAATAAGACATTAAATTAAGATTCCATTGAGTTGTTATCATTTGATAGTGATAATGGCAATAAGTTTGTCAAATTGTTAGGGATACCGTAATTGTGATTAGATAAGAAAAATGATAAAGAGCAGATGTATAAATGAGTAATGTGTATATTGAGTCAGAGTTATATATTACTGTTTATTTTATTTTAGAACATAACATGTCAGTGGCAAATCATCCTCAGCTTGAGCTGAGGGTTGAACCCTCTTAAAATTTATCTCTTAAAAGACCTTATCCTTGATATAACCTACCCTCAGAGGGATTATAATGTACTAGCTGACCCACGCAACTTCATCTGCATACATTTTCCCCGTTTTTGCAACATTTCTCATTGCTGCTCCGCCCCTATTGGTTGTAGCGTGATGATATATATGCCTATGCCTTCCTCGATAAGCCATCCAACAATAAAATATTTTTTTAATTCTGACCAGTAGTTCCTTAAATAACTCTTCAGCTTTATAATATTAGTATAGATATAAACTAAAGTTTCTTTCACATTTACAGACTTCAACAAAATTCAGCCAAAACTGATTTTTAAGAAACATACTCCTATGTTTCTTAAAAATCAGTTTTGGCTGCCTCAGTGGCACTATTGGAGTGCACACAACTGCTCTGCAAGAAATTGTGGGTTAAATTTCCACAAAGGGCAGACCTTTGTGAGATCCCTAAAGGTTGATAACAAGACTTACTGTACTTTGTATCTATTAATAATAGATCTAAAAAGGTCCTCAGAGACACAGGGCTTATACTGTAGTGCCTCCTACACTAGCTTGGATTTATGTAAAAAAAAAAAAAAAATTTAGTGTGTAAGAGGAGCAAACATTCATAAATTCATGATAATCAACTCCGCATTTATATGACATGTTTAAAATATAATATATTATTTATTGTTTAGACAAACAAGGATAATGATAAGTTTACTATGGGGTTTTGTAGATAACACTATAAAACAAATTTAATTGTACAGTTGGGAATCTGTGGTGTTTGTCATTGTGGTAATTTAAGGTAAATAGAAACAGTAGTTGACTGTTAAGTCAAGTCAGCCATATTAAGATAACACTACTTTGTTACTATGGTCAAATCATTTATTTTAGTATTAGTTTATTTTCATATAAGAAAAACTGCACATTCCTGATTGGACCTGTGTATAGTTAGTTTAGTATTTATTTTGTTTATAAATTCAAAAACAAAGTTACAAAGGAATAGTAGAAATTCAGAATTATTTTTATATCTTGTGGTATGACTCAGTATAAATATAAAATAGTTTTTATGTTGTTGATAACAACATAAAAACTATTTTGTAGTCACTAGTCACTATAAAGTCCTGGAATAATAGAAATAATTATAATCATAGTCTATGAATTGCATAAAGTAAATGGTTTTTACTATTTAAAGTATACACTCATTACTATGAACCAACACAATGTTAATTAAAGTTAATAGCTTCACACATGTACTGTATATATATGCCAATCTTACTGCATAACAAAGCATACATAACTGAGAAAATTGGACGCAGAATAAATCACAATATTGATTTAAAAATTAATTATACAGAGGCATTGAATTTTGTGAAATGTTTCTGTAATATACACTTAATAACGATGTGGTTTATTATATACGTTTAAAAAATAATTAGCGAGTTAATGTGCTCAAATTAGAGCATATATTAGTGGTAATTATCGCATTAAAAGAAATCAAGAAAGCTAATGTATCTTGGAGTAAAAAATATGCTAATGACTATACTCCCACGCGACACGGCAATGTGCGATTCATACCAGTTTTATCCTAATTCTAGGCAACAGCTGTTGCATATAATGTTTACTAAGGTCTAGTGAACTCACCGTGCAGGAAGAACATTCTTTTCCTGGATGTCAAAATTTTATCCAATGCACCGAATCTAGAGCGGACAGAAATAGTTCACCCAAAATAACAACGTAGCGTCTGCGTATTGATATTAGTTTTTCACTAACGAATGTTATACACATTTCATAATAACAGATTGCACTAATTTACAACAAAAGCATTAAACCCCAGTAAATATCAAAGAAATGAAAAATAGTAAAACAAAATTTTAGGATTTTGTTTTGACGTTTACACTGCCTGCTGATACAGATTACAAATGACGTTTAACTATTTGATTTTGACGTTAGTCTTTAATGTCTATGCTGGTGGTAGTTTTTGGTTTTTGCCAGTGTTTGACAGAGTCTAGTAGTTTTTGCTTTGGGTCATTCTCATTGACGTAGGTATAGACCAGGATTGCGCCATCCCTTTCAATTAAAACGTAAAAATTGACTGCAAAGCGTGAAAGAGAGAAAAATCTCGTGCGGCCTTTGACAGTTATTGTCCACAAAGTAACGTTGTCTAAAGGTGGTCAATTTTTTGAGGTTAAGGCGCAGTCCCGTTCTTTATGCTAATGGTCATTCTATCATTGACTGTTATTATCCTCTATGATTGGCTTTATTCAACATTGGACGAAAAAAATGAAAACAATAAATTTCGAAAAAAAGGCAAATATCTTTTAAACTACGCAAGGCATCGAAGTTTTATATTCAGTCTATCATTCGAATATTTTAATAATCTAGATGGTTTATTTGATTAATACATGCATACATAAATAAGTGTTTTTAAAGAGAAGGAGACTCCGTGCGAAGCCGGCATAGGCCTCTACATGGTACTTGGATAACCGAACTTTGCTCGGTATTTTTTTAAACTATCTAAATAGCACGTAAAAGCTTTATATGTTGTGATACTATTTTCAGAGAATCAATTTTAACTTGTTTTGCCCTAAGCTTTTGTGTTAAGCATTGACGTATAGACCTGCACCGTGCCATCTAAATATTGACTGCAAAGCGTGAAAGAGAGAAAAAACTCGTGCGGCCTTTGACAGATGATGTCCACAAAGTAGCGTTGTCTCTTTTTAGAGTGTGGTCAAATTTGTGAGGTTAAGGCGCAATGGTGTTAAGCCTACAATTAATGACCACTGTAGATTTCTTTACCTATAATTATAACTAAAGAAATCTACAGAGGTCAGTGATTGTAGGCTTACTTTAATAACGCAAAACCATAGAGATAGATTATCATGCGCAAAACAATTGAAAATACCACGCAGTGATTATTTTCTCTGTAGCAATTAATTTATTGGGCATCCAATAAAATCTAATACAATCAAATAATATTAAATCTAAAGTAGCAAATAGTGAGTCATTCAATATGGTTAAATATTTTTTATTTACTGATCCATTGAGGCAAGAAGAAATAGATAAATTTTTTGAGGTTGGTTAAAAAAAAATATCAACACTTCCGTAGTTTTGCCCACGATATATTCCCACATTACCTTCTCCTTTTTTTAGGGATAAACTGTAGCCGCTAAGATATAGCCTATATCTTAGCGGCTAGTATACCTACCTATATCACATAGGCTAGTATACCTATACCTATATCATATAGGTATCAACTTTCCAGCAATTTACCTATACTAGTTATATACTTAACCACTAGCAGCTTGTTCCAGTTTCGCACAGTCTTTTCTCGACAATTCTACCCATTCAACCCCAAATAGGACCCCTGCTAGGTACGCCCCTGGGTTGTGATAGTTTTCATTTCATTTACTGTCTTAACTGGACACATTGGAATTTACCTACTTCGCAGGCAATTACGAATTTATTATTTTATTTTCAACATTTCAAGAAGATTATTTCGTGTCACCCTGGTATCTTAGCCCCTAGGTTCAGCGGAACCTACTATGGAAAACGTTGGCTTAGAAGATCTAAACGTACAGATAGAAAAAGTTACTTAGTTCTTTAATATGTAATGTAAATAGATAATAATTATATCATTCTGGTCCACAGGTTTGTCAACGACATCGTGATTATTACAGAGGGTATCCTAAAGCCTACCATCCGCTATTGTTCTTCAGAGAACCTGAGTTTGCATATCAGTGTCCAGCAGAAATGTCTACGTAAGACATGTGTTTTATTTGTTGATTTGCCTTGCCGGTTTCAAATATAGAAACGTATTCGGCAATGCCACTGTTACTACACGGCAACACTGAAATTTTTATACAAACTGCCCCGGCGGCGCAGCGGAAGTTCATAACGACCTACCTCTTTATTTTTTGGGTTGAATTCCCACACAGACAGAGGTTGAACTTTGTGTCCGTTATTTGTATGTTTGTGAAGTCAATTGCGAGTGACAGGGCATGCATTTTTTTTTATTATTTTGAAGAGAAATTGAAATGTATATTGGGACTGCGTTCCGGTGTCTGCGTTACTAAATAACTTCAATCCCGTGGGATCCCGGTATTTGTTGGATCCCGCATTTAATTTATACTTTTTGTAAAAGGTAGATAAATCAACGAAATAATCAATTTGATTGAATTTAAATGCCTCGGTGGCGTGGTGTGAGTGGGTTCGATTCTCAAACGGGACACCACTTTAAGCGATTCGCAAACTGATGTTCCGAGTTTGGATATACTTTGTGTCCGTGATTGTAAGTTTATACCCCGCGATGCAGGGCTTGTAAGGTACAAACCCTGTATCGCAAAGAACAAAATATGTTAATGATATTAACCCAATGAACCCACCAACTCGAAGGATTATTTTTGTTTTAATGGTAAACTTAATATGAATATAGGATATCTTAGGACAACTCGCTCACAGTTATCTCAAAAAAAATATCTAGTAGAAAATGTAGGAAGGAAGTTTTAAACTAGGTAGAACCGGTTTTATGGTAATCAGACAACTAGTAAACGTATCTAAGTATACTAATATTATAAAGCTGAAGAATTTGTTTGTTTGTTTGAACGTGGTAATCTCAGGAACTAATGATCCAAATTTAAACACTTACTGTTGGATAGCCCATTTATCGAGGAAGGCTATGTAACATCACGCTATGACCAATAGGAGCGGAGCAGCAATGAGAAATGTTGCAAAAACAAATTTACGCAGACGAAGTTGCGCGGGACAGCTAGTATGTTTATAAATACATACATTTATCTAATAAATTACACCCAGACACAGAATAAATAATCGTGCTCATCACAATATTCTGGGTGAGAATCTCTCAAGCGCTCGCGACCGGGATTTGAAGCTATAGCTGACATTGACCTACTTCTCGTAGAAACACTAAACATCTTTATATATATATTTCTTGTGTGCATGTGTATGTGAACTGAACTCCTCCTAGACGGCTGGACCGATTTTGATGATTTTTTTTGTGTGAGTTCAAGGGGATTCGAGGATAGTTTAGATTCACAATTGAACCCGATTTACAAAAAAAAAAAGAGTCGAGACGAAGTTCGCCGGGACAGCTAGTTAATTAAATATTTTATTCGGGAAAACAAACAACACAATACGCTTAGCTCTAAAAAAAAAACTTTTTTTTTTTTTGTAAAAAAAAAAACTTAATTGTAAAAAGTTAACCACGTAATACAATTAAGTTGTTTCACTGTCATTTTGCAAATATTTATTAAACCTACAGTTTTTTTTATAAAAGCTGATTCTCTTCAGTGTTTTGAAATTATTATGTTTCATCAAAATCAATTCAGACGTCTTTCTTCTCGTGTATATTATCTATAATTTTTTCTCGTGTGTCGCTTTTATAACTTGAATTTTTTTTTCAGTGTTTACTTGAACTACCCATCCTACCACGTGAAGTACAAACAACCTATAGTGTTGCCAGAAACAACTGGTTGCACATCTGGGTTGCCCAGGCTTCCAGAAAGAACTTTGGGAGCACGGTATGGGCCTACTTCCAAGGCTTACATTCGTTAGTTATATTTTTATCTTTCTTAAATACTTACTTACCAATTTTTATTGTTGTATGTTTTTTATTATAATTAATAATAAAGTTGTTTTGGATAATGTCTGATTTTATTATATCCCAAGGCACTTCTGTGTTGCAAATAAAAAAGGTGACATCCACCGCCTAAGATGAAAAATGATAGACCTAATCAGAGGAGGAGAGGGTCGGAATCAGTGCCGGATCTATGATTATTTCGAAGCGGGGCAAAAACTTAATGATAGCGCCCTTCACCTTCGGAGAACATGCTTACGATAGGGAGGGGGAATGGAAATAATTTCACTCGATTTGTCGCCCCTTCGTCATGCCATTTGGCGCCCCTTGAACACTCCGTTGTGACACAAGATCCGGCCCTGATCGGAATAACAGTTCTTAAAAGTCACACAGCTCCCCACGCTTTTACAAGTACTAGATATGCATGATAGCAGGCGCGGAACCAGAACTTATGACTCCACTGGTCAAGTGCGAGTCGCTCGCATGGCTAGGGGGGCTGCGTTTGATTCAACACCGGTACATCATATCCATCGCCACCGAGGGGGAGGGCAATTGCCTGCCTAAACATTCCGATCCAGTGTCAAAATTCTCAACTTTCCAAAAAAAAAGTCATTCAGTCGAGTCCAGTCGAGGTTGGGGTAGGGGAGGGGGGAAATGCCACTGTTGCCCTCCCCTTGTAACCGCGCCTGTTGATTAGTAGCTTTCATTCGCGATGGTGTTGATTATCGGGATAAAAATAATTTAATGTATAACAGTTATTTTTATCCCGATAATCCTGTAGCGTGTGCCACTGTGCACACGCTACAGGATTATCGGGAGGAAGAGAGTAGGCCTACGTTACTCTCTTTCTCTAAAACGAAATTCATGAATTTTCGTTTTCTTACATTTCTTCAGATTACGGGGACTATTCTAATTATTTTTTGGATAAGCGAAAGTCCGAACCCATAGATGATTTTCAGACACGAGTGGATTGAAATGGTGTTGCTGACTCTGTACCTATATCACCGTTCATTTTTGGTCGAAACTTCGTTTTCATTAAATTAGAGTAGGCTTCCAGGCAACGACCATACGTTGCTTCCAAGTTACAAAATGATATTTTATATTATCCCCTACTTGAGGTACAAGTGTGTAGGTAAATCAAGTAGGTATCGAGGGAGTGTACCTTTAACTACCTTTAAATGTCGTATCCGGTACGTGCCAGTCCGGATACCACATTCAAGAATCTATCTTTTTGGGAAATTATTTGAAACGCCAAAATGTTTATACGCGCTTATCTAACCTCAGAACGACTACTGAACCAAAATGGATAATTATTTTTTGTTGTGTTCGTCTCAGGACTCAGGACAAGGTTTGTTTATGTATATTTAAATTATCGTACGGTAAATTAGGTAAACCGATTTGCCGAATTATGACCAGTTGCGAAACCGAGGCAGACAATTAGTATTTTATAAAATCTTTGAGATAAGGTTTTAGTCAATCAGGAGGACCTCTTTGGATCTGCTTATTACCTATTTGCTACATCATAGAATTCATAGATCATTTTATTTACTACACATCTGTCAAAATCATTGACGTATATACGTGGACCACGCTATCCCATTTAATTAAAATGTAAATATTGACTGCAAAGCGTGAAAGAGAGAAAAAACTCGTGCGGCCCTGTCTCTTTGAAAGGTATTGTCCACTAACTAAGTAGCGTTGTCTCTTTCTAGAGAGTGGTCAATTTTGTGTTATTGCGCAGTCCAGGTCTACATCCATGGTCAGAATGTCTTTCATTGTGTGAATTTCACAGATTAAATTATTTCTATGTAATATGAGGTGAATTTATTGCTGCTACAAGTTTTGAATTGGCGCAATAACCAAAATTATGCAGTAATCTAAATTTTAGTCTTCAAAATGGATACTATACTGTTTTATGACTATGGTAGACAGGGTGAAATAGATACATTTTATGAGGTAAGTTGACGAGGACCTAGGCGCGGATTCAGAACTTATTACACGGGGGGCAACATTTGACTCAACCGGCCAAGTGTGAGGAGTTGCATTTGATTCAGCACGGGTACCTACACTAGGCACCACCGCCGAAAGGGGGCAATTACCTGTCAAAACAACCAGTCCAGTGTCAAAAAGGGTCATTAGGTCATCAAAATTACTAAAGGCCCAAAAGCACAAATTTGCAATTGCTAATGCACGTAGCCTGGAAGCCCCGTATCATCGATACAGCTGACACGGCGGTTGCTACGCCCCTAACGAGGACGTACCCACCTACCGAACACGCGTTTACAATTTCAAAGCGATGGCATGTGACAGTAGGCTAAGGCTAAGGCACCTGTCCCACCAATGTCGATAACCGAGAAGCGAGTAGCGATTTATCGCTCAAGAAAAGTACAATAGATGTATTTTTTCGATCCCGTCCGTGTAAACAAAAGAGATACAACAATATATTTAAATCAAAAACGTTTTATATGAATTCTAAACTTAACTTTTGTGATTGGAGAACAACCGGCATTTACAAAAGTGCAGTATAGAGCGAGTACTCGACGGCGGCCGGCAGTGTGAACGGTCAAAGATCAACTTTTATCTGTATCTCTTTTGTTTACACGGGATCTACCTACACAAGTACCAAGGGTCAAAGGTTCAAAGTTTTCTTAAGGAACTCGATACAATAATATAATCGCACCTTTATTAATATGTAACTACAATTTAAAGGCATGCCGAAAATATTGGTGTTCTATGTAGTCACCGCCACTGATAAGTACGTACGTTTCTTGAGCGATACAATCACCATTCGCTTTCTCGCCGTCGGTGGGACAGGTGCCTTATAACTACAACTTTTTCAGGCTGCTCAACGTTACAGGGATTATTACAGACGTTATCCGAAAGCCGATCATCCTGTAATATACTTTATGGAACCAGAGTATACGTACCAATGTCCACAGTCCATGACAGAGTGAGTATACCCAGTAAAAATCATGCGTCGCCTAGTGTTACAGACGACAGGACAACGGGGAGGGCGGGCGGTTAATGGGGGGCAATTACCCCACAGGTTTATGACGTGAAACACGTTTACAGTGACTCGTACGAGCGACTTGCATATAACCGGTGTTAAATGAGAACGTATAACCAATTCAATGTTCCTTATTTCAATTTACAGAGTATACTTGAGTTATCCAGCGTTCCATGTGAAGTACAAGCAGCCAATCGTCCTGCCTAACACCATTGGTAGCACAACGCCGTTACCTCCATTGCCGGGACGCACGCTCGCCGGCCGGTTCAATAAAGCGGCATGTAAACTTTTCGCTAGGTGAAAAGGTAAATCGACTGCACAAATTGACCCTACATTTTTTTTTATATCACTAGCAAGTAGCAACCAATAACGTTAAGAATAGATGCACATTTATATTTAATAGTTTCTAATAGATATGCTAATTTCAAACGAGCACTGAGTTGATACTGGCAGGAGCTGGATGCGAGAAGCCGAGGATAGAACAATGTGGCGTGCAATTGGAGAGGTCCATGTCCAGCAGTGGACTGCGATAGGCTTATGATGATGACTGAGCTGATTTTGATGAATATTGGTGTGGAAAAAGATTCATCGTTTTTTATTGTGATAACCAACAGCCACTATCCATAGTGAGGGGGTGGAATTGCGGTGAACAGCTAGTAAAATATATACAGGAAATATCCAAAAGTCACAGGCAACTTTTTTCGAAATAGTATTTGGGTTAAGTAATATATCTATATTTTACATTAATGTTTTCAGAGTCTCCCTGATAAATGGAAAAGCAAAGTTTACGAAGAAAATTAAAAGTCATAGAGACGCATTACTCAATATTTATTTACTTCGACTAATTACAATCGAAAATAAAAAGATGACGCAAATTCAGGAATTCTACACATAATGAGTTTGAATTCAATCAAACCAATGCCTCCACTCTTGCCTAGATTCATTTCTTTTAATATCTGAAAATAAAGAAACTTTGTCTTTAAAAGGTTAATTATTTTAAACATGCTTTGGTACTACCTATTTCCGTTTAAAGTACCACCATGGTGAAAGCAAATAGTGCGGCTTTGCATACTTAGAAGAGGGAAGGTCTGTGCCTACCTCAGGGTTCAGAATATAGTCACAAATATCGAGGGTGGGGGAGAGGGGGTCTATGCACAGGCCAAATGTAAACTGGGTAGTACATACCTTTTTGCAATTTCATCAAATGTGTGTATAGGTATATAGTATAGTATTATATTATCTGTGGTATAGGTATATCATCATATGTACGGCGTTCGGCGTATCCTGTAGGACAGTCCGCCTATTAATCCTACGGAATCCTATCGTATGTGGATATCTCTATTGTCTATAGGTAGGTACTTTATATGAAACGAATACACTTGTCCGGTTGAGTCAAATGCTGCCTCCCCTCCCCCCAGAACAAAGTTCTAGAACCACGCCTGATTAAATCTGAACATAATGGCGCTTTCCAGAATGACCATGTTTAAAATTGAAATTAATTATCAATAAATATACTTACAACATCAGCAATTTTAAGCTTTGACTCCCGGTCGATAAAGTGATGGTTATTAGGGCACCAGATAAGCCTGTCTACGATCCGACAGATGTCATTTGCTGTTATTTGATTATCGCCATCCAAATCTGTAAACAGCGATGTCTAATTTAGAAATTACGTACCAACAGCTTCTTGACCCAAGAAAGGGCGAAGACACAGGGTCTTTTGCAAACCTTATTTTGGTGGAGGATGATTCCATTGCAATGCCCTAGTTTAAATCGATAATGTCTTACCTTAATAAATAATGCGAGCGTCTCACACCTTGGTCGTTGTTGAGTGAAATAAATTGTGAATTACAAAATCTCTTGACTGCCTCAGTGGCGCGGTGGGAGTGTGTCCGACTACTACGCAAGAGGTCGTGGGTTCGAATCTCACACGGGACAACCACTTTGTGTGATCCACAATTTGTTGTTCCGAGTCTGGGTGTACTTTGTGACCGTGACTTGTAAAGTCCCCCGCGACACAGGGCTTGTTTTTTATAGTCTTATAAAAATAAATCTAAATGGGTCAAAATTTTTACTGTAAAATATGAGTTGTCCGCCCAGGTGAATGAGGACCAAGTACACATCTATTTAACCAAGAGTACCTACATATTGGCGAAATAAGGGGGAGGGGGGGGGGGGGCGTGACACCCGAGACGGTTGTTTTGTGTACCTACGGTGGAGACAGTATTGAGTTTTCTTTTGCCATTGTCCTCTCCCCTCGGATGATTTTTTTGCCCATTTGGCTCCAGAATAAAATCCTGGATCTATTGGTAGTTTGGTACCTACTTACGTCGAAATAGCAAGTATTACCTACCAAATATTCTAAAAGCCCACACCGCCTTTACTTCTGTAGGGCATTCAGAACTCATAACAGAACATAGGTCCAGTAGATCTTCGAATGAAAAGCAATCGTCGTTTTTTGAAGAGAACACATTGAATATTCTATCTTGAAATGGATTGTTCTGGAAAAAATACACTTAAATTTATTCTTAATCGGTTTAAAAGAACGATAGCGACAGCTTATCGATTGCGATAGCTTGGTTGACAAGTTTGCTGTCTGAATCCCTACAGACAACTTTAAGGTTAGGTTTATTACTAGCTAAACAGTTAGGTCTAAAACCAGGCAGGACTCCATGGTCACATGTTTTTGTAAATTGAAATATGTTACAAGGTATCCTTATGGTTGTAACATATTAAATGTTGTATGGCACATTTTTATTAGGAGACGGGCTAGTTTCTTGTTGGCTTCTTTTCCATGCCAATAGGTCCTCTTGGAACCAACATTAGTATGCCTACCTCTTCCTAAATCCTTGATACAACCAGACCCAACAAGTTTGAGAATATATTAAACTTTATTGCCATTTATTTATTGTATTATTTATCACCCTGGTTGTGTTAGACTACCTTTCAATACCAAGCATGTTGGTAAGAAGTTTAAGATCACATTTTGTTAGCATTCTGAGTTAACAGATGATCAAGTCACTGACTTATATACATCCTGATGAAATGGTTGTATATCCAGATATTAAAGTAGTTATATATCCTGACCTAATAATAAATATAGTTTTTAAAATAGTCGTAGCAGTTCTACATTATTCTACATTAAAAGTGTATTATCATATTATGATAGAAACTCGTAGAACTCGCTACAATATCTACAGATTCTACTACTTGTCTGAGGTTCCTGCACGTGAATTAAATGTGTGCGTTGCTCTAACGCTCGGCTAATAATATAAGTACTTACCTGTAGAACCGGAAACTTATTCATAATTTCTTGTTTGTTAAATCGGTGGTGATAATTATTTCGTAATTTCTCTGGGTCGATTGAGTAGAACTTTTTCATCAAGCTATTACAGAAAATAAATCGTTTATAAAATATTTTGTAGTCAGAACAGGAGGCTACTCTACGAGTAATTTTAGTGAAAACGAAGTTCCTATCAAAAATTAAGTGATCATATACATAAGAGGCAGCTAAAATAATTTCAATCCACTTGTTCCTGAAAATTGTCTATGGGTCCGGACTTCTTGTTCTTATCCAAAAATTATGAAGCTTAAGTAAATGAAAATTCATGAATTTCCTTTAAAGAAAGTGAATAGGCCTATAGGCCCTTGATACCCTCCCAACCCGTAGTACAACTGTGATGTTCAACTAGTGTTACTTGTACCACGGGAAGTAAAGTTACCCATGGTTGTACCACGGGAAGTAAAGTTACCCATGGTTGTACCACGGGAAGTAAAGTTACGCATGGTTGTACCACGGGAAGTAAAGTTACCCATGGTTGTACCACGGGAAGTAAAGTTACCCATGGTTGTACCACGGGAAGTAAAGTTACCCATGGTTGTACCACGGGAAGTAAAGTTACCCATGGTTGTACCACGGGAAGTAAAGTTACCCATGGTTGTACCACGGGAAGTAAAGTTACCCATGGTTGTACCACGTGAAGTAAAGTTACCCATGGTTGTACCACGGGAAGTAAAGTTACCCATGGTTGTACCACGGGAAGTAAAGTTACCCATGGTTGTACCACGTGAAGTAAAGTTACCCATGGTTGTACCACGGGAAGTAAAGTTACCCATGGTTGTACCACGGGAAGTAAAGTTACCCATGGTTGTACCACGGGAAGTAAAGTTACCCATGGTTGTACCACGAGGAATTTGACGGTGGTTCAACTCGGGTGAGTGAGTGGCTTTTTTTGTGGTGTAGCTATTTGTACTACCAGGAGTTTAATGTATCTATGTAAGTGCATGTCGGGCCACGCACAATGTAGGGTTCCATAGTCCCCCCCCCCCCCCCATCCGAATAATGTGGCTTAAGAAGAGGGTTTTCTGTTGTTGTTTCAAACTTACAACGTTATATCTGCTTGATAATATTTTTCAAAGGAAATTTTGTTACTTCTCATTTGATCAGCTGTTACTCGTAAACTTGTAAAGCCTACTTAGCTGTGACAGTTTTCCTTTTAATTTAACTATATATACTACTACCGTAAATTTTTCGCATACCCAACATCAAACATTTAGCTGGCAGGGGGGGGGGACACTTGGCTCTAACAAAAATTTGCACTTAAATCTAAAAATCGTCTTCCCAACCCCTAAACTTTTTAAAAGACCTATCTAATGATAGTCCCCACGATGGGGTAGGTGAGAAAAAGAAATCACACCCTCACTTTACTTAAAGGAGATAACTACCATAAAAAAAATTACAAGATTTTATTCTTTTACTTTGTCGGCGTAAGTAATATGTGTGTCCGTGCAAAATTATAGCCTCCTAGCACTAACAGAGTCTCTGAGCAAAGGTGCAGATGGACGGACGGACATGGCGAAACTTAAGGGTTCCGTTTTGCCATTTTTTCTACGGCACCCGAAAAAGGTTCTTTTTGGTAAACATTTTTTTGTGGTAACCACACTACAAAAGTGGCATTTATCGATATCAATTTTTCACTAGCTACTAGACTAGCTGTCCCGCGCAACTTCGTCTGCGTAAATTTTCCCTGTTTTTGCAACATTTCTCATTGCTGCTCCGCTCCTATAGTCGTAGCGTGATGTTATATAGCCTTCCTCGATAAATGGGCTATCCAATAGTGAAAGAATTTTTTAAATTCGGAACAGTAGTTCCTGAGATTACCGCGTTCAAACAAACAAACTCTTTAGCTTTATAATATTAATATAGATAAGATTACGACAAGCCACAGACAGTGCTATGATTTCCAATACACGGTGATCGGGTGATCGCGTACTATAGGAACAGTGGGTGAACGCGACCCAGTTATACCACGGGTCGGGAGGGAATAGTTATCCTCCGTGGTACGACTAGTTTAACTTGTTTTTAGAACTATTTAAGAGGGACAAATCCGTCATACATTATTGTTTAACTTTAACCGTTTACGCAGCGCAGGCAAGGGAAGTTTCCAAAAGAAATATTTTTTGCCCATTTTTGCAACATTTTTATTGCTGCTCCGCTCCTATTGATCATAACGTGATGTTTATAGCCTTCCTCAATAAATGGGCTATCCAACACAAAAATATTTTTTTCAATTCGAACCAGTAGTTCCCGAGTTCATCGCGTTCAAACAAACTTTTCAGCTTTATAATATTAGTTTTTATCTTAGTTTCGTGTTCATTTTAGTTTTCATCTGCGCCTGAACTGGCGCAACACTGGTGTCAACAGGGCAGCAAGAACGCATGACAACAGGCTTAAAATCAGGTCAAGCGTATAAAAGTTACAGCAATTTAGTAAAACATTAATACTTACTGAAGTATTTCACCCTTACTCAAAAACGTAAGATTTGCGTAATCTTCTATCATATCCTCAGTCAATCCGGGATATGAATGCTGACAACCCATTTCCACTGTGCTTTCTCTCCTAACACACACTTAATGAACTAATTGAGTAGGCTTTTGTATACTAACAAGTAGAATTATCTTATCGTTTATTACATTTACATAATAGAACCATTAAGGTTACAGTTAAACTAATATGCAATACGTGGCGTTACTATTTATTTGAGGAAAATAAGTATTATGTTCGGAAATAACATCTGAGTCCACGCAATATGTAAATAATTAATTTTACATTTGTGAATGGTGACTCACTCACTCAATCCTATAGAGGATACTCATAGGTGGTTACAGCATTTTCCTCCATATTTATGGCCGGCCTACATAGAAATTTTAAAATGAAATCAATGTAGGGTTCCGTAGGCCCCCCCCCCTTCCCCGGATCCGATTAATGCGGCTTAAAAAGTGGGTTTTCTGTTGTATTTATTTCATACTAGCTGTCCCGCGCAACTTCGTGTGCGTAATTTTTCCCCGTTTTTAAAACATTTCTCGTCGCTTCTCCGCTCCTATTAGTCGTAGCGCAATGTTATAAAGCCTATAGCCTTCCTCGATAAATGGGCTATCCAACAAAAAAAGAATTCTTCAAATCGGACCAGTAGTTCCTGAGATTAGCGCGTTTAAACAAACAAACAAACTCTTCCGCTTTATAATATTAATATAGATTTACAACGTTATACCTACTTACTAATAATTTTCAATGGCATTTGTAAGAAAATTTTGTTACGTCTCATTTCATCAGCTGTTTTCCTTTTAATTTCACTATATATACTACTATCGTCATTTTTTCACATTTCCAACATCAACCATTTAGCTGGCAAGGGATGGGGGAAATATAACTCTAACAAAAATTTTCACCTTCGCTTAATATAATCGGATTCCTAAATCTAAAAATGGTATTTTCAGCCCGGAAAGGTCGCATAAATAAAAAGGTCGAAGACCTATGTAATGATACCCCACACGATGGTGAGAAAAAAAACAGTCTGAGCTAAGCAGCAGACGGACGGACGGACGGCGAAACTATCAGGGTTTCGCTTAGCAATTTTGGCTCCGGAACCCTAAAAAGCCGCATCCAAATCTGTTTATGCACTACGATGCCACAGACAGATACAAAGGAGCAGCTCAAACGAAATTAAACCTTATGCCGCGTTCAGACGAATGTAATGCGTAATGTAATCTATTGTGTAATATAACACGAATTCTGCGTGTTGACGGCACTACGAACGATGCGTTAGCTGTCGGTTTTTAGCGCAAACACAAAGGCAGTCGCGGTGGGAACACCTACAGTATTCGTGTAACATTACACTCACGCTCGGGTGCCGTCCATAGGGTTCGCGTTACATTACACGGTAGATTACATTAAGCGTTACATTACGTTACGTTACATTTGTCTGGACGCGGCTTTAAGCTTGCCTAAAGTAGATTATAATTGATAGTGTTTGCTGAAACCAAAAGGCCAACCTGGGTCTGAGATGAAACCAAAGAGTATCGGGGAAAAATAATTTATTGTTCACAAATAACATCTGAGATCACACTCAGCAATAGTAACACATACTTATACATACAAGGTCAATATACAGTCAAAAAGTGGTCTAACAGTTTTGACAAAATTTCATGTGAAAAATAAAAAAAAATAGCATTAAGGTTGAACTTAACAACTGTCAGTATATAAATGTAAGGGAAAATCAACCCTATTGTTTTTTGACGTGCAAATGAACTTTAAGCTTATGGTAATAGACCACATTTTTGACCAACTGTACTTAAATAGGCAATATACATTGCATTTAATTTAGCCATATCTATCGAAATAAGTTTATTTTATGAGCTACTAGTTGCTAGAAAGTCATGCACAACGAAATAAATATATTAGACAAAACAATATACTGTGTAAAGCTGGCGAATAACCTTTATTGTTTGATCGTAATGTAACGAAGTCTCAGCGGCAAATCTCAATTTTTAGAAGGTGTGTAATATTTTTAGGGTCCATAAATATGTTTGTACCTTTATTCCACCATAACTTCTAGATGCGTCAACCGATTTGGATTATAATGGTATTGTTAGAATCGTTATATGAGTCCAGGTCGTTGATAAACTTTCGCGATTTGTACACATTGTGAAAATATATATACTACGGGTCTTAATCGCGTGAATAATTTAAGATAAAATACCTTGTTTATTGCCCGATGTTACAACCGTATTGCAACGGCCGTGGTCACGGGTAGACTCGAATACGATATCGGAATGTAAACAAGGTATTTTACCTTATATTATTTACGCGATTAAGACCCGTAATATATATATTTTCATAAAGATCGGTTATTATAGTGTACTTGCGATACTCGCTCAGATACGCGGTGAACACTCGCCATGAGACCAGTCAGCGAAATGTATGTCTCTGCCCCGAGTGGTGCAAGTTATCACCCGCCGCACTCACACACTCGCATATATGAATCTATATACTCGCTCTACTCGCGTCTCGTTCATCGTCGGCGATCGGTCAGATGCCTAAAACAAAAGCAATTTGGCTGCCGTCAGTGATCAAAATAGTCATGAACACTTTTAGTTTGGCAAGATATCATAGGCGTGTTTATAAATCAACAAAATTTGATAAAAAAAAATGTATTTTTGATTAAAACGGCAAGAAAGCTAGCAACTATACACGATTTTCTCGCTCAAGAAACGTACAATCCCGTGTAAACAAAAGAGAGACAACTCTGTTTTGATTAAATAGCAAGTCTATTGACTCATTTAAACATGGTCGCCGCAAGATGGCCCGACCTTAGTTTGATGTTTACATTTGAAGTGCTAGTAATGAGGCAGTTAATCTCATTCGGTCGGCGGACTTTACCTTGCTCGAGGTATCAGCGTTCATATGATCGATTACCATGATGTTAATTCGAATATAATAATATCTGGGAACAACTCACACACGCTACCTGATCCCAAACTAAGCAGAACTTGTACTAAGGAAACCCGAAAACTGATATAAATAATAGATAAATAACACCCAGACACAGAATAAACCACCGTGCTCATCACACGAAGTTTTATCGTGTAGGGATCGAACCTTCGACCTCTTGCGTAGCAGTCGGATACAATCCCACCGCGCCACAGAGGCAGTCGAATATTGAGCCGCTAATAGCTCATACGGCCACCCTGGCGCTTCGATACATAATTATTAGTAGATAGCTGATTGTTCACACTTTCGGCGAGAACTCGCCATATGCTGCATCTCTTTCGTTCACACGGGATCTATTGTACACATACCTACATCTATTGCACGTTTTTTGAGCTAGAAAATAGTTGATAATTGCTCGCTATTCGCCGGCGACGGGACTAGTGCCTTAGCCCTCAGTATGTTAAACACATAGTATACGTTACATTACGATGAACTGTTTGGTTACTCGCCAGCTTTAGTATTTACACATAGACTGTACGTCGCCACGCTCAGATATATAATTGGCTATTCAATATTAGAAGTATTCATCTATATAATAAGTAAGAAAATTAAGCAATATGTGCCAAGGTAACATGAACCTTTATGCTATGTGTTAAGCTTCATATTTAATTGCTAATTATAAACTACGTTTTGCGTCGCACAGTCAATGCTATTTGATACTTTAAGACTGGTTTTATTCGATAATATGCGACTGACAGAAACAACAGTTAGCGTAAGAAGAAAACCAGTTTCAAAGCATCTGAACTATGATATGACTAAACAGTAGCTGGTTCGAATATGCCTCGTTTACATCGTATCGATCGGCTGACTTCGTTTACAAAATACATTTATCAATTGTACGAACTGTGGCGCATGTCGAGTCACTTACCTCGATAACTACGAACCACAACTTAAGTATACCTTCAATAGTATAGTTCTTTTAGTCAACTACAGCACAATTACCACCAAACCACAACGCAAATAATAATATAATTGTCACTAATATATACAAATTTTAGTCAGCTTCCATCGAATTTTTTAATACAATATCTACACATCACCTCTTAGGAAAGTCTACATTATCAAAACTAATTTGTCTTCTTGCTCTCATTTTCGCGGCCTCCTCGAAAGAGGGCATAGAATTGGACTTAAAGAGGCCTAAACTGGACTTATCTATCATACTAAGTCCACTGCTACTATTAGAATTACTATCTATATTCACTAACTTGTCTTGTAGGATATTTTTGGAGGAGCTCTTAGGTTGATCTTGCTTGATACTGCTATTGCAATTGTTTTCTTTGATCTGTGAGGTGAAAGTGCTGGGCAAGTTCTGTTTATCTCGCATTTGTTGGTAAGCGTTGGCTGATATGTAGCCTGAGATCTTGTTGTTGGCGTCGTTAGCTAACTTCTGTTGTTCCTCTTGGAAACACTCGTCGACGGTGCGACCTTGGATAATAGCGAATACGTATTGACGGGCGAGTCTGGAAAGATTTAAAAATATCTATTAGTATTTTGTCGGTGACAGAGAAGCTATTTTGAAAGGAAGGACCCAAAGTACAACTAGACTCCGAATAACAATTTGTGGTGTCCCTAGTGGGAATCGAATCCAGGACTTCTCGCGCAGCAGTGTAACACACTCCACTAAGGCAGTTACTAAAGTGAGTGTAATTCATAGATATAGAGACTGGACAGAGCCTAAACCTTACAAAATTGACCACTCTCTAAAATGAGACAACGCTACTGTGCGGCCAATACCTGCCTTTTATCTGTAATATCACAGTGACATGACATAGACTTAAGTCTGTAACATGGACTAATAAACTTTCTAGAAAGAGACAAACTACAGGTTGTACAAATGTTTTGTCTTGTTTTTTGCAGCTTGTATTTACTTCATACCTGAAAAGGAATGCGTCATTGACCTCTACAGTGCAATTCAGTAGTACCCTTAAAAGGCGTACAAAGTCACAGAAATTTCTGGTGCCATATCGAATGAATCTCATGTGAGCAATGACATATGACAAATGGCCGTTGTACCATGACTATAGACTGGATGTATTATAGTACGATCAACGTACCACCAAACTTTTCACCATTCACCCATTCGATTGGTGCGACAACGGCCCTATCTGGTTCCAGTCCCCCCCCCCCCCCCACTTTCGACAATCCTGTTTGCATTACACTCCTGTCTACGTTGTAACTTACTTGAGCATAGTCTCGGAGGTAGACAGTCTGGGCGCGTGTAGTCTCGCGGCGTGCGGCGGCAGAGCGAGCAGGCGGCGAGTGAGACGCGCGAGAGATGACGCCTTCTCTCTGAAGCCTGGCGAGGACATGCGCCAACCGTGCACGCGAAGGGCTTCTGATACCGCCCATAGTAGCTTCTGGAAGTCGAAAAGATATGTTTTAATGTCGTATTGTAAACTAGCTTTATCGCATTATGTTTGATTTTTATAGCCTATGTGACATTATATGTTCGTAAACTTTCGCGATTTGTACACATTATAGAATTTTATAAGCTACGGGTCTTAATCGCGTAAATATTTTATTTTAAGGCTAAATACCTTTGTTTATTTCCCGACGTTTCGACCGTATTTCATATACGGGCTGATTAAGACCCGTAGCTTATAAAATTCTATACTATGTGACATTCTAATGTATAAACTACATTACTGTAAAATTTCATCATAATCGGTTCAATAAATTTTAAATCGTCCATTCATCAACTCTATTCGTCAGTCCGTCGAAAATTTTTGAAGTTCGTGCGACACAACTTCGTCTGCGTAAATTTTCGCCGTTTTTGCAACATTTTCTATTGCTTCGTCGCTCCTATTGGTCGTAGTGTAATGTTACATAGCCTATAAGCCTTCCTGAATGAATGGGCTATCCAACAGTAAAAGATTTTTTTAATTCGGACCTGTGTTCGGACTGAGTAGTTCCTGAGATTACCGCCTTCAAACAAACAAACTCTTTAGCTTTATAATATTAGTATAGATTTTAACTGCATAAAGTTTCGGTTTCATAAACTTACACATTTAAACTTTATACAAGACAAATAAAATATAATTTGCAAATGTTACAAATGCACTGTTGTAAACTTTAAAATACCTTTTAAGACACGGATTTACTAGTTATGTAACTGTCACTCTTAGATTACCCTCTACCCACAAAAAAAGGATAATCTATAGTAATATTATAAAGCTGAAGAGTTTGTTTGTTTGAACGCGGTAATCTCAGGAACTACTGGTCCGAATTGAAAAAATATTATTTAAAATTTATTTTTTTGTTGGGTAGGCCATTTATCGAGGAAGGCTATAGGCTATATTACATCACGCTACGACTAATAGAAGCGGAGCAGCTATGAAAAATATTGCAAAAACGGGGAAAATTGACGCATACAAAGTTGCGCGGGTCAGCTGGTATAGAAATAGGATAGTATAATTCCTTACCTTCTTATGAGTTTCATTTAATTCAGTTGAGCTCCTCGTAGCAAACGCTTCAGAATTCCGCCGTGCAAACGCAAGAGAGATCGAACCTCCTATTGTATCACCTCCAAAGGACAAACTCTTAGCGATCTTGTTCCTACCATTATCTGACTCATCATCGAACAGATCACGTTTTCTCTTTAAGAACTGATCGCTTTGTGAAGTGCTATCCATGCTCTTTGTCTCAGCTGTTCTGACAGGGGATCCGAACAGTGCTCGCTTGGATTTCATAGCCTGAGCTGGAACAGATGATGATGGTGCTTGAGGTATAGGCTTTCTGTGATCAGGGCTAATGAAAAGAGCTCTCTTTAAGCTTTCCCTTGAAGGTTGTGATCTAGTTATCTGCTCAGAATCCATGAGTAGTCTTCTCATCGCCTTTTTCTTGCTTGAACCGCCGCTTCTAGTCTTAGGTGTCTTGGCTGGTGTTTTCTTGCCTGGTGTCTTGCGTATTGGTGTTTTCTTGCCAGGAGTGCGTTTAGTACGTGGACTCTTTCGCTCCGATGAGTTGATCAGCTTCCTATGTGGGAAGAAACTTGAAAAAGATTTTGATATTAGAATTATGAATACAGAAAATTATAGTAAAATAAAATCGTCTTCCTGGAGCAACAGATATTGACAAAACATTTAAGAATTGGTTCAAAAAGTTTCATATGTGTTTGAAACATGCACATAGTAATTAATAAGATATGTACACACTAAAAAAAGGCCGGCGTGTGCGAAAATCTTCAAAATGGTTGAACTAGCTAAAAAAAACTACACTCAAATACACAGGCACACAAATATACACATTAAACATAAAATATCCTTTAACCCTTGATTATGGTGTGCTATACAAACTATAAATAATGAAGAAGAACTGTATTAGAAATAGGAAATCATAAAACAAGCACATTACGTAAATAATTTAAGGTTAGTTATCGCGAGTTTTAAAACTATGTCATAATGTGAGCACCCATGTCCAAATCTCATTAGAAACCGTTTGATTAGGAGTCGATTATTATGCTATTGGAGTTAATAAGATATACTTACTTCTTATCAATGAGCACCATCTTGGTGGTAGAAGTCTGTGCCTTCTCGCCGATGGTAGCTGCACTCGCGAATGCTTGTCGCCTACGAGCTAGGTGAGACAGGCGTCGCCCAGGGGACTTTGCTTGAGCCATTCTGAAGACAAATTCGTATTTAGGATCCTGAACTTGAGTCCGTTGCTACACAGGGAAACAGTGGCTTAGAGAGTAGGGCTGTACTAAACCTACGTCCTCAAGATGGCACAATAAGCTACGGTCGTATAGTATTGAGGTATCTGTAGTGCAGCGTTCTGCATAAGTTGATGTAGCCCCTAATCTTCAGAACATAGGCGGAGTTGGTTGGCACGTAGTTGTTGACAGTAATGGTGAATTAATCTAATGGTTGTTGATACCCAAGGTAATATACCGGTAACCGAGTATCGATTCATGTTGTTCGATACAAAATTTACTGTACTGAGTACTCTGTAGTGTAATTTGATTTTTTAACTATTTGAGATGTTGACATTTTTTCCTTTTTTGGGAAATCAGCCTGTAGCTGCATAACATATCGGTCAGTATGAGCCCAAACGGTACAAATAACATCTTTTTCGATCTTATTACAATGATATCATACTTTTAAATGCTCTATAATTCACATTAACTAATGTGAACTATAGAGCATAGACAAATACCTACATAACCTAAATCTTATCCTAATGATTAGCTCAACTAATGAACAAAATATTCTGCTTGCCATAATGGCTGTCTCAAAACTTAATTACAAAACTAATGACAACTGCTAAAGCAACATAATTACATAATTTTTCAATTAAATAATGTACAACAGATAATAACTCAACAACATCATTAGGTAATTATATTTCCAATGGATACATTAGCTAATGCCTGTGTTTGCTATTTTAATTATTTTAAGAAACTATTGGCTTTAAGTGCAAAAACACTGGAAAGGAAATATGTAATCTGAAAAGCAAATGAGGTGCTGGCCTCCTTGCTTTCAAAGCCTAATGACAAGCACAAAACATCAGCTTATAGTCTTGAGACTAATCACCGAAAATATATTAGAAAAAAAAGGGAGTTGTTCCACCAATGGTGAGAAAGCAAGCAGCTATCAACTGTTTTTAACTGACTTCAAAAAAGAGTAGGTTCTCAATTTAGTTGTATTTTTATTTATGTATGTTCAGATGTTCGAGCATAATATCGTCATTTAAAGACGGATTTTCATAATTATAAGTTAGCTGACACCCTGGATTAACACACTAGGCTAATAAACCGCGGGTAACACCGCGTGGCACAGCTAGTAAATTATAAAAATAAAAATACCCGCCTGTACAAAAAAGATGGAAACAAGATCCCCTACATAATTATATAACTTAATGCAGTCGAAGGCACTTTACTAAGTTAATCGAGATTCATTAATGCCTCCGACTGCATGAAATTATATTTTTATGGAGCTTCATAACATCCCTGCTGTTTACCCTATTGGCTATATTGCACCAAACTGAATAAGGGGTACTAAACTCACAATAAGGTATGGCAGTAAGGGTTTCTAATTTCTCTAAAGGCCACATGAATTCATAACCTACTTGTTGCTACTATTTTTTGATTTGACTCTTTTATTTGGGTCTATTAAAAGACCAGTCGCAATATCTGGGTTAACTCAGAACCTTGAATAAGTGTAATAGTGTAGTGTAATACCTGTTTATGAATGGTAATAATACTGTTGTTATCACTAGAATAAGGACCAACCTGTAAAAACCTATTAATAATACTCACTTCAGCCTCATTGCCTTCCGTTTGCTAGCACTGCTGGGAGACTGCATGCCCCCAGAATAAATGTTTACACTAGTATCAGTCTCAGCTCCAATATATCTCTCTCCATAGCGCAGTGTGAGTAGTTCTAACTTCTCTGAATGCTTTGTAACATTGTAACTGTAAATGGAAGAAATGGAAAATAAATTAAATTTTCAATTTTTTTTTTAATTAAGTAATACCCAGAGTCATAAAAAACAAATGACTCATGAGGTCTATTATAGGATGAGGAGACACATTTTCACTTATAAAATGCAGGCAAATCCTAAATCAAAGTGTAATAAGTAAAACAGTTGTGTACTACTTGTGCCCAAGGTTCAGGTTTTGAATTCCACCAGGCAAATTCAGAAGTGTCTCTTCAAAGGCTAAAATTCACAACAAGGCCATCCAACAAAGAACCAAAGTTACTGACATAGCATGCATTCATGGTCATTCAAAATTTGATTTGAGTATAAGTATTTCTTCTAAAATTTTCAAATTAAAATATTTTAAATATGTACATTAAAGTTTTATTTTGAACCCTTAATTAGCTTTCACTTAAGTACTTTAGGTCACTCATACATTATTCAAAGAGTCAGCACTTATTAGGTTAACCTACAAAAAAGATTCTTGTACTAAACATTATGAGGCTTATTTATTATTAAAACAAATAATACTTACTAAACATCATAATATCTGCATTTTATCACATCAGGCCACAAAGTTTCAGTAGCCTCTATTTCAGTACACATCTTCAGATGTATGCTCTTATCATTCACACTTGTATCCAATTCTGAATTATCATGTGATATGGAACTCCTTAGTTTATCAACATTAAAACTTTTTAATTCATCATTGTCTTTGACATCTGAACTTTTTTCTGGGATTTCAACAAAGGAAACCCTTTTTGTTGGAGTTGTATTGACCTCTGGTGGATTAACTTTTGCATCTTCATTGAAAAGAGGTAGGTAGCAGTAGTATTTTTTGAGCATTTCTGTCACATCTGTTTTCAGTATTGTTACTGAAGGTGGTGGTAATACTCCTTGTAGGGTTTCCTGTAAAATAAAATATTGTTTACATTCAAATACTTTACATTATTATAAATATAATTGTAATTGCTACCTAGTATTACAATTATAATTATGTACTATGAAATGGACAATAAAAGGTTATGAAAGTTAAATATACAATATTAAACAATAAGTTAAAGTTAAATAAACAACTTATTTTTTAATAAAATTAAAGAATAACCTTTAAATAAGTACAAGTTTAGAAAAAACTCAAATCAATCTAACAACCCACTTAGTTAATTCAAAATGAGGTCAGATAACTTATAATACAAACTCATTTGGATGATGGTAAGAGAACACAAGGTTATTGTTAGTAGAACAATAGATAACAAGTTAATGAGAGGAATTTAAATGTAAAGGCTGTGAATAAAACCAATTTGCTTAGCTCCTCAATAAAAGAAATCACACTTAAGTCTGTGTTGTAATGAATAGCAATTAAAATAAACATTAGTTACATAAACCATTTTATGTATTGTACTGTATTCACTTTATTATGTATTGAAATATTTATAAATAAGGAAAAAAAATGTAGGCAGGAATAAGATTTGATAAACACACAATGGAGCTAATGAGGCAAAGTTTTAACAATAGCCTGAATAAATAGGTAATTGAAGGATCAAAACCATTTTAGAAATGTAAAATTAAAATTTACGCATCAATTCTAGAAAACAACAATTATAGGTACCAATGTGGGTGAAATTTACATATGGGATATATACCTGTGGAGGTTATATGTAAATGAGAAACATAACATGCATTAAAATATATTTTACCTCAATTCTCCTGACTTTTCTTTTATCATAAGCTTCATAATCCTTGATAAATCCCCAAAAAGGTTCCGGTTCAGGCGTAGTACCTTCATCTTCATCAGAAAACATGTCTGGAGATCTCACTCCACTGTCAAACGAAGCCTCTAGAGATGAGTAACTCTGTTCCAAATTCCATTTGCCTGTACTGCCATCATCATTATTGATTTGACTCTCCTTTCGTCTTTCTTCATATTGTGAGTCTCCTGTACAGTCGGAAACCTTCTCTATCCTATCACTACTATCTGAAGTGCTGCTCACTCTAGATTCCGAGGTACTGCTTTCTCCCATGTGACTATTATTACTATTGCTACAACTACCAAATGTGTCTCTGCATTCCTCCATAGATTTGTCTTCCAAAATATCCAAACCAACACTAGAATTCAACGCTGTTATTGGATCTACAATAGGTTTCATCTTTTGAACATGTTTTAATGTGCCATTGAATGACAGTTCGCTTATAGGTAACTTGAAAACACTGTCGGTAGGTCTTACTTGGCGGAACATAGGTACGCTGTCTACTGCATTGTTGCTATTTTCCATAGTAGGGGTTATAAACACAGGATGTTTTCTAGTCTCTATCTTTGATTCTTCCGAAGAAATTTGTACGTCAGTAGGATTCGATTTCTCGTTTAGACTACGCTCCAACGCCACGGATGAGTTTTCAAGCAACGATGACGCCAGAGGTGTACATGGTGAATGTATCTTAATGCAATCAGTGTCTAAACTAGACCGTTGATCACTTAAATGTTCTCGAACAACCTGATTTAACAGACTGTGCTGAGTTTCAGCTGTTGCATTATGTTTATTTATAACATTAGATGTTACGATGGATAACTCAATGTTACCTCTACTGTGAGAACTCGAAGAATCACAATTGATAATACTTGCACATTCATTTGGTTCACGGTTAACACTTTCTTCTATTAAAGGATCTACCACATTGAAACTTCTCAAATAACGTTCGTACAAAGAAAAACTATTGCTCATGGAGTGACAATTTGAGTCTTCAAAGGATTCCATCACCACGACAATACATTCTTATTTGGACAAAATAGTTTGATTTTTGATGAACCTAAAGATTTTTGAACGCTGATTTGTAATAAAACTATATTTATTTCAATAAACACCGTTTTATAGTCTACTATTTTGAATAAAATCTAATTTTTTGCTATACATAAACACCAGCCTACACAAACGCGCCATTTACCGCCATGTTGTCAACTAAAAAATCATAGCTCAAAATCCTTGTTTTTTTTTTTTTTTTTTTTTTTTTTTTTTTTTTTTTTTTTTTTATGGCAACTATGCCGGTGCCGACAATTCTGCCAATGTCAGATGTGCGAAGGAGGAACTCGTATTTTTGGAAATTTTTGTCGTTGAACTTATTGTGAAATTAGTAAACTGGAACAAACAAAAACATAAATTACATAAATAAGTGATAGAAATAGACTATTTATGAATAGGGTTAGACACATACCATACCAACATTCTAAGATAAATAGATACATCACAGTTTAATAGAATTTTGCCGTATAAAAGTGATTAGGGCAGTATAAAGTTGGGGAGAATAGTGGGTTAGGAGCGAGGAGAAGTTGATAGGAACAGGAATTTTCAATTCAGTTATGTGCTGGTACAGATCTAGCGACTGAGTATTTTTGGGACAGCTAAAGAAAATGTGATCCAAGGAGCCTTCGTCCATCCCACACTCACAAATGGATGAGTCTCGTATTCTGATCTTATGGAGGAACACAGGAGAACAACAGTGTCCTACACGGAGCCTGCAAATAACTGATATGATCTGTTTGGACACTTTCTTGTATTTTTTAAACCATGGTTTTGGAGTGATGGTTGGCTGGATTGCGTAGTAATGTCTACCTTTAGTTTTGGAAGAGTTATTCCACTGTTCCTGCCAGCAAGAGGCAAGGCTTTTCCGGGGCAAGTTTAATAGATCACCAACATGATGAACAAGGTGCCTGACATCTACGGTCTGTGAAGAAACTGCACTTTTGGCAAGTGAATCTGCTGTCTCATTGCCACCAATGCCACAGTGACTGGGGATCCATACTAGTTGGGTTGATTTACCACTCCTTTCACATGAGAATAGGGTTTTTTTAATGTCTAGCAGCAAAAATCCTTGTTTTATTCTTTTCGACACAACTACCAGTTAAATCTGTATAATCTATGGACACAACTGCTTGTCTATGTCGAAGAGCGTTTAAAATAGTCTATAGTTAAATTCCTGTTTAGTCGATTTTTTCCCGACTCAGAAAGCAATTATTATTATTTCGCTTGCTCGTAACTTGGTATCTTGTGAATATTATTTTAACCTAAATCTTGTGTGCGTTACCCCAGCAGAAAGTAGTCTACTTTCAAGTTTGAATGATACAAATTTTTTTTATTTGATCCGTTATAATGTGCGGTAGGTAGTTTTTTTTGTGCAACAACCGTTTTTGAATTATTCATGAAAAATAGATTCTGCTGGAGGAACGTTACTCTAGCTGATTTGTTTTTGTTGTCGGATAGCTAGAAAAGTAGCTTAAACAAAGTTTTGCACACATAATATTACATTAAGTTCACCGAAAAGTAGGTAATATTCATTAAACCGTTAAATTGTTGTTATAGGCTTAATTTTAAGTTCAAAATAATATAATCGGTTGAAAGAGGATATTTGTTATAAATCGTTTATGGGCTAAAGTAGGCTTATAAAATTTTGTAGGATTAAGAGAATAAATAAGAAGTTTAAACAAAAACCATCATTGGGTTTCTAGGTCTTCTAGTTTGGAAACTAGAAGCTAATATCCTATTAAGTGTCTCTTAACTAGTAGTGGTGTAACTTTAAAGAAAAGAAACCATCTATTCATGTTAAGAAAATTATAATATTTAATTTAGCCGTTGCGAGATCTAGCCATCAGCATAACGATATCTACACTAGAGAACTTTGACCACATTGAGCAATTGCTTGGCAGGTCCGTACCTGCCGTTAGAACCGTTTCTAAGGTCATCCAACAAAGAACCGACATAGCAGGCACGCAGGTTATGCATGCTGAAGTGGCAATGGGCTTAATTGCCGAAGGACCGATGGCTGCTGAAGCAAACTAGTCCTAGACTGGAAACTGCGTATCGGTAAACGTAAAGTAGGACGACCGATGCTAGATAGACTGACGACCTAAAGAAGGTCGCTGGGATGAATTGAATGCAGAAGGCAGAGGACCAGATATTGTGTCGTAAATTAGGAGAGGCCCATGTCCAGCAGTCAATCAATATAGGTGGATAGATTCAAATTAAATTTGGTGCTGAGGTCCCCTATTCATGCTATGAAATACACACTGCGCCCTTCTCCTCGTGCTCTGACTTTTGAGATAGCGCTGCGGCCCCAACTCACTTATCCTCTTCTGGCGCAGTAGCTTCGAGGATTGCGCTAAGCACCCTTATTCGTGCAGTGACTTTTAGATCGCGCTGCGGCCCACAGCTCGCTCAATAGCTTCTAAGTTCACGCAAATTCATAAGCTAGATATGTGACTTCTGCCTTCACGCTGCGCTCCTTTGTTTGTGTGAGTGATTTGTGAGACTACGGTGAGTTCCCCATCGTGCTACTGATTGGACGCTCCATAGCTTGTTCACGGCTTTCAAAGTCGCGCTGTGACTCGCGCAGTAACTTTATAAGCTGCGTGCTAACAAACGTAAATATCACTTTTCAAATGCTCTTCTTCCCTGGATCGGACTAAGCTCATCTCAGCTCTCTTTTCCCTCTCCCCTCCCTCTCCTGCTGAGCTGTGACTGGTGAAATTTATGTAAAAAACAGTTCTATCTATCAAAGCTTGAGTCCTTTTCGTGTGGCGCGCCAATTGAAAATCGTAACTAAGAAAAAAAACTGGTTGCCCTTCTGGGTCAAAAGTACGCCCATGTCTATTATATCATTAAATTTGTATCATTCAAATCTGGAACGTGTAAAATGAAAAATTATCTAATTTTACATCTCTATTGGAACTTGTCTACAGTTGTCAAATATGTCAAAATAAACGAGTCAAGAGTCAAGTCAAGTCATCTTTTTTTTATTTCCAACTTGTTTGTAGACTGTTTTTTTTTTTATTCTCAAGTAGGAACTTATATAAAAACAAACAACAAGCAGCCGAAAGAAATCCACGATAAAGGTAACTTTTTTAATTAACAAATGCAATTCAACTCTTTATAATAACGACGCACATATTATAAATTAAAACTTTTCCTTTGCCAAATATTTCGCAAAGTGGTTTGCGGCTTTTTGGGTTTATAGTAATATATATTGATTTAAATCGCACGGAAGTAATTAAATATTTGCTTTTGTGCCTACTACTGTTCTTTTGTAGTAGGGATTCATTCATATCATCAATTAGTCTACAATAGCAGTAATTTACTGATTTAAAAGTTAGTGTCAAACTACTTTTGACAAGTGAGAAAATAAAAACCATTTTGTTTATAATTTAGCTTCGACATCCCGTTATATTGGATTTATTATGTGTACTAGGTTTACCGGCGGCTACGCGTGAATAGCAAGCCGTCGGTTACCGAAATTATTTTTTGGGTTCCGTAGCCAAAATGCCAAAAACGGAACCCTTATAGTTTGTCCGTCCGTATGTCACAGGCATTTTACTCAAGATATTACACCCAGACACAGAGTAAACCACATAATGCACATCACACAATGTTTTATCCCAGGTGGAGATTGAACCCACAACCTCCGAGTTAGCAGTCAGGGTCACTAACCACTAGGCCAACATGCCAGTCAAAATTAATTAAATTATATTTATAAATAATTACATATAATTTAAATTTACAACATTCATTATCATACTAGATTTCAATCATTTAGTTTATGCTTAAAAATGTTAATATCATTTATATTTTTTATATATTTGGGAAGTCTGTTGAATATTTTAGGAGCTAAAACATTTTTATCAAATAATGCTGTAGTATGGAGCAGTACATGTATTTTGTTGCACTGTCTGTGCTAGCTAAAGTTTGAAACATTTTTTTTTTTTTTAACATTAGTGGATGCGACTTCACAAAATCTCTATTTATGTTCTATTTACTTTACCATTGTTAGTGTTTAACTAACTATTCCATTAAATATACCTTGAGTTTCCTCTTAAATAAATAGTTGCATCTTGTATTATATCTTTCTTCAATTCATGGGGCAATTTATTATAAAGTTTTACTGCTTGATATTGGACTCAGTGTTTGTATATTTAAAGTAGTATTAAGTCCACTTTTTTTATTGTTTTTCTTTTGGTTTTGTTTTTAAATTCTTCGTATTCAACTTGCACTTTACCAAAAATAACATTGTTAATATATAGATAGATATCTGTTTAATGTTTAGTAGTATAATATCATTATATATTTTATCTGTTGGTGTTATGTAATCATAATGATATAAAACTTTAATTAATTTGTTTTGGTTGTATTTCGCCTAGATTGGTGATAGTGTACTTTCCCAAATCTCAATTCATATTGGTTATAATAAATCTAATACTATGTGGAATGCAGTTTCAAATTCGCTGTAGTGCTCCAAATAGTGGGAACAGTTTTGATTTTGTGTTCTATATGACTCTTCTTCCATATTAGTCTATTGTCTAGTATTAAACCTAAGTATTTATCTTCTATAGATTCTAGGATTATCTCATTATGTAAAGTAAGAGGTAAGTAGATTTGTATTTTTTATTCTTAGCAACAAAAATCGTATCACTTGTTTTTTTTTGGGTTTATGGTAAGAAGATTAGAGAGAAACCACTTGCTTAATACATGTAAGTCATCCTGTGCTTGTTGTGTTTTATCTTCTAAATTATGACCAAAGTAAAAAAGTGCAGTATCATCAGCATATAGCGTAATATCTGTTGTATTTTTTGCGCTACTTATGTTATTGTTATAAATGAGAAAAAACAATGGCCCTAAAATTGAACCTTGTGGGATTCCGCTCCCCTTTGGTATTATTGGATTACTTTAAGTATTTTTAAGCTTCACTATTTGCATACGGTTGTTTAAATATGACTTGAGAACCTGAAATACTGATCCTGCAATTTCCACATCCCTAGGTTTGTTTAATAGGGTATTGTGGCTAACTCTTTCGAATGCTTTTTTGGCATCTACAAATATACCTAATACTATCTAGTTTTAGTCAATCGCGTCCTTAATTTTAGTGACTAAATCAGTAGTTGCGGATAGTGTTGCACTTTGGGCAGAAGCTATAATGCTGCGGGAAGAAGAAACATATTTCGGTTATAAATGACCTTCTCAAAGGTTTTCGATAGTACAGGTAAGACAGACATTGGTCTATAATTACCAGGGTCAGATTTACTTCCACTTTTGTAAATCGGGGTATCTTTTACGATCTTTAGGCTGTCTGGAAAGCTACAACCTTAGCTAAGACAAATGTTAATGCAACACGGTTACTGAATAGAAGAGGTTTTATACATTTCAAATCGTTGACACTCATGCCGTCAATCCCGCTAGTCGTGTTATTATTTAAGTTGTCTTCATTAGTAGTGAATAGAACGTATTCAGATGTTGAAAATTTTGTATATGGTGCTACTTAAGGGGAAAAGAAAAAATTAAAACATTGATATGGAGACAGTGGGAACAACTTGAAAGTATACTCTATCAAACAAATAATATTTTTCCAAATCGGTCCAAGAGTCAGTAATTGCGTAACATAAAAAAAACAAAAAAAAAATATTAGGTACTCCTTTTTTTAAGTTGATTGTAAATCAAATATAATGTGGGATAGATATATATATATATATATAGATAATATGAGACAGTGAGATTTGAGGCATAGCCATGTCGGTGTGCAATTTAGAAGTGGTTCCAGGGCACAAAAAACATCACTTCATCATCCCACTTTACATCCATGCAACCATCTCAATTAATACCACTTTGAAGATGAATAAAGTTAGTGTTTGTTATAGAAAATAATATTAATGAACAGTTTACAGATATAAATACATTAATGCAGCATAAATTAGGTAGTAAATAATATCTTAGCTTATATATAATTGTCTTAGTAATATAAATGTATTACAGGTAAACATTCTGTTTGTTTGTTTGTTTATAGCTATATTTTTGATACTTTAAATGTAAAGATCATTTTGTAATACTAGTTGCATGGTTGTTCTTGAAAGATGACTGTGTATTTAATACTAGCTGACCCGCGCAACTTCGTATACGTCAATTTTCCTGTTTTCAACATTTTTCGTTGCTGAGCCTCTCCTATTGGTCGTAGCGTGATGTTATATAGCCTATAGCCATCCTCAATAAATGGGCTATCCAACAGAAAAATAATTTTTCAATTCGGACCCGTAGTTCCTGAAATTACCGCGTTCAAACAAACAAACAAACTCTTCAGCTTTATTATATTAGTATAGATTTTTGCTTCTATTTTAGGTATCTGACAGTTTTTGCTTCTATCAAAGAAATCTATTTCCTGGTCGATTTTGTAAATGCATGACTGAAACAGTCTCAGATGTACCTAATAATTGTGAATCAGATTACTTTTAATTCTTCATTTAAGTATTTTAAGATCAAGACTTTGACAATTACAATCAATTAAATCCAATAAAACTCCATTCACTAACGATTCCAATTGATAAATTGTCTGAAGCAAAGTCGTTGAATATCACTAGTAGTTAGATATATTGGGTATTTGTCTCATTGGCTTCACGGTATCTGTCTATGATTGCACTGACCTCTGATCTTTGCCGTTCATTATCTATAAGGTATAAAGAAGTCAAAATGATGTATTCGCTCAGGATCCTGCACTCGATACCGCTGTGCAACTGCAAATAAAAAAAAAAGCGAATACGTATTATTTTTTTTTTAAATACGGTCACGCACATGCTCGTAGTCAATGATATAACCGTGTATTGTATTACGTGATACGGATCGCCTGTTGTTTGTTTCGCGGCATTGTTAAGGTAATTTTTTACATAATGTTGATTTTGAAATGATGAGGGGAATATAATAGGGTTAATATCACTGAGTTTGTAGACATTTTACTCTTTGCGTGCTACCATAGTCTATGGACGTGTGAATTGTGATATATATTTTTAGAGAGAGTGCAGAATAAGCTGCCTGATCTGGCTTCCGGTTGTTTATGACCACATGATAAGGTAAGTTGGTTACAGTGGCGGGTCCAGGATTGTCGTTTGGGGGGGGGGGGGGGGGGGCTTGAACCAGATAGCGACGTTGATGCACCATTTACACTTATCGTATTGGTCAATGGTGAAAAATTTAGGGGGGGGGGTTGAAGCCCCTACCCCCGCCCCCCTTGGATCCGCCACTGATGAACTACAAGAATCTGAAGTGGTCATTGTCGTGGTATCAATTCTTGGACGATAAATAATTAGACCTATTTGAAGTCAGTCAGTTATAGCATTTAGACAGATAGGCGGGGGTCCTGCTGAGTGTTCAACTATGGATCACTTAAGGGCTTCAAGCTCCCCCCTTCCTGCCCCTCGAAATGGTTTGACGCTGGTTTTATGGTTAATGTTCAGCAACCATGCCTATGCTCGAGTAGTATCACTCAGGTGACCCTTGGCGGGGGCTAAATACATCAATCTACACTACTGTAACACTTTTTGGAAGTAATTAGATTATACAATGGACAATAGGTGTATATCTTATCAAACAAGCTTCTGTTTTTGTATATTGCAAGTTATTTTTGTACTTTGCCCCCAGGTCCGTGCTACTAATACAGAGGCATTGTTATGAATATGTAAGAAACGCTCAAGTATAATTAGTCATGTTTTAATTCAATAATATTGTATCAGATAAATGAATTATAGTTCGGGAGCTAACCACAAGATTGTTTTAAACTTATTATATATGAGTTATTTGCTATTACCGTGGTAATTCCTGTTTGTAAGGTATTTAAATAAGGTTATTGGCACAATGAAGGTAATGAGCACGGTAGCCGAAAAAAAGATTTTATAAATTTAATTTGATGTTGAATATAACATTTACCTTGTTTGAATATTTGGATATAATTCACAAAACATTAGCCAATCGACCGATTAGGGTTGTGAACAATTTTTTATATGAGTTATTTGCCATTACCGTGGTAATTCCTGATTGAATATTTGGATATAATTCACAAAACATTAGCCAATCGACCCACCGTGCCCACTAGGGTGGATCCGCGCCCGATAACAATAGGAAGATCTTTTGCTCCTTATTAGGGATTTGAATGTATTTTCTTGTAAAACCACCTGAGCTTTAGGAATCAAAATGTTATTCCAATCGAAATGTCCTTTGGTCATAAAATGTGTAGGGACTAAAATTATATTCCAGTATGGTCTTAAATAGAACTTTGTAATTTGTACACATTATACAATTTAATAGAAGGCTAGCTGTGCCCGCGACTTCGCCCGCGTGAAGTTGCAGTGCTGCTCGTTCTATAGACGTTAGCATGATGATAAAAGTAGCCTAAGTTACTACTTAATCTGACAGTGAAAGTCCCGTCAAAATCCGTCCATTCGTTTTACAAACAAACAGACATACAGACAAAAAATATGCATTTTTGATGTACCATTATACTTTCATATGAAATTGAAAACTGATATTTTGACATTACAAACAGACACTCCAATTTTATGAAAATATATATATATACTAGCTGACCCGCGCAACTTCGTCTGCGTAAATTTTCCCTTTTTTCTTTTTTCTCCCTTTTTTTTACAACATTTTTCATTGCTGCTCCGCTCCTATTGGTCGTAGCGTGATGTTATAACCTATAGCCTTCCTCGATAAATGGGCTATCCAACAATAACATATTTTTTCAATGCGGCCCAGTAGTTCCTGAGATTATCGCGTTCAAACAAACAAACAAACTCTTAGGGGGATGAAAAATAGATGTTGTCCGATTCTTCTTTCATCAAAATCGGTCAAGCCGTTTCGGAGGAGTATGGCAACGAAGACTGTGACACGAGAATTTTATATATTAGATTACGGATCTTAATCGCGTGAATAATTAAAGGTTAAATACCTTGTTTATTGCCCGACGTTTCGACCTCGACTCCAATTTTATTTATTTGTATAGATTAAGACCCGTATGACTTAATCGCGTCGGCTCTTAATCGCGTAGACATCCACAACAGGGGCGTTCGTGGAAGGAAGACGTAGAAATCTTACAGTGGCATCTGAGACTATTATCTTTCGAGACAAATACACTGCGGTCTCGCGTTGGACTCAACGACTCTAATTAATCATTTCGATACAGTTTTATTGCCATCCCTGTCTGACTTGTTTACACCTCAATATTGATACAACTTGAATGTTTACATTGTCCATATATTACTTTGATAATGATAAAGATCTTCGTCACGGCTACGTGTCTACGTGATTTTGGCAGTTTTTAATTAATGTAGCTAATTGTAGTCGTCATGAGTGTAGGCTTTATTTTATAAGTAGTATTTAAATTGTTATAGTGTTTACACGACAGCCCCAAAAAAGGAGAGTATTGTTTTCAGGGTTCGTGTATGTCTGTGAGCTTTTTTTTTTTAAAAGATAACTAACTAGTGGTATTATTCGTGCCACATTACTGGCAATCCTGTTTACCCCTCCAGCTAAAGCTAGATGGTTTGTATTGTTCACGTAGGGAGTATTAAGTGTGGTGGTATAACGTTGTATTTATTAACACTTAGTAATATTGTATGTATGTTTGTCTGGTAGGTATATATATCTATGGGTCATTGATGCCTGAAATAAATGATATTATTATTATATAATGGATAGGATTCAAACCCGCGAACTTATGATTGCGAGACCGATGCGTTAACCATTAGGTTACAACCGCTTAATTTATTTATTCCACCATAGCTTTTAAACGCCTAAACTGATTCGAATCATTTGGGTATTTTTTGTTATGAATATAAATAAATAAAAGAAATAATAAATGTTAAATGAGTTCGCGTAACCGGTTAGGTTTGATTTGACCTGATTTCTATTAATCTATACTAATATTATAAAGCTGAAGTTTGTTTGAACGCGGTAATCTCAAAAACTACTGGTCCGAATTGAAAAAATCTTTTGTTTTATTTTTTGATATAACATCACGCTACGACCAATAGGAGCCCCCTAAAAATATTTATTTTTATTATTTAGCTACCAAACTAAGCGGCTACTACAAGACACCTTTTAACCAAATTTCACCGATATTCATTGGTCTTGTTCAGGTATTCAGTCGTCGTTGAGTAAAATGCCTGTGACATACGGACGGACAAACAGACAGACGGACATGATGAAACTATAGAAGTTCCGTTTTTGCCATTTTGACTACGGAACCCTAAAAATATGAGAAGTGTTCATCGGTAGGGTACTACGTCTTGAAAAAAAAAACCCTCTGTTAGGCATCATGAACTTTGATTTACCTACCTATTTATTTTTTGTTTGCGAGATATTTCCATACAAACTTGAAGTCACTAAGTACTTATTTAAAAAATAAATATAAAGATACACACATTATTACAAAATGTTTGTAGTATGTCTTAAGATTGGTTGAATTTCAACTTGATTGTAATTAGTAGTACAATGCTTAAAAGCTTTATACGATAATAAGTGAACAATCGTCACTGTGTACGTAAATAGGTACTAAAAGGTACTATTTATTTTACGAATATCAAATATTTATATAATGAAAGCGATTAAGTACACTATCTCAATGTTATTAATGTAGGCATAGAAATAACTGCTGGTACAAAAATTGACATTGAATATGATGTTATAATACAACATAATTATTATAATCTTCCTTATATAAATATAAATCAATGTTTTTTTGTCCTCTATGCGTTTCGAAACCATTGTTCAGATTATAATAATAATATAATAATATCTTGGGACAAATCACACAACGCTATCTGATCCCAAACTAAGCAGAGCTTGTACTATGGAAACCAGACAACTGATAAACATACTTATATATTTTTAATACATATTATAGATAAATAACACCCAGACACAGAATAAACTATCGTACTAATCACACAAACTTTTATCCTAGTAGGGGATCGAACCCACGAACTCCGGCTTAGCAGTCAGGGTCACTAACCACTAGACCAACAGCCTGCGAGGATTCTGGGGAAAATAATGCGACCAAGCGGTCGCATGACAATTTGATACAATCTATTCTAATATTATAAAGCCAAAGAGTTTGTTTGTTTGTTTGAACGCGGTAATCTCAGGAACAACTGATTCGAATTGAAAAATTCTTTCACTGTTGGATAGACTATTTATCGAGGAAGGCTATAAGCTATATAACATTACGCTACGGCCAATAGGAGCGGAGCAGCAACGAATAATGTTGCCAAAACGGGGAAAATTGACGCCTACGAAGTTGCGCGGGTCAGCTAGTGTCTCATACGAGGAGCGCGGTGCGGTTATACCCTTGGCAGATCTCTGTCAAACAAAATATTAGGGTGATACTGTTATGTTATGGGCTAGCGTGAAGTTTGGCGTGAGGCCCACAACCCGCTTGTCTATTATTTTAGTCGTATAAAATCGATGTATTTTCCCTGTTTGTATTTCATTTGCCTCTTTTCCCTATTCCAGATATGGAGCTAGTATCCCTGGCTAAGGAGGTATTCCAGAACGTGGCAGAACACGCCGCGAGCTACCGCCTCGGTCAATCGGCGCTGAGACATCTCGACCGATCACTCTGGGTCGTCGAGAAGTGCGCCAGATGGGCTGTGCCTCCACCACGTAAGTCATTATATCCATTTTCCGAAGTATCAATCTTCTAATGGCGCCAAAGTACCTCGGGCAGTCATTGCAGTTAGGTAGAATCAACTTCGAGGACGAGGTGAACAGGAGAATTCGGTTGGGCAGCGTTTGGGAAGTTACGTCAAGTTTTCTCATCGTCGATCCCACTTAAGACTAAAGTCTTCAATCAGTGCGTCCTACTCGTCATGACATACGGAGTTGAAACGTGGACACTGACGGTACGGCTGGTCCACAAGTTCAAAGTCGCTTAGCGGGCTATCCTACCGGATTAGCAAGCTGAAGTGGGATGGCCATATTAGCCGAAGAACCGACAACCATTGGGGTAAACAAGTTCTTGAGTGAAGACCGCGGCTCGGCAAACGTAGTGTAGGACGCCCTCAGGCCAGGTGGAGTGATGATTTACGCAAAACGGCTGGCAGGAGCTGGATGCGAGAAGCCGAAGATAGAACAAAGTTGCGTGCAATTGGAGAGGCTTATGTCTAACAGTGGACTGCGATAGGCTGATGATGATGATGAATGGCAACTGGTTTCGATCCAATTGCCACTACTTTGTGTGGTCCATAAATTGTTGTTCGGGTTGAGTCGTGGTGTACTTTGTGTCTGTGACTTGAATGTTTGTTAAGTACTTGCAAAGTGTTTGTAAAGGCTTGTATCCTAATAGCGATAATCTTAAAAAAAAAAAACTAAATCTGACCCATTTTCCTTACCTACTTCTAGTCGATCAAGACGAGCGGCCTCAGCCAGAACTGGTGCGACCTTTGCCATGGGTGTTCTTCCTAGCTATGCTGATCACACTCAGAGTTACAAGAGAGTCTATTTCGCTTCTCAACCTTGTCATGGGAAAACCACCTCTGAGATCAGCTGATGTGGTAAGTAATTACGCCTTTAAATTAATCTAGCACTGTAACGTCACAAGTTATATAGGCACAGATGGCCAGTTCCCTACGACGAGCGAAAACAGGCTCACGCAAGCATGAAGGCATACGAACACAGACCTCGGTCGAACTAGGTCGAATCGTCAACCGAGACAGCGCACTATGAGCGCTCCGCCGTACCTATGCCCCAGGTGCCAAATGCTATATTAAAAATGTCGAAAAATAAATTGCCTTACCAAACAAAGAACCCACCCAAGAAATAAAAAAATGCCTAGGGGCTCGAGTGTAATTCAATAGTCAATGTCAATGAGAATGAAATACTGAGAATGGATCGCTCGTTTAATAATTTTTATATGACTACCAAAGGTATTGATGTCCTTTGTAAGTTGGGTAAATATTTTAAAGATTTTAACCTGTATTCTAGAACTGTTACTTTTGTCATCACGGTTTTGTTGTTAGTTTTTATACATTCAATTAAATCCAAAAAAAAATTACAAAAAGTTTAAAATGTTTTACCAAATATCCAGGTAATGTACATCCAAAGCAAACGCCGTTACCTCCGCACACTGAAGTACCAAGGCAACCGCATGATGCGAGCGCGAACAAGCACCGTCCAGCCGCGCGAGTCGTGGTCTAGCGCGCTCCACTCACTGTTCGAGTTCACCATGTGCTTCAGGCGTCAGTCGCCACATTACGGCAATAATAATACCACCAGGATCAGTAATAATGATGAAGTCTTGGTAAGTTTTTGGCCGTGAAATGTGTTTTAGTTTTGTTGTAATAGGTAGTCACTTGCTAGAACCGCATGCAATGAAAACATGGGGCCAATTGGGCAGATGATTACAATAACAATAAAGTATTTTACACAATAGGGTATTTGACTAAAGTCAAATCAGCCTCTTTTTAAGAAATGTCAAAAACGACCCGCCTCGTACAAATTTGTAGCAAATGCTAGCATATGACGTCACATTTTCTATGGTCAAATAATTTACTTTTTATGTTTCTTTTTATGATTAAAAATTAATAAAAACGTTAAATTAATAAATGAACATGATTTTTCAGAACACTTTTTGACATATTTTTACATGGTCAGTATAAAATATTTTATTTTGATAGTAGTCAAATACCCAATTTAGGAAATAGCATTTGCAAAAATGTTTTGAAAAACAATGTTTCTCCACAATTTTACAAGAATTTATAACCATTAAAACAAACATTAAAATTAAATAATTTGACCCTACGAAAGAATGACGTCATTGATTTGTTTTTCGTATAAATTAGTAAAGGGCGCATCGTTTTGACGTTTCATAAAAAGATACTGATATGACTTAACAGTCATCTACCCTATTCAAATATTGAAAGCAGTGCAGTTGCAGTTAAGTTTCCATTAAAACGGCCATTTTCGTATTCTTGTAACTTTAGGATCGATCTCAAATAGGCTTGCATCAAGTATGCGTCTCGAGAGCGCATTTTAGTACAGTGCGCAAGCGTTTAAACTTAACTAAAACTGCATCGTCGTCATAGCTCAGTTGTAGCGCTATAACTGCAGTTGTCTCAATGTAAGTTAGCCAGATTGAAGATAGGTTCACACTTTCGCACATATCATACAGATGCGACCCTAAAATTACTTACGAAAACGATTAGGTATTGTGTTTATTCGATAAAAATAAGTACCAAAATTTTAACTAAACAATAATATTTATATAAAAATATTTCGATGCATTAAATCGATTGAAAGTTCTCCTTAAATAAAATCGATTATTATTTCAAATCGAATCGGTAACATGTCACTAATTAAACATTTGACTGCCTCTGTGGCGCGGTGGGAGTGTGTCTGCCAGAGGTCGTGGGTTCGATTCCCACACGGGACACCATTTTGTGTGATCCACAAATTGGTCTGTATGTACTTGTGTCTGGGTGTACTTTGTGTCCGTGACTTGTATGTGCGTAAAGTCCCCCGCAACACATGGCTTGTACCCTACTGCGGGAGTCGTCTTTAAAAAAAAAATCTAGAACTGTCAAAAAGTGTAAAATAAACGGATGGACAGAGTATAGATGGCGCCAGTGCCAAGGAAGTAACACATTACGGGCGCAGAGCAGAGTTACATTGCATACATGTGCGACACTGGGAATCTTATTTTTTCTAAAATCTTCCATGACAACTTTTTGATAAAAGAGGTCTTATTTTCCTTGTTCCATAGAACAATTTGGGAAATAAAAGTATTACATGTCCTATAGTACAAAATGAGGAAAAATATCTTATTTTGTCCTAACTATACTATGGGAAGTACTGCAAACATATGACCCTGACACAGCCCACTCGCGTTTTTAGGATTCCGTACCCAAAGGGCAAAAATGGGACCCTATTACTAGGGTCCGTCGTGTGTCTGTCACCAGGCTACATCTCATGAACCGTGATAGCTAAACAGTTGAAATTTTCACTTCTGTTGCCGCTATAACAATAAATATTAAAAACTAGTATAAAAATACATAACCTACTCTTAGGTAGTGAAACGCAGCAAGCGAGTGCGTGAGGATGCAGCCGCCGTCGCGTCGACCAGCGAGACTACTATGGAGCGGCTCATTGAGAAGATGATGGTTGACCTCGATGCTGAGTCCGACGAGGACTCAAGCTTCACTGTAATTATAACAGTTTTTACTCGCAGCTCACGCGGAATTATCTCCACTATCTACATATACCTACTCAAAATTTGCATGTATTATAATCTATACTAATATTATAAAGCGGAAAAGTTTGTTTGTTTGTTTAAACGCGCTAATCTCAGGAACTCCTGGTCCGATTTGAAAAATTCTTTTTTTGTTGGATAGCCCATTTATCGAGGAAGGCTATAGGCTATATAAACGCGCTACGACTAATAGGAGCGGAGTAGCGACGTGAAATGTTGCAAAAACGGGGAAAATTTACGCATACGAAGTTGCGCGAGACAGCTAGTATAATATATATGTATAATAGCTGTCCCGCGCAACTTCGTCGGCGTAAATTGTCCCGTTTTTACAACTTTTCACGTTGCTGCTCCGCTCCTATTGGTCGTAGCGTGATGTTATATATTTTGTAGCCTTCCTTGATAAATGGGCTATCCAACAGTGAAAGAATTTTTCAATTCGGTTCAATAGTTTCTGAGATTACCGCGTTCAAACAAACAAACAAACTCTTCAGCTTTGTAATATTAGTATAGATTTGAAAGACATTATCTTAACTAAATTTGACGTTTTCGAACAACCAGTAGCTTGGATTTACGAAATAAAAATATTTGGATATTGATAAACTTTCAAGATTTCTACCCATTATAATATTATATATACTACGGGTCTTAATCGAGTAAATAATGTAAGGTAAAATACCTTGTTTATTGGCCGAAGTTACGACCGTATTGCAAAACGGGGCATAATTTTTCAATTCGAACCAGTAGATCCTGAGATTATCGTGTTCAAAAAAATAAACAAACTCTTCAATATAATATAATATTAGTATAGATTTTCGAAAATTAGGTATTTGAATGTCAAATCAATCAATAACAATAAATTATTTTACACTTACCAAGTAATAATATGCCTTTAAATGGTCTTAAAAATATATATTCGTGCATAATTAACTATGTTTTAGTATTTATAATCATCAAAATAAATACTAAAAGTAAATGATTTGAAACCAGAGCATAATGACGTCACAATGTTAAATTGCATACAAATCTTTAAAGAACGAATCGTTTTGACATTTTATAAAAAAGATACTAATTTGACTTGACATTCAAATACCCAATTGAAGTGACATGACAACACTACAATTTGGTTTTTTTAGTAAACATTTCATATCGTGCGCGGCCATGGTATAATTTAGGTACAGGTGGCTGTGTATGAGTAGTCCCAAGATATTTATTGTGCCATACCTCCCCAAATCACCACTTCATTATTATTACAGCTAACCAACGTAACTAGTCCAAAAAGCGATCGTTCAGACTTTGGATTAGACTCAGATCAAGATCTATTCCACAACAACGTATCAACCATTGAAAACGAAGCGAATTCTACTGAGCAATACGCTGACGTCACAGCAATGAACAGTTCTACGCCAGACAGGGACAGCAAGCCCTCTAATGAGATGTATCCTACACCGCCAGAAGAAAGTACTACGATTGAAGAAAATTCTAAAGAAGAATGTAAAAGGACACATGATACAACGCCGTCTAAAATACCAAGGACACCAAATAATGAACAGAAAATCGGTACGTATCTATGTAGTACTTCTCATGAGGTTTTACATTTGGTACTGCCACCTGCCGCCTATTCTTTCTTTATTTTGTTTTTTTTTTCTAACTGTTCATAATTTTATTATTAACTGCCTCTGTGGCGCGGTGGGAGTGTGTCCGACTGCTACGCAAGAGGTCGTGGGTTCGATTCCCACCCAGGATAAAACTTTGTGTGATGAGCACGATGGTTTATTCTGTGTCTGATTATTATTATTTACATACAGTTGGATGAACGTAACTCGGTCGGATTGGAGTTGGCGACAAGTGGTTGCGCAGATGCATTTTTTAGTAGTAAATGGTGACAGGAAGCAGGGGGGCGGGAGCTGTAACTAAACCAGAAGAATTAGAGATACGATTACGCATTACATTGTCATAATATTTATTTATATTTATATTAGGTTCAATACCTGCCCTACTTATCTAACAGATTTTAAGTCGATTTAATTTTTGTTTGCAGCAAATGGAAGAACAGCGAAGAGTCTACCTAGCAAAAAGAAAGGTACCTATTCAATTTTTTTTTTAAATGTCACCCCTTCATGTCTCGAAGAAAAGGTTAAGCGACAGTTCTGCACACAGAGGACGCACCTCTGTTTACGTATGCACTTCTGCACTGTAATACATCCTGTTTAGTTAGCTAATATCTGATGATATTGGCCGTCATAATATTCAAAATGCACCTGTATTGTTTTTATGTTTTTGTTGTCCAAAATAAAGTTTCTATGTTAAAATTATAGTCATTTTATCGATTATAAATATTTACTAAATGTGACAGGGTCGGCTCAAACGGAAAACGAACGGCGATGCTCAGAAACGTCAGGCAAAAAGTCGTCGGGTAACAACACAATGTAACAAATCACAAAGGTAACTGTAGTGTTGATATCTATAATTGCAGTTAAACATTATCGATACAAAAATCACTCGATATTATCGATATAAAAATCATTCCATACTACCCATCCAAAAAACACTCGAAACTATCGATACAAAAAACACTTGATACTGTGGATGTAAAAAACCTCGATACTATCCATATAAAAATCACTCGACACTATCGATACAAAAATGACTCGATACTGTCCATTCATAAAACACTCGATACTATCGATACAAAAATCACTCGATACTATGGATATAAAAACACACAATACTATCCATATAAAAAAACACTCGATGCATTCGATACAAAAATGACTCTATACTGTCGATACAAAAGTCACTCAATACTATCGATACGACATTCATTCGATACTATCCACACATAAAACAATCGATACTATTGATACAAAACTCACCCGATTCTATCGATACAAAACTCACTCGATACTATCGATACTAAATTCACTCGATACTACCGAAACAAAATTCACTCGATACTATCGAACCTATTGCTCGACATCAATAGTAATTACGGTATAATACTCTATACTGAAGCAACACTTTCTTGTTACATAAACTTAATGTTCGCGATAAGACAGAGAATTCCATCTCATTACTGATTAGATTGCATTGTTTTATCGATAACATAACTTGAAGCGTTTATGTCTATTGACTTATTTAGTACTATTTCTTAGTGAACAAAACAAACGCTTATTTATCAGACGAAAAGAAAATGCCTAATGTAGGGATGATAAAACTTTTTTAATCCCTGTGTCATTATTTTAAAGAAAAGTTATGCCAAATGCTAACCCTATTTTTAACGTATTTAGGTAACTCAATAAGTTTTGAGACAAGAAAAAAGGGTTTACTTGTCGTGATGCAGCACAATTTCTTGAGGTCCAGTTTTTTGTCTCCTCTCTCGCAAAGCTTGGAAAACTTTCGGCAATGCTACTGTTATACAATTGCCAGTTAACAGATCTATGATTTTCCAACATTGTTGTCGACATATTCCCGCTACGAGATTAAAAAAATAAACATAAAAATAAAATAAAACCCGCCTGCAAAAAAACGAAAACAAGGTTTAAAATCATAAAATATCTTAGCACGCAAATGTTCGCGGTTCTACAGTTGCAAAGAAACACGCGGAGAACATCGTAATATTTTTTTAAACCAGCAACTTGGCTACTTGCGTTCTATTTTTAAAAAAAATTGCTTTTTAAAAATATATAATACGCTCGTAATTTAAAAATGAAACGCATCTGGCGTTTCATTTTTAAATTACGAGCGTCTCAAAACTTATTGAGTGACCTACGTATAGTTGAAATTGGTGGCTGACTACATATTATGTAGCCGGCCATTAGTCGGAAAAAATTTCCGACTAGTCAGCCTAAAATTTTTTTTTTTTTTTTTTTTTAAATCTCCCGTTGCATGATATACTTACGAGAATGAGAGTGATCAAGCTTTAGAAATGTTAGCGTTAGAACTTACTTTCTTAGCATGATTAACATTTTACCAAAAAAAAAAGCCTATGGAAAGTTAATAGGCTTGGCCAACAATTTTTCCCTTTTTGCAATTGACTTGTCGTCCAGGGGGTCAATTCACGTATTTAAAGCGGTGCAGTTGCAGTTCAGTTGCAGTTAAGTTTCGATTAAAACGGCCATTTATGTATTCTTGTAACTTTGGGATCGATCTCAAATACGCTTGCGTCAAGTATGCGTTTCGAGAGCGCAATAATGACATTCTAGTACGGTGCGCAAGCGTTTTTAAGATCGATCCCGAACTTACAAGAATACGAAAATGGCCGTTTTAATCAAAATTTAACTGCAACTGCACTGCTTTAAATACGTGAATTGAGCCGCTGGAGTTGCTACACTTAACCGGGCCGGCATCATTCGGCACAGGCCGGGCGGTAAAACCGAATGTATGTAGATTAATGTTCTGGAAAAAAGTTAGGTTTTGCCGAACACGTACACGTCGGCCCGGCGACTGCGTGCCGGCATCATTTGGCACAGCCGGTCGGTAAAACCGAATATGTGTTGGTTAATGTGCCGGCCCGAATGCACTACCCGATCGGCACTTGTAATACTGTATTATTGTAATATTGCCTGGCAATAGAGGATTTTTTTCTTGCACTAAATGGCAGTATTTATTATTTATATTAGATAGGTCCAGCATGACGTACTGAATGTAAATGCACAAAATAAGTACTTACAAATTAAGAGGGAGGAAGTGCCTCCATTTTTCGAAAAACCTTCGCAACTGAGCACTTGAGGCCAATTATGACCTTCATTGTAGATAGTTTAATTTCTTATCTTTTTTGTGAAATAAAATAACAAAAACAGATTTAGAATAACAAAGAAATTTAATTATCTACCAAAAAGGTCATTACCATTTTTAGCCTCAAGTGCACGGTTACGGAGATAGGCCAAAACGGTTTTTCGCAAAATGGAGGCACTTCCGGCCCCCCTAATTTGTAATTATTTTGTGCATTTACATTCAGTATGGTATACTGAACCTTGTTAAACATGTTTTTTCTTGTGCATAATGGACAAGAATAAATCCTCTATTGCCTGTAGGTACTATTGTTAATGAAGCCGAATCGTGTAGTAGTTGCTTTGGGTCGGCCCTTTCGGTTCGGCAAATACTGCCGAAAAAGCCGACCCGCTTATGTGTTCAATAAATATTAATTATTACAAATATATTTTCAGTAAAACCCGCACAATTGAGTCACAGAATGCTGCAGCGCAGTTCATTATAAGTTATAAACTAGTTCATGTTAATTTTAATTTATAATTAAAGTCCATAATGTATAAGAAACTATCCCATAATCTCTGTAGTATAAGAATATTCCGACACAGTTACAATTTAAACACAATATGATTTCAATGGTTTCCCTCTTATTCCTTATATACTACGATTTGTCTAAATAATTAATTCAAAATTATTTTTGGAAGTAATACAGGTTCTAAGTAGCCTTCGGAAATTGTAAAATAAATAATTCTTTAATTTATTTCATAATATATCATAGGGTCAACAATGGCGATCATTTTCTGATAAACGTGCCAAATTTGAATTTGAGTGTATACAACTGCTGCGCAAGAGGTCGTGGTTAACAAAATGTTGTTGTGAATTGAATGTTTGCAAAGTCCCTAGCGACGTAGGGTTGGTTCCCTGCTGCGTTAGTTATCTTTAAAAAAAAAAAACCATAACAAAAGGAGAATGAGGTTAAAATGTGGCGGACTGATATTAACGGCACAGTTCCCCTTCGTTGCTTACAAGTTATAGGGTAACTTGTAGGCCGGCACAATCGGCACAAATTATATTGCCACGTTGCATAGATTCGCCTAGTACATGCACCCAATTAAATAATTCTCAGATAATCCGTGTGCGTACATCAAGAACGTTTTCTATGTAGATTGTTGTCTGTACTCTCCAGGGTGACTACCTCATTTTGTTTTTTTTTTTTCAAACATTCATAATTTTATAAAATTTTTAGCCAAACCTCATTTTGTTTTTTTGGCCACCTAACCTCATTTTGTTTTTTTTTTTTCAAACATTCATAATTTTATAAAATTTTTAGTATGTTTTAATTTGACGTTTTCAAATAATCATTAACCTGATTTTACGAAATAAAGATATTTGACTTTGACTTTGACTTTGACTTTCAATATAATAAAATTTCAGTTAGATAGACCATAAAATCGAGTTGATGTTTTAATTAGCAATATTTCGATGTATATCGAAACGTTTTGAAGTATAGTACCTAGGTATAGGTGTACTAGAATCTCATGAAACGAAATTTAAAAAAAACTTAGTTTTTTTTATGGCAATGTTAACTAACAGTGGCTCCTACTGCGATTATGACCTTTGATACTTTTTCGTAAAACATGTATTCTTAAATTTACAAATTAAAAATGCGACAGTCTGTCGAGTTGATTTCTAACCGACAAAAGTGTATAGGAACGGGAAGAAGAAGAAAGTTTGAAACTTTGTTGTGTTTAAACTTTTATTATTAAATTCAAAAGCAAACATTCACGCGGCCGGAGCTGCGAAATATTTATTTTGTTCAACCCGTGATGATAGGTACTTAGTTCTATTGAAGCAGAAATTGACAATATATCATTATAAAAAAATAAACTAATTCAATGAAAAAAATAAACGATTAAGACTTGTTCGTCCTAGTAGATTTTGGACCTACTTACCTTAACCCTGTGTTACCATATCTAAATTATTATTTCCTCATTTTTCATCAGTTTCTGGTACACCTATAATCAATTTGTCGACTGATCCCAAAGTCAACCTGTATATTCTGTGTTGTGACCGAGACCTGGGGGTGAAGTAAAATGCGATTTCCATGAATTGAAAGAAATTTCACATCAATCTTTCTTTTAAATTGAAATCATACTGTGTATAATAAACCTGTGTGCTAATTTAAGACAACTATTGTTTGTTAAAACTCAAAATTAGCTTATAATTAAAAGTTCCTTTGTCATACATGTTAATTTATTGTTAGTTATTACTTTTACAGTTAATACTGGTCACTAATTGTAAAAAGGAGACGACACTTTCAAATGGCTCTCCGTCTTTTCTAAGAAATGGCTCGTAAGTTAAACTTTGACCGCATGTTTTTTTAGTTATCTAGAATTTAAGTAAAACGGTTTTTATTCTACTAAACTGGCAAGTTTACCTTGCTTTTGAATTTCGAATATTATTGTTTTATTTTAAATTTAAAAGGAGGCCAATAATAAAAATTAGGTGGGGATCCCTAGAACAAATTTTAAAACGATACATATCAAGTTGGAATTGTCATGTACCTTTGTTTTGACCAGACGCCCAACTTTATGTATACGACAACTTTATATAGTGGTACGTTAGTAAAAAAAAACAGGTACAAGTAAAAGTTGTAATAATAAAATGACTTTCATTACGCAACGATGTTGGCTTTAACATGTGCTAAGTGCCGTGTAGCTTGTAGTAAAAGCCATAATCGTTGCATCACAAAAAACATTTTTTTTTTGTACATATGTATCATTTTAAAATTTGTTCTAGGGATCCCCACCTAAATGTATGTAGGTAATCATAATGAAATTAATTATTAATAATTATATATTTTCTATTTTTAGTGTCATTAATGTTTGTCTTATAATACTCATTTTTGAAATTTATTTTTGGCTATATTATTGTTTTAATTGATAGTCACATTGTATGTGCCTTGCTAAGTGCAATTATTACTAGATTTTAAAAATAAATTATCAGTAAAATTATTAATTACATATTTCATATCTCCAAAGATTTGGCTGTGTACAGATCGAATAATATAAAAAGACTGATAAAAGTTTAACAACTAATATTATTACGAAATAGTTTCCTAAATTATATACTTATATATTTTGTATTTTTTTATAATGTTTGATGAGATTTAAATTATTAAAAATAATGTTACAAAAATATATCTTTAACTATATTTTAAATGGTTTTATTTATTTCCTTACATCTAAACTTAAGGTAGGACGACCAGATGTACAGACGGTCTAACCGTTTGAACAGGACTGGATGCAGAAGACTGATAACAGGATGTCGAGACGTACAGTAGGTCGAGGACTAACTGTAAACAGGACTGATTAAAGCTGCTCATAGAGACGATTACCTACATCTATTTATCTAAGGTACTATCAAAAAATTGCAAATTAACGTCAGGTAAATAAAAGATTCGTACCTTTAAATAATTCACGCGATTAAATCCTGAAATATATCTAATATGTATAAATATCGCGAAAGAGTCGACCCGTGACCACGATCGGTGCAATTCGATCGAAACGTCGGGTAAATAAAAGTTTCGTACCTTACATAATTCACGCTATTAAGTCCCGATATATAATATTAGCTGTGTCTGTATAATGAAGATACTAAAAAAAACCCATCTGGGTAGACTAATTGAATAGGGTTTGTTTTTATGTCTGTTTGCTTGTTTCTTGTGTTGACGCAAAACTCGGTGAAAAAAATTTGATATTATCATCTTCTCTGTCGTTTCGGTTGGCAGAGCGGTTGTGGAGAGACGTCCAAACAGCTTTTCTCACGATGTCCAGCGGAGTGGGTCCGACTGCTACGCTAGAGGTCGTGGGTTCGATCCCCACCCAGGATAAAACTTTGTGTGATGAGCACGATGGTTTATTCTGTGTCTGGGTGTTATTTATCTATAATATGTATGTATTTAGAAATATATAAGTATATTTATCAGTTGTCTGGTTGTGTGAGTTGTCCCAAGATATTATTATTATTATCTTTCCCTGTTGGTAGAATCTGATGTAGGCAAAAAGTCCTATTGCGGATTTGATTTGGTCAGTTCAGCGCATAGATGCCCTGCTACGTGATCTGGTTACTTCAACTATTCCCTGTGTGACCAGCCGCTTAATGGAGTGAAGTCGTTATGCCGCTAAGACATGATCAAATTGATTGCAATTGTACCACGGCCGATAAACACTACGTGATTCTGAGCTCCTGGAGTATGGACACGTTGGTAAGGAAATCAGTCCACGATATCCCAAACATCTTCCTCCAGCACCACATTTCTAGAGCGCCTATCCACATCTCAGTCGCGTATAGAAAAGTGGGGAATACTAGAGTTCGCACCAGACCTGTCTAACTTTGGTGGCTTTGGTAATGTTGCGATTCCACCATAGGTACTTTCTTTAACTTCTCCATCACAGTTCTGGTTATGGCTATCGTTTACTTCATGTACGCAGACGCCGTTGTTTGATATTAAGGACGTCCTAGTCGATGATTCTTACATACAAACATTTTTTGAGAATGATAACAATTTAAATAACAATTTGGGTGAAATTCCCATGTTTTAAGGCTGATAACATTCAAAATATTAATTTATTTTCAATTACGGCTGCCTACAGATCTATCATAAGATAAAACTAATTGATATTAATTTTAAGCTTTGACTTACGGCCTTAAACAGAGGAGTAATCACTTATGCACATTTGTAAGGTAGAATCATTGACTAGGGCGCCCTTAAAGCCCCAAGGTACATACACCTAGGTCTGGAACACGTCGCAGTTCGTTATCTGAGTAACTTGGGCGAATTGTCGTAATCTTGGTCTTAGATCGATTTATCTTTAAACCAAACGTAAGACTTACACGGTCCATTTTAAAAAATAATTCCTCTATAAGATCAACATTAGGTACTCGCAAATAAGGTGGTGTCATCTGCGTATCGATAGTTCGCAATTTTGTATTCACCAACCGCAATACCATCTGTTCATACTTGAGAAAGTGATTCGCATTACAAGCTCGGCGTAGACGTTAAACAGAAGAGGTGATATGCATCCCTGTCGTACGCCCGCAACGGGGTGGAAACTGTTTGAGAAGGTCATCTCTCCGCCTCTTTGTAGAGTTCCTTGAGCGATAGTTCCTACGAGATGTTGTTATAAGTAATATTCTAACATAAATAGGTGATATGGTTTCTAAGTTTCATCAAATACCTTCAGTGTAACAATAGATAGAACTCAATCCGAATGATCGCAATAACCGGCATCCACTCAGGCTGAGTCGCGGCCATAAGCTAATTATTTTTCGAGAGGATGAAGGATTATTCCATGTGTAAAATGGGGGTGCTTAACTCTAAAAATAAAACTGTAGGGGGTGGTAGAAGGGTTTTGACGTCCCTCTCCTATGGGTAGAGGTACGCCAATGTAGAGCATCGGCTACTGCTACACTATAAATACGGGTGTGGGTTAACGTATTGATCTATTTATAATTATTAAAACAAACGGTTGGGAAACTATTGACGTTACGTGACGGGTTACATAAAATAATGACGTATGTCGTCATAAGATAGTATTTCTAATAAGTACTTTCAAACTTGTACAGAGCATATCGCCAAGTACAAGTACTTATCGCTTTGACAACATTTGAATAGGTACCTTAAATATAGGAACGCAATTCGTCACGGAAATAAACTGTTCACGTTTAAAAGTATTGTAAAAACGATTTATTGTAAGAGTGAAGAAACCCTCCCATTTTTACATCTGTAATACCCCTCCCCCACAAAAAAATATACCCTCCTGAAATAAGGAAGTTGACTGTCAAGGCAAATCAGTCTCTTTTTATGAAATGTCAAAACGACAAGCTCTATAGAAATGTTTATGGAATAACAACCTGTGACGTCATAAGTTATTATCGTCAAACTATTACTTTTAGTATTTGTTTTCATGCTTTTAAATTCAAAAACATGTTAAATTGTTAAAGAACACCTATTTTTAGAGCATTTTAAGATCTACTATTACCTGATTAGTATAAAATAATTTACTTTTATTGTAATTAACTATCCAATTATAAAAAGGTAGGGTACACACACAGTATACATTTGGCCGACTATTGTGTCTATTGTGTTCGACTGCTACGAAACAGGTCGTGGGTTCGATTCCCACACGTGACATCACTTTGTGTGATCCACAAAGTGTTGTTCCGAGTCTGGGTGTACTTTGTGTCCGTGACTTGTATGTTTGTAAAGTCCCCCGCGACACAGAGCTTGTACACTACTGCGAGAGTCATCTTTATAAAAAAAAAATTGTACCACGTAACCCCCTCTGAAATTACGAAAATACACCCCGAAAAATAATACTGGGGTCCGCCCATACCTACCTATTTATTCCTCAATGTCTTTCCGTATTCCTTTGTGCACATTGTATGTAATAATAATAATTATCAGACCACTTTCTCCTCTATTACTCAAAGGTTTGCTGATAGAGAACTCTATTGAGAGAACTCTATCTTACCTGCATATACAGTTTATAAACAGAGAAACATTGTAAACATTGGCAATTTGAAAAGAGTGGCCACGAGTTTTTATTGCCTGTTCTTTTCTCGGGCTTTACCTATTGTTTGCGAACAGGCATTACCAGTAAATGTAGAATCGACTTTTCACAAGTGTAGTATGTTGCTGCCTAAGTGAATAAATGATTTTTATTATTATTATTATTATTATTGAGTCAAGGTCATCTTTGTACATGTTTCTATTGTTTATTTTTGTTATTCTGTACATTTTCATTTCTAGTTAATAACATAATATGAATATATTGACAGTCTGTCGCTTATATTGTAAGATCAAGAAACTGTATAGTTTAGTTTATTATTTTTGTTAGAACACTTGTAAGGGACAGTGTCAAGTTACTAAGGATTGGTAACAATTTAGTGCCGTGGCGGGTAACAATGCCTTGGAAATGAGTTCGTAACCATTGGTTATGGCAAATCTGTAACAATATAGATTGAGATGCTAAAAACAAATTTTATTAAGTACTATACATAATAAATATATTTTTTTTATCTGTAAAAGACGACGACTAGCAGTAGGATACAAGCCCTGTGTCGCGGGGAACTTTACAAACATACAAGTCACGAACACAAATTACACCCAAACCCGGAACAACAATTTGTGGATCACACAAAGTGATGTCCCGTGTGGGAATCGAACCAACTACCTCTTGCGTAGCAGTCGGACACACTCCCACCGGATTATTGTAGATTTTATTTTTTTGATTTAAATAAAGTTTGTATGTTATTAAGTAGAACAGACTCGTACCCACCTGTATTATAACGGGGATAGCGCCATCGCATAATTATAAAAACCTTCGCAATTAGTACAATTTTAAACCTTATTATATAAGATTGCAGTAAGTCATCAAATAAACCTATTTATGTACAAAATATCTTATCTTTTTATGATGATAACGGAAAATAATTGCATAATAACTTGTTTAGTCAAGATAGCCTTGTTTTTTCAGACATAGCATTGCATTTAGTATCAATATTGCAAGCGCTCTCAACAAAAAACGTTTGTAAAATTGTTATTTAGCAACAGACCTTGTACCTACATGATAGCGCGTTATTTAATTTATATCTGGTAACTAGTTGAACTCGGCCACGCTTCGCTATGGCTTTTTTTTGGCCAGAACCCTCATGGGTGCCTCCAGAACACCCTCCAAAAGTTCCATTACAATCTGATCAATTGTTTCGAAAGGCATAAAGGGCATACAGACAAACGTTCATTTTTTTATATGAATAGAAGATTGTCTTTTCAAAGACATTCTGTAGCGTTCATTCAGTGTGATTACCATCTGAACAAAAAAGCATTAATACTATTTATTTTAAGCAATTTTATGTAAATTAAAGTCTTAAATAACGTAAAATTTCAATAAAAATCTTTGAACCTATCGAAAAGATCCAAAAAGCACTGTTTCCGCCCGGGATCGAACCGGGGACCTTGTGCGTGTGAAGCACACGTGATAACCGCTACACTACGGAAACTTACGAATCAAAGTCAAAATTGGTGTACTATTGCAAATTGAACTGAATCAATAAATAAAAAGTAAAAATTTGACATGAATTGATTATAACCAAGCAATTTGTTGGCCGTTTTAAACCCCGGCAACAAAACTAGACGATTGTTGCTTCTGACCAAAATAATAAAAAATAATTCTTATACATAACAGTGAGCGAACGAAGTCAGCCTCCCAGTCTCGCGGCTACTTCGCCCGCGGTTGGTCGCGGACGCGCGTCACCTTACCACGCTATTGTCGGTGTTTAGTTGTGAATATAATTGACTGTAAAATCGTGAAATACATAAAAAAATAACACCATGGATCCCGAAGCGTTCCTGGACCTGGCCAACCAGGTCATTAAACTGAAAATGTACCCGTATTTTGATATAGCACATTCTCTATTATGCGCTCTTGCAGTCAGAGATGATTTAGGAGCTGGTAAGTGGTATTCGATTTATTTTTAAAATAAAACGCGCCAAAACAATGCCTTTTAATCGTACTTCCGCATCCTATGCGACATTTATTGTCAAGAACTATATTTTTTTTGGAACGATCTAAAATAAAATACACCTAAACGTGTTTAAAAATAGATTGTTCTCGCAGCAGCATCAAGCTGAATTGCTCTAATAACGGCTAATGTTGACTGAACAAATTCTACCTATTAATATTTTATTATTTAACGTGTTTATGCCCGAGTAATGGTGTTCTTATAATCTACAATAATTACATAGATATATGATAGAGTTAAAAGCGGTACAAAGTCGCGTGCATTATCGCACTCCCTAATCTCTGACGTGGATAACACCTGTTTGAAATTTACGTTCAAAATTAGCATTTTGTTGTGAATTTGTTCAATAAAATACAGGACATGAGGTTAGGTTTCTGATAAGCCCTTTCAGATCAGACAGTCCTATATTGAACCTACGTACGTTGAATTTCTACTAATCTAAAATAGATGGCGCTGATATAAATTTAAATAAATTTATTTAACAATTTCACAAAAAATCAAAAGCAAAGCTTTTTTAATGCATACATTTTCTTGATGATTCGATTAAAAATAAAATCCTCCTGGGCTCGTCCGGGATTTGAACCCGGGACCTCTCGCACCCGAAGCGAGAATCATACCCCTAGACCAACGAGCCACATTATGAAGGGTCGAAATTACAGTTCGTTTATCAAAGCATTCTACGTCATCACTCAATGTTTTCCATGTCGATTTTCACACTTTTACTTGAAGTCAAAATATTGTTACGATTTTATTTCAAACGAATAATCATTTTTAAAACATTTTATAATAAGGTAGTAATATGTATTACTCCCATATTATAAAATATGTATTACCTACAACTGTACCTTACATAGACATTTACCTACACATTTTTTGGTCGTTTTTTACTCTATAAGTATCTACTTTACAATCTTCCCTATAGGCATTAACTCTAACAGTAAAATTTCTTAGAAGTACAATTTACAGCGGGTCTCAATAATCTATCTATCGATGGATTTGGCTACTAGATATTTATTTAAATATTTGACTTAGGCTCTATATAAAATATGTCTAAATTCTACCTCTAGTAGCCAAATCCATTGATAGTTAGATTATAGAGACCGGCCGTTTTTCTAGCTATAGTAGCTTGGCTCCCTACAAGTTAATAAAACCATAGACTTAGGTATCTTGTTTTAGGTTAGGCTAAGTCTATGAATAAAACAATAGGTAGGTGTATAAAATATTGTCCAACAAACACGTTTCTGAACCAAACTTGACTTTCCGTAGTATTATTATACACTTTGTCTATGACTAAATTTCATTAAAAATCTCATTAAAAATAACCATTATATACCATTATCATTACCAAGGCAACTTACTAACTTATTATCAAACTCATTCAGATTTATAAATCGACTATATTCCTTCTACCTATTATTCGATCTATAGAAGGATTTTGTATATAATTGTTTTAATTAAAAAGTAGGTAAGTACTTTTATCGCATGTGCCGAATGCTTGTCTTGACTGGATTAAATTAAAACGCCGGGAAGACACGTTTTCTGGCATACTGCCAATGAAAACCATAGAGACTCAACGTTTTGTGATCTTTGTATATCATTATTTCGGCGGGAAACAAACATAGAGTTATTATAGATAGAGTAGTGGGAGACGTATGATTGCGTGGTACATAATGGAAATATTCTTACGAATAGAAAGAGAGAGTACCGCTGTTCCCTATCTATCTCTATTTTGCCGCATGTTTAAGCATGGGAAAAAAATGTCAAACAATCTGTTAATCAGAACAAGCTGTTGTTTTCTGCACTTATTGTGAAAGCGTACATAAAATGAAGTAGGTCCTGTAGGTCACTGACTGACTGACACTTGACTCCATACTATATTATAGAGGTCAGTGAGATAGGTATATTTTCCTATCTCTTGCTGGTCAAAAGACAACTAGCTGGCTGTGCCCCACTCTATCTATAGTAAGTTTATGGAAATAAAATGCTATTTTTTTTTAAAGCTTACGGGCAATGATAAACACGTCAAGCGTGGATCCAAGCGGGGGCAACAGGGGCAACTGCACCTTGCCCCCTCCAACCCAGACTCATGAATTATCAAGTGTTTGCTATACATTTTACTCACAATTAGCTGGTGTTAGTTCAAAGTTACCCCACCCCCTCAGAACATGGTCGCCTGGATCCGCGTCTAAACAGTGTAGAGTTAGATAGACGCCGCTACCACCACCGTGTTCGAAAAAGCATGGCTACTAGGGCTGTATCTCAATGTTGTGAGGCAATTGCTCATACCAGTCTCTATGTGTAGAGTGTAAAGTCAAATTGTAAAAATAAATGAATAAATTTCTTGGGACAATTCAAACACGGTCACCTGATGTCAAACTAAGCAGAGCTTGTACTATGGCAATCATAACTGATAAACATACTCATATATTTCAAAATACATACATATTACAGATAAATTACACCCAGACACAGAATAAATTATCGCGCTCATCACACAAACTTTTATCCTGGGTAGAGATCGAATCCATCACCTCTGGCTTAGCAGTCAGGGTCACTAACCACTAGAAGAACAGGCCAGTCGGCTAAAAAATATGTGTGATGTGTTTGGTTATCTATGGTATGTGTAAGATCCCCACATACCATAAATAACCGAAACTCATGGTTTATTTGACGCAGGTGCCCAGACGTTCTCCCGCAAGCACCCGCTGTCATGTTGGCTGTCCACTATGCTGGTGATCTTCGCGGGCGGCATGGTGGTCAACGGGCTGCTCGGGGAGCCGATGCTAGCGCCACTCAAGAACACCCCACAACTCGTTATTGGTACTGTTTGTTGGTGAGTACCTTAGTAGGGAGCAAGTCTTTCCACTGCTCCTTTGTCCATGATTTAATAAGTGTAAATAGCTCTATGACTTTTCTTTATAATCTCCATTGGTCTATAGTCCCAACTGACCTGGGTCTTCAGTCATCATTATCTACTGGTTAGACCGAACCCACTGACGTAGAGAACAGGACTGCGCCATCCCTTTCAATTCTGTAGTAAATTTTGACTTCAAAAAAGAGAGAAAAATCTCGTGCGGCCCTTTGACAAAGTATCGTTGTCTCTTTCTAGAGAGTGGTCAATTTTGTGAGGTTATGACGCAGTCCTGGAGGTCTACTCTATTTCAATGAAAACGAAGTTTCGATCAAAAATGAGGTGTTGATATACAGAGCCAGCAACATCAATTTAATCCACTCGTTCCAGAAAATTGTCCATGGGTTCGAACTTGTTGGGTGTGTATAAAAATTATTAAGAACAGTCCCCGTAAACTTTAGAAATTTAAGAAAACGAAAATTCATGAATTTCGTTATAAAGAAAGAAAGTACTGTTCTCTACGTCTATGGCCGAACCGCATCACCGCAAATGGACGCTTATATAGTACAGAACACTGCTGTCACTTAGTTTTAAATCGCCTTCGCTCATACTAACACTGTCACTTTAATTTGAAAAGTGAAAGCACGACTCTATGGCTGAGATCTGTAGTTAAACATAACAAAAAGCTTGACAAAGCACGTGCTGACCGTTGACTTCTTTTAAAAGCTTCTAAAATTATGCTAAACTTGCGCTATGAGGGGCCATTGGCATTGGGTTCCAGTTGAAAACCAGCGCCAGGTCCTGCCAACTTGGCATAATGCTGAACTGGACACCCATTTGTTGCAACCGCGAGGCACAACAAACATTTTATTTTATTTTTTTATTTTAATTATAAATAATTCATAATTTTAAGTATATATAAATGGTAATCATTCATTTTTTTTATACTTGATTATATTTTATTATTATTATTATTATTTTAAATTATTCTAATTGTATTTTTATTCTGATTGTATTTTATTCTAATTGTATTTTTATTATAATTGTATTTTTAATATTAATCTGTAAAGTTGTGACGCATGGTGCAACAAATAAATGCTTCTTTTCTTTTCTTTTCTTTCTTTCCATTGATTAATTACGAAAGGATGATTTTGGAGATTTTTGACCCCTCTACCCCCATGTCCAGGTACATAAGATTTCTCTCTTTTTTTACGTAAAATTATTTCGGTTTTCATATGCGGAAATAATGCACTTTTAATTAGGTATTATTTACCTATAGCCTACATAGCTTTTTAAAATTGGTTTACATTTGTTCATTATAACAAATTCAAAACTTTTGATTTAAACAAAGAACAAAAAAATGAAAAAATAAATAAAATAGGTAGGTAAGTATACAATATAGAATGAAAAAAAAACATTTGGAATTAAATAAATAAATAATAAAAATCATTTATTCACTTAGGAAGCAAAATACTACACTTGTGAAAAGTCGATTCTACATTTACTGGTAATGCCTGTTCGCAAACAATAGGTAAAGCCCGAGAAAAGAACAGGCAATAAAAACTCGTGGCCACTCTTTTCAAATTGCCAATGTTTACAATGTTTCTCTGTTTATAAACTGTATATGCAGGTAAGGTGCTGCCACCATTATATTATACACCATATATTAGAGGACTGATGCAAAAAAAGAGGTCACTAATATTAGAAGAGTACACGAGATCGGATACATCAGCCTCAATGGGCACAACATAGTAAAAACGATGTAAAAACTTTATGTGCTTAAATATTGGCCAATTTACTGCTACTTAATGAATAAGTATACATGTTTTTCAAAGGAAAGAAAAGAATGGCCGTAATTTATCACGCAGAATCTTTACTTACAAAAGTAAATCGTTTTCTTAACTAGTACCTAAGTAACATTATCAAACTGTGACAACAATATTCACCTAGTAAAATGCAATAAACTATACAACCCAATACATTAATAGGGAGCAACGAACTACATCCATTTATCTTTATCAGTTAAATAATCATCGATTGAATAGTAAGCTCTTTGTATAAGATGTCTCTTGACTACATTCTTAAGTTTATTTACTGGTAGACTCGATATGCTGACTGGGATTTTATTGAAAAATTTAACACCTAGTCCCATGAATGAGTTATGAGTTTTATGAAGCCTATGATATTCAAAATGCAACTAGATTTCTGATATTAAATTTTGACTTACAAAATATTATGTAATTATGGGTTTTGGCTCGAGATTCTTGTACCACCCCTTTCCATCGGGACCTTAACGTTATTAATAAATGGCCCGTGACCAATAATTTCAACTGTCAGCATATGCTTAGTCAAGTTTTACTTTTGAGCTAAACTAAGTCTAAGTACACTCTATAGACTTAAACCTAAGTATAATTTGAATATCCTGAGAATAGAGTAGCCAAAAAACCCAACGAACTCTTCCACAATTCATGCTTCGTATAGTTGGAGTCATGAGCCACAAGGAAGACACTTTTTTTTCTGAAACGGGGACATTTAAACGACCGATAAAAATATTTGTACAACGAAACGTATGTAAATATTATGTAATACATATCTATATTTGCAATACTTTTAAGTAGAGGGTTCGTTATCGGTATAAAACAGAACAGACGATCGTAAAATCCTTATAGAGAATGTGAACGGTCAATAAAGCATACTTATTGCATTCTTAAGGTACGTGCGTCCGTATTAGCTTGTAGTACCCAGAACAACAAAAGTATTATAGAATTTTATAATCTATGGGTCATAAGTGGATGCTCCTACTATGTTGTGTCCATTGAGGCTGATATATCCAATCTCGTGTACTCTTCTAATATTATTGACCTCTTTTTTTTGCATCAGTTCTCTAATATGGTGTATAATATAAATGTGGCAGCACCTTACCTGCATATACAGTTTATAAACAGAGAAACATTGTAAACATTAGCAATTTGAAAAGAGTGGCTATGAGTTTTGTGCCTGTTCTTTTCTCGGGCTTTACCTATTGTTTGCGAACAGGCATTACAAGTAAATGTAGAATCGACTTTTCACAAGTGTAGTATTTTGCTTCTTAAGTAAAATAAATCATTTTTATCATTATTATTATTATAATCGCGTAAATATTTTATTGCAACGGGCGTGGTCACGGGTTACTCGTGACCACGGCCGTTGAAATACGGCTAAAACGTCGTGCCATAAAACAAAGGTATTTATTTAGCCTTAAAATAAAATATTTACGCGATTAAGACCCGTAGCTTATAAAATTCTATAATGTGTACAAATCGCGAAAGTTTATTTAAGTAATGCGAGTAAAATACTACGTGAGATAAAAAGTTGATTAGGGGTCATTCAGTATTATTTAAGCATTATTTTAGCCATTTGCAACTACCCCCTCCCCCTTGTCAGCAAAAGTAAGCAAGGCTCACACCTGCTCACACCCCTGTAACGTAAATATTCGTTTTGTTGTCACACAACGGGGTGCATTTCACTTTACTGAACACACGCCCGATCTACAATTTTTACACAAATATTGGTGACGTAATTACCGGTTGGTACCTAATTACGTCACCAATATTTGTGTCCTTTCTTTATCATTTCTTTATGTCATCAAAAATAAGCAAACGAATGACCCCCAATCGGTGTTTACGGCCCCTTATAAATATTAATATTATTATGAGGTAAAGTTTGTTGAGGTTGTAGGTTATACTTTTACCAATAGATAGCCACGTTATTTGTGAGTGATATAGGCTATATAACATCACGCTACGACTAATAGGAGCGGATAATTAATAAAAAAAAAACATAATTGCAAAGGTGGCTGTGCGGTCAATACATGTCTCTTTTCTGTAGGTCTACCATTTATGTCAATATTTATTCATTGTCTGTATTGACATGGACCAATTTGATTTGTAGAAAGGGATAACCTTTAGTAATCGATCTGAGTACTGACTGTCTATGTGTAAGCCCGACGCCACGCGTCTGTTGCTAGAGAACCTTTGTGGTGTAAAGATACTTATAAGCCATTTAGATTTTTTTAAATATCAGATGAATGAATTGGGTAGTTGACTACAATGAGAGTAACTTGTTTTGTACTAATTAGGAAATAGTAGATCTTAAAATGCTCTGAAAATAAGTGTTATTTTACAATTTAACGTGTTTTTGAATTTAAAAGAATGAAAAGTTAAAAGTAATGATTTGACTTGTCGTTTTGACATTTCATAAAAAGGGACTGATTTGACTTGACAGTCAACATCCATAATACACTTGTGAAACGGTACTCAGTATTATAAGATACTATCTGTTCCGCGCAATTTCGTATGCATACATTTTCCCCGTTTTTGCAACATTTTTCATTACTGCTCCGCTCCTAGTGGTTGTAGCATGATGTGATAAATGGGCTACCCAACTGAAAAGAAGAATTTTTCAATTCGGTCCAGTAATTCCTGAGATTGCCGCGTTCAAACAAACTCTTCAACTTAATATTATTAGTATAGACGAGTTCAGGTCAATATCGTGTCCACTGCAGGTATTAGAAATTACGCTGGGAAGAAAAATAATATTTAACTGTTTCTGTTTAAAATATATCTATACTAATATTATAAAGCGGAAGAGTTTGTTTGTTTGATTGTTTGTTTGTTTGTTTGTTTGTTTAAACGCGCTAATCTCAGGATCTACTGGTCCGATTTGAAAAATTCTTTTTTTGTTGGATAGCCCATTTATCGAGGAAGGCTATAGGCTATATAACGTCGCGCTACGACTAATAGGAGCGGAGAAGCGACGAGAAATGTTGCCAAAACGGGAAAAATTTACGCATACGAAGTTGCGCGGGACAGCTAGTCTACAATAAATCTTCCTCAAAATTTTAATCCAGTCCGTCTTCTAATAGTAAATCCATGGCTACGGCAATTCTCTTTCGTCTTTCACAAAGCTGGCACTGACATTGGCAAAGCGTTTTGTAGCGTCGTGTGGCGTGTTGTATATGTGCACGATTCGCATCAGGGTCCTCATTCACTATGTTTTTTTTCGTTTTCGCGCCAAGCTTGCGCTTTTAGCGAGCTGCGCTTAGAAATGCAACGCGCGTGCGCGCGGACATCTTTGAGCGGACCACGCATGCGCCGATACACGCGGGCTTGCCGCGAAATCGAAAAAAAACTTAGTTAATAAGGACCCAAGTGTCGATACGTCACATCGCGTGGCGTTTTAGTACTTAGTATGTTTAAACCTTTATTGTACACCGTCTATTGGTGGAGAATAAACCGATAAATTTAAACGCTTAAGGCGAAGTAGAGTCGTCATCGCAATGTCAAAAACCGGGCAAGTGCACGTCAGGCCAGCCATAGTGTAGGGTTCCGTAGCTGCCTAGAACAATAATGCGGTATAAGAAGTAGGTTTTCTGTTGTTTTTATTGTTTAATAGGTACTACTAACAACATACGAATGAAAAATAATAAATATTTTTTTTAGGGTACTCCGATTTTGATAAAATTAGGTATGTGCACTCAGTATCATGGGCACATACCGACCCTTAAATATGACCACACCTTTTTGTTACACTCTGCATAAATCATTTTCAATGGAACTAGAGTCAAGTTCCATTGAAAATTATTTATATAACGTTGTTAGTAGTATGAAACAATAAAAACAACAGAAAACCTACTTCTTACACCGCATTATTGTGTACAAAAATTTGCGATTTATGGTTTAGAATTTTACAAACGGATCTCTAAATCGAATAATGATATTCACGAACCCTAAATATTTTAAAATGACGTATAATGATACGAGTATATCCACACGACGAGGTAGGTGAGTGAAAATCACACCCCCTCTTTACATGTAAGTAAAGAGATTTTAAGATCAAGATTTTATTTTACCACATTGTCGGCGTAAGTAACATGTACATCTATAAAAAAATTACAAAACCTCAGTACCTTATATATCTTTTTTTACTTACGTATACACAATATAGTGCAGAAATTAATCAAACAAGTTAATGACAGTTAAAAGTGATCGTGTGTAGCCACCATAAGACATTTCTACTCACACGCAATATAATTATGTCTCCCCTACTAACTTTATGCTTAATCTGCAGACAGCGGTTGAACACTGCTGTGCAGTCCGTCAAGTTTCAAACGATCAGTAGTTGTAGTTTAGTTGTACGAATAATCTTATTTCCTTTCTCATTTCCTCAGGTATTTAGTATTCTACACGCCATTCGACGTCGGCTACAAGGTTGCAAAGTTTCTCCCTGTAAAAGTGGTAGCATCTGCTATGAAAGAGATCTACCGCGCCAAAAAAGTGTTCGATGGAGTTAGCCATGCCGCCAAATTATACCCCAACGCTTACGTCATCATGATAATAGTCGGTGAGTCGTGATTATCATTAATTAAGGATCATCAGGACAATCGCAATTTACTTATCATGATAAGTAAATTGCGATTGTTAAGGCAGATAGGTAGATATTGTAATGAATCATTCATAGTTTATCTCCGGATATACTTACTGCGATATGTAATAAACCAAGGTAGCAACTGGGTACCAACCTACCTGATTATGATCTTTTGATAGGCCCACAGTTGAAATTTAAACATATTGTGATCACAACTGTTTCACACTATGCTTTTTTTCGATTTCGCGGCAAGCCCGCGCGAATTGACGTATGCGCGGTGCATGTCTAAGCGCAACACTCTATAAACCATTATGTCAAGATATTGACAGTTAAAAGTGGCTTGACGCGAAAACGAAAAAAAACATAGTGATTATGGACCCAGTTGTGATCACAATATGTTTAAATTTCAAATGTACAACAAAAAGATAGTGACTATGGACCCTGTTACATGTTTAGAAGAATGTTTCATACCAAAGTTCGAGCAATGCATACGTAGAGTCGGCCAAGAAAGTGGTCTACCAGTTTCCATAAAACTTTCTTTGTAACCAAAAAGTCGCTAAAGTTGACATTAGTAATTGCCAGAATATTGTTGCAAGGGAAAATCAACCTTCTTGTTTAATGACGCGCAAACGAACTTCAACCTTATGGTGATAGACCATATTTTTGGCCTACTGTACCTACAGAATTTCCGTCCTCTTTATTCTGAGGTAGTTTTGAGATTCCGTGTCCGTAAACAATGTCTGTGTGCGTTGCTCGAGCAGTGCCTGATTTAGGGGGGTAAACAAACGTTCAAGTGGCCCAAAATATGTCATATTTATAAGACGCCAAATTATATATCAAGTGAAATGAATTGCACAAAAGGGTAGTTTAGAACTAGTGAAAACTCTTTAATAAAATTTAAATGAATGAAGGAAAAAATCGTCTCAGGCGGGAACCCGCGACCTTAGAGGTGCCGGCCTTAAGCCGATACCAACTCTGGCACCGAGAGATGTCCGCCACGATCGAATTTAGCCTCCACATGATACCATTTTATGGCAATCGTGACGTCATCCACCGCGTTCCTAAGGAACTTGTACGACTCTGTGAGTTTCCTTGTAGAAACCATTTAAACACAGATTTTTGATGACGCTGATCCTGAACATTAATTTGTAATTTTTAAAGTATGTTTATACTAATTTTATACATAAAAAAGAAATATCAAAACACATATTTTATATGGAGTTCTCATACAAATACCGGCCTGGGACGTCACTGTTTTTTGTATGATATTATATAATCGTTGGTAGTTTAGAGCTAGTTTTATTTTATTTCATCTTTTGGATTTCTTTGTTTACATAGGAAGCTGGCCAATTGCCGCCTTCCACTCTCATTTCCCCCGTCGTCGCGCGAACTACTCGCGCTTGACCGGCGGCGCTTTTGAATGAAATGAATCATTATCATTACTCCCAAGCAATTACCTACGGAAATGATACAATAAATATTATGTTGCCACCAAATGACTTCGCTAGCGACCCGATTTTTTTTATTACGCATTAGTATTCTAAGTTAAGTTTGAAGATGTAAGGGATTATTAGTGGGTTGAAAGTTCAACTTCTCGAACATGCTCTACGTGGTGTATATAATACTAGCTGTCCCGCGCAACTTCGTCTGCGAAAATTTTACCCATTTTTGCAATATTTCTCATTGCTGCTCCGCTGCTATTGGTCGTAGCGTGATGTTATATAGCCTATAGCCTTTCTCCATAAATGGGCTATCCAACAGTGAAATAATTTTTCAATTCGGATCAGTAGTTCATGAGATTACCGCGTTCAAATAAATGAAAAAAAATATTACTAGTATTATATTATCTGTGGTATAGATATATTTTTTTTTATTTATTTCTCCTAGCAAATAACTTACTTGATAGGTACTTATGGCGCTAATGAGTGATGACCTGACGAGGGGTTATATTATGTTACAACTGTTGGTTAATAATAATGAGGTGAGGATGTGTCTCTAAATTGTCGTTGATGTTGCAGGAACCCTAAAGGGCAACGGAGCTGGCTTCACGAAGCTGGTGGAGCGACTCATCCGAGGCGCCTGGACGCCGACTGCTATGGAGACCATGCAGCCTAGCTTGTAAGTATTCCCTATATATACTTACTAGCTTTCGCATGCATTGACTGACCTGTTGGTTTAGTGGTTAGTGACCCTGACTGCTAAGCCGATGGTCGTGGGTTCGATCCCCACCCAGGGTAAACATTTGTGTTATGAGCACGATGGTTTATTCTGTGTCTGGGTGTAATTTATATATAATATGTATGTATTTAGAAATATATAAGTATGTTTATCAGTTGTCTGGTTGCAATAGTTCAAGCTCTGCTTAGTTTGGGATCAGATAGAGTTGTGTAAGTTGTCCCAAGATATTATATTATTATTATTATATTTAGAAATATATAAGTATGTTTATCAGTTGTCTGGTTACCATAATATAAGCTAGTTAGCTAATTTGGGATCAGATTACATTGTGTGAGTTATTCCAAGATATTATTATATTATTATTATGCAGCTGCGCCTCCGTGGATGTTGGTTACGCAAACTAGCTTCATACTATTTTTTATCCAAATCGTTTCAGCGGCTTAAGCATGTAAACATAACACACAGACAGACCAAAAGACCTATAGACTATCTGATACATTTTATCATTTTTATCTTTTTGGATCACGTAGTTTTCGAGATTTCGATGTTTGTTTTCGTTGTTTGATTACAGATTTTCCCAGCGGCTGCGACCGCGTTTTTTTAGATTTTTCTAACTTATGTGCAATTCTGATGTATAAATTATATTACTGTAAAGTTTCATATAAAAAAACAGTATTTGTATGAAAGAGCAACAACCATCCAAACATCCAACCAACCGTCCATTCTCACAAACTTTTAGAATTATAATATCATAATAATAATATCTTGGGACAACGCACAACGCCATCTGATTTCAAACTAGGCAGAGCCTGCAGTACCTACTATGGCAATCAGTTTCAGTCAATTAATTAATTTGACTGCCTCGGTGGCGCGGTGGGAGTGTATCCGACTGCTACGCAAGAGGGTTTGATTCCCACACGCGACACCACTTTGTGTGATCCACAAATTGTTGCTCCGAGTCTGGGTGTAATTTGTGTTTGTGACTTGTAAAGTCCCCCGCGACACAGGGCTTGTATCCTACTTCGGGAGTCGTTTTTGTAAAAAAAATACTTAGATATATTAGATATACTTCGGGACTTAATCACGTGAATTATTTAAAGGTACGAACGTTTTACCACCCGTGACCACGATCGGTGCAATACGATCGAAACGTTCGCGACGTTTCAATCGTATCGGGTAAGTAAATAAAAGGTTTGTACCTTTAAATAAGTCACGAAATATATCTAATATGTATAAAAATAGTGAAAGTTTAAAAAACAATAAATACTTATATATTTCTAAACAAGTATACAATTTTAGATAAATTACACCCAAACACAAAATAAATATTAGTACAATTGAATTTATACAATGCAGAAACGGCATACCTAATCGTACCTCCAAAACCAGTTAATGGGCTTCCCCAAGCGCAGAATACTAATAAGAATCTACTCTACAAGTCAAGGTGTATGTAATATCATGGTGACACGGAGTTCTTTTCAACCTTTTCATCTTTTGATGTCATTCATCTAGATCTTCAAATTGATAAGAATGTCTTCACACCAGTATTATCCTTGCCTACATTATTATTAACAAACTAGTCTCGCTAATTTGCATTTCAATCAGTGTACGACCTTGAGTGATATTGCTCTCACTTGCAGACGATAAAATGTAGTAAGTAGACACAACTTAGGATTTATTCTACATCGAGTTTTTATTAGCTCTTCTAAGCTGTACCAATCAACTTAAAGTAGGTACCTAGGGCCATAGCTAGGGAGCTAACTACATTTGGGGTAATGCCCTACTTTAAACTCAGGTTTATAATATATTTCTAAATACGTATTAGAGATAAATAACATCCAGACACAAAATAAACCATCGTGCTCATCACACAAAGTTTTATCCTGGGTGGGGATCGAACCCACGACCTCCGGCTTAGCAGTCAGGGTCACTAACTACTAGACCAACAGGCCAGTGATTATGATTCACATTAGTCCTTTTGCCGTTTGGTATTGTCGCAAATTTTAATACAGGACCCGTTTAAGGCAAGCTACGCCCCTGGCTACGGCCACAATATAAATATAGGTACTTTATTTGTCCTGTATGTACCAACCTACTATGTTAAAAAGATATCGCACCCCTAGTTCGCGCAGTTTTTACAATGTAGGCATTTATCTGTACAGTTTCCAAAACTCAAAACAAGTTCGGTGAAAATTCGACTCAGATGCGATATTACAGAGGCAATACGAGATGCGCTAGGACGATTCTGTTCACTGTTAGTGTCTTCAATTCCACTAGGGGAAAATGAAAAATGAAAATAAAAAAATGATAAAATATTTATTGCAGCAATAGATACAGTACTGCATTAAATGCAAAGATACAATCATTCATAATCTAAAGCTGGGTGTTCTCACTAGCCTAGCCTGTATCGAGAAGACCGTATGTTAACTCGTATCTAAATAACTACCTTTGTTACATTCATATTTTTTATAATATTTTCACAACAAATATTCATAAAATAAAATTAAACAAAACAAAAAAATGTAATTAAAAATATCTCTGCGTGTTAGTTAGGTGGAGATGACTTGAACATTTTTCTAACAACAATCAAATATCATCCTTACCCAATTCATGTAGAGTTCTAAATTCTATGTGAACACTGAGCATACGCTATTAACCTAAGGTCTAAACCATAGCCGTATTATTCTGTCGTAAAATAGTGATGAAACACATTACTGTGTTTTGGTTGAAGAGTACCTACTGTAAGTGTAATTACTGGGCAAATGAGGCTTACAAAGTTACAAACTAATGTCTCAAATCCTCATTTGAGACATTAGTTTGTAAGTAATTACGGGGATGGTGTCATTCAGATCTTTGCTAAACAAAGAGTTGAGTGATACTGTTATTGTTATGGGCTCGCGTGAAGCCTTACCATCCAGGCTTGCGACATTACGACATTTTAAGATTTAGACAGTTTTTTTTTTTATATTTAACAGAAATTGCTGTAGTAGTTCTCTGCCTAGTTTTAATTAAAGCTTAGATGTTTCGACGCTTTGTCCTGACATTACATAAGCCGGGTCCTTATTCATTATGTTTTTTTTTCGATTTCGCGACATGTCCGCGCGAATTGGCGCATTCTAAGCGCAGCTCTCTAAATACCATTATGTCAAGACTTTTGGCAGTTAAAAGCGCGGGCTTGACGCGAAAACGAAATATAGGATAGTGATTATGGGTCCCGGACAGACGAAGTTCTTTACTCCAATGTCATCTTGATTTCCTAACTGTCAAAATTAGTAACTGCATCTATTTATATTTGTCTGTTTTTCAATTCCAGCTACACGAAGGCTTCTCTGGTCGCGTCCATCATCTTTGTGCTTGACAAGAAGACTGACCTCATTTCCGCGCCACATGCCCTGGTTTACTTCGGCATTGTTATATTCTTCGTCTATTTCAAGGTAAGTTTTCACAGCCATTACAAAAGGGGTTTGATAATAGCAAGTTAGGTAGAGCGAGCCTTTTTTTTTTTTTTTTTTTTCTTTTGGCGGGAAAAATTCCTGACGAACACCCCCACCGTCCGGGGAAGACGGTAGGGGTAGTGTGGGGTTTGCACCCACTAAAAAACCCGCCGTGTATCGCTCGCCACCTACGCGAACGGGCCGCCGGAATGTGTTATACCGTCGGCGGCCCGCCCAGTGGCAATGCCCGGACGCGATGTTGTTGCGTTCCGGGCATTTCACACCCACGCGGCCCCTGGATACACACAGGGTGCCGCGCCTCCACGGAAGGCCGCGGGCGGGGCAGATTACCCCGTACGCCCGCCCGCAGCCCCACCTAAGGCGGCATCAAGCGCAGATATGCGCGCCGACGCCGCCCGGTTCGCCGGCGACGGAGCGGATCCGCCAGGGAGCTAGGTAGAGCGAGCCTATGTTAAGCTAGCATTAAGACTTCGATCTGGGCACTATCCATCGGCAAAGTTTGCATTCCTCATGAGAAAAGTGACATCGCCAAATTGTGACGTGTGTAATAAACTTGAGGATGTACAACATTTGCTGATGGATTGTGTTAAGAACGAAAGGGAGAGGGAATCATTGATGACACAATATAATTTAAATATACTAGATGTGGGGTTAATATTATTTATTTTGGCACAACCTAACTCCGAAATTGCACAAAAGATGAGTAGTTTGGCATTAGTGATATATCAGTGATTCGCTTTCTTTTGCCTAGTATAGTATTATATTATCTGTGCCTTTGCTTAGGTTTAGTAGTAGGTTACAATTAGGATAAGGTACGATGGAGTTGACTTGCCATGTGGACAAAAACTCCTTAACAAATAAAGAATAAAAAAATAAATTACAAAAGGGATTATTTCTGCGTAGTCCAAATAATGTATCCCCATGATTCCAGTGCCGGATCTACGGTTATTTCGAGGCGGCACAAATAATTGATTATGGCACCGTTCCCCTTCAGTGAATAAATACATTTCACTCAACACCGGCTCTTGTAAGAGTACGACTGGGGCGGGGAGTTCAATTCATTTCATTCATTCATTTTACTTATTTTTTATTGCCGCCCCTTCAATATAGCATTTCACGCCCCTTCAACGTGCGCGGGCCCCGGATTGCCCCCCCCTCTAGATCCGGCCCTGATGTGACAATGACGGTGATATACTGTTCACCGTAGAAAGACAAACTACCTAATTTTACTATGGTCTTTAAAATGTCTTGCCAATATTTTTTTCTCGTTTATTGTAAGATAAGATACTTTTTGAATTGCGAATTTGGGATCAAATGTAGAGTCATATAAATTCTTAAGCCTACATTCAGGTGACGAGCGAGTTTTGCTAATGCGCTTTTTGAGTGCAAGAAGGAGGGTTATTTTTTTTGAGTGTATGTATGTATGTATATTTCTTGGAGCCTAAACGGTTTGATTTTAACTTGAGAGCTGTCGTTTGTTTGTCTAAGTTGTGAAAGTGACACTGGGTAGTTTAAAGTTTAAAATAATCAAGTAACGCAATTTTGGCGCCAATATACTTAATACCTTAATACTTGTGTTAAAAAAAAGATAAAAAAAAGTAGCAAAATAAAGGATTTTAAAAGTTGATATATTTGTGTTACATAAATGTTAAAATGTAATTTGTAATAAGAAATGCAAAAAACAACGTAAATAAAAAAAACAAAAAAAACCCTTAATTTAATTAGGTACGAACCGAATTCTGTTGAACTTAAAAATTGTGCCTCCAACTGTATGTTATTAAATGTGAAGGGTATCTTGTTTCCGTCCTTTTGCAGGCGGATTTATTTAATTTTTAAATTTATTTTTTTATTTAGTGTACCTACTTTTTATGCAATCCTACCTATAATAGTATTGTAGGCATCAAATATTGTTTGCATAGTGATTTTGAATATCAATTCGAAATTGCTATGCAAACAAAATCTATCTATCAAGTTGAAATTTAAATTTCAACTTAAATTCGTCTGTTTTATTATTAGAATTTAATCCTGGAATAAACCCTGCCCGCCACCCCTTGCAATGTAATCCTGGGTACAACTATGCCAATGAAGAAATGATTACCGACTTGCTTTCTTTATTTTTATAACTAGCGGACGCCTCGCGGTTTCACCGGCGTAGTTCCCGTTCCCATGGGAATACAGAGATAAAAAATAGCCTATGTCACCCGGGGTTAGTGTAGCTTCACAACGATGAAAGAATTTTTTAAATCTGTCTAGTAGTTTCGGAGCATATTCAATTGAAACAAACAATCAAACCTTTCCTCTTAATAATATTAGTAAAGATAGTATAGACTAGCTGTCCCGCGCAACTTCGTATGCGGATTTTTTTCCCGTTTTTGCAACATTTCTCATTGCTGCTCCGCTCCCATTAGTCGCAGCGTAATGTTATATAGCCTATAGCCTTCCTAGATAAATGGGCTATTTAATAGTGAAAGAATTTTTCAATTCGGATCAGTAGTTCCTGAGATTACCGCGTTTAAACAAACAAACAAACTCTTCTTGAAATGATTCATAGTGTAAATAATGACCTACAGTATTCCTTCAAATGATTCATAGTGTAAATAATGGCCTATAGTATTTACAATAAAACTGCAAATTTTCATGAAGATCCGTCAAGTAGTTATTGTTTTATGACGATAAATAGCTACAGACATTATCCGTTATTGCTTAGCTCCTATGGGAAATAGCGTGATAAATTATAGCCCATATGTTAATCCAGACTTATTAGAATACACATACAAAATTTCAACCGAATCTGTCTGGTAGTTTTTTCGTGATGCGTGTTCAAACAAACAGACAGACAGACAGACAGACATTTCTAAAAATGTAGGAATGTGTTTAAATACTCTTTTCGAACATTTCCCAATATTTTTTTTTACTATGTTCGGCCATGTACAGACACGTGAAATTTACAATTTTATTATACCTAGTCTGGCCTTAAATACTGTTACAATTAAAAATAAGAAAGATATTACATTTGAATTTGGAATCTGTCATTTTTATACGATTGTTCATTGTATTTTCTAATTTTGGCGCCAATACATTGTACAATATTTTGCTATATTAAAATGGAGTGGGGTGATAAAGAAAACCGAATCGCTGTGATTGCATTACACAAAGTTGGTATGGAGCCGAATGTAATTTTTAAAACTCTCCATACGCTTGGTATTAGTCAAATGTTTGTGTACCGGGCTATTAATAGGTACAATGAGACCTTCTCTGTTTGTGACAGAAAAAGATTTGGCCGTCCACGTAGTGTTCGTACGAAAATGGTGGTCAAAGCAGTAAGGGAAAGAATTCGAAGAAATCCTGTCCGAAAGCAAAAGATTTTATCTCGGGAGATGAAGATAGCACCCAGAACCATGTCACGCATTTTAAAAGATGACTTAGGACTTGCAGCCTATAAGAGACGCACTGGTCATTTTTTAACTGATAATTTAAAAAAGAATATGGTGGTAAAATCGAAGCAACTACTGAAGCGGTACGCAAAGGGAGGTCACAGAAAAATTTTGTTTACGGATGAGAAAATCTTTACAGTTGAGCAACATTTTAACAAACAAAATGACCGTATTTATGCTCAAAGCTCTAAGGAAGCTTCCCAATTAGTCGACAGAGTGCAACGTGGGCATTATCCGACTTCAGTGATGGTTTGGTGGGGTGTTAGCTATGAAGGAGTGACTGAGCCATATTTTTGTGAAAAAGGTATCAAAACATCGGCACAAGTGTATCAAGATACCATTCTTGAGAAGGTAGTTAAACCCCTTAACAACACCATGTTCAATAACCAAGTATGGTCCTTCCAACAAGACTCAGCGCCGGGTCATAAAGCTCGGTCCACGCAGTCTTGGTTGGAAGTGAACGTTTCGGACTTCATCAGAGCTGAAGACTGGCCGTCGTCTAGTCCCGATCTTAATCCGCTGGATTATGATTTATGGTCAGTTTTAGAGAGTATGGCTTGCTCTAAACGCCATGATAATTTGGAGTCCCTAAAACAATCCATACGATTGGCAGTGAAGAATTTTCCCATGGAAAGAGTGCGTGCTTCTATTGATAACTGGCCTCAACGTTTAAAGGACTGTGTTGCAGCCAATGGACACCACTTCGAATAAGCTTTTTATATTTTGAATTGTTTTTTATTTATGTATTAAACTAACACACTGTAAAAGTAATAAATATTATTTGCAATAAAAAAAAATGTTTTTTCTTCGTAACAATATTTATGGCTAGACTAGGTATGTATAGATATAGACTAGCTGTCCCAAACAAACTCTTCCGCATTATAATATTAGTATAGATTATAAAAAATATACTTAATTGATTTTGTTCGTTTCCAGCTATCATCGATCCTGCTCGGCATCCACGACCCGTTCGTGCCGTTCGAGAATTTGTTCTGCGCTCTGTTCATGGGCGGCATCTGGGACTCGCTCGCCAAGCTGCTCGGCAAGGGACAGCCTAAGGAGGAGACTAAAGATACTAAGAAAACTAATTAACTATAACAATAGGTTCGTATCTAAGGTTTTTGTTGTAATTCTAACTTTGGTTTGGGGTGAGGAGAAGGGGCTACCCCCTCCCAATAAGTTTTTTTGCCAAGTTGTTTTCTCACTGGCGTTACTATTCGCGAACTTGGCATTAAATGTAAAATCTTTCTATTTCAAATGTTGTCCGAAGTTCATAAAAATTCTGAAACTTAAATAGATAATGTACAGCTACTTTGACTTTGTGCTACTTTGAGTTTGATATTGAACTTGACATTATTCTAATTATATTTTTAATAGCTGTCCCGCGCAACTTCATTTGCGTCAATTTTCCCTGTTTTTGTAACATTTTTCATTGCCGCTCCGCTCCTATTGGTCGTAGCGTGTTGTTATATAGCCTACAGCCTTCTTCGATAAATGGGCTACCCAACAGTAAAATATTTTTTCAATTCGGACCAGAAGTTCCTGAGATTACCGCGTTTAAACAAACAAACTCTTCAGCTTTATAATATTCGTATAGATATATAGTAGTAAAATACATATACAGGATGAATATACTAATAACCTCCCGCTCGCGGCTTCTTTACATAACACTAAATAACTTTAAGGGGCGTCTAAACGGGCCATTTTTTACGGCAATTTGTGGCGGCAATGCTGTGGCCGACAACATGGCAGTACTCTCCAATATTGATATGATGTTTGCCAGAAGAACACTGAGCGATTCATTTTCCGCAATGTTGTCCGGACAATGTTGTTGTTGTTTCAGTCGCTCTCCATTTTATTGTTGCCGGGTTGTGTAGCCTGTTTAGGAGACTGAATCATGCGCTTTACAATTGCAGACGTATTGACATTATTGGCCGAGCAATTAGTCGCCAATAGTGCCGCCACAAATTGCCGTAAAAAGTGGCCCGTTTAACCCGTTTGGCCAGTTTTGGAAAATATTTAATATATTACCACTTGTTTTTGGAGTTATGATCTTAACCATCTACAGACTAGTTTACTGGAGTAAAATCGTTGTTTATCGTGAGGTTTAGGCCCTAAACCTGACAAAAAAACATCAATTTCACTCCAGGGTCTCACAGATGTGTGGTAAATGGTTGTGTGACAAAAGTAGGTGGTAGGTGGTGAAGGGTTAATTTATAATTTTTTTTTTCAAAAATTATATTTCGACGTTTTTTGGTGTACCTAATGTAAAGAATCCAAGAGTGGGAGGGTATTAGTACCTATATTAAAAATCATTCTGTTTAACATGATATATAGAGTTGTAGAGTAGTCCACAACCCCAGGAAACTCGTTTGTGTGAACTAAAATAAAATGTGGTGTTTATTTAGTACCGTGATGAAATCTTACATATATTTCGGGACTTAATCGCGTGAATTCGAAAAGCCGTGTAAATAAAAGGTTCGTACCTTTAAATAATTCACGCGATTAAGTCCCGAAATATATCTAATATGTATAAAAATTGCGAAAATTTAAAAACAATGATGAAATCTATTCTCTCAGCTCATTTTTTTTTCAGGTCGCGTATTAAAATGATCAACATGTGCGCTACGTAATCAACTGACACCGACAATACAAAATGCGACGACTTTATTGTTAAGACAGAGATGAAAAAAAAAATAACAAAAAATCAAAAAAATTGTAAAACCTTTAAATCCTAAAAAAATGGCACAACGACCAAAGTTTGATTTCATTAGTTTTAAGATCCACTAGTCGTTAAAGTTATTTTATTTCTATAAGAAATGCATGATGTCTTCATTGTAGTAGGGGTTGTAGATGATATTATGTATACAGTTCCTAGATTCAAAATATGCCAAAAAATGTGATAATTTGTCTACCCCACATTATCAACTATAGCTATAAACTGTAACTTGCCATAATATTACCAAAACATAATATAATTATAGGCATAATATTAATGATCAGTGCTTATAAATGTACCATACAGTATACCAGTGTTCCCTGAGTGAAAAATAATATAAAACCATCGAGCATTGTAATTTTATTTTTATATTTTAAATTTCAATCGAAACGAAAATCGACTAAGCCGACTTCCTTTACATGAGTAAAAAAAATGCCTCATGAGGCTTGCAATTTATTTACATTTGTTTTTAAATATTTGACGTGATGAATAAACTGACTAATTCGCATGGGTGCAAGCGATGAGGCTCATTTTATTCGTCTAAAAATGTTATTTTACTTATTACTAATTATAATTATATGTACTAAGTATCTACTTAGAAAATGTTTCTTTTTTATAATTTTGAAAAGTCTGACTAAGTCGCAGGATGCAGCGATAAAGATCACATTTTTCATTACAAATATGGAATAAATAATATTTTATGTTCTAAGATAATCTGGGTATGCTAAAGGAAGCAATAAATTGTTTTTATTTATTTTGTGGTTTTATTTTAACTCAAAGTAGTACATAGTTTACCTATTGTTCTGTACAGTACGGCCCGAGGCAAGTTTTGGTTGGAGCGAGATCAATGTGCCACTACTGCCTAAATTAATCATTCCGTACATCAAAAGGTAAAAAAAGAACCCTTAAAAGATCACTATCTTGTCCGTCTGTCTGTCCTTGTGTTACCGCCGATTTTTTCAAGAACGGGTGGACCTAGCAAGTTCAAAGTTCAGATACTGAGGTCTATGCTCGCTACTAAGTGTTCAAAAATCAAGGTTTATCTAAGTCAACATGATAAAAAGATATGGGCACATTTAGATTTTTGCAAAAACAACAAGTACCAAAATTTACCTTAATTATCCACTTTTTAAATTTTTCGGAATTTTCCCTTGTCCTGTCTCTTATTACTCCAAGTTCTGGATAGATAAGATCCGCAAAAAACAGGGACATAATACACTCGAAAGCAGGTGCCTACTCTGCTGACTTGCAAGTCAAGGGTCCGGAGGTGTACACCACACAAGTTGGTGAGAGTAAGTAGGTACATACCTATCACAAATTCCCTTTGTCGCACGTCTCTCTTTTTGGGGGTGTTCGGTCTATAAATCTATTTCACTTGTTGCATAACATTTTTTCCTTACTATTACAATCGTGGTGATGCACAGATCGAGGGTTTCCTCGTCAATATTCAATTATGCTCCCTATTATCCTTTGTGGCGCGGTGGGAGTGTGTCCGACTGCTACGCAAGAAGTCGTGGATCGTTCGATTCCCACACGGAACACCTGGGTACTTTGTGTCCGTGACTTGTATATTTGTAAAGTCCCCCGCGACACAGGGCTTGTAACTTACTGCGGGTGTCGTCTTTTAAAAAGGTTTATAGATGGATCTTCGCAATGTGACGCCTGATTTAATCAGTTAGCTATACGTAATCCTTTAGTCTTATCAAATCGTTAAATAGGTAAAGTTCGCTACTTAAGTTACCCGAGAACCCTTAAATCATACTACATAATATTCTACTAACCCTATGAGCACATTAAACGCATCGTGTCTCGATAAACGGGAATAGTTTCAGCGAGTATTTATAGCTGTTCCACCGTGTGCGTGGTCAGACTGGTCAGTAGTCAGATATAAATAGAAGTGCGTTTCTAAGTTCAGACGAATGGTTAACGTATTATGGCGTTTGTAAACAAATTAAAGGCGATGGTAGAACCAGAGTGATCTAAGTGACATTTTTAGTATAATACAGATTTTAGCACGAAACCATAAAACAAGCAATATTTTTTCATGCCATATTAATCCAAGTGCCATTCAGAAACATTTTTAAAGAGAAAATACAACCTCTCACTTTGGACGTTATAGAATTACAAATAATAGAGTAGGCCATAGTGATCTAAGTGACGATGTGTAGGTGTAGGTAGTGTACCTACTTGGATCACTATGGTTCTAATTTTGTAATAAGACAAAGTGCGCCAAATACAAAGTACACAAATTTAACTAACATTTTTAAAATTTATACGTTAAAAAGTAACAAAAAATATAAACATTATTAATATAAACATAACATTATTTGAATATAATCGGATATTACTTAAGACAACTACAGATGCTCAACTTCGGAATTCATGCGTATTCAATGGAAAGAGAAAAAATTATTATGAATATGTGGCCAGAGCATTGCGGTGCAAGAGGTTCCCAGGAAATAATGTCCTCCCTCTATTACTTCTTAGAAGATTCTGTGCCAGATGCAACCAAAACGCTATGTTTTTTTAGTGACTGTTGTTCGGGACAAAACCGAAACTGGAATATTTTACATTTTATGATGTTTTCGGTCAATAAATCACTCCTCCTTGACAATATTGTCATGCACTATCTCGTGAGTGGGCACACATACCTTCCTAATGACACTGACTTCTCCTTCATTAGTAAAGCACAAAGAAAAAGGACTGATATCTTCACGCCTCAAGCATGGATGGATCTCGTGCGTAATTGTCGAAAACATAACCCCTTCGTAGTTCGCGAAATGAATGACAAGTTTCTTGATTTCCAAAATTTATCGGGTCACTTTAAAGACTACCAAACTGTTTTGCGAGAAGGCGCAAAAATATCAAAGATGCGAAAAATTTGTTTCAGTAAAGGATCAAGCATAATGAAATATAATAATGATTACTCCGAAGAATATGAAGAGATAGACCTCATACCAAATAACATGGATTTGGAGACATTTTTAAATAACATCAGACACTATTTACCCGAACAAGCTACAGGAACAAAGCCAATCCCATTCAAAAAGATGCAAGATATTCGAAAAATCCTTAAGTTCATTCCACCAATTCATCATAGTTTTTACCAATCAATTCCATATATTTCCAGAAGAGGTGCCAGTGAGGAGTCTCAGGATGACCAAGACATTCTACCTGCCATGTTAGGCGATGATTAGCTTAAGTTAACCATACATATTTTTATAATTTTGTTTCGTTACGTACATACTATTACTTGAATTAAGATTTTTTGTTTGTGCTAAAATGATCCAAGTGCTTTAATTTTCGGAAAAACCAACATTTTGTTTTATAAAGATAGAATATTCTAAATAAACGTAGTCATAATTTTTATTCTAATTTGTAAGCTATAATTTTAATAAAGAGTTTCCAGTAATAAGCTATTATTTTCATTGCAACAAATGCAAACGCATTTCCCTTGTTTTCTCAGTAAGTTCAAATTGTAACTTGGATCACTATGGTTCTACCATCGCCCATTGTGCTTTAGAGAAATTAACACCGCTTTCTAATAACTTTTTTAACAGTAATAAAGAGATTTCAGAAAAAATCAAACACATCACTGATGAAATTTGCAAAATTTCATTGACTTAGGTATCTTATTTACCTACTTTATAATATTAATTGTTCCGTTTTTGCAACATTTCTCATTGCTGCTCCGATCCTATTGGTCATAGCGTGATATTATATAGCCTAAAGTCTTCCTCGATAAATGGGCTAGATACAGATACAGGCATCCAACAGCAAAAGATTGATTTTGATTTTTCAATTCGGATCAGTAGTTCCTGAGAATACCGCGTTCAAACAAATAAACTCTTCAGCTTTATACTTAATATAATGTATAGATATTGATTACTTTTTCATTTTATCAATTCGTTTATTATATTAATATTATTTAATCTTTAATTTATTTGTAATTGATATGAGTTTGATTTAATTTTATTGGCATCCCGATTTTATTTTATTGTTATAATAACATCCATTATGTAACCTACATTTTTAAGCAAATAAATGATTCTATTATTCTATGATTGTGTTTTAGTCTTCATATGTAAAAATCCCTAGAATATATTTTATAAATATTCCTTAGAATTTTATTGTCATGATAGTTAGCTTCGTTTTGACTGCTCATGGCACTTAGCACAAGTAAAAGCTATAATCAATCACTGCATCACAGAAATCATTTTTGCTATTACAAATTTATTTGCAGTTGGTAAACTAATCGTATGTTAATGTATGGGGACAATAGTTTTCCAACGGCAAGGTTAAGTTTGTCATTTTATCATCTGTTTTCTTCACTAACGTACCACAATATAAATTTGTCATATACATAAAGTTAGGCGTCTCGTTAAAAGGAAGCTAACCATGACAACTCCAGCTTGATGTCAATCGCTTTAAAATATGTTCTAGGGATTACCTAATACTTCCATCCTTACTTAATAACCAACGTAGCGTAGCTACCGACTGCCAAACCTGACACGCGCAACTTCGTCTGCATCCATTTTCCCTTTTTTGCAACACTTCATTGACGCTCTGCTCCGCTCCTATTGGTCATAGCGTGATGTTATATAGCATATCCTAAAGCCTTCCTCGATAAATGGGCTGTCCAATACTATTTTTTTTTTACTCGATCCAGTACTTCCTGTGATTATTGCGTTCAAACAAACAAACAAACTCTTCAGATAAATTTGTGCGAGGGACTTACATTAGTCTTTTGGTCGTTTGGACCTTAGGGAACCCTCTATCTCTTTTTTATAACTTCGGAAAAAGTTTTATACACTAAAACCTTCCCAGAAGAAAATGCTTTCGAAAATTGGATCAGCAGTTTTTTTGAAAAAATATCGAACATACATACTTACGGGTCAAAATAGACCACCTTTTTTAAGCTGGTTATAAACAAGTTACATGCCTATATAGGTCAGTGCCGGACAGGCTCTGATCCAAATGGGGGGTCAACAGGGGAAATTACCCTCCCCCCCCCCCAGACTCGACTGAAAACATTTTTTGGGGGGAAATTTAAGGAATTTAACACTAGACCGGTTGTTTTGACCGACCATTGCCGACGACTGCCTCTGGCGCGGTGGGAGTGTGTCCGACGCAAGAGTTCGTGGGTTCGATTCCCACATGGAACACCACTTTGTGTGATCCATAAATTGTTGTTCCGAGTCTGGGTGTACTTTGTGTTCGTCATTTGTATGTTTGTAAAGTCTCCCGCGACACGGGGCCTGTACCATAATGAGGTAGTCGTTTTTTAAAAAAATATGTATTGCCCTCAAATGCACCTCCCGCCGACGAACGACTCACACTTCGCCAGTCGAGTCAAAATGCCCCCCAAAACAAAGTTCTGGATTCGCGCCTGGTGCCGGATCTTCGATTATTTCGAGGAGGGACAAAACCTTGACAGATGGCACCCCCTTTATTATTGGTGCACCCATTCAGTGTTTTATAAGAATGTGGGAGGAGCTGGTGTATTTAGCTCCTAAGTATATAAACGTAGCACCCGGGGCACAGGCCCCGGATTACCTTGTATATGCCTTATCGTGCCATAAATATCTATGAGTAACAACGACGTAGACTGATTTTCCCTCTGTTTTTCGATGTTTCGTTCGCCTCCACCTTTCTTTTTTAAAATTTTCTGTTTCCTGAACCATTTCAGTATACGTCAATATTCCACAATATTCCAATGTTAACCAACCGGTTGATCTATTTTTGAGTTTTTTTTTACTCAAAAACGCTACAACTTTGGCTCCACCATAGATTATATACTTATAATGGTAGGCTCCACCGCGTGCTCTATTTTTAAAATCTAGCCATAGAACAGGCAATCTAATATATTTTGTCGTAAGTAGCTTTAATTTTATTTTTTTATTTTATATCTATATTTGGGAAAACAATCAATTTTACAATACATTTTACATCTTACTAACTAATGACATTTGTTATTGCACAATCCACAACGTTTCCACAGTTTATTTTAGAGATACAGTGAAGATTAAGTTACATTAAGGTCTTAGGTACTAAGTAAGTTACTACTAATGTTAAGTTTATCACGCAGTAAGATTTAACATAAAAATATCAACATTAAGGAAATGTTCATTAGGTGTAAGTCTTAACCAATCTAAGGAGAGGCGCCCGCTTACGATCAAAATGGCGTTTTAGTTGCAGGTACAATATCTATTTTCTTTCTACCGCACAAATATCTTGTAGATTATCTTGAAACTGTCGGAATATTCAATTCTCCGTAAGATATAATCTCCTTTTGATAATAAAATCCTACGTACTTATACAATGACTAATTGCGTCTTATTATAATAATAATAATACCTTGGGACAACTCACACAACGCTATCTAATCCCTTACTAAGCAGAGCTTGTACTATGGAAACCAGACAATTGATAAACATACTTATATATACATACATAGATAAATAACACCCAGACACAGAATAAACCATCGTGCTCATCACACAAACTTTTATCCTGGGTGGGGATCGAACCCACGACCTCTTGCGTAGCAGACGGATACACTCCCACCGCGCCACAGAGTCAGTCATTATTATATTTACATATTACATATTATTATTATTATAGTGCCTATTTAATTATCTGTGGTCTGATTCAATGAAGCACCTTTATCCAATTGTGGAGTTATGTGTAAACCTTTTTTAAGATGCGAACTCTACGCTATATTATACCTATCTATTTATAGCTTTAATAATAATCTAAACGCAGGAATAATTTTGAATGGATATATACTCGTATATTACTTACGCCAACAAAGTGAAAGAATAAAATATATTAGGACCTCGATTTTTAACGAAGTAAAATAGTGAAGCAACAGATATTTTGATTTCCAGGGTCACAAAAAGCACGACTCCTTATTAAAATTAGTCTGCTTGTCCACACACAACGTGAGTCTTATTTTATCTAACACTAGCTTTCGCCCGCGGCTCCTCTCGCATGGATGTCGGTTATCACGATAAAAATTATCCTATGTCCTTCCCCGGGACTTAAACTATCTCCGTACCAATTTTCATCTGAATCGGTTTAACTGTTTGAGCGTGAAAGCGTAACAGGCAGACAGACAGAGTTACTTTCACATTTATAATATTACTAGCTTTCGTCCGCGGCTTCGCCCGCGTGGATGTCGGTTATCGCGATAAAAACTATCCTATGTCCTTCCCCGAGACTCAAACTATCTCCATACCAAATTTCATCTAAATCGGTTCAGTAGTTTGAGCGTGAAAGCGTAACAGACAGACAGACAGACAGACAGACAGACAGAGTTACTTTCACATTTATAATATTAGTATGGATATAGTATAGTATATAGTATATAGTATGGATAGTATAGTATGAATTAGCACCACAATGTCTGCTCAGTTCAAACATTAAAACAAATAGTAACAACCTAAACGCTACACCTAAAAAACAAAAATGTAACCGTCAATTTAAGTTACCCCTTGTTACCAAGTAGTAACGGGCTCGTCCGGGATTTGAACCCGGGACCTCTCGCACCCGAAGCGAGAATCATACCTCTAGACCAACGAGCCACGCTGACATGTTTCAACATCCCTTATTTACCCCATTACTTGAAATGGTTTGTCTAGTCTAGTTATAAATACTTAAAAGAATTCCCAGTGAAAAGTGCGTCAGAATTTTCCAGACATTTAGGTAACTTTAACTCTAGCCATTGCGGTTTCGTCTGTCTGTAGCGTTAGATTCTCTTATGTTGGGATGATGACTACTATGGAAATAAATTAATTTTCAGTTACCAGGCAATAGTACATCATAACGAGATCTGAATAAAAGTGTTATTCCACAATTTAACTTATGTAAGAATCTACATTCATCAAAACAAATATTAATATTTAAAAGTAATGATTTGTCGATCCTGAGTTGTGACGTCACGTCTCAGTATTCCATACAATTTTCTAAAAGCGTGTCGTCTTGTCATTTCATAATAATACTTAATAATAATAAATTTATTTGCATTAAAACATGGTAAAATAAGATGGTACAATTACTGAAGTGCATACATGTCTTAGCTTTGATGCAAAGCAAGCAAATCTCAAAAAGTTAAATGTTTATTTTCAAAAATTATTTTATACGATAGAAATTATTTTTGTTAAGCCATGAGGCAATTCAACAGCAAGTACAATTTAATGTTGAACTGCCTCAGATTCAACATTTTTAAATTAGTTGGTAACATTAAATATTCTTACACACATAGTTAAACAATTTATTATTAGGCCTTTTCCTAATATAATATCTTTGTTATTAGGTATATTTGGTGCTTTTAGGAACATCTTTTAGCACTAGTCTCTGTTGGTCTCGTCTATTCATAAAAAGATACTGATTTTACTTGACAGACATCATCCCCACTCATGATTATATATATAGTATATATATAGTAGATAACTTGTAAATTAATCATAATCATGAGTGGGGACTCATGGTTATGATTAATTTACACGTTATCTACTAAATTCCATTTAAATCTATTCAGCAGATCGGGCGTGATTCTAAACGTCATCATCACTATAAATGTTGATAAAATTTCGCGATTTGTACACATTATGAAAATATATATATTACGGGTCTTAATCACGTGAATAAATCAGTCTACCCGTGACCACGGCCGTTGCAATCAATACGGTCGAAACGTCGGGCAATAAACAAGGTATTTTACCCTAAATTATTCACGCAATTAAGACCCGTAATATATATATATTTTCATAATTTCATCATCACTGATCATAAGTCTACTTAAGTCGAAACTGTGTTAGTGGGTACCACCGCAGTGTTGGTCATTCTTCCATAAAATAGATATATAGTATATATATAGTAGATAACTTGTAAATTAATCATAATCATGAGTGGGGACTCATGATTATGATTGCAGTGTTGGTCATTCTTCCATAAAATAGATATATAGTATATATATAGTAGATAACTTGTAAATTAATCATAATCATGAGTGGGGACTCATGATTATGATTAATTTACAAGTTATCTACTAAATTCCATTTAAATCTATTCAGCAGATCGGGCGTGATTCTAAACGTCATCATCACTATAAATGTTGATAAACTTTCGCGATTTGTACACATTATGAAAATATATATATTACGGGTCTTAATCACGTGAATAAATCAGTCTACCCGTGACCACGGCCGTTGCAATCAATACGGTCGAAACGTCGGGCAATAAACAAGGTATTTTACCTTAAATTATTCACGCAATTAAGACCCGTAATATATATATATATTTTCATAATTTCATCATCACTGATCATAAGTCTACTTAAGTCGTAGACTGTGTTAGTGTGTACCACCGCAGTGTTGGTCATTCTTTCATAAAATAGTGACCGCATTGTGTTTCCTTTATAGGGCACTGTAGTAAGTGTACTTACTAACTAATCTCTTGAATAAGAAGCAAAAAATTATTGTTATAAAAGACTCCTTTGTATCACCAAAAATCAGACTAATCAATTATTTGATTTGAATTGAAGGATTTGAGTGGCACTGATGTTGCTATGAGCTGGCGTAACACTTACCTACCATATGAAATTATCTATACCTTCTAATATTATAAAGCTGAATAGTTTGTTTGTTACACTTTTTTGTAACCTTTTAAGGTGTAAAATACTCTAGTACATTATTTTCATCTATCTCGTAGGGTTCAGCCAGCGTTTGCAATGTAAGCACAAAAAAGTGTCTATTTACGACATCACATTAAAAACCTCTAAAATGTTTTATACATATAAACCTTCCTCTTGAATCCACCTCTTCCACTCTATCTACGAAAACCGCATCCAAATCCGGGGCGTAGTTTTAAAGATCTAAGCATGTGCAAGTGATGATACATACATACATACATATCACCCATATGATGTCCCACTGCTGGACACGGGTCTCCCCAGTAGAACCTACATAATAGATTCTGGAGGTAATTGCCATACTTAGTAGCAACGCTTGGCGAGCGGGTTAGCGATCACGGTAACGCTGCTGCTCGTCCTCCGGTGGGAAATCCCTTAGTCGCCTTGACGACACCTATGGTAAGAGCTGATACCACACGCCTTATAATATACAAAAAAAAAAAAATTGTCTGTCTGTTTGTTCGGGTAAACTCCGAAACAGCTGGACAGATTTTGATGGGGCTTTCACTGTCAGAGTAAGAAGTAACTTAGGCTACTAGGTACTATTTACTACTTCACGTGGATGAAGTCGCGGGCACCGCTAGTATAAAGTAATATAATTATCGCTGCACCTACGTAGAAGTAGGTGCAGCGTTAATTATTTACATAATTAAAAAATGACTCATCGTGATAGATAACCAAAGATGTTAAACGATAAATCATTATTTATCATTGATTATGATAACGCTGCTTCTACGTAACACTAGTTGCTTTTGATACTGATCTAAGAACAGAAGGTACAAATAACAAGAATAAAATGTACACAGTCAATTTCTTTTATAAATACGTACAAATTACAATTATTTATTAATTGACTTTATACACAAAAATAATGTAGGTACAAAGGCGGACCTAATGCTAAAAGCATTCTCATTAAAATTTCGGGACTTGATCGCGTGAATTATTTAAAGGTTGACTTTTTATTATTTTAAAGGTGACCACGATCGGTGCCATTCGATCGAAACGTCGGGTAAATAAAAGGTTCGTACCTTTAAATAATTTATGCGATTAAGTCCCGAAATATATCTATTATGTATAAAACTCGTGAAAGTTTAAAAACAATAAAAGCATTCTCTACCAGCCAACCTTTGGGTGACGTAAAATGAAATTATGTAGGTGCAGATTGTTGACAGCCAATGCTTGTTATAGTTATATATGATAAATACAATCCATTACATTACACACATACATATACTTAAAAACATAACATACAGACATACGTTACAGTAATTTATGTGGTTAACGTTGAGATTCAGCTAATCCATCGAGTCAGTCCACGAACTTTCAAATTAGAAGCTATTCTAATTGAGGGGGGGGGGGCAACACATTTCAGATTAAAACAGACCTTACAAGAAAGAAGGATCTGACGAATCCAAAAGAATGAGCTGGACATAAATAGCCACGGTCTTTTTAGACTTACATACCTTGTATTTTATTCCTGTGTCATAGATATATAGTTTATTAAAACCACCGAGTAAAGACTGGTCCTGTGAGTGTTTACATATGACTGGTATGCAAGAGGTTGTGGGTTCTATTCACAAAGGTCACCACAATGTATGATTCACAAATTGTTGTTCCAAGTCTATGTATCTACTTTGTGTCCGTTTGTATGTTTCCGAAAGGCCCCATGACACAGGGCTAGTGAGAGAGTTGACAAAATATGAAAATGAATAAAAATCTAAAATCTTAGCTTAGAACATTCCACATCATTCCAGTCTTTACCAATTATAATAATGCTAGTTGACCCGCGCAACTTCGTCTGCGTAAATTTCCCGGTTTTTGCAACAATTCTTATTGCTGCTCCGCTCCTTATTTGTCCACTATTTTATGCATGTTATTATACATGTGAACCTTCCTCTTCAATCAATCTATCTATTAAAAAAAACCGCATCAAAATCCGTTGCGTAGTTTTAAAGATTTAAGCATACATAGGGATATAGGGACAGAGAAAGCGACATTGTTTTATACTATGTAGTGATAATAACTAAGACAGACTGAATTTACCTGTGACTAAAATTGCAATTTTTCATTTAGCTATTTATCCTTTGTTATTAGATTTTTTTATATCTCTTTGTATATTTACTGAGGTACCTATAAAGTGAATATAAATAAAGACGCTATCACATTTAACGATTTTCCTACGCTCGGTACCTAAGTAAGTGCAATAAGTAATGGTAAGTTTAGAAGTTTGTGATTGATGGGATCTACCAATATTAGACAGTTCTGTAGAGTAACGGAACATTAGATCCGATTCACAAATGTAGTGGGAGCCAAGTTTTTAGACGAGTTACGGTATTCGGTTGTGTTATTAGCATAGATTATATGTATAGGGTGTTATGAGGTCACTGTCGTTGGTTACTGCGCTGCATTTACACCGATGTGGTTCCAGCAAGGGTCTAATGCGGGCCCGAACTCAAATTTTAAAGGCCATAACCAAAAAAACCGGGCAAGTGCTAGTACTAAGGGTAACCTGGTGACAGACAGACGAACGGACTTTTTTCAGTAAATGTATCACACGTAGATGCGTGTCTTTTGAAAACATTTTAAGGTTTCTAAGAAACTTTTTTGATTAAGTGAATATGTTCGAATCGCTCTGAAAGTTATATGAAAAAAAGGAAAACTTACTAAACTTAATAAATACTTTCAACAATTTTTTTTTTTCAATATGATCGTATACCGTCTTTGAATGCCGTTAAACTGCGCTTCTCAACAAAAGGGCGTAAAGTGCCTCAGTGACCTATTGCTGGTGAACTTTTTCAAATGGTTTATTTTTTTTTCATATGTACCTAGTGCATATCTTTGTAGTAACAGACCCTACACTGAGCATAGTCCAACATGCTCTTGCCCGTTTTATTTATATTTTCCTTAGTTTCAGGATACTTTCTTCCATTGCGTGCTGACACGATAGCATTTTGTTTTTATGTTTTCTTTGTGTAGACCCGTCTCTGGCATAGGTCAGGTTTGGAAGAATGTATGAATTGAATTCTTGTTTATAATTTCTTTTTGTGCCCAGTATTTTGTCCACACTATATTTACTCGCCTATCGATTGCATTATCATTACTGTTTTCCTCAAAAGAAACTATATATTCTGTCACATGTTCTATTTCAACACAATCAATACACAATTCTGCCTTAGACGCCATTAAAAATTAGAACATTGTGGCTTAGACATTTTGCCATAGTTGAACGACTTATATCATTACCTGTCCCACATTTAAAGCGATTATGTATATCCGTGTCCGTTATTTACAGTTAGGTACCTACTTTCTACAAAAACCAGCATGTTTTGTATCATATTGTCAGATTTAGTCACTCTTACTTATTTTTGGAGTAAAAAAAACTGAAAAGAAAAACTCTTTTATGTATACCTAAGTTTTAACCGAATTATAGACAACAGCATCCACACGTGTGTAACCAAATTGATGAAAGTGTAAATAGCTTATTAGATAGTGCGTTGGTGTTATGCATCAACTTCTGTCGATATCTACGTAAATTCATTAATATACGTAAATTAGTAATAAATAATAAATAAACATAAACAGAGTACTATAGGTAGGTTGTAACGTTGGTGTCTTATGTTAAAGCTAAAGAAGACTATCACTAGACTATCTAATGCCTAATTCTCTAATTTTAATCACCTAATTTTCTTAAAAAGTGGCGGAAACTTTACAACGAATGTTCGGAGCTACACTACGGTGTGAATGCGGTCAAGCAGGTTGCAAACTACATCGGTGACGTTGGTGCGTCGGCCCAGACGAAGAGTACGCGCGCACGACCTCCGCCTTCAAGTCTATGTCAGATGCGGTTGCGCACAGGACAAGCCTGAACGCGCCGCTTATTTAATAAATAATTTGTAACTTAGTTTTAACGTAACTTAGTGTAATAACTGTGCATCAATCATTAATGGGAATAACAAAATAAACGTAAGTACTTACACAATTTCTCTAACGGTTCTATCAACTAAGCGGTTAATGAGAAAACAGTTAGGTATTTATTTGATCGGTTAACACGTACGAGTGCATGTGACAGCAAATAGTTGGATCTTCTTCGGTGTTTTGAGCTTTTTGGTTTTTAAGTTGTCTTTTTGAAATAAGTATTGCTGTTGTAAATGCCTCGTCTTCGAGAAAATTGTTCAGGTAAATGACGAGGTTATTGACTTGCTCTTTACTGTTCTTTCCCATAATTGCTTGCAAACTTTGTTGTTTGAAGTGTGTACCAACTTAACCATCGTCATAGTGAATCAGTATTTAGATATGTACGTAGGTAGGTACCTATATCGATTTAGCATTTTTTTTAACGTAGGTACTTAGACGTAGACTAAGTTATTAAAATGCTTACTCGTGATTACGAGAGTGCTAGAATGAAGAATTTCTCCAGTTGGTTGAAGAAAATGATAATGCTTTTACCTGCTATATTATATATATTTACCTACCTACGAGTACCTACATAGGTATTTATTAGGACTTTATTGCTAAATGTTGAAATATTTGTGCTCTTTCGTTAAATAAAATAATGCATGCTTGATATATCACTGTATCTATACTAATATTATAAAGCTGAAGAGTTTGTTTGTTTGAACGAGGCAATCTCAGGAACTACTGGTCCGAATTGAAAAAATATTTTTTCTGTTGGGTAGCCCATTTATCGAGAAAGGCTATAGGCTATATAACATCACGCTACGACCAGTAGGAGCGAAGCAGTAATGAAAAATGTTTTGAAAACGGGGAAAATGTACGCATACGAAATGGCGCGGGACAGCTATAATAAATATAATCACTCTTCAAATAATAAATTAAAAGAAACATGATAAACAGACTTCTTTCAAAACCAGAATGTTATACTTACATAATTCAAACTACACTTCTTTATAATTATACCACAGAGGTATATCAGAAAATAGTTTTATATCCAACTCTAAAAACTATAATTAATCAAAAAGTTACTTAAAAAATAACACATCTGGTTTTCCGGATTAGTGATCAGTGTGTCGTGAGACACATAGGCTTCTTCCAGCCGCTGAGCTGGAAGGGGTTGGTCGCTTTCCCCCACTGAGAGTAGCCGGCTTGAGGGGCCTACATACATAGGTCTATTGCACCAAAAATTAAATGTATATCCTTTGCATTATCTGATTATCTATTTGATTGAGATAAATATTAACCAAACTAATCAATCTACAGTAAATCTGTCTGTCTATTATCTTTATACGCTTAAACCTCTGAACCAGTTGAAATGAAATATAGTATGGAGATAGTTTGAGTCCCAGGAAAGGACGGGAGGGAGTACTAATCACGATAACTTATAGGTACCAAGCCGCAGGCAAAAGCCTGTGCTATTATACATTCCACATGGATGAGCAATGTTATGGCTTTTATATGGTAGTTATTTATTGTAGGTAATTGCTATGAGTTAGTACGTATCTATACGCCGCTTCTTTCCAATAAGGCTAGAATGGTATAATGATGACCAGTTTCTTATATCGCTGTGACCTTGACTATAAATCAGTAAGTGTACATTGTATATGTTGTAAGAGTTGAGAGAATTGAACAGTTTGAAGTAAAATACTAGGTATTTATAATGGGAATACCCAGGAGGGTAGAGGAGGCCTCCCCCCCTCCTTTTCGGATATTACAAAAAAGTTAGGTAGGTACACAGTATACATTTGGTCGGTCGGCCTACAATTATGAGAAATCCTGAGCCCCGAAACATCGAGAAATTCTACACTAACCCCGGGTGATATAGGCTATTTTTTATCCCTATATTCCCACGGGAACGGGAACTACGCAAGTGAAACCGCGAGGCGTTCGCTATACCTTAAAAGTTAACAAAAATACAGCCTTATCCAGGAGTAGGTACCCTACCTAACTGCTCAGAGATGAATATTATGGATGTTGATGGTTTGTTCACCAGAACGGCTGAACGGATTTGGATGTAATCTGGTCCAAATAATAGAAACGAAAAAAGGCGTGGCATCCTTGCCATTTAATTAATATGATGACCTATAAAAAGGTTGTGGACCTTTTCTTTAGGTCCATAGTAACACCATTCACATATAGACCTGAGCTGCGCCATAACCTCACATAATTGACCACTCTCTGGAAAAAGACAACGCTACTTTGTGTACAATACCTGTCAAAGAGACAGGGCCGCACGAGCTTTTTCTCTCTTTCACGCTTTGCAGTCAATATTTACTTTTTAATTGAAAGGGATGGCGTGGTCCAGGTTTATACGTCAATGAGTAACAGATAGCAGCGGTAGCCTAATTGCTAAGGCATCGGTCTCGCAATCGTGAGGTCGCGGTTTCGAATCCTACCCATTATGCTACTGACGTGAACCCACTCCTAACACAAGACTTTGAGCTTCGCTGGAGGGTTAACAAGATTGCTAGTAATGTGGGACTCAATCCTACATTGCTAGTTATTTTTACAAAAAAAAAAGAAAAAGATAGATACAAAAAGTTTTAGATCAGCATCGGCAGAAACATCAAACAAAATCTCAACAAACTATAGCTGGAATCTTCTGTTTAATACTTACATACCATGAAAGACAAAATAAACCATAATTACGTGCACATGTAAAGTAATAAAAAAACTGCTAAGTGATTAGAGTGGCCAACGGAAGCGTCCTAATGAATATGTGCATTATTCATCAACGTTAGTGCGTTATCCTCTTTGATTTCTTGGAAGAGGACTTACAAACAAAAGTTATTATTACTTCAGCCTTATGTTACCAACTTAGAAATATATTTGACGAACTTATCGCGCCTGGGTACATACCTATAATATTTTTATGTATTAGAATGACAAGGGTCATTTTTCGCAAACTCCAGGGAATTTTAATAGGTACTTAAGCAATAGAACCTATTAGAATATTATCGGGACTTAATCGCGTGAAATATTTAAAGGTACGATTATTGTATTAGTGGTTTAATTATTTGAATTATGAACATTTTTTGTTCAAAACTATTAATAACTATATACATAGATATTTACAGAATAAAAATTGTATTTACCCGAGGTTTCGATCGAATTGCATCGATTGTGGTCACGGTTCGACTATTTGCAATTCTATTGAAACGTCGGGTAAATAAAAGGTTCGTACCTTTAAATATTTCACTCAATTAAGTCCCGATAATATTCTAATATGTGTAGGTAAACATCGCGAAAGTTTAAAAACAATAGAACCTAATTCTTTATTGGCTACTTTTATTAGCACTTTTAAAAGTAAATGTCAGCTGTCTCTTAATTCCTTTATTGGTTATTGGTATAACTAGTGTAGCTAATTTTGAACAGAAAAATAATAAGTACTAATTTTAATGCATACCGAACTTGGAAAATCTATGGTTTCCTTGTACTAATATCTAAAGGGTCATTATTTGGATGAGTGCCAACGAGTGGGAGTTTTATTCTAAGTGCTATTTATTAGGTATCACTCCAATCATGGAGTGGTCTGAAAATTGTAACAGTGATAAGCATATTTTGCCGTTGATTGAAGATGCGTGAAAAGTTTTTATTTCTATTAACCATAGTGATAACAAATTCAAGGTTAATATCGTCTATTGGCACTGTTGTTTAAGTTAATGATATTATTGTTAATATTCTGAAGCTGTATGTATGGTCTGTCTGTATAGTATATTCATGCCATGTTCGTGCCACATTTCTTGACAACCGGAACATCAGTAACAAATAATTCATCAAGCGTTACCATAAAGATAGAAGTATTTCGTTACAGAAGATTCACATAAATGTAGCAATCGTTAACTTATGTAAATTGGAAAGGAAATTAGCATAACAATCTAATATTTCAACTCCGTGTCGATACTGCGATGCTATTTGTGAACCAGGGCCAGTGTGACATTTTAGATGTACCTAATAAATCAAAATGTATTACAAATTAATTTACAAATGGCCAAGTTAATTGTATATCATTAAGTAATTAACTTTTGAATTGATTATTAGATCATCCCAAGAAATAAATTGATATCTTTAATATTTTATGAGAAACCAGTCAAAGGCCTATATTTACTTATTTATTTAAAAATAACAACTCCTTTTAAGGGTTCCGTAGCCAAAATGGCAAAACATAACCCTAGTTTCGCCATATCCGTCCGTCCGTCCGCAGCTTAGCTCAGAGACTGTTAAAGTAATTTTTATAGGCATTTCTTGCCAATAACTTTACAAATACAATAAATGCATTTTTGAAAGATAGAAAAATTTGAAATCCAGACTCAGGAATCGAACCCGAGACTTCCGTAGCCAAACCGGGGCCAGAAGCGAACCACCTATCTGGACTATGTTATTAGATTTCGAATTTTTCTATCTCTTGTTGCTCGCGAAATTTAGGCCTTCGCAGTGACATCTAGTCGTTAGTTAAGGAACTATCACGGCTTTTGTTATTGCTTCGTTACAGAGAGCATTTTAACAAATTATGATGTCGCAGGCCGAATATTGAAGTAATTTTTATAGGCATTTCTTGCCAATAACTTTACAAATACAATAAATGCATTTTTGAAAGATAGAAAAATTTGAAATCCAGACTCAGGAATCGAACCCGAGACTTCCGTAGCCAAACCGGGGCCAGAAGCGAACCACCTATCTGGACTATGTTATTAGATTTCGAATTTTTCTATCTCTTGTTGCTCGCGAAATTTAGGCCTTCGCAGTGACATCTAGTCGTTAGTTAAGGAACTATCACGGCTTTTGTTATTGCTTCGTTACAGAGAGCATTTTAACAAATTATGATGTCGCAGGCCGAATATTGAAGTAATTTTTATAGGCATTTCTTGCCAATAACTTTACAAATACAATAAATGCATTTTTGAAAGATAGAAAAATTTGAAATCCAGACTCAGGAATCGAACCCGAGACTTCCGTAGCCAAACCGGGGCCAGAAGCGAACCACCTATCTGGACTATGTTATTAGATTTCGAATTTTTCTATCTCTTGTTGCTCGCGAAATTTAGGCCTTCGCAGTGACATCTAGTCGTTAGTTAAGGAACTATCACGGCTTTTGTTATTGCTTCGTTACAGAGAGCATTTTAACAAATTATGATGTCGCAGGCCGAATATTGAAGTAATTTTTATAGGCATTTCTTGCCAATAACTTTACAAATACAATAAATGCATTTTTGAAAGATAGAAAAATTTGAAATCCAGACTCAGGAATCGAACCCGAGACTTCCGTAGCCAAACCGGGGCCAGAAGCGAACCACCTATCTGGACTATGTTATTAGATTTCGAATTTTTCTATCTCTTGTTGCTCGCGAAATTTAGGCCTTCGCAGTGACATCTAGTCGTTAGTTAAGGAACTATCACGGCTTTTGTTATTGCTTCGTTACAGAGAGCATTTTAACAAATTATGATGTCGCAGGCCGAATATTGAAGTAATTTTTATAGGCATTTCTTGCCAATAACTTTACAAATACAATAAATGCATTTTTGAAAGATAGAAAAATTTGAAATCCAGACTCAGGAATCGAACCCGAGACTTCCGTAGCCAAACCGGGGCCAGAAGCGAACCACCTATCTGGACTATGTTATTAGATTTCGAATTTTTCTATCTCTTGTTGCTCGCGAAATTTAGGCCTTCGCAGTGACATCTAGTCGTTAGTTAAGGAACTATCACGGCTTTTGTTATTGCTTCGTTACAGAGAGCATTTTAACAAATTATGATGTCGCAGGCCGAATATTGAAGTAATTTTTATAGGCATTTCTTGCCAATAACTTTACAAATACAATAAATGCATTTTTGAAAGATAGAAAAATTTGAAATCCAGACTCAGGAATCGAACCCGAGACTTCCGTAGCCAAACCGGGGCCAGAAGCGAACCACCTATCTGGACTATGTTATTAGATTTCGAATTTTTCTATCTCTTGTTGCTCGCGAAATTTAGGCCTTCGCAGTGACATCTAGTCGTTAGTTAAGGAACTATCACGGCTTTTGTTATTGCTTCGTTACAGAGAGCATTTTAACAAATTATGATGTCGCAGGCCGAATATTGAAGTAATTTTTATAGGCATTTCTTGCCAATAACTTTACAAATACAATAAATGCATTTTTGAAAGATAGAAAAATTTGAAATCCAGACTCAGGAATCGAACCCGAGACTTCCGTAGCCAAACCGGGGCCAGAAGCGAACCACCTATCTGGACTATGTTATTAGATTTCGAATTTTTCTATCTCTTGTTGCTCGCGAAATTTAGGCCTTCGCAGTGACATCTAGTCGTTAGTTAAGGAACTATCACGGCTTTTGTTATTGCTTCGTTACAGAGAGCATTTTAACAAATTATGATGTCGCAGGCCGAATATTGAAGTAATTTTTATAGGCATTTCTTGCCAATAACTTTACAAATACAATAAATGCATTTTTGAAAGATAGAAAAATTTGAAATCCAGACTCAGGAATCGAACCCGAGACTTCCGTAGCCAAACCGGGGCCAGAAGCGAACCACCTATCTGGACTATGTTATTAGATTTCGAATTTTTCTATCTCTTGTTGCTCGCGAAATTTAGGCCTTCGCAGTGACATCTAGTCGTTAGTTAAGGAACTATCACGGCTTTTGTTATTGCTTCGTTACAGAGAGCATTTTAACAAATTATGATGTCGCAGGCCGAATATTGAAGTAATTTTTATAGGCATTTCTTGCCAATAACTTTACAAATACAATAAATGCATTTTTGAAAGATAGAAAAATTTGAAATCCAGACTCAGGAATCGAACCCGAGACTTCCGTAGCCAAACCGGGGCCAGAAGCGAACCACCTATCTGGACTATGTTATTAGATTTCGAATTTTTCTATCTCTTGTTGCTCGCGAAATTTAGGCCTTCGCAGTGACATCTAGTCGTTAGTTAAGGAACTATCACGGCTTTTGTTATTGCTTCGTTACAGAGAGCATTTTAACAAATTATGATGTCGCAGGCCGAATATTGAAGTAATTTTTATAGGCATTTCTTGCCAATAACTTTACAAATACAATAAATGCATTTTTGAAAGATAGAAAAATTTGAAATCCAGACTCAGGAATCGAACCCGAGACTTCCGTAGCCAAACCGGGGCCAGAAGCGAACCACCTATCTGGACTATGTTATTAGATTTCGAATTTTTCTATCTCTTGTTGCTCGCGAAATTTAGGCCTTCGCAGTGACATCTAGTCGTTAGTTAAGGAACTATCACGGCTTTTGTTATTGCTTCGTTACAGAGAGCATTTTAACAAATTATGATGTCGCAGGCCGAATATTGAAGTAATTTTTATAGGCATTTCTTGCCAATAACTTTACAAATACAATAAATGCATTTTTGAAAGATAGAAAAATTTGAAATCCAGACTCAGGAATCGAACCCGAGACTTCCGTAGCCAAACCGGGGCCAGAAGCGAACCACCTATCTGGACTATGTTATTAGATTTCGAATTTTTCTATCTCTTGTTGCTCGCGAAATTTAGGCCTTCGCAGTGACATCTAGTCGTTAGTTAAGGAACTATCACGGCTTTTGTTATTGCTTCGTTACAGAGAGCATTTTAACAAATTATGATGTCGCAGGCCGAATATTGAAGTAATTTTTATAGGCATTTCTTGCCAATAACTTTACAAATACAATAAATGCATTTTTGAAAGATAGAAAAATTTGAAATCCAGACTCAGGAATCGAACCCGAGACTTCCGTAGCCAAACCGGGGCCAGAAGCGAACCACCTATCTGGACTATGTTATTAGATTTCGAAATTTTTCTATCTCTTGTTGCTCGCGAAATTTAGGCCTTCGCAGTGACATCTAGTCGTTAGTTAAGGAACTATCACGGCTTTTGTTATTGCTTCGTTACAGAGAGCATTTTAACAAATTATGATGTCGCAGGCCGAATATTGAAGTAATTTTTATAGGCATTTCTTGCCAATAACTTTACAAATACAATAAATGCATTTTTGAAAGATAGAAAAATTTGAAATCCAGACTCAGGAATCGAACCCGAGACTTCCGTAGCCAAACCGGGGCCAGAATCTGGATTTCAAATTTTTCTATCTTTCAAAAATGCATTTATTGTATTTGTAAAGTTATTGGCAAGAAATGCCTATAAAAATTACTTCAATATTCGGCCTGCGACATCATAATTTGTTAAAATGCTCTCTGTAACGAAGCAATAACAAAAGCCGTGATAGTTCCTTAACTAACGACTAGATGTCACTGCGAAGGCCTAAATTTCGCGAGCAACAAGAGATAGAAAAATTCGAAATCTAATAACATAGTCCAGATAGGTGGTTCGCTTCTGGCCCCGGTTTGGCTACGGAAGTCTCGGGTTCGATTCCTGAGTCTGGATTTCAAATTTTTCTATCTTTCAAAAATGCATTTATTGTATTTGTAAAGTTATTGGCAAGAAATGCCTATAAAAATTACTTCAATATTCGGCCTGCGACATCATAATTTGTTAAAATGCTCTCTGTAACGAAGCAATAACAAAAGCCGTGATAGTTCCTTAACTAACGACTAGATGTCACTGCGAAGGCCTAAATTTCGCGAGCAACAAGAGATAGAAAAATTCGAAATCTAATAACATAGTCCAGATAGGTGGTTCGCTTCTGGCCCCGGTTTGGCTACGGAAGTCTCGGGTTCGATTCCTGAGTCTGGATTTCAAATTTTTCTATCTTTCAAAAATGCATTTATTGTATTTGTAAAGTTATTGGCAAGAAATGCCTATAAAAATTACTTCAATATTCGGCCTGCGACATCATAATTTGTTAAAATGCTCTCTGTAACGAAGCAATAACAAAAGCCGTGATAGTTCCTTAACTAACGACTAGATGTCACTGCGAAGGCCTAAATTTCGCGAGCAACAAGAGATAGAAAAATTCGAAATCTAATAACATAGTCCAGATAGGTGGTTCGCTTCTGGCCCCGGTTTGGCTACGGAAGTCTCGGGTTCGATTCCTGAGTCTGGATTTCAAATTTTTCTATCTTTCAAAAATGCATTTATTGTATTTGTAAAGTTATTGGCAAGAAATGCCTATAAAAATTACTTCAATATTCGGCCTGCGACATCATAATTTGTTAAAATGCTCTCTGTAACGAAGCAATAACAAAAGCCGTGATAGTTCCTTAACTAACGACTAGATGTCACTGCGAAGGCCTAAATTTCGCGAGCAACAAGAGATAGAAAAATTCGAAATCTAATAACATAGTCCAGATAGGTGGTTCGCTTCTGGCCCCGGTTTGGCTACGGAAGTCTCGGGTTCGATTCCTGAGTCTGGATTTCAAATTTTTCTATCTTTCAAAAATGCATTTATTGTATTTGTAAAGTTATTGGCAAGAAATGCCTATAAAAATTACTTCAATATTCGGCCTGCGACATCATAATTTGTTAAAATGCTCTCTGTAACGAAGCAATAACAAAAGCCGTGATAGTTCCTTAACTAACGACTAGATGTCACTGCGAAGGCCTAAATTTCGCGAGCAACAAGAGATAGAAAAATTCGAAATCTAATAACATAGTCCAGATAGGTGGTTCGCTTCTGGCCCCGGTTTGGCTACGGAAGTCTCGGGTTCGATTCCTGAGTCTGGATTTCAAATTTTTCTATCTTTCAAAAATGCATTTATTGTATTTGTCAGAGACTGTTAGTTAGTACCTACTAGAAAGTTGCAATTTTGCATTTTTTTCAAATAAAATCTTGAAAATACTTTTTTTTAGGGTACCTCCCTTGCAAGTAAAGTGAAGATGTGTCTTTTTTTCTCACCTACTCCAACGTGTGATTTCATTAGATAAGTCTTTTAAAAATATTTAGGAGTTGTGAGAATCATATTTCGATTTAGGGATCCGTTCGTAAAATATTAAGCCTTAAAGTGCAATTTTTTGTTACAGTCAAGTGCCCCCCCCCCTTCCCCAGTCAGCTAAATGGTTGTTTTTAGAGAAGTGAAAAAGACTTTACAAGTTTACGAGTAGAGTCGAACAAGTGAGAAGTAACAAAATTTTCGTTTAAATTCCATTGAAAATAATATAAATAACGTTGTTAGTAGTATGACATAAAAACAACAGAATCAAACATCTTATACAAAATCCACTACTTAGACCACATTATTGTGTTAGGCAGCTAAGGAACCCTACATTGAGCGTTGCCCGACATCTACTTACCCGGTTTTTGAAGATACTTAAAATGCTGTTGTAGAAATCAACTCAAAAATTGTTTAGGTCCTAACAATGGCACTGGTTCCCAGGCGTAGAGCTTTCATGAGAATAATCGTAAACTTTCTTCTAAGCTATCTACCTATATCTGAAGAAAACCTGTTCAGCCTTATGTATGTCACATAGAATACTGAGAGTATTTGCCACTGTTGCCAGATTGGGGGGATTCCCTGCAAATTCAAGGGGTTTTTCAGCTCTGGAGGGAAATTCGAGGGTTACTAGGTATTATTTACGGGGAGTTTTGAAGGCCTTTTAGTACCATATTTTCACTTAGAATCCATTAATGCGCCGCTACGTCGAGCTAATCAAATTGAGCCATTGGAGGCTTTTTGTTCAAAAAGGATTTTTTTGGGGAATTAAAAAAAAAGGGGTCAATTCAGGCAACATTTCTGGCAACATCGTATTCTGTGCATTATTGATTGTCTTTGTTCAAAGCGTAAACTAAATACTACGGAAACCTTTGTCTCAGGCATCTTAATGTTTTAAGGAAATTATTATCAGGCGTATTGAAACGAAACTAATAATATTAGTTTAGTTTCAAAACTCATTGATTTTAATTCACACTACCTAATGCATGATTGATGATTGAACAGAAGTCACAATTGGATAATTATTACGGTACTATTCAGATAAGTAATTTTAAATTAAGCAAATCAACACATCCTACATTAACTGTTAATCTTTATTTTATGTTTACGGTTAACGTCAAGTCGCTACAACATTTTTTTGCCACCTAGGTACTTAAAAAAAGGAGATTCTCAATTCGTCACACGTTCACGCTAAAAAATAATTTTCGATATATTAATTTATCGAAAATTATTTTTTTACATGTCAAGCTTAATTGAAACAGTCAATGACGTTTAAAATAAAACCTTGTTTTTCGCGGATTCGTTTTAATTTTATTCAATTTTCATATCTAATGTGTTTAGATAATTGTTTTTGTTAAAGAGGGCGTGGTTTGCACAAGTCAGAGATCCCGTTTTCGGTCATAAAGTGTCCCCCCCCCCCCTTGCCAGCTAAATGGTTGTTTTTGGAGATCTGAAAAAAATCAAGATAGAGGGTGGTTCTTTTTTTCAATGATGCCGTTGTCGACAATTCTGTCAAAGTCAAATGGTCAATGGCGTCAAGAATGGTTTTTCGAACACAAATTTCTGAATACTGTGGGGATTAGACGCGGTCAATCCTGTATGGATTGTTTGGCAAGAAAATAGTGTTTTGTGTAGGTGTATTAAAGGTCTCAAGGGGATCCCATTTCACCTTTGCTCTTTAACATAGGTCATTGAGATCTGGCAAAAAATCAACAAGGGGGCAATTCCCTCCCCAGATTGGACTGAATAACCCCCCGGTGGTGTATGAGTGTAGTGGATATGGTGTACCGGTGTTGAATCAAATGCCCCCACCGCCGTCATGCGAGCGACTCACACTTGACCGGTTGAGTCGTTGCCCCCCCCATCCCCCCAGAACGAAGTTCTGGATAGAATAGATATAGAATTAACACAGGATGTTATCTCTCCCGTACCAACTTTATACCGATGGTTCTAAAACGTTAAAATATGGTCTTGGTGCTGCGTTTTACGACCCTACAAGAAATAATTAAAAACTAATTAAAATAAATAATTTTATTTCTATTATGAGTGCTGAGCTCATTGCAGTTTCACAAGCTTTATACTACGTTTCTGACTCAGACACCCATAAAATTGTTAGAGCGGTTTTCTTCATATATCTCGTTGTACCGCTGGCTGGTAACAGAGGCATATCAGCTCGATATCGCATTTTGGATAAAATTAACCAAGCTTAAGGGAATAACTAACTGTTGGGCAACAAAAAGGCCGACAGACTAGCGAAAAGGGCTGTATTGGTGACTGTGCTACCAAACTGCTATGAAATTTTACCCAAGTATAATTCAATATATCAAACGATCAAAATGCAAAAGTATTTAATGTGAGCCTCTTCGTGTCCCCTGGCTCTACTCTATTAAGTTAAATAAGAAACAAATTGTCATGGCGTGCAGATTGCGTTCCGCCCACACTCCTAGTAAAAGTTTTGCACATTTAATGAAATTAGTTAATTCTCCTAACTGTGAAATATGCAACAAACGAGAAGATGTATAATATATTTTAATGGAGTGCGTTCGGTATGCTGACAAAGAGCGCAACTTCAGAATTTATTCAAATTGAATATGTTTGACATTAGATTTTTTCAAAACAGTCTATCTATCTAAACCCAATTCGAAAGCAGCTAGAATGCTTTACTCCTTTAACTTAAAATCGTATACTAGCAATAATCATTAGGTGGATACTAGCTATAGTAGTATTCTTAGATTTTAGTACATGTCATTTATGTCATTATCATTAAAAAAAAAAAAAAAAAAACTTTACTTTTTAAGCCACTTTTGTTACTTTTTGACTCTTTAAAAATACGTGGGTACTTATTAGTATGTGTGCAAGTGTGCAATTACGTTCACTGCTGACTGTATTCGGGGTGTTTGAACTCCATGCCGCAGGATATAAGAAAAAAAAGTGTATGGAATCTTTATACCCTGCCGTCTTACGTTAACTAAGGAACGTAGGTAATTATGGGTTGACGTAGCTAATCGGCGGTCTCTCATATTTTTCTTTACTTTTAAATATTCATGAAGTCACGTAATTCGAGTCGTTACGGTTAAAAGCTATTTTGTGAAGATGTTTTGTTGTTACATATGAAAGGATGAATATATTCCTTTGTTTAGGCCGGTTTGACGTTACTAAGTAACGTCAAACCGGCCTAAACACGCTACTAGCACACTAGTACCTACCTAAAATGGATTGTTATTACTGATTCGTCCGAGGAGGGTTTGTAACCTGGGTGCTCTGGAGACCTGGAGGCCTACTCTTATTCAATGAAAACGAAATTTCAATTAAAAATGAGGTGGTGATATACAGAGTCAGCAACATCAATTCAATACACTCTTGTCTGAAAATTATCTGTAGGTTCGGACGTCTTGTCCTTATCTAAAAATTAATTAGAATAGTCCCCGTAATCTCAAGAAATTTAAGAAAACGAAAATTGATAAACTTTGTTTTAGAGAAAGTATCGTTGATTATTGTTTTCGTTTCATTAATGTTCAGAGTCGATCCGTGACCATCGGTGATCGGTGTAATTCGAACGAAACGTCGGATAAATAAAAGGTTTGTACCTTTAAACGCGTGATTTCGAGACTTAATCGCGTGAATTATCACGCGTTTAAGTGCCGAAATAGATATGTATATCTAATAAGTATCATTGGTAATAATCATAGCTCCAAAATTATTAGGTATGACAAACCATGGCGTTTTAACTTTTTTGGCCAATTTGCCGCCATTTTCACAATTCCATTGACAATATAGGCACAGATAATATAATACTATACATATAGGTATAAATTGGTAGTCATATAATAAACACTGGGAATCGGACGGACGTTTAACTTTCTCTAAATACTCGATACGATCAACTGCGATGAAATACAATATTGACACTGATTTAGAAGACGTTTATTGTGGTATAAATCAACTCGAGTGAAAACTACTTGCTGTACTTGCATAGACGGATCCACGACGGTATTACTAGCAATCCTATTAACCCCTCCAGCTAAGCTCAATGGCTGGTGCTAGGAATCGGATCACGTGCTATAATGGCTAGGATTCAAACCTCACGATTGCGAGTCCGATGTCTTAGCCATTAGGCTACTGCAGCTGAGCAGTTATTCATATTTCCTTCTCAATCTTCACGAGATAATAATTTTGTAAAGGTGTGACGCTAGTGAGCACACTAGCGCCTTGCTAAATTGTTTCTAGTTAAGTACTAGTTAAAAATACGTATATTAGGTTTTTAACTAGTACCTAACTAGAAACAACTAAGCGAATACAAGCAATAGATACCTACATAACTATAGATATCCCTCTACGCATAGGAACATCGAAACAAAAAGTATTCAATGAAATCGATTAGGTCATTAATGTCCGATAATTGCAGATATGTAATTGTAGCCCGATTGAATCACTATAATAATTACTCACATTTATATATCCTATCACGATCACGATCGATTGACGTGCAATAAGGGGACGTCCATAAATTACTTGAGGTGATTTGGCTTGACTCTCCCCCCCCCCCCTACCTAATCTCAGGAGAGATTTCACATTTTATTAACACTGGTCAAGTGTGAGGCGTTCGCATGACGAGGAGGAGCTACAGGACCCGATTTAGCCATATAGTCACCCAGGCAAAATTTTCGCCATAAGTACCTTTCCGCGACGGCGGGGTGCAAATCCTTTCACCCAATGCCGCCTAAGTAGGCACCTCGCGCGACGGAGGTGGGTGCAAATCCTTTCCACCCAAAAGGTACCACCTAAGTTCATCGTGAGACGGGTGGATGTGTGTGCAAAAACAGTAGCGAAGGGTTAAAAAAAATCTAAGGTAACCTAACACCATATATCTATCTTGGTGGACACGGTTCTTTGTACCTAAAATATTAAGTAACTACAACTCAAAGGGAAACCGAAAATTATAGTGTTCTAATGACCCTCCGCCACTGCAGCCTAAATACCTCAGGCAAAGGGGTGCACCTCGCACCCTCTATTGCTCTGGTCATTTGAAACTATTACATGAAATTTGCCAAGACTCTCTCAACACAAACAATTTAGCTTACCTGAAGGGGTTAGCAAGATTGCTAGTACTGTGAGAACTATATTGCTAGTTATCTGTTACCTAGTAAACAACATCTAAGGTAGGTAAGTATAAGAATATTTCATAGGCGTACTTAGGGGGGAAGAGGGGATGGGTCGCCGGTTTTATCGTAGTCAAGCACCGCTCACCCCTTTTACCAGGACAGAGTAAAAAGCGCGAAAGTTTTAAAACAACGAAAGATCAATGACCTCAGAATAATTCAATTCACCAAGATCTTAATGCAATATTTTGTCACACAGATTTAAAAGTAGGTAGACTACTTTGTATACTTACGTATATGATGTGCCTGATGACAAGATATTTTCTCAATTTCTTCGTTAGATAATTCATACTATTACAATCTCGAACACAGTGCTTAGACAATAGATTTCTAGATGCCTTTTCATTTGTAAGCGGAGTCTTACAACACTTTCAACCACTTCTTGATAGCGTGAAGCAACGCGAAACAAGATAATTAGCTGACGATCTGGCGACATTTAGCCTCCATTGTTCTTATTTAGTCGTATTTTATTATAGTTTAAGAATTATTTTTCCTAGAAAGAAAGCGCCTACTAACCTACCTATTAGATACTTACTTAGGTAGGCTTACCTATCTAATAATTACAAAGGGTTATGGAAAAGACCAGCCGATAGCGTTTTTGTATAGACACTTGTTTTTGAGGGTGCACAGTTTTTAAGAGCGTCCTGTCGATGATTCTACCATACATTCGCGCATAAGTGATTACTCCTCTGTTTAAGGCCGTAAGTCAAAGCTTAAAATTAATATCAATTCATTTTGTCTTAAGCTAGGCCTGTAGGCAGCCATAATCTATACAAATATTATAAAGCTGAAGAGTTTGTTTGTTTGTTTTGAACGCGGTAATCTTACGAACCGGTCCGAATTGAAAAATTATTTCACTGTTGGATACCCCATTATCGAGGAAGGCTATAGGCTATATAACATCCCGCTAGGACCAATAGGAGCGGAGCAGCAATGATAAGTGTTGCAAAAACGGGGAAAATTTACGCCGACGAAGTTGCGCGGGACAGCTAATACCTAAGCCATAAAATGCTTATTTTTGATGGAGGGCAATACCTACCTATTAAATTCCATAAATATAGTATTTTACTACTCAATACAATCTTTAGAGAAATAGTCACAGAGAATCAGAGTAGGGCGTGACTGAAATCCAGAATTTCAAGAGCAAGGAACTAAAACCAGAACCTAATGATCTATTGTCGTTGACAAACATGGTGTAAGTTATAGCGAGAGCGACTATTAATGCGAATTCCAAACCTTTAGATTCAATGCTACATGTTGTTATTTCAATCTCAATGATTTTGCAATGGAACTATAGGTAGGTAAGTATATAGGTACTCAAATGAATCACCCGGATCTCAACGTTTATTTAGGTATTTATCACCGGCCGTTGATGTTTTTTATTTGAGATATTTTAATAAAAAAATTAGGTACCTGTTTTTTTATAAAAAACAAAAAAAACTAACTGCAATGCGTTTGGGCTGTAGTGTGCCAAAAAAATGGACATACCTACATACGGTAGGGTGGTCCTTCAAAATCAGTCGCCTCACCCCTTCATTTGTTTCTATACCCAAAAAAACAAGCCGCTGTGATTTTTTAAGTTTTTTTAATTGAGTTTTAAGGGGCACATACGGTATCACCCCGTATAACTCAACTAGCTAACCCGCACAACTTCGCTGCGTCAATTTTCCCTGTTTTTGCAACATTTTTCATTGATGCTCCGCTTCTATTGGTCGTAGCGTGATGGCTTACTTTGATAAATGGGTTATCCAACAGTAAAATAATTTTTCGAATTCGAAACAGCAGTTCCTGAGATTATCGCGTTCAAACAAACAAACTCTTCAGCTTTATAATATTAGTATACTAGATTAAAAAAACTTAAAAAGTCAAAGTTTTAAAAATGCTACGACCTTAAAACACAAATATATGTAATATATAAAATGTAGTTAATGTTAACATACGTTTGTAGTGATGCGCGATTGCGAGATCTTTTAATCGATTGTTGAAACATTTCGATGATTCACGCTGATTCTCAACTCGGGTGTCATTAAGATTAACTTACTAGACTAACAGTGGATTGCATTCACTTTACCGTGTTCTACCAATTTGTTTAGAAAATAACTCTAACTTTATAGACGTTCGTTTAACATAGGGTGCCATTCGGGATCAGTCGACTTGTGCATCGATCGAGGAACGATTGTTTCGATGTTTTCATTATTCGGAAAATGAAAACATCGAAACAACAAACGAGATTATTCGGAAGAAAGGTCGAGTAGGTTCCTTGGAACCTATTCGGTCGAATGTGTTCATTTGGGATAATCGATTAATATTTCAATAGTTCATTCGCGAGGGTAAGTCGATTGTTCACTCGATGATTAAATCGATCGGCTTCGATTCATTCGATTGTGGAAACATTTCGGACTCGCCCATTGCTAGTTATTACACACGCTCGTACATAATAAATTATACATTAACCTGACGCAACCGGTTAATAAATCTGACTCCTTTTTAGGGAAGAAACTAGTTGTACCCACAAGTTTCTTCTCTAGAAAGGAATCCTACAGGGTCAATAATTCAGTAGCTAACTGACAACACCAAGTAGAACGCAGCTATTTACCTACATTAGGTCTTGGGCTTCTCTCCCTTTAAAATCGCCAAGGTTCGAAGACTAGATAAAATTTGTAGAACATTTAAACTATTAAGCAGTACCTAACCCGAAAACAATAAAATAAATTGCTTATTACATCCACAGAACAAACGAACAATCACAATGCCGCCTGTCAAGACGATCCTAGTAACTGGAGGAGCAGGGTACATCGGTAGCCACTGCGTAGTGGACCTGGTGGAAGCAGGGCATGAAGTCGTCGCCATAGACAACTTCGCCAATGCCGTGGGAGATGAGGAGGGGTCACCAGCGCTTCAAAGGGCTGAAGAGGTCACTGGAAAGAAGATCAAGTTTTACAAAGCGGATTTGCTGGATAAATCTCAAATTAATGATATATTTGATAAGGTAAATTTTATTATAATTAACTTACGTAACACGTTGTGCAGTTCGTAGAAATCTCCAGTAACTAACTCTTCAAAGCAATTAACCACATTCACAACATCCACGTTATCTTTATAAACTATCTGAATTTAAATCTTCGTAAAATATATCCTAATAGTTTACCCATAATATCAAAGGATAGAAAAATTTGAGGTCTAGTAACATAGTCCAGATAGGTGGTTCGATTCCGGCCCCGGTTTGGCTCCGGAAGTCTCAGGTCATTCCTGGGTCTGGACTTCAAATTTTTATATCTTCCAAAAATGCAATTATTGTACCTATAATATCTTTGATAGGTATTATCTAATGTTTCCAGCATCCCATAGACTGCGTGATCCACTTCGCAGCACTGAAGGCTGTCGGGGAATCCATGCAACAGCCTCTTTTGTACTACCAGAACAACTTACTCGGAATGCTTAATTTATTGGAGGTAAGTGACAAAGTTCAAGTAGATAAATAGTTTCTATAAAAAGTTTAAGGTTTCAGAAGTATTGAGCGATACCGAAGCGCCAAAGTAGATCGTAGCACAACAGTAGGCCTACTCTATTTCTTTATAACGAAATTCATGAATTTTCGTTTACTTAAATTTCATAAGTTTACGGGAACTATTATAATTTATTTTTGGATAAACATAAGAAGTTCGAACCTGTGGACGATTTTCTGGAACAAGTGGATTGAATAGGTGTTCCTGGCTCTGTATATCACCACCTCATTTTTAATCGAAACTTCGTTTTCATTGAATTAGAGTAGGCCTCCAGCACGCAGATGGAACAGTCAAAGGAAGTCTAAGATTCAATAGGAACTCATTATACTGATATGTGTTTTACGAGAGCCTAACTGCCGCACAAGCATTAGTTTTGATTATGTACTTAAATTAACATGGCCAATTGACTCAACAGCGGCCCAAATGTGTACCGTATACCTACCTATTACAAAATTGGGGGGGAGGGGGTATCAAAATATTAAACTACTTAGGTAGGTAGGTAGAAACACCTATACGATAATGGTATAAGCTTGACGATGACGTTATTTTACCGTGTTTTATTCCAAATATAAACACAATATTCCAGGTTATGCGGTCCCACAACTGCTACCAGATGGTATTTTCGTCGTCATGCACGGTGTACGGCGAGCCGGAGAACCTGCCCATCACGGAGACACATCCCACTGGCAACATCACCAACGTTTACGGAAGGACCAAGTACTTCATCGAAGAAATGCTTAAAGATCTCAGCATGGCTGACAAGGTATGATATCTATAATTGGCGTACCTAGGCAGGCGCGGATCCAGAACTTTGTTCAGAGGGGGCTCGTGACCTAACCAGCCAAGTCGCTCGCATGAAAGAGGGGGGTGAGGTGTAATGCATTTGATTATACACCGATTCACCAGTCACCACTGCTGACGAGATGGGGGGGGGGGGGGGGGAATTGCCTGTCAATACACACCGGTCCAGTGTCAAATATCCCAAAAAAAGGTGTTTCAGTCAAGTCTGGGATTCCTGGAACCCCCCCCCCCCCCCTTAGATGCTTATTATTCCTCCATTTCTCCGCTTCGAAGCCTCGCTCTGCTTCATTGGACAGGCAACATAAGGGTCATTATTGTCAGTTCCGCTATAGATTATCTGCGATTGCCGCTAGGTAATCTGCTCGTCACAAACGGCTGAATAGGACCAAACAAACAACAACCAAAGATAAAACCTTCTAGTTCCTTTCTAACAGATCATATCTGTACTTACGTACTTACCTATATTAGGTTGAATTAAAATATAAATACTTTCGTAAGTTAATGAACTCGAACGTTTCTAAATCGCATGTTTCGTTGTCATCAAATACCGGTTCTGACGACCTAAAATCACGAATGCCAAGGTCGATACTATAGCTAAATATATAATTCCGGTTAAATAAACCACGTCAATTATTTTTTCTATCACTCGATTTTTTCACACGTTGACTGTACCTAAGTACCGTTACTCGAAGAATGTGTATTTTTTTCAATCGATAATGAAACAAAAAGAGCCTGTTCGGCACGTGGAGTATTTGTTATTTTCTCGGAGTAACCTGTATTTTAATAGGTACCTACCTGCCTAGATACGAAACCTATTGAACGACATTAATGTCTTTTTACCCGACTGTAAGGAAGAGTAATGTTTTTCGCGCTATCTTGTATGTATGTAGTATTCTTTATTACCTGATATCTCACAATCCACTGAAAGGGTTTATACAATTATGATGTCGTTAGATTCGCCTTGATCGCTCAAGTGTTCTTAGTTATTGTGTTGTTTGCAAAAGACAAACATGGCCACAGAATATGGCGGCTGTGAGATGTCAAAATAAAGAGGTGTGAGAAAAAGTTGTTTTGAATATTGCAAGGGTAATACATTAAACAGATCATCTTAAGCATTTCAAAAAAGTATAACATGATGACTGTAATACTAAAAAAGTTAGTTAACAATCATTATTTTTTCAATTTTCAATAGGTACTTGACAATAGCAGTGATAAACGCATAGACTATGGGTAAAAGTTAGTTGTTACATCGGTTACATCCTACAACCACTAAAAAATATTACCTACATAAAAAAAAAAAAACTGCCGCCTTTTTTTTTACAACGACCCATGGTGACCTACTAGGTCGCCGTAGGAAGTAATGGTTTCAAGGTTTTTTTAAGTCATCGTAGAATTAAATTAACTTAATTAGAAACGTCAACAAAAGTAATAAATTAATTAATTTTACACTTAGACAGGTAACAACAACGAGGTTTTACATATTACGTCATTGGGTAACAAGCTAGCTATGTTAGAACTGGTCCAAAACACATAAATATTTTTAATTAAAAAATAAAGAACCAGGTAGTAGGTACCCCTGATCCCGGCCGGATATCTACCTATTATGGATAATATTAATTAACTATTATAGATATGCCTGCCTGCAACACTACCGGGCCTATTTAGATGGAATTTTACATACAGGCAACTGCAATTTTAGGGAAGGACAATGGCAACTTTTTAGAGACCGGCACACTCATAGGCGGATGCAGATCCCCAGAAGGCTGCTTTGTGTACTGAATGTACTGTATTAAATTTCTTTGCCCATTTGCTTCTTGTGCCCCCCCCCCCCCTCCCCAAACGAGTTTATTTGGGCCATCCATCCCCCCGACGTGCGTGCAACTCATACTTGGCTGATGTCGGGTGAAACAAAATGGACCTTCCCCCCGTAGTAAGCATGTCAGGCACTGCCCCCCCCCCCCCCAGAATAAAGTCCTCGATCAGCCCACGGACACACCTACACACTGATTAAACTATAACCAAAATAACAGAGAACGGATACCTATACGTGTCTTCTAATCCACAGAAATGGAACATAATATCCCTGCGTTACTTCAACCCTGTGGGCGCACACCCGTCGGGTCTGATCGGCGAGGACCCTACCAAGGAGTTCACCAACCTCATGCCGTTCATGGCACAGGTCGCACTTGGCAAGAAACCTGTACTCACTGTGTTTGGCAATGATTACAACACGCCCGATGGCACTGGTATGCACTCGTTTCATTGTCAAGATATTATTACCTATATTTTTTTATACGTTGAAAATTGCTAGGTACTTTTTCTGACTTTTTAGGAATATCGAATGCAATCATAAATTAACCATTATCGTATTGTTTATTCTTAGGTATTCGCGACTATATTCACGTAATGGACCTGGCAAGCGGACACGTCGCAGCACTAAACCTGCTCAATAGCAACCAAGTGGGACTAAAGGTAACTTAGACCAATGAGTTGGTACTCGTAACTATGTAACACTTCATAAATGCACCCGGAATTATTTTTCAGCATTATTTTTCAGCAGGGGTTTAGTCTAGCCAATAAAAACCGGGCAAGAACATGTCGCAATAACTTAATGACGATATATCTGATCATGTCCAAAATAATTTTAGTTTAAAGTATTTAAGGGCGCTCTAGTCGATGATTTTACCATAGAAACGCGCATAAGTGATTACTCCTCTGTTTAAGGTCGTAAGTCAAAGCTTTAAATTAATATCAATTCATTTTATCATAAGCTAGGCCGGTAGGCAGCCGTAATTAAAAATCTATATCTATCTATATCTATTCTATACATATAATAAAACTGTAAATTTCACGTGTCTGTACATGGCCGAACTTAGTGAAAAAAAATATTAGGAAATGTTCGAAAAGAGTATTTAAACACTTTGCTGCATTTTTAGAAATGTCTGTCTGTCTGTTTGTTTGAACACGCATCACGCAAAAACTACCGTACAGATTCGGCTGAAATTTTGCACGTGCAATCTAATAGAAGCAGATTAACATTTAGGCTATAAATTATCACGCTTTTTCCCATAGGAGCTAAGCAGTAAGGGATAATGTCTGTAGCTATTTTTCGTTATAAAACAGTAACTACTTGACGGATCTTTATGAAAATTTGCAGTTTTATAGTAAATACTATAGGACATTATTTACACTATGAATCATTACGCTAACGTCTATGGGGAACGAGTAGCAACGTATTTTTTGTCGCACCATAATAGTTTATCACAAAATTTTCCACAATTAGACATTATCTATTTATTGTAACCCGTGGAATGCATAACTTCACGCTAAAACTAAAAGAAGCTAAACACAACATTTTTAAGTTTCATATGAATAGTTATTTTGACGTGTTAAGTAGCGAACAGTATAGCCTCGAAGCTATGCTAGCGGACTTTGACGACGAAGTCTTAGGCCCGAATCTGAAATATGATGTCTGAATATGTTCTTTTTGTATTTATTTAAATTGTCTTTATCCTTATTTAATATTTTTCTGAATGTTTTAGTTATTTTTTCGACCGTAGGTAACTTATTTACTTTGGTTATTACTTTTTATATTAAAAATCAAGTAAATTATGCACCTAGGTAAGTTAATTATAGGTATTGCATGCACTGCTGAGAGAAATGAATTAATCGTAGTAGAAATGAAAAACAATATTACATTATAATTAAAAACTATTCGACATTTTCCAGAAATGATATGTTCGTCTAAAAAAAAAGACATTATACACGTAAAAAAAATACATGTAGCGCCATCTATGAAATCAAATTGTGAACAACAAAACAACGGCAACATTCTTGAAAGTAGATGGCGTTGTATTCAATAATGTTCTATACTTAGTAAAAGAAGTTTTAAAAAGTAACACATTGCTATGATTTTTAGAAATGTTTTTCTGTCTGTCCGTTTGTTTGACCACGCATCACACAGGTGCATCGAGGATCATGTTTTGGAGTTATGGTTGGAGATCACGTGTTCATCAATTCAACGATAATGAATGGCTCAACATCGGTCAAGTGTGAGTAGTTCGGGTGACGAGAGGAGGGGGGTCTTTGTCTGTCAACCGTACCTGCCTTTAGGGATATCTGACATTTTCGCGGGCATGACACACATGACACGCTCTGTGTTTGTTTACTAAAGTGTTACAGCAGTTTTATATGCATTTCAGTTGTATATCTTAGTTGTTGGAAAATCCTGAAAAAACATTTTATTAGTATTGCGTTGTAACACTATATGAAATACACCCCATTTTTAGCCAAAATAGCAAAACAGTACCCTTATAGTTCCCTTATGTCCGTCCGTCCGCAGCTTAGCTCAGAGACTGTTAGTGCTAGAAGGTTGCAACTTTTGCATGAATAAATTACTAACGCCGATAAAGTGAAAGAATAAAATCTTGAAAATAATTTTTTTTTTAAGGGTTATATGTAAAGTGGGTGTGTGAATTTTTTGATTGTGTGATTGTGAATGTGATTTTTTTTCTCACCTACCTACCCCATCGTGTGTGGTATCATTAGATAGGTCTTTTAAAAAGCGTTTAGGGTTTGTGAAGACTATTTTTAGATTTAAGGATTCCTTTGTGTATAATATTAGGCTTTATAGTGAACATTTTTGTTAGAGTCAAGTGTCCCCCTGCTAGCTAAATGGTTGATGTTGGGTATGTGAAAAAATTCAGGATAGTAGTATAAATACTAAAATTATAAGGAAAACTATCACAGTTAAGTACTTAGGCTTTACAAGTTTACGATAACATGGGAAGTAACAACATTTTCGTACAAATTCTATTGAAAATTATTAGGTAATAAGTAGGTATAGCGTTGAAAGAATGAAACAAAAACAACAGAAAACCCACTTCTTAAGCCGCACACCAAACTAATTATCTAAAAGAATAGAACAGATCGATTTTTATTTAGTACACAGAAGACACATGTATAGACATTATTATAATATAACAGGAAAAGTCATGCAGAAGAAAAAAATAAACAATAAATAAAACAGTGAAATAATAAAAATAACAATAGACAAAAAGAAAACAAACACAAATTAATAACAAAAAACACAATTAACGAATACATAGTCATAGTCTGTATTTGGTACTTATTTATTTTCACAAAGCTTTTGGGTGTTGAAGCTATCAACAGATGAGTATATGACGATTCTCCGCTGCTGAGTCATATCGCGGAACACCCGACAGTCCTGTCGGGTGTTTCCAACATATTTACACAGAAGTTATTTCGTAACCTAAACTACCTTAATTTAAACCCGACTTTCACGCGAACGAAGTCGCGGGCACAGCTAGTAAAAGAATATTTTGAAAGTTATAAGTCTTAAAGCATTGCAATTCCGCCAAAATTATTATTCAAATTGTTAACATTCTTAAATGTTTTAAGGCTTATTACTATAAATTTTTTTTTTTTTTCAATTATGGCTGTCTATATCGTATCAATTCGTTTGATCTTAAACTAGGTCTAGTTTAAGATCAAACGAATTGATATTAATTTTAAGCTTTGACTTACGGCCTCATACAGAGGCGTAACCACTTATGCGCGTTTTTATGGTAAAATCATCGACTAGGACGCCCTTAAGCGCTACCTTTGTGATTTTTTCATATTTTTTGGTCTCACAGTTCAAAAGTTAAGGCTTTCGGCGCAATCATTTCCAAAAATATTCCCTAAAATTAAAAAGTTTATTAGAAACCTTAAAATGTTTTTAAGAGACCTGTCGAATAATGTGCATTTGTGTAACACGTTGATGTACTTATGCTTTAAAAAAACATTAGCTTGTAACTGTACATGTGGAATGGCTAAAAATATTTATTTGTATTATTTAGCTATCAAATTAAGTATTGGCTACTATCAGACACCTTTAAATAAATTTCATCAATATTTATTGAGTAGTCTTTGAGTAAAATGCCTGTGACATACGGATGGACAGACAGACAGACAGACAGACGGACATGATGAAACGATGAAACTATAAGGGTTCCGTTTTTGCCATTTTGGCTACGGAACCCTAAAAACTGACGTAATAACGACCAGATATAATGGGCCGAATACTACAAAAAAATCTAAAGATGGCCACTGACTGACTATGCCCATGTAGATGCCATCCGAATGGATGTACGCAAAATTATGGCACCATTGACTATACTTCCATTTGGAAGTACACAAGAAGGTTTATACTAATGGTCTGGATGAACGTCAGTTTGGAATTCCAAAACCAAACGACGTCCATTCAAAGGGATTACGTTTTTGACATTTACGATAAGTTTTTGACGTCTACACCATTTGGATTGATGGATGCTTCGTCAGTGGGGCCCTTCACAGAGAAAGTAATCAGTATCACTACGTTTGGGCCCTTAATGGGTAGTAGGTACAACCTTTGGACACCCACGGAAGTGGCAGCCCACAACCATCTTAATATAAATTTTCTTTCAAACTGCATCATCTACTGGGCGGACAACACGCAATCGTGATACATAGCTACTAGCAGATATTTTAAACATGAAAGTAGTGGGTAGTTTCATGTTTAAAATATCTGCTAGTAGGTATGTGGTTTTGGACCTAGGTTAAGTAAAGAGGTGACGAGTCTTTCAAGCATCTTCCATCCACAGGTATACAACCTTGGCACCGGCAGAGGAGTGTCAGTCAAAGAGTTGGTGGACGTGTTCGAGCGCGTCACTTCCACCAAGATACCGCTGAAGTATGAGGCGCGAAGACTCGGGGACATTACGGCGATGTGGGCAGACGCCTCGCTGGCCAAGGAGGAGCTCGGATGGAGCACCAGATACACCATCGAGGAGATGTGTAAGTTCTAGATAAGTTTTCATCAAGGGTGTGGGGATAATTTTTTTGGGGTAACCCCCGTGGTACAATTGACAAAACATCGTATTGTATGATTTATTTTTTGCCATTTTTTGTGTATTTTTTGCCATTTTGGGGAAAGAGGGTCTCCACTAAGTATATAAACGCAGTTTTCGTAAGGATCTCTATTATATAATTTGAGAATAAAATATAGCCTATGTAACTTTCCGATAATGCAGCTTTCTATAAGTTAAAGATTTTTTGAAATCGGTCTACTTCCTAGTTTTTTTAGTTTATTCGTTACATACAAAAATACAATTCTTTCCTCTTTATAAAATTAGTATAGATTTATCGTATTTTACACTTTTTGATTTTCCATCTTTTTAAGATATAAGCACGTGTGTTTGAGAGCAAGATAAATAATAGATAAGGGACATACAATTTCATGCATACATTTCTTTATTTATTTTGTAGGCACGGACTTTTGGCGATGGCAGACGATGAACCCGGACGGCTATCCGAAGAAAAGCAAGAAAGCCAGCGGCATCGCCAACGGGATCAGTTAATGCATTTTTTTAACTTTATATATTTAGCAGCTAATACATAAGTACATTATTTATAATCAATAATATTTGTTTTATTGCTAATCTAGTTTTTTTGGAGGGACTTTATGTTCCACATAGTACCTGAGGGATTGCGTATGACTGCTGTATGGTTTATGGGACAGAGCCTTGTGAGATCTATAAACGTTGGTATGTTCTAACTATTAACCCCCCCAGGGTATATTTATAGACCGTGCCAGCCTGAGACCAGATTTAAGCTGATGCGATGTCGGTCGCATGACGAGAGTTAGCAGGTGATTTCTCGACAGGTTAACTCAACTGCGCCGGTACTGTCGATATGTTTTTAGGTAGACATCCTTACGACCGATCGTTGCCGTCGTTATCGTATGTACTGCGTCGCCTGCTTGGTAGAACAAGCAGGCGACGCAGTACCGCATCGTAGCGGATGCGCCCGACGGCTACAATCTGCTGGAACCGGAGCGCATGCTTGCGTATCCGTCGGCATGCTCACAAGGTCTAGAATATAAGTATAACACACGAGCGCGCGCGGCAGGCGAGCGCCGCTATACATGAGCGCGAGCATCCGACCGGCTGCGGCGACATGAGCGTGTTAGAAGCTTGTAGGGAACGTAGGAGGTTGTGGAAGGTGTAAGCTGATAATTATAAGAAAAGCTACGAGTATATCGTAGCAATTGTATGTATGTAAAGCTTGTATAGATATATAACTACAATATACTATCTCACGTCAGGAATATTGACTACTTGTGTGTCATTTGAGAATGTAACCTAATGAGTCATAACCAGTACTTACTGAGGGATAATGGTTCTACAGAACAGTATCTTAATTAGAAGACTATTTTCTGTTTAAGAAATGTCAGGATGTAATGTGTGTGTCTCTATATTGTTTAAGGTTCCTATCACAGTTCAGTATTGTCGGGGTATCTATTCAGGGTAGTATAGAATAATACAAAGTAACAAATAGCAATCAGCATTATATTGTCAAAATACAATTCACTCTGGTTATATCAAGGAATTGGAGTAGGGAGGTATGCTAGTGTCACTTCCAAGAGGATCTATTGCCTAGGAAAAGAAGTGATAAGAAAACTAGGCCGTCTCCTAATAAAACATTTGCCATATACATTTGCTAATATGATATTTACATAAGCAATCTGCAATGTATCTAATTGACTGAGACTTAGATATACCATTGCAATGTCTTACTATATTACTACAAGACAGATGATTCACAACTTACAGGACAATAGATAATTAGTCACATTGCAATATCTTTTCATCAGTCAATCAGCTAGTATACACAAACATTATACATAGTATAGAAAAACACTATTTATACAATACAATAGAAACAATATAAAGTAACTTTGAATAAGGATCGTACCTTCGCCGTCGAATGACACCAGAGAAAAGAGAGCTAGGTCAGAATGTTACACTGCTTATAAAGGCTCCTCTCATATTTTTACCATGTGGGTAGAATCCCACAGTTATAACTATTTAGGTACATTATTGATATTAGCAGTGTTTTCTAACATAATTCAACATTTAGATCGTTATACAACAATTTATATAAAACAGATAGACACTAGATTACATTATCCAATTAATACAAATATTAACTGTAATAACAATATTGTTTCATCAAATACCTACATATGTGGGTAGGATCCCACATTAGAGTTTGTTGAATAAGTACATCTGTGATAAAAGAGTCTAGTCTAATTCGTTATTGATATTATCAGTTGCAATTACATTTAGTATATTCATTCCAACATCTGCAATGCATTCTCATATCTAATATCTTAAGCATCATAAACAACTGACACAGTATTAATATATTCTGTGGGTACATCTATAATATAAATAATTGGTTTATTAGATCTTTGAATTGTTCTGTGCCACAAGTAGGTATTTCATACAGTATAATATAACTACCAAACATAGTTTTGCAGACACGGATGATCTTATAATCATCGCTATGATAACCAGTCAATACATTGTGATGGTTACACCGTCATCAGACTCCAGACCACCTCTCAAACTTATAAAACAGTTCCATCAAACCTTCGTTCGGTTTTATACAACATCACATAAACTGGAACAATCAATATTCCAAAACACATCTACATAGTAGATCAATATCCAACACATGGATTGATTATATATATGGCTATTTACATAGCCATATAGCCCCATATCTAACAAGCGCGGATGTAACAGAGACCATACAATTATAATATCTTGGGATAACTCACACAAAGCTATCTGATCCCAAACTAATCAGAGCTTGTACTATGGAAACCAGACAACCGATAAACATCCTTATATATTTCTAAATTAAATAATTATATATAAATAACATCCAGACACAGAATAAACTATCGTGCTCATCACACAAAGTTTTATCCTGGGTGGGGATCGAACCCTCGACCTCTTGCGTAGCAGTCGGATACACTCCCACCGCGCCACAGAGGCTGTCAAATTCATGGCTAAGTTCGGAAGTTTGGATTTCCTTTGGCACTGCTTGCACCGCTTGCACCACACTAGGACTGCTCATAAATGATGGTATGATATAAATTAAACAAAAGAATACGTAAATACCTATATTTTAGTACAACGTATCACGTAACTTCTTCAAACAAGGAAATATGTTGCCATTTTAAGGGCTCATACCCAACACTCGTGGTCTTTGGAAGCAGATATCTGGCGAATAATTCTAGTACCCGTGGGTTTTCTGTTTTTATTAATGGTGCTAAAATATCTGAAAGAAACAGTAACGTATTATTTTTATACTTACTTACCAACTTCAAGAAACAATTTACCCCAATGTCAATAAAATTATTCAATAAAAAAGTAGAGACAAAAAAGGTTTTATATATTTTATCTACATTAGATATATTAAAACTTGGCTGCATGTTAATCTGCAAAGGTACTGAGCCAATGGGCTAGTATTCAACTAGTCAAAACAGCAACACTTCAGGAAATGTCAAAACGCAGATTTTACATGGAGATCTCGTACTAATCAACATCACTATTTTTTTCTAGACAAATCACTTCTTAAAATATGATTTAATGTTTAAAAAAATATTTAACGCAAAATTGGATAGGCGTTTTAATTGTTGATAGTTTAAATGCTTGTTTTATTTACTAACTAGCTGACTTTTAAAGCCAGGAACACTCGCCGGCCTTCCCAGAAAATTCTAATAAAGTTTCATCACAATATGATCAATGGTTTCGGAACACATAGAGGACAGACATACAAACATTGATTTTTATAAATTTAGACTAGTCTTTTGGATTTTATTAGCCAATTTAAAAACACAACAACTCACACAAAGCTATCTGATCCCAAACTAAGCACAGCTTGTACTATGGAAATGGAAATGGACACAGAATAAACCATCATACTCATCACACAAAGTTTTATCCTGGGTAGGGATCGAACCCACGATCTCTTGCGTAGCAGTCGGATACACTCCCACCGCACCACAGAGGCAGTCATTGGTACAAAGGTGGCTTAAAGCTTTTTACATAACGATCCTCTTCACAAGGCAAAAGCTAGTAAATTATCCAAACATATCTACATCCACACTAATATTATAAAGGGGAAAGATTTGTATTTTTATATGTAACAAATAAACTTAAAAACTACTGGACTAATTAAAAAAAAACTTTAATCAATAAAAAGCTACATTATCGGGGAGTAACATAGGTAAAACAATATTTAAAAATATAAACTTACCCAATAAAGGTGGTTTATGTGAATGCAATGCACTAGGTACGCTTAATATTATCTGTGCTTCAGAAACATTTTTGACGTCCCCAACTTTTCCTATTATAATTCTCTCATATGGTTGCTTCTTACATCCAGACCCAAAATCACATACAGGCTTTAAATCCACCGTAAGTTTCAACCAATACCATGTAGTTACGTATTCTACTCCCCATTTAGGAAAAATGAGGTTTTTTACAGCGGCAATATTACTTGGTGCATTTGTGCACCATACTGCAATGAGGCAGTTCTCTGAAAGGAGTGCCTTTACAGGTATTGCTGCGATATCTTCATTGTACATCATTGAATAACTGCCAAATAGTAACAAAAAATTTAAGTTTCTTCCCAGGTTAGTGTGTGTAGTGCACTCTTTATTACCTCATTTTAATAGCCCGATGGGACCATGAGATAAAAGTCAACACGTGTAGGACCAATGGCTTGACGTGGTGTCCGAGGCATAGAGGTGTGTAAAATTTTTAATTAACGGTCACCCATGAACCGATAATGGCAAGGTTGCTTCACACATACTACATTGGTCACCAAACCAATAGAGTGTGTCCAACTGCTATGCAAGAGGATGTGGGTTCGATTCGCACACGGGACACCACTTTGTGTGATCCACAAATTGTTGTTCCGAGTCTGGGTGTTCTTTGTGTCCATGACTTGTATGTTTGTAAAGTCGCCCGCAACACAGGGCACGTACCCAACTTCGGGAATCGTCTATTTAAAAAAAAAAAGGGTCACCTATGAACCGATAGTGGCAAGGTTGCTTCACACATACACACACATTGCATCGAGCTGCTATGTCACCACTATGTTGGGGAATAAATAGTCACTGACAATAATGTTTATAAAACCACTTGGAATGTAAGTGTTACAGTTAAAGTTTTACCTTAACTTATCATTAGCACTCTTCAGTCTCCTTATATATTTGTTCCACCAAGGAGGATCTGCTATCAGTATGTCAAACTTGTTGCCGTCTAACTTCTGACATTGTTCATTTATACTACCACAGAAGAACCTGAAAGATTAAACATGTCACTTGAAATAGTTTTATGTTGGATTATGCTTTGTGTTTTCACTCAAGTGATGACTTGATTTTTCTTAATCAGTACTGTCATACTAAGATTTTAAAAACTTATTTTATTTTTATAAAAATAAAATTACATGGATGTTGGTAATTGTGATAAAAACTGCTATATTCTTTTCTGGGACTCTAACTATCCCCCTATCAAATTTCATCTAAATCAGTTTAGCTGTAACATTCATTTTATATCATATGGATAATTTTATGCAATTATTACAGTGTGGATAAATGAGAAACTCAATTTCTTAATCAACAATACTTCATCTAGATTCTTTCAGGGGTTTTGTGCCTTAAGAACAGAAATTTACCCTAAAATATTAAGACAATACCTGCTTAAATTTGTTTCTGTCACTACTTACCATGTAGTTGTCACTACTTACCATGTAGTTGTCACTACTTACCATGTAGTTGTCACTACTTACCATGTAGTTGTCACTACTTACCATGTAGTTGTCACTACTTACCATGTAGTTGTCACTACTTACCATGTAGTTGTCACTAATTACCATGTAGTTGTAAATGAAATGTACAATAGTTGGTCTTAAATTGTAAAAGTACAGGACTTAGAACCTTTTTCAGGTGCTGCAAGAAATGCTTATAATAAGCATCTTTGTCTACACTTATGCACTATTATATCTCCAGCGTATTTGGCTGGTCACCATACCTGCCACTACTTACCATGTAGTTGTCACTACTACCATGTAGTGACAGGGATAGATGACTTATCTTATCACATGTTCAGTTACTGGGTACCTGGCACAAAGTGTATGGCGATGTATATATAGGTTTCACACCATAGGCACTAGTCCATACCCGGTTGTTATACATTCACCCGGCGCCCAATTGAAACAGGCAAGTGAGAGAAGGGTGTAAGGCCCTTTATTTGTGAAAGTTACTGTATATCGCATACACTTCATGCAGGAAACCAGAACGTGAGAAAAGGACCTAACTGTTGTATTCATGTTCATCATGTTGTTAAATCCAAACATATAAGCATACAAACTAGTGGAGTACAAATATGGAAGTAACTCTGTCTGTCGCTTACATTTTCACTCTTAAACAAATTTAAATGAAACCCTTCCCAGAAAAGGGCAGAGAATAGGTTTTTATCATGTTCTCTCTTGAACTCCACTCAGGCAGAACCACAAGTGAAAGCTAGTTTATTGTTTGTAGTATTAGTAAAATTCTTACTTCGCTGATATACCTTGCATGTGATGGTATCAAAAAATCATGTTCTTTTATTTTACATTTCAGTGGTACATCTGAATTATTTCCTCCACTTAAACCTTCAAAATTGAAAATTGTTGATTCAAAATATTTTTGTGCCAGATTGCGAACATCTGCTGTATCTAGAAGCTTATATTTCTTGATGAAGTCATCTTTAATTTCAGAAGACAGTTCTTTGATAAATCTTTCATGAATACCTTTAAGCTTTATACTCTGTAAATAAAATTCAAGATACAATTTTACATAACGTAATTGAAAAAAAAACCACTTTTAAAATACATACTTACAAACTTGATTCAACGTTTTCGTACTTTTTTGACTTTGTTGTTGTTCCTTGAGGGAATATAATCCGGGATGAGGGAATATACTCAGTTTGTGATACGCAGTACAAGAGGACAACCTCTTACCTCTTATACTGAGTATCACTAACTGAGTATATTTGTTCTGTGCACAAACTGCATTTTCCACAGTGTACATTTGTATACACCGAAAACCACGAGAATGCCACAAACGAAATGCATGGGGCTCTAAGAACCGACGATTAAATATTAAATAGTATTATAATGAGTACGCGGGTATAAATCGAGTAATAGTACTTACTTCTTCATGAAAATTCGCAGAGTTATGAGTCCTCTTTCTATTGTTTACAATCTTGTTGTCAACGATAGAAAACAATTTAGTTGAGATTGTGTATGAAACTGTATCTGTTTTATTTACAGAGACGTGTTTATAGACATTGCTTAGATATTCTCTGTGATCAATTAAATAACCATCACGGTTGTTATAAATTAAACTCATTATTATCTTTACTTTTTTTCTAATTCGCCGTGGTACGTGATCAGTTGTGGTGATCAGATCAGCTGATTGATTACTAATCAATATAGTCGCCCTGTCATTTGTCTTGTCATTGTCCTAATGACATTCTCTAAATGCTTTCTTCTCACTCTACCTTCATATAGATTGTGTATTTCTATCCTTGTTTACCTACAATTTTAAAATGATGTCATGACGCTGTGTTGCCAAGATTTTGTAAAGAATGCTCGTAGTACAATTTATAAACTTGAGGGGATATGAATACGAATATTATGTAAATCGTTCAAAACACAACAATGTACTGAAAACGTAAATATATATAACGTAGGAATAGAAGTTACTTCAGTCAAACTTTTAGGATGCAATGAAATTAAAAACATCGTGTTAATTTAAAGCCCATCCTCAATTCGTACTAGATTGTCAGATTGGGAATACATTTTTTCACTATTTACTAATAAATGCATTAAAGCTGGGGTTTCAATGGCCACCATACAACCTGTATGAGGTGTACACATAAATGACGTGGCGTTAGATAGTGGATTCATAGCTCTAAATTATGGCACTGTAACTAGAATGAGATGAATAGTATAAACTAGTAAGTCAGACAATGGACAAGCCCACAGGTGGTCTAACCGTAGTTCACCAAAATATTCAAGGCTTATCCAGCAAAATAGAGAAACTCGAATTGTTTCTTAACAAATGATTTCAACAAAACCTCCGTTTCAAAAAATGTATGTCTACTTTTATAAAGAGCAAAGTCTTACCATTACGTCATTACATCTTAGTATACCATCAATGTCTATGGCTTCACACACCTTTTGCTCAATAGACAAGATAGCCAAAATAGTTAGTCATAAGGGGCATCTAAACGGGCCACGGGCCATTTTTACGACAATTTATGGTGGCACTATTAGCAACTAATTGCTCGGCCAATAATGCAAAATATGTCTACAATTATATGGCGCATGATACAGTCTCCTAAACGGGCTACACAACCCAGCAACAATAAAATGGAGGGCGACTGAAACAACAACAAAATTGGACGGCCAACATTGCGGAAAATAAATCGCTAAGCGATCGTCCGGCAACCATTAAATCAATATTGGAGAGTGCTACCATGTTGACGGCCACAGCATTGCCGCTAAGAATTGCCGTAAAAAATGGCCCGTTTAGACGCCCCTTTAGAGTACTCATTGTCTATCATAAATATTTTTTAATAAATTTATACTCTCACAGCTGGCATTGCTTAGGGCAACTGTAAAAAATATTCGAAACATTATTATAATACTGGGCAAGGCACGAATTCAGCTTTAGGCTTTATTTCTTGAATTCTTTGCTGAACTCCTAAATACTTTCCAGCCATTACAGCAGCATTATCATATGCTTGGCCTCTACAGCTGCTTATATCTAGGCTAGCAGCTTGAATCTTGTCCAAAATCATCTTTGAAATTTCTTTAGCCGTTTTGTCTTTTGTTTCAATGAAATCTATAAAAGATTCCACTACTTTTACTTCCTGATTTTTAATTACTACGTATCTTATTATATGACTAGTTTGATCTTTATGAGTAAGGTCTGGAGTACTATCGTATTTAATCGAATAATATTTAGCCTATAAATGTTAATAAACTTTCACGATTTGTACACATTATGAAAATATTTACGAGCGGTCGTTTTTAAGTTCGCGGAATGGAGGATAAGAGTAGCAAATGAAAATGCAATATTATTTTTCTTTTTCAATATATTCATCTGCAACCCTACTATACTTCTCAGATCTATCAAGTAATTTCTCTATACCTTTATAAAAAAATGTTGAATCTTTCTCCGAAAAATACGCCGATAATGTTTCCTTCACTTCTTCATCGCTTGTAAATTTCTTCCCACGAAATTCTTTTTTCATATTCGGGTACAGGTACAGGTAATAGTCGCTCGGGGCCAGATCTGGACTATAGGGTGGGTGGTTAATAATATCGAAGCCCACTTTGTGCAGGGCAGCCAACGCAGTTCGACTCTTGTAAACAAGCGCATTGTCATGCAGGAACAGGACACCTTTTGTAAATTTTCCTCTTCTTTTTTCTTTGATTGCTTCTTTTAATTGTTCCAATATCGAAGCGTAGTATTCTCCGGTTAAAGAGACACCTTTATTTTTTAATCGATTTACAAAATTCCTTCTGAGTCCCAAAAGATCGTCGCCATGAGTTTCCCAGCTGACTGTGTCACCTTAAACTTCTTAGGCGGTGGTGTCCCTTTCCCCGTAAACTAATGACATCTCTTCCATTATGTTTTGAACGGACTTTCCCTGCTTAGTCAAGAACTTTATAACGGCGCGGTGTTCGATTTTCTACATGTTTTTAGTTCACTTCCCGATTCAATTGCTTGACTGCCGATAGTTCAAAGACTAATGACCCAATTATGACAAAACTTGGTATTTATACTAATTATGAGTCCCAAAACATGTCACGACTAAAATTACCCCTACCACTTATCCCTATCCCTTCCATTCCGCGGACTTAGAAACGCACCTTAATCGCGTGAATAATTTAAGTCTACCCGTGACCACGGCAATTCGGTCGAAACGTCGGGTAATAAACAAGGTATTTTACTTTAAATTATTCAAGCAATTAAGACCCGTAATATTTATATTTTCATAAAATATTTAGCTTTTTTTATTTATCCAATGAAGAGTTGGCGAATATTTTTTCCCAAAATGGCAATAAATTCGTTTTGTACTTGTGGTGACTTAAATGTGATTGAAATTTTTACAGTACAGGATCGTATTTTGCAATTAAATGAACCAATTCTAAAAACTTTTCTCCACGTAAAGCCAAACTTTGTATGGCAAGGAATTTTATAATATCAAACATACTGATAAGAATTTATTTCCATTTGTTTGTTCCCTTTGCCACTATATCTTACTCTTTTATGTCAATATGTCTTACTCTTATAAGCCCGTCCTTTTTGAAGTCTGCTCTCTCGAATATTGGTTGTGTAGTGCACTTGATTCGTGACTTGAAACCTTAGGATTTAATTTCCACCAAATATTAAATCAGGTGAGCAAAATTTAGATCCATTCGATTTATCTACGTTCTCAAATAAACGACAACAAAATCAAAATGGTGATGATGCTTTTGATGAAGAATAAGCCACTACCAAATAGCAAACTTCCCTGTACGTGTAATAAACTATATTGAACTTATTCTTTAAGTAATAGAAGTCATTATCGCTGATTATTAGACATAAACGGGAAATTCTCACAAGTATAGAAGTTGTTGGCAGTGGGTACAAAAATCATTCAAAGAAAATGGATCACCCAACTTCGCCACAAAATAAGTAATGAAAAATTCCGTGCTCTCAATCCCTCCAATGGGTCCGAATTCGTAGTTGCGATAAAAATATAAAATGGTTCAAATATTTACAAAATATTGTTATTACTTATTGTTAAATTTTGCCGCCCCCTAAAAAGTGCCGCCCGGGGCGGGACCCCCCCTGCCGGTCCACTACGCTACGCCACTGTCCTTTCCCTTAAATTGACTTACTTAATAAATAAATGGCGCCTAGTGGAGAAAATAAATAAAAAAAACACTCTCATGGATGTCGTCGTATATGCGATAATGAGGCTTTGCAAACTTATACCTCAACATTGCGTTGTTTTTCAATGAGAAGTAGTTTATGTGACGTCCGAAATCGGTAAAGTTAGATTTGGTCAGTATTTTTGACAGGCGTTAGGGATGTGATGTGATGTGGTAGGTGTGAAACCTTGATTATTGATTGAAATTTAGTAATATAAGCAACACGATGCGTTAACTATAGGTTGACATTCAAGATTTTAAATGGCTTATTTTGCATCTTGAATGATTTGTTAGTGCTACTTCCAATTTTATATTATTTTTAAATATATAAAAGCACATCTTTTACGTTTTTCGATATCATGGTACTTAGATGGTACCTAAATTAACTAAACTGTAACTTAAAAAAACGATAAAATCTATTTTTCTCAAATAGTAAAATGATGGTAGAATAAAACACGTAATGGTAGTTTATTGGCATTTCTTATGTCCACCCAAACAATTAATGAAATGTCAGCGTCAGCTTACAAAGTTATAAACGTCAAACCTAGGTTGTAATGAAGCCGAGCCGAAATTTCAATGATCTGAAAAGATAGCTCGGAGTTCTCGCCTGCAGTAGTTTTATTTTCAATTAACGGACGGTTTGACGTTATCGTTCAGTTATAAACAAATTAATTTGTTTACTTTACCTCCAGAAATTTAATATTACGCGAACAATTTATGCGAAGTAATAACGTAGTGAATATTGTTTTGATTCAAAAGGAACTATTTTTATAGCATTTGAGAGGATGTTTTGGGTTCGATGATCTTTTATTTAGATCATGGCTGTTAATAAAGGTAACTTCCTTTTATAATTTTGATGTAACACAATGTGTATGTGCAGTTAATTACGAACTTGCGAAATGGCCTTACTTTTTATGAATATCAAGGTATTACATATCGACACTACCGGCTAATAAAAATTTTGTAGTTTCTGTAAATTTACTGCAAGAGCAATATTCAAAATAAGATTCTTATATGTTTATGGTCCTGAAAAAAAAAAATGAAGGGCAAAAGTAACTAGTGTATAGATCCATTTACACTCACTATACTGAAAGTAACAAATTCACCAGTGTAATAAAGACTTTAACATTCTGTTTTAAATTTCGAATATCTATTTCTAATACTGTGTAATTTTCTATATTGATTGTATCTTTCTTTTATTTACTTTCTTTCTAATAATTTTTGTTCTGGGTACTAACTTGCTAGGGCTTGCCAACTGAATGATGAATCTGATGAATCCACTTTGTATCATTCAGTGTTATGAAAAATGTCTTCTTTGCAGCAAAGAAGAAGTATGTACTAAAAAGTAATGATTTAAATTTGGCATACCATTCCAGAGTAGACTGGGGTATTTGTGACAATAAAACCAGAATATTAATTATTTATTTTGTTTAATATTTTTTTTATGGAATTTGATATTATTTAGTATCCTTTTTGAAGAAATAACGTTTTAGAAATAAAATTGTGTTTTGCCTTGTTATGATTAATTTTGGACTAAAAGTGGACCTAAAATGTATTTTTTGATTTTTCCTTGTGCCTTGCTTCAGTAGTTTTTTTTTTATAAATAAGGATAGGGTGTAAGATTTATGTGTTTTGTACTAGTTACTTGTACTGAAATGAATAATGATACTTTAGTCAACAGAGCGCTAGCAGATACCAATAATACATTATAGTCCTTGAGATTTTAGTGATAAATGATTATCAATTTGTAAAATGTAGAATTGAACACATACAATATTTACATCTCTAGTTCCTTTATGTTCTTAAATTATCTTATCATTATTTCAATAGACTAGTACCTACTCTCCTACGTCTTAGATTAGTTGATATTTATCTTGATGTGAACTGTCATACAATAAATGTAAAATACTCAAATATAATATTTAAATATATTTATTACGAAACTGAGCATAACATTACGAGATACAAGGCCTCACACATTCATAACAATTTGCGCCATCAATCATGAGTTGTAAAAAAGGTGAATAAATATTAAACAATTCCCGAGTCCCGACTCGGATTATCCAACACAGTTTCATTGAGGGAGCCATAAAAGTTGTATGAAGTGGAGATCGGGAGCGAATATTGATTAGGGTGTTTTGATGCGCGTGTGTGCGCGGGTCGGTGCGAGGGGCGCCGGTGCGGCGTGCGCGCGCCGCCCCTAGTGCGTGCGCTCAGCGCCCATGTGGTGCCCACCGCTGCGGGAACCCTCCATCGCCATCCTGACTACACACTAATGTTAAATCCACGAACTATCCGCTATCCTGCCTATTTTACCTAAGACCGCGCCGCGCTAGTCATGTTAACCCGATCGGCGCTGCTTCCGAGCGCACTACCACAGATTGCGAACGACGGCATAAAAAATCAATAAATCTTGTAGTGTTACTTCGATATTGCATTTTTATATTAACAGTGTCTGTAATGTAGTCGCGCAGCGGTGTTGAGTGTGTTCCAATAGTGTATTTGTATTTCAGTGAACATTTAAAAAAGTTCCGATGTTCAATCACAAGTTACCGACTGACTTTCCAATGCAAACCCTCCGTAAGAAAACCAGCCCTTGCAAATGTGAGTTCGTAACGTGTTTAGATCGACTTAAGCTTCTTGATCACGATGTTTTTATATACTTTTGATACGGTAATGCGGTGTTATTAATTAGATAGCGCTAAATGTTATCCCAACACGTTATTCGCATTAGCTTTGTTATATTTTGCGGTTTATGTTGTAACATGCATGGGTCGGCTAGGAGACTCACCTCACATTAACTGGCGGTGGACTCATCACCGTGCTATCATCACGTGCTAGTCCCATGTCAAATTCAGTGACCCCGTGATGTTTTGGACAGAGGGTGTGTTGTGGGCTGGAGGGAGTGGAGCTTCGATGCGCCGAGAGAACTAACGTCGTAACTTGCTATTTGTCGGTTTGTACGGGAAATTATGCAGGTGTGTCATTTCCAGCATCTCTTGCGGCAGTTCGGTGAGTACATGTTGCCCTTAGATATGACATTGTCATGCTTGTGTGTACGTCACTGTCATCGCATGTAGCGCCTCTTCGTCATTGACTGCTTCGTTTATTATTTTTAATTAATACCGCTATTGTAATCGTTTAAAACGTGCGCTAAATTCTCGTACAATAAACTTAATATCAATTTAGAATATTAGCCGCGCGCTAAGAATAGGTATGCTCGAAATGTCAGGCAAAAAAATTGAGCGCATTCTTGTGATGATTTAAATCTCTCTTGGTTCAAAGTGCCGGCTGATGGACGCGATACTTATTTATTAGCAGAGCGATTATTTTGCTGCAGTAATATACGTCAAAGTCCTGGTGAAAAAAAAAACGCCATTACAATGTAATTTGCAATGCAAAAAAATCGTGGTCCGATTTTTGAATTTTATCAAATAGAAAGTTACATATTTGCCCATTCTACCCTTATTGCCTTAATTATGAGGCCCAATGAAAAATATATTTTCCCTTTATTTCCAAATATTTAATTTAAATGCATATAGAATATTAGATTGTATTTGTTTTTTTGTCTGGTCCTGCCTAAATCTACGTCTTTACTGTGCATTCTTATACCTATAAGCAAGAAAATGATTACGCACTCTGTTTGCATTCGGAATTCTTGGCATATCTTTGTTTCCCCCACTCTGGCAAAGTAAATTAAAAATAAAGATATCACTGAAATTTAACACAAAAGAGACCATAATCGTACGTATCACAGGTACTAGCTGATGCGCGGCAATCGAGGATCTAAATTTAAAAACAGGAAATTCAATTTAAACGGGAATGATGCACCGTAAATAGGGGCCAAAATAGGACACCGCTCACTTTTATTTTGCGCTGAAACTGTCGCGTTGTTTGTGCTCCAAAAAAAAAGTGTAAAAAAAAAAAAATGACATTGAAAAAGATCGAAACAAAAAGTCTTTTATCAAAAGGTGATTCAATTGTTTTTGTGTATGTATGCACTTTACTAACGCTTAGTTTTATATTTAGAATGCTAACTGCTTAGTTCGTAGCTGTGGTTTGATAATATTGTGTGATCTACCGTGGTTTGTCAGGACTTTGCATAATTGTCTCAATAAAATGAAAATATTCCCTTTGTGTATTAAACAATAACGTTCAACGACACGGCATAGCGGCATTGGAATTAAAGTTCAAGAATAAGGGCTTTGTATTGAAGACGACTGTTTATGCATACCTACCTACTTGTTTTTATAGATTTATTGTATGTTGTTTAGACAAGAACGAGCCGGGCCGTTTCCTGGGCGAAGGGGTGTCGTTCCGGGCGAAACTGATCGGGGTACTAGAGGTCCCTGAAGCCCGGGGGGACAGGATGTGTCAGGAAGCCCTGGCCGATCTAAAGATGGCCATCCGCGCTGCTGGTGAACACAAGCAGCGCATACAAGTCCATGTCGCGATTGACGGACTAAGACTCCGGGATGATAAGACTGGGGTATGTTTTTTTTTTAATCAGGTTGAAAATGAGGCAAAGGTAACATTTGCCAAGAGCCTGACGCTGAAGACAGCGCTGCAGTATAATTGTGGTTTTGACAATCTGGCTGATTTTCCAGCTCATTTCTGCCAGTGTCGCGTCAAAAGTGTGACGTCACCAGATCACAATGACGTCATAGCAGCATAGGTCATCATAACAAAGTGCATATAAAACAATATCCATTAATGCACAAGTTCACTTCAATAAAGGATAATTATTATGGTATATCTACACACATGGGTATCATTGTATCTTTATGTGTATACCTACTTACTAAGGAGCGTCCACACGAATGCAGATATTAGTACCTAATATTATAAGCAGACAAAGACCTGTTTAAAAAATCCACGAAAACAATAATCTACTTATACCAATTAGATATAGGTACTTAATCGCGTAAGCATTTAAAGGAACCTTTTACTTAAGTACCCGTAGTTTCGATCAAATTACAAAACCGCTGAACGGATCTAGATAAAATTTGGCACAGAGATAGAGCATACATACACACATACACCCGAAAAACAAAAGCCTCCTTCTTGCGCAGTCGGGTAAAAAAGGTTTCTAATTCTTTTTTTATACAACGAAATGAAGAGAGGAGTTGGGCGTGCGCCTGATGGTAACTATCACGCGTCGCCCATAACAGTATCAGTGCCACCCAAATCCTTGTTTGGCAACGATCTGAATGTTACCGCGCTCCTAATTTGAGACATTAGTTCGTAAATTTAATTTGTCCAGTAATTACACTTGCTACATTGCCCTTCAACCGAAACAGAGACAATTCACAGAAGAATAACTGACACTCTTGTGGTATTCACCAAGAAGGGCTACGGCAAAAACGAAACCTTATAGTTTCATCATGTCCTTCTGTCTGTCTGTCTGTCCATCTGTATGCCACAGGCATTTTACTAACAGACTACTCAATGAATATTTCATGTCCAATTTTCAGGATGACTAAATCTCAAAATGCCTAAAATGCAGAATGACTGGTTTTATCGGTGGCTCAAATGATATTCCTCTTATTCAGATACGTTAACGGTATTTTAACAATGGAATGTTTTGTTTAAAAAAAAAAAAACAAAGAAAATATTTCGCGTAACTAAAACGTTGTTATTAACATATTATGAGTGTCTATCAATCAATACAACGTTTACTGCCTACGGCTTAAAGTCCACCTTTCGATAAATAAATCACTATGATTTAAGTTTTTAGCTACCTATTTTTTAGACATAGACATACATTTATTATACCAAGATTCATAAAAACTATTCAACTAATTAAAGATCATGTCTTGCGTCCGTGCAATTGATCTCTGTCCGGTGATGTCGATGGGACAATGAGGGAATTGAGTGTGCATTTGTATCTGCGGGCGGATATATTTGCGACTATAATTATTGCCTCTACCAAAAGAAAAACCAACCGTTTCTCAAACTTTATAATGCCATGGCCCAGTGTAGTTCCCCATTCGTACCAACCACATTTTTCTCAAGGCTCTTAACAATAATAATAAGTTTATCAATCATAATATTGTCATTTGGTCCATAATATTCGCCGGTTACCATATGATTTTTTTGTAAACAAGGAGCAATGCTGCCCCGGTTGTTTATTTTTGTAGCCCGGTGAAGAAACGCGACCCACTATATCTAGAAACATGTAAATTAACTAGACAATATGCAACTGCCACACATATCTTTACCACCCAAAAGTTGACTGGTAGACAATGCCTATAGCATTAAGATCACCTTTTGCAATGTATTTGCAAGAAGTTTTTAAATAAATAAAGAAATATATGGGCGTAGATAACTACAACGAAAACTAAGTACCGAAGAACCTACTTATATCTTACGATGATCTGAAAAAAAATCTTTTGGCTTACCACTATAAAACTCTCTACCCCCCTGGAACATGTCTATGACGTGGACGGACCGTGCTCTGGCTCCATCAGTGACCCAAAAAATACTAGTACATGCCGCGTATGTTTTATATACACATATTTATCACAGAATACCGAGAGTATAGATCACAATCTACATATACCTCGCACTTGGACGCGGAATCGGGGCACGCCTTAAGAACAAAGTCCACCGTTAGGCTAAGCGCGGACTAGGCAGCCAAGCTGCGAAGCCAGCCTGCCGTGGCTGAAACATTTGAGCAGCCAGTCGTGACGTCAGTTTCCGAACAAAAAATATGTCTCGCTGCTACGACAAGTGTGCGAAGACGGATTTCAGCCACATAAATTTGACCTGGCAGCCCCTACTCGCTTTGGCTGCCGTGCAGTTAAACCCATTTCACTAGCTGCGGCAGCCAGGATTTCATGCCTGCCTAGCAGCGGCGAAGAAAATTTTCCTAAAAGAACTCGATAATAGGTGGACACGGTTCTTCATGTATATATTAAGTAGGTAACTGGAATTCAAAGGGAAACCGAAAAGAATAGTGTTATAACGACTCCCCGCCACTGCTGCCTAGTGCGCGTGCTCCCATACTGCTGCCAGGCTGTTAGTGCGCGCCTAGCCTTATGATCTTCGATTCATATCCACGCTCGAGTGAACTAAAATATTATGTAACTAGAACTAACTGAAAACAATGGTGTTCTATAACCCTTCACCACTGCTATGTTGGATAGACTGTTGATAAGGTTGGCCGCCGAGACCGAAATCAGTTAAGAAAACATCATCACATCCCATCTAGAGGATTCGATCCCGGTCGATTTTTCTAGTCCCGGGATTCGGAATTATCAACAGTTAATACCGGGATCACGGGATAGTCCGGGGGTTGTATTGGTAATAGAAAGTGGTAGCAAAAAGATAGTAAAACATATCAAAATCAACCTTTTATTTTAAATCTTTACATAAATCTTCAAAATCAAAACAAAATTATAATTTCTTCTAATAAAATGAACAAACTAGGTCCATATAAAATAATGCGTCATTTATTATTAATGTTTAACGTCAAATGAAAGTAAGTGCGTTTCGTTTCACGCACATTTTTATTGACTTATATAAAAAATACTAGCTGTCCCGCGCAACTTCGTATGCGTAATTTTCCCCCGTTTTTTAAACATTTCTCGTCGCTTCTCCGCTCCTATTAGTCGTAGCGCGATGTTATATAGCCTACAGCCTTACTCGATAAATGGGCTATCCAACAAAAAAAGAATTTTTCAAATCGGACCAGTAGTTCCTGAGATTAGCGCGTTTAAACAAACAAACAAACAAACTCTTTCGCTTTATAATATTAAGTATAGATATAAGTCCCGAAAATCCCGGGATTCATTGAATTTAATCCCGAAAATTTCGGGACTAAAATATGATCGGGATCCCGGGATCCCAGTCTTCGGGATCCCGGATCGAATCCTCTAATCCCATCCCAACCTGTGGCTATTTACCCCATTGGGGTGAAACAGCATTTTATCGGCGGTAATAAAGTCACTCACGTTTAGGGCCAACGTTCCTCCTCCATCCCTCCCCAAATGTTTGCAACCACTTACTTATTGTATGTGTCTGCCTGCAGGACTCCCTGTACCACCATCCGGTACACAAGATCTCGTTCATCGCACAAGACATGACAGACTCCAGGGCTTTCGGATACATATTCGGCTCGCCAGATACCGGCCATCGATTCTTCGGCATCAAGACTGATAAAGCTGCTAGTCAAGTAAGTAATTTTATTATTTTTTATAGGTATTTCTTGTCAATTCTATCTAGTTTAAGATTCCTTCAATTTTATATTGTACTAGCTGTCCCGCGCAACTGCGTCTGCGTAAATGTTCCCCGTTTTTGCAACATTTCTCATTGCTGCGCTCCTATTGGTCGTAGCGTGATGTTATATAGTCTATAGCCTTCCTCGATAAATGGTCTATTCAACAGTGAAAGAATTTTTCAATTCGGATCAGTATTTCCTGAGATTATCGCGTTTAAACAAACAAACAAACTCTTCAGCTTTATAAAATTAGTTTAGACTAGCTGTCCCGCGCAACTTCGTATGCGTAATTTTCGCCGTTTTTGCAACATTTCTCGTCGCTACTCCGCTCCTATTAGTCGTAGCGCGATGTTATATAGCCTATAGCCTTCCTCGATAAATGGGCTATCCAACAAAAAAAGAATTTTTCAAATCGGACCAGTAGTTCCTGAGATTAGCGCGTTTAAACAAACAAACTCTTCCGCTTTATAATATTAGTATAGATAAGTTATAATTATCTATTGATTTTATTTATATATAAAAGTTTGTGTGATGAGCACAATAGTTTATTGTGTCTGAATGTAATTTATCTATAGGGATATATAATTAGAGGATATATATATATATCCTCCTATAGATAAATTACAGGATAAAATTTATTAGAGGATATAATTATATAAAGAGGATGTAATTTATGTGTATGTATTTTGAAATAAATATAAGTATGTTTATCAGCTGTCTGGTTGCTATAGTACAAGCTCTGCCTAGTTTTGGATTAGATGACGGTGTGTTACTTGTCCCAAGATATTATTATTAACTAGCTGTCCCGCGCAACTTCGTATGCGTAAATTTTCCCCGTTTTTGCAACATTTCACGTCGCTGCTCCGCTCCTATTAGTCGTAGCGCGATGTTATATAGCCTATAGCCTTCCTCGATAAATGGGCTATCCAACAAAAAGAGAATTTTACAAATCGGACCTTTAGTTCCTGAGATTAGCGCGTCTAAACAAACAAACTCTTCCGCTTTATAATATTAGTATAGATTAAAAATCCGCATCAAAATTGGTCCATTCATTTGGTAGGCCTGCCTACGTCATAAGAAATGTCTGTGCGCCAAATTTCAACGTTGGCAGCTAGAAACAATTAGAAATAACTGGGGATTTTACGTGTTTTAGAGTAATTTTTCCATTGTTTACTTCATAAGATATTTTCTTGTTTGCTTTGGGAGGGGGGAGGGGATGGCTCAAGAGAGCTTATGGTGCAACATTAGTTTGTAAATTAAAGTAAATGTAAAACCGGCGGCGTAATATAGTTATTTGTTTAGTGATATAAAAAAAAACTAATCCTATTATTTCGAATACATTCGTTGATTATAATTTCATACGTGACAAAGTCAAAGACAAAAGTGACATGAACGGATTATTTGGACATTGCCACTGATTATATCAATACATAGATATGTATTATGTTTATAAAACAATTGTAAAACCTATCATCGCGTCGTTGAATTTCGAAACGAGTCTTAATACTAGCTTATTATTTAACCATGCATTTAGAGGGACGGAGGTTTCCTCTCAAAAATGCATTGCGGCTTATGGAAATATATCCTCGATTTGCCCCGTTGCCACTGAGGCCGCAGTGCATTTTTGTAAGGCAATGTTACCACTGTCGGTGTACAGATTTCTGAGAAATGTCATACTCTTCCATGCCTCGGAGGACATGTTAAGCTGTCTATACTGGACATAATCCAACGGACTATGAGAGTGAGGAAATAGCGTGCACTTGTTTCTACGCATACAGTTGTGAACTACATTATTTAGTATCAAGACTCGAGATGAGATTCACAGCCGTTACCAAGGTCGGTTACGGAACCATTTTATTGACGGCTCCGCTCGCGTGGTTATTTGTTATCGCGATAATTATTTATATGGTGAGCACGATTGTTTATTCTATGTCTGGGTGTAATTTTTCTATCTAATACCTTTAAACGAGCAATTCTTGTATATATTCTAATTATATAATCTGAATCTCGGAAACGGCTCCAATTAAAGGCCTAAGTGCGGAAAACAAAACTCTTAATTAACATAGAACGGCTCCAACGATTTTCATGAAATTTATAGTATGCAAAGGGTTTCGGGGGTGATAAATCGATCTAGCTAGGTTTCATTTTCAGAAAACGTCGTATTATCCGTGTTTCAGGCAATGAAAAACTGCTACAATATCATTAGAATACAAAGATAAATTTCGCCACCATCTACAGGCTTAGAAAATTTTCCCTTTTTCATAAAGTTTTTTTGATTTTTGTTGTTTGATTAATATTATACATATTTCATCAGTATTTAATTCGAATGTGAATATAAATTCCAAAAACACGATTTACCAAATAAAAAATGACGAGCAAAGCTCGATCATCCAGGTACTTTTAATATTACCTATGTATTTTTTTTTTACTTCAATAAATTATTAATATTATGTGTTCAGAAATGTATAAGTATATTTATCAGTTGTATTGTTGCCATATAACAGTATCAGATAAGTTTAGGATTAGATAGCTGTGTGCAGGTTGCCCTTGTCCCAATGATACTAGTACACTGACTTCTATAGTATAGTATAGACGGATTGGGAAGGTTTGGGCCCTTTCGCGTTTAGGCCCGCCGAAAAAAACCTTCGCTAAATGTCTCTTTCTTGATATGTCCCGTTCGCGTTATGTCCCTTTCGCGTTATGTCCCGTTTGCCTTATGTCCTGTTCCCGTTATGTCCCTTTCGCATTATATCCTGTTCGTGTTATGTCTCTTTTGCATTATGTCCCGTTCGCGTTATGTCCCTTTAGCATTATATCCAGTTCGCGTTATGTCCCTTTTGCATTATGTCCCATTCGCGTTATGGCCCTTTCGCAATAAGTCCCGTTTGCCTTATGTCCTGTTCGCGTTGTCCCTTTAGCATTATATCCCGTTCGCGTTATGTCCCTTTCGGATTATGCCCCGTTCGCGTTATGTCCCTTTCGCATTATGTCCCGTTCGCGTTATGTCCCTTTCGCATTATGTCCCGTCCATAATTTGTCGACTGTTTGTTGTATATTATTTACTGTCTTGGCCGTGGTCTCGTCTTGGACTGGCTACGGTAGCCAGACCAGCGTACTAGTAAGTGCTAATAGAGGCCAGTGTACTTTAGTTTACAATTTCAAATGTCGAATCGAATGACCGTCCTGTGAACTGTTTTGACACTTATGACAAATGGTCGTTCTTCTTCTTCTTCTTCTTCTTTGAGTTTATGGCAATCTAGCCGTTTTAACGGCTAATTTCTGCCAGTGTCAAGTATTTATCCGCATAATACATGCACAAAGTCTCGTTCTTAGTCAATTATCACGTTTTCAAATCATTTTTTACAAGTTAAACTCGGAGCTGTAAAAATAATGGCCTATCAGTTTGCCGCCATTTTTACAACTCCAAATAGTCGTTGTTGCTAACCTTGCTACACGTGTATAGACTTTCGTTTGACTTTGTCAAATTACTGTCCAAACGTCAAAATAAATGGAACTTTTGTTGTTGTCGATGGTACCCTGTCCAGTGTACCAGCACTATGATAATGGGCATTGTACTAGTATTATAGACTAGCTGACCCGCACAACTTCGTCTGCGTCATTTTTTCCAGTTTTTGCAACATTTTTCATTGATTCTCATCTCAGCTCCTATTGGTCGTAACGTGATGTTATGTAGTCTATACAGTGGCGAAAGGTCCTTCGAACATCATTACTTTCGGTTTCCCTTTGGATTGTAGTTACTTAGGTATAGGTACAAAGAACCAGTCCAACAAGATATATTTTGAAGTAATTTTTATAGGCGTTTCTTGCCAATTACTAGTACAGGGATAGAGAAATTTGAGGTCTAGTAACATAGTCCAGATAGGTGGTTCGGTTCTGGCCCCGGTTTTGTTACGGAAGTCTCGGGTTCGATTCCTGGGTCTGGACTTCAAATTTTTCTATCTTTCAAAAATGCAATTATTGTATTTGTATAGATATATTTTTGTATCGGGTTATCTCAGAACTATTTTTACCTTTCGCCTCTGCTATAGCCTTCCTCGATAAATGGGCTATCCAACACTTAAGGATTAGAACCAGCAGTTCTTGGGATTATCGCGTTCAAACAAACTCTTCAGCTTTATAATATTAGTATATATAGATAAACTAAAATCTGTTTTCTGTTTACAGGTAGTTATAGCGATGAGAGACTTATTCCAAGTGGTGTTCGAACTTAAGAAGAAGGAAGTGGAGATGGCGAAGCAGCAGCTGGAAGGCAAGACGGTGACCAGCAGCCTCGTCAGACACGCTACCAATGCCTCTACTGAAAGTAAAGCTAAGGTAATTGCGTAGATTACTACGACGATAATTAAGCACATCTTAAATTCAAACTAATATTATAAATGTCAAAGTAACTGTGGCTGTTAGTTGCGTTTTCTTGTTTTTAGTTTTCCGTAACCAAAATGGCAAAACGGAACCCTTATAGTTTCGTAGTGGCGATGTGATTTTTTTTTCTCTCTTTTCTCTGAAAAAAAAATCACAGTACTAGTATACATATAAGTGAAATTAGGAGAAGGGGAAGGGGTTGCTACGGAACCCTGTATTGTGCGTGGCCCGACAAGCACTTGCCCGGTTTTTGTTTTTTAAACCGCTGTACCGATTTAGATAAAATTGTGTCATTTTAGTATGGAGATAGTTTGAGTCCCGAAAAAGGCCATAGAATAGCTTTGGTATACCTAGCGATAAAAACTAAACTACAAAATTAAAAAAGTGTTCTTTTACGGCCGGTCTCAATAATCTACCTAACGATAGATTTGGCTACTAGAGGTAGAATTTTGACATATTTTGTATGGAGCTTATGTCAAATATATACCTCTAGTAGCCACATCCATCGATAGTTAGAATACCGTATTATACATATTGAGACCGGCCGTTAATGTACCAAGAGCCGTTTAAAATAGTCCCATTATAACTTGGAGAGTTTTTAAGTATGTGTATGTTGGAGCTTTGCCTACAGAGGACCTGTTGGGAAACCTAAGTTTTGGTTTCGGGATTTTACATATATATATATTTTACATACACGGGAGAAGTCTTAATTTTGGGTGAGAGCTTAAAGCTTTATAAAGCCCCCAACCTGGATCCGGCAATGCCAATACCTGTCTAAAAGTGCAGTGTTCCAAATTCCAAATTTCGAACGACAAGAATCACACCGATAAAAAATGCTGGCCAACAACAATATCAAATATAATACATACTAATTGTGTAGTGATGTGACTAATCGCTTGTTGAACAAACATCGAATAGTTCGATTTTTAATATCAACAGCACAGTATTGTAGTGGTTGTGGTACATTGAACATCCGTCTTTGTTCAAAATTTTTACATTAAGTCTTAAATAAGTAAATTTAAATCTTAAATGCCGCCTAGTTAATCTTCACGCCAACCGTAAGAATGAGAGAATTTCAGATTCTTGTAAGTTTTTTAAATATTTTGTAAGATTGGCGTGTTCGAAACAGATAAAGTAGGGGAGACAGACTCTTGACAGGAAAGAGAAAGAAAACAGCAGTGCTATAACTGTCTATTTTACTTACGCATGCTCAGTACTGTCATATGGTACCAGCTTAATAATAGTACCACCCCATCTCTTTCCGTGGGTGTCGTCAAGGCGACTAAGGGATTTCATTGTTTTTAAACTTTCGCGATTTTTATACATATTAGTTATATTTCGGGACTTAATCGCGTGAATTATTTAAAGGTACGAACCTTTTATTTACCCGACGTTTCGATCGAATTGCACCGATCGTGGTCACGGGTCGACTGGTAAATAAAAGGTTCGTACCTTTAAATAATTCACGCGATTAAGTCCCGAAATATAACTAATAAGGGATTTAACACTGGAGGACGGCAGCAGCACCCTCTGTGTACTTTGAGGCCTTACTGCGATCGCCAACCCGCTCGCTAAGCGTGGCGATTATGGCAATTACCCCTAGCAACACACCATTTGCGGAACTGTTCTACATGACAGTAACTAAATAATCGCTTTTATAGCCTCCCTAAATTTACGTCTGCATCTCCTTTGAAATCCAATTTTCGGCCTTATTTTACACAATAATAACTTATTAGATAGTAGACTCTGGCTTGTCTAGACGACTTTATCTAGACAAACCAGATCTAACATGACCTCTCTAACAAACTGTCAACAAATTAACACCTGTATCACATCTCAAATGTAGTTATGACGTTATGCGTTGCTATTACGCTCAAATATAAAAGTAGGTACCTATGCCTATCTGTCCATATCTTCGGAATATAGGATTTAAGTTTTGACAAGAGGTACGACCTTAACTGCCTCCTTTATTTCTTTGCCTCCTTTGATTAGAAAATTTAAAAAAACCGTACAAGTTCAAGTCGGACTCCTCCTTCGAGGGTTCCGTACAACTTTGTAAGTATATATTACAAATAGTTCATAGAATCGAGACTCGCAGTTTTTAAAATAAACGGCCGGATCTTTTTTGACCTTAACTTAGAAGTTTGGTTTTAATTTCAACTCGATAACTTCACGCATTGCTGGGATAAGAGTCTTGATAGATGGACGGACGAACGGACAACAAATTGATGTTACAAAGGTTGCATTTTTCCTTTTGAGAACCCTAAAAATCCAGTAAAATCAAGTGTGTTAGCATTTTTATTATGGTTCGGTATCCAAAGGGTACAAAAGGAACCCTATTACCACAAACAAAAAGCTTACAGTAGGACGCCTTTGCCGACACGAGCGTCTGGTACCTAGGATTGTCGCAAGTAAATAATATATAATGGTATAATTTTAACTAACGTCTAAAAATGTGGCAGCCCTGGAGACTGATACCAAGCAGTGTGTATGTAGCGTGGTCTGCCCCGTAGTCTCCCCCTGCGCAGCGCCTCTTAACCACCCTGCCCCCACACGAGAACCCCGTCTAGACGGATTTGTCGAACGACTGTATGAGCTATTCTACTATGCTATTACTATGACTTTGCAGTCTGTTCTTCCATCCGTCTGTCACAGGGTTCTATCTCTTAAACCGTAATAGGTAGGTATTTTAAATTTTCCCAGAACTTGTATTACAGTGACCTCTATAACAACAAATAATAAAAATAAAGTTTAAAATTAAAGCGGGTTCCAAAAAATATGTATATTTTATTACTATTATCGCTTGATCTTACCTAATAGTGAAAATTATTAATTAAATAATAATAACTTTTATCGCTTAATCTTACCTAACAGTAATTAGAAAGCTAAATTATCGTCGAGTAACATATGCTATCAAATTCTAGGTCAAAAATATTAGATATTCCTACGAAAATTGCAATAATGTAATAACTCAAAGTATAAAACTATGAAATGACACCCGTGCGAAGCCGAAGCAGGCAGCTAATTTTAATTAAAAAAAATTTTAAAATTAGCATCATCAAAAGTTTCATTTTTTTTCCTTTTAGAGCATTTCAATAAAAGGTTGTTTTTAAAAATGTTTTTTTATAGATTACAACTTTATTGGTTGTAGGTATATATACTTCTGATCTATCTGTTTAAAAACGAAATTCAATCTGTCAAAGTAATTCTGTTTGACATTGTCATAGTCAAGCGGCGGTAGCCTAATGGCTAAGGCATCGGTCTCGTAATCGTAAGGTCGCGGGTTCGAAGCCTACCCATTATACTACCGACGTGAACCCACTCTTAAGACAAATCTTTGAGCTTAGGTGGTGGGGTTAACAAGATTGCTAGTAATGTGGGTCTGATTCCAACATCACATTATCTTTAAAAAAAAAAGAGTGTGGCATGCGGTAGTGTATAATGTTTATTTTAATTTATTTATTGTAAAAAATGTTAGCTTTCTCCACTCCTTCTCCATATATACTTTAAATATGTCAAATTTTATACTCGTCCGTCCGTTCAATTCTTGTAAAAAAATTAAAAAGGGGCAGAAATTTTTTGCTCACCTATTATTATAATAATAATAATAATATCTTGGGACAACTCACACAACGTTATCTGATCCCAAACTAAGCATAAACATTTAAGATTCCTGGCTGGAAATAATACCTGCATATCATAAACGTAGGTATATTTTGTCGACGCGAGGCGGAAGGATGTCAAGACCGGTCGCTTTGTTCATTTGCAATCTAGTGTACCTTGAGAACGGGGACTGACATCCTCGCTTGTGCATTGTCCTCACAATTCCAGACATTGCCTTTAGGTATAACATACATCTATATTTCTTGTACATAGCGAATCTTCCTTCATTGAACGTAATATTTTATATTGTTTGCATAAAAAACAAGACGTCCTTGCGACTCGCTCACATACAAGTCGATAAATGTATATTGCGATCTGTAACTAGGGTTGTCACTCGCACTTTTACGCATTTTAATTCTGTTCTACTTTCTTTTATACTAACTTAAAAAAAATAAACAAACGATAATTATTTGGTTTTATATTAATCTCAAGACAGACGTAAATTGTTTTTAAATTTAAATACCGTTTAAACTTTCGCGTTACTTGATTATAAATATTTATTATACGGGAATTAACGCGCATTATTTACCTTAAAATTGCTTGAAGTTTTGACCAGGTTGCACCGACCGTTCGCTTGTGTCCACGGCCGGTGCAACCTGGTCGAAACGTCAAGCAATTTTAAGGTCAATAATGCGCGTTAATTCCCGTATAATAAATAGTTATAATTAAATACGAATTCAGAGTCAGTTACATTTTCAAATAATGTTCTCTCTAAACAAAATGAAACATTTAGGTACACTTACAATACGCTATTTAATACGCCAAAAAGGTAGCAACCCTACCTCTAAATAATGTTATCTATATTTGCAATAAGCACATAAACAATCGATAGTTCATGGGCAAGGCCGAGAGATAACGATTGCAGGACATTACACTCTGTTGTATTCGAGATAACAAAGTACCAACAAACTTCAACGATACATCGCCTTATCTCGACCTTTTAAATCAGATGTATCTAATCGAGACGCGTGAACCGAATGATAATCTAATCGCGATGATTGATTAACGAGTTCTCGATTTTTATTGTTTCGATTTTAACATGATCTGATGTTGGATGTAATTTAATGTATTAACAAATTTGAATTTGACAAAATTTTACTCAAGTTTTCCGTTTCTCGTAAGCTTTTATTTATTTATTACATATTAAATAGAACGGCATTACTAATTACACTATTTAACTACTTCAAAATAAAACCATTTACGCCATTTTCTGGCAATACCTCAAACATTCGGACAATATCGTTCCATTCATCCGCAAACAAATCGAACTCTGGATTTGAGTCCAAGAGAGCGTTAAGCTCTTTGAACGAGCAAGGTAACGGGGAGTGAGACCGTGCTACGGTACGGCAACATTGAACTGCCAGCAATCTGTGACTCCTACCACGACATTAGAACATACAGCCGATAGGTTTCATCATGCAGATCCGATGCATCAATCATCCAATGCAGTATTTTGCACGTTCCAATCATCTGATCACATGTCCGTCTCACTTCTATTGAATTGAAACCCAAGTACCCTAACAATAATAATGTAGATGTCTCACTAGAGCCACGCTCACCTCGCCAACGAATCCAATTAATTACTCAAGTTTTCCGTTTCTCGTAATATTTATTTTCCCATAATGTTCGTTCCTTGTCTGTCCGTTTTCTAAAATTTTCATTTTTTCTATTTTCTGCCCTAAATATTTCTTACGCAAAACGTTGTCTTTTCTTACAACTTTACGCACATGTCACAACAAGATTGCTTTTTTTAAAATATAAACCTCAAATAAAATGTAAACAAAAAATTACTGAAATGTTGACTACAAGTACTCATTTAACTGAGGATGGCGCAATTATGCATTGCGACAATTCTCAGTTAGTTTATCTTTATAGAGTGGATTGTAGTTTCCATAAAATAAAATAAAATCTGGTCTCACATTTTCGTTAGCTTTGTTATAGCATGAATAATAAATATTAATTTTAGTGAATCATTTTACTAAAGAAATAATACTGTACAACAAAATGGCAGGGGTTAGAGTAGCTAAATCACAGCATTTGGCACGAGTGCCAGTCTGCGCCAGGATCCAGCCAATGCTACAGTCATGAAGTAGTAAAATACATTCTAGTATTATTCTACACAATATAAGGTTATTATGTGGAGCTTGGCCAAAATGTTTTAATCATATAATCAATGATGTAAGTAGTTACTTAAAGGACAAATTGCAAAGAATAATGCCTAAAATTCTAGACCATCTAATGCCTTTCACTTTTTTTTATTATATAGGCACTGGGAATTAAAAATAATAACTATGAAAAAGCATCACCTGTATTTTGTGGCACCAATTCAAAGGGTCATTTATAGGGATTATTTTATATAGTTAATCATGACGCTAAGGCCCAACTATTGCATTTTTTACATTGTTTTAAGTTACAAGCTGAACTTAAACGCATTATTTCAAAAGTTAATCATGCAAATATTAGTAAATCGACAAACAGTGATATTATAAGTGTGCTAATTTGCGTATTACAGAATAGGACATGATTTTAGCATTAAAAAAAAAACCCCATTTATTGGAACATAAAAACTACGTAAACATTTAACCCGCCATAACAGTTTGTCGGCGGGATTGTTTGATTGATTTGTTAAGTTAAATTTGTTGTAAGTTGCTGTTCGTTGTAATTATTTAAATTTAAATGTTAAATTTTATAGATTTCCTTCCATTTAAGATACTATGTTGTTTAGAAAAAAATCCTAATGATTGACCTTTTGATTGGTAAATCTTTTTTCATATTTTGCTGTCCAGAGAGGCGATTATTTAAAAATCTTTATGAATAAATTGTTTTAAAAATAAAAAGGAAGTCTTCTTTCAATAAAATATACAATATTAAAAGTAAGTACTTTCCCTCCGTGTGGCATAGTTTTGGGACATACAGGTTACACAGGTATCCGACGTATAAATTAATCCCTGTCCGACCCGAAAGGAGCGTGTATCTTTTATATTAACTATGCTATTTTTATTAAACATTAAAATTCTCGGTTTTGGTACCCAATTTCGTCGAATGTGTAAATTTTCAAGATTTTTTTATCAACATTATATGCCTCTAATAAAAAAGAAATAATAATATCTTTGTTCAATTCTCTCTACTATAATATTTATAAATCCAAAAATTCCTTGGAATGTCTTTTTCCCAAAGATTCCTGTTTCTATGATATCCTTTTCCCAAAAGGTAAATTTGACAAAATGTTCCTCGCGTGCATTGTCACTTGTCACCCAAAATGTCCATTTCTAGAACAGATAATATCCCTGTGTCCCACAAATCATACATTTAATATATACTTAAATTAGCATATACTTAAATGCTCAAAAACCACAAAAGTCTGCCTTTTTTCCATCATCAGAGCATAGTGTCAATTGGAGAGACCAGTTCGACGGCTTCGAAGAGTGTGGACGTAGGAGCTGAAGGTGGGGTCGCGGAACTGGTGGATTTAGAGCAGGAGCTCAGTTCGCTGCGGAGAGGTCTCACGCAGGTTGAGGGGCTCACTCCTTCCACGGACCCCTTCGGAGATTCTTTCACCACGTTGCCTGCTACACAGGTATGAATAAAACAACTTTTTTATTAAAAAATAACAACTAAAAAGCAAAAATAATATCTACCTAGAATAACAACGACAAATTAACATTTTGAAGTTGGTGCCATGAAATAGTTGCTTTTGTTTAATTTGGCACCAACTCTCGAATTCAACAGTCGAATTGAGAACCTCCCCCTTTTTGAAGTCGGTTGATAATTGAATACCAATGAAAATACGGGTGATAAACTTTGAAGCTTAATCCGAGATTTCACAGCAAAAGGGGTAACAAATAGGCGGGTAATAACCAAGGCGGACTACTTAGTCCTCCTTGGTTATTACCCATTGTGTGTACTTACACAGGCTGAAGTTGGAATGCCCGTGGTAGTTTTTTTTCTCTTTTAGAATAAAGATAACTAGCAATGTGGGATTGAGTCCCACATTACTAGCAATCTTGTTAACCCCTCCAGCTAAGCTCAAAGGCTTGTGTTAGTAGTGGGTTCACGTCAGTAGTATAATGGGTAGGATTCGAATCCGTGACCTCGCGATTGCGAGACCGAGGCCTTAGCTTGAATCTGAGTTCGTAGCTCCCTGGCACTCGATCGGATGGACAGATTTAAATACGGCTGTTTTTTTTTACAAGAATCGAAACAAAAAAAACATGGCAATCGGCTGTTGGATTCGTATTAAAATCGGGGAATTAGTGACTGAACATTTTATGTAAAGCTGTACGCATTTATCCGACAACGATTTTTGTCGTCAGTGTTATTCGACAGACAACGTTTGGAAAAGGGGTGTTAAAGAAATTTTTAACAAACTGCTAAGTAAGACCAATGCGATGAAACCAACTTCTTAATAATAAGAAGCAATAAACACCCTTTCAGGATGAATATGAAGGTGGAAAAAAATAAAGAAGCATCATATGACATACTAGCTAACCCGCGCAACTTCGTCTGCGTAAATTTTCCCCGTTTTTGGAACATTTCTCATTGCTGCTCCGCTCCTATTGGTCGTAGTGTGATGTTATATAGCCTATAGGCTTCCTCGATAAACGGGATATCTAATAGTAAAACATTTTTTAAATTCGGACCAGTAGTATCATTGCGTTCAAACAAACAAACTCTTCAGCTTTATAATATTAGTATAGATCTTATTTTAAAAAACGAAAATTTAATGTTGCTTTCAAATGAATTACAGAAAGGCCTGCTACCCCCGCCGCCTTCGGGCGCTTCAACCCGAGGGCGAAGCACCCCCGCGACCTCAGCACGTCCGATATTCCCCAGCCCTGGGAAGGGACCCCCACCACTACCCTTCGACTTGACCGCTGTAGCAGCCGAGTTCGAACCAACACCCGCTCTAGTCGACAATCTTACCGAAACACCGGTTAGTATGGACGTACGTATGTGTGTTGTATTTGGTAATATTATATATGTTGGTATATTTGGTAGTTTACTACGTCATTATAAATAGAGTAGGGGAGACATATGACTGCGTGCAAATGGAAATTACTTACGAATAGAAAGAAAGAGAAAACCGCAGTACACTATCTATCCCTATAGTAACAGTAATCAAAAAATTTGTCAATCAAAACAAGCTGTTATTTACTACACTTATTGCGCATGCGTAAGTGAAAAGAGATAGATATCTACTGAAGTTTTCTTTCTCTTTCTAGTCAAGAGACAACTAGCTGGCTGTCTCCTATACTCTATCTATAATAACTTCTATATGACTACAACAGTATTCAAAGAATTTGAGGCTCCTTTATTACTATTCGGGTAGCATCCGGCATCAGCCAACTGAGCATTGACCTCTGCTGTTACTTTATACAAGATAGCCAGTCCACCGGGACTGGCTATCTTGTACAAAGTAACAGCATTATGAAAATATATATATTACGGGTCTTAATCGCGTGAATAATTTAAGGTAAAATACCTTGTTTAATGCCTGATGTTTCGACCGTATTGCAACGGCCGTGGTCACGGGTAGACTCTATTATATTATTATATATATTGCAATATGATATATTTGTATATAACATTTCTTTCAAACCTATACAGCGATTATAGAATTATTGATGAATAAATACTATATAACTTACCTGTTATTTATAATAATATAACAATTACATTAAACTTAAGTCTAATATGTCAAATATGTACCTAATGATATAGTAATTATGTTTTCTTATTTGTTAGTTGTGTAATTATTTTGGCAAATAAGTTTGTATTACTGTATGTGTAAGTGACCGACTGTGTAGTATCCTACTATAGTGCATGGCCCCTTGATATTTGCTTTATTTGAGATGTACCAAACAAATATTATTGCGAAATAGTTGTATAGATGACAGACTCGCCTCGCTTCACAAAATCGAGTAGCCAGTAATCAATTCTATAGTCCTTTAATGTTGAATAATGAAATCGCGTAGTTAGTAATCGATTCTATAGTCCATTGTAAGACATTTCCAGCAAAGAATTAAGGCTGATGTACACGATTCAAACTTTTGGCTATTGCTTACAATTAATATGTAAAAAATGAATAAATGTTGTATAAACGTGTAAACGAACCTTTAACATAACTATGACATCAATCGAGTTTTTAATCGGTGACCATTTCTCCACTGATTAAGATGTGTTCTAATTTATAAATGAGTTATCAATGTAAGCAATAACGTCAGTACTTTATTGTAACGGTTATTTAGCAAGTTGTTCAAATATTTCGCAATAATATTTCCTACTAAAAACATGTAGAGCTCCCTATCTGTGACGTCTGGTCTCCTTATGCTATAAGACTGAATATTTATGTGGACGTGACGCTTAATCTACTATTTCAAACAAATCTAAAGTATACCTAAAGCATGTCGCTACCTATATGTCGCAGTGTGGCTGCCTAATTAATTTAAAATGTCAAGTAAACCTCCGCTATGAGTTACCTCGCACGACTCTCGAATTTACCAGGTTTATTTGCACAAACGTAAGCTCACTTACGCGGTTATGTGTTAGACGCACGCTTTCATGATTATAGTAACATTTTTATTTGGTAAATAAATATTACTTGCATTAGCAATATGACGAAAAATTCGCAATAAGAATATGCTAAAATTAAAAATCACGTCTGCAAATAGTTAGTCTTATGGTGCCTGCCTGTGTTACAGGTGAGCCAGCCCAGCTCGTCCACGTCGCAGTCGCTCAGTTACGACGTATTCGCCGAGCTAGACCCCCTCGGCATCGGTCGGAGTAAACCTTACGTTGACAAAAAACTCTTCTTTCAGGAGCTCAAAAATCCGCCAAAGAAAGTGCTCAAAGACCTGGTGTCGACCACACAGAGTCTTATAACAGACATGTTGCCCGTCTCTGACAGTAAGATCGAGCATTACGGGCCGGCGACCACGATGACGTCACTGTCGCGGCACTCGGGCGGCTCCGTGGCGATAGTCAAGCCACCGCAGAGTGCGATGTTCAGTGCAAACTTTTTCTCGTCAGATCCGTTCGCGGAGACGGATCCTTTCGATAATACGGATCCGTTCTCGGATTCGTTCAAGGACGATCCGTTTACGAGTATGCAGGAGTTTCCTAAGTCGAGTGTAGTGCGCGTGGAGGAGACGAAGAGCAGAGCGAGTCGGGACGTGGACGAGTCGGCGCCGCTGGAGAACGGCAAGAGCGTGTTCAACGGGCCGCTGCAGGTCAGCCTGCCGCCGGAGCCCGCGCCCAAGTCGCCCAGGCTGCAGAGACAGGTACGACCTTCCTATCATCGCTGATTGGCTGCAGAGCCCGAACCCCTGTCAGCTGTCAGAATTTATCTGATACTAGCTGTACCGGCGAACTTCGTACCGCCCCGTTATTTTTGTTTTTCGTTATTTTTTTTTAGGTAAGGTCCTTGTACAAAGTATTAGATTACTAAAGAAAAAATAATGAATGAAATTGGTAAAGTCATTCTTTATTTATGCCGTGACCAAGGAAAATAGGGATTCATTTTTTATTTTCCGGCTCTTACAACTTTATTGTAAAAAATGTAAAAACGGAACGTAGTTATCGCACTTTTTTGTTTGCGGGCTAAGAGGCTAAACTGAAAAAAAAAACATTTTTACATCGACAAAAAAACTATTTTTTTATGATTATGTAAAGCTAGAATAAAGAGATTGCGTTAAATAGGTTGTTTGTATTTTTGTTAAAGGTTGTAATATTTATTTTACCTATGTCAAACTGGCTGTGTGAATGTACCTAATATATGTGTAAAAAAATAGATTAATTCAAAATAGGTAAATTTTTTAATGTTATATTCTAACATTTTTTATATTAATCAATAGTTAAGACAAACACAAAGCAAAAGGAACTACGTTTCAACCAGGTGTCCATAAGACACCTCACTCTTTTTGTTTTGTACAGGATTTAAAATAACGTATATAGAAACTTTCTTGTTGTATGATCGCGTTGTACGACTATTGTGTATTATATTGGTTGGTTTGGGTATGTTTCAAAAACTTAAACCTGATCTAAGTGGCATCAATTTTGACACGGTATAGGTACAACCTATTTCAAAGATGGTTTTTATTCAATTTTCGCATTACAAAAAAATAACAAACCTAACGCGCAACGGATGAAGCCGCGGGAAAAGCGGATAATATATAAAAAATAAACCTCCCCATTCAACCGAAATGTATCAATTTCCAGAACACGGACGGTATCTCAGTCCGTCAGCGCCCGGTGGTGAGCTCGAAGGTGTTGGAGAGCGCGTCCCCCCCTCCCCCGCTGCCCCCCAAGAAGGACACCCTGGCGCGCCCCCCGCCCCGACCCCCACAGGAACATGACGAGGATGCACCACCGCTACCCAAGCCTGCTATGAGGAGAGAACCTACTGTACGTATTTAACAATTTGTAGATCGTGTTGTCATAATTTTAAATTCATTTGAAAGGGTCATAATATTATATAAATTAGCAGACGTTTTAAGTGCATTTTAAGTATCAAACTTCTATTCAATTTTTAAAATGAAATAAAATAAAATGTTCTTAAAACGTCTGCTAATTTATTTGTTTATTATGAATATAGGTGAAAGTATATTAGACAAAGTCAATATAAACCAAGCCAGCGTTTCCTTAGAGAAGTTAGGGTTCCGTGAAATATTTATGTATTTAATTTAAAAAAGTCATAATTGCCTGTGTATAAAGAATAACAAAGAAACACATTGGATAATTCCATTTCATCGTTGATAGTTTAATTCATTTCATTCCCTATCATAACCGGATATTTAATAAATGTACCGTGATCTTCTATGAATAATTGTATCAAATTACAACCACTAAACAGTATTAAATAAATTAATAATTTAAAAAAAATAAAAAATCCTTATAATATAATCCTATAAAGTTTGCAATATATGTACGTAAACTTTCGCGATTTGTACACATTTTAGAATTTTATAAGCTACGGATCTTAATTTCGTAAATATTTAATTTTAAGGCTTATTGCCTTTGTTTTATTACCCGACGTTTCAACCGTATTCCAACGACGTGGTCACGGTATTTAGCCTTGAAATAAAACATTTACTCGATTAAGACCCGTAGCTTATAAAATTCTATAAAGAGTACTAAAGAGGTCAGTAATTAGATCAAAGTGTAATAATTAGTATCTCTCCACCAGGCTGACCGCAGCATGAAGCCCCGGCTGTCATCAGCGGCGACCAACAGCAGCGAGGACGAGTACTTGACCCCCGCACCGCCGCCCCTGCCCACAGCCAGACGGTTCGACATCACGCTCAGTCAGCTGCTCACCTGCACCATGGACGAGCTTGCCAACAGGTAGCCAGGGAAGGGTTAATCATATTAGTGACAGTTGTGAAAATGGCGGCGAGTTGTAAAAATGGCGGCAAACTGACATGTCGCTATTTTTACAGCTCCGCGTGTAAAGTGTAAAATAGACTGAAATACGTGATAACTGGACAAGAACGAGACTTTGTAATTGAAAGAAGAAAACTAGAAATAAATTATACTTGAAACTGGCGTATGCACATAATGTGCGAGCCATAATCTCCACCGATTAATATTGGAGGGAAGAGGAAAAAAAAATGGCGGCGAACTGACATGTCGCTATTTTTACAGCTCCGCGTTTAACGTGAAAATCACAGAACAAAATATACTCTACTAGCTGTCCCGCGCAACTTCGTATGCGTAATTTTTCCCCGTTTTTGAAACATTTCTCGTCGCTTCTCCGCTCCTATTAGTCGTAGCGTGATGTTATAATATAGCCTATAGCCTTCCTCGATAAATGGGCTATCCAACAATAAAATATTTTTTCAAATCGGACCAGTAGATCCTGAGATTAGCGCGTTTTAACAAACAAACAAACAAACTCTTCCGCTTTATAATATTAGTATAGATGAGTGCTAATTATACGTGATAACTGAAAAGAACAGGACTTTTTTAATTCAAAGAAGAAAACTTAAATTAAAATAAACTTGAAACCGGCAACGAGAGTTTGTGATTCAAAAAAGAAAACTAGAAAGAAAAGACTGCCTCTGTGGCGCGGTAGGAGTGTGTGCGACTGCTACGCAAGAGGTAGTGGGTTCGATTCCTACACTGGACACCACTTTGTGAGATCCACAAATTGTTGTTTCGAGTCTGGGTGTACTTTGTGTCAGTGACTTGTATGTTTGTAAAGTCCCCCGCGACACAGGGCTTGTACACTACTGCGGGAGTCGTCAATAAAAAAAATGTAAAATAAACTTTGAACTGACATCGAGAGTTCGAAACTTTGTGATTCGAGTTACCTCAAGATTTCTTTTAGTCTTCGCGTCTGTGCATATTAAATAGAGTAAATTAAAGATATTTCGCTCTGTCATACTCATGATTTATACAGCTCTGCATCACAAAATACCTAGAGTACAGAAGGATCCCCACAGAATACAGAGCGAAGATGACCTGCATAGTAAAACGCAATTATCACACCAGGCGCGGATCCAGAACTTTGTCCTGGGGGGCGGGCAACATTTGACTCAAGTGTGAGTCGCTCATCATGAGGAGCAAGAGTTCATTTGATTCAACCACGGTACACCATCCACCAATGGTATAGCCTGCCTAAACACTTCGATTCAGTGTCAAAACTCTCAAATTAGTCTAAAATATAGGCTTTATTGAATCTCGATAAATTTAGTATTGTGCCTCCGACAGCATGGCACTAGGGGATATTAGTAGGGGATCTTGTTTGCATCATTTTGCCCAGAAGGGTTTTTTAATTTTTTTGCTATCCTGTTTGTTGGCCGGTGAAATTTAAGAACTTATACTGTCACTTTAAAATTGAATAGTTGTAAAACTAAGAGGCATTTTTCGCACTTATACTTAAATCTACATTTTCAAGCGTTGTAGAAAAGTATTCTTCATAAATGGCGATTTTATTATTAGTTTTAGAACTGCTTTTGTTATTATTTTCAGATTACGAGTTCCCGCCACAACATTGTCTTCTATGACGTTACCTCAACTGACAGATTATCTCCGGTCGTATTTAGCAGCGGATAACGACAGAGCGGTATGTACCATTTATATGTAAAAGATAAAAGTTTTTGAGTCGTTCTCCTTGATAGGACTAAAATCCTAGGAGACTAAAATCCTGAATTTTTATCAGTAGATTTGCCAGTATTATGGCCCGTTGGCATGGCTGGCTGGAGGCTCCACGGGCAAGTGTTCGAACCCTGGAGACGCTCTGACCGGTTCTGGAGAAGTGGGCAGAGCGGCAGCACGGGGGGACCCATTCCTTACGGCTAATGCTGGTCCTTTTTGGTCACGGGTGCTTCGGGAAGTACCTGTACAGGGAATCGAGTGCCACCACTGCGACTGCAGTGGTGAGGACTCGGCGTAGCACACCCTCTAGCATTGCAGCGTCGAGCTCTCACTGCAGTGGTCGGAAGTGACCTCTCGTTGCCGGTCGTGGTTCTGTCCATGGTCCGGAGCTAGGGGTCATAGACTGCGGTCGCATTTCTTGTGTGAGGACGTCATCTTACAGAAGGACGTAGCGGATCGCGTCAGGGAAGAGAGGTCCCTGGCGGATCCGCTCCGCGCTTATCTGTGCCTGATGTCGCTGCAGGCTAAGTACGAAGTAATCTTGCCCTCCCGCGGTCTTCCGTGTGTATCCAGGGGCCGCGAAGGTGTCAAATGCCCGGAACGCAACAACATCGCGTCCGGACATTGCCACTGGGCGGGCCGTTGACGGTATAACAAATTTCGATCACCCGTTCCAAAGCTGGCGAATGATACACCCGGTGGGTTGTTTAGTGAGTGCAAACCCCACACTAACTCCACCGTCTTCTCCGGACGGTGGAGATGTTCCACAGGATTTTTTCCCGCCAAACTAAAAAGGGTCATGTTGGAAATAAAGTTTAGCAAAATTTTGCTATTCCTAACCTAAACCACCGGATTAGGATTTCGTGTCAGATTAGGAAAAATCCCGATGAACTTATACTGATACCATAATGTCATTGTTTTTTCAGCATATCCACGTTGAAGCACCAACTCGAACAGAAAAAGAGAAACCTTTGACATCGCTCTCAGGTTTATCGACACCGAGCGCGACATTAGAGAAACACGTGCCTCCCCCGGCAGCCGCCATTATAAACGACTTCAAACCACAATTCGAAGACAATTTCGCGCCAACGACAGAAATCAGCGACACTTTTGTCGCAAATTTTGACGATTTCGACAAGAAAGTTAATCCGTCTTACGATAGATACGCCGCGTTTAGAGAAATTCAAGAAGAGGAGTTAAAAGCGAAATCAATTTTAGATCCTATAGATGCCTTAGAAGGTGAACAAAAGCAGGATTCGGATGAGAAAGAATTGACTGCGATTGACAACCTTATGCGGGCTAATCAAGAGCGAGAATCGGAAAGCAATGAACTTGCTCGCAGTCCTTTGAAATCTCTTGACGAATTGACGTTGGATTCGTTCAATATGTTTAGAAACTCCGTGAGTCCGAAGCCGTCTCAAATTGACGCAAAGATTGAAGATATAAAGTCTGTTATGAAAACGCTGCAGATTGAAAAAGTGAGACGGAGTGTATCGCCTAGAGATAATGGACATGTTGAAATAAAATTAGAGGATACTAATGACAGGTATAGTAATTTTTTAACATAGCTCTAAAATTTCATTGATAGGATTAATTTTCGCTACAGAAATATCTAAAAAATATATTTTACTTGCTTTCGCCCGCTATTCTCTATACAAACTTTGGACCCCCGTTTCATCCACTTAGGGGGTTATGGATAGCTGCTTATGTCATAATAGCTATCTGCGTGCCAAATTTCAGCGCAATCCGTTCAGTGGTTTGAGCAGTGTGTTGATAGATCAGTCAGTCAATAACGGTTGCCTTTTATATATACACTAGATTTTTATACAACTTATTTTTGGCCTCCCAAAAAATCTTTACTAAAATAAAGATAAAATAATAATAAAAATATTCTTTCTTTCCAGATATGCAGCACTTCGAGAGATAACTATAACAGAACCTTCACAAGACGAATTCGAATCCATACCTCCAGAAGTACCCAAGGAGCGAAAGAAATCTGACGAGAAATCCGACGGATTCGACAACTCCGACTTCTTTGACTGCATCGACAATAGCTCGCTCTCGTTCACACATGTTGAAGATGCGTTTAGGAAGAGTCCAATAGTGAAAGAGAGGGAAGATGAGAAGTCAATTACTTCTCATATTCCTATACAAGAGAAGAAAGAGACGCCTATAGAGTTGACGCCGGTACCGACGAGAGATTTACAGCCTCCGCCTGCGAGATTGTCAACTGGATCTATTAGTGACGTTGTTAGTGGATCTTCGCCTGATACGAAAGGTATTTTAAATTATCAAAAATATATACGAGTACATATTTGTTTTAGTGAAGTTTATGTGGATATTGACCACGTTTTGAATGAGGTAATTTTATTTCTGATTTAAGAATGTAATTCACTTTTTAGAGGAGATAAGAATATGTCATTCAATCTTATACGTCAATCTAAGATTGATTTCTCAAATCGTTATAATACGTTGACGATCGGTTTCCATGAACTACATTTATAAGCACTCATTCGCAGTAGCGATTTTTTTACGCGCGTTAAATATCCGGCGACCTGGTGATTATGTGATCTATTCCCTGGGGATAATTCTATTACAATATCTATTACAATGTTGTGTTTTCACCCAGGGGTGAAAATACAACATTGCGCGTTAAAAATACGTCTCGTTGCCGTGTGTACTTGGGAGTGTATTTGTTCTATTTTTTACCCTTGTGCGAATGAGGCCTAACTGAATACGTATATAAAGAACTTTAGTGATCTTGTATTAGTTCTAAATACATTATTTGGCAAAATACTGTATTTAGAACTAATACAAGATCTTATTATTCTTGAACACAACAAAGTCAACATGTACTAATATTGTGGGTTTCACAGAGTTTTTATTTAAAAGTATGGATGAGCAAGTTCAGGTTGATGTTTTAAATACGGATTTCCAAAATACTTTTGACAAAGTTGACCACAAACTTCTTACGGTAAAATCGCCTACAACGGCACACGTGGTTATTTATTACGATGATTCATAGCTCATATACTGAAGAGGTACCAAAAGGTAGCCACTAAGGGTTTTTTTACTCGAACTCGGTATCCATTACTTGTGGTGTGCCTCAAGGCTCAACAATCGGGCCCTTACTGTTCACATTGTTCATCAATGATATGAATGATATCAAACATTGTTTTATTTATACCTAATTTGTATTTAATGTATGCTGATAACATTGAAATATACAATTGTATTCTTCTTACTGCAAACATTCCAATGGGATAGCTTTTGGACTATGCTATATTTTGTACTTATTTAATTACTCATTAATTAATTCATTACACTAGTTAAATACACACATAGTTCAGAAAAATGGCTATTGACATTTTAGAGTAGTTACTAAACTTTATTTTAATGTTCTCACAAGAACTTACTCGCTCTGCCAAATTTGCGCGCGTATTATTTTAACCACTTAATATTATTTCTCTAAATTGTTGTGCGATTTCACATTTACCTAGTTAGGTCACTATATTCAATATTTTTCAAAACTGATATTACTAAATTAAAAAAAAAGACATTCTTAATACTTCAAACAAAGTCTCCTTTTAAACAAGGAATTGCCTGTGATAGATAGATAGATTTAGGGCCGGTCTCAATAATCTAACTGTCTAGAGCTATATATTTGACATAAGCTCCATAAAAAATATGTCAAAATTCTACCTCTAGTAGCCAAATCCATCGATAGTTAGATTATTGAGACCGGCCGTAAGTGTTATGTAAAGAAGCCACGAGTGTGAGGTTATAAGTAAATTAAAATGAGGCTGTAGTATGAGAGGTTTTACGTCTGTGAACAGAGAAGTGCGTGGGCGTGGGCGTCGTGGGCGGAGTGGGCGGCGTGGGCGGGCCCGGGCGCTGGGCCGTGCTGCGCGGCGCGCCCGCGTCGGGCGGCTCGTCCGACTCGCGCGACAGCGAGCCGCGCGTGCGCCCGCGCCGCGTGCGCCACCACGAGCCGCCCGCGCGCGCGCCCATCGGTACGTACCTACTGCCACCCTCCAATAACTCATACACTATCGGGCTAGGGTTGACTATTGACGTATTATTAGACGTTAGTTAACTTGGTATCGATACATTTTCTTTACTCACAACAACACATCTATACTTATATTATAAAGCTGAAGAGTTTGTTTGTTTGTTTGAAAAAATGTTGCAAAAACCGGAAAATAGTAAAATACGAAGTTGCGCGAGTCAGCTAGTAGTATATAAAATAATTTTGTTACTTTTGGGTCTAAGACTAAAAGTTACAGAGCTGAAGTTGTAAAGGAATTCATTTGCAACAAAAAATGTTTTTGCCTAATTTTCTGTGCGACGAATCGTTTAACCGATATAGTGCAAAAACCTTTCTTCTTTTAAGGGATGGAGGCCGCGAGAAGCGCAAGAATTACAAACCCACAAACTTAGATTTAACTCACGTGCCCGTCTGTGTCCGAGCACTTGTTTTGAACTGTGTCATAAAATATATTACAGAAGGCCGGTTCTTAGTCAAAAGTCAAAAATACTTCATTCAATTAAGTTACAAAATACGTTGACAAAATTTGGAATAGTATGAGTCTACATTTAATGCCAAATTCGCAAAAAGTAAAGCCAGTAAGAAAAGAACTTGGGAATAAAAACTCATGGCCACTTCAAATGGTGTGGTCAACAACAAATCCACGTACACAAAAGACGTACACGTACGAAGATCTCAAACGTACAGTCTCGGTTAGCATGCGTGCATGCTTGCTCAGTTTACTGGTGTGCTCTCTAGTGATTTCATGTGCTTGCCCAAAAAATAATAATTAGAATACTCCTCGTAAACTTGAAAAAATTCAAGACTGCGTAAGTTTATGAATTTCATTTTAGAGAAAGAGAGTTGACCTATTGAACTACAAAAAAACCTAAACTGAAGATACAACTAGTTCCATTTGTTCACGTCTTGTTCAAAATATCCGTCCTTAATTTTCAGTACAAACATCGTCATCATCTCGTGACGTATCGCCGTGGGACGAAGAGTTGCCGCCCGTCACTCGGTTGCAAAGGCCTTCTTCACATCGCGACAGAGAATCTAGGCAAGTATAAACGAAACTTATGCCATTGAAACCAGATTTTAGACATACTAGGGGTCGCCTAGCCCTATTGTCATCATGGCCTGTAGCCCCCACAATCTAAGTTGAATTTAAACTGACCTGTTGGTCTAGTGGTTAGTGACCCTGACTGCTAAACCAGAGGTCGGGGGTTCGATCCCCACCCAGGATAAAACTTTGTGTGATGAGCACGATGGTTTATCTGAGTGTTATTTATCTATAAAATGTATGTATTTAGAAATATATAAGTATGTTTATCAGTTGTCTGGTTTCCATAGTGCAAGTTCTGCTTAGTTTGGGATCAGTTGGCGTTGTGTGAGTTGTCCCAAGATATTATTATTATTACTTTAACAACACTTTTGACAACTTCTCGTTTGACACCAATAAGTAAACAAGCCATTGGAAATTTGAATATTTTTAATGAATTAATATGGAATATTTTCTTAACCCCAGGCAATTAGTGTAATTTTACTAATATAATTTAGGTAGAATGTGTGCAAAAAAAGCAACTCATATTGAAACAAATAATCCAGTATAGAGTTACTATAATTGTGCATAAATACGAGAGTTACTTGAAATAGTTCGAGTGAGATTTATAACAACAGAAATATATTTTTGCTTTATTGGGTGGGATTCCAACCAATTGTGAATCCAATCTGAACTGTAAGTACCTCCCTTAATTAAAATTATAATAATTACAGACACAACTCATCCGGTTCGAGAGAATGCCTTGACAGCGGTAGCGGGCGAGAAAAAGAAAAACTAAGAGAGAAACGAGAGATGCGGGAAAGAGATAGAGATATGAGCAGAGATGGAAGAGAATCGGCGCGAGATCGAAGAGACTCGGGTAGCGGGAGGGATCGTCGTGACGTCAGCAAGGAGAGAGACCATAGGGACCATAGAGATAGAAGAGACAGGAGGAGTAGAGATAGGGAGAATGACTCATGGGATAGAGACAGGACTTATAGTAGAGAAAGGGATTACAGAGATTCACGGAGTAGAGAAAGACTGCCCAAGGATTATAGGGAAAAAGATAGAGATAGACATAGGAAACCAAGACATTCTTATGATGAGGAGGAAGAGTAAGTACATTTTACTTTTTGCACTTACGTCCCGCTCCGTCTTCGTACAAAATTTCTTATATGTAAACACATAATATGCATGCAGAATTTTTACATATAAACCATTCTTAAGAAATCATGGAAATAATAGACAAAATCGCATCAAAATTCATTTAGGAAGTCCAAGCGTGCAGACATCGGGAAGTGACTTCGTTTAATACTATGTTAAAGATTATTTGAGATATGATTAATTATCTGGGCCATAGGACTGGATAAGTAATCTAGCAAAAAAAAGTAGTTAATAGTATATTATTGCAAAGGCCGTGAAATAGGTAGTTTCAGTTCGAGTATGAGTTTGAAGGCTGAGCTATAGGCGAGGACATCACTAATACGATACAGGCATTTGCCATTTCCGCCGAGGCATATATAGTGCTTTTCTCCAAAGAATTTAGGAAAATAAAACATACTTTTTATGTTATATATTAAATTTAAATAATATTAAAAGTTACATTAGTCATATTGGGGTAATTACTAAAAGAAAACCATTTCACCCTTTGAACCGATAGAACTCATTTTAATTATTAAATTTATAATTATTAACTTTTTAAAATAACAAATCCAGACGAATTTTCAGCTTTGCCGCCAATTTTTTATTTATCATTTGTGCCGAAAGGCAAACGCATTTATGGCTATACAGCCACGTGAACGCACTTTGTACTAAGCAAAGAGACTTACTTTGGAATGCCAAGAATTATAAAAGAGATCCAATCAAAGAGTATTTAATAACCCCAGCACGCCGTTTCATACAACATTGCTGGAGCGTTGTAATGTTCCAAATTAAAAAACGCGTCTGTGAACTTTTTTGACACTTAAGACAAATGGCCGACGCTATCTGTTTTTTTTTTAAGATAGATAACTAGCAATGTGGGTCCAATTATGGGCCCCACATTACTAGCAATCCTGTTAACCCCTTCAGCTAAGCTAAATTTCTTGTGTTAGGAGTGGATTTACATCGGTAATATAATGGGTAGGATTCCCGCGACCCCACGATTGCGAGACTGTTGCCTTAACCATTAGGCTACCGCCGCTTATAACACCATCACCATCTTTGTTACACAAGTAAAGACTTCCAAATGTCAAAAGTTTTTTTTTGTTGACGGCCTGTCCAGTATAAGTACTATAGAGGTTAGATACTATAGAAGTGAAAGAGGTTTCACGTCAATTAATGTAGTTTGTATGACAGTTACAGTGACGGTTGTGGGTCGGGTCGATCATCGCCGCGTGACCGGTGGCCGGACCAACGGTGGAGGAGAGACGGTCAGTACTATCTATCTATAATAGGACTGTAAAAAAAGCAATGTTGAAATTATCAAAAGATTTAAAAAAAAGTACGACTTATTGTATATACCCCATGGTATATAAGAAACGAGGATCTGCCTCTGTGGCGCGGTGGGAGTGTATCTGACTGCTACGCAAGAGGTCGTGAGTTCCATCCCCACCCAGGATAAAACTTTGTGTGATGAGCATGATGGTTTATTCTGTGTCTGAGTGTTATTTGTCTATAATATGTATGTATTTAGAAATATATAAGTTTGTTTATCAGTTGTCTGGTTTCCATAGTACAAACGCTGCTTAGTTTGGAATCAGATAGCGTTGTGTGAGTTGTCCAGCTCCTTGATGTCACGGACATAGTGAGAAGACTAAAGAGAACTGAGCCGTTCGAGTTAGTTTAGTGAAATTAGTGAAACAGTGCAGTTAGTGTTGAAAGGTTTTAGCCTTTGAATAATTCACGCGATTGAGTCCCGATATACACTCCAGTGCAAAGAAATTGCACAGGTATATTTTTTAATTTAAAAACATTTTTTTTATGTGGCATGAAAATTAGTTCAATACCTATGCAGTGATGATAAATTTTACCTTAGTATCTTATATATATACTTGGAGTTGGTAATAGATAGAAAAAAAAAATCACAAAACATGTTCACATGTGCGATTTTATTGCACCAGAGTGTATATTTAACACGTACCACATTACAAATTATCAACACCCCTTCGTTTGCGTCGGGTATCAGGAATAATAAGAAATAATAATAAGTACATTGTTTATTATTTTCAGAAAGGAATTACGGTTCTTTAGGCTGGCGAGAAACGCGACGTAGAGCTGAAATGAGACAATCTGAAGATCCTAGTGACAGAAGGTACTTACTGTATTATCTAATTACATGTAATTGTTTTATTTAAAGCGAATATTGTGCACATTTGTCATTGATATACATATAATTATAAATACGAACGCATGCGAATAAAACGTCGTTTAAAAAAACCGAACGAAGAACGATCATCTAGGTACAGTACTCCCAAATTAATAATGCACATGCAGATCTTCGCTAATTGTCGTATTCCCGGAAACACTCGAATCATGGAATCGTAAGAGCCCTAAACAAGGCATTTGCATTTTGCACCTTGTTTAAAAGAGATAGGAGTCAATATCATGTGTGCACAATCGAAAACAAATCGGGCGTTCGGCAGCTGTCGCCGGTCAGCGAAATGTCTGTCAGTCGTCTTTATATATTGGTAGTGACTGCACGTGTTCTCTATTTGTGGAAATATATAGAGCTGCTATTACACACCCTTCTTGGTAAATATAATTTCAACATTAATTAGCTTATTCAGATTTAAATAGTATATTTTGAAAAAAGGAAAATAAATAACATATTTCACGTTTTTTTAATATTAAAAAAATAAAATACCTACATTAAATACATATTAAGTACTAGAAAAACATTTAAAAAATGAGATTTATTTAAATTAAATAAATAGATAAACATGCATAAAAAATATATACCTAACTCTGCCCATGCCATTTTCTTTCAGACGAATTCTTCCAAAATGGATAAATTTAAACGTGGAAAACCGCTTAATTCACAAGCACGGCAAATGGTATTTAATGTGTACCTTTATTTCTTAAATGAAGCCAATGTTTTCAACAGAGACCATGATGGTTATTTTAAAAAAATTCAAGACCGTGTTACAAAAGCTACAGGAATTTCGCGACGAACTTTGAGTAATATCTTAAACGAAAAAAAACATAATCAATCAAAGAAATTTTCTACACCGAAAAAAGGAAGACCTAAAAGTAGATTTCGGCTGGTACTTGATGATTTCGACTACTGTGTTATTCGTAATATGATATACAATTTTCAATTGACGCTGAAAGAACTCCCAACTGTAAATAATTTAAGAATAAAGTTGATCGAAGCTATTAATTTCAAAGGCTGTGCCGAGACTTTAAGGTTGATCTTGAAAGACATGGGGTTTAGGTTTCTGAAAACTGATAATAACAGACAATTACTTATGGAAAAACATGATATACGCCTAAAAAGGATCAAATATCTCAGAGAAATACAACAGCTGAGGAGTTCTGGTAGAAACATAGTATTTATGGACGAGTCGTATGTGCACACATCACATACTAAGGGTAAAACTTGGCAAGATAGCAACAAAAAAGGTATCAAACAACCCATTTCCAAAGGAGAGCGAATAATTATTGTACACGCAGGCAATGAAAAAGGCTTCGTCCCAGGGGCTCTAATGTTACATAAATGTGTCGACTCAGAAGGTGACTATCATAAAGAAATAAACGCGGAACGTTATCAAACTTGGCTACGCAATCAATTGATTCCCAACTTGCCTCCTAATAGTGTGTTGGTAATAGACAACGCCCCATATCATAATAAGCTGTCTGTGAAACCACCAAACTCAAACACATCTAAACCACAAATGACAGCTTGGTTACAACAACACAACATTCCGCATGACCCAAAGAAACTGAAACCCGATTTGTATAAAATTATACAAAGATACAAAGAAAATTACACAGAATTTGCCATTGACCGTATAATGGAGGAACATGGGCATAAAATTATACGATTGCCACCATATCATCCCGATTTTAACCCTATTGAAAATATTTGGTCCCAAATAAAGCAACACGTGGCCAAGAGAAATATTGCAATGACTGTGACGTCAGTTAAAGATGCTATATTAGAAAAAATCAATAAAATAGGACCAGAAGAATGGAAAAAAGTTTCTGATCATGCGGTTCAATGCGAAGATGAATATAGAAAATTTGAGCCAAGAATCGATAGTTATTCCGATAAACTGATTATTTACACAGGTGATAGCAGTGAGGAAAGTGTAAATGAACAAGAGCATAATGAAACTTCTGATGAATCTGCGATGTCGGGAATAGAGGTCTTCCTCGATTCTGATTAATTTTTTTATAATTGTATTATTTTTCTGGAATGATTAGTGCTGTAAACAAATTTGAACTGAGATTTTGATTATATTTTATGTAAACCTCTATTTGAAAACGTTTTTTTCTCCTTCTAATAAAACCTTATGTTATTTAAACCTTTTCCTCCATAATTACACCAACTTCGGTAAGACACTTGAAAACTAATCACTCCAACAATGATTGTAGCGTTTTCGCTATTTACTTACATGGAATTATCGAATCAAATTTCGTTACAGGTAAATCAAATCTGTTTTAGCACAAAACATATAATATATAAAATTAGGCATAGAGAAATTGCTCTTAACCACTCTATATAAATATCGTCTTTCGACGCTCGGGTAATACGACCGTTGCCGAACAATGACGAAGATTTCCGAAGATTTCTATGCGCATTATTACTTTTGGAGTACTGTACTATAGTTAATGTACATACCTTAAAAATAAATATTTGAACTTGATATAAAATCTGTCTGAGTATAATTTATTTAAATAAGTATTTATTGAGAAATTTATAAATATATTTATCAGTTGCTTGGTTTCCATAGTACGGGCTCTGCTTAGTTTGAAGCTGTGTGGAAATTGTCCTAAGACATTTTTATTTATATGTATACTAGTATCCGATAAAGACCGACTTTTATCCACCATCTATTCGCATAATATAAATACAAACCATACATACAATCCGTCCGTGAGACATGATCTAAGTGATAGCGAAAACCTCATCAAATTCCGTGGGGTAGTTTAAAAGATTTAAGCTTACAGACAGCGGGAAATGACTTTTTTTTTATAAATCATTGTGGGATTGCGGATTCCACATTACTAGCAATCCTGTCAACCCCTCCAGCTTAGCTCAATCACTTGTGTTAGGATTGGGTTCACGTCGGTAGTATAATGGGTAGGATTCGAATCCGTCATCTTACGATTGCGAGTCAGATGCCTTAGCTATTAGGTGCCGTCGTTTCGAGCACTTTGTTTTTTTTTCTCTTGTCGCAGATTACGCCATAGGGATTATCGCACATTCTATGCATTCGCCAGTTTCAAGTTTAATTTTTTATAGTTTCAAGTTGATATATTTTCGAATTTTCTTTTTTGAATCAAAAGTCTCGTTGCCGGTTTTAAGTTTATTACCCGACTGTAAGGAAAGGTTATGTTTTTCGCGCGTATCTTGTATGTATGTATCGTGTACCACTGAACGGATTTATACAAGTGTTCTTAGATAGTTAGTAGTGACGCGTCATGAAATTCAATAATTATGTAGGGAATCTTGTTTCCATATTTTTGTGCAGACGGGTTATTTTTTGTTTTCAAGTTTTCTTCTTTGAATCGCAAAGTCTAGTTCTTATTCAGTTAATACGTATTTCAAGTATATTTTGCACTCATAGAGTACATTTGTTCTGTAATTTTACACGGTAAACCCGAAGCTGTAAAAAATGTACACTTTGTTTTATACTGTGTAAAATACCCTAATGATATAACTGTTTCCAGGTACGGCACGACGCTAGGCTGGTCGTCCCGCCGCGCCGTCCCGCAGGCGCGCCGCGACAGTTCCCGCGAGAGGGACGTCCCGCGGGACCCCCCGCGGGACAGTCGGCGCCGGCCGCGCCGCGACGAGGCGCGCCGCCCGCGGGACTACCGCTTCTCCAACGACTTCTCGCCGCGGGAGAGGGAACATACCTCGCCTTTCGATAACGACTTCCATGACACGCCCACGCCTACGGGGAAGAAACGACCTACCTATTCGAGTTTGGAAGGGGCCAGGTATGATATCTTTGAACATGGTAGGGCTTTACAAATACAATAAATGCATTTTTGAAAGATAGAAAAATATAAAATCCAGACTCAGGAATCGAACCCGAGACTTCTGTAGCCAAACCGGGGCCAGAAGCGAACCACCTATCTCAGCCGTGATAGTTCTTTAACTACCGACTAGATGGCGCTGCGAAGGCCCAATTTCCCGAGCATCAAAAGATAGAAAAATTTGAGATCTAGTAGCATAGTCCAGTTCTTTCAAAAATGCATTTATTGTATTTGTAAAGTAATGGGCAAGAAATGCCTATAACAATTACTTCAATGTTAGGGCTTATTTACACGATGTCATTTTCTTGCACATTCAACAGAATTAATTTAATTACATAAGAAGCCATTCATAAATTACATAAGAAGGATTTTGGCAATATTTGACGCCCCTATCCCCATGTAAGGAGTCATAAGATTTCACGAACCCCTCCCTCTTCTTACGTAAGATTCTATCTCGTCTTCATACGCTGAAACAAATCTATACTAATATTTTAAATGCTAGATCTGGTGGCTCTCTGGATGCTAGATCCAGGGGGTTATTGCCATAATCGCCACGCTTGGCGAGCGGATTAGCGATCGCAGTAAGGCTTTAAAGTACGCAGAAGACGCTACTGCTCGTCCTGCGGTGTGAAATCCCTTAGTCGTCTTGACGACACCCACGGAATGAGATGGGATGGTACTATTCTTAAGCCGATACCACACGGCATTAAAAATACAAAATGTAGTTTTATTTCTGATGCTGAATGGTTGTCTTCATTCTACTCATATAAAGTACACTTTGATTTAGGTACATCTTATTTTAATGTTTACTAATTTTTTTTTCCGTTTTTACAACATTTTTCATTGCTGCTCCGCTCTTATTAGTCGTAGCGTGATGTCATATAGCCTATAGCCTTTCTCGATAAATGGGCTATCCATCAGCTTAAAATATTAGTATAGGTATTTCGGGACTTGATCGCGAGAATTAATATAATAATAATATTTTAAGACAACTCACACAATACTATCTGATTCCAAACTAAGCAGAGTTTGTACTATGGAAACCAGTCAACTGATAAACATACTTATATATTTCGAAATACATTCATATTATAGATAAATAACACCAAGACACAGAATAAACCATCGTGCTCATTACACAAAGTTTCATTCTGCGTGGGGATCGAACCCACGACCTCCGGCTTAGCAGTCAGGGTCACTAACCACTAGACCAACAAAAATTACCAACAGAAATATTAATTAAAGGTCTTACCTTTTATTTACCCGACGACGTTTCGATCAAATCGCACCGATCGTGATCACGGGTCGACTCTCTTGTCTATGTTAACATAAACTTAAACGCGCAGGTTCGCGTTCGAGCCGGAGGAAGCAACAGCCTCCCCGGCATCAGCCGCCAGCAGCGCAAGAGAAGGTTCCACAGCTCGCTTCCGCTTCGATTCAGAATCCATGTCACCACGCTCAATGTTCGAAGACGACTTCAACTCGCCCGCTCCCCCACGACCAAGAACCGCCTCCATCGCAGAAGAGGAGGAAGGGGAGGTACCTCCCTTGAGAGCAAGACCTCCCATCACAACTAACTCCCGGGATATCAGAAAATCGGACTCAGTAAACATATTTACTAGAGAATCCGACCCTTTTGAAGGCGATGCGTTTTTCGCGTGTACAGGCTCCGATCGAGCAGCAAGAAGGGAAAACTGGCCCGGGGATTTTCAAGGATTTGATAATGCGTGAGTACAGGGTATTGGAACAAATATATCAGTAGAGAAGGCCGACTTATAGCTCAACAAAAATTCCACGTACATATTGATATAGACGTGTACGTATAGTTAACATTTCCGGCGAAATTCATACCGCTCCGTTATTTTCCTTATATTTTTTTTACGTAAGATACTTCTACAGAGTATTAGAAAACTTGAAAAAAATTAATGAAATCGGTAACGTCGTTCTCTAATTATCTCGTGACCAAAGAAAATAGGGATTCATTTTTATATAAATTGATTAACAGAAGTAATATTTTATACCAAGAAGTCATAGGACCTAAACATTTTTTTTTTTATGAAGATAACTAGCAATGTAGAATTGTGGTCCCACATTATTATCAATCCTGTTAACCCTTCCAGCTAAGCTCATTGGCTTGTGTTAGGAGTGGGTTCACGTCGGTAGTATAATGGTTAGGAATCGAACCCGCGACCTCACGATTGCGAGGCCGATACCTTAGCCATTAGACTATCTTGTATTAATCTGAATTTTGGAGTAATACTGTTGAAAATATCTGTGCTCAGTTGGTTTGAATATTTGTATATGTAAAAGGACTTTTGTAGCTGACTGAACGTATATTGTCATTCGACCTGTTTTCGGTCTGTGTACTGCCTGTTTTCGCTGGTTGTTGGAAGTCGGCCTTCTGTACCTGTGTATTTAACCTATTGACCGCCACGGACGTTCATGGACGTCAAATTAAAAGTGCTCCAAAAGTGGTTTTCGACGTGCCATGCCGACGAAGGTGTCGTAAGCACGTTTTAAATTTGACGTTCATAGACGTCCGTGGCGATCAAAAGGTTAAAAGTATTGGTGCGTTAGAAGGGCGGAATGCGGGTGTTCGTGTCAAAGAAGTGTGTCTCGGTAAGTACTGGCGTCAATCGCTTGCCTCAGTTAGTCTCTGATTTTCTCCTAAAGTTCCTACTTTCTCAACGTTATTAGGGCCGATTTAACCACACTGAAGATTTCTCCAAATAATTTAATGAACTTAAATATCTCTCAAATTGCAGCAATGCCAGTCTTCAAATAATAGCAAAATTGTATGTTTGATAATTTAATCAATACCGTTTACCTAAAGAATAGCTTGTCTCTTCCTAATAGACAGGGAAAAGAGCGCCAAAAACTGGAAGTACTACTATATTAAAAAATCAGCCTTTATAAAGTACTTGCAATTTTTTAGTAAAATTTACAAATGGTATCAAAAGAGTATTTAGTAGAAATCGGTCCCAAATCTTGCCCCGTATCTTAACCCAATCGCGTTTGCACTATCAATATTGTATTAATGCTACAAAACACTAGTGAAGATAACGTGAATTTAGCCGACGTTCAGTAGACAAGCGCTTAAAGCGCGTTTTGTTAAGGGGTCGTCCAATAATCACGTGATATTTTTTACCCAATTTTTAACCCCTCTGGTGATACTTGGTGATGATTTAAACTCCCCCCACCCCTACCGCTCTTTTCCAAGATCACATGTATTGTTTTAGAACAAAAAATATCCCAATAATTATCACATGGGTGATTCACAAATGACAGGGGGTGTAATCGGTTCAACACCGGTCAAGTGCGAGTGGCTCGCACTAGGGAGAGGGTTTTCTAAGGAGTCACGTACCAACTTTCCGGTTTTTAAAAATCCAACATTTAAGAAAAAATTACACGTGAAATATCACCACGATGGTGTAGTGACACCACTCTGATGATATTTCTTGATTTTTCCTAGATCCCACCCCTTTTTTGGACCCTCGCGTTATTAATGGACGACCCCTAACGCGCGTCTACAACTTCTTCTATATATTGTTCTAGGCGTTCACATGGTAATGGACGTTATAAGTATGAAAATGCAACTTAAACGCCGTCTGAACATAGAGTTATTATAGATAGAGAAGGAGAGACATATGACTGTGTTTAAGTGGAAATGTCTTACGAATAAGAGAGAGAAAACCGCAGTACCCTATCTATCTCTATCTTAGCGCATGCGTGTTAAGCAATAATTTAGAAATAATCAAACAATCTGTCAAATTGAAACAAGCTATTATTTTCTGCACTTTTGCGCATGCGTAAGTAAAAAGAGATAGATAAAATAATGTGGCTTTCTTTCTCTATCTAGTCAAAAGACAATAAGCTGGCTGTCTCACCTAATCTATCTATAATAACTCTATGGTTATTTGCCCATAGTTTGTCACAAAATAGGCTTCATTTGCAAGAAAGCACATTGACAAAACAAATGTAAATAAAAGTGATTGAATGTAATCTATGCACTATAGTTTGTATATAAAGTCACAAATGAGTACTGATCACTAAATGGTCTTGCCTTAGACGTAAGTATAATATTTTCAATGATCTCGTGTACCCTGTTTTTTAAGAAATCCCAGTGTCTAAAATATTCTAAATTTAACTATAAAAAGCAGTGATGTAGAATACCATAGCAACAGTAAGATTTAAAAATATACACTCGATTCTAAAAATATTTGTATGCAAAATTATATAGCGCATAATTAATTTCACAATTTATAATCAATCTTTTATTTATTATGAATTATGATATATTGTTATTTATATTAATGAATTTATAAAATGGATTATTTTATTATATTTACGGTGACCGCTAAAGAGTTTGTTTGAAAAGATGTGACGGAAGTAAGTATGTACGGTTTAATATCATTAAGCTGACGATGACGAATACATGTAGTAGAAATGGCTTATTTTGTTTTAAATGGGTATTTCAAATACAATACGCCTTTTCCACTATTCAGCCAAGTTAGTTGCTCAGATAAAAAAAAACAATGACGTATCTAACAAAGTCACAAAGCTCTATTTATTTGGAAATTGAACAACCCTAGAGAAGAGTTTAATTTTGTTTTAAAATCTTTCTATTTTACATATTTGTGGCTCTGGTAATGATATATAATAATTACTTAATATTATCAATATAAAAACTGATTTTTTTCTTTCACTTAACTAATTTTAAACGCTGAAGATAGAAATAATAATTGTATTTAGGCAAACTTTAGTTGTTGCTATTGATCAACAAATATGTGTGTGCGTAAGACGCAACCAGAACAAAGATATGTAAGGCAACGCCCTTTTATTTATTTTATTTAAAATACAATTTAACAATTCCTACTGCGTTTTTAGTGACTCGCAAAACATTTTGTCAGAATATTCTCTAAGTTTATGTACAATGCATTTTCATTAGCTAATTTGTATCTCAGAAAAATGAACGGTTTCTATGGGATTGTTTAGTTTTTTTAAATTCCCATTCGAACTAAATCGCTCGCAACGACTAATAAAACATAAATCGGTTGTTATGTCTATTAATACTTCTTCCGACTACATATTATTGTAAACAAAGTAATTAAATATTTCCTTCCTTATAATTATTTATACATCAACTGGACTATAAAGTTTTCCAATAATATGTATAATAATATACTAGGTATGAATGAATTGATTTTAGTAAAACAAGATATATTTTTTTCTGTTTTCCATTTAACAATAACCATTCCGATTTTAAAGTTTTTGTAATAATTTCTAATTTAAGCTTGACGTCTAGGAATATTGGTCCATTATCGGCTGTTTTATTTATTATAAAACTTAAAGTAAAGAATACGGTCAACAACTAAATTTGATAGTCATAATTAGATATCTGTACTTTTTAAATAAGAAAAAAAATTAAAGCATCTACAAAAAGCAGAGCCTGTAAATTCTTGGGAATATCTCCTAACGCACAGATTCACCTGCATCTAATTGGTTATCGCAATAAAAATGTCTCATCCCAGGCTTTAAGCTATTTATACGCCAAATTGTATCAAAATTAGTCCAGGTGTTTAGTAGTGAAACACAGAGAGACTTTACTAAATTTCCAGTACGGATATTTAAGATTGAGTATTTAACCGATATTTTAAACTTTGATTCGTGCTTAAAAGAATGCCAGTGACATCATTAAGTTTACCAGAGTCTTAAAACTAAATATGTTTAAGTATTTGACCCTTATTTTGAAATTGATAATAAGGAAATGGCTACTGAAATTAGCTGTTGACAGTATTTGGAATGCGATTGAAATCGGCAATTAAAGTTTGGGCACAAAAATGTATAGATAATGTAAATATGTAGTTTCGACACGATGTCCTAGTGCCGCTGTGTAATATGTATATAATATTTTTTAAATCGATACGCGTACGTCGACAACTCGACCCTATACCCATAAATTAGGCATTCTAGTGAACAAATATCTACACATGTCGCCAGCTAAGTTTGCGTGTCTGATGTTGGCTCGAATTTAGGTATCGGGGGGGATGAAGGAGACGACCTGGGAACGACGTCCGTACGTACATTCGAATACAACTTCACAAACGCAAACTTAAGTGGCGCGAATTGTAAGTGTTATTAGTATACAATTTTCGAAAAAATATCGTTTTCAAATCAAATTTAAGTTATCTCTATGAATGTCAATATCTATATAAATATACGGAGTGATTTTTAATATACTAATAACCTCCCGCTCGTGGCTTCATTACATTACACCAAATAACCTAATAATATCAGTTTTGAAATATATTAACCTTTAACCACCTACCACCTAATTTTGAAGTTATGACCATAAACATCTACAGACTATGTTACCGGTTTAAAATTGTTGTTTATTGTGAAGTTTAGGCCCTAAACCTCACATAACAACAATTTTACTCCTCTCTCTCGGGTCTCACATATGTGTGGTTATATTTTTCAAAACTGATTTTCAAAAGTTATTTAATGTAATGTAAAGAAGCCACGAGCAGGAGGTTATTAGTAAATTAAAAATGCTTATAATTCTTTATTCAAACATTAGGAACTAAATACTTATTTGAACATTCAAATTAATTAATTATTTACTTATAATTATGTAATTTTCTGCTATTATAATCATTATTCCACTTTTTATTCCATGGTTTTATATACAAAACAAAGTGACCAGTTTAGAATTAGTAATATTATTTTGATATTTTGCATAGTCAAAGTTTTGCACATTTTCTTAGCTTTGTTGTTTGTACTTTTTATAAGTCTGAAGCATTTTATAGGTTTTACGTCAATCTCATTAGTTTTATAATATTAACAATGTACTGCTTGCAATGTACGTTAATGTATCGCGGACTTATTAGTGCGTGAAGGAAAGAAATGACCCAAATGTCATTGGAAAAATATTGTAACTCGTTTCGTTGACTTGCAATGTACTATTTTTAACTAATTTATGCTTTTGCAAGTTTCGAAATGAGATCTGTTAAGTATGTACTATACTCAGGCACGGATAAGTCACGCTAGAGCTACGAGTACGTTCTCGCGTTGCATGAAGTATGAATTTTATTATAGTCAACATAAAGTTTTTTGTGATAATAATACTCTTTATGTGAAACCCTTTCGTGTAATTTTAAGCGTCAATTGTGCTTATAAGATATTACAAACTTTATGTTTATATGAATGATTACTGTGATAATTTTATTTTATTGTGATTTTCTGAATGATATGTGAATGTTCTATACTAGTATCTAATAAAAAAAAAATGTTAAAAAAGTAATATGATTCTAAAATCGAAATGTCCATTTCGGCACGATAATATATTAAAATTAAATAGGTATAAGTAATGATCGGAAGTACTAGTTATGGTAAATGTGACCCCGTTGCCCTAATGTACCTCCGACGACAGAATGTAATATTAAGTAACACCTGTATGTACCTTCCAAATAAATAATATCTACCCTGACACTTTTAGATAAGGATAGTTGCTTGAAATCATGTTATCTCTGTCTAATCTGCAGTAAAGTATTTCAGTCAAATATCCTTGTTTAATCGGGCCATTAAAACATTTTATAGCAATTGTAACGAATGTATTCAAGTAAACTAATGTTACCTATAAGCTAGTGATGGCGGATGTGTACGTCGATTTTGTATTAATGTATTTTTTGTACATAATGTAGCTAGAGGAAAATTAATTATGTGCAATTATTACCACCTCTATGGCGCAATACCAAAGGTATTTATGTTCTGTAACTGTTGTGTAAAATACTCGAAGTTATTAAAATTATAACGAAATGACCGCAAAGAATAAATGTGTTTTATTATAATTTAAATCACCCATTATAATTTCAAAAGGTAACATTTTATATTATCGTGAATCGGAATGTAGGTAATTGGGGCGTCTATAGATTATGTAATATAATAATAGTAATATCTTGGGACAACTCACACAACGCTATCCGATCCCAAAATAAGCAGAGCTTGTACTATGGAAACCAGACAACTGATAAACATACTTATATATTTATAAATTACACCCAGACACAGAATAAACCATCGTGCTCATCACACAAAGTTTTATCCTGGGTGGGGATCGAACTCACGACCTCTTGTGTAGCAATCGGACGCACATGTGAGGTGATTTTGGCAGATTTGTCTCACCTCTTTGGTGAGATATCGGGAGATTTAGCTTGACCCCTTCCCTCAGAAATGAATGTTATATTTTTTACTAAATTTTATCAAGTTTAGATGGTTTCTTGCGCATTAAAAATTACGTGAGATTTGCCAAGACCCCCCTTGACCACGTAAGATTCGGCTAGACCTCCTCCCCACCCCCTAAACACCTCTAGTAAATAATTTACGCCCGCCAAAGGTAGCACTTAACAATTACTTTAAACTAAAATTATTTCGGACATGAACGGACATACCGTCATTGAATTATAGCCGAAAAACTGATTTTCTCAACAAAAGGGCGTAAGTGCCATGAACATACACTCTTCAGCTGATGCAATTATTTAAGGCTGCGGAACCCTACCACTGATCATGGTCCGACATGCTCTTGCCCGGTTTTTTACCACTACCATCGATTCAAATCAAACTTCGGACAATAGTGGCCTGTGTTCAAAAAATAAGACGAGACGACTTCAGACAGTTGGGAGGAATCCCAAGCGGCTGGTGGACATACGTTTGCCCGCCCTAGATTCTGGTAGACAGTGACGCGGCAGTTGGTAGTGAATTTGTTCGCTAGGCGCACCAAAGTTTTATATTCTCTTTGAGGGGCACGATAAAAAAAAGAGCCTAAGGGCGGGTTTCCACTATGTCGTGACGATTGATTATCATGTCGTTTAAACGTCGTGGCGTGTGTATTTAAGTAAATAGAGGTGTTTAAATACAGGACAACACGATTAAGGGCGTCAAGACACGATTTACGAAACGCACGACCTGTCGTTTGGACGTATTCCCACGATCGACAATTTCAGCAACGACGCAGCAGTCATGTTAAAACTTTACAATCAAAACTAACAAATTGACCTGCCGGGCCGTGTTTGTACACGTGTTCATACAGGTTCTGGAGGCCTACTCTATTTCAACGAAAAACAAAGTTTCTATAGAATATTCGTAGCTTTCCTACCACAATTCTATTAGTTCACGAATTTCATTGAAACGAAAATTGTTTGACATATAAATTCTCTAAGCCTACTCTAATTCCGTATGCACCGAACGAAATTTAGAATTTGACAGGTGAATTATTCGGAATTATAACCTAAAATTGACGAAACCAAAAGTGCTACCGTTTGATTTTCGTCGTGGTACATTTTTATTAAGAATAAAGTTAAAAACAATTATTATGACTGAAGATTATTTTTAATTAAAGCTGCTCAGCCTAAAGAACGCTCATTCGGCAATTAATTATATATTGACATAATTTCCTGCCTAGATTTTGTAGGAAATTACAGACTAATTTCCGACTTTGACTTTGTAAGACTCAGTCAAGAAAAGAGACTGAGAAAAGAAATAATAATTCTTTGATTTCTCCTCTTTTGAAGACACTCAGTCAAAAGTGAAGAAATCAAATAAATATTAATAATCAATTCCTGCGAGCTAGATTTTTGTGCTCATCAAATAAATTGAGAAGTGCCTCGATGAGCTCGGAAGTTGCGAATCCCATGTAAGGAGCCATTTGGATCCTAAAATGATAACATTTTGAAGTTAACTGTCACTACAATTAACAACCGACCTAATTCTGTATCTGCTTATACGCAATGAGTTGGTACTTGCTACTTACCTGTAAATTGGTAGATTAAAAGCGATATTAAGTAGATATCTATTAGTCATATATGCATTACCCATACGGAAGTTGGTAGCTTACCCTAAGAGTAGACTAGATAAATCTGACACAACGATTGGGAACAATCAACTATATAATATAATGATTGTGATATTAGTATTTACAGCAGGTTCAGTGTTGAATTTTGAGCTAGGCACTTTAGATAGTACCTACTTAGTTATGTTTTACATAACTAAGTAGGTACTATCTAAAGTGCCTAGCTCATATAAATAAAGTGAGAATACACAGGATAGGAAAAGAGAGGTAACAATTTTATTTTACAGTCAAATAAAATAGCAGATTATTTTTATTGCAGTTTAATTGATTTCAATATTTAGCTCAACAATGGTTCCTTATCTGGCATTGCCAAGTTGACTAGCAACGATTTGTAACTCAATATCAGCATACGGTTCTTGTGATTCAACATCGGCAACAATATTTCTTTGATCTTTATCAAGTGTCCGGTTATAAATAACATGTCTTCTAAGATGCATAAAACAAGCTTGACATGAACAATCAGTCAGTGATATCTGTAAAACCACAATATTAAAAATGGATTACTAAACTTATCTAGTTTATTTTTAAAAACCCTAAGAATAAATAAAAAAGCTATTTTCATGTAAACATACCTGCTGATCCTGCCAAGGTGACTGGATTAGAATTAACCAATTAAGTAACACTTTAGCACAACAGTCCACATAGCACACAGACTTCTATACTTATGACCACAACGGACAGGGACTTGCACACCGCAACACTCCTAACATAGTCTCCACTCCGATCACAATTCACAGCTTGCATGGCTAAGATAACGAATACCTCACAAATGTAGTATTCATCAGTCATCTGAAAATGAATTATGTAAATTTAAACGTACGCCTCACGTAATTATAGCTTTTGGTAAGAAAGTTCTATCATCTGAATGCACAAATATACAATCGACTAAACAATGCAGTCAAGGAAAATCACAATATTTACTGTGAATGGAGATATCTAATTGCTGATCAAAGATTTGTAGATCAAACTCTTGTATTTTGTACTAGATCGTGATATCGATTTATCTTAGATAATGTTTATGTATTTTCCACTGAAACAACAATGGCTTTGATATAATGGCAATGGCTCAACTTTCGTTGATTGGAAATTAATATACTCTTTGCTAGAATACAAAGAAACAGAACAAGTTCTAATGGTTTGATGAAATTGGTTTGAAGATTTTTTTTGACAATGTCACAACGTTAGAGGACGTTCCGTTTCTCCTATGAAATTGATCGTATATAAAAATATATTATTTTTAATTACTGATGTTGTATGAAGGCCAAATAAAACTAAAATATAATTAATATTCAAATAATTAACACAAAAAAACAATAGAGAACATTTTTTTTACATTTTTGATACGAATTTAGAGAAACGGTATTTCATAAGTAAGACGGAACGTAAAATGTTAATATTTTTGAGTACTGATTACTTTTTTTCTGGACTAACAATCTTGATCGTGTTTACATAGTTTATTAGGGAAAAAAAGACCTATTTTTTAAGATATCAATCAATCGACAAATCGACAAGGCACTTTTAGCTCTTAAAATACTAGTGTTGCCATTTGAAGAATAAAATTAAAGAAACAGAAAAATCTAGAGCTAGCAACAATAATCCAATCCATTCGTTCACGAAAATTGACCATGAAATACGAAATTTGTGTGTGTATTGGAAAAAGAATTAGAGTAGGTTACCATACGAACCTTCGTTTAAATTTTGTTCGTTATAGAATGTTCGTTTCAAAGAAAGCGGGTAAGGCCCCTGGAGGCCTACTCTATTTCAACGAAAAACAAAGTTTCTATAGAATATTCGTAGCTTTCCTACCCCAATTCTATTAGTTCACGAATTTCATTGAAACGAAAATTGTTTGACATATAAATTCTCTAAGCCTACTCTAATTCCGTATGCACCGAACGAAATTTAGAATTTGACAGGTGAATTATTCGGAATTATAACCTAAAATTGACGAAACCAAAAGTGCTACCGTTTGATTTTCGTCGTGGTACATTTTTATTAAGAATTAAGTTAAAAGCAATTATTATGGCTGAAGATTATTTTTAATTGAAGCTGCTCAGCCTAAAGAACGCTCATTGCGTAGAAGAAACCGCCATCGCTTCGGCAATTAATTATATATTGACATTATTTTCTGCCTAGATTTTGTAGGAAATTACAGACTAATTTCCGACTTTGACTTTGTAAGACTCAGTCAAGAAAAGAGACTGAGAAAAGAAATAATAATTCTTTGATTTCTTCTCTTTTGAAGACACTCAGTCAAAAGTGAAGAAATCAAATAAATATTAATAATCAATTCCTGCGAGCTAGATTTTTGTGCTCATCAAATAAATTGAGAAGTGCCTCGATGAGCTCGGAAGTTGCGAATCCCATGTAAGGAGTCATTTGGATCCTAAAATGATAACATTTTGAAGTTAACTGTCACTACAATTAACAACCGACCTAATTCTGTATCTGCTTATACGCAATGAGTAGGTACTTGCTACTTACCTGTAAATTGGTAGATTAAAAGCGATATTAAGTAGATATCTATTAGTCATTTAAGCATTACCCCTACGGAAGATGGTAGCTAACCCTAAGAGTAGACTAGATAAATCTGACACTGACGATTGGGAACAATCAACTATATAATATAATGATTGTGATATTAGTATTTACAGCAGGTTCAGTGTTGAATTTTGAGCTAGGCACTTTAGATAGTACCTACTTAGTTATGTTTTACATAACTAAGTAGGTACTATCTAAAGTGCCTAGCTCATATAAATAAAGTGAGAATACACAGGATAGGAAAAGAGAGGTAATAATTTTATTTTACAGTCAAATAAAATAGCAGATTATTTTTATTGCAGTTTAATTGATTTCAATATTTAGCTCAACAATGGTTCCTTATCTGGTATTGCCAAGTTGACTAGCAACGATTTGTAACTCAATATCAGCATCCGGTTCTTGTGATTCAACATCGGCAACAATATTTCTTTGATCTTTATCAAGTGTCCGGTTATAAATAACATGTCTTCTAAGATGCATAAAACAAGCTTGACATGAACAATCAGTCAGTGATATCTGTAAAACCACAATATTAAAAATGGATTACTAAACTTATCTAGTTTATTTTTAAAAACCCTAAGAATAAATAAAAAAGTTATTTTCATGTAAACATACCTGCTGATCCTGCCAAGGTGACTGGATTAGAATTAACCAATTAAGTAACACTTCAGCACAACAGTCCACGTAGCACACAGACTTCTATACTTATGACCACAACGGACAGGGACTTGCACACCGCAACACTCCTAACATAGTCTCTACTCCGATCACAATTCACAGCTTGCATGGCTAAGATAACGAATACCTCACAAATGTAGTATTCATCAGTCATCTGAAAATGAATTATGTAAATTTAAACGTACGCCTCACGTAATTATAGCTTTTGGTAAGAAAGTTCTATCATCTGAATGTACAAATATACAATCGACTAAACAATGCAGTCAAGGAAAATCACAATACTTACTGTGAATGGAGATATCTAATTGCTGATCAAAGATTTGTAGATCAAACTCTTGTATTTTGTACTAGATCGTAATATCGATTTATCTTAGATAATGTTTATGTATTTTCCACTGAAACAACAATGGCTTTGTACCCATGGCAATGGCTCAACTTTCGTCGATTGGAAATTATTATACTCTTTGCTAGAATACAAAGAAACAAAAAGAAACAGAACAAGTTCTAATGGTTTGATGAAATTGGTTTGAAGATTTTTTTTGACAATGTCACAACGTTAGAGGACGTTCCGTTTCTCCTATGAAATTGATCGTATATAAAAATATATTATTTTTAATTACTGATGTTGTATGAAGGCCAAATAAAACTAAGATCTAATTAATATTCAAATAATGAACACAAAAAAACAATAGAGAACATTTTTTTTACATTTTTGATACGAATTTAGAGAAACGGTATTTCATAAGTAAGACGGAACGTAAAATGTTAATATTTTTGAGTACTGATTACTTTTTTTCTGGACTAACAATCTTGATCGTGTTTACATAGTTTAATAGGGAAAAAAAGACCTATTTTATAAGATATCAATCAATCGACAAATCGACAAGGCACTTTTAGCTCTTAAAATACTAGTGTTGCCATTTAAAGAATAAAATAAAAGAAACAGAAAAATCTAGAGCTAGCAACAATAATCCAATCCATTCGTTCACGAAAATTGACCATGAAATACGAAATTTGTGTGTGTATTGGAAAAAGAATTAGAGTAGGTTACCATACGAACCTTCGTTTAAATTTTGTTCGTTATAGAATGTTCGTTTCAAAGAAAGCGGGTAAGGCCCCTGGCTAGTGGCTATATTCTCACCGTAAAATAAAAAACGCAACAGCATAGCAGCATCTAACGACTTAGCAAATTGTCGTATGAAAAACGTGTATCGTGCGTGCAGTGAGGTGTCGTTGCACGGCAAAATGTACTCTGAGGTAAATGGTTCATAGAAATGTAAGACGCCAGGAGACGTCACCGTGTTTTGTCGTGTCGTGAGACAACAGTCGTCTAACGATAAATTAATCGTTACGACAAAGTGGGAACGCGCTGCGCGCCATTACTACATGTCGACGGGCCTTAAGTTAGCCTAGTGATTAGCCCTGACTGCTAACTGGGTTCGATTCCCACCCAAGATAAATCTTTGTGTGATTAACACGATGGCTTATTATGTGTCTGGATGTAATATATCTATATATGTATTTAGAAATATATAACCTTTTTATTTCTAAACACAAGTTCCTAAAATAGTTTTCATTTAAATCAGTTGTTTGTTTACTATAGTACAGGCTCTACCTAGTTGAGATGGCGTTGTCTGAGTGGTCCCAAGATATTATTATTAATATTATTGAGTTAATATTATAAAAAAATATGTTTGAGTAGTTTAAAGGGCATATCTATTAGGTATTACAAAAATATTATTCAAACATTGCATTTTATTTCTTTGGCAACCTTAAGCTATGTGTGTCACAAAAAATTGTTAAGTTGTCAATGTCAACGTCAATGATTTTGTCAAGACTGAGTGAATCAACAGCTGTTTTGCAATTTTAAAACTTTAAAATAAATTAAATCTGGGTTTAAATACAGGTAGTTTTGTACTTTCTATATAGGTCATGATAGATATTGTTAGAATTAGTGTTGTTTGTGAACATGAAACAAAGGTAAGTGTAGTTACGGAGCAGCGAAGTAGAGTAGTGCATTGTTGTTTACGTGTTCGTTCCTACATTGTATGTTTACTTATGTTCAGGACTCGCTCAATGCACGGAGATGACTTGGTGGGATTTAATATGGGGAAGAAGAACGATGCTAGCGAACACAGCGAGATTCAACTGCACAGGATAAAACCTCAAGACCATTTTATTGAAGCTCAAGTGCAAGAAGGTGACACTCTCCAAGCTATTGCGTTGAGATTCTATTGTTCAGTGAGTTTTAAATATCTTCATTACATACATATAAGCTATGTATTAACTTGTGTCAACATCAAGACACAAATTTATTGTATTCTTTAACAATGAACATTATACACTGTGTACTTACAATTTTTATCATTCTTATCTATTATGCTTTGTTAATTTCAGATATCTGAGCTGAAAAGGATCAACCATATACATAAAGATAATGAAATATTTGCAAGACGGACTATAAAAGTCCCTGTTACTCCATATTCAGTTTTGACAGAACTCATACCGACCCAGCCTCCAGAACCAACACCGTCTACATCCACTAATGTCTCATCTCAGTCTCCGATGAGAGAATTATTAAACAGGAATAATTTTAGTGAACTTCTGAACCAAAATAATGTATCAACTAATTCACTTCAAAAAGATATGCAGTGCTCAGTTGACTGTAATACAGTTATTATGAACAGCACAATGACTCCATCTATTGTTCCATATACAGACTCGGAACAGAATGAACATGCTACTGAAGGTACTCAACTGTTAACAAATAAAGAGAAGATATCAGTTGAAGCGGTTGTAGTTAAGGAACTAACTTCACATGGAGCTGATTTTGGACTAAAATGGTTCCACCTAGTGTGTTTCATGCTTATTCTTGGTGTTGTGATACCTATTTATTATATTTTGTTTTATGTACACAGACCTGAACATGAACATATAACAGAAGTTTCAGATAATCCACCATTATACAAGGCATGACTGAATAAATATACTCGATCTGACAGAAAAGCTTTAAGTTATAATGGTATTTGTTATAAATCAATTTTTTATATTAACATTGTAAGCAAATGCAATGTAATTCCTTCAAAAAATATAAAATATATTGTTAAGTACAGGTCAATGTTGTTTTTACTTGTTCCATACTATGGTAACAAGATAAACCTTTTTTTTGGAAAGCCAAATCTTGTTTGTTCATTTCTGAATATATTTTTGTAAATATGTAGTTAATATCTAACAATTTTTCACTATAATAATTTCATTTTAGTTTTAACAAGAGCAAATACCTTAGTTTCAGATGGCAATAGGGATTTGTAATTTTCTCGAAACAATGAAACTTATTGTGATATTTGCTATAACGGTTTTACATACCTAGTAAGTAGGTATTTATTTTTTTGTTATAGGTATGCCTTGTAATTAAGTAATTCAAAAAAATATATTATGAATTAAAATGAAATATGTCAATCTGGTTTTATTTATTTTGGTGTTAAATCCTTCACGTTTATATCACTGGTATAATATAAATCATTAAATATGTAGGCCAGGGTATACCCAAATTTATTTTTACTGTAACAACCTGGGGTCTTAGTCAGTGCGACCTTTTCCCTCCCACCCCCTGATCTGTAGGTAAAAAGTACTTACCAGTGGGTAATACTTATTAGCCTAGTGACAAGCTATCAAAAAAATAAACTCTAATTAACATAATATTTTTTTATTAGAAACTATGGGCTAGTTTAAAAATACAATAATTAAATTTTTGAAAGATAGAAAAATTTGAAGTCCAGACCCAGGAATCGAACTTGAGACTTCCGTAGCCAAACCGGGGCCAGAAGCGAACCATATGGGCTAGTTACAAATGAGAAGAATGTGCTTGCTTTTCTGAGCATAGCTTCTCAAAACGGGGCTCATGGTTGGATAGTCATAATGCGCGCGGCGCTTACACAAATCTATCAGGTTTGTACATACAGGCAATTTACGTGGATCGCTTCGCGACGCCCCTGGTGTACTTCCGCGAGGCACAGTTTGAGAAACTCTGATGTAGGCACTATGTTGATACTAGTGAATCCAGAAGAGGGCTACAAGATCAAGGGCACTCCCCGCCCTCAGTCTCCAAACAAAAATATTGGGGCAATCTTCACCGGGGCCAAACCCTCCTAAAAACAAAAGTCTGGATTCGCTACGGACAGGAAACCATGCGTGAATCGATTGAAAAATTTAGTTAGGACAAGGATTTGTTTGGTCGCTGGTGGTTTTAACTCGAATATGGACAAAGTCAGTGTTGTTCGTGCACTTATTTAGTGGTGCGTCTTGCCAATACAACTGTTACCTGTCAGATGGCAGCACTATACACAAATTTAGAAATGAGAATCTGATAAAATGTAAGTATGGCAAGAGCCACGCCCTGATTTCCTCATGGTCTTCTATCTACTGGTAAGAACACGACACCCCATCCGCAACCTAGTGCTAAACGCCGAGATCTTTTGCAATACAATTTATGTATGACTAGCTGTCCCGCGCAACTTCGTATGCGTAAATTTTCCCCGTTTTTGCAACATTTCTCGTCGCTACTCCGCTCCTATTAGTCGTAGCGCGTGTTATATAGCCCATAGCCTTCCTCGACAAATGGGCTATCCAACAAAAAAAGTTTTTTTCAAATTTTCGCGTTTAAACAAACAAACAAACTCTTCCGCTTTATAATATTAGTATAGATAGGTACCCTACATAGTTTGTAGGTACCTATTCAGTCAAATGCGAGGAGATTCCCTCATCAGGTTTGTCATGACTTATTCGCTAGATGGCGACGACTTCGATATATAATCTTTGTGTATGCGAAATTCACCTTTAGCCGAATTCGTGATATTTTTTAAACAGTGTTTCCATAATTCTGTAGTTAAGACGCTGACAACAGCTACTGAACTTCGATGTTTCACTATTTTAGCCACGCCCACTATTTCTCCGATGTCCTAGTGCCATTGATAAAGGACGGTAAAAACAGCGAACTACCAACACAAGGACGCGGTCAATAATAAACAATAAACCAATAGATGGCGCTTTATTTTTTGTTCTACATGAAGAACTAGAAAGAAATTAGACAGGGCGATTAAAAAAAACAATAAATATTTTTTATACGTTTGTATTTTTAATTATTTCAGGAGACTTTATTTGCTATGAACTTCAAAACAATATAAAAGAAAGAAAAATAAAACTCGAAAATATATTAGCAACATTTTAAATATTTTCGCATAATTATAATTTATTTGCTCTCGGATATTTGCCGGAACAAACAGACAGACAGACAGACAAAAAAAACTGTATTTTTTTTATCAGTAATTATTATGGATATATGTTATCCATAATAATTAATATATATGCATAAAACTGTTATTTTGATATTACAAACAGACTCTTCAATTTTATTTATTTGCACAGATAGTTAATAATATATATTATTTTTTATTAATAATATTATTATTTATTTGACATAAGGTAAATTTAGAGCTGAAGAAAATTCTTCCAAGTTTGAAGTCCTCCGAAAACTGATAACATACCTGCTACAGCACAATAATTGACTGGTAAATAATTTTCGTCACTGGAATCACTTTTAATGATAAATTTTAAATTGCACGTCCTACACAAAAGAGTGAACTTCGACAAGAATCCGTTTATGTTTTCTCCTACCAAATTAATGTGTTTTAAATTACAACCCAAGGGTTTAGGGGTAAGGGCGAGAAATATTCTGAAGATTTAAAAATAAATGCGATAAGTTTATTCGTCCGATGTAATAATAATAATAATATTTATAAGGATTTTTTGTTGTGCAGGGTGACTTGTAGCAGTCTAAAAAAAATAATACTTAAAGCTTACCTATGCGTTAGTAACTAAATACTAACTGCCAGATTTTATCTTCGACAACCTGTTCAAAATAATAATATTTACCTCAAGTTTAGGAATATTATCGGTGGATTCAACTGTCTCAGATACCTTTGCCAGATACAGACACACATACAGATACTTCAAACCAGTGATGGAAAAAAACTATGACTCACAATAACATAAGAAGTATAAGAACGATCATGAGGAAGTTTCATATCACTTGGGCATCATCTTTACCTGGTAACATTTTCTAGAAGAATTATAACATCACTTTCTAATGTAACTGCAACAGCCACATTTCCTAATCTGTACAAAATATTTATTACATTTAAACATAGAAAAACTTTCTTCAGCACTAATCTTACCTATTATGTCTAACTAGCTGTAGACTAGCTGTGGACGTAGCCTAAGTTACTCCTTACATCATTAGCTGTCTGACAGTGAGTCCTGTCAATCTCCGTACAGCCGTTTTGGAGATTTGTCGAAACAAACACACAGACAGACAGCCAGATAAAAAAAAACTGTATTTTTGTTTTAAGTACTATGCGTACTTTCATAGCATTTAGTAAAACTGCTATTTTGACATTAGGAACAGACACTTCAGTATGCATAGATCGCCATATATAGGTAAAACATACTAAAACCTACACAACTATTTGTATGAAAAGGGCAAGAAACAATGGATAAAGCTACAAGTATTTTAGGAGTATTTTCCTATTAGGCCAGTTCTAAGATAGTCGTAGGTCTATGCAAATGTGATAGTTTATCATTATACTTGTTTGTAACTATCTTTCTAAAATGTAAAGAGGATCCTCTTTGTCCATGTGGCGATTCTTTTTGTGTAATATTTTAATGTAATATAAATAATAAAATTATTATCTATATTAGTATGTAGGTACTTATTACAAACTTATTGGTGAAAAACTTTCCGAAGTTTCACCTGCTTCTGAACTATTCGCCAAATGTCTCTTTTTACTGAAAAGATAAAAGAAAATATTAAAAATAAATACAAAAATTGAACAGGCGAACCTAGGTTTCGAACTCGAAACTTGGTATTCTGAACCAACGCAGATACCGCTAGACCAAACGAGCTTCACAGTTGCAGATGAATTTTCGCTATACGTTGTACAAAACAGCTTAGTGTAGCTTTTTGGTTTGGTTACGATTTCACTTCTGTTCGTGCAATATTTTGTCAATATGAAAAATATAATACTTACTTTACTACTTCCATGAGATGTTTTTGTTTGTTGGTATAGAAGCGCTTTTTGCTGGCCTCCGAAATTTTTGTTTGTTTCCCAATTATAGTAACAAATATTTTTAAACTTAGAACTAAATATATTTAAATTAACAACTTAGATAGTATAAATTAATAGTATATTTATTAAACTTATATTCTTTACCAATGTCTATAATTTTTCAAACAACAAACAAAATATGAAGTGAATGGATGGCGAGGCAAAGCGACATACGTCCGTCTAGCTGCGCGTCTCTGCGATCACTGTCAGATTGCTTATAAAAGAAAGAGAAGCGCGATCACGCAGCGCTCGTAACTAATGATAAACCATAAAACAATTAATTACTTGAAAATAAGTCGAGTAGTCGAAAATAAAAAACAACCAGATTCTGTATTATAACATGATACGTTATTGTTAATTATTTTACCAACGTACGTTGTTAAGTAATACAGATATTTTTGTTAGAAGATCATTTTAAGAGGTTAGTTTGTATTTTTTTTCTATCGAGAAAAAAATTCAAATTCGTGTTTTGAATACAACAGGGTTTTTAGAAATATGTTCAAGATTAACATATATTTTTTCTGCCGTCACAAACTACGTAGATTTGGCTAAAAAATTGTTTAGGATAAGCCTATTTGGCTGTTGTCAGCGCCTTAAAGCACGAACCTATCTACGTCTTTGTGTGTAGTTAACGCAATATGGTACAGAAACTGCTTATTTTGATTAACTGCTGTACGGTGGTACTCAGAGTCGTTTAATGATTATTTAAATGGTTCCTTATTCAAATTTTGGTCATATAAAATCGTTAATTAATGATAAGCTTTAAATGACTCAGAGTGTGGTAGTAAATTACGAGCTAACGTCCTGCTATGGAGGAAGACATTACGTTTATGTTATCTCTATAAAATATTATAGTATTTTAATATCACATACGGTTTTTATATTTACGATGATGTATTAAGACTTGTCTAGTATTTTACGATATATTTCGCATCTCAATATGATATCATTGCATCGTAGGGCATCATAATATAAAATGTTCACATCCTAAGACACTATAATACCTATGAAAATATAGTATCGAGGCCGTTAGTGATGGTTCATTTCATACAAACTAAATGGTGGGCGTTATTGTTTTAATAATTTATAGTATCTTCGAAGTTTCAGATGCGTTAAGGTGAGAATGTTATCGAAACTTATAATAAATGTTATGAGACATTAGCTGTCGTATTTTTATTCAAAATATGCACTTCACAAAGCGCTACTTTCTACGCCATATTGCGTAACTACACGATAACTATACCAGGAAAGTTCGGATCTATCTTTTCTTTTTTTTACTACGAAATGGAGAGACGAGTAGGTCGTGCGCCTAATGGTGACACGCTAGTCCGTGCCACCCAAAACCCTTGTTTGGCAAATAATTGAACGTCACCATACTGTGCTCCTCTTTGAGACATTATTTTAAGATTCATTTGCTATTTCAACCGAAACAGTGATGTGTTAATATCACTATTTCACGGAAGAATATCTGACACTTGTGGTACCCACCAAGAGGGCCCATCGCGCGGTATAAACTGCTTGATTTGATCATTCCTACTATCCAATGTTTGTGTAGGTGCAGTTGTGGTTATGTTTCGTTACTAGTAAGGGGTTTCCAACAAAAACAAAGCACATGTCACAAAATAAACTATTTATTTTCCATTTCTATTTTCTATCACTTAAAAATACATCGATGTAACAAATAAATCGGTAAATCATTGACACAATCTTAGTTAAAACTCTTTTACAATATTAATAATGATAAATGCATTCTTAAATACCTAAAACCCGACCAGAGTAATAATTATACCTGACTTTTTATAATAAACGAAAAACATTAACCTAGAGGTTTAAATTTTTCTACAAACCACAAATTGAATGAAAAACCCCATGAAAAATTCTTACACCATTATGCTAATCAATAAGTCATAGAGAAATAATTATTTTGATTTCTGGTTAGGTTTAGACAGTATGTACAGATATATATATTTACGTGAGCCTCGCGGATTTCGTACTGTATAAAATTAATGACGTGGTCTGAGGGACTATTATAAAGCTTCGATAGATTTTAACACTCTTTGTAGTTGTCACTTGAATCAGAAGTTACCGCGGCCGAGATTCGGGTTACTCTCATGCACACTGCGGGGAAATGAAAACATATATAAGTAAATTGCTTTTTGATTTAAAATTTGACCACACAAACAAGATATAATAAAAAATGTTAGTACACAGAATAGTTGAAACACAGATTATCTTCGCCTGAAGAATGCACCGACGCTTTGTAGGTAGATTAGTGATTCCTTGTTAGTGTCAATCAAAACAACAAAATCACTAGTCTTCCATACAATGCGCGGCTCAGCCGATGCCCGTTAGTTGATGACACCTAGAAATGTTAATCACCAGAATGTTAGTGACAAATAAGGATTGCAATGAGTTAGAGGTAATGATACGAGAGCGACGCTAAATACTCAGATACTATAGACTTGTACATAATATCCCTAATTCATAATACGTTAACGACAGTATTCTAAAGCGATTGTTTTGTCTTCTTCTACTCTATTGTGAAAAACAAAGACAAAATACGAATTATGAATGGTACACATGTGATCTCGTCTGAAAGTTCTAAACTCCCGCTACAAACAACTTTGTGCATCTTTACCTTAGCATTTCAACATCGACGTAACACATTCAAATCCATTAAATCTCTACTTAATCTTAGTTTGGTTTGGTGCCAAGTCAGGGAACTCTTCAAACATTCTATTGTCAAAATAATATCGTGTTAGTAATAATATTGAATTAAATACAGTTAATAGCAATATTCACAAGATCCTTAACCAATCGTTTTGTTAAAACAGAGCAGTTTGACTGTGATATTAGCATTGGTTTGGCGGTAATGTTGACATGCTTATAAAAATGGTATGATGGTGACAATCAACAGTCATATTAATAGATCGAGTCGAATGTTGATTAATTTTGTAATGTGGTGAACTTTGTACAATAATTTTGAACAGTGAGGTGGTTGATGTTAGTGGTGATGGTTACCTCTGTTGTAGCAAGTATTGCGCCATCTGTATGCGCTGCGGAGTGCCGGTGATGGTGATGATACGGTCGGTGGAGCCCGGCAGCGGCTCGGCGATCTCTATACCGGCGCCGCTCTCCGCGCGGATCTTACGAATACGAGAACCGGCCTTGCCGATTATCGCGCCGGCCAACTGGAACAGACAGCCAAGAGTCAGATTATTGTCGAATAGAATATAATGATGCTAATTGTTCAGTATAAAATGTGAACTCACATCTTTGGGAATGGTAACTTGTGTAGTGGTGTCCTGCTGATTGCCACTACCGCCGTTATTGCTGAAGTTGCCGCCACCACCGTTGCCGCCACCGCCTACGCGGCCGCCGCCGAAGTTTCCGCCGCCAAAGTTGCCGCCGCCACCTCCGAAGTTGGCCCGAGGCGGTCCCGAGAAGCTAGCTCTAGGTCCGGGGCCGCCAAAGTCGTTGAAGGCAGCGCGGGGCCCGGGCCCACTTCTGCCCCCGCCACCCATGCCGCCCGGACCGCGCGGGCCCGGGCCCCGGCCCGCGGGACCGCCCATTGGCGGCATGCCGCGCGGCGGTCCGCGGGGTGGACCGCGGGGACCGCCGGACCCGCGCGGACCGCCACCACCGCCCTGACCGCTTCCAAAACCACCGTACTCGTCCGCATAGAAGTCATCGTAGTTGTGTGGATCGTAGTTTTGTATCGCACCTTTTATCGGCACCTGGAATAATACAATATTTAAATCATCACGACTTGTTATTATAGCATTAGGCAAAGGTCAACTTGACTCGCCTGTACTATGATTAGATTTTAAGTGTGGTGACCTGATGTTGGAGAATCGTGACTGAAGTGTGATAGTTACCTGTCTGATGAGGTCGAGCACCTCCCTGACGCCGGCTGCGACGGCATCAGCCTTCCCCACGAGCTGCACCACGCGCTCTGTGCTCTGAGGCGCCGGGTTCGAAAATATCTTCAGACGAGCGCCAGTTTTCTGAAGTTAATACAGTTTTTGTAGTTATTGCACTACAAAAAAATATACAAAAAAGTATCTGGAAGTCTTTGTTTGAATTGAAACTTTTAATAAAAGTGTAATATGTGAATAAATATGAGAGTAGATTAACTCTTTTTATTTCATAAAGATAATTAATTACACTTAAATTAATCAAACTTATGAGCTCCAAACCCAACGCCCTAAATTCAAAACAAATTACATAACAAGGCTATGCATAAAATATGTGAGTGAATGTTTACGGCATCCGTCGCGACGGTCGGGGTGTCTGGAGTGCTACGACAAATCGATGTGTGATCAATTACCGATATTAGATAACATCATCGGAGCGTTGCTCGGCGTGTGTTGTGTGTATCGTGCTTGTGTGAGGTGACGTTTGACAGCGGGCGTCGTGCGCTTGCGCGGCGCCATCGACCCGCGCACGTGGTGCCCGCTCTCTGTCCGCCCTCCGCACGCACAAACAACCGCCCAAGCCCTCTCCGCACAACAACCGAGCCGCACCACGCACGCACAGAACCTACTACCGGCCGACCACACCGCACCACACTGCCGCTCGCCACCACCGATGTCACGCGACCGACTGACATCTTTAACTCACTTCACGCTCGTACAGTCGCGGACAAAACACTACACCCTTATTTCATACATCATAAATTCAAACTCGTTTAATTTATTCGAACGGCTCGATATAAAAGCACTTCGGGTTATTTTTAAATTGATTAAAAACGCGACGGACAGGTAATAAATAGTCAATAAAATTCACGCGATGCGATGAACTAGACGACGCGAGGCACGACCATCCCCCGAGGGTGGTCGGTTGCGGAATGAGCAGGCGAGTGTCGGCGAGCGTGCAACACCTGCCTCCCCCCTCCCCCGCGCCCGCTGCCGTGCACTTGTGGGGCTGCGAGGAAAGCTCGCGGCACGCGCCACGCCTACCCCACACACCGTGCCGGACTGTACCTCCGGCACGACACCGGCATTCATCAACAACATTATCCACTTCTGATCCTCGTCACGGACGCGAGACGACGGACGTCCTTCACTGTGAAAAGGATCAGTTGGCTATGTCCACGACATAATTTATCAGACCTTTAACAATTTATATAACACAATTTCCTCGAGACGAAGTGGAAACAACTTACTGGCCCAGACGATAAATGGATGGCCGCGACGGAGCTTTTACGGCCGCAGTAAAATTTAGGGTTTTCCGACTGGCGTTCATGATTTATTAGAAGTATTTACACCTACAATCAATCATCAAGTTTGTTCGTTCGCAACGCGTAAAAGCTACCGAGTATTGTTTTGAAGACAATTTATCTTGATCAGAACAACAAAATCGAATCATCTGTATGGGGGAAGGCAGTTAAAAACGCTTTTTGGATATTCAATACTTCGTAATGAATATAATTCAACGCTCGTGTTTAGTACACACTCGAATATGTTCCTGGCTGGATATTTCCCAGGGGAGGCGCCTGTTAATCAGCTCCCGGTTCACTCGTAATATTTCCAAACTGACATTAACATTATTCAGATCGAACGTATTTGCCCTCCTGGTAAACAAACCACCGAATATTTTTTTTCTTATCGTTTCTGCCTGTCTTCGTTTCCCTGCTGGTTTGAAAACGAATATGGGGCTCGCCAACCACAAAACAATTTTCTATGAAAGCAGGTAATGTAAACATAGCACATGCCCAATTTGATTGATTGGTTTGGTACGAACGTTATATCAATATTAGAAGCTTTTACAGGGTATTGTCCAACAAAGTATGGTCGATACGTATGTTCGAGTGAAGCCATAGAGTTATGTGCGGTGCGGTTCGATCGGAAACGGAAGCGGCTCGGTCGCGTGCCACCGCCACTGTAATTGTCAGTGTCACCGCGACAGGCCGGTGTCCCCGCGCCTAATTACACCGACATATGGCAGACCATGTACTAGTTTTATACAAATAACGTTTGAATCACCTCCTACATTAGTGCCCGGCCGTATCCTCCGTACCACATAATTATCCATGGGAACCTTTGTAGGTACGTATCCGTTTTATTTTTTGCCCTATCCGTTTACCAATCAAGGATGTCGAGGTTTCAAAAAAGTTCGTCCGTCACGTGCGCTAGCACCAGTAACCCGAGTCGGGCGCCGTGCATCCGTCGGATGAAACCCTACTGTACACGTGATATCACCCTTCTAAGCGTCGCTTGCCACGAAACAATCACTTCAGAATGTCCAAAGCTAAACGCTTTCATGTTTACATAAACGGAAGGTGCCCGCCGACCACCGCGGCGGAGCTCTACGAGCCGCCACTTCGCCTCACAGTTTAATTTAAAGCGCGATGTTCCGAATAAATCTATCGACGGCAGCCGTAAATAGCATAATGCATCGTAAGTTTACCTGAAGGATTCAAAGAGCGGGCGGATGCGACGGGACCATATGTTTGAAATTTCTATTTATGTAAGAGGCCTCGCATTGTGCAAGTAGGTAGGCTGGTGAAGCCCAGGTGTGCGTGCGCTTTTTGTGAGGCCTTCCGGCGGCTGCGCGCGCACCTGCCGCCCGCCAGCTGCCGCCCGCACGCGCCGCGACAGAACACGATCCACGACACACCACAAAGGACTCCCAGAAACCTGCTGCCCGCACTATCTAGCTCGCAACCTATGTACCAGGTCGCTAACCCCTAATTAATACTACCTCAGACACATATCTATTCACTTCTGTCCTGAATATCGCTAATAATAATACCTTTTGGCACAGAAACACAATGAAACCTTTATCACATTCAAAGTTCGCTATTCAGCATTTTTTTTTTCATGAAATTATGTTTCAAATAAAAAAAAAAATGCTGAATAGCGAATTCAGCATTTTTTTTTTTATTTGAAACATAATTTCATACGGTTATTGTTAATTCTGCGTTCCGTAAGATTTCTATGTCTCGTTTAATCGAGTCCGCAAACTTGAGGAACAAAGGAGTTGCGAGAACAGCTGATCGCGGGTAAAAAATGAAGAGAAAAAATGTGCGACGTGGACTCAGGTAGATAGCGATCGAGTTTTGGAATTATTTCCGGGGAACATCGTCATTTGTGTGTTCGATGCATTGTTCGGTTGGAACAAACAAACTCGTTATATGGAGGGCGGCGGGCACGCTCCCGGCGTCAGCCGTCCATAGTCAAATCTACGCACAAATATCGGCAGCAAAATACGGAGAGTACATAGAGTACAGAGAGACACGGTTTTTAATCCCGTGTTCTTAAAAAAACAATGGCCGTATCGATTGTTAGAGTGCACGTTGTTTGAATGTTACTGTTACTTTCTGTACTCTCTATCTATTTTGTGAAAACAAAAGCATCGACGTCGAGCGCCGAGTTATGAAACGCAACACTGCTAACAGCGAGATTGCCAAGTTCCCGCTACCTCACCGACGAGCACGTACACGTTTTAAAACTTGGCCCGCAAAGTTGGACGAGTGGTAATTGATCCAACGTTGGATGCACTTTGTAGTTATGCCGGCGCTTTATATTGTTTGTTGGACGACAAAATATTAAAGTTTGCCACTGGCTTTTGTTATTTTGGTATCCCTAAATAAGTTAAAAAGCACTACCTCGCGAATTAGTTCTAGAAGAGTTTAATGAAAACTGATTAGTAATGATATCAGATAAGAAACACTACACACGGAACAGACAAGAAGAGTAATCCTTAAGTTTCTTCGTTCGCTCAACGTTTTTAAACTAGCGCTAACTATGGATTATTTTTCTAATAAAATTTAAGACAGCACTAAAAAGATCTCCAAAAACTGTCTTAAAACAAATCAATTTTTTGATATCCCCAAGTTATAATTATCCCCATATCTCCAGTATTGAAGCTCCAGGTTGAAGCTTTGATATAATTTAACTGTACCTACTTAACTTTGAAAATATTTTGTGTTTCGTCTTTTATGTTCGTCTATTTTATTTATTATTATTTCATTTATTCAGACCTATTATCAAACCGAATTTCATTAAATTACAATTGCATAAACTTCATTCCATACAATGATGTCAAAATTGCAAAATGGCTCTTAAATACGTCAATTTAAATCGTAGTTTAATATTTAACCTTCGTCGCAGACTGTACATTAAAAAAACAACATAGAAAAAGGTAAAGATAAAGCGCAAGATTCGTCGGCAGCTGCTTTCACATCTGCCCTTCATCCCAGCACCGCGCGGCCTAAATGTTAAGCGATAAAAAATCCTTTACGAACATGCACCTTCGCTCAACAGATGACTACGAACGCGTTAAATAGCTCTCGCATCTGCTCCAAGCAATTATTGCGCCTAGATAACGGGACATGTTTAATCGTATGACAAGATATATTTAAAAATGTAGATAATTCCAAGAAAACACTTTGCGTTCAATAGAATTTGACTGTTAGGTCGTTTTCACACGTTCCGGTTTTAATCCGGTCCGGCGCAAATGTATAGCGACCGGACTGACCGGACGCCAGAACATGTGAAAGCTAACGTACATTGCCATACACTCGGCGCCGGGTAGCCGGGCGCTCGATTTACGGGATTATAGAAATAATACTTTTTTATGATAAGTCAAAACGACATTTCATGACTTCATAAGTTGCAATCGTAAATGTATTCGCTCTGACGAACATTAAATTGCATCAGAGTTTTCATCCAAAAACCTAAAACCATCCTAAATGAATTAGCTTCAAAACAAAGCCCTTTCGCAGTACGGTTAAAAGCCCCGTCAAAATCTGTCCACTAGTTTGTGCGCTACGATGCCGTAGACAGACGCACAGACCACTCTAAAGATACGAGTATAACTCGTCTGTTTGACGATTTATTTTTATTATTTTGTCGACTTGTCTATAAAGTATAACCAAAAACTCTATTCTAAGATCATATTATTATCATATGTAAAGAAATTTTTTTTCCTTTTGACGTTTTATCACTGTCAACTTCATAAAATATGATGAACAGAAGATGCACAAATGCAGAAACGAATATGCTGCGATAGGTGATGCTACAAAACCTTAACAAAATCAGAAATAAATATATTCGAGGCACGTTCAACGTGACTTAAATACAGCAAAAAAAATTGCGGGAGAGCCCTCTACATTACCAAGGGCTTATGCTCAGAGCAGTAATGGCCAGGAGAGGGTAAAAGAAGGACAGGACCTCCACCGGCTCGGACCATTATTTGTGCTAAAATTATAAAACTTTAAAGTTTGAGTGAGTAGGTAGTACACGAATTTATGTGAGAGTTACTGATTGTTTGAAAGTTAATTTCATAAGTTTCAATTTAACATGATTAATTCAATAACTATTGTAATAAACGACGATTTTTCTGTTTATAAAGGTGAACAATTTAAGCCCATTAATAATGTTCTCTTTAATGTTTGCAGATTTCAAGGGATATGCTGACGATAGGCATAATACATAAAATGACGCCAAATCTATCTACGTGGCGAAAAAGTGTTAGTTCTTAACCTAAATATGAAAATAGCAAGGGGGTAATATTACGTACGAATGTGAACGACGTGCTCACGATTCCCATCGGCTATTTAAAATAATTCTATACCAAATGTTGTCTGGCGTTAATAAGTTCATTCTGTAACCCAAGGGAATAGAGTACTTGGACTTGTGCCTTTTTTACTCCAAGAATCACACAATAACCATCATAGCCGCTTCTAAAGTGAAGGTGTTTCTCACCAAACAGGTGAAATAAAAAAAAAAGTTTCAAATAGATTAAATACTAATTTGGTATTAATAAAAAATAATGATAAGCATAACCTGTAAATATTCGGCCGGACATGACGTCGAAACCAAACATTTCCGGCTCGCATGACAACCCTAGTAACCGGAAACTGTTACTACTCTATTTAATAAGTGCGTTCCGATATACATAAAAACGAAAATGTATTCTAAAGAGGTTTTATTTTAAGCGTATTACTACTTTTTTGGACAAAATTTGTTTTTCTTTATTTATGCACGTCTAAAGGAGTTTTGAGAGATCTAAGAGTTTATGCAATATTACCACTGTCGCTCTGTAGATGGGTGACAGGTTTTAACCAATGTAGCACCCCTCCGTGCCTCAGAGAGCACGTTAAGCCGTCTATCTTCCGTCTAATCCCTACGGAATAATCGCCAAATCCACCAAAATCAGTTAGACCATTATAATTATTAGCAGTATGTAGTCCCACTGTTTCGCAAACAGTACAAACAACATGAAGAACTCCGACGAAATTATTAAATTGTGCACATTTTCCCATTTTTCCCTAACTTATAAAAAAAGTTGTGAAAGTAATGTTGAAAGACTTACCTCTCGCAACTCTTTAATTTTAGCTCCAGCTTTACCGATGACGCAACCAGCGCGACTCTGGTGGATCAGTAGACGGACGTCCAAGTCTTCGTTGCTGCTTTTGGGTCCTCCCTAATAAAAATGGAAGCAATGTTCAGGTCTTGCAGTCTTTGTCTCAGATTTTGGGACATTTAAGGCATGGGAATCATGGATATTATCAAAAACTGATGTACTCGTACATACGATGAAATGATAAAAAAATAGAAAATTGTAATTTTTAAGACTGCCGTCAAAGATTCATGCTCTGTAAGATCTCAAAAATTCAAAATCAGAAACAAGCCACATAGAATTCGACAATGCAATTTCTACCACAATTCATCAAGACACACAAGCAAGAAAAATAAAAACAAAATTCAAATACTTACATCAGCTAAACACGGTAGAATTTCTTTCACGATTTCCAGAATAGTGTCGACATCCGGGGCCGTCATAGAAAGTACCCTGCAAAACAGTTCATATTAATACACGGAATTGATTTACAAAGGCAATATAAAATCACAGCACAATATATAATCGGTATAAACATATCAACGGTCAGGGAGGTCTGGACTCTAAGTAAACTGAAGCATGATGGCGATGAAACGATGTCCGTACGTGACGTACTATAATATAGATGCCGTCCAAAGTGGAGAGAAGTAAGTATACGAGTGAAAGGATATAAGTCCTAAGGGAACAGACTTATAGCAGCTAATGAGCAAGATGCTGGGACACCGAGGTCGTGAAAGTAAGAACAGAAGGCGTCCAGTGCGACAAAGTGCATATCCTGCGGATTGTGATGAGGACGGGAAGTCGAGATACGGAATAAAGCGCCTAACGCCGGGAGCTAATGATGTATTAAAAGAGATTCCGACTCCTGACTGTTGACGAGCAGAGCGAGTACTCCACTCGGGCTGTGTAAAGTTTTGAGAGTAGATGTTGGCGATATAGTTTACCGTTCGGGGCCGGGGCAATCTGGGACTGTTATAGAGGCTTTGTACTGCGTGGCGGGGCGGCGGGTGCGGGGCAGCGGCGTCCGGCGGGGCGGGACCGGCAACCAAGACACGCTGTAGCGGCGCACCACGCGACTTCACACCGCGGCCGCCCTTGACCACTCTCAACTTGATACAACGACGCCATATCGACTATACTATCTTCTACCATTTTGGCGATAAAATACTTCGAAATGATCAAAGCTTAAAGTTAAACTTGGGAACAAATGAGTGGAAGTAACGTACTTTCAATATTCATCCAAGATTACCTTTGGTAAACCAAAAAATTGTAAAAGATAGTTTCAAAATTAAGTTTTTGAATCAAATTTGACCATAATATTGTGTATACTGCGACGCAAGTTGAGTTGAGAGAGATCGTCGGGACTGAGAGCGTGTGTAGTCGCGCGGGGCGCCGCGCTAGCCACAGAGGCGTCTCGGGGGCGCTAATGACCTGTAACTGGCTGCCGGGGGGTTATTCTGTCTATGAGCCTACGGACTGGCCGCTGTCGTAAGACCCGATGGAAGCAACCATCGAATCCTACTGTCGTCTTCTTTTGACTGTTCTTTGCTTTCTACAAGACAGACTAATCATCTCAAAGCTTAGAAGAAACGGGTCTGGTACAGAGCAGTACAGTATTAGATTTTATGAAAGTGGTAGACGTACCTGTGGCGAAAAAATAGTTTTAAAAATTTATTATGTATTACTAATTAGAGAAATTCATAAGAGTTCATAAAATAATGATAAATAACTTACTGATAACATGAAATAGAGAATACGGTTCTTGAATCGGATTACACAATGATTGGTAGATTATCAATACTTTGTAAATACCTGTTATTGCTTGAAAGGCTTATTAAAAAAATAAAAGTAAGTATTTCAAGAACTATACATATAAAACAACAGTTATAATAATACGAGTCTACTCGTAATACTCTACTTACTTCAATCTAGCTGCGTATATTAGAGTGAATACTGACCTGATTCCTCAGCTTGGATATATTGGCACCGCCTTTGCCAATGATGGATCCAGCCACCTGGTAAAAACATTACCATCAGTTTACAGACCTTCAGGAGCAAAAACCCTGCTAGGATGGGAAGCACCTGATAAAATGCAATAAATGTAGATTTGTCTTAAGTCCATTCGTAAAAAGAAAAATCAAAATGCTCAAAAGCGCAGCGGCTGCCCTGAGCCAGAAACATCTCCATACAAATTTGATGAAAATTTGTATGAAGTCCCAAAAAATTTTTTTATGGTCTGTTTGATTTTGAAACCTGTTTTTCGATATTTTGAGAAAATTTTTTTTTTTTTTTAATGTACCCTGTTTGGTACACCTTGACCGAATTCTCGGTTAGGTCAAACTGACCTCTACCTCCCAAACCAAATCTTGAAAATAAAGAACAGCATGTACCCATCCAAATACATCAGCTAAACAAGGTAGAATTACTTTTACAATTTCCAGCATCCAACTCTGGATGAAGACGTTGATGAATCACAGTTTTACTCATTTTTAGTGACTTACCTTGCTCGGTATGAGGAAAGTGACCTCATCGTCTGTCTGCCGCTGGCGCTTCTGCATGGGCCCCTCATCACCGTAAGCGTCGCGCTTCATTGTACCTGCACCAAATAACTTCCATAAATGAAAAGCATTTTCTTCGTAACGGAATAGGTTCAATAGCATTTGTAGATTAAATATATTTTTACTGGATAGAATTAGTTGTGTCGTGCTTTTGTAGAATCATCTTTGTTCACAAGTTTCTTGGTTATACCTTTGTGAACTTGGCACAAATGTCACGTCAATTCTGCCAACGATTTATCACAAGTGCTCCATGTTCTAGTTCCGGTCTTAAATTCGAATTTTGAAACCAGAAATAGAAGATTTAAAAAAATAACCGGAGGTAATCGCGTCAGTACCGCTCTTTCTTTTGAACTGCATGTATAAATAAAACCTGCCCTCAGAGGGACCAAGAACAAGTAAAATCTTTAGTTCCTCAGCGGGGTTGAGTCACCCAAAAAAACAAAATACTGGAATTGCCACTGTTGAAAACTCGTAGTGGGATATTTCCCCTATTCTAGTACTGTCTTATACATTTTTGGGCAAACGAACAAGCCAAAGCCTAACCATTGGACCTTTTTCTTGTTTCCTTGCCGGGCTGATAACATCGGCTTTTTATTTCCAAAACAACTAATTACAGCCAAATATTATATATTTAACAGATATTAGAAGATTAGATTATTGAAATATTGAATGAAAGAACGAGGAATTTACAAAACTATTCTAAAGTTCAGGATAAAACAAGATGGCTTTATTTATACAACTTTAGGTTAACAAAGTCCGATCCCCAATACGTTAAAGGTTCGTATAAAGAAATGTTACTAGATTACCTGGATAGGAACACATGAGTAGGAACTAGGGGCAGGATACAGGACGTGACGTAGCCGACCTACATCCCTTCACGTACCCTATTAGGCCAACTTGCCAATTGATTACAAATGAACAATGTAAGCCTTTGTCTATAATAAAGGCCGTATAAAAGTTTTGTTCATGCCTACTCCGCTTTTCGAAGTTTGATTAGTGCTAAAAACAGATGGTGACTCCTGCCTAACTGTAACAGCGAGATGACTTTCTTTAGCTTTTTTGTGCTGTGCTTTATCCCAATTATTTGGGAACAGGGTTGAAATGGAAAAGGCGCGCATAAAATCGATTCTTGACTTTGGAATCGACTCGTAAGTCCGTTAGGCCATTAATCATCTCTGAAATTCGCCTTTTTTTTTTAAATTTAATCGACTTTTCAAAAATGTATCCTTGTTTTATTTGCTTGTTATCGAGTGAGAGCCTAATCTAGTCAAGTTGAGCCGACTGAAGTCAATTCCAAAAAGTTATTTTTACTAAAGAATCGATTCTTGACTAATTAAAGTAGTACTTGAGTTTTGCATCCCCGTTTGGGAACGGTGTAATAATCATCTCTTAATGGGTCTTTATTAATCTTCCTATGATATGGAATGTGATAAAATAGCATACGACTAGCCTAAAATCTACTCTTTTTAGGGTTCCGTAGCCAAAACGGAATCCTTATAGTCCTGTCGCCGTCCAAGTGGTAAAATAAAATCTTAAAAAAAATAAAATGGGGTACAACCCTTACACTTAAAGTGGGGATTGTGATTTTTTTTCTCACCGTCGTGATGGTTGTCGTTAGGTCTTTTAAAAATACTTAGGGGTTGTGAATATAACTATTTGATTTTTTTTTTTTAACCCCACCTTTTTATTGGTTTAATCGGGATGGTTCTTGGGTATCTTTAATGAACATCCGTACAGTCAGTCGTTTTGAAAATATTTCATACTAATTTATAAAATCAAATGTTAGTGAGGCTGCATGGATGGGGTGTAGTTCTTTCACGTAATAACTACTGAACTCATTTTGATGAAACTTTACTTTACCTTAGTTGTTACAGGACTCAGGGACCGGAATCGATTAGAACATCCAAACTATTATAATTAAGGTGAAACAGACGGGCACATTTTCACGCTTAAACCGCTGAAACGATTTAGATGAAATTTGGTATGGATATAGAATAGTTTTTATCGCGATAACAGAGATTGAAGCGGGCGGAGCCACGGGCGCAAGCTTGTAATTTGTAAAGTAAATATCTCTTACGGAATCAAATCAAACCTTTGAACGTTTTCGTTTTTGAACTTAGTTTCCTATATTGCCGTAGAGACATGGTCATATATTTTGCGATTAACAGAAAATCACGACTTCAAATATTGGCAGGTGGACATAACTTTTTTTTATCGAATTTGAAACGTCAGTGTCAGAAACAATAACAAGCATAGACAAGTGAAAAAAAGTTTCAGTACTAAAATGAAAACACAAAGGAGTTCCGATATTATTTTTATTTACTGCGAACGCTTGTTTAAATTCTAGCTTAAAGGTATTTATGGTAGGGGAGACGTGGAACATCGACTTTCACCCATCTGATAACCAGAAGACATATCTATATTAATATGTATTATAAAGCTGAAGAGTTTGTTTGTTTGAAAGCGGTAATCTCAGGAACCGAATTAAAAAAAATCTTTCACTGTTAGATAGCCCATTTATCGAGGAAAGCTATAGGCTACATAACATCACACTACGACCAATAGGAGCGGAACAACAGTGAGAAATGTTGCAAAAACGGGGAATATTTACGCAGACGAAGTTGCGCTGGACAGCTAGTTTTTTATAAAATTTTGGTAGGTTTTTGGCAAACCTACCAAAACAAAATCTCCATGTTCAAACTATCAGTAGAAACTAAATGTGTTCGGTTAGGTTATGTATGAATCTATACTAATATTATAAAGCTGAAGTTTGTTTGTTTCTTTTAACGCGGTAATCTCTTTATAATATATAACTCTTTATAATAAGATAACCGACATTGAATCGGCGACAGCTAGTAGGCTATAAAAATAAAACAAAGAGGGCGAAGCCGCGGTCTAAAAGCTATTGATAAAGTAACAAAATTAATAATGTTATCAATAAGAGAACGATTGATAGTCATCAAGTCTATGAATGACTGCCTCTGTGGCGCGGTGGGAGTGTGTCCGACTGCTACGCAAGAGGCCGCAGGTTCGATTTCTACACGGGACGCCACTTTGTGTGATCCACAAATTGTTGTTCCGAGTCTGGGTGTACTTTGTGTCCGTGACTTGTAAAGTCCCCCGCGACCACAGGGTTTGGACCCTAATGCGGGAGTCATCTTTTACAAAAAAAAAAAAAAAGAGAAAAAGTCAACAATTGTATTTCTTGTTCTCCGAAATCATAATGGCCAGAGTTGAACTAAAAGATGTTATATACCTTTTAAAATTTAAACTGTCTAGACGTTCATAAGCGTTGCATTTTGTAACTTAATGAATAAAGTACTTTGACTTTAATCCTTTTTGCCGTCGCTGAGAGATAGAACCAACAACACTTAACCTTATATGTCCGGTTGGTCAAGAAAGTGGTCTATCAGTTTTGACAAAGCTACTTTAAATCCAAAATAGCATTAAGGTTGAAATTTGTAACTGACAGTATATAATTGCAAGGGAAAATCAACCTTGCTGTTTATGACGTGCAAATTGATCTCAGCCGTAGGGTGATAGACCATATTTTCCGCCGACTGTACATCGATTTAATAATTGTTATAAAATATACATATTTTTACTATTAATAAATACGCTCGTGCCTTCTGAACGAAACATTTAGGTTACAATTGAATAAAGGCATACTTTGAACTGCGCTACAATTAACACGATAATTTAATGGCTTTCGAAATAATGAGCATCTTGGGGGAGTAAGCCAAATACCGGCAATAATGAGACCGCTTCATTAAAATAAAATCCACTGGCGCCGAGTTTTACAGGTAAAAACAAAGCCAATATTTCCCGGTATTTTTCACTGTATTACGAAGTCTACAGCTAATATTTACCGGTACTTTTAGTACTGGTACATTTTAAATACGTACATTAAGATTGACATTGTGTGCATACATGGAATTTATTTTTACTTTACATAGTTGCATGTCGTGAGCACTCGGCTATTTTTCATTCTAACTGTATTTCGTGTAAAGTTAGTTGGAAACTAAGTATTACTGGAACTAAAGTTGGCGTGTCGCACTCCGTGGAGCCTGCTATAGCAAATAAAACTGCAGTCACCTGCATTTTATACGTGTATTGCGTTACTACGTCACATACCATATAAGGTATAGGTACGTAAAAATATAAATAAATTGAGAGAACCTGACGGTATTTATAAATCGTATGTTATAAAAATACCGGTAAAAGGCCAAATAATTTATCGTGTTCGATACTAGGTACGGTATGTGGGTAATTATGTTTGTATAAGAATTTTTAATATAAGTCGTGCTTACTTATTTAATATTTACTTGTATTAAGTAACGTTGATACAAACTACACAATCAGGATTCAGATTTTAAAGAAATGTATATTTATATCAATTTTCATCAAATACGGTTCAGCGATTTGACAGGTATATACCTAATAAACAAACAAGTAAGTATGAAGATTATATTACCAACTACGATTTTTCAAACTGTAAATAAAATATACCTAAGTTATTTTTTGGTAGAATAACAATCTACTCCAACCTCCAGTAAAACATTGAGCACATATTCAATTAATATTGTAAGGAAAAGCTCATCAGACAATAGCGATCAATCGCTAACCGGCTGCGAACGCCAATAAAATTATAGAATAACAAAAAAGAGGCTCGATTCCCAAGAATTGGTCCAAGGGTGTACAGCACATGGCATATGTTTGGCCAACGTATGCTAATGCGAACGTCTGCCGGGTAGCAGGTGAACGGGGTCACTGACACCCCCGCAGGTGCACGCCTACACTCGCTCGCGGCTCTATTCGCGCCACAAAGGGTACCAATCCGCCAATATGCCAACTATCCTAACCAACTTTGCTAATTTCCTGTGACGATGAAGTTCTACACTAATCAAATACTTTCGTTGTTTGCACGTTCATTTGGGAGTTATAAAGTTTGTAAGAATGTTTGCGATAGCACTTGAAATATAACAATAACTTTTTTTTTATCTAAGCTATTTATAAATAACACGAAGCTCTAGTTGAATACTTAGAAATGTTGTTATGTTAGGAATGAGAACACAAAGAGTGTTTAGAATCTCAAGGCAGGTTAAGGACGATCAAAGGCAAGCTTGTACAAACGGGTGAATAGAACTGGCGGGACTGGAACGGGCCCCGGAGCCGCCCCGGCAGGTGTTCGACGCACAAAGACCGACAACATGCTTAAAGACCAAACCGCGCAAAAAATATTATAAAAAATAGAGGCGAGCGTCGCTCAAAATGTCACTACCAGCTGTCCCGCCTCACCTGTGTACCTCTACCTAGCCTCTTTTGGTATCGACTCTACACCTTTTTATTTAATAACCTTTATTGTAAAATACATAATGGATTCTTTTCGTCATCATTTCCTTTTAATATTTCATGGCTCATTCTGAACACGAGGTAAAATTAAACATATAAAAATAGATATGCTAGTCAATAGAGCCGCCGAGCAACCTTAAAAATAAAATGTCCTGAAAATATATTTATAACATAATAGGAAGAAATTATGGAATTTCATAAAACAGTGCGAGGATTGAGGTAAGTGGGAGTACATAGATAATGTAATAAAACGCGAGAAAGTAATACTCACAGAATTATTTATCAGGATCGTTTAGGCCCGGCGGTTCACACCTAGAACAATAGAAAATCTAATTAGACTTTTTGTATCAGTTTCAATTAAAAATGGAACATAGAATCGCGTAATATTTTTTTGAAACCTACATTGTAACTTGTGAGTAATATAAAGAGCGCGTGGTGTCTCATTTTATTCAAGTTCGTCCCACGTCTAGTGGTGAAGAGGCCCGCGAGTAGACTGACATCGTTTGTGATCGGCTCGGGCGTTTGTAAAGCACCCCCGAGACGCCGGGGCGCCGGAGGTGCACATGCGCACCACCCGCCGCCCCGTCAATAACACCCTGCCTCTCATTGTGCCCCGGAAACGACGACTTAACGAGTCACGCCGCAAGACGACACCCTGTTCTATGTCTAAGCTAACCTAGATATCTGTGACAATGTAGCTACAATTTGTTGCCTTCCTAAGCACTTGTGTTGTTGTTTAACAGCTATACACATAACACACGCTTCTACAATTATTATGACACTTTAACGACATATTTACCTCCAAAACACAAAGAAGCAATGACAAAGGTTTGATTGATGACATAATTATATTAAACTACCTTGGGACTGCGACTAAGCCATAAAAAATAATTGTATGTACTGTAAAACAAATAATATTTTCCATATCACACTACTCACGAGGTTTCAGATTGTTCAAGGAATTTATTATGTCTCGTCTGAAACGCCTTTATGTCATTGACCCTACGAAATTTTGATCCAGGCTACTGAGGCTACAGCATATCCTTGAAAACAGAGGGATTCAGAGATTGGACTATATGATCGAAATTAGGTCAGGGGGATGTTTTTATATTTATAGCTAATCATACATTAGGTACTTCATCTGTTTGAAATTCCCTCGGAAGGTGTTAGGGACGACCAATATGATTCCCTAAAGCGTACGATGTTTATTGACCCGAATAAAACCAATATTTACAAAACTTCCGGCTTTTATTATTCGAATCTTACCACGATTCGGAATAACTGTAAAGCTCCATATATTGCTCAATAATTCGTTAACGACGTTATTCTTACAATTGAATTGCAATTTCTTTCTGCTTAGACTAAAATTCTAAACACCATCCGAATTCGGAAATGCTGTTTTATACCTTTTTCGATAAGTGTAAAGTTTAATTTTGATATAGCACTTTATTGGGAATGTGATAAGAGAACATTCTAAATAATCTATAGTCTGATGGTGGCACTACTTGCATGCGACACTGTCGTTAGGTGCCGCTAATGTCCAACCTACAAGTTCACTTAACAAATTGACTACAATAAATGGATGTTAAATTCGTCGTTATAACAACAATAACATCAATAATCTTTTAACCAAAGGACGCTATGTTTTCTAGGAATTCATTATCTTTTGAAAGTAATAGATTATTCTTCAGAAGATTCTTTTACTATAGACTTTCTACAAAGGAACTGTATACCAGATTGGTAATCAGATGCCTGCTCTGTTGGTGACGATCACCTGTCAAATTCCCTCACTTACACATTACTGTACTTACTAAAAAGGATAGGGTGGAGTGACCAATAAAAAAATACACACTCCAGTAATTTGTGGCCTACATACTTAAAAAAAATAATTGTGCGCTAAGGAGGTATAATTTTATGTGTATAATAAATTACTGCCTACTTTTTATAACGTGATTGCCACCGACTGCACAGAAACCTAATTAAGCATTAGGTATAAAAGTACGTAGTAATCTGTAAACAACTTTTTTCTTTTCGGTAATATCGTCGAAAAGCGTAAACATTTCCTCAAAATATATTTTTAGAAATTAGCTTTATGGATTAATATATACTATTAATATTACTTTATTATGAGGAAAATCCTGACCTACTCGATACCATCCAGAATATGCCAATTAAAGTGTTGTCTGATATAGAGTAAGGAAAGTGGGTACATTTACACTGTGATGAACAGATTAATACCATCTAATATCGAGATTAATACCGGCACGGGTGATACCCCTGGGGCATCATCGGATGGTTGCCATTGCAATAATAGCGTCTTTATTGCCCATGCTACTTGCAATTCTAGTATTAGTAATATTAAGAGATATTTGAATGCCTGTATCACTACAGCAGTTAAAGGTATCCATGACTAGCGACTGAACAGGTAGTAGCGATGTTGTCTATTGTTACTTCTGTCACAGCCAAAAAAAAACAGCCCTCCGTGTCGAGGAGAGTACTTTTAGCCGTTGGTTCTATGCTATATCTCTCCAGGATCGTGTCTAATTAGGGTATGACAATGAGGGAACAGAATAAACATGTGTCGGATAACTTTTGTGCATAGTTGCGTAGTCCGTAATCCCCTGTGACCAGAACCGTTTAGAAAAAACATTACTGCAGTAGCAAATTGTTAGAATGTAAACAAGAGTTGTACAAAACTCTTCATTAAAGAAAATATAGGACAAATAATCGAATATTCCTAATGACACTCTAATCCAGTAAATTACGTTCAATAAGGACGAAGATCAATCAGACCGTCCAAATATTCGTAGCGATGGACGTCCGATACGTATGTTTGGACTACATTTCATAAATGTGTATGCATATATACGTTTTAATGTTTGTAGTTATTTGTCAATAGCTGATGGCTAATAGCTGATGAGCCACGTCGAAGACAATCGTCGCCTAGGCAACGGGAATAACAACAAAATTGCGCACTATGTTTAGCGTTTCTGTCCCTGCCAGGCTTCAATTATTTTAACCACAAAGCAACTGGTTACCCTCTCATTGTTTTCAAATGGCAAACCTATTTTAGTAGTTACCCTTATTCCCGCTGCTTGGCCGCATTAAGTTTAATTTTAATTGAAATTCAGACCTCCACGTCTCGTCCTTCAGTTTAGATGGGAAAAAATTGAGGTTTCGCGTTTTTACGAGTAATCTTTCCAATTCCTGTTCATCCGAACCGTTCTCAGACTTCAACAGATGCTTATAAAATAATAGCTGAATTTGTCTACCGTTATCGGGTTTTATGCTTAGCAGCATATTTTTAGCGTTTTATTTTTATTTATAAAGAAGAAATGGTTCTACTAACAAGTAGGCATTGTTTACCACGGCACCTAGCCTCTTTTGATTCTGGGTGATTAAAGGGTCTTTTCTACTTTGTCTTGGGTACCCAACCTGGGATAGAAATACTATTCTTTAGGGGTAATAAAGGGGGCATAAATCCTCGTCGTGCTAGCGATTCACACTTGACCGTTGTTGGGCCAATTGCAAGTCGTTCGAGACCTGTATTGAATTAAATTTTCACACGAATGTCGTGTGAACATTTTTGGTACTAAAAATGCACGTGGTTTTGGGTAAGGGGGGGGGGGGGGGGTTGAGAGATAGTTTAAAACATCAACACGTATCACCAGGGGGAGGTCAAAAAGTGGCCAAAAAATACCTCACGTGACTTGTAGACGACCCTTTACACACAACGAATTTGGTTTTCGTTGTGTGTAAAGGGTATTATTATAAGCTTAAAAAGGGCCATACTCAGAGATGTATGTAAAGTGTATCCTATAGACAACCACCTGAACTTATTATCTTAATTCACCTTTGACTGCCTCTGTGGCGCGGTGGGAGTATATCCGACTGCTACGCAAGAGGTCGTGGGTTCGATTCCCACCCAGGATAAAACTTTGTGTGATGAGCACGATAGTTTATTCTGTGTCTGGGTGTTATTTATCTATAATAAGTATGTGTTTAGAAATATATAAGTATGTTTATCAGTTGTCTGGTTTCCATAGTACAAGCTCTGCTTAGTTTGGGAATCCCAAGATTATTACCTATGCCTTCAAGTAAAACAATTCTGTGGTGATCAGCGATTGGAGTAGGTAGGATGAAATGAGGTGATGATCTTATGCGTATATTTCGAAATGCCGGACTTTTTAATTACAAAGATTTTGTTTCGGTATTGTATTTATGTTAAATACATATAGAGTTTCGTCAGATATTACTTTATTGATGACTGGAAAACCGACTTTCAATTGGACACAGAACAACCTGTAATTTTAGTTATTGTGCAACATAAAACTTCGAATTGAGAAGTTATTTAATTATATTACTAGCAACACGACCAATATTTATTTGTAATGAATGAAATCCCGAAATATCGAAACGACTTTCCGAAAAAATGGATTAGCCATGTTATTTTTTCTATTTATATTTATGATGCAAGTAGCAAATTTCACTCTACCTACTACGATCCTATCATTATGATCGGTAATTATACAATTTATGACCCAATTCTTTAGGAATTATGGAAAGCATTTATTTACATTACGCGAAGACGTAATAGCTTCTCCTACTTGGTTTATGAGATGAATGATGATACTACATTGTTCTCAACTGGAATTTAAAATCCTATTCTATCTTACGTCACTAGCAATATGAGTTAATTTAAAAAAAATCTAGAGGAAAAAGTATGATGGCCATGAGACCTAGTCTTACTGAAAAGGTGACTAATCGGATATTAGTTACCTTCCAAGTACGACTCATGGCCATCATACTTTTTTCTCTACATTTTTTTGAATACTCTTCAGAAGAGAAAAAAGACGTAAGGCAACGAAGATCAGAGAGGCTTTTGATTTACAGCGAAACAATGCAAGCTAAAAATATATGACTAGCCAAAACACATAACGACAAAATTAATTCTGAAATTACCTGCCTAGAAACTGAATACAATATCAAATGAAAATATACGCCTTGCAAAGCTAAACTGGTACTAGGTTGCTGTCCCTGATTAAATATTAACGTGAGATATGAAATGTGGTATAAAACAATAAGTATCGGTTCCGTTGTGGGAACTGTCCGGTGTTCTGACAATCATGCAGTAGTGACCTAATTGTCATAGCCGAGGTTCCTTCAAGCGACATTATTTAAAGCGAGTAATTGTAGTTGAAGTCTCGAGGGCTGAAGCGAAGTCTGTAATTTACCTGGCTGTGCTGCTGAATATTTGAGCGAGTAGACACCGCCGGGTCGGAGCCACCCGTCCACGGCGCCTGCTATGAGAGTGGACAAGTGAAAGTTCCGAGGCCGTGTCACGCCATCCCACCCATATATTAAATGCCTCCTCCTAGAGAATATGCAGGTGTCTTCGATGCCATTTGTAATATTAAATTCAAAGTGTAATTACGGGACCGTCATTTTGTATTTTAAAATTCTACGCAAATTGGATTATGAAACCGTTTCATATTTTCAAGAAAAATATATTTGAAACTCTTTCTATTCGTGTGTGCTTTTATTGCTACAGTTTTTAAATGATTATACGATTATTTTGTGTCCTATTTAATTAAGACTACTTCACAAAATAGGACAAAAATGTTAAACCAGAGGAATCAAACAAGAGTCAAACTTTTGCAGTCGCCCAAAAACGTGTCCATATACGATGAATGGGATAATTTACAGAGTAAAATATGTGGTGTTTTTTCTGAAATGGTACTCATGCGGCAGGTAGTTGTGAGAAAGTATACGCCGGTCTCATATATTTTGCTAAAGCGATTCTTACGCTATAAATTTGGGGACATTTAGAAAATGAGGTCTGCGCAAAGGTTGGTAAGGACCTAATCTATTATTGATAGAGGCTTTGGCAAAGCCCTTTGGAAAGGGAGAAATTCGATTATGGGTACTGTTGTGAAACACCTTGTTATTTCCCCTAATATCTACAAAATTGAGATAACGGTCTATCTTAAATTTCATTTGCATCTGTTGTTTAAGAAACCCTGGAAAATATGTCGACTTGTTTTTTCTTGAAGGACAGTGAACCGTAGCGTCAAGACTGTTTTCGAGCGAAAAGATTTTACGTGAATATATTTTTACGCGACAAATATACTTTATCATACGTCTCGGCTCCCAAGAGACCTGTTACGGAATAAGTAATCTTTATACGTATTGCGAATTACTTACAAAGATTAAAGTCTAACTCCATTTTTAGATATTGTAGAACCAAAGAAGACGTACCTATTTATTTATATTCACGCCTTCGTGATAGGATTTCGAAATCTGGAGCTTTTTTTGAACTAGTAGTATTTATAGTTTAGACACAAACAATCTTGTAATATGTTAATAAGTAACCTACTTAAGTAGGTACTTACTCGTATATTGGTAACCTAGAGACTACCAATTACAGTTTGTAACCTAAGCCAGTAGTAAATATTTCATTGGCTGTAGTATCCACAAAGTTGGCTAGCAAAGCCATGCTGAGCTAGCAATGTGGTATTGTGGGTCCCACATTACTAGCAATCCTGTTAACCCCTCCAGCTAAGCTCAAAGGCTTGTGTTAGGAGTGGGTTCACGTCAGTAGTATAATGGATAAGATTCGAACCCGTGACCTCACGATTACGAGTCCAATGCCTTAGCCATTAAGGCTACCGCCAAATGAACGTAAATATTACGTGGTTTGCTCCTCTCTCAAAATTATTTCCTCGCAATCATTTACTTTAATATGTATAAGTAGGTGTACCGACTCACTGTTTGGCAAAATGATTAAAAGACGGATATCGTGTCGTTGTGACATGATTACCACTTGATACAAGGCAATCGCACTTATTTCACGCCCCAGAGCCCACGTTGGGCGCCCGCGTCTGTCGTATCCGCTCTAGGATAATATTCAACGAACCGTGAAAGCATTACAACCTACTCACGACGTTAACTGGTTCATATTAGCTGCGTTTACAAGTACCACATTCGTGAGATAAGTGCTCTTTTAGCCGTCTGAATAGAAATTTCTTTTGGGATACTTGTACTATGCCTGTGCTGCGCGGGACTTTAGGTTTCATAATTAAATACGATGAACCCGGCCACGCTCCGCTGTAGTTTTTTTGAGCCAGAAAACCTCGGTCCCCAGAAAAGCCTGTTCAATAGTTTCGGAACGCATAGAGGACAAGGAGGATTTTTATTTATATACGTTGATTTGTAATATACTAATAACGTCCCACTGGTGACTGTGGACAAAGAGCTGAACCTCGACGGAATGTGACAGACATACCTAGTCATAACAGTGAGATAACCTTTGGCTTCATAGTAAAGAATCCTTTCATGTAAAGAAGCCACGAGCGGGAGGTTATTAGTATCTATAGATAAATCAAACAATTACAAAAATACACATTACGGAACCAAACTACACCCAGATTCGGAACAGCAATGTGTCTAACACACAAAGTTATGTCCCGTGCGGAAAGCAAACCCATTACCTCTTTCACAGGAGTCGAATCTACTTTGCCACTGAGACTTGTAATGAAGCCGAAGATAATTATCTCACTGTTATGACTAGGTATGCCTGTCACATTCCGTCGAGGTTCAGGTCCTCTTTGTCCACAATCACCAATAATTTAAATTAAAAAAAAAAAACAAAAAATGGTCTTTACTTGAAGTACAAATTGTCTTGAATGAAATGGAATCTTTAGACTTACATCTCCTAGGTTTACTTAGAAAAATATATTAAAACAAAAAGCAGCAAAGTACACTTCGTCATTAAGCACCGCTTTCGTTGCTAAAAGGATTTTACATACTTTCTAGAGTCCATAAGCTTAATACATAGTGTATTTTGTTAGTAACTCTGATAGGGATCTGCGGAACAATAGCTTACTGGTTTCTATCAAATCATCATAACTTTGGCAATCTCTATTGTTGTGAACGGACTTTCAACAATTTTAGTTATGTCGTAATCTCTTCGATTGGTGAGAAGTTGAACATATATGATAGGTTTTTATCAATTTACAGTAATTGGTTATCTAGCTAGGATAGCCCTAATTGATTTTCTTATGCGAGTTTCTCCATTTATCGACTGACAGGTTGAAGAAGAATACAAGGTCTTTGGTGGTAGTGAATATTCCTTCATCTTATTTTTCTGCGACATCCATAAATTCAAGGTGACGGTTCTTATAATATAACCGTCAACGTTTACGAGTTATAGCTGATAGATTATAAACATCAATAGCCAAAAACTGTTTCAATAGAACATTAAGTCAACGCCCTCTGAGGGTCGCCAGTATTACGAATAACTGAAACTAAAATCCAAATTTTATTTGAGCAGGACGCAAGCTAGTAAATTAACATACTATGAATGTTACAACGAGTGTTTAAGACTGCCGTTGACGTTCCTGAACGCATAACTTAATTGTTCGTTGAAAAATGTTAACGGCACGGTTAAAGAATAGTTTCGTGCTTCTATATGAAGAAAACGTTTAGGTAATTAGGAGAAAGGCAGCGAGGAGGCCCACGTTCGCCCCTTGTGGCCTTTCAGACAACGGTTATCCATTTCGTTGCCTCGTGGGCCGGCGTGTGAATATTTGATGGTTCTATCGATCATAACTTCTTGCGGCGAGCTTTCGTACGATAGGCGTGCCAGTAGTCACTGTCGTTTTAAAGTTATACCTACATATATTTTAGGATGGTTGTTTCGATATAATTCATTGAACGTGGCTTAAAGACTTAGGTCACTTTGAAATGTCACCAGGCAGACATGGTAAATGTTGAAGTATTTAATATGTAGATTAATGACAGGGTACAGTTTTAATATTTCCAATTAGACGTACAGTGATTACAAACTATTATTGTTGACGTATTAGTTTAGTCTATAATGAATTATTTATTGTTTAACTCGAACTAACGGCTAGCAGTTCAATAGATCAACGAGATAAGGAAACGTGTCCGTTATCGCACACGTCCACGTTGTAGCTCGTAAATCTGTCGGTTTTGAGTCTGATCTTTTGTCGGCCTTGTCTCATTTCAAGGGAATAGAATGGTACTTAAGTTTTGGCACGCATTTTTGCATCATTCCTGTATCCTGTGAAGTCGGCAAGTCGAGTTGAGATTGAAAGCAGTGATCAATTTAAATTTATCAAATCTACGGGTGTCAGTATCGTATCGTAAATCATAAACTATTATTTTTTATTCTAAGAAGGATTAGTCCGATCCCATAATGTCATTACGCATTCTAATTGACCCGGCAACCAATTTCTCCACAATAAATGTACAAAGACGGGCTCTAATTTTCATTTGTAAGTGGACAGACAACAAAAGAAACTTGCGTTTAATATGTAAATCGTCACATCGGCTCGGTATCATTTTGTATCCGATATTTGCGTGCACGTCTATAACGTAAATGGAATTTAAAATGAAGCTTTTAAGGTTGTAATGGGGTTTGTCTTCATGACTTATAAAGACGACATGGTGGTTACGGTTTAAAAATAGTCTAGAATAGTAAGAAAGGTATCGGACGGACGTTTCGTGAGTGTAATTGGAGAGGTTCGTGGGCGTGCCGCACGCTACGGCAGCACAGTCGGGCGGGAGACATCTTGTATGTGTTTGCCTCTCTAGTAATTTCCCCGTCCGTCCTTGTATATTTAAGCGGCGTCGTCCGTGCCGCTCTCATGCATATGTCATGAGCAGTTGCCGCGCGACGGTTTGTTGACGGTCGAGCCGCGGGAACCGCGACCACCGGCCCCCAGCCCAGTGCCCACCGGTCCCACCACCGATAATTATTACGTTCTACTTTCGATTCCGGTAGCTATCGGCACCACCCTATATTGTGGTGGCCATGCCGCACCACCACCACTCGCAGAGGGATGAGGCGACAATTAGATTCCCGTTTTCTCCAATACTGTATTGCATGTACGCTCAAATTAAATGGCAGACACCGTAAAAGCAGTCATAAGTCCGGTGCACGCACGCAAGGCAATAAATAACATGGCTCTATTTAATGTCCCCGTAGACAAACAGAGAGGATATGTTATTGAATAAAATCATTAAACATTTTATGGCATATTTGGATATCCTCATCGAACAGAATCGCTGAAAGATATGAGATTTTTATCTTTTGTTGTTATATTTCGATGTGTACAATAAATACGCAGCAGTGGAGTCGACCCCCGACGGATCCATCGCGCGAGATAGATTACTTAAAAGATTTCATAGATGTTTGACTTTTTGATGGATTACGTCAGAACTTCAAACACGTTTTGAGGGTGCGAGGGAAGCCCGGTCATTAATTAACCAGTACTATCTAGTAAGAAAGAGTTACGCTGAGCAAACGAGGGCAATGGTTTTTTTATATACTACAGTCGGAAAACATTTACTTCCAGTTTTTATTGCGCTTACAATAGCTACATAAGTCCAACACAATTGTGTGCTTCTGTATGTATACTTTTGTAGATAACGGTAATCGAAATGCATATTGGATTGGCATTTTTATTAGATTTGAAATATTTTTATTGCACTTGAATACGACATTATGATGCACTATTGTACTACTATTACCGAAGGATGCTATTTGAACCCCAGCGAATATGACTTTATTTGGAAGGGTTAACAAGGATGCGATTTGAACCCCAGCGAAAATTACATAATTTGGAAGGGTTAAAAGATTGTTACAACTTGTACGATATAGGTCGCAACTAAGTTTTGGGTGGAGAACATTTGTTATTGGAACAAGCCGTCGGTCCTGCTTTCCGATCGTGTCCGGTTTGCCGTCACATAGGATTATGAGAATAGAGCATGCATCAGTGTTGTGTACGGATATGTACACCCGCACGGAGACAGTATATGGGTTAGGGTATGAGGTGTTTGTGTTAATGTCTGTTGAAATATTTTTCGGAAACTGCTGGTTTTTTTGCGTTGTATGAATATCATTCCCGAGCCTGTTCTCTAAACCGCCAGGGGGCGGTCCACAACCACAGTGCTCTAGTTTCATCAAAATGTTTTTTTTTTCCAGAGATGACTAGGACGATTTGGAAACCGTTTTTTGCTCTTTATAAGGTTTTAATGATACAGACCGCCAGGAGGCGATACAAAACTTGTTTATTTATAACACTCGTGGATTTTAGAAAAAAACCATTTTGTTTTTGCACTATAACACCTCTTATGCAGTTGGCTAGTCTTCGTTAAAATTGACCACCGAGGATAAAATTCATACAGCATCCCGGGGTTCTACGAATGGTCAGATTATGGCAGACTACCAAATCCTGTAATGCATGCCAATGAAAAATAAACCACGTTTTAGTTTCGTATGTAAAATTGGCTATAGTAAAGCCTTATAAAATGTGTCTGTGAGGCCTAGCCAAATACAACGCACTGATTCAGATTACATTTTCAATAAATCGGAAGTACAAAACGTTGTATCTTCAAAACAGATTATCAAGAAACAAAGCTTCCAAATTCCTTATTCACTTAGGATGCTAAACGACACTTGTGATACGTCGGAATTCTATATGTACATGTAATGCCAAGTTCGCAAACAATAGGTAAAGCCGGAGAAAGAACATGGCAATAAAAACTCGCGGTCACTCTTTTCAAATTGCCAATTACACAATGTTTGAATGTTTATGAACTTGATATGGGGGTAAGGTGCTGCTACTAATATACTATACACCATGTTAAAGAATGATGCAAATTATATGATCAAAAAGTTGGAACATGAGATAAAATAAAATCGGCCTTGGTATGGTACAACATAGTAGTAGGAGCTTCTACTTACATCAAGGATAAAAAAACTATATGTACTTTTAAATGTTGGCCAAAGTGGTAATGAATTATTAAATATATTTTTTTATTAAAAACCGTTTTTTTGCTAAAAACCGATTAAACCATTTTTCTAATAAAAAAAAAAAGGCTGCATCAGAATCTCTCCAGCCGTTTGGACGTACTATGGCTCAGTCAGACAAACAGGGGGCTTAGACAAATGCCACCCGCTTCTTTTTTGGCACACGCTACTGTTGTTTTTGGTCCACCAATTCAGCAGCAGTCACGTGACGTATTGTCAACTTTATGTCAAATGCATACATTTTTTAGCGTTAGCGTGTGCGGAAAAAGAAGTGTGTGGCATTTGTCTCAGCCCCCAGGTGTGACAACATTCTACTACATATATGCATCAAGGGTCAAAAATAAAAACTGATAAAAAATATGCACCGGTTATATTTTTATCAGTAGGATATTTTCGCAATGTGAGACCTAGGTCTCATTTTTTTTAAAGATTTTTGTACATTTTCCCTATACCTATTTGGTCCTTGCCAAATTCATGATTCTAGGTCAATGGGAAGTACCTTATAGGTATTATTTATATTTATATTATGTGTAACAGGTGTAGTCATATTCAAGGGTTGGTATGTGCCCATGATACTAAGTTTTTTATCAAAATCGAAGTACCCTAAAAAAAATATTTAATATTTTTCATTCGTTTTTTATGAGTGAAAATGTTATTAACTAAAAAAGTATGACTTAAAAACTTTTATGCCATAATAAATCCAATCGGATTTTGTACCTTGTTTTTCCTGAGATTATCACGTTCAATTAAAGAAACAAACAAATTTTCCACCTTTATAAGATTAGTCCTTATCTTTATTTTATTACCAACTTAAGGCAAAGTTGCTGGGAAAAGCTAATAATTAAACTAATAAGCTAATTTAATACCCTTACAATGTTCATAATCTAAACTAATATTATAAACTAGCCCGCGCAACTTCGTCTGTGTCAATTTCCTCCATTTTCGCAACATATTTAATTAATAAAATAAATAATAAATTGATGCTCAGCTCTTATTGGTCATAGCGTGATATTATATAGCCTTCCTTGACAAATGGGCTATAAAACACTAAAATATTTTTTCAATTCTAACCAGGTCTAATCTTATTCAATGAATACGAAGTGTCAATCAAAATGAGGTGGTGACATACAGAGCCAGGGACATCTATTTAATGCACTCACTCCAGAAAATCGTCCATGGGTTCGAACTTCTTGTGCTTATCCAAAAATTAATTAGTGTAGTCCCCCTTAACTTAAGAAATTTAAAAAAATTTAAATTCATAAATTTCCTTTTATTGAAAGAGAGTAGGCCTACCATAGTTCCTGAAGTTATTGTGTTCAAACAAACATACTTAAACTTTATAATATTAGTATAGATGTGAAAGCAATTCTGTTACCTAAATTAGATGAAATTTGGGAAAGGGCATAGGATAGTTTTTATTGCAATAACCAACATCCACACAGGAGGCGCCGAAGGTTAAAACTAATATTTTTAATAAGTAATAATGTATTGTATACATCTGTTGTAATTCACATAGAAGTCAACATGTTATTAAGCTGTTTGTTGTTATGAACATAAAATACATTGTATCAGTACTATGATGTACTAACAACCTAATTGGTATGAGTATTAATAATACATCAACAATCCTTTTATATCATTACAAAGAGAATTATTCACTAGCAACATTACAATGTCATTGCATGATAATTCTAGAAAAGCATTGTTTAATTAATTAATTTCTATTTAACATTTAAATTCCACTGTAATGGATATTGGGAATTGTAATAAATACCTACCTACAACTAAATACCTACTTACTCTGGTGCAATGAAATCGCAAATGCTGCAGATCGTAAATATGTTTTGTGATCTAATTTATAAATTTCCAATATATTTTTCTTGTGACATTGAATTAAAGATAATTTAAATATCTACCCAATGATTCACATAAATGATTAAAGGGTGCTTACAAGTTGACTTCAGGAATAATTAACATGATTTATCCAGTTTTTAAGTGCTTTTTTCTCCATATTGCTGAATTTACTCCAGGTACAACCTGGAATAGATCCTGCAACCTGTACTACCTACTTCTGTCCCGTAGTCCTATTTTAAGGACACTAAGGTAAATTTATTATCACTTATGTGGTATTGTTGGATAGGTATTAAAATAATCTTTCAGCCCACATATAAAAGTAAGTAATTTATTTTTTATATTTAAAAATATGAGCATGTGTTTACATGTGCGATTTCATTGCATCATAGTGTAGTTAAATGTGGTAATTCAAATTATAAACATTTGCCTGCCAAATTTTATCTAAATTTTTTTAGCTATTATGGCTTAGAAAATTAAATTTTTCCTCTTGATCTATACTTAAACATGTAATTACTTGTTCAGACCATCTGATTTTGATTTTGGGGATCAACATGGTCTAAAAATTAACCCCTATTAATTATCACAAGTTCTTATTTGAAACTTTCAAGATAATGTTTAAATAAGTTGTTTTATGTGTGACATGTAACACAACTTATACTTGTTATCAGAATGACTAATATTTTACTAGGAAGTATCATTGTTTTACTTTAAAAATACTCAACAAGTTGATAAGTTTTTTTTTTTGGTATGGTGGACTAAGGTTGCAGTTAATTTTGGATAAGGGGTCTCTTGCCCAAAATAGTTTGGGAATCCCTAGTTTAAATCATGACTTTGACAAAACTATAAGTGTTCCATTTTAGCAATGTAACCTTGTGTAGACACTATAGAATGATAAATAAAGACAAAACAATTGCTAGTCTTTCAAATTGTGTCAGGAATACAAATAGATCTTATGCTGCTAACAGCAAAGGGACAATCAATTTTTAAGTTTGCATTCATCTGTAGTGAGCTCAATGTTAATAATGAGCGAACTGGTTACCATTAGCAATAATACTACATAGGTATTAAGTTCTAACAATGATTAGGAGTTAGTCAGCTTAAATATGACTTAATGGAAATGCTAAAGTATGAAAGAGAGAGATCTACCAATAGGCAACGTAAATGCAGCATGATTGGGAAGCGTAATAACACGAGCGAGATTTACTACTTCCATCACTTTACTCTACAAAGTCATGTTTGCTATCTTGCTATAGCTTGAAGCCAGTTGCAAAAATCTAGTCTAACATAGGTACAGCATGGGAAAATTGTATTATATCATATTTGTTTCGCATGAAGTGTGAAAATGAATGTCATAACGATGTCTTTCATAATCTAATGTGACATATAACCTAGGGACAATTATGAATTCCGTTTTACTGCGTACAATCATAAAAACATGACCAACCCAAGAGTCGAAATTACATGCGTTAAAAATCAATAACCGCACTGTATCTAACGATATATCGCAATACATCGGTACAAAGTAATTCCCATACGTATCATTTACACCTAATAATATTTTATTTAGAAACAAAGCCGGGTGCAAATAATCGATATTCGCTAACATGACGTGCTGTCGAGCTAATCAAAAGGGACATTTATAGTAAATAAACATACCTTTTGCAGATGATGTACAATACTCCTTTAGTTCTTCACAATTAATAATATTACAATAATAATTTCATAACCGTTTAAACTAGAAACTCAATTAAAATTGCGAAACAGGAAAAGCACAAAAAAATGGCGGCAACAGTAAAAAAGATGTTTGGTACATTTACGATTTGAGTGTTACCAGACTAAATATTTATTAAACTACTACTATAAAGTGCCTATTGACGATCAAATTGTTTGTCAAATTTTACATGTATGTCCCTTTGCAATTTGGTATTCTGGCAGTAGTTTATGGCTTTGTTTGAAGTGTTGGTCAAACAATTGTGTGTTAGATGAAAAATTTGATTGACGTCGTGTTTGATGGGTGTTTGACAAACATGTTTGATCATGTACGACTGTGTTTGTCAAATAAGATCAAATACTACTCCAGGCATGGAGAAAGAGTAATTAATGGAGGCCACATGCTGGCCGAATAATAAAAGTGAAACGATATGACCTTGAAAATACTGTTGTCCTCTCCATCTCTTTTAAAATAGGGGTTTTAAATAATAATTCTCTTTCTTAAATAGGGTGGCCATGTTTTTTGTACTTCCGGACATTCCTAAATAAATAAAAATGTAGAGCAACGGAGTCTAACTACTTTATAAAAAAATGCAAAATATCAAGCTACTTGCTAATATGGAATTTGTCTATTTATTTCAATATCTACTGAACAGTAAATTTTTGAAAAGTACGGAAATCGAGTTTCGATAAATTACAGTTCAGTAGGTATTAAAACGTAATTTTGATAATTTTTGTATGATTTAATTTTATTTTGGTTACAAATTATAAAGCGGGTTAAGATTCATTACAGATATATACCTAAAACTAAAATTGTTTCAATATTCAAACACGAAAATAGTCCACTGTAACTGCCGCAGAAAGATATGGTCACCCTACTCATCTGGCGCTTATACCAAGAATTATAGAAAACATAATATTAAACTGAATAGCAACAAATTTTAATGCATAATTTAGGTTTATTACGATCATTAGTGGTCGTATCAAAGTTAAAGTCGTCGTTATACACATAATAATACATAAAATGGTTCAAATTTAAATCTAGGAATCAAACGACATACATTTACGAGTGAAAAGAGAGCCCACATTCTGGGCACCATACACTTTTACAATCTTGCACTATGCAAACATGCACCATTCTTGAATAAATATTGTACAGTTAATCTTAGATTTTAAAATGAAAAAAAATACAATAAAAACATCTCCCGCCACAAATATCTCTGTGATACATTAGCCGGGGTTGTCATCATCTACCTATATAAAACTCCTTGACAACAATTTGTTTAATTAAATTAAGTAATAGGTAATTGAATATTAAACTATAGTCAAATTGCAAATATATTGTACAACATAATTCTTTATTTTAATACTAAATATTAGTTTTAAGGACATTTTTATCTTGTGATGGGTAACATTCGTTGGACACTTCGAAGAAGACGAAGACACCAACTGTCTGCTGCACTCCATAGTTCTATCACTATGACTCCAGGGGGCTTAGACAAATGACACACGCTTCTCTTTCCACACACGCTAACGCGAAAAAATGTATGCAGGTTGACAAAACGTCACGCGACTTGCTGCATATCTAAACAAAAACCAACAGTAGCGTGTGCGGAAAAATAAGTGTGTGGCATTTGTCTAAGCCCCCTGGTCAATAAAATCCAAAAAAAAACAAATACATACTAATTTATAGGTAGGTACCTATGTTTTTCTCGCTTGCACATTTAGTGTTGCCAGAAAAAACTCATTACCTGTTATTAAGGGTAATTTTGTCATGTTTGGGTCAAATGTTAGACGTCAATGATTTCAGCGTGCCGTAGGCAGCCCGATAGAGTGATTGATATACTTAATACTTGTGTACATAACCAATATGAATTAATTGCGTAATGGGTCAAATACCACTCACTGTACTACGATTCTTATTTTTCCAACTTAAGTGTAAAATGTGCAGCAACATTTTCAGAAATATCATAAAAGGACTACGTATAGTACATAAAGTGGACAGTGATTTACACTACTTCGACTACCAACCAGAACCAGTTCTGAAGAAAGGCTGGCAGCCAAAGTCGTTCTGTAGGCTTTCGCAAAATATCTCTTCATTTTGTAACTTAGACTTTAATACAACACTTTTATAAAAATCATTATTTTTTTTCAAATGACATTATTTTCAAGGTTTGTTTGTTTTATAAATTTCATAATTAATAATAACACTAATTTTTCTTTCTGAATTGAAATTGCACCTAAAAGGAAAAACAGGTTTATTATAGCTTGACCACAACCGCTGTGCCGCTCCTTAGGTATGCGCGGGGAGGCGGGGTGCGGGCAGGAAAGATCACAGACACACAAGAGTCTGTCGTCGTGTCGGATAGATCTGAAGATACCGAAGTACAATATTTTGGCTCTGTATAGGTACATACTTATTATATCCAATTTTTATTATGGTACAATACGATTTTTAGGTAAGCACAAATAAAAAAAACCAATATAAGTCAAATTAATGTGTAATTATCGGAAAAATAAATAGTTTCGAGAGTTAAAATAGAATCAGTTCGAAAAACAAAAAAACATAAGCTTCTAGTTAATGAATACAGTGACTATTCTGACATAGATTCACTTTTATCTTCATCTTCCATTTCGCTACCGGAACTTGAATCATTGTCATCCTGCAAATTTATTATTATGGGGTCAATAATATTGTCGAAACGGTTGTCGCGATCCCAGTAATTGTTTTCATTTTTTTGGACATGGTCATCACACCTCTGCCATTTTTCTGCCGTGAACTCCGAAAATAATAAATTCAGTGCGTTTATCTTTTCATCTAGAGAAGAATGAATATGGTTTTGCGCTATATTGTTTTTATCATCAGCCCATACCAATTCGATGGGGTTCAGATCTGGATGGTATGGAGGTAAACGCAGGACTGTGTGCCCATGAGCTTTTAAGAGGTCATCGATTCTGTAAACAGGCTCTTTTTGAGTGGCATTTATAAGAATCTGCAGTTGATTTTTTTTCATTTTTTCCGGAATTTCTACATTGTGACGCCGCAGCCAGTTCTGCATTTCACTTTTGAGGTTTGTCATGGTCGGTCTCTTATCAACTTGAACGCTGTGGTAAGACGCGTTGTCGATCACAATTACAGAATTCGGCAGCAGTTTATCTTTCAATTTTTCATTCACTCACTTATAAAAAGTAGGCCCGTTCATGTCTCCATGGTAGTCGCCAGTCTTAGCATCGGATTTAAATATAGTCAATGCACCTTCGACCAAGCCATTTCGACTTCCAGCGTGAACGATTACCAAGCGTCGTCCTTTCACGATGTCAGTGTGAATTCCAAGTTCCGACGATGATTGCCAACATTTGCTAACATTGTGACTGGCGTTAATATATGTCTCATCTAGGAAATATATGTTGCGGTTTTCACTTCTATATTTTTTTATTTCTGTCAAATATTTCCTCCGCCACTCTGTAATATTAGGCTGCTCTATAAGAAGATGTCTTTTCGATCTACATTTTTTGAACCGGTAACCCATTGTGTGTAAAAGTTTTCTCAAATATTCTCGTCCACAATTCAAAACACCATCTTGTCTCAAACTTGACAGTAACTTACGAATACTTGGCACTGTTTTTTCGATCTCATAAAACTGATGAATCTTTCTCCTGATCACTCCCAAGTCAAAATCATCAATTACATATTTTTTCTTTATAACTTTCGGTTTTTTGGGCGAATTAAATTTCGGTTGGCCCTCATTTTCAATTGATGAATTTCCTACAGATATTACATTTCTTACGGTTCTTTGGCAGTACCCAGTAGCTTCGGCCACAAGTTTGGCGATTTTTGCGTCACTTTCATGTTCGAAACTATCTTTGTCTGCTTTTCTTTTCCTAAAATATTCGGCCACTTTGAAAATGACAGCTTTAACATCTCGAGATAAAGCACGACCCATCTTTGGATATTCTATCTCATGTGCGTCTGACATAGACAGCCCGCAACAGATAACACTACACGCCGCCACGAGCGATGACGGCGGAATGACAGAGCGCAGTGGCTGCTCTGCCCCCCCGTCTCGCCGCTCGCATACCTAAGGAGCGGCACAACGGTTGTGGTCAAGCTATAACAGTGATTGCCAATATTTGGCACACTTAAGCTCAGTTTTTGAAGTGCATGTGTTTACTGTTTAATCGTAGATGAAAGGTCCCGTAATCAGTTCATTCTTGTATAAGCTCAAGAAATTCCAGTGAGTGAGACCTCCTAATTTCCCATTACAGGTACAAGAACAGAGAAAAAAATGACGAATAATCCTCAATATTATATAGGTATAGTTTTCAGTAAAAAATCTTAGTAGGTAAGTCATAAGCTGCACTAAAGCTTTTTAAATCGTAATATATCCTTTAATAATACAATAATTGCATTTATGGAAGGAAAAAAATTTGCAGTTCAGACTCAGGAATCGAACCCGAAACTTCCGCATCCGTAATATATCCTTCTTGAATGAAATCAATTAAAAATATATTTATTCAAATCGAAATTCATGCTGACGCTTATTATAGACTAGGATTTAGAAATAAAACGTTAGAGACTAGGATTGGGGACAATTGAACCTGAAAAGTAGGCATCACTACAATGTTTTACTTTGAGGTTATAATTGCAATATTATCATAATAATTCAATCAGAGGATCAATTCAAAGCATAATACTCGATGTATTCTGTAGCAATATAATATTTTTAACTCATCGCAATGTAAAATAAGCACTAGGTTAAAATACTTACGAATGAAATGTGATTCCTTTGGTTTTCCTTTTACTGCGGCTCTTACAGCTAAGATGCTGAAGCCACCCATTTTCCTCACACTTAAATACACTATTTCTAACGAGTCCTTTACCTCAGTACACAAACAATTAGGAAAATATACAAATATTCGAATAAACATAACTCGCGTTAACTTGTTTGGCACAATTTCATGGTTCGCCACAGTAGGCCAAACAGAAAAAACCAGCCACGATGATAACGACAGAAAAAAGTTTTTACCCTTTTCTTTTTCATTGGAAACGTAATTAACTATCCTTGTCTATCTTCTTGATGACGTCACATCGTTCATATCTAGTAGTTTTAATCTGAGATCTCAAGCAACAAACCAACAAACATTGTAATCGTTTACAGGGTGCTTCTTGACAAACACGTTTGAATGTTTTTGTTTGATGAAAACGTGAAGTTTGATAAATAAATTTGATCGTTTAAAGGGCTTTACTTTGGACACAAACATAAAAAACCGTAACTTTACGGTTATATCAAGTAATATTCATTGCAAGTAAAATATTGAAAACTTCATCATCAGCCTATCGCAGTCCACTGCTGGACATAGGCCTCTCCAATTGCACGCCACTTTGTTCTATCTTCGGCTTCTCGCATCCAGCTCCTGCCAGCCGTTTTGCGTAAATCATCACTCCACCTGGCCTGAGGGCGTCCTACACTATGTTTGCCAAGCCGCGTATGTATTGAAAACTTGCAATCTTTTAATCAATAAAGTTTTAAAAGTTTCATAAATCAAATCAAAGATTATTTTTTGCTTAAAACGTATCGTTGTCAGTCTACAAAAAAAAATGTTGTCCAAATGGCCAAGATGCACAGGATAATTTTTGGGGTTTGTTATTTCGGATGGCACTTTGTACCTACCTTTTACGATCTAGGGATTCTATGACTCTTCTCGTCAAGTTCAAAATCCAAGGGGGGGGGGGCAAACAGGGGCAATTGCCCTCTCCACTCCCATGAATTTACAAGTATTCGGCATATATTGGGTCCGTGTTGTTAGGCATTTGCCCCTCCCTTCTTGACTATAAGTCAAGTAAGGTAAGTAGGTAGGTAAGCCAATCTTAACACACCCCCGTCGATGCCTCACTGCCCCTCCCCCACGCCAAAGGAAATGATCCTGGTCATCCTGGATCTGCGGCGCCAGGTTTCACTATATTATAGCGTGTTTTATTAAGGTGCGTCCAAAGGGACTCTAAGAATAACGTTCACTGGATTGCTTTTGAAAATCTCTTTCCAATATTATAATGCTCTAATAATTTCACTTTCAGTATAAAGTTTATGCAGGCGTTTTAATTATGTATTGTGTGTATGTGTGGATGTTTAATTGCGCAAAAGTGGCTATATAAACTGTGGTATCAGAACAAACCTTCGGTTTCGATTTCGGCCTAGTTTCAATTAGTTTTTGGTTTCAGTCGATTCAGATTCAAATTCATTTATTTGTTTAACACAGGTACAGAACCGTACTGTTATCGAGGAAAAGTCATTTTGATGCGTCTGCAACTACCATATAAATATCATGTTGTTTACCTGTAAGTGATTGTTACTCTTTGTTGTATTTCACCTTTGTTTTTAATGTATTGTTAGTGTAAACAATTGTTGGTAAACCTAATAAATTAAAAAAATAGCCCATGTGGCATAGTTTTGGGATACTCTTTATATAGCAAACCCCTCACTCATACTCCGATAGAACACGACCGAAGAGAGATTGGGCGCTGGACCAACGGACGGCTTAACCTTTCTCCGAGGCATGGAAGGATGTAACATTTTTCAACGGTCACCCATCTATGGACAGAGAGTAGTAACATTGCCTAATCTCGCATATCACTTTGGTTGCTACCGAATCAGGGATTAATAAAAACTCAATAAATTGAAGTTGGTGCCAATTGGTTGGTGAAATAAAACTTAGACTACTATGTCATGGCACCAACTTCAAAATGTTCAATTTGTTTTTGTTATTTTATGTATACTATTTTTTTCTTTTTAGTTGCCTTCTATTTATTTTGGAAGTCGTTAATACATTTTTGTAATTATTTTTTTTACGTTTTTCAGTGGGTTGGTTTGTAAGTCACTTAGGTTATAATAGGCTTAAGTCAACTGCTCAAATCCTTTCACAAAATATTGCTTGCCCCGATGCAGGGCCGTTAATTTTTGAGGAGTTCAATAGTCACATTGTGTAATAGTAGTATGACGAAAATAAAGTGTTACTTAATACCATATTAAAGTAAATGATCGCAAACTGTAAAATATTGATTAAGTCCACTCGTCATTTGTGGTCTTCATCATTAGTTCCACTTCACGACCTTGTGCTACGATGAACGAGCGAACGAGTTGGTGCTTTTTAAAAGTAAATGCAGGAAACACTATGAAATAAACCTAAATATACAGGTGTGCCTTATATCTGAAGAGTTCCCTCGGTATCTCCAGGATCCCATCATCAGATCGTAATCTGATGACAATGGGACCAACTTGGAAATATACCCTTTCAAACATAAAAATAATTTTTCAAATCGGTTCAGCCGTCTTTAAGTAATCGGTAAACAAACATACAAAAAAATACAGTCGAATTGAGAAATGCGAAAGTAGCCAAGTTTCCTGGAGCGCAATTAGATCCACAGCTTTACAAAGTTCTCGTACGTCTTGAAGCGAGCGTTTAATATTTTTACAGTTATACGTATTACGCTATTCTCATAGATGTGGAGTTATTCTGATCCATTTTTATTTAAGTAGCCACCGCCACCAATGACCGGATTGGACACTAACATAGGCCTAAAATGCACAAAACGTCTAAATATTATTCCCTTTGGCCATAGATTATTAACCAAAAACGTAGGTAACGTAGACTCAGGAACATAAAACTTGAAAGCCAAATAGTCTCTAAGCTTTTTAATGTCAATTATTTCCAAAAGTACACATAATTTTGTCCTCTGTAGAATATAATTACATTTAACAGACTCCACGGTATCTCTAAGTATATTCGTAATAAATAAAGGGATATTTCTAAAGGCCGGTCTAAACTTCTCCATCGTTTCCGCTGTCCCTAATTTTCCCTCAAAACGTTGTTTAATCTTTCTTTTAATAGTCACTATAGTCCACTCGCCATTTTTATTGCACTTTTCAATTTAATTTGTATGATATGAGACCGTATTTGGCATCTCACTCTGATTCGTAGGCCCAGCGCTGCATTTAGCCTCGTCTCTCTCGCTCACACCCTTTTGCGTCACACTCGAAAACAATGACACGGAACAACCACCAGCTGATCGTCTCACTTGTTTATCTACCGCCATTTTGGAAGAAATATTTTCAACGGAAAATATGTTATTGTTATCACTGATAATGTCACTCATAGGAGGCGAAGATTGTTTTGATTGGAAGTATCCATATCTCCGTCAAGGGAGCCTTCCACAATATGCGAAATACCCATGGGTCCACTATCTCGATAACCCCCTCTCCGTATATTAATATTTTCTGACGGCATTAACAAGGATGCCTATTTTTCTTCGTAAAAACTGTTTTTAAACTCATCAAAGTGCATATTCGTAATATACGTTGCTTTTATTTAATTTATTTTATACCGCATTAATGTCAAATCTAAGAAGTTTAATGATCCAAATTGTCAAAAGTAACCGGAAGTAGTTTCTCTAAGCTTCGTGCCACAAAAACGGGAATTTGATCTGGATCCGTGGATTTCATAAGTCCAACGATGTCTTCTAGGTCTCGCTGCTCCATCCCTTTGTTTTTACGTTTAATCTTCGGCTTGTCTGTTGGTAGTGACTCAAACAACAGATTATTTGACTGAGTTATTTCCTCCGGACTAAAAGCCGTCGAACATATTCTTAATAAACTACACTCATCAATCACCGATAACTTATTTTGAATAACTTAGCAATTCGTCAATGACTATGTTACACGAAACGCACTTTATTATGGTGGACGTCATTTTCCATAGTGTGACGCACCGTCTCCGCACTAATGCGCACGCGCCCTAAGCTATAGGATTTTTGTAAAATTAAAAAAAAGCAATAAAATTTAAAGGCAAAAGTATTTTGGTATTTTGAATGTATTGTTAGTAATCAAACCTCTTTGGTTGTATTGAATGTGACTGGTTGGTTTTACATGCTGTCATTCTGAAGATGCAAAAAATAAAAAAAGTGCTATGCGTTTCAAATGAGTTGTTAACTGTCATGATGATATGTATTTTGTTTCGCAATACGACTCAGCAACTTCATTGTGTAACGTAAGGTCAGCAATAAAAACATTCGTAAAAAGGTGTCATTAATATTACACAGAAGTACCTACCTACTCTAATGAACTATATTTAAGCACTGTATTATACTATATAATATGTTTTAAGTAAAAAAATATGACTGAAAGGCCACTAAAGTGTAGAATATTCTTATATTTTGCCTATTTACTTATTTCTGTTTCGTGTTTATTGAATAATAAAGAATATTAATAATAATATAATAAAGAAAAATGTTAGGTAGGTACCTACAAAGTTCAAATAAATATTACGTCCGTTCCATTACCCTAATACACATACGTACTTTACCCGACTTGGGAGTTTTTGTTGCTAGCGGTACAATTTTGACAAGTACAGAGTGAAGTTGACGCGCTCGCGATTATCTTCTTATTCGAAACGCCGCGCCGTTTTTAAATTATTTTTCTTCCAACAAGCCAAATGCACAGAGTACATATTATGTAATCACTTCGTTTTAGAACGTATGTGACGTAGAAATTCAGTACATTAAAAAGTTTTAATACAAAAATTTTAAATGCGACATACGCCGCGAATAAAATTTATGCGGTTTACGAACCTAATGCGGTATCAATACGAGTAGCACAAATGTGGTTCAAGCGTTTTAAGTCTGGAAATTTTAGTGTGAAGGATGAGGACCGCTCTGGACTCACTGTCACGGATAAAATCAGTGCCATCTTTGAAGAAGTGGAGCAAGATCGACATAGTAGTAGTTACAATATTGCTGAAGAACTGGATGTTGATCACAAAACAGTTTTACGTCATTTACAAGTCTGGGTACAAGAAAAAACTTGATACTTGGGTACCACTTGATCTCACTGAGAGAAACTTATTGCAACATGTTTCCATTTGCGATTCTTTGTTGAAACTTTTGTTACGGGCTTAGAGTACATTAGCTTGCTTATGTATACTCTAAGATGATGATGATGTGATGAAAAATGGGTCACTTGTGTTATGAATGTCCGAAAAAGATCGTGGTCGAAGCATAGACAAGCTCTACAGACCGTGGCAAAGCCCGGCCTGACTCGGAACAAAGTGATGCTGCGAGTATGGTGGGATCTGAAAGGAATCGTCCACTATGAGCTTTTGCCGCCGGGTAAAACTATCGATTCTTTAACTACTATCAACAACTGATGAGGTTAAGCCATTGAGAAAAATCGGCCGGAGTTGGTGAACAGGAAGGTCGTGGTGTTCCATCATTTAGGAAGCTTATAGATATCCTCAAAAGAACACTGAAAAAGAAAAGCAAACTACCTGTCACATTTTTTAGATCAAAAATCTCAACATTTTGACAACATTAGGATCATGGCACTACCCACAAGATGGCAACAAGTCATCGATCAACACGGCATATACCTCCAATAAAATAAAATAAAATAAAATATTATACCTAAAAAATTGTTTTTCTTTGTGTGAAATTACGAAAATATTTTTGCCCCGACCTTATATATCGGTATTTCCATATCGATACCAAATTTATATCGGTCTTACAGTCCCTGTAAGTAAGTTGTTTATCCATGTTCTTAAAGAGCTTTGTACGCGATTATTTAATAGTGTCGGGTAATGTGGGGTACAGTACGATCTACGTATCTTGACCGGACTGAAGTTATGTTTTTATTACCTACTATACTTATTCTTACTCTATGGTTTTTATCACTTTCTCGCATGTCTCTAATCCTCTTGGTTTAGTTACCGCCCCCGCCTCCCGCTTCCTGTCACCATTTACTTCCAAAAAATGCATCTGCGCAACCACTTGTCGCTTACTTCAGTCCGGCCTAGTTACGTTGATCCTACTGTATAATTTTACTGTTGAGTTGTAAAAATGGCGCAAACTAACAAGTCGCTATTTTTACAGCTCCGCGTTTAACGTGTAAAACATTGTAAATTTAACGGGACTCAAACGAGACTTTGTAATTTATTTATGAAAACTAGAACTAAATAAACTTGAAACTGGCGTATACACAGAATGTGCACAGAGTAAGTAATCACTTCGTTTTAGAATGTGCGTGCCATAGGCTTAGGTGGTTAAATGATCTAAGGCCATAGGGCATATCCCTGCGTAGGTACACGAAAAAAATATCGATACTTTGCGGTATCGAGTACTTTACCTTGCGATACCGATACTTTTGTACTCGTTACTTTGCCATCAATACTTTTACTTAATGAGTACTTTTTGGCTGGTATCGTATCGATAAATATTTGAAATTAGCTACTTAAAACTTACTTTTACTGGGTGTAGTTCAATTATGTCTTAGGGCTGGGTAAAGTACAGTTTTTGACGTGACAACGTCTTATAATTCGATGGAGCCGGCTGAACGCACGAAAAAAATGAGGCGTTACCTCGCTCTGAGGCGTTCCACTGTAAAAATAAATAATTAAAAATTGACATAATTGTATATACTTATGCGTACAAATAAATGTAACTTAATCAGTTCAATTGTGATTTCCATTTACCTCCTTCTCTATATCCATACAAAATATCTATCAAACAAATAAAATTAAAATTTTCTTTTGAAAAATGAAACCATTCCATCAGTATTTTCTCATGACGTTGTCACGTTCAACTATCGTCAGTAAACCAACTTTACAGACAACCCATTATTTTCTAAATTAACCTTCGGCGATATTTTCATTCTACATTATATCAATGGCAGCCTCTGTGGCGCGGTGATAGTGTGTCCGACTGCTACGCAAGAGGTCTTTGGTTCGAATCCCACACGAGACACCACTTTGTGTGGTCGACAATTTGTTGTTTCGAGTCCGGGTATACTATGTGTCCGTGAATTGAATGTTTGTAAAGTCCCCTGCGACACATGGCTTGTTCCCTAACGCGGGACCCGTCTTTAAAAAAAAAAGGATATTTATTTCTGGGTAAAACATTAATGAAACAGTAATGGAATTAGTAGGACAAACTACTAAACCTACAATCCGTTAATAACTTAACTTCCTTAGTGAACGAAATACGAGATATCGTTAAATTTTTCAAAAGTAGTGTAATGCTCAGCTGTATACATTGTCGACGAAAAATTGTCAAATGAAGACTATAGTAACGTTTTGATGTTACTGTTGCGAGTTAAACAAATTAGTTTCAGTTGTCCGCAATATGACACGGTTTATTAAAGTTTTGATTTGTGAATTTAACACCTTTTTTTTTTAATTGTGATATATTTACTTTTTGTTTTCTTATTAATTTATTAAACTGAAGCTAAACTGACGTCATTGACTGACATTAACGTCATGACGTGTAATTCTGTACGCATTAGATCCTTAGAAAAGCACTCGATTATTTGAAGTATCGATACTTTTACATAATGCGTATATATATGCATATACTATACGTAATTACTCGTGAAGTAATGAGCTGTACCGTATAGTATACTACACTACACGTACACACACACAAGTACTTTTCTTAGGGCCTAATGCATATATAGTCTTAAGAAAAGTACTCGATACCTTGAGATATCGATACTTTTAGTTCGATACCTTATCAAGTACGATATTTTTTTTTAATACTACTTATAAGTACAGTATCGAAGCGAAAGTATCGCTACTCTACTCATGAGTAGTAGAGGGAAAAGGAAAAAAAAAGTCAAAGTTTTTGACTTTGGACATAAGTTTGACATGTGTTTGACTTTTTATTCCTATTGTCAAAGTCAAAGCCTCGTAGCAAAACTGTCAGAAATGTGTGATTTGTTAGATTTATTGCGATTTTAACTTTTTTGTAAAATAAATTTTCTTTTGGAAGTAGTTTACGATATTTTACGTGTCCTAGTTTATTGTAATATTGTAAAGATTTAAAGGAAGTATTTTTATCATGAAAAGAAATACAGAAGATTCGCCAATACATTGAATTAAATATTTTACTACCTGAGAAATGAAAAATGAATAACAGTTCTGATTCTATTTATTGGTCTGAGCTACATTGCTCGAAAGATGCTCTCACGGATACCTATGGTTGGTTTATGCAGTTCCTGTTGGCTGTGTTAGCTTTCACATGCCTAATAGGTAAGATGTTGTGAAATATTCGCAAGCCGGAGTTCAAGGGTAGATGATTGTGGTTTATAGGTATTGCGCAGTTTTCTACCATGTCTTACTTAATTAGAAATTATGCAAGCGTTGCAATGCCTATCCTTTCTTATGTTGACGTACTTTTATGTGCCTAAATGTTGTTAAACATTATTAAATTGTTGTTTATACTGTGCTCTGAACTTTTTGAAGTTTGAATGTTATAGTGGTTTCAGTGGACACCTTGACATAGAAACTATTGGTTTAATTCCTGTTAGTTTGTGAGCCCCAGATGCCTTGATATATTACTATAAAAAAATATATAAAAAGTCTATATTTTTATATATTTTATTATTTATTTTAAAAGAGTATCTTGCCTGTACTGTTTCTATAAATTCATGTGTCATTCATCATTATGTCTAATACCTTTAAACAAGCAATTCTTGTATATATTAATTTTAATCTTGGCAATGGCTCCAACAATTTTCATTTTCATTAAATTTAGTATTTAGGGATTTTCGGGAGCGATAATTCGATCTAACTAGGTTTCAGTTTTAGAAAATGTTGTTTAAAAAGAAAAAACCGATGGGAGCTCAGTACTATAAAGTTTGTTGGCATATTTTTAACTTAGAGAGATAGAGTCATCCAGGTACTATAAAATTTGTTGGCATATTTTTAACTTATCTGTTCTCCAACCTTCAATGACATAATAGAAATTGGTTGGTGGAGTTATTGCCAATATTTTGCAATAAAAGTGTAGTCATGGCACCTATTTTTATATATTCTTAAAGTCTTTAAGTATAATTTGGTTAAACATCTTGATAGAAAGAAAGTAAAAAAAGTATATTTTCAACTAAACATAGGAACAAAAAGTTAAAAACACATTGTACAAACAAAAAAAAAGTAAATATAAATGCTTATAATAGTTGAACACAGAACCTAGTTTAGCTTATGCCAGGCCTGACGCTGGTTTTCAACTAAGGGATACAGTCTTATAATTTTTTTAAATGACTGTGTCACTTTAAAGTGAATTGCCATTATAGGCATACTTTTGTAAATATAAATAAACTAACTATAGCTTATGTTCTGTGCTGGTCTGATGACTATATAACATCCATTCAGTTGGTTTAGTTTTAAAAAATAACTAATATCAATCCATTCTAACAAACTTCCAGTATTAGTAGTAGCTTTCGCTTGGTGCTCCGCCCCTGTGGATCAGTTGTTGCCATAATAACTATCCATTGTCCTTTCCCGGCACTCAAAATATAAAATTATAGCTAAAACAATTCAGCAGTTTATGTGTGAAAACGTAGACATAGTTACTACTATTTTTCAGACTGAATGTGGAAAAAATGTTTCAGGTAAAAGATTTTGTGAGCCCCGTTATGCAAGAAGACCATGGCTCATTTGGTTTTACGACACGTCAAAACAAGGTCTAGGAGCTCTGATCATTCACGCAGCCAATGTTTGGCTCTCACCACATCTTACAGGGAACCCGTGTACTTGGTAAGTTTTACTGTTAGTTTTATTTTGAACTAGTAGTTTCCCATGATGCTGCCATATGGGGATTTGTGAAAATGTAGCTTATGTGCTGTATTGTATCTGAGGTTGGGATGTTTTTGAAAAATATGTAAAAATTCCTGAATCCATCAGGCAAGTCTTACATGCAAGTATGTTGTACATTCGCGTACAAATTGCTTGCATTGGAAATATGTTGTCGTCAAACTATGTTATACACGTTCAGGTTTGTTTAAGTTGTATGCAATTTGCAACTTGCAAACAAGTAACTTGGCTAATGGAGTACTTTAAAACCCACCAAAGTTGCTTTCCATGTATGTCTATATTATGTAAGGTGACTTTCCATTATTCTATTTACAATGTACAGTCACAAGCACTCAGTGTATAGAACGCAAAATTAAATTAACACTATGCTAACACTTTTTACATAAATAGTGTTTCTAGAAGTATTCAAAAACAATTTGAGTGGCTCATTGTGCCATTACTACTATAAAATATGTGCATGTGCATTTTTATACATATCTATATTAATATTATAAGCTGAAGAGTTTGTTTGTTTGAACGCGGTAATCTCAGGAACTACTGGTCCGAATTGAAAAATTATTTCACTGTTGTATAGCCCATTTATCGAGGAAGGCTATAGGCTATATAACATCACGCTACGACCAATAGGAGCGGAGCAGCAATGAGAAATGTTGCAAAAACGGGAGAAATTTACGCTTGGGCGGGACAGCTAGTTAGATATATTTCGGGACTTAATCGCGTGAATTATTTATAGGTACGAACTTTTTATTTACCCGACGTTTCAGGAAAAAATATTTAGGAACGCTTTTTAGGGTTCTGTAGTAAACAAGGCACACTTATAGTTTCAGTTTGTCCGTCTGTGAGTCCGTCTGTTTGTCCCCGGGTTAACTCGGAGACCCTTATTACAAGAAAGCTGTGATTTTGCATGGATTTACAATACGTATTAGTTACGCCAACAAAGTGGTAAAATAAACTAAAAAAAAAATTACGTACTTCTCCTACACGTAAAGTGGGGATGTGATTTTTTTTCTTACCTACTCCATCGTTGGATAGATCTTTTAAAAATACTAAGGGGTTGTGATGTGAAGATCATTTTTTGATTCGGAGATCCGTTTGTGAAATATTACGTTTTAAGTGCTATTTTTCTTAGAGTCAAGTGCCCCCTAAATCGTCTTACGCAATAATTGAATGGTGGCTTAGGTTAATGAAAACGTCTGGTCTCAATAATCTAGCTATTGATGGATTTGGCTACAGAGGTATATATTTGACATAAGCTCCATACAAAATATGTCAAAATTCTACCTCTAGTAGCCATATCCATCGATAGGTAGATTATTGAGACCGGCCGTTAGCGACAGACAGAGGTAGGTCAAGATTGGAATCCCAAAATTATTTTTAAACCTTACCTAAACCTTGTTAAAATATATTGTTTTATTGCTTGCATTTATTACCGTGACGTTTTTATAATTGTAGCAACTTACTTGATCATAGTCAAACGTTGGCAATAAACAAGGTTACCTTAAAATATTCACGCTATTAAGACCCATATTATATATATAACTAGCTGTACCGCGCAACTTCGTATGCGTACATTTTCCCCGTTTTTGCAACATTTTTCATTACTACTCCGCTCCTATTAGTTATAGGCTATATTAGGCTATCCAACAGTGAAAGATTTTTTTAACCAGTAGTTCCTGAGATTGCCGCGTTCAAACAAACAAAGCTTCAGCTTTATAATATTAGTATAGATTTTATAACTTACTTGATGAATCAACCTAATAGTGATAAAATGTGACACATTCTGGATTGAAGTTATAAATGGAAAAACACCAACCTCATGTATGATGATAATAAACAGTTATGAGGTCATTAACCTACTTTAAAGTAACTTAATTATGAAATCTTTAAATGAACTGACTTAAAAGATATATTTTTTTATGCAAGGTTTTTCTGGGGCGATAAATCGATCTAGCTAGGATTCATTTTTAGAAAACGTCATCGTTAAAAAAAACTTGCGAGTTGTCAAGGGACACACCCGGATGGAACGAAGTTCCTTTCGATTAATTAGTGATTTTTTTTTAAGTTATTTTTTTTCCTTTTTTTTATTATTAACAAATATAATCTAATATAAACTTACTCATATAGAAATAATTATTAAAAGAGAGAGAGAGAGAGAGACAGACAGAGAAACATGCGCACGCCGCACTTACCATAGCTTACTATAGCAAAAAGTGTCGTTACAACTTTTCGTATGATTTTTTTCTTTCTATCTAGCCCCCTTTCACAACGCGCGATAAGGAACTTCGTTCAAAAAAAAAACATTCAGGTACTAACTAAAGCCAGTTATGTCTGAGGCTTCGTGCGCAACCGATGTTAGTTACGGCGCGCGGCGGCCAATTTCATCACTCTCATCAGAGACTAGCGGCGGTAACCTTAATGGCTAAGGAATCGGTCTCGCAATCGTGAGGTTGTGGGTTCGAATGCTACCCATTATACTACCGATGTGAACCCACTCCTAACACTAGCCATTGAGCTTAGCTGGAGAGGTAACAGGATTGGTAGTAATGTGGGACCACAATCCCACATTATAATATCTTGGGACAACTCACACAATGTCATCTGATCACAAACTAAGCAGAGCTTATGCTATGGCAACCAGACAACTGATATACATACTTATCGATATATTTCTAAATACATACTTAATATACACCCAGAATAAAACATTGTGCTCATCACACAAAGTTTTATCCTGGGTGCGGATCGAACCCAATTCAAGTATGTGCGCAGACACAAGTGCACTATCTATTCTCTCACTCTCATATCTCGATGGGACAGAAATCCGGCACGACTAGAGTCCCGGAGAGAGATTGGGCGCAGGACCGACATATTTGCTGTTGTATGGCGCGACTAGTAAAATGGAGATCAGGCTGTACCTACTTCTACAATATCTCTTCTCTCTATCTTTTGATGACAACAATGCTACCTATTTATTGAAGTTAAAATATTAGGTTTAAAACTGTAATAAAGTACACGAACACACCGACATTTTTTTGTAAAAATCAAAGCAGTTTCAAATTTTAAACTCCTTAATTAGTTAATCATAGTAAGTTTTTTTTATAAATATTTCAAGTATTTACACAGCTACTTAACAATATATAATACTTACTAGAGTTTTACATAGGGTACAGGTCTCATATCTGAGATAGGATACGGGCAGTCATATTCCAGCACAGTAACAAGTAAGTACTTAAGAAATAATGACGACCTGCTGCTTCCTTTCCACATATAAGTAGTAGAAATAACGTTTAAATACATTAGTGTGTTACTACATAAATTAATTCAAATAAGCAATTAGTAAAGTATCTACTTTACAACGTAGATAAGACCTTATTATAATTTCCTATCTAGCAATTGGCGGCGCAACCAAGGCGATGTTTAAATATTAACCATGTCTACTTTATAATAATGGATTGATTCTCGTTTAATGGTCTCCACACATTAGGTATACAGACCATAAAGGGGGTCTAAATGGGCCATTTTTTACGGCAATTTGTGGCGGCAATGCTGTGGCCGGCAACATGGCAATACTCTCCAATATTGATTTGATGGTTGCCGGACCAATTTTGTTGTTGTTGCAGTCGCCCTCTATTTTATTATTGCCGGGTTGTGTAGCCCGTTTAAGGGACTGGATCATGCGCCATACAAGTGTAGACATATTGCGATTATTGGCCGAGCAATTAGTTGCCAATAGTGCCGCCACAAATTGCCGTAAAAACGTACTGGCGCGCCACGACACTAGTCTAGTGTGTTTCTAGCATTACACATGTTAAATTTACATGCGGTTTAACTGGAATATTCTATATAAAATAATAATAAATAAAAATTGTTTATTGCCATAAAACATTATAAAATACATTTACGACTACACGGTGGCCCCACAGTAAGCAAAGTTGTTTTATGGGCACTGTTTTACAATGTTTGCTCGAACGACATCATGAATAGACATGGAAATCGGATTAGAATATGGTCATTTTGAGGTATAAAACTGCCCTCGTCCTATTTCAATTGATGTACTTTTTTTACCTGACTACCAGAAAGAGAGCTTTTGTTTTTAGAGCGTATGTGTGTATGTATGTCTATTTGTTTGTCACTTTCTGCAGCCCAAATGGCTTGGCAGATTTCATAGTCTGAGGAGTTGTTGAATTGGGATTATGACTACAAGTAAAAATTAATTAAAATTCAATAATCAGGCAATATTATATCGTAACGAGATCTGAATAAATGTGTTTTGATACAATTTGACGTTTGTAAGAATATATATAATAATTTCACGATCTTGAGCTGTGAGGTCACTACTGTATTACATATAATTTTCTATAGAGCATGTCGTTTTGACATTTCATAAAAAGATACTGATTTGACTTGACAGTCCACATCCCCTGACATAGGCTAATTACTTTTTCAGTTAATTATATTTAAGCAGTCGAGTCTTATGTTTTTACTAGCTTTCGCCCGCGGCTCTTTCCGTTGTGGATTTTGGTTTTCCATACAATTTTTTACAAGGTTTGGAATTTTGTAAAATCCGTACGTCACAAACTATCTGCGTGCCAAATTTCAGCGCAATCCGTTCAGTGGTTTGAGCTGTGTGTTGATAGATCAGTCAGTCAATAACGGTTGCCTTTTATATATGTACTAGCTGACCCGCGCAACTTTGTCTGCGTAAATTGTCCCCGTTTTTGCAACATTTCTCATTGCTCCTCCACTCCTATTGGTCGTAGCGTGATGTTATATAGCCTATAGCCTTCCTCCATAAAGGGGCTATCCAACAGTGAAAGATTTTTTCAATTCGGATCTGTAGTTCTCAGGAACTACAGATCCGAATTGAAACTATACTACCGCGTTCTAACAAACAAACAAACTCTTCAGCTTTATAATATTCGTATAGATTGGCTGACTCGCGCAACTTCGTCTGCATTAATTTTCCCCGTTTCTGCAACATTTTTCATTCCTGCTCCGCTCCTATTGGTCGTAGCAGGTTATATAGCCCTACTCGATAAATGGGCTATCCAACAGTAAATTTATTTTTTCAATTCGGACTCGTGATTATAGCGTTCAAACAAACAAACAAACTTCAGCTTTAGAAATATAAAAATAGATACAGAGATAATATCTTGTTCATTTTGTTTCTATTGTCTCCAGGTACATAGTAAACTTTATGCTGGACTCGACGCTGGGCCTGCTGATAATATGGGCCGGCATCCGACTTGCTCAATACCATGCAAGGGCTTATGACATTCCACTTATAAATTTTGGAGAATATGGTAAATATGTTTAACTGTTAATACTCACTCATATATCTATGTCTGTTTTGACTGCCTCTGTGGCGCGGTGGTAGTGTATCCGACTGCTACACAAGAGGTCGTGGGTTCGATCCCCACCCAGGATAAAACTTTGTGTAATGAGCACGATGGTTTATTCTGTGTCTGGGTGTTATTTATCTATAATATGTATGTATTTAAAAATAAATAATAATAATAATAAATAATAATAATAAAAATGATTTATTCACTCAGATAGCGTTGTGGGAGTTGTCCCAAGATATTATTATTATAGATATTATGTATACTGTCTTTCTGTTCAACTTTAAATCTTAAGGGCGCTCTAGTCGATGATTCTACCACAAAAACGCGCATAAGTGATTACTCCTCACTACTAGGTCGTAAATCATAGCTTAAAATTATTATCAATTCGTTTTATCCTAAACTAAGTCTGTAGATAGCCATAATTGAAAATAAATTAATATTTTGAAAGTTATAAGCCTTAAAACATTTAAGTTACAATTTAAACAACAATTTTGGCCAAATACCAATGTTTGAAGGCTTATAATTTTCAAAATATTAATTTCCTTTCAATTATGGCTGCCTACAGACCTAGCTTATGATAAAACGAATTGGTATTAATTATAAGCTTTGACTTACGACCTTATACAGAGGAATAATTACTTATGCGCGTTTGTATGGTGGAATCATCGACTAGGACGCCCTTAAGAATCGATGATGAAATATAAACGATATAATGGTTAATCTTTTTATAAACGTCTACTTTAGTAGAACAGGTCTATTCCATGACACATTTTTTTAATGTTACCGAGGCAGGCAGTATAAACTATTTCTATCTCACTCACACCTTATTATATTGAAATTTGAAGTCTATGTTAAGTTTAAATTTTAGGGTTCTTATAACCTAGTAGCTGTGCCCTGCGGTGTTACCTGCGGTTTATTAGCCTTTGTGTTAATCCAGGGTGTCAGCTAACTCCATGCCAAATTTTATTAAAATCACTCCAGCCGTTTAGAAGTGATTCTTCACTTCTAAACGGCTGGAGTGATTTAAAGTTTGTGAGTGTGTATGTTTGTTACTTCTGTAACAAACATAGGTACACACTCACACACTCACAAACTTTCGCCTTTATAAATAGTGTGATTGACGTGAATCAGTGACAGTTCCAGAAGTAAGAGTCTATGGGGCTTCGGCGTCGATCACATTCGCCAACTCCGTTCAATGATATAAGACCGATGTTAGCGAATTCGAATCTCGACAGCGAATGAAATGAACGGCACTCAACAGAGATAATCAATACCTTTTTGACGTGACAACGTCTTATAATTCGATGGAGCCTGCTGAACGCACGAAAAAAATGAGGCGTTACCTCGCTCTGAGGCTACCATTGTAAAAATAAATAAATAAAAATTGACATAATTGTATTTATGCGTACAAATAAATGTAACTTGACCAATTCAATTGTGATTTCCATTTACCTCCTTCTTTATATCCATACAAAATATCTATCAAACAAATAAAATTAAAATTTCCTTTTGAAAAATGAAACTACTCCATCAGTATTTTCTTATGACGTTGTCACGTTCAACTATCGTCAGTAAACCGACTTTACAGACAACCGATTTTTTGTTGATAGGTAAGCCGCCAATGTTCTCAGCGTGGGTATGCCAGTGCATACTGTACGCTGCGCTGGCGACGTTCGCCAAGTCAGTCCTAGCGTTGGTGCTGCGGCTGCCTCCAGTAGTGGCCGTGCTGTCCAAGCTTCGACTGTCGCCTGTCTCGAACCCCAAACTCGAGCTCGCTGTTGTTATGCTCATCATACCTTTCTTTGTTAATGTGAGTACTCTTCTATCTACGTTACTGTTGTTAAATAGACTGGCAGCTCAGAGGTCGTGGGTTTGATTCCCATCCAAGATAAATCTTTCTGTGATGAGCACCATTGCTTAATTTGTATCTGGGTATAATTTATATATCTATACTAGGTAATATTATAAAGCTGAAGAATTTGTTTGTTTGTTTGAACACGATAATCTCAGGATCTACTTGACCGAATTGAAAAATTATTTTACTGTTGGATAGCCCATTTATCGAGGAAGGCTAAAGGCTATAAACATCACGGTATGACCAATAGGAGCGAAGTAGTGATGAAAAATGTTGCAAAAGTTGGGTCAACTAGTAATATGTATATAATGGTTATCGGTTGTCTGGTTGCCATAGTACGGGCTCTACCTATTTTAGGATCAGATGACCGTGTGTGAGTTGTCTCAATTACTATATACTAATAAATTTGAAATTAAAAAACAATGACTGTTTATGGTTAGTGTTTTGCTAATCTAATTTCAATAGTAATTGCCGTATCGTTTTTTAATTATGATTCATGTATGACCTACTTACCTATAATTTAAATATGTTGTGTATGACCTACTTCAAAAGTATAAATCTAAATTTACTGGCTCGTATCTTGAGCAAGTAGACAGTCAGTAAATCTTGCAATCGTTTTATGATCCTTCGTATACTTATAAATACTTCGTATACTTTATCAGTAAAGCCGTGAGTTTGTTTTATCTGAGTTGCTATATAAACATTATTTTGTGCTTGTAATCGTGCTATATTGACTGTACAAGACGCGATAAGGTCGCATGTCATGTATTTTTACAGATTTCAATAAATTATGTTAGGTATTCGATTTAATATTATTGGCATTGTGTTATTTTCACAAAAAATGTTTTGTAGTTTTTCCAGTCACTAAAACCAGTTCTCCGAAACTAAAAATCGCATTATTATCATTCTTTTTCATTAATTTTTATTTACATTAACTTAGGGAACAGTGCAAGTATTATTAAAATCAGTTAAATAGTAGTTTGTTGTTAGTTTAACTGTGTCAATTTGAGGACCTGGCTTACATTTATACGGCAATTTCAAAGATAAAACTCTCAAAAATAGTTGGTACAAGAAATATCTATACTAATATTATAAAGCTGAAGAGTTTGTTTGTTTGAACGCGGTAATCTTAGGAACTTCTGGTCCGAATTGAAAAGATATTTTACTGTTGGGTAGCCCATTTATCGAGGAAGGCTATAGGCTATATAACATCACGCTACGACCATTAGGAGTGGAGCAGAAATGAACAATGTTGCAAATACGGGGAAAATTGACGTAGACGAAGTTGCGCGGGACAGCTAATAATAATATAAATCTTTTTACCCGATGCGCAAGAAGGAGCGCTATACTATTCGAGTGTAAGTATGTATATTGTGCCAAAGAAATATAATAAAAGAGAAAAAATAAGTATATATTTCTTTGGCACGTTCAATCTAGAGCCTAAATGGCTTGATGGACTTTAGCTTGAGAGGTATCATCAAATTCGACTCAGTTGTGTGAGTACATAAAACTTAGAAAGAAATAAAATGGCGGATTGATTGATTGAAATAAAATGATGCAAATACTGGAATGTTTTTTTTTAATGAGTACGTATGATCAAGAACAATTTACTAATTTCAGACGATATACGCATTGCGAGATGTGTAATCTTATAATAATTATGTATTGTTTTCAGATATTAATATTTTGGGTGACGGACAACTTTCTTATGTATCATCCGAGAGGAGTCAGTTCCAAAATTAAAACTAGGGTAAGGCATTATTTATTTTAATTTGACTGCCTCTGTGGCGCGGTGGGAGTGTATCCGACTGCTACGCAAGAGGTCGTGGGTTCGATACCCACTCAGGATAAAACTTAGTGTGATGTGCACGATGATTTACTCTGTGTCTGGGTGTTATATAAATATGTTTATCAGTTGTCTGGTTTCTATAGTACAAGCTCTTCTTAGTTTGGGATCAGATAGCGTTGTGTGTGTTGTCCCAAGATATATTATTATTATTATAATATTAATTAAAATAACTAGCGGATAGAACAAGATTGTCTTTCATCATGAATTTATGAGTGACAACAATATTTCTTTTTAACGTCTTTTAAAAGCTATCAAGCAACTATCAATAAAACTATCAAGTCAAATAATTGTCTCCTAAGGGTATGGTAAACTTTTAGCCGTTCCAAATGAGTGGTCATTACCTAGTCGTTATGGTCGAGATGAAAACGTCACTGATGACATCATTATTTTCGCTCACGCCGCGCTCACAACGACCCGTCTGAATAGGAGGGCCGAAGAGCGTTGAATGTCACTATTGACGCTTTGATACTACTACAGCTCTTAGATGGCTACTACAGCTCTGAAATTTTTCGAAGCTAAAGATGGCAAAGATGGCTCGTTCTTATTCAGTTAAATCGTCTTCCAGAAGGTTGGAAACAAGCCTTCCCGCCAAGGTGACCTTGCTGATTTCCAACGGTGTAGACGGATGTTGTAAAGCAAATTACATACATACGGCTATTGGAAACCAGCAACGTCACCTTGGTGGGAAGGCTTGTATCCAACCGGCTGGAAGACGCTTAAGGGTAGATTACGCGAAACAGGGTTCGGCTCTCTCAAAAAGGGGTATGCCCACCAGCAGTATCGCTAGTATTTACGTTGTGCCACAAGTTGATGAAATGTATAATTCTTGTTTCTAATTATAACGTTATTATATAATGATATGGAGTCTCACATTTGCCGGAATATTGAGATGCAATTATTAGTCTTTCAGTTTATTTATTTCCTTTTTTTTCGAATGAAGTTATTTTTAACGGTGGTAACACTGTTACAAAAATAAAATCGTAATATCGATTAGGGTTATTATCGATTTTTATTAAATAATTAATTTAAATACTCTATTAATTGTTGCACCGTTTGAATGTAAAGAACGATAATATTTATACACTATACTTTTTAATAAGCATATTCTTTGATACCTTTAGATTAGGACCCGGCTCGATTAAAAATAAGAACATAGTAATGAATTTTAATAAAAAAAACGATTTGTATAGGATATGACAAAAGTTATGGCAACACTGAAATGTAATGTCATGTCACTTGTTTATCTGTGCATAAAGATTGTTGGCGCCGGTCCATTATGAAAACAGTTTAAAGTATTAATAACAAATAGCTTTTGTTATTTCTCGTGTTGTGTATGATATTGTGGTTACATTACGTGAGTTTGAGATAGAGACTCCATATACATAGTAACAATCAGAAATATTTTGTGAGACAGAGACTCGTACCAATATTGTGACAATTGTGAAGTGTTTGTGAGATAGAGATTCGGATTATATATCACTGCAAAGCCGAATTCATAGCCATAAACTAGTGTTACACATCATGTGTAATACATAATTAATACGCAATATCATAGTCAAATAAAAAAAGTGTATATAAATATTTCGATTTTCGAAGTTCATCCACCCATATCAATTAAACCCGGCAAATTAGGTAAATCATTGTTGGTTTTTCTGAAAGTATATATTAATGTCTACATAAATCAGTAGTTTTCATCTTGGCACAACAAAATTTGTAGCGATACTAAATTCCATAGTCACTTGAACAATCGCCTTTATATAAAAAACCTAAATATTAGGACACGAAAAAAATTGTGTCACTAGTCAAAGAGTTTTTCTGGTAGATGAAATAAAGAAATTTAAGGATATGTCTTAATATGATCTCGCAAATAAATCTTGAAGTTGCGGAAAAATGCAAACGAGCATTTTCGTAGTCATGGCGTTCGTAATCGAACATATGTACGAACGAATATTCTACTTTATTTTGACCTGCGCTCCTGCGCACTGTGAAGTAATGGTTGTGTGCGGAAGAGCTAGGCCGGCGATCGTGTCGCTGTGTACGTAGCGCTAAATAAGTAATTCTATCAGTGATGCTCCCGTAATACGTTAATACGTATTTCAAGTATATTTTACACACTAAACGCGGAGCTGTGAAAATAATGACGTGTCAGTTGCAATTTGATGTTCGACGCTAGTACACTCGTCATGAATGTTCAATTTATATGGTAAATCACATAAAATGAATAAATACTGTTAATTAGTAAAAAAATATGGTAACTACGTCATAAAGACTAGTAAAAACATAGTTTATTTTCATTGTAAAAACATAGTTTATTTCGACTGTCTCTTTGGCGCGGTGGGAGTGTATCCGACTGTTACGCAAGAGGTCGTGGGTTCGATCCCCACCCAGGATAAAAGTTTGTGTAAAGAGCATGATGGATTATTCTGTGTCTGGGTGTTATTTATCTATAATATGTATGTATTTAAAAATATATAAGTATGTTTATCGGTTGTCTGGTTTCCATAGTACAAGCTCTGCTTAGTTTGGGATCAGATAGCTTTGTGTGAGATGTCCCAAGATATTATTATTATTGTAGTCATCGTCCCAAATGAACTCAAAACTCAACTTTGAGGCTGAAATCTATAGAGCGTACGTTGACTTTGCTCAAGCCGAGCATAAGTAAAACTTCAAGATAATTTCGACAAAGCAAATGCTGACCGTTGAAATTCATAGTGCAAGCTTATCATAATCACAAAACTTTATATTAGAGATGTTACAGAGGTGGTTTTATCGGAACCGAAGTCGAAGTCGGAATTTTTAAATTTTGTTTATCGGAGTCGGATTTAGTGTCGGAGGTGGTGGGCGAAGACAAGTATGATGAGATAAGTCTTAAGATAAGATAATAAAAAAAGAAACATTAGACAGTTATTCATATTAAATGAGTGAAGGAAAACTTCGCTTGGGCGGGACTAAAACCCCAATTCATAAAGAATCCGTGACAGTTTTGCCTTCATACTTGTATTATAGGTATATAAATTAGCATAAAGGAGCGGTCGCCGCACTCTTCGTACCTACCTCCGATTTAAAAATATCGGAACTGTAGTCAGAGTCGGAAGTGTAAAATTAATCGGTAGTTCCTACCTTTCTGAGTCGGAGTCGAAGCTGCGTAACATCCTTGCAAAGTCAGTTTTTTTGTTATGTTTTACCTAAGTTAAGCTCAAGTTAAGTCAAAATAAGCTCTATAGATCTCAGCCTAAAAATTCAATTTATGTATGTGATTTTTATTTTTGTATTTTATGTAGTATTTTTTTATAACAGGTAAGATACCAGTCCATAAAAAAGGAGAAGTCAGGGTCGGAAGAAGATGATCATTCAGCCGATGAGCGTCTGCTAGGCGCTAGCGTATGACCTTACAGGAAGCCCAGTGTGTTCCGGGCTTAGATTGTAATCTCCTAGAGTAGTCACTATAGTACTGAACATGGACTTAGTTAGGAGACCTGCAAATAGCAAATTTAGTGTTTTAGAAATGTGGGAATGGAACGTCGTTGTATATTTTTTTATATAAATCTATGAGGAGGAACAATATGCGGTCTGAATAACAATGAGTAGTTACTCTAGTGACCATAAATTCTTTTTTTGAAGAATTTCGCTTAGAAAAATCAGTTCTGGTAAATTTGTTATACAACACTGAAAGTCCTGATTCTTGACCACATTGAGGGTAGTTTTTGTTAACCAAAAAGGTCACATTTACAAGCGCACTCAGATACTTTTGGGATATTACTACTCCTAGATCCACCATTGATGCGAAACAAAGGTTCGCTAAGAGGGTTAGGAAGTCTGCATACTCTCGAATATTACAACATATATGTCATATCATCAAACGATATAGTTATAAAGTATTCTTGAGAATGAGAAGCTTATATAAATATTGCTCACTTTTTAAGGAAAAACTATAATAACGTTAATTTAAATCTGGCTAGTTTATTTAGACATTCCAATTCAAAGTATAAAAGTTGAGAGGTAGGACTTGTCGCCGTTAAAGTGTTTCTAAAATGTGATATATTATAAGTTTCAATGCAAATATGTTTAAGCTCTGTCCATGTTCAGGTCTCACTGCTGACTTGCCAACACTCCTGAATATGCTCAACTGTCCAGCCAATTATCTAGTCGGTCATCAAAAAAACATGAATCGATTAACGATTATTTCGAATTCGATTATGAATCGTTATCTTTAAATTCGATCGATAACTTTGAGTTCACTTATTACATAAATGGTGTAATATAAATGTTGATAAATTTTCGCATTTTACACATTATACAATTATATATACTACGGGTCTTAATCACGAGTAGACTGTCACCACCACGGCCGTTGCAATACGGTCGAAACGTCGGGCAGTAAATAAGGTAATTTGTATATATCATTTTATAATGGTGTAATACTTTCTACATACATACATTTTGAAATAATGTAGGTACATGATATGGCAAGTTATGTAGTAAATAGTTTATATGGCACATATGTATTACTACACATGAGAGTACCTAATTAGACATTTCAAAAATATAATATATATTTTCTTTAGCTATAAATAAAACAGAAAAAATAATTTTTATAAATGCTTTTTAAATACATAATTGTAAAAAAAAAAGATTTTATATTGGTATTTTATTTTTACGAGGGCAATATTAAGATTGATGTTGCCATCATAGCATTGTTGTGTAAGGCGTGGCCATAATTATTGTAAATATTGTTTTATCGTATTGATGAGGTATTTGTACTTTATATGTATAACTGACTGATAAAGGTTGGGTATAATATAAAATACTTCGGTTAATCAGTGCGGATGGAATTGATGTACGGTCGGCTCGCTGACGGAACAGGATGGCATGGTAGGAAAAACTCATTGAAATGCCGACGTATCACCTAGCATGCCGACGTTTCACGTAGCATGCCGACGTTTCTCGTAGCATGCCGACGTTTCACGTAGCATGCCGACGTTTCACGTAGCCTGCCGACGTAACACGTAGCATGCCGACGTTTCACGTAGCCTGCCGACGTTTCTCGTAGCATGCCGACGTTTCACGTAGCATGCCGACGTTTCACGTAGCCTGCCGACGTTTCACGTAGCATGCCGACGTTTCTCTTAGCATGCCGACGTTTTACGTAGCATGCCGACGTTTCACGTAGCCTGCCGACGTAACACGTAGCATGCCGACGTATCACCTAGCATGCCGACGTTTCACGTAGCATGCCGACGTAACACGTAGCATGGCGACGTATCACGTAGCATGTTGACGTATTACGTAGTATGCCGACGTATCATGTAGCATGCAGAGTTATCTCGTAGCCTGCCGATGTATCACGTAGCATGCTGACGTATCACGTAGCATGGCGTCGTGTCACGTAGCATTTCTTTATAATCTTTTTGTTGTAGTAAAGTATATCATAGAATGCTTTGACATGCAACAGCTTAAGTTTCCTTATTCTGATATCATTTGTAATAGTTTATGATTAAAAAAAACTGTTGCCATCCCATCTTGTCGGTATTGTCCACCATTACATTTTTATTGCTTTTATAAAATGAAAATACGTATGTACAAATATGCCATTTTGCTTAAAATAATAATATAAAAAATATTTTTATACATTTTACTTTTGATGATGTAATAATTTTAATGTTCCTACACGAGAAATGTACTTAGATCCTCAAAGTAGTGCCATGTATTTTGAATTGTTTTGGAATAAAATATGTACACTGACATCGAACAAAGACTGAAAAAGTCGCAAACAAAATCTTCCTGAAAAATAGTTAGACCACTCGTTAGAGTAGCAAGTAATATTATATTCGTTTTTTTATTATATACATCAGCATCACATATGTTAGACCTTTGGCATTATATCTTTGTTTAGTTTCTAATAAGTAATATCTATACGAATATTATAAAGCTGAAGAGGTTGTTTGTTTGAACGCGATAATCTCATCAACTATTGGTTCGAATTAAAAAAATATTTCACTGTTGGGTAGCCCATTTATCGAGGAAGGCTTATATAACATCACGCTACGACCAATAGGAGCGGAGCAGCAATGACAAATGTTGCAAAAACGGGGAAAATTCACGCATACGAAGTTGCGCGGTTCAGCTAGTCAGATATATTTAAGTAACAGTTAATGAGTTACTCAATACGCCTGGCTCAACAAACTTCCCATATTGCAGTCATTTGTTTTAGAGGCACTAACATTGACGGCCTCTGTGGCGCGGTGCTACGCAAGAGGTCGTGGGTTCGATCCCCACCTAGGATAAAACTTTGTGTGATGAGCACGATGGTTTATTCTGTGTCTGGGTGTTATTTATCTATAATATGTATGTATTTAGAAATATATAAGTATGTTTATCAGTTGTCTGGTTTCCATAGTACAAGCTCTGCTTAGTTTGGGATCAGATAGCGTTGTGTGAGTTGTCCCAAGATATTATTATTATATTATTATTATTAAATTCTTAGTGTTAAATTCCGCTTGTGACATTTGTGTTACTATGAACCCAGGCTGTGCAGGTCGTTATGAGTTACCGGATAACTTGAAGATTCTATTTAGAACAGTTGTCATGATGATCCCAGATTATGCCATGACATGATAGACGAAATATACTTTCGGTTTCATAGATTTCAAAAAATTGTCGGTCATAACTGTCACAGCATAGTGTCTTCAGAGTAGCTATCATCTCAAACAAACTACTATTTTGAAATGCGAGCTGTAACGACTGTTGTCAACAGTTGAAAAATTTAAAGGAGATTTTTTTAATGTTTTTTAGAACGTATCTCTCTCTCTCGTGTACTAATATTATAAAGATCAGAAGAGTTTATTTGTTTGAACGCGATACTACTGGTCTGAATTTAAAACATATTTTACTGTTAGATAGCCCATTTATCGAGGAAGGATATAGGCTATATTACATCACGCTACGACCAATAGGAGCGGAGCAGCAATAAAAAATGTTGCAAAAACGGGGAAAATTTACGCAGACGAAGTTGCGCGGGACAGCTCGTTACTATATACTTTGGGCTATCGCTGACGTGAAATAAAGATTCAAGCTCAATATAGTCTAGTTAAAAGATCAAGCGTATTCAATCCAGTCCACAAGGGTATCTACTAACCGGCCCTCTGCTTAGTACCTCGAGACTTGTGATGTTTTAAATTACCTTAATTTCACGGTTTGACTAATAAGTCAAACCGTTAATCTGGTCTTGAAACGCTATTTGTTAAGGTTCTTTTATAAATGCAACTAGGTACTAAGACGCTTCGATCACTAAATTTGTAATTTCCTGTAATGTTATTGAATTTCCTGCAATTCAACCTTTTTTTTATTTGAATTTGAAATACTTATCAATTTCTGTAGTATACTACTCGGAATATTTTGGAATCAGCTAATATCTACACCTATTCTAAAGTATTCCGCATCATGACAAAACAACAGCTTTGTAACTGTTGATGTTTTGTCCCTTTCCACTATATTGTAAATATGATAGGAGGGACAGAGACAACTTACTAAATATGTAGGTGAGCTATAGATGTTTTAAATTTTAGTTCAAACATTATTTATTTTATTAAAAACAAATAGCAAGAACTTTAAACCGACAATTTCACTGATTAAACTAAAATCAAAAGAATGTAAAAATGATATTACATTTATAAATTATGTACACTATAGTAATATAATAAAATCATGTATGATTGTGATTATTGTAAATATTGGCAATAAGGACAAGTTTTGTAAAAACTGCGATGTATTGTATATATTGATCCATGATACATATTTGTGCAGCTGTTCATTGTTTGTGCGAATATAATTCACATTACGTGTTTATTGTAGTTTTATTTGTGGTTAATTATAGGGCGGGAAAATGTCAAAAGTTCAAAACATAATGAAGTACCTATCCTGTCAAAATAATGGAGCTAGGGGCTGATAAATACAGAGAGTATACAACATAACCTTTATACCTACAGTGTGCCGATTTAGTCAGTCGAATGCATGCGGTCGGAGGGGGGTGATCAGACCGTGAACTGTATCATTCATCTTCATTTTACCTTAGCTTTTTTCATAATATTATGGGTTGATATGTATGTTTTCATAATAATGTAAATCGAAATTTGAATCCGAAGATTCGCGCTTCCTCCCGCATCAACGGTTATCGCATTTCAACATGTGACTACTTTACCGAGCGAAAAGAGTTGTATAATTTTTAACGTAATGCATGTTGGTAACCGTTTGTCGCGCGTTGAAGCGCGTGGTACCTTAATTTATATCATAAAAATGTTACCTAATTAAAATTGGAAACCGAAGGCTCAATCACTTTTTTCCAAAAATTTCGTTTTAGTAGATCTGCACCCGGTATAAAGCGAGAACATCGCGCACAGGCATCGCCTACACACGAAATCTATGAACGCTTACGAAAAAAGTGGTCCGAAGTGGTCCGAGATTCCTGTCCGTGAAGTGAAGTGAACTGTCTATGTGCGCGTGAGCTTGACCGAAATACGTATAAAGATTGCCTACTGTAACTACTAGAGGTATCTTGGGCATGTGGTATCAGTTTAAGATGAAAACAATAATTTTTATACTCGTAACTTTGAGATCGATATACAATAGTTATTTTTTTTTGTTCTTTTTTTTTTTTTTTAAAGACGACTCCCGCACTAGGTTACAAGCCCTGTGTCGCGGGGAACTTTACAAACATACAAGTCACGGACACAAGCGGAAAATATTGAAGTGGTAACCTAGGGGTAAAGGCAATGTACTTGCAATCGAGAGGTTGCGAATCCCACCTATTATACTACCGACGACGTAAACATACTCCTAACATGCAGTTTAGCTTGGCTGCAAAGGTTAACAAGATTGCTAGTAATATGCCACCCACATTGCGAGTACTTAATCTTTTTTTGATTCAAAAATAGTCAAATGCCACTATTTTACATTTGGCGTGACGAAAATTACGAGAATACTTAGGTGTTGTTTAAATTTAATTTTAAGCGGCGATACCCTAATGGCTAAGGCATCGGTCTCGCAATCATGAGGTTGCGGTTTCGAATCCTACCCATTATACTACCGACGTGAACCAACTCCTAACACGAGTCTGAGCTTAGTTGGAGGGGTTAACAAGATTGCTAGTAATGTGCGGACCTAATCCCACATTGCTAGTTATATTAAAAAAAAAAAAAAAAACTGAACTGAATTTGCGCTTTAAATACGCCAACCATTTTGTGATTTTTAAGATTTTTTATGTTAAAAATAGCATAGAAATTCTTAAGGATCTCAAATGTACCTATTAAGGAAGGATCTCGGAACGCTCCGGGACCAAACCACGCTCGGAATTGTTTTCGACAATTCTTCATCTACCTCTGGGTACCACCAGCTTGTCCAGTTTTTCACCAGCGTTCTACCTATTCCGGCAAGTATTTCATTGGAAATTCGCTGCATGTAGATGCCTGCCGTGGTATGTGCCACTCTTCTTGTTACAATTACAATTTGAAACAGTTACCTACCTAATTTATAGTTTGTTTAGCAATTTAAATTATAATTTCGTTTCAGTTTATTAAATAGGCACTAGCTGTGATTTGATTAACTAAAAATTAAATAATTTAATTAAAACGCCACCATACGAAATTTCATCTAAATCGGCTTAGAATCTTCGGATATTAACCTATTCAAACAAGAAAACCCTTCAGTTTTATTAGATATATTAAAATAGAGAGATATATTATTTTTACAAAATCTACGATAGGTATATATAGAAACTAAAACTTTTCTTCTATTTAGGTACCTACAACTAGCTGTGCCCGCGGTGTTACCCGCGGTTTATTAGCCTATGTGTTAATTCAGGGTGTCGGCTAACTCCATACCAAATTTTATTAAAATCGCTCCAGCCGTTTAGACGTGAAGAAGTAACAAACATACACTCTCACATGCTGACAAACTTTCGCCTTCATCGCCAAGTTAAATAATACTAATAATCAAATATACCTAATTATGTTCCCTTCCTGTCTAAGAACTCTTCATAGATACCTCCCCTTGTATCAGTATAACAGTTCCCTTGTTTATCTAACAAACAATGGTTACTACAACCAGTTGCCATGGCTATTTTTCTTATTGCCTCATGTTGTAGCTCCTAATATATTTGCTACTGAAGTGTATTTAACTATTTTAAAACAGATATTCTTTATTTTATAGCCAACAAGCATACAAGATGGAAGAGAGTGAATTAAGAAAATTGTTGAAGACAAAGAATGGGTGCCGTGTGCCGAAAATGAGGCCTGTTCCAGATGTGCATCAAGTTAACAAATTGCCCTTTACACCGTTACCACCATACAGTAGAATTAAGGTAAAGTTTTTGTACACCTATATTTATATAAATAATTCTTCTGTGCGTGTGTATGTGACTGAACTCCTGCTAAACGGCAGGATCAATTTTGATGAAATTATTTGTGTGATTCCAGTGGATTCGAGAATGGTTTAAATTCGCAATAGAACACGTTTAAAAAGAGGGGGCAGGTACGAAGTTCGCCGGGACAGCTAGTTTTTAGGGTTCCGTAGTCTAAATGGCAAAAACGGAACCCTTTTATGAATATTTTTGGATATTCGCTTCGAAAGTTGCATAAATGCTTTACTTTTGAACCGTGTGACCAAAAAATGTGAAAAATATCACAAATATTGCGCTTAATAAATACTTTAAACTAAAATTATTTCGGATAAGATCGGATAAAAACTGCTTTTCTCAACAAAAGGGCGTAAGTGCCATGAACTTACGCTTTTCTGCTGATGCAAATGTTCAAGGCTGCGAAACCCTACACTGAGCATTATCCGACATGCTCTTGCCCGGTTTTTTATATTTTTCATATACAATACAAGATTATGTTTTTGTTAAGCAGGTGCTTAACAAAAACCCGCGACACGTGAGACAATAATTAGAATATACTGTAGCGTAGTGGATATTTGTGAAATGAAACCCCGATTGAATCATGTTTCTTATTATTAATATTTATCGCATCCACATCCATCCATCCGTCACACACACACACACACACACACACACACACACACACACACACACACACACACACACACACACACACACACACACACACACACACACACACACACACACACACACACACACACACACACACACACACACACACACACACACACACACACACACACACACACACACACACACACACACACACACACACACACACACACACACACACACACACACACACACACACACACACACACACACACACACACACACACACACACACACACACACACACACACACACACACACACACACACACACACACACACACACACACACACACACACACACACACACACACACACACACACACACACACACACACACACACACACACACACACACACACACACACACACACACACACACACACACACACACACACACACACACACACACACACACACACACACACACACACACACACACACACACACACACACACACACACACACACACACACACACACACACACACACACACACACACACACACACACACACACACACACACACACACACACACACACACACACACACACACACACACACACACACACACACACACACACACACACACACACACACACACACACACACACACACACACACACACACACACACACACACACACACACACACACACACACACACACACACACACACACACACACACACACACACACACACACACACACACACACACACACACACACACACACACACACACACACACACACACACACACACACACACACACACACACACACACACACACACACACACACACACACACACACACACACACACACACACACACACACACACACACACACACACACACACACACACACACACACACACACACACACACACACACACACACACACACACACACACACACACACACACACACACACACACACACACACACACACACACACACACACACACACACACACACACACACACACACACACACACACACACACACACACACACACACACACACACACACACACACACACACACACACACACACACACACACACACACACACACACACACACACACACACACACACACACACACACACACACACACACACACACACACACACACACACACACACACACACACACACACACACACACACACACACACACACACACACACACACACACACACACACACACACACACACACACACACACACACACACACACACACACACACACACACACACACACACACACACACACACACACACACACACACACACACACACACACACACACACACACACACACACACACACACACACACACACACACACACACACACACACACACACACACACACACACACACACACACACACACACACACACACACACACACACACACACACACACACACACACACACACACACACACACACACACACACACACACACACACACACACACACACACACACACACACACACACACACACACACACACACACACACACACACACACACACACACACACACACACACACACACACACACACACACACACACACACACACACACACACACACACACACACACACACACACACACACACACACACACACACACACAGATACTCATATTAAACTTATAACCACCTTCCTTTTGCATCGAGGGTATAAAAATATATTTGGCCATAATCACACTACTGCGCCTTGTTTTTATATGCTACTTGTAGCATAAACAACGATGTAGTTTCTGGTAAAATGTAGTAATTACCTATCATTAATTTACAACTTGGTGGTTACAGGACAGGCGGGTCAAAGTTCATAAAACAAAAGAAAACGCTACTCTTGAGAAAGTAGCAGTTGTTCTATTGCCCCGGGAGAAGAAAGAACTTGATCGTTTCACGATACCACAATCACAATACATAGAACATTTACGAGAATCTGCTAATAGTATTCAGCCAACGCCTATGATAAGAGAATGGGAGCGGCTTATTTGTGATTTAGTCCCTGCCGATCAGCGTGATGCATTTACTAATGCCATGGAAAAACTAATAGAAGAATGTGAAGAGGAATGGATGAAAAACTTGCGAGAACTGGCAGTGAAGAACATCATCAGAGATGCACCAGGTGTACCTCGAGTAAGGTACCAAGAACCATTTTTTAAATATAGAGGAATCACAGAGAATTATAGTAAGTTTGTCCAGTACCGTAAAAAGTTTCAAGAGGGATGTCTAATATTACATCCATTTATTAGGCTTGTCCTTGAAACCGCCGTAACCATGTTTCCTAAGCACATAATTGATTTAACAAAGTTTAGAGCCCGAGGTCCTTTAGATTTGGAGGATTTCCTTTCAAAGGTTTTGGACGACATTAAACGCGCCGATTATTTAGTGTCTAGTACATGGTACGGTGTTCTTACTCAGTGGCTGAAAAATTCGAGATGTTTGAAAGGTATGCGTTTTAATAGGATACCAAAATTCGTATCATGTGCTTCCAGAATGATATCGATGCAAATTCAAGAACTAATGCGCCGGTCTATCTACGGTATCGTAGATGCTCTGAAGGATCCAGACTCTGTCCCTATTCTGAATATTGTTTTAGACTTCGTAGATGGGGAATTCGTATATAATCCACCCATAGAAGCTGTATACGATGTTTTTCACAAAATAGCCGATGCGATTGGTCATATTGCACAAAGACTTATGCCTATAGAACAATATCTTGTAATACCTTATAATTATGACGCCTTATCGGTAAATTATAATGAATGGCTAAAATCAGACGGCCATGAAAAATTACGAAATCAGATGTATATAGTTTTCAAACCTCTATGTAATTATTTAGCTAATTTACGTGAAAAATACTATATGCTGTATGGAGACGGCGCTAAAGAAGCTCTTCTTAAATTTGTCGAAGATACCAAAGAATTTGAAACATCCCAACGTAAAATTCAATATTTTCGAGAAATAAATTTTGGAATATCAGCCATTTTAGAAAATGCATATTTCAATTGCGCAGTAGTGGATCAAGTTAAAATGGTTAATGGCTTAAAAGCTAAAGTTGGTGATTTTTTGAATTATATAATAACAGGTATAGTGAAATCACATATTGATGAAAACAGTAGCATCTGTCACGAATTCGAAGAAATTGCTGATAAGGCTCTCGCTGAACCCGGGAACGCTGAAGCATTGATAGAACAAGGAGTTTATGTTATGCATGCAAAAAGTGTTTTAGTTGAAGCCTTACAAAAAAGAATTTTAGTTCAGCTTAATGTTCTCATTAACCTTATACAAATGACTACACTAACTTCAGAACACCTTGCCTTAAATTCACGAACTATTAATTGGTTGATAAATATAACGCCTATATTTGAACAGAATACTGCGGCGACTGAAACTTTTAAAGCAGATATGGAAGACCGTTTACAAGCTCAAATAGTGAATCTTGGGAACGAAGTAGTGGACATTATACCATATTTAGAATTGTTAGACAACATGGACGACGTCGACAACACACTTGAATATTTAGAGTATTTGAGAAGACTCGTACGGCGGTTAGATGATTGCGACAAACTTGTCGCGTGGATTAATGTGGAGGAAAAGACATTCAAATTTCCTATTACAACTTATCCGGATGTTGAAGAATTAAAAGACTATATTTTACCATTTCATAGCCTTGTGTACTTAGTTCACACGTGGAAACGGAGTTACTATACTTGGATGGATGGAGCATTCGAATATTTAGAACGTAACAAGATTAAAGAAGGTTATGAGTATTTTTACAACGAATTTCAAAATATCTCTAAATCTTATAGAAATAAAATAAAACAGCAAATTTCTGATGGGATAGAGAGACGATTCCAAGGTTTAGTAGACGATCCTGATATAAATAATCTCCCAGCTCCAATGAAATTATGCGCTCAGGTTATAGCTGAATTAAAAAATTGGAAACCTAACGTGCAAATGGCTCATATCATGTGTAATCCTGCATTGGTACAGAGACATTGGGATGAGATGTCAATTATTGCTGATCGTGATTTGACTCCTACAGCCGGTACTACACTAAGAAAGCTTATAGATTTAAACCTTTGGGATCAGATTGACCAATACGAAATAGTGAGTATAGCAGCAACAAATGAACTTAATTTGTTAACAAGTTTCAATGCAATGATGGCAGAATGGACTGACATTTGTTTCAAAACAAGTGCTTTTAAAGATACAGAAATATACATACTCTCTGGGCTAGATGATATTCAATGTGTCTTAGATGATCACATAGTTAAATCGATTGCTATGAGAGGATCTGCTTTCGTCAAACCGTTTGAAGCACAGATAAGAGCATGGTATGAGAAAATGATTAGAACAACTGCGACTATAGATGAGTGGAGTAAAGTACAGTGCCAGTGGCTGTATCTACTACCAATTTTTTCCTGTGAAGACATAGTAGAACAGATGCCTAAGGAAGGAGCTATGTTCTTTGAAGTGAATAATATATATAGCAAGTACATGAACTCTGTAGAAAAGGATCCTCATGCACTGCAGCTTGCTGGTGCTGTTGGCGTATTAGAAGACTTGAAAACAGCGTCCGAAATCTTAGAAAAAGTTAAGGATGGTGTGAATAATTATTTAAAAGTTAAGCGACTATGTTTTCCAAGATTCTATTTTTTGTCTAATAACGAAATGTTAGAAATTTTGTCCGAAACTAAAAATCCTCTCAAAGTACAACCACATTTAAAGAAATGTTTCGAAGGCATTAACAGTTTAGATTTCGACGAAGACTTCAACATATCTGCAATGATATCGGTTGAAGGAGAACGAGTGGAATTTCTTGAAATAATTAGTGCCCAAGATGCCGGGGGTGGTGTAGAAAAATGGTTACTGGAGGTTGAGGAGCAAATGTTGACTGCTATTAAATCAGAAACAGAGCTATCTTATTGTGACTATAAGAACATGAGTCGACCAAAGTGGATATTATCGTGGGAAGGAATGGTTGTACTAGCTGTGTCTCAAATACATTGGGCCATAAATGTTCATGATGCATTAAACTCGCGTAATTTAAACGAACTAATTAAACAACATGCTTCGCTAACCAAACAACTTGATCAAACTGTAGCTATTATGCGACGCACTGATATAAGTAAATTAAACAGCATAACAGTAAAAGCTCTTATTGTGATAGACGTGCATGCAAAAGATGTAATTGCTGAGTTAGTAGCGAAAGAAGTCTCTGAGGTTACAGACTTTCAATGGCTAGCGCAACTTCGGTATTATTGGGAGGATGAACAAGTTAATGTGAAAATTACAAATGCTGTCATAGCCTACGCCTACGAATACCTTGGGAATTCTGATCGTTTGGTAATAACACCGTTAACAGATAGGTGTTACCGGACACTAGTAGGGGCATACAACCTACATTTAAATGGTGCTCCTGAAGGCCCTGCGGGCACAGGCAAAACTGAAACAATTAAAGATTTAGCTAAAGCTTTGGCCGTTCAGTGTGTTGTGTTTAACTGTTCAAATAGATTAAGCTACAAGACTATGGGTAGATTTTTCAAGGGTCTAGCTTCATGTGGCGCCTGGATATGTTTTGACGAGCTTAATAGAATAAACGTCGAAGTACTATCTGTCATAGCTCAGCAAATTTCATGCATTATACAAGCTGTGAGGCAAAACTTGAAGACATTTGAACTCGAAGGCACTACATTAACATTAAATCCTGCTTGTTACGTTTGTATTACTATGAACCCAGGCTATGCAGGCCGTTCTGAGTTACCAGATAACTTGAAGATTCTATTCAGAACAGTTGCTATGATGATACCAGATTATACCATGATAGGCGAAATTACGTTATATTCTTTCGGTTTTATGGAGTCAAAAACTTTGTCCGTCAAAATTGTCACAACATACCGGCTGTGTTCCGAACAGTTATCATCGCAAACACACTACGATTATGGAATGCGAGCTGTAAAAACTGTTTTGTCAACAGCTGGAAAATTGAAAAGGGCTTTTCCTAATGAATGTGAGAACATATTACTACTTCGGGCTATAACCGATGTGAATTTACCAAAATTCTTGTCTTTTGATGTTCCCCTATTTGAAGATATTATTTCGGATTTATTTCCTGATTTTAGTTTGCCTAAACAAGACTATGCACATTTTTTGAAAGCATGCACCGATAGTTGTGAAAAAGATAACCTACAGCCGACAGAAAGTTTTCTCTTAAAGTTAATACAAACCTATGAAATGATGATAATAAGACACGGGTTTATGTTAGTTGGTGATCCATTTTCTGGCAAATCAATGACACTAAGGACTCTATCACAAGCATTAACGTTAATGTATGAAAGAAAACAACCAAATGGGTGTGAATGCACCTATAAAGTTTTAAATCCTAAAGCAGTTACAATGGATCAACTGTACGGTGCATTCGATCCTATATCTTATGAGTGGACAGATGGTATTGCAGCGAAAGTGTTTCGAGATTTTGCGTCAGAAGACACCCCGGTTAGAAAATGGATTGTTTTCGATGGTCCCGTAGATGCAGTATGGATTGAAAACATGAATACTTTATTGGATGAAAGCAAAAAACTGTGTTTAGCATCAGGAGAGGTGATTTCTATACCAAGTGTAATGTCCATGATATTTGAGGTCATGGATCTAAGCCAGGCATCGCCCGCAACAGTATCCAGATGTGGCATGATATACATGGAATCGTCTACTCACGGTTTCATGCATCTTTGTGAATCTTGGCTGAAAACACAGAACCCTATTTGGGTAGAAGATAATGAGAAATATATTTGCGATATGTGTGAATGGCTATTTAACCCTTTAATTGATTTTGTCCGAAAACGTTCAATACAACTGGTGACTGCTGGCGAAGTAAATTTAGTGATTAGCACTCTCCGTCTTGTGGAAATGCTAATGAATGACGCTATAGAAGAAGAAGAGGATGCGAAACATACAAGAACTTGGTTTTTAGCTTCATTCATGACGGGTTTGGCCTGGGGCGTAGGTGGTATACTAAATGCCAATTCCCGCGAACAATTTGATGTCTTGCTTAAAGAGTACTTCAAAGGTGACAAAGGTATGCCAGTGACAATCGAGCGAATTGATGTACCTCTACCAAACGAAGGTATGATAACTGATAATTACTATATGTACAAAGGTAGAGGTTGTTGGAAACAATGGGGAGAAGTAGTTAAAGGAAATCATGTGGTAGAACAAAATAATTTATTTGAAACTGTAATTCCAACTATGGAAACAGAAAAGTATATGGCCCTATTAAAAATACATACAAAATATCGTCAGCCTTTGCTTCTGATTGGTCCAACAGGAACAGGAAAAAGCTTTTTGGTTAAACATTTTTTGATGCATTCTCTTGATATGGATAAATACACTCCTGGATTTATAACCTTTACTACTACCACTTCATGTAATCAAACCCAAGATCTGGTTCTTTCGAAATTGTACAAAAAGAGAAAAGGTATTTATGGGCCTTCTAAGGGTAAACATGCTATAATTTTTATTGACGATATGAATATGCCAGCTAGAGATATCTATGGATCCCAACCTGCTATAGAACTGTTGCGTTTATATTTTGATCAAAAACATTGGTACGATGTGAAAACTACGGAAAAAATATATATATTGGATACATTTTTCTATGGAGCTATCGGACCGGTCGGTGGCAGCCGACAACTGATATATCCCAGAATGTTAAGACATTTCAATATTTACTCCATCAACGAATTTTCAAAAGAAAGTATGTGTAAGATTTTCACATCCTTATTGCAATTAGGTTGGAGAAGAAATGGATTTGGTCAAGATGTGCAGGCCGTCGTAGCTAACATTATAGCTGCAACTATGGATATATACGAGACTGTAATTGAAGGATTACAACCGACGCCAACAAAATCACATTACATATTTAATTTAAGAGATTTCTCGAGGGTAATTCAAGGTTGCGCACTGTTAAGAAAAGAATCTGCAGATAATAAAAAGACATTTACTAGAATTTGGGTTCATGAAATAATGCGAGTATTTTATGATAGACTAGTAGATGAAGATGATCGAACGTGGTTTTATAATAGCTTAAAGAAGAGTACTGAAGATTGTATGAAAGATACTCTTGAAAAAGCATTGGACACATATAAACAAGGTATAGAAGTTACTCAAGCAAGCATTAAAAGTATGATGTTTGGTTGCTATTTAGATACAGATAGTGCCGAAGGCGAAAGGCGTTACGAAGAAATACCTTCAAGAGAAGCTGTGTTAAACTTAGCTACCACTATGTTATCTGAATATAACGCAAAGCATAAAACACAAATGAATATTGTATTATTTGACTATGCTTTGGAGCATTTATCGAAAATTTGCCGACTTCTTTCCATGCCTTCAGGAAATGCTTTATTGGTCGGTGTAGCGGGTTCTGGTCGTCAGTCACTTACTAGGTTAGCTAGCACTATGTTAGATCAAAATGTATATCAACCAAAAATAACAAAAACATACAGTGTAAAAGATTGGCAAGACGACATAAAACAGGTGCTTCGTGAATCTGGCGGTTTAAACAAAGACACGACTTTCTTATTTACAGATACCCAAATAAGAGAAGAGGTGTTTATTCAAAATTTAGACAGCCTTCTTAATTCTGGTGAAGTTCCCAATTTATACAACTTAGATGACCAACAGGATATTCTTGACTTGGTACGATTGGGAGCACAAGATGGGAACAGGAATCTAGATATAAGTCCGTGGCAAATTTTTGCTTTCTTTGTGGACCGTTGCAAAGCGAAATTACACATCGTACTATGTTTTAGTCCATTAGGTAGTATTTTTAAAACTAGACTTAGGCTCTACCCGTCCTTAGTCAATTGCTGTACTATTGATTGGTACCACAGCTGGCCCGAAAATGCCTTAGAAATGGTAGCACATCATTATATGTGCAAGATAAATATACCCGACAAGGTAAAAACGACTGCGACTACTATTTCCAAACAATTTCATAATGACGCCCTTATGGTTTCAAAAGATTTCTATAAGAAATTTGGAAGAAGGACATACATAACATCTGCATCATATCTTCATCTGATAAAATCATTTACTACTTTGACCAATGGAAAACAAAGAGAATTACGAGCTGCTAAACTTCGATACACTAATGGTTTAGATAAACTTGATCAAGCCGCAGATGCCGTTAAAATAATGCAGGAAGACCTAAACGCCTTAAAACCCCAACTGATGGTTATGGCTGAAAAGTCTGCAAAAATGATGGAAGAGATAGCTACTGAAACTGCCATTGCCGACAAAGCAGCCGCTCAAGTACGAGAGGATCAAAAAGTAGCTAATGTTCAAGCGGCAGCCGCACAAGAGCTGAAAAAGGATTGTGAAGCTGATTTAGCACTTGCATTGCCAATTCTAGAAGATGCTATTGCTGCTTTAAATACATTAAAGCCATCAGATATCACGATTGTAAAATCTATGAAGAATCCGCCATATACGGTGAAGCTGGTAATGGCGGCCGTGTGTGTGATTAAGGGTGTATCGGCTGATAAAATCCCCGATCCTGACAACCCAGGAAAAAGAATGTTAGATTTTTGGGGGCCAAGTAAAAGAATTTTAGGTGATATGGGCTTTTTGGATTCACTTAGAAATTTCGACAAAGACAATATACCCATTCCTGTTATGCAAAAAATTAGAAAAGAATACCTCTCCAACAAAGATTTTAAGCCTCATAGTGTTGCGAAGGCTTCGGCAGCTGCTGAAGGTTTATGTAAATGGATAATAGCCATGGATATGTACGATGCAGTCGCAAAGGTGGTGGCCCCAAAAAAAGCAAAGTTGGAGGCAGCTGAAAAGGAGTTTGCTGAAACAATGGCAGTTTTAGAAGAAAAAAAGGCTACTGTGGCCAGATTGGAAGCTAAACTAGCACAATTAAACGAAGCTTTGAAAGAAGCAAATTTAAAAAAGAAAGCTCTTGAAGATGAAGTACAATTATGTATTGATAAGTTATACAGAGCTGAAAAGTTAATTGGTGGCTTGGGTGGAGAAAGGGAGCGTTGGACACAAGCAGCAGATTTTTTGCAAACTTTATTTGATAATTTATCAGGCGACGTTCTCATTTCGTGCGGTATTATTGCATATTTAGCTCCATATACGGCAACGATCAGAATTGAAATGACTCAGTCATGGCGAGACCAAGTTATAAATTTAAACATGCCACATTCTGAACATTTTATATTTAAAAATGTCCTTGGTAACGACATAGATATTCAGAATTGGTGCATTGCTGGATTACCTAGAGATACATTTTCAATAGATAATGGAGTTATCCAAGACAGTTCTATGAGATGGTCTTTACTTATTGATCCTCAAGGACAAGCAAATAAGTGGATAAAAACAATTGAGAAAACGAATGATTTGCAAGTAGTAAAATTTACGGATGGCAATTACATGAAAGTAATCGAAACATGTGTGAAATACGGCAAGCCTGCACTAATCGACTGTGTTCTTGAAAACGTTGAAACACCACTTGATCCAATACTGTTAAAAAACACGTACATGCAAGATGGAAAAGAATTTATTGCTATAGAGAATAATGTTATAGAATATCATACTAACTTTAGACTATATATGACAACCAAATTACGTAATCCACATTATCTACCAGAAGTGTTTAATAAAGTAACATTAATAAACTTTGTACTAACCAAAGAAGGCCTAGAAGATCAATTATTGGATATAGTTGCAGCAAAAGAAAGACCAGATTTACAAGAAAAAAGAAATAAGCTTATAGTGGAAGGTGCTGCTAATCGAGCAGCTCTTAAACAAGTCGAAGACGATATATTGCGTACTTTGCAAGAGTCAAAAGGTGACATATTAGAAGATGAAAACGCAATAAAAATCCTAGACTCTTCAAAAACATTGGCCATAGAAATTTCACAAAAACAAGAAAGTAGCTTAGAAACTGAAATCATAATAGAGAAGTTTCGTGACGGCTATAGACCCATTGCTTGCCATTCCGCTGTATTATACTACTGTGTTACTGAATTGCCGAATATTAATCCTATGTATCAATATTCTTTGGCGTGGTTCACTAATCTATATATTAAATCAATCGGCAATGCTAAAAAATCAAAAGATTTTGAAAGAAGGTTAAAATTTTTGAAAGATATGTTTACATACAACTTATACAGTAGTGTATGCAGATCAATATTTGACAAAGATAAACTAATGTTTTCGTTTATCATGTGTTCCAAAATGATGTTATCAACAGGAGAAATGGATTCAGACGAATATATTTTTTTAATAACTGGCGGCGTAGCAATCCAAAACCCTCATAAAAAGCCCGTTGATTGGCTGCCTGATAAAAGTTGGGATGAAATTTGTAGAATTGATGATTTACCGAACTACAGTGGTTTCAGCACAGATTTTATTGAAAATATAACGGAATGGAAAGAGATTTACGATGATCTAGAACCACATAACAAGGTTTTTCCAGGATGCTGGGAGAAAAAGTTGTCCCCATTTCAAAAAATATTAATAGTGAGGATATTGAGGCTAGACAAGTTAACCACCGCCATATCAGAATTTGTGAAAAAGCAAATGGGCACAGAATACATAACACCACCACTGTTTGATATAGGAAAATCATTCGGAGAATCAAATTGTCTTACACCTTTGATATTCATACTGTCACCGGGATCAGATCCAATGGATGTCTTGGTAAAATATTGTGAACGCATGGGATACTTACATCGATTTCATTCTATTTCTTTAGGGCAGGGACAATTTGCAATTGCGCGGGCAATCATAGAAAAAGCCCAACTAGAAGGTGGCTGGGTATGTTTCCAAAACTGTCATCTCGCTGTGTCTTGGCTTCCAACCCTTGAAAAAATAATAGAAGAATTTGATTTAAATAACACGGATTTGAGTTTTCGTTTATGGTTGACAAGCTATCCATCAGTTCAATTTCCACAGTCAGTTTTACAGGTTGGCGTTAAAATGACAAACGAACCACCTACAGGACTACGATTCAACTTAAACCGGTCTTACGTTTCAGCGCCTATAAAAGAAACTGCATTCTTTGAAGGCTGCCCTGGGAAGGATAAAACGTTTAGTAAACTTTTATATGGGATGAGTTACTTTCATGCAGTAGTACTAGAGCGCAAAAAGTTTGGTTCGTTAGGGTGGAACATTCAGTACAACTTTAATGATTCCGATTTCCAAATATCTATAATGCAATTACAGATGTTATTAAATCAATATGAAGATATACAATACGTTGCTATTGAATATTTAACTGGCGAATGCAATTACGGTGGTAGAGTAACTGATGACTGGGATCGCCGATTGCTGATAACTATATTGGATAATTATATTAATCCCAAAATTGTGAATGACCCATATTATTCTTTCTGCCATATAGGGCCCCAATATAGACCTCCTCGTAGGTGTGAATACCGCGATTATCTGAAACACATAGAGTCAGTTCCTGTAAACCCTCCGCCAGAAGTGTTTGGCCTACACCTCAATGCAGGAATCATTCGGGATTATACGGCATCAATGGCATTCACCACTGCGATGGTGCTTGTTGAAGTCACTGATGAAGGAGATGAAAATAGTAATACAGAAGACATATTATATCAAATGGCGGTAGAAATTCTATCTAAATTACCCGATTCCTTTGATGTAGAAATCTCACAAAAGAAATATCCTTTTGACTACAACGAATCCATGAATACTGTTTTGATTCAAGAGATGAAACGTTTTAATAAGTTACTTAAAGAAATAACTGTATCTTTAGAAGATTTAAAAAACGCTGTGAAAGGTCTCATGGTCATAACTCCTGCTTTAGAGTTGCAATCCAGTTCAATGTTACTAGGTAGAATTCCAGAGAACTGGCGTAAAGTTTCCTATCCAAGTTTAAAGTCTCTCACGTGTTATGTAGCGGATTTTATCGAACGATTGAATATGTTAAAGGATTGGCACGATAATGGTAAACCTACTACGTTTTGGTTGTCGGGTTTCTTTTTTACTCAAGGCGTTCTCACCGGTTCTGTTCTAAATTATGCTAGAGCTATAAGAATTCCTATAGATTTACTAGTATTTGATTTTGAAGTCCGTCGTGTCGACTTTGAAAATTCTCCACCTGAATGGGGAGTATATGTGCGTGGACTCTTTATGGATGGAGGACGCTGGGATCGTGAGGCGTTATTAATTGCTGAACAGTTTCCAAAAATATTGTATGATATGTTACCTGTTGTATTATTGTATCCCAAGTTAAAGACTGATTTTCATGAAGGCACTAGATATAAATGTCCACTGTATAAAACGTTAGAGCGAAGAGGTGTACTAGCTACCACTGGTCACTCGTCTAACTTCGTGTTAGCATTTTATTTACCATCAGATAAACCTAGTGCTCACTGGATAAAACGAAGTGTTGCCCTGTTGCTTCAGCTGGATAATTAAAAATCTTCCATGGACTCAATAAGCTAAGATAATCTGAGGAACGGCTTTTGCATCGTAACCCTATGCAAACTCACTAGGTAGAGACAAGAGATTTAGACTTCAAGATCAGGCAGGAGCTGCGTATCTACTTATAATGTACTGTTTCTTATTCTTACCTGTGATTCTATTTGATGTCGCTAGTAGGTAAGGTAGGTATACTGTTTTTTTTAAATTGTAAGTATATAACTAAATAAATAATAAACATCAATGTTATTTTTTTATTTCGGAGACTATCTAGGTGTTAATGGCTCTTTTGATCGAAGTGAAAACAAATCTAATACCATTAAACGAGCAATTATTGTATTGGTGTAAGCGGCGGCAGCCTAATGGCTAAGGCATCGGACTCTCAATCGTGAGGTCGCGGGTTTGAATCCTACCCTTAATACCTACTACCGAAGTGAATCCACTCCTAACAAAAGCCATTAAGCTAAGCTGGAGGGGTTAACAGGATTGCTAATAATGTGGGACCACAATCCCACATTGTTAGTTATCTTTAAAAATAAATATATAAATAATCTAAAATCTGAATCTCGGAAACGGCTTCAGCGACTTTCATGATATTTAGTATGCGGATCCCCCGCATACTAAATATTATGCGGATCGCGCCCGTTCGGGAGCGACAAATTTATCTAGCTAGCTTTCATTTTTATAAATACCTGTCATCCAGGTACTTCTCTTTATTAGAGACATGCGCAGTGGTACACGAATCAGGCATTCGTTCTACTTACGTCATAAAATACGTATAATCTAATATATAAAATTCTCGTGTCACAGTTTTCGTTGCCATAGGTACTCCTCCGAAACGGCTTGACCGATTTTGATGAAATTTTGTGTGCATATTGGGTAGGTCTGAGAATCGGACAACATCTATTTTTCATCCCCCTAAGAGTTTGATTGTTTGTTTGAACGCGATAATGTCAGGAACTACTGGGCCGCATTGAAAAAATATTTTATTGTTGGATAGCCCATTTATCGAGGAAGGCTATAGGTTATAACATCACGCTACGACCAATAGGAGCGGAGCAGCAATGAAAAATGTTGTAAAAAAAAAGGGAAAATTTACGCAGGCGAAGTTGCGCGGGTCAGCTAGTATAATATATAAATAATATAATATTTCAGAACAATAACATGTTTATTAATCCTCAAAACCAAATTATAAATTATTAAGTAAATACAAACTTAAATAGACTCCCTCTTGGGTTTGCCGTAGGCTGGTAAAATTTTACTCTGGGTCCTTAATCACTATGTTTTTCTTCGATTTCGCGGCAAGCCCGCGCGAATTGGCGCATGCGCGGTGCGCTCAAAGAAGTCCGCGCGCATGCGCGATGCATTTCTAAGCGCAGCTCTATAAACACCATTATGTCAAGATTTTGACAGTTCAAAGCGCGGGCTTGGCGCGAAAACGAATAAAAAGATAGTGAATGAGGACCCTGATTGCTAAATCAGAGGTCGTAAGCTCGATTCCATCTCGATCGATCCATGCATAAGCACGATTGTTTCTTCTCTGTTTTCGTCAATACGTATGTATCTAATTAGAAATTTATGGTATTTTTACTCGTTGCCTGGTTGCCATATTACAGGCTCTGCCTAGTTGGGGATCAGACCGATTAGATAATTGATTTGATATTTCGGTATACTGTTATAACAACCTTTGGTTTTAGGTATTAAAATAAAATACTTATGTGATTATTTTCTCAGTGCAAAGTACCCGTGTTACTGAAATCTGTACACTGGCTTATAACTACTAGCTGTAGCTTGCGGCTTCACCCGCGTGGAAGACTTTACCCCGTTAAGGGTTAATTTTTACTTTCGATCAAAACGCTAAAATATGTGTGTTTTTATTTACAACCAAAAACAAATTTTTAACAAAGCAATTTTCACAGATCTTACTTCAAACTGACGAAGTTTCATACAAACTTCCAACCCCTGTTTTAACACTGAAACGCGTGTTTCTCAATTTTAAAGCAATAAGAAATTTCATAGATCTAACTTCAATATTGACGGAGTTTCATACTAATTTGCAACCTGCCCTCAGGGGATGATTTCTAAAAAACGCTGACACACGTGTTACTGTATTTTGTAATATCAGGTATCAAAGCTATAAAGAATATTACATACATAATATGTCGTGGTCGGATCGTAGAATTAAACATTTCGTGATGTGGCCAACCATATCATTAAATAGTGGTAGTTCATTATATGCCCAACTAAAACTGACCATATCGTTTAGACGACGTCAACGTTTAATGATATGTTCATCGACGTTTGGCCATATCGTTAATGTAGTGTGTCCATAATATAAAAGGAGTACAACGATCAATTTTCTCAACTCTACGCAAAACTCGAGTTCTGCCTGACTTTAAACTCGTCATTATACCACGTTCACTGGATGAACTAAGTGGCGTAGACGATGTGATGTGAAGATGGTGGTAATGGCGGTGATGGTGGTGGTGATGATAGTGATGGTGGTGATGTCAATGGTGGTGGTGGTGGTGATGTTGATGATCGTGGTAATGGTGGTAGTGACAGAATCGCATAGACGATGTGATGTGAAGATGGTGGTAATGGAGGTGATGGTGGTGATGTCAATGGTGGTGGTGGTGATGTTGATGATCGTGGCAATGGTGGTAGTGACAGAATCGCATAGACGATGTGATGTGAAGATGGTGGTAATGGAGGTGATGGTGGTGGTGATGATAGTGATGGTGGTGGTGATGTTGATGATCGTGGTAATGGTGGTAGTGATGGTAATGGTGGTGATAGTGGTGGTGGTAGTAATGGTGGTGATGGTAGTAACAGTTGTGGTGATAGTGATGGTGGTGGTGGTGATGGTGCTGGTGTTGTTGTTGGTGGTGGTGATGATGGCGGTAGTGGTGATAGCCCTGCTGGTTGTGGTGATCATCATCATCAAAATCATCATCACAATCATCATCACTATCATCATAATCATCATCGTCACTGTTTTCCGAAAACGGTCACCCTTGTATGAACCGGCAGTGGTACCTTGCAGAAATTCCATCTGTTCGGTTGCAGTTTCCATATCCTATTGTGGAATCCATTATTAGTCTATGGACATTCTTGGCGGTGTCACCCTTCTTTCGTTTCATATTAGCTATTATTCTTGATCAAATAATATTTAAAACATGTTCTATAGCGGGCCTTGCAAAAATAAACTAACTAATAATGATGTAACAATATTTAGATAACACAAACCTGGGAAATACGTTCCAAACCCCTTGGATTTTACAATGTTCTATTTTTTCGAATGAATTTTACAAAATTGTTAGGATTGGATGTTCATATCATCAAACGTTGAGTATACATCGATCTGGTCAGACCATCATGATGTGACCAGTGCTTATTGTACTATATCAGGAAACGACACCATTTAATGATATGGTTATCCATATCACGAAATGTTTAATTCTACGATCTGACTGCGACACATACATACATGCATACTTAAATACATACATACAAGATACGCGCGAAAAACATAACCCTTCCTTGCAGTCGGATAAAAAGGCATCAACTGCCAAAATTTTAGGTTTGTAACCCCAGCTTAGGCTCTGTGTTGATAAATCAGTCAGTCAGCCAGTCAGTCAGGACAAGTGATTAAATATGTATTAAGGGGCGTCTAAACGGGCCATTTTTTACGACAATTTGTGGCGGCACTATTGGCAACTAATTGCTCGGTCAATAATGGCAATATGTCTTCAATTGTATGGCGCATGATCCAGTCTCCTAAACGGCCTACACAACCCGGCAACAATAAAATAGAGGGCGACTGAAACAACAACAAAATTGGCCGGGCAACATTGCGGAAAATAGATCGCTCAGCGATCGTCCGGCAACCATCAAATCAATATTGGAGAGTACTGCCATGTTGCCGGCCACAGCATTGCCGCCACAAATTGCCGTAAAAAATGGCCCGTTTAGACGCCTTTAGATAGATAATATAGAGGTCAGTGATCCATTTACTCGTACTTTGGTTCTCCTTGGTCCCACAAGTAGCCCTTGTTTAATTTAGAAAAAACTGTTGCCTTGGTTATTACTTGTATTCCAGACAATACCTATGTCATGAAATTAGAATATTTTTTATGACATTAACAAGAATTAGTGTTGTTGAATGTTATTGAAAGAAAAGTAAGGATTAATTGTTTTTATTTTTTCATAAAACAACAAATTATTGGACGATAATCGTTACAATGGAGGAGAGTGAGTTGAGAAAGTTGTTGCAAACGAAGAACGGTGGGCGTATCCCACGCATGCCGCCTGTACCTGATGTACATGTAATGGACAACTTACCGTTTACTCCAACGCCGCCCTACAATAGACTCAAAGTAATTTTTATTAGTTTATTTTTATTTTTGTATGCACTGAGAGAGCTTTAATATCCCTGTACCTACTTCGGTTTGCGAGCACATCATATACGTAAGGTAATAATAATTTAATTCTATTCTTGTTATATACGTGTTTCTGTGTGATCCCTATTCCGTCATCTCAAATTGAAGCAGTTGAAATAAAAACCGGGCAAGAGCATGTCGGACCATGCTCAGTGTAGGGTTCCGCAGCCTTAAATAATTGCAATAGCAGAAGAGCGTATGTTCATAGCTTTTGTTGAGAAAAGCAGTTTTTCGGCTATAACTTAATGACGGTATATCCGATCATGTCCGAAATAATTTTAGATAAAAGTAGTTATAGTAAATTGAGCTCTACCTTTGTGATTTTTTTCATATTTTTTGGTCACACAGTGCAAAAGTTAAGTGGGGGGACACAATTTACTCAACTTTCGGATCGATTATTTCCAAAAATATTCACTTAATCAAAAAAGTTTAATATGAACCTAATAATGTTTTTAAAAAACCTGTCGAATGATGTGCCATACGTTAATGTTAGCCGAAAAAAAAATCAGCTTCTGTTACATGTTTGTCAGCCCTAAAAATATTTATATTTATTAATTAACTATTAAACTAAGTAGACTAACTATCAAAGAGTAAGACTTAGAGCGTCCGACAAATCGGGGCTGACCTCGTTCAAATGTCGGACGATGCGAATAGCGAAAATCCTCTCCAGCAACTTCCCCGCCTCGTCCGGCAACACATTTACGCCTATAATGAATCGGGAGGCCGTCCCAGGTTCGAAAGGAGCACAAGCTTCCCTGCCTTCCAGCAGTCAGGGAACCGTCCGGACGCCAGGCACACGTCGAACAGTCCCCTGAGGCGGTCCCCATGTGGTCGAGGGTCAGGGCTAACACCCGGCCGGAAATCCCATCCGCCCCCGGGGGCGGTGTTCTTTGAACGCATTCGAAGAACAACCGCACTCACCTCCGCTTCAGTGACAGGCGGCATAGTTGTGTCGGCTTCCTGGTCATCGGTCTCTTCCTCGGAGAACTAGAATAACTTCCTGGGGCCGCTTATTTAGCTTGATAGAAACAACTTCGAGAAAGAGGTCGACAGAAGGATCCGATAGGGTTGGGCAGCGTTTATCAACGAGTCTTCTCTTCGCCTCTATCACAATGTCTGAAGACTGTATTCAATCGGCGTGTCCTACCTGTGATGACCTACGGCCCCGAGATGTGAACACTTAAGGTTGGCATAGTCCACAAATTCAAAGTCTCTTTGAAGAATAAAATACGCAACGAGGTCATCCGACAAAGAACCAAAGTTACCGACATAGCACGCAGGTTAAGCACGCTGAATTGACAATGGGCTGGTCATATTTGCCGAGAGCTAGAGTGGAAACCGCGACTCAGTAAACGTAAGGTAGGACGACCAAAGCCAGATGGACCGACGACCTAAAGAAAGTCGCTGGGATGAATTGGATGCGGAAGGCAGAGGACCAGGTATTGTGGCGTATATTAGGACATTTTAATTCACGATGAGCCCTCTGCTCTCGGTGACTTATGTTTGACGCTGAGGTCCACTGTTCGTACTATGAAATACACACTGCGGTCTTGTCTTCGTGCTCTGACTTTTGAGATCGCGTTGCGGCTCCAACTCGCTTATTGGGTCCTAACTGAACAGCTCATGTAATTACTTCTGCCTATTCCTATTATTGTGCAGTAGCTTTGAGGATTGCGCTGGACCTCCTTATTCGTGCAGTTGTCACTGCACGAATAAGGAGGCTCAGCCTTTATGATTACGCTGAGGTCTAGCTTGCTCAGTGCCTTCACGCTGAATTTAGATCGCGATAAGTTCACGCATATTCATTAGCTAGCGCTGTGACTTCTGCCTGTTTGCTTCTGCTGTTTGCGCAGTAATTTGTGAGAATGGTCTGAGTCCCCCATCGCGCTGCTGGGACGGTCCCTAGCCTGTTCAGTGGCTTCTGAGGTTGCTTGGCGCGCAAGTTGAAAATCGGGGCTAATCTAAAAAAAAAAAAAACTCCCCCCCGGGTCAAAAGCTGGGTACGCCAATAGTAATACCCATTAATTTAGCCAGACTTCATAACATATCTCGACTCAAATTGTCATCCTTGATCAGTCGTGATAGCGTCCAAATCCATGCTTCATATTTTTGGCAATAGTTTCAGCAGTAATGTCTGCAATACGAAAAGCTTTGGGCCATGATGTGCAAGGGTCAATCTTGCTTATAATATACCTTTTATTTTGTGAACTTGGTAATGCTCCGACAATGTCCAAATGCTGGCATAAATTTTCTGAGTGGTGATTTCGTGTTACGATGTAGTTTCGATCGCTGACATTGCAAACATGATTCGCACATCCTATTTATCTCTTCGTTCATTTTCATCCAAATATAATTTGATGTAATAACCCGTAGTAGGGCCAATTTCATGGATATAGAGTAAATAATGGAAAAAACGATGTCTTACAGTGAAATGATTTGACCTTAAAAATATTTGTCCTTTCCATCTTTTTTGAGTTCTCCTTTTTAAATTGGAAGTCCACATTTCTGGACATTTCTAAAAAAATTCAACTACTGAGCAGATTGCTTTATAGGAAGATGCTAAAAATTACGTTATTCAATGAATTCTAGATTCGCACAAAATCTTAACTTAATTTCCGTACTTACGATAAAGGACATGTACCAAATACGGCCCACGGCGGACAGAAAGTTGTGAAACGTTAAAATTAAACAAATATTTTTTGAAATCTGTATGTGGTTTTCTTTTTTTGATAAAATTTAATTTGATTCTTAGGTTACGGTAATGGCGGATAATTGTTTTATGTTGCCAGCTTTAAAAAGTCAAGCTTCAAACGTCGTTTTATCGATGTTTGATAAGAAGAAATTGTTAGTAAAGATAAAATATCTTTATTACTTTAATATAAAACAATGTTTTTCAATTATTTTGGAAATGTATTCGGTAAAAAAGTAATTTAATATAATTGGTCGCAATCGATTTTTGTTTATAAATCGATGGTATAAATAATTTTTCAAAGCATTTGCAACACTTTTTTCATCTGTCATGTCATTCGTGTTGTTATTCATTTCATTCGTTGATTTTATTATTTGATGTTGTTAAAATGGCGGCAAACTGGCCTGCCATTAGTTTTACAGTTCCGAGTTTAATGAGTATAACTTGTATAAAATGAATTGAATATGTTATAATTGGGTAAGAACGAGACTTTGTGCAACTAACACAAGCCATTGAGCTTAGCTAGAGAGGTTAACGGCATTGCTAGTAATGTTTTTTGGTATGAAATCATTTCCATTTTAAATATCTCGTATCTCAATTCCACCAAGTTTTATGGGAAAAAGAATAATACAGGGTAATAGAGTAGTCATTTATCTTCAAAACAAACATCGTTTAGTGTGAGTCCTTTCTGGGCCTAAAATGTATGGACAAATGGACCACTCCTTTGTTTACTTGGTAAATGAAACATAGAAAATACTGAATAAATGTCACAATTGACATAGAAATATATTAAAATGTAGATATGTGATCTCTAATGTTTTTGATAAATTTCATGTATTCGGATAGTTCACGGTCATCCATTAACTTCCTATGGATCCTACAGGGTCCCCTTCAGAACCTGAAAATAAAATAAAATCGGCCAAATGTTAATCGATATTGCTAACGAATAGTTCCATACAGAAAATAATGACTTAATGGAATAATAAACTATTTAAAAAGAGTGGGTGCGAGTTTTTATTGCCTTGTTCCTTTCTCCGGTTTTATCTATTATTTGCGATATTGGCACGACAATTTACATGTACACGTGCAGAATCCAGACAAATTACAAGCGTGAGTGATTTGGAAACAACTTGATTTATTTAAAATATAAAAATTGTTTATTATACAGCTACTTAAAAAAATACAAGACTTTTACAGTTTGGTTGAAAATACAACAGAAACGAATTAACATATAACAATATTTCTTTGTTGGTGTGAAAGAAACCTGTCCTTTAAATAAGAAATTGTCTTTATGATAATGAAAACCGCATGAAAATCCGTAAGTAGTTTTTGATTGTAGATTTAGATGGTCACCCTATTTATCTAGCTCTTAGAATTACAATTATAAAAAGATGATGTTAAACAGAGTTACAATAATAAGAAAATAAATATATATTACGGGTCTTAATTGCGTGAATAATTTGCGGTAAAATATCTTGTTTATTGTCCGACGACGTTCCGTACAACGACGACGATGTGTACAAATCGCGAAAGTTTATCAACATTTAGAGTTACAATAAATTAAACTATTTAATTTAGGTTTATTACAATCGTTAGCGGTCGTATTAAAGTTAAAATCGTCGGTTTATACTTACCTAAACGTCAAAGTCAGGTATTTATGGTTCTTTTCTTATGTTAAGGTGGCCGGGTACGCGGTGGCGAAGTGTATGGCGATGTATGGTAGTTTTCACAAGTTATATTATAAGTGTAAATGTACCTGGCGAAAGGAACATGTAAAAAGATGTTTCGGTCGCCGATCGTGTCACTGGCTCTATTTTTATGAGGTTCCGTAGTAAACAAGGAACCCAGTATTTTGATAGGTTTACTGAGGGAACGTTTCATCTTCAATCATCAAACTTTTTGATGTCATTAAGTCATTACCCTTTTAAGACCCATTTTACCCAAGTGTAAGTCGTTCGGAAGACGTCAAATAAAAAGCGACACTTTCATTGATTGATACATTTATTGATTTTCACAAAACCCATTTAGGTTGGTATGGTGATGATAATCCCCTGTGCTTTTATCTTCCTTTGATTTGTCTTGCGTTTTGCTGTCGATATCGTATCAAACAAACTCATCAGCTTTTATACTAATAATAAAAAGCTGATGAGTTTGTTTGTTTGAACACGATAATCTCAGGAACTACTGGTCCGAATTAAAAAACTGTTATATAACTGTTGGATAACCCATTTATCGTGGAAGGCTATAGGCATATACAATATTACGCTACAGCTAATAGGAGCGGGGCAGCAATGAAAAAAGTTGCAAAAACGGGAAAAATTACGCAGACGAAGTTGCGTGGGTCAGCTAGTATCATGATAAATTACCACCACTTTATGAATGGTCAAACACATAATGAACTAGGTATTTAATCAATACTATCACACCATTTCTATAATTTTTAAAAATCGATTTCTACGAAATTTAAATCACGTTTCTTTTTAACTAATTTATGATAGTGAATAATGCTCAATTTATTTTTACAATTTAATTTCAGGACAGAAGAGCTAAGTTTCGTAAGGTATTAGAAGAAAAAGCTACCCAAAGAAAAATATTAATTACCCGAGTGCCCGTGGAGAGAAATGAACGAGATCGCTTAGAGATATCACAGTCGCGACACATCCAAGCGTTACGAGAATGTGCCAACAAGATCCAGCCACCGCCAATGTTAAGACAATGGGAGCGGAAAATTTCCAGTTTGATCCCTTCTAAGTATCATGCCAGTTTTCCTAATATAATTCAAGATTTAATTCAAGAAAGTAAAATAACTTGGAACATAAACTTACACAAACTTGCTGTGAGTACTATTATAAGAGATGAACCAGGTGTATCTCGTGTCAGGCATCGAGAGCCTAATTTTAAATATAGAGGTGTAACAGAAAATTACACAAAACTAGTCCACTTTCGTAAAAAATTACAAGAGGGATCTCTTGTATTGCATCCTTTCATTAGGCTTGTTCTTGAAAGTGCTGAAAAGATGTTTCCTGAAATCATCATAGATTTAGCTAAGTATAGACTCCGAGGTGTCTTAGTTTTAGACGAATTTCTAACAAGAGTTTTGGACGATATTAAACGCGCTGATTATTTAGTATCAAGCACTTGGTACGCTGTTCTTGTCACTTGGTTAAAAAATCCACGATGTTTGAAAGGCATGCGTCCTAGTAGAATACCTAAATTTGTAATATGTGCGACAAGAATGATATCAATGCAAATTCAAGACCTAATGCGCCGTTCTATCGACGGTATTATTGAATCCCTTAAAATTTCAGACTCTGTTCCTATTTTGCATCTTGATTTAGATTTTGTAGATGGGGAGTTCGTGTTCGATCCATCGTTAGAAACTGTTTACGAAGTTTTTCATAAAATAGCCGATGCGATTTCTCATATCTCACAAAGACTCATGCCTATAGAGCAATACCTTAAAGTACCTTACGATTATGACGCTTTACCAGTTCATTACAACGAATGGCTGAACAAAGACGGCCATGAGAGATTACAAAATCAATTGAACATTGTATACGAACCGCTACGTAGTTACGTGGATGATTTACGCCTAAAATACCATATGTTACATGGAGAGGCAGCAAAAAAAGCGCTTCTTAAGTTTATCCAGGAAAGTGAAGAATTCGAAGTGTCGCGAGATAAAATTCAATATTTCCAAGACATCGATCACGAAATTACAGCTATTTTAGAAAACGCATATTTCAACTCCGCCGTGGTGTGCCAACTTCGAATGATTGATGGCTTGAAAAGTAACGCTGCTAATTTTATCAACGATATAATAGCAGGAATTGTGAAATCACACATGGAAGAAAACAATAGCATTTGTTATGAATTCGAAGATATTGCAGCAAAGGCTCTTAAAGCTCCCCAAAACGCAGAAGAATTGATAGAACAAGGAGTTTACATTTTGCATGCGAAATCTGTTTTAGTTGAAGCCTTAAAAGAAAGAATTTTAGTGCAGCTTAATATTATTACTAATCTTCTACAAATGACCTCGCTATCGCCAGAACACCTGGCATTAAATACTAAAACTGTTAACTGGCTTAAGGATATTAAGCCAATTTTTGAGAGGAATGCTGCTGCATACGAAACTTTTAAGGGAGAAATGGAAGATTACTTACAATCTAAAATTGCGTTTCTTAATAATGAAGTAGTAGAAATGACACCTTTTTTAGAACAACTAGATTATATGGATGATGTTGACCACACCCTTGAATATCTAGAATATTTAAGAAAACTTGTTCACCGATTGGATGCTTGCAACAAACTTGTAAAATGGATTAATAAGGAAGAAACAACATTTAAAATATCATTAACATCGTACCCAGAGCTTGATGAATTAAAAGATTATATTATACCTTTTCATAGTCTCGTTTATCTAGTTCACCAATGGAAGCGAAGTTACTACACTTGGATGGATGGACCGTTTGAGTATATGGATCATGACCAAATTGAACAAGATCATGATTTTTATTATAAAGAATTTTTGAAAATCTCTAAGAATTATAGGGTTAAGATAAAACAGCAAATTTCTGAGAACAATGAAAAGCGATTCCAAGGATCAGTGGACGATCCTGATATAAATAATCTTCCAGCCCCCATGAAGCTATGTGCTCAGGCTGTAGCTGAATTAAAGCACTGGAGACCTAATGTACAAATGGCTCACATTATGTGTAACCCTGCATTGGTGCAAAGACACTGGGATGAGATGTCATCAATTGCTGGTTTCGATTTAACTCCTACAGCTGGTACTACATTAAGAAAAATTATAAATTTTAATCTTTGGGATCAGATTGATGAATACGAAATAGTGAGCATAGCTGCAACAAAAGAACTTGCTCTAATAACGGGTCTAAATAAAATGATAGCAGAATGGACCGATATATGTTTTAAAACTAGTCCATTTAAAGATTCAGGTATATTCATACTCTCGGGACTTGATGATATTCAATGTATCTTAGATGACCATATAATTAAAACAATTGGTATGAGAGGAAGCGCTTTCGTTAAACCATTTGAGGCACAAGTAAGAACATGGTATGAAAAAATTAATAGAACAAATTTGACTATAGATGAGTGGGGTAAAGTTCAAAGTCAGTGGCTGTATCTATTACCAATTTTTTCGTCCAAAGATATAGTAGCGCAAATGCCTGAAGAGGGAGTAATGTTCGTGGAAGTAAATAATATATATCGTAGGTATATGTCTTGTTTGGAAAAGGACCCACACGCACTTGAACTTGCTGGGGCTGTTGGAGTACTAGAACAATTAAAAATTGCGTCTGGCCTATTGGAAAAAATTAATGATGGTGTTAATAATTATTTGGAAAAAAAACGACTATATTTTCCAAGATTTTTCTTTTTGTCCAATGATGAGATGTTAGAAATTTTGTCGGAGACTAAAAATCCACTTAAAGTACAACCACATTTAAAAAAATGCTTCGAAGGCGTTAATAGATTAGTTTTCGACGCTAAGTTCAACATATTAGCCATGATTTCGATGGAAGGTGAACAAATTGAATTTCTCGATATCATTAGCGTGGAAGATGCAAGAGGTTCGGTAGAAAAATGGCTAGTGCAAGTAGAAGAACAGATGTTAAAGGCTGTTAAATCTGAAACTGAGTTGTCTTATTACGACTATCAGAATTTAAGCAGAGTCGAATGGATTTTATCCTGGGAAGGTATGGTGGTACTAGCGATATCTCAAATATACTGGGCTACAGACGTTCATGATGCTTTGAACACTCATTATTTAAGTGAACTAAAAGCATTTTCCACATCCTTGAACAAACAACTAAATGAAACTGTAGCTGTTATCAGACGCACAGACATAAGTAAATTAAGCGGTATTACGGTAAAAGCTCTAATTGTAATAGACGTGCACGCAAAAGATGTAATTGCTGAATTAGTAGCAAAAGAAGTCGCTGCAGTTACAGACTTCCAATGGTTGGCACAACTTCGGTACTATTGGGAAGATGAGAGGGTTAGGGTGAAAATTATAAATGCTGTAGTGGCTTTCGCTTACGAATATTTGGGTAATTCAGATCGATTGGTAATAACGCCTTTAACAGACAGATGTTACCGAACGTTAGTAGGAGCCTACTACCTTCACTTAAATGGTGCTCCCGAGGGTCCTGCGGGTACTGGTAAAACTGAAACAACTAAAGATTTGGCTAAAGCATTGGCCGTTCAGTGCGTTGTCTTTAACTGCTCAGACGGATTAGATTACAAAGCAATGGGTAAGTTTTTCAAAGGTTTAGCTTCATGTGGTGCCTGGGCATGTTTCGACGAGTTTAATAGAATTGATGTTGAAGTATTATCTGTCATCGCACAGCAAATTCTATGCATTGTGCAGGCTGTGAGGCAAAAATTAGAGACTTTTGTGTTCGAAGGTACTACGTTGACTTTAAATCCTGCCTGCTACGTTTGTATCACTATGAACCCAGGCTATGCAGGTCGTTCCGAGTTACCAGATAACTTGAAGGTTCTTTTTAGAACAGTTGCTATGATGGTTCCAGATTATGCTATGATTGGCGAAATCTCATTATATTCTTTTGGTTTCATGGATGCCCGAAGTTTGTCAATTAAAATTGTCACAACCTATAGACTGTGTTCGGAACAGTTATCATCACAAAATCATTACGATTATGGAATGCGCGCTGTGAAGACTGTTTTGTCAGCAGCGGGCAATTTGAAAAGAGATTTTCCTAATGAACTTGAGAACATATTACTACTTCGTTCTATCACCGATGTTAATTTGCCCAAATTCTTATCTTTTGATGTTCCCCTATTTGAAGGTATTATATCGGATTTATTTCCTGGCATTAGTTTGCCTAAACCAGACTATGAAAATTTTTTGAGAGCATGCACTGATTGTTGTGAAAAAGACAACTTACAGCCGATGGAAAGTTTTCTTTTAAAGATCACACAAACCTATGAAATGATGATTGTAAGACACGGGTTTATGCTAGTAGGCGATCCGTTTTCAGGCAAATCAATGACACTAAAAATTCTGTCACAGGCATTAACGTTAATGTATGAAAGAAAACAACCAAACGGGTCTGAATGTACCTATAAAGTATTAAATCCAAAAGCAGTTACAATGGGTCAACTGTACGGCGCATTCGATCCTATATCTTATGAATGGACAGATGGTATTGTCGCAACAATGTTCAGAGATTTTGCGCAAGAAGATACCCCAGTTAAAAAATGGATTGTATTTGACGGTCCGGTAGATGCTGTGTGGATTGAAAACATGAATACAGTACTGGATGACAACAAAAAACTGTGTTTAACATCAGGTGAGGTGATATCTATGACAAACGTAATGTCAATGATATTTGAGGTAATGGATCTAACTCAAGCATCGCCCGCAACAGTATCCCGATGTGGCATGATATACATGGAATCAGCTACTCTTGGTTTTATGCCTTTCTATAAATCATGGGTAAATACACTAAATCCTATATGGCTGGAAGATAATGAAGAATATATTTACCACATGTGTGAATGGTTGTTTGATCCTTTGGTATATTTTGCCAGAAAATATTGCGTACAATTAGTAACAGCCGGAGAAGTAAATTTAGTAATTAGCACGCTCCGCCTTGTTGAGATGCAAATGAATCATGCTCTTGAAGGAGAGGAGGACACAAGGCATACAAGAACTTGGTTTTTAGCTTCATTTATGTCAGCGCTGGTTTGGGGTGTAGGTGGTATATTAAACGAGCACTCGCGTGAACAATTTGACGAATTAGTGAAAGAGTACTTTCGAGGTGAGAAGAGTTTCCCAGCAACAATTGACCGAATTGATGTATCAATTCCAAGTGACGGTGCTATAATTGATCATTACTACATGTACAAAGGTAAAGGTGCTTGGAAACCATGGGCTGAAGCAGTTAAAGGAAGTCAAGTAAAAGAACAGATTAATTTACTTCAAACTGTTATTCCAACCATGGAAACTGAGAAGTATATGGCCCTGTTGAGATTACACACTCAATTTCATCAGCCTTTGTTACTAATTGGTCCAACAGGCACAGGCAAAAGTTTTTACGTTCAAAATTTTTTGATGAATTGCATCAGTATGGATCATTATACCCCTGGGTTTCTAACATTTACAACTACTACTTCATGTAATCAAACCCAAAATTTAGTTCTGTCAAAATTATACAAAAGAAGAAGAGGTATTTATGGTCCTACTAAGGGCAAACAAGCCATTATATTTATTGATGACATGAATATGCCCGTCAAAGAAGTATACGGAGCCCAACCGGCAATAGAACTATTGCGCCTATATTTTGATCAAAAGCATTGGTATGATTTAAGAACTACCGAAAAAATATACATTCTGGATACTTTTTTCTACGGAGCCATTGGTCCTGTCGGTGGAAGTCGACAACTGATTTATCCACGAATGTTAAGACATTTCAATATTTACTCTATTAACGAATTTTCAAAAGAAAGTATGAGTAAGATATTTACATCTTTATTACAATTAGGTTGGAGAAGGAATGGATTTGGTCAAGATGTATTCTCTTTTATTGTTAATATAATTGCAGCGACTATGGAAATATATGATAGTGCAGCTGACGGCTTGAGACCAACGCCAGCGAAATCCCATTACATATTTAATTTAAGAGATTTCTCGAGGGTAATTCAAGGTTGCGCACTGCTAAGAAAAGAATGTGCAGACAATAAGAAAACATTTATTAGGATTTGGGTTCACGAAATTATGCGTGTATTTTTCGACAGATTAGTAGATGAAGAAGATAGAAATTGGTTTTTCAATCTCTTGAAAAAGTGTACTAAAGAATTTATGAAAGACACTTTTGAAAATGCATTAGACTCGTACCAAAATGCTAAAGAAGAAGTTACGCAAGAAAGTATTAAGAGTATGATGTTTGGTTCTTATTTAGATACAGACAGCGCGGAAGGTGAAAGACGCTATGAAGAAATGCCTTCAAGAGAAGCCGTGTTAAATTGTGCGGAATCTATGTTACATGAATATAATTCAACTCATAAATCAAAAATGAATATTGTATTATTTGACTATGCTTTGGAGCACTTGTCGAAAATTTGCCGACTTCTCGGCATGCCTTCAGGGAATGCTTTATTAGTTGGTGTAGGAGGTTCTGGTCGTCAATCACTGACACGCTTAGCTAGTACTATGTTAGGACAAAATGTATATCAACCACAAATTACAAAAACGTATGGTGTAAGAGATTGGCAAGATGACATTAAAAAAGTACTTCGGGAATCTGGCGGTTTAAATAAAGACACGACTTTCTTATTTACTGAAAATCAAATAAAAGAAGAAGTGTTTATTCAAAACCTAGACAGTCTCCTTAATTCTGGCGAGGTGCCTAATTTGTACGGCTTAGACGAAAAACAAGAACTTCTTGAATTGGTACGCTTGGCAGCGCAAGGTGGCAATAGAAACCTGGATATAAGTCCATTGCAAATATTATCATTCTTTATAGGTCGCTGTAAATGTAAATTACATATTGTATTATGCTTTAGTCCAATAGGAAGTTCTTTTAGAACAAGACTAAGACTATATCCTTCCTTAGTGAATTGCTGTACTATAGACTGGTTTGACAGTTGGCCTGAAGACGCTTTAGAAATGGTAGCACATCACTACATGTATAAGGTAAATGTACCAGACAAAGTAAAAGCTTCTGCAGTGATCATTTGTAAACAATTTCATGTTGATGCTCGGGTTGTCTCAGTAGAGTTTTACAATAATTTCGGTAGAAAAACATACATCACATCTGCTTCATATTTAGATTTAATAAAATCTTTCACCACATTGACTAATAGAAAACAGAGAGAATTACGAGCTGCTAAACTTAGATACACTAATGGCTTAGATAAGCTCGGTCAAGCTGCAGATGCTGTGGCAATAATGCAGCGAGATTTAAACGCATTAAAACCACAATTAATAATAATGGCTGCGAAATCAGCTAAAATGATGGAGGAGATTGCATTCGAAACGGCTATTGCAGATAAAGCTGCTGCTCAAGTACGAGAAGACCAAAAAGTAGCAAATGTCCAAGCTTCAGCCGCTCAAGAGCTGAAAAAGGATTGTGAGGCAGATTTAGCTCTTGCATTACCAATTCTAGAAGATGCTGTCGCGGCTTTGAATACTCTAAAACCTGCAGATATTACTATTGTAAAGTCTATGAAAAATCCACCATACACAGTAAAACTTGTAATGGCAGCTGTGTGTGTAATTAAGGGTATTTCCCCTGATAAAATTCCTGATCCTGACAATCCTGGCAAAAAAATTTTTGACTTCTGGGGCCCAAGTAAAAGACTTTTGGGTGATATGAGTTTTTTAGAACAACTTAAAAATTTCGATAAAGATAATATACCTATACCTGTTATGCAAAAAATCAGAAAAGAGTATCTTACCAACAAAGATTTTAAGCCACATATTGTTGCAAAGGCCTCAACTGCAGCTGAGGGTTTGTGTAAATGGATAATAGCCATGGATATGTACGATGCAGTCGCAAAGGTAGTGGCCCCAAAAAAGGCAAAGTTAGACGCAGCTGAAAGAGAATTCGCTGAAACAATGGCAATCTTAGAAGAAAAAAAGGCAACAGTGGCTAGATTAGAAGCTAAACTGGCAGAATTAAATCAAGCTTTGGAAGAAGCTAATTTGAAAAAGAAAGCTTTGGAAGACGAAGTACAATTATGTTTAGATAAATTATACAGAGCTGAAAAGTTAATTGGTGGGTTAGGTGGTGAAAAAGTGCGTTGGACGCAAGCAGCTCAAAATTTACAAGTTTTGTTTGATAATTTAGCGGGTGATATTCTCGTGTCGTGTGGGATTATGGCGTATTTAGCTCCATATACATTACCGATCAGAATCAAAGTGATTGACTCATGGCGAAACCAAGTTATAAAGCTAGATATGCCACATTCTGAGCATTTTGTTTTTAAAGATATTCTCGGAACCGACATAAAAATTCAAAATTGGTGCATTGCTGGATTACCCAGAGATTCTTTTTCTGTGGACAATGCTGTTATCCAAGACAATTCTATGAGATGGTCTTTACTTATCGATCCTCAAGGGCAAGCCAATAAGTGGATAAAAACAATGGAAAAATCGAATGACTTGCAAGTAGTTAAGTTCACAGATGGTAATTACATGAAAGTTATTGAAACGTGTTTAGAATATGGCAAACCTGCTTTAGTAGATTGTGTTCTTGAAGATGTTGAAGCACCCCTTGATCCCATTCTTTTAAAAAATACTTTCATGCAAGGTGGTAAGGAATTTATTGCTATTGGAGATAATGTTATAGAGTACCATGTTAACTTTAGACTTTATATGACGACAAAATTACGTAATCCACATTATTTACCGGAAATTTTTAATAAAGTAACTTTGATCAATTTTGCCCTCACTAAAGATGGTTTAGAGGATCAGTTATTGGGCATAGTTGTAGCAAAAGAAAGACCGGATCTACAAGAAAAAAGAGAAAAGCTCATAGTGCAAGGTGCCGCTAATAGAGCAGCTCTTAAACAGGTCGAAGACGATATTTTACGTACTTTGCAAGAATCAAAAGGTGACATTTTAGAAGATGAAAGTGCAATAGAAGTGTTGGACTCGTCGAAAATATTATCTATTGACATTATGAAAAAACAAGAAGCCAGCTTAGAGACTGAAATCGTAATAGAGAAGTTTCGTCATGGTTACAGACCCATCGCTTCACATTCCGCTGTATTGTATTACTGCGTTACTGAATTACCGAACGTTGACCCTATGTATCAATATTCGCTGCCATGGTTTATAAATCTTTATGTTATTTCCATAGAAAATGCCAACAAATCAAAAGATTTAGAAAAAAGGTTAAAGTTTTTAAAAGACACCTTCACTTATAATTTATATAGTAATGTATGCAGATCACTGTTTGACAAAGATAAACTTATGTTTTCTTTTATCATGTGCTCAAAGATGATGATATCTACAGGTGAAATGGATTTAGACGAACATCAGTTTTTAATAACAGGAGGTATTGCTGTCCAAAATCCTCATAAAAAGCCCGTTGAATGGTTGCCGGATAAAAGTTGGGATGAAATTTGTCGTATTGATCACTTACCGAACTATAGTGGCTTTAACAAACACTTTGTACAAAACATAACTGAATGGAAAGAGGTTTATGACGATCTAGAGCCTCACAATAAGAAACTTCCAGGACACTGGGAGGGAAAATTGTCTGCATTTCAAAAACTGTTGGTAGTGAGATTATTAAGGCTAGATAAATTAACAATTGCTATATCAGAATTTGTAGAAAAACAAATGGGCAAACAATACATTACACCACCACCGTTTGATATTGGAAAATCTTTCGGAGATTCCAATTGTTTAGCGCCTTTAATATTTATTTTATCACCGGGTTCAGATCCAATGGGGGCTTTAATAAAATATTGTGAACGAATGGGATATTCACATAGATTTAATTTCATATCATTAGGTCAGGGACAAGGGCCTATTGCACGGGCAATGATAGAAAGAGCCCAAGCAGAAGGTGGCTGGGTATGCTTGCAAAATTGTCATCTGGCTGTTTCTTGGTTACCAGTTCTTGAGAAACTTACAGAAGGGTTTGATTTAACTAACACTGATTTAAATTTCCGGTTATGGTTGACTAGCTATCCATCTGATAGGTTTCCACAGTCGGTTTTACAGATTGGTGTTAAAATGACTAATGAGCCACCTACAGGACTTCAACATAACTTAAAGCGCTCTTATATTTCAGAACCTGTAAAAGAACCAGAATTCTTTGAAGGCTGTCCTGGTAAGGACAAAACATTTAGTAAACTTTTATATGGAATTAGTTATTTTCACGCCGTCGTACAAGAAAGAAAAAAGTTTGGCCCCTTGGGTTGGAATATTCAATATGGCTTTAATGATTCCGATTTTCAAATATCAGTAATGCAACTACAAATGTTTTTAAATCAGTATGAGGAGATACAATACGTAGCAATAAAATATTTAACTGGCGAATGCAATTACGGCGGTAGAGTAACTGATGACTGGGATCGTCGGTTGATAGTAACTATATTAGATAATTATGTTAACCCTGGTGTAGTGAATGATCCAAATTATACATTTTGCGACGTAGGGACACAGTACGGACTACCCCGTAGGTGCGAATATCAAGATTACCTCAAACATATAGAAACTGTTCCTACAAACCCTCCACCGGATGTCTTTGGATTACACATGAATGCGGGAATAACACGAGATCATACAGTATCTATGGAACTCACCGCTGCCTTGGTACTGGTTGAAGGTGGAGGCGGTGGAGGTGAAGGTGGAAATACTGAAGATATTTTATTACAAATGTCTGCAGAGATTTTGTCTAAACTACCTGTACAGTTTGATGTTGAAATCTCACAAAAAAAGTATCCTGTTGACTATAATGAATCTATGAACACCGTATTGATTCAAGAGATGGAACGTTTCAATAAATTGCTGAGAGAAATTACTGTATCTTTAAGAGACTTGCAAAAAGCTGTAAAAGGTCTCATCGTGATGTCACCAGCTTTAGATCTGCAATCCAATGCAATGTTACTCGGTAGGATCCCAGAGAACTGGCGCAAAGTTTCTTACCCAAGTTTAAAGCCTCTTCCGAGCTATGTAGCGGATTTCATCGAACGATTGGAAATGTTAACAGATTGGTATGACAACGGTAAACCTTCTACGTTTTGGTTGTCAGGATTCTTTTTTACACAAGCTTTTCTTACAGGTTCTGTTCAAAATTTTGCTAGAGCTAAAAGAATTCCTATAGATTTATTAGTATTTGATTTTGAGGTGCGTCATGTAGACTATGAAACTACACCACCCGATTGGGGAGTGTATGTACAAGGACTCTTCATGGATGGTGGACGCTGGGATCGTGAGACATACGCAATTGCTGAACAGTTTCCAAAAGTATTAAATGATTCACTACCGGTTATATGGCTGTATCCAAAGGCAAAAACCGAATTCCAAGAAGGTCAGAGATATAGGTGCCCCTTGTATAAAACTTTAGAACGGAAAGGCGTGCTGGCTACTACTGGTCACTCATCAAACTTTGTGTTAGCATTTTATATACCATCAGATAAACCTTCGGCTCATTGGATTAAACGTAGCGTGGCACTGTTATTGCAGTTAGACAACTAATTATGGAATCCTATTTCGTACTGCCAAAAGAGTATTGTCTGTATTTGATGTCAGTACACCAGAAGCGCAAAACTGATTTAAATTCTATTAGCACACGGGAATCAAAATTCACTCTTGCGGGAATCAAATTTTATAATTATAGTAGGCACCGTTTCACTCTACTAATTTCGAGATTATCCCCTCCAACACAAACGCTGAAATTGGGCATAGTTCATAAATAATTTATGTTTCGGGCATAGTTTGTATATTAATAACAATCATTTCACAGATTGTTATTATTATACAAGTTTTGTAGGTAGGTACTCTATTATAATAACATTAGGGTATAGGTACTATATTGTTAATAAACAATTAAATATTGTATGTTTTAATGTAGGTAACGGTCTGGCTAACTTAGGTGATTGGGTGAATATAACTAGCAAAGTTTATACAGAAGTATAAACTTTGCTACAATTTAAAGTACTTGTGTGACTTATCTGCCAGAAGGCAGATAAGTGACCCAAGTTCGGACTCAGTGGGTGAGATATTAATTTTTGATTTTAAATAGGGAAAAATTAAGAACAAAAAAAACCGAGAGAAAAACTGGCGAACAGACGCATACGGTAGCTATATTTTTATAATTATTTTAGTTTATGATTGGCTATAAATTGCTGAGAATCACTAATTTGTTTTGCGTACTGTACAAAATAAAATGTACAAACAACTATACAAAAAACTTAATAGATACAAATTCGATAAAAATAATTACACAGGTACCTACTAGTATAATTTTACATCACCAGATCTAAGGGCGGTTACAGACAAACGTTTTATTCTGTGCCTACGTCAGTACCAACATGCATAAACGAGTTTTTAAGCGCGTCAACGCTCGTACAAGTTGCGCATGTGGCAAAAGCACGCCTCAAATGTTTTCTATGTGAATTAAACACTCCTAATCGCTATCTAAGGGCTAATCACTGATGGTTTCTTAAATAGATAGGTAGATAGATTTTGAAAAATAATGATGATAGATATCAGATTGTTAATCACTCCGGAATGGCAGCGGCCGGTAATCTCTGGCTCTGGTATCAAAGGATAGCGGAACCTAAAATAGCTGCCGTAATACGCCATATATTACGGACTCAAAAAGACAACCCCCTTTTACGGTGATAAGACGTGGAAAATTCCACGGCCGTTATATGCCGTCCAGCATCTCCGCGTCGACCTTTTATCAGACAAACGTCAAATTCGTTCACGAATCATCTGACACTGACAAGAAGACGCGTCGTCTTGCCGTCGCGACGGCAGCGTTTTTTGACGTCACGTTGTCAATTACCTCTAAGAAACCGCGTCGTTAAGTAACGTTCTAGTGACTTCATTCACCGCTGTATTATGGCCTCTTTCTGACGGCACCGCTATCCTAAGAAACCATAGCTTTAGAGCAGACAGCGCCGCGGGCAGCCGCATGCGTATTGCTAGCGATACTGGTTTTTTAAGTATGGAGATAGTTTTAAATACTTTCACGCTGAAAGTGGTCGCCGCGCCAGCTGGCTGCGGCCGCTGCCATTACGGTATGAATAGGGTCTTAATAACAATAATAATAATAATATTTTTTATTTACAAGTAACATGTTTCTTATTCCTATGTTAATGTTCCTATTCTAATAATTATTATTTATACGTGAAGCACTGCCACTTGCACTACACCTAGGTGGATGTCTGGCAGCAGTGATTCACATACAAACAATCGAGTCTGGTCGCAATGCACCTCAGAACACTGTTGGAGCTGGCCCGCACCCGGTGTACCAGGGAAGCGCATCTTTTTCTCATAGTCGTGAAAAAGCAATCGACACGAGCTTCGGCAAACATCCCTGACGCGCTGCAGAATCGGGGCAACCCCATCAGTCATCATTTTGATACTTCTGATTATCTTAATTTTTGAATTGTGATTTTTATTTATTTTATACGCCTTACAACTTTCAAACGAAATTATTAGATTTTTAAACAAATAATGTCGTGTGAGCCCATATTCAAGGTCATTGATATTTGAGACCACTCCATAGATAAATTGTGTTATGTGAAATGGATTTCACATAAATATTTCAGCACTTTAGTCTGCTTGCAACAGGTACGCTGAGGGTCTGGAATGTATTTACATTGCTGTTTTGTATATGTGTGATGTGTTGTTGACACTACTTATTTTTTTATATAACGGGATATTTTTATCTGCAGAATATGTATCATGTATTGTGTCGTCGAAAATGCAAATTGTCATTATTATATTTTTAGATCATATTTTGAATATAAGGTATATTTACAGCTGACCCCAATATACATTATGCTTATTTTCTGTGCAAGTAAAATTTATATTTTACAATTTACATAATATTATACATACAAGTAGTAAAATTCAAGATTTAGTAGTCTGTATGGATGGGGATTCCGATTGTTGGCTAATTAAATCATGGTTTGTGCTTTTTGTGCCGTGTGGAACGAGTTTTATTTGCAACAAAAATAACGTCTGACCTAAAAGACTATAGAATTTTAGGCACAGAAAACCAGGAGCTCTGAGTAATCCGGAAAATTAAAATGTTAATAGGATATAAATAAATAAAATCCATCTAACCTTTGAATTTGATAGGCATGACTTCAGTGAAAACTGTTAAGGCCCTGTGCAGACTATGGGGCAGGGGACAAACTCGCCACGAACATAGAACAAAGAGAATCTTAGGTATGTGCCAACGCATACGATGCTCAAAAAATCGCTGGGTACCTACGCGAAAACCTTTGTGAGACGTAGAATGAATAAGCCTACGTCCAGATGACGGGCGTGGAGCTGTCGAGCGTTTACAAGTTCATCCATTTTGTTCGAGGCATTCACATGCCAATGCGCATAATTTTTGTGTGTTTTAAAAACGCGCGTCTACCACTCGTCGTCTGAACATAGACTATAACCCCTGATGTCTGTCTGCGCCATGTTTTTATGGAACAATTTTAATGTTATTTTTAATTATGTAAGTTATTAAGATATTTATTAAATTTAATTATCATACCAATATATTTACCTTTATTTAACTATACTTATTGTTAATTTAATTTATTGTGATTGTAGTACTATTAATTTATTAATTAAATTATTATGATTCATTATGTTATATATAATTGCCTGACTCCATCACTAGACATACGATCATTTATTAAGCATAGAATCTAAATTTTACTAATAATAGTAATAATATCCTGCGGCAACTCGCACAACGCTATCTGATCCCAAACTAAGCAGAGCTTGTACTATGGAAACCAGACAACTGATAAACGTTTCTAAATATGTACTTACATTGTAAAGCTGAAGAGTTAGTTGTGTTTGTTTGGACTCGATGATCTCAGGAACTTCTGGTTAAAATTGAAAAAAATATTGTTGTGTTCGATAGCCCATTTATTGAGGATAGGCTATAACATTATGCTACGATCAATAGGAGCGGAGCAGCAATGAAAAATGTTGCAAAAACGGGTAAAATATACCTATTTCTTGAGCTTGCGTTGCGCTGCGTAAACGGTTAAAATTACAAAACAATAATGTATCACGGATTTGTTCCTCTTAAAAAAGCATCGAGGAATATAATATAATATATAATAATGAGGGATATAACATCACGCTGCGATCAATAGGAGCGAAACAGCAATGAGAAATGCTGCAAAAACGGGGAAATTTACGCAGACGAAGTTGCGCTGGACAGCTAGTAAAAAATAAAGTTGTGTTTTTTCTGAGGTATATAGATTTTAGCAGGTTTATTATAGCTCACACAAAGTTAGGGTCATAAATTATTTTTCACCGGGATCGAAGTTTTGTAATTTAATTACCTAGTGTACCGAAGGCATTCGGTAGCTCGGGTAGTGGCTCGGCTCGGCTCGGCTCGGCATGGTTATGATTGGCTATGGTTGGCTATGATTGGCTATGATTGGCTATGATTGGCTATGATTGGCTATGTTTGGCTATGATTGGCTATGATTGGCTCGCTATGGCGCGCTGTGATTGGCTGGGGCGTTGTGATGTAACACTAGTAAATTAAATAATACTAGGCCGTCATGGGTCGTGGTCCACCTGCTTAGTCTACCTGGGTGAACCACGGGCACTTTTTCTTGCCCGTGGTCCACCTAAATGTTGAGTAATGTGCAAATCAAAAAGACTATGGGTCGTGGTCCACCTAAAAGTAATTCCGTGTGATTCCTACAATTGAAAAATGAATACCTACGAAATAACAAATTAAACTGGAGAAAACAAATGAATGTCAAAAAAGCTTTACTGAAATAAATCATTAACTTAAGTAAAACAAAAATAATATTTAAGTTGGTAGGTACTTATAGAGAAATCAACGTAACTTTTCTTAAGTAAAACAAAAATAATATTTAAGTTGGTAGGTACTTATAGAGAAATCAACGTAACTTTTCCAAAGCGAATCCTACAGAAATTTCATTGTTTAACAATTGTAATTGTATTTCTAATATGTACCTAGTCATCATTAGTAGAAATATTCAAAAATCTGATAATTAAATAAAAGCCACTTGGAATTATAAATTATCAATAAGACTGTTACTGGTTACTGAAACCTTCAATGATTTCTTTACCGATATACCACTTACCACAACCAACTTCTTGAACTTATGCCCAGATAAAGCCGAATCATTCTTGAGAGAATACAATGTACCATTTGCATTTAATATATACACCCCAGTCACATAATTAAATATTCAAGTCACATAATTTTAAAAAATCTTCTGATTTATGGGGTATTTCAGTCAAATTAATTCACAGTATAATTACTATCTTAGCACCACAGCTATCTACATTTTTTAATCAATGTGTTGATACCGACATGTTCCCTGATCCGATGAAACATAGTAAAGTAATACCATTATTTAAAGCCGGATCAAAGAACGACTAGTAATTTAAGACCAATATCCATCTTGCCACCTATTAGTAAAATTTTCGAATAGGCCATACTCATGCAGTTAGAATTACACTTTAATTTTAATTATCTACTGCATAATGATCAATTTTATTTGCTTTCACAAAGGGTCGCTCTACTGTTGATGCAGGCACTCAGCTATTGTTCACATTTTCAGTGCCTGGGAAAATTCGCAAGATGCAGTTCTGTGATCTTTCTAAAGCTTTCGATTGTGTGGCACATAGGACACTTCTGCTGAAACTTAGGCGTTACGGTATTAAAGGTACAGCGCTTGATCTACTTGCCTCTTACCTGAGTGAAAGAGTTCAATATGTTGATATAGGCGGAGTAAGGTCGTCTGGATCACCAATTAGTAAGGGCGTGCCTCAGGGATCAATTTCCCTTCTTATTCTTGGTTTAAATTAATGATTTACCATTTTATATTAATAACTTCTGTGACATCGTTATATTTGCTGATTTTGCTTATTTACAAAATTAGTCGTAAAATAGTTTTTTTTTTTCAAATAAATTAAACACTCGCACTAGTACAAGATTGGTTTACAACGAACAACCTACTTCTAAATCCCAAAAAAACTAAATGTATTAAGTTTAGTTTACCACAAGTAAAAAGTATTAATACGAGTTTAATTTTAAATAATGAAATGATTAGCTTTGTCGACTCAACAGTTTTCTTGTTTTTTTTTTTACTATAGACAGTAAGTTGCATTGGGGCACCCACAGAACACACATATAGGTAGCTAGAATCAGTCAGTAGTAAGTCAAAGCGTGTCTCCAATCAGTGCAACGGCGCCATTTGGTTCGCGCATGACATTATTCAAAGTTCGATCGCGGCCGCATGACGTCGCGTGTACTGCAACAAGAAATGCCTAATTGTGCAGTTATAAGTTGTAAAAACTCGTCGAAGAATGTAGACCGTATCAAGGGAGATGTATATTTTCATCGCTAATTATTTTTGTTGCTCCTTATGCTGAAATTAATTTTAAAATGATTTATTTACGTTTTTGAGTTAGGTATACTACTTCGATAAATTCTCATTGGCGTATTTTACTCTATTCGTTTTACATTGCGGTTTCAATTGATGTCATCAAGTGATATGTCATCGTCTCATACGTTGAAAGTATGCAATGAAATTCAAACGAATAAAGAACGCAACAACAAATAAATGTCGTGGTACAGGGGATTTTGTTGTTTTTCTACAAGTAGTGATGTTAAGTTTAGGCACTTTATATCGATTTCTTCAATCGCGAATTGATCGCGCTCTATATATGAAACAGAAAACAGATAGCCGGAGGAACGAGAATGCATTTTTGTAATAACTACAGTACTCCAAAAGTAATAATGCGCATAGAAATCTTCGGAAATCTTCGTCATTGTTCGGCAACGGTCGTATTACCCGAGCGTCGAAAGACGATATTTATATAGAGTGGTTAAGAGCAATTTCTCTATGCCTAATTTTATATATTATGTGTTTTGTGCTAAAACAGATTTGATTTACCTGTAACGAAATTTGATTCGATAATTCCATGTAAGTAAATAGCGAAAACGCTACAATCATTGTTGGAGTGATTAGTTTTCAAGTGTCTTACCGAAGTTGGTGTAATTATGGAGGAAAAGGTTTAAATAACATAAGGTTTTATTAGAAGGAGAAAAAAACGTTTTCAAATAGAGGTTTACATAAAATATAATCAAAATCTCAGTTCAAATTTGTTTACAGCACTAATCATTCCAGAAAAATAATACAATTATAAAAAAATTAATCAGAATCGAGGAAGACCTCTATTCCCGACATCGCAGATTCATCAGAAGTTTCATTATGCTCTTGTTCATTTACACTTTCCTCACTGCTATCACCTGTGTAAATAATCAGTTTATCGGAATAACTATCGATTCTTGGCTCAAATTTTCTATATTCATCTTCGCATTGAACCGCATGATCAGAAACTTTTTTCCATTCTTCTGGTCCTATTTTATTGATTTTTTCTAATATAGCATCTTTAACTGACGTCACAGTCATTGCAATATTTCTCTTGGCCACGTGTTGCTTTATTTGGGACCAAATATTTTCAATAGGGTTAAAATCGGGATGATATGGTGGCAATCGTATAATTTTATGCCCATGTTCCTCCATTATACGGTCAATGGCAAATTCTGTGTAATTTTCTTTGTATCTTTGTATAATTTTATACAAATCGGGTTTCAGTTTCTTTGGGTCATGCGGAATGTTGTGTTGTTGTAACCAAGCTGTCATTTGTGGTTTAGATGTGTTTGAGTTTGGTGGTTTCACAGACAGCTTATTATGATATGGGGCGTTGTCTATTACCAACACACTATTAGGAGGCAAGTTGGGAATCAATTGATTGCGTAGCCAAGTTTGATAACGTTCCGCGTTTATTTCTTTATGATAGTCACCTTCTGAGTCGACACATTTATGTAACATTAGAGCCCCTGGGACGAAGCCTTTTTCATTGCCTGCGTGTACAATAATTATTCGCTCTCCTTTGGAAATGGGTTGTTTGATACCTTTTTTGTTGCTATCTTGCCAAGTTTTACCCTTAGTATGTGATGTGTGCACATACGACTCGTCCATAAATACTATGTTTCTACCAGAACTCCTCAGCTGTTGTATTTCTCTGAGATATTTGATCCTTTTTAGGCGTATATCATGTTTTTCCATAAGTAATTGTCTGTTATTATCAGTTTTCAGAAACCTAAACCCCATGTCTTTCAAGATCAACCTTAAAGTCTCGGCACAGCCTTTGAAATTAATAGCTTCGATCAACTTTATTCTTAAATTATTTACAGTTGGGAGTTCTTTCAGCGTCAATTGAAAATTGTATATCATATTACGAATAACACAGTAGTCGAAATCATCAAGTACCAGCCGAAATCTACTTTTAGGTCTTCCTTTTTTCGGTGTAGAAAATTTCTTTGATTGATTATGTTTTTTTTCGTTTAAGATATTACTCAAAGTTCGTCGCGAAATTCCTGTAGCTTTTGTAACACGGTCTTGAATTTTTTTAAAATAACCATCATGGTCTCTGTTGAAAACATTGGCTTCATTTAAGAAATAAAGGTACACATTAAATACCATTTGCCGTGCTTGTGAATTAAGCGGTTTTCCACGTTTAAATTTATCCATTTTGGAAGAATTCGTCTGAAAGAAAATGGCATGGGCAGAGTTAGGTATATATTTTTTATGCATGTTTATCTATTTATTTAATTTAAATAAATCTCATTTTTTAAATGTTTTTCTAGTACTTAATATGTATTTAATGTAGGTATTTTATTTTTTTAATATTAAAAAAACGTGAAATATGTTATTTATTTTCCTTTTTTCAAAATATACTATTTAAATCTGAATAAGCTAATTAATGTTGAAATTATATTTACCAAGAAGGGTGTGTAATAGCAGCTCTATATATTTCCACAAATAGAGAACACGTGCAGTCACTACCAATATATAAAGACGACTGACAGACATTTCGCTGACCGGCGACAGCTGCCGAACGCCCGATTTGTTTTCGATTGTGCACACATGATATTGACTCCTATCTCTTTTAAACAAGGTGCAAAATGCAAATGCCTTGTTTAGGGCTCTTACGATTCCATGATTCGAGTGTTTCCGGGAATACGACAATTAGCGAAGATCTGCATGTGCATTATTAATTTGGGAGTACTGTACATAGGTATCAGTTTGATCAAGCACCTACTGAAAACCATTTAGTTAATCTCAAAAAGGCAATAACTGATGTATACATAGATATACTATTTAACGAGAAATTTGAAAACCAAAACTATGAAAAGACAAATATATAATAAACTCGTCCTGTTTCAAGGTCAATAATTTAGTAACTATGAGGTATTTAATTCAGTTAAATCTAAACCATCATTTTTTTTACTATTTTATTAATAAAACGTTTAGTACGTAATTACCACCTATGTTCGTACGTTTTTTTTATTATCTAGAAAATTGATTGTGGTAATCTTGTGCAGTCTGTACAATGTTAAATAGTTCAATCCTTTACTTTAATATGTGTAAGACCTATTACTGATTTAATTAGCTCCTATAATGATAAAAAATTAAAAGCATTTTTGTGATTAAGTAGTTTTAAGTGTTAAAGTACCTACAAAGTACTGTACATAAATGCAAATACAGCATTTAAACACAATTTTTTATTAGTCTACTCTAAGAAGGCATTCTGTGATATTAAAAAAATCAAAAGCGTTAAAAACAGGTAATAGTTTTGGCTTAGTGTAAAAATTATATTGATCCCACCTAATCTACTCTACAGTTGATTAGATAGGTAAGTATATTAAATTATTAAAAATAAATAAAATGCTTATGTCATTTATTTTTACCCGTGTTTTTATTTTTATATATAAGAATGATTCCAGTAATCTTAAAAATGCAAAGTTAGTGAGACTTGATGGATGGATGAGTGGATGTTTATTACTCTTTCACGGGAAAACAGCTGTACCTATTTGGCAGAAATTTAATGGAGATAGCTTGAACCCGGCAAAGAACACATAAGTTGCTTTTATCCCGGTTTCCATAGGGGATTTCATTCAAAGTGTAAATTTAGTGTAAATTTGGTGGAACCGCGGGCGCCAGTTAGTTAATAAACTTGTGCTAACTTGTAAAAAATAAAAAATGCAGACATTTTTTTTAATATAGCTTCAAACAAAATAAAAAAAAAATTAATACATTATAATTTTGTTAATTATTGTATGATTTTATTGAAATAAAGCGTAAAAATTGCGTCAGTCAAAAATACAAAGCATTTGCCCCAGTTGACCTTAATCATTTTCTTTTTAATAAGAAAACTTCAAATTAAATAATTCAAAACAGCAGTATCGAATCGAATTGGTCGATTTATAATCGATACTCTGTTGGATGAATGATGTCTTACGATTGAAACGATTCTGTTTATGGTAGGTTCATCACTAAAACGCTCGCGTGACGTCATGCGCGGTGGGGATAAAGTGGCACGCTCTGTTTTCATACTGTCACAGGAACATGTGGTATCTAGCTAGATCTTATCTGTGGGGGCACCCAAATATAGGAAAACTCAGTTCTGCTGCGTAAGCTGTCAGCAAAGTTAGACAGCTTACGAATTTAGAAGCGGCTCGACTGATATGTTTTGGTTATTTTGACAGCGTCATGTCCTACGGCATATTGCTTTGGCGCAAGGCGGCTGATATACAAATTATTTTTATTCTTCAAAAACGTGCAGTGCGTGCAACTCGTATCAACTAGGAGCACGAGTTTCCCCTAAAGAAAACTTTAAAGAGATAGGCATTATGACAGTTGCATCACATTAAAAAGGCAAACGCTATATTTGTAAAACTCTGCGAAGAAGAAATAAGCACAAATTAGTAGGTCGAAAGCATAGGCTCATAACTCATTCATGGGACTAGGTGTTAGATTTTTTAATAAAACCCCTGTCAGCATTTCGAGTCTACCAATAAATCAATTTAAGAATGTAGTCAAGAGACATCTTATACAAAGAGCTTACTACTCAATCGATGATTATTTAGTACGAACGAACTACATGTACGATGTAGTTCGTTGCTCCTTATTAATGTATTTTATTGTATAGCTTATTGTATTTTACTTAGGTGAATTTTGTTGTAACCGTTTGAAAATATTACTTAGTATTAGTTATGAAAACGTTTTACTTTTGTAAGTAAAGATTCTGCGTGATAAATTAAGGCCATTCTTTTTTTTCTTTTGCAAAATATGTAAATATACTTATTCATTATGTAGCAGTATTTAAGCACTTTTGGCCAATATTTAAGCACAAAGTTTTTACATACATAGTAAGTGGATGCTACCTACTATTTTGTGCCCATTGAGGCTTGTAGATTGAATCTCGTGTACTCTTCTTTTAATATTTTTGACCTCTTGTTTTTGCATCAGTCCTCTAATATGGTGTATAATATAATGGTGGCAGCACTTTACCTGCATATACAGTATAAGAAAAAAGAAACATTGTAAACATTGGCAATTTGGAAATAGCGGCCGCGAGTTTTTATTGCCTGTTCAGGTTCAGGCATTACATGTAAATGTAGAATCGACTTTTCGCAAGTGCAGTTTCCTAAGTGAATAACGAATATTTATTATTACTTGTCAGATTTTCACAGCAATGGGATCATGGCACTACCCACAAGATGGCAACATTGACTCTTACATTTTATAAATTATTTTTTTCTTTGTATAAAAAACGAAACTACTTTTGCTCCGACCTAATAATACATTAATTCAATTAAAAATACTGGCGGACACAATCTGATAGGCAGACATATTGCCCCTTTTATGATTGTAATGGGTCTTTCAACAAAGACGGGTCGATGTTAAAATTGAATAAAACTAGATGTGTGTGAGATATTAACGAAATTTATTTTTTATTTGAAAGGCCCGTTTATGCCATTATGCATGAAATATGACATCGTTCAAATGTCCGCCGCGGCTTCGCATGGTGGCACAAATCCGAGAGGTCCAATTTTTAATGACTCTGCTGCATAGATCCGGCTGAATCTGAGCGATGGCCTGCGTTATGTTGGCTTTCAGGGCAACGGTCGAATGTGGTTTATTGGCATAGACCTGCGACTTCAGAAAACCCCACAAGAAAAAGTCTAGCGGAGTCAAATCACACGATCTTGGTGGCCAATTCACGTCACCTCTGCGAGAGATAACCCTACCCGCAAACCGTTCATGCAGAATGTCGATTGTGTCGTTCGCTGTGTGGCAAGTAGCGCCATCTTGCTGGAACCACATGTCATTCACGTCCATATTGTTCAATTTAAGCCAAAAGAAATTGTTTATCATTGATCTGTAGCGCTCACCGTTGACGGTGCTGGCCTCGCCAACTTCGTTTTCGAAGAAGTACGGACCAATGACGCCGCCAGACCAAAATCCGCACCAAACAGTTACTTTTTGTGGATGCATTGCTATCTGGTGAACCTCATGTGGGTTGTGGTCATCCCATATACGGCAATTTTGCTTATTAACAAAACCATTCATCCAAAAATGTGCCTCGTCGCTAAAGATTATTTTTTGGCCAAAATCGGGGTCCTCTTCCAAGCGTTCCGACGCCCATTCAGCGAACACACGGCGTTGTCTATGGTCATTAACTTTGAGCTCCTGGGTCAGTTGGATCTTGTATGGATGCAGACCCAAGTCCCGACGCAAAATTCTCCAAGTTGAAGTCTGCGAAATGCCGAGTTCTTGTGCACGGCGAGAAATCGACTGCTTCGGAGTCTCCTGAACACTCACACGTACAGCGGCGATGTTCTCGGCCGATTTGGCGTTCCTTTGACGTAAAGGTGTTGGTTGGCTGTTTACCGAACCGGTCGTCTCGAATTTAGTCACCAATCGTTGGAGAGTAGACTTTGAAGGGCCACCGCGTCTGCCGTAAAATGGGCGCAATGCGCGCAACGTTTTCACTAACGAACACTCATTTTGATAATAAAGTTTTATCATTTGCACATGCTGCTCAACCGTGTAACTTGCCATGGTGATTTGGCATCAGTGACTGAATAAGAAAAAACAGATTTGACAGATGCCGCCAAATCAAAATGGCCGCCACAGATTATTAATATCGACCCGCTCTATTTGAAAGACCCTTTATATAGAAACATGATTATATTACAATACTCGATGAACGACGCGAATCTGCAGCCGTATCTCAGTCAGTCTATAACACTCACTAGTCAAATAGTTACTTGCGTTATGATGTTACGGGTCTAATCGTGTGATTGCCCGACGTTTCGACTGTATTATAACGGCCGTGGTCACGGGTAGACTGAATACTTGCGATTTGACGCACTGCAGTATATGATGAACGTGGGAATTTTTCGTAGGTTCCGTTTTAACACTTAGCCAAGTTGGATTTGTTGGCTAATCTATTTCTCGAAATTGGACTTACCTAGTTGTACGTTTGTCTCAGATACCCACAACTTTGAGCGTAGCATATATATTTGCTCTGATCTTCGTCTAAAACCTACTTGTTCAGAGGCTCCCTCGACATGCGACCGACTCACACTTGACCGATATGGGGGCGCCAAAATGAGATCTCACACCAACCTAAACCTGGCCTTGGACCGGCACTCTTGGCGGGTCGTACAGTTGTTTTTTTTTTTTTTTTTTTTTTTTTTTTATTTGTCATTTGATCTTACAAGCTAACAGATGTGACATCCAAAACGCTTACACGATTAATATAAACAATCGAACACACATGCTTGTCCCATTGCACAGTAGATTACAATAAAATAGCATAATGTCAAGGCCTATAGATACTAATAACAATAAATTACAATGATGAATTACTAGTAATATGAAGAAAAAATATCAGGTTAAATCAATTTATAATAATAAATGCATAAACATCTTATTAACGAAAATAATAATAATATGTCAGTTTAATAGTATCAAAATAAAATTATTAAGTAGGTATGCTTATAATATGTCATTTAAAATTGTGTGAAATTTATTATACAAATGTACTAATCCATCGGCAAATAAATCTAGTTCGTGGTGCTGAGCAAGTATGTCCCCGATAGTGCGGAGTGTGCGGTTGGTGGGCGCGCGTCGGCCGCGTTCGGTGCGCGCGGCGGGCGGTTGCAGCAAGCGCGGGCGGCGGCGCGGCGCTACCTGTCCTTCCGAGTCCGCTGATATGTTCGTGGGGACCAAGATACGAACTCGCTCTAAAATTTGGGGACTATCAACTCTATTATGAATTATCGACAGATATAGCGCGACTTGAGACATAGACCTTCTCAATTCCAATGTTTCCATGTCCACCATACCAGAGACGAATAAAGATGGGTATAGATAGGGATAGTATCCGTATTGTTTCTTGTACATCCATCGAGCAAATTTTCGTTGTATTTTTTCAATCATTAGGACATATTTTTCCTCATAAGGATTCCAAACAACAGCTCCATACTCCAGTTTACTGCGCACATAAGCACTGTATAATACTTTTGCAACCCCTATGTTTTCGAACTGTGATGCAGTCCTCATAACAAACCCCAAAATTTTGTGTGCTGATTTGCAGATTTTGGTAATGTGCGTGTGAAAGTCTAATTTGCAATCTAATACTAATCCTAAGTCTCTAATTTCGTAAACTCTATCCAAAGGAGCGTCCGTCAAATTATAATTATTAATCAAGGGTTGTAATTTTCGTGAAAACGTTATTATTTTACATTTCAGATTATTAAATGGAAGGTGGTTGTCTTGACTCCATATGGACACCGCATCAATATCTCTCTGTAATGCCACCGCGTCAGCCTCGGTTTCAATACCCAGACTTAGCTTTAGATCGTCCGCAAAGAGGAGACACTTGGAGGTCAAAACGACTTCCGGTAAATCGTTAATGAATATCACGAACAGTAAAGGTCCCATCGTACTGCCCTGGCTTACTCCTGACCTTGTAAAGTAGTCTTCAGAATCATATCCATTTAACCTCACATATTGCCGACGATTATTAAGGTAGCAGGAAAAAAAATTGAGGAGCTTTGGCGTGAATCCAGTAATCGCTAATTTTTCCAACAGTATATCGTTATCCACCAAATCGAAGGCTTTTTTGAAGTCAAAGTATGCCGCATCGACCTGCTTGCGCCTATCCATTTGCGAGCAGATATAGTCCACATGCGCCACCAAGTTGGTGGTGGTGGAACGAGCGCTGCGAAACCCATGCTGGCTGTTATGTAGTTGGTGACAGATTTGACTGCTAATGCGATCACTTATAATTGCCTCAAAGATCTTAGCAAAAACGGATAGGACTGCAATAGGTCTGAAAGAGGAAACATTAGTGTCTCCTTCTCCTTTAGGAACGGGGGTGACTCTGGATAATTTCCATCTTTCAGGATATGCTGACTGAGTTAAAGAAAGATTGTAAAGGTATAGTAGAGGTGCTCTAAGGGCTGGTATACAGTCCTTAGCTAGGAATACAGGAATGCCGTCAGGTCCCCCAGCTGATCGCGGCTTGAGACGCCTCACTGCCCTTCTCAGATCGATCTCATCAACTGCTACGATAGAAACGGACCCTGCATCTCTAAAATTACGTGCAGATTTAGCAGCCGCATCCGGGTTCAACTTAGGCTTATCTGCATGGAATACAGATGCAAAATACCTGGCAAAGGCGTCGGCTGCTGATTGATCCTTCACTTCAGTTTGTTCATATATATATGCGTCCATATACCTTCTACGTTTTCTCTTCTCTTTCACATATTTCCAGAATTGCACCGGGTCGTCAATGATATTTTTCTGAAGTACTGCCATATATCTCCGATATTCATAGTCAATCATTTTTTTCACTCTATCTCTATAATAGATAAACATTGCCTTGTTGAATTCTTTACCCTCTTTCTTAAATCTCTTGTGATGGAAGTGCTTATTTTGTATATTTTTTATTATTTCTACGTTGTACCATTTAGGATATACGTATCGCCGACTATACGCCGTTTGTTTTTTACATGGCACAAACAGACTTATGCTCTCATACAACTTATTGTAGAACAACTGAACAGCACTGTTGACATCAGTTATTTTAAACACGTCGGACCACTCCATTTCAATCAGTGTCTTATATAAACCTTGAAAATCCGCCTTGCGCCAGTTCCAGTCTGGATTAGTTTCCGAGCGGGGTGTTTGACGTGGAGATGACGCCATCGATAATATTGCAGAGCATGGAAGCGTTACGGTTATATCGAGCATAGGATGGCACTGGTCAATATTAACCAAAGGATCCTCACCAAGGGATACTATTATCTGGTCGGGTTCAAAGTTGCTCAGCACGAGATCTAACATACCGTCGCGATTATTTAAAACAGTGTTATATTGCTTTAGCGAGCAAAAGTCACAAAAAAAATTAAAATTAATTTTTACATTAACACTGCAGGAATTCAAATTAAAGTCACCTAGGATTAGAACATTTGTGTCAGGGTAGGTACAAATCACAGTTTCTATACATGTCAGTACATTTAAATATTGGTCATCCTTATAGCTAGGAGGTAAGTATACAACACCACATAGAAATTTTACATTTTTATATGTCACAATAGCGAATACTAATTCTTTGTCATCAGTCATACTAACAATGTCCGTAACTATTTTTACAGTATAATGATCACGAAACGCGAGCATAACTCCTCCCCATCCACAGTCAGCTGGTCTATCCTTACGTACCACTTGATAGCCCAGGGGGAAAAGCTCACCGTCTGACACGGAGCTTGTAAGAAAAGTCTCTGTTATTGCTATTATATCATAATCACTTTGCGTAACATTATTAAGGAAGGTATTAGTCTTCGTCCTGAGACCACGAACATTTTGATAACATATTTTCACCTCATGGAGCCGAGGCCGACACTTGGTAGTTTTTATCTTTAGCCCGAAAGTTCTGCCGCCATGGCTTAACACATATGTCTTTTGCCCAGTTATCGGGTGACATTATATTTTCGGCATACTTTAATGGAACTCCAAGCTTAAACGACGCGTAGTGCCCACGAGATTTCAGCTTTTCAACCGTGCATTCGTCATTGCCACATATTGAGTTAAGATGTTCACATACTTGCTGAACAGTGGTGCCTTCCCGCACGTAATATAGATGCAAGTATCTTCGCCTCTCAGCCGCATGCAACGTCGTAGAGCCAGGCGCAGCGGTACCTCTAAGTACCCCGGGGGGGTGGAGATCGGGACCGTTTGCGCCCTACTACTTCCCAGTTCCCTTTACCAGTGCCTTCACCGTCATGTCTATTCGAGGTGGAGCCCGATGCGGATGATTCTGTCTGTGTGACCCTGTGAGCACTGATGACAGGAGTCACAGATGAGTTTTCAGAATTTGGTTGAGGTTTCCGTTTATTTTTTTTATTTGTAGGTGATTTGTTTTTAGGAGAAGGGCATGTTGGGATACTGCTAGATGTCGAGTTTCTGGATATTGGCGTTGCTTCGCACGCATTATTGTTACTTGCCTTATATTGTTCTTCTAATTGTAATACCTTATTTGTTATCAAATTAATCTTATCCATAAATTCAGTTTTAAATGTCAAAAATTGTTCAGTCAGTAATTTATTAATTTTACTGACCAGTTGGGCTTCAAAATCAACTTGTAGGTGCTTCAATTCGCGGACTATAGAATCCTTCAAGTTTTTGAGTGAAACATTTTCACCTGCGTTTTCATTAACGGATTGCGCGCAGCGCGGTTTAGTCCGCATAGTCACGTAATCAGGAGTCTGCATAGATATGTCGAGATCTTGAGTAAAGTGTTGACGAATTGGAGTCAGTGAATTATCTGATTTTGGTTGTCTACTACGACATTCCACACAGATCCAAGACTTCTTAAATTCCACCGACAAAGTGTTAAATACATCTGTAGAAAAATTTGCACACATAATATCAAAAATCTGCTTACATTTTGCGCAGTTCATATACGGGCCGTCTTCGCTTACTTCACCACGGCATCCCGCGCACGGAGTTTTTCTAGGTGTCATCTTTGTGCGGTCCGCAGTAGGTAGATATTGCAATGCCGCACACAACGTTAACCGGTACCGAGTGCAGTAGCGATGACTCACTGCAGCGAGCGTCGCGCGGGTTGTCGTAGGTCAGGGTTTATGACGGTTAAACAAAAACTTTTAAAATGTTTTTGCTTAAATCTCTGGTGTTACTTGTTAGATTTTAATTTTGATTTCACCACTAGAATTGTTACTAAACCAGCTTTGTGAATCACATACACACGACTTTAGAGAACAACTTTAAACGCCAATTATTTCAATTTATTTACGGAGCAAACTTGCACAGATGTTTCCTCAACAGCGGTCACAGACCGAATCACTTATTTTTTATTATGCTCCGTCGGACACTGTCTTGTTAAATACCTACTTAATTTAAAACTTCTTGCTCAATTACCTGTCCATATTGGAACGCAATTTAGAATAAATCAGTTGCCATGGTTATTCTACATTTTTCAAACGAATCCAACTGATACATTTCTGACGTGTTGATAGAATTTTTCACATCGTCTCAGAACAATTAATGTTTACGTTATTTTGTAATTTTTCATTATTTTGTTTGTACTTAGTATTTTATTTACTATGACTGTTATAGAAAATGTTTTTGATAATACAGTGAAGCAAATACAATAAAAACTACTTGAGTAGTTTTTATTTGGTAGAACAGTTTCAAGTCTATAAACGTTTACAATGGACGAGAGCGAGTTGAGGAAGTTGTTGAGAACGAAGAATGGAGGTCGAATTCCGCGTATGCTGCCTATACCCGATGTGCAAATTATGGAAAAGTTACCTTTTACACCATCACCTCCTTACAATAGACTCAAAGTAAGTAATTGTATCTATCTAGTGGACTGTGCCATCCCTTTCAATTAAAAAATAAATATTTACTATAAAGCGTCAAAGAGAAAAAAACTCGTGCGGCCTTGTCAGGTTTGTCCACAAAGTAGCGTTGTCTCTTTCTAAAGAGTGGTTATTTTTGTGAGGTTATGGCTATACTATACCACAGATAATATAATACTATACTCCTTAGCTAAAAAAATCCTTTATTAGGGTTCCGTAGCCAAATTGGCAAAAAAAGAACCCTAATAGTTTCGTCATGTCCGCCTGTCTGTCTGTCTGGCCGTCCGTATGTCAGGCATTTTACTCAAAGAGTAGGTGTTCATGGTGATGAATACTGATGAAATTTGGTGAAAAGGTGTCTTGTAGTAGCCGCTACAATAAATATTTTTGAGGAAAGGCACACTATACATGTAACAGGAACAGATTTCTTTTAGCAAACTAACGTGTCATCAGACATGTTAAGGTTTCTAATAAACTTTATAGATTAAGTGAATATTTTTGGAAATAACCGCTCCGAAAACTGCACAAATTGTGTCCCCGCGCCTTATTTTTTGTAATATTTTAAATGCATGCTCTTAAAAAAAAATAATACATTCCATTACAGATGTACAACATAACAGGGTGCAATCTAATATATAAAATTCTCGTGTCACAGTTTTCGTTGCCATACTCCTCCGAAACGGCTTGACCGATTTTGATGAAATTTTTTGTGCTTATCCGGTATCTATGAGAATCGGCCAACATCTATTTTTCATACCCCTAAGAGTTTGTTTGTTTGTTTGAACGCGATAATCTCAGGAACTGCTGAGCCGCATTGAAAAAATATTTTATTGTTGGATAGCCCATTTATATAGGTTATAATATCACGCTACGACCAATAGGAGCGGAGCAGCAATAAAAAAAATGTAAAAAAAAAAGGAAGAAAAAAGGGAAAATTTACGCAGACGAAGTTGCGCGGGTCAGCTAGTTTTATTATAAAAGTATTGGTACACATTTGTTTTCTACTAGAGACGAGAAATAGGCGCGGTCTCTTATCCCCGTGAGTCGATATCGAGCTCCCGTGAAAGCGACAAGTCTGCTTCTCTTATTTCTGAAGCGTGCTCTCGCTGAAAATTTTGAGCCTCTTTTCTTTGAATTTTTTAGTTTGTGAAAATTGTGAATTGTGTTAGCAAAAAAATCTCTCATAGTTTTGAAGCTGGACTCTCGTGATTCCAAGGGTTGTCATTCTTCATTCATTCAATTAATTCCGGAGCTCTTTTTTTCTCAAGTTAATTTAAAGCTTCCTTCCTTCTCTTTTAAGTATCAGGTGATTCTTTAAGACGCTATTCTGCAACTTGTGTTGCTTATTTTAGTTTTTTCTTAAAGTGGCGTTATAAATCAATGCAATGTTTAAGCTTCATAATTCGCTCTAATATATACACATCACCAAAGTCTAGGAATATTCCGTATTACAAAATACGGAATATTACTTGTTCCTTGTTATACAAAAACTAAAAGTATTTTGTTAAGAAAACCAGATATGGTAAGAATCCGAATATTATCTATCTATCTCTATACTTATAATAAATCTGTAGAGAGGTCAATTCTGTACATGAAATATATTTTCAAAATAACTATCAGGGGGTGATTAGGGATCGATACTGATGCCAAAAATGCAATCAGTCAATTTTTTGTCTGTCTGTCTGTATAACCGTTATAGAAACAAAAACTACTCGACGGATTTTAACGAAACTTGGTACAATTATTTTTCATACTCCTGAGTTGGTTATCTCTTACGTTTATAACACTCTCAGTCATCCCTAATTAAAAAAGTTAACATTATTAACTATTCCATAAAAAAGAATCATAGAAATCGGAATAGAGACACCAAAGTTATACATGAAATACGCTAATAATAAGCCATCGCGCGTAAATACTGAATCATGCTATCTATCTCTATCTATACATATAATAAAATTGTAAATTTCACGTGTCTGTACATGGCCGAACTTAGTGAAAAAAAAATAATTAGGAAATGTTCGAAAAGAGTCTTTAAACACTTTGCTGCATTTTTAGAAATGTCTGTCTGTCTGTCTGTTTGTTTGAACACGCATCACGCAAAAACTACCGGACAGATTCGGTTGAAATTTTGCACGTGCAAACTTATAGATTCTCTATTAGGCTATAAATTATCACGCTTTTTCCCATAGGAGCTAAGCAGTAAGGGATAATGTCTGTAGCTATTTTTCGTTATAAAACAGTACTACTTGACGGATCTTTTTGAAAATTTACAGTTTTATAGTAAATACTATACCTACTTAGGACATTATTTACACTATGAATCATTACGCTAACGTCTATGGGGAACGAGTAGCAACTTATTTTTTGTCGCACCATAATGGTTTACCACAATTTTTTCGACAATTAGACATTATCTTTAATTGTAACCCATGGAATACATAACTTCACGCTAAAACTATAAGGAGCTATACACAACATTTTTAAGTTTCATAAGAACAGTTGTTTTGACGTGGTATGTAGCGAACAGTATAGCCTCGAAGCTATGCTAGTGGTCTTTGAAGTCTCTGATATCTGATTAAGTTCTTTTTGTATTTTTTTAAAATTGTCTTTGTCCTTTTTTAATATTTTTCTCAACGTTATAGTTATTTTTTCGACCATAGGTAACTTATTTGCTTTGAAAAATCAAAATCAAGTGAAATATGCACATAAGTAAGATATTTATAGGTATTGCATACACTGCTGAGAGTAATTAATTAATCGTAGTAGAAATGAAAAACAATATTACATTACAATTTAACAAGTATTCGATATTTTCCAGAATTGATGTGTTCGTGCTCAAAAAAAAGACATTAAAAAAAACATGTAGCGCCATCTATGAAATCAAATTGGTCACCGTGATCAAACAATTCCTTATTTGTGAAAACATTTATTAGGGTATAGGTGCTTGCGATGACGGATTCGTTTCTTGCTGAGTGGCAACATTCTCTTATTTATTTAATTAAACTGCTTAAATTAATAATTAACATTACAGTCCATCAAATCTAAGAGGTACCGTTTGACGTTTCATATTTTTCAAACCGAAACAACTTTGTTCATACGTACATTATTCAGTTTCGATAACCTTTTTCATAAAACCATGAATTTAGAAAGATTTCATTATTGTATCTAAAAATGTACAATTCTTAATATCTAAATGTAATTGAAAACTTTCAAACAAAGCAAAATAACACATATTTACACAGTAAATAATTTCTAATAGTTATATTCTTGACCTCATTACAAAGTTACGTAGTTAGGTCACTGCACGTAGTGTTGCGACTCTTCGGATACATATATCACATATCAACCCATAAGATGGCCCACTGCTGGGCACGGGTCTCCCCAGTAGAACCTACTAGTATGTAGATCCTGGGGGTAATTGCCATAATCGCCACGCTTGGCGAGCGGGTTGGCGATCGCAGTAGGGCTTTAAGTACGCAGAGGACGCTGCTGCCCGTCCTCCGGGGTGAAATCCCTTAGTCGCCTTGACGACACCCACGGGTAGAGATGGGGTGGTACTATTCTTAAGCCGGCACCACACGGCAAAGCCGGCACCACACGGCAAAGCCGGCACCACACGGCAATGTACGTGTACACTTGTATGCAAAAAAACAAATTTTTAACAAGCACATCCATTGATTTTACAATTACAATTTTTTCTTCTAAGTCTTATTTCTACGTCTAAAACTAATAAAAATAAGGTATGTAGAACCCATTCATTTTAATTAATGTAAGGATTAACTTTAAGGTTAGTACAGTTTTGTAACAAGCAAACTACTTATGTAACCTATATTTGGGAAGGAACTGGTTCTCAACATACAGCTCACGCTAGTTTGAGAATCAGGGCTTACATTTAAATTGTGAAATGTTTTTTGTTGCAATAAATTAATTATTATTATTATTATTATTATTATTCATTCACAAAAATGTTGTTGCCTGATGTTATAAATTAACGACGTTACTGCGCGACCGCATAATGCACTGAATACACAGATACCCTAAAATAAATTAATTTAATTATTTTTAGGTCAATAGGCAAAATCGCAGGTGTCCAAGTCTCTACAATTTTTTTTTTCTGGCAACACTGCCAACTACAAGCGCACGCGGTCCGCTCGGTCGGTTCGGCGTCAGCAGTCTCTCGCCATCTTGGAAGCTGACTGTGCGCGTACTTGCTTTCTCGTTTGTGTTTTACAATTTGTGACTTGGCTATTACTTTTCTGGACTGATCATTCTTTATCCGTTTACCTTGGCAATATTTATACTGGACTCCGAACTAAGCAAGTGTTTATTAATAATGTCGAAAAGAGGACGTACTTTGAACAGCCAGGCTCGTGAATTGGTGGTGAAATTACACGAGTATTTTGAGCGTGAATCTCAAAATGGTGGACTTCTACTGCCAGTTACACAAGTTCGGGATCGCGTCGGTGAAGCTCTCGGTATTGGTAGCCGCACCGTTGGCAAAATATTAAGTGAAAAATATGGGCCTTCGGGGAGTGACAGTAACGTACTTCACACACCGAAAAAACGAAAAAGAAATAAACCTGTGACAGGCATCGATGAATTCGATAGTCATGCTATTAGAAACCATATATACGGGTATTTTACAAGAGGCGAATTTCCAACATTGGCAAAGTTATGTGCAACTTTAAAAGATGCCGGGCTGTATAAGGGAAGCATAGAGTCGTTGAGAACGGTAATAACAGGAATTGGCTTCAGATACAAAAAAGTTGACAAACGAAAAATTGTTATGGAGCGACATGACATAATTATGCAGCGACTAACATTCCTGCGCGAAGTTAAACAAATTATAAACTGGGATAATGTAATATTTTTGGACGAAACCTGGCTAAATTCCAACCATTCTGTGCCGAAAACATGGACTGATGATTCTGAAGCTTCGTGCTCGAAGGTGCCGATAGGAAAAGGTGGACGCCTCATAATATGCCATGCTGGGTCAGCGTCTACAGGCTTCGTGGAAAACTCTTTATTAGCTTTGCAATCCAAAAGCACTAAAGAGTATCATGAAGAAATGGACGCAGTAAGGTTCCGAGAGTGGTTCTTAAATTTATTACAGAATATCCCTCCTAACAGCACAATTATAATGGATAATGCCCCATACCACTCTGTGCAAATTGATAAAGCACCTACGTCAGCCAATAAGAAAGCAGATTTGGTGGCATGGCTGCAAAGAAAAGGAGTGGGTGCCGACATGTCACTATTAAAAGCTGAATTATTACAGTTAGTGAAATTGCATAAACCACCAAAACCGACATATGTAATTGACCAATTGGCCGAAGAGCACGGGCACAAAGTCATACGACTTCCTCCGTACCATTGCCAATATAATGCCATTGAACTGATTTGGGCCCAAGTTAAAGGTAATATTTTATAATATTATAATAATAACACGAGTACTTCTAACATTTATAATTTAAACAATGGTTTTCGTCTGCTATCAAATAGTTACATTATTGTTTTACAGGTTATGCAGCAAGACACAACACAAAACCACCCTTCAGTGTCAAGAAAATGGAAGGTTTATTAAAGGAAGCATGTGCCCAAGTTACACAAGAAGATTGGAGTAAAGTAGTACAAAAAACAAAGAAAATAATAATGGACGACTTCGAAAGAGACGTACACTTTGATAATGTAATGGACAATCAACTGGTCATTAATTTAAATGACGATGATGACGAAGACGACGATACTAGTACTAGTAGTGAATAAAAAAATATCCTAAACATTTCTTTTATTTAATTATAACAATTGATTTCTTAAAATTCGGATATTATAGTAATCGATCTCTTAAAGTTCGGATATTATAGTAATCGATTTTTTCATCCCATCCCTATCATTCAATTGTCAGAACTGTCAAACGGTACTTCTTAGATTTGACGGACTGTAAGTATTAAAAGAAACTTCACTGGTTTTGAAAGTAGATGGCGTTGTATTCAATAATGTTCTATACTTAGTAAAAGAAGTTTTAAAATAGTATTAAAAAGAAACATATTGTTATCATTTTTAGAAATGTTTGTCTGTCTGTCCGTTTGTTTGACCACGCATCACACAGGTGCATCGAGGATCATGTTTTGGGGTTATGTAGTTCGGGTGACGGGAGGAGGGGGAGTCCATGTCTTTTTTCTTACTTGCATCATTGTAACATATAAGAGAGGTACTCTCTTATATGTAAAGTGGGGATGTGATTTTTTTCTCACCTATCCCATCGTGTGGGGTATCATTAGATAGGTCTTTTAAAAAGCGTTTAGGGTTTGTGAAGACTATTTTTAGATTTAAGGATTCCTTTGTGTAATATTAGGCTTTATAGTAAACATTTTTGTTAGAGTCAAGTGTTCCCCTGCCAACTAAATGGTTGATGTTGGGTATGTGAAAAAATTCACGGTAGTAGTATAAATACTAAAATTATAAGGAAAACTATCACAGTTAAGTACTTAGGCTTTAGAAGTTTACGATAAACATCTGATCAAATGGGAAGTACCAAAATTATAGTACAAATTCTATTGAAAATTATTAGGTATTCAGTAGGTATAATGTTAAAAGAATGAAACAAAAACAACAGAAAACCCACTTCTTAAGCCGCATACCAAATTAACCATATAAAATAATAGAATAGAACGATTTTTATTTAGTACACAGAAGACACATTATTATAATTTAACAGGAAAAGTCATGCAGAAGATAAAAAAGCAATAAATAAAACAGTAAAATAATAAAAATAACAAAAGACAAAAAGAAAAGAGACACAAATAACACACATTAATGACAGAAAAACACAATAAACGAATACCAAAAGAGTCTGTATTTGGTACCTATTTATTTTCACAAAGCTTTTGGGTGTTGAAGCTATCAATAGATGAATATTTGATGATTCTCCGCTGCTGAATCATATCGCGGCTCACGCGACAGGACTGTTTCCAACATATTTACACAGAAGTTATTTCGTAACATAAACAACCTTAATTTAAACCCGACTTTCACGCGAACGAAGTCGTGGGCACAGCTAGTTATACATATAATTATTTAATATTAATTTAAAATTAAAAGTTTTTAATTTTTTTTTTCTTTATAAATATTATATTATTTCATTTATTTATATATTTTTTTATTAAATAAATTACAAAATTCGCTAAATTCTGAAAATTACGCTGTTTTATAAAATCTGAAAATTTGATACAATTGACTTAACTTTTTTATAAATCAGTAATCTGTTTAGCCCCTCTAACGTTAATAACACAACGGCATTGATTATTCATGCTAAAAATTAAGTTGTCAAAATCTTGCTGAGGTAAGCGGTCCCATGGTTTTGTAAATGCTGAAAAAGATGATTTTCAGTAGTCAAATTTGGCGGAAAATTGCGCATAGTTCGTCGCTGTTACATGTCTGTGTAAGTTTAAGTTGAGTGACTGTGCAGCCCACTCCAGAATCCCGATGTCGTGTTACCAAAAGGCAGCCGAAACCAGCCACGCCGTGTGAGAAGGTGCATTGTCATGCATGAACTGAAATATTTGTCCTATTTGGACTCTGTTTGGGACGATTACAGATTCTATGATCTCGTCATGATATTTTTGGGCCGTCATGCTGCCTCTTATCCAAATGAGGTCCGTTCGCGCTCCCATACGAATGCCCTCTCATACCATGATGGTGCCGCCTTGGTACGAATGGACCTCTTGTGTGTGCTGCAGGAGGTTTTCTCTGCCTGGAAGTCTCCAAACACGTGTTCTTCTCGAATCCGAGTGGAATCCAAAGCGAGATTAGTCAGGGAATAGCAACATCGACCATTGTTCGTTGGTCCGTAATAAATGTTAGCGAGCCTCCTTCCGCGATTGCAACACCATAGAGCTGGAACTCGAAGCGGTCTGGCGCATGAAGACCGACTTTATGCAACCTTCTCCTGATAGTTTGGTCACTTACTAACAGCTGGTGGTCTGTCTGGAGCATCTGCACTAGTTGTAATGTTGGGTTGCCTCCTCGTTGGTGTTTTGTAGATATCGGTCTTACCGAGAGTTGGTAACACGATTTCTCCCATTTCTCCCACGATGATGTGAACACAACCTGGAAGTCACGTTTTGGCTGGTGCTCAGGGCGTCAACAACCACGCGTTGGGCAGCACCGCTAACATGCCCACCGCTCTCAACATTTTTGTGTGTGTTAAATTAAGTCAATTTTATATTTTTTTTAGATTTTATTAAACAATGTAATTTTCAGAATATAGGAAATTTAGTCATTTATTTAATAAAGTAATATTAAATACTTTTATTTTAATTGCCTTAGATTATAAAATTCGGATTCTTACCAAACCTATTTTTCTTAACAAAATACTTATAGTTTTATAATCAACAAATATAAAAATATCCCTAGACTTTGTTGATGTTTAAAGGGGAAAGTAAATCTCTCTGTATGTCTGTTACGTTTTTACCCTCAAACCGCTGAACTGATTCAGACAAAATTTAGTTTAAAAATTCTTAAGTCCCACGAAATTACATAGAATGTTATATCGCGATAACCGACATTCACGCGGGCGCAGCCACCATAAATTAGAATAATATAATTGTGCTCCTAAGAATGCACCTAAATAGATCGATAAACCAAAAGAAATCGACGTTCACAAGAAAACGATTATGAATTACGAAGTTTATGATTTTTTTTTTAAATTTATCGTCTTTAGTTTTATTTTAAAAATATTTTAGAAATAATAAATACTAATTCCCGTATAAACCAAGATCGATACCATTGCGATCAACCATTCAAGCGTACGAGATGGAACTAGTTATTTACAGAGACAAACCAGAGACCAAAACAGGTTGCTACAGTAACTCTATAACGTTGTAAAGTTGTATTAACAGTCTGGTGTATTGTTTTGGACAGCGTTCATTCTTTTTATTTCGAGAGCCATCTTAATTGGGTAGTTGACTATAATAAAAGTAAATTATTTTATACTTATCAGGTAATAGAAGATCTTAAAATGCTCTGAAAATAACTGTTATTTTACGATTTAACATGTTTTTGAATTTAAAAGCATAAAAATGAATACTAAAAGTAATGATTTGACGATAGGAACTTATGACGTCACAGGTTCCTATTCCATACACATTTCTATAGAGCTTGTCGTTTTGACATTTCATAAAAAGAGACTGATTTGACTTGACAGTCAACATCCCTATTACAAGGGTTTTATCATTCAAAACTATCCTGAATTTCTGACGACTTGTTTTTATAATGTCCTAAAGATTTAATCCATCAAACAAAAACGTCATAATTATTTTGACGTCTCCTATGTCATTGTATTTGACGAAAAGATACGGAGATATTACACAATTATTTAGTTAACGTAAACTATGCTAGCAATGTGTTTGGTATCAAATGAATGTGCTAATTAAGCCCTTCCATTTGATACCAAACACAGCACATGAAAATACTTTAAAAAATTAAACCCTACTTACATGCTAACCACACTTTTTGTGACGAAGTAGTGTGTGTAGATTATGCGCTACAGTGGAACATACAAACATATATAGACTGCTAAAAACATTACCCTTCCTGTTTGGCTCGCCATAGCCGGGTAAAGATAGGTATATATGAACGGGCCTAACTATTACAGTGGACAATTAATTATAAACACAAGAAATATTATTTTATATGGTAACAAAGTTATCGCAATTTTATTAACTAATGTATAGCAAAATTGTACAACTTTAAGAATAAAATAACATATAATATTAAAAAAAAAACTTTATTCACTTAGGGGTCGTTCGTCAATTGGGACCGGGACAGTGGTCCCAAAAAGCGAATTGAAAGTTAATTATTTATTTTGAAAATACAATAATTGCATTTTGAAAGATAGAAAAAATTGAAATCCAGACTCAGGAATCGAACCCGAGACTTCCGTAGCCAAACCGGGGCCAGAAGCGAACCACCTATCTGGACTATGTTACTAGATATCAAATTCTTCCATCTCTTAATGCTTACGGGTTAGGCCCCCTTATTTATTTTGATTAGTCATAAGGGACCAAAAAAAATTAAATTAAAAGTAAAGTTATCAAAAAAGATAGCATGCAATAATATATTCTCGTAACAAAATAAATAAAGGGGAATATTAGTAACATTTTCACAGAAACACTTTCTGCGTTTGTCTACTTGGTTGGCTGGCCCTGATTGCTAAGCCAGTGGGTCGTGGGTTCGATTCCCACAGGGGACACCAATTGACACCAATTTGTGTGATCCAGTGTCCGTGGATTGTATATTTGTTAAGTACCCCGCGACACAGGGCTCTTGCTCCCTAATGCGGGAATTGTCTTTAAAAAATATTTATTACATAATTATTAGTTACTTAAATAAGAGTACCACGTGCTAAGATGACTTCCGCGCTCGTAGTGCTATCTCTCTCATACACTATATTGTGCACTCGCTCCTTTACAAAGTTGACCATTATTTTTTTATTATTTTACGAACGGCAATAACTAAAACGAATGCTGAGTTTTGCTATACGTGTTGTACAGATAGAGTGACAAATAGTGTATGTTTAAAATGGCATCAAGTACAATAGTGGTTTATTTGACAAAAAGTGAGGTTAATTGCTTTACATATTTAACATACCTATTATTTTCTAAATATATTTTAAATTAAAAAAGCTTTTATTGGTAGTACCTACCTACAAGTATGTGAAAAATGTTTCTTATTGATTGATTTGATTGCTATTTTATACTAAATGTTATGAAATAATGAAAATAAATAAACTAAAAAAAAAACATAATAATATGTAGATTAGACAAATAAAATATGTTTTTGTAAGGTTTTTTTTGCTTAAGTTACGTAATAATCGATTTATTCACTGTTGCTAATTCATTAGTTGTCATTATTTTAGCTGTTACCAAATCAACCCCTCAACATCAAAAAGAATAACAAGAGAAATATTTCATCATTTGAAATCAAGGATTCTTTCCTTTGTACTGTCAACTATGAATATTTACACAAGAGGACTAACAACTATAGATCAGATTTATGAAGGTATATGGAACAATTATTCGCAAGTGATAACCACCCCCACAAAAACTGCATCAGAGAAGCTAATAGAATCTGAAATGAAGGAATGTTAAAAAAATGTTGTAGAAAATCCTGATACACCAGACACTACTATAATATCCTACTAACTATTAAATATAAAATATATTTTACAAGATTAATGTTTAAGTTACCAATACTTTTGTATTGGTAACTTAAACTTGTATAATATATACATAGGTGATTTATGTTAACAAGTAAGTAATAGCCAAAAACATATTTAATTATAGCTGTGATGATTTACGTATCGCTAATATCATATACTATTTTTATCAAAGACTTTTTATGTGATTTCTTTGAAATAAATATTTTGTTGATTTATTAAGTATATTAGTTTTATTTTTATGAACCTTTATTTTTTGTGTCGACTGTACTTTTCCGACCCAAAAACATTTTGTTTTTATTTGTGGTCCCATATGACGAATCAAAATAAACAATTTAATTCAATTGGCTCATTGGGACCGCGGTCCCGGCCCCGGATGACGGACGACCCTTAGGATGCAAAACAACACTTGTGATATGTCGGGATTCTACATGTACGTGTAAGTGCCAAGTTCGCAACATTTGGTTGGAAAGCCTCTGTTGTCTATTACAGGTCTGCAACAAACGTAGCACTGATTCTATACGTTTTTCACTAATTTCCACAGGAATATCTCGCCAAACGCATTTGTAGAAGTTTAATATATGATATATATTAAAATTTAATATATAGTACATATTAAACTTGCACAAATGCGTCAAAAACTTCGTGTATGTTAGTATGTAATCTCGTTAATTTTATTTTTTAATATACCTTTTAAAATAAACTGCTGTATATATCTTCAAAATTAACATAATGTGTTTCAAATAGGCTCATACGTTTTTATTTATAAAAAGGCATCAGCTTTCTACGACATGTTATGTTATATTTATATAGTTAATGAGTACTAAAACTAGAGTGTTTCTAATTGTGTATCCATCACTGTACATGTATATTTCTGTCACAGGAGAGAAAAGCTCAGTTTCGAAAGGTACTAGAAGAAAAAGCTACACAAAGGAAAATACAAATTGCGCGGGTGCCAGTGGAGAGAAATGAACATGATCGCTTAGAAATATCACAATCACGACACATCAAAGCGTTACGAGAATGTGCCAACAAAATTCAGCCGCCGTCAATGTTGATACAATGGGAGCGGCAAATTCTAAGTTTAATCCATCCCAAACTTCATACTGAGTTTCCTAACATGATAACAGTTTTGATGCAAGAATGTAAAGCTGAATGGAACACCAAACTGCACGAATTGGCAGTAAAGACTATCATCAGAGATAAACCAGGCGTACCTAGAGTGAGGTACCAAGAGTCGTATTTTAAATATCGAGGTATTTCTAAAAATTATGTTAAATTGATAAATTTTCGTAAAAAGCTGAAAGAGGGATCTCTTTGTCTACATCCGTTCATAAGACTTACGATCGAGTCTGCGGAAAAGATTCTAGCTGCAAAAATAGTCAACCTAGCCAAGTATAGAGCTCGAGGGCCTTTGTGCCTAGATGATTTTCTGGTAAAGGTTTTAGACGATATTAGACGTGCTGATTATTTAGTATCTAGCACTTGGTACAGTGGTCTTATTCAGTGGTTGAAAAATCCCAGATGTTTGAAAGGCATGCGTCCTAGTAGAATACCCAAATTCATAATATGTGCTACAAGAATGATATCAATGCAAATTCAGGACCTAATGTACCGGTCTATCAACGGTATTATAGAAGCGCTTAAGGATCCAGACTCCGTCCCTATTTTGCATCTTGATTTAGATTTTGTAGATGGAGAGTTTGTGTACGATCCATCACTAAATACTATTTACGAAGTATTTCATAAAATAGCTGATGCAATTTCTCATATTGCTCAAAGACTTATCCCTATAGAACAGTATCTTAAAATACCTTACGATTTTGATGCATTACCAATTCATTATAACGAATGGCTGAATAAAGACGGCCATGAGAGGTTACAAAATCAATTAAACATAGTATACAAGCCGCTACGTGATTACTTAGATCATTTACGGAAAAAATATCACATGCTCTATGGTGATCAAGCTAAAGAAGAACTTAATAAGTTCATTAAGCAAACCGAAGAATTTGAAGTATCGCGAGATAAAATTCAATCTTTCCGAGGTACTGACTCTGAAATAACGGCAATTTTAGAAAATGCGTATTTTAATTGTGCAGTTGTAGGACAACTTAGAATGGTCGATGGTATGAAAAATAAGGTTTCTGATTTTATTCAAGATATTATATCAGGGATTATACAATCACATATGGACGAAAATGATTCTATTTGTAGAGAATTTGAAGATATTGTATTGAAAGCAGGACGACAACCAAAAGATGCAGAAGAATTGATAGAACAAGGAATTTATATAGTACATGCAAAAACTGTTTTAGTTGAAGCTTTGAAAGAAAGAATTCTATTACAAATTAATATTGTTTCCAACCTTCTCCAAATGATATCACTAACCCCAGAACACATAAAATCTAATACTAAAACTGTTAACTGGCTTAAAGACATTAAGCCCGTATTTGAAAAGAACGCTACGGCTTACGAAAGTTTCAAAATGGAGATGGAAGAGCACCTACAAACACAAATTGAGTTACTTAACAATGAAGTAAAGGATATGATACCTTATTTAGAACTGTTAGACAATATGGATGACATAAACAATACATTAGAATATCTTGAATATTTAAGGAAACTAGTTTATCGTTTGGGAAATTGCGATAAACTTGTCGCGTGGATTAATAACGAAGAAAAGACATTCAAATGTCCAATTACATTCTACCCGGACGTAGAAGAATTAAAAGAGTTTATTATACCTTTTCACAATCTTGTTTTTCTAGCTCACAAATGGAAGCGTAGTTACTACACTTGGATGGATGGCCCATTTGAATATTTAGACCACAATCAAATAGAAGAAGACCACGATTTTTATTACAAGGAATTTCTAAAAATCTCTAAAAATTACAAAATTAAAATTAAACAGCAAATTGCTGAGGGTAACGAGAAACGATTCCAAGGATCAGTGGACGATCCTGACATAAATCATCTTCCAGCCCCCATGAAGTTATGTGCTCAGGCTGTCGCTGAATTAAAGCACTGGAGACCTAATGTACAAATGGCTCACATTATGTGTAACCCTGCATTGCAACAAAGACACTGGGATGAGATGTCACTTGTCGCTGGTTTTGATTTAACTCCTACAGCTGGTACTACATTACGAAAAATAATACGTTTTAATCTTTGGGATCAAATTGATGAATATGAAATAGTGAGTGTAGCTGCAACCAAAGAACTTGCTTTGGTAACAAATCTTAATAAAATGATAGCTGAATGGCGTGACATATGTTTTAAAACCAGTCCGTTCAAAGATACGGGTATATACATACTTTCTGGACTAGATGACATTCAATGTGTTCTAGATGATCACATAATTAAAACAATAGGTATGAGAGGGTCTGCCTTCGTTAAACCGTTCGAAGCTCAAGTAAAAGAATGGTATGAGAAAATTAATACAACGAATTTAATTATAGACGAGTGGGGTAAAGTGCAAAGTCAGTGGCTGTATCTATTACCAATATTTTCATCCAAAGATATAGTAGCGCAAATGCCTGAGGAGGGAGTAATGTTCAGTGATGTGAATAATATATACTCCAGGTACATGAGCTGGGTTGAAAAGGACCCGCATGTACTCGATATCACAACTGCTACTGGAGTATTAGAACAATTAAAAAATGCGTCTGGCTTATTAGAAAGAATTAATGATGGTGTTAATAATTATTTAGAAAAAAAAAGACTTTATTTTCCTCGGTTTTTCTTTTTGTCTAATGATGAGATGTTAGAAATTTTGTCGGAGACTAAAAATCCACTTAAAGTACAACCACATTTAAAAAAATGTTTCGAAGGTATTAACAGATTAGTATTTGATGTAGAATTCAACATTTCAGCTATGATATCAATGGAAGGTGAACAAGTTGAATTTCTTGATATCATTAATGTACAAGAAGCAAGAGGATCTGTAGAAAAATGGCTAGTGCAAGTAGAAGAACAGATGTTGAAGGCTGTTAAATCGGAAACTGAATTATCTTACTTTGACTATCAGAATATGACTCGACCGGAATGGATACTGTCTTGGGAAGGAATGGTTGTACTAGCAATATCTCAAATATATTGGGCTACAGATGTCCACGATGCTTTAAATTCTCACTTTCCAAGTGAACTAAAGGAATTTTTCGTTTCCTTAACTGAACAACTCAATGAAACAGTGGCTATTATCAGACGCACTGATATAAGTAAATTAAGTAGTATAACAGTAAAGGCTCTTATTGTAATAGACGTGCACGCAAAAGACGTTATTGCTGAATTAGTAGCAAAAGAAGTCTCTGAAGTTACAGACTTCCAATGGTTGGCGCAACTTCGTTACTATTGGGAAGATGAGAGGGTTAAAGTAAAAATTATAAATGCTGTGGTGGCCTACGCTTACGAATACTTGGGTAATTCAGATCGATTGGTAATAACGCCTTTAACAGACAGATGTTACCGAACGTTAGTAGGAGCCTACTACCTTCACTTAAATGGTGCTCCCGAGGGTCCTGCGGGTACTGGTAAAACTGAAACAACTAAAGATTTAGCTAAGGCATTGGCCGTTCAGTGCGTTGTCTTTAACTGCTCAGACGGATTAGATTACAAAGCAATGGGTAAGTTTTTCAAAGGTTTAGCTTCATGTGGTGCCTGGGCATGTTTCGACGAGTTTAATAGAATTGATGTTGAAGTATTATCTGTTATCGCACAGCAAATTCTATGTATTGTGCAGGCTGTGAGGCAAAAATTAGAGACCTTTGTGTTCGAAGGCACTAAGTTGACGTTAAATCCCGCATGTTACGTATGTATCACAATGAACCCGGGCTATGCAGGTCGTTCCGAGTTACCAGATAACTTGAAGGTTCTTTTCAGAACAGTTGCTATGATGGTTCCAGATTACGCTATGATAGGCGAAATCTCATTATATTCTTTTGGTTTCACCGATGCCCGAAGTTTGTCAATTAAAATTGTCACAACCTATCGACTGTGTTCAGAACAGTTATCATCCCAAAACCATTACGATTATGGAATGCGCGCTGTGAAGACTGTTTTGTCAGCAGCGGGCAATTTGAAGAGAGATTTTCCTAATGAACTTGAAAACATATTACTACTTCGTTCTATCACCGATGTTAATTTGCCTAAATTCTTATCTTTTGATGTACCCTTATTTGAAGGTATTATATCGGACTTATTTCCTGGAATCGATTTGCCCAAACCAGACTACGCAAAATTTTTGAAGGCCTGCACTGATAGTTGTCAAGGAAACAATCTACAGCCAATGGAAAGTTTTCTTTTAAAAATCACACAAACCTATGAAATGATGATTGTAAGACACGGGTTTATGCTAGTAGGCGATCCGTTTTCAGGCAAATCAATGACACTAAAAGTTCTGTCACAGGCATTAACGTTAATGTGTGAAAGGAATCAACCAAATGGGTGTGAATGCACCTATAAAGTATTAAATCCAAAAGCAGTTACAATGGGTCAACTGTACGGCGCATTTGACCCTATATCTTATGAATGGACAGATGGTATTGTCGCAACAATGTTCAGAGATTTTGCGCAAGAAGATACCCCAGTTAGAAAATGGATTGTATTTGACGGTCCGGTAGACGCTGTATGGATTGAAAACATGAATACGGTACTGGATGACAACAAAAAACTGTGTTTAACATCAGGTGAGGTGATATCTATGACAAATGTAATGTCAATGATATTTGAGGTAATGGATCTTACTCAAGCTTCGCCTGCAACTGTATCAAGATGTGGAATGATATACATGGAATCCGCTACTCTTGGTTTTAAGCCGTTTTACAAATCTTGGCTGAATACCCTCGATCCTATATGGCTAGAAGATAATGAAGAATATATTTATCACATGTGTGAATGGTTATTGGAACCTTTAATATATTTTGTCCGAAAACATTGCGTACAATTGGTAACCGCCGGGGAAGTAAATTTAGTGATCAGCACGCTCCGCCTTGTCGAGATGCAAATGAATAATGCTCTTGAAGGGGAGGAGGATACAAGACATACTAGAACTTGGTTTTTAGCTTCATTTATGTCAGCGCTGGTCTGGGGTGTAGGTGGTATATTGAACGAGCACTCACGTGACAAATTTGATATTTTGGTAAAGGAATATTTTAGAGGTGACAAAGGTTTCCCAGAAACTATTGACCGAATTGATGTATCAATTCCAAGTGATGGTGCTATAATTGATCATTACTACATGTACAAAGGTAAAGGTGCTTGGAAACCATGGGCAGAAACAGTTAAAGGAGTTCGTGTAAAAGAACAGATTAATTTACTTCAAACTGTTATTCCAACCATGGAAACTGAGAAGTATGTGGCCCTATTAAAAATACATACCAAATTTCGCCAGCCTTTGCTTCTTATTGGTCCAACGGGCACAGGTAAAAGCTTTTACGTTCAAAATTTTTTGATGAATTACCTCAGTATGGATGACTATACTCCTGGATTTATAACATTCACAACTACTACTTCTTGCAATCAAACACAAGATTTAGTTCTATCTAAACTGTACAAAAGAAGAAAAGGTATTTATGGCCCTACTAAAGGTAAACTAGCCATTATGTTCATTGATGACATGAATATGCCCGCGAAAGAAACATACGGAGCCCAACCACCAATAGAACTATTGCGACTATATTTTGATCAAAAGCATTGGTACGATTTAAGAACTACAGAAAAAATATACATTCTGGATACTTTTTTCTACGGTGCGATTGGACCGGTCGGTGGTAGCCGACAACTGATTTATCCACGAATGTTAAGACATTTCAATATTTACTCTATTAACGAATTTTCAAAAGATAGTATGAGTAAAATATTTACATCTTTATTACAATTGGGTTGGAGAAGGAATGGATTCAGTCAAGATGTATTTCCTTATATAGTTAATATGATTGCCGCTACAATGGAAATATACGAGCAAGCTACTGAGGGATTACGACCGACGCCCGCAAAATCACATTACATATTTAATTTAAGAGATTTCTCTAGGGTAATCCAAGGTTGCGCACTGCTAAGAAAAGAATGTGCAGAAAATAAGAAAACATTCATTAGGATTTGGGTCCACGAAATTATGCGTGTATTTTACGATAGATTAGTAGATGAAGAAGATAGAACTTGGTTTTTCAATGTCCTGAAAAAGTGTACTAAAGAATTTATGAAAGACGATTTTGAAAATGCATTAGATATATACCAAAATGAAAAAGAACAAGTTACACAAGAAAGTATTAAGAGTATGATGTTTGGTTGTTACTTAGATACAGACAGCGCGGAAGGTGAAAGGCGCTATGAAGAAATGCCTTCAAGAGAAGCAGTATTAAATATTAGTATCGCAATGTTGCAAGAATATAACGCTATGCACAAAGCAAAAATGAATATTGTTCTTTTTGACTATGCTTTGGAGCACTTATCGAAAATTTGCAGACTTCTCTCTATACCTGCAGGTAGTGCATTGTTAGTCGGCGTAGGAGGCTCTGGTCGTCAATCACTAACGCGACTAGCTAGCACCATGTTAGGTCAAAATGTATATCAGCCACAAATAACAAAAGCGTACAGTGTAAAAGACTGGCAAGACGACGTAAAAATAGTACTTCGTGAGTCTGGCGGTCTAAATAAAGACACTACTTTTTTATTTACTGAAAATCAAATAAAAGAAGAAGTGTTTATTCAAAATCTTGACAGTCTTCTTAATTCTGGCGAAGTTCCTAACTTATATGGCTTAGACGAGAAACAAGAAATTCTTGAGCTGGTACGCTTTGCAGCGCAAGGTGGAAATAGAAATCTGGATATAAGTCCACTACAAATATTAGCATTCTTCATAGGTCGCTGTAAATCTAAATTACATATTGTATTATGCTTTAGTCCAATAGGTAGTTCTTTTAGAACAAGACTAAGACTCTATCCTTCCTTAGTGAATTGTTGTACTATCGACTGGTTTGACAGTTGGCCTGAAGACGCTTTAGAAATGGTAGCAAATCACTATATGATTAAGGTAAATGTACCCGACAAGGTAAAGGCTTCTGCGGTGACCATTTGTAAACAATTTCATGTTGATGCTCGGGTTGTCTCAGTAGAGTTCTACAATAATTTTAAGAGAAAAACTTACATCACATCTGCTTCATATTTAGATTTGATAAAATCTTTTACCACATTGACTAATAGAAAACAGAGAGAATTACGAGCTGCTAAGCTTAGATACACTAATGGCTTAGATAAGCTCGGTCAGGCAGCAGATGCTGTAGCAATAATGCAGCGAGACTTAAACGCATTAAAACCACAGTTGATAATAATGGCTGCAAAATCAGTTAAGATGATGGAAGAAATAGCTACTGAAACTGACATGGCGGATAAAGCGGCTGCTCAAGTACGAGAAGACCAAAAAATAGCAAATGTCCAAGCTTCAGCAGCACAAGAACTAAAAAAGGATTGTGAGGCAGATTTAGCTCTTGCGTTACCAATTCTAGAAGATGCCATCGCTGCTTTAAATACTCTAAAACCTGCAGATATTACTATTGTAAAATCTATGAAAAATCCTCCATACACTGTAAAGCTTGTAATGGCAGCTGTGTGTGTAATTAAGGGTATTTCCCCTGATAAAATTCCCGATCCTGACAATCCTGGGAAAAAAATTTTTGACTACTGGGGGCCTAGCAAAAGAATTTTAGGTGATATGAGTTTTTTAGAACAACTTAAAAATTTCGATAAAGATAATATACCCATTTCTGTTATGCAAAAAATCAGAAAAGAGTATCTTACTAACAAAGACTTTAAGCCACATATTGTTGCAAAAGCCTCTACTGCTGCTGAGGGTTTGTGTAAATGGATAATAGCCATGGATATGTACGATGCAGTCGCAAAGGTAGTGGCCCCAAAAAAAGCAAAATTGGACGCAGCTGAAAGAGAATTCGCTCAAACAATGGCAATCTTAGAAGAAAAAAAGGCTACCGTAGCACGATTAGAAGCTAAATTGGCAGAACTAAATCAAGCTTTAGCGGAAGCCAATTTGAAAAAGAAAGCTCTGGAAGACGAAGTACAGTTATGTCTAGATAAATTATACAGGGCCGAAAAGTTGATCGGTGGCTTGGGCGGAGAAAGAGCACGTTGGACACAAGCAGCTCAAAATTTACAAGTTTTATTTGATAATTTAGCGGGTGACATTCTCGTATCGTGTGGCATTATAGCGTATTTAGCTCCATATACATTACCAATAAGAATTAAAGTGATTAACTCATGGCGAAACCAAGTTATAAAGTTAAACATGCCGCATTCTGAACATTTTGTTTTTAAAGATATTCTAGGAACAGACATAAAAATTCAAAATTGGTGCATTGCTGGATTACCCAGAGATTCTTTTTCTGTAGACAATGCTGTTATCCAAGACAATTCTATGAGATGGTCTTTACTTATTGATCCACAAGGCCAAGCCAATAAATGGGTAAAAACAATGGAAAAATCAAATGACTTGCAAGTAATGAGGTTCACGGATGGCAATTATATGAAAGTTATTGAAACGTGTTTAGAGTATGGCAAACCTGCACTAATTGATTGTATTCTTGAAGATGTTGAAGCACCTCTTGATCCAATACTATTAAAACATACTTTCATGCAAGGTGGTAAGGAATTTATTGCTATTGGGGACAATGTTATAGAATACCATGTTAATTTTCGACTTTATATGACAACCAAATTACGTAATCCTCACTATCTACCAGAAATTTTTAATAAAGTAACTTTGATAAATTTTGCACTCACTAAAGATGGTTTAGAGGATCAGTTATTGGGCATCGTTGTAGCTAAAGAAAGACCGGATCTACAAGAGAAAAGAGAAAAGCTTATAGTACAAAGTGCTGCTAATCGAGCTGCTCTTAAACAGGTCGAGGACGATATTTTACGTACTTTGCAAGAATCAAAAGGCGATATATTAGAAGATGAAAGTGCAATAGAAGTACTGGATTCATCGAAACTATTATCTATTGACATTATGAAAAAACAAGAAGCTAGCTTAGAGACAGAAATAGTAATAGAGAAATTTCGTCAAGGTTACAGACCCATTGCTTCACATTCCGCTGTATTGTATTACTGCGTTACTGAATTGCCGAATGTTGACCCTATGTATCAATATTCGCTGCCGTGGTTTATTAATCTTTATGTTATGTCTATTGAAAATGCTAACAAATCTAAAGATTTAGACAAAAGATTAAAATTTTTGAAGGACACCTTCACTTATAATTTATATAGTAATGTATGCAGATCACTGTTTGACAAAGATAAACTTATGTTTTCATTTATTATGTGTTCCAAAATGATGTTGTCAGCAGGCGAAATGGATTCAGAGGAACATCTATTTTTAATAACAGGAGGTATAGCAATTCAAAACCCTCATAAAAAACCTATTGAATGGTTACCCGATAAAAGTTGGGATGAAATTTGTCGTATTGGAGATTTACCGATCTTCAAAGGTTTCTGCAAAGATTTTATTCATAATATATCTGAATGGAAAGAGGTTTACGATGATCTAGAGCCACATAATAAAACACTACCAGGCAAATGGGAACTAAAACTATCCCCATTTCAAAGGCTTCTAATAGTAAGGATATTGAGGCCAGATAAATTAACTTTAGCTATATCAGAGTTCGTTGAAAAGCAAATGGGAAAAAAATATATAACACCTCCACCGTTTGATATTGCAAAGTCATTTGGAGATTCAATTTGCCTAGCACCTTTGATATTCATACTGTCGCCGGGCTCGGATCCAATGGGGGCTTTGATAAAATATTGTGAACGAATGGGATACATACATAAATTTAACTCGATATCATTAGGCCAGGGACAAGGGCCAATTGCGCGGGCGATGATAGAGAAAGGTCAATTAGAAGGTGGTTGGGTATGTTTGCAAAACTGTCATCTGGCTGTGTCGTGGCTCCCAACTTTAGAGAAAATTATAGAAGAATTTGATTTAACAAATACAGACCTGAGTTTTCGACTATGGTTGACTAGTTATCCGTCCGATAAATTTCCACAATCTGTTTTACAGATTGGTGTTAAAATGACAAATGAGCCGCCTACAGGACTTCAACATAACTTAAACCGCTCCTATATATCGGAACCTTTAAAGGAAGTGGAATTTTTTGAAGGATGTCCTGGAAAAGATAGGTCATTTAGCAAACTCTTGTACGGAATCAGTTTCTTTCATGCCGTTGTTCAAGAAAGAAAAAAGTTTGGCCCATTAGGATGGAATATTCAATATGGTTTTAACGACTCCGATTTTCAAATTTCAGTAATGCAACTACAAATGTTTTTAAATCAGTATGAGGAGATACAATACGTAGCAATAAAATATTTAACTGGCGAATGCAATTACGGCGGTAGAGTAACTGATGACTGGGATCGTCGGTTGATAGTAACTATATTAGATAAATATGTTAACCCTGGTGTAGTGAATGATCCAAATTATACATTTTGCGACGTAGGGCCACAGTACGGATTACCCCGTAGATGCGAATATCAAGATTACCTTAAACATATAGAAACAGTTCCTACCAACCCGCCACCTGATGTCTTTGGATTACACATGAATGCAGGAATAACCCGTGATTATGCAGCTTCAATGGCGCTAACCGAAGCGTTGGTGCTTGTTGAAGGTACAGGAAGCAGTGGTGAGGGTGGCAATACAGAAGTTATTTTAATGCAAATGGCTGACGACATTCTTTCTAAACTTCCGAAAATATTCGATGTTGAATTTGCGCAGAAAAAGTACCCTGTTGACTATAAAGAATCTATGAATACAGTTTTAATTCAAGAGATGGGACGTTTTAATAAACTACTTGCGGAGATCAAAGCATCTTTAAAAGATTTGCAGAGAGCTGTGAAAGGTCTTATCGTGATGTCTCCAGCTTTAGATCTGCAATCCAATGCAATGTTACTCGGTAGGATCCCAGAGAACTGGCGTAAAGTTTCTTACCCAAGTTTAAAGCCTCTTCCGAGCTATGTAGCGGATTTCATCGAACGATTGAAAATGTTAACAGATTGGTATGACAACGGTAAACCTTCTACGTTTTGGTTGTCAGGATTCTTTTTTACACAAGCTTTTCTTACAGGTTCTGTTCAAAATTATGCCAGAGCTAAAAGAATTCCTATAGATTTATTAGTATTTGATTTTAAAGTACTACACGATAGCTTTGAAAGTGTACCACCTGATTCAGGCGTGTTTGTACATGGGTTATTTATGGATGGCGCGCGTTGGGATCGAGATGCTCAAACAGTGGCTGAACAGTTTCCGAAAATATTGAATGATATGGTACCTATAATTTGGTTGTATCCTAAATTAAAAGTCGATTTTCAAGAAGGAACGAGGTATAAATGTCCATTATATAAAACGTTAGAGCGGAAAGGAGTATTGGCTACAACTGGTCACTCATCTAACTTTGTATTAGCATTTTATTTGCCCTCAGATAAACCGTCAGCTCATTGGATTAAACGAAGCGTTGCCTTGTTGCTTCAGTTGGATAATTGATTACTCAACATAGCGATGTGACTTGATTGAATTAAGAATTTGGAATTCTAAATTCCTTCCAGTTTCGCATTCGTAAACATCATAAATTCATGATCAAATATGATCCTAAAGTTGGCGATTATGACTATGACTTGATATTTAAAAAGGACTTTTAACATCCATTCCAACACTAATGGGTTTAGTTACCTTTATCTGAACCACCAATCGCGCAAAGCTTTACTGTATTACATTTATTTTTAATTTAATATAATTTATTTTTACTTTTCATTTCCTATAATTATTACTTCTTTTACTGTTTTTAAATTTGGTTTTAGTATTGTAAACTTTTGTAACTTAATTTAGATTTATTTTTGATGTATATTTAGTTTTAAATTTTATTTTTATTTTATTTTTAAAAATTATATTTTATTTGTTTTTATAATTAAGTTTTTAATGTAATATACCTATTTAAAAACTTATTTTTATCCGCTAAGTACCTAATATTTAATGTACTTACCAACTTATTGTAAATTATTCTATCTAAATAATAAAAAAATACACTTACAAGAAATGTGTTTATTTTGTGTACTAGATTAAATTACCATGACAATATTAATAACGCGATAATTAGGAGGCTCGCCTGCTCCTTTCACGCCTTATATTTTCTGCTTCTAAGAGCTTTTTTCTTAGCTTCAGCAAAATGGCGTGGTTGCGTTTCTGTAATTAATAAGTAGTGGATCGATATTAGGAACCAGGCATTAATTAAATAAAGTTTGAGAATATAATGTCAACGAAAGCACGAAAATACAGTTTTTCCTATACTGTTCCTGGCCCGAGAATAGAACCCTGTGGGACTCCCATTTTGACCACAGACCCCGGGGAGCGTTTACCATTAACATCAACTTTCTGAATCCTGTTACTCAGATAGGACGTAAGAAGATTCAGAGCTGTGTTTTGAATACGAGGTGTTAAAAAACACTAAGAAAGTACCTACAGAGCTATTTAAAAAATAATTAGGTACCTAGGTACTAAAACAAAAATCGTAACAACATTTGGTTAGATAGGTAAGCGTTCTCAAATTTATATGCGCACTATACATAGGGCTCCGCTGAGGTCATTAGCGAGTGTTACAACTAACGCCATCTATCGGCATGCCATAGAAGTAGAACTATAACAGTTCCTAAAACTATAATTTTATTAATTTATTCACATCGTTTATTTGTTAATTACTATTAATTAAATATTTTATTATTATTTTGACCAACTGTAAATATTCTAATATATTTTTGATTTATAATGTGAGTCACATGGGTTATGAAGTAGGTAATTGCTTGGTTAAATAGAGAACTGGCGGGATTTTATGAGAGGTTTACAATAATCTGTGTGGTTAATAATTTCATAATGTGAAAATAATAAAAAGTATTAAAATTAAATATTTTTAATTAACATAACTAACCTTTGCTTTAGAATGTATAAATTACATAAAAAAATCTCTAGAATGTCTTTAAAAGTGATTGCGCTGCAGAGTATTCTTCCCAGTGAAACCACCATCATAATATATCTATTACTATACATATTAGAATAACTCTATAACAATTCTATGTTGAACTGGAACCTCCAAATTCTCAATTTAATTTAATTAAACTACCAAAACGGTGCCTCAAACTTTCGTGAGCGTAGTTTTGAAATCCTACAAGAAGCCATCTTGAACCTAATTATAAACAAATACAGTACTTGTTTACTATTATTTGCTATCTACGCTCAAATTTTAACTACCTCAATATATATTTAGTAATTAAAGCGTCTTCTAGACGGTTGGAAACAAGCGGGCAAACCAAGGTGACCTTGGGTGACCTTGCTGGCTTTTAACAGTGTAGACGGCTGTTGCACAAACCAAGTACCAAGTAATTTGGTTTGCAACCGCCGTCTGCACTGTTGAAAACCAGCAAGGTCACCTTGGCGGGAGGCCTTGTTTCCAACCGTCTAGAAGGCGCTTAAACAAAATACATGGTCTGCTCAGAGGCTTGGCTTATCCTTCATATGCACAAATACAATACCTCATTGCCACCTCACGATTATTGCTTTTTATTATCCCTTGCATTAATCGTTTCAAAAATAATAATAAAAAAAAAACCTGCAACCTTCTGAAAAAAAAAACCTTTCGGCCGAGATTATAATTTTTTTTTGTATTTCTCCAGGGCTCAGAAAGCTGATTTTTACATAATCCAAAGGTAACAAATAGGTATTACTTTGCATGAGATAATGAAATACTGTGACAATCGAAATTTTAATCTGGTTAAGATATCACCGAAATTCAAAATTCCAAAAAAAAAAATAAGAAAAAATGTTTTTATGTGGTTTGCATCTATGTAGGTAAGTATAGTTACGTACTTTAAGTACAGCACATTCCCGCTCAATAGCTTCACATTCAGATTCAATAGCAACTGTTTCTTTCTCCTGGCGTTCGTTCTGTTCTGCTATTTGCTTCTCTTTCTGACGCACCACTTCCAATTGTTCCGCCTCCTTCTCTCTCAGTTCTTTGATGCGACCTTCCATTTCTTTAGCTTCTGTAAAATGGTAACAAAGCGGATTGATCATCCCCTTTAGTACCTAGTAGTGGGTAGTATTTGCTTCTCGTCACTTTCTAAAAGCCGTATAGGCTTTTTTCCAAAAATACTAATTTTTGAAGATTCTTAGTCCTTGTTAACTTTAATTACAAAGTAGAGGTACCTGACTGGATTTCGCAGGGGAAAATTTGTGTGCGATGTGATTATTCAGAAATATAAATTTGAGATTTTTTTTCTCTTTTACATAATCCATGATTTATCCGGTGGCCGAAGAAGGGCCCAGAACGGAAGCAAGAGGAACGCGCCTTCAGAATCTTTAAGCGAGCGAAGACCTCAGGCCTCTGAGCGGTCAAAGCAGTGTCTAGCCAGGTCTAGCTTACAATTTCGAATTGGTACCCTAACATCATAACTCCTACGATGGCAACAGAACCCTCCCTTCTCATTCTCCACCTACGTTTCTACGCTTAAGTTGTTATTAGCCATGAGAAACAAACCTTTATCAAAAAGCTGTTCAAAACCATTCAATTGCTCATTCAATATACGAGTGTGGGCCTCAATTTTGACATCCTCCGAGCTCATACATATTTCTATCATCGAAATCTGGTGTTTAGTTCGAGTTAGTTGTCCCTTTAGCGTCTATGCAAAAACAAATGTATAAGTGAGTGCAAGAAGAGACAGAAAAAGAAAAATTAAATAGTTGTAGTGAAAGTCACTGAACTGGCCAATCGATAAAAAGAAATTAGGCTTCCGTACCCTAAAACGAAAAAACGGAACTCTTATTCCTTTTTATTGTTCATTATTTTTATTGTTCTAAAAATCAGTATATCGTGTGTCTGTCAAGACCCTTTATCTCGGGAACGCGTGGAGGTACTCAGGTCTACAGTCCCTTGAAGCTGTGAAAACCGGGCAAGTACATGTCGGGCCACGCACAATGTAGGGTTCCGTAGTCCCTCCCCCAATCGAATAATGCGGTTTAAGAAGTCCGTACTATTTGCCATTTTGACTACGGAACCCTAATAAAGATACAGCCGTTTATTTTAAAAACTGCGAGAATCGTTTCCTGTACTGTATTGAAAATGTTACAAAAACGGGGAAAATGTACGAAGACAAAGTTGCGCGGGTCAACTAGTATTTAATAACGCGCCAAGAACTAGCTACTAAGCTACTAGCTAGGTCTTGTCTATTTACAGTAACTCACCTCCAACTGTTCAGACAGATATTCTATTTCAGATTTTAAGGTTCTAATTTCATCGTAGAGTGTTCGTTCTTTGTTGCGTAGTTTTAATACTTCTCTCTCTTTAGATAGTCTATTTTTAGTCACTGTTAAGGAGAAAGAACTAGATAAGTATTTAGATACGTAGGTACTATTAATCAGTGCCATGGTCGTACTCAGCTTTTCACCCACGGAGGGGCCCCACGTTTTTTTTTTTTTTGCGTTGGTTCCCCATTTACAGTTTGCGCGCATACATTACGCCAGTCACAGCTCGAGAGGTGGGGGAGGGGGGGAGAGGCCACCTTCTGATGAGCTGAGTCCGATCCGGAGGAGAAGAGGGTTTTAAAAGTGACAATTTACGCTCACCAGCTCGTATCATATCAAGTCACTGCGCGAGTCGATCTGGCAAGCCATTAAACAAGCTAGGAAAAAGTTACTGCGCTATGAGGGTGATGTTAACGGGTGGGTGAGCGGGGTGCGCGGGACAGAGAACTTCCCGCGCACCCCGCTCACCCACCCGTTAACATCACCCCGCGCTCCCTTCTCACCGCGCAGGCGATATACGAGTTAAGCGGTCGGCCTATAGCGAGCGCAGCGCGAACTTATCCAACAACGAATAAGTTGTTGACTGCAGCGCGATCCTATTAGTCACTTAGCAAGCGGAGAGGCGTAGTGTGAAGATGGAATTCTCTGAGCGAATTAAAAAGCATAACGTGAACTCAAAAGCAACCGAACGAACTGGATGCCGCAGCACGATCTTAAGCCACTGCAAGGGTGGCTGCAGCAACGTTTTAAATTTCACTACGCAACAAATTTAAAGGTCGCGCAAGCAGCGCAAACTTTCGAACTATGGAACAAGCCGGGGATCGCAGAGCGATTCAGAGGGGAACAGTGTAGTCACTATACCCCTAAATCGAACAAAGAAGCTATTTAGCAAGCTGGAACCACAGTGCTGTCTTAAAAGGCAGTGCATGACGAAAAGGGAACAGTTTCTGGCAGTTCAGTGTGAACTTAGAAGCAACTGCGCCGGGAAGAGGCCCAGCGCAATTAACAACCCCTAGCGTAGCTTGGGAGGACACGAAAGGGGACGGCGGCAAGCTCTATGATTTTTTTTTTTTTTAATAGATGCGAAATGCGAGTTACTTTTTGTAAGTTATCCATACATTAAATCAGTATGCAACAAGCGAATGTTTGTAGGCAGACCAACCAAATGTTCGAAAACTGATCACTTAAAAACCACTAGACTGCGTATTAACGCAGTCAAATGGGTATAATATTTTATATATAGAACATATACATATACATATCAACCCATATGATGGCCCACTGCTGGGCACGGGTCTCCCCAGTAGAACCTACTAGTATGTAGATCCTGGGGGTAATTGCCATAATCACCACGCTTGGCGAGCGGGTTGGTGATCGCAGTAAGACTTTAAGTACGCAGAGGACGCTGCTGCCCGTCCTCCGGTGTGAAATCCCTTAGTCGCCTTGACGACACCCACGGGAAGAGATGGGGTGGATATAGAACATAGAATCATTTAATTATAAATGATTTTATGTTCTATATTGGTTCAATAGTTCCGTTTTTATCGAAATCGACTGTGTTTTTTAAATTTATGATTGGTACTGCCCTTTTTGAGTTTTATTTTCTGTCGAACAACCCACCGTTCGGGTGGAGTATGCACCCACTAATATAGATACACAGGGCGTCGCGCCACGAAAAGTCGCGGCCCGGGAAGATGACCCGATTGGCCCACCCACAGCCCAACGTAAGGCAGCATCAGGCAAAGATAGGCGCGCCGACGCAGCCCGGTTCGTTAGCGACGGAGCGCCAGATGGCTCTCTTCCCTGATGCGTTCTACCTTCTGTAAAGACGTCATGCGACGCACTCCACGACCGCTCGCTCGGTACCATGAACAGAAACATGGCCTGCAACGAGGGGTCGCTTTCAAACTCGCGTTCATGAGTGTAGATGTCATGAGAACCAGAGTCAATTCAAACAAAATAAGTTATAGGCTGAGTACTACTTAACCTTAAGTATCAAAAAGCAAATAATAAAATTAAGGTGCAATGGGCAGCAAATTTCCAGTCTGCCCTGGGGGCGAATACCACGCTACGCCACTGACTACAACAATGACAATGACAAGGACAAGGAAAGAGAAAGTACCTATATATAGGTATATATCATGAAATTAGAAGTATCATATAAGTACCTAACTATATAAGTACCTAAATGTACTTATCTAATTTATGGATGGCAACCAGTAACTGAAAATGATCAAACACTAAAGCGCCTAGTACACTACACTGATTTATGACAGTCTAACTCTAATAATTCGATATATATGTGCCTACATTGCTGGTCGGAGTAAGGGTATTAGATGGATGGAAGTAACTCCAAGCCAGTAATGTACCTATATTAATTTAGCCTGTCTAAATTTAATGTAGCAGACTAGTATTACTAGTTTAATAATAAATTATCTCTGCTAGAGTATTTATTAACTGGAAACAGTGTAGTACCGTGTATTATGCGCATAAATGAAACCAAACTGTGAACATTTTGCGATATTTCCGCGATTTTCACGCAGTGCCGGTGGAAGGGGGCCCACACTTCTCAGCTGTAGAAATAATATTAGAACAGAGAATTAGATTGAAGTTAGATAGAAAATACCAAAAGACTACAATAGTAGTACCTACCTACATACTTTAATTTTGCGATCGCAGCGCTACTTAAAACTCAAGACTAATTATTATTCTGAGTTTCTGAGATACGTCGCGACGACGGCGACGTTACGTCCATAACTCAGAATAATATTAGCGTAACGTAACGGCATCACATCTATAAGCAGAAACGGAGCATTATGTCGTCCACTCTATAATATTAAATAACATACTATATTTGAAACGTATAGTGAATAAAAAACATATGGACGGGGATGGAGTCATCGTAATAGGTACCTGGCAGACAACAGTGTCCAGTATTCTATTGTAGTCTTTGATACCTACCAAACGTAGTGTTCATTTTCACAGTGGACATTTCATGCGTGAAGAAGATTGAACGAAGCGAAACTGCTGAAAATAAATTATCACTTAAGTCTAGTTACTTACCACTTTTTAATTTTAATTTCAATACTTCGATCTTGTCGTTTTCACAAGACATTATATCACTTTATTTTACTTCAAGTAACAGACAGATAATGTAAAGTAATTTATGTAATTTTAGCCTATTTCTAATAACGTACCTACCAACAGTATATTGACTGCAATGTAATAGTTTCCCGCTAAATTTTAATATAAACATTGCCATAAAAAAAAAATCGACAAAAATCTTTTCATGGTAGGATTGAAAATGGTAGTATAAATCACAGACTTAATCAAGTTTATTATGTCTGTGGTTTAAATCATAGACATAAAACATTATCAGGACTGCGCCCATTGACGTATTTAACTGGACCGTGCCATCCCTTTCAAAATTCAAAAGGTAATATTGACTGCAAAGCGTGAAAGAGAGAAAATCTCGTGCGGCCTATGATGTATTGTCCACAAAGTAGCGTTGTCTCTTTCTAGTGAGTGGTCCATTTTGTGGGGTAATGGCGCAGTCCTGGTCTATAAGTCAATGACTGCGTCTTATCCTTATAAAATTGTCAGTACCTGTCAAAGGTCGCACGAGTTTTTTCTCTCTTTCACGCTTTACAGTCAATATTTACTTTATATTTGAAAGAGATGGTGCGATCCAAGTCTATACGTCAAAGGGCTTAATTAAATACTTCATGATAAAATTGCACAACTCCTTTCATTAAGTTAGTTAGATTTTAAATGATTTTGAGACTGGACTGTGTGATTATAAGGTTTTTATTTAAGTAGGTATGATTTAAGGTATTAAAAACGAATTCTGGTCACTCACCATGAGAATATTACTAAGATTACTTAAACAAAAGAACACCCATTTATTTGTATGCCTACGAGTAAGTATACCATAAGGAAAGCAAATAAAAAAGATTATAATTAGAATAACGATTACTTATCTCCTTCATAATATTATCATAATGATGATATCGTTCTACTTTAGGCAAAACGATAACTAACTACAGCCATAAAAATTAAAAACTTAAAAATCGAGATCCAGTGCTGGAGGTTTATTACAAAATTTACCTGAAACTAAATAGGTACCTACGGAAATAAATAAAAATACTATGATCAGGATCACTTATGTGGTGTTTCTAATCGTTGCCCTCTTGTCTTGTGATAGTAATTATACTCTAAATTTTCTCCGTTTTTGCAACTTTTGTCATTGCTGCTATTGGTCGTAGCGTGGTGTTATATAGTTAAATAGCCTATAGCCTTCCTCGATAAATGGGCTATCCAACAAAAAAAGAATGTTTCAAATCGGACCGGTAGTTCCTGAGATTAGCGCGTTTAAACAAACAAACAAACTCTTCCGCTTTATAATATTAGTATAGATAAAAGTTCCCGTGATCGGTTCATTCTTCATTCATGTTTAAGCTCAAAAAATTCCAGTGATAAGACCTCCTAAGTAATTTCTTAATACTAGTACAAGAACAAAGACGAGATTTTGTCAATTACCTATCTAACTACAATGTAATCCTCAATATTCTGTAGGTATAGTTTTCAGTAAAATATCTTAGTAGGTAAGTCTTATCCTCCACTAAAGCTTTTTGAATCGTAATATATCCTTCTTGTATGAAATGTATATAAAGATATTTATCTTGTTTGGCACAGTTTGGTTGTTCGCCACAGTGGACCAAACAGAAAAAAACCGGCTACGATGTTATGGACAAAAACAAATTTTCATCCTTTTCTTTTTCATTGAGAACGTAATTAACTATCCTTGTCTAGTAGTTTTTAATCTGAGGCCGCACTAGTTTTTTCTCTCTTTCAATATTTACTTTTTATTTGAAAGGGATATCATGGTCCAGGTCTATACGGCAATGGCGACGGGCGAGTCCATAGACTATTCATTATGGCGAGTACGTATAATCGACTGAACAATCGACTTGCCCTCGTGAGAAATGTTAGTCATTGTTCGAGTAAATTTAGTCGCGAGTCGATGGAACGACTAATGACTTCGATTCTTGCTATTCTTTTAACATTGAATTAATCGTTGCAGTTCCTCAAAACACGAGTCGACTTATCCCAAATGACACGAATGATAACTGAATATTATCGAATAAAATGACCGCAACATTCACAAAAAAATAATATAATAATTATAATCTTTATTTATTTAATTAATAATAATAATAGTCTGTAAAGGTCGAGTTATTTTGTAAGCAAATATATCCCGGTAAAATGAATGCAGTGAAGCTAATTCGATTATAAAATGACGCCCTACTTCGATTATAAAATGACGCCCTACTTGATAGGGCGTCATAGATATTTGCTTAGAAACCATTAAGAGATAATCATCGAGAATCATCGAAATGTTTAAATATTTGAACAATCGACTAAAACAGCTCGCCATCCATCACATCGCCAATCGCGCATCAGCATCACTATGATTACTATACTCTCTCTACTCTAGAGACCAAATATATTTTATCTGTTGCAAGAAGCGTGTCGTCTGTTGGTCGTTCGCTTGTGATTTTTATTGTGATGTTTCACGAAAGTTCTTTGCTATTTTAGTTCTCAAAATGTAGAATATTATTTGATTCTAATTTACTATTTATGTTGTGACTATAATCAATATCTCTAAATTTGCTAATGTGCAAATCATCGAAAATGGTTTCGGGGAGCACGAGGGTGATTCAAGTCACCAACATTGCGCCCCAAGCCACTAAAGATCAGATGCAGTCACTATTTGGATATTTGGGCAAGATCGACGACATACGACTGTATCCTACCATCAGAGATGTGGCCTGTCCTGTGCAATCGCGGATATGTTATGTAAAATATTACGATTCGGCAACAGTGAACGTAGCTCAACACATGACGAATACAGTGTTTATAGATCGAGCACTAATTGTGATCCCTATGCAGTCAGGAGAGATCCCAGATGAGCATAAAGCTTTAGAAATGTCAAGCAATGGGACTATAGTGCCCGGTTTAAGTACAGTTGAGCCACGCTTGCCAGCGCATGTCGTTAACACTTTAGAAGGTGTACCACCTAATCAAGTGATCCAAACTCATGATCCTCAATTGGCCGCTGCGGGATTGCCGCCGTATCCGCCACTTCCGGCCGCTTACGACTCCAGGAAAATTGAAGAAATAAGAAGGACTTTGCTGGTGGGAGATATTGGTGCGGTGGCATCGCAGCAGTTGATAGATCATTTCTGCCAGGCGGGTGAGGTGAAGTATTTGAGGTTCTGTGAACGGGATGCGGACAAACAGAAGTATGCATTGATAGAGATGACGGAGCAGGAGAGTGTTCTGAAAGCTCTGCATCTGAATGGCTCTACAATTGATGGGCAAACTATCAAGGTAAGAAACATTGCTGTAATTGGGTATTTTAATGTCAAGTCAAATCAGTATCTTTTTTAAAAAATGTCAAAACAATTCACTCTGTAGAGATTTGTATGAAATTTAACATTGTGACGTCATTATGTTCTGGTTTCAAATCATTTACTTTTAGTATTTATTTTGATGATTATAAATACAAAAACATATTAAATTATGCACGAATATCTATTTTTAACACCATTTAAAGGCATATTATTACTTGGTAAGTGTGAAATAATTTATTGTTATTGATTGATTTGACATTCAAATACCTAATTGTGCAGAGCTTCAGCTATACAAGTTTATAATGGTTGTTTGCATCTGATTATAAAAGTCAGGGATTAAAAAACTGTTCTAGAGTGGTATTTATGTATCACTTTCTATGTTTATTCATCTAGAACATAACAAATTATTTGAATGAATTTTTCTTATTCTTAGCAGTGTTTTTAGTAACTAAGAACAAACATAAACAATTATTACCTGTTTAAAATCAGCTCTGCATAAATATAGATATATATTATTAACTCATAAAAAATCCAGCAGTTATCTTTTGTTGTCAATAAATGATAACATAAGATGACAAGACAAACACCATGACTATGACAATACGAAAATGCTTGTTTTTGCATTTTTCGGCAACTTCAAGATTTATTTCATCACTACCGGTCCCGCGCAACTTCGTATGCGTAAATTTTCCCCGTTTTTGCAACATTTCACGTCGCTACTCCGCTCCTATTAGTCGTAGCGCGATGTTATATAGCCTATAGCCTTCCTCGATAAATAGGCTATCCAACAAATAAAGAATTTTTCAAATCGGACCAGTAGTTCCTGACATTAGCGCATTTAAATAAACAAACAAACAAACTGTTCCGCTTTATAATATTAGTATAGATATTACGACATATCTTTAAATTTCTTTATTTCATCTACTAGAAAAACTCTTTTGACTAGTAACACAATTTTTTTTCGTGTCCTTATATTTAGGTTTTCTATAGTTTAATTTTTAAGAGAGCCAAACCCTGTTTCACGTAATCTACTCTTAACAATTAAATCAAGTATTATTTGTAAATTTTTAGGTGTACCATGCTACTCAAGCTGTTTGCAAACCACAAACCAAGAGCAATGAGGCAGCCCAGCGTGAGATAGAAGAAGCCATGTGCCGTGTAAAGGAAGCCCAGAACTTGATATCTGCCGCTATTGACCCTGTTATAGGACTTCTGTCCAAAGACAAGAGGAGGTAAGAAATTAAAAAAAATTTTAAATGTAACAAATTATGATGAGGATTTTACCCATAGCTATGTTAATCTTGGTTGATCTCTGTTGAATATTTAGCATTCTAATCCTTGAATATCCTAAGAGTGTGATTTTTATTCCAGTATTATAGCATTTACAATCATAACTGACTTATCTATATAAATTAAAACCGGTTACTCTGGTAGTCCTTGGAAAAATACTTGATTTCTCCAAGGAGCTAAACATGTCCATTATCCATATATTTAACTATGTAAAATTGACATCCTATTTAATTATAATACAATGATATTGGGATGATTTTGCATGATGATTTATTAAATTGTCTATGCAACTGTTTATTTACATAGTGGCATTATGATAATAAATAAGATATAATACAATTTACATTAAAACTAGATTAGTATAAATAAATAATTTAAAATAAAAATAAAATGCAACTTATTTCATCTGGTGAACATGGTATAATGAGTCTTAAAGGCAGGTCTCAAGTCAAAGCTTCAGCCTCCTAGTGAGGTTCGAGTTCCGAAGCTCAAACCTTTTAACAACAATAGATATTTACTCCTTGTCTTTACCTTCATAGTAATTGTATCTGGTGAGTGCCAGTGCATTCAATAATTATTTTTTTATAAAATGTTGAATTATACGGAGTGTTTTTTTTTTATTATTATATTTTTTTATTAAACCTTTTTCTTTAAAAAGTTAATGTTAGTGCTAGAGAAGAATACCTATATCATAAGGAACCCTTGATTCATAAATTGAGACAATCTCCCATAGGGCACCATTCATTTATTACAAAAAATAAAAACCAGTCAACTATATTCGTTTTTTCCCTTAGTTAATAACATTATAATTGAACAGGCAGGGTTGGCCTTTTCTTACTTTTTCTTACGTAGGGAAGGAAGGGGGTCAAAAACGAATAGATACATACATAATAAATGAATGGCGCCTAGGAGACTGTCTTAGTTTTATGTGTAATTATTATTTTTATTTTTTTTAATAAAAAGTTAACTAGCAATGTGGTATTGACTCCCACATTACTAGTAATCTTGTTAACCCCTCCAGCTAAGCTCAAAGGCTTGTGTTAAGAGTGGGTTCACGTCGGTAGTATAAAGGGTAGGATTCGAACCCGCGACCTCACGATTGCGAGATCGATGCCTTAGCCATTAGGCTACCGCCGCTTAATTTAATTAATGTGTGTATGTTCCAGGACGCGGTCTCGGTCGCGGTCGCGTCGCCGCTCTCGGTCGCGGTCGCGCCGTTCGCGGTCTCGTCACCGCTCCAAGCGCTCACGCTCGCGCTCCCGCCACCGTTCCCGGCGCTCTCGGTCGCGGCATAGACATCGAACTCGGTAAGCACTATTAAATAATTCTTATGAGGGGGAAACTAAGGAAATTTAAAAAAAGTATGTGTTTAGAAGTATCTGATATGAAAGTAAGGGAAGGTGCGTTATTCATAATATTGTAGAAAACAAACACCCCCATAGTCTTTAGCTTATTTTATAACAGACTGCATGAATTTTCCCCATTTTTGCAACATTTTTCATTGCTGCTCCGCTACTGTTGGCCGTAGCGTGCCTGTTATATAGCCGATAGCATTCCTTAAATAAATGGGTTATCCAACAGTAAATGAATTTTTCGATTCGAACCAGTAGTTTCTGAGATAATCTCGTTAAAAAACAAACAAACTCTTTTGCTTTATAAAATTAGTATAGATTAATATGGACGCCTGATTTTGTGACCTATGTATATAATTTCTTTAAAAGAACTCTTAATGAAGCTTTTTGTGGAAAATTACATGTTAATTCTTTTTTTTTTATTCAGATCCCGTTCTCGCCACCGCAGTTCTCGTCGTTCTCGCTCCAGGTCTCGACATCGCAGTTCCCGGTCAAAGCGCGACCGTTCCCGTGACAAGGACAAAGATCGCGACCGCAAGGACAAGAAAGACTCCAGCGAAAAAGAGAAGAAGGAAAAATCCAAGTCTCCTCCCAAGGAAGTTGAAAAAGTTGAAAAAGTGGAAAAAGAAGAAACCAAACCAGAGACTGTGGAAACGAACGGCAATATTGCTGAAGTGAAGTCCAAAGCATCGACACCGGCCGAAGATAAACCAGAAAAAGACATTGAAAAAGAGAAAGAAAGATCACCGTCAAAGAAGAGAGACCGATCGAGATCTCGAGACAGGAAGCGAGATAGGTCTCGATCGCGGCGCAGATCTCGTTCTCGATCTCGCAGGAAGCGCTCAAGATCTCGGAGGAGGTCTCGTTCTCGAGAGAAAAAGAGATCTCGGTCAAGAGACAGGAAGAGGTCTCGATCAAGGGACCGCAAGCGCACTCGCTCACGAGATCGTAAACGGTCTAGATCACGAGACAGGAAGCGGTCTAGGTCTAGAGATAAGAAGCGATCCAGATCTCGTGACCGAAAGCGTTCTCGCTCAAATAGCCGTAGGTCTAAAAGCCATTCACATAGAGAATCTAAAACGCCACACGAACGAAAGTCTCGTGATCAAACCCCTAATCTTTCTGTTATAGAAGAAAAGGACATCTCTACATTAGAAAATAAACTTCCAGATGTGACTGATGATAAGAATTCTCCAGATAATATGGATATTTCTAATTCTCCGTAATTCTCGGGTCGATACGAGAAACCCCAATGATGAACATATTGATTTCCGTTGTATGAATTATTTTATTTTCGATTCTGTTTCTCAAGATATGTATTTTTGTAGAACTTGTCAGCTTTGTTTTTCAGTTATAATTTAAGTGATTAATTTTTAAGATGCAATAAACTCAAGATCAAACTATGTTTTATATTTTCTAGTTTTAAGAACAGGTTTTAGTAACCGCCTTTATATCCAAACTAAAGGCAATAATATAAACTAGCTGTCCCGCGCATCTTAGTATGCGTAAATTATCCCCGTTTATGCAACATGTTTTGTGGCTGCTCCGCTCCTATTGGTCGTAGCGTGATGTTATAGGTATAGCCTTCCTCGATAAATGGTCTATGCAACAGTAAAATAATTTTTCAATTCGGACCAGTAGTTCCTGAGATTATCGCGTTCAAACAAAAAACAAAGCTCTTCAGCTTTATAATATTAGTATTGATGTGAAAATAACTCTGCCTGTCTGCTTGCTACGTTTTTACGCTTAAACCGCTGAGCCGATTTAGATGAAATTTAATATGGAGATATGTGTGGGAGTCCTGGGAAAGGACATATTTTTTTTTTTAAATAATATCTTGAGACAGCTCACACAACGCCATCTGATCCCAAACTAGGCAGAGCCTATGTATTATGGCAACCAGACAACTGATAAACATACTTATCTTATATATTTCTAAATACGTACATATAGATAAATTACACCCAGACATACCAGTATAAGTATATAATCTATGCTCAGACACATGATAAACCATCGTGCTCATCACACAAAGTTTTATCCTGGGTGAGGATCGAACCCACGACGTCCAGAGCAGTCAGGGTCCCTAACCACTAGACCGACAGGCCCGTCACACAATTGATTGGGTAACCAAATGGATTAGGTAGGTACTAATCTCGTCATTTACTATAATCATTGCTCGTTTAGCACCACCCGGGGGTCACGTGTAGGGTCTCAAAGGTCAACCTACGGACGCGAGCAATATCAACCCCCATGTTTGTTGGCTAAGTCTAATTATTATACTTGGTAAGTTATTTACACTATTTACAAATATTTTTTACACTTTTTATCTACATATATTTATTAAAAGTGATACAACAAGATTTAAAAATGTACCTACTATTTATGTATTTTTTTTGCACTTATTTTTATATTTTTTTTTAGTTTTCTTATATGTCTGAATAGTTTTATAGTTTTAGGCAGCTCTGCCTCGCGAGTGTCCGCGAGATCTGCCCCGCGAGTGTCCGCGAGATCTGCCCCGCGAGTGTCCTCGAGATCTACCTCTAGAGTGTCCCCTAGAATGCCCTCTTGACCTCCTTCGGGAGCGTTCTCTTGATGTTTCGCTAGTGTGATTTCTCACTTCTTTTGTAGAGCAGCCATCAAAATGTTCCAGTAAATATTTAGTTTTTGAGCTTTCTCTCGAAAGACCCCTCGATACGCATTTGGAACGGTCGCGAGACCTGTCTCTTGAATGTCCACGGGATCTCCCTCTGGATGTAACTCGAGAAGATCCTTTGTATTTGTTGCATATTTCTTTTGAATTTCGGCCAGAGTTCTCTTTCGTTTCTTCTAGCGCTCTAATGTCTCGTGACCTTTTCGAATGACTTCTGGATTTTCCTCGGGATTGACCCCTAGAGTGATCTCTTGAATGCCCCCTAGATCTTCCTCTAGAACGTCACCGAGACCTGCTTCTCGAGGAACCTCTAGATCGATCTCTCGACGATTTTCTGAATTGATCGCCACATATGTTTTCTTTTGATTGCTTTATTAATTTGTCGTTAGGTTGTTCTTTGAAATTAATAATTTCGTCTGTGGATATTTGAGCAGATTGTCTTCTAGATCTGTCTCTGGACCGTTGCCTAGATCTACTTCTAGACCGACTCTGAGATCTCGATTGATTTTCAGGTCCTTCGAGAGAAAGGATTACTGGTTTACTGCTACATATTAATGGTTTATGCAGTTGAACTAATTGTGAAATCGCACCAATTTCGTTACTGTCACTTATATTACCAGAATACCCACCCTGGTGATTGGGGATTCCAATATAGACGGTTACTGCCGCCATCTGAAATACAAAATATAAACTCTAGGCTATTCAACAAGTGAGTTCTTGGAAAGATTCGTGTTGAATGATACCTATGGCTGGGTGTTGTGACTTTTAAACTTCAGCTATTGCGCAATAATTACTTATATTACGCAATTTTGTATTGCACCAATATTTCCTAAATTTCATCGTTGTTGCACAATAATTTCTCCTATTATGTCATTGTTGCGTAATATTTTTGCTATTATGTAACAATTACGTAATAAGTACCGACTTACTTTATTTGATAACGAAATAATAGGATTAGGGGAACGTGCAAGTTTAAGGAAGCTATTTAGGCATAGCTAACATTTAAAGCAATAAATTAATGAACTAAGTCAAATAATCAAGTAACATGGCACTGATTTACCTACTCAACACTTAAGTACTTAGGTAGGTACATCGGGTCTGTAAGAAAACTTGGTTCTCATAATCCCATCATTCATATAGCCCAGGGAATAAACAAATTCACTCAAATCCGATCCACACTTTTTTTCAATAACACTGACCGTTAACGGGGTAAAATCATTCACACCGACGAAGCCGCGGACAACAGCTAGATATCCTTATCCTAACTAATAAATTTATAAATCCGAAAGTGAGTGTGTTTGTTTGTCATGCTTCCACGCCTAAAACACTGAACTGATTTTTAAAATTCTTTTACCAATAAATAGCTACGTTATCAGCGAGTAACATAGGACTATTTTTGTTTTAATTGAGAGATTTCTACGAAAAATCTATAATAATGTAACCCAAGGTAGGTTTCAAAAATTTGCCTTTTGACGTGCGTTGCCATTTTGTTTTTAGTTACTATGGAGATCCCTTTGTTGCCGATAGACTTTGGGGAAGTGTGAAATGTAACATAAAAATGCGAAAACATAGGATTGTTTTTAACGCAATAACCGACATTAACACGCTGGTGGAGCCGCGATGATTCAACCCCCCCCCCCCCCCCGCATCGTAAGGACGTTCTGGTGAAGGGCACTATGATCAAATTTTTGCCCTACCTCTAAATAATCTTAATCGGGCCACTGGGGTAATAAAGTACGTACGTACGTAGTAGGTACATTATTACCTCAATGGATCCGGCACTGATTGATATCGTAAATTTACGTTAAGTATTCACTGGGGTGTAATTAAGTGTACGGTGATCTGTGTAGGTAGTGCCATTTAGGATCAAAGACCTCAATTGCTATGTACTTACCCTAACATGGACTTATCCTTACCTTACTTATCCAATTGTTAATAATAAACAATAGGTACAAGGTTAAGAAATGTAAAAATCACGAAAGATAGGTAAAAACAATGTTCGCATAAACGAAGTAATGCCTTTCGGCTTTTACGTAATAGTTATTCTTTCTTTTATACGAATAGCTCTAAATCTCTAGCCAAATTATGAACACTTTTTGGGTACCAGTTTGTTAATTATGTATTGGTGACATGAGACGAAGGTGAATTTTTAAATCCCGGAATTTTGAGATGATGTGGTATGTCTACGTTATGCCACGCCGTACACTGGTTCAAGATCAGTAAAAAGGGGTCTTAGGTTTTTTTTTCTATTTTCCTCCATTTTCTTAATGCTTTCTTATTTAGCTTATCATTTGTAACATAAATTTATATCTAATATATAAAATTCTCGTGTCACAGTTTTCGTTGCCATACTCCTCCGAAACGGCTTGACCGATTTTGATGAAATTTTTTGTGCTTATCCGGTATCTATGAGAATCGGCCAACATCTATTTTTCATACCCCTAAGAGTTTGTTTGTTTGTTTGAATGCGATAGTCTCAGGAACTACTGGGCTGCACAGAAAAAAATATTTTATTGTTGGATAGCCCATTTATCGAGGAAGGCTATAATAGGTTATAACATCACGCTACGACCAATAGGAGCGGAGCAGCAATGAAAAATGTTATAAAAAAAGGAAGAAAAAAGGGAAAATTACAATCTATTATTCATGCCCCTAAGTGATAAGGGTTATCCACCCCTAACATTTATAACTATACTATAATATTAGAAGAGAGAGAAGAGTTTGTTTGTTTGTTTGAACGCGATAATCTCAGAAACTACGGGTCCAAATTGAAAAAAATATTTTACTTTTAGATAGCCCATTTATCGAGGAATGCTATAGGCTATAAAACATCGCGCTACAACTGGGAGATGGGAGCGGAGCAGCAAGGAAAAATGTTTGCAAAAATGGGGAAAATTTACGCAGACGAAGTTGCGCGGGTCAGCTAGTGTTTATATGTAATTTTCTAGATGTTATGACATATAAATATTTTATTGTATGGTTTGTAAACTTCCGATGCGATTTTCGAAAACCGGGCAAGTGCATGTCGTGCCACGCACAATGTAGTGTTCCGTAGGGTCTACGGGGCCGCATTATTCGGATGGGGGTGGGAGGGGGCCCTCACCCCCATCCGAATAATGCGGCTTAAGAAGTGGTTTTTCTGTTGTTTTTTTTTTCATACTTACAATGTTATGCCAACATTATAATAGTTTTCAATGGAATTTGAACGAAAATGTTGTTACTTCTCATTTGATCTGCTGTTCCTCGTAAACTTATAAAGCCTTATTAGCTGTAATAGTTTTCCTTTTAATCTCACTATATATATACTACTGCCGTATTTTTTTTGTTATAAGTATTCAACATCAACCATTTAGCTGGCAGGGGGGAATGGAACACTTGACTCTAACAAAAAAAATGCACTTTAGGCTTAATATTTCAACAACGGATCCTTAAATCAAAAATGGTCTTCACAACCCCTAAATGTTTTTAAAAAACCGTTTTTTAGTGAAGGAAAATAATTTTCAAGATTTTATTCTTTTACTTTGTCGGCGTAAGTAATTTGCAAAATTACAGCCTTCTAGCACTAACAGTCTCTGAGCTAAGCTGAGCACGGACGCGCGGACATGGCGAAACTATAAGGGTTCCAAAAGAATGTAGGTACATAAAGGTATTTCTACATTTACTTGATAATGCATCGTGCTTTGATATAATTATAACTATTGTATCACAAAACAATGTTTAATTAAGCTTGCCCCTTTCGTGGCTTCCGAGGCGCAGAGCCCGGATTGCCCCCCGTCATGCACATCTGGCACTGGACCAAGTTGCACCGTGCATCAGGCGTGGTCGTAAGACTGATGTAGCTACTTCAAGACTCTGATGAATCTTCTCATCACTTGTGTCATGCAACGTCAAGGCCTCGTTGGTCACTTATCCAAATTATAAGTGTTCATAGATACCTACTTACGTACCAACTAACACGATACCCGTTTGGACTTGGGGTTTTGTTATGAAAGTGACACGTAGTTTTAGATAGGTAGGTACCTACCTACGAGTATGTAGGTACGATGATAGTTTTCCTTATTGTCTAGTCATTGTCCAGTAGGTAGGTGCAGTCGCTTTAAGGATACCTACTTATACACCTACTAATATTTAGTATTTATCCATACTATTGTATCAACATAAAACTCCCTATGCCTATAGCATCTGCAATCTATCTATACTAATATTATAAAGAGGAAAGATTTGATTGTTTGTTTAAATTGAAAAGGCTTCGAAACTACTAGACCGATTTAAAAAAATCTTTGACCATTATAAAGCTACATTATCGGGCCGTAACATAGGCAGCTAGTACATTATAAAGCTGAAGAGTTTGTTTGTTTGAACGTAATAATCTCAAGAACTACTGGTCCGAATTTAAAAAATCTTTTACTGTCGAATAGCCCATTTATCAAGGACGGCATATAACATCACGCTACGACCAATAGGAGCGGAGTAGCAATGAAAAATGTTCCAAAAACGGGGAAAATTTATACAGACGAAGTTGCACGGGTCAGCTAGTGAAAGATAAAACTTAAGTTGTATGTTGTTGAGTGCCTTTTATCAACGGAACCATTACGCAACAGGACGCAACATTGTGCAATAATGCATAACTTGTGAAATCATGGTGCAATAATCGACATCTATATAAACGAAGTGGCTGGGCGAAAGCATTCATTCAAACCCGACATTGTACACAAGTAAGATTACGTCACAATACTTCAAAGCCAGGAACAATTAACTACAAAAGTTTAGATTTGTGTGTTACAGACGACGCTGAGACGGTGTAATCATGGACGCCGTCATCCGCATTCAAGTTCGGAGAAGCAGAGATGGAGAATGTTCTCAGCCTAAAGTTATCATAGGAGAGTTGAGGAATCGTTCAAGAAGCCGCAGCCATTCTCGAGGAAGATCTCGGGATTGCTCCCGAAGTAGATCTAGGGGACGCTCCAGAGGAAGATCTAGAAGTCGGTCCAGAGGAAGATCTAGGGGACGGTCAAGGGGACATTCAAGAGGAAAGTCAAGGGGACGATCAAGAGGAAAGGGAAAAAGGAAATCCAGGGGACGGTCGAGGGGAAAGTCTCGAGGAAGATCACGAGGACGGTCTCGTGGCCATTCTAGAGGAAGTTCCAGGAGTCACTCAAGAGGTAGGTCTAGGGGACGTTCCCGGGGGAGGTCCCGAGGTCACTCCAGAGGTAAATCTCGAGGGCGGTCTCGCAGTCATTCGAGAGACAGATCTCGTTGTCATTCTAAAGGGAAGTCTGGGTGTCGATCCAGAAAGAGGTGCAAGGACCGCTCCAAAAGAATGCACAGGGCTCATACCCGATAAACAACTTTAAGGATGCTTTAGAGATTACTTCAGTAAGTACTTATTCTTATCTATGATAAAGATACCTACTCCGAATAGGGTTTTCAGTTTATGAATGTACTCGTATGTATTAAGAAACGATAAGTAAGTATAAAAGCAAAATAAATAATATAAAACCCTTGAAAAAAAAATACAAAAAGTTAAAAGTGATAAAAATAATGTTTAATGATGTAAGTATGTAGGTATTATCTTAGTTCAACATTAAGTGGATAACTGTTTCAAGTAGATAAATAATACTAAAATACTATATGATCTAAACATGTGCGTAGGTCTAATGTTAGCATAAGTGTTCATGTAAAATTGTGTTAAAAATTTAAATCTTAAAATACGACGATGAAATAGCTACACGAATATAATTTGGGTAAGTAATTAGTAAATATGTACTAATGTACCTTTAAAGATATTAATGTTTATATTGTAGATAAAGTACATTTGTAACAATAACAATATACACTGTATAGCCTCAATATAATAATTATATAGGTACGTACGACAATCAACTCGTGGCTGGTGTATGTAATTACAACTACAAAAATAAAGTTCAGTCTGTACTTATTGAATTATTCAATAACCGTGTTACCTAGTAATCAAAGCCGCTATCAATAATTGAAATGTCCAATGAAATTTACTCTGAAGTTATCGATGTTCATGTAAGTTACAAATATTTTTTAATAATAAATCTACAAAATACAATGAATGTGCTTTTTATTTTAACTAATAAAATGGAAGGAGGTCCTCAATTTTATGCAGGTATTTGTTAATCCATTAGTTTGATTGCAGAGTTTGATAAAGGCAATTCAATTCTCACTGTTGTACTGTATTTATGCTAATATATACTGGATTAGTTCTCAAGCTTATGTTCGGGAATGCCAGCAGTCTGTGCCCATGAGTAGTAGTAGATACTTTATCGAGGTGGCGCGATCTTGATGCTAGTGTTTCTCAGGGCGGTATTCTTCCTTCTCTATTACCTACTTAATTTCTATTTTTATCGATCTCATTACTTAAGTACTTACCTTCATTGTCCATTTCATGTTTACACGGATGACTTGCAGTTGTATGCCCAGGCTAATGTAAATAACATATCTGAGGCCATCACTAAGCTTAATGGGAACCTTAACGCTATCAAGCTGGTCAAATAAGTTTGGCTTGACTGTAATTCCGTGTAGCGATTCAACGCTTTTTAACTCGATTGAAAACAGGACACATTACCACCGGTCATACATAACGTCTCCATTACCCCTTAACATTAAATTCTTCGGTTAGGAATCTTGGGATTTTTCTTACTACCACCCTCAACTGGCATACTCAAGTAACTAATGTGAGTCAAAGGGTTACGGGTAGGTACTGTGCGGGTTTTATATCGTCTCAAGAACTTTCTTCCGTATAAAACTAAGGTAATGCTCGTTCAAGTGCTATATTCCCTATTCACCGATATTCCCCTCGATTGATTATGGTGAAGCTATCTTCACCGGAATGCAGAGTTCCTTAATGACCTTGACCAACTTTTAAATAACTGCATTCGAATAATTTTCAAATTCGAATAATTTTCAATCTTCGTAAGTTTGACCATGTTTCTTCTTACTGTTCCGAACTTAAATGGCTCGGTATATATTCACCACTACACTTTATTCTATTCGTAATTCCTCTACTGCCCCTACATATTTGACTTCCAACTTTCAGTACCAACATTCCAATCACAGTAGAGATCTTCGATCTTAAAACAATCAGCTTCTTTTATGTCCTGCTCATTATTTTGAATTCATCGGATCCTCTTTCCTAGTTCAGTCTATTTCTCTCTGGAATGCGCTGCCCCAGAAATTAGAATGGCTCCCAATCGCCTTAATTGTAAAACGTAATCTGTTCCTTGATGGATCAGCTAATTCATCACAACATTAGTAATTTACATAGTTTGTATCTGTGTATTTATATATCTATGTATTTAAGTAAGTATGTAATAAATAAATTGAATAGTTGTTTTGTTTTGTATAATGTTCAGTATTTATTTTAAATTCTCTTACTATTTTTATGTGTGTTATGTAAGTAGGTACAATATGAAGTTATAGATTTCCATTTATAGTTTACTACACATTTCTTTTCTAAATCACCCTGAGGTGGACTGCAAGAAAATGCTTTTAGCATTGAGTCCTTTGTACAATTTTATGCATAAAGTTTCAAATATATAAATTCAAACGAAAGCTATATATTCGCTTGGGCGGGATTCTGACTCTAACGGCCGGTCTCAATAATCTAACTATCGACGGATTTGGCTACTAGGGCTATTTATTTGACGCAAGCTCAATACAAAATATATCAAAATTCTACCTTACCCAAATCCATCGATAGTTAGATTATTGAGACCGGCCGTAGATCATATCATCCGTCCCTGGGCCGTTAATCTATCCTGCCGAGATCTACCGTCCGAGGATCTCGAATTTATCCTTCATATGAATTAGATGGTTTTATTCAGGATCTGAGAGTACCTACTGTGTCCGTTAATTATAATAATTGTACCTATTCATAATCCCCTTATTCATAATATATTAGAGGAGGTTTTAAACACATTTTAACTAGTGAATGTTTTATCTTTGTTTTCATTCAACTTTCAAAATCGGATAGAAGAAGACTGTAGATCTGTTTGAAATCTCTTCTAATTTACTATGAAGGTTAGTTTGTAATGCCCGCGATAATTTGAGCCAACACACTGCGTGTCTTGAGAGATGTCTTTTTAAAACGAGTACAATAAAAAAGCATCGTTCATTTTTTCAGGGCTACCTGACATTAGCGACATACATACACTACTTCTTACCGGGCAGTCTTAAAATCCATACTAAATTACGAACTGTCAAATTAGGGCAAATAGGATCCCTAATTGACAGCCCGCACGCAAATGTAGAATTTTTTGGAAAGACAAGACGAATTTACGGTGGGAGATGGTTGCCAAAAAGTGAAATACCATATCCAGGGTATTGTAGAGCACCAGGAAGTACACAATGCTTACCTACCTTCTGCAATTGTGAGGCATTAGACCAACAATGGAAAGATTACATTGCGAAAAAGGAGAATAAAAAAAAACCAGGCAAATCTTCGACATAAATTGTGCTTTTTTATTCGGGTACAAGTACATGATACATAAATAAAGATGATATAATATTTGTTTACTAATAATTCTAAAATGATACAGAGACATACTGTCAATGAGTTTATATGACTATGTTTACAAAAATTGAGTTCATAAAAGTACAAAAATGTTAAAATGAATTCCGCTATACATTTGGTTAAATATAAACCCCCTTATTTATAATAAATTTGTAGAGCAAACACCTTTTGACTTCTATTCAAATTTGAAAATGGAATGAAAAACCAACACAAATCATTCGCTAGTTAAAATGCGTTTGAAACCTCTTCTAATTTATTATCAATACGGGGGTTAAAGTTTTTTAGCAACTTGAGCCTCAAACACAGATTTATACCTACATATACAAACATTATAGACATGGATACCGCAGCCCGATCTCATAAACTCTTCCCCTTATTCATAATACTTGCAACAGCATTTTAACTAGCGAATGTTTTGTTGTCTTAGATTTTCGTTGCACTTTTAAAATATAATAGACTACAAAACATTTGCTAGTTAAAAACATATTATGAATAAGAGGAAAATATTTCATTAGTAGCTAATAGAGGATTTTACTAACTACCTCATAATAAAGCTATATAGTTAACGCGGATGTAACCGCGGGGCATAGCTTATGTCTATTTCTATATCTGTGGTCTTTCATTACTCATACTGTGCCTAACTTATCAGCTACCTACACCACAAAACCTATTCCGTTATTCATAATAAAGTAGAAGAGCTTTTAAACACATTTTAACTAGCGGATGTTTTGTCTTTTTTTTTCATTCTATTTTTACCCGACTTCAAAAAAGAAGGAGGTTCGGGATTCGAATGTTTACATATTTTTTATGTATGTTCGGGCATAACTCCGTCATATACAACGTTATTCTTGGTAAAGTTCAAACCGAGTCAGTAACACAATGTTATATTTTAAAATTAATTAATTAATCATTCTAACAGTCCAAATCCTGTTGACAATGTGATGTCAAATGTAATCAATACCTATTTTTAAATAATGACCATGGATCACGTACTACGGGTTACAATGCGCACGATAGCGCGAATAACAACACAACTTGAATGGCTTGTAACTCTGCAAGTTTTCAATATACTTATATATTTTTTATATGGTTTTTTGAAGTAAAAATCTTGTTGAGGTGTCTGAGCTTTGCAGTATACCAAAAATAACATTGTATCGAAAGAGGTTTATTCCGAAACGGAGTTTTGAAGACAAACAACGGAACTCCTCAATAAATGCCAGTTAATCAAATTTGAAATAATTGAAGTCGGTTTGATTATTTAAAAAAAAGTTTTGCCCATATTATTAAAATAGAATAGAAGACAAAACATTCGTTAGTTAAAATACTGTTATTAACTTATGATAAATAAGATGGTCGGTGTTTTGTGGCTATACACTTAGCGAAGTATCATATACTTCCTAAACATTGCATATATACACTTACAAATTAACCCCATTATTCATAATAAATTAGAAGACCTTCTAACAGCATTTTAACTAGCCAATGTTTTGTCTTCTATTCTATTTTGAAAATGGAATAAAAATTAAAGACTAAACATTTGCTAGTTAAAGTGCTGTTAAAACGTCTACTAAATTATTATGAATAAAGGGGATAACCCTCTAAATATAACAGCTCAAATTGCATTCGGCGTCATTCATTCACAATAAATTCAGTACCTTAAACTTACGTGTCTTTTAGTTATTTAAATTCAGTAATCAAATACAAAATCTTGTGTAAAATTTTCTTTTTTATTTTGTATTTAAAGTTCAAAACATTCCGAATCACACAGACAAAAAAGTGATGACAATGTTGAAATGTATACAGAATTAAATATTGTAGTTTTGATAAATAAACCTGAAACAAAAACTGAATCCTACCTCTTAATATGCTTATTTTGTTACGGTACATGCTACATGTAGGTATAAAAATATCACTATTTTATTTGCATTAAATAACTTAAAATTATAAAATCGCCGGAAAGACCCGACGGGTATAGAACAGCCCATGGTCATCGTCCATTTTTTTTACAACTGTATTGCTAAAAAAAACGACCAGAAAGACCACTTAATGTGTTTAACAAAAATATTAAAAGCTGCGTATTCAAATAAACTAATGACGTAATAAATAAATATTTCATACAAATTTCTACAGAGTTTCGAAGTTTCAAAAAACGAGAGAAAGATATACTACTCAAATTAGTGATGTGTGCGTTCGAAATTCTTCACTTACTATTCAAATAGTACTAAAAATCTTGTAAAACAAAGAAAAACGCCAATTTCTATAGTACATCTAATATCAGTATAATACATCATTCCACCTCAGTACATCCGCGTGGTGCGACCACAGACATGGAGACTGGACTGCGCCATAACCTCACAAAATTCCAAATCACTCTCTAGAAAGAGACAACGCGACTATGCGACCGATACCTGCCACTTTTCTGCAATGTCAAAGTGACATGACATAGACATAACCTTGTGACGTGGACCAATCAGAATTTTTAGAAAGAGACAACTCCTGGCCGCACGTGTCTACACACATAAGCGGCTCGGTTTGGTTCGGCAGCATTTAACGAACCGAAAGTGTCGACCCGAAGCAACTGCTACGTCTTCATTCATAAGTGCCGAGCGGATAGTTCATTCGGGCCGGCACATTCACCTACAAACATTCAGTTTTACCGACCGGCTGTACCGATTGATGCCGGCACGCTGTTACTCAGCCGACGTGTACGTGTTCAACAAAGCTGAGCGGCTTTTTTCCTGAACATTCATCCATTATATGTATACATTCTGTTACGGCCTGGCTTGGCTTTTGGCTTTAGCGGCAAGCGGCGGCAGGATCTGCGAGCAGAGCGGCGGCCGTGCCATGTGCAACTAGCAGCGTTTAGCGACTGCAATCGAGGTGGACATATTCACGCAAGTGGCTTTGCTTTGCCTCGAAAGCAATTATATTTTAATCAAGATGTTTCTAATTTGAGGGATTCGATGCACTCCTTGTGAATGAATTGAGTAAGTACCGTGAATTCTGTGATTTATGCAGAGAATATATAAAATATTCAGACAAATGTTATGAATACACAAGAATGAGCATAAAGACTTTAGATTATATTCTTTAGAGTAATAAAAATCTCAGTATTAATTTTCCGATGCAAATTCGTCTAAAATATTTTGTTTTACGAGTCGTCGCTCAGTTTTAACGCTGCCTGCGGCAAAAACTGCTTAGGTTGCCGCTGAGAGCTTGTTTAAACGCGATAATCTCAGGAGCTACTGGTCCGAATTGAAAACTAATTTTACTGTTGGATAGCCCATTTATCGTGAAAGACTATAGGCTATATAACATCACGCTACGATCAATAGGAACGAAGCAGCAAAAAAATGAAAAATGTTACAAAAACGAGGAAAATTTACCGGAAAATTTTACCGCTCGCCACCCCGCTCTAACCTGGTGATAGCGGCGAGGTCGTGCCCAGGCTATTTTACGGCCCGGTCTGTATCGAATGATGCCGTTCCGCTTGTGTGTAGTACCTCTAACGCTTTGAAGCCAGTATTTACTTCATACCTAAAAGAGAAGTCGCAGTCCAGTCTCTGTCTATGGGTGCGACCCATCCTTCTCGTGTCTTTACCCTGGTACCTTCGCTCCTCGGGCCGGTCTCAGTGAGGCATGATGTCGTGCATCGCATACCGCCACGTCCAGTTCCTCGCGAGGGTCTCGAACCGCTGGCGGTCCCGCACGTACATGTCACCTAACTCCGGTTCCATACAGACCTGACAATTAATTGCATAGATTTTTATAAATTTATAAAAATAACGGCAAATAAATGCTTGTGATGATTATTGTTATCTAAACAGCTACTAAATGGTCCACTGACGATGCATCCACCAATCCAAATGGAGTGGACGTCTGTCATAAACTTATCGTGAATGTTAAAAATGGACTGAAGACTTCCGAATTGACCTTGATTGGGTAAATCAAGAAGCTTATAGTAATTTTATGCTAGGATTATCATGTTATCAACAACATGCCACCTTTTAGTTTCCTTTTCTTTCTAGCCATGGTGTCAAACCATGGTTACCATAGTCAGTCACGAAAGAGAAAGATGGTCTCGCTAAATGTCAAATAAATTCAATTTTGTTCTTTACTTCTTTAGTAACTAATTTATATTTCTGGGATCGAACCCACGACCTCCGGCTTAGCAGTCAGGGTCACTAACCACTAGACCAACAGGCCAGTCAGGCCAGCAAGTCTCATTCTTATCCAGTTATCACGTGCTTCAAGTATATTTAACACACATTAAACGGGGAGCTATCTAAATAGTGAAGTGTTAGTTTGCCGCCATTTTCACAACTCTGAAGTGACACATAGCCCCAAGGCTCCTTGGTTCAACCACTGATCTGTAAATGGCACTTTGCGATTTGAATAGAGTATAAATATAGTATACTCACAGCGGTATAGGGGTCAGTAAGCAAGCTCTGTATAGAGATGAGAACTTTGCTGATGGTGAGCGCTAAAGACCAGTTGTGATGCACCGAGTCTATGCCGACGTCGCCGTGACGAGATATGTTCGGGTGCAGGATGCGTGTCAGGAAACGGACCACTGGTGGACTCATTGGGTACCTGTGGAATAAACAATCTTGAATTAAATCATCATTATGTTTAATAAATCGATACCTCCAACGTAACTTGTTGTATAAAACCGCAATTTCACAGTAGACATTACAGTAATATCCCGGCCATATTGCAAAAAATGTCTGGTATTTTTACGTATGGCCGATATTGTTTTTAAAGGTAGCCGGACAATCGCTGAGCATTGGTAGGACAGATTTATTTTTTCTGTGAGTGACGTCGTGATTTATTGCTGTATTCAATAAATCACGACGTCACTCTGGCAATGATAAATGATAAATGTTGCAAAAACGGGATAATTTACACAGACGAAGTTGAAGGGGAAGGGGTCGGTCAATTTTTTCTTACATAGGGCAGAGAGTAGATCCAAAACAGGCCAAAATCGTCTTATGTAATACTAGCTGTCCCGCGCAACTTCGTATGCGTAAATTTTCCCCGTTTTTGCAACATTTCTCGTCGCTACTCCGCTCCTATCAGTCGTAGCGTGATGTTATATAGCCTATAGCCTTCCTCGATAAATGGGCTATCCAACAAAAAAAGATTTTTTTAAATCGGACCAGTAGTTCCTGAGATTAGCGCGTTTAAACAAACAAACAAACAAACAAACTCTTCCGCTTTATAATATTACTAGCTGTCCCGCGCAACTTCGTATGCGTAAATTTTCCCCGTTTTTGCAACATTTCTCGTCGCTACTCCCCTCTTATTAGTCGTAGCGTGATGTTATATAGCCTATAACCTTCCTCGATAAATGGGCTATCCAACAAAAAGATTTTTTTAAATCGGACCAGTAATTCCTGAAATTAGCGCGTTTAAACAAACAAACAAACAAACAATCTCTTGCGCTTTATAATATTAGTATAGATTAGTATAGAAATGAATGGCGCCACTAATGATGGCATAAGAATTATACTTCCCCTGGTATAAAAATCGATTGGATTATTAAGGCGTACAACTTTTTAAGTCATACCTTTTTTTTAAAATAACTTTTTCACTCATAAATAAAGGAATGAAAAAATTATAAATATTTTTTTGGGGGCTCCGATTTTGATAAAATTAGGTATGTGCACTCAGTATCATGGGCACATACTAACCCTTGAATATGACCACACCTTTCTGTTACATCCTGTATAAATAAAGTAAAATTAACTTACGCATAGGGCACCTGTATGTACAGATAGAAGACTCCGCCCTCGTAGGGCGAACCCACGGGCCCAGTGACGCTCGCCTGCCAGTGACAACACTTGGCGTCTAAAGGAGTCGCCGCTATACCCTCCGGAGGATCGTTGCGAAGCATCTGCAATCGGATATATAAAATACAAACAATGTTTCTAACTATGTCTATTATAGACTTTGAAGCCAATCTAATCGATGTGTCCCAAACCGGTTTCATTAGAAAGGCTTTTTGTACTAAATATACCTGTTTAGTACAAAAAAAAAACAACATTTTGAGATTTGGCCTTACTTTACTAAGGACAAGGACATGGATAATACATTTGGCTGCCGTAGTTTCGCCCTTCGACCAAACATATAATTTGTCTACTTAGGTATATTCTCTTTGCCTAAAATTATAAATGACAAATAAAAAATTAAAATCATTTGTAATGTTAAACAAGTTCCAGTATTAACAAAGTGTACCTTAAGTTCAATCCTGAGCCTGTTCCGTCGCCACGCGTTCTCTTCGCCAGCCGGTTGCGCCTGCACACACATCTGGACCAAGCAGTTGCGACAGAAACACGATTCCACTAGGGATTGATATTTCTGAAACAAAGAGTTTTCAAGCGCGTCTAAAATTATATATACTACGGGTCTTAATCGCGTAAATATTTTAAAGGAAATTTATTGCCCTACGTTTCGACCAGTATTCAAGTGACCACGGTCGTTTCAATACGGTCGAAAAGTCGGTATGGAAATTTGCAATGATTCTTGCAATAATGCAAGAATCATGGCAAATTCTTGCATTATTGCAAGAATCAAATTTGTGCGAGCGACTCACATTCACATTAGTCATATGGCCGTTTGGGTCTTCGGGCACCTGGCCTCCCAATAAATACTAATACAGGGCCAGGCTAAGGCAAGCTACGCCTCTGGTATAGTGTGTTGTTTAGACATTCTATCAAAGTAAATTTTAAAAATAAAAAACCCGCCTCCTTAAAAAAAGATGGAAACAAACCACCAAGGAAGTATTGAATAAAAAATAAATTTATAAAATCAAAAAACCCGCTTGTTTAAAAGAGATTGAACAAGATAACCCTAAATGATGCAGTCGGAGGCATTTTAGTAGGTTCACTGGGATTCATGAATGCCTCCGACTGCATGATTTAAGGTTATCTTTTTTTAATCTTTTTTAAGCAGGCTGGTTTTTGTACCTATTCTTTTTTTGTATTTTACTTGAACTTACAAAAAAAACGAAAGATACAAAAAATACAATTCTGTATCTTTAGCATTTTTCATCGCTATGATTCGCCACATGACATTGTGTGTGTGGACTTTAATGTTTTTCTCTGTCATATATATGGCGCATGGCTAAGGCCATTTTGAATTTAAATTGCTGCCAAGATTGATATGAGTCGATTGGCGTATGAATCGTCAAAATCGGCCCAAGTATTTGGTTTGTATAGAGGCTCTCTGCCACAAAGGAACACACATACATAAATAGGCTGATAAACACATTACCCTCATTTGCGTCGCTCAGTCGGGTAAAACTTGTCTTGAAAGTGATTTAACTTGTCTTGTCAGTCAACTACATTAAAATAAATGAAAAGCAAGAACGTGTGGTGTACAGTACGATCAACGTATCTTGACAGGATGGAAGTTAGGTTTTTATCACTTTCGCGCATGTCATAGAGATGCGACCCTAAAATTACTTACGAAAACGATTAATCGATTAAAAATACTAACAACATTTTAATTCAACAATATAAAAACACTATTTAAATGAGTTCATAAAAGTTTAAATTTAGAACAGTTACAGTAAATAATAAAGAAACTTTAAAAAACAATTTCTTTACCAAAATAATCACAAAATAACATGAATTAGTAATACTAATTATGACAATGTAATGCGTAATCGCATCTCTAATCCCCTTGGTTTAGTTACCGCCCCCGCCCCCCGCTTCCTGTCACCATTTACTTCCAAAAAATGCATCTGCGCAACCACTTGTCGCCTACTTCAGTCCGGCCTAGTTACGTTGATCCTACTGTAGTAGTGATATTGTAGTCCATACCTTGTGCCAATCAATATTAACGAGCAGTGGCCGGTAGAGCGGGAACCTCCTGGCGGTGAAGGCGGCCCAGCGCGGCGGCGCCACGCGCGCGCGCACCAGCCGCCACCAGCGCGCACACACGCACGCGCACGCGCTCAAAGACAGGTCGTCCAGGTAGCTGAACATGCACAGCAGGACTGCCACGGAAATAAGCTTCCTTTATTCTCTGTCTTGGTGGGAGTTGCTACACACAATGGCCTAAGAGACGCCCTGAACATCCACATTCACTTATCTGATAACCAGATGAGACAAATTTTGTATCAAATTTTATTAATATTTGATATGAACACGTCTGTGTGAGTGTTCATGGCTATTTTTTTATTTTTCACAATCCTCACTCTTTTGATAACCAATTTACGATTTACGCCCTTATGTAATAACATAGGATGTAATATTTTGCTTTTCCTGATAAGTCGCATGCTGGCCTTTACGACCTTTGAGCCCAGAGGTATTGTTATGGCAAATATATATCTCTAGTAGACAAATCGATCGATAGATAGGATATTGAAAACGGCCATAAAACTCCATGTGACTTGCGCTAGATCCCGAATTCAACCAACACCCTACGACTTGAATGTCAGCATTAAAAGTCCGCATTGTCCGATTGTCCACTGCTATATACTACAATATATGTTCGGGCCGGCAATTATCGACACAGACAGGAGATAACATTAAATATAATTATGTAGATGAATATTTTAGAGAAAAGCTGATCGGCTAGGTCGGGCAACAGCTGTGATTACATCGGGTCGGCTTTGTCATTCAACAAATACTGCCGAATCAGACGAGGTGCCGAACTGCCGACTTGAACGAACTACAAAGAAGCAGAACACGGCTGTTGTTCGGCAAATATTTCTGAACAACATGCGTATGTGTGTAGCAACCCGTTAGAAGTACGTATGACTGTGCTAGAGTGGCGGGTTCGATGCTCCCATGGAAGTACTTTGTGTCGTTAATTGTAATTTTTCAAAGCGACACAGCGCTTACACAATCAACAGCAAGAGTACATTCAAGAATATCGATGGTTCTCACTAGGACCACAAGTAATTAGATCCATGAGAAGAAATCTAACAATCTTATGAAGTCCCTAATACTGAGTTGTAAAAATATTGACACACAAATTTAACGGGTCTGATCTCAACAGGATAGAATGATTGAAATGTGATTTATTTATTAGGTATAGAGTGGTTCACTGTCGAAACACGCTAACTTGTGTTATTTTATTTTATGTGACTTACCTTCAGAAGGCAATTGTTCCACTAATCCAGGAGCAAGGTTATCTGGCTGCCTCGGCGTAGACAACGCTTGGAGTGAACACTCGAGGTTAGGCGGAGGCGGTGGCGGGCCGAGACCTGCACGCTCTTCAGCCGCTACATCCTGGCGACTCGCTCCCGCTCCGCCACTACTTGCACTACTACCCGCGCTTCCATTTCCAGTGCCCCGACTGCTCCCCGGACCACCGTTACCCGCTGCACTAGCTGCCACACGTATAGGTCCTGCACTACTGGCAGCATTGGCCACTGGTCTCCCTGAACCACTGGCTCCACTACCCGATCCCCCATTCCCAGTAGCCCCACGACCAGACGCGCACGCAGAACCACCGGGTGCATTATTTCCAACTGCAGCAGCAGTGCGACTGCTTCCACTAGCGACATTCCCGGTACTCCCATTCCCAGACGCAACACCTCGACCACATCCTCCTGTACTTCCCACTGTTGCACTGCTAGGTGCACTCAAGCTGCTTCCCGCAGTACTACAGGCGCCGGCACTGTTACTGCCACTGCCACCATTGCCGCTGCTGCTTGCACCAGCTCCTGAGTTGCTGGCGCGACTGGCTTCGTCTTCAGGGCTTGTCTCGCTGTCTAATGAACTCTGGAAGGAAAAAAAGCGTTTGTGGGTTTGATTCCTACCAACTACAGTTTGGAATCAGATAGCCATGTGTGTAAAAAAATGTGTTTGCGAAAACCATGTCAGCAGTACTAGGAAACATTTTGTAAGATGGAGCTCGTCCACTCAGTAGAAAAAAAAGAAACCACGACTTTCCACATTAACTTACACATTACTTACTTGACTACGCCAGAAGGAGTATTGACTATTATATTTTAGAGTATTATTTGTTTTTCAATATTTCTGTGACACAGCCGACAGCCCGGTTGGACAGATTTCATGTCAAAAGTCGTTGGATTTGTCTTAATTGTGTGAGTAACATAGGATATATTCGTTGTTAAAACGAAAGAGGCGATTCCAAAAGTACGCTCGGAATCTCATTAAACATGGATAACCTGCGAAAAGCAAACTGTAATTTGATGGGTCATTGTCCCCTTAACAAGCACCTGCATACTACACAGCGGGATCAGATAGCCCACTGTGTAGAGGATGCATGGAACAAGAAACGTCCAAGCACAGACTCATAGGATGTAAAAGTGTGGCCGAACACCAGGCACAGTTCCTAGTAATACCGTAATCCCTCCCTACAACCTGCAGCAATCTGCGAGGACTGCTGGGCTTCTAGGAGTGTTTAGGCTGGCTGGCGTGAGAAGAACTGACACGACACAACGTACGCACAATGGCCCAATCAAGAGGCTAAGTACGATATTGCGACCCCGTTGAAACGACCAAACAAAAACATGTATTTGTTATAAAATTATATATACTACGGGTCTTAATCGCGTGAATAATTTAAGGTAAAATACCGTGTTTATTGCCCGACGTTTCATCCGTATGCAACGGCCGTCTTCCGACCCGTAGTATATATACTGGTCGGAAGACGGCCATTTATTAACATGTATAGCGAAAGTTTATTAACATGTATTTGTTGCTTATATATAGTATAGGTATTTTAAACACTACTATAGATATCTTGTTTTGGAATATTTGAAGAATCTGTATATTGTTGTTACTTGAGGTTCTCCATAGTTGAATCTCAAATGTCCAAACAGGTTTTAAGATGGTTTTGTATACTATAACTTTGCCAGTAGAAGAGAGCTGTGTTTTTCACCAAATCTTTTTGTGTCAAGTTGTTTCCTCTTAAACCATAATGTGCTTTTGACAAGGTAACCGACGGTGGTCTAGATGAATACCGAGATATATACATCTTCATTGTATAGGGTCATAGGTGGACAAGTATGTCTTCAATCTGTATGTATGTTTGGACTAACTTCAATTCTCAACCGACATCAAAAATGAGGGGGTTCTCAATTCGACTGTATGTTTTTTTTTATGCTAGTTCACCTATTACGCAAAGACGGCTGGACTGACTTAAAAATATATTTTTGTGTTTGAAAGGGTATACATCGGACCCTTGAGAAATAGAGGGAACTTTTTAAAGATTAAAGGCACACCTACAGTGATTTAGGTATATTTCATGGTGATTCGTGCATTTACTCTCAAAAATTACCAATTGGTGAAGTAGAACTGCTGATAAAGACCACAAACCGTGAAATATTAAATAGTTTGCGATTCAATTACTTTAATAATAATAATATATGACCTCTATACTATCTATCTAAAGAGGCATCTAAACGCGCTCATTTTTTACGGCAATTTGTGGCGGCAATGTTGTGGCCGGCAACATGGCAGTACTCTCCAATATTGATTTGATGGTTGCCGGACGATCGCTAAGCGATCGATTTTCCGTAATGTTGCCCGGCCAATTTTGTTATTGTTTCAGTCGCTCTCTATTTTATCAGGTATTTGGCCGAGCAATTAGTTGCCAATAGTGCCGCCACAAATAGCTATAATAAAATGGCCCATTTAGACGCCCCCTTATGATATTGAGTAGCACTTTATTCTCGTCATACTATTATTACACAATGTAATAGAGCTGATGGGGAACCATCATGTGAACTCCTCAACAATTAACGGCCCTGCATTGGGGAAAGCAATATTTTGTTAAAGGAATTGAGCAGTTGACCTATTTTAACTTAAGTGAATTTTAAATCAATCCACTAAAAAGTGAGATATGCTGCATTGGGGAAAGCAATATTTTGTAAAAGGAATTGAGCAGTTGACCTATTTTAACTTAAGTGAATTTTAAATCAATCCACTAAAAAGTGAGATATAACAATTTTCTTTACAAAAAAATATAACCGACTTCAAAACTAGATAGCCACTCAGGCGCCCGCGGGGACTATGGCACCTGAAACAAAAAACTAATTGTCCGCCCCTGGGGACTACAGTACCCTAAAGTGCCGCGCACGACACAGTTTAAAAAATGATAATAAAAAAATTGACTAACGCGTCTCGTCTATGCATTCGTTCTCTATAAAATTCTTCAACGAACTAATCAAGGTTGGCAGCACTACCCAAGCAGAAACTTATACAAAACAATTGTCAAACTTTGTTTTTTTGTAGAAAAAGTTGTCTATCTTTCTTAAATACTCTTGTAAGTTGGATCAAGCTATGATTGGATTTACGTGTGCACATAATAATGCCGTGTCATCGGCGTCAGTTGCAGTGATGATGTTCTCATTCGTCAGTAGGTTTTCGGTAAAAATTAGGTACAGTACTGGACCCAGAATACTGCCCTGTAGGACCCCTGACTTGATCTCCTGTATTTGAGATGTTTCTGCTCTCTGTCTGACTTCAAGACATCATTTACTTAGGTAAGAGCTTATAATTTTGTAGAAACTGTGTGATAACATCTTTTTAATTTTGTACATCAAACCATCAGTCAAGCTTTTGATATGATAAGGTGGCATACCTTATCATATCAAAAGCTTGACTAATGTCGATAAATACAGCTAAACTAATGTCAATTTTTGCATGTCCTACCAATAGCATCCACCAACTGGTGTACCTGCTCTATAGTTATATGTTTTTGTCTGAAACCAAACTGGTGTGTTAGGAGTACCTCTTTCAAATATGTTAAATTAATTTAACATATTAATTATTGAATATGAATAATTGATTGAACATTTATTGAATCCTATAATTATTCTATTAAGGATAATTTTCTCAAGTAGCTTCCCTGTAATAGGCAACAGACTATTCGGCTTGTATGATGCTTTTGTGGAAGTTTCCCTGGTCAGGCTATCATTAAGATTTGGCTAAGGAAAAACTCAAGCCTGAGACAGGCATTTAATATCATAACCATTACCAGTATTCCCTTTTAAAGCAGATGTATCCATAAGATCACCAAAAAAAATTATAAAAAATTAAAGAACCAACTTTATTTAAAAAAAATTGGGTTCAGTATCATGGTCTGATCTGCAAGTCCGCAGTCCCCCCTGCAAGGATTTAATTAGCACTCTGTATGTTCTTATACAAAAAAAAATACACATAAATCGAAGAAATACTCATGATAAAATATTTATGATTAAACTTACTCTGTAATACCACCAGGCTGGTAGAGGACAGGCCCTGTTAACTTTACGTTCAGAGCTAAAGTTCAGATCTGAAGGTTCATCATTCCCGGAGTCGCCATCATCAGTTTTTTCGCTACAGAAGTATGATGTAGGCAAGTACGATGGAAAGTCAGGAAACAGGAAGGCGTGACAAGTGACACACACTGGCTCACCAAAGCTGGGACCATAGTAGCCGTTACATACATGACATGTAGTATTCTGCAACAAACAACAGGTCATAACTTATCTATACTAATAATATAAAGCTGACAAGTTTGTTTGCTTGTTTGTTTGAATGCGGTAATATCAGGAACTACTGGTCCAAATTGAAAAAATATTTTTCTATTAGGTAGGTAGCCCATTTATCAAGAAAGGCTATATAACATCACCCTGCAACCAATAATTGGAGCTGTAAAAATAAGGTTGGTTAGTCTGCCACCGTCTTTATAACTCCTCCCGATTTGTTTAGTTGAATGTACCCTATTTGTTTTTCATAAACCTATTGTTAAAGAGGGTAATGTACTATTTGTTTTTATTGATTTCAGTAGAATATTGTTGTGGTGTGTGTGTTTGTCTGTGCAGAGATACAGACCAAAACCTCTCTCTTTTTCTCTTATAACCGAGTTGATGGCAATCTAGACGATAGTCTAGCCAATTTCTGCCTGTTTCAAGTATATATTGTACACTACCTGCTAAGTGACTCAGTACATGTAATATAGTACTGTATTTTAATGACAACCCAATTTGTTCTTACTTTCTGTCCTGACAGAGGGCACGGTATTTGTGTCTGTCAGATAGATCAGAGAAGAGGCCTCTGTCCAAGTTGTGGGAATGGTATAAGGCTGGCTTAGTTATTTATTTAGTTAAAAATACGTACATTAAATTCGAAGTTAAGTGGCTGCTCTAGTGTAGAAGTAAGTTTGTCACCATTTTCTTCAAGTTTCCTTATAAATTGAAAGTATTCTGGACCCATAGCAAACATCTTACATTGGACTCAAAGCAGGCTCGTTAAAAACAACACTTAGTACCAAGAGATTTATTAAGCTGTTTTGTCAATAAATATTAGCCAACATAACTAATGCATCCTGCAGTGCGATATTATACGCCATATATCTAATTCACAAGAGTTTATATAAATAAAATTGTTACTTTTCTTCAAACCAACTCAATTCATATTCAAAGAAGTAGGTAGATGTCAACTGTCAATTAATTGTCAAAAATTAACGAAATGACATAGTGTGGATTTTGTGTTTTTTTTATATTACTCACTACGGATCATGGGGAATATGGTTTATGACTCGCACCAAGTTCGCTTATTCTGTGCATTCGCCAGTTTCAGATAATAAAATTCGGTCTCAAGTTTGTAAACTTTCAAGACTTCTACTTTGGATCACAAATTCTCGATGTCAGTTACAAGTTTATATTCTTTCTACAGTTGGATCAACGTAACTAGGCCGGACTGAAGTAGGCGACAAGTGGTTGCGCAAATGCATTTTTTGGAAGTAAATGGTGACAGGAAGCGGGGGGCGGGGGCGGTAACTAAACCGAGAGAATTAGAGATGCGAGGATTTAGAATTAAAATATTAGATACTAGGATTGGGGAAAATTGAACCCGAAAAGTGGGCATCACCACAATGTTTTACTTTGAGTATATAATTGCAATATTAATATAATAATTCAATCAGAGGACCAATTTAATCATTTTATTTATTATGAATGAAATGTGATTCCTTTGGTTTTCCTTTCACTGTGGCTCTTACAACCTAAGATACTGCAGCCACCCATATTCCTTACACATAAACACACTATTTTTAACGTGTCCTTTACCTCAGTACACAAATATTCGAATATACGGATCACTCGTTAACTTGTTTGGCACAGTTTCATTATTCGCCACAGTGGGCCAAACAGAAAAAACCGGCTACGATGTTATGGACAAAAAACTTTTCATCCTTTTCTTTTTCATTGGAAACCTAATTATCTATCTTTGTCTTTCTTCTTGATGACGTCACGTCGTTCTAATTTCTGAGAGTCAAGTCGAATTGACTTGCCAGAAGTGATAATTATAGGCACTAGATGAAGGCATGAGAATTAGACCAAATTTATAGTCTATTTCAAAGAGCCTAATCTATTGATGAGACCAATGCAACGTACAAAAGTACTCTGTGACTCTGTGGACCAATGGATGACTCTGAATGAGTTTATACTGCTTTATCAAAAGTGATTTAGTTTATGTAGTTTTGTGTAGATGCCTCCTACTAGGAATAAAATATTTTTCTTTAAACATAATGTAATAATTTCTCTGTGGTAGTTTACGTGACATCCACGCACGGAATTGCACGGAATCACGGCTATGTCAAACAAAAGTGTTGACAACACTGAAACGAGCTGTCAAGACGTTTTACCTTTGAGAGAATGTAGAAACAATTGATTTCACGTTTTATATAGTTGTTTTTCTGAGATTATTTACTTTGTTTATGAAGATTAAATACGTAGCCGTCTAACTGTCACACGATGGCAGCCGCGGCTCAAAGCGATTTATCGATCGCCGAGCTGAAGGCGGAGATCGACAGGCTTGGCCGCGAGCTCGATCAGGCCAGCAGCGAGAAGATCCAGTCGGCGCAGCTGGGCTTGGTGCTGCTCGAGGAAAAGAGTTCATTGCAGCAAAGATGCGACGAACTAGAGAGCCTGTACGAGAACACGAAACACGAACTGGAAATCACACAAGAGGTTAGTGGCCTACATTCTGTTCATTTCACTCTTCATGCATTAATGGGTACATTAAAAACGTGCCGAAACGGACTTTTTCGTCCGTCTTTATTAAATTCATATTGTGCACTACTTTCAAAAGTCTTATGTAGAAATTATTAGTAGTACCTATAACCTACATAGACTAGTACAGTACTCCCAAATTAATAATGCACATGCAGATCTTCGCTAATTGTCGTATTCCCGGAAACACTCGAATCATGGAATCGTAAGAGCCCTAAACAAGGCATTTGCATTTTGCACCTTGTTTAAAAGAGATAGGAGTCAATATCATGTGTGCACAATCGAAAACAAATCGGGCGTTCGGCAGCTGTCGCCGGTCAGCGAAATGTCTGTCAGTCGTCTTTATATATTGGTAGTGACTGCACGTGTTCTCTATTTGTGGAAATATATAGAGCTGCTATTACACACCCTTCTTGGTAAATATAATTTCAACATTAATTAGCTTATTCAGATTTAAATAGTATATTTTGAAAAAAGGAAAATAAATAACATATTTCACGTTTTTTTAATATTAAAAAAATAAAATACCTACATTAAATACATATTAAGTACTAGAAAAACATTTAAAAAATGAGATTTATTTAAATTAAATAAATAGATAAACATGCATAAAAAATATATACCTAACTCTGCCCATGCCATTTTCTTTCAGACGAATTCTTCCAAAATGGATAAATTTAAACGTGGAAAACCGCTTAATTCACAAGCACGGCAAATGGTATTTAATGTGTACCTTTATTTCTTAAATGAAGCCAATGTTTTCAACAGAGACCATGATGGTTATTTTAAAAAAATTCAAGACCGTGTTACAAAAGCTACAGGAATTTCGCGACGAACTTTGAGTAATATCTTAAACGAAAAAAAACATAATCAATCAAAGAAATTTTCTACACCGAAAAAAGGAAGACCTAAAAGTAGATTTCGGCTGGTACTTGATGATTTCGACTACTGTGTTATTCGTAATATGATATACAATTTTCAATTGACGCTGAAAGAACTCCCAACTGTAAATAATTTAAGAATAAAGTTGATCGAAGCTATTAATTTCAAAGGCTGTGCCGAGACTTTAAGGTTGATCTTGAAAGACATGGGGTTTAGGTTTCTGAAAACTGATAATAACAGACAATTACTTATGGAAAAACATGATATACGCCTAAAAAGGATCAAATATCTCAGAGAAATACAACAGCTGAGGAGTTCTGGTAGAAACATAGTATTTATGGACGAGTCGTATGTGCACACATCACATACTAAGGGTAAAACTTGGCAAGATAGCAACAAAAAAGGTATCAAACAACCCATTTCCAAAGGAGAGCGAATAATTATTGTACACGCAGGCAATGAAAAAGGCTTCGTCCCAGGGGCTCTAATGTTACATAAATGTCTCGACTCAGAAGGTGACTATCATAAAGAAATAAACGCGGAACGTTATCAAACTTGGCTACGCAATCAATTGATTCCCAACTTGCCTCCTAATAGTGTGTTGGTAATAGACAACGCCCCATATCATAATAAGCTGTCTGTGAAACCACCAAACTCAAACACATCTAAACCACAAATGACAGCTTGGTTACAACAACACAACATTCCGCATGACCCAAAGAAACTGAAACCCGATTTGTATAAAATTATACAAAGATACAAAGAAAATTACACAGAATTTGCCATTGACCGTATAATGGAGGAACATGGGCATAAAATTATACGATTGCCACCATATCATCCCGATTTTAACCCTATTGAAAATATTTGGTCCCAAATAAAGCAACACGTGGCCAAGAGAAATATTGCAATGACTGTGACGTCAGTTAAAGATGCTATATTAGAAAAAATCAATAAAATAGGACCAGAAGAATGGAAAAAAGTTTCTGATCATGCGGTTCAATGCGAAGATGAATATAGAAAATTTGAGCCAAGAATCGATAGTTATTCCGATGAACTGATTATTTACACAGGTGATAGCAGTGAGGAAAGTGTAAATGAACAAGAGCATAATGAAACTTCTGATGAATCTGCGATGTCGGGAATAGAGGTCTTCCTCGATTCTGATTAATTTTTTTATAATTGTATTATTTTTCTGGAATGATTAGTGCTGTAAACAAATTTGAACTGAGATTTTGATTATATTTTATGTAAACCTCTATTTGAAAACGTTTTTTTCTCCTTCTAATAAAACCTTATGTTATTTAAACCTTTTCCTCCATAATTACACCAACTTCGGTAAGACACTTGAAAACTAATCACTCCAACAATGATTGTAGCGTTTTCGCTATTTACTTACATGGAATTATCGAATCAAATTTCGTTACAGGTAAATCAAATCTGTTTTAGCACAAAACACATAATATATAAAATTAGGCATAGAGAAATTGCTCTTAACCACTCTATATAAATATCGTCTTTCGACGCTCGGGTAATACGACCGTTGCCGAACAATGACGAAGATTTCCGAAGATTTCTATGCGCATTATTACTTTTGGAGTACTGTACTTCTTCTGTTTTTTTTTATTGGAATGTCGGCTATTCCAGTTTATATTTTACAGTCTATAAATAATAAAAACATTTGAATACTTTCATATTCACCAATCTGTCATGAATTTAAAAACTTTCTAATAAGTTTTAGGTCTAAAAAACTTCTTCTCGCTACTTTTTTGGAAAACTAATTTTTAAAGCATTTTTATGCTAATCTTCATCATCTCGCTATCTTGAAGATGAATTATTTTTATTTTTATTATTGATGGGCCCCATTGTGACTTTACACCATTAGAAGTCAATTATGAATTTGGCTAATCTGCAATCAAATAATTCCATTACACATTATATAGCTACTCCATCAATTTCCAGATTTCTTAAATATGCTATTTATAAAGCCAATGGAAAGTTAAGTAATGCCATAATGAGATTTTTAATTACTTGTCCATAAGCATAATTACTGCTTACTGCCAAATGTTAACATACCTATTGTAATTTTAGCCAACATAATACTTTCCTATTGTTAAGTAAAATGTGTGTGGAGTATATATAGGGAAAAGTAGGAAGATGTCTATGTATGAAATGTGTTAAATATGTCTGTCTATGACTGCTTCACTTATATCAATCAGCACATTTCAATCTGTTACAACTGCTACATTAATACCATACCCTTCATCTAAACAAATACACTTACACAAAGTGCGTAAGCTCAGCACAACTTGAATTTAGGTATCGTAGGGGATTAAGAAAACAGGTCCCTGTGCAGAATTACATTCTAATACATCTTCACAAATGCAAACTTAGGTGGCATAAATTGTATGAGGGTTTTCATTTACAGCTTACAGCTGAACTTTTTTAAATTATCTCCTATTTAAATTTTTTCTGATCTCTATATTCAATGAATTAGAGGAATTGAAATCTAATTACAGATCCTAAATCTATCTCAATATTATCCATACTAATATTATAAATGTGAAAGTAACTTTGTCTGTCTGTCTGTTACGCTTTCACGCTTAAACAGCTAAACCGATTTAGATGAAATTTGGTATGGAGATAGTTATAGTCCCGGGAAAGGACATAGGAAAAAAAAAATGCAATTATTGTATTTGTAAAGGGTAATAAAAGTATTATTTTGTGGCCACAGTTCTGTAACTCGTCTAACATTTAATGGGCACGAACACAACCATGATAGTGTGTGAATGTGGTCCTTGACTGTTTGTGAATAGCTTGTTTGTACTGCTGGCCCGTACCGGCTGCGTGGCACGCGTTTGAATTGGGCATTAGTAATTATGTCTCTGAATATACAATTCTGACACAAGTTACTATTATTAGCATTTATGAAGTTCAATATTAAGGTTTTTTTTAATTGTTTTATTTACCATTGTCAACAGGCACTTATGAAATTAGACACAAATCAGAAGGTAACAACACGAAGTGGAATAGAACAGGAAAATGCTCTCCTCAACGAGTCGGCTGCTATGGAGAGCTCCCTCACCCTCCAGATATTAGAGCTGGAGAGTGAAAGCAAACAGGTAAACATCACTCTTTTTACTTAATCAGCCCTTTTTCCAACATTCTTACTACAACAGCCTCCTCTCTAAGTAACCTAGACGTTGTTCATTATATTGTTGTAGACCTTATTCATTACTATAGGCCGACCGCTTAACTCGTATATAGGTGGGTGAGCGGTGTGCGCGGGACAGAGAACTCACGTTCTCTGTCCCGCGCACCCCGCTCACCCACCCGTTAACATCACCCCGCGCTCCCTTCCACCGCGCAGGCGATATACGAGTTAAGCGGTCGGCCTATAGCTGTCGCGCAACTTCGTATGCGTCAATTTTCACCGTTTTCGCAACATTTTTTATTGTCTCTTCTATTAGTCGTAGCGTGATGTTATATAGCCTATAGCCTTCCTCGATACATGGACTACCCAACAGTAAAATAATTTTTCAATTTGGACCAGTAGGTAGTGCCTGAGATTTTCGCGTTCAAACATACAAACTCTTCAGATTTATAATATTAGTATAGATTGGCTGGAACACGAACTTGACAATGATGATGAAATGTCAGGGAAATAAAATTTTATTATTACCCTCATATTTGAAAAGTTAATACCCAAGTACACATTCACATGGCAACGCGACGTATTTTTTAGTTATGCGTACGCGTATTTCGCGCGCAATGTTGTATTTTCAACTTTGGGCGTTGGGAGTAGATCACATAATGGCATCGAGAGGCTGGGTCGCCGATTTTTTACGCGCCTAAAAAAATCGCTCGTACGAATGAGGGCCCTTAGGCCCTAAGTAGGTACTTATACCTACACAATAAATGTTGTAAGTACACACTAAATGTTGTCCATATATTTTATACATGAGTCCCGCAACAACTTGGTTAAAGTCAGGCGTGAAGAAAAAAAATGTTCAATTTTTTTTTTATTTAACTGGCCCAAAATATTGCCCACCTCTTAAATTCCACTGAGTAAGGAGATAAGAGTTTTAGAAAATTGTATCTGTGCAGCGCAGGGTGCGAAATTTCACGACATTGCGCTATTGGTAGGTAGGTTCGGTTCTAGGAGGGGCAAGGTAGGGCACCGGCCCTGAAGGCAATGACTGGAGACGTCAAACGTACTGCTGCAAGACGATTTTTTTTAAACTTATGAAATGTTTGAATGTCCCCGCATAAGTACCTCGGTCGCAGCAGGGTTCTTATAGTTAGTTTCTCTGTCTGTTTTTGTACCCTTTGTGCTGTCCATTCGAGCAGTGGTTCGCCCAGTTGCACGCCACCCGCTCCTAAAATGGCGATAAGAGAGATAATATGTACTACTAGCTGACCCACGTAACTTCGTTTGTGTCATTTTCCCCCGTTTTTCAACATTTTTCAATAAGGAAGGCTAAAGGCAATTTCTGAGGTTATCGCATTCTACCAACCAAGCAAATAAACTCTTTAGCTTTATAATATTATTATAGATATGTCGAAGTAGTATCTCAAAGATTTCCTATGTGTAACCTGTTGTGCTGTGTCCATTCGTTGAATTCTAAGTTCACGCTATGTCCCTCAGCGCAGGGAGTTATAAGTTTACCTTGCGGTCCTCTATTCGTGCAGGGAATTTTAAGGTTGTGCTGCAACCTCTGCTCGCGCAGTGGCTTCTATGTTTGGACTGGAACTCGTTGTCCACGCAGGGACTTCATTTCTTAGTCAGAGTTGTGGCTTTCAAATTCACGCTGTGTCCCTTGCTCCTGATCACTGCTTTTACTTTTGCTCTGCGCTTCTCTGTCTGCGCAGTAACTTTAAGGTTGCATTGGGCCCCCTACTCGCACTGTGCCCGTCAACACTGTGCCGCCGGAAACTGTGCCATTTACGTCGCGCACTGACTTTTAAGACAGCGCTTCTAGTTCGCTCTAGGGCTTCTTTGTTCCTTTTTTAGGAGGGACACAGTGTAATCACTGTGCCACTCTCCTAATGCAGTGACGCTTATAATCGCTTTGCCACTCACCCCCAGCTTGCTCAATGGTTCGAAAGATTGCGCTCGCTGGCCAGCGCGCGCAGTGACTTCTAAGCTCGCTATAGGCTCCTTTGCTCGCGCAGTGATTTCAAGTTGTGCAACCCCCCTGCCTGCACAGTGAAATACACGCTGTACCCTCTTCTCTCTCTTGTACAGTGACTTTTAAATCACGCTGCGGCTGACAGCTCGCTCAATAGCTTCTAAGTTCAGGCTCATTCGTTAGCTCTCGCAGAGACTTTGCAGTGATTTATAAGACCATGCTGAGTCCTCTCTTCGCGTAATCAGTGGACGTACATATACAAAAATAAATAGCAACATTACATTTTTAACCGACTTTAAAAAGAAGGAGGTTCTATGTTCGTCGGGTGTAACAGAAAGGTGTGGTCAAATTTCAGCACCGGATAGGGTATGTTATCAGTATTGCACCTACCATGGTGCCATAGCTGGTTGCATTATTATTACATAGTTATAGCATATTCTTTTTGTCAAAATTCAATAGTGATAGGCATATGGCATAAGAATTACCTCCCCTGGTACAAAATTCGATTGGATTATTATGGCATAGAACTTTTTAAGTCATACTTTTTTTAATCAATAAATTTTTCACTCAAACGAATGTAAATGTTTTTTTGTTATTTCTCTCGCCCTCTATTTGATTGTTGCCGGGTTGTGTAGCCCGTTTAGGAGACTGAATCATGTGCCATACAATTGTAGACAAATTGCCATTATTGGCCGAGCAATTAGTTGCCAATATTGCCGCCACCAATTGCCGTAAAAAATAGCTCGTTTAGACGCCCCTATATGTGTTAAGAGAATGAATGTAACCCAACATAGTAATACCTTATGTAGGTTGCACTCCTGCAACAAATACGTAGTTCTAAAAATATCTACTTTATGCTATTTACCACAGTATATTGTTGTAATATTGGCTAAATATATTGCTGCAATAAGTGCTATTGCTCTATGTCCAGTAGATTATTGATGATTTCTTTGAACTTTGATTTCGATATTTTGAACCACAATGTAAAACATATTGTGAAGTGAAAATTAATGTAGCCGATTACAATATCTGAAATCTTTTGAAGAATTCAACATAAAACTGAAGTATAGTTGCGTACTACGTCATCATTGTACTATTTCGAGTACTTGAGTCCCTCTCATCGACTGATAAGGAAAACTATCAACTGGTATTTAAATTACCGCTGTAAATAATTACTATTTGTAATATTTTAAGCATTTTTATGCTAATCAATTATTATTTAAAACCATAAAGATTTGCGTTCTCAGGATATAATTATCCATACATGAATTGTGCCGGCATGGGCTTAGCACGAGGTTTGTCAACTTTAAAATAATGAACGGCGGACATTATCTTATTAACAATTTTCCCGAGACGCAGCTGACACAAATGCCTACGCTCAGTTTAATGAAATGGGAGCAATTGGCGTGAATCATCCGCGGACCCTCGTAGCAGTGCGCGCGAGACGCCCCTACTCACCACACTGAACACTAAATATCTTTAAATATTCCTCATTCACTATTATAATATTAAACGCGATAATTTAAAGTGATATCGGTTTTGCAACGTGTGATACGAATATTATTTGGGCGCGTACCAAACGGACCTCCGTCGTCCGTGATGTAATCCTCGGAATGGCGTAAGCGCAGCCGTCGGGAATCCATAACACTGATCCAGAAATACATTTTTATTTGCCCGGCCTTGATTCATTTATTCACGCATTACTCAATGGTGTGTAGATTTTTAGCAATGCGTGCGTTTAGTGCATTAGTGTCTTCCGAATTATGCGGAATGTTTAGTACGAGTGCCAAGTGTACGTATGTAAATATGTTTTAGTTTAGTGCAAGTGGTTTCCCGGCTACGCAGGCGAAATGAATGACGGAGGCGAGGTATAAACGAATTTTGTTTTTTTTTTTTATTCTATGTTTATTTCGCTATAGTTTCGGTAAGAGAAAGTTGTTAGATGTTACTCGTGTTTCATGTCGGTTTGTTTGCAGTAATAATGGAATATTGTTGACAGTTTGTTTAGTTGCTGGAAGACCGCCAGCGAGACAAATACGGCTTTATCTCCATTTATAGGTTTATCGGCATAAAGTTGTAGGAAGTTTATGGTTCGAGAATACATAATTTATGAAGTCATTCAATACGGTCCTTGGCTATTATTATAATGCTTTGAAATACAGCCACGGTTGGAGATTGTTTGGACTAAAATGTCCAAACAGTCTCTGTCCGTAGCTGTATTATATAAAGAACATTATAACTTTATCAGATATTTACAAATTATTTAAAAAATAAAAAGACGCGCAATGTTAATATAAATATACAGATCCACATTCAAACATGTGACAACGGTATCTATCACTGGACCGACGCCTATAATTTATTCCTTAAAAATAATTAATGTTCACTAAAACTATCAAGTTAATGAGTAATAAAGCATGGATTGTATGCGTAAGTGTTGCAAGGCTAGGTCGATTTTGTTATCACCCATGTCTGTAACAGATTTGTGTACAATGCCTGGCTGCCTGACTCAGTGATATCGTCACCTACTTATATATACCAGACGTTGCACTCATTGAATTCAATAACTAATCTTTATTGCAGATGATTTCATGCAAGATATTTTTATTTATGTACCTTACTTCTGGTCATATCTTGTCTCTGTAGCATGAGAATCCGTCACAAGCTCGTTCTCAGCTCCATTTGTGCCCGAAAAGTTCTAATGTTGTAACGAAGTTATTGTTTGTTTAGGTAAGGTTTTCGAGCGCTCGCAGTTATATTGTGTTGCTAACCACCTCAAAGTTTTTTGTAATCAACCGTTTATAAGGCTTCGTCAAAACCTAAGAATGTAAATAAAAGTTCTATTCACGTTTAAAGGTGAAGGCAACCTTACGGCCGTTGACTGGCCTCTTTGTCTAGTGGTTAGTGACTCTGACTGCTAAGCCGGAGGTCGTGGGTTCGGTCCCCACCCAGGATAAAACCTTGTGTGATGAGCACGATGGTTATTCTGCGTCTGGGCGTTGTAGTATATTATGGATGTATTTAGAAATACATAAGTATGTTTATTAGTTGTCTGGTTTCCATAGTACAAGCTCTGCTTAGTTTGGAATCAGATAGTGTTGTGTGAGTAAGTGAAAACGAAAAGTAAAGTGAATAACGATTATTAGCATAAACCGACAACACCATGCTGCCGAAAGACTGCAATTGGAGGTTGCAAGCGCATCAGCTACCAAGTTTTTTTTTTTATTAGTGGTGCCAAAGTTCGTCACAGCAGCTGATAGCAGCACCAGGTAAAGGAGACTTACAAAGTAATGCACTTTGTAAGTCACATTTACCCTGTAATTAGATTGACTACAGACCCCCTTCAACCGTAACAACAGTAATGTGTATCCGTCATCCTTCACTGTGTCGCGTTAGAATAATTGACACTGGTGTTGGCAGATACCCCCCAAAACCGTAGTGCCTCTGTGGCCAACTGTACACAGTAGCTGAACTTGTAGCCTATACCATTCGAGAAGTCCATGTTTCAGAATATAGTACTTTTATGGCAAACATACTTACTTAGTATTGTATAAAAATCCCAATAATGTAAATAGCAAAAGAAAATACCTACCTAATTACCGACGCAAAAAATCTAAAGTGCGTATTTGTGGGTCTATCTTTGCGTCTAAAACTCCAAACAAATAGACGCTATGAAAAATAACTAGTTTATTGTGATGGATCGTAGCTATAGTCTAAAGAAAATCTGTTCAATTACCTGGAAGATAATTAACTTTTCTATCTCATGTGTCGAGCAGTTTTTGTGTAGGTAATCGCATTAGATTGTTATTGTATAACATTGTGCAGTGTGAGAGTTCAATGTAAACAAAATTTCTGTTTTGTCATATGTTCGTCTTCTTGCACAATAAACGATTAATGTAAAACTTGCCTAAACAAATAATAGCCCATAACTCTATAGCGAAAAGTCTATTTGGCGAACTTAGCGAGGCACGTTTTGTTTGCTTAATGCCCCGAATGAAGGCTCGTCGTATTACAATTTACGACCGTTGCCACACCCCGAAGTTTCGCTTACTCACAAAATAGGCGGGACCTAATCATTAGAGTGCTTATACAAGCTACTGTTCGGTGTACTATCCAGTAAAAGCCGTGAAAGTTGAAGAAGTTCGACTGATAAATCGATATTTAGACTCTGGGGATATTGATTAAGTTGAATGATTGACACGAGATATTCGGGAAATTGGAGGGAAATGTATCTGCCCTTAATACACACTGAGAGGCCGGAGAGACGGTGCGGTCAAGTAGAAATTCATTCATTCAATCATTTGGAAATTAAATGGAGCACCGAAATCCCAACGCGGCTAGATTTAGGCGATCCAAAAATGTTTTTTTTTTATAAAGATAACTAGCAATGTTTTATTGTGGTTCCACATTACTAGCAAACCTGTTAAACCCTCCAGCTAAGCTCAGTAGCTTGCATTAGGAGTGGGTTCATAGGATTCGAACGCGACCTCACGATTGCGAGACCAATGCCTTAGCTATTAGGCTACCGCCGCATAATAACGGTAACGATGATTACTTGTAACAAGTTGATCGTAACAAGGGTTAGGTATATATGTAAGCAACATTTCTGTGAAGCAGTGATGACTATACAATCTGGCCGATCGAGTCATAGCACGTTTAAGGTCTCGGGCGGGCGTCAGTCAAACAGTAGGTAGTAGGTATGCCAAGTCACTAAGTCACTATCCTTAAATAGATTGTCTGATATGCTGAGACAATTTCATTAAAAGTGCGATTAATAACTTGATATTGTAACTTTATGATGACTCCCATATTGGATACAAGGCTACAAGTTCTGTATAGCGGGAGACAAACGGACACAAAGTACACCCAGCCTCGGAACAACAATCACATAGATTCTCGTGTGTGAATCGAACCCATAGCCTTTTGCATATATTCTATGTAGCCATTCATTTTCCATAAATAGGTAACAGTTTTATATTTTTGATTGTTGATTTAGGTGTCAATATACCTAACGGTTATATGGAACTAGCATTTATTCCAAGCCGGACGCCAGATGCATTTTTGAGACTATTCCGAGCGATGTTCGGTTGAACAAAATGTTTGGTGTCTTCATTTTTTTTTAATTTTGTGCCTAGTGGTAACGCCCTGTGTTGGGTTTTTATCAAGACTAACATGATAACACTCGTACTGACTATGGTCTATCCCGTCGTTAGAACTAGTTCTAGCAGTTAATTAGCGTTTTAGACGTTAGACTATTCAGCGTTGATTAAAACCTCGTCTGACTCGGTTTGAATAATTCATTTTATGGAGGTATATGATTCTAAACTAAGCGTAAACTAGGGTTATCTAATTTAGTCGTGTATTCTGAAAGTTCGTTGCTAAATTATTCTCAGTTATGAGGCACGTAAAGCGACATGTGATGGGTGTGGCGGAAAGTAATTATACATGGCACTGACGCGGACGTCTACAAAGTATAATTATTAAAATGTATACGTACATTAGATACGAATGGTTGAATATTGCTAGGTTGGTAGAGAACGCGCGAGAGTGAAAATTTGAAAAATCACCTAATGTTTGTCATTTTCTCCGTCCTTTTGCAATTTCTTTTTAATACGGGATAGCATAACAGTCTCTTTGAGAAACTTTTGATGTAAGTTTTTATAGTTTGCTGACATTCGTCAGCTGGGCGACTATTTATAACTGACGTCGTTAATTCGTTTCGTTTTCATCATTTACATAGTGTTCCAGTTGCCTGATTATAGAAGTTTTAGAAATTTTGTAATATTATAATAATGGTATTTTTGCCCACAGTTGCGACACGAACTGGATCGCGTAGTTAGCGAAAGGGATCGTCTATTAACCGAGAGTTCAGAGCTCGGCGCTGACAAAGCGACTCGAGAATCGGAGCGAGTAGCGCTTCGGGCCGAGCTACGAGAAGCCAGACAACGAGAACAAAGACTACTCGTCGACATCGGAGACTTGGAGGACGAGAACATATCGCTGCAGAAGCAAGTTTCGGCGCTTAGATCATCACAGGTGAGATAATTACATGACATTCCCGTTTGAAAGCCTTAAAAGGGTAATGCAGATATCTTGAAGGCAAAAAAAACGAATTCTGTCTTGGGTAAGACTATTATTATGTCCCTCAAGATATCCCTCAAGGTTCAGTTAAGTAAAAGTGGACACAGCATGTTTAGACAGACTTAAACCCTACATGGAGATAGTGGTTTTGCATAGCTCCAAGCACGGGTTTCAAGATATCTTGTTGGTAGACTTTAGAAATAAACTTACTTTCAATATTGAACTGAACAGATGCTCAGTTTACTTAACGAAGTCAAATTTACATGTAATTGTATTTTACAAAATATTGTGTACTTTTATCATGAAACTTAAAACTGTGTAAAGATTTACGAAAATGGCGATTAATCAACTAATCTTGATGTCTTTAGGAGGCTGAATTATGTCGTTGTATGCATTTAAAATTTAAACGCGTAATTGTTTCTCGTATATAATCGATAGAAAGTGCTATAAAACAGACGGGCCTTAAACAATCCAGAATAATAGCAAAAAATAATTAGATATTTGTATTCAAATATTTTTTTTAGTGGCGTGTTTTTCACAATTCATTAATAATTTGGTAGTTTCTATAAATATGTGATAAATTAAAGTAATTAGTATTACTGTAACAACATTAAAACTACAATCTACCACAGTTTTTGATGAAGTAGTGAGGGAAAATGTTTAATAAATTTTTTACCTAAAGTGCAAAATGGTGTTAAATTCTTCTTTTCTCAACGAAGTAAGACTTTAAACAATACTGATTTTGTAAGGCTAATTTAGACAAAGCGAAAACAAGTTACACTTGAAGATGTGCTAGTTAGGAGATATTATACTTAACTTATACTATAAACCGTATTAGTGTATTCCTATTTAATACATTTTTGAGTTGTTTTAGTCAAGTACAAAATTACTTTATATTTTCCTAGCTTGCTAGCTACACAAAATGTTTTTGTTTATTTTCTGATAGAATGAAGTTTATGTAACAAAAACCCATCACTATATAGTATAAAACAAAGTTGCTTTCTCTGTCCCTATATCCCTATGTAGGTATGCTTAAATCTTTAAAACTACGCAACGGAATTTGATGCGTTTTTTTTTAATAGATAGAGTGCTTGAAGAGTAGGTTTATATATAGATATATATATATATATATATATATATATATATATATATATATATATATATATATATATATATATATATATATATATATATTTATTTATATATATATATATATTTATTTATTTATATATATATATATATATAATAACATCCATAATATATTTTATACCCGTGCGAAACCGGACCGGCCGCTATTTAATTTATAATAGGTTATTATGCAGTTTAACAACAGTAGGTATCTTAATTAGTCTTCAAAATAAAAGCCATTTCGATTCATTAGAATCTGAATCACTGTCCATTTCATCAATTTCCAAATGCTCAAAATGTCGAAATACACTCCGCTACCCTACTAGCGGGACAACTAGTAGATAAATAAATATACATATGCACCAGGCTTGTAACGATATGTACTTATTGGAAAACTGAATATTAAAACAAAATAATCGATAGTTTTCTTTTTAAATATCGATTTTATCTATCATTGTTTTGCTTACTTAATTAATTTTGTAAATACATTAGACTAGGTAAGCTAAATAAAAAACGAGCCTGTTGGGCTTTGGGATAATTCGGCTTTTTAGCCGAAAGCTTTTCGTAATACCAATCGTCGACCAAGAATTATATATCGGTGAAGGATTTCTTCGTAAAACGAATCGTCGGCTAAGGGTGCTTTCGGCGAAACGTTCAGTCGGTAAAGCATTTTCTCGTAAATCAAGGGTGATATCGGCGAAACGTTTTATCGACGAAGTGTACTGGTCTCATTTTCTGCAGTATCTTCTCTCGGACCCCAAAGTCGATACAGATTAGGAAATCTGTATCGACTTTGGGGTCCGAGTTTGAATTGAATATGGCTATCGATAGCGTTTACACCACTTGAACGAACACTATAATTTGATGTATAACTATATTTTTTCAACACGCCGATGAATATCACCAGATCACTTTAATTTTTCAACTCATCCACCTCTCCAGGTTCTATTTTGTTAAAAGGTCCCGTTAAGTGTAATTTGTTTTAACCTTATTAATTTAAGTAACAAAGGAATAAAGTACTCATTTTTTAAACTCGGTGTTACAATTAACTTAAATTTAATTACAAAATAAAAAAGACTAAAACGATTCTTAAGTTATTCAATATAGTTTTACTAAAGTATATATAATCTGACTACTCAGTAAAAATAGGTTTTTAGATTAAACTTTAGGCAGTACTTAATACAAAATCAACATTTAATGTAAAATAGTTTCGAAGATACTTAACTTGATTTTGGATATTCTTAATTTGCTTAAGTAAAGGTAGGTAAAAACTATTTCGTTTTAAAGCAAATAATTACTTCAAAAAACATTTTTTGAATTAGCAAAAACCTACTTTAGATAAAGTAAAGATATGTCAGATTTAATCACTATTTCTATTTGCTACTTGGGATGCATACCTCCTATAGCTGTGTATAGACTACAACTACTTTAGTGGGTCATCCAACTGAATCGGCAGCATTGACATCATCACAAGTGTTTTCTATAGCCATTACTTCTCCACAGTTTGATATTTTACTCGATACTTTGGAATGGTGCCCACCGTTATCCGGAGAGCGCGCTAATTGATTGCCCCATATATTTTATGCATGCAAACCCGCTTGGAAACTATCGGGTATTGGATTTTGCAAACGGGTCGACTGTAATAGTGTTGACTTTTAAAAATGTCTGCTCGCAGGCTATTGGAAAACTATCAACGTAGACCGTTATAATAAATACAAAAAAATGTAGCGAGTGTTTGATCGAGCATCCTAATGCCTTTGCCGGCCAGTTGCAATATCGATTTTATCATAAAAGTATTTGTATAGAAGGACAGTTAAATTCTGCTTATATTATTTTGTCGGGTATATTATTTGAGTCTTATTGTACCGGCTCACTTTTTACTGTCAGTTATAACTGAACAGTTTTATCTGACCGTGAAAATTGACGCCCTTTGTTTCAGTTTTCACTTTTAGTTTAAAATGTTCAGTTAAAAGTGATCGTGTGTAGCGACTATTATTCATCATCACGTTTGGCTTGGTATGACATATATATATTTCATAAACGAGTAACAGAAGTATCTCATAGATACATAAAAATGGGCTAAATGACATCTACATTTCCCAGGTTGAATTTGAAGGTTTAAAACATGAAGTTCGTCAACTGCGTGAGGAGGCGGAGAATGCTCGAGCAACAGCTGAAGAGACAGCTGCGTTGCGACGTATTGCTGAGCGACAGCTTGCTGAAGCGCTTGAAGCGCTGCAAGCTGAACGCGAGGCCAAGTTCGCAGCTAAGAAAGAATTGGATGCACACCTCAGCAGAGAAGCAGCTTACAATATCACCAACTTGGCGTACAGTATACGAGGTTTGTATATGCCAAAGGATATTTGATGATTTTAGGTGTTGGAAATATTTTATTCGATCTCAGTGTATACTGATTTTGATAAAGACGGCGTCATTCGGATGTACAAGTGGCTCTATAAGCAAGAATTTACAGAACTTTGAAGCGGCGGTAGCCTAATGGCTAAGGCATCGTTCTCGCAATCGTGAGGTCGCGGGTTCGAATCCTACCCATTATACTACTGACGTGAACCCACTCCTAACATAAGCCTTTGAGCTTAGCTGGAGGGGTTAACAGGATCGCTAGTAATGTGGAACTCGATCCCAGATAACCAGATATCTTTAAAAAAAAAAAAATGTCACTCAACGACACCGGCAATGATGATGGCACATACATGCAAGCAATAAATCTCAGTTCTTTAAAATATGAGTCATACCGGCACTATCTACAATGTATTTGACGCGTTAGTATGACAGGAACAGTCATCACATTGTTTCCTTTGAATCATTTTTGCACTGAAACTCACGACCGTAAGTGCACAATATTCTTATTTTTATACAATTTTCAGGTATGCCAGACGATGGTACAGAGGATGAAGGTGAGCCCGGTGGCTCCTCGTCAGCCGAGCTGGCGACAGCCATGGGTGACCATCACGCTGACTTGTTCTCTGAAGTACATCTTCATGAAATCACACGGCTAGAAAAACAATTGGAACAGGCACATAATGAAAATGTAAGTTCTCACTTCAATGTTTAGTTGTCTCCATTTTTTAGAAATTGTTTTATATGGTTCCTGGTTCTGTCAAGCAATGAAGCATTATGTTGTTTAATTCTATTTCGGGTAAAATCTTTCTAAATAGGATTGACCTTATACCTGACACAAGATCAAACAAAATACCTCAGATGTTTCTAGAGTTTCGGGAGTTTGTGTTAATTAGATAACGAGACTCAAGTAGGTCAGTCATAATGTACCAATTTAACACTGAGTTGATGTGAGTCAAAATTTGTTTTACGTATATTTAGACTCATATACATGTGAAGCTTATTTTTGACATATCTAGTATGAATAGAGTTTTGTTGAAAATGTACACTATTGCACTATGTAGCTTCTATTTGTTTGTACTATCAGATTTATTTTTCTTTTTTAAATAAAAAGCTCAGATCTTACACGGAATGCTATACAAATTTGCAACTCCTATTATTCACTTAGGGGTTGATTTTTTTAAATCAGAAACACGTGTTTCTTTATTTTAAATCAAAAAGCCAACTAAGAAATTTTACAGATCTAACTTCAGAACGACGGAGTTTTATACAAACACGCAACCCTTATTTTACCCATTTAAAGGTTGATTTTTCAAAAACGCTAATAACTACTGAGATGCCAAATACGAAAACTTTTGTCTTTTCAGTCACAAACGTTCACGTTTTTGGGGTTGTTTACGATTGATTTTCCATCAAGAACGGAACGTCTTCTTCTTCGGTCATAGAATATCGTATAGTTAGATATACATTTTTTTTTGTTTTGCATAATCTGTGATCAGCTCTAATAGCTGGTGTGTTGATTCGGATTCATTGGCAAGATGAGCGGGGCTCCAGTGAGACATCTACTCATGATGTAACATGCTCGTTTAGCTATATAATATCCTTCCTTTTTTCTTGTTCTGAGTGCAGCTGCTAAATCATTGGGATGTTTCGCCAGCCTTTCCTTATATCTGTTGTTGGTTTCATATTTAGTTCACTATGGATTTCAGAGTTAGTGACAAAGCAGGGTACGCCACTTATTGATCGCAAAATATACATATAAGTATGATTTTGTGCCTTCCAGAGTCAGCTACAGGCGTCGATGCGCAGCGCGCAGACGACGGCGGAGAGCGAGAGCGCGGCGGCCGCGCTGCTGCGCACCGGCCTCACGCGCGCCGCCTCGCGCATCACCGCGCTGCACGGGCTGCACGCCGACTGCGCGCCGCTGGTACGTACACTGTGTAGATACGCGCCGCCTCGCGCATCACCGCGCTGCACGGGCTGCACGCCGACTGCGCGCCGCTGGTACGTACACTGTGTAGATACGCGCCGCCTCGCGCATCACCGCGCTGCACGGGCTGCACGCCGACTGCGCGCCGCTGGTACGTACACTGTGTAGATACGCGCCGCCTCGCGCATCACCGCGCTGCACGGGCTGCACGCCGACTGCGCGCCGCTGGTACGTACACTGTGTAGATACGCGCCGCCTCGCGCATCACCGCGCTGCACGGGCTGCACGCCGACTGCGCGCCGCTGGTACGTACACTGTGTAGATACGCGCCGCCTCGCGCATCACCGCGCTGCACGGGCTGCACGCCGACTGCGCGCCGCTGGTACGTACACTGTGTAGATACGCGCCGCCTCGCGCATCACCGCGCTGCACGGGCTGCACGCCGACTGCGCGCCGCTGGTACGTACACTGTGTAGATACGCGCCGCCTCGCGCATCACCGCGCTGCACGGGCTGCACGCCGACTGCGCGCCGCTGGTACGTACACTGTGTAGATACGCGCCGCCTCGCGCATCACCGCGCTGCACGGGCTGCACGCCGACTGCGCGCCGCTGGTACGTACACTGTGTAGATACGCGCCGCCTCGCGCATCACCGCGCTGCACGGGCTGCACGCCGACTGCGCGCCGCTGGTACGTACACTGTGTAGATACGCGCCGCCTCGCGCATCACCGCGCTGCACGGGCTGCACGCCGACTGCGCGCCGCTGGTACGTACACTGTGTAGATACGCGCCGCCTCGCGCATCACCGCGCTGCACGGGCTGCACGCCGACTGCGCGCCGCTGGTACGTACACTGTGTAGATACGCGCCGCCTCGCGCATCACCGCGCTGCACGGGCTGCACGCCGACTGCGCGCCGCTGGTACGTACACTGTGTAGATACGCGCCGCCTCGCGCATCACCGCGCTGCACGGGCTGCACGCCGACTGCGCGCCGCTGGTACGTACACTGTGTAGATACGCGCCGCCTCGCGCATCACCGCGCTGCACGGGCTGCACGCCGACTGCGCGCCGCTGGTACGTACACTGTGTAGATACGCGCCGCCTCGCGCATCACCGCGCTGCACGGGCTGCACGCCGACTGCGCGCCGCTGGTACGTACACTGTGTAGATACGCGCCGCCTCGCGCATCACCGCGCTGCACGGGCTGCACGCCGACTGCGCGCCGCTGGTACGTACACTGTGTAGATACGCGCCGCCTCGCGCATCACCGCGCTGCACGGGCTGCACGCCGACTGCGCGCCGCTGGTACGTACACTGTGTAGATACGCGCCGCCTCGCGCATCACCGCGCTGCACGGGCTGCACGCCGACTGCGCGCCGCTGGTACGTACACTGTGTAGATACGCGCCGCCTCGCGCATCACCGCGCTGCACGGGCTGCACGCCGACTGCGCGCCGCTGGTACGTACACTGTGTAGATACGCGCCGCCTCGCGCATCACCGCGCTGCACGGGCTGCACGCCGACTGCGCGCCGCTGGTACGTACACTGTGTAGATACGCGCCGGCAAGCAAAAAGGAACTACATGCGATCCGGGGTGTACATAACCTGTCGAGTACCTCAGAATCAAAACCTTGAGAGTGGAGAAGTAGAAGTCGAGCCATGAAGTCAACTTCTAATTTCTTCTCTTCTAAAAGGATTTCTGGCAGAATCGAAGTTTTTGTGAAAGGTTATGTGGCACCACACAGCGCAACTAGACGCCGCCGACGTCTCAGTCTCGGTGTTGTATATAGTGATCATTTAATTTTAAATATTTTATAATTTATGTATTAGTTTATTAGGATATCTTTTTAGGGTTCCGTAGCCAAAATGGCATCCATCTGTCTGTATATCACAGGCATTTTACTCGACGACTATTCGATGAATATTGATTAAATTTGGTGAAAATGTGTATTGTAGTAGCCTCTACTTGGTTAAAAAATTTTTTGAGCAAACATCAATGAAAAAAAAATTATGTTTCTAATAATATTTTTTATTAAGTAAATATTTAAATATAATCGCTACCAAAGTTTTATAAATTTTGTCCCCTCCCCTTACCTTTTGAACCGTGATACCAAAAAAAAAGATCAAAAAGGTAGCGCTTGACAAATACTTTAAATTAAAATTGTTTCTCATAAAGGTTGCTATTTAACACACATTTCTGTAGAGCTTATCGTTTTGACGCATTGAATTGAGTGTCAAAATCCGTATTGCAGGACGAAGAGAAGGTGGAGGCGGGCAGCGTGTCGGCGCGCGCGGCCAAGTGGCTGACGTGGTGGCGCGTGTCGGGCGGCGAGCTGGCGGGGCTGCGCGCGCTGCTGGCCGAGCTGGCGGCGGGCGCGGGCGCGGGCGCCGAGCCGCCCGCCGCGCTGCAGCGCGCGCAGCTGGCGCAGCTGGCCGACCGCGTGGCCGAGGCCGAGGTGCGCGCCGCCGCGCTGCAGGCCGACGCCGACCTGCTGCGGACGCTCGCTGGAGGTAACTGTACCTACTCGTATATATACTACGGCTCTTAATAGCGTCGATTGTTTAAGGTAAAATGCCTTGTTTGCCCGACGTTTCTACCGTATTGCAACAGCAGTGGTAGTGGCGTCTACTCGTGAGTAAGACCCGTAATATATATATATATAATTTTATAATGTGCATAAATCGCGAAACCTTAAAACTACTGTAGATTTGAAGTTTACCGGAAGGTTGACTTGCTGCATAAAACTGTATGTCTATTTTTCTATGAATTCCCATGATTATCATGCTTTGTTTTCAACAAAAATTATCACGACGATATGTACAACATCATTTGAACAATATAATTAATGAAACCGTTCGTTGGCAGGTGCTGGTCGCGCGCTGTCAACGGCGGCGCCGGCGCTGCTGTCAGCCGCCGACACGCTGGCGCAGATCTACCACCACGTGTGCGCCGTCAACGGCACGCAGCCCGAGCGGCTGTTGCTGGAGCACGCCGGACACAACGATAGTGAGTACCTGCAGATCTACCACCACGTGTGCGCCGTCAACGGCACGCAGCCCGAGCGGCTGTTGCTGGAGCACGCCGGACACAACGATAGTGAGTACCTGCAGATCTACCACCACGTGTGCGCCGTCAACGGCACGCAGCCCGAGCGGCTGTTGCTGGAGCACGCCGGACACAACGATAGTGAGTACCTGCAGATCTACCACCACGTGTGCGCCGTCAACGGCACGCAGCCCGAGCGGCTGTTGCTGGAGCACGCTGGACAAATATTGACTGCAAAACATGGAAGAGAGAAAAAACTCGTGCTGCCCTGTTTCTTTGACAGGTATTGTCCATAAAGTAGCGTTGTCTTTCTAGAGAGTCGTCAATTTTGTGAGATTATGGCACAGTCCAGGTCTATACGTTAATGGAAATATGGTTGTCGTGCTGCCGTCAGGCACGTTTTAATGGTTACCGCAGCCAGGAGTCCGTGGGTGCCTAGTACGCGGGCTCCCATACACCGTCATAATGTTCTACTGGCGGTCACAACCAAGCTGCTTAATACGCGGGGATGCCAATCGGTCTATGAACCATGTCTATTATTTTTGCAGCGACAGGCACTGAAGGCCGGTCGGCGGAGGCGGAAGCCCTGGCACTAGCAGCAGGCGAGCTGGAAGGTCTACGAGCAGCTGGTGGTGTAGCGCGGTCAGCTGACACACTACTGGATCAGCTGACTCATCTACGCGCTGCGCTTGATACAGCACTCGACTCGCGCAACAGGCATCAACCTGGTAAGATACACACACGACATACTAGTAGGAAATGTAGCGTGCGCCCGATTCAATGTGCTCGTTAGAGACGATAGTCATAAATGAGCAGACGTATGACTCCTAGTTTTTTCGACAAACGCAGTTACCAACTGAGCTGGCAACGTGTGCATCAGATTTCACGTGCACGCTAAGAACGATATTCATTAAACAGACGTATGGCTCCTTGTTTATCGGGTTCGTTTCTAGAAATGAACCCGCTAAGCGAGCTGGCAACGTCCGTGCACTCGATCTCACGTGCACGTATACGCTAAAGACCATAATCGTAAATGAACAAACGTATGGCTCGTCGCTTATTTGACAAACACACTCACGAAACGAGCTAGCAACGTGCGTGTGCAATATCTGACGTGCACGTGTACGCTAAACACGGTAGTCGTAAATGAGCAGACGTACGGCTCCTCGCTTATTTCGAAAACGCAGTTACTAAGCGAGCTGGCAACGTGCGTGAACAAGATCTGACGTACACGTGTGTTCCAAACACGATAGTCGTAAGTGAGCAGACGTATGGCTCCTCGCTTATTTCACAAACACAGTTACTAAGCAAGCTGGCAACGTGCGTGAACAAGATCTGACGTGCACTTGTACTCTAAACACGATAGTCGTATGTGTGCAAACGTATGGCTCCTCGCTTATTTCACAAACGCAGTTACTAAGCGAGCTGGCAACGTGCGTGAACAAGATCTGACGTGCACGTGTACTCTTAACACGATAGTCGTAAGTGAGCAGACGTATGGCTCCTCGCTTATTTCGAAAACGCAGTTACTAAGCAAGCTGGAAACGTGCGTGAACAAGATCTGACGTGCACGTGTACTCTTAACACGATAGTCGTAAGTGAGCAGACGTATAGCTCCTCGCTTATTTCACAAACGCAGTTACTAAGCAAGCTGGCAACGTGCGTGAACAAGATCTGACGTGCACGTGTACTCTTAACACGATAGTCGTAAGTGAGCAGACGTATGGCTCCTCGCTTATTTCGAAAACGCAGTTACTAAGCAAGCTGGAAACGTGCGTGAACAAGATCTGACGTGCACGTGTACTCTTAACACGATATTCGTAAGTGAGCAGACGTATAGCTCCTCGCTTATTTCACAAACGCAGTTACTAAGCAAGCTGGCAACGTGCGTGAACAAGATCTGACGTGCACGTGTACTCTTAACACGATAGTCGTAAGTGAGCAGACGTATAGCTCCTCGCTTATTTCACAAACGCAGTTACTAAGCAAGCTGGCAACGTGCGTGAACAAGATCTGACGTGCACGTGTACTCTTAACACGATAGTCGTAAGTGAGCAGACGTATGGCTCCTCGCTTATTTCGAAAACGCAGTTACTAAGCAAGCTGGAAACGTGCGTGAACAAGATCTGACGTGCACGTGTACTCTTAACACGATAGTCGTAAGTGAGCAGACGTATAGCTCCTCGCTTATTTCACAAACGCAGTTACTAAGCAAGCTGGCAACGTGCGTGAACAAGATCTGACGTGCACGTGTACTCTTAACACGATAGTCGTAAGTGAGCAGACGTATGGCTCCTCGCTTATTTCACAAACACAGTTACTAAGCAAGCTGGCAACGTGCGTGAACAAGATCTGACGTGCACGTGTACTCTTAACACGATAGTCGTAAGTGAGCAGACGTATGGCTCCTCGCTTATTTCGAAAACGCAGTTACTAAGCAAGCTGGAAACGTGCGTGAACAAGATCTGACGTGCACGTGTACTCTTAACACGATAGTCGTAAGTGAGCAGACGTATAGCTCCTCGCTTATTTCACAAACGCAGTTACTAAGCAAGCTGGCAACGTGCGTGAACAAGATCTGACGTGCACGTGTACTCTTAACACGATAGTCGTAAGTGATCAGACGTATGGCTCCTCGCTTATTTCACAAACGCAGTTACTAAGCGAGCTGGCAACGTGCGTACCCTCAATCTCATTATCATTCTCCATCCTTTTCTAATAATCTTTCTTCAGGTATCCAATTAGAGCAGTACAGCAAATCCCGACCTCTCCCTCTTGTAAAGAAACTCAAAGAGCAATACAACTACAAAATTAAGACAGACACCAAGCGGAAATTATACAATCTTATTACTAATCTAGAACCTTTGACTTTAATGTCTAACATTAAAATCACTGATAATAAAGAACTTGTGTGTACGAGAAAAAGTGTTAAAGAAATTACAGATTATTTTGAGAATATTACCAAGTTTAATACAGATTCTGGAAGTAATACCAATAATAAAGAACAAATTTATACTGAAACTTTTACCGCTACGAATGCTACAACAATATCCCAGAATAAACCTTTCAAGATTCCTAATATTAGTTTCAAAAGCTCGGGAAATAATATACTATGTAAGAACTTGCATATGGCTAGAAAGGCAAACTTGCATCTCCAATGGAACACTTCTATGATGAATGCAAGAAAGGTGTATTACACAAATATGTCTGCACAAAAGGCTGATAACATTATGTCTAATATTAGAACTTCACTGAGATCTATGATGTTGCAGTATATTATATGAAATTGGCTCTAAGGATAATGTTCATAAGGTTAAAATTGTATTGACTAGTTTTGCATTAATTCGACTTCACCATTAGTATTTATTTATTAAAGTACAGCCACATCACATACATTAAACCTTATGCGTATATAGTATGAGTTTATTAGTTATTGATTTAATCACATATCATGTTTTTTATCAAAAATAATGATAGGTAATGTAGTTTAAAATACGTAATAGCCATTACAGCATTCATATTTGAATAAAGTTAGGGTCAGTATTACAGTATAGTTGGATTGTTATTTGCGGAATGTTTTATAGTGTAGTGCCAAATTTTCGTTCGAAATTTCAGTCCCAAGAATCAGTCTATGATGTTTAAAAAGTCCTATCTATCACGTCAAGTGTTATCTTTCTATATTATATAAAAATGAATCCCTATTTTCCTTGGTCACGAGATAAGGTTATTAAAACTAGATACCGACTTTAAAAAAGAAAATAACGAAAAAATAAATAAAGGGGCGGTACGATGTTCGTCGGTACAGCTAGTTAGTATAATCATCATTCAAATGCAAATTATAGGATGTTTTTCGGTGTTTCTTCCTTTAGAGTTACATGAAAATTGTTCGTGATTTGCATGTATGTAAAGTCCTACGCGACACAGGGCTTGTACTCTAGTGTAGGCGTTGTCTTTTAAAAAAATAAAACAATAGTCCAATCAAGAGGCGATTTTAACTAAACTAAGGAAGCGGCGGTGGCCTAATGGCTAAGGCATCGGTCCAGTACCCATTATACCATCGACGTGAACCCACTCCTAACACAAGTCATTGAGCTTAGCTGGAGGGGTTAACAGGATTGCTAGTAATGCGGGACCACAATCCCACATTACTCGTGACCTTTTAAAAAAAAAAAAGAATAATACTGAACTTTTTACATATTCTAGTGATGGAGACGGAGGAACGAGGTGCGGAATTAGCAGAGTTACAAGAGCAAGTAATAAAACTGAAGTCTCTCCTATCGACGAAGCGCGAACAGATCGCGACACTGCGCACCGTGCTCAAGTCCAACAAGAACACGGCCGAGGTCGCGCTCGCCAACTTGAAGTCCAAATATGAGAAGGAGAAGATCATTGTTACGGAGACCATGCTCAAGTTGAGAAACGAGCTTAGGTTGCTCAAGGAGGATGCTGCTACTTTCTCGAGTGAGTCTTTTTTATTTTATTATTATTTACTCCCTCTCCTCTTATATCCTTTTGTTAAGGCGCAATGTTTCGGCAATGAAAATAATTTTAGTTGAAAGTATTTATTAAGCATTTTATTTGTAATTTTTTTTACATACTTCATGGCCATACTGTTAAGGTGATAAGGAGAAAGACGGTCACAGTTTACTTTGTTTTAAGTTTATTGCTACTTTTGAAGCGATTATTTCTGAAAATATTCACATAATAACAAAAGGTTTTTGGAAACCTTAGTATGTTTTTTAAATACCAGTCGATTGATGTGCCAATGTTAATTGAAATATACTCATAGATTGTGTTTTTGAGTAAAATGCCTGTTACATACGGACTGACAAGGCTACGAAAATCTTCCGATACTAATATTTTATACTCGCATCGAGAATATCTTGTTGATTAAATCTAGTATAGTATAGATTAAATCGGATCGTTTTCAGATCAGTCAGACGGTGGCTGGTACTTAGGCCATAGCAACGATCTAGCCCGTAAGGTAGCGCGCAATTTGTTTTCTCAACGAATGAACACAATTTTGGCGACGCGTACGTGTGTACGGACCTCAATGAATTTGTATTGTGGTAGTCGCTTAGAGACAACAATATCCGGGTATCTAAGATTTGCGTAGCCTTGTGTACAAAGGGACGAAAGCACTTGTCCCACCGCCGACGAGTAGCGATTTTATCACTCGAGAAATACAATAGATGTAGGTAATTGTACATTCCGTTCATGTAAATTTAGCGGGCATTGTGAACGATCAGCGATCAACTAATAACAGTATCTCTTTTGTTTACATGGGATCTACATAAGTATAATAATAATAATAATATAATAATAATAATATTTATTTATTTCTCCCTTCACAAAGGCATTTCTTACACATCTATAGTATCACATTTCTTTAGGAAACTTTATGATCCTTTGTGAGAGGCTGGTGTCCATACTAGGAAACCCTGTGTGACGGATCACCAGGCCCTCACCTCGGAAATACAATTAGAATTAGGATACATATTACAAATAATTAAAATACAAATTATTATACAAGTGTCAGAACAGTTTGACATTGCAATAGGTATGAAACTGTATGAATGAATGCTTGATTTACTGTTTTAAATCACTATTGAGGAGTGTATATATGAGCAAAGGAAAAGTACATAATAAATTTATGGGGTGTGTGAAGTGTGTGTGTGTACGCGTGTGTTTGTGTGTGTGTGTGTGTGTGTGTGTGTGTGTGTGTGTGTGTGTGTATGTGGTATGCGTTAGCGAGGGACGATGATGAATTGTTCAGTTTCGTCATAACTTAACTTTTTTAACCAATTGTAGAGTGTCGTTTTACATGGAGTATGTACGTTTCTTGAGCGATATAATCGCTACTCGCTTTCTCGCCGCTGGTGGCACAAGTGCCTAAGGGTTCTGTACGAACAAAATATTAATAAAAAATCTAAAATTTCTATTGGCTACAACCCTATTGTGTTCGGAGCCACCTTTTCTTGGTATTAGTGACCATACCGCGTTGCGTTCCTTAGGCCTGCGCGCCATGTTCGCGGCGCGCTGCGAGGAGTACGTGACGCAGGTGGACGAGCTGACGCAGGCGCTGGCGGGCGCCGAGGAGGAGAAGAAGACGCTCAACCAACTGCTGCGCCTCGCCGTGCAGCAGAAACTGACGCTCACGCAGCGCCTCGAGGAACTAGAGGTATTTGTTTTACTTTCTCCACTACTCGATATTAAGTTTCAATTTTGGTTGAGAGGTCGTCTGTCACTTATGCCTAGTTCGGACTAGGCTAGTAATTTTGTTAAATGGCGAGTAATTTAGTTATTAGTTTCTACACACCAAAAATTTAGAAAATAGTTGTTCTCATTATAAAATTACCGTATTGCAACGACCGTGGTCGCGGGTAGACTGCCCGTCAGTCAGTAAGTCTACTTTTACTTCATCACATCATTTTCTTATACACGTCTTCCAAAATAACTATTGCCGTAAGTTTTATTTGCTTATTCATTTTATTGTCTTGCATCTTCTCTTGTTTACTGTACCACCACGGGTGTAGTACGAACGGTTTTTATTTTATGATTAAAATATATATATTACGGGTCTTAATCGCGTGAATAATGTAAGGTAAAATACCTTGTTTAATGCCCGAAGTTTCGACCGTATTGCAACGCGATTAAGACCCGTAATATATATATTTTAATCATGTGTACAAATCGCGAAAGTTTATCAACATTTACGTGTATTTTAGTCGCTAAATTACTTACCACTGTCTACCGAACTAGGTATTATTGGCGACTGAGATCGAATGATAAGTGAGGTTATGCAACGTTACCATCTGCATCGTTGGTCAGGTTATCGCTTTTAAAGTGTCGTACCTCTTCGTTCCTTAAAGCTAATCTCTCCAATCGTGTCGATCAGTGTCTTTGGACTAGAGAGTGCATTTGTGTCTGCACATACTTTTGTCTACTATAATATATCTCGCGTTGTTGACTAATATCTGTACACAAAGTACAGAAGTAGAAACATATACATGACATTGTTCAAGAAATTTAATTTTGAAGACCACTTATGACCACTGTTCGCAAGGCGGTGCAAGGTTTTGTGAATTATGTCTATATGTATGTATATGTTGCTGTTATGCGCGTTGCATTATTTATTTATTTATTAAACAAGTTACAGAAAAACATACAAAGTCTTACAAAACTATGTTAATGGTTTGACTGTGAGATCTCTACGTACAATATTCTTATACATATATTGTATAAGAATATTGTACGACGTACGTAACATAGGTCCATATCTATTATATTTCGACGTGACAACGTCTTATAATTCGTAGGAGCCGGCTGAACGCACGAAAAAACATGACTCATGAGGCGTTACCTCGCTCTGAGGCGTTCTATTTAAGTGCAAGCGAGAGCGCGGAACGACGTTGTTACGTTCTGTACTGTCGGCATATTGTCAAGTATTGTCGTTAATATGAACGTTCGTTACACAGGTGGACCGCGAGATGCGCACTCGGCGCGTGCCCAAGGCGGCGGGCGCCACGCGCGCGCGGCCGCGGGACTTCTAGCGCCTGCTGCTGGCGCTCAAGGCCGCCGCCGCCGCTCTGCGCGCGCTCCTCGCGCATCGCCAGCACTCGCGCACTGCCTTATAGTGATAGACTCGCCCTCACGTACAGGGGGCCGGCTCACACATCAACGGGACATCCATGCACACACAGACGCACTTGTACTAAGCGTTTACCGTGTTTGGCTCACCTAACCTCTTAAACGTGTCGATCGCGTTAACACAAAAAAAACTCACTAGGTATACTACAGATCTATGTACGTGTACGTGCGCGTTTATGTGTGCGTGCCTGTTTTGTTCTCGTTGTAGGGAACCGGCCGTCTGTGTCTAGTTTGTGGTGATAGTGTCGACCACTTTTGTACTCGCGGCATGTGTCGGACTACATTATTTGTACGTTTTATAAAATTTTAATGTAATGAATGGTAGGGGTGCGGGAGGGGGTGAGTGGGGGGGGGGCGCTCGGGCGGGCGCGGCGCTCCGCCGAGAGTGAACCGTCAAACTGTGCCGCCGCCGGCCGCCCGCGGCCCCCGCCCGTGAGCGTCGTGGTGTAATATTAAACTTGACTGATTTTTACACGCAGTCGCCCCGCGCACGCGACGTCCCCGTCGTCGCACCGCGCGCGCGCCGCATCTACTATTTTGATATCGAATTTCCTCATATATCTATCTATCTATTGCACGTCGTAAATTGATGTTTAACGAGTATTTTTGTAATAGGATCGGTGTATTTTATTACGCAAATGAATTTATCGCCGTTGTTACGATATCGCCGATGACGTAGCGACGCGCCGCGACCGAGGCGTCCTCTGGTACGCGTGAGTGTGGGGATCGACCGGGGTTACGACGAAACGGTGCGACGTTATTTTTTATGATATATTTATTGTTCGAGTCTTATTATATAATAGAACCCTCTACTCGATACGAAAGTTTAGTACGTCCAGTTAAAAATTTCTAAAAAAAAATATTCGTCGACGTCCATCCATTATGTGCGTAAAAAAGACTATGTAATCTGTTCTGTAGTGGATACGTTTGTTGTGTTGTTGTGGCCCTCCGCCGAATACTTTCGTCCATCTTGTTCTAGTTGTACTCGTAGTGTTTCAGTGTTTCGTTAGTGACGTTTAGACTGTTGTGGGTCGGAGTTGGATTATACCGGTTTTAGTTGCGGGTCCTCGAAGCGACCCGACGTCCGCCCTCGGCCGCGCGCGCCGCGGTGTCACGTGCCCCACGGGCGGTGTCACGTGCCCCACGGTCGGGTCACGTGCCCCGTGACCCCGCGGCGCGCGGCCGCTCCGAGCCACTGTTGTGTTACTCTGCCGTCCTGTGGCGTCGCCACACGCGTCCATTTCTTGTCCAGAGCTGGTCGCGCCCGACTGATGTTACACGCAGATACCACTGGCACTGTATAGTACCATAACCAAACCTCTTGAAGTTCTTACACCATATCGTTATCGATACCGAATGTAACTATCAGCACTCGCCCTGTCGCTCAAAACTTTGCTCACGGGTGTCGACCAGCGGATCTATTGATAAGACAAAATTTACAAAAAGAAAAAAAGATTTTATTAAGTGTTACGTATTTATTGTTTACGTTATCGGATGTGATATTGGCAGCTTCCCGTGTTAGGGCCGAGTTCGGCCGCTCGGAGACTTAGTTGTTGACCTTTCTAGCGTTTCGCTGACCTTAGGCTAGTTGTACCGTTCCATGTAGCGTGGGCACTCGCCCTTAGTAGGTATTTTTACTGGTTTAGGAATAGTGCTAGATACATTAACCTTCAAGTATACTTAGTAGGTAATCTAGCGGGGATCTATCTCCTCGTGTAGTGAAATTAAGTTGCAATATTAACTCTCGTAGCGTAATTGGTTGCATAGCTCAAAGGGCGGTCCGGCCGGGACACAGTCCCGGTCGCGCCGCAGGACCATCGTCTTGCATTTATTGTTTATAGATAATATAATATATTGACTAGCTTTTATCGTAGCGCGTTCTTCATGTACTTAAACGATGGACTTATCGATTGTTAGCTTTACTATATATTTTTTATTTCGTAAGTATTATTTTTTCGTATTAGCTTAGCAGCAGACATCGTTTATGTATTATGTCTAGTCACCGATAACTCCGCGCGTGTAGTGCTCGTTTCACCAACGGCTACGTACGACCATGAAACGTGTACTACACTCGGTTTGCATCGACATAATAATATTTTTATATGCTATTTGTTATAAGAGCAGTATGTTTTTCTATAATTATTATTAATTGAAGCATCTGGATTTGTCCGGTGTCACTGGTGACTGGTTGCTTTCACTCGTTCACTCGACATTGTTTATTTTACTCAGATTTATTGTTATTTGTTAAATGTGACAGACTATTATGTATAATTGCGACGTAACTAGTCGCTGCGTTTACGTGAAGTATTAGTGCAATTGAATTTTGGTTGTTCATAAATATATATTACGTTCAGTGTATTAATATTCAGTATTTTATATGGAGGGCATCGCTCGATGTCTGCTGCCACTGACCGGTGGTGGTGTTCATAGCGATTAACCAAAAATAATATTTTTCTTTATACATTATATATAACATTTAGATGATTATTTTGCCTAGACATAGATATTACGTTTTGTAATAGACTAATTATTGATTATGAGTAATATTATTTAAAGATGAAAGTTTTGTTATAAAATGCCCGCTACTTTATTATGGTATTGCTACATGATCTAGGTGTTGGACAACTCGAAGCATGTATGTTCCCACTTCTCGTGGTCTCATTTATATCTGTAGCTGAGTATGACGTCAATTATATGAAGGAGGCTGCGGCAACGTATAGTGACAGCTCTTTCGATATGGCCGTTGTCGCATCCTCGCTTCGAACCAACCTGCACAGTTTGATGGTTCACTCTGGTCACAGAACAGTCATCTTCACAGCTTACCTTCATTCCACTGTTAATTTATTTGCTTCTGTAATCGAATCAGATTACATGTCTTTTATATATGTTGTAACGAGCTTGTACCACTTACAGTATAAGTATTGTGTCGTGTGTTATTCAACGACAGATGCAATGAACCAGCCGGGAACATATCATGACAGAGCGTATTTATTTTCACATATAAGGCACACTGTGTTGTCACAATGACTGATTTGAATCATGTATGAGAATAATAAATGATATATTTAAAACATTATTTGTTGTTATTTTTTTTGGTAATCAATGTCGAGCTTGTGTGTGAGTGTGTGTGTGCGCGCGAGTGTGCGCGCGCGCGTGTATGTTGTAAAATGAGACCATGTGCAGATAAAATGTGTCGCGCTAGTTTCGTACTACCGCTCCGGCTATTTTTATTTTGCCATTCTATTACTGTATTAATATTTGACTGGCCTGTCGGTCTAATGGTTAATGGGGTCGGGTCATCATTCGTCAGTTTCCTCAATCTGTCAGTTTCTCTAACCGGTCAGTTTCCTTATTCGTCAATTTCATGATATTTTCAAAGTCGTCAGTTTCTCTAATTAGTCAATTTGTTAACTAGTCATTTTCCCCATCTGGTCACTTTACATAATACACCAACTTTTGTCAATTTGTACAGTTATGTTCAGATACGATATCATTTTTTTTGGTGTATGTAAGAGCCCTGGGGGAATAAGGTTCAAGGCGTGGTTTAAGGTTATGGTAATGTTATAGTTTAGTTATGAAACCTGTAACAAGGATATTCAGATACAAACTCGTTACTCTATAAATAACTATGCACAGCAAATAGATAGGTAATGTCAATGCAATGTCAGGTATAATTCATTAAGTACATCGTGAATTAATTAATTTCATATTATTTCAAATTATTTTTGCAAAATGGCTAGTGATTTAAAGTTTATTGTGTCTGAACGAAATAAAAAAGTTCTTTTGAAGGACGGATACCGCTACAATCTGGCAGACCAACAAAAATGGATCTACCTGGTGGAGATGCAAAAATAGGTATATGTGTAGCGGTAGCATTACATTAAGCCAAGAATCTGTCGTGACAAGGCACAGAGATCATGAATGTGAAGCCGATCCTTCTTCCAACATTGTAGCTGTTGCTATTGACGCTTGCAAAAAGAGAGTGCAGGAGGAGTTTGGCTCAATTCGACTTATTTATGAAGAAAGTGTGGATTACCTTAAAGACGCAGACTCGGAATTCGTGGACGATGTTCCAAAGTTTAATTGTATTAAAAATTCTTTATATAAAGCAAGATATAAAATGCATGGATTCAGTCAATCCACCTATAACACTACGGAAGAAATAATCGTACCCGAGATATTAGCCAAGGAGTTTTTAGTATTTCAAGATGAAATTCTAGTTTTCATGACGCCATTAGCGCGTGAAATATTAAACAGTCGGGACATTACTGATATATTTTTTGATGGAATTTTTAATACTCCGAAACCGTATAAGCAACTTTACACAATCCATGCCGATATAGGTAGTACAGCAACAGAAACCAATATTGTTCCTTTGATATACTGCCTTCTTCCCAACAAAACTGAAGATATATACTTACGGGTTTTCACATTTCTGAAAAATATTATCCAAACACCACAGCAAGTTCATGTTGATTTTGAATTGGCTGCTATAAATGCCATTAAAATCGTGTTCCCAAGTGTGGCGGTCATTGGATGGCAATTTCATTATCGTCAAAGCCTTTTGCGCAAAGCATCTGCTCTTGAACTTAATGCTACAAAAGAGGGACGAAAGCACATTTCTATATGCGCCTCGATAGCGTTTTTACCAAAATACTATTTTCAAGAAGCATGGCTTGCTATCCTACATCATACTCCTACAGGTGATAATTATCAATTATTTAACTCTTACATAGAGGAAACATGGTTGCAAAGATATGTAGATGTCCTCAGCGTTTACAATCAGCGCCATAGGACCATTAACCTTGTAGAAGCGTGCAATTTAAATCTTTTTATTTCTGTTCTAAGAAAGGAGGCACGACACGTTGATTTTCGAATCCGTCAGAATACTATTTACATGCCCGAAAGAAACCGAAAAAAACGATCGGTAGTAGTAGACCAACGAATTTCAAGTATCGTATCTGGTTTTGTAATAACGGACGTATTTGAAGACAATGGCCAAGATCATGCAGATATCTACGCTTGTTTATCCAAACTGGCACTAATAAATTTAGTGCGCAGGAATAAACGAAAAAACTAGATGGCAACATGATCAAAAAGGATTATTAGTTAGCAACGTATACCCGTCAACGGGTAAACACTGATAATAAGAATGATTTTTTTTTTCAAATTTTACACTTACTCGTAGTTGTCCATTGGTTATTATAACATATTTTTAGACCTGATTGTTTTTTTTTATCCTATGTATTTTTAGCATGATTGTACCGTATTGACGAATTGCATGAATTGACGTGTTAAGTTAAATGACGACTGAAGGAGAATGACGAGTAAGGAAACTAACCAATTAACGAATTATTTACAACTGACGAATTATGGAAACTGACCGGTTAGAGAAACTGACAGATTGAGGAAACTGACGAATGATGACCCGACCCGGTTAATGACCTTTACTGCTTCGATCCTCCCCCATGATAAAACGCTTTGTTCGCATAAGGGCAACTTCTCAGAATGGCAACTTCTTATAAAGGCAACTTCTCATAAGGGCAGTTTTGGTATAATCGATTGCACAAATTTTATATTATACTAGCTGTGCCCGCGACTTCGTTCGCGTGGAAGTTGGGTTTATATTAAGGTAGTTTATGTTACAATTTAACTTCTGTGTAAAACATATTGGAAACATGCTCCACAATGCTCTGTGGCATCTATGGATATTAGGGCCTAGCTCTAATCAGGGCCCGACCTATGGCAAGGCAAGCCAAGCAAATGCCCAGTGCAGCAAAATGAAGGGCGACAAAGTTTATGGCGCCAGACGGTTAGAAGACAAATTATAATAGTATTTTACCAAAATGATTTGCATCACACCAAATATTACTATTATCGGTTTCGGGTTAAATGAAGCCCGAAACCGCCCAAGTACTCGCGCGAAATAGGGCTAGTGTGAGATAAGTTTTTAAAAAAATATCCTGGTTTTAAAACATTGCATTCCCGCGGTACTGTGATGCGTGTTCAAACAAACAGACAACATTCAAACGTTTCTAAAAGATATACTGAATTAGTATACCTTTTAGAAACGTTTAGTTTAAATACTAAACTACTGTCGTAGCCGAGGATAGAACAAAGTGGCGTGCAATTAGAGAGGCCTATGTCCAGCAGTGGACTGCGATAGGCTGATGATGATGATGATGAACCTGTCGTTAATTAAGATCATCATAAATTCATATCCGTAAATAATATATATATAATACATAATCGTAAGAATTTCAGATTTATTTTTTAAATCAATTTACCTGATTCTGTTTAATTTGCATTTAAACGCCATCTATTTTCAAAACTGGATAAGTTTATTTTAATACTTGATGACTTTAAATTAAATTATACTTAAACTATCATGCATATTAAACGTAGGTAAGCAAGGTATTTAACCTAAACGCGATTAAGACCCGTAATATATACATATATATTCATAATAGTTGTGCCCGCGACTTCGTTCGCGTGAAAGTCGGGTTTAAATTAAGGTACTCGTAGTTTAGGTAACGAAATAACTTCTGTGTAAATATGTTGGAAACAGTCCTGTTGACTAAATACTTACTAAATAAAAATCGATCTGTTCTATTCTTTTAGATAGTTAGTTTGGTGTGCGGCTTAAGAAGTGGGTTTTCTGTTGTTTTTGTTTCATTCTTTCAACGTTATACCTACTTATTACCTAATAATTTTTAATAGAATTTGTACGAAAATGTTGTTACTTCTCATGTGATCGTAAACTTGTAAAGCCCAAGTACTTAACTGTGATAGTTTTCCTTATAATTATAGTATTTATACTACTACCCTGAATTTTTTCACATACCCAACATCAACCATTTAGCTGGCAGGGGGACACTTGACTCTAACAAAAATGTTCACTATAAAGCCTAATATTATACACAAAGGAATCCTTAAAACTAAAAATAGTCTTCACAAACCCTAAACGCTTTTTAAAAGACCTATCTAATGATACCACACACGATGGGGTAGGTAGGTGAGAAAAAAATCACATCCCCACTTTACATATAAGAGAGGTACCCTTAAAAAAATAATGATTTTCAAGATTTTGTTCTTTCACTTTATCGGCGTTAGTAATTTATTCATGCAAAAGTTGCAACCTTCTAGCACTAACAGTCTCTGAGCTAAGCTGCGGACATAAGGGTTCTGTTTTGTCATTTTGGCTAAAAATGGGGTGTATTTCATATAGTGTTACAACGCAATACTAATAATAAAACTGCTGTAACACTTTAGTAAGCAAACACAGAGCGTGTCATGTGGGTCATGCCCGCGAAAATGTCAGATATCCCTAAAGGTACGGTTGACAAACAACGACCCCCTCCTCCCGTCACCCGAACTACTCACACTTAAACGATGTTGAGCCATTCATTATCGTTGAATTGATGAACACGTAATCTCCAACCATAACCCCAAAACATGATCCTCGATGCACCTGTGTGATGCGTGGTCAAACAAACGGACAGACAGACAAACATTTCTAAAAATCATAGCAATGTGTTTCTTTTTAAAACTTCTTTTACTAAGTATAGAACATTATTGAATACAACGCCATCTACTTTCAAGAATGTTGCCGTTGTTTTGTTGTTCACAATTTGATTTCATAGATGGCGCTACATGTACTTTTTTTACGTGTGTAATGTCTTTTTTTTAGACGAACACATCATTTCTGGAAAATGTCGAATACTTTTTAATTATAATGTAATATTGTTTTTCATTTCTACTACGATTAATTCATTACTCTCAGCAGTGCATGCAATACCTATAATTAATTGCATAATTTACTTGATTTTTAATATAAAAAGTAATAACCAAAGTAAATAAGTTACCTACGGTCGAAAAAATAACTAAAACATTCAGAAAAATATTAAAAAAGGATAAGGACAATTTAAATAAATACAAAAAGAACATATTCAAACATCAGATTCGAGCCTGGGACTTCGTCGTCAAAGTCCGCTAGCATAGCTTCGAGGCTATACTGTTCGCTACTTAACACATCAAAATAACTGTTCTTATGAAACTTAAAAATGTTGTGTTTAGCTCCTTTTAGTTTTAGCGTGAAGTTATGCATTCCACGGGTTACAATTATAGATAATGTCTAATTGTGGAAATTTTTGTGATAAACCATTATGGTGCGACAAAAAATACGTTGCTACTCGTTCCCCATAGACGTTAGCGTAATGATTCATAGTGTAAATAATGTCCTATAGTATTTACTATAAAACTGCAAATTTTTATAAAGATCCGTCAAGTAGTTACTGTTTTATAACGAAAAATAGCTACAGACATTATCCCTTACTGCTTAGCTCCTATGGGAAAAAGCGTGATAATTTATAGCCTAAATGTTAATCTGCATCTATTAGATTGCACGTGCAAAATTTCAACCGAATCTGTACGGTAGTTTTTGGGTGATGCGTGTTCAAACAAACAGACAGACAGACAGACAGACAGACAGACATTTCTAAAAATGCAGCAAAGTGTTTAAATACTCTTTTCGAACATTTCCTAATATTTTTTTTCACTAAGTTCGGCCATGTACAGACACGTGAAATTTACAGTTTTATTATATGTATAGATTTGCTTGGGCTAGGCGCGGCGTTTCTCTACTTAAGCCCGTTACGGCGTTCCTCTATGTAGGTACAAAATGTAATAATAATAATAATAATAAAAACTTTTATTTAACACATAAATACATAACTTTTACAATACAACCAGCATTAATTTGAAGTAAGTACCAAATTTAAAGTTATTTTAAATAGACCCTGTCACTCAAACTAGGCTGAGAGGCCTGTATCTTGAGAGACAGTGTTCGACCGTGCTAGCCAGTGTGCTAGAATTCAATTGTGTGTTGTGCTAGGATGTAGTTGTGAGTTATGCTAGAATGTGGTTGTCTGTTGTACTAGAATGCAGTTGTGTGTGTGTGTGTGTGTGTGTGTGTGTGTGTGTGTGTGTGTGTGTGTGTGTGTGTGTTTCCTATGTATGTCTGGTGGACGGTTTTTATACGTTGTAAGATAACAAAGATTCGGTCTTGGTGTAGTCTTGAAGAAGTAGCCATTCTTTTAATATTTCTTTCATTTTAAACTTACATAGATGTCTAATGTTAAGCTCTTTTTGGACTTGTTTATAAATGTGTGTACTTAGTACGTAGTATTGGTGTTTGGCGAAAGTGGTTGCGTGTTTTACTCCCGGCGGTATATTTCTACGCTTGGATGGGTCAGGTGGAGGAATCTTGCCATGTATCCTATGTATTGAGAGATTAACATACAGCTGTCGTACCGTCAAAACTTTGCAATCCGTATATAATTTTGCTGTTGGGTATAGATATGCTTTCTTTAACATTGTTTTGAGCACAGCTCTTTGTGCTCTCTCTGCTTTAAGAAGATGCGTCTTAGCAGCTCCACCCCACACTGTTATACAATATCCTATGATGGATTGGCATAATGCAAGGTAAACCAATTTGATAGTTTCAAAGTTGGCAGACTGCCTAAGAGCTTTGAAAATATGGACTAGACGGACCACTCGTGTACTGACGGTATCTACTTGGCGGTCCCATCTCAATTCATAGTCAATTTGTACACCCAAGTATTTGACACAGTTTGTCCTATTTAGAGGAATACATGCACACGATGTAGCCGAATTTGGACACGAGTGGGCTATTATGGTAAAGAAATCCGGTGGTTTCGTGATATGACTTATTGCAAAAGGGATATAACTAGTTTTCTCTAAATTTAAAGTCAGTAAATTTTGATTTAGCCATTTCATGATAGAGGAGAGCGCAAATTCTGCCCTTGACTTAATAACTTGCCAAGTACTACCATTTATCAAAATTGCTGTATCATCGGCATAGGTATAAATTTTACAATCTGGTATGTTCATTTTGCAGAGGTCGTTGATGTATATAAGAAAAAGTGTGGGGCCCAGGATGCTGCCCTGTGGTACACCGTAAGACACACGCTCCTCTACGCTGTATATAGAATCTATTTTGACTTGTTGACGACGATTTTCAAGATAGTTTTTGAAGATTTCTAATGTACCACGCACTCCAATGAGTTCTAGTTTATCAATTAGTTTTGGGACAGAAACCGTGTCAAAAGCTTTTGACAAGTCTAGAAAAATGCCAAGACATTTAGACCTATTATCAAGAACCCTTGCAACGGTTTGAGTAAGGTCAAGTACAGCGTCCTCAGTCGATATCCCAGTTCGAAAACCATACTGATTATCAGCCAGGATACCGTATCTATGCAAAAAACTTCTTAAGTTGTTGTTTAATATTATTTCAAAAATTTTTGAGAGCGCCGACAACACTGATATCGGCCTGTAATTGTTGAGACTGTCCCTGTTTCCTCCCTTATGTATCGGATGGACAATCGCTTTTTTTAGAGAGTCAGGAAAAATTCCTTTCTGTATACAAAGGTTAAAGATATTGGTTATAGGGGGAACTAACACATGCGCGCACATTTTTAGTATCTTGGGAGATATAGCATCCCAACCCACTGCAGCATCACTGCGTAATTCCTGAATGATAGCGTGTACCTCTTTTTCAGTGACATTCTGTATTACCATAGAATTTAACGGGGATACAGATACATTTTTTTTATTTAGCTGAGTAGTGTTATATTTAGCAAATGATTTTACTGTGTTTTCTAAAATTTTAGTTGCCATATTTTTTCCGATATTTGAGAAATAGGAACAGACTTGATTAGCAGACATTTCCGGGGTATCGCATAATTTGAGAAGTTCGACAGGACTGCAACGTGGTTTGCTAGTATTTGTAATATCTTTGATAGTGTGAAAACACAAGTACAAAATGTAACGAGAGAGAGAGAGGATATTATAAACTTTTTAGATTACAAAGAACACTTATTCAAAATCTTGATCTTGATATTACTGGCCACTTGACCGATATACTTAACAGCACACTTTAATGTCATGATAATGACATTGATTGTAATGCGTCTTGTATGTTTCTTCGTTTTGATCGGTTCCTATATTATTGTTTTCGTTGTTTATCTATAATATTCCTCATGGATGTTGAAGAAAGTTCATTGAAAGTGGTAAAGGTAAACCAGCTCTACTGGACAAAGGCTACCGTTATAATCTTTGCTACAAATATGCATCAGGTAATACTAGATGGCGATGTTCAAGTAAAAAGATATGTAATTGTTCAGTTACTTTAAACTCTAACAATGATATAATACGACAAGGTGTGCATGCGTGTATGAACTATGCAAAAAATGTAGTAGATGGTATCATAGATGGATGTAAAAAAGAAGTCCGGACCAACTTTGATTCTGTGGTAAAAATATTTGAAAATAATTTCCACAATGAGACTTTGTCGGCTATTGCAATAAGACATGCTACCCCTTCGTTCAAATAAAAAAAAGATACTTTGTATAGATCGCGTCAAAAATATTTGGGTTTGAATACAACATTCAAAAACTGTGAAGACATCAAATTACTAGCATCTATTGTTGATGTTTTTTTTTTAATGGATGATGGTGCTGAAGAAAAAAAAATATTTTTTGGCACATCTTTATCAAAAAAGAAATTACATGAAAAACGTACATTCTACGGTGACGGGACTTTCAAATCTACACCAAAGCCTTTTTACCAAATTTACACATTGCATGTAAATTTGGCGGAAGACAGCGAGTATGTCAATTTTGTACCACTTCTATACATTTTACTGCCAAACAAAACGAGTGACACATATGAAAGAATGCTTTTGATCTTAAAAAAACAATTTCACGTAGAAATCCAAACATACAAATGTGATTATGAACTTGCTACAATAAACGCTGTAAAAGCGGTGTATCCAGAGGTTGTTGTACGCGGATGTTATTATCACTTCCAGCAGGCCATATGGAGAATGAGTAAGAAAGTTCATCTTTGTGACTCTAGCGAAGGTCGTCATATAACTAAACTTGTCACTAAATTAGCTTTACTACCTGCAAATATCATTCCAGAGGCTTACTTGGCTATTCATGAAATTGCTCCTGATAATGAAAAATTCTCTAAATTTCATACATATTTCACAACTTACCGGATTAAGACAATCACAACAAATATTTTAACTGTTACGGCGAAGACCATAGGACTACCAATGCACTGGAAGGGTGGCACAAAAGATTAAATACGAAAATTCCACCAAAGCCTTCTTTACTTCAGGCTATAACATTATTACAAAAAAGAAGCGTTTGTACAAGACACAAAGATACTCCAAAATAGTTTTTACTATGGTGACAATGCAGATATAATAAAAAATAAAACTATAAAAAAAATAATTCATGATTGTATAAATGGTACTCCAATATTAGAGGGTTTGCAACGTTTGGTACTAGTTTAACTATTATTAATACAATTAAAAAATATATTATTTTATTTTCAAATTATTTGTTTTATATTTTAAATCAATTTTAGTTAAGACTGTACTTTTGCCCTTATGAGAATTTGCCCATTTGAAAAGTTGCCTTTATGAGAAGTTGCCATTCTGAGAAGTTGCCCTTATGCGAACAAAGGGATAAAACTTTGTGGTGAGCACGATGGTTTATTGTCTGGGTGTTATTTATCTAAAACTAGCTAACCCGGCGCAACTTCGTTTAAGTTATTTTTCCCTATTTTTGCAACATTTTTTATTGATGCCACGCTACCCGTACCCGTAAACCTTCGTGGGCTCGTGCACAACACTTTGCTGAAGATCATCACATGATCAAATGCATAGTTTATGATTCTATAAAGGACATACAGGCAAACATTCATTTTTATATAAGTATGTGTATCGTGTATCTGGTTTCGATAGTACAGTACTTGCTCAGCCTAGGTTCGGATTAGATGGCGTTGTCACACAGATTAGTTTATTACAACATTTAAAGAAAAAACACTAAAACGTTACAGCTTTATTGTTATAACCACACAAAGCTTGAAGAGCGAAAACAAAAACCCTAAAAAAAAAATCTGATATTTTTTGCTGCGTCGTACGAAGTGGTCAACGGGTTAAGAAATAAAACACAGATAAGTTTATTACGCATATAATTATGTACAAACAGGATAAGAATATTATACGTTACAAATTGAAAACGAATAATTTATTCTTAGACGAATACAAATGCATATTATTTACAACATCGCTGGCGCACGTACGTTATTCCTCTTAATTATCGATACAAGGCTAATATTTACACTGGAGTATTTGGATTATATCTACAGTTGTACAAATCGCTTCGTTACGTAAAACGTTAGGACCTACAAACCAAAATATGTACCAACAAATTTAAACTTAGTAAAATAAACTGAAATACTTATTTATATAAAATAAACAGGTACCTATGTGTACCAGGTAGCGCTGCAACCGTGAAGTCGAAATTTAAATCTTACTTAGTGACATATTTATGTCAAAATTCTATTTCAAGCAACTAAATCCATCGATAGATAGATAATTGAAAACAGCTGTTGCACGTAGCAAACTACTCCTGTTAATATTAATTAATTATTTAAAATAATTTAATAGTTCCTCCGACTCATTGTATTGTCACTTATAAAAATCATTCCGGAATAGTGAATTATTTTAATTTAAATTTGTTGGTACAAATATACAGAGGAAAGCGCAAAATATATAAATATACCGAACTCAATTCGTCACTATAAAACTCTGTATCTACGATGTCCTTACTACATACATTATAATAATCATAAGGAGTATTTTGGCCTAAATCAAGAAATAATTGTGAAGAATTGCCACATCATAAAATGTCAATATAAACGTTATTAATAATTCATTCAATAATTAATTATCTCTGGTTTATTTCTATCACAAAGAGAAAATTGTTTTTCCTCATGTGTGGCAGGAAGCGTCTTCCATTCTTATTCATTAATATTAAAACTTACATATATGAAATTAAATGATTACACATTCATAGCTACCATTTATCTGTGGCGATGACTATAATGTATAATTAAACAAAAACTGGGTTAAACCCAAGCTGAATTGTAATAATAATACATGATATCACATACTATATTTCAAATAAAAATAATAAAATTACCAAAAAATGGTAAACACCGATGACTATAGGAACCGTAGCGTGAGTGTAATGTTGTAAATGGTACCTTACAATAACATACTAAATAATAACCGAAAACTAACATTAAAGATAAATAAAATAATTCAACATTATTTAAAACGAAGGCGATACACGATTTTCTGACTAGTGTATTTTTTAAACACAATCTTTATGCCTCATGCTTTTGCCTCTATTCATGACTAATAACCTATATGTATTAATCTATTAGGTTATCTTAAAAAAAACACGTTTGGTTTTTCATATAGTGTGCAACCGGGCTTAACACTTATCCTCAAGGCGCAGTAATATGTATTAAAACAAAATTAAACGTTTCGCCGACCCTTTGTGTTTATTCTAAGGCAAGAAACCTTAGAAAAAAAAAATTACTTAGTCCTTCATAACTTAAAAATGCTCACAGAATGTCCAAAATTAAAAATTGTAAAAATTAATTAAAATAAATCATTGTTTAATAATATAGTACGGTGAAAAATAAAGATTATAAATATATTCTTAATTATTTACACAAATCTTAAGAGCAAGTCAGATTCTCTATCACATAATGACTTACAGAAATGTACGCTTGCCGTCCCTTACTGACAGTATTTTAAGTAATGTTTTTTTTGTCTCGTATTCTAATTTAAAAAAAAATCGCAAGTTAAAATGCTGTTATTAACGCATTAATTAACTGTATCACGAGAGCACAAGTCAAAATAGTTACAGAACAGTTAACACTAAGTTACAAATTGTGATGTAAGTAGAGTACGCATAACATAATTATTATAATAGTAAGATGTCAGTGCTTGTGATAAATACGACTAAACAGTAAATTTGAACTTTACGTCACTTACAATAGGATACAGATTACGTATTATCGACACTTGCAAGGAAATCTTATGTAGATTTACAATTTTGCAATTTAAATATTATAGAATTAAGTTCAAAATTGTAAATCATCACTCACCGAGCTTAATTTAGCTTACAAGTATCGCTATTATGATTTAAAGCAGTTATAGAAAACTTTGAGCACAAGTAGTAGGTACTAGATAATATAATAACAATAAAGAACTCTCTTGGAGTTGGAAACCATTTTTTTTTTGACAAATATAGTGTCTATTAGAGCCCTAGTTACGAAATAATGAACATCTTTCATGGTGTACTAAAAGTAAGTGAGTCTGAGAGAGTTTAATATCAACGTAAGAAATAGAGAAAGTGAGTGAAAATAGTAGAAAGAAATATTCAAGTCCCAAAATATCCAATGTCAAAAAATATACTCGAGCTAACCAGACAATATACATCCTATCACTTACTTAACTAATATCAACCTTAACTTAACTTCATAAAGTTGCTTTTAAAAAAACTTAAATGCAACTTAAATAAAAATTATAATTCAAAGTGAACCTTATGAATTTATAGTATAGTTGTTTCATTAACCCGAGTGTTACTCCCGATTTAAACATGAAAATTACCAACACTTTCCCCAAATATCTTAAACCAGTTTTTTGAATACCGAACAAAATACAACATATCAAATTAAATCTTGGGACTTGTCAATAAACTTTGAACCTACACAAGTAGGAAATACAGTGTATTTTTACCTGTATACATTTATAGCGTGACGAGATCAGTGATGTCCCCGGGCGGAGGCACAGTGCTCGGCCTGAAGTACTGACACAGCGTGTCGTAGAGCGCGATACGCTCCGAGCGCTCGGCCCACGCCTCGGTCTCCGAGCTCTGTTGTGAGATGTCGTCGTCGGTGCCGATGTCCCATGTTTCTGGAGTAGGCTCTGATATTTCTTCGAAGGGTTGTGTCGGTTCAGGGAGGTTGTCGTCCGCGCCTAAAACCTACATAACATATTTATTTAATTAACGCCAAAATAATATATAAGACACAAAAGTGATGTTTAATAAATACTTTCATCTAAAATTATTTTCAACATGATCGGATATAACATTTTTGAGTTATTGTTGATAAACTGCGCTCCTCAACAAAAGGACGTAAGTGCAATGAAGATACGCTTTTTCGTTGGTACATTTTGTCAGATCGTATTTTTTTATATGTTTGGCATTTAATTGTGATAACGTCTTCTAAATCGATGACCGGCTGCATTGTCTATTCCGCCGGGTGATAGGCTGAAGTAATGTGGGCGTTGACTGTGTTCTGCATGGAACATTAATCAGGAAATTGCAACATTATGGTATTCAAAACACAGCTCTGAATCTTCTTACGTCCTATCTGAGTAACAGGATTCAGAAAGTTGATGTTAATGGTAAACGCTCCCCGGGGTCTGTGGTCAAAATGGGAGTCCCACAGGGTTCTATTCTCGGGCCGTTATTGTTTTTAATTTACATAAACGACTTACCATATTTAGTAAAAAATAATCATGAGATAGTCCTGTTTGCAGATGATACATCACTCTTATTTAAATTAAAACGCCAGCAAAAAGACTTTGAAGATGTAAATATGGCTATCTCAAAAGTGGTTAACTGGTTTGATGTTAACAATTTACTCTTAAACGAGGGCAAGACTAAATGTATTCGATTTATATAACACCTAGCGTGAAACCAGTAAAAACCACTATAAAAATAAAAGAAGATGAGTTGAACCCTGTAGAGACCACAAAGTTTTTAGGAATTACTCTAGATTCTAAGCTTCAGTGGGGCCCACATATAAGTGAATTGTCTAATAGACTCAGTTCTGCAGCGTACGCAGTTAGAAAAATTCGTCAGCTAACAGACGTTGAAACAGCGCGATTAGTTTATTTTAGTTACTTTCATAGTTTAATGTCGTACTGTATTCTACTGTGGGGGAATGCTGCCGACATTCAAACCATTTTTGTTCTGCAGAAGAGGGCTATTCTATTCACTTAGAGAAAAATTTAAGGAAATCAATATCATGACTGTTGCATGTCAGTATATCTATGAAAACCTTATATATATTCACAAAAATATTGATAGTTTCTGTAAGAAATGTGATATACATAATATTAACACGCAGAACAAACATAAACTTGTTGTATCAGCGTCAAGGTTACAAAAAGTAAACAAATCATTTCGGGGTCAATGTATACGTTTCTACAATAAAATCCCTAGCGATGTTCAAAAATTAAGTCGTAATAAATTTAAGTGTACCATTAAGAAAAAAATTGTGTATGAAAAGTTACTACTCAATAATTGATTATATATGGAAGACAAAAACGCTTGGGATTGAACTGCTTTCTCTCACAGGCTATTAAAATGTACTTTAAGATTATATGTATATATACATATTTACTTTGTAAGAAGTGAAGTATTGTGTTTGCTGAATACGTTTATATATACTCATTTTAGAGTTACTAATAGTATTATTATTTAGTTATCCTTATTTTATAAACGATTACACTCATCAAACACACTGGTTCATTCAGTAAAAAATATTTTTGTAAAGAAAAACTTGATCATTTTAAAAGAGTGGCACATGAGTTTCTTGGCAGCTTCTTCTCATGAGCTTTACACTTGGAACTGCCACCTAACCTTAAATTTGTTTTTTTTTCAAACATTCATAGTTTTATAAAATTTTTAGTATGTTTAAATTTGACGTTTTCAAATAATCATTAACCTGATTTTACGAAATAAAGATTTTGACTTTGACTTTGAGCGCTTGCGCCCGGGTCCACTGAATCTGTCACAGGCATCAGCAACTTTACAGACAACCCTTTTTTTAAGGTTTACATAGGTTTCAGGGGATTTGATCCAAGAGGAGGTTGGAAGTTCCTCTTCAACATCCCAGGTACGCTCATGTGCCTAAAAACAATAATGTTTATAATGTACATACCTGCGCGAGAGCATGTGCCAGGTCGGCGGGCGCGGGCTGCGCGTGGCGGCGGCGTGCGAGCGCGCGCGCGCGGCGCGGGGACAGCGCGCACGGCGCCGCGGCGCGCGGGCCCGCGCCCGCGAACAGTACCGTCGCCAGCTTTTGGAAACGAGACACCTGCGAAATTGCATTTTCATAGATGTTATAATCTAATAACAATCAGCGGTAGCCTTATATTTAAGGCGTCGATCTCGGAATTGAGAGGTCGCGGAAACTACCGACGTGAACCGAAAATCCTTTTTTTTTTTTGGGCGGGAAAAAATCCGTGGAAAAAAAAGTGTGGGGTTGGGACCCACTAAAAAACCCGCGCTCGCCACCTTCGCGAACGGGCCGACGTGAACCCTCTCCTAACACAGGTCATTGAGCTTAGCCGGAAGGGTTGACAGGATTGCTAGTAATTTTTTATAAAAAAGAAATAGATATATTCAGTGTTTTAATAATAATTATGAACTACATAAGTACAGTCGACTACATAAGTCGCCGAATAAAAGTAATATTTCTGCTAAATAAATGGGGTAAACCGTGCTATTTGACTTTTAAAAAATCTACGATAACTATTTTACTTCAATTAGAATTTTCGTTTAACCTTTTTATTTTTAGCTAAAATTATAGTAATTTTTATAGGCATTTCTTACCAATTACTTCATTAATACAATAATAGTTAAATAGTTCTCAAACTCAAACGAGGGCATGACTCGTGTGCAAGAAGGATAGAAGAATTTGATGGCCGAGTATATGCCCAACAGTGCGTAAACCAATTCTGATGAAAAAAGAAGTAGTTACCTGTGCAGGATCGGAGTGGTCCAAAGCTTCATACAGATCATTTCTTAGATAGTGTAGTGCAGTCGCAGCGGCGGCGGGTGTCGGGTCGGCGTGCGCGCGCGCGGCGTACGCGCGGTAGCACGCCTCGCGCAAGGACGCGCGCGCGACACGCGCCGCGCCCGCAGCGCTCCCGCGCGATAAACGCAGCGCCCACAGGTCGTCGAGGCGGACGCGCGGGGACGACTGGTTGCCGGGGTTGCCGCCGAATAGGTAGTGGATCTGTAATTTAGAGGTTGAATGTTATAAAACGTGTTTTGTGTATACGGTACAAACGTGGACGTAAAAAAGAAAAAGAATGAAGGGAGTTGTGAATATGGCGGCAAACTGTGCTGTCATCAATTTTACAGCCCTGAGTTTAAGATGTAAAAATAAATTAAATACGTGTAAATTCCCTAAATATTTGATACTAGAAATAGCGTACTTTTTTTAACTCCGCTAAAAATGGCTGGAAATTCGGCTAGATTGCTAGGAACTTAAATATATAAAAGAAGATCATATACACAGAAAAACAATTAATCTAAACACAGTAGCCAGTAATTAAAGAACTATCACGGCTTCGTTACAGAGAGCATTTTAACAAATTATGATGGCTCAGGCCGGATATTATAGTATTTATAAAGTAATTGGCAAGAAATGCCTATAAAAATTACAATAGATAGAAATTTGTCTGGGGCTCAATAATATATTTGTCACTGTTCAACTTTTAAATGCCAAAAATAATATGATTTGTAATTTATACTCATAATTAAATGACTTTTAAAAATTGGCCTATAATAAGGATTGGCAAAATATATGTATACCTTAGTAACAGGATCATAGACGAGTTGATGCGCGAACCTCGGCCGCGGCTCGGTGGGCGCCACTCGGTCGTTCCGGTACACGCACGTCCATGTCAGCCGACGCAAAGAGAATACCCACAATGTGTTGTATACTGGCTTGTCTTTCTCTTTACTCATACCCTATAGAGAGAAACGAAACGCACGATATGTTAGTTGACATTTCATATAAACCGTGGGGTGGTGGGGAGGGCTCTGTATAGTCTACATGGTAGATAGATACTGACCGAAAGCACAAATATCTCGTCAGTGTCAGGGTCGATGGTGGCCCGCTGCGTGAAGCCGGCGGCTGGGGGTGGTGGGGAGGGCACTGTATAGTCTACATGGTAGATAGATACTGACCGAAAGCACAAATATCTCGTCAGTGTCAGGGTCGATGGTGGCCCGCTGCGTGAAGCCGGCGGCTGGGGGTGGTGGGGAGGGCACTGTATAGTCTACATGGTAGATAGATACTGACCGAAAGCACAAATATCTCGTCAGTGTCAGGGTCGATGGTGGCCCGCTGCGTGAAGCCGGCGGCTGGGGGTGGTGGGGAGGGCACTGTATAGTCTACATGGTAGATAGATACTGACCGAAAGCACAAATATCTCGTCAGTGTCAGGGTCGATGGTGGCCCGCTGCGTGAAGCCGGCGGCTGGGGGTGGTGGGGAGGGCACTGTATAGTCTACATGGTAGATAGATACTGACCGAAAGCACAAATATCTCGTCAGTGTCAGGGTCGATGGTGGCCCGCTGCGTGAAGCCGGCGGCTGGGGGTGGTGGGGAGGGCACTGTATAGTCTACATGGTAGATAGATACTGACCGAAAGCACAAATATCTCGTCAGTGTCAGGGTCGATGGTGGCCCGCTGCGTGAAGCCGGCGGCTGGGGGTGGTGGGGAGGGCACTGTATAGTCTACATGGTAGATAGATACTGACCGAAAGCACAAATATCTCGTCAGTGTCAGGGTCGATGGTGGCCCGCTGCGTGAAGCCGGCGGCTGGGGGTGGTGGGGAGGGCACTGTATAGTCTACATGGTAGATAGATACTGACCGAAAGCACAAATATCTCGTCAGTGTCAGGGTCGATGGTGGCCCGCTGCGTGAAGCCGGCGGCTGGGGGTGGTGGGGAGGGCACTGTATAGTCTACATGGTAGATAGATACTGACCGAAAGCACAAATATCTCGTCAGTGTCAGGGTCGATGGTGGCCCGCTGCGTGAAGCCGGCGGCGAGGGGTGGTGGGGAGGGCTCTGTATAGTCTACATGGTAGATAGATACTGACCGAGAGCACAAATATCTCGTCGGTGTCAGGGTCGATGGTGGCCCGCTGCGTGAAGCCGGCGGCGGGGGGTGGTGGGGAGGGCTCTGTATAGTCTACATGGTAGATACGAGGGGAGGTCCAAAAGTTCGTGGAATGGAGGGGATGGAGTGGGGATAGGGATGCTTGCTTAGTGTCATACTAATTGTGGACTCATCATTAGTATATAAGCTGAGTTTCAGCCTAATTGCGTCATTCGTTTACGAATACTCGCCTGATAAACAAGTCAATCCGGAAGAACATTAAAACTATGGAGAAAATTGAACACCGTGCTGTAATAAAATTCCTTACCAAGCAAGGAAAGACCGCTCAAACCATTTTGAATGAAATGGGAACCGTTTATGGGGACCAGTGCCCTAGTAAATCAATGATTTACAAGTGGCATGGTCTTTTTAAACATGGTCGGGAGTCGATTGAAGACGACCCTCGCTCAGGAAGGCCAGTTGAGGCCACCACATCAAACATCATCGAAAAAGTGGAGAAAATTGTACTGGAAGATACCCGTTTAAAGAAAAAACAGATATCTGCATTAGTTGGAGTATCAGATACCACCATTTTGCGAATCCTACATGACCATCTGGGTATGACAAAAGTCAGTGCAAGATGGGTACCGAGAATGCTCACACCGATTCAGAAGCAGCAACGCGTCGATGCTTCAAAACAATTTTTGGAGTTGTGTGGAGACGAGCCTGCACAGATTTTGGAGCGAATTGTTACCGGAGATGAAACATGGGTTCATCACTTTGAGCCTGAGTCCAAACAAGAGTCCATGCAATGGCACAAAAAGGGGACACCACCGCCAAAGAAGTTCAAAGTGTCGGAGTCGGCTGGAAAGTTGATGGCTACTGTTTTTTGGGATTGTGAAGGGATTCTACTAATTGATTATAAAGAAAAGGGAAGGACCATAACAGGAGAATACTACGCAACGATTCTAGAAAAATTAAAGGAGTCCATCAAGGAAAAACGTCGAGAAAAACTGACCAAAGGTGTTTTGCTTTTGCAAGACAACGCACCGGTTCACAAGAGCAGAGTTGCAATGGCTGCTCTGCACACACATGGCTTCGAATCGCTAGTCCACCCACCCTACAGTCCAGATCTGGCCCCAAGTGATTTTTATTTGTTCCCTAATTTAAAAAAAGACCTAAGGGGAAGGAAATTTTCCGACGACAATGAAGTAAAGGAGGCAATTTTGGCTCATTTTGCGGCAAAAGATAAAAAATATTTTTACGACGGTTTAGAAAAATTAATTCATAGATCTAATAAATGTATTCAACTTCAGGGTGATTATATTGAAAAGGAAAAATAGTTTTGTTGTTTCATTTTATTTCAAACCCTTCCATTCCACGAACTTTTGGACCTCCCCTCGTAGATACTGACCGAGAGCACAAATATCTCGTCGGTGTCAGGGTCGATGGTGGCCCGCTGCGTGAAGCCGGCGGCGGGGGGTGGTGGGGAGGGCTCGGCGCGGCACATTGCGCCGCACGTGCCAGCGCCCACGTCCCACCACCACAAGTCTACTAGGTGCTCCTTATTGCGCTGACCAGCGAAAATGTAAAGGCGACGTTGTACCTGTAACAAAACAGGTAACATGCTATATAACAATGCAAATCAAAGTTAGAAAATTGGAAGCGATACTACCGGTTTGTGTAAATTTCGAATTGGAATTATTGTACGGCCGCAGCGCAGAGAAACCGCAACATTGGTGGTGACGTGGGCCGCAGCGCGTCAACATGTGTCACCAGCGTTGTATGATATCCTGTCACGCTCAAGATATGAAAACAACATAATGAGACAGTCAGCTGCGGCATGTGCTGTCTACAATCCATCTTGGAATAGAGCCACGACCGCAGGCAACAATGCGGTCTACTACAGCTCTCCAAAACTTGTACCTTTAAGTTCGGCCCCTTTAGATTTACTGCCTGTGGCAATAAGTCCGCCACTGTAACAAATGCTGTGTGGAAAAAGTTTAAATTTTAAATTATACTATTATGTCAAGAATGTGCCGGAAAACAATGAACAATACACTAAATGTTAGTTATTCATCCAAATTTATTTTAACGCCTTCAAAGTATGCTCCTTCAGAAACAATACACTTACGCCAACGAATAATCCAATCGTCAAAATATTTTTTAAACGCTTTTTCCGGAATTGAGATCAGTTCTCGCCGCGACTTCTTCTTTATGTCTTCTACCGGATTAAAACGGGTGAACGTATTTCCTCTCTTAAATGCTGTATAACAGTGAAATAATATTCTTTATTTACCGTTTGACCTTCCGGCAAAAAATCCGAGTGCACAAGAGTCAAAGAAAACAGTCAAAATGACTTTAACTTTTAATCAACTTTCGTGGCGTGGTTTTTTCGGTTTCGGTTTAGTTGGAAGGCGCCACTACGAAGTTTGTTGTCTAGTTTGCACATCAAACTCGTAAACCTATGCCTCGTCACTAGTAATAATGCATTTCATGATTTTTTAAATATAGATTCTTGGGGTAATTGCCATAATCACCACGCTTGGCGAACGGGTTGGCGATCTACTCGTCCTCCGATGTGAATTCATGAATTTTGGGTCGGAATTGACTTGTTCTAGCATGTCCTCAGCGACTCATGCGATTAAGTTTTTGGAGAAAATTTAGGTCTTTTGGAACTAGTCGAGCGGCAACATACCCAATTGATTAGTTAAAATGGTACAGGTCAACTCGTGAGTCACAGAAAGTTCAGCGGCCATCTCTCTCAAATTTGATTAAGGATTTTTAGTCACTATTTCCTTCACTTTAGCGATGTTAATTTATCTCTAAATCTTCCATCACATCTCGACAGCTTTAGAACGCTTTGTATCAATACACACTAGATATATAATCTAAGTAAAAACAGCACTGTTTTTAATCTAAATAACAGATGCAACTCAAACTCAATGCCAAAATTGAAAACTGTAGTGCTAATCTAATAACAAAAATATTTCGTTTTAATTTAAATGAATTTCGAACCATAAACTAACCATTTCCGATACTTTTTTGACTGAATATATGATAGATACGTTATTGGTGCGTCAGGCAATGCTCGTTGTCTATCTGAGTCTAACGCATAATTAGACAATTCCACCCCTAGATCTGGACTGACTAGATATTTTCTAGCTATTTGAGTAAACTCGCAAAAGTACTGATTGTTTTTTCGGTTAAAAAGTCTTGTAATTTTTTTAAACACCTTGTATATCACTCAAGAAATTTTCGAAAATAATGATACTAACGATCATGTTTCTTAATTATTTGATGACAGTATTATTGTAACGCCTACTTTGAGTGAGACATTCAAAAACACATCACATCCAGCAAACTACAGACGTACCCATGAAAGGGGGCCTGTGTCTCAGCAATAGTAACATAAAATATTAAGATTTTCAAATATAAGGTAAATCATACCGGGTGAAACAGCATGGAGTGTGAAACCCTTGGCTGTGGCGCGTTCAGCTCATGTCGATCCGGTAGTAACAACTGCCACGTGTTCGTCGCTATGTAATACGCGTACAGTCCTGAGTACTGCGGGCTTACTACTTCTTCACTGAAATACAATAGAAAAATTACAAGCTTTACCGAAGAATAGCTTTCGCCTGCGGCTCCACCCGCATAGTTGTCGGTTATGGCGTCGGTATCGGAAAAACTTACCCTATGTCCTTCACCGGGACTCAAACTATCTCCATAACAAATTTCACATAAATCGGTTTAGCGGTTTAAGCATGAAAACATAACATACGACAGAGTGTCCGACTGCTACATAAGGGGTCGTGGGTTCGGTTCCCACACGGGGCACCACTTTGTGTGATTCACAGATTGTTGTTCCGAGTCTAGGTGTACTTTGTGTCCGTGACTCAGCGACACAGGGCTTGTAACTTTATGCAGGAGTCGTATTTAAAAAAAAAAATACTAATATAAGGTTGGGAATTATATGTCACGCAATTTTTTTTACATATTGTTTGATTGTAACTATATATATAATTTGTAAAAAGTTAATCCTGCAAAAAATTCAGGGCGTTTGGTTATGAAGACTATGACCAATGATTAATTTTGAGTCTGATTTTGTACTCTGCCATAATAGTCCCCTTAAGATAATGGATTGCACATATTATACTGTAAACGTACGCCAAAGAGCTATAAAAAAATATATATCAAAATAATCTTGACAGTTAATAACCTTTACGAGTTGTTGTTGCAATATGAATATAAAGTGATGGAAATCTTTGTGTATAGTAAACAAATGATAATAGGGTAGATGACTGTCAAGTCAAATCAGTATCTTTTTAAGAAACGTCAAAACGATGCGCCTCGTACTAATTCATCTATACTAATATTATAAAGCGGAAGAGTTTGTTTGTTTGCTTTGTTTGTTTAAACGCGCTAATCTCAGGAACTACTGGTTCGACTTGAAAAAATCTTTTTTTGTTGGATAGCCCATTTATCGAGGAAGACTATAGGCTATATAACATCGCGTTACGACTAATAGGAGCGGAGTAGCGACGAGAAATGTTGCAAAAACGGGTAAAATTTATGCATACGAAGTTGCGCGGGACAGCTAGTATGAAATACAAAACAATGACCTCATTCTTTTGTATGGTCAAATCATGTAGTTTCAATGTTTGTTTTGATGTTTATAAATTCATGACAACGTACAATTGTAGAGAAACCTTGTTTTATGAATACTTTTGCATACGCTATTTCTTGTAAAGTGCTAAATAATTTATTGTTATTGTAGTCATCTACCCATTTGAAAAAAAAAAACAGAAATATCAGCTTTTTGGATTGGGCAGTGGGATACATTCCCACCGCGCCACAGAGGCATATAGTAGTGTACTCACGTATTGGCCGGCAGCACCCTCCCGCCGAACACGTAGATGGTCTGCGTGTCGGGGTCGATGCACATCTGGTGGTCGAACACGAGGCGCGGGCCGCCGGCCGCCGCCGTGTCGCCGCACACCTGCGACCACTCGCCCGACACTACGTCGTACATGTATAGGTCGCTCTGTGGACCGACACATTGAAAAATAGCATCTACAAAATCATCTGATAATACATAACGCTAAAGGTTTACTATAGTTATAAAATAATCTATATAAAATAATAGTATCTGTTTGTAGTATCAAAATAACAGGTTTTTTTTTACTAATAGCATATGGAAGTACATACAATATGGTACTTAGAACAAAAACACAATCTGTTTGTTACGGATAATCTTCGAAACGGCTGGACGGATTTTAACGGGACTTTCACTGTCAGACAGCTGATGATGTACGGAGTAGCTTAGGCTACTTTTTATCATCACGCTAACGACTGCAGGAAGTGAGCAGCACTGCGACTTCACGTATAATATTATTTATAATAATATACTTACATTCATATTACTGGCGATCCGTTGAGCATTGTCGAGATATCTGCAATCAATTTCAAAAATAGTTTATTTATTAGAATTTGATTAGGGTTAAGTACTCAGGGAGAATCATGATAAATTGAATTAGAATTTTAAGTTAATAAATAACAAAAACTTTATAATGACTTCCAGAATGTATCACAATCATCTTCTGTATATATAAAAGCAACTGTTACTGACTGACTGATCTATTAAAACACAAGGCAAACAGCTGAACGGATTGCGTTGCAAACACGCAGATAATTATTATCCGCTTAGAAAGGATTTTCCAAAATTAACGCCTTAAAATTTTCCAAAAATTAAACCCCGGATGAAACGGAGGTCAAAATTGAACGCGAACGAAGCCGCAGTTAAAAGCTAGTAAGTTTATTATTACCTGCCGAGTGTATAAAGTCGCCTATGCACGGGGTCGAACACGCACTTGTGGCAGGCGCGCGGCGAGGGCCCGCCCACCAGCCCGCTGTGCCGGCACAGCATCGACCACCGCTCCGTGCGGGTGCAGAACGACCACAGATCGTCTAGATCTTCCGTCCCGTTCCAACCGCCGAACAGGTATAGCGTCCCTGTTGAGATACCATGACTTTAGTCATTTGGCACATTATAATACTATATTCATCACGGAGTAAAATACACGTAGACCACCATTGTGCTTGGCTTCTAGAATTTCTCCTTTAAATATAAAAAACATTAGTCCCTCATTTGATAGTTGACAAGCGAACGTCCACTAAGGTGCCTTTGGCGGGAAGACAGCTCATTTGAGTGACGTGATATTTCCCACAAAAAAAGTCCATGGGCGAGACGGTTTCCATGCCAAATGTTTATTATTGACCATGTATTCTCATTTTCTACTCCAAATTATAATGTTACCCACTGTACCGCCGATGCCGTTTCTAGCGGAATTTTACCCCAATTATATAGTGAGACTGCGAGACAATAGTCGTACTTACTGGCCTTTAGGACTTTAGCGCCATCAGGGTTAAAAATGGGGGAAAATGACCATGAAAAGGAAAAAATCTACGAAGTTCACAACCTACATAAGATCTACACTGAGTTCTAAAGGATTTTAAAACCGCTAATCTCTGGTTAATGTGTTATGTGTGTGCACTGGCGGATGCAGGAGATGGACGAGGGGCTAAGCGGCTCATGCATGCCCTGTGTGTTTCTTTTTCCTGATTGAGCTACAATGAGTTTTAGTCTACCTGTAGTGGAGTCTACAACGAGCTGGTGTCCCCCGCGCGGCCCCGGCATGCCGCAGGCGCCCGCGCTCGCGTCGTCGGGCTCGGCGCCCGCCGCGGTCGGCTCCTGTGACCTCACACGCTTTAAACTCATACCGTTAGTACACATACTATGGCAAGAGTATGGGCCCTAGAACATTTTATGGTAGATTGTTAAAATATGTCATTTCATTATTTTATTTACGTCATTTTAATTAAAGATCAATTCAATTCAATAATCAGTGCAAATGAAATTTGATGAAACTGTTGTTAATTTTTAGTTATTTTACTTCATGCGAAATTTTATAATCTACGATCGAAAATATACCAATCGAAAATTACTTAAGAAAAAATAACAAAGTAGGTATAGCAATGATTAATTGATTAACAATGTCTAGGCATCCAAAGTTTAAACTTGCCTAAATGTATATAAAAAAGCAGAAATAATTCTATTAATATTTCATGTATTAAATTCACAAAGTTTTCACTAAAAACTAATACCAACTAATATCTAACATCTGTGCAGTACCTATCTGACTATCACAATTGAATATGATCGATATTTAACACCTTAATATATACTCACCGAGGTATCAGGCCAGGGATCTCTATCAGCACACAACACGTCGTGCTGGCGCGCCGGGGGCGGCGGCGGGGAGTCACCGCTCCACAGCCGGTCTTCTACTTGAGAGGAACACGCCGACATCTGTCGCCAGGACGGCGTGTACGGCTGCCATGACATATACCAGTCTAGTTCCCCCTCTGGGTGAGGAAGAAATAAGAACATCGTAAGTGGTCGTCGTTGTTTGAGCCGAAAGACGTCCACCGATGAACATAGGCCTTCCCAGAAGATCGCCACAACGATCAGTCTTGCGCCACACGCATCCAGAAATTTCCCGCGATATCCCCAAGATCGTCGGTCCATCTCGAGGGAGGTCAATGCCTTGTAAGTGGTATTAATTTATATCTGCATCTGTCAAGAGTCTGATGACTGCTTGATATGCTACAGTGAAGACCATGATTAAGTAAACGGAAGGTTGGACTTGACGGCCTGAAGACTATCGCCGAGTTGGTTTTAATGCTGAATGCGAACGACGGAAGACTAGGTGCCGTGGAGTATACTGGGAGAGGCCTATATCCAGTAGTGGACCAATAGAAGCTGATTGAGATTGATTTATGTCCTGCATTGTAAGCTAGCACCATTTCAATCAAACTGCCATAAAGATCTTTATAGTGCACTTACCAGCAACAGCCTCATCAAAAATTTCTTCTGCCAGCTTATAATCCCCGTTTTCAACTAAAGCATTCCACAATCTCGCCTGCAAAGGTCCTTCTAGTCTGACGCCAGTCTCTCGTGATAATGCTTCGAATGCGTCCTTATAGCGACGCCTGCGCAAGTGTTTTAGAAGCATTCGTACTGCTTCTTCTTCTTTACGCTGCGAAAAAAAGATTAAGAAGATGCATAGGGTTTCCAGTTTATAATCTCAATGGGCATGTCAGATTTAATTCTAATGCATGCACACACTTATTGTAGTCTGTAGTAATAGTATTATTCCCTGCACAGTTGGCTAGTGTCTGTGAAGAGTACTAATATGGTCGAAATGGATTATATCCTAATTTAATAGTAATCCTACTATTATTAGAAATACGAAAGTATACTAATAACACAAAACTTTGGGACATATTTTGGTCAAATATTATAATAATGCACTTTACTAAAAAAACATCGCGGGTTAGACCCGGGGGTGAGGGGTGGGGGCTACTAAATAATATATTGATCTTTTGCTTTATCTCCTAAACACAAGTTTTTTTACTATTTGGAAACATTTCAATTCAGTTATATGCAAAACAAGTCTGTCAACATTTAAAAGACCATTAATATAAATAGACATCACAAGTGACATTGAAACTCATTGTGAAGTCTGCAGCTGTTATCTGTCTGACCTAAATTCTTTATTTAGCAAGACCTTATGTGCGCAGTAATCTTAATTATCTAACTTTCGTTTTATTTTCTCTCACTGGGTAATCCTAATGTTCTTCATTTAAAAACTGTGTTCTCCTTTAGTACAAATAAGAGAGAAGGACAACATGTACTACACATACATGGGTATAGACACCAATTTTATTAAGAGAATAGATTTGGGGGTAAACCCAAGGAGCCTCTATATCTTCACTAAACTTCTTTTAATTACTGATCTTGGCTTAAGATGCCTTAAAATTGGTTGGTAGGTAGGTACTTAAAGAGACACAAAAAGAGTCTCAGTTTGTATGAAATTTCAATGTTGGTTATTTGAATAGTGTGTTAAAAGCTTGTAACAAGTATAAACAAACTCACTAAATTGATAGTCTCCATGGTATCACTTATGAACTCTTCCTGATTTTTGCCCTGCAGTTCCACATACCATATAGTGTAGTTGTATGCTGGGCCCCAGGACTGCAGAGGCACTATCTTGATGTACCTAACCGGTAGGTACAGTCCCTCTACTGTTTTGTGACGAAGTCTAAATGTTTCTGATGCACTGTCTTTTTTAAGACCACTGAAAAAAAAAAGTTTTTATAAACAAATAAGAAACACTAAAAAGGTATATTATAATAAATATATATATATGGTATTTTTTTATTGTATGACCAAATTAAACCTTCATATTAGAGTTTACTTAAGTTAGACTTTTCCCTTTAATTAATATTTAAAATACACCTTTTATGTCTGTGTCATGTACAAGCTTTATGAAAGTAGTGAATTATAAAGGATGTGTAACTAAATATTGTAGATAGAACATTTTACTGAAAGATTGGTGGTTTGATTGATTATATTTCAATAACCAAAAAAAACATTTAGGCAGTCACTGGGAAAATTGGAACAGTTACTATTACGAGTAAAAATTATCATTCTTCTATACTAATATTATAAAGAGGAAAGATTTGATTGTTTGTTTGTATTGAATAGGTTAATTAATTAATAGGTTTGTTAATTAGGTTACTGCACCTACACATTCCATTTCTACATCACCCTAAGGTAGACTGGCAGAGAATGCTTTTATCATTAAGTCCACCTTTGTACAACTTTGTGCATAAAGTTTTAAATAAATAAAATAAATAAATAAATAGGCTCCGAAAGTACTGGACGGATTTTAAAAATTCTTACACCATTAGAAAGCTACAATATCAGGGAGTGACATAGGCTACATTTTATTGTCAAAAAATTAGAGATCCCTTCGAAAATTACAATAATGTAACTCAAAGTATAAAACATATTGCTTATTAGGCGTGCGCTGCGAAGGCTATTGATTATACATCAAAACAATGTTTTACATATTTATAGTACTCATTATTTCCCACAAAAAATTCCGCGAGGGTATATGTATAACTATAATAGTTAAGTCACAATAACCACTTTTTGTTCAAATTTGGCCATCGAAATACGGGTAGAATCGAAAGATGATGATATTCGTATCAAGTTATTTACCCTTATTCAGTTAAGTGATTTGATAATTAAGGTTGATTATTTAAGCGTAAATTCCTTTTTAAATTATTCAAATTGGACCTTTTGTTTAGAAGTTACGACGGGTATAAAAATGATAAAAGTAAGAAAAACCGGGCAAGAGCATGTCCGTAGCCATTATTACAAATAAATGCACTTGTTTCTGTTACATGTATTGAGTGCCCCCCAAAAAAAAAAAAATTTATTGTTTAGCTATCAAACTAAGTAGACCGTTACTACAAGACATATTTTCACCAGACTTCATTAATATTCATTGAGTAAAATGCCTGTGACATACGGACGGACAGACAGACAGACTATAAGGTTTTCATTTTAGTCATTTTGGCTACGGGACCCTAAAAATACGATATGCTTAATTGCAGCAGCAGAACAGCGTATGTTCATGGTTAAGCCCTTATGAGCAGTTTTTCTGCAATAACTCAGTGTATCCGATCATGTCCAAAATAATGTTAGATAAAGTATTTATTATAATAATAATAATATTTTTTATTTACAAGTAACATGACTCAATGTGTTAGTAACAATATTTCTTATTCCTATGTTAATGTTCTTATTCTAAGCCCTTAAACCTAATAACAAATAATTATTATTTATATGTGAAGCACTGCCACTTGCACTACACCTAGGTGGATGTCTGGCAGCAGTGATTCACATACAAACAGTCGAGTCTGGTCGCAATGCACCTCAGAACACTGTTGGAGCTGGCCCGCACCCGGCGCACCAAGGAAGCGCATCTTTTTCTCATAGTCATGAAAAAGCAATCGACACGAGCTTCGGCAAACATCCCTGACGCGCTGCAGAATCGGGGCAACCCCATCAGCATCCTAAACGCGTTATTATATTGAACGCGAAGGACACCGTACGATTTTTGCGAATAATCTGCCCACAGACTGCACGTGTAGAAAGAAGTGCAGTATGCACGAAATAAGGTTCTTTTTACATTTAGTGAGCAGCGTGCAAATCTGCGAGCTATCATATTCGCTCTAACCGACAGTGCCCTCCGCTCTCTCTCAATGTCTTCATTGTCCTTCATGTCAGCGGCTAAGATATGTCCAAGGTACTTAAATTTATATACTCTAGTGAGGGTTGTTCCATTTAACCTAACTGGAGGTATGGTTTCAGGATACCTCCCTCCGCCGACACCAAAGACCATGATGTTACTTTTGCTGGCGTTGTACACTAAACCATGAAGCTTAGCATAGTCTTCACAGATAGCCACCAGCTTCCGAAGACCACAAACCGAGGCGCTCATTAATGCCATATCGTCGGCGTAACTGATGTTATAGAATTTTGACCGTGACCACGGCCGTTGCAATACGGTCGAAACGTCGGGAAACAAACAAAGGTATTTAGCCTTAAAATAAAATATTTACGCGATTAAGACCCGTAGCTTATAAAATTCTATAATGTGTACAAATCGCGAAAGTTTACGAACATATGTAACTGATGTTGTTAACACATACACCGTCAACATAACAACCAGCTCGCTCTCTACTGAGCGTCTCGATCAGTTCATTGGCATATAAATTAAAGAGTGTAGGTGATTATGCAACCTTTCAGATATTTTCATATTTTTGGTCACACGGTTCAAAAGATAAGGGAGGGGGGGTGACACAATTATGAAACTTTCGGAGCGATTATTTCCAAAAATCACACATTATATATTTCAAACAGTGTTTATCAAATATAATATATATATTAAAAGACGACTCCTGCAGCCAGTTCTGTGTTGCTTATCTTGGCAATGGCTCCAACGATTTTCATTAAACTTAGTATGCAGGGGCTTTCGTGAGCAATAAATCGATCAAGCTAGGTTTAATTTTTAAAAAACGTTAAAAACCAGATGAATCTCGGTCATCCAAGTACTTCTTATTAAACATGTGAAAATTTGGATGTTTTTTGCTCACTTTACACCTAAATTAAGATTTGAATAAAAATTGTTTTATGCCACCAATTGTACACTTAAGTTTTACAATGTAGGTATACCACTTTGGTATAATTAGTTTACAATAAAGAATATTGTAGGGAAATAAATTACACTAATATTATAAAGGTGAAAATTTGTGAGTATGTGAGTGTGTATGTTTGTTACTTCTTCATGTCTAAACGGCTGGAGCAATTTTAATAAAATTTGGTATGGAGTTAGCTGACACCCTGGATTAACACATAGGCTAATAAACCGCGGGGCACAATATATCTATAATTATTGCTTGGCAGATATAATGTATCCTAAAATAATCCAACAAACTCCTGTAGTCTGCAGGCTTATGCAACTTACAGGAAAAAATGTGTACCAATTAGGTAAACTATTTTCTAGCCATAATTTAAAATAACTACTTCATTAAATAATGCTACTTAATGACGTCATTATCTTATTTGTGGCTTTGTAAGTTTGTTTCAAGTACAAAATACCTACAGCAAAATCACACTCAATAAACAAACATCATTACAGAAATGTAATCTCTTTGTTAAGATGAAAGGTCTTATCTAAAACTAATAAAAAAAACTACTTCAAACTCTTAATATTTGAATGTACATTAGATAAATATGTTTTTATACTTATCAAAATTACTATCATTAAATCTTTAGAGCCACCATAATATACCAAAAATAGCATAAAGTAATCCTTTTGGTATGGAAGCAGAAATAATGAAATGAGAATATAGTAATTATAGTCTATGACAAAGATTTCTAAAAATGAAACCTAGCTAGCAAGCGATTTCAGATGCAATAAGTCAATCACTTATCGCCTCCGAAACCCCCTGCATACTAAATTTCATGAAAATCATTGGAGCCATTTCCGAGATTCAGATTATATATAATACATATATATACCAGAATTGCTTGTTTAAAGGTATTAGATAATAACCACTTGACGGTCGGCTAATAATAGAGCATGATGCTTGTACGTCTCCCTTCCCCGCAAACTCGATGTGTACGGAGCGGCGTTCACAACACCGTCAGAAAAACCTACATAACTACTTGAATATAATACCTATAGCAACATAAAAAATAACCAAATGTAGGTACAATTAAGAAGATTCTAATGATATATTTAAAAAACTTAATCGTGACAATCTTTTGCGCTTAACACGCGGAAAAAAAAATCCGCCATTTTTCCCGCGTCAGCATACAACAATATTTTAAAACTGAAATCAAACTTAATTTATGTTTTTAAACTCTAATGTGTGGATTTGTGATGTATACTTACTTAAGTTTATTTTGATGTATATTAATCTAAGAATAAAACTGTGAAACTTATAACATAACATCCAGTACACCAACAACACTTAGTTCACTCACACACGCAACGAGGCACACACTGATGAAATATTTAAAAAAAATATCATATTAACATTTTAGACTGCCACCTAACCTTTTTTAGTTAAACTATATAATAAGCTATTGTTCTCAAACGTGAAAATGTTCAAGTAATTCATAAGATTTAAACAAGATGCCGTACGCGTACGAGACTACTTGCTATTTGGCTGATATACAAGCCACTGATGCTCAAGTGGATAACTTTGTTTTACATATAATTCAGATATTTTTTTCTATAATTACTCATTAACTAATTACAAAATAAACAAGTTTTGTAAACATGTTGATTGACTATTATGTTGCAAGGCATAGGTGTACCCAGAGAGATCCTCCATCCTCCTAAAATCTTGAAGAAATGACCTCATGTGAAAGTCCAACTAATTTAGTAAGATTTCAATTGCATCCCTTTCCTTGTTATTGTCTATCTATAATATGCATGAATGAGTAATGAATAACTAAAAGTACAATTATTAAATCACTAAATATATTTGCATGCCAATTTATGGCAGAATATGTCCGAACTCTCCGAACGATCTTACTGTAACACGAACGTACCACCATATTTTAGCAAATAAAGAAATATTCTATTCTATTCTATCATCTCTGTCAACAACCCAGACTTTGCCTGGATTAATGTCCTCCAAAAAACTTAAAAAAATATCCTTGGAATGCCTGATGTTATAGGGTCCTTAGCAAAGGTAAGGGTATCCGCAATTTCTAACAGAAAAGGCAAACGAAGCCACAATAATAAAATTTAATACTTACGCAGACAACAACAGTGATAAGTTATTTTCGTCAGTACCACCTAATATTTGAAATTTCTTTAGGTCACTGACATGAGACTTTATGTACTTTCCAAATTTTACACTTTCCACTATTGATGGTGACTTTAGTTTTAACATGATGAATTGAGACGGCGTAGTACTGTCTGTAAACCATCTCGATAACTGATCTGAGGGGTTATTTACCATAATATTCCTGAAAATACATAAAACTCTCAAAAGTAGCTGAAATATTTTTATGTACTAATACTGGCTGCACTAACAATACACTTCAAAAAGAAATAAAATAACACTCATAGTCGCGCACAAAGAGAGCAGAATTAATGTAACCGGGATTTTTATACCGGATAACTTTTACATTTAACACTGGAAACACACTTACTCTGGTATGTAATTGGCAGAGTAACTCGAGTATTTATGAATTGTGTAACAAAGTTTAACTGTTTCATATTTATCATCCATTTTGATGTAATCTATTACCAAAATAGAGGCGAACTGATTTTTGTTATTATTTCAGAACTACGGCTGATTGAATTTGACAGCTTGTAAAAATGTTGCCATATGCAATAGAGCAGTTTACTTAAAATAAAATCGATTTCAAGTGTCGAAATCGATTGTTTGATTACGAAATTTATTATAATTTATATAAATTATGTTTATGAACATATTACTATTTTTTGTATAATATGTATTGTATTGTCCATATTAATTCAAGTACAGATAGTATCCTATTTTTCTTTTATTTCTATTTTAATAGATTGAAATTATTACCATACACATATTTTTTCATCATAAACATAAACTACACAATCTTGACCTTCACCTTTCCACGTTTCTTGTGAATTTTATTGAGATGATGATTCAAGTTTATTTTATAAACAATAGTGTTGCGTGATAAACAACAGACAACCTAAAGTGAATATTTTCCATAAAATTAATTCATTATGTTAAGTTACACATTTTGTTTGTTGTATCTAACAAATATTATTGTGAACAGTGAAACTGTTCAACTAAAACAAGTAGAAGATAAGTGTAATTTTATAGATAGTAAACTTCAACCAAATACTTTTAAACTTCTTAGTAAAACAATTGCTCCTCAGTTGGAAGGAAAATTGAAAGGTGATGCTGGTAAAATAGGAGTTATCGGTGGTTCAACAGAATACACGGGAGCACCCTATTTTGCAGCGATAACAGCTTTAAAGGCATGTACCTACAGTACCTATTTATGTATGAGCATACAAGATTGCAAAATACTCATACTTTTATAACGTATGAAGCAATGTGCCAGTATATGTGTGGTTTATTACCAATTTATAATACTTACTTTGATTTATATAGACTTTTATTTACAGGTTGGCGCCGATTTGGTATACGTAATAACCACTGAAAGTGCATCACCAGTAATTAAATCTTACAGTCCTGATCTTATAGTTTATCCTTTTCTTAACCAAAAATCTGCATCCAAAATAAGGTCTTTGTTACCAAAGATGCATGTTATTGTAATTGGACCAGGTCTGGGACGAGAAAACGAAACAATGAATCTGATATACGATATTATAGAAGATTGTAAGAGATTGGCGAAACCTATAATTATAGACGCTGATGGTCTTTATGCTATCTCAATGAATTCTTCTGTTTTAAAAAATTATCCCTGTCCAGGGGCTATATTGACACCAAATCAACGTGAAGCAAATAAATTGATGGAATCTGTTTCAAGCGATTCCAGTAATTGGTACAGTTATTGGGGAGATTGTGTTTCTGTATTGGTAAAAGGTGAAAAAGACTATTTTTATTCAAATGCATCTGCTTACATCTGGGCGGCAACAGGAGGAGGGTCAGGGCGTCGTGCTGCCGGTCAAGGAGATATATTATCTGGAGCTCTGGGTACATTTTACGGATGGGCTTTAAAAACCGAACTTTGTGTGAATGAAAATAACACTCAACTAGCTCAGAGTGTAGCATCATATACTGCGGCAAAATTAACAAGATCATGCAATTATAAAGCATTTTTAACACATGGTCGGAATATGATTGCTTCAGATATGATTAAAGAAATTCATCCAGCTTTTGATGTTGTTTTCTCTGGAGTATAATAAAGCAGTTTACCTATTCGTTGAGTTATTTTCATATAAACATCAAACCCAACTTCTAGCTTAACCATGTTATAAAGATGAAGATAGTGTGTTTGTTTATATGAGCTAACCTTTGAACGTACGGGACCAATTTCGATGAAATTTGCAATTATAGTATTCCTAGAATCATTCAAGTTTTAACGTACATTCGGCTGATACGGTGACAGCTTCACCTCTGTGTATATCGTGACTGTAACATTTTAAAATTTACTTATTTGTATCTTCATCAAATAACACCGTATACCGTTTATGTTTATCTTGTCTGGCTTGTGAGCTACTTATAAGAAACATAGAAACAAACATAAACATAGAAGCCACTGCGCAGGCACAGGGCAATAGCGCAATCTTCAAATCCCCTGCACGAAAAATGGACCGCAACGTAAACTTAGAAGTCAATGCGCGAGCTAAGAGATACAACGTAAACTTAGAAGTTATTGAGAAAACATAGACGAATGTATACAAACGGGTGACACAGAGGAAATTGCTCGAGTGGAGGTCGCCAAAACACATTACAGGGCGAGTGGCGTGCTCCTAAATCCACTGCTCGAATGGGTAGCACAAAAGGTACAAAAAGTACAAAAACGGTATGCGGTGTGTGTGTGTGTGTGTGTGTGTGTGTGTGTAGAAGTTTTTTCCAGGGTCAGCCATTTTGCTGATGGAAAAGGCTATGGCGCTGGTAATTCGTTTTAATCTATACTAATCTATACTAATATTATAAAGCGGAAGAGTTTGTTTGTTTGCTTTGTTTGTTTGTTTGTTTGTTTGTTTGTTTGTTTGTTTGTTTGTTTGTTTGTTTGTTTAAACGCGCTAATCTCAGGAACTACTGGTCCGATTTGAAAAATTCTTTTTTTGTTGGATAGCCCATTTATCGAGGAATATAACATCGCGCTACGACTAATAGGAGCGAAGTAGCGACGTGAAATGTTGCAAAAACATTGAAAATTTACGCATACGAAGTTACGCGGGACAGCTAGTATTCTTATATATAGAATTTGATTTGATTATCTTGTTATTTTTTTTACACAATTACGTAATCGATTGTTGTCTGAAAAATGGCAACTAAAAAATAAATGTCATTTAGACAAGGGGCCAAGATGTTCAAAAACTAGCATAAAACCTTTTAAATTTTTCAGATTTACAAATAATAGATAAATTATAAAGGTATGTAATCAAGTTTGACCTTATTTTGCAATAATGATTCAAAGTGATTTTTACTAAATTTAAATTGAAATATTTTTTATCATATCGAAACATATGCATGTCTTTATTCATGACATGACTTATTCAAACATTCAGAACGCAACTGTATTTGCTTTTACTTAGCAAAAATATTTTGTGCAGTTTATCCATTTTATCCAAGGCCGATAAGAAGCTATTCAATATCAATGTAATTATTTAATCGCTAATCATTGGTCAAGTACCATGGAAGACGAAATTGAGGAATGTATTAGAAAAAAAATACAGTGGTCGCAACTACCTGCCACTGTTAAAAAGGTAAACTTAGTAGGTGTTGTTGTGATATTTACGCTAATGATGTTTATCAGTGGTAATTACAATATGTAGCTAGTGTGACTCGCTTGATACGTTGACACTTGATACGTTCCTGGATATGTATGAAATGATGACAGTATGACACTAATGTTTATTCTTTCAGCTTTTGGGTGACTCGCCCAAAGAATATGAACGATATATATTCGAATTCAGTATTAAAAATCAATTAAGATACAGAGGAAGTCTTGGTAAGATTCTTAACCTAACATATTAATGTAGCAAACGGTGTATTGCTGAATAGTCAGTTAAAATGTATGGGTTGACCCACTTCTTATCAAGTTTTATGTGATCTGATATAACACCAAAATGTCCCTATATTATAGATTTTCCGGATGCACTTAAAAGTTTTGCAGATATGATATTTTCATATACAGTACGATCAACGTAACTTGACCGGATTGAATTTAGGTTTTTATCACTTTTGTGCATGTCATAGAGTTACGACCCTAAAATTACTTACGAAAACGATTAATTATGTTTATACCAACAACATTTTAATCCAACAATATTGCGATTTCTGTGGTAAAATGGAAGACTTTATACACATACTAGTGGAATGTGACCAGTATCATACCCTGAGAAATTGATTAATGGCAGGTGTACCTCTGGAGATTGGGGCACTTAATATTATATTATCCAGACCAACATCAGAGAGCTGTGAGTGTTTGTTGTGTTTCATGAAAATATGTTTGCATGAAAGAATATAGTATGAATGTCAGGTTAACTTGAGGGCTCCTATGGGGCTGGCATAGTCACCTAGAGTGACTGAAGCCCCGTTAAAACAAAAAGATAAAAAAAAAAAAAAAAAATCCAACAATATAAAAACACTATTTATAAGAGTTCATAAAAGTTTAAATTTAGAAAACTAAAGAAACTTTGAAAAATAATTTCTTTACGAAAATAATCACAAAAATACACGAGTTTGTAATACTAATTATGACAATGTAATGTGTAATCTCTGAAATACTTCCAAGAAATGCATCTGCGCAACCACTTTCGCCTACTTCAGTCCGGCCTAGTTACGTTGATCCAATTGTAACTATAAATTATACATATAGGTATTGTTTTCAATCAGGGTGTACTTTTGTATCTGCAACATAGGCTATACAGAGCAACATCATAATGAGGAAGTTGCATTATTTAAAGCAGCATGTAAATAATTCCAAAATTATTTACACGCTGCTTAAAAGGCGATTTTCTATATAACCTAGTTACGTAAAACATTGTAATTGGCACTAAAGCTTCTTTTTTAGACTTTCATAAGCTATCTGAGCTGTTGTATCCGCAAGAAAATATTCATATGAGGCCGCCCCTATTTTTCAATCAGTAAAAAATACCCAATTCTTACATAAACATTTTTAATACTAAACAATCAAGTTTATAATGACAATCAAAAGACTATTGGCCTAATAGCACTTGTGGTACCTGAAAACTGTCTATTTTCAGTGAGAACAATTCGCAAAGATGAGAAGAAGTACTATGAGACAGTTATACATAGCAGCATTCAAAGGCTCATGCTCTACCCATATCACCTAGCTGATATGATAGTCAAAGGTAAGCACCCATAATGGCAAAAAAGTCACTGACAATTTTATTTTTTAAATATTACTAGCAAAATGCATAAATATGTCTTATTGTATCACTGTTACTTTAAGATGAATAACAAATTCTCTTTTAATAATATCGTCCTATTATGGTGCAATTGCTAAACCATGCATATTCGGGGCCACTGTAGCTTATGGGCCCCTATCATTGATACAGTCGTAGCTACACCCCTGGCTTTCAGATACTGGAAGAAGGGGGGAATAGTAATTCTCTGTTTCTCAAAGTGGATTCTGCAGAACCCAGGGGAACCAGAACTCCATAGAATAGTTAAAAATTTAGTTTTTTTTAAATTTCGAAAAAAAATTCTGACAGAAAGAACAACAAGGACAACAAGAAAATATCTAGTGCAACCCCTCCTCCCCCTCATGAACTTGGGGTTCCATAAAATACAAGATATTTGGTGGGTGTTCCGTTATGTTAAAAGTTTGGGAACCCCGGGAGCAATACACACCAAGTCATTAATTTTACAGGTTTGAGGATAACTCCATTCATTTACTACGTAGAGGTGGTGGCTCTACTGATAGAACTGGAAAAGAGTTATGATACTATGCCCAATTTTACTGCTGCCGACTGTGAGTATTCTACTTTTTGTTGTATGGTTTATATGTAGCTTTTTGTATGAGTAGCATATGTGGCAGACTGGACATTGCCATTCATTTATTATGTAAGGCAGCTATCACACTGGCGCTTTTTGGCAACAGGTAAAATCACGCCTCAAAGGCGATTTAGGGGGAGGGAGATCGACCATGTCTTATGTTTTCCTACTAGGAGGTTGAAAGGCAGTCTTAATAGTTTTTTAATGTTTTACGTAAGGTCATTTCTCTGAGTATATCTGCAATCAATCTCTTTTCAATTATGATCAGATGTGTTGTATGTGAGTTTTTTTCTATGATTTAGGACTTCCTCAAGTGAGGAAGCTGCTGATCTCTGTAGTGCAATGTGTAAAAACTGTCTGTTGTTCATCTCCATAATATTGAGCCTTCACTGATTATACCCGTGGCATTCTTATTTATTTATTTTTTATTTATTCATTTGCATAAATGTGGTACATGGTACAGATCTTTAAAATACATATTATTGAATCAGCACACTTTCCAATAATGGCATGCAAATTACATCATTGGTATAGGTAAGAACTATAAAATTTATCAAAATTACGAAGAAGAATATAATTAATAAGTGAAATAATAATAAAAAAAAAAAAAAATCATGTCACTTATATTTAACATGTCTCCTTTCTAAGTTATAAAATTTACATGGGTATTTATTTAAATATTCTTCAACCGAGTAAAAATATTTGTTTACTAACCAGCTTAGTAACACACTGCAGAACTTTTTATATGGTAGATTTTTGATTAAATTGGGTAAAGCATTAAAGTTTAAGGGAGCCATATAATCACAGCTGCGCCTGAACAGTTCCAACCTGGAAATAGGGATTACAAAATCCAATTGCCTCGCTCAAATAATGATGAATTCGATTTGAGTAACTTAGCTACTTCATAAATATATATGCAAGGAACTGTCAAAAGTCCATGAGATTTAAATATAGCTCTACAACTTAAAAATGGCCCGTAAACATTTTTTTTACTCCATATTAGAAATGGCCCGTAGACATTTTTTTCACTTCATATTAAAATTGGCCCGTAGACATTTTTTCACTCCATATTAAAAATGGCCCGTAAACATTTTTTTGAACGATAAACACTCTTGTTAATCTCATATTTTATTACTGAACAAACATAGGAATTTTAGGGCAAATACGAACGAGTTTATTTTTTTACAAATTGTATCTATGTGATTTTTCCATAGTAAATATTTGTCTAGTGTTAAACCTAAAAATTTTGGTGCTTTCTAGTTGTCCAATATTTTCTTTATTATTATTAATTATAAATTGAGTATCTTTACTTTTACATGTTTTAAAGTGTACTAAATGAGTTTTAGAAAAGTTTAATTTTAATTTATTAATATTTATCCATGAATTAATGTCATCTAATGTTTGATTTATTACAGAATTAATATTTTCTCCATTTTTGCACTCTATTACAATTATTGTAGTGTTGCTTAATAATTTACGACTTTCTGAAATCAGTCCCATAATGATTTACGGAAACTAACAGTTTCTGTTTAACTTTTTAGATGCTTGGAGTAACATTGGCTTGTAAGTTGGATTGCCAAATCTTTAGGGTGGTTAGTTAGCCTCAGTTTGCACTTTTCTGCAGCTGATCGGATTTCCTCAGTGATGGTTTTCATAATTAATTTGATGATGAATTTCGTGGTATGTGATGTACCAGTGTGCACTACTGATTGTTTTGAGAATGGTATTCTGTAGTCTTTGGAGCATTGATATATTTGAGGTGCTAGCCACAGTTGAATGCCATGCATCCATATTGGCTTGAGGATAGATTTATAGATCAGCAGTGTTATCTATGGACATTCTGTTATTTCTACCTAAAAGCCAGTGGAAATTCTTAAAGCGAATATATTAAGTGCTTCTCTTTTCGTCTATATATGAGCTTTCTACGTTAAGCGGCGATCCAGGTGTATGACAGTGTCCTCGCAAGGCAGAGTAATGTCGCCAAGTTTCACCAGTGGGCAAATCACAAATATGTGCAAAGATAAGTTTATACTTTAAGTTTAGGGTAATTATTACCTTAAATTTAAAATTGTTTGGATGTACCTACTAACCAAACATTCATACAAAAGTGTTTCAGGAAAAATAAAAACAAACCGTTAGAATCTATAGGAAAAAGTGTTCACATTTTCCTTTAGATTCTAACGTAATAAATAATAAACGGGAGGGTAGGTGGTCGCCATTTTTTCCTACATAGGAGGGTAGGGGATCAAAAACTGGCCAAATTCGTCTTACGTAACAAATGAGTGGTTTAAAGCAACATATATCAGTGCGCAACGTACCTGCAGGTCAATTCACGTCTTTAAAGCAGTGCAGTTGCAGTTAAGTTTCGATTGTAACGGCCATTTTCGTATTCTTGTAACGGATCGATTTAAAAAACGCTTGCGCACGCACCGTACTACAGTTGGAGCAACGTAGGCCGGACTGAAGTAGGAGCCAAGCGGTTGCGCACATGAATTTTCTAGAAGTAAATGGTGACAGGAAGCGGGGGCGGGGGCGGTAACTAAACCAAGAGGATTAGAGATGCGATCACGCATTACATTGTCATAATTAGTATTACTAACTTTTGTTTTTTTGTGATTATTTTCGTAAATAAATTGTTTTTCAAAGTTTCTTTAGTATTTACTGTAACTGTTCTAAATTTAAACTTTGATGAACTCATTTAAATAATGTTTTTATATTGTTGAATTAAAATTTTGTTAGTATTTTTAATCGATTAAACATAATTAATCGTTTTCGTAAGTAATTTTAAGGTCGCATCTCTATGAAATGCGCCAAAGTGATATAAAACCGGTCAACTTACGTTGATCAATATTAAATACATAATGTCCGTTTTAATTGAAACTTAACTGCACCTGCACTTCTTTAAATACGTGAATTGACCCCCTGTAATAATTTAAAATAAAAATCGTACCTGTACATTGTATTGTATTGTTTTTTTAAATACTTTTAAGGTTTTTTTTTATTATTTTATTGAAATTAGCAGCTGCATTACTCTACCCTTTCCCTACGGAGCATAAAAATAAAATGAAACAATAATTAATAGTAAGCGTCTTTCACAGTTTAAACAACGTTAAAAACATCTGGCAATAAAATATTAATTTGTCAAATAGATCAATGCATTTGCATGTAATAATAAAAAATAAACCTTTTACAGTTATTAGAACAATGAATATTTTACCTGCACAGGTACAATGCGCACTGATGGACCCAACCTCTGCCACCAGCCAGGTAGCCCGTATGACGTCAGGGAGACTTAGAGAGATAGCATATCTAAAAACTGGACTACCTGATTCTCGATTGAAAATGTTTATTATATAATCTGGTGTCTTGAAATAAGTAATACACTTTACAACAGATAAACATTGCAAACATTGGCAAATTGAAAAGCGTGATTGCTAGTTTTGATTGAATAGTTTGTTTCTACAGTTTTATCTATTTGCGAATTATGTGGCATTCAGTGTACATGTTGAATCATGACTTATCTATCACGAATGTTGCTTTAGCTTCCTAAGTAACTATGGAATTAAACTACCAATTTTTAGTAGGTAACACCTGTTGATTTTTAAAATTAATACCAGGGTAGATATTAGAAGGAGTGTCCGAACAAAATTAGTATTACGCCCGCGAGAAACCAAAATTTCGGCTACGGATTCTGTTTTGGCCGAAACTGAACTGCCATATAAGGTCATGCTTTCTAAAAAAAGTGACGTTTTTTTATAAAAATCTCCTAAAAATCCTTTTATATATGTTATTTATTTTTATATTTCTGCTATGCAAGTCATGATATGACTGAGCGCTAAAGTGGCAAAGCTACACTTTGTCACTTGCAGTTCAATGCCCCGTACATGTTCGATCGCAGAGCGAAACCTGGTTTCACTGCAGCTTAGGCCAAATTGCAGCGTTTTTTTGGCCGAAGCAGAAACCGAACCTTCGGTTGTACACTACTTTGAAGGTTCACCAGTACTCAGTGAACGTGCATGAAGCCTCTCTCGTAATAGAGGCCTGCGTCCCGGCAGTGGGAATGTTAAGGATATTTGTCCTATTTAATAAATTATCAGAAATTCAGACGAATCTGTTAATTTTTGGTTTACTTCTCTATAACTTTTGATAACAATTTGTCTGATGGTTTTAAAAGTTTCTTCTTCATTCCATGCTCACAGGTCTCCGATTACTAGGTATTGGTCGCAATGAGTACTTGGAACTAGTCGCGAAGGCCCGTTCTTTGGGACGACGCGGACGTTCAAAAGCTATTCGCGCACTTTTACCTCGTGTCCCACTAAACATACCTATGCAGCCGTGGTGGAGAGTCGAGCTTGGATACGTATTGGAAGATGATGTTAAGGTAAATTAAACTCTTTTCTTGATAAGTTAGGGCTGGTTTTAGTTAGTCCCTATTTACCTGTTCGTTACTTACTGTGACAAATGTTGATTAGCAGATCTTCTATATTACAAGTTACCATAGTACTTCAGACTGTGTTTAGAATTCAGTGGATATTTTTTAGAATCGCATTTGGTAATCGACTTTCGTTGCTGATTGTGCGATAAAAAGCAAGTACTTGGACCACCGGTATTTTTTAAACGACGTTTTCTAAATATGAAACCTAGCTAGATCGATTTATCGCCCCCGAAATCCCCGGCTTACTAAATTTCATGAAAATCGCTGTAGCCGTTGCTGAGATTCAGATTATATATGTATATAAGTATACAAGAATTGCTTGTTGGCATTCTAAAAAAGCTTGTTTTTTTGTCTCCCTCCAGCCATTGAGTGAGAGTGAGAGAGCATTAATAGACTTGCTAATCGACCGTGGATCACAGACAGCTGGCACTCTTGACTATGGTGACGTCAAGACTTTGTACAGGTATGATGATGTTAACATGTAGCATACTTATATGCCGATAATAAGTAAGCGGCGGTAGCCTAATGGCTAAGGCATCGGTCTCGCAATCGTGAGGTCATGGGTTCGAATCCTGGCCATTATACTACCGACGTGAACCCACTCCTAACACAAGCCATAGAGCTTAGCTGGAGGGGCTAACAGGATTGCTAGTAACATTTAAAAAAAGGTCCCCACCCCACTCACGCGTTTATTGTATTGTATTTCTTTACTACTTTCTTTAAATCATATTTGCCTGATTTTCTCATTGGGGATCATTGTTATATTATAAGTAAATATTTATTAAAATTAATGCCAACAATAGAAATAATCAATCTATGCCAGGCATTTAAAGTCTATAGTAAATAAAGTTGGTACAATAACAAATATATAGAAATATAGGTTTGTCTTTGTCGCTCATCGCGGTCCCCCCCCCCCGGTCCATAAACTGGACGGTAAATCGGTAAAACGGTAAATTTCGATAAAATATTATTATAGTGCTTCTCATGAAATCGAGTAACACACACTTGTGATACTATCTTTTTCACAAATTCTACATTAAAAAGAGGTAGAATTAATTTACCATCCTCCGAAATATATAGAGCTCCAAAACAAACAAATAATTTGACTTTAAATTGGTATTCATAATGTGAACTCCATTGAGATGATGTTTATTAACTAAAGCTTATAGAGAAAACCTTGTGGCATCTTACAGGCGTGGTCTCATTTACCTGGACGTGCCGATAACAACAGCTGACAAAGTATCAGTGCCTCCACTAAAAGGGTTCGTAATGAACCGCATCGCTGGCGATTACTTCGAGACTCTACTGTACAAAGTGTTCGTCTCCATAGACGAACACACCAGTGTTGCTGATCTTGCTGCTGTGTTGCAAGTACGTTTTTTATAGACTAAAAGTAACGAAACGAGGGTTATTTACTGTAAGTAGTATTAGAGTAGTAGGATTTAAGCGGTGTTGAGCATAACGATCTCTTAAGCGGCTTAGGGAGCGTTTTCACTGACGCGGACTGGAGCGCAACTGACCTTGAATTGACCAATGACAGTGCTCGAGTAATCCTGCACAGTGCCGGCCCGAGGCCAGATTCTTATTTTATTTATTTACTAGCTGTCCCGCGCAATTTCGTATGCGTAATTTCTCCCCGTTTTTGAAACATTTCTCGTCGCTTTTCCGCTCCCATTAGTCGTAGGGCGATGTTATATAGCCTATAGCCTTCCTCGATAAATGGGCTATCCAACAAAAAAAGAATTTTTCAAATCGGACCAGTAGATCCTGAGATTAGCGCGTTTAAACAAACAAACAAACAAACAATCAAACAAACAAACTCTTTCGCTTTATAATATTAGTATAGATTTAAAAACTTTATGCATAGTTTTAGTACAAAGGCTGCATGCTAATAGCATTCTCTACCAGTAAACCTTAGGGTGATGTAGAGATAAAAATTGAAGTAGGTGCACTTGTTGGCAGCTTAACTGTATAACAAATGTTATGTAAAATCGAAATAATCTATCGATCGAATCGAAAAGACCTACATATATATTTACCTATAAACAAAAAATAAAAATATCGATTTTTACGCAATAAGAATTCACATCTTCACATTGAAAATTCCCGCGTGAATCACGTTAAATTAAATACACAGTGTGCGGTCACTATTACTGCAACTATACACTATGATATAGCTGTACAATTCTATCTATACAGCAACGGTATCACGCTTCATTCCGGCATGTCCTATATCATAACTTAAGTTCCTTTCTCTGTCTTTTATACTACACGTAATTACGCTCTGTTTCGTTCACTCATGTTTGTCATGTTCTTTCGTGGTTTTGATTCGCGAGGTTTAGGCCTATGCGATTACGCTGCGGCTTACTGAAGTACATTCTATACAATTTCGATTAGAAATCTTCATTAAGCTTCGTGAATGTTCGGGAAAATTTTAAACTTATTTTTTTATACCCACCTGATTTTTCATGATAATTTTTGAAACTAAACAAAATTAGTAAAGGTTTTAAAAATAAATTTTAATCATGACACCAATAGTTCTATCTAACGGCTTTTCTTATTAAATACTAGTGGACGCCTCGTGGTTTCACCCGCGTAGTTCCCGTTGCCGTGGGAATACAGGTGTAAAAAATAGCCCATGTCACCCGGGGTTAGTGTAGCTTCCCAACTTCCCTTTTTGAGTATATTCATCATACACATACACACACACACACACACACACACAAATCTGTCCTCTTTATGTTATTAGTATAGATAGATATTGTGCAAATTGACCTATTAATTATTAATGTCGATCGAATGAGTTATCAACAGCCTGCTCTCCAAACATAGTGTTTGGAGAGCAGGCTGTTGTATGTATTTTTGTTTCGCAGTTCGTAGAATGACAAGAGGATTATGCATGTAATGTTCTACTTTGCCTATAGATGGCGTTGCTTGAATTAAATTCCAGATATGGTTTCGCTACCGCGAGTTGTAATAATTGTGGTAACAGTGTGAACAATTAGAATGTAATAACTATCGCTCGTTTTGTGTTCCCTTTCTTTAGAATTAACTCTACGCCGCTGATAGTCGACTAAGAAAGTGTCTTGACTTAAAAACTCCCTGTGAAACAAAATAGCGTTAAGGTTAAGCCTAGTGTCTGTCAGAATTTTATAATTGCAATAATTGCAAGGGAAAATCAACCTTGTTGTTATATGACGTAAAACAGCAAATGAACTTTAACTCTATAGTCATAAACCACATTTTCGGTCACTGCACATAAAATATATAATTGTGTATAGGTCGAGTGCGAGCTAGTAAAGCAAGCGGTTTCGCTGTACTGTCGACTGGGCTTCGCGAAGAACTTGCAGCCGCCCCCCGTAGTACCGCAGCATGTGTCGTGGAGGGACGCTGTCACCACACACAATCATCAACCGTATGTATACTGAAATTTAGGTTTAATTTTGAAAAGTTAATTGGGTTTTACTTATTAGATGATATGCTTTTTGGTATTCGTAGTTTGTTATATATCTTATATTTGTAACATAACATTCCACACTTGTTTAAAGGTTTATTATAATCAGCATTGTAACATAAAATTGATTTTTCTTTGTTTTTAATTCAAAGTGTAATCGTAAGCTCTGGCTACAACATTGGGGCATAAATATAAGACATATAATATGCTTTACGGTACAATACGGAACTTTTATTTAACTTTTTTTATCTTGCTCATTTCTACTACAATCAAATAGGATACAACTATCAAAATGGAGTAGATAATTATGGATATATATCTAGTATTTTTCTTTAGAACTGTGACATTTTACGACGTTTTGCTGAAATGTTCACAGATACAGTCAGATAGCTCCCCTTACATTCGACCCCAGCATGGATGATGATACAATACAGATGGAACCTGTCATCATCAAGCAAACTCCATCCACTTCCAAACAGGTGAATAACTCGGGACCTTATTCGACTTTTATTATGAAACATAAAACATAAATAACACATTCTACTATGCGTTTCAAATGAGTTGATAACTGTCATGATGACATTTTGATTCGCATATCGACTGCAACTTCATTGTATGACGTAAGGTCAGCAATAAAATTATTCGTAAAAAGGTGTCATTAGTATTACACAGAAATACCTACCTACTCTAATGAACTATACTTAAGCACTGTATTTTACTATATTTTGTTATGTTTTAGTTAATAAAATATCACGTCTGACTGAAAGACTTACATTTTACCTATTCACTTATGTCTATTTGGTGTTTCTTTAATAAATAATTAAGAATACTATTATTATTATTATAAAGAAAAATATTAGATACATAGTTCAAAGCAAATAAATATTACGTCCGTTCCATTACCATACACATACGTACTTTACCCGACTTCGGAGTGTGGTCGCGATCGCGATTATCTTCTCATTTGAAACGCATAGTACTTCAGTTACGACATGAAGGTAAGCATATATGTAAAACTGATGATCAGAACCAAAATTTCGAAGACATGTTACATTTGCCCATCCGCATTGGAATCACGTGGTATATGGACCGTACCCTAAAGGAAACCTGCATGTCAGTAGTGTTAACATTACGCATACACGTTTCATCAAATTTATTTGATGATGATTTTGATGATTGTATTCGCAGTCTACGACTCTTCTAGCTCTACTGCAGCTTTTATTCTGATGATGACGTATAATGCAACATTTTCAGAGTCAAGAGGACACTGTAGAAATATCAAACAACAATAATGCCAGTGGTCAGCGAGTTGCCGTACTGTTTGACTCCACGTTAGCCGCTTATTTAATGATGGGGAATTTGTCGCCGGTAAGTTACGAACTTGAACGATTTTCCACAGGATGCAGAACAAAACCCCGTACATACGCCATTGACGTGACGGGGTAAGAATACAAAGTGACATCACCCCATCTCATCTTAAGGCGTAAGAGGCCACTAAGGGAAATACATTGCAAACATACAGTTCGAAGAAAGGGAAACTCGAAACAAAACCCGGTATGGTACCTCCCGTAAGACACGAGTCAGGTCCTGCCACCGATCTGGCGCCACACGTATTGACTAGTCATTCTTGTGGGTTCTGTCAGTTAGGTAGAGAGGGTGATGCAAGTTTTAGGCATGCTTGCGCCATCTAAATCGCATCCCAGGCGATACAACGTCCGTGGAGAGGTTAGTAACCTACGCGCGACGTTGTTTTGATCATCTGATCAAGATTGTATAGGCCAATGATGATGTACAGTAAATAGTTGAAGACCTTGCGTGCCAATATTGTGGCAATTTTTATTCAACCTCGCGGATTTCTACGCAGCAGAACAAAAGTTAGCGTAGACTAACATCCTCCACGCTAAGATGGACAGGTAGGAATCAGTTTTCGGGGGAGGGGGGGTTTGACTTTTTATAACTTCGGCAGGTGGGGTTTACTATTTTTTTAATTATTAGTAATGTGGGTTTGGTTTTTATTACTAGTAATCTTGTTAACTCGTCCAGCTAAGCTCAATGGCTTGTGTTGGGAGAGGGTTCACGTCGGTAGTATAATTTGTAAGATTCGAACCTGCGAAACCTTACACAGACCAAATGTATACTGTGCAGGTACCTTTTGGCAAAAAATGGGGCAGGGTTCAACCCTCTCCCCCCTAGTACGCCCTTGCTGGAAATGTCTAGTGCCGGTAGCACGAAACCATTTATTCTGATTCGGTTAAGCTTAAAGTAAAGCAGTTTAGTTTAATAATGATAATGTTTCGTTTCAGGATCTAAAAAGTCACGCGGTAACACTATTTGAAGTCGGCAAGTTACCTGACGAGAGTCTCGATAGTTTACTTATAGAGTTAGATAAGGTAAGTCCTTTGCATGAAGATGTAAGCCACACTATAATTACCTCATGAAGTTACGAGTAAGTAGTTTAGTTAAGAACGTTAGGCGTAGAAATAACAGTAACTTTTTTTATGCTAATTAGTCAAGAGTGGATCTTCAAATGATCTAAAATAAGTCTTCTTTCACAATTGAACATGTTTTTGAAATCATAATCATGAAAGCAAATAATAAAAGTAATGATTTGGCGATAAACTTATAATTATGAGTTATTTTTCTTGAACGCGAGAAAGCGTGTCGTTTTAATATTTTTCTTTTTTATCTTTGTATTTTATTAAACATTTTATTTAATATTTCTTAAAAAGAGACTGATTTGAATTGACAGTCAACATTCTTAATAGACATTTCTTAAGAGAATACCTCCTAAAATAAATATATTTCAATTTTACTTTAAAATTTTCACTTCAAGTAGGGATGATATATTATTATATGTCGAAGTGCCAGGGTGATCTTAAGAACGATATTCTAATTAAAATTTACACTACATATGAACGCGGATACTTCGAATAAGGTAAATTCCGCCAACAGTTCTAATAATTTCGATTACAGAAATGCTACTACAGACTTTATAATCAAACTGACACACGACTATAAAATAGCGCCTTCTATCGGAAGACACGTTGTCTGCTGAATGAGACTAACTACCACGCTCCCGCCATTTGAAATGTAAACGTCATACTAAAGTCACGCCATCTTGGGGCAGCCACGTTTAAATGAGTCAATAGACTTGCTATTTAATCAAAACAGATGTTAGGTGAACAGAAATCAATTAGCGATTTAATAAATTTCCGACATGTATAATAATATAGGTTTACTATCTTCGTGGCCTTTCGCCGTTTTATATCATTTTATTTACATTTATCATTGTTTTAGATATACAATTTTGTGTTAGGTGGTAGCAGATCCAGAGATAGAAGGAGAAGCTCGGCGATATTTAGCCGCTGCAGCGTGTTTGCGGATAGCACTGAGAACGCTGCGACCGCGGCTTCGTCCGTTGGACTTGTTGCGCTGTGAAGCGCTTCACGCGCTCGGAGCTGCTGCCAGGACGAGATTACTCAATACTAAGTATAGGTAAGATATACTTGCAGTAGTGAGTATTAACTTATGGCCGGACTCGATGGTCTCAATACTTTATCTATCGATGGATTTGGTTACTAGAGCTATGAATTTGACATAAGCTCCATACAAAATATGACAAAATTGTACCTCTATTAGCCTTAAGCCTTCGATATATAGATTATTGAAACCGGCTGTTAGACAGGATTGTTACTGGGTTGTTTAGGTTACGGGTAAAAAGTCATTTTCACAGAGGCCAGGATAGGGGCTTTTAAGTAGCTTGTAGCTTCTCAGTTATAAGCCACCTAATGCTTCCACAGGCCTACTCCATTAATTGTGGCGTGTATCAATAACATTTATTATTATTTAAAAGAGCTTTTGTGGTCCTAGCCCAGTGACAAGGCCACTTTAAATTTAACATTATTTATTTGATTCGGCAGAAATTCAAAGGAGCTTTTCTTTTTAGCCTGGTATTTTTTTTTTGTTGTCTGTACAGTTTTTATTGTATTTGTGCATGCTGTCTTTAATTTACTCGTCTGTAAGATAGTTTCGTGTATGTTCGCAGACTGGCTCTATCAACAGCGCCTCTGTCGCGCGAGGCGCGCGCGGGCGCGGCGGCGGGCTCGCTGCCGCACGTGGGCCCCGCGCCGCCCGAGGCCGCCACGCCGTGGATGCGACTGTACCTGTACCACGTCGCGGGGTACGGCCCGCCCACGCTGCTGCTCACTAAGGGTGAGTCTAACGGTGAAAGGGATTCATCTGGTTGTTGTATGTAATCGCTAGCGATTATCTTAGTGACAACCACAACACCCAGATCACGTATGCTTGAGACTTCACTGATTTAATTGTTGTGAGACTTCAGAGTTTTATTTGGCCGGTAATCAACAAAGAGAGTGAACATTTATAAGTAATTTATTCACATAAACTTAAAATAAAAGGGCCCTAAGTGAGAGCCCTGTGGTACGCCATAAGGTCCTGTTTGGTCTACGGAATTATAGCCTATAACTTTTATAAGCAATGATTTATTCGTGTGATAAGATACACACAATCTAAGTTACGAGTTACAGATTCCTGCATGAGCCAGCTTTCATATAAGAAGGTTGTGATCAACCACGTCAAACGCATATGTAAAGTCGGTGTAAAAAACTTATACTAACTTTCCTTTCTTTTTTTTCTATATTGCTTCGTAAATATTTGTGACATAATCTAAGAGATGTGATATGAATCTTGAATATACTCATGATGGTTCGATCACCATATCTTAACTTCATGAAATTTTATAGGCATAGGAAGAGCGAAAAGGTGATGAGTGTGTTGTGTAAGATTATTGTGAACATAGTATCTAGTAAGGCGAGAAAAAGCTTATAATGTAAGTGTCGTTGTAAAGGCACTCAACTCCGCGGCGTGCCCCGGCTGCTGCTGGGCTACTCGCGACTCACGGTGTCGTGGTGGGGCGCGGAGGCGGCGCTGGAGGGCGCGGGCGCGGCGGCGGGCGCGCTGGCGGCGGCGCCGGCGCTGCTGGCCGCCAACACGGCGCTGCGGCGCGGGCCCGTGCTGCTGCAGGCGCTCGGCGTGCGCCGCGCCGCGCCGCTGCGACACCTCATGTTCCCGCCCGAGGCCGACACCTGCGCCGGTACACTACACTGTATAGCATAGACGACCTACAATTAGTATTGTGAAGGTCGAAACCACTGGGTGATAGTGGCGCAGACCCGGCCCTTGTATCAATCACCAAAAGAAGCCTGTGTTCAGCAATGGATGTCTTTCGTCTAAAACAATAATATTATGTATAGTACAGGTTCCGTAGAACACATTTTAAAATGATACATATCAAGCTGGAATTGCCATGGTAGCTTCGTTTTGACGAGATGCCCAACTTTATGTATACGACAACTTTATATAGTGGTACGTTAGTGAAAAAAAAACAGGTGTTAAATATGATGACAAACAAAACTATTTTCCCCATACAGCAACATAGGCCGCGATTAATTTACCAACCGCAAATAACGCAATAAGCTGTTTTTGTGGTGCCGTGATGGCTTCAAATTGGGCGAACCATAATCTTTGTGAGTCTGATCAAAACTTTAGCAAGTTTCGGAGACGGATATCGCCGCGATCGTCTCGGAATTAGTGTCGACTTGCAGAGTAGCTGGTGGAACCATGGTGGTGTTGATCGGTTTTTTCTTTCGCGTATAAAATGGCCTTTTGAAATTTTAGCTGATGAGACCCGCTGGTGGAAAGCCAACTAAAATGTGCCGAATGCGTACTTGAAAACCTTATTGATCAACTAGCTGTACCGTACAACTTAGTCTGCGTAAATTTATTCCGTTTTGTGCAAAATTTCTCATTGCTGCTCCGCTCCTATTGGTCGTAGCGTGATGTTATATAGCCTATAGCCTTTCTTGATAAATGGGCTATCTAACAGTGAAACAATTTTTCAATTCGGATCAGTAGTTCCTGAGATTACCGTGTTCAAAAAAACAAACAAACTCTTCAGCTTTATAATATTAGTATAGATAAGCCGACAGACGGAAACTAGGTCCGTAGCTTAAATTAAACAAGAATTATTTCGTGTTGCTAGTTGGGGTCACCATATATAGCGAGATGCTATTAGTGTAATTCAAATAAAGGACGATAATTGCTGTTTGTTAATTACTGGTTCATTGTTCTTAAAACTAAACTATTTATACAAAAAATCTAAACAAGTAAACAAAATGTTAATTTAACAATTCTTATAGTACGTGTTATGTTGTATAGTGTTAATTTTGCATAATTACAAAGAATATAATAACTAATCAGGAAGTCATATCACGTTTCTGTGATTCTTATTTGCTATAGAGATACACTATGGCTGCTGCCATAATTATTATTTACATCACACCCTCAATGTACTTTCTCAACAGAATCACAAGCAATGTGGTCGCGTCACGCTGGACTACGTCGCTTACTGAAGCGATTACGGCTCACTCGGTCTGTGGGGTACGTCACTTTGGCGGATATTGGAGTGCCAGACCTCGGCTGTGCGACACCACCCGCTACTGTACAATTAGGTAAAGTATTACGTTGGTTGCGGTTGCGAAACTAACAGCTGAATGCATAAACGCCACTTTTTAAACTATTATAATAATATCTTGGGACAACTCACACAACGCTATCTGATCCCAAACTAAGCAGAGCTTGTACTATGGAAACCAGACAACTGTAAACATACTTATATATTTCTAAATACATACATATTATAGATAAATAACACCCAGACACAGAATAAACCATCGTGCTTATCACACAACGTTTTATTCATGACTGCCTCTGTGGCGCGGTGGGAGTGTATCCGACTGCGACGCAAGAGGTCGTGGGTTCGATCCCCACCCTGGATAAAACTTTGTGTGATGAGCACGATGGTTTATTCTGTGTCTGGGTGTTATTTATCTATAATATGTATGTATTTAAAAATATTTAAGTATGTTTATCAGTTGTCTGGTTTCCATAGTACAAGCTCTGCTTAGTTTGGGATCAGATAGCGTTGTGTGAGTTGTCTCAAGATATTATTATTATTATTATTATTATTATTCTGGGTGGGGATCGAACCCACGACCTCTTGCGTCAGAACAACAAAAAATCGAAGACCCTGTTCAGATGAGGCGAATTACGATGAGATGAGAAACGATGAGTTACAGATGCGCGAAAGCATACGCGCGTATACGTGACGTAAGCGCGTATGCGTCACGTACGCCCGTATACGTAGCGTACGCGCGTATACGTAACGTACGCGCGTAGACGTAACGTACGCGCGTATATGTAACTTACGCGCCGTATCTTTGACCAATGAGTCAAATAAAATGCAGCATACATCGCTGATTCAATAAAGCGCGTCGTTTTCTTTTAAATAGAGTGAAAAACGAGAGGCGGCTCTTGTTCCGGTATTAATTACATTTGATATTACTTTTATGCTCTTTTGTTCTGAGGTAGCGATAGAAATGCTTTCGAGCATCAAAGTTACATATTATTTGAATGTTCGAGGGTTAGTCTCCCGCGTCACTAGGACGTAGGGTTTGTTTATCAAATATAAACATCTAATATAATATTATTACAGTACCAACAAGGAAGAAGAAAGACATTTGTGGCATAGCAAAACCTGTGAGTGAGGTGTCCTTATCATCAACAGAATCCACCGATAAGTACAGCGAAGAGTACGCCAAGTCCCTAGCGAGACTGCAATCCCCCATCGAGTCACACTTCGCAGTCACCCCTACCACAGAAAGCAAGAATTCTTCCCCAGCCAATGGCTTCACAAGCGTAGAATGCGGCCAACTACTATGTGACGAACTCGACAACCTTGCGCTAGATGACCAGAAACACGCACAAAGCAAAGAGTCCATAGCTTGCAGTGACGACCTGGTACCTATACATTCCTCATCAACAAGTATTGAAGACCTAAAATCCGATAAAAAACATTCCAAAGAAAAATCGACTAGCAAAGATTCCATATCGACTATAGACGATCTCGTTCCAATACATTCGACCTCAGTTAGTAGTGAGAATTTAAGCAAGAAAGTTGATAAATCTATCAACCAGTTGAACGATTTGATGAGCCCGGCTGAGGAATCGATATCGATGTTCACTCAGTTGAGTGATAAGTTAACTGAAATGTCTGCGGCTGATGGAGATCATGCGCACAACATATCTGATGATGAGACATGCAAACCTGAGGTACTCTAAACTTTAACTCTATGGTGATAGGGTGTAATTCAAATATCATTGCTTTAACATTCATTTTCTTTGCAGAGGTGGACGATACTCGATCTTCAGTTCGGTGTACCATTGTTCGACGAGGCTCTATGTGAAAAAATTTGCAAGTGTGTCGTTGAAAGGATAGCTAAACCTGAGTTGTAAGTGAACGTTTTATACTCATTTCTCTTTCTGATCTCCTTCTCTAGCCTAAGAAATATCGATAAGAGACGGAAAGAGTTAAAAAGAAGAGTCCAGTGGAGGAGTGACAAAGTTTAAGAAATGATTACTTATTGTTACAGATTAGAAAAAGTGAAAGAGGACAATGAATTCATCCGTTCAGATGTATTGAAATTTGTGTCACAATGTCAGGTGAGCTATATTGTAGTTTGTTATCCAAAAGTAGTTTTTATTGTTGTGTAGAATAAGGTGCATATTTATAGATTAAAAATCAACTTTTCTATCTACTATTTTTGCTATATTATTTCAGTACTATCCCGGCGAGGACATGGGAATAGTGAAACGCGGTACCCTCGTACCTTTGCCTAGGAAGAACCTGGCGTTCGAGAACGGCAGGATCAGCGAGTGGACCGGCAAGTAAAGCCGTCCTGCTCACACATGCCATATCAAACTTAGAGCGATAGAGACAAATGCATGTTTTTCGTTCCGGATCTAAGCTTTACTAGACGTTATGTAGGATGTTTTTTTATACAGTTGTCACAATGTAAGTTGGCCGGATTGAACTTGGCGACAAGTGGTTGTGCAGATGCATTTTTTTTGGAAGTAAATGGTGACAGGAAGCGTTGGCGGTAACTAAACCAAGTGTAGTAGAGATGCGATTACGCATTACATTGTCATAATTAGTATTACTAATTCATATTTTTTGCGATTATTCTACTAAATAAATGGTTATAATTGATTAATTAAATTAAATCGAAAATACTTACGAAAACGATTGTTATCGTCAATTTTAGGGTCGCATCTCTATAAATTGCTGTGAAAGTGTTATGCATCTAACTTCAATCCGGCAAATTTACATTGAGTCAACTGCACGTAATGTTGTTTTGGCAGTAGGCGGACGATTTTTTTTGAGATCATTCTAGATCGTCCTTGATTTAGCAATATCGCCTCAAGGACAAAGATTAATAAGTATTAAGTGAAAAGAGTAACTGCATTTTTTAAAACATATCATACTGTATGGAATCACGATTCCCATATATATGGAATTGTGAGCCCCACATTACTAGTAATCCTGTTAACCCTTCCAGCTAAGCTCTAAATAAAAGAACATTATATTAAAACTAAGTTTTTAAATCGTAAGACATTTCTTCCGCCTATTGTCGAATACAACATCGGTATTGCGACTAAATGCGCTTAAACGTTTTGTTTAAAAATATTAATAAATTTACTATGAAATTAGTGTTTACTTTAGATGTTTTAAATGTAAAATAATATAAACGATTTATGCGATAGACCTGTTTCGCAACTTCCAAATGAATTTATATGTGATTGAGATAAATCTGATGTTGAAATAAATAATAAATTTAGAATAATTGGAACAAAAAACTCGAAGAACGAGTAGGACAAAAAATGGGGAATGTGTTTAGTTAAAGTGAGAGAATTATTTATTAATATCACATAAACCTTTTTAAAATACTTCCATAGCGACTTGAATTTTCGGTTAACTTTATTTACAGGGTATTTATAGGGTGAGTAGCCATAGGAAAATGGTTGATAGGCGGTGCTGTTGGCTACTTGTTGCGCCTAATTAGATAGCATTTTGCCCTGAGTTTAACGAGTAATCGTTAAAATAGAGGTTTTTTTGTTATCGGATTTTTTAAGGTGTACATATCATACCGTTAGAAAGAGTATTAACTAGAGAAGTTTTTAGAAACATTTGAAAATTCCATGCCTCTTTATTTTTTATTTTGTTTCACAATGTAAAGTTGACAAAACATTTTTTCTTTATGATTTATGGACGTTTGATTTACCACTGTTATTTTTCTTTAAATTGTATGTATAAAATTATGTTAAAATCTGAATAAGACAACACCAGACTAGAGAATTAAAACCTTCTTTTTGATATCTCGGTCATAAATTTAAAAAAAATGAAAAATTTTACAAAAAAAAATGGGGATTTTCTAGAAAAATAGCAAAAAAATTATTACTCGTTAAACTAAGGGCAAAATGTTATTTAATTAGGCGCAACAAGTAGCCAACAGCATCACCTGACAACCGTTTTACTAAGGCTAGTCACCCTTCAAACATCTTGTATAATATTTTTATTTGATAAATTTAATGTGTCTGTTAAACATTAGATATCAAAAGTCACTTAAGTCAAATTATATTGAGATATATTGTAGATGTTTTAATAGTAAGTAGTATTTAAAATATAGACAACATGATTGGTGAAACAGGTCTCATATCTACTTAACAACTCGATGTTTATATGTCCTGATGGAAGTCTACATCAAAGGCTGTTTTATGTTGTAATATTAAAAAATAAATATCATTTTGTGTAAGATAGTATACCTGCAATATGATATTGCTTATAACATGAAGATCGTCTTATAAATATAAGTAGATACCTAAAATATATAATGTTCAAGCTTATCATTATTTATATTTATTTGAATATTGTCAGATAGTTTTCGAGCCCAATGGTGGTCGTTAGTAGCTAGGTTTCCCAGCTCATTTTCAATTATGAAATGGGATGGAAGATTTTCTTTAAATATATCTATAATTATATTAACTAAACGCATGTATTACAAATGATACTATATCATTTTATTTGTACTTTTGTTGTAAATTGTCAGTATTGTAATGTGTATGTTATTCGTTCACTATTATTCAGAGATTTATTTTTATTGTTACATTTTGTACTTATTAAAAGATTATTTAATTATTTCTTGAGTTTATTAAAGCTTAAAACAGGTGCTGGACCTTAAACTAATATAATACTACAAGTTTTGTATGAAAACAAAATGAAAATAATACAAAGTAAATTTAGGGCCTCTAGACAAGTGGCACAAACGCTCTCCGAATACGATGACGTCACCTCGATTATGATTTTTTTTTAAATGAGGTTTGCAATTTTGGGCGCGCAACGACGTCATTCTATTCGATTAGTTTATGCCACTTGTCTAGGGGGGCAGAATTGTACACTTTAATTGACGTAAAGTGAAACCATAACATTATACAGACACATAATTAACAGTCCTTAAGCAGCTATCCCACCAACGGCGATAAATCGAGTATAGGTGTACCAGAATCTCAAAAGTAAAAAAAAACTTGTGATTTTTATATGTCAATGTTAACTGACAGACTACTGCGATTATGACCTTTGATACTTTTGTGCTAAAACATGAGTTCTTAAATTTACTTAGTAAAAATGCCGATGTTATGTCGAGTTGATTTTTAACTGCTAAAAGTGTATAGGAACGGGAGGAAGACGAAAGTTTGTTGTGTTTGAATTTTTATTATTCAATGCAAAAACTGACATTTAGGTGGCCGGAGTTGCTGTATGGAATATTTATTTCGTTAGACCCATGATGGACCTTAGTTCTATTAAAGCAGAAATTGATAATTAACCGTTATATCAAATTAAACTATAATTCAATCTTATCAAATCTTGTTCGTCCTAGTACGTTTAGGACCTATTTACTTACCTTGTCTTACCATCTCTAAATTATAATTTCATCAATTTTCATAAGATCTGGTCTATTGAGCAATAAAATCGCTACTCTTCTCGCTCATCGCCGGCGGTGGGACAGATGCCTTAAAGTGACAGTGACATTAAATATAATGACGTCACTAACTTGAGCTAAGTTTGACCAACAGTTCATAATTTTATTTGTGCCAATGCCTTCCCGAGTTAGCAGTATTTTATTCAGCCATTGTAGACCAAATTTTAAGCTTATTATAAGTCTACAGTTAGAGATAAAAAAATTATAATGTATTCGAAAGTTGCGTTAGAACATAACTATGTGTTGTGGCTACTGCCATGTCTAACCGGCCATACTTTGTCTACTAATAAGCATCCGTCCTTGCTTATATCACATTCTGAGATTATTCCGTCAATTAGGAAAGAAGAAATTGCTTAAGCCCTTCTGTTTCTTGTAAGGTTTTCTAATGAATGAAATGTAAATAAACTAGAATTATTGGCCGCTTTTAACAAAAACTACGAGGCAACTTAGCCAAGAATACGGAGAACTAATGTTTAGTTAATTTATTATCTCTAGCCCGCTATACATAGATTATGAATCATCATTGCTTTTTCTTTTCTTCAGATTAATTTAAGATACAAATAAAGTATTTGTAAATAATATTTTTTTTTTTATTCATATGTATAAAATGTAACATCATTATATTTTACTACAAAATATGGATAACAATAAAACCCCATCTTCATCCTTTTCAGAGTAACTTAATAATTATATATCATGCGATAGAAAGAGATAGCGTACGCCCGTCCTGATGTCTATTAAGTTTTTCTTCAAGATGGTAATGAATTGACTGGTTTGACGACATCATAATCTTTAATTAAAGTGCTAGCTGTCCCTGCGAACTTCCTAGAGTATTAGAAAACTAAAAAAACGGGTCAGTGCATGTCGGGCCACAAACAATGTAGAGTTCCGTAGCCCCCCCCCCCCCCCCCCCAATCTGACGAATGTGGCTTAAGAAGTGGGGTTGTTTTGTTGGATACTTACAACGTTATATCTACTTGGAATTTGTACGAAAATGCCTAACTAGTAAAGCCTACTTAGCTGTTATAGTTTTCCTTTTAAGTTCACTATTTAATCTACTACCGTGATTTTTTTCATATACATATCAACCCATATGATGGCCCACTGCTGGGCACGGGTCTCCCCATTAGAACCTACTAGTATGTAGATCCTGGGGGTAATTGCCATAATCGCCACGCTTGGCGAGCGGGTTGGCGATCGCAGTAAGGCTCAAAGTACGCAGAGGACGCTGCTGCCCGTCCTCCGGTGGTAAATCCCTTAGTCGCCTTGACGACACCCATGGGAAGAGACGGGGTGGTACTATTCTTAAGCCGGTACCACACGGCCATTTTTTTCATATACCCAACATCAACCATTTAGCTGGCGGGGAAGAGGTGACACTTGACTTTAACAAAAATTCGCAGTTTATAGCTTAATATTTTACAAACGAATCCCTAGAACTAATAAAAACTTACAACCTGTTAAACCTTAACTAATAAAAAACGTCTTGACTTTCCAACCCCTAAACGGGGGTAGGTAAGAAAAAAAGTCACAGCCTCACTTAACTTATAGGGCGGTACCTTATTTATTGTTTTCTCAAGATTTTGTTCTTTCATATTGTCGGCGTAAGTAATATGAGTATCCATGCAAAATTACAGCCTCCTAGCACTAACAGTCTTTGAGCAAAGGGCGGACGGACGGACATTGCAAAACTATAAGGGTTCCGTTTTGCCATTTTGGCTACGGAACCCTAAAAAAGGGTGAATGAAATCGGTAAAGTTGTTATCTCGTCGTGATCAAGGGAAATACTTAGGGATTCATATAACTAAATTTTTTATGATGTTCTATGTAGAAGACCATAGGCTGTATATCTTGCTACGACCAATAGGAGCGTAGCAGCAATGAAAAATGTTGCAGAAACAGGGAAAATTGACGCATATGAAGTTGCCATCGGATGGAATAAAAAATTGAAAATGTAACAGACAGACAGTTACATCAATTTATATTATTAAATAGTTTGGATTATAAGCAGAAAAAAGTATAGGGCAATGAAATTGACAGAGAAAGAGTCAAATGACTAGTTCTAGTAAAAATATATGGGAATAATTCTAAAAAATTGTTAATAAATAAAAGAAAAAATAATTATCTGTTGGATAGTAATAATTGTCTATGGTAACAACTTTGTCCATGCCTAGAAAAGGAATGTAGTAGGTGGGGAGAATGTGAAAATCTTAATTGACCCTTACTGCAACGAGTTAAGGTTAGTTTCAAGTTAACTTAATTTTGATTACAACAACGTTGTCGATTCACAGCCTGTCGTTGTCTATTGTCCACCAGTCCATCCGTGAGACTTGAGACATTGACAGTCTGACAGTTGTTCTTTTTTTCCGAAACTTCAAGAGAATTTGAGAAACGTCATTCAATTTGTTTTGGTTAGTTTGATTTTGACGTCTCGGTGAAAATTGTGCCCTACTGTTTATTTTATAATTGAACATAGTGAAAAATCTCTGCGGTTTATAAAAAATAACACTGGCCTATTCGAGGGGACAAGATTTAGAAAGTATGGAAGTGGATCAGTTCTCAGTGGATTTGTATACCGGCGAGGGGTCACGGCTGCCTCTTATCGACGAGTCGACGGCCTTTGGGACACAGGCGCCGAAAGACAGGTAACCTTATTACGAAAACTACACATAGACTGGTACAAGCGAGTATTTCTTCGGCGATTGTAAGGTGGTGCCGTGTGCTGCTGATGTCCAAAAAAGGTCAACGCCTAAGCGTTCTACTTATAAAAAAAGTTTCACTATTCGCGCCCACGCAGCAGTTATATTTCTATGGCTTGTAATTAATTATTTTTATGTGGTTTTGACAGCGCAATGTCTGTTCCGGCTTTATTGTTTATTAACTAAGTGGTCCTTACAATGAAAGGATTATGATTTTTGCTGTAGGCATGAATGAAACATATATTTATTTATGTCGGTTGTATGTTGGTCTATATTTCCATGTGCAAATCACAAACATTATATCTAACCACTTTATGTGGGTACACTCAGGAACTTTGTGTGGTTTAATGAGCAATGGATAGGTACCTACTTATCAAAGATTCACTGGTCACTTCGTAGACTACAATAATAAACATGGAACTTTGAGTTAAAATATAAGTAATATATTATTTTCTTACACAAAATATTTAAATACCTTTCTGTTTAAAAGATAACTAGCAATGTGGAATTGAGAACCACATAACTGTAAAGGTACTTTAATGTTTTTACGTTATCAAATTTGGAGGAGTAGTAACAAGTAATTGTTTGCAAAGTACAATGTGTCCATTTCTAGGTTTCTGCCCCAAGTTTTTGAGAGAGCTTTGTGAGTTGCTTCACCTATGTTAGCTTTGATAATACATTTTACAGAACAGCACACTGAAACAACAGTGCCTTGTTTATATTCAAAAGAGATCAAGACATTGCTATATTCCTATTTAACTGTGCATTTGAATGCTCCAAAAAAAAAAAGTTTTGCGAGATAGTAACATCACTGTTTGTTAGAAATCATTGTGAATGTACTGTTGGTAGACAGCTACAATATTTCAAATGATCAAAGCTCCGTAATGAAACAATTTAAAACCTTTTTTTTAGATTTTATCATTACAATCTTGTCCTAATATGAATTTTTGTGTAATATGTTAAAAGGTAATTGTGCTGAATTGGTCTGAACTTTGCAAATTATAAGCTATTTAGTAGTTAATAATAATAATATCTTGGGACAACTCACACAACGCTATCTGATCCCAAACTAAGCAGAGCTTGTACTATGGAAACCAGACAACTGATAAACATACTTATATATTTCTAAATACATACATATTATAGATAAATAACACCCAGACACAGAATAAACCATCATGCTCACCACACAAAGTTTTATCCTGGGTAGGGATCGAACCCACAACCTATTGCGTAGCAGTTGGATATACTCCCACCATGTCACAGAGGCATTTTACACCACATACCACATGTTAATCAATACCCCAGCAGGCCTAGCAAAATCTACCCATAATAAATGGTCAGAATTGTAATGTGAGTTTTAAATAATTATTAATTTATATCCAAACAGACTGATAACAATATTAGACCAAGTGGAGCTGCGAGTGGAGCGACTACGACGCGACACGGTGCGCATTGAGGAGGAGCGAGAAACCTTGCTCGCAACACTAGATAGTATCAAGCACTCTGAATTGCTCACTGATGTTTCTGAATGTGAGTCATCATCATTATCATTCACTAGCTGACCCATGCAACTTCGTATGCGTCAATTTTCCCCGTTTTTGTAACATTTTTCATTGCTGCTCCGCTCCTGTTGGTCGTAGCGTGATGTTATATAGCCTATAGACTTCCTCGATAAATGGGCTACAAAACAGATTTTTTTTTTTTCAAGTTGGACCAGTAGTAGTGAGATTACCGCGTTCAAACAAACAAACTCTTGAGCTTTATAATATTAGTGTAGATTGAAGTAAAGTCGCCTTCCGTTTCTGTCCCTTTATGTAATTTATAATAGTTTACGAGCGTTTTCCCGCAGCTTCGCCTGCGTTTTGTTAGGTTTTTATAAAAGCCATGTGGCACTGGTCCAACCACTGGCCAGTAGCAAGCAACTGTCAACTATTATATAGGTACAGTATAGTATAGGGCGAGTGTTTCGCCGGCAGTGTGAACAATCAGCGATCTACCATTAATACCTACCCATGTATCTCATTTGTTTACATGGGATATTCATCTATTGTATGTTTCTTGAGCAAGCTAATCGCTTATAGTTTTTAACTCAATTTCGCGACGTTAGTGGGACAAGAGCTTAAACTATATTACTGTAAAGTTTCATCAAAATCGGTTCGGTAGTTTTCACGTGAAATATCAACGAACATCCATCCATTTTTCAAACTTCAGATTTATAATATTAATGGTAGGACCTCCTAATTTATTACCTTGCTATTAAATTGGCTCTTACACAGACCTCGAATACTGATAAAAACAATATTTGTAGGTGACAAAGATGATATATCACGATACGCGGAACGCATCCTGGCACGTGCGATGACCGTCGAAGTAGCTGTACGTACCGACAGGGACTCTCAGCAGGAGGAGGCTTTGCACCAGGTATGTGTCACTTTTAATTGTTACTAGACTATAGTTAAAAGTCCACCCAAGTTTGCCTAGTATTATTATGGTAAATTATATATATTTTTCCCATAGTGCCTAAATGCTACGACAGTAAAACATTGATCTCAAAAAATGCACGTGTACAAAGATCCCATTAAATTCTTTTTAATAATGATAATAGAGAAATGTTTATTGACTTCTTCAATGCCTAACTAAAAGTATATGATTACTAACTGTCCCCCGCAACTTCGTCTGCGTAAATTTATAATGCATGTATGACATTACATGAATAGGTCTCATTACTTAGGTTAGGGAAAAATAATTCAATATTATTTTTAACATAAAGAGATTAGGTATTGACTTAAAGAGGTTAATGCTAAATACCAATTGTCTACGAATACTTATAATTTATAATGGTGTACATTAATTATGTCTTCCGGTATATTGATAAACGTATCTATATAGTTGATGACAATTGTAAATCATTACAATTATTATTTGGTGAATTCATTAATGTCAATTCGCAGGGAAATCCCTTTGATATTGATGTAGTATTCCCCGAATAAGTATAACGAATATGATGAGTGTTTTACGTATAAGAATTGCTCAACGGATTTGCAAGAAATGCGTTGTTCTATAATCCTGAATTAATATTAAGTATGTTTTTTGTCGCGATAAGAGGTGCCCACGCGAGTGACGCCAAAAGCTTAAGCTAGCAGTAATGTATAAAATTGAGTGGCATGAAATTTATCTAAGATGGCTATCGTTAGATATTGTGGCGTGGGACTATTTCATTGACCTATGAATGTTGTGTATCGGTACAAAAACTACCGGTATTAATCTTCAAGGCTATTATTCCTGTGTATGTTTAAATTACATATACATATGTATATGTAATACTAGCTGACTCGCGCAACATTCTTCATTGATGCTTATGTCCTATTGGTCGAAGCGTGATGTTATGTAGCCTATACCGTTCCTCGATAAATGGGCTATCCAACAGTAAACGAATTTTTCAATTCGGATCAGGAGTTCCTGAGATTATTGCGTTCAAACTAATGAACAAACAAACTCTTCAGCTTTATCGGCTGACCTGTTGAGTTGATTTCGAATTATATAAGTATATTTGTCAGTTGTCTGGTTACCATAGTACAGGCTCTGCCTAGTTTGGGATCAGATGGCATTTTGTGAGTTGTCCCAAGATATTATTATAATATTAGTAAAGATAGACTACGTTTCAAAATACATACGTACGTTAACAGATTACGTTTTTGTATAAACTTGAGCCTGGGTGTATTTGTGTACTTAAACATTTGTTTTAAAGTCGGGGTGTACTTTGTGGGTGTTAATGTGTACAGGGCTTGAACCCCAGTGCTCGCGTGGTTTTTAATAAAACACTAAAAAATTATGATATATACTACGGGTCTTAATCGCGTGAATAATTTAAGGTAAAATACCTTGTTTATTGCCCGACGTTTCGACCGTATTGCATGGGCCGTGGTCACGGGTACACTCTTTCTCTTTTTAATAAAACACTACTCGCATGTACGCTTATGTTTATATCATACAAAGTGAGAGAAAATCACCAGTAATTGCTACTCTTATGCGGGTCCATTCGTTCAACCATTCAACTTTTTGTAAAATTTATAAGGTTAAAATTGGAACAATGTATTTTAAAGACCGCTTCCGTAATAACCAATTAGTCTATTTTAATGGGTAAGTAGTTTTAAATGCGAAAATAACTCTATGCCGGTTTGATATTCACCTCTGTATCAATTTTGATGACACTTTAGTGGCCAAGCTTTCTTACAACCTCTACAAGGCTACACTATTGAGCAAGGGCATGGTCCTTCCTTATCGCGGCTTAGTCGCATAATGTCTCTTTCGCAGAATGTCGCTTTGTCGCAAAATGTATCTTTCGCGGAATGGCTCTTTCGCAGAATGTCTCTTTCGCAAAAGTCTCTCCGTAACTTAAAATAAAATAAGGTGGATTGGGGCAATTCTGAAATGATTTTTTTGAAGTTGCTTAGATATGTATAACCTTTGTAATTTTTTTACAAAATTTTGCGTTTATCACTGCTATTGTTTTATGTCTGTTTACTTGATGAAATGTTTTATAGTAAAGGTTTATTCGATTTGAAAATATTCCATTAGTTTATTCTTATTAAGCTTTGGAAGTATTAGACAATATTTTTGCGATTTAGGTGTAATTCCGAATCAGCGCGGGGTAATTGTGAAATATCTCAAAAATCGACTTTATTCAACTTTGATTAAAGGTTTAAAATGCTTTTTCATTCATAAAAGCCCCATAGTCAAAACATCCTCAACTTGTGTACTAATATCACTAATTCCTAATTGTGGTAGATTTGTATTTCGGAATTACCCCTTTAAGAGAATGTGGTTCTCAACATTTTTGTTGCCTGATATAGTGTGCCGAAAAAAAATTGAACTAAAAATGAAAACAAAACTTTTAGGCATAATCAACTTTATTTCAAATACAACGTGGTATAAAATCTCTTAGTGTGGTAATAAATCAGTCATTCTTAGAAAAATAATTAAAGTAGTCTTAAGAAACTAGCAGTCAAAAAAAAAAAAAATATAAAAATATATTTGCCTTAATTACTAACAAAAACTTAATAAATTGTAGCTTCCTTGTTTAATTGTTTACATAATCTTTTGAGGTTTTTTTAAACACATTAAATTACTTTTATAAAAACTTTAAATTAAAACTTTAACAAAATTACTTTTGTGATTAGGCAGTAAAGGTTAAATAAAAAAAAATGAGAAATCCTCTCAAAACAATAAGGCTATAAAGCACATTCAGTCAAATGAGACCATTATTAATTGAAAAACATAAATCACCCTAGAGTATCCTTAATCAGTCTTAATTTTAAACATAGTAAATAATCACATTTTCTTTTACTAACTAGAAATTGAGTGTTGCAGTTACAATATTTCTATTACTTTTATAAGTAAGTATAAAATAATAATAAAAAAAATATTGTAAAAAATTAATATTGTTACTTAAGTAAAATAAATAGTATCTGCAGCATTAGTAAGGTAATATTCCTTTGCTTTATCCCTTTTATTTTCTATTTCAATCTTTTTGACTACTAAAGACTCCGGAACGTTGTCAGTGTCTTTTTTCTTAGTAGAAGTAAAAACCAGCTGCTGTTGTAATCTCATAGTTTTTAAAAAGTTGACGTAGTAGTATGTTTCTTCACATTTTGTTATTTCTTCTATGAATCCTATAAAATATTTCCATTTATTTCTGATTATATATCTGACAAGCACTGAATCGTTTACCTTATAATTTTCGCATATTATGTCCTTTTCTTGATTTTCACATACTATATCTTTATTTTCAAGTGCTATTAAGTGTCTCTCAGCAATGCCTTTTTCTGTTAGATCTTCTTCATTTTCAATATTTCTGCATTTTATGTGTACATTCTGTTCTGCTTTTTCATCAATGTAGTTTCTTCTTTCTTCTTCATTTTCTTTACCTTTACTTTTCTTGCCAATACCTTTACCTTTAGTAGAGATCGAAATGCATTTCTGGTCAGCTAAAGCTTTTTCATCAAAAAAACTTCTATCTTCTTGGCATAATCCCAAACAATCTTCAAAATCTTGGAAATCATTACAATCAATGATATCTGAGTCGCTATATTGGCTCATAGTGATATCAGATTCACTGGATGTGCTATCCTGTGATGGTTGACGTTTCTTTTTATTTTTAGTTCCTGAACATCCTGGTTCGTTTCGTTTTGTAATGGTTGGTTTTTTCTGTTTGCTTACTTTTTGTATCTTCATATTTTGTTTGTCTGTCATTCTTTTAACTTTATTTTTATCTATTTCTTCTAAAATTTTCTTGCCCATTACTGAGGTTATTACCTCAGCACCTTTAGTAATACGCTTCTTTTTTGTTTCTTTATTATCCTTTTTATCCTGTTGTATTTTTCTCAACAATAATTCTTCGAAAGTGTACAATTGTGGAGGGTGCTCTTGGGCTTGGAGTAATGGTTCGGATGCTTTTTTTATTACTATATTTGAAATTATATGTATTTTTGGTTGTGCCTTGTTTATACTTTGAGATGAAGTCTGCAAACACGTTGGAATCTGATCTGGTTGTTTGGCAATAAAAGGCATCATTTCGACGGCTCTTTTTGATTTTTGGGATAGTAAAGCAACATTTGCTGTATTAAGTAGATCATTAATTATATTGATACAATACTCTTTCAGGGATTTTGGATTTTTGAGGTAAATATTACTCATACTAGTTGCTAAAATATGTCTTTGGTATCTTTGGTACATTTCTGGGTCAAACTTATCTGCTGGTATGACATTTTTATTGAAGGGATATATACCCGCTTTTTTGAATCCACTTGTAATAACATCAGGATTTGTTTGTTGCCAAGTGTCTGCCATGGCTTGGGCGAATACTTTTTTTGGCATTTTTGTGCCAATATTCCTACGCTGCCAATCCACAAGTCTGGCATCCCACCTTGTTTTGAATGACTTGAAAACTGATAAATCAAGAGGCTGTAGTAAATGTGACGTGTGTGGCGGTAATTTGAGAATAGTGATTCCATTCCGAATTGCCAGGTTAACCACTCTTACATCAACGTGAGTCGAATGTCCATCATAAATAATAAGTACAGGTCGCTCTTCGCCAATATTCGGGATAAGCACTTTTTCAAAATAATTATGAAAGATATTTGTCTCCATCCATCCTTTAGTACTGGCAGCGTAAGACAATTCAAAATCGTAGTCATCGTCTTTCAGATCGGCCATCCACTGATCCCAAATATACTTCCCTTTAAAAACAATTAAAGGCGGCAACTTCTTACCACTTGCGCTGGCACCTGCTAGTACGGTGATATTTTCCTTTCCACTACCATGAGTGGTCCTCGCACAGGGTTTATTTTTTTGACCAACAACTTTTGTTTTGGATGGATCTAGGCATAAAGAAGTCTCGTCCAAGTTCCAAATACACTGTGGGGATTCAAAAAGATTCAAATCTTTCATGGTTTGCTCTAATAATTGAAAATAATCACCAATCACGAATGGGTCAGTCATTTTTCGCCGCACATATTCGACTGGCTGTGCCTTTTTTATGGATAATCCGTGTCGTTTTTTAAAGTTTATGAACCAGTTGTTATTCAATCGTAAATATTCGCCGACAAGTTCCATAATTTCAAATCTGGACAGGCCAAATCCCCATTTTTCCATAGTAATTATACTCTCTGCTATCTTTTTTTCATCTTCTAGAGGTATAATAATAGGTCGACCTGCAGTTGGTCTCGTAATACTAGAATTGAACTTAAGGTGCTCATGAAGAGTCGTCATAGGGATATTGTATTCTTGGGCAGCTCTATATGCTGTGTATTCACCATTTTTCACCTTTTCTATGGCCTGAGCTAAGTCTTGAGGCGTATACTTTTTATTTCTTTTTCTGCAATAAGTACGAGGCATGTTGATCCTAAAATAAAGAAAGAAATTATAAATAAATTTATTATAGCTACGAGTAACTGGATGATATTACACGAAACGTGAAGGATTTTAACAAGGTGGTCGATCTGATCAAGTGGAATGCAAATGAGTTAAAAGTGAAGTATTGTTACTAGTTAAGTAAGCAGGGTCCATTTTTCCTTCGTACACTTTGACAACCACTGCTTATTTGTATGTAAGTAGGTAATTGCGAAATAAATACATCGGAATAAACCCGCAGGGGTAATTCCGAAAAAATACTAATAACGCAGCTGGAACATTGCACTCCGTTTAAATATTCACAAAAAGCCATGAACTATCGTTAGAACCAACAATTGTTTACTTAACTTACCGGAATGTCGAAAAATATATCCTGGGGTTATTGCGAATCACTAACGATTGGCGCGAAAACACACTTCTCAAAAAAATGTACACTACGCACTTCTTGTTGGCACGACCGACTCGCGGTGACTGACGTGGCGTCACGAGTAAAGATGGCGTCTAGACTAATGTAGCCAGCAGAGAAATATTATTGCAGTTGGTAGAATTTTAGAATTTTCGGAATATACCCATTTATGGAATAACCCCAATACACCTTACAACAATTTTATTTACATGGAAAATCAAGAAAACTTATTTTCATGATTTTTTTAATAAATTTACATATCAACCCATATGATGGCCCACTGCTGGGCACGGGTCTCCCCAGTAGAACCTACTGGTATGTAGATCCTGGGGGTAATTGCCATAATCGCCACGCTTGGCGAGCGGGTTGGCGATCGCAGTAAGGCTTTAAGTACGCAGAGGACGCTGCTGCCCGTCCTCCGGAGTGAAATCCCTTAGTCGCCTTGACGACACCCACGGGAAGAGATGGGGTGGTACTATTCTTAAGCCGGCACCACACGGCAAAAATATATAATAAATTTACCTTCTTAATTTATATCTACTAATCTGTATTTCAGATCAATGATTTTTATTTATTGTTATCCTCGAAGGAGACATTTTGCGACCAAGCGACATTCTCCAAAAGAGACGTTATGTGACTAAGCCCTAATCCGTCGTTAGTGCCCTGCCCTAGAAACCTATTTTAATCGAGATGGTTCTTAGTTTCGTTTAATGAAAATCTGTTTAGTCCTTTTGAAGAAAATAAATATTTTGTCCCACACGTCTGTTTAGACTCAATTTTAATCTGCACTGTGCCCAGATCAGTTGTACAGTGCGGGAATCAATATCCACTACGTTTTCAATTTGTGTATGCATTCAATTAAGAGTATCATTTTGCTTTTGATGTGTTGGACTGTACGACCAGGCTCTTTGTTAGATCACGCGTCAGTGACCTTCGGTTCACGCGTGCATACAATAGGGGTCGTTGCGACAATGAATGCATTAGCAATGGTACCGAATATTGATCACGGACGGCCAATCTAAACGAATATTATAAAGAGAAAGATTAAATCTTTTGTTTTTTTGTTGCAATTTAACTCAAAAACAATTCGACCGGTTTGAAAAAATATTTCACTATTAGAAAGCTACGTTATCGAGGAATAACATAGGCTATATTTTATTGTCAAAAAATTTAGAGATCTCTACGAAAATTGCAATAATGTAACTCAAGGTATAAAAATGCTTATTTGGCGTGCGTTGCGAAAACTAATATACTTCATCTATACTACTAGTATAGTATTATATTATCTGTGTATATACTAATATTATAAAGCGGAAGAGTTTGTTTGTTTGTTTTTTTGTTTGTTTAAACGCGCTAATCTCAGGAACTACGGGTCCGATTTGAAAAATTCTTTAAACATCGCGCTACGACTAATAGGAGCGGAGCAGCGACGAGATGTTGCAAAAACGGGGAAAATTTACGCATACGAAGTTGCGCGGGACAGCTAGTATTTATATATACATAATATACTATCATTATTATTCAAAAAAAAGTCCGCGTGGGTATATGTCTTATTATTAACTATTACATAATTAAGTCACTATAACCACTTTTTATACAAATTTGGTCATCGAAATACGAATAGAATCTAAAGATGATATTCGTATTACGTTATTAATTGTTATCCAATTAAATAATGTCATAATTAAGGTTGATTATTTACGCGTAAATTCTTTTTCAAATTATTAAAATCGTTCCTGTTCTTTAGAAGTTACGACTGCTATAGAAATGGTAAATGTAAGAATAATGCCCCGGTATGAGCAAACAGCTCGCTTAATTTATCAGTTACCTGCACATTTCATTTATTGTAAAAAAGTCTATAGGTATTTATTTCTGAAAAATGCATCAATCATATTTTACAAATAAAAACCCTAAACACGCAAAAGAAGATATACCTAAAGCTGAATTTTCGGAAATTAAGTCTTGCAAGCAAACCTTGAGAAGCTGCAATATTTTCGCATATCTTTCAGATTTTAATCTGGGGGAGTAGGGAGTACAAGTACGTACTTTCAAAGTGAAAAAAAAAATTGAATTGAACTACCGAAACTAAAAAACGTACGCAAATTTTGCAATTTTTCACGCACTTACTTAATACGCAGGTAACATTTTGATTTCACGTGATTCCACACTCACCAAAGGGATTCATAATAACATAATAGAAATCAGCTAAGCAGGTAAATACCTGAGGAATCAATAAAATCACACTTAACGCGAACGAAGCCCTGGGCTTAAAATCCATGTAGCTATTAGGTTTGCTTGAAAATCTTACTACGATATGACACCCGTGCGGAACCGGGGCGGGCACTTAGTCGTAAGTAAAGACTAGCTTACGCATGAGATAGGATACTGCACAGTTGTTTGTGCAAATAAAGGAGGACTCTGTATCCTCGTGGTACAACCGAGACAAGATGTGTGATCGATCACTTATCAGTTACAAGTTTTACTCTTTAAAGCACGGATGTGATGGCGAACTTTGACGAGGACCCAGATCAGCAGAGATATTTAAAAAAATATATATAATATACTAGCTGACCCGCGCAACTTCGTCTGCGTAAATTTTCTCTTTTTTTTTTTACAACATTTTTCATTGCTGCTCCGCTCCTATTGGTCGTAGCGTGATGTTATAACCTATAGCCTTCCTCGATAAATGGGCTATCCAACAATAAAATATTTTTTCAGTGCATCCCAGTAGTTCCTGAGATTATCGCATTCAAACAAACAAACAAACTCTTAGGGGGATGAAAAATAGATGTCCGATTCTCAGACCTACCCAATATGCACACAAAATTTCATCAAAATCGGTCAAGCCGTTTCGGAGGAGTATGGCAACGAAAACTGTGACACGAGAATTTTATATATTAGAAAGTCTGTTTACGGACGATCATTTTACGTGATAAAGCCAGAAGAACATATTGATGACATTGTAATAAACAACCATGTGTTCATGGCGGACGGCCACAATACTTCAGCGTATCAGCAGGCGGAACGGACGTGATCGGAACGTAAGCGGAACGTCACACTTTTTCGTGAGTGCAGCCGGTCATCGATTTATAAGACGTTGTCATGTCATAATGGTGGTCCCTATGGAATAGGTACTTATCTCTGTGTCGCTGGACACTACACACCAGGGATGTTACGGAGCTTCGACTCCGACTCCGAAAGGTCGGAACTTCCGGTTGATTTTGGACCTCCGACTTCGACTTCGGCTCCGAAATTTTTCAGCCTTTTAATCGGAGGTGCGGCGGCTGCCCCTTTAAGCTAATTTATGAATAATAAATGTGTGAAGGAAAAATTCTCACGGATTTCCTTTGATCGCGGCTCGAGTCTCGCCCGAGCGAATTTTTTTTTATTCACGCTAAATGACTAAATAATGTTTGTTTTTTAACATATTTCTCTTCTCCCACTACCTCCGACTCCGGTTCCGACTCCATCAAACCAAATTTATAAACTTCGCCTCCGACTTCGGTTCCGATAAAACTACCTCCGTAACATCCCTACTACAAACAAACAAATTATGTAGGTACACATTTTCACGTTACCTACTCCCAGAAAACAATCACTACATAGTATAAAACAAAGTCGCTTTCTCAGTCCCTATATCCCTATGTATGCTTAAATCTTTAAAACCACGCAACGGATTTTGATGCAGTTTTTTTTAATAGATAGAGTGATTGAAGAGGAAGGTTTATATGTATAATAACATCCATATATTTTATACCCGTACGAAGCCGGAGCGGGCCTCTAGTTATCATGTACTTTGTACAAAATCACATCGATCCTGTGTTTGCGTGGTAGGTCAAAGAAGAACAAACCAACAAATAGTGGCAGAGGGCCCTTAGAACCCGATTCTTTTCGGTTTCTCTTTAAATTCTAGTACAAAGAACCGTGTCCATCAAGTTATATTTTTATACTAGCTGTCTCACGCAACTTCGTATGCCTCAATTTTCCTCGTTTTTGCAATATTTTTTATTGCTGCTCCGCTCCTATAGACTTCCTCGATAAATGGGCTACCCGACAGAAAAATATTTTTTTCAATTCGGACCAGTAGTTCCCGAGGTTACTGCATTTAAACAAAAAAAACTCTTCAGCTTTATAATATTAGTAAAAATAAAGCTACCTCCTTCGGCACTGCCAACAAAAACATTCATATTAAATATAATAACAGTAATGATTCGTTAACACTGACCAAGGAAGCACGTCTCTGTTCCAATTACTGTAACACTCTAATTTTAACGAGTGCATTATTTCGCACTTAAAATTAATCGTGAACTCACGTAGAGTTAAATACAAGTACATACGAATGCTGACCCTGACCTACTCAAACTTAAATGTCAATGTTGGGTGCAATCGAGGAACCTGTATAAATTACTCATTATTTTGTGCGATATAATTATTACTGTAGAGACTTTGTGCACCTGTTGCTTTGCACCGTTTACTTGTATCTAAATTTGAATATTGTTAAAGGCCACACTCTATCTATAGACCTTTACACTGTAGGTAACTGGTGGATTGTATACCCATATGCGCATAAGATAGGTTGAATAATAAGTGGACTTGGATATTATAATTAAAAGAAATAATATTGGGGACAACTCACACAACGCTATCTGATCCCAAACTAAGCAGAGCTTGTACTATGGAAACCTGACAACTGATAAACATACTTATATATTCATACATATTATAGATAAATAACACCCAGACACAGAATAAACCATCGTGCTCTTCACACAAAGTTTTATCTGGGTGGGGATCGAAACCACAAACTCTTGCGTAGGATCGTCATATACATCAGTCGGATACACTCCCACCGCGCCACAGAGGCAGTCAGTTTTTACATTAGAAATAACTCTAAAGTAAAAGTATAATTGCCCAATGGTTTGTTTGTTTTAACTAAAGCATAATCATCATCAGCCTATCGCAGTCCACTGCTGGACATAGGCCTCTCCAATTGCACGCCACTTTGTTCTATCTTCGGCTTCTCGCATCCAGCTCCTGCCAGCAGTTTTGCGTAAATCATCACTCCACCTGGCCTGAGGGCGTCCTACACTACGTTTGCCGAGCCGCGGTCTCCACTCAAGAACTCGTTTACCCCGACGGTTATCGGGTCTTCGGCTAATATGGCCAGCCCACTGCCACTTCAGCTTGCTAATCCGGTGGGCTATGTCGATTACTTTGGTTCTCTGCCGGATCACCTCATTTCTGATTTTGTCCCTAACAGAAACTCCGAGCATAGCCCTTTCCATAGCCCGCTGAGCGACTTTGAACTTGTGGACCAGCCGTACCGTCAGTGTTCACGTTTCGGCTCCGTATGTCATGACGGGTAGGACGCACTGATTAAAGACTAATCTTTAGGCATTGTGGGATCGCAAAAAATAAAACATAAATCAAATAAAACATAATGAACAGAACAAAAAGGTTGTAACAGAGGAATTGGCTTATCGTCTCATTAAATAATGTCCCGTGTAACCTTCTTTTTGGGGTAATATTATACCTGGTAACATTTTAGTACATCATTTTTAGGGTTCCGTAACCAAAATTGCAGTAATGGAACCCTTATAGATTCGTCACGTCCGTCCGTATGTCACAGACATTTTACTCCATAACTACACAATGTTGTATATTAATAAAGTTTGGAGTATAGGTGTTTAGTACAAGCCGCTACTTAGTTCGATAATAACTAAAATAAATACTTCTAGGGCACTCCATTCATATAACAGAGGCTGAAAAAAAACAGCAAATAGATTACGTTTGAGATATCATTCGACAGGTCTTTTAAAAACAGAAGGGGTTTAAGGTTTCCAAGATTTTTTGGTTTAAGTGTATATTTTTGAAAATAATAGCTTCGAAAGTTGCAAAGTTGTGTCCACCTCTCCTCCTTTACCTTTTAAACCGCATGGCCAATAAATAACCTTCAATTAAAATTATTTTCAATATGATCGGGTATACCATGTCTTTGAGGTATGGGCGAAAAACTGCGCTTCTCAACAAAAGGACGTACTTAAATGCCATGGAGATAAGTTCGTTTTGGTTGGTCCTCTTTTTCAAATCTTATTTTCCATTATGTAGTACATTTCTTTGTAGTAACAGTTGCAAAACCCTACACTGAGCATTGTCCGACATGTTTCTGCCCGGTGTTTAAGTATTTTCACACGTCATCTTTAAGATTTAAAGTTACTATAACTTGTTTTTTATCTCGCCTGCGCTTACAATAATTGAATGCATCAAATTAAACCTCGTTTACACAATGTGTTGTTCAGACAATGCAAGTTTTTATTGGTTTAGGCAAGAAACTTGCATTGTGTTATTCTTGTTTGTGATTCATAGTCACTTTTTTTAATGAATTTAATTCTATCGTCAACCATCTGATCCACGATATACTGAAAGTCATAGGTGCGGTCGGTTAACCTAAATTATGCGATCTATTATATAAGACCTTGTGTCTTACAATAACAGATCGTATTATAGGCTTGTTTCCTAGGTAAACAAAAAAAATCATATGACTAATTGGTAAATAAACCTGACATTTAAACTGCCAACAGTTAGTCCCGATTAAATATTGTGTTAAATTGTTTTTTTTATAATTGATCATATCATAAAAAGAAGGGATTTGACGTGAAAAAAATAGGGACGTCATAGACCGCTATTTGAGATCTCCATATAAAATGTGCGTTTTGACATTTCTTAAAGAGTTGTTGTTTTGACTACAGTAGACCCCCGGTGATCCGGCCCCTGGCTAATCCGGAGCTCCTTCTAATCCGGCATGCCTATCACTGTACATTGTCATGCATGAGATTTGTTATTTGTCGGATTACAAGGTACACTCCTTCAAAAAAATCCGGATTATAGAGATCTGTGGTATTGTATAATCCTTTAATTTGTTATTTATCAGATTACAAGGTATCTAATCCCTTTAAAAAAAAATCCGGATTATAGGGAGTGTGTACTCTATAATCCAACAAATTCGATAGTCCGACAATGTCCTGCAAAACGTTTGTCGAATTAACGCGGGTCCACTGTACTTGGAAACCAACCCATTACGGTTATGTTATGTAGTAGGTTTTGTTTTTACGTTTTTGTCCATCTCCACCCAGGCAGCTCGAGGGTTAAAACATCTTTGTAGTTTATTTTAATTCTCGCCATTGAATAATTACGCGGAGTGAGTTGAGTCTAAATATACTGTCGCATTCTACAAATCTGATAAGAATAATGGACATATGAATACCAGTCTCAAATGCAGAGCTATAAACATCACTTATCTGTAATGAAACTCAGTAAACATTGCACAGTTCTGATGACGCATCTATCGATACTAAGAACAGTGTATCAAAATGTTTTGTTTATTTATCATACGGGATTATTTTAGAGTTATTAGAATTCGTGATTCTTGTACTAAATCCTTAGGTACTTCCTTATGAACGCTCAAGATTATCCCCTAAAATAACTAGTCCAAATAAAACTGCTACAAGGATGGGATCTACCAAACATTATTCGTAGATTGTTAAACCCATGAAAAGTCCTTACTCGCTTCATTTATATGTTCGTAAACTTTTGCGATTCGGACACATTATAGATTTTTATAAGCTCCGGGCTACGCTACGGGTCTTAATCGCGTAAATATTTTATTTTAAGGCTACATAACTTTGTTTATTGCAACGGCCGTGGTCACGGGTAGACTGAAAATCGCTTCATTTAGCCTAATTATTCTCTTAGACCTAAAGAGCTGAAATTTTGCAGAATAGAGTTCTATTTTGTGACGTAGACAAATGATTTCAGGAAACTCGAGTTCAATCACTTGACATAAAAAGCTGAAAATTTGCAAAAATGTTTTTTGTCATGTGACCAAGGTAAAAAATACAAAAGCGTGTTTTTTAGTTTTTTAAACTACTATTTTTTAAATATGGTAAACGATACTAGACAGCCATTGGTAGACTTCTTTTGTTTGTAAAAGCCGAGTTGTATCGTCTGGTAGAAATTTAAAATGTAATTGTGTGTTTTTATCGTTGGTATGCTTTCACGCTCCAACGTATAAGTAGATCGAAGTGAAGATGTACCAATATAGTAATAGTTATAACTTAAAATGGCGCACCACACAAATTTATTGAATTAATTGTATGTATTGCACGATTCATTCAAACTTCCAAACTAATATTATAAAACTCTGTCTGTTTCTACGCATAAACCGATTTAGATGAAATTTGGTACGGAGATAGTTTAAATCCCGGTAAAGGACATAGGATAGTTTTATCTCGATAACCGACATCAACGCGGGCAGAGCCGCGGGCAATAAATACTAATATTATAAAGCTGAAGAGTTTGATTGTTGGTTTGTTTGAACGCGATTATCTCAGGAACTACTAGTCGGATTTGTTAATTGATTTTACCGTTGAATAGCCCATTTATCGAGGAAGGCTAAAGGCTATATCACATCACGCTATGACTGATAGGAGCGGAGCAGCAATGAAAAATGTTGCAAAAACGGGGAAGTTTACGCAGACGAAGTAGCGCGGCTCAGCTGGATTAATATAATTGTAACGTCACAAAAGACGTTTAGACTCTTTGCGTAATGCCAATTATATACAATGTCGTCTTCCATTGCATTAATTAGTTGTTTCTTCCGTTTGTGAGCAATCACGATGCTATCTTAAATGCATTGTGGTTATATGTTGTAGGTACTGTCATTTTATGTAGATAGGAATATTAATTGTACAAACTAGGTCAAACGAAGACATCAAAAATGACATTTTTTTTTACCGGAATCTGTTTTGGCTGGAAGTTCGGTTGATTTGCTAGAGTTAAGTGTGTTTCCCTTCTTGCCTTATAATTATTTTTCACTGAGTTTGTGGATAAATGAAAGACATTTGCGCGTATGGACATTTGAAATTTTGACCAAAACCTGTCTTACGGATGGTATTTTACTATCTGTGCCTAGGGAGGGTACGGGGCGCGGCCGACCGCATTGGAAATTAAAAAAAATAATGTTATAATGCTCATTATATTTCCGTTTGTAGTCATGTATCCATGGATTTCATTTTTTTTATATCTACGTTCGAATCTATACTAATATTATAAAGTTGAAGAGTTTGTTTGTTTGGTTGTAGGCGATAATTTCAGGAAATACTAGTTCAAATTGGTGAAATACGAGTTCCTTTAGTGTTGGATAGCCCATTTATCGAGAGGCTATAGGCTATATAACACCACTCTACGATCAATAGGAGCGGAGAATCAATGAAAAATGTTGCATAATCAGGAAAACTTCGACGCAAACGAAGTAGCTAGTTCGTAATATTTTTATACGAGTGCCTATTATTCTTCTGGTTTACACAAAATGCGCCTGGGAATCAGATAGAATAAAAGAATGGCAATAAAACAGAAACAGTTTTAACAATGACATAATACATTTTAATGAGTGCGTTGTCATCACCATTTGCGCTGGCGACTTGGCATTGTTTACAATTTGTATTTATGTTTATGACTGAGATTGACACGAATATGATATGTGCTATTGATTTTATATAGATATTAGTAGTGCATGTAGCATCTAAACGGATTTTAGGAACTAAGTAGGTTAGTTGCGTGTATAGTAATGCAGCTTATACACATCAGAATAGCTTGTAGGCCATAAAATCTTTAAAAAAAAAAACAAATATTAAACTAAATGACATGACATAGGTACCTTCTGTTAAAAATTAAATTAAAACAACCTGCCTGCAAAAAAACGGAAGCAAGATACCCTTTTTATTTAATATCAGTCGCAATTTTTAAGTCCAACAGGATTTTTTTTAGTATTTCTTATTCCAAATTACATTTAAATAAATAAGTGATATAGATGTTTGTTATCTATATAACTTATATTTTGATACCCCATTCGATAGGTTTTGAAGATTTTTTTAAAACATAAAAATTTATTGGCACCTAAGACCATAAGATTTTTTAATTTTAATATACTCAGTGTCACTCTCACAGCTAAGACGACGAAAGACACCTCGCAAGCTAAAATCCACTAAGCCGTAATACATACAGACACTCGAAAAACATAACCCTCCTTCTTACGCAGTCGGATAAAAATAGCATTTCAAAGCAAATTATTAAACATGGCGTGTAAGCTCTGTCAAGCTGCCATTTTTCATTTGTCTTATTTATGCCCGTCTATACAGGTAAATATTTGATATCGATTAGTTGACAAGTGCAGCGTGATTCATATTGCAACTCATATGCTCGTTTTGATAATGATCCGATAAGGCTAAATGCTTGCTTAGTCCAAAGATAGCAACTAAGTTGTTTTTATTGTGGTTAAGAATTACACCTACATGTAGTTGGAGATTAATAGAAACTCAAATAGTTTCCGTTAGACGATAATACTGTAACGGAACTTATTAATCTCTTACTTGCTCTTACCAGCGGTTTTCTCCGCGTGGGTTGCTAAAATTAATGTCTTTAAACTCCACTTTAATTTTATCAACTAGTGATAAGTCGAAGTAATTTTTATAGGCATTTCTTTGCCAATTACTTTATAAGTACATATTACTTTACAAGTACAAGTTTTAGTGATAAATCGTTGACAGAATTGGGTATTTGACTACTATCAACATACAATATTTTATAATAACCATGTAAAAATATGTCATAAAATGTTCTGAAAAAGTATGTTCATTTATTAATTTAACGTGTTTATTCATTTTTAATCATAAAGAGAAACACTAAAAGTAAATGATTTGACCATAGAAAACGTGACGTCATTTGCTAGCATTCCATACAAATTTGTTCGGAGCGGGTCGTTGTTGACGTTTCTTAAAAAGAGGCTGATTTGACTTTAGTCAAATACCCTATTGATATTTTGATTTAATACAAGCCGTGTGTGACTGTTGATAACTTTAAAATTAAAAAACAACACTTTATAGGTGTTACGAAAGCACTAAATATAAGCCTTTTGATTACAGGTTAACATGTACATAGACCAGCTCGTTAAGACAGTTCAAGATGACGCAGTGGCCGCGCACACACGGTGTCAAACATTCATGAACGCGTGCACTTCCCAGCCCGACCCCTCTACAGGCACAGACAAGAACTTCGAAACCGCTATCTTAGGCTGCACTCTCGACGACCAGAAACGCGTTAAGAAACGCCTCCAAGGCCTACTAGACTACCTAGCGAAGCTCAATGTCACCACCTGCTCCTGATTAGGTGAAACGCTTGAAAGCAATCTCGTCATACGCTGAGCGTTGTCTACTGCCAGCTTTTTTTATTTGTACAGTGCCTGGCTATATAATTGTACCGAGAGTGAGTGGATGCGGCTGTTTATAGTGCGTGTCGTATTCAAGACGAAGCCTGTGTCTAATCCTTAGATGCTCTGTTTCTGTTGAGTTCGTAAATAGTGATATTTTATTCCACAATGTTGTCTTATTGCATACATCGGATGGGGATGGTGTGATACGGCCGTGTCAAACATTTTGAAGTGCGTCCACACTGCAAACATTTCTTGTTTCCTGCAACATGTTAAAGCTGGGCTTCTACTGCCCGCTTCCAGTTTCCTAAATCAAAAGCTCACGGTGAAGAGATCCCTTTATTTCTAACATCACAATTTATTTTTATTCCTCAAACCTAAATAAAATTACTACGACCCGTCACTGAGTATTTTGAAAAGACTTGTAGCGAACACCTAAGTTAGTTTTTAGTATTACACCCTAATTAATAATCTCGCATTGTAACAGTTTATACATATCAATAGATCCCACAGGAACTGTGCATTTTTATGCCTAAAGCCTATTTCGTCATTGACGGATAGTCAATGGCGGCTCAGACTTCCATTAGTGCCTATCTTTAGTTACGTACCTATCTATAGTAGTAGGACAGCCGTTCTCTCACTGCTCGGTCCAATGCAGTGATTACAAGCTTTGGCAAATGTGATAATGTATACTTAGTAGTTTCTTTTATATTGTTTCCAGTGGTATTATGTGTTCATGCGTATGGACCATTAGATTTAGATTTTGTACGAATGCCTTTATTTACTTGTTATAGTCTTTATTAAGCTAGAGCTACACTGAAGAGTTGGGCCGGTTGTTATACATATGAAAAATAAAGTTGTGCTTTGTTGGTTTTAGTTCAAGTTGTCACGCGTACGATGAACTCGAATGTGTGTCTAGCTTAATGGCTAAATTTCATTAGTCGAGAGTTTAATTATGTCGAGTGCGGAAGCCATATAAGAACATTTATTTTATTAGTAGTCAGGTATTGGAAAAACCTCAGCATGTGAGGAGTGTAAATCCGTTTATTATATTGTAACGACTAACGAAACTTTCCGTTTGATAAAATTACCAATATATTTGTTTGTCAGATAAACCAAATACGGAAAGTAGAGAAGGTAGCTTACATGCAACTTGCGTTCAAGCAATGGATCGCATCGCTCACAGAAATGAAATTTTGGGACACTTTTTTTTTTTAATTCACGAAATGAAGAGTCACCCGTTTTGATCAACCGAAACATACATATGGTAACATCACTATTTCACGGAAGAATAACTGACATTGTGGTGATAACAACTAAGACAGCATACGGTTTAGAGTTTGACCTACTACGGTCTGAAGTGGTCAGTAATTCCGTGTCCGCGAACGATGTCTAACATCCGTATTTATAGAAGAGTAATTAGTAAAAGTAATTACTTATGTAACAGATTCTATTCTATAGTTGGGAAACTTAGTGAAGTAAGAAACGTTAAACGTTGCCAAGCATTTGTCTCCGATATCGTTGCTAAGTAATGGCTAAGTAACAAGTAATGACTCGTTTATATATACGGGTGTATATGTGCGTTGCTAGAGCGAGGTACGTGTGAAGGTTACCTTCTGTGCTGTCGATATTTTGTGGATAAACGCCCATATAAATGTGTAAAATTTGTCAAAGTTTATAAACACGATTAAAATGTGATTATCCTATAATTTGTTGCTCGAGCCAGATATTATGTACAGCTATGTTGCTATAGAGGCTTGGCTCGATGTTCACGCCGCGTGGTGCGGCCACTTGTGTGTTTGGTCGCCGAATGATATTTTAAGTATTTTTATCATTTTTTTTATTTTTGCAGTCACTGTTTGTTTTTAAATAACAAATAGTTAAATGTACGTCTAGATACGAAATATTCTAAATAAATTTAATTTCTTTGTATAATTTCAATTCAAATGAATAGCAGTGGTTGTGAAATTTACATCATAGGGTGCGCACAAATCTGGACTCTTGCATCCAACAGGCGCACAAATATTTTGTGTTGTAGCGCGAGCAGGACACGAGCCGCGCTGCTCGTAATGTACTTGATTTACCTACTCATGCACATCAATCATCAATTCATAAAATAAATAATAATTTTAATTCAAAGTTATTAATGAATATGAAAACGTTGTACTTACTTTGTCAAACTAAAACTATGCTCAATAAAAACATCAACATCTATTTATTATATACCTACTTACTTAATCATTTATTAAAAAAACGACTCTGACATTATTTCATCATAGTTCATTTTTGTCGTGATAACGTCCTATAAATCGATGACCGGCACGTACGAAAAACTGTCTACAAAAAAAGTTACGTTATTGATTGGTTGCTAAGCAACAGCGAATGGCGATTGCAGCGACATGTCATGCAATACAATTGGAACTGACGTTATTGATTGGTCGATAAGCAACGCAAATGGTGATATGTCATCAATGTTTTCATATAACGTTATCACTTTAAAGACAACCATTTTTAATTTAAACGTAATTTGAACAACATATTAAATATACATTTCAAAATTAAGAGTGCATAAAGATTTTGACATATTATAGTGACCATGATCGATAAAATTATCATTTAATAAAAATTATGATGGAATAATGTCATTTGAAAAACATCGTTTAGACTCATTTCAAAAATAAATTGTTTAACGTTTTTATATTTAATATATAAAAACTTTATGCAATTTTATAAATTATAAATGATAAAATTCTATTGGAACCTCTTGTGGAGCTCCGTAAGATTTATACCTCGGAATCCAGACCCAGTCTATGAATCTATAAATAATCTTGTGAAATGTGTTTTTGAAATGAGGGATGAAATGTCATCTCATCGTTATATTTACGCATTAATGTCGCAATGTGTCCAAATTAAGACACATGTGTACAGACAGTCTGAGTGATATTTTCAAATCACGAGTGTAGATATTGTGTTGAAATTAATAGTCGTTGTGTAGTTCAAATCGGCTTAGTTAATTAGCTGTGCTTTCCATAAATACTATTAAAATATCGAATTATTATCAAAATGTGTAACTAACGCCCGAATATTCAAACGAGACTTGACATTGAGTCGCTCTCAAAAGTATTTTTGGCGCCACTAGGGTTAAACTCTTTGAGTATAGAAACCTAGAGTATAGAAAATATTATTATATAGTCTAAGGTTAAACTACATCTGGCCGCATCGAATTGCACTTCAGTGTTGCCAACCATAATTTTTTGGAAACTTACTAGATTGATTTTAAAAAGTTGGTAGAAATTGGTAGATTAGTAAAAGTAAATCGGTAGATCTACCCGATAGCGTCGGCCCATGGCCAGATTATTGGTCAAGTGTGAGTCGTACGTACGACCGAGGGCGGACATTGCTTATTTAAAAAGTTGGTGATAATTGATATCTTCAGAAAAAAGTAGATCTACGACTTAAATTAGTAGACTAAGAGCACAATAAGTAAATCTACAGAAAAGATTGTAGGTAAAAAAAGTAGATCTGTGACTTAAATTGGTAGACTAAGAGCACAATAAGTAAATCTACAGAAAAGATTGTAGATATGGCGACACTGTCGCATTATCCTATGCTTATATCTTTTTCTGTACTTAAAACCTTAATTTACTAGAGTGAGGACAGCGGGGTCCTTATTCACGGTCTATATTCCGTGTCCGTGGCAAGCGCGTGCGAACTGGCACATGCGCGGTGCGATCAAAAAGGTGTGCCGCGCAAGCGCGTTGATGCATTTCTAAGCGCAGCTCTTCATTTATAGTCCTACAAGGATCTTTTTGAGCTTCGATGACATTTAAATGAGGCCGCTAAAAGACCCTTGTAGCACTGTACCATTCTGACAAGATTTTGACAGTTCACACGGGCTTGCCACAGACACGAAAAAAAAGATCTTGAATAGGTAGAGCGAGAAAGAGTTTTTGCCGAGCGCCTCGTCGATTCCGCCGCGTGCGTTCGCTCTCTATTAAATAACGGTTCTAAGTAACAGAACAGGATAGAAGTATAGGTAAGTACGATTCGGTGGGCCAGATGTAGTTCCCCTATTCACCTTTAATGATAGTGACAGCATGCGAGTTAAACGGCAGGCGTCCCAAAACAGAGTGACGTTTGATTATGAGGATTGATATTATAGTATTGGCAATATTAAATTTGGCGCGATAAATATTGTAAGACATAGGCGTACCCACGATTCAGTCCAGATGTAAAAGGACAGGAGCAAGGAGGGAGTCAACTTACCCTTAAAGTAACATCGACTGAGTTCTGGGGCGGGGATCCAATGGAATTTTGTAATGAGGGTACTGTAAGGTCGTTTTCACACGTTCCGGTTTCATTCCGGGCCGGCGCCGGGTATCTGGCGCGAAGTGTATGGCGATGTACGGTAGCTTTCACACGTTATGATGTCGGCGGATGGCGAGAATGTATAGCGACCGGTACGGACGTACCGGTCGCTATACATTCTCGCCGGGCATCAGGCGCTGGACCGGATTGAAACCGGAACGTGAAAAAGACCTTAGCGTAGTTTGACTTAGTCGGGCCCTGTATCAATACTTCTTCTGTAATGCATAAAGGCCCAAACTGCCAAATGTGATGGGGGAAGGCCTCATTTAAGGTGACGCGCGGCGTCGTGCGTCGCGTGTGGCCGCGCGGCACGCACTGAATTCAATCATAAAGCGTTGTATGAATGAGTTTATGGAAAAGCGATTGTACGCGCGTTTCTTTGAGCCCGCGGCGTTTTCGCTAGCACGCGACGTCGCAAGCAGCGGCAATTCTTGATGAACCGATGCCCTCGGCGCAACGTTCTGCCAGTCTTATTTAGAAATCACACAACCCATATTCGACTTCTTTTTAAAGAAAATACTACGTTTAAAAATAAATTATTTTAATACCATTCAATACCATAACATAATAATATTCTATGTTAAATGTGAACTATTTAGTACCCCGCTGCGGGCACCGCCACATTTCCCGTCTTGAATCTTTTTAAAGAACATCGTATATTGCCATGCGTTTGTGTTTACGCGTGCGATGATAGAGCCGCTTCACGCGCCAGAAACAGAAAAAAAAGAAAAGGTCCAACGCGACGCGAAACGCCACACCACACGCGACGCGAGACGCCACACCACACGCGACGCGCAACGCCCCACGTCTCCGTAAATGAGGCCGAATGGTGCAATTATTAACGTACGTTCGTTGCCTGTTGGGTACGCTTATGTTCTAAAATTAGGCAGAAACTAAGTGTGCCAAGACCTTGATTATAGAGTAAAACGTTAATATTAAATAGCCGCTTTATAATTAAAATAAAATTGTTGTTGTGAAGTCCCAATATTTACGTATTTTCGTGTTGCTTTCGTTCCACCGATAAGTGCCTAAAGTTTAAGTGATATTTCTTATCGTTTTACTCTATTTTATTGACTATTTGATTAGTGTCCATTAATTTTCAGTACGTTTATCTGTCTTAAAGAACAAATTACTTCTCGTTATATTGGCGTCGTTAAATACACAGTCCGATGTATAATCTTAAGGTTGTGTTTCATTTTAATACTGTATAATGTTGATATTAATTTCATTTTAATAGCAAAGCTATGGGGACACAAAACACTGGGAGTACAGAAGATAAGCTTCACTTGGGCATACCGTGGGAGAGGAGGGTGTTACCATCATGCATTGGGCTAACCCCTGTCCAAATGTCTACTAACAAAAATCAAAAATGTACCACTCGAAGGTTCCATACATGTGCAACACGGAAAGTTGCACATGTACTAAAAAAACGGAAAAGTGCGAGTAGGTAGGTAGTACTACTCGCACTTTTCCGTTTTTTGTTAAGGTTCGCCACTGCTATATACCTACTTTTAACAATTTCAATCCTCAATTGGATACGCCACCTAATTTGAAAGTTTAAGAAGCTTCACATGTACATTCCTTGACAATACACAAATCTATAAATCAATTAAATCAATATAGAAACTGCTATAAAATCGCAAATAATTTATTTTTATAAAATGAATAATTAAGTCAGTAGGTACATACAAAATATTTACATAGAATTGTTAATAAAAAAATCTTTATTAAAGTATGACTAAAAAGTTTCTTAAATCGACTGAAATTTATTCGTCATAATTATTTACTATAAATTCGGTATCGAGAGTATGCACAATTAATAAATAGGTATGTAAACAGATTTCAAGTTATTCGAAAAATAAAAGGACAGTTAGATTATAGGTAATAAATATTCTTTTGTTAAGGCTCATTTCCACGGTGCCATCTTCTTGCACATTCAAGAGCAATAGGCACGACACCAATAAAGCTAACTTTGATTAAAATAAGCTTTATTTTTTTCTCGATCGTGAATGATTATAATTATATATATATTTTATTAGCAGAAATATTATTATGAAACAAAGCAAATTGAAGTACACTTTTGGGTATTTAGTATTTATATTCTGGGTATTTATAAGTTGGGAATGAATACAATACTTCATTATGGTTAATCAACTAGGAAACAACATAATACATTAGAAATCTAATATTTATTAATTTACACAGTACCTATATAATTACTTAAGAAACTAATATTAATAATAATATTTATAATTTTACAAATATTTAAAACATTTTGTAGTCACATTCTAAGTCGCATTACTTAAATGGCTTTCCTATTAAGTATTATGACATCATGAACCTTCAACTGATTGGATTTCACCAGTGTGGACTCACCACCCGTCAAATTGAAATAATGAGGGCTATCGCTTATTAATTCGCCGCTAAGAAAACGGCATTTCAGAAAATCACGAATTTTAAATCGCAAGTGCTTAAACATCCATATGATTCTGGTGTTACAAAATTGCGAATGGTTAGATTTTTTTCGCAATGCGGTCTGGACCTTACATAAACAATGGGAGGATATGGGAGAGGCCTTAATTGGAGACTCCAACATTTTGGTTTGGGAGGTGATTAACCCCACTGGGAACTTCTGGATTTTGATTTGACACAAGCTTGCCCGCTTCTGAGTAGGTTTTATCAAGATAAATATTAAAACGTTATATTCAGATATCCTTTAAGTTTGAAGCTCTTAGATCCGTCCTCCCCCTGAATCCGCTACTGGCAATCACAAACAGCGGCGGGACTTGACGATATGAAAGACGAAAATGAAGCAGAAGTAACAAGTATAAAAAAAGAACGAAACTTCACCCTTGCAGGTAAATTGTGTTATAATTAATATTGAGCATAAATAGAGTGATTAGAGTATTCTGCACGCGTTCCTGAATACGTTCTTCTTTTTGCCACCCGGCCTGTGCTTCGTTGGTCGCAGAAGGATTGTACCGTTGCTGTTGTGGTTTGTAAATGTACCTGGAAACGTTGGACACATTAATTAAAGTTTAGAGACTGATGATATATTTGTTTGTTCGAATTTTGAGGGAGCCGCCTTCAAGTGAATATCAAAGGAGGGAAAAAAATGATGAAACACATCACCGAATGAAGATTTCGCTGACTCACTCCTATGTTTTAGCCTATATCTCTGGTGTTTTACAACCTAGGGCAACGTTTTATACACATAAACCTTCCACGAAAAATATGCAGTCGAATAGCTAAAACTCGAATTTAAATTGGATCACTAGCTTTCGAGAAACTTACATACGTCGAACAGACACCTTTTTTGAAGGCCGCCAAAAAATACAGTTCCATTGATATAATGATATAAAAAATGACCATCATGAAGTTCCGCGTTTCACTTTTATTGTTTGTCACACGAATTAGTTCTCTTCATGTCTTGACGTTGTCTCGATTTCATTTTGAACCAACTGTATCGATCAATTTGTACCTTGGTTAGGTAGGTTGCCGTAGTGCCGTGTGGTGCCGGCCGTGCCGTGTGGTGCCGGCTTAAGAATAGTACCACCCCATCTCTTCCCATGGGTGTCGTCAAGGCGACTAAGGGATTTCACCCCGGAGGACGGGCAGCAGCGTCCTATGCGTACTTAAAGCCTTACTGCGATCGCCAACCCGCTCGCCAAGCGTGGCGATTATGGCAATTACCCCCAGGATCTACATACTAGTAGGTTCTACTGGGGAGACCCGTGCCCAGCAGTGGGCCATCATATGGGTTGATATGTATGTATGTATATGTAGGTAGGTTAGAATATATTTGTTGCTGCACTTGTGTTATCTACATCTACATACCTATACGAGTATGTTTACAGTAAGAAGGTACAAATAAAGTCTCACCTATTACGGGTGCGATACATGGCGGTAGAGAGTTGTCAGCGGCAGCGTCGTCCCTCCTCATGTCAGCGAGGCACCTCCCCGCCAGCGCTCGGAACACTGCTCCGACGTTGACGTCCTCCTTCACCGACGCTCGCATCAGTCTGCAGCCGAGAGCACGCGCTACTAGTTCTGCTTCATCTCTGGAAATGTTATAAATTATATTTAAAAATGCGTAAAGTAGAATAGAGAACGGAGATACGGTATTTCTAACTCGCTTCAGGTCGACATGACAATTTTCGAATTTATTTTTAACTAGCGGACGCTTCGCGGTTTAACCCGCGTAATTACCGTTCCCGTGGGAATACAGGGATAAAAAATTGCCTATGTCACCCGGGGTTAGTGTAGCTTCACAACGATGAAAGAATTTTTCAAATCCGTCCAGTAGTTTCGGATCCTATTTAATACAAACAAACATTCAAATCTTTCATCTTTATAATATTAGTATATAGTATAGATAAATGATATACAAATGCATGCAAAAACGTAGGTGTGAGATTACACTGACTGAAGACTAGCATGACATGTGAGTTCCGTGGGTGTACACGTATGGTCTTGGTTTTCCTCGTTTAAACTTATCGATAAACCGATTGCCATGGACATTTTTCCTACCTACCTATTTATCTTAAATTTTAGGAGGATTGATTTTTTATGTTACTATGCTTACATAACTCTAGTAATATCTAGGTACTCTGTACCTATTTAGTTCTATTTAGGTAGATGTTTTAAAAGATTAAATATCTTTGTTCTTAACGGTAGATATACTTACGGTCCAACGACACATTGGTCCATCAAATCAATTTTATTTTGAACTATAATTGTCGGGATTTCGCCGCATTCATTCTCCACCTGCAATCAAATAAATGGGCATTCAACAATCGTGTATGGTTTATTCTCTAATTATTTTTCTGTTTTTTATTTTTTTCTTCAAATTTTGGTCGTTAGAGCAATTGAAAATGATCTTATGCATCAAGATGTTATCCTTCTATAGGAAAATTACCAATTTTATATCTAAAACATCCCGTACATATTATAAGCTGTACATGTGTATTGCTATTAATAATTTTTCAGGCACTTTCGAGAGCTCCGGTAGGCCTGAGTAAGAATATTTTGTGTGAGAAGTAAACTTAGATTAGGAATATGAATTGATTGAATGATATGATAATTCTGCTTCATGGTGAGCTCCATTCCTATATTTATTCCTTTTTCAATTGCTCTAACGACCAAACTTTAAAGAAAAAAAATAAAAACGATAGATAAATAAATGCGTTTTTCTCTGAAACTATTAAAGATAAAAAATATAAAATTATGAAATGTATGTATTTAACAGGTTTATTAAATTAAAATTAGGATATTATTTTTGTTTTTACGACCTGAAAAATACTCACCTTAAAGATTTTTGTTTCTCATAAACTTACAATAATGATCAATGACCACACGGGTGTTTCACTCTAGTACTTGAAATAGCAGGGGCCTTACCCGCTTTCTTTGAAACGAACATTCTTTAACGAACAAAATTTAAACGAAGGTTCGTATGGTAACCTACTCTAATTCTTTTTCCAATACACACACAAATTTCGTATTTCATGGTCAATTTTCGTGAACGAATGGATTGGATTATTGTTGCTAGCTCTAGATTTTTCTGTTTCTTTTATTTTATTCTTTAAATGGCAACACTAGTATTTTAAGAGCTAAAAGTGCCTTGTCAATTTGTCGATTGATTGATATCTTAAAAAATAGGTCTTTTTTTCCCTATTAAACTATGTAAACACGATCAAGATTGTTAGTCCAGAAAAAAAGTAATCAGTACTCAAAAATATTAACATTTTACGTTCCGTCTTACTTATAAAATACCGTTTCTCTAAATTCGTATCAAAAATGTAAAAAAAATGTTCTCTATTGTTTTTTTGTGTTCATTATTTGAATATTAATTAGATTTTAGTTTTATTTGGCCTTCATACAACATCAGTAATTAAAAATAATATATTTTTATATACGATCAATTTCATAGGAGAAACGGAACGTCCTCTAACGTTGTGACATTGTCAAAAAAAATCTTCAAACCAATTTCATCAAACCATTAGAACTTGTTCTGTTTCTTTTTGTTTCTTTGTATTCTAGCAAAGAGTATAATAATTTCCAATCGACGAAAGTTGAGCCATTGCCATGGGTACAAAGCCATTGTTGTTTCAGTGGAAAATACATAAACATTATCTAAGATAAATCGATCTAGTACAAAATACAAGAGTTTGATCTACAAATCTTTGATCAGCAATTAGATATCTCCATTCACAGTAAGTATTGTGATTTTCCTTGACTGCATTGTTTAGTCGATTGTATATTTGTGCATTCAGATGATAGAACTTTCTTACCAAAAGCTATAATTACGTGAGGCGTACGTTTAAATTTACATAATTCATTTTCAGATGACTGATGAATACTACATTTGTGAGGTATTCGTTATCTTAGCCATGCAAGCTGTGAATTGTGATCAGAGTAGAGACTATGTTAGGAGTGTTGCGGTGTGCAAGTCCCTGTCCGTTGTGGTCATAAGTATAGAAGTAAAATGTGTGCTACGTGGGCTGTTGTGCTGAAATGTTACTTAATTGGTTAATTCTAATCCAGTCACCTTGGCAGGATCAGCAGGTATGTTTACATGAAAATAACTTTTTTATTTATTCTTAGGGTTTTTAATTATAAACTAGATAAGTTTAGTAATCCATTTTTAATATTGTGGTTTTACAGATATCACTGACTGATTGTTCATGTCAAGCTTGTTTTATGCATCTTAGAAGACATGTTATTTATAACCGGACACTTGATAAAGATCAAAGAAATATTGTTGCCGATGTTGAATCACAAGAACCGGATGCTGATATTGAGTTACAAATCGTTGCTAGTCAACTTGGCAATACCAGATAAGGAACCATTGTTGAGCTAAATATTGAAATCAATTAAACTGCAATAATAATAATCTGCTATTTTATTTGACTGTAAAATAAAATTATTACCTCTCTTTTCCTATCCTGTGTATTCTCACTTTATTTATATGAGCTAGGCACTTTAGATAGTACCTACTTAGTTATGTAAAACATAACTAAGTAGGTACTATCTAAAGTGCCTAGCTCAAAATTCAACACTGAACCTGCTGTAAATACTAATATCACAATCATTATATTATATAGTTGATTGTTCCCAATTGTCAGTGTCAGATTTATCTAGTCTACTCTTAGGGTTAGCTACCATCTTCCGTAGGGGTAATGCTTAAATGACTAATAGATATCTACTTAATATCGCTTTTAATCTACCAATTTACAGGTAAGTAGCAAGTACCTACTCATTGCGTATAAGCAGATACAGAATTAGGTCGGTTGTTAATTGTAGTGACAGTTAACTTCAAAATGTTATCATTTTAGGATCCAAATGACTCCTTACATGGGATTCGCAACTTCCGAGCTCATCGAGGCACTTCTCAATTTATTTGATGAGCAACAAAATCTAGCTCGCAGGAATTGATTATTAATATTTATTTGATTTCTTCACTTTTGACTGAGTGTCTTCAAAAGAGAAGAAATCAAAGAATTATTATTTCTTTTCTCAGTCTCTTTTCTTGACTGAGTCTTACAAAGTCAAAGTCGGAAATTAGTCTGTAATTTCCTACAAAATCTAGGCAGGAAATTATGTCAATATATAATTAATTGCAGAAGCGATGGCGGTTTCTTCTACGCAATGAGCGTTCTTTAGGCTGAGCAGCTTCAATTAAAAATAATCTTCAGCCATAATAATTGCTTTTAACATAATTCTTAATAAAAATGTACCACGACGAAAATCAAACGGTAGCACTTTTGGTTTCGTCAATTTTAGGTTATAATTCCGAATAATTCACCTGTCAAATTCTAAATTTCGTTCGGTGCATACGGAATTAGAGTAGGCTTAGAGAATTTATATGTCAAACAATTTTCGTTTCAATGAAATTCGTGAACCAATAGAATTGGGGTAGGAAAGCTACGAATATTCTAGAGAAACTTTGTTTTTCGTTGAAATAGAGTAGGCCTCCAGATCCTATAGATCCGAGGAATAAAAAGGGCATGTCCGTTTTTAGGGCTTTTTAAAAGACTGTGGTTTTGTGGACTGTGTAAAACTGGGAAAATGAAATTCGCAGTTTTACACCCGCAACGACGTCATTCTATTCGATTAGTTTATGCCACTTGTCTAGAGGTTCTGAGCGCTTCGGAAATCGATCAAATACAAAGTACTCGGATACACGATGGTTTTCGCTGCCCGGCTTGACGCGCGTTAAGTCCGCGGCCTTATTGACGAAGCGTGGTGTAGGTAGGTTATATATATATAGGTACATTCGCTGATCGTCTGCCGTATATACCTATATCTCCTAAAGAAACTCATTACCCAATGCCCAAGACTGAATGAATTGAATTTCCAATCTGAACGAATCTTAGGATTTAATAGGTAAAATAACAAGTCATGATAAGTTAACGTCATTTATTAAGTAGGTACAAAACAAAACTTAAAATAATATCTACAAATACCTACCTACCTAACTAGTATTTTATAATCTTTTCATAATAAATTTTATCGAAATGACAAAATACATTGTCTTAAAAAATAAATGCAAAACTAAGATTGATAATTAAATTTAAAATAAGGTGCAACGGGGCAGTTAGTATAGAGAGGGGCGGGATTATCGGGGGGGGGGGCACAATAGGCAAATGAGCAAACAAATTTAATACAATACAAGAAATTGAGTGCACAAAACAACCGATGGGGACGTATTATCGTTTACTCGTATCTATCGAACAATTAGAGTTAAAAATTAAGAGGACAGCCCGGACTGCCCTCAATTTCTCTCATTACTTCAATAGAATTCACCACGTTTAATACTTCTGCCTTGCTCGGCAAGAACCTCGAAAACAGCATGCCTCTCCCTCCTGCCGAACAATTTATCCCTAACACGTAATTATCGTGCACACGTATCAAAATATATTTCGAAATGGTTTTTTCACACCCGCGGTACATCTTCTTTACATTGTAATCTCCATAGATGAGAAGGCTTGGTTTCCTGATATTGTTCATGTATCTTCCTTCAACGACTGTTTGGTTCCACGGCATCTGTAGTTTGCTGCACTGGTACTTAGCTTCTGTTATCTGAGAATCTGTTAGTTTTATGAAAGTGATGTATTCGCAAGTATCTCGATCTCTCTGCGGCGGCCAGAAGTAGACCACATAGAATTGCCCAGGCAGCTCGTTTAAATCATATATTTTGTCTGTTGAGAAGTAATCAATGCAATCTTCCACGTCCGTATTCGCTAGAGTATTCACTCCACACAATAAAATAATAGTCACTACAAATGCGTACATTTTCGCCGGCTATTAAACTTATAGTGATTGTGATCTTTCGAGATGAATGTGCCGCTTCCAAATATAGTTACGGGAATGTGAACAAAATGAAATGATAATAATGATATGCGTTCCTTGTTTGTACACTTATAATAACTACTTATTAGCCGAGCTTGTACGGTCAGCATGTGCGATGCTTTCCCAGTAGATCAAGTGATTAGCGAGAGTTAGCAAATACCACTGTCAGGTCTTAGATAATAGTTGAAGTTAGATTGATACCATTGCATGCCTCGGAAGCTTTAAGGTGTCAGTTGGATTACTTGGATTTTTGTTTCGTGGAACTATTATGACAGTGAGGGAATAGACATAGCTTACATTATTCTGTACTTATTATCCGCCTACATACCTAGTTGGATATTCTCTCCGTTCAACATTAGTTCCTGCGTTGTGACTATGATGATAACAATTTAATAGAGATGCCTAATCTTAGGTAGTATGTGACTACGTAATAAAAATACTTATAATTTGCCGTAAGCACTTCTGACTTTTTGTTTTTGATGCTCACTGTACGTAGTTGGTACTACATTTGTGTGCGAGTCACGAACTCACGACCTCATAGACTTTATCTTAATGTTCTGCTTCAATTAACAAAATGGTGCATATAGAACTGAATCCTAAGGTCTAGACTTTAAAATGCATGATCGCATAATTATATTTGAGATTTTTAATCTTTGCTTCTTGAATTTGTGGAACGAAAATGTTGTTGAAGTATTTTATAAGATAAATTAAAACACCATATCATGTAGTTTAGATCCGGTTTGGGAAATAAATACCTACCCTCATCTGTAACGAATCGCAAATGGATTGCCTAGCTAAATCACGTGCCAATATGGTAAATCAAAACCTAACTACTTAAGGTAGTTCCTGTAGTTCTAGCTAGAATCATGTCATTTTCCAGAAGCACAAACGCCTTCTGCTTGTTGTGGTGATAAAAAAAACTTTTTACAAAAAAATATTAGCGACTTCAAAAATAAATACAAGGCAACTAAAAAGCAAAAAAATAATATCTACCTAGAATAACAACAAATTAACATTTTGAAGTTGATGCCATAAAATAGTTGCTTTTATTTAATTCGGCACCAACTTCAAAATGTTAATTTGTTGTTGTTATTCTAGGTATATTTTATTTGTGTAAAATGAAACAAACAAATGTACCTAAATCACTGTAGGTGTGCCATTAATATTTGGTGAGTTCCCTCGATTTCTCCGGGATCCGATAATCAGATCGTGATCTGATGAAAATGGGACCAACTTGGAAGTATAAGTCCTTTCAAACACAAAAAGAATTTTTCAAATCGGTCCAGCTGTCTTTGCGTAATCGGTGAACAAATATACCCAAAAAAAAAACATACAGTCGAATTGAGAACCTCCTCCTTTTTGAAGTCGGTTGAATATTTTTTTGCTAAGTGTGATTACTAACATATACCTACTTTCGCATGAATAGCACTAAGGATACCTATATATTAGGGTCAAGATCGGGCGGTCAGTGACCGGCTTCATTAGTACGTAATTACGCATTTCCAAATGTTTATGATAAGACCAAAACTACCTATTTTATTATACTTAGTTTTTTTGTATGACTGAATTTATGGTGGAACGCATTATAGTATAGGTCCACTTGCGTTCACGAAACGTTGAGCAAGAACATATTCTATGACCTACATACATACATATCAACCCATATGATGGCCCACTGCTGGGCACGGGTCTCCCCAGTAGAACCTACTAGTATGTAGATCCTGGGGGCAATTGCCATAATCACCACGCTTGGCGAGCGGGTTGGTGATCGCAGTAAGGTTTTAAGTACGCAGAGGACGCTGCTGCCCGTCCTCCGGTGTGAAATCCCTTATATTCTATGACCTATTTTTATTTAATAATTGGAAAACATACAGCATGGTGTTACTTACAAGTAATGTTTATAAGAAAATTACACATAGAGCCAATAAAGTTTTCAATAATATAATGTAACTATTTATATATTTATTTAATTAAGTTCAATTCGTTAAGGCGTCGGCGCAGAACCGATGGCTTAACGTGCTCTCCGAGGCACGGAGGTGTATAACAATGTTTGAAAACGGTCACCCATCTATGGATCGAGTTAACCTCGCAAATGTCTCAATCTGTTCGGACGCTACTGAGTTAGATACCGCTCAATAGGACTATAGATTCTAATTAATGTTCTGTTTTGATAAGAAACAATAGAGGCTGCGGTACCTTAAGTTTCCACGAGTGCAGAGAGAGAAAGGAATCCCTATCTGTGGTGGAGAAGGCGAGCACGCACGCATGCGCGCCGCGGTAGTACGCCTTCGTGATGGCATCGAACTCCTCCTGACCCGCAGTGTCCCACAGCATCAGCCGGACCTCTTCGCCGTCGATTCTGGAACGACATGATTCTCGAGTTAGCAATCGTCTAGCAATTTAGGTACTATCAATGTGGGTCGGACGGTCGGACATTACTAGCAATCTGGTTAACCCTTCCAGTTTAGCTAAATGGTCGGGCATCGGTCTCGCAATCGTGAGGTCGTGGGTTCGAATCCTGGCCATTATACTATCGACGTGATCCCACTCCTAACACAAGCCATAGAGCTTAGCTAGAGGGGTTAACAGGATTGCTAGTAATGTGGAACCATAATCCCACATCCTTAAATAAAAAAAATAAAAAAGCGGGTTCAGGCAGCATAAATCCAGGATTGTCGTTTGGGGATGCTTGAACCAGATAGGGTGGTTGTTGCAGCAGCACTTACACGAATTGAATGGGTGAATGGTGAAAGATTTTGGGGAGGGGGTCTTGAGCCCACAAGCTGTGCACTGCTGGGGGAGATTTGTTGGTTGACTCCCCTCCCAATTTTAAAAAGGTTGGTACACATTTGTTTAGTTGTTGTAAAAGTACGTACTACCTTCAGGTAGTTTTAACCCCCCATGACTGCTCACGAACCTAGATGAGACAGTGGAGATCTGTTTCCATTGATATGTGTGCTATGTTTGACCCTAACTTAATATCCAGAAGATTCACGGAGTTTAGAGAGTATTTGTTCTTTCGTTTATGTATTTTTGTATTGTACTCATGCGGTCATAATAGTGGATACTCCCATAAGTGCCACAACTTCATTAGTACGATACATGCATGTTTATATAATTAAGAGATCGGACCACACCGAACGCCTGTCGAGTTCATCTGAAACATGTAGTTGATTATCCTAATTAAGTGGTACATTTACATCAGACTCGACATCCAGGCACATCTCGAACTAATGAGAAACTTAAGTGTGATTGAGTTGATTTCCGCAAAGGATGAGATGAACTGCATTAGGCTAACGTAGCATTAGTTAAAAGTTAAAACACGACGAGTGTGGTGGTCGCAAACTTAGTTAGAGAAAATAATGTCTACTATTTATATTACCCTACCGCTAGTCAAGTTTTAATCTGAAGTAGGTATAAGCCTCCTAAGCCTAGGTTTGTGATTAAGTGGAAAAATGGCTACGCATTTGTCACTGTCAATAGCGCCAAGTCGTGCCATCATACTGGCATTCACATTCTCATGCCAGGAATACATGTAAAGAAGAAAGAAAATACGTTTATTTCGGCCTAGGGCATACAAAAGCAACTAAATTTACGGCTTAACAATATATATATGTTTTGTTATCTCTGGGTAAAAAAAACTCTTATGCTAGTATGGACCTATGGTATCAAGTTGTAGGGTTGTTCCAAACAAAGCAACTTGCAGATGATTTAACGCTTCCACAATAAAGTACTGAGAGGCATCGTAAATCCACTCTGGTATATTAGAAGGACGATCTCCATCGGGATCTTAAAGTGGACTTTGTCGACACACTATTAATAAAATAGGCGATGCTCACGAACACCGATTTCATCACCATGTGAATGTTGAGGCTATCCAGCTTCTCGACAACACGGATATAGTGAGAAGACTGAAAAGGAGTGTCTTGAGCTTAAATGGTGTAACAGTGCAGAGCAGTATCCTAAAGAACACAAGAACAAAGTGTCTTCATGATAATATAAACTTAAAATAATATTTTTAGTAGTTTACGTCAAACTCAAATAATAGTACCTATCTAGATTGTAACTAGAATGAAGTCCTTGGGAATGATCATTGACGTATAGACCTGGACCGTGCCATCCCTTTCAATTAAAAAGTAAATGTTGACTGCAAAGCGTGAAAGAGAGAAAATACTCGTCCGGCCCTGCTGTCTCTTTGACAGGTATTGTCTACAAAGTAGCGTTGTCTCCTTCTAGAGAGTGGTCAATTTTGTGAGGTTATGGCGCAGTCCTGGTCTCAACGTCAATGGGAATGATAACCCTCATCGTGATATTTGCAGACACTCCGTTAATGCCACGTATTGGTTGGTAGGTACTTACTCAATCTGTCGCTCTAAGAAGTGCACGACTATGGTCTTTTTGAAGTCTCTGGTGAAGGTGCCCGGCAGTAGCACTGAATTTAGACTTCATGGTACACCTCTACTTAGCTACGACAAAATTTAGTAGACACTGCTGATATTCGTTGGTACTCACTCAATCTGCCGCTCTAAGAAGTCGACGCCTATGGTCTTTTTGTAGTCCCTAGTGAAGGTGCCCCGGCAGTAGCGCTGGATCATGCTGGACTTGCCCACGCCGCCGTCGCCCACAATCACCACCTTAAGCGCCACCTCCAGGTCCTCCTCCCGCATCGCGACTCCCGCGCCCCACACATTAGTGGACACTGCGTGAAGACTGGAAATAATAGAGAAATACTGTTAGGCGGGTCGCACACTGCCCCGTATTACGCTGCAGGGTGCGTAGTGACGGAAACGCGCGCGTGGTTGCGCGATTTAAGTAGGTACATTCGGTGAAGTGGGACTGATGATGAAGACCACAAATGACCAGGGGAACAACTCAATAGTGGGCATTTCAAGATTACTATAATATGATCGCTAGCCAACTTAAGTTTATTACAATGGCGGAATGTAGCTGATGGTGAAGTACCAGAAGAATTCCTCAACAATTTATCGGTCTTGATTCGGGAACAACAATATAGTTTAATAGTGGCGTAAGTACTACTTTTAATGAAAGTGTCAATTTTATGTAATCATAAATTATGTAGAATGACGTTAAATGCTATACGAAGTACCTCAATCACTCCTTACAAAGTAATACTCCATATAAAATTACCTGTTTAGTGAACCATTAACTTAATTATCGTAGATTTCATCTTAATTAAATAGTTTTATGGTTTTTACAATATGGTCATGGCGGGATGAGATAATCGAGTTTATTTTTGGATTTCCTTTAAAGCGAATACAAGCGAGTTTGTTTACCATATAGCACAACTGTATCAAAGATTATGCATTCACATCGTCATACTGGGGGGAAGCAACAGTGGGCAATTGCCCCCCCTCCAACAGACTCGACTGAAAGACCCTATTTTTTTGGGATTTGAGATTTTTTACACTGGACAGCTGTGTTTTCACACAGGCAATTGACCCCCCCACCCCCGTGAAGCGAGCGACTCACAGGATTGAGTCAAAGAACAACGTTAGATTTTGCCTGCTCACGAGGCCTCAGATTTAACAACATGACAACATTCCGAGGTTTTATACTTTAAAAATTATATTTGTTAAGCTACATAAGTTGTGGACTATCGTATAATATACGACAGCAGTGTACTACAAGTTGTTTGATTAGTGTAAAGCGGAACACTTGCTGGATGGTGGAACTAATCACTGGATTGAACTACACAAATCACAGGTCCTCTCCACTGACCGTCACTATTACTCCAGGATTGTAAGGGAAGCGGTTGAAATAAAAAAAACATGTCAATTTCAATCGAGAAGATGAATACCGTTTGTCAACATCGTGGAATCCCGTGATCAGCAAGTGAATACATCGCCGAACAAACATTACACGCCAGTGTGCAGATATTTTACCTTAAATTATTTACGCGATTAAGACCCGTAATATATATATTTTAATAAAGTGTAAAGCAAAATTGTCTTTTGGCTCCTTTTGGTCAGGGCTTTCACTAATTAAAAACACAATTAATTACTAAATTTTCTATAAGCATCTTTTATTACAAACCTCCCACGTTACCGTTTTTCACATTAGGCTTTTTATCGCCCCTCTTATCCTGGCGCTTAAGCGACCGCTCCTCTCTCTATTCCAGGGCCACCGGCGCTCCAAAGGCGTAATTAGCTTCGATTAAATTATACGGTAATGAACATAATGATAGCCCGCAATAACAACCGTCACATAACTCCTATTCCAAATACGGTCTGCATTCGAAAGTATATTAATCAATTCAATTATTATTTCCTTAACTTGCCAATCACGTATAAAACGGCAAACAAATGCGGCCGAGTAATATATCGCGAGATCCGAGCATGACGAACAATTCTCATATCGTTAAATTTTACTTTCGTCGCATTTTGCGTTTCTCTCCTTGGAGCATTCCGCATCGTCATGCAATGAGATGAGGCGCTCAGATTATGTCAATGTTTGCCGAATATTTTATAAACTCCACTCCTTTATTGACCTGCGGTCTACCATAAGTTTAAGTAACAGTTTCACTTTTATACCATGTTTTGCTATATGTTTAAGAAGACATAATAATATGCTCTTCGTTTACAGGTGCAAAATCAAAGTAAGATTAAAATGTTTTCTTTATTGCATTCCTTCCTAGCAAAGACAGTGTGGGCCGACATCCCATATGATGGACAGATGTCTGGTCAAAGCACCTGGGACCAAATGATGATTGTGGCCCAGGATCGTCAGTAGTGGAAACGGTTGGGTGATGCCTTTGTTCAACAATGTAGACTGAGAAAAAAACCTTCCATGGATAAATATAAAAAAAACGTTGATGTATAAACCTGGACCGCGCCATCCTATAATTAAAAAGTAATTGACTGCAAAGTGTGAAAGAGAGAAAAACTCGTCCGGCCCTGCTGTCTCTTTGACAGGTATAGCTACTATTCCACAAAGTAGCGTGGTCTCTTTCTAGAGAGTGGTCAGTTTTGTGAGGTTATAGCGCAGCCCTGTTCTCTACGTCAATGGGTCAACTACGAGGTATTAATATTGATGTAGAGACCAGGACTGATCAAAGGTTGCTCGAGTTTTTTCTCTCTTTCACGCTTTGCAGTCAATATTTACTTTTTAATTAAAAGGGATGGCACAGTCCAGGTCTAAACGTCAATGATTTGACCGCAGTACATATCTCGTCTCATCTCAGTCTATGGTTGACCCTTTAAAAATTTATCTATCAACCTGCTACAAAGCGTATTCGGTAGTTTATTGTTTTTGACTTTATAAATGTACTAGCTGATCCGCGCAACTTCGTCTGCGTAAATTTTACCCGTTTTAACAACATTTTTCATTGTTGCTCCGCTCCTTTTGGTCGAAGCGTGATGTTATATAGCCTATAGCCTTTCTCGATAAATAAGCTATCCAACAGTAAAATAATTTTTCAATTCGAACCAGTAGTTCCTGGATTATCGCGTCCAAACAAAGAAACTCTTCAGCTTCATGTGACGCTGAGACCAGAAATTGCACCTTGCTGTTGCGCATATCGGTTTACCCTCAGATTTGACCTGATCTTTTAATTCTTCTCCTTGTGTGCGGTTGACCGCTACACCAAAAAGTTTGGCTAACCGAAGTACGGGTTTCGGTTGACTGAATGTCTATTAATTTATATGGAGAGTGGTAGACCGCATGCGGCATTAATACGCGCCGCAAGAACGTTGTCGCGGTAAAATATTTATCTTCAGTGACATTAGTGCGTTGGTTTCCGCATTCTACAAATTATCCGTAACGTATTTATACGTAACTAGCTGTCCTGCGCAACTTCGTCTGCGTAAATTTCCCCCGTTTATGCAACACTTCTCATTACTGCTCCTGTTGGTCGTAGCGTGATGTTATATAGCCTATAGCCTTCCTCGATAAATGGGCTAGATTTTTTTAATTCTGATCAGTAGTTCCTGAGATTACCGCGTTCAAATAAACAAACAAACTCTTCAGCTTTATAATATTAGTATAGATATGGTTCCCCGGTGTCGCTGTCGTAGGTGTAGTAACAAGAAACCAAACGTCTTCAATGAAACCTATATAATTGCATATTTTATTATCATCTTCCTGGCCTTTAGGTATATAGGGTCACTTTAAGTTGTTAAGTTGAATAAAAGTTAACATCGCTAACATGTACATTAGGCGCATTAATTAAAAAACAATCACATTAATAACTAAATTGGTACCATGCAATCATATAATCAACTAATAAAATAGGAAAATATTATAAAAACAAACTGTTTAAGTAGGTAGGTATAATAGTTTTCCCATGCGGCGCAAATTAATCAGAGCGGAGGTGTTTAAGTGGGCTGATTGCATTTCGATTGTAATCTCTATTAGAAAAATTATAATGGCTCAAGCATTTTAATATCTGTTGTTTTATGCATATTTCTTTGTAGTGTGAGATGTGTGAATAGATATTAGAATAGAATTGAACACGGGTACCCTGTCTTCAGTCAATTGGAAAGAAAGATTGTGAATGGTTGAAAAGCAAAAGGTAAGGCTTACCTAGGCACAGAAGCTATTAGCAGTACAACTGAAGTTTTAAATAACATATTACTTACTGATTGAGGAGCTGGATGCGAGAAGCCGAAGATAGAACAAAGTGGCGTGCAATTGGAGAGGCCTATGTCCAGCAGTGGACTGCGATAGGCTGATGATGATGATGATGATGATGATGAACTGATTATCATTGTTACAGTACAATATCTTTGTGCTGTATCTACAATCTACATCACAATCTTATGTTCCTTATCGCACGTTCAGTATCTATTAAATGTTTCCACTATCTGTTATCAACACGAAGTCGTTAGTATATAAGATGCACCTTTAGATAATTATAACCAGACTATACTACATCTTTTGTCTCATTTATACCTAATCATATATTGCCAAGTAGTTTGGCAAATTGGTGACCCCGACGAACGAATACGCAGCAAGAAACATGGCACAATCACCGTGCAAGGCGAACATAAATCAGCAAGGAACACTTGAAGTAGCTGCTGGCACCTCGGTTTTATCCCGCATTCCGGAATTTTGGAAAGACCAACCAAGATTATGGTTCACGCAACTAGAAGCCATATTAGCACCACAGAAGCAAGGAGACGAATACAAATACTGTACAGTAATAGCAAAGTTATCCAAGGAAGAAATACTACAGGTTAGTGACCTAATCACTTCACCACCGACTACAGATAAATACAAAAACATCAAGGAACGTTTAATTGATTGTTACGAAGAAACAGAACAGCGACAGTTTCAAAAATTAATATCAGAGACAGAACTCGGTGATCAAAAACCTTCGCAGTTATTACGTCAAATGCGAGTCCTCGGGAGAGGAAAAATCAGTGACGAAACAATTAAACTACTATGGTTCAGGCTTTTACCAACATCAGTTACTACGGTTCTAGCAGTTACGGAAGACATGGAAATTGACAAACTGAGCCAAATTGCAGACAAAATAATAATGAATTCAAAAGTAACCGAAATATCAGCTGTTAGCAACGACACTTCAAACGACAACAATACAGCATGCATTTTAGCCCAGCTAGCAAAATTACAGATAGATATTGACGCAATTCAGCAAGGTCAATATGGCTATCGACCCAACACGCACAATCATTTCAAGAAACGTCAACAATTCCCGATTATGAGGCCGAGAACAAACTATAGAGGAGCAAATCGATTTTGTTACTACCACGAAAGATTCGGAAAATATGCAAAGAACTGCATTAAACCATGCAGTTGGAAACCAATGACTTACGTACGGAACCAGGGAAACGAATAAGAGCACAGACAACGGCGAAACTCTGTGCAATCCACCCATCCAATCGCCTCACCATTACCGACCGAAAAAGTGGTATGAAGTTTTTGATTGACACGGGCGCAAATATTTCAGTCATTAGCAAGCAACAGAGACATTCAGTTTTACAAAATGAACAATACACACTATACGCTGCAAATGGGACTAAAATTAGGACTTACGGCGAGAAGACGCTTACCTTGAATTTAGGACTACAACGATGTTATAAATGGAATTTTGTAATCGCCGATGTTACACAACCAATAATTGGAGCAGATTTTCTAGAGCACTATAAACTATTAGTCGACATAGCAGGTCGCAAACTTATCGACAAAGTTACAGAGCTGACAACGCATGTAACTTCGGAAAAAGCGACACAACAAACAATTCGTAATATCGCAGTGGGAACGAATCCACGTATTACGCAACTTTTAAACAAATACGAAGACATCACGAAAGGGTCCTCTCTCCGCAATGCGCCCAAACATAAGATTGAACATCACATTATCACTACAGGACCACCCGTCGCAGCTCGGGCAAGACCATTACCTCCAGAAAAATACGACATAGCCAAAAAGGAATTTCAAAATATGATAGAACTCGGAATTTGCCGACCGTCAGATAGCCCATGGGCAAGCCCATTACATATGGTAAAAAAGAAAAATGGCGAATGGAGACCATGCGGAGACTATCGAATGCTCAATAGCACGACAGTACCGGACAAATACCCACTACCAAGATTAACTGACTTTACATACATATTAGAAAATAAGAAGATACTAAGCAAGATAGATATACGTAAAGCATACCATTGTATTCCTGTTAAAGATATAGAAAAAACAGCCATCATCACACCTTTTGGACTTTTTGAGTACTTAAGAATGCCTTTCGGATTACGCAATGCGGCACAAACATTTCAACGATTCATGGATTCCTTATTTAGAGATTTAAACTACGTATTTATATTTGTAGACGACTGTCTCATTGCATCGGACAACGAAGATTTGCATTATCAGCATTTAGAAACGGTTTTCAAACGTTTACACGAGAATGGAATAACCATTAATCTCGAAAAATGCGAATTTCTCAGAAGGGAAATAGATTTCTTAGGTTATCATATAACGAGCCAAGGAATACTCCCTACCGAAGAAAATTACAAAGCAATCATGGAATTTCCCAAACCGAAAACAATTCAAGAATTAAGAAGATTTTTGGGCATGGTCAATTTCTACAGAAGTAATATTCCATGCGCAGCGGAAAATCAAAGAATTTTAAACGAATATCTACATGGTTCAAAAAAGAACGATAATTCACCTGTTCCTTGGACAACGGAAGCAGACAAAGCTTACGAAAAATGCAAGGAAAGCATGAAAAACGCAGTGTTAACAGCGCATCCTTCCCGCAACGCATCACTAGCGCTCATGACCGACGCTAGTGCTACTTGCGTTGGTGGAGTTTTACAACAAAAATCCGGACGCAATTGGGAACCATTAGGATTTTTTTCACAAAAATTGAGCGAAACTCAACAAAAATATTCTACGTTTGACAGAGAGCTGTTAGGAATATACATGGCCGTCAAACATTTTCACAGATTAATCGAGGGAAGAGAATTTACAATATTTACGGATCACCGACCTTTGACATACGCATTCTCCCAAAAACCATCATCAAACGATACACCGCGACGGGTCCGGCAGTTAGATTTCATTTCACAATACAGTACCAACATTCAACACATAAGCGGACGTGACAATATTACCGCCGATGCCTTATCTCGAATAGAGGAAATATACGTGCCATCACCTATCGATTACGCTGAATTGGAAAAATGTCAATCAACAGATAATGAACTAAGTAAATTACATGACAATAAAAGATTAAAATTCAAAAACATTACGCTTCCGGGTTCCACAATAAACATCACCTGCGACACCTCTACTGGAAAAAGCCGCCCCTACTTACCAAAGCATTTTCGCAAACAAATTTTCGATACCATTCATGGTATGAGCCATCCAGGAAAAAGAACTACGAGAAAAATGATAACCCAAAGGTATTTATGGCCGTATATGAACAAAGATATCAATAACTGGTGTAGATCATGTATAGCCTGCCAAAAATCAAAAATACAACGACATACGATATCACCTCCTGGTACATTTATGACAGCGCAACGTTTTGAACATTTACATATTGACATCGTCGGACCACTTCCGATTTCACAAGGGAAGAGATATTTAATCACAATCATAGATCGTTGTACGTCATGGCCCGAAATATTTCCGGTAGAAGATATAACTGCAGAAACAGTAGCCAAGACACTTTTCGAGGGATGGATTACTCGTTTTGGATGTCCATTGCGCATTACTACGGATCAAGGCCGACAGTTTGAATCAAGAATATTTGAGTCACTCTCACAATTTTTGGGAATACATAAAATTAGGACAACACCTTATCATCCACAATCCAATGGAATGATAGAGAGATTTCATAGAACTTTAAAGGCGGCGTTAATGACAAGAGAATCCAACGAAAATTGGTTAAAAGAAATTCCAACAGTTTTACTCGGGTTGCGGAGTAGCTTGCGAGAAGACACAGGTTATAGTTCAGCAGAGATGACATATGGAACGCCAATACGACTCCCTGGAGGATTTTTTGAGTCATCAGCAGCACAGTTATCAACGTACGAAGAGTTTGTAAAACAAATTCAAAAGGACATCACACAAATGACATCAATTCCGAAAAGAAAAAAACACAATCAAGCTATATTTGTGCATCCCGAACTCAAAGAATGCTCACACGTATTTGTTCGGTGTGATAGAATTAAGAAAGCCCTGACACCGCCGTATGAAGGACCCTACCCAGTAATTAGTAAAACAGATAAAACATTTTGCATTAGAATTAGGGATAAAGAGACAGTGATATCAATTGATAGATTGAAACCAGCTTTCATGATCAATGACGAATCAAACTACGTGCCAGATTCAAAGGATTGCGACAGGCATTCACACACGTACACTACACGATCGGGACGTAAAGTAAAGCCAGTAGTACGTCTATAAAAAATCGCTGATATAAGCAAGCTATTCGTATATATATTAACATAGATCTTAACATATACCATTAATTCACAACTACTCGTAACAACAAGACATCTAAAATGGGAAATCAAAGTTCTAAGGACCAGATAACATACAATACGGACAATTGCCTCAATCAAAACGAAGCGGACCAACTCCGTAACCTGATCCAGGAGGACTTACGGTGGACAAGAAATGTTGCAATGGGACAGATTATTTTAACAATCGGCGTGATCCTAATTTACGGCATAATGAAAACACTGGACAGAAGAATGAAGAGTTTAACGGAAAAAAATAATAAACACTCGTGCAACAGCTAAGTCAAAATTACAGACGTCAGCAAATCACACCACAACAGGCGTCATCAAATTCCACCGCGTACAATAGCATTATTATTTATATACATCAGCAAATAACTAGTAAATTACGTTCACTGGAGCCGGAGGTTGCAGAGAAAGTCTATACATCTTAAATAAATTTAATTATAAATTACATTAAACTAAAATCTAAAACTAGTGATAAATGGTCGATGTATGTACCAAGAATGAATCGTTCTTTATTAAAATCTAAAACTACAACTATGGAAAGACGGTTGCGAAATCGAAGTGGCGAGATGTGGAAATCACGTAGCGCTGACTCGACGCCTCGTGCCGGTCCGCAACTGCACTGCTTCGATAAATGGTGTCAACGGTCCGCCTCTTACACCAAAGCGTAGATAAATGGTGTCGACGGTCCGTCTATAACACCGACGCGTAACACCTCCCCCCGAAGAACAGCAACTATTTGTCAAGCGGAGTGGCAAATATTGCTGCCAGACCACTGGTGTTCATCTTACTTCTTCTGGTCGGATGTTCCGTCTGGGTTCAATAAGTGTATAGTTGGCCCCTCTGCAGTATCGATGTCTGGATACGCCTCTGGCTTCAGCTTCCGAAGATCCGGATATTCGTTGAAGGTGCTTGGAAACCACCCGGGTGACTCGCGAACGCGGATATCGATTTGAGATATTCCTAATTATCGCGAACCGGCCCGCGAAAATCCTACCGACTGCGCCAATTACGTTCACTGGAGCCGGAGGTTGCAGAGAAAGTCTATACATCTTAAATAAATTTAATTATAAATTACATTAAACTAAAATCTAAAACTAGTGATAAATGGTCGATGTATGTACCAAGAATGAATCGTTCTTTATTAAAATCTAAAACTACAACTATGGAAAGACGGTTGCGAAATCGAAGTGGCGAGATGTGGAAATCACGTAGCGCTGACTCGACGCCTCGTGCCGGTCCGCAACTGCACTGCTTCGATAAATGGTGTCAACGGTCCGCCTCTTACACCAAAGCGTAGATAAATGGTGTCGACGGTCCGTCTATAACACCGACGCGTAACAAGTAAGGTCTAGGTCAAATTTATATTGTAAACACTATTACCATATTTTTTTTTTTTAAAGGGGGGTGTACTGTTACAGTACAATATCTTTGTGCTGTATCTACAATCTACATCACAATCTTATGTTCCTTATCGCACGTTCAGTATCTATTAAATGTTTCCACTATCTGTTATCAACACGAAGTCGTTAGTATATAAGATGCACCTTTAGATAATTATAACCAGACTATACTACATCTTTTGTCTCATTTATACCTAATCATATATTGCCAAGTAGTTTGGCAAAATCATTATTCTTTACCTAAAATACGCCTTAAATCTATAAAGGAGGAAAATCGAGGCTTTCTATAGTTGAAGTGCATCTGAGTACCTACTATATATAGTTTCTGCCAGTATAAATAATTGAGACTGGCAGAAACTTGTCAATTCATAAATAAGAACAAGAGCATAACTACGGTGGTTACAGTTATTAGGGTTTTATCTTCTTCTACAACTTAGGAAAGTGTTTTAATCTTGCGACTGCGAACAAAACGGACTCGTTATGCTGCCCGTTCAGGTTTTTATTTTAATAAAAGATAACTAGCAATGTGGGATTCATTCATCTTCATCTTGCATTTTAATGAAGAAAGATCCCAAATAAGAAGTAGATGGATGATGATTGCATAACGATATCCGGGGCTGGGTTTTTGTTCGTTTTAAACTAATTCCATCCAATATTTAAAATGAATTATCAAATTGGCGATTTAATGGATTATCAAATTGGCGATTTAATGGATTGAAAGTCTTAACAACAGTTTTTGCATACCATTCAGAACTAATACCAAAAATGAATGAATAGATCGATTTAGTCGTAAACGTTTTAATTGTTGATAGACTAATATTTACAAAAGAACTGATATTTATTCTAAAGATTATTTATACGTTTTGTTCAAAACACGATCATAAAATATATCACAATAGTTTTATAGCCACATTTAAAAACCCCTCTATCTTTATTGTTCCACAATTTAGTTGTTTAACTTGTTTTTATATTTTTCTGTTCAAAATTGATGGGACAACAAATGCTTCGGTAATGGGATGTTTGACATTTATGATATCGTTTTATAGCTGGCTGTAGAAGGAAAGACGTATCAAAGGTCTCAATTAAGGTACGTTATTACTGTTATGTTTAGGGTGAAAACTTATCATTACATACAACTTATCATTACTATATGACAAAGTCACTTCCCGCGTATTTACCTAAGTACGCTCAGGGAGGCATTTCACGCATTTAAAGCAATGGAGTTGCAGATAAGTTCCGATTAGAACAGCCATTTACATATTCTTATAACTTTGGGATCGATCTCAAATACGCTTGCGAAAAGTATGCATCTCGAGAGCGCAATAGCGGTATTCTAGTACCTACGGTGCGTCAGTTGCGCATGCGTTGGTATTTGAAACCGATCCCAAAGTTACAAGAATACAAAAATGGCCGTTTAAATCGAAACAAAACTGCAACTGCACTGCTTTAAATACGTGAATTGGCTTGATCTTCTAAACTACGCAACAGATTTTCATATGGTATCTAATAACATTCAGATTTTCTTCTCGACTTACTTGACTTAACTGACTGACTTTTCTCTATTACGTGATGGTGGAGTAAAGTAGAGCGGACTGCTAGTCTATGTCTACAAGGTTATTTTGGTATAATGCAAAACTCAGACACCTCAACAAGATTTTTACTTCAAGAAATCACATTAAAAAAAAGAAAAAATATTGAAAACTTGCAGAGTTATATGCGAGTTATTAGTTTTCTTGTGTTCTTCGCGTGTTTATTGCGTCGCATAGTACATAAGCCATGGTTATTATTGAAAATAAATGATGATTATATTTCATATAACATTATGAACAGGATTTGGATTGTTAGAATGATTAATGAATATGATACTACCCCATTGGATTATGTTACTGATTCTAAGTAAACTACTTTCAGGTTTGCACTATACCATGAATAACGTTGTATATACTAATATTATAAAGAGGTTATGTTTGTGAGGTTGTATCGGGTAATCTTTGAATCTACTGTACCGATTTTGAAAGTTGTTTTACCAAAAGAAAGCCACGTTATTTGTGAGTGTCATAGGCCCAACGAAGTGGGCACAGGCCAGCTTGTGTTAATTAAAGATATAATTCCATGAGGATAACGATTGGAGTCAAGGGGGAAGGGGCAACAGCGGCAACTGCCTCCCACAGACTCGACTGAAATACCTTTATTTGGGGAATATTGACGTTGCGGCGCGTGTTTTGACAGACAATTGGTAGCGGTGGCTGGTGTACCAGTGTTAAATCAAATGCACCCCCTCCCCTCTCATAAAGCGACTCACACTTGGCTGGTTTGGTCGCACGTCCCCCTGAATAAAGACTGGATCGACGCCTGAGTTCACTAAATACTTTTTTATTTTTTTTATTTTAAAAGATAACTAGCAATGTGCCCCCACTTTACTAGCAATCCTGTTAACCCCTCCAGCTAAGGTCTATGGCTTGTGTTAGGAGTGGGTTCACGTCGGTAGTATAATAATGGGCACGATTCTAACCCACGATCTCACGATTGCGAGACCGATGCCTTAGCCATTAGGCTACCGTCGGTTTATGACTTAATTGGCGTGAATTAAAAAATAATTAGGGGTTCATCTATGTATAGGTTTTACGTCTGGTCATCTATCCAGAGAGAGATTTCCAAAGTTTGAATCCTATTTAAATACTTTTTTCAGGCAAAGTTCTCCTATTCTAATTTTAAAACGGACACGGAGTGTTGGTTTCTAAACATGTGCATTGACTACTAACGAATGTAAAGTATTAAGATTTATGCCGGAACTACTGATCTTCTAATTGACGCTATTATCGAAACTGTTAAGAAAGGTCGTAGTGTCATGACAGCACTCAATTTATCTTCCGTAGGACGAACTTTCTCTTTCAAAGAGATGCTTAAGAGTATTGTGGACATGAACAGCTTACCTAACGTTGAAGTAACGTAATGCTATTGTTAAGTTAGAGTCATGCTCATGTCATAATGTTGAAAATATTTAAATAACAATATGCTACAGAAATGAAATAATTCATACATTTTTGCGTAAGTAAAAAGCATCGCCGGTGATTTGGATCTTTATCTCAGTGTATACTTATTACCAAACCAATTGACGGATTCTAAGTATTGTGTATATAAAGGACTAACTGACCCACGCAACTTCGTCCGCATAATTTTTTCCCGTTTTTGCAACATTTTTCATTGCTAGTTCCTATTGGCCGTAGCGTGATGTTATATAGCCTTTAGGCTATCCAACAGTAAAATAAGTAGTTCCTGAGATTATCGCGTTTAAACAAACAAACTCTTCAGCTTTATAATATTAATGTAGATGAAAGTGAATACGTCTGTTGGACAAAAGATTGCGAGTTTGATTCCCACACGGGCCACCACCAAATGATTTTAGGTCTCTGCGAGCTCTGAGTTTAGGTCTACTTTTAGTCCGTAATTGTGTATTGTAAAGTCCTCCAGTGCTTTATCCAAAGCTATACCATAGTGTTTATTGCATGCATTTAAAAGTAATATTTAAAATACAGGATTTTTATAGAGTCTTCTCATCTCCCCTCCTCGTCCCTCGTTTATTCGGTACATAAATCACTGGCAGTATTAGAATGAGTACATTAGTGGCATAGCTTGCCTTAGACGGACCCAGGTGAAAAAAAATTACAATTGGCTCTTCAGTTTTTTTTTTTAAAGACGACTCCCGCAGTAGGGTACAAGCCCTGTATCGCGGGGGACTTTACAAACATACAAGTCACGGACACAAGGTACACCCAGACTCGGAACAACAATTTGTGGATCACACAAAGTGGTGTCCTATGTGGGAATCGAACCCACAACCTCTTGCGTAGCAGTCGGACACACTCCCACCGCGCCACAGAGGCAGTCATGTATGTTTATATGTGCTCTTTAGTGTATGTTGCTGCCAGGAAAGAGGGAGAAGGGTGCAATTGGTAACGCTTGTTTGGCACCAGGTCCCGATCTAGGCGTTTAGCAGCCGCGGGCAAAATATTTTTCGCAGCCCTTTACACTATCACATTTTGCCAAAGATGGGATGTTGTCAGTGCTGCCCCTAGACCAGATTTAGATTTAGGTTGAAGCGAGTCAAAGTTTGGCGTCCCAATGTTTATGTCGGAGAATTATTAAATCGTTAATTGATTTCCGTTGACCTAACATCTGTTTTGATTAAATAGCAAGTCTATTGACTCATGGCCGCCGCAAGATGGCGTGACTTTAGTTTGACGTCGAAGTGCCAGCAGTGGGGCAGTTAGTCGTAGCGACAACACGTCTTCCGATAGACGTCGCTATTTTTACAATCGTTTGTGCAGTGTCAGTGATGCAGTGGCATTTTTTGTAACGGAAATTATCAGAACATTTGTCGGACTTAACCTTGCTCGAGGTATCCTCGTTCATATGATCGATTACGATTACCATAATGTTAATTCGAATATTGAGCCGCTAATAGCTCATATACCCTGGCGCTTCGACACACATATACACACATCAAAAGTGTCTAGGGATCAAGCATTTTTATGCGGATTTCTTGAGATTGAGATGTGGCTTTGTAATAAATTTATGATTTTATAAATTTATATGGATCCTTTTTGGTGCATTTCATAATTTGAATCAGGAACTGTGAATCAAATTCGAGTAAAAGATGAAAATCAGCTGTCAATATTTTCCCTATAAAAACATACAACGCATTGAAGACATTATTAGTGCTACTGTTTCCCTACTACTGATTAAAACCAACGTTATTATGAAGCGGCGACGTCATTTAAGCAGGGAAGAAATGCTCAGAGCCGTGGGAATGATAGAAGCTGGTTCCCGGCAACGTACTGTGGCTTTAGCTCTGAATACAAGTCAGAGTGTTATCAGTCGACTTTGGACACGTTACCGAAGCACTGGTACCGTGGCTGAGCGCCATGGAGGACGGTATCGCTGCACCACACGGAGACAAGACCGATACATTCAAATCTTAACTCGAAGAGGTCCAACAATAACCGCCATGATGTTAGCCGTGAGGCTTCATCACTCTTCAGGGAACTTAATTAGCGACCAAACAGTCAGAAACCGCTTGCATGAAGTGAACCTTCATTCCCGCTACGGGTACCACCTATAGCAATGCACAATCGTAGGATTCGATATCAATGGGCTCTTGAACACAGAAATTGGGCAGAAGAACAATGGCGTTTCGTGTGCTTTTCTGATGAGTCTCGTTTTGGTATGAGACCGGATACGACACTGGAGAACCCCTGGACGCCAACAGCGATTAAAATCCTGCCAGGAAGTCCATCCTTATAGTGGTGGAACCATCATGGTATGGGCGGGTATTTGGATCGGCGGAAGAACTGAGTTGATTTGGATCAGAGGCAACCTCAACGCTCAAATTTATGCTGAGACGATTGTATCAGACGTCATCGTTCCTCTACAAGTGCAAATCGGTCCCTTATTTCAGTTAATGCATGATAATGCACGACCGCACACCGCAAGAGTTGTAAGACAGACTCTCGCCGCAGCTAACATCAATGTCCTGCCCTGGCCTGCTCAGTCGCCAGACTTGAACCCGATTGAGCATGCATGGGATATGCTACAGAGAAGAGCTCTGCCGAATATGGAGGGTATCCAGTCGCAAGAAGACCTTTTTTTGTTGTTGCAACGAACATGGGCGGCCATTCCACAGCGTGATTTGGATGAACTCATTTTGAGTATGCCAAACTAATGTTCTTGTGTTGTTAGTGTTCGCGGTAGAAACACGGATTATTAATTGTTTAAGTTACCCAATAAAATTTTAAAGAAAACTGTTATTTCAGTCTTTTTTTCGAACTTTAATGTTAGTGGTTCAAATGTCAAAAATCCCTTTATTAGGAAAATGGCAAATTTCTTTATTAATGCAAAGGTGACTTGGTTTATCGTTACTGTGACAAACGAAAACACTTTATTTGATGAATCCTTAAAGAAATAAAAAAAAAAAAATCAATCAGGAGAAAAGTTATTGCAAAAATATATGTTGATCCCTAGACACTTTTGATGTGTGTATTTTTATTAATCAGTCAGTGTAGGCCCGGCTTGCCCTGCCCTAGATCGGGCCCTGTTCAAAGCCCTATAGCGTAAGGGCCTACGCCCCTGGATGGATATATACTTCTACATGTGGTCATTATACCGGAAAGGATATCAATAATCATATTTTATCCACAAACAAGTAATACAAGTCTCTTGCAATCACTAAGTAGTACTGTCATAGTGCTTATAATTGTAATACCTATATGGCAACACGCCTCAGGCAATATTACTTATTAGCTATTTAAATGTACCAGAGCTCAGTAATAATAAGTGTAAATATAATATTGGTTGTGTAGAAATGGTGAGAAAGTGTTCGACCCAGATTCGTTCGAAGACTGGTCTTGCGCTCTTGCGTGCAACAAGACGCAGGCGCAGGTGGTGAAAGATCTTATTGTCGATACTGTAATTAAAATTGTTCCGAATGTCATAAAGAGAGGCGATAATCGAAGTGAGCACATCATTCTTATGTAGGTATACCTATATCATTGTAATAACAATAATGATGTTTATTTGCCACAAAATATTTAACATCAACGGTGTACTTAAAACATGTCTTAGAAGAATTTGTAATAGGTACTGGGTACTGGATCCCAAACTAGGCTGAGGCCTGTATTGTGGGAGACAGTGCTCATTCAAAATTATTTGACACTTTCGACACATTTAGTAACTACATTTCGCATGATAATAAACTATGGGTAGGTATATAAATAAGCTTAAACTAGGTATAAATTAAGGAACATAAGGAATAACGTATACTAAATGTATATTAATATAGGTAATAATGAATATCTTAATATACATTTAAGTATATGTTATTCTTTAAGTTCTTTGATTGATAGTGATATATGCCTACTTATTACATAATGTGCTCACTTCGATTATTGCCTCTCTTGATGACTTTCGGAACAATTTAAGTGGGAGAGTGTGTCAGTGGCGGAGGGTCCTTAGAACACCATTACTTTCGGTTTCCCTTTGGATTGTAGTTACTTAGCATTATAGGTACAAAGAACCATATCCAGCAACATATATTTTCGAAACGGGTTACCTCAGAAAACAATTAACCCTTTGCCTCTGGAGTGTATACCTATTATTACTAGGTATAGACTCTAGTCTCCCACTTGTATTCACGATACCCGCAACTACGAGTAGGTATTCCCGTGAGTATGTTGGTGTATGTAAAATAAAGTCTAAGTTGTGAAAATGGAGGCAAACTGAGCTGTCATAATTTTCACAGCTCCGTGTAAAACGTATAAAAATACAAACATGAAATTGTGCAAAAATCTATAAATACTTCACAGTGGCAGAAACTAGCTGGAATATTGACTAAATTGCTATCATATATTTGACGGCCTCCGTGGCGCAGTGGGAGTGTATTCGACTGCTACGCAAGAGGTCGTGGGTTCGAGCCCCACCCAGGATAAAACTTTGTGTGATGAGCACGATGGTTTACTCTGTGTCTGGGTGTTATTTATCTATAATATGTATGTATTTAGAAATATATAAGTATGTTTATCAGTTGTCTGGTTTCCATAGTACAAGCTCTGCTTAGTTTGGGATCAGATAGCGTTGTGTGAGTTGTCCCAAGATATTATTATTATTATAATGAGATGGCAATAAAATTAAGATGTCCTTTTCAAGTTTTGAGCCATCTCTATATGTAGGTAGTATTGTTTCATAGAATACCTGCCTACAACCAACAAACCCACTTGGATATCTCTTTTGGTACCTATAAGAATAGTTAATATAAATGTGTAAGTAAATGTTAATTAGTTATATTTCGGGACTTAATCGCGTGAATTATTTAAAGGTGCGGACCTTTTATTTACCCGACGTTTCGATCGAATTGCACCGATCGTGGTCACGGGTCGACTGACTTAAAAACGTAAATAAAAGGTTCGTACCTTTAAATAATTCACGCGATTAAGTCCCGAAATATAACTAATATGTATAAAAATCGCGTAAGTTTAAAAACAATAAATGTTGATTGTTACTTACTTTGTTAATTTGTATGTTACATGATCACGCACTATTTGAATAAAATTCAGGAGACAGATAGTCAAAGGTGTACCTAAATATCATAATACACAGAAATAAAGAGCTGCCGTTTAACTGGTTAACTAGGCACGTAATAGTTACATAATACAGGAAACAAACATTAGAAGGGCTCTACAGGAAAAACACCCGCGTGTAAAGTTAATCTTTCCAGATTGTGTCGTATTATTTATAAGAAATTAATTTTAATAAAGCGGTTATAAGTACCTACGATTAGGATAAGTGCTACGCAGGTTCCGTAGCGCGTTTTTTGGCAAAATGAAGAGCCGTTTTGTTTATATAATTTAAATTGTTTAAAGTTTTCTTAGACAGATATAAACACTCTGTGTAAATAAGTTTTTATGGAAGACTTTGCGCAAGATCGACTTCGGATCGGTTGTTATTATTTGTTATTTTAATTATAGTCTTTTTTGCCGTAGGTATAAACGGCTAGATTTTTTTCTGCCGCAAGGAACAGTTAGCCTAAGTATATAGTTTATACATGTCTATGCGTTAATTCTGACAAAACAGACAGACTGACAACAAACAACTTTTGAGATACCGAACCCTAAAAATGAATTAAAATGCAAATTTAATTGGCAATAAAAGCGTAAGCGTATGTAGATTTATCGAGAGATTTCTGAACGTTTATCGTTCTCATTTATCTGCGCAATTAGTTGTTAGCAGCGGTGCTTCGGTTTATGAACGAAGCGAATCGTGATCAATTTGTATTTAAATTCTTTATTTAAATTTAATATTATTTTGTATGTTTCGTTATTTAAATAATTCATAAAATGTACTTTTTAATTAATGCCATTATGCCTTATACGTTGTTGGTTTTCTTGAAAATAGTACACAATTACTCAATATTCACAATGCGTTAGTAGCAGCGTTTTAACTAGCGAATGTTTTAAAATAGAATGAAAAACAAAGACAAAACATTCGCTAATTAAAATGCTGACGCTAACGTATTATTAATAAGGGGGTAAGAATATATAAATACCTAATGATAATGATAGCAAACTCTAGATAGGTATTTCATAATATTTTATTTTATGCAAGATTTTTTTTAAGGTCAACACTCTCAATAGAGTTAGTACGAGCCCTGTGTCGCGGGGGGCTTTACGAACATACAATTCACGGACACAAAGTACACTCGGAATCGGAACAACAATTTGTGGATCACACAAAGTGGTGTCTCGTGTGGGAATCGAACTGACGACCTCTTGTCTTACAAACTACCACCGCGCCACCGAGGCAGAGCACCGAAATTCCAAGTATTTTTAACATAAAAAATCTTCATCATTAATGTAGCTAACAATCATTATTTTCAATATTCTTTTCCATAATTTAATATAGTAATAAACATATTTAGGTACTATTTACAAAATGTACCTGGTCTAAAATTTTAGGTAAACTTTAAGCGTCCTCTGCCGTTGATTGCATCGACGACATAACAACCCTTTAATAATAAAATCTTGACATCAATAAATATCCCCAATTTATTTTATTTGCGAAACTTTATGTGCCAATTAACGCATAAGTATATACCAGAGTTATTTCGTTGTATCCATACTTCACTTAATCACGATGCATTCCGGACACAGATAAAATACCACTGACAATATAAAGGCTGTAACAGAAAGGTGTGGTCAAATTTCAGCAGCGGATAGGGTATGTTATCAGTGTTACCATGGTGCCATAGCTGGTTGAATTATTATTACATAGTTATAGCTCTTTTTGTCAAAATTCAGTAGTGAAAGGCGTATGGCATAAGAATTATACTTCGCCTAGTACAAAATTCGATTGGATTATTATGGCATAGAACTTTTTAAGTCATACTTTTTTTAAATTAATAACTTTTTCATTCATAAATAAACGATACAAAAAATAATAAATATTTTTTTAGGAAACTCCGATTTTTATAAAATTAGGTATGTGTACTCAGTATCATGGGCACATACCAACCCTTGAATATAACCACACCTTTCTGTTACACCCTATATAGGTATAAGTCCTGCCGACGTGCTATAGACAAAATAAGACATAGGACTTCATATTTACGTACCTATATACTTAGGTATAGGGATTAATCGTGTACTTTTCTGAGATAGCTTAAATTCTTTCTTAAAGACTATTTTACTCCGGAGTGTCTGCATTAAATTATTGGTGCAATATACCATGTTTCTTCATGTAGGTTATTAATTTCCCGATACCCATTTACAGGTTTTTACCGAAACAATTAGTAATATTGTATTTTAGAGTAACCTCCAGTGGATATAGGACTATAGTCTATATTCTCTGTAGGTTGTTGAAGCCTATGTTACACTGATATCATTTTTACGCTATCTTAAGCGAAAAAAATAAATAAAAATCTATTTACCGATCCGATGTGACAGTGCGTTTAAAAAAAACGGGCAAGTGCATGTCGGGCCACGCACAATGTAGTGTTCCGTCGTCCCTGTGGCTTATGAAGTGGGTTTTCTGTTTTTTTGTTTCATATTTACAACGTTATATAATTAATAATATTTTTCAATGGAAATTGTACGAAAATTTTGTTACTTTTCACTTATAAAGCCATTTTCGTACAGATTCCATTGAAAAATACTTATATAACGTTGTTAGTAGTATGAAACAAAAACAACAGAAAACCCACTCTACGGAACCCTACATTGTGTGTGGCCCGACATGCACTTGCCCGGTTTTTTTTATAAAAGTATTTGATTTTGGTATTTATTCCAATTGTATCGCATGACACTGCAATCGCCAAAACATTGATGACATTGTAATAAACAACCATGCCTGTGACAGTTTTAGTGTACCCGGGCGCATGCGCCCGACGACGGCCACAATACTTCAGCCTATCAGCAGGCGGAACGTGACGGATCATGGGGCTTAGACAAATACCACACACTTCTCTTTCCACACACGCTATCGCGAAAAAATGTATGCATTTGACTTAAGGTTGACAAAACGTCACGCGACTTTTTGTCAACCTTAAGTCAAATGCAAACATTTTTTCGCGTTAGCGTGTGCGGAAAAAGAAGTGTGTGGCATTTGTCTAAGCCCCCATGACCTTTTTCGTGCGTGCACCCGGTCATCTATTTATAACACGTTATCACTTCAAAATTCGTTTTACTCGCAGAAAACACTCATTCTTAGCATAAAGAATATACTTACCTCTTTTCCTTGTTCCGGGTCCAAGCCCGCGATGCATTTCTAAGCGCAGCTCTCTATTTACCATTATGACAAGATTTTGACAGTTAGAAGCGCGGGATTGCTAAACCGAAAAAAAATATAGTGAATAAGGACCCCGCTCGGCTAATTTCTCCTTCTCTCCGCATTTAGAACAAAATCCCATTGTAATCTCTATATCGATAGATACGCCCTAAGGTAAACTTTCCTCGCTGTTAATATCTAAAGCAATCATATCACCTGCGGCATTATAGATAAAAGACGTCGCTTTCATCTTAAACGCTCATGTATTTACTATTTGTGTAGAAAGTGAGCCAATGTGTAACAAATCTTGTGGAAAATTAAGGTTTTTGTTGTAAAGAAGTTCAATAGGCAGATAAGTGACAGTGACGAATGGTTTGTGTTGAATGTTTCTTTGATAAGCGGCAAAGATAAAAAATAATACGTTGGTACGTATTAGTTTTCATTTATCGTCGCCGCCTTCACTATTCTGACTGCTACGCAAGAGGTCGTGGGTTCGATCCCCACCCAGAATAAAACTTTGTGTGATGAGCATGATGGTTTATTCTGTGTCTGGGTGTAATTTATCTTTATTATGTATGTATTTAGAAAAATATAAGTATGTTTATCAGTTGTTTGGTTGCCATAGCACAAGCTCTGCTTAGTTTGGGATCAGATGACGTTGTGTGAGTTGTCCCAAGCTGTTATTATTATTATTTTTTACCCTCCGTCATATTAAATAACTATTGCTACCTTTTCTTTATCAAAGACTAAATATTTTCATTGATAAATCAATGATGATTATTAGATATACCTACCTAAGTAGCTGGCTTTTGCCTGCTGCGGTTCGAAATGCGTCAAAAACAATAATTTAAGCAGAAGCCTCTCATTCGCCTAGTCAAAAGACTTTACGCGAAAACATTGAATTCGTTGATGAAGACATCACGCACTAATAAGTATAACTGATAACCTCTGGTATACATAACAGTATCAGTGACACCCAATTCTTTTTTGGCAAAGATCTGAGTGTCAGCGCACTGCGCTCCTTATTTATTTATATTTTAATTAGACAAGTGTTATTACTGGGAAAATGAGACTTATAAATTAATCTCATTTACCCAGAAATTACACTTGCAAGCTTACATAAATGTGCATAGTAAACAGTAACAAAACAAGGAAGGTAAAGTAATCTCTGACAGCGACAGAAATACCTTTGAACACTTATTGTTTTTAAACTTTCGCGATTTTTATACATAATAGATATATTTCAGGACTTAATCTCGTGAATTATTGGTCACGGGTCGCCACGATCGGTGCAATTCGATCGAAACGTCGGGTAAATAAAAGGTTCGTACCTTTAAATAATTCACGCGATTAAGTCCCGAAATATATCTAATATATCTAATACTTTTGAACACGATTAAAAGTATCGTTTGTTTATTTGGGGGTAAGTGATATGAAAAAATATACCAAGTAGAAAGTGTGAGCTTTCTAAATCATCTCTATTTGGTTAAGAGATCAGAAATAGACAAACAGCTCTCTTTACGTATTTGCATATAATTATATGATTATGAAATATGTTTTACCGAGTCATCTTAAATATCTAGCATTTGTGTCGTAGGTTGAGTATGAATAGTGTACCTACCTAGTGACTCGACAGATCGTGATTGGCTTGGCTAAGTAATGTTATTGTTAACGGTAGATCTCATAAGATCTTTGTGACGTCATTCATACGGTTGCTGTTTGTTATAATCATAACAATAACGTCCAAATCGTATAAGTAGGTACACAGTTTGATCAAACACTCGAGTGACTCATTATCCCATTACTTATACAGGGTGTAACAGAAAGGTGTGGTCAAATTTCAGCAGCGGATAGGGAATGTTATCAGTATTGCACCTACCATGGTGCCATAGCTGGTTGCATTATTATTACATAGTTATAGGTATTACCGATAGGCTAAAGGCGTATAGCTTAATATACATCCCCTGGTACAAAACTCGATTGGATTATTATGGCATAGAACTTTTTAAGTCATACTTTTTTTAATTATTAACTTTTCACATAAAAATAAACGAATGAAAAAATAATATATATTTTTTAGGGTGCTACGATTTTGATAAAATTAGGTATGTGTACTCAGTATCATGGGCACATACCAACCCTTGAATATGACCACACCATTCTTTTACACCTTGTACATTTATTTATTATTTTGGAAACTCAACAGCTTTTTTACAATAATCGTACACTTTAGCCAATAATAGAGTTTCACAACATGATCAACAGGTTTTATATGAATATCAGTTTAATATTATTTAATAAATAATTAAATACTATTTTTTTACTTATTAAGTAAGGGATATTTGAAATACACACATCAAAAGTGTCTAGGGATCAAGCATTTTTATGCGGATTTCTTGAGATTGAGATGTGGCTTTGTAATAAATTTATGATTTTATAAATTTATATGGATCCTTTTTGGTGCATTTCATAATTTGAATCAGGAACTGTGAATCAAATTCGAGTAAAAGATGAAAATCAGCTGTCAATATTTTCCCTATAAAAACATACAACGCATTGAAGACATTATTAGTGCTACTGTTTCCCTACTACTGATTAAAACCAACGTTATTATGGAGCGGCGACGTCATTTAAGCAGGGAAGAAATGCTCAGAGCCGTGGGAATGATAGAAGCTGGTTCCCGGCAACGTACTGTGGCTTTAGCTCTGAATACAAGTCAGAGTGTTATCAGTCGACTTTGGACACGTTACCGAAGCACTGGTACCGTGGCTGAGCGCCATGGAGGACGGTATCGCTGCACCACACGGAGACAAGACCGATACATTCAAATCTTAACTCGAAGAGGTCCAACAATAACCGCCATGATGTTAGCCGTGAGGCTTCATCACTCTTCAGGGAACTTAATTAGCGACCAAACAGTCAGAAACCGCTTGCATGAAGTGAACCTTCATTCCCGAAGACCGCTACGGGTACCACCTATAGCAATGCACAATCGTAGGATTCGATATCAATGGGCTCTTGAACACAGAAATTGGGCAGAAGAACAATGGCGTTTCGTGTGCTTTTCTGATGAGTCTCGTTTTGGTATGAGACCGGATACAAGACGTATACGACACTGGAGAACCCCTGGACGCCAACAGCGATTAAAATCCTGCCAGGAAGTCCATCCTTATAGTGGTGGAACCATCATGGTATGGGCGGGTATTTGGATCGGCGGAAGAACTGAGTTGATTTGGATCAGAGGCAACCTCAACGCTCAAATTTATGCTGAGACGATTGTATCAGACGTCATCGTTCCTCTACAAGTGCAAATCGGTCCCTTATTTCAGTTAATGCATGATAATGCACGACCGCACACCGCAAGAGTTGTAAGACAGACTCTCGCCGCAGCTAACATCAATGTCCTGCCCTGGCCTGCTCAGTCGCCAGACTTGAACCCGATTGAGCATGCATGGGATATGCTACAGAGAAGAGCTCTGCCGAATATGGAGGGTATCCAGTCGCAAGAAGACCTTTTTTTGTTGTTGCAACGAACATGGGCGGCCATTCCACAGCGTGATTTGGATGAACTCATTTTGAGTATGCCAAACCGATGTTCTTGTGTTGTTAGTGTTCGCGGTAGAAACACGGATTATTAATTGTTTAAGTTACCCAATAAAATTTTAAAGAAAACTGTTATTTCAGTCTTTTTTTCGAACTTTAATGTTAGTGGTTCAAATGTCAAAAATCCCTTTATTAGGAAAATGGCAAATTTCTTTATTAATGCAAAGGTGACTTGGTTTATCGTTACTGTGACAAACGAAAACACTTTATTTGATGAATCCTTAAAGAAATAAAAAAAAAAAAATCAATCAGGAGAAAAGTTATTGCAAAAATATATGTTGATCCCTAGACACTTTTGATGTGTGTATATTAAGGAGAAACCCTTTTCAGTCGGAATCTCGCCCACATACATCTAGTATGAAAAATAGTTTAATGCTAATAAATAACAAAAAGTAGCAAGCAAGCAATATAAATCTAGCTTAAAATAATAAGTATATATACTTATTAGAACTTTGTTTATTATTCTATTTCCTTAATAGTGTTAACGGATTATAAACAAGGGACAAAAAGCTTGTTAGTTTCCCTATGCCACTACTACTTATATTATTTTTTCATAGTCATCTAGCACTTGCACTTACCAAATTACATACAAAACCTCAAACCTCTCTAGATTCGTAGAATACCCAATGGTTTCGACTTTCTAGTAGTTTAAAAAAACCAGCAAACAACCATAGTGATTTATTGTGTAAAACAATGGATTAGTACTTAGCTCTTGTTCTACGATAATCGGAGGAAAAACGAGCGAGGTGCGTGCATGTTATGAGGAATTGTTTGGTACGGTAGTTTTTTTAGGACTGCTGACAAAGTAGGCACTGATATGATGTATGTGACAGCCGCTTGTGCGTGACAGACGTGTAGGTAATTTATGCTTTGTAAAAACAAGAAACAAAACTAATCATTGTTTTAAAGTTTTCATTATTTTTACACATAGTGGATATAAAAAGTAGAATAATAAATAGTAATAATATCTTGCGACAACTCACACAACGCTATTTGATCTGAAACTAAGCAGAGCTTGTACTAGGGAAACCGGACAACCGATAAACATACTTATATATTTCTAAATACATACATATTATAGATAAATAACATCCAGACAAAGAATAAACCATCGTGCTCATCACACAAAGTTTTATCCTGGGTAGGGATCGAACCAACGACCTCTTGCGTAGCAGTCGGAAACACTCCAACCGCGCCAAAGAGATTTCAGAGCGTCAGAAAGATTGTCTTCTAAAATCATGAAAAGTGTGTAGCTTATCGACATATACCTTACCTACTAACGTTTATGATGCAATGTATATTATCTTGCTGGGTCCATATTCACGATCTTTATTCTGTGTCCAGGGCAAGCCTCTACGGATCTGTCAAAATCTTGTCATAATGGTAAATGGGAAAGTGTGCTCACAAATGCATCAATGACATTGTAGACAGTGTAGCGGACAATGTATGTGCCTTGGTGCGTGGGCTTGCCGTAGATCACGTGGATGTGGAAAAAAGATCGTGAATCTGATCAGGGACGGCTTTATGGTGGAGCTGTCGCTCTAGGCGCTAGGTAACAAGAGGTGCTAAAAAGCCGTAAATGTGAGAAACAATCTAACTGAAAATTTAATTATGATGGCTCATTTGCTGGAAAACAATCTCGCTCTACTATGATTCGGGAAGGTGGGGGAGGGGGGGGGGTTGAGCTATCCCAACCGCAATATTTAGGGGCGACCGCAGTATTAATTCAGCTACCGCTGTATCAATGATACGGGTCTCCCAGGGATCCCAAACGTATATATTAGTAATTGCGTCCTCCTCCCTCCTACCCCTGCCAGCGAGACGCCCTGGGCGTGACGGTGTTTTTGCTCTCAAGAGACAAGACAAGAGTCATCCTTGCGCCTGTCTCTGACCCCTTAACAAATTTTATAAAACGTAGGCTGCGCGCGCACTCTGCCTATTGTCGCACAGGCCGCGCGTCAGTCGCACGTCTCACGAAATGAACCTTAAGGCAAGCTGCACTCCTCCCAATAGATTAAATTTGCTTATTCATCGCAGATATAGTTTGTTTATCTAAACTCGAGCGCAACCTACATAACTATCTATTAGAAACTTTACTAGGAGACAATACTTAATTATCTTTGTTTTTTATTAAAAACGGTGCGTGTGTTTCTTTTACAGCGATAAATAAAATTATTATTTTCAAATCGCATCAGACAGCAACAAATGTTCTAGTTCTCTTAACTTTCTCTGAGTGTAAACTTAAGCTATTATATTGCGTGTATGTTATTGAAGAGAACTAATTAATTTGACGTGCGGAATGGCAGGCGAGGAAATTTAATTTAGTAGTAAGTAATCCATATTAAATCCAGATGATCATTTTTAAAAGATTAATACATTTCTATACTAGTATTATAAAGCTGAAGAGTTTGTTTGTTTGAACGCGATAATCTCAGGAACTACTAGGCTGAATTGAAAAATTATTTCACTATTGGATAGCCCATTTATCGAGGAAGGCTATAGTCTATATAACATCACGCTACAACTAATAGGAGCGAAGCAATGAAAAATTATTGCAAAAACGGGAAAAATTTACGCAGACGAAGTTGCGCGAGTGAGCTAGTCGATTATAAGATTACTAACTATTAATTTCCTTTTCCAGACCTGAATAATAACCTCACATCAATATTACCTTGAATATTTTATTTTATTTTATTACTCAAACTTTTACTTTTTTTTATAACTCTTTAAAAAGAAGAAGAAATTCTTTTTCTTGATTATAGTTACGAAATAATTTGTAAACTATTAAATGGGATATAAAGGTGCTTAATGCTTTATGGTTCGGTAAGCATCCAGAGTAGCTATAAGCATACAATTTAATTATTTTAAAGTAATAGCCCGAATCGACAATCGATTTATTTCATTCACTTCAAGCTTTTTGAAAGTAGACATGGGCATTAATTTAAAAGAGAAGTCGCAGAGAGCTGCCAATATGATATATTACCTAAGTATGATTAAGTACCTGTATTTTCTTTAAATGCATCTGCAAATGACATAGATTATTCTCTAGAAAATAAATAATACGTCTTCTCAGCTAGGAAAATAGATAAACAATATAAAACATAGCTGATTCTCACACAGATTTGTTTTTGTGACTTATCTTCGTTTACCAATGACAGCCATGTCTATTGTTGTTAATTAGCTCAAGCGCGAAATCCATTGGCAACGATAATTTTCCTTTATTTGCTATACAATCGAAATACAAGTCGAGCGTGGGCGGGGCTCGGTATGTTAACTGATAAGCTCGGACAGTTTCGATTTGACTATTCGAAAGCGATGACTTTCAGAATACCTACCATATTTGGATGATCGAAAATGTGAGTTTCAGCTGCAGTCTTATCAACGTTTAGCGAAAAAAAGTTTTTTTTATCGAAACTCTAATCTGTTGTTTAAAAAAAACTCGATATATTAATTTTAATACGTTTAAATAGACAAGCCGTTGACATGTATACTTATTAATTAAATTGATAAAAACAATTACCAAGTTATTAGGTATTAAGTTACGGTCTGCGGACGGTCTACGTCTATAAATTTAGTGCAGGTATCTTAGATTAAAAATCTCAAAGGGCCTCTGCATAAAGGGCCCATGTCTCCATATACCTGACACTCAAAATACCGACAATCTCAGGGATCCCTTCTTTTCTCATAATGTTCTTTGTCTTAATATACTTCGGCATAACGATTTTGGCACAATTTGTTTTGGCATAATAATACTTCGGCCTAATTTTTTATGGCATACCTTTTATGTTGGCACAATCATGTTAAAGACTAATTTGTGTTGGTATAAATTAGATTCGCATAACGTTAGTAGGCCTAATAACTATTAGCATGACGTTAGTAGGCCTAATGACTATTAGCATAATAATATTTAAGCATATAATTAATATAGGTAAATAACAAAAACAATTTTTATGCAAATGATTTATTACACATAAACTATGAAGATCATAGAATTTCAATTAGAATAATATAGATTGGGTTACTTTCTTCTTTAAAAATGCGTAGGTTAGGTTAGGTTAGAACTGTGACCTCTTATGCACGAGCCGAGCGAGCGAAGCGAGCGTGCCGCGGCAGCGGCCGGCGAGTGCCAGAAACGAACATGCTCTCATGGGCAAGGATATAAAAACCAAATAATTATCATTAAATCAACTTTTATTTATTACAATTACTAAAAAAAAAACAATTAAATTAGCGTAAATAAATTTATGTTTTAGGATATAATGCTTAAAAAAGTTATGCTATAGAACTTTATGCTTAATATATTTATGCATTAGAAGGTTATGCCTAATCATTGTTATGGTTTGAAAAAATATGCCTAAAACATTATGCGTAAGCTGTTATGCGTAATTATATTATGCGAATATATAATTATGCCTAACAAAAATATGCTAAGTTATATTAGGTCTTAAAATTTTAGGCAAATGGATAGGGAACCCAATCTCATCTATACTTAATATTATAAAGCTGAAGAGTTTGTTTATTTGTTTTGTTGAACACGATAATCTCAGGAATGGGCTATCCTATAGTAAAACAATTTTTCAATTCGAACCAGTAGGGTTTGAATTGAAAAATTGTTTTACTATAGGATAGCCCATTTATTGAGAAAGGCAATGAAAAATGTGGCAAAAACGGGAAAAATTTACGCAGACGAAGTTGCGCAGGTGACAAAACTTTGTTTGATTTTTTCCCCGTTTTTGCAACAATTTTCATTGCTGCTCCGCTCCCATCAGTCGTAGCGTGATGTTATATAGCCTATAGTCTTCCTCGATAACCTTCCTCGATTCCAAAAAAAAATTTTTTCAATTCGGTTCAGTAGTTCTTAAGATTACCGCCTTCAAACAAACAAACTCTTCAGCTTTATAATATTAATATAGATAAAATTAGTCAGTGGGTTTAATATTTCAGGTTATCAAAAACTTGGATTTAAAGTTAGTTGGGAGAGAAATTAACGCCTACAAGCTGGAAGTTTCTCGAAAGATAACAAAGATAGAATAGACACTACCGCATTAAAACCACAGGCATTTGTTAGCTACCGACACACATGACATTACTGCGGTCTTACGAACAGGCCGATAGCTAGGTACAGTTATATTACTTACTAACACCGAATTCTCAAATGCAACTTATGTGTAAAACGTCGTTAAGTCTCATGCTCTCACTGACATTTTGAGGTGAATAGTGGTAAAAGAAATAGACACTTTTGAGCATGTCTCAAAGATAAGCAGCCTATAAATATTCGGAACCAAGTATTGAAAAGCTAGACGAAGCTAAAGTTTTGAACACCTTCGCCTTGCGGTGCGGGAACGGTTATATGATGTCAGTTTACAGTTTCTGAAGCTCGCTTCATGATTTTTTTTATTGCATATGAATATTTCATGTCAAACCAGATTAGCGAATTCAGAAACTACTCTGTAGAACCGGTGCTTGGTAACTAACTAATTAATTTGATTCAAAGTAATTTATAATAACATTTTATTATGTCAGTTTTAATATTACAGAAATTTAAAATAAGATGCAGATATCAAATAGAAAGGAGGAAGGCGGTATTTTTCTGTCATATTTCTTATGTTTTCATACACAAGTAGATAAGTGTTAATCTTTATAATTCAGTTCTTACATACTACTAATATTAGGTAGGTCTCAATCAGGAAGCTAATGAGAATGGATGTATGGCTGTAAGTTTGTTGCTCTTAATGCAAAAACTTGTGCTATAGAAATCAAATTGCGGCATAATAAGCCGTGTAGGTGTAGGGTAGCCGCCATTAATGTACTTAGTTAAGAGTTCTTACTCCCTAATAACATTTTAAGTACATATCAACCCATATGATGTCCCACTGCTGGGTACGGGTCTCCCCAGTAGAACCTACTAGTATGTAGATCTTGGGGGTAATTGCCATAATCGCCACGCTTGGCGAGCGGGTTGGCGATCGCAGTAAGACTAAGTACGCAGAGGACGCTGCTGCCCGTCCTCCGGTGTGAAATCCCTTAGTCGCCTTGACGACACCCACGGGAAAAGACGGGGTGGTACTATTCTTAAGCCGGTACCACACGGCCAACATTTTAAGTATTTTTTAGCAATCGATACAGTGGTTTTCACATGACTACTATCTGTCTTTCAAGCAAATATTATTATAATTAAATACGGTAAAAATGAAATAAGGTATAGATTTATATATTAATCTACATAATTTATCAATCGATATCTTATTTAATTTCTATCGTATTTAATTATTAGTGTTTCCAAAAGCAACCCTGAAGACTGGTATTACAAACGCAGTAAGTAATTCACGAACTCCCTGCGGTTTCCCTCCAACTCGAAATATCGGTATTAAAACTTATTTTCCGGTACTTAGCGTATGGCGAAGTTAGTGGCTTTCTAACCAGTTTGACTTCGATCTTAGTAATTGCACCGAGTCTTCCTGAATCTGTTGGAACGCGTCCGTCGCCGCAAATACGCCGTGAAATGATGTTATAAATCATATCCAATTTGGCCTTGATGTAGGTCGTGACAACCCATCAATATACTAAATCGGTGCTAGCCATATCATTTGTTCCAAGAAATTTCCAATAATTCGGTTAAGCAGTTATTCGGATAGGTACCAATTATTTATTCTGGTTCGGTTATTCAAACATTGAACCGAATATTAGAGACCTCACTGGCTTTGTGTTGTTTAGTTATTGGTTTAAAATACGATGATTATTTTGAGATGGTGCAGCGTCTTGGTGTTTTGTCAAAACATCATTCGCACACGTTGCAAAGGACGTTGTTAGTATTTGTATTAAACCTTCCACTGGCTAACTGCAAAAGGAGAGGTTAGAATACCAACAGTTCTTTTAGGTATACGGCCTATTTAACTCCAGTAAATAACAATCTCTCTTAACGCATACTTCGCCTGAGCTGCGTTTCAACTTTCGTGTGTGCTAACGGATCAGTAACGCATTACAATTACAATGATACCACCAAGACACCCATTGTTCGGTACCAAGAACCGTGTTCATGGGAGTATTGACGACATTCTTCATTATAATGCGCTCGCGCGCCTTCGTAAATGATCTGCGGAAGTGACTCAAGATCAATATATGTAGTAACTACCTACATCGATTTTTGAGCTATTTCTCATAGTCCAATGTTACAGCTAGAAAAGTCAGAGGAGTGTAATGAGTTAGGTGTTTCGTGACTATGGCAAAGGCAAAAGGAAGAACTACTTACAAAGTTTGGAATTCATAGATGGTTCGATTTGATCTAATCTGATTGATGGAATCGACCAATAGCGAATGCCCTTAGTCGGACGATTGGACTGTCTCTCATGGGCTTTTTTCTGAGGAGAGACGACTTGTCATAGACAATTAAGCTCTGTATTTATTTTTTAAATGTCAAGTCACACGACTCTTGTGGAATTTGATACTTTACGGAAATTACTTTTAGGTTATTTTAATGTGAGAGTGGATACGATTGTTTGCGTTCACGGTTATTACACAGATACAATATTAGCTAGGTGTGTGAAGATAATAATGACGATTCATTTATTATTTACGCTACTCACGTCACACCAAACAATCGTCGTAGATAGGTATTTTTTATGTGGTTAAAATATTAAGGGAATATATATTTTAAATAAAGTAACCTAGTATTTCATAAGTATTAACTATTATTTAAATAGTTATCACAATAAATTATTTATTCTGTACATAAAATAAATAATTCAAAGTTTGATTTGGCAGAACATAAATTGATGCCTCGATCTTGTTTAAAAAATAAAAAGAACAATGGCTGACCTCGACACGTAAACCGACATCCGCGAACCAAAGCATTTTATTTATTTATCTTTTACTAAAGGTAAAACAATTTAATGGCGTCATTGAAGAGGCTTTGAATTTGATTGATCCATCTGTGTGTCGCCATTGTTATAAGTTTTAGTTGATAAATTAGATTTAAAATTTATTTAATTGCCAAATAAGTCATTTTCTGTTAAAAATGTATTTTTAAATGTTTTTGTTTAGTAATAATCTGTAGACGGTGGTACCTTTACTGGCTATAGATACATAACGGTAGAAAAAAGGTAAGATTATTGTATTTTTCATATTAAAAAAAATTAAAAGAAAAATCTAACCGATTTCAATCACGCACGGTTGATTTGCTATCATTTTCTATTTTGTTGTCAGTCTTCGAAACTCATCATCAAATCTTTACGAAATTTATATTCATTTCTGAATAAATCTCTTTCGAACAAAAAAAAAACAATTTTTAAAATCCATTTATCTATGACGGAGTTATGCTCGAACATACAATAAAAAAATACAAACATTCGAATTGAGAACCTCCTCCTTTTTGAAATCGGTTAATTAATAGAAAACAACTTTATTTTTGACTTGATATCAAACAATAACTTTTCTATAAAAAAAAAAAACCTTCAATCCATCTATCTTAATACAGAAGGATCTCTCTCTCTCTCTCTCTCTCTCTATCTATTCTGTACATACTTAATACGTATAAAGTTATAAACGAATATAGTAAAATAGTTTTGAATTGAAATGGGAAAACGAATTATGTGCTATGCTTTAATTTTAAATTCTAATGAATAGACACGTGCTTATTGCTAAATATTGCAGATATTAATATGGACCAGAATTATTATGCTATATTATCTACATATGACGTGAAATGTAGTTAATTTATTATAATATCCACCGGTTTTTTCCAACCTTGCTTATGTAGATTATACACTCCATTTTGTTTATGAAGTAGGTATAAATCATCAATCACGATAACTAATTGACATGCGGATTTAAAAGTAAAAGCTGACAAGAGTTAAAAACATGAATTCGATTCTAGTTTTTATAGAGCTTTGTCCCCAAATTTGATCGAGTGGATTTACTTATTTGTAAAACTTAGTATCAAGGTACCATTCCTAATGAAGCTATGGTATCCGATGAATATCGGGTTTTTGAGACCTGATCCACGCACCAATCTGGATGTTATGACTTCTAGGACATTCTGACACTTGGTCCAAAGTACCCGAAGGGAAAAAATGTCCGTCTGGTCGGTACCGGGCTGAAAATAACCGACATAGAATTTTAATTTCTATGAGTAGTAGGTACAAACTAAGCCATTTACAAAACTATATCATTGTCTTACCTACTCTACTAATATAGTATTATATTATCTGTGCCTACTCTATGGCAAACCAAAATTAAGAAGCCCACACCAGCGAAAACGTTCGGATTTTGTCGGACAGACGCAACCTGCGATAGTCATTCATGCCATGCCGCTGTTTGTCATATATGTGTCATATACCCCTGTGTCACAGCCACCGGCTTTATATCGTGAAGGATATTTACGTCCATTTGGACTGTGCTTGCTGTTAATGGATTAGAACATTGTTTTTTGTTTTACTGGAGAACAGATAGATGCCAATGGAAGTAGCTAGAGGAGGCGTTTGCCATTAAGGCAGGCTAAATTAAGGGACAATCATATTAACCAATTCAAGACTAAGAAATGGCTAAATAAGAATAACAAGAAATTGTTTTAGTTTTGGTTCCAGAGTTTTATCTTCCAAAAACTTTCGTATTTTAAATACAATTTGACACGGGAAGTTTTAAAACATTCGAATTTACTTAGACACGTTTTATATTACGATATTTTAATTTATACTTCTAGCAGAACGATCGTGTTGTTATTGTTATAATCGATTTATCGTAACTGAGCAGGATATGATTACATGAGCGGAGGCGATGATGTCGAGGTGTTGGCACTGGCATGCGGATGGTCATTCAACCTGTAACGGAACGCAGCGATTGTTCCCGACACATGTCAGACATCAGACACCAAATCGTAGATCGCACATAATTGTCGTAATTACATTATCAACGCATTGTTGCAGCTTGCACATGCTGTTTGTGAGCTTAACACTTTGTTAAGATAATTAAAATAGAATCTTTATATTTCACACCATTTTGTTGGTTTTTTTTGTTTTTGAATGCAGAAGGCATTCTTACATCTTAACTAGATCTCCATAAATGTTAATAGTTTTGATTTAAATGTTAGTTTTTTTTTTAAAGATCACTGTTACATATGTTATTTTGTAACAAACTTGTACTTACCTAAGAAATTTAAATTAGGATTATAAAGTACTAGCTGGCCCGCGCAACTTTGCCTGCGTAAATTTTTCCCATTTTTGCAATTTTTTTATTGCTGCTCCGCTCCTATTAGTCATAGCGTGATGTTATATAGCCTTCCTCGATAAATGGGCTATCTAAAGATTTTTCAATTCGGAACAGTTCTGCGATTATTGCGTTCAAACAAACAAACAAACTCTTCAGTTTTTTAATATTGTAGTATAGACCTAGGTACGGAACAGTCTTAACTCCATAATCATTTAACAATTAGTTAAAACTGACTGCCTCTGTGGCGCGGTGGAAGTGTGTCCAACTGCTACGCAAGTGGTCGTGTATTCCCACACGGGACATCACTTTGTGTGATCCACTTTGTTGTACCGAGGCTGGGTGAACTTTGTGTCCGTGATTTGTACTCGTATGTTTGTAAAGTCCCCCGCAATACAGGGTTTGTAACAAACTGCGGGAGTCGTCTTTAAAATAAAACAAACTGTACCTACGTACCTATTTTTAGTTCAATATAGGTACTTTTAGACGACACCTTGTCTATATTATTGAAATTCTGGTCGCCTCTTACGGAAAGTGCGTGATAATATGCCGTTAACGTACAAACTTAGTAACATATTAGCATTTAAAGTATCTAATATTATATAAAGAGTGTCTTGTAGTTCAGGTTTTACTACATGAGGTAGCTAAAGGCATCGAAAGTAGAATATTATATCTTCATTTTTTGTATCTATGCATTGTTTTCATGCGCTAAGTATGGAGTGCAACACTTGTGATAAATTTATATTAATAACTAGCTTCTGCCCGCGAATCCGCCCGCGTTGATGTCGGGTATCACGATAAAACTATCTTAAGTTATCGAATTTATATGTTACAGCTCACACTTTCCCAAAATCTGTCGGCAACAAAGGGATTTCCATCCATAGTAACCTAAATTTCAAACAAATAACATAATGGCAGCGCATTTCAACTTTTATAGGCAAATTTTTGATACCTTATTTTATATTATTGTAATTTTTGTACGGAACTCTTATTAAAAAAAATACAGCTGAATGATATAAAACTGACATTAAAATTATTTTACCAATAGAAAGTTCTATTGGTAAAATAATTTTTAAAATCAGTTTAGAGGATTAGGCGTGAAAGCCTAACAAACAAACAAACACACACTTTAGCCCGTTAAGCGTTCATTTTCGCTTTTAAACGATGAAATATGTGTTTATTTATCTATACAGATTACAGATTTTACTTTAAATCGGACAAAGGTGTCGTTTTTCCAAAAACGCTGAAACACCAGTTTCTTTAATTAAAACCAATACGCCAAATATTAAAATTCAAAGATCTAACTTAAAAACCGACGAAAATTGATAAAAACTTGCAACCCCTATTTTATCCCCTTAGGGATTGACTATCCAAACACTCTGAAACACGTGTTTCATTATTGAAAGAATCTTACTTCAAAACTGATGGCGTTTCATATGAACCCCTATATTACCCCTTAGGGAAACAATTTTTTTAAAATCCTTATAGTGGATGCCTACAACATAAAAGGCATCAACAGCTAATATTTTAGGTTTGTAACCCTAGCAGCTTAGGCTCCGCGGTGATGAATCAGTCAGTCAGGACCAGTGATTATATACTTATGTATAGATAGAAGACTATTCTACTACCACTCTTTGAAGATAACGGGACGATTTACCTGAAAATATCTAGATTGATTGAAGTAGATTAAAACATGAGGAAGTTATATCGTTGATAAAATTGACACAGATCGTCACATTCAATGCTTAGTTCTCAATATCGATGTAGAGTTGGCGAGAAAATAACAAAGCAATAAAGTTCAAGCGACCATTCTTTTTTAATTATGTCAATTTTAGCTTATTAGGTTGAACTTTATTATACGTAATTATACATTCTGACACAATTTCGACAGTTCAATTGTATTATTATGTATTTTTTTTTAATTTGTTTTTTTTTTCTTTTAAAATGACGACTCCCGCATTAGGGTACAAGCCTGTGTCGCGGGTGACTTTACAAACATACAAGTTACGGACACAAACTTGTTGACAAAGTTGACACGGAAACAATTTGTGGATCACACAAAGTGGTGTCCCGTATGGGAATCGAACCCACGACCTCTTGCGTAGCAGTCGGACACACTCCCACCAGGCCACAGAGACAGTACATCATTGGACTACAAAAATGATAAATGCAAGAGTTTTCTTTTAAGGATTGATGTTGATATGAGTACATTTTATCGCAATACCTGAAGCGCAGGCGCCAGCAAACACCAGCCAGTAGTCTAGAATATACGATTAACGAATACAGTAGGTACCTACGTAGGAAAAATTTAAAGAACTGCGATTAAGTCATAAAACATCCATATTATAATTTAACATAAATTAAATAATTTTGTCAAAATATACTAATTAAACCGTTTCCATTTTTGGCGAATGTATTTGTGTCTCATAACTAGATATTATGTTATAATGAAAGTAATTTATATGTAACTACTAGATTTAATTTACATCTCAATTAAAATATGCCGTCTTATGTAAGAAATGACAAATAACATAATTTATCACCTGACATTCCACGTTGTTTCTTCCTTTCCTATCCAATTAATTTAAGAAATAAATCAAGTCATTAACCTGCTTATTAAATAAGAGTTATACATTAGGTTATGACTAACTAATATTTTATTAACGATCATAATTTAGACTTATTTTATTATAATTAATAAATTATAATATAAAACGAAATAAAAATATTTTAATTGGTTATGACATTTATGTCATACGTCAAAAGTAAAAGGATGTATTTTTATAATATCTGCTATTTTATAGATTGTATAATATGCTCATCCAGAAGCAGGTTGAAGCACGATATTGCTCAGACGAACCCGAAGGTCTGGAGGTCTTCTCTAATTCAATGAAATCGAAGTTTCGATTAAAATTAATGTGGTAATATACAGAGCCAGAACATCTATTTAATTCACTCGTTCCAGAAGAAGAAATCGTGCATGGGTACGAACTTGTGCTAATTAAAAAAAATATTAGAATAGTCCCCGTAAACTTAAGAAAATTTATGAATTTCGTTTTAAAGAAAGAGAGTAGGCCCACTGTTCTAATATTAAGAAAGAAAAAAAATACGATATCTAATATAATCTAGAGATGCCAACATCATTCAATACATTCGTTTACAAAAAATCCGCAGTTCTCGTGCCTATGAGAAAATGAATAAATATAGTCTCGTAAACGAAATTTTAAATTTCAAAAGGTTCGTTTTGGTGTAAGAGAGTAGCCCTACTGTTTATCCAAAAAAGGCTACCTAAATAGACGGTTTTAAACTAAAGCTCCTTTGACGGCATCAGATTCATTAAAATTCGCCTATCCGGAGGCGATTTTGGCCTCATAGCGTGACGTATTATACCTGTTGTACTACCTGCCTCTAAAAGAGGCGGTCTCTCTGGAGGCGCCTGAGAAGCACGATTGCCTTAAATAATTTCTGCTATAAGTAGAATTAAATAATTAATACACCTGTTCACTTGGAACGGGACAATTTGGAATGGAACTAATTTCAATTCAATTCAATTTTTTATTTATGGCAAGCAGTGCCGATGTCGACAATTCTGCCAATGTCAAAAGTGCTAGGAAGTCCCATGTGTTTTTAAAGAAAAAAGTACTTATCAAAAGAAGATTTCTGGAATTTACAGTAGACTAAATGTGGTATTTTGTTGACTGGATTACGGAACTAATTTCTCGTAGTCTGCAAACAATGACATCTGACAGTGTCCCATGAGTTTCTTGGCAGCTTCTTCTCATGAGCTTTACACTTGGAACTGCCGCCTAACCTCATTTTCAAACAATCATAATTTTATAATTTTTTTAGTATGTAATTAATATGACGTTTTCAAGTAATCATTAACCTGATTTTACGAAATAACAATATTTGAGTTTGAGTTTATCTATGATCATGATACAAAGTTAAACCTTACTGCATTACAAGTACCTATGTAAGTACTTATTTACCCGTGGAATCTAAATTCAACCGACACATATACCTACTCATTTGATAGACCCATTTAGATGAAATTTGGTATGGGAATAGTTTGAAAGGTGGGTGAAAGCTAGTAATAGCTTTCACCCGCGCCATGTCCTATGTTTTTTCTATTTTTTTTTTTTTTTAATACCTAGCAATCTCTGACTCTAACTATTCCCATACCAAATTTCATCTAAATGGGTTCAGCGGTTTAAGCGTGAAAACGTAACAGACAGCCTGAGTTACTTTCACATTTATAATTAGTTTGGATTAAGTTATGTTAATACGGAATTGCGTGTCGGAATTGTGAATACTCTTTTTAACATAATTGTTTAATTACGGGCTTTTTTAAATATTTCTGTGACAGTCACAGCATGCGCCTTAGCGCCTTGAAATGCGTTTGAGTAATCGAACGTATTAGAGACAATAAGAGTTCTGTGAGATCTTAGAAATCCGTTATATAATTTGATCACTGATCACCTTGACGAGTCACAGCGTGAGATCTCCAATAGGTACCTACAATAATTCAATCAAGATTGTAGATAAGTGTATGCATGTATGTACCAGTATATGTGATGATTAATAGCAGAATCACCAATACAATTAAAAAACATTGATGTGTCCGTTTGTAGTGTCAAAATAGAGAGTTTGTTTTGTTAGTTGTCGAATTCGTTTTCAATTTTTTTTATACCCCGTAATTAAAATGGAAAAGAAAACGCTGAATGTATATCGGTTGTCTGCTTTCCATAGTACAAGCTCTGCTTAATTAGGGATCAGATAGCGTTGTGTGAGTTGTCCCAAGATATATTATTATTTAAAATATAGTAACGATTCCACAGAGGAAAATTCTTCACTTAAGCAACTTTTCTTTAATTCACCTCTTTATATACTATATTATAATCTTTTGTAGTGTTCCAGCATTATTAAAACTACCTACTAAGTAACTGGAGACAGCCTTTAGCCAATAATAAAGTAGTTAGCTCCATACAAAATATGTCAAAATTCCACCTTTAGTAGCCAAATCCATCGATAGGTAGATTATTGAGACCGGCCGCGGCTGTTAGACTACGCCATAACCTCACAAAATTAACCACTCTCTAGAAAGGGACAACGCTACTTTGTGGACAATACCTGTCAAAGGCCGGACGAGTTTTTCTCTCTTTTACGCTTTGCAGTCAATATTTACTTTTTAATTGAAAGGGATGGCACGGTCAATTGATAATGCACTGTGACATCACACGAGAAACGACACAGTGCTCGGGCTCAGTGGGTTGTAGTAGCTAATATGCCTACCTTAATATTTAAAACTTATTTTTAGAATCTTATCACCACAATGGCTACTGATTAGTCAATGGTTCTCATTGTTTGTTCTCAATATTGTTATGACCATGTCCGTTATTGTAACCCGGTGACAATCGTATCTCCGCTGCCCACATAAAATGAAAAAACACAAAATTTAATTCATTACCTTTCAAGGTAAAATATAACTGTTAATGCTATGCTACTCTTAAAAGCCACTTCTCTGGCATTCCGTTTCCAAGAACATCAATAAAAAAGAGCTTTATGGAAAGCAAACATTCAGTTTTTAAAACTGGAATGGAGCGAACAAAGGTTTAATTTACTTTGAGTTTATGGTCAGTCTAAGGGTGTGTTCAAACTAGACGAATGACTGGTGCACAGCAGCTGTATCTCTCTTGCTCATACATTGTGTATGCAATCTCCACCATCACCTATTATATTTAACGACTAGCTGTTCCGCGCAACTTAGTCTGCGTATATTTTCCCCGTTTTTGCAACATTTCTCATTACTGCTTCGATCCTATTGATCGTAACGTGATGTTATATAGCCTATATCCTTTCTTGATAAATGGGCTATCCAACAATGAAAGAATTTCAATCAATTCGGATCAGTAGTTCCTGAGATTACCGCGTTCAAACAAACTCTTCAGCTTTATAATATTAGTATAGATTGAAAAAAGGGGGTAGTTTTTCTTGCTTTTTTCCTCAAGAGCAGCAAATTTAATGTAAATCGTAAATATGTAGTATTTTTACCCGACTGCAAAGAAAGGTTATGTTTTTCGCGATATCTTTCAAACGTCTAGTTGTTTGAAATATTTGTACAATTAATAAGTCGTTAGATTCGTCTTGACCGCTCAAGTGTTCTTAGTTATGTGACGTTTGGAAAAACAAACCTGGCGGCTGTGAGATGTCGTGTCAGTTATCATGATAATGAGGTGTGAAAATAAAATTTGTTTTGGATACTGCAATATGGGCATCAAAAAGGGCTCATCGTAAGTATTTCAAAAATGTATAATATGATTATGACTGTAATACTAAAAAAGTTAGTTAGCAGTCATTTTATTTTCAACTAGCTGTCCCGCGCAACTTCGTCTGCGTGAATTTTCCCTGTTTTTGTAATATTTCTCATTGCTGCTCCGCTCCTATTGGCCATAGCGTGATATAATATAGCCTAGCCTAGCCATCCTCCAGCTGTATCTCTCTTACTCATACATTGCGTATGCAATCTCCACCATCACCTATTATATTTAACGACTACCAGTCGGCGTACATTTTCCCCGTTTTTGCAACATTTCTCATTGCTGCTCCGCTCCTATTGATCGTAGCATGATGTTATATAGCCTATAGCCGATAAATGAGCTATCCAACAGTGAAAGAATTATTAAATTCGGACCAAAAGTTCCTGAGATTACTGCGTTCAAACAAACAAACTCTTCAGCTTTATAATATTAGTATAGATACAATACTTGGCAATAGCTGCGTTAAAAGTACTACTAAAAAGGATTAAATAAAACAAGATCCTCTACGTATATACTTAATATCATGCTCGGGGCTCTTTACTAAGTTCATCAAGAATCATTAATGGCTCCGACTGCATAATATTAAATATACCCACACTTAGAGCATCTTATTTCCATCGTAACAGGGCTATTTTTTTTATTTTTTTTATTTATATTTTTTATTTAATGTAGATATAGGGGTTAAACAATACGACTAATTTAAATTGGATCTATATTTACTGCAACGTGCAACAACTAGAAGAAAGCAGAGTCCATTCATGCCCTAAAGCGAAATAAACTCGTTTGCAATCATCCTGACCCAGTGAATACACAGTTATTCCTGCTGTTTCGTTCGCTCAACATTGGTGAAAACTGGCTTCATACAGTTTTATGGAATGAATATGATCATGCAACGCGTGACATGGAGACGTAACGTCAAAACACTGATTGACTTTGGTATGGTATGAATCATGGCTAATGAAAGCGAACGTGTTCTATAAAGATGAGTTCAATTTTAGGAAAGAAAGTTACATTAAGGATTGTTGTTAGTTTGTTTTTATTACTTACGTTGCTCTGTAAACTTTGCCTGAGGGACGCTAAAATCCCTCAGGCAAAGTTTACAGAGCAACGCCAGTTTGAATAGAAGCCACAGGAGTAGTGACATTGGCGTAAATTAAGATTTTGTATTTGATTTTTCACACGGTTCTTATTCACTATCTTAAATTCCGCGCACATGTGGACATCTTTGAGCGCAAAATAATACAGAATAAACCATCGTCGACTTTACAAACATACAATATGTCCCATGTGAGAATCGAACCCACGACAAAAAGTTTCACGACCTCTTGCGTAGCAGTCGGACACACTCCCACCGCGCCACTAGTTATAGTTATTTTAAATTTACAATTTAATTCAACTTCAGTTGTATTGGGTTATCCCTTTAAAATCCTTACATGTTGTAGACCGAAAACACAGTTAATGTAAAAGTAGCCCTACAAAATTGAACGGTGAAAATGGTCGAAGTATTGTACAGAACCAACTAAATTAAAAAGACAAGCGCGTCAATAGGTACATTGGAGTCATTAACTTTTAAGAACACACTTCTGTAATTAGCTACTAACGGTACGATCTTGACAGAAACACGGACTTTGAAATCTTAACGGATTGTTCGTTTACTGAGCTGTAAATAGATAGGTACATAAAGAAGAAGATTGCCATTTTATCATAATTTTATCACATTTAATTTTATTTATTTATACATTTTGAAGATGCAAACATAAATTTGTTTGACTTTTCGTGTGTGTTAGTGTCATCAATTAAGCATTAACACCATTTAAATCTCTTATTTAAACTTGTTTAATGATAATCTTAATTTACATCTGCAGCATTAAGTTATTTTTCTTATTTATTTAGGAGTTTATCTGACTGACTCTATTAAGTCATATTTTATAACTTAACTTCTTACATTTATTAATAAAATTAAATAAAGAAACACAGGATATTGGTTGGACTAGATGTGGGATCTGCCAAGATACCCTGAAGTAGTCCGACAAACGTAGCAGCCAAATTCAGGGACTCCATCAGTTGTTGCCTTATGTCTACGTTCTGACCACATTCCAACAACACATTCTAGGTCCTTATTCACTATGTTTTTTTTCGTTTTCGCGGCAAGCCCGCGCGAACTAGCGCATGCGCGGTGCGCTCAAAAATGTTTGCGAGCATTCGCGATGCATTTCTAAGCGCAGCTCTTTATTTACCATTATGACATGATTTTGACAGTTAGAAGCGGGGTCCTGCCGCGAAAACGAAAAAAAAGATAGTGAATAAGGACCCTGTATACCTTCCACTATGCGGCACAACTCACATTTGGGTAAACTTAGTTGGTGAGGAAGAAAAATAAATTACAAATGTCAATCTAGAGCCTGTGTAACCTTTTAGGTTCTTTTTAAATTTTTTTTAAAGGCGTACCCAGGTGGAGCATTTAGGGGTTGGACCCTCCCCTCTCCCGAAATCATAAAAGGCGCTTAGAAAATTGTAAAAGCATGGGATTAACTTAAGGTTCATAATTATTATATTACCTACTCAGAGCACTGGCCCCGATTGATAATATGTCTTAACTCCAAGTTATCCGCCAGCCATAGCCGTTGAGCCTGATGTCGAAAGTTAGTTCGATTCGAACTCGTTTATGAATGGCGCGCGTCCTTGCGCCCGCGCAGCCGCCGCAGGTGACTGCCCTACGATTATCATGCGACTACAGACCTAATGACATCTGCATCTGTCGAACAATCTCCGGTAGGTTTATTTTAATATTAACTCAACAATATTCACCCCTTAAACCAGGTTGTAGGTAGGTACTACAATCTAGCAAGAAGGACAGCACTTCACTTGATTTATGTGATCTTATATTGTAAATAATATAAAATGAAGATTACTAATATTAAAAAAAAATCTAAAATTCAACGAGAATCGAGTTATTCTTAGCTAAAAAAAAATAATCGATAATTGATTATTTTTGTTATCGGCATAATAATATCGGAATTAATAAATCCAAAAAATTCCCCGAAATTCGATCGACCTGCAACGATCTTGTAAAATCGTGAAAGTTTTGAAACAATATAGAGAATTCTGCGAAATGAGGTTTCAACATTTTGTCACAGTATTATTAGACAAGCAATAGAAGATAAAATAATAGTGTTTATGTTTAGAAAACGTCTGCAGCATTGTTGCAACGGTACGAGCAACGGTCTAGCCGCCAATTAGGCGCAACGTACTTTGAGTTTATGCCTATTTGTTGAGGACAGCAGTGCAATTTATAATCACTTGTTTGATATTCACAGATTTTACTGTACCATTCTTTGAATAAAATTTATTTGAGTGAAATTTTACATAGATCAAAATTGATTAGGTACTTTCCTTTGTTTCCAGAATAAATATATCTCCCAGAAATTGGTACCTACACTGTAGAAAGCAAATTAACTATGAGGTATTTTAAATAGGTATGTTTCTTTTTAGTTTTGGCATGGTTTATAATAAGTTATACCTTTACATAGTTAGGTTACTCTTTATACCGAATACCTACATCTCGTTCTTGAACTGTTTAGTAGTAGATAATTTAATGAGTTACCAAGAGTAAAAACTTATTTTATCCTTAAAGCTGATTTCCTATTGAAATTTTCTATATTCTTCAAAAAAAAAACTCAGACATTTATGGCATATACCACCTGCTACCCCTAATACAAGTGATAACTGGAAGAATTTGCTTGAAAAGATCCGACGTCAGATGTAGGTAAAGTTGGAAGCCATATTGTTGACTAGCTAACCCTCGCAACTTAATTTACGTCAATTTTCCCTATTTTTGCAACTATCCAACATTATACATTTTTCATTTCGAACCACCGACCACCACAGTTTTTGAGATTATCACGTTGAAACAAACAAACTCTTCACCTTTATTATATTAGTATAGATATGAATAAATGTACTACCCAGGATGTTAACCCGATTCTAAACTTGAATCAAACGCAATGTAGGGTTATGAGGACAGGTGCGTCTGCACATCTGCCCTGCGACGCGTCTTCACCGCTTTATTTTTTAATGTGTGTTAATAGTAACTTAAGTTCTTTATGGTTTATTCCTTTGTTGTAATGTCCAATATCGCCAGTAATATTATAAAGAGGTTGATTGAAGTTTTATTTAAAAAATATTTGCTAAACCACTTGTGTGGCTAAACTAAGAGGTTTTTTTTTCAAGGGTTTTTTTTAATATATATGTTATACCTTTCACACAATTAAGCACCTATGGTTCGAAACTAAGAGGTTGGTGATGAAATTTGGTATGAAGATAGCTTGAAGCTTTTGAAAGTGTCAACTTATCGCTATAACTAACATAGGGATTATGAAGTATTTAAATTAAGTCGTGAAATTACTATTTTTAAACTTTCGCGATTTTTATACATATTAGATACATTTCGGAACTTAATCGCGTCGTCGGGTAAATTAAAGGTTCGTGCCTTTAAATAATTTCACGCGATTAAGTCCCGAAATGTATCTAATAAGTCGTGAAAATTAATAAATTAATTGAAAATCAAAGTACGTAAGCAGTGTATTTACTAACAGGGCTTCATGGACGTGAAGCGGTAAAGTCAACACCTACGCGTCCCAGTGAAGCCAATTTATTTCCCTGATTGGACAACAATATGCATGCTCCACAAATTGTTGCATTGCACCAGGATATACCTACCGTCCATTCTAGAGAAGCGTTTCGCGCGATCTATGACAGCCTAATTAGGTAGACGGACACTACAATGAAAATAAATTATTTTACACTGATGAAACGTACGTCTGTTCTGTCATGTTATTTACTATTATGAATTTATAATAATTAAAACGAATACTAAAAGCGAATGATTTAATAATTAAAAATGATGACCTCAAAAGTAGATTTGGATTTCATACAAACACCTATAAAATGATTTAATTTGAATATCATGTCAGACTACTACTTATTTAAACCTTAACAGTCTTTATTTTAAGCATTACATTGACCAAAACATGCAGGTAGTTTCATTAGTGCACACCTGCACTAAAGAACCGAGAGCCCTGGGTCCTTATTTACTATCTTTTTTTCTGTTTTCGCGTCAAGCCCGCGCTTTTAATTGTCAAAATCTTGAAATAATGGTATAAAGAAAGGTGCGCTTAAAAATGCTTCGTCCATACGCGCGGACATCTTTGAGCGCACCGCGCATGCGCTAATTCGCGCGGGCTTGCCGCGGAATCGACAAAACGCATAGTGAATAAGGACCCTGGAGCAGATTCGAGCTTAAGCTTACTAAAGGATACTTCTGTATGACAGTGCTAAAGCACTGTACAGAAGTAAGAAAGAGAAAACAAACACCATTTGAATGACAGGTATTCCCAGTCGTCCTGCGTGTTATTTAACTATAACAGAATTTGTGTTAATTTATAAAACACAACAAAAGGAAAAAATATTAAATATATCATAGACAGGCTACCCTGACATCTGTCACCACAGATCAAGAAATACTCTCAAATAATCTGATATCATGTCGTTTGTCACCCAATATCTTGATCTGAGCACCCAATACAACCAATCTAAAGTTTATTAGCTGCCAGTTGTCATTCGTCACACCTTGTTGAATTTCAAACATGACATCGTAACAGAATCGTGACGGAGACCTGTCGATAAGGTGTCAAAATTGCTTAATTAATACGACAAACAACAAGGCATTTTTGTGGTTATTTATTTCTATTTTTTAAAAGGCATGCTTCTTTTAAAGCATCTTCTACATCTGCACCTTTAACAATATTTCTAAGTCTTCACAAAATGAGCATTTCAATTTTAGTTAATAGGGCTTTTTGCTAGAAGATTGGAAAATAATTAAATTCATCGCCTTTTAGTTCAGAATTTTAGCTAGATGATAAGCAAAGTAATGATATCAAACACAACTCGATACCTAGGTGTCCATACTAATATTATAAATGTGAAAATAACTCTGTCTGTCTGTCTATTACGCGTTCACGCTCAAACAGCTAAACCGATTTAGATGAAATTTGATATGGAGACAGTTTGAGTCCCGAGGAAGGACATAGGATAGTCTTTATCGCGATAACCGACATCTACGCGGACTGAGCCGCGGGCGAAACCTAGTTCTAAATAAACAACAAAAATGTTCAATTAGCATAATACTTAACAATTTGAAACCAATCTATACAAGCTCGTCAATGAGACAGCATTCCACGGAAGCGAAACGAAAGTTCACTCTCATTTACTCCCTCCACAAGCCCTCAGTACCATAAATTATTAAATTTAATCACATCACACAGCCTACTTTTACTCAAACAAGACAAGGTGCCATAAACAATTTAATTCACGGCTTCCGGAGCAACTGGCGTGATCTCGTTTCCGCCTTTACATAAACTTACGTTTCTTATGTCATATTTTAATTTTTGTGTCAAATTAAGTGAATACACCATTGTATCGTGTCCGTGATGTAATTTTAATGAATACTTCTTGTTCTTTATGTAACAAAAAATGTATTAAAACATTAACCACCGCAGTTAAGATGGATTTTAATAATGTTAGGCTGTGTTGACGGTGGCGTGAACGCGGAAGCGGAAATGACGGGAAAATGGTAAATCTGTTTGTTTTGTATCCAAACAAATAAGTGTGAATGCAACCTCTGAATTAGAAGCTTCAAGTCTTGTCAACTTGCAACAGCTTCAATTCATTGTTTTAATTTATTTCCTAATTCAGTTAGTAATAGTATAGAGTATAGTATTTTTTTTAAAGACGAGTCCCGCAGTAGGGTACGAGCCCTGTGTCGTGGGGGACTTTACAAACATAAAAGTCACGGACACAAAGTACACCCAGACTCGGAACAACAATTTGTGGATCATAAAAAGTGGTGTCCCGTGTAGGAATCGAACCCACGACCTCTTGCGTAGCAGTCGGACATACTCCCACCGCGCCACAGAGGCAGTCATATAGTATAGTATAGGTAGTTACTATTTCGGAATTCTTCTTACCTCATGTTTTAACCCCTATTAACTGGAATTGTATTTAAATAGACCATGAACAACAAATGTAACGTTTAAGTTTTTATAAACTTTTTCACGTTTTATGTTGATAGTAGGTAGAGTATAAAAAATATGGAGGTCCTTTCATAAACTTGGAAGCAAATCTTTTAAAAGAGTTCTTTTAATCTTTTCTAGTTAGAAAAGATGTATGAAAATACATGAAATACGACAAAAACTAATAGGACCAAGTTTTTATATAGTTCAATAAATACTTGACAGTTGGCACTAGCTCGAATAACCTGAATAAAAAAAGATTAAAAAAAAAACATCTAACCAACTTCAATTACAAGTGAATTGCTGGTATTTATTGAGGAGTTTCGTTGTCTTTCTCCGAAACTCATCATCAGATCTTTACGAAATTTATATTGGACCATTCCAGAATAAGGCACTTTCGAAAAAAAAAATGAAAATACGTCTATATATGACGACGTTATGCTCGAACATACATAAAAAAATATATAAACATCCGAATTGAGAACCTCTTCCTTTTTGAAGTCGATTAAAAATCGTCTAGATGACCATCAACGTTTTCACATAATACTTTTTTTTTTAAAGGTAACTAGCAAAAAACCCCTCTAGCTAAGCTCTATGGCTTGTGTTCGGAATGGGTTCACGTTGGTAGTATAATAGCCAGGGTTCGAACCCACGACCTCACGATTACGAGACCGATGCCTTAGTCATTAGGCTACCGCTCCTTACATATTTTTTTTAGAATACTTAGTTCCGTTACGGTACTTCAAGGAATAAAGGGTTGATTAATCGACATACCTCAGTAATGTACTACCGGCACATTAATAGTATGTTTTGCTTGTCGTATAGGTCTTATAAGACATGATAAACAACACTAATGCATTATTAATTATATCAACAGTTTCTTGTAGCATAAAGCTGGGTGTTCACATTCATAGAACGCCCATTCCTTTCCGTCGTAATTTATCAAACTTGTCGTCTCTGTACGACATTCTGAGAATAAGGCATAATGTACATTAAGTTGTATGTATATACACTGGCCGTTTCAAGGGGGGGGGGGGGGAGCGCCGACCTTATCCCCGGGTCAAAGTGGCTTGACTGACCAGTCAAGTCCAATAGTCCAAAGTCACATAGGAAAAGCGATGTCGATAATGGAAAAGAACATATAGTATACAATTTGACGTTTGCGGTGGAGACCAAAGACATTTTTTATTTTTTTGCGAACGATTAGGCATTACCGAATTCGCCACGGAACGAATGTACCTTGTGACTGTTAAGTCGGAGGTCATGGATTCGGTCCCCACCCCGTTTATCAGTGGTAGGTGTGAGCTAGAGGCCGTCTTTTGGGTACCAGAACAGTGTCAGTTATTTTTCCGGGAAATAGTAATGTTAACACATCACTGTGTATCGATTGAAGGGCACTGTAGCAAGTGTAATTACTGGGCAAATAGGACATTGAGATTTTGGGTGCTACTGGTGCTGTTATGGCCTAGCGTGATGCTTACTATCACCTGCTCGTATCCTCATTTCGTAGTATTAAAAAGAAGCCCAGGATAAAACTTTGTGTAATGAGCACGATGGTTTATTCTGTGTCTATGTGTAATTTATGTATAATATGTAGGTATGTATTAAGAAATATACAACGTTATTATTGGTATAGTGCAAACCTAAAAGTAGTTTGCTTAGAATCAGTAACACAATCTAATGGGATAGTTTTTGGACTATGTTATATTTTAAATTAATTAAATCATTAATTATTTAATAAATCATTCCAACAGTCCGAATCTTGCTCACAATGTGATGACAAATGTAATCGTTAACTTATTTACGCGACGCAATAAGCATGATACCGCAAAGAACACAAGACAACTTTAACGGCTAAAGAAGATTTTTTTTTTCTTTCTTTTAAATGATTTCTTGAAGTAAAAATCTTGTTGGGGTGTCTAAGCTTTGCGCTATACGAAAAATAACCTTGTAATAAGTAAAACAAATTACAAGCTCTGCTTAGTTTGGGATCAGATGACGTTGTGTGAGTTATCTCAAGATATTATGTACCCAGTGACACCCGCGTCATCAAGATGAATTTAACGTATCATTTATTAAAATCGGTTAAGTCATTAAGGAGTTATGAGCGGATATAGGAACATTGAAAGGATACATACAAACATACGCGTCGAACACATAACCCTCCTCTGCGAATCAGGAAAATGTAAATGTATGTAAATGCTTTAAATTTTAAAATCATATATAAAAAATGGTTGTCTGTAAAGTCGGTTTACGGACGATACTTTTCGTAATAACGTTTTGTGAAAAAATGATTGTTGACATTGTAATAAACAACCATGCCTGTGACAGCTTTAGTGTACCCGGGCGCAAGCGCCCGACGGCCACAATACTTCAGCCTATCAGCAGGCAGAACGTAACGGACCGTGACACATTTTCTTGCGTGCACCCGGTCATCTATTTATGAGGCGTTATCATGTCAAAATTCTCTGTGAATATGATCTGTGGATATGATTTTTGTCACAGCACCCAATCTCAATATAAGCAAACTATGCCAGAGATATAAAGGTGTCCTTGTGACAGTCTAACGTCCGCGTAACGTATACATTCTGATCCACAGCGGGGTATGATTTTGATTTTAAAATACATACTAAAAAAACACAGCACTCGTTGATGTCTTTTACTCTTCAACATTTCAAACAGAAGTATTTGGTTTTTTTGTACTACGTTAAAATGTTATTTTTATGAAATGGACTAGTAATAGACAGCCGAATTCTCCAGTAAGATATTACTGCAGTCACTAATCTCTGGTTATGGAATATACGTCATCAATGGAGCTATCCAATGAATTTAGGTGGACGGAGAGTTCTTAATAGTTTAGAAGTACTTTTGCATTTTACAATACAATAGTATTTTAATTATATGATGACGTATAATATGGTTGCTTTATGACCAAAAGTGGGTGGAGGACGAGAGTTAGAATTAATATATATATCTATATTTGACTGGTCTATTGGTCTAGTGGTTAGTGATCATGACTCATAAGAAGGAGGTCGTAGGTTCGATCCTCACCCAGGATAAAACTTTGTGTGATGAGCACGATGGCTTATTCTGTGTCTTTATTATGTATGTATATCTAAATATTTAAGTACGTTTATCAGTTGTCTGGTTTCCATAGTACAAGCTATGCTTAGTTCGGGATCAGATAGCGTTGTATGAGCTGTCCTAAGATATTATTATAAATTACAAAAATGAATTGCTCTTTCCCTAAGTCACGAGATAACTAGAGAATGGATTTTTTTTTCTTTCGTTTTACTCTGTACAATGCTAAAAATATTATGAAAAGAAAAAAATAACGGGGCTGTACGAAGTTGGCTGGGACAGCTATTAAAAGATTAAATTCAAAGATTCCACAAAAGAAATTACACCATTCCAATCACAAAACTATGAATCTATTCCTACTATTATACTACAATGTAGAATAGTGGACATAGGCACCGAATATGAAATAATTAGTGAAGGAGCCAGCGCGGGCGCCGCGAAGCGTGAACCGTGACGAACTGGCCGATGACCCAGTGGGCCACACCGCCGAATCTGTGCTCCTGTCTCTTATCTACACGAACTTGTGGTAACACTGATCTGAATGAACGTGGTTACGTTGCAACGGTAAATCATGGTCGGCAAAGATAGGGTTAATATTTTTATATGAATACAAAAAGTAAATAATTGTAATAAGTAAATTCAGAAGAGTGTTGCTACTTACTCTGTGGCGCGGTGGGGGTGTATCCGACTGCTACGCAAGAGGTCGTGGGTTCGATCCCCACGCAGGATAAAACTTTGTGTGATGAGCACGATGGTTTATTCTGTGTCTGGGTGTTATTTATCTATAATTTGTTTGTATTTAGAAATATAAAGTATGTTTATCAGTTGTTTGGTTTCCATAGTATAAGGTCTGCTTAGTTTGGGATCAGATAGCTTTGTGTGAGTTGTCCTAAGATATTATTATTATATTTTTATTGCTTTTTTTTTATTTTTCTCTTTGTTTATTTAAAGCAGTGGTTCCCAGTGCTGTAACTAGCCTTTTATGCGCCTGGTGCGAGCTTATATAACTGCGCCCGTGCTATTGGTTGTGATGGTCATTTCTGCGCCCCTCCAGGATTTGCGTCCTGTGCTTGGGCACCGCTGGCGCCGCCCTAGTTACGGCGCACTGGTGGTTCCCAACCAGTGGTCCGCAGGAATGAAAAAATGGTCGGTGAACGATTTCAAATTTCGCGTGCAGAAGCACAATAATCACATTGTTTTTAAAATTTATTAAATTATTTAAAAGAGGAAATGCGGCCAGCCTTCTGGGCACAATGCCCATGGGCACCGATCTGGAACAAGTTTATTATTTGTAGTCCTTTACTTGTGATTGTTTTTTATATATCTACTTATTTAAAATACCTTAATAAATTCTATATAATTAAACTAATTTAAAAAAAAAAAAAAGTATATATATATATATATATATATATATATATATATATATATATATATATATATGTTTTTTAATCAAATAAGTTTTCGGTTAGTTTTTTTAAAGAAACTATTTGGTGTAGTAAACCCTTCAAATAATAAAGGTACATGGTGGTCCTTGAGAACAACAAAGACATATACGACCAATTCAGCCCCATCGTAACCTAAACATAAATACCTGCAATTATTCAACTATATTATACTTCAGTATTATACTATTTTAGACAGAATACTTTAAAAGATACCAAGCCTGTCATTTAGCCCTACTTTTGACACTTTCCCCAACAAAACAAGTGGTAGACATCGTCTGCGATACCGTATTCTTCATAATTTGGGGTGGTACTTATTCCCATGTGATATCGACTACTTACGTACTTGTTGGAAGATCCCTTAACATAAGTATGTACCATAAGTACGTACATAACATACATATGCAAAAGTATCTTTACATATGATGCTGTAAATATGATTAATTCGAGATTATACATAATAGCTAGTCATTATGAATAATGACAATGCCGCGTAGTTAATATGACAAAATAATCACTTTCATTAGCTATTGTTCATAAAAGGTATTCATCTTAGGAAAAGTAGCGATCACGAATAGGTTAGAGAGGTTTCTTAAAAAGATACTGATTTGACTGTCAGAAGTCAAATCAGTATCTTTTTAAGCAACGTCAAAACGATGCGCCTCGTTTCTGACGTCATTTTTTTGTATGGTCTAATCATGTAGTTTCAATGTTTGTTTTGATGTTTATAAATTCATGACAACGTAAAATTGTAGAGAAACATTGTTTTCCAGAATATTTATTAGATAAATTCGCACCAACAACACAGTACTATTCTATCAAAATACTGCCCCACATTTTGGCCAAAACTATTCAATTCTTCTCCCACATCAAACTTTTATAACTTATCATTGTGTTGTTGCATCATTCCTTAACAACGGTAATTAAAACTATTAATATAAAGAAATTCTCACATTTGCAGTTATCATATTGAGTTACTGACTTTTTGTGGCGCCATAATTATATGGTGTTTGTGGATGTTGGATGTTATCTGCAGAGTACAGTCACTGTAATGAACTTAATTAGGCTTTTAAATAAGTGCAGTTTTCTTATACTTGGATTATTTGCTCAGAAACTTACTTTCTTATTGTTTCTGTATATATTCTTATTGTTTAGTGATTCGATTTAAGTTTTATCAACCAATAGTGGTTATTCTTAAAACTACATATCAAAGAAGGGCTCGCGAAGTTTTCTACCAAGTAATAATTTTTAAGACAGTTGTTTAAAGATAATTTTAGCCCTATTTATTTTTATATGTGTTTAAAATAATATTTATTTAATAGCTACCACATTTAGACATAAACTTAAATTACTATATCAAAGCCCAAACCTGAAAGTGTGATAGTTTCTCAGTAAGTGGTACCACAAAAGTGCATACGTTGTAGGATATTGTTAGGCTCGCCGTTCACCTCGCTCGCGCTGCCCTTATTCACTAACTTTATTTCCTTGTCCTGACAAGCCTGACCCATGCGCGGTGCACTTAAAGATGTCCACCTCGCATGCGCGTTAACGCATTTCTAAGTGCAGCTCTCTACCGCGCATGTGCAGTGGACATATTTGAACGCACCGCGCATGCGTCAGTTCGCTGGCTTATCACGTAACGAAATAAATATAGTGATTATTGACTCTGTTAAGTAACTATAAATTATAATGATAATGCCTATATTAATAGCAACATGCCGTTACAAAATATATTACCATACCTATTTTCTAGCTTATAGAAAATTAAAACCAATATAATCTAATATAATTATAAAATTCTCGTGTCACAGTTTTCGTTGCCATACTCCTCCGAAACGGCTTGACCGATTTTGATGAAATTTTGTGTGCATATTGGGTAGGTCTGAGAATCGGACAACATCTATTTTTCTAAGAGTTTGTTTGTTTGTTTGAACGCGATAATCTCAGGAACTACTGGGCCGCATTGAAAAAATATTTTATTGTTGGATAGCCCATTTATCGAGGAAGGCTATAGGTTATAACATCACGCTACGACCAATAGGAGCGGAGCAGCAATGAAAAATGTTGGAATAAAAAAAAGGGAAAATTTACGCAGACGAAGTTGCGCGGGTCAGCTAGTATAATATAATAATAACAATAAAATACTGTACCAATGTTTAGCCCAATCGTTTCAGTCCTATAAGCTGTGCATTTATTGATCACCACGTCACATTTTCTTCAATGTATACAGCTTTCATATCTTTTCAATATCACTAGGGACGATACGAATATATTGTTTTTTTATCTTAAATATCTAATTACTATTTACTTATTACAAACAAACTTGGATCTCGTTACTCGTAGCTTTAAATAGTTTTAATTTTGGCGAAAAATATGGAGTTCAAAAGCATAGGTCTCTCTTGACCGAGCAAGGCCGAGTAGAAAATTGTTGTCGTAATCACAATGCAGCCAAGTCAAGGGGTCATATCAATTTAATTCGATACATAGAAATTATGAATTGATGACTCGAATCGAGATGTATAGCTGTTCCAAGTTTTATTATCGATGTGCACTATTGAGTAATATCGGATGCGGAGCAAACTCAACAGTCATTCTATCCGGCTTTCAACGAGCATTCGACTTTCACTGATAAATGAGATATTTATTATATGTAGGTATCTACCATTATAATTTCCATAAATCGATTTTCTTCTTTACTTTAAATAGAGTGTTGTAGTCTGGTGGTATTTTTTTCTTCTCAGGCACAAGTAATATACATTTTAATGATTGTCATGCTTCTTAGAATAGGAATGTTATGATCATTAACAAATGGCGCGCGGCCGGTGTCCGGGGTGGAGGGTTGTGGGTTTGACGCGTATGTATTATATTTGGATGTATCCTTCTAATGTACCTATGTCCGCTCATAACTGCTCAAGAGCTTAATCGATTTATATCAATGAATGATACGTCATTAGATTCATCTTGATTAAACAAAAATTGAAACAACGTTAAAAACAAAACAAAGCGTTCTCTTTAAATCACCTTGTAATTATCTTACAAAGACTAAAAAGTATTAGATAAAATAATAAATTTAAAAAATAATTAAACCGCCTTTAAAAAGACAGAAACAAGATACCTTTCACTTTTAATATCATGCAGTCGGATGCATTATTGTGTCTGTTAAACATAATATTGTACCTCCGATAATAAAGCTAATACATTAAATATGAAGGGTATCTTGTTTCTGTCTTTTTGCAGGCAGGCTTTTTGGTTTAAGAAATACTTTTTTATTATTGTGTGTCATTCCAACATCAATTTTGCTAGGTATATTAGGTATTTTCTGTAACATAACGTAATAATCCGTTTATTACTTTTAGCGCGAAAGATTAACAAACCAACTATAAACTTAAAAGTTTTTAAAATATATCGATGTAGGCTTTAATCCAAAATAACAGTATTAAAAAAAAGTGTCTAAACTATTAAAAACAAATAAATAAGTAAAAGGTAATGAAAGAAAATTCTTATAAAGCACACTTGTTTCCGCCCCTTTCTTTTATCTTACATGTCGTGTTAACGATACATGCGTTGTAGCAAATATTTACACTTACTATATACAATTACAAGTATTTTTTCTATTTCATTGAAAAATCTAAAAAACCCAAGCAACGGTCACTACTTCACTGGAACAAAATGAGTCGTGGAGTGGAGACCGCGACTTGATAAACGTAAGGATACCTGACCGACCGACAACCTGAAGAAGATCACTGCATGCGGTAGGCACATGATCAAGTATTGGCCAACGATAAAGGATTATAAAACATATTTGAAACGTCTTTAAATTGCTTTTTAAAGTTCGTTGCTGTTTACCACAAAAACCTATACTTACCGTACGAGGGGCAAACGGCATTGCTGGATCTAACATGCTTACGACGGGTGTGGGGTGGGGAAGGTTGCATGCACGACGGATGGCGTGAAATCGATATGGCATAACAGACAAATGGGCAAGGAAATTCAATCTAATATAAGAAATTCCTTACACAAAACTACTGACTGGGGTGGGCGTGCTCTCCCCGTACCCTTTGCCTATGACCCTATACTCACAACGTATTCTCAATTACTTTAGCCACATTGCTCGCAAAACTAACCTATTTACCCCTAACATCGAAAACATGACAATATTTTATAAAGACACGTGGATCAAGTGAGGACGAAGGTACATGTGACAGAAACGTCAGAAAACCAGAAGAGTTGCGTGCATGCTAGATGAACATAGTAAGAAAGGTGTTTATAAGTGGACGTCTCGTCTGGTTTAGATTTTAAAATAAATGTCTTGATAACTACTTAGGTATTTATTACATAGATTCATTAAATATTTAAATAAATGTAACTAAATTAGCTAAAACATATTAACATTTACTCAGTGAATTTATAACATTATTTATTTAAGTCTAGACTTCTTAATTTATTTTATGATTGCAGGTCACGCTCTCAAATCACATGGACATCATTTTTTTTCTATTTATAAGATCACTAGCTGTCCCGCGCAACTTCGTATGCATAAATTTTCCTCGGCTTTGCAACATTTCTCATTGCTTCTCCGCTCCTATTGATATTATATAGCCTTCCTCGATAAATGGGCTATACAACAGTGAAACAAATATTTCAATTCGGACCAGTAGTTACTAAGATTTCCGCGTTCAAACAAACAAACTCTTCAGCTTTTTATTATTAGTATAGATATATACTACGGATCTTAATCGCGTGAACAATTTAAGGTAAAATTTCGCGTGAATAATTTAATTTAAGGTTGAGTCTACCCGTGACCACGGCCGTTGCAATACGCTCGAAACGACGGGCAATAAACAAGATATTTTACCTTAAATTATTCACGCGATTAAGACCCGTAGTTTAAATAATTCTATAATGTATACAAATCGCGACAGTTTATCAACATGAAAACCCTTTTGTCTTCTTGTAGGATTATTGTTTTTAGAATTAAGTTAGTAATGGTCTCCTAACTAATGTCGTAATGTCGGTTACGGCGGCCGATCTCATTAGAGACTAGCCAACGGCGCAGGAGATAATATAATGCACAAGTGTATGCGTAGACACAAGTGCACTATCTATCTCATAGTGCGTTGGGACGGAAATCCGACCGGAGAGGAGATTGGACGCAGGACCGACGGCTTACCGTGTCCAAAACCAAAACGGTCACCCATCTATGGACCAACAGTGGTAATATTGCATAACCTGCTCGATGAAAAATATGCACTAAATCAGTTGGCCAGTGGTTAGTTAGGCTATGGGAAACACCAAGGTCTGTAGAAAAAAGCTTTCAGTTTTCCTTTTCCATATTAATATGTAGAAAAGTTATTCATCTGTTACTATGACTGAAAACGTGCTGTTAAGTAGGTACCTAATTTGTTGATCAATTATTCTGATCGAGACTCTTGCGTCACCGGCCTCGTTAAATATGTTTAACAATTTTGTTATTTCTTTATATCCGGTATTAAAATTAAACTATCATTTTAAACAAGTCATTAATTTGACTAACACAGTCGTGTGTTAGTTATATTAACAACTTTATATATCTATAGTTATATAAACAACTTCCTAAAGTAGGTAGCAAACAAAAATCGAGATAACTTTTAACTTTATTAGCTATGTAATTAGATCGTTTAAATTTAGACAACCATAAAAATTGAGGCATTAATATGGATGGAAGATTCCAATGAAATGGTTCTGCCAATACTGCCACTTATGTACAGGTATTTGGGAATTTATATGAGGAAAAGGTATTTGGGAACTTATTTCGGATCTTAAATGTAAAGGTATTTAGAGGTATTTGGGAACTTACATGTAAAGGTATTTGGGAACATATGGGGCAACGTATTCTATTCACTGACAAAGCTAACTCTCGCACTGGTGACCACCAAATTTAAATATCAAGAGAACAAAATCAATCTATACATAAATCCTGACTGACTGATTGAACATCAACGCAGACCCTAAACCGCTAGGGTTACAAACCTAAAATCTTGGCAGTTGATGCGCTTTATGTTGTAGGCTATATCCACTAAGGAAAGTTTTTTAGAAATTCGTCCCCTAAGGGGGTAAAATAGGGTATGCAAATTTGTATGAAACATGGTCTTTGATTTTATTGAAAATTTGTTTTTAGTTGTATATAAAGAAACACGTATTTTAGCATTTTGATCGAAAGCGAAAATCAGCCCTTAACTGGGTAAAGTCATTTACGCGAGCGAAGCCACGGGCGACAGCTAGTTAGGAATGTTTAAGCTTGAAACCCCAGATAAGATAGATAAACAAAAGATAGAAGTGAAGTCCTCTTACCTTTTGTTCTGACTTCGAAAAGTTAAAAACGATCAAAAATGCCTCCGCAACACTTCATATCAATTAGACTATGGTAAACTGTCTAGGTTTAAATTAAAGCATATAAAAATTGTGAAAGTATTGCAACTCGCGTGTTTATCGTTTGGTATGCTTCAAAACAAGTTAATTATGAAACTGGTTGAAGAGGAAACAATTGACGGTCGACAGGTGGCGCGTCCTTCGACGCCACCAGGTTTTTATTATCATTTATTTGCGTTTGTTTAGTTTTTTTTATAACTACATGTATTAATAATTCTTAACATGCTTTGCAACTTGGTTGTTAAGTAATTCAAGAGACTTTTTTTTATATATTTAGGTAAGTACCTAGATGTACCTAAGTCTAGGTAAATCTCATGGACTTTTGACAGTTTCTTGCTTATTTAAGAAGTAGCTAAGTTAGTCAAATCGAATTCATCATTGTTTGAAGTAAGGGATAATACAAGTAATAGAAAAGCGAGGCAATTGGATTTTGTAATCCCTATTCCTATGTTGTAACTGTTCAGGCGCAGCTGTGTTTATATGGCTCCCTTAATCTTTAATGCTTTACCCAATTTAATAAAAAATCTACCATATAAAAAGTTCTGCAGTGTGTTACTAAGCTGGTTGGTAAACGAATGTTTTTACTCGGTTGAAGAATGTTTAAATAAATACCTATGTAAATTTTATAATTTAGAAAGGAGACATGTTAAATATAAGTGACCGGATTTTATTACATTGGTGTGCATTGTTTTTTTTTTTTATATTATTTCACTTTTTAATTATATTTCTTTGTAATTTAGATAAATTTTATTGTTCTTACCTATACCAATAATGTAATTTGCATGCCATTATTGGCAAGTGTGCTGATTCAATAATATGTATTTTAAAGATTTGTAATATGTACCACATTTATGCAATAAATAAATAGGTCTAAATACAAGTTTGTTATCCCGTAGGTACCTAGTCTTTCGTAAAATGTTCATGATTGTAAAGACAGCCTTCTACTTATAGGGATATCTATCTGCTTATATTTCAATCAATTTTTTGTAGGTATTTTATCTATTCATCTTTGCTCTGCAGATCTACCAATAGCATGCATCAACAGACGCAGTATGGGCTCAAAGACTATAATTTAACGACTGAGAAACTGTGAAGTGCATATCGAATTAAAACGATTCATTACCAACAAATTGGCTCTCTATGCGAATTCATTCCACGCTACATTAGGAGCCGTGTTAATAGCGAGCCGTGGAGAAGACAGACTGGAGTTCTAACAGTAATAAATCTTTTCTTTAATAATATTTCTGTATAGGAATTTTATCTTCCAACGTAAATCTTAACTAGTTTTCGTGTTAATTGTGTGTTTTGGCTATATAAATCTAAAGTAGGTTTCTCATGTTCACTTGTAACTTGAGTGATTTATTTTTTAAAATGCCAGATTAGTCGACATTATCATTCAGTTCGGAAACAGCAGTAAAACATCTAACATATTTACATGCGAACTCCATCAACACTTGTAATTATGCAAATAACATCGGTTGTAGGTGTAAGTATGTAACAAAAATAGCGTTTTATTTTTAAGGAAAGAATAACAAGGAACCAAATTTAACCTTGGTTTTTCCGCCACAGGATCTTATATAATCGCTTCCACGTAGCACCACAGTTTTAAAACACTACTTAGGTTTAGCACAGACATCTAATAATTTGACAAAGCATCTTGTTAATTGAAATTCTGATGCAGGCTTACCACAAATATTTAACTTTTACGTTTTGTCAAGATTTTTCTAAAGTTCTAAGCTGAGCTCGAACTAAGCCTAAACAACACTCTATGGGTTTCACCTTTATCTAAAGCAGTTTATGGCGCTTTTCAAATGGACCAACTTTAGTTAAGACAACTATTACCTTTTAAAAGTTTTATTTAAAATGTAAATACTTTAAATAGTAATAATACCAATACTAACTTAAAACTTATTATGTATCTTTAAATTGTATTTATTTAAATTACTATTTAGGTAAGTATTTTATTGCTACGTGCGCGCAGTTCCATTGGGATAGGTTAGGTTAGGTTAGGTACTCTATCTATAAAGCGCCTTAGATATCCCGTCAAAAAAACCTCTCAAAAACTTCTTTACGCTCTCTATGGATGTAGGAGACATTTTGGAACGATTTGCAACATATCTTCTGGCCGCCTGTTAAATACGCCAGTAGAAGGTGCGTGACAACCGTTTGCTCACATTGTTTGTACTATTTAGATATATACCTACACTAAAGGACCATCTCCACGGGCGAGAGAATCGCGATGATTCCGCTCTACTATCGTCGGGAAACAAGCGATTATTCCGCCAGCGTATCGTCGCGACTCGTGAAGAAATCGCCGCGTCTCCGCGACGGAATCGTCACGTTTTCGAGGCGGGCCTGCGTTTGACAGCGCGCTCGCCGCGCTCTCGCTGCGAAAGCGCCGTGTGGAGACACGCTCTAAGAGAGTGTATAGAAATAGGTGGCACGATGATAATATCGCTGCGATTCTCTCGCCCGTGGAGACGGTCCCTAACGGTCGGTCTCAATAATCTATCTATCGATGGATTTGGCTACTTCAGCTTTAAGTACATATATTTAACATAAGCTTCATACAATATATGTCAAAATTCTACCTCTAGTAGCCAAATCCATCGATAGATAGAATAGAGACCAGCCGTTATCTGTAACACTATCATAATTAACGATTGGTTTTAAGATCAATCAAAGAAATCTCAGACAATAACTTCGATTATTAAAATTGGACTAAAAACCAATAGCGAAAGTAGTCGTTGGAAAAATCATCAGTGGGTGCGCTCAACACATAATTAATTAGAATCACTTGGGTTTTTACATCTAAGCCAGTTATCGTTTCATTCAGAACAATTGACACAAATTATGAGAATCGGTTCATTCTGTTCATAGATTAGTATGTAGGTATCAGGGGCGATGCTAGTCTTAGACGGGCCTAGTTTCAAAACATTTGGGGGCCCCCAAACAGCGAAAGGACTAATATGAGTCGTAGACACAAATTACTGTACTGTACTATACTCTACAGTGTATGTCGCTGGCGCGAAGGGGGAGGGGAATGCGATTGCTAATACCTACATGTTCGGGGCCCTTGGAACCCGCGGGCCCCGTACCGTTGATACGGCTGATATGGCGGTAGCTACGTCCCTGGTATACATTTGGATTCTGTTTAGGAAGCATAAGATCGGGTTACCTGTGTACCTGGTGGCAACCTAGCCGATTTTCTAGTCGATTTCGCCCAATGTCAAGTATTTGACAAGTAAGTGTCACAAAGTCTAGGTCTTTTTTCAAATTTAAGTAGAGTAGGTACTGTGGTGGATGTGTCGATTAGTGCTTTACTTTAAATAAAAAAAATATTATTTTTGAATAAAGGAAAAACAATTGGGATAGGAGAACCATCAGAGCTGATGGCCTAAAAAGTCGCATTTAACAAATTATTGTAAAATTATTTATTATAAGCTAGCTGTCTTGATATAAATACACAATTAGTAAAGGGTAGTTGGCTTTTTGACTTATCACAATGAAATAAGATCCTGTTATAGTACCTACGTTATAGTACCTAAACAAGTATACCTTTAGCCTGCCATTCAGTCTAGCATTCTTAGATTAAAACCTAAGAATGCTAGACTATTTAAAAAAATAGATGAAACAGACGTATTTCAAATACCTACCTATTTTTTGAAATACATTTGTTTGTAACTAACAAAACACTGACCAAAAAGATTCGGTTAAGTCTCTATAAAACAGCTCTACTCTTGCCACTTACTTACTGAATGGATAGCAGTCTTCGATCATTGTTGATCGAATGTGGCCGTTGTAATAGGCTGTGAACTTCTGTTTTGTAGTACTTGAAACTTGACTACTATTCAAAAATGCAGGGGCGTAGCTACCGCCGTATCAGCAACATCAATTATCCAGGGGCCCCAGACTACAGGGGTCCCCAAAGGACACACGGGCCAAGACTCACGTTAATCCTTGAACCGATTGTGCTTGGGCCCCAAACAAATGTTGATACTGGGTCGTCTAAGGCAACATACGCATCTGAAAAAGTTGTTACGATTTTAAGAGCAGGTACCAATTCTTTTAAATAAAAGCTCTACCGACTCAGCCCTTAGGTCAACGCTTAGTAGGTCTCTGAAACTATTGAGCCGAATTTCATAAAATTGACACATTGGTAATTATATTTTCTTCCGAAACTTATAATTTCCTTTAAACTTTCCAGATTTTTATACATATCTATACTAATATAATAAAGCGGAAGAGTTTGTTTGTTTGTTTGTTTAAACGCGCTAATCTCAGGAACTACTGGTCCGATTTGAAAATTTCTTTTTTTGTTCGATAGCCCATTTATCGAGGAAGGCTATAGGCTATATAACATCGACGGTCGATCGGTACGACTAATAGGAGTGGAGCAGCGACGAGAAATGTTGCAAAAACGGGGAAAATTTACGCATACGAAGTTGCGCGGGACAGCTAGTTAGATATATTTCGGGACTTAAACATACCTTTAAATCATTAACGCGATTAAATCCCGAAATAATAAATAATAGACACATTGGTAGTTAGGTACCTACTACTTAGCATAAAGCTTGGGAAAAAACTTAAGAGCAATTCGGCTACATAATACATTTAACAGTGATAACCAACATACACACAGGCGGAACAACTAGTAGAAACGTTTCCACCAACAACCTATAAGTCATCGTCAATAATTCGCAAGCAAATCATCTTAGTTAGAACACAGCTAGTGGTTTTCACTTCATGTACAAACTACAGAGAAAACATAAATACAGAGACAAGAACAAGTAGTAAAGCTAAATGTTATCATTATGGCATCTGCGCGGACAGAGGACCGAGCCCACTGCGCTATTAACGTCAGGTAAATGAAACGTAAAATCCTCAAGGGGCATTATACATTCCTCACGTTCGCGCGCAGCAAAAACATCTTGTGGAGTCGTGGAGCCTCCGTTTGCAAATGCCCAAACCTTTTTTTGTATTCTAAGCGTGTTCATGTTAATACGAAGGTAAACTGCGGCTTCTATTTTGTTTGGTTTCAACTCAAATGACATTGTGATGTGGAAATATTTGGTTGGTGATTGGCAAATAGTTGGTTGTTTATTTCATTTGAAATTAGGTTGGTGATGATGCGTAGCGTATATAGGTAAATAGATAGGTTTAGGTATAAGTCAATATCTGTATACTGCTAGTTATAGATAGGTTAATCTATACTAATATTATAATGTTTGTTTGAACGTTATAATCTCAGGAACTACTAGTCCGAATTGAAAAAATCTCCTACTATTGAATAGTCCATTTATCGAAGAGGGTTACAGGGTATATAACATCACGCTACTAACAATAGGAATGGAGCAGCAAAGAAAAATATTCCAAAAACGGGAAAAAATTTACGAAGTTGCGCGGGTCAGCTAGTATCTACATATTAGGTAGGTAACCAATTATAATTAAGATTGTAGATATGTTTCCCTAGGCGCTTATCCATAAACCTTGGTCAGCGGAGGAGGGAGGGGCTACATTGTAACCCAACTGCCCAAGCGTGAGTCATTTGGCCGGTTGGGTCACACCAACAGCCACCACCGCTTTGAGGGGCAAATTCCCTAAAAAAGAAGGTCTTTAAGTCGATTCTGGGTCAATTGCCGCAGTAGCCCCGCTTGGCTCTGCGCCTAAGTTTTCCGGCTGAATCGCGTCAATATTTAGAGATGCAATGCCTACCTGTTATGACGACAGGTGTTTTAAAGGGTTGAAGGTTAAAATAAACGTTCTAATCTACGTTCTACGACATTTTACAACAGAGCTAAAAAAATGTGGAATATCACCTATCAAATATTTAAAAGCGACTTAAACGGAATAATATTACAATCTCTAAAGAGAAATGTATAATCAGACGTCTCAATTTAGACGTCTCGACCGAATTGCACTCGATTTAGGCACATAGATAAATAGGTATTTGGATAATGCTTGACGCTTTTAATTGCACCTGCCTTTGTACATTGTTTTGTTATTTAATGTAGGTAATCGAAGTCGAACATCACTGGAACCATTTATGTTGCCGAGTAATACTGAGTAACCTACCTATAGCTCGTTTCTTAATTATTCCTAATAACTTAAGTAGGTAGGTACATATAAGGTATCCTATTACCTCTTTCTGTTTTCTTTACCAAGTTATTCTATAGAAGAGTTCCATCATAACATTCAATGATAGGTATTCACAACTCAGAAATTACCAATTTACATACCTATTTTAATTGCAATCGGGACGTGCATAAAAACTTTTCAATAGAGTTAGGTAATAAACTACACAATAATCTAATCACAAAAGCTTACAAACTTACAGTATGTTGGGGCAGTTGTTGTTCCTTTATAAACGAAGCTCGTTTATTATCCAGGAGATATTTATTTTATTTTATGAAACCACCAATATCCACTACAAGATCACTTCACATAAAACACTTGTCGATATTAACTTAATGTCGTCGTGAGAAAAACGCGGAATTACGACAAAATAACTGTGTAAACGTCCAACGTGCGTTAAGATAATGTAAAGACTGGCGGTGGCGACCGGCCTGTCTTGCGCTTGTCGCGCCTGGAGGCGTTTGCGCAGCCTTCACCAGTGGAAAGTTCATCGAACGAGTAGCTCCCGCGTGAAGTGCTACGTACGAACACATGAGAAAAAGCCTTTGAGAAATTTTACTAACTGTTTGATGTACTTACCGCTAGTACCTACTACTCCCATTCAACAGCATTTTGCAATTGTATTGATTGTCAAGTTACATGTGACTTGGAGACCACTTTTAGATAGGGGCCATCTACGCTTATTACATAATACGCTTAATACACTACACTGAATCAGGGACCCTAAACTCATAAAAAGATAGGTTTAATAAGAGTTAAGTCCCTAATTCTCAAAATAACTTTCGAGGCAACTTTTGATTTAGGAGTTTAGGACCCTGGGTTAGTGTAATAGCCGTTTAGAACCTTTTTATGACAAGAGTATAAATTTAAGTAAACGTTTGACGAGTTTTGATTGGTCTGGTGGCCTTAGTAAATAGTAGGTAGATAGGTACCTAAGCATGTATGAAGCTTAGAATAAGAAAATTAAGTAGGTAAGTAGATGTCTACCTCAAAAAGCTTGATTGCTTATTTATTAGATAAGCATGTTTTCGAACTTACACAGTTGAGAGGATAGGTATACAGGGTAGAAGAGGGACACTTGATCCCTTGGGGATACTCAAAGAGCATGTAAAATGGGATACTTGTTTTGTCCATGGTCCGGAGCGAGGGGTCGTGGAATGCCGTCATGCCGTCTTTTGTGAGGACATCATCTTACAGAAGGAGGCGGCAGAGCGCGTCAGGGAAGAGAGCCCCCTGGCGGATCCGGTCCCTCGCCGGCGAACCGGGCGGTGCGGTGTAGGCGTATACAGGCCGCCTTTTAGGTGAGACTGCAGGGGTAATCTTGCCCACCCGCGGCCTTCCGTGGAGACGCGGCGCCCCGTGTGTATCCAGCGGGCTGCATAGGTGTGAAATGCCCGGAACGCAATATTATCGCGTCCGGGCATTGCCACTGGGCGGGCCGCCGACGGTATATCAAATTCCGGCGGCCCGTTCGCGAAGGTGGCGAGTGATACACAGCGGGTTTACCGTCTTCCCTGGGCGGTGGGGGTGTTCGTCAGGATTATTACCCGACAAACAAAAAAAAGGCTAATATCTTGTTACATAGATTAAAAAAAGTAGTTGTAGACCTATCCTTTACACAGGAAAGGTCTACAGTTTTAAATATTAAAACTAGCAACATTGGTAGTTTAAGGCACATGTCGATTGATCGTGTGCATTTACGTAGACCATGCTCTTTGGTATAGATTTTGATATGGCCTCAGCCCAGGTCTTTAAATCAATGACCTGGACTACGCCCTGGCCCTAACCCACAGACCTCTTTATTACATGTAGTTTATAGGTCAGTGCCCTAACCTCACAATATTGACCACTCTCTAGAAAGAGATACCGCTACTTTGTGGCCAATACATGTCAAAGAGACAGGGCCGCACGAGTTTTTTTTCTCTTTCGCTCTTTGCAGTCAATATTTACTTTTGTGAAAGGGATGGCGACACATTGACATTACATATAGTTGAGTTTTCGATCAATAAGAAAATCAAATTATTCTTACATAAGATCAAGGATCAAGTGTGAGTGTGTCATTGTATTACAGACTGTGAATGAGCTTAGTAAATCAATGATTCTTTTATAATCTTTACAATTTGATCTCATTTTCTTTAAATAATTTTGTACTATTTTACATGTTTTCTCAAATGAATGAAATGTAATAAAATGAAGTCTAATAATTAAGCAAAATATTCACTCCAATTATTAAAAAAAAATGACTAACAACAAAATCCGTCGCAATAAAACTTCTCAATTTATGATAATTGCCAAACCAAAGCTTTCAATTGTAATTTTAAGCGTAATTTATAATTTTAAAGTGCTATTTGTACGTATACTTACTTTCAATATCCACACTATATATTTTACAGAATATTGAGTGTGTTATATATATAAATATAATATATAAACAATCTATGTGTTGGATATTGATATCTATTTTATAGTTAGCCTGATAATAATAATGTCCAACACATAGATTGATTATATACAGAATGATCTGACTTCTGATTCTGAGAGACCCTAGATTATAATTGATGTTTCTTTGTCAGGTTTAGGGCCTAAAGCTCATATTATACAACAATTTTACTCCAGTAAAATAGCCGGTAGGTGCTTAAGGTCACAACCCCAAAAACAAGTGGTAGGTGATTAAGGGTTAATATAGTACATATTTTCCAAACCTGATATTACAAAGTTATTTATGGTTATGTAAATAAACCGTGTGTGGTAGGTTTTTAGTATATTACAAATTACTCCATATATGGCTATTTACATAGTCATATAACTCTATATCTAACAAATGACTGAGGTAGATCCGTTTCTAAGGTTTGATACATTTTTTTGTGAAATCTTAATTAGATTACCGCATCAAAACGGCGCTAATTTATTTTTGTAGCTAAATAAAAATAAAATGTCGCTAAATGAAAATAAAATGTCGCTGATAAAGGCAAAATGCCGCTAAATCTGGCGAAACAGTTGCTAAATTGGCAACTCTGAGCGAATAATTGACAACACTTGTACTGTCAAACCATTGACATAGAGAACAGGACTGCGCCTTAAACCTTAGCCTCACAAAATTGACCACTTTTAGAAAGAGACAACGCTACTTTAAGGATCTCAGATTAAAAAGTAGTAGTATTAATTGATCTGAGTTGTGGACATTATGTCAAAGGCCTCAAGAGTTTTTTCTCTCTTTCACGCTTTGCAGTCAATTTTTACTTTTTAGTTCAAAGGGATGGCGCAGTCCTGGTCTATACTGTTTTACATGCTCTTTGGTCTATACGTCAATGTGTCAAACTGATCCCAAAAATGGCAAAACTGCATCAAAACCTGCACGTTTTGACAAACCTTTGACGTAACACGAAAAATGTTGCCAAAAATAAGTTAAGTAAACTATACCCTTTTTTCTCACGCAGGAGCCGAATAAAAAAAGGAGACCGAATGTAGTTTGAAATGTCCATTTATTAACTACTTGTTTTTAAGAAGTTTATATAGTAGAATAGAGTCTCCATAATTAATTAATACCTCATTGCAGCGATATTAGTATGTTGCATTCGGTATTTTTACTACGTACTATGCGTTTCAAATAAGAAGTTATTCTCGATCGCGACAACTTCACTCTGTGCTGTTCAAAATTGGACCGCTAGCAACAAAAACTCCCAAGTCGGGTAAAGTACGTATGTGTGTGGTAATAGAACGGACGTATTATTTATATATGCCGTGTATGCCGGCTTAAGAATAGTACCACCCCATCTCTTCCCGTGGGTGTCGTCAAGGCGACTAAGGGATGTCACCCCGGAGGACGGGCAGCAGCGTCCTCTGCGTACTTAAAGCCTTACTGCGATCGCCAACCCGCTCGCCAAGCGTGGCGATTATGGCAATTACCCCCAGGATCTACATACTAGTAGGTTCTACTGGGGAGACCCGTGCCCAGCAGTGGGCCATCTTATGGATTGATATGTATGTATGTATTATTTATATTCTTTGAAATATGTATCTAATCTAACATTTTTCTCTAATATAATATTACTAGTATTCTTTAATATTTAATAAACACCAAAAAGAAATAAGTAAATAGGTAAAATATCCACAACTTTTGTGGTCTTTCAGTCAGATCTGGTATTTTTTTAACTAAACATATCTATAAAAATACAGTGCATTTGTATAGTTCATCAAAGTAGGTACCTAGGTACTTCTATGTGATACTAATGACACCTTTACGAATCATTTTATTACTGACATAACGTCATTTATTGAAGTTGCAGTCGTAATGCGAATCAAAATGTCATCATGACAGTTAAAAACTAATTTGAAACGCATAGTACCATAAGTAGAGTATATTTATTCCGTGTTCTGGGCCTAGGTTCTCAATAATTATTTCTATACATTTAATAAAATTGTAAATTTTACGTGTCTGTACATGGCCGAACATAGTGAATAAAAAAAATTGGGAAATGTTCGAAAAAAAATTCTAAAAATGTAGCATTGTGTTTAAATACTAAACACAATGCTACATTTTTAGAAATGTCTGTCTGTCTATCTGTTTGTTTGAACACGCATCGCGCAAAAAAGCCTACCAGACGGACTCGGTTGAAATTTTGTATGCTTATTCTTATAAGGCTGGATTAACTTATAGGATAAAAATTATCACGTAGTAACGGATAATGTCTGTAGCTGTTTTGCGTTATAAAACGCAAACCACTTCACGGATCTTCATGAAATTTGGCTGTTATATAGTAAATGCTTTAGGTAGTTTTATATTAAAGTTTAAACTATTTCAAATTCAGAAAGGTCCATTACGAAAAACAAATTCTGCTGTAGCGTTACTAGTAACGTTACTCCAGCAGAATTTATTTTTCTTGATTAACTCAAAAACGACTGGATGCACAAATTTAAAAGTTGCGCACGTTTCGGCTCTGTCTAAAATGTTTATAGAAAATTGTGTGACTAGCCAATGAGTTCTTCTAGTCTATATATATTAATATTATAAAGATGAAGAGTTTTTTTGTTTAAACGCAATAATCTCAGGAACTACGAAGTGGTCCGAAACGAAAAATTCATTTACTGTTGGATATTGAAGGTGAAAGGCTATAAAATATCTCGCTACGACCAACAGGAGCGGAGAAGCAATGAAAAATGTTTCAAAAATGGGGAAAATTTACGCAGACGAAGTTGCGCGGCTCAGCGTAGATATGTCTTATTAGGAGCTCATAAATAAATCTTGAATTTGTAGAAAAATGCAATGTTATTTTTGGGTATAACTAAACGCATATCTGTTTCCGAAAAAAAAGTTGTAACCTACCTGTCAATGTGTCAACTGTACGGATACGAATCGTGACTTTCAATTTCTCTGAAGTTTACGCGAAGTACATTAATTTACTGTACATCTGTGTTACTTTTTAGACATACTCAATAATGCCTAAAGTTTCAGGTAATTATTTAAGTTGAATATTATTTTTATTCCACCTATTGCCATAACATTGTAAAGACTTTGAGGTTATAGTTTTTTGCAACTGTCAATTATTTTATGTTGTAATTTACTTAAAACATGTTAAAAAAACTATTTTTAAATATAAGTTTTCCTTTTAAACAAGTCAATAAAGTATAGGTAATAGTTGTTCTTTGATACACGAAAGTGCCGCGTCACTGTATATGGCTTTTGTTTCCTTCGATCTACCGGCATTTTCGATGTTTTTTATAGTTTGAATAGTGCCAAATCACCTAAAAAGAAACGATATATGTATGAGTATTTTTTATGCCACCAGAAATGTTGCCCAAACGAGGGTTTTCAGTGCCCATTAATATAGTTTAATAATATAGTTGATTCCAATAGGATTTTTATCATTATTTGACAGGGAATCACTTCAGATTTCTTGTTAGATACAACATAATTATTTGTTTCTAATACACAAACTTCTTTCAATTAGTTTGTTAGAACTTAATTTGTTTGTAATAAGTATTTGAAACTAAAATGGGCTGATAAAATGTATAATCTTTACCTCCTCAATTTCTTTTGTAATTTATCTAAGTGTGCTTTTACTACATTGATAATGTTGATTATTTGGAACTGCTACACTTGTTACACAAATTTATTCACTTAAACCTTTGGTACCCCCTTATTTCATTTTTAAATGAAAATCACTGCTATAAAACCAGCAAATAGTAGAATGATCACTTACAGTATAGCATAGCTTTTTAACACACCTGCTTAGATGTAAAATGACAGCCAGTATCAAGACGAAAAAATATAAAATAACCTCGTTTTTTATTTGTAGTAAAGGTAAAGTGGGGTAAGGAGTTATACCCAGATGTGGAAGTGAATACAGATGATGACCCAGTTGTGTTCAAAGCACAGATATTTGCTCTCACTGGTGTGCAGCCCCAGAGGCAGAAGGTTGTCTGCAAGGGAGTCACATTGAGGGATGATGCATGGTCCAATTTCAAATTGACAAATGTAAGTTATGATTGGTTTTATTTATTTACTAGTGGACCACTCTGACTTCACAAGAACTTTTCTGTTCTATCAACATTTATAATATGCTTGTCATGTCACATACCCAGGATCATATTTAAGGACACTCCTAACACAAGCATTGAGCTTAGCTGGAGGGGTTAACAGGAAAAAAAAATTGAAAAAATTTATTTCATATGATTGATGATGATGATTTGGTAGTAAGCTCTAAATGACTTTTATGGGACATTTATAGTTTAAACAAATACCTACCCTCCTACATTTTATTTTATTTTTAGATAGAAGAAGCCCTGGTAGCCTAACGGCTAAGGCATCTGACTTGCAATTGTGTGGTTGCAGGTTTGGATCCTACCCATTATATTACTCATGTGAACCTACTCCTAACACAAGCCGTTGAGCTTAGCTGGAGGGGTCAACAGAATTCCTAGTAATGTGGGAAACAATTCCACAGTGCTAGTTATCTTTAAAAAAATTATAAAAAAATGATCAAAGACAAATAAACTGACCTTGAATTGTGTGTAAACAAGTCATGTATCATGATATTAATACATGAATTGTGCAGTTATTTTTATAAATTTAAACAAGAATACATACAACAACTAATTTTAAAAACCAGAATGTCAAATACACACTAACTACTTCCTTCTGGATTGAAAACACACTACAGGTTCAAGTTTTGTAGCTGTAGGTTGTTAAGAGAATCTTATTGCTAAGCGCACATGGTGAAATGTAGTATATTACCATTCAATAAATTTATTGACTGCCTAGGTGGTGCTGTGGGAGTGTAAGCGACTGCCGCTCAAGAGGTTGTGGCTTTGACTTCCACACTGCACAAATTATTAGGCAAATTGGCTTCTTAGTTGTGTGGCTGTAACTCAATGTGACATTAAAAATTATAATAATGATTTCAGAATGCTTTGGTGCTGGTTATGGGTAGTAAAGAAGAGGATGTGCCTTGTCCTCCTGTGGAGGTGACCCGTTTTGTTGAGGATATGAATGAATCTGAGTTAGCCACTGTGGTGAGTTGTATTCACTATCCCATATTATATATTATGTATACGAGATTTTCTGTACCAATCTATTATGCAGAATATACCGGATTTTGGTCAAATAGTAATTTTCTTTGTTTGCATGATTGGTTGCGTGTTAGTCAACTCAGAACTTTTGACCAATGAGTCCATTAAAAAAAAATATAGATTGCTGGCTGCATATATAACTGATTTAAGAAACATTAATTTTAGGTGGCTAAAACAGGTAGTATTGTCTATTAGATGCAAAAATATGTTTGACGGCCTCTGTGGCGTGGTGGGAGTGTATCCGACTGCTACGCAAGAGGTCGTGGGTTCGATCCCCACCCAGGATAAAACTTTGTGTGGTGAGCACGATGGTTTATTCTGTGTCTGGGTGTTATTTATCTATAATATGTATGTATTTAAAAATATATAAGTATGTTTATCAGTAGTCTGGTTTCCATAGTACAAGCTCTGCTTAGTTTGGGATCAGATAGCGTTGTGTAAGTTGTCCCAAGATATTATTATTTATTATTATTATTATATATTGATAGTTGAGTGCATATCAAATTGACTGCCTCTGTGGCGCGGTGGGAGTGTGTCCGACTGCTACGCAAGAGGTCCTGGGTTCGATTCCCTCATGGGACACCACTTTGTGTGATCCACAAATTGTTGTTCCGAGTCTGGGTGTACTTTGTGTCCGTGATTTATATGTTTGTAAAAGTTCCCCGTGACACACGGCTGGTACCCTAATGCGGGAGTCGTCTTTTCTAAAAAAAAATAAAAAAAAAAACAGGTTTTAGTCATAAGTTCAGTGCACATAAATATAAGTACTAGTTTTTTGCACACATCATATTTGAGTTTAATCGTTTTTTTTTAAAAAAGCACCGAATATCCATCTATACACATACCATTTACTTCCAAAAAATGCATCATCATCGCAACTACTTATCGCCAACTTTAATCCGGCCGAGTTACGTTGATCCAACTGTACTTGCCTATACCTCTATGAGCGACAGTTAACATGTTTAAGATTTGCTCTTTAAGCGTCTTCTAGACGGTTGGAAACAAGGGCACAAACCAAGGTGACCTTGGCGGGAGCTTTGTGTGGCCCACCGTTTTTCCTTGGTACTTGGTTTGCAACAGCCGTCTACACTGTTGGAAACTAGCAAGGTCACCTTGGTTTATACGCTTGTTTGCAACCGTCTGGAACATGCTTTATTATTCATTCTTAAATTTGGAGGAATTATTGTCATGGTTCTATTTACTTACTACAGTCAAGCTTAAGCATGTTTCAGACGGTTGGAAACAAGCGTACAAACCACCTGGTGACCTTGGCGGGAGCTTTGCGTGGCCCACCGTTTGTATTTTCGTCCAAACGGTGGGAAACCACACGCGACCTTGGCGGGGCCCACCAATGGTTGGTTGCAAACCGCACCAATTCAGTTATTTCGTCAGTACGTACTTGCGAATTTTTTAATAGACAATTAAAACATTTTTATAAATTTAACAAAACTATAAAAGAAGGGTAGGTACTTATGTACATTGCAATAAATAACATATCAATTCTGCGGCAATTTATATGTGCCTGTGTGGTGGTTTGTTTTCGTTTTTGTGTGGTGGTTGGTGTTCATACACGTATTTTGTTTATAATTACGTACATATTTGCGCTGTATTTCTATTGACCTCTATGAATGAGATAGATCTCTTTTGTATATTTGTAAACTAAATAATCGGGTTAATGAGTCCCTTGAGCTTGAGCTCTCACTCATCCAGATTTGACTGTATTTTTAACTACTTTCATATGTTCTGAGGTGAAAACCCTTTGTTTTATATTATCTATACTAATATTATAAAGCTGAAGAGTTCGTTTTTTTGTTTGAACACGGTAATCTCAGAAACTACGGATCCGAATTGAAAAATTATTTCACTGTTGGATAGCCCATTTATATAGGCTATATAACATCACGCTACGACCAACAGGAGCGGAGCAGCAATGAGAAATGTTACAAAAACCGGGAAAATTTACGCAGACGATGTTGCTCGGTAGTTAGTTTGGTATCAGATAGCGTTGTGTGAGTTGTCCCAATATATGTTTGTTTGAACACGGTAATCTCAGAAACTACGGATCCGAATTGAAAAATTATTTCACTGTTGGATAGCCCATTTATATAGGCTATATAACATCACGCTACGACCAACAGGAGCGGAGCAGCAATGAGAAATGTTACAAAAACCGGGAAAATTTACGCAGACGATGTTGCTCGGTAGTTAGTTTGGTATCAGATAGCGTTGTGTGAGTTGTCCCAATATATTATTATTACATATGTAGCTTGCAGCATGAGAAAGGTCATAACTCAATTTATTATCAAGGAAGGAAATAAAAGGATGTCCCAATGGTGTGTAACAATTTATAATCAATTGGTTATGCTTTATTTCAGATGGATCTACCAGAGGGTCTGATCAACCTGGGCAACACATGCTATATGAATGCAACAGTACAGTGCCTCAAGACAGTACCTGAACTTAAGAATGCCTTACTAAGTTATGATAAGAGTAAGTGTTATGTAATGGTAATTTTAATAGTCATTTCTTGCCCATTACTTTAATAATACAACAATTGCATTTTTGAAAGATACTAAAATTTGAAGTCCAGACTCAGGAATCGAACCCGAGATTTCCGTATGCCTAACCGGGGCCAGAATCGAACCACCTATCTGAACTGTGTTACAATCTCAAATTTATCTGTTAATTACAGAAAGCATTTTAACAAATTATGATAAAAATTATAGTAATTTTTATAGGCATTTCTTGCCAATTACTTTAATAATACAATAATTGCATTTTTGAAAGATAGAAAAATGCAATGTGTTTTTTTTGGGAATGAACTGTTTTGATTTGTCATGTTTATTTAATGTAGTCCTTGTGTACGTTTTAAAATTTAGTTTATAATTTTAATTTGTTTTTATTTTACCTCACTGATTTTGATTCTGAATCTCATTACATCACATATCAGATTTTTTTTTATTGTTGTCCGTATATCTGCAATTAGTCTTATGACTATAAGCAGATGTGTTTAATGAACAATGGTATGTGAGTGTGCTCTCCAGTGAAGGCATCTACTCATATTCAGTAACTTTGTGCTACTCTCGGTTTTGAGCCGCATTATGTAATTTTGTATTGTCAGTTCTCGTGCCAGTTCATTGGGATGATTTGTAAGCCATTTTTTATATTTCTCTGAGGCATTTCGGATTTCCTCCTTCACTGTCTTGATTTGAAGGTGTTGGTGTATTTCAGTATTGGTGATATACCATGGAACACCTGCTATGGAGCTCAGAATTTTATTTTGTGCTCTTTGAATGATATTGATGTTAGAGTCTTTTGCGGAGCCCCACAGTTGAATACCATACATCCATGTCGGTTTTAATACAGTACAATATATTAGTAGCTTATTGTCCAATGACAGGTTTGAGTTCCTTCCCCACATCCAATAAAGAGTTTTATGTCTAATTGATATCTCGTCTCTTTTGGCTTTGATGTGCTGTTTCCACGTTAAGCTGCGATCTATGTGCAGTCCAAGGTATTTTACGCAATCGCTATGTGGAAGGGTGCTCTCTCCAAGTTTAACCGGTGGGCAGTTTCCTCGACGAAGGGTAAATGTAATTTGATTAGACTTCGTCTTCGTATATCAGAAATTAGCTACTTGTTTTTATGTTAATTTACCTCACTGATTCTGATTCTGAATCTGATTACATCACATATCAGAATTAGCTACCTGTTTTTATTTTAATTTACCTCACTGATTCTGGATCTCATTACATCACATATCAGAAATTAGTTACCTGTGCAGGAATATCACACTCACAAGTGCACTTTCATAGTTTGATGAAATGGAAATTCGAGATAAATTAGACACAGGTCCGATGACTCAACATGCTTTCAGTACATAGTGACTTTTTTTTAAATGGACACACCCGATTATGACCTATTATTAGTAGTTATTATTAGTTTCTAGTGTTCGATCGCCACAGAGCACTAGACCTCATATATGTATTTAGTTTCAAAATACATTTGATCGCATATGTTGAGATGCTGATGTTATATTCCAGCGTCGGGCGGCGGCACAGCGGGCGAGCTAACCTCCGCTCTACGCGACACCGTAACGGCGATGGACCACGGGGGACCGGCCGCGTGTGCGGGCGCGGTCACCAAGCTGCTGCGAGCGCTGCACGCTACTGCGCCGCGCTTCGCCGAGCGAGGCGCGAGCGGCTCGCTAGCGCAGCAAGATGCTTCTGAGTGCTGGACGGAGATAGTGCGAGCGCTGCAGGTGCGACTGCCTGCTGCGCCTTCACCTGTATCCGACAGGTACGTTCTTACATGGATAACATGCCAAGACTACAGAATATAAGCTTAACATAAACCAAACTACTGCATGCTGCACTCCATTGCTCGCCTCCCATTGGTAACTAAAATTATTGTTCCTAGCTGACTCACAAAATCTCAACAAATTGAACTTCCAAATTTGATGGGAAAAGGAAGTTACAATGCCCAAGATATAGAGTTAAAATTAAGAACATTAATATGGGAATGGGCTAGCCATATTAGAGTGGATATAGTAGTACACAAAATAGAGAAAAACAAGAAGAAAAAACGTAGTAGCTGGAAAAGCCTAGACTGGGTTTATGGCTGGCTTTACCAAAAGGTCCTGAATAAAAAAAAACTGGAAAGGCTATAAATAATGTACCACAGTTGAAGGACGCCCATTTCTTCTCTAAGTCTATGCTCAAGACGCTCCAGGTTGGGCCCATAAATAGCTGGTGCACAGTCACGCTAGGTTTAATAACCAACCATGCTTAGTTAGTTTTACCTGGGCGGACAAGAAAACCGCACTTAGCCTCCTAATTGGGCCATTGTGCGTGTTCTACTTATCCTTTCTGTCACTCCAGCCAACCGATGCACTCCCAAAACGCCACCAGCTTGCCGAAGTTGCTGGAGGCTTCCTGAAGGGATGTTGGTGATGCTAGGAGTCGTGCCCGTTGTTCTGTTACACTGCCTACTCCGTGAGCACGTGTATTGGTGTTTCTTCTGCCTTCATACATCCTCTGCAAAGGGGACTATCCGTCACCCCTATCCTGAAAAGATGCTTGTTTAGGGACAGTGGCCGGTGATAATGCCTATGGTTTTGCGCAAATTGTCCCTGGTCAGCCTGATGAAATTGCGAGTGAGTCTTTAGGACATCATTGGAATCGCCTCTATCGTGTGTCTGCAGTCATTGGTGTTGTTCCATTCTGCTTGGTGGGAAGTTTCTGTTTTTTCTTGTAGCCATGATTTTATTTGAGAAGTAGGCAGAGGAGTAATGGTTCTGGTCCATATTTGATTAATTTAGATCCCTGCCTTGCCAGTTCATCTGCTGCGTCGTTGCCGATTGAGTTGCTGTGCCCTTTGATCCATTGCAGGGTCACTGTGTTGGGTTCAGTGATGTCCTGAAGGGCCATGTGACAGTCCATGACAAGGGCTGGTTGCCGCACTGCTGGCCAGGCGCTGTAGGCTCTGGAGTTTAGTTGTGTTCTGGGCCACCACACGACTGAACTGTATGTTATTGTTGGTCTGATAACTACTGCGTATAACCATAGTGTAATTCGGGGATTAAGGCCCCATTTTTTACCAACTAGTATTTTACACTGCCAGAAGGTTATGCAGGCCTTTTTCAGTTTTGTTTGTAAGTTACTCGCCCAATTAAGCTTGTTGTCTAGGATGACGCTCAGATATTTAACTTGTGTAGCCTAGGGTAAGTTCACTTTTGAAGAATTTTGGTAATTCTCCAATTACCTCTTGGAATTTTCTTTTGTTTGTGCAGATTACTAGTTCCGTCTTCTTTGGGTTTACTGAGAGCTCGTGTTCAGCACACCATTCTTCTACTAGTTCTAGGGCGGAACAAAGTTCCTTGCATAGTACATTTTCTGCAGTCCCATTTATTAATATGGCTAAGTCGTCTGCATAGCCAATGGTTTTTAGCCTCTTATGTTCAGTCTTCTTATCAGACTGTCCACGACTATTTTCCATGGTAACGGCGACAGGACTCCTCCTTGTGGGCACCCCTTTGTTACCTTGGCTCTTATGGTGGAGTTCACCGTTACCTGAACTGCCCAGTTGCTTATCAGTTCTGTGATCAAGTTTCATATGACTGGTTCCACATACAATTTTTGTAGGGCGTGATTTATGCTCTTGTGCATGTTTTTATCAAAAGCTATGTCAATGAAGGCGGTTAGTGTTGATGCCTTGTTTGTGATAGCTGTTTCTATCTTGTGAACTACTAGGTGCAGTGCTGACTCCGTGGATCTGCTTTTTCCGTAGGCATATTGTTGGGGATGGAGTGGTCTTCATCAGCGCTCCATCCCTTATGTGTCTGTCCACTAGTCTCTCGAATGTTTTTAACAGGAAGGAGGTTAGACTTATGGGCCTGAAGGATTTCGCTTCTGTTTAGTCTTCTTTGCCTGGTTTTGGCAGAAAGACTACTTTTCTTCCCTCCACTGTTTTGGTATGTATTTGTATGCGATCCATTGTTTGTATATTGGTGACAGAATTTTTGTCACCTTGTTGATTTGCCATTGCAGTAGTGCCGGGAATATGCCATTCGGTCCAGGTGATTTGAATGGTTCAAATCTGTTTATGGCCTATTCGATTTTCACCGTTGTTACTACTCTATCCGCATCTTCCCATTCTAAGGAGCTTGGTCGGGTGTGAAGTTTATATGGCCATCTTTGTTCTTCATCTAGTATGCATCCGGGGAAGTGCGTTTTGAGTAGCATTACACTGGTTTCCTCATCGGACTTTGTGTATGTTCCGTCATCTTTCTTAAGGCAGCCCAGGAGTTCTGGACAGTATCTTCTTGGCCCTGACGGCCTGAACCAACCATGCTTAAATGACCACCCACAACTGAGCTCTCATTGTAAAATGATCACGCACAACCATGTGACTATGTAACCAACCCATGAAATGTACCTCCGATTAAAAAACTGCGTACATTACTCTAATTTACCTTATTATGTAATTCTATTTTGCAAGCAATCCTCCTGTGACCACCCTGGACGAAAGTTCGAGGTATGTATATTAATACCATAACCTATGATCATAAATTTCTAACCCTAGAAAAAACCATTATTTATTTATTTTTTGCGAGTTCAGTCAATAAAGTATGGGGATTAGATGATTATGGTTCGACTTTTTTTTTTTGTTATTATATTGGCACAACTGTCTTCTATTTTGGCGCAAAATTTGAGTTGCATCTGATAATTAGATTAAATACAATGCTGTTTTTAGTTAGGTCATGTCTACTGTGTATTGCGAATTTCATAATGGACAAAAACATCGAACAAAGAGTTTATCTTTACGTTTTGCCTCGCCAATGGAATGGAGGTCAAACGGTAAATAAAGAATATTATTTGTTATGCGGCGTTTAAGGGTGCAAATTCGACAAAAAAGGCCAGATTTGTGGAAAGAAAATTATCGGATTTTGCACCACAATAATGCGCCTTCGCACAAGGCCATCATTGTGAACGAAAGTTTGACCAAAAACTCAACAAATATTATCGAGCAACCACTTAGTTCACCAGGTATATGGCTCCAGCAAACTTCTTTCTTTTTCCTAAACTCAAATTACCACTTCGTGGAACCTGTTTTTATTTGGTATAAAACATAAACAAAAATTCGCGACGCTCACGTGTGGTACCGGCTTAAGAATAGTAACCACCCCATCTCTTCCCGTGGGTGTCGTCAAGGCGATTAAGGGATGTCACACCGGAGGACGGGCAGCAGCGTCCTCTGCGTACTTAAAACCTTACTGCGATCGCCAACCCGCTCGCCAAGCGTGGCGATTATGGCAATTACCCCCAGGATCTACATACTAGTAAGTTCTACTGGGGAGACCCGTGCCCAGCAGTGGGACATCATATGGGTTGATATGTAAAACTTCGCGACGCGAACTTAACTCAATTGCGGAAAAGAGTTTAAAAATGTTTTGATTGGATTATTTGTTGGCGTAAGAGTATCGTTTCTGAAGGAGCATACTTTAAAGGCGATAAAATAAATTTGGATGAATAACTATCATTTTATGTGTTATTAATCGTTTCACGGTACTTTCTTGACAGAGCAGTATATTTATTGAGAATGGCCTGTTGGTCTAGTGGTTAAATGACTTTGACTGCAAAGGCGATGACTGATGAACATGATTGTTTATTCTGTGTCTGAGTGTATTTTATCAAGTATGTTCATCAGCTGTCTTGTTGCCATAGTACAAGCTCTGGCTAGTTTGTGATCAGATGGCTCTGTGTGAGTTGTGCCCAAGATATTTATTATTTTCTAGAAGACCCGCGCAACTTCGTCTGCGTCAATTTCCCCCGCTTTTGCAACAGTTTTCATTGCTGCTCTATTCCTATAGGTCGTAGCGTGATGTTATATAACCCATAGCTTTCCTCGATAAATGGGCTATCCAGCAGTAATATTTTATTCAGTAGTTCCTGCGATTATCGCGTTCAAAGAATCAAACTCTTTAGCTTTATAATATTAGTATAGATTTAGGTTCGACTGGGAAGATCCGTGGCCAGCAGTGGGGCATGATATGATTACTAAGGGTGCGATACGTTGTTGTGTAGAACATCAGTGGTGGAGCAGTACTTCGGGGGCACGTTGGACGTGGAGCTGGTGTGCTCGGAGGCGGACGAGCCGCCCTCGCGCACCACAGAGTCCTTCCTGCAGCTCTCCTGCTTCATCTCTCAGGACGTCAAGTACTTGCAGTCGGGGCTTAGATCCGTAAGGCACTGTACTGTTTATTTATTGCCTAAGATATTCTTGCTTACGTTCATAACCGGCAAATTCTATAATTCTCCCGTCAGTTTATAAACGTTAATCTGTGTCCGTAAATTGTATCATGTGGAGGCAAAATTTGACTTAGGCGGACATGTCTCGGTGCCGGAGTTGTTAAACGGCTTAGGGCCGGTACCTCAAAGCTCGCGGGTTTAAGTCCCGCCTGAGACGATTTTTTTCCTCCATACATTTAATATTACCGTAAATATTTTTTATAAATTGACGAGAGGCAAATTTTTGGTAATCATGGTTTCAATGTCTAAAATATGTTGTAATAGATTTTTGATTTTCATTTCTATCACAGTTTTGTTCGTGAGATTATACATATGTTTTGTTTTTTAGAAAATGGCAGAGCAAATCACAAAATTATCACCAACATTGGGAAGAGATGCTATCTATACGAAAACCGTAAGATTTTTCACATATTTATGTTTTATATTCACACTTTTACAGTCACACACGGACACACATACCCACCAGTCATACCCACACAAAAACATAAAAACCTAATACTATTACCGATACGGGCTGGTGATATAACACACACAATATTAACCATGAACAAAAACCTACACTTTTATTTCCAGAGTAAAATAAGTCGCCTCCCAGCGTATCTGACGGTGCAGTTCGTACGTTTCTACTTCAAAGAGAAGGAGTCCATCAACGCCAAGATTCTCAAAGACGTGAAGTTCCCTCTGGACCTGGACGTGTACGAGTTGTGCTCGCCCGAGCTGCAAGAGAGACTGACACCTATGAGAAATAAGTTCAAGGTGAATATACTATTAAAATATGGCTAATAAATTGCAAGATACATATCTTTAATATAACGAGCCTTTTTTGTGACATTTGTTGTTGCTGCTCCGCTCCTTATTTCTCCACTATTTAATTGATGTTATTATACATATAAACCTCCCTCTTCAATCACTCTATCTATTAAAAAAAAACGCATCAAAATCATTTGCGTAGTTTTAAAGATTTAAGCATACATAGGGATATAGGGACAGAGAAAGCGACTTTGTTTTATATCTATGTAGTTATTTTATTTTGTTTTTGGACGCTTATAGCGCGGGCTGAGAGGCTAGACGAAAAAGAGCGTAACATTTTGACATCGATCAAAAATCTGTTATTTATAATTATAAGGAGGTTGTGTTGTATATAGGTTGTCTGTATTGTTGTAAAAGTTTGTAATGTTTATTTTACCTATATCGAAGTGGCTGTGTGTAAAATCTTAAGTTGAAATAGAATATATGTTCGTAAACTTTCGCGATTTGTACACATTATAAAATTTTATTAGCTACGAGTCTTAATCGCGTAAATATTTGTATTTAAAGGCTTTGTTTATTGCCTGACGTTTAGACCGTATTGCAACGGCCGTGGTCACGGGTAGACTGAGATGTGATTCAGTCTACCCGTGACCACGGCCGTATAGAATAGTTTTTAAAATGTGATGTTCTTCCAGTTATTTTAAATCATTAGATTATACAAACACAAAAAAAGGAACTAGAAAGCCTCCTCTGTCACACCTCTCTCTTTTTTTTATTTTGTATAAGAGCACACTGTTTTACTTTTCATATTTACTTTATTCTATTGCCATCAGTGAGGACCTACAATTGGCTTAATGTTGCGTAAAAAAATGACAGATTTAGATATACCTATTGTATTGCTGTTGGTCTTCGATAAATCATAAATAAATAAAAACAAAAGGATATACCTGATATTTATTATTATTCTGTGTTAAGACAAACATTACCTCAAAATATATAACTGAAAAAGCATTCCGTCTTTGTTCTAGGAATTAGAAGATGCTAAAACAGAATTGAGTCTAAATACAAAAAACAAAAACCATGGTGACAGTAGGAAAGAAATTAAGAAAAAAACAGTTTTGCCTTATTGGTTTGACAATGGTAAGTAATGTTTTTTTTATCTAATTAATACAATAGTGGTGTTTTTTCCCAATGAATAATCACTTAAGCTTCGAGACTGGTTAGTAATAGACTAGACTATGAATATCCGGTCTCAATAATCTAACTATCGACGAATTTGGCTACAAGGGCTATTTATTTGACGTAAACTCAATATAAAATATGTCAAAATTCTACCTCTAGTAGCCAAATCCATCGATAGTTAGATTATTGAGACCAGCCGTAAGTTGCAGCTGCGAAATGTATGTAACAGTCTTGTACTTTCCCTTATATAGCCTGCCGGCCAAATACTTACCGTGCTTATTTAGAGGAGAAATTCAGGTTACTAACTCCTCAAAAGTTCTAATAACGAAAGAACCAATCTAGCCTTCGTCTTACTGACAGGAGGCAGGTCACATAGTTGAAATCAAATCATGATCACGACTTCTCTCTTGACACTAGACTTTAGACCCTACCATAGCGGGCGCGCACGTACGGACATCTTTGATCTCTCTAGCGGAGTCCATAGCGGGCGCGCAAGTACGGACATCTTTGATCTCTCTAGCGGAGTCCATAGCGGGCGCGCAAGTACGGACATCTTTGATCTCTCTAGCGGAGTCCATAGCGGGCGCGCAAGTACGGACATCTTTGATCTCTCTAGCGGAGTTCATAGCGGGCGCGCAAGTACGGACATCTTTGATCTCTCTAGCGGAGTCCATAGCGGGCGCGCAAGTACGGACATCTTTGATCTCTCTAGCGGAGTCCATAGCGGGCGCGCAAGTACGGACATCTTTGATCTCTCTAGCGGAGTCCATAGCGGGCGCGCAAGTACGGACATCTTTGATCTCTCTAGCGGAGTCCATAGCGGGCGCGCAAGTACGGACATCTTTGATCTCTCTAGCGGAGTCCATAGCGGGCGCGCACGTACGGACATCTTTGATCTCTCTAGCGGAGTCCATAGCGGGCGCGCACGTACGGACATCTTTGATCTCTCTAGCGGAGTCCATAGCGGGCGCGCACGTACGGACATCTTTGATCTCTCTAGCGGAGTCCATAGCGGGCGCGCACGTACGGACATCTTTGATCTCTCTAGCGGAGTCCATAGCGGGCGCGCACGTACGGACATCTTTGATCTCTCTAGCGGAGTCCATAGCGGGTGCACGGACTCGCACAGCCTGGCTTCGTGAGGCAACCTCAGTAATTTGTCCCTAAGTAACTCGTACTAGAGTTGTTTTTACGTTGACGCGATGGTAACGTTTACCGCGTTTTGTTCTCTGATTGATAGATCTTGGAGCAGGCCAATCTTAGCGCCAAACGTCTTAAATATGTCAGTCGCGTTAACGTATAACAAACTTGCACTAGGCACACAGAATTATTGACTGCCTCTGTGGCGCGGTGGGAGTGTGTCCGACTGCTACGCAAGAGGTCGTGGTTTCGATTCCCATACGGGACACCACTTTATGTGATCCACAAATTGTTGTTCCTAGTCTAGGTGTACTTTGTGTCCGTGACTTGTATGTTTGTAAAGTCCCCCGTGACACAGGGCTTGTACCCTAATGCGGAAGCTGTCTTTTTTTTTAAGTTAAAAAAAAAGCCCATCCGAAACCATCGCCCACATAAAAAAAAACAGCACTCACTGAGGTACCTTTGAGTGCGTACTGTTTATCGACGACCGACGGCTCGATTCCGAAGCAACGCCGCGTCCACATTGACCGAGCATTTAGCGCGCGAGGCTACCTCGGGTACGGTATTCTGGTGTGGACCGGCTGACATTCGATGGTTTTTGACTAATATGTCTATACGTGCATGTCTATGTATATGAGCCTGTTTTCGCTACGTACAGAAACTCTTTATTTATTTATTCATTGGCATAAATGTGGTACATATTACAGATCTTTCAAATACATATTATTGAATCAGTTCACTTGCCAATAATGGCATGCAAATTACATCATTGGTATAATAGGTAAGAACTAAAATTTATCAAAATTACAAATCAATTTAATTAAAAAGTGAAATGTATTAAAAAAAATATCAATGCACACCAATGTAATAAAATCCGGTCACTTATATTTAACATGTCTCCTTTCTAAATTATAAAATGTACATGGGTATTTATTTAAATATTCTTCAACAGAGTAAAAACATTCGTTCACCAACCAGCTTAGTAACACACTTCAGAACTTTTTATATGGTAGATTTTTGATTGAATTGAATAAAGCATTAAAGATGCTTTGCTATATTCCTTCTATTATCACCAGACGTGGGAAGCAATAACAGCGGGTACTACCGCCTACAAGCCGTGCTGACGCACCGCGGCCGCTCGTCGTCGTCCGGTCACTACGTGGCGTGGGTGGCGCGCGGGGACACGTGGATGCGCTGTGACGACGAGACGGTCACGCCCGTCCCGGAGGAGGAGGTGCTCAAGTTGAGCGGCGGAGGTGAGTACAGTGTACAGGGTGTAACAGAAAGGTGTGCTCATATTCAAGGGTTGGTATGTGCCCATGATACTGAGTGCATATACCAAATTTTATCAAAATCGGAGGACCCTAAAAAAATATTAATTACTTTTTCATTCCTTTATTTATGAGTGAAAAAGTTATTAATTAAAAAAATTATGACTTAAAATTTGACCACACCTTTCTGTTACACCCTGTATATAGACGTAGTAGTAACAACAGCGGTCACGACGGGAGGGGGGCAATAGGCCCTGTTTCCCTTGGATCCTAACCTGCCTACCTGGTTATTTCATTGCTTTATCTACCTTTTATAAAAAGGATCGTTATGTATGTGTGGGATTTCGCGGGATTTAAATTGTTCAGTCCTAAAGCTACCGGGATTGAAGACGGGCTGCGGGATTGGAAGCCCTAGTTGCGGAGGAGTTTGACCACAGACACCATGACACGAGATTTTGATATATTAAAAGATATGTATGGTTTTCTCAGGCGACTGGCACTGCGCGTACTTACTCCTCTACGGGCCGAAAATCCTCGAGATCCCTGAAGAGGAGGAGGCCCCCATGGAGACAGACGCACCAGAAGACGCGCCGGGCGTTCCCCCCACCGCGCTCGCGTAACACACCCGCTTGACTTGACTTCGCCAACTCGCACAATGTCTACGTACGCATAGAGGATCAGTTTCAAGGGTTCACTGTGTTCTAGGCATAGACACTAGACTGCGCCATAACCTCACAAAATTATCCACTCTCCAGGAAGGACAACTTGACTGAGCGAACAATATCTGTCTCTTTTCTGTAATATCTAATTTAAGTGTCATAGACATAGCCTGTGACATGGATGAATTAGATTTCTAGAAAGAGAACTACTGGCCCCACAAGTGTTTTGTCTCTCTCACACTTTGCAGCCTGTATAAATATCTGAAAGGGATGGCGCAGTCCAGTCTCTATTACTATGGTTCTAAGTGTTAATTTAAACTAAACGATGAACTGTTATTAACAGATTTTCGGATCATAATTTGCAGTGGGGGTTCCAGGAGCGGGCTAAAGAAACAACTCCTCCCCTCCCCTATTTCTTCAAAAAGACAGCAGCAACAGCAGTTACCTTTTTCTTGATAAAATCTAAAAAAAGGCTGGATTCTGAATCCTCCACTGTAAGTAAGTGTCCTTCGTCGAAGCGCACGCTATTGTCTTCTGTCTCCTGCATAATATTTACAACTTTATTTGAATGAAATAAGGACTATATTTATTTGTCATCAAAAAAAACTCTTTTGGAATGATAGGCTCTATCATCTCAGAATCTCGATGTATTTTTTTCTGTAAAGTTGCAACTGTGCGGTGATTATTTATTAATTACTTCACGCTAGGAAGCTTTGTTTGGTTTAAAAATCGGATTTTATACGTATTTTTATACCAACTATCGCAACAAGTTTTATTTGAACGATCGGTATAATAGTTTGATTTAAACTGCCTGCCTGAAGTCTTAAGATCTGTGTAATTTTATCTCATACACTATGCCGGTAATAAATATTAATAAAAAATAACAATATTTCAACTGTTTTGCATTAAATTCAAAATCGATTGATTGTATTGTCTTCTTTATTATTCAATCGGGAGTTTACGGCATTAGTTAAATATCATCCCGTGCCAAGCTATTTAAAAATATATCGATGTTATGGAAATAAGGTTTCAAACCCACAAAGAACTGGCTAATTGCAAACTAGCCTAACGATTGATCAAAGATTCTTTGTTACTTTCCAGAGTTTTATAGGTTACTAAGGTCAAAACAAGTACTGCTAAAATGCACCCTTAGATATATGAAAATAAGAAGCATTTTGTAAAACAACAGCTTTTAATAGCAATAATTAAGATGTGGTTTTTTATTAAAATTATTTTTTTTGCCGTCTAAAGATCGGTATTGTGTCGAATTTGTTAGTGAACCAAGTCGCGGGTTAGATTCGTTAAATATTATTGTAAATTGGCATTTTGAATGCTGCTGTTGACTGCTTAAGGCACTTTCGTTGAACTCATCTCAGTTAAACTCTAAGTTCTCTATATAAAACGTATTGAATTTTATAAGACTAATTATACTAAACAATATCGATAATAAATTTGATTATACATTTATACTTGTGTTTTTATTTTATGTAGATTCCTTATTATCTGCTTGAGCGATTGAGTATCTATTGTGTATAAGAGTGCGTTTCCACTGACGCAGAGCGGGTCGGAGTGTTGACAAATCACAGTGCTTGTAATACTTTTAAATACAATTTCTATTTCTAGCACTGATTTGTCAATTGGGTAGATGACTACAATAACAATAAATTATTTTAAAATATATAGTAAATAGCATTTGCGAAAATATTCTGGAAAACAATGTTTCTCTACAATTTTACGTTGTCATGAATTTATAAACATCAAAACAAACGTTGAAACTGCATGATTTGACATACAAAAGAATGACGTCATTGTTTTGACGTTTCTTAAAAAGATACTGATTTGATTTGACAGCCTATTCACGGTCCACTCCGCCCAATTCCGCGTAAGTGAAAACTCACCATAATAGGCACAAAAGGAATGGAATTTGTAAGTTGGACATTCTAGTATATGTTTGTGCCGCTACGTCAGTCACTACTACTACCCTAAGGAGATGAACAAATATAACTAAGGAGGGAGCACTAGATAAAATCTAGACTGGATACCGTTATCTCAATCACCTGCGGCAAGAAATAAAAAATAAAGAATATAATAATAATAATATCTTGGGACAACTCACACAACGCTATCTGATCCCAAACTAAGCGTAGCTCGTACTATGAAAACCAGACAACTGATAAACATACTTATATATTTCTAAACACATACATATTATAGATAAATAACACCCAGACACAGAATGAACCATCGTGCTCATCACACAAAGTTTTATCCTGGGTGGGGATCGAACCCACGACCTCTTGCAAAGCGCGATGGAAGTGTGTTCGACTGCTACGTCGGACACACTCCCACCGCGCCACAGAGGCAGTCGAATCGAATATTAAACAAACACGCAGGCACAAGCAAGCTAACATCGCAACACTTCCTTTAAACTTTACTTGCCAGCGCTTTGGTCGCAGCTACGGCTCAAGAATCGGTATTGTTACCCTTGTTACGCTGTTTTAATCATCTGACCAAGATGATGTAGGCCAATGATGATGATGATGATGAATACTAATATTTAAAATGAAAAAGTTGAACTACTGAACCGATTCTGATTAAATTTAACCTGATTACATTTTTTCCTTTTCTTCTTCTTCTTTCTTCTTTTTTTTTTTAAAGATAATTGCACTATTTATACTACTACCGTGATTTTTTTCACATACCCGACATCAACCATTTAGCTGGCAGGGGGGAGGGGTGCACTTGGTTCTAACAAAAAATTGCACTCAAAGCTTAATATTACACAAACAGATTAGTCTCTGAGCTAAGCTGCGGAAGGACGGACATGGCGAAACTATAAGGGTTCCGTTTAGTCATTTGGCTACGGAACCCTAAAAACATTCTAGTGGAGGACCTCCTCCTTTTTGTAGTCGGTAAAAAAAATCATCGGGGGAAATCGGTGATGTGGGCGTACTTTTTTCTTCGAACTTTTCTGTTCATACAGAAATTGGCTCATCTATAAATGTATTTTATTTTATGGTTACTTGTCACAATAATGTACAATATTCTATGCGCAAGTGTCACAAACACAAAACAGATGTGTCTCGAGATAGTACTTCATTTACAGTTTTCTTACCCTTTCCCCTTTGAATAATGTGTAAATGTTTAAGTAATTTCTTATACAAATGCCTGCTCTTAATTTGTCCACCGCTGTGTAGATCTTGCGCAGACTGTAACCAGCGAGGATATTTAAAATTCATTACCTTCCTGTGGGGATTTGGCTTGGGGCACATTTATAATTATTATTTATTAAGTAGGATTCCCTTGCCTGAACAAATACGTGCTATTTTGTCTACAATTCTAAGCGTAATACTTGGTAAGTGGACCTACCTTTTTTTCCATCGTTTCGCAATATTGCTGTTACCGGTAGTTGAAGCTCGGTACTGCTATCGGCTATCCAATACTAAAACAAATAAACTCTTCAGCGTTAAGATATTAGTTAAACAATCTCAAAATAGATAAAAAATACAGATTCTGAAGAGCAGAATGACTTTCCACGAAGGGTCAGTCCCTCGGGCAGCTCTTGCACGCTTGTAAAAGCTGGTCGAGAGATCTGTGATCTTCAGATCTCCTTGTTTCAGGTATTTGCTGCGCGACATCGATACAGTTAAGATGCATATCACTGCTTATGTACCCGACGTTCTGTGGCAAGACTGGCCGAGGAGTACTCAAGCTGGTTGTGCTCACTTACGTGGTCGCTGGTAAATTACCTACTTTTTAGGGTTTCGTAGCCAAAAACTACGACTAAAACTGCTGAACATCTGTCTGTCTATCCGTCCGTATGTCACAGGCATTTTACTCAAAGACTACGCAATGAATATTGATGAAATTTTGTGAAATATATTAGATGTCTTGACAAAACATTTTAAGGTTTCTAATAAACTTTCTTGATTAAGTAAATATTTTTGTAATATACGCTCCGAAAATTGTTAAGCCGCCCCAACTTTTGAATCGTGGGACCAAAAAAATTAAAAAAATCAAATATTATTTCAGACGTGATCGGATATATACCGTCATTGAGTTATTGTCGAAAAACTGCGTTTCTCAAAAAAACAAAAAAGCTTAAGTGTCATGAACATACACTTTTCTGATGATGCATTTAATCGAGGCTGCGGAACCCTACACTGAGCGTGGTCAGACATGCTCTTGCCCGGTTTTTTTTTATAAATTAGGTTTAACATCATGCTATTTTGTAGGACTCAAAGATAGTACAAATTCCATGGAAATGTCCACAAAATGGATTGTATAACAAGATAATTGATGACATAATTAAGACTGGTGATGTACCTACTTACCCCGTTTCCTCGTATAGGTCCTATCACAAACATGGGAACGAACGCCCGCGAGGTGGTTCGTGTATTCGCGTGTAGCACACAACTGTCCTACAATCTTTCGAAGGAAGAGCACAGTTTGTTAGCTGAACCGTTCAGGAAGACCGCACTCAGTCTACGCAGTGAGATGGAGCAAATTAAGGACACCTTACGGTTAACCTGTTTTTTGATTAACTTCTTAAATAATATCACTAGCTGACCCGCGCAACTTCATCTGCGTAAATATTCCCCGTTTTTGCAACATTTCTTATTGCTGCTCCGCTCCTTATTTCTCCACTATTTAATGGATGTTATTATACATATACTTAAACCTTCCTCTTCAATCACTCTATCTATTAAAAAAACCGCGTCAAAATCCGTTGCGTAGTTTTAAAGATTTAAGCATACATAGGGATATAGGGACAGAGAAAGCGACTTTGTTTTATACTACATATACCTATACGTAGTGATGAAGCAGATAAAACATTGCTACGATAGATCAAATTTAAAATCATAGATAACGTAAAATACCGTTGTTATTTAGGTATGTAATAGCATAGGTACAATACAAATTTTAATCAAAGCAGAGTAGGTATATGCTCATCTATTTCGATTTTCATTTTTACTATAGGTAACACATAACGGAAGCAGTGCCGGATCTAGGGTTATTTTGAGGCGAAGCAAAAATATGATGATAGCTTCACCCTCAGAACACTAATCTTCGCGGACAACGTGCTTACGATTGGGGGGGGGGTCCAATAATTTCTTTGTCACCCCTCAAGCGTGGCGCCCAGGGAAAGTGCCCTGGTGCCTTTCGTTCAGGGCCGTGTCTATGCCCCCCCCCCCATAGACTTCGATCCATCGGTTCTTTATTGGTTCACAGATCAATGAATGATGTAGTAGGGCCTATTGAAAATGAAGTTAAGAATAATGTGGAGATACATGTGAAACAAGCGGAGAATGATTATATAGATATATTGTTGGGGACTGATTCTCGTTCTAAATTAATTGAGAGGAAATTTCAGTAAGTACCTACCTACTTACTATTCTGAACCTACCTGCCTACATTTTATAAATCAGCCTTACCTATCTACCTAACTTTCCTGTTGCAAGGACACAGGCCTCCTCGTCTGAGAGAGTTCCTACGGGTTGAAAACTATCACGCGTAGTTAATCCCTCCGAATTTTTAGGTTTAAGGCATACCTACCTGCCGTTTTTATGCATACAAAGGCAAACGTACCAACATTTATGTTACCTATAAGTATACGGGGCGAAATTGTGTGTAGGTACTATAAAGACGATTAGGTACTCAGTCGTAGATATTGATAATAGACGATGTGAGTAAATGGATAAAACTAAAACTCATCATTGTAAGTCGTATCTTAGTCTGGCCTACAGTGTACATAGGTATCTAGACACATCATATCCTACAGTAGGTATATAGGCATATTGATTACATTATACGTATTCTTATCTAATGAGGAAACATAGATTAGGTACTTAAATCTTAATCGGTTATGAAATAAGTTTCTTTATATTATACATAGGTACGTTGTTGTCTCAGGAATATCTCCAAGTCAAAGCCATCTATGCAAATCCGACGCGATGTTGAAAAAGGCCATCAAATAGAACTGTTCTACCAGAACCTTTACGGAAAAAAATTGGAATATCGTTGCGAGAACCAGGTGACGCAAGCCGTAGCAACATGCATTAAAGCGTTCAGTTCCGTGTATAAAACGTGTCTGGAAAAAATGCCGGTTGAAACTGAGAAGATATGCCAGCCGCTGAAAATTGAAAATGTTTGTAAGATTATGCCCATCATTGGTACAAATGACATTTGTGATGGCAGTAAGCAGGTTAGTACTAACTTCGATTGAACGCCACTGGTCGTGAAACAAAAATGGTGATCCACAATATGTAGAATGTTTTAGATAGGTGGTAAATATGCAAACAGGACGTGCAAGACAGAAGTGGCCCGTACCGGTGTGCCCGTTTAGACAGTTTCTGCGATTAGCTACCATAGAAACAGGCGCGGATCTAAAGGGGGAGCAACAGGGGCAATACCCCACCGACTCGGCTGAGAGAACTTTTTTGGAGAATTTTTTACTACCGGTGTATTTTGCCAGGCAATTGTCCCTCTCCTCAACAGTAGTGACTGGTATATCGGTGTTGAATCATGCGAGCAACTCACACTTTGCCGGTTGGGTCACATGTTGCCCCCCTACCCCCAACCTAAACAAACTCGCCTGCATAGAACGCTAATACTAGGTACCTACTCACTGCCTTCCACTTCGGTCGCCAGAAGCTCGTGTGCGTCTAAGCTATAGCATTTTCTCGGCAAAATTAAAAGAAGAAAAACGATTTTTTTCATTTTATTACCAAAGAATCTAGAATTCAAAATATTTTGGTATTTCCAACAGATGGATCCTGGTTTTGGAGAAGGTTATCACTCACTAGAACGAACTAAGCATGAATTGACTAAAAATTTGCAAGACATCAAGTTACAATATAAAATAACGTATGAACGAAATTTATACGACATCCAGGTAGGCAATCGAAGTTATTAAATATTTGCCAAATATCGCCGTACTCAGAAAATAAAAAAAACTATATTTTAATCAAAAATACCTATCGATCATATTTTACTAGGACGCAAAAGAAACGGGCGAGCGTGTTATTCAAGCGTTTAAAGAGAAGACCTCACTAATGGGGGTAGTCATTACTGCCCTAAATATGTACGTGGCCTTCCTTTGTCTTCGTATCGCAGCAGCAGCGGTACGCTACCACGACAAGTACCTGACAAAGATCGAGTATGATAATGTCTACATCACGAGTTACTTTCGACTCCTAGATAAAAGGCGACAGAGAAGAGGAGAAATAACTTTGTTGCCGCTGAAAAAGGTGAGAAAACCCAAGTTTTATAACATTACAACATATAATCTCATCCGTTTTTAGGGTTCCGTAGTCAAAATGGCAAAACGAAACCCTTATCGTTTTTGCCTTGTCCATCCGTCCGTAACTTAGCTCAGACTGTTAGTGCTAGAAAGCTATAAATACACATATTACTTATACACTAAATCAGGGACCCTAAACCCTTAAAAAGAAAGGTTTAATAAGAGTTAGGTCCATAATTCTCTAACAAATTTTCAAGGCCACCTCGATTTAGAGTAGTGTAATAGCCGTATTACACCGATAAAGTCAAAGAATAAAATCTTAAAAAACATTTTTTTTAGGGTAACTCCCCTTTATGTAAAGTGGGGATGTGGTTTATTTTTCTGACTTATCCCATCGTATGTGGTATCATTAGATAGGTCTTTTAAAAATATTTAGGGGTTATGAAGACTATTTTTCGATTTAGGGATGTTGAGTTTGTGAAAAAAATTATCGGTAGTAAGTAGTATATATACTGGGTGTAACAGAAAGGTGTGGTCATTTTCAAGGGTTGGTATGTCCTCATGATACTGAGTGCACAAACCTAATTTTATTAAAATCGGAGTGCCCTAATAAAATATTTATTATTTTTTCATTCGATTATTTATGAATGAAAAACTTATTAATTAAAAAAAGTATGACATAAAAAGTTCTATGCCTTAATAATCCAATTGAATTTTGTACCAGGGGAGGTATAATTCTTATGCCATACGCCTTTCGCTACTGAATTTTAACAAAAAGAATATGCTATAACTATGTAATAATAATGCAACCAGCTACGGCACCATTGTAGATGCAATATTGATATTATACCCTATCCACTGCTGAAATTTGACCACACCTTTCTGTTACACCCTGTATAGTGAAATTTAAAGGCAAACTATCACAGCTAAGTAGGCTTTACAAGTTCACGAGTAACAGCTGATCAAATGAGAAGTAACAAAGTTTTTGTACAAATTCCATTGAAAATTATTATAAGTACCTACGTATACGTTGTACCTAAGTATGAAACGAAAACTACAGAAAACCCACTTCTTAAGTCGAAAGTCGAACTCACCCAGGGCGGGTGGACTACGGAACCGTACATTGTGCGTGGCCTGACATGCACTTGCTTGATTTATTTCTTTATTTTGACTCTAGCGGCTCAGTATTTGAGCCGGTACTCGCAATTCTTTCATCGCATTTGGATATACTGTCAGCTATACTGTACGCACGTACATAGCAAGGTGAAGATTGCGAAACGAGAACAAAGAAGGCAAAACGAAAGAATAATAACCATTTATGTGTTTTAATAAATATATACCTACCTCCCTATTTTTTTTTTATTTAGATGGAGAGACTCAAATACATAGACCTTAGCTCGATGTCATACAGAGCTTGTGAGAACAGCGTGCTGTTCACACAAGTTCTGAAGGTGATGCTGGAGATGGTGACAGCGACCACATTTGTCATGTTAGACCGAATGTTCTATGAAGCGCTTGATGTGGTCCGGCAGCATGCTCAGATTGACAATGTACAACAAGATTTGAGGAATTTGAAAATTGAGGTCGGTACAGCTGTCGTCTAAATATACTAGGTACCTAATTAGGTATCTATATTTAGACGACACATTATTTTGACTTTCACTTTATCCAAACTTTATTCCTTAAATAAGTAATTACTTAATTAAGTAATTACATAATTAGGGAATAAAGTTTAGATAAAGTGAAGGTCAGATATATTAATAAAATAACACCACAACACAATGTAACTACATATATATTAGATATATTTCGGGACTTAATCGCGTGAATTATTTAAAGGTACGAACCTTTTATTTACCCGACGTTTCGATCGAATCGTAGTCACGGGTCGACTATAAAAACAATAATAACTACATACCTTATACAGAGACATATAAATTACAATACAACCAGGATCCGATCTAGCCATTTAGCCGCTCATTTCGCTATTTGGGCACCCTAATGTTGGTCAACTTTGAATCGCATCGCACGTACGACGTTATAATATTTCTGTTTTTAATATAACAAGGGTACAAGCGCTGGGGACAAATGAACTCAGATCTCTTTGTTTTTTGTGGACAAACCCACAACGAACTTAATGCATTGCACCGCAGAGTCACTTTAGAATGATTTAAGCGTTCTGAGCACACCGGTTTTTAAGGCTGCATTGAAGCGGAGCGAGGCTGTGGAGCGGATAAACGGAGAAATATTATCCAATAGGGCTGCATAATCCATGTCCACTAGGACGAAACATAGCTTTTATGCAATCCTATTGCTTAATATTTCTCCGTTTTTCTAAAGCGTTGAAACTGCATGGTCTGACTAGGAACTTATAAAATAATTTCAGGTTGAAGGCACAAGCATGTTAGCCGCGCTTTTCCGTAGACTGCTCTTTAACTTATCGTCACAGAGCTCAGCACATCGCACGTTCACCAATCAGGAATGTTTGCCGCAACCTCGAGCTATGCCATTTTACTATTACTTCAAGATCTATGGAGGATATTTGTGGATATTACTGCTACTGCATATAGATCCATATACAACTAGGCTCAGCAGACTTACGTGTAGCTACTGTTATCCAAGACGCGAGAAACAAAGAATATTGCATCTTTATAACGACATTTTAAAGAAACGCATGAAAATGCAGAAAACATTGTGTAGGTAAGATGTCTAAGTATAACTTCGACTGCCGAAGGCCGAAACTATTCATAGGAGAATAATTACGGGTATAAAGAAAGATCTAGATTTTTAGACCTAGCGATATGCTACGATTACGATTACACTTTTGTTGGGCGTGCTAGAGCTACCCTAGAAAGTCCTGCCTGATACGGAAAGCCAAGGCATTGTGCCTTGGCTTTCCGTATCCGGCAGGACTTTCTGACGAGAGATTTATGGCTAACAGTTTTTTGTTATAAGTAGTAATTTTAATAGCATTTCTTGCCAATTTAGGAATCGAACCTGAAACTTCCGTATGCCAAACCGGGGCCGGAATCGAAGTAACTACTATCCGGGGCTATGTTACTAAACTTAATTTTTTTTCTTCCTGCACGCGAGTCAGGCCCTCGCTTGCGCCATCTAGCCGATAGTTTTAATAACTATTACGGCTTTTGTTGTTGCTTTCTGATGTTTTACACTTTGACAGCCTCTGTGGCGCGGTGAGAGTGTATCCGACCGCTACGCAAGAGGTCGTGGGTTCGATCCCCACCCAGGATAAAACTTTGTGTGATGAGCACAATGGTTTATATGTATTTAGAAATATATTAGTATGTTCATCAGTTGCCTGGTTGCCATAGTACAAGCTCTGCTTAGTTTGGTATCAGATACGCGTTGTGTGAGTTGTCCCAAGATATATAACTATTCTTAAAGATACAAATTTATCTGTTTTCACTTTTTTATATGTAGGTTTTATTTCTAAACCTCGTAATTATAGGAAAGCAGTACAAGTTGTACGCGCACATTATCTTTCGGGTGAGAATCTCCTCAGTTTGAGAATGAAGTTTCCATACGCTCTGGATTGGCTGCGCGTCTTCCCCGCCGCGAGGATGTCTTGTCTTATCTGTGGTGAGACCGAGCCACGGACGGGTAAGAATAAGATACCTATCTAGGAATTTGCTGAACAATATCATGATAAGGTACATCTAGTAAAACCTCTGTGGCGCAGTGGGAGTGTGTTCGACTGCTACGCAAGAGGTCGTGGGTTCGATTCCCACACGGGACACCACTTTGTGCGATCCACAAATTGTTGTTCCGAGTCTGGGTGTACTTTGTGTCCGTGACTTGTATGTTTGTAAAGTCCCCCGCGACACAGGGCTTGTACACTACTGCGGGAGTCGTCTTTTAAAAAAAATAGTGTAATAAAAAATCACTCGCTTAAACTTAAAGCACCGGACTAGCAGTCGAAGAAGCTTCGATTCCAAGTAATCTTTTATTAAAATAGTTTCCAGAAAAGATGAAAGATTATCTGATACGTTCGTCAACTGAAACTTTCTTCTGCGCCTCGTTTTAGACCAGCGTGCAAGCGGAGCGGCGCGCTCCGTGGGGCAAACCATAGATCGCGATCGAACCACCGCTCAGGCATCGCTCCGTCGCTGTACCTCTCCGTGCGGTTCGGCTCTAACCTCGCCTCTGTTATTAAGTACTAGCTGTCCCGCGGCAACTTAGTCTAAACAAACTTAGCGTAAATTTTCCCCGCTTTTGCAACATCTCTCATTGCTGCTCCGCTCCTATTAGTCGTAGCGTGATGTTTTATAGCCTATAGCCTTCCTCGATAAATAGGCTAACCAACACTGAAATAATTTTTCAATTCGGATTAGTAGTTCCTGAGATTACCGCGTTCAAACAAACAAACTCTTTACCTTTATAATATTAGTATAGATGTAAGGCTGTTGTCCCACCGCCAGCGAGAAAGCGAGCTACTATCGACTATTTTTCATGTTTCAAGAAACGTACAATAGATGTAGATCCCATGCAAACAAAAGAGATACAAGAACAAGTGTCATATGCTAAAGCAGCGTAACGGATTTGACTGACTCTTGTTTTAACCCAGATCTGGCCAGCCAGGAGGCGGGCTGGCGAAGTTGCCGCGAGCAAAACTGCCCATTCGTATCCTGTAATGAATGCTGGCGTGAGGCCGGAGCACGGTGCCTCGCTTGCGACCCCAGTTTGGTGGAACTCAGTGATGTAGACTCACTTAGCGAGGAAGAAGACCCCAAATATTAGTTGTTTGAAAGGAATTCGTACTGTCTTCGTGAAACTATTTGTAGGTCATCTTCAGTGAGACATCACATACCTAAGTGATAAGTGAACTTCGCCATGACATAGGCCTAATTGTAAAGATGAAATAAAGATTTTTAAAAGTAATAAATGTCTTTATCTAAATGGTACGTACCTACCTATATTATAATTATAATATTATAATAATTATAATATCTTATAATATCTTGGGACAATTAAAGTAGTTAAGTAAATAGTACTAATATAATAAACTAGCTGCGACCCGCGGTTTCACCCGCGTAAGTCTACATCCCGTAGGAATATCGAGTTAAAAGTAGGATATTTGCCCCGCACGCCAAAACATAACGCCGATTGTAGAATTTTTTTGACACTTATCGTTATATTTTGAACAATTTACACAATATCTTTATAATTTAATGCTATGAGTTATTCTGATGTATAAGCTAAATTATTGTAAAGTTTCATTAAAATCCATTCAGTAGTTTTTGCGTGAAAGAGGAACAAACATCCGCACATCCATACATCCACACTCACAAACATTCGGCTTTATAATATTATACTAGGATAGTAGGACAGGATATGCCTGTTACGTTTACCGCTAAATCGATTTAGATTAAATTTGGTATGGAGACAGCTTGATTCCCGGTAAAGGACATAGGGCAGTGTGTATTGTGATAGCCGACAGCATCAACTTTTAGTAGAAACCGCCACTTAGTCAAAAAGATCAAGTGAGCCAAGCTAATGAGACCGAAAATGAGCTTTTACGTAGCGTTATATAACGGGTCATAATTATCTAAGAACTTTTGTCGCGAAACGTTTTCTACACAAAAAAAAATGTGTGACTAGCAAAAGAGATCTTCTAGTAGATGAAGGATATATAAAAATCTTGAAGTTACGGAAAATGCTTAAAACGAGGATTTTCGTGTATTATGGCGTTCGTAATCTAACTTATGTACCAACGAATATTCGACTAAGTATTAGGTCCTGCGCACTCTGGCAAGTAATGGTTGTGTGCAGATGAGCGAGGCGGGCGCCATTGTCTAATTTAATTCACTCGCCATAATACCCCCTTAACCTACATCTAAAGAAAAAATTTGGGTACTTCTACAATCTATTGAATTCAAAACAATCCATATTCAAGCTGTTCTCCCACGGTGAGATTGCTGACAAACTGTATGTTCTCAGCCACTTCGTTCACCATCGCAGCGAGGCCTGTCACTTTTACGGGTCCTTCGTCATCTGCTCGTGCTTCTTGTGGGTGGAAATTATACACCAACTGGAAATAAAACACCCACCATAAACAATACCTAATTAGGTACGTAATTGACGTAGAGACGGACTGTGCCATAACCTCACAAAACTGACCAATCTCTAGAAAAAGACATTTATAGGCCGCACGAGTTTTTTTTTCTCTTTCACGCTTTGCAGTCAATATTTACCTACTTTTTAATTGAAAGGGATAAAAAATAAAATAAATAAATCATTTATTCGAAACCTACCCATTTTACATTTTTGTAAGCCTGCCAAACTGCATAGCAGTTTGTCGGCAGACATGGATGACACGTTTATGTCTATACGTCAATATAGGGTACCTACGTACCTAAGTACGTGCCCGTGATATCCACGTACATATTTCAAGGCTACTTAGACCATCGTCTAGAATGCTGTTATATAATGCCGACGGAATTAAGAAACAGCATAAGTTTATACTTACAGACAAGAACTCATCGTACGTAATCCAGCCGTCATTGTCTGTGTCCGCGTTACTGAACTTCTCTTTACGGATGTCCATCGCAGTTTCATCGCCAAGGCTCTCCAGGACTGCGCCACTATGTATCAATTTGAAAAATTAGTTGCTGTAAACTTAGCATAAATAACCCACTAACAGTCAAAACTGTTAGTGGGTTATTTATGCTAAGTTTATTCGAACATTTTGTAAATGTTAAGCGACTTATAAGTAGGTATAGGTAGACCGTTAGTCTTCTATAGATTATTACTACATATTAACTATTTGGTAGGTACTAACAAGTCATCAAAGCCAAGCATGCCATTTGACTGGTTGTCAAAGAGTAAGAACAAACTATGCAGGTTCGCGATGGCGACCTCATTCCACCCCGGAAACCTCTTCACCATCTTCTGCATACTCCATCTGCGATCTTTCTCCTTCATCTCCTACGCAGACGTTAGTATGTATGAGCTTCAGAACAGTAGGCTTTTTGTTTTATTTAAACAAATGTGCGGGAGTTATACGTAGGTATTTAAAGAATCTCTGTACAATGCCCTATTCCCACTCTATCCATCGTATTTCTTAGGTATGTAGGTTTATTATGACAAATCCAGTCTAAAACTAATTTTAGCAGAATCTGTTCATCATACAACTGCAAACGACAACACGGGTCCGTGTGACTTAAAAATGGTAACCAATTTTTGGACGCGTAAGGAACAATACAGCATAGAGTTTTTTTTATTACTTTTTAATTCGATACTTAAGTACCTTAGTAAGGATTTTAATATCAACCTTCAACAAATTTATAACTCGTACTAAATTGGTAGCGGTGAGCCGTTGCATGCAGACCGGCCAAAATCAGTCATTGTGGAAGTCTTTGTTCAGCAGGGGACATTAACAGACTGATGTTGATGAATCGAGTGGTTAGAACCATTAATTAGTTCGTCGTATTTTCAAAGCCTTACTTGGTTATACTGCCTCTGCTCTGCAAGTCTTGTGTAGAACAAATCGACTAATTTGTCATAGTCTGTCATTGCGATCTTTTGTGTTTCAGGCAATTTCTTATTAGGTTCACCTTTAAATAGAAATATTTCATTTAAAGCAATACCACTTACCATGATCACGACAATTTCCCGACTATTGTGATCAGAGGGCCTAGACAAGGTCCATTATCTTTTTGATCCAGGCCATAGCTAGACTTGAGTGTAAGGTAGCGCCTTAGTACTTAATCGAATATTACCAACGCGTGTGACGTGGCGTCTCGCGTCGTGTGGCGTGACGTCTCGCGTCGTGTAGGACGTTTTTTCTGTTTACGGCGGTGCGGCGGCGCGTGAAGCGGTACTTACCATCGCACTTGTAAACAATCATATCTTTGGCAATATACGATGTTGTTTATAGAGATGCAAGACGGGAAGAGTTACGGTGCCTGCTGCGTCCTCGACAAATCCTCAAGCGTAAGCGAAGCACGTGGCAGCATCGCAGCACACGCGGCGTACTAAATAATTCACTTTTGAACATGGAATTTTATTTCAATAATACTTTAACGTACTTTATTGCGACAATGATTTACGTGGCGTTGTGCGATTTCCAAATAAGACTGGCAGAAGGTTAAATAAGAGTAGGCTAGTTTCCAAGTTTTCCAACTACAACTCTATTTTTTAAGTAGATCTCGTGTCGATAATTGACGTCACGATTTTTTCTCGTCAAGTCACTCCTTTTAATGAAATTACTAATGATAAAAAGCGTAATTTTAATTAGGACCTACTTAATTGTTTCTAGTTTATGTTAGGTTTATTTACTAATTACTTATTGTCTTGTATTTTTTTTAACCTAGGAATCTAACCTATGTCCGCTGCTTGCCGACGCCGTGAGCCACCGCGATAAACGCCGCGTGAAATGCGTCGTTACCATCCACGGGTTCCGCCGTAAAAAATGCTCCATTTCAAACAAACGCGTGTACAATCGCTTCTCCATAAACGCACTCATTGTTATACATAATGTTTGAATTCAGTGCGGGCCGCGCAGCCTAACACAACGCGCAACGCCCCGCGTCTCCGTAAATCAGGGCTTAGGAGTGGGTGCTGCTAACACAATCCATTAAGCTTAGCTGGAGGGGTTAACAGGGTTGCTAATAATGTGGGATCCACTATCCCACATCGCTAGTTATTTTTTTATATTAATAAGAAAACAACAAATAAGATAGGACATTACTAATGTAAATTACTAAGGACATTCCTCCCTCCCCCTTTACTACGCTGTGGCCCTTTGGTTCCCAGAAAGTTGAGATGCGAGAAAACTTCCCACAACCTAGTGTGTAGGTACTCCATACAATTTTTCCTTTCAGCAGGCATGAAATGCATTGAAATTTATCGTTATCTCCATATGGCGTCTCGTGTCGCGTGTGGCGAGGCGTCTCCCGTCGCGTGTGGCGCGGCGTCTCGCGTCGCGTTGGACGTTTTGTCTGTTCACGGTGCGGTGGCGCGTGAAGCGGTAGGTACTTAGCATCGCACTCGTATACGATGTTGTTTATAGAGATGCGAGACGGGAAGAGTTATCTCCATAATCCAGTTCTAGCAAACAAGTTTGCATGCGGTCTTCCTGATTTAGGTAGTAGTGATAGATAGGTATCAAGGACATTGTTTTGGAGGAATGACTCCGCGGAAGTATCGAAAATTTTATAACTAGCATGGCTAGTTATCGTAGCTTACGTAACTAGCACGAGCTTTGACACCAGTTCTGAGAAACTGGCAGCTCTGAGCCCAGTAGATAAGTCCCAGACCAGGCCATCATAGCCATATTTTTAAACTTCTATACCTGTAGCAGTGAAATCTTCTTGCCTGTAGAAACATATAGGTTTCCTCTTCACTGGGTACTCGAAGAATCTACTGACTCCAGAGAAAAACGTGCTCAGTTGCGTCCCCATCACCCACAACCGAGGAATTATGTTTTGAAACTTAACAAAGAAAATATAAACAAATATTACAATTTGACTTTAAATGTCAGGTGTACTTTTTATTCGTCCAAAAATCTATTTGGCTATGAATTTTGCACTTGTTGGCAGATTGCAAGTACTTAGGTCGAATACGGCAGAGCCCGATCTAGCCGCTCTGAACGAAATAGTTTTCGCCGCCCCTTTCTAACATACTTACACATTATTGATTTTTATAAGCTACGGCTCATAATCGCGTAAATATTTGATTTTAAGGCTAAATACCTTTGTGTTATTGCCCGACGTTCCGACCGTATTGCAATGGCCATGACCACGGTATTTAAGCAATTAAGACCCGTAACTTATAAAATTCTATAATGTGCATAAATCCCGAAATCTTATTTATTAGCCCCAATATTGGTCAAGAGTGAGTCGCACGTACGACGGGGTGGGGGGAGGGGAGTGTGCGAATCATTTCACCCGATATCCCTTTTTTTTGATGCGGGGGGAAAAAATCCTTACGAACACCCCCACCGTCCAGGGAAGACGGTGGAGATAGTGTGCACCCACTAAAAAACCCGCCGTGTATCGCCCGCCACCTTCGCGAACGGGCCGCCGGAATTTGTCATACCGTCGGCGGCCCCCGATACCCCTGGCCTAGGTATTTCGCGCGTACCCTCAGCCCCTTCATTTTTGCCGCTCTGGGCATTTGCCTGGAATGGCTTGCTCTAGATCGGGCCCTGACTACGACGCATGAAGATCTACGGTGGACAATGGATTGTGCCATGTTAGGGGTGCATTTTATACATTTTACAGAAGCAGCGTTTTTTTGAGCAAACAAGAACCTGAATTTTTAAAAATAATCGCTCCGAAAGTTGCATTAATTGTGTCCCCCCTTATCTTTTCAACCCTGTCTTCAATCGAAAAGGTAGCGCTAACAGATACGTTATACTAAAATGATTTCGGACATGATCGGATATACCGTCATTGAGTTATTGCCGAAAAACTGCGTTTTTCAACGAAAGGTCGTGTGTGTACATAGACTGTTGCAAATATTTAAATCAGATTTTTTTACGGCTAGGGCTCCGGGATCCTATACTGAGCATGGTCCGACATGCTTCTTGCCCGGTGTTTATATTAGAGGATAGTTACAGAAAAGGATATAGGGGTAAAAATAAAACACCATTTTTTTTTATCAATCACTTGATTAATTTCTCATACAAAATTCATTTAAAAATTTCAAAAATTTGACATTATATAGCGTCGTACATAAATTGATAAGATTAATAAGAATCAATGTAATGATTACCGAAAAGGTAAAAAAAAATGTAAATGAAATACAGGTAGGCAGTAAATTATTCTAAATTAAAATATAGGAACATTTTATAAATTTCTCAGTCTTAAAACAGTATTACAGAAATATAACATAAGATACAGATATCAAATAAAAAGACTGTTGTCCACTTGCAAAGAAGGAAATATGTAAGCTGGACTACATTGTGTAAACGCGCTAATAGTCAGGGGAAATAACAGAAACAGAGTGCTTGGACGCTTCCTGATAACTATCTAGAGTAAACTAAATTATTACAATAAATAGTAGACAACAGACTTGGAGCGCGGTGATTTTACCACCTTACGTCAATTACTTCAATTACTCAGTCTTAAAATTATTTTTTATACAAAAATTGAGGTAGAAGTGGTTTACATTGAACACAAATATTCGCCTCGCTGGAGGCTGGGGCGGTGGAAAACTCGCTCCTGCACCCGGCGAGGTACGTGTACAAAAATACTACTTATCTGTTACACATTGATATTGACAATAGCATTCATCCTCCCTATGCTTACCGCCTCCGCCAGCGCGGCCACAGCTGAGTGCTGGACCGACGCGATACGATCCCGCACGCGCGAAGAGAAGATGAATGTACATAATTATTCTAAGTCTACTACACAACACAAGCTCCTAGTTAAAGTTACAAAAATAGCACGTAAATGGCTCAATACATTCGCTAAAATCTCATAATTGTATCAATATTATGCAGTTTAAGTGTTGCGTCTCACTTCGTTCACACAAACTCACTCAACATTGTGACCATACAATCCTCCAAGTACCTACTGCTGAAGTGTTCAGAATACTTGTTCTACAAACGACGTGATAAACATCAAAAACTTGTACAAAAATTATCATTAAGATTCCAATATTATTTAGTTCTCAATTTTATTGTATTTATCACAAAACCACAATTTTACTGCTAGCAACTAGCAGGTCTCACAAGGTACGCATCGCTATACGACAAAATATATCTTTGATTTTACGGTAATGTCCAAAGTGGGTTTACTTTGACTGTACTTCATGATAATAAATAGTTCTAAATTTAACAAAATCTATGAACCATCATACCAAATTATCAACATGTTTTATTGCGACTTCATGTTCTAAATAAAAATAAGTAAACACACTTTAGAAATACCCGCAAAAACTTTCGAGCAACAAAATAATTTTAAATAAAATATAACCAACTCATAATTATCAAAATTAAATGCAGTTATAAAAATTAAGTAATGTTTCAGCAGCTTTCAGCTCAGTTCTACAACAACACCTCGAGTCACGTTGTTACCAGACTCACATTATCTATGCCTGATGAAGTGAACAAATTCACAGTTTAAAAAAGGTAACTTCAAGTTATGCGTCTGCGCAAGGACTGACATGTAAAGTTACACTTCATCAGACAGTCGGGAGGTATCAACTTGACTTGTTCGAGCATCGAGACGATACAAAATTGGGCCACTTTATCTTTTTTCACGATCTACCGACCAGCATTCTAAGAATGCTCAAGACGCAGGATAGGTAGAATTTGCTTTGCAAATCCGTTTGTAGTTTGAAACGACAATAGAATCCGTTTATACTAAAATTATGAGATTCGTTGTCGGCTAAAAACATACTGTACTACTTGAACTGATGAAAAATAATTTTGAAAGTATTTATGATAAAAAAAATGCATTTCATGCAACACATTATTTTAAAAATAACGTAATACTTTAATAATGGCACTGAACAAAAGTAAACGTTAATTCCATGACTTATTTACTGGAAAAGGTAAATATTTTAATAATAATTCTTATGCGGAATTTGTTAACACCGTTGAGACGCAAGACTGCGCATTTCTACCTATAGTGCACATACTAGGCACGGTTTTCGCTTTAACTATTTCAACTAGTTTTGTTATATTTCGATCTTATTTTAATATTATATTATGATAGGCGATATAAACGTTACTTATCCGATACAAAGTTTAGTTATATTATGTGCTAGATACAAAAACAATGAATATTGAAAGCAACGCGCTGAAGCGTCTTAAAAATCTTACCTAGCGACGAATAAGTAGAATACACTTTTACGTTAGATGAAACGACCGTGAAATTCCGCTCAGAAAGAAAATTTTCCAATCAGAGAACTTTCCGTATTTACTTTCATCCTGAGCCCTTGCGAAAGCACGTTATTGTTACACAATGCTTCAGGCAGTACCTACCAACGCGTTTATTGATTAATATATTTTTCAATCTTAACTGGAATAACTGCGAATTAAATATGGGCGAAAACCGTACCTTCAGAACCGTTCTACCACAAAATAAATAAAAGACATCTACCGTTCTTGTCTACCCATATCATGAGCTACATGTGGTTGACTTCAAACAACAATTTTCCCTTCTTAAGTAATTAATTTCAGACTCATAATCCAGTCAACGTTATATAATAATCAGTACCTTAGCTAAATCTACTGTCCACTCCTTTACTAGAAAATTTTTGTTTGAAGCATCGAGTGTTACCTATAGGAATACCACGTAACATTTAGAAGACTTACACTAATTAAAACCTAAGTACAAACGTGAAAATTTATGTCTAACCGTATCGTAACTTACCAAGTATTATGCTTTAATTTATTGGGAGAAAGTTTAGCGTTGATTACGCAATATACAAGAGCTAAATATTACCACGAAGTGATTACAAGAGCCTCCGGACAAACTATGGCTATGACGCTCAAAATTGTTATTGGCTACAAAGAGAACCATAAGAATTGAGTGGCCATGTTAAAAATAATAATGACTTGTCCCTTTCCAGCAAAACAAACTAGTTGATAGTTAGTTTAATATGTCCCTAATATCAAATACAATTTACTATAATAACGAGAATACTTGGTTTTGGTAAAGCATCATAGTTTGTTCCGGAAAACTCTTCCAATTCATTATAAGACTAACTTATAAGTTTAGTTAGTTATATTCACCCGACGTCTAAGTTGTAGTATTATATAATACGCAAATCTGATGCTCAGGAGGAGGAAAAGTATACAGAACAAACTGAGAGCAAAAGCAGTGAGAATTATTGCTTAAGGCGTCTTGTTTGATGTCAAGTGTTGCTCATTTCGTGGCTTTTCGGAAAAAGCAAACAGGCTCAGAACTCAGGGGTAACTTCTCTTAGAGCCAAGGGTGGGCGAACGCGGGACAGAATTAAACCTAGCAGTGTTAAAAGCCCATGAATAAACTGTGTACAGACACTTTTCCCCCACTTAGCCTCCGACTATATTATTAGATATTATATGATATAAGATTCCCGTGTTTTATATACATGGTTTTCGTAAGATGGAATATATCCAATTCGCTAACTACATTACGTCTAAAATTGCACACAATCGTTGTGCGATAGAAAACGCTAATTTAGAAGCTACTGTTATCGTTTTTGGTAGATGACGTTAGAAAGGACGAGGTATACGATATTCTAATAATGCGGACATTGAAAACCATGACGGGAGTAGTGCACACAAATCTAAATATAATATTACTGAAAGTATTGATTTACACAACGTCTCGCATGCAACTAAACTTAACTTTAAATTATTTATCTAAGAGATAATTATATTTAAGTGAACACATACTGACTGAACACATAGTATATTATATCTATGACATACACTTTGAAAAATATATCGATTTATAGTTATTAATTTCCAAAAAAAATTCGCTATATATTTGAACTAAAACGAAAGATTTCATATAAAAACCACGCATTTTAACTAATTGAAAATTAGCTTTAATTTAGATAGATAATTATCTATAAACTAATCCAAGAAAAAAGTGCGTGGAGCTATTTGGGAGGCACGCACTCACTACTACTCGATATTAGGTATGTATACTCGCCGTACTACGAGTCGACTGACTTATACAGCAAACTGGCATAATATTTCAAAGATAAATAAAACATAAATAGAACGCCCACGTCATACACTCAGTTCATTACGTTACATTTACTAAATCCGATCAAGCCGGCAGTCAAACAATTGCGACATAAGTAATTACAAAATAATAATTAAAAAAAACTTTCACATTTTACGTATGAAAATAAAAATATCACGTTTCAAGCAAATACGACAGAAAATCATCAGATTCCAAACGAGATACGTTCGTTTATTTGCCGAAGTGTTACAATAATACTAAAATTTTGGTTAGGATCGCGCGAGAAGACCGCGAGCGGCCGCCGCGCCGCTACCGCCGGCCGGCGCGGGCGCCGCAACATCAACATCTTTAAGACAGTCTTCTAAAGTCAGTCTTAAAGTTTTATTGCATTGATTTTTAGCTCATCCATACACATTCACATCTCATCGTATCAAGCCGCGAATAAAATAGATAGAAGCCCTCGAGCGATAAGAAGTCAACTAATACGAACATATACTAGCCGAGTGCGGGCACCGTTGACCGATGTGCACAGGTACTGCAACTACAATAAAAATATCATATGCCCCTAAATCATTATACAAAAAACTTATCATAAAAATAGATATCAACGTCTGATCCATTAATCAATTAACCAAGTTAAAAAACGCAAAAATTTAACATTTTGGAAAAATACTTTTCAAGTTATCCTTTAATTTTTCTCACATAAAAACATCTTTTACATCACATTGTGATCCTCTATAACAGTTTACGATTTCTCTATTCGATTATATTTGCGATAGATCGCAGGGGATCGGACCGGATAGTATATTAATATTTTGTATAAGTAATCGACATTAAACATTAGTGCACCGTCTATGAGTTTGGTGTTCATCTACAGTTATACAGATACTATTGACAGCTATTCATAATTGCGGCTAAATTACATCATAAATTACACTGCAAACAAAGTTTGGTCCTTAGAGACTAGTCAAATATTCGAAAACGAGAATCAAATTGTTACTGGTAACGAAAAGCTCATCAGGACTTATGGAGAACGTCGCCCGCGCAAACACCTCAGCGAATGAGAGAACGATCGTTCTCCGCGAAGCTATGCTCGATTGAATCTTTCCAAACGTTAATAATAAAATTGGCACATTGTCAAATAAATCACAAATAAAACAAAATAAAATAAAATATAACAGACCTTAGGTCCGCGAACTTAGTTTGCCCTAATATTACAATAATTACTTTAATATACTTTGATGTATTGCTTGCCGTGGGAGGAGATGTCGCGGGCAGTGTCAGGTAGCGTCTCGAAGAGCACTACCAGGTAACCTTCCGGCGTGAGCGCCACGTCGCTCGGCCGGTCCTTGTCGTCCAGCCCCGGACTCTTCAGGTCCACGGCCCACAGTATACGAAGTTCTGATGTAAACACTAACACACGGTGGTTCTTGGAATCGGCCACTATAATCCGACCATCGTCATCAGTCACTATTCCCGAAGGACGATTGAGCTCGCCGATTCCAGAACCTTCGCGACCGACACAGTGCAACACTTTAGACAACGTTGGATCCACCATTAACAGACGATGGTTCTCGAAGTCCGACACTATAATATTACCTGATGTCGTAAAACACACCCCTCTGGGAGTCGTGGGTCCTTTAAGCATTTTGGCCGGATTAGCACCTTCAAATACAAACTTAGTGATGTATGTTCCGTCACTAGTGAAGAGTTGAATACGATGATTACGGGTATCGGTAACTATGATATTCCCCAATGTGTTGACGGCTACATCCCACGGATATTGAAACTGACCGCACTCTTTGCCGAAAGAACCAAACTTGAGTATAAAATTACCAGAGGTTGTGAAAATTTGAACTCTGTGATTATCTTTATCTATGACTATAATTCTACCGTAAGTATCCGTGGTTATGCCGGCTGGAAGGTCAAATTCTCCAGGACCTGTGCCTTTCGAACCGAACATTGTTTTGAACTCGCCTCTAAAGTTAAATATTTGAATACGATTGTTTCTTCTATCAGCAACAATTATATTACCTTCTCTATCTACACATAGGCCCCAGGGTCTAGATACCTGACCTTCATCTTGTCCTTCGCGAGCAAAAGAAAACATTGGGACACCAGGAACGGGGCTTCGTGTCGGCCTTACTGTCACCGACATCCAATACCCCGGTATTGCTTGACCTATACCCCTTGAAGCAATGGCGTCCATTGTTATACTGGATGTTATACCGTGATCGTAGTAATTAGTGGACCTTGAATGTGAACTAGAGTAATCTGGAAGAGAGCGCAAGCTACTAGCACTAGAAATATTGTAACTTAGATGAGGGAAAGTCTGCGCAGAATGTAACGACTGTAAAGATAACAGGGATTGGCGCGATTGAAGCGAACTTGAACTGAAAGACTGTAACGCATTCGGTGGACCTGAGTGAACATCGCACTGCCGCTTCAACTGATCAACTAAATCATAATTAGGAGGAACAAACAAGATTCTTTCCTCTGTTACGTACATGTTTTTAAACATGCAAGAGTAATAATCTACTTGCGACCTACCCTTTTCTTTTGCCATAAACAAATCAAGTCCCTCAGCATCCATACTACGCACTAAAGTTTCATTTGTATGAGCTAATCCGGATAATATGCCCCTAAGAGTATTCATATGGTCCGTTAGTTCATTCATTTTTGCTTGACGCAACTTCTCCACTTTGTCCAATAAATATTTTTCGCGATCTTCTATGGCTTGGGCATAACACCGCATCGCCTTCCTAATCTTCATATTAGCCTCCGCCGTTTCTTTCTCGTAAGCTTTTGACAAAGCTACGGCACGATCTATAGCAGTTTTTATTGCTTTAGTGCCGGTTTTTGTATCGTCTATCGCTTTAAATAGGCCGATGCGACACATGTCAAGGGCACCCTTGATAGGCGAATAGTTATGATCTTTGTGCATCCATAAAGTACACTCCTGACAAATGAAAACAACACACCCTTCACAAAAAAATCTGAGAGGATCGCCATGCATTTCACAATACATTATCTCCTTCTCATTGGTGACTGAGTTAGGTCTTGCACCTATAGGTGATATCTGGTGTATGGGGAGTAGCGTGTGCTCTCTCAATTGGCAGTCTGATGTTACTTTGTGACAGCACTCGTGACAAAACAGATCGTTGCACTCAAGGCAGCGCGTTGTAGGTGTGCGCTCCTCGCAACGGAAACAGGTGATAGATACGGACGATGACGTCCCAGGTGAACCACTCGAGTTGTCTTCTTTGGATTGAAGCTGATTATTGTTATTAGATGTTAAGCTGTACTCACGACCAATGGGTCCGATAGGATTCTGCAATGAACTGCACGATGGGAGTTGCCAGATGTCGTACGGCACAGTCGACGACGACGAGGATGCAGAGGCTCCACTGACTGACTGGATGCTGGATGGCTTGTGCATGTTTTCGAGGAGGTTGCATATCATGTGTGTCATGGTATACGGGTCCTCGTTTGGGTCGTTGGCGCCGTGGCTAGAGCCACCGGCGGCAGACGACGATGTCGGTGGCATGTTGGATGCCAACGTCTGCGTCAGATTTGCGTACGACGTCATTCTTCGACGTAAACGTTACGTCATTAGAGCTGTAACAAATAAAGTCGGTGTTATTTTTGTGAACACTGGGAGGTATTAATAAATTGGTAATCGATTCAGTCTGGGAGGTAAAGTGCCGTCGATGTTTAAATTAATACCACATGTCAAAAGATTAGAAAAAATGTCGCCGGCACAAATATCGATTTTGTTATTGTTGTTATTCCACTCAAATTATCTGGCATTTTCTCAAATTATATTTTAGATAAGAATACCATTATTTATTACTTATGCATATACCTATGACAGGATTTGAATATGGTTTACAACAAATTGTTTGGTTTATTTATCTTCATATAACTTCCTACTAACATTAACTAAAACAAACAACAAAATGATATACAAAACACTCACTTGTAAACACTACTCGCTGTCACCACTACACAACAACTGATAGTTACATAAAAGTAAATAAATGAAATAATAACAAAATGGACGCTGGAGCGTGCACCACCGATACTTCTTCCGATCGACTGATGGTTGCACTGAATCTTTCCACATGCTGCAGTTTGCGAAAAAAATCCATCCCAAAATCTTTTGTCAGTCCCTACCACTACCCCTTGTGATGTTGTAGGTAGTGAGTAAAAGAGACAACAGTACTAAATAGACGAGGGTGCGACAGAGACCTTGTCGCATTCCAAAATTTTCCATAATTTAGATAAGGATGTTTGCTATGATTAGGGTTGGCAAAGAGCATAGACGATTGAAATATAATTTGCAAGTGTTTGGGATTTAGATTGTCACTCGCTCTTTTGTTAAATCTCCTGAATTTAGATTGTTTATGCATTTCTTCTGGTAGTACAGGTATGTTAGTGCCTTTACGTAGATATTCTTACTGATATTAGTTAAGTTTATCTCACATTAAATGGAATTAAAACAAGATTGGTAGCAATATTGACCAACCCTAAATAGATGTATCATTCATTATCGAATAGCACAACCCAACAATTTAGTGACGGATGTCGGAAAAGGACAGCATATCATAGATATCATAGAAAAGAGTAGGACAGAAACTATTTCCTATTATCGAGATTTTGTATTTCGGGAGGCGCAGCGGTGGTAACACATGCGTTTGTGACCTTGGTAAACGAATGCGCGTGAGGCAGGTCCGGGCGAGACCCTAGTCGGCCATCTTGGCGCGCCCCCGCGGTCCCAAGCGCGTAGGGTGCCGAAAATCGATGCTTTCCCTAGCTGCCCTTACGTCTCACGAAGGGCGAAACCGCGGATAAAAACCTTTAATATAATATAACGATAGAACTTTTAGAAGGTTCCATTTAGAACAAAGCGATATAATCAGATTAGCTAGAAAGTGTATATTTTTCGCGCTCACAAATACCCAAAGTTAGCTCAAGCTGGCTGCGTCCGTACTCGACAAACAACTTTGTAAAATTAGATGGCTTATCTTGTATCTAGAATATTAATGCATGCTCGCGTCTTTTTACCAGAGAGACAGTTTTAGAAATATTTCATTTCACTCATAATATAAGCGTTCGTTTGTAAGATTGAATTTCGGAAATGTGTTTTCTTATTTTATATTTTGAGGGCATAAGCCGTGATAAACGTACTTTTTTCTTTAGAACTTAAATGAGCATAGTTATCATACACTGTTATTTATTATTATTATTACACTTGCAAATCATTTTTAATTATCTTATAGGTATTATGATGTGATGACTAATAATGAGAGATATATCATTTTGATATAATCGTGAGATATATGTACCTACAAACACATACATATGAATAAATCTGTTTCTTTGTTATAAAATGCGTTAGCATCAACTACTAGCTCAATAAATATCTTTCATTTAAATTGAGTTTATGGCAAAGTAAAATTAAAACTAGACCGGAATTAAAATGTTACTGAACTCATAGGTCAATAAGAACTACAAAGCCACATTTAAATGCATATTGCGTTTCGCAGAAGCCGAAATTTAGTTATTCACCCAGAAAGGGATCTGGATTACATCCTTTGGGGTGAAAAGGTATAAGATATTTTCACGAACAATATTCCAAGACCAGAGGATAAAGGCGTAATAAAGCTAAAAGCAGCTCATAAACGACATACTCGGTTGGAATACATTACATGAACGGAAATAAACATAGTAATTAGGACCAGGGGTAATGATAATTAAAGAATGCTATTGTTTGATTTTGGCTTGTTTTGTACGACAAATTGTTTTGTTGTGACGACTGATTTTATCTCTATACGTCAAGATAGTTAATCGACGCTTCGGTCAAGTTTCGTTCGCCTTATTGTTTAGACTAAGGCTTGAATTTCACCTTCGAGATCTCGGTCACTTTAACGCTTATTCATACAATCCAAAACAATTCCACATTTAAATATACTAATCCCAATTTTAAATAAGTAAGTTTCGTGTAACAATGTCTAATCTTTAGGACAAGGCAGCTTAGAAATCGGCAAAATGCATTATTTCCTACACCATAGAATTTTTTAAACACAATGAAACACGGGTTAAACAATGAACGTTTACCTGCATTTCTAAACTGTTAAATAATCAATAATTCCAGTAATTTTAAAAGAAATGTATTGAAAACGCAAACAAGTATGAAGGTTTCTTTATACCCGTACTTAGGCTGTGCAGGTAACGCTCTTTGTACATTATGAAGAAGAAAAAAAGTAAAGCTGATGTATTTTTTGTGCTGGTTTGTGTAGAAACAATAGGTTTGCGCAGGTCGCATGTATCGACGGTGCCCCGCACCCACCGCCCTACCTAGACAAACCAGCGCTCGTCAACATTTTAACTACAATTTTCTTTACTACACCTTCAGTGTTTATATAAATATATTTTAATAAATTAGTTTTAGTTTCCTTCTTCTTTTTACTTGAAAAAAGGCTTTATTATTTTTAATGTTATTATTATTATACCTTCAGTAGATATGATAAAGTGCAAGAACCAGTTTTCGATTTGCATTTTTCCCAATTGTAAACATTGAGGTATTATACTCATATTATCTTTTTAATTAAATGTTAGAAAGAAAGAACCAGTTTACGATATGGAGACTTCCAATTGTAAAAAGGATGGAAGCTAATGTTCGTGGCCTTTTAACCGCCTCATATAAAATAATAGTACTTTGAATATAAACTAACATTATAAAGAGACAGAGTTCATTATTTGAACTCGCTAATCGCAGGAACCAGGTACTAATCCGATTGGAAAAATATTTTTATTGCATTACATAGCCCCTTTATTGAGGAAGACTATAAAGTATAAAGTAAACGCGGGTGAAACCGCGGGCACTCCTAGTTAGTATATATGTAGACGTTATAGTAACATCCAGTGTTTCTAGCATCTATAGGCTACGGTAATCAATCACCCTCATGCGGCCTTTCTAAGCCGTTTTTACAACTTAGCGCCATAAAATATTACTACACACAGGTTGAAATCTTTTTACGTTTTGCTTATATAAAACAGCACAATATGCTTAGCAGTAAGCTTAGATTTGCTTTGGAATTAACAGCCATCTAGATTACTTAAGTTAAACTTATAGCATAGGCCAATAACTCCTAATTACTCTTTATAGAGCTCATTCTTATTAAACGCACAACTATCCATGGACGTTTTATTAATTTAGTGACATTTAAGTTTTGTAAAATAAAAATAGAATAATAAGTAAATTGTTGAGTACCACTGTACCAAGTTGGAGAAATCTACCTGAATGGCGGACCAGTTGTGCGTCGCTACATAGACAGCGAAATACACAATAAGTAAGTTTCATTGAACATTAAACAAATGAGACAAAACTTTTAAAGCCGTCCTTTGTTTAAGCAGCTATTGTAACTACAATTTGGTCATTTTGCCAAGTTATTTAAAGATAACATTTAAGGAATAATAGAAATTTACAAGAAAAATAAAGACTGACTGACGTTACAAAAGCATTTTTAGCACAAAAGAAATGTGTCAGGGCCATCGCTGGGATACCACCTTGGGAGTCATGTAGGCCTCTATTTAAGGAATATAGAATCCTTACCCTAGCATGTATGTATATCCTAGAGGCTGCTAAATTTGTCAAACGCAACCCTAATTTATTTAAAACTGATTGGAGGATTATTTCCTAGAAATTACACGAAACCCAAATACTTAGAATAGTTTTGACAAATGTACCGAAGACATCAATGTATCTAAAAAGCTGTAATGTTATGTGTGGACGTGTATATAACGCTATTCCTGATACTATCAAAGAATTACCATTTATTAGATTTAGCAGGAAACTTATATTAATTAGGTGAAATTGTTAATTGTGAGATTTATTTTGCTGTAATGTTATATAATTGATATTTTGTTGTAATGATTTTGAGAAATGTGAAAATGGTTTAATAAAATTGTAGTATCCATACTAATATTATAAATGTGAAAGTAACTCTGTCTGTCTGTCTGTTACGCTTTCACGCTCAAACTACTGAACCGATTTAGATGAAATTTGGTATGGAGATAGTTTGAGTCCCGGGGAAGGACATAGGATAGTTTTTATCGCGATAACCGACATCCACGCGGGCGGAGCCGCGGGCGAAAGCTAGTAGTTAATATTTGCATGTTTTAAAATGACAAAATGTATATGGCACTCTAATACTTACAATATCTTTAATGTAGCTGCATTTTTAGCAAATAAAAAATTTATTATTATTTATTAGAAAACAAGCCAAGTTAACCGACTGCTCAAAAGTAATAACAAAATTTTTTCTACTCTCGCTACGAATTTGTTATTTTATTTTTTTCTAATTTTTGATGTACCTACCCAGTGTCACTCTCACAACTGAGACGAATCTAACGATACCTCTAGAGCCATTTAGGCTTTAGAGCGTGCCATAAAATATACGTACATACATACACTCAAAAAACATATCCCTCCTTGCGCAGTCGGATAAAAAAAGTAAAATAAACAATACCATTTGTTATCTGATAAGGGTACAGTAGAATATTTCTATATAATAAACTAGCTGTCCCGCGCAACTTCGTATGCGTAAATTTTCCCCGTTTTTGCAACATTTCACGTCGCTACTCTGCTCCTATTAGTCGTAGCGCGATGTTATATAGCCTATAGCCTTCCTCGATAAATGGGCTATCCAACAAAAAAAATAATTTTTCAAATCGGACCAGTAGTTCCTGAGATTAGCGCGTTTAAACAAACAAACAAACAAAGCAAACAAACAAACTCTTCCGCTTTATAATATTAAGTATAGATTATAATAATATCTTGGCACAACTCACACAACACCATCTGATCCCAAACTAAGCAGAGCTTGTACTGTGGATACCAGACAACTGATAAACATACTTATACATACATTTTTATAGATAAATAACACCCAGACACAGGATAAACCATCGTGCTCATCATACCAAGTTTTATTCTGGGTGGGGATCGAATCCACGACCTCTGGCTTAGCAATCAGAGTCACTAACCATTAGACCAACAGGCTAGACACAATATAGCCAAACAATGCATAATAGTGACTTATACTGTTGTGGAATCCGAATATCTTGTACCAAGATATTATTATCTAACTTCTTTATCGTACCTACCTACCGGGATTTTAATAAGAAACATTGGATACTAGTACCTTAATAAAAATATACGGCAACAGCAATATAATATTATGACGAGTTTTCGCATACCGGAAGCTTCGACAGGAAATAAACTACTTTTGTCAAGAAACACAGACCTCTAGGGTGCCGTTGAGTCATCTTGAAACTAATGTTTTTATCTCAACTGACATCCGATGCAACACTGGCAACATATTCAAATCTAGCGGGGTTACCAAATTTCGAGAAAAAATCTAGGAAACATGCTACTGTAAAGGGGCATCTAAACGAGCCATTTTTTACGGCAATTTGTGGCGGCACTATTGGCAACTAATTGCTCGGCCAATAATGGCAATATGTCTGCAATTGTATGGCGCATGATTCAGTCTCCTAAACGGGCTACACAACCCGGGAAAATAAAATAGAGAGCGACTGACACAACAACAAAATTGTCCGGGCAACATTACGGAAAATCGATCGCTCAGCGAACGTCCGGCAACCATCAAATCAATATTGGAGAGTACTGCCATGTTGCCGGCCACAGCATTGCCGTAAAAAATTACCCGTTTAGACGCCCCTTAATTAATAATATCTCAACTCACTCAAAGCTATCTGGTCCCAAACTAAGCAGAGCTTGTACTATGGAAACCAGACAACCGATAAACATACTTATACATAGATATCTATACTAATATTATAAAGCTTGTCCGAATTGAAAAAATCTTTCACTGTTGGATAGCCCATTTATCGAGGAAGGCTATAAGCAATATAACATCACGCTACGACCAATAGGAGCGGAGCAGCAAGACATGTTGCAAAAACGGGGAAAATTTATGCAGACGAAGTTGCGCGGGACAGCTAGTTATAGATAAATAACACCCAGACACAGAATAAACCATCGTGCTCATCACACAAAGTTTTATCCTGGGTGGGAATCGAACCCACGACCTCTTGCGTAGCAGTCGGATACACTCCCACCTCGCCACAGAGGTAGTTATATACTGTGTGAGTTGTCCCAAGATATTACTGAAAGTTCTCAAGTAGCCTTAACCATAGCCTGCAAATCGAAGTAAATTTCCGGGACAAAAAAATGTTCTTAATATGTATTACAATTTCTAAAATAAATAAATAAAAGTAATAGCCATGTTGTTTTGAATGTTACGTTGTAAAAAGTAACTAGGTTTAAGTAAAAAAAATACAATGAAACATCCTAAACTTCTTGAAGCAATATACCTCTATGACGTAAATTAAAAAAAAAACAACGATGACTAAGTACCTATACCGCGAACAACAACTGATTAGTTCGATAATATCCGCTATTGGGTTGAAATACCTTTGGATATACCGAAAAGAATGTATACCAAATCTAAAGTAACGATACAATTATAACCGATTTTTGGAAGCTACACATTGATTAAGCCTAAAACTCGGGTCAAACCGGGTCTACAATATTCGTATTCGTCAATAAAAAGAATTTTGTGCTGGGGGGGGGCAACATTTGACTCAACCGGTCAACTTTAAGTTGCATTCAAGTCAACTAGCAGGACTGGGGGAGGGTTGCATGTGATGATGTGATTCAACATCGGTACACCATATCCATCATTACTGAGGGGGACAATTGCCTGCCTAAACACTCCGATCTTGTGTCAAAATTCTATGTAATTTTAACATACAGTTTACGGTAGATAAGTCATTGATACTGGCCGTTAAAGGTTTTCTGGGGTCAGATCTAAAATATATTTTTTTCTGGTATCACCAAGTTTAAAGAAACAAACACTTTATTACAATTATTAGTATAGATATGAACGAACCCAATGAACGTTTAGTGACGTAAGAGACATCGCTACTAGGAAATACCAAACACGTTCCAATATTCTGCCGAAATGTCCGATAATCAAAAACATCACCAGGGCAACTCAAAGGGGCTTAAATATAACGATAACAAAATTAAACAAATACACAAAAACGTGATCAAATTTCTATTGCCAATACTTGAACAATTTTAGTAATTTTCGTACGGATGTTTTCCTTTACTTACGCAAGCAATGTTTGCTGAAACTGGTGGCGTCTTAACATGGAAGTTCGTTAACAAAATTGGATGAAGTTTGGCAAGTCTTAGATCTGGTTTAATTATAATTAATCTTTGAACACGGAAACCTATAAAGAAGACTTCTTGAGGGGAACCGAAGGGGACAAACAATTTCATCTCAGGAATAGAGCCGCAGGGAAAAGCTTTTCTCCGAACACGTTTAGGGCTCTGAGAGAAGGATTTACTACGCAAGACTGCACACGCATCGCAGTAATTGTATTGGTAATCATAGGTCTACCTAGACATTCGAAGTTTTGAACTCCCATGGCCTTGAAAAATAACCATGGTGCATGGTCATGTTGTATTTAATTTTGAAAGATATTTATATTATTACAGGACTAGTAAAGCTCGTGCACCGAAAGGACGCGTTTAAATAATGTAGTTTTTTTGTTTTGTAGTATAATCACTCATACATACATACATATCAACCCATATGATGGCCCACTGCTGGGCACGGGTCTCCCCAGTAGGACCTACTGGTAGGTAGATCCTGGGGGTAATTGCCATAATCGCCACGCTTGGCGAGCGGGTTGGCGATCGCAGTAAGGCTTTAAGTACGCAGAGGACGCTGCTGCCCGTCCTCCGGGGTGAAATCCCTTAGTCGCCTTGACGACACCCACGGGAAGAGATGGGGTGGTACTATTCTTAAGCCGGCACCACACGGCGGTATAATCACTCATAACTATAGTATTTAATATTAAGTGCAGTTGCACTTAATATCTATTTTATTTGTTCTTAGGAACGTGTTAGATATGGGGCTATATGGCTATGTAAATAACCATATATATAATCAATCCATGTGTTGGATATTGATATTTGATATCTACTATGTAGAGCTACATAGTAGATATCAATATCCAACACATGGATTGATTATATACATATGGCTATTCACATAGCCATATAGCCCAATACCAAATAATATCAAACATATGGATTGATTATATATATGGCTACTTACATAGCCATATAGCCCCATATCTAACAAACGCGTGAAGGTATCAAGTTTGATACCTTCACGCGTTCCTAAGAACAAATAGAATATGTAGAGTAACGAGAAAACCCATAATCCCATAGACTATATTCCATTTATAAATTTACACGTTATCATAATATAAAAACGGCTTAAAGGTCAAGCAACTAAGGTTTCTAAGTGTTAGGTAAGGTTTCGGTAACCGGCGAACATTTCGGTGAACCCGCACACGCTTTCAGCTTAATTGGAAGGGTCAACAGTTACATTAGTAACGCATCACCCGTGACCGGTATTCTTAATACGAAATTGTGCTTCGTGCGATATTAGAGCTGTCCGTATGCGTCACCTTTGTTAGTCGATTTATTAACTTTTTTAATGATTTATTATGCAATGTGTTTTATTTTTTTATAACATTAGGGGAGTAAGCGAGTAGTCATCCCTCCGGCAGCCTATGAATGCTAGTCACACCATCGCCCGTGCGTTGAGCACTCTATTTTTTAAGTAATTGGAATGGGTCTTGAAACTCACGCGTATACGGTGTTTAGTGACAAAATGCCGACAGTACGGACGGAAAGCTTCATACGACACGGTCTATGGCAACACACAGATAGACACCGTTGACAGTCACGGAATCTCGGAACATTTCGTTCCGAAGGTGTTTTAAGGTTCAGTGTAGTTTTCACATGTTCCGGTTGCCGGGTATTCTGCGGGAATGTATAGCGACCGGAACGGACGGACACCGGGACGTATGAAAGCTCACTCACATTGCCGCCGGGTACCCGGCAACCGAAATGTGTAAAAAAACTAAAGCTCTCTTTCCGTACTGTTGGTGTTGAGCTTTGTCGAAATTAAATTAGCAGGTAAACGATGTAAAGTTGTATCACTACGGTGGGCTACACAAATTTTACACAAAGGAGCAGTGAAACTACCTGTGTCGGCCCAGCAGCCTTGTAGTGACATACATACATACATACATATCAACCCATATGATGGCCCACTGCTGGGCACGGGTCTCCCCAGTAGAACCTACTGGTATGTAGATCCTGGGGGTAATTGCCATAATCGCCACGCTTGGCGAGCGGGTTGGCGATCGCAGTAAGGCTTTAAGTACGCAGAGGACGCTGCTGCCCGTCCTCCGGAGTGAAATGTCAACCAGTGTAGTGACAACCAGGGGCAAATTCAGGTAATCGAAGCTGTTTGTAGCAGTGCAGTTTCACGCCGTTCATATTCTCGCAACTTAGATATTGATCTCAAATAATCACTGTATAAGCTTACGGCCGGTCTAAATAAAATATCTACTGTTAACTATCTGTAAAATAGCTGACTCTAGAAGCGAAACTGATATTTATGCCTACGATAGATATAAAACCTTTCGGGTTTTTGACGTCATAGAGAACGTCTTAAAATCGATGACGGCTGCACTCACGAAAAAGTGTGACGTCACTGCTCCCGTTCCGATAGGCTGTAGTATTGTGCATGTGCCCGGGTCCACTATAATTGTCAAATCTGTCATCAATGTTTTCTTACGACGTTATCCCTTAAAATTATCGTCCGTAAACCAACTTTACAGAAAACCGTTTTTTCATCTATCGACATTTATCGAACCCACAAATGTCATTTAATAGACAGAAGATATTGAGACCGGCCGAATGAATTAACCCTCAGGGACATATGACATAACACTATGCCTACGTATAGGTAGATCCAGGGAGGGGAGGTACGGGGCCACATGCCCTGCCCTGCCATGCCCCCAGAGGTAGTTTCGTGTACCGATTTTTTTGAATTGGATTGAATTTTGTCGTACAACTCACATTTGCCCGATGTCGGGTGAAAGCATGTTAGATCCGGCACTGCCATTTGTATCTCGTGCCATCCCCGCGCCACCCCCCAGAATGAAATCCTGGATGCGCCCATGCCTAGGAGATCCCTTAATCAGGCTCATGTGAAAAGGGCCTGTATGTAAAGAATCCCTAAACACATTTCCTGCTGTAGAAGTATGCGAAGCGCTTTTTGAGGACAGTAAACCATTTGTAGAGAATTTGCTGTAGGAACAACATAAGTTCGGTCATCAATGTCAATATAGTCAGTGACTCTGGCGATCTTTATTCGCCAAAGAACGATATTAAAATAAAGATAGAGATACGAAGATTAACCTTTATTTCAAACTAACTATTGCCCGCGACTTTGTTCGCGTAATAAAATTGAAAACGACATTTTTCCCACGGGAACATTTTTCCGGGATAAACCTATGTGCTATTAAGTCCTCTCCTATATTTTTAAATGTGGACGCTTGTTAATAACAATACTGTAACTAATATGATATAAAACATGCTATTAGTCTGTAAGCCATCTTCAAAATTAAATAAATAAATGATGATGATTAAATAAATCAATGATAAATATTCCAGACTATAGTGTCTTCCAAATTGCGTCCGGATCCGTTTACCCGTTTTGACGTGATTGAGTAACAAACATTCATCCATCCATCCATTCAAACTTTTGCATTTATAATATTACTATAGATGTAAACAAATTGATAAATTGACCGTTGTCGCTGTTGACTTATTTTCCTCCAAAACGAACGAAGTAATTTCTACGAAACAAAAGCCCAAATGTTGCGTAGAAATCGTAGTTGTTGTATATCTATGGTTATATATAAATAATTGCGGAGCGCTTTCGAGGGGCGAACAGTGCTTGGCGCATGCGATCTTGGACCCCACGGGTTTACGCCACGATTACCTTGTTGGAGATTACGACAAATATATTCCCCACAGTAACAGAAATCAATAGTTTTCTTTAATCAGCATTTCAAAGATTCTATGCTTCCAATCCTTTACTATCAAGATTACGACGCAGTTACTTTAATCGATTTTTAGGTTAAAGTTTATTCTGTAATTTATTTAAAACTAGAGGCCCCAACTACGTACGGACATTTTGCCACTATATAGATATAATATGGATGAATACACTAGCTGAACCGCGCAACTTCGTCTGCGTAAATTTTCCCCGTTTTTGGAACATTTTTCATTGCAGCTCCTCTCCTATTAGTAGGAGCCTAATGTTATATAGTTTTTTTTTTCAATTCGGGGCAGTAGTTCCCGAGATTATTATATTAACAAACTCTTCAGCTTGACAATATTATTATAGATATGAATCTTCCGGGGAAAAATAAAAATTAAGCCGGAAAAATCAATAATCAATGCGTGGTTTAGAATTTAGGAGAAGTTAGCGGAGAAACAGACGACAGCAGCGACTGCACTTTATACCTACTATTTAGAGAACAAAAGAAATACATAACTAAGTAACGTTTTCACATCAAATATTCGAATGCCTGCATCAGTTCGGGAGCTACGAAGCCGTCGACAGACCGACTCTAACTTATTACCTTTGTTTTGAGTCGGTGGTTTCAAATTATGTTATGTTTTTAGAAACGGTAACCAATGACGGGTAAAATATTCTTTCAGGTAATTTTCCCCCAAATAATCTCAATACACAAACACTTTTTTTTTTACATATCTGGGCGTATTATGACATGTGTAGGTATTCCAGTATGTTCCACGAGCACGCGTCTATGGCACGAAACAATGTGAGTATAGATTAGAAGCTTCGTGGAAAAGCGGTCGATCAATGCACATGAAGCTTCGGACCACTTTGTGCGGAGGTGTTCCGAGATCTCGTGTCTGTGAACGATGTTTGTGCGTTGCTAGAGCGAGTGCAACCTATAAATGCTAGTGATCGCTCGTGTGTTGAGCACTCTATTTAGGTGTGGATACAGGGGGGAGGGGGCGTAACATGGGTAATCGCCAACTGTCCTGCCTGTGCCGAATGATGCCGGCCCGGTTATGTGTGTAGCAACTCTCACGCGTATCCCTGTGTTCAGTGACAAAATGCGGACAGTATGCATGTAAAGCTTTCGAAGTTCAAAGAGCGAACGCACACATAAACATCGGACACGGAATCTCGGAACACTTTGTTCCGAGGTGTTCCGAAATTACATGAACGATGTCTATGTGTGGGTTGCTCGAGCCAAGTACGTATGAAAGTTACACGGTACTTTGTGTTTACAATGTTAAAAGAATACGAAATACGCAAAGATGTAACATATATTGTTTACGAGCGAACAATAACGAGCGAAAACGCGAATCATTTACACTAATTTGTAACAGGGTCCATAAACACATTTGTTTTTTTTATTTAGCTGAACCTGCTAGAACTCGTCTTAATGGCTAAGGCATCAGACTCGCAATCGTAATGTCGCAGATGCGAATCCTACCCATTAAACTACCGAAGTGAATCCACTCCTAACACAAGCCATTGAGCTTAGCTGGAGGGGTAAACAGGATTGCTAGTAATGTAGGACACATAATTCCACATTGCTTATGTGCTGGTCTATATTTTAAATCCTGCTTAAATAAAATGTATTCATACAAAATATCATCAATTACTATGGCAATTAGCTAAGAAATACTTTTACACCTTTCTACACAAATAAAGCCACTCTGTCTGTCACTAACACTTACAAAAAGCTGTACCTATTTAAATAAAATTTAGTATGAAGATAGATTGAGTACCAGGACATATATAAGTTTATATCTGGTCTCAAGCTTATCTATAATCAGTTCATAACAGCATTTTATTTGGCAAGTTTTATTTTCAAAATAGAAGAAAATAAGTAATTAGAAGGGAAAATTCATAAATCATTATAAACTTTGGTATTAGATAAACAATGTTGATGATCACATTTTTTTTTTGTGCCTTTAGTAACAATCAAAACATTCTATGACTATTTTCCTGACCTTGCATAGAGATAATTACCTCTTTAAAAAAACATAGCGGCATAACAAATACAATAAATAATATATTAATAAATCAACAATTAAAATGTTAAATTTTATTATCTACATAAAAAACTTAAGTTTCCTTAATTATAATTGCAAAGTTTATTTTAATTGTTTTTTTTTCATTTGCTATGTGAGCATGTGGGACACCTTATCTTTATAAACCAACAGTTTCTTTTAATTACATAAAATTTAATCTCTATGCACAAAAAAACCTTTATAGGGTTGGCTCTTAAGGAATAAACAATAATAATAAAGAAAAAGTGTATTAGAAAAGTATTAAAAATTTGTTCATTCTCAATGATACTTGTTACAATTTTAAATAGATTTGAAACATTTCAAACATGGTGCCCACTTAATTTATTTTTTAAATTACCCACTATAGATTTTTTTAAATAACACACCTAAATGTACATTTCCCATAACCAAATGCAATATGTGGTGAAATTTTAATTAGTCTTAATTAATAATTTTATTCACAGAAACATTCAATTTAAATATATAAATTATAGAAACAAAATCAATCTTAAGTAACAATAAAAAAAAAAAAGCTTTAATGTGTTTTAAAGTGAAATTTCATTCATCAAAAATGGTGCATTGACATGCACAAGAGGTCATTGACCTCTCACCTCAAAGTGTTATTATTGTAGGTAATAAATAATTTAAAGAATAATAATGTTTTGCAATGTAGGATTACTTACAATAATTTGTATAAAAAAAATGATGTCCTCTATGGTATATTTTAATTGTACAAACTGCAAAGCTGGTGAACATTGTGGGTGACACATATTTAAAAATAGAATGTTCTTAATTTGTGATTTAGTCATTGTTAAATTAGTTGATGACTTGCTTTAGTCTAAAAATTAAAAAAAAATCGTTAATATTTGGTTCTTGATTTACATTCCAAACCTTACATTTAGTTTTATTATAGAGACATTTTTTTACTTAATTAATACCTAAACATATTGATTAATACCTTCCTAATTTTATATCTGAGACTTGAGTAGGTACATTAAAATATAAACTGATCAATAGTATTTCTATTGCATTGAAAAAGGATAATGAATAAATCATTTCAATAATTATTGTAGACCTTATTGCAAAATAAATTAAGTGAATATTATTAAACTAGTAATTAATAACTTATCCTGATCCTACTATTACCAAACAATTAAATACTCTTTGATATCCTTGACATTACTCAGTATTCAAAATGAAAGAAAAAATAGATAAGACTACCCACTGTAGCAAAGTTGTTTATCCATTTTTGGGCTAGTTTTACTATTTATTTTTACATAAAAAAAAGTAAATGGTGTAATAAACAACAAAAAGAATAACAAACTATATAAGTTTGTGGATTGTGAACGCCGTATCCAGGATTTTATACAATGGAAAAGTAAGCAGAGATAACATGATTCACTACCTTGCACACAGTTTATACTCACCAAAATATCTTCAGTCCTTGTGGGAGAACTGCTGAATCACAAGTAAACATACGTACTACGCATTTAATGCGTACACATTTATCATTGTCTTTAAACGTATGTTATTTGTTCCGTCAAAAATAATTATTCACGAAAATAATTTCTACAATGCAGGTAGATAGTACAAAGATAGCTTTTACTATGCCAATCAATAATATAGCGTACGGAATTGAATCCGATAATTTTATTGCACTAATTTTGAATACTGCTGAACATCACAATCCCTTATATTTCGCAATAATCGTTTATATTTATTTATTATCATAAAATAACACCGTAAAAACATCAGCGGTGAATGAACGATCAATTGATTTAAAAAAGTTATTTGTCTTGTCTATGGAAAGTTGACAACAATAGAGATGATAATTCATAGACAAATTAGACGAGTTTAATATATTTGTTGAATTAGTAGATTTATTATTTTTTAGATTTCGACCGTCCGTGAAAATAGTTTCTAAAGTACATCTAAGTAAATCTATTGGCATTCCTATATGTCTTGGAACCACAATTATTTAATTATGTAGAAAATAAAGCAACAGAATCAAGTTTTCACAGTTTTGTTTTCGATAGGTACATACTACAAATCTATCCATTCTTACAAGTACATTTTCTTGAACGGCACTACCTAATAGGTTGGGTGTTTGACAGTTTATGTCACATTTCGCGCCAAAAGAAAACATAACCACAATACGATTAGCGTTTGTTTACAGAATTACGATTATTTATGAATATAACAGTGAACATAAACATTTTAACAAGTATTTAAATAAAGCTAGTAAACGTAAGCATGTCGACGCCATCGAAACGTTCAGATTCGCGAGCCTCGTCAGAAGCTCCAACGCCATCGAGAAGAACACGATCTTCCCAACAAGTTGTCGTACCTGAAACACCTCAACGTTCCTCTGGCACTCCCTCCAAAAGTAAATACCAATTTTTATAAACTATAATGTCGCTATCTTCAATAACATTATGGATGTTTTAATAATACTGAACAATTTTTTTCTGTAATTACTGTTGGCTAGAAGAACCGTACCGGCATCGCGGTCAGCCTTCTAATAAGCAATGGAGGTATTTCTACATAATAATAGAGTGGAGAGAAAGTAAATTAATGTACCTACTTACTACTTTGTAAACAGTTAACTTTAACAAGGATTTGGGTGGCACTGATACTATTATAGGATAGCATGACGCTAACCATCAGATGCACTACCTGCTCGTATTTTTTTATCTAGTGGTTTTAACAGGGCTTCAGACACTCTAGGTGACCTGACATTCATTCTACATTCATACTATACTTCTTTCATGTATACATATTTTCATGAAACACAACAAACACTCACAGCTCTCTGATGTTGGTCTGGATAATATAATATTAAGTGCACCATTCTCTAGAGGTACACCTGCCATTGGTCTGGTCTGGTCACATTTCACTAGTATGTGGATTTAATATCCATCAAATGATAACATTTATTTAGTGGAACATGACCAGAATGCAGCCTGAGAGCCAATACTATTGCTTCTCGAGAAAGATTGGAGCAGTCATATCACGGAACGGTAGTTGGTCTGTTTTGTATGGTGTGATACTAAATGCCCTTCGTTTAGCAAAGTTGTGCGAACTCACAACACCATTGCTCTTTACACACCTTCCTAATCCATGGGATGATTTCACAGCCATATGGTCCTGTCACTATTTTTACACCATCAGTTACGGCATTCTTAGCCATCTGATACATATATTCTTTCTCTTTTAGACCCACATATGAAGGAATCCACTGGAGTTCGACACAGATATTCCTGAAAAAAAAAAAATAACCTGCAGTAATCACATAAAACTTAATTTTGTACTCATTATACTGAGCAGATACTCAGTAAACACCTTAATCTCACATTATTACATCTTTTTTCATTGATACATCTTCTCATTATCATTTCCAGATGGCACTCCAGGAACACCAAGAGGTACACCACAAACACCTGGAACACCAAGAAGAACACCTCGCACTCCTGGGGACCTGGCACCAGGCACATCACCTGCTCGTGCCTTGGCCTCCAGTCCATTGGGTAAGTTATCATTATACAGGAATAAGGTGTAGTAGAGAGCATTTCAAATATTTGTTATGATTTGGGGTTGATAACTCCTTCAAAAGAAAATTTGTTTGTCTTAGCATAAGCAGAAAACAAGGCACAATATTATGAAAATTAAGTTGAAGGACACTCATGTAGTTTTTATAATAACTGAAAAAATTAAAAAATAAACAATGGCCTGTCTTACCTAGCGTGCTGTGTGACTGACCACTTGCACATAGGATAGGCCGCCTCCAACTGCCTATGTTCTGGGCCACATGGGTATAACATTTATGTCTACAATGTTTTCTGTTAAAACATTAAAAAGATGAACTGTCACCTTAAAAAAGTACATAACATAATGTTTTGACCGCCACAGACGTCAAATTTAAAACGTACTTACGACGCCTCTGCGGCATGGCACATCGAAAAAAACACTTTTTGAACGTTTTAAAGTACCAAGCACACTGCCACCGGTCTAGAGGTCTGCATTCCATGTTCACTGTAATCACACCGACCGCAATGGTCAAAGTGCATGTTCTATCTGTTCAGAACTCTGGCCACAGAGCTTTAGCCAGACAAGTGTGCAATGCTAGAGCAACATGCTCTGTGCCTTCACACAATTTTATTATAGTAGTATTTATGTATAATAATAATAGCCTTTATTTTAGAATCTTAACCTAAGTACTACAATATATTTACATGCAATTATTTGACTCCGGTATGTGAAGATTATCTTGGTTATCAGCAATGGCCTCCCCTAGAGTTTGCCACAGTATACAAATTCAAATTTTATGTACAGCTATTCATAAACAATAACTAAATAACATATTTTTTTAATATAGGAACAGACATAGACATGAGCTCTCCACTCAACTATGGTACTCCCAGTTCCTTGAGCACCCCTCGCTCCATGATGCGAGGTGCCATGACCCCTGCGCGTCAGCGAGCTGATCTCAGGAGCAACCAACTTGGCCGTAATGTACCAGCCCCTACACCTACCAGAAGGGTGAGTGGACAGTATTTCTGTGAACTGACTAGTAAAAGTAACTTATGAATTAAGGAGACAGTTAACAAAATCTTAGAAATTTGCAAATATGGAAATTAACAAGTTAGGCAAACAGTCCATTTAAAAAAATGATAGATACAACCTAACTCCCTCATGCACTCAATGGTAATTATCACAGACAAAAAATAATCACTATGTTATAGTAATCATGTCAGCTCACATTCATATTCAGTATTTAGATAAATATTTTTTTATATTGTTGAAAAATTATTCCAGTAGCTCAAAATAAAGTCCGAAGGGTCAATTTACAGTAGTAAAGCAGTTGAGTTTTGATTAAAACGACCATTTTTGTATTCTTTTAACTTTGGGACCGATCTCAAATACGCTTGCGTCAAGTATGCGTCTCTAGAGCGCAATAACGACTTCTAGTACGGTGCGCAAGCGTATTTGAGATCGATCCCAAAGTTACAAGAATACGAAAATGGCCGTTTTAATCGAAATTTAACTGCAACTGCACTGTAACTGCTGCTTTAAATATGTGAATTGGCCTCCAGGTCACATTATTCCAGTCTCTAATCCAGCAAATAAATCCAGTTCAGTGCTGCACAGAACCATACTGTCTACATTATTCGAGTCTTTTAAAAGCTGTTAAACTGCTATAATGACAATGAGTTCAAAAAGCAGTTCGAAAATTGTTTTAAAACTGTTCCGATTACAGTAGTTCGACGAAGTAACTAATGTAGTGGAAAAATTAAAGAAAACAAACTTTTATTTAAATACTCTAAAAGATATAAAATATTTTTTAAATTAAAAGCCGCGGTAGCCTAATGGTTATGGCATCGGATTCGCAATCGTGAGTGCCCATTATACTACCCATGTGTCCCCACTCCTAACACAAGCCATTGAGCTTACCTAGAGGGGTTAACGGGTTTGGTCGTAATATAGGACGCACAATTCCATATTACTAGTTATCTTTAGCGTCCAAGTTTTGACCCACACACACTAACATACAAAACTAACACACACGGGGCAAGTTAAATAAACGCTTGTAAAAACAGACTTTGACTAGAAATTGGAATGCGAAAGAAATGTTAAGGGAGGCTCAACAATGATTTATCACAACAACTAAAGTTTTAATTCGTTCTTTAAGAATGAAGAATTGAGAAATAATGTGACTGTGACTGTCTGTGAGTGACTGGATTGACAGTTTGGCAGTAAATACTCACTGTCAAACTGTCAATCCAATCACTGTACTAGATTACTCACTGCACTGGGAACATTCCAGTGCCAGTTTACATTAATTTATTCTAGTAACATTCCAGCGCTGGATTCGATTGCTGCCCTGGCATGCTTGTGTTTTTTTGTGATTAAAAGTGGCTATGTAATAAAGCTTAGTAGAAAAGAATTACCAAGAAAATGAAATAGCAGAACTAGGTAAAAATGAAACCAAGCAATAAGACAGAAACATATTTATGACATGTTACTTTTGATAGATGCATAATAGTATGTTTTAAAGAATAAGACGAAATATGGCATCAACCACTTAACCAGGTAGTACAGGAGTGGCATTAACGCTATGACTTTTATAGTCCATAATATGCCTTGAACTGTTCTTGCCTCTTCTTCTTCGTCTTCAATTATGGTTGGGTTGAATGTTCTTCGGAAATCTTCTGTCGATGGAGTTTCTACTGTCTGAAATCAAAACACATACAAGTTTTTTCTATTTCATACGAAATATCGCCAAACACTTTAAAACTTCAGGTTACATTATTCCTTAGTGTCGGAGGCACTAATGGCTGTATAACACCACACTGAATCAGGGTCTCATAACCCCTAAATAGAGATGAGTAAGGCAGTAAGGCTGCCCCATTGAAGCAGACTGCGGTGCGGACAATGGTGAAATATTAACCAACTAGCTGACCCGCGCAATTTCGTCTGCGTAAATGTTCTCTGTTTTTGCAACATTTTTCATTACTGCTCTGCTCTTATTGGTCGTGATGTTATTAAGCCTTCCTCGATAAGTAGGCTATCCAACAGTAAAATATTTTTTCAATTCGAACCTGGAATTTTTAAATTATCGCGTTCAAACAAACAAACTCTTCAGCTTTTAATATTAGTATAGATTGCGGAGATTATCGCATTCAAAGAAACAAATTCTTCAGCTTTAAAATATTAGTAGGACTGCATAAAATCTCGGCTCCGCTCCAGTATGTAATCCTATTAGTTAATATTTATCTGTTTCTCTGCTATTTTTTTCCATCTTCCCTCCGAACTCCATTCTCTGCTTTTCTTTATTGGACAAGCAGCCTTACAGATAGTTTCCACTGACGTGGAGAGCAGAGAGAAATGAAGCGGACGGTGAATTGGCCAATGACCGTACTCGAAATAATCTTGGGTACGATTTCGAACACTGTCATTGGTCAATTGACGGTCCACTCCGGGTCAATGAAAACGCACTCTTAAGGTCCCTAATTTCTCTAACAAGTGGCCACGCTCACCCTTAATTCAGGGCCCTGATACAGTGTAATGTAATACCCGTTTATGGACTAATTCACTAAGACACTAAAGACTTAACACAATGAACCCAAATACAACACACCACTTGTGATTCATGAAATTGTTCTGAGCCCGAGTGTACTTGTTATGTGTTATTTGTGATGTGTGTAAACTCAACGCGACACACAACTTGTACCCTATTACAGGAGTTGTCTTTTTATATGACTACAATAATACATGTGGTACCGGCTTAAGAATAGTACTAACCCATCTCTTCCCGTGGGTGTCGTCAAGGCGACTAAGGGAATTCACACTGGAGGACGGGCAGCAGCGTCCTCTGCGTTCTAAGCCTTACTGCGATTGCTAACCCGCTTGCCAAGCGTGGAGATTATGGCAAATTCCCTCAGGATCTATAATAAGTAGTTTCTACTGGGGATACCCGTGCCCAGATAATACGTACCTTCGTAAAAGCAATGTCAAAAGAACAACAGCGGCACAAAGGACAAACTATGTTGTCAGGTTTCTTCTTGACTTGCCAGTATTGGCCCAAACATCGTTCACAGAACCTATGACCGCAGTTTAGAGCAGCTGCATTAAATATAGAAGAAAAACATATTCTACAGCTGCTCAAAATAGACGAAACTTTCTCTTTCAAACTGGTTTTTGACTCTTTACATTCTTTCTTTGGTTCCATTGTTGGCCCAACTAGTGAAGGACGACAATTTAAGGTCTCGATGCTGGGACCCGACATCGATTCCGATTGCATTTTAATAATTTTTATTTAATTTTACATCGTTTTTTTACATCAATGGTTTTTGTCAAACTTGACAAGTTGGCTGTTTTTTCTTTGTAACATAAAGGTATCATTTCAACATCAAAAGAGGTTGAGTCTGTAAATCAAGACCTTTGGACCTTTTTTCAGTTGAGTTTGATACCCTGATTTTGATCTTAGCTAGGTCTTATCCACATTTCGCTCACGTCGAGGTCGATCAACTTCCTAAGGGGTAAATAATAATGATGTGAAAGTAATCTGTCTATTACATTCTCACGATTGAAGTGCTAAACGCATTTAGACGATTTTTTTTATGGAGATAATTCGAGTTCCGGGCCTTTCCCGGAACTGGAACTATCACATAAGATAGTTTTTTAGCCCAATAACCGATGTCGAAAGGTAGTATGCACACTAAAGATATAGATATTGTGTACAGGTTGAAGAAGGTGTCACCGAGGTGCCTTCAAGCGAGCCCCAGCTGGTCGTGTGGGGCACAGACGTCGCAATTGCAGAGTGCCGAGATAAGTTTGTCAAGTTCATTCAGAGATTTGTGGAGCCCACCGCCGTCACTAACGAGCCATTGTATGAACAGAAATTGGAAGAGGTAAGTTGATACGACAACAAAAAAACCGATTGCTTAAAATTGATAACTGAAAAATTTTAGCGCCAAAAATACGACATTTTTTTTCTAAATTTGATTACCCAGTGTCACTCTCAAAACTAAGACGAATCTAACGATACCTCTCAAGCTAAAATCCATGAGGCCATTTAGACTCCAAAGCGTGTCAAAGAAACATACATACACTCAAAAAACATAACCCTCCTTCTTGCGCAGTCCGGTAAAAACCTTCGGCATATGAGATAACAAAAGATTATTATAAAATCATACACCCGACAACGACGACATCTCACATATGTCCCTTCTGGCGCACTAGTATATAAAGTAGACATCAAACTTATGAACAATCCAGGTTCGATTAGCTGTCCAATAAAAACCGCATCCAATTTTGTTTAAGCCGTGTACCCACGAACGAACAAACATGGTGAACACGAACATCGATCACCGAACCTGTGGACATAAATTAGCAAAGCGACCACCTTGCGACCACAGTTGGCCTTCCCTCTGTCTTTAAAACGAAATTCATAAATTTTAGTTTACTTAAATTTGATAAGTTTACGGGGACTATTCTAATTTTTTTTTTATAAGCACAAGAACTTGGACCATGGACGATTATCTGGAACGGATTGAATAGATGTTCCTAACTCACAGAGTTAGGAACATCTATTCTATCCGTTTTGATAAAAAAAGAGGTGGTAATATACAGATATTACCACCTCTTTTTTTATCAAAACTTCGTTTCCATTGAATTAGAGTAGGCCTCCTGTTCTACTTGTGTTCGCGCTTAATCCCTCAGTAACCATCGATTTACCGATCAAAGTGGTCGATAGTGAAGTAGCCAATAAACGGAAACAATGTTGCATCAAATTTCTTCATACACCGTCCGCTTCTAACAAGCAAATTGGATCGCCACGAACATTTTTGACAAACACAGTGTTTGATGTTCGTTAGTGGTACGCACGTGCGAACAAAATGTTCAATATGCGTGTTCACCATGTTTTTGTTCGTTCGTGCGTACACGGCTTTAGTTAATATGATTTTAGCATCAGACAAACGGTTTTTGAATCAAACTTATAATTCCCCTATGTGTTGGTGGTAAAAATTACCCAAAGGTATTTCTTTCTTTATTTCTTACGTTATTTTGTATTTACAGATCAACACATTGGAAGAGCCATTCCTGGATGTAGACTGTGAACATGTCAAAATATTTGATCCTAAATTGCATCGCCAACTTGTCTGCTACCCTCAAGAGGTAACTCCCCTTGTTGATATTTTCTCATACTGCTATATCTCCCTTTGTGTAATCTATTTCCTATTACGTAAACACTAAACGGGGTGGGTCATTGGTTTGCGTATTTTTGGTGACATGGCGGAAAAAAAGGGGGCCGTCCAATCTACAATATTTTACACAAATATTGTGTAAAATGTTGTAGATTGGACGTGGGTTCAGTTAAGTGAAATGCTCCACCCCTCGTCGTGCGACAAAAACGAATGTTTACAGCAGAGCATTCCTTACTTTTGTTGACAAGGGGGTGAGGGTAGTTCAAAATGACTGAAATACTGCTCACGTTGTACTTGAATCAGTCTAATGTATCAGTTAAAACTGACATGACAAATGCTTTCAGGTGGTACCAGCGTTCGACGCAGCCGTCAACGAGTTATTCTTCGAGAGGTACCCGGCTGCTGTACTGGAGCATCAGATACAAGTGCGACCCTTCAATGCTCCGCCACGACACATGAGGGATTTGAACCCTGAAGGTTAGCTCATACACTTTGACAGATTATCACAATTTAGAACCTGGTGATAGAAATTGTCAATTGTTCTCGTGACTACTTCTGCCATTCAACAGTGACTGTTAGCATAGTCTATGACGACTTGGCTAATGTTCATTATGGTTGAAATTGTAATGATTAAGTTAATATACAAACGCTAAAGGTGCTAAAATTATGATGGAACCGAGTTAGACCACTCTGACTTCACATGGTACCTGTTCGTGAAATTCCAAGGGGTCTTTTAGAACTGGAGACGCGAAGTAAGGGCAGCCTTTGTCCGCTGTAACAAAGCGCAGTCACCACGCGAGCCCCAGCGGTCGAGACTGGTCACTAGAGTGACCAATAGACCGAGGTTTTGGAAGCAGCATAGGTCTTAAGAACCTGTCAATCTACACTAATATTAGAAAGTTGAAGAAACTACTGGTTCGAATTGAGAAATTATTATAGCTTCGGATAGCCCATTTATCGAGGAGTGCTATATAACATCACATCACATCAAAATGTTGCAAGAACGGGGAAAATTGACGCAAACGAAGTTGCGCGAGTCAGCTAATATCTCATTAATAAATTAATTATTAATATACAAATATTTAATATTATACAGTGGAAAGATTTGATTGTTTGTTTGCATGGAATGGACTCCGAAAATAGTGGACCGATTAAAAAAAATCTTTCACCATTAGAAAGCTACATTATCGGGGAGTAACATAGGCTATATTTTACTGTCAAAAAATTAGACATCCCTACGAAAATTACAATAATGTAACTCAATAAAAAGCTACGATATGACACCGTGCGAAGCCGGGCCAGACAGCTAGTAATTAATAATTTCTTAATTTCAGATATTGACCAGCTGGTCACACTGTCAGGCATGGTGATCCGCACGTCGTCCATCGTGCCGGAGATGCGCGAGGCGTACTTCCGCTGCGCGGTGTGCGGCGCGGCCGCGAGCGCGGAGCTGGAGCGTGGGCGCGTGCCGGAGCCCGCGCACTGCGCGCACTGCAACACCGCGCACTCCTACCAGCTCATACATAACCGCTCGCACTTTAGTGACAAGCAGCTCGTCAAGTTGCAGGAGTCGCCAGGTAACTCACTTTGCATAATCTATTTATTTACTCAGCTTTCTCTTATAAATTTAAATGTTATTTTGTTTCCCTTTCTCCATTGGCAATCGGCTGTCTGGCCATGATCAGATAAGTGCCAGGTCCTTGTGGTTTTAGGTGGCCGCCTTAATAATATCTTAGGATTATATAATAATATGTTGCAGAAGCGAAAGGTTAAATTTTTTCAGAAGTAACCCGATACGAAATATATCTTTCTGGACACGGTTCCTTGTACCTATAATACTAAGTTATTACAATCCAAAGGGAAACCGAAAGTAATAGTGTTCTAAAGACCCTCCGCCACTGATATTTTCGGACAACTCACACAAAGCCATCAGATCCCAAACTAGGCAGAGCTTGTACTATGGAAACCTGACAACTGATAAATATACTTATATTCTTCTAAATACATACATATTATAGATTTATAAACAACACCCAGACAGAATAAACTATCCTGCTCATTACACAAAGTTTTATCACGACCTCCGGCTTAGCAGTCAGGGTCACTAACCACTAGACCAACAGGCTTGTCAATAAAAACTAGTCTTTAAAGTATGTTAATAAAGTTTAAAATTCTTTGACACTGAAAGTCCGCAGTCGACCGCCGTCACTTCTTTATAAATTGGGCCTTATTCCCCAGACTAAAACTCGTTTTGTAACACCCTTCTTCACGTAACCAACCCCGTGTACGCAGACGACATGCCCGCGGGGCGCACGCCCGCCACCGTGAGCGTGCTGGCGCACGGCGCGCTGGTGGAGCGCGTGGCGGCGGGCGAGCGCGTGTGCGTCACGGGCGTGTTCCGCGCCGCGCCCGCCACCGTGCACCCGCGCAAGGCCACGCTCAAGGCGCTGCACAAGACGCACGTCGACGCGCTGCACTACAGGAAGGTGCACAGCGACCGCTTGCTGGAGACCGAGGAAGGGTGAGTCGTTGTATGGCTGTGTGGCTTCTGTGTAGCGTCTACGAGGCCACGCTCGAGGCGCTGCACAAGACGCACGTCGACGCGCTGCACTACAGGAAGGTGCACAGCGACCGCTTGCTGGAGACCGAGGAAGGGTGAGTCGTTGTATGGCTGTGTGGCTTCTGTGTAGCGTCTACGAGGCCACGCTCGAGGCGCTGCACAAGACGCACGTCGACGTGCTGCACTACAGGAAGGTGCACAGCGACCGCTTGCTGGAGACCGAGGAAGGGTGAGTCGTTGTATGGCTGTGTGGCTTCTGTGTAGCGTCTACGAGGCCACGCTCGAGGCGCTGCACAAGACGCACGTCGACGCGCTGCACTACAGGAAGGTGCACAGCGACCGCTTGCTGGAGACCGAGGAAGGGTGAGTCGTTGTATGGCTGTGTGGCTTCTGTGTAGCGTCTACGAGGCCACGCTCGAGGCGCTGCCCAAGACGCACGTCGACGCGCTGCACTACAGGAAGGTGCACAGCGACCGCTTGCTGGAGACCGAGGAAGGGTGAGTCGTTGTATGGCTGTGTGGCTTCTGTGTAGCGTCTACGAGGCCACGCTCGAGGCGCTGCACAAGACGCACGTCGACGCGCTGCACTTCAGAAAGGTGCACAGCGACCGCTTGCTGGAGACCGAGGAAGGGTGAGTCGTTGTATGGCTGTGTGGCTTCTGTGTAGCGTCTACGAGGCCACGCTCGTGGCGCTGCACAAGACGCACGTCGACGCGCTGCACTACAGGAAGGTGCACAGCGACCGCTTGCTGGAGACCGAGGAAGGGTGAGTCGTTGTATGGCTGTGTGGCTTCTGTGTAGCGTCTACGAGGCCACGCTCGAGGCGCTGCACAAGACGCACGTCGACGTGCTGCACTACAGGAAGGTGCACAGCGACCGCTTGCTGGAGACCGAGGAAGGGTGAGTCGTTGTATGGCTGTGTGGCTTCTGTGTAGCGTCTACGAGGCCACGCTCGAGGCGCTGCACAAGACGCACGTCGACGCGCTGCACTACAGGAAGGTGCACAGCGACCGCTTGCTGGAGACCGAGGAAGGGTGAGTCGTTGTATGGCTGTGTGGCTTCTGTGTAGCGTCTACGAGGCCACGCTCGAGGCGCTGCACAAGACGCACGTCGACGCGCTGCACTACAGGAAGGTGCACAGCGACCGCTTGCTGGAGACCGAGGAAGGGTGAGTCGTTGTATGGCTGTGTGGCTTCTGTGTAGCGTCTACGAGGCCACGCTCGAGGCGCTGCACAAGACGCACGTCGACGCGCTGCACTACAGGAAGGTGCACAGCGACCGCTTGCTGGAGACCGAGGAAGGGTGAGTCTGTGTATGACTGTGTGGCTTCTATGTAGTATCTGTTGTATTATAGGAAGATGCACACAATGGCCACTTGCTGGAAACTAAGGAAGGGTAAGTCATTTAGAAACAGTCGGTCGCGGCTTTTTGGACAAAACAACATTAATATATTAATATAAAAATATTTTTAAAAATAGTTCCACTACTGAATGCATTTCGATAAGTCAAAATAAAACATATCTTTACTCTGGTATTATGTTTTTCTGCAGGAAAACTAATGCATAAAGTGTGATTAGAACGTTTCTTAAAAAAATATACTAACAATGCACAACAATAATATTGACCAACCTGTACATATATCACAACATTTTTGATAATTTATTTTTTCTTTTATAGCAAAGAGCACCACTTCCCTCCAGAGCGCATAGAGCTATTCAAAGCCCTGGCGGCTCAGTCCGACAGCTACGAACGTTTAGCGCGGGCCATAGCGCCCTCCATCTACGAAAACTTAGACATAAAGAAAGGTTGTCTACTACAGCTGTTGGGAGGTACTAAGAAGAACTTCAATGCCGCTGGAAGGACGCATTTCAGGTAAAAAGACTCTACTTTAAAAAGTTAAATTTAAATTATAGAAGATAGAATAATTTACAAGAAGCAATAAAAAGTATTTAGGAAGTAATAAAATGTTTCTTGTTCAAAAATTATCAAACGTAAGGGCACTTTTACATTAGTACAAAACATAGTCTATAACTAACTGATTGAATCAAGCGTCACATGGCGGAAATCCATCTTAACTAGATTATAAGGGAGGGATCCCACCACCCACCTTCGATCTGTGAATCACCACGATTGAAGTAGTAAGGAAATGCCCTTTAATACAACAATCGAAATAGATTGACAGACCGCACTCAAAAAGAGAGACCTGCAACAAAGAAAATTAGTGACAGGAATTGCAATATTCCGCTTCCACCAAGTGAAACTTTACTTTTTTCACTTCACTACAATCGTAGTGATTCACAGATCGAGGGTGGGTAGTGGGATCCCTCCCTTGTAATCTAGTTATAGTCTATAACTGTTAACACACCAACATACTATTTTAAACTTAAATTGTGTATCTGTGACATCGTAGCTCCCAAATAAATAACCAATCTTTATGCATTTTTACAACACACTCCTTCACTTTCCTTGCCACGTCGAATGCATTCCAGTTCTGATCACTTTGTTCATCTTCCCAACAAAGCAATTTGAAATGGTCTGATTCCATGTCTATAAGTGATGACCATTTGTGGTAAGCACACTTAAGCATACATAATATCTTTGGACAACTCACACAATGCTATCTGATCCCAAACTAAGTAGAGCTTGTACTAATGGAAACCAGACAACTGATAAACATACTTATATATTTCTACAGTTGGATCAACGTAACTAGGCCGGACTGAAGTAGGCGACAAGTGGTTGCGCAGATGCATTTTTTGGAAGTAAATGGTGACAGGAAGCGGGGGGCGGGGGCGGTAACTAAACCAAGAGGATTAGAGATGCGATTACGCATTACATTGTCATAATTAGTATTACTAACTCATGTTTTTTTGTGATTATTTTCGTAAAGAAATTGTTTTTCAAAGTTTCTTTAGTATTTACTGTAACTGTTCTAAATTTAAACTTTTATGAACTCATTTATATAGTGTTTTTATATTGTTGAATTAAAATGTTGTTAGTATTTTTAATCGATTAAACGTTTTCGTAAATAATTTTAGGGTCGCATCTCTATGACATGCGCGAAAGTGATAAAAACCTAACTCCAATCCGGTCAAGTTACGTTGATCGTACTGTAAAAACATACATATTTTAGATAAATAACACCCAGACACAATAAACCATTGTGCTCATCACACAAAGTTTTATCCCCTTTTGCGTAGCAGTCGGATACACTCCCACCGCGCCACAGAGGCAGTCAAAACTATGTACGTTGAGCATTTTGTGATTACGCACTTGTGTTCTGAAGGAAACTAGCATTTTGTGATTACGCACTTGTGTTCTGAAGGAAACTAGCATTTTGTGATTACGCACTCGTGTTCTGAAGGAAACTAGCATTTTGTGATTACGCACTCGTGTTCTGAAGGAAACTAGCATTTTGTGATTACGCACTTGTGTTCTGAAGGAAACTAGCATTTTGTGATTACGCACTTGTGTTCTGAAGGAAACTAGCATTTTGTGATTACGCACTTGTGTTCTGAAGCACTTCGTCTGCGTAAATTTTCCCCGTTTTTGCAACATTTATCATTGTTGCTCCGCTCCTATTGTATGTAGCGTGATGTTATATAGCCTATAGCCTTCCTCGATAAATGGACTATCCAACAGTGAAAGAATTTTTCAATTCGGATCAGTAGTTCCTAAGATTACCGCGTACAAACAAACAAACTCTTCAGCTTTATAATATTAGTATAGATTTCGGCCCTATAGTTTTTAAACTTAATTACAGATCTGAGATCAACATCCTACTATGCGGTGACCCCGGTACGAGCAAGTCGCAGTTGCTCCGCTGGGTGCACGGGCTCGTGCCCCGCGCTCAGTACACCTCCGGCCGGGGGTCATCTGCCGTGGGACTCACTGCTTACGTCACTAAGGATCCCGATACTAGGCAGCTTGTGTTGCAGACGTAAGTATATATTTTAGAACTAATATTTCATACTAGCTGTCCCGCGCAAATTCGTCTTTGTAATTTTTTCCCGTTTTTGCAACATTTCTCATTGCTGCTCCGCTCCTATTGGTTGTAGCGTGATGTTATATAGCCTATAGCCTTCCTCGATAAATGGGCTATCCAGTAGTGAAAGAATTTTTCAATTTGGATCAGTAGTTCTTGCGATTACCGCGTTCAAACAAACAAACTCTTCAGCTTTATAATATTAGTATAGATGTGTGACGTGATGTACGTAGTAAAATATAGTTACGACTCTCTTTCTCACTCTCTCTTTGCCTAGCTTTATCCTGTGTGACGGCTCTTTTTAATTTTTTCTGTTTTTATTAATTTCAGAGGAGCTTTGGTCCTTGCAGATAATGGTATATGTTGCATTGATGAGTTTGACAAGATGAATGATTCTACACGCAGCGTGTTACATGAAGTAAGTCGAACATTTACTTTTTAATAACCTTCAAAAAAGATGGTTCCTTTTTTGACACCATATGTATGTATGTTCGCGATTTTCTCGACAGCTAGTAATCCTATTTAGATTGGGTTTTAGTTATTCGATTGCATATTTTTCTGTAAAGGTTTAAATGTGTAAAATGTTGTCCTAGCTTATAAAACACCAGAGATATAGACTTAAACATAGGAATGAGTCAGCGAATTTTGCATTCAGTGATGTGCTTGATTTTTTTTCCTTGAAAGCAGTTCATTTTTGTTAAATAGTTATTATTCTTATCTACTTGATTAGTGTTAGAAATGGTTTGGACCAAGTGTGCATGACTTATAGCATATTATCATTTCCCTCTCATTTGCCTGGATGTCGGTCATCACAAAATACCATAATATCCTTCTCCAGCTTTCACTTTGTATCTGTACCAAATTTTATCAAAATTAACCTAATGGTTTAGCTATAAAAACTTAAGAGACAGACAACATTTATAATAATATCTAATAATGTCTTTGGACAACTCACACAACGCTATCTGATCCCAAACTAAGCAGAACTTGTACTATGGAAACCAGACAACTGATAAACATAGTTATATATTTTCTAAATACATACATAATATTATAGATAAATAACACCCAGACACAGAATAAACTCTCGTGCTCATCACACAAAGTTTTATCCTGGGTGGGGATCGAACCCACGACCTCTTGCGTAGCAGTCGGATAAATTCCCACCGCGCCACAGAGGCAGTCAAGTATATTTATGGAGAAATGGTAATATGTTATAACCCAGTAGCAAACGACTTTCAAGCCTCAAGATCCTTGTCTAATACTACAGCAAGCTCCATTGTTTCTAGGTAATGGAACAACAAACCCTGTCCATAGCTAAAGCAGGTATCATCTGTCAACTCAACGCCCGCACTTCTATACTCGCGGCTGCCAACCCAGCTGAATCACAGTGGAACAAAAATAAAACTATCGTTGAAAATGTTCAGTTACCGCATACTCTTATGTCCAGGTAAATTACACTATATATTCTTTGTTAAAAATTAGGGTTCCACATTACGAGAAATTCTGTTGAACCGTAAGATAAGCTAAGCTTAATGGTTTGTGTTAGGAGTGGGTTCACGTTAGTGGTATAATGGGTAGAATTCGAACTCGTGACTCGTGATTGCGAGTCTGATGCCTAACCATTGGGCTACATTTTTTTAGTTTGCTAGACAAAAATATCTGAGGTATAGGAATATGAAGGTCAGTCGAATCCTTGCAGGAGGGTGATCAGACCATGAACCGAAACTTTTGGAAAAATAAAACTACCTTTATTTTTTTCATAAAAATGTTAATCAAAATTGTACGTGTGATCTTGTGCTTTACCGAGCAAAAAGAGTTGTTTACATGTTTTGTCTGTATGTTGGTTTTTCACTCGGTAAAGTAGGCACAAGGTCGCGTTGAAGTGCGGTAACCGTTGCCGCGGGTTGAAGCGCGAATTTTGATTAACATTTTTTGTTTTTTTTTATTAATTTCGGTTTAGTATCGTGGTTTGATCACTCCCCTGCAAGGATTCAACTAACTAAATCGGCACCCTGTATACTGATGTTGTAAACAAAAAGTCTAAAAATGTTATACTTCTAAATACAACCCAAATATTTAAATGACCGGACCGCGTCCGTTCGTGCGTGCACCCGGTCATCGATTTATAAGACGTTATCACGTCAAAAAATCTTAACATCAGTGACAATACTGACTGTATGGAGTTTCTATCCTCACAAATTTTCGCTTTTTAACTTGTCATAGCTATGATTTTTTTATTATATTACTTTGATTCAGTTAATTTGTCAGTTTGCTTCTAGGGTACTCTATAATTTGTTAATATTATAGAGTACCTGTCACTTTTGGTACTGAATTCTGTAAAATATACCTTTTATTACCTATATTCCAGGTTCGACCTAATATTCTTAGTGCTGGACCCCCAAGACGAAGTGTTCGACAGACGTCTCGCGTCACATCTCGTATCGCTCTACTACAAAGATCCTACTAACTCGCAGGACGATCCGGATATGGTGGTAAGCATCTATCATTTATTTTACTTTCAGCTTTGTATGGTACATATTGTTGTGTGAGTAGTCAAGTTTCTATTTTATCAGATCTCTTTTTTGAAATAAAAAAAAGTAAGAAAAAATTTACGCAGACGAAGTTGCGCGGGACAGCTAGTATATATATATACGTATATATATATATATATATATATATATATTGCTGCTCCGCTCCTATTGGTCGTAGCGTGATGCTATAACCTATAGCCTTCCTTGATAAATGGGCTTTTCAATGCGGCCCAGTAGTTCCTGAGATTATCGCGTTCAAACAAACAAACAAACTCTTAGGGGGATGAAAAATAGATGTTGTCCGATTCTCAGACCTACCCCAAAATTTCATCAAAATCGGTCAAGCCGTTTCGGAGGAGTATGGCAACGAAAACTGTGACACGAGAATTTTATATATTAGATATATAACCTCCCGCTTTAGACTTCTTAGCTTAGGCTTCTTTACATTACACCAAATAACTTCGTAATATAATGTTTGAACAAAAAAATTACAAATTAACCCTTTACCACCCACCACCTAGTAATTAGACCCCATAGTAATATCGATGTTTCTTTGTCAGGTTTAGGGGCTAAATCCTCGCAAAAAACAATGATTTTACTCCAGTAAAATAGTCTGTAGGTGGCCAGAACTCCAAAAACAAGTGGTAGGTGATAAAGGGTTAATATATTATTTTTTTCCAAAACTAATATTACAAATTCGAACAAAAGTCGCCGTCGTCCGAGGAAGATTACGGAGAGAAAACTTGGAAAGATAGCCCAAAAAAAAGTTTAAATACCTCATTTTCCTATTCCCTTCATAACCATTCCAGCTGTAGTCAGCCAAAATATGGTATCACCTTACGGTTGAAATTAATTTGCACTTAGTCTTCTTAAGCAACAAGGTTGATTTTCCCTTGCAATAATATTCTGACAGTTACTAATTTCAACCTTATTGCTATATCGGTTACACAGGAAGCTTTGTTAAAACTGGTAAACCACTTTTTTGGATTTTGTACCTCCGTTTTATTAACCGTGCCATATGTTAGAGAGCTCAAGAAAATTGGACGCTATAAGGGTCATTTACTTCCTTACAAGTAAGCTGTTTATTTATATAAAGCATAAAATGAATAGCTGTATTATTTCTTAAAGTTAAACTGTTTGACTGGCCTGTAGGTTTAGTGGTTAGTGACCCTAACTGCTAAGCCGTAGGTCGTGGGTTCGATCCCCACCCAAGATAAAACTTTGTGTGATGAGCACGATGGTTTATTCTGTGTCTGGGTGTTATTTATCTATAATATATATGTATTTAGAAATATATAAGTATGTTTATCAGTTGTCTGGTTTCTATAGTACAAGCTCTGTTTAGTTTGGAATCATATGACGTTCCGTGAGTTGTAAGAAGATTATTATTATCATTAAGATATTTTTATTTTTTCCAGGACATGTCATTGATGCGCGACTACATAGCGTTTGCTAAGGAGCATGTACAGCCGACACTCAGTGAAGCAGCCCAACAAAGACTGATTGATGCTTATGTTGATATGAGGTACATACATAATATGTGACAAAAAATAACGGTTTAGTTTACGCGGTAATCAAATACAATGTAAGACAAAATATCAAAAGTAAAAAATTCGAAACACGAAATATGAAAAAAGCGTTTAAAAATGATATAAAAATTTTCCCTATTTTCAACTTACGTCAGCTTTCAGAGGAATAGTTCTCTTCGGTCAATAAGTTTTTTTTTTCCACTTCCCTCCAATATTAATCGGTAGAGATTATGGCTTGCACATTATGTGCATCCGCCAGTTTCAAGTATAATTTCTTTCTAGTTTTCTTCTTTCAATCACAAAGTCTCGTTCTTGTCCAGTTAACACGTATTTCAAGTATATTTTACACTGTTTTACACTTTGAACGCGGAGCTGTAAAAATAGCGACATGTCAGTTTGCCGCCATTTTTACAACTCCGTCAATAAGTTCTTACAAGAAATCCATGAAGGACTTGCTTCTCAATTTTTTTTCCTGACGTATCACAAGTGTTGTTTTGCATCCTAAGCGAATAAATAATTTAGTTTTTTTTTTTTTTTGTGTTACAGACGCGTGGGCAGCGGTCGCGGTCAGATCTCAGCGTACCCTCGTCAGCTGGAATCCCTCATCCGCCTAGCTGAAGCACACGCCAGGGTGCGACTGTCGCCTGTAGTTGAGATATTAGATGTTGATGAGGCGGCTAGGTAAGTAAATGGGATTGATTTGTATTTTATTACCACGTAAGAATGTGATCAATAGGCTTAGTAAAAAAATGGTAAAAGAAATTGGTATCTACAGTCCATTTATTTTTCCGTTCAGACTGGTCTGTTGGCCTAGTGGTTAGTGACCCTGACTGCTAAGCCAGAAGTCGTGGGTTCGATCCCCATCCAGGATAAAACTTTGTGTGATGAGCATGATGGCTTACTCTGTCTCTGGGTGTCATTTATCTATATTATGTATGTATTTAGAAATATATAAGTATGTTTATCAGTTGTCTGGTTGCCATAGTACAAGCTCTGCTTAGTTTGGGATCAGATGGCGTTGTGTGAGTTGTCCCAAGATATTATTATTATTTATAACTTATAAATAAACTAGCTTTTCTGCATTATTTTATTTTTATAGTCTAGGTTCCTTTCCAAACTTATTTCTGAAATTTCGTCTATATAGATTCGTCCTATAACAACATCAAAATGTGGTAGTCGATGAAACAAATTGTGATATCAGCATGCCCCTTTACCATTTAAAATAAAGAATATAAAACACTCAGATTTTGTATTTCCTTTGTCATGGACATGAAGTTATTATAGCGGGATATAAATATGTGAAGACATTGGCTCTGTTTGTTATATAACTTTTTGGAGTTGTTTTTTGTTGTGAGATCGTCTTATAAATAGATGACCGGTTGCACGCAACGAAAAGAGTAACAGTCACGTTCCGCCTGCTGATAGGCTGAAGTATTGTGACCATCGTTCGCATGGTTTTTTGTTACAATAATAATAATAATAATAATAATAAAGAGGAAAGATTTGATTGTTTGTTTGCATTTAATAGGCTCCGAAACTACAGGACGGATTAGAAAAAATCTTTCATCTTTGTGAAGCTACACTAACCCCGGGTGACATAGGCAATTTTTTATCCCTGTATTCCCACGGGAACGGGAAAAGCGATCAGCTAGATAAAACGATTTTTAAGCAATAGAAAATTGAAATCCAACGTAATTAACTTCAAAATTAAGTTCTCAAATTGTCCCCGCTGTTTTTGCTCGCGTTATGTGTACTATTCAGACGTAATTAGTAAAATTTCGTCAAAATACATTCAGTAATTTTGGCATTAAAAACCTATTTTTTATCCCTGTATTCCCACAGGAAAGGGAACTACGCGGATAAAACCGCGTCCGCTAGTTGGTAATAAATAAATATCACCGTTTAGTATTTGTGTCCCCGGCAGGCTCCACCGCGAAGCCCTGAAGCAGTCTGCCACGGACCCGGCGTCGGGGCGCATCGACGTGGGCATCCTCACGACGGGGCTGGGCGCGGCCGCGCGCCGGCGCCGCGCGGACCTGCTCGCGGCGCTCAAGCAGCTCATACAACCCTACACTAAGCCGCACACCATCACGCATAACAAGATCTTGCAGGAGATCAACTCTAACTCGCAGACGGTAGGTATCCTTAACACTCACTTTTAAATCTATACTAATACTAGCTGTCCCGGCGAACTTCGTCTCGACTCTTTTTTTTTTTGTAAATCGGGTTCAATTGTGAATCTAAACCATCCTCGAATCCTCTTGAACTCACACAAAAAATTTCATCAAAATCGGTCCAGCCGTCTAGGAGGAGTCCAGGGACATACACACGCACACAAGAAATATATATATATAAAGATTATAAAGCTGAAGAGTTTGTTTGTATGAACGCGGCAATCTCAGGAACTACTGGTCCGAATTGAAAAAATCTTTTTGAAAGAAAGAAAATAATTTTTATTTGTCACATTACACAGAACCATACAGAACAACAAATAAACAAAATAGAGGGATTTTGTGCCGGAAAAATAGGACCTACATCAGCTATTGTTATTGTGTTTGTATTGTTTTCTGTTGGGTAGCCCATTTATCGAGGAAGGCTATAGGCTATATAGCATCATGCTACGATCAATATGAGTGGAGCAGCAATGAGAAATGTTGCAAAAAGGGGGAAAATTGACGCATACGGTTGCGCGGGACAGCTAGTGCCTAAATAACAGTGTTGTAATCATTGAAGACCAGAGGGCCAATTCACGTATTTAAAGCAGTGCAATTGCAGTTAAGTTTCGATTAAAACGGGCATTTTTGTATTCTTGTAACTTTGGTATCGTTTTTACCCTTAGGTACGGAATCCTAAAAAGCAACAAATATCCATTCATCCTCACAAACTTTCAGATTAATAATATTAGTATGAAGTATGACTACATACTACAAGTTGGATCAACGTAACTAGGCCGGCCTGAAGTTGGGGACAAGTCGTTGCACAGATGCTATGTAACTAAACCAAGAGAATTAGAGATGCGATTCCGCATTACATTGTCATAATTAGTATTACTAACTCATGTTTTTTTATGATTATTTTCGTAAAGATATTGTTTTTCAAACTTTCTTTGGTATTTACTGTAACTGTTCTAAATTTAGACTTTTATGAACTCGTAAAAATAGCATTTTTATAATGTTGAATTAAAATTTTGTTAGTATTTTTAACATAATTAATCGTTTTCGTAAGTAATTTTAAGGTCGCATCTCTATGACATGCGCGAAAGTGATATGAACCTAACTTCACTCAGGCCGAGTTATGTTGATCCAAATGTACCTTTAGTCTATGATATCAGTGCCTCGAGTGTAAGTTGATGTTACGTTAAGGCGATCGAAACATTTACTGCGTTTGGCTCTCTGATTGGTTAAAAACTTAGAGCGGGCCAATCTGAGCGCCAAACGTCTTAAACGTATTTATCGCGTTAATGTAAAACAAAGCTGTTAAGACGTTATTTTCACGTAAAATATATTTTTGTTTCAGACTGTTTCAAGGGAGCAGTTAGACGAAGCGCTGCGTGATCTACAAGACGAAGGCAAAGTGACCATCGTTAGCCACACGCACTTGCGACTTTGTTGATCTGATCTTTTTATATACTGTTCACTCATTATGTTTCCATTTTGTATCTGTTATAATATAAGTATTTTTTTTCTACAATTTCCTTTGTTTTATTTCCTGAACCACTGAACTTTTCAAAGTACAATGTCCTGTGTGCGTAGTGAGAGTTTGTTTTACGTCAGTTACAATCAGAGCCAAACGCGGTAAACGTTTCGATCGTGTTAACCCATAAACAACTAGCACTCGAGGCAAGCCCTAAACAAGCGGCATAAACACTAATCGAATAGAATGACGTCGTTGCGCGTTTTATTATACATTTGTAGGTTTGGGCGCGCAGCGACATCATTCTATTCGATTATAGTTTATGCCACTTGTCTAGGAGGGCTGATATAATTTCTCAGCTTACTATTCAACAACCATTCTGTTGACTTGCTCAAGCGATAAAATCGCTACTCGCTTTCTCGCCGTTGGTGGGACAGGTGCCATAGACTTTATGCCTCTGATGTAGTCATCACAAAGAACAACTCTTAATGTTGAATTGTCCGATATCCTAATTGTTAGAAACACGGGTGAACGGATATTCAGATATTTAAACGTGTAAAGCTGTATGTCCGGATAGTTTGGTGGACCGATGGCGGGTCATCAACTCATTTAGATATCGGACCATCTATAAACAAAACTACCTAGATATCTAGACATCCGTTTATCAAACTTTTCGAATAATATCGGTCCTACTATATAGTTCGTTTAGTTTAAAACTATGCTGAAATCGGTTCTTTCCCACCGTCCACCTACCCAGACCACCTGGGTGTACGGTAGTAATTTTTTTTTTACTACGGTTCACCTTTCTAGCATATCTTTAATAGATATTGGTGACGGTCCACCTCATTTCATGCTATTTTATATTTATATATTTATATACCTTATTGTACAGTTAATCAATAATAACAATAATAATAAAAGAAATAATAGATTAGAAATAATAAAGGAAATAATAATAATAACTTTATATACTAAACTTATTCCAGACGTACAGTTAATATTTTGAATCATTACATTTTTTTATTTAATTATACAATTTTAGTTTTGTATTTTTTTAATTTTTTTTTAATTAGGTAGGTATGCATTTTTTTTCATTTAACGTAGTTTTTCAAGGGCATAACCTACCGATATCTCTTTATTTATAAGTTGCAGTTGGATATGCATAAGTTCATCGTCTGTTTCTATATGCATTTTCCTTCTTTTGTTGTGTTGAAATCTCACATTGGACTCAATTTGTTTCAAATTTGTTAATAGCCTCAGAATTGACGAGTTTCTTTTATTTATATCTTTCTTTAGTTTAGAATGATAAGCTTCTGTTATATTGTTCGTTCTGTGACGTTCGCCGAACACACATAAAACATCATCGAATTTTTTAGTTAACCAGAACTCATCGATGTAACGGAAAAATAATTTTAATTTTTCTTTTCCTCTACTTTCAGTTTTAGCATAGCATAAGCCTTCATTAATGTGTTCGGCAGGCAACAAAGGCAGTGACGCAGTCAATCCAATTATTCTTTTATCAAATTTCGATTTTATTCCCAATTTTTTTGCTTTCTTCCAAACTGCTTTGCACCAGTGGTAGTAGCAACCTTTCAAATTTAAGGCTGGAAATTCTTTTCTAAAAGCATTTATTTGGGCTACTTCGAAATCACAATGATACTTTTTTGGTTGGAATGACGGCAGTTGGGATCGAATTAATTTTAATACTGTAATGTATGTTGATTCTTTTTTATCAGGCATTAGAGCATATATTAAAGGGACCGTTCTTGTTTCTGTTATGCTACTATCAACTTCGCCATGAATTATAAACAATTGGTAAAATGGATTTGGACAAGAGTCGAAAGTAGCATCACCGAAATATTCTTCAAAACGACTGATTTGCTCCCTTGCCTTTTTGGAACAAAAAATTAATATACGCTTTTTGCTTTCAATATCATAAAAATCGGCCAATATAAAATCCAAGAACTTGACGGGCACGGTAATATCGTCGAAGTTTTTAAATACTGTCTTATTGACTCCTAACGATTTGTTTCTTGCATAGTATAAGGTATGTTGGATGCTACTCAATGCCGGTATCTTTTCTATTAAGTCCAGACCTGTGTTCTGTATTTTTTCACAAGCCATTTTATATAACTTGGGTATTGGCTCTTGACTATTTTTTACTATGTGCTTCAAGTTGTCAACTTCGATAGCCATTACATTTTTTGTAGGTGAAGGAGTACAGAAATGACATTTTTCCTTTAAGACGCATTCATTCTAAAATTAAAATATAAAAATTACTTTTTCACTAAAATACTAGGTACATATTATATGACTAAGAAATATACAATATAACTTATATTTATTCAACATTTGTAAATACCTGTATAATAATGTTTCCCGTACATTTACTCTTTCTGTAAGAACAACACCTCCATAGACTGGCGCCATTCTTGAATGTTTTTACCTTATGATATTGGTATTCTTTATACAACAATTCTACTGACACCATTTCTCCTGATTAAAGTTATTTTATTTTCCTCCATAGTAGTCGTAAAAACAACAAAACAAATCCGAACTATAATAAGCAATAAATTATAATGCTAGATCAGGAAAATGAAGTAGGTAAATTGTCAGTGTCATTACTATCTTTTTATTTATTAAAGTAGTTAAATACCTATGAAAATAGTTTCTATAACAAGGTGTACCGTGGAAATTAAATAATTTCAATGGTACACCTAGGGCAAGGTGGACAAAGGTGAACCGTAGTTAAAAAAAAATTACCATCGTACACCCAGGTGGTCTGGGTAGGTGGACGGTGGGAAAGAATCGGCTGAAATCTGGTTATCCTTCTATATATACCGCTATAGATACACTTATATAGTTTGTACCGCTTTGCCTCGCCGTGTCTTTAAGTTCAAACTATAAAAGAAGATATTAATTCTCCAGCTAGCTTTTCTTAGTACATTTCATATCAATGGCCAATCGGCCCACACAATAATACACAAATATCAATAAATTATCTTTATTTACATAATATTTCAATCCGTGTATCAAAAAGCCTGTGGCTACATAACAATACAAAAACGAACTCACATTACGTCTAGCTTTCTATAGTCATAGAACACCCTTGTGCTAAGGCGAAAACATTCTCATACTACATATATCTTGTGTACCTGCCATCCAAAGATACATCTATCCTGTATTACCTCTGCATTAAATATATAATATTTCCTTAATAAAAAAACGGGTACTAAAATGCTAATGGACGATCCGACTTGTATTGTCCAAATGTGTAAATCACCCACAAATACTCGAAACGAATGATATTTGAGCAATCGGCATTATGGGGTGGGCTATTACAATGACAATTTACGGCGACTTTTATTAACTGGCGCGCCCACTTGTAATACGGCGTGTTCTACGATATGGCGGCGATTTATATCTACTTGAGCGTTCCTTTTGTTCTTTCTTTTATTGGTGTTTTAGTAATCGAACGTTAAGACTCCAATAGAGACGAACCAATCACTCGATCTACTTTCAAATCGAATGGGACAATGTTTATGTTCACGACTGGCACAGTATCAACGCATAACCATCAAGGCTGCTTTGGTGGCAGAGTAGGAGTGCATGCGACTAATATGCAAGAGCTAGTGGTCTCGATTACCACACGAGACGAGACACAGCTAGGTTAGGTTATGAAATCTATAGTCTACTAGGTAGGTATACTTTGTTAGTAATTTGTAAACCTCACAAGATGTGTTTCCTAGCACGAGAGTTATCTCTGGAACAAGAAATCTTGGGTCAAGAAGCAATGCAATTTTAAAAGTGAGAGCTAGGAAGGTAAACATCTGTTTATAAAAACATTTGCACATAACGAAAATCTTGTGTTTCTCACCAGGATCAAGCTCATCACAAATCCTTGTTCGACTACTTGAAACTATAACTACATTATTGGTACTAAAATGCCATTGGTCGATTGCGTCCGATGGGCAATAGTTGGATCGTCTGTAACACTTTACTGATTAAATTACCACCTCTATTCTTGAGTTAACATTGTAAATTGACGACATGGTCACAGAAAATCGACATAGTCCATTCGTGTATACAAATTTAACACCAATGTATTCGTGCGATATAGTTAAGTTTTAGAATTTATTATTTTTAACACAACACTAATTTATTTCTAAGGAATTTATTTTTAAAGTATCATAGCCCAAAGCTCCCTTTGCCGCTATTTCATTGTTAGTCAAAATGAGTAGATATTGAATTTAATTTCAAATAAATAAATTGATTACTTCTGGATTTACCTGTGGACGGAAATTTTATTACCCGGTCGCTCACAACGATGCGTATAGGAGATGGCACACAAAGACATGCCCCGTTTAGGCTATGCCTATATCGGTATAGGTATTTAATTAAAACAAAAATGCTGGCGGAATCACGACTATGACATGTCACTTTTCTCTGTAAAACGAAGACTGGGTCCAAGAGTTGTAAAAATGGCGGCAAATTGACATGTCGCTATTTTTACAGCTCCGCGTTTAAAGTGTAAAACAGTGTTAAATATACTTGAAATACGTGCTATCTTGACAAGAACGAGACTTTGTGATTGAAAGAAGAAAACTAGAAAGAAATTATACTTGAAACTGGCGTATGCACATAATGTGCGAGCCATAATCTCTCCCGATTAATATTGGAGGGAAGAGGAAAAAAAAAGCCTGGGTCCACACTTGGTCAATATATTCAAGATGCTGAGGATATACGAGTATTCACATATTGAGGCAGTCTGCGAATCACAGATGATTACAAGCTATGACCCAAAAATACAAAAAGTATTTTTTATATAAAGGCGCTTGAACAACGCACATATAGACACCGTTAATAGACACGGACTCCAGTATGTGTTCCGAGACTCCGTGTCCTTGAATGATGTCTGAACTCATGTGTTTATAGTTCATAGCTTGCGCACAACTTAAAATCCAGGCGTGTATTATGACAACGAATGTTTTCGTGACACTTTAATTTATTGACGCGTAGTGGTAGCATAGTAACTAATAATTTTATTAACAAACATTTACTGCGAATCTAGTTTTAGTAATATGGCTGTAGAGGTGAAATTCATTCGAGGCATATTAGTCAATTTGGATACACTTTCATATTAGATACACCACTGCACCGGAACCACGAATCAGGCGAGAAAATCGGCAAAAGAAACGATCCATCCATTGATTTGAATATATTTTGATAGTTGATCTTTTAATTGGTCAAAGCAGGTAGGTACTATAGTTAGGAAAGTCTAAAATAGAACATCATCTACTTTCAATAACAGGCGATGCCGAAACAATAGAAGAGTGAAATGGATTTCTAGAAGTTCAATGAAAAAGCCAAGAGATATATTTCATTATGAAAGGTATTAAGAGTAGTCTGAAAGGAGATGACGCCAATTGGACGTCAATTATTTATATTTTTATTATTATTCTCAAGACAGTTAAATAACAACATAAACTTTCAAATAGAAATAAAATCTGGTACTTTTAAAACTATTTAAACAACATCCAAATTATAACAAAATCATTTTCTTACCCGTAACCATAAACAACATACATAAAAAAACATAAATTGACCTTCGGGTGATCCTTTTAAATAACTGTAGTTTCAAAAAATAAAACAAAAGTGAGAGATAACAAATTGTCAAAGAATCATAGAACCTATTTTGTAAGAAAAGAGGTTTCGAGCGTTAAGTTAGTTATAAAAAGGTCGACAACATATTATTCTATGTTAATACTTTATTCTCAAGCATATTAAGGCCGGTATTCATCAATCCAAAGAGTACGCATAGACGACAGCAAGTAAAATTTTCTCACTCAAGTTATTCGGGCAACACTAGCAGTACTGCCAGTTCTAAACTTAAATAAACTTTTTTAGTTACTTTTTTTTACACCTAGGTACCAAACAATCTTAGTCTACCTAATGTTAAATAGTTATTGGCACTGTTACCACAATAACATTTAAACTTTCGCGTTGCATAATTATAACTATTTATCATACGGGAATTAACGCATATTATTTACCTCAAAATTGCTTGAGGTTGCACCAACCTAGTCCACTCGGGACTAGGTTGGTGCAACCTGGTCGAAACATCAAGCAATTTTAAGGTAAATAATGCGTGATAATTCCCGTATAATAAACTGTAACCACAGTCTAATAACTCGTACAGTCGTTCGATGAAACTATCTAGATAGGTCATCGTGCGGGAGTTGCAGGCCGCGTCGCATCGGGTGGGCAGACCAGACTCGCGGTCCCAAGTTGGGTCTCAGTATTCAGGGCTGCTGTATTATTAGTTGAACGTTAGTGATTAGTATAACTATATATTTATAATTTTCATGACACCTTTATTAATATTGTTTATTTGTTTTAATTATATAGTAGTAATGTTTATTAAAATAACAAATAAATAGTTTATTTAATACGTATTGTTTACTTTCGACCACTATAACTTCCGACGCTTGTTTTTACTGTGCGGTTACTATGTTTTATTAATCCCAATTATTGATAGTAATTGCCATAGTTATTGTAAATGATAATGTTTTTTAATGGTTATTTGGCACCTAAGTTGTAAAAAAAACTATCTGAATATGTCCATCTTTTCTCTATGGTTAGATGATCCGTCTTATAAAATATGCCACCTTGCCAGATAGTTATCTGAAACCGATTTAGTCGATTTTTATAATCGACTAATTCACACAACAGAACAATGTGACGAGTGCTCGTCATAGCTTAGAACCGAATGTGCGTTATGTGTCACAATTGAATAAATTACTATTTTATTTATTTATCAAGAGGTAGCTTTGGGCTGGGAGTTGTTGATATTGTTGTCAGACAAAGTGTTATTGACGTGGTCAGTAATAGGATTATTGACGTTGTCAGAGCGGGTGTTATTGACGTTATTGTCAGTGTTGACGTCCCCTTCGTCATTGAGAGATGTCTTGGCTTCATGAGTTCGTACGTTTTCGTCCGCTCGGGTGCACGCTTCAAGCACAAATTTGTTGAATAGATCCGGTTTGTCTAAGTACACGTGGTGGCCGGCACCGTTGATCACCTGAAAGAGAATGGATTAATTTTTAATTTAATAAATTAATTACGTTTGAAAGGGGGCGTCAAGCCGAATCTCACGTGGATGGGGAGGGGGGTTTTGGCAAATCACACGTAATAATTTCAAATGACCAAAGCGACTAAAATGAAGGGCGGCAAAATTGAAGGCGAGGGGGGGGGGATCGCCCATGAATTATGTCACACGAGGTACTTAGGCAGTATCGGGTGAAAAGATTTGCACACACCCCCCTCCTCGCGAGTCACTTAGGGGAAAATTGTGCATGGCTGGTTCGGGTCCTTCATTCCCCCCATCATGCGATCGACTTACACTTGACCATTGTCAATAAAATGTGACATCTCACGTGAGGTTAGGTAGGGGGAGGGGATCAAGCCAAATCTTGGGGGGGGGGGGAATCTGAAAAATCACCTCACGTAATTTTTATATAAATTTAAACTTCCGATCAACAATCTAAGCCGCGAAAGACCACTGGGCTTTAGCGATCTAGATAGTCGTTCGAAAATCTAGAGTTCGATTTCTAGGTCCGAACTTAATTTTTGACGTGGCAACGTCTTATAATTCGATGAAGCCGGCTGAACGCACGAAAAAACATGACTCATGAGGCGTTACCTCGCTCTGAGGCGTTCCATTTAAGTGCAAGCGAGAGCGCGGAACGAGCGACAAAGAGGCACAATCGGCCTCCGCGTTCGGCAGCGTTCGACATCTGTCTCTCTCCTACTTGAATGAGCGATGCGTCCGCATTCCATCAGTATTTTCTTATGACGTTGTCACGTTCAACTATCGTCAGTAAACCGACTTTACAGACAAGCGATTTTTTTCTTTTCAATTGAAATTGGACTACAATAAAAATAAAATTATTCTATACTAACCAAGTAACAGTAGGTCTTAAAATAATGGGAAAATAACAGCTTTTATCTAAGTTGTTTTACACACCTGCACATAAGTATTGGCCCCAGACCTGTGTTCGGTGAGCACCTGTCCAGTACTGTTGTCTACCCAAGACCTGGAGCCATAGAGTACCGTGATGGGCAGCTTAGGGTCCAGTTGGTCTATACGCCCTACCATTGGGTTCTTGGCCCAACCGAAGCCCGTCATAAGCGTGTGGAAGGCACTTTCTCCGCTAAAAAGAAGAAAGTTTGCTATTTCATTTCACTTGTTAGGGTATCGGATTCGTCATGAGGTCGTGAGTTTGAATCTACACCAGAAATATACCATCTGAATTTCAAACCGACTGCGCCAGAAATAGATATTAATTTTCGAAAGTACTGTGGCCGGTGAGTCGAGTTTATTCGGTAACGAATAAACTTAAAAGCTACTAGACCAATTTGTATTTAGTAAATATAAAAATACAAATCTTTCCTCTTATAGGATCATTATGTCAACTACAAACTCATTTGATTTTTTTTTCTTACTCATACCATTATTTAGCCAAAGCAATAGAATGTAAAGTCGTGTTTCAAGGCATAGTATACTACAGTGAAATTAGTCTCGAGAAATTTTTGCATATGTAGTGGTGTGTATGTTACTTAGATATTAGAGCGCGTTTCCACTATATCGTTCTGGTCCTTACAAAAATGTTTCAATATCCTAACATTACTATTTAATTTAATACTTATCCCTAGCAACACTCTGATTTTTGTTTTCAATAAAAACAAGTTTTTATTTTAAAGAAAAAGGTTTTGACTTTATTAAAAAAAATATGTCATTCAATTTCACGTCCTTGAGCAAACGACAAGGCGACTACCGTGAAACAATAAAATATCGTGTCGTTCTTTAGATGATAGTAGTTTAGCTATAGGTAAAAAGTTTTGACCATAATAATTACGAAACAAAACAAATAAATAAATCGTCACTTGATAGTGGAAAGTGGAAACACGCACAAAACCAGAATAAACCAGTTTACTCTGTCCGCAGGTGCCACGTGCAGTCTGACGTCAGTCGCTTGATACCGTTAGAACATAAAGCACGCATTTCATTAAAAAATTATAATTATTAGATACGTAGTAGTTTCATTGTGAAATTTTGTATTTGTTGATTGTTGTTATTGTTTGTTATTATTGTTAAAATATTTGTTGAAGTGTTTAATTTCAAGTGTGTAAGTGTTGTAACTTTATATTGATAATTCAAAATGGCTCCAGTGTTAAAACATGGTCGAGGCAAGCCTTTGACTTCTCAAACTAAGGAAGTTTTGTACTGTTTGTACAAATATTTCGAAAATGAGTGTAATAACAACCCGAGCAGTATTATGACCCCCACTCAATTAGTTGCTAAATCAACAGGAATTTCAATAGCATCCGTCAGAAAGGTAGTATCAGAAAGCAAATGTCGTCCTTCAGATCAGGAAGTAACATTTAAATCTCCTAAAAAGAAACCGAATCGTAAACCTACAATAGTAATCGATAACTTTGATCAGCAAGTTATCAGAAGAACAATTCATGACTTCCACATCACAAATAAAGAAGTTCCCACTTTAAAAACTTTGCACTCAAAATTGAAAGAAGATATCGATTATAAAGGTTGTGTCAGCACGTTACGAAAACACGTCATGTCATTAGGTTTTAATTGGAAGCAAACAGAAGATAACCGGAAACTTCTTATGGAAAAACACGAAATTAGATACTTGCGAATTAATTATTTGATGAAAATTGCTGAATATCGTGAACAACGCCGACCAATTGTTTACACCGACGAAACATATATACATACATCACATACCCTCTCGAAATCTTGGTCAGATGGAAGCACTTCAGGTTTGAAGCAACATATATCGAAAGGCAACCGCTTAATCATTGTTCATGCCGGTGGTATCGATGGCTTTATACCAAATGCATTGCTTATGTTTAAAGCCGACCAAAAAAGTGGAGATTACCACAACAATATGAACTATGACAACTATTCAAGGTGGATTCAAACTCAATTAATACCCAACTTACAACCAAATAGTGTTGTTGTTGTTGACAACGCACCATATCATAACTCAATACAAAATCCTGCACCGAATAGTAATTCTAGAAAACAGCAAATGATAGACTGGCTGACATTTCGAAACATTGAGCATTCATCCACGTTGCTTAAGCCTCAATTATATGAACTGATTCTGCAAAACAAGGCGAGATTTATAGAGTACAAGATAGACGAAATATTACGACAGCACGGTCATACTGTGCTGCGTTTACCACCATACCATCCGGAGTTTAATCCTATAGAAAATATATGGGGGATAGTGAAAACATATGTCGCAAAAAAGAATGTCGCAATGAATATGAAGGTTATAATGTCATTAGCTGAAGAAAAAATGAACGCCATAACTGTAGAGGAATGGAGAAAAGTTTGTTTGCATGCTATTGAGGAGGAAAGCAAATATCAGGGTAGAGACGCAGCTTTAGACACAATATCAGAACGAATCATAATTAATTTAAATAATTCATCTGATGAAAGCGAGGATGGGGATGATTGTGATATGCCTGGGGTTGATGAATTATTAGAATAAAACATTTATGGCCGGAGAACACCTAATTCATACACGTCTTCACTGAAGTGAAAACCGGCATTCAATGCTTGTAATGTTTGGAACTGGCTTGTCTGCCTCATACAGTTCTATAGATTACAATGCGGTGGATACACATTTTCACGACCGTATTAGTACGTAGTGCGTATGCGTAGACGTGCACGCATTTGGTGTGCTCCAGCCACAAACGTATATTACCTTTAAAACAATAAAAACTAAAAATAAAATGTTGTTTTTTTTATTTGCTGACCATACACTACTACAAACGCAAAAATTTCTTCAAGCTAATTTACCTGTACCTATTGCTAATTAAAAGTTTGAATTTTTGAACTATTTTACAAGGTTGTTAAAGTTTCTAATAAGGTGGCAGAATTACAGCGTAGGGGCTGTAATTGTGGTTATAGAACACTAGCTGTCCCGCGCCACTTCGTCTGCGTAAGTTTTCCCCGTTTTTGCAACATTTCTCATTCCTGCTCCACTTCTATTGGTCGTAGCGTGATGTTATATAGCCTATAGCATTCCTTAATAAATGGGCTATCCGACAGTTACAGAATTTTTCAATTCGAACCAGTAGTTCCTAAGATTACCGCGTTCAAACAAACAAACTCGTCAGCTTTATAATATTAGTATAGATTAAATGACTTATAGCTGGTTATAAAAAAACCCTCCTTACCTAGGAGTCTGGGAGTTACACTGGTAGATATACTCCGGTATAATCTTCTCAGCATCAGGAAGATAGTTCAAATACTTTCTAGATATATCTGGTCTGGTCTTCCCAACCAGCCATTTGCCAGCGGGTCCAGCCGCACGGATCGCCCACAGGGGGTTCAAGGGTTGGACAGCAGTGACTATAGCCCGGACCCAAAGGGGAATTGTTGTGTTTTCATATGGATTGGCTGGTTTTTCTGGAAAACCCCATGGATCGGCTAGGATGAGGTGGCGGACTCTGAAAAATAATGTATTATATACACACGTGTCTACGTGTCAAAGTTTCACTTCGTGGAAGCGGAATATTGCAAGTCAAGGGTCCGGAGGTGCCTACCACTCGACTTGGTAAGAGTACCTGTCACTAATTTTCTTTATTGCAGGTCTCTCTTTTTGAGTGCGGTCTGTCAATCTATTTCGATTGTTGTATTAAGGGTATTTCGTTACTACTTCAATCGTGGTGATTAACAGATCGTGGGTGGGTTGTGGGATCTTTCCCTTATTAGCTACTTAAGACGGATTTCCGCCATGTGACGCCTGATTCAATCGGTTAATGTATTCAATGTCAATAGAAGACAAATGTCGACCAAATATTTAAATCATTATATTGCTTTCAAAAGGGCGGCATCCAGCCTGGGCCGCACCGGGTTCTTAAGAAACCGTTTTTTCCTTGCAAATTAATAATATCTAATATCTTGGGACAACTCACACAACGTCATCTGATACCAAAATAAACATGTCTGGTTTCCATAGTACAAGCTCTGCTTGGTTTGGTATCAGACACATACTTATCTATATATATTTCTAAATACATACATATCATAGATAAATTACAACCAGAAACAGAATAAACCATCGTGCTCATCACACAAAGTTGTATCCTGGGTGGGGATCGAATCCACGACCCACGGCTTAGCAGTTAGGGTCACTAACCACTAGACCCACAGGACAGTCATATAATTTTTAAACGCTTTTTTCATGTTTCAGTCTAGTCAAATATTCTGTATCACCTCTTCCATCTTAACGTCAAAAAGTTTCTTAAATTACTCTGAACTAGTGTAGTTCGTTATCAAAATTAAAATGTTTTTGCGCTTGAGACCTTTTTACTTTTTTAGAAATAGATTTCCGATTCGAACAACTCGTTCCTTGGTTACGACTGGAATCGAAGCTTTGGCTCAAATTTGCTGATCTCTTCAAAAATAATTGCTTAAATGAACTCTTTTTATTATAATCGACTTCAGGTCGTTCTTAACATATAAAATAAAACTGAATGACGTCGTTCAAAATAGGTAACTGCCGATCGCCATGTTCTTTGTATGATATAATGTAGCACAAGTAGCTTCGATATCCCCCCACAAAATTCTTTTCAAGAAGGTCTTCGAAATAGGTCGAAATTCGGGGCAATTTGAACGCTAAAACATTCCAAATTTGAAGTCGGTGGTAACGTTTTGTCGAATGCAAATCATAATATGTTGTATTTACTACACTGTTGTAAAAGAAAAAGTATTCCTTATATTGTTAGTTAAAATTAAATACAGCGAAATATCACCATAAAAAAATTGCATTTTTTAAAACTTTGAAGCCTTAAAGAACCCTAAAGATGTTGTTTTTCTTGATAAATTACGCAACTTTTGAGAGGTCTGCCGTTATGAAAATCTAAAAATAAAGAGAGAGAGAGAGAGAGAGAGAGAGAGAGAGAGCTGTGTGTGAGCAGTGTGAACTGTGTGAGTAAGTTGTCTTTTAAAGGAAAAAACTCACCTCTCAGGATACTTCAAAGCGTATGCAGTGGCTATATAACCCCCAAGGCTGTGTCCAAGAAGGATAAACTGTCCAAGATTGACTTCGCGGCGCCATTCCTCGACTGACTCCACCCATTGTGCCTCTGCTTTTGCCGGGTCACATGCGAATTTCGGACGGGAACTGCGTCCAAAACCTAAAATATCGATCACAGGGATTGGTTATATATATCATTGCCGCAGCTATTCTTATTATTATTAGTGGTGTGCAAATTTCTTATAAAAAAAAACCTACGACTTCAATTTCACAACATACGGCGTTTCGATAAAACTGAAGAGTTTGTTTGAACGCGGTAATCTCAGGAACTACTGATTCGAGTTGAAAAATTCTTTTACTATTGGATAGCCCATTTATCGATGAAGGCTATAGGCTATATAATATCACGCTAAGACCAATAGGAGCGGAGCAGCAATCAGAAATGTTGCAAAAACGGGTAAAATTTTAGGGTAATTATTTTTATATAGGTAACAGACTTTTCGCTGAAATTGCACCAGTCGTGGTCACAGTACGTCTACGTGACAACGGACGTATCGACGTATCTATACTAATATTATAAAGCTGAAAAGTTTGTTTGTTTGAACGCGATAATCTCAGGAACTACTGGTTCCAATTGAAAAAATATTTTACTGTTGGATAGCACATTTATCGAGGCAGGCTATTTAACATTACGATAGGAGCAGAGCAGCAATGAAAAATGTCGCAAAAACGGGGAAAAATTGTGCAGGTCAGCTAGTATCTAATATGTGTGGCTCAGTGGCAACCAAGCAGATCAAGATATCTACGAGGTTAATCAACGTTACCACTGACGGTCCATAGATGGACGACCGTTTCCGTAAACTATCACATACCACCGGGCCTCGGAGAGACCACGTTAAGCTGTCAGTCCTGCTACTAATCTCTCCGGCCTTATCGGATTTCCGTCCCATCAGACTATAAGAGTGCTCTTATGTCTGCGCATACGCAGTCTCTGATGAGGTTGTTACCGATATCGATTAGGAAAATATTACGTGCAAAAATCGCAAAAGTTTAGAATGAAAACCAGCCTTTAGAATCTAGTTTAAAACATTAGTTTATTGTTATATTCCTAATTAGTAAGTCCTAATTAACCTTTCTTACCTGAAAGAAGAGGCTAGAAAACAAGTAAGTATAGGTCATTGTATTAGTAATCATTGACTATTGTTATCAAGATGCCAACCTATCAATAAGCACGTAGGTACTATAGATAAGATACCATTGTGATTGTAAATACATTATATCTATAAAAGTTATATATATATATATCTATGAAAAGTGATTCGAATAAAGTGACTTCTCATAATTACAAACCACAACAACAAACCACGTGAAATGGCCGCATTTATTTGTGGTGTGAGCAGAGCGACAGTGGACCGAATCAAGACGGAAGTGTCGCAATCAGGCAGTACCTTTGTGCCAAGAACAAATTTTAAGAAACTACAAACTGTTACCAATATTGACGATTTCGATAAAAGTGTGTTGAAGCGAACTGTAGCTTCATTTTATGAGAATGGAGAGTATCCGTCCGTGGCGAAATTTTTGGAAAAAAATCCGTGAGCAATTACCTGATTTTAAATGCGGAGCAACTTTAATGAGAATACTACTGAAGGAGGTTATTATTATGCTATAGTTGACTTAAACTTTTGTGACTTTAAAATTTTGTGAACAAGATACGATAATTAACGTTGCCTATCGATAGAATTAGCTTTATTGTTATGCCCTTCACTAGACGGCTCCATAAGACCTATAAGTGCAAGCGAGATAGATATAGAGAAATGATTTATGGCCTTACGACTCAGATGATAACGTGCGTACTATAGCGATCATTTTTAAGTGACTTCAAAAAAGTTGGTTCTGATCCATCTCTGATCCGTATTGTATGTATGTAAAGTTTCAGTGACATAAGGTCGAGACCGAACGACCGTGCCTTGCGTCGCGAGTCGTTTGTTTGAATTTAACCGGTTATTTCTACTCACATTATCGGTTAGCATCAGTCATAAAATTACGCTCTCTGTTTTAACCGGTACTCAAAATTATTTCGTTTATGATTAATACCGGTATCTTGATTAACCGGTTAATCAATGAGCACAATTAAACCGGTTTTATTAACAATAATAACCGCTATTTATAAACCGGTTCTGAGCCCTGATGTAAACTACTGATCCAATTTAGTTGAGGGTTTCACTATTCGATTGCATAGTTTTCTGGGAAGATAAACGGTGTCCTAGATTAAAGACACCAGTGGGTCAATTCACGGCTTTAAACACATAAACTGACCCGCAGTTCAATAAACTAAAATATAAAATTATACCAATGAAATTTCTATTAATCGATGATGTACTTGATCAATTTTTTTCCGATATTTTACAACGTAGATACGGAAGAAAACCATTCATATTCATGACCTAAGTTGGGGTGCGGCCTAGAAACAGTCGTTGCACCTAGGCGCCAGATAGTCTAGGGCTTCCTTCTTGGACCACAGCCAAGTTACGTGGCATATTACCCTAGATACTAGGCGGTCTGATACTATCGTAGCATTGACGCATTTAGTTTTTACACGCAACAAACAAGTAGGTACTCAGCTCTCACGTCGTGGACGTTAAAAAGCTTAATAATCCTGTCACTTGGTATTTTTATCTGAAAAGTTATCCCGGAGTTTTTAGAATTGGTGATCGTAGGTAGGTATAATTTTGATCTTTGCCGCTCGTGCCGCCATATTAGAATAATGGCACCTAAAAACATCTCATTTTTGACACTATCTCTGTTCCACCTACTTTTACGATTAAAATTCCTACTAGTAATATGTACGTAATAAAATAAACTACAGAAAATTCGTTTAATTTATGTAGTAACGTATCATTGTAAAATAAATATTTTATTAGCGTACGAGTGTCACAAAGTCTGCACAAGCTTTCGTTTTGACTAAAAAACGCCACCCTGCGGTAAAGTAAATAGTGGAAATTCACATATTTTAAAGAGAAATAATGTTACCTAACAAATCAATGGCGTAAACAGGTCTAGTAGCAGCAAACGCGTCGAGATTGGGGCACCAAAGCGCCAACCCTGCGCCCATACCATGGAGCAACACCAGGGGCGTCTTCGGCGACTCGTCGTTCAACGATATCGTCCATATTTTGTCACTTTGTCCTACAACGCTGCCGATGTCCACGTAGAAACGTTTGTATGCTGTTTTTAAACCTGCAGAATAAAAAAACATATTGCAGTAACTGCTAGCGATCTTTTATGTAGGGTAATGCCTCAGTGGGATAGTTGCCCCAGTTTTGAATACACTATTTTAGGGATGTTGGTGGTGAAAGAGCTTTACTGTGGTTGGAAGTGTTCCTCTTGCAGACCTTATTGCCATGTAAACCATCAGAGAAGGTGCAAGTTTTTTGCGGTGTGAGCAAAAATCTTCCGCGGCGATACTTTGATGGGCGTGGAAATTGTATTGATGAGTAAATTCTATTGAATATTTTTAATACTGACTGCGGTTTTAGTATTTTTTTGTTTCTTCACAATTTTTTAGTTTTATTGTTAAAACGTTTTTATTTATTTCGCGAATAAAAAAGGCAAGTATCCATATCAAAAAGGATAGTCGACTATCCTTTATGGATTTATGCTCTTTTCTCTAGGGGCAACCCTGTTTTTGACGAGCAAAGACAAGTATCCATATCAAAAAGGATAGGCGACTATCCTTTATGGATTTATGCTCTTTTCTCTAGGGGCAACCCTGTTTTTGACGAGCAAAGACAGAATTATTATTTAAGTGGTTTTTCAACCTCTTGTGATTATAACTTGTTACCCGACTAACTCAGAAAGATGGGTAATGTTTTTCGTGAGTATGTATAAGTTAGTAAGTCACCTTAACTTATCTAAGTTAAAATTTCAAAGACTGTTTTTGTTGTTTTTGTTGTATAAATACTAAAATTGATTGAAGTTGATTAAAATTTAAGATTAACATTTGTTTCTCTTTAAAAAAAGCATTATTATGAAGAGTCCTATCCCTGTAGGTATGAGGCAAGTATCCCCGAAACCGATTTCATCGTTGGGCAACTATCCGCCACAGAAGGCACCTAGGTATGCCATTTTTGAGAGGTCTATTAAAATAGAATTTACTCAAAACCAATATTAAGTAATTATGTTTACAAAAATAGGCTGATATTAAAATGAAAGACCAATGTTTTGATATACACATAGTGTTATTCTTAAAGTGTTCATATTTTTAATTGTAGAGCTTTTTGGAAAAGTGGGGCTCCTAAACAGCTTTTACCCGTACACTTAGAGGGAAAATTCCACCTTTTTTAAATACAACATACGGTTGTGGACAGAACTCTGTGAAATTCATTAGTATTGGTTTTCTAAGTTTGATTATTGTATACAAACATTGAATTTATCAATCTCGGAATCAAAGACAACTTAACTAAAGTTCGCTGGGAACAAAGCGTTGCGAGAGTTAAATGAAAGTACCTGGATTACCGCACACAGCTTAGCTCGGTATTTTTTAAAATGACTTCCAAAAATGAGACCTAGCTAGATCGATTTGTCGCCCCCGAAAGCCCCACGCTCAAAATATCATGAAAATTGTTGGATTTATAATTATGTATAAAATATAGATAATTTTTGAATTGTTAGTTAAACGGTAGGTATATAAGATAACAGTGTGGTTAAAAAGCTCCAAACATTTATTTTGGAGAGAGCGGAAAAAAGACGGTTATCGGTCAGGGAATCCGGTATGACGTGTCTGCGCAGACGGGTCAAAAGGGTTACGTTGAAAAGATATGGTTATCGAGTGATTATGATATAATAACAATTTAGTACACAGATAATCGTACCAAAAAACGAAGTCAGAATCTGTTTACAGTAACAATAGGCAGGCATTGACGTGGGTTTTGCTATCACGCCTTTGCATTCCATATCTAGTACGTACATTTTTCATTTTTCGATTTTGAACTAGTCAATCATAGAAATAAGTAAATTGAAGTGTCTGTTTGTATATTACGTAAAAATAACAGCTTTTTACTAAATTTTACTATCCTTCGCATACATGTACCAAAAGCAATTTTAAACAAATAGTACGTCTGTCTGTTATGTTATGTATTTATGTATATGTTTATTTGTATGTATGTAATGTATTTAAGTTGGTATATGTATTTTGTATGTACTTAATGTATTTGAGTTTAGATAAGTATATTTGTATGTATGTTATGTTTTTAGGTATACGTATGTGTGTGTGTGTGTGTGTATATATATATATATATATATATATATATAATCGATTATAATTATCTTATATATCTAGCATTGGCTGTCAACAATCTGCACCTATATAATTTTATGTCACATCACCCAAAGGTTGGCTGGTAGAGAATGCTTTTAGCATTAAGTCCGCCTTTGTACGATATTTTTGTGCATAAAGCCAATAAATAAATAAATAAATACGTCTGTCTGTCTGTTTGTTTGTTACAGTTAATCTCAGAAGCGACGGGACCGATTTTGACAGTAAATCTTATAACTGGCAAGTAGCTGACTTTTGATGTAATAATTTACGATATGGTTATGCGCGTTCGTATAGATAAGAATAATATGAAAAAAGTTGAAAAAGCGTTAGCAAAACTTATGTTAACGCTGGTCATATGACCTGGTTCCCTAATATATCTAAAAATCTGTTATCATTTAAGTCATTTTTTTTCTTTTATTTTTATCTGCGATCAGTCGCTAGACTGACCAGTCTAAATTATAATAAAATTATAACTATTTAACAAGTTTTAAAACACTTTCAGTATCTTTTCTGTGCCTGTGACTCTAAACTGATTACGAATTTAGACCCTCTGAAGGCAGTTATTGTCTTTCTAACAATATAGAAGTTCATTATACTTAAAGTAACACACTTATCGGTTCTGATAGCGATAGCAGCGAGTACCCTTGATAGTTAAAATGACGCGTATTCTGCGTTTGTATGCAAGTGTTATTATCGCAATGTTACATCCTGGAAAATAATGAAATAGATAAAATAATACTACTTGGACTGTGGACAAGGGTATTTTGTAATTTTAACGAAGTTATTTTCTTTGCATTAATAGATCAATAGTCAACTTTATCTGATCGTTGTTGTTCAGAGTCCTGATATAGCCACATTTTCTCTTTATTTTGCATGTTTGCAAAACACGGATTACGCCCCTATAGAAATTCTTACCTAAAATAATGAATTTCACCATTATGGTCTAGTTACAAACCTATTGATAAAATGGCCCTTTAGGGCCGGCAGCGCTAGCAGGTAGGTCTTGTTTATGCAAATAAAAATTTGCGTTAAGACCGCACGAAATTGATTAGTAAAAATAAGCATGTACCTAAGTATGTGAAAACGGTACATTACCGTTTGCACTAACCGATTTGTGCAAATAAGATTGTGCGTGGAACTAGTAGGGGTCTGGCTACACGCAGCGACTTGCATGCGTAAAAAGTTTGTGCCAATTTTTACACTAACGCGATATCCATGCGCAAAAAGTTTGTGCCAATTTTTGCACAAGACTGTTTGTTTGCGCTGCGTATTTGTATTGTGATAGTTCCTGTGTATTGTATTCTTAAAATATTTTCCTTGGTTAATAAATCATTATTTCTCTCTATTTAAACTCTGTAATATTTGATACACTAAAAAGACTCCTAACCTAACTAGACTTCGCACCCAGTATTGTTGTATCCATGGTTCCCTATTTACAGTCGTCAATCATTGAATTAGGACCAAGGGTCCTGGAACATCCAACCGGATAATAAGCCAGTGAACTGACCTAGATAAACATATTGCAATATTATCTTTAAGGCCTATGCAAAATAGTAAGTTTTGTAAAATAAAAATACGACAAATGAGGCAAAAGATTCATAATCTACAAAACGGCTGGACCTATTTTCATCAAACCGCCATCTTAACTACCTAACTTGCGTTCATTCGTTTCTGCGTTACGATGCCAGAGACAAACAGTTAAAAGTTTAAACAGACGTTTTCAATCTTACATAATGAAATACTTTTAAACATTGAAATTACTGTATCGATTAAGCGAGTTTTTTTTACATCAATCAGGGAAATAAACTCGTAATTAGTAGTTTGATAATTTAAACAAAAAATATTTATAATGGCGCGAAGTAGTTTTGATACCAGTTATGTGCCTTCCTACCTAGGTACATAGATACAACAATAAATATTAAAAAAATATCGTTCGGGACGTTCGTGTACAGAGTATGTACGACGAAAAAAAAAAAACATTCTTACATGATAATATGGCCTTCTCAACATTTCGTAGCATCACATCTGACTGACGAGTCCAACTGAACCATCCGCCAGACCAACTAGAAAAAAATACATAATTATCAATTAATCATTATTACAACTACACTAGGTATTATTTACTGAGCCACTGATGCACATACTCAAAAATACCAAAAAAAAAACCTTATCTACACATATGTATAATCACTTGTCCTGGCTGACTGACTGATTCATCAACGCAGAGCCTAAGCCGCTAGGGTTACAAACCTAAAATTTAACTAAGAAAGAGTTTTTTTAAATGCGTCCCCTTAGGTGGTAATATAGGGGTTGCAAGTTAGTATGAAACTTCGTCAGTTTTTAAGTTAGATCGGTGAAATTACGTTTCAGCGTTTTTTTTTTTCATTTTAAGGCGTGTTTTTTTGTAAGATGTTCAAAATTACTGAGAAGGTTAGCTAACGCGACACGATTCTGATCTATATCAGTGTAAATGTTGACGTTACAACATTGCCATTTATGTCATCAGTATCAGCTGGCTCAGTAAATAATTCATAGATTTAGGTACCTTGTCACTAAACATGTGCAATCTAAAAATAATAAAACAAACAATCAAAAATAAATTAGTACAAAGCAAAGAAAAAGAAAAACAATGTTAGTTCCTTATTGTTTAATAAATAATAAAGTACAGAAGCATCAAATTACTCAGGTCACTCAAGTCACCTTATCCAGGCGCTCTAACTAAAACCTCTTTTCCGATTCTCCCCAAAAAATATATAAGTCCTCAAATATTATTTTTTGTGGGGCAAACAAACAAGCTTCTCACCTTATTGTAAGTGATTACTGTTGCCCATGGACAACTGCGATACCTTGGTAAGGCAGTCCGTAATTATATCATAAATTATATTGTGTTTTGTGTACGGTTTACGATCAATATACGTGTAGCCTAGAAACGAGGTATTACGGTCTTAAAAACGTGCGTAGATTAGGTACGTAGCAGTTCAACGTATGTAGGTAGTATCTCAATACTTAGGTGATTTCGATAATAAATTATTTTAATATTATCCATTCGAGTTTCAATAAACATTAATTATATTTTTTAATATTTATCTGTGGGATTGTAATGTGGAATTGTGGGTCCCACATTACTAGCAATCCTTAGGAGCGGGTTCACGTCGGTAGTATAATGTGTAGGACTCGAATACGCGACCTCGTGATTGCGAGTGCGATGTCTTAGTCATTAGGCTACCGTTGCTTCAAATTCGTTATCTAGTACGATTATAGTAATTTGATTAGGTATTATTTTTAATATCAATTTGATATTTCATTACGATACGCACTACAGATTTTGAGTAGGTAGATAAAGGTTGTAATTTTTTTTACAACTTCTGTTCAAAAGCGCAGATGTCACCCATTTGATTGTGCGTGCGATTGAACGGACGATTTCGGATAGGGGCTCACTTCGAAACTCGCAGTTCAGAGCATTGTGAAAATGTACTAGGCAGAGTTATTGTATTGTAAAGTAAAAGAATATTTATTATAATGGACTTATGAGCTGACCTGCTAGTCAGGGTTTTTTTTAGATAACTAGGAATATGGGTCGCACAGTACTAGCAATCTTGTTAACCCCCCAGCTAAGCTAAATTGCTTGTGTTAGGAGTGGGTTCACGTTGGTAGTATAATGGATAGGATTAGATCCCGTGGCCATTAACCATTAGGCTACCGTCGTAAGCTTCATTACCCAGAAGGATAAAACGTTGTGTGATGATCGTTTATTGTGTGTCTAGGTGTAATTTGTGTATTTGGAAATGTATAGTATGTTTATCAGTTGTCTGGTTGTCTCAGTACAGTCTTGACTTTGCCAAGTTTGGAACCAGATGTCCTAGTATGATTGTCTAAAGACATTTAATTCAATTTTTTTCTATTTTCTTCTAAAACGTGTTATTCTTCAAAAATGGATGAACGATGGCCTATCTACTTATTATGAAAAACAAGTACGAGTACGTATATACGTATTAGTATATGCTTATTTGTACTAGGTATTGGTACTTTTTATAATACAATTAGATATATCGGGACGTAATCGCTGTAATACTTTGTGTAATGTTATAACAAAACTATGATTGGATTAGTACTATTAGTCTATTATTGTAATTGCCTTTGTTGATGAATGACGAAACGGGTCCAGTTAATGTCCAAGGTTACGAGACCGTGTCATTAGAGTGACTCATAGGACCATAATTCAAAGTTCAAAAATTGCCTTGTAATATCCAATCCTATTGCGATTAGTAAACAAAAAAACTATGGAGGTGGTAAAAAACCGGACAAATGCAAGTCGTACTAGCCCACTGAGGGTTCCGTACAAATTTGTAGGAAAATAAATCGTTCAGAAATCGAGTCTTGCAGTTTTTAAAGACTATATTGTTTATGATAACATTTACAAATATATAGTTTTCAGACTTTTTGCTATAGGTACTTGTACATAGTATAAGACGGTATTGCTTGCCAAATTTTATAGTTCTAGGTCATCGGAAAATCCATACTAATATTATAAATGTGAAAGTAACTCTGTCTGTCTGTCTGTCTGTTACGCTTTCACGCTCAAACAGCTAAACCGATTTAGATGAAATTTTGTATGGAGATAGTTTGAGTCCCGAGGAAGGACATAGGATAGTTTTTATCGCGATAACCGACATCCACGCGGGCGGAGCCGCGGGCGAAAGCTAGTATCCAATAAATTTTGAGTCCTTGAGAGTGTCGAAATGTACGTTTTTTGCGGGATAAACGGCCGTATCTATCTTTTTTTACGTTAACGTAGAAGTTTTTTCTTTTTTCACAGCTTCAAGGGACTGAAGACCTGAGAATATATTTTTTTTCTAATTCGATACCTCAACGAGTTCCCGAACAGGTATTGATAGACGGACGGATGGACAACACAGTGAACCCTTTTAGGATAAGTGTTCCGTTTTTTCCTTTTGAGGTAGGGGACCCTAAAAATGAATGACGAGGCAAAAACTATACGCGGATTCTCAACCTGCTTCGGATATTTTAGTTTATAATTATACCATACATTTTAAGCAAGGTTTTTTTTCATTAGTTCATCAAAACGAGTTCTGTCTGAGTATGACGAAATTGTTATGTATAATGTATATTTTGTGTTCCTGGTTTGAGTGTTTGCAAAGACAAGCGATTACGAAAACTGTATCTATCTAACGTCTGGACTCAATAATGTAACTATCGATAGATTTTGCTACTAGAAGCATATATTTGACATAAGCTCCATACAAAATATGTCAAAATTCTACCAATTGTTTCCGAGATTCGACCGGTCGTTAGTAACTAAAAAGTAAAAGAGTGAATACGAATGCCTATTCACAGCCTGAAGTGTACTTGGGACTAAACAGGAAACATAGTACAAGACGCAATTTCGTTATCCTAGTTGTCAAGGCAATTTTCTTAATTGGCAACATAGACGTATAACAATAGAACAAGGAATACGGCGCGCCATGCGCCCACGCATTCGTTATTTGAATCGGTGTGCTGTAGTATAATAAATATAACGACACCCTAACTCAGATGTACGATTAGATAGATTGAGATTGACAAACAACTTAGTCCCACTACAAGGCGTGGCGGCGCAATCTCTCTTTCCCTCTCGCACTAGTCAAAAAAAGGTAACTACATCTGAGCAATAGAAAAGGATAGGTAGTGAATTAAAATCCAGTCTGACCCTAAATTGAGTATAATGTTATTTCACCTAAAGGAAACCACTACAAGTCTACAAATTAAAAAGTTTCAAAGGAGCTACAAATAAAAATAAAGATTTTTAAATTAAAATGTTGACATCAACTGGAATGATATCTTACTTCCATAATATGGATATCAGAGTTCCAATCCATGTCCTGCTAACTGCACTGAAATTTAAAAGGAAAATTGTATTTTTTACTTAAATTATACAGTGGTTCCTAAACGCAAGTTCCTAAACAACAAGTTGACGTAAAAATAGAATCATATTACACTAAATAGTTTTTAACAAGGAGTATTATGTTATTTAAAGGAATTCACATAAACATACACAACTAACTTCTACACATAGACTACAAAGTAATCTTAAAAAGTTTTTATCAATAAACTGTGATAAGGAGTTTTTATTACTTGTGATGACTGGCAATAATGTAGTTACTATTTTTTTTTTTTTAACTTAATGTCTGCACAGTTTAAAGGCTCAATTGAACCAACTAGCTCGGCAGTTGAGAGTTCTATTAAAATCATCCCTCTGACTAAAAGTACCAATAAAAATAAATGTCTCATTTGCAGGTAAATTGGGTAGCTTACATAACTCTCAAACCAACTGTAAATGAATTACTAGATGATTTAGCTAGTACTCTTGCCCCACTTACGAATATAACATGTCTTTATAATTAAATTAGTATTTTCATCTTTGCTCATTCCAAAAACAAACCATGGCCATAAATATTTATAAATCTTTTAGTAAGTAAGTCTATTTCAGTGCTAAAACCTATTTATTTTATACCATAACTCATCATTTGGCACAATTGAACCTTGTCTTATTAATTACACAGGTTTCATGCACTCAAACATTTAAAAAAAAAGAACACAAGCATCACAGATTAAAAACACAAATAAGGCTATGTAACTTGCTTGTCGAACAGCATGGAGGTTGCAGTTAACTAAGTATTTATCTGAAAGAATATCAACAATATATTGATAGCGTTTATAATATTAAAAATCAAGCATTCTAGACGATATTTTTTTTAAACAGGCTATTTATATATTATTTTGTTTTAGTTTCTGGTACACAAATTTTGATTTAAAATGATTTATCTACTTAATAGTAAGAACAATTTATTTATTCCTAAAGTTTAGTCATTATATGATAAATAAATGACAAAATCTTGCAGTAACACATTAGTTGACTAACTAAGGCATTTTGTTAAATAATTTTCTGCTAAATTTTAATTTAAGAATGTGCAAATTATTATCAAAAATGAATATGAAAGATGATTACTATATGAAATGAACTGTGCAAGTTTTAGGTAATCATTTGATGTGTTTGTGCAAATAATGAAAACTAGTAAAAATAATAATGAAATGAAAAATTACCTTAAGAAACAAATAATGACATGATATATCAATGGCAAAAGATACTGAGTCCAAATATAACAACATGGAATGTGAAATCTTGGCATAACAGACGTAGAACATCAAATGCAGACTGATGAAGACCTACAAATAGATTAGTTTCTAAGTAAACTCTAAACAAAGCAAAGTTTCTGCCGAGCGTGATATGTGAAAAACAATAAATATAAAGCAATTTATTGCGCAATAATTATATGCCGGAAGTATAAGTCCAACATTGAAATAAAATATTTTTTTTCTAAATACCTGGATTCAGTGGTTTCAATATTTATTTCACTACCCATCTCTGGCCAGCGATCTTAATTCAATCAACACATATCACGTTCGCGTGCTAATATATTAAACTGTAATCGGTACGTACACAAACGACCACGGTAATCTTCTGTATGCGTAAAATTTTATGCAAAAAAATATTTGAACACGAACTTGAACATGAATAATTTGACTGTCAATTGTCATGTCATGTCATTCTCACTGTTCTCATGATTGTCAAATTGGATTGACATTGACACTGCCCGTTCGAAACATTTGTTCAAAAATAATCTTAACAGATAGTAGAATATATTTTATTAACAATTCAAATATTCTTTAAAAAGTGCTATCTGCTTAGAATTCATTGAACTTATTTGTAAAATAACTAAAAGTGTTTTAAACATTTTTTTTAAAAATAAGTCAAGAAAAATGGTTTACGAACGTGTATTTTAAAATTTCGCAAATTCCATCATGATGAGATCAATGAACATGAATAAACGTAGTGATTACTTTGTCTGTGAACATGATCAACCTTTGAATGATGCACACAGAACAATTAATATACTCTACGAGATGATGCAATACTTATACATAGCAAACTTATAAAAAATCGAGTAGTGCGTAACTATACGAGTCATATTACGAATCTCACAGTCATGATGAGATTAAGATCTAATGATAACAGTTACAAACTGATGCAATACCACATATCTATACTAATATTATAAAGCGGAAGAGTTTGTTTGTTTGCTTTGTTTGTTTGTTTGTTTAAACGCGCTAATCTCAGGAACTATTGGTCCGATTTGAAAAATTCTTTTTTTGTTGGATAGCCCATTTATCGAGGAAGGCTATAGGCTATATAACATCGCGCTACGACTAATAGGAGCGGAGCAGCGACGAGAAATGTTGCAAAAACGGGAAAAATTTACGCATAGGAAGTTGCGCGGGACAGCTAGTACAATATTATAATATCTTAAAACAACTCACACACCGCCATCTGATCCCAAACTAGGCTGATCCTGTACTATTGCAACCAGACAATCCATATTAATATTATAAATGTCAAAGTAACTCAGTCTGTTACCTTTTTTTATTGCCCGGCGTTTCAGTCTACGCGGCCGTTGCAATACGGTGAACTGATTTAGATGAAATTATGTATGGAGATAATTTTAATCTCGGGGAAGGACATGAGGTAGTTTTAATCCAGTTTTTATTATGGTAGTTTAGACCCGCGAGCGAACGTTAGTAGTTACTTATATTTTTCTAATAAATATTTATATATTAAAGATAAATCATGTTACAATTTATGTCACTAATACATGTAGGAAATATTAAAGTACAATATATAATACGAGCTTGATGAAAAAACCAATTGGATTCTCGATTAATCTTTTTAATCTCAGCGGGTATTATCATATTGAAACGTCTTAAATTTAATAAAATTTGAAGAATTTTTGCATTTTTTACGCAACCTTAAATTCTTATAATTTTCTCGAACTTTCCATTTTTCTTTTATGGTATGAAAAAATTTAGGTGATATTTTTTTGGTTTCTTGCCTTAGTTATCGACTCTGTGTACAATCTAGATCTATACTAATACTAGCTGTCCCGGCGAACTTCGTCTCGACTCTTTTTTTTTTGGGGTTACGGGTTCAATTGTGAATCTAAACCATCCTTGAATCCTCTTGAACTCACACAAAAAATTTCATCAAAATCGGTCCAGCCGTCTAGGAGGAGTTCAGTGACATAGACACGCATACAAGAAATATATATATAAAGATTATAAAGCTGAAGAGTTTGTTTGTTTGTTTGAGCGCGATAATCTTAGTAACTACTGGTCCGAATTGAAAAAAATATTTTACTGTTGGATAGCCCATTTGTCGAGGAAGGCTATAGGTTATATAACATCACGCTACGACCAATAGGAGCAACGAAAAATGTTGCAAAAACGGGGTAAATTTCCGCATATGAAGTTGCGCGGGTCAGCTAGTTAATAAATAAACATGTGAGGTAATCAAATTACGATTATCGTAGAATATTTAAAAGTAGGTATGTTGGAAAATTTCGACCCGGGCCAGCGGGGTAGTCTGGACCGCATGAAATGTTTTTAAACCACTTCGCCACCAAACCATTCGGAGTTCGAGTCCCGCCCGAGACGACTTTTTCCTTTATAAATTTGTATGTAATAAATTCTCAATAACAAAAACATAGACATAAGTAGACTTTAGTAAGTTTATGCAGTTGGGTACATTACAGCATTATTAGATATCTACGTTACGTTACCATAACAACAGTGTTCAACACATTAGAATTAAAAATAAATACAAAGATAATCAAAACAAAACCCTCACATTTAAGATGCAGTTATCTACAGTCCAGCCTGTATTTAAGTTAGAATTAAATCATAAAGTTACTCCTACTGTTGTGACGATAGCAAAGTATGACGGTACACATCCCTGTCTCACTGCCGCTGCTGGATACGACAAAGTATTTATTTATATCATAACTAATACCTTGTAATTTTTTTATTTTGTTTAAAAAAAATATAATTAAAGGTCCTTGCAATAAGACAGGTAGTCTAGCAAAAGACTTAGAAATCCATTTTCATTAATTTTTATTATAAGATTTTTATTTCACTTATTTTATTATTGGAAATTATTGTTTAAATGTTTTATAATATGTTTAATTTTAATATTTGTTTATAGAATATTATTTATGATAATCTAATATATACTAATATTATAAAGCGGAAGAGTTTGTTTGTTTAAACGCGCTAATCTCAGGAACTACTGGTCCGATTTGAAAAAATATTTTTTTGTTGGATAGCCCATGCGCTACGACTAATAGGAGCGGAGCAGCGACGAGAAATGTTGCAAAAACGGGGAAAATTTACGCATACGAAGTTGCGCGGGACAGCTAGTACTAATAATAAATAGCTGAAGAGTTTGTTTGTTTGAACGCGATAATCTCAGAAACTGCTTGTCCGAATTAATTAATTATTTTACTGTTGGATAGCCCATTTATCGATTAAGGTTTAAAGCTATATAACATCACGCTACGACCAACAGGAGCGGAGCAGCAATAAAAAATGTTCCAAAAACGGGGAAAATTTACGCAAAGTTGTGCGGGTCAGCTAGTATAGGTAGTATTTAATGTTCATAATAGGTAAAATTTTCTACACAAATATAAATTTGTTATCCAATAAATGTCATAAGTCTTATGACTTCGACTTATGATTATGTAAACCTACATCAGAAACATTAGAAATAATGTATTTAAATGATACGCACAGCAGGATAATTTAAATATTATTGTTTAGTTGTTTGACCAAAAGAGGGCTCTGTATCTCGTCCTCATCTCAACTAACCACCAGAGATATATAGAGAAGATATTAATAATTGAAAGAGCAAGGTGTTGCAATGTTCGTCTTCACCTCCTAAGACCTAAATGGTTGAAAGTCAAAGGCTAATTGTTATTTGTTTCTTTTATAACTTTAAGCTCATATCAACCCATATGATGGCCCACTGCTGGGCACGGGTCTCCCCAGTAGAACCTACTAGTATGTAGATCCTGGGGGTAATTGCCATAATCGCCACGCTTGGCGAGCGGGTTGGCGATCGCAGTAAGGCTTTAAATACGCAGAGGACGCTGCTGCCCGTCCTCCGGGGTGAAATCCCTTAGTCGCCTTGACGACACCCACGGGTAGAGATGGGGTGGTACTATTCTTAAGCCGGCACCACACGGCCAACTTTAAGCACATGTATCATTTTATTTACGTCCAATGTGGTAGGTAAGGTTACATATCTAGGTACCTACATAATATTATTTTATCCAAGTGAGTCGGTATATACATAGTACCTAGCTGCTCACTTGGATAAAAAAATATTAGCTACAAATTATAACTATCTAAGTATTTTTTCATAAATTCAGATAATAATACATCACCCTCATAGTGGAATCGTCAGTGGCCGAGCGCAGCAATCACAAGCTCATGGCGAGGTCTCAGAGTTGAACCTTAGTCAGGCTGTCATAGCTCTCGCTGCGGGTCCTCTTAAGCCTGATACCGGTAGAGATATGCTACTCATTGGATCTCCTACACAGATATTAGGTGGGTATAGGTACCACAACAACAACCTATGTGATTTCTCTTTACAGGCCTTATAGCGGCCTAGAAACCTTTCGACATATTTGGCCAGCATTTTAGATTTTAATTAAGTAAATAAATCGAACGCAAGCCGTATATCTCGGCACGCCACGCCAGTTTGAACAACATAATCCGTCGGCCGTACTCTTGTCACCGTCGACGTTCCAGCCGTGCTGGAACCAAATGGCTTGGCGCATTGCTGCCGTGGAGGATGGAGAGGCTATTGATGTGGGACGCAACTTGTGTCGATACCTTTGCGCCTTCCCATCTTCCAAATACCTTAGACTGTGCTTGTGCTGCTGCTGCATCAACGGAGCCTCTCAAACGTCGTTAAAATGTAAATCTAATTGGAGATTATTTAATTGAGTCGTTTGGGGTCGAAACGCTAGGATCGTGGGGTCCCAGTGCCCAACTTCTTTTGAAGGATATTTCTAATCGGCTTATCAGTTCTTTACTTGACCAGAGGGCTGGTTTTTTCTTTGCACAAATATTATGCATTGCCATCCAACGTGGCAATGCAGCCAGCCTTCTGGGTACGTTAATAGTCGACATCGATGGGTATTCGACGCGTAAACGGATCTCTCCCCTTTTTTTTAGTTATTTGTGTTATTGTAAATATATAGTTCCTAGATTGTAAGTTTGTGTCTATTTTGTAAATAATGTAAATTTGACGGTATACTTAGCTACATAAATCTTTAAAATATATATTTATTATATACCATCCATCTGATCCGAAAATACTAGAACAGGCTAGGAATAGCTGACGTAGACACGCCATACCTACACTCTTCGGTGGTGCTTAAGTGCAAAGTGCACCCTTTTAAAACGGGCATTTATTTGCAGCATACGACGTCCACGACAACACAGACTTATTTTTTAAGGAAGCTCCTGATGGCGTGAACGTGATTATCACAGGCAGTTTTGGCAAATACACGGATCTTCTAGCGATTGTTGGCGGGAATAGTTCAGTACAAGCTATAGACTGGCAAGGGAACGAAGTTTTCTGGAATGTCGTCAGCGGAAGAGTCTGTGCTATGATCACGTTTGATTTTGATAAAGATGGGGAGAATGAGGTAAGCCAGTCTCTCAGTGATATTAACTCTTTCAACATTGCGATATATATACAGAACCAAAGATGCCCTACATCCGTTTATTTATACGTAGAATACCCACCTACATAAGTTTATGACGCTATACTATAATCTGAATAGAGATCGCCGCCGTCGCTTCAGTCAATCATAACTTTTTCCATCCAGCTTCTTATCGGGTGCGACGATTCATTCATCAGAGTGCTGAAAAACAACCAGTTCATAGCTGAAATTTCAGAGACCGGGCCAATTCTGTGCTTGTCTCCTATCACCGAAGTCAGGTTTTCGTATGGATTGGCTAACGGCACTATTGGAATCTACGAAGAAGGGATCCGACTCTGGCGAGTAAAGGTAACTTAGAATATCGCGACTTGATGACATAGGCACTTTTTCAGCTAGCGATATACGGTAAAGCATAAATTGTGTTTCTTATAGTCCAAACAAAATGCTTTGGCTCTTCAATGGTCTGGTGAAACTTTGGCGTGTTGCTGGTCAAATGGTCGTGTGGATTGGCGGGAAGGGAACACAGGGCGTGTCTTGCGACGTGTTCAGATGCGTGCAAACGCCGCTGCTATGTTATTAGCTGACTACCGGTCTGTCGGAGCTCCAGATCTGGTCTGTGTATCTGATAGAGGCGAGGGTAAGTTTTGTACTTTGATTATTAAGTTGAAAATTAAAAAAATACTTAATACTACGAGCTATGTTTGAGAGAGGTATACAGAAGCGTGTTTCGTCAGTCAAATTGAACAGTTCGTCTGAGGAATGAGGAAGATCAAGTAAATAGTACCTATTTAGAAGCTATTGGGAAAGATGTCTACTGCACGTACCTATTGATAGATTTTACAATAATATTTTCGACAGTCTTAGGATATCCTCCATACCAAGAGACAACCGGTTTCAACGCAGTCTCAAAGAATGTGCCGACAGAAGAGGATCGTATGGCTATCACGGAGTTGTTCAACAAAAAGCAAGCATTGATGGTAGAATTGCAGCATTATGAAGCGAATGCAGCAAGTGGTAGCACCAGCTTGGAGAGTTTAGAAAGACCTGCAACTGCTATGCCAACTAACACGCGCTTGCAAGTAGCAGTAGTGCATGCTCCGGATGAAGTAAGTCCTAAACTCACCTATTAAAATACATTGTATAAGCTAGATACCGTATTAGTCTGTGAGACCGTGACCTATCCAATTCCAGCTGACTGAATCTTTCTAGGGTAGCATTCAACTGGCGATTTCAACTAACAATGAAACGATAGTGCGTGCAGCTCTCGTACTAGCCGAGGGTATATTCGAGAGTGGCGAGACTTTCGCCCGTCATCCAGCACCTTCGCTCCTTAGGTCCTTGCTGCATGTACCGCTCAAACCACCGAGAGACGTTCCTGTCGACGTTCATATAAAGGTAAAAATGATTTTTTTGAAAAAAAAAATGGACTTTAAGCACTTGTGTACAAGTACCGAATGAAAGCGTATCTCTTTTGTCTAAGTATTGTAAGTTTCTTGATCGTGAAAGTAGTTGATAGTCTGTTGCTCGATAATCGCCAGTGGTGGTGGGATAAGTGCCTCAGGGTCTCTAATCAGTCTGAAGCCGAAGGCACAATTACTAACAAGGTACATTATCGGACTAATAGTGACCCTAAAACAACTTATCACCATTTGCAGTGCAGCTCTTAAGGCTTTGGGCCATAAGCATAGCCAGGATTATTTTTCAGAGAGGAAGGCACATCATATCATCAAACCAGGAGTAAAGGGGAGGGGGTTGTTTCTAGCAATAAATCAGACCAAGCACCGAGACATCTACTATCTGTAACGAACATTAAAATCACCAAAAAATCACCTCGTTCTTACGAGGATCCCCTTAAATTATATTTTTCTTTTTAACCCCCTTTTTGGGTACACCTACGCCAAGTGGAAACTCTAGATTCAGACCCTATTTGGGCCATATCACCATTATCAAATAAGTTGATAACTATCAAACAACATACATCACATAACTATAATTTCCTTGTAGGCTCTAATAGGATACCCAGACAGTGAGCAGTTTCACATCTTCGAACTCACAAAGCAGCTACCAAGATTCTCCATGTACCAACTGGTGCCAAATACTATGGCATTTAAAGGAAATAACTACGTCACATTTCGCATCACAGAAAGGGTGCAAAGAATTTGTATATGGATGAATCAAAACTTTTTGCTAGATGAAGAATTCGAGCTTGAATCGGAGGATGCTAAGGAGCTCCATGCCCACTTTATTTGTTTGAGGGATCAGTCACATGTGTATTTGGATTTTGGGCCAGATGGACAGGTGAAGTTCAGCACCCATGATATCAGATTGGCTGGAGACTTGATACAGAGTTTAGGTGTTTATTTAAATTTGGTTGATTTGCAGGTAAGTTATTTATTTTTTTAAAAGACTTATTTTTTAAGAAAACTAGCAATGTGGGATTATGAGTCCCACACCCACATTACTAGTAATCCTGTTAACCCCTCCAGCTAAGCTCAATGGCTTGTTAGGAGTGGATTCACGTCGGTAGTATAATGGGTAGGATTCAAACCCATCACCTCACTATTGTGAGACCAATACCTTAGCCATTAGGCTACCATTGCTTAAATATTGTAGTTTGACTATGTAGTATGTATATTATGTTGCCTAACAAAGATTAGTAATACCTGTCATGCAATGAGATCACCCATTAATCACATGAGGCTTGAAATGGGGAGAGTCGCGAGCATCAAGGGATAGAACAATTTGAGGTCTAGTAACATAGTCCAGATAGGTGGTTCGCTTCTGGCCTCGGTTTGGCTATGGAAGTCTCAGGTTCGATTCCTGGGTCTGGACTTCAAATTTTTCTATCTTTCAAAAATGCAATTATTGTATGGGGAGAGGCAGTTCGTAACCCAACTGGCTCTGGCTTGCGACTCCTCAAACTTGACCAGCGTTGGATCAATTGCAACCTCCAATTGTTCAAAACTCACATTGATGTGAAAATAGCTGAATTTTTGATTGGGACATTGGTGCAATTTTTTTTGGACAGAAAAATATATGTGATGTTGGGTAGGTTAGTTTAAGTAGACGGTGGTTAGTTTAAAACCTCACTACACAGCACACAATATGTGGTGAGGTTTTACCAGAACTAATAATATAAATGAATGCACATATTTACCTGACTGTTAGTGGTTGTTCATCAACTTTTTGACCCCACCGGTGGATGAACAACCACTAACAAGCAGGTAAATATGTGCATTAATTTCCCTCTTAAATATTTGATAGAAGATTATTGTTAGTTGCAGCTTACATATTTTTAAAAACCACACACAATTCATTTCTTATATTAAGTCTTTGAACTAAGGCCACAAACTTTGTGAAGTAAAACTCCATAAATGTACTTAAATATTGCTTTACTCAACTTAGACTGATATATCTTATAAGCTACATACTGACAAGTTAAATCTCACTGACCATAAAGTTCTGCAAACCCTACACATTTCACAGGGTTAAAGAAAAACATATTATTGTGTGGAGGTTCCCTCTGGCTCACGGCTTTTACAACTTCCTGTCCGATAACTCCTCCAATGACAGCTGCTGCACCAGACACAGTGCCAAAGACATCAAGTAGCAATGCATCAACAACAAAATTAGCTGGCAATGTTAGTTCTTTGACTAATTCATCTCTCATACGTAACAAAATTACTGTGTCATCTTTCCGCTTAGCCGGGTCAGGATTTCTGTTGTACTCATCTTTAAATCTTAGAAGAATCTTCATGACGAAGTAGGAAGGGTCACCTCGACGCAGTCGTGAACGCATTTCTGGGTTCATCCAGTCCACAGATAAAGCATTTTGGAGAGGTACATAAATTGCTCTGCGCTTCACAGTAATACTGACAGTTTCTCTAGCATTCTTCTCCGTGTCATCAGGGCCACGTTTTACAGCTTTATGTTGAACAATCTCTTCGGAATACTCGTGGTCAACGAGGTCGGCAAACATATAGCCATACATGCCCCATACATCACCACAAAGGAACTTCTTATTGCTGTCTCGACAAGCGTTGTTGATACGTTCGAGCTGCTCCTGTTTCAGCCCAGTCGCACATACTACGTCAAATTCAGTAAAGAAGCTATCAGGCAGACTGTCAACAGACTTCGTTTCCGTTGTAATTTCCACCATAGGGTTCAAAGCCCTCGCTCTCAGTACCGAAGCTTCCGCTCTATTCTCTCCGATTTTATCTGGCGGAGCCAAAAATTGTGAATACAGATCTATTTCTTTGAGTTTCTCGTTGTCCAGCAAGCAAACACTCTTCACACCGGATAAAATAATATTCTTTGCAATCTCAGCACCAAGACCCGCTATTCCGATTATTAATACTTTTGAAGCACGTAGCCTCTTCTGTGATTCCAAGCCCCACAGGCGAATTTGACGATCATACTGTTCCGCTTCGGCCTCAGACAACTCAATTTCGTTGTTTTCAACCATGTTTACTTTATATTTTTATCGAAATTTTCCAAAACCCGGCAACGATTGGCACAATTTTGACAGATTATCCACGCCGGTTAATGACGCGCCGCCATTTTGGTTTTAGAGATGTGCTTTTAGTAAAAAATTATAATCGCCTAAATTGAACCCGTTGATTCTAGTTTTTTATTTGGTACAACTTGCTATTTATCGCAGCATTCGCAGCTTCGTGACGCTGCGCGCTGGTTGATTAATGGTTTAATGGGTAAACCGTAAAAACTTCTATGGCATACATTTTCTGTTTTCAGTCGGTAGCACAGTTTTCTGAAGCGGAAAATAAACTTCGTGAGGAAATGGAACATGTTTCCCAAGTCGGCGAAATGCGTTCTCGTCTAGCAGCTGAAACAGCGGAACGAGCTCAACTGATTACTGCTTTACTGCCAGCAGCACAAGATGCAGCATCTTACGACTTGTACGAGTCATTTTAATAATAGTAACTTCAATGTATGACCCAAAAACTTAGTTGTTATTTACATAATTTATTTTTAGAAAAGAGATGCTGAATCGGTACAAAGAAGTTGTTATGCTTAACGAGGAGCTTCTTACTGGGTGTTATATCAGGCGTGCAACTCAGGAGCAGGCAGTCACTTCCTTGAAGAGCTTGCATACCATTTTGCAGCAGGCAGCTAGGCTCAGAGGTATCTTGATAAACCAGTGACAATTCCAGGGTTTTAGTTTGAGGGAGGGAGAGGCTTGATCCCGCTGAGGGTAGTATTTATCAAAGCAAATATTTAAAATATGATACCTACAAGACAAACCACACATGGGAGGGCTTTTTAGCGATCTGGAGCCCTTAGCCTTCTCACTAGATCCGCCATTGTTATAAACCATACTTACACAATATACAGGCAGGAAATCTCTATATAAATTTAAATATTTCTTTGCAGTTGGAAAATACAGTAAAGCAGTAGTAGCAGCGAGTAGGAAAGCAGTTCAGGATAACAATATAGAAGCACTTATCAAGATTATTAAAGTTGGGGATTCGTAAAGAAAATACAGTTTTCGAAAATAAATTATTTATTAATACTTACAAACTACCAGTCATTTTAATAACGGTTTTAATTCCGATGTGTAAAACAATATTTCGAAAACAAAATTTATATACTTACAGCTAACTATATACTTGAAAATTACAAATAACGTTTATTTGTGGTCCTCAAGTACAGATTTGTTGAACTTGCATAAAATAATATATTTAAAGATGTACTGTTAAAGTTGCAATTCCGTGCATCGCGGCCGATCGCAGCCGCGCGCGTTCGAATGCGTGCGACTGACGCGAGTCGTCGGCCGCGTGTCTCTGGCAGAGTTCGGAAACGGCGCCATACATTTTCATAATTTCAGAGTTATGTAAATGTGCGGCTGACCCGCGCGGCTGATGCGACAATAGTCAGCTATTGTTGCATCAGCCGCGCGGTTCAGCCGCACGCGTATAACAGCGCCATCACCCGCTATGCACGGAATTGCATAAGTGTAAACGTTGGATGTACTATCAAAATTTTAATTGATTGCGAATGTGATGTCCCTCGACACGAAAATTCAATTGTTGAGTACGACATGACTACTAACTTCCGAAAGCGGCAGCACTTATACAGTAATCTGTTTAGTCGCATAATGGACATCATCCGCACTGATATTCAACAACAACCTAGGCTCAGATGGTTTAGGCTCCATCAACAACAGTCTAAGAGACGCAAGTCGCGCGCATATCGCCTGCGCTTGGGAAGAAGTGGGCGCTCGGATACTAGGTGCAGATTTGTATGGACGACCGTCGAGCGCGACTATGGCGGCCGCTGTGGACAATGCGCGGGATAGTGTTGTTTCATCTGTGCCTGTTCTCTCAACCTGAAAATGGAGATTGGGAAATATTTCTTCGCGATTTACATAAATGAGTACATGTTCAATTAAACCTGATATTTTTCTTGTCATTCTTGTCATTAATAACTTTTGGTTTAAGTCTTTACAGGCAAATCAGTGTCTTTATAAAACAGCTCAAAGAAATTTGTACGAAATAGGTACAACATAATCATAATGTCATGTTTTTTGACTGCCTCTGTGGCGCAGTTGGAGTGTATCCGACTGCTACGCAAGAGGTCGTGGGTTCGATCCCCACCCAGGATAAAACTTTGTGGGATAAGCACGATGGTTTATTCTGTGTCTGGGTGTTATTTATCTATAATATGTATGTATTTTATCAGTTGTCTGGTTTCCATAGTACAAGCTCAGCTTAGTTTGGGATCAGATAGCGTTGTGTGGATGTCCCAAGATATTATTATTAATATTATGTTTATATCAACAATCAAATCATTGACTTTACAATATTCACCAAGTAACGATTTTCAAGACTATTACTCAATTTAAAACGATTTGATCATCAACTTTTGGCGACAGTACAATCATCAGTTATGCTGAAGAGCAACATCTCAATTTCAACAGGTTATGAAAAAATCTACCTAATATAAATTAGAAAAAAAAAGCGATTAACTCAAGCTGTACCATTGACGGTACATCAATGCGTCATCAGCTATGGCATCTTACATAGTCGGCAATAATATTGTGAATGCAAAAAGCGAATATCAGAAACTGCCTCTTTTCGATATTTTCTATACCTTAACATTTTGTTAAATCTAGTCAAAAATAAAAAGGCTATAATGTGACTAACCTCAGCAGCAACAGCTCTCAACATAAGCCTCTCAGCGGGCGAGCAGTGCTTGATGGCGCGGACAGCGGCACTGGACGCGGCTTCACCCAACGCTTGCTGCACTTCCATCAGCCCAGCTCCGTTGGCTCCCGCCAGCTCTAGCGCTCGGGTACATAGTGCGAGCGCCCTTCGAGCGTCCCCTGATACGGCGGCTACTTTCCTACAATAGTTTAACTTTATTAGTTAGTAAGAGGACACTAAAATAATGGAATTAAGAATCAATTATACACTAGCTGGCTAGCGCAACTTAGTCTGCATAAATTTTCCCCGTTTTTGCAACATTTTTCATTGCTGCTCCGCTTCTATTGGTCGTAGCGTTATGTTATATAGCCTATAGCCTTTCTAGATAAATGGGTTATCCAACAGTAAAATATTTTTTTCAATTTGACCCAGTAGTTCCTGAGATTATCGCGTTCAAACAAACAAAGTCTTCAGCTTATAATGAAATACAACTTTTGAGACTAAAAAAACTTTCAGAGCCGACTTGGTATAAAACAATAGACCAATGGCATTGTAGACCCAAGGAAATATGGATATAGCGAGAACGGGAGTTAGTGTGGAGCCAAATTACATATTGCGCCGATCACAAATAAATAATTGTGATAAAGGCCAAGATGATGTTGATGATCCAATGGATGAAAACTATTCAAAAAATCAAAATTCTTTATTCACTTAGGAAGCAAAACAACTCTTGTGATACGTCGGGATTAGTTAGTTCGCAAACAATAGGTAAAATGAACCAATAGCAAATTGAAATTGAATGTTGAAGTAATTTTTATAGGCATTTCTTGCCAAAGACTTTACAAATACAATAATTGCATTTTGAAAGATAGAAAAATTTGAAATCCAGACTCAGGAATCGAACCCGAGACTTCCGTAGCCAAACCGGGGCCAGAAGCGAACCACCTATCTGGACTATGTTACTAGATATCAAATTCTTCCATCTCTTAATGCTTACGGGTTAGGCCCCCGTAGCGCCATCTAGTCGTTAGTTAAAGAACTATCACGGCTTTTGTTATTGCTTCGTTACAGAGAGCATTTTAACAAATTATGATGACGCAGGCCGAATATTGAAGTAATTTTTATAGGCATTTCTTGCCAAAGACTACAAATACAATAATTGCATTTTGCAAAATAGAAAAATTTTAAATCCAGACCCAGGAATCGAACCCGAGACTAAGTTATAATAATTTGGGGGTAATTAAGTTAATTAGGCTAAGTTTAAAGAGCGCGTACTTGCTTATTGCTTGCTGTAGATCTTAACATCACTCCCTGGGTCTCGCAGTAGCTTTTGAAGTCCAGACTAAGGCTACCCAAACAGATAAGGCTGTGTATAAAATATATTTAAAACCATCACAAACCTGGCAATAAGCTGTACAGCATCAGCAGTCACATTAGCTCCAGCTAACCTCATGGCTACAATCTTTTGTAGTTGCGTATGAGTGTACGGCGGGAACGTGAGGCGAGTCAGACCGAGTCTGGAAGCCACTCGGGCCGCTAGAGCTCGCTCCGGTAAGTCCATGGTGTTGGCTACAGCGAGCACTGTCAGTAAGGCTGAGTTGTGAGCTGCCCACTCCATGATGCTGTAGAGGACGTCTTGCCGTCGGGTGCAGAGAGCATCAAGCTGAAAAAATAATTAATGAGGTTTTATAAACACGAGCAAATACTGTGTGGGGTTAAATCGCTCATTATAAAAATCCTCTGGATTTTGAACATGAAGTAATGTCGTAATCAAGTTTAGTATTACATACTAGCTGTCCCGCGCAACCAACCACTAGGCCAACAGGCCAGTCATTTAATTTTTAAACGCTTTTTTCATGTTTCATGTTAAATTTACTGTTTATACGAGCTGTCTCGCGCAACTTATTTTGCGTGAATTTTACCCGTTTTTGCAACATTTCTTATTGCTGCTCCGCTCCTATTGGTCGTAGCGTGATGTTATATAGCCTTCCTCGATAAATGGGCTATCTAACAGTGAAAGAATTTTTCAATTCGGATAAGTAGTTCCTGAGATTACCGCGTTCAAACAAGCAAACAAACTCTTCAGCTTTATAATATTAGTATAGATGAGTAATAATAAATGATTGGTGTAAATTGAAATGCAGGTAAATATTTGCTGATATTATAGTTTTAGTTAGTATCAAAGTACTAGTCCAAGTTGGTATGACCCATCGGAATCATCAAACACCAGTGATTGATTTCAACATTAAGAATTTTAGAAAATACCAATTATGACAATATACTTATAGTTTACCTCATCTACTAGTAAAACAGTTGGTGTTCTCCTTGGACCAGGGTTGGTAAACCTTTTCTCCAACAGGGAACAGGCTTGCTCCCATACCACTGACTTGCCTGGGGATAACAATGAAAACTTAAATAGTTCTTGCAATTTAGTATTGCACTAGGAATTGCCATAGGCTGTTGGTCACTCACGCCAAGACAAGGTGCATATTACGAATAAACGTAAAAGTTACCAGCGCTTGTAGATTGCAATAATTTCATGAACTTGACGAGAATTCAGTCTGTTATGACTGCGTCGGTGGCGCGGTGGGAGTGTGTCCGACTGCTACGCTAGAGGTCGTGGGTTCGATTCCCACAGGGGATACAACTTTGTGTGATCCTCAAATTGTTGTTCCGAGTCTGGGTGTTCTTTGTGTCTGTGACTTGTATGTTTGTAAAGTCCCCAAGACACAGGGCTTGTAACCAACTGCGGGAAACATCCTTTTAAAAAAACAGACAATTTTATAACAGTCTAGCTGACCCGCGCAACTTCGTCTTCGTCAATTTTCCCTGTTTTTGCAACATTTTTCTTTTACTGCTTTGCTCCTATTGGTTGTAGCTTGATGTTATATAACCTTCCTTGATAAATGGGCTATCTAACAATATAATAATTTTTCAATTCGACCCATTAGTTCCTGAGACTATCGCGTTCGAACAAACTCTTCAGCTTTATACAAATAACAACTTTTATATCATATAAATAAAATACAAATTGCTTTGGTCTATTCTTTTTGCTAGCTCACCAGTGAGTTGTTTATAAATCTGCACATATGCCTGCCGAGGCTCTGCTATCCTCATTCCATTGACCTCCACCAGCTGAAAATCTGGTAGATCCACTTCTTCCTTTAGGTACTTGAGGGCAGAGCATACCGTAGCTGTCTTGCCTGTACCAGGTACTCCTGATATGTACATGCACCTGAAATATATTTTGTAAGCCTAGTATGCAGGGGCAAAGATATGACACACACACACACACACATATGTGTGTGTGTGTGTCTATATATATATATATATATAAAATTTACAAAAAACCATATATACTTAAACAAGTTAAGATACCATTTTATAGAAACTGTGTTGCTCCAAATTTTCTAAACAATTCGCATTTAAAATAGGGAAGAAACTGAATCTCCCGACATAGGGAATGCTGGTGTGAGATTCAGTGAAGTTTAGAACAAGTATTTATTGGTAATCAATGATATGCAATGCAACCACTGTACTAATGTGTATGATACAGAAATAAATTATTATTATTATTATTATTTAATGTTTCTATAAACAAGGATATGACAACGAGGAGGAAAAACAAGAGGAGGGCTGACCCCACCACCATGTGGGATAAATACAGTTGGATCAACGTAACTAGGCCGGACTGAAGTAGGCGACAAGTGGTTGCGCAGATGCATTTTTTGGAAGTAAATGGTGACAGGAAGCGGGGGGCAGGGGCGGTAACTAAACCGAGAGAATTAGAGATGCGATTACGCATATAGTCATAATTAGTATTACTAACTTATGTTTTTTTGTGATTATTTTCGTAAAGAAATTGTTTTTCAAAGTATCTTTAGTATTTACTGTAACTGTTCTAAATTTAAACTTTTATGACCTCATTTTAATAATGTTTTTATATTGTTGAATTAAAATTTTGTTAGTATTTTTAATCGATTGAACATATTTAGTCGTTTTTGTAAGTAATTTTAGGGTCGCATCTCTATGACATGCGCGAAAGTGATAAAAACCTAACTTCAATCCGGTCAAGTTACGTTGATCGTACTGTAGTCACGAAGGGAGAGATTTTATCCATGTAAATTAAATTAAATAATATTCAGTAAATTTCCTGTCTATATCTGTTTAATGGAGTATTTTAGCATTAAAATTAAGCAAAAGTACAATACACACCATGGCCCAATCAGGAGGCTAAGTGCGTTTTTAAGGTTCCATAGCCGTAATGGCGAAACGGAACCCTTATAGTTTCGTCATATACGTCTGTTTGTCCGTGTTTCCGTATGTCATAGGCAATTTACTCAAAAACTATCAATGAATATTAATGAAATTTGGAGCATGGGTTTCATGTGTAAGCCGCATAATTAGTTTCGAAGTTAAATAATAAAAATAAATGTTTATAGGGGGCATTTTCACATTTAATGTGACATCAACATGTGACACCATGCAACAGGTCTTGAAAAAATATTTCAATGTTTTTAAGAAACTTTCAATATTTTCGGATATAATTGCTCCGAAAGTTGCATAATTAGTGTCCCCCCGCGCTTTTTGTTGACAAGTGCAGTTTTTCGGCAATAACTCAATGACGGTATATCCAGTCATGTTGTTATTACTTAACTAACTATTATACTATTGTCGAAAAACTGCACTTCTCAACTAAAAGCGCGTAAATGCCTTGCACATACGCCCTTCTGCTGGTGCAATTTTTCACATAGTACTTTTTCGACATGCTCTTGCCCGGTTTTTTTCTTATATAACCAGGTGAAACTAACTTAGCAAAAAAATATTGTGGCCTGTTGGCCTAGTGGTTAGTGATCCGACTGCTAAGCCGGAGATCGTGGGTTCGATCCCCACCCAGAATAATACTTTGCGTGATGAGTAAGTATTTAGAAATATATTAGTATGTATTTTTTTAAAATAAAAAGATAACTAGTAATGTTCCCACATTACTAGCAATCCTGTTAACCCCTCCAGCTAAGTACAATGGCTTGTGTTAGGAGTATTCACATCAGAACCTACCACCTCACAACAGTGAAACTGATGCCTTAGCCATTAGGCTACTGCATCAGTTGTCTGGTTGCCATAGTACAAGCTCTGCTTAGTTTGGGATTAGATGGCATTGTGTGAGTTGTCCTAAAATATTATTATTATTATATATTTTATAACCCCTTTATAAAATACTAGCTATCCCGCGCAACTTTGTCTGCTTAAAATTTCCCCTTTTTTTTATAATCCTATGTTACTTCTAATACCTCCAAGAATATGTGTACAAAGTTTCATGATGATCGGTTAAGTAGTTTTCGCGTGAAACCGTAACAAACAAATTTACATTCACATTTATATATTAGTAGGGATATTTTTATATATGCATGCCGTGTGGTGCCGGCTTAAGAATAGTACCACCCCATCTCTTCCCGTGGGTGTCGTCAAGGCGACTAAGGGATTTCACTCCGGAGGACGGGCAGCAGCGTCCTCTGCGTAATTAAAGCCTTACTGCGATCGCCAACCCGCTCGCCAAGCGTGGCGATTATGGCAATTACCCCCAGGATCTACATACCAGTAGGTTCTACTGGGGAGACCCGTGCCCAGCAGTGGGCCATCATATGGGTTGATATGTAGGGATATTTTTAATAATAATTTCAATAAATAAACAGACTCAAAAGTGAAGAAAAGTCATAGCTGCAGTATGTAAGAAAATACTAGGTAGGTATTATACAATTTCACTTTGCTTACCCACTAGTTCCATCTAACAGTTTAGTTCTCACAAATGATAATATTTCCTCCATTTGAGACTCTCTGCCAGGCAATGACTTGTTTTCCTTCAGAAAATCTGGAAGAACACAAAAGTTATTACAATTTCATAAGTTTAGCTTTTGATCAACTTTAAAAAGTACATATTTATAGTTTACCGTCTATATTATCAATAGAATGTGCTAAAAAGTACATATTTATAGTTTACCGTCTATATTATCAATAGAATGTGCTAAAAAGTACATATTTATAGTTTACCGTCTATATTATCAATAGAATGTGCCCTATTTCTTAAAGTTGGAGTCAGCTGGCTTGTCAATATTCTCTTTGTTACACTACGTTTAGGGGTTTGAGCTGGTGTTTTGTTCCTAGGAGTTTTGGGTGTCTTTGGTGTCCGTGGAGCAGGTTTGAAATCATCATCTGTCTCAGAAACTTTATGTATAGCCTTTCTAGGGGTCCTTTTGACTGGAGATACATCTTCTTCCATATAGCTGACAGGAACCTTCTTCCTGCCTGACCGTGTAGTAGCAGGTGCCATTTCATCATCTTCAAAAACTAAAACCTTTTTCGGAGTTTCTTCAATTGTTTTTGTTATTGATTGCTTCCTCTTTGGTGTTGTAGGTACATGTTGCCTTATGATCAGTGTTGGGAGTTCATCATCAGAATTATCCTTTAATTCCATAGACAATATTTCTTCTATGTTATTTTTATTTAACTTTTTGGAACTTTTTGGTGTTTCTGATGCTTTAATTGGTGTTGACTTAGGTGTGGCTTTTTTTGGAGAATCCTTTTCTGTTTTATCTGATAAAATAGCTCTTTTCAGCAATAGTTTTGTTCCATCATTTTTAGATACACTCCAGTTTTTTTCTGTAATCGAGACACGGCTCATTCTTATAACTAAGCTTGGCGTTTTTGGGGTTGTTTTTGATGGAGTTTTACTGGGTGTATTCAAAAGAACTAAGGCCCTTCGTTCTTCATCCATGACGGGTTCAATTTGTACTTTACGTTTGGTCAAAGACATTAGGCGGTATCTACAAATATAATGGTACTGTTCATTGATATGTTCATCTGTATCTTTTGTGAATGTAAATGTGATGGAGCATTTTTTAAAGAATGTTTCTATTGATACATCCATGTTGAATGGACGATGATCTTCTATTACCTGAGGATAAGATGAAGACATGGATGTAAGGTTTCTTGGTACTTGATCAATTCAATAGGTAAATACAATTTTAAAGCAGCATTATACAAATACTAGCTGTCCCGCGCAACTTCGTATGCGTAAATTTTCCCCGTTTTTGCAACATTTCTCGTCGCTGCTCCGCTCCTGTTAGTCGTAGCACGATGTTATATAGCCTATAGCCTATAATTTTTCAAATCGGATCAGTAGTTCCTGAGATTAGCGCGTTTAAACAAACAAACAAACAAACTCTTCCGCTTTATAATATTAGTATTACTTTGCCCACTGAAAGTACAGAAAAAGATTGAATTTCAGCAGAGACAGGATAATTATGTCAACTAACATAATAGTCATATTGACTGCTTTTGTGGCGGGGTGGGTGTATGTCCGACTGCTATGCTTCCAATGAAGTATACCAGCGGACACATCACTGAACTCAGGTACGATAATATTGTCAACAAACAAACTGTAACAAATTGCAGCAATGCAAATAAAATTCAATTAATTATGTAGCTGCAATCACAACAACCTTACTCATTGCAGTTTTCATTTATGTGCCACACCGCATTTAAGTTCAAGGGTGCGTAGTAAGACATCCCAAAACGAACTTTGTCTCGGAAAATAACAGAACATTGAAGCTAAAGGTTTTCAAATGCAATCAGGTGATAAAAATATATTGGGAAACTAATGAGTCTCTGTGCAATTCCTCTAGAAAACCGTTCAACTGTTCAACAATGTCGGGGCAAATATGTTCATAAAACCAAATTAATATAATATATATGCCACATATTAAACAATAAACATTAAACAATTGACTAGATTAAACAATAGCGACACCAAATGGAAGCTGTTTTATTTGGAATATGTACCAGTTATCAACAAGATTCATTCAGAAAATTAATGAATTATTTAATATTGTGATCAAAACTACTATTCTTCATTATTCGCTATCGCTATAATATTATTTCACTAACCTCCTTTTCTACAAAGCTAATAGGTTCCATTTTATTAAAGCACCAATTGGGCAGGTCAGCAGGCTTCGAATACCACTGAACCTTAGCTCTGAACGGATCACTCGTGTTCGTACGGTCTTCGTAAAGGGACAGGATTCGAGCTGCATCGCAACCTGCCTCCGTATCTGGTTCCGCCGCATCAGCGTTTGATACAAGCACAAAATCACCGATTCCCGCTATAATACTTCCAAACTGAAACTTTCTGTATTAAATAAACACAGATTGATTACCGGTGTTGTGTCAAGGAACATAAACATATGTTTACAATGTAATATTGTGTTACAGCTAAACTTACTCATAAAAATGAAACGAGGTGGTTAAACTTTGCGGTTCATGCACTTCTTCACTCAACCAAGCTACAGTTTTCGGCATAGCTCTTCTCCTAGGCATTTTTAGAAGAAATAACTAAACAAGACTTTGGTTTAATTGAACTTTGCAATTACTTTGACCAACTTCAATTTATTCGCTTTTATTTTGGTTTAGTTCGGTTCTGTCAACGGGTTTGGTTGGTTGTCAATCTTCGCGGTTAATGTTGGTTATTGTACAGCATTGTGCAGTAAGGGTTTGTCACAGATTAGTAATAATCCCCTTGTGATGAAATGGAACGGATCCAATCCATTTCTAACGATTTTTTTATATTCTCGAGCTTAGGCACGTTTTTTTTAACTTATTTTTAGTTGATATCTTTTTAAATTAACTCAAAGTTTTATGCATAAATAATTTTAACAAATTTTTATTATAATTATTTAATTTAAAAAAGGTATTAGAAAGACCTTTTTGTGTAAAGAAACGTTGTAAATTTACGAAGATTGTTAACATCTTGGTAATTTTGTTTGAGCTTACAATGCAAATAATGCAGTAATCAATTTGTCCTAAATATAATTAAGTAAGAGCTATTTCTGATATAAATAAATTAATTCTAGTTTAGTAACTATACAACACAATACAATAATTTCATTCTAATTAAAACAAAATCAATTTAGTTTTATGTGAAAACGAACTTCAAAAACATCATTATTTTTGTCATGGTCATTTTGTCTGGTCATGTCAATCAAATTGTCAATGTCATAAACACGTGAACTTTGTTGGTTACCTATTGTATTATTTTACTAAATATTAATAAAAATGAAGGTTAGGCAAAAGAAATCTACGAAAAAAATACTTTCTGATAAAATAGCAGATGCGTTGACAGTAAAATCACGCCCCGACATTGAAGATGACCAAGTATTTGGCACAAAACCGAAAACTGTTTCACGTGATGATTTAGGCTCATCAGACAGCGAAGTCGAGGCCGCTATCAGTGATTTTCGCAAGCGAAATGTTAGTTTACTCAGCGAGGTTAGTAAAAAATATGAGGGACAGGTTGTTTCTCGTAAAGACTTGATAGAATCAGACGAAGATGATAGTTCGTCAAACGACGATATAAATGATGAAAAAAAGGTTCAAAATGTAAATCAAGGAGTTTCTTTTGATTCTGAGGATTCAGATTCTGCTGATGAGATACCTGTACCAAAAACTGATGAAGATAAATCAGGTGAGTCACATAATTCGGACTCTGATGTCGAAAGCGATGATTACAGTATAACCCAGTTTAAAAAGCAGTTGAATGATGATTCTGAAGAAGAGAAAGACGAAGGCAGTGATGATGATGATGAAGAAGATGGCGATGATGATGAGGGTCAAGGATATGACATTAGTCAGATGGACGAGCTAATGAAAGAAACATTTGAACATGTTAAAAAACAAAACATTTCGGAAGAAGCTAAAAAGGGTAATGCAGTTAGGAACCAGTTGTTAATTTGGGAAGGGCTGTTAGAAATGAGGATACATCTTCAAAGATGTGTGAACACGGCAAATCAGATGCCTATGCCAGAAACATTTATCGAATTCAAGGAAAATGATGATTTTATGTCAGAAAGTAATGCAACTAAAGCTAATATTGCTACGATTTTAGACAAGTGAGTAGTGTTATTTTTATGGATTTTTAAATAACTAAGGTTTAGACATTTCTATGTTTTTATTTATATGTATTAGCCTTGTATTGCTGTTAAGAATTACAGCTAAAATACTAAATTAAACACACATCTACACCCCAGCACAGGCACCCGTCAAGTGTATACCATTCACCACCACCGAGGGGCAATTGCCTGCCTACACACTCTGATCCAGTGTCAAAATACTCAAAGTCTTTCACTTGAATCTGGTGGGGGGGGGGGGGGGTGGCATTGCCCCTTTTCGCTGCCCCCTGTTGTATTTGCGCCTGGTTCGTTTTTGTAAACCAAGGAAATAGTACTTACATGCCTCTTTGGTCAAAATTTTACTTTTAAAGAAGTAAAAACAACTGAAACACTATCTTGATTGAAGTTAAATTTCTACCAAAATACCGTTTCTTTTGTTATTCCATTCCAGCATAAAATTAAAAAAAAAAAGGGATTTGTGCATCATGCATTTTTAGTGTTTACTAGATGTCATGTTATTTCTATAATTATCTGTTATTCACTTTGTTATAGTTTCATGTTGCTCATAAAAACTTTGTTCTTTACAGATTACTATCTCTACAAAATTTATTGTTTAGGAACTACTCAGAAACAAAAGCCCTCTGCAGTAAGAAAGGAAAGAAAGAAGTAGAAGAAAAACAAACTACACAGGAAGATAGCGACGAAGAAATCCCCAGTGATACAGACAATGAAGAAATTCCTTCTGATACTGATGCGGAGGATGAAGCACCTAAAGAAACCAAACCTACGAAAACTGATACTAAAATTGCACAAACTAAGAAACGTAAACTAGAAGATTATGAAAGTGAAATATCAACTACTCATAAATCATTTAAAACATTCAGAGACACTTCAATACAGAAATGGAACGACAAAACACGTCTTGTAACAGCAACAAACATAAAAAATGCACCAACAAACACAGTTCTTCAGCAAATATCGTACATTTTATCAGATAGGGAAAAATTAGTTAGGAGAACTCAACTGAAGAGGTCTGAATATGACATTATTGGTTACAAAAAGGATATTACAGATGAAAATAATGATAATGGGACACCAAAAGAACAATCTGGAACACAAGATCGCAAAGTCAACGATGAATATATTCCCGAAATATTTGATGATAGTGATTTTTATCATCAGTTATTACGAGAATTGATTGAATGTAAGTCTGCAGATATATCAGATCCGGTACAGTTGAGTCGTCAATGGATAGCATTGCAGCAAATGAGGAGTAAAATGAAACGAAAAGTTGATACTAAAGCTACCAAAGGAAGGAAGATAAAGTATGTAGTTCATAACAAACTTGTAAATTTTTTAGCTCCAGAAAAGAATGCTTTGTGGTCTGATGAAAGTAAAAATGAATTGTACAGTTCTTTGTTTGGGAAACTGTTTGAACAGAACAATTTAGGTTTGAATGCTAATGTAAATGGATTCAAATTAAAAGATTAAAGATATATAATGTCACCAATTTTGTGATTTTTATTTACTGCAGCTGTGTAGCTATCAACCTCATGTAGAGTTCCAAACTGCCCTTTGCTTTACTATGACTTAAACACATTTTATTGTGAGTGCCCAGGTTGTGTATCTTCGGACAGTGGCAGCGTCAGGCGTCGGCGATTGCCGACGCCGGCCTCGCGCCTCTGGGAGTATTGCACAAGTAAAAAAAATTGCCCTGTGTTGGTGAATTCATTTGCAATTGCAACATATGTAACTAAACTATATTTATGAACGCAAGTGTACGCTGTCTTAGGTTGTGTAAAGGGCCATCTAAACAGGCCATTTTTTATGGCAATTTGTGTCGGCAATGCTGTGGCCGGCAACATGGCAGTACTCTCCAATATTGATTTGATGGTTGCCGGACGATCGTTGAGTGATCGATTTTCCGCAATGTTGCCCGGCCAATTTTGTTGTTTCAGTCGCTCTCTATTTTATTGATTGAGACTGAATCATGGCCCATACAATTGCAGACATATTGCCATTATTTGCCGAGCAATTAGTTGCCAATAGTGTCGCCACAAAACGGCTCGTTTGGACGCCCCTTAAAGGTCATCTATTGAAATTAGGTAGGTATGTATGAACGCTACCGAAGAACGCCGCGTAGTGTAGATACTTGCTATGAAATGTTATTAGGTACCTGAACCGTCCATCATCATCGAACAACTTTGGTGGTAGCTATTGGGTTCCGTGTTCGGCGAGCGTTCGTTTCGACCGACACGTTCCCGATCAACTTTTGGGAGTAACCGCCCTGGACTATCGACGTAGGTACTTCGCGGAGTTTGCATCGTCGAAAGACGAAGACTGAATTATGCGGGAGTGGATTTGTCGGCTGTCTACGCTCGTATTTATAGGTGAAATTGGTGTCCGATAGATCGTTACGTTCGCGTCAAAATGTAGCATACATCTCGACACAGGGTATCCTTGTGTAGGGGCCAGGGCATGTATATCATACTTGTTGTACCACCTCTTTTGATACAATAAAGATTATTATCTATAGCCTCTAATTTCGGTAGAAGTGTTGGAGCGCAAAGGACGAATTAAGGTGATTTTTTGGGAGAGGTAGGTAAAATAAAAGGTTAGGTAGAGTGAAGGTATTAACATTTTTGACATCAGATGCACGGAAATTAGTCTCGAGTCAACATAACATCCGCAAACTTTATGCTCCGATTATTTTACCAAACACCGGTTATCTAAAGAAGCTTCTTATCAAAGTTTACCTACTTTCAGTCTGCCAAGAAGCAGTTTGTTTGTTACCTACTAAATATAATAGCACTCCCGACGCTTATCTCTTTATTGTCAACTTTTAAAGTTAATGATATACGACAAAATATTTTGTTTTATATTTGAACTTTTGAACTGTAGTGACAGCTTTTAGGTGTGTGCGAATTAGCCATAACGCTCATTCCACACTACGACAGGTTATGGTAACAAGAGAGAACCTAATTACCTACGGTCATAGAGGCCTACTCAAATTCAATTTGAACGAAGTTTCGATCAAAAATTAGGTGGTAATTTACAGAACCAGGAACATATATTCACTCGTTCCACAAAATTATCCATGAGTTCGAACTTCTTGTGCTTATATATCCAAAAATTAATTAGAATAGTCCCTATCCCAAACTAAGCAGAGCTTGTACTATGGCAACCAGACAACTGATAAGCACACCTACTTATTTATTTCTAAATACATACATATAGATACATAACACCCAGACACAGAATAAACCATCGTGCTCATCACACAAAATTTTATCCTGGGTGGGGATCGAACCCACGACCTCTGGCGTAGCAGTCGGATACACTCCCACCGCGCCACAGAGGCAGTAGTAGGCTTACTGATCCTCACGAAACGGTTTAATTCTCATTTTAATGTTAGTCTCTCCTTTTACACGTGGACTGAATCATCTCCCGCCGAATAATATGATTTGTTTAATTTATTGGAAGACCAACAGCATATAACATAACAACACAGCGTATAACACAAAGCGAATTACAGGCCCTCGCTGCTATGATATCATGACTCACCTAGTCGAGAGCTATATATTAACGTTAACCTTTGTGTACCAACTTTTCTGCAAATAAAACGATTTTGATTTTATCTATTTGATTCAAAGGCCGATTCCCAAGACATTATGTAGGTATCTTAACGTTGTAGGTACTTAGTTTGTCAAAAATAACACATTGAATAGATTTACAGAACTTAGAAATAAATAGGTAATTCTTTACTTTGTATTTTGGTATAGTTACTATCTACTAGGTAGGTACTTTGTTATTTAATACGGAGCTGGCCTAACTGTTTTCACAAAGATAACAACTTCAATAAGTGAACTTCGCTATTTGGCGATGTGCGAATTGGGCCAAATATTATGTAGATTGATAAGTAGGTCGCAAACAAAAAAATATATACACTTATTGTATGTAGGTACCTACAGTATAGGTATTTCAAGTATGTAGGTATTCTATAATATGTGTGTCTGCCAAAAGAGACACGACACTCAGTACTTATCTTGTTACAAAAAAAAAGTAAGTAAAAAGATGATAGATAGGTACCTACTAGGTGTTTGGTTACAGATGAGGTGAGGTTTTAGTACTAGCACGATTTCACTTCAGCGATAAAATATTCAATAAAAAATAGTCGAAATTTATGCTAGAAACGGGCTTTACAAAAAAAAAATCCCAAGTTAACTTCCAGGATATCTACGTAATATGCTTAGGTATTTATTTAGGTACTGGTAGGGCGGCGGGTCGTTTCTAGATGCGTGGTGAACACGTGAACACGCACGCCTCGAGGTGCGCGGGCGCATGCCACGGTCATGTGTGCAGCTGTGATACTGCCCATCTGCCCAGATATCGGCACTTTTCGACATATTATCGGAACAGACTCTGGACTGGACTGATGAGCTATGACTCGTCTTTAACTGGTGCTTTTGTTGAAGTGAAATAGGAACACGACACTTTATGAAACTTAGAATACAAAGACAGGCTTTAATATACATTCGAGACAAGAACAAGAGAAAAGCGAGATGTAAGTAAAACTTTGTAGCAAAGACAACTTACCTATCTTGTGTACCTACTTACGTACCCACCTACGCATCTACTCATTACGAAACATAGCTAGAAACATCCCAAAAAAACCAGCTTTCGTATAAAATTCAATCAGTATCTTTTCATGAAATGTCAAAACGGCGTGACAACTCAGGATCGGCAAGTTACTTACTTTTAGTGCAATATATTTAATATCTATTTTACTTAAGTTTTAATTATTATTTTACAAATTTTTAAATCGGCTCTAAGTAAAATTTTTTTACAACTTCTACTAAATCTAGTTGTGATGATAAGCATTACTTTTCGGATTCACGGTTAGAACCCTCAATCTTTGCGCACACTTTGATGGTTATAAATTCTCACAGAAGTTTTAACACATTATTTTGGATCTCATTAAGACTTGCTATAGCCTGATTACTGAAAATTTATTTATTTTTACTGTAGTCATCATTCCGATGCCATTATGCCACTGCTAGACCGCCAATCAAAATTTGAAAAGAAAAACAGTTGGTTGTTTCTTCAAGGAAGCAACAGAATTGGCAACAGAGGCAATTGCCTCTCCCCAGACTCGACTGACCTTCTTTTTGGGGGAATATGAGAATTTTGAACTGAAACGGAGTGTTTAGGCAGGAATCAGTGTAGTGGTGTACCAGTGTTGAATCAAATGCCCCTACCCCCGTCGTGTGGGCGACTTACACTTGGCCGATTGAGTCAAATGTTGCCCCCGGAGAAAAAAGTTCTGGATCCGCGCCTGATCAGAACAAATAAAAGCTTTCTCCTATCCCATTTTAAGATCGGAGTTAAAAATGAGGACGTTTTAGACAAATCGTCGTTCGACTAGTTTTTCTCGAGCCCTCTGCAGCACTATCAGCTCCAGTGGCCGGGTCAAGCTACAGGTTATCATGCACCGCATAAACACACACATTGCTATCTGTCCATAGTTAACCTCCTATTTTTTGAGATTTCATAATAAACGGGTAATTAAGAATACGGATCTGTGAAATGACTACTCATGCGGAGTCATGGACGTGACGAGTAATTTGGGGGCGGGGGGGGGGGGGGGGGAAGCATTCGTATGAAATTCGCAATAGGAGGGTAAGTAGCCTTAATAATTGAGCTACCAAATTTTAATCAAAGGAAACATTCTGTAATTAAAAAAAAATAAAAAAATACTGCATTCAAATATTTTCTAAAAGTAGGTAACTTACCAGAGCCGGGAATCGATCCAGTCAAATGTAACAAATAAATATTCTGTACTTTTATAATACCGATTGAAAGGGTCAAATAGTCAATCATAAAGAACAAATCTCTGAAAAGTACTAGTATGAGTATAATTTTAAATAATGAAGCGATTAACTTTGTCGATTCAACAGTTTTTTGGAAATAACTTTAGACAGTAGGTTGCAGTGGGGCACCCAAATATCATGTCTCGCTGGATAACTTACTTCTGCAGAGTATGCTGTCAACAAAGTTAGACAGCTTACGAATGTAGAAACAGCTCAACTAGTAGGTATAGTTTGGTTATTTTCACAGCGTCATGTTCTATGGTATTTTGCTTTACTTTTCTGCTAAAGAAACCTCTGGAAGTGAACTAAGAAGAACCTATTTCTAATTTAGGTTTTACATTCGTAAATTACACACAGTCAGCTTGAAAAATGTAAAATAAATAGTACAAACTTTCACAAAAATACAATGGATCTGTATACTTACCTACCTGCCATAGTCCTAGAGAAAACATTTACTATGTCAGAATAACAATTAAATTAATAAAGATTTAAATAATTTACAGGAATTGCTTTAAATTCAAATATAAATCAAGAAATGCGTCGATTAACAAGATGAAAATAGAAAATACTGAGATCAAAGAAATCATCATAATCTATACTTATATTTTAAAGCTGAAGAGTTGTTTGTTTGTTTCAAGCGGTAATCTCAGGAACTTCTGATTTGATTTGAAAAAATATTTTACTGTTGGATATCCATCCATATACCCATTTATCGTAGAAGGCTATAGGCTAAATAATATCATGCTGTTCCATAAACGGGTAAAATTACGTAGACGAAGTTGCGCGGGTCAGGTGCTAGTATAATATTTTCTGTCGCATCCGCGGACAAATGCTACAAGAACGCACAAAAACCTAGTACAAGTGAAGCGTACTAACATAGTTTAAGTTGTATTTATTACCACTTAATGTAATATTGTATTATTAGTCTTTAAGGTGTATATTTCAATGGTATTATTATAACGTCATCTGATCCCAAACTAAGCAGAGCTAGTCTGTGCTTGTACTATGGCAACTAGACAAACTGATAAACATACTTTTAGATTTCTAAATACAAACATATCTATACTAATATTATAAAGCGGAAGAGTTTGTTTGTTTGTTTGTTTGTTTAAACGCGCTAATCTCAGGAACTACTGGTCCGATTTGAAAAATTATTTTTTTGTTGAATAGCCCTACGACTAATAGGAGCGGAGTAGCGACGAGAAATGTTGCAAAAACGGGGAAAATTTAAGCATACGAAGTTGCGCGGGACAGCTAGTTTTAGATAAATTACATTGTTTGTGTCTGGCACAAGTATCATATGCAAAGTGACATGCAATGATTTATTTTAAAAAGTCAAACTTTGTATTGCGGCAATGTAAACTAAACTAAACTTTTAAGTTAATTATTTAAAATTTGTGATTTAAATTATTGTAGATGACAAAATGATACCTATTACACAATGAAAAACTACTTTATCTATCTTCTATACTTATAATAAATCTGTAGAGAGGTCAATTCTGTACATGAAATATATTTCCAAAATAACTATCAGGGGGTGATTAGGGATCGATACTGATACCAAAAATGCAATCAGTAAAATTTTTGTCTGTCTGTCTGTCTGTCTGTATAACCGTTATAGAAACAAAAACTACTCGACGGATTTTAACAAAACTTAGTACAATTATTTTTCATACTCCTGAGTTGGTTATAGTATACTTTGCATCATGCTACAATCAATAGGAGCAGAGCAGTGACGGGAATGTTGGGAAAGTTACTCCATTTTTTAAGCTTCCGTCGCGTGTGCAACCTTAATGGTTAAAGCTACACAGAAATCATGTATGACGGAAATGTTCTCCTTAAAATTATATAAAAAATATCCCACGACAGCATATGTCTATCTTTTATGGTTGACACAATATCACGTGTAACTCCCGATAGCTTAGCAGTTCGAAGCTTTCTGATTATATTTGTCTACTCTTACGTTTATAACACTCTCAGTACTCCCTAAATAAAAAAGTTAACATAATTAACTATTCCATAAAAAATAATCATAGAAATCGGTATAGAAACACCAAAGTTATACATGAAATACGCTAATAATAAGCCATCGCGCGTGAATACTGAATCATGCTATCTATCTATATCTATACATATAATAAAATTGTAAATTTCACGTGTCAGTACATGGCCGAACTTAGTGAAAAAAATATTAGGAAATGTTCGACAAGAGTATTTAAACACTTTGCTGCATTTTTAGAAATGTCTGTCTGTCTGTTTGTTTGAACACGCATCACGCAAAAACTACCGGACAGATTCGGTTGAAATAAAATTTAGCAGGTGCAATCTAATAGATGCGGATTAACATTTAGGCTATAAATTATCACGCTTTTTCCCATAGGAGCTAAGCAGTGAGGGATAATGTCTGTAGCAATTTTTCGTTATAAAACAGTAACTACTTGACGGATCTTTATGAAAATTTACAGTTTTATAGTAAATACTATACCTAGGACATTATTTACACTATGAATCATTACGCTAACGTCTATGGGGAACGAGTAGCAACGTATTTTTTGTCGCACCATAATGGTTTATCACATTTTTTTCCACAATTAGACATTATCTTTAATTGTAACCCATGGAATACATAACTTCACGCTAAAACTATAAGGAGCTATACACAACATTTTTAAGTTTCATAAGAACAGTTATTTTGACGTAGTATGTAGCGAACAGTATTGCCTCGAAGCTATACTAGCGGTCTTTGACGACGAAGTCTCAGGCTCGAATCTGATATCTGATTATGTTCTTTTTGTATTCTTTTTAAATTGTCTTTGTCCTTTTTTAATATTTTTCTCAATGTTATAGTTATTTTTTCGACCATAGGTAAGTTATTTGCTTTGGTTAATATTTTTTTATATTAAAAATCAAGTGATATATGCACTTATGTAAGATATTTGAGAGTAATGAATTAATCATAGTAGAAACGAAAAACAATATTACATTACAATTTAACAAGTATTCGATATTTTCCAGAATTGATGTGTTCGTGCTCAAAAAAAAGACATTACACACGTAAAAAACATGTAGCGCCATCTATGAAATCAAATTGGTCACCGTGATCAAACAATTCCTTATTTGTGAAAACATTTATTAGGGTATAGGTGCTTGCGATGACGGATACGTTTCTTGCTGAGTGGCAACATTCTCCTATTTATTTAATTAAATTGCTTAAATTAATAAAAAAACATTAAGTATTAGAAGAAACTTCACTGGTTTTAAAAATAGATAGCGTTGTATTCAATAATGTTCTATACTTAGTAAAAGAAGTTTTAAATTAGTATTAAAAAGAAACATATTGCTATCATTTTTAGAAATGTTTGTCTGTCTGTCCGTTTGTTTGACCACGCATCACACAGGTGCATCGAGGATCATGTTTTGGGGTTATGGTTGGATATCAAGTGTTCATTAAATCAACGATAATGAATGCCTCATCGGCCAAGTGTGAGTAGTTCGGGTGACGGGAGGAGGGGGGTGGGGCGTCATTGTCTGTCAACGCGGAGTCTGGGGGAGGGGGAGTTCTTGTCTTTTTGTCTTACTTGCATCATTGTAACATATAAGAGAGGTACTCTCTTATATGTAAAGTGGGGATGTGATTTTTTCTCACCTACCCCATCGTGTGGGGTATCATTAGATAGGTCTTTTAAAAAGCGTTTAGGGTTTGTAAATACTATTTTTAGATTTAAGGATTCCTTTGTGTAATATTAGGCTTTATAGTGAACATTTTTGTTAGAGTCAAGTGTTCCCCTGCCAATTAAATGGTTGATGTTGGGTATGTGAAAAAATTCACGGTAGTAGTATAAATACTAAAATTATAAGGAAAACTATCACAGTTAAGTACTTAGGCTTTACAAGTTTACGATAAACATCTGATGAAATGGGAAGTACCAAAATTTTAGTACAAATTCTATTGAAAATTATTAGGTATTAAGTAGGTATAACGTTGAAAGAATGAAACAAAAACAACAGAAAACCCACTTCTTAAGCCGCACACCAAATTAACTATATAAAATAATTGAATAGAACGATTTTTATTTAGTACACAGAAGACACATGTAGACATTATTATAATTTAACAGGAAAAGTCATGCAGAAGATAAAATAAAAGAATAGACAAAAAGAAAAGAGACACAAATAACACACATTAATGACAGAAAAACACAGTAAACGAATACCTAAAGAGTCTGTATTTGGTACTTATTTATTTTCACAAAGCTTTTGGGTGTTGAAGCTATCAATAGCGGAGAATCATCATATAGTCATCCTATATGATGATTCTCCGCTGCTGAATCATATCGCGGCTCACCCGACAGGACTGTTTCCAACATATTTACACAGAAGTTATTTCGTAACATAAACTACCTTAATTTAAACCCGACTTTCACGCGAACGAAGTCGCGGGCACAGCTAGTCTGCTAATAAATTTGAGTTTTTCCAAATGTTCTTTTGATATTAGATACAATATTTATTAGCGAGACTTGTCAGACCTGAGCCTAACTCAGTCATGTATAGACGGATTTTCAAAATTATTATTTTGTTTGATAGGAAATGGTCCCATATAAATTTTGTAAAGATCTGATGACAAGTTTCGGAGACAAACGACGAAACTCCTCACCAAATTTTTGAACGTTTCTATACGGGACACTACTTTGTGTCATCCACAAATTGTTGTTCCGAGTCTGGGTATAGTTTGTGTCCTTGACTTGTATGTTTGTAAAGTACCCCGCAATAGAGGGCTTGTACCTTACTGCAGGAGTAGTATTTTATAAAAAAATAAAAATGACAGCAAATCAACCGTTAGATGTTCTTGTAAAAACAGTTTTTTTACTGTCCAAACATGTTGGATTGTGCGCACCTCGCATAAAGGATTGTGCGAGGAACCCATTAGATATTAGTCCTTTGGTTCTTTGGGCCATTGGGTACCTGGCGCCTCAACAAAATTTTGATACAGGGCTCGACAAAGGCAAGCTACGCCACTGGTTGGGGTGCAGTTGACGTTAAACACCGGCCAATGTAGAGACTCTGATCCTCATACTTTTTAACTCTAGGTTCTTTAAGGGGGGGGGGGGTTGCCCTGGGTATGCCCATGTGGGCAGTCTATGAAGCGAGAGAGAAAACAATTTGGGGTCAAAGAAGCTTCGTAAATATTTTAATAGTTGAGTCACAGTACCTAACTTTCTTCTTGCATAGAGTTGCACATAACTGATTACGTTTCACGTAGTGCGCATTGAGCTAGGTGCGGATGGCCTGATTCCGAAATGTTAATTCCATGCAAATATGAATCTTAATAAACAAACAGCTTTGGGCATCTCGCCTAGGTTCAACTTAAACTGCGGTGGTGACCATTTAGGCACGGACATAAGGAGCAGCACTTCATGTAAATGGTGGTGTTTTATTCTCTTCATACACAATGTCTTTTTTAGGGTTCCGTAGCCAAAATGACAAAACGCCATGTCCGTCTGTCTGTCCGTCCGCAGCTTAGCTCAGTCTTAGCCTTAAACTAAAATTATTTCGGACATGATCGGATATACTGTCTTTGAGTTATAGCTGAAAAACTGCGTTTCTTAACAAAAGGGCTTAAGTGCCATGAACATACGCTCTTCAACTGGTGCAAAAAATTCAAGGCTGCGGAACCCTACACTGAGCATGGTCTGACATGCTCTTGCCCGGTTTTTTTACTATATTTTTAAATTTTGACTTTAGATAAAAATAGTTTTGTCGGCTCCAGGCCGTAACAAAAGTAGGTGATTTGATTGTTTTTTTTTAAATGAGTAGGAATACCTACGATCAGCGTGAAGGTAAGCAAGTATATAATCACATATTGTCCTCTTACAACTTTTAAAGGACTAATTAGACCCATTACTGTAGGTTGAGGCCTTAAGTACTCGAAGCTCTCGAGGTGTCAACTCCAGATAAATATCCATTATGCTATCTTGATTAGGAGATGTGAATAGTGAGATCAAGGTTCCTTCATGTTTGAAATGTAATAAGGATTTACCTACGAATAAGAGGGCTTTCCTATCTATATACACCGAAATGGCTTAAACATGGAACTAAGTTGGTAAGACGTGGGCAGGAGTGACAGTTCTGACTTCTACATGTAAACACCCACACCGCAAAAATGTAAATTTTAGTTAAAGGAGAAACCCAGACATACAAATCTCCTTTACAATTAAGTTCATTATATAGTCTTTTAAAAATAAACCAGTATTATAATTAATAATAAAAAATCTTAATTCACTTAGGAAGCAAAATACTACACTTTTGAAAGTCGGTTCTTCGCATCTACATGTAATGCTGTTCGCAAACAACAGTTATAGCTCAATTCTCATACAAAAGCTAAACAGCCTTGGAGTGAGTGGATCCATGATAAAATGGTTCGAATCTTACCTAAGTAAGAGAACATCTAAAGTAGTAGTTAACGGATACTCGTCGCATGAATATTTTATATCTTCGGGGGTACCACAGGGGTCACACTTAGGCCCTATTCTTTTCAATGGTTTTCATTAATAACATCTCTTTATGCTTCAAAAATTTCAGCTTCTATCTTTATGCAGACGACCTCAAAATTATGAAACCTATTCAGAGCAAATCAGATGCCGAAAAGTTACAAGAAGACCTTAACTCACTATCCCGTTGGTGTATAGACAACAGAATGACACTAAACATCGATAAGTGTTACTACATACAATTTACCCGCAATAAAATTAGACAAGATAATCAGTATAGTATAGATGGAGTTTTACTAAATCGCAGAGATAAAACAAGAGATCTAGGCATCACAATAGACACTAACACTAACTAACATAAAATTTAATACTCATGTCTTAGTAACAGTCGCGAGAGGGTTTAAATTACTGGGGTTTGTATTACGAAATTGTAAAGATTTCAAAAACCCGAGTACTAAAGTAAGATTATTTAATACATTAGTCAGACCTACATTAGAATATAATACAGTCGTTTGGAACCCGTACTATGATGTATACAACAAACGCCTTGAAAGTGTACAGAAACGGTTTATTCACCACCTTTCCTACTATGACAACTCGTCGAGGCAACTTAGCAGCTATGCGCAAAAGTTAAAACATTACCATATGTGTACACTTAGTAGCCGTAGACAGTACCTTGATGCAGTCTTTCTTTACAAAATATATAATGGACTCACAGATTGTAATCAGCTTATAAGCAGCCTAAACATAAATACGCCATCTCACTTGCCCAGAAAGAATTCTTACAATTTATTTTCTATTCCTCCTGCTAAATCAAACCTCGGACATTTTGCTGTTATGCCTAGAATTTGCAGGCAATATAATATGCTCGCAAAGACCAAAGGTATTGATCTCAATGTTTCGATTTTAAAATTCTATAGATCTTTAAAAGATGTTATCTATGTATAATTAATTGATTTTGTTGTAAGTTTATCTAAATAGTTTTATTTATTCATTAATCTAGGTTAAGTTGATTTAATTGTTTACTCATAATATTTATTTTTTTTAGTTTATTTTATTTTGTAGTACTACTAGTACTGTAAACGTTGGATTATTGTTTGGACGCTGTGGTCTCTTTTAATTAAAGGAGTACACGTAACGATTTTTTGTGTAAGCTGATTATATGTTAAAGTGGTGTACATTCTTTGTAAGAGATCCATAATAATAATAATAATAATAATAATAAATAGCTGGAGGAAAAAAACGAGGAAATAAAAACTCGCGGCCACTCTTTTCAAATTGCTTTGTTTAATAGCTGTTTAAGTAGATAAGGTGCTGCCACCATTATAGGTATTATACACCATATCAGAGGACTAGAGGTAAAAATATTATAAGAAAGAAGAATACATGAAATTGGATATATCAACCTCAATGGGTACAATATAGTTTCTACTTACAATGTAAAAACTATATGTGCTTAAATATTGGCCAAATCACTGGTAATAATTAATGAATAAGCCCTTAATTTATTAAAAAGTCGTACAATAAGCATAAGTCGTGCATAGCATCGGAAAAGAGACTTTAGACTTTACAGGAACTGGTACTTTAACAAGGAATCAATAAAAGCAAACTCAACGCGGGCGAAGACGCGGGGTAAACCTCGTGCTTGGTTGTAGGTACTACGCGTTTCAAATGAGTTGATAACTGTCATGATGACATTTGGTTTTGCATTACGACTGCAACTATAATTCTGTTTGGTGTTTATTAAATAATAAAGAATACTAATAATATTATAATAAAGGAAAATGTTAGGTAGGTACCTTTATAGTTCAAAGAAAATAAATATTACGTCCGTTCCATTATCTCATTACACATACGTACTTAACCCGACTTGTGAGTTTTTGTTGCTAGCAGTACAATTTTGACAAGTACAAAGTGAAGTGGTCGCGATCGCGATTATCATTGAAACGCATAGTACTTTTAAAGTATTAACTGACCTGTTGGTGTAGTGGTAAGTGATGATCCTTACTGCTAAGCTAGAGCTAGTGGGTTCGATTTCCTTTGAGTTTGAGTCCATGATTTATATGTATCGCTCACTTATTGCAAAACCGTCATAGCTGGGTATTTGATTACTATCAATATAAAATATTTTAAACTAGCCATGTAAAATTAAGTCAATAAGTGTTCTGAAAAAATATGTTTATCTATGGTTTAACGTGTTTAGTCACTTTCAATCATAAAAAGAAACAGTAAAAGTAAATGATTTGACCATAACTTTGATTATATAATGTCTAGATGGAGCATTCTCTCAAAAAGCCTAGAAAAAAATGAAGTATCCCTCTTTGACGTTTGACAATCGTTGATGAACAACTATGGCTAAAACATCGTATGGCGGTTTTTTACCTGTCAAAAAGTACGTCCATTTGACCGTACTTTTTGACAGTTCTTTGCTTCAATTTTAGGGATTATGACATAATCAAAGGACCATAATTAAACAAGACGTTATATGCTAGCATTTCAAACAAATTTGTAAGAAGCGCGTCGTTTTTGTTGTTTCTAAAAAACAGACTTCTATAAATCTTGTTTTTTTTTTCGAAAAATGAAAGTGTACATGTATATTTTTTATTACAATAATGGCAAACACGTTATGTCACTTGTAGTAGATAGCGTTAAGTGTCGTAATGACACACTGTTGCTGGGCGATAGGTACATTATATGTCAAATTTTGACTAAAGCTGTTCCTCTCAGTGCTCTCAGTGGCGCCAAAGTGTTCACCGAGAACCTACGTGTGTTTCAACAATAAATTTATAACATAATTTGATGCTACGATTTTAAGCACCAATAACCAACACAAACATTTCAAAAAGGTTGTTAGTGTAATATTTTGTGAAATGTTTGATATTTATTTCACCTTATTCAGAGTTCAAATTGCCCTCTTGTAAAATGAGCATTTTCTTGTTATGACGATTTTGTAATAATTGAGTAGTATGTAAAGTCCCCCGCGACACAGGGCTTGTAAAGTTGTAACCTACTGCGGGAGTTGTCTTTAAAAAAAAAAAGGTTGTCTGTAAAGTCGGTTTACGGACGATAATTTTACGTGATAACGACTTTAAAACATTGATGACATTGAATAAACAATCATGCCTGCAGCACAGCTTTTTTTTTTTTTTTTTCAATTGTATCGCATGTCGCTGCAATCACCAAAACATTGATGACATAGTAATGGTTGTTTATTACAATGTCACCAATGTTTGTATGCCTGTGCTGGACCCTGGCGCATAAGCGCACATTTGCCAGACGGCCACAATACTTCAGACTATCAGCAGGCGGAACGTGACCGTGACACTTTTTCATGCGTGCACCCGGTCATCAATTTATAAGACGTTATCACGTCAAAAAGTTTAAAGTTAGTAGGTACGTACGTCTATGTACTTTCCTACCTCTGCGTGTTAAGATACAAAGTTGTTTATTTACATAAAAAACAAACAATCATATAAATAAAAAGTGCAGACACCTTTGCTACCGTTATCATTAAAGCGACGTGTTTACGCGTCGCTAACGATTGAAACAATTGATGACAACGGGGTGTCCTGCAAAACGAACGGATCACAGAGGAGTTAAAGTAGGAACTGACTATGTTGCAAGCTACAGCGGATAATAGAAGCGGTTTTGGGCAGTTACAGGCGGACTTGATCTCGCTGAGCAATTAGGGTAGAGGTGGGAAAGGCGCAGGACTGATAACTCTCCGAGGCACGGAAGGAGAATTCATTATTAGAAAATGGTCACCCATTTATGAATTGATAGTGGTATCGATGCTTAACCTCGTTGATATTTCGATCTGCTTATTAATAAAATATTTGTCATTGACTTTAGATACTCGTAATCGTTAGTGGCTTTAAATCAACCAACCTCAACTAAGTATTCATACTTGAAAATGTTGAGGCTCTTGTTATGCTGTTTAAGTTATCTGATCAAGATGGTATAGGCCAATGATAATGATGATTCATAACTACTTTTATGAATGTATAAATGTACTAGCTTTCCTCCGCGGCTTCACCCGCGTGGGTGTCAGTTATCGCGATAGAAACTACTCCGGAACTCAAACTATCTCCATACTAAATTTCCTTTAAATCGGTTCATTGGTTTAAGCGTAAAAAGGTAACAGACAGACAGAGTTACTTTCACATGTATGCATTATAAAGCTGAAGAGTTTGTTTGTTTGAACGCGATAATCTCAGGAACTACTGGTCCGAATTGAAAAAATATTTTTAAAATTCTTTTCTTACTGTTAGATAGTCCATTTATCGACGAAGGTTATAGGCTATATAACATCACGCTGCAACCAATAGTAGCGGAGCAGCAATGAATAATGTTGTAAAAACGGGCAAAATTCACGCAGACAAAGTTGCGCGGGTCAGCTAGTTTATAATATTAGTATGGATGAATCATCATTATCATTGGCCTATACCATCATTTAAATCAACGTTATATTTCGTTGACTTCAAACTCAATTAAAAAAATCATGATACTTATAGAACATTATTGAATAAGTGCCTACCTTAAAATTAAGAGGAAAATGTTAATTTAGTAGAGAGGTAGTAGGGGTTTTTCCTGAAATTGAGCGCACTGACTAGGGAATTAAAGCAAAACATTTGAACTGCGGTTGAGTATTTTTGGGCAAATTTTAAACATTTTTTACCTTTTTTGTACTGTGGCAGGTGGATCGTGGATACGACCACCTCACATAAAACCTCATTGAAATTTATGAAACTCGTTTGATGCATGGTATAATAATATACTTCGCCTATATTATGCTTTGATGTAAGAAATGATTAACAGTCGAGAACTGCGAGTTGGATGGCCGACCGATTCGGGTCGTTAATGTTTTAATTATTATATTAAATAGAGAATAAATATTAGCGAGTAATACGCATATTATGTGCTTGATAAGTTGTGATGTATTTGTAGGTTTAATATTTCAGGAATAAACTTTATAACGCTTGGTGGGAAATCCATATCTTTTATTTGAGTTCCAAGAGCTATATCATTGCTACAGTACTTATCAGTACCTACCTACTTATTGAAATATATTTATATTCTATTAATCTAAGAGCAGATTGACTAATCGGCGAGGTTAAGTAATTACCACTGTCATACCATTTGAGACATCTCATCACTTGGATATATCGCCAATCTACTTGGCATCGCTGCAGAGACTCCAGAACGGACCAGATTTCAATCGAGTCAAAGGCCTTCTCATAGTCCACGAATGCTAGACACAGGGGCTGATTATACTCCTGGGTCTTTTGTATAATCTGCCGCACTGTGTGGATGTGGTCTATGGTGCCATATCCTCTCCGAAATCCAGCCTGTTCCGGTGGTTGGAATTCGTCAAGTCTTCGCGCAAGACGGTTCGTGATGACTCTTGAAAACAGCTTATAGACGTGGCTTAGAAGAAAAATAGGTCGGTAGTTCTTCAGCCGGGTTTTATCTCCTTTTTTAAAGAACAAGACGACTACACTTCTACTCCACGCCTCCGGAGTTCTCCCTTCAAACAGGACAGCATTAAAATGCTTTTGGAGCTCCCTCAGTACGGGTTTACCTCCAGCTTTTAACAGCTCTGTTGTAACGCCATCCTCTCCAGGGGCTTTTCCATTTTTCAGCTGTTTAAGAGCCAGCACGATTTCGTCAATGTTGACTTCCGGCAGGTCTTCGGTGTAGTGGCGTGTTAGAGTGGCTCTAGGACCCTCATTTTCAGGATCAGGTCGAGATGCATGCGAAGCGTATAACCGGCCATAAAAGCCTTCCACTTCGGAGAGGACTGCCGGCTTCGAAGAAACGACTTCTCCACTTGCTGTGGTCAACTTCGTCAGGTGGCTTCTTCCAAGAGATTGTACAAACACTTTTGACCTCCGGTTCTGCTCGATCGCTCTTTTAATCAAAAGAGTGTTGGAGCACCGAAGGTCGTGTCGTATAAGCCTGTTGATCTCTTGGTTTAGAGCGCGCTTTTCCGACGAAGTGACGGGTGGGTTTTCACGTCGTTCCTTCATTAGCCCTAAAGTCTTTTCCGAAAGCTTTGACTTCTTGCCCTTACGCTGCATTTCACAAAATCTCGTACCTTCTTCCCTGAGTATCCGAACCACATTTACGAGCATCTGGTTTACGTCTGTTGTGGTTTCCATGGCAGCAAATCGGTTATCCAGGTTTGACTGGAACACTTCGGATCCTATCATGGTTTGGAGCAAAGTAGGTCGGAGCCTGGGCCTCATCAGACGGGCACGTTCCGCCTTGAAGTCGATATTCAGAGAGCCTCGGACAAGTCGGTGATCACTACCGGTATTAAACCTGTTGATCACGGTGACGTCTCTGAATATATGCTTTTTGTCCGTCATGATGAAGTCGATCTCGTTTTTCGTCATAGTGTCGGGGCTTTGCCACGTCCACTTCCTTTGGGGCCGTTTCTTGAAAAAGGAGTTCATCAAGAAGAGCCCCTCCCGTTCGAGGAAGTTGACTAGCATTTGCCCCCTATGATTTCTGCTTCCAAATCCATGGGATCCTACTACCAATTCGCTGCAATTTTGTACTCCCACTTTAGCGTTGAAGTCCCCCATAACAACGTTGTAGTGGGTCTTAGTGGTGGAGTGGAGGGCCCTCGATATGTCATCGAACATATCCTCCACTTCGTCGTCTGGATGTGCCGAGGTCGGTGCGTACACTTGCACTACCTTGAGGCTATACCTCTCGGTGAGCTTGATAATGAGGTACGCTACCCTGTTCGACACGCAAGACATTTCCACAACGTTGTCAGAAAGGGACTTATTTACCAGAAACCCAACACCACCTTGAGATTTTTGGTCTCCCTCGCGGAAGTACATAAGGTGGCCTGACTCGAGGGTTATGGTGTCCTCTCCCTCTCTTCGGACTTCACTTAACCCGAGGATATGCCACCTAATCTTCCCAAGTTCCACCTCAAGTTGTGCCAGATACGAGTCTAGCCGTAGCGTGCGTCCGTTATACGTCGCCAGGGTCAGTCGGTTTTGGTGGCCTTCCGTAGCCCGGAGATTCTTAGCACCCCCCGCCACGCCGTTACCGTGGACGCCACCATGTCCAGGAATAGCGTGACTGCCGGGAACTGGGGGCCGTGGCTTTTGTGCTTGGTGCATATGGGGGTAATGCCCATAATCGCCACGCTGGGCAGGCGGGTTGGCGATCGCAGGGCGTAGCTCTCGCATCAGTGACGCTGCTGCCCGTCACTGACCTATTACTTTAGCTACGCCTTAAATTGGGATGGTTATACCGCCACCAGCCGGTCGCCAGAGCCTCGTTCGTTGTACAGCAGGATGTACCGCGTGCAGGTGAGGTTGGCTTGGAGCGAAAGATGGTGATGCGCCCCCTTACATCCCTCTACTGTCTCTACGAAGCCGCCACCATGTCCGTCCAAGTACAGAATCAGCAAACAAAACCTATACCATTGCATCAAGGAGTGAGGCAAGGGGACGTTATTTCCCCGAAACTGTTCACAAATGCAATGGAGGATATGTTCAAGACGCTGCACTGGAAAGGGCGGGGCATCAACATCAATGGTGAATACATTTCTCACTTGCGATTTGCAGATGACATTGTCATCATGGCGGAAACGCTGCAGGACCTGCAACGGATGCTGAATGACCTGGCTGACTCCTCTGTACGCATCGGCCTACGGATGAACTTGGATAAAACCAAGGTGGATGTAAGGGGGCGCATCACCATCTTTCGCTCCAAGCCAACCTCACCTGCACGCGGTACATCCTGCTATACAACGAACGAGGCTCTGGCGACCGGCTGGTGGCGGTATAACCATCCCAATTTAAGGCGTAGCTGAAGTAATAGGTCAGTGACGGGCAGCAGCGTCACTGATGCGAGAGCTACGCCCTGCGATCGCCAACCCGCCTGCCCAGCGTGGCGATTATGGGCATTACCCCAAATGCACAAAGCACTAAGGCCACGGCCCCCAGTTCCCGGCAGTCACGCTATTCCTGGACATGGTGGCGTCCACGGTAACGGCGTGGCGGGGGGTGCTAAGAATCTCCGGGCTACGGAAGGCCACCAAAACCGACTGACCCTGGCGACGTATAACGGACGCACGCTACGGCTAGACTCGTATCTGGCACAACTTGAGGTGGAACTTGGGAAGATTAGGTGGCATATCCTCGGGTTAAGTGAAGTCCGAAGAGAGGGAGAGGACACCATAACCCTCGAGTCAGGCCACCTTATGTACTTCCGCGAGGGAGACCAAAAATCTCAAGGTGGTGTTGGGTTTCTGGTAAATAAGTCCCTTTCTGACAACGTTGTGGAAATGTCTAGCGTGTCGAACAGGGTAGCGTACCTCATTATCAAGCTCACCGAGAGGTATAGCCTCAAGGTAGTGCAAGTGTACGCACCGACCTCGGCACATCCAGACGACGAAGTGGAGGATATGTTCGATGACATATCGAGGGCCCTCCACTCCACCACTAAGACCCACTACAACGTTGTTATGGGGGACTTCAACGCTAAAGTGGGAGTACAAAATTGCAGCGAATTGGTAGTAGGATCCCATGGATTTGGAAGCAGAAATCATAGGGGGCAAATGCTAGTCAACTTCCTCGAACGGGAGGGGCTCTTCTTGATGAACTCCTTTTTCAAGAAACGGCCCCAAAGGAAGTGGACGTGGCAAAGCCCCGACACTATGACGAAAAACGAGATCGACTTCATCATGACGGACAAAAAGCATATATTCAGAGACGTCACCGTGATCAACAGGTTTAATACCGGTAGTGATCACCGACTTGTCCGAGGCTCTCTGAATATCGACTTCAAGGCGGAACGCGCCCGTCTGATGAGGTCCAGGCTCCGACCTACTTTGCTCCAAACCATGATAGGATCCGAAGCGTTCCAGTCAAACCTGGATAACCGATTTGCTGCCATGGAAACCACAACAGACGTAAACCAGAAGCTCGTAAATGTGGTTCGGATACTCAGGGAAGAAGGTACGAGATTTTGTGAAATGCAGCGTAAGGGCAAGAAGTCAAAGCTTTCGGAAAAGACTTTAGGGCTAATGAAAAAACGACGTGAAAACCCACCCGTCACTTCGTCGGAAAAGCGCGCTCTAAACCAAGAGATCAACAGGCTTATACGACACGACCTTCGGTGCTCCAACACTCTTTTGATTAGAAGAGCGATCGAGCAGAACCGGGGGTCAAAGGTGTTCGTACAATCTCTTGGAAGAAGCCACCTGACGAAGTTGACCACAGCAAGTGGAGAAGTCGTTTCTTCGAAGCCGGCAGTCCTCTCCGAAGTGGAAGGCTTTTATGGCCGGTTATACGCTTCGCATGCATCTCGACCTGATCCTGAAAATGAGGGTCCTAGAGCCACTCTAACACGCTACTACACCGAAGACCTGCCAGAAGTCAACATTGACGAAATCGTGCTGGCTCTTAAACAGCTGAAAAATGGAAAAGCCCCTGGAGAGGATGGCGTTACAACAGAGCTGTTAAAAGCTGGAGGTAAACCCGTACTGAGGGAGCTCCAAAAGCTTTTTAATGCTGTCCTGTTTGAAGGGAGAACTCCGGAGGCGTGGAGTAGAAGTGTAGTCGTCTTGTTCTTCAAAAAAGGAGATAAGACCCGGCTGAAGAACTACCGACCTATTTCTCTTCTAAGCCACGTCTATAAGCTGTTTTCAAGAGTCATCACGAACCGTCTTGCGCGAAGACTTGACGAATTCCAACCACCGGAACAGGCTGGATTTCGGAGCGGATATGGCACCATAGACCACATCCACACAGTGCGGCAGATTATCAGGGTGTCCACTGCAAATGTTCAAAAAATTCCCTGACTTTTCCCTGACTTTCCCTGACCATTTTTTCAAATTTCCTTGACCAAGTATACTTCTTAGAAAAATTAAAAGAGCAAAAAATTTTCAACATTTTTGAGTGCAGGCTTCTTAAATGGTTGTTCAGCAAATTAAAAAAAACAAATATAGCTGTCATTTTGGAACTGAATTATAAGACTTTTTTTTTACAAATAATTGTAAAATAACCAACAAAAAGAAAACATTTTTTTTGTGTTTTTTTTAGGTCTACGGACTTGGACATTTTTTAGTTAAGACGCCATGCATTTATTACGCAAGATGATTTTGGGCAGTTTTTGAGCCCCTTCCCCCTACGTTAGAAAAGTAAGATTCAGCTGACCCTTCCCCCTGTTTAATATTTATTACGTAAGAAACTGAAGGAAAATATGAATACACGGTTGTTTGTTTGAATTCTTATTTTGCAAATAAACAATTTTTTGGAATGTTTGTTTGGTAGGTACTAGGTTAATTTTTATTTTTTAATCCCCGACGCAAAACTCGTGAACCGATTTGGATGCGTTATTTTTTTCATTTGAAAACAGACTTAACCCCGAATCAAAAAACAGACCATCTGAAGTTATAATATACGCAGATGGATGGATCCAAAACCGTGATAGGCACAGGAGCAGGAGTCTATTCAGATGATCTCAATATTAAGATATCTACTGCTTTGGACAGAAAAAACACGATTTTCCAAGCAGAATGCATTGGCATAATCCTTCGGTTCAAAGAGTCGCAGCCAGAAATGCAAAAGATCTAAAAAATTAAAATTGTAATCGACAGCGCTTCAGTGCTACAAGTGCTGTCAAACACCAGCATAAGCTAGACCTTTATTCAAGAATGCCATGAATGACTTAAGGCCATTACGCAAGATAATGCAGTGACCCTGCAATGGATAAAGGGATACAGTAAGTCAATTGGAAATGACGCGGCGGACGAGCTAGCGAGAAGGGGATCTAAAATGAACATCCACGGCCGATAATGCTCTTACCCCAAGCCCAGGTAAGAATCTGGCTGCGTGAGAAAATAGAGGAAAACCACCAACTGGAATGGGGAAAAAACACCGGTTGCAGACAAACGAAAGAGGCGATTCCAACAGCGCCCAGAAAGTACGCTCGGAATATAATCAGACTAAACAGGGACAAACTGCGAAAAGCATTAGGCATGCTGACAGGCCTGTCCCCTCAACAAGCACCTTCACACTATCGTGAACACAGATAGCCCACTGTGCAGAGGGTGCATGGAACATGAGGAAACGGCCAAGCATGTAATCATGGAATGTACCAGTGTGGCCGAGCATCGGGCACAGTTCCTAAAAACACCGTCATCCCTTCCTGAATCATGCAGCAACCTGCGGGGAATGCTGGGCTTCTGGGAGTGTTTGGGCTGGCTGGAGTGAAAAGAACTGACACATTACGACGTATGCACAATGGCCCAATCAGGAGGCTAAGTGCGACATTGTGGCCCCGTTATAGCAAACAAACAAACAACTCCGACGCAAAAGGAGGGATGTTATAAGTTTAACGTGTGTCTGTATGGGCAACTGTAACTCTTAAACCAATGGACCGATTAAACACGGTTTTTTTGTTCGAAAGCGGATATGGCCGTGATGGTTCTTAACCATAATTTACGAATATCTCTCGAGGCGTTTAAAGATCATCAGCAGATATGAGCTGATGATCTTTAAACGCCTCGCTACAAGGAGGTCTTGTCAACTTTTACAGGTCCGATTGAACTAAAATTTGGTGTCTACTGCCGCTTCGGTGGAATGTCCAAAACATGGCAAACTTTAACTTATTTTTAGTCTGCGGTATACTCAACTCTTAACATACTCTACAGCAGTTATATCGTATTCGTTTTTAGGGTTCCATAGCCAAAATGGCAGAAAACCCTTACAGTTTCGTTATGTCCGTCTGTTTGTCTGTCCGTCCGTATGTCACAGGCGTTTTACTCAGAGAATTTTCAATGAATATTAATGAAATTTGGTGAAAAGGTGTCTTATAGTGGCCGCTACTCAGTTTGATAGCTCAATAATAAAATAAATATTTTCACTCCATACATGTAACAGAAGCGGATTTTTTTTTTTTTTCAGCTAACATCATTGTGTTGCACATTAAGTAAATATTTTTGGAAATAGTAGCTCCGAAAGTTGCATAAATTGTGTGTGTTAACCCCCTTTAACCCTTAAGTTTTGAGCCGCGTGACCAAAAAATATGAAAAAAATCACAAAGGTAGCAACAAATACTTAACAAATACTTTAAACTTAAATTATTTCGGACATGATTAGATATACCATCAATGAGTTATAGCCGAAAAGAGCATGGTCCGACATGCTTTTGCCCGGTTTTTATTAACGAATCGCAAAAAAAAATACTGAGGAGATTTTCTAAACATAGAAATCTTGAAAACAAAAATTACAGCTTCTGTTACATGTACGAGTATGGGGATATTATTATTATTTAACTATCAAACTAAGTAGCGGCAACTACAAGACACCTTTTCACCAAATTTCACAATTTCAAGATTCATCGAACAGTCTTTGGGTAAAATGCCTGTGACATATGGACGTAAAGACGACAGGTGGACATGACAAAACTATACTACGGAACCCTAAACGGTTTTTGTCGAAAATAAAAAACTTTTTATTTGATTGTATTTAAAAAAATGTTTTTTTTTTAATTTTAACGATATTTTCGAAATGTTAAAAAGGTTGGTGGATTTCTTATGTCCTAAAAAAATCGTAAATAAAATTAAGTTCAGATACAAAAACTGCAGCTACTATCGGTTTTTATTTTGAAATTGGCTGTACAACGATTTTTTTTCAAGTTACAGCCTGTTGAAAATCACCCAAGAGGATAGAAACATTTCAATTAATTTTACAAAAAAATAAAATATATATTAAAGAAAACCTATTAAAACTAAAAAGGAATTATTTAATTGTGACAAAAAAAGATGCTCCAACAGTTAATGTCATTCTAGGGCATGAATAAATAATATTTCTCTTTTTACAATCACTGGAAAATGTTGGCATAGTGTAAGTTTCTCATTTTTCCCTGACTTTCAAGGTGGCTCCCCGATTTCACTGACTTTCCCTGACCACCTTGAGCTTCCCTGACTTTTCCCTGACTTTCCCTGACTTTCCAGAATGTGGACACCCTGATTATACAAAAGACCCAGGAGTATAATCAGCCCCTGTGTCTAGCATTCGTGGACTATGAGAAGGCCTTTGACTCGATTGAAATCTGGTCCGTTCTGGAGTCTCTGCAGCGATGCCAAGTAGATTGGCGATATATCCAAGTGATGAGATGTCTCTACGAAGCCGCCACCATGTCCGTCCAAGTACAGAATCAGCAAACAAAACCTATACCATTGCATCGAGGAGTGAGGCAAGGGGACGTTATTTCCCCGAAACTGTTCACAAATGCAATGGAGGATATGTTCAAGACGCTGCACTGGAAAGGGCGGGGCATCAACATCAATGGTGAATACATTTCTCACTTGCGATTTGCAGATGACATTGTCATAATGGCGGAAACGCTGCAGGACCTGCAACGGATGCTGAATGACCTGGCTGACTCCTCTGTACGCATCGGCCTACGGATGAACTTGGATAAAACCAAGGTCATGTTCAATGAACATGTACTACCGGAACCGACAGCGGTGCACGGCGCCGTTCTCGAAGTTGTTCAAAAATATGTGTACCTCGGGCAGTCATTGCAGTTAGGTAGAAACAACTTCGAGGACGAGGTGAACAGGAGAATTCGGTTGGGTTGGGCAGCGTTTGGTAAGCTACGTCAAGTCTTCTCATCGTCGATCCCACAATGTCTAAAGACTACAGTCTTTAATCAGTGCGTCCTACCCGTCATGACATACGGAGCCGAAACGTGGACACTGACGGTACGGCTGGTCCACAAGTTCAAAGTCGCTCAGCGGGCTATGGAACGGGCTATGCTCGGAGTTTCTCTTAGTTATCGACATAGCCCACCGGATTAGCAAGTTGAAGTGGCAGTGGGCTGGCCATATTAGCCGAAGAACCGACAACCGTTGGGGTAAACGAGTTCTTGAGTAGAGACCGCGGCTCGGCAAACGTAGTGTAGGACGCCCTCAAGCCAGGTGGAGTGATGATATACGCAAAACGGCTGGCAGGAGCTGGATGCGAGAAGCCGAAGATAGAACAAAGTGGCGTGCAATTGGAGAGGCCTATGTCCAGCAGTGGACTGCGATAGGCTGATGATGATGATACCATTTGAGTCTATAGTTCATTTTCGGACACAATGGTTTACTATGCTTAAAGAGATTAGGGCAATCTCTTTGCTGTTCCTTCAGTCAATCTATAGACTGTTTGTGGGCTTATCTCACAGACAGAGCAAATGCTGACCGTTGAAATTTCTGGTTATATAAGCTTAGCATAATCTCAGAACATTATATCGACAAGGTCAACGATTAGCACATGATTTGTCAATCTTTTTTGTAATGTTTTTGTACGTTGTACACTTGACTGAGATGTTGGAGTGCAGAAACGTGACCGCACTGGCCGTATTATAATAATGTAAATTGATACTGAAGGATCAACTCGGACTTCAATAAAAATGCGTAGGACTACAAAGTAATAAACGGATTTATTTGAACTATTACAAACGTCCGCACTGTTCAACATGCGAATACAATCTGTCTGCCATCTTTCTATTCCCTCTCCATGTTGAAGTGACATCCGCATGACAGATATCAACGTCATGTGATGTCACAACCGACGTTAACATTTTGAATGTCAACCGTCTAAATCAAATCTCAATAACGTTTTTATATTATGATTGAGTTAAATTCTGATAAAAATAGAATGAATTATATTAAATATCGGATTAGAATAATATTGAGTCTAACAATACAAAGTAAATTGATCGACGCGCATTCGGCGGGTGCCGCAGTGTCAGCTAAAACATAATACATGCACAGTGTAAGACTGAACTTGAGCAAGCCAAAGTAGGCTCTATAGATGTCAGCCTAAGAGAGTGAGGGAATAAAGAGTACCTACACGCAGGGGCGGATCCAGGATTTGATTTTAGGGGGGGCACGTGAGGCTAATCGCCGTGTCGGATCTAACATGTTCACGACGGAGGATCGGTGGGTACATTTTGTTTTGGTTAAGTGTAATGCGCTTATTACACTAGGTACACTAAATCAGGGACCCTAAATCCTTATATAGAGCGGTGTGATAAGAGTTAGGGCCCAAATTCTCTAACAAATTTTCAAGGCCACCCCGATTTAGGGCCCTAATTCAGGGTAGTGTAATAGCCGTTTCAGTTGCACGCACGATAAGGGGGGGAAGTTGCCCCAAAAAAAATTCTGGGGTGCGGGGGCACAAAGAGCAAATGGGCAAAGAAATTCGATTCACAAAACATTCGTCTGGGGGTGCACGTGCCCCATGCCCTCCCTTGGATCGGCCTATGCCTACACGTGTGTATTCCTACGTAGTGGAGATAATATTATGCACATAAGTGTCTCCTTAGGAGTAGCAAATAATTAGTATACTTTAGTATTAGAGTATTAGGCCCTGATGTACCTAATTGGCCGCCGCAAACAAATGGATTTGGAGAACATTATTATTATCTTCATAATATTTATGTGCGCAGAAACACTGTCTACTCTACGTCAGTCTAATTTTCATTTAAAAATAATATGTAGGTCATCATATCAACCCATATGATATCCCACTGCTGGGCACGGGTATCCTCAGTAATCCTACTTATTGTAGGTTTTCGTCACACTAGGCAGGCGGGTTGGCGATCGCAGTAAGGCTTCAAAGTATGCAGAGGACGCTGCTGCCTGTCCTCTGATGTGAAATCCCTCAGTCCCCTTAACCCATGGAAAGCAATGGGGTAGTATTAATCTTACTACCGGTACCACACGGCTAACATATAGGTTACACGGTTAACATCGATAAAATGTAGGTACCTACGTAACTAATTGGCCATATTCCATTAGTTATGTTTGTTTAAATAAAATCCACCAATTAACGTTTTCAACTCCACACACGCAGGTAAACAATTATATCATTTCAAACAGACAAAGACGAGAACGCCAAAACATTTCGAAGAATCGGTGAAAATCTATTTTCTTTGAAGTTCTTATTCAAAACGAGTGTGCCTGATATTCAATAGCACTCTTACGTATCTTTCATATAACGTATGAAATAAGATATTTGAAGTGAACTGGATTATCAAAAATATGTTATCTACAAGTACTTACTAAGTAAAGAAATATCAAAATTCAAGGATTAGGTTTTTACTAAATTGCTTACATAAAAAGATAGATATCTTTTCATCGGTAACTTTCAACATATTACTATCTATATTCCCAAGCCCAGGCCCGAAATCAGCTACATAATATAATATCTTGGGACAATTCACAAAACGCTATCTGATCCCAAACTAAGCAGAGCTTGTACTATGGCAACCAGACAACTGATAAACATACTTATATATTTCTGCATACATATATATAATATATATAAGTAACACCCAGACACAGAATAAACCATTGTGCTCATCACACAATGTGATCGAACCCACGACCTCTTACATAAACCAAATAAAGGAAAAAGTAGCTGTTTAATCGTATAGGGAAGTAAAATAACCTCTTTTCGATATTAATATTATTTATTATTATCTATACTAATATTATAGCGGAATAGTTTGTTTGTTTGCTTTGTTTGTTTGTTTGTTTGTTTAAACGCGCTAATCTCAGGAACTACTGGTCCGATTTAAAAAAATATGTTTTTATTGGATAGCCCATTTATCGAGGAAGGCTATAGGCTATATAAATATATAAGTGAAATGTTGCAAAAACGGAGAAAATTTACGCATACGAAGTTGCGCGGGACAGCTAGTATTATATTATCTAATACTAGCTGTGCCACGCAACTTCGTATGCGTAAATTTTCCCCGTTTTTGCAACATTTCACGTCGCTACTCCGCTCCTATTAGTCGTAGCGCGATGTTATATAGCCTACAGCCTTCCTCGATAAATGGGCTATCCAACAAAACGATAATCTCAGGAACTACTGGGCCGCATTGAAAAAATATTTTATTGTTAGATAGCCCATTTATCGAGGAAGGCTATAGGTTATAACATCACGCTACGACCAATAGGAGCGGAGCAGCAATGAAAAATGTTGTAAAAAAAAAGGGAAAATTTACGCAGACGAAGTTGAGCGGGTCAGCTAGTATATAATATAAAGCTGAAGAGTTCGTTTGTTTCTTTGAACGCGATGATTTCAGTAACAACTGGTCAAAATTGAAAAAAATCTTTTACTGATGAATAGCTCATTTATCGAGGAATGCTAAAGGCTATATAACATTACGCTACGACCAATAGGAGCGGGGGAGAATAATGCTGCAAAAAACGGGGAAAATTGACACAGACGAAGTTGAAGTCAAGAGGTCCTGCGTCAGTTTCACCGACAAGAGCATGTCTTTTAAATTCACAATTCGACACGGGTATAAATGCTTAGGCAGGTATATTATATGTTTGCAAACTTTCGCGATTGATACCTACACATTATAGAATTTTATAAGCTAAGGCTATGCTATAAAAGGTCTTAATCGCGTAAATATTTTTACCCACTTTAAACATTTTATTAGCGGAGTTTCGATCGTATTGCATTAGCTGTGGCCACGGGCACACGCTTTTATGCTAAGTTACACAGACCGTGGAATGACAAGTTATTCAGCTAATGATCACTGTTGGTGTTACCCGCTCAAAGCGTTCAGCAATCTGGGGGCTTAGACAAATGCCACACACTTCTTTTTCCGCACACGCTACTGTTGGTTTTTGTTTACAAATTCAGCAACAGTCGCGTGACGTTTTATCAACCTTATGTCAAATGCATACATTTTTTCGCGTTAGCGTGTGTGGACAGAGAAGCGTGTGTCATTTGTCTAAGCCCCCTGTAAGGTAAATTCTCACCTAGCATAAACGCATTTATTCCTGTGTCGAATTGTGTATGTCATGCAAAACGTAACTTTTTAAGTTTTCCATAGTTGATTGAGCCCACTCATCAGCTTTAGTGGCTATACAGGGTGTTTATTTAATATACTAATAACCTCCCGCTTTTGGCTTCTTTACATTACACCAAATAACTTCGTAATATAATTTTTGCCATTTACCCCATATCTGAGATACCCCGGAGTTAAAAGTGATTAAGGGGAAGTGATTGATTAAAATTTTTTTCCCAAAACTGTTATTACGAGGTGATTAGTATATTAAAATTCATGTACTAGGCGCTGTCGTGCGTATGGTAAAGTCAAATCTTACCCTCGCGGCGAGCACGACTGTTTAAAATATTATTCTGCATGTCATAACGTCCGTCTTATACTTATATTGATAAATGAAGTTTTCTTTTGGTCTACGTGAACACAGAATCTCAGGTGTTTCACTCACGCGTGGCATAAAATAACAAATCAAATGTGCTCTGAGTATGCCGAATATAGCTTCATTATAAGTAAATGATTAAAAAATATATCCATAACATTAACAAAATAATCGAAAACATTACAAAACTTGTTATTAATTATCACTATCACGCTTGCACTTGTATTTCACGTCGCAGTACAATCGTACTATTCGAGATAACATCTGGGCGGCCCGCCCGCCCGTGAACACTCCAGTAGCATTTGTGCGCGCGAACGAAACAAACGCATGTACACCAAGTTACATCGATACCCGTGATAATCACTAATCAATCTCATCACTAGTGAATTATCGACAGTAAAAAAATATAGTGACAACCTACTTAGTGTTAAGAAAAAAATAATAGTGTGTGTAGTGAAGTGCTTAATTCAAAAGTTTGGATGCGATTAAAAACTTTTTTGTAAGTATTCTCTTTTTAGTCGATCTTTTAAGTTATGATTATTATTTTTTAAGGCTGAAATAGTTTGCATTATCTACGTTTTTAATATAAGTGTACCTAGTGATATAAAGCAAATAATTATTTTTAGCTAATATTTTTCGGCGTAAAAGATATAAAACATTTAAGAATAAAAAAAGTTTAAATAACGAAAAAAGCGACCAAGTTTCAGCACGATAAATCCATAAAATAATTATCTAAAAATACAGTGATTTTTAATCGCTTATTTCAGAAGAAAAACAAAAATGATAAAAAATGTTCCAATTTATAAAATCTGTTTATGGTTTAATAATTTTATTCTTAAAAAGACATTACATAAGAATATAAAATAAAATATTACATTACAAATAGAGCAAAAAAAAAATACATTCCAATTACATTCCAATCGAATACATTCCATTTACATTCGAAATACATTCCAATTGAATTAAGTGATTACGACACGTCCAAAAAAGCAAATTTATTTAACTACTACATACTTAATTTATTAAACTAATTTGATATAAAATAGTTTATAAATAAAACAAAGATTGGTTTATAATAAATTAGTCGGTAGGTATGATAGCTACTTTTTCATTGATTACATTACAAAACAACTCTGTTTTAAATACTTCGATATTGATTTATTGATAGCTTTGAAAAAAAAAACAATGTTTTGATTAAGAAACACATATGTTTATCATATTATTTAATAAGACATTAATACGAGTACTGTCTATATCGGGCAAGTGGTGCCAATGAACAATAAGTCAAATGTCATATAGTTGGCACATACTCCATAGTTTTACAATAATGAATCTCTAAATATAATGTTCCCGTTGATATCAACGCAGTTTATAATTTGGTGATTCTTGTAAGCAGGTCTACTATCAGACTCTGTACGAAATCTCGAGAGTACCAAAAAAAGCTTTATTCTCGGACACGGCCACTGAATTCCTGGAACACAGTTGCCTTAAGGTGGTCCGAAATTGTGTTGTTCGACAGCGTGTTGTAGAAAAATGTCTTGCTGTGCTGTGTTATAAAATAATAATAAACAATAAATTCTTTATTTGCACAAAAGTTGGTACATCGGTGGTCTTATAAATTATTAAGTTCTTACAACTTTAGTCAATAGTGACATGCAAATATTATTTCATTTAAATAAGATTTCTGCTGATTTTGTTTCTTATTACCTTATGCATAATACAAAAAAAAAAAAAAAAAAAAAGTTGTTTTGTAGGTATAGTAGGTATCATACTGCGGTCCAGCAAGGTTAAGCATTTTTACCCTTATTACTGCCGGTCCTTACATGGGTGACCGTTAAAAAAATGTCACATCTCACAGCGTCTTGCAGAACATGTTAAGATTGTTAAGCTGTCGGTTCTGCGCCTATCTCTTTCCAGACGTGTCAGATTTCAATTGGATTATAAGATAGGAAGAATGAAGACCGCACTAGTGCTTCTACAGTAAAACATCTCGTCTTTGATGTGATCAGCCACTGCGATGAACTTACTCTGTTCTGTGATAATACTTAGTTGGATTTATCTGTCAGCATTTTTAAATCAAACTGATTAAATTGAACTGAGAAATTCTCAGAAATTTGCCATTTTTAATCCCCTAAAGTTCCAATCGAGGTCTCTAATCACTATGTTTTGTAATTACAAGTGCTCCTTCTGTTAATGAGCGTCGATAACGATATCTTCTAAGTATTACGTCACATCATTTCGTATATTTGACCCTGATCTCTTGTCATTATTTTTCATCAACAACATAAATGTGTTTATGCGGAAATGCGTTGTATTTTGCTCTATATTTTGGGTTATTTTCCCTTAAGACCAACACCTCGGACATTCGAGATAAAACGTACGAAACCAACTCGTTGTAATAGCCTAATTAAACACGCAGTTCCTGCAGGTAAATAGTTACCATGTTTGTATGAGTGATGAGACTTCTCCATGGGTAGGTACTGCCACAGATAATATAATACTATGTACTGCCTTGGTATCTGCGACGGAAGTTAAAATCGTAAATCTTTATAGCACAAATACCTTCTATAATTGATACTAGAAATGTTAACAGCTGGTATCAATGTTCTGTGGTTAGCACTATCAATCCAAGATTAGGGTGAACTGTCAAGTAAAATGAGTCTACTTTTATAAATTGTCAAAATGACACACATTTGTAGGTACCTACTTTGTAAGTAGCTATCGTCGAATCATTAAGTTTTACTATTTGTTTTGATGTCTACATATTAATTTTCAAAATAAAAAATTAAAACATTTTAAGCCCTAGGATACTTTTGCCTAATTAGTATAAAATAATTTACTTTTACTGTAGTTCAATACCCAATTATAAACTTAAGAAATGCCATTGAAATTTTCATTTCAATTTCGAGCTCTTACGTTATAAATCACTGAATTTGTTAAGTGATTTATGTGTGTTAACTGTAGACACATAAGCAGGCAACTAAGGTTCAATTATCACCTACCAACTATTATACTGTAAAATAATTGTGAAAAGATAACTAAATTTTTGGGTAGGGGAAAGCGGGACTGAAAGTGTCGATTTTGACAAATTTTGGTACTTGTTTTTCTCAGATCGGGCGATATACCTGCAACTATTGTTACAGAAACTTAGAAACTGGTAATATCCAAAAATTGCCATCAAAACGGAGAGAATTTCGTTTCAATTTCGAGGTTTTTCTTTTTGAATCCATCTATATATTATGTACTAACGTCTTTAATAGCTCAATGTTTGAATCACTAAATTTGCTAAGCGATGAGTGTGCGTTAACTGCGATTAATTAAACTTAAGTTAACCGATTGAATCAGGCGTAACATGGTGGAAATCCATCTTAAGTAGATTATGAGGGAGGGATCCCACCACCCACTTTCGATCTGTGAATCACCACGATTGAAGTAGTAAGGAAATGCCCTTAATACAACAATCGAAATAGATTGACAGACCGCACTCAAAAAGAGAGGCACCGACTGAGCAAACTGTCCTGAGGATGCCTCGTGCAGAGGCGAAACACGTCGAAGTTTCACTTCGTGGAAGCGGAATATTGCAAGCGGAGGTGCCTACCACTCGACTTGGTAAGAGTACCTGTCACTAATTTTCTCAGCAGGTCTCTCTTTTTGAGTGCGGTCTGTCAATCTGTTTCGATTGTTATATTAAGGGGCATTTCCTTACTACTTCAATCGTGGTGATTCACAGATCGAGGGTGGGTGGTGGGATCCCTCCCTTATAATCTACTTAAACCTAAGTAGCTAGCAAGGACATATCCCTTGCTAGCAAGGACATATCCCTTGCTAGCAAGCAACTTAAGTTTAATTAATCGGGGATCACCTACCAATTATCATACTGTGAAAAAAACATAAATTAATGTTAGCTTCAATATTGGTATGACAATTTTTTTGGGTAGGTAACAAATATATTTTGTTCCTTCCGTTTTTTATTAACAATTTAGTGTCGTCTGTTATTTGAAATGAGATTTATGAGGTTTGAAATTGTCCAATTTCGGACAGATCAAGTATCTGTTGGACAATTTCAAACTTAGAAAATTATCTGGATGGAATCCTAATAATAATATAAATGCGAGTAACTATTAAGAGTTTTACATATTCTACTTTCTATTAATGTTATAAATAAAAATAAATATGATTTGTTGGCTCCAACGCTTGAAAATAGCATTGGTGCCAAACGTTGGGACAAGCGTTATTCTAGATCGACATGTTTGACGAGTAGCTTTGGGTCCGACGTTGGAGCCAACGTGTGAAGTTGGCGTCAATGGTTTCACGTTAGTTAGTTTTACACATATTATAATCTATACTAATATTATAAAGCTGAAGAGTTTGTTTGTTTGTTTGTTTGAACGGGGTAATCTCAGAAACTACGGATCCGAATTGAAAAATTCTTTCACTGTTGGATACCCCATTTATTGAGGAAGGCTATATAACATCACGCTACGATCAATAGGACCGGAATAGCAATGAAAAATTTTGTAAAAACGGGGAAAATTGACGCAAGCGAAGTTGCGCGGGACAGCTAGAGTAATAAATATGCCTGACTGCCTCTGTGGCGCGGTGGGAAAGTGTCAGACTGATACGCAAGAGGTCGTTGGTTCGATTCCCACATGGGACACCGCTTTGAGTGATCCACAAATTGTTGTTCCGAGTCCGGGTGTATTTTGTGTTCGTGATTTGTGTGTTTGTAAATTCCCCCGCAACACAGGGCTTGTCTTGTACACTACTACGGGGGCGGGGCGTTTAAAAAAAAACAGATAATCTGAAAGTTTATAAGAATAGAAGAATGGAAGGATGTTTATAGCTCTGTCACGCAAAAACGACTGAACGGATTTTGATGAAACTTTACAGTAATGTAGTTTATACATCAGAATAGCACATAGGCTATAAAAATAATATATAACGCTGGCGAAGTCATGGGGAAAAGCATATTAGTATTACGTAATATCGAAACGGATTACTTTTTTTTATGAAAACAACTCCCGCTCTAGGCAAATCTACAAATTACGGACACAAAGTCCACCCAGACTCAGAATAACAATTTGTAGATCACACAAAGTAGTGTCCAGTATGGGAATAGAACCCACGACCACCGGCTCAGCAGTCAGGGTCTAACAACTCGACCAACAGGTCAGAAGATACGTAATTATGTTTTTGTAGCTATTAACTGTAATCAGTAGGTACCAAACCCGAACCGAACTTCAGTCCTTTGATTAAGTCCCTTCCGTCTGCCACTGTTTGGCGACTATTAAGTCTTTGTGCTCTATAGCTGTATGTAGATAGGAACATATCTATTAAATGGATGCCTTTGTTTTTCTCTTTCATTTAACTTGTGTCTAATGTCCGGGACATTCTCATTTACGAACCAAATGAACTCTGTTTCATTATACAAAGCTTAATGACAATATTTTCATTAGTCTTACACGGGCTTTAGTTCTTAGAAAGAAAAACTTCTTTAATTTTCCCTTTGTATGTTGTGTACTTAATATGTTTTATCTTGTAAGTAAGTAGGTACTTTAACCGGGCACTCGACTACAATTTTACGTCAAAAAATAACAGCTTTAACATGTGAAAACATGCAAATTTCATTAAAACCTTTTCACACCGGCTCCATACGTTGGCTCCAACGCTAGAATATAGCATTGGTGCCAAACGTTGGGACAAGCATTATTCTTGATAGACACGTTGGTCATGTGGCGTTGGGGCCAACGTTGGAGCAAACGTGTGGAGCACGCGTCAATGGTTTCACGTTAGTTAGTTTCACACATATTATAATCTATACTAATATTATAAAGCTGAAGAGTTTGTTTGTTTGAACTAAATAATCTCAGGAACTACTGGTCCGAATTGAAAAATTCTTTCACTGTTGGATAGCCCATTTATCAAGGAAGGCTATAAGCTATATAACATTACGCTACAACCAATAGGAGCGGAGCAGAAATGAGAAATGTTGCAAAAAAGGGGATAATATACGCAGACGAAGTTGCGCGGGACAGCTAGTTGTTAATACATATTAAACGCGAAATTTAGAAAATTATGACTTACAAATTAGTTTACCGCCATTTTCAAAACTCTAAGGACAATATTACGCGCCGTTAATAAATGTCTGTGTATCCTGACTTCAGAGGTCTCGGTGTAACCGCACGAAGCCTTCTCGTAACCCAATCACGAGAGCAAATCAGTTTAGCAGACATCAAAAGCGAACTTACAATTTTAATATAACTTCAACGACAGAAATCTCTTTAAAAGTGGTTAAGCTGTTTGAGTTAACATTCAAACATTTTTTATAACGAAGATTGTTAATTTATTTTAGCAGTGAAAATGTAGGAATTAATTTGTACTGCGGTCTGACTAAAACGGGACCTTGGTGAGAGATAACTGTCAGCTTTTTGAATAAGTTATTCAAAAGCGACTATCTCTGTTTGAAATGTGAAAATATGGCTACGCTATACTGTATTAAACATATAACTAATACGTTTTAACTACTTTCCTACCGAGGTTCTCTAGTAGTGATTTAAATTCAAATTCAATTGATTTATTGTACACAAAAAATAATAACAAATAATAGGTACAAAAAAAGTAATTATGTACAAAGGTCGACTGCCTCTGTGGCGCGGTGGGAGTGTATCCGACTGCTACGCAAGAGGTCGTGGGTTCGATCCCCACCCAGGATAAAACTTTGTGTGATGAGCACGATGGTTTATTCTGTGTCTGGGTGTTATTTATCTATAATATGTATGTATTTAGAAATATATATGTATGTTTATCAGTTGTCTGGTTTCCATAGTACAAGCTCTGCTTAGTTTGGGATCAGATAACGTTGTGTGAGTTGTCCCAAGATATTATTATTATAGATATATTATTATAAAGGCGAGCTTAACTCAAAATTGAGTTTTCAACCAGCAAATGTTATAGAGAGCTAGAATGTTATTTTAGAGTAATCGGGAGTGTAACAATAAAAGAAAAAAAAAACCATATTGACTGCCTCTGTGGCGCGGTGGGAGTGTATCCGACTACACACTAGAGGTCGTGGGTTCGATCCCCACCCAGAATAAAACTATGTGTGATGAGCACGATGATTTTTTCTGTGTCTGGGTGTAATTTATTTATATTAAGTATGTATTTAGAAATATATAAGTATGTTTATCAGTTTCCATAGTACAAGCTCGGCTTAGTTTGGGATCAGACGATGTTGTGTGAGTTATCCCAAGGTATTATTATTATACAGTAAGTACATACATAAACGTATGTAATTTACATATAATATAATATACCTAAATAAATACATAAGGCATCGGTCTCGCAATCGTGAGGTCGCGGATACGAATCGTACCCATTATACTACCGATGTGAACCCACTTCTAAAACAAGCCTTTGAGCTTAGCTGGAGGGGTAAAGAGAAAATTTTCTTTTGTCCTTTTTTTAAAAACGTTATGAGAGTGGCATTTCATATGTGTGAGGTGTACGTTTCGAGTGCAGTTGAGTTGTAAATTGCTACGCATTTAAATGACTTATGTCTTCCAAGCATCTAAAACATCAAACAGATTATTTCTACGCTGTTTGGCTCAGGCGCGGATTCAACAGAAGCCAACAGGGACAATAGGCATGTTGATTGTCAAGTCAAATCAGTCTCTTTTTATCAAATGTCAAAACGACAAGCTCTATAGAAATGTATATGGAATAACAAACTATGACGCCATAAGTTCGTCAAATAATTACTTTTCATGCTTTTAATATCAAAAACATGTTTAATTGAAAATAACATTTTTGTTTGTAGAGCATTTTAAGATCTACTATTACTTCAACTACTAGTCAACAACCCAATTGCCTACAGCAAACTCGACTGAAAGACCTTTTTTTTGGGGGAATGTGAGAATCATGCCACTGTTTTTTCACTGTGACCGGTGTTTTTCAGGCAGTTGCTTCCCCTTGGCAGTGGTTGCTGGTGTATCGGTGTTGAATTAAATGCACCCACCCCCGCGTAAGGCACCTGTCCGACCAACGGCGAGAAAAAGAGTAGTGAGTAGCGATTTTATCGCTTAATTTGTTTTCACGGGATCTATTTAAGTAAACCCGTGTAAACAAAAGAGATACAGATATGAGTAGTTGATCGCTGAGTGTTCACACAGCCGGCGAGTTGTCGCTCTATACTGCATCTCTTTTCCTTATACTGATGTTATCTACAAAATACATCTGTTGTACGTTTCTCGAGTGATAAATCGCTATTCGCTTCTCGCTCATCGTCGTTGGTGGGACAGGTGTCTAAGGCGATCGACTAACATTTGACCGGTTGAGTCAAACGTTATCAAAGTTCTGGATTAGCAATCATCAAATCTGAAATTAGGAAAATACTAATTATACTGTTATTTACAACTATATAAATAAAAAAAAAACACTCCTAACGTATTTAAAGATGCTATAAATGAGAGTCCTCTGTCGCGCGGTGGGAGTGCGTCCGACTGCTACGCAAGAGGTCGTTAGTTTGATTCCCACACGGGACACCACTTTGTGTGATTCAAATTGTTGTTTCGAGTCTGGGTGTACTTTGTGTCCGTGACTTGTATGTTTGTAAAATCCCCCGCGACACAGGGCTTGTACCCTACTGCGGGAGTCGTATTTTTTATAAAGAGTATTGTATAAATACTATTATTATTTACGAAAATAATTCTGTCTTTCATGGCTAAATCGTTGGGACGGTTTTGATGAAATCACACTAATATTATAAAGGCGAAAGTTTGTGAGTATGTGAGTGTGTATGTTTGTTACTTCTTCACGTCTAAACGGTTAGAGCGATTTTAATAAAATTTGGTATGGAGTTAGCTGACACCCTGGATTAACACATAGGCTAATGAACCGCGGGTAATATCGCGGGGCACAGCTAGTTTGGTCATAAATCCCAGAAATGGCATGGCACACAAAAGCTGTTATAAGTGTCAAAACAAAGTGCACAATGGTCACAACAGACACTGGTCAAAACGAGCCTTGTACGTTATAGGGATGTCACTGATTGAAATCTCGATTAAATTTCGTAGTTTACTTAAACGTAATTAAGCACAACAATAGCCGACAGTCATTGACTGAAGTTCTAATCATACTTAAGTGCGGAGCTTACCGAATAACTTAATCCGTTTGACCGAGAATTCGATCCATCACGATTCATTTATAGACTGATCGATGGTATTTATCTAGACGGGCTGTGTCTTAAATTGTCTTTGGTTGAAATAAATAACGTTATACGTATAATATAATAATAGATAGTTAAGTTATTTTGTAAAATTTATAGGCAATTTGAAATTAAAAACCGGACAAGCGCGAGTGGGACACGCCCACCGAGGGTTCTGTACAAATTTGTAGGTGCATATTATAAATTACTTTTCTTTACGTTAACTAAGAAGTTTTTTTTCTTGGTCATCCAGGTACTTATCTATATTTATATGAAGGAGAATATCGTCTCAGGCGAGATTTATCCCGCGATCATAGGGGTACCGTCCCCACGCCGTTAAACACTCCGGCCGGCACCGAGAACGTCCAATCTATACTTCGTATGTTACTAATTTACAGCAATCGTCAAAAACTATAAGGGTAGGCTATTTTTGCCATTTTAGCTACGGAATCCTAAAATGCCTCGGTGGCGCGGTGGGAATATGTCCTACGTAAGAGGTCGTGGGTTCGATTCCCACACGGGACACCACTTTGTGTGATCCACAAATTGTTGTTCCGGGTCTGGTTGTACTTTGTAAAGTGTAAAGACCCCGCGACACAGGGCTTTCAACCTACTGCGGGAGTCGTCTTTAAAAAAAAATTACACCATTTAATAACCGTTATTTGGTCCAAGGCCAGAAGTGAAGGTGCCTTTTTAAAACTTTCCACAACCTTTTGCAGAATATTAGTAAGTATTTTCAATGTTTTACATCAAAACGAAGTGATCAATAGGCGCAAATAGTAGGTACACTGGGTCCGTATTCACTATGTTTCTTTTCTTTTTCGCGGCAAGCCCAAGCGAATTGGCGTAGCGCGGTGCGCTCAAAGATGTCCGCGCGCATTCGCGATGCATTTCTAAGTGCAGCTCTCTATAAACCATTATGTCAAGATTTTGACAGCGAAAAGCGCGGGCTTGAAAAAAAAGATAGTGAATATAAGGACCCTGGTCAAATACTCTACATTGGGGGCACTCACGCATTATCGACACTATTGATAAATAAATAACAAATCTATAATAATCATATTTGTAATTATGATTTGATATCATATCGGTCCGGGTGAGAAACTTAAAGTGTATCAGTCAGTCAACTTATCTCGTGAAACTAACAAGGTCAGATGGTATTTGTAATGAAATATCGATACTTCCAGGCGATATGTGTGATAACTGTGTTAAAGTGTCTCTTATCAACCGACTTAAAAAGGAGGAGGTTCTCAATTCGACTGTGTGTTTTTAGGGTTCCGTAGCCAAAATGGCAAAAAACGGAACCCTTATAGTTTCGTCATGTCACAGGCATTTTATTCAGAGACTACTCAATGAATATTGATAAAATTTGTGAAAAGGTGTCTTCTAGTGGCCGCTACTTAGTTTGATAGGTAAATAATAACTCACACTCCATACATGTAACAGAAGCTGTTTTTTTTTTCGGCTAACATCAACTTGTGGCACATCATTCGACAGGTCTTTCAAAAACATTATAAGGTTCTTATTAAACTTTTTAGATTGAGTAAATATTTTTGAAAATAATCGATCCGAAAGGCTGCGGAACACTGAGCATGGTCCGACATGCTCTTGTCCCGTTTTTTTTTGTACGTTTGGCGTTTTTTGATATTACCTATATTAATCTGCCTGTATAATATCAAACGTTGTGTTATGACGTGCTTCTGTGGTAAATGCTACAGAAACATTGATTAATTTAAGCAATGTACCAATGTACCTACGTAATAATAAATGTATTTTAGTATCGTGTATTTTTGTGTTCGTAGGTATATCGCTTACAAAGGTATCCTGCATAATATGTATCGATGATGGAAAGGAAAGGAAAAACAACTAAAATGTAATTTTGACTGAAATCAAGTTTTGACCAAAATGATGTTTCAGTTGTTTTTCCTTTCTATTGTCAATTTAGTATTTAAAATGGTTTTTTACAGCTTTTTGTAATCAAATGAGGTTTTAGTTTTAATCTTTTTTCTTTCTTTTTTTTCTTTTAAAAAATGACGACTCCCGCACTAGGGTACAAGCCCTGTGTCGCGGGGGACTTTACAAACATACAAGTCACGGACACAAAGTACACGCAGACTCGGAACAACAATTTGTGGATCACACAAAGTGGTGTCCCGTGTGGGAATCGAACCCACAACCTCTTGCGTAGCAGTCGGACACACTCCCACCGCGCCACAGAGGCTGTCGATAAGTAACCTATAAATAGTTTTAATGAAATTATATCTACTTATGTTAATTAATATTTTCCGGTGGCAATGTATTGCACTTCTCCGTCCAAAAAGTTTTTTTTACATAGTCCGGTGCTCCTGTAACAATACATAGTGTAGCACCATAAAAGGTAAAACCGTCCTCATTACATCGTATACTTATCAAAATCGACACTAGCGACCCCTATAAATGCCGAGCGTAACACTCAACGCTTTGCAACGAACCGCAAACCACAACGAATTTATTTACAAGTTAGAAACGGGACGACGTAAATAAACATTTGAAACATCCGTAACCTCAAACCGCTCTTTTAAAACGTCCCGGACAGTAATGGTAGTGGCATGTAATGGTTAATTTGGTCTGTGTTTAGCCTACGAATATAATATGCAAATTGTAATCTGTGTGCTACCTTTACCTTTTGGGCTGAAATGTTTGTTTAAAACTTAATGGATGACCTTTGGTTTTAGGTACTCTATTCTAAAAAAAGGTTTTAAAAAGAAAAGTACCCATGTAGGCGCCTAAGGTCTTTCATCCATACTATTATAAATGTGAAAGTAACTCTGTCTGTCTGTCTGTCTGTCTGTCTGTCTGTCTGTTACGCTTTCACGCTCAAACAGCTGAACCGATTTAGATGAAATTTTGTATGGAGATAGTTTGAGTCCCGAGGAAGGACATAGGATAGTTTTTATCGCGATAATCGACATCCATGCGGGCGGAGCCGCGGGCGAAAGCTAGTAATATATAAAACCTGACAACCGTATTGAATACTAATATTTTGTCTCTTCTTTTTGGCGCGGTGGGAGTGTATCCGACAGCTACACAAGAGGTCGTGGGTTCGATAAAATTTTGTGTGATGAGCACAATGGTTTATTCTGTGTCTGGGTGTATTTATCTATAATACGCATGTATTTAGAAATATATAATTAAGTATGTTTATCAGTTGTCTGGTTTCCATAGTATAAGCTCTGCTTAGTTTGGGATCAGATAGCGTTGTGTGAGTTGTCCCAAGATATTATTATTATTATTATCTGATCTATAGTCTGATGGACGATCTGGGTTAGTTTTAAAATATCTTTAACTGTAACCTACAGTTACTTTTATAAAAGTAGAGAAAACATCACGAAATGATTAAATTACTAAAGAAAAACTAAAACTACTAAGTATTTATGTTTTCTAAAAAACTTGAATTCCAGGTTGAATAAAATATATAGGCACCTATTAGGTATACAAAACTTTATATTTAAATTCTAGAAGGAATAGACGTCATTACTACGACCCTTTTCTGTATTAAGCAAAGCCTAATGGACGTCAAAATAATAACATGGGTACATAATGAAGTCCTCGCCAAACCTTAGCAGCTAAAACCGTTCATCCAGGTTACCTCGTTATTTATAACTTAAAAATTGATGATGTTTGTTTTCTTTTCAACCGACTTCAAAAAGGAGGAGGTTCTCAATTCGGCTGTATGTTTTTTCACCGCTTACGCAAAGACGGCTGGACTGATTTGAAAAATTATTTTTGTGTTTGAAAGGGTATACTTTCAAGTTGGTCCCATTGTCATCAAATCACGGTCTGATGATGGAGAAATAGAACAAAGTAAAAAAAAAAATATAAAAGAGGAGGGAACTCTTCAAATATTAAAGGCACATCTACAATGATTTAGGTACCTATATTTCATACTGATTCATGCATTTGCTCCCAAAAAGTGATTGGTGCAGTGAAACTCAGGATGAAGACCCCAAATGACCAGCGAACGTATTCAATATTTTATGGTCCGCGATTCAATTACTTTAATATGGTATTTGTTTTCGTCATACTAGTATTACACAATGTAATAGGGCTGATAGTGAACTATCATGTGAACTCCTCAACAATTAACGGCCCAGCATTGGAGCAAGCAATATTTTGTAAAAGGATTTAAGCAGTTGAAATAAGCCTATTGTAACTTAAGTGAATTACAAACCAACCCACTAAAAAGTGGGAAATAAAAAACTTTTTTCAAAAAAATATTTCCGACTTCAAAAATAAATACAAGGCAACTAAAAAGCAAAAAATAATGTACCTAGAATAACAAAAACAAATTAAACATTTTGAAGTTGGTGCCGAATAAAACATAAAAACTACTATTTCATGGCACCAACTTCACAATGTATAATTTGTTTTTATATTATTTTATCACTTTGTGGGTTCACAAATATTTGAAGTGAAAACTTCTTTAGCGGCAATGTACACTTTTTGGGATGTGTAAAAAATGTTAAACTCGCGTCAGGTATGTGACCTTATCAAAAATTCGTAAGAGGTAGTGTTGACCGCCGCGCCGGCGCGGTGTAGGAAAGGAAATAATTACCTCTCTCTTTCTACCACGCGGCTAAAATGTATGTATGCGTGTGTGTTTGTACTACAGCGTAATAGTTCTGAAGTGTTAATTTTTTATGTAAAATATATTGTCATGTATGTGTACGATAGCATAATAAATTAATATTGTATTTAACCACATAAATAATAGTACTATCTAATATATAAAATTCTCGTGTCACAGTTTTCGTTGCCATACTCCTCCGAAACGGCTTGACCGATTTTGATGAAATTTTTTGTGCTTATCCGGTATCTATGAGAATAGGCCAACATCTATTTTTCATACCCCTAAGAGTTTGTTTGTTTGTTTGAACGCGATAATCTCAGGAACTACTGGGCCGCATTGAAAATGTTATTGTTGAATAGCCCATTTATCGAGGAAGGCTATAATTATGTTATAACATCACGCTACGACCATTAGGAGCGGAGCAGCAATGAAAAATGTTGTAAAAAAAAAAGGAAGAAAAAAGAAAAAAGGGAAAATTACTATCTATTATTCATGCCCCTAAGTGATAAGGGTTGTCCACCCCTAACATTTATAACTTTACTATATAAAATTAGAAGAGAGAGAAGAGTTGTTTGTTTGTTTGAACGCGATAATCTCAGAAACTACGGGTCCAAATTGAAAAAAAATACTTTTAGATAGCCCATTTATCGAGGAATGCTATAGGCTATAAAACATCACGCTACAACTAATGGGAGCGGTGCAGCAAGGAAAAATGTTGCAAAAATGGGGAAAATTTACGCAGACGAAGTTGCGCGGGTCAGCTAGTAATACTTATAAATAAAGCAATTCGTGCGAAGTTAGTCCCCAACCATTCCAAAATATTCAAAAATGCACAAAGTTAATGTTAAAGATTTCACTTCTGCCGGCACTCCCGGAGTGCAACCCATTGTTTTATTTTTATTCTGAGTCTGGGTATGCTTTGTGTCTGTGCTTTATATGTTTGTAAAGTCCCGCAACACAGGATTCATTAACTAGAGCGCGGGAGGTGTATTTCTATGCAATTAGATTTGAAAGGAAAGTTTGTCCAATACAAGAAGCTTATTGAGAAGACTGGAGACGGACCGGTCCAACACCTACTAACCTTCTATTAGATCTTAGGTAAAATTAGATTACACACCTTTCCGTGACACGTTGCTAAAGAAAAACAAAACACATTCCACGTGAACAAAAAACACGCACTTAGTTCAAAACAAACCAATTCACTTAACAAACACAAAATTCAGAGACATTTACATCGGAAACCTCCAAAACAAATAACAGTACCTACCATGTCGGATTTAACGGGTTTTCGCTTACCTTAGTAGGTAAAATAACTTATTTATGTCACAGTTTAGAGACAAACCTACCAAATACACATATCCCTATCGCTAGAGCTCACCAACATTGAATTTAGGGTACGATAAATCAAATAATATACAAACTTCATTATACCTTTTGCTTAAAGCACTTTGATCTGTAGAATACGCGTACTTATGCGTGGGTAGACCAAGTATTTGTTGATTGATTGGGAAATTAGAAAAGTTGTAAAGTTGAGATTGTTTAATAGACCTGTCATGGTTTTCGATGTCGCCAGTGTCGTTAAACGCTGCTTTGCGTTAACTTTGCGTTTTAATCTTGCTAAGAATAATCTTATATCCTTATAAATAAAATCAATTGCCGAATATACAAGGCTATTTTTGGTATAGTCCAAAGCTCAGACACCCCTACAAAATGTTTACTTCAAGAAATCACATAAAAAAAGAAAATGAAAATATTGAAAACTTGCACAGTTATAAGCCATTCAACTTGTATTGTGTTCTTCGCGCTATCGTGCTCATTGCGTCCCGTAGTACGTAATCCATGGTTAATATTGAAAAAGAAGTGATGATAGCATTTCACATCACATTGTGAACAGGATTTGGACTGTTAGATTGATCAATAATAATAATAATAATATCTTGGGACAACTCACACAACGCCATCTGATCCCAAACTAAGCAGAGCTTGTACTATGGAAACCAGACAACTCAATTGATCAATGAATGAATTATTGATTAGTTAATTAATTAAAAATTATAACATGGTCCAAAAACTACTCCAATGAATTGTGTTACTGATTCTGAGTAAACTACTTTCAGCTTTACACTATACCAATAATAACGTTGTTTGTAATCGCATCACTTTAGCAAGACTGTATTGGGTTCATTGTTTCTTCATTGTGTTGTAATTATCAGTGAGACCTGGTCCTGGTTCTTAAAAAAACCAAATTCGAAAGAATATTTCATACATTTGATGATAATATCCAGAGTCAGCTCTACATTAATTCAGTCTGATTAATTATTGAAAAGCACTTCATGTGACTAAAGATAGGAAGGCAGATTTTTATTTGACGTGAATTGTGAGTATGTATATCTATATAATACCAATGTGATTGGTATGGTGCGGCGGAAGTGGAAGCGGCGGTAGTCTAAGGGCCAAGACATCGGTCTCGCATTCGTGAGGTTGCGGGTTCGAATCCTAACTATTATACTACTTATGAACCCATTCTTAACACAAGCCATTAAGCTTAGTTGGAGGAGTTAACTCGATTGCTAGTCATGTGGAACCACAATCCACATTTATAGTTAACTTTTTAAGATTTTTATTTTAACTATTATAAATCTGATCTCATATCTGTTTAATAGCCATACCTATCAAATAATTACATACTCGATTTTATTTTTAAAATGTTGTGTACTTATATTTTTTAACTTTTTGTTAATAAGAATATGTGAGAATATGATATTTTTTCCTGGTTTTCTGGTACTTATGGTTATCAGACTTTAATCATAGGCTACAATACAACATTATTACCTTCAATAAATCGTAACGATATATATGACGGGGTCAATTAATAAAGATAAAAAAGGTTGTGCATGACGTAATAGAAGTGTTTTTTGTTTTTCATTTAAATTCGAGACAGTTCATGAAATAAATACTTACCTGTGGGTATTTCATTCAAGTCCGCTGGCCATACATATTTATAAATCATCAGTTTGAAAATGTGTTGAGTAACTTTTGCCAGGAGGGTTTATTCCTAATTAAACTATATTTTTTTAACCGAAAATATTTTAGCACTTTTTAACCAACGGGGTTTTCTAAGTGCCGTGTATGTTTGTGTGCCATAGAGCCCAAATAGTTAAATAAATTTACATCGGGATATTTCAAGCTATGTTTGCTGAAAAGCCATTCATTAATTTTTTAAGGATAATCGGATCTCACATCGGTACGTGACAAAAATCTACTATTAAGTACTTACTCAATTCAATTGACTGCCGGCCACACGGGACACCACTTTGTGTGATCCACAAATTGTTGTTCCGAGTCTGGGTGTACTTTGTGTCCGTGACTTGTATGTTTGTAAAGTCCCCCGTGACACAGGGCTTGTACCCTACTGCGGGAGTCGTCTTTAAAAAAAAAATCCCGATCGGAGAAATCCACTACCTACTTACTAAATACAAATTATTTAGTAGCAGATTTATTATCGTTTCGGGGTTCCTTTCTCGTATTGTGAATATCTGTAAAGGAAAACACATTGCAACAAAACTTTTTTACAAAAAAAGAGTTGCTGGCATTTATTATGGAGTTTCACTACCATTTCGGCACAAACCTCTTTCGAACAAAAAATAATTTTGAAAATCTGTGTATACAGGGTTATTTTTAAAATACTAATAACCTCTTGCTCGTAGCTTCTTTACAATACACCAAATAGCTGTGGAATATCAATTTTGAAAAATATAACTATAAATTTTCGCTTAAACACCGACACTTTTATCACACCATTTAAGTACCACGCGCCGTGGTAAAATTGTTATTTTTTGTCAGGTTTAGAGTCTAAACTACACCATAAACAACGATTTTACTACAGTAACATAGTCTGTAGTTGGTTATGGTCATAACTTCAAAACCATGTGGTAGGTGGTCAAGGGGTAAAATATTAAATATATTTTTCAAAAGTGATATATATTATGACTTAGTTATTTGGTGTAATTTTACTTAGTTGTTATTAGTATATTAATAGCCTGTATATGATGGAGTTATGCCCAAACATACATAAAAAAACAAACACCCGAATTGAGAACCTTCTTCTTTTTGAAGTCAGATAAAGGTGACTTTAAACACATTTAATGACGAGAAAAAGGCCCTGTGACCTTATGTCATTGTACCCATGCTGTGTACTCGAAAATAAAGGTCAGCATTCATGCATAATTATGTGTACCGAGGGATCTGTAGGAATATGTACTACTTTTGAAGTTATATTTGTTAAGCTCTGCAAAAGTGATAAAATTTTATAATTAACTAGCGGCCCGCTCCGGCTTCGCACGGGTATAAAATATATGGATGTTATTATACATATAAACCTTCCTCTTCAATCTATCTATCTATTAAAAAAACCGTATCAAAATCCATTGCGTAGTTTTAAAGGTTTAAGCATACATAGGGATATAGGGACAGAGAAAGCGACTTTGTTTTATACTATGTATTGACTAATATACCTGTCATGGTTTTCGATGTTGTCGTTAAACGCTGCTTATGGCTAAACTTTGCGTTTTAATCTTGGTAAGAGTGATCTTATATCCTTATAAATAAAATCAATTGCCAAATATACAAGGTTATTTTTGGTATAGTGCAAATCTCAGACACCCAAAGAAGATTTTTACTTCAAGAAATCATATAAAAAAAAAGAAAATGAAAATATTAAAAACTTGCAGAGTTATAAGCCATTCAAGTTAGTCCTAGTATATTTAAAAAAAAATACAGCTACATATATTAAAATAGTTTGATTATCATATTAGCGCAATGGTATTGCGTATGACTGCTATAAGAGGTTATGTTTTTTTTTATAATAGACGACTCCCGCAGTAGGGTACAAGTCCTGTGTCGCGGGAGACTTTACAAACATACAAGTCACAGACACAAAGTACACCCAGACTCGGAACAACAATTTGTGGATTACACAAAGTGGTGTCCGTGTGGGAATCGAACTCACGACCTCTTGCGTAGCAGTCGGACACACTCCCACCGCGCCACAGAGGCAGCCATAAATATTTGTTATATTTATACAGAGCAATGCTTCAACTTTTTATCTTGTTATGATATCTTCAAGAAAACAACTCTGAAGTTCATATCCATTAGACTTCTGATTGACATACCGGGTCACGAAAGCTTTACTAGCTTTTCTGAACTATGTTGTTAAGCTTCTGCTCCTTTTCTTTACATATGTGTTAGGCCGATGAGACGATAAGTACCCATAAATTGCATGTTTGTAAAGTACTCTACGCGACATATCTTGTTATCTATTGAGGCAGATGACAAAAGAAACAAAGAAACAGTTACACAATAAAAAAATAATAAATCTTTTTTCGTGACTAAAAAAACAACATTCTTTGTCCATTTTTTGCTCCGCTTTTTTTTAAGCTCATAAATTAGACTATTGTAATATATAATAGAACACGATATGCTAAAAGGTTTTTAATTTAAAGCATAATAATAGAAGCATTCACCAAATACGTATTCAAACCTGCTATAAAAATCTCAGGAAAATATGAGAGGATTATATTCACGCATATGGATTTAATCGAATACTCCGTTAATGCACGATATATTTTTTTCAAACCGTCAAAAGAAAAATATATAGCGGTGAATTTCATGCTCAATGAAGAATGAAAAATAATTTCTTGGGATATGCTACGATATTACATACTGGGTTGATTATTTAGATAGGGTAGTAGGTGCAGATATCTTTACTTTACTTTAGATTACAACTTTTAAACTTACGCGTTACATTATGTAAACCATCGACTGCCTCTGTGGCGCAGTGGGATTGTATCCGACTGCTACGCAAGAGGTGGAGGGTTCGATCCTCACCCAGGATAAAACTTTGTGTGATGTGCACGATGGTTTATTCTGTGTCTGGGTGTTATCTATCATATGTATGTATTTAGAAATATATAAGTATGTTTATCAGTTGTCTGGTTTCCATAGTAGAAGCTCTGCTTAGTTTGGGATCAGATAGCGTTGTGTGAGTTGTCCCAATATATTATTATTATTATTATTTGAAACGGGGTATAAAATGTGTTTAAACTAGGTAAGTAATTACTTTATGCTTGACGTTTCGACCGGGTTACACTGTCTGTCAGCTTGTGACCACGGTCGGGGTAACCCGGTCGAAAGGTCAAGCATTAGGTTTGACTTACCTAGTTTAAACGCGTTTCTTCCCATGTCAAATTGTTTACGTTGTAGTCACAAGAAAATGTCCTTAAAGACCTTCTTACTTTAGAATGATAAGAACAAATTTATGGTCACCCTCCTAACAGTCCTGATCTGGCACCGTGTGACTTCTTTTTATTCCTTAAAATAAGAAGATTGCCGCAAGGGATACAGTTTTCATCACCGGAAGATACGCTAGCAGCGTTCGAGAAGGCCGTGGGTGAGGTGTCTGCGGCGGACTGGAAAAAATGTTTCCAAAATTGGTTCAGATGCATGAAATGCATAGGCTGGTGGAGACTTCTTTGAAAATATTCAATTAAAATATTTTATCCATAGAAGTTAGTTTTTTAGTTTCTGAAAACTTTCTGAGTGTCCCACATATGTGTGCTTCTCCTTGAGAAAATACCCTCAGAGAGGCCAAGTTCCCAAGTCAAAATCTTTGGTACTTCACCGAGATCAAACCCCAACCTTCGAAACATAATTCGGGGTCCGCCACTGGTTCTGTCATTACGGCCATAATAGTGCTTTTAGATACACAGCACGTAGCCCGAAGCAGCATGGAAAGAAGTCAGGCACGGGTCAGCGGGCCAAACAAGCTGGACACAAACAGCCGGGCAGCTCATTTATACGTTTGTGCTATGTTCATGTCCGTTGAACCAAATTCAGAAACACCAAAGAACAAACTATTAAATTTCATTGAACAAATCCTTTGTAAACAAAGTGTATGTTTGCAAAGGTCTTTAACCACTAACCTACTCCGCTGGCATAAATCTCGCTTTATTTTACTACACCCACAGTTTGAAGCGTTAGGTTTATTGATAGCCGCGTCACTACAGAAATTAAATTCAATTTAGTTATCAGTATAATTTTGGGCTTATTTACGATTCTATGGAATCTATTTTGCTTCCGATAGTAAATTTGTTATGATCGCGATAAATATAATAATAACATCTTGGGACAACTCACATAACGTCTTCTGATCCTTAACTAAGCAGAACTCGTACTATAGCAACCAGAGAACAGATATACATACATATATATTTCAAAAATACATACGAGTACATAAAGATTACACCCAGACACAGAATAAACCATCGTGCTCATCACACAAAGTTTTATCCTGGGTGGGGATCGAACCAGACCTAGACATTCAAATTATTATTATATTCTCTCTTTCGTATATATCGTACCTATAAATATGAACTTTATTGAGCTTTGTTATAATCCTAATATTATAACGGTAAGTAAGTGGTAACTCTGACTGTCTATCTGTTACGTTTCCACGCTTAAACCGCTGAACCGATTCAGATGAAATTTGGTATCGAGGTAGTTGAGGACCGGGAAGGACATAGGATATTTAAAATGACGATAACGTCATGGGAGAAACAGCAGGCGATAGCTAATTATGAATAGTTTTATCCTTAATTTAATCAATAGCGTCTACGAAATATCGTGTCGTAGCAATGCTACGACCGGCGTAGCACTATTTAGAAGCCTTCATAGATATCCTTAAAACATTACCAACTATTTTAATTACTATTTTGCAATTCACTGAACGTTAAACATTGTCAATATTTAGAGTTCAGTGAATCTGAACGCTAAACGTAGACGTTTAGCGTTCAGTGAATTTCATTTTGGATACAAATAAAACATTCCGCGCAATTCACGATATATCAACAATCTCATTAGATTTTAGGGTGTAGCGACGTATGTAGGTACTAGCAAAGGGTACGCTTGATTATGAAATCAAATCAGTGAGCTTTCACGTTGATATTACTTTTACGACGTGAAAACGTGACGTCACGATAAACGTCACTAGTTTAGTTTCGACATTGAGTTTGAAGTGAATTGGGAAGTTGGGCACGTCGTGTAATCGTTAAAATTAAGCATCCCGAAAGGGGGAACGCCGAATTGACAACCCCTGCTTTACAGAATATTGTAGTGAAATCACTAGATAATGATATCGTAGCAGGTATATTTTTTCTGTTATTACCACTAAATTAAGAGATGAGAAGGAGGCCAATTCACGTATTTAAAACAGTGCAGTGGCAGTGCAGTTGCAGTTAAGTTTCGATTAAAACGGCCATATTCATATTCTTGTAACTTTTCTATCGATCTCAAATACGCTTGCGGCAAGTATGTTCTCGAGAGCGCAATAACGGCATTCTAGTACGGTGCGCAACTGCAACTACACTGCTATAAATACGTAAACAGGCCCGCAGGTCAAGTGCATAACGTGTCAGTGGCAAAACGACATTACCTTTCCTAAAAACTTTGTAGAACGTTCTCCGTAGCTACAACAATCCGTCTCCAGTGGCAGTGTGCGAGAGAAACGTCATATGGTATCGCCGCGCGCTCGCCGTGGTACGTGGCCCTCTCGAAGCGAGAGTGCGGCAAGCGCGCTGTCAATCGCAGACGCCGAAAACGTGACGATTCCGTCGCGGACTCACGCCGATTCCGTTACGAGTCGCGAATATATATAGACCAGGATTGCGCCATCCCTTTCAATTAATAAGTAAATATTGACTGCAAAACGTGAAAGAGAAAAAACTCGTGCGGTCTTTGACAGGTATTGTCTACAAAGTAGCGTTGTCTCTTTCTAGAGAGTGGTCAATTTTGTGAGGTTATGGCACAGTCCTTGTCTCTATGTCAACGTTATAATGCGCATAAACTTTTCGTAAAATTAACTATTTTATTTGATGTGTCAGCCCTTGGGCGATGCAGGCATTCAATTCAGAAAACTATAGGTACAACTATTTTGTTATTACACGTATATATTATTTAGTATTAGTAAGGCCTCACCGGCGATTGTAATATTATATCAATATGTCACATACTGGATAGCAATTTCGTTTGATAACAATGGAGTAAGGCACTGTCCTTAACGTTGGCTGAAAGCGTTTGATTCCGTAGCCAGATTTAACCGCGGCCATTTTGTTTCACGAGCGGCCTGCGCCTGCTTTGCACGGAGTTATCTTTACTAATAAACATAATATGAATGTATTATGCATATAAACTATCCGAAAGAAATTATCTAATTGATGGCGATAATTGCATTAAGTTCTGTTGTGGGGTTTAGGAGGAGTTAGGTTAGCTAGTTAATGGTCGCCGAAGATATAGCAAATTCCGGCCGCCTATCCGTGAAGGCGGCGAGTATGTACACGGTCGATTTTTTAGTGGGGGCAGGTCCCACATTACCTCCAGCATCTGCCCCGGTTGCAGGAGGTGTGTGTTAGGCATTTTTTACGGCCATAAAATAAAATAAAAAAAAAGGTTAGTTAGTTAATTAATAAAGAATTTTGAATTGAATTGGTTTTAAATAAAGAATCATGTGTTTAAGGTTTTTGAAAAATCAACTCCTAAGAGGATAAAAATAGGTTTTGCAAGTTGGTATGAAACTGCGTCAGTTTTGAAGTTTGATCTATGAAATTTCGTATTTGTATTAATCGTTTAAATTAAAGAAGTACACGTTTCAGCGTTCACGGAACCCCGTTATTGTGCGTGGCCCCGATATACACTTGATCGGTATTTTTAATCTTGGAGGGAACAAAATTAATTAAAAACAAGGCTAAGGCTCGGCTAAGGCCTGTTTGAGTTATAACGAGGCTAACGCCTCGATTAATTAATTTTTGTATAAAAAAATAAATATATAATTTCTTATTTTGCTAATTATCTTTCGATAATTTTTTTCTATAATAACATTGTATGTTAAGGTTAAGATAATATGAGAAATATATCAAAAAGTATAATATAGTCTACTATTATATTTAATACAGTCCGCTTACTGTGACACCTGTCCTTTACTTCGTAGAGCTTTGTATATGCATAAGGCTCTTTTGTGGAGAAAGGATGTATCTAAATCAAGTTTACAATTAACTAGCTGTCTACCGCGACTTCGCACGGGTAAGGCAGCTAGCTTTTATATCTTGAGTTATATTATTGTAATTTTCGTAGGGATCTCTAATTTTTTTGACTCACACTATCTCAATAGCAAATTTAACGTAAATCGGTGCAGCGGTTTAAACGTGGAAACGTAACAGACAGAAAGGTACAGTTTCTTTAATATTTATTAGTTTTGATGGTAGCTTGTTTCCGGATAATCTGTTTAGTCGTTATGCGTGTCGGGGTTTTCTGTTTAGTCATCATTATTTTGTCTACTAATCTCTCTTTGTTGGTTCGTGCTGTTTCACAAGGGTAAACTTTTGACTTGTTTTAGCTAAATAATCTTACGTTTATTCCTACGGCTTTTCAGGTCTAATTAAAAAAAAAACAAAACATAGAGGACGAATTATTATGTTTATAAGTAAGTCAATGTTGCTAAATGATTACCATGAAGTGTACATGTAACAGTTTTTATATCTATTGATTTTATTGTCGTTTTGATGTTATTAGAGGAAAAGATGAAGTTAAGTTTAATAGTACATGGGCAACAGTAAATTATAATTTATTTATAATTTTTCAACTCGGACCAGTAGTTCCTGAGATTATCACGTTCAAACAAACAAACAAACTCTTAAGCTTCTTATAATATGACTGCTGATTTTGAATACCTCTGTGGCGCGGTGGGAGTGTGTCCGGCTGCTACGCAAGAGGTCGTGGGTTCGATCCCCACTCAGGATAAAACTTTGTGTGATGAGCACGATGGTTTATTCTGTGTCTGCGTGTTATTTATCTACTGGGTGGCGCAAAAGTAAAGACCCTATTTGGTTCAGCTATAACATTTTTTCTAAATTAGAAAACTAGATTTAGATTTTTTTAAATGTATATTTGTGCCATTAAATTTCGTACCATTAGGATTTAAAGATGATGTCTTTTAAATGGTGACCTCCAGAGTTGATACACATTTGAGCCCTATTTATGACATTTTGCATAACTTGCCGTAACACTTCCTGCGATATGTTCGTTATTTCTTGACGAATGTTTTCTTTTAGAGCTGCGAGAGTCTGTGGCTTGTTCACATACACCCGAGATTTCAAAAAACCCCAAAGAAAGAAGTCTGGACTGGTCAGATCGGGTGATCTTGCAGGCCAAGGCAAATCGCCAAAACGAGAGATAACTCGGCCTGGAAAAGCGTCCCTCACTAAGTCCATAGTGTCGCGCGCTGTGTGTGCCGTAGCGCCGTCTTGTTGAAACCAGATGTGCTCCAGCCCCAATTCGTCCAAACTGGGTATCAAAAACTCACGTAACATGGTTCTGTAGCGTTCTCCAGTGACAGTTATCGCATTGCCTCCAGCGTCTTCGAAAAAATAGGGTCCGATCACTCTGTCAACACAGATGCCACACCATACAGTAACTTTTAGTGGGTGTAGAGGTGTTTCTTGAATAATGCGCGGATTATCAGTGCCCCAGAACCGAGTATTCTGCTTATTGACATGCCCTGAGAGATGGAAATGCGCTTCGTCACTCATAACCAATTTTGAAGGAAAATCATCCTCTTCAAGGTTGAGGTTTATGACGCGCTGGCAGTAATCTAGACGAGCTCGGTGTTCAGCAGGCAGCAGCTGATGAGTCATTTAAGTTTTATACGGGAACATCTTTAAGTCTTTCACCGAAATACGCTGCAGGGTCCGTCTGGAAATGCCCAATTGCGTGGCACGTCGCCTCGTTGATGTTTCTGGACACTCTTCCACATCTTCGCGCACAGCATCGATATTTTCAGCTGAACGGCCTGTTCTTGGTCTCCCAGACTTAGGTCTATCCAATGTTGAGCCAGTTGCTTCAAGGCGTGTGGCAAAGCGTCGAATTGTGCGACCAATCGGTGCCGGACGGTGGGGAAATCGTCGACGAAATTCACGTTGTGTTCTTATCACTGATGAATTATTCCGTAAGAACATTGACACAATTATTCCACGTTCTTGGGGAGTAAAACGGTCCATGTTTATTTTCAGTGTATTTTACATTTGTTCACTATACAATTTTCAACAACAGAATGACAGAAAATGTCATATAAAAAAAAAAAAAGTATTTTCTTTAGTGCCACTACTTTTGCGCCACCCAGTATAATATGTAGGTATGTATTTAGAAATATATAAGTATGTTTATCAGTTGTCTGGTTTCCATAGTACAAGCTCTGCTTAGTTTGGGATCAGATAGCGTTGTGTGTGTTGTCAAAAAAAAAAAAAATATTAATAAGAGTATAGATTAGTTTTGATGGTAGCTGTTTCCCGAAAATTTGTTTAGTCGTCCTCCGTGTCGAGGTTTTCTGTTTAGTCATCATTGTTTTGTCTACATTAGTAGTCTACATTAGTAGACAAAACAATGATGAATCTGGTTTTGTTGGTTCATGCTTATTGTTTTTAAACTTTCGCGATTTTTATACATATTAGTTATATTTCGGGACTTAATCGCGTGAATTATTTAAAGGTACGAACCTTTTATTTACCCGACGTTTCGATCGAATTGCCTATAGTCGACCCGTGACCACGATCGGTGCAATTCGATCGAAACGTCGGGTAAATTAAAGGTTCGTACCTTTAAATAATTCACGCGATTAAGTCCCGAAATATAACTAATTTGGTTCATGCTGTTTCACAAGGGTAAACTTTTAAATTGTTTTAGCTAAATAGTAAACGTTTCTATATACATACATATCAACCCATATGATGGCCCACTGCTGGGCACGGGTCTCCCCGGTAGAACCTACTAGTATGTAGATCCTAGGGGTAATTGCCATAATCACCACGCTTGGCGAGCGGGTTGGTGATCGCAGTACGGCTTTAAGTACGCAGAGGACGCTGCTGCCCGTCCTCAGGTGTGAAATCCCTTAGTTGCCTTGACGACACCCACGGGAAGAGATGGGGTGGTACTATTCTTAAGCCGGCACCACACGGCATAGCCGGCACCACACGGCATATATACACTGATTTCTAATTCAAAAGAAAATAAAACACAGAAGAATAATTATGATGTTTATAAGTAAGTCAATGTTGCTAATTGATTACCATGAGTTAAAGTGTATTTGTAACAGTTTCTATCAGTTGTATCTATTGATTTTATCGTCGTTTCGATGTTATTAAAGGAAAGGACGAAGTGAAGTTTAATAACATTAATACCGACTTACTTGTTAATCCGGGTACGGGATTATACTGTAGGTAGGTAAATAATATTTGCTACACATTCAAATCTTTAAAGTTTTTATAAATGCACCCAAATATTTGTTTTTTTATCTTATGACAATTCACACATGGCCATCTGAGCCCAAGGTAGACAGAGCCTGTACTATTGTAACCAGACAGCTGATAAACATAGTTATATTTTAACTAACACTTGAAACTAATAAAAAATTGCACTTTAAGGCTCAATATTTCATAAACGCATTCCTAAATCCAATAAATGATATTTAGTACCCCTTAAAAAATTTTAAAAACAATTTATGATATCCCACAAAATAGTCGAACTAAACAAAATCACTTCCCCATTTTACATGTAGGGAAGGTACCGATAATTTTTTTTTTTAAGATTTTAATTTAACGCTTTGTCGGCGTAAATAATATTGTAGATATTAATATTGTAGATTCATGCAAAATTAAAAAAAAATAGTAGGTACTAACAGTCTCTGAGCTAAGTTGCGTAAGGACATTGAGGGACGAGCACGGGGAACTGAAGGAACCATTTATTAACGTTAAATTACACTCAGACGCAGAATAAACAAATTGTCTTTATCATTCAAACATTTATCCTGAGTGAGAATCGAACCTACGACCTCTGGCTTAGCGGTTACTAACATGTTACACAATTGAATTTTTATTTATGCACTACTTTGAACTCACTCTAAACTCACTTTTTTACATAATCTATACTAATATTTTATGCTGAAGAGTTTGTTTGTTTGAAGCGGCAATCTCAGGAACTACTAGTCCGAATTTAAAAAATATTTTTCTGTTGGGTAGCCCATTTGTTGAGGAAGGCTATAGGCTATATAACATCACGTTACGACCAATAGGAGCGGATCAGTACTGAAACATGTTGCAAGAACGGGGAAAATGTACACGTACGAAGTTGGGCGGGACAGCAAGTAATTATATATTACTATAGCTGTCCCGCGCAACTTCGTCTGCGTATTTTTTCCCCGTTATTGCAACATTTCCTATAGCCTATAGCCTTCCTAGATAAATGGGCTATCAAACATTACAATTTTTTTTTAATTCGGATCAGTAGTTCCTGAAATTACCGCGTTCAAACAAACAAACAAACTCTTCAGCTTTATAATATTAGTATAGATTATGTCACTGAAAAATAAAACTCAATCCCCTCGAGCATGTTATTATGAACGATGTATTGACATATCACGTACAGAAAGCCACCTATCCAATGGTCATAAAATATCAGGAATGAGATTGACACATGACAGTTAAAGTGACGTGTAGTAGAAACACCCAGAGAGAAAGATATAAATTAATACGGTATAGAAATTGGTATATGATACGCCATATGGCTTATTTCATTTTACCACTACTTTTATGCAATTATTAGAAAATGGTGGCAGGTCAATAATTAGGGCATTGCACTCGCAATCGAGAGGTCCCGAGTTCGAATCGAATATTATACTACCGATTTGAACCCGTACACACTTTAGCTTAGAGGGGTTAACATTGCTAGTAATACACGACTAATATATTTTTTTTGAAAAGGCGGCTCCCACAGTTTGGTACAAGCCCTGTGTCGCGGGGGACTTTACATACAAGTCACGAACACATAAGTACACCCAGACTCGGGACAACAATTTGAGAATCACACAAAGTGGTGTCCCTGGGAATCGAACCCACGACCTCCAAATTGTTTTTAATTGTATTCAAACTCTGAGCTGAGACTACGGCTTCTGGGAGTCTGTTCCACGCTCTAACTACCCGGTTATTCAAAAAGTATTTGAATAACCGGGTAAATAATAATGTCAAGAATTATTTCTTGACATTATTATTTTATTGTATAAATTGATATTTTTCAAAAAAGTTACCATGAGTCTTTATTTCGAAGTTCTTTTCTCACGGCTTTACTCTTGCGCACTTGACATTAAATGTAGAATCATTCTATTCCAAATATTGTCTGACGTTCCTAGGCGTTGCATTTTGTAACCTAAGGGAATATTGTACTTTACTTTTACAAGTTGGTTCATTGCCAGTATTTATTACTTACATTAAAAATCATTTAAGTAATTAATTAAATCAATCCTCTAACAAGTTGTACGATACGATATATTAGTGGCCGCAAAACAAACAGGCAGGTTGAGTTTTTTTACTGGACTTTCTCGAACTAGGCATTAAATATACCTAAGTCCTAAGTGAAGAAAGAATTTTGAAGAACACACAACCCTGAGTTAAATTATAATATAATACAAGAGTCAAAATCTAAAAAAAAGTAGCCAAATGGACTCCCAATTGTGAGGTCGCGGGTTCGAATTCTACCCATTATACCTACTACCGACGTGAACCCACTTCTGAAACAAGCCACTGAGCTTAGCTGGAGGGGTTAACAGGATTGCTAGTAATGTGGGACCCATCACAGAACTTACAAGACCCACAATCTCACATTTCTAGTTTACCTTTAAAAGTTACTTTGTTTTGTTCGTAAACTTTCGAGCTTTGTATATGTAAATTATAGAATTTTATAAGCTACGGGTCTTAATCGCGTAAATATTTTATTTTACGGCCGTGGTAACGGGTAGACTGTCTACCCATGACCAAGGCCGTAGCAATACGGTCGAAACGTCGGGCAATAAACAAAGGTAATTTAGCCCTAAAATAAAATATTTACGCGATTAAGACCCGTAGCTTATAAAGATCTTACAATATACTTATTGACGGAAAGATAGATATTTGGCACGGAACTAAGGGTCAATTCTATCACAAATTGTCCAAAGTGCGCTAATGGCGCTTAAAACGTTCACGATACACCCTTTTACTAAAACCGAGATCAGTATACTATGTGTAACTATTAAAGCTAAGGCACTGAGTAGATAGATTCTAGGGGGTCGTCCATAAACCATGTGATGTATATTAATCCACTTTTTGACACCCCTCCCCTCTGGCGATACGTGGTGATGTTTTAGACTATCCCCTGCTCCCTACCTCAACATCACGGCTAATTTTTGATATAAAAAATATCTTAATATTTCTCACACGAGTGCGAGTCACGAACGAAGGGGTGCAATTGATTCAACGCCGGTCAAGTTTGAAGAGTCACGTGTCAAAAACATGTGATTTCTCTATACTACCTCGAAAGGGCGGGGTGGTCCTCCCCGCCTTTTCGAACATGATTAATGGACGACTCCTAGGATGGACGATCGATTTAAGTAGGCCTCAGGGGACTGCTGACACTCCCACAAGCCACTTTCAACTTTAAATCACGTTATGTAAAGTACAATATTGTCTGGATTGTTTAATAATATAATTTCGTGCGATCTAACAAGTTGAAATTTTAATAATAGGACAGGCAAATGTCATTTATTTCTGAAAATATATCACCAGGATATAAGGCTAGATTAATTAAAGGAAATAGTGGCCATGATGTGAAGGATTTGGCTAACAACAAAGTATTTGTAATACAACTAAGGCTATTTGTGGAATAAACAAATATTTATATAGGCGTGAAGTGTTCCTGGAATGTCCTTTCTCCACCTCCCATATTTTACCCGACTGCGAAGGAGGGTTGTGTTTGACGCGTATGTATGTATCCTTCCAATGTTCCTATGTCTGCTCATAATAATAGTAGATCTGCTCTTAAATTTATAATAATAATAATATCTTGGGACAACTCACACAACGTCATCTGATCCCAAACTAAGCAGAGCTTGTACTATGGCAACCAGACAACTGATATACATACTTATATATATCTAAATACATACATATTATAGATAAATTACACCCAGACACAGAATAAACCATCGTGCTCATCACACAAAAATATATTATTATATATTATTTAACCATCATTTTCCTTGCTGCGCCGCTCCTATTTGTCGTAGCGTGATGTTATATAGCCTATAACCTTTCTCGATAAATGGGCTATCTACCAGTAATATATTTTTTCAATTCGGACCCGTAGTTCCTGAGATTAGCGCGTTTAAACAAACAAACAAAACAAACAAACAAACAAACTCTTCCGCTTTATAATATTAGTATAGATAATATAGTTATAAATGTTAGGGGTGGACGACCCTTATCACTTAGGGGCATGAAAAATAGATAGTAGCTGATTCTCAAATCTACTTATTATGCATATAAAATTTCATAAAAATCGGTCAAGCCGTTTCGGAGGAGTATGGTAACTAACAATGTGACACGAGAGTTTTATATATATTATGTATTTTTAAATATGTAAATGTTTATCAGTTGTGTGGTTACCACAGGCTCTGTCTAGTTTGGGATCAAATGGCATTGTGTGAGTTGTCCAAAGATATATTAAAATATATATTACATAGACATATTATTAGGGAACTCCTAGAGTATACTTTTCTTTACAAAGAGACATAAACAAATATGGAACGGTTACTATCTGTTCAGGACAATTGATTCGATTGGCCATAGCCGCTGGCGTTTCATTTATTTCATCATGCCAACTTATTTGACTAGTAATTTGTATTCGGCCTTCTAGTTAAAAGATGAATGTTGTCCACAAAGACAAATTCATATGGGTAATAAACTTTCGCAATTTGTACACATTATAAAATACGGAGGCGACGCTGAGTTACACCAGGGTCCTTATTCACAATCTTTATTCCATGTCACTGGCAAGCCCGTCCAAACTGTCAAAATCTTGTCATAATGGCTTAGAAATGCATCAACGCGCATGCGCAGCAGTTCGTACGGGCTTGCCGTGGACACGGAAAAAAGATCGTGACTAAGGACCCAGTCTACCCGTGACCACGGCCATTGCAATACATTCGCAACGTCGGGTAATAAAAAAGGTATTTACCCTAAAATATTCATACCCTTAATATATAACATTTTATAAATTCATTATGTAGATATCGGGTAAAATCATTTCCGAGTCGTAAGCACGTTCTTCGAAGAGGAAACGGTGGCATCATCAGGTTTTTGCCCCGCTTCGAAATAACCCCCCTCCCTCCACTTGGATTCACAGCTCGGATCCATATGTGGATCTATAAATTGTGTTTTTGAATCCCCACGTCTGTGAATCCAAGAAGGAAAAAAGTATCCTCTACTTTTTTCCTTCGTGAATCCACAGAAGACGTGGGGATTTAAAAACACTATTTTTTCCAAGTGGAACAAGTAGATAATCCTAGATATAGAGCTAAAGTTAAGAAGTCATTTAACATGTGAAATTAAAGTTGAAGCGGCGGGAGCCTAATGACTAAGGCATCGGACTTGCAATCGTGAGGTCACGAGTTCGAATCCTACCCATTATACTACCGGCGTAAACCCACTCCTAACATAAGCAATTTAGCTTAGCTGGAGAGGTTAAAAGAATTGCTAGTAATCCCACAATTCTAGATATCTTCAAAAAAATATTAAAATGCATTAAGGTCTGTTCTTGGTGCGGTTAAAGTATATAATAAATACTGGACATAAACCGAAAATGGCTAGAAATGTCGTTAACCTCTCATCTCTATAGTACTAATACCATTGACGTATAGACATGGACCGCGCCATCCCTTTTAATGAAAAAGTAAAAATTGACTGCAAAAAAGTGTAGGTACTATAAACACCAGGCACTGGTAGAAAGCTGAAAAATCAAATAATTAATTGACTTTATATTCGATTCGATTCAAAATGATTTTAATCAGTGAGTTCACTTTTCAATCACTTCAAACTTCACACTAATCTGTAGTATATAATGTTCATTAAAGCCTACATACCTATCCGTCTGTAATAACTGTTCCTGCCAGTGCTTACGTTCAGTTTAATAAATGTATATTTAAACCCAGTTGTTTAACTTAATCAACTCCAACAAAGATCATAATTAGCTTTCAAATTATAATGAACAGAAATCACTTGTTTATAAAGATTTTATGTCAACAAGGCATCCACCATTACTTGTTTGTTTTGTTAAAAGATACGCATGCCTTTTTGAATGTTTTGATTATTTCATGACATTGTTATTATCTGTTTACGTTTATTATTACTTAAGCTTCACATCTGTACAGAATAGATACCTATTTTAGTTTTATTGTAACAATACAAATGTAGACTGTAGACTGCGTGACATGTAGGCAAAGCAACAAAAATGTTACAAATGTAAGTACGTACTAATTAGGGTTGCCAACTTTTATTTGAAGAAATAGAGTATATCTGATTTCAAAGGGAATAAATAAAGAGTACGGACTGATAAAAAAGAGTATCAATTATTTTAATTCACATTTTGCAGGACATAACAATGATTCATTGTTTTAAAATAATTGTACGACTCCAAACGTTCTAAATCTAAGTTTACATAGATCAGAACTAGTATAGCCAACTTTGTGTAAAAAGAGTATTTTAGCTAACTCTATTAGTGATAAAGATTATAGAGTATGCCTACATGATATAAAGTACAATACTCTATTTTAGAGTTAGTTGGCAACCCTAGTACTAATATGGTATTTTTAAATAAAAGATTCCCGCGGAAGGGTACAAGCCCTGTGTCGCATGCAGTCAGGATTTCGGATTAGTACTGGAGAGTAGGTACGATTGCTATTAAACAAAATTAAACTACTCGTACTACAAGGTTAATACGCGTGCGCTACAAGATTATTCCCCTATAAAATGATCATAATTCTCCTATCTATACTAATATTATAAAGCGGAAGAGTTTGTTTGTTTGTTTAAACGCGCTACTCTCAGGAACTACTGGTCCGATTTGAAATTTTTTTTTTGTTGGATAGCCCATTTATCGAGGAAGGCTATAGGCTATATAACATCGCGCTACGACTAATACGAGCTGAGCAGCGACGAGAAATGTTGCAAAAACGGGGAAAATTTACGCATACGAAGTTGCGCGCGACAGCTAGTTCTTAATAAGAGAACTGAAAGTTTTTTTTGTTTAAGGTAAACTAAAAATCTGAGTTACTCAACGTAGTCGAAGCCCTCGTATATTAAAATCCTTGATCCGCTAGTGAAATTTGTGTTATATGGTTGCAAATACCATCCTCTAGTTATGTAGATATGTGTATATATATTTGTGATCCAATACCTAATTCTCTTTGTATATTGCCGTCATTTTGTGGTTTGTATACCGTTATGATGGTTATTGGAAGCAATTAACGCATTATCATATAATCTACCGATTTGAATCGTATCTCATTATTAGCTACTGAGGAGGCTGATTAATGCAAAGACGTGTAAATGGTAGAGCGGAGAGTATCGTTTTGGCGCTATAAAATCGTAAGTTTTTAATAGTGTATCTGTGTGTCTTCTGTGCTTCGTTTCACGCAAACAGATGGATAGATTTGGACGCAGTTTTTTATTATTAGAAAGCAAGTTTAATCAGGATAGTTTTTAGCTTCGTTTAATGCGCGTGGTGGGAGTGTGTCCGACTGCTACGCAGAAAGTCGTGGGTCCGATTCCATCACGGGACACCACTTTGTGTGATCCACAAATTGTTGTTCCGAGTCTGGATGTACTTTGAACTTTGACTTGCACTTTGACTTTGACTTGTATGTTTGTAAAGTTCCTCGCGACTGCCTCTGTGGCGGTGGGAGTGTATCCGACTGCTACGCATGAGGTCGTGGGTTTCTATTCCTACTCGGGACACCACTTTGTGTGATCCACAAATTGTTCTTCCGAGTTTGGGTGTTCTTTGTGTCTGTGACTTGTATGTTTGTAAAGTCCCCCGCAACACAGGGCTTCTACATAACTGTGTGTGATCGTCAATATAAAAAAAAAAACCTATTGTTTATGTAGTACAAAGTAACGACGTAACATAAAATACATTATGATTTTGCCCAGAACAGATTATTTATTTATTTATTTAAAAGTTCCTGCAACTACATTGCAAAAGGCGGACTTAATGTCATAGGCATTCTCTACCAGTCAACCTTTGGGTGGTGGCGAGGGTGGCAGATGCAGTATAATTCAGCAATTATTAACTTTCTTTAAATTACAAAATGACAACTTTTATTTTGACACTATTGACAGTTGTTGCTAAGCAACTATGTTAAAACATTTTACATTGTGCACGACTTAACACGGACGAACCTATTTTTTTAGGGTTCCGTAGCCAGAATGGCAAAACGGAACACGTACAGTTTTGCTCTGGCCGTCGGTCTGTCTGTCCCCAGGTTAGCTCAGAGACCCTTAGTACTAGAAAGCTGTTATTTGACATGGATATACCTACATATTAGTTACGCCGACATGTAAAGTGGGGATGTGATATTTTTCTTACCTACCCCATCGGTTAGGGTATCGTTAGATAGAGATTTTTAAAATATTTAGAGGTTGTGAAAATCACATTTCGACTTAGAAATCCATTTGTGAAATATTAAACCTTTAAATGCCAATTTTTGTTAGAGTCAAGTCCCCCCCTCTGCCAGCTAAATGGTTGTGTTTGGAGATGTGAATAAAATCAGGGTAATAGTCTATATCATTAAATTAAAAGAAAAATTATCACAGCTAAGTAGGCTTTACAAGTTTACGAGTAACAGCAAACCTAGTTAGAAGTTACAATTTTTTTTTAAATATAAAATACTTAGGTATAAAATGTTGTTACAACACACTTGGTAAAACACACTTCTTATACCTCACTATTGTGCTGGGTACCTACGGAACCCTACATAGTGCGTGGCCCGACATGCATTTGCCTGGTTTTTAAAAGTTTCTACATAGGGATTATATTTTATTTTTATTAGTGTTATGCACATTGCCATTGCTCATGATCGTTAAAAAGATATAAATAAAATATATTTTATCTTCCGCTATCGGCTGTTTGTTACATCTTTACTTCGCACTGACATCATAATTCGTTTATTATTATAATAACATAAAATATATAGACTAATATTAGAGCAAACGTATCGCGATCGTGGCGTGTCTTTTTAATACGATAACATTATGTTTGGATCAGATAGAACTAACATTGAATAGTTTACAATCTAAAACCTATAAAGTAGATTGTACATTGGTCGCCATGATCGAAACCGCTTAGCAGAATGTTACCGACTGTTCTCTGGAATGCACTGCCCCTCGAAATTAGGATGGCACCTTCACCGCTTCAAGACGAAGGTTCGTATTTTATTCTTCGAAGAATCAGTTGAGTTATCACGTTAGTATGACAATATGTTATTATATGGTATGTATGTTTGTATGTACTATGCGTTTCAAATGAGAAGATAATCGCGATCGCGACAACTTCACTCTGTACTTGTCAAAATTGTACCGCTAGCAACAAAAACTCCCAAGTCGGGTAAAGTACGTATGTGTATGGTAATGGAACCGACGTAATATTTATTTTCTTTGAACTATGTACCTAACATTTTTCTTTATTATGATATTATTAGTATTCTTTAATATTTAATAAACACCAAACAGAAATAAGTAAATAGGCAAAATATAAGAATATTCAACACTTCGTTACATTTTTTTTAGCTAAAACATATCTATAATAAAAAATAATAAAATACAGTGCTTATGTTTAGTTCATTAGAGTAGGTACACATACGCACTATTTTTATTTCACTTCTGTGTAATACTAACGACACCTGTTTACGAATCATTTTATTGCTGACCTTACATTATACAATGAAGTTGCAGTCGTAATGCGAATCGAAATGTCATCATGACAGTTATCAACTCATTTGAAATGCATAGTATGTACGTATATATAATAAATAAAAAAAAAATAATTAAATAAAACTTATTTATTCGTTGAGATAACGCACACAACATAATAATTATGGTACAGTACAGTAGGTAACAAAACAAATATATGTATGGTTGTATGAATTTATGTAGGTATGTATATTTATTTGTATCTACATATGTGTGTAGGTAGTTACTTATATTATTATTTCGTTGTCATGTATTGCTCATTAATAAATAGTTAAGCTGCCAACAAGTTGACTGCACCTACTTCTATTTTTATATCTACATACATCAACCAAAGGTTGACTCGTAGAGAATGCTTTTAGTATTAAGTCCGCCTTTGTACAATAACTGTGCATAAAGTTTTATTAAATAATCAATAAAAAATAGGTACCTGCTTAATAATAGTACTACTCCATCTCTTCCCGCGGGATTCGTCAAGACGACTTAGGGATTTACTGGAGGACAGGCAGCAGCGGCTTCTGCGTACTTTAAAGCCCTACAGCGATTGCTAACCCGCTCGCCAAGCGTGGGGATTATGGAAATTATCCCCAGGATCTATACTAGTAGGTTTCACTGGGGAGACTCGTACCCAGTAGTGGGGCATCATATGGGTTGATATGAATGAAGCATTTGCACCCCGCCTCTTCCCATCAATATTTTTTGAGAAATGTAATGATATCAATAAGCATTTTTAAGAAAAGGTGACGAGGAAATCTAGCAATATTTTCGATTTTTTTTTAATAATTAATAGGCTTGCTCTTGGCTTCGATCATACCGTATGGATGAAGTCTACGATAGAACGAGCGCACCCAGTACTAGAGGATCAATTTACTAGATCAAGATTAGTGCAATTTGGTAAGGAGGAGTCTGGAAGTTTAGGTAAATACAGCGACTTTTCATTACTGTGATAACAGCTAAAGACGGAAAATACTACGTTGACTATTAGTCAATATCGTATTTTGAGTCATCAGTATTGAACTTAGAGCGGAAACCGCTAGAATGACGCTTGAAATTCATAGAATTGCTCAAAGTACCCTTAGTTAGGACTTCATTCCAGCCTGAAGGTTAATTTCTGTGCATCGCGGCCGATGCGACAATAGTCAGAGTGCGCGTGCAGCCTACGCCAGTCGTCAGCCGCGCGCGTGTGTCGCAGGCCTCGGACGACGCCATTATTTCGCATACTCTGACTATTGTCGCATCGGAAATTAACCATTAAGGACTGTTTCCACTAACGTGGAATGGGAGAGTTTTGGAGCGTGAATTGACAAGTAACAATGCTCGGAATAATCTTGGGTACGATTTCGAGCACTGTGATTGGTTAATTGGCGATTTGCTCCGCTCCACTCCACCCCTACATGTCAGTAGAAACACACCCTTATTGAGGTCAGAAAACCATATTTAAAGTTAAATTTCAAAACGTAAGCGAACTGAGACCAAAATATCGGCTGGTTACTGAACTAACGCCATTGAAACATTCAGTGGCATAAGTAACACTTTATTTTTAAGTTTAACTATTTATAAAATCAAACTAATAGAAATCAATTATGTCTTACATTTTGAGTTCTAAAAGCTTAGAAAGTCAGACATAATTTCTATAATTGCAATTGCCAATATTATATTTTTATTTGTACGTACATATTGAGAGAAATGAAAAATCTTATTACAAACTTATATTATTAGTTTTAAATGCGCGAGTTATTTGGTCTGGTGCCTACGTATCTATTTGCGATTTGATTTCGTTCGAAGTTTTCAAAATTTCATTGCTTGTGGTGGCGTGGGTCGTCTTAATATGGAGATGAGAATCATTAACACGATTTTGTATATTCAAGAGCAACAAATAAAAAGTCTTTCTCTACTATGACAACCAGGGAACACTGATAAAGATAGGTGGTTATATATTTTTAAATTTGTAATAATATTATAAAGAGAGAGAGAGAGAGAGAGGGAGAGAGAGAGAGAGAGAGAGAGAGAGAGAGAGAGAGAGATTTGTATTTTTGTATGTAACTAATAAACTTAAAAACTACTAAACCGATTTAAAAAAACCTTTTGCCATTAAAAATCTACATTAGCGGAGAGTAACATTGGTTATATTTTAGATCGAGATGAGATTCCTACTAAAATTGCAATTATGTAACTCAAGGTTTCAAAAAAAACTACGACATACAACCCGTGCAAAGTTGAGACAGGCAGCTAGTTCTAAATAATTCACACAAACACAGATTTATCCTGGATGGGAATCGAACCCACGACCTTTGGCTTAGCAATTAGGGTCCCTAATCACTAGACCAACAGCCGCAGCACCGAAATTCTCATTTTGTTAATTTCATTGTATGCAATATGCAAGAAACTTGCAGCGTGTCAATGACTCTTATATGGTTCCAGACCCCCTAGACAAGTGGCATAAACTCTAATCGAATAGAATCAATGTTTAACAATTAACAAAGTTGTTTAGCATCAACTGTCAAAAGTGTCAAAATAAGGATTGTCATTTTGTTTCAATGGCTCTTTTATGGTTCCAGACCGCCTTAAGTGGCATAAACTCTAACCGAATAGAATAGTAAACGAATGGTGACGCACAATACCTATGCGGGTATTGTGCGTCTGCATTAGTAGCAAGTATCCAAACTCACAAATTTTAACATTTATGGTAGCTTTTCCTACGGCTTCGCTCGCGTTTTCATTCGTTTCTCTATACCAACTTTGGACCACCGTTTCTTTCCCTCAGGGGTAAAAGTAGGAAAGTCCTTTCTTAGCGAATGCCTATGTCATAGTACTGCACTTAACGCTCATTACTTACCTTATAGTTGCTTGATGTTTTGACTATAATAGGTTGAACCGGCCGTGGTCACAAGCGGAATGTCGCAGAGATGTTATGACTCCGTAAAGCCGATGAATCTTTACCTACCCTCACTTTTTTGTTTCTCGAAATGTTAGGGTCACTGCGCAATTCACTGATTGTGTCCCATATAATAAATAGTTATAATCATACAACGCGAAAGTTTAAATGTTAGTGTAATATTTTTACTTTTGCATGAGTCAGTCAGCACGGTTGCCTTTTATACATACTTAGATAAGCACAAGAAGATTAGGATGGGTCGATGGCATCATTGCGATCGCGTTGTTAGGACATCAATGGTGTATGCGTCTTATTCACGGAACAGAAAATAAGATTAGATCGTACTTAGTGAACCTAAATACTTCCAAATAGTAATCCAATACTATTAAGAAACCAAACCCATGTGTCTATTTTTTTTACTAAAACACGCAAAGTAATCAGTCTATCAATGACCATGGCGGTTGCAATACGGCCGAAACGTCGGGCAATAAACAAGATATTTTACTTCAACTTTCAACTCTTCACGCGATTAAGACCCGTAGTATATATCATTTTATAACAAAGAGTAATGTCTTTTTACCCGACTGCGTAAGAAGGTTTATATTTTTCCAGCGTATCTATACTAATATTATAAAGCTGAAGAGTTTGTTTGTTTGTTTGAACGCGGTAATCTCAGGAACTACTGATCCGAATTGAAAAATTCTTTCACTGTTGGATAGCCCATTTATTGAGGAAGGCTATAGGCTATATAACATCCCGCCACGACCAATAGGAGCGGAGCAGCAATGAGAAATGTTGCAAAAACGGAGATAATTTACGCAGACGAGTGTATGTATATTCCTTTGGGATATTAGATTCGTCTCAGTTGTGAGAGTGACACTGGGTTGGTACCAACCCAGTGTCACCCATAAGCTACATACCACGTAGAGACCAGGACTGCGGCATAATCTCACAAAATTGACCACTCTCTAGAAAGAGACAACGCTACTTTGTGGACAATAACTATCAAAGACCGCAAGAGTTTTTTCACTCTTTCACGCTTTGCAGTCAATATTTACTTTTTAATTGAAAGGAATGTAACGGTCCAGATTTATACGTCAATGTAAACTGATGAGAGTTTCAATGATATGAAATGGAATTTAGATTAAATTCAAGCTTCTAAGTCATATTGTGTGAACTATGCCATAGCACAATTAGGTTAGTGCTCGCTCTACTGGAGGCAAAATTGCAAGCTTGCTTTAAACATTGTAATAAATAAAGTACTTATGTATCTTTATAGCATTAATATTTTAAAAAGGGTGTCTGTTTTTTTACGATCTCAGGGTTAAAATGAGGTTTGTAATAAAATGTTTCAGATCAAAGGTATTATTTTAAGAAAGAATTTTACTGCGCGGTATCTGTGTAAGGGGTTTCAAAGAAATCTTAAGAATTTTATGTTTTTTACTAGCAATTTTGGTTATTTATTTGTCGTCTGAACGGTGACTTTCCGGACGGACCGATAAGACGGAATTGGTTGGGTTAGACTTTGGTGTATATAATATTATTATGACGTGATAAAGTCTTATAAATCAATGACCGGGGTGCACGCACGAAAAAGTGTCACTGTCCGTCACGTTCTGCCTGCTGATAGGCTGAAGTATTGTGGCAACCGGGCGCATGCCCGCGCATGCTCCCTGTCACAGGCGTGGTTTTTTTTTTAGATCTTTAAGAAAGACAAATTAAAAGGCATTGTTGTTTATTACAATGCATGTCATCAATGTTTTCTTATGATATTGTCACGTAAAATTATCGTTCGTAAACCGACTTTGCCGACAACCATTTTTTTGATGGAAGTTTTTAGAAAAAGTGTTAACAGACGATGGAGTCCTTCTGAAAGGCTTGTCAAATGAAAATTATTAATCAATTAATGTGCTTACTGTGTTGTGGGATTGCGGTAACGATAACGGGTAATTATAACTTAATCAAACATTATTAAACGTGACTTTCATAATAATTAACAACTAATCTCTTTGTGTTTTCATGTTTCATTCGCTCAACCACAAAACTTTATAATTACTCGTAATATAGTTAAGAGATCCATTGTGTATAAAATCAACATCATGTATAATTTAAGGGTTAGGTTAGGTTATCTACGCACGAGTGAAGGCACATCCGGTCTATTCTTGATTTACATAAAAGGATCAGCATGAGCCGTAATTTACCTAAAAATAGGCTATGTCCTGGGAACACGAAAAAAGACCTCAATTACCATGCATACTTTAGAGTTTTGCATAAACAATGTTAATCTACATAATACCTACCAAAACCTTTTATAAAAAGGTCTCTACAAATGTAATTTGATTACGAACTACTATGTTATACAGGGTGTAACAGAAAGGTGTGGTCAAATTTCAGCAACGGATAGGGTATGTTATCAGTATTGCACCTACCTTGCTGCCATACTTGGTTGCATTATTATTACATAGTTATACCATGTTATTTTTGTCAACATTCAGTAGTGAAAGGCGTATGACATAAGAATCATACCTTTTACAAAATTCGATTGGATTATTATTACATAGAACTTTTTAAGTCATACTTTTTTTAATTAATAAGTTTTTCACTCATAAATAAACGAATGAAAAAAACAATTTTTTTTAGGGTACTCCGATTCTGATAAAATTAAGTATGTGCACTCAGTATCATGGGCACATAGCAACCCTCGAATATTACCACACCTTTCTGTTACACCCTGTATACCAGTGGCGATGAGTTAACATTTTCCTGTGGTAACTCGTAACAAAAACATTTCTTCTGGAGACGAATATTTTTATTGTTTTTAAACTTTTGCGATTTTTATACATATTAGATATATTTCGGGACTTAATCGCGTGAATTACAATTCGATCGAAACGTCGGGTAAATAAAAGGTTCGTACCTTTAAATAATTCACGCGATTAAGTCCCGAAATATATCTAATACGAATATTTTTATTTATAATATTACGTAACTAGAACTCAAAGAGAAGCAGAAAATAATAGTGTTTTAAGGAACCTCAGCCTCAGCGATGTACTTATAAGACTCAGCTTTGAAAGTTATATACTGCAGAACCTACCATTATTGTCCAAAATTATAAGTAGTTTGTACGAATTGGCAACATTTGATGAAAATTACATTAAGTAGATTATAAGGGAGGGATCCCACCACCCACCCTCGATCTGTGAATCACCACGATTGAAGTAGTAAGGAAATGCCCTTAATACAACAATCGAAATAGATTGACAGACCGCAATACCCTACCATTCGACTTGGTAAGAGTACCTGTCACTAAGGCATTTCTTTACTACTTCAATCGTGGTGATTCACAGATCGAGGGTGGGTGGTGGGATCCCTCCCTTACAATCTACTTAAGATGGATTTCCGCCATGTTACGCCTGATTCAATCGGTTATCGAAAATACATTAATTAGGTGGGTATGCCTCTGCGGTCATACCGGCAGGTAGTTTGTTTATGTAGTACCAATGGTGTGTGACGGACTATCATCATCATCTTGAAAACGTCCACTGCTGAACATAGGCCTCTCCCAAGGACTTTCAGCGGCCGATTTTGAACGATCTGCATCCAACGGCTCCCTGCTACCGTAATCAGGTCGTCAGCCCATCTTGTAGAGGGCCGTCCTACACTGCGTTTCCCAGCTCGTGATCGCCACTTAAGAACCTTTCGTACCTATCTATTGTCGGTTCTGCGAGCGATGTGGCCTGCCCATTGCCATTACAACTTACTAATCCTCTGAGCTATGTCGGTAACCTTAGTTCTACTGCGAATATCCTCATTACGGATTTTGTCGCGCAGTAGAACTCCGAGCACAGCTCTTTCCATAGCACGATGAGCGAATTTGAGTTTCTGTATCAGGCCAACAGTTAGGGACTATGCACACCCTTAATACTCCAGTGGAGCATGCCGTCTTGACCGGCGCGATCCCGGCATGTCTAGCGGGCGTGGTGCGGGTATGTGAATAAGAGCTCTAGGACAGATTAACATTTTATCAAAAAGTATAATGTTACATAGCTAAAATGTGCGGTTGTTTAATATTGCAAATTTCTACGTTACGTCGGGCGGCATATGATGAAGAGGCAACACAATCCTTTACTTTATTTAAATGCCCTCTTCTGTTTTGTCCTTTTTGTTCGGTACCTATACAATTTTAGTACTAGGTTCTTAATGAAGAAATTCAGAGTTGTGTAGCCAATTTATTGAGTAAAGAAGTCCCTTACAGTCGTGCTACGTAGTCGACTAATAACGTTAATGTACCTTTGTGTACGCGGGTAGATTCATAAATACTACTGCTATTTATAGAACATGCTTACTATAATAAATTGAGAATTCAAGTGACGTAGGGCATAGCTAGAAGTTCCCTGTGCTAAGGCAGCGTGACTGGGAAAGTCATTTCCAACCATAAACTTTCGTGTTGCATATCCTAGGTGTTATAAAACGCACGAAACGAAAACGGGTTTAAACATGATTATGTGCCTTTTTCACGTTTGTGCGGGCGCGCTGAAGACTGAATTTTATAAACTTATTGTTGCACTATTTCACAATTTGTGTTCATAGAAGCGGAGTGAGGTTGCAGTGCTTACTGCTGACAAATGGGATAGGATTGTATAAAATCAGCGGGGCGGAGATTCTGAACTTCAGTGGACAATCCTATTGGTGAATATTTGTCCGTTTCTCTGCTCTGCAGCCTCGTTCCACTTCAATGGACAGGCATCTTTAGGTACGTGTAATGTGTTTCGTTTCGATCGGGCATAATAAGTGAAACTCTGTAAATCTAAATAAGATTCTCGTCTCTAATCCTGTGTGGAGTACCTAGTAGGTAAAAAAGAAATAGAAGGAAAAATCTATACTAATATTATAAAGCTGAAGAGTTAGTTTGTTTGAGTGAACGCGATAATCACAGGAACTACTGGTCTGAATTGAAAATTTATCCTATTTATCGAAGAAGGCTATAGGATATATAACATCACGCTATAACCAATAGGAGCGGCAGCAATGAAAAATGTTGCAAAAAGGGAAACATTTACACAAACGAAGTTGCGCGGGTCAGTTACTCATACATATAGGTATTGTCTACAGGTATTAACATGTCATTGAGATTAATTAGTATTAACAAATATCAAAATAGGGGGACTTCGGGAGAGTTGACCCACATTCCACCAAAATATCCATATTTATTTTTATACTAACTATATATGCTATTTTCAATTAATTTTAAACTACATTTTCTCTTAAGAACGTTTGGCGTACCTTTAATAATTTGTGAGTTATTTACGAATTCTCCCAATAAATGTGTCCCGCCTGGGTAAACACACATTTAATAAAAAAACATATATTTATAACAATGTATTGCATGATGCCATGACAGAAATAGGAACTGTGGGTAACTTCTTCTTCTATTGTGAATAAGTATTTGAAATGTCTTAAACTGGCTTCCTTGTTCGTTTATTTTGTTTCCTCCGCATGTGGCTAATGTCTTTCACCCCACCGCCAATCTGTTTGTCTGCCTGTTTGAATTTTTATAAAAATCATGTTGTCGATAAAAAGTTAATTAAGTTAAAAAAGTATACTAGAATAAATACACTTGCGATTTATATAGGTTACTTGTTTGAATCTGCGGCTAAAAATAACACCAATGAAATGTTTAAAATTGAAAATAAACACTTTTTAAGCACATAAACACGTCTCACTAAATCACTTCGCAATTCTAAACCTAACTGCCGAAGGCAACGACGTCGCGGAAGACGAACAGGGAGACCGTGTGACTTCTAAGAAGTGCTGTAACATCGCAATACATAGTGTAGCGCAGTTGCTATTGTCTCCCCCCTGGTAAACTCTCCCGAACTTCCCCTATATTGGATATTTCAATATTGGTAATTGTATCATGCCTAAACCTGTAATAACTTCGTTAACTTTTAAATAAGTCTGACGATTTGACGAACTCGGTTTTCAGCGAGATTGTAGATGATCTATATCTTTTTTCTTTTAATATATTTAAATCTCGTGTCATGGTGTTTGTGGTCGCACTCCTTCGAAACGGGTTATAATCGGTCATTATAAGATTTTTTAATAAAACTTTAGTACAAATTCAAAATTCAAAAAGTTGTGAGTAGGAAACAATAACAACAGAAAACCCACTTTAATTAAATATAAAATACTAGCTGTCCCGCGCAACTTCGTATGCGTAAATTTTCCCCGTTTTTGCAACATTTCACGTCGCTACTCCGCTCCTATTAGTCGTAGCGCAATGTTATATAGCCTATAGCCTTCCTCGATAAATGGGCTATCCAACAAAAAAACTAATTTTTCAAATCGGACCAGTAATTCCTGAGATTAGCGCGTTTAAACAAACAAACAAACATCAATTAATATTAGTATAGATTAATTCTGATATCAAAAGGAAGAAACGAATGGCCTTTATTCGTCACGCAGAATCTTTACTTATTATTTATCTTTACGAAAGTCAAATCATGCTCTTAATCCAAGCGGCGGCCTAATGGTTATAGGTCTCGCAATCGTGACGTCGCGGGTTCGAATCCTACCCATTATACCACCGACGTGAACCCCTACATACACCCGTATATATATATATTTTATAAAATACGACTCTCGCAGACAAGCCCTGTGTCACGGGGGACTTTACAAACATACAAGTCACGGACACAAAGTACACCTAGACCCGGAACAACAGTTTGTGGATCACACAAAGTGGTGTCACGTGTGGGAATCGAACCCACGACCTCTTGCGTAGCAGTCAGACACACTCGCACCGCGCCACAGAGGCAGTCAAATTGGTAGGTATGAGAATAGGTCGTATATTTACTATTTTTAATCGAGATTTGAGTATTTTCATATGAATTGCAAAAACTAGGAAAATTTACGCAGACGAAGTTGCGAGGGTCAGCCCGTTGTTTAATAAGCTTTTCAGTTTTTGTCCATTTTAAGCTGAATTATTTTCTGTAAACAACAAACTGAGTTCCACCGACAATTCCGCATAATTTGGGCGGTTTGTGAAGCAAACAGTTCAAAGTATAATTACAGAGATGCTGAGCGAAATTTGTATTAAGGCAAACAGAATGGTGTATGGGGCGAGAACTTCTAGCTCTGAATTCTAATGTTTTGATAATAATTGGGACTTTCCTCGCGTAGACATGATAGATGATTTAAATTTTAAACACCCGCTAGACGGAGAGAGAGTGAGACTAAATGTTGTGAAAATGACTAAGTAGACGGATTTACGGACTAAGAACAAACCACTTAGACTTAATTGACTTTGTAATAAAAATACATCCGAATTGGTTAAGCGCAACAATAGCACAGATAGATACACAGATAGGAACAGCCCGGGGGCCCTTGGGGGTTGGTTTTTCAAAAACGCCGAAACATGTTTCCTTTATTTTAAACCAATAAGCCAAATACGAAATTCCACAAATTTAACTTGAAAACTAGCGGAGTTTCATATAAACTTCCACTATTTTACCCCCTAAAGAATGGATTTTTAAAAACCCCGTTTTATCTGATTGTATTGTCATTAGTCCTTGATAAGTGTGCGAAGTTTCAATTAAATACGACTTTCTGAAGTGGGTGAAAAACACGTTTAAAGAATCCGTTACATACTAACAAACAAACGTATGAAGCTAATAAAAGCGTGTTAAAATGGCGGCAAACTGACATGTCGCTATTTTTACAGCTCCGCGTTGACCGTGTAAAATATACTTGAAATACGTGATAACTTGTTAAGTACGAGACTTTATGGTTGAAAAAAGAAAACTTGAAAGAAAATAAACTTTAAACTGGCATCGAGACTTTGTAATTCAAAGATGAAAACTAGAAGAAAATAATAATAATAAATATCATGGGACAACTCACACAACGCTATCTGATCTCAAACTAAGCAGAGCTTGTACTATGGAAACCAGACAACTGATAAACATACTTATATATTTCTAAATACATACATATTATAGATAAATAACACCCAGACACAGAATAAACCATCAAGCTCATCACACAAAGTTTTATCCTGGGTGGGGATCGAACCCACGACCTTTTGCGTAGCAGTCAGATACACTCCCACCGCGCCACAGAGGCAGTCGAATAAATTTGAAACTGGTGGATGCATTGGGTCCTAATTCACTATGATTTTTTCGTTCTCGCGGCAAGCCCGCGGGAACTTGCTTATGCGCGGTGCGCTCAAAGATGTCCGCGCGCATGCACGATGCATTTCTATGTGTAGCTCTCTATTAATCATTATGACAAGATTTTGACAGTTAAAAGCGTAGTCTTGCCGCGAAAACGAAAAAAAAGATAGTGAATATGGACCCCGACTATACGAGACATAATCCCTACCGAGTAATATCGGCGGAAAGAGAAAACGCAGATAAAGAAAAAAAAACTTGAACGCAAAATGTAATATTACCAACCCGCACAGTGCTATTGTGCAGTAGTTAAACACTACTCCATATAAGTATCTTTTATATTATCTGTGACTAGTATCGTCAATTGATATTATTGATCTATGTTAACAGCATAACAGGTTGTAAGTGGTACAATATCGCATCAAACTGTTAAGTATCATTAGTAGTTAATACCTACATCGCTTTATGGAATGTAACTATTTAATATAATATATTTGAGGTACAAAGCTCGTGGCGTGAACTTGTCAAAGCTGTATTAATTAGATTAGGTTTATAGGTACTAATTCGTGTTAACACGATGTGTTTAGATTAATTGAATATAAACTAGGTATTTGGTTGGTGATTTAATACTATATTATAGTGTATCCACGCCACGTGTATGTAAAAATCTTGTTTTGAATGATCAGTGACACAGTTTTGGTTTATAAAAATGTAGCCTTCGCCTGCGGTTCCGCCTTTGTGGATGTCGGTTATTGATGAAATCCATTTTCAAATTTTATCTAAATCGGTTAAGCGGTTTACGCGTGAAAACGTAATAGACAGATAGTTAGTTACTTTCACGTTTATAATATTATTGAGTTATGATATTAATTTCCTTATTAAAACCTTTTAAAGTTTTTTGCAATGTCTAACGACTGTTTGTGTATCAAACATTGCGAACAAAATAGGACAGGATCCCTAGAACAAATGTATGGGGATAATAGTTTTCCAAGTGCAAAGTTAAGTTTGTCATATTTTTTTAACATCTGTTTTTTTTCACTAACGTACGTATATAAAATTGTCGTATACATAAAGTTGGGCATCTCGTCAAAACGAAGCTACTATGGCAATGCCAGCTTGATATATATCACTTTAAAATATGTTCTAGGGATCTCGTACTAAAATTTATTTAGTTTATAGATTTTTCCAATATAAGGATCTAATATAAAAAGAATGTGTCATACATAATACACATAGTCAACGCGGGCTTTCACCCGAGGCTAAATAAATTATAGGAAGCGCACTTGAACTAATAATGTGTAGATATTTTTGCTCGTTAAATATAATTAAGATATATTAAAACATTAGTAGTAGGCCGACTGTTCTTCCTATTTAGCTTATTTTCCATCCTGAGCGCAAAACACCGAGAAGAAAAGAGTAATCCAAAACATACTTAAGCATATAGCATGCTTAAGTATAATATATAATATATAAACATATTATGCTGTGGAGACCAAAGATATTTTTTTGTGAACTATTGTTTGGAATTGACATTGTAGGCGTTAGCGAATTCGCCACGTAGCAAATGTTCCTTGTCTAACACCCCAGTCTAGTTGTCTTTTAAGAACATTGTATACTAACACAATAAGAATCATTGGTCTGAATTAAATTGTTATTATCATTATATAAATAGGGCGGTTCATGTTATTTTATGACACCGAATAATAGACTTTTCAAATGTAGCAAGCCTTAAGGTCAATAAATAAATACAACAATACCCTATTAGTGACTCTATTGTATCTCTATTCTTCAGCTTCTGAATTCCATTTCATCCCAAATTATCACCATATACTTTCGGCTTATGTTGGTATTAGAGGCATTTGGGATAAGCCTAGCTCAAGCAGGATTATACTTTCCGCACATTTTGTCCCTTTGGAATCTAACTTTGACAGTCATTGCTAGGGATTATTAAGGTGACGACCGCTTCATTACATTCGTGCAAAAAATGTGTTAATAATGTAGGGCACGATTTTTCGTTAGATGAGAGTAAAACGTAGTTATTATTTTCTCTGTGGATGAGAGCTCAAACGGGGGAGTACAAGACAGAGCCAACAAGTGGCATAAACGCTAATCGAATAGACTGGCAATCGAATAGGAATGATGTAGTTGCAAAATGGCGAATATGGTTTCGATATCATTCCAAAGTTCGATTGTCATTCTTTTCAAATAGATTTCTAGGAGGGCTGGTCTGGTTGCGTTGGATGACTGCTTCGTTGGGAATGCGTAGGTACGACTTCTGTACAAAAAAGTGGTTGGTGAGCCATCAGTTTGTGTGATCCCCAAATTTTTGTGACGACTCTGGGTATACTTTATGCCAGTAGTGCTTGTCTCTCGCAAGACAGGGTTTTTTTTAATTCTTTTGTTTAATTGGGGTTTTTATTCTTGTGAACAAGTCAACCCCATCGTACATTATACATGTATTGTAAACTTATTCGAAGTATACAAAATTAATGCTTAATAAATAATGTTTTGAAGGAATCGAGAGTTTCTATTGAATATAGGTTACCAAAAGACGTATAGCTCTGATTTTGGACAAACCAGGATGGATTAAACAAGTCCTACATCCATGGACTTTAAGCGGTATTAATTTATGAACAACTCTCGGTCATTTTTATTCCCGACACACTCGATCAACAAGTGTTGAACATTTACAGGGATTATTCCTGAGAGCGGCAGTTGTCTCTACTATACATCAGAGAAACTCGGTTCTCGTTTTGTGAATTAATGTAGGTATACATCCCGTGAAAATACTTCAAAAATCTAATAGTGAGATCTTCTGAGGACCCGGTAAATGTGATATCGCCTGACAGCTAAGCCAGAGGACGTGGGTTCGATCCCCACCCAGGAATAACTTTTATGTGATGAGTTGCTTTAAGGTTTCTACCCCGTATATAATTAATTAGCTGTCCCGCGCAACTTTGTCTGCGTAAATTTTCCCCGTTTTTGCAACATTTCTCATTGCTGCTCCACTCCTATTGGTCGTAGCGTGATGCACAAGCCTATAGTCTTCCTTCGTGAAATAATTTTTCATTTCGGACCCGTAGTTCCTGAGATTACCGCGTTCAAAAAAAAAAACAAACTCTTCAGCTTTATAATATTAGTACAGATTATAGTCCTCTAATCCTATCTAATCTTTTATTTCATTACAGTATGAATAAATATTCCGAAATTTTATAAACAAGAAAGATAGTAAAGACTATATACTAAGTAAGTAACTCTATATTTTCTTAACGACATTTGTTTTATTTTACTATATACTTGTTTGTTTTGAAGCTTTGAAATTGCTACAATTGATAGATATATATTTTTTTAGGCGTGTGTGACAACATTAAGTACGATATTGTGTATCTGGCGGTGGTGTGGGTGTCGTCAAGGCGACTAAGGGATTTCACTCCGGAGGACGGGCAGCAGCGTCCTCTGCGTACTTAAAGCCTTACTGCGATCGCCAACCCGCTCGCCAAGCGTGGCGATTATGGCAATTACCCCCAGGATCTACATACTAGTAGGTTCTACTGGGGAGACCCGTGCCCAGCAGTGGGCCATCATATGGGTTGATATGTGTATCTGAAAATAGATTAGGTACCTACGAGTACACTCAGTAGATACCTCTTTTTATTTTCGCTTTCAGTTTACAATAAGGTTTGTATCGCGTAATATGGTTTCAGAATCAAGTAATTACATTTCTAAAAAGGTAATAAAGATATTTTTACTCATCTACATATAGAATATAAATAGAAATCCGAGTTGTATTAAAAATATATCCAGTTGATTCAGAAGGCTGGTAATGAATCGTCGACGAATGCTTTGGATTTGAATGCGTGACCTTTTCATTAAGTAGGTAATCGAATTTGGAGGTCTTAAGTATGTGTGGTTTTGATACACGACATGAGTAAGATGGTGGAAGGTGGGTTCAAAAAACTTGTGTGGATTTAGAACTATTACTTAGTATTTAATCATTTAATTCTCTAACCATGTCTTTACCTTTATAAATCTCAAAGTCTTGTGCTTTGTCATTTACGTAGATAGTGGTCAATATAACTGGAAATTTATAAAGAATAATGTTAACGTTATATTAAAAAATCTTTTTACAAAAAAATATAGGTACAAAAACAAATTAAACATTTTGAAGTTGGTGCCATGAAATAGTACCTACCTAGTCTTTACGTTTTATTCGGCACCAACAAAAAAAAAAAAAACATACAGTCTCCTTTTTGAAGTAGGTTGAAAACATAATCTTAGGGCACCAAGGTGTTTTACTTACAGATGAAACTATTGGGATAGTTCTTAGATGCGATCTTTAGAATGTTGTTAATATTCATCTAGTAAATTACCCATTACAATGACTTGTATTTATTTAGTAACTATTACGCTTAAAGTGAAATGTAAACATCAGTTTTAATGATAAAATTTAGCTGTAAGTTCCGCCATTTTGATACAAACTTTGCGTAGTACGAGTCAAAGGTATTTCAAGAATTTACGTTACCTTGTTTGTGAATCCGAAGGCCAGCGTTGAAATGCGGTAAGGGTATCCTTCAAAGGTAAGGCCAAACTTAAAATTATTTTCTATTAGATACCTTCTAAGAATATGGTTTTGTTTTTGAAGAAGGGGCTAGGAGCAAACGACGGTTGCATATAAAAAAGAAGAAGGCAGATCTAGGTAGATGTAACTGACTATACCCAATGAGGTTTTACTTAAAGATTCGTTATAGACTAACAAAACTGCACGAAAAAATGGTTACGTAAAATAACATATCTATAGCTAGTTACTTATGTGTACCCACAGTTACATACTACGAAATAAAAGAGAAGGCATAACACTGCAATATAGCATAGGTCGTACCTATTGTAAGAAAGAGATAAATAGAGATTTTGAGGTAATGCGAGAACATTAAATTGGCGCGAGCGTTTCATCGCAGTAAACGTATGATGCTGCGAAGTAACAACATGCAATTAAAATGAAAAATATTTTGTTATACTTATAAAACGGGTACTTCCGCGTGAAATGATACGTTTCTGTTATCCTACACTGTTGCAGTGTATTTGCATCGTCGAAGCACGCCAAATGGCGTTTTATTTGTAAACTTCGAGTTTGCATTTATTTTATGCAAGGACATGCTTTCGTAATACTGGTTGATGCTTGACTAGCTGGGATTACGGTAGTTATCGTGCATTTATGTTGCCCAAATAGAGCGAGGTAAGGCGTGACTCTATGTAAAACGTCACTGACTACACCTGTTTGAGTCACCCCTAAACTTGACCTGGGGTTCAATTCACGTATTTAAAGCAGTGCAATTGCAGTTCAGTTGCAGTTAAGTTTCGTTTAAACGGCCGTTTTTGTATTCTTGTAACTTTCTGTCTCGAGAGCGCAATAACGACATTCTAGTACGGTGCGCAAGCGTTTTTGAGATCGATTCTAAAGTTAGAAGAATACGAAAATGACCGTTTAAATCGAAACTCAACTGCAATTGCACTGCAACTGTACTGCTTTAAATGCGTGAATTGGAACGTATATTATGACTTATTAATAAGTATACCAGTCAAAACTATATTAATTAAATAAAAAATAAATAGCGAAGTAGCTACATCAAACAAAGAATTGACTACTTGACTCGTTCGTTCCACTTCGTCAATCATTTTACCCATGTAACTTAGACTTGGGTTGTCACGCGAGATCAATCGGATATTCCTTGACAAAGAACATTTTCTGTATATCTGAAGTGTTTTTCGGATGACATGTTGGCAAATAAAGGATATAGATACAAAAAGGCATAATATTTCTTACGATTTAGTCAATAATATTGAAAAGATCTTCAAAGGATAAGTTTCTGAAATTTTCTAATAGGTTTAAGGTAGGTAATATCTTTTTTCGTTGTATATCTTACATTTTCACCTGCTGGGCTTGTTTTAAATAGGTTTTATACGGGTGTTATTCGGGTATATATTTTAAGGTTTATACAAGTTACTTTTGTTTTATTGCCCGATGTTTTGACTGTGGTCACGTATAAACCTATAGCCAATGATGTGTTCAAATCACAAAAGTTATATTTAGACATTAGTTTCAATTGATAAAAAACTTTTTTACAAAAAAATAAAAATTTACTTCCAAAATAAATATAAGGTAACTAAAAAGCAAAAAGTAATGTAGGTACAACAACAAAAATAATTAAACATTTTGAAGTTGGTGCCAGGAAATATGGTTTAGGCACCAACTTTTTTTTTTTTTATTCTATGGTTGTTTTGGGGTTTTTATCCTTAGTAGGATACGTTAACCCCATTGTGGCCTTCTTACGGTTAGTCTCTATTAGAGGGAGAGTCATTGCGGGGCGCCGTGATCATCCGGCATAAATATCTAGCTGCCTCTGATGTTGGTAGAGAGAGAATGGATTGTACCATTCCTACATCATAAATATTGATCTTCAGTGCCTGTATCAATGCCTCTCTCTCCCCTCGGGTATGGGTACATTCCATCAATATGTGGTGTACATCTTCTACTACTCCACAAATGTCACAATTAGGGGAATCTGTTTTCTTCATAAGATATGTGAACTTATTTGATGGAATATGCCCTGACCTAAGTCTGAGTAAAGTTTTTATAACATTTCTGTTAACCTTAGTTCCTATAAACCATGGTATACGAAGTGGCTCGGCTTGAATAGTTTTATACCAGATTCCCTTCTCTTTGGATATTTCGTTAAAGTGTCTTTTCCAGTTGTTGTGGTTTATAGCTTTAAATTTTGTGAGCAGTTCAGAATAATCTGGCTGTATACAAATTTCTATACCCTGAGTGCATCCCATTTTGGCCAAGTTGTCAGCGACTTCATTACCATGTATTCCAACATGAGCCGGAATCCATTGCAACTTCAGAGCCCTGTCACGATTTTGTAAAAGAAGTAATTTTTCTAGTATAACATAGGCTATCGAAACACCTCTATAACCAGAGGCGCATCGAGCCACATGTTGTAAAGCACTCCTGCTATCTGTTAATATTATTGTATTATTCCAGTTCTTGTCAATAACAAAGGATAATGCTTCGGAAATTGCAACGAGTTCCGCGGTCATTATACTAACATTAGACTTAATATTATAACTAACTTTATAATTTACCGACATTGCATAAAAGGCAGCTCCCAAAGAATGGTTCTGTTTAGATCCGTCTGTAAAAATTTTGTGCCAGTCGGAGTATTTTTCGTACATTTCAGTCATAACCTTATATTTAAGAAAATTACATTCGTATTGTGCTTTACCTTTTGTACAATTATCCCAATTTACTTTGATAATGTCCTTGATGCGGATAAAAGACGTCCACATGTTTAGTTTAAACATGTGTAAGATAGGGGAGCAGTTGACTTCACAAAGTTTTGTTTCACCATACGCTATAGCAGGTAAAGGCATTTTTTTCTTTTGCCAGTATCTTGTATTACAGTACGAACTTAGTTTACTCAAAACATCTATCGTGATGTTGTTAGACCTAACGATAGATGTTTTGAGACCAACTTTAAAATGATAATTATTAAAAAAAAATCCAAACTGCTCATTTCTTTGTACAAAATGTTGCGTTTCGCGATACAAGGCCGTTGATTTTTGAGGAGTTTACCTGATACTACACCATCAGCTCCATTACATGATTTGACGGAGGCGAAGAATCAGGTATCGAACACGGTACTCCGATCGCAACCCGCAATATTTATTATTGAATAGTTCCGCTGGTCATCTGTAGTCTTCATCATCAGTTCCATTTCACTCAATGGTGTTTTTTAAAAGTAAATGCACGAATAACAACAAAATATACCCAAATCACTATAGGTGTGCCTTTAATATCTGAAGAGTTCCCTCGATTTCTCCAAGATCTCATCATCAGACCAGAACTTTGATGACAATGAGACACAAAAATATTTTTTTAAATCGGTCCAACCGTCTGCTAGTCAGCGGATAACAAACATAAAAAAAAATAATGTAATTGAGGATTGAGATCCTTTTTGAAGTCGGTTAAAAAAGTCTTATTGTTATGCCTTTATTTTTTTTTTATTTTTTTTTTATTTTTTTGAAAATAGGTTCACAAAACTGGACAATACATTTTGCTAACACAATACATATTTTACAGCTATATATAGAAATGTACGTCCTTCTCGATGTGAACACTGCATGCAATAAAATGAGTACACTAATTAACTAAATAGTTAATACTTACAATAATTTCAAATTACATTATTACATTAAATTAAATACAATATTAATTTACTTAATCATTAAATACAATATTCAATTATTTGTTATTTTTTTACTTATAATTTTAATTTAGATTTAAAGCTTTCTTTTATGAAAGCGTTTGTTGTACAAAATATATCTAAGTCATGACAAATTTTGTTATACGAGGACATCATGCGATTCAGTGAGGAGTACTGACTGTAATTCGTATGGCAGACAGGAAGGCTGAAAGTCTTTCTATTTTGGAGACGACTACTGGTGCGTGGTATGAGCATGTTAAATTTTGTGAGTAAATTTGGACTATCGATCATTCCGTTTATTATGCTATGCAAAAACACGATATCGGCTATATTCCGTCTGTATTCGAGTGGAACCATGGCAAAATGTGCAAGCCTTGATTCATATGATGTTAGATGCCAACAGAGATTGTTAGCATAGGATAAATGATATAGAAATCGTTTTTGTACACGTTCTATACGTTTGATATGTATAGCGTACGAAGGACTCCAGATCTGACTACAGTATTCCAGGAAAGACCGGACGTAACAATTAAAAAGAACAATTGAGACCTCAGGGTCTTTAAAAAATTTTGTTTGCCTAATTACGAAACCGGCTAGTCGTGCACCTTTGTTGATTATGGTGTCTATATGATCACGGAAGTCCAGCTTTGTATCCACTGTTATACCCAAGTCACGCATTTTTGTAACTTCAACAAGAGGAACACCTTGTATGAAATATTTAGCAGGCATAACGTTCCGTCTTCTTGTAAACTTAATGTGGTAGCATTTAGATGAATTTAATACCATTTTGTTGCCTGAACACCATTTGCTTATCTTGTCAATATCGTTTTGAAGAGCTATTACATCATCCTGACCACTTATAACCCGATAAAGTTTAAGGTCATCTGCAAACATTTGGTATTGAGAATTTATATTTTTGCACAAATCATTTACAAAAAGTAGAAACAAGACCGGACCAAGGTGAGAACCTTGTGGCACCCCTGACGATACTGTAATAGCTGCAGATTTAAAACCTCTGACTGTGACAAGCTGTGACCGATTTCGAAGGTAGGATTCACACCATCTCAACAGTGACCCACATATTCCAGCGTGATCTAGTTATTATTTATTAAAATCGTGATCTCACATTGTTGAGATCCCAGATCCCAGCCGCGGCCCTACATTGATGAATACTGCTCAAAGTCGACCGACTGAAGATGGAATAAACCCATTTATTTTTAAAATTTCATGCGCTTTATGTAGTTATGTAGGTATACCTATTTATTTATGGATGTTTCTTTCTGAAGTCAAAGTGATATTCTACGTTGATAAAGTAGATTCGGTAAAAAAACAAAAATCTTTATTCACTTATGATCCAAAACAACACTTGCGTAATACGTCGGGATTTTACATGTACATGTAATGCCCAGTTCGTAAACAATAGGTAAAGCCGGAGAAAAGAACATGACAATAAACACTTGTTTCAATTTTACAATGTTTGATTGTTTATAAACTTGATATGGAGGTAAGGTGCTGCCACTAATATAATATACAGCATGTTAAAGGAATGATGCAAATTATATTATTAAAAATTTGAAATGTATACCAATATTATAAAGCTGATGCGTTTGTTTGTTTGAACGCGGTAATCTCAGGAACTACTGATCCGAATTGAAATATTTTTTCACTGCTAGATAGCCCATTTATCGAGGGAGGCTATAGGCTATATAACATTACACGCTACGACCAATAGGAGCGGTGCCGCAATGAGAAATGTTGCAAAAACAGGGGAAATTTACGCAGACGAAGTTGCGCGGGACAGCTAGTAATATCCATATCCATACTAATATTATAAATGTGAAAGTAACGATGTCTGTCTGTCTGTTACGCTTTCACGCTCAAACAGCTAAACCGATTTAGATGAAATTTGGCATGGAGATAGTTTAAGTCCCGGGGAAGGACATAGGATAGTTTTTATCGCGATAACCGACATCCACGCGGGCGGAGCCGCGGGCGAAAGCTAGTATAAAATAAAACAAGCCTTAGTGGGTACAACATAGTAGGTATATCTACTTACAACAAGGGTAAACACTAAATGTGTTTAAATATTGGCCAAAGTACTACTAACGAACGACGAATTATTAAATATAAAATATTAATTTGGATATCAAAAGAAAGGAAAGAATGGCCTTTATTCGTCACGCAGAATCCTAATGGATATTCGTGGAATTGTATCAATTTCTTTTTCCTTATTCTTAATATCCATTTATGGTGTAACGAACTACGGTTAATTCGTGCAAATTAAATGTAGTTATTACTATAGTATAAGGCAGCATATTTAACATGTATGCATGAAGTTCCATATTTTGAAGGTCGTGGGGTCTTCCTAGGATTCAGAAAAACGGCGAAAGAAACTAGATATTAGATTATTTTTTTTGTCAGCTATGTAAGTAATAGCAGTAGCAGATCTACCATCCACTTAAGCAGTCTATATTAACCAAGGATATTGGTTTGGAGGGGAGAGGCTTGACAGCGCTAAGCGAACTTTTTGATTTTTTATGAATAGGATCATTAAATCGAAAAATGTTCTTCACAACCTTTGTGTGACATGACGGCCTTTGTGGCGTGTTGGGAGTGTGTCCGACTGCTACGCAAGAGGGTTCGATTCCCACACGGGACACCACTTTATGTGATCCACAATTTGTTGTTCCTCGTCTAGGGGTAATTTGTGTCCGTGACTTGTATGTTTGTAAAGTCCCCCGCGACACAGGGCTTGTACCCTACTGCGGGAGTCGTCTTATAAAAAAAAAACAATCCCTAAATATTGTTAAAAGACCTATCCAATGACAGTCATGTACTAATCTAGGGACAGACAGTTCCATTTTGTCATTTTGTCTACGGAACTCTAAAAATGATATCCCCACTTTACGTGTAGGGCACGTACTCATTTTTTACATTATATTGTATTTTAAAATTAAAGTTAATAAGTTAAAATTCAAATAAGTATGCTGAAAATCTAGACTTCGTTGTTTGTCTGGTTTTCTAACTCTCGAATGATGCTGAGATATCTATGGCATTCAAATATTGAGAGCATTCAGTCAACATTGTAGCCTATTCCATTTTCATCTATCTTCCATCTAGTAAGCATAATTTATTTGTTTGATATCATGCTTTTATGTGGCAGTCGAGTCACGGCTGGCAAAGATTTTGTAGCAATCTATTTGCTACGGCTGTATCACTGTACGTTTATTTTACGACTGTGATAGAAACGTATCTCAATGGTACTATTTATGGCATACAAAGTAAGTATAGAGTTGTGGTTACTTCATGAGTTTTAGTACTACTACACCTTACTATATTTTTACAGTTTTGATATTTTCCAACAATCATTGATTTACCTACGTATGATTAAACTGGTGAGACCACGAGTCAATAATCAAATAGGGATATTTAAGTTTATTTTTGGTTGATCTTTCTTATTATTTGTAATTTAATTTTGGAAAACACTGGAATGTTATTTTAAACGCATAAATGGCTTAGGCATCGGTCTTGCAATCGTGAGGTCTCGGGTTCGAAACCTATTCATTTACTACCTACATAAACTCACTCCTAACATAAACCATTGAGCTTAGCTAGAGGTTAACAGGATTGCTAGTAAAGGAACCATAATCCCACATTGCTCGTTATCTTAAAAAAAAGAAGTGTTTTCTTGGTGGTAGATATAACAGCAAAGTTAAGTCGCAAACTATCTGCCGGCTATGTATCAGTCTTTGTCGGATATCGTGAGTTATGTGCGTCAGTCAAATACGATGTTTTGAATTACGTCAGTTAAACCTACGTACGTGTAGTGTACGAACATAAAAATAAACATAATAAACATGAGATGTTTATGTTTTATGTGTGGTTGTAAAAAGGGTAGGTATATGCAAAGATCGTGTAAAATAAGAGTCGGGACTACCTGGTTTGTAACTGGTTTTAACCAAATGTATGGAAAGTATTCGAATCAGTAATACCAACCTTAAAACGCTGACATTTGGAGACGTCAGCAACAGTGCCAATATTAACACTAATAAGTACCAACCATTATTATTGATACCTATCATTATTTTATCAATAGAATGAAAAAAGTTAAAAAATTTTACATTTTTAGTGGGTTCAGCTGATTTGCTTGTTCACAGGATATAAATAAAAAAAAACCTGTCTACAATAAAAGATGAAAACAAGATCCCCTACATAATTATATAATTTCATGCAGTCGGAGGCATTAACGAATCTCGATAAACTTAGTAAAGTGCCTCCGACTGTATGAAATATGAATATAATTATGTAGTGGATCTTGTCTCATACCTCTTTGTGCAGGCGGGATTTTTTATTTTATACGTTTGTCTATTTTTTTTTCTTAATACATTTGAGTACTTGTAGGATGTAACCGATGTAAGAACTAACTTTTACCACAGTTATTGTCTTAAGTATCGAAAATTAAAAAAAAAATTAAATTGTACCTATTACAATGTTTATTATGATAAATAAAGAATTATAATTATAACATTTTGGAAATGCTTAACCTTTTATTTGATACCCATATGGCAGTATTCTAAGCATTTTTTTTCACAATTCTTTATTTTGACATCTCACAGTCGCCATGTTTGTTTTTTTCAAACGTCACCTATCTAAGAATACTTGGGCGATCAAGACAAATTTATGGACATCTTAATTGTATAAATTCATTCAGTGGTTTGTGAGATATGAGGTAATAAAGAATATACAAGATACGCGCGAAAAACATAACCCTTCCTTATAGTCGGGTAAACAACACGCTGGCCTTGTAATTGACACTTGATATATACATTTATTTAAAAGGGTCAAAGAACAATAACAATGCATTGTTTCAATAAGTGTACATAAATCTTTTCTGTAATAACATGGACTTCACGTTACGCTTAAAATCAGAAGTAGCCAAATGTTCTATTTGACGTAGTATGTAAGTCTATGTGTGTAAGTAGCATATTAAGTGACTGTTTAACATACTCGTACCACCATTATCCAACTAAACTTTAAGTAGTTATAAATAAAATCCTGTTCGGGGTCCTTATTCACTATCTTTTTTTCGTTTTCGCGTCAAGCCCGCGTTTCTAACTGTCAAAACCTTGTCATAATGTATACTAATATTATAAGGCTGAAGAGTTTGTTTGTTTGTTTGAACGCGGTACTCTCAGGAACTACTGGGTTATATAACATCACGCTACGACGAATAGGAACGGAGCAACAATGAGAAATGTTGCATAAACGGGGAAAAAGTTGCGCTGGACAGCTAGTGGTATATATATAGAGAGCTGTGCTTAGAAATTAATCGTGCATGCGCATGGAATATTTGAACGCACCGCGCATGTGCCAGATCGCGCGGGTTTATCGCGAAAACGAAAAAAAAAGGGTCTGGAAACAAGGAATGCTGATATTCTGGCAACTGGAAGCATTACTAATGACGAGTGCCAAAGTAACCGCGTACGTAGATAGTAGGTTGTTTTATGTGTTCTTTCATATTCAACTAGCCGTTTACGGTTCGAATAAACAAAAAAGAAACAATATTTATATAAAGCTGTAAAAACCGAAAGTTTTCAACCGAATTTACTAATCACTCACAGTATATGGTTCTACAATAACTACATATATGTTCTTTAGAATAATAAAATGCTCTTATGAGCTGCTGGTGCATAATCTGAAAATATAAAGTGAATATATTTTTATACTTGGACAAGCTGATCCAGTGAACTTTGTGCCACTTAAATTTGACGTAATAACAATTCAAATGAACCAATGAGGAATTTTTAATTTTCTCAGCGAGGTTATCTTTATTTATTATTAAACTATCTCAGTATTTAGAGCAAATTAAACAAAAAAGAAGTATTTAAATTGGTTTAGCCGTTTTGAGTTTTGGTAAATCAACGAATAATTCATTTTCATATTTGTATAGCTGTTTAAATAGATAAAAGGCAATATAATAAATTTTTACCCACTTTTATTATTATAGATTTCTGTCAAAACTGAAGAAAATCGTATTTTTATGTGTTTGTTTTAGTTTAAGTCAGTAAGAGAAAAGCCATGCTGCATTTTTAAAGTTGGTTTTACGCAAAATTAAACAATCACTCATCTTTAATCATTTTTTTCACACATTAAAAACTAAACTCTTCGGAACATATATTGTTCCGAAGAGTTTAGTTTTTCAATAGGGACATAAGCCTTATATATGAATAACCTGGACCATATATTATGATTGTTTGTTGTCACATGCTTCCTGAAGCGTGTAAACATTGTAGATGAAATAGGCATAACAGCTCATATTTTCCGATCGGCTAAGATGTATAATGTGACACTAGCAATTTATTTTTTATTAAAAAAGGGAGGTTCTGTTTTCGGCCTATATGTTTATATGCATGTTTGTTGGTCCACAATTTCATCGAAATATCTATGTTAATCTAAAACTCTAGGGAAAGTTAAGTAAAAAATTCAATTTAGATTGAAGTATTTTTACATTTTATTTATTACTTATCAAGTTATATGTTTATCTAAACTGTTATGACGTCAATTTTAATCTTCTGCATATTTAAACATATATGTTTTTTGAACGATTATTCGATAAATATATACGATAAGGTAATAGGTTATTTTTTAAAGACGGCTCTAGGATGCAAGCACTGTATCGCGGTACAAATACAAAGTAAATCCAGACATCCAAACTCAGAACAACAATTTGGGGATCACACAAAGTGATGTGGGAATAGCACCCACGACCACCGCGCCACAGAGGCAGTCAATTTTATTCCTTCATAAAGTTATGGTAGTACTGTACCATAACTTTATGAAGGAATAAAATTGACTTAAACTTTTGATAAAACACCTTATTTATTTACCTTATTTATTAATGATTACCTTTTCGTATCCGAAGGAAACTTAAGAAAACCAGAAATAATAGACTCATGCTATTTGGTCTTTGTTTGCGATGTTTGATTATTACGCACCCGGGTCCTTATTCACTATCTTTTTTTTCGTTTTCGCGTCAAGAGTAGGTATGTCCGTTTGGTTCCCATACGGAACCCAACTTTATGTGTTCCACAAATTGTTGTTTCGAGTCTGGGTGCACTTTATACCTGTGATTTACATGACCCTCGTAATGTATGACTGTTAACAAGTAAAAAGTTGTATTAAAAAAAAGAAAATATAATGTTTCTTGACTAATAAGCGCATTTCAGACTAGGCTATAATATAATAGCTTAAAGTATATAGTTAATAGCACTACAATATCGCTCATTAAACATTATTATGAACATGTTCACACTAAGGTATACTCCATATAATATAATAATATAATATAATATAATAATATATCTTGGAACAACTCACACAACGCCATCTGATTCCAAACTAAGCAGAGCTTGTACTATGGTAACCAGACAACTGATAAATATACTTATATATTTTTAAATACATGCATATTATAGATAAATAACACTCAGACACAGAATAAACCATCGTGCTCATCACACAAAGTTTTATCCTGGGTGGGGATCGAACCCACGACCTCTTGCGTAGCAGTCGGACACACTTCCACCGCGCCACAGGGGCAGTCTCCACAGCATTGTGGAGCATGTTTCCAATATGTTTTACACAGAAGTTAAATTGTAATATAAACTACCTTAATATAAACCCAACGTCCACGCGAACGAAGTCGCGGACACAGCAAGTAATATTATAAAGAGGAAAGATTTGATTGTTGTTTGTATTGAATAGGCTCATATATATTATTGGTTTGCTATACGTTATGAAATTGAGCGATACGTTGCGCTGTGCTATGCCTATAACCCATGCCTATAAGACATTGTCTATAAGCCATCAATCCGGCTTTCCCTGGATTTGTCCTTATGAAGGGCGTCGTTCAACGAGCGTCCGGGCTTCATTTGGGAAAATGTACCCAACTGGCAGGAGCTGGATGCGAGAAGCCGTAGATAGAACAAAGTGGCGTGTAATTGGAGAGGCCTATGTCCAGCAGTGGACTGCGGTGGGCTGATGATGACCCAACTGAATATCATACTTTCCATAAGTACCTTTCCATATATAGGTACCTACATACTGTTTTAAAATATAAACTATATAAGGAAATACTTTAAATATTTTTTATTTATTTCTTCCTTTCTATGCAGTTGTTACCTATTGTCCTTGTTAACATTTTCATCTTTGTATACATTTTCAAAAATAAAATATTCTAAACAATTACAAATGTACATAATTTTGAATCGATTTTTAGGAAAATTCGGTTTTTTTGGTTATTGAATGGTTTAGTCACATCCTTAGCAATTTTAATTTTTACTTGTAATCTTGCGATTAAATCGCGTAATGTGTAAGCAATGCTATATAGTATATCTTTAGGGCTGTCAATGCTGTGCTATATCTTATATATAAAATTCTCGTGTCACAATGTTACGAGTAATTACCATTCTCCTCCGAAACAGCTTGACCGATTTTTATGAAATTTTATATGCATATTCTGAGAATAAGCTACTATCTATTTTTCATATCCCTAACTGATAAGGGTTGTCCACCCCTAACATTTATAACTATACTATAATAATATAAAGCTGCAGAGTTTGTTTGTTTGAACGCAATAATCTCAGAAACCACGGGTCGGAATTAAAAAAAAATCTTTTTTCTGTTAACATTTATCGAGGAAGATTATAGGCTACATAACATCACGCTACGACTAATAGGAGCGGAGCTGCAAGGAAACATGTTACAAAAACGGAGAAAATTTATGCAGACAAAGTTGCGCGGTACAGCTAGTAGTAATATAATATTGCGTAGTCTGAAATGCGCTTTAAGATTAGATCCGCTATGGATCGTCCTTCCGTAATCTTCATGAAACCAAACATTAGTCTGAGACATTGTTTTATAGTTTACAAACGTATCTACTACTCCGTATTATTCTGATCAAAAGTTCCTCACACTATTGTTCCTTTAATGAATATCTTATCTGATTCTATTGACAACAAAGGTATCTACAAAAGTCATCCACCAAATTCACATACGTATTATGAAATTGCGCAGTGTAATGTATACAGATATGGAGGAAAATGGACTAAATATAGATTAAAATGGTCGTGTATTGCGCATTTGTAGTGGATGTAGGTACCTGTTAAAGGATGCGAGGGGTTGCTATGGTAAAAAAGGTTTGTCGTTTATGAAGAAAAGGCATACATTTTTGCGAATGAGCGAATTTGAATACAGTTGGTAGGATTAAAGATTCTTGTGTAGAGATATTCTAAAGTTTTGTAAATGACCGAAAAGAAAATACCAATTTTCCTTTTCGTGTCTATCTTTTTCTTTTCGGTTTTGAACATGATAAGGGTGAAGGAGGTACGTAGGTCCCTCGATGAGTTTTGAGGTGCTCGTAATTTAAAATGGAACGCATCTGGATTATACATGTATATATATTAAAAAAAAACTAATTTATTTAAATAAGGAACGCAACGAGTTGCTTGTTTTAATAAAAATGATCTTCCAGTTATTTTAGATCCCGCGTTTTTTTGCGATGATGGAAATCGATACGATGGAGCTTTGCGTGCTATGATATTTTATTATTTTTAATTTAGACGAAATATCCAAAATAAAAAAAAATCCCGACAACGCTTCGTCACATACGTATCTCAGAATAAAGGCGTTTCTAAAGGAATCCGATATTGAAACCTTGCCCTATTCACCGTACAGTCCTGATTCAGGTACCTGTGATTTCTTTTTGGTCCGGTTAATCAAGGAAAATTAAAAGGGTTTTTTTTTCATGTGCCGAAAAGGCCAGGCCCCCCCTACCAAGTCACAATTTTAGACCTATCAAATCAAGACTGGAAAAGTGTTTTAATAGTTGGTTTAGGCGCAGAATGAAGAAAAATATTTCGAAAAAATGAAAAAAAAAAATATTGTTTATATCTTGTATAGTTTTTTCTTGTCTCAGAACCTTTCGAGTTACCTACGTAGAACATTTAAAGTTGTAGGTGCACAGTGATAATGCCTTGTTCTTAGTTTTTATTGCCTTGTTGATGAATTCTTTATTCAAAGCAATAAGTAAGGCCGGAGCCTCCGGCTTAACTTATTTCATTGAATAAAGAATTTGAAATTAACAAGAACGCTTTCTGTGTATTTACGCTTTTCAAGTATTTCAAATATATATAGTAAATTGTAAGATTGTGACTGGCTGCTATCATTTTACTTTGTAACAAACTCGTCACCAATAATAATTGCGTGTTACACATAGCAATCGTAATTGTGCCAATAACAAACGTCGTCACGCGAATATTGCACTAACTCAACTCGAAGGCCGATCAGGGTTGGTAAATTAGGTAATTTCTCGTAAATCGGGGTAAAAATTAACTCACGGAGAAATGTAATTTGTGGAGAGGAGAGAGAATTTAGGTGGAGTTAAATAATGTTGTCATGGAGCATTTAAAAAAATTAAGCGCTATTTTTTTTTTAACAGACGACTCCCGCATCTAAGCCCTGTGTCGCGGGGGACTTTACAAACATACAAATCACGGACACAAAGTAACAAAGTACGCACGGAGTGTGCACGACCTCTTGCGTAGCAGTCGTACACACTCCCACCGCTCCACAGAGGCAGTCAATCAAAAGAAGCTATATCTTGTCGGTGGAAAAATCTCTTTTTCTCTCTATCATCTGCTTGTATAAAGCTAAAGCCTTCGGAAGAAAGTCTATAAATGATATTGAAAACCGTAATTTTTTTTGTATGAATTAGGCGCACAAACAGATTGGAAAGGTGAAATACTAATTTATAACAAATCTTAAACAACTTTCAATTGGTCTTTAAATAAAAACTTTAGAAGTAATTAAACCGGGTAAACTTTGTACAGTGCTCTGGTAACCCTGAGGCTAAGAGAATCAGTTTAAAGTTCATCGTTAACGCATTCTAGAATGTGGGTCTGTGTTGTTTCGTCCAATTTTCTCCACTATTGGACAAGCCTTGTTATCTGACATGTCAATTCCGCTTACTCGTTCTGAAATATGTCAATATTGATGGCAAAAAAATATTGTTAAGTCAGATGTAGTAATGTGAACGCATGAATAACTTGTCGCATTTACGAGTACTTTTTACCAGACTGTGCGACGCAGAGAAGGGTAATTTTTTTTTATTTGTTGTTGGAACAATTGGGTGGATAGCAATTAATTATTTTACACTAGACAGGGTAACACTAGCACGTCTTAAACTGCTCTGAACTTAATAAATTGGTAAACAATTCAATATTGACTGCCTCTGTGGCGCGGTGGAAGTGTGTCCGACTGCTATCAAGAGGTCGTGGGTTCGATTCCCATACAGGGGACACCACTTTGTGTGATCCATAAATTGTTGTTCCGAGTTTGCGTGTACTTTGTGTCCGTGACTTGTATGTTTGTGAAGTCCCCCGTACTGCGGGAGTCATCTTATTTAAATAAATATATATAAGTATCAAAACAAACACAGAAGTATTGTAAGGATTTTTACTTAAATGGTTTGACGACTAAACTAAAATTAATTTATTTTAGTTTTTTTTTTTTTTTTTTTTTTTTTTTTTTTTTTTTCTGGTAGTTGGCATTGCAAGTAGCACATTGTTTTGCTCCCAATTTAAAATTCAATTTAAATAGTTTTACAAGTACTTTTTAATGTATACATTGAAACTTAACTAATAGCAGTCCAGACCTACCAGATAGAGTGTTATTTCCTACAACTTATTACTTTAACAACAACACTTGACACAGTCATGGAAAGCATGCAGGAATCTTTTGCCAGCTTAAGGACAATGTTTCTTGAAGGAATCACAAACTTTGAGTCCAGATTGCAGAAGGCTACAAATGCATCAACTTTCACCGACGGAGACACCATAACACCAGACTTCAATACATTTAAGACATTCGCATTGGAATCCTTAAATTTACTTCAACGCCAGATGGAGAAGCTAGCACAACAGATTGATAGCATTGAGATGCGTGGTCGTCACAAAATACTCCTTCTTCACGGTGTACAAGAGCAGAAGACCGAGGACACGGCTATGGTTGTCTTCAATACTGTCAAGCAACGCCTTAATATTGATAGTTTCTCAGTCTCTGATATCAAACGATGTCACAGGATGGGGAGACCTTCAAGCACACACAAACCAAGGCCTATACTCATCAAGTTCCAAAATGTAACTTTGCGGGACAAGATTTGGTTCACAAAGACAAAGTTGAAGGGCTCAGGAGTGACTTTGTCTGAATTCCTGACTAAGCCCCGACATGAAGCATTTATGTCTGCGCGAGAAAAGTATGGAGTCAACAAGTGCTGGACGCGGGATGGTTTTGTCCATGTCATTGGTGCCAATGGGTCACGTCATCGTATAGCTTCTCTTCAGGAACTCAACAACATTCCGAACTTGGAGGCTGTGAAGCAGACAGAAGCGCCCAAAAACACCCAAAGGACTCGTCGAACTGCTGCCGCCAAAAAGTTATAAACTTGTTGTTTTTCGCATAAAGCGTATCACAATTACAGGATCCGGGTAATAGGTTTCAAATATATTACAATTCCACCTTCTTTCGAAGTATATCGTGATCTACCTCCACATTTGCTAACTAAATTAACACAATCCATTTTTAATAACTTTGCAAACTTAAACTTGTGTCACCATTTGAAATTAATTGTTCATAAATGTCAGTTTCATTTGACACATGAATGTGTGTTCAAGTTTTGGATACGAGTCTTTTTGACACAATTAATTAGTTTGAATTTTTATACCGGACCCTGCTGATTGGTTGATAAATTACTCTGAATCAACAACTGTTTACTTTTTTGTGTATAAAACTTTTCTCTTCATAACATTCAACTGGTGGGTGGATAGTACTGATTTTAGTTTTTCACGTTCATATTCGTATTTATAAACATTTATTTAGACATATTTATATATTATTATTATATTTTTTATTTTTTTATTTATTAATTTAATTTGTATTTTTAATCTTATTTATTTATTATGTTTGATAATGATATTGAAAGTGATAATGAGAGTTTTCACTCTGTCATCAGTAGCTCCAATGATAGTTTTGTCAGTATCCCATCTCTTGGTGAAACACTCCAATCCACGTTCTCTGATGTCCCTAGGAACTTCAATGTAGTCCATATTAACGCCCAGAGTATTCCCGCCCATTTCTCTGATATGCTGGCCAGTTTTGATTGCAACAATATCCATGGAATTCTTATATCTGAGTCATGGTTAAAACCATGTCTTCCGTCCAGCTCTTACTCTATACCCGGTTACCATTTAATTAGAAATGATCGCGCTGCCGGTGCTGGTGGTGGTGTAGCAATGTACTTGCGAACACATATTCCTTTCCGCATCGTAAACATATCAGCACAGCCACCTCCACAAAATGCAGGCGAGCATCTTTTTGTAGAAGTTGAACTTCATCATTACAAAGTTTTACTCGGAGTTTTTTACTGCCCTTCATTGCGTATCGACTTTTTCTCTTCTTTCGAACGCCTCTTAGAAAATCTATCTCCTTTTTACAGCCATATAGTCATTATGGGCGATTTCAACACGTGTCTTTTAAAAAACGACTCTCGTTCTTCCTCTCTTTACAATACTATACAATCCTGTAATCTTTCTATTCTCCCCTTGAATGCTACACATAATTTTCCCAATTCTACTCCTTCTCTTCTTGATCTCATCTTCGTTTCTTCACCTGATCTTTTCTCTAAGCACGGCCAATGCTCGGCTGATGCCTTCTCCTATCATGATTTAATTTTCCTTTCCTATAAACTTCGACCGCCTAAGGTCAAACCTAAAATTCTTAAACAGCGTAATTTTAGTGGTATGAATATCGATTTACTTCGAGAGGATGCCAGCAATATTGACTGGAATCCTTTGTACAGATCCGTATGTGTCAATGATAAAGTTGATATTTTTAATTCAAACTTGATTAAGTTGTATGACGTGCATGCTCCGATCCGCGAAATTAAAATTAAGCATTTACCGTCACCATGGCTTACTGATGAGATTAAAGTTATAATGAATAAGAAAATCGCAGCCAAATCTAAGTATAAGTGTAGACCTACTTCTACTAACCGAGAAAGATATGTGGCTATAAGAAATCACTGCAATAAGGTGTGTAGAAATGCACAACGCCAACATATCCACACCTCGGTTGAGAACGGAGAGCCCGCTAAAATTTGGAAATTTCTTAGAACGTTGGGTGTTGGAAAATCCAGACAAGACCCCATCCGTGAACCAATCGACTTAAACGCACTTAATATGCATTTCTGTTCTTCGTCCAATTTTGATGGGACCACTAAAGCTAATACATTGAATCATCTTTCATCACTTCCATCACCCAACTATCCTCCTTTTGTTCTGAATCAATTTACTGATTGTGATGTTAGAAAGAGCGTAGTGTCAATTACATCTAATGCAGTAGGTACTGACTGTATCAGCCGTAACATGATCTTGCCTATCCTTGACCAGCTTCTTCCTATCGTAACAAATATCTTGAACTTTTCCATTACCAGCGGTTTCTTTCCACGAATATTTATTTATTTATTTATTTATTTATTTAGATTCATTCACAATATTATAACAGGAAACATTCCTAAGGCAATATTGCGAGCTATTTTATTATTAATCTGTTTTTAACAAATATGTAATAGAAATATTTTCAAAATTAATCAATTTCAATAATAATTATATAAGTATCTGTCTTTAGAATTAATATGTAATAATTATAACAATAAAAAATGAATATGATAATTAATATAACAATAACATTTGATTAAATAAAATAGTAATTATATACAATCTGTAATAAACAATTTAAAAGTAATGAATATATATTAAATTTAATAAAAGCCCGAAATAATGGAACTTTGGGCTACTTCTGTGAATTTCGGCAGACTACAGTTATATATATCTATATGAGTAGCCGTTACGTTGATAATTCGTATGGCACGCGACAAGGGAGCAAATTTTGATAAATTGGTCCTCGCCACCGGCACTCTGAGTGTAGCAGGGCGGCGACGCGCACCTATGTACCCGGTGGGAGCACACAGCTCCAAACGGGCCAGCACGGCCGGGTGATGCAGCTGCCCGCGCAGCACGCGCCACACGTAGCACGCTAGCGTGACATCGCGCCGGACGCTCAGCCGCACGTATCCGACCATTCCGAGCACAAACAAGCTTGGGTATATCCGTGGGTACGATGGGTACACTCCATATTCTTTTAGATACATATATCGCGTGAATTTGTTTTGTATTTTTTCCACCATAAGGCTATACTTCGCTTCATGGGGATTCCAAATAATGGCCGTCGACTCTAGATGACTCCGAACCAGTGCGTTATATAATATTCTCACGACTATTGTATTGCTAAAATCTTTACTATTTCTAAGAATTAAACCTAAATTTCTAAATGCCTTGCCGCAGATGTCAACAATGTGCTTACGGAACGTCAGCTCAGGTACCATTTCAACACCTAAGTCACGGGTACCACTTAGACGCGGAATCATTGCATCATCCATTCTATACGTATAGTGCAGCGGAGTCCTCACACGTGTATAACTCATTACTCCGCACTTTGCTATGTTAAAGTAAAGTTTGTTAATATGGCTCCACTGCACTACACGATCTAGATCGCCTTGTAACCTCTCCGCGTCCGATGCGTCTGCTATCGACAGATACACCTTAAGGTCATCCGCAAACAGCAGACACTCGGCATGCTTGACTACTGCTGGCAGATCGTTAATCATTAAAATGAATGCCAATGGGCCCAAATTAGACCCTTGACTTATGCCCGAAAAAGTAAAGTACTGTTGAGATTTGTACCCTGCGTACTCCACATACTGTCTGCGGTCGCCAAGGTAGCTCGCGAAGAACTCCAGCAGCTGCGACGTGAAACCTAGCGCCGCCATTTTGGATAAGAGGACGTCATTATTGACGACATCAAAAGCCTTCCGGAAGTCGAAGTACGCGCAATCTACCTGTCCTCCCGCATCGATGACTGGTGTGAGGTATGTCGTAAACGTTAACAAGTTGCTCCCCGTACTTCGTCCCGGCCGGAAACCATGTTGTGCGTCAATATGGAAAGATGCCCAAATTATTCCTCTTCCTAAAAAATCAAATCCTTCATCATTCTCAGAATACCGACCAATATCTATACTACCGTTCCTTTCCAAAGTAATTGAACGACTCATCCATTCCCAACTTAGTGCATTCCTATCACGAAATTGTCTCCTCAATCCCTTTCAGTCCGGTTTCCGTTCTGCCCACAGCACTGTTACAGCTCTTGTTAGTGTTACGGATGATATTAGACAAGGCATGGAAGAAGGAAATCTAACAGTCCTTTCCTTACTTGATTTCAGTAATGCATTCAATTCTGTTGATTTCAATATTCTACTTGGTATACTACGCTCTATCAACATATCTCCAACGGTTATTGACTGGTTTCATAGTTATCTGTCTGGTCGCCGACAACGGGTACGCATTGAAGAGTCTTATTCTTCCTGGTGCGATGTAACGGTTGGTGTACCGCAGGGTGGCGTTCTTTCTCCTCTTCTCTTCGCAATTTTTATAAATGCTATTTCTAACCAATTAGTTTCATCCTACCACCTTTATGCAGATGATCTTCAAATCTACACACAAGCACCACTGCGACAGCTGCCACTAGCCTTTTCAATTATTAACACGGATTTGGAGCGTATATGTGAATGGAGCAACCACCATGGTCTGGAGGTTAATCCGTCGAAGACTCAGGTTATCGTAGTTGGTAGCCCAAGGATGATTTCGCGAATCGATTGGAACCAACTGCCACAAGTTACACTCAACGGTACCTCTATAACGATTAGCGACACTGTAAAGAACTTGGGCGTTCTCATTGACAAAACCTTATCTTGGGGTCCTCAACTGCAAGAGGTCAGCCGTAAGTTATTTGCATCTACAGGGTCTTTGCGAAGACTCCGCAACTTTCTCCCCACTACCACTAAAATTGCGCTGGCACAGTCTCTTCTTCTACCTATACTTGACTATGCCGATGCCAGCTATCTTGACCTCACCGAGGAGCAACTTGACAGACTTGAGCGTCTCCAAAATGTATGTATTAGATTTATATTTGGCTTGCGCAAATATGATCACGTTTCAGAATTCCGTAAAGAGCTCAAGTGGCTCCCAATTCGTCTTCGTCGGAATACTCACATTCTTTCATTGCTGTACAGTATACTTTTTAATCCTTTCACTCCATTGTACCTCAAAGAACGTTTCAAGTTCCTGAATGACACACATTCGAGGTCCCTGAGGTCATCGGAGGATTTGAGATTGGAAATTCCAGTGCATTCCACACGATTTTATGACAAATCATTTACGGTTGAGGCAGCAAGACTTTGGAATGCATTACCTCTGCCTATTAGACGTGCTCAGTCGTTGGTATCGTTTAAAAGGATGTTGAAAGCTCATTATCTGTCTTCTTAAAACTATAAATATCTATTAATTATTTTTGTTATTTATCTATTAATTTCTTCATAAGTTTAGATTATTATACTTATATATATATATATGTATATAGCTAAATGTAATAATATACTTATATTATTTATTCATGCTGTACACTACCGCTATTTATTTCTTGTAGATAATTTGTTTCTATCCATCCAAAGGTTGCCTGGAAGAGATCGCTATTAGCGATAAGGCCGCCCATTGTACCTACATGTAAGTTATACAATGTATACCACTTTGTTCTTTTAAATTTAGTGTACAATAAAGAGTATTATTATTATTATTATTATTATTTATTTTATACTAATCAGGTAAAAATAGATCTTAAAATGCTCTAAAAATAACTGTTCTTTTACATTTTAACATGTTTTTGAATTTAAAATCATAAAAATGAATACTAAAAGTAATAATTTGACGATAAGAACTTACGACGTCATAGGTCCCTATTATGGAATATATATACGATAAGCTCTATAGAAATGTGTATGGACACATTTCTATAGAGCTTATCGTTTTGACATTTCTTAAAAAGAGACTGATTTGACATGACAATCAACATAGTGTATTCCATTAAAATCTACTTGTAAGTATACTATTTATATAATTGTTATATTTTATAGCACATTTTTCATAGAAAGAAACTGCATATAACCGTACCAGGATATCTCTACATATTTCCTGGAATGATTTACAACCTATTCCTGCAAGATGGAAAAACAACCAGAAATATCGATGCAATGTAATTACTTTTGTCCTAAATACCGTCTTGGAACCAAAAACAAATTCCTCATTAGGGAAATTATTTCTTTTGAACCCTGTTATCGGGTTTCCTAATTCGAATTAATTTTTTACATCGACGAACATCGAGCGCTCTTTATCCCATTAAAATCGAACAAGCATTGTTCGTAAAATACCAAAATAGGCTCTTATATAATTATATTCTCGTTTAAATTTTCATTCAGAAAATTAAGTAATTATTTAAACTTGTTATTGATTGTATATTATATTATACTAGCGGCCCGCTCCGGCTTCGCATGGGTATAAAATATATGGATGTTATTATACATATAAGCCTTCCTCTTCAATCACTCTATTTATTAAAAAAACCACATCAAAATCCGTTGCGTAGTTTTAAAGATTTAAGCATACATAGGGATATAGGGACAGAGAAAGCGACTTTGTTTTAACTATGTAGTGATAGCGAAGAATAATAGTTTTGACATAACATTACTAGCTGAACCGCTACATATACTTCGAAATACTTATTAAAAAAAAATACTGCACCTAATTTGAAGAATTCCGACATAAAGTTACCAACTTTGAATTCGTACATTTTCAGTAGTTCTTTTGAGGATTTCCCTATTTTTTTAAACCATTTCCAATAGAGCGAACTAAACAAACCAAAAAACCGGGTAAGATCATGTCGGACCATGCTCAGTGTAGGGTTTCGCAGCTTTGAACAATTGCATCAGCAGAAGAGCGTATGTTCATGGCATTTCGCCCTTTTGTTGAGTTTTTTTTAGCAATAACTCTATAACGGTATGTCCGATCTTATCCGAAATAATTTTAGTTTAAAGTATTTATTAAGCGCTATCTTCGTGATTTTTCCATATTTTTAGTTACACGGTTCAAAAGTTAAGGGACACGATTTATGCAACTTTCGGAGCGATTATTTCCAAAAACATTCACTCATTAAAAAAAGTTTATTAAAAACCTCAAAATGTTTTTGAAAGACCTGTCGAATGATGTGCCACACGTTGATATTTGCTAAAAAAAAAAAATGTAGCTTCTGTTACATGTATCGAGTGCCCCCCCTAAAAACATTTATTATTATTATTTAGCTATCAAAGTAAGTAGCGGCTACTACGAGACACCTTTTCACCTAATTTCAACAAGATTCATTGAGTAGTCTTTTGACATGCGGACATGACGAAACTATAAGGGTTCCGTTTTTGCTATTTTGGCTACGGAACCCTAAAAATCGAATCAGTTAAGCCATCTCTGAGTTTCAGAAAGATTAACAAACCGTGACTAAAAAACGTATCTACCTACCGATTGTTGATATCCGGCACAAAGTACAGAACACGACTAATTGTTCTTCGTGTCTTATTTATGACTTTGATAATAATATCAACGTGATGCATTTATAATTGGAAAGTGGTAAACATGCCGTTATATTTACAAATGTTGTACATTAATTAGCTTAAGATAAACAGAGTCAGAGCGGGTCATGAATGCTGTTTAAACATGACTAATATTTTTGAAACGCGAGAGTAGAATAATATGAGATGCCATTTTGAAATAACGTGTAACGGAAGTGTTGTAAATTCAAGTCTTTATATACTCGTGATAAAGTAGAAATTCGCACTTAATTAATCAAAATCAAAGTTATTAATTTTACTAAAATGTAAAAAATAGAATATTATGTAATACTAATAGTAAGTTCCGTATGAGATGATCTTTAGTGATGTTAGTCAATAAAAAAAAAACATACTGTACTACTGAATGTTGTTTCACTGTGAGTTTTGTAAAATATCAAGTACTAGCTCAACTTCGTCTGCGTTATCGCTGCTCCGATCCTCTTGATCGTAGCGTAATGTTATATAGCTTATAGCCTTCCTCGATAAATGGGTTATCCAACAGTGAAAGAATTTTTCAATTCGGATCAGTACTTCCTGAGATTACCGCTTTCAAACAAACAAACTCTTCAGCTTTATAATATAAGTATAGATTGGCTGTTCATTTCGATTGAAGAAACACGCTACGCTCCATTTCTCCCAATATATATCCACTATTCTATGATATCGTTATAAAACGATAGCAAAATCGGGTAATCCTTTTAGTAGGCAATACGTCGTGAGTACTACGCCGAATATTACATATTAGCAAATAGAATCGAATTCTCTGAATATTTCTTGGCAACAGAAAGCGATACTTTATTGGAAATACCGCGGTGTTATACGATTTAAAACTTTATTGCGTTATAAATACGGTCGTCACTGTCAGCATATAAATGAGGTCGACAATTCAGTTGCGATAATGATATTAAAGATACGGTTCATTTGATCTTTTAGAAATTAATTTATGGATTCGATTTGCGCTAGTTCGGATATTTCTTAATCATGGATCTAATATGGACTCTATGCAGTTTACACAAAGTCGGTTTTAAGATGGTTATTATGAAGATTATTATTATAATCACAATTGGATACCAGATTCATTAGGATTTTGGAATTATCAGTATGCTTTATGGGTATTTTAGTGACCGCATTATAATATTACTTTTTAGTAAGATGAGTTATTCTAATTTACCTTTGTAAGGTATATTTTAATAATATCTTCTTCAGCTGTTGATTTTATTAGGCTCTCCCTGTAATTCGAGAAACTTATTTAATGTCTATTTTTGAAGAGCTAAGCAGGTACAGTCAGGGGTACTTTAATAAAGACAAATGTTACTCAATATTAAAAAAAACTGCATAAGGCAATAAGTTGGTTAATCATCAATAGACTGAATGGTTTTTCATTAAAACAACGATAAGAAAAAATCTTATATAATTCGGACATGCGTTTAAGCGCTAAAATGGCACATACATACACAGATACATAGATACACACATTAAACACCCCTCTTTAGGTCGGGGGTTAAAAATGGGCGATCCCATTTAAAAATAGGGAACCTAAAAAAAATGTACATCTCATTTTTTTTTCGTATAAAAATTGTACTATTGCTGAGTTCAGTTTTTATACAAAAAAAATGGGATATATTTTATCAAAGCATTTAATACAGAAACATCCAACAATCTCCACTAGACTAAGTAGTGGATTATGACATCAACCCTACCCATATCTAGCCTCAAAGAGAACGCTTACAATCGAAATGTCAGAAATCTTGTCATGTTGGAAAATATATAGCCAAACTAATATTATAATTGTGAAAGTAACTCTCTGTCTGTCTGTTACCTTTTGTTACCATTAAAACGTCAAATTATGTTATAATTTCCAGTAAAACCTCAGATTTACCAACGCAATAGTAAATGTCCGAAAATGATTATCATGAATTTATAACTTTTACAACCATTCCTCATGTTATCATGGGAAATGTTGAATAAAACATATCATAACGTGTACCATGCATCATCATCAAGTAGTCGTATATATGATTTTCGATTAGTAAAACTCAAATTAGCTGTTTCAGGCAAGATATCACAATTTAAATTTAACCTAACCTAATTGAATACGTCAGAATTATTTTACTTTTGTTGCACAACATATCAATCAGGTACCTGTTGTTTTCCCAAAATCAACTTATAACAAGCGTCACTAGTAAACTTTTGCATATACTAATAGTAATGGCAAAAGCCCGAAAAAAATACATTTACCAACGAATGTCGGTTTACCGGTAAAACTTACTATTAACCATTTAATAACAACGGTGCTCACCCTAAATCATCTTTGCGAATATATAAATGTGGCGCGGTGGGAGTGTGTCCGACTGCTACGCAAGAGGTCGTGGGTTCGATTCCCACACGGGACACCGCTTTGTACACAAAGCGGTGTCCCGTCCATCCACAAATTGTTGTTTCGAGTCTGGGTGTACTTTGTGTCCGTGAATTGAATGTTTGTAAAGGTCCCCCGCGACAAAGGGCCCGCGACCCTGATGGGGGAGTAATATTTAAAAAAAAAATCCATAAAAATATATATATATACAGAGTGTAACAGAAAGGTGTGGTCAAATTCCAGCAGCGGACAGGGTACTATCAGTATTGCAACAACCATGGTGCCGTAGCTGGTTGCATTATTATTACATAGTTATAGGGTATTCTTTTTGTCAAAATTCAGTTGTGAAAGGCGTATACCTCCCCTGGTGCAAAATTCGGTTGGATTATTATGGCATAGAACTTTTTAAGTCATACTTTTTGTATTTAAAAACTTTTTAATTCATAAATAAACGAATGAAAAAAATATAATTATTTTTTTAGGGTACTACAATTTTAATAAAATTAGGTATGTGCACTCAGTATCATGGGCACATAACAACCCTTGAATATGACCACACCTTTCTGTTACACCCTGTATATTATAAATGTGATAGTAACTCTGTAGCTCCTTCTGTCTATTACGCTTTCACGCTCAAACAGCTAAACCGATTTAGATGAAATTTGGTGTAAAGATAGTTTGAGTCCCAGGAAAGGACTCAGGATAGTTTTTATCGCGATAACCGACATCCACGCGGGTGGAGCCGCGGGCGAAAAATAGTACCTATATATAATACATAATTTATTTATGTGCCATCAAAATCAATATAGATTTTCCAGCGTTTTTTGGGTCACAATAATCATATTTTACATTTGATTGTCATCGAAAATCCTTATCCTTATATTTAAACCAAATTTACAGCCACAAGTATTTTTATACTTGCCGAGATAAATTAATGGAACATCACGTTCTGCCGAAGCTAAAATATATCTTAAAAAAATATGAGGAGTTTTTTAACATCGCTTACTTGTGGAAACCATTCTTTCATTTTTATTCTTCACGGAATCTTGAATGAAACAACATAATGTTTTGAAACGAATTTATTCTAAAATATGTTTAAAAATCTTGTATCACGGTGTCTGTAGTCGAATTCCTCCAAAACGGTTCTATCGATTTTAATGTTTTTTTTTTTTTTAATATTTTGTGTAGGTATGAGAATAGGTCGTAACGTATTTTTTTATTTTTGAAAGATTTCAAGTCCAGACCCAGGAATCGAACCTGAGACTTCCGTAGCCAAACCGGGCTGGAATCGAACTACCTATCTGGACTATGTTCCTAGACCTCAAATTTTTCTATCCTTTTTTATTGGCACCAGAACAATGATAAACTTAGGTACTTATACGACTTACACGACTGCCTCTGTGGCGCGGTGGGAGTGTATCCGACTGCTACGCAAGAGGTCGTGGGTTCGATCCCCACCCAGGATAAAACTTTGTGTGATGAGCACGATGGTTTATTCTGTGTCTGGGTGTTATTTATCTGTAATATGTATGTATTTAGAAATATATAAGTATGTTTATCAGTTGTCTGGTTTCCATAGTACAAGCTCTGCTTAGTTTGGGATCAGATAGCGTTGTGTGAGTTGTCCCGAGGTATTATTATTATTATTATTATTATTATACAAGGTGTCCCAAAATGAAGCCACACGAAGGTAAAGTACCTTAAATATTGTAGATAGAATATTTTCATGTAAGAAGACATTTTAATTTTAAAAATAAATCGAACTGCTTCCAAGTTTATTTACAGTACACCTAGTATATTTCTAAATGCATACATATTATAGAAAATTTACACTCAGACACAGAATAAACAATCGTACTCATCACACAAACATTTATCCACGATCTCTGGCTTAGCATTCAGGGTCACTAACCAGTAGCCCAGACTGGCCAGTCGTATAGACTGATCTATACGACTGGCCAGTCGACATTGTATTCAATGAAGTATTACATTGATTCGCAAACATTTTACCGCCAATAAATATGGAACTTGATAGTTGCGATGTTTTGCATTGACACTTAAGGTGCTATTCCATTAGGCAAGTTACTTGTATATAAGTTGCAAATTGCATACAAATTGTATACAACTTGTATACAAGTTACATCTTGTATGAGATATTTGAACCTGTACAAAAAAATTAAATCAATAGTGTTTTGTTGCTAATGGTATGAACATGTTTCCAATGCAAGCAACTTGTACGCACATGTGACGTCATACTTGTATGCAAGACATGCTTAATGAATAGCGCCTTTATTGACATGGTCGATGATAGGTGTCACAGATCTAAAGGTACATTAACTACTATAGTACAGGCTTCTTCTCCTGCGCTAAGGTGGGTCTACGCCAGAACTAATCAGGGCTACGACAAAGCTACGATTATTCTACGTCAGAGCTACGCAAGGCTACGTCTAAGTTACTTCAATAATTCATGGTAAACTTACTTATTCAATTACCAACCCATAAATAATAATCCCTTAATGTGAACATGATATAGGACATAATTTCGATTTTGGGCTGCAATATATTATCGTTTACAAACAAGAAACCACAAACTCTGTGGATAGAGCCATGAAATATTGTTACAGTCGCATTGTCACAATTCGATATTTATTATTTCCTTATATGTCCCATTAGGAAATAATGAAATAGTAAAGTGAAAACATTTGGGAAATAATATTAAATTTCCGTTGTTTGATCCATATCCAATTGATTGATTCAAAACAATAACATTTGCAGCAAACATTGCGAAGAAATAATTTTCTTCCTGTGTGTTTTGCGTGGGCGATGAACGCTACAAACGTGTGAATAAATGCTTAGCCTCGTAATGACTAGGATAGCACCGTCACAGGAAAAAAGGAACTGTGGGATCTACCCCGCTCCGGGTTCATACATACGTATCACTATGGGGACTATGCTCAAATTGTGTCGTGGACTTATTGACGCTGCGGACCCCACAGCGCGTTAATTCGGCTCTATACCCCTTACCAATTACCGCCGTAGCAGAAGTCATCGTCTTCTAGCTGTACTACTACTCACAGGAAAAAAGAAACTGTGGGATCTGCCCCGCTCCGGGTTCATACATACATACATACATACATATCACTATGGGCACTATGCTCAAAGTGTGTCGTGGACTTATTGACGCTGCGGATCTCCACAGCGCGTTAATTCGGCTCTATACCCCTTACCAATTACCGCCGTAGCAGAAGTCATCGTCTTCTAGCTGTACTACTACTCACAGGAAAAAAGAAACTGTGGGATCTGCCCCGCTCCGGGTTCATACATACATACATACATACATATCACTATGGGGACTATGCTCAAAGTGTGTCGTGGACTTATTGACGCTGCGGATCTCCACAGCGCTCGGCTCTATACCCCTAACAGTTACCCCCGTAGCAGAAGTCATCGTCTCCTAGCTGTACCACCATGTCGCACAGTTGCTCGTGTCTCGTCTCCAATCCCACAAGCACTAACAACCCTAAACAACCTCATGAAATCCAACCCAAATTGCGATCTGTTTGCAGACGAGTATCGCGTCATTTTGCTCTTATTGAACAATTTCTGTTAGTCTTGAATGTTTTTTTTTTTCCTCTTCCCTCCAATATTAATCGGTAGAGATTATGGCTCGCACATTATGTGCATACGCCAGTTTCCAGTATAATTTCTTTCTAGTTTTCTTCTCTCAATCACAAAGTCTCGTTCTTGTCCAGTTTTCACGTATTTCAAGTATATTTAACACTATTTTACACTTTAAACGCGGAGCTGTAAAAATAGCGACATGTCAATTTGCCGCCATTTTTACAACTCTTTTATTTTTTATTTTTTTTATTTTGTTATTATTTAAGTTAAGTACATGCTGATTACTGTAATTGGTTTTTCTTTCTGTAAACAGGTTTAATCAAATAAATAAATAAATCACCCATATGATGTCCCACTGCTGGGCACAGGTCTCCCCAGTAGAACCTACTTATTAAATCCAGGAGGCAATTGCCATAATCTCCACTCTTCTGCTGCTGTCCTCCGTTGTGAAATGCCTTAGTTAACGACACCCACGGGAAGAAATGGAGTGGCACTATTCTTAAGCTGGTACCACAGCCTCTCCGCATTTGAAATGCATGAATTTTTGAATTAGTTCTCAGCCGATTATTTATTTATATTTTATACTAGTTGAACCGCGCAACTTCATAAGCGTAAATTTTTCCCATTTTTACAACACTTTTGATTGCTGCTCCGCTCCTATTAGTCGTAGCGTGATGTTATATAGCCTATAGTCTTCCTCAATAAATGGGCTACCAAACAGAAAAATTATATTTGGTAGCCCATTCATTATATAAAATTATATTTTTTCAATTCGGACCAGTGGTTTCTGAGATTAATGCGTTCAAACAATCAAACAAATAAACTTTTCAGCTTATATAACATTAGTATAGATTACCTAGCTAAGGTGCACTGGATGGAGACTAAAAACTATATTACCCGATTGTAAGGAAGGGTTATGTTTTTCGCGCGTATCTTGTATGTATGTATGGTATGTAAAATTATTTATTACCTCATATCTCACAAACCACTAAATGGATTTATACAAGTAAATCTTGACCGCCCAAGTGTTCTTAGATAAGTTACGTTTGAAAAAAATAATATCATTTCATGCAGTCGGAGGCACTTTACTAAGTTCATCGAGATTAATGCCTCCGATTGCATAAAACTTTTTTGTGCAGGCTGGCATTTTTATTTTTTAACTTTATTTTTTATAACCCATTTTAACTATCAAGCGTTTTGTCATTGTTTTTCAAAGTAGATTGAAACAAGACAAAACGCTAGTAAATACAGTAATTAACGAATTATAAAAAGGGATAAAATGTGATCAATTTTCCAACTGCTAGTCAGACGCAAAGCTACTTTATATTAAATTGAAACTCAGAATTCTAAAGATTCAATTTTATTCTGAACAGTAAAAAGCATTGTCCTGAGGCGCTGAGTGTGACAAGGGTGACTCGTCCGATTATATAATAATAAAACGGATAGCACATAATATATTATATATATAACGGTATTGTTTGTCTGTCTCATAACGTCCCTTTCTGCGTTTAGAACTTGTGTTTGCTTGTTGATATATTCTATGTAGATATGTGTTCTGGCATGTTAATGACATAGATGAAGATTAAAGGCTTGCTAGGCCTTTGATGTGGTGGCAGAGGAGCCGACAACTAAGAATGTGAATCGTGATTTTTACCCAATTACGGTGAAGCAAAAGGTTTAATTTTATTCTTGTGTGTTTAATTACCCTAAAATTACTACAATGGTAACCCGTTTTTGTGTATGGCGACCGGGCCGGACTGACGCCGGAAAATATGACACCTACCGTACATCGCCTCTGCCACATTCGCGCCCCTGTAACTGGTTCATTCAGTAAAATTTATTTTTGTAAAGAAAAACTTGATGATTTTAAAAGAGTGGCACTTGAGTTTCTTGGCAGCTTCTTCTCATGTTTACACTTGGAACTGCCGCCTAACATCATTTTGTTTTTTTTTTCTAACAATCATAATTTTATATTTTTTTAGTATGTATTAATCTGACGTTTTCAAATAATCATTAACCTGATTTTCGAAGATTTTTGAGTTTGAGTTTGAGTACCCGGCGCCGGACCGGATAAAACGGGAACGTGTGAAAAGGGTGAAACTAAGTAGTAATTTTTTAATTTCTTTATTAATCAACTAGCTGACTCGCGCAATTTTATCTGTGAATATTTTTCCTGTTTTTGGAACATTTTTTTTTCATTGCTGCTTCCCTATAGCGTGATGACGTATATATATAACCTATAGTCTTCCTCGATTAATGGGCTATCCAACAGTAAAATATTTTTTCAATTCAAACTAGTACTTCCTGAGATTATCGCGTTCAAACAAACAAACTCTTCAGCATTATAATATTAGTATAGATTAAACAAATATGACTTAAAAAGTTCGATGCAAATCATCTACGATTTAATAAGTTATAAATAAGGCAAACGGCACTTGCTACAACTACTCGCGTGGTGTAATAAAGCCCTAGGATATGGTAGGTGGTGCAATACAACACTTTTCTGTTTCACATTGTAAAAGACCTGTATACTGAATTTACAAACAGTCAACCGGTAAACAAAATACTAGCGAAGCTCAAAAAAATCTATTTAGAATAAAATGTAAACAATAATGAAACGCACTAATATCTCTCATATCTCATAACAACCCATATGATGTACCACTGCTGAGCACGGTTGTCCCCCGTAGAACCTACTTAACGTTGACTGCTTCTGTGGCGCGGTGGCAGTGTATCTGACTGCTAGTGGACTGGTCGTGGGTTCGAACCCCACCCATGATAAAATTTTGTGTGATGAGCACGATGGTTTATTCTGTGTCTGGGTGTTATTTATCTATAATATGTATGTATTTAGAAATAAATAAGTATGTTTATCAGTTTTCTGGTTTTCATAGTACAAGCTCTGCTTAGTTTGGGATCAGATAGCGTTGTGTAAGTTTTCCCAAGATATTGTAGATCCTAGGGTATAATCGCCACGCTTGGCGAGCGGGTTGGCGATCGCAGTAAGGCTTTAAAGTACACAGAGGACGCTGCTGCTCGTCCTCCGATCTGACATCCCTTAGTCGCCTTGACGACATCCACAGGAAGAGAGGGGTTGGTACTATTCTTAAGTCGGTAAAACTAAAAGTGTTTAGTATCAAAGGGTTATATTAATATCTGTAAATACGTACATAGCAAGTTTAATACGAGAACCTTCAAAGCTTGAGTTCGCAGATTCTCTCCTATTTAATTAAGAACTATTATCAAAGGCTCCTTATTAATAGTACGATGTAATTAGGTAATAAGTATAATTATAGAGAATATTCTTGGAAGTTCCTAAGTATTTAAAGTGAAAATAAAGTCAAAATCGTTTTATTCTACTCGTATTCGTATTATTAGTTATTTGGGTCGCATAAATTAACCTTATGTTGTTTCTGCAGATAGAGAGAGGAGGCCTATTCCTCTTTGAGTTATTTCTCCGATGGGTCTTCTGCAAATTGGTAGATGTCATGTTTTCGAAAGTCTTAAGAGATTCTGGTTGCCTCACCATGTTTTCTTTCATCAATTTTGAGCAGTGACAATAATAATATCTTGTGACAACTCACACAACGCCATCTGATCCCAAACTAAGCAGAGCTTGTACATGGAAACCAGACAACTGATAAACATACTTATATATTTCTAAACACATACTTACATATTATAGATAAATAACACCCAGACACAGAATAAACCATCGTGCTCATCACACAAAGTTTTATCCTGGGTGGGGATCGAACCCACCTTTTGCATAGCTGTCGGATGCACTCCCACCGCACCACAGAGGCAGTCTGCCAAAGCAACTCTAAGCTAAAGGTTCATTTCCGAGCATCGCGGCCGATCGCGAGCCGCTCGCGGCTTACGACAAGCGGCTGACGCTCGCGGCCGATGCGACAATATTCACAGTGCGCGCGCAGGCCTACGACAGTCGTCGGCCGCGCGCGTCTGTCACTTACCTCAGCCGCTTGTCGTAAGCCGCGAGCGGCTCGCGATCGATCGCGATGCACGGAAATGAACCTTAATGCGGACAACTCTCGACACATGAGCGAGATGAAAGTTAATTATTATTAAAAGGGCTTATCATTATTTTAGTGAGCTACAATGGACACACAAATGTTTATTTGTGGGATGTTATATCTGTTTAGGTATAACATTCCTCTTTTGTCAGAGGTGAATGAAACAACGAAACAAATCAAACAAAGAATGTATGAGTATTTAAGTGAATTTTAGCTTTGATGTTTTCCCGACACAATTTATCACTTCATCGAGGCCACATAAGCTCATGAATGTTTTCAGGAGCTTATGTGGCCTCGATTAAGTGATAAATTATGTCTGGAAAATTTTAAAGCGAAAATTAAAATTCATCTTGCATAAAATATTGGTGGTAACCTCTCAGCATATTGAACACTTTTTGCCTTTAACCTTTTAACAAAAATCTTATAAAAAAGATAAGTAGAAGAAAGAGAGTCAGAGCCCCCACACAAGCACTGGTTCACACTTTCGGTGCGGTGCTAGAAAGGTTGTTCAGCCCCGTCGCGGCACTGCAGCGGACTCTGTCCACTCTACGTCCACAGTCTGTTAATAAAATGCGCCGTTTCTTCTACCGCGTAAACAACTGCGGTGCCGCACAGGCGTAGCTCCGGTCGTCTTGGTCCGGCGTGCTCCGTGTGGTATACCATAGATTTAGATATCAGGACACCGCGGTGCCACCGCTCAGGCGTCGTACCTCACCATGCGGTTCGGCTCTTAAGGTATTTTTATTAGAATGGCTCAATCGCTCAATCCATAATCCATACTAATATTATAAATGTGAAAGTAACTCTGTCTGTCTGTCTGTCTGTCTGTTACGCTTTCACGCTCAAACAGCTGAACCGATTTAGATGAAATTTGGTATGGAGATAGTTTAAGTCCTGGGGAAGGACATTGGATAATTTTTATCGCGATAACCGACATCCACGCGGGCGGAGCCGCGGGCGAAAGCTAATAAAATATAAGTCACAAAAATATACTCGTAAGTGGTCTCGAACTCTCGATTCGTCACAATAAAGAGTGAGAGGGCTCCAAATTGCGTATGCCCCTTTATTCTGTCGCAGACAGAAGTCACGTGTAGAATGATAACGTGTGACTTATGAGTCGGTTGCAGACTGGGAGCTATGCTAAGATAGCAAAGCTTAAATAGTTTACATACTTGTACGCCTGTATGCATACCTCAAACAAGTTTGAAATATCACCTACTTTTATTTATTTATTTATTTATTGACTTTATGCACAAAAATATCGTACAAAGGCGGACTTAATGCTAAAAGCATTCTCTACCAGCCAACCTTTGGGTGATGTGACATAAAATTATATAGGTGCAGATTGTTGACAGCCAATGCTAGATAAATAAGATAATTACAATCGATTATAAAATATATATATACACATACGTATACTTAAAAACATAACATACATACAAATATACATAACTAAACTCAAATACATTACATACAACAAATACACAAATAAACATATACATAAATACATAACATACAGACATACGTTACAATAATTTATGTGGCTAACGTTGAGATTCAGCTAATCCATCGAGTAACAGTGTACGAACTCTTAGCTTGAAATTGAAGCGATTAGAAGCCATTCTAATTTCGTGGGGCAATGCATTCCAGAGTAAAACAGACTGTACAAGGAAGGAGGATCCGACGAATCCAGAAGAATGAGCAGGACATAAAAGAAGTATATTGTTGGAAGAACGGAGGTCTCTACCATGGCTGGAGCACAAGTATTGAAAATTAGAAGATAAGTAAGAGGGGCTAGTAGGAGAATTAAGAATAGAATACAGAGTAGTGAGAACGCGCAAACTACGGCGCTGACGAATAGGAAGCCATTTCAGTTCAGAACGATAAGAAGACACATGGTCAAACTTACGGAGATTGAAAATAAATCGAATGCAATTATTTAGAAGTCGATCGTATTTATTGAGGAGGTCTGCATTCAGGTCAATATAGCATACATCACCATAATCAATCAGTGGAAATATCAACGTCTGGATGAGCATTAATTTGGTTTTGAAAGGTAGAAAGTTCTTCAGGCGGTATAGACTCCGCAGGGTACCAACCACCCTTTGACTCACGCTAGTAACCTGAGCTTGCCAGTTGAAATTAGAGTCAATTAAAATACCGAGGTCCCTGACCGAAGAATTAAAAGGAATAGTAGACCCGTTAAAAATAATTGGTGGCAATGTGTCGAGGTTAAATCGGCTTAATATCCGTTGACTCCCTACCACAATAGCCTGACACATAAATGGGTTTACTGTCAAGCCAAATCTGTCAGACCAGGTCTTGATAGCATCAAGATCAGCATTTATCTTAGTGATGGCCTCAGATAAATTATTCACACTGGCTTGGGCATACAACTGCAAGTCATCGGCGTAAAGATGGAACGCGCACTGAAGAATCTTAGTGATAAGATCAATAAAAATAGAAAATAGTAATGGAGAATTTTTTTTTTATACTACGACAATGGCAAACAGTTACATGGCCCATTTGGCGTTAAGCGGTTACCATAGCCGCCGCACGTCGGCAGCCGCGCGGCGGTGCACGTAAATGAACCTTAAGGCACCTGTCCCACCAACGGCGGGAAAGCGAGTAGCGATGTTATCGTTCAAGAAACTTATGTAAATCCCATCTAAACAAAAGAGATATAGAGCGAGTACTCGCTCTATACTGCATCTCTTTTGTTTACACGGACGAGATCTACAAAATACATCTGTTGCACGTTTCTTGAGCGATAATCGCTCATCGTTGTTGGTGTGACAGGTGCCTTAGGGGTGTCACGGGCGCGTTGATATAATCTGAGCTATACAAGTTAACCTAATCGAAATTATTTCAATTAGATATCTATCTTGGCTTAGCTTTAGCTTTGAGCTTAACTCGAGCTCGCTAAACTGTCTGCGTTCACATATAAAAAAAACATTGTTCGAGATAATTACGTGTTTGTGATTCTTTTTATCACCGAAAAAAGAGATAGTTAGCTTAGCTGGCAGAATCAGCACACTTCGTTTAGCTTAATATGTGTGACCAATACCTTACGTTCTCGAAGTTAAAAAGTTGAAGAGATTATTTTAGGCAGTTTATTTTGTCCTTTACACGCCAGATTCAGACAGATAGGCTTATATTGTCCTCATCCTAGTCGGTTCCTAAAAAAGAACCAAATGAATAGGGCTCAATCGTGTCGCCGGGAGCCCTAAAAGAGGCTTTATTAAATGAACTAACCAAAATTTCACCAATATTTTGGTAAGAACCTATGTAAATAGAAAATATTTTATTAGGTACTTATCTAGAGAATGCTTCCTATCAGCTTATGTAAATTTGATTTTGATAAAGTTATGGGTTTAACCTCCGACGTAAAAGAAAGGGTACTACAACTACCTATACAGTAGTATAATGTAGTAAAAACACAATTATTGTGTTCTGTTTGTGGCATCGTAATGCTTAAACGGATTTCGATGCGGTTTCCCCGCAGTAGGGTACAAGCCCTGTGTAACGGGGGACTTTACAAACATACAAGTCACGGACACAAATTACACCCAGACCCGGAACAACAATTTGTGGATCACACAAAGTGGTGTCCCGTGTGGGGATCGAACCCACGACCTCTTGCGTAGCAGTCGGACACACTCCCACCGCGCCACAGAGGCAGTCAGGCATATTAAATATTATATAAATTTATAATAATAGTGGTTTATGCAGAAGTGCTATAAGTTCGTAAGCTATTGATATATTTAGTTTACATTAAAACAAAGTCAAACGCAAACGCAAACATCTATATTTCTTAAACCAAATTAACGATTTATTGAAAACGTCAAATTAATACAAACTACAATACTACAAAAGAATAATAAAATTCTGATAAAGAGTAAAGTAAAATGGACACAAAATTGACCACACTCTAGAAAGAGATAACGCTACTTTGTGGACAAAATATCTGTCAAAGAGACAGGGCCGCGAGTTTTTTCTCTTTTTCACGCTTTACAATATTTACTTTTTATTGAAATCGGTCCAGATCTAGACCTCAATGGAAAAAACAACCATACCACAGGTATGGTTGTTTTTTCCTTTTACACCTTTTATTTAAATATTTTTTTAAATTTTAAATTTCAAAACATTGTGTTCTGTAACAGTGAACACTTCAACCTATCAGCAGGCGGAACGTGAGCGGTGACGTCACACTTTTTGACGTCACCGGAACGGGAGCGGGACGTCACAGTTTTTGACGTCACCGGAACGGGAGCGGGACGTCACAGTTTTTGACGTCACCGGAACGGGAGCGGGACGTCACAGTTTTTCTTGAGTTCAGCCGGTCATCGATTTATACGATGTTATCACTTAAAAAACAATATGTAGTTAGAAGGCAGTTCCAAGTGTAAAGCTCATGAGAAGAAGCTGCCAAGAAACTCATGGGCCACTCTTATAAAATCATTAGGCTAGCTTTATAGAAATAATTTTATTGTTTTTGGTGAATGTAAACGTTTATAAATTAAGGTTAACTAAATAACTAAGTCGGGGTAGTAACTCAAAGGGTAGACCGATTTTCATGATCTTTGATTTGTTGTTTGTTTGTCTCTGTCCCGAATAGCAGAATAACTATTACAACATCGGAAATAACACGAAAACCGAAAATATGAGATGGTACGAAGTTCTGGTTCCGGGACATGATAATGATTAAGATGATATATTCAGTGAAAGACACAATTAGTTCAAAATACACTGACGAGCAAAAGTTCTGGGTCACTTAGAAAACTTCGATTCCTCCTAAAATGTGCAAGGTATAGATTTGAAATAAACAGTATGGTGTAAGGATTTTTATCACGCATAAAAAAAATATAAATGTAATATAAAATCCAATTATATATTAAAAAAAACAAAACTTTATACAATAAAAAAAATAACCAAAAAATAACCATTCAATAAATACAATTTATAAGCAAATAATTAAATTAAACAGTTCTAGTAATCATTTTAATAATACTTTGTACTTTTTTTACATTTTTCAATCTTTACGCTTTAAGCTAGTGGATTTTTAAAAATAGTAACAAAGACCCTGAAATTTTGGTCGTCAGTTTATTTAAGCACTAGTGGACGCCTCGTGGTTTCACTCGCGTAGTTCCCGTTCCCGTGGGGAATACAGGGATAAAAAATAGCCTATGTCACCCAGGGTTAGTGTAGCTTCGCAACGATGAAAGAATTTTTAAATCCATCCAGTAGTTTCGGAACAAATCTTTCCTCTTTGAAATATTAGTATAGAAGTATAGATAATTATAAAAAAAAGTTACAACGACATTTTTTATTCAAAACATAAGCTGCTTTAATATTTTTATGTTTTACTTAACGACAGAGAAACAGCATTATTTCAAATAGAACCGAATAAGATGTCATCCCTTGTGATTATATTAAAAAAGAAAAGGCAAAAGGAAAAGATTAACAATACTTCCGTAGTAGGTAGCTAAATTTATTTTAATTCTGTAGAGAAAATAAGAATTACTTTACTGCGTCATAGGTCAAAATGGATTACCGGAGACGAATTGGGCGTCTTTTGAATTTACCGATCACATACACATTCGTTTGATAAGTTATTCATCAAAGATATAGGTACCTATATATTCTATAGGGGGAATTAGCAATGGTAAGTAGGTCAAATTAGTTATTATATAAAACTATGTTATATACTGCCTCTGTGGCGCGGTGGGAGTGCATCCGACTGCTACGTAAGAGGTGGTAATGAAAAACAACAACAATATCATTAGAATACGAAGGAAAATTTCGCCACCATCTATCATCATTAACTATACCTACCTATATATTTGACTGCCTCTGTGGCGCGGTGGAAGTGTGTCCAACTGCTATCAAGAGGTCGTAGGTTCGATTCCCACACGGGACACCACTTTGTGTCATCCACAAATTGTTGTTCCAAGTCTAGGTGTAATATGTGTCCGTGACTTGTACGTTTGTAAAGTCCTCCGCGACACAGGGCTTGTACGCTACTGCGGGAGTCGTCTTTTATAAATAGAAATAAAAATAAATTTTATGAAAATCTTCGGATCGTTTCTGAGGTGCAGATTATATGTCTGTATACAAGAATTGCTCGTTTAAAGGTATTTTATATATATAGATAGAAAGGTGTAATTTATTGTAGCAACTTTACATTTTACGTGGTGGAATAGTCGGTTTGTGTCAACAAATAAATACAGTGAAGCTCATAACATTTCTGGTCACGTTTTTCATGTAAACACGCCTGTGGTGTCGATACATTGATTTTCCAGGTATTCGTGAAAAGTTATTGAATATTTTATATAACTTGTTTCTAAGACGTGATAAAATAATATGTAAGGTGATGACTACAAGACAATTTTTATTATTTTGTCCATTGACATTGTACGAACTTGACATCGAAATTACATGAGATTAATGAAAATGATTTTTTTTTTGGGACAATACACAACGCTATCTGAACCCAAACTAAGCAGAGCTTGTCCTATGGAAACCAGACAACTGATAAACATACATTTGGGGGGGGTCACATGTTCCTCCCTAACAGTAAACAAAGTTTTTGATTAGCGCCTGCACTTAATTATATTTACTAATCAGGCAATAGTATAATTTCTTAAAGTGATTTGAATGAACTTTAAAGAACTATCATCCACAATTTAAGAATTTATAAAAATTTGTTTAAGAATTTTTAATCATCAAATAAACGCTAAAAGTATAGAATTTGCCGACCTTCAGTTAAGAGTTCATAACTCTGTGTGTACAGTATGGAGAGTGTTGTTAAAACGTTTATTTAAGGGAGACAGCTCCACGGGCGAGAGAATCGCAGCGATTCCGCTCTCCTATCGTCGGGTAGTCTTCACGAACGATTATTCTGCCAGCGTATCGTCGTCACTCATAACGATATCGCCGCGCGGACACGACGATGATCGTCACTTTTTCGAGGCGCGACGCCTTCTTTTGACAACGTGCTCGCAGCGAGCATATGCCATTTCTCTCGCACTTAAGGATGCCGATGACCATGAAACCACACTTATGTACCTCCAAGGGTGAACTCAGACCCTTTTTAGGCGGAAAATAAACGGAGTGGAGATTTTATGCAATCCTATTGGTTAATATTTAGTTTCCCCGCAACAGGCAGCCTTAACCTTATCCTTTTTTTATGAAACATGAAACATTCCCTTGAAAATAAATGAAACCTATTATCAGGTTGTTCACCACACATCCTTTTACAGGCTACGTGCCTCCAGGTAGTACCGACAGCACGTGTCAATCTGAAAACACTCACGTCGCGTGACAACGTAATGAGAGAGTTGTGCGTGATTTTTATTCTCCTGGTGCTTTCCTTACGTAATTTGTTTTTGCACAATAATAACCTGTAATAGTTCCTACAATAGTCATCTTTATTGTCTCCTGGAATATGTAAACAAGCGGCGGTAGCTTAATGGCTAAGGCATCGGTATCGCAATCGTGAGGTCGCGGGTTCGAATCCTACTCGTTAAACTACCGACGTGAACCCACTCCTAACACAAGCCATTGAGCTTAGCTGGAGGGGTTAACAGGATTGCTAGTAATGTGGGAATTTCTTTTTTTTATAGAAGTTATCTATAAAAAAAAGAAAAAACAAAACAGGCCGAAGATCAAATAACGAGTCGATAGTTTAACGCCTTTTATGTAGTTGCCACGATTTTTGGACCACAGACTTCCTTAATTGACCAAATGGATAAAACGCATAGGTGTATGTTTTTATGAAAGGTTGCATTAAAACGCAGCGCTTAGTTATGATACGCACGTATACATCAAAATGTTAAAAAAATTAAATTGCGATACAATAATTAGATTAAAGTTCAATGTCAAAACCTATACATCCGTGAGGAGTTGCACTCCATCATCAGATCAGCTCTGTTACCAAGTTATTGTATTGTCATCCGAACTATATTTACATGCAAAATTTCATTGCGATACGATAATTAGCGGAGGTTAAAATTTACTTCCAAGATTCCACCATATTGTTAGTTAGTTAGTTACAAGTGAAGCTAGCTAAGAGCATTAAAAACGCCAGGCGTATAAGTCGAATGAGTAACCACTCTGAATAATTGTACTCACATCGTTCTAAAGTGGTTTAACGGAGGTTCGTTCGAGAAATGAGACATAATTTAACTGCAGCGTACTTCCTTATCGTGTTCTTACTTCGCGAGTTCTTCGAAATAGTGATTTATTTTGCGTTTTGCTTTAAATAAACACGATGTGGGTTTTCTTAACAACACGATTTCCTTATACTAAAACTTTATAAACTTATCGAAGCAAACTTACACATTACAGTTTCCTACTTTGATTTATAAAATCGATAAAATGCAGTGCTCTATTTCCGAGCTGAAATAGCTGCTCGAGAATCGTGCGCTATTAAACTTTTAAGGGTGAAAATAATGTTTTTTTTATCAACTCTGTAAATGGGTTAACATCATTAATAGCTAGTAATAGGCACTTCTTTAACACTACCAGATTTGACATTCTTATGAATCATAACATGTCTCAAAATGTGACAGCTAAACAAGCTAAATATGTGTCAATTGGTACCACTTGGTACCGTTTCGATTGAAGCCCAGATGACGGGGAGACGACGCCCACAATACGCGTCACCAAGTCTGACGCAACTACTTCTATGACCAATTAAAATTGATTGTAGTCTATCCACTGCTAACAGCTTTCTGGCTGCGTTAATCGGAGTAGGTTCCTACCTTCTTTTATTAGGTTACCTAGTTTAAAGTCGAATTACGTTTTTTTCATTAATAGGGTATTTGACTGAAGTCAAATCAACCTCTTTTTAAGAAACGTCAAAATGACCCGTTCCGTACAAATCTGTATGGAATGCTAGCATATGACGTCACGTTTTCTATAGTCAAATTATTTGCTTTTAGTGTTTTTCTTTATGATTTATAATTAATAAACACGTTAAATTAATAGAGGAATATATTTTTTCAGAATACTTTATGACATATTTTTACATGGTTATTAAAAAATATTTTATTTTGATAGTAGTCAAATACCCAATTATGTAATGATTTTCTTGATTGATAGCAATAAACAGGACTGTTATATAGTATACTTAAACATGGACGCTAATGCTTATGGCTTATGCATGTTAATGATATTTTGTTATTACTTCATAAATTTCTGTTGACAGGCTTATTAGCCGTTTTGTAAGATACAAATACAAATACAAAATACAAAAATGTTTATTTCATTACCAAAAATATAAATAACAATGTTTGTGATTGGAGCTTCCTTTTAAGCAGCTATTGCCTGTGTTAGGAAACTCCGCTCTTCCATAGCACATTTCGTTTACATAGTTGGTACACATTTGTGTTAAATTTACTAGATATTAAAATAATTACAATTTTAACAGTTATGAGCTTAAAAATAGGTATATAATAAAATAAGGTGTAGACTGTACTTAGAGATGGGTGGTTGAATGTGTGTTTTGTGGGTGTGGCTGTGTGATTCTATGGGTGAGTGAAAGTGTATGTGAGTGTAGGTGTGTAGGTGTATGCATGTGGGAGTGTATCCGGGTTGTAAGTTAGTTAGTTATACCTTAAATTGCAAGAGTGCTTCAGTTTCTATGTATGAAAGAGATTTCAACCAGCTTTCCAAATCTTTTTTACATTCGTGTAATGGTTTTGAATGTATATATATCTCTTTATTTATTTTGTTATATAGTTGAGCAGAGCGCTTACTACCTATATATTGTCGAGTGGCAAGTTCGGTTTTGGTTCGAGGAATTAGTTTAATTTTATCTTTCCGTCTCTTTGATAAAATGTTTGCATCAAAGGGAATTGTTTTGTATGTCCTAAGAACTACACTAGTTATATAAAGCTTTCTAACGGAAAGAAGGTCACTCATTTTATAGAGACTTTCAGTGGGATATGTAGTCTTTTTAAAATACATAATTTTTATAAGGTTCCTCTGTCCTCGTTCCACTTCATTGAACTTAGATTTTACCGCACCACCCCATATGGCAATACAGTATACTAGCACTGATTGGGCAAGGGCTATGTAAATTTCATTTAATATATTTCTGCTGTGACCCAATTCGTTAACTGCTGCTTTTGGGGCAACGTGTCTAAGGGTTTTAAAAATCCATCCTAATTTCCTCATTCTTCCAGTGACATGTTCTAGATGCGGATACCAGGTTAAATTTTGGTCAATAATGACACCTAGATATTTTGTCTGCGAGACTTTAGCAATGGCAGGACATATGCAGCTATTATTTGCAGCATTGCCACATGTATGTATTTTTACATTAAAAGCATTATTTGGCTGTGAGCGATTAGAAACACTAAAGCAAATAAAGTTAGTTTTTGCTGTGTTTAAGCTAAGGAGATTGTCTATAAGCCAATTAGCTATTTGGGACAAGCCTTGTTCAGCACTAACTATAACATCAGGCCAGGTTTTTCCGTGAAAAACAACAGCAGTATCATCGGCGTAAGAAATTATTTTTGCATTAGTAACTTTGAGATTACACAGGTCATTGATGTATACCAAAAACAAAGTTGGGCCTAACACGCTTCCCTGTGGTACACCAAATGTTACCTCTGCGTCACCACTAGTGTACGCTGATATCTTAACTCTCTGCTTTCTGTTAGATAGGTAATCTTTAAATAAATTGAGAGGGGTTCCTCGAATACCAATTTTTTCTAACTTGTCCACAAGTCTTGGAACAGAGACGGTGTCAAAAGCTTTTTTTAAATCTATAAATACACCTAGACAGTTGTTGCCTTTGTCAAGATGTTCAGTTATTAGTGAAGTAAGGGACATAACTGCGTCCTCGGTGGATACTCCTTGCCTAAAGCCAAATTGTGTATTGGATAGAATGTTAAATTTATTGAGGTAATTTGTAAGTCGTTTATTAAGTAGCTTTTCTAAAATTTTGGATACAGCTGGTAGCACCGAAATAGGTCTATAATTATCGACATCGTCTCTGCTCCCACCCTTGTGTACTGGAGTGACGATGGACTGTTTCAATGAGGTTGGAAAAATCCCACACTTGAAACACAGGTTAGCCAGGTGACTAATGATAGGAACAACTACGCTACCAGCATACTTTAAAAATGTAGTTGTGATATTGTCCCATCCTGGTGCACTATTCGATTTCAAGCTGTTTAAAATTATATCCACTTCTTTTGAGTCAGTATCTAGTAAAACGAATGAGTTTATTTGTGGAGAGGTATTTGTGTGTTCGGTAGACACATTATTTGGGAATGGTTGAATTTTTTGAGCTAAGTCTTTTCCGATGTTCACAAAGTACTGATTTACAAAGTTTATTGATTCTTGTGCAGATGTCTTAGCGCTTAATAATTCTGTACTTTGATTTCTTTGTTTGTTTGTGTAAGTTATTGATTTAACATTTTTCCAGAGCAGTTTTGTGTTTGCTAATGACTTAGTGAGTAACTCTCTTTCGTATGTTCTTTTTACTTTTTTAATTAGATTATTGCAATAATTTCTATAACGACAATATGTAATTTTTAAAATTGTATTATATGGGTCACGCCTACAGCTTTTTTGTAGTTTATTTCGGTTTTTAATACATCTAAGTATACCCGGGGTAATCCATGGCTTGATTATGCGTTTGCTGTTTGGAATTTTTGTAGTTGTAGAGTTTGTGTTGATGGCGTCAGTTAGTTTCTGAATGAGAAGGTCAGTAAGTAAATTGGGATCGTCACAAAAAAGTAAATCTGAGATATTTTTTTCTTTTAGGTATATCAAAGCTCGCTCGTAGTGTATAGTAGTGGCGTTTTTAGTTACAAATTCTATATTTTTTATTTTGGACAGTGATAAGAATATGGTATAGTGATCTGTAATTGTGGTTTGTAGGATAGCAATAGATGCAGACGTCTTCTTTTTATTAATTCTCAGCATGAAGTGATCCAAGCAGTTCTGTTCTCTAGTCGCTAGTATATGACCAGGTAATATTCCATAATTCGACATCATGTTGAGATAGTGTGAGCGATTCTTTTTTTCATGGGACGGTAGATTTTCTCCGGGTCTAATATTAATGTTAATATCTCCCGCTATAGTTAGATTTTTTTGTGAGGCTATTGTATCTAAGTGTGCACTGAGTGAGTCAATAAAGTTATCGATGTTTGTATTAGAGGGTGAGCGGTATATACCTAGGATAACATTATTTAGGATATCAATCTGAAGACACGATGCCTGCGAGAGTTGTATTTCCAGAATTTTTGGTTTTAGAGTGTTTTTTACATATACTGCAACCCCATCGTTTTGGTTCAATTGCCTTGTCGTTGCATAGGAGTTGTAGCTATTTAGTTGCGGTATAGGCTTGTTAGTGCAAAATCTACACTCGGTCAAGATTAACACATCGGGTTCTACTTTAAGAGTAGATAACATTACAGCAAAATCGTCGAAATTACAGTATATGCTCCTGATGTTCTGTGAGAGTATGGTTAAATCATTTTTCTTTAAAGCAATGTGTCCCGCAAGATTCGAGCAATCACATTCAACTGAGCTAGATATTTCAATGTTGTCTATTTCTTTCGCTGTTTGTAGAGTATCACTCATTAAGGTGTTTTGGAGATAGAATAGTAGTCGTTTTGTGGTTTTTATATTGATGATTTATAAATATATGATTACTAACATGTATATAAAAACAGGAGATTGGTTTTATATGTGAGAATATTTTGAGTGACTTTTTTTCATTGTACGTTATTGTATTAATAGTTAACGCCACATAGATGTTTGATGTATGTATTTTGTAATTGTTTATGTTATTAGAGGTCACGAAAGTATTACATTTGAAGATGAATGTTAGTGTAAATAATGTGTAAGTGATAGATTCCTGCAATTTGAATATAGCGTATATATGTAAAATGGGGGTTATTTGTTCGTTGAATGATATGTATGTGTAAGTGTCTATAAGGATATTTGAATTTAAATGTACAGAATAATAAATAGCTGATTGTATTGATATGACAAGAATGAAAAATGTTAGCAAAGTGCAACAATAAATGATAAGTGGTAGGTAATAAACTAGTAACAACATAGATTCATTGCGTGTACATGTTGATTCTAGGCAGAAATTGAGAATTTTATATACTAGTCATGCTTTAGTCATAAGTTGATGAATTTGTTCTTCACTTTTTAGAGTTATAATTGGGGCGTGGTCATCCTTCCTGATATAAACTTTGCCATAAGCGGTCCAGCAATATTTATATGATCCGGATTTTGCTAGATCTCGAGCAAGGAAATATAGTCGAGATCCCTTATTAGTCAAGTGTTCCGATAGGTAAATAGGTGTATCTGCTTGTGTCTTGAGGCCAAGGTGCTTACAGCAAAGCTTGGATTTGTGTTTAATGTTAAAAGTCTTGCCAGATCTCAGTATTTCGTTTTTTAAAATAGTGGAGCCAGTTTCTATAATGATTGGTGTACTCGTGTTGTCGTTACTTTTTCCACGCACTCTATAAATATCTTTAATATCGTCTTTGGTAATGGGGCAGTCTATGTTCTGGGAAAGGCACAGGACCATCCCTATTAAGTCTTGCTTAGACTCACCAGAAGCTTTCGGAACATTTTTTATAACAAAATTGGTTTCCATGTCCTCTAATTTGTTCTCTAACAACGCGATATATTTCTTATCTTCTTTCCCCTGTATTTCTAACTGAGATATTTTATTTTCTAGATCTTGGTTCTGAGACATAAGGAAGGTAACTGAGCTTTCAATATTAAAATTCGTTTGTTGGATTTCCTTTAGTGTTTCAGCAACTTGGTGGGATTCGCGGATTTGTTTTGTTAGAAAAGTCGACATCATTTCTTTCATCTCTTTCTTAAAGTCGTCTAGCTGCTCCGCAATGTCAATGTCCTCACGACGCCTTTTATTTCTTTGGAACACGTAATTATCAGTTGGTGTGGTTTCACCATCTTTCCCCGCGAAATTAATCGCAGATTCGGAGGTAGATTTATTTATCGGTGAGGTCATAATACCAGTTCGCAAAAATACAATAAAAGTTGGTATAAATACAAGGAAATAATAAAAATAATAATATTTATATTATTTATTAAGATCTTATTGATAAGGTAGCAGTAAAAGATATGATCCACAAAAAGTAATGATCGCTCAGCAGGCTCGAACTCGAGGCGTTTGTAGTGCAGTGTAGCAGTCTTAACCTTTGAACCACGCAGACATATAAGATAATTTCTGGCACTGTCAATTATTGTTAACAAAGATTCGGTCGTATCAGTTTATGGGTGATTTTCAAATTTGGGGCCAAAAACATGTCTCTTGACTTTGCTGTTTTAGAGTACATGCTGACATAATTTACATTATTCTAAATGATTAATATCTATGTAATGCATATGTTCTTTTACATCCATTCAAATAGCGCTGTTAATTAAGTAGATATGCCGTTAAAACTAACCCATATCTCATTAATGTTACCTGTCTCGATTTTACATTTTTACTTATTTGATTGATAAAACAAAAATTAGCCCAGGAAAACGGATTTTTATTTTTAGTGTGTAAGCTATCGTTATTTAATAATCAGAATTAATCATCGCGACAGGCTAAACTATAAGAAAAAAAAAAATTCTTGGCGTTTGAACCAAGTTACTTTTTGAAAAACTCATTCATGTTACCGTCGGCACCCGTTAGCAAAACATGTCCTAACACGTATAAACTTCGCTAACCAACGCTTTGTGCCGGCGTACCCCTCCCCCTGCTCATTCGTCCCCGAACCGTCGTGGTGTGAGGTTGTATCCGTCGATATTTTATTGTAAAATCAAGATTTCAGGTAAGACTTTGAAATTTATATCAAAATTGTTATCATCAGTGTTTTGCAGACAAATAGTGCTAATTTTGTACAGTAGAATACTTATCTTTACTTTAAAGATTAAAGATTTTGAGCATATTGTTTGTATATTAAAAAGTCATATTCTAGAATGTTCCGTTTGGACAGGAAATTTTAAAAACTGCCAAAAATCTCATTCATGTTACTCTCATTCGTATAGGTTCACTGACTACACTAATGATACGTTTTGGCCTACAAATGATAACGTCATATTGGGTATGTAATTAAACTGGTGGATTGATGTTGCCCTTTTGATGACGTATTCCTGTGACATTGTGTTATATATCTTTAGCCCTTATTTTTTGTTGTAATTTGGTTTATTTGCTAGTAATATTGTTGTTGTCAAATATTAGTAAAATTATAACGAACATATTATAAGAAAAAAATAATATTCATCTTCAAACGTTTTTAATAAAAATAATTATTAGATTAAGTTTAGTCCCGATTGACGTCACTACATATTACTACTACGTTTAATACCTTTCTTACTTTTTAGAAAATTGACAATGGCTAAAACTAAGAAAATGAGCGAGGAAGAGTTGGAAAGGCGACGAATAGCAAGAAAGGAAAAATATAAAAATATAAAAAATAATCCCCAACTTTATGCTATAGAACAAGAGAAAAAAAGAAAATATTATCTAAAAAGAAAAGAAACTGGAAAAATTAAAAATATTACTGAAATGAGTCCACGAGAACAGAGAGTCCGAAGACGAAAGTGGAAGGTGAGTGCTAAAAAGTATTACGATAAAAAAAAGAAAGAAAAAGACATAGAAATGGCAAAAGTTAATAGTGATAATAATAATCCAGATATTGTTGAAGATCTAAGAGATAATGATAACCAAAATATAAAACCGATGGCAGATCCATTGGACGTTGATGATGAGAAACCAATAAGAACAAAACTGGAATTAAAGTTAATAAACAAAATTAAAACATTAAAATTACAGCATCTAAAAGAGAAACGAAATTTAATGTTATTGTTAAAGAAATGCAAGAGCAGAATTAAATATTTACAAAGACATATTTTTACATTAAGTAACAAAACGAGTAATAATTTGGAAAACATAGACAAAAAACCTTTATTTGATAAACTTTTAAGTGACACTCTAGTAGAAAAATTTGCAACAACAAAAAGTAGAAAGGAGAAAAGAATAATTACAAATCTTATTAATAAAAACAAATTCAAAGAATTAAAAGTTGCCACCAATCTTCGTAGTGTGTGCCTTCGAAAAAGATTTAAGAAAACACTGGGAAACTTTAATATGCAAAAAATGGTTGAATTATTTTATGAAGACGACATAAATAGTCGCATTACTCCCGGTAAGAAACAATATAAGAAGAAGTCTGGAATTGTTAAACAAATTAGATATCTTTTAGATTCAATGAAAAACTTACACAAGAAATTTTTAGATGAAAATCCTAATATTAAAATAAGTTATACAACTTTTACTAGATTAAGGCCATTTTGGGTATTACTTCCAGTAGACGATCGTGACACGTGTGCATGTACATTACATACAAATTTGAATTTGTTGGTAGCAGCTCTTAATAAACATAATATACTAAATATAAAGGATGGCCAAGACTTGATTAACGCCATATGTTGTGATAAATATAATGCCGATTGCCTTAGTCGCAAGTGTTCCGTTTGTAAAGACAAGACTGTAACATACGAAGAATTCCATAACGATAAACAAATACAGTACATGGAATGGGAAAAAGATATTAAAACAATTGAAAATAAGAAAATCAAAATAATAAAGAAGAAAACTAAAAAATCTGATCCATATGGTTTGATATTAAAACTAGAGAATGTAATACCAAAATTTGTATCGCACGTAAGTAACATAGTTAACCAGTATAACGCTATTAAATCTTTAAAGGAGTCACTGAACAACAATGAAGCGTTAATTCACATGGACTTTTCCGAAAATTATGCTTTCAAGTATGGAGAAGAGGTACAGAGTATGCACTTCGGTGGTAGTCGTGGACAAGTATGTCTGCATACAGCAGTTATTTATTTAAGAAATGAGTTAAGTGCCGTCGTAAGTCATTCACTTTGTACAGTAAGTGAGTGCCTTCACCATGATGCGCCAGCTGTGTGGGCTCATTTAAATTATTTGATAAATTTTGTTTACGTCAAGTCCCCACAGATTAATCGTATCCACATTCTGACAGATAGTCCTACCAGTCAATATCGAAATAAATACATTTTCTATATTATAACACAACTAAAGACCGATTTTCCAAAATTGAATGTTATCACATGGAACTATCAAGAAGCTGGGCACGGTAAAGGTGCCCCTGATGGGATCGGAGCTGTTGTTAAAAGGACTGCCGATTACCAGGTCAAATGTCATCAAGATGTTGGGAACTTTGACGTATTTATAGAGGTTATAAAAAATATAAAAAACGTCGCAGTCGGCGTTATACAGGAGCAAGATATTAAAATTAAAGACATACTTTTACCCAAAAACATCAAGACATTCAAGGGCACCATGGACGTTCATCAGGTAAATACTGGTACAATATCTTTGGAATTATATAGTCTTACATTGGCTAAACATAAAACACTTTATTTTTTTTAGGTCGTATGGGCAGAAAATTCTTCGTATTTAGAATTTAGAAGACAGAGTTGTTTCGAATGCATAAATATGGGTTGCACGCATAGCAAACATATAAGACATTTTAAAATTTACGATTCTCCAACATCAGTTGCAATAGAAAATGTTAACATCATACCGGAAAACAAAAGGATTCGAATACTTAACGACATTACAATTAGCTACACCAATAATATAAATCCAACGTCGCATATTTCACAAGCAATCACGAGTCTTCGCAGCGTAAGACGCTCCTGGCAAAACCAAACTTTTACAGGAAACTTCACTAAAGCGTCGGGTCATGAACAAGAATTTCAAAAATTTATTGAAAAGTCTAAAGATTATGATGATTCGTCTAATTAGTGGCTTTACTTAATTTGATTAATAGCACGAATACGAATCGCTTATTATGATAAGAAAAAAGAAAGTGTTTTGTTATTTTAATATTAACTTTAAAAGCTTTAACTTATGTATGATCAAGACTGAATTAGAAATGTGTAACCAATGAGTAATTTGTGATAATTGTTTATAAATATCTATAGTTTTAAATGAATGTTTGACAATTGATTAATAAGACAATTTTTTGAATTTATTGAGAAGTCTAAAAGCAATTATTAGTATCTATAATTATTTTGATTATTCATAATTAGAATATATTACTGAAACGATAAAAATTATGATCAGATTTATTATGTTTATATAATGTTGCTTATTTTGTTATTTGATTTAAATTTTAATTGCTTTTGTTTATGTGCTACAACAAAAGCTTAAGTTTCATGTAGACATATATATGAACGAGCAATGTAAACCAATGATTAATTATTACTTTTATATAGGTATATCTGTGTTTCGAGATGCAGGACCGAGGTGCGACATCACATCACCTTCCTCGGTCTGGAATTTTTCTTTTATACATTAATATAGTTATATTGTTGATTGATAATTGCGAGTCAATATAATTTTAGATAAGAATTATTCATATTTGCTTTTGTGCTGTTTCGATTTTTTTTTTATTGCGTTATGCTATAACAAAAGCGTAAGCTTAATGTATGATTGATTAAGGCTGAATTAGCAATGTGTACCATTGATTTAATTGTAATAATTAGTTTTATGCATCTAGATGATGTAAATTGTGGTATTATTATATAGTCTTCATTATTTTATTTTATTGTTAATGTTTTGTTACAGTCTATTACTATTAAACTAAAATAAGCATGTAAAACAATGTCATAATCATGTCATCATTAGTGTAACTACAGTTCTCAGTCAGATTTAACGTAAAATCATTAGTGCAACTTTCATTCTCATTCGTGTCACCCAAAAGTTGATTATCTTGTGATTTATTGTAATAAAAAGGTGATCTCTGAAAGTACCATATAGTTTTTCATTAAATAAACCCAACTAAATATAAAAAAACGCAAATATTAAGACAAACCGAAAAACATGAAATCGCTACATTTTTGGCCCGAAATTTGAAAACGACCCTTATTACTTATTTCACGTATTTTTACACGGCTGGGACTGCCGCCAATTTTGACAACTACAGAGAATGTTTTCTACAGTTTTTCCTGATTGTCAGATAAGATTACGTAACTACACTATAATATTATAAAGGCGAAAGTTTGTGAGTATGTGAGCGTGTATGTTTGTTACTTCTTCACGTCTAAACGGCTGGAGCGATTTTAATAAAATTTGGTATGAAGTTAGCTGGATTAACACATAGGCTAATAAACCGCGGGTAACACTGCGGGGCACAGCAAGTAAGTCATATTTCTATAAAGATAGCATATACGTCGTGGTGTCCTCGTTATGAATATCTGCGTGAAGACAAAATAATTGACTTTGATTGGTGTTATAGGCCCGTCTATCTCTTTCTACATCGTAGAGAGACAGATGGATAGTAATTGAAGTAATTTTTGTAGGCATTTCTTGCCAATTCGTTACAAATACAATAATTGCATTTTTGAAAGATAGAAAAATTTAAAGTCCAGACCCAACAGCCCAACTCGCGAACATCAAAGGATAGAAAAATTTGAGGTGTTGTAACATAGTCCAGATAGGTGGTTCGATTCCGGCCCCGGTTTGGCTACGGAAGTCTCGGGTTAAATTCCTGGTTCTGAACTTCAAACATTTCTATCTTTCAAAAATGCAATTATTGTACCTATTTGTAAAGATGTATATAAGTAATATTTTGACTTTTAGTAGGAATTCATAGTGTTGACTATATTCAGATCTACGATGGCTATTAGAACTTGACCATAGTTATCGTATCATGTCTACTTCATAATATATTAATTTCAGTGATACACCTGTGCACAAAGACTCGATCTTATCAACCTTCATATACGTTGTATTAGGTAAACAGAAACCTTATAAGTTCTTTATGGTATAGATTATGAAGAAAATATTACCCACAGCTTTCCACGAAATCAAATGACAAACAAATGACACATCAATGACGTCATGGCCTCATTGATGTGACATTATTTTTATATGATACGCATATGATCTAAAGGGTAACAATGCCGCAAAAATAATAGAAACTCGATCTTTTTTTATAAGATGAGGTGACGAAGAAGGGTTACTATGACAGATTTTTGGCCGTATGTGCTTGTTTTCTATATTTACCCGACTGCGGTGGAGGGTTATGTGTTTGACGTGTATGTATGTATGTTCCTTTGTGGCACTATATGGACCAAACGCGTATTAATCTTGCGAGTGTCACTAAAGACATGATAGCAATCAAAATTCAAAATGGCGACAGCCAGACGGCATATTGTGATAGAGAAAAAAAATAAAGTCAACAAACTATGTCATGTGGGGTATGATCGTGTAGGTATTTTAAAATCATGATGAGGTTCCTTAATTTTTTTTTCACTTAAAATAACCGTTTAGGATTTAAAGCGATTTTAAGTTTAATTTTTAATTACCAACTATTTTCACTTAAATTTTCTATAGTCACAGTTATTACGTTAGGTACTTTGCGTCTTACAACTAAGCAATAAATAGTTTTAAATAAAAAAATAGATTTTAAAAATGAAAAAAAACCCGCCTGCTTATTTTTTATCATTATTTTTTTAAGCATGCGGGATTTTGATTTATTTTTTCAACGATATAATTCTTTCTCACTTCTATTATAAACAGAATTACTAGACAGGGCTGTCGGTAGGACATTAAGCTTAGTAATAGCAATATACACTTAAAGATTAAATGAATACCGATCTTATTGATTCAGTTGTAGCCAGTAGCGTCCATTAGTTTCATGTGGCGATTATTATACGTGATAATTCTATAGAAGTATGTAGTTATCTATACTAATATTATAAAGCTGAAGAGTTTGTTTGTTTGAACGTGGTTATCTCAGGAACTACGGGTCCGAATTAAAAAAAATCTTTTACTGTTGGAGGAAGGCTATAAGCTATATAACATCACGCTACGATCACTATGAGTGGAATAGCAATGAAAAATGTTGGAAAAACGGGGAAAACTTACGCAGACGAAGTTACGGGACGAAGCTAGCAGAATCGGGTGGCTAAATTTTTCCTGAGGTAACCCGATACAAAAATATATCTTGCGGACATGATTCTTTGTACCTATATTACTAAGTAACTACAATCCAAAGGGAAACCGAAAGTAATGGTGTTCTAAGTGCCCTCGGCCACTGTCAGCTAGTATAGGTACATATAAACCTTTGTTTTTAAATTCGCGATATTTAAACATATTAGAATATTGCCGGGACTTAATCGCGTGAAATATTTAGAGGTACGAACTTAATGTAAGTACCTACTTATCACTGTAACGCTCATGGAAAACCACAACATTGTAAACCTCAACTAGTTCCCACGATACAGGCTAGACTAGTGTGAGAACTATCAGAAATTTCTTTAGTCCTAATAAGTAAGACTTAAATTATAATATTAAGTCTAATTGATTGTAATTGTTTTCTTATTTTAAAGTACTTTCTCTGTAATGTAAAGCACCTTTGTAACTTTTGAATTTAAATAAACTTATTATTATTTATTTACCTGACGTTTCGATCGATCTAGTGACACAAAATGTAGTTACCTATCTATAAGTTGTAAGTGAGAAAAGTAACTATTTAAAACGAATTAACCTACCAACTCTCTGTCTCTCTGTGGGAGTGTGTGCGATTGCTACGCAAGAAGTCGTGGATTCGATCCCCACCCAGGATAAAACTTTGAGTGATGAGCACGATGGTCTTTTATGTGTCTGGGTGTTATTTATCTATAATATTTAGAAATATATAAGTATGTTTTTCAGTTGTCTGGTTTCCATAGTAGCTAAGTAAGCTCTGCTTAGTTTGGGATCAGGTAGCGTTGTGTGAGTTGTCTCAAGATACCTACATAAAAAAAAAAAAACTTTTATCCAAGTGGCGCGGCGTTTTACTGTCTCTATACATTATTGCACTTGTTAAAAGCTTCTTTAGTTGCTTTGAAATAAGTTTGTATTAAATATATTCAGGACCGCTCGTGGCGATCCTTGGGGTGGCCTATGTTTAGCAGTGAATGTCTTTCGGCTCAAACGACAGCGATGACAATGAAATATATTACAGAACAATACCATCTTCCTAGAACATGGTGCTTTCATATAATCATTCATAACAACCCATATGATGTCCCACTGCTGGGCACGGTTCTTTCTAGTATAACCTACTTATTGTAGATCCTGGGGCATAATCGCGAGGCTTGACGGCGGATTGGTGATCGCAGTAAGGCTTTAAAGTACACAGAGGACGCTGCTGCCCGTCCCCCACCCACAGGAAGAGATGGGGTATAACGAAATTTAAACATTTTTATTGTTTTTTTTTTAAATCACTGCACTTACAAATTTGTGGCAACTAATAAATAAAAAACCTGAAAGTTTGCGAGGCTATATAGTTTTTAGGTTTCACGGTGCACATCATTCGACAGGTCTTTCAAAAAACATTTTGAGGTTTCCAATAAACTTTTTTGATTGAGTGAATATTTTTGGAAATAATCGCTTCGAAAGTTGCATAAATCGTGTGTCCCAACTTTTGAACCGTGTGACCAAAAAATATAGAAAAAATTACAAAGATAGCGCTTAATAAATACTTTAAACTAACATTACTTTGAATAAGATCGGATATACCGTCATTGAGTTATTGGCAAAAAACAGTGTTTCTCAACAAAAGGGCGTAATGCCATAAACATACGCCCTTCTGCATGGTCCGACATGCTCTTGCCCGGTCTTTTTACTTAGTACAGATGTGGATGTCGAGTGATCGAACATCACACATGAAACCTTAATGAAAATCTACTATGCCTATACCAGCGTTACTGCACCTAGACATATAGGTATGTTTCCTTTGGTATAGGAGCATAGTGTTAGTTGTTGCCTATAACCTTGTAACCAACACTAGACTACATTTTAAAATTATGTATTTGACAGTCATACGGATGGAGCAAAATCAAGTTTAGCATAAACTTCGTGAATCGAAATGAAATTTTAGAATATTGAAACTCAGTCAATTTCAAAAGTTCAATTTGATATTACTTACTTAAAGAATCTGAATAATCTATTTTTACCCGATATGAATTCGTTGGCGTATATATTATATTACAAAGAATTTGTCAATCAAACCGTTGTAAAGTTATTTCTTCAAGGTTTTCCAACATCAGCTGTAAGCTTTAAATACATTTTTTTATTATTATTATGAGTTATGTTCAGTATCCTTGACTGTCCATTTGTCAATTACATAAATAGGGGATAGAAAAACATGTAATACAGGCTGCGTTATTAGTACATTTTTTTCTATTGTTTATCGTACATGAAAGTGCGATTTAGGTGTAACTTCGTTACGCGCTAATAATGCTTTTATCATAGTTATGATTAGAAGAATACTTTGTCTAGATAATGAGACTTACCTAATTTGTTTGACCTTTTCCTTACGTGTCTGAATCGTAGATAATAAATAGTTAATTAGTATTTTATTTGAGCTAAAATGTTCCAATTGATGTCACGCTCGTTTGACTTTCCCTCTAGAATACCTGGAATAATATCTTCTATTCGAGTTTAAGGAAAGTATCCGTAGATATATGTTGCCTTTTTACCGCGGTTACATTCCATTTTACACGTTCCGGTTGCAGGGTAGCCGGTGCCGGGTAATCTTCCATATCCGTTAGCTTTCACACGAACCGGCTATACAATTCGACACCGTAATAGGACAGGAATCTGATACAATCGCTGAGAGATTATTCGCCGGCCCGAGCAGCCGAACAGCTCACTCTTCAAGGCATAGAGCAAAGCCGAAATAAGGTTCTAATGTATGCTCTACTACTATAAACTGGCTATGACTTCGCCAAAACATGGTCTCGGTCATCTATGTATAAAACTGACTGTGGTAACATTTCTGGTTTTACCTCTCTGACATGTCAATCACCACTGAGTCACCACTGAGTCACAGGCTTAACATTCAAAATATCATTAAAAAGTTTATAAAAGCACATTATAAAATCATATATTTCCATAAAACATTATAAAATAAATGTACACGGTGGCCCCACACTAGGCAAGCCTGTCCTGTTTTACAATGTTTGCTTGAACGGCATAGAACAGAGTAATTTTGATTTAGGTATAAAAATAAAATAAAAATAAGGGGCGTTAAGTAATATTAATCATTAGGTTAAGAGCGAAGTTATACTGGCATGTTTATAAACTTTTTTAATATTGTGTGAACTCTGTATAGATTTTCAAAGAACAATATTTTAATAGGTTATCGAAACTTTCTCTGAAAATCAAATTCATGGATGAAATAACAATGTTTTCTCAATTTAATCTGATTTACGTGCAGTCGAAATTGGTGCTAAATATTTTTAATGATGTAAATGTACCATAGAAAATAACAATAAATCTACTATTTCAAATTTTAAGTAGCTGTGCCAGTACACAGAACATATAAAAATAACTTAATATTAGATAGTATTATAATATCTGTGTTATTAGTAAAAGGTTTCTTAATTCGAAACTCTGCATTGCTTTTTTTCATTCCTGCTTTTTGGTTCGGAGTTAAAACAAAACTCGGTGAATAGTTTTCGATTAATTTATTGCAGTTTTAAAGCTACTTCCAAACTCAAAAACAAGTTTAGAAATTAACTAGCGGACGCCTCGCGGTTTCACCCGCGTAGTTCCCGTTCCCGTGGGAATATAGGGATAAAAAATAGCCTATGTCACCCGCGGTTAGTGTAGCTTCATAACGATGAAAAAATGTTTTCAAATCCGTCAATTAGTTTCGGAGCCTATTCAATACAAACAAACAATCAAATCTTTCCTCTTTATAATATTAGTATAGATAACGACAGATACCGCTTGATCTCTTGTTATAATTTATGTGGCCTAATTGACGTAAGTAGATACTATTTTGACGGTGACTTATACCTGAACAAAAAAATCCCTTAACAACAAGCGACTACTTAGTAACACGTAAACTAATGGTTCGAAAGAATTAACTTGAGGAAGTATTATTACTGGGAACTGTTTACGTATCACGGAATCTCTCAATCCACTGCCTATATAAATACAGTTGAAGAGAGATAAGTCGCAATAAATCGTTCCTTCACCTCCCCGTCATTATTTTACATTCTATCTATATAGTTATATCTATTTTGTAACCTCCTGTCTGTCAGTTGTTTATGTTCACGAAAATCACTTAGGAAGGTATTCGATTTAGATATTTTTACCCGACTGTAAGGAAGGGTTATGTTTTTATTCGCGCGTATCTTGTATGTATGTATGTATTTTTGTATTATTCTTTATTACCTCATATCTCACAAAACACTGAACGGATTTATACAATTAAGACGTCGTTAGATTCGTCTTGATCGCCCAAGTATTCTTAGGTAGGTAACAATTGAAAAAAACAAACATGGCTGCAGTGAGATGTCAAATAAAGAGGTTTGAAAAAAAAACTCGGTCCTTATTCACGTTCTTTTTTTTTCATTTTCGCGGCAAGCCTATGTGTAAATATAATTTAACACGGGAATAAACGTGTTTAATCTAGGTAAATTGTATTGTATTTAAAACGTTTTTTACAAAAAAATATCACCGACTTCTAAAATAAATACAAGGCAACTAAAAAGCAATAAATAATGTACCTAGAATAACAAAAACAAATTAAACATTTTGAAGTTGGTGCCAGGAAATAGTAGTCTTTATGTTTTATTCGGCACCAACTTCAAAATGTTTAATTTGTTTTTGTTATTCTAGGTACATTATTTATTGCTTTTTAGTTGCCTTGTATTTATTTTAGAAGTCGGTGATATTTTTTTGTAAAAAACGTTTTTATTTCTCACTTTTTAGTGGGTTGGTTTGTAATTCACTTAAGTTACAATAGGCTTATGTCAACTGCTGAAATCCTTTTACAAAATATTGCTTACCCCGATGCAGGGCTGTTAATTGTTGAGGAGTTTACTATCAGCTCTATTACATTGTGGAATAGTAGTATAACGAGAATAAAGTGCTACTGAATACCATATTAAAGTAACTGAATCGCAAACTGTGAAATATTGAATAGGTCTGCTCGTCATTTGTGGTCACCAATTGGTGAAGTGGAACTGATGATGAAAGTTCCACTTCACCAATTGGTATTTTTTAAGAGTAAATGCACGAATCACTATGAAATATACCTAAATCACTGTAGGTGTGCCTTTAATATTTTAAGAGTTCCCTCGATTTCTCCAAGATCCCATCATCAGATCGTGATCTGATGACAATGGGACCAACTTGGAAGTATACCCTTTCAAACACAAGAACAATTTTTCAAATCGGTCCAGCCGTCTTTGCGTAATCGGTGAACAAACATACAAAAAAAAAAAAAAAAAAAAACATACAGACGAATTGAGAACCTCCTCCTTTTTGAAGTCGGTTGATAATGCAACGCGTAAGTTTAAAAGTTATAAGCCTATGTATGCAAAGGTTTTGATATTTCGCACGGGCTAGCCGCGAAAACGGACAAAAGAACGTGAATAAGGACTCTCGTCTCATAATAATGGGTTGACGAAAATCACTTTTCATTGTAACCGAACCTATTTGGATTTTTGTAGCAATTTCAGTTTTAATAACAATTATGAGATTTAATAAAGCCACTTGAAGTGAGTGTGACGATTAGTCTAGGTCACCATTACTTAATAAACCTTAACTGGCAATGAATTGTAATAAAAGCATTACAGAAGTTATGTTCATAATAAAATGCTTACTCGATGATGTAATTGCGGCCATTATCGTGATACTTAGAACATTCAGTAGTTGTTTAGTGGGATATGGCGTACAAAGTATCTACTTCCATTTCCACTACTTGTCAACTTAATAAAAAAAATCTATTCATTCTATTCTTCCTTTTTTTCTCTATGAATTTAAAATTTCAACTGTACTTTTTTTAAGGGTAGATACTTACATAGTTATTAGATGTCTAGGTAAATTGTAAAATTTTTTTACCCCGGACGTTTTTGCGGAAAGCCATGGCGTATGCGCGGTGTGCTTAAAGATGTCCGCCGCGCATGCGCGTTGATCTATTTACCATTATGACAAGATTTTGACAGTTGGCACGGGCTAGCCGCGAAAACGGAAAAAGTACGTGAATATGAACCTAGTGTCCATTTTTATTTTTAAAACCATGGGCGTACTCGGAAGATTGGGGATTGAACCCCCCTCCAAAATCGTAAAAAGCTACACAATGGTATCTCTTAACCGATTTCGGCCAACTATGCAGGAGATACGATGTGTCCACAGATTCCTTCACTTTCATAGCCCGATTAGAGAGAGAGAGAGATTAGGCACAGGACCGACGACTTAACTCTCCCCAGGCACGGAGGATCTATGGACTAACAGGGTTAACGTTGGTAGATATATCGATCTATCTGCTCGATCACTATTAAATCAGGGGCCGTCGTAAAAAGGTAGCGTTGCTTTACCTTTGGCTAGTGTTGCTTCCAAAAAATGATTCTGGGTATGCCTATGTTTGAGATGATGGCAAATTGTATGATTTCCCAGTCAATTTCTGCAAGTGTCAAGTATTTATAGTGCACTTAAACTGTACAAAGACTCTGTGTTACGGATTTTGCACGTATTTCCTCTCTTTGGAAGTATAACCTTCACATGTAAAAAATGTGGTCTATCACCCTAAAGTTGAACTTCATTTTATTTTATTTTTTTAAAAGGGTACAAGCCCTGTGTCGCGGGGGACTTTACAAACATACAAGTCACAGACACAAAGTACACACAGACTCGGAACAACAATTTGTGGATCACACAAAGTGGTGTCCCGTGTGGGAATCGAACCCACGACCTCAGCAGTCGTTCACACTCTCACCACGCCACAGAGACAGTCATTTGTACGTCATAAAACAATAAGGTTAATTTACCTTGAAAGCATGTACTGATAGTTGCTAAGCTCAATCTTAACGTCATTGTGGTTACATAGGAAGTTTGTCAAAACTGATAGACCACTTTCATGGTTGACTGTACTTAGGTACTACACATGCCTAATCATGTATGTAGTTTTTTTTACCGAAATTCACAAATCATGGCTTATTCTTTATACCCATGAGTTGGGTTTATATTGTGAGCCATTGAATGCTAAAATTTTCCGCTATAACGTGTATGTATATTACTGATATATGAGTCTCATAAACGAACTGGTTGAAAGCTATCGCAACATAAAATAAATGGTCTGAAACTCTGAATCATTATTATCGCTTCATAAAATTTTGTAGATGGATTACAATGTGCTTCGATTAATCGTATGATGAATATGAAGTGATGTACAGTCGCGGAATGAAAATGTTCGTCAGTTTTCAAATACACTCATTTAACACTTAACAAGCACATGGTACCTTTTCACACATTGACACCAGACAGTTTTTTTTTTTTAAAAAACGACTCCCGCGTTAGGGTACAAGCCCTGTGTCGCGGGGTACTTTACAAACATTCAATTCACGGACACAAAGTACATCCAGACTCCAAACAACAATTTGTGGATCACACAAAGTGGTGTCCTGTGTGGGAATTGAACCCACGACCTCTTGCGTAGGAGTCGGACACACTCCCAACGCGCCACATAGGCCGCCGAATACGAGTTTTATACCCGTATGCAGTAATTTGTGCTTAACTGTTTGACAACAGAGTTTAAATTTACTCAGACCAATATTCCTTGACTATGCGTAGTTGAACTAAAACCTTTTCATCATCATCATCAGCCTATCGCAGTCAACTGCTGGACATAGGCCTTTCCAATTGCACGCCACCTCTTGGGTTAATTAAATAAAATAATAGATTTTTGTCCCGTATCACTTGCTACCACTGATTGCAATACGTGAAAATAATGTGTTAAAATAAGATAGTTAAAGGTAGCAATGTTGGTTCCGTCAAAATACCGTTCTTGTAACCCATATTTTCTTTGGATCTCTTTAGGAGAATCGAGAAATAGTCGTCTCATGTTAATATTTACCATTGTAGATATGACATTTTTAAATAGCCGTGCTATCGTTCTTGCTTAATAAGAAACTGTCAACTAATTTTCTTTATTATTCTTGTCTATTACCTTGAAATAAAAACTTTATTGCATGTGGTTTATGTCTACTTTCTTGGTGAAAAAGATTTTTTTTTATTTCAGGGCTCCATCTATTGCTTTAGTTATTAATCTGAGTAAAACCTTATTATTATTTTGAAAATATTATTATGTTAGCATTATCGTTTTTTGATTCGGTTCAAGCAAAATTGGACTTTACGGTGACGAACATTTTCTTTCCACGACTACATTTATGTCAAATTTAGAATTTAGATAGATTGATTTTAAAATTCCCTTATAAGGGGATTGGAGTTCCTAATGCCGTGACACAAATATCGTTACCCTTATAGAGGGTTACAATTGACCATAAAAGAAATCCTTTTAGCTGTTTAGGACTTTTAGTCTAACGTAAAAGTCCTAAACAGCTAAAAGGATTTTCATAAAGAGCTCAAAGACTGTTAGTACTAGAAAGTTTTGTAATTTTGCATAGATAGATATATCACTTACGCCGACAGTGGTAGAATAATATCTTAAAATAAAGTTTAAGGGCACCTCCCCTACATGAAAAGTGGGGATGGGATTTTTTATTCTCACATATGCCATCGAGTGGTGTATCTTAAAAAAATATGAAGACTTAAGGTGAAAATTTTTCTTAGAGTCAAGAGTCCCCCCTCCCCCTGATAGCTAAATGGTTGCTTTCGGAGATGTAGAAAAATCAGGGTAGTAGTATGTTTTATCTTCTTTGAATTATATCGTTTTTAGTAATATGAAAACAAAAACAACAGAAAACCCACTTATACCGCATTATTGATGGGAGTTGGGCAGCTACGAAACCATACACACTACACTTGCCCGGTTTATAAAAATATATTATATTTTTAATTATAACTGTGCAAAAGCAACTTTATAAAATAAAATAAACATCAAATGCGATGCTGTAATCAGGACCGGAGAAACTGTCTCCAAGTTAGTTTCCAGTTATAATTGGCAGACTAATTAATTAGAAAATTGATTAGCAGACGACCTCTTACAGATAAATATGTTTGATTGTCAAGTTTAATTAAGAATATTTATACAGGGTGTAACAGCAAGGTGTGGTCAAATTTCAGCAGCGGATAGTGTTGTTATCAGTATTCCACCTACCATGGTGCCATAGCTGGTTGCATCATTATCACATACTATATTCATATTATTTTTGTCAAATTTCAGTAGTGAAAGGCGTATGGCATAAGAATTATACCTCCCCTGGTACAAAATCCGATTGAATTATTATGACAAAGAGCTTTTTAAGGCATACTTTTTTTTATAAATCACGTTTTCACTTATAAGTTATTAAAATATTTTGTTAGGGTGGATAAAATTAGGTATGTGCACTCAGTATCATGGGCACATACCAACCCTTGAATATGACCATACCTTTCTGTTACACCTTGTATAGACACCGCTTATTCATTTTTCCTACTTAATCAAATTGAACCTTATTCATTATTCTTACTAACTATTTGTTTGTTTCAGGATCTGTAATCTTCGTTATGAGGTGCTGGGTTGAATAAAACATTATCTGGTAAGATTCCTTTAAAAACTATTCATAATTATAAAATAGTTTAACTTATTTACAAAAGGAAGCGGTTAGTAATTGATCTATCAACGCATAACTCAAACCACTAAACGGATTGAGTTGGGACACAGCATAACATAGAATGGATTCAATAAATGCATTTTTGAAAGATAGAAAAATTTGAAATCCAGACTCAGGAATCGAACCCGAGACTTCCGTAGCCAAACCGGGGCCAGAAGCGAACCACCTATCTGGACTAGGTTATTCGAATTGTTCTATCTCTTGTTGCTCGCGAAATTGGGCCTTCGCAGCGTCATCTAGTCGGTAGTTAAAGAACTATCACGGCTTTTTGTTATTGCTTCGTTACAGAGAGCATTTTACCAAATTATGATGTCGCAGGCCGAATATTGAAGTAATTTTTATAGGCATTTCTTGCCAATAACTTTACAAATACAATTAATGCATTTTTGAAAGATAGAAAAATTTGAAATCCAGACTCAGGAATCGAACCCGAGACTTCCGTAGCCAAACCGGGGAAGAATGGATTTTTGTAAAGTTCGACCTCTTAGATATAAGCTCATTTTCGGAAAAATATAAATACATCACAAGATATTCCATCGTCGCATGTGCTTCACGCTCAGATTAATAATTCACATACGACTATGGAATGTTTATGTCAAGTATTTTACTGGAAAGTTCGTTCACAAGTCAACAAAACAAGATAATTTGACTTTGTAGTGATTTTTTATAGGCATTTCTTGCCAATTAAATTTGGCATACGGAAGTCTCGGGTCCGATTGCTGGGCTAAAATTCAAATTTTTTTATCTTTCAAAAATGCGATTATTGTATTATTAAAGTAATTAAAGTATAATATTCGGACATCATATTTTTTTTAAATGCTCTGTGTGACGAAGCAATAACAAAGGCCGAAACAGTTTTCAAACTATTGGCTAGATGTCGCAAGCGAGGGCCTGACTCGCGAGAAAGAAGCATAGAATAATTTATGGTTTAGTAACATAGTCCCGGTTAGATGCTTCTATTCCGACCCCGGTTTGGCATACGGAAGTCTTGGGTTCGATTCCTGGGTCTGGACTTAAATTTTTTCTATCTTTCAAAAATGCCATTTGATATCTATTATTTGAAAAAAAAATTGCCTCAAATATTGATCAAACTCAACTTTTATATTAACTCAAATAAAAGTTTAATGTTAATCCAAGAAACCAGACTTGAGATTGTTATTTATAATTGACCAAGATTACTTTCCTCCGGGAGACTGTGGATATTTTCAAAATTAAGGAAAGGCCATCCCGAGTGAAGCCGCGGGCGAAGCTTAATATAAATTTAAATTGAGTACTCTATGAATAAATAACCTCAGCACACAAATATAAAAACTAATCTAGAAATGAAAGATGTGGCTTGTTACATAACTTAAAATTAGGTTCCATCTTTACCTATGATTTTTTTCTTCGTAGGTAATGTTTCTGTTTTTGTTTTTATAAAATGTTTGCGAAACAAGATGGTGGACCTAATTTTATATAACAAGATTTGAATTCCTTTTGGACCTAATTTTACATAACAAGATTTTTCTTTCCATTTGTTTAAATGAGGTTGGTGTCTCAAATGTTACGGGTTTATTTATTTCAGTTGGGCTACAGTCGAAAAAGTGATAGATATGTAGGTACTCTAGATTATTAGTTGCTCTTTGAAAGTATTGAGGTAATTTGCCACTCTGCAATCCGCATTCATACAATAGGGTATTTGACTGATTAGCAAGCTGAAGTGGCAGTGGGCTGGCCATATTTGCCGAAGAACCGACAACCGTTGGGGTAAACGAGTTCTTGAGTGGAGACCACGGCACGGCAAACGTAGTGTAGGACGCCCTCAGGCCAGGTGGAGTGATGATTTACGCAAAACGGCTGGCAGGAGCTGGATGCGAGAAGCCGAAGATAGAACAAAGTGGCGTGCAATTGGAGAGGCCTATGTCCAGCAGTGGACTGCGATAGGCTGATGATGATTTGACTGAAGTCAAATCAGCCTCTTTTAAAGAAATGTCAAAAACGACCCGCCTCGTACAAATTTGTATGAAATGCTAGCATATGACGTCACATTTTCAATAGTCAAATCATTTACTTTTTATGTTTCTTTTTATGATTAAAAATTAATAAAAATGTTAAATTAATAATTGAACATGATTTTTCAGAACACTTTTTGACATATTTTTACATGGTCAGTATAAAATATTTTATTTTGATAGTAGTCAAATACCCAGCAACTGCCACTAAAAACATTGTAATATTTCAGATTCTTGTATGGCAACTGACCATTATACCTACTTACATTTCATACTATCGAATGCTAGTTGCACCTAGGTTAGGCTAAGTACTTAATGAATCTTGGGCATCTGCGCAACATGGCAGAGTGTTAAATTAAGTCACGAAAACGCGATGCAGAAATTTGCAAAAACGAATGCAGAATGAATTGTGTCATTAAATGCGATTCGAGATGCAGGATATAGATATATCTATATATACGTAGATATATACGACTAGGGACTGTAGGAGTATTAGTACATCTGTACTAATATTATAAAGCGGAAGAGTTTGTTTGTTTGTTTGTTTAAACGCGCTAATCTCAGGATCTACTGGTCCGATTTGAAAAAATCTTTTTTTGTTGGATAGCCCATTTATCGAGGAAGGGTATAGGTATAACATCGCGCTACGACTAATAGGAGCGGAGAAGCGACGAGAAATGTTTCAAAAACGGGGAAAAATTACGCATACGAAACTGCGCGCGACAGCTAGTATATAGATATACCTATATCCAGCAGCAGCATCTAAAATCGCATTTATACTTAGGCTACTTACCACTAGGCTGTACCTACGCTTATTAAACGTCACCCAATGTCAAAATGATATCTTTCAGCTGATTATTTTACCGTTATCATAGTAATATAAAATTCAGTGAGATTAGAGAGGTAATACTATAGATAACCTCAAAATTTAGCCTACATTCAATCACAATTAGACTGAAAGCCCAAACTAAACATTTTGTTTACTACTTACATAATGTTCGGTAGAAACTCCAAGTATGTTAAACAGCTTTATCATTTCATTATGTTTCTTATTAAATAATCAAAAAGCTCCCCTGCACAAATCGCCGCACAGGACTTGTAAAAATGGCGGCAAACTAACATGTCGCTATTTTTACTGATCCGCGTTTAACGTGTAAAATCACAGAACAAATATACTCTACAAATGCAAAATAAACTTAAAAACGAGACGATTTTTTCCTCCATACATTTCAAATTATATACTTGAAAAGTTGAAATACTTGATAACAGGATAAGACTGACTTTGTGATTCAATGAAGAAAACTAAACAGAAACTTAGAATTGACATCGAGGATTTGTGATTCAAAGAAGAAAACTTAAAAGAATATAAACTTGAAACTGAAAGATAATTGAATTGAGAACTTGAAACTGGCGAATACACAGAATGTTTGAGCCATAATCCCTATCGAGTAATATCGGCGGGAATAGAAAAAAAAACCGCCACAATTGATTATTTAAAGTATTTTTTTTATTTAATACTTTTTGGTGGTTGTAGGATGTAACAACTAACTTTTATCACAACTATTCTCAAATACCTATTGAACTTTTTAGTTAGTACCTTAGTATTACAGTCGTGCTATACTTTTTCGAAATGCTTACGACGAGACCTTTAATTTGATATCCATATTGCGGTATTCGAAACAACTATTTTTACTCCTCTTGTTTTTAACATCTCACAGCCGCCATGTTTGTTTTTATTTTATACATGTCACTTAACTAAAAACACTTAGGCAGTCAAGACGAATCAAACGACGTCTTAATTGTTTAGATCCGTTTTGTGGTTTGAAAGATATGAGGTAATAAAGAATATTACATACTATACATAGTTACAATCGCGCGAAAAAAAATATTAATTGCCGTTGCCGGTTGTCGCAAATTTGTCGTTGCGCCAAAAATTGCGTTGCGCGCCGCATATTTTAACCTTGCTGTGTCAGACTGACTACTCACTGAAGCGGAGCAAAAAGAGGAACGGAGAAATAAAGTATAAATATACTATACTTTATTTCTCCGTTCCTCTTTTTGCTCCGTTTCAGTGAGTAGTCAGTGCGACTCTTATGAAATCCTGTCGAGCTTTTAAGGAGGGCTGGTTATGATTGGTACAGCTCCATTTGTCTTCTTTCTTCTTAGATTTGGTGGACTGGGAGCCTCTCACTTAATACAAGTAATTAGTTTGGTGTAACGATACAAAGCTGAGACACCAATAACACAGTTTATATTTTGTAGAGTCCAGTCGATCACTGTCATTAGGTATTGTGTGTGATCTCTTTCTCGACAATCTCGTTATCTATATCTATACTAAATTATAAAGAGGAAAGATTTGATTGTTTGTTTGTATTGAATAGGCTCCGAAACTACTGGATGGATTTGAAAAATTCTTTCATCGTTGTGTAGCTACACTAACCCCGGTTAACATAGGCTATTTTTTATCCATGTATTCCCACGGGAACGGGAACTATGCGGGTGAAACCGCGAGGCGTCCGCTAGTCGTTTATAAAGAAAATTACCGGACATAGTGAGGCATGGCAACATGAGTCCAACACGCAGGCCCTTTGAGATTTTTAATCTAAAATAAGATATGGAGGTTTTACCGCTAAATTGAAAGTCAACCTCAATGCTCGGAGAAGGAAAATCTAATATTCATACCAAATTTGTGATTCATAAAATGTAACTAATGTGTTCTTAGTAAATATTATTGATAGGCTTTTTCCGTCTGTTATTGAATCTTGAATAAATTGAACAAAATGTTATCTTTCAATAACATACAAACAAATAATGATAGTAAATTATCATAATAAGATTATATACCTATTTGTTATAAAATACTGAGGGCATAGAATACCGAGAGCACAGAAGACAAGCCAGGCGCGGATCCAAGGGGGTGAGAGGGGTTCAATGGGGATGATAGAATTTTAAGTCACCCACCATCGCGAGCGACTGACCCCGTCGCGGCCGGTGTTGTCCCAGAACATGATCTTGGATCCGCTCTTAGGACAATCTACTTACAAAACGATCTTGACTCATACTCACACAACATTGCTCGGAGTCTAATAAAGTGCACCGATGTAAGAAATAAGAAAGCAAGAAAGATAAGACGAGTTTATTTGGGAACTGTACTTAGAAGACCCAAAATACTTATTAAGATCATACATCTAAGTAGCTAATTACAAAATTATTTTAATAAGCAAAAACAACGCAATTAAAAATTATAAAACTCTAATATGGAATGTGTGATATGGCCAAGCCCAAAAGGTCAGAATCTGCTTACTGCTTGACGCTAATTTTCATGTGGAACCCGTGAGGGATGTGGTCTTCGATTCATGTCATTGAACGATGTATGTGTACTTCACTCGAGTGAAGTACGTATGAACAGATGCGGATCCAGAACTTTGTTGAGGAGGAGTGGGGGGGGCAACATTTGAGTCAATCAGCAAAGTTTGAGTCGCTCGCATAGCGGCGGGGGTTTCAACAAAACACACCAGTCCAGTGTCAAAATCTCAATGTTTTCCAAAAAAAGGTGTTTCAGTTGAATCTGGAGGGGGAGGGGATGACCCTGTTGCACCCCCTTTGATCCGCGCCAGCGTTAATTCGCTTAATAAGCTTGCATTTTGTACTCTCGATATTCTGTACTGAGGGCATGTGATGCGTAACAAATATACCTACTATTATCGGTTATCAGGATTCGGAAGGTTGCGTGATTTGACCCTCGTATCAGATATGGGCCTAATTCTACTAGGCCACGATCTCGCCTGTCAGTTGATATAGTTCTGAGTATTTAAGTTGACATCGTTTTGCACGCTTGTTGGTAATTTGTTTATGCATTTAAATTATGCCGAGTTATGAGCACATATATACATTTTGTTTTATGTACATACGAAATAGTCATTTCTATGTTAGAAAAGTACTTACCTACATTATTAGCGCGAACTTCTTAATAGAATCTACACTGACATCACGAAGCTCAGTCATATTTTGTCGAAAATCAATAGGTCTAAACATTTTAATGGAAAATAAATAAATGAGACGGTACAATTTAGAGTAAGCAAATATTGTGGATATCATAAAAATAATTTGAATCCTCATAAACTATAATAAATTCAAAGAATGTTATTTTCTGTGAAAGATAGTAGTTCTACTAGACTGAATGATACAAACGGTACCTAAGTTTTCATATTTTATTCGCTTACTTATTGTTTTTCGTAGAGTACCTAACTCCTCTTAAAATCAGTGTCAGGCTTAATGTTAAATATAGTATTTCATCTTATATTTTCCTCAAACATAATTGTCAGCTCTTTGTTAATTTCGAGAGAAATAAGGCCTTGATTTTAATCCTCGTAGCAGGAAAAAATTAGGTCTAATTTATCTGCCTTGCTTGTCAGCAAAATATTGCGAAATTAGGTGAGAGCAGTACTTAACTTACTCGGTATGATCACGATAAAAATTAAATTCTGTGAGAAAATATCTTGCAGATTTTACTACTTCATGTAATAAAACTAAGAGGCACTTTTGCTTGGAAAATTGTTAAAACTAAACTTATACCATGATATGAATAATACTTATCACATGTAATATTGTTTGTAAGTTAGTTCTGGGTTATAAGCTCTGTCTTCTATACTTTATTACTATATAATATTATAAAGAGGAAAGATTTGATTGTTTGTTTGTATTGAATAGGCTCCGAAAACACCTGGACGGATATGAAAAATTCTTTCATCGTTGTAAAGCTACACTAACCCTGGGTGACACAGGCTATTTTTATCCCTGTATTCCCACGGGAACGGGAACTACGCGTGTGAAACCGCGAGGAGTCCGCTAGTTTCTTATAATCCTACTAATGTGCTAAGTAGGTATTCGATGATTTTAACATTTTGATGTTCAAATCAATTTTATTGCTGATGCTGCATTCTTGAAAAAGCTTAACGTTCGAGCCGCTATCCGTACTTGACAATATCTGTTATATTACCCCTTGGTGAGCCAATATTAAAATATAAACCACGAACTGAATGAACCTTCGTCTGTAACTTCATTTTGATTGTAGCTGCCTATAGTATTTTACTTGCAAGATTTGGTCCGCGATTTAGCATGTTTTAAAAACAAACTACTAAGCGCTCTGAGAACCTTTTTTGGACTACAGAGTGATGATGGACTATTTAACACGTCTTGCCGTTTCCATTACTAAAGTCTTGACTACAAACTAGGTCGTCGAATAGGTACCATACACACCGCCATTTTTTCGACTTGGATTTAATCGTCAACTCCGTTTTTTTTAACCACATTTACATATGAACCATAATATATGATGTCCCATTGCTGGGTACTGGTCTCCCCAGTAGAACCTACTTATTAAAAATCCAGGGAGTAATTGCCATAATCGCCACGATGTCAAGCGAGTTGGCTATCACAGTAAGGCTATAAAGTACGCAGAAGGATGCTGCTGCCCGTCCTCCTTTGTGAAATTCCTTAGTCGCCTTGACGACACCCACTGGAAGAGATGGAGTGACACTATTCTTAACCACATTCGTCTAGAGATAACTATGTTTTCACCACCTTCGCGTTAAGTTGACTTATACACTCAGTCAACTAATTTCCATCTCAATTTAATAAAGTGACACACCTACTGTATCATTACTCATACCAATAGAGTTGAAAAAGTAGTGAATTTCGTATCACCTCACCGTTGTGTAAAATAACAAGCAAGGGGTTCGAAGGTATTCGACACTCGAGTTGATAAATCAACAAGCTAATGTGTCTACGCGTTAAATTGTTTGTTTTGAGGGTTAAAGGCAAACGTCAAGATCCCTTTTTACTAACTGAATAGAGAAAAGCAAAGGTTTGACCGTGGCAATGGTCTATTACTACTAAATAGCTTATCATAAATACGTAGGTAATAACTTATGAATTCGTAGCTGACCCATATAAAATATGGGTCAGGATTAATATGACCAGGGAGATTTGAGACGTCATTTAAATGAAACGAAATTACAGAAATTAATTGCTTTGAAGACAGAGCTAAGTGCTTTAATGCAGAGTCAACGTCCTAGCAGGGTCGTTATTCACTAACTTTTTTTCGTTTTCGCGACAAGCCCGCGTTTTTAACTGTCAAAATCTTGACATTATGGTTTATAGAAGAAGTTTACAGAAGCTGCGCTTATAAATGTATCAAGCATGCGCGAGGACATCTTTGAGCGCACCGCGCATGCGCCAAAACGCGCGGGCTTGCCGCGAAATCGAAAAAAAGCATAGTGAATAAGGACCCTGATCTAAAGTACACACACCGATTGGACACGAAAATAAATGTAGTGCTAGATCAGGTATCTCTCAGAGAGGTTTGTGTTCCATTAATTGGTAAAGTTTAATACTTAAAAATGTATCTTAGTGTCATTAATTTAAAGTATTGAAATCGGACGCTCATACTTGTATTAGGTTTTTCGTTCCACAAACTTTATCCTTCACAAATGGAAACTATCACTCGATTTAAACAGAGGTATGTAATTAATATAAGTTGGGTTGTACTGTGCCCATTTGTACGCCATTCCAAGGATACCTGAATACCCTTGTAGAGAGGTAAAACACGTGTCGCTAATGCCGGTAACTTCCAAATAGGAGCCATTAGTACCAGGAATACCTCGTGAAGGGGTAAAACACGTGTTTACAATTCCGGGAACTTTTAAATAAGAGCCATTATTAGTACCAGGTTAAATCATATTGTATTTGTAAAGTCTTTGGCAAGAAATGCCTATAAAAATTACTTCAATATTCGGCCTGCGTCATCATAATTTGTTAAAATGCTCTCTGCAACGAAGCAATAACAAAAGCCGTGATAGTTCTTTAACTAACGACTAGATGGCGCTACGGGGGCCTAACCCGTAAGCATTAAGAGATGGAAGAATTTGATATCTAGTAACATAGTCCAGATAGGTGGTTCGCTTCTGGCCCCGGTTTGGCTACGGAAGTCTCGGGTTCGATTCCTGAGTCTGGATTTCAAATTTTTCTATCTTTCAAAATGCAATTATTGTACAGGTTAAATCATTAATATATTATTTCATTCTCGTTACCTGTTGCACGCCTGTGTCTTTAGAAGGAATACTCGTAACGAGGCAAAACACGTGTTGACAAGTCCCAATTCCCAGAAATACTTACTTCGTAAAAAGGAAAAACAGATGTTAAGAATTCCGAGAACTTTGAAATAGAAGCCATTAGTACCAGGAGGAATCTTTAGTATATTATTTCATCCCCGTTACTTGTTAAGCCTATCTCTTTCTGTATATCTGTCTACTAACTGTCCCGCGCAACTTCGTATGCTTACATTTTCCCCGTTTTTGCAACATTTTTCATTACTGCTCCACTCCTATTGGCCGTAGCGTGATATTATATAGCCTATAGCCATAACATCACGAATCGATAAATAGAATACCCAACAGAGAAACAATTTTTCAAATCGGACTAGTAATTCCTGAGATTGCCGCGTTCAAACAAACAAACTCTTTAGCTTTAGGTATAATATTAGTATACCTAGATATCGACGTAACGAATTGGTTCCCAGCCAATGATCTGCGGACCAACCGTGTCCCAGTCAAAATATGAGTTAAAATTTTGCAGACGAGCGCAAATATTACTATTTTTAAAATTATATGTTTTGTTTGTTTTTTATTATTAAAATGATATAGTCAATGCAAGTTTCAATAAATTTTTGATTACAGGTTTACTACTGTACTAGCTTACGCCCGCGGCTCCGCCCGCATGGATGTCGGTTATCGCAATAAAACTGTCCTATGTCCTTCTCCGGGACTCAAACTATCTCCATACAAATTTCATCTAAATTGGTTTAGCTGTTTAAGCGTGAAAGCGTAACAGACAGACAGACAGAGTTGCTTTCACATTTATAATATTATAGTATGGATTATGCCTTTGCTTCTGTTTAATTATCTTGGACATCGTAAAAGAAAGGCAAACAAAGAAATTAAAGTGCTCTCTGGTCAAAAAAATCTCAAGAACCATTGGCGTAACGAATACACAGATATGAATGCGATTTTAGAAACTATCTCGAGGCTAATTCACGTATTTAAAGCAGTACAGTTGCAGTACAGTTGCAGTTAAGTTTCGATTTAAACGGGCATTTTTGTATTCTTGTAACTTTGGGATCGATCTCAAAAACGCTTGCGCACCGTACTAGAAAGTCGTTATTGCGCTCTCGAGACGCATACTTGACGCAAGCGTATTTGAGATCGATCCCAAAGTTACAAGAATACGAAAATGGCCGTTATAATCGAAACTTAACTGCAACTGAACTACAAGTGCACTGCTTTAAATACGTGAATTGACCCCCTGATCCTCTTGGCTCGGTTCTCGGGTATGAAAGAAGATTATGTTCATCCTCAAGCTTGAAGTCAGCCCTATATCTTTGGAGCATAAACTCCACTCCATGTTCAAGCAAGCTGTTCGCTCTTCAGGTTTATAATAAGTAAAGGTAGATTATTGTTGTGATTGAAGTATGGCTGTTTATTAGAAACCGATTTATTGTAGAATGGAGATCACTATTCGATAAATGTAAGATAGGACTACCCCCCAGCCAGATGGACCTTCGGCCTAAAGAAGGTCGCTGAGAAATAAAGGCGGAAGGCGGAGGACTGGGTGTTGTGATGAAAATTAGGAGAAGCCTATGTCCAACAGTGGACCGATACAGGTTGATTGATATTGTAGAGTTATAATTGCATTTAAAATTTTAATAAACAGGGTGATTTTTAATATAATATAATAATAACCTCCCGCTCGTGGCTTCTATACATCTCGTGGTCACTTCTAAAAAAGCGGCGGTAGCCTAGTCTCATAATCGTGAAGTCACGGGTTCGAATCCTACCCATTAAACTACCGACGTGAACCCACTCTTAACACAAGCCTTCGAGCTTAGCTGGATGGCTGAATAAGATTACTAATAATGTGGGACTCAATCCCAAATTACTAGTCATATTAAAAAAAAAATACACCAAATAGCTTCCTAATATTTTTTTGAAAAAAAAAATACTTCCTACATTTGTCATACAACCATCTACCTCGCATCTGTGTGACACCGGAGTAAAATAGATGTTACAGGTTTAAGGCCTAAACCTACCAATAAACAACGATTTTACTCCAGTAAAATAGTCTGTAGGTAGTTAAGGCCTATCCAAAAAAAACTAACTCCAAAAACAAGTGGTGGATGATTAAGGATTAATATTATAAAGAGGAAAGATTTGTATTTTTGTATGTAACGAATAAACTCAAAAAGTACTGAACCGATTTTAATATTTCTTTTTTTGTTGGATAGCCCATTTATCGAGGAAGGCTATAGGCTATATAACATCGCGCTACGACTAATAGGAGCGGAGCAGCGACGAGAAATGTTGCAAAAACGGGGAAAATTTACGCATACGAAGTTGCGCGGGACAACTAGTATTTAATATTTTCCAAAAGTGATATTACAAAGTATTTTTTTTATTAAATTTTTTTCATTTAGTGTTACGTATAGAGGTCACGACTGGGAAGTTATTAGAATTGCAAAAATCACTCTGTAGATGGTAGGCAAGTAGTTATACTTACGAATAGATAAGGAAAACTGACGTCGAACTAACGAGTGCTTAAGCACTGAGACAATTTAGAGTTATAAAACTGGATAAGAGTTCGGATACAAACAGTCTTATCTAAGAAGGATGTTAAATATAGAGGTCAGTAAAATATTTATCTACATTTAACTTAAAAATAATTTAAGCAATGTTTTAGACTTTACAAGACTTAAATCTTTTTTTTTAAATACGACTCCCGCATTAGGGTACAAGCCCTGTGTCGCGGGAGACTTTACAAAAATACAAGTCACGGACACAAAGTACACCCAGACTCGGAACAACAGTTTGTGGATCACACAAAGTAGTGTCCCATGTGGGAATCGAACCCACGACCTCTTGCGTAGGACACTCCCAACGCGCCACAGAGGCAGTCAATATTATAAAGGATACTAATATTATAAAGCTGAAGAGTTTGTTTGTTTGTTTGAACGCGGCAATCTCAGGAACTACTGGTCCGAATTGAAAAAATCTTTTTCTGTAGAGTAACCCATTTATCGAGGAAGGCTATAGGCTATATAACATCACGCTACGACCAATAGGAGCGGAGCAGTAATGAAATATGTTGCAAAAAACGGGGAAAATGTACGCATACGAAGTTGCACGGGACAGCTAGTGTCTTCACTATAAGATAGAAATTCTTTTAGATGATTGTATTGTGGTTGTTTTACCGAAAATGGAGGTATGTAAAAAGAAAAAATATTATAAGGTAACTTTTTCAAAATTCCCTTTAAAAAAATTACTTACCTATTTGCACGTACTACATAAACTGTATGACATTTTTCGAAAATGGCCACTCATCAATGACCAAAATTAGTAACGTAACAGCATTCTTAACCTTTCAGATAATCACGATCTCTTTGGTCACCACTGAGTCACGGAACCCTCATATGTGCATCATTACTGATGTTATGAAGTGGAAATATTGTTTGTTTACACTCAGACCCGACACTCAAAAACAATACCTATAGCTGTTAACTATGCAAACGTAAAGTTGGTACCTAGGTAGGTATGTAGGTACACATGTTTATTTACTATTCGTGTATTCGAGAAAGGCGTAGTAGTGACGCGTCAAGATCTGCCGATAGGACTAACAAGGTGTTAGTGAGTGACAGTTGACCTTTGAGGACACGGCGACCTCCGCTAGCCGCCGTAATTGTGGCGATCCAGCCGATATGACCGAGGAGTATGACGAGGTAGGACGTTGCGGACTTAACGTAAACTACCTTATTACTGGATAGAGTCTGAAAATAAAAATAAAAAAGCCTGCCTGCAAAAGACGGAAACAATGTAAATAATTAATTAAATTTATAAAAAAAACCGGCAAAAAGACGGAAACAATACCCTTTACATTTAATATCATGCAGGCAAGTTCAAAAGGATTCATTGATGCCTCCGACTTTTTAAATTTAATTAATTATTTAAATTGTTTTTAACATATATAAATGGATATATTGGCGCCAAAATGACGTTTTGTTAAAATTTTAAAGTACCTAATGTCACTCTCACAACTAAGACAAATCCAACGACACCTCTCAAGCTAAAATCTATTTAGCCGTTTAGGCTCTAGGAGTGCCAAAAAAATATACATACATTTATACATGTAAATATGTATGTGTGTTTGTTTTGTTACATAGCTACCTGCCTATTGTTATATTTCTGTACTGTACCATAATTATTATGTAGTGTGCGTTAACTCAACGAATAAATAAGTTTTTATTTTATTTTATTTTTTTTACATACACTCGAAAAACCGGAAAAACAGAGGGTTATGTTTGCGCAGTCGGGTAAAAACCATGTGTATCTATATCGCTAGATATAAGTGAACAAGGACAAGACGAGGTGACAGTTTAGCACGTTGAGCAACGTCACCACTGTGTGACTATAGATAGATGATAGATAGTTTACTAAAAGTATCACATTGTGTAAAAAGATAACTCCCGTACTAGGATGGGAGCCCAGCGTCGTGTGGGATTTTAAAAGTGTATGTTTCATCAGTTTCATAAAGGCACTTAAAGCAAGTGCATTTACTGGGCGTTAAGGGGCGTCTAAACGGGCGATTTTTTACGGCAATTGGTGGCGGCACTATTGGCAACTAATTGCTCACTATTGGCAAATAGAGTGTCACTGAAACAACAACAAAATTGGCCGGGCAACATTGCGGAAAATAGATCGCTCAGCGATCGTCCGGCAACCATCAAATCAATATTGGAGAGTACTGCCATGTTGCCAGCCACAGTATTGCCGCCACAAATTGCCGTAAAAAATAGCCCGTTTAGACGCCCCTTAACGCCTAGTCAATGCACTTGCTATAATGCTTCAACAGACACACAAAAATGGGTTTGTTATCGGTTAACACGGAAGAATAACGTACACTGCGATGGTGCACCAAGACGGCTTAGAACCTGCCACCGGTAGAAAGTTTGCAGATGCAGTGAAGGTTTCCAAGTTTTGCACTGGGGTTGAGCTGAAGTTCGACTTGCCACATGCGGCTGACCACACGACAATGCGGTGCGTCACAATAGACTTGACCGCATGCCAGGGACGGATTCAGGATTTGAATCTGGGGGGGCGAGAGGCTAATGGCAGTGCCGGATCTAACATGATTTACGACGGGAGGGGAGGGGTTGCATTTAGTTTCGTCCGACACTAGCCAAGCGTGAGTTGCATGCATGACGGAGGGTGGGTGCTTTCTGAGAGATAAGAGGTAAATTTAATACAATACAAGAAATTCAGTACACACCACCACCCCTGCCCCCCTGAATCCGCCTATGGTGTGTGCCCCAAATAATAATAATAATATCTTGAGTCAACTTACACAACGCTATCTGATACCAAACTAAGCAGAGCTTGTACTATGGAAACCGGACAACTGATAAACATACATATTATAGATAAATAACACCTAGACACAGAATAAAGCATCGTACTCATCACACAAAGTTTTTTCCTGGGTGGGGATCGAACCCACGACCTCTTGCGCAGAAGTCGGATACACTCCCACCACGCCACAGAGGCAGTCAAATAAAAATCGTTCTGGGAAGGAAGGGGCCTCGTCATGAGGCCAATAAGCAAACAAATTCAATACAGTACACAAAACAACCGTCAAGAGTAGGGAGGCACGTGCCCCCGTGCCCCCTCTGGATCCGTCTACTTTGGGCTTAAATTTAGCTGAACCGCCGAAGCTTAAATCCGGTCAAAAGGGTATTAAGCATATAAAGTACTTAAAAATCAGTTACAAAACACACAACTATCTCCATAACGACACGTCAAGGGACAAATGGCGTAGTTATTTACTAGGTATGTAACTGGGCCTGCCCTCAGGGGAGCAAAGGGATCATATTATAATCGACATTCGGCCGATAACCCTCAAAGTTGGACATTAAATTGCGATATTTGGACTGATTTACCCTGACCCTATTGCAAGGCTGACTTACATACCATACCTAACCCGAAGTATAGTTCGCCTCTGGTCGACGGGGCAATCAGGTATAAACTTATAGTTAGATGGGAAGACCGAGATGGTACATGTCCTACACCCGCGCAGCTCCCTCCTATGCTATGTTAGCCATATCCTGAGGTAGGTAAGTGTAGATAGTTCAACTCATCTGTGCCTGCGGCGCCATGTATGCGATACGCATTTCACATTGTGCCAGAAGAAAATCAAACTTCTGAACGTAGCCATAAGTTTCATATTTCCATGGAATTTACATTGCTCTCAGCGGCTAGAATACAAGACAAATACAATCGCGCGCTTGCCGCCGCAGCCTGTCGGATGCGCGCGGACGCTGTGACGCCCGTACGGCTCCTCGCACATGCTCGCGCACGCGACCGGCTGCGCACGGCTGCCGGTCCGTTCCGCTTAGCTGCCGCTGCGCGTATTTGTCTTGTAACCTACCTAATTGTTTTTTTACTTTTAAAATAGTACAACAATATATCTTGCTGGACATGGTTCTTGGTACCTATATGTATATATATATATAACTACAATCCAAAGGGAAACCGAAGATAATGGTGTTCTAAGGCCCCTCCACCACTAGGTAAATAGGAGCACAATACCTAATAGAACTGTGTACTTAAGTAAGTAAATACAAATACGTAAATATATAACTCCATTAGCACTTCTCACGCAGCAAATCTTGGTTGTTGTTTCTGGAGCGCTGTTCTAATGATAATAATTAAACATAATGGTGTATCTCCGAAGTCCTATCTAACTTAATGAAGAGGTGTTTCGTACAGTAAGCGACCTGAATTCGTAGATTTATAGTTCTTGTTCGGAATTCAACGTGAAATATAGCTTGGTTCAATTTACGTAGCCTACATTCCTCATGACTTCAAAGATACAGGAAACTGCTGATTTCGGTTCCCGCATGTAAATATGTCAAACCGCGATATCTCTTTGTGAGCTAAATTTTATTCAAATCCAATGAGACCTTCGGTTGGAGAAAGGAAAGCTCTGTATTACAAAAGTTTTCTCGGTTTTAGGGTGTATTACAGTACAAGCACTTACCTACTATACTTATGTTATTATGACAACCAACCAAGAAGATCTGCTAAAATTTCGTGCAGTGCCTAGAGTGTATTTTTTTTTAGCCGACTCCCGCATTAGGGTACCAGCCCTGTGTCGCGGGGGACTTTACAAACATACAAGTCACGGACACAAGACTCGGAACAACAATTTGTGGATCACACAAAGTAGTGTTCCGTATGGGAATCGAACCCACGACCTCTTGCGTAGCAATCGGACACACTCCCACCGCGCCACAGAGGCAGTTACTGTAGATAAATTTAGTTACATTAAAGTACATAATTTACTTCCACAAAATCAATATATATTTTATAAACGAAGGTACAGTGGTTTACAGAGATCGTTTCACGTCTTACGTTTTACTTTCAATTCGTCTCTGCATATAGACGAGCCCTGGGGGAGATTTGAGTTCAATTTACCCCTCCCCATTACGCAAAATTACAAGTAAACCTTAGATAAAAGAAAAAAAATATTCCTGATTTGCAAATCAGCGTCGCAATTTGCTGTATTTGTGAGCTTTCACATCTGGACACTGAGTCCTCGCGAAAAATAAACCTAGGTACGTTTACGTCGTATCGCACACTCATTTGTTAAAGGTTCATTTCCGAGCATCGCGGCCGATCGCGAGCCGCTCGCGGCTTACGACAAGCGGCTGACGCTCGCGGCCGATGCGACAATATTCACAGTGCGCGCGCAGGCCTACGACAGTCGTCGGCCGCGCGAATTAAAAGACCGACTTCGGAAGAGTTAAAAAATATAACTTTATTTGGACAGACTCACAGCGTAACAGTAATTGATCTATCTTACAAAAATGACCATCTTATATACTAATTAGTTGCTAATGCGGCACTTTTAAGAAGTGACGCATGTCCTAGATAAAGTGCTGAGTTGACGTCGAATGTTCTATTGATTTTGCTTGCTGAAATGCACTTTAGGAGATTGGGGTTCCTTAACTCCTCCCTCCCTAAGAGATAAATTATCCGAAGGCGTTGCAGACACCTTTGGAGAATTTATATGAAAAACAAAAGTTCTGAATTTATACAGTATGGAAACAATGATAACAATTATTATAATTATGTACACGAAAATGGTCCAAACACTAATTCCTATTGTTATAAACTGAGTTGTATCGTCTTCTTCACTGAATCTCGCACTTTGTAATATCTCTTTTACGTTGTTGAAGTCCACGTTCCTTAGGTCCACTTTTCTAGTCCTCGTCTCAATGTCGTGCTGTAACTCGGGCATCTGAACCGCTGGAAGCTGGAGACTGGATATTGTAGTGTTCCTGGTAGCAGCAACAATGACTTCTCCTATTTGAGTTTCGCATTGAGTGTTCGGAGTTACAATATATGTGCCAAGAATATTGTACTTGCGAATTTCAGCATTACAGTTCTCGGTAATGATAAGGTTTTCTTCAGTGTAGACCAACCATTGACTACTAGTCACCTTTTGCACCTTAGTTTTCTCGATCTTTATGTGGTTCCGAATGCATTTTGTATAGTTATTCTTCATCAACAATATCTGTTCAATGCAGGTCTCCGTTGGGTACTGGGCCAGGTTGTCTTCATCGCAGATGAATTTATCCTTTTCGATCTCTGCACATAAGCTAGTTACGGGCATGTATTTCAATCCATTCACCATTATGTAAGGGAATTTAAGAATAATAGTAAAAGTATTAGGAGCTTGGAAAATTGGAATAGGAATTACCTTGTAATAACCATATGTTTCGTCGCCTATTAGGGGAACTTCTAAAACAAAAATTAACTTACCACTATTAAAATAGGATTTAACGACTATACTACGTTTTAATTTAATCAAATTACTTTTATTAATAGGATATATTGTTCTGGCATGTTTACTTATAACTTCTAAGGTATTATATAGTTCTGTACTATTTAAGATAGATTGATGCAGTACGTTTAATTTACTAAAAGCAATAGCTGTTTCAATCTCTAATAATACACACACATAGAATTATTACAAGGTTATGGAACAATAGGAGAGCTGAAAGGAAGGTGAAAAGATTTACTCACAGTTCCGCAACTATCTCCATGCTCCTTGAACTACTGCCTGGCTGCTGCTCTTCTCCCGATGCTTGAGTGGTTTCTTAATAAATTTGTTTGTTCGGAGATCTCTGCTAAACCGTAGAAACGGACGTCGGCTGCTTCTCGTAGATTTGGATACGTGACAGACTGACTACAGAGATCCTACCGGCTGCGCCAATTAAAAGACCGACTTCGGAAGAGTTAAAAAATATAACTTTATTTGGACAGACTTACAGCGTAACAGTAATTGATCTATCTTACAAAAATGACCATCTTATATACTAATTAGTTGCTAATGCGGCACTTTTAAGAAGTGACGCATGTCCTAGATAAAGTGCTGAGTTGACGTCGAATGTTCTATTGATTTTGCTTGCTGAAATGCACTTTAGGAGATTGGGGTTCCTTAACTGTCACTTACCTCAGCCGCTTGTCGTAAGCCGCGAGCGGCTCGCGATCGGTCGCGATGCACGGAAATGAACCTTAACTCATGAGGTCTCAGATCATAACATTGCTATCAAAAACTTATTAAACAATCTGCATCATTAATTTGGTACTTTATTTATGTAGAATAAATGTTATGCGAGTTACAACGCACCGTAGTGCCAGAAATTGATAGTAGAATACACAATAGGTGCTTACATACACTTGTATAGAACAGAATGTCTTGTTTATTCGCTCAATCAATTCATGTAGAATATAACGGAGATTTGCATAATCATAAGTAATAAAATAAAATTGTTGACCATGGTCACAGTTTAGAAATAAGTAGTCACGTAGTCGGTTGTCATCATGTGGAATACACAGATTGTGGGGGACACAATAACCATTTTAAAACGACACGTTTATCAATATTTCTAAAGTGTTTCAATTCAGTTAGAACCTATTTATTCGTTTTTGTAACCTACGCTGATGTCAGTGAGTACATGTCGGTAGTGTAATGACTGGGATTTGAATTTATAATCTCTGAAAAAAATTAAATTAGGTAAGTTGAGTGTGACGTAAGTTATCCGTAAAATTTTCGAAAGTGTTTAAAATATGGTTCAAAATATTAGACATATTCAGAATGACAGTTGTGTCATGAGAATGAATAAATAAACATATAATCATGAAAACTATATCTATGTACAATAAGATTATTATTTTTTTTATGCTTTGGGCGTAAATATTTTATTTTAAGGCTAAATAGCTTTGTTTATTGCCCGACGTTTCAACCGTATTGCAACGGTCGTGGTCACGGGTAGACTCAGTTTACCCGTGACTACGGCGGTATTTAGCCCTAAAATAAAATATTTACGCGATTAAGGCTTATACAATTCTATAATGTGTACAAATCGCGAAAGTTTACGAACATTTATATTACATTAAGACTATGGTACATAGAACAACAACACAGTCGGAACAGCCATCACAAACTTTGAAATCGTTTCTAATTTCAGCAAATATTAATTTAGTCGGTAACTGTACGCGCGTAGTCCTAAGAATTACCTATTTTTATATTTACATCAAACATCTTTCTTAGAATTTCCCCAATTTATTTAATAAGAAAGTGACCTTCTGCCATGGATTATTTCCTTAGGGTTGGTTTACAGACATTTTTTGTAATCCGAGATGGACTTTGATCGAGTGATCTGTTGACGTACGCAAACTTTCATCTGTTGAGCCAAGGATTTAACCCGAACTTTTTTCCAAGTAATTTATTAACCAGGATTTTGTGGGCATTTGTTGCTTTGGAAACTGGGGAACGTTCGAGAAAAAATATTATTTAAGCTTCTTTTGTTTTGAGGGATTTGTTGTTATTTATTTTTTCATTAATTAACTAATTGATTAGTATGTTTTGCCAGGGATTTTGTATGAGTCATGTCATCGATTAGATCGAAACAAGTAAACAGTAAATACCTATTGGTTACGCAATATTGTTTACAACGTCTATGATCTTAAATCGCAAATACATTTTAATATGGAATGCGGTAATGTACAATGCATTATTTACGGACCTTAGAAACAGGTTACACAATCTAAAGGTTCATTTTGCAGCTTACGCGCGCGGCTGATGCGACAATAGTCAGAGTATGAGAATGTATGGCGCTGTTTCCGAGGCCTGCGACTAGGGTTGCCACCTGTACTTTATAATAAAGTATTGTACTTTATTTCGGGTAATTGTACTATATACTTTATGAAAAGTATAAAGTACGCAAAAATACTTTATTTTACATGATTCGTTCCTCCGGCATCCAATTTACATACATATCAACCCATATGATGGCCCACTGCTGGGCACGGGTCTCCCCAGTAGAACCTACTGGTATGTAGATCCTGGGGGTAATTGCCATAATCGCCACGCTTGGCGAGCGGGTTGGCGATCGCAGTAAGGCTTTAGTTACGCAGAGGACGCTGCTGCCCGTCCTCCGGAGTGAAATCCCTTAGTCGCCTTGACGACACCCACGGGAAGAGATGGGGTGGTATTATTCTTAAGCCGGCACCACACGGCCATTACAATTTACATATTTATTTTAAAAAAATAAACGTAATTGAACAGACTGTAAAGATGCTTAATTATCATAAGTATTTATTAAATGTTGCTAAAAATACCGAAAAATATCTTAAGAAAATAAACTAAATTAAGTTTTACTTTATTTTGACACAACGTACTTTTTTCTACTTTTAATAACCAACGTAAGTACTTTATTTGCACCAAAAAAGGTGGCAACCCTACCTGCGACAGACGCGCGCGGCTTACGACCGACGCCATTGGCCGCGATGCACGGAAATAAACCTTAAAAACAATATACGATCATTCGGAAATATATTCGTTTGAGATATTTCTATACCTATAAAACTTTAGCACAAATACAGAGATTAGGTACAGAAGTCCAACGTGTGGGTCTAGAATAACGCTCGTCCCAACGTTGGCGCCAATGATAATTTTTAGATCCACACGTTGAGCAAGTGGCGTTGGGACCGAGGTTGGGGCCAATATGTGGAGCCGGCGTTATGGTTAGAATTCGATCCCTACGCAGGGTACATTTTTGTGTGCTGAGAATGATTGTTTATTCTATGTCTGGGTGTAATTTATCTATGTATAACATGCATGTTTTTAGAAATATATAAGTATTCATCATCAGTCAGGCTCTGCCTAGTTTGGATCAGATAGCCAAGTATTATCCCAAGTTATTATTAAATATTATATTATTACTAGCTTACTGACAACTACGACTGCCTCTGCGTTTGTATAGTTAACATCTATAGGTATTGTTTTTGAGTGTCGCTTCTGAGTGTAAACAAACAATATTTCCACTTCATAACATCAGTAATGATGCACATATGAGGGTTCCGTGACTCAGTGGTGACCAAAGAGATCGTGATTATCTGAAAGGTTAAGAATGCTGTTACGTTACTAATTTTGGTTATTGATGAGTGGCCATTTTCGAAAAATATCATACAGTTTATGTAGTACGGGAGAATTTTGAAAAAGTTACCTAATAATATTTTTTCTTTGATTACATAGCTCCATTTTCGGTAAAACAACCACAAAACAATCCTCTAAAAGAATTTCTATCTTATTCTTCACTAGCTGTCCTGTGCAACTTCGTATGCGCACATTTTCCCCGTTTTTGCAACATTTTTCATTACAGCTCCGCTCCTATTGGTCGTAGCGTGATGTTATATAAATGGGTTACTCAACAGAAAAAGATTTTTTCAATTCGGACCAGTAGTTCCTGAGATTGCCGCGTTCAAACAAAGAAACAAACTCTTCAGCTTTATAATATTAGTATAGAATTTTTGACTGCCCCTGTGGCGCGGTGGGAGTGTGTCCACAAGAGGTCGTGGGTTCGATTCCCACACGGGACACCACTTTGTGTGCTCCACAAATTGTTGTTCTGAGTCTGGGTGTACTTTGTGTCCGTGACTTGTATGTTTGTAAAGTTCTCCGCGACACAGAGCTTGTACCCTACTGCGGGAATCGTCTTTTAAAAACTAAGCTGTCCCGGCAAACTTGGTACCGCCTCGTATTTTTTTTTCGTGAATCTGGCTCTATTTTATTTTCAAACCATCCATGCACCCACTTCAATATATCTACTCACCATTTTTTCAAATCACTCCAGCCGTTTAGGAGGAAATAGTTAACAAACACACGACCAGAAGAATTACATATAAAGACAAAAGACAAAATAGCCGTCCCTATTCCTTATTTTTTTTAAATTGTTTAAATTGTTATCTACTTGAATGATAGAAAGAATAATGTAGAATGGATTTGTGTTAAATATTAAAACTTTGTTTGTGTTCTCAGAGTACCTAGATAATTGAAATTGTTACTAACGGTAACTAGCGATCGTACTTCATTATATTATTTTAGGTTATTTTCGTTTCTATGAGTTTATGTCAGGGATCGTCATGCTCTGCTCGAGGCGTGGTGGAGGTATGGGCCGGGTCGTCTTTCTTCCCTCCAACATAGCGAAGAGACTTCATCTTTGCAACATTTTCCCCGTTTTTGCAAAATTATATGCATTGCTGCTCTACTCCTATTAGTCGTAGGATGTTATATAGCCTTCCTCGATAAATCGGCTATCCAACAGTAAAAGATTTTTTCAATTCGGATCAGTAACTAGTTCCTAAGATTACCTCAAACAAACAAACAAACTGTTCAGCTTTATAATATAAGTATAGGATATAAACATATTGTAATAATTGGCATTTTAAAAAGTGGCCACGTTTTTTTTATTGGCAAGTTCTTTTCTCACGGCTTTACTTTTGCGATCTTAGTATGAAATTTAAAATCATTCTATTCCAATTTTACCTATCTGAAATTTTATCTAACCTAAGTGAATAAAGTACTAGTTTTACTTCGCCGCTCCCGCTTCGCACGAGTGGGTTTTTCACTCTTATGTACAACTTTGTTTATATTTCATTTTATACAAAACTAGTCCTGACAATAACATACACAACAAAAAAACAAAAAAAGAATTCTAAAGTTATACATACATTAAATTATAACAATTACACATTACATTAGTCCATATAGTGCAATTAAAAGGAAAGCTATCACAACTATAGGCCGACCGCTTAACTCGTATATCGCCTGCGCGGTGGAAGGGAGCGCGGGGTGATGTTAACGGGTGGGTGAGCGGTGTGCGCGGGACAGAGAACTCACGTTCTCTGTCCCGCGCACCCCGCTCACCCACCCGTTAACATCATTAACATCACCCCGCGCTCCCTTCTCACCGCGCAGGCGATATACGAGTTAAGCGGTCGGCCTATAAGTAGGTTATACAAGTTTACGAGTAACAGCTGACCAAATGAGAAGTAACATTTTTTTGTACAAATGCCGTTGAAAATGATTATTAAGTAGGTATAACGTTGTAAGTATGGAACAAAAACAACAGAAAACCCACTTCTTAAGCCGCATTACGGAACTCTACATTGTGCGTGGCCCAACACACACCGGTTTTTTATTTATATAGAAGAGAATATTGAAGATAGATACTTAGTTCGTTATTATTTTATGAGAAAGCGTATCTACATGACAACAAGGATATACGGGCTTTGCTTATTCAGCAAGGCAATATCGAGGCTTAGAAAAGTATTTATTGAAGAACTACTTGTATTCGTAAGCCGCATTTACAAATCGCAAAGGCAGCTTCTACCTCCACCTCGGTTGAAATCCCTCGATATTTGATGCTTATTTTATATAGCGATAGTTTATGGTACAAATATTTTGATTTTGTATCGTGACTCATTTGTTCTAAAGAAACATAACTTTCTTCTAGATATACATTTTGTCAGCTGATATAAAAATCGGACTGAATTGAATGTAAAATCATGTTCCAGTGTTGCTAATAAGGGTAATAAGTAATGTAACAATTTTTCGGGGTTAAGTTTATTTTATTAGATATATTTCGGGACTTAATCGCGTGAATTATTTAAAGGTATAAACCTTTTATTTACCCGACGTTACGATCGAATTGCACCGATCGTGGTCACGGGTCGACTTCAAGTAAATAAAAGGTTCGTTCCTTTAAATAATTCACGCGATTTAGTCCCGAATATGTATAAAAATCGCATGAGTTTAAAAACAATAAGTTTATTATGTAAATGTTCATATATTAAACCCGCACTACTAAACAATTTTCCAATCGGAACCCCTGTTGGTTGGCTGAATACTCAGTGGTGTCGATAGAAATTTGTTTGTGTATGTAATATATTTGCAATTTTTCTCGATGAACGGTCCAGCATTTAACATCTGTATCTGCATGAAAATTGGCATTAATTATCGCGGATGCAGATGCAGATGTCTAGGTCGATGCGGAAGCTACGCAACAGGCTTGTTTCCTAAGTCATTAAAAAATCCAAAAGTCTAATTAGTAAATAGTTATAACTAGCATTTAAACTACCAACGATTCATTCCATATAATTTTTTGCATTAATTTATACTATAAAGCTAAAGAGTTTGTTTGTTTGAACGCAATAACCTCAGGAACTACTGGTCTGAATTAAAAAAATATTTTACTGTCGGATAACCCATTTATCGGGGAAGGCTATAGGCTATATAACATCACGCTACTACTAATAAGACCGGAGCAGCAATGAAAAATGTTGAAAAAAACGGGGAAAATTTACGCAGACGTAGTTGCCCGGGTCAGCTAGTCATGTCATAAAAATAAGAGATTTGACAAGGAAAAATAGTGAGGTCATAGTCCGGTATTTGTATGAGATCTCCATATAAAATCTGCGGTTTTGACATTTCTTAAAGAGTTATTGTTTTGACTTGTTGGAAACTAACCCATTGCGGATGTGTAAATTCGCTACACGCCTAGTCGTTATCATACCTATCATACCTCGACAGTGTAGAAGGACTCAAAAAACTGATTCCCTTCGGTTGCACTAAGGCACCTGTCCCACCAACAACGATGAGCGAGAAGCGAGTATCAATTTATCGCTCAAGAACAACAATAGAAGTATTTTGTTGATCCCGTCCGTGTTAACAAAAGAGATGCAGCATAGAGCGACTACTCGCCGGCAGTGTGAACGGTCAGCGATCCACAATTAATATCTGTATCTCTTTTGTTTAAACGCGATCTTCATATGTATGTATGTTTTTTGAGCGATAAAATCGCTACTCGCTGCTCGCTGTCTCGCCGTTGGTGGGACAAGTGCCTAAAGGTCAAGTCAATGTCGGCACTGAAATAAATAATACATTTTATTGCACCTTAATACATACAGCTATCAACCTTATTACATACAAATGAACGCGTTCATATTAACTTTATTAAATTTAATGTCGCATGTCTCATCGTTTCACTAATGAGGCTGACGAATGTGCTCACGAGATTTTTCGCCCTATTGTGGTTCTTATTACGTTACGAAAAGGTGCAAATTAGTCTATACATAAACTGCAATTATGAAAACATTGTTGATATTTGTTCATAATCATGCAATTAATGCAGATGAGGTCGTAAGGTCTATTTGTTTATAACTGAATGTTTTGCACAAAACAACTTTACATCTCATTATTAAGCTGTATCTGTTGGTAGGTCATGTTTTTTTTTATTTACATTAACCATAGACCAACTGGGGTTTTAAATCAAGATAACCTATATTTAAAAAGGCATTTAAAAATGCCTCTTACACAATTACATAAAACATTATGGATTAGGATCAGATCCAAGGGGGGATTACAAGGGTAATTGCCCTCCCCAGAGTCGACATTTAGGCGATTCTGGCGAGGGCAATTACCCTTTATAACGTTTACTTACTAAAAAAAAAAAAATTGTTTTGGAAAATTTTGACACTGTACCGGTGTGTATTGACCGGCAATTGCTACCCCTCGGCAGTAGTGGCTGATGTACCGGTGTTTAACAATCAGTTGCCTCTTCCCCTCGTCATGTGGGCGACTCACACTTGGCTGATTGAGTCACATGTTGCCCCTCCCTAAACAAAGTTCTGGATTCGCGCCTGCCATGGATGTATTATACTAACTATGTCTGACTGACTTCTATTTACCAAACTACGAACTTATTCTAAAAAACTCTAAATTTAGTAAATCGGCCTAAGTAATTAGCAGCCTGTATAGATATTGTCTTGGTGACTCTAAATATTACCTACTAGCTGACCCGCACAACTTCATATGCGGAAATTTACCCCGTTTTTGCAACATCTTTCGTTGCTTCTCCGCTCCTATTGGTCGTAGTGTGATGTTATATAGCCTATAGCCTTCCTCGACAAATGGGCTATCCAACAGTAAAATATTTTTTCAATTCGGACCAGTAGTTACTAAGATTTTCGCGCTCAAACAAACAAACAAACTCTTCAGCTTTATAATATTAGTATAGATCTAGATTGTACACAGAGTCGATAACTAAGGCAAGAAGCCAAAAAAATAACACCTTAATTTTTCTCATACCATAAAAGAAAAAAGGAAAGTTCGAGAAAATTATAAGAATTTAAGGTTGCGTAAAAAATGCGAAAATTCTTCAAATTTTATTAAATTTAAGACGTTTCAATATGATAATACCCGCTGAGATTAAAAAGATTAATCGAGAATCCAATTGGTTTTTTCATCAAGCTCGTATTATATATTGTACTTTAATATTTCCTACATGTATTAGGGACATAAATTGTAACATGATTTATCTATCACACTAATTAAATGCAAGAAAGTATGTGAATGTGTATGTTTGTTACTTCTTCACGTCTAAACGGCTGTAGCAATTTTAATAAAATTTGGTATAGAGTTAGCTGACACTCTGGATTAACCCATAGGCTAATAAACCGCGGGTAATACCGCGGGGCATAGCTAGTAATATATAAAAAAATATTAGAAATATGTATAAGTAACTACTAACGTTCGTTCGCGGGTCTAAACTACAATTATAAAAACTGGATAAAAACTACCTCATGTCCTTCCCCGAGATTAAAATTATCTCCATACATAATTTCATCTAAATCAGTACAGACGTTTAAGCGTGAAAAGGTAACATACTGAGTTACTTTGATATTTATAATATTAATATGGATTGTCTGGTTGCAATAGTACAGGATCAGCCTAGTTTGGGATCAGATGGCGGTGTGTGAGTTGTTTTAAGATATTATAATTTTATCATAATCCCTACTAATATAAAAATGTGAATGTAAGTTTGTTTGTTACGCTTTCACGCGAAAACTACTCAACCGATCATCATGAAACTTTGTACACATATTCTTGGAGGTATTAGAAGTAACATAGGATTATAAAAAAAGGGGGAAAATTTACGCAGACGAAGTTGCGCGGGACAGCTAGTATAATATAAAGTGGAAGTAAAAGAGAATAAATATTATAGAATTTTATAAGCTACGGGTCTTAATCGCGTAAATATTTTATTTAAAGGCTTTACCTTTGTTTATTGCCCGACGTTTCAGTCTACCCGTGACCACGGTCGTTGCAATACGGTCGAAACGTCGGGCAATAAATAAAGATATTTGGCCTTAAATAAAATAATAACGCGATTAAGACCCGTAGCTTATAAAATTCTATGGGTAATGTGTACAAATCGCGAAAGTTTACGGAGAATAAATATGTCAACCTATAGGTCTTTCATATACCACGGTGTTTGTGCTCGAACTCCTCCGAAACGGCTCGACCGATATACCAAATATACAAAAAAATACATTAAAATACGATAAACCGTTTTGATTGAGTTCGACACTATACATCGCGACACGAGATTTTTATATGTAAGACTAGCTGACCCGCGCAACTTCTTTAGTTTTTGAAACATTTTTCCTTGCTGCTCCGCTACTATTAGTCGTAGCGTGATGTTTTATAGCCTATAACCTTTCTTGATAAATGGGCCGTTTAACAGTAAAATATTTTTTCAATTCGGACCCGTAGTTCCTGAGATTATCGCGTTCAAACAAACAAACTCTTCAACTTTAAAATATTACAGTATAGTTATAAATGTTAGGGGGGGGGGGCAGCCCTCATCACTTAGGGGTATGAAAAATAGATAGTAGCCGATTCTCAGACCTACTGAATATGCATATAAAATTTCATAAAAATCGGTCAAGCCGTTTTGGAGGAGTATAGTAACTAACACTGTGACACGAGAATCTATACTAATATTATAAAGCGGAAGAGTTTGTTTGTTTGTTTAAACGCGCTAATCTCAGGAACTACTGGTCCGATTTGAAATATTATTTTTTTGTTGGATAGCCCATTTATCGAGGAAGGCTATAGGCTATAACATCGCGCTACGACTAATAGGAGTGGAGCAGCGACGAGAAATGTTCATAAACGGGGAAAAATTACGCAGACGAAGTTGTGCGGGACAGCTAGTTTTATATATAAGATTATCTTTGACCTTATTCACAACTGCCCGAAAAGGAGTGTAATTTGGTCGCCTATGAAATATACTATACGATACCTACCAGACATTTGAATATAGGTAAATATAAACAAATTTGAATATCGCTTTTCCACACCAATCGCTAATAGGTATATAATACTAGCTGACCAGCGCAACCTCGACTGCATCAATTTTCCCCGTTTTATCACTATTTTTCATTGCTGCTCCGCTCCTATTGGTCGTAGCGTGATGTTATATATCATATAGCCTTCCTCGATAAATGTGCTATCTAACAGTAAAATAATTTATCAATTCTGACCAGTAGTTTCAGAGATTATCGCGTTCAAACAAACAAACTCTTCAGGTTTAGAATATTAGTATAGATGAAGTATTTACCTAGGTGTGTGGTGCCGGCTATGCCGTGTGGTGCCGGCTTAAGAATAGTACCACCCCATCTCTTCCCGTGGGTGTCGTCAAGGCGACTAAGGGATTTCACTCCGGAGGACGGGCAGCAGCGTCCTCTGCGTACTTAAAGCCATACTGCGATCGCCAACCCGCTCGCCAAGCGTGGCGATTATGGCAATTACCCCCAGGATCTACTGGGGAGACCCGTGCCCAGCAGTGGGCCATCATATGGGTTGATATATATATATATATATATATTTTTACCTAGGATATAAGTAGACATTCCACGGATCCGTTTGTACTTAATATCATAAACAGACTCATTAACCTTTACTGATAACCCTTTGCACGTTATCTCCCATCCACACTTTACAAATGCGAAAATGTGTTTGTTGCTTTGTCATTCTCTCATACAGACGTCAGATTCGTGTGAATGATGTCTTATTACATTGATGAATATAAATTAAAACCACGATTTATTTATTTATTGATACTTAATAAATAATCTATTGAAATATACAGATATTCTATATTGCGGAGTTCGTTATTGCGGTCACTAGAGCGTCTAGAGCCGTTTCGCGATAGGCCTGTTCTTGTGTTGCAGTCATTAACGTATAGACTGCGCCATAACCTCACAAAATTGTCCAGCTCAAGAAAGAGACAACGCTACTTTGTGGACAATACCTGTCAAACTCCGCACGAGTTTATTCTCTCTTTCACGCTTTGCAGTCAATTTATAATTGAAGGGAATGCGCGGTCCTTTTCTCTACGTCAATGGTTGCAGTAAAGTTATTGGAAACGCATTCGGCGGTATTCGTTACAAATGGCGTATTTTCGCTTGATTTATTGTAGAATATACTCCAATACTTTCCCACGTATCTGACCCCTTAGGTATCATTAACGATTTTATTATATTTGTATTCAGAAGAATATAACAAGGTTTCGAAAATGTATTCCGTCACGGACTCCGACGGAATACATTTCCGAAACCTCGTGTTGAATGTTCATCAGCATATATTTGACCCTTTTAAGTAATTGTGGTTCTTTAGATGAGTTGAATAAAGAAATGAATTATTGAGCAGCACAAAACTGCTTATAATCACGCAGATTTTTTTTTTTATTTCACTATAATTTCATTTGTTCCATTTTTTAATTCATAATTCCTCAAAAGGAAAAAACGGGACCCTTATATTCATATTCTCAGGTCTCCAGTCCCTTGAAGCTGTGAAAAAACCAAAGTTACTAAGTTTAAGTAGTTTATGTCGCCGGTTTATTTCGCAAAAAACGTACATTTCGCCACTCTCAAGGAATCAAAATTAATAAGTGTGTGTTGTTGTTGTGTTGTTTGTGTTTTCCGTTGACCTAGAACTATGAAATTAGGTTACTAATACCGTCGTAAGTATAGGGAAACTGCGAGACTCGATTCCTGGGCTCTTAGGCAAGGTATATTCGTTTCGTAGCGAATTCGATAACGCTGTACTAACCGTTCGCAAAAAAATGACTATGTTCTCCACCGCAAACGTTAAACTCTATTCTATAATTCTTCTCCATTAACGACATCGCTATTCGAATGTGACTTTGCCTAGGAGGCTAATTCACGTATTTAAAGCAATTGCAGTACAGGTGCAGTTAAGTTTAGATTAAAACGGCCATTTTTGTATACTATTGTAACTTTGGGATCGATCTTAAAAACGCTTGCGCACCGTACTAGAATGTCGTTATTGCGCTCTCGAGATGCATACTTGACGCAAGCGTATTTGAGATCGATCCCAAAGTTACAAGAATACAAAAATGGCCGTATTAATCGAAACTTAACTGCAACTGCACTGCTTTAAATACGGGAATTGACCCCTAGTTCCCCAAAACTATTTATAATATGTGTCTACAAATTTGTACGGAACCCTCGGTGGTGTGTTTATAAAGATAATTGAATTGAATTGAATTGAATTGTGGGCGACTCCGACTCGCGGTCTCTGTCGCAATCTGTCCGGTTTTCTATATATTTTTACCAATATTAATTTGATTTTGCCGATGTTTATTTGTTTTCGCGATACATCAGGGCCACACAGACTGTGGCGTTATGCAGCTTTTTAGTTATAGGTATCCAGTACCATTTCTCTTGAGTAGATGGCACCAACAAGTGAAGTGATTATACCCATCGGGCTACGGGAAATGTAATATATCATCAATATATGTCAGCAGCTGTTTGCTTGTGCGATTCAGATTAAGGTAGTCTGGCAGAGAATGCTTTTAGAATTAAGTCCGCCTTTGTACAACTTGTGCATAAAGTTTTAAATCTATATTAATATTATAAAACTGAAGAGTTTGTTTGTCTGTTTGAACGCGGTAATCTCAGGAACTACTGATCCAAATTGAAAAACACTTTCACAGTTGGATAGCCCATTTATCGAGGAAGGCTAAAGGCTATATAACATCACGCTACGACTAATAAGAGCGGAGCAGCAATGAGAAATGTTGCAAAAATGGGAAAATGTACGCAGACGAAGTTGCGCGGGACAGCTAGTAAGTAAATAAATTCAGTATGGATAATATTCTCATACACGTTGCGTTTATTACTGCATCTAAGTGACTTAACGTCTATATTGATGTGTTCAATTTCTTGAACACCGTTTCTGAGTGATAGTAACGACATCGTATCGTAATGATCATTGTTTGTGACAAAAGTGGTACTAAGATTAATAAAAATGATGAGCAGTCGATTCTACATTTACATGTAATGCCTGTTCGCAAACAATAGGTATAGCCGGAGAAAAGAACAGGCAATAAAAACTCGTGGCCACTCTTTTCAAATTGCCAATGTTTACAATGATTCTTGGTTTATAAACTGTATATGCATATAAGGTGCTGACACCATTGTATTATACACCATATTAGAGGACTGATTCAAAAACAAGAGGTCAAAAATATTAAAAGAAGAATACACAAGATTGGATATATTAGCCTCAATGGGCACATAGTAGGAGCATCCACTTACATTGTAAAAACTTTATGTGTTTCAATATTGGCCAATTTACTTCTACTGATTTGTATGTACATACTCTGGTTGTGTGTTCGAATGCGGCATCAGGTTTACGAAAAGGCACTAAATAGCTGAATGGCGCTTTTTTTGAGTAAAAATATTGATAAGTACATAAGTAGTAATTTACAAAAAAAAAAGAAATATGTTTAAATTAATATTTTATTTTTAGAGTTAGGTTCATATTTAGAAAAAATGAGACAGAGCTTGATATAATTATGTTGCTATTACTCGAACAATTTGTCCAAATTCATATTTGTATTCTAATGGGAAACGGAAAATGTTCTCACTTATAACATTTAATTGTATTTTCCTTTTCCTTCTAAAGTTGAATGACACAGTGAGGTATCATTTGTCGTTGATGTCAACAGCTGACATATTTTGTTCGGTGTATGTATAATGTATTCAACAAAAAATGACAGTGGAATATCAATATCTTTATAATAAAAATGATCAGCCAAATAACTCGAAAATCGTTAAATTTTCTCAAATATTTGCTAAAGTCATAGGAAAGCATTTTTCTCTCGTAGTGTCTCGGTCTCGTCTGCATGTATCTACTGTGAGTCGAGACAGAGACCGCAACCGGTTTCTCGTCTTTGTCTTCGGACGTGGTCTCCAGTCTCTGTCGCGAACCGTCTTAAATTGTTTGATCGTTAAATAAAACTGTATAGCAACTTGACTTTGATTTTTGTTAGGCAAAACATGTTTTTCAAGAAGAACTCTCTAAGGCACCTATCCAACAACGATGAGCGAGAAGCAAGTAGCGATTTATCGCTCAAGAAACGTACTGTAGATGTATTTTGTTGATCCCGTCCGTAGATGCAGTTTAGAGCGACTACTCGCCAGCAGTGTGAACGGTCAGCGATCAACTAATAACATCTGTATCTCTTTTGTTTACACGGGATTTACATAAGAATGTATGTTTTTTGAGCGATAAAATCGCTACTCGCTTTCTCGCTGTTAGTGAAACAAGTGCCTAAAGGTCGTACGAGAGAGACCGTAATAGTATCAGCACAGGAACCGCCACCGCAAGGCACAAGTTTTTAGCCAACATTAGCAAAAATAATAACCATTTAATTATAAACTCTCTTATTTATGTTTTTCAATACTTTCATGTAACATCTTTCGTTTAACCTGAATTTCGTTTGTAAATTTGAAGTTCCAAGAATATCACAAAACTTGAATAGGTTCTCAGAATTTGTTATTACATTCTTCTCAATTTCTATATTACAGTTGTTGACACTTCACGAGCTTCAAACGATTTATTAAAATAAAATAACACTTTATATGAGTTTTACAAGCATTGTGGGATTTAGTGCTTCGAAATTCTCCGTAGTTGCTTCAATGCTGAAGAATAGATGGTTCCTATTTGGTACACGCTTTGTAAAGACCCTTACATAAATGTTGATAAACTTTCGCGATTTGTACACATTATTAAAATATATATATTACGGGTCTTAATCGCGTGAATAATTTAAGGTAAAATACCTTGTTTATTGCCCGACGTTTCGACCGTATTGCAACGGCCGTGGTCACGGGAAGACTAAGTCTTTTTTTTGATTAAGACCCGTAATATATATATTTTAATAAAGACCCTTACATGTTTAGTATATTTTCTTTGCTCAAAGAATTAGTAGCTGAGATACAAGATGGCAATACTGCCACCCTTTTTGGTACTTTACCCGTTGACATCGATGAAAATCTTTTATATTTCCGCGAAACTAATCTCCCTTTCTTTCGTAGTTTAAAATGTCCGTTAGTTTACAAAGACTATATTGATTTATTTTCGTATAAACACAAGGAGACCAGGGGGGTTAGACAAGGTACATTTGTTCCGTAGCGAATTCGATAACGCCGTACTAATCATTCACTAAAAATAAAGAAAAAATGTCCAAGCTCTCCACCGCAAACGTCAAATTCTATACTATAATTCTTTTCTAAACTGCCTCTGTGGCGCGGTGGGAGTGTATCCGACTGCTACGCAAGAGGTCGTGGGTTCGATCCTGGGGATCGAACCCACGACCTCTTGCGTTTTAATTACACCCAGACACAGAATAAACCATCGTGCTCATCACACAAAGTTTTACCCTGGGCCCACCCAGGGTTTGATGGTTTATTCTGTGTCTGGGTGTAATTTATCTATAATATGTATGTATTTAGAAATATATAAGTATGTTTATCAGTTGTCTGGTTTCCATAATACAAGCTCTGCTTAGTTTGAGATCAGATAGCGTTGTGTGAGTTGTCCCAAGATATTAATATTATTATTTTCCATTAACGACATCGCTTTTCGATTGTGACTTTGGCTAGACCCCTGAGTCTCTAGACAAATGGCATTCTATTCGATTAGAGTTAACGCCAATCGAATAGAATGACATCGTTGCGCGCGCACAACTGCTAATCGCATATGACCAATTTTCGTATTTACAATGTTGCACGCGCAACGACGTCATTCTATTGGATTACTGTAAACTCTAATCGAATAGAATGCCATTTCTCTAGGGGCCCTGAATGGATTAAATTAATGTTGCTAGTTATGGAAGTCTATTTGATTGTCTTTCTATTCAATTACCGTTTATGCCACTTGTCTCGGGGCTCTGGTCTAGGTTACTTCCCCCCCTTTTTTACTAGGTACTTGTTTTGTTTTTATGGGTACCTAAGTGTGTAGTACCTATTTAAATATAATTTTTAATTTTAGTATTAAATTGAAAGTATAATCAACTAAATGTTGGCACTTATTGTAGTGTTAATTCTTGCCTTCTATATAGGTACATATATCTCAGTATTTATTCTATTTTCATATTTTTATTTTATACAATTCCTGGAAATTATTAAAAAATATATTTATTAATTCTGACATCATTCTGACAGAGTAGGGTAGACTGGGTACGGTTGTGCCAGGGTACGGTAGTGACAGTCGTTATAACCGCGAATCTATACGGAATTCGGGAAAGAGTGTAAGGGAAAAAAGAAGCGTAATGCATGTTTACACATGTTGCCCCATATTGCATTAGCCGGTGCGCGACGTAAACAAAAGCAGGAGGCTACATTGCTTTTTAACAGCCAAAAGTAAGTTTTCTTGTTCGGATTTTTTTTATATTTACTTCTATTGATATACAGATATGCTATGGCAAATATTTTTTTGTTCTTAATTGAATATTAGTAGTTAATTACAAATGACTACTTTTTATGTAGATAATTTAGGTTAGTCGTGGTGTTTTATTGTTTTCAGAAGTATGCGTTGGGTACGGTTGTGACAAATGTATTGGGTACGGTTGTGACGTATATTTTCTTATGGTTTTGCATTTAGATACCCAGATAACACTCGCGAAAGACTGAAAGAGCACGGTCTGATTTTTTCAATACAAGGATGCTTATGATGAAGTAATGATTTTATGATTTTAAAGAAGATGGTTATAATAACAGATTATGTTGCAGTGCCTTATTAATTATAGGAGTAGACTTAATTTAATTTGATATATAAATGTAAACTTTATATAGAACAAAAGAATTTTGTGTCATGATAAATATTTTAACAATAAAAATCATTATAAACAATTTCTGTAAATGTTTATATACCTGTCACTACTGACCCCAACCACTGTCACAACCGTCCTTGGGGTGGGGTCGGTTGTGACATTTTCTTTTTATTTTTAAATTTGATGCTATAACTAATACAGCGTATTTTGAGACAAAATTTCAGAATTTTTATGTGGACAAATGCACAAGCTACGATTTAAGTTATTTTTGTCTCAACTAACTAATAAATTAACAAAATTATTGACGGTCAAACCTAAATTGTCACAACCGTACCCAGTCTACCCTACATGTTTTCTCTTCGACTATAAAGAAAATCAAAGAACTATTGTATTTTTTATTAAAAAAAATATCGCAACTTGTTTTATCTATCCTAATTACCTCGTACCTTGTATTTTTTATACAATTTTTATCGCTACTTGTTTTACCCTATTTATTTAATTACAATTATCTTCAATCCAATCTAATCTTTTATTTCATTACATTATGTAAATAATAAACCAACAATTAATTCCATTTAACAATTAAACCATATTGGCAAAGACGTCAATTATATCAATTAAGTATGCCATTACACCATAATCTAAGGAATCGAAGGGAGTGTATTGATACGGCTACTTAAATACAAGGCGGATGGATACGTTACAGTAGAAAATAAGGAAATATATATCGAGAACAAAACAAGTAATTGATCATTATTCATTTGCTAAAATAATGGGCTTCTAACTGATTTCATCAGAGATTCAATGTCACCCTGGGTCCTTATTCACTATGCTTTTTTTTCGATTTCGCGGCAAGCCGGCCGGCATGGCGCATGCGCGGTGCGCTTAAAGATGGCCACACGCATGCGCGATACATTTCTAAGCTCAGCTTTCTTTAAACCATTATGTCAAGATTTTGACAGTTAAAAACGCGGGCTTGACGCGAAAACGAAAAAAAGATAGTGAATACCGACCCAGAACTATTTTATACTATGGTAAGTACCCAAATCCATATTTGACAAAGATCTGAATGTCACCGCCATGTGCTCCTCATTTATTGCTTTTTTTTAACACGACTCCCGCGGTATGGTACCAGCCTTGTGTCACGGGGGACTTTACAAACATACAAGTCACGGACAAAAAGTACCTACACCCAGACTCGAAACATCAATTTATGGATCACACAAAGTGGTGTCCCTTGTGGGAATCGAACCCACGACCTCTTGCGTAGCAGTCGGACACAATCTCTCCGCGCCACAAAGGCAGCATTTGAGACATTAGTTTGTACATCTCATTTGCCCAGTTACACTTGCTACAGTGGCCTTCAACCGAAACACAGTGATGCGTTTACATTACAATTTCAGGGAAGATGAACTGATACTGCTGTGGTTCCCACCAAGACGACCTATGGCTTAGATAGCACAAGTGTGAATGCATGCACAACTGCACTCTTATTCGATGGGATAAAATTTAACATGACCGAAAAAAAATTGACGCGTATCGATCGATTGATTTGGTCTCTAAAACACCGAGGAGTGTGCCACTTTTTTTAGAAAAGAGTCAACATTTATTATCGCTTACACTACACTCAATTTAGACAGGTCAAAGTCAAAAGTCACGATGGCTGAGACATCGGTCTCGCAATCGTGAGGTCGCGAGTTCGAATCCTACCCATTATACTACCGACGTGAACTCACTCCTAACACAAGACATTGAACTTAGCTGGAGGGTTAACAGAATGGCAAGTAATGTGGGACCACAATCCCACATTGTTAGTTATCTTTTTTTTTAAAGTACTTTATTCACTTAGGTTACAGAATGTAACGCTTATGAACGTCACGACAAAATATAATGATTCTACATTTAATGTAAGAGTAAAGCCGTGAGAAAAGAACTTGGCAATAAAAACACATGACCACTTTTTTAGAATGCCAATTATTACAATAAGTACAGGGTGTCCAGTAGCAGATTTCAAAGTTTAAATGATTGAAAAAAAAAAACTACACTTCTAATGTAAAGTAGGTTTATTTCAATTTGATAACAACAAATGCGGATTTTATTTTTTAAAAACCATGTTCTCCAAATGGTGGCCATCGAGTCTGACACACTCTTCGAGTCTTACACGCATGTTTTCAAAAACCCGTTTACAGAGCTCCTGGGGAATGCTGTTGACTTCGTTGCGAATATTTTCTTTAAGTTGTTCCACAGTGCTTGGATTGTTTTTGTAAACAATGGATTTTAGGTATCCCCATAAGAAAAAGTCACATGGGCTTAAATCGGGTGATCTAGGCGGCCAGGGTATGGTACCGTTTCGGGATATGTTCTATTGGGGAAATAACTGCCGCACAGCATTCATAGACACATTAGCAGTATGAGCTGTGGCCCCGTCCTGCTGGAACCATGTGTTTCGATTGTAACATGAATTATTCTGTAGTTCTAGTCTAAAAAAGTCGTTTATCATCAGGCTGTATCTCTCTGAATTCACTGTTACAGTTTGGCCACGTTGATTTTCAAAGAAATAAGGCCCTATAATTGCAGAAGCAGAGATGGCACACCAAACTGTGACTTTAGGCTTATGTAAAGGCTCTTGATGCATTTGCCTCGGGTTGTGGGTATCCCAGTAACGAAAATTCTGTTTGTTCACATACCCTCCGATATGAAAGTGAGCTTCGTCACTAAAGAATATGTTTCCCATCCGAGTAGCAGTACGAAATCTCAACAACATCGTCTCTGCGTAAGTTTTCCTTAATGCAAAGTCGGAATCGTGTAGTTCTTGCACGATTTGAATTTTATATGGATGGAACTTGAGTTTTTTTCGCATTATTACCTGCAAAGTTGATTTTGTAATTCCCAATATCGATGAACGTGCACGCAGTGATAAACGGGGATTTTCAACGACAGAAAGCATTACACGGTCGACATTTTCATCTGTGGCTACCGATGGTATAGGTCCTGGTCTGGGTCTATTTACTGTTGATCCTGTAGCTCTGAACCTTGCTACCCATGACTGAATAAGGTTAATCGATGGTCCATCACGTAATCGACGAATACCGTAACGATTATTAAATCGACGGCGTGCTACAGACAGCGAAAATCCACTCGAAATGTAAGCCTCGACGGCAAACGCGCGGTGCTCTCCACTCCACTGTTCCATGGCTACTAAAAAATCCGCAGCGCTAGCGCTACTAGCGATATCCCCCGCGCCCCTCTATCGGGTTTCGTTCAGAAACTATGTTTGCTTAAACTTTGAAATCTGCCACTGGACACCCTGTATATTGTTTTTAAACTTTCGCGATTTTTATACATATTGGATATATTTCGGTACTTAATCGCGTGAATTATTTAAAGGTACCAACGTTTCGATCGAATTGCACCGATCGTGGTCACGGGTCGACTATCACACACATTTGTTTAGACACAGTTATGCTTGTAAGGTGCTGTACTCACATGCTAGATCAATATACATTGCTGGCTTGGGGAATTATAGATTAATGTATAGAGTCTTAATTCAGTTGCTAATAATAAGTCACTATAGATTTCGTTTATGTAAGTAGTTATCGTTTAAGCAAGAACATTTTTAACTCAACAATATATAATAATAATAATAATATCTTGGGACAACTCACTCAACGCTATCTGATTCCAAACTAAGCAGAGCTTGTACAATGGCAACCAGACAACTGATAAACATACTCATATATTTCTAAATACATAAATATTATAGATAAATAACACCCAGACACAGAATAAACCATCGTGCTCATCACACAAAGTTTTATCCTGGGTGGAGATCGAACCCACGACCTCTTGCGTAGCAGTCGGATACATTCCCACCGCGCCACAGAGGCAGTCGATATATAACGCTTATCATAACGTGTGGAAAATATACAGCGTGATTTTTAAAGCTAATAACCTCCCACTCTTGGCTTCTTCACATTACACCAAATAACATCGTACTATAATTTTTGAAAAAAAATACTTTTAACCCTTCACCACCTATCACCTACTTTTGTCACACAACCATTTACTACACATTTGTGATACCCCGGAGTAAAATCGATGTTTCTTTATAAGGTAAGGCCTAAACTTTACAATAAACAACGATTTTACTCCAATAAAATAGTCTGTAAATGTTTAATGGTCATGACTGCAAAAACAAGCGGTAGGTGATTAAGGTTGATAAACTTTAGCAATTTGTACACATTATGAAAATATATATATTACATTAAAATACCTTGTTTATTGCCCGACGTTTCGACCGTATTGCAACGGCCGATTCGTCAGTCTACCCGTGACCACGGCCAAGGTGATTGGGCGTTGTCACGGGTCGGGTAAGGTGATTAAGGGTTAAATTAAAAAAAGAATTAAATATTTTCCAAAAAAAGTTAGTGTTATGTAAAAGAAACCACTGGGGAGGTTAATAGTCTATTACAAATTATAAGACGATATTTAAATTCCAGCCAATATATCCATTTAAACACATAATTTACAAGTATGGCTTTTTATGGATCAAGTATCAAATATCAGTTGATTTGACACAGTTTTGAATTGAAGTCTCAATATCACACCCACTCAATCTATTCAAGTTGAGTGGGTACGCTACGAATACGGAACCTCATTATAGAATTTATATGCGGGTCTTACGCGTAAATATTGTAAGTAAGTAGTAATATTTATCACCAGTAGTCTTTGAAAATCTCAAAACTAACTGTTTATCTCTGTATCTTAAAATACCAATTTGTACCACAAATGGAAGGCGCTGACAGCTGTAATACAGTTCATACTAGTACGGCTGTCAACGTTCAACATTTCATAAAGCTATAATAAATATCTTCTATGTAATTATTGGGATATGTAAAATGTATAATGATTTTTAGAACAATAAAAAATAAATATTAAATATTAATATCTTTGTTGATAAACTTTCGCGATTTGTACACATTATTAAAATATATATATTACGGGTCTTAATCGCGTGAATAATTTAAGGTAAAATACCTTGTTTATTGCTGGTAAAATACCTTGGTCACGGGAAGACTCTAAACAAGGTATTTTACCTTAAATTATTCACGCGATTAAGACCCGTAATATATATATTTTAATAATATTAATATCTTTTTTTGATTACCCGGCGTTTCGACCGTATTGCAATAGCCGTGGTCGCGGGTTACACAGACTGGTGCAGCTTAGTCGCATCCCTCCCTTGATTACTAGTTTTTAATACCTGCGCTTCACGGAGACATTTTGCATTACTCATTAATAGACTTAAAGTCATAATTAATAGTCCTTTAGTTTAGAGAGTTTACTCTAGGTAAAAGATAAAAGCACATACACCGTTGCACAGCAAACATAAACAGATTTTAATAAATTCATAAAATTTACACAGTGAAGCAAGGCACTGCACTTATAAGTTCAATCTGATAGAAACTAAAAGTTAATTAAATCTTCAATTAAATCAATTAATAGTTTAATTAAATCATCTCGATGATATTCTTTTATACCTACTACACACAGATAGTACACAGGAACACACAAAAAAAAAATATTTATTGAGTTACACATTTTAACAAACAGAGTATACGTTGGAGTCTTCTTTTAAGCAAGGAATTGCTTGTGATAGGAGACTCCGCTCTTATATTTCACAATCAAATTATGTGTACAGTACAAATAGCAAATAACAAAAGGTACCTACAGTACGACCAACGTAACTAGGCCGGACTGAAGTAGGCGACAAGTGGTTGCGCAGATTCATTTTTTGGAAGTAAATGGTGACAAGAAGCGGGGGGCGGGGGCGGTAACTAAACCAAGAGAATTAGAGATGCGACTACGCATCACATTGTCATAATTAGTATTACTAACTCATGTTTTTTGTGATTATTTTCGTAAAGAAATTGTTTTTAAAGTTTCTTTAGTATTTACCGTAACTGTTCTAAATTTAAACTTTTATGAACTCATTTAAATAGAGTTTTAATATTTTTGAATTAAAATGTTGTTAGTATTTTTTATCGATTAAACATAATTAATCGTTTTCGTTAGTAATTTTAGGGTCGCATCTCTATGACATGCGCGAAAGTGATAGAAACCTAACTTCAATCCGGTCAAGTTACGTTGATCGTACTGTAAGTATGGTGTCACATATACACCCAGAATCACTCCATCAGAGTTATTTCACTTTACAAACATACGAGTAAAAAAAGTCTATTTAATTTATATTGTCATTCTACGCAAGTAAAGTCGCAGACCTCAGTTGTTAACATACCTATTGAATGTATCACCTTATTGATAAATTCAATTGAATCTTTTCAGATCCTACGAAAACATGTGCATTGAAAATATGCAAATACTTCGCAACCCATGGCAATTACATTCCACTTTTTGCCGCCAACAGATGCTATTTCTCGTGAATAATTTGCTCCACTGGGCATAAAAGGCCGATAAAAAGATTTATTCTAATCCTGCCTTCGTCTGAACATCCGTGTACATTGTGTGAACAAAAGAGCCTAATTTATAACAAATTCAAATGAAGACTTGGTTTTCAACTAATTTAGTGATGTCATTAGTCAGCTTTGAAACAGTATTGATTGAGTTGGCGCCTTAAACAGCTACGCTTGCATCAATTAAGATGAAAGACTCTCGAAAATGAGTAAATTTTCTAACATCATAAAGTACGTAAACGTATTAAGAATAAAGTGGTATGTGTTCACACACATCCTACCACTTTATTAATAACTAGCTGTACCGCGCAACTTCGTATGCGTAAATTTTTACCGTTATTGCAACATTTCTAATTGCTGCTCTGCTCCTATCGGTCCTAGCGTGATGTTATATAGCCTTCCTCGATAAATGGGCTATCCAACAGTGAAAGAATTTTTCAATTCGGATCAGTAGTTCCTGAGATTACCGCGTTCAAACAAACAAACAAACTCATCAGCTTTATAATATTAAGTATAGATACGTTAATTATAGCATTTTTATCAGTGAATGTTTTGGCTTTGTTTTTATTATAAAATAGAACAAAGCACAAAATAAGCGTACCTATTTATTTTACCATTAAACTATTTACTATCTACTATCAAAACATATTTATATTATCATATTTTTTACTATTAAAACATTTGACAGTTACAATATCGGCCTATATTCCATGACTCATGTTGGAATTTAATTCAATTTATCTCCCACAAGTAGGAAAAAATAAATATACTGGCCTATTGCTCAAGTGGTTAGTGACCTTGACTGCTAACCGTTGTGGGTTCGATCCCCACCTAGATAGTTTATTCTCTGCCTGGGTGTTATAGTACAATATTCATGTATTTTGAAATATATAAGTATGTTTATCAGTTGTCTGGTTTCCATATACAAACTCTGCTTAGTTTGGGATCAGATAGCGTAGTGTGATTTGTCGTTAGATATTATTATTTATTTATCCTATTTATTTAAAAACTTCCTGCAAGTACATTGCAAAAGGTGGACTTAATGCCATAGGCATTCTCTACCAGTCAAACTTTGGATGGTATAGAAAAAAGGGTGCTTATTCATAAGCTTATTACAAAATAGGAAATATATATTATATACGTCTATAAAACAAATACATACTAAAAATAAATACCAAATATTATAGTGATATTAATATAATAAATGGAATAAAAGTGGGGATATGAAAAATATTATGAATAAGGGGGATATAGATAGACTTTAATATCTTGGACTCCATAGCACCTTCTCTGCCCCCTTGTGTGTGTGGCATAAACTCTTATCGAATAGAATGACGTCGATGTGCGCGTAAAACTGCGAATCTCGTTAAAAATAAATCATACTCGCGGCCTTGCAAGCGGCAAAGGCGACCAAAGTTTTTAAGTCTCAATTATATTTTATTTTATTTTCGCATTGTATTCGAAATAAAAGTTTTGAGTGCCTGCCTGTACGTCTTTTCAAAGTATGACTCAATTGGGGCAAATGGATCTTCGAAAGTAAACCAACGGTTATTGATTGCCGTCACTAGGTTATGTAAGCAATTTTGTGAAATAGAGCATCTAATTTATTATGTAATAAAAAGGCCAAATAAGCAAGCATAAGCCATGATTGATCCTTTTTAGCTGATGTAAGATTGCTAAAAGACGATATTAAGTTCAACAGAATTTGATGGATCTGACTGCATGATATTAAAGTTGAATAGTATCTTGTTTCTGTATTTTTGCAGCTTTTTTTTAGTTTTTTTTTATTTATCATTTTTATTTTAAGCTATATATAGCTTTTACTTCGGGCTTGGGCTTTGAGCGCGGCTACCGAATCAAGAAATTCCGTAACGAAAATAAAACCTCGCACGCATCGAGACGAGCTGCTCCGAAATATAATGGTTTTTTTTTTATGAATTGTTTTTTTTTAATGCATAAGTTGATAAAAATGCTATGCAATAGCTTTACCGCGGCAGTCCTCGAGTGCTACACATTTTATTTAGTCATTGTAAGAATAAAAAGCGTTTGTTTCATTATTAACGTTGTTTTTTTTTAATGATTTGTTACTTTAATAATTTTGTTCAAACATATGAATCATTTATGTATGTTTGAGCTCGCTTTAATTTTACTGCCGATTCGGGGATCTTCGAAAAAAAAGTTTTAGACCGCAGCATAAAATTCCTCATTAACAATTTTAAGAATGTTATGTACTCAGTGACACTCGCGTCATCGAGATGAATCTAATGACGTTTAATTAAAAAAAAACGGTCGAGTCGTTGAGGAGTTATGAGCGGACATATATGTTAAAAAAGGGGTGCGAAAATTATTATGTCAACTAGTCGCCTACTTTAATGTTAGTTTAGATACAGTGCCGCCCATAGTAAGGGTGGCAAGTACCAACAGTTAGATCAACGTAACTTGACCGGATAGAACAAAATAAAAAATAATTCAACAACATAAAAATCCATACGAATATTATAAATGTGAAAGTAACTCTGTCTGTCTGTCTGTCTGTTACGCTTTCACGCTCAAACTACTGAACCGATTTAGATGAAATTTGGTATGTAGATAGTTTGAGTCCCGGGGAAGGACAAAGGATAGTTTTTATCGCGATAACCGACATCCACGCGGGTGGAGCCGCGGGCGAAAGCTAGTACTATATAAATGAGTTCATAAAAGTTTAAATTTAGAACAGTTACAGTAAATATTAAAGAAAGTTTGAAAAATAATTTCTTTACGAGAAAAATCCTAAAAAACATGAGTTAGTAATACTAATTAAGACAATGTAATGCGTAATCGCATCTTTAATTCTCTTGGTTTAGTTACCGCCTCCGCCCCCCACTTCTTGTCACCATTTACTACTAAAACATGCATCTGCGCAACCACTTTTTGCCAACTTCAATCCGGTCAAGTTACGTTGATCCTACTGTACCTACAAACCTCTCGAACAGCCCCACATTTTTAAAGTTTATTTTAAAAGTTTTACCTAAAGAGACAAAGCAAGGGTATTATGACCCTTCCGTCCTTAACTTGATAAAAGTTTTCCTACTCGCTTTCTAGGGCACCAATAGAAATTGTGGTACCTTGTTATTATCCAAGGTCTTTCAAAAATCTTCAGAACAATTAAAATTATTCCCAGAATTAACCAATATATATTCATGAGTGTGTATGTGACAGAGTCGAGATCGTTTGTAATCTAAATGCAAAACACAGTTGGAATTATTACGCACATTGGTTAAACACATGTTTAATTATATAGGGTAGACTGGGTACGGTTGTGCCAGGGTACGGTAGTGACAGTCGTTATAACCGCGAATCTATACGGAATTCGGGAAAGAGTGTAAGGGAAAAAAAGAAGCGCAATGCATGTTTACATATGTTGCCCCATATTGCATTAGCCGGTGCGCGACGTAAACAAAAGCAGTAGGCCACATTGCTTTTTAACAGCCAAAAGTAAGTTTTGTTGTTCGGATTTTTTTAATATTTACCTCTATTGATAAACAGATATGCTATGGCAAATATTTTTTTGTTCTAAATTGAATATTAGTAGTTAATTACAAATGATTACTTTTTATGTAGATAATCTAGGTTAATCGTGGTGTTTTATTGTTTTCAGAAGTATGCGTTGGGTACGGTTGTGACAAATGTATTGGGTACGGTTGTGACGTATATTTTCTTATGGTTTTGCATTTAGATACCCAGATAACACTTGCGGAAGACTGAAAGAGCACGGTCTGATATTTGTCAATACAAGGATGCTTATGGTGAAGTAATGATTTTATGATTTTAAAGAAGATGGTTATAATAACAGATTATGTTGCAGTGCCTTATTAATTATAGCCTTATTAAGAATAGACTTAATTCAATTTAATATATTAATGTAAACTTTATATAGAACAAAATAATTTTGTGTCATGTTAAATATTTTTTACAATAAAAATCATTATAAACATTTTTGTAAATGTTTATATACCTGTCACTACTGACCCCAACCACTGTCACAACCGTCCTTGGGGTGGGGTCGGTTGTGACATTTTCTTTTTTTTTTTAAATTTGATGCTATAACTAATACAGCGTATTTTGAGACAAAATTTCAGTATATTTATGTGGACAAATGTACCAGCTACGATTTAAGTAATTTTTGTCTCAACTAACTAATAAATTAACAAAATTATTGACGGTCAAACCTAAATTGTCACAACCGTACCCAGTCTACCCTACTTATCTTTTTATTTATAATGCGTTATTATCAGTTTTTTGAATGTTGAATGTTTTGTCTTTGTTTTTTATTCTATTTTCAGAATAGAATAGACAAAGATAGTTAAAATAATGTTATAAATAAGGAAGTTAGTGCGTATCAAGAACTACAATTATATCATATTTTTATCAGGGTGACCGAAGCGAGCCCTACCTAATGTAGGATAGTACAGCGTATGCACTTTTGTAGTATCACTTACTGAGAAACTATCACACTTTCAGGTTTGGGCTTTGATATAGTAATTTAGTTTATATCTAGATGTGATCTATTAAAGAAATATTATTTTAAAGCTATTATTATTCTAAAGCTAGTTCTCTTTAAACAACTGTCTTAAAAATTATTACTTGGTAGAAAACATCGCGAGCCCTCTTAAAGCACCGCTTTTTGCTAGTATTTTAGGTTAAGCGATGGTAGCCTAATGGCTAAGGCATTGGTCTCGCAGTCGTGAGGTCGCGAATTCTAATCCTACCCATTATCCTACCGATTCGAACCCACTCTGAACACAAGCCTTTTAGCTTAGCTGGAGGGGTTAACAAGATTGCTAGTAATGTGAGGACTCAATCCCACATTGCTAGTTATTTTTTTTTAATAATATTGATTGCCTCTGTGGCGCAGTGGGAGTGTGTCCGACTGCTACACAAGAGGTCGTGGGTTCGATTCCCACACGAGACACCACTTTGTGTGATCCACAATGTTGTTCCGAGTCTGGGTGTACTTTGTGTCCGTGACTTGTTTGTTTGTAAAGTCCCCCGTACACAGGGCTTGTACCCTAATGCGGGAGTCGTCTTTTTATAAATAAAAAAAAAATAAAAAAATAGGCTATAGCAGTAGGTACATAGTCTAAATCTAAGGCAGTTAATAATATCTCGTGTGAAGGATGTTGCCCGTTAACTACTAGTTTGTGTTTTACTAGCTACACTATCTTTATAAAGCTCAAGTAGAATGGTAGAGCCTCAAATATATTTAATAAACAGCCTAGTACAGACATATTTTGATTGACGGACGGCAGCCGTTTGGCCAATATAGCCTTCAACTGCTACGGCTTCCTAACTAAATAAACACGGGGTTATAATCCGTCCAGTTCACAGGGAAGACTTATTTAACTCTATCTCGAGGGTACAATCGACAAATCCAATAGTACGGATTGAATAACAGCTTGTTTGATTACTATTGATTGTGGATTCAATCAGTCGGAATGCTGATATTGGAGATCTGATTTCGTTTCTCAAATATATTTTTATATATTTTAGTAACAGTATATCCAATAAGCCTAGTAGGTATTATACATGTGAAAGTATGTGAGGATTGATGGATATTTTAGTAATCTTTATAGGCATTTCTTGCCAATTACTTTATTAATACAATAATTGCATTTTCGAAAGATAGAAAAATTTGAAATCCAGACCCAGGAATCGAACCCGAGACTTCCGTATGCCAGTTTGGAGCCGGAATCTAACCACCTATCTGGACTATGTTACTAGACCTCAAATTTCTCTATCCTTTAATGCAAGCGAGTTGGACCCTCGCATGCACCATCTAGCCGGTAGTTAAGAATTGGTATACGGAAGTCTCGGGTTCGATTCCTGGGTCTAGAATTCATTTTTTTCTATCTTTCGAAAATGCAATTATTGTATTGATGGACATTTGATACTCCTTCACTTGAGCAATAAATAGCAGCGTGTATGTAGGTACGTTGCACGCGTCAATGCACGCGGAAATACTGCAATGCAGGCGCCCCGTATCTACGAATTTACAGTCTAATGTACGATTTTCACCAAGCGGGCGACGCTAAAGCGCAGCGCCTCGTAGCGGATGCGCGAGCATGCGGGAGCAGCCGACAGCCACAATTCCACAAACTGCTGGAACCCGTATACGTCGGCATGCTCTCAGCCACTTGAATACAACACACTAGCGCGCGGTGGCAGAAGAGCGGAGCCGATCGGACACGTCAGTAGCCGTGTGTCCGTTCGCATCGGACCAGCTACGGCGGTATGCTTGCGGGTTCCAAGCTGTTTAAATTCCATGCAAATATGAAACTTATATCCAAATTTAGAAGTTTGAATTTCCTCTGGCACAGTGTGAAATGCGGTGCGCGTCGTCCGGTTGGTGGATATCGTACACAACTGAAACTTATAAAACAGGCACAAATAGGTACAGCGTGTAACAGAAATGTGTGGTCAAATTTCAATAGCGGATAATGTATGTTTTCAGTATTACACATACTAACATACATTATCATTATTACACATAATACTGAAAACATACATTATCCGCTATGCTACGCATGGTGTCATAGCAAACAGTAATGATATTACATAGTTACAGCATATTCTTTTAGTCAAATTTACGTAGCAGGTATTATATCTCCAATGGTGCAAAATTCGATTGGATTATTATGACATAGAACTTTTTAAGTCATACTTTTTTAACGAATGAAAAAATAATGAATAAAATTGTAGGGTACTCCGATTTTGATAAAATTAGGTATGTGCACTCAGTATCATGGGCACATAACAACCCTTGAATATGACCATACCTTTCTGTTACACATTATATACTTACTTCCTAGTTATTGTACAGTCTGCTCTACTTATATGTACTCGAGACATAACTCGTACCTAATCCGTCTACACTCGATTAAAGTTACGTTAGCATCCCCAGAAGGTTTAATTTCTAAAATGGTCGGCTTGCAATAATTCAACCCTTGTCCGGCCTATTCATTTATAATCTCGATCACAAACTTGTCAAGTGGCAAATTAAGATGCCGCCGGAGTATCCGGAGAGGTTAGGGGGGAAGGAATCAAGGCCGAGGTCAAATTAGTTTGTACCTTTTGATTTATATTTTGTTTTATACTAGCTGTCCTACGCAACTTCGTCTGCGTTATTTTTTCCCGTTTTTGCAACATTTCTCATTGCTGCTCCGCTCCTGTTGGTCGTAGCGTGATTTTATATAGCCTATAGCCTTCCTTGATAAATGGGCTATCCAACAGTGAAAGAATTTTTTAATTCGGATTAGTAGTTCCTGAGATTACCGCGTTCAAACAAACAAACTCATCAGTTTTATAATATAAGTTTAGATTTATAAAGATGTAGTTGTTTCAATGCAAGACAAAGATCTATTTTTTTCACATCTCTCTGTCACTTACACGATTATTATATTGGTACTAGCTGTCCCGGCGAACTTTGTACCACCTCTTTTTTTGTGATCAGGTTCAATTGTGAATCTAAACCATTCTCGAATCGTGTGTGTATGTCGCTGAAATCGAAAGGAGTTTAGGGACGTACATACGCACAAAAAAAAACATATATAAAGATTTTAATGTCATGTCAAATGAGTATTTATTTATGAAATGTCAAAACAATTCACTCTGTAGAGATGTATACGCATATTAACATATGACTTCATAATTTTCTGGTATCAATTTATTTACTTTGAGTATTTAATTTATTGATTATAAATACTTAAATATGTTAAGTTCCGTTCAAATACTTTTTTTTTCAGATAATTTAAAAGCGTATTACCAGATCATTGTAAAACAATGAAACTTATAAAATACTAGCAATCACGTCGCGGTTTCGCCGCGTAGTTCCCGTTCCCGTAGGAATACAGGGATAAAAAATAGCCTATGTCACCCGAAGTTAGTGTAGCTTCACAACGATGAAAGAATTTTTCAAATCCGTCTAGTAGTTTCAGAGCCTATTCAATACAAACAAACAATCAAATCTTTCCTCTTTATAATATTAATTAATATAGAAGATCAATTTATTGTTTGGTGTTTTTTTTTTGTTTTTATATTGCTTCGTTTAATTTAACTCTCTTTAGCAGTTTGTGTTAAATGTGTCTGTCACTCCTACAATTTAGACGAATCCCATGAACCTCACATGTTAAAATCGGTCAAGCCGTTTGGACTAAAGAGGGGCTATAGAAACGGACATACGAGTAGAGATAGTTCAATTCATCTGTTCGCATGTACGTGTGCTTGTAATTATACAGATTTAATTAGTATTGCGTATTGAAAACACGCACGCGCGCGCACACAAACACATACACACCGCCACTGTATCCATACAGGTTTACAGCGCAATGAATTGAACAAGTCAAAATACACTTTTCACCCAGATACTCGTAAACATTAATGACCTTAATAATAACCCTCCTACGTTTACATCGAAGGTTAAAAAAATAATTAAAAAAATCTTTTTTTCAGGTAACAACGAATGAATACCATCGAACTAAAGATGACTTCAACTATATCTAGAAAAAAATAGTTTAAACCACAAACATGGATGAAAAAGTCTCAGGGCCCGGAGGGGCCTCGCAGAAGAACTGGACGCATTTAAATACCAGTGATGAATTACCCCTTGACATGAGATTTAACCACGGCCATATGGTCTCAATGTCCGTTTATAGCATGCTGATGGTGATATCAGCTACTGGAAACTTGACAGTGTTATCGCAGCTGATGAAGAGGAGACGAGCTGGCAGAGCTAGTCGGCTTGATGTGCTGTTAATGCATTTAGCTGTTGCAGATCTAATGGTATGCTTTTCTGTGGTTTTATTATTTCTTCACTTGCTTTACCTATATATGTGCCATCATCATCATCATTGGCCTATACCATCCTGATCAGATGATCAAAATGGCGTCACAAGAGCCTCAGCATGTTCGCTGGTGACTTACCTCTCCACGGACGCTGTATCACCTGGGACGCGATTTAAAGCAAGCAGGCTCAGAACTTGCGTCCCCCTTTCAATCTAACTGACAGAACCCACAGGAATGACTAGTCAATACATGCGGCGCCAGATCGGTTGCAGGACCTGACACGTGTCTTACGGGAGTTACCATACCAGCTTTTGTTTCGAGTTTCCCTCTCTTCGCACTGTTTATGTTTGCGGTGTATTTCCCTTGGTCGCCTCTTACGATACGGAAATGAACCTTAAGGGTGGTTCATTTCCGTGCATCGCGGCCGATCGCGAGCCGTGCGCGGCTTACGGCAAGCGGCTGACGCTCGCGGCCGATGCGGCAATATTCAGAGTGCGCGCGCAGCCTACGACAGTCATCGGCCGCGCGCGTCAGCCGTTCGTCGTAAGTCGCGCGCGACTCGCGAACGGCCGCGATGCACGGAAATGAACCTTTAGGATGAGATGGGGTGATGACTTTGTATTCTTACTCTATCACCACGAGGTCGCGTCAAAGCGGACCGTACCTATATGTATGAACCGGAATCTTTAACCGTGATTTTTACCCACTTTAAAACGCCGGATTAAATTAAAATATTACACTCTTATCAAGGACCGATGGCAATATAATCAAATAAAAAACTTTTAGTTTGGTCTTCAATTAAAGTGTATTTTTTAACCTATTTTATCAAAGCCTACATCTTTAATAATAACACTCACAACTTTATTACGAGTGATATAAGTACGTAATAATACTACCGTCGTCAAAATACTTTATAGAAGTTTATACTACTATTCCGACTTCCGATGTAGATGAAATGTTGAATTCTGTCCGAGAAAATTGTAGAGAATCCGGGCGCCCGGAAACCGAGATGAAATGTAGCTTGAAGGAGGTTGATTGTAGACTTCTATTTTTAACCGTCTTTAAAAAATGAGAAGGTTCTCAATTCGACTATATGTTTTTTTATGTTTATTACCCGATTACTGAAGACGGCTGGACCAATTTTAACATGATGTGATCCAAGAAGGTAAAGACGCGGGGAAAAACCACTGAGCATTATACACAAAAACAATTTAAATACTAACTAAATTAACGACAAGGTAAAGTTGCCCAGACTCAGATAAAGTTTGAACACTATTGTCCGAAACTAAAAGGAAAGTTGACACGAGTTTGCCTTCTATTTTTGTATGAAAAGAAAACTTTTATTTTCTTAACGACAAAATCTATCTGAAAATAATGAACAAACTTACAAGGGCTACCTCGACTGTCCAGGCCAAAATGGCCGCCTTTCTTCTAACCAAATTACCACAATTTTGTAACTAAATTATTCGATTGAAATGATTACACTAAAGTTATAATTAATCAACGTATAATTTTTAAAAAAGTTCTGTGAAGCCTACTTTTAAGGGCTTCAAAGAAAAAGAACTAACTCGATTTACTACAATACTATTAAAAGCATTGAAGTATTAATGTAATTAAAAGTTAAATACTGTTAAATATACAAACTAGCGATCACTGTCAAAAGTACCTATTATATGCATAGGCGGTATAGGCATAGGCGTATCCGGGGAGGGAGGGCACGGGGCACGTGCCCCCTCCAAACGGTTGTTTTGTGTACTGTAATGTATTGAATTTGCTTGCTCATTTCACATTTCACCCCCTAGACGATTTTTTTTGGGGTGGTGCGGTGTCGGGTGAAACTAAATGTACCCCCCCCCCCCAACCCAAGCATGTTAGATCCAGCTCGTGCCCCCCAGAATCAAACCCTAAATCCGCCCCTAGGTCTAGGGTTGTTACTAATTTAATAAAAATTGTAAATTCATAAATTATTTATTCTGGGCAAATTCAAAGATAACTTACTATATGACAATATGACTACATGAAACCTATAGTACACCATGAAGAGACCGCCAAACGGTTATCTATACTTTTTTATTGGCAAGCTTTGCTTTATGGCACTATTGCGGCGTTTGACCTGGAGTAAGCCACTGCATTTTTTGCTTACTTTTATCGTAAAGAATCCACTTTTCATCACAAGTCACAATTTGATCCAATACTCCTTTATTTCTGTACCAATTTAATAAGGCAAAGCAAGTTTTAAGGCGCGTTTCTTTCTGCAGATCAATCAAATAATGAGGTACCCATTCTTCTTATTTTTTTATCTTATTAATTTCATGCTAATTCTTCAATATTGTGGGTTACCATGCCGCTAATTTCTGGGTAATTTGTCTCGGATCGGCTTCCACCATATCTCCTTTAATTCAGCGTTATTCACTTGTGTAAGCAGTCTTCTACGTGGTTCGTACTTTAAATCAAAGTTTCCATTACCAAAGCGTTTAAACAAACACGTACACGGTGCGTTCTTTAGCAGTCTCCTCTACAAACGCAGCATTGATATTGCGAGCCGTTTCACACTTTAACCTACAATATACTTCTTTCTTTCTTTCTTCGACAGAAAATTAAATGTCAATATTATATAATAGTCCAGGAGCTAACTGCTTTGATTTTTATATTAGGCTGATTTTTTTATAATATTAATAATTAAAAAAAAATATTCACTTAGAAAGCAAAATACTACACTTTTGAAAAGTCGATTCTACATTTACATGTAACGCCTGTTCGCAAACAATAGGTAAAGACGGAGAAAAGAACAGGCAATAAAAACTCGCGGCCACTCTTTTCAAATTGCCAATGTGTACAATGTTTATTTGTTTATAAACTGTATATGCAGGTAAGGTGCTGCCACCATTATATTATACACCATATTAGAGAACTGATGCAAAAACAAGAAGTCAAAAATATTTAAAGAAGAGTACACAAGATTGGATATATCAACCTCAACATATACTATAACTTCGAACATGCTCAGGAATGAACCTCATACAGAGCAAAAATCCGCTTCCAAATCGTCTTAGCCATTCCGAGAAAAACAAAATAACTGTTTTAGAGAAACATGAGCAGCGCCCTCTGGTGGTCTAGAATATTATAACATAGCTAAGAACATCCTCGGGGATGAGACTTACAATGCATAAAAATGATTTTTTTGACGTGACAACGAAAAAATGAGGCGTTACCTCGCTGTGAGGCGTTCCATTGTAAAAATAAATAAATAAAAATTGACATAATTGTATTTATGCGTACAAATAAATGTAACTTGATGAACAAAATTGTGTTTTCCATTTACCTCCTTCTCTATATCCATACAAAATATCTATCAAACAAATAAAATTAAAATTTTCTTTTGAATAATGAAACCATTCCATCAGTATTTTCTTATGACGTTGTCACGTTCAACTATCGTCAGTAAACCGACTTTACAGACAACCGATTATTTATCTTTAAATCATCTGGTTGCCGTTTCGTAGAAAAATGATAACACACACACACACGCACACACACACACACACACACACACACACACACACACACACACACACACACACACACACACACACACACACACACACACACACACACACACACACACACACACACACACACACACACACACACACACACACACACACACGATCAAACGCATATACCTTCTCCGTGGCCGTCGCGGGTAATTATATCGTCTCCGTGGCCTTCGGCGTCTCGAGTAAAAATCAGCCTTTAAAAATGTTTGCATTTCTTGGCACTCCCCTCTAAGATTATAAGTGAAGCATGCCATGGTTACGATATTTACTGAACCTTATGAATTTCTAAACAAAGGAATTTACTTCTTGCGGGTACTGATATTAACATGTTAATAATAAACCTCCATAATTACTTTACTAACTTTGTTTTATTACCTCCCTCAAAAGCGTTAGGTATTCCAAAAGCTCACTTTCAATAAGTAGTTGGAAACTGATAGTATGAGGGTATGAGACCGGCATTTATAATAATTACAGTCTACTAGGCCGAAGGAATCGTTAATACTAGTTCTACGTCCAAAATTAAGTTATATTAAAATGATTGTCCTGGTTATGTCACAGAGGTTCTCCTAATTTTTCACTACTACTAATAACTGAAGTACTAATCTCTACTACTAATATCTGTTTTTATTATTACTATCCCTTAATCCCCCTCCCTTAATCGAATCCCTTAATCAGATCCCTTAATCGAAAAATGGTCTTAACAGACGCGCAATATTTATAAACAAAAAAAACCACATCCCCATTTTACAAGTAGAGCAGGAACCCTAAAAAATATGTTTTTTAAGGTTTTATTTTACCACTTTGTTGGCGTGGTAAATAACAGCTTTCTAGAAGTAAGGGTATCTAAGCCTTTCTGGGACAGCAAACAGACATACGTGTATAAGGGTTCCTTGACAAACTTATGTTTACCCTTAAACTAGATTACGCGAAACGGGTTCGGCTTTCTCAAAAATTTATATAAAAATCTAAATATTAGGACACGAAAAAAATTGTGTCACTAGTCAAAGAGTTTTTCTAGTTGATGATATAAAGAAATTTAAAGATATGTCTTAATATGATCCCGCAAATAAATCTTAAAGTTGCGGAAAAATGCAAAACGAGCATTTTCGTATTGTCATAGTCATGGCGTTCGTAATCTAACATATATTATGTACGAACGAATATTCTACTTTATTTTGACCTGCACTCCTGCGCACTGTGAAGTAATGGTTGTGTGCGGAGGAGCGAGGCCGGCGATCGTGTCGCTGTGTACGTAGCGCTAAATAAATAATTCTCTCAGTGTAATGCCCCCTTAAAACGGAACCCTAAAAATGGCCTGGCTTATACCAAAACCCCTGAACGACTAATTAATTCTTAAGTCGAGAAACTTCGTCCTGTCGAGATAATTAAACAGTTTGAACATCCTACACTTGTCTGCAACAATCGAAGGGTCCCTTGGAACCTGTTACAAGTAATATAGACAATATAAACTCATCCATTATGTATTTTGGAAACTCACAGCGTTTTCCAAGGATCGGTGTTGTGAATTAGTTAAAATTGCAATTTCCGAGATTAAATGTCGGGGCCATTTAACGGAACACTGGTTGCGTATTCGGTCGGATAGCCTTTTTATATTGCCTGGGGAATTATTTCTAGCATTTGAAAACGGCCAATAATATTACTAAGTTAAATATCAAACATTAAAAACAATTATTATATTTTGACTGCCTCTGTGGCGCGGTGGGAGTGTGTCCGACTGCTACGCAAGAGGTCATGGGTTCGATTCCCACCCAGGATAAAACTTTGTTTGATGAGCACGATGGTTTATTCTGTGTCCGTGTGTTATTTATCTATAATGTGTATGTATTTAGAAATATATAAGTATGTTTATCAGTTGTCTGGTTTCCATAATACAAGCTCTGCTTAGTTTGGGATCAGATAGCGTTGTGTGAGTTGTCCCAAGATATTATTATTAATTAAGTATTTCATTCTAGAAGTGTTTAGAGTCATGATCTCAGGGACCGGCTTTAGACTCAATGTTATAATAGCACAAATTCTAATATGCTCAAGTGGTCTACATAAACTTCAATTAGAAGGCAAAATGTGTGGACTTAAGATGAGCCCCCTTAGGCCCACAGATTTACAAAAACAAAGCTTCCTAATAACATATTATTCCGTCTGACGATTCTCCAAGCGCTAACTTGAAAGGTCTGGGTTTACGTACCAGCCAAAAACAACATAAGATAATAACCAATTATGTAATTGCGTCTAGAGTTTTCCTTCGATTCATATCGGGCTGAGACGCAATTCAGTTTTTTTTTTTTTTTTTTTTAAGTTGATGTGTACAACCGAGCGTGCATTGAAATCAACCTGTATGTAACGTACTTAATTATAAAACCACATAGTTACTATGTTATGCCTAAGAAATTTTGTCAGTAGGTAACCTGAGTGCAATGTATTTCCACAGACAAACCGATTATTTGGTTTTTGTGGAGTTATGCTTGAATGTATGTATGGTTTTTAATAAAGTTTTTTATCTATCTATCAAATAGCGATAGTAAAAATTGACTCGTTTGGTGTATTTGTATCATATGATTTAATCTCACCGCTTACCCCACAAAAATTGTGAATAAAAAATATTTATTGTAGGCCATCTGTTCTTAGCCTTAAAAATACATGTCTTTCGCTGCGTTTTTTACTACTTGACATCAGAACCTGACATATAAGGTCATCTGGTCATGTCTCATATCTTCATAAGACAAACTAAATTTATTTTAGATTTACGTTCGAATGCTCAAACGCCTTTCAGATTTAACTCACCTGTCACTTGGTAAATAGTTAAGATGGATGGAAATACTTTTACTCACGACTCAAAGTTCAGCATCGCTTTAGTACCTATTTGAGAAAAAAATAAATTATAAAAATAAAAAACCCGCCTGCACAAAAAAGATGGAAACAAGATCCCCTACATAATTATACAATTTCATGTAGTCGGAGGCACTATACTAAGTTCATCGAGATTCATTAATGTAAATACTTTTTAGTAGTTGTAGGATGTAACCGATGTAGCAACTTACTTTTATAACATCTTTGTTTTTTCAATTTGACAATCAAGTATTGAAAATTGAAAAAACAATGGTTGCTTAGTTAGCAACCATTGTTTAGTATAACAGTCATAATCATGTTATACCTTTTTGAAATGCTTAAGATGAACTCTTTAATTTGATACCCATACTGCAGTATTCGAAACAACTTTTTTTTTACACCTCTTTATTTTGACATCTCATAGCCGCCATGTTTGTTTTTTAAAAACGTCACCTATCTAAGAACACTTGGGCGATTATAACCAATCTAACGACGTGTGAATTGTATAAATCCGTTCAGTGGATTGTGAGATATCAGGTAATAAAGAATATTACATACATACAAGATACGCGCGAAAAACATAACCCTTCTTTACAGTCGGGTAATTAGCACGTTCGTGGACGGTCACAGTGAAGTTGTTGTAGAATGACAAAATAAATTTCCATACAAAAATATCAGACGTTTCGATACATTGTGTTGCATGATATTATGTCTTTAGGACAACATGTCATAAACGTTTTATAACGTCACCGTTTGCATACGTTTTGTCACTAAAATTTTATTATGGAAATGGTAAAAAAGTAATTCTACGTGGCAGTAAGGTTTAGGTAAAACGAAGTGATTACTTACTCTGTGGGTTAAGGTACATAGAAACGACATTTCGCCTTTAAATTCACCGTCCCGCCGTTAATAATATTCAGTTTTAGAACGTGATTGTTCGTTCTGCCGTAGCAAAATCTCAAATTATGACATAAAATCATGTGTTATTCACGAAAGGGTTAATTTTATTTCTAGTATGAACTGCGCCTAAAATGCGGTATAATTGCAGGTGACATTCCTGATGATGCCGCTGGAGATAGCGTGGGCGGGCACAGTGCAGTGGCTGGCGGGCGACCTCATGTGTCGCGTCATGATGTTCACGCGAACCTTTGGCCTGTATCTCTCCAGCTTCGTGCTCATTTGTATAGCTGTTGATAGGTGAGTGGAATATGTTACCAAGTTTTAAACGGCATCAAGAAACGTGGTTTTCTGTTAGACATGAATGTTTGTTATTGTTTTTAAACTTTCGCGATTTTTATACATATTAGTTATATTTCGGGACTTAATCGCGTGAATTATTTAAAGGGTGGTGATCGTGGTCAAGGTTCGACAGTCGACCCGTGACCACGATCGGTGCAATTCGATCGAAACGTCGGGTAAATAAAAGGTTCGTACCTTTAAATAATTCACGCGATTAAGTCCCGAAATATAACTAATATGAATGTTTGTATGTATTCACGATTCTCTTAATAATGTAACGTTCCGATTTATATGAGATTTTCGCTATTTGGCTGCATATTTTTCGGAGGTGTACCTAAGTGTATAAAACAATATTCTAGTTAAAAACACTACAACTATATACTTAAACATAGTACGAGAAAGTAACCAATTTTTTTTATTTCTCTTTTTTTTTAAAAAAAAGGTACTTAACTAGTAATGTGGGATTGTGGGTCCCAGATTACTACCATTTTGTTTAACTTCTGTTTCTTTTAGAACAGTTACCTAGTTAGGTAACTGTTCTAAAAGAAACAGAAGTGAAACTATGATATTAGCTTACATAAACGCGTGTTAAAAGTTTTTAACATGCGTTTATGTAAGCTAATATCATAGTTTAATAAGTATATAGTGGTGTAACTCGAACCCTCGGCAGAGAAACGATGAGGTGCGGTAGATGGGAGAGCTGAGCGCCCCCCCCCCCCCCCCCCCGCCCTCGACATCTGCGGTAGTACCTACCACAATAGCTCGCTCCGAGCGTACCCCAAGAGCGAGCATATCTATACTATACTAATAGTTTAAGGCAAAGAATACTAACTATGTTAGGGTGTGTCCGGATTTTGAAATTCGTGGTTTGATTTTAAAACATGTAAGAATATAATTGTAAACGGAACCAACTACGTTGCATACTTTATTATTATAAAGTTCGTAATTTTAAAAAAATATTCTAAAAAACTTATTTTTTTCATCCACACGATACTTATTCACGATCTTTATTCCGTGTCCACGGCAAGCCCGTGCGAACTGTCAAAATCTTTTCATGGTAATTTGCCACCCGATGGGGTAGGTGAGAAAAAAAAACACATCCCCGGATAGGTACCCTAAAAAAGTTGTTTTTCACTTTTTCGGCGTAAGTAATCTGTGTATTTATACAAAATTACAGCCTTTTAGCGCTAACAGTCTCAGAGCTAAACTACGAACGAAGGGACGGACGGACATGGCGAAACTATAAGGGTTCAGTTTTGCCATTTTGGCTACGGAACCCTAAAGAAGCGACTAAGACTGAGTGCTACTAGAAGCTAAAACGAGTTTTGTAAAAATAAGTTATGCTATTTTTTTTTAATGAAAATGAAGTTTCATTTGAATGAAATTAAACATGTTTTGTAGTTTTTAACAAAACAGTTTGCTTTTCGGTAATTTCGCAGACATTTTAGCAGTAACTAAACCGTTTTAATTTTATTGAACTTAAAGTGAATGTTTGTGAAATTTTAATCAACAATTAAATTCGTTTAGCTTCCTATAATAAAACAGTTGGGTAATTATTGCCGTTTTGGTAGCCTATCTAATGCAAAACAGTTGGATAATTATTGCCACTTTGGTAGCTTATCATAGTCAGTTTGTCTAACTAAAAGTAAGTTAACATAGATGCTGTTGTAGCTAATTGTAAGAAAATAGTATAAAGCATATATTCAGAGACGTCACCGTGATCAACAGGTTTAATACCGGTAGTGATCACCTACTTGTCCGAGGCTCTCTGAATATCGACTTCAAGGCGGAACGTGCCCGTCTGATGAGGTCCAGGCTTCGACCTACTTTGCTCCAAACCATGATAGGATCCGAAGCGTTCCAGTCAAACCTGGATAACCGATTTGCTGCCATGGAAACCACAACAGACGTAAACCAGAAGCTCGTAAATGTGGTTCGGATACTCAGGGAAGAAGGTACGAGATTTTGTGAAATGCAGCGTAAGGGCAAGAAGTCAAAGCTTTCGGAAAGGACTTTAGGGCTAATGAAAAAACGACGTGAAAACCCACCCGTCGCTTCGTCGGAAAAGCGCGCTCTAAACCAAGAGATCAACAAGCTTATACGACACGACCTTCGGTGCTCCAACACTCTTTTGATTAAAAGAGCGATCGAGCAGAACCGGGGTTCAAAAGTGTTCGTACAATCTCTTGGAAGAAGCCACCTGACGAAGTTGACCACAGCAAGTGGAGAAGTCGTTTCTTCGAAGCCGGCAGTCCTCTCCGAAGTGAAAAGCTTCTATGGCCGGTTATACGCTTCGCATGCATCTCGACCTGATCCTGAAAATGAGGGTCCTAGAGCCACTCTAACACGCCACTACACCGAAGACCTGCCAGAAGTCAACATTGACGAAATCGTGCTGGCTCTTAAACAGCTGAAAAATGGAAAAGCCCCTGGAGAGGATGGCGTTACAACAGAGCTGTTAAAAGCTGGAGGTAAACCCGTACTGAGGAAGCTCCAAAAGCTCTTTAATGCTGTAATTTTTGAAGGGAGAACTCCGGAGGCGTAGAGTAGAAGTGTAGTCGTCTTGTTCTTCAAAAAAGGAGATAAGACCCGGCTGAAGAACTACCGACCTATTTCTCTTCTAAGCCACGTCTATAAGCTGTTTTCAAGAGTCATCACGAACTGCCTTGCGCGAAGACTTGACGAATTCCAACCACCGAAACAGGCTGGATTTCGGAGCGGATATGGCACCATAGACTACATCCACACAGTGCGGCAGATTATACAAAAGACCCAGGAGTATAATCAGCCCTTGTGTCTAGCATTCGTGGACTATGAGAAGGCCTTTTACTCGATTGAAATCTGGTCCGTTCTGGAGTCTCTGCAGCGATGCCAAGAAGATTGGCGATATATCCAAGTGATGAGATGTCTCTACGAAGCCGCCACCATGTCCGTCTAAGTACAGAATCAGCAAACAAAGCCTATACCATTGCATCGAGGAGTGAGGCAAGGGGACGTTATTTCCCCGAAACTATTCACAAATGCAATGGAGGATATGTTCAAGACGCTGCACTGGAAAGGGCGGGGCATCAACGTCAATGGTGAATACATCTCTCACTTGCGATTTGCAGATGACATTGTCATCATAGCGGAAACGCTGCAGGACCTGCAACGAATGCTGAATGACCAGGCTGACTCCTCTGTACGCATCGGCCTACGGATGAACTTGGATAAAACCAAGGTCATGTTCAATGAACATGTACTATCGGAACCGATAGCGGTGCACGGCGCCGTTCTCGAAGTTGTTCAAAAATATGTGTACCTCGGGCAGTCATTGCAGTTAGGTAGAAACAACTTCGAGGACGAGGTGAACAGGAGAATTCGGTTGGGTTGGGCAGCGTTTGGTAAGCTACGTCAAGTCTTCTCATCGTCGATCCCACAATGTCTAAAGACTAAAGTCTTTAATCAGTGCGTCCTACCCGTCATGACATACGGAGCCGAAACGTGGACACTGACGGTACGGCTGGTCCACAAGTTCAAAGTCGCTCAGCGGGCTATGGAAAGGGCTATGCTCGGAGTTTCTCTTAGGGACAAAATCACGCCACTTTGTTCTATCTTCGGCTTCTCGCATCCAGCGAGAAGCCGAAGATAGAACAAAGTGGCGTGCAATTGGAAAGGCCTATGTCCAGCAGTGGACTACGATAGGCTGATGATAGTGTATCTACATGTGTTAGGCTGTTCTTTTATTATAAAATAATATATTCCGAACATCCCATTGTGGTTCAAAAATCAGTTTAATATACTGGTCCCTCAGTGAGGGAACTTTCAGATTTTAAGCTGAAAAGAACAGATACTACACTTTGACCTTGGCCTAAAGGCCGAGAAGGGATAACAAATTTTCCGAATCACGGGGTAGTCTTTCAGTCGCGGGTAATCTTAACGCCGCCATACCGCGATTCGGTGAAACAGCACACCGCCATCTATCGACAACTTTTGAAAACATAGAAGCACAGATCAGTACTCTACTCATAAAAGAGTTTGTTTGTGAAACATTGCAAAGAGTATTCCAACCCCCTTAATTTATGTATCTCTATCGATATAACCCCACTGGTAGGGATAGTTGGGTTTTTTTTTTTATGTAGAAGTAGGTACAATTATATATATTAAATTGGGAGTGGTGGGAGGAGAGCATGCGTTTAGTTATCAGTAATCATACTTGTTTTGTTATTGTTAACCATACTTTAATAAACAAGGCACCAACAGTTTTGTAATGTTATTAAAAATATTAAATGTTATGTGTTAAATTCAAATTGCAATTAGTTTTAACTGTTAATTATCTGATATTTGCAAAACAAAATATGCTGCAGATAAACAAAAAAAATACAATAGATTTACTAAACACATTGAATTAATATTAGACATTTGTTTAGTAAAATATTACTAAACGTATGACCTAATAATAGACCACTAGGTTGTCTACCGCAATCAATAATTTAGTCTGTGTAGATAAACGAGTTTATTTAATTTATTTTAACAAGTATTAGTTCACATTTTAATTAACTGTTATTAAAGTCCACATAGCATATTAACTAGTTTGAGGTGCGCAGCAAAATAAGTTTAGTTACTTTAGCAAAACTTTGGTTTCTATTAGTTAAAGTTTGGCTATTTTTCAAGTACCTAAACTAGTTTAGTTATTCATTTGTTTCAGTGCATGAAGCATGAATAGCTCTAATTCTCTAGCTAAAGTAGGTATAAACACTTTTATGATACGAATTTGTTAATTAAATATTGATGACATTAGATGAAGGCGAATCTTAAAATCCTGGGACTTTTGAGATGGGGTGGTATTGACGAATCCCGCAAAATGTTACTGTGGCTAGTTATGAATGTGAAAATAACAGTCCTTAGTGCATCTTTTTAGGGTTCCGTAGCCAAAATGTTGCTGTAATTTTGCATGGATATCAAATTACTTACGCCAACAAACTCAACTAAATAAAATAGTAAAAACCTTTTTTTAGGGTTATCCCCTAATATGTAAAGTGGGGATGTGTTTTTTTTTCTTACCAACTCTATCGTGTGGGGTATCATTAGATAGGTATTTTATAAACGTTTAGGGATTGTAAAAAATATATTTAGATTTAGGGATTCGTTAGTGAAATATTAAGCTTTAAAGTGTCAATTTTTGTTGAGTCAAGTGTCCCTCCCCCCTGCCAGCTAAATGGGTGATGTTGGATATGTGAAAAAAACACGGTAGTAATAGGGTGGCGCAAAAGTAGTGGCACTAAAGAAAATACTTTTTTTTTTTTATATGACATTTTCTGTCATTCTGTTGTTGAAAATTGTGTAGTGAACAAATGTAAAATACACTGAAAATAAACATGAACCGTTTTACTCCCCAAGAACGTGGAATAATTGTGTCAATGTTCTTACGGAATAATTCATCAGTGATAAGAACACAACGTGAATTTCGTCGACGATTTCCCCACCGTCCGGCACCGATTGGTCGCACAATTCGACGCTTTGCCACACGCCTTGAAGCAACTGGCTCAACATTGGATAGACCTAAGTCTGGGAGACCAAGAACAGGCCGTTCAGCTGAAAATATCGATGCTGTGCGCGAAGATGTGGAAGAGTGTCCAGAAACATCAACGAGGCGACGTGCCACGCAATTGGGCATTTCCAGACGGACCCTGCAGCGTATTTTGGTGAAAGACTTAAAGATGTTCCCGTATAAAACTCAAATGACTCATCAGCTGCTGCCTGCTGACCACCGAGCTCGTCTAGATTACTGCCAGCGCGTCATAAACCTCAACCTTGAAGAGGATGATTTTCCTTCAAAATTGGTTATGAGTGACGAAGCGCATTTCCATCTCTCAGGGCATGTCAATAAGCAGAATACTCGGTTCTGGGGCACTGATAATCCGCGCATTATTCAAGAAACACCTCTACACCCACTAAAAGATACTGTATGGTGTGGCATCTGTGTTGACAGAGTGATCGGACCCTATTTTTTCGAAGACGCTGGAGGCAATGCGATAACTGTCACTGGAGAACGCTACAGAACCATGTTACGTGAGTTTTTGATACCCAGTTTGGACGAATTGGGGCTGGAGCACATCTGGTTTCAACAAGACGGCGCTACGGCACACACAGCGCGCGACACTATGGACTTAGTGAGGGACGCTTTTCCAGGCCGAGTTATCTCTCGTTTTGGCGATTTGCCTTGGCCTGCAAGATCACCCGATCTGACCAGTCCAGACTTCTTTCTTTGGGGTTTTTTGAAATCTCGGGTGTATGTGAACAAGCCACAGACTCTCGCAGCTCTAAAAGAAAACATTCGTCAAGAAATAACGAACATATCGCAGGAAGTGTTACGGCAAGTTATGCAAAATGTCATAAATAGGGCTCAAATGTGTATCAACTCTGGAGGTCACCATTTAAAAGACATCATCTTTAAATCCTAATGGTACGAAATTTAATGGCACAAATATACATTTAAAAAAATCTAAATCTAGTTTTCTAATTTAGAAAAAATGTTATAGCTGAACCAAATAGGGTCTTTACTTTTGCGCCACCCAGTATATATATATATATATATATATATATATATATATATATATATATATATATATATATATATATATAGTGAAATTAACAGGAAACCTATCACAGCTAAGTAAACTATCACGGCTCTATAAGTTTACAAGTAACAGCTCATCAAATAAGAAGTAACAATTTCCATTGAAAATTATTATTAAGTAGGTAGGTATAACGTTGTAAGTATGAAAAAAAAACAACAGAAAACCCAATTCTTGAGCCGCATTATTCGGATGGCGGGGCGGGGGGACTACGGAACCCTACATTGTGCGTGGCTCGACATGCACTTGCCCGGTTTTATTTTTAAAGAATGTTTCTCCGAAATCTGGGATAATAAACGAATTCCAAGAATAGGTATGTACTTCACTACATAGTACAAAACAAAGTCGCTTTCTCTGTCCCTATATCCCTATGTATGCTTAAATCTTTAAAACTACGCAACGGATTTTGATGCGGTTTTTTTTAATAGGTAGAGTGATTGAAGAGGAAGGTTTATATGTATAATAACATCCATTAAATAGTGGAGAAATAAAGAGCGAAGCAGCAGTAAGAAATGTTGCAAAAACGGGGAAAATTTACGCAGACGAAGTTGCGCGCGTCAGCTAGTTAGTATATAAAAAACCGTCTGGGCGAAGAAATATTTATATGAAGATATCAAAAATGTTTCGCTAAAAAAAGTCTCAATTACAAATACAAATTTTGTGTAAACGCAGAAAAATAAACGACACCCCTTTTGATTGGTTTCTTGATTGGCTGCTTGATTGGCTGGCTTGTAACGCGAGTATTTTTATTAAATTTACAAGATTCATGACGTTTACCAGTTTTTTACTTTGGAAAATAAGGAAACTCTCAAAATTTATGATTTATGATACCTACCTAACCATTATTTGTATAAAATCTGGAAAGGAGTTTAATAACAAGAAAAGTTTAAAAACATAATTAAAGACAAGATTCAAACAGATTGAAATTATTCAAACAAAATTATCTCTCTATTATGTTCCTATTATAAAATATGGACATTTGCGATGTTAAAATCATGCTTGCCAATTTGCCTGTGATCTTAGACAATATATATTTTTTTTTTAATTTTTAATCTAAAAACTTTTAATGTAATTCGTTTTACATGGTAGGTGAGGGTAACAGTCTTCTTCTTCTTAGCGTTTCGGCGGCAAACATTGTCAGAGGCAACCATTCTAATAGATGAGGCTGTTCTCATTTAAACCAATACAGTAGGTACCTAATCAAAATCTATTTCACAGAGTTTGGCGTCAACCCCCATGGGAATAAAGGGAAATTAAAAAGGAATAATAGTTTTACCCACTTAGGTATATTATAATATTTTAAATGTAATTATATTTTAATTGTATTGTATTATATTATACTTATGAATTTTATAATACTTAGTAGAGTAGAGATCATCATCAAAGTACCTACTAAAACTCGTATAAAGTATAGGTAAAAAAAATAGGTTAAATGGGTATTGTATTATGTGTATAAATCAATACAATTGTATCACTAAAACTACTACTACTAGCTAACGCCCATTCACAACTTTTTTCATATTATTATTAAGGGCTTTCACATGGTAACGCGCGTTATAACTATGAAATTGTAACGCTTGTTGTCGTCTGAACTACTTTACTAAGTTTAGTGCTGAAATACAATGTTTATCCAAACTATGTGAAAATCACAACACATTATATTTATATATATACTAGCTGTGCCTCGCGGTGTTACCCGCGGTTTATTAGCCTATATGTTAATCCAGGGTGTCAGCTAACTCCATACCAAATTTTATTAAAATCACTACAGCCGTTTAGACGTGAAGAAGTAACAAACATACACACTCGGCGAAAGTTTGTGAGTATGTACTCACAAACTTTCGCCTTTATAATATTAGTGTGATATATATACAAGGTGTAACAGAAAGATGTGGTCACTCTAAAAAGTATTTATTATTTTTTCGTTTGTTTATATATGAGTATAAAATAGTATACTACTTTATACTGACTTAAAAAGTTCTATGCCATAATAATTCAATCAAATTTTGTACCAGGGGATACAAAATTTGATTGAATTATATTATGTATAATTCTTATGCTATACGCCTTTTACTACTGAATTTTGATAAAAAGAATATACTATAACTATGTAATAATAATGCAACCAGTTATGGCACCATGGTAGGTGTAATACTGATAACATATACTATCCGCTACTGAAATTTGACCACACCTTTCTGTTACACCCTGTATATAGTTATAGAAAATTAAGAAATCGCTAATCACAGAATTAAAAACACGTCTTATCTCGTTGACTGTCCCGATACGAATACCGTTTTGCGCAATCGCCATCTTTGAACACAGTTGATTTTAATTACACAGTTCATTTTACATTATTTAAATAAAAAGTTATTTCATGGCTTATCTTCTGGTTTATCTGTTAATCATTATATTAGTTAATATATTTTGTATGATTTACTTCACTACATAATACAAAACAAAGTCGCTTTCTCTGTCCCTATATCCCTATGTATGCTTAAATCTTTAAAACTACGCAACGGATTTTGATGCGGTTTTTTTAATAGATAGAGTGATTGAAGAGGAAGGTTTATATGTATAATAACATCCATTAAATAGTGGAGAAATAAGGAGCGGAGCAGCAATAAGAAATGTTGCAAAAACGGGGAAAAATTACGCAGACGAAGTTCCGCGGGTCAGCTAGTAATATTATAAATGTGAAAGTAACTCTGTCAGTCTGTCTGTTACCTTTTCAAGCTTAAGCCACTGAGCCGATTTAGATGAATAATGTTGTTTGAGTAGGTATAGTTTGACTCCTGGAGAAGGACATTGGATAGTTTTTACCACGGTAACCGACATCTATGCGGGCGGAGCCGCGAGCGAAAGCTTCATATTATTAAGCTATTGCATAGCTTCTATCGCGGACCTTGAGCGCGGGGACCGAATCCAGAAAATTCCGTAACGAAAAAACCTCAGGCTCCCCACTCCGACGGGCACAGCGGTGATACTTTTTACTTTTGCCATCTATCAATGAATTGCAGAACTTTTATTGTTTTTTTTTTAATTTAAAAAAAAAAAAGTTTTTAAAAACTAAAAAAAAAAAAAATTTTAATTGCTTTTTTTAAATTTAAAAAAAAAACATTTTTTTTTAAAGAAAAAAAAAATTTATAATTTATTTTTTATAATTAAAAAAAAAACACTTAAAAATATATATATATTTTTTAAATTGCTTAAGTTGATAAAAATACTATGCAATAGCTTTACCGCGGCAGTCCCCGAGTGCCACACATTTTTTTTTATGTTTTAATTTATTTCCGACACAAGTATTAGGGCTTCAATTTTGAATTACTATATGAAAGGCAACTCCATTTATAATAGTTTGTATTCCAATCTACTTTATAATATTACATCAAACTGGATCAAACTTTATTCGAACAAAGGCAGTCTATTATATAAAATTCTCGTGTCGCGGTGTTTGTTGTTAACTCCTCCGAAACGGCTTGACCGATTGTCATGAAATTTTGTATGCATATTGGGTAGGTCTGAGAATCGGACAACATCTATTTTTCATCCCCCTAAATGTTAAGGGTTGTCCACCCCTATTTTTTTTTTTAATTTTTATATATTTTTTTTTTTTTCGGATTCAAAAATACATACAACCCTGAATTATCACCCTTCTACGATCAACCCCAATTTTTTTATTTACCCCTATTTTGCAAAAACGGGTTAATTTGACGCAGACGAAGTTGCGAGGTTATAATAATGAGTACATTAAACGGGTTCAGAGTTCATTTGATCCAAAAGTCATAATTGTGCTTAAGTCCATTACAAGTATGTACTTGTAATGGACTTAAGATTCAAAGCAATCAGTGCCGGATTAAGTAAGCGTGGGCCCCGTAGCAAATTATATCACGGGGCCCTTGATCTGCTATGAGTATATTAGGTTGAGGAGGGCGACCTTAGATATGCGGGGCCCTAATTTGCGCGGGGCCCGTAGCAATTACAATTCTGCTATGTGGTTATTCCGGCACTGAAAGCAATTCTGGTTTGCAAGTGCTCTCAAATGTAGCAACAAGTAGGTACTGCTGTACCTACTTGTTGCTACATTTAAGAGCACTCTCTTTACTAAAGCCACTACAAAACAAAAGGACTTTGGAAAATGAAGCCATAAAATCTACGGTACTACTGTACGAGTACCAACAATTTATTATTGTCTCAATTCTAAATTAATGGTTAATTTTATGTTGAGATTAAGGGTCGTTTAGTCCTGAAGGGCTTTACATTTGGAATGTTAAGACTGTTATCTATGGGTGACATTAACTGACTGAAGAGTTTGTTTGTTTGTACGCGAAGATCTCAAGAACTACAGGTTTGAATTAAAAAATATTTTTGTATTGGATAGCCTATTTATCGAAAAAGGCTATAGACTATATAACATCACGCTACGATTAATAACAGCGGAGCAGCAGTGAAAAATATTGCAAAAACAGGGCAAAGCGTGCGCTGCGTAAACGGATAAAGTTACACAACAATAATGTATGACGGATTTGTTTCTCTTAAAAAGTTTTAAAAAAAAATCTACGACAGCAAATGCCTATCTTTTAAGGTTGACCCAGTATTACCTTTTTTATGTAATCAAATTTGTTCTAAAATAATGCATTTATTTGCGAAAGTGTTCTAGTAAAGATGGTATTAACCCTTATCCAAATAAATACGTTATTCATCACACATATTTAATTTTAAAGAAAACTACTCTTACTTCATTTGATTTCAATGAATATCTTAGGAAATATCATATTTTTAAAATATTTCGCAACAAAATCAGGCGCGGATTCAGAACTTTGTTCAGGGGGGACTACTAATTGGCTCAACTGGCTAAGTGTGAGTTATCCGCATGACTGGAGAGGGGGATGGCATTAAATTCAATACCTGTACATCCATCACCAGTGCCCAGGCGAGGGCGGGGGAGGAATATGCCTGTCAAAACACATCAGCTCAGTGTCAAAATTTTCATTAATCGAATCTGCTGGCAGGCGAGTACCAGAAGCCTTTACTTTAATGTGCGAGGTGGGCAGTTATGTGGGCACGGTACCTAGTACGGTACCAAAAAAAATGACCTTCGACCTCCGTAAGTGTTGGCCTGAGGGCGACAGGGAGGGCAACCTGTCGTCCTAACAGAAGAAATGCCTAGACGGTGTCGCGACGTATTCTACGCGCGCCTCCTTACACGAAGTGGTAGTAAAGCTGCCAACGTAAGCAACACCGATGTCGTCGTTCAACGATGACCGAGCCTGCTGATGGTGGAGGCACCAAATCCGCAAGGGACACCCTCACCCTCGGCCATAGGCTGTTATGTAGGAACACCGTGTGATTTTTACGCGGTTCGACTCCGACATACCCTCTTCTACGAGCCCTCGCAGGAGTGGGATCCGTGGGAATATTTGCACACGTAAAAAAAAAAATCGGTACCACGTCCGGCCCGTAGCTCTGCGATGCAAGCCGCGCGGCATGCTTCCTGTGGAACGGTTGTGTTCCGCAAACAGTTTTTTTAATGTTTTTTGCGATATAGTATAATAATACTTTTTAAATAAATAAGTTTGATTTTTGTTTAATAAAAAAAATATGTATTAATATGTTACTTTAAAATACAAATTACGCCACACAAATACCTATATAATATTATTATATGCCTACTCTAAAATAGCCTATGCCTCCTATTTTTTTAATTATTATTAACGTTATAAGTATAAACTTTTAACGTTAATAATAATATAAAAATTACCCATAATAGACATGCAAACTATGTTTCCCTTGGTTTCTTCCGCGTGATTTTAAATTAGCATTGTAGGTACCAAATTTTATCAAATTTTGTTCGTGTTCGTGAATAAAACAAAGAAAGTTTCAGCTTCTTTAGGATTGTATTGTAGGTGCCTAACTGTCCACTCTCTCTAGCCCTCTTATGTCACGCGGACGAAGTTGCGAGGTCAGCTATCTTTGTATTTAAAAGAGTTATGAGCTATGCCTTGGCCCGTGGGGTCCAAGTGTACAACATTTATATAAAGAACTTTCCAAAAAATTGGTCGACTCCACTTGTGACCGTAGAGCTGGCAGGTTCCTCGCACAACGCATCAGCATTGCTATACAGCGAGGAAATGCCGCGTATTTGTGGAACCATGCCCAGGGGTCCCAATTTTTTGGATATATTTTAGTTTTATTTAGTCTTAATTTCTAGTTTAAATATAGTATTTAATAGTTTATCTAATCATATACCTTGTAAACTTGTAAATAAAGATAAAAGAGTCATAAAAGAAAACTGTGATTGACTCATATATCAACATACAGCTCACGCTTCTGAATGGATTGGGTTGAAATTTGGTACACAGATAGTTGTTATGATGCACAAAGCCTAAAGCAAATCTTTAAAGGGGCGAAGCGGCGGGTGGAATCTAGTTGACAAATAAACAATTTCATAAAAGAGTTGAAGGTAAACTGTTATTTTCTAATATTACTCGTGTTTGTCAACAGAACGATATGTTAAAGTGTCGGTCTTAGAGCTGTTACTGATTGAAAACACTCCTTAACGCCCGCCGACCGCTCTGTAGCTTTTTTAGATGTTCCGTAGCTAAAATGTCAAAACGGAACTCTTATAGTTTCGCCATGTCCATCCGTCCGTCCGCAGCTTAGCTCAATGCTAGAAGGCTGTAATGTGTAATATAAAATGGCACATATTACTTACGCCGACAAAGTGAAATAATAATATCTTGAAAAGATTTTTGAGAGATTTTTGTTAGAGTCAAGTGTTTCTATTTGCCCTGCCAGCTAAATGTTTGATGTTGGGTATGTGAAGGTGTAGTAGTATATATAGTGAAATTAAAAGGAAAACTATCACAGAGTACGCTTTACAAGTTTACGAGTAACAGCTGATCAATTGAGAAGTAACAAAATTTTCATACAAATTCCATTAAAAATTATTATTATGATAACGTTGTAAGTATGAAACAAAAAAGAACTTGAGAGGTGTCAAGGGACACCCGGATGGAACGAAGTTCTTATCTTAATTTTTATTTCTTTTTTATAATCTTCGCAACACCACACTGTTCAATGCGAAATAGAAAGACGAAACGAAAATAACTTACAAAAAGACGATTGTATACCCAAGCCTCGAACCCACAGCTACACAATTGTCACCAATACTGTGTACCGAATTTACGCCTCTAGAACAAATCGACAGGTGACTTCTTTGTCAAATTAGATGTTCATATCTTACGCGCACGCCGCACGGCTTGTGTGTGTCAAAAAGTGTCGTTACAACTTTTCGTGAGAATTTTTTCCGTCTAGCCCCCTTTCACAACGCGCGATAAGGAACTTCGTTCCAACAACAGAAAACCCACTTCTTAAGCCGCATTATTTGGATGGGGGGGGGGGGGGACTACGGAACCCTACATTGTGCGTGGCCCGACATGCACTTGCCCGGTTTTTTCGGTCAACGCTTCGTCGTTTATAAGCCTAATGGCTCTACGTTGAACTGCGTCTAGTGAGGCCAGTTGGTACTTAGCCGAACCATCCCTAAGGTGACAACATTACTTCATGCAAGAAAGGACATAAAGAACGTGTGTTTGTGGAACGCTTGATAGTATGAAACGCATCTGCGAGAGTATGACAGCTCGCTTGATGTTACTCAAGACTCCGTCAAACAAATGTATGTGTAATGAATACCCTCCTCCTTGTGCAGCCGTGTAAAAAACACCACAATCCCTTGTGTGCTTAGTGCGAATTTGTTTTTTCGTTTACGCGATCGAATCGTTCACCGCGTTTGGCTCTTTGATTGGTTAAGAGCTTGCAGCGGGCCAATCGGAGTGCCAAACGTCCTAAACGTTCCGATCGCGTTAACGTAAAACAATATTGCTGTGACATCAACGGGACGTCACATAACGTTCTAAAAACGCCCATAAGCCGCGTTTTAACGCCAAATCTGTAACAGCCCAGAATTAAAGCGTCTATATTGGTCACTGATCTAATAAAATTTGGTCATCGGTACAGTACGATGCGAGCTATTGACATTGCGTCAGTACGATGGAAAACTTCAGGTGGATTAAATTTTGTATGACGACTTACGTAAACAGAAAACGGTATCAAGTGAATTATATTATTTGTTGATTAGATGTCTTATTTGTTGTTTATGAAAGACTAGCTTTTTTCTGGCGATTTCGCCTGCGTTTTTATAATCAATGTGCTATTCTAAAGTACAAACTATTACTACTATACTATTACTGTAAGGTTTCATAAAAATCTGCTCAGTAGTTTTTTGCATAAAAGAGCAAGAAACATCCATCCATACTGACAAAAAAAACGGTTTTTATTATATGTACTTATTAGTAGGTATAGCTGGCCTGCTATATCTGTCACTGATGTGGGAGGACCAACAATCGTGAGGGGATCCAGCTTTTATAATAGATTTATGTTTGTACCTAGGTACAAAGGAAAAACTAGTTAGTTTACCGCCCACGAAGTCACGCGGTAGGCTAAAAAAAGAAGCCTAGATGTCTAAACTGCCTCTTTATAGACACTGAATATACCTATTACATTATCATAAATAAAGCGGTTTAAATTGTTTTCCTATTTTTGCGTTAGAGAAAATAGTTCCTAGGTCTTTTTATGTCTGGCCCAGGCCGTGAGACAAACAACACATACCTATTTATCAAATGATGTTTATTCAAAAATATTTAAGGTTAGGTGGAGGTCATTGAACGTCAGCGATCAATCATGCGTCTGGGTTTCGGTGACGTAGTAATGTCATTTGTTAAGTGCCGAACTGGGATGATGTTTTATGCGGATAAATATTCTATCAAGAAATCGGAAATTCAATATTTATATTCTACTCAATAAATCGGGGAATGTAGTTTTTGGTTTTACGAAAAGTAATGCCACTTTATTAAACATATTTCTATTTAAATAACCGGCAATGACTAGGATAGATCTATGGGCGAAGTCCAATCAATTCGGTCTGCAAAATTTCTATCTTTGTGTCTAATGTAATTATGATCCATTTGGAAATAACGCACAAAAAGCTACAAAGGTCTTTAACGCCCATATTGTAAGACGTTTCCTTCGCAATTCCCAAGCCACCACAATACAGCTATGTGTACCAAAATCTCATCAAACGATTTTTTTTTAATTGTGATTTTTATATGGCAATATTAACTGATAGTTGTCAAAGTATGAGTTGATATTTTGACCTTTGATACTTTTTCATTGTAAAGGTTTATTTCCGTGCATCGCGACCGATCGCGAGCCGCTCGCGGCTTACGACAAGCGGCTGAGGTAAGTGACAATCGCGCGCGGCCGACGACTGTCGTAAGCCTGCGCGCGCACTGTGAATATTGTCGCATCTGCCGCGAGCGTCAGCCGCTTGTCGTGAGCCGCGAGCGGCTCGCGATCGGCCGCGATGCTCGGAAATGAACCTTAACGCTAGTCATGGAGAGGAACGTTAAGAAAAAGAAAGTTTAGATGTGTGTGTGTGTTTTAAATTTTATTATTCAATGCATAAACTGACTGATTTACACGGCTGGAGCTGTTGTACAAATTGATTGATTGATAAAATCATAGTAATTCAATAAAAAACCGGACAAGTGCGAGTCGGACTCGCCTACCAAGGGTTCCGTACAAATTATAAATATGTAGTTTAGGAATCAATAGATCCGGTAGATACTATGTATATTCTAATAAACCACAAGCAGAATTTACTTTATAAAAAGAGAAGTATCAATAACGAAATATTTTTATTTTAAATTAACCGAATAACAAATATAGGCATAAGAATACGTCCGTCTCGATCAAATGCCAACGAGTAACTGAGCGCTTTGTGTCGCCGTCGCTCCCAGCAGCGCTCGCAGCGCTCTCCTCACCGCTCAGGTAATTCTACGTCACGATGAAGCGACGCTAAGCCACACCTCCTCGTCTGATATTTCTAACACTAAATATTATTTTAATTTTTAACTTTTTTATTTTTTTGGATTTTTTCCTATTATTGCTTTTTACCAAACTTCGTGATTCTAGGTCAACGGGAACTACCATACAGGTTTTTGAGCCAAAACCTATAGGGTACTCCCGGTTGACCTAGAATTGTCAATTTTAAAAGCAAGGTCTTACAGCACAAGTAAAGGGAAAATTCCGAAAAAACATTTAAGTACATTAGTACTTATAACAGTATCAGACCAGACAATTCACTTTCATTTTAAAACAATTAGGGCTTTCCACAGCGTTCCAAACTTTACGATATTATCGTAAACTAGCTGACCCGCGCAACTTTGAATGCGTCAATTTTCCCCGTTTTTGCAACATTATTCATTGCTGCTCTGCTCCTATTAGTCGTAGCGCGATGTTATATAGCCTATAGCCTTCCTCGATAAATGGGCTATCCAAAAAAAAAATATTTTTTCAAACCACGGACCAGTAGTTCCTGAGATTAGCGCGTTTAAACAAACAAACAAACAAAGCAAACAAACAAACTCTTCCGCTTTATAATATTAGTATAGATGTACGATAATTTAGGCTCATGTATGTACGTATGTAATTTATTTAAGCAGTCCTCCCGCTCCACATACGGCAAAAGTAACGATTTAGTTAGAAATAAAAATAATGAAGCTAGTTGATTTGATTTATGAAGTAGGGATTTAACTTGTTATGATATTTAATCAATATTTATGCAAGAATAAGGAAAAAGCGGTACCGGCTTAAGAATAGTACCACCCCATCACTTCCTGTGGGTGTGGTCAAGACGACTAAGGGATTTCACACCGCAGGACGGGCAGCAGCGTCCTCTGCGTACTTTAAAGCCTTACTGCGATCGCCAACCCGCTCGCCAAACGCGGCGATTATGGCAAATAGCCAAATACACCCAGGATCTAGTAACTTAAGTAGGTTTTACTGGGGAGACCCGTGCCCAGCAGTGGGATATCATATGAAAACCATTCAAACCCATTCAAATCGCATCAGTAATTTTTGAGAAAATCGCAAAGACACATACACTTTTTTTGATGCTGGTTAAAAACCGCAATTACTTCTAAAATGATAAAAAGAGACAGCTAAATTTGGTCACAACTTTCTAAAGGTCTTGCATAATGAAATTATAATAATATAAGTAAATAAGGGTACTTAGGGGTCCTTTTTTGTTCTCGTCTATGGAATCACTATATAATTATAATAGAATTTCTTTAAATCATTAAAAAATTTATCTTAAAAAAAATAAAAACTTACTTGTAAGGAGTTAGTCTTTAATTCCAAAAGTTATATTAATGCAAATTGCAACAATACAGGGTTTTAAGTGTACGCGTAAAGGTTCATTTCCGTGCATCGCGATCGATCGCGAGCCGCTCGCGGCTTACGACAAGCGGCTGAGGTAAGTGACAGACGCGCGCGGCCGACGACTGTCGTAGGCCTGCGCGCGCACTGTGAATATTGTCGCATCGGCCGCGAGCGTCAGCCGCTTGTCGTAAGCCGCGAACGGCTCGCGATCGGCCACGATGCTCGGAAATGAACCTTAACACACGGCAAGTTCGAGGTACTGTAGTAAAATAATGTATAATGTTAGGTCGTAACTATTGCTGTATTTTAGTTGGCCAAACACTAAAGAACGTTTTACATTATTGTCAAGCTAAATCAGCACTTCTGCCATATGCTCGAGCAATTGTTCTCTCTCGGCGGCTTTTACTGCATATTCTCTAGGATTTAGACCCGCTTGCATCGTACGATAATTACGGTCCATTGTACGATAATTTTACGTACAAGTATGACGGTTCCCTCACTAGAGATTTGGAACCCGGCCAGTCAATCTACATGTATTATTTTTTATTTTTTTAGGATATATTTAAAATGGTTGTATTTCTTTATTATTTACAATTTTTTGAATCAATATTGGACGCTTTTATTAAGACAAATTAGAAATAAGATACTTTTAAACTAATGGCTTACGTTTACTGATAAAGTGATTGATCTTTTATCTAATAAGCTCTTTGGTCCTTTAGGGCTCTTATCAAGGACTATTGAGTTTAAAAGAGTCTTGAACAAGACTATAGCAGGGTAAACTTATAGCAATCTCAGCTAAGTATTATTCAAGAAACTTATTCTTATAGGTAAGTATTTTACTAGGTAATTTTGTAGCTAACTATAAAACCGAGATATAAAGCCAAATGTTCTTAACAGTTAGTGTCTTGTAACTGTTTTATAAGTCAGTCTTGTAGCAAACTATAAGACTGAGATAACAAAAACGAATGCTCTTAAGTATGTTATGAATTATAAGAATGTTATTAGTACAAATATGCTTAAAAATTTTGCTTAAAAGACTACTTTGCTTATTGGGTCGTTACTTAGGAACCTAGGAAGCTAATTTTGGGCACAATAAACCACTACCTATGACATATATTATTAACTACGTCAACTCATCCGAAAATGGCACTACTTGCGGATGATTCGTCACCTAACAATTTGAAAATGGGGACATTTCATTCGAGGATGCCAAATTTTGCTGAGAAAATGTCAGAATTTTTTTTATTTTCATTTCAGATATTACGCAATCCTAAAACCCCTGAACGTGACATGGGAGTCAGGCGTCCGCAAAGCTCTGATCATTGCGTGGGTGTGCGCTGGGCTGGCCAGCCTGCCTCAGAGCTTCATCTTCCATTTAGAAGAACACCCTGAAGTCAAAGGGTAAGTGATGATTAAATACAACTAGCCAACTACCATGAAATCGTAAAATACACGACCAAATCGATATCAAATGGTAGGGACTCATGGTCGAGCAAGTACCGGTGCTGTTCCTCCGGAACTGGTATCGGGGATTCAAATAAAAGATATGGATTTCCCACCAAGCGACTATAATGTTTATTCCTGAAATATTAAACCTAAAAATACATACAACTTATCAAGCACATATACATATTACTCGCTAATATTTAATCTCTATTTGATATAATAATTAAAACATTAACGACCTGAATCGGTCGGCCATCAAACTCGCAGTTCTTGACTGTCAATCATTTCTTTTTATATCAAACGAGTTTCATAAATTCAATGAGGTTTTCGTATCGTATCCACGATCCACCTGCCACAGTACCTACTTGGCAGCTGAACTGATTGAAAGGGATATAAAAGGATTAGGTACTCAAAATTTTCGGAAATAATCACTCCGAAAGTTGCAATAATTTTCCAACTCTTTAACTTTTAAACTGGTTGACCAAAAAATATGAAAAACATTACAAACATAACGCTTAATAAATACTTTTATGTAAGTGCCATGAAGATACGCTCTTTTTCATATATAGTGCATATCTTTATAGTGATAGCTACGGAATTCTACACTGAGCATGGTCCGACATGCTCTTGCCCGGTTTTATTATTTATTTTATTGGTTTAGTTGTCAAAAACTATCATCGTTTATTGCATTTCTAATGAAACCGATTTAGGGCACATCGGTTGCATGGTTTCAAAGTCTATAACGGACATAACTTATGTCTTCGTACTTACTTAGTACTTTCTACTTAGAAACATTATTTGTGTTTTAAACATTAAGATTATGGCGAACCAATGGCACGTGCCGGTCAGGAAGGAAGTGAACTTGTGACACGAAAGGAACCTTTTCCCTCACCCTCGTCAATGTTCTTTGTGGCACGTCAAAATCATCATTTACGAGTATTTCGACAAATTGGCAAGCAATTTCAAAATTCGTGCTTGCCAAAATAGACTCGGGCGTAACCGCTTAAAAAATATTAATACTAGATAATTAGATAAGATAAGTATATTACGCTAGGTACTTAATTACGTTATCATTGTCAAACACAAATCTATAAATATGGGAAAGCAAGGATGAACGTTACAATTTTAATTTGTCATATAATATCTTACTGAACTTTTTGAATACCGAAATTCTAATCTAGTGATTACATGATAGATTGGTCTTTCAGCTATCTATTAACATCGGCATAAATGCATTACAGATTTTGAGAAAATCGAACAATTAACAAGAGTGGAAATTGTTACATCCATCCCTACGCTTAGGGTTGGTTGTAACAGTGTAATGGAACGGTTGTAACAATGTAAATAAAAATAAAGTTACTAGCACAACATAATAAATACAATTTACATGTAATCAACCTTTTGAGTATGGTTGTTGGAGTAACCTTATAAGGTATGACCATAAATCCATACTTCCATACTAATATTATAAATGTGAAAGTAACTCTGTCTGTATGTCTGTCTGTCTGTCTGTTACGCTTTCACGCTCAAACAGCTAAACCGATTTAGATGAAATTTGGAATGGAGATAGTTTGAGTCCCGGGAAAGGACACAGGATAGTTTTTATCGCGATAACCGACATCCACGCGGGCGGAGCCGCGGGCGAAAGCTAGTATTTAATAATTCCTTTCCTCCTAGTGCTGCCTCTAGTAGGGGCTTGTCTTCATAAATTCTAAACGATGTCGTTGTGAGGCCCTGAACACCAGCTGAGGGGGTAAATGGAATGTGTAAACTATCAGGGGTTGTCGATAGAATCGCTACATCTAAATCCGAGTTTATCATTGAAGACAACATCATTAATCTACGTAATACCTTTTTTGGTAGGAGGTGAAATAAATACTCGACCTATTTTTATATATTTCCTTTAGCTTACCTACATTAAGTACCAGTGGTAGATCTAAGCCATAGGTCGTCTTGGTGTCAGTGTCAGTTATTTTTCCGTGATATGCTAGTGTTTCGGTTGAAGGGCAATGTAGCAATGAAATATGAGTCTTATGAACTAATGACGTAAGTTCGTAAAGTCAAAAGAAAATAAAGATTTTTGAGAAGTAGGTATTTCTTCTGCAGCCAAATTCATTGTTTCTGCAGTAACAAAATCTCTTCAATTCGCTGATTTAGGTATTTTACGCATTTTCGAAGTAATTCTCTTACTTTTATTTTAAAAAATGTAATAAACTAATATACTTTGATGATAATCGGGATGAAAGTAACAAGTTGTTACTTTTATCCCTATTTTTAAATTATCCCGAATATGGTAAACACATGGTCATTTCTTTTAAAAAAAACGTGAAAAGATAACATCTTAACGAATAAAGATGACGCAAGCTTAAATCTATTATGACAAAAATAAGCACAATTTAAAAAAAAACGGTCATATCATACTTTGGAGGTATTTTTGCGGCATCGTCTTGTAGGTCAAAACCTGAGGACATAATGCTGTGAGCGCTAGTATGGTAAAATTACACATAATGGTGATACATCAATAAATGTTATCAACATAATTAGGTCATAAAGTCATTTGTTACATTCATCCCGCGTTACTTTCATACCTAGTCTCCCCTACATTTAATAAAATTGTAACAAGTCAATATTTACAAGAAAGATATCCAATTGGGGGGTCTTTATAACAGGAGTAGAAGCTAATACTATAAACTTTTGAGTTTTTGCCTGTCTGTATGTTTGTACTGCATGCATATCGCGCAAAAACACAGAAGGGGTTTTGGTTCAGGATAACACAGAAGTAATAGTTGCAGATCTAATGTGAACTCTTGCAGTTTTATCTCAGTATCTAGAAGTCGAGTTATACGTGGTTAAATTATTTTTACTTTTAGATACATGCGGACGAACTCGCGAGCTAGTCTCAGTGATCTGTAAAAGATATAAGCAAGCGGAAATTGAAATAAAGCGGATAAAGTCGCAAGCAAAGGCTAAATGTTTACTTTAATCAGAAAGGTGAATAACCGTTAACAAATTTTAATTAAGTGACGTTTATCGAGGTTGATGACTGGGGCTTACAAATTTAGGATTGAAGTCGGAGAATTAAAGTTATTCGATTTGCGACCTCTTTTCGAACCACTGGTAGTATTGACCTCATCGACCGTTTGTTAATGAAATCAAAATGTTAAAAACCAACAGTTAAGTAGATATAGATAGATTTACAAAAGTTTTCTCATTACACGGTTTACTATTTAAAAATTATTTATGAATTAAGGAATCAATATTTCGCAAATAAATTATATTTGATTTTATCAGACTCGCAATCGCAAGGTCGCGGATTTTAATCCTACCCATTAAACTACCGACGTGAACCCACTCCTAATACAAGCCATTGAACTTAGCTGGAGGGGTTAACAGGCTATTGCCCACATTGCTAGTTATCTTTTTAAAAAAACTGTATTAATTATTATCAACTTTCTTCTCACTTACATACTGTTTCAATTGTTTTTTTTATTTTTTTTTTATTTTTTTTTTATTTTTTTTATTTATGTAGATACTGAAAAAATAAATCCTTAAATTTGAAATTAATAAGCAACGAAATAAACTTATGTATGTTTTTTTTTCTTTAAATTCGATTCGGGGTACTTTACAAAAATAACAAGTCACGGACACAAAGCTCACCCAGCCTCGGAACAACAATTTGTGGATCACACAAAGTGGTGTCCCGTGTGGGAATCGACCTCACGACCTTGCGTAGAAGTCGGATACATTCCCATCACGAAGCGCTATTTTATTTATACGTTAAATGAATTAGACTAAGTAACAAAAGGTTTGCAGTACCTCCCTACAAAGTCCGTCTGTCTGTCTGTGCGTCTGTCCGTCTGTCCGTCTGTCTATCAGGGTTTATTAGCAGATAATAATAAAACTTTTTAAAGATGTTATTGCGGTTTTTGTTTGCATTTCCTGTGCAGATGTACCGTTCGTGGCCGAGAGTAGAAACTTTTTTTTTTTTAAAGATAACTAGCAATGTAGGATTGAGTCCCACATTACTAGCAGTCTTGTTAACCCCTCCAGCTAAGCTCAAAGGCTTGTGTTAGGAGTGGGTTCACGTGGGTAGTATAATGGGTAGGATTCGAACCCGCGACCTCACGATTGCGAGACCGATGCCTGTTGTAGTGTTGATTAGATAATAATAATAAAAAAGCAGTTCCTCGTGTGGTTTTCTTTAATAAAAGGTTCCTTGAGTGGATTCAAAGTCCTGGCTGTGAGAGGCTACGGCCATTGGAGCTGGGGAGCCCAACGTGCCAAATTTTGATATACTCGAGCGTCGTGAGGTCTTATTTGATTTTGAAGATTGTTATGTTGTGAAGAAAAAAGGCTTAATAAAGGTTTAAGGATATACATTATAATACAAGCTGGACCATCTGTAAGATAATCCAATGCGCACGAGTATCTCTATTGATCAATTTGTTTTACTAAATATTTTAATCGACGGCCTAACGCGCGACACTATACGAGTATTAAGACCTATATTTAATAGAGGTACCTACTAAACAGGTTACTAAGTATCCCCCTTTATGTTAATCTGCCGCGCTCCAGTAAATCCAAAAATATGTTACTGGCCTTCCCTACTACACTAGTACTGAATACGCCCGAGGTGGACGGTTTTTGTCACATCACATTCAGCACCGAAACCATAGGCGGCATCTAATTTTTGCAGGCTTACTTTTCATTATAAATAGTCAACCGATGGGTCCTGGGATAACATTATTAATACAATTATTGCATTTTTGAGAGATAAAATATTAAAGTCCAGACTCAGGAATCGAACTCGAGACCAAGTATGCTAAACCGGGGCCGGAATCGAACCACCTATCTGGACTATGTTACTTGACCACAAATTTCTCTATCCTTTCTTGCAAGCAAGTTGAGCCCTATTTTTCTATCTTTAAAAAAATGCAATTATTGTTTTAATAAAGTTATTGGCAAGAAATGCCTATAAAAAATACTAGAAGATAACATATTCACAAATTACACGTCTTTTTTCATTACTAGCGTATCTCCTTACATAACCATGATCGGCCTACCATTACTAGGGCATGAAAAATTTGTGATTAATAAAAGTACTGCCTGCTGAACTAATCAAATAATTTTACATTTTTCAACCAGTATATTAAACCTGTCATAATTAAGTAGGTAGGTATTCCACTTTCATCTCACAATAATTGATGGATTGCTTAAGATTAAATCCTTTATACGCGATATCTCTATTCGTATTATCTTAATTGTCCTTGATACGTAATGCAAATAAAACATTACCATTGGATATAATAAAAAGCAATTCAGATAGCGGCCCAGGGTTAATACGATTATACAATATATTGCCCGAGTGGACGGTACAGAAGCGGTCAGTCAATAAAAATATCTTGGGACAACTCACACATCGCCATCTGATCCCAAACTAAGCTGAGCTGGTACTAAAGCAACCATGACATATTGATATTTTATGTATTACTGAACACTGGCTAAAGAGCGATCAGTTCATGTTCAATTTCAACAATCACCAGGTAGGCAGCTCGTTCAGCAGGGAACTGGCTATACATGGTGGTTCACTAATATTAATAAATAAAAATCTTAAATTCAAAGAACGCCGTGATATTGTTAACTTCTCTGTTGAACGTAGCATAGAAATAGCCTGTGTAGAGTTGAAGCGGTTTATTGTATTGACTGTGTACAGACCACCTTCAGCACAATATCATATTTTTGAACATGTTATGGATGAAGTCTTGCATAAGGTAACAAACCTTAATAAAAATGTAATAATATGTGGTGACTTTAATGTTAATTTATTAGAGAATACTACTTCAAGTATGAGGATTTTAGCTCTATTCAAATCATTTAATCTGTGTAATTTATTTTTAGAGCCTACCCGTATAACTGCCACTACAGCCATATGTTTAGATAATATATTCACAGATATTATTGTAGATAACAAGAGAGTAATTAATCAAATGGATTCTGACCACTGTGGTCAACTTATTTCTTTTGATATTAAAACTAGAAAAGTAACTAAAAAATGTATAACTGTTATCCCTAAAACTGTCAGTCGATTTGAGAATTTCAAAAGCCGCCTCATTTGTAACCCTCCGCTGTTGAATGAGGACAGTGATCCCTAACATTTTATATAAAACATTCTTTAATAAATTTTGTCATAATTTTGATTCGGTTTTCACTCCCAAAACGATTATGGTTAAGGGGAATGCAACTTTTAGTGAGTGGGCTACTGTTGGCCTACATAAAAGTAGAAAAAGATTATATGAGCTGTATGATGAACGAAATTATAACTGTTGTGAAAGATTTCAAGCTTATGTAAGAAATTATGCTAAAACATTTAGGCAGACTTGCAAAACAGCAAAAGCTTGCTACCTTAGTTCACAAATTAAAAACAGTGATAATAGAATTAAAATGACTTGGGATATTATAAATAGTGAGACTGGAAGAGTCAGAAGTCAGAATAATGATTACTGTCTTAAAATAGATAGTAAAACCATCACATCGGACATAGAAGTAGCCACTGCGTTTGAAAAATTCTTTACTGACATTCCAGTCTCCACTACAAAGTCATTGAATTCCTCACCTATTGCAGCTGAATCTATCTTGATTAAAAATGTAAATCAATGTGACATCACTTTTCAATTTGATTATGTTACACATATAGATGTCATAAAAGCTTTTAATTCTATTAATGTTAAGAAGACTACCGACCTCTGGAGTAACTCAGTTGTGATTACTAAGTCTATAATTTCTTTTATCGCGCAGGACTTGGCTTTTATATTTAATAAATGTACAGATTGTGGTGTATTTCCTGATTTAATGAAATATAGTAAAGTAATACCATTGTATAAATCAGGTAGTATGTCTGACCCCACTAATTTTAGACCCATATCAGTACTACCAACATTTAGTAAAATCTTTGAAAAAATAATATATGATCAGATGCAGAACTTCTTTTACAAAAATAAATTATTACACTTTAAACAATTTGGTTTTACTAGGGGTCGCTCTACAACCGATGCTGGTGTGGAGCTTTTAAAACATATTTTTGACGCCTGGGAGGAATCGCAAGATGCTTTAGGCGTCTTCTGTGATTTATCTAAGGCATTTGACTGTGTTCTGCATGAAACATTAATCAGGAAATTGCAACATTATGGTATTAAAAACACAGCTCTGAATCTTCTTACGTCCTATCTGAGTAACAGGATTCAGAAAGTTGATGTTAATGGTAAACGCTCCCCGGGGTCTGTGGTCAAAATGGGAGTCCCACAGGGTTCTATTCTCGGGCCGTTATTGTTTTTAATTTACATAAACGACTTACCATATCTAGTTAATAATAATCATGAGATAGTCCTGTTTGCAGATGATACATCACTCTTATTTAAATTAAAACGCCAGCAAAAAGACTTTGAAGATGTAAATATGGCTATCTCAAAAGTGGTTAACTGGTTTGATGTTAACAATTTACTCTTAAACGAGGGCAAGACTAAATGTATTCGATTTATAACACCTAACGTGAAACCAGTAAAAACCACTATAAAAATAAAAGAAGATGAGTTGCACCCTGTAGAGACCACAAAGTTTTTAGGAATTACTCTAGATTCTAAGCTTCAGTGGGGCCCACATTTAAGTGAATTGTCTAATAGACTCAGTTCTGCAGCGTACGCAGTTAGAAAAATTCGTCAGCTAACAGACGTTGAAACAGCGCGATTAGTTTATTTTAGTTACTTTCATAGTTTAATGTCGTACGGTATTCTACTGTGGGGGAATGCTGCCGACATTCAAACCATTTTCGTTCTGCAGAAGAGGGCTATTCGATCAATTTACGATCTTAGTAGTAGACACTCAGTTAGAGAAAAATTTAAGGAAATCAATATCATGACTGTTGCATGTCAGTATATCTATGAAAACCTTATATATGTTCACAAAAATATTGATAGTTTCTGTAAGAAATGTGATATACATAATATTAACACGCGGAACAAACATAAACTTGTTGTACCAGCGTCAAGGTTACAAAAAGTAAACAAATCATTTCGGGGCCAATGTATACGTTTCTACAATAAAATCCCTAGCGATATTCAAAAATTAAGTCGTAATAAATTTAAGTGTACCATTAAGAAAAAATTGTGTATGAAAAGTTACTACTCAATAATTGATTATATGGAAGACAAAAACGCTTGGGATTGAACTGCTTTCTCTCACAGGCTATTAAAATGTACTTTAAAATTATATGTAATACATATTTACTTTGTAAGAAGTGAAGTATTGTGTTTGCTGAATACGTTTATATATACTTATTATAGAGTTACTAATAGTATTATTATTTAGTTATCCTTAATTTATAAACGATTACACTCACCAAACACACTGGTTCATTCAGTAAAATTTATTTTTTGTAAGGAAAAACTTGATGATTTTAAAAGAGTGGCACATGAGTTTTTTGGCAGCTTCTTCTCATGAGCTTTACACTTGGAACTGCCACCTAACCTCATTTTGTTTTTTTTTTTCAAACAATCGTAATTTTATAATTTTTTTAGTATCTATGTATTAATTTGACGTTTTCAAACAATCATTAACCTGATTTTACGAAATAAAGATATTTGAGTTTGAGTTTGAGTTTATCAACGTAACTTTTTATTTTTCGCATGTAGATAGTGTTTATAGGAATCCACACTATTGAAGTCATAATATTTGACATTGATTTACTTTCTTGATTGTTGAGTCAGAGAGAGAGAGAGATATAGTATCAACGTCATACTTGACACACCTGGCAGTATACAGTACGAGGAAACAAAAATCCTCGTGGTCACACCAGTGTGACAAACCGAAGTGAAGACGAGTCTGTGGCCAATTATTTTTACTTCAAGTAGTTAGTCTTAACTCCATTCTGGTCTTCATGATCTCGAGCAATACTAAACCCATCGAATTGTGCCTTACATAACTCTTATAACTATTGAGCCAGAGTGTTTTAGGTACACTAGAATAAACCATATGTGTAACTCTGTCATAGTTCGACCCCATAGGCTTTTTCAATATATTTCTAACAATTTTTAAAAGGCGATTATGATAATTGAAATTTTATTAGGTTACAATCAGTCAGCCAAAAATAATTCGTGTATACTGGCCATAATAAACAGACGAAAAAATAAGTGATTGATCGAATATCAATATTATCAAACAGCTACAAGTGGTTTATTATTACTGTCTGTCAATAAAGTGGAAGTTTGTCATAATTTATTTTTAAAATAAAAGTAAAATTGTTTGATAATTGATCTAGGTCATTACTGTTAACCTAAAAACCATAATATGTTTATTATGTAATAGAAGGTATGTTTATAAGTAAAAACCTATATTTAATCAGTAAATGACACGGCGTATGTTTTCACTAGATCTTTTAAAAGTTCCTTTGATCATCATTAAAGGTTCATTTCCGTGCATCGCGACCGATCGCGAGCCGCGCGCAGCTTACGACACGCGTCTGACGCGCGCGGCCGTTGCGACAATAGTCAGAGTATGAGAATATGTGGTACCGTTTCCGAGGGCTTTGTGACCCTTGTGTTGCGTCAGTATAATGACAACGCAGATTTTGGCGGTACGGAATGGTCATAGATAAGCAGGCGTTCCTATTAGTCGTGCGTCTGCACATGGCGTTCTTCAAACCCTAGACTTTCACTAAATGGGTTGCCCCCCCCTCTTCCTAAAAAGTGGTGGTCTATAGTTGAAACTTTTAACAGCTGAATACTCGATCGTCTCTCAGTAACTCACAAACTGTCACATAAGGTACCACTCAAAGTATAAATTCTTTCACTTTTAAAAGCTTAACAAATCCTTTTATCATTTCAGGTACTTCCAGTGCGTGTCGTACGGGTCTCTCCCGACGGAGGAGCACGAGTTTGCATACTTCTTAGTGAACATGATACTGATGTACGTCCTCCCACTAGTCTCCACGCTGTACTGTTCATCGGCTGCGCTGCTCGAGATCATACGGCGAGCGAATCAGTCTAATGGTACTTACAATTTGCTTTCGAAATGGAATGAAAGGAATAATAAACGGTACTAAATATTGTGAAAGGTTTTATATTAGGACGACCCAAGAAAAGATGGATGGATTGTGTGAAGAAAGATATGGCGAGAAAGAGAGTGATTACAGAGAAATAGCGGCGGTAGCTTAATGGCTAAGGCATCGGTCTCGCAATCGTGAGGTCGCGGGTTCGAATCCTACCCATTATACTACTGACGTGAACCCACTCCTAACACAAGCCTTTGAGCTTAGCTGGAGGGGTTAACAAGATTGCGAGTAATGTGGGCCTCAATCCCACATTGCTAGTAATCTTTAAAAAAAAAAAAAGAAAAAAAAGACGTATGATAGAACTGTGTGAAGGAAAATTACATTGATTGTGATTTATTGTGCAGATGATGATGTTGATTGATGGTGGCCTGTAACACAGGTATACAATAACCTATCACAGACACCAGTCTGTCACAAATACATTTAAAGGATTGTAGTAATCCAACTTCTGTATTTTACCATTTATGAAGAGAAATAAAAATAAAATAAAAACGTATCGTCAATTTTCCCCGTTTTTGCAATAGTTTTTATTGCTACTCTGCTCCTATTAATCGTAGCGTAATGTTATATAGCCTATAGCTTTACTCGATAAATGGGATATCTAGTAAAACAATTTTTCAATTCGAACCACTAGTTCCTAAGATTATTGCGTTCTAACAAATAAACACTATTCAGCTTTATACTATTAGTATATATATATATATATATATATCCCTGATAGAGTTAATTTGAGTTAAATTTAATTTCAAACAAAGACTGCTCGGTGGCGCGGTGGGAGTGTCTCCGACTGCTACGCAAGAGGTCGTGGGCTCGATTCCCACACGGGACACCACTTTGTGTGATAGACAAATTGTTGTTCCGAGTCTAAGTGTTCTTTGTGTCTGTTACTTGTATGTTTGAACTCTACTGCGGGAGTCGTTTTTAAAAAAAAAAACAAACGAAACAGACGAGAACGTTGCTATACGTGCTTCCGTAATGACCCTACTTCTCCTACTATCTCTCATAATACGCGATTTTCCTACCATTAATCTTAGCCTGATTATCATAGATTAGTACTGAATATTCTATTTTTTTTTTAGATAAAATGCGTCGCAGTGGTGTAGGCATTTTGGGCAGGGCGCGAGCACGGACGCTCAAGATGACGGTCACTATAGTACTAGTCTTCTTTACCTGTTGGTCTCCTTACTACTGTTATTGTTTATGGTAAGTACTGTAACAATCAGGCCAGCTCTTGAGCAGGCACCGGGGGTGTTCCTCAGAACTTCTATCGGGCTTTTAAATTAAACTTCTGGATTTCCCCAAAGCGAATACACTGTTTATTAATTCATCAACATCTATTACATTATCACCATCTATTCTATAAAACACATTTCTTAATCCACATATTATTATTTTATATAATTCTAATCACATTTAAACGACCCGAATCGGTCGGCCATGAAACTCGCAATTCTTTTGAATGACATCTTTCTTTTTATTCTGTTATTGCGTTTCATCTACTACAATGAGGTCTAACGTGAGAGAGGTGGATTATCTTCGACCCACCTGTCACAGTACTTATTAGTTCTTAACTTGACGCTTGATTCTCCACATACCTACGTAATTTATTAAAATTATTGTAAATCAACACGATTTGAGTGATCTTGTTAGAGTGAGAAAGACTGCCATAGCTCACTTGAAAAAAACTATTTTTAATGGTCTGAGTAGCAAAACAGAAATATAAGTCTAAATACACGCGGACTCTCACGTCTTCACATTCCATTTATAACAGATACTTACATGATCTCATTTAAGAATCTAGAACTTCTGTCTCTTTCTCCTAGGTACTGGATAGACAAGGACGCAATAACGAGCGTAGACCCAGCCATTCAGAAGGCGATGTGGTTGTTCTCGTGCACCAACTCGTGCGCAAACCCTATTGTCTATGGTGTATTCAACCGCAACCGCTGGACATGGCGGGCGGGTCGGGTGAGTTACTTCGTAAGTTTCTTTCAAAAGTCAATTATATGTGTGTAGTTAGATACAGCATAGTAGTGGCGGAGGACCCTTAAAACACGATTATTTCCCTCCCTTTTGAGTTTCCATTTTTTTTTAATGATAACTAGCCATGTAGGATTGGATCCCACATTACTAGCAATCTTGTTAACCCTTTGAATTTTACTTAATATTAGGTATAGGTACAAGGAACAATGCCCAACAAAATATATCTATACTAATATTATAAAGCGGAAGAGTTTGTGTGTTTGTTTGTTTAAACGCGCTAATCTCAGGAACTACTGGTCCGATTTGAAAAATTCTTTTTTTGTTGGATAGCCCATTTATCGAGGAAGGCGGATAGGCTATATAACATGCGCTACGACTAATAGGAGCAGAGCAGCGACGAGAAATGTTGCAAAAACGGGGAAAATTTACGCATACGAAGTTGCGCGGGACAGCTAGTTTTTTATATCAAGTTACCTACCTCAGAAAAATTATAACACTCCGCCTCTGTAGCTTTGATCTTACTTTAGGTAGATCAAACACTTTTGATAGTTGATATTGTTGTAGTCCAAAGGTGTCCAAAGTATCTAAGTCCTTTCGTTTTGTGTTATTTGTTAATAAAACCTGTTTTTAGAGGAGAAGAGGACCAAGGCCCCTCTATCCAAAATCTTAGATTCTCAGCGGGTCGATTCCCCTTATTCTCTCAAAAACAAAATTCTGAATCTTTTAACACCTGAATCGTTTTGTATACATTAATTGTTACCCAGAGAAAGAGGTCTTTGTGGTACAGATATTGTGTATCTATACATATATACAAGGTTATTTTTGGTATAGTGCAAAGCTCAGACACCCCAACAAGATTTTTACTTCAAGAAATTATTTAAAAAAAAATGAATATATTTAAAACTTGCATAGTCATAAGCCATTCAAGTTGTCTTGCGTTCTTCTCGTTATCGTGCTCATTGCGTCTCGTAGTACGTAATCCATGATTATTATTAACAAATAAGTGATGTATGTTCGTAAACTTTCGCGATTTGTACACATTATAGAATTTTATAAGCTACGGGTCTTAATCGCGTAAATATTTTATTTTAAGGCTAAATACCTTTGTTTATTTACCGACGTTTCGACCGTATTGCAACGGCCGTGGTCACGGGTAGACTCTATTTAGCCTTAAAATAAAATATTTACGCGATAAAGACCCGTAGCTTATAAAATTCTATAAAATAAGTGATGATTACATTTCACATCACATTGTGGACAGGATTTAGACTGTTGGAATTAATAATTGATTAATAAATTAATTTAAAATATAACATGGTCTTAAAACTACCCCATTGGATTGTGTTACTGATTCTGAGCAAACTACTTTCAGGTTTGCACTATACCGAGAATAACGTTGTACATTAGAAAAAAAAAAACCACACACATTTTAACATAAACATGACAATAATGACATATAAATGGCGTTTTTCACTCACTCCTTTTTTCCCCTCTTCCCTACAATATTAATCGGTAGAGATTATGGCTCGCACATTATGTGCATACGCCAGTTTCAAGTATAATTTCTTTTTAGTTTTCTTCTTTCAATCAAAAAGTCTCGTTCTTGTCCAGTTATCACGTATTTCAAGTATATTTTACACTGTTTTACACAATAAACTCGGAGCTGTAAAAATAGCGACATGTCAATTTGCCGCCATTTTTACAACTCCACTCACTCCTTTGATAGCAGGTAAAGGGCGTTTTGTCTTTGTCATTAAATTGTGAAATAGTGACGTCAGTTTATTGATGTGCTTTGATAGAATGTTATTAACTTTAAATTTAAAATTAAACGCTTTTTTTTTCAGAATGTTCGATGTAGGAGTGGCAGTATGAGACGTGGTTCAAGACTACCTTACGGCGAATCTATGGAGATATCAGCCGCAACACTTGCTAGAGCGAGGAACTCCTTAGGAAGCGACCGGAATGGCAGACGAGATTCTGCTTACGGAACGCAAAATGGAACACAGAAACACTGGAACACTATCAACAATAACCATGTTGGAAACGGCATGGTTTAGTCTCGGTTTTATTTTTACCAATAACTTGTGTTACGAAATGACTGTTAGAACTCTGAAGGTGCTTGAGAGTTAAACTCAGACTTTCAATTTAGGGAATATTTAAGTTTGAACTGTATATTTGTGCACTTGTCCAACTAGTCTTATATTGATTTAAAAACAAAGCTGTTAGATCGTTTATTGTCATGTTATTTATCTGCTATTTTCGATCAGTGAAGTGACTTTAGTAACGTGCTTAAATTAACTTTTAGCAGAACCGAATAACGTTATTTTTATTTTGTTATTTTTGAAGTTACTAGCTCATTGAAACGAGAATGTGAGTGTTACTGAATTCCTAAGGGAGTTTAAAGCTTTAAGGGAGAGTTTTGAAACATATCTAGGATGCGATAAGTTTAACAAAGACTATGGTTCGTGCGGTTTGTGCCATGCCTTGAGAGTAGTACTTAGTAGGTAATTATTGTCGAGTGTTACGCACTGATATGTAACATTCCTTTAAGTGAGTTAGTTGTAATTAGCCCTTATTAGCTGATAGCTAGTTAAAGAGGCTGCATCAGTTGAAGTTGTTACTCGTTACGATTGATTTAAGTCTTCAGTCATGATCGACAATTGCAATTGATATTCTGGTTCCTCGATATGACTAGGATACTCATAGCTTTCCAGCAAGTTGAAACATTCCAATGAAAATGAACACGCTTAACTTATTACGTATATATTTATTAAATAAGACTGACTGACAGACGATAAGTCCTTAATAGGTATTTTGATACCTGACATTATTTGTTATTTCGTTGAAGGTTGTTTTTGTTTATAATATAGTTTAATATAACGTTTTTTTAGTTTTTTATTTAGTAGTTATAAAGTGTACCTTGGCTGTGAGGTGATAGAGATTCGGCTCTATACATACAAATCGATATGAAATTTTGTACCAAATCTTAATCCTAAGTTAATGCAAGAGCTAATTTTTTAAATAAAATATTTAAAACGACTTGTTAACTTATTTCACATCCCATTGCCATCATTAAAAAGATTGTTTTCACACAAATATTTATTTAAAATAACATCCATTTAATAATAAATTAGGGAATTATGAATCGACGACAATAAATAAATTGTACTAACATTATATCTCATTTAAAAACGGATACATATTAGAATGGAAGCTTAGCACGATAACAGTTCAAAGATTTTTAGAATAGGCAACCTTTATACCAATACAGTATGAGTATCTATATCATTATGACTGTATCAATGCAGGTCCTTGAGTATTCAATACATTGAATCTTCGATATAATTATCGCGCTAAACTCATTCACAGACTAAAGATTAAAGTGAGGACTAGAAACTATAATGAACATTACATCTACATAAATATGGTTATACAATACCATTTAAACGTTAAAATATCTTACTGTAACTCTTACAACTAATATTTGGCCACAATAAAATGACTTTCCCTCTGCTGTGGTCGATAAAATAAATAAGTTATTAGGTCGTAACTAATTTGAACTAGATTATTACTAAAAATAACTGCTTTAGATAAGTTTACTTATTAACTCATATTCTACTAACATTATGTTTTTATAACTTAAAAATATAAAATATATTTCAAGTTACGTAGGTATAAGGAAACAGGTGAATTTAACTTTTACATCACAACAGCTATCTAATCAACTTTTGATTTTAAATATTCACGAACAAAATAGCAACAATTATCGAATCATAATCAACTAATTTTATATCGTTTAAAACGATAAAAACAATATTGTTAACAAATGTAAATAAATAAATAAATATGAGTTTAACACTAAGTGTTCATCGACTTGTTCAAACGACTGGAATGCAAACTGTCTTTAATAACATTACATCTTTATAATATTTATGTATTACGAACAACACATATGTTTGATTTTACCAACGTCAGAACAAAATCCTTTAATATATTCTAAGTGATTTTTATGAGAACTATTTAATCAGAAGTCATGCTGTATATAAATGCTTCTGTATAAGTATTCATACAGAAACATAAACATAAATTTGGTCCCAAATTACACGTTTAGCTTTTAAGCTGATTAATTTGGGTCCCAAGTACGAAGTTAGTTAAGTACTTTTCCTTCATAACATAATTTATCGAAAAGTACTAGTGAAAATAATTAAAAGACTTCTATTGACATTACTATTTTTTTCTGTAGTAAATAAACTATTGGTAAAATCAAATACAACAATTGTATGGCACATACATTTTAAAAATCTAAAACAATTTAACACTCACTAGATACACATTGACAAATGTACATTCATACAAAAATAGATGGAAAGTTTTAGCTACAGATGAATAACATTTAGACATCCAATATTTTTCTGTTCCTCGCCTCTGTATGTAAAGTCTCTACTTATACAAATTTTATTTCAGAAGATTCATCTAAAAAATCTGTAGAAAATGTTATTGTAATAGCAAAATAGCTAACATTCGCCTTAAATAATCTAAAGTTTTCTAAAAACGTTTTTTAAAATGTTTCCAAAACAAAAGTTTATTGTAACACAGTTTCATAGGTCCGGACATTTATCTTATGAACTAGAATACATGTATTTTAATCGACATCTACAACATCCAATTCAACATTCGAATTATCATTTGGCTCATACATTTATATTGGCAAACATCACCAAGTATGAGGGTTTTTATTATATAGAGAATCCTACACATTTCCACAATAGCTACATAAAATGGCACATATAGAACACACCGACACGTTATAAGCTCTGCCTAACATATATACCAACATAAATAAATATTCAAGATTCAGATATTATGTCCCTTTCAGACAATGGGATATACATTTAAACATTTTGAAAATACAATGCATCTTGGGTACAAAATGTTTATACATTATACCGAAACGACTATCTGCAAAAAAAAAAAACTGGAATACAAGCTATTTTAAAACCACGTACTAAAATACACATCCCTTTCACAAAATAACAGTTTAAGCAGTAACTTAATTGGCCTTATAAATATCGTTATAACATTATTTGAACACAGAACAGTTATTGTAACGTTATTTTGTCTACATTATTTATTTCATTTTCACTACGATTTTGTAAATATTTGTTTATGTTTTTTTTTCAAATAGATAATTTTAATTATATAAATTACATCAAAAACGATATGATTTGTATTACACACTCATTTCCAATTGTTTACTAAATCGCATTAATTCTGATTTTAATTAAACTTTCAAATTTTTTAATGTTGATACATTTCTGATATCTGCAAGATACTTTCTGTATTTATTATTATTCTGAGCTCATTTTTGTTACATGTTCCTCGTGGAACAAATTTTTGTTACTTGTTTCGTTGGGAACATTTGTCTGGAACATGTATGAGCTCAGTGGTCCCCTTTCTCTAGTTCGGTAAGTTCATGTGAGGGTGCTCCGTCTCTTTCGTTCACTTCTGCACTTGCCTTGTCAATGTCACCCTGAGATAGAGAAGTGACGATGATGGCGCCCAAAGCGTCGCAAATCACGTTGATCGTAGTACGGAAGCGGTCGCTGGAATCGATAAATTTTGAAATTGGTTACACTCTTCTGAAGCTAATCATAAAATCAAAATCATAAATCTTTTGTTTGCCTTAGATGTGGTACAATTTATAGGTGTTATATTATTATATTAATGACTAGATGCTCTGGATCGGAATGTACGATCCAGAGCATCTAGTCATTAACAGTGACATGCAAAAACGCACAAATGTAGATTTTTTACTTATTACCTACAATATAACATGCAGCATTTTAAACCATATTAAATTAAGTTATATATTTTCCGCCCAATTAAATTTACATCTATAATTATTATTATTATAATTTTATATTAAAAGATTTCTTCTAAATTATTATTTATTATTGCGATTACTAAAAATGGCATTTACAGTATAGAAACTATTAGCTAAATAATTGTAACTAAATATGAAACCAAACCCATTCCAAATATTTTGTTGATCATTATTATGCATGTCAATTAATTTTTCCATTTTCTCTCAGTACACACTATGTCAATAAGTAGCAAATTAAAAAAGCAGTAACACTTAACAAAAATACTGCTTACAATTTTGTTTGACTTTGCAAAAGCCTTCGACTCTGTCGACCTAAGTGAAAGTAAAAGTTAAAGGACTCACAGAAGCCAGTCAACAGCGAGAATGATGGAGACGTCTTCGGCAGGCAAGTTGACGGTATCCAGCACCATCACCATAGTCACCAGCCCCGCCTGAGGGATACCCGCCGCTCCTATGCTTGCCGCTGTAGCAGTCACACTGAAAAACAAATTTTAGGTATCTATACTAATATTATAAAGCTGAAGAGTTTGTTTGTTTGTTTGAACGCGGTAATCTCAGGAATTACAGATCCGAATTGAAAAATTCTTTCCCTGTTGGATAGCCCATTTATCGAGGAAGGCTATAGGCTATATAACATCACGCTACGACCAATAGGAGCGGATCAGGAAGGAAAACTGTTGAAAAAACGGGGAAAATTTACGCTGACGAAGTTGCGCGGGACAGCTAGTGTATTATATAGGGATTTCGGAATTCTGGCTTATTGACTTATTCATTTGATGCAAATGTCTGCTGATCTCAAATTTTGTGTTCATAGCAGAAATATTATTTGTAGTTCAAGTAACTTATTTTATTTGGTTCAATTTTTATTTATACAGGGTATCTGTGTGGTTCTTACATATATAACATCTGAAATAAAGGGAAAGTCATGAAATCTTACGTTAAATAAAATACAATTTGTATGGTTAATCACAACGCATTCGCTCTGGTAGCAAAAGTGTGACTTTACTAGCCAAGTAAATTCGACAAATCAAAATCACAAAAGTCGACAGTCTAAAAATATATCAATCAATCAAATTCACCTGACTGCGATAATTTTTCCAAAAGACATCTCGACTCGTCGCAGCTGAGCAATGAAGATGGCTGCCACAGCTTCGTACAACGCAGTGCCGTCCATGTTGATGGTAGCTCCGATCGGGATCACGAAACGAGTGATACGAGGGTCCAGGCCCATATCATCGCAACAGCCGATTGTAATTGGCATTGTAGCTGAACTAGAAAAGAACATGGGTATATATATATATATATATATATATATATATATATATATATTTTAAATAACTCTTTACTAACTATTCTCGGCAAGGCAGTGGCCGGCAAAAGTAAACTGAGGTATGATTTAACCTCTAAAATTATTAAGATTTTGTAATGTTTCTTTACGTTATGATTCTGCGAGGAAATAAGGTAGCTGCAGCAGCAGCACTAACAACATAGGGATACATTATTGTATTGCACCTTCCTAACCTTCAATAAGCTACGGTAACGGCAGTACGTGCGGTAATTATTTAAGATCAATCTGTCAAAGCAACTAAAAGCTAATGTGAGCGATATGAAAGTGAATTATTTTTGGAAGGGCTTAGGTATCATTTATTTTAGTAAAATACAATGGACACACAAATGTTTATTTGTGGGATGATATCTGTTTAGGTATAATAATAATAATATCTTGGGACAACTCACACAACGCTATCTGATCCCTAAGCAGAGCTTGTACTATGGAAGCCAGACAACCGAACCAAAATTATAGATAAATTACATCCTGACACAGAATAAACCATCGTGCGTACGCAAGAGGTCGTGTATTCGATCCCCACCCAGGATAAAACTTTATTGCAAGTTTTATCCTGGGTGGGGATCGAACCCACGACCTCTTGCGTAGCAGTCGTATCGCCTCTATTGTCAGAGGTCATTTATAAAACCGCAAAACCTACAAAAATAGTGAAAAACTTACCTAGAAGCAGTACCGAAAGCCGTCGCCATGACCTGTCCCATTTTAGCAATATACCGGCAGGGTAACTTCTTAGTAGCCAATATAAAGAGGATGCTTAACGTCCCGAACCCGTGGAGGAACAGCCCTAGCAACACCGTCACGAAGTACCAGCCAAGCCGTCCCACCAAATCCGCGAATGAATCGATTTCCATTATTTTTGCGGTCACTAAGAAGAATACTCCGAGCGGCGATAGCCTGGAAATTGCGTAAGCAATAAATCTGTAAATTTGTATCTATTGAATAAAAAAATGTTTTTATTTTAATCGCATAAAAACACTATACAATTTAATTGAGACACTTTTAAAAATTGTGAGTAATATATTGTAGAGACCGATCTGGTGATGAAATGTCATGGTGTTTTGATTTGACTGTGAGATTTTCATTTCATTTTTTGCTATTCAAGGGTTTTTCTATATCAATGTTTAAGGGCTAAGTTTTAGCAAGCAAACTTCCTAAACCTTTTAAAAAAGTATGATTCTTTCATCACGGCATTTAACAAAAGACAATGTCCAAGTATTCAAATACCCACAGGGATGACCACGGAGAACATGTTAGGCCGTCGGTTCTACGCTTAATCTACTGCAAATTTGTTACTTTCTAACTAGATTGCAGCCAATTTCTCTCACCCTCACTCAGAACACTACTTTGTGTGTTGTTCCAACTCTTCGTGTGTTTTATGCATGCTCTCGAGGCACAGGGCTTGTACGAGAGTTGTTTTTGTAAAAATATAAAAGAATTTTACCATATAACCCATCCAGTGATGATCATCATAGCTTCAGAGAGCGAATGAAAGAAGCTCTGTAGCGGTCGACTCTTGTCTCCCATCTTACCAAGCGTGATACCCATCACTATGCTGAAGCATACCAACCCCAGGACGTTACTGCCGCTCTGGTACTCTCCCTTTATCTCATACGTTTCCAGTGCTCCTGGAAACAATATATTATTGGATAAAACATCATATTATAAACTTTTAAAAGCGGCTAATGCAATGACGTGATTATAAATGCAAAAGCAGCAATGGCTAAGGCCTCGGACTCGCAATCGAGCCCACCGACACCCATTAAAATACCAACGTGAACCCACTCCTAAACCAAGCCTAGCTGAAAGGCGAAAGAGATTAAATTAACAGTTCCTTAAAAAGCACTGAGTAACATAGCTGTTGATCGGATCGCAATAAAAAGCCTAGCCTTAACCTCAATTTAGATTTCTCAATGTTAAAATATTTAACCTTGATTTATATTGGATATCTCTTTCTGCGACATCTGGACTTCCATCCAGACGGGAGAAATTAATAGGTATTAGAGGACTGCATCAAAATTTGTTGGAGGGGGCGATGTCCACCAATGGCGCCTACGGCCAAGGAACAAATAAGTGAGTCGACGACACAAATTTGTAGTTGACTCTTCAGTGAGTATCACTGGCATGGGGGAGTGGGTGCAATTGCTAACGCACCTTTAAGGAGGCCTGGGCCCCCTTAAAGTTATTAACAATCTTGGGACAACTCACACAGAATAAACACAGAATAAGTTTTATTCTGGGTGGGGATCGAAACAACGACCTCTGGCTTAGCAGTCAGGGTCAATAACCATTAGACCAACAGGCCAGTCTGAATTGATATGGCGGTAGCTACGCAAAATTAGTATAATAATCAACAGTATAATAAACAGTATAATAATCGGTTCTGGCTGCACTAGACTGGCTCTGTCTATATAGTTAGGGATCAGATGGCGGTGTAGGTACGAGTTGTCCCTAGATATTTATTTATCTATTATCTTCGTGATGGAACAAGATTCTAAAGCGTCCTTGATTGTGAGATTCGACAATTACAGATACGATAAATTCGTGTAGTTAAAACGTTTTCAATGTTTTCACAGCACGAAGAATGTAATAAAAAAGTAATTTAATAATATAATAAATATTTATTTAGGTACTTAAATGAGATTGTAGGTTTACACAGTGTTCATAATTATGTTAGGCTTTTGGTACTATTTTAAAAACTACAATAGTGATGTGGTTGAGTACTGTTCTCCCAGATAGGCTACCTACAGGATAGCCTGTGGTAGGGATAAACAGTCTCGTCCCTCGGAATGGTTTGGTTTACAATAGCACGTGGTGTGAATTGGACGATTGTGCGATTTTTTTTTTTTTTTTGGGAGTGGGTTCACGTCGGTAGTATAATGGTCAGGATTCGAATCCACGACCTCACGATTGCGAGACCGATGCCTTAGCCATTAGGCTACCGCCCCGCTTCGATTTTTTTTTTATGTTTAGGTTATTGTAAGATACTAATGTGTGTCATGTGTTATGTGTAAATGTATGAGTAATGGATGTATGTTTGGTTGTGTGAGTAGTGCGTGTATGTGAAGAGTTGCCGCTGATTTGTATACCTACGAGTACTAGTGAAGTTAAGCAACCAAAAATGCCTCTGTTTCATCGTAGCACATCTTCTCAAGAAACAAGCGGACGGTCTTTTTGCAGTCAAGGTAAGTCCGTTCGTATATTGTGCATTTTGCATTAATCTTGTTATAAAGGGAAGGGGCTAGGTACAAGGGGAATCTCTTTATAAAGGAAAACCGAGCAGGAGGTACAGTGCAGACTTTGTCTTTTCGTCGTTTGGTGATTTCCTGGAGTGGAGTTCTACGGTGTTGGAACAGGACTGTGTGTAGAACAAATTGCTGTCTAACATTAAGAACGTCCCATTATCTGTAGAGTTCAGTCGTTGGGTATAAAATGGGCCGAAAAGATGCAATTTTTAATACTGCTCTGTGAGCAATCTCTACGGGTTTTAAAATGGTTTTCCCTGCGCCTCCCCAGGAAGTGATGCAATAATTGAGTATGGATTGGCATAAGGCAAAATAGACGCTCCGAATGATGAAGTGATTAGCTACGTGTCTTAGCGTTTTGAAAGTATAAATTAATTTTCGAATCCTGTTGGAAAGAGCATTAGTGTATGGTTTGTAGGTGAGTGTTTCGTCGATGATTATGCCTAGATATTTAGTTTTGTGATTTAAGAGGAATCAGGACTGCAAATAACGGTTTTCAACAACTGTCGATGCAAAATTAGTTGATTAGTGGGTGGGTATACGAACTATAACTCACCTTCGCGACTGTTGATATCATTTTTGTTGTAAATAAGCCGAGTGCGGTACGAAGCGATCGTAGCTTGTGGAATATTCTCCGGGAACACATTCCTGAAACAGAAAAGTCATTGAAAAAAAACGAGTATAGAATGTTTCCATCAATCCAACACATATAGGAATATATAATGTACGTTCATGTTTTAATTTGTAAGTGTTGGATTCCAGTTTTCGGAAAAACATTTTTATACTAGCGTAAGTATGTTCCTGCCGAAACGCCCTAAAACCTCAGTCAAGAGCGGTTGGGTACTCATTCAGCGTGCCTATTTACACTGAATGATTACCCAACCGCTCTAAAGAAACAAAAGAAATGTAACCTCCAAAGAAAGAAAAGGGGTTTTTCTCTCTTTTAATATCGAAAAGAAAATGCTTTATCCTAAAAATAGAACAGAGAGCGTGATCCCTAAATGTTATTAAAAACGTGCTCACTATTCAGCGTTGCTGTGAATGGCGAAGGTCACAGTGCTTCCGGCGAGCCATTGTACTTTATTGCCAGGGCACCTGACTCAAGGAGTTATAATTTTATTGCTTCTTGCTTGGTGGGTACTGCAGTTTTATTAAATGACATAACTGGTGACACACATATTGAGAATTACATTGCAGCGTCGCCTAATTTTATAGGTAGCATAAAATAGTTTGAAGAATAGTTTCTAAGAACATTTGCCGCTCACTAGGCAAACTATGCTGACTACCGAAAGATACACGGTAAAGATTTGTAGTAAATTGATGCTTGTAAGATTAGATCGCAGGGCTCTCTAAGCCCTCAACCCCGTTTGGCAAACAGGCGTAGGCGCCAAAAAATAGAAAAATATGACATAGACACGCTTTGAACAGTATTAAATGAACAACTGGATGCGGAAAGCGGAAGGCCAGATGTCGTGGCGCAAATCTGTGTGAATAAAAACGATAAAAACGAACGTATCCATATCTATAACCACCAATCAGGTAACCACATAAAGCCGCTTATACACATGAAAAAATCTGCCTTACATAAAAGTGACAAGGAACAGTACAAGACATTGCATAACACGCACGCGTGTTGACAATCCTTGAACCGCATTCGCTATAACAATGACACCGGCCAGCTCACAACGGACCATAATTGGCGAAAGATTGATGTTACGTCCAGAGCGCAGAACTAGGTACTCCAATCATAAACCTATTTTACTACGTAGGGTTTTATTTGTTCTTATTCTGAGATCGATAAATGGTTAAACTGTAGTTTAAGCAAACTTTGACCTCATTAGAATAATTTAGTAGTTATTTAATTCGTATCAGTTTAGGTTATATGCTAAACCTCTTTTGTTACCTTTTCAAAATAATCATTATAGAACCACGGTTTTTACTGGTTTTCTCTTTAAATACACGAAAGCTTAGTGCAACTGAGATGATTTGGCAAGGACGATCATTGTATTCAAAATTGTAGTAAAATGAATCAGTTTGTGAAGTGTATTATAGGGTTACAATAGACGGATATAAAACGTTATAGAAAAGACTGAATTTCAAACAGCTGCGGACATTCTTGGGATCTAGTTACTATCCGAATAGTATCTTACTAACCGCACAAGCTATTTGACTGCTTTCTTCTTAAAACCAAAGGCAAAGTAAAGACTTGATTTTTAACTTCTGATTGAAAATGTATTCATTTTTATGAATAAGTTTGTTGTACAAATGATTTATTTTCTTCTATTTGATTTAAATGACTCCTTCCCGCTTAGGTGGACAGGCAGCCAGCCGAAATCACGCTTGTAAAAACGCTTAGACAATGCGATAACGTGACTGACGAACGAATGTCAGACACGAGCGTATATTTAACGCGCGTTAAAAAAGTGCACAAAAGAACAAAATAAATGCACTCTCAAGAACACTTTCACGCGGCAGCACTTTCAAAACGCGATGTATTTTTATAGAGAAGTGTCGTATATTATATAGTTGGGAATAGATCACTTAATCACATCGTGAGGCCGGATCGCCGGGTTTTTAACGCGCGTAAAAAAAGCGCTCGTGCGAATGAGGCCTTAGTCACTCCTGGCAAACACTCGCGTGCATTGTCATTATCTCGTTTGATTGATGCGGTGTCTAGGGGTGACATAGTGACAGAGTTAAAGACAGAAAGATCTTTAAAATTTAATCCAATTGATAAATCGACTCCTTCTATTCAACCGTTTAAAATAGGAGTACTTATCTACAAATTGGCTGTATTCCTAATGTATGTTTGTTTGTGTTGTGTACCCATTCTTTACGTATTTTAGTTAGATTAAGTTTTATTCAAAAATAGGTAACTAAATGTGGTATAATTTAATGATCGAATAGCAAAAAACAGAGGAAATAAAGCGTTGACAATACTTATCCGAAACCTCATTATGGCTGAATCCGCCTGTTAATTCGAGCATTGCAAATTGGTTTTTTTATTGGAGATTATAGACAAAAGCTCTGTTTGTTACCATTGGATTAAAATCAATTAGATTTTAGATATTTATATTATAATTTATACAGATTGATTTGTAATATACTAATAACCTTCCATTCTTTTGTTTACATAACAATATATAGGTTTGTAATATAAGGCAGTGGGCCATCATATGGGTTGATATGAATGAATGAATGAATATAAGGTTTGGAAAATATTTAATATTTAACCCTTACCACTTGTTTTTGGAGTTACGACCTTAATTACGTACAGACTATTTTACTGGAGTAAAATCGTTGTTCATTATGAAGATTAGACATTAAACCTGACAAAGAAACATCGATTTTACTCCGCGGTCTCACAGATGTGTGTTAAATGGTTGTGTGACAAAAGTAGGTGGTAGGTGATGAAGGGTTAATTTGTATTTTTTTTTTCAAACATTAAATTACGAAGTTATTTGGTGTAATGTAAAGAAACCAAGAGCGGGAGTTTATTGGTAAATTAAAAATCACCCTGTATACTTAAGTAATTATGTATTTTCAAAATGTTATTGAGAAACGTTTATACAATTTTACAAAAACTTTAATTTCTCTTGTTTTGGTTGTTTATTAAAATAACAGTTTAAAATAAAGTCGTGTTATCAACATATGTATCGTCGTTCGACACAGCGAACGCTACAAAGTGTCCCTGTAGAATTACGCTATTAACAAATTGGTAGGTACTATACAGGGTGTTATAAACTGAGCAGTTTAGAAAATATTTTTATACTTTCGCTTTTTTATGATACATAAATAGTCAGATTGTGACGACAGTCGGTTCAACTCGGTCAAAATGTGAACCTATTCATGAGAAAAATATCTTCTTTTAGCTTAGCGTTTATTTCGTATCGAATTGTTTAGGTAGGTATAGAAACAGGAGGCCTATTCTAATTCAATGAAAACGAAGTTTCGATCAAAAATGAGGTGGTGACGAATGAATACAAAGCCAGGGATATCTATTTAATCCACTCGTTCCAGAAAATCGTCCATGGGTTCGACCACAAGAAGCTTGTCCAAGAATAGTCCCCGTAAACTTAAGAAATTTAAGTAAACGAAATTTCATGAATTTCATTTGTGTGTAATCTTGGGGAAGTTGGAATTGTATTGGGGTTTGAATCCCGTAGCCAAACAGTGGCGTAACTAATTAAACAAGGCCTCGGCCTTGTTTAATTAGTTACGCCACTGTTTAAAAAAACGTTATTTGTGATTTCTGAAATGTCTTAGTCTTTTGTTATATGATGGAAACAGAATCAATTGGCATTCATATGTTTTATGATAATTTTAATTTTACATTGCCTACCGGCTCACAGTAACTTTAATTAAACAGTTGTGATTAAAGTTATTTCTTTAAAGCATATTAATTTTCCCAACAAAGAATATGATATTAATAAAATTATTCCATCCATAGTTTTTAAACCTCTTTTTAAAAAAAGAGGCCAGGCCTACTCTCTTTCTTTATAACGAAATTCATAAACTATTTTTAGACTATTTCATACATTTTTGAATAAGCACAAAAAGTCCGAAAACATAGATAATTTTCGAGAATTAGTAGACTAAACTGATATTGCTAACTCTATATATTGCCCCCAAATTTTTTATTGTAATTTCGTTTTCATTTAATTAGAATAGACCTACGGTTTCAGAAAAACTTTTTATTGCAGCCATATTTAAAAGCACACGCTCTTTTTACTTGGTTTAAAAAACTCACCCTGTCGATATAATTCACTCAGCACACCCCTAATTCACGAGGTAAAGAGTCATAAATACTCAACATCCATTCAATGCTAACACCCATGATAGTAGTTAAAAGTTGTTACTATTATAACCATAGTCACTGCCTCTGTGGCGCGGTGGGAGTGTGTCCGACTGCTACGCAAGAGGTCGTGGGTTCGATTCCCACACGGGACACCACTTTGTGTGATTCACAAATTGTTGTCCCGAGTCTGAGTGTACTTTGTGTCCGTGACTTGTATGTTTGTAAAATCGTCTTTAAAAAAAAAAAAAAAAGTCAACAACATATTTCGCTATCATTTAAAAATGTTTAAGATCATTGTAGCAGAAAACATTTTATCAGACTGACTTGACTGAAGCAGTCATTTGACCTGTTAAATTTGATGTGTCAATAGTTTTAAAAAATAATATTATATTAGACTCAGGTATACCGTGAATTTGTAATCGTTTTGGAGTCGAAAATTTTGGACTTGATATAAATAACGTAAACATCCCGGCAGGTGCATGTCGGGCTACGCACAATGTAGGGTTCTGTAGTTTGTGTCCCCCCCCCCCTTTCCCATCCGAATTATGGGGCTTAAGAAGAAGGTTTATGTTGTTTTTGTTTTATACTTACAACGTTATACCTACTCGTACCTATATAATAATAATTTTCAATGAAATTTGTACGAAAATGTTATTACTTCTCATTTGATCAACTGTTACTCGTAAACTTGTAAAGCCTACTTAGCTGTGATAGTTTTACTTTTAATTTCACTATATATACTACTAACGTGATTTTTTTTACATACCCAACATCAACCATTTAACTGGCAGGGTTTGGGGGGGGGGGGGGGGGTCGACGGACATGGCGAAACTATAAGTGTTCCGTTTTACCATTTTGGCTACGGAACCCTAAAAAATATCAGTTTACTAAAATATTGACTTTTTTTGGTAAAATTAAAATTAAAGTTCTTTTTGGAAAATAAAGGAGCACCTAGAGTAACGCTACTCTACTTCACATAAAAAGAATTGATAATACGCTCATAAGATAGATGTAATCCTTGGTTTTATACCAAAAGTTTAAGCAAAAGTGCCCCACGTGCAGCGTTAGGTAACTTAGGATTAATGTTTATGAAAAAAAAACTCTATATTTTATTAAACTGATATTCAAAATTTTCGGCTCCAAAACGACTACAAATTCTCGTTGTATAGCTGGCTGACCTAATTAGGAGTTTTCAATTCTACAAGTTTACACTATCACCGACAAAGCTAAAATGAAAATGCTTCCGAGGTCTTACATCAAATACAGACATCCGTGTCATATATTAATTTATTTCAATAAACATATGCACATGAAGCTGCTTCAGGCTAAAGCTATACATTGTGAACGCGGGTATTGTCCGATCGAGTAGTGCGATCTATTAATAAAACGAACAAATGTAAAAGACGATAAAAGCTCTGACATATTAACTATTAACTCTTCCGTCTAAGCGGCCTTGAGTTACGTAATTACTACAACGGTATCCAGACTAACCATCCACATTGCAATCAAATTAACTTTCTAAGTTTACGAGTCACGAGAGAATAGAAGACATTATAGAACTATAATAATTTCTTTGCACTGCAAAATAAGATCGAATTTTTCTGCAGTAAAATAAACTGTTTAATCGGTGTAGGCTATTTAGGATCAATGACCTCAAATGCTATGTTAACATGGAATTACCCTGGGATTCCGGGATTTTAAATTTTCAAATCGTCAATAATAAATAGTATTAGAAATGTAAAAATCACTGAAGTATTTGCAATTAAATCTTGACATCATAGCAATTTGGATGGTTTTTATATAAGAATAAATTATTCTTTATTTTATGTTAGTAGCTCAAAATCTCTAGCTAAAGTGGAATTTTGACCTCAAATGCTATAATAACATGGAATTACCCCGGGATTCCGTGATTTTAAATTATCAAATCGTCAATAATAAATAGTATTAGAAATGTAAAAATCAATAAAGTATTTGCAATTAAATCTTAACATCATAGGTGAGTAGCTCAAAATCTTTAGCTAAAGTAGGAACACTTTAAGGATACGAGTTTGTTATTTATAGTTTGGTGATATAAGATTAAGGTGGATCTGAAATTCCCGGGTTTTAGAGATAAGGTGGTATGTCCACGTTATGCAGTGGTAGACGAATCCCGCTAAATTGTACTACCTATGCCGACCAATTGAATAAACACACAGCAAAAATTTATAAAAAATCGCCTAGATTACAATCAACACAACATTAAACGAGGAGCTGGAACTGCGAAAATGGCGGCAAACCATGTCATAATTTAAGTTTAATTCAATATCCGTAAGACCGAGGCTATGTGCGTTTCATCACTGACTAAAACGTAGTGATTACTTTCTTTGTGTCACTGACATAAATCGGCAAATATGAAGAAAACGAAGAAGAAGAACAGTGACAGTTCAGTTTACCGCCATTTTCACAACTCGAAGAAGTTACATGTTGGGGAAGTTGTAAAAATGGCGGCAGTTGTACAAAAGTTGTCATTATTTTTACAGCACCGCATTTAACATGTCATAATACTTGAAATACATGCAGTTAAAGTGTTGTTATAATAAATACTTGACCCTGGCAGAAATTAGCCTTTAAATAGGCTAGATTGCCATAAAATAAAATAAAACATGTTGGCATGTTGTTCGACAGCCCTAATGAGAACTATAAATAGGGCGTCACAATAAGGTCGGTCGAATGAAACATGCCGTGCGGGAACTCGCGCCCGAGACACTTCACTGCGACACCGCGAACGCAATGAAATTGACAATTACCGATGTAACATGTTTCATAATCATCACACGCACTGTACCTATTATCCTTTTTATCCCGTAGCCAAAATGGCAAAAACAGAACCCTTTTCGTCATGTCCGTCTGTCTCTCTGTCCGTCCGTACGTCACAGGCATTTTAGTCAAAGACTACTATAAAATTTAGTAAAAAGGTGTCTTGTAGTAGCCGCTACTTAGTGTCAATCAATTTTGGTATCAATAAAGATTATTTTTTGTTTACAGCAAACTTCAACGTGTTGCACATCATTCGACAGGTCTTTCAAAAACTTTTTAAGGTTTCTAATAAACTTTTCTGATTGAGTGAATAATGGAAATAATCGCCGCGAAAGTTGCATAAATTGTGCCCCCCCCCCCTCCTTTGGACATGATCGGATATACCGTCATTGAGTTATTGCCGAAAAACTGCGTTTCTCAACAAAAGGTCGTAAGTGCCATGAACATACGCTCTTCTGCTGATGCAATTATTCAATGCTGCGGAACCCTGCACTGAGCATGGTCCGACATGGGACGACTGCCATTTAAAAAACCGGGCATGAGACCCAGTTTTTTAAACGACTGCCGAAAACAAACAAAAGGTGGGGCCTGTTGGTCTAGCGGATAGTGACCCTGACTGCTAAGCCAGAGGTCATTGGTTCGATCTAACCCAGGATAAAACTTTGTATTATGAGCACTGTGTCTGGGTGCATTTTTTACAATAAAATGTATGTATTTAGAAATAATATAAGTTTATTTATCAGGTGTCTGGTTGCCATAGTACAACCTCTGTTTAGTCTGGGAAACTTTATTTTTGAAACGCAACACACCTCAACGGATTCAGATGATTAAGGTATTGTAAAAATTTAGAGTTCAAATTGCATCACTTTTGGTTCACAGTAAGGTCAAATCACACTGATCAACTCGGAAAGGTATCGTCACCGTATCACCTCGCCGTCAACTGTTCGTGAGCTTGTCGTGAGCGCGAGGCGATTGCGTTACAAATCCGATTAGTATGCGTTGCAGAAGGGAGTTTTATACAAAGAGTACTAAACGGCTCAAGTTGATACGGTGCCGATCATTATTCGAGTTGATTAGTGTGTTTTGACCTTTATTATGAAGTTCTAGTTAAATTATCAAATACCTATCCGTTCTTAGAGGACTAACGGGAATAGGGAAAGAAACGGGATTTCCAAATTTTAATAATAATCTAATTTAATGGTGTAATCGCGGGAAAAAGCTAATCACAGATCATTTAGAATTACATGTGAATAAAGTTGTTGCGAATTTCTTCGACGAAAAAAATACATATTGATTGATTACAAAGTAAAAAAAAATCACAACACTTTAAAAAAAAACTTCCTACCTAACGCCCAAATTAGAAAGCTTCTAAAAAAACTTTTGTGATTAAAATCGGGGAGAAATCTCGTATCTAATAACATCTTAAGAGTGTTGGAGCGTAAATTACAATTATTGCCTTCACTGGAAAATTCCCCACATATAATGTTGCTGTAATGTTTACTTAATGTAAAAGTGCCTGCTAGGTTTGCTCGTTTTTTTTTAACGTGTTTTCTTAAAATTAAACCTAGCTAGATCGATTTTTCGCCCCCGAAATCCCCTGCACACAAAATTTCATGAAAATCGCTGGATTCTGATTATATAATAATATATAGTTTGCTGGTTTAAAGGTATAAGATAACATGTTCAGCTTGTGACCACGGTTGGTGTAACCCGGTCGAAACGTCAAGCATAAGGTAAATACCTTACCTAGATTAAACGCGTTTATTCCCGTGTCAAATTGTATTTATGTTATATCTGTTCACCAAATTGGGTTGATCTCCATGTTGAAAAAAAATTGCAAGTCTGTTTTTTTCCCTCACCTTAAAGACCAAATACTCTATAGATACTAATAAACAGGAAACTTCCGCTGGTAAGGCGCTAATTCATTTTATCAGATAGACCAGTGTGCCAAATATGATGTGCCGCGGCACACTGGTCTGCCAAAAATAGTAATATTTCATTTAGGAATTTCTATATTGAAACCTCTGCCGTAATTGAATTAAACGAAAAATTGGAACACTACATTACATAATACCAAAACGACGTCGAATTACCAATTTAACACTAGCAATCGTATCAAGTCAAATTCTCCCCTTAAAAGTTGTAGGTACTCCGATATTGTTATTTATCTTCAGGCAAAGGTCTATTGCGACCATAGAATTTTAAGATAATTGAGATCTAGACTGATAGACCCTGAGTGAGTGTACATGTTAACATGTCATTCATGCTTTCCAACAGCGCCAGATTGATCTTCTTATATATAAAATTCTCGTGTCACAATGTTAGTTACCATACTCCTCCGAAACGGCTTTAGCGACTTTTATGAAATTTTATATGCATATTCAGTAGCTCTGAAAATCGGCTACTATCTATTTTTCATGCCTCTAAGTGATAAGAATTGCCTACCCCTAACATTTATAACTATACTATAAAATTTTAAAGCTGAAGAGTTTGTTTGTGTGTTTGAACGCGATAATCTCAGAAACTACGGGTCCTCATTGAAATTTTTTTTACTGTTAGATAGCCCATTTATCGAAGAAGGTTATAGGTTTTATAACATCACGCTACGACTAATAGGAGCCGAGCAGCAAGAAATTATGTTGCAAAAACGGGGAAAATTTACGCAGAAGAAGTTGCGCGGGTCAGCTAGTATTTTTATATAATTACATAGCATCGTAGCCACATAAATAAATTATATCTATTTATGTTCTATTGTCATGTGCCTAACAGTAAGAAAATGTATTCCCAATAGATCCAAAATGGATATTGACTCTACTCTAACAAATAGGAATGATTCTGTAAAAGTAGATACATGTTGCAATGATAACAACAAAGATGTTATCGGACATACCTATAAACATAGGTGAATCCAGTGAAGGGGAGCAAGGGGCCGCATGCCCCCCCCCCCCCCCCCAACCTCAGAATAAAAACTTGTACCAATCAGCCCATGCTTATAAAACACGTGTTTTTTAACGACAATAGTAGCAATCTTCCCATAAGATTAACGAAATAATCTCTCAATTGATTCAGTCTTTAAGGAGCTAGGTTATAACAGACACGGAATGTTCAAATAGGAATATTAATCTATACTAATATTATAAAGCTGAAGAGAAGTAAGTACTGGTCCAAATTGAAAAAATCTTTTACTGTTGGATAGCCCATTTATCGAGGAACTATTATAGAGAGTATAGGCTATATAACATCATTATACGACCAATAGGAGCGGAGCAGCAATGAAAAATGTTGCAAAAACGGGGGAAAATACCCAGACGAAATTGCGCGGGTCAGCAAGTGTAGATATAAGATTCGAAGTTTGTAATGTAGGGAAACAAACAAGACTTCCCTCGGAGAGAAAGTGCATTTCAAAGTACTCGAAATGTTGTATTTAGGACCTATAGATTTCCTCACGATATATTCAAAGTTGTTATAGTCACTCTTTTTAACAGACTTCAAAAAAGTAAGTTATTCTACTTAAATTTCCATTGCAAAAGTGAGAGTAGGTACTTTGTAGGCTCTTTGTAATATATGTTGGTAAACTTTCGCGATTGGTACACATTATAGAATTTTATAAGCTATGGGCTATTTACGCGATTAAGATCGCGTAAATATTCGCGATTAAGACCCGTAGCTTATAAAATTCCCTACATACTAGTCGTAGTACATCTTTATATTTATAACAATGAATCCCTTTTTCCCTTGGACACGAGATAACTAGGGAACGACTTTACTTTTTCATACATTTTTATTTTAGTCGTCTAACACACTGCAGATGGTTTTTCCGTAAAAAAAAAAAAACAAAAAACCGGTAGGAAGTTCGCCGGGACAGTTAATATAATCGCGAGTTGTCAAAAAGTTTTAATTATCCACATTTTATGTACTGAAAAGGGTAGCATTATATTGCTATTCTTTTCTAATCGTGCATGACGTCATTGGCATGTCATTTGTTTTTTTAATTAATGTAAATCTAGCCGGTTTATTGGCTGCCAGTGTCGGTAGTCTGGTCATATACATTAAATTTTATTTTTTTGTAATCTAGGGCTCCAAAAAGTTTTAGTTCTTTAACACAAAGACTCACGTATTTCCTGTATTTTCTGTATGTCGATTTGACGCTATTTTCCCAACTCAATCATTTGTTTCATTTATGTTCGCAACGATTTAGAAAAAAAAAACATTTTAGCTCTAACCTACATTCCTATGGTATATAAGGACCCTCTTTTCCATTCTCTATAATATTCTTTTTTCCAAAATCGCCAAATAACTTAGTTGAAAACTAACTAAACCTCATTAGATGCATGCATAATTTTATCAGTGTTACAACAACTTCTTCTACTTCCATTAAGCAAAAAAAAATCGAAATTATTTTGTTTTATACTGTGTTTTTTGACGTGATAACGTCTTTTATATCGATTACCGGGTGCACGCACGAAAAAGTGTCACAGTCACATTCACATCACATGCGCCCGGGTCCACCAAAGCTGTCATAGACATGGCTCTTTATTACAACGTCATCAATGTTTTGGCGATTGCAGCGACATGCGATATAATTGGAACAAAAAAAAATTAGCACAGGCGTGGTTGTTTATTCAATGTCATCAAGTTTTCTTATGACGTTATTACTTAAAATTATCGTTCGTAAACCGACTTTACAGACAACCATTTTTTTATACATATAATAATAATAATATAATAATATCTTGGGACAACTCACACAACGCTATCTGATCCCAAACTAAGCAGAGCTTGTACTATGGAAACCAGACAACTGATAAACATACTTATATATTTCTAAATACATACATATTATAGATAAATTACACCCAGACACAGAATAAACCATCGTGCTCATCACACAAAGTTTTATCCTGGGTGGGGATCGAACCCACGATCGCTTGCGTAGCAGTCGGATACACTCCCACCGCGCCACAGAGGCAGTCGTGATGATGATCAAGTCGTGCGCCTGATGGTAAGCGTCACGCTAGCCCATAACAGTATCAGTGAATGAACGTACAGACTATTTAAATTTACGCTATCTATAAGTGCGGGCACTTGTTAGGGAGGACGAAGGATAAAATCATCTTCCGTAAGGGTCACGTGTTATCAATAAACAGGTGAGACCCTATTAACGATACCATTACTACTTTGACCTTTGATCTTCGTGTCGGCGCAGCGGTTGGCATGTCCTACAATGATATCGTCTTGTGAGCACAGTGACCGAGATAGTTTTTTTCTCTTTCCCCCGTTCGTTTATTCAGGAGGATTATGACGCACATCCTGTGCATTCCAAGTTTCAAGTATAGTTTCTTTCTAGTTTTCTTTATTTTAGATATATGTTTTTTGTTTTATGATTTTTCACTCTTTGATCATGGCACCTATATCGCTTTTAAATTTAAAATTCTTTATTCACTTAGGATGCAAAACCACTCTTGTGATACGCTGGGATTCTACATGTATATGTAATGCCAAGTTCGCAAACAATAGGTAAAGCCGGAGAAAAGAACCTGGCAAAAAAAACTCGCGGCCACTTTTTTCAAATTGCCAATTTTACAATGTTTGAATGTTTATAAACTTGATATGGGGGTAAGGTGCTGCGACTAATATATTATACACCATGTTAAAGGACTGATGCAAATTATATTATCAAAAAGTTGAAACATGATATAAACCAAAATCAGCCTTAGTACAATATAGTAGGAGCATCTACTTACAACAAAGTTAAAAGCTATATGTGCTTAAATATTTGCCAAAGTACTTGTAACGAATGATTAAATATAGAATATTAATTTTGATATCAAAAGGAAGAAAAGAATGGCCTTTATTCGTCACGCAGAATCTTTACTTACAAAAGTCAAATCATGCTCTTAATTGACAACAAAATTCACCCAAGCATATTAACGTAACAGACATAGTTAGAGTTACTAACACATATATACCTACACGAGTAGCTATAAATACTAAGTAACACGTAACCAAACCAAATTGCTAAATTGGATCATATAACCCATGCAAATTCATGTGAGGTCAGGGCGGATGGCAGAGTTACCAACTATGTGCCATATATTAAGAGCATTAAGTTCATCAGTTGGCGTCATGTATCATGAATTGTGTAACGCTACTCAATTAGTCTGTTCTGTTCTAGAAGTTTGCGTGTACCTATGCGTAATACAGTATGATATTTAAAGAAAAGTTCAGTGTAAATACGTTGTAAGTGTAGTGTGTAGAAGTACCGACAGTACAAATTATTAAAAATTATCAAGACCATGCGAGTAGTAGTTGAAAAACCCCGCGCCTCACGGAGACATCGCTAAGCTGCCATTAGTTGACCCGTGACCACAATCGACGCATAAGCTAACAGCTGCAAGCTAAAGTTCTAGAGCTTAGTTCTTATTCTGAATTCGGTTGTCGATCCACAAGATAATCTGAGATATACTATGCATATCTCGACTCTTGAATTTTTACAGAACACAGAAAACAGACTATAATGTGGCTCGGTTCGAAGTTTCTTAGTTTATGGAACATGAAGCAATTACCGTGATTAATCTTATAAAATATACAATATTGAAATGTTCCAAGACCATTACTGTTTTACTATTAACTAAAACTAATCGTACCTTATTAAATCCAGCAGTGTATCGGATGTAAGAGTATCCTTCGTGATGACTTTGGTCACATTCGGCTGCGCGTAATCCGAGCCGCTTCCTGGTTTGATCGTGGTGACGAGCGCGATACCCAGCATCACAGCGCATATCGTCGTGGTCATGTAGTATATAATAGCTCGTAGACCAACCCTGAAACCATTTACATATTATTGCAAAAAATAGTTGATGGACTTTGCGATGAAAATTACCAAACAAACTTTCTTGTGTTTATTTACTCGATAGGTAAAGATAATACAAGAAAATGTATTTAGCACCCGTTTATTATACGCTTATCTTTAAAACAATTCTCAATTTACATTCTGAATAGTGTTTCTATGGCTACAATTTACTGTAAAAGATAGCAACAGTATACGACTTCACCATGTTCGTCAGTTCCATGTGTTTAAGAAATTTTGAGAAAAGTTACCCTACATAAAACTTATCCTACTTACCCTACCAACTCAAACTTTTTGCTAAAACAACTAAAAGTGACCAAACGTCACTGTTCATTGCTTTTGCTTAAAGCTTGGACATGGCACTTTCTACTGATCTCTATTACATTTTTTATAAGAAAGAGCATCAACTCAACCCCTCTAGATAAGAAACAGAATGAACTCAGAATGACGTCGTTGCACGCGCAAAACCGCGAATCTCTTCTTCGTACAATAAAGAAAACAACTGACAAAAATCTCAGTATATTTACTAAATGTCCACTTAAAATAGTTCTTATTTAATTTGGTTATCCAGACCAAATTTTAGTTTCTTGTTGTCCTTTCTACGCAGGCAATAACTTTTTTTCCAAACTCCTAGAAAAGCTATTTCGCGGAACCCTCGTCACTTTTCCACGGAATCTCTGGGTTCCGTAAAACCAACCCGTCTATGTATACGTTACTCGAGCACGCGTTGTATGAAGCTTATATAAAAAAGTAAGTATGTTCATTTTCCGCGACTACAAACTTCAAAACGAAATCAAATGGCACCTTATTACCAACCAAAAATGAACTCACTTGCCAGAAAGACTTAGATCCAGAGAGCCAATAGCTGACACGATTGACGAAACCAGCAGTGGCACTATCAGAGACTTGAGCATCCTCAGGAACAGCTCTCCTGGATATTGGAAGTACATGACCTCTCGTTTGGACCACTGGTGGCCGGAGACTCGAAGACTGCATCCTAGTGCCGTTCCAGCGACCACGCCTATCACTGTCAAGAAAGTGAGAAGATTTTCCCGGACGAAGCTTCGGCAATCGTTTCTTCTAATTTGGAGCGGCATTTTCGGGTTCGATGTTTCTGTGAAGCAAAGAGAAAATAAGATTAGATAAATTAGTTTCAACATGCCGTGTCTATTTAGATGTGCAAATATGAAGTTTAATACTTATTTACACAAATGCTAATTAAATAACAATCTCAGATTCCATTTCACAAATCTAACATTAATTACCATCTCATTACAATTCTAAAATGAATTACAAACAATCATAAAAAAATAGAAAAACAATAAAAGTCTCAAAAATATTAGATATTTTAAACATTAAGTTACAGATCACGGTCACAATCTTTGAGCAGGTCATTTAATTTACGCATAAATAAATTTAAATTTCTTTCTTATAGGAATTCGGTATTTTGTTATATATTTTTAAAGAAGTACTATTTCCCAATAAATCTGTATTGGCCTTGTGCATACATGAAATTTTTTCATCGGTCAAGAGGATATTTCTGTGCCCTTCACCTTCGTATCGCGACAGAAGGCGTTTTGATCGATCCACTCTCGTCAATTGTAAAGATAGACTTAGGGCATGTCCTGTATATCGACGATAAACACCAGCCTTGTTTTATAATACGCGACAGAATCCTAGCGGAAATCTTCATTTCTCGCGATAAAATTTTTTGCTTCCTAATGGGATTTCGACGAATTCTGGCTCTAACACCACGCGGTCGCCCCGATCTTTTATGGTCTTTGAAAGAGGAAGTGTTGTTGTATCTGTTGATAGTACGATATACGGTTGATACCAAACTTTTGAAGTGTCTGGAATGTGACCAACGGCTCCATAACCACTTTGTGCAAGGCGATCACCGCAATCCTATTTTCTTTAACACCCCAATCGATATTGTAATTTGATAATGAACACGAAAAAATATGTGAAATGGCGCGAAATCGAAAGAACCTTTAAAAATAATAAACACGTTCCAAATTCAAGTAATTAAAAAGTTGAAAAAAAGAAAAGTTTGAATGTAACAGTAATAGGGTGGTCTATACATTTAGGTTTTACAGATTATAAATAATAACTTTTATTTAACTTGCAATTATTGTGTTCCGAATCTGGGTGTACTTTATGTCCGTGACTTGTATATATTTGTTAAGTCCCCCGCGACACAAGGCTTGTACCCAACAGCGGGAGTAGTTTCTATAAAAAAAAACACTTCCCGGTGTCCGATTGGGCTAAAATGTGGTGTGCATATGTACCACAGGTACTTCTTAACTAAATTAGAAAACCCATCGAGTTTGGGCTCATTTGTTTTGTCTTAGTGAGTACTTTAGTGCTGCATGATATCTAGGGTCTGATGATGGAGTCGGAAGATGGCCATAAGAACTTCTGAATTCAACAAGATAAACCCATCGAGTTTGGGCTTGATTGGTTCGTCTTGAGGACTACTTTTTTAACACCAAATCTACACTTAAAAGCTTGTATTATTTTTTTTTTTTTACAACTTACTTATTTTTACTAATACTTCTTGAGGTATACCGAAGACCTGAAGTGGCATGAACATTTTATTTTTTCTGGTCTTTGGTGACTGAGGTAACTTTTTTACCTATCTAAAGTAAACAGCAAAGCCAAACGGGGCGCTAAAATCATAATATAGTATGATTAAAAATAAAAATTACACACAAAACGCCTCGCAAGCGGTAGCCTGAAAAGGCGCAACACCTCAGGCGATGGCGGTTTGAGATTTGGCTTTTTACTAAAAGTACCTGGATGACCGAGCTTTGCTCGGTTTTTTTAAACGTCGTTTTCTAAAAATTAAACCTAGCTAGATCGATTTATCGCCTTCGAAACAAAACGCGTACTAAATTTCATGAAAATCGCTGGAGCCGTTGCCGAGATTTGGATTATACTATAGGTATAATATATATACAAGAATTGCTCGTTTAAAGGTATAAGATTGAAGTAGGTCAGCTATTAAAAAAATATTTGGAACATTTTAATTGAACAAATTTCATTAATTTCTCTTTAATTCATTATAGAGTTTCTTGGCAGCTTCTTCTCATGAGCTTTACACTTAGAACTGTTGCCTAACTTTATTTTGTGTTTTTTTTTGTTGAAACATATCAGAATTTTGTTATTCTTCTTGTATAGAATGTTATAAGCTACAGCCATTGCAATACGGTCGAAACGTCGGGCAATAAGACAAAGGTATTTGGCCTTAAAATATTTTTTTTACGCGGTTAAGATCTGAAGCTTTCGAAAGTAACTTTTAAATGGCTGCTTTTACAAACTAAAGGTTTTATTTTACAATCGTTCTAGTACTTTTACTAACGCTAGACCCATACGGAAATTCCAAATTCCATTGATCTAATAGTATTTTTGTTTAATAAATATGTTTATTATTATTATTAACATATTATGGTGATCAATTGAGGATTTTTTTCCATGCTCGTTCTTTTATTTAGTGATCAGAAAGGAGAAAAGATCAAAAATCTTTCACTAAAAGTTGCCATTCTTAACATTTGTAAATTTTAGGTAAGTTATGTGATATAGGTGCCAGTCAGTGACGATTGAGGGATCATCTTTAAATGAATATAACTTATGAATGGTTACTCTAACAAATTAATAGCTGAATTTACAGTTGTTTGAATGCTTTTACTAAAGGTTGGCGCGTTCAAAACTCAAATTGGACATGTGGTCCCTCAAAGGGAACGCGAACAAAAACTATCACAGCTAAGTAGGCAAGTTTACGAGTGATCATATGAGAATTAACAAAATTTTCGTACAAATTCCTTTGAAAAATATTATATATCGTTGTAAGTATGAAACAAAAACAACAGACAACCCGCTTCTAAAAACCACATTATTTGGATTGGGGGGGGGGGAGACTACGGAACCCTACATTGTGTGTGTGTTAACATGCACTTGCCGAATTTTATTTTATTCATAAATCCATTTCTGAATTCTGGATACGCATTACATTATCGTTATTGAAGTGCTAATTCAATTACCAAAATTAGACTTAAGTCAAACAAAACGAATATAATCCCACAAATAAAAGCCACATGGTCACTATAGAGACGCTCTGCATGCCTCAGTTAATATTAGTTGTAGGTCTTGGCAACGACTGACTCTTGTAGTCGTCGCCCGACCACGTGGATCTTTATAATAACGTACTTTCAAACTCGTACGAACTATTTGAACTAGATCTTACAAAAATAGTATTAATCGACTGATTGCTGATCAAGTCATATTCCAAAATGCAGTCTTGAAAATTTATAAAACATTTCTATTAATGGGATTGTCACGCTAAAAAACACCACACTAGATATACTAATGTTAGAAGGGAACTGCTGTGTTTGCTAGATATGTTTATATTTACTTATTTTAGAATTACTTATATAGGTAGTATTATTATTTAGTTATTCTTGATTTACCTAAAAACGATTACTATCACGAAACACACATGTTCGTTCAACAAAATTATTTCTGTAAAGAAAAACTGGACAATTTTAAAAGAGTGACCCATGATGTTTCTTGACAACTTCCGGAACTTCGTCCTTACTTCATTTTTTTTTTTGTTAAACATTTCATATTTATTATTCTTTTAGTATGTATTAATTTAACGTTTTCAAACAATCATTCATTTGGTTTTACGAAATAAAGATATTTGCGTCTGCTTTTGAGCAAAGCGGCTGGCTTAAGGTACTTGATACTGCTATGCAGGTATATCCAGCGAGATAATATGTACTAACGTACGTATATCTTCTAATTTTCATACTTTTATTACAATTTATAATATTTCCATAATGCCTTATCTTGACCATCGCAATTTATAGCAGTTATTTATGAACAATGATTTAACCACTCATCATGATCATCAGCCCATATCCGGCCCACTGCTCAACGTAGGCCTCTCCTAATTTATGCCATAATACTACTAAATCACTCCGAAACCAAAAACTCTTAATCATGATGAAGTTTCAAGGTTACCACAACAAGCAATTAATTTTGGCCAGTGGTCTTCAATGCATCATCATTTAATTATCATCATATACATCACAACTATCAATTGCGAGTTTAATTCTTTAATTTGAAACTCGCATTTCCTTTGAAAAGATTTTTTATTAGTTGTATTGATGAGTTGAATAACTTTACAATAACTTGGATTGGAAAACTGTCATTTTCACAGCTAAGCGAGTGAAAATGTTTTGAAATATTTCTTATGTCGCTCACTAGGCCGAATGTTTGAAAACCTAACATATTATATTGTAGAAATTTGCTGATACATTGCCATAAACTCAAAACAATCAAGATAGCCGCATGCACACTACTAAATATAAAAAATATTTGAGCAATCACAAGTTCATACTATGCAGCACTTACTATTTCAATATTAGTCAAAATGAGAAGGTATATCGTAGGTGTTAGAACGAGTACCTACAGATTAGAAATTGCAGCGAAAAACATAGCCCAGGCATAAAATCGGACTTCCATTTCGCAAGTTTGGAAAATCACAAGCATTTTATAGCTATCTTTAATTATTTCATTGTTCAGTTGAAACATTTTAGTACATAATTACACTCACGAAAAAGTGTAGGTAAGCGAGATAAATACCTAATAGATACGTTTTCTTCAAAATATTTACATTCATAAGTCGTCAAAACGAGGCTACGCACAATTTTGACGTATTATAACGAGCTAGTCGTATATCAATTAGTATATTGCCTTTGTCAAAAATAAAGTGGTCTTTTTATACTTACTAAATGCTTCGATAACGATATTCAGAAACGTTGTCTAAAAAAAACACAGCAATGCAAATTTCGCTGACTCACTCCTATGTTTTAGTCTATATCTCTGGTGTTTTATAAGCTAGGACAACGTTTTATACACTAAAAGCTTCCCAGAAAAATATGCAATCAAATAGCGAAACTTCATTTAAATCGGATCACTAGGTTTCGAGAAAATCGGGAACATACATACATACATTAACATCAAACAGAGTAGGTACCCACCTTAGAAGGTGGTTAAAAAGTTCATAATGATAAAGAATAGCTAAAGGTAAACATGACTCATGTACTTACATAGGTGTCTACTTTGTAACATTTTGTTAACAAGCTGTTAATTAATTTATACTATGACAAGGTGCCAACATCACGGAAGCTTTTTAATGTTTGTCATTAATTAAAGAAGCAACATTAGATTAAGACAAGCCACCGAAAATAAGATATTATCTTAAAATAACTAGACTGACACATTTTCAGACCGACATAGCCAAAAACCGAAAAATTCTAAGACATTGTGACGTGTATCAATTCACAGTAGGCCCGTGTGGTGATTCCTGTGCCCTTTTTCAGAGAGGAGGAGCCAGTGTCTCTGCCGTCGCTCTCTCTTTATGATATTGGTTCTAAACTCCGCAATAAAATGCTGGTTATGATGATAGTTCAAAAACTCCTTTAAAACAAATTACTTCCTCGAATAAATAATAGAAAAGCTTAATCTGTTGTTGTACAACAGATTAAGCTTTTCTAGGGTGGTTTTTGGCACAGTTGGTCGTAATTTTGACCCAAAAATAACTAAAAAGAACTTTTCTAACAAAAAGAGCAATAGAATTTCATCCAATCATAGCCCTAGATAGTAATATTGGCGCAGTATGCGCAAGCGCACGTGGGATCGGCGCAGACCCCCGCGGGTCCGCGGATGCCACGCCGGAAATCTTACTTAGCGTATCGCGATCATTCCGCGGTCCCCTAACGCTCACACGCACCGCACTTGATCAACTACCTATGTACCTGGCATGTTAGCCCGTTTATGTAATGTTTATAAACTATTTCATCAAAATAAAACCGCTCTTTCTTCGAAAATTGTTTTATTATTCACGAGCTAAGAAATTTCCTTCTTTCAAGAACAGATTCTGTGTTGTTTATTTAGTAGTCGGTTCGAGAAATTAGAGACATAACCCACCTTTGTCGTGCCCTGGACGTGGTGAGATTCTTGGGGATTAATTATTTCATAAATAGATAAATTGAATGCCATAAGTATGTGTGCTAACATATTATATTTGATAACTCATCCAGCTGTACTTGGTGATATTATAAAAAACGACGACTGACGTAGTTCCGTTCTATTTGGAAATCATAGTAACAACTTCTTGCTCAGCAGTAGTACGCACTTCCACTGTGCCACGGAGGCATTTCAATGAAATGTGTCATACCATACACTTTTTTTTTACAACGAAATGAAGAGACGAGCAAGTCAGGCGCCTGGTGGTAAGCGCCTTGTTTGGCTAAGATCGGAATGTCACTGCACCGCGCTCCTCATTGGAGACATTAGTTCATAAATTTCATTGGCCATTAATTACACTTGTTACAGTGCCCTTCAACAGAAACACACAATCACAGTGATGCGTTAATATTACTTTTTAATGGAAGAATAACTGACACTGTTGTGGTATCGACCAATACAGCCTATGGGAAGAAAGAAATAAATTGAAGAAAGAAATTTATTGGTTACTATGCACTTACTCAAAAAAGTCTTAACAAGTACGTAATTATGACTTGGCGGCTGGATAAGTGGACCTACGTCAGCTATTGCTGCCAGTCCGAAAACTGAAAACTGCAGCTTAATTCTACCACTCGTACAACCCACTCGCACATCACTGAACCCAGAGCGTAATCTACTATATTATAGTCTTATTAAGAGCAGACAGCCAACCTGTAGACGTAAGGTAAGATGATCACAGTAACATGGGACGTCGACATAGAGGAGGTCGCCGCAATGGGTTAGATACGGAAGGCGGAGGATCAGGTGCAGTTTCGTAAATTAAGAATGGTCTACGTCAAATAGTGATCCGATTGAGGCTGATGAATGAGGTGTTGGACAAATAGACCCCTAGTTCAGACCTGACTGTAGCTATTTCTCTCTCTTTAAGAATTTAATCCAATAATCTGAAAATAATACATACCAACACTTGGTACCAGTGCGGTCCAAAAGTTTCAGGCTGCAAAAAATGGCGGTATAAAAAAAATAAAAAAGATGTCATTGTGATAATGAAAAATATCTGGTTTCTGTTTGTTGTAGTTTTGATTTGAAAGCGTTTAGAACGAAATGTTTTCGAAATGCTTTAGTTGGAATATCGTTTCGTGATCAAGTTCCTGACAAAGAAAGGGTCAATTGTTACGGGCGACAAAACCATGGTTTTGTACTATGATTTTTGTACAACTTCCCAAAAGGGAATCGATGGAGCAGCGGCGCCGTCCCCGTGAAAAGCCGCCTAGGAAGACCAAGGTAACACAATCCACCAAAAAGATAATAGCTACGATATTCTAAGATTGTCACAGAATACTAATGAATAACATAAAAGAAAGAAATACCACGGTAAATGGCAGCTACTACGACATCCTTATTGAGCAGTTACGAGAGGCGATCAAGCTGAAGCGTCCTGGAAAACTTAGCAGAAGTGCTCGGCTTCTCCACGACTATGCTTCCGTTCACATTGCTTTAATTGCCAAGGCTGCTGTTACAAAATGCGGCGTCAAGGAAATTCACCACTCACTTTATAATCTAGACCTGGCCCCTAGTGACTATTATTTGTTTTCGAAACTTAAGGGAGACTTATGGAGAAGAAGCTTTCCTTCGCATGAAGAAGTGATCCTCAAAATTAAGGACGCCTATTTTGAGGACAAAACTTTTGAGTATTTTTACAAGGAGATAGAAATGCTTTCGTCTAGACAAAGTCACATTCGAATAGCGATATCGTGAATGGAAAAGAAATATAGTATAGACTTTGACGTTTGCGGTGGAGACCATAGACAATTTTTTATTCTTTTGCGAACGATTAGTACGGCGTTATATAATTCGCCACGGTACGAATGTACCTTGTCTAAAACCCCTGAGAACTGCATTGAAATGGAGGGGGACTATATCGAAAAATAACAAATGATTTGTAAATAGGTATATGTACTTATTTTCTTTGTTAGACCGGATACTTTTGGGCCTTACTCGTATATCAAACGCTTACAAGGTTTTCGGGGCAATTAGTTGTATGACATTTTTCCAAACAAAGACAATGGACAACAACTGAACCCTATTTACTCGTATTTATCCTCTCAGTGGCGACTATATCACGGACCTAATAACAAGGCACTACTATTTACTGCATTACCCCACCACGATACCAATTAATAATAATACATTATGATATAAGTGCGGTAAGTTGAAAATTACAGCCGAGGCGATATTGCTACAAGAAAGCAGAGGCTGTAATTATCAAAGCGCACGTATTTCATACGACTTTTTATAACATACTAGCGGAAGCCTCGCGGTTTCACCCGCGTAGTTCCCGTTCCCGTGAGAATACAGGGATAAAAAATAGCCTATGTCACCCGGGGTTAGTGTAGCTTCACAACGAAGAAATATTTTTTCAAATCCGTCCAGTAGTTTCGGAGCCTTTTCAATACAAACAAACAATCAAATCTTTCCTATTTATAATATTAGCATAAATATAGATTTGCGAGGAAATAAGTAAAAAAACAATACAGCGAAAAGCGCGCGGAAAAATTTTTACTTCTTCACAAATTAGCGATGCGCGCACTTTACCGCTTTTTTTAAGGCGCTTATTTTATTCATAAAATGTTGACCACTTTTCTGACATAAAAATTCTTTGATAAGATTTAATAAAGTACCGTTCTTTATAGACGGAGCATCTTGATAAGCTGTGCGTTTTACATTACAATAACGCACAAGTACGTAATGAGATACATTACGATATAGAAATTGGTGAAATAAGAGACACTTTACGAGTATTGTAAATTTACGTGTAATAAATTACATTACACAACTCTGCGATCCTGTGTTATCCTGGTACTTAATTATCCATAGCAGCGGCCGTGATTTAGTGCAAACGTGTTTAATCCTCTCATTGCTATTCATCAACACGATCTTCATACATACACAATTATTAGCACAATACATTGTACACTACACTAAATGTGTCTTTACATAATATGGGATTAAAACTGCCAATACATATTGGGCTAGTTCAGGTACAAAGTACCTACCAGGGAGGGCTTACAATCTCGTTATACTTATTTACGAGTCCAGAGGAAAAAAATTGAGACTCCTTCTGGTCTCGAAATTCCCGGGAAAACGAGTTTTTTAACCATTTACGTATAGCATAGGAAGTAGGTATGAATACCTTCTTCGGAAATAGTTCACACGTAGTCTTGGCATTTGGGCACTTAGACAGTTAATACAAGATATTGCAATAAAACACTTTATTAATCATACTACAATTACACTAAATGTGCTTTTAAAAAAGCGATTAAAACTGGCAAAACATAATGGATTACATAGTTTAGGTTCTATATAAGACCACTTCATGTAACGAACTTACATTGAGGTATTTTAAGGTTCTGATGATAATGGAGATACCAATTACAAGAATACATATATAAATACAAATAATTACATAAATAAACATGTATTAAAGATAAATTACTTACACAGAGTCAGTCAACAATCATGTTCATCATACAAAAATGTATCCTGGGTGAGAATAAAACCCACGATCTGTGCCTTAGCAGTCAGGGTCACTAAACAGAGTCTAAGCATGTTTGTCTAGTCATTAGATACTAGATCTAGTGACTAGACCAACAGGCCAGCAAAAAAAACTAGAAATACAAATAAGAACTTTGAGGCTAGGTATTCGTAAGTAACAATAAAAATTTTAATTAATTAATTGGGCAAGTGCATGTCGGACCATGCACAATGTAGGGTTCCGTAGCTACCCGGCACAATAATGTGGTATAATAAGTGGATTTTCTGTTGTTTTTTGTTTACTATTAACAACGTTAGGTATATAACTTTCAAAGGAATTTTTACGAAAATTGTGTTACATCTCACTTGGTCGGTTGTAAAGCCTACTTAGCTGTGATAGTTTTCTTTTTAATTTCGCTATTACTACTTGACTCTAACCAAAAATTGCACTTTGAAGCTTAATATTTCACTAACTCTTCTAACTAACATTATTAAAAGACCTATCTAACAATACCCCACACGATGGGAAAGGTGAGAAAAAAGAAATCATATCCCCACTTTACATATAGGCGAGGTACCCTAAAATACTTTTTTCCAAGATTTTATTCTTTCACTTTGTCGGCATAAGTAATTTGTGTATCCATGCAAAACTACAGCCTTCTAGCACTTACAGTCTCTCTCAGCTAAACTGCAGACGGACGCACGGACTTGGCGAAACTATAAGGGTTTTGCCATTTTGACCACGGAACCCTAAATATGTAATTTTTTTTAAATTTCAGCAGAAATTAAAGCAATGTTTACCGCCGGATCGAAATCTTAGATGGGTATCTTGGAAACCAAACTCAAAGGAAAATATAATGTAAATTTGATGAAGAAGAATTAATGCTTGGAAAAGAGATTTTCTGAGAAAATATTAAAGAAGCTTTCCGAAAACGGACGTTGATAATGGCACTCGCTTTTTTACATAATTTTCCTTGTCCTTCCAACCCAATGTACAATTTTATTATATTCGCTTGAAAGCATCGAGTTTATCCTGATTGCTCATAAAAAGGAGTCTTTTCAAATATAAAACTTAAGTTACTTTATGAAGAACTGTTATCGGGTAGTTAATTAAATATTTTAAGAGTGCTGGTAGCCATTGTAACCTTAACGAATCGTCTTCTATTGCACACTAGGATTAAATTGTGGGTACTTTGAGGATTAAAAAAGAAAATTGCTTACTACTCACTCTGCACAGCAGTGCAATTCGTTGAAAACAAGCAAACAAGCTCAAAAAAGTTAAAACGTGTCTGCCCTGCCCCACATGTTGCCATTTACGCTCTTGCTAAACACATTAGCCAATATGCATTCGTTATTGTATACAATGAAGAATTTACTCCTTTTAGATATTCAATAACTGTTTTCTGTCGTTCAAACATAAGTACACACATAGATAGACACTGTGTACCGAAAGTTTTTTTTTTTAAAGACTCGCTGTAGGCTACAATCCCTGTGTCGCGGGGGACTTTACAAACATACAAGTCACGGACACAAAGTATACCCAGACCCGGAACAACAATTTGAGGATCACACAAAGTGGTGTCCCGTGTGGGAATCGAAGGACCTTGCAAAGCAGTCGGACACACTTCCAGCCGCACCACAGAGTCGCCTTGTATAGAATGCCAAGATATGCACATTATGTCAAACCATACCATAACATATTACACGAACGAACCTTCACAGGTCCAAAACATATTCAAACAAACACACACTTCCTGTTTTCGATACTGGTATCAAGGAAAACTTCAGAAAACCGGCATCCTAGGACCAAAAATTCGAAGACGCCAGTCTGTTCTGGGTCGCATGGTGGATCACTTATCTATATCCTTACGGAAAGATAACGTATCGGTACAGTAAAAATAAATTTTACAATATTAGGTAGATATAAAGGAACTATAAAAGCATTTAAGGTGATTCGATACTAACGATTTAGCCTCAAAAATGTATCAAATGCAAATAGACGTAGAGATTAATTGAACCTAACAAGTCTTGGCAGCTTTGTTAGTATAAAATATAAATTAAATATGGTAGTGTCTTTGATTATATAATGTCTAGATGGGGCATTCTCTCAATAAGCCTATAAAAAAATGAAGCATTCCCTCTTTGACGTTTGACACTCGTTGATCAAAACAACTATGGATAACGTCTGTTCTCAATAATCTAACTATCGATAGATTTGGCTACTAGAAGTATATATTTGACTTAAGCTTCATATAAAATATGTCAAAATTCTACCTCTAGTAGCCAAACCCATCGATAGGTAGATTATTGAGACCGGCCGTTAAACATCGGATTGCGGCTTTTTACCTCTCAAAAAGTACGTCCACTTGACCGTACTTTTTGACAGTTCTTTGCTCCAATTTTAGATGTCGGATTAGGAATCTAGACATGATATAATCAAAGGGTAGTTTATAGATTATCACACGGCATTTTCACTTCATCGTCTATTCAATAACTAGCTATTGCTTGCAGCTTCGCCCGGGAGAATGATTGATTTCCAAAAATGCCGAAACACGTGTTTCTTGAGCTGTTTAAAGCCAAAAAACTAAAGTAAAAAATCACAGAGCTAGCTTCAACACATTATTTTACTCCCATATAGGCAGATTTTTAAAAAACGCGGTACTTTATTTAAAACCAAAAGTCTAACACAAAATTTTACAGATCTAACTTAAAATAATACAAAGTTTCAACCCGTAGGTATTATAAGACAATTCTCAAAATTTTAAGTTTGTAGCCTTTTTAGTTTTTGCAACATTTTTCATTGCTACTCCGCTTCGTGATGTTATATAGCATATAAGCCTTTCTCGATAAATGGGCTATCCAACAGAAAAATAAATTTTCAATTTGGACCAGTAGTTCCTGCGATTACCGCGTTCAAACAAACTCTTCAGCTTTATAATATTAGTATGGATAATTAGGTTATAATGTATTTCCAAAACTGCACACCTACCTACAAGATATTATTAAAAGCTTTAGCCGTATTAGCTAAAAGACGAAAAGCCGTACTCGCCCTATTTCTAAGATTCTTTACAAAAAACTGTCGACCTGTATTTTGAGCGGGATTACGAGCTAATAACCTGCGCTAAGACTTTACCTCTCGTCTTTAGCTAAAAAAAAGTAAAGGTGTATATTGTACAAAACGTGAACATTGTTATATAGTTATATATCAAGTATTATATTAGATGTTGCCCGCCGCTATTGTTATCATGGAAAATTTGAAAAACAAATCTAGGCCACGACAACCGTACATTTTTCCGGAAATAAACTTTTATTACATATCAATTGACTGAAAAACTGAAAGTCTTTGAAAGACTGCCTCTATGGCGCGGTGGGAGTGTCCGACTGCTACGCAAGAGGTCGTGGGTTCGATTCCTACACGGGACACCACTTTGTGTGATCCACAAAGTGTTGTTACGGGTCTGGGTGTACTTTGTGTCCGTGACTTGTATGTTTGTAAAATACCCCGCGTCACAGGGCTTGTAAACTGCGGGAGAAAACTTTAAAAATAAAAATTAAAGAAATAATTTTCATGGGATTATCGGTCGATTATTCGGAATAGATTGCAGACCTCAACATCGCCAACTTTAGAAAGGTATACCTAACAAATGACAAATAATAAGTTAACCATATCGAGTGAAAGATAGCTTATTAATAGACTTCTAAAAATTTTTCACTGTGACATACAACAAGGAGTCCCTAGAGGTTTTTAAGAACACTTGTTGATTGCCCCTACCCCCCTACGACGAGAGGCTGCGTGGGAAATGCCCACTCAGTGTTGGGCACGAAGTGCCTTATTAAAGCCCTTTGTTGCTCGCTGTCGTTGATACTTACGTAAAGTATACCAGCAGACGACTAATTAGGAGTTACGGTTTTAAAGTTCGTAGCCTCATTAAAATGTGCCTATTTTAAGGAATTCGGATGAATCATTTTGAATTTTTCAGCCTTTATTAGCGGAAAAGTTACCTTTTAAAACTCTACGGAGAGTATAGGTTTGTAAGTTTAACGTGTGTATTTGTGTACCTACCTATCTATCTATCTGTGAGTATATGTCTGTGCCATCAGGGCTTCCAAACGAATCAATCAAGAAAATACATAATTTGATGTGGATTTGTTTAATGGAAGTAATTTTAATCGAGATTGTTCTTAGTGTTATTTGATGAAAATCGGTTGTCATTATAACAAGATGTTTTTAGTAACATAAAACATAATTGATTATTAACATATTATCTTACGTTACGGTGTTTTTTTTTTCAGTCCGTTGATGAGCAATTGAATGCCCTTTAAGAATTTTTTGTACCTTATTATTTGTAACAACTTGTTCTAAAATGTTCAAGTAAATGAACATTGGTTTATAGGGTTGTTTTAATAAAAACAAAACCGGGCAACAGCATGTCGGACTATGCTCAGTGTAGGGTTCCGCAGCCTTGAACACCTTGTACAACAAACATCAATGTCTTAATTTGACATAAGTTCTCGGTATCATTCTTATATTCAAAATGGCATAATCTATAGTTCTATACTAATATGATTAAGAGGAAAGATTTAATTGTTTGTTTGTATTGAATAGGCTCCAAAACTACTGGACGGATTTAAAAAATTCTTTCATCGTTGTGAAGCTACACTAACCCCGGGTGACATAGGCTATTTTTTATCCCTGTATTCCTACGGGAACGGGAACTACACGAAACCGCGAGGCGTCCGCTAGTGTTAAGTAAAGTGACTCACAAGTACAGTAATAAAGACATTAGTTTAGACATTACCTAGACTAGACGTGTTCCAATATCAGTAAATTAATGCCTGCGAAAAGAAAAATTGTAATGTTATTATTGTTTTTAAACTTTCGCGATTTTTATACATATTAGTTATATTTCGGGACTTAATCGCGTGAATTATTTAAAGGTACAAACCTTTTATTTACCCGACGTTTCGATCGAATTGCACCGATCGTGGTCACGGGTCGACTCTCCGACGGGTCGACCACGATCGGTGAAATTCGATTGAAACGTCGGGTAAATAAAAGGTTCGTACCTTTAAATAATTCACGCGATTAAGTCCCGAAATATAACTAATATGTAATGTTATTGTCATTAAGTTGACACGTGTGAGAGAAAACTTCTCTCAACGCAATGTCAATTCTGTATAAATTTACCTTTCCATAAGCGTTACCTTTTAAATATAATGCTATTTGTAATCCTCTAGATATTTCAACTCAAAAAACGCACACGGAGCGCTAGTTTCTATACCATATTGCTTTAACTATACGAAAACTACTCAAGCTTCTTATTTTACTGTAGGTATGTGCGATCCCATTTTAGATTAAAATGTTCTAAAGGTCTCTGCGTAAAGGAACGAGGATCACCCTAACAATGGAGGAATTGACCGTAAAATAGAAAAAATATTTACTTCGGCATCATCCTATTTACTTTCCGTATCTATCCATTATTGCCTATCTACCTCTCGTATATGTAGGTATATATTTATCAGTGGCGGAGGGTTCATAAAACATAATTCCTTTCGAGTTATCTTCAATTCTCGTACCCTATTTTTACCGTGTCCAGCACCAGCAAGATATATCTTCGTCTCTGCTGTAGATAGCATTTAGTTTTATTATATTTGATACCTTTTTCATTTTCTTTTTGTAAAGGATCGGGTATTATGTTAACGGAGGAGGTGACCATATTTCAGTATCACGTGCCCATTTACTTTCGTGTATTTATGTCTACAAGAAAGCTGATAGGTGTGTGAGCTTCTAGCCACTAGTGGCGGAGGGTCTTTAGAACATTTTTTTCGGCTTTCCTTTGAATTCTAGTTACTTAAAATTATAGCTATAATAAGCCTCTGCTATCCACTCTTTTATAAAAACTGTTACAAGTTTTATCTATATAATAATTTCTAGCCTCTTTTTTTCGTAAAGGATCGAGGAGCACGCTAACAAGGGAGAAGATCACAATAAATAGGAATAAAATAGAAAATAATATTTACTTAAGCATCATATATCTATCTATTTACATACTTATAAGTACCTACATCCACTAGAGGCAAAGGGTTTATAAAACAAAATTCTCTTTTCGGCCTCCCTTTTTTTCTTTTTTTCCAAGGTGGGATTGAGTTCCACATTACTAGCGATCTTATTAACCCCTCCAGCTGAGCTCAAAGGCTTGTGTTAAGAATAGGTTCACATCGGTAGTATAATAGGTAGGATTCGAACCCGCAACCTCAAGATTGCGAGACTGATACCTTAGCCATTAGGCTAGTTAGTCTTCAGTGAAGTTGACTTTATTTAATAAGATATATATTATTATTTATTATCTCACAACAACCTCAATTATTAATTACGTGATTTTACTTAGATTTGAAATCACCGCCATAAAAGAACTTGTAGTTTATATAAAAACCTTTCCAATGAATTCTTTTTAATTAGAAATTAGGGCATACTTATTTCGAGCTAAAATTTTATTCTATTCAACTAATGTATATTCAACAGTTGTATTAAAATTGAAACCGTTGCTTACTGCACATTTTAATAACTTACCTAACATTTTTTACAGATAAGTAATGTCCAGATTAATGTATTTAAAGTTGAATAAAGATGATTTAAAATGGTAGCTTTCGTTAATGTTCAGGAAAAGAAATAGAGTAAACCGCAACATAACGAACTATGGCGAATGCTATTCGTGCCAACAAGCGTTTCCTGCATTCAAGATGGGGCAAGTAACCTATTACTTCACCACATAAACCAGTGACCTCTTATATCTAAATGATTCTACGTTATAAATAAAGGGTTTTTCAACTAAGAATTTGTTTTTCAATTGAGGCAAATCGGAACAATTAGGTTTTGACATTTAGGTTTTTTCTTATCTGTTGCCGTCAGACCCTAGGCTTCGGCTCAATTTTCCCTAGAATCTGTATAATTTTATTGTTTTCACCATTTACAATTTAAACAAAAATAAATACATACATACTAACTACATAATGAAAAATAATAAATATCAATAAAAATAGCACATAACAATGAAAGTATCTTCTGCAATGCTCTGTGAATGGTGTGGGTTACATTCTAAGCCAGACATGACATTATTTTTGATAAGACATAAACTAGACAAAACCATAAATTTAAAAATATATTATGTAGGTCTTTGATTATATAATGTCTAGATTCCTAATCCGGTATCTAAGCAAAGAACTGTCAAAAAGTACGGTCATATGGACGAACTTTTTGAGAGGTAAGAAGACTCCTATCAGATGTTCTAGCCATAGTTATTCTAGCGCGCCATTTTAACGAGTGTCAAACGTCAAAAATAGTAGTTTCATTTTTTTTAAAGTCTTACTGAGGGAATGCTCCATCTAGACATTATATAATCAAAGATGTAGGTATAGAACCCTTAAATTTGAAAAATAAAATTTTACTAATTTCATTATCTACTTGCCCATATTTTCCGATTTTTGTGCAAATCAAAGTTAAGTAGCAACACTAAGCGACGGTGACGACCCCCTTTTGGTCACAGATAAGTTGGTTCTACTATGGAAGCTTTGGCAATTGTTACAATGAATACAATTTCGCACGAAAATCTCAATAAAATAATAACAGTCCACTATGAAAATGGTGAATCTATAAAGATTATATTTCGAGATATTTTCGGTCAAACAAAATCGTCCTTCTGAGACCGCAATTAAGAAATTTGGTCAATAAAGAATCGACAGGCTCGATACATAATGTGCCAACACCATCGCGTGTTCAACCGGGTTGTTCAAGTGAAATCATTGCAGCCGGGAACCACAGTGTTGAAGAATATCTGGATTACTCTATCGAGAGTTGGGCCTGTTATTGATGATATGAATAGCACTGAAATGTGGTTTTAACAGGACGGTGCCACAAGTAACATAGCCATCGAAACAATATTATAATTTATTGCAAAGCAAAATTCCCGATATATAGAAAAGAATGGCCTTAATTTAGTTTTTTTTTTCTTCTTTTTAGGGTTCCGTAGACAAAATGGCAAAATGATGAAATGTCTGTCTGTCTGTCCATCCGCAGCTTAGCTTAGAGACTGTTAGTGCTAGAAGAATGTAATTTTGCATAGATACACATATTATTTACTCCGACAAAGTGTACCTAATAATAAAATCTTAAAAGACATTTTTTCTGAGGATACCTCCTTTATATGTAATGTTTAGGGGTTGTGAAAACCATTATTAGATTTAGGGATTCGTTTGTTTTAAATATTAATCTTTAAATTGCAAATCTTTGTTAAGAGTCAAGAAATCGTGGACATGTGAAAATAATGACAGGCAAATTTTCCGCTTTTTTTTACAACATAAGTCTTACTTACGTTATGAAACACTTCTACTACGCATTGGAACACTATTTAAAGGTACCCAGATAGCTTTTAAACAATTCTTTATAATAACAATGTGATAAATTTCTCTTTGGTTTTGTACCGATAAATTATATCATGGACTGCAAAATACTCTTTTCTCTATTCTATCCCCGACTGCCCATCCCTTACTCTCCTACATTCGTTTTTTCTGACTCGTATTGTAAAGTAGCTGACCCTAGCAACTTCGTCTGTCTCAATTTCCCGTTTTTGCAACATTTTTCACTAATGCTCCGCTCCTATTGGTCATAGCGTGATTTTTTTAATTGGAACCAGTAGTTCCTGAGATTATTGCCTTTAAACAAACAAACAAACTCTTCAGCTTTGTAAATGTTTTTCTTACCTGAGTACTTAATTCTAAAACAAAGAAGTAAGTAGGTATGATAAAATACTTAGATAAATGTTTTTTTTTATGATTCACAACCATCGCTCACTATAGAATCTCGGACCACTTCGGACCACTTTGTTCTGAGATTCCGTGTCCGAGAATGACGTCTATATGTGCGTTGCTCGAGCGTAATACGTTTAAAATACCTACTGATTTATTGCTGTCACTATGAACGGTTCCATTATTCGATATTCATGTTTACCAATGTCAAGCATCTTCCTACTTTCGGTTAAGTGTATTCGAGATGTATGTAGTCCCAACATTTATATTTGCAGCAAACTTAATTTATACATACAAATATTGACGAATGCTGACTTGAAAAGGAGCCATGGATCAAGTCGAATCGTGTAGTAGGCCTTAAGTGCAGATGGGAGGGTGGAATTATGGGAAATTTAATGGTTGGTGCTTTTTAATCTTTTTTTTTTAAAGACGACTCCCGCAGTAGGGTCCAAACCCTGTGTCGCGGAGGACTTACAAACATACAAGTCACGGACACAACGTACACCCAGACTCGGAACAACTATTTGTGGATCACACAAAGTGGTGTCCCGTGTAGCAATCGGACATACTCCCACCGCACCACAGAGGCAGTAAAAAATTTTAATGCTGTCACTGTGCTCCCTAAATACATATAACATACAAAAATACAACCCTTAGATTATGGGGCTGTTGAGAATCGCTTAAAAATTGCCGAGAAACGTCAAGAAAGATGAGACCCTGATCTATCGTAAATATATCATTGAGGAAGCGCTTTTGACCTACCGAGTGTACTATGCAACAGTGTTTCATACTGATTGATGACGATGTTGCACTGTGCGACAGATTACCACATAGCACGGTAACCTAATTTTATCAATTGACACTTTCAATTTGTAGTGGAACACTATACCTGGTACCACTTCCTATGCGTTTTATTAATCTATTTAAGTATAGCTTTACTTAGCCCATTGTAGATACAATGGACGCGCATGTAGGATTACGAGCCCCTACGGGCTCGTCAGGGAAAAAAACAGTATCTTCACAATAAATATGGTATATGATCGATCTTCTGAAATAGACGACAAAATTACTATAGACGTGTACGATGATATATTACTTTGACTTGTGTCAAAACTTTAACGTTGTAAAGCAGGGGGACATCAAAAATAGTGACAATTCAGGTCCCTCTCACTGGCTGTAACTGCCCGACGATTGATAAAAATAGGGGGATCCAATTTGTGAATCTATCCGGCAGTGAAGCCACTTGTTATTATTAATATCCATTGCGTGAAGTGCAAATCCGAAAATGAGTAGGTCATACGAATTTAACACTATTTTTTAATATTCTAAATCTTTGTTAGGATTTTTTTTATTCACAGACGGTCCAACTAGGTTTGTCCAAATCTATCAACTGGCAATGGATTGATAACAATCCACTGGCTCTGACAGTCTGTTTGAAGCATTGTTGGTGTTTTTATCTTCTAGCAACCTGGGTAATATAACCTCATACCGAATAAAAATAATAGGGAGTCAGATCTTGTACTTTGTAGTTGAGAAATCTAGGAAATCAACTAACATAGTTTGTGTATTTTTAAGTCATAGTTTGATGACCAAACTCAATGGGTTTCAAAGTATAAGTAATTAGCTACCTTAACCTACTAAATTTGTTTTTTTATTAAATTAAAATAATTTATCAGGTTGGTTTTGAAAAGATTGTATCATAAGAGGTCAGTTATATCATAGGTCAATAAAGAAAGCCTCTTTTCAACCGACTTCAAAAAGGAGAAGGTTCTCAATTCGTCTGTATGTTTTTTTTTTTTTTTTTGTATGTTTGTTCACCGATTACGCAAAGACGGCTGGACCGATTTGAAAAATTGTTTTTGTGTTTGAAAGGGTATACTTCCAAGTTGGTCCCATTGTCATCAGATCACGATCTGATGATGGGATCCTGGAGAAATCGAGGGAACTCTTAAAATATTAAAAGCACACCTTCAGTGATTTAGGTATATTTCATAGTGATTCGTGCATTTACTCTTAAAAAACACCAATTGGTGAAGTGGAACTGATGATGAAGACCAAAAATTACGAGCAGACCTATTCAATATTTCACTTCAGTTTGCGATTCAATTAAGTACTTTAATATGGTATTGAGTAGCACTTTAATCTCGATATACTACTATTATACAATGTAATAAAGCTGATAGTGAACTCCTCAACAATTAACGGCCCTGCATCGGGGCAAGCAATATTTCGTAAAAGGATTTGAGCAGATGACATAAGCCTATTGTAACTTAAGTGAATTATAAACCAACCCACCGTGCCGAATAAAACATAAAGACTACTATTTCATGGCACCAACTTCAAAATGTTTAATTTGTTTTTGTTATTCTAGGTATATTATTTTTCGCTTTATAGTTGCCTTGTATTTATTTTTGAAGTCGGTAATATTTTTTGTTAAAAAGTTTTAAATATCTCTATTAGTTGGTTTGGCTGAATGATCCTCTTTTTAAATAATTTTAAGATCAATAATTTTTATAATATGAAACGTTTTTAAGCCTGATTTTATTTATTTATTGTAAAACTAATTTCAAACTGAAGGTGCGGTTTCAATTTTTCAATCATAGAAAATATCACTCCACACGGGACAATATTGTCTATGATTGACAAATTGTTCTTTTAGGATTTTTTTCCATTCGATATTTGTATATATTATAAGAGCCTAGTCACCCGCGTAAAAGAGCGACATGATCATACATTATCTGCTTAATAGATATAAATAAAAATTGACACAAAAACAGACCATATCCTGGATAATCCCAGAAGGTACATCTACTTATAAAATTTATTATGAAAATAATGCTAAGTTTTCGATACTCCTAGTTTCCTATAGAAGATTTTTCCTAAAAAGAATAGGGTTAACAGGGACCATGTACTCTTTTCTTCCTTGCATTTAAGATATTTTTAGATTTTATTTGTATTATTAAAAATCTTCTTCAACTGTACAATTTTTCAACCATGGCGCTACTGGTAGAGCCAAGCAGTTCCATGAGTAATTTAGAACGAAATGATTTATTTTCTTGGGATAAACGACTAGGTATTATCTGACACACATATAAAAAAAACATCTGTCAATTTTTCCCGCGCAACTCTGCAGACTTGCCGACCACTTGTATAGAATGTACAGCCCTATAAACATAGACAACCTGTTACATTTTTGTGTACATCGCATTCATAAAATTGTTGTGTATTCAAATAGTCTGGCGGTGCCAAAATTAACGTGACATTAACCCGAAGCTACTAATAAATAACTCAGCTGTTTGATCAATTCGATAGTACAAAAGCCAAACGAAATAATTTATAATAAAAGTTACGACCTCGTAACACTATTGTTAAAATAATATCTAAAAACACAGATAAAAAAATATTTAAATTAATTATTCTAAGCATTGAGATTAATTATAACATCGTTTTTAATTTATGATAATTATTAATCTATTACGCATTACAAAAAAATCAAGACTGACATTTTCGCGGTATTCCAGTGACACAAAAAAAAATACTTACCGTAAACAATATAAACAGCGAAACAAGGTTTTATCACAAATCACTAATACGTTTTGTTAGTGCACCGCATCACTGTTCGTGTCTGTTCTAGAGCGGGGCGACACGTACGTCGCGGTCGAGTGCCGGGGACTCACTGCCATACTGTCTGGATGGATATCCTCCACTCCAGAGATTGGAGTGGGGGACATGACGATTGATCTGTGCTTCCAGCTTCCATGTCCTGAATGAAAGCCGCCCTATCTCATACGCCCTACAGCGATCGTCGCGGGCTATCGTGCATTGAGCCGATTCGAACTGGGAAATGACAAAGAAATGTATTATAATGAAACGATTTTATATGACATTACTTCAAGTCCGTAGGTACACGTGGTCAATACAGATACGATTGTACTGATATTATAGATGATGTACTAAATAAGCATGTGTAGTAACCTAATAATTTCATAAAATGGATTTACAATGAAAAATTCAAGATATTAGAATGAATATTTGTATTTATTTTAATCAGTTTTTCGGTATAAATAGAAAATATGAAATATTTTCTATTTATACCGAAACTGTCATTGTCTGACAACTGTCATTGATAAATATATTAAATAATATTTATCAATGACAGTTGATCGCATCTACACTAATCTATACTAATATTATAAAGCTGAAGAGTTTGTTTGTTTAAACGCGGTAATCTCAGGAACTACTGATCCGAATTGAAAAATTATTTCACACAGCTAGTACTTAATAATATTTATGAAATGACTATGTAATATACCTACTTACTTTAATTCGCTGTTTCCGGTGTTTCCGCTTGCGTTACCTGCTTAATTCGATAATAAGTTACTAACAAGCCCAACTTCATACAAAATATCATCAAAATCAGCCTAGTGCTTTGCGAGTCAATCCCATACAAAGACCATACTATGGTTGTGGAAAGCATCACAGGGTATTAGGTTACTCCTATTTTTACTACAATGGAAAATTATGGAATGACAATCCCCAATTTCGACCAAAAAATTCGCACGACAAGTGAGCAGAGTTGCAAATGAAAGCTTCCTATATACAGGCTGTTATATTGTTTAAATGGTTGGATGTCATTTTTGATAGGGCCACAAGATAAAAACAAAACATAAAACTTTGGTAACAAATCACTTTCGTAGACCCGTCGTAGCCTTTACTTAATCCGTAAGCTCTGCTGTCTCGTAGATTTCGTAGATGACTCTACGATACCATTCAGTAAGAAGCAAAAGTTTTGAATTTACATTAGCTCATAAATATAATGGTCTAGTGGGTAGTAGGTTCGATTTGCGCCCAGAATAAATCTTTGTATGACGAGTATAATTGTTTAATCTATGTCTAGGTATAATAATAATAAAATCTTGGGACAAGCCACTCTACGTCATCTGATCCCAAACCAAGCAGAGCTTGTACTATGCCAACCAGGCAACTGATAAAAATATTTATATATTTCTAAATACATACATATCCATACTAATATTATAGTGTGAATATAACTGTCTGTCAGTCTGTTACGCTTTCACGCTCAAACAGCTAAACCGATTTAGATAAAATTTGGTGTGGAGATAGTTTGAGTCCTGGAGAAGGACATAGGATAGTGTTTATCGCGACAAACGACTTCCACGCGGGCGGAGCCGCGGGCGAAAGCTAGTTATGGATAAATTACACCCAGACACTGAATAGCCATCGTGCACATCACACAATTTTTTTCCTGGGTGGGAATCGAACGCACGACCTCCGGCTTAGCAGTTAGGATCACTAACCACTAGACCAACAGGCCAGTAAATAATAAATAAATAAATAAATATTCACATATATACACAGTATGTATGTATTTACTAATATGTATGTATGTTTATCAGTTATCTGGCCTAGTTTTTGGATCAGATAGCCATGTATGAATTGTCTTAAAATATTATTAGAGCTGCTATTACACATAATTTTATTAGAAATAGCTTTAAAAGATAGCATTCAATGACGTAACTAACCACTCGATTATATCATTATAACAATTAAAATTTATTAGTTAAATATGGTCATGTTATCATTATCAATACTGTAATTTCATTTTATATTAGCAGACCCGCGCAACTTCGCATGCGCCAATTTTCCTCGTTTTTGCAACATTTTTCATTGCTGCTCCGCTCCTATTAATTGTAGCGTGATGTTATATAGCCTGTAGCCTTCCTCGATAAATGGGCTATCCAACAGTGAAAGAATTTTTCAATTCGGACCAGTAGTTCCTCAGATTACTGCTTCAAACAAATAAACTCTTCAGCTTTATAATATAAGTATAGATTTTATTTTCACAAGTGCACAATATCATAGCGTATTATGTACATTTTGAGAAATTGTTAAAACTCTTCTATAGTCACTATTGTACTTTCCTTTATGTTAGATCCATTTATTATCAATATTGTAATTTTAAATACTTATACGTACTTTGAATATATTTGTAACTTTGATTTCGCAAGTTTTTTTTTTTTAATCGAGCAATTCTTGTTCATATATATACCTATATAATATTATCTGAATCTCGGCAACGGCTCCAGTGATTTTCAAGAAATTTAGTAAGCAGGGGGTTTCGGAGGCGATAAATCGATCTAGCTCATTATTAGAAAACGTCGTTAAAAAATCCGAGCAGAGCGCGATCATCCAGGCACTCGGTATTATAGATTACACTATGGTATTGTGCAAATACCATAGTGTAATCTATGGTAATATTACAAAGCTGAAGATTTGTTTGCTTGTTTAACTGAACGCGGTAATCTCAGGAATTAGGTACCTACTGCTTCGAATTAAAAATTGTTTTAGTTTTGGATAGTCCATTTATCAGACTATATAAAATCATGCAACGACCAATAGGAGTGGAGCATCAATTAAAATGTTGCAAAAATGAGGAAAATTGACGCAAATCAAGTTGCGCGGGTCAGCTAGTAAGTAAATTAAACTATATTTTGAGGACTTGGTAAAACTCGTAGATATATACCAAGCACCAGCCAAACGTGAACTGTATTAGTATTAGTATACTCTGTAGGTACTGTGTGTGTGTGTGTGTGTGTGTGTGAATGAGTGATTTCTCCCCCCCCCCTTACCCCTGGGTGCGCCTATGATATGTAACCTACATTGCTGGTAGGTACTCAGACCATAAATGATGTAGTAATATAACCGATCGAATCAGGCGTAACATGGCGGAAATCCATCTTAAGTAGATTATGAGTACATCATCACGACAGTTTGACAAACTGTCCTGAGGATGCCTCGTATAGAGGCGAAACACGTGTTGAAGTTTCACTTTGTGGAAGCGGAATATTGCAAGTCAAGGGTCCGGAGGTGCCTACCACTCGACTTGGTAAGAGTACCTGTCACTAATTTTCTTTATTGCAGGTCTCTCTTTTTGAGTGCGGTCTGTCAATCTATTTCGATTGTTGTATTATGGACATTTCCTTACTACTTCAATCGTGGTGATTCACAGATCGAGGGTGGGTGGTGGGATCCCTGCCTTATATTCTACTGATCTGGTAATATTTGAACTCCAAAACTTGAGTGCACGTAATTTAGATGACTCATTTGATTGGTTAGAAGTTTATTGTATAGGTTTTACTTTAATATGTTCTGTTCAATAACTATTGTATCAAACTTTCTTCCCAATGACTATCTAAATTTTACCTCAAGTTTCAAACTCCAACTCAAATATCTTTATTTCGTACTAGCTGCCTGAAGGCTTCGCACGGGTATCATATCGCAGTTTGTTATATAATAGAATAGAATATATTTATTTGCATGTTACGTGGTACAGAGGTAGTAAAATAAGTTATAATAGTTCATACACATAACGCCATACAATTGATATGCAAATGTAAAACATATAGAATAAAAGTAATGTTGAAACTAAAAATAATGTCAATGTGAAAAACTTTAAAATAAATTCCAAAATACACACTTTTTTATTATTTAGAACACAGTGCATTTCTGTAATGATACCAACCATTGTTTTTTACATATTCTTCAATCGAGTAAAAACTCTCTGACACCAACCATTTATGCAAAGTAGTACAAAACTGTTTATATGGCAGATCTTTAATAGGTTTAGGTAAGTAATGCATTATATATTAACGGTGCTATATACACACAGCTGCGTCTAATAAATTCCAATCGGGGCACCGGCATTTCTAATGAAAATTGGTTTACTTTACGCTTCTTTATATTATTTTTCATTGCAAAAAGAGACATATTATTTTTGACAAATTTTGCGATTTATATATATAGATACATGATACAGTAAGTAAGCTATTTGTTTTGTATACGGGCTTACAAGAGTCGGTCCAGTCCATACCAAAAATTACTCTAATGCATCTTATACCTCGAGTTACATTGATGTAATTTTCGTAGGAATCTAGGTATACATTTTGTTTAGCGATAAAATAAAGCCTTTGTTACTCCCCGTTATTGTAGCTTTTTAATGTAGAAAGATTTTTTGAAGTCGGTCTAGTAGTTTTAAGTTTATTCATTACATACAAAAATACAAATCTTTCCTCTTTATAATATTAATATAAACTAGTATAGATCTAAGAAACCAAATCAATGATTGTTTGAAAACGTCAAATTAAGACATGATAAAATTTTGATTTGTTTGGAAAAAAGAAAATGAAGTTAGGTAACAGTTCCAAGTGTAAAGCTAAGCTGCCAAGAAACTCATGGGCCACTCTTTTAAAATCATTAAGTTATAATTATAAAAATATTAATAAACAAACCAATGTGTTTGATAAGTCGCAAAGATCATAATACAAGTTATAGGCCGACCGCTTAACTCGTATATCGCCTGCGCGGTGAGAAGGGAGCGCGGGGTGATGTTAACGGGTGGGTGAGCGGGGTGCGCGGGACAGAGAACTCACGTTCTCTGTCCCGCGCACCCCGCTCACCCACCCGTTAACATCACCCCGCGCTCCCTTCTCACCGCAGGCGATATATTGGTATCGTAGTGGGAGGGTGTGCGTGCGACTGCTGCGCTAGTGGTCGTGGGTTCGATTCCCATACGGGACACCACTTTGTGTGACACACAAATTACCAGACAACTGAAAAACATAGTTATATATTAGATATATTTCGGGACTTAGTCGGGTAAATAAAGGGTAAACCTTTAAATAATTCACGCGATTAAGTCCTGAAATATATCTAATATGTATAAAAATCGCGACAATTTTAAAAACAATAATATTTTTATATTTTTAAATACATAAATTATATATAAGAAAAAGTGTAAAAAACCTTTGAGTCCGAGACTTGTATGTGTGTAAAGTCCCCCGCGACAAAGGGCTTGTACCCTAATGCGTGTCGTCTTTTTTTAATAAAAATAAAAAAATATACACCAAGACCATTGTTGACGTATAGACCTTGACCGTGCCACAGATAATATAATACTATACTAGTACCGTGCCATCCCTTTCAATTAAAAAGTAAATATTTACTGGAAAGCGTGAAAGAGAGAAAAAACTCGTGCGGTCTTTGACAGGTATTGTCCACAAAGTAGCGTTGTCTCTGTCTAGAGAGTGGTTAATTTTGTGGGGTTATGGCGCAGTCCTGGTCTCTACGTCAATGACCAAGACACCCAGACACAGAATAACCATCGCGCTCATCACACAAAATATTGGGGCAGGGATCGAACCCACGACCTCCAGCTTAGCAGTCAGGTTCACTAACCAATAGACCAACTGGCCAGACACTATAGTTCTCTTTTATTTAAAAAAAATGTCCCGTTTAGGTATTATATAACAGCCTTGCTCTAAATATATATTTATTCTAATAGCTGCTATTAAACATAATCAACATTAATTACCGCGACCTTAACCACCGTAATTATAACATCCGATATATTTTAATTTTTTTCAATGTCGGATCTCATTCATGAAACTATTTGGCGAGTTTCCTGCAAGTTTCATGAATTGCTGTATTTTGGCTTGGTACCAATTTAACTTTTTGTGTCATTTTTTAATCGATTGTTAAGAGCGGTAGTGTTTGTCAATGTGGGGGGTCGGGGTCTCCCTCTCGGCTTAAATCTCAAATTAAGGAGTAACTGAGTCCTCCTACTTACCAACCAAGACACATACGAGGGCCACACCCGTTCCGTGTCTGTTGAATGACGCTTTGAACGCGAGCGTGTGAACCCAACTTAAGATGTTAACAACAGAACAAGGGACAAGTTTAGAGGAATAGAACAAAAGGCACCTATGATACAATGCCTGCATTAGTACCTGCAGGTGTCAACGACAAATGTATAAAAGGAATTGTCCCTACTAGATTATCCCCGCGAATGCGTTGAATTTGATTTTGTTAATTATTTTAGTAAAGAACAGTAGATACGTATTAGGAAATAAAATAAGGGTTGTTTTACAATAAATCAATCACTCACGTACTGCAGGATCGTCTTATTACAGGATAACTTTAAATTTGATATAGGTACAAAGAACCTTTAAACCTTTTTGGAATATATATATTTTTTTTATTTATTTTATTTATACCATCAAATTATGTGATTTAATTACTGTTCTTAAACGCACGTGGGTTCTCGGCGAACACTTTTGCGCCACTGATAAAGAACGATATTTAAATGTGCCATGAAATAGTAGTTTTTATGTTTTATTCACCACAAACTTCAAAATATATTATTTTTTGCTTTTTAGTTGCCTTATATTTTTGAAGTCGGTAATATTTTTTGTAAAAAAGTTTTTTATTTGTCACTTTTTAGTGGGTTGGTTTGTAATTCACGTAAGATAAACTATGCTTATGTCAACTGCTCAAATCCTTTTACAAAATATTACTTGCCCTGATGCAGCGCCGTTAATTGTTGAGCAGTTTACATGATGGTTCACTATCAGCTCTATTACATTGTGTAATAGTTGTATGACGAGAATAAAGTGCTACTTAATACCAGCCTCACTTATTTGTGTATAACTATGTTTGTTAAATCCTTGTGTACATTTGTATTTGTGAGAAAAAAAATAATCTTATGTATTATTTCTCAAAAGTAATTGAATCGCAAACCGAAATATTGAATAGGTCCGCTCGTCATTTGTGGTTCCACTTCACCAACTGGTGCTTATTTAGAGTAAATAATATATTGGGACAACATTTCACACAACGCTATCTGATCCCAAACTAAGCAGAGCTGGTATTATGAAATCCAGACAACCGATAAACATACTTATATATTTCTAAATACATACTTACATACATATTTTAGATAAATAACACCCAGACTCAGAATAAACCATCGTGTTCATAGCACAAAGTTTTATCCTGGATGGAGATCGAACCCACGACCTCTTGCGTAGCAGTCGGATACACTCTCACCGCGCCACAGAGGCAGTCATATCCTGAGTTATCAACCGTTATCGACGCTACAACCACTTACGTTACGTCATCAAGCTAACGCAATACAATAACTATTTGAATAAATGATTAATAAAAACTATTTATGATTGATTATATTTGGGTATCATAAATATTAATCCTAGCAGAGTATTATATAAATTTCTAGCTGTCCCACGCAACTTGTCTGCGTAAATTTCCCCGTTTTTGAAACATTTCTCATTGATTGACTATGTGGATCACGACATATTACTCACAAAATTAGAAGCGTATGGCATCAGAGGAAACTTGCTTAAATTAATTGAAACATATTTAAAAAATAGGTCACAGTACACTGAGCTTAACAGAATATATTTCGACAAAAAAAAAGAGGACATATTCAAATCAGACCGACGCACAGTCCAATACGGCGTTCCACAAGGTAGCGTATTAGGTCCGTTATTATTCATCTTATATATAAATGATTTACCAAAAATAACGAAGTACCCAATGACACTATTTGCTGATGACAGCACTGTAGTTGTAGAGTTTGATAGTAAACTTACTTATGGCAAAGAGATAAACGACACCTTAGAATCATTAATTAACTGGATGAATAACAATAATTTAATAATAAATTTAACAAAAACCAAAGTAATGTGGTTCAGTCAACGTAAAGCTATTCCAAACATAAGCTATAAAGGTACAGTTATAAACACAGTAGATACAACAAAATTTCTAGGTATAGTAATGGATAAAAATATTAATTGGAAAGCACACACTGAGGAACTTAACAAAAGAATAAGTTCTTCTGCATATGCTTTGTATAAATTGTCATCCGTAGTAAACCACGAGGTTCTTCTTATGGCTTATCACGGTATTGTAGGCTCTCTCTTACATTTTGGAATTATATTTTGGGGAAATAAAGACATTTTATTTAAATCCCAAAAAAGATGTATTAGGGCAATGTTTGGACTCAAAAGCACCGATAGTTGTAGACAATACTTTATTAACTTCAATATATTAACTCTTCCGTCACTTTTAATTTATGAGATAGCTGTCTTCGTCAAAACAAATCCACACATATTCCATCATGTTTCCGATACAGTTAGTCGCAGTCATAGAGATAAAAACAGACTATAATTATATGGTTAGAGCCAATACAACACTAATGCATAAAAGTGTTCTATGTTTAGCTCCCTCAATATATAATAAAATACCAAAACATATAAAGAATCTAAACCTACAACAATTTAAACAGGAACTAAAGAAAGAACTTATTGCGAAATGTTTTTATAAATTCGATGATTTTAAGGGTACGTAACATACTATTATGACGTTTTGTTTTTGTTATTGTTATATTTTGTTTCGTTTTGCTAGATTTTATCATTTTTGTTTATTCACATTCTCATATTTGTCACGTATTTTTTCTAGACCAGTACTAATAGTAGATAAACCTATTGTTGTGTAAAGTTAAATTTAATTTCACATCTAACTTGTATATTTGTATGCCAATGACATGGCGAAACATGCAGAGCTTTTATATTATTTAACACCTTACTTTACAAACCTGTAAATGTATACTCATGTTTCACAAATAAAATTTTATTATTATGTATGTCGTTTCCATATCACGGGACTATGGAGTCCCGGTCATTTGGGAGGCGTGCGTGGGGCCGAAGCCAACACGTAGAGGCCCGTTAGACACTTTAATCTAAAGGCTATGTGACACAAACCGGCGAATATCGTTGTATACACTATATAAATGTACCCAACGACTTTCCCCGGTTAGTGTAAAAACTATTGTCAAAAAGTGGTAGCTAAGAAACCGGGTTATGGAGGTGATGTGTTAGTGGAATGGTTAGCTGGTACTATTGAAGGACTATGGCGCCTGCCCTGCAAACACATGGTAAAATCACACGGACAAATGGGCAGGCGGTGACTCGCCACACACTGGATGGGCCCCCTTCTGGCCGCCACAGGCATACAGCCAAACAGGCGACAGGAAGCAACATGGGTGTGAGCAGCTTGAGGTGTCGAGCGGTGCGGCGCCGGTTTCACCATCACGAAGAAGGCCCGTGAGCGGGTTTCCCCGTAGTTATGCCCTTGAAAATGACACTTCCACCCCCGAGCGTACAAGCTCTGGCGACCTCCCTCTGGCCGGCCGATTAAGGCAAGTCAGAGTTAAGAGTCCTGCGGGCGCTCTTGGTGTTCCACTCCCGCCGCGCGCCGGCCAGCGAAGGCAAGCGGGAGACGAGGCCCTGACCGACTCTCTGAGGCATCGAGACCGCAGTGTCGCCACGCACATTCAGCTCGCCACAAAGCTGCCCTGCGGTTTGTGTACTCTTACTTCACCCTCATGAGACATTTTTATTGGTGTCATAAGGATGTGTTATTATTATTATTATTATTATTATTGATGCTCCGCTCCTGTTGGTCGTAGCGATGGTGTTACATAGCCTGCCTTCCTCAATAAATGGGCTATCCAACAGTGAAAGATTTTTTCAATTCGGATTAGTAGTTCCTGAGATTACCGCATTCAAACAAACAAACTCTTCAGCTTTTTAATATTAGTATAGATGTATTAGTTAAATATGAAATAAGTTGTTATATTTACAGTTTCACTTGTCACTTAAAAGTCTCTAGGTGTACTGCGCTAGAACGAAACTCTGATGGAATAAATCTCGATCAGTACAAACATGGATTATATTATTTCGTCATCTTGGACCGACCTTCGTACAGGTATTAACCTGGGAGAGAATCCTATACGAAGAGGACGCGGCTGCTGCCCGTGCTTCGGTGTGACATCCCTTAGTCGCCTTAACGACACTCACGGGAAGAGATGGGGTGGTACTATTCTTAAGCCGGTTCTACACGGCAAGATATTTCAAAAAATTCACGGATCTAACTTTAAAACGGACGGCGTTTCATACTAACATGCAACCCCTATTTTAACCCTTTAACCAACTCTTTCTGACAATTCTCAGAAAACGCTGAATTCTATACAATCAAGTTTCATACAATCTTGTAATGGAGTTTCACCGAACTTTCAACCCTTTTATCCCTCTAAGGGTTGATTCGTATTTCATTATTTTAAACCAAAAAGCCAAGTACAAAATTTCACAAATCTAACTTTAAAAGTGACGGAGTTTCATACGAACTTGTAACCTCTAGGAGTAGATTTTCCAAAAACGCTGAAACGCGTGTATCGTTATTTTAAACCATAAAGCCTAACCTAATCATAAACCGAAGGAGCTCCATACAAACTTTTAACCTCTATTTTACATTCGATTGGAGCCATTGGAGGATTGGTGCCTCGGTTTAGGCTCTACGTTGATGAAACAATCAGTCAGTCTGAGCAAGTAATTATATAATGTACTAGCTGCCGCTCGCGTGAATGACTTTACCCCGTTTAGGGTTGATTTTCGCGTTCGATCAAAACACTAAAATACGCGTTTCTTCATTCATAGTCAAAAATAAGTTTTCGATAAAGCCAAACACCAATTTTCACAGATCTTACTTCAAACTAACCTGACCCTTTGGGGGTTGATTTTCTAAAAACGCTGCAACACATGTTTTTTTTATTTTAAAATAAAAAACCAAATACAAAATTTAACAGATCTAACTTATAACTCACGGAGTTTCATACAAACTTGCAACCCCTATTTTACTCTCTAAGGTGTTGATTTTCCAAAAACGCAGAACGCTTTCTTTATTTTATAGCAAAAAGCCAAATACGAAATTTCATAGATCTAACTTCAATACTGATAGAGTTTCATACAAACTTGCTACCTCTATTTTACCCTCTTAGGGAATGATTTTTAAAAAACGCCGATATACGTTTTTCTTTATTTTATATCAAAAATTTAAGTGCGAAATTTCACAGACCTATCTTTAAAACTGACAAAGTTTCACACTACCTTACGACGGATTTTCACACAAATTTAGAAACCCCAGTTCTGGCTGATTTTCAAAAAATCCTTAAACATTTATTTCTTTATTTTAAACGAAAAAGTTAAATTTCAGCGATCCAACTTCAAAACTGGCGGAGTTTCTTACAAACTTGTACACTCTATTTTATCCCACTCAGGGGATGAATTTCTAAAAATCCTTTCTTAGTGGATGCCTACAACAAAAAGGGTATTAACTGTTAAAATTCAAGATTTGAATGTATGTGCACACATTACAAATACAAATGATGTGATAGTAATTTCAAAACGCTTTTTTTTAATGGTGATTCTGTTAAATCCGTTAATTCAAAAGGCTTTTATTTATAACAGTAGCATGTGGGTTTTAAAACTATCCAATTGATGTCAACAGTCAAAGTCAAGATATGTCAAAATAAAACTGGCTAAAAATAACAAAAATTAAAATTTCTTAGACCACAATTCTTTTATACAATTTTAAGTTATTATTTTGTGTAATAATAATGAACCAGTGTAATGTGACATTTTGTGTATTAAATGCATGTTACCAAATCACAACTACACTGAAACTTTTTTTATAGACTAAAATATTTTTGTTGTTGTTTACGAGTATCCGGCAAAATGACCTCAAGAAAGCTTTGGGGCGAAATGGAAGAAGAGGAATATGATGAGACGTTACTACAAAACGTTAATTTCAATCCAATTATAGAATTAGGAATGCAGAACATTCCCGAAATTTCTATTACAGTAAAGTCATCGCCCATAGAGTTGCCGACGCCAAACTTGATCACCCACACTATACAACTTCATGCTTACTCGAGACAGCTATCAGCTATACTGGAGCAAACAGAGAGTGCAATATTTGAAGGTGCGCGATTAGACCCCATGAGCTTGCCGCCGCCGCCACCAGAACCAAATTTAGAATCCGAACATGAAACGAATGCACCAATAAATTTCCTCGAAAAATTGTACTGTAATTTTTCTCTTGGCAGAGGACCTGTTATACTTCCTTTTACACCAGAATGTCACAAACGAGCTGTGAGACAGTGTGCGGCGATTGCTATAGGACATGTTGGCATTCCTACTTGCACAAATTCTGCTCTAACTGCTTTAGCAGACGCTCTAGATTTGTACATGACAAATTTTTGTAAACTATTGCGAACTGTTGCTGATAAGGAAGCGAGTGGCTTGAAGTCTGGCTTCCCAGATATTATATCAAAAGTACTAATGGATCTGAATGTTGGCAACCTGCATGATTTCTATGACAACCGTGTTGTTAAATACCATGCTAAGACTAAGAATAAATGTGAGGAATTAAGAGCAAGATGTGAAGCTTTAGCTATAAGAGATATTGCACCACAATTGAAATTAGAAGAAGTGCCAGAGCTGCACTTTCCTGCAGCACTAGATGGTGCATTTACACCATCACTAGAACCTGGTTTTCAAATGCTGCACAGTTTAGAACAAGAGCAGCTACAGGGATTAGAACTACTAGACACTGTTTCTACAGATGATATAAAAATTGAGCCTATGGAATTTGCCCAACCAGAAACAACAGCAAAGTTACCTATAATGTCGCCTAGCACTAGTACAAATGCAAAAAAGAAGAGAAAGTAAAAATGCATGCAGTTATGACTTTTTAATCTCCAGGAACAAATAAATAATCAAAAGTATATAAATTGTTTAATTTCATATTAGCCTAAAGAATGTCTTGATTGCTAACACATATTGAGGCCTGAGGCCTGAGGGCTCTGTATCAATAATATGGCAGTAACTAAGATTCGGAAACTTCGCAATTAGGAGCTTCAGTTATAGGTAATAAGAACAAAAAAGACAACATTTCAAACTGTATCATGAACTTTTGTTTAAAAGCTCTGCGCATAATGTGAATTTATTGAGTCTACATTATAAAATTATAGATAGGTAATACAGGTTTTAAATGCATAATTTAGGGAAAAACCGTTTCAACCGTATTGCAACAGCTGTCGTCACAGGTAGACTGTCTACATTTACAAAAGTGCACCCCAAAACTATTTAAAACATGCTGATATCCAAAAGTAGGTAGGTACTATGCTGATTTTGGTGAATATTGGAAATTTAGGGCATAGCTTTTTAAAGGATGCACAGGGAACAACTAGTTGAGGTCTAAACCAACTACAAACTTTCATAAAGAAGTGAAAAAATAAAACATCTTTCGAACATAGCACCAAATAATTTATTTCAATTACTGTGTTTAACAAAAAGTGCTGCCAAATGCCGATAATTAACATCACTGTATTTACAACATGCAGATAATTATTATGATTGTCTGAAGTAAATCCTAACAATTAAATGTCAAAAATTATTGTCAAAATATTGTTGACCAGATTCAGATTTTCTATATTTTACAAATATGTCACATTACAAAGGTTACTATCACATCTTTTTATATAAATCCTAGTTACAAAAAGGCACTATGTGAATATTAAAAATATATTATTTAAGTATGTATGTATCAAAAGAAATGATGAATCGGTTCACTGGTATAGTATGAAACCAGACTTATTTTTATGGTTATTTACACTGAATACTTAATCTGCTTTTAAATGCAGAAAAAATATTAACAAAGAAAAGTTTTCTTAGAGAAAAATGGTACTTTAGGCATTATGACAACCATAGTTAATTATTATCTTAAACATTTAATGACTAAAGGTAGAATCAAATTAGGCTGTTAAATATCCTATTACTTACAGACTATTTAGTTGTCATGTTCTTCGATAGAAGCATAGAAAAGTGCGATTGGGTGCGGCCAGATGTAGTTCAACCCTAAAGTGGGTAGTTGAATACAGATACAATAAATTACTTATCATGCAATAATAAGCGTCCGCAATTTAACACATTTTGAATTTATAATCATGAAACTAATACTAAAAGTAATGATTTGACGAAAGAAACTAATAACGTCATAGTGTTAAATTCCACATATTTTATTATGGAGTGGGTTTTGTTTTGACATTTTATAAAGAGCCTGATTTAACATGACAGTCAACTACCCTATTGTAGAAACAAATCTGAACTCGAATAGAGTTCAGATTGATCTCCTGACTAACTAATTTGATTATGTGAACAAACAAAACATTGGACTAACATCTGAATATATCAAAGTCTAAATTCATACGATGTAAGAATAACAGCCTAATGTAGTTCAGCCTAATAAAGAAACCAAAAAAAAACAACATGGATCTTGCATAACTTTCAACTTATTACCCAACTGCAAGGAAGGGTTATGTTTTTAAAGATTTTAGTGTAGTTATTCTTACTTATTTATGTTTAAGATTTTTATAGGGACTTTAATTTATCGGACGCAACGTTTCGATCGAATTGAAAATCGACCCCGATTCGATTTCGAGACGGCGATTCGATCAAAATGTCGGGTAAATAAAAGGTATCATACCTTTATTTTCACGCAATTAAGTCTCAATATGGTCTATTCTAATTAATATCAAGTTGCGAGTGTTCAGATCCATATCGTTTTTATTATGAAACTTAAACATTACGGAATGAAGATCAATAAAGCCCATATAATGATGAAAGTAGATTATTATGATACAATGTCAATTGTTATACCAAACAACAATTTAAATATCAAACAAATCCATGTCTGTTCATGCGATAAGTCCATCTATACAAAATATTAAACAGTATTACCACAAAATATCGATAGAACAGAAGCTACCCTTTACATAAAGCGCGCGCTCGGGCAACGCACATATAGACATCATCATTCACAGACACAGAATCTTGCTACAACTTCCGAAGAGAGGCCTGTATTTCTATGTCGGTGGACAATGTCCGTGTGCTTGGCTCGGTTTGTATGAAGGTTGCCTCTCATAGGCGCCGGCAGCAGAGTACAAGAGGGTTCACTTGCACCCCTCTGTCGAAAAATTAAGCCCGAAATTAGGTATTTATTTAATTTCATTGGTGAAAAATTATATTAAAAAAAAATTATTAGATTAACAATATCACAATTTCCCATGATTACAATGGTTTTAACGATAAAAGAGAATTTCCTTTCGTGTACCCCCCTGAAATAAATCGTGGCGGCGCCCATGAAGAAAGCAATGCCTTCTGTACTCTTGGTATTTTGTAGTATAACAAACATGAGTAGCGAGCGACTGCGGCTAGCGCGAACAATGAAAGACAAGGACAGTGCAGAATTGCATATAAGTTTGTCCTTATCGCTCACTGCTCATGAATAATAGCCATGCCAATTTAACTATTTGTATTGTGCATTTTTACAAATGAGGCTTGTTTGGAGTTACTTAATAGGCAAAGAATTGAATAAAAAACTAGAAACTAAATAAAGGTGATTGTTATATTATTTTCTTCCTTGTACGGATCATCCCATTTTTCCCACCAGCACAGCAAAAAAATCTCCCTGGTAATTAAGTAAAGCTATAGTCAAGAATTCACCCCAAGTCTAGGTGATAATTAATCCTGCCTGGCTCTGCGTGGATTCTCAGACATACATTTCCGAGTATCTACCCTAAAGTTGATTTATCAGGGTGGGTTAATAACTGCCATGCATATGTGCTTTTTAGTGTTTTCTTTGATAAAACCTAGCCTCAGTGATTTCAATCCTCTACCAAACAAACCTGTTGGATGAAATATTTTACTACATTTGCGTACCATCAATCTCTTAATGGTTATGAATATTTTAATACAAAAAAAAGTTGAGTAAATCCCACCGATATTAATACTTTGAATAACCTATTATCAACAGGACAGACATCCAACTAAAAGTACAGAAGTGAGCAAGATCCTTTACATATTGATAATTATGGGCACAATTATAACTAAACTAAACCTAATATTAGTTAAGAACTATACATTTACACCTCAACATACGTTGATGTTTATTTTTTTTCAGGTGGAGAGGTCTTCTTTCGCCTGAACAACAAAATATGAGGCTCTGAAAAAGATAAAATAATCATAAGTAATATAGAAATGGCAATGGATATAAAGGCAGATATGATACGACTTCTGGATGGATGTTTGTTATTCAATCACAACCAAAACCGATGAACAGTTCTGTATGAAATTTGGCACAGAGATAGATTATATTCTGGAATAGCACATAGGCATACGTTTTATTCCCAAAATGTGTTCCCGTGGAATAAAATATGTGGTTCAATATTTTCATGCAACCTAAATTGCTAGCTAGTTGCAGCTAGTGCAGTAATAAATAGTACTATCCTACTTCCAAGTAATATTAAATATCCAAAAGGTTTGATGGATGGATTCATGCAAAACCTACTAGTGAATTAAGAGAAAACTTTAAATGTATGTAGTAGTTTAAACATCAAAATCAGTGGTGGCCCCAAGGGGGAGGCTAGGGGACTCAAGTTTCCCCCCCAAAATCTTTCACCATTCACTCATTCAATGCATATAAGTGGTGCAACAACGTCCCTATCTGGTTCGGGTGGGCTCGAACCAGATAGGGACGTTGTTGTTCCCACCAAATGAAAAAATAACACATCTATACTAATATTATAAAGCGGAAGAGTTTGTTTGTTTGCTTTGTTTGTTTGTTTGTTTAAACGCGCTAATCTCAGGAACTATTGGTTCGATTTGAAAAATTCTCTTTTTGTTGGATAGCCCATTTATCGAGGAAGGCTATAGGCTATATAACATCGCGCTACGACTAATAGGAGCGGAGTAGCGACGTGAAATGTTGCAAAAACGGGGAAAAATTACGCATACGAAGTTGCGCGGGACAGCTAGTAGTCTATAAAACCAAACAGATCTTTCTGCACCCACTGAAGAACACAACATATGGGTAGCTTTTGGTGAGTATGCGAATGGAGAGTAAATGAATGCTTTACTGGACGTACCAGGTTGATGCGTCATATAGTGCACCCAGCCCTGACTCTGCTGAACTCCAATGCCACGCCACTCCTGTTCTGACATCAAGTGGTTTTTGGGGACCAATTTAACCATCTCTTTTGGCAGCACCACATGTCTGTAACATTAAAAAGTATAACTATTATTGTTAGTAAGTAAATATTAAAATTATATATACCATCTTGTATGCCGTTCTATTCAAGATTTTTCAAGTTTGGTGCAATAAAAAGTAAAATAGTATTCTTTTTCTGTTCAAAATAAGCAACACTTTACCAACCCTAATGGCTAAGGTATCGATCTCATAATTGGGTATTTGACTACAATCAAAATAAAATATTTTTTAATAACCATGTACCAATGTATTCATCTATTAATTTAACGTGTTTATTAATTTTTAATCTTAAGTAAACACTAAAAGTAAATAATTTGACTATAGAAAACGTGACGTCATATGCTAGCATTCCATACAGATTTGTACAGAGCAGCTCGTTTTTGACGTTTCTTAAAAAGAGGTTGATTTGACTTCAGTCAAATACCCTATTATAAGGTTGCAAGCTTAAATCCCACACATTATACTACCAATGTGAACCCACTCCTAACACAAGCCATGAAGCTTAGCTGGAGGGGTTAACAGGATTGCTAGTAATATAGAGCCTAATCCCCCATTGCTGGTTATCTTTTAAAATAAATACATATATATTTAAGCAAATAAAGATGTCATCTTAATCTAAACCGATTCAGTTAGCTTTGATGAAACTTGGGAGACTGTTAATATTTAAAAACCATTTTGCTATATACCAGTGTACATACAAACATTCATAAATAATGCTTATGCCAAATTATTGAGGCAGAGTACTATACACTGTTTGGTATATTTCCTACACTTTCACAAAACTCATAAAATTTGTAACAAATAATCATGATAATGGGGTAAAAATACTACATTCAAGCAAAAGGCATAATGACATTGTGCAATTATATTAATTTAAAAAGAAGAACTCCTACACTAAGGAATAGGTCTAATGTCACAAAGTATACCCAAACATGGAACAACAACTTGTATATTACACAAAGTGGTGTAGGAATCAAACCCACAGCCACTGACAATCATTTATTTAAAAAAAAAGACGACTTCCGCAGTACAAGCCCTGTGTTGCGGAGGACTTTACAAACATACAAGTCACGGACACAACGTACGGCCAGACTCGGAACAACAATTTGTAGATCACTCAAAGTGGTGTCCCATGTAGGAATTGAACCCTCAACCTATTGCAGCATTTGGATACATTCCCATCATGGCACAGCAGCAATCATATTGATTTATAGTTCATATTCATTGCACCCTTTAGAGTTCCAATGTGATGTGAATTCTAAATGGCTTGGTTTTAGTTTTCCTAAAAGAATGAACAGGACTGTTTAAAAAGTGGCTTTTATATATTTAAAAGGTAAAAAATGAGCAGACTATAGAAATAAAATATGCAATTTCTCTTGGAAGAATCCTTAGATATATTTTAAAAAGTCTTTAATATACTTACAACAATGTTTGTAAAACATATGCATCATTTACAATCATAATCAATTGTTATACATAAACAACATAAATGTACCTGTTAGTTTGCTATAGCAGTTGCGAAAATAGAAAATAACAATTTAGTTGAATGTTATGATAAGTTATCAGAAGTTAGTTTTTAGTTGTGTTGCATCCATTACACAACAGAATTATGATCAACCTATTTAATCGTCATGACAGCTAAAACTGATATGTCTTCAAAAATAGTTACAATCTCATTTAGAACCATGACACAAATTTTGACAACAATGCATTTCAAAATAGACTTTGAAGTCAAAAATGATCTAATTTTTAGTGTTAAGAATGTACTTTTGTTGCTCAAATAAAGTCACCGTATCGCTTTGAAATGGTTCTAGAACTTACTATAACTTATAATAGCTTCAACAAACTTTAGATAGGTTATAAAAAATACATGACCGACAAAAACTGTTTTTAAATAGAATAACTACTACAGTATTGTTACCTAATACAAATATTTACCTGTATTCATGTTCTTCATCATAATATTTCTCTGAATAATAAATTTCTCTGCTAGACATGGTAAGTCTGTTTTTCGTGCCGGTATAGAGCTCTAATATATTTTCGGCGCAAAGCCAATACTCAACATAAATATTAAGTGGGCTTCAGATGATTGAAAGCTTTTTGTAAGACATACACTGCTTAGATTCCCAGAAAATCACAAAAATCTTGCACTTATTACAAACACGACAAAGAAACGTTAGCGAATTTCAAAATTCGAACATTAATGTCAATGTGTTATCCTTGTGTTGCCCAAATCAAAAATTTTAAAAAAAATCATTCAAAAACCGTCTAACGGCGTGGACTGACTGACTGGAGTCAGTCAAACTGACCCATAAACATCACTGATCGTAGTTTAATAGAAAGATAAAAGTCAGTGCATAAAAAGACTGGACTGAGCAATAGTCTCAAAATTTACCATTCTCCAGAAAGAGATAACGGGCGGCCAATATCTGCCGACTGACTGCCTCTGTGGCGCGGTGGGAGTGTATCCGACTGCTACGCAAGAGGTCGTGGGTTCGATCCCCACCCAGGATAAAACTTTGTGTGATGAGCACGATGGTTTATTCTGTGTCTGGGTGTTATTTATCTATAATATGTATGTATTTAGAAATATATATGTATGTTTATCAGTTGTCTGGTTTCCATAGTACAAGCTCTGCTTAGTTTGGGATCAGATAGCGTTGTGTGAGTTGTCCCAAGATATTAGATATATCTGTCTCTTTTTCGTCTGACATAATGTCAACATTTATCAATTGTCTGTTTGTGTTGGCGTAGATCAATCAGATTTCTTAAAAGAGACAACTACTGGCCGCACGTTTATTTGATCTTTCTCATGCTTTACAGCCTGTATTTACTTGGTAGCTGGAAGGGAACGCCCAGTCCAGTCCACGTGCCCAAATGGTTGTTTTGTGTGCCGTATTTCTAGTATTGTATTGAAATTCTTTGGCCATTTGCCTCTTGAGCGATTCCCAGAGCAAGTTTTGTGGGTACAAAAAAAAGAGGGTCCATCTTCATGGTGCTGAGTGTTGATTAACGGCATGCGATACCCCAACAAAAAGTTGTCTGCTTTCAGAATTTGAATGATATCTATATTTTTAGAGCAACATGCAGTATTAACTTTCTACATTTTTACCTCCAGTCATCTTTGAGTTATTCACATAAAATAAATCCTCTTTTTTTCTGCTGTAATGTTGTTAAGTCAGCAGAAAAATTTGCTATTGAGCTAGTTGATAAGCAGTCGTTCATTAATCACGTGAGGGTCGTTAGGGGAGGGAGTAAATTCGAAAAATCACGAAATATCACCATGTAATTAGTTACTGAAAAAAAAATTGTATGTTTGCATATAATACATGATGCCGATTAAGAATGCTATGCGTATTGCATATTTAATAATGTCAGACTTAAATTGATTCCATCAAACTTATTTGTCGGCCGATTCCAAATCGGTGTAATGCACGTAACAGAAAAAACAGGTTCCTACAGTAATTTTGTTGCATTGCACTTCTACCTGTTTTTTTCTGTTCCGTGGTCTAATGCGTGTGTACTTTCATACATGTTCATTGTTCATACTAAGTAACAGCCCGATTATATTATTAGTCGACGAAAAATCGGCTGTGGCTGTCGGCTGCGGGGTCTCAAAATATGGTATAATTTTAACTGAAAGAAAGTTTATTCCATCAGTCAATGACATGATCGATTCAGCATTGTGTCAAACTTTTTGCCACATCACACCATAATTTAAATAGAATCAAAAACTGGCAACATTCAATCTGCCAACTACTGACAGGACTAGGGACGCTCACTGAAAACTATCGATTCGATTATAAACGTATCGATATTTGAAACAAAGGAGTACTAAACTAACTAACTGCTAAAACATAACCCTAAGCCGTTGCAGCCAAAAAGATGCTAGCATGCTATAAAAATAGATATAACCAAAATATTTATAACACTATTATTCATTATCACTACTGAATATTCCAAAATTATATTATTATTACTGCAAGGTTACGTTTGTTTTTTTATACCGAATTTTATAACTCCCGTTTATTATTATTAGGTACTGAAAATTGCATTAAATAATAATCTGTAGTCATATTTTACATCAAAATTTAATTAATTACGCATATTCCATTATTTTTATTAACTATTAGGACGCGTAAACAGTGAACAGCGCTCTAAAAATATTGAATTTGAAACCCTGAATTAAAAATATAAAAAATCGATTGAAAATATATAAAATAATACAAAATAATACGATACTGAAAAACGAACATCGATAATCGATATTATATGTATATTTTAACAACCCATAACTGTACTTGTCATTTTGTCATAATAAAAAAACTTGTAATGTGTTGTGGTTTTGGTTTTGATAATATTGCAGAGTAATATTATTGTTTTGTTATTATAATGATGACTACAAACATATGCAGAGTGTGTTTGAATCAAGGTTTATTAATTAATATCTTTAAAGAGAGTGGACTTTTAATGATTTCTACTAAAATAATGTCTTTAACAAAAGTTCAAGTAAGTACCTAAATTAAAATTCATTATTCAGCACCAGCGAGAAGCCGAAGATAGAACAAAGTGGCGTGCAATTGGAGAGGCCTATGTCCAGCAGTGGACTGCGATAGGCTGATGATGATGATGATGATTCAGCACCAATCGTATTCAGCTATAATACCAATGATCCTAGAGACTATTAAAATATCATAGTAATATTTGAATATAATTAAAAGAGAATTTAACTGTTAATTCGGTCGGAGTGTAGCAAAGGGGGTGCACAATTATTTTTTTTTCTATAAATATCGAGAAACATAGGTCGTCAAAAACAAGCTGAAAAAAAGCCGCGTTAGCGGCCGCCGAGTGCCAGAAACATCTCCACACAAATTTGATGAAAAATCCCAAAAAACTTTTTGTCTATTTCTTTTTGAAACCTATGTTTTTCGATATTTTACATTTTTATACAGCGTTCATTCAATGTTTGTCCGTCGATCTTGTCCAAATTGCTGAAAGAATATGCAAAATGTGAACCACATACTGAAATAAGCTCTCAGTAACTTTGCTTGTAATATAGTAAACCAACCAATATTATATTAACCGGTTGTCTGTGGAGCATACTGGCTCCCAGTAAAACTATTGCTTAAAACAGTGTATTAAAAAAAAACAATTTATCTAGTATTGGCCCAGTATTTTTGTAAATTAGTGTGTTAAAACCTAAGAAGTGAAGAGAGAAGTGCTTTAGCTTGGATGGCAGAAGCCATTTAGATTTTATATTATTCTTTTTTTTTTTCAGATTAGTCCAGATGATGACTTGCCCAAAACTATTTGTTCAAGATGTGTAAAAAAATTGAATGAATGCTTTAATTTTATTGAACTCTGTGAAAACACTGATATAAAACTTAGGTCATTAATGAAACAGTGTAACAATGACAAATTAGTTATGGAAGATGATATGAGTTTGGAGAATAAGTTTTTATTTGAAAATGAAAACTCTCTTTCACCCAAAAGTGAGGCAGATAAAGTATTATTAATTGATGAAAGTGTAGACCATAGTATACAAACTATTACAACTGGCAACCCTGTAGAGAATAGAATAAAATTATCTATGGTGGATAAAAAAGAATCAAAGACTGATAAGAAATCTCGGAAGCAACAATGTTTTACTTGTGGGAAAGTAATGTCATCAAGGTACATATATTTGTTTGGCTATTTAGGAGATTTGAACAATTAACCCCTCCACCCCTATAGATACTTAAAATGCAATCTATTATATCTTAAATTAATGTATTATTTGACTGGCCAGTTGGTCTAGTGGTTAATGACCCTGACTGCTAAGCCAGAGGTTGTGGGTTCAATCCCCACTCTGGATAAAACTTTGTGTGTTGAGCATTATGGTTTATTCTGAATCCGGGTGTCATTTATCTATAAAGTTAAAATTTCGAAATATATATATATTTTTTTTACGACTCCCGAGTAGGTTACAAGCCCTGTGTCACGGAGGACTTTACAAACGTACAGGTCATGGACACAAAGTACACCCAGACTCGGGACAACAATTTGTGGATCACACAAGTGGTGCCCCATGTGGGAATTGAACCCACAACCTCTTGCGTAGTAGTGGAACACACTCCTACCGCATCACAGCAGAAATCTAAAATGTAAACAAAACAACAACAAACAAAAAATAGTAAACAAACAAAAAAATTCAGATATTTTTATTTTTTTCAATAATAAACAAGCTCTGATTAGTTTGGGATTAGATAGCATTGTGTGAGTTGTCCGAAGATATTATTATTTATATAATTAAGTCATACAATCAGCTACGTCAGTGGTTGACATTGCAAATATTCAAACTGGCTCCACTTTTTGTGAAACTTTCCACCCACTCTGTCAATCTCTTGACTACTGCGGCCGAGTTTATATACAACAAAATAATATCATAAATATGAGTATGGTCACTTGACCAGCCCTTGAAACTATATAATGTGCTATTGATCTATTTTAATTATGTTATACTTTGTCCTTTGCAGATTTCGGCTTAAGACACATTTAAGGACACATACGGGAGAGAGACCGTTCTCCTGTCCTCACTGCAGCAAAAACTTCTCACTAGCACAGAATTTAAAGGTCCATCTACGAATACACACTGTAAGTGATACTAGTCTGTTGAGTAATATAACTAATTGATAATCCTGCTATAGTTTGATCGCTATGGTACTGCTCTGTGCCTCATCGCATCTTCCTACTCAGCGGTACAGCGGTTGCGATCGAACAATATAACAAGCCCAGGCAAATTTCTAATCTTCCCCCTCCCCAATCATAACTTAAGATATATATATATATATATATATTTTTTTTTTCTATTGTGTGTTTATTTACAATCAGTCCTGGACTATAAGCAAATCTGATGAGCGCAGGATATCATGTCGAGCGTGTACTCCACTGAGTGCAACTATATTTAGTCAAGTTGCAGAATAGCACGCCTCAAACGCGTTTCGCTCTGGTCTATTACTAACTGGGCTGCTAAGTCATTGGGGTGATTAGCTAGCCTTGTTTTGTAGCGAATTATAGTGTTGTGGCGTCCTACATGCCAAGCCGCCGATAGCGCCCGACATCGCGACGCCGACACCGTAGCGCGCGTGCTGAAAAAGACGACATCCCAACGCAATAACTATTTATGCACTAAGCCGCGCGCTGTGCCACACGTTTATATATGGCGCCGAGAATGCACCGCAGTCGTCGTGATTGGTCGGTCGCGATGCACTGACTTGCTACATGCAATACAACTTGCGAACCTTATTTTGTAAATATAACGTGCCACTTTTATTTAATATACCTCTTTCACCTTTTACTTATACATCACACGTGAGTTTTATTTTGCAACCTCAAGACTGAACACCCTATCAGTAAATTGGTGACCCCGACGTGATCAAGGAGCAACTCCAAGATGTCTACAGAGGAAACCAGCCCACAAGAAGTAGAAGACGTGAAAGAACAGGTAACGACCGTTACGTGTGACGTCGCCACAATCTCGCTGCCTGCGCGTCTGCCGCCATTTTGGCGCCAAAACCCACGCCTATGGTTCGCGCAGTTTGAAGCCGCCGTTGCGGCTAGCAGAATGGGAGAAGATCAGAAGTTCAATCTCGTCGTCCCGTTGCTCGGCTGCAACGACCTGGAGCAGATCGCCGACATCGTGCTGAGCCCGCCCGCGAGCAACAAATACGCTACACTGAAAAATAGGCTGATTTCCACGTTTCAAGAGTCCGACCATCGCCAGTTGCAGAAGCTGCTCAGCGGCTTAGAACTCGGCGACATGAAGCCTAGCCAGTTACTGCGCAAGATGACTGATTTAGGCGGGAAATTGCTGACCCAAGAGGCGTTAAAGGTAATGTGGCTCAATCAATTACCTACGCAAGTGCGCGCCGTGCTCGCCGTGAACACCGAATCGTCGCTCGAAGGCCTAGCTGCGATGGCTGACAAAATGGTGGAACACTTCGAACCTGCGACGGTTGCCGCGGTCGCCGTGCGTCCCACGTGTCCGTCGCCATCAACATCGTTAAACTCCGCGCATACGCTCGAAAGAAAACACGTACCAAACGAAAACCTGCAGTTTGACCTACTATCTAAACAGATCGAGAAATTATCGCTAGAAATCGCCGAACTTCGCACGAGACAACAAAATTCGACGCATCATTCCCGTTACCGCCAAAATCGATCGCGGTCGAACTCGCGAGTACGTGCCTACACGAACCGTAAGCCCGGAGATCCAGATTGGGTATGTTATTATCATTTTCAATTTGGTGACGAAGCCCGAAAATGTGAACCGCCGTGTGCTAAACAGAAGCAGAAGTCGGAAAACTAGAACGTTCATCCACGTTGGCGGGCGTCGATGTTAACAAACCAAGTTACCGCCTATGTGTCGTCGATGTTAACAGCAGAGAGAAGTTTCTCGTCGATACCGGAGCCGACATATCTGTGTTAGCCGCTAGAAATAAGAAACCCACGAAGCCGACAGAAAATACCTACAGATTGTTCGCCGCAAACGGAACGGAGATACGTACCTACGGAGAGCGTACACTCGAGCTCAACCTGGGTTTACGTAGAGCCTACAAGTGGACGTTCACGGTCGCTGAGGTGAAAACATCAATTCTAGGCGCAGATTTTCTAGCGAGGCACGAATTGCTAGTCGATTTACATCACCGCAAACTCATCGACCGCATCACCGACCTCAGTGTAAACACCATCACAGTGCAAAGTACCGAAGCCGTTTACGTCATCAACCGCAACCACGCCTATCACGACCTGCTGAAACAATACCCAGACGTTCTGCGACCCATGTCACTCAAAGTACCGACGAAACACGAAGTAACACATCGCATCGAGACAACAGGACAACCGATCTACTCGAGGCCACGCCCCCTGCCACCAGATAAGTACAAAGCAGCGAAGTTAGAGTTCGAGAAGATGATGGAGATGGGTATCTGCAAGCCGTCGAATAGTCCATGGGCTAGTCCACTACACGTCGTTAAGAAGAAGGACGGTTCACTTCGCGTATGCGGCGACTATCGCCGTCTCAACGCCGTGACAACCCCCGATCGGTACCCCATTCCGCGAATTCAAGATTTCACGTACCAACTGCACGGAAAGAAAATATTTTCAAAAATCGATTTAAAAATGGCGTACTTTTGGATACCAATGGAGAATGAAGATGCTGCGAAGACGGCCATAATAACCCCATTTGGCCTCTTTCAGTTTAACTGCATGACATTCGGTCTTCGTAACTCAGGTCAGACATTTCAACGTTTTATGCATGAAGTACTGCGAGGACTCGACGACAATGTATTCTGTTTCGTCGACGACGTGTTGGTCCACTCGAAAACAGAAGAGGAACACGAGCGTCACTTACATCAGGTACTCGAACGACTGAACAACTACGGTGTCTCACTTAACGTCGACAAGTGTGAGTTCGGCAAGGACAAGATACAATTCCTCGGCTACGAAGTTTCATCGGCCGGTATCAAACCCACTGAAGATCGCATACAAGCCATACTCAAGTTTCCAAAACCAAGCACAGTTCAAGAATTAAGAAGATTCCTAGGTATGATAAACTTCTACCGTAGCTGCCTACCCCACCAAGCCGAACATCAACATCTGTTAAACAAATACCTACACAATAGTAAGAAAAACGATAAATCACCAATATTATGGACACCCGAAGCCGAACAAGCCTTTGAGCAATGCCGACAAAGCATACTCGAGGCCACCGTCTTATCGCATCCCATACCTAACGCTCCACTATGTCTTCTCACCGACGCATCTGACAGCAGTATTGGTGCCGTTCTACAACAGAAGATCGACAATACGTGGAAACCACTCGCTTTCTACTCCAAAACGATGAGCGAGACGCAACGTAAGTACAGTGTATACGATCGCGAATTATTAGCAATGTATACAGCTGTTAAGAGCTTACGCCGACTCGTAGAGGGCAATGACCTCACAATATGTACCGACCACAAGCCACTGACGTACGCGCTAACAAGAACGCCGAGTAGCAGCGACACACCAAGACGAGAGCGACAACTACACTTCATCAGTCAATTTTGCACTAACATCAAGTACATTCACGGTGATAAGAACGAAGCAGCTGACGCGTTGTCACGTATCGCTGAAGTCGAAGTACTCAACGCAACCGTCGACTATAATAGACTCGCGGAGGTACAAGAGGACTCCGAACTACGCGAATCTATGAAAAATCCGAATCTCAAGTTTACGCGCGTCAACCTACCGGGAGTTCAACGACCGATATGGTGCGAAACATCAACAGCGAACGCTCGTCCATACCTACCACCGCCGTATCGCGTCCCAGCTTTCAAAGCGCAGCACGAACTTAGTCACCCGGGAGTACGACTATCGCGAAGAATTATGACTACAAAGTTCTTCTGGCCGTCGATCAACAAGGACGTAGGTACTTGGGCGAAATCATGTATCAGCTGTCAACGCGCTAAAGTTCAACGACACGTCGTGAGTCCACTCGGCGAGTTTCAACGGTCGTCGCGTTTCGAACATGTGCACGTCGATATAGTCGGGCCCTTACCTCCATCGGAAGATTATAGATACCTCGTGACGATGATAGATCGCTGTACCAAATGGCCTGAAGCAATTCCCACACGTGACGTCACAGCTGAGACCGTCGCGAAGGCTGTGTACGACGGGTGGATAGCACGATTCGGCTGTCCTCTGCGGATTACTACGGACCAAGGGAGACAATTCGAGTCGTCACTGTTTACCTCACTCATGAAGAAACTCGGCGTAACTCGAATACGGACTACGGCTTTTCATCCCCAAGCGAACGGACAAATCGAGCGATGGCATCGTTCCCTCAAAGCGGCACTGATGGCGAGAACGAACGACGGGAGGTGGGTCAACGAACTTCCTACGGTACTACTAGGGCTTAGAAATGCACTACGTGACGACTCATCTGTCAGCCCGGCATTAATGACATACGGCTCGACTCTTCGCATTCCGTCTGATTTCTTCGTACCTACAACGTCGAACATTGAAGACGCGGATTTCGTCCGTCAGCTGACCGAAACGATGACGTCACTAACACCTTCTCCGAGAGCTCGAGCATCAACGATGAACACTTTCGTCTACAAGGATCTCGCAACCTGCTCACATGTGTTTGTGCGCAACGATACCGTACGCAAACCTCTCACACCTCCATATGATGGCCCGTACGAAGTTTTACAGCGCAGCCCAGACGGGAAACACTTTACACTGCGGTTACCGCTTCGCACCGCTGTTATTTCTGTCGACAGATTAAAGCCGGCCTATATCTGCAACACAGCACCGAGCGGCGCAGCGCTACCGATCCACGCACCGAGCGACACAGCTTCACCCACTAGATCATCGAGCACAGCATCATGCGGCGCAGTGCCACGGATCCACGCATCGAGCGACACTGCATCTTCGATCATGACCCCTAGCGACAACGCAACGTCATCGTCTTCACCGAGCAGCGCCTACGTCACAAGATCCGGCCGCACGGTGAAACACAACGTACGCTTCGCTTGAGGGGGAGTGATGTGGCGTCCTACATGCCAAGCCGCCGATAGCGCCCGACATCGCGACGCCGACACCGTAGCGCGCGTGCTGAAAAAGACGACATCCCAACGCAATAACTATTTATGCACTAAGCCGCGCGCTGTGCCACACGTTTATATATGGCGCCGAGAATGCACCGCAGTCGTCGTGATTGGTCGGTCGCGATGCACTGACTTGCTACATGCAATACAACTTGCGAACCTTATTTTGTAAATATAACGTGCCACTTTTATTTAATATACCTCTTTCACCTTTTACTTATACATCACACGTGAGTTTTATTTTGCAACCTCAAGACTGAACACCCTATCAGTAAAGTGTTAAGAACCTCCTCTTTAATTGTTTTTATATTTAAGTTTTCACGAACTTCGATATTTGTAGTGTACCATGTAGGGTTTGATATGGTTCTAAGAATTTGGTTCTGGAGTCTCTGTAATATGTTTATATTGGAGTCGCTAGCGCTTCCCCAGAGTTGAACGCCATACATGTAGGTCGGCTTTAAAATGCTTTCATATATTAATAGCTTGTTGTCTATGGAGAGTTTAAAATTTCTTCCCATAAGCCAATAGAGGTTTCTGTACCGTATGTTCAGTTCATCCCTTTTACGTTTTATGTGGGTTCTCCAAGTTAATCGTCGATCGAGGTGTATTCCCAGGTATCTGACGCAGTTTACGTGTTGCAGAGTGTTACTTCCGAGATTGACTGGAGGACAATTTTCTTGCCTCAGGGTAAATGTTACCTGGACTGATTTACTTGCGCTGGCTTTTATACGCCATTTATTCAGCCAAGCTTGTATTTTATCAAGCCCGTTTTGCAGTGTCGCTGATGCTAGTTTGGGATCTTCGTTCCTTGCAAAAATTGCTGTGTCGTCAGCATATGTAGCAGTTGTAATTCCTGGGGTTATAGGTAAATCTGCAGTATAGATGGTATACAACACAGGACCAAGAATAGACCCCTGGGGTACCCCCGCCTTAATTTCATAGAAAGGTGATGTCTGGCGGCTCTCTTTTACTTGAAAAAGCCGGTCTGATAGGTATGACGCAAGTAGTAAAAAGTAACTGTGGGATATGTTCATTTTTTTGGAGTGAACGAGTCGGAAAGGAACTTGGCAAATTCATTAGCTTTTTCTTGACCAGTTCTAACCCATTTGTTAAAGCTTGTTTTTATGGGTGGTTTAGCTTCTTGTGGTCGATCCAGGGTGTAAACTTCCATAGGGAATAGCCTGTGTTTGCATTGGGTGTTAACAACTGTAACTTAGATTGTAGGGTCTGGTCGCGCAAGTTTGAAAGTATGGTCTTTTATTCTTTGATGGCCCTGTTAAGAGCCGTTTTGTCCACCGGGTGCCTAGTTTGTTGCCATATTCGTCTTAGTCGACGTTTCTCTAGAATTTTAAATTTTACTTCTAGTGGCTCATTTGAAGAAGTAGTTCTTATTTTTATTTTTAGAGTACACTTCCAACACGCCTCTTGGAAAAGATTTGTTATATATTTTGTGGCATCCTCCACTTCCTCCGGTGACTTGAGTGCCACTTGCAGAGTAATATTTTCTTCAATATAATATTGAAATGCTTGCCAATCCGTATATTTGTTACATAGCGTTTCAAGCGGCTGATACTCTATTAGGGTTGTGCTAACGGTTAAAATAACTAGAGTGTGGTCTGAGGAGCTGTCGATGCAGCTTTCAGCTTTGAAGTAATGAAATTAAGATATATTTGGCTCATGTTTGAGTCATGATATGAGCTTTCTCCACCATCCTTGTCCTGGACAGATTTCTCCGAAAACCGTATCCAGGGTACCTATGCCCATGAAAAGAGGTATGTATGTCTGCAAGCCTAGTTGTGCTCCGCGTATTGTAAAATATCGACCCTTTTAATTCTTTGTTTGTAAAAACGTAGTATATCACCACCACATTATGGTCGAAGTTCATTTACACATCATATAGACCAAGGTCGACTTTCCCTTGCAATAATATTGTGACAGTTACTAAAACTCAACCTTACTGCTATTTTGGTTACACGGGAATATTGCCAGACGCAGTTTCAAGAATTTGTTCAGGTGGGGCAACTTTTATGTGAGCTTCCAAATCTATACTAATATTAAAAAGCTGACGAGTTAATTCGTTTGTTTGTTTGAACGCAATAATCTGTGAATTACTGATCCGAATTGAAAATTTATTTTACTGTTGTACAGCCTAACATCACGCTACGACCAATAGCAGCAGTGAAAAATTTTGCAAAAACTGCGAAAATTCACGCAGACGAAGTTATAAGTATCTTCGTACTTAGTTTAAGGGCGCTAACTACGAGGGGAGGTCCAAAAGTTCGTGGAATGGAAGGGTTTGAAATAAAATGAAACAACAAAACTATTTTTCCTTTTCAATATAATCACCCTGAAGTTGAATACATTTATTAGATCTATGAATTAATTTTTCTAAACCGTCGTAAAAATATTTTTTATCTTTTGCCGCAAAATGAGCCAAAATTGCCTCCTTTACTTCATTGTCGTCGGAAAATTTCCTTCCCCTTAGGTCTTTTTTTAAATTAGGGAACAAATAAAAATCACTTGGGGCCAGATCTGGACTGTAGGGTGGGTGGACTAGCGATTCGAAGCCATGTGTGTGCAGAGCAGCCATTGCAACTCTGCTCTTGTGAACCGGTGCGTTGTCTTGCAAAAGCAAAACACCTTTGGTCAGTTTTCCTCGACGTTTTTCCTTGATGGACTCCTTCAATTTTTCTAGAATCGTTGCGTAGTATTCTCCTGTTATGGTCCTTCCCTTTTCTTTATAATCAATTAGTAGAATCCCTTCACAATCCCAAAAAACAGTAGCCATCAACTTTCCAGCCGACTCCGACACTTTGAACTTCTTTGGCGGTGGTGTCCCCTTTTTGTGCCATTGCATGGACTCTTGTTTGGACTCAGGCTCAAAGTGATGAACCCATGTTTCATCTCCGGTAACAATTCGCTCCAAAATCTGTGCAGGCTCGTCTCCACACAACTCCAAAAATTGTTTTGAAGCATCGACGCGTTGCTGCTTCTGAATCGGTGTGAGCATTCTCGGTACCCATCTTGCACTGACTTTTGTCATACCCAGATGGTCATGTAGGATTCGCAAAATGGTGGTATCTGATACTCCAACTAATGCAGATATCTGTTTTTTCTTTAAACGGGTATCTTCCAGTACAATTTTCTCCACTTTTTCGATGATGTTTGATGTGGTGGCCTCAACTGGCCTTCCTGAGCGAGGGTCGTCTTCAATCGACTCCCGACCATGTTTAAAAAGACCATGCCACTTGTAAATCATTGATTTACTAGGGCACTGGTCCCCATAAACGGTTCCCATTTCATTCAAAATGGTTTGAGCGGTCTTTCCTTGCTTGGTAAGGAATTTTATTACAGCACGGTGTTCAATTTTCTCCATAGTTTTAATGTTCTTCCGGATTGACTTGTTTATCAGGCGAGTATTCGTAAACGAATGACGCAATTAGGCTGAAACTCAGCTTATATACTAATGATGAGTCCACAATTAGTATGACACTAAGCAAGCATCCCTATCCCCACTCCATCCCCTCCATTCCACGAACTTTTGGACCTCCCCTCGTACATTTCAACAATGCTCTCTTTCTGTCTAAATTTAGACTAGATAAAATAAATTGGTTTTAAATGCTCGAAGTAAAGGTGTTATAATCATTATTCAAGGGGTGCAACTACCCGCATTGCTACCCCCTAGACCCGCGCTTGACTATAGCTATCTACCTTGTATCTTTATATTTACTTAATATTATTGTTGCTAGGGAGAAAAGCCACTCCAATGTACTATATGTGGTGAAGCATTTGCGCAATCAGCAGGTTTAGCAGCACATAGACGTAAACATACTGGACAGACGCCGTACCATTGTGTGCTGTGTCCGCGGTCTTTTCGTACTGTGGGACACTTGCAGTACCACACAAGGTAAAAAAATGATTTGTTTATATGTATAAATATATATTTGTTAAAAAATGGCAAAGGATACCCATGACTTAATACATGTTGAATTTCGTGGTAATTTTTTTATTTTGTGATTAGTTTTAATTTTTCATTTATTTATACAAGGTTATTTTTTGTATAGCGCAAAGCTAAGACACCCCAACAAGTTGTTCACTTCAACAAATCATATTAAAAAAAATAAGAAGTGAAAATATTGAAAACTTGCAGAGTTTCATGCGATTAAAGTTGTCTTATGTTCTTCGCAGTATCATGCTCATTACGTCGCGTGGTACGTATCCCATGGTTATTATTGAAAATAAGTAAACGATTACATTTCTCATCACATTGTTAACAAGCTTTGGACTGTTAGAATGATTAATTAATTAATGATTGAATAATTAATTCATTGTAAAATATAACAGGGTCCATAAACTACCCCATTGGACTGTGTTACTGATTCTGAGCAAAGTACTTTCAGTTTTACACTATACAAAGAATAATGTTGTATATTTATGTTATAGTAAAGTATTATTATATAAAAACTTTATGCACAGTTATTGTACAAAGGTGGAAAAGCATTATCTTTTCAGTCAACCTAAGGGTGATGTAGAGATAAAAAAAAAATAAGTAGTAAACTTGTTGGCAGCTAAACTATATACACAAATAAGTACCTCAAATATTTAAGATAGCGAATTTTGCTAAAAAGTCACTTGACAGAGCCGGGAATCGAAAAAATTAGAAGAAAATAGTCAATCATAAGGAACAAATCTCTAATAAACATTGCATCTAAAATCTAAAGAAGATAAGGTAACAGTCAAATTAAAAACTAGTTAGCGTAGTTTACCTAAGTGTAATTTTGCTATCTACTATTTAAATTAATTAATCATTATTTATATTAATTAAAAGATTGAATATTTTCATAAATCAATTGCATATCACTTTGCTTATATAAAAATCACATCTCGATCTATTTGACTATTTCGAATAAGTAGTTCGTACTGCTGCTTCGTCTTGTCCTTGTCTCAGTACATTTGTAAATTTTATTGTTAAATATCATAGCCTTCTTCAAAATTTATTAGAAAGATTTTGTTCCTTATGGTTGACCATTTAGATCGGTATCATAAAAATAGGATGTTTATTTTCAACATATGGCAGGTGCGATTTCCAGCTCTAGCATGTCACTTTGTGCAGTTCTTATTATTTCCAAAAATAAAAAGATGTTTTCTTCCTTTGAGGAAAATTGGGTATCTCAAATATTTAGGGTACTTTCCCTCCAGGACGCGGCAGACGGCATTATCTTACAGTATTCATTTGTATGAGACCGTTTCCAACATCAACTGCAACTGTCGCGCGGCAGCTGCGGCTGACCGCAATTATTTTTCCGGCATATTACCTACTTACTTAATATTTTGTCAGTCGCCGTCTGACGCATCCTACGGAAACGCACCTTAAGGGAGTGTTTCCACTGACGCGGAGTAGACCGTCAAAATAGTGCTCGAAATGATCTTGGGTCCGCTCCGCTCAACTCCGCGTCAATGGAAACGCACCCTTAGTGTACTTTTTTATTTTTTCAGACGACACACAGGCGAAAAGAACTTCGAATGTGACACATGTGGCCGTGCATTTATTACTCGTAGCGATTTAAAGCAGCACTTGCTAACGCACAGCGGAGATCGACCACATGTATGTTGCATATGTGGACTGAGACTAACTCGGGCATCACATTTAAAACGTCATATACAATTGACTCATACAGGCAAAGTTTTCTCCTGCGCCATTTGCCCAGCAAAGTTTAATAAGAAAAATGATTTAGAGAGGCATGTGAAAAAGCATGAGAGTATCAAGGGAAATGGAGAAAACGCAAAAGCCTTGGTTCAGATTCAGATGCCAAGCTCTTAACAAACGCTAACATGTGGACCAGGCTTTAATACAATTGGAATTCTAAGAAATATATCTACATGAGTGAATCTGTGCACATATAAGTCAAGGAAGTCACGAAATAAAACGATGAGTAAACTTAATAACATTTTATATTTATATTATCACAATATAATATATGACGCAAACGACGGATATATTGGTTTTTGAGAAGTCTAGCCGGTAAAAAATATTTAATACGTCCCAGTGATCAGGCTGGATTGCTCAAAAACCCATAAGAGCGCGATTTATGCACACGTCTCGAGTCTTCAACGTTTTAGATTACTTCTATTTTCGCCTCTACGATAATGGCACCATCTTTTATGAACTCATTCGCTGGGTCTAATACTTCTCTCCACGTGACACAAACGTCGTCGCTGGAACTTTGGCTGTGGAAGCGATCAGCTAATAAGAGATATCGAAAGAAAACAATAGAATAACAATATATTGAATGTGGGAAGGAAAAAATAGATCGGGCGGAACTCGAATCCGCATTCATGGGGGATCCAACAACGGTAACCACTCCAGTTACAACTTATAGCAACCGTAGCAAGTAATTTGAAGGGTATGGAGTTTCCTTGCAGAAACCATGTAGACTACTGGCATTAAAACGCTAAAAATCACAACTATTAATAGGCATTTCAAACTATAACGATACATAGCTCCGGACGCCCATCGGCTAGAATCTCAGTTCTCACAGAGCCTATTCATCGTATAGTTTTAGTGAAAGCAATATTGAGTTTTACGTCGTAAGATATAAGACTCTGATTTAATCACAGACTTCATTCTGTGATTTTTGGCAACATTTTTATGAATTTTATACTACAAGTCTTTCTGAAGGTAATTAGTAAGTTACCATAGGCTACCCCCCCCCCCCCCCACCTACAGTGAGCGACCCCTTGAGTCCCCCCTGTCTTTTGAGATTCTCACGTGGAGTGCCGGGGTACGCCCATGTAGATGTCAGTTGTAAAGACTTGTCGATGCTAATAAACTTATAATAAAGCAAAAGGAAAACAAACCTTGTAAACATGTGCGTTACAGAACCACTAGACGCGCAGCTGCCACTCGATACAAGAGATATTAGTTTTATTTCATATTTAGCTTTACAATTCCAAAAAACATTTTCACTGTCCCAGTTGCATTCAAGGTGGAGGCACAAGTCTTTCTGTTTGGAACCTTCCGTTTGGAATGTAGACTCTACTTTTATCCGCCATGGAAGATTATTCACATAGCACGGTGGAGACAACACAGGTTCCTTCAAATTCTTAATATTGTGTACTTTGTAACGGAATGAGGCAAATGATCTTGCTTCCTGCATTAAAGTCAACAAAAAAAAAGTTGTTGATTAATATTGTTTAAGATAAGACCAGTAAAGGAATCAGGGTTCAGGGTTTTACTGTGAGGTCATTTGCTGGGATCCCAAATTTTTTTTTTTTTTTTTTTTTTAATAAAAAGACAACTCCCGCAGTAGGGTACAAGCCCTGTGTCACGGGGGACTTTACAAACATACAAGTCACGGACACAAATTACACCCAGACTCGGAACAACAATTTGTGGATCACACAAAGTGGTGTCCCGTGTGGGAATCGAACCCACGACCTCTTGCGTAGCAGTCGGACACACTCCCACCGCGCCACAGAGGCAGTCAATTTATGAGGCTTTAACTGATACTTGGGAGGTCTTATGCCTTAGCCCCCTTCCTGGATTCGTCAGTGCTATTAATAATTTATTATTTAGGTACAATGAAACAAAAAGTAATCTAAATCACATGATATCAAAAATCGTACGATTTGTACTTGGTATTTATCGTATGACATTTTTTTTTAATCGTAATAACATAAACAGCGGATTTTCGTAGATTTAATCTATTGAAGTTTGTAAAAATAGATAAAATAATAGTATTTATTATAAGTTTTGCTGGTTTATTTAGCTTTTCGATTTTGTATAATTTCATTAATCTAGTGGTAGGTATGCATATAACAAGTTGACCCAACTGGCAACCCTTCATCTCAGATCTATCTGTTAGAAGCGAAGAGTTTTAGAACACAATTCTTTTCGATTTTTGTTTGAATTCTTGTCTACTTCTCGAAATTGCTACTTTCCCACAATTCCCAATAGACCAAACATCTACTTTTCCTTTTTGTCTACTTCCTGAAATTGCCACTTTCCCAAAATTACCAATACACCAAAACGTCTACTTTTCCTTCATGTCTACTTCCCGAAATTGCCACTTTCCCAAAATTATCAATAGACCAAAACGTCTACTTTTCCTACATGTCTACTTCCCGAAATTGCCACTTTCCCAAAATTACCAATAGACCAAAACGTCTACTTTTCCAATATGATCACTTTCTCATAATGGGCAAAATCCTTAGTGGGCAAAGGGCTTATTACCTACTGCAGGAGGTCTTTTAACAAAAAAAGATGTTACTGATGTTCCTTTGTTTTACCGGTGTTGATTTATTTTACCGATGTTCATTTGTTTTACCGATGTTCATTTGTTTTTACTACACCACACATTTCATTTAAATACTTCGAACATTTTGCGCCACTGGGCATGATACTTGTTCTGTTGGTTATCGCCTATTTCAGAAATTTGGCCAATATTTCAGCCTTTTGGGAGTAAAAGTAGACGGTTTGGCAAACTAGCCCTTTAGAAAAGTGCTTGGTTTGGTAAAGTGGTTATTTTGGGAAGGTAGAAAGAGTCATTGTGACAAAATGGACCACGTGCGCCGAAAGGATAGGTACAAGGATCCACTTACGAGAAAGAGATGACAAAGAAGAAGAGATACAATTTCAGGGTCCGGATGAGGAAGAGGAAGGGAGAACAGAAGATTGAAAAGTACTTCTAATTTAAAGTATTCATGTTTTTGTCATGATATGAGATTCCATAACTCCAAGCCCATTTATTGAATATTATTATTAATTATGTATTTTAAATGTTCATCGTAGATTCAAGATACAATACGTCGTAGATACAAGACGATAAACTTGCAACTCGAAATTTTAAAATCTCAGATCAGACTAAAACTACTTAAGCGCCAAATTTCGCTAGGTGGCATTTTACGAAGGACATATTCTGCGAAATATACATTTTGGGACAATAAGCAACAAAAGCCTAAACAACAAGCCAAAAAAAATATCAAGCAAGCCTGTAGGGTTTGACATTACTTTCCACTCACAGAAACACGAAAATATATTTTGCTAATTCATTAGGTAAACAAATAAAGTGTAGTTTTAAAATTATGGAGTTGATTCTTCTTTATAAATTCCTCTTAATAAATGAGGTTATGGAAGATACACATTATGGGGAAGAAGAATCCTCACCAACCCTACAGAACTGAGTTTAGCAAAATATATTTTTGAATTGAGTTACCTCAGGTAAATATTCAATCTTTCGCTGCCACTTGCTATTTTGTAACCCGTAAATGGGTCTTGTTAGTATTGTGTGAACATTACTGCCAGTAGCAATGGATCCCTTAAAACAAATATGGACCTTCTGTGTGAATATAGCCTAGGCTGTAGGACTTTCAATTAAATTTAGTATCAATACAATCAATCAGCGGTGGATCCAAGATGGAATTTTAAGCAGCCACGGATCCAGGTGCAAAAATCCCCTAGACTCGACTGAAATACCTTTTTGGGAATTTGAGAATTTTGATACTGGACCGGTGTTGTACCAAATAAATGCCCCCGCCATCATGCTACCGACTCGCACTTAGCCGGTTGAGTCAAATTCCCCCCCCCCCCCCCCCCAGAACAGTTCTGGATCCGCGCCTGTTGTTAACAGCGACAGAGAGGGCTCACGTCCCTACCACCAATATCTAGTACCTTACATGTATATGTTATAGTAAATGTGATTAATTAGTGAATATGCATTATAGCTAGTTATTATGAATATCCGTACGTGCGTGTCTAAGTGGCGTGGTAAATATGATAGATTAGTCACCAATACTTTCTTGTTTTCACTCTATTAGTTCTATTTAATGTTATGATTGATGATGATGATAAACAGTCAGGTTCTTATGGGTTAAACTTTGTTGCCTAGATCTTAAGAATCGCGTCTTCTCCGGCACTGCATATGAAGTCGGGGTGGGTTCACTCGTTTGTAATAGTCTTGAACCTAGTTTACTACATACCTATTACTCGATTTGAATATACTATACCAATTGGATTACTTTACCCTGATAAAGAGTTCTATAATCAGTTTGACTGAAATGGGTAACTATTATGCATAATGCCTAGTGATTATACACAGGCACGTATTTTTCGTAGAAGCATTAAAGCCTTAAAAAAAGTAGCTGACTAATAATTAACTGTTTCAAACTACGAAACCCTAGCATAAACAAAACGTCGTAGGTGCGTCGAACAAAATCATTCTAATTTATTCATCACATATGAACGCGAGGATGCAACGAGCCATATACATTTATCTCATCCGCACTCGTTGGCTTGCAAACCTCTCTATCTAACCTATTGAAAACTGACAAATATTGGTGTACAAATTTATAATATCAATCAGATGTATTATTATCGTCAGATTTATGAAGGAACTAGCTGTCCCGCGCAACTTCGTATGCATCAATTTTCCCCGTTTTTGCAACATTTTTCATTGCTGATCAGCTCCTATTGGTCGTAGCGTAATGTTATATAGCCTTCCTCGCTAAATAATAATACATAAAAAATTAAATAATTTATAGATAAATAGCACCCAGACACAGAATAAACCAATGTGCTCATCACACAAAGTTTTATCCTGGGTGGGGATCGAACCCACGACCTTTGGCTCAGCAGTCAGGGTCACTAAACCACTAGCCCAACAGGCCAGTCATTATATACTTTACTTATGTACATACGTTCGTAATGTCGTATCCTTAACTATACTAACATTATAAATGCGAAAGTTTGCATGAATGGTGTTTGAAATTGAATCGCGCCACAACGAGTCTGGACGAAATTTGGAACAGGGATAGATTATAGTCTGGAATGGCACATAGGCTACTTTTTACCCCGGACAAATGTTCCCGTGGGATAAAATTGGCCCTCAAAAGTTTCAAGCAAAGTCGTGATCGGCTTTTTCTTTCTTTTTCAACAGCTAGTAAAAATATATAGGTAGTATATAGTAGTAAGTAGGTAAACCAACATATTTACATCAAGTTTTACAGGAAGGAATGTACCTATTTGATATAGGTAGTTGGCTAGTCAAAGGATTAGCCCCCGTGACCGAAATTGAATAAGCTCTGGGCTTGCCCTAAAATCAAGGCGAAGGCGAACGCCACTGATTATACATAAGAACTAAATTAATCACTTTGACGGTAACATACATATGCTTTTACTTGATAATCCCTGCCCATAGTGGGATCAAGACATTCCAATAAATATATTGGGCACCCCAGAGGTGGCCAGCTCCCTACAATGATCGAAAACACACACAGATGTCGGTAGAATGACACCGAAAATCAGAAACTCCGCAAGTTGAGATCGTCCTTACGTGCGTGGATTATTGAAATGTTGATAAACTTTCGCGATTTGTACACATTATGAAAATATATATATTACGGGTCTTAATCGCGTGAATTTAAAATTTAAGGTAAAATTCCTTGTTTATTTCCCGACGTTTCGACCGTATTGCAACGGCCGTGGTCACGGGTAGACTGTCTACCCGTGACCACGGCCGTTGCAATAATATTTTACCTTAAATTATTCACGCGATTAAGACCCGTAATATACCTATATATTTTCATAACGTGGATTATTTGTTGATCGGTGAGCCGACCGCGACCTGTATATATGTATTCTGTGCTAGCGGGGAGCTTGGATCCACCAGTGCCATCAATTGTCAATTTAGTTCCCTATTCCATGTATTCTACGTAAGTAGTACTATGGATTAGAGGGTTTTTTTAATCAATATGTTATATGTTTTATACAGGTTGCCGATTTAGTCAGTCGAATCCTTGCAAGATGGTGATCAGACTATGATACTGAACCTAATTTTTTTCATAAAAATGTTAATCACAATTCGAATCCCAAGATTCGCGCTGAAGCGTGAAGCGAAGCGGGTTGTATGAATCTACACTAATATTATGAATAAGAAAGATTTGTACTTTTGTATGTACCGAATAAACTTAAAAACTACTGGACCGATTTTAAAAATCTATCACCATTAGAATTAGAAAAAAATATTACCGACTTCAAAACTAAATACCTACAAGGCAACTAAAGAGCAAAAAATAAACACATAATTTGTTTTTGTTATTCTAGGTGTTTATTTTTTGCTCTTTAGTTGCCTTGTAGCTATTTAGTTTTAAAGTCGGTAATATATTTTGTTAAAAAGTTTTTATTTCTCAATTTTCAGTGTTTTGGTTTGTAATTTACTTATGTCAACTGCTCAAGTCCTTTTACAAAATATAACTTGCCTCCATGCAGGGCCGTTAATTGTTGAGGAGTTCACTATCAGCTCTATTACATTGTGTAATAGTAGGTAGTATGACAATAATAAAGTGGTACTCAATACCATATTAAAGTAACTAAATCGCAAACTGTGAACTATTAAATAGGTCCTTGGTGCTTTTTAAGAGTAAATGCACGAATCCCTATGAAATATACCTAAATCACTGTAGGTTTGCGTTTAATATTTTAAGAGTTCCCTCGATTTCTCCAGGATCCCATCATCAGATCGTGATCTGATGACAATGGGACCAACTTGAAAGTATACCCTTTCAAACACAAAACAAATTTTCCAAATCGGTCTAGCCGTCTTTGCGTAATCGGTGAACAAAAATACAAAAAAAAAAAAAAAAGTCGAATTGAGAACCTTCTCCTTTTTGAAGTCGGTTGAAAATCGGTTCAGTATTATGGTCACCCAAGGATTCGACTAATTAGATAAGCACCCAATAAATTTGTAATACTTTTATATTCAGTTGGTAATACTAACATTCATCTTCCCTCCAATTTCAACCATGGCATGTCGACGCGTCCTACACAATGACAAGCCAGCAGGCATCGGCGTGCTGCACTTCTCTGACACTATGTTCAAAAGTACCGCATAGCTGTCTAAATCCGTCAATAAATTGTATCGAGCTGAATATTCGGCGAACTCTTGAGCTGTGAGGGCCAAGAAGCGAATTTTCTCAACAGCTCCTCGGATTTGTTCTTTGCTCTCTGTATCTAGAAAAAAAAAAAAAAAAAAAAAATTAGTGTACCTATGGCATTGTATCGTTCGCGCCTTTCATCATTCAGCTGGGACAGCTAGTTGAATAATGAAAGCGCAATAGCGCAAGCGCAACTTCGTATGCGTAAATTTTCCCCGTTTTTGCAACATTTCTCATTGCTCCGCTCCTATTGGTTGTAGCGTGATGTTATAAAGCCTATAGTCTTCCTCGATAAATGGGCTATCTAACAGTGAAAGAATTCTTCAATTCGGATCAGTAGTTCCTGAGATTACCGCGTTCAAACAAACAAACTCTTCAGCTTTGTAATATTAGTATAGATTAGGTTTAACTAGATTATGCATGATGTGTGTGATCAAATGTAAACGGTCAGATAGAAAAACAACCTGTCTTTATGATTCTTATTCTGCATATCAATGATGGAACAAAAAACTGAAACACCATTTTGGTTGAACTTCATCAAATTAACTTTGATATTATAAGCGAAAGCAAAGTTTTACTCACCAAGCATTAGATTTGTGAGTTTAGGTATTAGTTGATCAACATTATCATTTAATTTCTGATTCTCCGTCACTGCGTCTGGATTATTCTCTGCACAGCTTTCAACCTTCAACAGAAGTGGATTATCATAATAACTCTCCTCAGAATACTTTTTTTTAAGATAACTAGCAATGTGGGATTTTGGTCCCACATTACTAGCAGTCCTGCTAACCCCTCCAGCTAAGCTCAATGGCTTGTGTTAGGAGTGCCCGCGACCTCACGATTGCGAGACCGATGCCTTAGCCATTAAACTACCGCCTCTTAATAAAATATGCTGTAATAAAACTCTAGCTTATACATACACCGGCTCCACACGTTGAAACCAGCGTCCCAACATGTGGATCTAGAATTCGGTTGGCCTGCCAGTGTTAACCCCAACTACCAACATACGGCCAAGTAGATCTCTACACGTTGGCCAACGGGCTGGAGCAATACCTTGGCCCTATGTGTACAGCCGCCTTAATGCTCTTCCCAAAGTTGGTGCCAATGCTATTTTTTAAATTCACACGTTGAATGAGTAACAATCTGCCAAGGACACCATTTGTTTTTCAAATAAAAACAGTATTTGTTGTATTTTAAAAAGATAATTGAAAATTGGTAAGTAGGTATTTAGAATTATTGATTTGTAAAATCTATTTACTGTATTTATACAATCGATCTTCTGAAAGTCGGATCGATACTAATTTTTAATCAATCCAAAGATCGAATGATGATATGCCTTCCTCAAATCGGATCGGGGAATGACGATCTTAAAATTGGAATCAAATACAAGTACTTATCATATATCTTTAGCTTCGACTAGGGATACGTCAAATGAAAACGTGATTAATAAAAAAAAATGTGTGGCACTCGGGTACTGCCGCGGTAAAGCAATTTTATCAACTTATGCAATATATTATGTATTTATTTTTTATTTATGCATTTTTTTTTCCTTTCATTATTTTTCGGAGCAGCTCGTCTCGATCCGTGCGAGCTTCGTACGGTCGTACCATATACATTTACGTTAAGCAAACGCTCGGCCGAGCTACATGGTAGGCGGAGTGGGGGGTGTTAGGTTTAATTTTCGTTACGGAATTACTTGATTCGGTCGCCGCGCTCAAAGCCCGCGATAAAAGCTATGCAATAGCTTAAAAATCGTACTAATATTTCTTTTTTTTAGGTTTGAATTTGTTTTAAAAGTATGTATTTAATACTTACACTAGGTTTGTTTTCTGAAGCCAGTGGTTCTGGTACATTGGAGTTCTCGTCATCTAACAGCTTACACTTTGAAGGTAGGGTCTCGATTCCCTTCGTCTTTTTATTCTGAACTTCGGCATATCGTACAACAGCGTCTATCAAATCTAGCTCACTATCTATATTTAAGTTATCCAGAGAAAAGATGGTGATGATGGTGTCTAAATTAATTTCTTCAAAATTTTTGTCCTTAAGTACTTCTTTGGTTCGTGTACTGATAATCTGTAATTTATTTATTAGATAATATTAATATATAGAAGATACTAATTATATAGCAATATTGTACTTCTTGAGAATACATTTTTTTCATTTATTTATATTTAAGAGACCACTTGGAATAAGTGTAATTTACATACAGTTTTTTTTTTTCTTCTTTATTTATTGAGGTAAATAAACAGTGACACAATACAAGTTAATTAATGTAGTAGTAGTCAGTATGTACATTTAATCGCTATCGAACCCGGTAATGTGTTGTTAGGTATTGTGTTCCCATTCGATTTATGCAATTATTTTAAATTTAATGAAGAACTCTTTTTTTTCTTAGTAGTTTAGTAGTCATATGGGAAAACATGTGGAGACGGAAAACATTGTTTTGATTATAAAGAGGCTTTATGCAAACAATGTTAATGAAAAAAATCTTAAAAATTTACACATTTCGACAAAATTTGCTGGCGACGAAATGGTGAATTTTAATATTCAATAAAAAATCATTTCAGCAAATCACAAACACCCATTTCGGGTTGGACAAGGATTAACTACTACTATTTACACCTTGTATATGACACAGTATGTTAATGTAGGTTTATCATTTTTTATACACAGTCAGTGGACTACTAAAACAATTTAAGGACAATAACAATCACTACTTGAATATAATATTTAATTTAAAGTTCATTGAACTTAATTTGAAAATGGATGGTTGGTAATGAATACTGACATTACTCATTATGTCAAATTTGGTGTCCACTGGCCAACCACAAATATAAGTTATCTATACTAATATTATAAAGAGGAAAGATTTGATTGTTTGTTTGTAGTGAATAGGCTCCGAAACTACTGGACGGATTTAAAAAATTCTTTCATCATTGTGAAGCTTCACTAACCCTGGGTGACATAGGCTATTTTTTATCCCTGTATTCCCACGGGAACGGTAACTACGCGAGTGAAACCGCGAGGCGTCCGCTAGTATTTTATAAGCCTATGTGGTTTCTCAAGTTTCAAGCTCAAATTTCATAAAAATTGGCTCCAAAAATTTTGGAGATTGCTGCATTCAAACATATTAAAATGCAATTACCATTAAAGACTTCAGCATCAGTGGTCTTGCTTCAAACAGTTTTGAGAACTCATACAATTGACAAGCATTGCTTGGATTTAAATTTTTCCAAAGATATGACAAACTTTCTTTCACTATGTGTTCCATCATATACTTTTTGGCTGCGTAACAAAGCTGACATGCTTCTTCAGTGGAGTTAATGTTTATATTGCCTGTGTAAATATATCTGAAAATAATATAAATTTGCACTTGAACACATAGGTCACCCAGAACAGGACATTCGGGCGTTCTAAGCCCCCAGAATCCTCTGTGTGAATATCGCTAGTGGGTGATATGGTACTCTGTTGCATTTGGGTTTATACAATCAATCTTTTGGATTTTTTTAGTTCTTTTAAAAGCAGATCGGGTTTTCAGAAAAGAAAAGGATCAAATGATGATATGTGATTGCATCCTCAGATCAGATCAGGACAATATGAGCCTAGTATCATATTTGTATAGAATTCTAAGCAAATAAGTATTGCATATCCCTCGCTGAAAGGTTGAACTTGCAACAACACACTTCCTTTCTCACCTGGATTGAATCCAAAAAACAATCACAAATTGTTGAAATTTTCATATATTTTTTATTACCACTAGACTAATATTAAAATCTGCATCTTTTGAATGGATTTTTTTTTAAAGTTATGTATACCTTATATGCTATTCTGATGTATAAAACATCAGAATAGCATATAAGGTATAAAAATCTAACATAATGCAGGTAGAGCTACGGGGAAAAGCTAGTTCTAGTCCATTATAAATTAATAATAAGCCAACAAGCTTATTTTTAATTATAATACCTATTTTTACAAGTAAACTAATAGGTTTACTTGTAAAAATAGGTATTATAATTGTTTTTCACACATGATTAAATAAATAGGTGACAGATGGGTATCCTCAAAATTAGAAACATAAGGGAGGGCACCTGCAAAGAGATAAATTATCTGTCAAACCCTAGGACCCCATTGAACTATAGTGGCAGTAGTATTTAAAGGACTTTTATCTTGCAATATGTCAGTCCTATTGTAACAAAGTACCACAAACCATAAACAAAAAGATAACATTAACAAGTAGGTGCTTGCAAAACAAAATAACATAAACATAAAAACAAGTAGGTGCTTAAATATAACTTAAATTTCTCAGACAGAGGCTATTGGTGACAGTTGGGAGGGGGGGCTTTGCCACAAGGCACACAGAAGTCAGGGACATAAAACTAAGATATATTAAACAATTAGCTCATAAGAACTCCATTTTTTCTGAAAATAAAGGCTATTTTTTTTTTATTATTATTTAGATCTGTAGGTTATGTGGCTTGATCCCACTTGTAACCCACAACACAGTAAATACAGTAGGATTAACGTAACTAGGCCGGACTGAAGTAGGTGACAAGTGGTTGCGCAGATGCATTTTTTGGAAGTAAATAGTGACAGGAAGCGGGGGGCAGGTGCGGTAACTAAACCAAGAGAATTAGAGATGCGATTACGCATTACATTGTCATAATTAGTATTACTTACTCATGTTTTTTTGTGATTATTTTCGTAAAGAAAATGTTTTTCAAAGTTTCTTTAGTGTTTACTGTAACTGTTCTAAATTTAAACTTTTATGAACTCATATAAACAGTGTTTGTGTGTTGATATCCCCCATCTCTTCCCGTGGGCGTCGTCAAGGCGACTAAGGGATGTCACACTGGAGGACCGGCAGCAGCGTCCTCTGCGTACTTAAAACCTTACTGCGATCACCAACCCGCTCGTCAAGCGTGGCGATTATGGCAATTACCCCCAGGATCTACATACTAGTAAGTTCTACTGGGGAGACCCGTGCCCAGCAGTGGGACATCATATGGGTTGATATGATGTATGTGTGTTGATAAAAACCTAACTTCAATCTGGTCAAGTTACGTTGATGGTTCTGTACTAAAGAAGATATATTAAGACAACGTAATGCATAATCGCATCTCTAATGCTCTTGGTTTAATTACTGCGTCCACACCCCGCTTCCGGCAACCATTTACTACTAAAAAATTCATCTACACAACCACTTTTCGCCAACTTCAATCCGGTCAAGTTACGTTGATCCTACTGTACACATGGTAGTCTCAAAATCAAAAGAGAGGGGCAAAACTTAAGAGTTGGCTTCATAAAGTATAAAAATAAGTACTTATAATATAAATACTCACTTTAATAGGCCCCTAAATACCTCTGGGTCAACATCTACTATAGGAACAGTATCATTACTATTAGCCATGCCTCCATAGAACATAGCTCTAAATACAGGCGATGCCATTGCCAGTATCAGCTTATGAGCAGCGAGCTGCGTAACCCTATCTGATTCAGTTCCAACCAAAAAGGTACAATCTGATAATTCGCCGGATGTCCAAAGGTATGCCGCTTCTTTGTTGACTTCAGGACATAGCTGACCTTTTTTCTCTAAAAGAAATCCTCCGAACCCGCTCGGTGGCTCTTTCAATCGCTTCACTGTGGGCCCCTGACCGAAAATCGACATTATTTATAAACTTAAGAGCCAGGCTTTAAACAAAGAGGAGTTCTTCATAACACATAGAACAGTAAATATGTAATAATATTACTAGCAAACAGTTATAAACTGTTGTTAGTCTTTATTTACGAATATTGATGCAATATATTATTTAATTCTCCTGAATCTCCTGTTCTTCCTAGGGACACGAAAAAAGTATCGATACTTTGTGGTATCGAGTACTTTACCTTTCGATACCGATACTTTGCCATCGATACTTTTACTCAATGAGTACTTTTTGGTAGGTATCATATCGCTAAATGTTTGAAATTACCTACATAAAACTTGGCTTAACAGGGAGTAGTTCAATTATAGTAAAGTATAGTTAACGAAACTCCCCACTCCGCCTACCATGTAGCTCGTCGAGCGTTTGCATAGCGTATGTATATGGTACGACAGTACGAAACTCGCACGGATCGAGACAAGCTGCTCCGAAATGTAACAAAAAGAAAGAAAAAAATATTTTATCACGGGCTTTGACCGCGGCGACCGAATCAAGCCGTATATATATATATATATATATATATATATATATATATATATATATATATATTTTAAACAATGTATTTTTAAAAACAAAACATTGTTTAAAAATTAATCCTATAAGGCTTAAGTAATTTTTTTTTTTACATTACCTTTCAGAGAACGCTCGGCCGAGCTACATGGTAGACGAAGTGGGGGTGTTAGGTTTTATTTTCGTTACCGAATTTCTTGATTCGATCGCCGCTTAGCTTAAAAATAATTGCATAAGTTGATAAAAAATGCTATGCTTTACTGCTTTACCGCGGCAGTCCCCGAGTGCCATAATTATTTTTTTTCTAAATTAACTATCCGTGATATTTTAATTTTACATTATATCAATTTTTGATATTTATTTCAGGGTATCTATTTCGATACACACCATCACGTTTCCGGCTGTATAGGCTCTATCAATTCGATTTGTCTTTTTTGTTCCTTTATTTAATTTAAATTTTTATTTAAGGTTCGTTTTTTCTTGAACTGACATACCCACAGGTGGTTTTGTAATATTTATTAATTGAAAAGTTATTAATCAAATCATTTATATTACAAAACCAGCTGTGGGTGTATCCCACTATTGTGTTAAATTTGTTTTCTTATGAAATTACTAAACTGAAGCTAAACTGACGTCATTGACTGACATTAATGTCATGACATGTAGTTCTGTACACATTAGGTCCTTAGAAAAGCACTCGATTATTTGAAGTATCAATACTTTTCTTTTACTTAATGCGTACAGTACTACACGTCATGACTCGTGAAATAATGAGTTGTAGTATGGTGTACCGTACAGTATACTACACTAAACGTACACACACACGAGTACTTTTCTTAGGACCAAATGCATATAGTCTGCACGCAATTAGGTCTTAAGAAAAGTACTCGATACCTTGAGGTATCGATACTCATGAGTACAGTATCGATACTTTCGCTTCGTTAACGTGTCCCTACCCGCTCCCGGGATAATGATGCGCGTTTGCGAGATATTTTATTCGATTATTTCGATTGTTGAAACATCCCGAATCTATTGCCGTTTTTTTTATCGGTATAAAACTACTATCATTTAGGTGGTTAAATACAATGTTCATCTATTAACACAAACATGACAATATAAAAAATGTCAGTGACAACAACGTGATAATTAAATAAAAAATATGAAATGCTAGCTGTATCCCGCGTTGTTAACCCATGTTTTTTTAGCCTGTGTGTTAATCCTGGGTGTCAGCTAACTTCATATCAAATTTTATTAAAATCGCTCCTGCCGTTTAGACGTGAAGAAGTAACAAACATACACACTAACACTCGCAAACTTTCACCTTTATAATATTAGTGTGATTTATTAACAAATTGAAAAACAAAAATTAAAAATCAACATGACAATTGAATCAAAAATATAAAATGAAAAATCACAAAATAAAAACAAAACTTTAAATAAAAAAGGAAGGAAAAAAGAAGTTTCTAGACCGCCCAATTTCCCATCTGTCTTCCCACCAATCTGCCGTTCACGTGATCCTGACGCGTGTTTAACATTTTATACCCATACCAAAAAAAGTGCACAACGCCGCTAAAGAAATTTTTACTTAAACAAAAAACCAACCTCAAATCGGGTGTCAATAAGATTAACTAACTAGATCACAGATAATATAATACTATAACTAGACTAATAGTGGACTGCATTTACTTTACCGTGTACTATTTGTTTAGAAAATAATTCTAGACTTTTTAAAACATTGGAGCATTTTTTGTGAATTTTTGTGATCGTGCATTTGCTAAAATTCGTTAAACATTGGTGTAATTCGGGGTATTTCGACTCGTATATCGATCAAGAAACTGTAGCGATTGTTTCGATGTTTCCACGATTTAAACAATCACAGTCGATCCATCGACTGACGATTATTTCGAATAAACCTATTCGGAAGAAATGTCGAGTAGATTCATTCGGAACCGCTGATCGTTCCGAGTGAAGAAAAGAAATAGTCGATTTTGACCGAGGAACAATTCAATAATATTTCGATTGGTAATTAATTTGGTTGACTGTGATTTATTCGATTGTGGGAATATTTCAGACTCACCCATCGCTACCCCAGTTAAGTACCTGGTCCGGTTTCAACAATCGAATAAAACATCTCACAATCATCAAATCAATTGTACTTTCTGTGGATAAGTACCAGGCAAAAAACATGCTCTTTGCCTGGTACCATTCCACAGAAAATACTAAATTTTATATTTTCTGTGGATAAGTACCAGGCAAAAAGCATGTTTTTTCTCACAAAATAATACCAGTAGTAGTTGTATAGTAGTAGGAGGTGATGCGCGATTGTGAGATGTTTTATTCGATTGTTGAAACATCTCGATTTTTCTCAATGGTTAACTCATGTAGTCCATGGTTTTTAGTCCAACCCCAACCCAGTAACCCAGATGTCTTTATCTGCAGACTGCAATAATTTTACCATGTTCAAAAAGTCTAATATATTTATTTGGAACCGCGATTGTTTCAAACGAACCTATTCGGAAGAAAAAGTTGAATAGGTTCATTCGAAACAATTGAAGAATATTTTAATTGTTCATTCGCAAGGGCAAGTCGATTTTTCACCAGTTATTTAGTATGGTCGATTGCGATTGATTCGATTGTGGAAACTTTTGGACCCGCCAATCGCTATCCAGAGGGATACTTTACATGCCCTTTGCAGAGGACCGGGTGTGAAACTGTCATATATAAACAGAGTTGCCAGATGTACCAACTTTTAGTAAATCTACCCATTTTGTTCCTATTCTACCTATCTATCAACCTATGTCATAAATGTAGCTGTTTCTGAAGATACCAAAATTCAAAATATTCTAGTAAATATCAATAATTATTCGCCTCACCCCCTTCGTGCCATTTACTTAGGCGTTATCGGGTGAAATGATTTCCACCTCCCCCCCTCCCGTCGTGCAATGTATTTAGGCGGTACAGGGTGAAATGTTTTGCACGTATCGAGTAAAACTACCGATTTTCCTTTTATTAAAGAAGAAATATATAAGTATGTTTATTAGTTGTCTGGTTTCCATAGTACAAGCTCTGCTTAGTTTGGGATCAGATGGCGTTGTGTGAGTTGTCCCAAGATATTATTATTATTATTATTAATTTCTACCAACTTCTTACAATCAATCTACGAATTTTTCAAAATCATGTTTGGCAACACTGTACTTATAGCCATTGACGTATAGACATTTCTTTTTCTTTTTAGCTCTTTATGTTTATCTTCTCTAGGAAACGAAAATAGCTAGGTATAATTAATAAATATAAATAATTAGATAAAAATAGTGTAATTACACACCAAAAAAATATTCATTCAGTTACATATTCGTCCGATTTCGGAGCAGCTCGTCTCGATCGGTGCGAGCTTCGTACAGTCGTACCAAATACATATACGTTACGTACATGGTAGGCGGAGTGGCGGGTTTTAGGTTTTATTTTCGTTACGGAGTTTCTTGATTCGGTCGCCGTGCTCAAAGCTGAAATCGAAAAATGTGCTCCCGCCAAGTTCGAAGGTTCGCGCCTTTTTACACCATCTGTCAAGTTGGACGGTTGCCAACTTAGGGGTTTTTCCAAAGATTTAGTTGAAAACAAGCGGGTTTTTTTTTGTATTGTATAAGCATTCATATGATGATTTTGGCCTGTTTTTGACTCCCTCCCTCCCGTATATATAAAAAAAATAAGATTCGGCCGACCAACTACATTCTGTTTAAAATTTATTACATACTAGCTATCCCGCGCGATGTTGCAAAAGCGGAGAAAATTTACGCATACGATGTTGCGTAAATTTTCTCCGCTTTTGCAACATTTCACGTCGCTACTCCGCTCCTATTAGCCGTAGCGCGATGTTATATAGCCTATAGCCTTCCTCGATAAATGGGCTATCCAACAAAAAAAGAATTTTTCAAATCGGACCAGTAGTTCCTGAGATTAGCGCGTTTAAACAAACAAACAAACAAAGCAAACAAACAAACTCTTCCGCTTTATAATATTAGTATAGATTAATGTAAAGGAAGTTATATACCGAAGAAAAATGAATATACCGAATATACGTTTGGTTTGTTTTAATTTTTCAAATAAAAAAATAATAGTAACGTTTTTTTTGTAGTTGTAGATACCTTACTAAATACCGTTATCTTTAATTAATTTATGGGATAAAAAAGATAGGAACTGGCAACCTTTGAAGTTGATTGACTTGTGTTGTCCTTGTCTATAAATAGAAAAGAGGCAAGCAAAAACTTTTAAATCAACTAAACTTCAACTTTCTATTCATATTCATAAATTCTTTACCCACGTGAAATGGCACCTAAATTATACCATTTTCCTCTGAGTGGTCCTTCCCGTGGAGCTGTACTAGCGGCAAGAGTTCTAGACGTGCCCATCGACATTGAAATCATCAATTTGTTTAAAAAAGAACAGTATAATGAAAGTTTTTTAAAAATAAATCCTCAACATTGCTTGCCGACTTTGGACGATGAAGGTTTCGTCATGTGGGAAAGTCGAGCCATTGCCTGCTATTTGTCTGATAAATATGGCAAAGATGATACATTTTATCCTAAAGATTTAAAACGGCGCGCGATCGTCAATCAAAGATTGTACTTTGATAGTTCGTCTTTGTATGTGAAAATAAGGGCTATTTGTGTAAGTCTTATTTTTTATATGTTATACTCACCATAACAAACTATTCACCTGTTGGCGAATGATTGCTACTGCTACCTATAGATATTTGCGACACCACACCAGAGACATACTTAGCAGGTTCTTTCCGGCCTTTTACTCTGAAGATATAGTATGGCTTGGACTGACTGGGACCGGAAGTAAATTACCCCTTACAAATAAATACTAAACTCATTGAAATTGTTCCTTAAGTATTTTACAAATAAAAAAATATAATAATAATATCTTGGGACAACTCACACAACGCTATCTGATCCCAAACTAAGCAAAGCTTGTACTATGGAAACCAGACAACTGATAAACATACTTATATATTTCTAAATACATACATATTATAGATAAATAACAGCCAGACACAGAATAAACCATCGTGCTCATCACACAAAGTTTTATCCTGGGTGGGGATCGAACCCACGACCTCTTGCGTAGCAGTCGGATATACTCCCACCGCGCCACAGAGGCAGTCAAATTTTGGAAAAATTTTGAAAATATCGAAAATATTTTTGTTTTGCAGTTCCCAATATTGTTCCTGGGTGTGAAAGAGATTCCTAAGCCACTGAAAGATGACTTAAACACAACTCTTGGTTTCTTGGACAAGTTCCTGAGTGACAGTAAATGGGTTGCTGGGGAAGACCCCACCATTGCTGACACATCAATTTATTCATCACTCTCTAGCATTCTGGTGAGAAACAAAAAAAAATATTTAATTTTTTTATAGACTATGTCACTTACAATTTTTTTATACTGCAAAATGAGATGAGTAGGTTGTGTGCCTGATGGTAAGCATCACACTAGCCCATAACAGTATCAGTCCCACCTAAATTCTTGTTTGGCTAAGATTTGAATGTCACTGCAGCACACTCCTCATTTGACATATTGCTACATTGCCCTTTAACCAAAACACAGTGATGTTGTTAACATCACAATTTCATAAAAGAATTACAGACACAGGTGCAACTCACCAAGATGACCTATGTCTTAGACCTACATAAGTAGTGCATAAATGTATGCTTAGCTTATTTATGTCTTTATACGGTATGTATATTTAATCCTTGTCTGACCTGGTGATGTGTCGTTAGGTATCATGTTCCCATTCTATGTCATTTTTTTTTTAAATTAAAGACTGAATGTTTTCTTGTTAGAAGTCATATGGGTAAACATGTGGAGGCGGAAAAGATTATTTTGATTGTAGAGGCTTTATGTAAACAATGTTAATAAAAAATCTTGAAAATTTACATTTCTACGAAATTGGGTATGGCTTTTAGCAAGAAAACATTCAGTCTTTACCCAATTTCACAATTAGTTCAACAACAAAAATTTCCAAAATTACGAGTTTCAACATCGCAACCTTTCGGGTCCTTGTATAATATACTTATTTTCTTGTATAAATTCAAGGTCAGGGTCAGTATTGGCATGAGGCCAGATTTACATTGGAGAGAGATTGACCAGGGTAGGACAGTCAAGGTCAGCTCTCAAGGTGCTCATTAGTATCTTGTCTCACATTCACATGAAGTTTTCAATTTACACATTTGTTTTATTACAGGAAGTGGGTTGGGATATCACAAGTTTCCCAAGCATTGAAAGGTGGGTAAAACAATGTTCCACACTGCCTGGTGCCTCAGAAAATGACGAAGGTGCCAAGGCATTTGGAGAAGCTGTAAAGAAGAATCTCGAATAAAATAACATATTTCTTTACAAATATATTAATGTTCAACTTATATTTAATACATTGTATTGCAAATAAATACTCAATATTTTTGCTCTTAAATTTCATTATGCTAGGCTATAAAAACTTACGGGCACTTGTCGCAATAATATTCATATTTAGGATAACTACTTGAAGCTAAAATATTTGATATTGATGGTCTATAATTATATCTCTCTCCCAATGATGTTTATGTAAAAAGGTGTAGATATGTTTCAAGCACTCAGCAAGTGGCACCTTAAAACCTATACAATTGACCAAATTTTCATGTCAGTGTTGCATCATTACCATTTAGATCGAATAATATTTGTGTAACCTATCCACAGCTTGTTACTTAAAACAAGATTGCTATCCTATAAGAATGGATGTGCCAAGGTCTTTGAAAGAGAGATGGCCTTTCCATAAGAAATCAAGGTACAATGGAGCGTCGATTATCCAATGGAAAACTGAGGTAGCTTATGGCTAAGGCCTCGGTCTCGGAATCGTGAGGTCGCTGGTTCGAATCCTACCCATTGTACTACCGACGTGAACCCACTCTTAACACAAGCCTGTTGAGTTAGCTAGAGTAGTTAACAGGATTGCTAGTAATTCCTACATTACTAGCAATACTGTCATTGAAGAATGCCGATCAAACGAAAGACCGTTTAATTGAACTACTTAGCTTACTCGACTCGCGCGCGCCTTTTCCCAACAATCCTAGCGCAATTGTCTTGACTTGTTATGTACCTATGTCACTTCCAAGTAGCCGCTAGTCGATAAACTAGATTTTCGTAAGAGCACCTATTTCAGGTCCAATTCTGAGTGTAAAGGCAGAAAAAAGTTTGGTTAAAATGGTTGAAGTCAAGACTATGTAAATATGTTTGTGCAAATGAATAATATTAGTTCATTATTCTTAAAAAAAAACTTCAAAACACCCATGTCCCCCAATTAGTTTGTATAATCAACACTACTGTATTTTTTTTAATCAAGTAGTTATACTCAGCATGAATTCATCCTCATGGTAACAATTAACAGGGTTTCCTAACTTTTTCAATAATAGCTAAATATATATACCTATTATAAGGAAAAATTATAATATTTTTTCATATTTGCGGGTTCGAGTCCTGGAAAAACCAGGTGATTATGTATTATTATTATTAAATCATTGAATGCACATTGTCAAACAATTTTTCATTGAACATTGAACACACGAAAATAAGGTGTAGGTAGGGTTGCCTGCTACTTACTCGTCACCAAAGATTTAAAAAAAGAACTTGTTTAAATGATTTTTATTTTTACTTTTGGAATTTCGCCATTTTAATATCTTATTCTTTAAACAACCATAACTTTTTTTATGGTCAGATCTGGATTATTCATTAAAATTAGAATCATAATGGTTAGTGAAATTTAAACCTACTCCCCATTTTCCTATGTTCAATGTTCTGCCAATATTATTATTGTATGGTTGGCAACTTTATTTTGTTCAATATTTGTTGTATGCCATCAGACAGCATTTTAAACAGTGACAAAATGTAAGTTTATATAATTATAGATTTACTAGCTGTTACTTGTGGCTTTTTAGCCAGAATCCTTCAGAGTTAAGTACCTCTGCATCAAATTTCATTAATATCAACCAAGTAGTTTCAGAAAAGAGGATAAAATTATTGTTCTTATATTGCAAATCCATAAGCAATGTCATTCATATGTAAAACTTTATAACTAACTGCTGCTCATTCCTAACTCTCCTTTTTATAACAGTTTCATACTTAAAACCATAGGCAGACATTATTTCAATCACTTCATCTGGAATGTTCTCTTCTATGAGCAAGAGATAAAATACACCACCATAAGCAAGTCTCTTTGGTATCATGTGAAGCAATCTGTCCGTTATTTCACGACCCTTAACGCCTCCTGCCCAACTTGCTGAAATATCTTTTCCTCCGCACTCTTCACTTTCCGTAACAACATATGGTGGATTAAATATAATAACATCAAACTGTGTATTGAAACAACAAGCCAAATCCATGGTACAAGTGTCAAAGACAACATTGTTATATGCTGCTGTTGATTTCGACATCACACAAGCTTTGAAATTAATGTCAGTACTCATACAGAAAGTGTGTGGGAAAGCCATACCAAAGGCTGTTATGATCACACCACTTCCTGAACCAACTTCTAAACAAAATGTGGGGTTCTTCTTCCTTAAATATTCTAGATCTTTCTCCAAAGCATCTATGAGCAGGAAACTGTCTTCAGATGGTTCATAGACATGCTCGAAGTCAGCCTTATCAATATGGATCTGATATGGTGTCTCCATCATTCTAGTTGATACTGCCTCGGTCAGATACTACTCCACTTGTTCCTTGATCAGGCTCTTGTGGCGCCGGTTCCGTCAGTACAGTGGTGCGTACACTTTTTTCTTTGTTTACCACTTTCCGAATTTCATTTAGTCTATCCTGGAATTAAATCAATATTTTTATTATTGTACTGAATAAAAGGATATTAGGTCCATATTTGTGCTAGGTTTGTAAAGTCAAAAAATAATATTTTTGATTGTCTGTGGCAATCAGAAGATTTTTTAGTGTGGCAATGACCTACTAACCTGTGAGGCCTGTAAAACGTTAAGTACAACAGTTACTTTGTGTTTGCAAGAAATTAGCTTCTTCACATAGGGGTCCAGGTCGGGATGGTCATTCAGAGCTGAACGGACATTCTGAAGCTCTTCATTCAGTGATTCTATCTGCTGTTTCAGTTCTAGTTGGGATATCCTGAAAGAACATTACATATTATCATTATAACTTACCAACCAGTTATTTTATGGTTTAATGCCTTTAGCCTCTTTAGTTGAATGATTAGGTATTTGAATACGAAAATCAATAAACAACATTATATTATTTTACCCTAATCAGGTATTTAATAATAATATACAAAAAAAAAATGTTAATCTGCAATTTTGTATTTTAAAACATTATTAAATACTAAAAGTAAATGATTTGATACCAGAACACAATGACATCATAATCTTAAATTTTAAAATATTAAAAACACAACCAAATCCTTCCCAGAGGTCCGCAGCCTAAATAATGTTTGGGTTGGGTTGGGAGAGTCCATTGTCGTAGAAACCAGGACTGCGCCATAACCTAACAATGACCACTCTCTAGAGAGAGACAATGCTACTTCGTGGACAATGCCTGTCAAAGGCCGCACAAGCTTTTCTCTCTTTCACGCTTTGCAGTCAATATCTTTTTAATTTAATTGAATGGCATGGTCCAGGTCTAAGTTGTGTGGATTACATTATTGCATTAATCTACAATATTTGTGCCGGAGCAGGTAATTTTATTGCAAAATTGGATGTTTAGACACTGAGACCAATTTTTTATTTTATGTCCTATTCCAATGATGAAATAAGGCATAAAATTGTATAAGTGTGTAAAATTTGTATCTTATATTTGAGGTGTAATCACCATGATAGGGTCATTGTGATTACCTTACCATTTAATAAAAAAACATTCAAAGAGACTAAGAGGCCTGCAGCTGGAGAGGCTTTAAACTTCTCTTGGCTCTTAACTACTGCTCTAGGACCCAAAGTAGCGTAGTATTACTATAAATTACAAACACACGTTGTTGCTGGCATAGCTATTATTTCCTTACCTCGTAGCTCTAACTCTGTCGTCAAGCTGATCAACAGTAGGTTTTAAAAATCCTAAGAGGCCTTCCGCAAGTGTATCTCTCGTTGGGTTATCAAGTAAGTTACCAGTGTTTTCATCAGCCGACGTCGTGGTACTTTCTGTATCATCCATTGCGATATATTACAATTACAGCCTCATTGTTTATAGTAACTATATCGAAGACTAAAAGCACAGGGTAAATTGTGATATAAGGGGATAAATTATCTTATAATGGAATTACGATCACCACAAAGATTTTTTTGACATTAGATTTGGCTGACTGACCAGTCTGTCAAGTCAATCAATCAATCATGACATTTTTTTTTTAATGGCAACACATGCGAGGGTGTACACGAGCAATTTTGAATTTCTATTGCTGAAATAATTGTATTGACACAACAAACAAAATTATAATTACGTTTAATAAAATATATTTAATTTATTATTAAAATGGGTTAAAAAATAACACACGAACATACATATATGGACAAATATCAAAATCTGAGGGCATTCTGACGAATAAAGGCGATCAGAGCAGTAATATGTTGGAGAGTAGAATGTGTTAAGGGGCGTTTAAACGAGCCATTTTTCACGGCAATTTGTGGCGGCAATGCTGTTGCCGGCAACATTGCTAGCAATACTGGCAAGACCGTAATATTGACGTAATGTTCCGACCATATGGCAATACATGTTTTGTATGGCCACCAATATTGGTCAATATTGATTTGATAGGTTGCCGGGCGATCGCTGAGCGATAGATTTTCCGCATTATGGCATGAGTTATCCTTGTCTACGCGACATGAAGTTTGCTGTGGGTGACGCCGCGCCGTGACTTATTGCTAAATTCTGTGTTGTCAGGTGTCATGTTGTTTTAGGTTATTTGTAAAAGATTTTAGTCGTCTTTGATAGGTACTGAAAAATGAAGTCAACTAAGAATACTGACCTCTATAGTCGTAATATTTAAAGTGAACTGCCAATGGTCTCCAATGAGCAGTACCTATAAACTGAATCGACCACCGATGATACCAGTACCTACACGAAATTGCTGAGCGGCGATGGGAATAGTTCCAACATCAAATTATTTGTACTACTGCCACTTACAGTGATGTAACATCGTGCGAACATTTGAACGAAAATGAATAGATACTGTGCACCTTGACCTTACCCATATACTTACAGCATAAAGCAACGACATCGATATGTGAAGCGCAAATTCTAAACAACTGAATCACATCAAGCACTGCCTGGAAATTGTAAAAACCCAACAAGAGGCGTTGAATGTGAGAGCAGAAGCCCACGAAAGCCATCATTAGGTACACCATGTATGCAATTTTATTACTTGGTGGCTTATTCATAGGACTGTGTGGCACCCTCAAGGTCAAGCAATGTCTCCACAACCACACACAACAGAGGAGCGCGGCGAGTCCACATCAGATCGCACTCAAGCAATAGAATTGGTGTAGTGTACTGCTGGACACCAAGTCGACAGTGAGAGAGTCAGAAGTGAGTTAACCCATCGTCAATCATTGCCATCAATGATAACATTTACAATTCACGAACCTATGTAATGAGAAAATAAAATAAAGATAACATTATTTCATTTAAATATATTTTCCTTTACATATTCCATAGTGTGTGTTTATCTTAAGTTATAACTTTATGCTGCATAGGTTAACCTAGCGCCTGTGCACTCTGTATATGTTTTTACTTTTTATACATTAACTTTTCCAGTACAATAAACACAACATATTTTTTCTCATATACATTACAATTTTCTGAACATGGTTCTTACCACATTTACCAAATTCTGGAAAAAGCTTGAAAATAAATAAAAAGGCAAAATAATTTAGGATCAAATGTTTTATTAGTTAAAGTACACAGTTTGGTTTTTACATAAGAGTATTTTATCGAATATGTCATCCAAAAACTTAGCTGGGGTAGATATATCTCATCATATCTAAGTACCCCCGCCCAAATACCATGTCAGTGTCAACATGTACACAGCAACCTACAGTTATATTTCCAACAACTGCAGCAATAACCTGAGATAGCATCTATAGTATTGACAACATTTTAATAATAAATTAGTAAAATAAGTTCTGCTACCAATATGTCTGGACTTTACTCTCTTTCTAATTAAATACCTATAATTAGAGGGATAACATCTTTAAGGGCATCCTAGTCAATGATTCTACCATACAAACATGCTTAAGTGATTACTACTCTGTATGAGGTCGCAATTCAAAGCTTAAAATCATCATATCATTTTGTTTTATCATAAACTAGGCTTGTAAAAAACGATAATTGAAATATTTTCAATTACTGCTTTCTACAAGCCTAGTTTATGATAAAACGAATTGATATTAATTTTAAGCTCTCACTTACACTAGGGTGCTCTTAATTTCATTATTTACTTCTAATGTGTAGGTGCCATTTATTCATACATGCTCACCACATCTTTGCTTACCACATAGTATGACCGGGCTGTTGATATGTCCCAATTGCCAACTCAATCTAGAATATGACCATCATAACATACCGTAAATGGCTTTAACAAATTTTGATATATAAGTAAACTATGTCTTTAAAAAAAAAATAGTTGCTACTAGTTTGCAGATAAACATATCATGTTGCATCACAAATGATAATAGCAGGCTCGATTTCATTGAGCAGATCAGGATTTCCAGATAAGCTCTCAGGTATTATTCTGCTCCTCAAATCAACTTCTGCCACCATCGCCAGGTGCCATCTGCAGGCTCATGCACTCTCTTGCCTTAGACATATACCGTTCTAATGGCTTTCGGCTTATGACACAGACTACTTCTATGCAATTTATCCAAGTAAATACTTAATGCAATACTTGCAGAAGGTACTTCATCACCTAATCTTCCCTTTAATGTCCCTAGTACTGGAGGTGGTACACAGGTAAGAGATACATTCTGAAAACAAGACAATATGATATTATTCCAAATTCAAATTGTTAACATGTCTGTTATCATCTTGCTAAATTATACCTATGCACATTTCTCGTAGCAGTCATCCAATATGTTGCGCAAACGTGTTTATGATCTGTAATAAAAACATTTGTTACTTTTAATAGGTATATATAGAAACATTAGGAAGTTTGAAAATTGAAAGCTTGATAAAACGATACACAGTGAATGGTGCTTGCTTTAAGTTTTATGAAATATGTACTACTTATTGTATTATCAAGTCCAAGAGATGAATTGAAAGTTTCAAAATCATGAATTGTGTGTCTAGGCAGCACAGCAGATTTGGATAACTAAGTAGATACTAACCGTCGTTGGTGACATCCAGCCACTAAGAACATTTACCATGGCTTCAGTTGCATCTAAAAACAAGCGCCGGCGCTGGTGTGTAAGTCATAACGAACCATTCTCGGTAGAGAGTACTTTTAATTTATGAATAAAAGTAAAAATCATAATAAATAATTTTGACAGTTATTTGTTGTTTTATTGTAAGCTTCGGTGTTGCCAGTCATATCATAACATAATAAAGATTTTGAATTTGTGTATCGATTCTCATCTACTGATTTTATTTTGTTATTAAATAAAGAATAAATTTACACTTGTATTTAGTTTTTTCTATTTTATTACAGTTCTATTGGATTATGTAGTAGATTTATGTAAAGAATTGTTCATATTTTTATGAAGGCAACAGAGATTTTTAAAATCGTTTTTTTGGTAAATAATTTATTATTAAAAATCGATTAATCGTAACATACTGGCATCTATTTAAGCAGCAGGTAGTTAATTGGTAGATAAAGGAAGTTACAGGTGCTTTGAACTAGACTTGGGTTATGTTTTGTACTTTTTTCTGGTGAAGTTATGGTTGCTATTACACGGGGTTTTATGAGAATTAAGTTTACTTACTAGAAGCATTTGTGTATTTCAACATTGCAGCTGTCCAAGCACTAAGCACTTGTGCTGCAACACTCACTATATTTTTTTTTATTTTGTTGGGGATGACATGATACACATTCAATTTAGGCAGCGCTCTAGTGTGACCCAATTTGCTGTTTATGTTATAAATAAACTTGATGTCTTTCCATGTGCCAACATCTTTAGCTATCATAAAATATAAGTACTTAAGTTCTGTCCTGCTTTTTGATTTACCAAGACCAGGTCGAAAGGTGAGACCTTGGTCACACATAAGATCCAATGGCGACGATCCTGCTTCTCTTCCAATACAATATCTTTTATTAATTGTACAAGCTCTACTGCTTGTACTTTTAATGAAGTAATAAGCCAAGCTATTACTTCATACTAACTGACTAACTGTCACCAAGGAGAAATATCCCTATAATCATGAATACCAGAGTATGGTCACGATATTTTTGCGACCTTTCATTTTGAACCAACTCTACAAAGCCATTAATGATGTCCCTTGCTTCGATATGTGTTAAATGTGGGTTTCTAGCATTTGGTTGGTATCTCATCAAACACTAAGTACATAATTATAATACTATATAATACACTAGCTGTCCCGCGCAACTTCGTATGCGTAATTTTTCCCCGTTTTTTAAACATTTCTCGTCGCTTCTCCGCGATGTTATATATGGGCTATCCAACAAAAAAAGAACCTTTCAAATCGGACCAGTAGATCCTGAGATTAGCGCGTTTAAACAAACAAACAAACTCTTCCGCTTTATAATATTAGTATAGATATGCAAGATGCATTATAATATTATATTTCTGAATAGTATGTAGTACCTAATATCTAGTTATTAATTTAATTAGTTATTTGCTGACGATAGTACGGTTACCGTAACATGTAATAATATTGATACTTATGAATTTGACATCAATAAATCATTAACAGATGTTAATGATTTATTGATGTCAAGCCATTTAATTATGCTTAGATAAGCATAATTAAATGGCTTGATAATAATAATTTAAAAAATAATTTAAATAAAACTAATATTATGCATTTTGATCAAAGATCAGAAAGTCCATCTGACATTAAGCTAGTCTACAAAGATTCTATTATTTCCGAAACTGATACGACACGATCTCTTGGTCTAATAATTGACAAGAAATTAAATTTCAAACCTTTTGTAGATAGCTTATGTAAAAAAATTAGTAGTTCTTCATACGCCCTATTCAAACTATCGCTCGTAATTAATACTAACACAATATTAACAGCATATTATGGTCTCGTTGAATCGTCCCTGAGATTTGGTATTATCTTCTGGGGCTACTCGAAAATATATTTAAAACGCAAAAGCGCTGCATTCGCGCAATGTTTGGACTCCAAAATACAGATAGCTGCATACCAATGTTTAGAAAGCACAGAATTCTAACACTTCCATCATTATATATTATTGAAATAGCTCTATTTGTAACAAATAATCCTCATCTGTTTCCACGTCTGTGTGATAGAGTGATCCGTAATCGACGTGATAACGATAGACTCTGTTTACATCGATCTAAAACCACTCTATTGCACAATACTGTCGTATGTATGGCGCCTATTATATACAATAAAATTCCAAAATGTTTTAAGATATTAAATTTAAATGCATTTAGAGTAAATTAAAAAACTTGTTAGTCGAAAAATGCTATTATTCTGTCAAAGATTGTATTTTGTTTTTTATGTCTATTGATTCATATTATTACATTAATTGTTGCAGATTTTATTACCTAAGTTTTCTATTTTATTCATATTGTATTTTAAAATTATATTGTAACCTGAATTTTGTACACTGATATCGGTAAAACATGTTGATCCAATAATAACATAACACGTCTGTATCTTACACATTTTTTGCAAATAAATAAATTTTGTATTTATTTTGTATTTTGCAGCACCCTTACGGGGTCTATGTATGTTTATGGACTGCCTGTAACAACATCATGCAATAAATGATTAAATAAATAATTTCTTATTTACTTCCTAGTTTTTTTAAAAACAAATTTGACTTGGACGAAACAAGAGAACAACAGAAACAAAGAGCATCAGAAAGTTTTCATATTTCTAGTCATAGTCAATATCAAAAATTTTCAGATGTCATTAACGACATTTCAACCAAATTATATGTCATAGAGTTTGGCCATTGTTGCTGGGTTGTGTTGCCCGCTTATGAGTCTGGGTCATGCGCCATACTATTGCCGACATATTGCCATACATTGCCTAACCATAGATTACTTGGCCATCAGTTACATTTTTGTGATGGTTGGGCAATAAGTTGCCAATAGTGCCGCCACAAATTGCCGTAAAAAATGGCCCGTTTAGACGCCCCTTTAGGAGTGAAGAAAAGTTAATAGGAATGGGGATATATAATTGTAATATGTGCCTGTTTACGTCGAAGGACTGGGTATTTCTAGGGGAATTGAAGAATATGTGGTCTAATCTACCCTCATCTAATCCACATTCGCAAATAAATGAGTTCCGAACTCGAATCTTGTGCAAGAACACGGGTGAGCAACGATGTCCTAAACGTAATCTAGTTTTATTTGTTATAATCGTTTTAATTTTTTTTAAATTTCTAAACCATGATTTTGGAATAATGTGTGGTTGGATGGCAAAATAATGTTCCACTTAGATTTTAGACGAATCGTTCCTCTACTGCTGCCAAGATGATGAAAGCGACCTACCTAGTTATACTTTTCTCGGCTTCATACCGGAGGAGTAAGGTCGTCTGGATCGCCAATTAGTATGGGCGTGCCTCAGGGCTCAATACTCGGTCCCTTATTACTTTGGTATTTAATAATGATTTACCATTTTATAATAATAACTTTTGTGACATCATTCTATTTGCTGATGACATTTATCTATTTTTTTAAAGTATTCGTAAAAGAGAAAATTTTAAGAAAATAACTAGAACTCTCGCACTAGTTCAAGATTGTAAACCAATCTTGAACTAGTGCGAGAGTTCAAGATTGGTTCGAACGAACAACCTACTTCTAAATCCCAATAAAACTAAATGTATTAAAGTTTAGTTTGCCAAATGTGAAAAGTACTAATACGAGTATAAATTTATATTTTTTTTTGACATGATACTTAAGTAACCAAATATTTTATATATATTTTCTTTTTATCAACTTAGTTTACATACCTTAATTTATTTTTATATTTATTGACATTAATTTATTGACAAATCTTTGAGACATTTAATATTTTTAGAAGTTTTTATAAGACTGCCTGCTGATTATGATATTAAAAACTGCCTGCTTGGTATCCGATTGTTATGGCTGAGTTAAATAAGTGGATTGTTTTATGTGTCTGCTGTCTTGTCGCTTTATTGAAGACTGTTTGCAGGTTAACCGACTAAATTTGTGATACTTTTTATTTGATGTAACACCTTGTACACTACTATCTTTCACGCAAATAAATATCATTTCATTTCATTATACAATGAGGTGATTAGCTTTGTCGACACAACAGTTTTTTTGGAAATTATATTAGACAGTAGGTTATAGTGGGGGACCCAAATATCATGTCTCGCAGGAAAATCAATTCTGCAGCGTATGCTGTCAGCAAAGTTAGATAGCTTACGAATGTAGTAACAGCTCGACTAGTATATTTTGGTTATTTTCACAGCGTCATGTCCTACGGCATATTGCTTTGGGGCAAGGCGGCTGATATACAAACAATTTTTATTATACAAAACGTGCAGTGTGTGCGATATATCAACTAGGAGCACGAGTATCCCTTAGAGAAAAGTTTAAAGAGATAAGCATTATGACAGTTGCATCACAATATCATAGGCTTCTTAAAACTCTTAACTCATTCATGAGACTAGGTGTTAAATTTTTCAATAAAATCCTTAAATGAGTCTACCACCTTAAATGAGTATACTAAATAAATTTAAGAATGTAGTCATCTTATACAAAGAGCTTACTATTCAATCGATGATTATTTAACTGATAAAGATAAATGGATGTAGTTCGTTGCCCTCTATTATTGTATTTTGTTGTTTATTTTATTGCATTTTATTAAGTGAATACCTATTGTTGTCACAGTTTGATAATGTTACCTAACATAGGTACTAGTTATGAAAACGATTTACTTTTGTAAGTAAAGATTCTGCGTGATAAATGACTTATTCATTAAGTAGCAGTAAATTGGCCAATATTTATTACAAAGTTTTTACATCGTACGTGGATGCACCTACTATGTTGTGCCCATTGAGGCTGATATATCCAATCTCGTGTACTCTTCTTTTTTGCATCAGTACTATAATATGGTGTTTAATTTATTGGTGGCAGCACCTTACCTGCATAACAGTTTTTATCAGAGAAACATCGTAAACACCGGCAATTTGAAAAGAGTGGCCATGAGTTTTTATTGCCTGTTCTTTTCTCGGGCTTTACCTATTGTTTGCGAATAGGCATTAAAAGTAAATGTAGACTTTTCACAAGTGTAGTATTTTGCTTCTTAAGTGAATAAATCATTTTTATTATTATTATTATACCATTCCATAATGGCCCTTGTCCCACCATAGAGGAGAGGGGATCTTACCTCTGGATGTGTTTTTGAGCGGGAAGCACTCATTTGCAGCTGACATAATGGCCTCTAAGAACAGTGTATACCAAAGCTCCTCACAAAGCAGAAATCACCGGTATTATAATTTTGGGCGACTAAGTTGGGAAGCAGCTGAACTTTTTCCTCCAACGCTTGACGCAAATTTTAACCAGTCAAGACTTGAAATATTGGATTTTAATAGAGGAGGAGAAAAAAAATCGGTGTAAGTTTTGCCGGATAGGGAGATAACAATTGGATAGGTAGTGATCGCTGCCATGTGATATGTCTGTGGATTGCCAATGAGCTAGGGTAGCAATGTCTGGGGAACAGAAGGTTTTAAGTATTGATATTAAACATTGGCGGGGGTGTGCAAATCTGTTACGCACTTTAGTTTTAATGAAACCACAGGGTAAACGAAATTGCCTTTAGTCTGATTGATAAAACCATGGATAGTTTGATTTGCCTGTGGTCTAACTGATATAAACACAGGCAAAAAAAAATGTACTGTACTGTAACCAGTAGAACTCCACGAAAGGAACACATGCAACAAACCGCCGATTCAATGGTATTGGGCCCCCAAGCTGCATGTGCCCTAAATATGCGTAAGAAATTCCCTCGTTCTAACAGTTTGTTTGAAGAAATTTCGATGCAGGACCCGTTTAACGCAAGCTACACCTCTGAAAAGCATTAACGATGAATTTGGAATTTGGATAGAGGAAACAAGGTAGGTATCGTATATTACTAAATAAAATGATCAAGAAAAGATCTATAAATTCTTTAATAATTATTAAAATTAAAGAGGCACATGCAGGGCAGTTCATTACCTAATACTATTATGAATATTATTTTCCTTTCGTCCTTAATCTATTATGTATCAACAACTACAAAATAGCATCTACGTTTCTACCACAAATTGTACAATTATTTGAAAGTAATTGATTCATTTCCTACCTATATTGAGCAAGATAGATATCATGATTCAGTCAAAGTTACTGGTTCACTTTTAGGATTATTTGAAGTTTCCTGTTACAACATAACGTAAAAATAATAGATCAATGTAAAAAATAATACCTTCATGATAATTAAAAGTAGTTTTGATTTCTGGTGCTTAATTTGACTATCTAAGTAGGTATACCTAATATTCTAAGTTTTGGCGTCGCGAATATTTGACACTAATTCTAGTCTTTATAAAGCTAATTTCATTTATATTTTACATAGTGTCCATAAGCATTTTCATTTGCTCCTTCACGTGTGTTTCCATATCGGCAAAATCTTTTAAAATATCTTCTATCATTTCTGCCAAAATTGTTGGCCATTGAACTTCTAAAACCCGTAGTCTTTGAGCTGCACCACATGCTAACTCGATTGCGTGAGACAGCTGACCACGACCACGAACACGCCAACTCATATCCTCCTGTAAATTGTCTGATAGTCAATACCTGAATTGAATTTAAAAAATCTAAAGAAGATGCACATATTAGAAGTGATAAAGTTACCTGGGATACATGTCCTTTTTTGTACTGTAACGCTTCCTTTGCTATAACATCTCTTAACGCAGGATCGGCTGCTCTTAACCAGGCTTTAGCACTCACGGAGCTATTACCACTTCTTCCCAACCTAGATAAAAGAGGCTGCAGAGGAGCGTCGGGTAACGCCCGTAGTACAATATCACTGAGACCTCCATATGTTTTGTTAGCTGACTTAATTTCTTCTTCCGTAACCTGCGTTAATTACCAATATTTTATGTACCTAATCCAAAAGGTATATTTAGTATCAAACAGTTTCCAATACTCACCGGTTCTTCATTAATTTCCTTTAGACCCCAATGGGCAAGTCTATAAATAGCATATTCTCGCCAAATTTTTGCATGAATGGGATTGCCTTCCGGTTGAACCGTTAAGCCAGAGACACCACGTAATTCAGCCAATGCATGTAATTGGCCTAACCATTGCAAACCTGTTGCTCTAACTGATATAGTGGAAACGTTTGGAAATCTGAAAAAAGGTATGCAAGGTACATAAATAAAATAACAATAAAAATGAAATACAAATATATTGTTTAGAGACTAACTTGGCTTTTAATTCAGGTAGGCATTGTGCTACTGCGTTGTAATGTACATAGTGGAATGCGGCTCGCGTTACTGAGCGTGCACGTTCCCAGTCCCATTCACGAGAAAGACGCCGTACTGCTCCAGCGCCCCATGCGCTTACTACACCATCGCAGACTTCTACCAGGTAATCCACTCCTGTACATAAACAATAGTTTAACTCTATTTGCGATTTGGGTGATTTAGACTTTGCTATTTTTTTAAGTACTGACCTTGTTCCCTGTCTTTAGATGCTGGCATCGATTTAGGTACTGGTTCAGATGATTTAAAATTCGCTAAATTAATATTTTTCATAGCTTTAGATTTAGCCGTTGATGCTCTAGTTGCTGAAGCTGCTCTTTCACTTCTCCGTGTTATTGTAGCACTTCTTATATTTCTACTCATCCTGCTGTTAAGGGAACCTTCACGTCGTAGAACTTTACTATTATGGTCACTACCAGATGTGGAAGAATTAGCTACGGAACCGACATTAGTGCTGCTTGATATATTACTGGCATTTTCACTTATATCAGAGTTTTTCGACTTAGATCTACGACTTTCTGGATCACATACTGATTTTGACCGAATTGTACTAAAATTTTCTCGTCGTCTTAGGGCGGTGGGTACACGTCGAATTGTTCTTTTTGTAGTCTCTTCTTCACTGTCACTACTTGAAGTTGGGAGTGAGCTAAATGATGAATCTACAATTGGTTCTACACTGGAGATACTCTCCCATCGTTTTAATATCGGTTCGGAGCTGTCCGAGAGCTTTACATTTTCTAATGAGGAAATTATCGGTAGTAAAATGGGTGGTAATCTCAAATCACTGCTAGTTGAAGTGGAATGAGAAGCATCAGTATCCTGAGATGCACTTCGATCGGAAAAATTCACCCGTCTCTCAGAAGGTTTTTTTGCTGTCGCACTTCTTTGCAACTTTTTCATAGGAGAGGCTCGAGGAGCATTATCAACAAGTGTTTTTACGTTAACATCGCTATTATTATTTTTGAAATCTGAGTCCTCGGTTTCAGCTTGCTGTAAAGATACTACGACATCTGGAAGTCCTGCGACGTCCATAGTTTGAGTGCCTCCAGTCTGTGTGATTGCCGTTTCTATAGCAAATTCTTTTTCTACATCAACAGGTTTAGATGGACTTGTTGCCGTAATGAAGCATTTATTTTCAGACCTAGTATAAAAATGAAGACATTAAGTAATTTTACAAGTTATAGTTTCTTGAAACTAATGTAATTTTAGTAAATTATCAGAACCTGAGTAGTTCCCAGTTAGTGCGAGCGTTATTAATGATTTGATCACGCCTTGCTTCTTGTTGCGCTGCCCCACCAAGTGCACAATACGCGGCGTGTGCAGCTTCTTTATTAGTTCTCCAAGCCATGGCAGCTCTTCGGACCTAAGATAAAAAACATACAAAAACTTCTAGCCAGAATATGCTTGCTATTGTTTACGAACATTGCCTTACCTGTTCAGTGACGTGCATATTGCTCAGGGTAAGTATATTTGGAAGATAAGAAACAAGAAATGGTACACAATCACCACCTAACGCCACCGGATTTCCGTCCAAAGATACTTCAATAAGAGAAACAGCTTCTGCAAGAGAGGACATGTCTTCTACGCTGAAAATAAAAAAAAAACCTGTACCTATGCAATATTATGACACAATTTTTAACTAGAAATTATATAAGACCTTACCTTTGTAAATCGTTATTACCCAGATAAAGCTTTTGTAGTTTAGGTGTATGTTGAAAGCCGAGCAGTTTTCTTAAGCGATTTCTTTTCAAATTCAGTTCTCTTAAAGAAACTAGACCTTGAAGATCCGTTTGTCCGATGCTTTTAATCTGATTACCAGCTAAATTGAGCACTTTTAGTTCGCTTAAGTTAGATAAACCACAAACTTTCCCTATTCTATTTCCATGTAAATCCAATACTTCTAACTTAATGAGATTTGTAAGACCTTCGATACGTTTTATCCTGAAAATATCGATAGAAAGGCTTTATTTTATTCTATGATTAAGTAATTTAAATTGTAAACGAATCATAATTTATTTTTGGAATCTTACCTGTTTTTCCCCATTAATAACACTCTCAAACTAAACAGTCTTTCCAAAGACGTTATTTTGTCGATTTGGTTGTCATAAACATCTAGGAACACAAGTTTTCCTAAATCTAATGGAGTTAATCCTGACAAGCTATTAATTAAATTATGCTGTAGTGATAGCAATCTCAATCCGGGCTCTCCCACTATATGCGGGATAGACGAAAGTCCTCTCCTAAAACGGAAAATAAATATACAAAGTTATTTTAAGTACTGAACACTTTTTTTAAAAAGTTGGACCTAATTGAAAGACTGCAATCACGGATATAGGTAGGTACTACTCACCTATCAAGACTGATTCTATCTGGCAATCGATCTTTCTCTTGTGGTGTTCTAGAAAGCTGTACTTTTCCTTCGCCCACAGCTTGCAAGCCGACTGTTTCATCTTTACCATCTTCTTTGGGCAAAAAGTCGTTGCTGTAGTAAAAATATTTTGTTGGGGTGAAATACGTAGGTACCTAATCTATGATATTCTCATTATTTAAATACACAAGTCATTTGCTGACATATTTATAAAATAATAGTCGTTTATAACTGAGTAATATAAAATATTATATGATATTTGAGATTGAACACCTATAAAAACATAAAAACTTTTTTACAAAAAAATATCACCGACTTCTAAAATAAATACAAGGCAACTAAAAAGCAATAAATAATATACCTAGAATAACAAAAACAAATTAAACATTTTGAAGTTGGTGCCATGAAATAGTAGTCTTTATGTTTTATTCGGCACCAACTAGAATAACAAAAACAAATTAAACATTTTGAAGTTGGTGCCATGAAACAGTAGTCTTTATGTTTTATTCGGCACCAACTTCAAAATATTGCTTACCCCGATGCAGGGCCGTTAATTGTTCAGGAGTTCACTCTCAGCTCTATTACATTGTGGAATAGTAGCATTACAAGAATAAAGTGCTATCTACTCAATACCATATTAAAGTAACTGAATCGCAAACTGTGAAATATTGAAAAGGTCTGCTCGTCATTTGTGGTCTTCATCATCAGTTCCACTTCATCAATTTGTATTTTTTATGAGTAAATGCACGAATATTTTAAGAGTTCCCTCGATTTCTCCAAGATCCCATCATCAGATCGTAATCTGATGACAATGGGACTAACTTGGAAGTATACCCTTTCAAACACAAAAACAATTTTTCAAATCGGTCCAGCCGTCTTTGCGTAATCGGTGAACAAACATACAAAAAAAAAAAAAAAACATACAGACGAATTGAGAACCTCCTACTTTTTGAAGTCGGTTGAAAAGACGAATTGAGAACCTCCTCCTCTTTGAAGTCGGTTGAAAACATTTGGATTGGCGCACTTCTACATAATAACTTACTTTATTCTTACTTTCATTTAACAGTAAATTATTAACAATAAACCAATAAACCATCTTGGAGATAACCATATTTACATCTTCCATGTTTGTTTGTTGGACTTTTAATCGAAACAAGAGTGACATGCGACTATCCCATGGTTATTATTATCTAAATGTGGTAAGTCGTTTATACAAATGAAAAACAAAAATGGACCGAGCATGGAACCTCGTGGAACTCCGATGTTTACTACAGACCCCGGAGAATGTTTCCTATTAACATCATATTTATGAATCTTATTACTCAAATAGCAAGTAAGAATATTCAGAGCTATGTTTTTAATGCCGTGATGTTTTAATTTCCTGACTAATGTATCGTGCAGAACGCAGTCAAATGCCTTGGACAAATCACAGAAGATACCTAAAGCGTCTCGTGATTTCTACCAGGCGTTGTATATATGTTTTAAAAGCTCAACACCAGCATCAGTTGTAAAGCGAGAACTAGTAAAACTGAATCGTTTAGAATATATTAAATTATTTCTGTAAAAAAAAGATCTGCATCTGATTTTATATAATTTTCTAAATGATTTTACTAAATATTAATAGTACTACATAGGGCTACAATTATTGGGGTCAGACGTACTATCTGATTTATGTAATAGTAATAAGTACTTTACATTATTTCATTAAATCAGGAAATATACCACACTCTGTACACTTATTAAATATAAAAGCTATAATGACAGACTTTATAGACTGTAATCACAACTGAATTATTCCAGGTGGTCGGAAGCTTTTAAACAATATTAGAAATAAAAGCTTTTATGACACATATATGTGTAACATAAGTCAGTCTGAGCTACATAGTGTGACATTCATAAAATAAAAATATTGATATAATCGGTACGGTCTCATAACATCAATGAATTGAATGCAGATTTCGGTACGAGTTTACTATGCTTCAATATTTATATTAATATAAAATCATATTTTTTTAATATTACTAATTTATAAAAATCACTCACATTTACTTGGATACCGATGTGGTAAGTGGCCAGACATAAAAAAGCAGCATGATGTTAATACGAAGTGTTTAGTAATCTAGCCGTAGCTAGACTTATCCTACGCCTTTATCCTGCGGAACTGGCTATGCAGAGTACCCAACCCTCTGCCTACTACTGAGGTAACACTAATTTTACTCACCTAGACAGCGCTGTGTTGCACCGCTGTACTAGAGCTGCTCTTGGATCTGGTAACGCAGGCCTGATTTGAAGAAATAACCGACTATCACCACCAGCACCAGAATCAACTCGAGGGCCACCAGCGTCAAGAGATAGTGCTGACCTTCCCCTTGTACGAAAAGCGATCTTCCTTACCTTCGTGAAAAAAGATTGTCAGTGATAACAGATGGATCAATAATTGAAAACAATTACATTTACTATCTATGGAATTTAACAGTTGTGTTAGTTACTCACATTGCCCCGATTATACGTAATAGGCATTATTCTATAAAATTATATAACAACAATTTTACAAAAGATTTCTGAAACAATTGGTCCCATTTGATAGGTACAATTTTATTTTATAAAAATAAATTCGTACAAAACGCAGTTTTTGTTCATTCTAACCGATTTTAACACTTTCATCGCAGTGTACTTTTGTAACAATTTTACAAAAGCAGGTTGCTAGGTTACAGTAGGTAAGGACCTTGATCTAATTTTATGCATATAAATATATATTATATCAGGTGTATAAATATTACATAGGTACTATTCATAACTAATTATACTATGTATTCGTGTACCGCTTGTTATTGATTAATACCTATCTATACCCATTGTACCAATAGATATGTGGGTACTCCGGTACTGTAAGCATACAAAATAGTAATATTGATCCATGTAATGCAAACTATGAACGCTTCTTACTTTGACATGATATATTTGTAGTATTGGCACCCCTGACTTTTGATATGGCATGTTGGTATTCAATCGATGTGACAATTATTGTCAATTTAGAGTAGGGTTCCCAACTGTGCGTGAAATACCGGACATGTACAGTCGCGGAATAAAAATGATCGACACCTTAAAGTCTTTAAGGTTTAAGCAAAATTGCTTAAACCGAATCAAAGAACAGTAACGCCAACAAATTACGTTAACTGGAGCCGGAGGTTGCAGAGAAAGTCTATACATCTTAAATAAATTTAATTATAAATTACATTAAACTAAAATCTAAAACTAGTGATAAATGGTCGATGTATGTACCAAGAATGAATCGTTCTTTATTAAAATCTAAAACTACAACTATGGAAAGACGGTTGCGAAATCGAAGTGGCGAGATGTGGAAATCACGTAGCGCTGACTCGACGCCTCGTGCCGGTCCGCAACTGCACTGCTTCGATAAATGGTGTCAACGGTCCGCCTCTTACACCAAAGCGTAGATAAATGGTGTCGACGGTCCGTCTATAACACCGACGCGTAACACCTCCCCCCGAAGAACAGCAACTATTTGTCAAGCGGAGTGGCAAATATTGCTGCCAGACCACTGGTGTTCATCTTACTTCTTCTGGTCGGATGTTCCGTCTGGGTTCAATAAGTGTATAGTTGGCCCCTCTGCAGTATCGATGTCTGGATACGCCTCTGGCTTCAGCTTCCGAAGATCCGGATATTCGTTGAAGGTGCTTGGAAACCACCCGGGTGACTCGCGAACGCGGATATCGATTTGAGATATTCCTAATTATCGCGAACCGGCCCGCGAATATCCTACCGACTGCGCCAATTACGTTAACTGGAGCCGGAGGTTGCAGAGAAAGTCTATACATCTTAAATAAATTTAATTATAAATTACATTAAACTAAAATCTAAAACTAGTGATAAATGGTCGATGTATGTACCAAGAATGAATCGTTCTTTATTAAAATCTAAAACTACAACTATGGAAAGACGGTTGCGAAATCGAAGTGGCGAGATGTGGAAATCACGTAGCGCTGACTCGACGCCTCGTGCCGGTCCGCAACTGCACTGCTTCGATAAATGGTGTCAACGGTCCGCCTCTTACACCAAAGCGTAGATAAATGGTGTCGACGGTCCGTCTATAACACCGACGCGTAACAAACATGTCAATATTGTCAAACAATTATAATAGTTTTATAATAACTCAACTACTCGATACTACAAGTATTGTAGTATAGAGGTCTGTGAATAAACTAAAGCAATAGGTAGATGGAACTGGAACTGTATGGAAAATCGTTATGAAAGTTAACATACTTGGAAAAAGTTTTTATTTCAATGCATCTGCCTAGAACTTACGCTTCGATGACGTGAAATACTTGGGCGTACAAATCGACCACAGATTGAAATGAAACAAACAGATAGATGACGTCACAACAATTGATTAGGTGATTGATATTATGTTTTTAAATCCCTACGAGATGCCTTACTGCATGTTAAACTAATGCTAATCTATCTGTCTCTATGCCAGTCTGTAATAAAATATTGCATCACGGTCTAGGGTGGTGCAGCTAAAACGCACCTTGTTAAATTGGAGAAGGCACAGAGAGCGATGCTAAAGGTAATGACTAGGAAACCTTAAAGATATCCACCGGCCTATTTGTTTAAACAGGGTTGGGCAGTATATAAATTACTTGTAAATAAAATACGTAATTGAAATACAAACTGAAAGGAGCGGAGCAGCAATGAAAAATGTTGCAAAAACGGGAAAAATTTACGCAGACGAAGTTGCGCGGGTCAGCTAGTAAATAAAAGGAAATTCTTAATTTACTGATTAGAAGGCTGAGCTGGATTGCTTCTATTCTATTCAAATTAAAAACTAAAGAACTTGACTGCAAAAAAGACAGAAACAGGATAGCTTTTATATTTAAAATCATGCAGTCGTAGGCACATTATTATGTTCAACAGGATTCATTAATGACTGCGACTGCATGATTTTAAATATAAAAGCTATCCTGTTTCTGTCTTTTTTGCAGTCAAGTTGATTTTGCCTTGCCAACTTAGAGTAACTAAAAAGCAAAAATTATTAAATGTACATTTAATAATTTTTGCTTTTTAGTTACTCTAAGTTGATTTTTGAAGTCGGTTTTTATTTTTTGTAAAAAAGTTTTTATTTCTTACTTTTTACAAAAAAATAAAAACAGACTTCAAAAATTTTATGCTAATAAAAAATATACTTACGGCATTTGACCGCTGGTATCCGGAACCATGTAACCTGTTTCATTTATATTAAAGTAACATATTACTGACTTTTAGGTTTAAAAACATATTTGTCTGTCTGGAACCCTAAGTGCTAGTAGCCTAAGCCTAGCACTTCTATGCCGTTTATTGTCCAGTAAGGTTCCCAAATTGTTGTGAACAAAATTCCCTACCTGTACGGTACAGGTAGGGAATTTTGTTCACAACAGGTTACAATAGGTATAGGCTCTACCTATTGTGTACAGTTGGTTTACGGCATTGACGTTGAATTTTTTGAGTTGAATTGAAAGGTAGGGTAGGTATAGACCTGGACCGCGCCATCCCTTTCAATTGAAAAGTAAATATTGACTGCAAAGCGTGTCAATAACTCAATAACTTAACTATTTAGCAACCAATCAATAACGTGACCGTTGCTTAGCAACCAATCAATAATGTGACCGTTGCTATGTGACACATTTTTGTGCGTGCACATCTTCATCGATTTATAGGACGTTACCATGTCAAAAAATAAAAATTGTAAAAATACATACAGTATTAATAAACTGGGCACAGTCTATTTCTGATTCCCAAACTAGGCAAGAAGCCTGTATGTGTTTGAGTAACTAAAAAGCAAAAAATATTAAATGTACATTTAATAATTTTTGTTGTTGTACCTTCATTACCTAACTTGATTACCTAAGTTGATTTTTGAAGTCGGTTTTTATTTTTTGTAAAAAAGTTTTTATTTCTTACTTTTTAGTGTTTTGGTTTGTAGTTGATTTATGTTACAATAGCTTATTCCAAACTGCTCATTTCTTTTTACAAAATTTTGTGTTTTGCGACACAAAGCCGTTGATTTTAGAGGAGTTTACCTGATACTAGATTAACAGTTCCATTTTATGATTTAATGGAGGTGACATAATAGGTAATAAACAGTACCGTGCTCATTACCTGATGATTAATTAATGATTGCGATTCTTCAGATCGCAACCCGCAATATTAATAATGGAATGGAATAGATCCGCTGGTCATCTGTAGTCTTCATCATCAGTTTCATTTCACTCAATACCCAAATTAATATTTGAAGAGGCCCCTCTATTTCTCCAAGATCTCATCATCAGATCCAACTTAGATGACAATTTCACCAATCCGAAAGTATACCCTTTTAAACACAAAAATATTTTTTCAAATCGGTCCAGCCGTCTGCGAGTAATCAGGTAATAAACATTAAAAAAAAATACAGTCGAATTGAGAATCTCCTCCTTTTTTAAGTCGATTGAAAATAATAACGAGCTCAAAAAAGGTTAAGTAATGTTTATAAACAGTATGGTTGGGAACCCTACTACCGCATGACATATTTTGTCTGATTTTGACATTGATAGTTATATTTGTTTGTCATTGTCATTAATGTCAGTAATAGTGTCATTGTTGTTTATTATTCTGAGTACAAATCCTACTGAAACAAAACAAAATAACATCAAAGAAGACAGAAAGGCAAAAAAAAGTACATCAAACAAAGATTTCTATAATTGCTTCATTACATGAACAGAAGTTTAAGGAAGCTTAATTTTCAATTTTGCTCTATTAAGTATTGGTTTACTTCAGCTCACTTTGCGACCATGGTACGCTATTTTACGAACCCGTACGATGACTATAAACCTGGAACCCCTGCAGTCGTAGATAGAGATTCAATAACTTCTCAAATAAACGAGTACATTGGACACATTTGCAAACGATTACAACCCAATAAGAAAAATGTGGATGGAGGGCTATATGTCGGCGTTACCGGCATATCGTATATGTTTCTTCACATTTCTAAAAATGCCATGCTATCGGCTCAAAAGACAGCGCATTTACAGAAGGCATTAGAATATTTGAAACCAGCTTTAGAAAGTCCAACTGGTGACAAGACATCATTCTTACTTGGTGATGCCGGTACCTTTGCTGTAGCTACTATTTTGAATAAAGAATTGGGTTCTGATAATTTTGCTGAAACACTCAACTTGTATAGAACACTTTATCCAAATTATCTTAACCCTAAGTTCCTTAAATGTGGGGGAGATGAATTGTTTGTGGGAAGAGCTGGATATCTGGCTGGGGCACTGTGGATCAGCCGTGCACTGCAGACTGCAATATTTACAAATGACGAACTATATAAAATTTGTGATGTGATCACTATGTCTGGTCGAGATTATGCTAAGAAACACCACAGCCCATGCCCTTTAATGTATCATTATTATAATACTGAGTATATTGGGTCTGCTCATGGGATAAGTTTTATATTACAAATGCTACTCACTGTTCCTGGTTATCGGGCTCATGATCCCTCAGCTGCTATGGACATCCAGATAACGATTGACTTTATAGCTTCGTTGCAAACTCAAGAGGGTAATTGGCCATGTTGTATGGAAGAAACGGGTAATGCAGAGCATAAGCTCGTACATTGGTGTCATGGAGCACCTGGTGTGATCTATCTCATGGCTAAAGCATACATGACTTATAAAGATAGCAAATACCTTGACGCTTGTATCAAGGCCGGCGAATTCGTCTGGCGTAAGGGATTACTACACAAAGGGCCAGGGATTTGTCACGGAGTTGCTGGCAATGGGTATGTTTTCCTTCTGTTATATAGACTAACTGCTGATGAAAAATATCTATACAGGGCAAAGAAGTTTGCTGATTTCTTGAATGATGATGAGTTTATAAGAGATGCTAGGCTTCCAGACAACCCAGCAAGTTTGTATGAAGGGTCAGCTGGTACTGTTTGCTTCCTAGCTGATCTACTTGTACCTGATAAGGCAGAGTTTCCCTTTCAAGATGTCTTCTTCAAGTACAATTAATTCAGTGTTTCGCAATTTGTTCTTCTACTTAATACTTATTTATTAAATTGTTTTGTTTAAATACTCTTGTTTCTTTGTAAATGCTGTAAGTACATCTAGTATACTGAACTGTGATGTAACTTGCCTTTCTTTAAGACATTGGAAATTGCATGGTTTGGTGCTATTTTAGTATTTGAGAAAATACTGTAATCCATTTTATTGTAAGTATCTGTTCTTAGGGTTGGGTTACATCTGTACAAATTAGTATTTTTAACCTCTGAAGCAAAAGGATGGGTGATGACATAGTTTATATATCTGTCTGTGCCCAACAGATAGACAGATTAAAATGCATTTTTTTATTAACTGGTTTATTTGAGATGGTTCCTAGCTTTGTTTGATGCAAATCCATTTTCTTTTTTCAAGTATTCTTTCAAATAAATTTTTTCCCCTTTTTGCACAGTATGGTTATTACCCTACTGTGCAAAAAGGGCGTTATATTTTTCGAGTGTGTTTAGGCATGTCCATTTCTTTCGCACACTATGTTGTTCAAATAGCTTGGATGGATTTGAGTTTCAGTAGGTTCAACATCCCCAAACAACTAATGAGCTGTAAGCTTAATTATCAAAATGTTCAACTATCTCATTGGGCTGGAAGAGCATTTCCATAGAGTTGACCCTTCTTTATTTGTCATAGGGGTACTTATTTAAATTTGTACCTGTGTAGCCACAGGTACATAATTAAATTAGTACCAGTAACGAAGTTTTACATTCTCTTTGCCTGTGACTTTCGATAATAAGTGTCAGTCACCGTTAAAAAATATATGATTTGCTACCAGTAAATAGATCAAAGAGTCTGGACATTTTATAATTCTGTGTCCGTTTCCCTGCCGTGCCAGTGTAATGTGTGTATTGTATTGACCCAGAGTATTTAGATATGTTGAGAATTAGACGATTTGCTAAATTGACGATCTGCTGATAGTTGACGTTTTGCTACATGAGCATTTGTGTCTATTTGGATTGAGGAGCCACTCTTCGTATCTTAATGAAAATAATATATTATTTAGTAGTAAGTTTAAAAATTTCGTAGGCTCTGTCTTCGATTTTGTAGTATAATAACTCAAAAGTTATATTAACATAAAGGTGGCACGATTATGAATATCTTAGGAGACATCATACTTAGTTTTAAAATATTACGCAAGAAATCGGATCTACTGTATCTAGTAGGAAAATAATTATCAAACCCTGGATCACTGCCGGGCTTCTCAAAGCATAAGATATAGAGTCTATGGATTTGAAGGGTGATTATGATTCGTAGGGTGTTCTGGAGGCAAGGGTTCCTGACCCAAAAAGCCACAGTTAAGCGTGGCCGGGATCAGCAGTAGGCAACAAAAACTCCGGCGAAAACCTAGTTATAACATAATAGATCGAACTGAGGTGAATAGCATGTCCACCTATATTGCGTGCCGAACGAGCTGTCGATTTTTGTTTTTATAATATTTGTTTGTTTAACGTAGCTTGTGTTGATAGTAAATTTGTGTACAGTAAAACATGCGATGGCAATGGAATCGGAAACCATTAGTTTTCTTGTAGACTTTATTTCAGGTTCAGTGGTGTAGATACCGTGACGAGTCGTGAGCACGAATGTTAGTGGTTCTTTTTGATTTAATAGTAGCTTGGCGCGTAGGTTTAGCCTCGCAATGACCATGTTAATTACCCCTCAACTTTTTAAAATCCCCCGGAAAGCTTCTCGGAAAAACGCCGAAATAGTCAAGTGCAAGTAGCGAGTCTATCGCACGGCACATTCAGACTCAAAACAACTATTTGTTGATTACCTAAACGGGAATCGAGTCCAGAAACACTTGCGCAGTAGTCATGCGCAATTTAACTGCGCCACCGAGTGTCATCCGTGGAGCAAACATTTGTTGCAATAAAATTGTATGGTTTACGGTAAATCTGCCTAAGCTGAAGACCTTGCCTTCTATGAATAGGTACTATGAATCCAGTAAAGTCCTATTCAGACCCTATTATGTTAGGCAAAAATAAATTACCATAGCAACTTTAATAAGTAATTGACCCTCAGCATGATTTTTTATTCTGAAATAACCTAACGCTGACAGTAATGAGAGCCATTTTAACAAATGCGCCCATTTTATTGTCATTTACATTTCAAAGAACTATCAACATGCTTCCGAGTCGTTTATTTCCCGTTGGTTAGCTTGAAACCGCTCATTGATTTCCAGCAAAATGTATTTACTAAATAATGTAGTAACCGTCTTCTCAATATTAGAAATTCCATTCGCTATCGATATTTTAAATCATAAATACATTAATAATGCAGTGATGTTTCATTGTTACGAAAATAAAATTGCTTCTACTGTCCACAAATTATTTACCAACAACGATATTCGCATTTCGACTGCAAAGATAAGTAATAATTCGGTGTACTATATCCCTCTGTACTCTCAAAGAATAAGCGCGATCATAATCGATGCTACTTGCGAAGGATGGACTACTGTTTTAGATTCAGCAACAATATCGTTTCAAAACTATTCCTTTATAATAATGACGGATCATTTAGCTGGAACTACAGATATTTTAGCCAACTATCCAATTCAAGTTGATTCAGATGTTACTGTCGCAGAAAAAACAAATTCATGTATCAATTTGTACGAAATCTACAACACTGGCTTTCATTACAATGGTACATTTAATGTGATAAAAGTGGGACATTGGAATTCCTCTTTATCTATAAAAAAATGCGACAGGAAGAATTTACAAGGGTTAAGGATCAAAGTTGCAGCAATCATCCTGCCAACGCCAAAACTCGTGATGGAAACTGTTGAGCAGTATATGGAAATAGCACGTACCACAGTTGATACCGTGCATAGAATGAAGTTCTTCATCCTTTTGAAATATATGCGAGACATGTATAATATAAGGTGAGTTTTGAAATATTGGATTTTAGGTTTCCTAATTCCTTTCAATTCTTTAAGGATTTAGGATCTTAGGATCTTAGGTTTTAGCTATTGTGTGATATTTTATTGCAGCTATGCCATGCACCGTTCAAGTTCTTGGGGCTATCAACGCAACGGCACCTTCGACGGCATGGTGGGTGCTTTGCAGCATGGGTTGGCGGATATCGGGGGTGCGCCTTGCTTCTTCCGAGGAGATAGGGCAGAGAACGTTCATTATATTTCCGAAGTTTGGATGTCTAGGTACGGTATCATAATCTACCCATTCCTAATGGTATACCAGGGTAACCACTAGGAAACCCAATCTTGTGGGTACCATAGAATCTTTTATATTCGGCGAAACTAAAATATCTTTTACATTGTAAGTATTTACTCAGTCAGCAAAAAGTTACTCGACAATGAAGAAGGCTCGCGTCTTTTTATTTGTATGTATTTATAATCTCTTCTTCATTTTTGCTCATCAGCACGAAAAGTCTAGATATTAGGTACTACGTTCAAGTTTTTCATTAGGTAAAGTAGATATATCCTTTACGTTGGCCTATAATATAATATACCTTACTGTAAGATAATATCTATTTGATAGACACAGCTTCATATTCCGGCACCCGAAGCACGCAGGCGGCTTCTATACGATATACACGCGACCACTAAGCAACATAGTGTGGTGCTGTGTGGTTGCCCTGCTAGTGGTAACCGCCGTGGTCACGTGGCTAATGCTCAGGATGCAGGGCAACAGAGTCGACGGTCAAGACTCCTCTCTTAGTCTTGCTGGTTTGGTTATCTGGGGCGCGGTTTGTCAGCAAGGTAAGTTTAGGTACTGTTGTAAAATGCTAGGTTTTTTAAGATCTACCTACTTACCAAACTAGTAAATTCAAAAGAAATAATCATACACTTAAGATGCAAAACAACTCTTGTGATACGTCGGGATTCTACATGTACATGTAATGCCAAGTTCGCAAACAAAAGGTAAAGCCGGAGAAAAGAACCTGTAAATAAAACCTCCCGGCCATGCTTTTGCCAATTTTACAATGTTTGAATGTTTCACCATGTTATAGAATGATAATAGTAGGTATCTAAATATGTTACGAAAGGACAAAGTGATGTGATGTAGTTTCAAGTGTGGAAGGGTACTTTACGTAGATATACATACCTATTTTACGTATGCTTGTGAAGTAGGTACGTAGGTAGATACAGAGTGGCGACCGAACAGATCGAGATATCTGCAAGGTTAAGCAACGTTACCAATGTCGGTCAATAGATGGGTGAACGTTTTCGAACATTGTCATACCCCTCCGTGCCTCGGAGAGCACGCGTTAAGCCGTCGGTCCTGCGCCCAATCTCCCAGTCCTACCTTTAAATATTTCACGCGATAAACTCTCGATAATATTCGAATTTAAGTAAACATCGCGAAAGTTTAAAAACAATTAATCTTATTTCGGTTCTTCTCAAAATGCATTGAGTTTAACATCAGCTGCAACAATTCCTTCATTAACCGTTCGATTCCCATGTTCGATAGGCATGTTCATCCGTCGGGAATCAACGTCTGTTAAGCTAGCTACGTTTGTGACCTTCCTGTATGCTGTTACCCTGTACCAGTACTATAACGCCACCATTGTGTCTTCTCTGTTGATGGAACCGCCGAGGAATATCAAGACACTTAAAGATCTTTTGGACAGCGATTTGAAGGTTGGGGCCGACGATATCGTCTACAATAAGGATTACTTTAAGGTAAGGTGATGGCTACTTACCTACAGATTGGTACAGAGCTAACAAAGATGTGATCGAATGGACCAAAGTAATCTTTACCTAGGCTTATTACGGCCGGGCTCAATAATCTATCTATATATCTAATTTTGACATATTTGGTATGGAGCTTAGGTATGTCAAATATATACCTCTAGTAGCCAAATCCGTAGTATAGATTATTGAGAGCGACCGTTATGGTTCATTTCCGTGCATCGCGGCCGATCGCGAGTCGCGCGCGGCTTAGCGTCAGCCGCTTGTCATAAGCCGCGCGCGGCTCGCGATCGGCCGCGATGCACGGAAATGAACCTTTAGAAAACTAACTGTTAGTGAGACAGATCTATTTACATGGTAAGCATCCTACCTACAGTATTTTCAATTAGCAGTTTCTTCGTATCTCTCCCGTCGGGCTCCTTAATCTGAGCGAAGTTTTCTAGTAGGTAGGTACCTACTAGAAAACTTCGCTCAGATTAAGGAGTCCGAACTCTTACATAGGTACCTATGTAAGAGTTTAAGATGTAGGAACGAAAAGCAGTGACGGATCTACCATGCTTACGACAAGGGGGGGTGCATTTCGTTTCGCTTTGTTATATGCACTGGTCAAGTGTGCCTCGCAATCACGATATGGGGGGGGGGGAGTTGCCCCAAAAAACCGTTCTGGGGGGGGGGGGGGGGCACAAATGGCAAATGGGCGAAGAAAATCAAAAGGTAGGTACAATACAAGAAATTCGACCTATGACGGTAGGTAGTTATAGATGTTGCGATAATTCCTTATCTGTTACTCGTTGAGTACCTACTTATCTGTTACACGTAGGTAACCTACTCCTCGAGTAGGTAACTTACCTACGTAGAAAAAAAATCATGTAACACATATACTGGTAACAAACCCACATCACTTGACATCAATTAAATATTTAACTTTTTATTACCTATGCATTTGTGCAAATACAAGTAGGTATATACATATAGGTAGGTAAGTACATATAGGACCAAGATAAAATGATGATATTTTGTGAACATAATATTTGATTGCACTTTTCAGCGTACAACCGATCCAGTAGCCATAGAACTTTACAAACGAAAAGTGCACACCTCTACACACTACAATTTCTATAAAGCCGAGGAAGGCATGGCTCTAGTCAAAAAGGGTGGCTTTGCTCTCCACGTGGATACGGTGGTAGCCTTTCCTATGATTAAAGACACGTTTAAAGAGAGGGAAATTTGTGATACGCAACTGGTTCAGATGTATCCGTTGCAGAAATGCGGAGTGGTGATTAGAAGGAATGCGCCTTACAAAGAGCATATTACTTATGGGTAAGGGACCGATTTCATGGGCGAGAGAATCGCGACGTTTCCGTTCTATCGTCGGGTAGTCTCCATGAACGAGCGATTATTCTGCCAACTGGTCTTTTAAAAAAAAATTAAGGATTGTCATTTTTATTTGATGTCATTACATTTGGGGTTCATCACTCCGAAAGTTGCATAAATGGGGTTCCCCCCTTATCTTTTGAACCATGTGATCAAAAAATACTTTAAATTAAAATTATTTCAAAAATGATCGGATATACCTACCGTCATTGAGTTACCTATTACCGAAAAACTGCGTTTCTCAACAAAAAGGTGTAAAAGCCACAAAGATACGCTCTTCTGCTGGTGCTATTATTCAAATCGGTTTTTTTTATACGGCAACGGCTCCGGAACCCTACACATTTGGTTTCATGCTTACAACGTCTTGCTATTTTGTTACTTCTCATTTGATCAGCTGTTACTCATAAACTTGTAAAGCCTACTTAGCTGTGATAGTTTTCCTTTTAATTTCTCTATAAATACTAAGTACTACCGTGATTTTTTTCACATATCCAACATCAACCATTTAGCTGGCAGGGGGGACCCTTGACTCTAACAAAAATTAGCACTTTAAAGCTCAATATTTCACAAATAGATCCCTAAACCTAAAAATAGTCTTCACAACCACTAAACGTTTTTAAAAGACCTATCTAATGATATCCCACACGTTGGGGTAGGTGAGAAATAAAAATCATCTCCACTTAACATATCTACACTAATATTATAAAGCGGAAGAGTTTGTTTGTTTGTTTAAACGCGCTAATCTCAGGAACTACTGGTCCGATTTAAAATAATCTTTTTTTGTTGGATAGCCCATTTATCGAGGAAGGCTATAGGCTATATAACATCACGCTACGACTAATAGGAGCGGAGTAGCGACAAGAAATGTTGCAAAAACGGGGAAAATTTACGCATACGAAGTTGCGCGGGACAGCTAGTTTCATAATAAAGTGGGGATGTGATTTTTAGGTACCCTCAAAAAAATGATTTTCAAGATTTTATTCTTTCACTTTGTCAGCGTAAGTAACATTTGTATCCATGCAAAATTTGGTACAGCCTTCTAGCACTAAGTCTTTGAGCTAAGCTGCGTTTTGCTATTTTGATTACGGAACCCTAAAAAAACCATCTAATTATGACCAAAATTATATTATAATGTATACCTATTACTCTATTAGAGAGAAAACTAAAAAGATGACTAAAAACGAAGTCATAATATAGATTACTCCAAGCCTGCCTAAAAAAGATGCGCCAACAATCAAGATTAAGGGTCATTCTGGGGCATGAATTAATTACATCCCTCATTTTACAATCACTGGACAATTTTGGGAGACTGTACCTAAATTCTTAATTTTTGCTTGACTTTGCCGATGGCCCCCCGATTTCAGGGACTTTCACTGACTACTTTGAGCTTTCCAGACCTCCCTGACGACTTTCCAGAATGTGAACACCTTATTTATCCTTTTTATGTCTACTTTCTAAGATTTCATGAACCACATTACCGTAATATTTCCAGAATCCGCAAGATGTACGAAGCGGGGCTACTTCACAGGATTCGTTCAGTGACGGACGTGCCGATGCCTATATGTGCGCACACGCCGGACTCGAGCGTGTTCTGTGTCAACATCAGAGAGTTCTCCACGCCACTGCTAGCTCTGACCTTCGGCATTGCCGGATCTTTGATCATATTCACGGCAGAGGTGTTAGTTAGTAGGATAGTTAACAAGAATCGTATAAACTTTCGACATTAGATACAGATACGAGTAGGTACATTAAAAATTAGATATAAATCCGTTTGGTTATAAAACAACAATATAGCAGCATTATCAATTTGTATACCTTTATTTTTGACTTTTGAGCAAGCTTGCATAAGCCGGTCTGCGCATTCCACTTTGTTTGGTTCGGCAAGTGCTACCGAACCGAACAAAGTCGGCCCGAAGGAACTACTACATATGTTTGACTTCAGTAACAACTACCGATCGGGTAGTTCAAACGTTCATCCACATAATACCGCCCGGCCTTTGTCGAATGATCAAACAAGTAGGAGTCGCCGTGGCGCCCGAACATGTGTTATACTACTTACTAACTAACTTAAAAACTCTTATTCTCTAGATAAATATAGTGTAAGTACCTACTTCATGCAGACATCGATTCAGTAATTGATTGTGGTCATTTGAGTTGATATGTTGTGAACGTGAAGACTTTCGCAGCGCATCACTACGAGAAAAGTTGTTAAAAGAAGCTGGGTGACGAGTCGTTCGTTTGAACAGCGACGATGTTGCGTTATCCATGCTATTCGCATTACAATGGATGCGTTGTGTGTCGTGTTTGTGTTTAAATAGTTTCTGCAATGAAACTCACAGCGCCGTACAAGTTCCTTGGGAACGCGGTGGATGACGTCACGATTGCCATAAAATCGTATACGGTGTAACGGCTTAGAGCCGGTACCCCTAAGATCGCGGGTTCAAAATTAGCATAAATAAATATTGTTGTTAAAAATTAATGAAACTGAATGAGCCGCGAACGGAACGGACTCAGAAACGCGGTGGATGACGTCATGATTGCCATAAAATCATATCATGTGGAGGCTAAATTCGACTTTGGTTATGTCTCGGTGCCGGGTTGGTAACGGCTTAGGGCCAGTATCTCTAAGCGCGTTCAAGTTTGGCCTGAAACAAATTTCTTCTCTATAATTTTTTTATTTAAATTTATATGCGATTAGATTTGGCTTTGGTCAGGTTCTAGATTAAGTGTAATGTAACTTGTAATATTAAGTTTATGTAGGTATTATTTTTATTGGCGTACCCGCCTTTCACACAGGATATTGAAAATCATTCAGTCATCTTTTCTGCATTAGTAGATAGTTATAGGGTAAATTAACAAATTAAATAAAACAATAACATCATCTTCCATTTGTTTATTTATTTGGGTACATAAGTTCCTCGCGTACACTGTTACATTCCTGTGTGGATTCGTGAAAAAAATACAAACGTCCAAAACCGTTCAAGTATCCACGTTCATAATAATTCATACTAATATCCTGTATTATAATACAAAGTACTCTTTGTGTCTAGCAACTGTCTACTAAACACGCATACGGGCTACTGGAAGCTGTTTAAATTACACCGAAAAATGAATTCTATTTCCAAATACGTAAAATGCAAAATTGTCAAGCATCGATATTGATCCACGAGAATGGACCAACACTACATACAACTTTGAGATTTATGGAATTGAAAATAGTGTTCATCTTGCAGTTTTCTACTTCCAGTATTCTGGACGAACCTTCGGTGGTGACATTTCAAACACCTTGTACACCCAGGCACTTTTTTATTTAATATACAAAGCCCTTCAGCATAACAGATAGTGTTAAAATGTCCTTTATTATGAAAAATTGTGATGTTTAAAATATTAAATCCCAGTCGAACAATTAATGTACAATATTAAGCTAATATTCATTTATATATAAATATAAATGAGATAATTCAATGCTGCACTAAATGAACAAATTCTGATATTTGTTCAGAAGCATGCAGCTAGGACACCGTCCGCAACGCATTATAAACACTATTATTTGTACATTAGGAATCAAATTTCAATTAAATAATAATAGAAAATAATAAGAAATTGTACATGGAAAAATGGCAATATTTTTAAAGGAAAGGAAGCCAGACTGAATAAGTCATACATGACTATTCTATACTTTCTCCTCATAAACAATCATATTCTAATTTAAATTCAAAATCAAATATGAAATACATATTCTTATTATTTAGTTCGGCTATGTCCCGCCTTAAGGAACACATAAAGGCAACTGCCTGTCAACGTAGACTAAATGTATGGCGAAAATTTGAAAATTCGCGCGTCTTGGGGTACGCTGGAAAAATTCCCGTCTCAAATTACATATATATACCGTGCAACGCGAAAGAAGTAATTAACAATATTTTTATTGCATTTTACCAAGACAATTTTAAAATAAATAATAAACACAAATTATGTTTCTTTATAACTTATACTAAAACCGAAGATTATTATAATTCGAGGAGAATTATTGTTAATTTTCTTATATTATCAATGTTGTAGCAAACAAGTATCTACTTTTATTTTGTTTTGTTTGTCATAAGGAAGACAGAGGTAACATATTTAAAATCCAATCCGTCCAACAAAACTGTATTGTGAACACGTTTGGTGTGCAAGCAATTGAAATAATATGGTTTTATAACAAATTAATAAATTTAAATCGTCAAACATAACTCAGTTTGAAACGCCGTTAACTCTCAATCGTAATATTAATAAAACTGGCCGGTTAGTCTCGCGCAGGGATGGCGAACCTTTTAATTTAAATTGTATGTCTATTTTTTTTCATGAGCATATAACGTGCCCGACATGCCGTCGAACAAATTGACGTTTCGCGCAGTGAATTTGTAGCTCATGTAAAACTCAATCATTGAACTAACTATTGATCAGCAACAACTGGAATCAAATCAAACTATCCCATCTTTCGCTGGTGTCGAAGAACCTTCGCCCACCTCATGGATGTCATAGCGTGCCTGAATTATATTAACGCGTGCCATTGGCTCGCCACCACTGGTCTAGTGGTTAGGGACCCTGATTGCTAATCCAGAGAATCCAGGAATACTGTAATGTAATAACTGTTTCTGGGTGTTATCTAATATATAAAAATCTCGTGTCACGGTGTTTGTAATTTAACTACTCCGAAACGGATCGACCGATTCTCATGAAATTTTGTGTGCATATTGGGTAGGTCTGGGAATCGGACAACATCTATTTTTCATCCCCCTAAATGTTAAGGGTAGTCCACCCCTAATTTTTTAATTCCCTGAATTTTCACCCTTCTACGATCAACCCCTATTTTTTTTATTTACCCCTATTTTGCAAAAACGGGTTAATTTGACGCAGACGAATTTGCAAGGGTCAGCTAGTTTCTCTATAATATGTATGTGTTTAGAAATATGTAAGTACGAGTATGTGTTTTCTGTTTAAACTCATCTGTCTGGCAACCTTTTAATTACCATTACTGTAGCTAAGAAATAAACCATAACGTGGACACGAATGCGAACGTCTGGTTACTCTCGACGAGGCTGCCTCATCTTCAACAATAAATGCCTGGTGTCACGGAATCATTTGTGCTAGGAATAAATAATATCGAGGCCGCCTTGTCGGGAGTAGAAATTGAAAGTTGCCTCGAGGCACTATCTACCGGAACATGTTATTTAGTCTTATGTATGTATATAGTTATACCTACAAGTACTTGCAAACTGTGTAAACTTTATATACTGCACCGATGCTATATATGACAGATCGGAGCATTTTGACCATCTAATATTAAGATGATTATGTTCGTTCGTAGTTCAAATCAATCAGGTCCCAATAATTAATTGTAGAACAATGAGTGAAAGCTAAAGCGATTTGTCTATTATAAATAAATATTTCCTTAAGCACATGAAGATAACTACAATGTCTACAAAGCCAAAACATTTATCTTTACTTTGTAGTGCCTCTTTTTCTACGCTGTCTGGACTGTATATTATAATGCTACAATTATCTTTTGGTGCTTCGATGACATTGAAATGAGAGCGCTTTACAAGAAAACAGTGTAAGTTCTGATTTCGGCAATGTACAAATGCAATGAGTTAACAAAAAATACTAGCCAATGACACTTGGATGACATTGACATGAGTGCGCTTTACAAGATGGCGGCGTTAGTTCTGATTTTGGCCACGCACCAAAATATCCTTGTAGCACTTTATCTATATAAGAGACAAAGAGAGAGAGAGATAGACATACAGTAGACATCATCATTGCTAATACTTAGACTTTAATTAGGTCTGGGTAGATTCTATTTTTATGTCAGAGCCTTGTAAAAATAGTATTGTATTTTTTTCTTGAAGCTAGAACCCAGGGTTCCGTACATGTGCAACAGGGATAGTTCTGTATGGAACCCTCAATCCCTTGTTATCATCAATGTTATTTTGTCTGGGCCTACCCACCAATGCTACGAATGTATTCAAATATTACTCGAGAATTCCAACGTTCAACCTCTGATTGCCAAACAAAAAAAAGTCATTTGCTCGCACTATTTTACTTACGTATATTTATAGATAGATGGTTCTGAATAATGTCATGTTGTTACACAGTCTGTAAGTACTTGTAGGTAAATAACGGGAATCACAAAATACATAGGTACAGAAGGCCGGCTCACAGGTCAACAACAAATTCACGTATACATATACGTGCATACGCACGACAAAATAGCAAGAGGATATAAGGCAACCTTTATATAAAAGTGCTCGAGTAACGCACACAGACATTAAATTTTACAACGCTTTGCAACCAAAGTAATACGAAGTAATTTCAAATCAATTATGTTTTAAGTAAAAAGGTGTAGATAGGTTACAAGCGCTCAGAAAGCGGCACCTTAAAATCTATACAATTGACTTAGTTTTTATATATCAGTGTCGCATCGCCGGCGTCAACAGATGAAAGCAGTGGATAATTAAATCATGCTTTCCTACTTTTACGACTTTTTTTTTATAATAGCGTGACATTGCAATATATAGGTTATCTATGTGTCCATTAGTTTGCCGTTTTTAAAGATCGAATGTTGTCGATGTAACCTATCTACATCTTTTTACTTAAAACATCATTGGGTCAAATCACACTGATCAACTCTGAAAGGGATGGGCGCCGTATCAACTCTATTTTGACTGCCTGCTCTGTGGCGCGGTGGGAGCGTGTCCGACTGCTACGCAAGAGGTCGTCGGTTCGATTTCTACACGGGACACCACTTTGTGTGATCCACAAATTGTTGTTCCGAGTCTGGGTGTACTTTGAGTCCGTGATTTGTATGTTTGTAAAGTCTCCCGCGACACAGGGCTTGTACCCTGATGCGGAAGTCATCTTTAAAAATATATATATATATATATATTCTTTGTATGAAACTCTATTGCAACGAAAACTAATCGGATTCGTAATGTAATCGCCTCGCCTCGGGACAAACTCACAAACATTATAGAGGCGATATAGTGCCGATTCCTTTATGAGTTGACCTGTAGTCTCGTAATTCAGTGTTCGTGAACGATCTCTATGTCAGCGTTTCTCGAGCGAGGTATGTATGAAGGTTGCTTTATGTACTCTCGTGTATTTTGTGTACATCGTCAAAAATTCTCGGTTGTAATTCTACCGAGATCTGTATATGTATTCGAGGGCTTGTTTTCGTTCGTTGTATGTCGCCGGTGTTCTGTACGTATATATTGAGTGCGTGAGTGTTGCGTGACGGGCGCGTGACGGGCGCGTGACGGGCGCGGGGAGCTCTCACCGCTCCTCCAACATCACCGTCTCCTGCGGGCACAGCTTTAACGTTTTCATTGTACTGCTCGGAGATTCAGTTGTAAGCTGTTGTGGAAAAAATATGTGTTATAATGGGAATCTTGGATCAGTTTGTTTCGTGACGTTTCGAGATTTCATCTCCGTGAACGATTGCCATGTATGTCGAAAGTGTGTGTAAAGCTTGCCTTTTGTACTCTGTATAATAAACGATAGTTTATCATACAGATACAGATTATTCAACAGACATTTATCTTAGTTATAAAATTACTGTAAACGTCTAAAATTAAGTTAGATAAGGCTAGATCGTAATTATGTAATTATAAGGAACTATGTCCTTATTTAATATTAATATTTTTGTTTGGACAAAGCCTTTAGTAATAAAAACATTGTCCTTCTTCAGATAAAGATACCTCTTTGTAAGGTTTTTTTGTCTAAGGTACCAAATTTCAATAAAATTAATTTGGGTTTTCAAGAGACATTGATCAACAAAATGTTACAATTCAGACAACTGACAAATTAATTATAATTATTAAGATTGCTAATTAATGATTACTTACGTCTCTCCTAGGCCAGCTAGCGATGACCTTATACCGTTCCTGTGGATAACCTTTGGAAGCGAGGAAGTCTAATAACGCCTGGAATATAATGAAAACAAATTTTAGTATTCTGTTTGATTACTGTAAATATGATTATTATTAATTGGGTAGATGACTAAAATAACAATAAATTATTTTACACTACACAGGAAATAGCATTTGCAAAAATATTCTGGAAAACAATGACTCTCTACAATTTTACGTTGTCAATTTATAAACATCAAAACAATTATTGAAACTACATGATTTGACCATACAAAAGAATGACGTCATTGTTTTGTATTTCATATAAATTAGTACGAGGCGCATCGTTTTGACGTTTCTTAAAAAGATACTGATTTGACTTGACAGTCATCTACCCTATTGAAATACATGTTTTAACTATCGTGATTTACATTAGCTCTCCTTTAGCTCAAAGCGCTTGAAGTGGAGTAAATTAAATGTATAGTGATTGGTAAGGATTTTGATTTCACTATGATAGGCAAACGGGCGGTGTATCAGACTTGACGAGCGTTTACTGCCGAACTAATCATGTAAAGAAGGGTTATTCTCAAAGGTCCGCCGTTTATGACTCATTCACAACACTGAAAAAACAATTCAGTACAGAGTTACTACAGGTTTGCATAAATACGAGAATTACTATGACGACTACAAATAGTGACGTGGCTAATTGAAAACGTTTGAATATTGAACCAGAGAAACCGATTAACACTTAGGTCCTTTTTACACGTTTCGATTTCAATCTGGTCCGGTGCCGGGTATCCGACCCGAATGTATGGCAAAACCGGACTGGATGGACGCCGGAACATGTAAAAGTACATCGCTATTCACTTTGCGCCGGGTACCCGGTTTCAATAGGGATGTTGACTGTCAAGTCAAATCAGTCTCTTTATGAAATGTCTAAACGACGCGAGCTGTATAGAAATGTGTATGGAATAACAACCTATGACGTCATAAGTTCTTATAGTCAAATCATTACTTTAAATTAAAAAAAAACATGTTAAAGTGTAAAAGAACATTTATTTTTAGAGCATTTTAAGATCTACTATTACCTGATTAGTATAAAATAATTTACTTTTATTGTAGTCAACTATCCAATTCGGCGCTGAATAGGATTTTAGTGTTAGCAAGTAAAGGTACTCTCTGTCCGACTTGTAAACTTCTTTTTTCTTAATTTCTGGCAATTTATGCTAGTGCTCAGTATTCCTTGTACACTTTAAATGCATTAAGATTTGCGTCTTACGAATTTCGCACTTATTTATTTTATAATAATACTACGTTAAATACGGAACTATGTAAATGGTATGTTGTTAGCAGTGTAGGCACAAGGTCAGATATAGGTTGGAGTGAGATAAAAGTTTGGCGCCACAATATTGGTTAAGTGAAGGGGGGGGGGGGGGAATCAATTAGTCATCAAGTTTTCAAAGGTGCTAAATTGATCCCCCCCCTTACACATGAACAATATTGTGGTACCAATATTTGAGAGAGAGAGATGATTCTCTGCCTCTCTCTCAGTTGGTTTCTATGTGTAATGATATAGCAAGTGACCGAGTACTGACCGCGAGCGTGTCGTGCGCGTGGAAGCGCCTCTCCAGGTAGTGGTCGTGCGGCGGCGGCAGGCGCACGCGGATGCGCGCCACGTCGCCCGCGCCCGCCGCCGGCTCCGCGGGCACGCGCCGCGCCGCCTGCGACCGCTCCGCCTGCACGAAGCAAGTGCGGTTAGTAACATCACACCTCACTAAATAAATCTATACTATAGTACGCACTTTATATCTATCTCACTTGCACTTATGGGTCTTATGGAGCCGTCTAGTGAAGGGCGTAACAATAAAGCACATACTATCGATAGGTACGTTTATTATCGTGTCTTGTTCTTCAGATCAATGTTAGAAAATAAAGTATCCATAGTGCGCAATGAGTAATAACACATGAATGTATTTATTTAATTGCAGTAAACACATTTATAGCAAAAAAAAGCACACATACTGCAATTACATTTGAAACCGACCAATCAGAATCGTACAAGTAATTAGCAACTCACCTATAAACGGCTACCTGCGCACGTGGCGCAGGTAGCCGTTTATCGATAACTAGGGTTCGGTTCGCCGCGCTGCACATTCCTATGTCTTTTGACTTTTATGACCCGACGACTCAGATGATAACGTGCGTACTATAATATTATAAAGCTAAAGAGTTTGTTTGTTTAAATGCGGTAATCTTAGGAACTACTGATCCGTGACGGTAACATCACACCTCACTACCTACATCAATCTATACTAATACTAGCTGACCCACGCAACTTCGTCTGCGTAAATTTTGCCCGTTTTTACAACATTTTTCATTTCTGCTCCGCTCCTATTGGTTGGTCGTAGCGTGATGTTATATCCTATAGCCTTCCTCGATAAATGGGCTATCCAACAATAAAATATTTTTTCAATGCAACCCAGTAGTTCCTGATATTATTGCGTTCAAAAAAACAAAAAAACTCTTTAGCTTTATAATATTATAGTATAGATATAAATGTTAGGATTGGACAACCCTTATCACTTAGGGATATGAAAAATAGATAGTGGCCGATTCTCAGACCTACTGAATATGCATATAAAATTTCATAAAAATCGGTCAAGCCGTATGGTAACTAACATTGTGACACGAGAATTTTATATATAAGATTATAAAGCTAAAGAGTTTGTTTGTTTGAACTCAGGAACTACTGATCCGAATGGAAAAATTCTTTCACTGTTAGATAGCTCATTTATCGAGGAAGGCTATAGGCTATATAACATCATGCTATGACCAATAGGAGTGGAGCAGTAATAAGAAATATTGTAAAAACGGGGAATATTTAAGCATACGAAGTTGCGCGGGACAGCTAGTACGAATTTAAAACCGGCACGGATGTTCGACGATGCCGTCTAGACGAGGTAATCGACCACGCTACACGCCCGTAATATGTTTGCTTTAAATTTCCAGGGTTGCCGTATTTTTAGACGTTAGAAAAAAAAAATATCTTGGGACAACTCAAATAACGCCACCTGTTCCCAAACTAGGCAGAACCTACCAGAACTGATACAAATCTTAATATATAAAAATGAATCCCTATTTACCTTGGTCACGAGATTCCGAGACTTTACCGATTTCGTTATTTTTTTTTAGTATTCTAAATAATCTGTAGAAAATCTTACGTAAAAAAAAGAAAAAAAAATAAGTTGCGGTACGACGTTCGCTCGGACACAAACACAGAATTAACCATCATGCTCATCACACAAAGTTTTTTTCAGGGTGGGGATCGAACCCACGACCTCTGACTAAGAAGTCAGGATCACTAACTTCCAGACGCTGCGTATCATAACTTCAAAGACATTATCCTACTATTTGCTTTTTATACTGTCGGCAACTCCACGTACGTATGAACGCGTGCGTTTGGCAATCTCAACGTACGCAATCTAATTTGACATTGTGTACGTTTGCGTCTATTTTTGTGATAATCTGTTTTCGATCTTTGCAGGGGAACCAGTCTACTGTATGTATTTTGTAACCACGTCTTACGTAGGCGTTTAAAATCGAATACGAATATGTATGAAAAATTTCAGAACGAAAGGACGATCTTATAATAATATAAGAAAGAAATTAAAAAGTGTCAAGCTTCTCAGCTCAGGCGAAAGAAAATTAAACCTCATTCGCACTAGTACAAATGAGGTCTAATTGAATATCATATAGTACTATTACTATTATCTAGTGCTAGAGTTTTAAACGCGGAAGAAAATCGCTCAAATAGAACAAATGAATTTTCAAGTACACGGCAACGCGACGTATTTTGTATTTTCAACCTTGGGCTTTGGGAATAGATCACATAATCACATCGAGAAGCCGGATTTTTAATAGGCGTAAAAAAATCGGTCGTGCGAATGAGGGCTTATATAATATGTTACTAGATTGAAATTCCTAATTTGTCTAAGGATACTAACCTCTTTTTTCGCTTCGTCCATAAGCCTTTCTGATTCTGCTCGTTCTATTTCTTGATTTCTTTCTAATTCTTGTTGTTTCTTTATTTCTTCTTTAGCTCTGAAAATACCAAAATTAAAATTGACAAAACTATTATTTAAGACAATACAAGTTTAGTTAATATGATACATAGCAGTATTGAAAGTATAAGGGCCGATACACATGGACGCATCGCGTTCGTAAGGTACACATAATAATGTTATTATGTACTAAATTACGCTCGCGCGGATGCCAGTTATAGCGACCATTCTCCTTGAACTATGTACTGTGTGTAGTTAGTGTAGTGTACCTGTCTGCCTCCAGACTGCGCTGGTACGCCTCGTCCTGCTCGCGCTTGACCCGCTGCCGCGCGTCACGTTCCCGCTCCATGCGCGCCTCGTCCTCGCGCGCGGCGCTGAACCGCTCCAGCGCCTCCACCAGCCCACTCAGTAGCTCCGACACGCCCACGTTACCTGGACACCGACAAATATGGTATATTTAAGAGGCATATTGCAAGGACATTAAACCTTCGTCTCGTCACGTTAAATAAAAAAATAAAAAGAGAAGCTAAGAACCATCCAGACTAAGCTAGTTTTCAGACACTATGATAACACCTGATACCGAACACCTGTCTCAGCATCATCATCAGCCCGTATCGGTCCAATGCTGGACATATGTCTCTCCTAATTTTTGCCACAACATCCAGTCCTCTGCCTTCCGTATCCAGTCCACCCCAGCGACACCTGGCTGGTGGTCGTCCCACTTTACATTTATCAAGTCCTGGTCTCCAGTTAGTGACTCGTTTGCTCCATCAGCCATCGGTCCTTCGGCAGATATGGCCAACACATTTTGCTAACAACGCTTTTCACTTCAGTGTGCTTAACTTGCGAGCTATGTCGGTAACTTTTAGTTCTTTGTCGAATGACCTCATTGCGAATTTTATGCCTATATCGCAATAACTAAATACTTTGGTTTTTAGTTATTGCGATATAAGCGAAGTGAAAACTCGACGAAGTTTGCTAAACGCTACCCAACCCAATTGGATTCTTCTGTCGACTTCTTCCACGAAGTTGTTTATACCAAGCCGGATTACTTGCCCAAGGTAGATATATTTTTGGACTAGTTCAAGTATCGACCCTAAATTAGTCTCGACGTGAGTTCACTTAACAACATGATTTTGATTTTTCAAAATTTATGCCACACAGCCTAAATCTTCGAGAGCGTTGAGTCCTCCTGTCTTACACCTCGATATAGCTCTATCGAATTCGCCTTGTTTACAAAGCCATACACAACGGCTGATTATACTCTTCGGTTTTTTAGTAATCTGCCGACTACTGAAGACTTTTCGAAACCAGGCTTGTTCTGGGGGCTGGAACTGGTAGAGTTTTCTAGTGAAGCGGTTGGTGATCACTCTCGAGAACAACTTGTAGACGTGGCTCTGGAGTGAGATAGGTCTGTAGTTCTTCAGCAAGGTTTTATCACATTTTTTGAAGAACAGAACCACCGCACTCCCGCTCCACGCTTGTAGTGTTAATTAAGCCTTGCTGGATGACGGAGTTAAAGAGATTCGCTAGCTATTTCAGGACTGGGGTCCCTCGGTCCCGCCTGCTCTAAGCCCTCAGTCCCGTAGGTTTAGTCATCCGTGATGCATACAGGTCCATAAAAAATCTCGACTTCCTCGAGTATCTCGAACCTTGAGATGATTGTTGTGTTTTAGATATATTTCGGGACGTAACCTGGAGGTTATTTGCACCCCCTTTCCCGCCGTCACCACCACCGCTACCTTTCCGGGAATAGCGAGACTACCGGGAACTGGGAGCTGTCGTTTAAGGTGTGGTTCCATTAAGAGGTTTTGGTCTAATATACCACGTTGGTATAGTGTTTAATTTCAAGTTTTCCATCTCTAGGCATTGGTTGCACATGCTTGATTTTTCCCTTTGACCCTTGTATTAAAAAAAAATCTAAACTAAACAACCGAATGATAAAACTATTCATAGTCTTCCTTATTTGATTGATGAATTATTATTTACAAGCAAAAGAGTGAAATAAAAATTGTATGACCTTTTTTTAAACTAATATAACTAAATATAAATGCTTTACCAAGACCAATATTTGAGTTTCAAACCAACCTAAGAAACATAGTGATTAATCCAGCTTTCTAATACGAACAACCACACCAAAATCCGTCCACCCGATTGGTCACTACGGCACGAACAGACACTCAGATACACATAAAATTTAAATCATCCTTCTGTTTGCGTCAGGGTTTAACGTCTTTAACTTCGCAATATAATTACAAACGTCATGGGAACAAATCAAAGGTATTTAATCTTATAATATCTACGCGATTAAAATGTCCTGTCTTTGACAGGGATATAAAAGACATAAACTCACCATTGACAACGGAATATATTTCGGTGTTAGATCTGAGGCGCATGATAATAACTAGCGCCGGTAACCGGTCGACGGGAATGTTCCGTATCGTCATACTCGCTACCGGTCCTAAGGAATTATTTACTGACGTTAATAACCTGAAACAAACATACACAAAAATAAAATTCACAATTCCTACAAAGCAGAATCTGTTATACGACTTCGACTGCCTCTGTGGCGCGGTGGGAATGTATCCGACTGCTACGCAAGAGGTCGTGGGTTCGATCCCCACCCAGGATAAACTTTGTGTGATGAGCACGATAGTTTATTCTGTGTCTGGGTATTATTTATCTATAATATGTATGTATTTATAAATATATAAGTATGTTTATCAGTTGTTTGGTTGCCATAGTACAAGCTCTGCTTAGTTTGGGATCAGATAGCGTTGTGTGAGTTGTCCCAAGATATTATTATTATATTATTATTATTATTATATGAAGATAATCAGAAGTAGTTTTGTAGTATAATATATTCATACACGTGTCTTATATATACTTAAATAAAGTATGTATTAATTTTTAATCTTATTGTACTTACTCTACCATTCAAAGGTTTGCTGGGAGAAAACTCAGTATTGAGTTAAGCTCGCCTTTGTACATGATTACTATGTATTTTGTAATATTGTTTGTTATTTTTCTGTGTGTACAATAAAGTATTTGAATAATCAGAAGTAGTTGATTATTCAAATCAGTCAGCTTGAGTTCAGAATATTAGAATTAGGTTAATACAAAAAATATTATCAATTTTGTTTTTTTGGTTTTTATTCGACAAGACGCTCGTGTAATTTTAATAATTTAGAAAAATCGTTATAGGTAAGTATACCCAAAACATTCTTTAAAGTGATTTATATCATGCAGCAATAGCAATCATAATTAGCTTCATTTTGACGAGACGCCCAACTTTATGTATACACATTTATATAGTGTTACGTTAAACATGACAAATTTATTTGCAGTTGGTAAACTATTGTCCCCAAACATCAACATAGGCCGCGATTAGTTTACCAACTGCAAATAAATGTGTATGCTATTACAAATTATGACAAAGTTTAAATAGCCTTTAAACCTGCGACTACGGCTCGTAAATCGTAAGGTATACACCACTCATCAGATATACTTGATGAGCCTGTTGGTCGAGTAATTAGTGTGCCTAAGACACCTGTCCCATCAACAGCGAGAAAGTAAGTAGCAATTAACGTTCAAAAAAACGTACATACTTATGTAGATCTCGTGTAAATAAAAGAGATACAGATATTGATAGTTGATCGCTCACCGTTCACACTGCCGGTTAGTATTCGCTCGATACTGCATCTCTTTTAACCACAACATACATTTCTTGAGCGATAAAATCGCTACTCGCCGTTGTTGGGACAGGTGCCTTAGATGTACTTAACTGGCCCTTTGGTTTACGGCCGGTCTCAATAATCTATCTATCGATGGATTTGGCTACTAGAGCTATAAATTTGACATATGCTTCATACAAAATATGTCAAAATTCAACCTCTAGTAGACAAATCCATCGATAGGTAGATTATTGAGACCGGCCGTTAGAGATTAGTGACCCTTCTACGTCAGAGGTTGTTCAATTCCTACTCAGAATAAAACTTTGGCTGATAAGCATGATTTTTGTTACGAATTGCGTCCGTGTTTCTACTTATTTATTAGAAGTAAATGAGTATGTTTATCAATTGTCTGGTTGTCATAATACCCGTCTAGTTTGAAATCACATAAGGCTGTGTGTTGCCCTAAGTTATATTACTTACATATTATTGTTTTCTGGATGCGTGAGATCCCATCCGTAGACCACAAAGTTTGCCTGAAGCGTCTGCAACACAGCTTCGCAGCCAAGCAGTTGTGCGCAAAACACATTTGATAACACTGATTGTTCATGATGTAGGTATATGCCTAGTAGTTTTCTCTGTAATACAAAAAACACTGAATTAAATTGGTTCAAATTTTTAGGCACTGGTCCCACCGCCGACGAGTATCCGACTGCTACGCAAGAGGTCGTAGGTTCGATCCCCACCCAGGATAGACAAGCACGATGGTTTATTATGTGTCTGGGTGTTATTTATTTATAATTATGTATGTATTTAGAAATATATAAGTATGTTTATCAGTTGTCTGGTTTCCATAGTACAAGCTCTGCTTAGTTTGGGATCAGAGAGTGATGTGTGAGTTGTCCCAAAATATTATTATTATTATATTTCGGTCAGTTATGCGCGTTTGTGTGGTAGCATCGTCGACTAGGGCGCCCTTAAGAAACGTACAATAGATGTAGTTCCGTGTAAACATAACCGCTGATTGTGCACACTGCCAGCGAGAACTCGCCTTGTACTGTATCTCTTTTGTAGAATCATCGACTAGGACGCCCTTAATCGAGAAAAAGTCGATAGTTACTCGCTTTCTCGCCGTTGATGACGGAACGACACGACGATGCCACACATAAGACACCAAGACACACGACTTTAAAATTAAACACCCATTTAGTGTTGATCTAAAAATATGTTTTTTGTTGATTGCAGATAAGAGTCAAACATGTGCAAATATAGAGAGGTTGCAACAGGTTAGATCCATAGATAAGTTAGTTTGTCAGAAACTATTATGCCACTTCTAAATAGGTATGTATGCTTCTGTTCATCATTCATATTTTTATCTTCATTTGTATCTTTATGTCAATGATTATAGACAACTTCTGCATTAGGTGTATGACCTACTAATTGACCCGCGCAACTTCGTCTGCTATGTCAATTTATTTTTTGCAACATTTTCCTATCAGGGCGAAGTGTGATGCAATATATTTCTCAATCACTAAAAGAATTGTTCAATTCAAACTAGAAGTTTCTGAGATTTGAACGAAACAAAGAAAGATCTCTTCAGATTTTACTATACTAATATTATAAAGCTGAAGAGTTTGTTTGAATGGTAATCTCAGGAACTACTGATCCGAATTGAAAAAATATTTCATTGTTGGATAGCCCATTTATCGAGGAAGGCTATAGGCTATATAACATCTCGCTACGACCAACAGGAGCGGAGCAGCAATGAGAAATGTTGCAAAAATGGGGAAAATTTACGCAGACAAGTTACGCGGGACAGCTAGTAATAAATATAGATGTTGTGAGGGAGTTCTCACATAAAAGGTATTATATTACACCTAGGTAACTAAAAAAAATATATAAAGCGAGTATTTATACCTCTTTGGCAGGTTTTAAACAAGACTCCTTGATGGCGTCCTGCAGCGTTCCCTCAAAGAAGTTGGGCGTGTTGGGTCCGTACCGCGAGCGGAACCGTGACGCGAACTCGATGCAGCCCAACGCCTCGTCTTCTACGTGGTCTGACACTGGAACAATGTTTATGTTATTATGTTGGTCAATTGATTTGGAAATGTACGGAACAAACCTTTGCCTGACTGGTCCACGAAACTGTGTCTCTGACTCGTATAGGAAATGGAAATAAATAATGCCTTGATTCGAAAAATGATCTATAAAGTTAAAGTTTTGACCGCGGCTACACTCATGTTAAAAGATTAGTGCTATTCTAAAGTTATACAACTGTGGCTCAATGTGTGAGTCCTGAAATGTATAATTATTGACTCCTCTGTGGCGCGGTGGGAGTGTGTCCGACTACTACGCAAGAGGTCGTGGGTTCGATCCCCACTCAGGATAAAACTTTGTGTGATGAGCACGATGGTTTATTGTGTCTAGGTGTTATTTATCTATAATATGTATGTATTTAGAAATATATAAATTGTTTATCAGTTGTCTGGTTTCCATAGTACAAGCTATGCTTAGTTTGGGATTAGATAGTATATTGTCTCAAGATATTATTATTATTATAATAACAACCATTTTACTCACTTAGCGGTTGTAATCTCTCAGATTGCACAAGATCTACAAACATGTCATCTTCCCCTGTAAATCCATCTCCTGTGTCGTCTATTTCTTCCACTGAACTGTCTTCGCTGTCTGAACTCTCCACTATTATCTGTACACAATCATACATTCCTTAATACTAATAAGAAATAAGCCTCAAATTTACTCACAAATAAAGCACAATCCAATGACAACAACAAAAGAACAATCGAGGGAATAGAACTTGCTTTACCCTATAGATGACGAGCGCTCAAAGAGCGTTTCCAATGTCATTCTTATAAGTATGATGCCCGTTATAGAGTAAACGTCTAGAGCATGGTTTTTTATTGTCATTGAAGCTAAATAATCCATTTTAAAATTTGTAAAGGAAACTCTACACTTAGTGGTCTCAATATTTCTATTAAATTTTGTTTTTTTTTATATTATACAAGGTGTAAATTAATCATTGTCCGATCCGAAAGGGTTTCTGTTAACAATGCTAAAAAAAAAATAGAAAATAATATATCCGTCAAAAAGTTTTTTCTAGTTTATTACATACGAAAACTCAAATATGTACCTACTCTAACCATAAATACAGTTAGCGACAGAAGTCGTTTAACATTTACAATTTTCAAAAGCGTTTCTTCTTACACTCATGATACTTCAAATTGGCTAAACACTGAAACGCCACTCAGGTTTAAGATGCCGCGCCGTTAAGGCAGCGGAGCTGGATTGCAGAAATATTAACCAATAGGATTGTCTTGCCGTGTGGTACCGGCTTAAGAATAGTACCACCCCATCTCTACCCGTGGGTGTCGTCAAGGCGACTAAGGGATTTCACTCCGGAGGACGGGCAGCAGCGTCCTCTGCGTACTTAAAGCCTTACTGCGATCGCCAACCCGCTCGCCAAGCGTGGCGATTATGGCAATTACCCCCAGGATCTACATACTAGTAGGTTCTACTGGGGAGACCCGTGCCCAGCAGTGGGCCATCTTATGGGTTGATATGTAAGGATTGTCCACTGGAGCGGAGCCTTTTAGAACCCGGATTTTATGCAACCCTATTGGTTAATATTTCTCCGTTTCTCCGTTCCGCAGTCTCGTTCGGCATCATTGGCCTTGGACTTCGTTCCACGTGTAGATCTAGATAATAGCATTGTTGCCAACGTTGGCACGAGCATTATTCTAGATCCACAGGTTGGACCAGTGGCGTTAGACCGATGTTGGGTCTAACATGTGGAGCCGGTGAAAGGTGAATAGTTTTGATAGAAACACTTTTGACATGTTTCAAAGTTGAGTGTCATTCAAGTATTTAGTGGTTAATTTACTATTTTTCCAGTAATCACAATTTGAAAAGTTGTATTTGTTAATCGACTTATGTCATGAATTACATGAAAAGCGAGAGTGGACAATACAGTAGAGGCACAAGCCCGAAATCGGACATACCGATTCAGATCCTGTCCTTGCGCTCGGTCCGGCTACCTGGAGGTTAGAACAACATGCTTATGGGTGAAAACATAAAGAAACAGGCTTCCAGTATAGACAAGCTTGGTATGAGTCAGTATCAATCGGTACAGGTAAAATGGTCTCATATTATAGTTGTCTCAATGTTGGCCGAATTGAACTTGGCGACAAGTGGTGCGCAGATTTTTTGAAAGTAAATAGTGTCAGGAAGCGGGGGCGGGGGCGGGACTAAACCAAGAGAATTAGAGATGCGATTACATTGTCATAATTAGTATTACTAACTCATGTTTTTTGTGATTATTTTCGTTTTTCGCTTATTTATTTTTATAATCTCTTTAGTATTTATTGTAACTGTTCTAAATTTAAACTTTTATTAACTCGTATAAGTAGTATTTTTTATAGTGTTGAATTAAAATTTTGTTAGTATTTTTAATCGAAATTAAACATAATTAATAATTTTCGTAAGTAATTTTAAGGTCGCATCTCTATGACTCTATGACCGAAAGTGTAATGAACCTAACTTCAATACGGCCAACTTACATTGAGTCATCTGTAGGTATCTTATGTGCTAACAGGTTTAACACAGCACAGTTTAAACCTGTATCTTATACTGCCCCTGTGGCGCGGTGGGAGTGTATCCGACTGCTACGCATGAGGTCGTAGGTTCGATCCCCACCCAGGATAAAACTTTGTGTGATGAGCACGATGGTTTATTCTGTGTCTGGGTGTTATTTATCTATAATATATATGTATTTAGAAATATATAAGTATGTTTATCGGTTGTCTGGTTTCCATAGTACAAGCTCTGCTTAGTTTGGGATCAGATAGCGTTGTGTGAGTTGTCCCAAGATATTATTATACGATACTAGCGGCCTGCTCTGGCTTCGCACGGGCTCAACTCCACCATATTAACACGTAACTTACAAACTATCCGAAATAAATGATCTATATGATAGTGAAAAGCATCAAAATCTATTGTCATTTTGTAGACCTAACATAGAGATAGTAGGGGACTATTTTACCTGTACTGATCGGTAGGCTCTTACAAGGCTTGTCTGTATTAGAAGCCAGTCTCTTTTTGTTTTCACCCTATGATCGAACCTCACCTATCTACCATCTGAGCAACAGAACGGTGTGTTGTGTTACTGCTGCTGTGAGGTCAGATGAAATCTGACTCTTATTGTACAACCCCTCATCTTACCAATAAAAAAATTTGGTACTTGATTGTCAATCTTTTGGTATACAGCAACTGAATAAGGCTAAAGTTCAATGTTATAAAGCGGCGGTAAATGGCTAAGCTATCGGTATCGCAATCGTGAGGTCGCGGATTTGAAACCTACCCATAACTCTAGCGACGTAAACCCACTCCTAACACAAGCCATTGAGCTTAGCTGGAGGGGTTAAGAGGGTTGCCAGTAATGTGGGACCATAACCCACATAGTTAGTTATCTTTAAAAAAAAAACAAACAGTACATTTTCGACTGCTCAGTTAACTCGGATCATCTCTTAGCAGTTTGTGTAGTCAGAATAAAATTCTAGATATTAGACTATTCTATTTAAGGTAGAATAGTAGCGACATAAATACTTTGGTTTTTTTTTATGTAAAGTGAACTATCAACGTTGGATTGTGGTCCTACATTACTAGCAATCCTATTAACCCCTCCAGCTAAGCTCAATGGTTTGTGTAGAGTTGGTTTCACGTCGGTAGTATAATGGGTAGGATTTGAAATCGCGACCGCTCAACTGCGAAACTAATGCCTTAGCCATTAGGCTACTGCCACTATCTGTTTATCTTAAAGTCCCACACCCAATAGTTAAAGAAATAACTTACTCTTTTATATTCTTTCTGCCTGCTGGCGGCCCGTTTGACTGTCAGTTCATGTTGAGGCATGTCGAGTCCAACCATCGCCAGCACTGTGTCATCCAGACCTGTCACGGTAGGCCAGCCTGTCCATGACTGTGTAATAGAACAATATGGATTATATACAAGTAGTTTGTACGTTCTTTTAGTGTTAGTACGGGTTCCCCAGAACAAATTTTAAAATGATACATATCAAGCTGAAATTGCCATGGTAGCTTCGTTTTGACGAGACGCCCAACTTTATATACGAGGGTGGATTGAAAAGTTCGCGGCCTCAGCAAGAAAACAATATAAAATATAAACAAAAGTAATTTTATTTTTCCACGTAATCTCCACTTAACTCAATGCACTTCTTCCATCTGGTTTCCAACGCCTGTATGCCGGTCATAAAAAAAGTTTCTTCAAGGCCTTCAAAAAAGTCACCCACCGCGGTTTCAACCTCCTCATTTGATGAAAATTTTTGACCTCCAAGGTGTTTTTTAAGGTTTGGGAATAAATGAAAGTCCGAAGGTGCCAAATCAGGGGAATAGGCGGGATGGGGCAGTAATTCAAAGCCACAATCACGAATTTGAGCCATTGATTCAACAGACGTGTGAACGCGTGCATTATCCTGATGGAACAACACTTTCTTGCTGAGTAGTCCTGGCCTTTTCTCTTTGATCGTTTCACGCAAATGACGTAAAAGGGTGCAGTAATAAGCAGAGTTTATAGTCTCACCTTTTGCAAGGTAGTCCACCATGATGACACCCTTAGCATCCTAAAAAACTGACGCCATCACCTTGCCAGCTGACAAAATTGTTTTAGCTTTTTTTGGAGTCGGTTCATCAGGTTTTTTCCACTGCTCGGATTGCTGTTTTGACTCTGGGGTGTAGTGGTGTACCCAGGTTTCATCCATTGTAACAAATCTGTCCAAAAAATCTTGTGGATCAGTCTCAAACATTTCCAAACTGTCGCGAGAAATCGTGAGCCGTATTCGTTTTTGTTCAACTGAAAGCAATCTGGGGACCCACCGCGCAGAAACCTTAGAAAATCCAAGTTCATTGACTATGATGTTTTGTGTTCGTTCATATGAGATGCCAATAGTGTCAGCAATCTCCCTGATGGTCAATCTCCGATCTGCCAATATCAGATCACAGATTTTCCCAATGTTTTCTTCAGTCGTAGACGTCGTAGGCCGGCCGGAGCGAGGGTCATCTTCAATACTCTCTCGTCCGCGTTTAAATTCTGCAACCCACTTTTTCACAGTCGTATACGATGGAGCAGATTCCCCCAATGTTGTTGACATATCTTCGTGAATCTCTTTTGGAGTCAGTTTTTTTTTAAACAGGTATTTGATGACCGCACGTTGCTCAATTTTCTCCATTCTTTAAAAACGCTGCACTTAGGCTCACAAAATTCAGTCTAATTTAAAAACAGATAATGCTATTGTGACAGAATTTTACAATGTGACAACCAGAGAGTAAACAAATCGAATGAGGTCAGTTACATTAAAATAAGTCAAGTATTTATGTGGTAGGCCGCGAATATTTCGATCCACCCTCGTAGTTAAATGACTACTATATAAAGTTATCGTATACATAAAGTTGGACGACTTTATATTTAGATAAATGTGTTAGTAAACTAACTGCGGCCTATGGGGATAATAGTTTTCCAACGGCAAAGTTAAGTTTGTCATATTTAACACCTGTTTTTTCACTAACGTACCATTATATAAAGTTGTCATATACATAAAGTTGGACGTCTCGTCAAAATGAAGCTACCATGGCATTCCAGCTTGATATGTATCATTTTAAAATTTGTTCCAGGGAATCCGTACTATGTCAGTATACCCCAGGGAATAAAGACTTTCACTTCGGAATAATTAGGGGAAAGCTGGATTGTTGAATGCTTACTTTTGTAGTTGTAAACAAAATCCCAACACTTCCCATTAATCCGAGAGCCGCTAATAAAGTTATTATGGGTCAAAGTTAATCTATACTAATATTATAAAGAGGAAAAATTTGATTGTTTGTTTGTATTGAATAGGCTCCGTAACTACTGAACGGATTTAAAAAATTCTTTCATCGTTGTGAAGCTACACTAACCCCGGGTGACAAAGGCTATTTTTTATCCCTGTATTCCCCGGGAACGGGAACTACGCGGGTGAAACCGCGAGGCGTCCGCTAGTAAAAAATATCTTGCTAACATTCAGTGTTATCGAAAAGTAGTGTTGATAGGGTTTGTTTGAGTTCGATTTCGAAGCGATTACTTCTTTGAATAGTTTAAATTGGATTGTAGTGATTTTGTACATGATTTGTGTTAACTAGTGATACAATAAAGATGTCATTGTGGAATTTGGCATTTTATTACGAATTTACCATCCTGATACATAACAATATCATAATTGTTATTAGTAGTATAGGTGTACCAGAAAATCATGAAACGAAATTTAATTTTTTATATGGCAATTTTAACTGACAGTGCCTCTTACGACGATGACCTTTTGATACTTTTTCTTTACATTTACTTAATAAAAATGCGGCAGTATGTCGAACTGATTTCTAACCGCCAAAAGTGTATAGGAACAGGAAGAAAAAGAAAGTTTAAAAGTTTGTTGTATTTGAATTTTTATTATAGAATGCGAAAACTGGCGAAAACAAAATAGATATTCTATAGACTAGTGATGATAATTGGTTCTATTAAAGAAGAAATTGATAATAAACCGTTATATCAAATTAAACTATTCAAAGAAAAAATACAACGATCAAAACTTGTTCGTCCTAGTAGGTCTAGGATCTACTTACCTTAACCTTGTGTTGCCATTTATAAATTACAATTTCCTTATTTTTACACATAAAGGTATTTTGTGTTATACACGTACCTGATGCCGCGCGGGTATATCTGTGAGCGAATATATGTCATTCTTGACTTCCTGCACAGTTTTGGTGCCGGGATATTTGAGCGTGTATTCTTTGTCATCGTGTTTCACATGAAGTACATATGTTGTAGTCAGCCTTTCTGCCACCCTGTAATTATTTGTTGAAATAAATGTGCTATATATCCCTAGAGTTAGGCCTGAATGTAAAAGTACAGGTTATATATAGTTTGAAACACTCTTGAGTGTTGTTTTATTTAAATCTCACTGGTCATGGTTCTTTGTATCTAAAATTTAAAGGGAAGTCAAACCGAATAGTATTCTAAGGATCCCTTTCCACCAAAAGTGTTATATGTACCTAGTTTTGAGATAAACGAAAAAGAACATTATCAATGACACTTACTCGTCATCCGCCATCATCTGCTCGGCGGCCTTGAGCCGCAGCACGGTGTTGTGCGGCAGCGCCAGAGTGTGCAGCTGAGCGCTCGACGTGGCGCGCGACCCGCCCAGACCCGAGATCTGCTGCCGACATACTGGCACGCCGCATACTTGCTCCAGTTGCTTCTTTAGATCACCTGAGTTTGAAAGTTCTCAGTCAGATTGGTATCTAAATGTAAATGAACTCCGAAAGAAAAACAAGTAACATTTAAAAGCAAAGACAGCATCTGCTCTCATTCCAGTATTACAGGAGACTTTATGAATATACAAATCAAAACAAACAAAAAAAGGACAAAAAATAGAATCAAATCGATCTCTTTTTATGTAATGTCAAACTATACGCTCTGTGTAAGCTTTGGTACAAGTTACAAGATTGATAGAAAGTTTGTGACGTCACAATTTTCAATGACATTTACTTTTAGTAATTGTTTTGATACATACAACTCTTAAGCGCCCTGTAAACGATCAAAATGTTTGTCAAATTGATAGTATACTGCTTTGTTTAAAGGGTTCGTCAAACGTTCTTCGTGTTGGATGAAAAATTGTTTTATCTTTACGTTTCATTGTTTGATGAAAACGTGAAGTTTGACAAATTAATTTTATCGTATTACAGGGCGCTTTAAACGCGTTAAATTATGTTCAAACATATTTATTTATAACATTTTGCGAGATTATTAGATGATTTAGTGAGATTGTACTATTGTGTATATAGGCAGTAGTAACTATGATAAATAATTATTTTACATCGATCAAGCAATAGTACGCCATTGCTTGATCGATGTAAAATAATTATTTATCATAGTTACTACTGCCTATATACACAATAGTACAATCTACACACTATCATTTCGGTAAGACATGTCTTTGTGATATATAAACAAACGTGAATATCTAAGATATCGTTTGTTATACTTACTGACTGTTGCTGTCCCAGATATTTTGATTTCGTGTATCTTATTATTACAATGAACTTGTAATTCTACCAAATCAATGGAATTATATTTAGGCGATGAGGTTGATGCTTGATTACCATCTTCCCGGTCTGAAAATAAAATTATGATAGTGAAATGTTGGGCACTTAGCGCGCACTAGAGTATATTGTGGGGGACTTTAAACACAATTAAGGCACACAAAAATCCTAATGTGCTGAAAATAATGGCGGCAAGATTTGACGATCCAATACTTGTATTTTGTTTTTGTATCTATGTATATTGTGTTGTTTCTGTATCTACTAAAACTAGCTTGTAAGTCATAAAATTGTTACTAACAAAATGTGGACGTATCTTCGAAATAAATGATTATTACTATTATTAAAAAGTAAACTAAAATAGACTAGGAAACTTTGTCCCTTGTGGGAGCTGAACCCATTGCTTTTTACATTCGTATCCAGTCTTACTGCGCCACCAGATGTGATTGTTGTCGGTATTCAGTCGCATAATTTCACTCAAAAGCCTGCTAAACCTATAGCAATTTGTTCCGGTTTGCTCCGGCGACGGCAGTGTGCAATAGGCGTAGGTATATGTAGTTGATTACATTAACATAACGTAGTTTAGAGTCGCTATTAAAAGGCCTGATTACTCGTAAAATCCCTGCTATAATAATCAATGGGATTTCATAATAATATTCTGGTTAATCCATTAACAGCCTGTGGTCTTCCTGTGTCATGAATGAGGAAATGTGTTCTGTTTTAACACTCTACTAGACTAGCAGCAGCAGAACTATACGGGAGATATTATAGTATAAGATCTTTGTGAAATGGGTGGTCTATTAATCATGCGATGTCTTTTAACAACTTTTTGACCCCCTCCTCGCGTCTGGTGATACGTGGTGAGGTTTTAGGCTATGCCGCGTTCAAGGAAATATTTATTTATTTACTTTTAGGAAAGCTTACAGACTAATAACAAACTATGCTACTGTGTAGGTAGTGAAAATGTTGCTAATAACAAGCTTCTACATATACACTTCTATATATGCGACGCCCCCACCCCTTCTGGTGATATTTCATGATTTTTTCCCGAACCCCTTACTCCCTTTCCAGCCTCACGTGATAAATGGACGACCCCATAGTGGTTACGTTACGTTACGTATTCTTATTTTAAATTTCGCGTGCACAACATTGCCAGCATCACTAATTATATAATTACTAGCCGTCCCGCGCAACTTCGTCTGCGTTAATTTTCCCCGTTTTTGCAACATATTGGTCGTAGCGTGATATTATATAGCCTTCCTCGATAAATGGGCTATCCAACAGTAAAATAATTTTTCAATTCGGATCAGTAGTTCCTGAGATTACCGCATTCAAACAAACAAACTCTTCAGCTTTATAATATTAGTCGAGATTATTAGAAGAAAAAAATAGAACCCTTCCTTTGCAGTGCGGGTAATAAGTATGCTTTCTATTAAATAAATTTAGCAAGTAAGTTACATAGAGTTTTTGATTAAAGTTAATTTTCGGATTGATTGAGTGTAGAGAAAGCAATACAAATGCAATCGACGACACCGCGCCTTAGTGTAAAGCGTCTTCTAGACGGTTGGAAACAAACATACAAACCAAGGTGACCTTACTTGTTTCCAACAGTGTAGACGGCTGTTGCAAACCAAGTACCAAGTAATTTGGTTTACAACAGCCGTCTACACTGTTGGAAGCAAGCAAGGTCACCTTGGCGGGAACGCTTGTTTCCAACCGTCTGGAAGACGCGTAAGGACGTTAAAGTATAGTGTGTAGAAGTACCGACAGTACAAATTACCAAAATTATCAAGACCAGGAGAGAATAGTTGAACGGAGACATCTCTAAGTTGGCATCAGTCGACCAGTGACCACGATCGGATCGAAACTTCGGGTAAGTATTTTTTTTAGTGCCTTAAAATAATTTAGTAAGTCCTAAAATATATCTAATTGCATAAAAATCACGAAAGATTAAAACAATAGTGTAGCGAACTCTTTAAATAATAAAGGTATATGGTGGTCCTTGCGAACAACAAAGATCTAAAAGAGGTCCATACGAAGAACAAATAACTAAAAGTGTTCCCTGTTAAAAAAAAAGGTTGGGAAACACTCATCTTCTCGGACGCTACTCTGCTGCTGAGTCACGGTTTTCTTAAGATATACATACCTGGTGGGTGAGTTTTTGGAGTTATCACAGATATATCATCATCTATCATCTCAACTTCGTGGGTGTCGTTGGTCTGTGCCGCTGAGCTGGTGCCATCCTGTGGCATCACCCGGTTGATGGCTGTCTGTAAACCATTGTTTTTTTAAAACCATTAAAAATAATACTTATTTTTGTTATGTCTCCGATATTTTGATAATCCTTTATGCGACAAGATTTAACTTCGTCAGTAATAAGTTTCAAAAACCGGTGCGTTTCGTCAGCGGACGATGAAATCGCTAAAGTCGTTCCCTAGTTATCTCGTGACCAAGGGAAATAGGGATTCATTTTTATATTATAACCGATTTTCACGATCACACATGTAAGGAGGCTATATTAATGTAAAGTATCATCATAACTCAGATTCACAAATTGGCCGTGTGTTTAAAATAGCAGATTATAATGGTAAATTATTTGCATTTATATCGATTCTATCTACTATGCACTTTACAGTTTTTATGTGCATACAAATTGTAAAACTTGGCAATTTGTAAATTGTTTACGAAACTTAAAATGTACCTATTGTTGCGAACTTATCATTAAACCGTGTACGCACTAACGAAAAAAAACATGGTGAACACGAAAATCGATCACGGCACGGAACTGTGGGTTCGTCGCTTCGTGTAGACGTAAATTACTTGTGTTCGCGTTTACCCCCTCAGTAATCATGGATTCACCGTTGGAAGTGGTCGACAGTGAAGTAGCCAATAAACAAAAACAATGTTGCATTCACGTATTTAAAGCTGTGCAGTTAAGTTTCGATTAAAACTGCCATTTTTGTATTCTTGTAACTTTGGGATCGATCTCAAATACGCTTGCGTCAAGTATGCGTCTCTAGAGCGCAATAACGACATTCTAGTACGGTGCGCAAGCGTTTTTGAAATCGATCCCAGTTACCTACAAGAATACGAAAATGGCCGTTTTAATCGAACCTACTGCAACTGAACTTGCAATATTAAATATGAGAATTGTCCCGCTGAACAACCAAATTGGATCGCCACGAACATTGTTGCACATACGTACGAACGAAGTGTACAATATTGGTGTTCATCACATTTTTGTTCGTTCGTGTGTATACGGCTTTACATGTACATGTATAATCGTGACGTACCACAAATGCTGTTTTGCTTATAAGTGAAAAAAGAAGTTTGAATTGAATTATCCTATGAACTTAGGAATAGAAATGGGTCGACTTTGTACTGCAACTGAACTTGCAATATTAAATATGAGAATTGTCCCGCTGAACAACCAAATTGGATCGCCACTAACATTGTTGCACATACGTACGAACGAAGTGTACAATATTGGTGTTCATCACATTTTTGTTCGTTCGTGTGTATACGGCTTTACATGTACATGTATAATCGTGACGTACCACAAATGTTGTTTTGCTTATAAGTGAAAAAAGAAGTTTGAATTAAATTATCCTATGAACATAAGAATAGAAATGGGTCGACTTTAACCTTGACCGACTCGACGCTTGCAAATTTGTCGGCCAAGCTGATCTTTCTTGAATTTATTTTTTGTGGAATTGACGATAATGATAAGCTATGGATTGGTAGATGTTTCGAGCAAGTTACACGCCACCTAAATTTGCGTGTCTGGTGTTCGAGCGTAAGCTGCGCATAACTCAAATTTAGGTTTCGGAGGGGATGGAGTAGACGGGCGGGGAACGACGTCCTTGCGCGGAACTACAGCTGGATAAACGTAACTCGGCGCGATTGAAGTTAGGTTCATATCACTTTCGCCCATGTCATAGAGATTTTTTTTAAATTTTTTTTTTAATCCCTGTTCTTTATTGCAATCTATCATTTAAAATATTCAGCAATTGTTGTGTATGTGGATGTCTTGTACGGATTCTGTTTATCAACTGATACGTTTCTATTTCGTTCTCAATCATATAAGAGGTCTTGAGGTCATAGAGATGCGACCCTAAAATTACTTATTAAAACGATTAATTATGTTTAATCGATTAAATAAGTAATTTAAGTTATATTGATCCAATTATACATTCGAATACAACTTTACAAACGCAAACTTAGGTGGAGCAACATGTATGCCTATGTTAGTCACATGTTGAGTCAATTTCTTGCTACGGTCAGTGCAACGTGGTCGAAACATTATCTAATATCATAAGATGGTCATAAAAAACAATGTAAATGATGGAGGTTATAAATTAATTTATATAAATAATATAATTTGAAGCTCAGAAATAAAGGCAGTTCTGATCAATTAATATTCTTCAGCATTTGGCCCTGTAATGGATAAATTTGTGAATTGTATACATGAAATATACAATTTTATAGGCTATGGGTCTTATTAACAGCATTTCATACTGCATCAGTCAAGGTCATGGGTATACTGACAGACTACCATTGTTCAACAATGGTAGTCTATCAGTCTATATTCTGATCAATTAATATTCTTCAGCATTTGGCCCCGTAATGGATAAATTTGTGATTTGTACACATGAAATATAGAATTTTATAGGCTATGGGTCTTATTAACAGCATTTCATACTGCATCAGTCAAGGTCATGGGTATACTGACAGACTACCATTGTTCAACAATGGTAGTCTATCAGTCTATATTCTGATCAATTAATATTCTTCAGCATTTGGCCCCGTAATGGATAAATTTGTGATTTGTACACATGAAATATAGAATTTTATAGGCTATGGGTCTTATTAACAGCATTTCATACTGCATCAGTCAAGGTCATGGGTATACTGACAGACTACCATTGTTCAACAATGCTAGTCTATCAGTCTATCTGTGACCATTTTCTACACTCAAAACTAGGGATAATAAAAAAGGTTTTTAACCATAATGGATGTTACTTTTGTAATTTTATAAGCATACAATCAATAAAAAAAAAGATATCACTGAAGGTTTAGTGAGTGACTCACTAAATGACTTAACAAGACTAGTATTCTTGTTAAGTCATTTAGTGATTAATTAATAAACGAAAAGTTTTTAAGAATAGAAACATTTTCTAGAAATTAAGAAAATAAAAAGCTTTTGCCCATTGATCTTTTGGCAGGCTAGTCTATTTTTCATTTAATTTCTGCTAGTGTCTAGTGATTGTTGAGAGACTATTTAAGTGGTTTCTTATCAGCATTGAGACTACTTGTTATCAATTTCTTAACTGCCACCTTTGGAACTATAGACAAGACGTCTTTTTATTGCATAATAAAAAGTATACAACATGTCTATTTTAGATTTTTTCTTTTAGTTCATGGTAAATTGATAACATTATAAGTTATTCAATTACAACACACACACGTTTGTAAAGTCCCCCGTGACACAGGGCTTGTACCCTACTGCGAAAAAAAAAAAAGATTTAATCACTGATGAGGGTTTGTTGTTATGATATTCATGGACACTGCACAGATTTTTGGTGCATGATTTTCAGAGTGGGTGCAGCACTTTATTGGTGCATTTTTCAGAGTAGTATACAATCTTGATGCATCTACCTCCTGAGTTTCTTTGAATAACAAAAGAAATAATTTTTCAGTGTAGTATTGATCTACACTGAAAAATTATTTCTTTTGCCAGTCAAAGAAACTCAGCCTGTGATTTCATAAAGTGCAAATCTTTGTGAGAATTCATATGCATTAACCCAAAGACAATATATAAATATAAAAATGAATCCCTATTTCCCTTGGTCACAAGATAACTACAAACTACTTTACCAATTTAATTCATCCTTTTTTTTAGCTTTCTAATATCTCTGTAGAAGGTTTTTAGGTGAAAACAATTAAGAAATAGATGAAAAAAAAATAACAGGGTGGTACGAAGTTCGCTGGGACAGCTAGTATAGGGTTAAAATAAACTTATACTAGCTGCCATACACAACTTCGTATGAATAAATTTTCCCCATTTTTGCAACATATGTCTGTCAACATATAACTTGCTGCTCCACGCCTATTGGTTGTAGTGTGATGTTATATAGCCTATAACCAACCTCATTAAATGGGCCATCCAACAATATTTTTTTTTTTAATTCAGACCAGTAGTTCCTGAGATTATCGCATTCAAATAAACTCTTCAGCTTGTATAATATTAGCCTAAATGATGGTTAAAGTAATATACCACCATTGTGTTTGGCCTCAAGCACTTCTCCTTGAACCATGTATTGGGTGGTAGCTGTTAGCAACATTAGACCAGTAATGTCATTTCATTTTATTTGTCAACTCATATTACTATTTAAAACACTGAAGAACCTTTGGTGGGTTAAAAGTGATGTGGTTGGTTTATTTGAATCAAATTATATTTAGCTTATTTTTCTTCTTTAGGTCACACTCTCAGGGATCAGGCAAAGTGGAGCAAAGTTATGGTCAATTGTTACCCACAGAACAAGAACAGAAAATATGGAAGGCTGTATAGAAGATGGGAAGATGAGATAAAACTCATTGCAGGGAAACCATGGTCCAGAACTTCAAATGACAGAGTGTCACTGCACACAATTGCAAATGAGAGGATGCCTTTGTTCGATCAGGACAAACTGACACCAAATAAAATAAGTAGTAATAAGAATATATTGAATATAAAACCCCTAGTCTTAAATAAAGGCTATTATTATATTATATTTAGTTTCACACCTTACTACCTAATTTACAGACAAAAGAGGTTTACCTACCAAATATTTGCCTATACAAATTTTGGTTTAATTTGGTATATAGGACAGTAGAAGTCTAGCAAACAATATAGACTCCTTTCCAAGCAAGCAACAAAAAGCAATGTGACAAGAATAGGTAAATAGATATTAGATTTAAAAAAAAGTTTAAATTGCTTGGTTTATCACAGTAATTTAGGAGCTTATGCAGTAAGACTGTACAATGTAAGTATCCCTAAATTAGATCTAATACAGTTTTCCAAACACTTTATAAAGATGTAGTGAGTGATGTTATTTTATTAGACACAATAGAATAAACAAACAAATGTGATGACAGTCATAGAACAATGAATTACTACTCTAGCAAATACTTGTAGTTCACATACTCAAAATATTTTTTTGATAACATCACACAGACATCTCATAGGGATAAGCAGACTAGTATTAATGAGTAGTACTTACAAGTAAATCCCAATTCGATTCTTCAAGGTAGTATATAGCTTCAGCTACATTTTCTATGGCTGTTATACCCTAAAACATTTTTTTTCATAAATATAAAAATAATAATAACATACATTAGACGTACAACGTCATAATGGTACGCAGTAAACATCGACCACAAGGTTTACCTTGTAACTAGGTAACTTCAAGGAAGTTACTTCTGACTATGCACAAAGAAACAATAACGAGTAAACTTGTAACATAAAACACGTGTCTTATGCATGATTCACTTTCATAAAACCTGTGTAGAAACACAAAACGTACAAAGAAAATTTGAAAAAATCATAAAATACTTCATTTTAACCAAATCACAAAGAGATATAGCAGAACTAAGAGTCACTGTTGTTATTCTCCACATAACCTTTTTATTACATTAAAGAGTGGTGCTAAAGATTATCTACATATTTTATGTTGTAGATTACACTCTTACCTGAAAATTTGCTAGAATTTCTTCTCTATTTTCTGCCATCCTGATAATATTGAGCTCAAAAAATACTATGACATTTGCGATTGCGACAAATCACTCAAACATTGACCATAGACAGACTATGAAGAAATAATTGCCACAGTTAAAAATAAAATGTAAAGCTGTCATAAAAATATCTATGGTTATCTATTAAAGAATTCATACTAAAGGCTAAAATAAAAAAAATCTATAAATATTCCAAATGTTTAATAATACCACGAAGAAAAGTTATAGAAAAGGTGTATGAACCATTGCTTTCACCTCAGACTTACCGGACAGATGTGGCGACATCTGTGGGAGGGTCACGTAGTCGAAATACGGGTGCCCTAGATAAGCCCGGTCGAGCCAGAAAAGAAAGAAAACTAAAGGGGCTCATAACCCTCATGACTTATTCTACTGCGTTTTGAATGGATGGCAATAGCCGATATTTTAGCTAATTGCTACAGTATCTGAACCAATTTTCTAAGTTCCTATCAGGACTACCTCGGTGGCGCAGTGGGAGTGTGTTCGACTGTTCGTAATTACGGACAGTGCCGGCCCAAGGCCAGATTTAGGTTGGAGCGAGTTCAAATTTTGGTGGGCCAATATTGTCCATCCGATACCACTTAAGTAGGTACATCGCGCGACGTGGGGGCGGGCGGTGTATCTAAATCGTTTCACCCAAATCCGCCACAGTAGGTAAGACGCGCGGGCTTTGCAATACATTTTCCTCCGTTCACATTACCAATATTATAATAATAATAAATATATTAAAAGCGGCGGTAGCCTAATGGCTAATGCATCGGTCTCACAATCGGTTCGAATCCTACCCATCATACTACCGACGTGAACCCACTCCTAGCACGAGCCTTTGAGCTTAGCTGGAGGGGTTAACTTTATTTCATTGCTAGATATACCAGCAAATCACCTTGATTGCCTCTGTGGTGCTATGGGAGTGTATCCGACTGCTACGCAGACCTAAGTCTATTGAATCAGAAATTGATAATGAAAAGTTATATCAAATTGATCTAATTTAATGAAAAAATACAACGATCAAGACATTATCGTCCTAGTAGGTTTAGGACCTACTTACTTACCTTACTCTGTGTTACCATGTCTAAATTATAATTTCCTAATTTTTTAGCAGATTCGATAACATCAGCGACGTTATTTTTGCGTCCGGTCGCTCCAAGATTCTAAGATGCTCTTTGACAGAGTAAGGGTGTAAAAGCAGTGTACCTACTGTACTAATAGACATCCCTAGCTAGGGGCCAAGGCCCTGATTCAGGGTAGTGTAATAGCTGTATAAGTTCCAGTGCGGGAGATCACATGCTAAGCCCAGAGCTGCTGTGAAACCCATATGACTTTTGTGACGAATCACAATCATGAATGATCTAGGTTGCATTTAAGCTGCTATTGTTGCTAATATGTTACTTTAGCTATAAATACACTTTTATTTATTTATTTTAGGTAAACGCGTTTTAAATTGCAATAAGAACAATTTTATTGTTAGGTATTCCAAAACTGTAGACTGTACCTACTAAGTAGTAAGTTACTTTAACTGTGTACCTACTGTGTACCTAGCTACAGAGATTCTGCAATGTGGATGTGGTCATACGACTGGACCGAACGACTGAGATCCTTTGCTTTGGCGGTTGAATCAGTCGAAAAGCGCGCAAACGGCTCGCGCACGCGTACTCGGCCACTGAGCTTACGCGCACAATATTATATTTTTACGCGGGAAAATTGTGTTCTTTGAAAAAAAAACGTGGTAATTCAAATAAATCATTGTTTGGCTTTTATATTTATGTACACTAAATACTTGTGTTAAAATAAATATTAGATTTTTTTATAGATTTGCTAATATATAAAAATTTTTTTCGTTATTTTTTAAATTATATTGTGAAAATATAAAAGTTGGGTTTTTTAGTAGAGAGCGGTGAACATGTACGCGCGAGCCCTGGCTCTGCTCGGCCTGGTGGTGGCTACTCGGTCACTCACCCTGGATGAAGGTATGTCTCCTGGATTTTTATCTATAATTTTATTCATCCTTATGGCTAATTTGTCCTATACGTATGTCTGATCGGTCCGCTAGAGAAGGTAAAGTCATTTCATAAATTCAAATTTTATAGGTATAAAAGCTCAATTGTTATCTAATAATTGAGTCATATATATACATACTTACTAAACTCTACAGAATAATCGATGGTATTCGTTAGTCTTTCTCTCTTGATTACCGATTGACAGTGACGATACTTTAAACTTAAATGTGACTTTATATTAATTGAGAAGCGTTTTCACAAAATGACACAAAGTCGTTTTTTACAGTAAAATAATTTAATTATATTGTTCGAACTTCTTCTGCTTATCTAAAAAATAATTAAGTAGTTAAGTACCTAACATAGTCCCCGTAAAGAAATTTAAGAAAATGAAAATGTATGAATTTAGTTTCAACCTGGATCAAGATCACTGATCATGATGAACGGATCTCGATCTAGATTGAACGTATAATGGCCGCCATATGAATCAGAAGTTTCTACATACCTACATAGTTTAATTTACCTAAGTATCTATCTTCATTGCGTCTCATCTAGGCCAGTTGTGTCGTCCTAAACTAGATGTGATTAAGCCCTTTATGCGACTTTAAAAGCATATGCAAGAATCGGACTTGCTGTTTTACAAATTTCAGGAGGAGAACGAGTATTGTGAAAAGCCTTTGGAAGGCATCTTAAACAGCCGATTGTTGATGTGAGCTCTAAAAATAAAATAAAATCTCATTTATTCATATCTATTTAAAATAAAGAAGACGTCGATACCACGTCATACCAAGTTATTTAAAAATAAATATAACGTTTAAAATTTGTACCTACATTAAAATTTTCATTATAATTTATTGGGCTTGTTACTATGAATCTTAACGAGTTCACGATAAACTTACACCTACAAATGATAACAATAAGTTGATTTATTTAGCTCGTTGCCTTTATTTTGTCTTGTACAAACTAGGAATTTCGTTTTGAATTGTTACCTTAATTTCTATGTAGAGTTAGGTAAGTCTGGCTTAACCATCAAGATAATAAATACTAACGTAGTACATTAATACCTCATTGGTTTTAATGGCATTGATAGCGTTGCATAGGCATATAAGCATATTATTATTATAAACAGTAACCTAATGATGTACAGAATACAAGAGGATATTTCTGAAGAATTTCGTTGACTAAAACCACAATAGAAGTTTTGTCCACAAAAAAATCACAAAGTCACCAAATTTTTATTAATTTTCGTTTGCTCAAATCTTGTATTTTGGTAGGATAGGTAGGATAGGTAGGTTACCGGGAGGCAGTGGATATGATAGGTTCCTATGTTAGTAGCACCTACTTTAATTGCTACGACTGCCTCTGTAGCGCGGTGGGAGTGTATCCGACTGCTACGCAAGAGGTCGTGGGTTCGATCCCCACCCAGGATAAAACTTTGTGTGATGAGCACGATGGTTTATTCTGTGTATGTGTGTAATTTATCTGTAATATGTATGTATTTAGAAATATATAAGTATGTTTATCAGTTGTCTGGTTTCCATAGTACAAGCTTTGCTTAGTTTGGGATCAGATAGCGTTGTGTGAGTTGTCCCAAGATATTAATATTAAACTGTTCTGTTTCTGGGTGTACCTACAATATAGCCCAAAGAATTAGAGAAACAGAGATCGTAAAGGTTTACCCCTCTGCGATAGAACACAAATTACATGAGTACATATTAAATTATACAAGTAGGCATAAACAGGAGATACAAAATCGAATTGAGTGAATCCGCAGGCTACAGATAGGTAATCTAATAATACGAGCCTAGGAATATAATAGAAATAATAGAAAGGATAGAAAATAATGACAAAGATTACTGTAATAATACGTGTGGGAGGCAGTTATAGTGACTGAGAACATGTACTTTATTTTTAGATCAAATAATTTCATTCCATAAGTGGATTCTATAGTGCCAAGCAGCAGAGTGGCATTGCAGCCAGATCAAGTTTATTGCCTACTAGCTGTCCCGCGCAACTTCGTATGCGTAAATTTTCCCCGTTTTTGCAATATTTTTCATTGCTGCTCCGCCCCTATTAGTCGTAGCGTGATGTTATATAGCCTATAGCCTTCCTCGATAAATGGGCGATCCAACTGTGAAAGAATTTTTCAATTCGGATTAGTACAAACAAACAAACAAACTCTTCAGCTTTATAATAATAAGTAAGATATCTAATTAGCGATTACAAAAATGATATTTAGAAATACCTACTCCCAAGTGAAGTTTTTGTAATTGATTACTTATTTAATACTAGCGTACGCCCGCGGCTCCGCTCGCGTGTATGTCGGTTATCTGTCACGATATAAATTATTCTATGTCCTTCCCCGGACTCAAACGATCTTCATACCAAATCTCATCTAAATTGGTTTAGCGGTTTAAACGCGGGCGTGTGAAAACGTAACGGACAGACAGACAGAGTTACTTTCATATTTATATTATTAGTTTGAATAGGTACCTATTGATTTAAATGTTGTTAAACTTTCGGGATTATTATAGATATATTTTCATAATGTGTATAACATTATGAAAATATATATATTTTGGGTCTTATTCGCGTGAATAATTTAAGGTAAAATACCTTGTTTATTGCCCGACGTTTCGACCGTATTGCAATTTGATATATTTTCATAACTTCTTGATTTGTTTGGCAGCGATCATCCGTCACCGTAGTTCCTTATGACTATTTACTAAAGAACTTAAATATGAAAATAACTTGATTCCCCTTCTTCACAGTAAACCGTCAGTCAAACTAAACATAAATTCCCATTAGGACGGCCGCGATACTATTTATGGGGTCATTAGCAACCCGAAGACAGAGAAATAGAATTGAGAGTGCACGACATGAACATGTCTGTAGGTATATGGAACGGAAGTCCCAGAATTTCATAGGATTCTGCATCATTTAGTTACTGAATGTAAGTAGTAGTTTATCAAACTGTATCTCCCAGCATAGGTCAGGCATTGCTTCTATTTGGTCCATGCCTATATTTAGGTACTTACCTACAAGTTTTGTATGATTATTAGATATTTTTCGGGACTTAATCGCGTGAATTATTTAAAGGTACGAACCTTTTATTTAATCGAATCGAATCGCACCGATCATGGTCACGGGTCGACTGATAATTCACGCGACGAAGTCCCGAAATATATCTAACTAGCTGCCCCGCGCAAGTTCGTATGCGTAAATTTTCCCCGTTTTTGCAACATTTCACGTCGCTACTCCGCTCCTATTAGTCGTAGCGCAATGTTATATAGCCTATAGCCTTCCTCGATAAATGGGCTATCCAACAAAAAAAGATTTTTTCAAATCGGACCAGTAGTTTCGCGTTTAAACAAACAAACAAACAAAGCAAACAAACAAACTCTTCCACTTTATAATATTAGTATAGACATGTATAAAATTCGCGAAAGTTTAAAAACAATAAGTTTTGTATGAGTTGGTAGGGAACGGAAATTCCAGAATTTCGTAGGAGCCAGTGTCCAAATTTGGTTTCTGTAATACACTGCAATAGATTATCAAACTTAGTCTTAATACCACTGCTCTTGGTCGGGCTTAGATAGCATGGATTTGGACCGTATATTGAAGTACGAGTAGTAATTTGCGGCTTTAAGTAGGTTGCAGAATTTCATAATAGATTGACTTTTTACATGAGAAGATTAGACTTTGCTTATATGCCTACATCTAGATATAAGTAAAGTCTGAACTACTGACTGAACGCTGTATGTTTTTGCTGACTTCTAGTCCCAGATACCTATATCTGGGACTAGAAGTCACAAAACATACAGCGTTCAGTGACAATCACAGAACCATAATCTAATCTAAAATCATTAGATACCTATGCGCCAAGTATGTGCATACTAAAAAAACTAAATAGGTATAAATTTTGTAAAATCGGTTTTCAACAATATTAACTGCTTTGTAATTCGTTCACCCGATTGGGCGTAACGATGTCATACACATAAAAGGAAAGATAAACGAAAAGTTGCCTTAACCCCTTTGAAAAAGAGGGGTTGTTAGAATTGCATGGCTCTTATTTAGCTTTTGATAATTTCTGTTGACAGGGGCCAACCACCAGTGGCATAAGATCCTTAGAACACCATTATTTTCGGCTTCCCTTTGAATTGTAGTTGTTTAATATTTTAAGGTACAGAGAACCGTGTCCACCAAGATAAAAATTTGGTGTCAGGTTACCTTAGAATATCTTTAACCCTTCGCTACTACCAATATGTAGTCGTATCAATTATGTGGGGCCTCCAGGCTACTGGGGCACCCAAAGTGGGTTTTAAATAGCACTTCCCCCCGTGCCAGCAATTGGGTAGATGACTACAATAACAATAAATTATTTTACACTATACTGGAAATAGCATTTGCAAAAATATTCTGAAAAACAATGTTTCTCTACAATTTTACGTTGTCATGAATTTAAAAACATCAAAACAAACAAAGAAACTATATGATTTGACCATACAAAAGAATGACGTCATTGTTTTGTATTTCATGTAAATTAGTACGAGGCGCATCGTTTTGACGTTTCATAAAAAGATACTGATTTGTCTTGACAGTCATCTACCCTATTGATACTCACTGAAGAGTCAATTGCAAATTTGTGTGTCGACTGAAATTAGTCCTTTGGCTGTTAGGGCCATTGGATATCAAGCTACGTTTTGATGATAAAATCATTTCTTATGACATGTTTCGGAGACGTTTTAATGTGCAAGCATTAACTTTTTTTTGTATTGGTTGACTTAAAAGATGACGGCAAACGTAGTGTAGGACGCCCCGAGGCCAGGTGGAGTGATGATTTACGCAAAACGGCAGGCAGGAGCTGGATGCGAGAAGCCGAAGATAGAACAAAGTGGCATGCAATTGGAGAGGTCTATGTCTCTGACTGGCAGGCCGAAAAAACTCGCCTGTTTAGAAAATATTAAAATAAGATAACCCTATATTACGCAGTCGGAGGCATTCATGAATCCCATTGAAATTAAAATACCTCCGACTGCATGATTTAAAGTTGAAACGTAATAGCTGATTGCCGAAAATTTGAGTGAAAATAACTATTTTCACTCAAATTTTCGGCAATCACCAAACTCAAAAACCAACTGGTAACAAACTTTAAATCGCTATAAATCCTAAACGGTTATTTTAAATGAAAATTATTTAAGAAACCTCATCATGATTTAAATATAAATCATCATGATAAAATTACCCACATGACATAGTTTGTTGACTTTATTTTTTTTCTCTATCACTATAAGACTTCTGGCTGTCACCATTTTGAATTTTGATTGCTATCATGTCTTTAGTAACACTCGCAAGATTAATACGAATCGTTCTATTATATAATGCCACAAAGGAACACACATACATACATACACGTCAAACACATAACCCTCCTAGGCAGTCGGGTAAAAATACAGCACCACTACTTAAATAGAAAGTACCAATATATAACTAAATATATAATACCTCTACCTACCTATATTCCCCTTGCTCCTAAATTTACCCAGTGTTGCAGACCGCCTAGTAATCTATTTGTTACACTTAGTTATGTACAGCCACTGTGGTCCTAAGTGACCTCTTCACGTTAAATTACGTTAAGATAACAGGATCAAATGAATTAACATGCTAGGATAGCCTTGGGTTTATAAATTTAGGTTTGCGTTTTCACCAGAGGATAAATTAGCGACTATGTCATGAATGAAATATTATGTACACGTATCTATATCTAATATATAAAATTCTCGTGTCACAGTTTTCGTTGCCATACTCCTCCAAAACGGCTTTACCGATTTTGATGAAATTTTGTGTGCATATTGGGTAGGTCTGAGAATCGGACAACATCTATTTTTCATCCCCCTAAGAGTTTGTTTGTTTGTTTGAACGCGATACTCTCAGGAACTACTGGGCCGCATTGAAAAAAAAATTTATTGTTGGATAGCCCATTTATCGAGGAAGGCTATAGGTATGAAAAATGTTGTAAAAAAAAAGGGAAAATTTACGCAGACGAAGTTGCGCGGGTCAGCTAGTCTAATATATAAAATTCTCGTGTCACAGTTTTCGCTGCCATACTCCTCCGAATCAGCTTGACCGATTTTGATGAAATTTTGTGTGCATATTGGGTAGGTCTGAGAATCGTACAACATCTATTTTTCATCCCCCTAAAAGTTTGTTTGTTTGTTTGAACGCGATAATCTCAGGAACTACTGGGCCGCATTGAAAAAATATTTTATTGTTGGATAGCCCATTTATCGAGGAAGGCTATAGGTTATAACATCACGCTACGACCAATAGGAGCGGAGCAGCAATGAAAAATGTTGTAAAAAAAAAAGGGAAAATTTACGCAGACGAAGTTGCGCGGGTCAGCTAGTGTCATATAAATTATTATGTTAGGTATGCATATGTGCTTACCACTATACATAAATAAAGTGAAGTCACTTTCTGCTTGTGTGTTTAGAACATCAAAATTTACTCAATGAACTCCAATAAGATTTGCCATCAATGGGACAAATTCTTTTGAAAGAATTTATAACGTACTGCTTTCTCGGGGAACTTCTCGCGTAAAATTTCCCCGTTTTTGCAACATTTCTCATTGCTGCTCCGCTCCAATCCAACAGTGAAAGAATTTTTCAATTCGGATCTGTAGTTCCTGAGATTACCGCGTTCAAACAAACAAATTATTCAGCTTTATAATATTAGTATAGACTAGCGGACGCCTCGCGGTTTCACTCGCGTAGTTGCCGTTCCATAAAATTGCTTATATCACCCTGGGTTAGGGTAGCTTCACAACGATGAAAGAATTTTTCAAATCCGTTCAAGTAGTTTCGGAGTCTATTCTTTACAAACAAACAATCAAATCTTTCCTCTTTATAATATTAGTATAGATATAGATATAGATATAGATGATACATGTAGGCACGGCAACACGAGCAAGAAACTAGTATCATCTGCGTCTATCGGTCTGATGGGACGTTTACGAACTTAGGTACCTACCTAATCAAAAATTACCAATTTTGAGTTTTAGCAGTTGAAGTTTATACGGTGGTATGCATATATATTATTCCATATTATATTATTATTATAAAGCTGAAGAGTTTGTTTGTTTGAACGCGATAATCTCAGGAACTACGGGCTTGAATTGAAAAAAAAATGTTAGATTTTATCGAGGAAGGCTATAGGTTATATAACATCACGCTGCAATCAATAGGAGCGGACCAGTATTGAAAAATGTTGAAAAAACGGGAAAATTTACGCAGAGGAAGTTGCGCGTGTCAGCTAGTAAATTATACATATAATAGGTACCTAGTTAATGAAAAAAGATGTAAATTTTAAAAAAATTACGATTTTCAGCGAGTTTTCGTTTTGGGGTTTCTCCATTTTTTTTAAACAACAATACAAAAAATAATCATACAATTTGTTTTCGTCGTTTTGGAATAGGTATAATGTAAGTAGGTATACCTAAAATAAAAACTACATTAGGGCCCGTACGACTGCAAAACGGGACAGAACGCTATTTATGTACAAGTAATATAACGCATCGATCCAAATATGTAATAGAAAAATCGACTACTACATATATGGTCAAAGTCCTTATACCTACCAGGTTTAATGGGTACGCTTTCATAAAATTTCTTTATCGGCCGAATAAAGCGGAGAGTGAGAAGAGCATAATAGGGTCAAGGGACATATGGCTTGCCTTATGTGGATCATAATACTGGCCTTACACAATGCGTAAGCGAATCATGTTTACCAATTTATAAACAAGAATGTTCGATGGCGTAATTCTATGATGAACTTCGATATGAGTAAACATTTACTGGAATAAATGTCGTAACCAGGAAAATAATGTAACAGATGTTTCGTTAGTTATTTTTTTAATTATGAGTTCTGGGGTGGTGTCATCGATTATAAAATTGACGATGCAGCAGAGTCTGAACAGAGCTCTAGATTAAAAAAAAACTTCCGCGGTTGGGTACAAGTCCTGTGTTCCGAAGGACTTTAAACTTAAATAAAATGAATTATTGTCTTGCTGTCAAAAGGAATTTAACAAGATATTTAAGTCCAATAGGAATTATTTTCTGACTTAAACTCAACATTTGCTATGTTATTCAATAGAACAAGCTACGCTTATGATAAGTCATACCTGTACCTGTGTGCTAAGTCGACAGTGTATAAGTTTGAACTAGGAGTATGTACTTATAAGAGCTATCAACTGTACGAATTGAATATTTCATTTTGTAATTTGGTAGGCGTTTCTTGCCATTTTTTATGGATCCTAGAATAAAAATTTGAAGACAAGACTAAATATTCAACCTGAGACATTCGATCGACAGGCAGGTAGTTAAACGTTGCATTAATTGTTCCATGTAATTGTGTGTCGTGTTCGATTGCTGATCAAGTTTGATTCTAGTTTCAAGTTTTCTTCGCATCCATTTATTGTTTAATATAATAAGTTAATGCTTATCTGAAGATATACTTAAGTTTGTCAACTTTACTATTTACAGTAAAAAAGTAGACAGATTTGAAGAATGCAAGATAAACTTACGTGGTCTGTTTAATTCCTCGGTTACCCCTGGCTAATTGTCAGTAATGAAGGTTCGTTTCTCGTACGCGGTAAATGTAACAAATTAAAACCACAAAGCCATTTAGAATGGTTAGTACCAACACATCTGGTGCGTGCATTATAAATTAATAGAATTCTCATTCTGTTTACCCCGGTACATGAAGCGGGGTCTACAAAATATTTATATTCAAGTTGTATGAGTATTATTTGATTAGTTTTGCAGACGGCTGGGTTATGAATTAGAAATATACGTTGTCTTCTAAATATTTTCTTAAATAGATAAGAATATATATCTCCTATGTTTTTGCAACTCCAACAATATTTTTTTAGCAACGGTAAGCGAATTTTAAATTGTCGTGCATAGCCATTATTATCAAACTTAAAGTTACGAAACAGTAAGTTGAATTTTCTGAAAGATATTGTTATAAGATTATGATTCAATTTTTCCGTCTTCTGGATCCAGAGGAAGAACGAAATATGATTACCATATTTACTATGATGAAGCTGAAGCTACATTAGCCTAACGGTTGAGGCATCGGATTCGCAATCGTGAGGTTCGAATCCTACCCATTATACTACCGACGACGTGACTCACTCCAAATTCCACACAAGCAATTCAGCTTAACTGGAGGGGTTAACAAGATTGCTAGTTATATGGGAACTACCAAGAGTGGGAACTACAATCCCACATTCCTAGTAATATTTATTTTATAAAAAACATACCCGAATTGGGAGCGATTTTTCACCCAATTTCAATTTTCAAAATGGCATTCGCATTAATTAATAGTAGGTATATAGCTTTCTGTGAACGTATGTTTAATATTGAACAGTTTAATATTTCAACACAGGAAATTTAAAGAGGTCGAATCGCTGCAGAAGCTTTTATGCGCGTTCCCTAAATTCTGTTTATTGCTAACAGAGGTAGGTTAGTACAAATAAACATGAAAGACGACTAGCAACATATTAGTCTCAGAGTTTAAACAAAGTCATAATTGTGTGCCTGTTCATGTGTGACTTCGGAAATATCCTTTTTAATGTCCCTAACTAACAAGCTGCATTGGTCTTGTTAAGGACCTGATTCTGCTCGTCTTAGGTCTTTAACTCAAGGGGCAAAGAGTGCAGCTTTAGGAGCCACTACAGTGAGATGGAGCCTTCTTTCTTAAAAAGCTAAGCAAGTGGTTGGACCTTATCATACCCAAACGATGTTCTGAATGCAGGTCCATCAAATGATATTCAGATAGGTAGAAAGATGCATGAGAAATTGCTGGATAGAAACGATTAGATACAATCAAAACATGGTTAGCAAGCAAGTTTTTATTTTTAGAAGCTGGTTACTAAAAGCCAAAATTGACTAATCAGCTTTTAAATCCATTCTTAACTAAGTATGACAATGAATAACACAGTTCATAAGCTTTTCAGAAACCGGGCCTTACCTTTGTAAATATCATAAATTTGAATATCCATAAAAGTACTATAATAAAATGCACAAGCTGCAACAATGACCTCATCGGTATGGTCTATAGCAGTTTATTACAAGTCTGCGCCTACACATCTTGTCGAGAATTGGATCCCACGAATATAATGATTTATCTTAGGTCTAAGCAATTATACTTCACTATAGTAATTTGTATAATCATTTCATGCCAATTACTTTATCAATTCAATAAATTGCATTTTTGAAAGTTAGTAACATTTGAAGTCCAGACCCAGAATTTGAAGGAATCGAACCATCTAATCGGAACTATGTTACTAAACCTCAAATTTTTCTATCATTCCTGCACGCGAGTTTGGACCTCGCCTGCGCCATCTAGCCGATAATTTTAAGAACTATAACGCCTTTGAGGTTTAATAACGTAGTTCCGTTTAAATGGTCGCCTTTATTATAATAATTATTCTTTACCTCTGTAACCTCTAGTAAGAATAAAATAAAATAACCCTTAGGTAGTATGTGACGTACCTACATAAGTACTCGTAGGTGTCAACTTACTAATTTATGTTTTGCGGTTTACTAAACTCGCTCGTAGGTATATTCAGAACACTAAGGCTGGGATTTATACAGCATGTTTTGGCGTAGCTCAAGATTAGTTTGGGTTAAAAATTACAAAAAACTTGAACGAGCGATTATAATCTTCTTCTGAGAGAGGTTATAATCTTCTAAGCTTAAGTTTTCTATTAACTTGCGCTAAAATAATTTTAACTGCCAGCAAATGATTTGGTATTTTTTTTTTAAATTGACTTTTGCTAAGCTTGAGCTAAGCTCTATAGACTTCAGCCTAAGTGTACGAGTCTGATGCTCCTTTGTTTAAAATCCGAAGCCAAATAGGACAAAAATAATATAAAACCACCTACTATTTTTGGTCTTTTACTCCGCGATCTGGCGACCAGATGCTAGCTTCTCACAAAGGATTTTTTGCTGTTTTGTTTGTATTTAGGTACCTATTTTATCTATAACTAGCTTATGTCCGCGTCTTCGCCCGTGTGGATGCCAGAATGTTATCAACATAGTTTAACGGCAAAGATTGGTTGGGGTTAATTTTCAAAAATCTTTTCTAAGCGCTCCCCTACGTTATAAAAGGATCCCCTGTGCAAAATTTCAAGTTTCTAACCCTTATTGTTTAAGCTCTGCGTTGATATGTCAGTCAGTCAGTCAGCTTCTCCCTTTTAATAGATACCTTTGCGACAGAGTGAAATAAAAACCTTACACTTTCAACCAAGCTAAAATACAAAAAAAAAACAGCCAAGTACCTGTCAAGCCGCTTGCAGTGCAGGGTACCGTATCTAGTTGCCGGAAGGCTTGAGATTACGATTATTTTTAAAATTATAAATCGTTCATGAATAACTACACCGGTAGGTGCATTTCATTGGCATGCTACAATAATAACAGTCTAGTATATTAGGTATATAGGTAGGTTCTAAAGTATTTATGTAAATGAAACTCAATGCCGAATGCATGTAAGCGCATTAATTCAGTACGGCGGCACCTATTTGGCTAATTTCTGTTTTGTTATATTTGTAAATTGTCGGAACAACGTTCGAATGAAAGAAAACGTTTGAAATATCACACAGAAAAAATAGTTAAATTCACCAGCCATGAGTAACCAAGGCGAGCATCTATTTATTTAAGTAACTGGCTGTCCCGCGCAACTTCGTGTGCATACATTTTCCCCGTTTTTGCAACATTTCTCATAGCTGCTCCACTCCTATTGGTCGTAGCGTGATGTATGATATTCGTAACGATGATTTATAGCCTACTAGCTTTCGCCCGCGGCTCCGCCCGCGTGAATGTCGGTTATCGCGATAAAAACTATCCTATGTCCTTCCCCGGGACTCAAACTATCTCCATACCAAATTTCATCTAAATCGGTTCAGTAGTTTGAGCGTGAAAGCGTAACAGACAGACAGACAGACAGACAGAGTTACTTTCACATTTATAATATTAGTATGGATTAGTATGGATAGCCTTCCTCGATAAATGGGCTACCTTACAGTGAAAGAATTTTTCGATTTGGATCAGTAATTCCTGAGATTACCGCATTCAAACAATCAAACAAGCAAACTCTTCAGCTTTATATTATTAGTATAGATTTATCTGCTTAGGTATGCGCTAGGGAAATAATAGATAAGTAGGTAGACTTTTTAAAATCGTTTTAAAATCAGTGTAGTTTATTGAGGCTAATAAATGAAGTTGTAATAAAACCTATTGAATGAATGACATCATAATCAATTTAGCTATTTCACACTGTTAATTATGGATACAATGAACAGACCTACTATTACAAAATTGAAATGAAATCATCTACCTATGTAGGAAGCACATTATGACTGGAACGCATAATTTTGAATGCTTCATAATTCGTGTTAATTTACGAACTACACTGAGCACACCAGCTATCAGTTTGTAGTGTGAGGGTTATCACCAGCATTCAAATCCCCGATATCGTAACTCATTCATTCAAAACTTCTTTGTTATCACTGGTCTAAGTAGATTTAACACAAAATAAATATTTGCAAAATTTCTAGGACCAAGGATTTGGGCTGTGTGTCTGATGTCCAAAGAAGACATAGGTACCTAAAACAGTTGACATTCAAGAGTAAAAAGAAAAATAAAGTAAACAGAGACGTGGCGATCCGCTCTTGCTTCGCACGAGATTTGTTCGATTTTTTCAAATTACCTATATTTGTATTAAATATTAATTATTTTTATTAAATCGCATCATCCTTTGTGTAATTTAATGGTTTAGATGACTAAACTAACCGCACAAACAGTCAGACGCCGAAGAAGAAGATGATGATCCGTCAACTCGACTACGAGTGTGTTTAATTTGTAATGTAGATTTAAATTATTTTCATGTTTATTTACGAAGATATTACACAAGATTAAAGAATGAATATCTTTTTGAAAAATATCTTCAGTAAGTAATAATAACTTATGTATCCGCTTCATTTTTCTTTCGATCTCCATAATCTTTACCTTAAATACACATTTTTCCCGAAACTTCCGATAAAATCTGTTATTGTAATTTCTTGAAAACTTGACGAATATTTAAAGGAGCTCTTTGTAATAAGTTTTAATATACCTATAGATAAATATTTTAAAAAAGATGTAGGTCTAGCCAATGAGGTTTATATAAAACGTTATTTTGTCTAGCTTTGATTAAAATGTCGAGTTTTAAAATTAGATAAAGATGCATAATTTAAATGAATATATAGCATATCAAATTAATTTGAGTATAGGTTGAGAATTTACAATTGCTACAGCCTAAGAATTAAGATTATTTATTTCTTCGATCAAAAAGCTAGAGAAAGAAGTAAGAGGATTGGAGAGCACTATCACAGTATCCACCACGTAGCAGGTTCTTTCTCCAACCCTCAACATAATAAGACTAGTGGGGGGAAGTAATACGGGAGTGATTCAGGAGATGTCTTTACTCAATAGTAAAACAAATTGACAGATAAAAAACCCGGAAAACATAGTCAGAACGCCTGTATTAAAAAAAATACTCACAACATTTATTTAAAAGTAGCACTCAGTATCAAATGTTTGCTACCTAATTAGCTTTATACCATTCCCACCATGGGCACCATGGGTACCCAGGGGGTATTAGGAGGTTGAAAACCCCCTCTGAATGTGGGATTGTAGTCCCCCATTTCTAGCAATCCTGTTACCCTTCCAGCTAAGCTCAACGGACTGTGTTAAGTATGGGTTCACATCGGTAGTATAATAGTAGGGTTCGAACCCGCAACCTCACGATTGCGAGACCGATGCCCTAACCATTAAACTACCGCCGCTTAAATTGTGACGCCCCCCACTCAAATATCCAGGGTACGGACATGGTTCCCACAACAGGGACACGGGCCTCTACTCCGAGAGGAGATACGGGGCGTGATCCACCACTTGCACCCACAGAATTTGTTAGTCTCATATCTTATAATTTTTACTTCTAGAAATGCCGATTTCCTCACAATCTTATAGTTGATCTAAGTAAAGTTTTGTGAAGGTTGTAATTGGCCTGCAAAACATTATGTCTTTGAGTGGTAAAGCAACTCCTTAGTTGACTCGTAGTCGTACTTCAAATTGCAACATGAACAATATTTGTGAGCGACAAGGAACCGGTTCAAACAACTGATTATGAATCCGTTAAGCCTCGTTACTGTATTAGGCAAGCCGGACCCTAAAACCCACGCCACGCCTTTGATAGTTCGATGATGGTTAGCAGCTGGTGACAATAACAAGCTGTTATTGGAATTAACTGCACTTACCATTGATCGTAATAATATGGTTAAATACTAACAGCGGAATACTAAATGCAACTATATTATGAGCTTGCTTTTATCCGCGGCCATCTTGTTAAGTATCCTATAAGCTTCCTTGAAGCTTCAACCTACCTCCATACAAATTTCATCTTCGGAGATTAGTGAGATCAAACAAACAAACTTTAGTTGTTAAGCCTCATACTGAAATACTTTAGAGAATACAATAGAACATTACTAACTACGTGTGAAGCGAGGACGTTAAGGAATCGAAGATTCGATTCTCATTTTATTAGGTGTGTGTATTTGTGCAAGATCACTCAGCCTTGTTGGATGCGCCATCGCATCAGCATACTTGAATTTTGATCACCAGGAGGGTTAGACAAGGTACATTCGTTCCGTGGCGAATTCGATAACGCCGTACTAATCGTTCGCAAAAAAATAAAAAAATGTCTATGGTCTCCACCGCAAACGTCAAATTCTATAATTTTTTTTTTTCCTCTTCCCTCCAATATAAATCGGTAGAGATTATGTCTCGCACATTATGTGCATACGCCAGTTTCAAGTATAATTTCTTTCTAGTTTTCTTCTTTTAATCACAAAGTCTTGTTCTTGTCCAGTTATCACGTATTTCAAGTATATTTTACACTTTAAACGCGCAGGTGTAAAAATAGCGACATGTCAGTTTGCCGCCATTTTTACAACTCCCATAATAAAATTCTTTTCCATTAACGACATCGCTTTTCGAATGTGACTTTGTCTAGACCCCCAGCACACGAGTCTACATGTGCTGTTGAGTCCAAATGTATTTCGGGATCAAATAAAAAAATTAAATTATTAAAAAAATATGAAACTTTGTGGAATAAAGTCCATACTACCGTCCAATTTATGGTCAATTATTATACTTACTTATGGTAATTGAAATAGCATAATTATGGTAAGCGAAATGCTTAATGTAAATGCTGTTTCAATTAGTAGTGGGTAGTTAGATTATGTCGTGTAAATACATCACATTATCATAAATTATTACGTTCGGCGGGTTGACTGGTAATCCCACTGTAATCTCATTAGCGTTCACGGTAGAACAATATCCTCTTAACTAAGACTACTGTCGGAAAACGGTGCGGTGTGGCCACTGAATAAGCGAGGTACTTATCTATCCATTCCTTTCGTAATCGCCTTGAAGGTCCTAGATGTCGCTAAACTTAAACTCAAATACTTTATTCGATTTTTTTTCTCGCATATCCAATGTCTTTATTCACGTTCTTTTTTTCGTTTTCGCGGCAAGCCCGCGCGAACTGTCAAAATCTTGTCATAATGGTTAATAGAGAGCTGCACTTAGAAATGCATCAACGGCAATGCGCGCGGACACCTTTTGAAACCACTACGAAAAACAAAGAACGTGAATAAGGACCCTGACTTTACTTCATGTTGTCTTGCACTTTCAAAAACACGCTAGAAGCGTGTTTTTGAAAGTGCTTTTAATTAATTTAAATACATAACTTAGTTAGATTACTAATTCCTACAGGGTTTCCCAAGCTGGGTTCCACGGAACCCAGGAGTTTCGTAAAAAAGTTACCAGGGTACCGGGTAAGAAATATTTTTTAGACATTGAAAAAAGTCGTGTTAATACAAAGAACCAAAAGAAAACATGTTGGATAATTCCAATATGATACTTCTCATCTCATTTTATTTATGATTTATAAATGTTGTGAGATCTCATTCATTATTTACTCATACTCCCCCTTCCTTATACCTAGTCTAGCCATAAATATTGTTACGAAGAAAAAACATTTTTTTTTATTGCAAATAATATTTATTACTTTTACAGTGTGTTACTTTAATACTTATGTATTAAACTAACACACTGAATTGTTTTTTATATAAATAAATTGTTTTTTATTTATATAAAAAACAATTCAAAATATAAAAAGCTTATTCGAAGTGGTCTCCATTGGCTGCAACACAGTCCTTTAAACGTTGAGGCCAGTTATCAATAGAAGCACGCACTCTTTCCATGGGAAAATTCTTCACTGCCAATCGTATGGATTGTTTTAGGGACTCCAAATTATCATGGCGTTTAGAGCAAGCCATACTCTCTAAAACTGACCATAAATCATAATCCAGCGGATTAAGATCGGGACTAGACGACGGCCAGTCTTCAGCTCTGATGAAGTCCGAAACGTTCACTTCCAACCAAGACTGCGTGGACCGAGCTTCATGACCCGGCGCTGAGTCTTGTTGGAAGGACCATACTTGGTTATTGAACATGGTGTTGTTAAGGGGTTTAACTACCTTCTCAAGAATGGTATCTTGATACACTTGTGCCGATGTTTTGATACCTTTTTCACAAAAATATGGCTCAGTCACTCCTTCATAGCTAACACCCCACCAAACCATCACTGAAGTCGGATAATGCCCACGTTGCACTCTGTCGACTAATTGGGAAGCTTCCTTAGAGCTTTGAGCATAAATACGGTCATTTTGTTTGTTAAAATGTTGCTCAACTGTAAAGATTTTCTCATCCGTAAACAAAATTTTTCTGTGACCTCCCTTTGCGTACCGCTTCAGTAGTTGCTTCGATTTTACCACCCTATTCTTTTTTAAATTATCAGTTAAAAAATGACCAGTGCGTCTCTTATAGGCTGCAAGTCCTAAGTCATCTTTTAAAATGCGTGACATGGTTCTGGGTGCTATCTTCATCTCCCGAGATAAAATCTTTTGCTTTCGGACAGGATTTCTTCGAATTCTTTCCCTTACTGCTTTGACCACCATTTTCGTACGAACACTACGTGGACGGCCAGATCTTTTTCTGTCACAAACAGAGAAGGTCTCATTGTACCTATTAATAGCCCGGTACACAAACATTTGACTAATACCAAGCGTATGGAGAGTTTTAAAAATTACATTCGGCTCCATACCAACTTTGTGTAATGCAATCACAGCGATTCGGTTTTCTTTATCACCCCACTCCATTTTAATATAGCAAAATATTGTACAATGTATTGGCGCCAAAATTAGAAAATACAATGAACAATCGTATAAAAATGACAGATTCCAAATTCAAATGTAATATCTTTCTTATTTTTAATTGTAACAGTATTTATGGCCAGACTAGGTATATATACTCCCCCTTCCATAAAATAAAAGGTATTTGATAGGTATTCCGTTATGTTAAAAGTTTGGAAACCTTTGTATTCTACTAGTAGGTGCACAGTACCTACTACTACCAGTTTTCCTCACCTGTAGAATTATAAAGATTCTAAATTGGCGGTATTTAATGCCGGTCCACAAAAAGGCCGGACATTATTCTTCATAGATAGCTAATTAGGTACCTGCTGTGTATAAACATTGTTAATCAACGAAGAACATTAGACATATCCTGACTGCCTACACTTAAAAATACAGTCGTTATAACACGTAGGTATTCGCATCGGGGTCAGGATCGCTCGGCGCGCTCACCAGGAAGACCCTACAAGGCAATGCGAGTTAACTTTTTATCTTATACCGTTACGTGATCGTCTCTGATATCACTATGTCGCCACAATTACTAACTGAGCTTTGAAGGAGCGACTAAACTGTTGTTTAGTAACAGTATTTTGAATTACGATTGAAGTATTATCTACGATCAGTTGATCTGTGGCCACGATTGGTGCAATTCGATCGAAACGTAGGGTAAAAAAAGGTTCGTACCTTTTAATATTACACGCGATTGAGTCCCGATAATATTCTTAAATAAATACACGGTGATTATTAATTTATTAATAACCTCTCGCTTGTAGCTTATTATTATTAGATACCATTACACCAAATAACTTTGTAAAATTAGTTTTGAAAAAAATACATATTAACCCTTAATTAACGTCATAATGATTTAACTCTGAGGTATGTGAGACCCTGGAGTTAAATCATTGTTTTATGTCAGGTTTAGGGCCTATATTAATAAAGTCATCTGTATGTGATTAAGGTCATTACTTCAAAAACGGATAGTAGGTGGTAGGGTTAAAATATTAAATATTTTTCAAAACTAATATGACAAAAATTATTTGGTGTAATGTAAAGAAGAAACGAGCGGGAGGTCATTAATACCTACTTATATTACAAATCACTCTGTATACTGGTGAAGCGAGCACATGAGATTCATATTTCGTTACTGTGTATTCGGTGTTTGCTGATTGAATCATTGAGGGTCATTACAGTTTCATCATCAGAGCGATAACTCTGTACCTCATAAAAGAGGTCAAGTCCATCCTGTAATTCCCGCAAAAAGGGAACCGCAGCTTTATACCTAATCGTTAGCAATAAACAGAAATAAATTCAGATATAAGTCCTGTTTACCATGCTTTTATACTAATTATTGTTGCAATTTCTTGCAGTCAATGTTGCACTAGAGCTTTTAAACATAGGGTGTGTCTGAATGAAAACTATTGGGATGATTTTAATAAACCTAAAAAAATACTCAAAAATTTGAGTAGGTACTGTAACACTTTGTACTAACAGCAACCGCTCTGCTGGAAAGGGTGCGTAGTGCCAGGACCAAATTCCACGTAGACCAATGAAACTAATATTCCTCGTTTTAGCTGTGTATATTCAAATTCAGATCTATTAATGATATTTTATAAATATTACATTTAACGAATTATCCGCCTGCCGGCTCTGACGGTTCTCCCCTTATTTTTTTGTTTTCTTCTCACTTTTTCACAAGTTCAAAATCAGACTTACCTATAACGTCAAAGAAAATAGTTCACCAATATCAATGCGTTTTCATGCGAAGTGATCGAATCTATGATTTAATTTAGGTATGTTATTGATTTAGCTATACTTAAATTACATTAAAACTAAATTACAGTAACGCTGTGCCATATTTTTTTAAACCAGCTTTACATTACATATTTCATCTGGGATTTATCGAAAAACTAAAATTCCTTATTATTTCATAATAAACAGATTATCGGTGACTTAATTTGTTGCATTTTAACCTTACTATAAGGTCCTGAAATAGATACGTTGAGTTACTAATAACACTGTATGATGTAGTATGTATGGACTGAATGTGCCATACAAATGAGACTTTTGAACGAAGAACGTGTAGTTTAAAGACATTTACTGTTCAAAAATTTATAGACCAATTTACCACTACCTTACTACCATATATACCTATATAGTAGATATATATTCTTACAGAAAAGGTAAAATAAGGGAACACAAAGAAGAGTGTGTATGACTGCCTCTGTGGCGCGGTGGGAGTGTGTCCGACTGCTACGCAAGAGGTCGTGGGTTCGATTCCCACACGGGACACCACTTTGTGTGATCCACAAATTGTTGTCCCGAGTCTGGGTGTACTTTGTGTCCGTGACTTGTATGTTTGTAAAGTCCCCCGCGACACAGGGCTTGTACCCTAGTGCGGGAGTCGTCTTTTTAAAAAAAAAAAAAAAAAAAAAAAGTGTACTGCATAACTGCATAGACTTAGGATAATGCATAACTGTCAGATCTAACCGTTCATACGTCCATGCACGTTCGTCTCATAACGCGTTCTTTATGGCTGCAGCATCGACAGGTATTCAACGTTGCGGGACATCGGTTATTTGTGACTCAATTCTCTTAATGATTAATGTAAGATGCTGAAGGTTTTATAGAGGTAAGGAATAAATGGTTCTACTAGTATTAAATGTAGAGTCATTCTATTCCAAATTCTGCCAGACCTTCATTAGCGGTTCTTCATCTTATATTTTGTAACATAAGTGAAAAAGGTACTGACTTTGACCTAAGTTCAAGGTTTTTCTCTTCTTCTCAAATTTTAAATTTCTTGACAAATACTCTATTAGTTTGCTAGGTAGATACTAACAGGAATTGGTCAGGAGTACAATTAATATTTATTATACCGCTGGACAGTGGACTCAAATATTTGTGACACTAACTAATAATTCGGCTTCAGCAAGGTAGAATAGGAACTTCTCCAATTGATCGTACTTAATCAACAAAACTGGTTCGTTAGCAGAAGTGTAAGAAGACTTATTAAAATAAGTTTGTTGTAAACTATTTAATACCTAACTGGCAGTTAGAGCGCTGTATTACACTAACCTTTCAGGGTTCCGTAGCCAAAATGGCAAAAACGGAACGCTTATAGTTTCGTCACGTCCGGCTGTTTGTCTGTCTGTCCGTCCGTATGTCACAGGCATTTTACTCAAAGACTATTTATGAAATTTACCCTGTAGCCGCTACTTAGTTTAATAGCTAAATAATAAAAATAAATATTTTTGGGCACTCCAAACATGTAACAGAAGCTATTTTTTTTCAGCATACATCAACGTGTAGTAGGTACATCATTTGATAGATCTTTAAAAACATTATATGGTTTCTAATACACTTTTTTGATTGAGTAAATATTTTTGAAAATAATTGCTCCGAAAGTTAGTTAATTGTGTGTAGATACCCTTAACTTTTGAACCGTGTGACCAAAAAAATTTTAGGTTTTAACTAATTACTTAAGATTTTGTTTTTTTTTACTAACTGTTTCATGTAATGAGAACCAAATCTTGAAATTAGTCACGTAATAAATATATCCGTGCATTATACGTGTCGTAAGAGCTTGAACCATAGATTATATACTTATACTGGTAGCTTGAACTGTAAATAAAAAAAGGATAAAACTAAAATGCGTCAACAGTTGTGTCACCTCCGTCCAGAATAACTTCGTGTGACCGACCGACACAAAACACTTGTCTTGTTGTACGGCAGATGTTCCTCTTTTAGACTATGTTTAAGCTATTCCTGAAATGCTGGTCTATGCAACAAATAAATTGTAATTTATTCTTCACTGTTGATAGGCATGACAATATCCGATAATATATATTTATTCTACTCTACCGCAATATACTTAGGATTTTTTTTTAAAGATAATTATCAATGTCCCACTAAAAGTGGGTTCACGTCGGTAGTATAATGGACAGAATTCGAACCTACGACCCCACGATTGCAAGACCGATGCCTTAGCCATTAGGCTACCGTCCTGTTCACCTAAGGACCACTAGAAGTTTTTATATCGTTTATCCCTCACAAAATTCAAAAGAGATGATATAATTATACTTCTTGTAAATATAGTCTTGTGTATTCTCCTGGGCAGTGACAAGTGGTACTTAAGTATAATTACAAATATAATATGCGTCTAAACTGTAGGAATTACGTTCCTGTTCTAAGCTATTCTCAGCTCTCGGACTAAAACCAATTACTTAGTAACTAGTTGAAAATAAAAATTGCCGTACCTACTCTCACGGGAACTTAAATGCTTTAAATGAGTAACTTTTTGTAATTTTAGGAATATTTACAATAAAATAATTAGTTGACACTGTTGACAGAATTATATACATATTCGTCGCTCGCAGGCGACTCTGATATTAATTAGGTCTGGCCGAGGCCTGCGTCACGGGCGTTCTTCATTATCTAATTAATATAGCACAGATTTATTTAGCAACAATCTGTTCTCATTTACGTAGGTTGACGAACTCTTATCATCTCCGAATTCAATGCTGCACGACGATTATCTCCTGAACTTGTGATCTTTGTTACTATTTCTTACAACAAATACTTAAGTATGAGTATTTTGTAAAAAAAACCAACTGTGTTAAAATTTAAGAGGAACATACTAATTGTATCTAAGACTTGACGTCTATGGTTAAGGAATACCAAAGAAAAGTTCTTATTTTTAACGAAACTCCTTATAAATTGTTACGTCAGCGTTACGACATTTCCAACCGTACTTGTAACTTAATCAGGTGTTATATATTCTCGTGGTAATATTTTGAATGACTACGTACCGACTATGAAACCCTCACATATGAAACCTACTATTCAAAGCAATATTTTCATTAAATATATTTTCTGGTATAATCTTAAGTAAGTACCTAACCATGTTCTATGTTTCTTGTTTTTGATATCTAATAAAAGCGGCTTAATATAACATGGGTAAATCCAATTTAGATTAGTACCCTTAATCACAAACAAGTAAAACAAGTAGGTATTTAGGTTCATCATCATCAATGGTGGTGTGGGTCGGGTCGTCTTCCTTCCCTCCAATATGGCGAAGGGGATGATGGCTGACCCATGCGTCAAACTCGTGAACAGGTGCTACTCGGGGTGACTGGCCGGTCTTGTCATTATCATTTTAAAGGTTTATTATTTTTATAATTAGTGGTTCATAAATATTTGTTTTTCTCATAACAATCGAATCGCATGTTGCCTTTACTCTCTTCTGTATTTTTGTAAGTTGATGATCCCATCAACACCGTAGGAGGCTAAAAACTTGATTATGCTAATTTACGTACTATGTAATTGTAAGTTTCATGGTGTAATGGTTGCAACAGCTTACTGGCTTAGCTATATATTTATTGTAAAGAATGGCATTCAAAAAAAGTGGCCACGAGTTTTTATTGCCAAGTTCTTTTCTCACGGCTTTACTCTTGGCAATAAATGTTGAATCATTCTATTCCAAATTTTGTCTGACATTCATAAGCAATGCATTTGTAACCTAAATAAATAAAGTATTTTGACTTTTGACTATTTTTTTCAACGATGCACTGTTGGGTAAAGGCCTCTTCCAATTTGCACCAGGGTGTCTACCTGGTGGTTCCGTGATCCTTCCGTATCTTTAATTGAAAGTAGTCAATATTGAAAGCGTAAAATCCAGGCAGCATGGTAAATTTATATTTTTTTTTAAAAGCTTATAAATCTATCATTCTTTTTTTTTAAAGCTCCAGTACTAGGTGATTTATTGTTTGTGGCGAATTCTCTTTATTTGAATTACATTAAGTTATGCCACTTTTATTTCACAATTGCTACTTAATTAAAGCAATCAAATCGTAAAGTCTAAATTTAATTGCCACTAAATTCAACAGTCAATAAATTAAAGTGCAAACCAAATCAAAGTTTTGAAGCACAGATTTATTCTCCAATCATTTCATTATATAACCATTAATCGTGACTCCAAAGCCCATTTTGGGTGCCAAATCTGTTGGTGACAAGCTTTAGGACTTTCGTAAATGTTTTATGAAAGATAATATTTAATTGGGTGCGAATTACGAAGATTTTCAGGACGGCTGGTAGTAGGGCATATATTTGTGGTTTTCAAGGTTAACCATATTACATTTTAAATTTAAGTAAGCACGGTTACTAAGAGGAACTTTTTTTACGTTTCAAATTGTGGGTTTGATTTGTTTAATTTCTTTATGTACAATAACTTATTACACTCACATACTACGTACATGGCCTTTAGTGTTAAGTTAAGTTAAGTTTTTTTGTAATAATAATGGCGATGCATGCGACAAGCAAAATTTTTTTAATAAATTTATTTGTTTTAGATGTAACGAACAGTGTAAAGAAAGCTGCAAGTGCAGCGCTCCACGATGGCGAGGTGGCTATCCTACTCAGAGGTCCTCATGGTCAGAACTTGATGGAAGAGCTGCTACACGCCAAAGGAGCTGAGGATTCGGCTATCACTTTGGCCTATAATAAAAAGAATGAAAAGGGTATGAACTTTATCTAGACATACACACATACAGTTCTCCGATACTTTTATGATCGCAACAATACTTAACAATAATTATAAATAATTTAACTATTTGTTTCCCATATTGTTAAAAGAAAAAAAAAAATAATTTGTTAGTCCACCTCATGTGACCAACAAATCAAAATATTTTTTTTAACCCTGACTAAAAACACTAAGCCAACTGTTTTGTCATTCACAATCTTCAAGGTGGCTTTTACTCAAATGTGAATCTCAAATAGTATTGAATAAACAAGATTTTGCATAGCGAGGGCCTTTTCACTCACATAGTCAGCAAAGTTTTTGAACACCTGAGCTCTAATCAAGTTTCTTGACAAACTTCAACATCGCACTGTTACAAAAAAGGCGAATTCTTTTATGTCTAAAGTTTTGAAATACTGATGCTTACGAGACTTACTGATGATTAAGACGATGTCTACGAGTATCTATAAACATAGAGTGGAAAGTTATTATTAGCCTAAACACGTAAAGAAAGTTACAGCTTTTTAAAATAAATTGAAACGGCCTTTAAGATTTTTGGATATCCAAAACAAATATGCAAAAGTAATCTTGCAATTTTATTGTGGTTACATCTCAAACAATCTCTTCATTGAAAATTCAAGGATGATTGGAAAAATTACCACAAAAGTTAAATATTCGGGGTAAATTCCTTCAAGATGACGTCCAAACATTTCATCCATAACCAAATAAGTTCTTAGAATTAAATTTCATATCCACCGCTCGCTGTAAATAATTTCGGTCTATTATTTACCCAACTGCGCCCGAACGAGGGAATTTACGAAGTAAATTTTTTGGCTCGCTCTGCAGCATAACGGGTTCGTTTTAATTGTGAGTGTTTGAGTAGTCAGAATTTTTGGTTTTTATAATATTATTCCATTTATAATAATTTCTTATTTCCATAGTATCTCTGGAAGTTCTTCACGGAGGTCATTTGAAATCCGTATCATGGTTGCTGGGTGACTATCCTCGTGGTAGCCTTTTGCTGGTGATGACATCCAGCAAGGTCAAACTTGTGGTTGGATGTAAACAGCTACACTGGCGTTCTATGTCTGGCAGATATGATCTATTAGCTACGTTGGCTAGTCATAAGATGAAATTGGTAAGTTTCTTTGTCATTACTATTTGTATGTGGAGTAGGAATTAGAACTCTTTAGACGATAAATCTCATTTTGGCATTATTCATGAAGAATCTGTAGGGCAAAATTCAAAAATGTAAAGTTCAGTAGTAGAGAAAAAAGTAATAGTTAGTATTTATTAATTTACTATACGTTGCAAACCATTTTATTGGGTTGCCATTGGTCCAAAATGGAGTTCAAACATATCGTCGTTTGAGTTTTATTTTTTTCTTCTATATATACCTAACATTGTGCTATTTTATAATCTTTACAGTATATCGAGGAAAAATCTCCAGTTAAAGTATACAACAGTGAGCGAGAGGGTCTCGAAGCCATTTGTGATCACAATACAATGAAACCACCGACACTAACAAAAGTTGATGAATCAGACTTCGAAGAGGTTAAAGACTTTTTAAAGAAGCACCCAGAGGATGAAATGCAAGGAGACGATTATAGAGCTGGCTATGCTGATCCTAATGCTCTACCGGTACCGACGGCGCAGAGAGGAGACATACCGTCAAATGTGATTGAGTCTTGTGATGGTAAGAACATTTATAACTTGATAGATTTTTAAAGTGCACTAATGATATCTATGTCGACTCTTTATATTATTTACCGCGTCTTATGAGTTGAGATTGTGCTTAAAAATGCTCTCAAATTATTGTGATGAAGACGTCTATCTTAGAAATAAAATTCCATCTTCTCATCAGAAGTATATTTGTCATCTAAAATACCTGTTTATTTTATTACAAGTGTAATCCAAGACATGTCGACATAGTCATTTAGGTAAAGGTTTGACGGGGAAGATTATAGGTATCCTTTTCACACCGTCAGATCGCCCGCACTATCCTTAGTACTGCACTAATTCTCGACAGATGTGTTTTTTTAAATTTCAATCTCGCTATGTTTTTTGTAAAAAATGTGTGTAAAATTATATTTTCTCTATTCTAGACGAGGTCATTCGTCAGTTAACTCTTCTACGGCAGACGATCGAGCAGCTTCGCCGGGAGATAGGCGATCAGAAGGGCACAATAGACAACCTTCGTAGTCAACTACGTCAGTGTTGCAATCGGGTGCCAACGGCTCCGCCCGTCGAGAGGTGCTCAGGGTCTTCGTGCTATCCTGGTTAATTAACTTTTATAATATGTTCTTCTATACTTGCAGCCTTTCCATTCTTCAGTTTACCTAAAAATATATTTGTTAATGGAGTTTAACAGCTATTGGAGTTAAAGTATTTCTACGATTCAATGAATCAGGCATATAGGTATTTGCTTATTACTTAATTAAACTCAAGAACCTTTCAGGTATAACGCGATGAGCTTGCTCAAATCTAGACCATCTTATGTATGTTTCTCTTTTAAACACTGGATTAAGTATTGAGTAAATATCAGTAGGTAGTTTTGTCAAATGTCTTAAATTTTCTAGAGGACTTGATATATTTTTTTTTATGATTATCTTTATTATAAAGGCTATTATTTACTTACTTTATATGTGATGTTCAATGTAAAAAGTTTTAATTTTTTTTTGTCTATAAATTAACTATAACTGTGTCAGAATCTAATAACAAATTTCAACTCGTCTCCTTCTTACAAGTTCTTCAAGACACACTCTTCACAAGAGAGCCCTAAAATATTACTGCTTAGACAGATATAACAAACAAAAATCGAATGGATTGATACATAGATTTAGGATATCCTAAGTCTATGAATTGATATATCAATGATGTTAACCATTGACGTAGAGACCAGGACGGTGCCATCACTTTCAATTCCAAAGTTTATATTGACTGCAAAGCGTGAAAGAGAGAAAAAAACTCGTGCGGCCTTTGACAGATATTGCCCATTAAGTAGCGTTGTCTCTTTCAATCAATTTTGTGAGGTTATGGCGCAGTCCCCGTCTCAACGTTAATGGTGTTAACCATAATCATAGAGTAGTATATCTCTTGATTGTTGCCAATCACTTGATTTCTAATAACCTTTTTAGCTTCATTTTTACGCGTTACATTAAGATTTCTTGGCGTTGGAGACAGTTCCTTGTATTTATACTCATCATTTATCATATTAACATTAACAACTTTATCATATTTTTGTCACACATCATTTATAACTTAAGGTAGATCAAGCAACTCTTTATATTCAGTGTGGGTTTTCATTAAAAGTGTTTTTTCTACAATCGCGTTTTATTCCTTAGCACTAAATACCAACAAAATGAATCAATCTGCCTACAGAGTCGCGAGTTTCGCTTTGCCCACTCAAGTTGCTTGATTAACCTTATTCAAATTTCTAAATGGCTAATTAGATTTGTCTAATAATAATAAAGACGTGATTGGTGACTCTGTAGGCATGAACACAACAACATTTATTGTTATAAAAAATAAGGATATAAAACAAAGGCAACTAGATATAGAACTATTACCTACTATGCGTCGAGTATAAAAACAAGTTATTCGTGTCACTGTTCAGAGTTATTAATGAAAACCACTGTGTGTTGTAATGTGATGGTGTGATTGAAGAAGACCAATCTGAAATCACACCTAACTGCTTTTGTTAGGAAGTTTGTCGCAGGAGGTTGTTGTATTTTATTATCGTAATAGTTATTTTTTTTTTAAAGACGACTCCTGCATTATTGTACAAGCCCTGTGTCGCGGGGGACTTTACAAACCTTCATTTCACGGACACAAAGTACACCCAGACTCGAAACAACAATTTGTGGATCACACAAAGTGGTGTCCCGCGTGGGAATCTAACCCACGACCTCTTGCGTAGCTGTCGGACACACTCCCACCGCGCCACAGAGGCCGCCATTATAATGATAGTAATATTTTAACTTGACATTGTTAAATCTTTAATATTTATCTTTTATACTGTTATCTATCTAGGTAAATTAAAAAAAAAAATTGAAAACTAATAGGTAGACTAGGTATTTAAGCTAAAGGCACCTAATTCCGCGGTATTTTCACCATAAATTAAAAGAACAATAAAAACTAAAAAAAAATACCTTTTTGTAAAGTTGGATATTTTTATAAGAAAAAAATAGATAAATAATAATTCGACCCGTGACCACGATCGGTGCAATTCGATCTAAACGTCGGGTAAATAAAAGGTTCGTACCTTTAAATAATTCACGCGATTAAGTACCGAAATATATCTAATATGTATAAAAATCGCGAAAGTTTAAAAAAAAAAAAATAATAATTTATATTTTTTACCAAATATACTCTATACTAATAATTTGACAATAAAAATTAACTAAACATTTTTTTGTAAAAAAAATTTTTTTTATGATTTAAATAATGTATAAAATCATCAATTAATCAATATAATATCGTCCTAATACCGAGATTTTTATATTTATGGATTATTTCAGTAATCAGAATTAAAATATTACGATCATATGTTTTTAAACTTTCGCGATTTTTATACATATTAAATATATTTTGGGACTTAAATTGCACCGATCGAAACGTCGGGTAAATAAAAGGTTCGTACTTTTAAATAATTTAAGTACGCGATTAAGTCCCGAAATATATCTAATACTATGATCATAGTTATAAAAGTGCCTTCAAAAATATACAAAAAGAAAACGTCATCAACGCGCCACAGAGACAAGTTAATTATTTTCGACAAAAAATAAAATTATAACACAATCTCACACAGTATAAAACTATATCTATTCTAAAACACTAGCAAATCGTAGTACTCATGTGCATAAGGTCCGAAATGTACGAAGCGCGCGTCAAACAGACAGATTATTTTAATAAGTATACTCAGTAAAGCACTTTTTTGCTCATATAAACATTATGTTGTGTAATACAGCTTGCAGACAAAAGAACTTTTAAAATATTACAACTCCTCGGAATTGGGTGCCTTTACCTTAAATAAGTCATATTACTTACAATATGATAATGTTGTCACACATTGCGTATAGAATGTATCTAGAAGATAACCTCGGTTTGAATAAAAATAATTGTTATCTCGTAATGATTCAAGTACCGAGTAAACTACACATATTTGAATAGATAAATTGAGTAGTAAAACGAAGACTCGAGAGATTTTAAAAGAGGTAGTGCCTACCTACAATGCAGACAGTAAGGTCGGTTTCAATCCGGTCTGGCGCGACCGGACCAGACCGACGCCAGAACATGTGAATGCTACCGTACATCACTATACACATCGCGCCGGGTAGCCGGTCACCGGCTGCCCGGCGCCGGATTGCAACCGGAATGGAAATAAAAAGGACCTTATGGGAAAAGTATTGTATCTGTGAAAACTCCAAAAATTCAATATTCTTTATTCACTGTCCTTTTCATATGTACGTGTGATACGCCAGGATTCTACATGAGCATGTAGGTAATGCTAATTTCGCATATAAACAATACCTAAAGCCGGAGAAATAAAACCAGGCAGTAAAAACTCGCCGTCACTCTTTTCAAATCCCTAATTTTTACAATGTTTGAATGTTTTTATTCCTGATAATGGTGGTAAGGTGCGGCCACTAATATACTAGACACCATGTTAGAGGACTGATGCAAATTATAATAATTAAAAAATTATATAAAACATGAGATAAAATAATAAAATCAGCTTCAGTGGGTACGACATAGTAGGAGCATCTACTTACAACAAAGGTAAAAACTATATGTGCTTAAATATTGGCCAAAGTACTTGTAACGAATGACTGCCTCTGTGGCGCGGTGGGAGTGTTTCCGACTGCTGCAGCTACGCAAGAGGTCGTGGGTTCGATCCCCACACAGGATAAAACTTTGTGTGATAAGCACGATGATTTATTCTGTGTCTGGGTGTTATTTATCAATAATATATATGTATTTAGAAATATATAAGTATGTTTATCAGTTGTCTGGTTTCCATAGTACAAGCTCTGCTTAGTTTGGGATCAGATAGCGTTGTGTGAGTTGTCCCAAGATATTATTATTATTAAATATAAAATATTAATTCTAAGATCAAAGAAAGCAAATAATGGAATATGATTTAGTCATGGTAACAAATTCGAGTGCATCATTATTTTTACGCAGCCTAATGTATTGTAGCCTAATGGCTAAGGCAGCGGACTCGCAATCATGAGGTCGCGGGTTCGAATCCTACCCATTATACTACCGACGTGAACCCACTCCTAACACAAGCAACTGACCTTAGCTGGAAAGGTTACCATAATTGATAGTAATGTGGGATGGACCCACAATCCCATATTAAAAAATAATCTAATTACATTATTGTAGCAAAAATAACTTGTTACTGACCTAAGTTGAAAGAATACTTTGGTTATACTTGAATTTCTTCTTCAAGCCATCGTCTAAAAAATGAGGTGTTGCTGGAAAAATAATGCAATTAAATAAGTATATGATATAGGAGTGCAGTGCCGTAACACAGCGACTGGGTACGAGTGCGGCTCATGTCCTGAAGGTATGGAGGGCGATGGGAAACGATGCAGACCAGTTATGTGCAATAGAAGACCATGCTCGCAAGGTAAGATCTTAATCTTAAAGGTGAACATTTCTTTAAAGCTTTCCAGAAGATGGGTATTATGTAGCTGAAATGTGACTTGAACTATCATATCCACTATCTTACTATTATTTAAGATTAAGCAATTACAAATATAGAAAATATTGGTATCAATACCAACCAGAAAATCAATTGATTTCAAGATTTACGAGTAATTTTAAATGGTCATACGTTTTTAATGCGACCGATTTTCCTATTTGTTTTAGGTTATGCATTAACGTCCTGCAAACCTGCAAAGCCGGCATTTACCCGTGTATAACGTATTACATCTCTTGATAGAAAAATAATAAAATAATTCCGGTTTAATGTATTTTTAAATACTTGTATTTTGTTTTTTACTAGTGGAGCGTTGTATCGATACTGAGCAAGGTTACCGATGTGAGAGATGTCCCGGTAGACAGACCAGTGATGGCCAGACATGTAGAGGAGCCTGCAGCCTCAATCCTTGTTTTGGCGGACGTAAGTAATTCATTCTAAGCTATAGTAATGCTGCAGTACGTTGTTTTTTCAACGTACAGACCAATAGCAGAAAACGAGAAATCATGAAAGATAATTTTGGAAGACATTACTATTTATCTTATTATAAAAAAGTGCTATTGTAGTGGTAAATCATTCACAAAATCTTTAAGCGAACAGTCAGTTCTTATTGTTACTGCAGTAGGATATGCTATTCAAATAGTCGTTTTCAGAATATTGTTAAATTTTTAGAAATAATATAAATTCTATTTGCTAGTAGAATTTTCACAAACTTGTCTTACACCTTTATTTAGGTGTCCAATGCCAAGACTTGGAAGACGGTAACTTCCGCTGCGGATCGTGTCCTGAAGGTTACCATGGCAACGGCGAGCAATGCTACAGGATATCATGTCGTCAAAATACATGTTTTCAAGGTAATTGGTTTAATATCACGATGACGACAATGACCTTGGTTAGGATGACGACGAAGAAGATGACGTTGGTGATGATGATGACAGTGATGATGTTGACGATGCAATAGCAATAATGACGACGATGGACAAGACGACGATGACGACTTCGATCAAAAGAGCGATGTTGAATATCATGACTCTGATGATGATAATGGAGACGATGCGTATGAAGTAGCTAGACCACCATAAAGATAGTTATCTATTTTTTAAAAAAATTATTAATCTCTAACATCTACAGCAGTGAAACTAGTTTCTATATGCATACGGAACCCATACCGTAATTCAATGTTGGGAATTCTTAATAAACCTAATGATCTAAACGATAATTATATTATATTTTTAGGAGTAGAATGCCAAGAAACAGCGTCGGGTCCTCGCTGTGGCTCCTGTCCTAACGGATACAACGGCAATGGGCAACAATGTCAGCATATCTGTGACTCTCACCAACCTTGTGGCAGCAGACGGTGTACTCCTCAGTCTAGTTCTCCTTACTATACCTGTGAGGGATGTCCAAATGGCTATGAGGGGAATGGTAAGTGATGTTATGAGAAAGACAAAGTTATTTTTAGCGTTCTGGTAGTGTCAGCATGAAGCTTCATACATGTCCATCCATAGTCCTAACGTATACAATAGCAATGGGCAATAGTGTCAGTATATCTGCGATGCTCAACAACCTTCTGGCAACATTGGTGTACTCCTCAATCTAGTTCTCCTTACAATGTGTACAAGGGATGTCCTAAAGGAAATGAGTGGAACGTCATACTGTTTGGAAATATCGTGATATAGTAGTGTTTTAAGGGCTCAACAACTTACCCACTCTTGGGGTATTTATTTTGATATTTACCGGATAAAATTAGATAAACTTACATTCCCAAGTGAAAAAATAGTACCAGAAGGAATTTCTCAATATATAAAAAATCTCTTTAACAATATCTGAGACTGGTATAATTAAGTTTTAACATCTTGAAAAATATTTGTTTATATATTATGTTTTATAGGTACAAAAATATAATTTCTATAACTTATTCCGATTGAGACACCGCTTTTTGGCTTATCAGGGCAGAATGGGCAACAGTGTCAGCATATCTGTGACTCTCGCCAACCTTGTGGCAGCAGACGGTGTACTCCTCAGTCTAGTTCTCCTTACTATGCCTGCGAGGGATGTCCTAATGGCTATGACTATAACGGTAAGTAGACTATACACTTGTTCGTTACTACAAAACATCTAGAGTATGCATATGTGTAATAAATATTAATAAGGGGGGTAATTCGAGCGCTCAGTAGAGAAACGATGAGGTGTGGAACGTGGGAGCCTACCTTTTGCTTACTTTGTCTTCGAAAAACGGTTTACGGCCAGTGACGACAATGGAAGTGCGAAAATATTATTATTTTTACAAATATTCGATTTTCTCAAAACTTACTTCGATTTTTTTGGCTTATCAGGGCAGAATCCACAACAGTGTCAGCATATCTGCGACGCTCGTCAACCTTGTGGCGACAGACGGTGTAATCCTCAGTCTAGTTCTCCTTACTATCTTTGCGAGGGATGTCCTAAAGGCTATGAGTGGAACGGTAAGTGATACTAAATATCAAGTAATTGCTAGTGCTCAAACTTTTACTAAGCAAATCCAATTTCCTTAAAAATACCATTTTAGCACAAACAATATCTGTTCTTTCCATTAAATATTTACGTCCTTCGCCATTTTTCTTATACTGGAACCCAACCTCCTTCAGTAGTATTCTCATTGAAGTTGCTCCGCATTTAAAATCAGGTAATTGTTCACGGAATTTTTCCAAAATTTTCGCCACGGACGGATACTCTCCATTCTCATAAAATAAAGCTACAGTTCGCTTCAACACACTTTTATCGAAATCGTCAATATTGGTAACAGTTTGTAGTTTCTTAAAATTTGTTCTTGGCACAAAGGTACTGCCTATAGAAGGTAATTCCTTACCAAAAAAACATCTGTTTTTTTTCTTTTATAAAAGTGTACTCTTGCAATAGGATAGAAGCCTTTAAGACTTAACAAACATACAAACCACAGTCACAAAATTCACCCAGACTTGGTATAACAATTTTGTGGATAACACAAAGTGTTGTCCCGTGTAGGAATAGCCCTCAACAACCTCATAAGCAGCGGTAGTAACACTGCCACTAACCGCTTGAGGCAGTACTCGTACTAAGAAACTTGTAATATGTATTCGTATAGCTTCAGCTCAAATCAAAACGCGTTATCGAAAGAACTCAACATACATTTGTCACACAAACACAGTACGACAACAGTGACAGTTATTCTTCTTTGAAATATGGTTTCAGTTGAAGAACATTGTAGAAAGTGAAATTATTGGGAAAGTAAGACTTACAAACTAATGTGTGCGGTGACATTCAGATCTTTGCCAAATAAGGATTTGGGTGTCATTGATGTTATGGGGTGACGTGACGCTTAGCATCAGGCACACGACCTGCTTGTCTTTTAATTTCGTATTATAAAAAAATACATTTGGTTTCCATTTCAGGGTACAGCTGTGTCGACATGGACGAATGTGATCTAATTCGGCCATGTGACGAAGTAGTGTCATGTCGTAACGAGGACGGTGGATTTACTTGTGGGCCTTGTCCACAAGGGTATGAAGGCAGTTCTGGGTGGAGAGGCTCTGGCAACGAACGTCGAAGGGAACAGTGCGTGGATGTTGATGAGTGCGCTGATGGAAGGGCCAACTGTCCTCGAGGAAGACTTTGTGTTAATACTGCTGTAAGTTTTAGCATGTTTCGCTTTTGTTCTACATGCGTTTACAAATTTATATGTACCTATATCCCGTGTTACTATAAACACCTTAAATCATAATGGAATAAGTTATAAAGGCTCGTTAAGCGCTTGTCACCTGAATGAACCTGGCTTAAGTTTTGGTTATTATCCAGAGGGTCCTAACTCTGGAATCATCAACCTCTGAGCGACTTCCCCTCTTCTTTCTTGCACCTGTGTCGTCAATGTTTTGGACCACAACCAGTTCATTCTAACCAGTTCCCTGTGGCTGAACCGCATTCCATTTTTCACTTACGTCATGTGATTTCTTGTGGAAAATATTCTTTACTTTGTTAGAAATCTGAGTCTGAGCCATTGGAATTTTTTTCAGGATGATTAAAGAGTATTTTAACATTCCAGGGTTCATTCACATGCGTCCCCTGTGGTGGCAGGTACTATGAGAATACGACGCGGCCATGTTTTAGTGCTGCAGATTTGGTGCAACGTTGTGATCCCGCCAAGTGTCGAAGATACAACGCCGTTTGTGGTTATGGACACAGATGTGTTTGTGCGGTTAGTATTATACATTTTATATCAAAATATAAACATATAATTACTATTTTTGAGATTTATTGATTTGATTGATTGGAGAGGTTTATTAATCGATTGATTAGCGGGACAAAACGTTGCTTAGAATTGAGACTCTATATTAGATATAATTAGATTAGAGATTTCAATACTGAGATAACTATTTGTTTTTTCAAAATTGTACATTTTGCGTTTTGGACTTTCTACGTGTAGAGGGAACTTACTGTTTTAATGTTGTAATGGACTTCATGTCTGAATAAATAAATTATTATATTATAACTCTTATGTGCCTGATCTGATATATACATTATCTAACATGGTGTATGATATAGGTACTTTAAAATAAACAAAAGTTGGCTATTTGAAAAATGTCACCAGGGTCCTTATTTACGTTATTTTTTCCGTTTTCGCGGCAAGCCCGTGCGTTCTGTCAAAATCTTAAATAGACAGCTCCGGACATCTTTAAGCGCACTACGCATACGCCAGTTCGCACGGGTTTGCCGCGAAAACGAAAAAAATAACTTGAATAAGGACCCTGTTTTATTGCATTGTTCTTTTCTCTGGGTTTATCTATGCAAACTTGACATTATATGTATATAACATAGAATCATAATTTATTCCAAGCTTACTTACACTATTGTTTCTATTCCTTAGTGCATAAAGAATGTATTTAAAACCTGCTAAACTTCGTTAAACCGTTCGGTCGTTATGCCTCACCTACCTCTGGTTGAGTCAGATTGCCATCTCATAAAACTGATTTGAAAAAAGTGGCCACGAGTATATATTGCCTTATTCTATTCTCCAGCTTTGCCTATTGTCTGCGAAACACAAGTTGTGGTTTTACATCCGAAGTGAGAAAAAACATTTTTGAATGTCATGGAATCACGATGGTGAAGCATTGTCAGGCATGAAGAGGCATGTTATTGTGTGCTTGTTTAATATCTTTCTCTTCCAATTCCAGACTGGCTGGGCAGGTAACGGCACAGTCTGTGGACCAGACAGAGACCTGGATGGGTATCCGGACCAGGAACTGCCATGTTCAGAATCGAGCTGTAAAGCGGACAACTGTCCCACAGTGTCTAACTCAGGACAAGAGGACGCTGACGGTGATGGTATAGGAGACTCGTGTGATCCCGATGCTGATGGTGATAATATACCGAACGTGCCGGTGAGTGATTTATTGTGTGTTGTGATGGGGTGGTCTGGAAATTGCCCTCCCTTCCCTTCTATAACGTTCTATAACGACTGTACAGTCTTTAATTTCGGATAAGACGATGATAGTATAGGAGAATCGTGTGATCCCGATGCTGATGGTGATAATATATTTTATTGTCTGTTGCTTGGATATCTCTCTCTTCTATAACGACTGTACAGTCGTCTTTAACTTTGGACAAGATGATGCTGACGGTGATCGTATAGGAGACTCGTGTGATGGGAATGCCAATATACCTAATGTGCAGATGAAACATTTGTTGTGTGTTGGGGGGGAGGGGAGGGGTGACCTGGACCTTTCAATAACCCCTTCATTCAATGTCGGGTGTAGAGTTACCCGCATTAGGGTCATTGACAAGCCCTAAGACGTGGGAGATTTGTACGTCGGTACCTACATAAAAATCACGGACACAAAATACGGGACAACAGTTTGTAGATCACATAAAATGGTGTCCCTTGTGGGAATCCATTTTTTGTGATACACGACCTCTGGCTTAGCATCAGGGTCACTAACCAGTCAGTACATCAAAACAAGTGCGAGTCGCTTGCACTGGGAGACGGAAGGGGAACTCACACTTTTTATTTATCCCGGATTGCCCCTCCTCCTTCTAAAAATCCTCCGGGGTAGATCCATGGTTGGTTTATATCGTAGTATATAATTTAATGACTTAATTAATCTTTGTAGGGAGGAATATAGTATTTTCATAAACTCATAACTATTAAGATCTTATTTAGGAACTCTTTTACGAAAAAATCGGTATCGTATAGTGGTTCCTATTTATTTATAAATCCATAAAATGTTTTTTGTTTTCGGAAGTTTTTTTTTTACAATTCTTAATATGGCTTAAAGAAATTTGCTGAATGGTACCTATTTTAAGAACAAAACCATGATTTACCCATTACTTTCTAGCTAGATTATTTTTATTATAACTCTGTGAGCTTAGGGACTTTCATGTCCTAAGCTCCCATAGTTATAATAATAAGCTTTATTTTACGAAATAAATGGTCTTTGATTGCTTACAACATACCATTAGTAGAATAATCACATTTGTCATCAAGGAGACAAAGATCACTGGGTGCAATACCCTTTTGTGTAAACAAAACGAACCAAAATAACCTTTGTGTAGTCGTGATTCATTCCTAACACAACAGTATTCAACAAAAATATTAACTGCCGCACTCAGAGTCGTTTAATGCTTATTTAAATCAATCCTTTATGAGATTTTGACATACAAAATCTTCAATGATTTATGTAAGCGAGTCGATGATGAGAAACCGGGTGTTTGTACAAATTTTCAGCTTCTTATCTTTTATTCCAAAATTAACCTCTTTAAACCCCAAACTTGAGTGAACTGCAGGAAGAACGAAAAGATCAATCGGCCAAACTATAGCAATGTTCTTAAACAATGGCTTACATCGACGTATAATTAAAAAAAAATGTAGCGCCAAAAAACTACTCCTATCAGGAAAACAAAACATTTGAAATTACAAATTGATATAAGCATTTTCAAAAGCACGCTATCCTGGCGACGTGACGTCACGGCGATAGCGACAACCAATGAGGGCACAGCATATCTTAACATAATATGGACTGTTACGTCATAATTTGATCCGACTAATAGCATAAGTTTTAAATACCTTGAATTCCCTGCCCGATTTTTGACCTTTTTAATTATTATTTTCATCATTTTAGATGCATATCAGGCATATATCAAAATTGTGTTACATGTAAATTCCTTATTATAAGACCTCTCATCAAAAACGTATCCAACCTAATTTTAACCAAAAAAATGTTATTTCAGGACAACTGCCCTTTGACCCCGAACCCTGACCAACTGGACCGCGATGAAGACCGAAGCGATAAACGTGGTGACGCTTGCGACAACTGTCCGAGCAAATATAACCCTGGACAAGAGGACACCGACAGGGATGGCATCGGTGACGCTTGCGACCCTGACATCGACAATGATAGTAAGATATATTTGTTCAGTATAGAACAACTGCCCTAGACCCTGAACCTGAAAACCTGGTCCGTAGTGATTTACATGATAATAAGATATATTAGTTCAGTCCAGGACAAGCGCCTTTTGACCTTGAACCGTAGTGATAAACGTTTATCTAAATCCAGAATTAACCAAACAGAAATCGTTATCAAATCGTTTATTTTTATATAATAAATTGGGAGGCTATCATGATATTTACATAATTATTGTTTTCCATTGATTCGATTCAATATTTTTTTTTAACAGACATTCCCAATGAGTCGGACAATTGTCCCCGCAAGTACAACCCGGCACAAGAAGACATAGATCGTGATAATATAGGAGATGCTTGCGACAACTGTCCTCGCATCAGGAACCCTGAACAAGAAGACTCCGATAGAGATGGAGTAGGAGATGCTTGTGACAGCGACTTGGATAGAGATACGTGAGTGACTTGCCATATCTATTATATTGAATTAGTGTGTGAAAGGAACAGGTGATAGAGATGAAGTAGGAGATACTTGTGACAGCAACTTAGATAGAGATACGTGAGTGACTTGCCATCTCTTTTTTATATTGAATTAGTGTATAGAGTGAAAGGAACAGCTGATAGATATAGAGTAGGAAATGCTGTGTGACTGTCACCACGATAGAGACAATGGTGTTGATAGAGCTACTCAAGTTAGTAGCTCCCTGAAGACTTGTCGTCTCTTTCTTCTTTCTTATTGAATTAGTGTAGGTACATAGTGAGGAGAACAACTGAAATAGATGTTGTTAAAGATGCTAATAAAATAAGAATACCTATATGTCGGAGTTACTTGATTTCCGTTGACGTAACATCTGTTTCGATTAAATAGCAATTGTATTGACTCACTTGTACATGGCCACCGGTAGAAGGCGTGACTTTCTTTTGACGCTTACATTTTGGAATGCCAAGAGTAGAGCAGAAACCACGTCTCCGGTGGACTTTCCGCTATCTAAATTAAATTAAAAAAAATTTAAAACATTTATTCACAACATACAAGTTCACTTTTGTTACAATCCGCCAAACTGCACAGCAGTTTGTTGGCAGAAAGTTCACTCCCTTTTAACAATGCATTGTAGTTAAATTACTTAATTGATAGGTAGGTACAATATAACTTAAACTATTCTATTACTTAATCTACTATTTTTGAATTAAAGTAAATCTATTCATATAAAATTCTCTACACTAACGTTAACTAGAAATGGGGTGTGAAAATATTGGTATAAAATAGGGCGAATGTAATCAAAGTGATTTAAACAACGACGGACTTTATTTGCTCGAAGTACCTCTATATCCACAATATCATCAAAAATACAATGTTACTTTGAATACTGAGCCGCTCATGGCAGTTTTAGATCATCCTGACTCCAACATACATTTCCTGTCCTTCTAATGAAATCGTGGATTTATTCCAGAGATGGTATACAAGACGGTATAGACAATTGTCCCATGGTGCCTAACAGTGATCAACTGGACGTCGATGAAGATGGTAAAGGCGATGCTTGTGATGATGACGATGATGATGATGGAATACCAGACGTAGAGGACAACTGCCCTCTAATGCCCAATAGAGACCAGAAGGATTCTGATAGTAAGTCCCAATTATATTTATATACGATTTCATACAAATTTAACACCTTAAGAAATGCTGGTTATAAACCTACCATTACTAGGAAAACAAAACATTTTAAAATTACAAATTGATTTTTAAAAACATGTCATCTTAGGGCGTCTCAGTCATAGACTTTAACGTCACACCAAACGAGCCAGCCAATAAAGGCACAGTGCTACGTTATGTATTTAACATAGACTCTTACGTCAAATTCGATCGGGCCAATAGCGTTCGTTTCAGCTACTTTGTACTTCCTGCCCGCTTTTTGATTTTGTTAACCGACTTCAAAAAGTAGGAGGTTCTCAATTCCGATGTTTTTTTTAATGTATCGGGCATAACTCTTTCAAAATATTTTTTTTTCGAAAGAGGTTTATTCTGAAATGGTCCCATATATCACACTAATATTATAAAGGCGAAAGTTTGTGAGTATGTGAGTGTGTATGTTTGTTACTTCTTCACGTTTAAACGGCTGGAGCGATTTTAATAAAATTTGGTATGGTGTTAGCTGACACCCTGGATTAACAAATAGGATAATAAACCGCGAGTTACACCGCGAGGCACAGCTAGTAATTCATAAAGATCTCATGATGAGTTTCGGAGGTAAACAACGAATCTCTTCAATAAATCCCAGCATATCAACCTAGATTGAACGTGTTTACATGTTTATTGTGAAAAAAGTGTTTGATATATGTTTTAAAATAATATTGACATAGACACAATACCAAAGCAATAAAGTAAAAGTTTGTGTACATACACCAGGTCAATGTCATATTGGTATAAGACGAAAATCCGACACGACGACTGAGGGATTTAAGATTAGAAATATTAGCATAAGTAGCTCTGAGTGCTTAGTTTGGGATCAGATGACCGTGTAAATTGTCCCAAGATATTTAAAAAAAGTTTTTAGAGGTTGTACGTCTGGAATTTATCATTAAATGACATGACATAAAGAATGTTATGTAAATATATATATTACAGGTCTTAATCGCGTGAATATTTTAAGGTAAAATACTTTGTTTATTTCCCGACGTTTCGATCGTATTGCAACGGCCGTGGTCACGGGTAGACTCAATCAGTCAGTTTACCCGTGACCACGGCCGTTGCAATACGATCGAAACGTCGGGCATATTTTACCCTAAATTATTCACGCGATTAAAACCGATAATATATATATTTTCATTATGGGTGCAAATCGCAAAAATTTATCAACATTTACATAAAGACTGGACTGAGCATTTATTTCCAGGTATGAAGTAAATACAGGCTGCAAAGCGTGAGAAACAATCTCGTTGCCTATTTAAAATTGTTGTTGTGTAAATTCATCATGTCAATGCGTATAGACCGCATAGTTGCGATGTCTCTTTTTAAAGAGTGCTTAATTTTATTATGCTATTGCTTAGTCCAGTCTCTATAATATGTTAATGATCTTTATTAATGAATTCTAGAAATCTTTTCCAAAAAAGGTAATAAACATTTCATTTAACCAGATAATGGTGTGGGTGATGTCTGCGAGAACGACAACGACGGTGACAAAGTGCACAATGATGTGGACAACTGTCCCAACAACTCCAAGATATACTCCACTGACTTTAGGTAACGGAACAATTATTTACAAAACATTTGGTTGTTAAAATGCTGTTAAAAAGTCTTCTAATTTATTATGAATAAGGGGTGAAAGTCTACATTTCTATTTTGTATTCTTTTATTTTTGGGGCTTTTTTTATTTATTGTTTATATTAATTTGACGTTTTTAAACAATCATCGCTGGACAGCAAAAATACGCCAAGACCCTAAGATTTTTTAGTTGATTACCAAATAAAAATATACTAATCTGTAGATTAAAATTTCATTCATCATCATCGTACCTCGTTAAGACTCTGCGAGGGAACTTTCCTCAACATCTTCTACTAAAAACATACCATGAGTTTGGCTTTAATATAGTCACGTCAAAAATATATCCGTTTAGTGCCATTCCTTTAAGTTGGATGATTTTTTTATTATGGTAGCAGTTTATACGCACATGCCTTATTTGATGATTAGGTATATACTAGATATATTTACTCTATATAATTACCAAGATTGTTATTTTTATTTCATAGAGCACACGTTACTTACCTGTGCTCTATTATTTGTGTATTCGATTAAACTACTATTAAGTTATTACGTAAGACGATTTAGGGGGTAGGGGGGTTCGATTATTTGTTACTAGAGGGTGGATCTTTATAGTTCTTACGATCACAAATATGCACAAAGTTAATATTGATAAACTTTTGCGATTTGTACACATTAAATATTACGGGAAAATATATATATTACGGGTCTTAGTCGCGTGAATAATTTAAGGTAAAATGCCTTGTTTATTTCCCGACGTTTCGACCGTATTGCAACGGCCGTGGTCACGGGTAGACAAGGTATTTTACCTTAAATTAGTTATTCACAAGATTAAGACCTGTAACATACTTATTATATGTTTTCATAAAGTTATTTTTATACTTTAAATTTAAGCAAATTATTACCAAAAAATAAAAATTGTTGGCACATTCTCACTCTCATTGCTCTCATATCATATATATAAAACCCTCCCTCCCAAAGGGGAGGTCAAAAACTGACCAAAATCGTCGTAGGTACGTAATAAATGAATAGTCACGTATTTTTTTAAATTTTAATTAATGGTTGCTAATAAGAGTCGAGTTATCTATACTATACTAATATTATAAAGCTGAAGAGTTTGTTTGTTTGTTTGAACGCGGTAATCTCAAGAACTACTGGTCCGAATTGAAAAATTATTTTTTTATTGGGTAGGATATAACATTACGCTACGACCAATAGAAGCAGAGCAGCAATGAAAAATGTTGCAAAAACGGGGAAAATTGACGCATACGAAGTTGCACGGGTCAGCTAGTAGTTATATAAAACAAATTCGCTTCCCGCTGTCAGTACGCTTAGATCACATAAACAACGTAATGAATTTTGATGCGATTTTCACTATGAATCAGATATTTACTTACGGGTGGTTTATATATTATATGTATATCAGGAATGATGTTACGGAGCTTCGACTCCGACTCCGAAAGGTCGGAACTTCCGATTGATTTTACACCTCCGACTCCGACTTCGGCTCCGCCATTTTTAAATCGGACTTTTTTATCGGAGCTACCTACCGTGCGGCGGCCGCTCTTTTACTAATTTGTACATAATAAATGTATGAAAAAAACACACCCGAGCTACTTTTTTCGTCACGCATTAAAATTTAATATGACTGAAATGTTTTTTTTTATCTTATTTTCTTATGCCTTATATCAACATTTATTCGTCTTCTCCAACCACCTCCGACTCCGATTCCGAAAAAATAACTTTAATACCTCCGACTCCGACTTCGGTTCCGATAAAATCACCTCCATAACATCTCTAGTATATATGATGGAGAAAAGGCCATGCGTAGGCAGAGCGTGCCACTAGTTAAGACATACATCAATAATAATAATAATAATATCTTGGGACAACTCACACAAAGTTATCTGATCCCAAACTAAGTAGAGCTTGTACTATGGCAACCAGACAACTGACAAACATACTTATACGAGTATATTTCTAAATACATACATATTATACATAAATAACACCCAGACACAGAATAAACCATCGTGCTCATCAAACAAAGTTTTATCCTGTGGGGATCGAACCCACGACCTCTAGCATAGCAGTCGGATACACTCCCACCGCGCCACAGAGGCAGTCGAATTTGAAACAATTATTTTTAAGAAACAAGAACTTTTTATATAATAGGATCTAGTGTATTAAAATTAATAGAAAATACAGCACTATTTTATAACATTTTCCAGGAGTTACATGACGGTTCGTTTGGACCCCGAAGGCGAGTCCCAGCAGGACCCCAACTGGGAGATAGCCAACCAGGGAGCTGAGATACTGCAGACTTTGAACTCGGATCCTGGGTTAGCTGTTGGCTTTGAGAGTTTCAGTGGCGTGGACTTCGAAGGAACCCTGTTTGTGAATACACAGATAGATGATGATTATGTTGGATTTATATTTGGGTTAGTATCAGATACTGATAGATATATTTTAACTATTGATTTGACAATGACAGTATCAATTCTAAATTCATATCATTATTAAAATATGTAACTTAAGTATAAACGAGACCTTAAGAGAAGGTTTCTATATCATTAAAAAAATGGTTGTCTGTTAAATCGGTTTAATACGGACGATAATTTTTCGTGGTAACGTTATAAGAAAACATTGATGTTATATTGCCATTCGCGTTGCTCAGCAACCAGTCAATAACGTTAGTTCCAATTTTATCCCATGTCACTGCAATCGCCATTCGCTATTGCTTAGCAATCAATGAATAGTGTGACCGTTGCTACGTGACACTTTTTCGCGCATGCACCCGGTCATCGATTTATAAGACGTTATCACGTCAGAAACTGATTTCGAAACTATCCACTAACACAAATTGTTTTGTGTTAGTGGATAGTGACGATTTTATGTTCCAGATCCTAAAAAAAAAAGAAAAAACAAAAATCTTATTTTTTTTTAAATGTGACTTAGAATGGAATCTTTATCAGATTTTTTCAACATATTTTTGAGAGCCTTTTTGTCTTTTTTACATTTAACCAAATAGCACAGACTTACCTCATTATTCTTCTTCAAAAAACTCCTACCAGGTATCAAAGCAATAAGCGTTTCTACGTGGTGATGTGGAAGAAGAACACGCAGACATACTGGCAGACCACTCCGTTCCGAGCCGTCGCCGAGCCCGGGATACAACTGAAGCTGGTCAACTCCAAGACCGGCCCGGGGAAGACCTTGAGGAATGCGCTCTGGAATACTGAGTCTACACCAGATCAGGTATTTACAAAAAAAATTAAATGCATTTCTTACTAATTACTTTATTAATATAATATTTACATTTGGAAGAAACATTTTAAGTTGAGACCCAGGGATTAATATCTCAGTAAGGTCAAGTTCATAGAGGTCTCGAGGCCGATTTGGAAGCAAATTCTGACAAAAACCATGGTGGCTATCGAATCCGATTATTTTGTAAAAAAACGAAAGTCTGTAAAGTTGGTTTACTGACGATAGTTGAACGTGACAACGTCATGCGTTATAAGAAAATACTGATGGAATGGTTTCATTTTTCAAAAGAAAATTTTAATTTTATTTGTTTGATAGATATTTTGTATGGATATAGAGAAAGAGGTACATTTATTTGTACGCATAAATACAATTATGTCAATTTTTATTTATTTATTTTTACAATGGAACGCCTCAGAGCGAGGTAACGCCTCATTTTTTTCGTGCGTTCAGCCGGCTCCATCGAATTATAAGACGTTGTCACGTCAAAAATTATAAAAACAGGATTCAAAACTAACTAGGCGCAGATCTAGGATCATCATGTTCTGGGGGGGCACTTTGAACCAACGCCGGCCAAGTGTGACGCGGAGCACATGCATAGCGAAAACAATCAAATCGGGGGGGGGGGGGGGGGGGAGGCATGGCCTCTGTTGCCCACCCTTGGATCCGCGCCTGAAACTAACAGGATTTTAATTCCCAGACTCGCAATATAGTAATAAAAGAGCTACAATCCTAGATTAATAATATTTTAAAATACATATATAGCGTGTAATAGAAACTTGTGGTCAATTTTCACCAGCGGACAGTTTACTTATTTATATCAACCCAAATGAAGGCACGGGTTCCCCAGAACCTATTTATTATTGGTCCAGGGGGTAATTGCCATAATTGCTTCGGTTAGGGATCGTAGTAAGGCTTTAATTACGCAGAGGACACTGCTGCCTCCTCTGAATGCCCTTTTTTTGTTTCCCAACAACAAATTCTGTATGTTTCATATTCCCTAAAGGTTCATTTCCGTGCATCGCGACCGATCGCGAGCCGCTCGCGGCTTACGACAAGCGGCTGACGCTCGCGGCCGATGCGACAATATTCTGTGTGCGCGCGCAGGCCTACGACAGTCGTCGGCCGCGCGCGACTGTCACTTACCTCAGCCGCTTGTCGTAAGCCGCGAGCGGCTCGCGATCGGTCGCGATGCACGGAAATGAACCTAAACACTCTCGAGAATACAAAAATTACATTTTCATTTGTTAAAATGCTTTCTGTAACGAAGCAATAACAAAAGCCGTGATAGTTCTTTAACTACCGACTAGATGGCGCTGCGAGGGCCCAACTCGCGAGCATCAAGGGATAGAAAACTTTGAGGTCTAGTAAAATAGTCCAGATAGGTGGTTCGCTTCTGGCCCCGGTTTGGCATACGGAAGCCTCGGGTTTGGCAGGCTTACAAAAATGTAAAATGGGTAGGTTTCGAATAAATGAAAAAAAAAAAAAAAGATTCTTGGGTCTGGATTTCGAATTTTTCTATCGTTCAAAAATACAATTCTTGTATTTGTAAAGTAATTGGCAAGAAATGCCTATAAAAATTACTTCAACTCTCGAGAATAGGTTTTATTTCACTTAATGATTTGTACGCAAGAACTCAGATGATTTGGGGGGGGGGGGGGGGATCCGCCACCGGGTGATACTGTTCTTAAGCCGGCACTACGCGGCCTCTATTGTGTACCCAATTGCATTATTATAGCATTGTTATAGCGTTTTCTTTTTGTCTAATTTCAGTAGTGAATGGCGTATGTCACAAGTTTTGCACTTCCATCGGCTTATAATTTCATTGAATTCTCTTAACATAATACTTTTCAAGTCATATATTTTTTATAATTGATAACTTTTTCATTGTCAAATAAACATAAGGAAAATAATTTAGCAGTTTAAAACAGCACGGAATAGATTTAGGAAAGAAATAAATTAATTTTAGTCCTGCTTTTCTTTCTAATCCGATTTTTGATGCGTACGACATCGCTCGATTAGAGAGGCTTTTACAGCTGATTCTTCAAATAGCAAAAAAACAAAATGGAGAGGTAAATTCACGAGAACCAATGAAGCGGATAATGGGTCATATTCAAAATAATTGTAAGTTACGGAAAGGAAACAGATATGAATATTTCTTTATTGTAACAGAAAAATAACAGAAAGGAATTATAAAGCCAAGTTTAAATAGCACACTTTTTATAAATAAATCATTAACGTTGAGATAATTTTCATATGGTTTTGGTAGAATCTCTAACATCGTCAATATCACTACCACATTTAAGTAGATGAAATATTATATAAATATGTATATATATACTTACATACATATAGAGTTAAATATGTACTTACAGGTATTACAGGGGCGGATTGCTAGTAAATAGGATATAATGAAACAACATTTTCGTGATCATATTTTAATCTGTAAGAAAATCCAAAAGCACTACTTTTTCATATAGTGTGTTAAGTAATATTAAATACTATATCACTGATGTAGTAGTAGTATTTAAATAATCATAGATATTATTATTAAAAAATATATTATTATTATTATTTAAATAATTAAATACTATCATCATCAGTATCACTTAAATGTAAAAAAAAATTCCTACGGTCTGTTTTCTGTGTATTGCCGTCAGTTTTGGAAGTAGATGGTTCTTGTATAGTCCTTTCTCTAGCTGTATTACTTGAAGTTATTAGATCTTTGAAATCGGCCTCAACATTACACGAAGAAATGTTGTACCTTTTTGAACCATGCAATAGGTTTTTTAGTTTTTTATCATCAAAATTAACACGAACATTTGACAGAATCGTTATAGCTGAATTTTCAGATACATTAGATTTTAGAGGTGTGTAACTACGTTTTATAGGTAAAAGACATTCATCATCAGATGATGAATAAGATAAAATTCTTTTAACACGTTTTTTAGTAACGGTTTTTTCGAGTAAATTGTGTTTTGTCGGAAAATAACAATTACAAAATCCTTTATTGTATGTATTTGTGCAAAAACAGCTCAAAATTCTTGAAAAAATTATATGTGAATCCTCATTAGTTGATTGAACCTGGTGAATTTTCATGGTGTTAGGAACAGGTTTAAGATGTGGCAAATATTGCTTATATTTTTCTTTTATGTACTTGATATTTTCTTCGTTAGCAAGATACAGCTTTACATTAGTTATATCTTTTAAAAGCATATAAGCCGATTCTGCATCAAAAATATCTGCTCCATGAGATACTTTTCCGTCCAATAGTCTTTTGATGATCCCACCTACACCGTCGGCGGCTCCCTTGCCATGGGAAGCCTCAAAGAAGTTCCATGTACCAGTAAAACCTAACTCAGTAAGAATCGCATTAAACAAAAAAAAGTTCTTTTTTTGCCTGTACTGTGTTACAGGTCCATCCGAAAATACATGTATAGTATCAATATCCGAGTATTCACGGGTTACATGCATTAAGATTGGATTTAAATGGGCCCAAATTGCTTCAGGTGAATGGTCAGTTGAATCAGATAAAGTGCAAAAACATTGTGCCTTTTTATTTTTTCGATACATTACACTAGTGTGTAGTGAAATTTGATATTGGGATGCTCCAAAGTGGACCGCTTGAATTTCTTGGTACATTTTACATGTATAATTTTCTGAAAAATCACAATGTATTATGATTTCATTAGCCTGAAGATTTTCTTTTACAAATTTATACATGCTGTATTGATGACTAATGTTAAATAAATGATTTTTATAATCATATACTTCTACTTCAAATTTACAAATTAAAGTTTGTAAATTTGCTGTTTTTATTTGTTTAGTCATTCGTTTACAAAACTTAGTAACCTCATTTTTCTTATATTCTACGTGAACGGCAGACCACTCAAGCCATGACACATTCTCACCAATTTTCGTAGTAGAAAAATCATAACTAATACAATTGCTTTTACATACCGCACATTTCGAATACATGCAATCCTGAGACATCACATTACAAACCAATGATTCAACACAGTCATTAAGTTTGTTATATCTGTTTAAAACCTGAAGCTTTTTTAGGGCAATAAATTTAAATTCAATATTGGAATGTTTTTTGCAAATACATGTATCACGGTCTGATATATTTGGGCGAACAATATAAAAGGGTTTATATCTTACAAATGTTGTGTAAGATACATTTATTCCAGTCTCTTGTTTGAATTTTTTGTAAATATCGGTTAAGTTGGCAAGTAGGTATCTCTTCTGAACTTTTTCTTTTTTAACTGTTTTAGTTTCTTTTTTTCCGGCAGATGCTCTTGATACATCATCTTGTAAATAAAATTGTTTAATAGCTTCAGCCAATTTATTTTGTTTAGTGTTGTACTTTGTTTTGGATATTCTAATTGTTCCTTTTAAACCTACGTAGGCACTCAATCGTGATTGCAATTTATACTTTCGGACCAAGGTATTGTTGACTACGTTTTTCAGAACATTCCGTTCAGCATTAGTTATTGAAGTCTTGTAACTTTTTTCTAGTGAATCGACTAACACATTTTTTTCTAACAGAACTCGTCTAACCTTATTTTTATCTGGTGTTCTTATACTGTTTAGTTTCTGTATAAAAGATTCTGTCTTTGATAATGGAGAATCTGGCAAGGTAGTACATATTAGGTTAACATTTTCTTTTTCGGGCTCATTATCGTTGCGTCGGCAATTCAATAATAATTTATATCTATAAACCTTTTTTTTTAGGGCATTAACTTGTTTTTTTAGAGTTTCTATTTTCTTTTTTAGACTATTATTTTCTTTGGTTATTCTATAGTGCTTCGTTTTATATGTTGGACGGCTTTCTTTCTTATTCTTGATTTCATTCTGCTTGGTTTTTTTTTGTTTTAATTTTCGCCATAGTTTACGTTTTTTTGCTTTTTCTGTTTCCGACAGTTGCGAAATTTTTATATATTTTTTTCTTTTTTCTTCAGCTTCTTTTTTCTGCCTTTCTTCCCATATTTCAGGCTGATTCGCTTTTAACCGCTCTCTATAATTGCGCTGTCTTTCAGCTGGAGTCAATGGCATATTTTCTGAAATAAACAATATGCAGCTTTTAAAGCCAGAACATGCATTATATAGAGTGGTCTATAACATATCAGTTGTTAGTTTTGGCAACAATCTTTAAAGCGAAAGCGACATGGTAGCCCAAAAAGCCCAAATTCCCTCACGTCTTTTTAAATTACAGATCTTTTATTTGATTGTATTTGTTATTCTGAGCCAATATGTTAGAAAATTTAAATTTCGCGGGCTATTTTAACAGATCTTTCATAAATAGCAAAATAGGAGCTAAGCGTATTAAATTGTATTTTTAGTACATAAGGTAGTAGAACGTTTTATTTATGACAATTATTAATTCTTAAATGTACCTAAACATATGTTTAAGCGGCGGTAGCCTAATGGCTAAGGCATCGGTCTCGCAACCGTGAGGTCGCGGGTTCGAATCCTACCCATTATACTACCGACGTGATCCCACTCCTAACACAAGCCTTTGAGCTTAGCTGGAGGGGTTAACTAGATTGCTAGTAATGTGGGACTCAATCCCACATTGCTAGTTATCTATAAAAAAAAATGTGACATAAACATAACATAAAATTTTGTATTTTTACATCCTACCAAGTAGTTTAGTACAGAAACATAACTATTTGAACTGATGGGACTAAAATGAGTGTGTAAAACAAATAGAACTTTAAATAAAGTAATAATGAATTCCTACTCTGTAATACTCTAAAATTGGTGTGGTTCTAGCCTTAAAAACTACAAACGCTACTTTTTGGCGCGTTAACCATCATCCATGCAGATGGGGCCGCGGGCATGAACTATACATAGTATACTGTAGTATGTAGCTTTAAATAGAATATAATAAAACCTAATTAATATCACATACCCAAAAGAAACAGAGTACGTTTTGTTTTACTTAATGGTCAGAAATGAAATAGTAACAATGTGAATAGCGCCTAACCATTCATATCTGTTACGTAACAGAAAAAAGTAACATATAAAATAACAGTGATGAATTAATTGTGTATGTCTAACCTACAAATTAATTTATTTCCACGCCGATTTTCATGATTTACGAATAGTTTATATTATTAACAAACACCACAATACAAAGTAATTTCTAAGTATAAATAATACGACAGTAACTACTTACCGATATTTTAAACGTCTCACAGTAGATATTAATTTTTAAAGTCTAATTTTCGTCACGAGGCACAACGATTCCAAAAACTCATCGAACAAAATGGCCGAGCAATTATTCTTATTTCATCTAGTGGCACAGATAGTGAAATAATGTTGCCAGTATAACAAATTTCTTTATTACTTAAAAATGATGTAAAAATAGCTTAACAGAGAAGAATAACAGATATGATGTAAAATTAGGACATTCATTGATTTATTTAAATTTGGACAAGAATAAGTACTTTTATTATTTTTTTTTATCAAATAATTCAGTTTGAATAATATTCTTATATTAACATTTAAGTTATTTTGTTTTTTGCGTAACGTTTATATTTAAATATTTTTTTTAGTTTACTCTTTACTACGTGGACATCGATGCCTTTCCTATAAAATGGCACATAGGTAATGTTTGTTTTTTTTTTATATAGTATATTGTTTAGTTGTATCAAATGAATAATTGATTTTTATGAAGTCCAAATAAGGTTGATTCTATTTGTATAAAAATCTAGACAATTGCATTTGATTATAAAAAGTAATTCGATTGGACATTAAGGCAGCACTAAATATACAATTATTTTGAAAATGACCCTAATGTAATTTAATTTGTTGGACAAACGATACGAATCGTTCATTCCATTTAGTATTTTATGCTTAGTTTCGAAATGTTTGTTTATACAAAAAGTCAACAATTCTTGAAGGTATTAGAGGAGCTTTTTTTAAGAATTGAATGACTCACACGTTTTCATAATGTGTATTGTGGTCTAGACATATTCACATTCGAATAACAATATCGTGAATATAAATTAAAAGAATTAAAGTTTGACGTTAGGGGGATGTAAGGGGGCGCATCACCATCTTTCGCTCCAAGCCAACCTCACCTGCACGCGGTACATCCTGCTGTACAACGAACGAGGCTCTGGCGACCGGCTGGTGGCGGTATAACCATCCCAATTTAAGGCGTAGCTGAAGTAATAGGTCAGTGACGGGCAGCAGCGTCACTGATGCGAGAGCTACGCCCTGCGATCGCCAACCCGCCTGCCCAGCGTGGCGATTATGGGCATTACCCCAAATGCACAAAGCACTAAGGCCACGGCCCCCAGTTCCCGGCAGTCACGCTATTCCTGGACATGGTGGCGTCCACGGTAACGGCGTGGCGGGGGGTGCTAAGAATCTCCGGGCTACGGAAGGCCACCACAACCGACTGACCCTGGCGACGTATAACGGACGCACGCTACGGCTAGACTCGCATCTGGCACAACTTGAGGTGGAACTTGGGAAGATTAGGTGGCATATCCTCGGGTTAAGTGAAGTCCGAAGAGAGGGAGAGGACACCATAACCCTCGAGTCAGGCCACCTTATGTACTTCCGCGAGGGAGACCAAAAATCTCAAGGTGGTGTTGGGTTTCTGGTAAATAAGTCCCTTTCTGACAGCGTTGTGGAAATGTCTAGCGTGTCGAACAGGGTAGCGTACCTCATTATCAAGCTCACCGAGAGGTATAGCCTCAAGGTAGTGCAAGTGTACGCACCGACCTCGGCACATCCAGACGACGAAGTGGAGGATATGTTCGATGACATATCGAGGGCCCTCCACTCAACCACTAAGACCCACTACAACGTTGTTATGGGGGACTTCAACGCTAAAGTGGGAGTTCAAAATTGCAGCGAATTGGTAGTAGGATCCCATGGATTTGGAAGCAGAAATCATAGGGGGCAAATGCTAGTCAACTTCCTCGAACGGGAGGGGCTCTTCTTGATGAACTCCTTTTTCAAGAAACGGCCCCAAAGGAAGTGGACGTGGCAAAGCCCCGACACTATGACGAAAAACGAGATCGACTTCATCATGACGGACAAAAAGCATATATTCAGAGACGTCACCGTGATCAACAGGTTTAATACCGGTAGTGATCACCGACTTGTCCGAGGCTCTCTGAATATCGACTTCAAGGCGGAACGTGCCCGTCTGATGAGGTCCAGGCTCCGACCTACTTTGCTCCAAACCATGATAGGATCCGAAGCGTTCCAGTCAAACCTGGATAACCGATTTGCTGCCATGGAAACCACAACAGACGTAAACCAGAAGCTCGTAAATGTGGTTCGGATACTCAGGGAAGAAGGTACGAGATTTTGTGAAATGCAGCGTAAGGGCAAGAAGTCAAAGCTTTCGGAAAAGACTTTAGGGCTAATGAAGGAGCGACGTGAAAACCCACCCGTCACTTCGTCGGAAAAGCGCGCTCTAAACCAAGAGATCAACAGGCTTATACGACACGACCTTCGGTGCTCCAACACTCTTTTGATTAAAAGAGCGATCGAGCAGAACCGGGGGTCAAAAGTGTTCATACAATCTCTTGGAAGAAGCCACCTGACGAAGTTGACCACAGCAAGTGGAGAAGTCGTTTCTTCGAAGCCGGCAGTCATCTCCGAAGTGGAAGGCTTCTATGGCCGGTTATACGCTTCGCATGCATCTCGACCTGATCCTGAAAATGAGGGTCCTAGAGCCACTCTAACACGCCACTACACCGAAGACCTGCCAGAAGTCAACATTGACGAAATCGTGCTGGCTCTTAAACAGCTGAAAAATGGAAAAGCCCCTGGAGAGGATGGCGTTACAACAGAGCTGTTAAAAGCTGGAGGTAAACCCGTACTGAGGGAGCTCCAAAAGCTTTTTAATGCTGTCCTGTTTGAAGGGAGAACTCCGGAGGCGTGGAGTAGAAGTGTAGTCGTCTTGTTCTTCAAAAAAGGAGATAAGACCCGGCTGAAGAACTACCGACCTATTTCTCTTCTAAGCCACGTCTATAAGCTGTTTTCAAGAGTCATCACGAACCGTCTTGCGCGAAAACTTGACGAATTCCAACCACCGGAACAGGCTGGATTTCGGAGCGGATATGGCACCATAGACCACATCCACACAGTGCGGCAGATTATACAAAAGACCCAGGAGTATAATCAGCCCCTGTGTCTAGCATTCGTGGACTATGAGAAGGCCTTTGACTCGATTGAAATCTGGTCCGTTCTGGAGTCTCTGCAGCGATGCCAAGTAGATTGGCGATATATCCAAGTGATGAGATGTCTCTACGAAGCCGCCACCATGTCCGTCCAAGTACAGAATCAGCAAACAAAACCTATACCATTGCATCGAGGAGTGAGGCAAGGGGACGTTATTTCCCCGAAACTGTTCACAAATGCAATGGAGGATATGTTCAAGACGCTGCACTGGAAAGGGCGGGGCATCAACATCAATGGTGAATACATTTCTCACTTGCGATTTGCAGATGACATTGTCATAATGGCGGAAACGCTGCAGGACCTGCAACGGATGCTGAATGACCTGGCTGACTCCTCTGTACGCATCGGCCTACGGATGAACTTGGATAAAACCAAGGTCATGTTCAATGAACATGTACTACCGGAACCGATAGCGGTGCACGGCGCCGTTCTCGAAGTTGTTCAAAAATATGTGTACCTCGGGCAGTCTTTGCAGTTAGGTAGAAACAACTTCGAGGACGAGGTGAACAGGAGAATTCGGTTGGGTTGGGCAGCGTTTGGTAAGCTACGTCAAGTCTTCTCATCGTCGATCCCACAATGTCTAAAGACTAAAGTCTTTAATCAGTGCGTCCTACCCGTCATGACATATGGAGCCGAAACGTGGACACTGACGGTACGGCTGGTCCACAAGTTCAAAGTCGCTCAGCGGGCTATGGAAAGGGCTATGCTCGGAGTTTCTCTTAGGGACAAAATCAGAAATGAGGTGATCCGGCAGAGAACCAAAGTTATCGACATAGCCCACCGGATTAGCAAGTTGAAGTGGCAGTGGGCTGGCCATATTAGCCGAAGAACCGACAACCGTTGGGGTAAACGAGTTCTTGAGTGGAGACCGCGGCTTGGCAAACGTAGTGTAGGACGCCCTCAAGCCAGGTGGAGTGATGATATACGCAAAACGGCTGGCAGGAGCTGGATGCGAGAAGCCGAAGATAGAACAAAGTGGCGTGCAATTGGAGAGGCCTATGTCCAGCAGTGGACTGCGATAGGCTGATGATGATGTTAGCGGAGGAGACATAGATATTTTTTTGCGAATGATTAGTACGGCGTTATCGAATTCGCCATGGAACGAATGTACCTTGTTTAACACCCCAGGTATGAAGTTAATACAGGTAGATACGAATCGTTCATTCTATTTAGAATTTTATACTTAGTTTCGAAATGTTTGTTTATACAAAAAGTCAACAATTCTTTAAGTAGGTATTAGAGGACATTTTTTTAAGAATTGAAGGATTAACGGCCAGTCTTAATAATCTATCTGTCGATGGATTTGGCTACTAGATGTAGAATTTTGACAGATAGGCTCTAGTAACCAAATCCATCGATAGATAGATTACTAAGACTGGCCGTTAATCCTTCAATTCTTAAAAAAGGTCCTCTAATACCTGAGACCAGCCGTTAGTCATCGACCCGCGAGTATAGTTCGAGTTCCATACAAAATTAATAACAGCATTTTATTTAGCGAATATTTTGTCTTTGTTTTTTTTTTATTTTAGTTCCAAAAATGGATAGAAGAAAACAAAACATTGATATACGATCATTTCAACCCACTTTCTTAATGAGTATAGTGTACGAATAGTTTATTCTCGAACCAAGCGAGCGTTGCTCGTTACAAGATCATGACAGAAGAGACTTGTGAAAGGAAATAATAGCCTAAATGTGAAAATTAGTGTGTTTTCATTTGATGCTCTCCAATTGCTCAGATGTTTGTACACTTGAGCATCTGCTATAGCATTACAATATAATGTGATGTTCTTGCGAATGCTCGACGCTGTGTTCGACGTAAAGCGAGTGAACATTTACCTATAACATTTCTTTTTCTCTTGCATACACTCCCGGCGGGAGCAAAGGCACGAGCGTGGGTGCGCTCGTGCCTTTGCTCGATAAAACGTTACATCAAAACACTCGTTGGTTTTTAAAATCAGGTTGCAACAAAACATCAAGCGCCACTTTCGAAATGTGGTTCGAGTAAATCTTAAAACAGCGAATTTTCGACGTTCTGTTCCTAGTAAATGCTCAAGTGTGTACTCACCTTAGGTACCTACGTACGTGAAAATGCTGGCCATAAAGAGGTTCCTTCCTATGTGTCCTTTTGACCACAGATTGCTTTATCCAACTGATTACCGATAAAATTCTAGTTTTATCCAACAAAGAGTCAAAAAAATTCAACAAACCCGATCTAAACGTTAAAGATATGAAAAAATTAAAAGCAGGTCATCACGAGTACACCATGTTCTTCTTCCAGGTAACCTTACTATGGAAAGACCCACGCAACGTTGGTTGGCGTGAGAAGACCGCGTACCGCTGGCGTCTGCTTCACCGACCCAAGATCGGACTCATCCGTCTCAAGATATATGAGAACAACCGACTTGTGGCTGACTCTGGGAATGTATACGACTTTACTTTGAAGGGAGGCAAGCTTGGAGTCTTCTGTTTCTCACAAGAAATGATAATTTGGTCCAATTTGATTTATAGGTGCAATGGTGAGTTCATTTTGATTGTATTTATTATTGCTTTTTTCAGGAAATGATTGGAAATGGCATTGTAGTCGAATTCTTTTCTACAGCAAACATTGCAGGCGATAAATATTATTATTTAGGCCTAGAACGTGGCCTATATAGTCAATAGAAGAAAAATAGCCAGGCAGCATATTTAGGTACTTTTAAAAACTTCTTGTCTTGGTTGATTTTTTTGGAGGACTTTACAAACACAATGAACGCATTATAAAATTATATGTTGGGAATATGGGTCTTATTTGCGAGAATAATTTACGGTATCCTTATAGGATACCTTTTTAATGCCCGAAGTTTCGGCCGTATTGCAACGGCCCGTGTATAAATTAAATAATGATTCACCCGATTAAGACTCGTAGTATATATAATTTAATAATGTGTATAAATCACGAAAGTTTACTAACATTTATACAATGAACGGTCCCGTAGTACACCCAGACTCGGAACCAACTTTCATGAATCTATGTTCTACGTGGGAATCGAATTAACATCCTCTTGCATAGCAGTCGTACTTACACGCTACCACAGCCACGCAGCAGTCTATTTAGTTCGATGGTATTATTTTTTTTTTTTTATAAAGATAACTAGCAATGTGGGATTGAGTCCCACATTACTAGCAATCTTGTTAACCCCTCCAGCTAAGCTCAAAGGCTTGTGTTAGGAGTGGGTTCACGTCGGTAGTATAATGGGTAGGATTCGAACCCGCGACCTAACGATTGCCATTAGGCTACCGCCGCATTACTCTATTAGTGTTCCAATAAGAAACCAGGCAGTGACTTTATCATTAAAAGACGATTTTAATATAATTTATAATTTGTTTTTTGTTCACAGATAAAGTTCCTGTGAACATAGCGCCTGAGGTATCAAAGAGGCACCAATTTGAAATAGACCATGACATGTCCTACGTTTAACTTAACTTTTAAATAATAACAGTGTAACTGCAAATATGTCTTTAGGAGAAATTCAGTGATGACCAACTTATAGCTATCTCTATAAATACAATAATTGCATTTTTGAAAGATTGATAAATTTGAAGTCCAGACCCAGGAATCAAACCCGAGACTTCCGTAAGCCAAATATTGTATTTATAAAGTAACTGGCAAAAAATGCCTATAAAAAATACTATATTATAGCTATCTCATTCTTTTATCATAGGAGAGAAGAAGATGGAAATAGGTATATAAAAAGCACAAGTGGCAGTTCAACGCTTGGGCATCTTTTGCAAGGAGCTTCGATCAACAATGATAACCAAAAAATAACGTTAGAATGTTGGCATCGATACAAGTATATTAAATAACAAGCTAAGTTATTACAAAGCAAAAAACTCAAGTGCATAAAATTAATAACTGAAACATTTTGGCGTTAAGCATCCACCATTTTTTTTCAATTTTGATGTACTCAGCACTCACAATTGGGTAGTTGACTACAATAAAAGTAAATTATTTCATACTAATCAGGTAATAGCAGATCTTAAAATGCTCTGAAAATAACTGTTATTTTACATTTTAACATGCTTTTGAATTTAAAAACATTAAAACGAATACTAAAAGTAATGATTTGACGATAGGAACTTATGACGTCATAGTTGTTATTCCATATACATTTCTATAGAGCTTGTCGTTTTGACATTTCATAAAAAGAGACTAATTTGAGTTGATAGTCAACCATTGACGTAGAGAACAGGACTGCGCCTTAACCTCACAAATTGACCACTCTCTAGAAAGAGACAACGCTACTTTGTGTACAATACCTATCAAAGGCCGCACGAATTTTTTCTCTCTTTCACGCTTTGCAGTAAATTTTTACTTTTTAATTAATTGACAGGCATGGCGCAGTCCCGTCTATACGTCAATGCAGTCAACACCCTATTGAAACGAATCTAACGGTACCTCTTGAGCTAAAATTCATCAATTCATTTAGACTCTAGAGCGTGCCAAAGAAATATACATACATACATACACTCGAAAAACATAACCCTCCTTCTTGCGCAGCCGGGTCAAAATAGAGGCTCACTTTACATAGAGGCTCTATTTGTTCGGCCATATTGAGCTCTTGATCGGTTATCTAGTTGTCATTGTTGATCGAAGGTATCTCTTTTACTTACATAATTTCATTATACTCTGTCTTGCTCTTAATGAACTTTAGTTGCTAACTAAAAGAGTCTTAAAATAGGTTTTGTAGTGAAGTTGTAACTTTTCCATTTCATTAAACAAAGCTTTGTTCTCGAAATAAAATACATAAATGATTTTTTATTACAATAATAGCATTTTTGAAATCTGTTGGTCTGGAAGTTTTTCTATCTTTCAAAAATGCAATTATTGTATTTATAAAGTAATTGGCAAGAAATGCCTATAAAATTACTATAATGAATTTTTAATGTCTTGAATAGTAGATTTATTTGCAATGATTTTTTAAATACATGGCGTAGGTAATGTACCTACAAAAAAGGTGGAGAGACCATGGGCGGATCCAGGACTTTATTCTGGGGGAGGGGGGGGGGGCACGGGAGGCAAATGGCAGTGCCGGGTCTAGCATGCTTATTATGGGGGGGGGGGGTGTCTTTCGTTTCACCCGACTTCGTTGCACGCACAAGGGGGTGGGGTAGAATTTCTTCTGGGCGGGTGGGGTACAAAAGGGCAAATGGACAAAGAAATTCTATACAATACAAGAGATTCGCTAAAAAAGACAACCGTGTGTGTGGGGGACACGTGCCCCCGTATCCCCCCTGGTTCCGCCTATGGGAGAGACCAATGTTTCCAGAATTTATCTACCTACCTAAAAAGTGTTCATTCAAGCATTTTTTTATTTTCTTATTTTTAAAAAGGCGATATTGTGAATGAGACCCGTACCATTATAAATTAGGAAGTAACGGTTTACGGCCTTATTCCTCATGGACGTTTAATAAAAGATTTTAAATAGGTCCGTTTTTTTTTCTAAGAAACGCTCGTATTAACGTTAATCCTAATTATGTGCAGTTATGAAAGTTTATGAAACAGTGTTTCGTTGTTGTGTGTTTAATGTTTATTTAAGTTCTAACAACTATAAATAATATAAATATTTTATACATTACTATGGTTTTATTTTACGAGTATTTTATGAAATTAATTCTCTAAAAAAATATCATCTCAGTAGATAATAAAATTATAATAATAATAATGTCTTGAGACAACTCACACAACGCTATCTGATCCCAAACTAAACAGAGCTTGTACTATGGAAACCAGACAACTGATAAACATACTTATATATTTCTAAATACATACATATTATAGATAAATAACATCCAGACACAGAATAAACCATAGTGCTCATCACACAAAGTTTTATCACACTCCCACCGCGCCACAGAGGCAGTCAAATTCTCTTTGATATTCTCAGAATAATGAGAAGTATGATACCTATTTTTTTCATTTGTCATAACACCTTTTTAGAAGTAAGGTACCAATTTATTAAGTAAAAAAAACAATTTTGTTTCATTATTTGACACGCTTTTGACAAGTTTATCTTTCTGCTACTTTACGTTATTTTTTATTCGATTTTTACAATTTTTCTATCGAATTTATGGAAGATTTTCAAGAATCCAGGGACGAAATTGTACCCGATTTAGATGTAGGGGATTTAATATCTCGTTTGTCAACAAAATCTGAAACAACGGCAAAGGTGCAATCACAACGAGCGTTCGTTCCAATGAGTAACAAAGCGGAATCAGAAATGAACAGAGGTGATGGGATATCAAAAGAACCGATATCATCCTCAAGCAAAACAATACACTTCATAAGAATTCTTCGGCCAAATTTGCCACGGAAATCTAAAACAAGAGCTATTAAGCGGCTGAAGAGTAACACTAAAGGAATAGGTAAGCTATTATATTAGGTTGAATGCCTCTATGGCGCGTTGGGAGTGCGTCTCCTGCTCAATAGGTCGTGGGTTCAATTTCTACACGGAACTATTTATTTTACAAACGAAAAAATAAATAAGCCATATGGGAACTTGTCTGTCTTTTCTGTGCAGGCGGGTTTTTTATTTATTTATTTATTTTTTTATTTAATATCTTTGATCACAGCTATTATTAAGTATTGAAAATTGACACAAGAATGGTTCCAACTAACTTTTTTAGTATTACAGACATAATTATGTTTAACCTTTTTGAAATACTATGGATGAGTCCTTTAATTTAATACCTATTTTGCAGTATTCGACACAACTTTTTTATCACACCACTATATTTTGACGTATCACAGCCGCTGTTTGTTTTTTTTCAAAATTCACTTAATTAATAACACTTGGGCGGTCAAGATGAATCTAACGACGTCTTAATTGTATAAATCCATCTAGTGGTTTGTGAGCTATAAGGTAATAAAGAATATTACATACATACAAGATACGCGCGAAAAACATAACTTCCTCACAGTCGGGTAAAAAGATACCTAAATATTGAACTAGCCTACGCTAATCGTTGCATTAATAAACTGTAATGCAAAGCCAAAATGTTGTAGTTTGATTGTATTTCACGTGCAACGCACTCAGATAGCAACTCTCTCTGTGCCTACCAATTATGCATTTCGTATTATCTTATTAGGTATCTATCATTCACAGTAGTAATGTTATATTTTTGAATGAATAAGCATCACACGTTTACAATTTCATATTACATAATCGCGTGTTACCATGTAAACGCCTTTAACAATTATATATGGAAGAATTTGTAAACGTATTTAGAGCTCGTCATGTAAACGTAGGTTAATTTAACGTTTGTTTAGTATTCAAAGGTAACTTGTTCTTTAAATATAATTGTAGGTAAGAGCAAGAGTTTAAGCGGTCCGCTTTTTATAAAGAAGATACCTACAAAGAAAGCCAACAAAAGACAAAAGCAGACAAATTTGACAAAAAGAATTGTCAAATTGAAGCCGAGGGTTCGTAGAGGTTTAGATAGCACGTCTTCAGAGTCTTGCACATGCAAGGCTATGAAGATGTCGACAGATGACCAATGGTCTGGCGGAGGCAGCACAGGTTCAAGTACTCCTCACTCGTATTGTGCTTGTCATTATGGCAAGAAACGAAAACATTGAATAGCGTCATGTCATTTTGTTTCGAATGGATTTTAGATAAAATGCGTTATAATTGATACTTTTATAATAATTTAATGTTGCAGTTTTAAATAAAGTTATATTCTATTAGGTATGTTTTCTTGTCACATAAGAAAAGATTAAAAAGAAGAAAATAGTGGCCTTTATTCGACACGCAGAATCTTTACTTACAAAAGTCAAATCATGCTCTTATTCAATGTGACAATTACACCACACATGGTAGGTACACCATATCCACCACCACCGAGGGCAGGGCAATTACTTGTCTGTAAAATTATCACAGGTCATTCAGTCAGGACTGGGGGGGGGGGGGGGACAATTGCCACTGTTGCCTGCCCTTGTATCCGCGCCTGGGAGCATCTGGAGCCGCAAGCACGTCACATAGAGGCGTTGCGTTACAAGCATAGTTCGGAGCCTATTCAATACAAACAAACAATCAAATCTTTCCTCTTTATAATATACTAGCTGTTCCGCGCAACTTCGTATGCGTAAATTTTCCCCGTTTTGCAACATTTCTCGTCGCTGCTCCGCTCCTATTAGTCGTTGCGCGATGTTATATAGCCTATAGCCTTCCTCAAATGGGCTATCCAACAAAAAAAGAATTATTCAAATCGGTCCAGTACTTTTTGAGTTTATTCGTTACATACAAAAATACAAATCTTTCCTCTTTATAATATTAGTGTAGAAAATGTATATAAATAAAAGCTACAAAATAAAAATAAATTTATACCTTATAGGTAGGTATTAGCAGCACGGAGGAATAGAACAATAACATTAATTTGATTGGCAAGACCACCGTTACGTGGGAATACTATTTTTACTATAACGGTACAGTACTCCTGCCACAAATAGAAATGATTATTTTATTCTACAATTTACACTTGCAAAAACAGGGCAAAAATTATTTACGTTACATTCTACGAGCTATTTGCAGTACTTTGCTATCAAATGTGGCAGTGTTTATATAAAAAGCTTAAACGCAACAAGTTGGATAATATATTTGTTGAAGGATTTCTCGTTGCAGCAGCGTGTGGGCGAGCACCCGCTTCAAGATAATTGCATTTTGTGCTATATGCGCTAGGGAATAATGTGCGCTGTCTTGTAACTTATGGAACGTGCTACGTAATTTCTAGGAAGCCGCTTTGATGTAACAAGGACCAGTTATTTGTTTTCATTTTAAACCGACAAATCCATCATACTAATATTATAAAGCTGAAGAGTTTGTTTGTATGTTTGTTTATTTGAACGCGATAATCTCAGGAACTACTGCGTCAAATTGAAAAATTATTTTACTGTTGGATAGCCCATTTATCGCTGAAGGTTATAGGCTATATAATATCACGCTATGACCAATAGGAGCAGAGCAGTAATGAAAAATATTTCAAAAATGGAGAAAATTGATGCGGACGAAGTCGCGCGGGTCAGCTAGTTTTAGAAAATAAACAAGATAGATTGGTTGTTAATCATATCAGGAGTCTGGCTGCGTGTAGGCAGGCATACTTGAAAAGTATATAATGCCCGCCCCGGCTTCGCACGGGTAATAAAATATATCATAAGATACTCACAAATAATGATAGATCCAGAGATTTTTTTTATAGATAACTAGCATTGTTGGGATTGTGGTCCCACATTACTGGCAATCCTGTTAACCTCCCCGGGGTTCGAATCGTTCCCATTACACTACTGACATGAACCCACTCCTTACACAAGCCATTGAGCTTGGCTGGGTCCATATTCACTATGTTTTTTTTTCGTTTTCGCGGCAATTAAATAGCATAGATTAATTTCTTCTTGAACACATCAGAAAAAAAAAAATTAGAGGAATACTATAGTCCGCCACAGATCGAGATAGCAATCAAGATATGGCTGCTGGCACGTCGACTTATCGAGGACTACATGGAAGAATAAAACACAAGTTATAATATCACAAATATAATATTTATTTACCGTTGTACATACGTTATATTAACTCAGATGAAGTAGTTTATCACTCCGAAATATGAATGGATCGAGTCTAGAATAAAATATCCCAATAAGGACAAGTCGTTTCTTTTAATCAAAACGTTGTGCTAAAGATAAAGACGATTCAAAGATTTAAAAATTATGAAAAGATTGTGCTCAAGTAAGCATCTGGATGGTGGAAGCGCTGGGCTCTCTCAGAATTCATAATTTTGGTAAAAAATAACAACTTCAACATTTACACATTAGGTATGTACAATGTACAGTAACATTATTCTCTAGTTTTAAAATATTTCTTATTAATAAAACTATGTGGAATATAATTGAACTACGGAACAGAGAACTTAACGCTTCAATTCCTGGTTTGATTGAATCTCAATTCATTATAATTACTCAATTTATTTTAGTACCTACAATTTTAGATATTTGTTGATAGAAATCTAAATATTAAACTTAAGTACAACTTCATAATTGTTAAAATTATAATTTCCAAAATATTTCAATGACATCCAATGTCCTAATTTTGAACAGAATGAATTCAACTACTTAGTAGAAGTTTCTAATTTCTTTAGCAGCATTATCGTGGCTCCGTGTAGTGTAATTCCAAGTAAAATAATGATCTCAAAAACCACGAGCAGGTTACTAGGGATGTAGGTAATTATAGCTACCTATTGAATGTGTCATCCCATTTTGCCAATAATGTACACGGTAAGAAAGAACGAGATAAAAAATTAAATGCCAATGATATTGGCCAAGGGATATTGTATTAATATTAATAGATTTCTATCTTCTCATGCAATTAAAGTTTACACAATCAATATTATTAACATTATTGACAATAATATTAACATAATTATACTTAGGTACTTTGGCGGTGTTGAAGTATTAAGTACAATAAAATTATTAGATTAAATGATGGAAGTATCAATAATATTAATAAGATTGAAGGGGTAACAAAAATAAATGTTACATATACAAAAAATATTGCTCAATATAATATCGGCCGCCATACGACTTCGAGATATGAGACCTCTACTGATGGCCTATTTAAATAAAAATAATTTATTGCATCCGTTCACCTTAACAATACATCGATGCTTAATATTATAATAATCAGTATTTCATTAACCTTCTAATAAATATACAATAATCACTTTTCATATTATTTCATTTCTCTACAATTATATACAAAGATGAATTTATTTCATATTGTACTGCAAATATAATAAAAATGGTAAAATTTGCACAAAATATTTGGTATAATGAACACATTGTGATGACCGTTATTTATTGAAGATACGAAATAATAAAATTTTATTGATAGGATATATTTATACACACATTTAAAAATGTAACTTCTGAAGGCAAAACACATAATACATAGAAGCAATAATAACTTTAAATTAATTAATTTAAATTAAATCAGAGTGGATAGAACCAAATATGTTTTAATAAAAATAACCATAGAGAAGAGTAACTTACCAGTCACCCCAGTTTACTATTAACTAGGTACTAATAATTGTAAAAGAAAAGTACAAATACCTCAAGAAAGATATAAGGATTTCGATTTAGTAAAATAAATATTTGAGAACTGAAACTATTTAAGAAGATTTACCCAAAGAACTAGATGTATAGAACTATGCCTTGTAAAAGATTTATTGATAAAATGTAAAAAAAGATAAACAGAACTTTTCGGAGGAACGTCCTGTTTATGCTTGAAGATAGGGAGATTGGTGAGTTACATTTCTTGGACATAACATTTTTAGGTGCAAATTATAAATAAAAAAAATGAACTTATTTTTAGTAATTGTATCTGATATGTTTCAAACTTTTAAAAACTGAATTTACACAGTAGTGCTCACTTAGTTAAGCTTTGAAAAAGCGTAAACTTTATTAATAACTTCAACAGATATTTTAATATTAATATGGATTCGACACAATTCGATTATATTCTACGTCCTAACATATAAACGTACCATCTTTAGTTTATATAAACCCTTTAACTCTGACAACAGTATTTACATCGTGAGCACTAACTTGTATTGTCGTTTGTCTTTCCCTTAGTTCTTAATGCTGAACCGTTATCTGTACAATACTTTATATCTATTGAGTCGGGTGGGAGCGCGTAATATATGTCCCCAGACAGTTGTACAACTGCATTTGAAATTTATACGTCGTCGGCTAACTACTGCTATATTAAGAGAAAAATAGCATTTTTACAGAAATGGCCGCCGGTTGATTTCATTGATTGGTTGGTTGGAATCATTAAATTGTGACATACATTAGGTGCTCTAGAAACAGAACATTTTTTTAATAAAATTCTTCTACTCGACTCAATTCTTATAGGCGCCATTTTACCAAAGCGAAAAAACCTTAACATTTGTAGACAAATTCAGATTCCAAAAAAAAGTCCTGTTTCTAAGACCCGAGCCCAAGCGAAACGAGTACGAAATGACATGTATTGGACCATGTATCTACAGATATATCAAATAGCGACACTTAGATTATTTACAGCGAAATATAAAATCACTTCAACGAAGAAGAGAATATTTACCATGAAGTTAATTGAGATTTTTTACAAATTAAAATTATATATTATGACCGGCTATAAGGTTAAAAACTAAAAACAGACATTAAAATAATAACTGAATCTTTAAAAATAGAATATAGAATATTAAATTTATATAAAAATAATACTTCCTCATTGAAGTTCCTAGAAAAGTGTAGGTTTTCAAAAATCCATATAGGCTTTAAAAAGTATGTTTTTAAAAACTGTAAAAACAAATAAATAAACAGATTAATATTGAAATACTGAAACGTTATAATTGAAATATTCCGATATGGTTAATTTTAGAATTGTGTTCAATTCAGTCTGATAGCATCACACAGTGAAAAAAGATATTTAACCTCTAGAAAAAGTAACCTGACAATTATAATTAGACACTTGATTCGCTATCGGAAAACGAGAAAGGTTAAAGACTTAGAAAGAAGTTAAAAGAAAGAATACTTTGTCCTCTTGCGAGATAAAGAAAAATTTCAACGTAAAAAAATTGCAAGAGTTGTAAGTAGGTACATTAAAATCTTAATTTTACAAAAATAAACAACTAACGGTACAGGTTAAGTTTTCCAAGTTGGCAATACAGTGATAATAAATTAGAGTCTCGTTAAAATTGCCAGGTTATAAAATACAAGAGTACATCGAAAGGGTCCCAAAAGGCCTAATTAGGGTTCTACTAGTTTCAAATTCTATTATCAGTAGTATTTGGTGTTAACATTATTATGACTAATACTTCACTAGCGTCAGTCCTTCACTGTTCTTCATGTGTATATTCTACTAAAGATTATGTTTTACCTTCTTATTTATAGGATTTCTTTGAGGGTCTGTGTTTTGGATGACTGTACCTGTGTGAAGAAAAGTATGAAATATATAAATTATATGAATAAATTACGATAATCACAATCTTTACTAATAATAAAAAGCTGAAGAGTTTGTTTGTTTGTTTTAACGCGATAATCTCAGAAACTACTGGTCCGAATTGAAAAATTGTTTTACTATTGGATAGCCCATTTATTGAGGAAGGCTATAAGTTATACAGCATCACGCTACGACCAATAGGAGCGGGCAAGCAATGACAAATGTTGCAAAAACGGGGAAAATTTACGCAGACGTAGTTGCGCGGGACAGCTACAGTAGTTTATAATAAAATTGGTCATATATACAAGAAAACTTAATGTTAGAGGTCTGTAAAACAGTAGTAGAAGTCAAAAAAATATTTTTAAAAATGTTGTCTTTCGGTATTTTTATCGTAGGTAGGTGCTGCATGCCCTGCGTCCAGATGGGCAAAAGTTATGAAAATATTGACACTAAAATAGCTTTACTGATCATGAGGTGCTTTACTTCAAAATTCTATGTAATTTTATATGTAGTAGCCCAGAAGACATCCATGAGGAAAAGATTAGAAGTTAAAACCTCCACAGAAACAGTTTAACGCCGATATGAGTGTTAGAGTCAAGCGCCCTTCTTCTTGTACATCTGGACTGACCAATCAACGGATATATTTTATGAAAAAAAATTCAAAAAAATGGTATCATTTTACGACTACATTAAATGGCAACTCTATAGCCCGGTTGTCACCGCGGGTAATGCTTATAAATAGCTGCTATAACTGCTTCCACTGCGTATCTACCAATAAAGACTTCATTTATTCAGACAATTTCTACTATTTCTAGAACTGATAATTTCTACTATTTTAAGAGAATTGGTCTTTTCTACTATTTTTGCTCGCTTAGTCCTTTTAGCTCAACTGTTTGTTGATGTAAATTTGCCATGTTTATTTTTGTAAGTTAAAAGAAGTCCTTGAGTGATCTGTTACGCTCTTGGTAGAAATCAGGCTTTACACCTGGACAAAGTAATTAACGGAATGATAAAAAAAAATACGACTGTACTTAATGGCAACTTCAAAGATTTCTTACCAGTCCTCTTCACTCCTAGCACATAGTCTCAGGTCGGGCAGGCGCGGGCGGCTGCGGCTGCGACGGCTGCTCAGCAGAGCGCTGTCGCGGCAGCTGCGACGAGTCCAGCACTATCGACGGACGGGGCGGCAGGTTCTCGCTCACCATGTGCGAGAGGGATAGCTCGCTGGACGCGTTAGTGTCACCTATATGAGTTGGACAGAGATGACAATAGTTGGTCAAGTCCTTAATTTTTAAGAAAGTACGTGACATTTTTCCTTGTTTAAATTTAGCATTTCCAAAGGCCTAGAGATAATATAGCGACAGATTTTCACTCACCATATGGATGCGTTTGTATTGCTTAAAGAAATGTGTGAATCGAAAATAAATGTCACTATTGTCCAAAAATAGATTTTAAAAAGGTACGGCACTGTTTTGTTCTTTTAAATTTGGGTTTTGGAAATGCCTAAAGACCTAATAGAAAAGAGTATTGAAATAACACGACAGTAATGTTTTTGTGAGGTGTTATTTTAGTTTTTACGTCATCCCAAGTGGTGTGTTGAACGTATTGGTTATGAACTATTTCGGCTTGGAGTCTTCTTGCAATTTTATAAGTAAAAACCCTCAAAACCTTATTGAAAAATACCTGAAGGTTGTCTTGGTACTGGAAGTAAGACTTCTCCACACGCATCATCATCCAGCAGCGGCTGAAGCGGCGACGGCAGCTCGCGACTGTCGATGGCCGACGACCTCCTCAACGAGTGCCTATGTAAAGGATTTACGAGGGTCGTCATTGATATGGTCTCTCGTGTGCTGTTTTAAAACAAAATATTTGTAAAGTGACTGCAGATGCATAAAGAATAATGTGATATAATCCGAAGAAAAATCGTAAAGTGTAAATATTATGTACAATGTGGCGATTGGGAGCTACCTAAGGTATAATGAAACACACCTTACTGATAGCACGTTTCATCGAAAACACCCTTGATTTGACGTAAAATGACTTTGTTTTGACGAATCTGCCAATTCGACTAAAAACTTTTCGTAAAAGCAACAGCAAAAAGTTATTTCGCTCTATAGTGTTTCGGCAAAAGATTTTTTCGTTATGCCAACAGTCGATCAAGAGTGCCTTCAGTGAAACGCTGTATCGGTAACGTGTGTTTTGATATACCATACGTAGCCACGGTATATTGTAGTAAAATTTGCGGCGATAACAAAGCTCTTCGGAGACACCCTAAATAAAGGAATCAGGTTTATGAGAATAAATATAAAAAGGTTGAGTAGTATTAAAATGCTGTTAAAAAGTACAAATTTCCTTTGCATTGTGCTTTGAAGTGTGCATAAATGAAACAATATGACATTGCCTTTTATACCGGTTGACTTTACTAACCTCCTATGTTGTAGCATTAAAAGGAAATGTAAATTAAAATAAGGTCGTTACATCGAGGATCAACATGACGATTATAAGTAGGAGAATCTATACGTGAAGACTTGTAATTGGCTAGTAGATTGTTTTACTAAGCGATATATTACTCTTCCATGTTATTGTGATAAGGCTTCATAGAGAGCCTTGCACTTTTGACGTAGGAGGACAATGGTTACACCAGTGTTACAAAACAGTGGAACTATGGGTCTGGACCCAAAATAACCACCATAAATTCGAAATTGGGAAAAATACAGGTTATAGTTCTGTATGGTAAATATTGAACGTTAACTATCGCATTTTTCCCAGTCAGGAAAAATAACATACATCAGCCACAGGCAGTCTTCAAGAACCATATAGCTGAAGCCTAGCCTCTAGATATAAGTAAAACTATCTGGCTGGATGACAGATGAATCACACCAATAGAAAATTTCAAAAACAACCATACCTCTGATGTGGCAGCCGTCTATCCACAGTCAGCAACGTAGTCGTCTGCGGCGGCACATGAGTCTGTTCATCCCCTCCACTAGTGTTCACGCACACACTGATACTGATGCCGCTGACCTCCCCCCCTTCACCTCCCTCTCCTCCCTCCTCCTCCTCGTATCTGTCCAGACCACCCATTTCTAGGCTATAGGCAAGAGCTGTTGTAGTAAGTACTTCGTTGAAAGGACGTCACAAGAGCGATAAGCTGTGTTGCTTCCTTCTGCGTGTTTTTGGGTGCAGTTTGAAGCATGATTATTGGTTTTAGTAACATTTAACGTGCAACGTCTTTCTTATTTTTTTGGATCGGTGTGATTTTTAGTATCTATTGGATTCTTTGGTTCTATATTGTAACTTAGGATTTATTTACTTTAACAGAATACATTTAGTAATCCAGTTAAAAAATACAACAGTTCATTTAACAATTGCCAATAAACATAATTGTGGTCTTGTAAGTGTATTGGTCAGTGATATTAGTGGTCTTGAGAAGTGAGATAAGTATCCTCAAGAAGTACTATTAGCATTTGACTGATGAAATACTTTTAAATTTGCTACCAAACATGCCAAATAAACCGATAGAGCTCAAGGGTGGAATAAACCACCAATTAGGTATATCGGACACACCTTTAAAATAACTTTTCTCTGTAACTTTATAAGCATTTGCAGACTAAAAATCACACATTTATATTGAGTACTGACTATACAACAAACCTATATTTTGCCAAAAACAAAAACGGTTTAAGCTGAATTAATTCGTGAATCGACCAGCTGAACTACCCCCAATCATTTCCCGTTCATCTAACAAAGACAATTAGTTGGATCACAAACCGGAACAAGATTACATCGAGGTTTAATATCGTGTTGGGGTCACAGTTCGGAAACTCTTAGAAATTTCTTTGATATATTGGGACCGACATCTTGGTAATACTTTGTCGGTACAGAGATATTTTGGAAAACACTGAGTTGACAAAGTTGTGATTAAATCTATTACTTTGTAAAATTGTCTTGATAATAAAGTTGCTTATGTACCATTTATTTTTTTCCCATTTAAAACGCATGTCTAGATTTCTTGATTACTATTAACCATGAAAAAAATTAACGACTGTCTTAGTAAATGTTACCTGTTAAGCTTAACACTCAAAAAAATATTTTCACTTACATAAACATTTTCTTCAATCAAAATACATACAATAAATGCCAAACCAGTAGCAAAAATGCACATATACCCTCCACCTTCCACTTGACTCACCGCCTTTGGATTAAGTTCTCCATGATGATGTAGTCATCTTCCTCAGCACCTCGGAGATGTTCCTTCTCCATGAAAAGGGCAAACTCAGGGTTGGACATCTCGCTCGCGTGACGACGACGGACCGAAGGTGATGCGGCTCTAGCAGGGGATAGCAGGCGAGAAGTTATTGGTGTCCTAGGAGAAAGCAAGGCCTTCAAATATGCGTCGAAACCTTTTAATGTACATTAAATTACAATAGTTTCTCATTGACATAGGCTTTATTCATATACATTGTCATCGGTGGAATTCGACAGAATATAACCTGGATATTGGTCCAGGTTAAAGGTATTCCGTCGAATTCCATCTATATCTGATGAAATAGAACGTACAGTCAGCTACACATTTACAAAAAAAAATAATCAACTGAGCGCAAATTCTGCAAATCTTCTACCGCGTAGTCACGAAAATTCACCGTATAATTTTGCCTATTAATTCAAGAGCTTTGATGACTTGAAAAAATATTTTTGTTAAGTCACTTTACAAAAATATTTTTTCTTAGGTAGCTAAATGTCCAAACAAAAAAACTTATTGCTGTATCATTCTCCGGAATCCGTGACGTAGCAAGTACTGATCGTTAGTTTTAAATGAGCTTTAAATATCTCAAAACGGTGTAATGATTTTCATTTCGAAATCCATACTCAAGTGATAAAGAACAGAACAACACTAACTTACCTACACATCAACTGTATAGTGTCATACCTGGGCGTGTGTGGAGGTGAGAACAGTCCATAAACAGTCTCCAGCTCATCAGTGATGCTAGTGTACTCGTGCATGGCCAACAGTAAGGACCTCGGAGCGCCCCCAACTCGGTTCCTTCCCGTCGTGATGCCAGTCGCGCCTCCAGTAGCTTCCCAACCAGATTGCGGACCTTAATCATTGTAGAAGTCAATGCTTCACATAAATAGCCTGGGCTTTTTATGAGTTTGAGTGATGTAAGTGATACCGGCTCTCTTATGTTTCTGGTAGGTTTTATGCAATTATGAGCCACATTACATAGATTCGCAATATTCTAGAGTCACTCAGTAAGGTTTACTAAAAAACCGTTCGCCATCCGTTACCGTTATAAAATGAAAGCCATTGTTACGGTTAATTTCTGTGCATCGCGGCCTAAAGATATTAAAAGCTGCGCTGCGCACCTAGCCTACCTCATAAGCCGTGCGCGTTACGCCACGCGCGTCTGTCGCAGATCTCGGAAACGGCGCCATACATTCTCATACTCTTACTATTGTCGCATTGGCCGCGCGCGTCAGCCGCACGTCGAAAGCCACGCGCTGTTAGCGATCGGCCGCGATGCATGGAAATTATCCAAATGATCCTTTGGATAATTTCCAAATTGTCCTTTAAAAGTATCCTACACGTTGGCCTTAATCATTCGTGTGATGAACGAACCTGTTAAAATTTACACCAAATTTGGTGTTGGTGAAGTTTGACAGATGAACGGCTCAATTTAAGATACTGGACTAGGAATTTATACTTTAATAATATAATAATAATAATAATAATAAAACGTTTATTTCAGAAAAAATATTCCATATGTTGTTAGTACAATTTTTCTTAAATCTAATGTTAGTAATCTTATAATATACTGAGCACCGGATACAACCACATAAATAGGTATCACAATACCTGGGTATGTAGCTGCATCCAGTGCTTTATCATCGGGAATTCCCACCTGTCACACAATGCGCTCAGAATGCTATGGGAGCTGCCCCGCATTCTGTGTAATATGGAAGCGCTACGCTTGCGGATGATGGCATGAAAACCATCAACCGACGCCTCGGCAAACATCCCCGAAGCGCTACAGAAGCGTGGCAGCCCCATCAACATCCTGAACGCATTGTTGTACTGAACACGCAGTGCACTGTATGCCCGCTGCGTATGCTTGATCCACAGACTGCAGGTGTAAAATGTTTGGCAGTAAGCTCTAAAGAGAGAAATTTTTACATCTCTTGTGCATTTTCCAAATCTGCGGATCAACATATTGCTTCTAACAGCCAGCGCCCTGCGTTCTCTCTCTATGTCCAGGTTGTCATTAAGGTCATCGGTGACCCAGTGACCCAAGTATTTAACCTGCGTCACTCGTCTTAGTGAAGTGTTTGCAATTGTTACTTGTGGCACTTTAGGGTAACATTTGGTGCCCGCTTTGAACACTAACAGCTCGCTCTTACTGGCATTATACCTGAGTCCCTGAGCCTCCACGTAACCCTCACATAAGTAAATAAGTTGTCTCAGTGCTCTGATTGAGGGGCTCAGCAACACCATGTCATCAGCGTAACTAATATTATTTACGCATACGCCGTCAATATGACAACCAACCCTGGTGTTACTGAGCTCCACAATCAGCCGATTTATGTATAAATTGAACAGACGAGGTGAGGTAATCCCCCCCTGCCTCACCCCGCAGCTCAACCGATACACATCCGACAACTCTCCAGCCCACTTAACATAATTCATTTGATGTTTGTACCAATACTCAAGAACAGAAATGACCTCCTCTCCTACGTCACTTTCTTCGCGTAGCTTACTCCATAGTATGTCATAAGACACCAGATCGAACGCTTTCGATAGATCAAGGAAGCACGCATAGATTGGCGTCTTCCTATCAGCATAGTACTGAACGGTCTGCTTTAAGCACAGTATGGCAGTCTCCGTTGATAATCCGGGCCGAAAGCCGAACTGGGCATCGTGTAGTCTCACACGACTTGCCATGTGCGCGTCCAACAAACAGTCCAGTACTTTAGCTGTTACAGTAGCTAGGGAAATGGGCCTATAGTTGGCGGGATCTGCAGTATCTCCAGTCCTGTTCTTAATTATCGGCACAACTATCGTTTTTATAAGATCGTCTGGTAAGAATGAGTGACTCGCACAAAGTGTGTAGAACATACCCAATACCCTCGGCAGATGTACACCAGCATATCGCAGGTGCTCAACGCTAAGGTGATCATGCCCCGGGGACTTACCTCTCACCATGCCCTTGATTACCTTGTCAACTTCCTTGGCAGAGAATTTAACTGTCTGTTCCGGGGACATGGTCACGGACTTAGCGTCCAACACCGAAGTTAACGATGGCGCCAAAGGAATCAGCGGTGAATCTACTTTAAAATGATTAACAAACATGTTAGCTATCGTTGAGGGATCACAAACACCTGCCACGCTCACTGGGAGACTCGGCTTGGGGTTCATTTTATTTGTGGTTTTCCAAAACCTCCCAAAATGCTTCGATTTGTGGTGTTCAGCCAAAATATCTAATTTTATTTGATTTTGGTTGTTTCGACACCACTTCAACTTGGATTTAAACAATCTACGCGTTTCACACATTGTTTGATATATACGTCCCTCAGTCGGGTTATTATGTAGATGCCACATTTGAAACGCAAGCCGAGCCGCACTGTGAGCGCCTTTAACATGTTTATTCCAGCCTATCAGGGGTTTGTATTTCATTTTCCTTATACATCTTGCACTACTTTCCGCAGCCCTTGACAGGTCTTGAATAATTTTATTATACAGAGTACTTAATATAATACGGTGGTTCGAATCATCACATATCCTATCCGCACAAGTAATTAATTCTAATGGAAAATCTATGTCCCGTAGATAAGAATGACATAATTCCCCATACAATTCAATCTGTTTGGAGTCTCTTTCCCCCCATATAACTTTATTTTGTATAGGTTGGTGTGTTACAATGTTAGGTTTAATTAGTTTTAAGTTACATGTTATCTGAAGGGGCATATGGTCTGAACAATAACTGTCATACAATACCTCCGCATTAACTACCGTCTGCCGTGCAGCTTCAGTCACCACGCAGTGGTCGAGCCAGCGCTTGCAGCCGTACACATCACTAACAAACGTATAACTCTCAGATGATAACAGTTCAACATCTGCACACGTCCACTTTTGCTCCAAACAAAAATTTTGTAACTCGTCATAAAAGAGCTCATTTTTATGCGCATTAAAATCTCCTAACATAAAAACAGATTGTATATTATTATTTTCTATTATTGCATTCATTTCACTTAAAGTGTCAGTAAATTCAATTAAGTTTTCATTACAGTTAGTAGGCATATACACGGAAAAGATGAGTAATTCGCGTTCTAGTAACTTCACTTTAATTGACGCTAGCCGTACACTTTCACACTGCACAATCGACACCGATGAGAAAATGCTCTTCCTCCATAACAGCGCTACACCGCCATATGGTCTTCCTTTCAACAAACCTGCCGAAGTGTCCATAGCAGAAATTCCAGTGTAGGCAAAATCATCATGTATGTTACCCAATATCGGTAAATCCTCGGGCGTCAACCAATGTTCTTGTAAAACAATAATATCGGCCGATACACACAGACGCCTAATACATCCAATTGCAGTCTTCACATTCTTACAATTAAAACTGGTTATTTTCACTAATCTATCCATTATTATTGTAAGAATTCTGCGTCTGCCCTGGGGCTTTATTATTTTTCTTAAAATATATGAACCTGCGGTATGATATCCCGTCGGGCCAAAACTCGTCGTTTAGGAATAAATCTTCACTAGTTCTAGGAACTAATATTTTATAACCATCGTATTCTTTGGCTTTTTTCATGTTCATTTTTTCAATAGTTACTTGTAGATTACACTTATCCTTAATATACATAATTATATCTTCTTTGGAAACGCCTTTGTCAACGTTATAGATATATATGGGTGATTTAATATCTGCCGCTCTAAATTTTTCATTTGAGTTCACAATTGCCTTTCCCGTATTGCCTTTAAATCTCTTATTTCTCTGAACTAATGTCCAACCATCATTCGATTTTGGTGGTTGTTCACTCGTAGTATTTGCACTCACAATATGCATGGCACTCGACGCGTCCGTGTGTCCCCTCTCGTCCGGCAGCTCGACCGCTATCGGTTTACGATGCGTCATCGCACTGTTCGCCGTCGCGGCGTAAGTTATTGTACGACTACCGCACAAACTTTTTTCTAGTCCACCCTCAGACCGAGATGATAATATCGGTCTCTCAGGAGACAAGTAATTATCGGACGCAACGGATTTATTTGACTCTGGACTATTTAATATACAACCACCTCTTTTATTGTTGACGTAGGAATTGTTTGTGTTGATAAATGTGGAGTTATCCAGCATACTTTTTACTGATTCCAATTGATCAATGGTTACATATTGCTCTTTTACTCGCTTGATTTCATTACGCATCCAGAGCATTTCTTTAAGAAGAGTGGTAACATCAATATGGTCCCAAAGTACCGGAGGAAGTTTTTTGAGGTCCCTTGCGACAAATACCGGTAACACCTCGGGTTCGACTTGTTTTATAAGACTTATGATATCGTCAATGTCACGGCTCTTCCTCCCATCTCCCCTCCTGTTTACCATACGTTCCCGTTCGCTTTCATGTACCGAGTCAAACAACATAATTTTTGCATTACGTATATCTTCTTCGGTGTAAGCACTAGTGCATATGCGACTAACACTTTCTTCATCCATGATATCTAGTCTATCACACACGAATGCAAGTAACTCGTTTATAACGATGTTGCAGTTTGAACACTTTAACACTCGCGATGTCTCCGCCATCATTATACCCACAATACGATACTAATACGTCTCGAATAAATCGTCGCACGTCCATCGGTAATGAGTGCGCGCTAGCTACTGTGCACTTTAAGCATTTAATCAATAAATAGAAAATAGGTAAGAAGCTGGTATATTGATTAAATGTCGTTATAAATATTTCACTCTATTGCTAAGTCTGAAAGAAAATGATGGAGGATGCACTGAAAATTAAAGACTAGAATAGTCATACCGGTAACAGAATTATGGACAGAACCAGCGTCGACAGCAGAGTTGTCCGGCTCGGAGTGCGTCTGGCTGTGTTGGCGGCGCGGTGCCAAGTGCTGCGCTGAGTAATGACCGCCCATACCGCAGTCGTTGCCGCCCTCTGATCGCCTGCAGACACATTGACAACGTTCCTATACACAAACAGCCTAGAAGCGATGGGTAGTGAAAGATATGCCGACTAACACTTATTATAGAGACCTGTGAAGATGGCGACTAATTGAGCGGTCATCATTCTCACAGCTCCAGATTTAACATGTGAAAATACATAAAATACCTGCAAAATTCGTAAGATCGAGTCTTTTGCAGTTAAACACTTGAAACTGGCAATAAATTCGTTGGAAAATCGTTTCAACTTGTTTTAACTCTTCCTTTACTGAGCCCTTCCTTTACTGATCTAGTTTATTGGTATCATTTTATTGATTTATGTAGCATAGTCAGCATATCTTAAAAAACTAAAATGTATGTATCCACAGAAAGTCGTGGTAGAAATGTGTGCAGCGGAAGATTGGTATGAGTAAGAAGGTTTTTGTTAAAAATAATAATAGTGGTTTTAGTATTGACATTAGTATTTGGTGTGAAAAAAAGACATTCGAAAATACAACAAAGAACAACGGTGGAGTTAGAAGACCTAATTTTAATACAGTGATGTTTGTAAATGATGAAATTTTGAATTTAGACGAGGCTTACCTTTACGCAAACGTAGCAAATTTTTATACAATAATATGAACATTATTATACAAAACTATGGGCAAAATATTGCAGTAATACTTTCAAAGTTTGCAACGTAATAGCTTATCGAATACATTATATAGCCAAATAGAGATCAAAATGTTGATGTGGCTGAAGTAGGATCTGATCGTGTTTAAAAATGTACAAAAAATATACAGACAGATGCTCAAACAACATTATTTCACATTTAATAGTGTGTACGTGTGTGACTGGTCGAAGTTGTGCATTTTGTTAATGGTAAACATATTTTGTAATTTAATCGAGCGTGTACACAAGCTGTAGTAAAGTGAATGTTCTTCATACAGAGTAGCAACTACATCTAACTACGTTATCTAAACAAGCTAAGCCAATCGCCAATGAGTCTATTTGACTTACTGTTTCCACAACCGTCTCCTAACAGATGCAAGAAGGTAACAAAAAATAAAATTAAAAACAATCATGGCGATGATAATTTTGGTTTTGTACAAACAAATATAGTATTTGCCGATATTGTGGATGAAGGAAATGATATAGAATTAGATGAAATTCTGGTAGCTATAGACATCAAAGATGTTGCTGTTGTATGAAAATTAATGACGCTTACAAAGTTTGGGTTAGTATGAAACTTTAGCCTTCACACATTTATATACACTACCTATTAATGTGTTTGTTTTACCAAATGATATTTCATAACTCCGAACAAACTTGTTAATTTTCGGGCAACAGTCAACCCTTTTCAACGTCCATGGCGTTCAAAACCCCAACATTTGTAAAGAGTTTCTCAAAGTAATCAAATGAATTAATGGTAATGAGAATGGCAATCAAGAACAAAACGGTAACGCGGACATGCTTTGATATAACGTGTGTACCATCTGATGTTGATGGAACATTCATTTCCTTCGTTCCTTCATTTGTAGGATTGATAATGGTTCGGCCATATTTTGGTGCGTCCGTGAAACATATACGCACATGCTTTTTATTATCCAATAGTGTATTACGTACCTCAATGTTGTTTTCCTTTGGTGCTAAATAATTTTGGTTAATTTTGCGTGTGATTTTCCAGGTTAGTGTGCATTTTAAAAAATCCAAAGTACGGCCAAAACATTAATGATATTTGTACCGAAATTGGGATTCACTCCAATTAACATATCGGTCAGGCTTGTAGACGGTTTACCTCATTGGCATAAGCGAACTATTATGAACGCTTTTGTGACGTGTAACTATAATGTTCTTATACTAGAGCTTCGTTAAGTTTGTGATTTAAAGCTGTGTATATGAAGTGATAAATACCGTCTGGCGTTGGCAGTTCGGCGAGTGCCAGCAGACGTAGTGCGCGGACGCAGGCTCAGGAGATCCGCTGGCATTTCGTGCACTTCGGGCAAGAAAGCGTCGTCCGTCGATGACGGCACTACAGATATTGAAAATAAATAGTAATTTTTGTTTATAAGTTACATAAAAATGATATATTAGCAAAAAAATATCTCGATTGTTAGTATTTGTATTAGAATAATTTATCGGTAGAAATATTTTAAACCAAATTAATTGTTGTGAGTTTGTTAAATAAGTTAGTAAAAATGAGCATTAATTTGTACTTTCGAGTTCTGATACCGTGTCATCGTAATAGCGAATAAGCAATTCACTAACACTATGGACGAAATATCGTATAGGAATTTAAATAACCAATGATATCCAGGGACGTTTGCTAGACCAGAAAGAATGAACACTCTTCAGAATAATGTGAATTGAAAAAAGCATTTATATTAGCAACATAAAATTAAGGATGTTAAGGGTTAATGTGCAAGTTATTTACATATGATGTCAACAAGAATGTTGGGGTGTACACCTTTCTTCTCATCACTAGGCTCAGTTCTGTTGCTGTCAGAAGATCTTTGTCTAGCTGGAGTGATTGGAGGCTGTGTTCTGACCACGGTGACATCAGGGCCTGCTGCGCCTTCACCAGATGATGTCGATATCGAGTCGGCTTCTGGTTCCTTTTCGACGGGTGCTTCAGGCCCAGACTGAGGCATTTCATCCTGATTTGAACAATGAGTGTCAGACTTTTGGGATACAAGTTTAATTATGAAATTGTTGATTAGAACAACAAAACCTTATTAGCCTTTGCTAAATAATATCGACGAGTACTCAAAGGTTTATTTTAATGTTTCTTACAAAATATTTAGTGTTACATTAGATGTCGATAGATGAAAGGTTGTGTTGTCTAAATATTAAAAAATTATATTTAAAGGTTCAGCAATTAAAGCGTAACGTACCAAAAAGTAAAAGATAAAGTACAATGGCAATATCTATTGTGTCAACATTCTCAAAAAAAATCTATAAAACAAAAAGTATGAATAACAAAATACATGTACTAAATGGTAGAAAAATTTAATCGCCGTTGTACATATAAAATAATTCAAAGCTTTTAAAAAAAAGTGCCTTGTCAAAAACGAAATAAAATTCGATGAATATTATAACTATGTCTACTGCCCAGGTATTTATATAATGTACAGTATAAAATATAAGACAATAATTACTGAAATGGTTCATCAGGGTGCTGTCCCACACGACACAAAAGCAGATTTTATGTCAGTACTTATTTAAATATGAATTTTCTAAATAGAAATTCAGTTAATCAAATGCCTATTAGTAATGCTAGCTGGCTGCCCAAACAAAAGTGCTACCAACAGTAGTGCCGTGCATATTTGCGAAACAACAGATGCGTGAAACTTTGTCAAAATGCACATTGTAACAAAATGGTAATTGCTACAACGCTAGCTTCACTTCTGTTAATTAAAAGCTGGAGCGCTATGTGCTAGAATATTACAGTGTCCAAGTATAGATGCTTCATAGCTGCAGTTTCATCTAGGTGCGAAAATTACTGCAATTATATTGGCTACTCGAACTTACTTTGAAACTTGTCTGTTGTAATACGGATATTTCACCATCATCCTAAGATCGAACACAAATAGGCAATGTTAAGTCATCACAAATACTATTTTAAGATGTAAATAATGTTAAAATAAGCAAGATTTATATTTTTCAAAGTGTTTATGAGCACGACAAAGTTTTTAAAATAAAAATAAGATTTGAAGGTTCCTTGCAATGTAAGGTAGTGGCTAAAATGTTGAGATTTATTGGCAGATTGTTCGGGCAGCATCGCGAGGTTAAAATATTGCTTACATCGGAGGGTCGCGAGCGTTCATCCTCCTCCTGGACGGGGCGAACAGCGAAGCGCGCCGGGCCCGTGTCGCTGTCCGACAGCACCTGTCGTGACGTCATACATAGCCACCGGATGCATACTTGGTTGAATGCCAACCGGAGATCAATTTGTTTACGAACGGGATGAAATCTTTATGACGTCATTATTACTACTACTACTTTCTCTAAATATTATGTTCTCGGAAATGTAACTATGCCTTTGTTAAGATTAATAAGACGTTGCTAAATATCATGCTGACATTGTCAGTTTAAAGTAAATTGTAGCGACAGCTATAGGTACTTTTGAGAACTTCCAGAAAAGTTTAACTAGCATAGTTTTGAGATTGGAGGGGGGAATGGTCAGATTTTGTATTTTTACCTGAAGTTATGTTTTTAATACTCAAGCTCGTAACGTGTATTTCAGTCAAAGAAATTGGGGACGACGAACTTTTATCGCAAGGTATTTTTCTTTTGTTGGGTGTAGACGATGCGAACAATTGATGCTGACAGTGCGTCTAGCGACCCAACAGTTTTGTTCGGTCGGAAAATTACAATTGTTAAGCTTTTGATTAATGTTTGCAAGAACAATTTGTACACACAATAAAAAAAGAGTAGTTAAGAAATTTTAAAACAAAGTAGACACTTACATAGAATATTTTAAACAGAAATTTTCTTAGGTAAGCAATCCACGAGGCAGGTTAGGAGAACGAGTTTTAAAACAATACCGTGTAGGTACAATATTACATATCCATTTGGAAAAGTTAGCCACAGTTGCGTTTAACTTTAAGAACTTACGAATGCACGAGGGAATTGCGTAAGTTATATTGCTTTAACTTGGTTAGAAGTTAACTTGTTGCAGCATACTAATATATGATGCTTAACTATGTATATTGCATATTAACTATGTGTAAATCTCCGGCTGACGTCGAACCAAATACACAGAAGCGGATACAGATTGCCAGAATTTATGTTGAGCGCACAATTCGCATATTTATTACTCGGATATTCTGTTAGCTGCGTATTTACGGCTGTTATGTTCACTGAATATTGACAAGGAAGTTGTTGTAATTTCCTTGGTGATAAATAAGCACAGTTAAAAAAAAATTACAATGTTTTGGGTAATATTCTGGCAATTTGTTACTTAGGTGGTGACAAAAAGACATTGAATGAAAGACAAAAGTCAAAAATTAGCGTCAACGCAAACATCGATATAGTTACCATGCTAAATGATAAACATAAAACGTTGCAGTTAGTGTCCTCAAGCATTCGTGTTGAGTTAACATCAAACACATAATTAAATACATAATATTAATTTAAATTTTATGAATACATGTTATTCATAGAAATTAAATTAATTATCAACATATGTGATCATCTTATAAAGTGTATGTTCGATAAATAAAACACTTGGAAAATCATATAAAAATATCACTATTGGACGTCATAATCAAATCTGAAATATCGGATTTCAAATCAATTTTAAATTGGTGTAAGACACAGAACACACATATTATCTGTGGTGTAAGATTTTTAATTTGAACAAAGAGTGGGACCGCTGTATTCGCGTCGCGATGCTTATGTAGGTGCTGCTAAAGTGAATTATTGCAGCTATTTTCTGTACTATCTTATCTAGGTACTGTTCGTCATTCACAATTGCCTACACTGAACTAGCGTCGCGTTGCTTTTAATATCTTTTCACCTTTTTTACTTCATTTCACAGCTACTCACCTCTGAGCGGTCACTAGCCGTCCTGAGCCTATTCCCTCCTGCCTGGAAGGTCGGTGGCGGTGGTCCCAGTGTGTCAGTTGATCCTCTGTTCACTAACGATGGATGTGTGGCCATAAATCGATGGATTACTGCTAAATGGTTCATCGTCTGTTCCGCAACATCTTCCAACTTTCTTAACCTAAATTCTACACTCTGAAATAATATTATTAAATAATGGTTAGGTACTTGTATCTACTTCAAGACCAGAGATGTTTTTTATTAATTTCTTACCTGTATTGACTGTATTTGGCAATTTGCTTTCTGATTCAAGTCTTCCATTTTCGTCGTGATATGTTCTACCCTATCAGTTGTGTTTCTTACTCTCTCTTCTATAGAATTAGACAACTTAATTTCCTGAAATGGCGAGTTTATTTTAAATATCACCAAACCCTGTCAGTTAATTCAATTACTTAGTGCACCACAAGATTATTCTACTGAAAATGTATTCCGTTTTTCGATATGCTAACAGATTGAACACAATACATTATTCAGTTAGCTAGCCGATATCCCAATTAATATTGCTTCCATATTAAAATTAATCTGTTACTGGATTTTGCAGTTATCTATTTTATTTAATTATCTTTATGCATGGTTGTATAATGAAGGAACAAATTGTGTCAATATACTGATCAGAATTAATGAACCTAAAACTTCCTTTATTATAAACAGAATTTTCAATGATTGTCAATATTCTGAACAACAAATAGCTTCACCGTTCAAAGACAATGTCATTTGCACAATTATCGCTATGCCTACATTAATTTCCTAAACCAATACTTTTCATTTTATTGGTAAAGCACTTTATTTACTGCTAGCTTTTCCGTGAGGCTTCGCCAGCGTTAAGTTTGATTTAAATTCGAAACTCCTGTTTCACACCTTCAGATGTTTATTTTCGATAATCTACTCTTGGCCTACATCTTAATTATTATGCTACTGTGCCAAATTAGAAGTCAATCTTATCAGCAGTTGTTATCAGTTGTTGATCTATCTATTGATAGATAAGTCAATCACGATTTTCTTGAATTCATTACACAGATTTAGTAATACTGAAGGTGTTTTGTTGTTCATTACAGTAATAGTATATTTAGACCTACGTTTTTATATTCTAATAATGTTCTAAAATACATACTTGTTCCCTAAAATACCCTTCAACGCATTCTTCTTCAAAATCATACAGCCTCTCCATATCTTCCTTCTCCAAAAACAGTTTCAATCCATTGTCGTACTGGAATCTTTTGTGTGACACGTTTCTTGTCACCCACTTACATGTCGCATATATGTGACAGAATGTTATCAGTGGCGGTGGTAATACTGGCTTTTGTTCGTATTCCATCACCACTGTGAACCTTTGGAACATCCATACCTGGGGAATGGGTAGTGAGTGTTAAATGTAGATTCCAATGTCTTCATTCCTTTTTGAAATCTTTACCAATTCAATGTAGTAAAATATGGTACATATTTATAAAAGTGACTGCTTTATATAATAAATTAAGGATTAAAGTAAATAGAGTGTTTAAAATTAATAAAAATATTACTGAAGATAATTGAGAGCAGAAGTAATCAAAATTAACAAAATACATCAAAAGCCAATCATGACTCTGCTACAAAACTTAATCAAAATGGTGATGCTTGAATCATGAACGAGGAGATAATAATATTTAGGAACATGGGCAGTTTTCGTAATTATTACTAATATTATAACGTTTCATTTTTTCACTGCTTAGCTGAACATTAAAAACTTTCAGCAGCTTATTTTCCGGACGTTAGACGCAACCGACCTGAATACCGATTTTAATAGGCGGTTACAGTAGAATATAGTTTGTCATGATTCTAACATAAACTACAAACAACATAAAATCTAATAAGCAAAATAAAAATAAAAAACCTGATGCGAGACTTCATTGACTTCATTAAATATATTGTTAAAGACGGCAATAAGTAGGTTTATGAGCAAAATGTTTGCAACGAGCAGGTAAATGGTCATTGCGATTGGCGTGATCCACTTGCCGGTGACGCACTTGTGTTCTAAGTTATTCATCCCGCAAACTGGGTCGATATCAGCCGCGAACACCTCACCGTACAACATGAAGTACGGCTGATAGAACACCTACGGACAACGGGAGTGAAAACTAAAATGAGGTCAAAATAAAATTGGACAAAACTAAACTAAAAAATAATAAAATTGAAAAAAAAAATACTGGCAGAATAAAATAATGTTAACCTGATAAACTAAACTACGTAAATGAGACTATCTACTCGGGAGATATCGGACAATCACAACTACTGATCAATTGCTTATTTCTTCAAAATCTACTTAGTTTATTTTAATGAAGTAAATAATAAAGATTAATCAACTAATAAAAATAACAAAAATGAGTCTAAAGTCAGACTCTTAGAAAAAATAAATAAGTTTGGTGACAAAATAAACCTTAAACCAACTTCTACTGAACCTACTTAAGAACTCCAAACTGCAACCAATGTAATCAAATCTCGCAACAGGCACTAAAAGCAACATCGAAGCTACGACAGTAAACGATATCGTCGCAAACCTGATGCGACACGCCGTTGACTTCAATGAAGATGTTATTGAAGACGGCTATGAGAAGGTTAACTAGTAAAATGTTCGCGATGAGTAAATACACGCTCATGACGACTGGAGGGACCCAGTGGCCCACTCTGCACTCTTCAAGACCTGGCTGACCACAAGGTGGAGCCATTTGTTCCGCGAACACTTCTCCGTAAAGCATAAAGTACGGTTGGAAGAATACCTGTAAATGTTAGTAATTTTGGCATTGATGGTAATGTAAATATATTATATTCGCTGTCTTGTGTTAGTTTGAGTTCATAAAATATTGTTGTATCTACATATATATTTGTACATGCATTTTTCCAAGAATGAAAGGAATGTCTGTTTACATTTTTTTGTAACATACCACGAATTTGTGTAACAGTGAGTATTCAATCTTTAGCAGATTTTTATTCCGCGGTTTTAGTTTGTTACAAATAAAAATCAGTTTTCTAGAAAAAAATAGAGTCTAATAGTCCTAATGACATTATAATTTCCTTAATGATAATATCAAAGAGTTCTTTACAATTGACATCGATATTAGTACTGTGGACATAGGTGTATCAGTTACGATAGTGAAGTAAAAATGTATGTAACTTACTTCTCTAATCAAGTACCAGCTAGCTTCCTGTTCTGGGTACAAAATCGCTTGTCGCGCGACTCCAAACGACATTAGCACCACTAGCAATAGCACCACAAAGTATATCATGTTCTTAACCATCTTACCCATCATTGTGACTAGAGGACCTGTAGGAATCAAGTTTTATACTATGTAGGTATTAATAAAATTAATTTTGATATTATTAAATCTAAATAAAGTAATGAAACTTGTCATATAAAATTCAAAAACATTCAATTCGTTAGGTATTCAGATAAATTGTTAGGTTGATTAAAGGACAAGGTGAACAAATCGGCTCTCTAAATAACCAAATCACATTTTTAAAATAAAGTCGTAAAGTCTAGGATACAATGTTCTTACCTAAGTACTTATTAACTCCCAATATATTCAATATCCTTAAGTACCAGTAAATTATATCCACACAGTAGATGACCCTGCCTACATCCATGGAGCCATCCCTTAACCTAAGAGTCAGTCCCACGAGGAAGAATATTATGAAACCCGCATCGTATGTGTTCCATAGGTTCCATGCCCATACGCTGAACTTATGTCTGGAACAAAATATACCTTGAATTAAAATCGACCAGTGGCCAATAAACGGTTAATTCCTTTAAATATTTCATACGAAATATTTAAAGGAATTAAGGCTAGAGCTGTAGCCAACCGTTTTTGAGTAACGAGTACATAGGCAGGTTTGAAGTACCGAATCGTTACTCTCGAATCTGTTTCATTACTCGAGTAAGTCGTACCTGTTCACTCACAGCATAGTAACATTTCGCATTGATGATACGAATCGACTCGAAAGATGACGAAGAAACTCGAATATACCTGTTACCTATTCGAATTGAATTAGTAACGGCGCAATCAGTGATATCCTAATAGGTGAGATCATAGAAGGGCAGTACGCATGCACATATTATAAAAATATATATATTACGGGTCTTAATCGCGTGAATAATTTAAGGTAAAATACCTTGTTTATTGCCCGACGTTTCGACCGTATTGCAACGGCCGTGGTCACGGGTAGACCTTAAATTATTCACGCGATTAAGACCCGTAATATATATATATTTTCATAATGTGTATAAATTGCGAAAGTTTATCAACATTTACGCATGCACATAGTTTAATTCATTAAATGGGATAGAGATTATGAAAAACGTATGCATGCAGTTATTGAACTTATTGACACTGTACAATTTCCTGTTTTTTTTCTTAGACTCGTGATCAGTGACATCATTACCTTATTTGACCTACTTAAATAATGTTAATTTAATCAGCCCATGTCATTATATTCTACTTGAATAAATACGTGAGACGCAACATCGTAACGGGTAGAATGAGATGACTGGTTACTGTTACTCATTTAGTACAAACGCACTAACCGATCTGAAAGTAACGACTCACGAGTCGATAGTAACGAATACTGTTAGTACTCGTAACAAATTGTAACGGTTGCATTGAGTCGTTACTTTTACAGGTCTAATATTTTTTTTTAAAAGGACGACTCCCGCATTAGGGTTCAAGCCCTGTGTTGCGGGGGACTTTACAAACATACAAGTCACGGACACAAAGTACACCCAGACTCGGAACAACAATTTGTGGATCACACAAAGTGGTGTCCCGTGTGGGAATCGAACCCACGACCTCTTGCGTAGCAGTCAGACACATTCCTACCGCGCCTCAGAGGCAGTCAGATATTGGTTGGCAGCCAGGCTTGAGCACAAGATAACAATTTTATTGACGATGATGAATGTCTCAGTGGTATATTGGTTTTATTTATTTCAATGCTTTTTTTTTAAAGACGATTCCCGCAGTAGGTTACATACAAGCCCTGTATCGCGGGGGACTTTACAAACATACAAGTCACGGACACAAAGTACACCCAGACTCGAAACAACAATTTGTGATCCGATCCCGTGTGGGAATTGAAACCACGACCTCTTGCATAGCAGTCGGACACACTCCCACTGCGCCACCGAGGCATTCATTTACAAGATATTGTTTCTTTGTTATGGTTTACACGACATTAAATTCAACAATATACAAGAATTTATAGGATAAAATCGAAACAGTAGAGTTAAACATAAATGTTATTATATAAATAACTGCATTCAAAACTCATATTTAGTTAGAACACTTCAATTGATTACGTCGAAACGATCGTAAACTAATTGAAAAGCAATTTAATCACGTAAATACTGCAAAATTAGTGCGCAAATCTGTATCTCATATTCAGTACAGTAAAATATTGGTTACTAATTTGCGTATTAATTTTGCAAATGGAAAACTAATTCCCTTTGATCGGAGTAATGATTGATCACGTCAATTATCGCCAATTTTGAAACGTTGAAATATTTCTTCATAATATTGACTTAGCTTAGTCCTGCCTCTAATATAAATTAACGGTCTCTAAACTAACCTGACAATAGACAGAGATGGCGAAACTATAAGGGTTCCGTTTTGCCATTTTGGTTACGGAACCCCAAAAAAATGTGTCGAAACATGTTCACGTGTATTTTTTTAATGTTATAAATAACGTTTTTTTCTAGTTGTGCTTATAATGGTAATAAACGTTGTGACTGTGATTATTGGTAAATGTAAGAACAACTTATTTGTGGCAAAAAATATTTTTAACCGATTTAAAAAAGGAGGAGATTGAAAAGTGTGGAGAATAGAGAATTCCGATGTTAGTATTTTTTTATGTATCTTCGGACGTAACTCCGTCATATATAGTCAGCTTATCAATTTTTTTTGTTCATAAAGAGGTTTATTCTGAAATTGTCCCTTATAAATTTCGTAAAGTGATATGAGTTTCGCAGACAGACAACGACACTCGTCAATAAATGCCAGAAAATAAACCGCGATTGAAGTCGGTTAGACGATTTTTTGTAAAAAGGTTTTTATTATGCTATGCTTTCAGGACTTTAAGGTATGAAAATTGACAAAAATCTGGGAACATTTACTTCCATTTAAAACAAAAACCTATCTAACATTTTCATTGTGCTATAAATTTACATGGACGCTTTAAACGTAGAAGTTAGCAAATATCTCCAAGGCAGGTTATTGATAGTCCCGTTAAGAACCCATATTTAACGATGATTTATGAACCTCCCCTTAATTGAGACGAAGGTGGGTACCGCCCGCCGTGGTAAAATTTGTTGACTGTAGAGCCTCCAAATATATTAAACCACTCAAAGCAATAAATCCCATAAACGCCGTAAAACTCCAACTTTTCATCGGTGTTTCCATATTCAATATATAAACAGAAAGACCGCACTTGAGTACTCCCTTTGCAAGCAAGTAAGATAAAATCTCTTTGAAAAAGTTAACAAATATTAATGGATATCTACTGCGAAACTAATTAACATTTGCTTTGATTATAACAAGAAACAGGGTAAGTCAATTAGTAGCTTGAACTTGCGCAAATATTTTTATAGGTGTAAGAATATTTGCTAATCTAAAGATGTGGTCGTGATGAATTGACCACAAAACATTTAACTCGATTAACTACGAAATTATTGGACTAATTTTTATGTAATTTGGTATGAAACTAGCTTAAACCCTGAGGAAGGACTTAAACGGCTTTCACACTACCCTGAATCAGGACCCTAAATCGAGGTGGCCTTGAAAATTTGTTAGAGAATTAGGGCCCTAACTCTTATTACACCTCTGTTTTTAAAGTATTTAGGCTCCCTGATTTAGTGTAGTGTAATAAGCGCAATAGGTCAGACTATTTATTGATAAAGGAGTTCTTCAGTGGACAGTTAGTGGGAGATAATTTCTAATGGAAATGAAAAAGAATATAGTTCCATTGTACGTAAGGATGGCAAAACCAACGGAATGCTTCGATTTCATACACGTTTCATTTCCTCAGCGCAATTCGATAGATGAAGATACTTAAAAGCTAATAACTTACTTAATAGCAACAGGTTCGGACGTAATAATTTCCCTTATCTTCTCACATAAGAACGTTAATATATAACATATAGAATATATTTCAGGCCAAGACGGCGACGAAGGCATCTTGACTAATACTGTGTACGTAAACATCAATAGGAACAATATGTAGGCGATCTGAAACAAAGAATTACATTAGATTCTTGTAAGCGTTGAAATGTGTCCATGGAATTGAACTATATATAACTTCGAACCGCAGTTTTTTTGTCCTTTTTTTACAAGCTTATTATTGTGACTGATAGAGAACACTTGTCCTCCGAAAACTCTAACGTTACTTAACTCTCAAAAGTATGTATTTCTGTTGCTATCATTCAAATGAAAGTGGCAGAACAAAATCAGTGAAAGTTAAATTCAGCCTCTCAACATTGAGTGACGTTTGAGTAGTTCATACCAGCATATTCGGCCCTTAGTTTTTAAATAATTTCTGTGTCATTGTGGATCACATAATACATTAAAGTGTACAAAACAGAAAATTATTCATCATCAAATTTCAATTAAGAATTTCAGATCATTTAATAAGGTTTCTATTTCTAATGGAACAAAATATCCAGAAAGATTAGTCAGTCACGGCACTGTCATCTGTTTTAATTTCGCCAACCGGCTCAGCACTAGTTCTTTGATTTTTTTGTTTTTTTATAGGCAACGACCAAATGTACGCTACTGAAGCACACAGCTTCCTTTAGTTCTACAGTGTTGGTTTCTTAAAGATCAAAATGAGGAGTCTATTCTCCGTGGCGATCGAGCAGATGGAAATAGATCAGCGAAGTTACCAATGTCGGTCTATGGTTGGGTAATCATTTCCGAACAAAATTACAATTCTTCCTAGCACGTGGTTCTTTTCATTCTCACTTCGGATTTCCGTCGTATTGGATTATTATCGTGGGGAAATAGAGAACGCACTTGTGTCGTGTGCGTAGTTGGCTAGTCCTTGATGATATTGGACCCTTTGCCATGACCAAAATCGGCTCAGAGACTATAATCAAAATATACACTGTCCTTTTCATATCATTTTATGACAAAAGGTTTTTCTGCGATAAAAGTAAAGTGTATAGTGGTGTTGTTTTTATGTTTGTTCGTACAATAACATGCCATCTGTTAGCTAGATTAATGTTTATACTTTTGTTTGTAACACTGTTATGAGACGACAAAGTTATTTTTAGTTTTATTACAAATGGCGTAGCTTGAAGTAAATATAGTTTCTTTAGGTCTGTTTAAGATTTATTATTTAAAGGTTCTTTCAGGTGATATTTTATCGATCTCGAGATTAATTAGTTTTCGTATTTTGAAATTGCTTTTTAAAATACACCGGTCCGGTGTCTAAATTCTCAAATTCTCCAGAAGAAGGAGTTTCAATCAAGTCTGGGGGGAGAGAAGGGGGAAAGCTACATACGACGTGCGCTTTATCAACGTGAGCGTTGTTGTCTGATTCTGATATATACTTAGTAGTGGCGGACGGTAATTAGAACAAAATTTTACTACTTTTAATTTTTTTTAGTTATCTATTTCACTATAGGCCTAATAACTCAGTCCAGTAAAATGTTTTTTAATTTCAAGTGTCCTCAGAAAATATGCCTATGTTATGTAGGTAGATTTACTATGCACCTCTCAAGCCCTACTGCATAGGTTGTGGAAGAAAAGATAAAGCATAAATATCGAATATCAATTAAGGGCTCGTGTCTAATTTCTACGATACAATTAATTCAGTAAATATTGTATTGGACGAGCGACAATTTAACTTTAACTATTTATACGACCGATTGAAAATTTGACACATAATAATGGCTTTTTTAATATACAACATAGAAAGTTGGTTGTTTTTCGTAGCTCTATTCACACTGTTAATGATAAAATCCATAATAGATTAAAAGTGAATTAAGCGGCACGTCGTAGTTCTAAACTATGGAATATTTAGAAAGTTATCAGCTGTGGAATCTGATACAACTTTGTTTAATGAAAACTGAATTAAAATAACCTGTTAAACTTACACCGCATGCGATGCATTTACAATAAAGATATTGCAATTTCAAAATGTGACAGTGACATTATTAAGAATTCAATTTTTGTACACGAAAAAATTGTCCGAATGAAACGTACTTAAAATAATTAAGTTCTATTTTCCACAGACACAGTGTCGCGTAATTACAATAATTATTCATTCCTAGTTTCACAAGTTTTGAACTGTACCTAATTATTGTTGATTTATAGTGCCTTGGGGCCGATTATCTTATTTTGTAAGTTGTAGGAAAGGAGTTGAATTAATGTCCTGATTTTAGTCACGACAGCCAATCTCATTAGGAGACAAGACAATAAATATATAATGGTGAACAATAGTCATAATAATAAAACCTTGGGACAACTCACACAACGCTATCTGATCCCAAACTAAGCAGAGCTTGTACTATGGAAACCAGACAACTGATAAACATACTTATATATTTCTAAATACATACATATTATATATAAATAACACCCAGACACAGAATGAACCATCGTGCTCATCACACAAAGTTTTATCCTGGGTGGGGATCGAACCCACGAGTCCGGATACACTCCCGCCGCGCCACAGAGGCAGTCAACTGTCAACAATACACAATGTGTGCATTGTTTATTTCTTAATTCTCACATCCACAACACGACGGAATTCAAGAAGACGGAAATCCGAGAGAGTCGAAGAGATTATGCTTATCTACCTATCATACTGTGTTGTGACACTGTGCTTGGCGCTAAGTACTCCAAATATAAATACTTAGACCAATAACGTATGAGACGTTATACCGTGAAAGAATAAAAATACTTACAAAGAGCAAAAGTAAAATAATAAGAAAGGAAGCAAAAATTAAATACAAAGAATTATTATAATACAAAAGCTAAATTATGATACTGACTTATATTACAATACCATTATTTTCAAGTGTAAATATACGTAGGTAATATAAAACCTTCTTTTGGTGCGACGTAACAGAATATGGGATATCTAGTTGTACACGTAAAATGCTTATAACTGGGCTAAAATTCTCTGGAATCATTATCTTTTATTATTGTGTTATTCGTATTCCTATTACTTATATTTTATGAACTTCAAAAACCTTTACGTTATTATTTTCCGAACGTGAGAAAGAACGAAACTGATAAATCAATAACAAAAAGGTCCTCAGGACAATTTTATCATTATGGACAACAATAATGATGGCATTTTTCGTAATTATAATAATTTCGTTCAAACAACTCATTTAATGCAGCAATAAATGTATAGCCAAAATGTATAGCCAAATTGTTTATTGTTAAAAAAATCCAAAATAATATCAGCAGTACCGACTCAGAGTAGTATGTAGGTAAGTAAGATTTTGTTTTGAATTCAAAGTATGTGAAAAGTGGCATCATATTTGAATTTAGGCAAAATAATAAAGTTTGGGAAAAAGTAAGAACTACTCACCGAGTCGGCCCAGAATTTGGTGATCGGCGCTGTGAAGAACTCGTATATCTTCTTCCTGAGCCTCAGCGGCCTCATCCTCTTATCCTCAGGCGTGTGATGCTCCGGCAGCTCTCTATAAGTCGGCTCCCACCCAATTTTACCAACTTTCCCGTTTTGATCGACACGAGTTTCGCATTCGGCCCCTGAGCCAATCAACGCCTGCTTGAGTCCAGACAAAATCGTATAAACGTTACAACGATATGTTCACACAGTAATAAATCACAAGACTTGATAATAGAAATTACATTCTCTGAAAGCTTGACAGTTAATAGTGATAGGGATTCGAATATTTACGGCATCATTCTTCCAAGAGCAGCCGAGATGACGACAGATATGATTACACATTAGTACAAGAATCAAGACGCAAGCATGACATAAAGCAGTATATTTATATTAACAACGCATTCAATATCGAAATAAAAGCTGACAACATCACAAAGAGTGTACAGCTGACGTTTCCAAGCTTAATTTTAATAAAATCATTCAAAATTTTAGAATACAGACAGTCGTAAAGTAGACGTAGATTTAAAAGCGTCGAACGATATGGCGAGCTAGAATAATTTACACTGAAATATTGAAACGACAGCTTGAAATAGTAATTAAAATAATAAACTCTAACTACATTTCACATTGACGCATACTGAATTTTCGTAAGGTACAGAAAGTTTGATAGCCAACGTTTTAGCTTCACCTCGGATTTACATTATTAATTAAAATCCATTTTAATTAGTGTCGTTATAAATTTATGTTATCATAAAACTGGTGGGAAAGTTTGAAATTTTTAGAGGTAACATCTTTTTGATATTTTCCTTTTATGAATTTAATATTTATGTCTCGAAGTAAATTAGAAGAGGTTGTGAAGTTAATGTCTGGTACGTGGCGTGGTAAAATTCAAGGTGAGCTATAAACGAATGACGTGGCCCATAAAGACGGGCGTAGTAACAGCAAAAGGGGTGTAGGTACGAGAGGATGGAAGTTACGGAGCGCCACGGAAGCCTACTTTTACGCAAAGCTATTGACGTATCGCTCAACAATATTGTCATTTTTCATATATGTGCATTTTGATGTAATACGAACACAAGGTTGTTAGGATTTTGTGTGAAGTGTACAGGATTTGACTACAGATTGACATGTGATTACGCAAATATGTTTGGTTTTGTTTTGAACTACACATATAGAACGATCAGTGGCGTAATTCGCTATAACAATGTCATAATGTAACATGTAGTCATTGTAAATTATTAAGGGATTGCTGAATTTGACACAACTACAAATAATAATTAATATCTGTTAATACCTGGAGATGACGGCGTCGAAGTTTAACATGTCATTAGATATAATTTTGAAGACTAGTTAATTGATTGATGAATTACTCAAACAAAACAAATTAAAGAGAGAACATAAATGTAGAAGTTTTTGAAATCTAAAAACAAATTGTTACATTTGATACTGTCATAATGAATCAGGCCTCAGTGCAATCTAGTGTAATGTGTAGAATATTTAGTCAGCAGTTTTCTCCGACTTAGTGTTTAGTGCATTTGTGTTCGTATCACAGTGGACCTAGTAATGGTCGAGGCTACCTTCGCAGATATACTCGGTTGTCCGGGCGGTATTATCTTCTTGATAGATAGCGTACGCCTTTTCACAACTCCAACCTACATACGCAACAATTAAATGTTTTATTGAAGCATTAGACTAAGCACATTATGGAATGTTTTTAAACACAGGTTTCCATCACCAATGATGTAATATGATGAGTCTCTTCAATAAAAAAAGGGTCCTATATTAAAATTATTTTCATTTATGTTTTGTTCTTTAAGAAATTTTATATTTGTCTAGGACGACATCCTCAAGTTATTATATTAAGTTGGAAAGCTTTCCTAAAGCTTTAACTCAAATATCTGGGCAATTCCTGTTGATAAAAATTGATAATGTGATGTAATTGTGACAGAGTTCTATTTTAGCGTGACGTCAAACTTCCCAAGTGAAAAGCCAGATGGTGAGCAACCAAATATACAAGCTTACCTCGGCGTCATTGGGATCCTTCGTGCTTCTATCGTCCTCAATGCTCTCGTTCTCTAGATGCTCCTCTTCCGTCTGTGGCATCAGCTGCAGTTCCTCCTTCGACTTGAACTCCAGTTGGAGAATGTACAGCGGACACAGCAGGCTCAGAATTACCTTCACACATCACGACAAAGCCGATGTGGCAAAGGAAATGCTCGTCGATGCTAACTCACTTTGACGTAAGCGGTACATGCTATGTTTCTAGTTGAAACGGGGATCGACGCCGATTATGTGCAAGTGAGATAGCAATATTAAAATTAAAGAACCTAGTATGTATGTCTATGAGTCGGTCAGATATCTGATCAGTACTGAATATTTCACGATACATACTTCAAATATGGAACAGTTGGACTTGCATAAATCGGCGTCATATGGTGCATGCGAATATCCAAATGATTATAATATATAAAGCGACTCATTGACACACAGACATCGAAATATCTTTACATGGAGTTCATCGTCTGTTATTGTCTAAGTTATTCTAACATCGAATTCTACTGATCGTGCCCTTTGATACTACTAACAAGGGAGATGTGTTATTTATTGACACATACACAGAAAGGTTATCTCTAATTGGGTATATTGACCCCTAGACATCTAAACGCTATAACTACGGTGCAAGTGTTTTAACTACTTCAAGTAACACGTCTCCTTTGTCTTCGCTTTCGAGATAGTGCGAATGACAAGTCTGTGCGTTAATAAGATGAACGTCTAGAAGAAAAGAGATAGAAATATAACTTTTGGTGTATGTACCTTTAGGTTTGTGTTTTTTCTCGTTCTAAGGCCTCCCATCCAAAGGTCTGCGAGGATGATTTGTGAGCAAGGATGGGCGAGGAGTGCGCGATGATTCGCTGCTACTGCTAGACTCAAGCAGGTTTGACCGGACCAGTTTTGGAGTTCGCAAGTGAGGAGTTGCTGGGCTTGATCGTCGTCTTGGCGGTAGCAGTAGTCTAGAAGTTCCAAGGCTAGGTAGAAAAAACATAAAATTTATTTATCAGATCACAATCGTCAGTCCGAGCATCGTAATCAGCTTCTTCAAGAACCTCAAGGGACACTTTTGGACTAAATCTATTTGCAATCTAACAGTATAGTGCCCTCTGAATCAAACTTATAATTTTCCCCCTAGACCTACAGATTTCTCTCTGAGAGAGGATGCCAGCAGGTACCTATACTGCGGATTTAAAGGTGTCTCATGTTTTCGTACATTTCAGTTTTTTAGAGTTCCGTTCCGTGTGCCAAAATGGCAAAACAGTTTCGTCATGTCCGTCCGTCCGTCCGCAGCTAAGCTCAGACACTATTTGTGCTAGAAAAAGCACATATTACTAAGTTATACATATTACTTATACCGACAAGTTAAAAAATTGTAAAGTAGGGATGTGATTTTTTTTCTCACCTACCCCATCATGTGTGTGGGTATTATAAAATAGGTCTTTTAAAAACATTTAGGAGTTGTAAAGACCATTTTTCGATTTAGGGATCCGTTTGTGAAAAAAGCTTTAAAGTGCAAATTTTTAAGTCAAGCGTCTCCCCTTCCCCTCCCTGCCAGCTAAATGGTTGATGTTGGCTATGTGAAAAAAATCACGGTAGTAGTACTAGTATATCTGTATAAGGAAACTAAACAGCTCCGTGAAATATAGAAATACGATCAGAACAGTAACTAGCAAAGTTCTAAATAAAATTACTTAATATGTAAAACGAGGTGTGAGCTGCCAAGATTTATTTGTCTTTCTGTCTGAAACAGGCTATTTAATTAAAAGTTTATAATATACAAGCCGCCCAGATATCACGCCTGTAGTGTAACGACGCTGTTAAGTTTACAGCTCCTAGTAAAATTAAGTGCCTAGATGTTCGCTATCAAGCGTTAACTTTTACACTTAACACGACATTCATTAGACTAGTTTGAACGTGTTTAAAATTATGTCTGCTTGTACTACATACGTACCATAGGTACCTTTGTATCTATATATAGATCTGTTAATTCTGGTATCTATCTATCGTAAATTGCCCGTAAGAGAGTCGGACCTACATCATTAAATAACGAACACATATCGGATTTTAGTCCACATATTATGTCCTTTTTATCATATTTTTTACTGACTTTCAGATTCAGATTATTTTTTTGTTCAAAAACTTAAGACATTTTTATTACCCGACTGTAAGGAAAGGTTATGTTTTTCGCGCGTATCTTGTATGTATGTAATATTCTTTATTATCTCCACGGAACGGATTTATACAATTAAGACGTCGTTAGATTCATCTTGATCGCCCAAGTGTTCTTTTTTTAATTTTTTCGTCTTCCCTCCAATATTAATCGGTAGAGATTATGGCTCGCACATTATGTGCATACGCCAGTTTCAAGTATAATTTCTTTCTAGTTATCTTCTTTCAATCACAAGGTCTCGTTCTTGTACGTATTTCAAGTATATTTTACACTGTTTTACACTTTAAACGCGGAGCTGTAAAAATAGCGACATGTCAGTTTGCCGCCATTTTTACAACTCCCCAAGTGTTCTTAGATAAGTGACATTTGAAAAAAAGAAAAACAAACATGGCGGCTGTGAGATGTCAAAATAAAGAGGTGTGAAAAAAAAAGTTGTTTTGAATACTGCAATAAGGGTATAACATGATTATGACTGTAATACTAAAAAAGTTAATTAGCAACCATTCTTTTTTCAATTTTCAATACTTGACAATAGCTGTGATAAGTTAGTTGTTACATCGGTCACATCCTACAACTTCTAAAAAATAACTATTAAATAAAAAAATAAATTATAGCCGGTGGCACTTCACTAAGTTCTTCGAGATTCAATAATGTCTACGACTGCATGAAATTATAGGGGATCTTGTTTCCATCTTTTTTGTGCAGGCGAGTTTTTTAATTTTTATATATATTTTTTTTACCTCTTTACGGTTGAAATAAAAAACATCATTAATTTTCCCCCTTCTTATTTTTGATCTAGCAAGTGTCATGTGTTTATTGTTTATTTTAACTGCATAACGATTCAGCGATTTTCATATTTAGGCACGTTATACGAGTAATATGCAAAATGGTAATGGTAACAGTCAACATTTTCACCAATTTTACCACTTAAAAATGCATATAATGGAGTTCAGTGGTTTGACTTGGATATTCTTGCAACAGTCATTCGGTCAAAAGAAGTTAATTATTTATAGGCATTGGCTTTTTAGTTCAGAATCGTTCACGTACCTGTGGTTTATATATTTAATGTTCTTACTTCTGATAAGTCATAATGATATTTACATTCTTAACTTTTGCTTAGGATTTAATCAAAATAAGTTCGGCCGTATTCGATTTACGTTTGGAAAAGTTTTAATAGAAATTGGTCATAAAACGAAACGTGGTCCAAAGTTTGCTTATTATGGAAAGTTTATCGATTATTTTACATCGTAAGTATACTTGATTTAAGTATATTTACATTTCGAGATTAAAGTAATAGTTATTCGTACCTAAAATTGCTGAAAATCAGTCTAGTTCTAGACGAGACTAGACTGATTTTGACTGCAAATAGTTCTAACTTCAAAATTAGTTTTAGAAAAATTGATCTTGTTCTATATTGGCTATTGGATGACGATTTATTTTATTTTTTGGATCTATAAAGAGAGATATACTTCAATGAGAGCATAAAATGGTTTTACAGATTTCCAATAAAACGTCTAGTACGAACGCAGTTACTCCCTGCATAGTAAAAGTTCTAGTAAGTGCAACACTTTTGTAGGTATACAACCTACAAGCAAACACACTAATTATCACCCTGAAAGAATCACTAATGATGTTTCATAGAGTTTTATACACCAAACGTACTCATAATGTTGATAATCTTTCGCAATTTCTACACATTATAAAATTATAGGTATATACTAACTACGGGTCTTCACCAATCACTGGATTGAACTAATTTTAGTCTTCTCCACTGACCGTCACTATTACTTCAGTATGGCAAGGGAAGGAATTGAATTAAAAACAAACACCTCAATTTCAACCGAGAAGATGGATACCGCTTGTCAACATCGTGATCAGCAAGTGTAGACATCGCCGAACAAACATTACACGTCAGTGTGCAGATGTCCTTAATGTTGTGCGTCGAAGTACCGACAGTTCCTTAATAGTGAGTGATAAAAATTAAGCAGAGGCAGTTTCCGAAACCTGCTTCACGGAGGCGACGCTGAGCTGAACTAGTCTACCGGTGACTACGACCGTTGCAATACGGATGAAACGTCGGGTAATAAAAGAGGTATTTACTTTAAAATGTTCACGCGATTACGATCCGTAGTATATATCACTTTATAAAACATACTCTCAATCCAAAAATGCCATTTTACTAGTTTCCGTTCTTACCTTTAGTCTCGAACTCCTTGCCATAATGCCTGAGTTCCTCATAGACTTCTGTCTCCATATCGTCTTCTGCCGCTTCGTGAGCCATCGCCTTGTATAACTTGCAGGCGACCAGAGACTTGGCCAGCGCCTCCTCCCCGTGAGTCCACATTAGCAGCGCCATTTGGTGCCGTTTCGTTAGAACTGCCCACATCTGGAAATAACGTTAAGTTTACACTAATGTGCTACATTGTATTATGGTAAGCAGTTTTCGTAGTTTATGGATGCTATCAACATCAGAAGTATCATTTGTTATAAAGGACACCGAATGCAATCAATGTGGTTTTCTGAGCTGCGAAAATATGAAAGATGACTGTAAAAACAAACCATAAAAATTATGGGTCATGATGCCATAATTAAGGATCGTCAAAACATTTACTGTTAGTATTTGTTTTGATGACTATAAATTCTCAAACACGTTTAATTGTGTTACCACTATTGCGTGACCAGTGACAGATATGAAAGTTTTTATCGTGATAACTGACATCACGCGGGCGCTGCCGCGGGCGATAGCTAGTGTAATATCTAATGCCTCTGTGGCGCGGTGGGAGTGCATCCGACTGCTACGCAAGAGGTCGTGGGTTCGATCCTCACCCCGGATAAAACTTTGTGTGATGAACACGATGGTTTATTCTGTGTCTGGGTGTTATTTATCTATAATAATTTATTTTCATTTCATGGTAGTCATCATCCCATTTGAACATAGCTTTTATATGCAAACGCTAAGAAGAAAAACAGTTGCCAAATAGTAAGTTGATACTTCACACATTGACAAAGTAGCTAAAAGAGTTTACAAAGGTTGTATTTTTCCTATTCTCCTAATCCCAGAAATAGCTACAGCCGAATTACGGTTATTGGAGATTTTAGGGACAAAAATCCCACGAGGGTATCTTGTTTCTTTACTTAGATTCTCCTTTTGAAATGAAGTGCATTGGAAAATAAGAGATATACAAAGTCGTTAGGTTAAGTTGTGAAAAACAACCCACAATTTGATGGCCTGACATCAAAAAGTGCGTCTTACTAAATTGAAATGTCTTACTAAATTGAGATGGATTCAATAGGTATTTCGACAGGGTCCTGCTTACTACAGTGACATCTTGTTAAAGGAGAACCAATATTTGTGCAATCTACAAAATGTTTGCTTGTGGTCCGGGCGTTTGAGGATGCGGCCTATTGTGTTTGCACCCTGAACAAAGACACGAATAGAAAGAATCTTGACAGTAGGTACTAACACTTTAACGGAATATATTTTGTAATTTGAATTGGGTAGAGAATATTGAACATGTGTTTTTTCTGGAGATATATTTATTTACAGAAGAAAATAGTTCATGTTACAAAAGAACTAGGTAGTGTGATTCTTGCATGTGCGCGTTCCCCGGTTTTTGATGAAGAGGAAGAAAGTTTTTAACTCCTAACTAAACTTCATAATCTCAAGTTCGTAATACAATAAACTATTTTTAATTGTCTACTAATAATTTCTTTTTTATAACTTTTAAACTTACGCGTTGCATTATAAATACAATTTGACACGGGAATAAACGCGTTTAATCTAGGTAAAGTTATTTACCTTATGCTTGACGTTTCGATCGGGTTACACCGACCGTGGTCACAAGCTGACTGGGGGGGGGCAGGGCGGGCGTCACGACTCCGTGTGTGAGGCGGACGTTTCTTCATCCACCCTCACATTTTCTTGTTTCTTCCAAGTACCCGCGCACACAACACTAACCGTGTCCCTATTCTGTAAGTCGACCGACGGGTGCCTATTCTGATAACTACACGATTGCGAACTAAAACGAGGTGGTGTTAATTTAATCACTGGATTCCACGTCGGAGATAGTTTAAATCCATCTTCTCGATTGAAATTTTTGTATTTTTTAATTTCAATCGCTTCTCGCACTACTCTGGAGTAAAAGTGGCGATCGTTGGAGAGGACTTCCGTGCGGTGAAATTCGATCCAGTGATTAGTGTCCGTTTGTAATATATGTTCGGCAATCGCGGACTTGTTAGTTTGTCTGTTCTTAACAGCTGCAATATGTTCTTTGACCCGTTCAGCAATGGACCGCTTCGTTTGGCCTATGTATGAACTCCCGCAGCTGCAATTTATTTTGTAGACCCCTGGTGTTTGTAATGCCAAGACATCCTTCGGTGTGCCCACGATGGTGGTAATTTTTGTTCCCGGCGCAAAGACAGTCGGTATGCAGTACTTGCGCAATACCGCGCCGATCTTGTCCGTCACGCCTTTAACAAATGGAAGGTAGGCTGGCTGTCTACTTACTTCCGGATGTCTACATTTCTTTGTCGGTCGCTTTAGGCGTCGATCCACCTGGTATCCGTTGTATTTCAGCACCTCCTGAACATGTTCAAGCTCTTGCTTTAGATGCTCAGGGTCACACAGGTTGTAGGCTCTGTTCGTCAGTGAAACCATAACGGATTGCAAGTGTCGAGGATGATGATGTGACGTGGCGTGTAGGTATCTGTCCGTGTGCGTGGGTTTGCGGTAAACACAGTGTGATAAGGACCCATTTGATCTCACGTGTATCTTCACATCCAGGAAAGACAACGATCTGTCCGCCTCCATTTCATATGTGAACCTCATCTTCGGGTGCATGGAGTTGAGATGCTGCACATATTGATCCACTTCCGGCTTGCCGCCCTTGACAATGCTATAAATGTCGTCAACGTACCTTTTCCAAAGTCTGATAGTCTTTGGGCCGAGGCTCAGTGCTTTGTCTTCAAAGTGTTCTATCCAGAGGTTGGCAAGTGCTGGGGCTACGGGACTCCCCATAGCGACGCCGTCAATCTGGAGGTAATGTTGACCTTGGAAAAGAAAGTAGTTGCCCTCCAAGCAGTGCTTGAGCAAATCAATATAATTAAGCGGCATTTCGTTGTCCCTCAGTCTGTCCGTAACGACTTCCAAACATTCCTTGATTGGAACATTGGTGAAGAGCGACTCCACGTCAAAGCTCACCATAATCTCATCCGGTTCCAATATCAGGTTCTTTATAATTTGGACGAAGTGGCGTGAATCTTTCACAAAAGATGGTGTTTTACCCACTAGTGGCTGCAATACTGACGCAACGTACTTCGCTAGGTCATACGTGGGCGAACCAATTTGACTGACTATGGGTCTCAGCGGCACGTTGGGCTTATGTATTTTAGGCAGTCCGTATAGTTTCGGTGGTTGAGTTGACTTCGGCTTATATAATTTCTCGAACTCATCTTCCGTGAATAGGTCCTGGTTGTCCTGGATAAGAGATCGTATTTTTCGCGTTACTCTGGCCGTGGGGTTATATGACACCGGTTTATATACAACTTTATCATGTAACAGTTCTTGTACTTTCTGTTGATAATCAGATGTATTCATTACTACCGTGGCGTTTCCCTTGTCGGCCTTAAGCACTAAAATATCCCGGTTTTCCCGAATCTGTTTTAGTGCTTGACGCTCTGCGGTAGTGATGTTACTAGCCGGAGGTTTCGATTTGCGTAATATGATCGCAACGTCCTGTCTCAGGGTGTCGGCATCGCCGGGCGGTACTTTATTACGCGCTATCGTTTCCTCAATGCTACTGATTACATTTTCGTACGGCACTCGTTTCGGTGTTAAAGCATAGTTCATGCCCTTGGCCAAGATGTTAATCGTAGTCTCATCTAAACTCACGGTTGATAGGTTTACGACGGTATCCTTCGACCTGTCTGGTGCCACAGGAGACGTTATGTTCTCTGCATACCGTCGTTTATACTCCTTTGTGAATTTTCGATCGTGGGTTTCACTGCACAGCTCGAATGTACGACTCGCTTGAAGGAATGTTACGCGGTCACACAATTCGTAATCATCGCGAGATAGAATAAAACTACATCGTAAATGTAACGCATACAACTCACTCTGTATGTTATTTAGCGCACTGTGTTTATTACGTCAACGTCAAGCATAAGGTAAATAACTTTACCTAGATTAAACGCGTTTATTCCCGTGTCAAATTGAATTTCTTTTTTGTTGAAAGTTAATCACGGCCAGTTTTCTGATACGAATTTGAAGTATAAGTCTTTAAATACTTGGAATTTCTAAGCGTTGATTTTCTAAAGTGATTATTCCAAAACATGTTTAGTAAGAAGGGCATGTTTACACAGTACTAGACTAACTATGAAAACTATTTTGGTCTGAATAGAAATTAATTGCGTAAGTTCATGAATAAAATTACTTTTGTTAAACCAATATTCAAATTCTTGAAATACTTCATCAACCCAATCTAAAATTTGGTTTAAATTAAGACATTTTACCCCCTTTACTAGAGAATGTTTTGTCTTCTAAAAAAAATGATTTGTTGTTCAGAAACTTACAAGTATGGCCCTGGATTTAAAATAAGGTTAGATGGTTCGATTCCGGCCCCGGTTTGGCATACGGAAGTCTCGGGTTAAATTTTTCTATCTTTCAAAAATGCAATTATTGTTTTAATAAAGTAATTGGTAAGAATTGCCTATAAAAAATACTACAGTAATATAGACAGCAATAATCTATACTTCTATATTAATATTATAAAGCTGAAGAGTTTGTTAGTTTGTTTGTTTGAACGCGGTAATCTCAGGAACTACTGATCTGAATTGAAAAATTATTTCACTGTTGGATAGCCCATTTATCGAGGAAGGCTATAGGCTATATAACATCACGCTACGACCAATAGGAGCCAAGCAGCAATGCCAAATGTTGCAAAAACGGAAAAAATTTACACAGACGAAGTTGCGCGGGACAGCTAGTAATTAATAAACTCACAAGAAGCTCGTTGAAGGGGTAGTCAAAGAGCGCCATCTCAGTGGTGACGGGCATGAAGCCGGTGATGAGTGAGAGTCCGCCGGCGTTGTGGCGCGTGAACGACGCGCTGTTGCGGTGGACGTTCACACTCTTGTTCATCACCTTGGCGTAGATAGGACGGAACTTGCGGCGAGTGTAGTAGCACCTGGTTACAAAGAAAACATGCAACAACACAAATATAAAAATGCGATTGAAGGAAATCGCTGGGTAGATTGGATGCAGAAGGAAGATCTGGTGTCACAAGTTGTGGCGTTAATATGTTCAAAAGTGGTCCGATAGAGGCTGATGATTGATGACTTTTAAATTTATATAATCATCTACAATTCTCTAGCTTTGTATAAATGTACATTTCTAAACATGTCTTATTAAAGCCTGAAGATGCCATGATTATGAAATTATCGAATTGTTATCGGCTTTTATGGCGTGTGCAAAATTTAAGTAACTTTGACGAACAAAAAGTAGTAAAAATTGACTGGCAAGATTCTATCACATTCATTGGTATTTACAGTTGGTATTATTGTTCTGTGTGCTGATTCAAATATTTTGTTCGTAGTAAGACTTTAAACGGCTATTACACTACCCTGAATCAGGGCCCTAAATCGATGTGGCCATGAAAATTTGTTAGAGAATTAGGGCCCTAACTCTTATTACATCGCTCTTTTTAAGGATTTACAGTCCCTGATTTAGTGTAGAGTATATAGAAAAGGAGCACATTTCATTTACATTTAAAACTTACCTATACGCGCCACCCATGAGCTTATTGATAACTAGCCCAATGTCGTGAAGCGTATGAACGTAGCCTCTAGGTAGATGCGGCCTTACATCTCTCAAGATATACCTATAAAAAAACAAAACCTTTTAAATCATAGATCTATACTTCAGTTCCCCTAAAGCACCAAGTTACTAGGTTTCAGGTAAGGTTACCAGGTTACCCTGGTTCGCTTTTGTAGAATGTTCCGCAAATAATGCCTTAAGGCACACCAGTCAGCGAAATATGACAAAGTAGGTAGTACGAGTATATTCAAATAATTTACTCAAATAGTGGATTGGGAAACATTTTTATAAATAGATCGTTTTCTATTAGGTATAGCAAATATTTTTTCTTTCGTATTTTTGATAACTGGTGTGCATAGGTGGGCAAGAGAAGGGAAGAATTTATATGATTTGGTTGCCGAGTATTCGGAAAAAGGGTTGCAAGTTGCAAGCCATATGTACCACTGTGAAGTCAAATTTAAAACTCATTTTAGCATTACTAGGTACTAGTACTACTGACTAGTAAGCACCGTTTTCTTAGCAGCCAGAACATGTGATCTTTTGGTTAAGATAAAGAGTATTAAGATAACCGATTGAATCAGGCGTAACACGGCGGAAATCCATCTTAAGTAGATTATAAGGGAGTGATCCCATCACCCACCTTTGATCTATGATGGTTTGGTACCGACATCAAGGCAGTTTGGCATCGACTACTCCTGAGGATGCCTCGTGTAGAGGCGAAACACGTGTCGAAGTTTCACTTCGTGGAAGCGGAATATTGCAAGTTAAGATGGTTTGGTACCGACATCAAGGCAGTTTGGCATCGACTACTCCTGAGGATGCCTCGTGTAGAGGCGAAACACGTGTCGAAGTTTCACTTCATGGAAGCGGAATATTGCAAGTTAAGAGTCCGGAGGTGCCTACCACTCGACTTGGTAAGAGTACCTGTCATTAATTATCTTTGTTGCAGGTCTCTCTTTTTGAGTGCGGTCTGTCAATCTATTTCGCTTGTTGTATTAAGGGCACTTCCTTACTACTTCAACCGTAGTGATTCACAGATCGAGGGTGGGTGGTGGGATTCCTCCCTTATAATCTAATAAAGAGTATTATTTATAATATAGTCATTTTACCTCAAAGTATTACTGGGTCCGCTTTTAGTATTATAAAGCTCTTCCAACCGAGGTATAGTGAGGAACTTTCTCATAGACACGCCATTCTCAAGAAGTAACTTCACGAAGTCTATGCGATCGTGCTCCAAAGCTTGCATCATGGCTTCGTCGAGAGCCCCTGAAACAATACACGTTGATGAAATAGTGTAGGTAATTTTGTGAATAGGGCTTTAGAGGTGGGTAGTTCATAGTTGTAATTGTGTTATACGTTCCGAAACCATTTACACCAACACTTTAGTAGAATGTTCTAGGAAGGCCGGTGAGTGTTCTAGGCTTTAAAAGTCATAGCGAAGCGTGGCCGAGTTCGGCTAGTCTTAAATAAAACAGACAGACTGAAATGCTTTTCTGTCGCTACTATTTACCACGGATCACTTACGCATATATGGCCAGCGTCATTCATTCACGGACGCGGAATCGTGAAGCATTCGCTTTGGCACACCGGTTCCACACGCTGGCAGGCTCCAATGTCGGTCCCAACGCCACTCGTCTAACGTATGGATCTAGAATAACGCTCGTTCCAACGTTGGAGCCAATGCTATTTTCAAGATCCAAATGTTGAACTAGTGGCTTTGGGACCGATGTTGGGCCAACGTGTGGAGCCGGCGTAACTGTTTTGACGTGTTCCGTGGTTCCGTGAACGTGAGTGATGTCTATGTGTGTGTGGGTCAAGAGTGTTTTCTAAGATTTCCTTCTGTACTCTCCGGTACTCAATGTATTTATCTTAAACTGATAGCGACTTAATATTATTTTTTATTGAAATGTTTGAATCTGTCTATCTGAGTGGTACCTATCGTAGCACCTAAACAGATGGACGTGTGGAATGTAATTTTTTTACTGAAACTTAGCTTCATTAGAATTCGTTCAGCCGTTTTTAAGATGCCTTTAAAAACCTTGACAAGCGCCGTGCTTTTTAGTATTAAGATACATTATTTATTTTATTTATTTATAAAAGTACAGCCACATCACATACATTAAACCTTATTAATATTAAGTTACAGTTGGTATTATTCCTGATGTACATGACAATAACGGCGTACATAGCACTCAATTACAAATCAGCTGTATGGTTAGTAAATCTAAAATTAACTTAAACTATCTATGATTAAAATACGAGAATTAAGAATAGGTATGTGATTGTCGATTAGGACGCAGTCTTAAGCTGTGACTTTATTATTTTATTTTAATTTTATTAAAACATGATTTTACGATAATATCCTTCAGTTTGAGATGGCATTGTAGTGCATCTGCAATACAATTTGTTGTATTATGGTCTTGCCTTATATCTAAACTCTACATTTGGTTAAGCTTCGTTTAGCCGGTTTAAACATCATAAGCTTCGGCTAAGGCATCGGTCTCGCAATCGTGAGGTCGCGGGTTCGAATCCTACCCATTATACTACCGACGTGAACCCACTCCTAACACAAGCCTTTGAGCTTAGCTGGAGGGGTCAACAAGATTACTAGTAATGTGGGACTCGATCCCACATTGTTAGTTATCTTTCTATAAAAAAAAATCTCAAATGTTAGTAGCAAATATACAGGAGCATGTATCTATGCTGTAACTTATTTTAGATTCCAGAGTCTCTTTGTACACATATGTATCCACTATAAGATTCACAAAAAGTATGAAATAAAAATCCAATATGAATATATTCTTTAAAACTTAAAAGCTTCCTTAAAATTGCAGTCGGTTTTTAAAATTTAGAATCTATACTTCTACGTCCCTTCTCCATTGAAGACGAGTCACATCATTTATCTCGTTACCATACCTAAGCAGCTTAAGTTTGTGCTAAAATATTCCGACATTATCCAGAGAAGGGAACGCTAATTACTCTGCGATATTCCAATAGATACGCAAAGGCATTTCGCTTCAATGCCGGCTAAATGATTCTAATTAAGCGAAGTATGCAGGAGATCGCTAAGCGCGTCTTATTATAGACGGTGGAACTGGTTAGGACTGCACCTGCTAAAGAGATAATAGTACTGTATTTGTGAAGCATTTATTCATGTACTTTTATAGATAAATAATAAAAATAGTCTCCTAATAATTTCCAGTTACAGAGGTCCATCTGATCATAGACAGATATTATAGAACAGGCACAAGTGCACTCTCTGTTACCTCACTCTCATAGCTTGGTGAGTCGGAAATCCGTCACCACCGCAAATATTTTGAAATCTTCAATAGTATCGTTGTATATTAGAAACTTAAAAATATATATGATCGGTAGTTATCGCTAGTTATTTTATATTTTTTTAAAAGAAAATTACAGATTACTGGCAATGTGGGATTGAGTCCCACATTACTAGCAATCTTGTTAACCCCTCCAGTTAAGCTCAAAGTGTTAGGAGTGGGTTCACGTCAGCAGTATAATGGGAAGGATTCGAACCCGCAATCTCACGATTGCGAGACTGATGCCTTAGCCATTGCTACCGCCGCTTTATTGACATATTTTTTATTTGTTACTACAAAGAAAAATTATGGCAATTTACGTCGCTCGATCGCTTCCAATGCTAGAAAATAAATCAAACCCAGGTCGCCAGATAATAATGTCTTTAAACTTAGCGGAGTCCTATTGTAGGTAAACTATTCAAAAATAGCCTACTTACAGCAAATAATAAAAACCAATTGTCACACACAGTCGAGCTTATGAAAAAATAAAACAGCGCCATTTTGCTTAAATTCTAACAAAAAAGACTCTTTGCAGCAGAGAGAACCTGACTTTGAGAGATGCTTGTGTACTGAATAGTTTGTTTGTTTGTTTGTTTGTTTGGACGCGATAATCTCAGGAACTACTGGTCCGAATTGAAAAAATATTTTACTGTTGGATAGCCCATTTATCGAGGAAGGCTATAGGCTATAACATCACGCTACGACCAATAGGAGCGGAGCTGCTATGGAAAATGTTGCTAAAACGGAGAAAATTTACGCAGAAGAAGTTGCGCGGGTCAGCTAGTTTGTAATATAAATACTACGAATAAAGTAACATGTCTAGCTTTATCAACCTTCCCGTGTATATTATAACACAATTATTGAGATAAAAAAAAGCATTTATATAAGAATTCGAATAAAATCCAACGAAGCGTTCCATTTTACAAAATTGCACAAGTCTGAGTGAGTGCCTCATCGATCGCAACGAGTGCAACTTTGCAATCCGAGTGAATCGCTTCCATTTATCTGTCAGTGCTGCTTATAAAGATTCACTATAAATTGATTTAAAGGCATATTTACGAGACAAAGAGCATCATAATTCTTGTTTGTAATGGTGTGAGGTGTTTTACCTATCTCAATAGGATCATTTCATTTATTTGTTGCTCGGCAATGGCCAAAACACTTAACTCTTTAAGCAATGGTACTTTATAGGTATAACATTGGTCTTTTGATACCTTAATATGTAGCCATTTGGTTCGTTAGTGAATGTTCGTCGTCTATAAGAATGTAATGTGTACTGCTATATTTAATACTAGCTAACCCGCGCCACTTCGTCTACGTAAATTTTCCCCGTTTTTGCAACATTTCTTATTGCTGCTCCGCTCCTTATTTATAAGGACAGAGAAAGCGACTTTGTTTTATACTATGTAGTGATATAAAATTCTCGTGTCACGGTGTTTGTAATTGAACTCCTCCGAAACGGCTCGACCAATTGTCATGAAATTTTGTGTGCATTTTGGGTAGGTCTGCGAATCGGACAACATCTATTTTTCATCCCCCTAAATGTTAAGGGTAGTCCACCCCTACTTTTATATTTTTATTTTTAGGTAAATTTTATTTTTTTATGATACCGGATTCAAAAATACATACAAACCTGAATTGTCACCCTTCTACGATCAACCCCTATTTTATTATTTACTCCTATTTTGCAAAAACGGGTTAATTTGACGCAGACGAAGTTGCGAGGGTCAGCTAGTCTACTATATAATATTATATTGGTTTTTTTCGTTGCCTTTATGACGTGACTTTAGACTTGTTAGAAAAGTCTAACGAGTCTAAAGTCTAACGACAGACATTCCCCAAAAAGTAGTCATTTAAATTATTTATAGAATAACACTTAATTATTTTTTATTATGTCTCCATCTTATTAAAGGGAGCGGATTAATTACATCTTAAATTTAATCAAAGGTTAAAGGTAGCGTTTGATTAAATTCGTTGATTCCCAAGACGCTCTATGCGTCTCGCTAAGCGTCAAACTGAGGGTTGTCATTACCAAGCGTACTCGTCATTAACAGCCGTGGAAGTATGGCGGTGATTACTATATTACTTCTAATCGTGGATACAAATAATTTTCCCTGTCTTTTGAAGGACGAGCCAAATGTATTCAAAGAGTATCTATATAACTACATATTGTAACGAAAATATATAAAGTAACTTCGCCACATTTACCTGACTAAAAACTAACAAACGGATTGCTAAGATTTTCAGTTTTCAACCCATTTTTTTTTAAAACTGTTCAAAAATATTCAGTTCAATTAAAAATGTACACTCATTGCATATCACTCAAAATATTTAATTACTGACAACTCTTTAACAAACAAATGAAGGGTATTGAATGGGTATTTTTATCAAAGTCGATGTAACGACGAAACTATTTAATTGCTTAAGTAATTAGTTAATGTTCTCAAGTAAGTGGCATTGTTATGTTTTTATTGGGAAAATAAATATCGTTAAACCTAAATATTCAGTTCAAGGTACATATACGAAAACAATTTAACAAAAATATATTTTTCTAATGTAATGAATTTAGATATATGATTCATAAATTTAGATTTTGTGTAAATTGACCGAAATACGACGATAATTTGTTTAGTTGATAATTAAAGCAATCTCAATGTTAGTCCGTTCGTCTGTTTCAAGCTCTTTTAATATCATGAAAAATACCTTAATATTATGTATTTGGTCTAAACCTGATGCAGCTATTGTAAGAAATAGATATAGGTAAATATTCTAGGTAGCAGTAAACAGAATCTCTTAGATACTACGGTATTATGAGGATGGGCAAACCAAGCGTGGCTGGGTTATTATTAAAACCTAGGGTTGTCAGCCCTATTAAAATATTTGTGTTGAACGTAACTTTTGCCCGCAACTTCATTCGCATGGAATTATAAATTGGTTGAGCGGTTTAGCCGTGAAACCGAAACATACGGAACACATTGCGATAAACGAAACCACAAAGTTCAGTGTATGGATTTGAGGTAGGAGTTACTGAAACGATTTTGCTACTGTGTGTGAAATCTATATAGATATAAGTATATCATTTCATAGGTTAAAGTTGTCACCTTTAGTATGTGTACGTTTGGTTTTCCAATTTACACAACACATTTTGATACAGTTTTTATCATTTAGTAAGTTATTTTCGAAAGATTTATAAGTGTCTGCGTTTAGGATATACTAGCAGACCCACGCCACTTTGTATGCGTATATTTTCGCCGTTTTTGCAACATTTTTCGTTGAAGCTCCGCTCCTATTGGTCGTAGTGTGGTATTAAATAGCCTTTAACCTTCCTCGATAAACGGGCTATTCAACAGTATTTTTTTTTTAAGTACGGGCCCTAATGGTCCGTACTTCCTGAGATTATCGTGTTCAAGCAAACAAACGAACTCTTCAGCTTTATTATATTAGTATAGATGTGTGTGTTAGCTATAGTATATTAGTACCTATGGAAAGTGAAATTATTCTAATAAAAGTTACAAAAAACAGATTTATCAAATCAGTTTATCAAAAATTATGCAAGTCAGTATCATTATGATATTATTTCCTACTTGTTTAATGTCTTAGTAGTAAAAATGGCTCGTGACAGCCCTATTGACAAGAGGCCACCAATAGGCGGAGGCGGCTCGTGACTTGTTTGAACCTATTTACGGGACACCTGATGCCTTCATTTACAAGGTCTATTCTGAATACTACATACGAGCCGAAATCGCACTTATACCTGTCGTAAAATATAGACACGTAATAAAAATGGCGTATTGTGTCGACGCGTGACGTGACTGGGAAAGCTCATGAGAAATTGAGAACGAAATAATAAACTCACTGTAGTGAAAACGAGACACAATATGATTTATGAATTATGAATAATAGGTATAGGAATTATGAATAAGGTCTTTGTCGAGCAGCAATTGAAAAGACACTTGCCTCCATCTTATCGAAGGTTGCTATAAAAATGATTAGATTTTTTAAAGTTTTAAAGAATTCCTAATCAGAACGTTACTCTGCTTATATATGGTCAACCCATAAACTTAGGATATATATCCTAAGTCTATGGGTCAACCAGTATCCATGGAGTCTACACTGTAATAAATATATTATATATTGGCTTGTCACGGGTATAGGTAATAGTAATGAAAATGAGACTAACTCTCCCCTTTATAGTAAAACCGTGTGTGTGTGTGCGTCAGTGTGTGTGTACGCGTGTGTATGTGTCAGTGTGTGTGGGCATGTGCGTGTACGTATGCGTGTACGTGCGTGCGTGTTTGCGTGTGTGCGTGTGCGAGTTTGCGTGAGTGCTTGCGTGCGTGCATGTGAGTGTGTGTGTATTACTTTTTTTTAAAGACGACTCTCGAGGGTCCAAGCCCTGTGTCGCGGGAGACTTTACAAACATACAAATCACGGAAACAAAGTACACCCAGATTTGAAACAACAATTTGTGGATAACACAAAGTGGTGTCCCGAATGAAAATCGAACCCATAACCTCTGCGTCAGACACACTCCCACCGCACCACAGAGGCAGTCAAGTGACATCATAATCACATACATATATTGGCACAGCATAAGCTTCGGTACCTAATACATTTCCTTATGTTTTCCTCCATAACGACCCAATCAAGTTCCGCCCTAACAGACACTAACTACGACCAAAGTTTTACAAAGTAAAGTTTATGGCAAGTCTTTCATCAAGAGTTATATTTCTTGTTAGGGAAGTGGCATTACACTACGACATATATTCATCTCATTTAATAAATATTTCAGTAGCATTATGACGGTGGAATAGAGCAAGTTCCTTCGTCCGTATTAAGGAAAGTACTTCCTTTCTGATATGTTTTTAATGTATGAAGGATATGTTGGATCTCAACCAGGATTTGTACATGACATAGGGTTTCTGTTCCTAATGAATTAATAAATTTCTGTTTAACGATATGGACCGCAATTCGTTTCGCGGGTTCAGAGCGGAATGGTGGATGTCCCATTTTTAGGGTTCTGTAACGGAAATGGCAAAATGGAACCCTTATAGTTTCGTCAAGTTCGTCCGTCCGTCCGTCCGTCCATCGCAGCTTAGCTCAGAGACTGTAAGTGCTAGAAGATAAGTTACTTACGCCAACAAAGTGAAAGAATAAAATCTTGAAAACATTTTTTTGAGAGTATATGTAAAGCGGAAATGTGATTTTTTTTCTCACCTGCCCCATCGTGTGATTTGTAGATAGGTCTTTTAAAAACGTTATAATAGGGGTTGTGAACATCAAATTTTCGCTTTATTAATCCGTTTGAGAAATATTAAGCTTTAAAATGCAAATAAATGTCCCCCCCCCCCCTGCCAGCTAACTAGTTGATGTTGGGTAAGTGAAAAAAAACATGGAAGTAGTATATATAGTGAAATTAAAAGGAAAACTATCACAGCTAAGTAGGAAAGTCTACGAGCAACAGCTGATCAAATGAGAAATAACAAAATTTTCGTACTAATGCTATTGAAAATTATTACGTTGTAGGTATGAAATAAAAACAACAGAAAATCCACTTCTTAAGCTGCATTATTACTACGCAATAGACTGACTACGGAACCCTACATTGTGCGTGGCCCGACATGCACTTGCCCGGTTTATTTGATCTAGGTTATGCTGGTGTCCCCCTGATATTTTCTTTTACCTATTTTGCGTAGTGGTAATGGAATCGCTTGGGTTTTAAACCCGCAACTTATGGCTCGTATTTGGAGCTTATATCATTAAAATACCAATTCAAAACTCCATTATTATTACTAAAAATCACCTAAATCTAAACATTACAACGCCCATTGTGTTGTGTCGCAGACAGTTTTGTTAATAAATCTACAGAATGGTAACGTAGAAATCCCTTCACATCTATCTTTATATATAAACTAGCGGACCGTCCCGGCTTCGCACGGGTGGACATAGGAAACCTCATTTCTTTAGTAATTGCGACTATAAATTGAAATGTAAGCTATCCTATCTCTCAAGTTGGACCAAACTGCATATTGTGTGCAAATTTGAACGAAATCTGTTAAGCGGTTTAGGAGTCCATCGCGGACAAACATTGTGACAGGAGATTTATATATATTAGATATACTAGCGGCCCGCTCCGGCTTCGCACGGGTTTAAAATATATGGATGTTATAATACATATAAACCTTCTTCTTCAATCACTCTATCTATTAAAAAAAACCGCATCAAAATCCGTTGCGTAGTTTTAAAGATTTATACATACATAGGGATATAGGGACAGAGAAAGCGACTTTGTTTTATACTATGTAGTGATAATTCTACTGTAAGTGTGTATGTCATTCAACTCCTCAAAAACGGCTGGACCGATTTAGACGATTTTTTTTGTGTGCGTTCCAGTGGATTCGAGAATGGTTTAGATTCACAATTGAAACCGATTCACAAAAAAATAGGCAGTACGATGTTTGCCGGGACAGCTAGTCTATATATATATAAAAGGAGTAGCTAACTGACTGACTGACATATCAACGCAGGGCCTAAACTATAAGGGTAAGAAACTTCAAATTTGGCCAGGGGTTCCTTTTATAACGGAAGGGAGCATTAAGAAAGGATTTATGAAAATTCACCCCCTAAGGTGATAAAACGAGGTTGCAAAGAGAAAGAAAGAAAGAAATAAATTTATTTTGTCCTCAAAAGAAAAAAAAAATACAGTAAGTAGTACAAATTTAATTAATATTAGTATTGAGAGACAAAAATGGTCCTAGCTCAGCTAGATTGCAACTCCGCTTAATGAGGAGCTGCGCTGGTATTCTGCTAAGACCAAAGTGACGACACGAACATTAACCGTCAATATTAGTATAAAATAAATATAAACAGAAAAAATAAAGTTTATATAAGTAAGACTATGTTTAAATATAGTAAATAAAATATTGGTTAAGATATTAAAATATTAATTAAAAGAAAAAAAAAAAAAAAAAGAAAAGCATATTTTATGGGTAATTTAATTTTGTAATATTATTTTGTTAAGATTAGTTATTAAGAGTTTGAAACTTTACCGTTAAAATATTTTTTTAACAATTTGGAATTTACGCGGGCTAAGCCGCGGGCATAAGCTAGCGTACCAATACAAAAGCAAAGAATAACATTTTTCTAACCCTTAACCTAGATAATCACATTTAACAACTTTAAGATTAAAATTGAATGCCTGTCAGTTACCACGACAAATGGAAAGATATGAAATAAAGTACGCTTTCTTTTTTATATCTCATCTTTTTTTCTCAATTCCATTCAGTAAAAGTTAATTTAATTTAGAATAACAGAAACGTTTATCTTAAGTCAGAAATACTCTAATATCTCCGCGAACAATCAAAACTTTGTAATAATATTAAGAGTTTAACTGTCAAAGTTAGCTTTAAACAAAGTTTGGGGCAGTTGCCTAAATCTTTTGTTTCTATAATAAACGGGCAAGACCATGTCGGCCATGCTCAGTGTAGGGTTCGGTTAGTACAAATTTAAGCGCTACATACAAAAAAAAACTGATTTAAAGAATTGCACCAGCAGAAGAACGTATGTTCATGGTATTAACGACCTTTTGTTGAGAAACGCAGTTTTTCGGCAATGACTCCATGACGGTATATCCGATCATGCCGAAAAAAAATGTAGTTAAGTGTTAATAAGTAAGTTTAATAAGTTAAGTATTTATTAAGCGCTTACTTTGTGAGTTTTTTCATATTTATTGGTCACACATTTTTCTTAAGATAAGGGGGGGGGGGGGGGGGGGGAGGATACAAATTATGTAACTTTCGGAGCGATTATTTCCAAAAATATTCACTTAATGAAAAAAAATTAGAAACATTAAATGTGTTAAAAGACCTGTCGAATGATGTGCCACACGTTGATGTTTGCTGAAATAAAAATCAACTTCTGTTACATGCATGGAGTGCCCCCCCCCCCCCCTCTAAAAATATGATTATTTTTATTTAGCTATCAAACTAAGTAGCGGCTACTACAAGACACCTTTTTATTTAATTTCGTCAATATTCATTGTGTAGTCTTTGAGTAAAACGCCTGTTACATACGGACATACAGAGAGACGGACATGACGGAACTATAAGAATTCCGTATTTGCCATTTTGGCTACGGAACCCTTATAAAAGAATTTAAAGGGTTGCCATATAAATACCCTTAAACAAACAGACAGCTTAGCCGATAGGCACCCGTTACGTTCTACGTAAACGGGCACACATACATATATATATAGAACTACTTTTTCACTACTGTTGTTAGAAACTATCTACTATTGTTGTTAGGAAAATGGACTTTTTATAAACGGTGTTGTAACCATTAAAGTAAAATACCAACTCGTAATATCGAGTTCAAAAATATTTATGGATCATTTTAATTAAAGTTAAAAAAATAATTAAATGATACAGTGGTATAAGTTCAGTTTAGGTACAACTATTTTCATCTATACTAATATTACAAAGAGGAAAGATTTGATTGTTTGTTTGTATTGAATAGGCTCCGAAACTACTGGACGGATTTAAAAAAAAAAACATCTTTGTGATGCTACACTAAGGCCTCGTCCTGGACGCCAGCGGGCGGTGCGGGCGGCGCGGGCGACGGCACGCGCGTCTTGATCAAAGTTCATAGATTTGTATGAAGCTGTTCTCGACGACAGCGGTGCGGGCGGCGGAGCACGAGCGTCGAGCTGTAGTTTAGCGGCGACCGCGCGTTGGAATAGTCGTAGTGACGTTCTGCTTATTTTACTCAGAATGTCGTTGATTAAGGAAATCATTTCAGAGGTTTTAGAAAGGCCACCATTATGGAATAGTAAACACTATGACCATAAAAATAGACGAATAATTAAAATGTTGTGGGAGGAAAATTTTGTATTTTCATTGTTTCACTTACCCCAAGGTTAGGTACAACTTTTCTGCTGGAGTTACTATCCGTTCATAATTATAATCAGATTCCAGCTCACTTTTGATAGCTTCTAAAATGTAATCAAAAGTTTCGATAGTCATTCTTGTGTAATCATAGAATATATGTGGATTTCGTCTTTGGTCGGCATAATTTCGATGAAACTCTCCCTTTTGTTTTCTTTGTTTGTAGTATGGGTTCACGCATTCCTTCGCCCACAATATCTCGTAATTAATAAAAGAACTGCTACAGAAAATATCACGTCGCAGTACCGACATCGCGTATACTCTCGACACGTCACTTCGCCGCAACAATCCGAGCGATCTGGCCGCTGGCGTCGTGAACGGACCACGTACACCGCGCGCACCGTTCGCACCGCCCGCACCGCCCGCACAGCCCGCTGGCGTCCAGGACGAGGCCTAACCCCGGGTGACATAGGCTATTTTTTATCCCTGTATTTCCATGGGAACGGGAACTACGCGGGTGAAACCGCGAGGCGTCCGCTAGTTACTAATAAAAACACTATCAACTGCGTAGATATGTTATTCCCATAAAAAATATACAAAAAAATAAGAAATACATTCCGACCTGAATGTCACCTTATTCATCAGATAAAAATACCACTGTACATAAATAAATATAGCCACGAAATATTTATAATAACAGTCGAATTTTCCAGACCTTCTCCCGGAATGGAAGAACACATACCTACCCAAGAAAATAGAAAGTACCCTGGAGAGTTTCGTAAAACTATTTCGTGGGCCGATAAGGGGCTCCGCTCTGTACGTCAATATTTCATATTCTGCAGATGAAAGCCTAAAAGCCAGTGTAACGTAAAATGTAGGCTCTATGGCGAACTGGGCACCGTTACACTGCCCGAGTTGGTTATATAAAGGTAGGTACTACACAATCTTTGTTTTAATATACAGGGTGATTTTTAACCTATACTAATATTATTTGTTTGAACACGATAATCTCAGGGACTACTGGTCCGAATTGAAAAATTATTTTAATGTTGGAAAGGCCATTTATCTAGGAAGGCTTTAAAATGCTACGACTAATAGGAGCTGAGCAGCAATGTAAAATGTTGCAAAAACGGGGAAAAATTACGCAGACGAAGTTGCGTGAAACAGCTAGAATACTAATAAGCTCCTGCTTGTGGATTCTTTACATTAGACCAAATAACTTAGTATTATCAGTTTTGAAATATATTTAATATTTGAACCCTTAACCACCTACTTGCTTTTGAAGTTATGGCCATAACCACCTAGACTATTTTAACAAATTATGATGTCGCAGGCCGAATATTGAAGTAATTTTTATAGGCATTTCTTGCCAATCGCGTTACAAATACAATAATTGCATTTTTGAAAGATAGAAAAATTTGAAGTCCAGACTCAGGAATCGAACCCGAGACTTTCGTAGCCAAACCGGGGCCAGAAGCGAACTACCTATCTGGACTATGTTACTAGACCTCAAATTTTTCTAACCCTTGATGCTCGCGAGTTGGGTCCTCGCACACGCCATCTAGTCGGTAGTTAAAGAACTATCACGGCTTTTGTTATTGCTTCGTTACAGAGAGCATTTTAACAAATTATGATGTCGCAGGCCGAATATTGAAGTAACTACCGACTGGATTTTTCCCCGTTTTTGCAACATTTTTCATTGCTGCTCCGCTCCTATCGGTCGTAGCGTGATTTAAAATAGCCTATAGCCTTTCTCGATAAATAGGCTATCCAACAGTAAAATTATTTTTCAATTCGGACGAGTACTTTCTGAAATTGTCGTGTTGTTCAAACAAACAAACAAACTCTTCAGCTTTATAATATTAGCATACGAGTAGATTACTCTTACCGACGTCACACGACCTAACAGGAAGTGATATCTCTACGCAAAGAGATTCCGGAATATATTTTCGAATTATCATATGAAGTATGTATTAACAAATATACATATTTGTATTATGATATCGTACTTATAGCATTTGTATCCATCCCATGGAAATATGATGTCGTAAGTCATTTTCTGTGTACAAATTCTAAGGGCTAGTTTACATTTAGCATACATTACTGCACGAAATATATAAAGGTTCTCGTAATTTTAGCTATTCAAACATATGCGAGGGTCGATCAGTCCCTGACTAGGCGGAGCATATACTGTATCACCCAACTGATAAATTACATCCAGACAATAAACCAACTTGCTCATCACACAAAGTCACACAGAGATACATAGAACTTTGTGTGACTTTGTGAGATGAGCAAGTTTGTTACACTAGGTGGGGATCTGGCTTAGCAGTCACGGTCACTAACCACAGCTACAGCACACTAACATCATACCCTTTACAGAAAATCACATTTTTTTTTTATTTAAAGGTATAGCAACTTTCAAGTGCACAAATTTAATTTGTTTTAATTTAGTTAAGTTTATATTTTATTGATTTTGATTATGTAGACTTTGGTGTTATTGTTTTAAATTTAAACTACTTATTTTATTATCTTTAAATTTAATTATTATTATTTGCTTTAATTTTTTGATTTTTGTTTTTTATTTTGTGATTTTTTATTTCATATTTTTTATTTATTATTATATTATATTACAAACAAACACATCACCTCTTACCCTAGACTCATATTATCTACCTTCTTCGTTCCGTCAAAGGTAAAAACTACACAGAAGAAGTAGGTACCTAAATGATAAAGTTGGTTCTAGCAACAGTTTCACAATGAGTGTAGTCAGTACGCCAAATTATTTGTCATTAGCGGACGCCTCGCGGTTTCACCCGCGTAGTTCCCGTTCCCGTGGGAATACATGGATAAAACATAGCCTATGTCACTCGGGGTCAGTGTAGCTTCCCAACAGTGAAAGATTTCTTTAAATCGGTCCAGTAGTTTTTGAGTTTATACACACAAAATACAAAAAAAAATATATTACTAAAAATTTCCTTTTTATAATATTAGTATAGATATAGATTGAGTTATCTGTACCATAATATCTACTTGCCTAAATAGGGGAAGTGGATGGAAACAGTATGTTAGTTTATTTGGTCTCAGGCGAAACGACGTACCTATTTAATTACAGTTGTACAAATAGTTGTACATTTTAACCATCCGCGAGGCAATTGGTCGCTACCGCAGCAAAATTTTGCCTACAAATTGTCAGCTTAGTGAATAAATCTTCTGTCAGGGGTCCTTGAATATATTTCGTTTCCACAGCGACGGGGTACAAATGTAATTTATTTGCGAACGTTACAAAGTTACTTCGGTTTGATGATCAATTAATGGCGTGGAACCTTTTGCACCATGACACTTTGAACTTTAGGTTTGGTTAAATTGAGGGGAATGAGTTTTTAGAGTATCTTAACCAAAATGGCAAAATGGTACCCTTATGGCCCGTTTCCACTTATCGCATGTCGGAGCAGACAAACGACAAATGGGAACGGACCCTTATAACCATGACCGTCAGTCAGTCAGCCTGTCCGTTTAGCTCAGAGACCCAGGTTCATTTTCTTGCATCGCGACCGATCGCGAGCCACGCGCGGCTTACGGCTTACGTGGCGATACGACAATAGTCAGAGTATGAGAATGTATGGTGCCGTTTCCGAGGTAAGCGACAGACGCGCGCGGCCGACGACTGTCGTAGGCTGCGCGCGCACTCTGAATATTGTCGCATCGGCCGCGAGCGTCAGGCGCTTGTCGTAAGCCGCGCGCGGCTCGCGATCGGCCGCGATGCACGTATAGTACTAGAAATCTCTAATATTACGTAAGCAGGTTTTTTTAAAATTATTAACCTCCTCCTGGTCAGCAAAAGTAAGTAAAGTAGGCTCTTAGCCCCCCTACCTCCCATGCTTTCGTAAATATGGTAGGTACATGCATTTTTCAATGCGGTCTGGTTTCTTTGTTGATTCATGAGCAGCAGTTAAAAAGCAGTCAAAATAAGGAATGGGCTTGGAATAGAGAAGTTTAACGCACTAAATTTAAAAAAAAAAAAATTGAATACGGTATTCAGTTAATCTAATCTTATTATATTAACTAATTGAAAAAAAGCTCTTTTAAACATTTTGGTTTTATTCATTAATATTTTTCTTTTTTTAACTTATCTAATTAATTACCCCACACTTTGATAACTAACTTCTGTACATTTTGTACTTTTGTATGAGATTTTTTGAAACTTTCAAATCATTTTCATACTTATTAAATCATTAAACTTTGAGGAAATTAACCCATCTGTAACATGTTAAGCCTTAAAGTGATTTTTTCGTTAGAGTCAAGTATGTGTGTCTCCCTGCTAGCTAAATAGTTGTTTTTGGAAATAAGAAAAAAAAACAGCGTAAAAATATAGAAATAATAATAATAAATAAATAACATCTTGGAACAACTCACACAGCGTCATCTGATCCCAAACTAAGCAGAGCTTGTACTATGGCAACCAGACAACTGATAAACATACTTATATATTTCTAAATACATACATATTATAGATAAATTACACCCATACGCAGAATAAACCATCGTGCTCATCACACAAAGTTTTATCCTGGGTGGGGATCGAACCCACGACCTCTTGCGTAGCAGTCGGAGACATTCCCACCGCGCCACAGAGGCAGTCTTAGTAAGTAAGCTTTACAAGTTTACGAGTAACAGCAGACTAAATGAGAAGTAACAACATTTTCGTACAAATTCAAGTTATTATTATCATGAATTAAAAACAAAAACCCACTTCTCATACTGCGTTATTGTGCTAGGCAGCTACGGAACCCTACCCTGTGTTTTATAATGAGGAAGAAAAGGAAAATATTCTAAAGCCAAACAAGATTATTAGGAAATGTCTAAAACACAGTGAAACAACCTGTTATGTTTTTTGAAAAAATGCTGTCATTAAAGTTTACCGTGAACCGTGTAAGTAGCAAATTTCTACAGTAAATAAAGCATTTTATAAATCACCAAATACGGCCTAACATTATAACATAACTTTTGGTTTCGCAGTAGTTTGGTAAAAAGATGATAGATATCTTCATACCGGATCTCCCATCAAATACATATTTTTACGCCTTTTTAAATAAAGCCTTATTCATTTTTAACGTTAACGTTATGGACATTCTGCGCCTAAACGAAATTCTCCCATCCATTTATTTTCGTATCAATGCTGATGAGAGACAGTCACAACACTATTTAAAAAGGATGATTGGTACTAACACCAGACTAAACCACCACTAGTACTAAGCAATTTTACTAACACTATATGGATTGTACTATGTCACTCCGCGTGGTGACGGAGTAAGAATAGAAAGTGTCATCACCCCATCTCAACCTACGGGTTTCGTGAGAGGCGACTAAGGGAAATATACGACAAACATAAACAGTGCGAAGAGAGGGAAACTCGAAACAAAACCCGGTATGGTACATCAGTCAGGTCCTGCAACCGATCTGGCGCCGCACGTATTTATTCCTGTGGGTTTTGTCAGTAAGGTTGAGAGGGTCACGCAAGTTCTGGGCATGCTTGCGCCACCTCAATCGCGTCCCAGGCGATACAGCGTCCGTGGAGAGGGTAGTCACCAGCGAAAATGCTGAGGCTCTTGTGACGCTGTTTTAATCATCTGATCAAGATAGTATAGGCCAATAATGATGATGATGTTCGAAATAAAGATGTATTATTATTATTTGTGCGCTATGATGGCACTGACTGATACACCAACACATACTTAAACTTATAACACACTATTCTTGTCGAGGTCTACAAAAGAACAGGGGTCATGCTTACCTGGTGGCCATTCCTGACCATACACGAAGATCTCAGACCTAGCGATGTCCACTCTGTTCCATGTGAGAGCCAGGGAGAGCTGTTCGCTAGGAGACAAGTGCTGGGCCCTGAACAGTGCCGTCAGGATCACTTGATCCAACTCTTGTACTTCGCCACCTTCAGCGCGCTCTTGAATCCGGAAGACGGTAATCTGTGAAAGAAAAAAAAAGAATTATATTTAAGGAGAAATTGACTGACTGACCAAGTTACAGTCAAAGCTTAAAACGTACTTAGACTCAAGTTAACCTTGACAAATAATAATCTGGCCGCTAAAATAAAATAGGCCGTGTGGTACCGGCTTAAGAATAGTGCCACCCCATCAGTTCCCGTGGGTGACATCAAGGCAGCTAAGGGATTTAACACCGGGGGACGGGCAGCAGCGTCTTCTGCGTACTTAAAGCCTTACTGCGATCGCCAACCTGCTTGCCAAGTGGCGATTAATGCAATTACCCCCAGGATCCATAATAATAAGTAGGTTCTAATGGGGAGACCCGTCCCCAGCAGTGGGACATCATATTATGGGTTTATATGTAGGATATAGTTAAGCTTGGGCTTAGACCAATCTATACTTAATATTATAAAGCTAAAGAGTTTATTTGTTTGTTTGAACGCGGTAATCTCAGGAACTACTGATCCGAATTGAAAAATTCTTTCACTGTTAGTTAGCCCATTTATCGAGGAAGGCTAGGCTATATAACATCACGCTACGAACAATAGGATCGGAGCAGCTATGAGAAAACTTGCAAAAACGGGGAAATTTACGCAGACTAACGCAGAATAATATAAAAATTAATCCCTATTTCCCATGATCACGCTATAACTTGAGAACGACTATACCGATTTTATTCATTCTTTTTTTAGTATTCTTATACTTTGTAGAAGGTTCTTAAATAGAGAAAAAAATAAAGAGAATCATAGTTAAGACAAGAGAGTCTGTCGGGTCAGCTAGTTAAAAAACAAATATATTGCTTTGGTATAAATTATATGTAGGGTGCAGTCATTATACATCATACATGAAATGAGAAAATTGATTACTTTTTTTAGCTCAAACGTAGACCTGTACGATGTTTTTTTTTTTTTCATTTTCACCTACTCATAGTGTAATTTGTAGCCAACATATTTCGTACTGAAGTTCCACTGACAAGCGAGGCTATCGATAGGTATATCTAGGTCGTCCGTTGGGAATCCGTCCGAATTTAATGTTGATTTAGGATCTGAATTCGTGACTTTTCAATGGTGAGTCAATATTACTTCGTTGTTATAGAATTGAGTTATTAGAAATGAATTGACTTTATCATACATGTACACGTACATGTATTGCGCCAGGATCTTTCCATATTTAGGACTATCTGGTACTGATCCTATAATGAGTATTTTTTGTTTTAGTGTTTTTGTTATTGCTGTCTTTTTCAAATCATACATGACTTCATTGATTCACGGAAATAATTAAATAATTTTGAATTTGGGACAGATTTACTTAAATACTTCTTCCACTAGGTAATGTGGTACCGTCTTAAGAATAGTGCCAGCCCATCTCTTCCCGTGGGTTTCGTCAAGTCGACTAAGGGATTTCACACCGCAGGACGGGCAGTAGCGTCCTCTGCGTACTGAAAGTCTAAAAGCGATCGTCAACCCGCTCTCCAAGCGTAGCGATTATGACAATTATCCCCAGGATCTATAAGTAGGTTCTACTGGAGACCCGTGCCCAACAGTGGGACATCATATGGGTTGATATGAATGTACCTACTTCTTTCACTAAGTTTTTTTTTATCATAATGAACTGCATATCTACATAATGTGTGCACATTTAAGATCCATGAGAAAAAAGAAAAAAAAAACCTTTCCAATCAGGCTGCCATTGAAGCGAGGCTGTAGGAGAAAAGGAGTCATATTAACTAATACATTTGCATAATTCCTGTCCAATGGAGCGATACGGCGATTTTATGCAATCCTATTGGTTAATATTTCTCCGTTTCTCCGTTTCGCTGCCTCCCTTCGCTTCAGTAGACAGGCAGCCCTATACTGGCTTCTTAATAAAATCGTAGCGCATGGTATTAGCGCACGTATATATAAAGCACCCTAGCGCCGGGTTCAAACCCGGCGCTAGGGTGCTTTATATATACGTATATGTGTGTAGAAAGTTTTTAACTATTTTGCTCTGTATTTTGTAATATTTCTTAATTATTGATCCTATTATTTTAAATGTAGTGTATAGTTATGGTGTATATAGTGTGGTATATTTTACACGTAGGTACTTTAATACCTACCTAATTATTAGCTTTTAATTATTTATTATTTTATAGACATGACATAAGTAGCTGTTTAATTACATAACAGGAAACAATAGAGACAAGATAATATTTATGTATGATATTATGTCATTCTTAAGGGCTCTTAAGATACTTACAAACGCTTGTATCCGATGAGTAATTATTATTTATGCCCTGTAACTTCCGACCTCATTTCTTAAGGACGACATTTCTCGCGTATTTTTCTTTCCTTTGCTGACACGAGTTCAGTGAACTTTAACCAAAATGGCCACAAATTAGCCGTGGCACAATCTCATTAATTTAATACCCCTATTCATGGGGAGCGTGGACAAATTGATGGCACCATTTGTGGAGCGAAAGGTCTGACATACCACGAGATAAAATATTCGAAGGCTAAGGTTCGTACACAATTTATTAGACTCCTAGAATATCGAAGAATAATTTCTTTACGTAAAAGTAAAGGGTCCATGACTACAAACAGGCGCGGTTCCAAGCAGGTGGGAGTGAGAGGGGGGGGGGGGTAATTGATTTTTTTTTTTTTGGGAACAAGCTAGACCGATGTGTCTAGACTGACAATTGCCCCCTCCTTGACGACTTACCTGCTAAGTTATTTAAAAACAAAGTTAATGAATGTTATTATAGTATTAATGATTTTTAAGTGATATAACGCTTTGTTAAGTATTCCAAATTTTTTGTGTTCTTTTTTAGACCATTAGCGGCGGTAGTGTTATGGCTAATGCGTTGCGCTGGTGAGGGTTCGAATCCTACCTATTACACCACTGAACTCACTCCTAACACAAGCCATTGAGCTTAGCTGGAGAGTTTAACAGGATTGCTAGTAATGTGGTACCCACAATCCCACATTGCAGTTATCTTTCTTTTCTTTCTTTTTCTTAAAAAAAAAGAAAGAAAAGAAAAAAGTGGGTATACTTACATTCTTTGGTTGATGCCAATCTAGTTACTTTTTTAGCCAATTAATGTTATTTTAAGCTTTGACTGCACAAAAACGAATTTTTCATGTATTTTCATTTCATGTGTTATTTGCGGAGCGGTGAAAACGTTGACAGCTCAATTTGCAGCCATTTTCAAAACTCTAAACTATAGATTCATTTTTTGTTTAAAGAGATTGCCGCCAAAAATGTCAAATTGGCCATCCAGGTGTTTTATTCCACTGAATTATGGCACCCACATTCTGTGCATCTGCCAGTTTTAAGTTTATTTTCTTCCTTGTTTTCTTTTTCAACCGACTTCAAAAAGGAGGAGGTTCTCAATTCGACTGTATTTTTTTTTTGTATGTTTGTTCACCGATTACGCAAAGACCGGCTGGACCGATTTGAAAAATTATTTTTGTGTTTGAAAGGGTCCCATTTTCACCAGATCACGATCTGATGATGGGATCTTGGAGAAATCGAATCCAAATAGGGTATTTGACTGAAGTCAAATCAGCCTCTTTTTAAGAAATGTCAAAAACGACCCGCCTCGTACAAATTTGTATGAAATGCTACCCACTTTGTGGCATTTAGTTAATTACTGTCACATTAACTTTTGTTTTGTTTACTTTTAAGTTAGTATTAATTAATTATGTTAATGTACACTCTTCTAAGCTAATTTATTGAATATTGTTTCTCAGTAAGTGAATTGTTGTTAATTCTTATGAGAAAATAAAGTTCTTAAACCATGCATATGACGTCACGTTTTCTATGGTCAAATCATTTACTTTTTATGTTTCTTTTTATGATTAAAAATTAATAAAAACGTTAAATTAATAAATGAACATCATTTTTCAGAACACTTTTTGACATATTTTTACATGGTCAGTATAAAATATTTTTTTTTGATAATAGTCAAATACCCAATTTAACAAACGAGCGAGTTCATTGTATAATTTGGTCTAATTGATTCCTAGGTTAGTCTTATATCTACGTATATTGAACAGTTGTTAGCAGATAAAGTGTGCAGTACGGCAAAGTCAACAAACACAGAGACTAAAATTTAAAACCGTCACAACGTGGATAACATAGCCTAATTATGACAAAAATCCCAAAGAAATGTAAACTAAAAAAAACTACTTAGTATATTAACAAAAACATGAAACTTTGTTTTAGGCATAAATGTATAGACCAGGACTGGACCATAACTTCACAAAATTGACCACTCTCTAGAAAGAGACAACGCTACTTTGTGGACAATACCTGTCAAAGAGACAGTTTCTCATGAGTTTCTCTCTTTCACGCTTTGCAGTCATATTTAATTTTTAATTAAAAGGGATGGCGCGGTCCATGTCTATACGTCAATGGTTTTAGGTACCTACGTTTTTTTTAAATGTTGCACTATATTTTTTTAGACAGCCAATATTCCGCTCCATTCAGCCTATTCACTTTTTTATTTGCACATAGCCAAATATAGAACTAATTCGCGTTGATTGGATCTGTATCCGAACTAAACCACTATAATCGAAACGAAAATTGGAATTGAAATTGTTGAGTAAAATCTATCTTCGATAAAATTGTTCAGATTGAAAATAGAACCTATTTCAACGACAAAGTAACATGATTGGCCAAAATTGGTGCGGGAATTGGTAAATTAGTTTTTAACGAATTTAGACTGCGGAAACGTAGCAAACAGCCAATAATTTTGGAAAATATTTGTATGTCAAGCAAGTACTTTCTCTTATCTAAAGGGTCTTTCAACAAAGACGGGTCGATGTTAAAATTGAATAAAACTAGATGTGTGTGAGATATTAACGAAATTTATTTTTTATTTGAAAGGCCCGTTTATGCCATTATGCATGAAATATGACATCGTTCAAATGTCCGCCGCGGCTTCGCATGGTGGCACAAATCCGAGAGGTCCAATTTTTAATGACTCTGCTGCATAGATCCGGCTGAATCTGAGCGATGGCCTGCGTTATGTTGGCTTTCAGGGCAACGGTCGAATGTGGTTTATTGGCATAGACCTGCGACTTCAGAAAACCCCACAAGAAAAAGTCTAGCGGAGTCAAATCACACGATCTTGGTGGCCAATTCACGTCACCTCTGCGAGAGATAACCCTACCCGCAAACCGTTCATGCAGAATGTCGATTGTGTCGTTCGCTGTGTGGCAAGTAGCGCCATCTTGCTGGAACCACATGTCATTCACGTCCATATTGTTCAATTTAAGCCAAAAGAAATTGTTTATCATTGATCTGTAGCGCTCACCGTTGACGGTGCTGGCCTCGCCAACTTCGTTTTCGAAGAAGTACGGACCAATGACGCCGCCAGACCAAAATCCGCACCAAACAGTTACTTTTTGTGGATGCATTGCTATCTGGTGAACCTCATGTGGGTTGTGGTCATCCCATATACGGCAATTTTGCTTATTAACAAAACCATTCATCCAAAAATGTGCCTCGTCGCTAAAGATTATTTTTTGGCCAAAATCGGGGTCCTCTTCCAAGCGTTCCGACGCCCATTCAGCGAACACACGGCGTTGTCTATGGTCATTAACTTTGAGCTCCTGGGTCAGTTGGATCTTGTATGGATGCAGACCCAAGTCCCGACGCAAAATTCTCCAAGTTGAAGTCTGCGAAAGGCCGAGTTCTTGTGCACGGCGAGAAATCGACTGCTTCGGAGTCTCCTGAACACTCTCACGTACAGCGGCGATGTTCTCGGCCGATCTGGCGTTCCTTTGACGTAAAGGTGTTGGTTGGTTGTTTACCGAACCGGTCGTCTCGAATTTAGTCACCAATCGTTGGAGAGTAGACTTTGAAGGGCCACCGCGTCTGCCGTAAAATGGGCGCAATGCACGCAACGTTTTCACTAACGAACACTCATTTTGATAATAAAGTTTTATCATTTGCACATGCTGCTCAACCGTATAACTTGCCATGGTGATTTGGCATCAGTGACTGAATAAGAAAAAACAGATTTGACAGATGCCACCAAATCAAAATGGCCGCCACAGATTATTAATATCGACCCGCTCTATTTGAAAAACCCTTTATATATTTTTTTAAAGTTTACCTTTTAAATGTTTTAATACCATAATCGCAATTGTTAATATTATTTGGTCCTCTTACGTATGACAGTCAGCAAGTAGGTGGGTACAAAATCGAGATTTATTATTATAACCGAGACGCACGCACTCGTAAAAACAAAACATTAAATAACAAAAAGTACTCTAAAATATGACATAGAGGTTATATCAAAAGTATAAGAACACGGCTAAAACGTATACTCGTATAAGTACAGTAGCTACAAATGTCGTTGAACCCTTTTAAAATATATCAGCTCTAGAACGTGTTAACAGGTAGGTGTGGTCAAATTCAAGGACTTTATTTGTTTTTTTTTTTTAACGTGTGTCAAAATTCCCACTGATTCTAACCCGTCGAGGGCACGACAGATGGGTATGTCGGACTCGAACCGACTAAAAAATCACACGTTGTTACGTCTTGTAGGTTCATGGCCGGAGATGAGGGTGTCCCTTACGGAATAGTTTCCTTCACCTGTGGCGGACCTTGGCCAAGTATATCGCCCCATCCATTGCTTTTTTTCAATTAGCTGCTTTGTTTCGTCGGTCGCAAATCGCGTCTCTAGTTTGAAAACGACAGGCTGCCCTGCCCGTCGCTCTCAAGCCAACGATATCAGGGGGGACGGAGATCGTTTTCTGCCCTTTGTCGAGCGGTGCGGCTTCTGAGGGATGGAACAATGCTGGTCCTCTCCCTTTCTCTTTCCGCAGCCTCTTTTCTTGCTATCACTTCCTCGCAGAAAGCCGCAAGGCACTCTCGCAATGTACCATCGATGATACTAAGTTTTCGAGCGAGAGATGACGTGCCACACAGACGGCCACTAGTCCGGTCAATTTAGACAATTGAAATAAAGAAAATTCCGACAGAGCCAAATCTTCGTAGAGACCTTAGATTTACCACAAGGAATAAAGTGTCAAAAGTCCCCATCAGTCCCATGTGTGCTAAGGGAGTTATTCGGGGTCCAAGGTCAAAATTTTAGGTTTTTTGATTTTTTCTCGAAAACGGTAAGTTTTATCGAAAAAGTTTCTCAAAGAAAAGTTGTAGATCTTAAAATTCTCTATAAAAATGGTCCTCATGATTTTTTCTCTAAGACCCACTATTTCCCAGATATTGCGCTTGTAATAATCACGTTCTACATAATATGCACACATTTCCACACCACCTGTGAGGTTGTGTACTCGGCGCGTTTTTTTTAACGTGGTATCCACGGTAGGCCTATTCCACGAACCTTTATGATGTTATTTTCAGGAACAATAATTATTTAATAATATAATATCTTAATATCTTGGGACAACTCACACAACGTCGTCTGATTCCAAATTAAGCGGAGCTTGTACTATGGTAACCAGACAACTGATAAACATACTTATATATTTCTAAATACATACATATTATAGATAAATTACACCCAGACACAGAATAAATCATCGTGCTCATCACACAAAGTTTTATCCTGGGTGGGGATCGAACCCACGACCTCATGCGTAGCAGTCGGACACACTCCCACCGCGCCACAGAGGCAGTCATAGTATGAAGATTATTGTTGTGGGTTTAACTTGTGGTTTTTTTTATTACTTTATTCTGACTCATACTCTTCATATTTAACTTCAACAATAATGTTTACTTCAATTTCTTCTTCTTCTCCTTCCTGTTGATGAATGCTAAGAAATTGTTCAAATGAAGATGAATCAGTTGTCTCTTCATTAAAATCATATGAATCTTCCTCTCTTGTATTTTATCGAACATTTGAGCAAGAGACACCTTGGCAATTGGTACACGCTGGAAAACACTGCAACCCTACTTTTTTACAGCCACATTTGGCACTACAACCTTTCTTGCAATTGCAATAGAAAGAAAAATTGGAGGAAGACAAGATAGTTGTACTTGCTTTTTGTTTCGTGTATTTTTTACAAATGTTAAATATCTGTCCAACTATCTTGTCTTCCTTCAACATCGGCATCTGCTACTCAATATTTGTTTCGAGTATACTATCAAGTTCAGACATGGCAAGGCAATGAACTGAACCCTAAAGACTGGGGTCGAAAATTGATAAATAATACTTTGGAACCGATTCGAACTTTACTGCCCCCTGCTCCAGAAAAACTTCTTAACATTATTTTTTGCAATTGCAAGAAAGGTTGTAGTGCCAAATGTGGCTGTAAAAAAGTAGGGTTGCAGTGTTCTCCAGCGTGTACCAATTGCCAAGGTCTCTTGCTCAAATGTTCAATAAAATACAAGAGAGGAAGATTCATGTGATTTTGATGAAGAGACAACTGATTCATCTTCATTTGAACAATTTCTAAGTATTCATCAATATGAAGGAGAAGAAGAAGAACAAGAAGAAATTGAAGAAAACATGATTGTTGAAGTTGAATATGAAGAGTATGAGTCAGAATAAAGTAATAAAAAAAAGTTAGAACGACAATTAAATTCTGTAACCCATAACAATAATCTTCATACTATTAAATAATTATTGTTCCTGAAAATAACGTCATAAAGGTTCGTGGAATAGGCCTACCGTGGATACCACGTTAAAAAAAACGCGCCGAGTACACTACCTCACAAGTGGTGTGGAAATGTGTGCATATTATGTAGAACGTGATTATTACAAGCGCAATATCTGGGAAATAGTGGGTCTTAGGGGAAAATCATAAGGACCATTTTTATAGAGAATTTTAAGATCTACAACTTTGCTCTGAAGTACTTTTCGATAAAACTTACCGTTTTCGAGAAAAATCCAAAAAACCTAAAATTTTGACCTTGGGCCCTGAATAACTCCCTTAGCACACATGGGACTGATGGAGACTTTTGACACTTTATTCCTTGTGATAAACCTAAGGTCTCTACGAAGATTTGGCTCTATCGGAATTTTCTTTATTTGATCACTAATTTTATGTCTAAATTGACCGGACTAGCCAGGTTGCAGCGTTGCTGTGACCAAATTCAAGGACTGTCTTTACCCATAATACTGAGTTTTCAAAAAAAAAAATTTTTTATTTTATAATAATAATAATAATAATAATTTATTTATAAAAGAAAGAGAAGAGAGAGATTTTATAATGCTTTTATTTATAAATTTAAAAGTTTATAATGCCTATAATTATAAGTTGAAAAAACGGGGCAAGTGCATTTCAGGCCACGTTCAATGTACTAGCTACGGATTTCACACCTCCGACGGGCAGCAGCGTCCTCTGAGTATTGAAAGCCTAAATGCGATCGCCAACCCGCTCTACAAGCGAAGCGATTATGACAATTATCCCCAGGATCTATAAGTAGGTTCTACTGGAGACCCGTGCCCAGCAGTGGGACACCATATAGGTTGATATGAATGTACCTACTTCTTTCACAAAGTTTTTTTTAAATTATAATAAATTGCATATCTACATAATCTGTGGACATCAAAGACCCGTGAGAAAAAAAACCTCCCCAATTAGGCTCCATTGAAGCAAGGCTGTGGGAGAAAAGGAGTAATATTAATCAATAGATTAGCATAATCCCTGTCCAATGGAGCGAGACGGCGAGTTTATGCAATCCTATTGGTTAATATTTCTCCGTTTCTCCGTTCCGATGCCTCCCTTCGCTTCAGTAGACAGGCAGCAGCGTCTATACTGACTTCTGTTTGAAATGAAAACTGATTCAAACCCGGCGCTACGATGCTACATACGGACACACAGTTAAAAAACTCCCGCGTATTTTTCTTTTCTTTGCTGACACGAGTTCAGCGAACTTTAACCAAAATGGCCACAAATTAGCCGTGGCACAATCTCATTAATTTAATACCCCTATTCATGGGAGCGTGGACAAATTGATGGCACCATTTGTAGAGCGAAAGGTCTGACATACCACGAGATAAAATATTCGAAGGCTAAGGTTCGTACACAATTTATTAGACTCCTAGAATATCGAAAAATAATTTCTTTACGTAAAAGCAAAAGGTCCACTCTATGACAACAAACAGGCGCGGTTCCAAGGAGGTGGGAGTGAGGGGGAAGGGGTTTATTAAACACTTTTTTTGGGGAACTTGAGAATTTTCAAGCTACACTGATGTGTCTTGACTACCTGCTAAGTTATTTAAAAACAAAGTTAATTAATGTTATTATAGTATTAATGATTTTTAAGAGATATAACGCTTTGATATGTATTCCAATTTTTTTGTGATCTTTTTTAGACCATAAGCGGCGGTAGTCTAATGGTTAATGCGTTGCGCTGGCGCGGGTTCGAATCCTACCTATTACACTACTGAACTCGCTCCTAACACAAGCCATTGAGCTTAGCTGGAGAGGTTAACAGGATTGCTAGTAATGTGGTACCCACAATCCCACATTGCTAGTTATCTTTAAAAAAGTTATAGTAAATAGTTATCTTTCTTTTCTTTCTTTTTCTTAAAAAAAAAAGAAAGAAAAGAAAAAAGTGGGTATACTTACATTCTTTGGTTGATACCAATCTAGTTACTTTTTTAACCAATTAATGTTATAGAAAGCTTTGACTCCACAAAAACTAAATTTTCATGTATTTTCATTTCATTTGTTAATTGCGTAACGGTGAAAACATTGACAGCTCAATTTCCATCCATTTTCACGACTCTAAATTATATAATCAATTTTTGTTTACAGCAATTGCCGCCAAAAATGTCAAATTGGCCGTCCAGGTGTTTTTTTTTTCACTGAATTATGGCTCCCACATTCAGTGCATCTGCCAGTTTTAGATTTATTTTCTTCCTTATTTTCTTTTTCAACCGACTTCAAAAAGAAGGAGGTTCTCAATTCGAATGTATTTTTTTTTGTTTGTTTGTTGACCAATTACGCAAAGACGAAAGTTTGAAAGGGTCCCATTTTCATCAGATCACGATCTGATGATGGGATCCTGGAGAAATCGAATCCAAATTAAACAAACGAGCGAGTTCATTGTATAATTTGGTCTAAATGATTCCTAGGTTAGTCTTATATCTACGCATATTGAACAGTTGTCCGCAGATAAAGTGTTCAGGACGGCAAAGACAACAAACACAGATGCATTATTTGTATTAACAGACAAAAATGCATTTATTGTATTAACAAACACAGAGACTAAAATTTAAAACCGTCACAACGTGGATAACATAGCCTAATTATGACAAAAATCCCAAAGAAATGTAGACTAAAAAAACTACTTAGTATATTAACAAAAACATGAAACTTTGTTTTAGGCATAAATGTATAGACCAGGACTGCACCATAACTTCACAAAATTGACCACTCTCTAGAAAGAGACAACGCTACTTTGTGGACTATACCTGTCAAAGATACAGTTTCTCATGAGTTTCTCTCTTTCACGCTTTACAGTCATATTTAATTTCTAATTTAAAGGGATGGCGCGGTCCAGGTCTATACGTCAATGGTTTTAGGTACCTACGTTTTTTTTAAATGTTGCACTATATTTTTTTAGACAGCCAATATTCCGCTCCATTCACTTTTTTATTTGCACACAGCCAAATATAGAACTAATTCGCGTTGATTGGATCTGTATCCGAACTAAACCACTATAATCGAAACGAAAATTGGAATTGAAATTGTTGAGTAAAATCTATCTTCGATAAAATTGTTCAGATTGAAAATAGAACCTATTTCACAACAAAGTAACATGATTGGCCAAAATTGGTGCGGGAATTGGTAAATTAGTTTTTAACGAATTTAGACTGCGAAAACGTAGCAAACAGCCAATAATTTTGGAAAATCTTTGCATAACATGCAAGTACTTTCTTTTTTAAGTTTACCATTTAAATGTTTTAATACCATAATCGCAATTGTAAATTCATAGAATATTTATGTAGGTATGTAAAATTACTATATTTGGTCCTCTTACATTAATGGTTAGGCGTATGACAGTCAGCAAGAAGGTGGGTACAAAATCGAGATTTATTATTATAACCTAGACGCACGCACTCGTAAAAACAAAAATAAACATTATTTGTAACATAAAATAACAAAAAGTACTCTAAAATATGACATAGAGGTTATATTAAAAGTATGAGTATACAGCTAAAACGTATACTCGTATAAGTACAGTCGGCAACAAAAGTCGTTGAACCCTTTTAAAATACATCAGCTCTAGAACGTGTAACAGGTAGGTGTGGTCAAATTCAAGGACTTTTTTTGTTTTTTTTTAACGTGTGTCAAAATCCCCACTGATCCTAACCCGTCGAGGGCACGACAGATGGATATGTCGGACTCGAACCGACTAAAAAATCACACGTTGTTACGTCTTGTAGGTTCATGGCCGGAGATGAGGGTGTCCCTTACGGAATAGTTTCCTTCACCTGTGGCGGACCTTGGCCAAGTATATCGCCCCATCCATTGCTTTTTTCAATTAGCTGCTTTGTTTCGTCGGTCGCAAATCGCGTCTCTAGTTTGAAAACGACAGGCTGCCCTACCCTTCGCTCTCAAGCCAATGATATCAAGGGAACGGAGATCGTTTTCTGCCCTTTGTCGAGCGGTGCGGCTTCTGCGGGATGGAACAATGCTTGTCCTCTCCCTTTCTCTTTTCGCAGCCTCTTTTCTTGCTATCACTTCCTCGCAGAAAGCCGCAGGGGAATTCCACGTACTCTCACAATGTACCATCGATGATACTAAGTTTTCGAGCGAGAGATGAAGTGCCACACAAACGGCCACCGCCAGGTCGCAGCGTTGCTGTGACCAAATTCAAGGACTGTCTTTACCCATAATACTGAGTTTTCCAAAAAAAACATTTTTATATTTTTTAATAAATTGAAAAGTTTTCAAATTCAAGGACTGTCTTTACCCATAATACTGAGTTTTCCAAAAAAAACATTTTTATATTTTTTAATAAATTGAAAAGTTTTTAATGCCTAAATTATAAGTTGAAAAAACGGGGCAAGTGTATTTCGGGCCACGCTCAATGTAGGGTTCCGCCAGCTACCCCATCCGAATAATGCGGCTTAAAAGGTGGGTTTTCTGTTGTTTTTGTTTCATACTAACAACGTTATACCTACATAATAGTAATTTTTAATGCAATTTGTACAAACTGTTTGTTACTTCTCATTTGATCAGCTGTTACTCGTAAACTTGTAAAGCCTACTAAACTGTGATAGTTTTCCTTTTAATTTAACTATGTATAGTACTACCATCAATTTTGCACATACCCAACATCAACTATTGATCTGGAAGAGGGGAAGGGGAGGCACAATAAGCTCTAAAAAAAAAATTTGCACTTTTAAGCTTAATATTTCACAAACGGATCCCTAAGTCTAAAAAGATTTAATTCTTTCACTTTGTCGGTATAAGTAATATGTGTATCCATGCAAAATGACAGCCTTCTAGCACTAACAGTCCCTGAGCTAAGCTGCGGACGGACGGACAGATATGGCGAAACGCATCCCGTTTTCCCTTTTTGCTACGGAGCCCTAAAAAAGTATGAATCAAAAAGCCATAATATTACAATCGGATTATTAGTAGGATAGAAACGTTACTGATATTTATTTACTAAAAAAAAAGTCAAATCCATACCATAGAATTGCAATCGGGGTTTTCACAAGGAGAGGTACTATGCCATTTACCATTTGCTACTGAATATTTGACAAAAGGAAAGAGATAGATATAAGATTAGGTCATGCGAGTACCCAGGGGGCGATTTGGGAGATTAGAACCCCTCCGAAATTAAAAAGGTGATCCACAAATTAAAAAAAAAGAAAAATTACCCCTTGAAACCCCCCAAAGTCGACCCAGAAAAATGTTCCTGGGCACTCTCATGGATTCGGTTATGATATAAAGAATGCAATATGACAATTGCTTTTGCATTGATTGGTCTAGTGGTTAGTGACCCTGGCTGCTAAGCCAGGGGGACTAACAGGGAGGTCATGGGTTCGATCCCCACCCAGGATAAAACTTTGTGTGATGAGCAGGAGGATTTATTCTGTAAAGGGTTTAATTGATTTATAATAGGTACGTATGTGTTTAGAAATATAAAACTATGTTTATCAGTTGTCTGGTTTCCATAGTACAAGCTCTGCTTAGTTTGGGATCGGATGACGTTGTGTGAATTTTCTCAAGATATTATTATTATTAATTGCAATACAACTACAAAAACGAAAAAATAAGAGAAAAATGATAGCATAAAGTATTTGCTCTTATAGAGGCAAAGGCAAAGGCAAAATTCTTTATTCATTAGGATGCAAAACAACTCTTGTGATACGTCGGGCTTCTACATGTACATGTAATGCTAAGTTCGCAAACAATAGGTAAAGCCGGAAAAAAGAACCTGGCAATAAAAACTCGCGGCCACTCTTTTCAAATTGCCAATTTTACAATGTTTGAATGTTTATAAACTTGATATGGGGGTAAGGTCTGCTACTAATATACTATACACCATGTTAAAGGGCTGATGCAAATTGTATTATCAAAAAGTTGAAACATGAGATAAAGCAAAATCAGCCTTAGTGGGTACAATATAGTAGGAGCATCTACTTACAACAAAGGTAAAAACTATATGTGCCTATAATATTGGCCAAAATACTTGTAACGAATGATTAAATATAAAATATTAATTCTAATATCATTATTACACTCTATATACTGTCAGATGAGGAAATTTGTCATGTTTTTCAGGCGTTTCTGTTGTAGTTAAACCTGTAAACTGTATACAACCGAAAACGGTCGAATTTTATCAGATGATATGACGTAAAATAACATGACATAAAACAAGAGCAAATCCTTAAAACCTACTATAAAAAATTGCCCTTATTTTTTTCGTTTTGCTGTTAGTATGCCTCTGAGCTATCAATGTGCAGTCGCGCAATGATATCATGTCGCCTGAAGCACCCAGGCCGCTGCGACACGATTACGTACGAAGGAAATTTTAAATTAACGAACAAATTGCTTTCAACAAGTGATAAACGCCACGTGACTAGCAGTTTAATACGGACGGTTTTTGTATTTTTGTGAAAATTTTGTAGTAAGTCCTATATAAACGTAAAAACCTAAATTGCCCACATCTATAAGTACAATTAGGCTTTTCTCATCTTAAAGCAGGCGATTAGGTATGGATGTATTTTTGTCAGCCTTCAATTTGTCCGCCATATTTGTTCAACTCACATAAAAAAGTAATTGAATTAAAAAATGGAATAGAATAAGTGTGTGATTATATTTTTTTGGGCTGGCTAATGTAAAAAGTCGCGCCATATCATGTATTTTTTTTTTTAATTCAACGCGGTAACATCATGTAAGTCCTATACAAATGTTGTCATATGTAAATTACTAAATGGAAATGTTTAACGAATAAAAACATCGGCTTTTATTGTCCACGATGTAATTACGTCCACAGATTTATTTTATGGCTTAAATTAAATCTGTGTAAAGAGCAATTCAATTAGATACTCGTAGATGGCTAATTAGAAGTACAAGTAAATCATTTTTAAATAGATTCCCCGTTCATCAACTACTCGGAGGCGCAGTGGTCGCTCAAAAGGTCGAGGACACCACCTTCCACCACGTGAACAACAACACAAATTGTTGTTCCGAATCTAGGTGTATTTCGTGTCCCTGAATTGGATGTTTGTAAAAGCCCCGCCATACAGGGCTTGTAAGCAAGGTGCCCTACTGCGGGAGTTATACCTACTTACATGACTGCCTCTGTGGCGCGGTGGGATTGTGTCCGACTGCTACGCAAGAGGTCGTGGGTTCGATTCCCACACGGGACACCACTTTGTGTGATCCACAAATTGTTGTCCCGAGTCTGGGTGTACTTTGTGTCCGTGACTTGTATGTTTGTAAAGTCCCCCGCGACACAGGGCTTGTACCCTACTGCGGGAGTCGTCTTTTTAAAAAAAAAAAAAAAAATTAAAAAAAAAAACATAAAAGGGTTACTTTATTCACTTATCTATAACATGTGCAACACCCTAATACGTCAAATTTTGTAGTCACAACAAATAATAGCTTGGTGCTTGTTTCTACATGCCGTGCCATACACATCTTCTACCATCTTGATCAGATGAGTAAAACAGCGCCACAAGAGCCTCAGCAATCTCCATAGACGCTGTATCGCCTGGGACGCGATTGAGGTGGCGCAAGCATGCCCAGAACCTACGTCACCCTCTCGACCTAACTGACAGAACCCACAGGAATGACTACTCAATACGTGCAGCACCAGATCGGTTGTAGGACCTGACTCGTGTCTTACGGGAGGTACCATATCAGGTTTTGTTTCGAGTTTCCCTCTCTTAGCACTGTTTATGTTTGCGGTGTATTTCCCTTAGTCGCCTCTTACGACACCCAAAAGGTTCATTTCCGTGCATCGCGGCCGATCGCGAGTCGCGCGCGGCTTACGACAAGCGACTGACGCGCGCGGCCGATGCGACAACAGTCTGAGTATGAGATGTATGGTACCGTTTTCGAGGTACGCAACAGACGCGCGCGGCTGTCGTCTGACGTAGGCTGCGCGCGCACTCTGAATATTGTCGTAACGGCCGCGAGCGTCAGCCGCTCGTCGTAAGCCGCGCGCGACTCGCGATCGGCCACGATGCACGAAAATGGACCTTTAGGTTGAGATGGGGTGATGACACTTTGTACTCTTACTCCGTCACCAGATGGAATGCCGTACACAAGTAAGGAGAATATGAGCTAGGTATTATGCGAGGACATACCTATTTAAAATTGTTGAGATATTACTTCATAAGTTCTGCACAAACAAGGTAAACAGATAATTAAGTATTAATCGTGAGGAAGCTGTAAATAAGGGTAGATAGACAAAAATCTTTTCGGATATTTCCTATTAAAATCTGTCAAAATATTTCCGCGCTTCGTGAATTGCTTAATTAAATAAGTTAGTAGGACCTTTCGATAACTTTTATAAAGGGAATCACTTCTTCTAAAATATTATAATCAAGTCAGACGAAGTTGATGAAAATTCGCTTCTTTTCGGGGAAAATATTCTATCTTTCCCTTCTATTTATTTTTGTTAGCAAAAAGAACTTATTTCACGTGATCGTCAAATGGTAGTTTCATGGTTTACAGTATTTAGGCGTACCTACCAGTCCCTAAAACTTTAAATGGAATAGATTAATTCTAATTCAAATGCTTTGTAGTTTGAAGATGGTAAGCATAAAAAATACAGATTTTATATGAATAATAAGCTAAATTATTACAAAACAAAAAACCCGATTTCTTAAAAAATTATAACTGAAATATTTTGGCGCCAAATATCCGCCATTTTGTTTTTTTTTTTTTCAATTTTGATGTACCTACCTACCTTCCCAAAGTCAATCTCACAACTTAGACGAATCTAATTCCGATTCCTCTGAAGCTAAAATCCATTATACCACAGGCTCTAGGGCTTGCCAAAGAAATATCCATCAAACACAAAATAAATAAATACATACATACTAAATACTCGAAAAATATAATCCTCTTTCTTGCGCCGTCGGATACAAAAATACTGTAGACTGTACGTTCATAAGATTTTAGAGATCTTAAACTATTTGACCTGTAGATGACGTAAGTATTGAGTCCCAGACTCCGTGGCGGCCAAGTATTTCGAGATATCAGTGAGGTTAAGCAATGTTACCACTGTCGGTCCGTAGATGGGTGACCATTTTGTTACACCCCTCTTTCGGAGAGCACCTTAAGCCGTTGGTCCTGGCCGCCCAATCTCTCTCCGATCGTGTATGTCGGATTTCTGTCCCATCGGACTAGACAGTGAATATATTCACTGTCTAGTCCGATGGTCTAGTCTATGTACAGACGCAAGCGCATTGTCTATAGACAATGCGCTTGCGTCTGTACATAGACTTTTACACTATAATATCTTCGGTGTAGTTGGCTAGTATATCATGAGATTAGCCGCCATAAACGACATCGGCTATAAAAAAAACACTGTTTTCCGCTCTTCACAATCTCTAGCTCCTACTTAGGTATCTAACGATACCAGTTTACAAACTCAAAAGTAGTGAAACTTATTGCGATACAAAATATTAAAATGCAATTTGAAAGACGCGCCAGTGATTGCTTTACTTACATAAGTTACAAACGTAATTACACAATATGAAAATATATATATTACGGGTCTTAATCGCGTGAATAATTTAAGGTAAAATACTTTGTTTATTGCCCGACGTTTGCAACTGTCAAGTATCTGTGCGGATCGTATTGCAACTGTCAAGTCTACCCGTGACTACGGCCGTTGCAATATGGTCGAAACGTCGGGCAATAAACAAGGTATTTTACCTTAAATTATTCAGGCGATTAAGACCCGTAATATATATATTTTAATAATGTGTACAAATCGCGAAAGTTTATCAACATTTGTAATTACACAAGTTTTCATACCTAAAGAAAATTAGAAAATAAACAAGGAGGACTAAATTGAGACAAGTAATAATATATATTGGCAAAACGTGCCCCGAGGGTGTTGTACTACAATGTTTTATTTTGTAGTAGTTTACCTGTGGAAACTTGCCAAGTTATTATGTAAGGAAATGATGTTGAAGTAAACACTTCCATTGTGCTTGGGATATTTTTGCTTTTAAAATGCTGTTTGATGAAAGATACTATGAGTTTATTAAGTAAAGGTTTTACAGCGTACAATCTTATTATGGAACCTAATATCATACTAAAACAAATCCTGTATAGGTAGTTGGAAATGGTAATTTAATTAGTTTTGTTTGTTTTATTTTCTTTGAAGACGAAGTAGGTTATAGTTTCTTTTCCCTAAGAAGATTTAAATACAAAAAGTTTGTTGATTAATATCTTACTGTCTAATTTTTAAAAATTATATTTTTCTATCTATAAAGAAGAAAGATTTGATTGTTTGTTTGTATTGAATAGGCTCCGAAATTACTGGACGGATTTGAGAAATTATTACATCGTTGTGAAGCTACCCCCAGGTGACATAGGCTATTTTTTATCCCTGTATTCCCACGGGAACGGAAACTACGCGCGTGAAACCGCGAGGCGTCCGCTAGTTTGTAATCTAAATAATCAAGAGATTAACTAAAGTTGAAATAGAAATTAACTAGATGAACGGGCGATAAAATGCAGCAGTCAATGATAAAATGCAAGCTTTTATTCTGTACGGTATTGTGTTTGTAGTTACAAACATGCAAACCTTTTAAACGTAGTAAATAAAACTGAAGAACTTACAAAAATCACTACATTTATGATAAAAAGAAATAAGAAATCTCGTATATTTCTTACTGGTATATTACTTGCAACAACAACATATACTCGTATCTATACTAATATTATAAAGCTGAAGAGTTTGTTTGTTTAGTTAAACGCGCTAATCTCAAAAACTGCTGGTTCGAATTCAAAAAAATATTTAACGTTGGATACCCCATTGACCGATAAAGGCTAAAGCTATATAACATCTCGCTACGACCATCAATGTAGCGGAGCATCAATGAAAAATATTGCACAAACGGGGAAAATTTACGAAAATTAAATAAAAAGAAACAGTACTGTACCCACAAACAGTGATACAATTAATAAAGATTTTCAATAGAACCACTCAACAAATTGTTTAAAAATGGTCAAACATTTAAAACACAAAGTGCCACTGAACAAAGGCAATGTTTAAAAATGCAGGACCAAGTATATTTCCCTGTGAAATCCCCAGCGTCTGGTGACGCCTCGGGTCGTCCATTAAACGTACTAACGAGACTGCGCCCATCAATTGAACCGTTTCATTATACAGCGAACTATCTTCAGGAAATTTTAATTTCAAACTGATTTTTTTATTACCAAGGCGATGATTAACATTCTCTGACGCTTTTGAAGGAACCTAAAAATCTTTAAGTGGAGAAACTCTTATTTTATTTTCGCCAGCAATTTGTCGAATACGACGCTATTCCACTCGTTTGTTAAAATTTCCTGAACTGATTCTAATTGCAACTTGAATTTTGTTATATAGAAATGGAAGGTTGGAAATTATAATGTTACTTGAATATTAACATAATTGTTCTACTAAAACTCGTTGATTTGGGCTTTGTCAATCCTGTCCGATATGTTATATGGTTTCAGATGGAATTGACATACAGATGGATCCCTTAAGATAGGATTACTACAAACGCAGACACTAGATAGTCTACTATATGATTATTATAGTGTTGTTATAGTGGTGAAATGATGTAAAAATTAAATAGAACATAATTATACTTAAACGGAGATTAGACGTATCAAGTTTTAATACATCATCTCGCGGCAACGGGGTCCACGCCTACGAAGTCGCGGGTGTCCGCTAGGGACATCCGCGACTTCGTAGGCGTGGATCCCGTTCCCGCGAGATGATGTATTATACATATAAACCTTCCTCTTGAATCACTCTATCTATTGCGAAAAACTGCTATAAAATCCGTTGCGTAGTTCAAAAGATCTAAGCGCACAGACAACAGGAGCGACTTTATTTCATACTATGTAAATATATCTTGAAGACGCAATACAGAACGTTAATAAAAAAAGACATTTCATCAAGGTAAACATGCAAACAAATATTCTATTTCAGGAAAGCAAAGAATAATGAATGTAATCTCGACGACATTTCGAGACATCTGGGTCAGTACGGATAGAAATGTCAAGTTCTGAAAAACGTTGTCTTGTGCTATGAAGGTGCGACCTGAGAATATCCCAGTACATTTAATGCAGGGTAATGTATTTTTCTCCTGACGCTGCAACATTATTTTTCTGTCAGTTTTTAATTTATTTTCTTGGTAAGAAGTAAATATATTTTTAAAATAACTCTGGAATGTTGCATTTTTATCTTTTATAAGATGGTTAGTGTAGTGGTTGAATTGTGTTTATAATAGGTAAGTACCTATGAACTTAGATCACAAATTATTGGTTCATTATATCAATGACTAGCTGACCCCCGCAACTTCGTCTTCATCTGCGTATCTATTCCCCGTTTTTGCAACATTTTTCATTGCTGCTCTGCTCCTGTTGGTCGTAGCGTAATGTTATATAGCCTATTGTCTTCATCGATAAATGCGCTATCCAACAGTAAAATATTTTTTTATTCGGACCAGTAGTTCCTGAGATCATCGCGTTCAAACAAATAAACAAACTCTTCAGCTTCATAATATTAGTATAGATTACATGCTTACATACAGTATGTAAAGGAAGACGAGCTGAAATTGACGGCAGGAGCAAACTGGAGAAGAGTCACTCAAGATAGGCAGCAATTAAAATTGTCGGAAGAGGCCTTATAGACACGCCGAACTAAGATACATTTTGTAGATTTGTATTTGTACTAGCTGACCCACGCAACTTCGTTTGCGTCATTTTCCCCCGTTATTGCAACATTTTTCATTGATGCTTCACTCCTGTTGGTCGTAGTGTGATGTTAGAGCCTGTGACATTCACAAATAACCTGGCTTTCCATTAGTAAAAGAATTTTCAAAATCGGTTCAGTAGATTTCGAGATTACTCCCTATAACCTCATAAAATTCTCAAACTTTACCAATTTATAATATTACTAGCTGTACCCTGCCACGCTTCGCTGTGGCACATTTTTGCAATACTTGTGGATATAAAAACAATCCTTGATGCGGATTATATATCATGCTAAAATTTCAGTTAGATCGGTGCAGAACTTTTTGAGTTTTTGAAGCGTACACAAACCAACATAACATTTTTATATATATAAGATAAGTATAAGGATAGATTTCAGTATAAAATGTAATGTTATTTAGTTTGGAAGGGCTATTATTGTAGTATCAACAATTACTCTTCGATATTAACTTAAATTGATCACCATTATTTTACGAAAGTATTTCACCGGTAGGTACTGTGACGACAGTAGGTCGTTTTTGCTATGCACCTTTTGAACTACAAATGGCATTTTAAAATATAGACTGGAAAATTGCCAGAGCAAAATAGGAAACAACTCGTCACGTCAAACTCTTCGCAAACTTTTTCACAGATATTCCATTTCAAAAGCCACAAACATTGTCTGCCGGTTAAAACAGAATTATTAAAAAGAGGATGGAAGGGACAGTGCTGATGCAGCCAATTGGTGGGTAGTGGTTAACAATACCAGAGAATCTCGTTAGTTGTAATCAGTAGTTAAAATGGTTAATGTCTTATCGTTATTATCTTATCTTCAAAATGTAAGAACTTTTAATTTATAAACTGTTTAGCTTGCATTAGCTTTATCTCAACACTCTAAAAATTCATCAGTTATAGCGTGCTAACTTAAACAAACCTTCAATAGCTTGCGATCCTACTAATATCCGAAGAAACAAGGGGTGATATAAAATATTTCCTTACGTATAACAATAAAAAAGTCTCTGTCAAGGGAACACAATAATACTTCTACCGAAAAAAGCATTCGATCAACGAAATAAATTCAACCTGTTGCCTTTTGTTACCGTTCTTACGAATGATATCGACAAAATGGCTGTCGGCATTAGGTTCGGCAATTTTCATTCAATCTGTCGAAACAATTGTAGCTTCAATGTTCTTAATTAAAATATGGCTGTTTTCTCGTAGTTATATTTTAATTTGACGTTATTTTTATTCAATTTTCTCTCTTTTAGGTTGACAACAATCATTAAGGCCATTAATACTGACAATATTTTTTTCAGTGTTAAAATATCTAAGAAAATTCGCACGAATCTAGTGATCGTCGTAAAGACCCGATTACGACTCCGGATTAAATGTATACTTTTTAAAATTTCAAGATATTCAAGAAGGGTGGCGAAAACGTTTAATGTTTGCAATTACTATTTATAACTGGATACAGCTTAGAGAATATTTGTATTTGGCTTCGTTTTGAATCTTCGTGACTTTTTCGATGCGATAAAGACAAAAGTAATCGTCTTGATTAAACAATATTGTGAGTAAAAAAAATCTTCGAGGGCTTATTCAAATGTAACAGAAAATAAAAAAACGAAAGACCTAAATGTAATAATGTCGACATAAGTTTGGAGCTGCATAAACTGCGTTACAATAAGTAAGTATATCTTTTTAACAAGATGACAATATGAAAAAAGAAGACGTTTACTCTCAAAGTGATCTTTTAGGAAAAATGTTATAATATACAAAGTCATAAAACAATTTAAGCCAAAGCAATTTGAACTAAAATAGGAATATCGTATTGATACACGACACTTGTAGTTTAAAAAATAGTTAGGTATCTGACAGCAAATAAAAGTAAACATGGTAATTCATCGAATCATACGAATCAAAACGTTTATAAATGCAACGAAAAAAGAAATCAAATTTTAAAAATATTTGCACAAAAATAACAACGCGAGCGTTCAAAAACCAACAATGAATATTCAAATATCATGAGCGAAAAACTAGTCAGAATCGAATTTCAATTTTTTTAACTAGTTGAGTTAGTAGGTCAGAGAAGTAGCGAGGGTGTTATCGCGCAAAATATCGTAGCACACCGCACACCGAAACTAGGTAACATATTTCAAGAGAGACGTGAAATGTGTGCTTCGAACAACAAAACTAATAGCTTTACTACTGTTACTACGCATTTATCAAGCCAAATATATTATTGCAGATAATATTAAGATGAGAGAGGGTTTGAACATTGGCAATAAAATGATGTGTTTGGAATAAGCTCTACGTTAATTTACTTTTTGGCAAATAAGATCAAATATTATTTACCTACGGGTCGTAATACTAAATGAAAAGAATATTCTTATCGCATAAAAGGACGGAAAGGTTTTCATTTATTATATTACGCAAGTGAGAATTTGTTATTTCAACGGAATCATGAGTGTATGAGCCGGGAATTGAATTTTATTCAAAGATTTGTTTGTAATAAAGAACGTTAGGCCGCACATTTGGATTGCGCTGAGCGTAGAGAAATCGCATTGGGATAAGGAGCCTAAGTCAATAAAAGGGAATACAGTTCAAATTACTATAACATAAAATGCTTACGCCCAACTAAAAATAAGGGTTATTTAAGTTTTATAACTTTTGAATGTAGCTTTCAAACGGATGAACGAATTTAAGCCCTGACTTTTATTTTTAATTTATAAAGTTGTTTGTTGTACGTGTAGGCTTAGGATGCCGCAGGTTATAGCTTGCCATCGTTCACGAACACCGGGAGATCACTAAGTTTAGATTTTATCATTATTATTTAAGTTTAAATCTTAATTTCACAACAGATAATTTAATAAACGAAATAATACTAGACGCGTCTAAATTAAATAGCTAATAATTGATTCCACATATCACTATAAGAAAAAATAAAATAATCGGGTCGGAAATTAGCGATTCGTCGGGCACGTGGTGCACAAACGGCTCTCGTCGGCGAGCTGCCTACAAGATGGCCGCTCCGCCATCACGTCCATGTGACGTTCCGCAAGAATGATCAACTACCCTCATTCTTTTCCGACGTAAATGACAGTGAATGTCAAGTGTTGACATATGTTGCGCCGTCATACGTATATGTTTGCTTTCCTTGTCGCTCTAGCTATCGCTTACATTATTTTGTTATACGTGTATGTAAGTAATCTCATTTTGGGCTAAAAAGGTCAGTAAAAGGTACGTCTTATTGTTTATTTAGAGGTTATTTAAATACTTCATTGTTGTACCACGTTCATTATTGATGTTGAACTCCAGATGGTGGATTATGCAGTTTTTCATTAAATTATCTTACATACATACCCAAGTATAGGTAGAGACAGTACTTTCTGTAATTGAAGGCAATCGTTCTGAAGGCTATTTTAATTTGACGTATTTTCTTTTCATTTTACGCTGATTTTGGCATAGAGCCTGAGCTCATTAAGCTCGTAAGATGCATACATTTCAAAATCTAATACGCGTGCACGCATTTATTCTCTTTAACCAGTTAGTCACTTATCATACTTACGGTCATAGTTAAAAACTTTAAGAGCTTTGCTCGAATGAGACTACTACTAGAAATACGCACAAGACAGGCTTATGCCCCGAAAAAACACACTAATCTGTAAGAGCTTAAACATATTCAGCGTTTTTTATATTTGTTTAATAGTCTATTACTTATCTTAAGGTTACATTCAAAATAACTCAATCAATAGAATCTGATCAAATTCAACTGCAGTTATAAGATGGTACGATTGTGCCAAGACGAGGCAGCGAAAGCGCAGGACCAAAACCTACCTTTTCTCGGAACGTATCTTCGTATTTCACGGAGGTATTTTCACATATTGACTACGTGTTTTTTTTATTATTATTTAAGAAGACGACTCCCGCAGTAGGGTACAAGCCCTGTGTCGCGGGAGACTTTACAAACATACATATCACGGACACAAAGTACGCCCAGACTCGAAACAACAATTTGTGGATCACACAAAGTGGTGTCCCGTGTGGGAATCGAACCCACGATCTCTTGCGTAGCAGTCGGACACACTCCCACCGCGCCACGGAGGCAGTTAAGAACTTTTAGAGCTTTGCTCGAATGAGACTACTACTAGAAATATGCATATTATTCACCGTATTTGACATTTGTTAAATAGTCTATTACCTATCTTAGGGTTACATTCAAAATAACTCAATCATAAGAATCTGATCAAATTCATGGTCATGGTGGATCAAGTGATGGTACCGTAGTGCCTACCTTTTCTCGGAACGTGTCCTCGTATTTCACGTAGGTATTTTCACATATTGACTACGGTTTAGTGAACTTAAGACCAGGATTCACGCAGAACGCGGTACGTTATGATGAGAATTACAGAGTATTAGGTAAGGGCGTGTAGAGTTAGGAACTTAGCTTTCCAAAAGGTGTAATAACTTTTTAGAATGGTTGTAATATGTATTTACTTGTATTGGCATCAATTTACATGAAGTTTGTGGTGGGATTTAACAATAGAAGCATTGCGTGCCAGACTGAAATATTATACCAAAGTAAACTAGGTATCGCATAAATTATCAGGTATTCAATGAGGAGCGTCAGATTCCAATAGAGCCTAAAATGCCTCTTTAGATTAATCGTAATAGGATCACAGTGAGATCATAAATTAATACCGAATGCTCAAAATACCAAAGGGTACCAAAGAATGCTCAAAATCTTAACATCGGATACTTTGATGTATAAGGCCTTATTTGAGACAACACATATTTCCAATTCCATGCGTGTGAAGTGGAATCAGAGGATATCATCATTGATGATAGACTCTCTAAAGAACTCTAAAATATTACAGTAATATAATGTTTTTAAAGCTTATGCGCTTGTTTTATGTGCTTATCTCCGAACACACTGGTTTCATGTGGATGAACCTTTGAAAGGAGTTAGCTAGCTTAACCACCCAGTCCAAGTTGTTTACCCACCTAATTTCAGTTGTTCCAGTAATGCCTAAGATCGCAACAAGTGATAGCACTATAATATTTTTTATAGGCATTTCTTGTCTATTACTTTATTAATACAATAATTGCATTTTTGAATGATAGAAAAATTTTAAGTCCAGACCCAGGAATCGAACTCGAGGCTTCCGTATGCCAAACCGGGGCCGGAATCGAACCACCTATCTGAACTATGTTACTAGATCTCAATTTTTCTCTATCCTTTCATGCACGTGAGTTGGGCCCTCGCATGCGCCATCTAGCCGGTAGTTAAAGGACTATCACGGCCTAATCACGAGTTCGATTCCTGGGTCTGGACTTCAAATTTTTCTATCGTTCAACTTTCAAAAAAGCAATTATCATATTAATAAAGTGATAGCACATCGCGAGGACTGCATTATCCAAAGCAAATGCATCATATGAAACCATTACTACTTTAAAGAGTTAACGGAAGACAAAGCTTAACCATAACCATAACTAATTTTCACGCGAGCGTAGCTGCTGGAATTGGGAACAGCTATTACTTAAATGTACATTATAGTTTTGAAATTTGTAATTACTTTTTGTGACAATTGCTCAGAATACTCACCAGGTTCTTCTTTCTGGTGCACTGCAGTAGTTCGGAATAGAGGCACTCAGCCTGTTGCAGTCCCACCTCGAAGGTCTTCTGAATTGTACTGATCAGGTAATCGCGCATAGACTCCAGTACCGTCTGCTCGCCGCTTTCTGATGCATATCTAATGATAAAAGGAATTACCGAATCAGTATTTGCGAGTGTAGTTTATTAATCGAGGTTTTTTCAAAATACTTCACGCAAGCATGAAGTTTTTTAAGAAAAGAGTTTATGTTTGGTTACATATTTGGCGTATGTAGAACAGTTTTTCGGACATGATAATACGAGACATACCTGTACAATGTGGGACTCAATCCCACATTGTCAGTTAGTAATCTTAAAAAAAAAAGATATTTAAAAAAATAACTGAGATAACAGGAAAATAAGCCAATTCCATAACATACCAATCATATCAATTCTTGGTGTTCCCATTTTTTCAAAATACAAGCATGAAGTTTTTTAAGAAAAGAATTTATGTTTGGTTACATATTTGGCGTATATAGAACAGTTTTACATAGTCTGCGACAAAATTTTGAATTCTGTTTTCTTACAAAAATGAGTAAGTGTGATTAAAATTAATCAATGCAACGGGGAATAGTCAAATGTAGTTAAACTGTTTACCATCCAGGTATGCAAAAACAAACCTGACTCAACGTATCATGGATCAGATTATACAGATACTGCTCTTGGAGTAAGGGTTTTAGCTTTAAAGTTATTCCACGATTTAGTCTATAAATTATGACGTCAGAATTGGATCCTAAATAGTTCAAAACTTATCTAGCCAATAAAGTAGTGGTGGTCCTTTGAGAAATATCTCGAATATTTTCACATTCTGAAGCAGTTTTGGAAGATTAAGTGGATAAATATGAAGTGTAATGTTATGTACTACAACATTTACAATGTGACATTTTCTTAAGTAAATTTATTTAAAGGAAAGTCTCGCTATATTTTCAGTTACCCTTGAAAATACTTTGCTTGGCCGAAACCTGTGTTATAGCTAAGCCTCATAAGAATTTTAATTACATATTTTCAGCTTTGACCTCGTTTTTAGAAAAAAAACGATGTCAAAGCTAAACACAAAATGTATAACAATAGAAAATAAATAACCTATATTTTGTTTTTTAAAGATAACTAGCAATGTGGGATTGTGGTCCCAGATTACTAGCAATCCTGTTAACCCCTCCAGCTAAGCTCAATGGCTTATGTTAGGAGTGGGTACACGTCAGTAGTATAATGTAGGATTCGAACCCGCGACCTCACGATTGCAAGACCGATGCCTTAGCCATTAGGCTACCGCCCGCTTCTATTTTAGAAATACGTTACGTACTTGTGCACAAAAGCAATAAGATCCGCCGCTCTACCGCTCCCATCACACACCACTACAGGAACCGGAGGCGTGTCTGTGACGTATTCCAGCACAGCTCGCACTGTGTTCGTGCCGCCTTCTATCACCAGGCACACAACGGGCGTCGATGAATGTGTGTCTGGAACAAAAACAAGATCATGAATAATGGTAGAATTTGATAATTGAAGCAGCTTGAGGAACAAAGTCATTATGTATACTAATATTATATAGCTGAAGAGTTTGTTTGTTTGTTTGTTTGAACGCTGCAATTTCAGGAACTACGGGTCCGAATTAAAAAAATATTTTTCTGTTGGGTAGCCCATTTATCGAGGAAGGCTATATGCTATATAACATCACGCTACGATCAATAGGAGCGGACTAGCAATTAAAAAAGTGGCAAATACGAGGATGAGTGGGTCGGCTAGTATTGAGAATATAATAAAAAAAAACAAGAAAAATACGTTATTTTAGGTTATTTAGGTTATTTTTTTTCAGCAACCTTTTCCTTTCTTGGAGACTAGGCTATTCTTAAGAGGCTTCCAGAATAGATCCCCGTACATTTTTTTTGCGAGCGTAACTTGACATGCCTAGTGACACTTTGTTCATAATTTACGGAGACGGCTAAAAAAGTTCACCTAAAAAGCACTTTGTTGATTAGACTAAAAGATACGTGTTGGAACGATATCGCGAAACGATGAAGCCCTTCAAATAAAGAAGAAATAAGACATGTCTTGAAAATGCTAATTGTGACGCCCGTCTTCAACTTTTGTTGTTGCTGATCAGAATATTTTCCAAAGATAAGTTCAGGACTTTTGAATGACTTAAGTTTATTTCTAATTTTAAAATTGATTAATTTTTTTTTTTTTTGGTGTTTCTAAAAATGGGGAAAAAACATCTGACAATAATTCTGAGAATATTAGAGTAATAAGAAACCCTTTTAAAAATACTTTTGATAAACACTATCATTATTTTTGGTTTGAATCTAAACCTTTTGTTTCAATATAGCACCAAAACGGCATGTTGTAATTTGAAAGATTAAAATAATAGGTACCCATAAAACCCAAGCCAACATAAATTTAAAAAATACACGTATCACAAAATATAAACCTTACCTATAGCTAATAAACAAGTTTCGTACAACAAATTCTAAAATGAAATTTACACTCCAGCATCTTATCTCATTTTACTTAATTAAGCGGCGAACTTAATATTTTGTGATGAGGTTAATTAACACCTGTCTTAACTTTCACCCGCGGCATCGTCTGTCTCGATCTTTAGATTTACTTAACAGATAACAGGCATTAAGACAAAACGTTTGTTTTGATAATTTGGTAAAGTTTTTGGAAGGAATTGCTTTGTTAGTTTAAGATCCTATACATACTAGTATTGCCGTGTGGTGCCGGCTTAAGAATAGTACCACCCCATCTCTACCCGTGGGTGTCGTCAAGGCGACTAAGGGATTTCACCCCGGAGGACGGGCAGCAGCGTCCTCTGCGTACTTAAAGCCTTACTGCGATCGCCAACCCGCTCGCCAAGCGTGGCGATTATGGCAATTACCCCCAGGATCTACATACTAGTAGGTTCTACTGGGGAGACCCGTGCCCAGTAGTGGGCCATCTTATGGGTTGATATGTATGTATGTACATACTAGTAAAGACGTAACATGGTCATTAACCTTGCCTATAAGCTTAATGTACTTCTTGTCATAATCCTTTTCTTAACATAATAGGGTGTAGGATTAAGAGAATAGTAAATATTCAAAATTCTTTATTCACTTAGGATGCGAAACAACTCTTGTAATTAGTCAGGGTTCTACATGTACATCTAATGCCAAGTTCGCAAATAATAGGTAAAGCCGGAGAAAAGAACCTGGCAATGAAAACGCGGCCACTCTTTTCAAATTGAGAATTTTACAATGTTTGAATGTTTATAAACTTGATATGAAGGTAAGGTGCTACAATTATTTAAATTATTTTTTAAACGATGACGTGGCGACAAGTCACTGACACAAAGTACACCCAGACTCGGAACAACAATTTGTGGATCACACGAAGTGATGTCCCGTGTAGGAATCGAACCCACGACCTCTTGCGTAGCAGTCGAATACACTCCCACCGCGCCACAGTGGCAGAATATACTATACACCATGTCAAAGGAGTGATGCAAATTGTATATAGCCTTAATGGATACAGTATAGTAGGAGCATCTACTTACAACAAAGGTAAAAACTACATCTGTTTAAATATTGCCCAAAGTACTTGTAACGAATGATTAAATATAAAATATTAATTCTAATATCAAAAGTAAGAAAAGAATGGCCTATATTCGTCACGCAGAACCTATACTTACAAAAGTCAAAAGTAGCTTAGCCTGCCAGAATCACTGAGTGATCCTTGAGAGGAACCTGCCATTTTGCAAACACTCTTATTCTTGCATTTACAGCGAGAAATAATGTCCTCTTCAAACCAAACAACGTTCGAAAACTATGTATAATTCAGTTGACAGTCAGTCAGGTGTTTTGGCGGGAGAAATTAGCAGCTACTTGATTGATTCATGCCTCTGTGGCGCAGTGGGAGTGTATCCGACTGCTGCGCAAGAGGGCGTGGGTTCGATTCCCACCCAGAATAAAACTTTGTGTGATGAGCACGATGGTTTATTCTGTGTCTGGGTGTTATCTATAATATGTATGTATTTAGAAATATATAAGTATGTTTATCAGTTGTCTGGTTTCCATAGTACAAGCTCTGCTTAGTTTGGGATCAGATAGCGTCGTGTGAGTTGTCCCAAGATATTATTATTATTATTCATATGCCACGTGAGATTTAGCCTCAACTTTTCCACAAAAACAGTAGTCGACGGGGTTACCATACAAAATGCTACTCTATAGCAGTCTATCTCCTACATCGTCTAATAAATCATTGATCGTTTGGTACAAAATGTTCTATATTGGTGGCATAAAGCTAGCATAACCTTGGATCCTAACCGCCAACACAGCGTTTGTGACCGCATGTGACGTAGCCATTTTGGTTTCTGATTGCCAGACCGCATGATGTTTGGTCAGTGCGTAAATTGCTGCAGAACGGTCACTAAGTTGTATTGTACCGTGATGAATCAACTAAACTTTTATGATTGATGAATGAATCAACTAAACTTATATGACTAAAACCCGTTATTCTTTCTCTTGAAAGAGCTCAGAGAGCAGTTTTAAAAGTACCTTTCGTCCTTTCCTATTTCCCACTTTCCTTCTCTATATATGCTGTAAGGTACTGACTGTTCGCCAGCTATTCCTACTAAATGTCATTTTAAAACAACATAAGCTGCTCACCTTCAATGCTGACATTACTAACAAGAGACGAAAAGATATAGTCTGCACATCTAATTCTACCTTAAGTTATACATTTACAAACAGATTTTTTAACTTTATAGGCCCTTTATTGTTTAACAGAATAAACCAAATAATAAATATATACCATCTTAATTCTTTTAATTGTAAAATAGCTATAAGTTCGCAATTACAAGCTATGTCATACGAAGAGACGGAGGATTTACTGGTAGTAATAAAATAAAAAAGGCCCAAATTTCTCACTAATTATGTAATTAGCTTAATATAAGTTAATTTATTTATCTTTGTTTTATATTTAGTTAACAGTTCTAATTTTTAGTTAAGATCAGTTTTAGTTTCAGAACGTATTTATTTTAAATACTTTTTTACTTTTTCGCCTGAAACACAGGTTTCAACCTAGTTCAGGCAAATATCCAACTGTGCCGTTTATTATTTATAAGTGTACCTAAGTTATGCTATTGTACCTATACTTTATGAATAATTATTTTATTATTTTATTATTATTGTCCAAATACGACTTGACGACGTTTTGAGGCCTCAAATAATATGTACATAACCTTCGCTCTTATAAAAAACAAAAGATTTTGGCATGGTTTATATATATCACTAGATTTTTTTTTGATTACAGTCGAAGTTTCAAGCTGACCGATTGTCCTTAGACAAGTCTAATAGATTTATTTTCGATGAAACGGATTAACCATTTTATTGAAGATAAATCCAATATCTATTTTATCTGCCAATTACAAAATGGTTCACATAAAAAACACCTGTCTATACTCTATCTATACCATTGTACTTTAGATATTTTACAAAATTCCCATTCATCCTAAAGCCATAAAAATGGTGTAAAAAGCCTCTGTTTTTACGAGTTGAAATAAAGGTTGTCCCACATAAAGCGGACAGGTGTGAGGTGTCATTGAAAATTTTATTAGATCACCGAGTGAAGTTTATGAGACGTTGATCCAGAATATGGACGATAGCAATGAGTGTATGACTTGTTTACGTAATCTGATGTTTGCAGTCATATCTAATTAAATCATTCATATTTTTTTTAATTAGTCATAGTAAATTATTTACACATAGTCTTATTCAATACACACTCAAACTCTCACACACACACACACACACACACACACACACACACACACACACACACACACACACACACACACACACACACACACACACACACACACACACACACACACACACACACACACACACACACACACACACACACACACACACACACACACACACACACACACACACGCGCGCGCGCGCGCGCGCACAAGAAGGATAAAAAGCATCTTTAGATACACTATGTAATACTAGGCCTAAGTAACAAATTTATTTGAAGAGCGGGATCTCATGCTGCAGGCTTTTATAAAGCTTATTAGGAGGCTCTCATAAACCTGTATATTTAGTTTCCTAAGGCTTTTAGAAAATATAGAATTTATTATTATTATTATATCTATTTAGATCTGGAAATTTGATAACATTATTACACAGAATACCGTACAGAACGAAAGGTTTATACTGACGCACGCACACATAGATATCGTCACAGACGAGGAGAATTGGAACAAGACGGACCAGAGACATAGCCCGTACCACGCTCACGCGCTGCGAATGCTCGTCTTGTACGCGCGCGTGAGTGCAGCTATAAAAGTCGCTAAACGCTGTATATACATGAGTGATCCTGCTGTATCTAATCTCTTTAATTTGTGATTATTATGAAGTCAGAGAAGAGTGATGGTGACCTCATCAAGCTTAGGTATTGGTTAGACTATATGAGACTTATTTTAAGAACACTCAACTGTGTTGAAAGAAGACATATGCTAGTCTGCATACAACCAGGCTCGATTCAATTGTTTTGCAATGGTTTTACAATAATAATCCTAAACCAATCACAGAGTTTTATGACAATGCAATTTGTGGTAGGCTTTCAAAAAAGGTTTTTATTACCTGTAAGTACGGTAGTCAAAAGAGTTTTTTTTTTTTTATAAATTGATTCATTTCAATGTTTTTCCGGGTCAATAACACCTCTTTATGTTACAAACACCAAAAAAATCGGGCAAGTACATATCGGGCCAAGCACGATGTAGGGTTCCGTAGTCCCCCATCCGAATAATGTGGTTTAAGAAATGGGTTTTCTGTTGTTTTTCTTTCATACTACTAACATTGTTAGAAGGTATTTTTCAATGGAATCCGTACGAAAATTTTGTTACTTCTCACTTCGTCTGCTGTTACTCGTTAAGTTGTAAAGCCTACTTAGCTGTGATAGTTTTCCATTTATTTTCACTATATACACTACTACCGCGACATCTCTTTTACATATCCAACGTCAACCATTTAGCTGTCAAGGGGCTTCACTCTAACAGAAATTTTCACTTTATTTCACAAACGGATCCCTAAATCAAAAAATGGTTTTTACAATCCCTAAATGTATTTAAAAGACCTATCTAATGATACACCACACGATGGGGTAGGTGAGAAAAAACACATCCCTACTTTACATATATAGGAGAGTACCTTAATTTTTTTTTTTTCGTTTACATTGTCGACATAAATAATATTGCAGCCTTCTAGCACTAACAGTCTCTGAGCTAAGTTGCGGAGAGACGGACATGGCGAAACTATAAGAATTCCATTTTGCCATTTTGGCTACGAAACCCTAAAAATAAACAAAGAATCACACCTCAAGGGATTTACGAAAAGAACAAGATAAGTACCTATTGAAGATTTTCACTTTCACCAAACTTTATCCACCCATAAAATAATACCTATAAGTAATATCCGTGACAATCCCTTTAACTTCACAAGCACAGACAACTAATCTAACTTTTCACACCCTGAGGAACATTGGAATACCCATCACAGATATTTCGTGTAAGGCAAAACTTCAGGACTTTACAAATAGTCCTATTATTTTCTATGTCGAGTCATTGTTTTCAATTACATCAAATTCCTGGTTTTGGAGTTTCAGGAATGTAAGTGAATTATGATCTGCTTCAGGAGTACAGAAGACAGCAGTGAAATAATTAGAGGTTCTATCATAGCGTGCTAAAATAATTGAACTAAGCATTTAATAACAATAATATTTAATTATTTTCACAATATTTGTATAAAGGTACATTGTTAGTTTTGAAATGTCCATTTGAGCAGTAGATGCCTGTTTATTTAACTTTAATAATACAATAATTGCATTTTTGCAACTGTTTGTCTGACTCGCGTGCAGGTAGGATAGAAGAATTTGAGCTTTAGTAACATAGTCCCGATTAGATGGTTCGATTCCGGCCCAGTTTGGCATACCGAAGACTTGTGTTCGATTCCCGGGTCTAGACTTCAATTTTTTCTATCTTATATCTTACAAAAATGCAATTATTGTATAATAAAGTAATTGGCAAGAAATGCCTATAATAATTACTATAAGCATTTAACTTGTTCTAACCTTTAATTCACATAAAAGACAACATTTTATAATCATTATAGCTTAATGGTAGATTCTGTTTATCAATTATCGGATTTTTTTTATAACAGCTAAAGTATAAGTTGAAAGTTTTCAAACCTACCCCGTTAATGGCAGTACTTAGGATTTTTTAATGGTAAATGTTTTGAAATTTATAAAATACATTCAATTTAGGAGATTTCGTCATGTAGTCTTTTACGTTGGTTGAACTACTCCTGAAAACTTTCTAAAGAGAAACTACTTAGCAGAAATTGTTATATGGGATAAAATCGTACAAACCTTTTTGGAACGTATATCGTTTGCTTGCAGACTGGGGGGCTAGACGAAAAAAAGTGTAACACTTTGACAGCCTTCAAAAATCTACTATTTATAATTATGTGAAGCTAGAATAAGGAGGTTGTGTTTTAAAGATTATTTGTATTATTGTAAATGGTTTTATAGTCTTCACAATCTAAGGGTATGCACTGAAGCACTGTAAGATGTGACGTACACTGCAAAACGGTTACTTTATAGATACCGTACTAGTTACTGTTTAAAACGGAACGGAACCGAATTCAAGGTAATTATTGGGAAAATGCAAACAATCATATTTCTTATTTCCTATGTGACTGTTACCTATTGTCATTGTAAACATTTTTTAGCATTTATACGACTGCCTCTGTAGCGTGGTGGGAGTGTGTCCGACTTCTACACAAGAGGTCGTAGGTTCGATTGCTGCGAGTCTGCGACACAGGGCTTGTACCTAACTGCGGGAGTCTTTAAATCCAAAAATATAATATTCAAAACATTTAGACACAAATAGAGGGTAGAGTACTTAATTTTGAATTGATTCTAAGAAAAAATTGGTTGTTTGGCTTTAAGTGCTTTAGTCACATCCTGAACAATATTGATGATGAATTGTATAAAATGTTAACTTTCAGTACTAATATAGTTAATATCACTCATAAATAACCACTTTGCGATTTTTTGTTGGAGATAAAATAGAGAGACCTTTGCCCATAATACTTAGATCAAAATACTTAGCATTGTTGACCGTACTTTGATCCATACGGTCTACATCATTGATTTATATTGTAAGATAAGCTGTCCAGTTGTTTGTTTTCCAAATAAAATAAAAATTTTGTACCTACTACATACGAAATAAACACTTTTTATTTAGTAAAGATACTTGGGAACATTCCATATTTTATCACTGGCAACCACGCGGTCAATATAGATCGGTATTTTATCAATTTGGCAGCACAAAGAGCCTTACGTTAAATCTTTTTTATGGTTATTAAGGCGAACTTCGGGCAGGGTTGCCATATAGTCCCTGATCAATAGGATATTTAGTGGGTTGTGCGTTGTTCTTTTTCATCAGAGGTTGTGGTATAGTTTTTCTGTTGTTTTTTTTAATTAATTTATTTAACACAAGTTACAGAAAAACATACATAGTCTCACAAAAGCATGTTAGTTTGACTGTGAGGTCGAGTCTCCGTACAAAATTCTTAAACAAGTACAAATAGGTACATACGATTATATGTATTACATTTTTAAATTAAAAATGAGTTCACTTTATTTAAATATCAATTATATTTATGTATGGTTTGTGCGCTTTTTATCTATACTAATATTATAAAGCTGTAGAGTTTGTTTGTTTGTTTGAACGTGGTATTCTCAGGTACTTCTGATCTGAATTGACACATTCTTTTACTGTTGGATAGCCCATTTATCGAGGAAGGTTATAAGCTATAAAACATCACGCTACGACCCATAGGAGCGGAGCAGCAATAAGAAATGTTGCAAAAACGGGGAAAATTTACGCAGACGAAGTTGCGCGGGACAGCTAGTTTTTAATATTCAGGGACATGGAGTTGTAAAAATAGCGGCAAACTGAAGTGAAAACTCATAAAATAAGTACAGAATTCATATGAGTGCTTTACATTAGTGCGTACTTTTTAAGGCCTTCTTCCGCGCTATGAAACAAAACAACAAACCCTGGTATCGTAAGCCCGGGTATCAAAGAAGACACAAACAAATATAGACATTGTTATTCAAAACACACAACATTACACTATCTTTATCTACCTCGAGTATCATGAATATTATGGCCTGTTGGTATATTCATAATAAATTAGTAGAGTTTTCAAACACATTTTAACTAGCTAATGTTTGGTCTATTCAATTGAAAAAAAAAAACAAAGACAAAACATTCGCTTGTTAACATTTATTATGAAAAAGGGGGTTAAGGTCGCCGGCATTATTAGTTCTTACTTGGTCGCACATACTAACCCACGTTATTATCATCAGCCAAAATCAAATTAACTCCTACCCTTCTGTAGATAATATCCAATTAAATGTATAGGGTTGATTCATATTCTTTTACACGTATTTATAAAGCCGCTCACAAAGGACATTCACAAAGGGCTCATTATATTCAGGCTCTCTATTTATATCAGGCATCGTTTGCAGTCGCCCTATTTTATGTGGCACTAAAATCTTTTAACTCTCAGGTGGAAAACCGACCGAGTTTTATATAGCCTTACATGATTTTGTTTAAACGACTTTTGATTAAGGTGACCAACCCCCTAACGGGACAAAGAATATAATCACAAAATATTAAGAGTACCTACCTACTATGCGTTTCAAATAAGAAGATAATCGCGATCGCGACAACTTTACTCTGTACTTGTCAAAATTGTACCGCTAGCAACAAAAACTCCCAAGTCGGGTAAAGTAAGTATATGTATGGTAATGGAACGGACGTAATATTTATTTTCTTTGAACTATGTACCTAACATTTTGCTTTATCATAATATTATTAGTATGCATTATTATTTAATAAACACAAAACAAAAAATATACTTAAAGAAGAATATTTGACATTTTTGTGGTCTTTAAGTCAGACGTGATATTTTTTTAAAATAAAACATATCTATAATAATAAATAGTAAAATACAGTGCTTATATAAAGTTACTTCTGTGGAATACTAATGACACCTTTTAACGAATCATTTTATTGCTGACCTTACGTCATACAATGAAGTTGCAGTCGTAATGCGAATCAAAATGTCATCATGACAGTTATCAACTCATTTGAAACGCATAGTACTGAAGGAAAGTTTAATATGTATTTTTTATACCATGTAATGAAGAGACGATCAGATCGTGCGCCTGATCATAAGCGTCAAGCTAGCCCATAACAGTATCAGCCATACCACCAAATCCTTCTTTGACAAAGTTCTTATTGTCATTGCACTGTGCTCCGCATTTGAGACATTATTTTTTTCTCAAAAAAAAAGACGACACCCCCAGTAGGGTACAAGCCCTGTGTTGCGGGGACTTTACAAACATATAAGTCACGGACACAACGTACACCCAGACTCGGAACAACAATTTGTGGATCACACAAAGTGATGCCCCGTGTGGGAATCGAACCCACGACCTCTTACGTAGCAGTCGGACCCACTCCCACCGCGCCACAGAGGCAGTTCGTTAGTCTCATTTTCCCAGTTATTTTACTTGCTACAGTGCCCTTCAACCGAAACACAGTGGTGTATTAACATCAATATTTCACGGCATAACTGATACTGGTGGTACCAACTAAGACAGCCTATGGCTTAGACCTACTTCGCTCGAGCAACGCACCTGTAATCATGAAACGGAATCTCAGAACATCTTTTAAACGAAGATGGTTCGAGATTCCGTGTTCGTAGGAGATTGTATGGAGCTTTCTTTATGTACTTTCTGCTTTAATAGAGTGCATTAGGTAAGCACTTGCATATTTAGGATGATGTTTTTTGTTGACTCCGCCGAGTAACTCTGAGGGTAGTTTATTTCAAAGAAAAGCATACATACATACATACATACATACATACATACGTACATACATACATAAAGCATACAGCCCCTTAGCTACCCTACTTATCGGGTACTGAAATTTTGAACAAATAACAAGTTTAACAAATAACACATGCCGAATGTGTTTGGAATTCCTGAAGCATCGACTTCCAAATCCTCCAGATGTCTCCCGGTTTACTTGTAATAAACATTGTTTAAAAAGTTAACAGGACGTATCTAAGCTTGACTTATCTGTTTGTTTGAAGCAAATCTCGTTAGTAGGTACACTAACTTTCGAAAGAGTTTCTGTTTCGAAATGGACTGAAATTTCACATAGCAAGAGTCTTAAAATGGCTACTCCCGGATTAGGGTTGAAATCTACTTAGACTCGAAAACTCGAGAATTTATTAGAACGTAAAAAAAGTTTTAAAATTCTTGACAAAGCATACCTATGCTGACCGTTTAAATTATTGGAATTAAGGCAAGTCAAGCATAGATAATCTTAAATGATTATTTCTATAAAGTCACCTGTCACTATTACTTTAAGATGTTTTTTTGTAAGGTTCTACCAAGGCATAATCCCAGTGTCACGGGAGATGTAAAAAAACCTGCACAAAATAAACATTCAACGTAGTTCTATTTAGATTTAATTTTATCCAATGAAGATGGGATTACTGGGAATAGAATGCCATAATCTGCAAGCTTAGCATCAAATGAAATTGTAAAAACTGAGAACTTAATTTGAAATTTCATCTTTTTCATTAACTGTTTTGAGCTAAACTAAGCTCAGATTATATCTATACTTACCTACTATGTGTGTAACTAAGATTTGCGTATTTTGGACATTGTTTTTCCAAGTGCGAGTATCTAGGTATACAAAGAGTTCAGAGTGAATATTTTTTGGTCTACATAACACTAATAAGTTATATGTACATTTAAAAAAAAAAAAACTGTATGATGGGTTATTCATAGATTTAGGATATACTTCTAGCGTAGCATTATGATAAGGCTGTGACCTTATCGCTAAGAGCGATCTCTCTCTAATAATCTCTTTTTCTCTTCATCCAAAGGTGGCAAACTTTACTACTGACCCGCGTAACTTCGTATGCGTCAATTTTCCCCGTTTTTGCAACATTTTTCATTGCTACTCCGCTCCTATTTGTCGTAGCGTGATGTTATATAGCCTATAGCCTTCCTTGATAAATGGGCTACCCAACAGAAAAAGATTTTTTCAATTAGGACCAGTAGCTCCTGAGATTACCGCGTTCAAACAAACAAACAAACTCTTCAACTATATAATATTAGTATAGATTTGCAAGTTCCCTATCTCTAATTAATAATTGTTCTCTAGTGCTAGAATTGTATTTTTTAAAAACTAAACATACGTAGACAACTTCGTGATATTTGTCTGAACAACCTAAGTCGTACCAAGTGCTTAGTTATCTTAATTTTATGCCTACAAAGAAATAAACGTGAAACGGGTCCCCCCAAAATGCTTACAAATTACATACTTACCTAATATTATTTTTCTTCCAGAGGAAGACTAACCACAAAGGGCCCTAATGTAAATATTTATATTTGACCTCTCTTTTACTTTCTTCATTAAAGTGTGGAAGGCATCAAAGAGTTTTTGTGGAACTAATTTTAAATACACATGTTTTAGAAAAAAGGGCAGCCCACATTTTGTTAATTAGGTAATTTACCTGTGTCGTATGTAACGGTTTTTTGCTGAAGATGAAAGGGAAATACTTTATTAAGCAAAGGTCCAGTTTCTCCTTATATACGAGAAGACTACTTGTCCCTTTTTTTTGTTTAAAAACGACTCCCATTGTAGGGTACAAGCCCTGTGTCGCAGGGGACTATACAAATATACAAGTCAGACTCGGAACAACAATTTGTGGATCACACAAAGTGGTGTCTCGTGTGGGAATCGAACCCACGACCTTCTTACGTAGCAATCGGACACATTCCCACCGCGCCACAGAGGCAGTCGTCAAAAGTCGTCAACCTATTCCTACATACTATGTATAATGCTTGCTATTTATTTGCCAAGTCGCATATTGTTTACCCGCGGTGGCCACGTAGACGGTAGGTAAGTATTATGCGTTAAGGGTAAGAGATGTTTGTGTGCGTGTCTGATACCATTTTTCTCGGAAACCTTCGGGCTGATTTCCGGTTTTTTTGCTAATTGTAATGTTCTAGATCGCAAGGAGGCATATTACGTTTCTTCAAAACGTTTTCTTAATTTTATCTCGGAAAAATTCGGCTGGGAAGATTTGGAAACGCTTCTGCATTGTATTAGTATCATTTTGAGCATGTTCTTAGTTAAGTTGTACCGTCATGGATCGCTTAAAGTACACGCGTTTGGTACTTCAAAACGGTCAAGTTCATCTTTCTTTTTTCGCTGCCCTGTCACATGCAAAAAAAAAATGTTTTTTGTTCCGCATAGGTAGGGATCGAACGCACAATAATAACAATATAGGTTCACAACTTAATCGTTGTGCCATCCGTGTGACCTAGTTGTAAGGTATAGATGTAGGTATAGGTAAACCGTAAGCTATACAAAGGTACTTACGCTCTTATACAAGAAAATAGATAACAAAACAATAATTTTATCAACTACAAACTACAACTTACAAGTGAGATATCAATACTCTTTATATCGAGCGCTATGTTGGCAACTCGGCATCGAACAAAACACCGAGCAAATACAGGCGAGCGCGGGAGGGTGTGCGGGTAGCGGGGGCGGTGCCAGCCGCGCACCACACTCCCCAACCCAACACGTCTAGTGACCTGCGCGCCGCGCTGCTCGCCGTACGATCACAACAAAATGTCTGACGGCAATACAGTCGTATTTCCACGCAAATTACTCAAAGCATTCATCCTATTATACAAAGATCAACCATGTTTATGGGACAAGGATTGCATTTCTTACAAAGTGAAGCAGAAACGACACGATGCTGTCACAAAATTGACGAAACTCGTTCAAGAATACGATTCTAGTGCGACGCGTGTACATGTTTTACGGAAGATTGAGAGTTTACGTGCGTGTGTGCGGCGAGAATATAAGAAGGTATTGGAAAGCCGACGAACTGCGTCCAATGATGATGAAGTGTATTCACCACAGCTGTGGTACTACGATTTGTTTTCGTTCATTTTCACGGATGAAGAGAATGAACTGAATGCGTCGTCGTCGTTCAAAGTGAAGACACAATCGCCGGAGCCAAATGCGGTAAGTGATTTGGTAAAATAGTTGGGTACTTACCTTAACCTATACTGTTGTACCTGTTACCTATGTCATATGGATTATAATAAAACCTATTTAAAAAAACATTTAGGTACTTAGGTTGAAATTTGTTATTCAGTTCCTATTTTATCTTTAGTCAGCTAAACGAAAACCACTAAAACCAAATTAGATAATTATATTTCGGGACTATATCGCGTGAATTATATAAAGGTACGAACCTTTTATTTACCCGACGTTTCGATCGAATTGCACTCAAAATAAATAAATAAAAGGTTCGTACCTTTAAATAATTCACGCGATTAAGTCCCGAAATATATCTAATATCTATAAAAATCCCGAAAGTTTAAAAACAATAATCACTAAAACCACAGATAGTATTACTGCTTACAAACAAAGTTGCTTAGCAACCACTAAAGACAAAAATCCGTTTTTATTAGTTTGATTTAATTGTGTTGAACCGACTATACCTACCTATATCTATTTAAACCTACTTTTTTACTTCTTTTTACACGTAAAAAAATTAATAATAAGTATAATTGATTAAATTATTAAATATGTATATGTACATATATAACTATGTAAATACATGAGTTGTAAAAATTGACACTATTTTTATGCGTCATCTGGACAAGAACGAGACTTTGTGATTCAAAGAAGAAAACTAGAAAGAACATAAACTTGAAACTGTGTGCGAGGTGTTATCCCTACCGAATAATATCGGAAGGAAGAGAAAACAAAAATAAATAATAAAATAAAAAAATAAATCTCAAATAAATAAAATACAATTTTTAAATGGCCTTTTTAATGTATCAAACTATAATCATCTATGAACTACCTACTTAGCAACATCTACGCAGTTATAAATAAGTCGCTTATCAACCGTTGGCCCACATGTTGGCGCCAAACAATACGTCAGATAAATATAGGCGAAATCGGTGTGTCGTATGAGGAGCGGGGCGAGCCGAACATCGCCGAGAAACGCCGAACGACCGAACGCTCCCCACCCAACACATCCAGTGAACTGTGCGTCGTGCAACTTGACAAACGCGCACAACAACATGTCGGACGGCAATTCCATATTTTACCCACGCAAACTCCTCAAAAGTTTTATACTTTTGTACAAAAGCCTACCCTGCCTATGGGATAGGGATTGTACGTCTTACAAAATAAAACAAAAACGGAATGACGCGGTCGCAAAATTAGCACAACTCGTTCAACAATACGATCCGAAAGCGACGCGAGTGCATGTTTTGAGAAAGATAGATAGTTTGCGCACGTGCGTCCGACGTGAGTACAAAAAAGTGTTGGAAAGCAGGATAAGGGCCAGGACTTCAATTCACGAAGAAGTTTATACTCCTCAGTTGTGGTACTATGAGTTGCTTTCGTTTATATTTACTGAAGAAGAGAATGCATTGAATTCGTTCAAGGTTAAACAGCAATCGTCACCTAACTCGCCTGAAACACGTTGGGGGGATTGGACTGACGGCAAATCAACGCCGGAACGGAACTCAAATTCGGTGAGTAAAGCGATAAAAAGCGCCGTGTTGTTTTGCTGCCGTTGCCAAGGTTATTGTAGAGGTGAAGTTGTCGAACTTGACAAAAATATGTAAACAAAGTTGTTATAACCAATATATAACTACCTATAGCTAGCTATTTTGGTATATGTTATGCAAATAAAGTGTGATAGTGATGTTACTTGTTGCATAATGTGAAGCATTTATTTACTTAAACAATTTTAGGTTATGAATTTGACTGACAGATAGACATTGACAGCTGTTTGTTTTGTTTGTGTTTTTTTTTTCTATTTTAATTTAAGGATGGTTATAATCAAAGGCGGATTTATTATGAGTTGCTTTTAATTTAATTTTAGGGTGCCCGTTTGTAGATAGGTACCTTTATCGCGTTTGTACATTGAAAGTTGGACTAGTTTTATTACAGATCTAAAAAGTTGCTGTAGTTAAATGATACAATATCATGTTAATATTATGTTACAGCGTTGCCAGCCTATGCTCAATAGATGGCGTTAGAAACTTGCCTATGCGGAGAACACTAAATATGTTTTTTATTATTTTATTTTCTTGGGCATTAGGCATTTCGTGCTGTTAGTACGTAGCTGATAGGATGCAGCTAGTATTCCAAATTGTTCTTTTAAAGTTACGGGATTTCTTCATACATTCAGTTGAACCCTTGTCTGCCCCTACTGCTACCCTAATGCTTCATGCCTCGACCGAACCCTTCTGGGAATATCGAAGTATCAACAGGTCGCTTTTTTGATACTTACTCGTATAATGAGTTAGACGTAGAGCTGGTAGCAGGTCTGAATAACAGGATTGTATTTCCTTTGTGAAAGGAATCAAACGCCAACTTCCCCTTTTAGATTCATGTACATTACATTCACAATAAAACTGATTTATATCTTAATTAAAATAATTTTACATTAATTCGTGCAGTACGACTTGTCAAGCCGACGGTTCTCCCTTTTCCTTTTTTTTGTTTTTATAATTTTGAAAAGAACGTCAAAGCAAAGAGTTCACAACAATCATTGTGGTATCATGTGCGATGTTCGTTCACTCGACACATCTATCACAGTACCTACCTCATCCTTTTTTTTTTAATTTCTCCTTCTGGCATTATTATTTACTTGTCTTTGATACTTAGTTATTTACACGCTACGTACTTAGATAGGTAGGTGGTATACCAAAAATGAGTGCGGTATAAAAAAATCGTTATGTTATAGTTTCTTTATTTTATCATCTCCGAAACGCTTATATCAACATCTGAATGACCCACCACAATCCTATAATGGCTCGTATTTATTGACAGGTAGGTGATTGGATGGTTACTTTTATTTAACTTTAAGTCGAAAATATAAATGGCGGTGTTTCGTGTTTTTCTCTTGAATTATAAACATTGTCAGTTTTTATGAAACCGTACTAGTATTTTTTAAATTTAATTTACTAATAATCGGATTTTGTCCGGTATAAGAATTGAAACTATGTTAATGTATATTTTTTTAAGTTTTGAAAATATTTACTAAACAATAGGTATGCACCTGCCACAATAATACAGTTGTCTCAATGTAAGTTTCCGGAGTGAAGTTGGCGACAAGCGGTTGCGCAGATACATTTTTTGGAAGTAAATGGTGACAAGAAGCGGGGGGCGGGGGCGGTAACTAAACCAAGAGAAATTAGAGAAGAGAATTTAAAGAAAGAAATTAGAGAGTCGTAGGTAATTAAGTCATGTTCTTTTTGATTATTTTCGTAAATAAATTGTTTATCAAACTTTCATTACAATTTACTGTAATTGTTCTAAATTAAAACTTTTATAAACTTGTTTAAGTAGTATTTTTTATATTTTTGAATTCAAATTTTACTTAGTAAGTTTTGCTTTGTTAGAATATTGTTCATAGCTAGCACAGTTTTAAAGTAAAATCGCGATAAGTAGATGAACGAAGTGTAATATGTGTCGGCAGGTACACGCCGGCGCCGGTCGCGGATCTGGACTACGGCACGCTCTCATGCTCCGCAATTAATCATTATCTTAAATAATTTTAGGGCCGTAACTCTATGACATGCACGAAAGTGTTATGAACCTAACTTCCGGTCGAGTTACATTGAGACATTATATCTTTACCACCCTAAGGTTGATTGGTAGTATGCCTGTGGCATAAGTCTGTCTTTTGCAATGTATTTGCAGGAAGTTTTTAAATATATAAACTACAATCTAAAGTACAACAGCACTACCGAGTCATCAAATTATAAAACAGAATAAAATAAACGAAAAATAGTTACAAAATACCCAACCTACCTACCCAATCTTCTTACAGATATATGTTATTGCATATAAGCTGTGGGCTGTAAAATCTTGGAGGGTAGTAAACTTAGACACCTAGAAAATGGCTGCCGCATAAATATCTTCAGGGTTATTTATGTCTCTATTGAGGGCACAAGCGTATTGAACATTTTTACAAGAATATTGGTTAGGACTATCGAATGAACTAACTTCATATCTATACTAATATTATAAAGCGGAAGAGTTTGTTTGTTTGTTTAAACGCGCTAATCTCAGGAACTACTGGTCCGATTTGAAAAATTCTTTTTTGTTGGATAGCCTACTTATCGAGGAAGGCTATAGGCTATATAACATCGCGCTACGACTAATAGGAGAGGAGCAGCGACGAGAAATGTTGCAAAAACGGGGAAAATTTACGCCTACGAAGTTGCGCGGGACAGCTAGTTAAGTATATCGGAGGTTACTGCAAAAGTACTGTTAAGATTCTTGGTTACTGTTATCCTACTAAATAATAAGGATACGGATCTGAAAGAACTTTGTTATATGTACACAGTTTCCGTAGCGTAGATTTGTTTTTCAAAATATCTACGCGAACGAATTCGCGGGCAAGAGCATAAAAAAATATACTTATAAATAATAATTTATAAGTATATTTATCTATTCTGTAATAAATTCAGTGTGTTTAGGGCACTTTGGCACTGTGACATAGTAACCTACGTTACCTGTTTTAAAAATAAAAACTGTATAATTTAAATAGAAAAAATAAATACAAAGTTCGGCCTAAAAACACTAAAAGAAAAAGATTGAGCAAAATAATACCTAAATTATGACGTCACAGATTCCTATTTCATACAAATTTATTTAGAATCTATTGCTATAAAACTATTTGAATTTCACTTCTCATCATTCCCAGCTCTATTCAATAAATTTCTGAACTTGTATTCGATTAACACTGTCTCTCAGCTTTACGAATGGAACTAGAGATACTGAAGCACATTTATACATGTCGAGAATGCATTTACTCGCACTAACATAACAATAAAGGACTTTAACAGTTAAATATTGTCTCTACTAAAGATATACTAGGCAGTGAGACTCATGGAATACTAGCCAAATACACGGGAGATTATACCTACTGTATGCACAAGGTTCTTTAAGAATGGAGTGAATAGATTTTTAAAGCGTCGTCAACGCGCCCGTGACATCCTTAATGTTGCCATATGCTTATTTGCCACTTGGCCACCATCGTGGTTAATAACAAAAACAACGGGTTGCACTCCGGGAATGCCGACAGAAGTGAAAACTTGAACATTATATTATTATCTATGTAATTAATTGACTTTTTAAATTATTCTTCATTCAAATGTATGTGTAAACGTCGGGACATAAACAAGGTATTTTACCTTAAATTATTCACGCGATTAAGATCCGTAATATATATTTTCATAATAAATCACAAGTCAAAAAACGAAAATCAAAATAACAAAGGGAAAAAAACGTTACTCAGACTCGAACTGGGGTCTTCTGCTTTATGGACCGCCTGATTTCTAACCTGAGCTATAATAACTTTGTAGATGGTGGCGAAATTTACCTTCGTATATATGATATTGTAGCAATTTTTCATTGCTCTACGAATTTTCGATCCTGGATGTCCTGGAGGCCTACTCTAATTCAATAAAAACGAAGTTTCGATAAAAAATTATATGATAATATACAGAGTTAGCAACATAAATTCAAAACACTCGTTCCTGAAAATTGTTTATGGGTTCGGACTTCTTGTGCTTATCCAAAAATTAATTAGAATAGTCCCTATAAACTTAAGAAATTTAAGTAAACGAAAATTCATGAATTTCTTTTTAAAGAAAGCGAGTACTGACGCGAGTTTTAAACATTTTTTACCCCTCCCAAAAATAGCACAACGCCGCTGAAGACATTTTCACTTCAAAACAATTGCAAATGAAACAGAAGGAGAGACATTAGGCACCTACAGGAGAGAGCGAAACTGTTTCTATACCTACGAGTATGAGATATAGAAAGATTTACAATCACAAGGATTATATAGGTATCTTTAACTCTTCCGTTTTGTTACTAGTATAGTATTATATTATCTGTGGTTTTGTTAAGGACAGTAGGAGGTTGCAACACAAGTAAGATTTCCTAGAGTCTTGCTAATAATTAGCAAGACTATGTCGACTATGTTTCGGTTGAAGGGCACTGTAGTATGTGAAATTACTGGGCTGGGTAAATAAGACTTACGAACTATTGCCTGAAATGAGGACCACAGTTTGGCAAACAAGGATTTGAGTGTCACTGATACTGTTATGGGCTTCTCATGTTTACCATCAAATGTAGGACATATTTACTTGCAATTAATTTAGTGGTACTAAGAAAAGAGTAATTTGGAATTATCCATATTTGACCGCTCCCTTTTATATGATACTAGCTGTCCCGCGCAACTTCGTATGCGTTAATTTTCCCCGTTTTTGCCACATTTTTCATTGCTGCTCAGCTCCTATTGATCGTAGCGTGATGTTATATAGCCTTCCTCAATAAATGAGCTACCCAACAGAAACAGAATTGTTCAATTCGGACCAGTAGTTCTTGAGATTACGGCGTTCAAACAAACAAACTCTTCAGCTTTATAATATTACTAGCTGTCCCGCGCAACTTCATATGCATCAATTATCCCCGTTTTTGCGACATTTTTCATTGCTGCTCAGCTCCTATTGGTCCTAGTGTGATGTTATATAGCCTATAGCCTTTCTTAATAAATGAGCTACCCAACAGAAAAATATTTTTTCAATTCGGACCAGTTGTTCTTGAGATTACCGCGTTCAAACAAAAACAAAATTCTTCAGCTTTATAATATTAGTATAGATTCATGAAAAAAGTTCTTATTTTGGAATTTATATGCATATTTCTAAGTAACAGATAGTCTGTACTATCTCATATAAAAGGCAACCGTTAATGACTGACTGATCTATCAACACATAGTTCAAACCACTGAACGAAAAAAAGTTCTTAATTTGAAATTTAAGTAACAGCTAGTCTGTACTATCTCATATAAAAGCCAACCGTTAATGACTGACTGATCTATCAACACATGGCTCAAACCACTGAACGAAAAAAAGTTCTTAATTTGAAATTTAAGTAACAGCTAGTCTGTACTATCTCATATAAAAGGCAACCGTTAATGACTGACTGATCTATCAACACATGGCTCAAACCACTGAACGAAAAAAAGTTCTTAATTTGAAGTTTAAGTAACAGTTAGTCTGTACTGTCTCATATAAAAGGCAACCGTTAATGACTGACTGATCTATCAACACAGCTCAAACCACTAAACGGATCACAAAGAACGGAACACGCAGATAGTTATTATGACGAAGCCATCCGCTAAGAAACGCTTTTCTAAGATGTACCTCGTAAGAGAGAAACAAGATGCACGTGGGAAGAGCCACGGCAAAATCTAGTCTATATTAAGTACTCACAAGGGTGTAGTTTCTGTGCTGCGATGTATTTCTCCAGCTTCCGTCGGAGCACGATCTCTGCTCCATACCGGCCGACTGAACCGTTGTCTACTAGTAGAAAGTACGCGTGCCTGTTGTTCAGTACTGCTAGCTTTGATCTGGAACAAATTGGGAATAATATAGTATATAAAATCAATGTTTATAGTCTATGCGTTCCGAAACACACTTCGTCACAGATAAAATGGAAGTTATCTTCAAAACTGCTGCATTTATTTTCATCAAACAAATCTAAGAACTATTGCTTTTTTTTGACTGCCTCTGTGGCGCGATGGGAGTGTGTCCGACTGCTACGCAAGAGGTCGTGGGTTCGATTCCCACCCAGAATAAAACTTTTTGTGATGAGCACGATGGTTTATTCTGTGTCTAGGTGTAATTTATCTATAATATGTATGTATTTAGAAATGTGTAAGTATGTTTATCAGTTGTCTGGTTTCCATAGTACAAGCTCTGCTTAGTTTGTGATCAGATGACGTTGTGTGAGTTGTCCCAAGATATAAAAAAAAAATCTTATAACTATCCCGGTAAATAATAATAATAATTTATTTAAAGTAACTTTGACTCATTTTGTTAGTGTTTTTGCTCTCTTCTACAATTTTTTTTTTTAAATGATAATAAGTGTTTCTGCCAAAAATCGACAAAATTGGGTTACAAAAGGAGTAACAAAATGTAAGCGGAAGTATCAAAATAACATTTTTGTCTAGACAAAAAGTAGATACATATAACAATAATATGTGCCTACACAAATCACCGCTGTATCATTCCATGTGAAATGAAACTGCAATGATTCATGTAGACACAATCAAATCTATTTACAATCATGTTCATAACGCTGTTAGAGCAGTAAAGTAGTTTTTTTTCACACTCAAATGCGTTCATCCATGACGTTATGATATCTTAGACAGACAGACACACTTTAAACTTCGCTCTAGCTATTCCCTAGTCCTCCTTCTACGTACGGGGTTAATAAAAATAAACCAGTCAAGCACAGATCTCAGTAAACACAAAAATATTGTCGAATGCAACTAAAACAAGAAGCGAACTAAAGCAAACACGACCAAATGGGCCCGAGCGAGAGAGCAATCAACTAATCGAATAGCGCCATCTATTGTGCAAACATATTGTGTAGAATGTAACAAACTGAACTTGAGTACAGTTGCTGGGATGACATATTTTAAACTAGCTGTCCCGCGCAACTTCGTATGAGTAAATTTTTCCCGTTTTTGCAACATTTCACGTCGCTACTTCGCTCCTATTAGTCGTAGCGCGATGTTATATAGCCTATAGCCTTCCTCGATAAATGGGCTATCCAACAAAAAAAGAATTTTTCAAATCGGACCAGTAGTTCCTGAGATTAGCGCGTTTAAACAAACAAAGTCTTCCGCTTTATAATATTAGTATAGATAAAACATATAATACCGACGAAAAGCAGACGTTTTGAGCTTACTTCTTATTCATAATGCGATAATAATAACAGCATTCTACATATCGAATGTTTTGTCTCCTTTTATTCTAATTTGAAATAGGGTGGATGACTGTTAAGTCAAATCAGTATCTTTTAAAGAAACGTCAAAACGATGCGCCTCGTATTAGTTTTTAAGAAACACAAAACAATGTCGTCATTATTTTGTATGATCAAATCATGTAGTTTCAATGTTTGTTTCATGTTTATAAATTCATGACAACGTAAAATTGTAGAAAAACATTGTTTTCCCAGAATATTTTTGCAAATGCTATTTTTTGTATAGTGTAAAATAATGTATTGTTATTGTAGTCATCTACCCAATGATAGGGATAAAATCAAAGACGAAAACGTTCGCTAGTTAAAATATAACTGGTATTATGAATAAAGGGGGAACGTAATAACTAACACTTTTAAAAGTATTCAATTATTATAAAAGCTAGGAACTCGAAAAATTAATAATAGGGCATCGGACTCGTAATCGGAGGTCGTGGGGGTGGCATTATACTACCTTAGCAGTAGGGGTTAACAGGATTACTAGCAATGTGAGATCCCCAATCCCTCATTGCTAGTTAACTTTAAGAAAATAAAATAAAAAAATAATAGCCTATGTTACTCCCCACAAAGAGACGAATCCAACCTCACCCCATGAAAAAGTCAAGCCGTTTGGGCCGAGAAACAGGCGTATTCGAGTAAAAATGCCAGATTAGAGGTAATGGGGATTTTACTACAGTGGCTGTTTTAATCTATGTACTCAAACGATAGTGCTTTTTAAACGTTTGTGTAAAGCTGTAAATCGAACAAAAAGTACTTTTTAAGCTCTATTAATTGCCTAAACATATTAAATAAGAGAATATTGCTTAAATTTTCTCACTGTCTGGTGTCATGGTGACATTATAAAATTTCATGATAGTGACTTAAATAATCTTTCTAATATACTAAATAAAGTACTTAGTAATGGCTAAAGCCGCAGTTGAGGATGTCCTTTCCACAATTGATACCTACCTCGATCTTCAAGCTCATATAAGACCAAGGCTTAGCCTATATTTACTTCCAAGAAAGAGAGGTCAAAGGTCTAAGAAGACTATAAGAGGTATTATCTATACTAATATTATAAAGCTGAAGAGTTTGTTTGTTTGAACGCGATAAACTCAGGAACTACGGATCCAATTTGAAAAATTATTACGCTGTTGGATAGCCAATTTATCGAGGAAGGCTATAGGCTATATAACATCACGCTACGACCAATAGGAGCGGGGCAGCAATGAGAAATGTTGCAAAAACGGGGAAAATTTACGCAGATTAGCTAGTAATCTATAATCGGCATTCGCAATAGCAATAAACATTTTATAAATCTACGCGTTTCATATTTCACAAAAGTATTTTTCTGTAGTTTAACCTACAAAAAAATCAATAAGCTCATATTTTCCAGCTAGGAACCTAGGTGGTGCCTTGCAGATATTTTAATACTAAATTTAAATTTAGTATTAAAATATCTGCAAGGCACCACCGGTTTCGACATAGGTGAATATTTGACTTTATTACATAACTCTGCAATATTCTGCCACATTTTGTAAAAGACTGCAATAAAGACTTACATGCATTGAAAATTCCACCATGTTCTGTATCACAATTTAATGTTCAATATTAAACGTATAAAGGTACATACAAGCCCTGTGTCACGGACACAAAGTACACCCAGACTCGAAACAACAGTTTGTGGATCACACAAAGTGATGTCCAGTGTGAGAATCGAACTCTCATCTCCTGATGTTTAGACCGTATTGTCTACCCGTGACCACGGCCGTTGCAATACGGTCGATACGTCGGGCAATAAACAAAGTTATTTAACCTTAAAATAAAATATTAACGCGATTCAGACCCGCACTTTTAATTTTTACGCTTTTTTTCGTCTAGCCCCTCATCCTGCAAACAAATGATAACCACAAGGAACTATGTTCCAAAAAACCCGTCCAGCTATCGTCAGGATTTTTCACCACATCTTATAAATATGCATTTCTTAAGGTATAATATGTAATAATAACATAGTCCCTGAATTCCTTAAACCTGACGCATACAAATATGGGAAATATATGTCTGAATACACAAGCGGGCAATCTCCTCCTAAATGCCATGTTTGAGTTGCCGTTGTCTCGGACATGTTTTATTGCGGTCTCATCACAAAATACCGATAATACAGAAGGCAATCTTCATACAACGAATGCACTTGCACTCCAGCGACACACATAAGGAGTGTACTGACCAACGCTACGCTATTAATGTATCATGTTACAAAGCGAGGATTCGCGCAGTCAGTACGTGCAAACGAATATGAACACCCAAGCAACGAGCCGCCCGCTGCGAATGCTCCAATCCCTGTCAGTTTTTTGAATTTCGAGACCTTTGAGTTTTACGCGATTCAGTCAGTACGCTGTAGTCAAAATTCTTGACAAAACCTCATCAGTTAACACGGATTTTTAGCACACTGCGTAATGTCAGGCTCGCCTATCGTTTTATCAAAGTGGTCAAGTCAGTGCGTTGTTCGAGCGAGGTACCTACTTATGAAAGTTGACTTCTGTACTCTCGGTATTTTGTGATTTTGTTCTCTTTGCAAACTGTTAGGGACTCGTACTTTATTTTATGTGTAGGTACTAATTGACTTTACGCTGCTAAAACGATATTTGAAAATCAAAAAAAAAGCGAAAAGTGACTGGTTGCTTGACTGATCAATTGACGCACAGGCGAAAGCGTTGAATTTTCTGAAAACTTATCCCCTGAAGGGGTACAATAGGGAGTGAAGTTTCAGTACTTTTAGAAATAGCAGTCTTTTGCGTAATGAGTCACGGGGAAGAGCTCTTAATTTTAAAATTTGTTCCTAACAGGTTTCAATAATTTGGGCAATTTTATTAGAGACCATGGCTGATTTATTTTTTACTATCTTTCGCCCGCGGCTCCTCCCGCGTAAATGTCGGTTATTGCGATAAAAACTATCCTACGTCCTTGCCCGGGACTCAAACTATCTACATACCAAATTTCATCTAAATCGGTTTAGCTGTTTGAGCGTAAAAGCGTAACAGACAGACAGAGTTACTTTGATATTTATAATTTAGCATAAATTTAAAAAAAACAACGATGGTGATAGTATAGAGCATTTTAAATACAAATGCACTATTCCCTCACTTCAATTGATTATCAAATATTCAACCAAGCTATTATTATCCCATACAATAATTGCATTTTTTTAATTTGAAGTCTAGTAACAATGTCCAGATAGGTGGTTCGCTTCTGGCCTCGGTTTGGCTACGGAAGTCTCGGATTCGATTCCTGAGTCTGGACTTAAAATTTTTCTATCTTTCAAAAATGCAATTATTGTATTTGTAAAGTAATTGACAAGAAATGCCCATAAAAATTACTTCAATATTCTTATCCCTTCAATTGCTCCCGGGAATATAACATATAGTTACCAGATTACTATGTTAAAATCTAGGAAAGTTTAATCTATAACAATAAAATCACTTTATTTGTTCAAATTTTTTTTTTTTTTTTTTTTTAGTGGCCACTACCCGTGACTCAGTGGCAACCAAGCAAATTGAGACTATGTATTTGGAGAATGACATGAAATATTTGTTTATACATATTTATAATTGGGACATTTTGGATGTTTATATTTTATTCGTCGCATAGGTTTCGGTTACCGCTTATCTGTATGCTAAAGCCGGTAACGGTCTACCTGTGCTCACAAAATCCTATCAGTGGTCGCGCATAATTGAATAACTTATCACGCCTGAACCTCTAAACCAGTGGTTCCCAATTCGTGGCAAAAATGATCCGCGAACGATTTCAAATTTCGCCCGCACAAGCTCAATAATCACATTGAAATAAAAAATTATAAAAAATAAGTATGTTTTCTATTAACATATAGCGAGCAAGTTACATTAAGTTTTTGGTTAAAGTTTATTTGTGGGTCAATAAAAAAAAAAACTAAAAGTGGTCCTTGCGAACAACAAAGACCTAAAAGTGGTTCCTGTTCAAGAAAAGGTTGGGATCCACTGCTCTAAACGGATTAGATGAGCCGTTCTTAAACTTTTACGGCGGGGGAACCCTTCTGGGCAAATAAGTATTTGACGGGGCCTTAAAATAATCAAAACCTTGTTTTATGTGTATATTCATTGAATAATCCATGCTGCTTGGTGATTTCGTTTCATTGGAGGTATATATATTGACTTTTATTAGGCTTGATAGAAGAGAGTAAATAGAGAGTCAGAAGAGAGCAACAGACTGGACGCCGAAACTGTCATACGACTTCATCGTATATCAGTTTCGGCATCCAGTCTGTTGCGGTATAATTAATTATTTTATTTATTAAATTTTAAACATTCGATAACGAATAAAACAAGTAAAACCTGTATACTTCTGTTGTTTAGAAATTACTTTACTCTTCAACTTAATGATATCTCTTTTAAGGGGCGTCTAAACGGGCCATTTTTTACGGCAATTTGTGGCGGCAATGCTGTGGCCGGCAATATGGCAGTATTCTCCAATATTGATTTGATGGTTGCCGGACGATCGCTGAGCGATCTATTTTCCGCAATGTTGTCCTGCCAATTTTGTTGTTGTTTCAGTCGCCCTGTATAATATTGTTGCCGGGTTGTAGAGACTGGATCATGCGCCATACAATTGTAGACATATTGCCCTTATTGGCCGAGCAATTAGTTGCAAATACTGCCGCCACAAATTGCCGTAAAAAATGGCCCGTTTAAACGCCCCTTTAGTTCTATATTTTTTCATTTTGACTAGTATATTTGCGGAATCCCCACTTAGGCTGCGTGGAGTTTCAGAATTTTGGTTCAGTGTGGCTAAATTAGATAATACAAAATAGTTTACATGAAGGATTTTGAAAATCCAGAGTACAACTTAATTGCCCAGAAATCCAAACCCATGTAGAGCCACAAAACAAAGCTAGTGCAATATAGCGAGGGTTGTTAGTTCCAAAATGTTGGTCATGTCATGTCTGCTGCAATTGCCTCTGGTTATACACAGACCGATAGTAGCCAATCGGTAATTAGCTCGTTAAGTTATTACATACCAATGGGAATGGTAGGTGTAGGAACGTGTTGGCTATTGTATCTACTAATTAATTGTTTAATAATTTATGGTATAATTAATCATCATGTTCATATTTTATTATGAAGAAGGAGTGCGAATTCGGTGAGTTTGTGTGTATTTTTTGGCCTTGCGTTTGGACATTATTTCCAAAAAAAAAACTAGCTTATCCGTGCAACGTCTGCGACAATTTTCCCCGTTTTGCAACGTTTTCATTGCTGCTCCGCTCCTATTGGTTGTAAAATGATGTTAAATAGCCTATAGCCTTCCTCGATAACTGGGCTATCAAACAGTAAAATGATTTTTCAATTCGAACCAGTCCTTTCTGAGATTATCGCGTACAACCAAACTTAAGCTTTATAATGTTAGTATAGATTAAATAAGTAGGAAAAAAAACTGTAGAAAAACGTTAGACGGTGGCCTGACAACATTGTTGCAACAGCAAGGGGACATTGGATGACCCTAGGTAAAGACAAATAATTATGGGAGGAGAAAGAGGAGGCCTTTACCCAGACAGGGATCCACATTCATACTAAAAAGTAACTGATCACACTAACACTAGATTAATAAATTAAATACTAACACATATAACAAACATTTGAAATGTTAACTTGAGTGGAAATAAACTGGCTTTATTATTATTTAGATTGAATAAACCATAAGTAACTAATACCAATGGCAGTCGAGACGGAGACAAATGTCCCTCAGGGAAAAATAAATTTTAAATTCACGTACCTTTAAACATTTTTAACAAAAGCCTTGTTACACTATTTCTATTGTAACATTCTGACATAGACAGATAACCACATATTCAATGAAAAACAGCTATAATTTCACACCGAATTTTCCTAAATGCTTTCAATTTTGTAGATCTAAAGACAATTTTAATGCTGGAAAAGACGTCCGAAGGTATTATAATAGAATGGCCTTGGATACGACTAGTCTGGAGATTCTTCGACCTAATTAGATTACGTTCAGATCTTAGTTGCCAACGTCCAAACGAAATCTCATAAAAGATTAGCCGTTGTCTGCTTGGTCCTTTAGTTTCATGGCTTTTGTCTAGTCGTGGATAGAATTCGTAACTATGTATATTTCTTTGGTTTAGAGAGCCTTAACGGCTTGATGAATTTTAGCTTGAGAGATATCGTTTGATTCTCACTTGTGGGATTGATACTGGGTACATTTGGGGCAGGTAGGACCTAGGTACATCAAAATTAGAAAAAAACAAAATGGCGGATTTTTAGCGCCAAAATATTTAAGTTAATATTTTCTTTGTTTTGTAAATATTTCTCAATATCTTGTGGGACAACTCACACAACGCTATCTGATCCTAAACTAAGCAGAGCTTGTACTATGGAAACCAGACACCTGATAAACATACTTATATATTTTTAAATACACACATGTTATAGGATAAAAAATCGCCAGACACAGAATAAACCATCGTGCTCATCACACAAAGTTTTATCCTGGGTGGGGATCGAACCCACGACCTCTGGGTTAGCAGTCAGTATCACTAACCACTGGACCAACTAGGCCAGTCAAATTTTTAAACTGTATTTAATAATCAAATATTATTATAATAAGGTATTTAAGGTACGAATAGACTCCATTTTTCAAATGGTTTTTGAACTGAAGTTCAGAAATATTTCCACATTCTGGTTGCCTTCCAATAAATTGAATTGTAAATTGCTCGGAGATTGAACGCTTGGAGCAATGCGCATTAAAGCGTAGTTTTACAAATATCGCAGGCACTTAGACTTATTGCTAGCAGAGTGATTGCCAATACCTTTTCGCTCTGAATCCTGTTTACTTAAAGGTTTTATGTTGTATTTTGGAGAACTATATTCCTATTCTTATGTTTCTTGACTTAATACGAAATAAATATGTTTACAAAGTCTGTGTTTCAAGGATTCAATGTAACATTGTTGATTGACATCTGAGTAGTGAGATGCTCTGTAAACATTGAGGCAACTACTACGTTAGTACATTATTATTTCAATGTCTGTGAAGCAGTTTTTAGAGTTCAAAAAAAGGAACCCTTATAAGATCACTCTCTTGTCCGTGTGTCACCACCGATTTTCTCAGGAACGAGTGGACCTAGCAGGTTGAAATTTACACCAGATAATGAGGTTAAGTTTAGATATATAAGAATCAGATAAAAAGATGTGGGCAAATTTTGATTTTCGCGAAAATTTAAAGTACCTACCAAAATTTTCAACTTTTTTATTTTTCGAAATTTTCTCTTGACTTGTGCTGTAATACCTACCTTGCTTTTAACCAAAATTGTCAATTCTAGGCCAACCAGAAATATCCTATAGGTTTTGGGTTGAAACTACAAATAAGGTAGTTCCCGTTGACCTAGACCACGAAATTTGGCAAAAAGCAGGATCTTACAGCACAAATAAAAGATATTATAGAATTTTATAAGCTACGGGTCTTTATGGTCACGGATAGTCTACCCGTGACCACGGCCGTTGCAATACGGTCGAAACGTCGGGCAATAAACAAAGGTATTTAGCCTTAAAATAAAATATTTACGCGATTAAGACCCGTAGTAATTTTAAAAAAAATCTGTTGAAAATGAATAGGTGTCCCCATATTTACATGTGCCTACAAATTGGTAGGTACGGAACCCTCGATGGGCGAGTCCGACTCGCACTTGACCGTTTTTTAATATTGATGTAGGACTTCTAGACAAACAATACGAAACTAGTAGATATTTTTGTTATTGAGAAAAGCGGTTGGTATTTTTGTATAATTATGGTCGATATTTGCATGTCCTTCATAGTAACTTGAAAACGGATCATCGACAGACTTTTTAATTCGTTTCTCGCCCAGTAACCATTACCTAAGTAATCTGTGGTTCTACTACAACAGCTTATAAATTTAAAAAAAATCTTTAACGATGTAAGTAGGTTTGGGTATAAGAATTACAGGGTATTTTCGCTTTGTTGCAGGATTCAGAAGCAGATGAAGATGGTGACGAAGATGATGAGCATCCTTTCGAGACGAGCATGGACCACAACTACACAGAGTACAACTCGAGCACTGTAGACATGCCTGACAACTCGAGCAAAAGGTACACCAACTTCGAAGATGAGAAGAGCAAGAGGCATTGTACGGAGATAGAAGATGAATATGATGCAATAGGTGGGGATCTTGAAATTAATTTTGACAAATTTATCAATATGAAAATATATATGTTACGGGTCATAATCGCGTGAATAATTTAAGGTAAATTACCTTGTTCATTGCCCGGTGTTTTGACCGTATTATAACGGCCGTGGTCACGGGTAGACTAGTTCAGCTCAGCGTTGCCACCGTGAAGCGCGGGTCGACACCGCCAAACAAACATTACATGCCAGTGTACAGATGTCCTTAGTGTTGTGTGTCGAAGTACCGACAGTTCCGTAATAGTGAGTGATCAAAATCAAGCGAGGGTAGTTTCTGAAACCCGCGCTTCACGGAGGCGACCCTGAGCTGAACTAGTCTACCCGTGACCACGGCCGTTGCAATACGGTTGAAACGTCGGGCAATAAACAAAATATAATACAATAAATTATTCACGCTATTAAGACCCGTAATATAGTTTCATAATGTGTACAAATCGCGAAAGTTTATTGACATTTAAATTTATCACTAATGTTAAATGAACTAAAGTAGTAGAACTAGTAGAGATAGAATTCGTTTTGAGCCCGACTCATATCGTTGAAGTTAATCGTCTATCGTAGCATTTATCATAGTATTGCAATTAAATTGCCAATTTTACAATGTTTGAATGTTTATAAACTTGATATGGGGGTAAGGTGCTGCGACTAATTTAATATACACCATGTTAAAGGACCGATGCAAATTATATTAATAAAAAGATGAAACATGGCATAAACTAAATTAGCCTTAATGAGTACAACATACTAGGAGCATCTATTTGACTGCCTCTGTGGCTCGGTGGAAGTATGTCCGACTGCTACGCAAGAGGTCGTGGGTTCGATTCCCACACGGAACACCACTTTCTGTGATCCACAAATTGTTGTTCGGAGTCTGGGTGTACTTTGTGTCCGTGACTTGTATGTTTGTAAAGTCCCCCGCGACACAGGGCTTGTAACATAATGCGGGAGTCGTCTTTAAAAAAAAAAAAAAAAAACTATTTACAACAAGGATAAAAACGATGTGCTTAATTATTGGCCAAAGTACTTGTAACGAATGCATGCATCGTTTTGCATTCAAAACCTACTGATTCAAGAAATTATAAATTCCACTACGTAACGGTATTAATTTCAGCGCAATCTGTATCAAAACCAACAATTTTCTCATTAAATGTAGTAATAACGTGTGATTTCTAGGAACGATTACTAGGTTTCTTTGGAACAAATAACGAGAAACCTGGCTTGGTTAATAACTACGTGAACGGACTCTGTTCTCTGAAGCGAATGGGAATTACGAATCCTCTAAGTTGCTTTCTATAAATACATACAGCAGGTATAGCAAACCAGTGTCGATATAACGTGCTAATTGCTCGCATAAGGTTTTATGAAGCTATGACATGTTGTATAAGAAATATAACGAAAAAAATAGGATGTTCGTCAATGGTGAACATCCACCTCGCCGGCCTTTCACGATTGCTAGGTTCCCCATTATTCGTATAAGCAACTAGCGGACGCCTGGCGGTTTCACCCGCGTATTTCCCGTTCCAGTGGGAGTACAGGGATAAAAAATAGCCTATGTCATCCGGGGTTAGTGTAGCTTCACAACGATGAAAGAATTTTTCAAATCCGTCCAGTAGTTTCGGAGCCTATTCAATACAAACAAACAATCAAATCTTTCCTCTTTATATAATACTAGCTGTCCCGCGCAACTTCATCTGCTTAAATTTTCCCTTTTTTTTATAATCCTTTGTTACTTTTAATACCTCCAAGAATATGTGTACAAAGTTTCATGATGATCGGTTGAGTAGTTTTCGCGTGAAAGCGTAACAAACAAACTTACATTCACCTTTATATAGTAGGGATTATTAAGCAATATGCGATCAAATGACTGACAATAGGACTGCATGCATGGTGCGGCAATTAAATCAACAAATCAACAATGCACAACACAAAAATCAATTCCTACGAATTGCTTTACTAGTCAATGTAAAATTTGTCTCCATCATTTAGTAAAAGGATGAATAATGTGCGCTTCCTGCTAAAGTTTAGATATTTTAACTACGCAACTGTACGCAAAAATTGATGCGGTTTTCATGATCATTCAGATCATTTCTTCCGGATGGAACATGTGTATTACGAGTGTTTTTAAAGTTTCGTGATTTTTACAAATATTAAAATATTATCAGAACTTATTGTTTGTGAATATAAGGTTCGTACCTTTAAATATTTCACGTGAATAAGTCCCGATAATATTTTACTATGTGTATACGTATATACCTACATATATCTTAAAGATAGTAAAAAAAATCCAAGCGAAGCAAGAGCGGGCGCTTGTTACAGTAAATTAGGTAAACTAGACATATTATTGTTTTTAAACTTTCGCGATTTTTATATATATTAAGTAGATATATTTCGGGACTTAACAGCGTGTATTATTTAAAGGTACGAACCTTTATTTACCTGACGTTTCGATCGAATTGCATCGATCGTAGTCACGGGTCGCCTATCGAATTCGATCGAAACCTCGGGTAAATAAAATGTTCGTAACTTCAAATAATTCACCGCGATTAAGTCCCGAAATATATCTAAAACTATACATATGCCCGGGTGAATTACGGTAATCGCGATAAAAACTATATATATGTAAATTTCGTCTTGAAAACGCAACAGACAGACAGCGTTACTTTCACATTTATAATATTAGTTTGGATTGTTTCAGGTATAAACGTGGCAGCGAAACTCCGAAACCTCCCATCCAACACAAGAATACTAGCAGAAAAGCTGATAAACGACGTTCTATTCCAAGCGCAAACAAATGCGCTTTCCTCTACGACCGCCATTTGCACTCCGCAAGACCCTTTCAAGTGACAACTATAATTTAGTATTGTTTCTAAGTCATTTAGATAAGTTTGTTGTTAATAAAAGTTAAAGTTTGTCTTTTAAAATTTTTTTTTTTTTTATCTCATTGCAAGTGCAACGAGCAATTTCAATTTAAATAAATGGATATTTGTTATGGCATACTAATTAGATCGTCTTTCATATTTATATCAAGTGACTTTGCAGTGGTAAATCTATACAGTTACCAAGTCTGTCTTATGTTCTTCCGTAGAAGGAAGCTTACAGAGTAAGTGGCTCATACTGTGGTGCGTAATATTGCTTAATTAATATTGCTCGCACTTAAAACCTAATTACAGTGGTTTCAAGTTAGTAGTAATTTTCTAAATCCAGCCAAACATTGAACGATGGCGTTGAGGACAACGATGAAGTTAATGTGTGGAGCTGATGGTCTATCTAGAAACGAAGTTATAGGCGTATGTAATTAGATAATTGTAGTAGGTATCAAATGTTTTATTACATTTTTATTTGCGGTTGGTAAACTAACCGCGGCTATGTTGATGTATGGGGATAATAGTTTTGCAACTACAAAGTTAAGTTTGTCATATTTAACACCTGTTTTCACTAATGTAGATACTACTGTATAGCTGTCTTATAATAAATACAGTTAGGCGTCTCGTCAAAACGAAGCTACCATGACAATTCCAGCTTAATATGTATCATTTTATTCTAGTGGGTTCAATTTGTTCTAGTGGGTCTGTCCCTCCTTGAAGTCACTAATCAGACATATAACAACTTTTACCACAGTCTAACATTTTAAGATGTTTTAGAACGTGTGGATACTATGGATAGTGACTTATATATTTGAACCTAGATCATTCAATGAAAATGATGAACTAAAGTAGGATTTTTTATGGTCCTCAGATCAGACTGTTAATAAATGACCAAACCTTTGTCAACTATATGATAGATGTCGAAATATCTGCATGATCTTAGTTCGTTTGGGTGGTTAAGAAATTATTAAGAAATGAAAAGTCATGTGACTACTCTCATCACATTGTTGTCATGGCTGATCCGAAACATTCATCCACCAGGATGATTAGGAACTTTAAGCTCCCTTTAGTAATTTAGACTGTTATCTACAAATACAGGGAAAACACTGCCCGATAGGCGCAAGAGCAATATTTGAAGGTCATTGTGAAGCTATTATGGTGGCTGATTCAATAAAATCCTATACGAATCAGTTATATTTCAAAATTCCTGTATTTTTGTTAAAATCTCCTACCATTAATATCTCAACAAGTAGAGCTCCTATTAGAAAATGGACTTCAGATTTATAATCGGCAAAATAATTTAGATTCAAAACCTCTGTTACCCAGTGTTATACTTCAATGAAGTTTTAATATAATGGATGATAATTCCACAAAAATATTATCTAAGCTCTTTTATAAAATACATTGGTCGAAAGCAGTTAATTGGCATAGCCAAAGTGAACAGAATATGAATTACCATTAAAGTATTTATTGGGCTGTCTGGCGCAGTAAAATTATTTCTTTCAATAAAGTTTTGTGTAAAAATAACACAGTTATGTATTACTTTACCTTCGAACGAACTTAATTAAGTCTAAGAATTTAAAAGAAAAATATTCTAGCTCTGTCTAGTCACATTGTGTATTTTGTAATACAATACTCTCATTATATTTTATTATTTTATATTTTTTTTTATTTTGTAATACAATACTCTCATTAAAGTAGATAAGTAAAAAATCTGTAAAAGTTAAACCAATGTTAGATCGTGGAAATTTCAGGGTCCCTGACCTGAATTTACCTATTTCATATTTTTAATGAATGAGACGATGAGATGAATGTACCAAATTTTATTGGTTTATAAACACGCCTATGATATCTTGCATTTCGAAAAGTGTTTATGGCTTTTTTTTTATTCATGACCCACAATCTTTTGATAACCGAACAAATTTAGTTTCTACTGGTAGTTTTTAACATGGAGAGTAAGTTTTGGTAGGCTTGCCAACTTATTAACAACCTGGCAAGGTATGATCAGGTAAGTCATTATAGGTGAATACCGATCTGATAACCAATAAAAATTTGGAATCGAAAGAAGTAATAAGTAATTTAATTACGAAAGTAATCGTATAGGCTTGCCTGCAAAAATCTATTAATGGAATATGCCATGCATTGAAGTTTTAAAACCGAAAAAATAAAATAGCGATTTTCGATTGGCAAGCTTTAAAGCGAGAAGCCGAAGATAGAACAAAGTGGCGGGCAAGAGGCCTATGTCCAGCAGTGGACTGCGATAGGCTGATGATGGTGATTATGAAACTAATAGTCGTGTTTATAAATTAATTAATATTTTAAATAAATATGTCTCATCTCATCTGGTTATCATACTTACAACGTTATGGGTGAAAGTCGATGTTTCACGTCTCCCCTACTATCAAATAATACGCGTTATATTATATTACCCACTTATCTAAATATCAATTTTCACGTAATAAAACATTAAAGTGCATTTTAACAGATCAATTTAACAAACGTCACTTGCGATTAACGAGAGGGGAAGGGTTAAAAAAATTCTAAGGTAACCAGATACAAAAATATACCTTGCTGAATATGGTGGTTTGTATCTATAATACTAAGTATCTAACTACAATCCAAAGGGAAACCGAAAGTAATAGTGTTCCAAGGGCCCTCCGCCACTGCTGTCCACTGTTTATAGCTAACTGTAGTAGCGAAACTGTGATTGTGAGTTTCTTTATCGATAGATGAAAGTATTTAATCTATCGATAAAGAAACTCACAAATCGTTAGCTTGTTTATCTATCGATGGATGACATGTCAGTTTCGCTACTAAAGTTAACTATTTCAACAAGCAGTTAAGTTATAGAGACAGGCCGTAAGAGGACAATTTTTTTTAAAGTCAGTCAATAAAAGCTCAACATCATCTATATTAATATTACAAAGCTAAAAAGTTTGTTTGTTTGAACGCGGTAATCTCAGGAACTACTGATCCGAATTGAAAAATTCTTTCACTGTTGGATAGCCCATTTATCGAGAAAGGAGAAAATTTATCATTTATACATCATCACGCTACGACCAATAGGAGCGGCGCAGCACTGAGAAATGTTGCAAAAACGGCGAAAATTTACGCAGATGAAGTTGCGCGGGACAGCTAGTACCTACCTAATAAACGCAAACGAAAATATCTTTATTTCGTAAAACCAAATTACCTAATGGTTATTTGAAAACGTCAAATCAATACATAATAAAAGAATAATAAAATTATGATATGTTTGAAAGAAAAAAACAAAATGAAGTTAGGCGGCATTACCAAGTGTAATGCTTATGAGAAGAAGCTGCCAAAAAACTCATGGCCACTCTTAAAATCATCCAATTTTTTTCACCTACAGAAATCATTTTATTGAACGAACCAGTGTGTTTAGTGGTAACTATTCTTTAGTATAAAATCGATTCTTACCTTGGAGAAGCTATGGCATGATAAGGAACGTCCCGTCCTCTCCCGATGAGCTCACTGGCGCCTTCTACTATACCCCAGGGTGCTATACCGATGCTGACGACTCTGCCCGCTCGTTGGGACCGCTCCAGTTGTAACGCATCACCTACTTGCCGCGTTACACCTGTGGAGAATCAATGAAAAGATGTAGCATGGTATGTATTAGGTAGGTAAGGTATAGTATTTATAGATCAGGAATAGCTTGGCTTGTAATATAAAAAAAAAAAATATTTGTATGAAAAAAGGTAAAATAGTTATGTCGCTGCGTTTATGGTGCTAAAGATTATTTTCTCTCTCACTCTAGCTCTTTTTAACTGCCTTCAAAAGGTGGTTCTCCGTTTGACCTGTAGGTATGTATGTTCACAATTTTTTCGAAAACTAGTGTTTCGATTTAGATGGGTTTTTCGCTATTCGACTGCATACTTTTATGGAAAGGTTTTAGAGTAACGTTGTCCTAGGTTTTAAAACACCTGTAAGGCCTACTCTCTTTCTATAAAATGAAATTTATGAATTTTCGTTTATTTAAATTTCTTACGTTTAGGTACGGGGACTATTTTAATTAATTTTTGGATAAGCACAAGAAGTTCGAACCCATTGACAATTTTCTGGAACGAGTGGATTAAATAGATGTTCTTGGCTCTGTATATCACCACCTCATTTTGACCAAAACCTCGTTTTCATTGAATTAGAGTATGCCTCCAGGTATATAGACTAAAACACAGGAGTGAGTCAGCTAAATATTCATTCGGTGATGTGCTTGATCAATTTATTCCTTGATATTCACTTGAAGGCGGTTCATTTTTCTTACAAAAGTTATTTCTTGTTTGGTGTTTTTGTGGCATGTATGCTATAGTTTCGCCATCACTGGTCTTCAGTTCACTGATTCAGTCTTTAGTTTCAATTTTTAGTTAAGAGTAGATTACGCGAAACAGGGTTCGGCTCTCTCAAAAATTTATATAGAAAACCTAAATATTAGGACACGAAAACACTAGTGTCACTAGTCAAAGAGTTTTTCTAGTAGATGAAATAAAGAAATTTAAGGATATGTCTTAATATGATCCCGCAAATAAATCTTGCAGTTGCGGAAAAATGCATAAACGAGCATTTTTGTATTGTCATAGTCATGACGTTCGTAATCTAACATATGTACGAACGAATATTCTACTTTATTTTGACCTGCGCACTGTGAAGTAATGGTTGTGTGCGGAAGAGTGAGGCCGGCGATCGTGTCGCTGTGTACGTGCTACGTACACAGCAACACGATCGCTTAACAAATAATTATCTCAATGTAATGCCCTTAAATTCCGAACAGATTAAAAAGCCGGACAGAAAGTTCAATCAGACATGTTCTGAAAAATGTAGACGAATCCGAACTCTAAATAATAGTCACACGACATTAATTGTCTGCAACCTACTCGTATAGAACAGATTGTAACTGTTTATATCTGTGAGAGCTCTGCATCGCCCTCGTGTCTCTGTAGGTGATAAAGTGCTAGGTTATGTAGGCTGCTAATGCCATTACAGCGCTTTTACTCCTAATTAAATTATACGAGCTCACTTACACTAACTAACTTCCTTTCTGGACTGTGCTGATGAGAAGAAAGTATCTTAATTTTTTGTGAGCATTAACGGGTAAAGCGCACTTTTTTTTATATCTTGTGACAACTTACACAACGCTATCAGATCCCAAACTAAGCAAAGCTTGTACTATGTTAACCAGACAACTTATAAATATACTTATATATTTCTAAATGCATACATATTATAGATAAATAACACCCTGTATTGTTTTTAAGAAAGATAGCTCCTGCAGTAGGTGACAGACCCAGTGACAAACAGGGTACTAAGTACCTACTTAGTATTGCTGTCGCTACTATTTACCTTTAAGTGACAACATGAGAGTTAATGCTAAATAATGTTAGTTTCAACTGGCAGTTTAGTAGGGCAGTTTGCCAGACATTTTCTTTAGCATTAACCGAGAAGCGGTAGGAAAATAAAAAAATAAATTTAAAAAATCAAAAACCTGCCTGCTTAAAAATTGGGACTCATGAATGCCTCCGACAGCGTGATAAATCACACAGTCGGAGGCATTTAGTTAGATTATCTTGTTTTATCTTTTTCAATTTCAATATGGCGTCTAGTTGTCACCATTTTGAATTTTGATTGCTCTAATGTATTTAGTGACACTCGCAAAATTATTACAAATCGATTGACATAGGTATGAATCATCAAAATCCAAATCAGTGCCACAAAGAAGCACACATGTCTACATACATAGACGATAATATTACACTTCTTGCATCGCGCAGTAGGGTAAAAAGTCATGCGATGAACGGAGCTGTTATCATTGGACCACCACATCTCGTTTAAAATAGGTTTTTACCTGTATTAGTGCCTCCAGTGAATATCCAGGCGCCTGTAGTCTTCGCGGCTTTGAGCAGTCCTTTTCTCAGTACTTTCTTGAGCTTGGGTTGCAGGTCGAAGTTCGCCTTACCACCCTGGATGGTGATTAGCAGCTTCGGTCGGTCCAGCGCCCATTCTCTTGTGAGCAGTTGCACTATCAGCTCTGGTCGAGTATCGTGGGAGAGGCGTACGTACTAGATAAAGAATAAGTCGTATTTAACATAGAAACCTTTGATTATATAATATCTAGATTCCTAATCCGGTTCGAATCTGAAATTGAAGCAAAGAACTGTCAAAAAGTACGGTCAAATGGACGTACTTTTTGAGAGGCAAGAAGACTCCAGACAATTTATGCAACTTTAGGAGAGATTATTTTCAAAAATATTCACTCTATCAAAAAAATAAAATCCTTAATATGTTTTTGAAAGTTAAAGTTTGCGGAAAAAAAAAACAGCTTCTGTTACATGTATAGAGTGCCCCCCTAAAATATTCATTTTTATCATTTAGCTATCAAACAAGTAGCGGCTACTACAAGACACCTTTCCACCAAATTTCATCAATATTTATTGAGTAGTCTTTGAGTAAAATGCTTGTGACATACGGACGGACAGACAGATAGACGGACATGACGAAACTATAAGGGTTCTGTTTTTGCGATTTTGCCTACGGAGCCGTTATAAAACGTAGTCCTTAGATTTAATTAAATTCGGTCAAGTAATTTAGCATGAAATATTCAAGACCTTTTTGCCCAGACGTTACAACTTACATGTGACGTGTTGAATATGATGCAACCTGATGAACTGTCAGACTTACTATATGGATTTGGCTACTAGAGGTTTATATTTGACATAAGCTCCATACAAAATATGTCCAAATTCTACCTCTAGTAGCTAAATCCATCGATAGGTATGGTATTGAGACCGGCCGTTATTACTTTGTATTTGCCTTTCAATGGATACGCCATTAAATTGTCCAGGGGTTTTATTTTACCGCAGTAAAATAGCAAACTTACCTGAGCTTTAGTAGGATGCGGTCCACCTTGAAACTCCACGGTACCATAGGCGTCAGTTGGAGCAGATTGTGTGTGTTTCGCGGGTACCCACGCTTCCCCAGGGTTAGCTGTTTGTGTGCTGGATCCATGAGCTGTCTTGCTAAGGCCGCACCAGCATCTGGAGAAAAAAGCGACGTTAAGTCTTACAACTTCCTATGTTTTGGTAATCTACGGCTGGCAAGGATGACACCGGCCCTCGTGTAAAGGGAGAAGAGCAGTCACCCTAAGCGCCAGGCGGTAAGAAACGTTAAAAACCGGGCAAGTGCATGTCGGGCCACGCACAATGCAGGGTTCCGTAGTCCCCCCCCCCCCCCCATCCGAATAATGTGGCTTAAGAAGTAGATTTTCTGTTGTTTTTGTTTCATACTTACAACGTTATATCTACTTAATAATATTTTTCAATGAAATTTGTACGAAAATTTTGTTAGGTTCCGTTTTGTCATTTTGGCTACGGAACCCTAAAAAGCCATTATCGAAAAAAACATTTTCCAGATAATATTAAAATTTTGATAGTGTGATAGATGGCGTTGTTTATTAAAAGTTGTTTCTGGAAAATTTAGTAATGACCGTGAAGCGAAAGGGTTATAAAAAAAAAACGATCGTTTAAACCATTGACGTATTGACCTGGACCGTGCCATCCGTTTCAATTAAAAAATAAATATTGACTGCAAAGCATGAGAGAGAGAAAAATCTCGTGCGGCCTTTGACAGGTATTGTTCAGAAAGTGGCGTTGTCTCTTTCTAGAGAGTGGTTAATTTTGTGAGGTTATGGCGCCATTGACGTAGAGATCAGGACGGTCTCTACGTCAATGGTTTAAACCAGCGTCTATTGTCATAAGTGTCAAAAAAGCACAGGACACTTAATCGATTCTTCAACACAAGAAATTGCTTATTAGATGTATTTCGGGACTTAATCGCGCGAATTATTTAAAGGTACGAACGAATTACACCGATCGTGGTCACGGGTCGACTCATCCTTCGTACCTTTAAATAATTCACGCGATTAAGTCCCGAAATATATCTAATTTGTATAAAAATCGCGAAAGTTTAAAAACAACAAGAAGTTGCTGTCAGTAGTAGTATCTACTATTAGCTGTCGCCCGAGGCTTCGCCCGCGTAGTTGATTTTACCCCCTAAAGGGTTGATTTATCGCTTTCGATCGAGACGCTGAAACACATGTTTTCTTATTTACAGCTACAAAGCTAAATACAAAATTCCACAGATCTAATCTTAAAACTGGTAACCAACAGATTTAAAAGAAAAAAAAAATTAATAGTAACTTAAAAAAATGTACCTATATCCTTGAAAATTGGCCAAAATAAAAATATACGCAAAATTGCGGGCGGACGCTAGTGGAAAAGTAATCTCAGGTAAAATGGAACGTTCGAGTGTGCCGCTCGCGATATACAGCTTATGGCATACACTTCAAACAAACAGGCTTGTATAAGCCGTAGCACGGCTGCAGAACGTGCTGAAACTGCACAAATAAATACTAAAGCTCGAAACGCAACTGTAGGTAACTTTACTATAAACTATTAAAAAGTCGAAGAGGTAAGTACGTACAGTGAGTTTTTGAATTATGCATAGTTCGATTGCGGCAGTACTTACCGTGAAACGATTTGATCGGTTGACAGAAGATATTGCAGAGTTACCATCACATTGTATTGACCAAGACTATGAGCGCTATGACATGACTTGTTTTATGGGCTCTTTTTAGCGATGCCTAGGAAGAGCTAATAAAAACGCTGTTCGCACTACTAATTACGCTACGTTATGCTTTTCAGAAGGAGTTACAATTAACTCCTTTTAAAATTTAGGATAATTATCGCAAAATATTTTTATACAATAATTTAAGCATCTACTTTCTATAATATGCTACTCGTGTGGCTAGGGCTGGTTATGAATCCAGGTTTTGGTTATAGCTTTAATCAATAAAAGTATTATCAGATAGGGGCCGTTGGGACGTATGATTTTACTAGCTATGCCCCGCGGTGTTACCCGCGATTTATTGGCCAATGTGTTAATCCAGAATGTCAGCCTAACTCTATACCAAATTTTATTAAAATCGCTCCAGCGTTTAGACGTGAAGAATAACAAACATACACTCTTACATACTCACAAACTTTCGTCTTTATAATATTAGTGTGATGTGATTTACTACCAATGGTATAATAAACTTTTCTTTGAATAAAACCTCCATATCGCTGGCAGTTGATAATCAAGAAGAAAAACAAATGAGTTTCTTTGTCGGCTATCAAAGGTACATACCTAGGTACTTATTTTGTATGTGAAGTTTATTTATATCCAAAAATTTTTAGTTATCTCAATAAGATATTGGTTATGGGAGATGAGGACGCGAAGGAAGAAAACAAACCTTCCACAAGTAAAGAAACACCGTCAGAACCATTAGATGATAATGTAAGACAAGATGATAGAGAAACGAACAGTAAGACTTCATCAAGTCATTCATATTTCGGAAATAGTAGAGTAGAAATTACAGACGCACGATCTGAAATACCTAAACCTAAAATGGAGAAGCGGGAGCAGAAAACTGTAAGGAAAAAAAGATCACCAAAACCATATGGTGGACGTGTGGTGAAAAGAAGAAGATCCATCCATCGGCGTCGAATGAAACCTCGAGTCCCGAGAAGGAGGATACGAATGAAAAAGGCAATAACCAGTTACGATCGGTCATTAACTACTATTAACACTAGATTGTCTTCAACTGGATCCATATCTCAAAACGATTACATACGTTGTAGACACTGTGGATGTCGTAGAAGGTAGAGATTGTTTTGAAATTTAAAATGTATTGATTTTTATTGTATAATAAAATGTATTTGATTCTTTTTAGTTGTTTTTTGTTAAGTGAGGCCTAGGTTTGTCTTCAGATGTATTGCGAAAACGACCAGGAGAAATAGAGCAAGGAGACGCCGAAAAAAGATGTGCAATGTTGGACGCAGGTTAAAGAAAAGACCAAAGATTTCAGGTAGGGCTGTGTAAGACCAGTGATTGGTATTTCAATGATGACTCACCTAGCACCTATTTGGGGCATTGCAGAGATTAAGAAACAGGATGATTAAGTGAAGCTGAAATTCTTTTACCTCAAATTGAGCAAATATAACTGGGGAAATTCTTACAATTGCGGAATAAAGATTATGCCTAAAAATGAACGAAGTCAAACTCCCTCAAACTTGAACTATTTAATTTTTTTTAAAAAGATATCTAGCATTGTGGGATTGTGGCCCCACATTACTAGCAACCCTGTTAACCTCTACAGCTGAGCTCAATGGCTTGTGTTAGGAGTGGGTTCTCGTCGGTAGATAATGGACAGGATTCGAACCGACGACCTCTATCATTGATATAATGTGGTGTGACTATGAGTCGGTAGGAAATTATTTCATTATTACTGTAATAATATAAAGTAGTATAATATTTTAAAACTTCGTGCTCTTGATAAGGATTGGCTATAAAATAGTTTGGGTATAAACTACAATATGGAAGAACAATAAGGACAAGAGTTCTTCAAACTTCAAAACTGATATTAGAAAGTATCTCTCTGTCTGCCTGTTACGTTTTCATGCCTAAACCACTGAACCAATTTAGATGATATTTGGTATGGAAATAGTTTTAGTCCCGGGAAAGGAGATAGAATATTTTCTACGAGCAGTGGGGGTAAGAAGGGAGTACCTAGTCCATGTTCTTAGGTTGGTTTATCCTCTGAACAGCAACTATGCAAGCCGGTTCCCGTTGCAAGATGTTCTCTCCACTATACATTAAAACCTCCGATGAAGCTGGCCCAAGAGAGGCTGGTGCCGAAGAACCCAACTGTTATACTGAGGTAGGTAATTTTAAATGAAATCTTTACCGGTCTTTCTTTTATGGTCAGTTGTTGTTAGATTATTCTATTAGGCCCGTTTAAGTTAAAACATGGGCCGTGGATCTGTGAAAGACTCAAATAAATAGGTACGTAGTTTTGTTAAAAAATATTGTCTAAGTTACTTTGAGTACCGCTCAGGGGAACTCCCGATTTTAATTCATAACATTTCTAAGCTGCAACTGCAATTAATTGATACTTGTACCCGTAAAGTACCTATTTAATGATTTTAATGTATACATATATCAACCCATATGATGTCCCACTGCTGGGCACGGGTCTCCCCAGTAGAACTTACTGGTATGTAGATCCTGGGGGTCATTTCCATAATCTCCACACTAGGCGAGCGGGTTGGCGATCGCAGTAAGGCTTTAAGTACGCAGAGGACGCTGCTGCTGTCCTCCGTCGTGAAATCCCTTAGTCGCCTTGACGACACCCACGGGAAGAGATGGGGTGGTACTATTCTTAAGCCGGTTAATACCGAATGCTTAAAAGCGCGATTAATTCATCCGGTTTATACGAAAGTTGCACGCGAAGTATATTTTAAACTAATTGCTTAGGTCAAACTGATTGTTGGAAGGCAATAGAAGTCGCCGACCAATACCAGAGTATTTGATGTTATCCACTTATTACGAAATGAGGTCAGTACTCAGGTCATTATTAAAATTAATTATTGAATATGCAGGTGTCACCACAAATGATATATCAAAGTTTGAAACAGCTCCGTGTGTGGAGACAGAATATTGAGACAGACTTTCTGATGAGTTACATGCAGGTTAGTTTAGTTTTAATATTTATAAAAACTCTTCATTAGGTAAATTGTAGTACGTGCAATTGAGGACACTTTTCGTAGGTAGGTAGTAAGGGAGATATAAAATTGGCAGTCTGTAAAGTCAGTTCAAGGATGATAATAAAATTTTACGTGATAACGTCCTAAGAAAACATTGATGACATATCGCCATTCGCGTTGCTTAGCAAATAATGAATAACGTGACATTTTAGTTAAACACTTTTTCGTACGTGCACCCTTCCACCGATCTACAAGACGTTATTACGTCAAAAATCGTCATCAAAGGATAGAAAAATTTGAGGTCTAGTAACATAGTCCAGATAGGTGGCTCGCTTCTGGCCCCGGTTTGGCTTCCGAAGTCTCGGGTTCGATTCGTGGGTCTGGACTTCAAATTTTTCTATCTTCCAAAAATGCCATTATTGTATTACTACTTCTTGCTGACCTATCCAGATTGTGCTAGGAAAAAAGTCGAGTACGAGACCGCTGCGAAATGATTAAGCTTGTTGCCATTGACGACAATCACCAAATATTATTAGATACAATCAAGTACAAGTACAGTCAAGGACATCCTAATGAACTGCACAAAATCCTACCTATCATTAAAAAAAGTTCAAACTATTAATTCAGTTCGCTGGAACATCAAACGCGACGAACACCAAGGGAAATGCGTTGACATTTAAAATTAACCAGTTAGAATCCAAGAGTAAACTGCACCTTCTGAAGCTGCACTTTCAATAGAATACTAATTGACTGTCTCTGACAAAACAGACCTAACAAACGAAACACAAAGCACTAAAATAAATTGCTTTAATTAAAAACGAACCCTGTGACAAAACAGCAGAGTTCAAATTCATTTGTTGGTTTTCTTCAGTATCAATTAGGTTAAGAGTTCAGTCTCTTTTCGTGTGACGACAGCCTTTGCAGTGATAGGTACTGGTTTAAGTGGGGTTCTTGGATTTGATTCGTTAACATTGCTAGTATTCACTCACTACAGTAGTAGTGAGTTCAACCGTAGCCGAAAACATTGTCTGGTACTGCCCAGTTTTAAAGAAATTGTCTCCAATGAACTATCAGTATAAGGGTTTTTCCAAAAGACGACGACAGCTTACTTTAAAAACCGGGTAAGTGCATGTCGGGCGACGCACAATGTAGGGTTCCGTAGTCCCCCTCCCCCCCTTTCTGAATAAAGCGACCTCAAAAGTGGGTTTTCTGTTGTTTTTGTTCCATACTTACTTAATAATAATTATCATTGGAATTTGTGCGAAAATGTTGTTATTTCTAATAAGAAATACGTTACGAGTAACAGCTAATTAAATGTAATTAGCTGTTACTCGTAACCTTGTAAGGCCTACTTAGTTGTGATAGTTTTCCTTTTAATTTCACTATATATACTACTACTGTGATTTTTTTCACAAACCCAACATGGCAGGTTAAGTAATATGTGTATCCATGCAAAATTATAGCCTTTTAGCACTAACAATCTCTTAGCTAAGCTGCGGACGGACATGGCGAAACTATAAGGATTCCGTTTTGCCATTTTGACTACGGAACCCTAAACTAGAAATTTAAATCTTTCAGAGACGATAACGGGAGAATGTACGGAGTCCCCTTTTGTAGTTCTATTGTCAACTTATTTATAAAACAGAGAACTAACTTTTTAAAGCTGGTTGAAACAGTTTCTCTGACTAAATAAATCTTACTGAAATATCTTCCAGACTTTAGAGCTTTAAGTAATTTATAGCGCTGAGGGTTTATGTCTTGACATCATCGTGAAAGTAAAAGACGAATAATTTTCTAACTAATTTTAAAAATCTGTTATGTCGGTAACTAGGTTGCCCTCGCAACTTTGTCTTCGTAAATTTTCTTCATTTTTGCAATTCAGGTTTTCGCCCCTTAACCTATAGGGTACTTCCGGTTGACTTAGAATTGTCAATTTTGGTTAAAAGCAAGGTCTTACAGCACAAGTAAAGGAAAAATTCCGAAAAATAAAAAATAATGAAAATAAGGTAAATTTCGGCACTTACAAGTTTTCGCGAAAATCTAAATTTGCCCATATATTTTTATCGTGTTGGACTCAGGACTCAGGACTTCAGGGTTGAAATTTATGCACCTAATAAGTTAAGGGACTATACACCTCAGTATCAGGTATCAAATTCAACTTGCTAGATCCACCTCTTCCTGAGAAAATCGCTGGTGACACACGGATAGACGGACAAAAGAGTGATCGTATAATTTCTTTAAATCCATTTATTATCTTTTGAGGCACAGAAACCCTAAAAAGCATTAAAACCGGTCGAGCAATTTCGGAGAAGTTTGACCACGAACACCGCGCCACGAAAATTTTATATATCAGAAGATGTATGGCCCAATTTGCGTGGGATCTGGTAACTGCTCATAATTAGACACTATGAACAAGAGCTCTCATTATTACCGTACCTACTTAATTGTTTCCTTCGCCAACAACACTTGTCGCCGCAAACAGCTAAGAGGATTTCCAAATAAAGCCTTCAATTGAAAATAAACGATATTTAACTGAGATCAAAAGCTGCTTGGAAACTTCGCATTTCTAACTAATTAATATCCTTAAACTGTGCTTCTGAAGTTTTGCCATTCAGAACAAATTGACGTGAATTTCGCGTATTGAGATTAAAAGGGTCCACGAATGATCTACTTAGGGATTTGGCAGCTAAAGACCTTTGAGTTAGGGACCGTGTCCTGCCAATTACTACGTTACCTCTTTGAGGTAAAGTTGAAATCGCTTTGATGTTTTCTCTAGGTTGACGTGGAAGTTGAAAGAATTAACGGTATGATTAATCATATGATTACGTTTGTATGGGATTAATATAATGAATGTGTATGGAACAAGGTCGGGTTGATCGTACACCTGAAGTTAATACGACCGAAAAAGATTTACTGTCAGGCCTTTTTGTACCTTCTTGGCAGGCCCGCATCTAACCATGCAGATAAATTGCTTTCTATGAGCCTGCATAATCTATACTAATATTATAAAGCTGAAGAGTTTGTTTGTTTGTTTGAACGCGGTAATCTCAGGAACTGCTGGTCCGAATTAAAATATATGACTACCTCTGTGGCGCGGTGCGTGTGTGTTCCACTGCTACGCAAGAGGTCGTGGGTTCGATTCCCATACGGGACACCACTTTGTGAGATACACAAATTGTTGTTCCGGGTCTGGGTGTACTTTGTGTCCGTGACTTGTATGTTTGTAAAGTCCCCCGCGACACAGGGCTTGTATCCTACTGCGAGAGTTGTCTAAAAATGTATATAAGATACCGGCTTTTGCCCGCGGCTTCGCCCGGTACCTATATGTCGGTTATGGCAATAAAAACTATTGTATATTGGACCAGGACTCAAACTATCTCCCTACCTAATGTTATCTAAATCGGTTCAGCAGTTAAAGCATGAAAACTTAACAGACAGATAGAATCACTTTACATAAAGGTTGAATTTTTCAATTCGGATCAGTAGTTCCTGAGATTACCGCGTTCAAACAAACCAACAAACAAACAAACTCTTCAGCTTATAATATTTGTATAATAATAATATCTTGGGACAACTTACACTAAGCTAACTATTAACGACTAAGCACAGCTTGTACTATGGAAACCAGACAACTGATAACCATACTTATATATTTCTAAATACATACATATTATAGATAAGTAACACCCAGACACAGAATAAACCATCGTGCTCATCACACAAAGTTTTATCCTGGGTGGGGATCGAACCCACGACCTCTTGCGTAGCAGTCGGATACACTCCCACCGCGCTACAGAGGCAGTCAAAGTATAGATTGTTAATCATCAAAGAATAAGTCTGATTATCATAAAGTTAATATCGTAATTGGTTAGGTCAATATTCCGTCCTAAATAATGCATTGGAAACACAAAGATTTGTACAATTTAAACTAAATAGAAAGTTTCTCATAAATGTAAAAGTTCAGTTTATTTACCTAAATAAATCCACCTTGTTTGCCAAATCTCAACAAATTTTAGTCTAAGACCTTTGTAAAGATGGACGTAAAAAACGAAGCAGAATTGATTCTTTTTAATTAAAATATACGCTGAAGAAAGTAAAAAATAAAATCGTTTGTCTCCGACGGTGTCCCGTATCTTCAACTTAATCGTACTCTCGGAGAAATACTTTCTGCTTGTCAGAACTCAAAGGTATATGGTGTACAAAGGTGGAACAAAGGCTCCTTGTGAGCAAAAAACGAATATTCCAGGACATTTTCCAATAAAGGGAAAGTTCTAAATGATTTTCAAGCATATTCAAACTCAAATGTCTTTTATTTCGTAAAAGTAATTAAATGATTATTGGAAAACGTGAAATTAATACAAAATAACATAATAATAAAATTGTGATGCTTTGAAAAAAAAAACAAAATTAAGTTAGGCGGCAATTCCAAGTGTAAAGGGGCATCTAAACGGACCATTTTTTACGGCAATTTGTGGCGGCAATGCTGTGGCTGGCAACATGGCAGTACTCTCCAATTTTGTTTTGATGGTTGTCGGACGATCGCTGAGCGATCTATTTTCCGCAATGTATCCCGGCCAATTTTGTTGTTGTTTCAGTCGCCCTCTATTTTATTGTTGCCGGGTTGTGTAGCCCGTTTAGGAGACTGGATCATGCGCCATACAATTGTAGACATATTGCCATTATTGGCCGAGCAATTAGTTGCCAATAGTGTCGCCACAAATTGCCGTAAAAAATGGCCCATTTAAAGCTCATGAGAAGAAGCTGCCAAGAAACTCATGGGCCACTCTTTTAAAAACATTAAGTTATATAACACAATATAATTTTATTTGAATTCTGTGTTCGAGTTTTGCAGGCGGATTGTAATAAATGGCACTTAGAATTAAAGATTATGAAGGTTATTTGAATATCTATATTTTTTGAAGCTGTTTCAGAAAAGATTTAGTATTTTTAGGCTTCCGTAGCCAAAATGGCAAAAAGGAATCCTTATAGTTACTAGCAGAGTTTATATTATGGCAACCAGAACACTGATAAACATACATATATATATTTCTAAATACATACATAGTATAGATAAACTAATTAACCCTCGCAACTTCGTCTGCCTAAATTTTCGCCGTTTTTGCAATATTTTTCATTGCTGCTCCGCTGCTATTGGTCGTAGTGTGATGTTATATAGCCTAAAGCCTTTCTCGATAAATGGACTATCCAACAGTAATATTTTTTCAATTCGGATCATTAGTTCCTGAGATTATCGCGTTAATATAAACAAACAAACTCTTCAGCTTTATAATATTAATATAGATTACACCCAGACCCAGAATAAACCATCGTGCACATCGCACAAAGTTTTATTCTGGGTGAGGATCAAACCCACGACCTTCTTAGCAATCAGGGTTACTAACCACTACACCAACAGGCCAGTCATTTTGTGAAGACTGTGTAACTTCTCAGTATTTCTTTGTTTCTATTCCAGAGAAACTATCCTGTTAATCCAGTAGCGGACCAGCTACACACGGAATTAAAAGAGAAGCTGAGGGTAGCTGTCATTGCAGGTAAGATAGTCAAAATAGTCATTTTTATAGGCATTTCTTGCCAATTACTTTACAAATACAATAATTGCATTTTTGAAAGAAAGAATATTTCTATCTCTTAAGCAGTTTAAGAGATAGAAAAATTTGAAATCTAGTAACATAGTCCAGATAGGTGGTTCGCTTCTGGCCCCGGTTTGGCTACGAAAGTCTCGGGTTCGATTCCTGAGTCTGGATATCAAATTTTTCTATCTTTCAAAAATAATAATAATAATGATATCTTGGGACAACTCACACAACGCCATCTGATTCCAAACTAAGCAGAGCTTGTACTATGGTAACCAGACAACTGATAAATACACTTAAATATTTATAAATAATAATAATTATAATAATATCTTGGGACAACTCACACAACGCTATCTGATCCCAAACTAAGCAGAGCTTGTATTATGGAAAACAGACAACTGATAAACATACTTATATATTTCTAAATACATACATATTATAGATAAATAACACCCAGACACAGAATAAACCATCGTGCTCATCACACAAAGTTTTATCCTGGGTGGGGATCGAACCCACGACCTCTTGCGTAGCAGTCGGACACACTCCCACCGCGCCACAGAGGCAGTCAAAAATGCAATTATTGTATTTCAAAATAGTCAGTCTCATTACGTAGCACCCTCGCTCATAGTCTGAGGGGACGGGAATACGACATCACTGAAGAGAGATCAGGAACATGACCGACAGCTTAAAGTGCTCTCCGAAGCTTGGAGGCGTGTGACATTTATCGTTGTCGGTCACTAATCTGTGGACCGATAAACTAGTTGCATAAGAAGGATTTACGCCGAGTGCTTACGAAAAAAATAGGCATTTAGCGTTACTCACACAGCGACACGGCCGCCCGCCGCGCTCTCACTTACACATAGTATACGCATTCATAGTGCATCGGAGCGCGGGACAAAATAAAGTCATAATATTCATTCGTACAGTAAGATGATTAATTCCAATGGTGTAATGATCGACATTATTGATGATTCACAAGTCTGACTTATAATTATTTAATTTTTATTAATATTGTTGTTAATTAATGCAAGTTTTGAATTACCAAAATATCGTTAAGTATGTATTTTATAAAATTGACCACGAAGAAAAAAATCGTTTGGAGATTACGGATCTAGGTACTAGGACTGTAGGTATATTATAATATAGGTAGGTACCAGCATTGACGTTTATGTAAAGAGTGAGTGGCGGATCCAGGATTGTCTTTTGGGGGGGGGGGGGGCTGAACCAGATAGGGCCGTTGCTGCACGACTTACACGAATCGAATGGGTGAATGGTGAAAGATTGAGGGCTTGAGAAAAAGATTTGGGGCAAAGCGGGGGGGAGCCCTCTAACCCCCTCCTTGTATCCGCCACTGTTTAATCTCGACATAAAACAGATGCAGTGGCCCGTTGCACCATCATTGCAAAATTATCTCAGCCCATTATAGGTGTAACTACCTAGAGAAGGGACGAGGGATTACACGAATCAAATGGGTGAATGGTGAAAGATTTTGGGGCAAGCAGGGGGGAGGAGCCCTCTAACCCCCTCCTTGTATCCGCCACTGTTTAATCTCGACATAAAACAGATGCAGTGGCCCGTTGCACCATCATTGCAAAATTATCTCAGCCCATTATAGGTGTAACTACCTAGAGAAGGGACGAGGGATTACACGAATCGAATGAGTGAATGGTGAAAGATTTTGGGGCAAGCGGGGGGGGGGAGCCTTCTAACCCCCTCCTTGGATCCGCCACTGTTTAATCTCGTCATAAAACAGATGCAGTGGCCCGTTGGACCATCATGGCAAAATTATCTCAGCCCATTATAGGTGTACCTAGAGAAGGGAGAAAGGATTCGGGGTTATACCCTCTCCCCTCCCCTCGAAACGGTTTAACGCCGGTTTTATGCAACCCGTTTATATACTTATCTTTCAGATAACAATTTGTACCCCAAAACGTGTCCTGTTTCAACAATAACACTTCTAAAACGAAAAGTTACGCAACAATTTGAGATTTAATTACATTATCCAACTTTTGGATTGAGTGCCTCCTAAATAAAGTCAGCTACAAGGGACGCCGGCCGAAATATTTGGGGCAAGAGGAAATCTCTCAGATTACCCCAACCTGTTGCAGCTCAATGTTTCTATATCCATTGTAGGGGTAGATGTGTGGCCTTGCCCCAACATTCGGCATTGACGAATGTATCGGCGAAATCGCTAAAACTTTTACTTGTTACCTAAATGATAGTATTATTAAAATATGAAACTACCATTTTGTACCTACTTTTCTCTTTACAAGTTACTGTCGCAAGATAAATAACAATACTCAACAAACAAACAATTTAGTTCCTTTTTGTATAAAGATATAGGAAAATCCGCGCAACTTCGTATGCGTTAAGTTTCCCCGTTTTTGCAACATTTTTCATTGCTGCTCCGCTCCTATTGGTCGTAGCATGATGTTATATAGCCTATAGCCTTTCTCGATAAATGGGCTATCCAACAGTATTTTTTTTTTCAATTAAGACCCGTACTTCATGAGATTATCGCGTACAAACAAACAAACTCTTCAGCTTTAATGAAATATTAGTATATATATGTCACATTATTGTGACAATCAGGACTTAAACAGTAGTGAATTCATAATTATTTGAATGCTATAGTAACTTAGTTATGGACTTAACAACTGAGCAATATGCTTAAGTAATGTTACAAGGTACACATTATGTTGACCAGTTTTAATAATTAACTAAATTACTAACGAGGTTGGATCATTCATAAATTTCGTAAGTATAGTGATTAATGAGCTTATTACACTACACTGAATTAAGCTAGATCATTATACATTGCTGGCTTGGTGTTATTTCAATCCAATATCTTTATTTCAACCAGCAATCTGTTAGTATCTAGAGTTAGACTGTCTTAATTCAGTGTAGTGTACTAAGCCCTTAAGCTTCACTAAAACGTATGTATCTCATCTAGAGAATAAATTAGGTATGAAAACACTATAAAGTACGAAATCAATCACGCTGTCTGCTCTCGTGGAGTCAGATGTTCTTTTATTTTATTTTTTTTGGCGGCTTCTGTGGCGCGGTGGGAGTGTGTCCGACTGCTACGCAAGAGGTCGTGGGTTCGATTCCCACACGGAACACCACTTTGTGTATCCACAAATTGTTGTTTCGAGTCTGGGTGTTCTTTGTGTCCGTGAATTGAATGTTTGTAAAGTCCCCCGCGACACAAGGCTTGTACACTAATGCGGAAGTCGTCTTAAAAAAAATATATATATATATTTTTGCCAGTGGGACGATCCCACTGCAGGGCTCCCTACTTTCTCTCCACCTCTCTCTGTCAGTCGGTGATGAGGCCAATCTTTTTCGAAGGAGTCTAACTCATTTCGCCATCTGTGACGAGGTCTACCGCGTTGTTGCTTGCCATTATGTGGAGTCCAATTTGTCTAAAAGTCATCTGGCAGGCGGCACATGATGCTTTTACTATTAAAAAAAAAGATGTACGATGTCTATGATCTTTTATGTTCGGACTAACAATAAATATCTACTTACTTTTTAGGTTGATGTTTAGTTACATAAATGTAATCATAAAATACATTTGTATTAAAAAAAAAACCACTTCTTCCACTAACCCATGTCTGTCGAGTTTACACTTGTCATTGTAATATGATTTGAAGTGCAAAAAATCATTCAGGACACAAACTTACAATGCCAAATAATTCTCTTAAATCATTTCAATGCCTACAAAAAGTCGCCAAATAACCTTTCTCTAATAATTGAATTAAATATTTTAGTTAGTCATTACATTTCCTACATTTAAACTGGAAACTTTATAATACACAAGCTGTCCCGCGCAACTTCGTCTGCGTAAATTTTCCCCTTCCTATATAGCCTTCCTCGATAAATGGGCTATCCAACAGTGAAATAATTTTTGAATTCGGACAAGTAGTTCCTGAGATAACCGCGTTCAAACAAACAAACAAACTCTTCAGCTTTATAATATTAGTATAGATAATAGCCAACTGCGTATAAATGTATGAATGTAAGTATGTCCACTCCTTTGGAACACTTAGGTACAATCCAACCGGCTTTAAAAACTTCGTCATGCGAGGTGTCGTTGATTTCGTCTTAATTTTGGTCGTGACGTAGCCTTTAATAATAAATCGAAAAATGGTCTAAACAACCTAGGTGCGAAAAGAAATCACATCCCTACTTTACTAATGGTATTATTTCACTTTGTCGGCATAAATAATATGTGTATCTATGCAAAACTACAGCCTTCTAGCACTAACAGTCTCTGAGCTAAGCTGCGGACGGCGCGCGGCGGACGGACATGACGAAACTATATGGGTTCCGTTTTGCCATTTTGGCTACGAAACCCTGTAAAGAAACATATTTAGGCAATCGTGTTTTCTCTTATATTTGCTTGTTATTTTGTTAATACGAATATAATAATAAAAATATTAATATCTTGGGACAACTCACACAACGCTATCTGATCCCTAACTAAGCAGAGCTTGTACTATGGAAACCAGACAACTGATAAACACACTTATATATTTCTAAATACATACACATTATAGATTAATTACACCTAGTCCCAGAATTAACCATCGTGTTCATCACACGAAGTTTTATCCTGGGTGGGGATCGAACCCATGACCTCTTGCGTAGCAGTCGGATACACTCCCACTGCGCCACAGAGGCAGTCGAGTCGCAGACATACAATACGAATTGGGAATATACGTGATTCTTCAAGCACCATAACGTTTTCTCCGCATCCCGCATGACTCAACGCGAAAGTTTAAGTCAACTACAGTACGATCAACGTATCTTGACCGGATTGAAGTTAGGTTTTTGTCACTTTCGCGCATATCATAGAGATGTGACCCTAAAATTACTAACGAAAACGATGAATTATGTCGTAATCGATAAAAAATACTAACAACATTTTAATTCAAAAATATAAAAACACTATTTAAATGAGTTCATAAAAGTTTAAATTTAGAACAGTCACAGTAAATACTAAAGAAACTTTGAAAAACAATTTCTTTACGAAAATAATCACAAAAAAACATGAGTTAGTAATACTAATTATGACAATGTGATACGTAATCGCATCTCTAATCCTCTTGGTTTAGTTACCGCCCCCGCCCCCCGCTTCCTGTCACCATTTGCTTCCAAAAAATGCATCTGCGCAACCGCTTGTCGCCTACTTCAGTCCGGCCTAGTTACGTTGATCGTATTGTATTATTGTATTGTGTTCCAGGTATTGTAACAGAGACTTTTACGGACTGCTGGTGCCTTAACGGTGCCCTTCTTCACAACAAAGAACTAAGTCCCAACCACGTCTCGTTGTTTTGGAAGGCCTACGCTGATACTTTAAGCCCTTTCAGTAGAACTAAACCTGAGGTAAAGAAAATGTTTGTTGGAGAATAGTTTGTCGTTTATGGTCTAATGGTTAATGGCTGTTATGGAAGACAATCGAAGATCGATCGATTCTCATACAAGATAATTGTTTGTGTGATGAGATGTTTATTCTTTGCATCGGTGTAATTTCTTAACAATGACAACGCACAAAGTACACCTAAACTGGCATCAAACGTTTATTGATATACCAAAGCTATGTCTAGTATGGGAATCGAATCCACAACCTCTTGCACAGCAGTCATGCACACTTCCACTGCACCACCGAGGCGGTCTAATACTTTCATTTTTTAAAATGGTTGTCTGTTAAGTCGCTTTACGAATGAACATTTTACGTGATAACGTCATTAGAAAACATTGACGACATTGTAATAAACAACAATGCCTGTGGCACCTTTTTCTTCAATTGTATCACAAGTCGCTGCAATCGCAAAAACATTTATGACATTTTAATAAACCACCATGCCTGTGGCAGCTTTAGTGGACACCACAATACTTCAGACTATCAGCAGGCGGAACAAGATGAACCGTGACATTCAGACTATCAGCAGTCGAAAGGTGACGGACTGTGTCAATTTTCGTGCGTGCACCCGATCATCGATTTATGTGACGTTTTCACGTCAAAAAAACATTAAAGGTTCATTTCCGAGCATCGCGACCGATCGCGAGCCGCTCGCGGCTTACGACAAGCGGCTGAGGTAAGTGACAGACGCGCGCGGCCGACGACTGTCGTAGGCCTGCGCGCGCACTGTGAATATTGTCGCATCGGCCGCGAGCGTCAGCCGCTTGTCGTAAGTCGCGAGCGGCTCGCGATCGGCCGCGATGCTCGGAAATGAACCTTTAGTATGACATAGGACTCACTTCTTTATTCGTTTATATTGTGGCAGAAACTAAGTTAAGCATTACTACTACAAGTCAGTAAAGCAAAATAAAAAGTGCAGTATAATGTAGACCCCCCACGGTATAGACGAATTGGGGGTGCCCTCATAGTAAGCGTCACGCTAGCCTTTATCAGTATCACCCAAATCCTTATTTGGCAAAGATCTGAATGTCACCGCACTGCGCTTCTCATTTGAGATATTAGTTCATAAGTCTCATTTGCCCAGTAATTACAATTACGGGCATTAAACAAAGTATTTTACCTTAAATTATTCACGCGATAAAGACCCGTAATATATATATTTTCATAATAATTACACTGAGTTCGATTCTAACACTGAACACCACTTTGTGTGTTCCACAAATTGTTGTACCAAGCCTGGGTGTAGGTACCTTGTGTCCATATCCTTCGTGACACAAGGGTTGTTCCTTATTGCGGAAGTTGTCTTTTAATGAAAAAAAAACTAAAAGTAAATATTTTGCTTTCAGGAACCCGCACCAGATGTAGAGAGTACAGGAAATGCAATGCAAATCGTTTAGATTCTCTAAATATAGGAAAGTTTTGAGTGAAAATTGTTTATTATTTATCTAGGTAACCTAATAACTTCTTACCTACTTAACTACCTATAATTAATAAACTGTTACCCTACTTCTTCTAATTGGGAATTTGTAAAAATGGCGGCAAACTAACATGTCGCTATTTTTACAGCTCCGAATTTAAAGTGTAAAACAGTGTAAAATATACTTGAAATACGTGATAACTGGACAAGAACGAGAGTGTGTGATTCAAAGAAGAAAATAAACTTTAAACTGGCGTATGCACAGAATGTGCGAGCCATAATCTCTACCGATTATTATCGGAGGGAAGAGAGAAAAAAATCTTCTTATTATATAACCGTCTTTCACAAAAATATTATGTTCTAAATAAATGTTATTGTTAAATAGCGGTGGTAGCCTCATTGGTAAGACATCGGCTTCGCAATCGTGAGGTCGCAGGTTCCAATCCTACTCATTATACTACCGATCTGAACCCACTCTTTTTTTTGCGGGAAAAATTCGATGGAGGTAGTGTGGAGTTTGCACCCACTAAAAAACCCGCCGTGTATCGCTCGCCACCTTCGCGAACGGGCCGCCGGAATGTGCTATACCGTCGGCGGCCCGCCCAGTAGCAATGCCCGGACGCGATGTTGTTGTGTTCCGGGCATTTCACACCTTCGCGGCCCCTGGATACACACAGGGCCTGAACCCACTCCTAACACAGGATTGCTACTAATGTGTGACCCAATTCCACATTGCTAAAGTTGCATCCGAATAATACATCTAAACTAATATTTTACATTTTTTCACGCTCAAAGAGCTGAACTAAGCGGAGTTGATTTTGATGAAATTTCATATGGAGATAGTTTGAGTTCCGGGAAAGGACATAAGATAGTTTTTATAGCCATAACCGACATCCACACGAGGGTAACCACGGGCAAAAGCTAGGAGTAGCTTAATATTATTATATAATTTTATAATGTAAATTGGCCAAATAAAACAAAATATAATACGCAGACATAGTCACAGGCCGCCTCAAGTATAGTCATAAAAAAGCTGTAAACTCCCTGGAATCTAATTTATGGCTCGAGAAATAGCATTTTAATTAAAACCAATTATTTGTACCGTTTAGCGGTAATTAATTTGGGAAGCTTTTCTGGTTTCCGGTTTGAAGAAGTACCCTATTTCGTAAGACGAATAGGTACGACCCATTCATACTCGTACAATTATGTCTTAAGATGTAAAGCGAAAGAGTTTCTATTTGAGTATATTGTTGAGCCGTGTGGTAACGCTTATGAATATACCCCATGTCTTCCCGTGGGTGTCGTCAGGGCGACTAAGGGATATCACACCGGAGGACGGGCAGCAGCGTCCTCTGCGTACTTTAAAGCCTTACTGCGATCGCCAACCCGCTCGCCAAGAGTGGCGATTATGGCAATCACCCCCAGGATCTATAATAAGTAGGTTTTACTGAGGAGACCTGTGCCCAGCAGTGGGACATCATATGGGTTGATATGATATGTTAAAAGTTTCAACAAATATTTCTTTCTCCCCACACAAAAGAAGGGGTGTTGTAAGGTTATTGTGTGGGTCTGTGTCAGCCAAAAAGCCAGTTTAATCGCCATGGTTCTTTTCTTAGAGTTCTTTAATAATAATCCGTTGCCGTTTATAAAGATTTTTAAAGAAAAAGTAACCAAAATCAACTAATTAAGGGTTTCTAGTTCCGAATTTATGCTTTGGTTTTTTCATGTTCCTATATATTTGTAGTTGACGTTGCGTGCTTATATTTTGGATTCATTAATTCAGTTTGTGAGGTTATATTGTAACATAATTAATGTTATAAGTTTCATCAAAATACATTAAAATTATTTACTTTTACTAACGGTGCCGTAGGTTAAAGAACTCAAGTCATAATCATTCGTTGCAAGTACTTTGGTAAATATTTATGCGCCATAGAATACTTTTATTAATTCGTCAGTTTCAAACAGTTTTTTGTATTTAAGAATAAACAGGGTGTCCCAAAACTATGCCACACGAAGGGAAAGTTCATATAGTTTTTAATTTTTTATGTAAGTAGATGCTCCTACTATTTGTACCCACAGGCTGATTTCAGTTTATCTCATGTTTCATCTTTTTAATAATACAATTTGCATCAGTCCTTTAACGTGGTGTATAGTCTAATAGTCGCAGCACCTTACCTCCATATCAAGTTTATAAACATTCAAACATTGTGAAATTGTCAATTTAAAAAGTGGCTGTGAGTTTTTATTACCAGGTTATTTTCTCCGGCTTTACCCATTGTTTCCGAACTTGGCATTACATGTACATGTAGAATCCCGACGTATCACAAGTGTTGTTTTGCATCCTAAGTGAATAAAGAATTTTGAATTGAATTAAATCAAGAAAAATGCAGAGGCATCCACGCGAGCGGAGCCACGGGCATGTGAAATTGTTTTTTTTATTTGTAGACTACTCAACAGAGGCTGTTAAAGAAGAGTCAAATTCAACAGAGGCTAGCCGAGTACGGAAGAGGTAAAAGCGACATTTTCATAAGTCTATAACCGCGAAAATTTTGCTTTCGCTAAAAAAACTGTGATATAGATTTTTGGCATATCACGTTAACCCATCAAACGAAGTTATTAAATCAAAAGCCTCGAGGGAAAAAAATATGCGAGTGTTGACAGCAGACCGCTATGTGATCGATAAGGACATATTAAAACATTTTATAAAGCACAAAGTTTTCTGACATAATAGTTGTGCAGTATTTTTATACTGGCACAGATTATGGGGGGTGAGGGGAGATTTCGTAATTTCAGTGGGGCGGGGGTTAGGTTCTGCAATAGACTAAACACCAGTCAAATACTTACTGTGCACCCTACTTATTGTTTTTAAACTTTCGCGATTTTTATACATATTAGATATATTTCGGGACTTAATCGCGTGAATTATTTAAAGGTACGAACCTTTTATTTACTTAGATCGGGGAAATTCGATCGAAACATGTCGGGTAAATAAAAGGTTCGTACCTTTAAATAATTCACGCGATTAAGTCCTGAAATATATCTAATGTACACCCTACTGTTTATGCAATTTCGGGGGGTCGGGGTGGGGGGAGTTTAAGGCCTATAATGCCCATGATGTACCTATGTATAGTTGGTCAATAAAGAGTTCTACCAGTTTGAACATACATACATGCCAATGCACGAAAGACATGATCTATTTTTGGAGCTGTCGGGTAACAATAGTAATTTATAACCGCGATTCCTGACTGCAGCTTATCAGTACTTGGAGACTTATGTCACTCCCAGTACCATAGTAGAGTAGAATAAATGTATATAATATTGTTATAACAAAAAAAAATCTTGATAAACTTGCGCGATTTGTCTATCCGTGACCACGGTCGTAGCAATACGGTCGAAACGTCGGGCAAAAAACAAGGCGTTTTACCTAAAATTATTCACGCGATTATGACCCGTAATATAATATATATTTTCATAAAAAATAATCTGCAAATTCTAATATTATTTGTTGCTATTAATGTTTGCATAAATTTATACAAAATAATATGTACTTATCTTAGAACTTATATGGTTAGATTGTCTGTTAGTATAAAGCGTCTTCTAGACGGTTGGAAACAAGCCTTCCCGCCAAGGTGATCTTGCTGGTTTCCATCAGTGTAGACGGTTGTTGTAAACGACATTACTTGGTACTTGGTTTGCAACAGCCGTCTACACTATTGGAAACCAGCAAAGTCACCTTGGCGGGAAGGATTGTTTCCAACCGTCTGACGGACGCGTTGGATAAATAAATAAAGGAGACTCATACAATCAGAACCCGTGTCCAATGTCCCTATGGTTTATGATCAGTACAAATTTTTTGATAAGGGTTAATACCTTTCCAATTTAAATTGCTGACGTCACAATATGAAAGTTTTATCTGGTTTTGTACCCTTATTTAAATTAATGTATTAATTATGTTTGAATATTTTGGGCGATCCAGGGTTTGGTTATGAATAATAGTGACAGTTTTAAGAATAATTTCGTGCCTCATTCTTGATGTAAATCTTATTTAAACTCTCATTGAATTATGATGAATAACTCAAACGGTACTTAAATTTGAGTCGTTTTCAAAAGTAAATTGGGAAATTCAAAAGGAATAAGGAATTTCAGTCGAAACTAACAAGCTTTATCTGCTGAAGGACCGATGGCCGCTGGATTAAACGACCCTAGAGTGGAGACCGCGACTTGGTAAACGTAAGGTCTGCCTCTGTGGCGCGGTGGGAGTGTGTCCGACTGCTACGCAAGAGGTCGTGGGTTCCCACACGGGACACCACTTTGTGTGATCCACAAATTGTTGTTCCGGGTCTGGGTGTAATTTGTGTCCGTGACTTGTATGTTTGTAAAGTCCCCCGCGACACAGGGCTTGTACCCTACTGCGGGAGTTGTCTTTTTTAGATAAAGGTGGGAAGGCCCCCAACAAGGTGGATCGACTACCTAAAGAAGAACGCTAGGATGAACTGGATGCGGAAGGCAGAGGACCGGATGTTGTGGCGAAAGTTAGGAGAGGCATATGTCCAGCATTGGCTGACACAGGCTCATGATGATTATCAGGCTATAAGTGACAAAGACAACATGAGAATTAACACTGTCTCTGAGGCGCGGTGGGAGTTTATCCGACTGCAACGCAAGAGGTCGTGGGTTCGATCTCCACCCAGGATAAAACTTTGTGTGATGAGCACGATGGTTTATTCTGTGTCTGGGTGTAATTTATCTATAATATGTATGTATTTAGAAATATATAAATATATTTATTAGTTGTCTGGTTTCCATAGTACAAGCTCTGCTTAGTTTGGGATCACATAGCGTTGTGTGAGTTGTCCTAAGATATTATAACAGCGACTGAAAACTGACGTTTGAGTAATCAGCCGTAAACGAAGTCTTCTGTTAGAATACATGAGCAGGAAAATTTCCATTCTACTGGTCGCGCACTAGTCTATGCGGTCCCTTAGATTGCTCAGTGCAATGCTCCTCACATGAAAATAAAATAAAAGGTTAAAAAATGGTTGTCTGTAAAGTCGGTTTACGGACGATAATTTTGCATGATGACGTCATAAGAAAACATTAATGTCATTGTAATAAACAACCATGACTGTGACAACTTTAGTTCCAATAGGGTATTTGACTGAAGTCAAATCAGCCTCTTTATAAGAAACGTCAAAAACGAGCCGCTCTATACAAATTTGTATGGAATACTAGCATATGACGTCACGTTTTGTATGGTCAAATTATTTACTTTCAGTGTTTCTCTTTATGATTATAAATTAAGTAACACATTAAATTAATAAATGAACATATTTATTAGAACACTTCATGATATATTTTTCCCTGGTTATTTTAAAATATTTTATTTTGATAGTAATACCCAATTGTATCACATGTCGCTGCAATCACCATTTGCTGATAGGCTGAAGTATCGCCTATCAACTAATCATAAGTCGGTAACGTGACACTTTTTCGTACGCGCTACCGGTCATAGATTTATAAGACGTAATCACGTCAAAAAACTAGAACCCGACTACGACTTAATACTATACTATATATATACTAATACTACTACTTATACTATATATATACTAATACTACTACGACTTAATACTATACTATACTCTGTATATCAGTATCTAATACCTGCTAGATACAAGTATCGATCAAGAGTAATATTTTTTAGATCGCGGTATTATGTCGTAGTCGGGTTATAGTTATTACCCGACTGTAAAGAAGGGCACTTTACTAAGTTCATCGAGATTCATTAATGCCTCCGACTGCATAAAATGATATAATTATGTAGGAGATCTTGTTTCCATCTTTTTTGTGCAGGCGGGTTTTTTTATTTTTATATATATATTTTTTTAACTTTTATTTTAAGTCATTTATATTTCATAGGATTTCTTCAATCAATCCAAAACGTCATCGGCCTTATAGTTTTCGAAGAAAGGGCTCTATGTAAACATAGATTATGACAGAAAAACAGATACACAACTGTTAAGACAACAAACACAACGTTTATTATTACAGTTCACGGTAGCCAAGCGTTTTCTGATGTCGCTTTCGTGTCAAAGGTTCGTTAGCTCCTCATTTACTCTGTTTGTTCAGACTGCTACAGTGATTACACATTAGCAAATGTTGACTTCGTCTTCAACGTGTGTCGGCAGTCGCGTCTAAAAATGAAATGTAAATTTCGAGGAATCCTAGGTCAACATTTGAAAGTGCTATATAAGGGTACCTAGGAGAACGCTCTTAATTAACTACAACATGTAAATTAATGTTTACTGATAAATTAATGTTTCTCTTATTTCAGACATTGTTGTATGTTGGTTTTCACATACACATTGTGGTTGTTTTAACATAACAATAAACTACCTTATTTTTAAGCTATTGCATAACTTTTATCGCGGGCTTTAAGCGTGGCGACCGAATCAAGAATTCCTAACGAAAATAAAACCTAACACCCCCCCACTCCGCCTACCATGTAGCTCGGCCGAGCGTTCGCTTAACGTTGTATGTATATGGTACGACTGTATAAAACTCGCACGGATCGAGACGAGCTGCTTCGAAATTTAATGAAAAGAAAAAAAACTGCATAAATAAAAAATATAATTGCATAAAATGATAAAAAAAATGGGACCATTTCCAATTTTTTGACCAATGGGATTAATCTTTTTTATTTCGATTTAAAATATTGAAAAACCGTCCATATATAATTAGGTTATGCTCGAACGTATCTACATTTTAAAAAATGTTGTCAGTAAAGTGAGGGTTTGGGGACGATAATTTTACGTTATGACACCATAGTTTTTGTTTAATATCCAACTGTATCGCATCTCATTGCAATCGCCAAAACATTGATGATATTGTTATAAACAACCATGCCTGTGACAGCTTTAGTGGCGACTTTGACGGCCACAATACTTCAGCCTATCAGCAGGCGGAACGCGACATGAGCGGAACGTGAGCGGTGACGTCACAGTTTTTCGTGAACCTTCTCCTTTTTGAAGTCGGATAAAGATTGTATGAACAAATTATTGGAGTAATTTTTTGGAAATAGAAAGACAATTTATTATTTGGTGAATTTGGTATTATGCTCTGGAGACAAAGATATGTTAATAGTTAATTGTTGATTACGTAAACTGTTATTGAGTAGTTCTATGTTCACAAGAATTGTGTTATATAGATCCCGCATCTGTCCTGTGTCATGGTAAACTTCAATATCCTTTATTTCATAAAACCATATCACTGATCATTTGAACACGTTAAATTAATACAAAACCAAAATAATAATAAAATTATGATTAGTTTGAAAAAAAAACAAAATGAAGTTAGACGGCAATTCCAAATGTAAAACTCATGAGAAGAAGCTGCCAAGCCACTCATGAGCGACTCTTTTAAAAGTGGCGGTCTTTAAAAACGTACTTCACGGATCAACAATTTGTGGATCACACAAAGTGGCGTCCCATATGGGAATCGAACGCCTCTGCGCCACTGAGACAGTCAATTTAAAAACAAAACAAGTCCTATTAAAAATAATATCACGCCAACATAAGAAAGAGTACCTAGGTAACTTATTCAGTAATAAAAATTGCTGAACACTCCAAGTTTTTATATCCTCATTTGCAGCGACTCTAAATTGTAAGACACATAATGTCTGATGTCGTAACTGTAGGTAGAGAAAGAATACATAGGTATATAAGGTCGGCTCCCTACATCGAACGAAAACAGGCACACGCATCATCTATGGACGTCATCATCTATATGCATATCGACATCATCTATACGCATATACGGAGTTTTCGGTCAAACCCGGTCGAAACGTTAACCGAGACACGTTGCTGTCATGCCTCATTTTTCAGACATCCCTTTTTTATTATAGGATCAGATAGATCTCATGATTTACAAGCACGTTTGTTTAAGCTCCATTTATCTATCACGTGTAGTTTTTGACAAAATAAAATGTTAAAAATCTTCATATTTTATCTTGAAAATTAGAAATTAGTTATTTTTTCACAAAGTAAGCGTAGCATGCAAGAATCATGTTAGAAATAACAATAGTCACCTACATATTCTAAAGCATCAAAGAACCTGTTACTGTAAAATGTGTTGTTTTAAACCAAGATTTTTAGAGCGGTACGCTTTTAAATTTGTTATGCGAACAGCTAAAGTAAACTCCCTGCCCGACACTTTTAAGACTAAAATGCATAGGCATCTTCTGGGTGCTCAAGTTATGCCTCATCAATGCTTTCTATCAGGTATGATTTATGATCGTCAAAACAAGCCGATTAATTATAAAAAAAAATATAAGAGATTTTTAGCTTTTTTTTTAGAAATTTCCGCCGTACCTATTGGGAAAAGTTATTCTTACTAATATAATGATTATCAATTACTCTATACGCCATATAAATTTCACATCCCCATTCTGTAACGTTCCGTAACGTAAATCACGAGATCTATCCGGTTCTACAATAAAAACAGGCTGTCTGAAAAATGTGGTTTAGTACTTGCGGGTCTGTGTGTGCGTGGATTTTTGTTAAGCTGTGAGCCGGTCTTCTGTACCAATGTATTTTGTGGTAGATGGCAGATCATAAAGACGGCGACACGCCCCTGAGATAATGTTGATGAATTCAAGATCGACACGAGACGAGAGTTGTTTACCTACTTATTTTTTTTCTTACTTAGTTACTAAAGGTGTTGTTTTGCGATGAAAGACCTCGAGACATATGCGGCTGGCACTTAGGTATATAATACGTTAAATACAGTAAGATTTAATACTACAAAATACCTAAGTACTTTAGCTGTATTAAAAACAGCGAGGCTATTGTATTCTTGGAGTAAAAAAGAACACGTGAACACGTGAAAAAGTTTTTATCAATGAGGTTTTACATTAATGTCATAGGTTTTCACAATCAAATTGAAACAATTTATATAATAAATGACTTGCGTGGTATGAACCACACGTTGGCATCGTGTAAATAGGTTTTGAATATGTTGTTTTTATAAGACGACTCCCGCATTTGGGTACAAACCCTGTGTCGCGGAGGACTTTACAAACAAGTCACAGACACAAAGTGCACCTAGCCTCGGAACAACAATTTGTGGATCACACAAAGTGGTGTCCCGTGTGGGAATCGAACCCACGATCTCTTGCGTAGTCGGACACACTCCCACCGCGCCACAGAGGCAGTCAAATATATTCGACCGTTGCAATACGGTCAAAACGTCGGGCAATAAACAAGGTATTTTACCTTAAAATATTAAAGGGAATTTGCATTCAATTATATTGCTCCTGTATGTACAAGAAAATGACGAAAATGACGTAGTGAGGTGTAATAACTTAATGAGCCTTTCGTTGCACTAACTTGCATGATGCTTTTGTTTCATCTACCTGCTCACGACCTGAAAGGTACTAATTTTGGTTACGCTTTTTTGTTAAGGTAGCCTAAATGTTTATTTCTGTCAACGATCTATCGTGTGGCAACTTGCAATGCAGCTGAACTATGTTCGGTTAAAATAAAAAGTGGACTGCGATACCTACAGTCTATACAGATATAACTGATAGTTACTGGCTTGAAATTTGGCGTAAGAATTAATTTAAAACGTAATCTATACTAATATTATAAAGCTAAAGAGTTTGTTTGTTTAAATGGGATAATCTCAGGAACCAGTGGTTCGAATTGAAAAAATATTTTAGTGTTGGATAGCCCATTTATCGAGGAAGCCATTATATAACATCACGCTATGACAAAATGTTGCAAAATCGGGGAAAATTGACGCAGATGAAGTTGCGCGGGTCATCTTTACTAATAGGTATAAAACTGAAGAGTTTGTTTATTTGAACGCGATAATCTCAGGAACTACTGATCCAAATTGAAAAAATATTTTACTGTTAGATAAGCCATTTATCGAGGAAGGCTATTGGCAATATAACATTACGCTACGACTAATAGGAGCGGAGCAGCAATGAAAAATGTTGCAAAAACGGGGAAAATTTACTCAGACGAAGTTGCGCGGATTTCAGACGCCCAGGCGGACAAATCTGGCAAAATAAACTATGTCAGGTATTATTACTCATAACATAAATTATGTAAGTACCACGTACAAGCCTACACTCAATCACAGAGCACTTACAAATACATTAGAACTTATCCAACCAATTTATAGGTAGGGAAAACTTATGACTGAATTTATCGGTAAGTATAAACCGGTAACTAGTGTAACCGGGACTGAGGCAATAGGAATTAGTTAGTTAGTAACTTTGTCTGTACCTTGCTATGCACAGGAAACTACAAACTTGCACCTATTAATGTTTGTTGGTACATACTAATATTGTGTGGTTTCAAACTATGAGCATTTAGAGGTTGAAGTGATTTTTTTGAGTTTCAAGCAGGTTATGCATATACGCACCGTATGCGGTAAAAAAATCAAAATTATGTACGACTATGTAAGTACTTTAAAAATATTTTTTATTACCGATAAGGTAATAAAAAATAGTAATTATAAATTAAATTGTTAATTTGACAAAAGTAACACGAGGGTTTCCCCCTCGTGTTACTTTTGTCTAACCACGTGTTATGTTTGTACTCAAGTTTGTCGACTGAATTATAAGTCATATACCTTACAGACCAGTGGCGGAGGGTCCTTAAAACACCATTACTTTCGGTTTTCCTTTGGATTATAGTTACTTAGTATTATGGATACAAACCACCTCAGAAAAAAATTAACCCTTCGCAACTCTTACAGACTAATATGCATACTATAATACAACAGGTATAACTATTAATGACTAGTTTGCCCGAGTGGATGTCCGTTATCGCGATAAAAAAAAAACAATCTATCTCCATAGCAAATTTCATCTAAATCGGTTCATCGATTTAAGCGTGAGTTTTTACGCACAGACATAACTACTCACACATTTGTAATATTAGTGTACAAAATGGAGACCATTATTAATTAAAGTTCCGATTCTGTCATAACGTTCCAATTAATAAATACATTACTCGTTACAATTTACCAAATAATTTTAATTAACTTTTATTTGACAATGATAAACGTGCAGTAATTATTAAAACCGGGCAAGAGCATGTCGGACCGTGCTCAGTGTAGGGTTCCGCAGCCTTCAATAATTGCATCAGAAAAAGAGCGTATGTTCATGGCACTTACGCCCTTTTGTTGAGAAACGCAGTTTTTCGGCAATTAACTCAATGACGGACTATCCAATCATGGCCGAAATAATTTGAGTTCAAAGTATTTATTAGGCGCTACCTTTCTGATTTTTTTCATATTTTTTGGTCACACCGTTCATAAGTTACGGATACAATTTATGCAAATTTCGGAGCAATTTTTTCCAAAAATATTTACTCAATCAAAAAAAATATTACAAACCTTATAATGTTTTAAATAGAGCTGTTGAATTAGGTATGTGCCACACGTTGATGTTCGCTTATAAAATAGTTTTTCAGCTTCTGTTATTATATTTATATTATTTAGCTATCAAACTAAGTAGCGGCTACTACAAGACATTTTTTCACCAAATTTCATCAATATTTATTGAGTAAAATGCCTGTAACACACGGCAGACAGACAGACATGACGAAATTATAAGGGTTCCGTTTTTACCATTTTGGTTATGGAACCCTAAAAATCGTAATTATATTTGTCACAGTTTTACAGAGGCAATATTAAGTATTGTTTTTAAACTTTCGCGATTTTTATACATATTAGTTATATTTCGGGACCGATCGTGGTCACGAGTCGACCCGTGACCACGATCGGTGCAATTCGATCGAAACGTTGGGTAAATAAAAGGTTCGTACCTTTAAATAATTCACGCGATTAAGTCCCGAAATATAACTAAAATAAATATTAAGTATCTTTATATGTCATTATCTTTAGCCCGCAGCTTAGCCCGAATGGTCGGCTATAGCGATAAAAACTATTTTATGTCTTTTCCCGGAACTCAAACTATCTCCATGCCTAATTTCAAATCAGCATCAGCGGTTTAAGCGTGAAAGTTGACTACAAATAAAGAAATTATTTTGTACTAATCAGCTAATAGTAGATCTTAAAATGCTCTGAAAATAGGCGTTATTTTACAATTTAACTTGCTTTTGAATTTAAAAGCATGAAAACGAGTACTAATTGTAATGATTTGACGATCCTTTCGTCAAATCATTACAATTAGTATTCGTTTTCATATTTCATACTTATGACATCATAGGTTTTTATTCCCTTAAACATAGGTTATACTAACGTAGTTATTCGATACACATTTCTATAGAGCTTACAGTTTTGACATTTCATAAAAAATATAAATTATAAAAATAAAAAAACCCGCCTGCACAAAAAATATGGAAACAAGATCCCCTACATAAATATATAATTTCATGCAGTCAGAGTCATTAATGAAAATAACTCTTTAAAATGCTTAAGATAAGCCCTTTAATTTGATACCCATATTGCAGTATTCATAACAACTTTATTTCACACCTCTTTATTGTGAAATCTCACAGCCGCCATGATTGTTTTTTTCAAACATCACTTAACTAAGAACACTTGGGCGATTAAGACGAATCTAACGACGTCTTAATTGTATAAATCCGTTCAGTGGATTGTGAGATATCATGTAATAAAGAATATATAACATACATAGATACATAAATACAAGATACGCGCGAAAAACATAACCCTTCCTTACAGTCGGGAAAAAGAGACTGATTTGACTTGTCAGTCAACATCTCTAATAAAGACTCCTGTTAGTGATTACAAATAGGTACAAATGTAGTCAAAAAAATAAAATCCGTTGGCTTAAAGTCAAACTGCAATATTGTGCAAATTGCTCGAGATAGGTACCATTTCTGTGCAATAGTGTTCCGGCGATCCAGTAGTATATATTGATAATGACTTCATATAAAAACCAATTATCGTATTCATATAAAAAGAGAATGGAGACTTCAATTTTCGTTTGAATGGTGGGGGAACAATGCTGGAATAAGTAGTATCATTATTCGCTGTTATAGCCTAGCTGGTTAGGACCGGTGATCTGAATATGGGACAATGCCTTTCAACATTTTGTCATATGACCCTTTTAGAGCTCATTGATTTAAGCAGTGAGCATAGCAGACTGTCATCAAGCGATTGATTAAGGAGGGTTAGGAGTTAAATAAGCTGTGTTAAAGGGTATTTCTCTTTGTTTTCAAAAGTGTGGTGCGCCAATACTCTGTAAGTACACCAAAAGTGTAACTATTTTGGCAGATTCATCGTATTTAGATCACGTTTTTAGAACAACAAGCAAAATTGGCAAAATGAGCAAAGTGGTTATAAAAATCTTTGGTCATTATCTACAATAATCTATATCTACACTAATATTATAAAGAGGAAAGATTAGTATTTTTGTATGTAACGAATAAACTTAAAAACTACTAGACCTATTTCAAAAAATCTTTCACCATTAGAAAGTTACATTATCGGGGAATAACATAGGCTATATTTTATTGTAAAAAAAATTAAAGATCCCTACAAAAATTGCAATAATGTAACTCAAGATATAAAAAACTACGACACCTGTGCGAAGCTGGGGCAGGCAGCTAGTGTTATATATTCGGAAAATGCTACTATCATAATCACATATACGACATAGACCTCTCCTAATTTCTGTTCAACATCCGGTCCTCTGTCTCCCGTATCCAGTCCATCCCAGTGGCCTTTTTCAGGTCGTCGTCGGTCCAATTCTACTATAAGCGTGTGAAATACGTCAATCTTGTCACTGCTATTACAAATCTATACTAATATTATAAAGCGGAAGAGTTTGTTTGTTTGTTTGTTTGTTTGTTTAAACGCGCTAATCTCAGGAACTACTGGTCCGATTTTAAAAGTTCTTTTTTTGTTAGATAGCCCATTTATCGATGAAGGCTATAGGCTATATAACATCGCTCTACGACTAATAGGAGCGGAGTAGCGACGAGAAATGTTTCAAAAACGGGGAGAAATTACGCATACGAAGTTGCGCGGGACAGCTAGTAAATAATATATGGATAATGAAATAATGAAAGTAATTACTTACACATGCTCATCCTTAGCGCTAGGTACGAAATATTTGCAGTCCCGCTTCTGAAAAGTGCTCTCGATCCAACTGCGGGTTGTCTTCTGTAACAACAAAACAATACATCATTAGGACATTATTTCACTAAACTTACTAACACCATCTCACGTCTCATCTTAACATTTTAGCCACGTTGCCTGGAAGGATAACATTATGACGGTGTTAGCAAAAATAATCCCTATACGAGTAAGATATTTCATTTGTGTCATCAGATTTGTCTTAATTTTGTCTTATTATTAATCAATACCTTTTTACTGCCTCTATGGCGCGGTGGGAGCGTATTCGACTGCTACGCAAGAGGTCGTGGGTTCGATCCCCACCCAGGACAAAATTTTGTGTGATGAGCACGATGGTTTACTCTGTGTCCGGGTGTTCTATATTAAGTATGTATTTAGAAATATATAGTATGTTTATCAGTTGCTTGATTTCCATAGTACAAGCTCTGCTTAGTTTGGAATCAGACAGCGTTGTGTGAGTTGTCCAAAGATAATAAAAAAATATATTCAACTCCGTAAAAAATCTGCCGGGTGTTTAAATGTCCTTTTGTTGTTTGTGCTATTAGTTTTAAACGTATGTTTTTTGTTGCAATGTTATTTTCTAATTAAAATGATTGTGAGTTTATCAATATTTGTCCCCTGACTTGTCAATGTTGCGTCATTGCGCGTAAGCAGAATAAATCTAAAATTTATACCAGCTTCAGACAATATACCTATATTATGGGGAAATTACATGTTATTATTCTAATTTCTGAATCGGAATAATTTAAACAATTAAGATCCACTGAGGAATTCGTTTAAGTACTCAATTTTAGTCATACGCGTATTTGTTAAATTAATATTAAACAGGTTAATTTTCTGAGATTAAATATACGTAAAATACTACAAAACGGGATTGTATAATGCGAAGTTATCAGCAAACTTTTGTAATTGTAATTGCTAGGAAACCAAACAAGGTATATCAACATCGAAGCAAATCCGACTACTTTTGCACAGACGCATTATTTACATACGTGTGATGTAAATAAAACCAACATGATTTTCCTCGCATATATATAAAGTATTTATTTTTTACATTTAATGAGCTTTAGGGTGAATGTCAAGTGAACGATTGGCAACATCGTATCCAGTACTACCAACTTTTAGGCTAGGAGTCATTTGATCGTGAACAGACAATACATCCTTTTTTTTCAACCAAAATAAATTATTATCTGTATACAAACTATTCCATAATTTATGTCGTTATAATATTATTGAGGATAATCCTCTGATAATAACGCCGGAACGGTCCCATTGTTATTTTGATATAAGCAGGAAAATACCTCGCATTCATATCGCACAAACGTAATTAAATAGAGGATAAAAGCAATAATGTTGTCAAACTATTTAGAAATCAAATACCATCACAATTCTGATAAAATTAAAAATGCGAAAATTGTATGTCTTAAGTTTACGTCTTCGCTCGCGTGATCTCCATAGAGCTCTAGCTTCGCAGCGCACCGAAGCGCATGCGCGCGCGTGGGCGCGTATCCGTTAGCATGCGTTTGATTACTTATTTTTTCTCATGCGTTTTGTTTACTAAATTTATCACTCTGTATTGACGCGAATTAATTTTATAAAGGCATTCATATTTTTCAATTAAACAAATAAGTTTTCATCATCTGTAGCCAGAGCCGAACGGACGCGACCGCATCCGAGCGCCTCCGTCCGTGTGCGCGAGCATGCGTGAGGAGCCGTCCGGCACGGCGCGGCGGCACGCGCGCGGATGTAGCTTGCAAATATGAAACTTATGGCTAAGTACAGAAGTTTGAATATCCTCTGGCACAGTGCGGAATGCTCTGCGCTGCGCTCCTGCGTCGCCGTCCGGTTGGTGGACATCGTACAATAAGTAAGTCCAAGGGTTAGGCGTTGATGAACGAATGGATAACTCAGGATTGTAATTTTATAACCACAGAACGAATTGAAAATTTGACGCACCAACAGTCATTTTATGGATTTTGCGACGAATAGATTTTCTAAAGTAGTCTCCAAAAGAGTTACAGGGGTGACACAGGGTTTCCAAATTTCAATAAAAGTCAAATTTATGCGATCTAAACCGCGAGGAAAAGCAACTACATAAAGTAATGTTTCAAAATTTGTTAATCTATTACGAATGAACCTCTACATGAATTTTAATGAAGTATCTACACAGACTGAATTCATTCTAGGATATCTACCTACATATTTACGTAATCGAACTACCTAAAATGTGTCGTGCGGTCAAGGGCAAATGGTCAAAATATCGTCGCCATAAAAATCAGTGGTGCATGCATGTTTACTACACTCCTAGGAATTCCCTTTTTGCTTATTTATAAAATATTCTAAACGAGTTGTACAATGAGACAGGTTGTTATGAGAAGATTTTGTATAAAAATGTAACGTAGGATATTTCAAAGGAATCAGAGAACGTCTTTCGGAGATTGAAAACTTTTAAGCCCACAATTTTCTCGAACTTGAATTGTATAAAATCATAAGATATAAATGTTTGTATCATTTCATTTCGACTAGTTTTACAAAATAAAGATAATCTATTTGAATTTGAGAAAATACTGCAAAAAAGTTTCTTTTTACTGACATAAATTTCCAAATTTGCCGGTTGTTCCGGCAAATTTGGAAATTTATATTGATAATACCTAGGCTATTATAGGTTCCATTAAAAGGAAATTGAGATGTTTAGTAAAAAAGTTTCAAATAATTAGGTCTGACTTTATCTTATTAAATTGGAATATTCAATTCCATATAAGCGAGCTAAGAAATAAGATTGAATTTTTTGTCTTCGATTTTTTGCCGAACCTGACGTCGTCATAGCTAAATATAAGTTTAACTCAAGATTACCTCAAGTATACTCTTATAAATTACAATACGCAAAAGTCCTTATGAACGTAATCATCCAAGATTATTTTAAGCTTGCACTAAGACAAATAATTTCAACACTCATCATTAATTTGTCGCAATTGCACGAGAATTCTCGGCTAGCGAGCTTCTTAAATATAATTCGTACTCTTATTTCTCGTGTCTGAAGAAATGACTGAGGGAAGTAAGATAATGGTATACATCCACTTGGTTTCCACTTCACTGCTAGACATAGGCGTCTCCTAGTTTACGCTACAACACCCGGTCCTCCGCCTTTTGCATCAATTCATCCAAGCGACCTTCTTTAGGTCATCGTTTCTTTATTGCCGTATATTAATCCCTAATAGTGATATCAGGTAGGTATAAACAATGATGGGTTATTATCATTCTGACTTGCCGTATTATACTAAGAATGCGCCAACGCTTCTGCTAACAGTCGAAATGAACCAACAAGCCATGTGCTTTGTTGGTTCGTCTCGAGTAAAACGAGTACTGGAGAACATCTCCAATTAGGGTTGGCACAATTATTTTTGATTGTAGTTTTAAGTATTTTATGACCTTTTTTTAAATGTGTGTTCACAGGGTCTCCTCATCACTCACTCTGTCCTAACCGCTGACCTATGCAAATTCCTTTGCGTCATTTTTTCCCGTTTTTGCAACATTTTTCACTGATGCTCCGCTCTTATTGGTCGTAGTGTGATGTTATATAGCTTATAGCTTTCCTCGTTAAATGGGCTATCCAACAGGGAAATAATTTTTCAATTCGGATCAGTAGTTCCTGAGATTACCGCGTTCAAACAAACAAACAAACTCTTCAGCTTTATAATATTAGTATAGATGAACATATAAACATATAAATGAACGGTTTCGCAGTAACAACCCCAAAGCGACATGGTTTTAGAGGTCCTACGTAAAGATGCGTTGTTGAATTACAATTGAGTATTAGACCATAGACAACGTAAAGCTATGTATGCCTGTCCTAAATTTGTTATTCAACAAACCTGACAACGATAAATAACATTGATATTATTCAGTGGTTGTAATTCATGGCAGCACAGTGACGTCACTATCACCCGGCCTCTAGCGTCAACAGACGGGCTTATGAATGATTGGGCTCGATGAAGCCATAGTGCCCGTAATTTGTGTTCCACTTGACAAACGACCGGGCCTTTATAACGGCCGGTATAAAACCTCTGTTCCAGCAATGTCAGCTATCAAGACAACCGTACATTATAATATTGATATAATATCGCCGTAAAATTATTATCATTCTATAGTCAATTGGTCAAAAAAAGTAAAAAATTATGAATCAACCCCTCTTGAAACAAAGAATATAACTTTACTACTTAAGATGAAGTCTTTTCAAGAGCGCGATTGAGCAAACGTGAAAAAGGCCTCCAGCTGATCTTATGGTATTTTTACATGACGCCATATGCAGCGTGTAAAAAAAATAATTAAAAATCACCCTTAATTTTTTCTATACAATATGAAAAAGGTGAGATAACTGTAATGATATACTATTTTTACGTAGTCGCATTTTCAATCAATTCATTGACACGCTGTAAATATAATGAAATATAGTTTTTAGTTTTTTTAAAAGAGGACTCCCACAGTAGACTACAAGTGCTGTGTCGCGGGGGACTTTACAAACATACAAGTCACGTACACAAAGTATACCCAGACTCAGAACAACAATTTGTTGATCACACAAAGTGATGTCCCGTGGCGGCATCGAACCCACGACCTCTTGCGTAGCACTCGGACACACTCCCACCGCGCCACAGAGGCAACCAAATAATAATATATCACTTAAATACAAATTCTATCTTCAAAATACATATTTAATTCAACTACGAGAAAAACCTGAACCCGTCATCACTCCTAGAGCGATATGATTGATATCATTAATAATGGAACCGGAAAATTGGATAGCGATAGATATACATAGATATACATACATAACTGTCATAGTTATATCCTAAGCGACATAGTAATGAGAGCCTTTCGTGCCCCTATTATTTTTTGATAACTAGTAATGTGGGATTGAATCCCTCATTATTAGCAATCTTGTTAACCCCTCCAGCTAAGCTCAAAGGCTTGTCTTAGGAGTGGGTTCACGTCGGTAGTATAATGAGTAGGATTCGAACCCGCGACCTCACGATTGCGAGACCGCCGTTATCATAGCTTATTAAATTATGAATTTCATGAAATTACCTTCCCTACTGCAAGATAGAAAAAATGTAAATATTAAATAATGTTTCAAGGCGCGGCGCCTCTGTGGCGCGGTGGGAGTGTGTCCGACTGCTACGCAAGAGGTCATGTGTTCGATTCCCATACGGGACACCACTTTGTATGATCCACAAATTGAGGTTCCGAGTCTGGGTGTACTTTGTGTCAGTGACTTGTATGTTTGTAAAGTCTCCCGCGACACAGGGCTTGTACCCAACTGCGGGTGTTGTCATTAATAAAAAAAAGGATAATACGCTTTGATATTTTTAAAAGGTATTTTACAGATACCGCATCCAATTCCAAAAGAGATTCGAGTAGTGACGAGTTATCATTGTTATATATCTAATAACAATTGAATTACGCAAAACGCATGTACCTTTCCGTCGTCGTCATAGGTAAAATTAAGTGCAATTTTTTTCTTCGAGATACGTTAAATCAGTCCAAATATACAGAACAGAAAAATAACCGCGTGCCAACCTTGAGCCAAACAAAATACGAGTACGCAACGTTAGCAAATATGTTAATGTTCTGTGAAAGAATGATAAAATATGTGACTTTACGACACCCCTGAGCCTGAGATATTCTAAAGAAAAAGCAAGTATATTCTTGATAATAATTTAAGGAAGAACGTAAGTTTCTTTGTAACTTTCATGATTTGGATAGGTATTTCAATATAACTAAAAGGCAACGAATCTGCTATGCCTCTGGTGCGTGGTATTTCATTACCAGGTGAGTCGATTTCCACTTATCTCACAATAACAGTTGATAGATAGAAGTATAAATTAGGACACACAAGTTTAAAACATTGCAGAAGGTGCTTTTTTGCAATGATTTCCAAAAGTCGATGGACGACAACTATTGGCCGCTAATGGTTAATATCCCAGTTTTTAAAAGGCTTATTAAACAAAAGTCAACAATTATAATAATAATATGTGATAAAAAAATGAAAAATAAAATAAATCTATAGAATCTATACTAATAATACTCATTTATCGAGGAAGGCTAAAAGCTATATAACATTACGCTACGACCAACAGGAGCGGAGCAGTAATGAGAAATGTTGGAAAAACAGGGAAAATTTACGCAGACATAGTTGCACGGGACAACTAGTTATAACATAATAAAAAAAATATAATAAAATAAATTATAAAAATATAAAAACCCGCCTGCTAAAAAAGATAGAAATAAGATCCCCTACATCTATATATATAAAAATGTTATGTTGGTTTGTGTACGCTTCAAAAACTCAAAAAGTTCTGCACCGATCGAGCTGAAATTTTAGCATGATATATAATCCGCATCAAGGATTGTTTTTATATCCACAAGTATTGCAAAATTAAACTTATATGACATGTATTCTTTGTTTTGTTTCTCACCACAGCGAAGCGTGGCAGGCTACAGCTAGTTATTATATAATTTTATGCAGTCGGAGGCGTTAATGAATCTCGATGAACTTAGTAAAGTGCCTCCGACTGCATGAAATTATTTAATTATGTAGGGGATCTTGTTTCTATCGTTTTTAGCAGGCGGGTTTTTTTTTTTATTATTTTTTTTTTTTTATTACTTTTTAGTGGTTATAGCATGTACCAAATAACTTTTATCACAGATTTTTGCTTTTGAAATGTCAAGTATTGAAAATTAAAAAAGAATGTTTGCTAACTCCCATATTGCAGTATTCAACACAACTTTTTTTTCACACCTCTTTATTTTGACATCTCACAGCCGCCATGTTTGTTTTTTTTTTCAAACCTCAAATATCTAAGAACACTTAGGCGATCAAGATGAATCTAACGACGTCTTAATTGTATAAATCCGTTCAGTGGATTGTGAGATATCAGGTAATAAAGAATATTACATACATACACACAAGATACGCGCAAAAAACATAACCCTTCTTTAGTCAGGTATAAAGATTTAGATTACATCTAAACAGTGTTTGTATTTATGGAATATAAAAATATAAACAAATACTGTTTTCTATAACTTTTATACAACTTCCTGAAATATTTAGCCATCAACTACCCTGGGAATAGAAGCTTTTATACCGCCCTAAAGGAAAATAATTTAAAAAAGTTTATGGCCAATTTTTGATATAAAAGCTAATTCTCCCGGGTCCTAAAACGAATCAATGTGCAAAGCTTCCAATAATAGGTAAGCTTTTTTATCACTGACATTTCGTTTTTTAAGAGCCTCTAAGAAAATTACAACTGAAATGAGGTTTGATTTTGTATAAAACAATGAAATTAAATTGGTTACAATAGTCACAAGACACCTAATTTATTAATATGTGTCATTTAGGTACTGGAGCGATAAATCGGTTCGTTTGAGCACTGTTTTGTTTACATTAAAACTGACTAGTAGAATAGTAGATTAGATAGTACATTTTGAGAAAATCGCAAACACATACGAACATACGGGTCAAACAGACCTTTTTAATAAAAGGCTTGTCACGATCCGTCATGTTCCGCCTGCTGATAGGCTGAAGTATTGTGATCCACGACCCACCCAACAGAGGCAATTGCCCCCCCCCCCCCCATAGACTCGACTGATCCCCTAGAAGGTATTCCTATTTATTGGGGGGGAATTTGAGAAATTTGACATTAGACTGGTGTGTTTTGACCGGTAATTGCCCGTGCTGGTGTACCGATGGTGAATCAAATGCACCCCTCTTACAAGTGACTCACACTTGCCAGTCGAGTCAATTTGCCCCCCCCCCAGAACAAAGTTCTGGACCTGTTTACAGACAACCATTTTTTAAATACGATTTAGCCATTTTTAATACTTGACAAAAGAGGATTAGACATGCTTGAAACATAAGAAGACATTTATAGATATAGAATTTTAATAAGAACCAGCTGAAACCCGGACTGTGCAAAATGAACACGAGATTCTAACAAAGCTTCATCCGACAGCCACAGTACTTATAGCAACGCATTACAGCAAGGATTCACATATATTTAGTTAGAGGAAGGCATCCAGACTTAAGCCCGCACTAGAACTCCCTAGGGAGAATTGTACCTATTTCATTCATTACTCTCTCATCTGTGAGTACCTAAGTGTAGTTAAAGAGGTGTTGCTAGGGTTGCTTGCTTTAATCCCTTATTATTATTTGTATAAACTTGATAGTTTGTGAGAAAGGATGTTTGTTATTCTTTTATGTATTTTTTTTCTAGTAACTGCACCTATGCTGGCTGACAGCCACGTGAGCAGAGCTGCGAGAACTTCTATTCCAATATGTTCTACGACTTCTGTTCTACTGATATAGCAAAATGGATTATTAATCTACAATGTATTAATAATGACTGCCTCGGTGGCGCGGTGGGAGTGTATCCGACGGTTACGTAAGAGGTCGTCGAGACGTAAGAGTCGGGTTCGATTCCCACACGGGACACCATGCTGTGTGATCCACAAATTCTTGTTCCGAGTCTGGATGTACTTTGTGTCCGTGTAAAGACCGTTTGTAAAGTCCCCCGCGCGAAGCTTGTAAACCATAACAGGAGTAATCTTTAAAAAAATTGTTCTACTGAAAATTTTAATAGTACAAAATGGAATTTAAATTCCATATTGTTCTACTATGGATTCTATCAATAGAACAACCTGAATTTAAATTTAAATGTGAAAGTTTGTGCGTATGAATAGGTAATTGTTACTCTTTCATGCAAGAAAGAGACAGCACTCACCGGTTTTTATGTGTTACACCTAGGCTACGTTTTGAAATCTAAAATCTGCAGGTAAAAAGCTTGTAAATACTCGTATATCCACTGGGACTTTAATAAAAATAAATTAAAAGTATTTTATTAGTATAAAGACCATTAATTTTGTAAAATGAATGGAGTAAGTAAAATAAATTAAGTACATCTTATCTCTTGGGACCAAGAACGGATCTTCGGACCAGACTATCAAGCCATCATCAGATCATCAAGCCCTGTGGACTGAAGTTTACGCATTATTAAGACTTGCATTGCATGCTTCTGGCCCCGGTTTGGCTACGGAAGTCTCGGGTTCGATTCCTGGGTCTGGACTTCAAATTTTTCTATCTTTTAAAAATGCAATTATTGTATTTGCATTGCATGATTACAAAGTATATATAAAAGGCAAAGAGGATTAACAAGATCATGCTTTGCATTGCGTGAAACTAAGCTAAGCTGCACCGGTGGTCACAGGCGGAGCGTTGAAGTCATATCACGACTATTTCAATCAAAGTACAGAAAGCTTGCTATGACGTTTCATAAAATGGCTAAAATCAAAAATCTAATGACTTGAGATTACTTTCTTTATTCATACATCATCGTATAAGTAGGGAAAAGGGCATGACGTTTGGCTTCTACCGCAATTCGTGTTTTTCAACGTTCTATCTAAAGAAAAGCAACCATATTCCTTTTTAATTTATTTTGTTACTTCGTGTCTCAATATAAAAATATATAAAATAAGTTTAAAAAATCTAGATACACTTACCACGGAATACCATACAGAACGAAAGTTTGATATAAAACGTCAAGAGCGTTTCAGACGCGGACAATCGGAACAAGTCGGACCAGAGACAGAGCGAGTGCCACGAGCACGCGCTGCGGATGCTCGTTTAATGCGCGCGCGTTAGTGTAGGTATAAAAGTCACGGTACATACATAGGCATGCCTTCTGTACTCTCTCTGTTTTGTGTACTTATCGCGGGTATTTATTAAATCGTTATTTACAATTCCTTGCCAGTCACAGTCCACATTCGCTAGTGTACCGTTGTACGCCTTCTTAAAACACAAAATGTAGAAGCGAGCGAAGGCAAACGTTAAAACGGAGGTGGCAGCCCTAAGTTGCTAATAACATCAGAGAGTGTTATCTTTAATGTTAGTGCATTTGCATACTTTGGAAGCACCCGCGTCTTGGAAAGTACGACAGAGCGCAGGTATATCACTGATGTTTCCTTATTGGTTGGGTAGGAGTTTATACCAGCTGAAATGTTTTTTTTTAAGTTCTAATGGAATACTAGGGCATGAACAATGAGATTATGGTTGATTCTAGGGCTTCCAATCCCGCAGCCTGTCAATCAATTTCGACCCCGCGGGATCCAGGTCTTTGCGGCATGTAATCCCTTAATAGTGGATTAAAAAAAATAGCGCGGATTGCCGTAATACCGGGATTGGAAGCTAGTTGATTCTAATAAATTAGTTTGATAACACAAAGGTAAGTAATCTGTTAGAAGTTTTGGATGTCATTTGAGTGCTTCCGTGATATTTGACAGACAGACAGACAGACTGTTAAATTGAAATTAAACCCCACAAACTGCCAAGATATTTTGAAAATGTGAAGGTTCTTTTAATGATAACTTCAGTACAAACTACCGACATATATCAAAGACATAGACAATAAGGTAAAATTTAAAAATAAGCTCATTAATGTATCTACTCTTAAAAAAGTGTTACTACACGTTGAAAGAATATTTTGATGATAATATTGACATAATTTGATGGTTATGAATTTTATCTACCTAATATAGTTTTATGATATATGTGTACCTAATCTTAAGCATGAATGTAATTAAATAAATAGATAAATAATCGCTTAATATAATAAAAATTGTTATTCTCAGTAATATTTGCACACCAACTTTGTAAAACTTGGAATGCTCAATATTGTAATTACTAACACCTCGTAATGTACCCATGTTATGCAAAAAAAAAAAATGAATTGAATTGAGTAGTAGGATACGAGCCGTCGGTTGCGAGGAGAATTTACAATTAACGCACTCAGAGGATATATATTGCCCAATGCTCTTGCGAAGCAGTCGTTCACAAAAAAATGTTACGTACTAGACCTTTTTCAAGTGGATTTTCAATTTAGAAGCTACATTATATTAAACGCAAAAAAACGAATAGATAAAAACTTTATAAGATCTCTATTTTTAAAATATCTATATGTGTAATATTATAAAATATACTTGCAAATTCAAAGCCTGAAAGCAAAATAAATTCGATAAGTTTATTACAAAAGAAAAACATTCGTAAAAGATAAGATAATCTTTTTACCAACGAACTGTAAATACCCTTTTTTATAAGAAAGTGTAGGAGACAGGTGAAGGAATAAAGTGAAGCGCAGAGATGTACCCTTGGAGGCATTATCTCTTTGATATAAATAATTTCGGGTCGGGTGAAGTGTTATTGGGTTTTTCTTTATACTTTCGCTAACAATACTAAATAAATAATAAACAAGTACAGTAGATAATCTAGCAATGTTTGTTATTGGCTTTCCCGGCGGCTTTGCTCACATTTTATTTGATACTAGCTGACCCACGCAACTTCGTATGCGTACATTTTCCCCGTTTTTGCAACATTTCTTATTGCTGCTCCGATTCTATTGGTCGTAGCGTGATGTTATATAGCCTATAGTCTTCCTCGATAAATGGGTTATCCAATAGTGAAAGAATTTTTAAATTCGGATCAGTAGTTCCTGACATTACCGCGTTCAAACAAACTCTTTAGCTTTATAATATTAGTATAGATTATTTTACCCGACCTAGGTGGGGTATTATAAATTAGAAGTAATAAGAGAATCAGCGTTGGTCGTCTATCTACTTAGGTTTTACAGGGAGTAATACCCAGCTATCCTAGAGAGTATTAGGCTAAACGTACCGGACGAGTACAAGGAACTGACGGCGGTGCCCGGCGCTGCTGGTCCTACGAGCGCGAACTAATTTTCTGCAGTATGCGCCGTCGACATGGATGCTGCGCGTGCTCAACAAATCAGAGGGACATCCTTTAATTTTACAAGAACGAATTTACAAGGGCTATATAATGGCTAATTATGTTTATGTTAATCTAGTTTTGCTACACTATCTATCGCATTGGGTTACATACCTGTACTGATAGACTGTAAGTGTGTGTATAAATGACTGGCCTGTTGGTCTAGTGGTTCGTGACTCTGACTGCGAAGCCGGAGGTCGTGGGTTCGATCCCCACCTAGGATAAAACTTTTTGTCATGAGCACGATGGGTTATTCTATGTCTGGGTGTAATTTATCTATAATATGTATGTATTTAGAAATATACAAGTATCTTTATCAGGTATACTATGGAAACCAGACGGTTTCCATAGTACAAGCTCTGCTTAGTGATCAGATAGCGTTGTGTGAGTTGTCCCAAGATATTGGTATAGATATTATATTATATAAATGTTTTTTTTTCATATCTTACGTGGTATTCTGAAGTATAAACTATATTAATGTGAAGTTTCGTCAAATTCCGATTAGTAGTGTTTGCGTTGTCATCAAACATTCATAAATCCTCTAAATTTATAATAGTAATACCTACAAACTTGGTAGCTTAATGCTCATTATAGCATCACGGCTCCGGCACGGCTCATAACTTGCAATTAAGATTACTACTTTAAAACATGCTAGCTAAAGTACATTTTAAAACTTTGTTGGGTTACTTTAAGAGTAAGAGTTATTAAATCGTCTCATATGGTCTTCATCACCGTGACAGAACATTAATATTATTATCACCGTGCAACTGTGATATAATATGTTTGGTAAAATTAGAAAAACGCCCTAAAATGTCATTAAAATATGCTCAAAATATATCACGGCTCTAAGAAAGTTACTAAGCCGAAGATAGATAGAACAAAATGGCGTGCAATTGGAGAGGCCCATGTCCAGCAGTGGACTGAGATAGGCTGATGATGAAGAAAGTTACTAAAGTGAATTTAGCTTGTTGCATAATGTACCTAGGTGTGACGCTGGCTCTCAAAATAAACAATAAACGACTTTTCCGCCCCATGTCTGTTTTATTACCTAATATTCAAATGCATCGTCTCTTATAGGCGTTTTCGAAGGTTTCGGTACCACACTTGTTCAATTATACCACTTATGTTTTGTAAAATCCGCAAAAATCGTTTTTTTTTCTTTTTTGGACTATTTACTTTTTTCATTAGGAAACCAAACTTGTTGAGTGGCATGTGTCCTGTTCTTAACCTATGAGCTATTATAATATATTTTCTACTTATTCTCACATTGGCAAACCAGGGGATACGAAGAGGTTCACTTTGCATGGTTTTGTACCAAATACCTTTTCCTTGCGACTTTTTATCAAAATATTCCTTCCATATTTGGTAACAATTGTTCTTATATTTAAATAATACTTCCGAGTAGTGACATGTAATTTCAGTGTTCAAACCCTCTAAAGCGGATTTTTTAGCCATTCAACCTTCTCGTTATCCGGTATGCCAATGTGAGACGGAACCCACTGCAACTTGCAAAACATCTTAAAATACCATTAAAATATGCCTTAAAAACTCTCGCGACGTTTACACGTATTAGAATATTAACTAAACTTAATCGCGTGAAATATTTAAAGGTATGAACCTTTTATTTTTTTTTTCATTTCTCACGGCTTTATCTACTCTTGCGAACATGACATTAAATCTAGAATCATTCTATGCCAAATTTTGTCTGACGTTCATAAGCGTTGCCTATGCCCACATATAAGTGAATTGTCTAATAGACTCAGTTCTGCAGCGTACGCAGTTAGAAAAATTCGTCAGCTAACAGACGTTGAAACAGCGCGATTAGTTTATTTTAGTTACTTTCATAGTTTAATGTCGTACGGTATTCTACTGTGGGGGAATGCTGCCGACATTCAAACCATTTTTGTTCTGCAGAAGAGGGCTATTCGATCAATTTACGATCTTAGTAGTAGACACTCACTTAGAGAAAAATTTAAGGAAATCAATATCATGACTGTTGCATGTCAGTATATCTATGAAAACCTTATATATGTTCACAAAAATATTGATAGTTTCTGTAAGAAATGTGATATACATAATATTAACACGCGGAACAAACATAAACTTGTTGTACCAGCGTCAAGGTTACAAAAAGTAAACAAATCATTTCGGGGCCAATGTATACGTTTCTACAATAAAATCCCTAGTGATATTCAAAAATTAAGTCGTAATAAATTTAAGTGTACCATTAAGAAAAAATTGTGTATGAAAAGTTACTACTCAATAATTGATTATATGGAAGACAAAAACGCTTGGGATTGAACTGCTTTCTCTCACAGGCTATTAAAATGTACTTTAAGATTATATGTATATATACATATTTACTTTGTAAGAAGTGAAGTATTGTGTTTGCTGAATACGTTTATATATACTCATTTTAGAGTTACAAATAGTATTATTATTTAGTTATCCTTATTTTATAAACGATTACACTCACCAAACACAATGGTTCATTCAGTAAAATTTATTTTTGTTAAGAAAAACTTGATGATTTTAAAAGAGTGGCACATGAGTTTCTTGGCAGCTTCTTCTCATGAGCTTTACACTTGGAACTGCCACCTAACCTCATTTTGTTTTTTTTTTTTCAAACAATTCATAATTTTATAAAATTTTTAGTATCTATGTTTTAATTTGACGTTTTCAAATAATCATTAACCTGATTTTACGAAATAAAGATATTTGACTTTGACTTTGACTTTAACCTAAATTAATAAAGTATTTTGACTTTGACTTTACATATTTCACGCGATTAAGTCATAAAATATGCCTTATGCGTAACAGCTTCACTATATTACTTACATGGATTTAGGTTGTTGGAATATCCATAAGCCTAACATTGTAATGCACACCACTGAAGAGAATATATTAAGTCCTATACACCTGCAGGAACGTGCCCAGCGAAGTTTCAGTAAACGCAGCGCAAGCCAATTAGTCAGTTCATTCAATGTATGAACCACGTGCCATGTCTCCATTAGGCTAGGCTTGTTAACGCTGACACGGTGGCATATCGAATAAATACCTTAACACGGGTTCAGGGATACCTTAAACAGAATATCCTCGGGCAGAGCGGGCTATCTGAACATAAAATCAATTACGCAGGAGAATATTGTAGTGCAGTTAGTGAGTTAGTTAGTTATGAGGGGCAATCAAATTTAGGCACCAGATTAAGTATTGTGTGTCTGTACCATTCATTCTGGTGCATCCAGAAGTCAAACAGTCTCCGCAAATATCTGCAGGCCTTCGGGAAAGATGATGGTGATGCCAGGAACTGTTCCCGTTGATCCGCTCTTCGCTGCATGAGTAGTTACATAACCCTATTTTTCTTTAGCCTCCTTCATAGGCGAATTACCTCCCGCATCTTCGACATAGAAGGTGGTTTGTCACCCACATGTTTTAGTGCAAATGCTTACAATTTCTGATGATTGCCTAAATATAAGCTACGCTGTTATAATTTTGAAACATGCTTTTCTCTCTGTCTCATTTTTTTTAAAGACGACTCCTGCAATTGGGTACAAGCCCTGTGTCGCGGGGGACTTTACAAACATACAAGTCACGGACACAAAGTACACCCAGACTCGGAACAACAATTTGTGGATTACACAAAGTGATGTCGTGTGGGTATGTCCAACCGCGCCACAGAGGCGGTCATTTCACCCCCTTAATGAGTAATAAGTTTTCAAAAATCGTTTCTTAAATCATTACTACTACTAAATCCAGCGATTTTTGCCTGTTTTGGCTATTTTTTATTTGATCAGTGAGTCAACCAGAGTGTATAGAAAATGTTATTTATTAAGGCAAGCGAACGTAGTACAATATCGTCCAGACTCAGTCTTATTTCATTCAGTACATTTACTCTGCTAACTTCAATAAAGTTTTCAATCAAAATCAAACTTTATTTTCTCACTCTCAAGTTTCTTATTCATTTGATGGCTGCTATCGGCCTGAAGTAAAACTTTGAACGCTTCTATTGTTAAGTAGAATAAGTTAAATAAGTACATACTTATGTGAGATTAAGCTGTTTGTTTTAACTTAAAGCTTTTGTGATATGAAGGATTTGAATTCTTAATACTCTGGAAAGGTAGGAATTGGATTTATATCAAGGAAGACGGTAGTCTGACAGCAAAGTTTATAACTTCAAACACTTCATAACTCGGTCTCTATAAAGTTTGTTACTTTAGTCCAAGTATTTCCCAGGAAGGTAACATTGTTTTAGCTTGCGCAATACGTCAGTACGCGAATGGATGTATGGTGATCCGATTATATCGAACCACAGAAACCAAACCAAGACCACAAGGTCTTAATACAGGTAGAGCTATTGACAAAGCATTAGGTGTAGTGTATAACTATTATTATGTCTATGTCTCATAAGATATTGCCAACCCCATTATCTATACTAATGTTATAAAGCTGAAGAGTTTGTTTGTTTGTTTAAATGCGATAATCTCAGGAACTACAGGTCCGAATTTAAAAAATCTTTTACTGCTAGGTGGCTTATTTATCGAGGAAGGCAAACATTTTAAAGTTGGTGCCAGGAAATGTAGTTTTATGTTTTAGGCTCCAACTTTAAAAATATTTAATTATTGTTCGTTGTATTACCTATATTATTTTTTGCTTTTTATTTACCTTGTATTTATTTTTGTACTCGGTTTTTTCTTCGTTTTTATTTCTCACTTTTTAATGACAAAATGTACAAAATGTTGAATTTTGCGATACAAGGCCGTTGATTTTTAAGGAGTTCACCTGATACTAGACTATCAGTTGTCAAACACACAAAGTTTTATTTCTCATTTTACGTAGTGGATTACATGTTAGGTAAACAAATAATAAGATACTTACTCGAAGCATTGACTTGAAGCACAAGCAATATCAACTAATCTGTCAACGATTTACAATCGCTGTGAAAATTCGCTTGTGATAAAGTTAATGTACCACATAATCGTAAAATGAATATCTATTGAAGAATAAATAGTTAAAAAATAACATTACATTAGCCACATACGATAGGCGATAAATATTTTATTCTTTTACATTTTAATAGTACCTGTCATTGTCATAGACTAAATAAGACGTATACACTAAAGGCTTAGTAGTTTTTTCGCGAGCATATTTCATATCTGCCTGACTGCCGCTGAAGCGCGGTGGGAGTGTGTGTGTGAGGGAGTGTGTGTGCTACGCAAGAGGTCATGGATTCGATTCCCACACGACACACCACTTTGTGTGATCCACAAATTGTCGTTCCGGGTCTGGGTGTAATTTGAGCCCGTGACTTGTATGTTTGTAAAGTCCTCCGCGGCACAGGGCTTGTAAACTACAGCAGGAGTCGTCTCTTAAAAAATAATGTATTTAAATGTGTATCTAATGTACCACCGCAACTTTGTCTGCATATTTTTTCTCCTTTTTTGGAACATTTTTATTGATGCCCAGTTCCTATTGGCCGTAGCGTAATGTTATGTAGCCTATAGCCTTCCTCAATAAATGGTCTATCGAACACATTTTTTTTTTATCAGAATTTTTTTTTAATTCGAACTAGTAGCTCCTGAAATTATCGCGTACAACCAAACAAACACTCTTCAGCTTTATAAAATTAGTCATCATCCAACTTGTGTAAATAACTTACAACTAAAACATAAATGAAAAATGTCTGTCCAGTACGAGCGGTTGCAGAAAAATAAAACACGAAGGCAATTCTCTGTGGAAATTTAGCCGCCTCATATTTTATTAACTGCAAACCGAGGGCATACAAAACACTGGTTTAATTTGAAATGAATACTGTACACCTGAATATATACGGTTATACACTAAATTCAATACGACTGTTAGATAACTTATGCATTTTTACAACGTCAAAATTACTTTTATAAAGACTACTAGCAATACACGTCGCATATCTTGTTAACCCCTCCAACTATGCTGAATTGCTCGCGTCAGGAATAGTTTCAAGTCGGTATTATAATAATAATAAAACCCCTCTCTGTGCCGTGTGGTGCCGGCTTAAGAATAGTACCACCCCATCTCTTTCCGTGGGTGTCGTCAAGGCGACTAAGGAATTTCACTCCGGAGGACGGGCAGCAGCGTCCTCTGCGTACTTAAAGCCTTACTGCGATCGCCAAGCCGCTCGCCATGCGTGGCGATTATGGCAATTACCCCCAGGATCTACATACCTGTAGGTTCTACTGGGGAGACCCGTGCCCAGCAGTGGGCCATCATAAGGGTTGATATGTAAAACCCCTCAGGGCTAGTCATGGTCTCCCTATATGACATTAACGCAACACTCTGAGGGCATAGTAGCAGCTCTTGAAATCCTGACAGACATTTTTTATTGGTATCATAAACCAATCAAAAAATGTCTCATGAGGGTGAAATAAGAGTACACAAACTGCAGTTCAGCTTGGTGGTGAGCTGAATGTGCAGGGCGACACTGCGGCCTCGATGCCTCGAGAGTCGGCCAGTTCCGCTCGCCTTGACTGGCCGGGGGAGTGGAATACCAAGAGCGCCCGCAGAACTCTCGACTCTGTCTTGCCTTAACCGGCCGGCCCGAAGGAGATCGCCAGAGCTTATATGCTCGATGGAAGTGTCATTTTTAAGGGCATAACTAGGGGAAACCCGCTCAAAGGCCTTCTTCGTGATGGTGAAACTGGCGCCGCACCGCTCCACACCCCAAGATGCTCACACCCTCGTTACTCCCAGTCGTCTGTTGGACAAGAAGGGGGCCCATCTAGGATCGATCTATCATCACTGACAGGACTATTGTCGTCAATAAGTTCGACATAGTGATGATAAATCGATTAGAGCGCCGCGCAATGTTGTTTGTTATTATGTATTGTTGACGTCGCCATCCTACATGACAAAAATCTCGAGAAGGCAGAAAAAGATAAGGAAATAAAATGATTGGATTTAGCCCGCGAGGTTGTTGATATGTGGGATGTGGATTCAGCAGTCATAGTGCCGATAGTTGTATCCACGGACTGGTTGCGAAGAGCCTTGACTAATATCTACACAGGCTCGCGTTGGGAAGCTGGGTCAAGGGCCTGATGCAGAAGGCGGTACTACTTTCAAGGCACGTATAGTGAGGAGGTTACTCTTTTAAAGCCCTCACCACCGATGGCTTGTTTCTCAATATTTGTATATGATATAGTTTAGTTATTTCAATTTCCCTTTAAGCAGTATATGCCTGTGTTAAGGTTCATTTGCGAGCATCGCGGCCGATCGCGAGCCGCTCGCGGCTTACGACAAGCGGCTGACGCTCGCGGCCGATGCAACAATATTCACAGTGCGCGCGCAGGCCTACGACAGTCGTCGGCCGCGCGCGTCTGTCACTTACCTCAGCCGCTTGTCGTAAGCCGCGAGCGACTCGCGATCCATCGCGATGCACGGAAATGAACCTTTAGGGCACTTCTCTCTTCCATAGATTGATAGAAATAATATTTACAGAACTAGTGCTAGTGTTTACTTACTTGTGTGTGTAATTAAGTTCCACGTGTGGGTGCACGCGTGCGTGTGTGTTGTGTAATACACAAGACACACACATACACAGATTAATAATAATAATAAGCAAATTTACAATCGAGAGGTCGCAGGTTCGTATGGGTAGCAACCTCTAGTCATTGCGCTAGGCTATTGCTTCAATCGTTATGATAAAAAGTTAAAGATCATATAGTAGCCTATATTTCTGATCATTCTTTCTTTTGATAACGGATTCGGGTGTTTAATTCATAGTGTACAATGTATCTGCCTTCACACCACGAATTTAATCGCAATTAATTTGGAGGAGTTCCAAACTTATTAATAGTATGGCACTTCTGTTGTCGTTGTAGTAATAATGTGTCGTAGAGCGGTGGAACGGTTCGTAGCACCTCTACAAGCGCTACGCTCGCGTAGAGTGATAAACTAGGTACAAATATGTACTTCAATGGAAGGCTTTTGAATATAATATCATGGAGTTGACATGATTATATATAGAGTCATAAAAATGTATATTTTTTTGATTTTTCAGAAAATAAAAATTGCTTAGCAATCACACACATCACACAGTCGATCTTCTTTTCATAGAAGATAATGGAACATATGTATTTCAGTAGGTATACTAAAGCACATAAAATGTTGGGTCTGACAACATCAGAAAAAACAAACAAAAAAGATCATTCAATGTATATTAGTATTCATACCAATGGTACGTTATTTCAGAATTGATTAAAATGTAAACCAAGTCTCAAAAGAGTATTATCTGACTATTCACACCTTCCAAAATGGGATTTGATTACAGTAAAACAAGAGGACTGCAGTCTCCGGAGATTCGGAAGCATTCGGAGCCATTCGGCTTCTTCCGGCAACTCCGGATATTCGTACTGAAACTATTGTGGACGCTGTGAGCTTGTGGGAAAGCTTTGTGTGAAGCTTCGAGAAAAGCGGATAGAACTGAATACTGCTAATGTCATTTAAGTGAAGGTTGTGTTTATTCCAAAAGTAGCTTGTGAGGTATATGTTATTTGTAAACCTTCACCGATACCTACTATATTTTTACGACGTTATAATGTCTTATAAATCGATGACAGCTACACTCACGAAAAAGTGCCTAAAAAGTCACGTTATTGATTGGTTGCTAGGCAACAGCAATGGCGATTGCAGCGACATGATATGCGATACAAGTGGAACTAACGTTATTGATTGATTGCTAAGCAACGCAAATAGCGATATGCCATCAATGTTTTCTTATGACTTTATCACGTAAAATTATAGTCCGTAAACAGACAACCATTTTATTGTGCAAATAATTTAACTGTCTAAAGATAAATATTACGACACTGATCAGTGACAAGTTATCAATAAATACAATAATTGCATTTTTGAAAGATAGAAAAATCTCTAGACCTAAATTTTTTCTATCCTTTCATGCTCGCTAAATTTGAAGGCTAGTAACATAGTCCAGATAGCTGATTCGTTTCCGGCCCCGGTTTGGCATACCTACGGAAGTCTCGGGTTCGATTCCTGGATCTGGACTTCAAATTTTTCTATCTTTCAAAAATGCAATTATTGTATTTATAAAGTAATTGGCAAAAAATATTTATAAAAATTACAATAAGTTATCAATAACCTACATATACATATAACATATGTATATGTTTACAGCGTGATTTGCAATACACTAATAATTTCCCGATTGTGGCTTCATTACACTAAATAACTTTGTAATATCAGGGTTTTTATTCAACGAAATGAAAAGACGAGCAGTTCATACGCCGGATGGTAAGCGTCACGCTAGCTCATCTCATAGTGACACCCAAATCCTTGTTTGGCAAAGACCTGAATGTCACCGCACCGCGCTCCTTATTTGAGACATTAGTTCGTAAATCACATTTGCCAATAATTACATATGCTACAGTGCCCTACAACTGAAACGAAGTGATTACTTACTCTGTGCCTACAACCGAAACACAGAGATACATTGATATTACTATTTCACGTAAGAATAACTGACACTGTTACACGGTACCAACCAAGACAGTCTATGGCATAGAGTTAGACCTACTTACTGGTAAAACGTCCTAAAATAAATGTTTATACTAGGAGTTCTTTAAAAAATGGTCACTCATGTATGAGTCCGAGACGGCGGAGATAACTTTTATAACCTCGTAAACCTTTAAATCTTTTCAACCACCTTTTAGTTTAGACATTATATTATTATTATTTTGGGACAACTCATAGAACGCCCAAACTAGGCAGAGCCTGTACTGTGGCAACCAGACAATCGACAAAAATACTTATATACCTAGTCTAGCCATAAATATTGTTACGAAGAAAAAACATTTTTTTTTATTGCAAATAATATTTATTACTTTTACAGTGTGTTAGTTTAATACATAAATAAAAAACAATTCAAAATATAAAAAGCTTATTCGAAGTGGTCTCCATTGGCTGCAACACAGTCCTATAAACGTTGAGGCCAGTTATCAATAAAAGCACGCACTCTTTCCATGGGAAAATTCTTCACTGCCAATCGTATGGATTGTTTTAGGGACTCCAAATTATCATGGCGTTTAGAGCAAGCCATACTCTCTAAAACTGACCATAAATCATAATCCAGCGGATTAAGATCGGGACTAGACGACGGCCAGTCTTCAGCTCTGATGAAGTCCGAAACGTTCACTTCCAACCAAGACTGCGTGGACCGAGCTTTATGACCCGGCGCTGAGTCTTGTTGGAAGGACCATACTTGGTTATTGAACATGGTGTTGTTAAGGGGTTTAACTACCTTCTCAAGAATGGTATCTTGATACACTTGTGCCGATGTTTTGATACCTTTTTCACAAAAATATGGCTCAGTCACTCCTTCATAGCTAACACCCCACCAAACCATCACTGAAGTCGGATAATGCCCACGTTGCACTCTGTCGACTAATTGGGAAGCTTCCTTAGAGCTTTGAGCATAAATACGGTCATTTTGTTTGTTAAAATGTTGCTCAACTGTAAAGATTTTCTCATCCGTAAACAAAATTTTTCTGTGACCTCCCTTTGCGTACCGCTTCAGTAGTTACTTCGATTTTACCACCCTATTCTTTTTTAAATTATCAGTTAAAAAATGACCAGTGCGTCTCTTATAGGCTGCAAGTCCTAAGTCATCTTTTAAAATGCGTGACATGGTTCTGGGTGCTATCTTCATCTCCCGAGATAAAATCTTTTGCTTTCGGACAGGATTTCTTCGAATTCTTTCCCTTACTGCTTTGACCACCATTTTCGTACGAACACTACGTGGACGGCCAGATCTTTTTCTGTCACAAACAGAGAAGGTCTCATTGTACCTATTAATAGCCCGGTACACAAACATTTGACTAATACCAAGCGTATGGAGAGTTTTAAAAATTACATTCGGCTCCATACCAACTTTGTGTAATGCAATCACAGCGATTCGGTTTTCTTTATCACCCCACTCCATTTTAATATAGCAAAATATTGTACAATGTATTGGCGCCAAAATTAGAAAATACAATGAACAATCGTATAAAAATGACAGATTCCAAATTCAAATGTAATATCTTTCTTATTTTTAATTGTAACAGTATTTATGGCCAGACTAGGTATTTCTAAATATACTCAGAATAAGTTTTAGCCTGGGTGGGAATCGAACCCACGACCTCTGGCTTAGCAATCAGGGTTACTAACCACTAGACCAACTGGCCAGTCAAACATTATAATGTTGACAGAAATCGCTATGTGTTTAGGTAGGAACATAATGTTAAACTTTATCATAATCATTAGCCCGTGTCGGTTCACTGCTGGACATAGGCCTCTCCTAATTTTTGTCAAAACATTTACATATAGAAAACTCAAATTATTTTAATTAGCATTCATTTCATTTTCACTAAAATTTATCAGCGCATCTGCCACTATCATTCGCTTGCGAATATTTCCATGACCCTTATTGTTACTCCTAGGGTTGTCAGATACGGTAAAACTGCCGCGAATCTGTATTAGTATAACAGGGGATTTTACTCAGAATAAATATTTAAAATTCCATATATTGAATCGAATGATAATAATGGAGATCTAAAGAAAATCGCCAATAGACCACATCCTACTGTTAATCTTTCAGACTCCCATAAACCCCAAATACTCCTAAAACGTTGTATTCAAAAAAAAGATACGCTAGTTATTTCAAAGGTTAAGCTAGTTAGGTAAAGATTGCTAGTAAAGTGGGATTGAGTCCCACATTACTAGCAATCTTGTTAACCCCTCCAGCTAAACTCAATGGCTTGTGTTAGGAGTGGGTTCACGTCGGTAGTATAATGGGTAGGATTCAAACGATGCCTTAGCCATTAGGCTACCGCCGGTTTATGCAGTCAGTTGTCTTTATTTATTTATTTAGACATTTTAATCTTTAAATTACAAATAAATTGTTAAATTTATGCAAATACATTCAGAAAGTCTGTTATGTTTGTAATTGTTAGGAAAAGATTTAAAAAAATCTTGATCGTACTTTCAATGGAACATTTGATCATATTTTTATATTAGTACACATCACGAAGCCGAGCAGTTAATGTTACAGGACAACTGTCAACCCTATTTACACCGAACGCATAACACGGCCGGTCTCTCCTGACCGACGTTACACCGTCACGTAATAAGCTGTCCAATTACGTAACATGCATCCGCTGAGGACCACTACACCTTTGTACCGTATTCTGTATGATATTGACGGGCTTCTACGATTCCCATAGGGCATCATCACGAGCCTCGGATGTAAAATTTTAGTATTCTGCTGGAAAATTGTAGAATATGGAGTTTGGGACCTTGGTCACGTGTTTACATAAGATTTATGAGTCTATTAGAAAATAAAAGTAGTAATTTAAAGAATAAAAACATAGAAGAAGAAGAGGCTTCTACCAGTCTTGGGGGGGGGGGGGGTCGCTGGGTACCACAATAGTGTCAGTTATTCTTCCGTTAAATAGGGATGTGAACACACCACTGTATTTTGGTTTAAGGGCACTGTAGCAACTGTAAATGAGACTTATGAACTAATGTCTCAAATGAGAAGCGCTGTGCGGTGACATTCAGATCTTTGATAACCGATTGAATCAGGCGTTACATGGCGGAAATCCATCTTAAGTAGATTATAAGGGAGGGATCCCACCACCCACCCTCGATCTGTGAATCACCACGATTGAAGTAGTAAGGAAATGCCCTTAATACAACAATTGCAATAGATTGACAGACCGCACCCAAAAAGAGAGACCTGTAACAAAGAAAATTAGTGACAGGTACTCTTACCAAGTCGAGTGGTAGGCACCTCCGGACCTCTGACTTGCAATATTCCGCTTCCACGGTGGAAGCGGAATATTGCGTGCGGTCTGTCAATCTATTTCGATTGTTGTATTAAGGGCATTTCCTTACTACTTCAATCGTGGTGATTCACAGATCGAGGGTGGCTGGTGGGATCCCTCCCTTATGATTCAGATCTTTGCCAAATAAGGATTTGGGTGGCTCTGATACTGTTATGGGCTAGCGTGACGCTTACCATATAGCGCACGACCTCCTCGTGTCCTCATTAAGTACCTAGTATATAAAAAAAAGCGGCAGCCTACTCGTTAAAGTATCAGATTCGTAATTCTATAATTACGAATCACGGATTCGTAATTTTATAAATACGAAACATGGATTCATGTCGGTAGTCCCTAGATGGACTACCGACGTGAATATATTGCTAATACAAACCATTTAGCTTAGCTAAATGGGTTACAAGATTGACAGTAATAAGGGACTTACATTGCTAGTAATCTTATTAAAAAAAAATATTGTTAGGTATTTTCAAATTTTATAATTACAAATTATAAAAATACTAACGACAAAAACTCTGTACTTTATTTAGGGCTATTAGAGATAGAAATCCACCATATAGTTAGGTAAACGAGGTCATAGTTTCAAAATGAAACTTTAAAAACATTTATAAGTCGTAATTTGTAAAGAAAATGAAATTTTTAGACTTAACGGAGTTCAGTAAAGTTTTACGAGTCTAAGTAAACGTAAAAAATGTTTCTCAGAAAATAAGTATTTTCGTTATGAACTTCACAAAAAAGTAGTCAAGAGAAAGGACACGTTCGTTTAAGACATCAAAGGTGCGTTTTATTTTCTTTTCACTTTGAAGAAATATGGGACTAAGTAACAAAATAAATATTTCGATATTTCTAGACACAGTCTATTAGTGTCATCATCCAGGTTTCACTGAATGATGACGGGTTCGATCCCCACCCAGGCTAAAACTTCTTCTGGGTGTATTATCTATAATATGTATGTATTTAGAAACCCTAACATTTCTAGAAACAATAAACTGAGAGTTGTAAAAATGGCGGCAAACTACGAGTAACATGTCGCTATTTTTACAGCTCCGCGTTTATCGTTTGAAATTACCGAAGAAATATACTCTAAAAGTGCAAATGCAGTGTTTTGTGAAATAATATAAGACGTGACTTAAAGGTCCAAGCGACCAGTGGGTCAATTCACGTATTTAAAGCAGTGCAGATGCAGTTAAGTTTCGATTAGACCGGCCATTTTCGTATTCTTGTAACTTTGGGATTGATCTTAAAAACGCTTGCGCACTGTACTAGAATGTCGTTATTGCGCTCTCGAGACGCATACTCTTAATTTATAATGATGCTTGTTCAATAGGTGAGTCTAGTTACTATTCTTCGATCTAAAAGAGGCGGTAGCCTAATGGCTAAGGGATCGGTCTCGCAATCGTGAGGTTGTGTTGTGGGTTGAAATCCGGCTCATTATACTACCGATGTGAACCCACTCCTAACACAAGCCATTGAGCTTAGCTGCAGGGGTTAACAGGATTGCTAGTAATGTGTGACCACAGTCCCACATTGCTAGTTATATTAAAAAAAACAAAGCTCTAGATAGAGTTACATTAAACGAACCATTTGGTTTTGTCATTTTAAGGTTTTAGTATAACCATTACAGTGTAGGTATATAATGTTTTATTACTGTAAGTTACAGCCGAGTTAAACATGAGTTACGTTACTTCGCTAGAAACATTATTCGCTAAGATCTTCTTAAACAATGTTATATTGCGCTCTATATATATTTCAAGTGAATGAATCAGAAATGAAAATCCACTGACTGGCCTGTTGGTCTAGTGGTTAGTGACCCTGACTGCTAAGCCGTAGGTCGTGGGTTTGATCCCCACCCAGGATAAAACTTTATGTGATGCGCACGATGGTTTATTCTGTGTCTGGGTGTTATTTATCTATATTATGTATGTATGTAAGTATACATATGTATAAGTTGCCCAAATGTATCCAATCTGCCGAGAGTATACAGATATTTAAAAGTAGATTTAAATAATTCATGTTAAATAAAGCTTAAAATTCTATCGAGGATTACTTAAATATTTTGATCTATTATAACTAATTTGATAATTTTAATTAAATTTTAAATATTTTCCTTATGACATTTCTAATTAACCAATTATATCTTTATAATTATTATGCTTGTATATTAATTAAATTTTAACGATATATTAAATTTATTACCAATAATAATTTGTACACCACATTATGTGGTTCCTACCACATAATGTGGTGTACAAATTAGCAATTAGTGGTGTATAATTAAATTAAATTATTATTATTATTAATTACCTAGTGTATTTCTAACATAATTCTAAGACCTGTAACTAACATATGTTTCCACAAATAAATTATGATTAAGATTATGATTATGAAGTCTTCTTTTAGTAAAATGTTCTATCTAAAATTGATGGTACTTTCCCTCTGTGTGGCATTGTTTTGGGACACTCTGTATAAAGCGTTATACCTAATCCACTGAAATGCTACGTTGTACATTTCCGCTGTTGCGTAGGGCTTTAGTGATACGATTTCATGTTATGGTATTCACCAGGTACCACACGTATATACCAAGACTTAAGCTCCAAGGTTTCAAATACATTAGCACGCCGGCACGCCGACATGTTGGTACTCATAATACTTTATTTAAAATGCTGTTAGCATTTTAAATAGCAAAATGTTTAGTCTTTGTTTTGCGTTCCATTTTTAAAATGAGAAGGCAAAACGTTCGCCAGTTAAAATGCTGTTACTTATGTATTATGAAGTTTAAGTTGTCCGTCCCAGTTTGGTCTAATGTAGTGGCCGTAGACCACAAGGAATCAATATTTCATCGCACTATTGCATTGCATTGCTCAGCTGTTTTACAATTTCATCTCTCACAGAGATTAAACAAGTGATTCAGAAGAAAAGCTTCATATAATGCAGACTGGAGAATGCACTCACAGACATGACCTTACCTTCGAAACATGTAGCCAAAGATTCCGTGTCTGTGAGCTAAATACACCTGTGAGCGTTGTTTGAGCACGCTTTGTAGCTTTAAATCTCAGATCGGTACACCGAATCTGTTATCGACTGAACTATGCTCCGGCATCAACCGCCAAGCTTGGCCCATCGAATCAAACGCTATTTGCTATATTTCTATGGCTAGTGCTTAACTAACGCACGTTAAAAAATGAAATACGCACGTTAAAAAATGAAATTGTAAAAGTATACAAGCACCGTTAAACGCGCATTTATACGTTGCTTGTGTACTTTGATGTTTTGTGATTGTGACCTGAAACTAAATCTTAAGGCCGTACCCTGACCAAATAACCTTGAGCATACATTCCCTCTTCGCCGCACCGTAGCGAATACGCTCAGTTTTTGGAATAAAATCTTTATAAAATAAAATTTTGGTCGTTTGAAAAAAATGTTTTTTTTTTTTATTAAAGGCGACTCCCGCATTAGGGTACAAGCCCCGTGTTGCGGGGTCTTTACAAACATACAAGTCACGGACACAAAATACACCCAGACTAGAAACAACAATTTGTATATCACACAAAGTGATGTCCCGTGTGGGAATCGAACCCACGACCCGTCGTAGCAGTCGGACACACTCCCACCGCGCCACAGAGGCAGTTGATATTTCTTTTTGGATAAAGAGTAGATAGCTCCACAAATGTGCACAAAAAACGGCTAACGCTGGGTTTTGCACGGGAAACCGCCTTAAAAGTAAAATATATACATAAACTCATAGTGTCACACCCGGTAAACAAGCTACACGTACAAATAGGAGTATATAAAACTATGGCAGATGCCACACATCTCTCGTCATGAAACAGAGGACACATAAGGGCCGTTGGCACGCAGCCGTGATGTAGTGACGTCGGACAATGAATTGCCGTCAATTGCACCCCGGCGTGGGAGAACTCGTAAATTCTAATATTATAGTGTTTCTCAAACTGTTGCGCTTGAATAATAAATAATTTGTTGTTTCTAAAGGGGAACCCCCTTTAGATAATATAATAAGATATTCGATATGTTACATACTTTCGTAACTGTCTTGGGGTTAAAGGCATTTACTACAAATTATACTTGATTTTGAGTAAACATCCTAGCATGCATCTTAAGGCATATCTATACTAATATTATAAAGCGGAAGAGTTTGTTCGTTTGATTGTTTGTTTGTTTGATTGTTTGTTTGTTTGTTTGTTTAAACGCGCTAATCTTAGGATCTACTGGTCCGATTTGAAAAATTCTTTTTTTGTTGGATAGCCCATTTATCGAGGAAGGCTATAGACAGCATCGCGCTACGACTAATAGGAGCGGAGAAGCGACGATAAATGTTTCAAAAACGGGGAGAAATTACGCATACGAAGTTGCGCGGGACAGCTAGTGAGATATACATCGGGACTTAATCGCGTGAAATATTTAAAGGTACGAACCTTTTATATACCCGACGTTTGTATTTCGGGTAAATAGCAGGCTCGTCGCTCGACGTACCTTTAAATATTTCACCCAATTAATTAGCATGTTTAAATTTAGCGAAAGTTTAAAAATAATAATCTTGTAATAATTATAACAAAAGATTTATGTTATATTGTAAATCAATCACTGAGTCTATCCATGTACGAGTATGTGTTGAGAAAAACCAACAATTATTTGTGTAGCACTTTTTATTGGCATTTTTATTTGGCCAACTCATCTTACCGATCGGTCTTATGTAACTGTAATGAAGGCTAGTAGAGAACACAAAACTACTTACTTGAACGGATCGAGTCTAACATATTAGTCCTGAAGAATTTAAAAAGAAAACTCACATCTTTAGAGAATAATATTCACATCCACATCAATTGAAATAAGTGTAAATATAATTACTAATATAATTACTTTCAAAGCATTAATTAATTTACGAACTTTGATTAGTTCACCAAAGAGCTTGGGAAATTGTTCCCCGAGGATAAAAGTTAAGTTTGAGAACCGTAGGTACGTGAAAACAATGAAATGCCGAATCAAGTTAAGTAGGTGCTTCTGAGAGCGTAGTGCTTCGAGATTATTCTCACGCATGGCTAGCCCAAAATAATCTTGTATTGGGTGGTTGTTTTGTACATCCGTTAGTCTGTCTATCCATTAGTCTATCTGACAGCTGAAGTTCAGTTTGTCCATCTGTCCAGCAGGCTTGTACTTACTATACCTACAAAGTTAAACTGCAAATAAAACTCTATCCACACACGTCTGGCCCGTGTCCAGGACTTGGATGAACCGTGGTTCTCTCTCTTATCGGAAAACGTTTTTGGAACGTTGTTCATTATCTATATGAATTTTTTGCAGGCTGATGGGCTAGACGAACAAAATCGCAACATTTTGACATCGATCTAGTAACTAGATTTTAGATCGATGAAGAAGAAGAAGCTAGAATGTAGGTTGTATGTTGTGTATATAGGTTGTTTGTATTTTTTTAACTGCATATATTTTACTATGACGAAGAGAAGTTTAGGGTTAGAAACTGTAGCGAGTGTTTGTGTTAGTGTGTGTGCGCGTGTGTGTTTGTGTGTGTGTGTGCGCCCATATGTGTATCCTTTTATGCACTTGCATATTGTACTTTATCTCAATAACGGTATGTCCGATTCAGGTGCGGTTTTCTGTGAAGGGTTTCATAACTTAATTTTACGATGGTAACATGTTAGGGGGCGCTGTTCCAGACTTTTATTTTATTGAACGTAACAAATCCTAAAAATGCAAAAAAATACGTTTAAATACTCTTTTCTATTAATATAAATGTATATAAAAAAATCTTATTTTTATCTATACTTATAATAAATCTGTAGAGAGGTCAATTCTGTACATGAAATATATTTCCAAAATAACTATCAGGGGGTGATTAGGGATCGATACTGATGCCAAAAATGCAATCAGTAAAATTTTTGTCTGTCTGTCTGTCTGTCTGTATAACCGTTATAGAAACAAAAACTACTCGACGGATTTTAACGAAACTTGGTACAATTATTTTTCATACTCCTGAGTAGGTTATAGTATACTTTTCATCACGCTACAATCAATAGGAGAAGAGCAGTGAAGAAAACGGGAGAAGTTACTCCATTTTTTAAGCTTTCGTCGCGTGTGCAACCGTAATGGTTAAAGCTACACAGAAATCATGTATGACGGAAATGTTCTCCTTAAAATTATATAAAAAATATCCCACGACAGCATATGTCTATCTTTTATGGTTGACTCACAATATCACATGTAACTCCCGATAGCTTAGTAGTTCGAAGCTTTCTGATTATATTTGTCTACTCTTACGTTTATAACACTCTCAGTCATCCCTAATTTAAAAAGTTAACATAATTATTCTATTCCATAAAAATTACTAATAGAAATCGGTATAGAAACACCAAAGTTATACATGAAATACGCTAATGATAAGCCATCGCGCGTGAATACTGAATCATGCTATCTATCTATATCTATACATATAATAAAATTGTAAATTTCACGTGTCTGTACATGGCCGAACATAGTGAAAAAAAATATTGGGAAATGTTCGAAAAGAGTATTTAAACACATTCCTACATTTTTAGAAATGTCTGTCTGTCTGTCTGTTTGTTTGAACACGCATCACGCAATAACTATTGGACAGATTCGGTTGAAATTTTGTATGTGTATTTTAATAAGTCTGGATTAACATATAGGCTATAATTTATCACGCTATTTCCCATAGGAGCTAAGCAATGACGGATAATGTCTGTAGCTATTTATCGTTATAAAACAATAACTACTTGACGGATCTTCATGAAAATTTGCAGTTTTATTGCAAATACTATAGGTCATTACTCGCACTATAAATCATTATGCTATCGTATATGGGGAGTGAGCAGCAACGTATGTGTTGTCGAACCATTATGGTTTTTCACATTTTTTTCCACAATAAGACATTATTTACAATTGTAACCCATGGAAACAATAACTTCACGCTAAAACTATTAGGAGCTAAACACAACATTTTCAATTTTCTTAAGATCAGCTATTTTAACCGTGTTTGCATCAGCTGAGGTGGTCTATTGGCACAAGTAGCGGTATTAAACGAGCGAGGTCGGAGGATCGACTCCCTAATTGCGAGTCTCTTTTTGTGTTGTGTTAAAATTATTTTTATTCTTTTTTTTAAGTATTTTTCTAAATGTATACTTATTTATACAAGCTTTTATTTTCGACTTTAACATGTTTACTTTGTTTAACAAATTTTCATATTAATAATATAATCACTTCCAATAGGCACCTTTATCATTGTTTTGCATGAATAGTGATTATGTTATAAATGTAGAAATGAAAAACAATATTACATTACAAATAAACAGTAATTACTTGATATTTTCTAGAATTTATAAATGTTAATTGCTTAAAAAAAATGAAAGATTAAGTCCGCGTTACATCAAAATAAAACACGTGGCGCCATCTGTGATTCGATTTCTTCTGAGTGCCAAAATTTGCTTACCTACAAATGTTAATAAACTTTCGCGATTTGTACACATTATGAAAATATATGTATTAGGGGTCTTGATCGCGTAAATAATTTAAGGTTAAATACCTTGCTTACCTACGTTTAATATGCATGATAGTTTAATATAAAATCATCAAGTATAAAAATAAACTTATCCAGTTTTGAAAATAGATGGCGTTTAAATACAAATTAAAAAGAATCAGGAAAATTGATAAAAAAAAAAACTGAAATTCTTACGTAGAGGGATATGAATATATGATGATCTTAATTTGCGACAGGTTGACACACCTATTTTTAAATTCACCAATGTAGACATTATAAAATAATATTTTATTCTTCTAAAGTGAGTGAAAAAAAATATTGAAATAAGTTTAGAAATAGTATTTAAACACAAAAAAAGATATCTGAGTATATCTTTTAGAAACGTTTGAATGTTGTTTGTTTGTTTAAACATTGCATTCCCGCGGTACAAACACGAACACAAAGTAGGTGTACTTTAGACTCGGAAAAGATCGCTCGGGCAGGACATAACCTGCGATCATAGGGAATCTGTGAGAGTTTTTTCCATCATACCTTTATTACCTATGTATAAATTATCTTGAAGGAGCGGCTAGGTACCTTCGATTAAAAGGTCCGATTTAAAAGTGTCGGAGCCGAAGTTGGAGTCGGAGGTTTAAAATCAATCGGAATTTTTGACCTATCGGAGTCAGAATCGAAGCTCCTTAACTCAAAATTTCGCACGAGTAATTGGGCGGTTTCGAGCTTCATTTAACTCGAAACCGCCCCAGTACTCGCGTGGTGGGGGAATTTTTTAACATTAATAGTATTTGATGTGATGCAAATCACTTTTTTGTCGAGGTGTGGTCGTGGGAATTTTAATAATTTGTCTTCTAACCGTCTGGCGCCATAAACTTTGTCGCCCTTCATTTTGCTGCACTGTGCATTTGCTTGGCTTGCCCTGCCAATGTTGGGCCCTGATTAAAGCTAGGCCCAAATATCCATAGATGCCACAGAGCATTGTGGAGCATGTTTACAATATGTTTTACACAGAAGTTGAATTGTAATATAAACTACCTTAATATAAACCCAACTTCCACGCGAATGAAGTCGCGGGCACAGCTAGTTTGTTAATAAACATACCCGTACATTTTATTTATGTTTTCACTAACATTCCAGAAATGTACTTATTTCAAATACCAACTTCATTCCCATTTATTAATATTTTATGAATTGTATAAAAATGGAATACCAACTCTTTCTTATTCTCTATATAAGACACCTCTCTTTTTTTTATTTGCTACGAAGTTTACAGTCGTATCTTTAGATTGCGTTGCCTTAGAATTTGATTTTTTCACAGCTTCAAGAGACTGAGTATAATAAAGTAGTATTTTTTTTCCGTTTTTTTTTTGTATTGTGTTGTGAGTGTAGTAGTATTTGATATTAATTTCAACTTGATATACGCGTTTCTGAGAAAAAGCAATCAGACGCAGAAACAAACGATCCTAAAGGATTCCTGTTTCATTTTAAGGTTCGAAACTATAAAAATGCCAAATCAAAACAACAGCCCACAGCTATAAATGTTCAGTATACGTGACAACCTTAGTTAGACCGCATTTTACAGTTCCCGTAAACGAGCAACGAGAATTCATTTTATTTCCCTAGACAAAACTTTATTTGTCCTTGTCCAATTTGAAAACAAGTTTTCTAATAAAAACGCAATTAAATCAATCTAATTCGTTAGACCACCATAATACCACATACAGACAAACAGACACACAAATCAAACTCTAACATCACTTCTAATGCGACGGGAATTAAAATTATGAAAATATATTATATTATGGGTGAATAATTTAAGGTAAAATACCTTGTTTATTGCCCGACGTTTAGACCGTATTGCAACGGCCGTGGTCACGGGTAGAAAAAAGTACAACTAATTTCAATTTGACCATATTAAATGTATGAAGGAAAATTCGTCTCAGGCGGGATTTAAGCCCGTGACTTTACCCAGTACTAAGTTGTTACCAACTGTGGCACCGAGACATATCCATCAAAGTCGAATTTAGCCTCCATACGATACTATTTTCGGCAATCGTCCTAGTTCAATGTGACCTCCTCGCGCTCCGATGAAAAAAGTCTATTGAAAGACAAACAATAAAGTCTTCGTAAATGATTCCTTTAATCTTTTTTGTTATTATTATTAAAAAAGACTGTGGAGGGCAAGGTATTAAGTCCATCCAACACAAAGGGAGGATCCTCCGACCAGGCGAGGTGATCGTGCCTGGCGGGCCGCGGCCCAACGATTATCGTTGGGAACTTGTTTATATAGTCAGCAGCTGTGAAAACTTCTATATCGCGATTCAGGATTGTGACGCGAGCTGTCAAGTGTCAGTTCATTTATATTATTATATGTGGGTACCGCCACAAGACGACTCCTACAGTAGGGTACAGGCTCTGTGTCGCGGGGGACTTTACGAACATACAAATCACGGTCACAAAGTACTCCCAGACTCGAAACAACAATTTGTGGATCACATAAAGTGGTCTCGCTTGTGGGAATCGAAACCACGACCTTTTGCGTAGCAGTCGGACACACTCCCACCGCGCCACAGAGGCAGCTACCTCTGTGTCATCACATTTGAGTTACGGAACCCTAAAAAACGACAAATCAATATAACAGCCTACAGCTATACACGTTCAGTACATGTACAACCCTTAGTTAGACCGTATTTTACAGTTCCCGTAAACGAGTAGCGAATGTTCATTTGATTTCCCAGGACAACCAATTTGTTCTTGTCCAATTTGTCAAAACAAATTTTCATCAGAGCGCTGGTCACATATCCTCTACTTTATACTTGGACATGGAAACCTTAAAATCCCTGAAGAGCTAAGCAGAACTTGTAGTACCTCATTGTTTTTAAACTTTCGCAACTTTTTTTTTTTTTTGCCTATGGTTGGCAGACGAGCCAGCGGCCCACCTGATGTTAAGCGGTAACCGCCGCTCATGGACTACAGGAATGTCAGAGACACACCCAAGCCGCTGCCTACCGTGAAGTAAAAACTCTCTTTAAACCTCGTTTGAAGAAAGACATGTCGTAGCGCTCGGGAAACACCGCAGCAGGTAGTTCATTCCAGAGTCTACACGCACGTGGAAGAAAAGAACGCCGGAATCGATCCGTACAGGACCGTATTGTTTCCAGGTGGAATGGATGAACCCTACTACGATGTCGATTTTTATACATATTAGATACTAGCGGATGCCTCGCGGTTTCATCCGCGTAGTTCTCATTCCCGTGGTAATACAGGGATAAAAAATAACCAATGTCACCCGGGGTTAGTGTAGCTTCACAACGATGAAAGAATTTTTCAAATCCGTTCAGTAATTTCGAAGCCTATTCAATACAAACAAACAATCAAATCTTTCCTCTTTATAATATTAGTATAGAATAGATATAGATAAAGATATTTCGGGACCTAATCGCGTGAATTATTTAAAGGTGACCTGGAACCTTTTATTTACCCGACGTTTCGATCGAATTGCACCGATCGTGGTCACGGGTTTCACGCGATTAAGTCCCGAAATATAACTAATTTGTAGTACCTCATCAAATTTTACTGCTCGAGGTTTTAATAATACCCTATTCATGATGTTTTTTAGAATATACTAATCGGCAAAATTGAATTGTTATATTCATTATCATTTTAAACAGTAATCTTAATCCTTTTTAAGTTATAAATGCTTAACGGCCTGTTGGTCTAATGATTAGTGAGTCAGTTCGCACGGGCTTGTCACGACAACGAAATAAAGATAGTGTATAAGGACCCAGGATAAACCTTTGTGTGATGGGGTCAATATAATATATTATGTAGGTACTTGTGTGTTTAGAAATTATATACTTACGTATGTATAACAGTGGTCTGGTACTCTTACTTCGGGCACAGTCTATACTGAAGCCGAAGTGCATGTAAAATGTTTAATAACACAGTTGCTTAGCAACCATTGACAAAAGTATTAACTGTTGATAAACTTTCGCGATTTGTACACATTATTAAAATATATATATATATATATATATATATATATATATATATATATAGTCTACCCGTGACCACGGCCGTTGCAATACGGTCGAAACGTCGGGCAATAAACAAGGTATTTCACCTTAAATTATTCACGCGATTAAGACCCGTAATATATATATATTTTAATAAAAAAGTATTAACTATTAAATGGTTGCTAAGCAACTTTATTATTAAACTTTTCACATCCATTTCGGCTTTAGTACCTATAACTTGGGATCAGATGACCATGTGTGAGGTGTGTATCTATTACGTAGAAAAAAAAAATTATAACGCTAAACGCTATCATTAAAGATCCCCAATCCTAACCATGACCATAGAGCATTTAATATATTATTTATTTCATCTCCAAGCCGTAAAACCACTTAACCCTTTAATAAAATAGGTAACCAATTAAGTAGTTTACAGTCAGGGGTCAGTTTGACCCCAATAATATAATATTATAACGGCTTTATCGGCACCGAACGGAAGTTGGAAACAGACCTTCATAAATTGCTTAACTATACCCGGGTGTTTCTGTTTAATGCTGATACAGACGGAGCGTAGGTATGCCCTTTCTACAAAGCTGAAAATGGTCAATTGTACCCACGGCAAGAAGAAACTAATAAATAAACTAGTTAAGCTGTATCTTATCTTATCTATACTAATATTATAAAGCTGGAGAGTTTGTTTGTTTGAACGCGGTAATCTCAGGAACTACTAGTCCGAATTAAAAAAATCTTTCACTGTTTGATAGCCCATTTATCGACGAAGGTACAATAAGAGCGGAGCAGCAATGAGAAATGTTGCAAAAACGGGGAAAATTTACGCAGACGAAGTTGCGCGGGACAGCTAGTACCTTTATATGAGCAACTCTTGTATATAGGTTGTAACAGAAAGGTGTGGTCAAATTTCAGCAGCAGATAGGGTATGTTATCAGTATTGCACCTACCATGGTGCGGTAGCTGGTTGCATTATTATTACATAGTTATAGCATATTCTTTTTGTCAAAATTCAGTAGTGAAAGGCGTATGGCATAAGAATTATACCTTCCTTGGTACAAAATTCGATTGGATTAATATGGCATAGAAGTTTTTAAGTCATACTTTTTTTAATTAATAACTTTTTCATTCATAAATAAACGAATGAAAAAATAATAAACATTTTTTTAGGGTACTCAGATTTTGATAAAATTAGGTATGTGCACTCAGTATCATGGGCACATCTCAACCCTTGAATATGACCACACCTTTCTGTTACACCCTGTATATATACCTATACATATAATCTGAATCTCGGCCACGGCTCCAACGATTTTCTAGATCGAGATCTAGCTAGGTTTCATTTTTAGAGAGCACAGCTCGGTCATCCAGGTACTTTTTTAATACAATGAAATGAAGAGACGTGCGACGTCACGCTAGCCCATAACAATGTCAGTGCCAACCATAGATTTAGGATATACTGTCTATAGCGCAAACCAATTTTTTTTTTTTTTTTTTTTAAAAGACGACTCCCGCAGTAGCGTACAAGCCCTATGTCGCAGGGGACTATACAAACATACAAGTCACGGACACAAAGTACACCCAGACCCGGAACAACAATTTGTGGATCACACAAAGTAGTCTCCCGTGTGGGAATCGAACCCATGTCCTCTTGCGTAGCAGTCGGACACACTCCCACTGCGCCACAGAGGCAGTCAACAATTCATTGACAAGCAAAGATCTAAATTATTTGAAACATTAGTTCGCAAATCTCATTTGCCCAGTAATTACACTTGCTACAATGCCCTTCAACCGAAACATTTCACGGAAGAATAACTGACACTGGTATGGTACTATGGCTTAGACCTTTCAAGCTAAAATAATAATTAATTCTCAAATATAACAAGGACTGAGGCATTTTTGGCTAAAGGGGGGGGGGGGCAGTGATATCTGTGATAAGTTATTTAGCGTAGATAGGCTATGGATATATATACATCTGATAACACCCGCAAATAAACCTGTCTAAAAAAATGCCTTTCATATATTCGTTGGGTAGCTGCGAAATCATAACAAGACAAACAAAATTGCGTAATATTAAATCAAATAAAATTTAAAAAACCCCCGACTAATAGGAGGTATAGGTAAGTAACCTAAGAAAATCAGTCGGGGTCTACAATTTACTGCATCGAATCGAACTTAAATATGCATGTTACAGGTCAGTGACAGATCAAGCTTTGGAATGAGACATAAACAATGCAAAAATCCGTTTTCAAATTGGCCCAGCCGTTTCCGAGAAAAATGACACAAACACCCCCCCCCTTACCCCAAACACATGTACCGTCTTCATGGTCGTAGCAAGTAAAAAAGAACTTTTACGCATCGGTTAATAAAAACAAAATGCGGTTACATACGGTACATTTGACTTGCGCCTTGGTACGTCAAACAAGATTGTAGCATTCGCATACAAAAGGCTACAAAACGTCTGTCAAATACGCCCAGACAGTAAAGAATAACGTTGTGAATACGGCCTTATACGAATCTTATAAATAATGTATCTGGATTAGTCGAGGTATCGGATATCCGAACAATGGGGTGTAAAAAGCATCCCTCGCAAAAAACCCGTTGTTAAGATCGCTTCGCTGCCCCGATATTATCGGATGAGTGCTATAATTTGCATATTGATACAATACCTCGTATTTTTCTATAAAAAGCCTGACCCGGCACTACCTACTTAAATATTTTTAATCTCGGCTCAGTTATATATAGTTATTTAAATCACGTTATGCTTCCTGATGGAACCACCTTTGCTTTAAGAAGTATAAGTTACATTTTAAAAAATAAAGAATGTCTTTAAAAGTCTAGTCCTATTAAATAAAGTCTATATCTTTACTTTCGACGTAAACTTTTATTAAAAGTGGTTGCACTGTGGAGTATTCTTCCTGGCGAAACCACAATGATGTATCTATTACTATACATAGTTTAAGCAAGTATATAGTATTAAATAATTGTATAGCAATAGGGTATTTGACTGAAGTCGTATAAGCCTCTTTTTAAGAAATGTCAAAAACGACCCGCTTCGTACAAAATTAATTTAGCATATGACGTCACGTTTTCTATGGTCAAATCATTTACTTAAGTGTTTCTCTTTTATGATTATAAATGAATAAACACGTTAAATTAACATATTTTTTTAAGAATAATTTGCTACATATTTTTGTTGCCTTTGCCAAATAAAAAAAAAAATATAGCCATGAGCAAATTGACGTATAGACTTGGACCGCGCCATCCTTATCGATTAAAAAGTAAATATTGATTACAAAGCGTGAAAGAGATATATAGGTGCTGTATGTAGGTTATACATGCCAATGGAATAAAAATTGTTGCTTTAAATTTATACGAGACTAAAGCAAAGATATTCTTGTAAATATATACTTATCATTATGTCATTAAGGCGGTAAACGATTCGTTTGAAAATGAAATTAATTAAATATCGAATGCTATGTTTTTTTCTATTTATACCGAAAATAAAATTAAAAACACTGATTATCCCTTAATCAGGGTTTTTCATGCATGAAAAATTTAATTTCTTAATTAAACAATTTATTGAAGGTGAAACGCACAACAACATTCGAAGTTGGAATATTAACCGAAACGTCAACGCGGAAGTGCCGGAAATGAGGCACCGGAATCGGAAGCTTGTCGGAGCGTATAGCCTTCCCGCCACCTCTTACCATAGATACGGCGGCAATGAATGAAAAATGTATATGAAATAGATCCCTACCCAGCATTTGTAGAATCTTTTGTTTGTTCTGAGAATAAAACAAGGTAAAGTTGAAAAACCTCCGACTCGTGAGACTAAAACTTGATTAATTTCAAAACGGATTGACGGATTTTCATAAAATAAAACTAAAAACCATTCCGATTAAATTAACTTTAAGCTAATCTGTTAATTCATTTGGACGCTATAACGGCACAGACAGATACATATACAAGTTATATCATACAAAAACTACAGCCGATTTTTGCAATTACTAACAAACAGGTGACACTACAACAACTAACTAAACCTTAGCTAACAGAGATACAGTCTGCTAGAAATATTACCAAAAAACACCAAGAATACAGAAGGGAAGAATTGCCAATCACTATGTTTTGAAGTTGTTCCGAGATTCCAATTTCCAATTCCATTTGCAAATGTTCTGATTACAACAATATAATTTCTGAAGGATTGAATAAAGTTTGGTTTGACTTATTTGTTGAATTTTAAATATTGGCTTTGTTAAGCGATGTCTATAGCTGGCAGTACGGAACTTCCCTTCTGTAGTTTCGTTGTTTTATGATAATACTGTGTTAATTGGTTACAAAGCACACATCCGTATAATCTTTCAAAGGAGGTAATATCTTGCAAATTCTAGTGACTTTCAGTCACACTGCTTCAAGGATTACGACTTTGCTGTATCATCTGATTACAGAAGGTAATCTCATACATACCTCACTCGAGCCACACAGTCGTACACATCGTTCAAAAACATGTAATTATAGAGCACTTCAGCACCCCTAGGCAAGTGGCATAAACACTAATCGAATTGTGATAATCGTATAGAATGCAGTCGGAACGACACCATAGCGCGCGCAAAACTGTGAAATCGTATTAAAAAACTACATATGCGCGGATGTTGTCATTCTATTCGATTGTCATTTTATTCGATTGGCGAATGATTAGATTATGCCAGTTATCTCACATATCACTTTATTTGGAAGAACATCAACGGGGTTTAGACCATTGACGTTATAGACCTGCACCGTACCATACCTACTCTATCCATTTCAATTAAAAAGTAAATATTGACTGCAAAGTGTGAAAGAGAGAAAAAACTCGTGTGGCCTTTGGCCAAATTCAATACCACAATACTTTTCTATGAATGTGACTTTGTCTAGGCCCCCCAAATACACAATTATTTTTGGCATCCCTTCGAATTCTAGTAACATAATAAAGTAGGTAATTATAGACTGCTAAAAACATTACCCTTCCTTTTTGGCTTCGCTGTAGTCGGGTAAAGAAATAGTTTCCAAAAGGTTTATTTTTTGTGATCACTTTTCTATATCGGTTTGTCGGTGGCGCGGTGGGAGTGTGTCCAACTGCTACGCAAGAGGTCGTGGGTTCCATTCCCACACGGGACATCATTTTGTGTGATCCATAAATACTTTGTAATGTACTTTGTGTCCGTGACTTGTATGTTTGTAAAGTCCCCCGCGACACAGGGCTTGTAGTTCGTCTTTTAAAAAAAAAAAACAGGTTGCACTCCGGGAGTGCCGGCAGAAGTGAAAACTTGAACATTAACGTTGTGCATTTTTTAATATTTTGAAATGGTTAGGGAATAATTTTATTTTTTATTTTATTTTTATTAGTATAAAATTACTATTATTTATGTGGTTAAATACAATATTCATCTATTCTATTCCCGATTTCCCACCTGTCTTCCCACTAATCCATCAATCTTACGATCACGTGATCTTGACGCGAGTTTAACATTTTATACCCATACCAGAAAAGTGGACAACGCCGCTAAATAAGCTTTCACTTAAAAAAAAAATTGCTCCCGAAACGAAAAAGCGGTACATCCGATGGTAAAATTACTACCGCTGCCCATAGACATCTGCGACACTAGAGTCATCAAGTTACCTCAAGATAAACATCTGTTACCTTCTGTACTCTTGGTGTTTTGTGTCGTCATTTTCACTTTGTTGTGGTAGTTTAATCCCTTCCGTTTCTAACATAACAGTTTCAAAGCTCTTAAATTCTTAAGCAGGTTATGATGCCGTAGTTTGAAGTTTAATGTTTATGCTGCAAGTTATGAACACGACGATTTGTCATGTTTGCAAACTATTATTAGTGAGACTTGATGGCGATATCCTTACAAAATTCTTGTGAAACGATCCAACATTGTTGGATTTTGTCACTATAAAAGATATATTATATTTGCACTTCGAGTGACAAATAATTATACAACAATACAAAAAAAAGATAACTAGCACTGTGGGGATTGAGTCCCACATTACTAGCAATCTTGTTAACCCCTCCGCCTATGCTCAAAGGCTTGTGTTAGGAGTGGGTTCACGTCGGTGGTATAACGGCTAGGATTCGAACCCTCGACCTCACGATTGCGACACCGATGCCTTAGCCATTAGGCTACCGCCGCTTCAATAATATTTTTATGAAATAATTTGTGGAGGGCAAGGTGTTAAGTCCCTCCAACACTAAGGGAGGATCCTCCGACCAGGCGAGGTGATCGTGCCAGGCGGGCCGCGGCCCAAATTGCAGCATATTGATGCTGTCATTTTAAGGTAAATAGTGGAGAAGTCTAAAGTATACTGTACTATGTGTACAGTATACTTTAGACTTCGACTAAAAAGTTCAGTATGAACAGTAAAGTTATGTATCGTTTGAAAAAGCGGGGGATAAACCGGATTGTGGCATTTCGAAAAAGGAACATCATAATCAAGCAAATTTAAATAATTATATTCGAATGTTTATTACGAATTCCTATTTTGAATTTTAAATGAATTATAGCATAGGCTGAATTTAATGAATTCCTTAATTATTTGTCAGATATTAATAACGAAAATTCGAAAAGCGCGCCATTTAAATTTTACATTATCCCTTAGTCAGCTTTTGTTTTAGAATTGGTTTATATCATTGTCTTTTAAATGAATGACCGGCTGTAATTAAAATGGAGGCGTACGTGGGTGTATATAGCTTAAGATTTTTAAACTAAGATTTTTATTAAAGTAGATACTAAATTAGAGCCGTACTTACTCAATCCTAGTAATACTGTAACATACTTATTGCTTTATCAAAATTAAATTTTGAATTTAAATGTAAAAAAAACGGCACAGGCGGGATTTAAACCCGTGATACGCCGTTAACCAACTCTGGCACCGAGACCACAGCCAAGATCTCTAATTTGCTCTTTAAATGTTACTATTCTTAACGCAATAAAAAAATGTTTGTAAGCAAAATAATTTGCGCCTCGATCCGGGCACATTCGTCGAGATTTACTAAGGGTTGTGAAACGTTGACTGTCAGCAAAGGGTGACTGATTGCTAGGGATAAGCTCACTGACTTGTAGAAATAGGAGATTTTGAGGTATAACGACTCCTTTGTTGGGTAGCATACTATTTTTGGTTCACATAATTCATACTGGATAATATTTTACTGGTTTAAGACATTGATATATGTACTATTAGATTAGCACTAGCTTTTGTGTTTATTTTTATTGTCTATGTGTCCTGGGCGTATTCAGGATCATGTTTGAGGGGCAGTTTTTTAACTTTTCATAATTTCGGGGGGTGGGGCTTAGGTTATTTACCAACCAAATGTATACTGTGTACTTACATCTTTTCAAAATTCCGAAAGGGGGGGGGGGTGGAGAGGGCTCAGCCTTAAAAAACCCTCCCAGGGTGCGACAATGCTATGTGCTAATAAGATGTATAAAATACATTACTGTAAAATTTCGGCACAATCCGTCCAGTACTTTCTGCATGAAACGCGATAAATATCCATCCATTCATTCATCCATATTCATATATTTATTAACTGTCGGTTTATAATATCAGTTGGCAAAGGCTTTAGGTTTAGCCACTTAACATAATAATGTCCTGGTATAATATTCAATATCGTCTTGAAAATCGCAACTAATTATCCCAGTCTTATTAAAGTATGCCACGACCTGCCACGACATTATTTTCTATTGAAAAAAGGATTTGACGTCATAGGACAACTTATTTTAAAGTATTATTTTTATTTGAAAAAACTAGTCGTGTTTTTGTCCAGGGCTCTGAATTTAATTCCGACCTCATTAAGATGACACAATATTATAAATGAACAGATTCTTTAAAATGCATTACAAAGAAACAATGACATACCTACTTACCATTGACGCATATACCTGGACCGCTCCACCCATTTAATTAAAAAGTAAATATTGACTGCGAAGCGTGAAAGAGAGAAAAAACTTGTGCGACCTTTCACAGGTATTGTCCACAAAGTAGCGTATCTGAGTAGAGCCCGGAAGTCGACCTAAAAGATCTATTGTGACGCCACAAAGTAGCGTTGTCTCTTTCTAGAGAGTGGTCAATTTTGTGAGGTTCTGGCGCATTCCAGGTCTTTAAGTCAATGCAACCTACTAATGCATAAATATCTAGGTTATACATACCAATCGGATGACGACATGCTCCTTTAAATTTATATATAAAGCAAAGATATTCTTGTAAATATATTATCATTAAGTCATTAAAGCGGTAAATGAACGACTGAATATAACAGGAATAAAATTTCCAGTACGCGTTCACCGTACAACTTAAAAGCTATTGAATTTTATCGCCTATTAAATGCCTGCCACAATCAACATTCAACCGTGCTGAAACCATAATATTTACCGCTAGTTAATTTATATTCCATTGCACTCTGGGAACAACGGAACGTGTTAGGATTTAAAGTATAGTAAATACATTTATTTAAGTTACTTTATTAATGTATTTGAGAGTATGTCAATCACTTTGTCACTATTTTATTAAATGCAAACCTCTTTCGTTCTTGTTTAAATATCGAATTCTATAATTCTGACATTCTCGACAGGCCTGCCGATGACAACACAGTATTAATAGGTAAGATATAGTGATGAAATTATTACTCATTAGTCATCCTCCTTTTAATCCTACTGCCTATTGCGTTGTTTTTTCGACATACTCACTCGAATTAGCAAGGAGGGCTTGGATCATTGACGTATAGACCTGGACTGCGCCATAACCACACAAAATTGACTACTTTCTAGAAAGAGACAACGCAACTTTGTGGACAATACCTGTCAAAGAGACAGGGCCGCAAGTGTTTTTTTCTCTCTTTAACGCTTTGCTGTCAATATTGACTTTTTAATGGAAAAAGATGGCGCGGTCCAGGTCTATACGTCAATGGTTTGGATAAATGTTAGCAACATCGGTATGAGAACCAATAATTAAAAAAATTAAAGTCATGAAACAGGGCTAGTAGCAGCAATTAGTACATGTATAATATAATAAAACGTTAATGCAAACAGTAAAACTATCTTTAATCAACTATGACAAAAATAAAATAATAAGCACGAATTCTGACAGCTTAAGTGAAACTACCGTCGCTTGTCAGATTTTCCCGCCAAACGATATGTCATCATGAAAGCCTTCTAACCCCCGACTAACTGTTGCATAAGTCTCTGGGCGGTTTCACGATCGACCTTGAATATATTTACATATAAAATTCTGAACTCCGTTTTACATATAAATACTCTTTGCATACACTTCTGAACGAAATGGAAGTTTTTTAAGAATGTTATAAACTGTGTTTGGGTTTGCTTTTTTAGGATTTTGGGTTAATTAACCTCTGTTCTGCATAATTTTTTATTTTTATTTTCGTAGTACAATTAGATTTATTAACTAAGAATGTAGGCTTCTCAAAATTATGCCTTTTGGCGCTCTGTGCCAATTCGATGAAAGATAAATAAATAATATAAAGAAGAAAGATTTGATTGTTTGTTTGTATTGAATAGGCTCCGAAACTACTAGACAGATTTGAAATATTCTTTCATCGTTGTGAAGCTACCCTAACCCCGGGTGACATAGACTATTTTTTATCCCTGTATTCCCACGGAAATGGGAACTACGCGGGTGAAACCGCGAGGCGTCCGCTAGTTTTTACAAAAAAATTGGATTTTCCTTATGTCGTTATTGTGCAATTAAGATAGAGAGTTGTCCTACACATTTTTTTGTAAATTAAATCATAAAATATCAGTCAGTTTGATTAAGCAGGTTGTGACCTTCCTAAGGGAAAGATGGGAATGCATTTCTACGAGTGGGTTCACGAATATAACGCTAAACTATAAAGGATGATAACATAAAATAGGAGTTGTAAAAATGGCGGTAAACCAACATGTGGCTATTTTTACAGCTCCGCGTTTATCGTATAAAATCACAGAACAAATATACTCTACGAGTGCAAAATATACTTCAATTACGTGATAACTGGATAAGAACGAGATTTTGTGATTCAAAGATAAAAAAATAAAGAATATAAACATGAAACTGAAATAAAATAAACTTGAAACTGGCGAATGCACATAATTTGCGAGCCCTAATACCTACCGAGTAATATCGGGCATAGAAAAAAAAAACAACAATATTATTGTTTACTAAATATAGCAATGAGAAGTTAAAATGAGAGATTTCTAATGATCCGTGAACCTCATTGCTAGTAAGTGCTTGTATTTACATCTAATCTTTTATATTTTCTGTTAAAAAAATGGTTGGTTTTTCTTAATGGGGAAAAGAAAGATGAAAATGAAATTGGCAAAAAGACACAAATGATTCCGTAATCCTTCTGGATTTCCTTTCGTCTATCAACCGCGTTTATTTCCATAAAGAGAAAATTCCGGTTCAAAGTAATCATCTTTTTTATTTTTCAAGTATTTCTACAGACATTTATTTGCCTTTCAAAATGCCATAATTAAAGGATAAAAAAGCGTCAATTGAAGCAATTATTTTAATGGTTTACGAGTACCTTTCTTTATAACAGTTTTATTGTAACTTTGGCCCCTTTTTTTGTCCATTTACAAGTGAGTTTTAAACGAAACCTGAACAAATCTATTAGGTATACTAATATTAAAAAGCTGAAGAGTTTGTTTGTTTGAACGCGGTAATCTCAGGAACTATTGATCCGAATTAATAATTTATTTTACTGTTGGATAGCCCATTTATCGAGGAAGGCTATAGGGTATATACCATCACGCTACGATCAAAAAGAGCGGAGCAGAAATGAGAAATGTTGCAAACACGGGGAAAATGTACGCAGACGAAGATGCGCGGGATTGCTAATGTATAAAAAAAGTGAAGCAGTAACTAAAGTAGTTCTTTTTAATTTAAGCAGTAACTTCCAGGGTAGCCTGGAAGTTCACTTTTTTTGAGGCTAAAATAAAGATAGTATAGGTTTTGCGTAAATGTCTTTGTCTAATAAATAACCCAAAACTACGTCTGATAGGTTAGCGATCGTAAAGTGTTCGCTCTATGTTCTCTTTTCTTTAACTATTGACGTCACTACATAACATATGCAGATTATCCTGGCTACTGGCTTTAGGACAGTTAGTCTCCATAAAATGCTATATTAAATATATCGGCTATCATAGCCATTTTACTATTGGATGCAATTCTCTTTCGCAGATTACAGATTAACATAAGTGCTTTTTAAGCTATCTTAGCTTAAAAAGCACTTATGTTAATCTGTAATCTGTAAACATTTTCAACATCAAAGCGCAAAACAAGGTGGACAGCCCCAAGAATCTCCTTGATCACGTAGGGTATTATATATATATATATATATATATCCCTTGGAACAACTCACACAACGCTATCTGATCCCAAACTAAGCAGAGCTTGTACTGTGGACACCAGACAACTGATAAACATACTTATATGTATATTTCTAAATACATATATATTATAGATAAATAACACCCAGACACAGAATAAACCATCGTGCTCATCACACAAAGTTTTATCCTGGGTGGGGAACGACCTCTTGTGTAGCAGTCGGATACACTCCCACTACGCCACAGAGGTTTATAGGTCTTCTGCATGTAATTGAGTCACAAGTCTAATGAATCTAAACATTAATCCCACAAAAAAACCAACAATACGAAACCCTAGACCAGATTTATTTTATCAGAAACTCCCTAACAAATCGAAATACTTGAGAGCGAAACGCGTATATCTGTCTGAACAATGTTATTTCCTCAAGGGCATTTCACAACCCCGACAAATGAAGGGACACTTTTGTCCAAACTATTTCGGTAAAAGCAAAACTTGTTGCTGATAAAAGATTGAAAGGGTTAACTGTGCGGTGTTTTAGTGTTAATCTTTACTAAGTGATGGGACACGGTCCGGGAACTTTACGGTCGTTTTGTTGTTATAAATGTTACGGTTATTATCACTATTTTAAATTGGTTTATGTTTATTTAGCCTATATTCAGATGACGAGCGTTTGACATACGCTTTCGTTTTTTACAACTTCTTCTATATTATTGAAGGCGTTCAATTAACTCGCGTTATAAATATGAATTGAAAATACGCGTAGGCAAAACGCGCCGAAACACCCGCTCTACGCTCGTAGCTGCCTGGACGTTGGATAAGCTTACGTTCGGATGACGGGCGTCGAACGCGTTTGCAATTTTTTCCTTATCGTGATAGGCATTCAAACGTTGGTGTTGAATCTCAAATACCTCACATATGGCCGCCCATAGGTCTTTGGTATTGGCCACTGTGATAAATCGAAATTAGTTCAGCAGGATAATATAACTAGATCTAGAGACCGGCCATAAATACTGTTACATAAAAAGTTTTCTTTTTTTTTACTTTTTAATTACTTTAAATTTGGAACGCGTTTATTATTTTTTTAAGTTATTCGATTTCGCGTCATTACACATATTTTTTCGTGTTCATTATAAAATTACAATATGGATTGGGGTGTTAAATAAAATAGGATTGCAGTGATCGCCTTGCACAAAGTGGGTATGGAGCCGTCGTCGGTCATATTCCAGACACTTCAAAAGCTTGGTATCAGCCGTATGTTCGTATAGTGTACTATCAACAGATACAACAACACTTTCTTTGTCGAAGACCATAAAAGATGGCGGCGGCCGCGTGCTGTTAGAATGTTAGAACTACAAAAGCTGTTAATGCTGTTAAATCCATAATTCGTCGAAATCCCATTATGAAGAAAAAAATCTTATCGCGAGAAATGAAGATTGAACTAATGGCCTGACTAGGTAATTACTTTATGAAAATATATTTATTACGGGTCTTAATTTAGACTAGACAGTCTACCCGTGACCACGGCCGTTGCAATACGGTCGAGACGTCGCGCAATAAACAAGGTATTTTAATTAAATTATTCACGCGATTAATATATATATTTTCATAATGTGTACAAATTTAGGTATTTACTAACATTTGCCTGAGTGAAAAAGTAGTCTATATCTTTTCCCATCCTTCACACTGCCTTCATACCAACATTCAAGTAAAACAACCTAGCAGTTTAGCCATAACAACTTAACAGCCATACAGTTACTTTCGCATTTGTAAAAAGTATTAGTATGAATTACTTTTCTTATTCACAACATCTTAAAGCTTTCAGACAGACACTTATTACACGTTTTACCTTTTTTTCGCTCTTAGAAGTACAGATTTGCATTTGAATATCGACGATTTGAGATACTTGAGTGCTTTCTCTATTTGAGAATAATAGCTCCAATCTATTTAATAACTCAAATCCATTACTTGTTTTCAGTCAAAACTATTCAACTGAATTTAAAAGGAGATTTAAATGTTGCTCTAATACAAATGCTGGTTTTAAATATTTACTGGCCGAATCTCAGATCCATAACATTAGTTAATATTAATTGCTCTGAGGGCCGAATACTCAAGCCCTCTAGATATTATTAATATGAAGATAGTATTTAAAGGAGGCTTCACTCATTTGTAGTCAAAATATTTGATCTTTAGAGGTTTACCTGTCTCTACAAGGTTTGGCCACCTATCCAGAGATAAAGATAGATAGATAGAGAGAGAGAGAGAGAGAGAGAGAGAGAGAGAGAGAGAGAGAGAGAGAGAGAGAGAGATAGATAGATAGATAGATAGATAGATAGATAGAGAGAGAGAGAGAGAGAGAGAGATCTTTGATCTCTATTATCTAGCTGAACAATCGGTTAGGAATCAATTTTTCAACTAATTTCTGCCGTGTCACAATGCTCAGGTGGAAAATCGGACGGTCCAGAAACTAGAAGCCCCCAGTTCAAGTCCGAGTAACGATTATTTTTTGATTTGCGATTTATTATTTTATATTTTTTATTATTATGTCAGTAACATCCAAAAACATTATTCAAATTTCATCAGTACTATGTAATTTTTTCTGAGAGATAATAGTACATTATGATATAAGTGCGGTAATTTGAAAATTACAGCCGAGGCGATATTGATAAATAAAAACCAATACAGCGTACAGAAAAAGCGTGCGGAATATTTTTTACTTGTTCACAAATTGTAATTTATGGTCAAATTAAATTAAATGAAAGAATTAAATGTTTACTTATTACATTTTATCTCATTTTATTAAGTTAATTTTATTCATAAAATTTTGACCACTTTTCTGACATAAAAACTCTTTGCCGACTGTGCGTCCGTTCGTTTTATGTTACAATAACGCACAAGTACAAGTATTGAAATTGGTGAAATAAGAGACCCTTTACGAGCAAATGTTATAAAAGAAGTTTGTAAACTCACATTACAAAAGGCGCATCACGAGTTAGAGTTATTCTGTCTACTACTATTACTTCTATATCTTATTTAGAGGACACGAAACGGATTCTGAACAGAGCATCTATAACCCGACATTAACGATAAGTTTCAAAGAGGCAATAAAAAGTAGTAAAATAAATTAAACATGAGCAATGAGGATACTGAAATATCAAAGGCATACGTTTTACTTGCTAAGTGGAACTATTTCTTAGTCAAAGATAAAACTTTTAAACCTGTTGCTTGTCCTTTGTGCCGCTCGGCTATTTCCCTCTGTTTTGTATTGGTAACTCGTTTTAAAGCATCTATTGCAGTTACTGCTACATAAAATTGTGATATGCGTATTACGTAGTATTAAATATAGATAGCGAGACTTATTATGAAGGGAATTAGCGTCACGTTAGTTAGATTCACGTTTCAGTCATATCCTTTGTGATACTTTATATTAAAACTTGCATTCATATAACAGTATATCTGTACAAGAACTGCAATGGAGCGTTTGCGTATTCGTATGTAGGTACATTCGTCATGAAAGCATTTCGCGTGAGTGCAATAATTCGTAGATTATATTATGAATGTTTGCACGTATATAAAGCGCAGTCAGCATCGTCATTAGCCTATCGCAGTCCACTGCTGGACATAAGTCTCTCCAATTGCACGCCACTTTTATGTATTGTTCTTTATAAAAAAAACATCGTGTTGCACTCAGGGAGTGCCGCCCGAATTGAAAACTTGAAAGTTATATTACATACTGATGAAATTTGAATAATATTTTTCAATCTTACTACCATAATAATAAAAAAAATGAAATAATAAATAACAAATAAAAAAAATAAAATCGTTACTCGGTGAAAAAAATCGTTACTCGGTGAAAAAAATCGTTACTCGAACTCAAACTGGAGTCTTCTGGTTTCTGGACCGCCCGATTTCCCACCTGAGCTATATATATTAACATTGTAGATGGTGGCGAAATTTACCTTCGTAATCTAATGATATTGTCGCAGTTTTTCATTGCTTTTCCTCCGTCTTACGAATTTTCGACAGGTCAAGCGTCTTGACGCGAGTTTAACATTTTTTATCCATGTCAAAAAGTGCACAACGCCGCTAAAGAAGTTTTCACTTTAAAATAAATGAGCGCCGTGGTTTTGTTCAACTGAGTAGTAATAACCTACTTTAACACAATCGGCTTGTATATAGTTATTTATTCAATGAACTAAAACTAAGTTTGCAAAGTTGTCTGACCTTCACTTGATGACTAAGTTGACTAAATCAATAGGCTACATGATAGCCAAGCCCATTGACCTCTATAATACTGGTACACTGGACCAGTGGAATTGGTGAATTGTATATTTGTAAAGTCCCCCGCGACACAGGGTTTGTAGCCTACTGAAGGAGTCATCTTTTTCAAATAGAAATTATAATAAAATGACTTTTTACTATAGATTTAAAGCACTCCCTCCTAGTACTGAGTTCTTGGTGTCTATAGATCTCATTGTGGTCGAAGTTATAAATACAAATAGGGATAAAATGTCTAATTTTGTAATGTCAAAGTTTACACACTGATTAAAAACTTTTCTTGCATATTTATTTAATCCTACAAAATTTAAACTAATATTATGATAGTGATGTCAGGCAGATTGCATTCGTGCACTTCCACGGACGTAAGGACTTACGGATTTCAGGCAATTAGTGTTTAGTCCCGTAACATACCTGAAACAAAAAGATTTAGATTATGTATCAAGACAAATGATTTACTATGAAATTCATTCGATGCAATTAATATAGACACACGTTAGTGTCCGCCAAGTTACAAAAAACTGTTGCAAAAGTACGATACCCCGGCCGTGAGAAAATGACACAATTTAGACCCCCAAGCCAATGTAGACCCCCCTTTTTTTTTTTTTTTTTAAGGCCGTAAAAAATGCCTAACGCACACCTCCAGCACCCGGGGCAGACGCTGGAGGTAGTGTGGGACCTGCCCCCACTAAAAAATCGGCCGTGTACCGTCGCGCCACCTGCGCGAACGGGCCGCCGGAATCTGTTATACCATCGGCGGCCAATTCAGTGGCAGTGCCCGGCGCGGCGAGATGCCGGGCACTCCTACTCCGGCGGCGTCCTGGGGTACACTGCAGGACGCCGACGTCGCGGAAGGCTACGAGTGGGGGGAAAAAGGCCCCGTCAACCCCCACCCGCGGCCCCACCATTAGGGCGGCATCAGGCGCAGATGGTCGCGCCGACGCCGCCCGGTTCGCCGGCGACGAAGCGGATCAGCAAGGGAGTCCTCCTCCCTGCGTCGCTCCGCCGCCTCCTTCTGCGAGATGACGTCCTCGCAAAAGGATGCGACCGCGTTCCAAGACGTCTCGCTGCGGACCATAGATGACACCACGGTCGGCAGCGAGAGGTCACGACCCACCACTGCGGTGAGGACTCGACGTTGCTGCTCCCAGGCAGGGCACTGCTCGAGAGTGTGCTGCGCCGAGTCCTCACCGCAATCGCAGTGATGACAGTCGGGACGCAATTCCCTCCGCGCAACCGAATGCAGGTACTTTCCGAAGCACCCATGCCCGGAAAGAACCTGCACCAGCCGGAAGGAAAGGGTCCCGTGCTGCCTCACCGCCCACTCCTCAAGGACCGGCTGGAGCGCCTCCACGGTTCGGAAACCGGCACGTGGAGCCTCCAGCCGGGACCTCCACCGGGCCATGATGTCCCGGTGGGCCTGACTGCGCCAGGCGCGCAGTTGTTCGGGCATGGGGCAAGAGCCCCCAGCCCGGACCTCCGCCGCCCGCCAGTAAACGTCGGCGAGTACTTCCGCATCCAGATCCCACGGGGGAGTTCCGGCCAACGCGCACGCCGCATCGGTGGACACCGTGCGGTAACCGCGTATGGCCCGGACCGCCATGGTTCGTTGGGGTCTCCACAAACGAACCCTATTCTGGGCGGACAGGGTCTCCGCCCACACGGGCGCGCCGTAAAGCGCCATCGACCGTACCACCCCCATGTAAAGCCGTCGGCTTGAGGCACTGGGACCGCCAAGGTTCGGCAAAAGCCGGCCCAGGGCGGCAGCAGTAGCCTCAAGTTTGGGCACAAGGATGCGAAAATGCTCGTCGAAGAGCCATCGCCCATCCAACACCAACCCCAGATATTTCATCTGGGGGCGTATCGGTACGAGGACCGAGTTGACGACCAAGGAGGCGCCAGCGGGTGGACCGCGACGGGGCCCATGAAACAACAGGGCCTCCGTCTTTTCAAGCGCCACTCTCAACCCCAGCGCCTCGATGCGCCCGACCATTCGGGAAACCCCTAGGGTGGCCAGGCGCGCCGCCTCCTCGAAATTCCGTGCCCGGGCTGTGACGAGCGTGTCGTCGGCGTAACAAAGTACGCTGAGCCCGGGTGGGAAGTTTCCTCGCAGGGCCCAATCGTATCCCATGTTCCACAAGAGCGGTCCTAAGACCGACCCCTGAGGAACACCGCACGACATTGCCCTGCGCCTCACTTCTCCTTCACGATCCTCGTACAGGACACACCGGCCTTGCAAATAGTCGGCCACCAGCTGCCTCAGGTAATCGGGCACTCCATGGAACCGGAGCGCCTCACCGATGCAGCCAAATGGCAGAGTATTGAAGGCGTTGGCGATGTCAAGCGATACCGCCAATAAAACCCCGCCGCCGAGGACTGCCTCCTCAGCCGCGGCCCTCAGACGCAGAATGGCATCGACCGTCGAACGCCCGGCACGAAAGCCGTACTGGGCATCGGACAGATCGGGGCCGACCTCGCGCAAGTGGCGGACGATACGGGTAGCGAGAATTCTCTCAAGCAACTTCCCCGCCTCGTCCAGCAACACGATAGGCCTGAAGGCCGCGACCGAATCGGGAGATCTACCCGGCTTCGGTAGGAGAACCAGCTTCCCCGTTTTCCAACAGTCAGGGAACCGTCCGGACGCCAGGCAAACGTCGAACAGCCCCCTGAGGCGGTCTCCCATGTGGTTGAGGACCAGGGCCAACACTCGGGCAGGAATCCCGTCAGGCCCGGGGGCGGTACTCTTCGAACGAATCCGAAGTACAGCCGCCCCCACCTCTGCCTCCGTGACGGGCGGAACACTGGGCTCGGCCTCCCGGTCGTCGGTCTCAGAGACCATTGCCGGTGGCGTGTGCTCCGCACGTTGCGGGAAAAGGGCCTCAACCACTTCCACGAGGAAGCTGGGCTGGAGAGTCTCTGTAAGGGGGGGGCCCGACGAGCGAAGCTTATTCAGCGCCGCTCGGTAGGGGCGACCCCAGGGATCACGATCTAAACCCTCCAGCATCTCCTGTCTCGCCGTCTCCTTCGCGCGGCAGATGGCCAGCTTGAATGCGTCCCTCGCATTGCGATACGCTTCATACAGCTGGTCCTCCCTCTCTACGTCGCGGTGACGCCGTCGACTGCGGGTGTAGATCCTCCGGGCACGAATACAGGCCGCACGGAGTTCCGCCAACTCTGGGGACCACCAGTAGACCTCCTTCCTCGGAGGACGACGTCGGAAACGTGGCATGGCCGCATCGCAAACCTGCGTAAACGCATCGCGAATGCGGACAGCCGTGACGTCGATGTCCTCGGTCGGAGGTGGTGAGGACGACCACGATTGAACGATAGCCGCCTCCTCCAGCAGTTCCCTGTCGAGTCGACCCACAGCCCACCGCGGAAATCGGGATTGTCTGCCCTCCGCGTGACCCCTACTGGCGCCCTGGGACCGGGAGAGCTCAAACCGGATGTACAAGTGATCCGAGAGCGTCTCAACCTCAGCCAGTACGCGCCAGTTCCTTACGCGTGCATCGACACCAGGGGTAGCGAACGAAAGGTCCACTATCGACCCCCCCTGGCGCCGAACGCACGTATTGGTGGCACCCCTGTTCAGCAAACAGAGGCCCACCGCAGCTGCCCATTCTTCTACCGCCGTTCCGCGAGCGTCCGTCCTGGGAGATCCCCACGCCAAGGATTTGGCGTTAAAATCCCCCAGCACTACGACGTGGCGAGGTGCTAACCGCCGTATCGAGGCTTCCAGGCTAGCCAGGAAAACCTCAAAATCAGCCAGACTCCGGTTTGGGGAGAAGTAAACGCCGTAAAGCGTGAGTCCCCCCCAGTCAGCAGCAACATATCCCGTACCCTTATCTCTGAGCGACAAGGGCGGAGAATGGAGCGCAGCGGAGCTGACGATGGCCACGGAGCCGTCCCGGTCACCCATCCAATTCGGACGAGGAGGGACGTAATAGGGCTCCGCGGCTACGGCAACAGCAATCGACCACTCTGCCATGGTTTGCAGGAAAAGATCCTGCGCGCCGGCAGAATGGTTGAGATTCGCCTGGAGGAGGGAAAAGCACTCACTGTCCATTACTGGACTCCGGTACTACATCCTCCTCCATTCGCGCTGGCGGCGGTGTGCGAGGGGCAGCCTTGGCTGATTGGCTACCCCCCGGGCGTGGCTTTGGAGCCTGCGGGGGTTTACACCCCTCCCGTCCCATGAGGTGATTGGCAGGCAAATTGCCCGCCGCACACGCTGGACAGTGGGGGGCAGCGGAACAGTCCGCCGCCTTGTGCCCCGGGTGACCGCAGCGGAAGCAGAGACCGCCGCAGTCGAAGCAACTAATGCATTTTGGAAGCATATGTCCCGTCGCCATGCACTTAAAGCAGCGCGCGGGTCTCGCCGGCAGGATCGTAACCCTGGCGGCGCTGAAGCCCACGAGCAGCCTCCCTGCATCGGCCAATAATTTGGCCGCGGCAACGGGGCACTGCGCCCACACTGCAAAGGCACCTCCGGGGCCGGGGCGGATGGCGCCGACCCTGATGGAGTCGGGAGCGCTTTGGGTACGGGTCCCAATAGCCTCCCGAACCTCCTGGGCCGTGACCGAGTCATCCAAGCCCGAAATACGCATTTCTGCGCACTTCGTGGGCCTGGCGACTCTTACGCCTTCCTCCCCAACAATAATCTCCAATATAAATATAAATATAATCTTCTCAGCAAAGAAGTCCGCGTTTTTGCCTCCGTCCGGGCCCGGGAACTCGAGGATACGAGCAATGTAGACCCCCCTCCCCCAACCACATAGTGTTATCTGAAATCGGCGGGCAATAACAACGGCTATGATAAACAATGGTATTTGCTAAATTTACAATAATATTCTTAGGTGACCTATCACGTACTAGGACAGAATAACACCGGCGAATTGTGGGTGGTCATTAATATACACCTTTATCCCTAAAGGTTAGAGAACAATAAGCGTGAGTAATGCTTCTATTACATGTATATATAATTTACCAATGATATTACAAAGACGATGTCATTTAATTTCATATATATTTATTTATACAGGGTGTAACAGAAAGGTGTGGTCATATTCAAGGGTTGGTATGTGCCCATGATACTGAGTGCACATAACTAATTTAATCAAAATCGGAGTAAAAACATTTATTATTTTTTCATTCGTTTATTTATGAATAAAAAAGTTATTAATTAAAAAAAGTATGACTTAAAAAGTTCTATGCCATAATAAACCAATCTAATTTTGTACCAGGCGAGGTATAATTCTTATGCCATACGCCTTTCACTACTGAATTTTGACAAAAAGAATATGCTGTAACTATGTAATAATAATGCAATCAGCTACGGCACCATGGTAGGTGCAATACTGATAATATACACTATCCGCTGCTGAAATTTGACTACACCTTTCTGTTACACCCTGTATATACTCCTTTAATAAACACAGCTTAGGTGCTGAATCCATAGTGGTCCAAAAAATTTGGTGCTGAAAGAGGAACTCCTTCAAAAAGTGCAATAACTCGTAAAATTATAAAGACTTTTGATTCTGATTAAAGTAATTTTTATATACCCGAGACTTCCGTATGCTAAACCGGGGTTGGAATCGAACCACCTATGTGGACACCTATCTGGGTTCGATTCCTGGACCTGGACTTAAAATTTTTCTATCTTTCAAAAATGCAATTATTGTTCTAATTCTGATGTTTCTAGAAATACGAATCATGTACGTTAACTCGTGCGAGTATTTCTAAATCTCCTACGTGTTAATACGATAGCCACTTAAGTATGTGTACATCATAAGTGAATACGCGTGCCAGCTCGTAAACAAGCTCGTTAGGTACGAGATGAAGTGCCAAACAGTCCAGACAATGTTCTACGGCCGTGCGACTAAGTTCAAATATATGTAGATAGCTAGCTTTTCCCGGCGACTAGGCCACGTTATGTTTGATTTTTATAGCCTACTAGCTGAAGCCGGCCACGCTTCGCTGTGGACTTTTTTTTTATAGAAGGCTACCCGTACGCGTAAACCTTCGTGGGTTCATGTACAATACTTTGCTGAAGATCATCACATGATCAAATGCATAGTTTACGATTCTATAAAGGTCATACAGACGTTCATTTTTATATATATATATATATACATATATAAACTTTATCTATATATATATATAGATAAAGTTTATAATCACATCATCGCATTACGCTCAGATCGTGATCTGATTAAGGCTTATATTATTTAGGATTTATATTATTAAGGATCGCAATAAATTAAAACATCTTGATTCGGCTAGTTGTAACAAGTCGAGATATGTTAATCCAACATGTTACACAGTCATGTTGCAACTAGCCGAATCAAGATGTATTCTACATTATGTATTGCGATCCTGAATCTGGATTGGGCGTGTAATGGCTGCCTATGTGTGCGAGGTTTTTTTTACCGATAACGGCCACGGAGACGATACAATATGTTTGGGGTAAGAGCTTATAATTTTCTTCGTTCGTACCTAATGTTAGTAGTACCTACCTAGTAGTTCTTTCAAAACTTTTAATTTTGTTCTTATGTAAGTATGACCTTACCTCCCTGAACTCTCAAAATTTTGTGGAGCACAAAATTTCTGCAAGTTGTACCACTTGTTATAAAACATACAAAAGTAATAAGTAAACTGATAAGCCTTTAGTCTGACTTACATAGAGACCTATATAGAGCGTATTTTCTTCAAATTATTTGGGTATTTACCGTGAATACTCAGCGTAATGTAACTTAACAAAATGATGCAATAAATATAAATTATTAAGAGAAGACAAGAAAATTAAATGTAAACTTAAGCTAAAAAAAGATAAAATCTGTGGAGGGCAAGGTGTTAAGTCCCTCCAACACAAAGGGAGGATCCTCCGACCAGGCGAGGTGATCGTGCCTGGCGGGCCGTGGCCCAATAGTTAACGTTGGGATCTTGTATTTATAGTTAGCCGCTGGGAAAACTTCTATAGCGCGATTCAGGATTTTGACGCGAGCTGTCAAGTGTCAATTTATTTTTATATTATTATATGTGGATACCGCCACAAATCTATGTTAGGATATGGAAAAAAAAATGCAAAATATAATTATAAAAGTATACATAATTGGAGAAACCTACATAAACAAATACTGCACTTGTACAAAGGTAGAAAGTAGAAAAATTGAGATGATAAAGCTAGCACTTAAATCATAACCTAATTATGTAAAGAGCGAACGCCTACAAACTGCGCGATCAGTTTGGCAACGACAATTTTTTTGTAAAAAATGTTACCAAAATGTTTAAAAAAAAGTCAAGATTCTTTTGTTCCGTGGCGAATTTGCTAACGCCTACAAGAGGTCGATTCCGTGAACGAAGTCGTGGACATCAGCTAGTTATTTGTAATCTTTGCACACAGTGACAGTGAATTTAATAGAAGGAATAAACTCTCCATGAATCTGAATTTATTTAGAACTATTTTACTCCATACATTTTCTCTCACCATCTAATGGCTGTCGAAATCCGGGCCATTTTAAGGGATATAGAAACGGTCTGACTTTCCACTCTACTGGAATCCGCACCCATTACGATTCCATTCCATAACTCCGCTATTCGTCTCGCAATTCATCGCTTCCGAAAACCACAGATAAGGTGCCTGTTTTTTTTATAAAACCTTTTTTAATTAACAAAAAAATTATACCTTTTGTTCGAAATCATCGTTTTGTTATCTCATGCTTTTTGTTCGAACAATGTATGGACCCTTTGTCTTTTTAAAATTATTAAATAGTCTCTGGTATAATCTGCGCGTAGGCAGGTACCTATAATTTAAATGAAGTCACAGTCACATTTTGTGTTGTATTTTATGAAAATCTATGTAACAAACGTCTATTTTTTAATAATTACATTGCACAAGTGCGAAGCCGGGCTCCAGTTACATAATTAGGGATAAATAACGTAACAAAATATTACAAGCTTACACCTGGCTGCGAAGGGGTTGCGAAGAAGATAACTTGAGAAGCGATAGGTGCCTTTGCGTACTTGACGCAAAGGCACCTATCGCTTTTCAAGTTCTCTACGTCAATTTCTACAAAGAGGAGCGCATTTAATTGTAATAACAAGTAATCTTTTTCCCAGTAAGTCGATTAATATTAATTTAATTAAAAATACCAGTGGGCAAAATCTGATAGGCAGACTGGCCAAACATATAGCCTATTTTATAATTGTATATAAAAACATGATTTTATTACAATAGTCGATAAACGATGCGAATCTGCAGCCGTATCTCAGTCTATTAGACCGGATCTCGTACTTTACTGAGCTCTTACAGATTTTAAGTATTCTGAAATTTAAAACAAATGTCTTCAAATTCTGAGTCGTCTTTAAAGTCCTCAACGACGGTTTTCTCGTCTTTTGCTTTCGTTGAGTACGAGCAAAAAGTTTGTCGCATTTGTAAACATTCGTAAAACTAGTTACTTATAAATAGGTCATTAGTTTTTTTTTTATAAATGTCAACTGCCGGACTAGGGTACAAGCCCAGTGTCGCGTGGGTCTTTACAAGCACTGAATTTACTCGAAACAACAATTTATAGATTACACAAAGTGGTGTCTCGTGTGAAATCAAAGCTACGACGTCTTGCGCAGCAGTCGTACACACTCCCAGTGAGGCACCTATCCCACCAATGACGATGAGCGAGAAGCGAGTAGCGACTTATCGCTCAAAAAACGTACAACAGATGTATTTTGTAGATCCCGTTCCTGTTAACAAAAGAGCTTACTGCATCTAGCGAGTACTCGCCGGCAATGTGAACGGTAAGCGATCAACTATTAATATCTGTATCTATTTTGTTTACATGGAATCTACATAAGTATGTACGTGTCTTTAGCGATAAAATCGCCTCTTTTCTCGCCGGTGGTCGGACAGGTGCCTGAGGCAATCTTATTTTATGTATACACTGGTAAAACTGGGTACTCATTAGTGAACTAATAATGTTGTTGACAAAAATCATAGTATGTACAGCGTACAAGTGCATCCAACTTGATACTCATTGTAAAAAGTATGTATATAACTGTAACTACAGTTATAGCTAGGTCAAGAGCGATCGATTGACCAGTAATCACGAGCACAATACGCGAGCAATAAACGATAGATGTTCCATTAGACCATTTATGTCCTAGTTTTCACCCGTGGCTCCACCCGTGTGTCGGTTATCACGATAAAACTATCCTACGTTCTTTCCCGGGGCTGAAACTATCTCCAACTTTCATCTAAATGGGTTCAGCGGTCTTAGCAGGAAAAGGTAACAAACAGACAAAATTACTTTCACGTTTTCAATATTAGTTTGGACCTCATCATATTCCACTCTCGCCAACTCTTACACTTCTGCCGTTGCTTGACCGAGAAGCGGCAGTTATACAAGTGAAAAAATCACATTTTTTTTTTGTTTTTTTTTTTAAAGACTACTCCCGCAGTAGGCTACAAGCCCTGTATCGCGTGGGACTTTACAAACATACAAGTTACAAACTCGAAACAACAATTTGTGGATTACAGAAAATGGTGTCCCGTGTGGTAATCGAACCCACGACCTCTTGCGTAGCAGTCGGACACACTCTCACTGCGCCACAGAGGCAGTTAATGTCACTAAATGCCCTTGAAATGTGAAATTAGTGACATCAATCCCAAACTCCAATAATCGAAAACGGTTAATTGGCCACCACAACAATTTCCGATCACCAAATAAATTCACGCAATGTGTTTAAAACTAAATAATGAAATACCTATAGTCCCCTTGTCGTTTGAATTAACCTCGGTGTTTTCAGTCGGAATTATTCAGCGAAGAGCCTTCATTCCTGAATTATTTATAATAAAGCATTCATGAGGGCGAAGCTAATTCGCATCCAGCCATTTCACGGTTCGCTACGATTTATTTCGACTGCAGAATTAAAAGATACGAGCAGAATTACGGTATCGTAGTGTACATGGGATTAAGTATATGTTTAGCAGTAGACTGATAGAGACTGATGAAGATAATGAAGACATAGGTAATAATAATAATAAATATCTTGAGAGAACTCACACAATGCTACCTGATCCCAAATTAGGCAGAAACTATACTATTGCAACCAGACTATTGATAAACATACAACTGGTAGGACAGGATGGAATGAAGACAGTACATATCTATACTAATATTATAAAGCTGAAGAGTTTCTTTGTTTGTTTGGTTTAACGCAATAATCTCAGAAATTTCGAGTTTGAATTTAAAAAAAATATTCCCATTATTAAGGCTATAGGATATAAAACATCACGCTACGACCAATAGGATTGGAGCATTAATGAAAAATGTTGCAAAAACGGGAAAAAATTACGCAAATGAAGATGCTCGGGTCTGCTAGCTATAGATAAATTTAATCCAAGAACAAGCAATCCCGCTCATTAAAAAATCGGAAAGATTTTATCCTAGTGGAAATCGAACCCACGACCACAGGTGTAACAGTCGGGCCGTTATAACTATTAGACCAACGGGTCAGTCGAATAGTCGAAGTATACAATTAAGATACTGAAATATACATTTCGTTAGAGGTTTCTTGTTATAAATAGGATCTTTAAAGCTAAACTGGGTATAACTACACTAACAGAGCATTGAATGGTTGAATTTTAAGCCCGCATTGCGTTGTTCGTACAATAACTTCTCCTAGGATATAAACCCAACCTAGCCTACACTTGCTTACGTAACAACTCCTCTATAGACAGTCTATGGTCTATAATTAGTTTTGTGCTTATTTAACAAATAAATCGTAATAAGAAATTAATGTAATGTCGGTCCCCTATATTCGCATTCATACGTGAACCTACAAGTGTAAGATGGCATCCGAGAATGAATTTTCCGAGTTGTTCACACATTCGCGGTTTCAGCAATTGTACTTTATTGTCACCCATCAAAACGTCTGAACCTTCAAACCTTCGCGTAGTCTTCAACGCATCGTCGATCATCCCAAAATGCCAAAAAGGAATTCGCAAATCTGCCGCAGATAACTATGCAAATAACATTTATACTAATATTATAATGCTGAAGAGTTTCGTTTTTTGAACGTGATAATATCAGGAACTAGTAGTTCGAATTAAAAAAGTATTTCACTGTTGGGTAGCCCATTTATCGAGGAAGGCTATATAAGCTATATAACATCACGCTACGACCAATAGGAACTGAGCAGTAATGAAAAATGTTGCAAAAACGGGGGAAATGTACGCAGACGAAATTACGCTGGTCAGTTAGTTAATTGATTAACGCTGACTGCCGTTCATACGCATATAAACATTTATACAATTTACGAATGTAATATATTTGCACGCATAAGACCAACAGCTTTAGCTAAATAGCAGCGCTACTACAGGAAAAACCACACAGAACAACTTTGATAAATGACGTGCTTGCCTGATGAGTATATACCATTTTTCACACATCCCCTTAGCAAGTACCGCGTGACCAGGCATAAACGTTTGTTTCCACGTAAAAGCATTTTATACACGGTGTGAATATTTGATGGTAACATCAAAGTGGCTTCTGCTCTCACAGGCCTCATAGTTAATGCAGGGACTACGGTCATTACGTCTGGCGAACCGTTCTGACGAGACGTGTTAGGCTGTTTGTATATTTGACCTGTTATTTTACAAGAACGGCTTTTTACGTAATGTTGGGTGGGTTGTTTTTAGGGTGCCGTAGCAAAAACGGAACCCTTATCGTTTCGTCATGTCCATCCGTTTTTACTCAAAAACTACACAATGTATATGAATGAAATCTGAAATACAGTTGTGTCGATAGTTTAATAATAAAAATAAATATTTCTAGCTGTGCACTCCATACATGTAACAGAAGCTGAAGTTTTTTTTTTTAATTAATATGATCGCATATACCGTCTTTGAGTTATTGCCGAAAAACTGCGCTTCTCAACAAAAGGACGTAAAAGCCATGTTGATACGCTCTTTTTGCCGTATTTTGTGACATCGTAGTCCACACGAGTGGATGGATTTTAATGCAGCTTTATTTATTAAATAGCTGGTTTATTTGAAATGGTTCTTAACTGGTTTGATTGAAATCAGTTCAGTTTTTTTGAAGATAAATAATCAACTTTTTTTCTAACGTATTGAGAGCTTATTTACGTTCCAAAACTTAGCCTTGTTTGAAACTATTAGCGCGATATAGATCGAAGAAAAAATGGTGTTTATTTAGTACAGTTTAAAGGGCTATATCTTACTAAATTAATTTCCCAATTGCTATAATAAATAAATAGGTTAGCTACAAAATGTCCATTAAGCGGTATAAAAATTACGGTATCTATTAATCAAGGTTAAAATGTTAATAGATATTGATGAGGTAGTAAGCTGATTTAAAGCTAGATGGATATTAATCTATATCTACACTAATATTACAAAGAGAAAAGATTAGTATTTTTGTATGTAACGAATAAACTTAAAAACTACTAGACCGATTTCAAAAAATCTTTCACGTTATTTCTGAGGGTCATAGGCTATATAACATCACGCTGTTACCAATAGGAGCGGAGCATCAATGAAACGAAAAGACGGAGAAAAATTACGCATACATCACAAAGGCATAGTATACATATAAGTAAAATTACTTTTCACGTGCATATTAGTGTATGTGACCTTAGTTCAATAAACTACACAACGGCATCGCACTTTCCTATGCTTCTAACCTTTTCTGGCACTTGAAACCAACATATAACAGAGCGAGAAAAAGAGTTCGGCAACTCGCTCCCTTTCTTGCTTTAATAAATGACAGTTCAAAGTGACAGAAAAGCTTACTCGCACGATGTTTTATTCTGTGTCTGGATGTTATATAACTACAATACTGTGTATATATTTATAAATATTTAAGTATGTTTATCAGTTGTCTGGTTTCCATAGTACATGCTCTGCTTAGTTTGGGATCAGATAGCGTTGTGTGAGTTGTCCCAAGTTTTTTTTTTAAAGACGACTCCCGACACAACGTGTTGGTTTTTTACAAACATACAAGTCACGGACACAAAGTACACCCAGACTCGGAACAACAATCCCACGACCTCTTGCATAGCAGTCGGACACACTCCCACTGCGCCACTGAAGCTGTCAATGTGTGGCGATAGAGACATCTTTTGTGGAATTTTCTAGTAACTAGACTGAATGCCAGTCATAAACTGTTTTATGGTTAGCTGTTATTAGCTCGTATTGCTATTTTTATTTGTTTTATTGCTGGCAGAGGCTGTATCTGTTAATAGACACATAATTCGTTTCGTCATATCTTTTTTGCTGGAACAATAAAACTTTCTATAGATGAGTGAGTTTTATGCGCTGTATGCTCTAGTTTTATATCAAGCGAAGCCATGGCGACAATTGATTGACGATGATGTTCACTTTAGCTCTTAAGTTTTCACGATTTTTACTCATCCATACTAATATTATAAACGTGAAAGTAACTCTGTCTGTCTGTTACGCTTTCACGCTCAAACAGCTAAATCGATTTAGATGAAATTTGGTATGGAGATAGTTTGAGTCCCGGGAAAGGAGTTAGGAGAGTTTTTATCGCGATAACCGACATCCGCGAGGGCGGAGCCGCGGGCGAAAGCTAGTATTAGATAAAGCTGTCCCGCGCAACTTCGTCTGCGTAAATTTTCCCGATTTGCAACATTTTTCATTGCTGCTCCGCTCCTATTGATTGTAGCGTGATGTTATATAGCCTATAACCTTTTTCGATAAATGGGCTATCCAACAGTAAAATATTTTTTCAATTCGGACCCTTAGTTGCTGAGATGATCGCGTTCAAATAAACAAACTCTTCAGCTTTATAATATTAGTATAGATTATCCAAAAAATGAGCAGAAATCTATTAAAACGAGTCTACAGATTACCCTCAAAAGTCAAACAAAAGATTCCGTCGGCTTAAAAATGCAAGTCAGAATTCAAGAAGACATTACAAACAAAGGAGTCAGGGCACAGCTATTAATATTTTATTAAGTCGGTTCATCCCAGTATAGCCATTTGCATTATCATGACAAATGAGCCTGTGGCCGGGAACTAGGTCACAAATTAGATAGATACAGGTGGGTGGCTCCCCACAACGATCGAAAACAGATTCACGCTCACATAGACACACATGTACACAGATCTTAGTAGAACTCGATAGAATAGTTAACCGAGACTGCGGACGTGGATAACACCGTCTATATGTGCGTGGATTTACGTTGAACAGCAAGCCGGCCTTTTATACGTGTGCCTCTTCTGTGACCAGGTCACTAAAACTACGATACACAGAAACTAGATGTGGCTTCTATTTGAAATCGATATCAGTGGCGTGAGGCAACGAGCGTACCATATCGCTTTAATAACATGCAACTGAACTTTTTAAATTTCAGCGACAGCCTGACACAGTTTTACTAATTGCTGACGCATAGATTCATGATATAGTTGGTGGTGTTCCACTGATAAAGCTTGATGTCAGACGAAGTAAAAACTATCTGATCCAAGAAATATCAACAGTCTTTAAAATCATCATCAGCTTATCGCAGTCCGCTGGTGGACATAGGCCTCTCCAATTACACGCCACTTTGTTCTATCTTCGGCTTCTCGCATCCAGCTCCTGCCAGCCGTTTTGCATAAATCATAACTCCACCTGGCCTGATGACGTCTTACACTACGTTTGCCGAGCCGCGGTCTCCACTCAAGAACTCGTTTACCCCAACGGTTGTCGGTTCTTCGGCTAATATGGCCAGCCCACTGCCACTTCAGCTTACCGTATGTAATCAGAAATATTTAACTGGCGTTTTAAAGGTTTATTCCAATAAACCTTTAAAACGCCAGTTAAATCTTTCGTTAAATCGTCAAGTAGAATACTTAAGCAAGCGCAGTTCTGTCAATAATTTGACACGGGAATAAACGCATTAAAACTAGGTATTTACCTTATGCTTGACGGTTCGACCGGGTTACACCGACCGTGGGCACAAGCTTTAGTTTAAATCCGTTTTTATCCGTGTCAAATTGTTCACATAATGCAACGCGTTAGTTTGAAGTTATAAATGCAGTGCTGTCATATATATTTATTTCGGAACCGGTCTCCAACCCGTGTCATATACGCCAAAATAGTTACCGTTATTACTACGCGAGATGAAGATGTGTCTTTGTTTTGATTGGCAACAATTACGCTGATTAATACTAGTAGTATACGCTTAAGTTACTGTTAATAAAATAGTCTCAATAAAATGTTTTTACTCTTCAGCAATTATTATTTGACTGGCCTGTTGGTTAAGTGGTTAGTGACCCTGACTGCTAAGCCGGAGGTCGTGGGTTCGATCACCACGCAGGATAAAACTTTGTGTAATGAGCACGATGGTTTATTATGTGTCTGGATGTTATTTATCTATAATATGTATGTATTTAGAAATATGGAAGTATTTTTATCAGTTGTCTGATTTCCATAGTAGGTACAAGGTCTACTTAGTTTGGGATCAGATAGCGTTCCCAACATATATATAAAAAAAAAAATCTTTAGTACCCGCTATCGTATCCAGACAGTTTTAGACGTCTAGAAAAAATATTATGCAGGTGTGGTACTGCATGGTTTACGAGGTACGTTACTGCCTCTCTAGAGCCCCTGGTGCACCTGAAATGCTTTCCGTTTTTACTATATTTATGGGGCTTTATCTACTAAAGTTGTTTATGGAATTATTTATTTGTGAAGCGAGTATTGTGTACAATAATATGGTTCAGTATTGCAGTCCCTGACCGATTTCGGTAACGGTGACCAATTTCATAAGAGTTTAGACAACTACCCAATTCTATCATAGAATTTTTTTAGCTACGGGTCTTAATCGCGTAAACATTTTATCTTAAGGCTAAATACCCGTATATAAACAAAGGTATTTCGCCTTAAAATAAAATATTTACGCGATTAAAACCCGTAGCTTATAAAATTCTATAATGTGTACAAATCGCGAAAGTTTACGAACATACACCCAATTTTACACGCAAGCTAAGAATAAAAAACTTTTTTTGCTCCACCCCTAATGCTTAATGAGGTTCAGGCCTATACTCTACTGAAGACGATAACCTAAAGAAGTTCGTATTTACATTTCTCCTCTCCTCACTATTTTTCACTACAGCTAAGAGGCATAATCCACCACGTGAGCAAAATGCGAGTTTTGTTTTTTTCACGGGAAAAATGAAATTTGGTAGTGTTATGCTAGGAGAAGCTTGACATAGGCTTAGATAGATGTTTGTTAGGGATGCTACACACTTAAGTGTGTAGTATGCGGCACATTTGGTTCGGCAGTATTTGCTGAACAACAAAAGCCGAACCGAAACAATTACTACATATGTTTGGCTTCATTAACTAGAGTTCATTCGGGTCGGCACATTCATGTTCACGTTTTCGGTTATACCGCCCGGCTGTGCCAATTGATGCAGGCCCGCTGTTGCCAGGCCTATTGTAAGTAAAGCCAAGCAGCTTTTTTCCCGGTCGTTCATCTGGATATACCACCCAGCTTCTGTTGAATGATGCTGGCCCACTTTTGTGTGTAGCAACCCTTACGGCGATTTTTTATCTCCAAAACCCATCTAAGCAGGTGAAGTTGCGGGCACCAGCTAGTGACAGATAAGAACCAATTAGTTTTAATGGAAGAAGACAAAACCTCGACAAATTGTCCAGAACAATGTCTTTAAGGAAAATCCTTCAATTAATAGAACAACAAAGTTCGTTAAACAAATAACAACAGCCGTAAATTGGACGTAATCTCTCGTAAACGATTGTAATACAAAAGTTGCGATATTTCCCTGATTAATTCTTTGCTCTGGTGTCTTTATTAAAGATTGTAATTGTCTCTTTCGTTTATTGTGGAAATGAGAAAGTCAGAGCACTGCTTTTATTATGAACTCACCTGGTCGATAGGCAGGTGTTGAAAAAAAGCCGGTTTCGTTTTGGATTTTCATTTTTAATTGGATTCCTATTGGGGACTGCGTAAGGCATATAGACAAGTATGTATGCAAATACGCCTTTTTAGCTGTATCTTTTCTCTAATCACAAAGATGACAATCTAACTTAAGGGGAGAGGGGGGAGATAGATCATGAGCACGGTTGGCGACGCGACGGTTTGAGGCATTTTATAAGACAGACTTGTGATTTGAACGTTGACCCATCTCTTCTTTCACGATCACGACAACTTCACCTAAACTCACTATTCCATTGGTTTCTACATCTTCGTATCAAACCCTTTAATTCTTCACTCCTTTTCTTTTTTGTTCTTTCGAACATTATAACAAAGTCTTACCTAGAAAATAGAAAAACTTTAAAGATAGTTTCCTAAACTATAAAGGAACAGGTTGCAAGATTAAAGTTTCTGAAAGCTTGAAAGTAGGTAATAGATAATTCGAATTTCGAATACCTACACAAAGTTTTGAAACAAGATGGCGGATCTGACCTACCTGTTACGTTCAGTAGTCATTAAAGCATTTACCTTCATTATTTGAAGCTTTAATTATTAACTTTTATGGGCTAAGTTCCAAAATAATGGAGCTAAAGGAGTGGTTTTAATGTCACAATGACGAAGGGAACATCAGAGGGGTATCTGCTGTGAAGGGTAACCATTTTCAAGGAATCATTCATAACACGTTAGGATAAAAGTATGACCTCGTTTAATTATGGGTTTTTATTACGCCAGTTTCGTTTGCCACAACTATTGCAATTACGCTCAGTTATATAAGTTTGGTGTCATTTATAAGACTTTATTTATATTCAAAATCTTATTTTTTTTTATTTACTGTAGAAGCAAAATACTACACTTCTGAAAGTCGATTCTACATAATATAATGTTATACCTGTTAGCAAACAATGGGTAAAGGCGGCGAAAAGAACGAAGCAATTAAAACTCGCGGTCGCTCTTTTCTAATTACCAATTATTACAATGTTTCTTTGTATATAAAATGTATATGTAGGTATGGTGCTAAAATTTACATTAGGTATAAACCATATTAGAGGACTGATGCAAAAACAAGAGATAAAATAGTAATAGAAGAAGACATGAAATTCAATATTGAAGTAATTTTTATAGGCATTTCTTGCCAATTACTTTACAAAATGCAATTATTGTATTTGAAATTTAATATATCAACCTCAATGTGTACAAGTACAACATAGTAGGAGCATCCACTTACAATGTTAAAACTATAGGTATGTGCTAAAATATTGGCCAACGTACAGGCTATTAACCAAGTAATTAAAGTGATACGTAAAATATTTTTTATGTATCACTACATAGTATAAAACAAAGTCGCTTTCTCTGTCCCTATATCCCTATGTATGCTTAAATCTTTAAAACTACGCAACGGATTTTGATGCGGTTTTTTTTAATAGATAGAGTGATTGAAAGGGAAGGTTTATATGTATAATAACATCCATTTAATAGTGGAGGAATAATGCGCTCCTTATTCCTCCAAATAGCAGCAATAAGAAATGTTGCAAAAACGGCGAAAATTTACGCAGACGAAGTTGCGCGGGTCAGCTAGTAATTTCTAAATATCACTTAATATAAATTTCCCCATATTCATAAAACTTTAATAACAGTATTATAATTAAATAATGTTTCATTTTCTTTTTCTGTTTTGACAAAATACGTAGAATGCAAATCAAGCTAAATTAATACAAAACCCGACAACTTGAAATTAATAACTGAATAATTCGGCGCCATTTTATTTTTCTAATTTTGTTGTACCTACCCAGTGTCACTCTTACAACTGAGACAAATCCTGCGATACCTCTCAAACAAAACTCCTTCAAGGCTCTAGAGCATGCATACATAAACATAAAACATAACCCTCCTTCTTGCGCAGTCAGATAAAAAGACCAGACCAGACAGATAATATATTAGCTTTTCGAGTGAAAGCAAAAACGCTTTTGTGTGTGATATTAGCTCGAAGGTAGGTAGTTCATAGTTCGTCACATTTAAAAAAAAATATGTCTACTATTTTTATGTTAAACTAGCTGTGCACCGCGACTTTACCCGCGGTTTATTAGCCTATGTGTTAATCCAGGGTGTCAGCTAACTCTATACAATTTTTTTTAAAAATCGCTCCAGCCGTTTAGACGTGAAGGAGTAACAAACATACACACTCACATACTCACAAACTTTCGCCTTTATAATATTAGTGTGATAGTGTACAGAAAACTAAAATGCTGGTCGCCTATTTTTTTACCCTTCTCTATAATCCTGAATGCCTTGTTTATAAGTAGGTATCTACTAACTACGTACTAAAAACTTTCTTTAAGTTTTAAGTAGATAACTTTATCTACTTAGCACTTAGGCTTTTTGAAAAGTTTTATCACGAGTCTAAGTTTGGCTATAAGTATCCGCGCTAAAAAAATCGACGAAAAGACTATTAATAATCTACTAAAACCGGGCAAGAGCATGTCGGACCATGCTCAGTGTAGGGTTCCGCAGCCGTGAATAATTGTATCAACAGAAGTGTACTTACGCCCTTTCGTTGAAACACGTAGTTTTTCGGCAATAACTCAATGACGGTATATCCGATAATGTCCGAAATAATTTTAGGTTAAAGTATTTATTAAGCGCTACCTTTGTGATTTATTTCATATTTTTTTGGTCACACGGTTCAAAAGTTAAGGGGGGGGGGGGGGGCACAATTTACGCAACTTTCGAAGCGATTATTTCTAAATAATTGACACATTAAAAAAAATAGAAATTTTAAAATGTTTTTGAAAGATCTGTCGAATGATGTATCACACGTTGATATTTGCTGCAAAAAAATAAAATCAGCTTCTGTTACATGTATGGTGTGTGTGTCCCCATTTTTTTTATTATTTAACTGTCAAACTAAGTAGCGGCTACTACAAGACACCTTTTTACCAAATTTCATTAATATTCATTCAGTAGCCTGTGACATACGGACGGACAGACTGACAGACTGACATGACAAAACTCGACTAGACTCAGTCTTCCCGTGACCGTACCTTATATATATATTTTCATAATGTGTAGAAATCGCGAAAGTTTATCAACATTTATAAATGACTTCTACGGGATTTAAGTCTACGACATTAACCTCTACGAAGACCTCTACAGAAATTATATCTCAAAGTCAAACTTCTACAAACACCAAATTCGTCCATCCGTACAAGCCTGAGTTCTCAACCTGTGGGTAATGAAGGTTGTATGAATACAAATGTTGAAGGTCACTTGCACCCCTTCCTCCCCCCTTCATTTGAGCGACTCACACTTTCAAAAACGTAACGATGAGACACGTCAAAAGGTTTGTAATCACTGATTTAGGCTGTACGATGGTACACAATTTTTTGTAACTTTTACTGTTAGGGTTTAAAAATAAAGCTTTAAAACGCCAGTGCGACGCTACCTTTATATCTACAGAATACAACTCATGCTAACGTGGTTTCATACACTCAATATTGTTTAATTACATTACAGAATATTAAATCAACCCACCGTCCAACATGCATACCGACTTCCACCACGAAATTCCTCTTTAAACCCAATCATAACGACCCAAATATAATTCACAAATCCATCGCTGCTTATGTATTAAAAATGAATTTGACATGCCTAGTACATGCGGCGATGTATAACGTGGCAAAAGTTAAGGTAGATATGTGTTTGTGTTGATTTAAAGCTTGTTTCCAAGGGTTGAAATATTAATAGAGGTGTGGCCTAACCAGAGTTCTGCTTTGATGAGGCCAAAATTAGATCCTCTAGTGTATTTACGGTGAAACAGGGCCCTTTGTGGTGTTACTGATTACGGTTATTTTTATAGGCCTGCGCTCGCAAGATGACTTCATTAAATATAAAATACATTTTTTCAACTTTATTGAGTGCCATAAAAATCCTAAGTTGAAGTTCTTTTTTTTTTGTATTTTATAAAGCGCCTTAGGTCCGTCATTTTAAAAGAATTGTTTGTTGAGTTTTAAGACCAATTTTTAATTCAACAAGATGTGTAGTTTACCTAAAGGATTTATTATGTAGTTGTTTGAGCTAGATGATTTCATTACATTCGCAGATTTTATTTTTTTTATACGAATTAATTTATCGATCATATATGCTATGATGTATCGCAATGTATTACTAAATCCAAGACGTAAATCCATTAATTAATGTACAGATTGTACAACCATCCACATTAATTGCTGTAAAAAACGCTTAATGTTCACATTTAAACTTACAAAATACCATTAACAAAACATTCTATTAGAATATTACGAAAAGAATATAAAAGTTGTTACAGAGCTTTAAATGACTTTAATTGCCGTCTGCACTAGTAAAAACATACTTAAAATAGAATTAAAATCACATAGAAGTCACCATCTCTCTGTGGGCACTAGAAAGTAAAATAAGAGCGCGCAGAAGGAATGAAAGAAATAAATTACAATATCATCGTATAGAACTGTAACTGATAAAAAGCGAATAAAACCGGGCAAGAGGATGTCGGACCATGCTCAGTGTAGGGTTCCGCAACCTTGAACAATTGCATCAGCAGAAGAGCTTATGTTCATGGCAGTTACGACCTTTTGTTGAAAAACGCAGTTTTTTGGCAATAACTTAATTACGGTATATTCGATCTTGAATTTTAGTTTAAAGTATTTTTTCATATTTTTTGGTTACAGGTTCAGAGCGATTATTTCCAAAAATATCCACTCAATCATAAAAGTTTATTAGAAACCACAAAATGTTTTTGAAATACCTATCGAATGATGTGCCACACGTTGATATTTGCTAAAAAAAATGTTTCAGCTTCCGTTACATGAATAAATAAAAATATTATTATTATTATTAAGCTGTCAAGCTATGTAGCGGCTACTACAAGACACCTTTTCACCTTATTTCATCAAGATTCATTGAGTAGTCTTTGAGAAAAACACCCGTGACATACGAACGGACAGACATTCAGCATGACGAAACTATAAGGGTTCCGATTTTGCCATTTTGACTACGGAACCCTAAAAAAGGCGACGGCAATAGATACATATACTTATGTATGCAATCTAATACATATTCGTACGTATCTAATATAATATTATATTATAATAAAATAAAAAAATAAATTATAAAAATAAAAAAACCCGCCTGCACAGAAAAGATCCAGCACTTTACTAAGTTCATCGAGATTCATTAATGCCTCCGACTGCATGAAATTATATAATTATGTAAGGGATCTTGTTTCCATCTTTTCTGTACAGGCGGGTTTTTTATTTTTATAATTTATTTTTTTATTTAATACTTTTTTAGTAGTTGTAGGATGTAACCGATGTAGCAACTTACTTTTATCACAGCTATTGTCAAGTTTTGAAAATTGAAAAAAACTAACTAACTTTTTTAGTATAACAGTCATAATCATGTTATACCTTTTTGAAATGCTTAAGATGAGCTCTTTAATTTGATACCCATATTGCAGTATTCGAAACAACTTTTTTTTTCACACCTCTTTATTTTGACATCTCATAGCCGCCATGTTTATTTTTTTAAAACGTCACCTATCTAAGAACACTTGGGCAATTAAGACAAATCTAACGACGTGTGAATTGTATAAATCCGTTCAGTGGATTGTGAGATATCAGGTAATAAAGAATATTACATACATACATACATACATACAAGATACGCGCGAAAAACATAACCCTTCTTTACAGTCGGGTAAAAATCGTTTATTAAGTTCGTCATTTGAGCTTTATGAATATAATCTCTAAAACTACTTCGAAAGGAAACTCTGTGTTCTAGTTTGGAAAAGGACATATTCATTACAATACCGGACATGCGTTGATCTTCTCGAAAAATCTATACTAATATTTAAAAGCTGAAGAGGTTGTTTGTTTGTTTGAACGGGATAATCTCGGAAACTACTGTTCAGAATTGAAAGAATCTTTTACAAATGCAAAGCCCATTTATCGTGGAAGGCTAGAGGCTATATAACATCACGCTACCACTAATAGAAGCGGAGCAGCAATGAAAAATGTTATAAAAACAGGTAAAATTTACGCTGACGAAGTTGCGCGGGTCAGCTAGTATATATTGAGAAAATTTACGCGGATGAAGCCGCAGATCGCAGCTAGTTTTAAGTACCTATATAAAATAAGGTTTCTTCAGCTCTGAAAATATGCTCACTATCTGAATTATACAGAAGAATTTAAGTCTAAAAATGAAATTGAGTTTTGGGAATTTGTGATTTGAAAACTCGGTCGATACTTTTACAAGACCGTACAAAGTTATCGATAGCTGACAGAGTAACTGAAGTCTTGAGATTAAATTGTGGTAAGTGCAGTACAACGTCAAAGAAACTCAATCTCATGAAGCAATTTAATACACAATATTGAAGAGAGGAAATTTTAATTTTAAATTCCAGATGAAAATTGCAAAGAGTTTTAATAAATGTACAAGAAATTGATGGGTTCAATATTTATTTTGCTGACTGTACGAAAGTTTCAAGAACTTTGGACGAAGGTAAACACGACTATTTTAAAGATGAAGTTTTAAGTGTTTTTCTGTTTATACTGTCGTGTTTTCTGAGTACTAATGTAGACTAAGCGTTCCATAAATGGAACAAACAAGACTACACGTCTTGTTGGTTACATTTATGGAACATTTGAAATGAGAAATATTCTTATACTTTATTTCGATTATAGACACAACATATTAGATAAAAATGGTTGTCTATAAAGTCGGTTTACGGACGTTAATAATTTTACGTAATAACGTCTTAAGAAAACATTTATGACATTGTAATAAACAACCATGACTGTGCCAGCTTTAGTGGACGCGCAGCGCCAAACGGCTATAATACTTCAGCCTATCAGCAGCTGGAACGTGACGGTCCGTGACACAATTTCGTGCGTGCACCCGGTCATCAATTTATATGACGTTGTCACGTTAAAATAATTTCTCTTTTTATTCGTAAATATTTCCACTTACACGCAGTCATAATATGGATTTCCTACTCTATTTATAATAAACCTTTGATGTCAACCTGTAACAGTCTGTAAATGTACTATGCCATTAATACCATGCTTTAAATAAAGGGCTTATTACACTATACTAAATCAGGGACCCTAAATCCTTAAAAAGAGCAGTGTGTTAAGAGTTAGGCCCCTAATTCTCTAACAAATTTTCAAGCCACCTCGATTTAGGGTCCTGATTCAGGGTAGTGTAACCGTTTAACTGATACAAAAAGAATTTTCCAAATTGCAATAGCGGTTTTCGAGATACTTACGGTGCGATAACATAAAAGACTCCTACTTCATGTAGCTATTGTGTTAGTGAAACTATATTGTACACTTCAACGACTTTTAGTAAGACGTTGTTCTTTTAGTTCGCATTGTCTAGACAATACATTCAATATTGGATACAGATGAAAATCTGTGAAAACTCATTTTGTTTTACGATATTCAAGAACTTGGCTCGTTTCAACTTTTTCAATTTTCTTATGCAGTTGTCTACCTTTTGGGCGGAATGTCTATGCAATTAGAAAAATGTTATTTAAACAACGTGTATCAGAAAGGTGTGGTCAAATTTTAGCAGCGGATAGTGTATGGTATAAGTAATGCATCTACCTACCATGGTGCTATAACCCATTACATTATTATTACATAGTAATGGCATTTTCGTTTTGTCAAATTTCAATAGCAAAAGGCGTAATAGCACAAGTAAGTATTATACCACCTTTAGTGAATAATTCGATTATATATTCGAATCTTTTTAGGGTAGACAAAATGGCAAAACGGAACCCTTATAGTTTCGCCATGTCCGTGCGTCCGTCCGTCCACAGCATGGCATTTTGCCAAGATACTTATTACTTACGCCTACAAAGTGAAAAGAATAAAATCTTGAAAATCAATTGCAAAAAAACAATAAAAATCGATGTTGGATATGTGAAAAAAATCCCAGTAGTTAGTATATATAGTGAAATTAAAAAGAAAACTATCAGGCTAAGTACACCTAACAAGTTTACGCGTATACAACTGATCACTAAACAAGTAACAAAATTTTCGTACAAATTCCATTGAAAATTATTATTGAGTAGGTATAACGTTGTAAGTATGAAGCAAAAAAAAAAACAGAAAACCCACTTTTTAAACCGCATTATTCGGATGTGGGGGGGGGGACTACCGAACCCAACATTACGCGTGGCCCGACCATGTACTTGCCCGGGTTTGTCATACTTTTTAAAATTAATATTTTTTCATTATAAATAAACGAAATTTTCCAATTTACAATTTTCTCCGATTCAAATAAATGGTCATGTGCACTCAGTATCATGGGCACATACCAACCCTTGAATTTGACCACATCTTTCTGTTACACCTTGTATAGCTACCATAAAGCGCCTTTTAAGAGGTTCACTTTCGTCTTCACGGCTGAGATCCCAAGTTAACATAGGTAAGTATAATATTATGTTTAGCTTGGAGTACATAATACCAATAAATCTCGAAGGTCAGCATAATAGTCTTATTATGAAAATATATATATTACGGGTCTTAATCGCGTGAATAATTTAAAGTAAAATACCTTGTTTATTGCCCGACATTTCGACCTATTGCAACGGCCTAAACGTTAACCACGGCCGTTGCAATACGGTCGAAACGTCGGGCAATCAATTATTTCAGATTTTTACCACAAAATGGCAAAACGGAACCCTTATAGTTTCGCCATGTCCGTGCGTCCGTCCGTCCACAGCATGGCATTTTGCCAAGATACTTATTACTTACGCCTACAAAGTGAAAAGAATAAAATCTTGAAAATCAATTGCAAAAAAACAATAAAAATCGATGTTGGATATGTGAAAAAAATCCCAGTAGTTAGTATATATAGTGAAATTAAAAAGAAAACTATCAGGCTAAGTACACCTAACAAGTTTACGCGTATACAACTGATCACTAAACAAGTAACAAAATTTTCGTACAAATTCCATTGAAAATTATTATTGAGTAGGTATAACGTTGTAAGTATGAAGCAAAAAAAAAACAGAAAACCCACTTTTTAAACCGCATTATTCGGATGTGGGGGGGGGGACTACCGAACCCAACATTACGCGTGGCCCGACCATGTACTTGCCCGGGTTTGTCATACTTTTTAAAATTAATATTTTTTCATTATAAATAAACGAAATTTTCCAATTTACAATTTTCTCCGATTCAAATAAATGGTCATGTGCACTCAGTATCATGGGCACATACCAACCCTTGAATTTGACCACATCTTTCTGTTACACCTTGTATAGCTACCATAAAGCGCCTTTTAAGAGGTTCACTTTCGTCTTCACGGCTGAGATCCCAAGTTAACATAGGTAAGTATAATATTATGTTTAACTTGGAGTACATAATACCAATAAATCTCGAAGGTCAGCATAATAGTCTTATTATGAAAATATATATATTACGGGTCTTAATCGCGTGAATAATTTAAAGTAAAATACCTTGTTTATTGCCCGACATTTCGACCGTATTGCAACGGCCTAAACGTTAACCACGGCCGTTGCAATACGGTCGAAACGTCGGGCAATCAATTATTTCAGACTTTTACCAATAAGGGTTGGTAAATTACATTTTACTGGAAAATCTTAGAATATACCGTGAACCATGGTATATTCGGGCTTTTAAAATAACATATATTAAAAGATGTAATTATTTTTTCTGTTTAAATAATAACTCGTAAGCACATCACTTTATGTTGGCTTGGATCTTGAATATTCAAACAATCAGGTTCGCTTTACAATGCAAAGCCTGAATAAGTAGCTATAAAAACGTTTCGTTTGATTCTTTTTTTCATATCAGCCTTTTTATATTTAACCTTCGTCGATTTGAACGCTTAGGCTTATTTGCAAAGCTTTTATGTAACATGGGTACAGTCAATTACACAAATGTTTGAATTCTAGGCTACCGAAGAACTTTGTCATATTTATAAGTTAGGGCTTACAATGGGCGACACGGTGACGACGATATTAATAATAATATTATGTGTGATATTATATGCTATCACTTTTATATAATGCAGGATGGCATAATGTATTAATCTTAATTAGGGAAAATTTATAAACTACTAGTTGACCCGTGCAACTTCGTCTGCGTGAATTTTACCCGTTTTTCCAACATTTTTCATTGATACTCCGCTCTCATTGGTCCTAGCGTCTTCCTCGATAAATGGGGTATTCAACAGTAAAATATTTTTTAAATTATTTGAATAATTACCAGAGTTCCTGAGATTTTAATTAAAGTATTATTTTAAACAGTAGCAGAAATTTTGACATGGATAAATTATTATATTTTTATTATTATACATTTTGTTTTTGGGGCGACTTTTTATATCATTTCACTTAGTTTTGTCCTTGACTTAAAATATCTCGAATGTTCTAATGTTCCTATCTCTTAGTTATTGTTATTTTTGTTGTGTGTTACAAATTGTTAATATTTACCCACTTATTTTTGATGATATTCAAACACAATAAAATTGTTCATGAAGAAATAAATAAAGTATCTATAGAATACGTTAAATTATGGTGAACATAAATAAAGTCTCTCCAAACATATTTATTCAAAATATTTAATACAATGAGACGAATGTACTTGTGTACTTGACTGTACCGGTAACAATACGTAAAATTATGCTCATTCATGTGTCCAAAGTTTTTTTCTGTTTAGTGAACAAGAAAATCACTATAGCAATCTCATCTCCGTAATGGAAGTACCTACCAAAATCTTCAATAGGATACTGAAGCGTATTGAGCCTGTAGATATCAGTAAAAGAAGTTTGACTACGTAGGTACTGTATGTAACAACTTGTATTCTCAAATGCCAAATTATTGTAGCACATCGATAACGGTCGGGACAAATTCCTCTAAACAAGTTCGCGTTATTAATTCGAAAATCTGAAACACCTAATTGCGATGTTTGTGGCACATTAGAGCATACATATCAACCCATATGATGGCCCACTGCTGGGCACGGGTCTCCCCAGTAGAACCTACTAGTATGTAGATCCTGGGGGTAATTGCCATAATCACCACGCTTGGCGAGCGGGTTGGTGATCGCAGTAAGGCTTTAAGTACGCAGAGGACGCTGCTGCCCGTCCTCCGGTGTGAAATCCCTTAGTCGCCTTGACGACACCCACGGGAAGAGATGGGGTGGTACTATTCTTAAGCCGGCACCACACGGCAATTAGACATTACATCGACATTAGAGCATGTATTACATGAATTTTATAATAATTACATCAATCGAGTTATCCGCCTATCTGCTCTAATGGTCGTTCCCTTTTTGTTTTCTTCTCACTTTTTCACAAAAGGCGGTAGCCTAATGGCTAAGGCATCGGTCTCGCAATCGCGAGGTCGCGGGTTCGAACCCTACCCATTATACAACCGACGTGAACCCACTCCTAATACAAGCCATTGAGCTTAGCTGGAAGGGTTAACAGAATTGTTAGTAATGTGGAACCTACAATCCCACATTGCTAGTTATCTTTTAAAATCAAATGAAAATCTTGTCATAGTCGCCTGTCCAGCTTACTAGAACTGTAGAAGTCAGTGGCAGTATAGTAGAATCCAACCCTCGACGTATGCGGGGGTAAAGAAATACAAACTTATATACATATTAAATTTTAATTACAAAAGCAAGTCATTTCTCACCCCTTAAAACAACATAAACATATCACTCAAAGCTACCTCATATATGCACCAAACTAACGTATATTTATGTACACAAATTCAATTACTTGGTATAGTTCGTCGACCGTCAAAAGAAAATTACCCGCAAATTGAATTACTTATGGCGATTTCACCCTTAACATCCAACACACAAACTTATTATAAATGTTGATGAAGTTAATCAGAAACGTCGTTTCAGACAAGCTGTTTTGACCTGCTGCTGAACCGTATTTCTTACTTTAATCGTAACTCTACTCCGTATATCGGATCAAGTTTCCGCCCGGGCTTTATCACCTAAGCCCTGTATCCGAAGAGTTCAAATAATGGTCTTCCGACCGATGTCGGTTACGGGGGCTATCTCCTCAGAAACTAGTCAATTACGCAGGAGATTTTACACTGCATAAGTGTATTACTGCCGCTTCAGCAGCTTGAATAATAATTTGACAACATCAAATGGAAGTCTATACTTGTGTAACAAGTGTCTTAAGTGTAACAATTACGAGTATCTTGATTGTTATCTAAACTATCCATACTAATATTATAAAGAGGAAAGATTTGTATTTTTGTATGTAACGAATAAACTCAAAAAGTACTAGACCGATTTTAATAATTCTTTTTTTGTTGGATAGCCCATTTATCGAGGAAGGCTATAGGCTATATAACATCGCGCTACGACTAATAGGAGCGGAGCAGCGACGAGAAATGTTGCAAAAACGGGAAAAAATTACGCAAACGAAGTTGCGCGGGAGAGCTAGTACTATTATAAAGAGGAAAGGTTTGTATTTTTGTATGTAACGAATAAACTAAAAAACTACTGGACCGATTTAAAAATTATTTCACCGTTGGGAAGCTACACTATCCCTGAGTGACATAGGTTACATTTTATCTCTGTATTCCCACGGGAACGAGAACTACGCGAGAAACCACGAGGCGTCCGCTAATTGCATATTATTTATTTTAGTTGGGTTTGGGGATTTACCTATGTTTTTCTAAATTGCTAATACTATATAGGTCCGTGGATACTAAAGACACAAGTGCACTCTCTATTGCCTCTCATAATCCGATGGATTCAGCATGACCGGAGAGATATTGGGCGTAGGACCGACTGCTAAACGTGCGCTTCGAGAAACGAAGGGGGTGTGTTTTTTTCGAAAACTCGTAGAAATCTCGATCTGCTCGGTTGCGCCGCGGTCAGTTTGACCCCTCAAGGCGCGTATAGGGTCCGCATATCAGATATATTAAAATAATATAAAAATATACTTTACTAACTGACCCACGCAACTCCGTCTGCGTCAATTTTACACGTTTTTGCAACATTTTTCATTGCTGCTCTGCTCCTGTAGGTTGTAGCGTGATGTTATATAGCCTATAGCATTCCTCGATAAATGGGCTATCCAACAGTAAAGGATATTATCAATTCTAACAAGTAGTAACTAAGATTGTCGTGTTCAAACAAACAGACTTTATAATAATAATATACAGATTATCTTACGAGTTGAAGCTGGTAAAATTCAGAATTCAGGATGGTGACGAGTGACTAGCAATGATATTCAAAAATCCATTCAGCAGCTTTATGATATGACTCTGGTTGATTTCATTATTAAATAAAAAGATAATGCAATCAATAATTAGGTCACGTAAATTATAATATTATACATAAACTCTATAAACGTGTAATACTTAATTGAATCTATACTAATTATTATAAAGCTGAAGAGTTTATATAATATCACGCTACGACTAATGAGAGCGGGGCAGCAATGAAAAATGTTGCAAAAAGGGGTAACATTTACGCAGACGAAGTTGCTCGGGTCAGCTAGTTACGTATAACATGAAGCGGTCCAAAATGCTATACTAATAAGTGAAAATCGTTCATAATTTTATTTATGTCTAGCACAAATTAATTCCTTAACAAAAGAAACTTCTAGAGAAAATAAAACGATTTATAAATAAGATAGAAATATCAATTAACAAACTGGTCGTCACTTGACCTTACCTTGCAAAGTTTAATTAACTTGTGAAATCAGTAATAGCTCTCCCCCCCCCCCCACCTCCTGCTTCTCTTGAAAGCACTGCGTAGGTAGGAGTCAAGTTTATTACTGATGTTAAGATTACAATTACTGTCCGTATTGCTATCTGTATAAGTATTTCTCATGGCTCGATTACAGAATACTAGTTTTTGTTCGTGGTTTTGCCCGCTTAAAGAATGAAAATTATGTTTGAAGTTAAGTTTTGAGTTACATTTTTTTTATTTTTTGCGTTTACTAGAACTTGACTGCCTCTGTGGCGCGGTGGGAGTGTATCCGACTGCTACGCAAGAGGTCGTGGGTTCGATCCCCACCCAGAATAAAACTTTGTGTGATGAGCTCGATGGTTTATTCTGTGTCTGGGTGTTATTTATCTATAATATGTATGTATTAAGAAATATATAAGTATGTTTATCAGATTTCTGGTTTCCATAGTACAAGCTCTGCTTAGTTTGGGATCAGATAGCGTTGTGTGAGTTGTCCCAAGATATTATTATTATTAACTGAAAAAATAAAAGTGTAGTTAAAAATAATATGTTACTCAGACAACTGCGATGAATGTAACAACAGCTCACATGATGAAATCCGTCAAATCGTTTGACTTGTATAGGGTGCCAAAGATTTGGATTTATATACGCTCAAAAGATATTACCTTCCTTCTGGCGTAATCGGGTAACATACAGTCAAAAATCGGTCACTCCCTTCGTTTCACCTATTTAGTAAGTTGATCAGAGAGTTCAATTAGTACAGAAACACTCAGCGTTGCAAGTTTGCAACAGATTGAGACATGAACGGATGTTGCAGACTACAGACGGACGCAATTGTTCACTCACATTCAATAGCGTGCCGTAAACAGTAGTTAGAGTTTTTGATTGATTGTTATTTGAAAATCAATAGTTTTTTTGGAGAAATTGAATGGCTTTTTAAATGTCGACTAACGTCGACTTTTTAGTTACCCTGACTGCTAAGCCGGAGGTTGTGGGTTCGATTCCCATACGGGACACCACTTCGTGTGATCCTCAATTTGTTATTCCGAGTCTGGGTGTACTTTGTGACCGTGATTAGTATGTTTGTAAAGTCCCCCGCGACACTGGGCCTATACTCTACCCTGCGGGAGATGTCTTTTAAAAAAATATTTTTTTGTAAAATCTAACCCTTCTCTTGCTAAAAATCATAAAAAAAACATTCGACGTTTTCATTCCTTTATTCATCACGAAAATATACTATGAAAGCCCTAGAACAGAATTGGTTAGAACGTTTAAAACATTATTATTAAAATATATAAGTATTTAATTTTTGTATTAACCCCGTTTTAGCTATGCTAATTATCTAAATGCAATAGAATGACCCTTAATTTCCGAGTCACGAGAACTTACTCTTTCTAATGCTATTGTCGTCGCCGGTGTACTATCATATTATAGCTAACTATCACGCGAGGAAAACTACAAGCATTACTGAGTCTAGAATAAACACAAACAAAGGAATATAGATACAAAACACCGAGAGTACAAAAGAAAAGCTTCATTCAACGCTCGCTCGAGCAACGCATACATACATACATCGCTCACGGACACAAAATAATAATGACCCAAACTAAGCAGAGAAGAGAACTGATAAACATCCCTAAATATTTCTAAATACATACATATTATAGACTAGCTGTGCCCGCGACTTCGTTCGCGTGGAAGTTGGGTTTATATTAAGGTAGTTTATGTTACAATTTAACTTCTGTGTAAAGCATATTGGAAATATGCTCCACAATGCTCTGTGGCATCTATGGATATTAGGGCCTAGCTCTAATCAGGGCCCGACCTATGGCAAGGCAAGCCAAGCAAATGCCCAGTGCAGCAAAATGAAGGGCGACAAAGTTTATGGCGCCAGACGGTTAGAAGACAAATTATAATAGTATTTTACCAAAATGATTTGCATCACATCAAATATTACTATTATCGGTTTCGGGTTAAATGAAGCCCGAAACCGCCCAAGTACTCGCGCGAAATAGGGCTAGTGTGAGATAAGTTTTTAAAAAAATATCCTGGTTTTAAAACATTGCATTCCCGCGGTACTGTGATGCGTGCTCAAACAAACAGACAACATTCAAACGTTTCTAAAAGATATAGTGAATTAGTATATCTTTTAGAAACGTTTAGTTTAAATACTAAACTACTGTCGTAGCCGAGGATAGAACAAAGTGTGCAATTAGAGAGGCCTATGTCCAGCAGTGGACTGCGATAGGCTGATGATGATGATGATGAACCTGTCGTTAATTAAGATCATCATAAATTCATATCCGTAAATAAAATATATATATATAATACATAATCGTAAGAATTTCAGATTTATTTTTTAAATCAATTTACCTGATTCTGTTTAATTTGTATTTAAACGCCATCTATTTTCAAAACTGGATAAGTTTATTTTAATACTTGATGACTTTAAATTAAATTATACTTAAACTATCATGCATATTAAACGTAGGTAAGCAAGGTATTTAACCTAAACGCGATTAAGACCCGTAATATATATATATATATTCATAATAGTTGTGCCCGCGACTTCGTTCGCGTGAAAGTCGGGTTTAAATTAAGGTAGGTAGTTTAGGTAACGAAATAACTTCTGTGTAAATATGTTGGAAACAGTCCTGTTGACTAAATACTTACTAAATAAAAATTGATCTGTTCTATTCTTTTAGATAGTTAGTTTGGTGTGCGGCTTAAGAAGTGGGTTTTTTGTTGTTTTTGTTTCATTCTTTCAACGTTATACCTACTTATTACCTAATAATTTTTAATAGAATTTGTACGAAAATGTTGTTACTTCTCATGTGATCGTAAACTTGTAAAGCCTAAGTACTTAACTGTGATAGTTTTCCTTATAATTTTAGTATTTATACTACTACCCTGATTTTTTTCACATACCCAACATCAACCATTTAGCTGGCAGGGGGACACTTGACTCTAACAAAAATGTTCACTATAAAGCCTAATATTATACACAAAGGAATCCTTAAATCTAAAAATAGTCTTCACAAACCCTAAACGCTTTTTAAAAGACCTATCTAATGATACCACACACGATGGGGTAGGTAGGTGAGAAAAAAATCACATCCCCGCTTTACATATAAGAGAGGTACCCTTAAAAAAATAATGATTTTCCAGATTTTGTTCTTTCACTTTATCGGCGTTAGTAATTTATTCATGCAAAAGTTGCAAACTTAGCACTAACAGTCTCTGAGCTAAGCTGCGGACGGACGGCCATAAAGGAACTATAAGGGTTCTGTTTTGTCATTTTGGCTAAAAATGGGGTGTATTTCATATAGTGTTACAACGCAATACTAATAATAAAACTGCTGTAACACTTTAGTAAGCAAACACAGAGCGTGTCATGTGTGTCATGCCCGCGAAAATGTCAGATATCCCTAAAGGTACGGTTGACAAACAACGACCCCCCTCCTCCCGTCACCCGAACTACTCACACTTGAACGATGTTGAGCCATTCATTATCGTTGAATTGATGAACACGTAATCTCCAACCATAACTCCAAAACATGATCCTCGATGCACCTGTGTGATGCGTGGTCAAACAAACGGACAGACAGACAAACATTTCTAAAAATCATAGCAATGTGTTTCTTTTTAAAACTTCTTGTACTAAGTATAGAACATTATTGAATACAACGCCATCTACTTTCAAGAATGTTGCCGTTGTTTTGTTGTTCACAATTTGATTTCATAGATGGCGCTACATGTACTTTTTTTACGTGTGTAATGTCTTTTTTTTTAGACGAACACATCATTTCTGGAAAATGTCGAATACTTTTGAACTATAATGTAATATTGTTTTTCATTTCTACTACGATTAATTCATTACTCTCAGCAGTGCATGCAATACCTATAATTAATTGCATAATTTACTTGATTTTTATTATAAAAAGTAATAACCAAAGTAAATAAGTTACCTACGGTCGAAAAAATAACTAAAACATTCAGAAAAATATTAAAAAAGGATAAAGACAATTTAAATAAATACAAAAAGAACATATTCAGACATAAGATTCGAGCTTGGGACTTCGTCGTCAAAGTCCGCTAGCATAGCATCGAGGCTATACTGTTAGCTACTTAACACGTCAAAATAACTGTTCTTATGAAACTTAAAAATGTTGTGTTTAGCTCCTTTTAGTTTTAGCGTGAAGTTATGCATTCCACGGGTTACAATTATAGATAATGTCTAATTGTGGAAATTTTTGTGATAAACCATTATGGTGCGACAAAAAAAACGTTGCTACTCGTTCCCCATAGACGTTAGCGTAATGATTCATAGTGTAAATAATGTCCTATAGTATTTACTATAAAACTGCAAATTTTCATAAAGATCCGTCAAGTAGTTACTGTTTTATAACGAAAAATAGCTACAGACATATTCCCTTACTGCTTAGCTCCTATGGGAAAAAGCGTGATAATTTATAGCCTAAATGTTAATCTGCATCTATTAGATTGCACGTGCAAAATTTCAACCGAATCTGTACGGTAGTTTTTGCGTGATGCGTGTTCAAACAAACAGACAGACAGACAGACAGACAGACAGACAGACATTTCTAAAAATGCAGCAAAGTGTTTAAATACTCTTTTCGAACATTTCCTAATATTTTTTTTCACTAAGTTCGGCCATGTACAGACACGTGAAATTTACAGTTTTATTATATGTATAGATATAGAAGATATAGATCAATAATACCCACTCACAGCTTAAACCATCGTGCTCTTTATCCTAGGTGGGGAACAAACCCACGACCTCCGGGTTAGCAGTCAGGGTCACTAACCACTAAACCAACAGGCCAGTCAGATGATATTAAACTTTTCTTCGCAATCTCAGTATTTTTTGATACAGCGAACACAACAGATGGTCCGAACAAGTTTGCGTCCATCTGTCTACCTAACTTAAACTATTTGCTACCCGTTATTATTTGCAATGCTATTGCAAATGTCTGAAACTTTTATTGCAATAGTTTTTGTGTGCAATTCAAGTTTTGGTTTGAAATTGCTCTAGTTTGGCGACGGTATGAGACGAACAATTGAAAATGAAAACTATAACAGACGTGTCTCTCGATGCTTTTGATATATTTTTTTAAATTAAACTTTTAATCGTGTACCGATTCCTATTCAACTATATGCAACTAAATTTTTATTTGTGTCTTTTTAGGGTTCCGTGCCGAATGGGTAAAACGGAACCATAATGTTTCGCTATGTCCGTCCGTCCGTCCGTCCGCAGCTTAGCTCAGAGACAGTTAGTGCTAGAAGGCTGTAATTTTGCATTGGAAAAAAATGGGTAGGTTAGTGTAAAGTAGGCATATAATTTTTTTTTCTCAGCTACCCCAGCTTGTGTCTTTTAAAATTATTTATGGTTTGTAAAGACTATTTTTCAGTTTAGGGATCTGGTCCCCCCTCCTGCCAGCTAAATGATTGATGTTGAGAATATGAAAAAATCGCGGTTGTAGGCTTTACAACTTAACGAGTAACAGCAGACCAAGTGACAAGTACTCGTAACAAAAATTTCATACGGATCCCATTGAAAAATACTAACGTTTGTTAGTAGTATGAAACAAAAACAACAGAAGACTCACTTCTTGAGGCGCATCATTCGTATAGAGGACTACGGAACCCTACATTATGCGGTCCCACATGAACTTGGCCGGTTTTTCATATTCATATGAATAACTATCGTATACTCAAATATTAAAATAAAATCCTGAATCAGAAATTGACGACGTCATAAAATTATGGAGCGTACGGGAATTGGGTAATTGAATGTCAAAAATCACTCAATAACTCAAGTCAATAATCAGGTGGGTAATATACGCCTTTAAACGATTTGACACCAGAACATATTGATAAATAATGATAAGAATTATCTTAATAAGAAAAAAAAACTGACATCTTAATATTTTTTTATATGGTCTGTAAAACTGAATACAATTCTAAGAAAGATACATGAAACATGTGCTAATTAAATATGATTAATTGTACTCTATTAAATGCACACACAGCATGCATTTTAAACAAGGTGTCAAATAACTTTTATATAGACAAATATCTACCAAGCGAATCGTTCTACGTTTTGACTTCACATTCAAATTCGTACTAAATTCCATCGAAGATCGTAAATAAAAAAAATCAACCAAGTGCAAGTCGGACTCGCGCACGAAGGGTTCCGTACCATTAAAATGGCAAAAGATATCTGTTTTATGGGAGCCCGACAACGACCATACCATGGTCGTTGGCGGGCTAAAATTAAAAAAAAAAGTGTTTAAACCGGGCTCCAAACCATTCACACATTTTAAACATTTAAAAAAAAAAATGTAATATTTATTTTTAAAGTGAATAGTATAACTCAATATTCTGTGAATATTTCAACCGTCTACCTGTTGCCGTTATCAATATCGAGCAAAAACGAGCAAATCAAATCACGTTTGCTGTATGAGGCCCACCTTAAATATTTATTTATTGTTTTTAGTTGTTATAGCGGCAACAGAAATACATCATCTGTGAAAATTTCAACTGTCTAACTATCACGGTTCATGAGATACAGCTTGGTGACAGGCGGACAGACGGACTGCGAAGTCTTAGTAATAGGTTCCCGTTTTACCCCTTGAGTAAGGAACCCTAAAATACCTACTGCTTCATCAGGAAAATTGTTTACCATAACATAATAATGTTCGCAATGATATTTATGGAAGGGATCATTATGTTTAAGAAGTTATAGTATATTTGTTGAACCATATTAAATCCAGACGCAAACAAAGAGTGGTCATTTAACACGCCTTTTGACGCGGGCATTTGCTATGCCCATGCATAGCATTAGAATAGTTTTAGGCCTAATTTGCACGAGAGTTTAAAAAGCGTTGCGTTAAAAACCGGCGTCAGCGCTTTTATATCGTTCTCGATGTGATTATGTGACCTCTTCCCAACCCCCAGCGTTAAAAATACAACACTGTATACAAACAAGACGCGTTTAAAAAACGCTGACGTGTGAACATGTACTTGGAAATGCATTTGTCCTATAAGCGCTTTTTCACCCGACTGTAATTAAGGGTTTTGTTCTTCGCGCGTATCTTGTATGTATGTAATATATATTTTTTTTTACAAACATGGCGGCAGTGAGATGTAAAAAACAAGAGGATGAAAAACAGTTTTTGCGAATACCTACTACAATATGGGTATCAAATTATAGGGCTCATAGTACGCATATCAAAAAGGTACTATGATTATGACTGTAATACTAAAAAAGTTTCAATTTTCATTACTTCGCTATAGGCTATGATAAAAGTTAGTTGTTACAACGTTCATCGGTTCAACAACATCGGTTCGGTTACATCCTACAACCACTAAAATCGAGCTTCAATAATGCCTCCAACTCCATGATATTACATATGCAGGGGATCTTAATTGCATCTTTTTGCGCAGGTGGATTTTTTTATTTTCAAATTTATTATTTTAACGACGTTAAAAAAGCTCTCGTGCAAATGAAGTCTTAAGCTTTATTTTATGAAAAGCCGTTATAAAGAAACTCAAGTTTTTATTATATTTACCGGACACAAATTAGCTTGTATTTTTGGTACCCGAAGGAGTATTTACAAATAATTAATTCCTCACAATCTTATTAAATGGTTTAAAAGTTTATGACGTTGTCCAGGAAAATAAAAATTTAATTTAAGTTAGCACTCCCACAGGTTACACCCAGAGGGGGTAAATACATTATTAAAAGATAGTTCAAAATTTATTCGGGGTGTTGCCTCCAGGGTGGCAGTTTCATACCGTTGCTTACGGCTGCTCTTATTTACTACACCTTGTATACTCAGGGGAGAACATTGAGAGAGAATAAATAAAAATGCTGCTTACTCGCTAGCAGGTGTTCCGAGAATTTCTGGATAATTTCTAAAATCTTTTGTGTCGTGTACATTATTAAAGGAAAGCTGCATTGTTTATTGAAAATTTGATTTCTAAAAAGTTGCTATTTTGCGGTATTATTTTCTGCTAGGTGATGTCCGCGGCTACAGAGACCTTTCTACTTGGACTCTCTAATATATGCTGCAGCTACCAAGCTGCCTCTACTGTTCAAATTAACCCGCAGCCTTGAATAATTGCATCAGCAGAAGAGCATATGTTCATGACACTTACGCTCTTTTATTGAGAAACGCAGCTTTTTGGAAATAACTCAATGACGGTATATCCGATCATGTCCAAAATAATTTTAGTTTAAAGTATTTATTAAGCGCTACCTTTGTGATTTTTTTTTTTGGTCACTCGGTTCGAAGTTAAGGGGGGCATAATTTATGCAACTTTCGGATCGATTATTTCCAAAATTATTCACTTAATCAAAAAAGTTTGTCAGAAAACTTAAAATGCACACGTTGATGTTTGCGGAAAAAAAATTTGCTTCTGTTACATGTATGCTAAACCCTAAAAATATTTATTATTAATGTTTATACTTATACAAGACACCTTTTCCCTAAATTTTATCAATATTCTTTGAGTAAAATGCATGTGACATACGGACGGACAGACAGAAAGACAGACATGACGAAACTATAAGGGTTCCTTTTTTGCCATTTTGGCTACCCTAATAAAAAAGGGCTTACAAATCGTTGCTCCAATTTATTCGTTAGTGCTTATAATAATAGGAGCACTTTTCAGGATAGTTGATACTTTTATACTATTACGCAGTTACTAGCATTGGCACATGGCACTAAAGAATTACTCTATCCATATACCTGCAGTCCTCCATTTATACTAAAACCACTACAAATATTCCCAAGGGAGTCCTGTTCAGGTTCTTGGAGATTTCCGGAAAGGGTATTGTAATGTAATGAAATTTCAAACTGATTTTAGTATGAAAGCCACCTTAGTCAAACAATAGTATGAATAAATTATCTACATCTAACCGCAGTTACAGACTAGGAGTAAAAAACGCGCGTTTTTTGCACGGCCGCCGTGTGAGATACGTGTCAATGGTTATGGTGGGTTCACATGCTCGCGTTCAAAGCGATTCAGCGGACACGAATGTGCTGCTTCACTATTGGGGACGGCTTGTTTGTACTTGTAGCTGCTTGCTGGGCTGCGTGCCGACCGAACGTACCATTAGAAGAAACATACATTGCAATGGTTTCAATGTGTCCAGCTCCATAGTTAGAATAAATTAGCACTAACAGAATTGCTGTTTCCCCTTTGTTATTTTTGAGTTGATGACAATTTAGCCTATTTTTCAGGCAATTTGTAAAAGTTACAAGTATTTACTACAAATCTAAACTGAACCACGACTCGGACTCGGATTTTACACGCATTTTAGTCATAACATTAAAAAAAATGACAGTAAAGTTCGCCGCCTTTTTCATGTCGATGCCATTATCAGATGTTCTGAAGAGAAATGTGTATATTTCTTAATTTTGATCGATGAGCTATCTATCTGTAGAGTTAGTATCTACTTCGAAGTTGGTTTCGGTAATGTGCGTTCTATAGGACTTTAATTTGAGAGTATAGGAAGTTTCTAAGTAACTGTTGATATTGACATTATAAAAAGTATTTGACTTCGATAAGCCCTTCGATAGTAATATCATTGTTGGTATGCGTCGGACGTAGGTATATATGCTCTTAAACGTAGACATCGTATAGTTATATATTCTATAAAACGCACGTTTTAATACGCCTAGTCTGCTACCTCTATTAGGTTCTTTGCCCTGGGCGTAATTCATTAATTTACATAACACGCGTAAGCTCATTTATCTAAGCTTTATAATTGGTATTGGCTTCTAATCTAACCAGATTACGCAGATATAGAAAATATTGGCCTAATATCTCAACAGATTTAGAAATATGGGTAGAGTTGCCTTATGGGCCTTATATTTATGGATATAGACTTAAAACCGGGCAAGTGTATGTCGGACCACGCACAACGTGGGGTGCGTAGTCCTATTCCCCCCCCCCCCATCTACGCGGCTACCAAATGATGCGGCTTAAGAAGTGGGTTTTCAGTTGTTTTTGTTTCATACTTATAACGTTATACCTAATAATTTCCAATGGAATTTTTACGAAAATGTTGTTACCTCTCATTTGATCAGCTGTTACTCGTAAACTTGTAAAGCCTACTTAGATGTGATAGCTTTCCTTTTTAATTTCACTATATATACTACTACTGTGATTTTTTACACTTAATCAACATTAACCATACTTGATTGTAACAAGAAATTGCTTAATATTTCTCAAATGGATCCCTAAATCTAAAACTAATCTTCGCATCTCCGAAACTTTTTTAAAAGACCTATCTAATGAAACCCCACCCGATGGGGTAGGTGAGAAAAAAAATCGCATCCCCCGTTAACATTTACACCCTCAAAATTAATGTTTTTCAAGATTTTATTCTTTCACATGGTCGGCGTAAGTAATATGAGTGTCTATATATTTCTCCTGATGTGTCGTGTAAGCCTCATTTTAAAAAACTTGCCATATTAACCCTACCATGCATGTACATTTACGAGGTATGCGTTTTTGTAAAATGTAACCAAAGTCTATTTATTGCGGCGAAGGACAAATTCCCTCGAAATACGAGGAATCCGAATAGGCTTGTTCTGGACACGCAGCCAAAAACAACTCTATACCAAAAAAATTGCTATGCTATGTGTGTAACTATCTATAATAAAATACCTGATGACATTAAACTACTGCCACAACATAAATTCAAAAAATGTTTGAAAAGCTGGTTGATCGAAAAGACTTATTATAACATTGGTGAATTGAAAAATAATAATAATCGCACATATTGTTAATATTATAAAACTTATTTGTATGCTACTATATTTGTTAATGTAACTATCGTTGATTTAATGGTGTGTCACATTTTCTAATAAATATAATTATGGTATGATCCTTGTATGTGTATGATCTTTTTTGAATGTTAAAACTACAAGTACTTTCACATGCCGCTTATGGCAAAATAGAAGGACCATAAATGAACCTGACCATCTACTATGTACTCTATTTTGTGTGAAATAAATAATTTCATTTCATTTCATTTCATTTCATTTCATTTCATTTCTAAACAAAATTACAGCGTTTTAGCACTAACAGTCTCCAAGCTAAGCTGCGGACAGACGGTTGGCAGTACTATAAGGGTTCCGTTTTGCCATTTCGGCTACGGAACCCTAAAAATGTGGAGAGAGCCTTTACCCTGCAATAAGACAATGCAGTTTAATAATAAAGTAATAAACAGGTGTACGACCATCGAGATAATATTATGTACGACCTGCCAGATGGTAATAATTTAGATGTTAGTTAGTTACTTCTCAAATTGCCAATTGACCCTATGAAAATATATAATGGTCATATTTTCCTTTTTTATTTAACCTGTGATGGGACATCGCAGGTTACTGCTGGGGAAAGGTCTCCCTCATGCTTTTCCAAATCTCCCTTTTTTTTTTTTGGATTTGAATTTGGAGCTTTCTCTTCCCACATCTCAAAGCTATGTCTACATAAGCTATGTTATCATTACATTAGGCATCGACTGCGTGGTGATCTGTGCTCACCTATCTGTGGGCATTCTACATATTCCCGCTTTCCATTTTAATTTAGCTGACTCAAGGTCACAAGTCAGCTAAATTTGCCAAAGGTATTATTTATCAATCTGTTTTAATTATTGGTATCTGTATCAAATTCCGTATTTAACGAATAGTATTAGCTATATTATTATATTACATCAATTTACTTACCAATTTCTTTATATCCATGTGAGCGTAAGTAATATCACAAAGTGACGTAAAATAACTAGAAATACTACCATCGAACACTACAAACAATGTTTAACTGATTTACAAGAACTTGCACGCAACCTAAAAATAAAGCCTTGGGTACCAGAATCACCTTGATCTATCAACTAACTAAATCATTTCTCTTACCCGACCCCCGCTTTACTTACAGAATAATCGCTATCTCGCGGGGGCTTTCTAGACGTACAAATTATAGACACAACGTACAGCCGACAAAAAATGTAGTCTATCACTCTATAGCTGAAGTCGAAGGTGCTACTTTCTCTAGTTGCTTGTCTCTCTCTTTGAGAGTGTTTGGTTCATTGACGTATAGACCTGGACCGTGTCATCCATTTCAATTAAAAAGTAGCAAAGCGTGAAAGAGATAAAAAACTCGTGCGGCCTTTGAGAGGTATTGTCCACAAAGTAGCGTTGTCTCTTTCTAAAGAGTGGTCAATTTTGTGAGGTTATGGCACAGTTTTGGTCTCTACTTCAATGGTTTGGTCTGATGTCTGATGTCGCGGGAGACTTTACAAACATACATTGATGTAGACAAAGTAGGCACGTAGGATAGTTAATTGTCTATTCTTCATGTCTCCATTTATATTTGTCGTCGTGACTCAACTCAGTTAAGTGCATACTTCAAATGCCAAATAGTCACAGACGCCGCAGATAATGCTAATAAAACAATCGGCCATAATTATTCTCAAGCATGAACCCCAGGAAGGTCACAATTGATAGATCACTTAGAAATTATAATTTATTGGTGTTGACAATAGTGTTTTTTTTTTCCATGACTTAATTTTATGATCAAACGAAGGTTGCGACGCAACTAGGTTATGTGCTACTTACAATTTTAATGAGATTTCTATACCTAATATTCTCATGATTTTATAGGAGATGGAAAGTCTTAAGCAATTTATTTTCTGAATTAACAAGCATGTATATCCGCAAGAGGGCGTTTGTTCAGGGTTTAACTCCGGCACACCAGCCAAGCTTGTGACCTAGCGAAGGGACCCTGGGATCTGTGCCTGACAGGCAGACATGGTAAGCGGGACATGAGTTTATACGGAAAAGACCAGAATGGAACGTATCCGCCCATGTCAGTCTGCATCAGTTTCTTTGGAATGTATACATTTATAAATTTTAATCTCATTTACTTTTATATTTGTATTAAAAATAAATGAAAATTGTCATCGCGACCTTTCGCGAATTACATAATTTTATCGAACTTTGTTTAAAGTATAAGTTAACGACAGGAAACTCCTTACTTAGCTATGATTTGACTTTTACTCTCAGAAGACTTTTCAAAAGTAAGATACATAGAAGATAAAATAGAATTGACTGATTTCATCAGCTTTTTGGAAACCGGGTAACAGTTTTGCAGCTTATTTTTGACCTCGCTCATTGCTTGGCTACCTACGCTAATTGTGAACGACATTGATAACGGATAAATTATCTAAACTGTATCAAGGTATAGACAGAATTTGCAAACAATAAACTTGTGTTCATTACCGATTTTATTAGAAAAAATATAAGGAAAATAGTGCAGTATAAAACTGTGGAGAACTGAGAAAAGTGAACAGTCAAGTATTTTCTCTTGGATTGTGCTGTGATTGTGCTTGTGAAAGTTTGTAATATTGCCAGAGATCAAGTAAGTACGTATAAGGCTCCATTTACGTTGACGTAGAACCAAAGCATTTTTCAAATCTAGCTTACGATATTGATCTTTATTTTTAACTTATTAGTGCTCAAATTTGTAGAATGCTTAAGACTTCGCGGGAATTACAACGTCGACGTGCGAATTCTCAAACATTCCGCGAATTTGTGTACTATTTTGTAATAAAGAGAGTATGCCACGCAACATTTGTAGAATTCGTTTTGGTTCCGCGTCTTCATAAGCGGTTATACACAAATAAAGCGATTAAGTACTACGCCAAGATGTTATTCTGCCGTTTCTAAAAGGGTCTAATCAACTCATTCATACTATGCCCCTAAAATGTGGTTTTATAAATGGTTGTTTACAATTATTATTATTAATTGCCTGTATTGTCCCACTGTAGGGCAAAGGCCTCCTTACTCTCTATCCACCTCTCTCTGTCAGTTGCTGTGTAAGGTCAATCTTTTTCAAAGGAGTCTAATTCATCTCACTATCTGCGACGAGGTTTTATGGAGCCTAATTAGTGATTCGATATAATTTATTTATTTATAGTATTTGCCATTAACGGCAATCTTTTTAAGTTTAATGTGCTAATAACATCCAACATAATAATATTAGTTTTTTAATAAACCTAATTGTTGGAGCTAGAATCACTTTTTAAAAATAAGTCTTGTCCAGTAAAAACTACTCACATCTATAAATACTGTTAAGAAGAATATCTGTCAAGTTATATTCATAAATGTTTTATTATTAACGTTTAAAACTCTTTACTTACCAAATTCACCGTAATTCAATTTTAAATGTAGTTCTTTAACTTGGTTCTTTGTATTTTCGCACAGCACTTACCTGAAAATAACAAAAAGAAAACGTTATTATATTAATACTTTAATATCAAATACTAAAATCAACATAAAGAACTTCAATATTATCTCTGAAAATTGTATTTTTATGACAGTTATTTTACAAAGCTGTTATTTTTTGTACAAAATGCGTTTCACCTTTAGGGTATAAAGAAAAATATTATCCCAAGTGTGTAAAATTTTCGCTAACAGTATTTTTATTTAGTTTTATCGCAAATTAGATTAGATGCCTCTGCGAATTTATATGAGATGTTATCCAAAATTGAGTTTTGGTGTATTGTTGTGTGAGCAGCGTGATGCTAAATATATTCGTAAAGTTATCTAGAGGCAGTAATAAAATAATATATGTGTTACTTTTTGTGGATTTGGATTAGAAAGCCTTTTTATTATTAGAATTTCGAATTGGTTTATCTTACAATCTGGTCATGTAAAGCCAGTATATCTGACAACCGGGTTTAAAATTACGATCCAGTTACTCCTTGCTCAGTAATATAATAAATTTCAAATAAGCCCGTCTGTTTTCTTACCACACTTAAATACAATGGACCTATGGATACAATGGATGGAAATATCTTTATGTCAGTGAATGGATGTATTTATCTATTTTAGTTAACTACAATAACTAAGATCCGTATCCTAATTATTTATGACTAGCCTGGCCCGGCTTCGCACGGGTGTCATATCGTGGTTTTTTATACCTTGAGTTACATTATTGTAATTTTCGTAGAGATATCTAATTTGTTTGACAATAAAATATAGCCTTAATATGTTACTTTGACTGCCTCTGTGGCGCGGTGGGAGTGTATCCGAATGCTACGCAAGAGGTCGTGGGTTCGATCCCCACCCAGGATAAAACTTTGTGTGATGAGCACGATGGTTTATTCTGTGTCTGGGTGTTATTTATCTATAATATGTATGTATTTAGAAATATATAAGTATGTTTATCAGTTGTCTGGTTTCCATAGTACAAGCTCTGCTTAGTTTGGGATCAGATGACGTTGTGTGAGTTGTCCCAAGATATTATTATTATTATTATTGTTACTGTAACTTTATAATGGTGAAAGAATTTTTGAAAGTTTTTAAGTTTATTCGTTATATACAAAAATCTTTCCTTTTCATAATATTAGACTTACTGACAATTTAGCATTTTTTCAAGTCAATTTATTTCAGTATCAAGTATTTACTATAAAGTTCAACTGCACAAAATATTTACTACACTTCATGTATCTTTACCCCAAAAATAATGACAGCTCAGTTAACATTTTATACCACCACCAACCGCTACCACATTATATTTCTAATTCTAATTCCAAAAATATTTCTATTCCAGCATGAAACTAATTTTAATTGCTGTGGCTATCTCCCTCTCCTGCGTCTACGCAGACCAGTACACGAGCAGGTACGACAAGATCAACTTAGACGAGATCCTATCGAACAAGCGACTGCTCAACGGCTACATGAAATGTGCGCTTGAGTTGGGACCCTGCACTCCAGAGGGAAAGGAACTTAGATGTGAGTATTTTTTTCTATACTAATATTATAAAGCGGAAGAGTTTGTTTGTTTGTTTGTTTAAACGCGCTAATCTCAGGAACTACTAGTCCGATTTGATAAAATCTTTTTTTGTTGGATAGAACGAAGAAAATTTACGCATACGAAGTTGCGCGGGACAGCTAGTCTATACTAATATTATAAAGCTGAAGAGTTTGTTTCTTTGTTTGTTTGAACGCGGTAATCTCAGGAACTACTGATACGAATTGAAAAATTCTTTCACTGTTGGATAGCCCATTTATCGAGAAAGGCTATAGGCTATATAACATCACTCTACGACCAATAGGAGCGGAGCAGCAATGAAAAATGTTGCAAAATTGGGGAAAATTGACGCATACGAAGTTGCGCGGGACATCTATGCGCGGGTCTATAAAATATTTAATATATTATTTATACCTTTAAACAAGCAATTCTTGTATATGTATATAACTTTTCGAGTGCCTCTGTGGCGCAGTGGGAGTGTGTCCGAGTGCTACGCAAGAGGTCGTGGGTACGATTCCCACACGGGACACCACTTTGTGTGATCCACAAATTGTTGTTCTGAGTCTAGGTGTAATTTGTGTCCGTGACTTGTATGTTTGTAAAGTCCCCCGCGATACAGGGCTTGTACCCTACTGCGGGAGTCGTCTTTTTTTTATAGGTATAACTTGAATCTCGGCAAACTAAATTATTAAATTTTCATGAAATTTAGTATGCAGTGGGTTTCCGGGGCGATAAATCAATCAAGCGAGGTTTCTAGATTTTTAGAAAACCATGTTTTAAAAATACCTTGCACAGATCAGTCATCCTAATGTGGCCTTTATTTTTGTGCTCAAAACCCGATAAAAAGAAAAAACAATACCTACTTGAGTGTATCTTGAATAACATCAACTGACTAACTGGCAGCCATTTTGGATTAAAAGCCGTCATTAATAAACTTTTAATATAACACCCCGTTAATAATGACAATCCAAGATTGACCGTCTTTCAAAACCTGTATAGACAATCTGTAGGTCGACCCCGCCAGCCAGCCAGGTGGACCGACGGCCTTAAGAAGGGCGATGGGATGGCCTGGATATGGAAGGCAAAAGACCGAGTGTTGTGGCGTAATTAGGAGAGGCCTATATACAGCAGTGGACTGATGCTAAAGCTGGACTCAAATTTACTTTTCTTTGTTACAGTCTACATCGTCGACGCTCTCAAATCTGGCTGCGAGAAGTGTTCAGACCATCATCGCAGGGGTATCAAAAAAGTTATTAAATTCTTAATAAAGAACGAACCCGAACATTGGAAGCAAGCCGTTGACAAATACGACCCTGACAAGAAATACACTCACAGATATGAAAAGGAACTTCATGACTGGTAATACCTCAGTATGACATGACCAGAGCATTTTTTGTCAAAGAAATGTCGGACATTTTCGTCTGTCAATTTTTTGGTCAGATTTTTTAATTTCATGCCCATTTTTGTATAGTTTAAGCCGTCTTTTTGTAATTCATTTATTTATTATTTGATATTGTGTACAGTTTTCTCTACTTTTAAATGCTTTAAAATGAAAGAAAATATGACTTGTATTACTGATATGCTTTTAAAAACTGTTGTATGGAGGAATGTATTTATTATTGTAGGTTGTGTAATGCAAAGGTACTATTTTACAATATTATACCGTAGTTTTTGGTATTTGTCTGGTATTGTACGAAGCTATGTGAGATATTGAATGAAGTTTTGGGACGATAGTCTTTCAAATAACTCCAGGAATAATGTCATTGTTCGTATAGGTCGGATGCAACACATAGAGGTTAATTTAGTGTTTTTGTTGCTTTACTAGAACTCCAAGTTAATCACTGAGTTGTTTGTTCAACAGTGCCAGAAAGATTGATAAATATTTACCTAGATGGAGCATTTAGAGCTTTCATTCCAGTACGCCTAAAACGTTTGACTTTCGTGTTGTGCACCGTCAAAGCTGACACTATTTTTTTTTTGTGTTTTAGAGGTTTAAAACTGACATGACATGTTTGACTATTCTGACACTGTTGATATAATAGACTCGAGCTGCAGAATTGTTATTTATTTACTACCAGAACTATAATCTATCCTTTGTAAAAAAAGCGCTTGTTTCTTGATTTCAAGTAACAGTCAATTTCAGTAGAATGCTGTCGCAATAAGATGTCTTTAATAAGTCTTGTGTGTACAATTAACCTTCTCTCTTACACCTAGTAGTTGAAATTTGAAGACATACATGCGTAATAAATTAGTAGAGGTTTCAAACACATTTTAAGTAGCGAATGTTTTATCTTTGTTTTTCATTGCATTATCAAAATTGAATAGAAAAAGACAAAGCATTCACTTGTTAAAATGCTCTCGTAACATCTGTTCAATTATTATGAATTAATCTTTAAACTTCATCTTTAATTTGAAACTAGGCATATTTTCTTTAAAAAAGTGTATTCGACATAATTCATTTATAGACATATTTTACGCTTCCCGCCTATTGATGTAATTGCAAAATGAATTGTTACATTGTTAGGTTTGTAAACCCTGATAGTTACTTTTTTATTTTTATGTAATTTAGAATTTTTTATTAAATAAAGTTATTATTGTTAATAAAGAGCAAAATGAAATGTAAATTTCGTTTTATTTTTGTAAATAACTTTTATATTTAATGTGTACTTGTAACTTAACAAAGTTAATCAGTCACATTCGAAAATGTTAGTTCTTCTTCTCCTTTAGTTATAAGGTAATTAACCAATTTTGCAGGCAATTACTGTCAGTGTCCAGCAATAATCTAGGTATTTTGCCTTAAATTATTCACGCGACTAAGACCCGTTTTATATATTATCATAACGCTGGGTTTTTTTCGAGATTCCCTCTCTTCGCACTGTTTATGTTTGCGTTGTATTTCTCTTAGTCGCCTCTTACGACACTCTTAGAATGAGCTGAGGTGGTGACACTAATTTGTATTTCTAATTTGTTCTTACCCTGTCACCACGGGGGTTCATCAGTAAACTAAACACTAGAATATGGCTCTACTTTGTATTTCTATTACATAAACTCCTAAGACAAACTTGGAAACTCAATTTGTTAACAAATAATTCACAACAAATTATAACTGACATTTCTTATTCCTGCCATTTTAAATGACCCTTAATTAGTAAAAACTTTGTTCCAATAACAGTCTCTAACTTTTAACTGTTTCGAACGAAAATTTAAAACGTTCTATTATCCTTTATAAGCCAAACTGATTTCAATGCCTTGTGCAATAGAGCTTAAATTATTTTACATGAAATCGAAGTAATTAAATTTATAATTACTGTTTAGGAAAAGTCGCCGGATAGTTTTAATTCCTTTTTTAAAAGCGGTGGCATTATTTGCATTTCTGGATTTATTTTTCTCAAGTTTTTAAATGGAAAATATAGTATGACAGTTAAACAAAACTTTGTATATTTTAGTCCACAAATAAAAATAGCTGTGACATTTAAATGTAAATTAGTTGGTAGGAGAAAATTTTAATGATTTAATATGGAAAAGAAAATATAATAGGAACTTCTTTACTTTAGCGATTTAGTTTAAGCGTCGCCACTTGTGTATAAATACGTAAACCCAGTGGCGGATTCAAAATGTGGTTTCTAAAAAGGTTGGTCATTGTTTAAGCAAGGTCTTATCAAGAAAAATCATACATACACATGGGAGAACCCAGATATTTTTGGATAAGGTTTGCGAACTTTAGCCCCCGTCCTGATTCAAATACACCTACGAGTGTGGAGCCAATAAAGCTCAAAGCGCTCCAGATAACCCATTTACTAAATAAACGTTTAAAGGGTAAACCCAACATCACAAAATAACGAGAGTCCAGAAACCTTACAGTAACCTTCATATTCGGCCAAAAATATGGTCTATCAACTTACGGTTTAAATTCATTTGCATTTCATAAATAACAAGGTTGATATTCCCTTGCAATATTATTGTGACAGTTACTAATTTCAACTTTGTTGCTGTTTTGATTACAAAGGAAGATTTTTGAAACTGATAGACCACTTTCACACATATACATCGTACACAGACACGGAATTACAGACCATTATCACAAATTGATACCCGGCTCCCTACAACGAGCGAAAACAGGCTCACGCACACGTACGCAAGTCTCGGTCGAAATCAGTCGAATCGTCAACCAAGACGGAGCACGTTGAGACACTGACCTCTATAGTAGGTACTTGTACGCTGAATAGGACGCCGACAATAGACTTTCATTTGATTTTGACATCTAGATGGGTCAAAATGCCGCCGGTATTACTCGGTAGGGATTATGCGTTCGCCAGTTTCATGTTTATTTTCTTTCTAGTTTTCTTCTTTGAATCGCAAAGTCTCGATGTTAGTTTCAAATTTAATTTCTTTCAAGTTTCCTTATTTGAATCACAAAGTCTCGTTCTTATCTAGTTAACGCGTATTTCAAGTATATTTTACACGTTAAACGCAGACCTGTAAAAATAGCGACATGTTAGTTTGACGCCATTTTCACAAATATCTACAGGACGGTTATTCGAATCGGAATTTGAAATTGCTGTCACTTTGTACGAGGTAGCCAGTCCAGCGTACAGAGGTCAGTGGCGTTGAGAGCTCGGTACGATTGTTGAGCTGTGATCCGGCCTTGTGTATTCTGTGTCATTTCATTCAAAAGGCGTTCTGGTATTTCATCCGTGAGTGATGCTGATGACTATATGTGAGCTGCTGAAACGTGTGTTGTATTAAGGTTACTTACTGTACTCTCGATATTTTATATCAACGGTTTGTATGCTGAACGTAGTGAAAGTATTTTAGAATTAAATGCGTGTGTAAATAGGAAACGTGCTTAAAGTTAAGAGTTCTTTAAAATATCAGGAAAAGTTCCAAATGATTGTGGGTATTTTCGTTATTTGTAATGCGAAGATGATTAAATGATTTTGTATTGAGCTTGAGCGGTACTTGTATTGTATACGGATTATTGATTCCAGTGGATACAGGAGTTTGTTTTGGAGGAGAGGGGAGGCGGTATAATCACGGCTGAACAATCCAGGATTTTTGATTTTGAGGGAGGGATTGGGCTTGGTTCGGAAGCCAAACGGACGGTTGTGGGAACCTAAGGAAGGACGTGGAAGGCGGAGGACCGAGTGTTATAGTATAAATTAGATTGAGCCTCGGTCCAGCTGTGGACCGAGGCCCAATCTTGATTATTATTTAGAAGGGCGGGTAGGCGGATGGGGGATCTTTTTTCCTTCTCCCTTTGCTTTGATCGGCCATGACTCCGTTTAAAAGAATTTCTGTACAATCAATTTATTTTCGTTTTCATACGTTTCCGCTATTAGTTCAGTGATTCAGTGCTTAAATGGCTTTCAGATGACATAACTACCAGCTAGACGTCAGATGCATGCTAAAACCGACTTTGGACATCTGTTCTTAAAGCTCATATTGGACGGACGACACCAGCGTTTGTGCCAAAACGCTGTGCTACTGCTCTCGACCTATTGACACTCACAGATGAACATTCTGCGTTAAAACAATGATTTATGACTATCATAAACCACTGCCCAACCCTTCCAAAAGTAATGTACTGACGTGGTAAAACATTCAGATACTTACCTACACTAAAGGCTAGCACTCACTAGCAAAAAATCACGAAATGCTTTAAAAAACGCTTTTATAACATTATTGACGTCTTATAAATCGATAAAAGGCTGTTACGCTCCGCCTACTGATAGATGATACTACTGTCTACGATCACGTTCTACCTGCTGAAGAAATGAAAGGCTGAAGTATCAGACTATCAGCGAAGTTATAGTCTGGTTGCTAAGCAACGCGAATGGCGATATGTCATCAATGTTAGAACGAAGTTCCTTATTGCGCGTTGTGAAAGGGGGCTAGACGGAAAAAAATCTCACGAAAAGTTGTAACGACACTTTTTGACACACACAAGCCGTGCAGCGTGCGCGTAAGATATGAACATCTAATTTGACGAAGAAGTCACCTGTCGATTTGGTCTAGAGGCATAAATTCGGTACACAGTATTGGTGACAATTGTGTAGTTGTGGGTTCGAGCCTTCGGTATACAATATAATAAATAAGTTATTTTCGTTTCGTCTTTCTATTTCGCATTGAACAGTGTGGTGTTGCGAAGATTATAAAAAAAAAAAATAAGATAAGAACTTCGTTCCATCCGGGTGTCCCTGGACACCTCTCAAGTTTATTTCTTAAAAAAACTGCTAATCAGAAGCAAATGCTAAGCAACGCGAATGGCAATATGTCATCAATGTTTTCTTATGACGTTATCACGTACAAGTATCGTTCATAAACCGACTTTACAGACAACCATTATTTTTTTAATCTTTTTATTTGTCAGTCATATATGCTGGTACAAGAAAATTTTAACTAGACTTCAGAATACTGCAACGCTATTTTGCGAAATGGTGTACCTATCATAGTGTAGCTGGTATTTTAAATTTAAATTTCTCATTTCTTGACATTCTTTACGAGTAAAAATTCTTCAATATTCAATGTTCATACCAAGAGATAACATGCGCGCGTAGTTGTACCACGATCGTAGATTAGAATTAGAATTCATGTTTTTTAGCACTATATCTGAATCTGTAACTGCACGTCTATGTGATATCGCCACAATCGCTCAAAATGACCGAGCGCTCGAGAAAAGCGTACGCTTGGCATACACCTGTGTACACCCCGCTTTTAACCAGTCATATTTTACCAAATTTTCACGACAACTTCCACTTAATTTACACCAAGTAATAAAAATGTGACAGACGTTATCAGGGCGCCCCATTTCCTACGTTCAGTAATTAAATAAACAAAAAGAAGTCACGCCCGTGTTTAGAAATTATAACAATATTTTCACGTTAAGTTGCGTGTTTAGTAAAAATTATTAAATCAGGCAAATCAAATCAAATCAAATCAGTTTATTTTGCTTTCCACAATGTAAACTTAGGTGGTAATATTGAATTGTGATTCATTATGGGCCCATTTAGGCATTGCAAAAAAGTGATAATAATTAAAGACTTATTTTTAAACATGAATACAATTTAAATAATAATTACATTACAAAGAAAGTCACAGTTTATCATTAATATAATCCTTAATCGAATAATATGTCTTACTAACTAAAAATTCTGTCAATTTACGTTTAAACACATTTAATGGCTCAATGGATTTAATAGAATCTGGCAGTTTGTTATATAATACAATACTCATAGCAAATACACTATTGCGATAATGTGTGGTCCTACATTTCTTAACAAAAAGGCAATTGTACATGTGATTTCCATTTTAATAATGAGGACAGAAGAGGCTCTCTGGTCACTCCCATAAATCTATGTGAAAAGAACGGCATTTTTGTATACCTACTAATACAAATTCCACTACTTCGGACGACTACTACGTGTTCAGATTCATTTATTTGAATAACACAGGTATAATAAGATGGTAAGCAGATACATATTATTAAATAGTCTCTGAGTTCTAACACTTCTCTCTTTCTCTCCGTTTTCTTCTGTTGGATTCCTAATAAGAAACAAGAAAGTATTAAAAACAACTTTTTTCAGTACATGAAAGTATTTCTATAAGCAGCCCGCTCCGGCTTCGCACGGGTATAAAATATATGGATATTGTTATAAATATAAACCTTCATCTTCAATCACTCTATCTATTAAAAAAACCGCATCAAAATCCGTTGCGTAGTTTTAAAGATTTAAGCATACATAGGGATATAGGGACAGAGAAAGCGACTTTGTTTTAAACTATGTAGTGATAAATAAAGAGTAATATTCACAAGTAAACACTTAACAAATACAATGTAAAAAAGTAAAAAATATTAACACGTAATAAAGTACAAAAGCCTAAACAAGAGTGCTTTCTACCTCACTTTAATTACTACTTTCAAAAGAGCGATAACAAACGTGACCACTGAAACTCAAGCTATAACTTATTAATTCAAATTTTATATACCTTCTACTCCAAGGAGTAAAAACATTTTACTTCAATTGACTGGCACAGAACATTGATACCTACTAGAGGACTGGCCTGTTGGTCTAGTGGTTAGTGACCCTAACTGTTAAGCTTGAGGTCCTGGGTTTAATCCATACTCAGGATAAAACTTTGACAGATGAGCATGATGGTTTATTTTTGAATGTATAATATATATGTATTTAGAAATGTGGTCTATAACTTGGTCAGATGACAGAAACAGCGTTACAAGAGTCTCAGCATTTTCGCTGGTGACTAAAAATATCGATTTGGGAGCAGCAGCTGCGACCACAGCTGGCAAGTAAATTTTGAAGGAAGTGTTGCGATGTTAGCTTACTTGTGCGTGTGTACCTACTCGTTTTTGGGCCAGCTCCTCCAAAAGCAAAGGGGATTTGCTTAAGGAACCTTCATTTTGAGGGTAGTTCTAAAGAAAATCTCCATCGATCTGAGAGCCACTAAAGGTTCATTTCCGTGCATCGCGGCCGATCGAGAGCCGCGCGCGGCTTACGACAAGCGTCTGACGCGCGCGGCCGATGCGACAATACTCCAATACAAATGCTATGAGTGTTCTATCTGCACTCTCTTTATTTTGGGGTGTAATCGTTTAAGTATTCGGTAACAATTTGAAAGACAACTTTCACTGCCTCATACATTTTTAACATAGACGTACATTTTTTCAGACCTTTAAAAACACTCAGTCATACCATTTAAATGGAAAATAAACATTTCTACACAAAAAGCTCGCCTGTTACAAAACGTCAATTACAAACATTGTAACTGGGGTTGGTTGAATAACACAAAATGTTATTAAAAAAGAACAAAACAGCACATTGAAATTGAAGAGCTACGAACTTTTTGTATTTCCTCAAACGCAATGCTTACTCTGCGGCTATAAAAAAAAATAGGAACAAGAACAAGGCAGGAGGACTTTATTTTTGTAAAAAAATTATAATGACCTTTGTTGTTTAACAGTTCATGGTTTACATACTACATAAGGAGTTTCCTTTTGGCCATACTAGCTTGTTTCAAAGCTGGTCCTCCTTTCACGATTGTTTAAGAAAATAAACTTGCCATTATAACATAGCTTTGAATAAAAACTACATTTAAATCGTGTAAGTTTGTCTTTGAACCGTGCCTGACGGCTAAGCCGGAGGTCCTAGGTTCGATCCCCACTCAGGATAAAACTTTGTGATGAGCATGATGGTTTATTCTGTGTCTGGATGTTATTTATCTATAATATATATGTATTTAGAAATATATAAGTATGTTTATCGGTTGTCTGGTTGCCATAGTACAAGCTCTGCTTAGTTTAGGATCAGATGACGTTGTGAGTTGTCCCAAGATATTATTATTTGTACTTGTATACTCAAAATAACTTCTAATCTTTATGACATGCCTAGATGTCATAAAGAATAGATATTGGTACCAAAAATTGTGGTTATTTCTCTGGGTACGTTTTTACTAAAATATGTTATATTGTATAAAACAAAAATCCTTAGAGTAGTACACAAAAATATATATAACAACATAACTTTTTAACGATAGGTCATGTCTTTCATTTCATTAATCATGTTCCTTCCATCAATCAACTGTCCCGAGGCTGTATGCGTTCTTATATGCCCACTCTACGGAAACTACAATGTTTTTCTTTTCTTATGGCCGAATAGACAACTTTTTTTTGATTTGTCAAGATAAAAAATAATAGATATTGTAAACGTTGATTGAACAAGAATCATTATTTGTGTAGTAAAGTAAGAGTAACTTTGAACCCCCCCCCCCCCCAATCCTCCTTTGAAATCTTAAAAAGTAGTTACATATCACACATTTAGTCGGTGTTTAGGTGTAAGTGTACATAATTTAGGTAAAGGTTTTTTGTTTTTTTTTTAATTTTTGTAAAAGATTGGACAAAAGGCTAACTTAACCTGTCCGTGCGACCCCCTAAGGTTCACACTGAAAATCAGCGCTGTGATGTGGTTCGTCGCAATACAGCAATATCTATCTGTCGCAGTTTCCTAATATAAGCTAGTTTTAAGTTTAGAATTAAATATATAATGTAATTGTAAATGTTATGGATCTATGAGAAATAAATACTATTATTTAAAAAAAAAAAGTTACCGATCCCACCACGAAAAATTATCCTTGGTAGGTACGACCATGTGTATGTTTATATTTATATCAAGAAATTGACATAGGTTCCTTTTTATAGCGTTAATCGGGTCAATAAGAGTTAAAATAGGGAAAACGGAACTGTCATCTATTTCACAGCTCCATTAAATAAATACAAAATCCGTAACTGTACAATAAAACCAAGTCTATCTGCAGACAAAGACTAGGTTTTATTGTACTTTTTAACTGCTTAAAGAGTACAAGAAATACTTGACTGGTTTGATCGCCGTCAACTTAAAGCGAAAGGGAAGGGAAGGCTTAAGAGAAAGGGAGCAACTATTACACCGGATCCATACGTTGGTCCCAACGTTGGCCCCAACGCCACTAGGCCAACGTGTGGATCTAGATAATAGCATTAGCGCCAACGCTGGTACGAGCATTATTCTAAATCCACGCGATCATTAGCTATGTTCTAGTTCAAAAACGTACAACGATGTAGATCCTGTGTAAACAATAGAGATACGTCATTATTTTTAACAACCGTAAATGCCTAACTCAATAGGTGTCATCGTTCTGGCTGGTAGGTTGATTGACGCGCTAAATTTCAAAAAATACTGGTTACTATTGAAAAAAAAAATCGTGTTGGATAGCCCATTTATGAAAAAGGCGGATCATCAATGAAAAATGTTGTAAAAACGGAGGAAATTGACGTGGACGAAGTTTGCAAAAGAAGAAAGCTAGTAGTTAAGCTGACTATATAATAAGTTAGTAATTATTATATAGTCAGCTAGTAGTTTATATTACTGAATCATTACAAAACTAGGTATCACTATTATGTATTAAAAGAAACCAGTTGCGTGCGTATATTTTTACAAACAGAAATATATTCTTTTAATTCGGACCAGTAGTTTCTGAGATTACCGCGTTCAAACGAACAAACAAACAATCTCTTCAGCTTTAAAATATTACTAGCTGACCGGCGCAACTTCGTATGCGTCCATTTTCCCCGTTTTTGCAATATTTTTCATTGCTGCTCCGCTCCTATTGATCGTAGCGTGATGTTCTATAGCCTATAGCCTTCCTCGATAAATGAGCTACCCAACAGAAAAAGATTTTTCAATTCGGACCAGTAGTTCCTGAGATTACCGCGTTCAAACAAACAAACTATTCAGCTTTATAATATTAGTATAGATTATTTTCACCATAAAAACAAAAGAGCACATTAAAAATTAAAAGTTGATTTCGGAATCACGCAGTTGTCGTTATAAACAGTTACTGTATATTTCATACAATTTAATGAGTAAGTGTGCGTTACAGAACAAAGGGCGATGTGAATCAACGAAACAAACAAACAGACCGTGCGTTTTGTTTGTACTTTTGTGTATGTTTGGGTACTTTGTTATTATGCGGGCTAATCTGTAGCTACAGATGGCTATAAACATAATGAGTTTTGTTTTGAATAGGTTACAATCCAAAGTGTAATTGCCACCTCCCATGGTTTTTCTACCCATGCCTTTTCCCGTTGTTTTAGGGTTCCGTACCACAAAAAAAAGGAAAAAAACGAAACCCTTATAGGATCACTTTGTTGTCCGTCCGTCCATCCGTCTGTCTGTCAAGACCATTTATCTCAAGAGCGCCTGGAGGTATCAAGTTGAAGTTAAACCTTATACTCTAGTCTACAGTCCCTTGAAGCTGTGAAAAAATCAAACTACTGGGTTTTTTTTTAAACAGCGATACTCGATTCCTGAACTATCTATAATATAAATACAATAATTGCATTTTTGAAAGATAGAAAGAGTTGAAGTCCAGACCCAGGAATCGAACCTGAGACTTCCGTATGCCAAACCGCGGCCGAAATCGAACCAATCTGGACTATGTTACTAGACCTCATTTTTTTCTATCCCTTCATGCTCACGAGTTGGGCCCTCGCATGCGCCATCTAGCCGGTAGTTATCGGAAGCCTCGGGTTCGATTCCTGCGCCTGACTTAAAATTTTTCTGTCTTTCAAAAATGCATTGATTGTATTTATAAAGTAATTGGCAAGAAATGCCTTCAAAAATTACTATAATATTTATAATAGGTACCTACAAATTTATACGAAACTCTTGGGTAGGCAAGTCCGACTCGAACTTGTATGGTTTTATTTTGTACATTAAGTCCGGTAGAGAACAGTTCAAAAATATCTCGTTCATTATAGGTTTATTCGCGAAACCTTCATTCGGAGATCAAACCAATAAGCGAGCGTTATTATGCCAAGATTGCGCTGGTTTAATTTTATTAAAATATCAAATGGATTATACAATTTTTAATAAACAAGATTCTTCAAGTACTAGTAAGTACCTAATAAATACCAAAAATAAACTAGTTGACCTTAGAAAGACATGGCGTCCGTAATTATTACATATACGAGTAGAGTGTCATCTCAACTTATACAGTCAAAATGCCTTAGTATAGAAAACCAAAGCCTACGCGCTCGTAGCAACCGTAGCGTAGTAGCAGAGTAAAAATATTGTGGTAGTAGTAACATTAGAAGCGATCTCGTAGCCGGCCGTAGAAGGCTAATGTCATTATCCGCTACGATTACACAGGCAGGTGTAATGCGAGTACGTAGCAGTCTAATGTATGACCGTACTTAAATTAAATGTATTGACGGTAGCCAAACAAGTTTATTTACAAGAAAATTTTAAATTTTATTTATTAACTTACAAGATTATTCACTTTTACATATTTACTTACAGGATTTTACTCCCTACTAACCACCTTTATTGTTAATAATAGTAGCGGACGTTTTGTCCTCTCCTATTGCATTTTTTTTTATATCAGCAACTTAAAATGCTGACTCAATGCCCAGTGGGAGGTACGACTGTTGCGCAGGAGGTTGTGATTTTGATATTTGTGTAATTAATATAAGTAAGTAAATAAATATATTAAACTTAAACAAAAGCTGTAAATACAGATCTTAACTGAATGTACGTGTCTAATTCGATCGCCTCGTGATATGGTATTTAGATCTTTTGGTCCTTATTCACGATCTTTATTCCGTGTCCACGGCAAGCCCGTGCTAACTGTCAAAATCCTGGCATATTGGTAAAAGGGGAGGTGTGCTCACAAATGCATCAAGGCGCATACGCGGTGCGCTCTAAAATGTCCGCCACGCTCTCCATTTACATAACAAGATTTTGACAGTTCCGCATGGGCTTCCTTTGGAAACAGAAAAAAGATCATGAAGAAGGACCCAAAAAGACACCACACAAAGAAATAGTTCTTGAAATTTATTTGTTTTCGTTTGTGTAGTTTTAACAAAAGCCATCACATTACATTATTAACTTAACACAGGAAAATAACCTCGTAACTTCTTAATTAAAGCAACTAGTCGACTAATAAAATTGAATAATACACCACCGACCTACAATTTATTGACAACCAGGACATCACGCAGCATTGTAAGGTTAAATAGTTTCTCGCGTGCGTAAACGTAAACTAGACATCACGAAACTCACATAAAATTGGCTATATGGCCTAATTATTTGACGTTTAACCCTAAACAATAGGTGTACCATGAATTTGACATTTGAACTGTCAAGTCAAATTAGTTCTTTATATATTTTGACGATACATTTGACGATCATCATCATCATCTTCTTTTTCAGACTTCAACGGCTCCCTGCTACCTTAATCAGTTCGCCAGTCCATCTTATGAGGGGATATCAGTCCATCATTAGATGATATTTTTTTTAAAGACGACTCCCGCAGTAGGATACAAGCCCTGTGTCGCGGGGGACTTCACAAACATACAAGTCACGGACACAAAGTATACGCAGACTCGAAACAATAATTTGTGGATCACACAAAGTGGTGTCCCGTGTGGGAATCGAACTCTCTTGCGTAGCAGTCGGACACACTCCTACCGCGCCGCAGAAGCAGTCTGAGAAGAATCGATATGCGTAGGTATTGTCAATTAAATCTCTTTTCAGGCCCGAGTTCACCGAACCAAACGAACTTTATTAATTTCAACTGCAACTAACTATTGGTCGAGCGTCGGCAAGGGTTTTTTTTTCTTTTTTTTTTTAATACAACTAGCAATGTGGTATTGTGGGTCCCACATTATCGCGATCCTGTTAATATCTCCAGCTAAGATTAATAGCTTGTGTTGGGAGTGGGTTCACGTCGGTAGTCTAATGGGTAAGATTCGAACCCGCGGCCTTATCTCTCGATTCGCCGATGCCTTTGTTATTAGGCTGCCGCTGCTTATTGATAATTTGATGATTAATAGATTTTTAATCGACAACCATTTCCATTCCAAGAAGCACTATTGCAATTTAATTTTACTGTAGAGAAGCTCTATTCCATTATATTAATGTCGAGCTTTCATGGTATTTGTGCTCACAAACATTTATAATTAAACGAATGTTAAGTGTACGGGTCCCTTTGCGAATCTGTCTGCATTAGTTTTTGAATGTCAGTTCGCATGTGATTATGTCAACAGTGACAGGTACCTGTTGATTAAGATGAATTGGTAGGTATGTCGAAAAACTGACTCTTTTTAGAAAACCTAATTTTATTTTTTGCTGTGATAACGTCTTATAAATCGATGAAGTGTCACGTAGCAACGGTCACGTTATTGATTGGTTGCGAAGCAGTCACGTTATTGACTGGTTGCCAAACAACTCTAATGGCGATTACGCCTGCTGATAGGCTGAAGTATTGTGGCCGCCGTGGTTCACTAAAGCTGTCACATGCATAGTTGTTTGTTACAATGCCATCAATATTTTCTGATGACTACAATAATTGCATTTTTGATTTTTTGAAAGATAGGTGGTTCGATCCCGGCCCTGGTTTGGCATACGGAAGTCTCGGGTTCGATTCCTGAGTCTGGACTTCAAAAATTTTTTTATCTTTCAAAAATGCAATTATTGTATTTGTTAATTGGCAAGAAATGACTATAAAAATTACTATAATTTTCTGATGAAGTTATCACGTAACATTATCATCCGTAAATCGACCTTACAGACAACCATTTTTATTAGCGAATGTAGTTCTACATTTGTAGTTCGTGTATTTGTACAAATTTCAGTACCGGCATAAAAACAATACGTGACAGACGACGGGCCCAATTTCGAAAAATTTGGTTTTATGTAAGTACAAATTTTCCGAAAAACAGTCCACATTTTTGGAACATCGGTTTCATGGCAAACCTACAGCTTACTGGGTATAAAACGGGAAGTTATTCGATATAGTGTGATACATTATTTTGTAGTGAATGGGTTTTTAAAAAGGTTTAATACTAAATTGTCCCTTGCAGGTTGCGAGGGATCGAAGCGATAAGCTTGATGTATTATAAAAAAGTGCTGAAAAATATTACAATATTATAAAGGCATTTTAGGGTTAAATCTTGACATAAACGAGCTATAATTTTGAGCCATGTTGGATTTTCTTATAGTACCTAATACTTACATCGATTAGCTTTTTTTTTAAACTTGGTTTGGTATTTAAAATGCAAATTGGGTCTGTCTATATTATAACGCTGCTAGACAGATTGGGTTGTAATTTGCACGCATACCTATAGTTAGATGATGTAGGCATCGGTTAAAAAAATAAATTATTTTGAAAATTTAACCCCTTAAAGGGGTGAAATCGGGGTTCTAAATATCAATCTGAATAAAAAAATATAGGTGAACTAAGCCTCGGGAAAAACCTAATACAGAACTTTTATTTGTAACTCGGTCACCCGCGCAACTTCGTCAATTTTCCCCATTTTCGAAACATTTTTAATTTCTGTTCCGCTGCTTAGTTAGTAGTCGTAGCATAATGTTATATAGCTTATAGCCTTCCTCGATAAATGGGCTATCCAACAGTAAAATAATTTATCAATTCGAACCCGTAGTTCTTGAGATTTTAGCGTTCAAACAAACAAACTCTTCAGTTTTATTATATTAGTATAGATAATTGAAAAATCTACGTCAAAATTTCTACTACGTGTCACAAGTTAACCGTGAACTACACGGTGTAAAATCGATCCAATCACATGACATATAAAATGTATCATGATCGCAATTACAGGGAGTAGTAAAACAAAACCTTTTTTCACCACTAAAGTCAGTTAAACATCAATTAAGGTTAAATTGACGGAGAACGAGAGGGTTGATTGAGCTTGGATCTCGATGCAAATCTATCCAATCAAGATTGATTTATGCTCTGATAAGTCTGTTCAAGATTGTGTTTGAAGCCGGTCAAGTATGTATCGAGAGATTTTGTAGTGCTTAGTGACAAGAAATGTATAAAATTAGCATAAAAATACTTTATAAAAGTTACACAAAGTAACGTTCAGGCCCAGTATCATCAACAACGTAGGCATTTATTGAGAATGGATTTTTGTAAATTCACCCCGTAAAGGGGTAAATTAATTCGTAATGAATGATAGCATGGCAATTTTGAAATGTCACACCCACTATTGAAATTACCAAAAAAAACATGGGTGGCAAGAATGATATTGTGACGGATCCAACACTGCTACCTATATCTGTCTTATTTTAAGACATTATTTTTTACGTATTGCAATCAGTGGCAGAGAGAGTAATAGAAGATAATAAGTCAGATATATACGTTCTATCTATTCTAAATTTAATTAGTCCTAGGGGTTTTAGTTCAACTACTCATAGTATAGGAATATTGGTCTGAGTAAATTTAAACTCTGTTGTCAAACAATTAAGCACAATTTACAGCATACGGGCATACAACTGTCTGGTATGATACATAGTTTGAAAAGGCAACATGTGCTTGCAAAGCGTTGAATGTGTGTGTTTAAAAACTGACGAACATTTTCATCCCGCGAATGCACTTACCAACAATAATGTACTCCGACGCCGTTCTTACCACCCCTGTATTATTTACTAACTGCCTGCCCGCATAGAATTACACATTAAATATTTACTATTACTTGTACCTACTGGGCATGAAGAAAATTACAATACAACACTAGTATTGTTGCGGTTTCATTATTTTTTTTTTTTAAATAATTGTATGTAATATTATTGAAATTGTGTTATTTTCACATAGGTAATTATGATGATCTATTACGATTTTTATTAAATAAAAAACGTACATGTATATTTGTAAGTTAGTCCAATAATTTTTCCGAAACTAGAAATCGCATCGTGACCATTATTTTTTGATTAGTTTTTATGACAGCCTCTGTGGCGCGGTGGGAGTGTATCCGACTGCTACGCACGAGGTCGTGGGTTCGATCCCCACCCAGGATAAAACTTTGTGTGATGAGCACGATGGTTTATTCTGTGTCTGGGTGTTATTTATCTATAATATGTATGTATTTAGAAATATATAAGTATGTTTATCAGTTGTCTGGTTTCCATAGTACAAGCTCTGCTTAGTTTGGGATCAGATGGCGTTGTGTGAGTGGTCCCAAGATATTATTATTATTATTATTATTTATTGTTTTGAGGTGGGTGCCACCACAAATCAACAGTTGGTACTATTTATAAAATTAAAAATGGTTGTCTGTTAAGTCGGATTACGGACGATAATTTTACGTGATAACGCCATAGGAAAACATTGATGACATTGTAATAAGCAACCATGCCTGTGACAGCTTTAATGGATCGGACGCATGCACCCGACGGCCACAATACTTCAGTCTATCATCAGGCAGAACGTGACGGACCGTGACATACTTCAGCCTATCATCAAGCGGAACGTGACGGACCGTGACACTTTTTCGTGCGTGCACATGGTTATCGATTTGTGACGTCTGTATCGATGTTATCACGTCAAAAAAAGACACTGTAAAGTCGACAAACACAAAAAGTTCAAACTTCAAAAAAATGTAGGTTAATTTTTTTATTGAAGTATTATTTAATAAAAAAGTAAGTAAACTTTTGAAGTCAGGGTCCTTATTCACTATCTTTTTTTACGTTGTCGCGGCAAGCCCGCGCTTTTAACTGTCAAAATCTTGTCATAATAGTCAATAGCTGCGCTTAGAAAAGCATCGCCCGTGCGGTCGGACATCTTTGAGCGCATGCGCCAGTTCCATGAAAACGAAAAAAAACATTTTAATAAAAGAATAAGGACTCTGTTTAATTTTTTTATAATTACTTTTATTTATGTTTTAAAAACCTCAACATAAAAGAAACCTCAACGTAAAATTTCAAGTTTCTAGATCCAAGAGTTAGAGCACACGTCAGTTAGGCCTTACCTGATTAAATTCCGATAATTATTTCAAAGTTAAAAATAAAAAGGTACCATAACAATACCATATAAATATATACCATAAAAATGCAACAAAATCAAATTTTGCAATATGTCAAAGTATTTGAATCTGTCAAAGTATATAATTTTAACTGTAGTAAGTGTCTTCGGCTGAAATTTTACCACACCTTTCAGTTACACATCGATGTCGATATAATGGCATGTCGTCTATTGAAGGTCTAAGAAGTGTATGTATATTTGAATGTTAGTCCAATAACTTCTTAGACCTTCAATAGACGACATGCCATTATATCGACATCGATGTGTAACTGAAAGGTGTGGTAAAATTTCAGCCGAAGACACTTACTACAGTTAAAATTATATACTTTGACAGATTCAAATACTTTGACATATTGCAAAATTTGATTTTGTTGCATTTTTATGTCAAAGTATTTGAATCTGTCAAAGTATATAATTTTAACTGTAGTAAGTGTCTTCGGCTGAAATTTTACCACACCTTTCAGTTACACATCGATGTCGATATAATGGCATGTCGTCTATTGAAGGTCTAAGAAGTGAACGTGAGTTTAGAAATTGTATCTTATTATTAAACTTTCGATGTTTCAATTTTACTAGGTGTAGGTTCGCAACGTTCGTCAGAAAAAAAAAAACTTGAGAGGTGTCAAGGGACACCCGGATGACACGAAGTTCTTATCTTATTTTTTTTTTTTTATAATTTTCGCAACACCACACTTTTCAATGCGAAATAGAAAGACGAAACGAAAATAACTTACAAAAAGACGATTGTATACCGAAGGCTCGAACCTATAACTACACAATTATTGTCACCAATACTATGTACCGAATTTATGTCTCTAGACCAAATCGACAGGTGACTTCTTTGTCAAATTAGATGTTCATATCACGCCGCACGGCTTGTGTGTGTCAAAAAGTGTCGTTACAACTTTTCGTGAGAATTTTTTCCGTCTAGCCCCCTTTCACAACGCGCGATAAGGAACTTCGTTCCAAAATCACAATATCAAAAGAATCGCCCTACTGTTCATACCTATACTGTGGTAAGTCCTTATATTCACAATTGAAATTAAAACCTGCGATTTGGGAGCAGTGTGATTGCTTTGGGACTTCTTGTATGTGAAAGCGACTATGCCTGTATACACCAGAGTTATTTTATTTAGAACGGTTTATTTATTTATCGTGTAAGTGGGGATTGTGTACAGTTGTAATAAACTTTTAGAAAAAAAGCTTTCTTTAGAAGGTTAAGGTAGTAAATTCAGGAGGATTTTTTTTGTAAAACAATGAACTGTAGATATTAAACGATTTCGTTCCAGGGTTGTGGCTCCTGTAAGTTACTATTTTTAGACCTAGATAAAGTTTACATTAAACTTAATTGTTACTTGTTAATTTTTTTAACCACCAACAAAAAAAGGGGGCGATTAAAAGTTTAAAGTGTGTGTCTGTGCCTTCGTAGCTCCGAAACCAATTTTAATGCATTTTTTTTAATTAAAAAAAAATATGCCCTGGTTTTGCGTTGTAGATGTTGTTATGAAATCGATAATAATCAACGTTCTCACGTTTTCTAATTTATAATGTGCATTAGCTTGTTGTTTTGTTTTTAAAAGATCGTGTTACATACGAAAAAACCCTGAAATCCTTCCTGACTACTTTATTTTCTTTATGACAACCGAAAAAACGTACTACACGTAACAGAAAAGCACAATAAATACATTTAAAGAAATTATCCTCGCAAACGTCTTAGCTTGATTAAACACAAGTATGACAGACGAGCCAATTCCATCATGTGCAGGCAGCCTACATCCCAGCACTCGACCCAAATTAATCGAACGTCTGCGCTCCGCCTTACATCTGTGCCTGTACTTAAGTATTAGGTACTGAGGATGAGGAATACGGAGAAGAAACGAATGACGGTACTGCAAGATGAAAAAGTATATGGTTTATCGATACAAATAATAATAATAAAATCTTGAGAAAACTCACACAAAGTCATCTGATCCTAAATTAAGCAGAGCTTGTAACTGATAAACGTATCTATATATTTCTAAATACATACATATTATAGACTAGCGGACGCCTCGCGGTTTCAACCACGTAGTTCCCGTTCCCGGGGGAAAACAGGGATAAAAAATAGCCTATGCCACCCGGGATTAGTGTAGCTTCACAACGATGAAAGATTTTTTCCCCTGCTTTTTATCCCTGTATTCCCACGGGAGCGGGATAAACGCGGGTGAAACCGCGAGGCGTCTGCTAGTAAATAATAAAATAAAGATCAGGTATCGATAAAACTGCCTTTAATGCGATACATATAGACTTCTTTGGCCATTCCAAACCTATATTGTCCTTTCTTTAACACAGCATCGTGATTTTTCGTGTAAAGATGGTTTATGGGATGTAGAGAGACATAAACTACTTTTTATCCCGGAAAATACTTGGTTCCTGTGGGAAATTCAGAAGCATTTTGCTTGGGCCAAAGCCAGTTGAATATAAATAACAATAAACCAAAAAAAACTAATTTGGTTTGTTTTATATGAAAAACAAATTGGATGTGGCTTCGTTATATGGATGCCAAAGCAATTAACTCTTACTCGCTTTTTCTGTAACTCAAGGTCATTAGACGAGGACACATAATTATATTTTGGGGCTGGAATCTAAAGATTTTCGATATATTAGACTGTATTTAAAAGTAATATATGTTAATTGGTCTATAGCAGAAATCTATGCATACATTGTCATGTGTAGACGCATTTTAAAGGAAATTTCATCGGGATCGAACCCACGATCTCTTGCGTAGCAGTCGGACACTATCGGATCTTAAACCGTAACATCATGACATAAATCAAAACAAAAAAAAATTTTTGTTGATATATCTTTTATAAAAATCTCGTGTCACGGTGTTTGTGGTCGAATTCCTCCCAAACGTCTCTATCGATTTTAATGATTTTTATTTATATATTTGGCAAGTATGATAATAGGTCGTATTTTTTTTACGAGTTTCATGAATCAGCTAGTATCTGTATATATCTGTCTTAATCACTATATATTTGTTATAATCATTATAAATATATTTAACCAATAAGTTTTTGAACAATAACTACACTAATGGCCGTTTAAATAAGTATAATAACTATCGATCGATTTGGCTACTAAAGATACGAGTATATACTTATTTGACATAAGCTCTAAACAAAATATATTAAAATTCCATCTCTAGTAGACAAGTCCATTGTTCCAACAAATAAAAAAACCATCGGAAATTCTGGATACTCAACAACCGTTTCGTTAAATTCAAAAGGCCTTAAGAACCCTATTCATTTTCAGTCTATATTTTACTCTACCGTATAAAATAAGGTCATCATCTCACCGTCACTGATCAGTGGATCTGCTCGGTCAACACAGCCCTATCTCAAAGAGACTTTATCGGTCCTAAACGTTGGATGGATTTAACACGTTAACTGAAGATAAGTACCTGTTTTGCATTCGTTGGTACAGTCAACGACTGAAGTCTGTAAAAAGATTTATGTTTCTGACGTAATAAAAAATGTTTTATAAAATTTACGTCTGGCCTGTTGGTCTAGTGGTAAGTGACCCTGACTGCTAACCCTGGTCGTGGGTTCGATCCCCACCCAGGATAATACTTTGTGTAATGAGCACGATGGTTTATTCTGTGTCTGGGTGTTATTTATCTACAATATGTATGTATATAAGTAAGTTTATCAGTTGTCTGGTTATCATAGTACAAGCTCTGCTTAGTTTGGGAGCAGATAGCGTTGTGTGAGTTGTCCCAAGATATATATATATATTAGATATTATGTGAATCGGTCTGCAGATTCCAAGCTAAAACTAACCTTAATTTACCCCAGGACCCCTTGGAGGGGGGGATGTATGGGTTGAAACACCCTAAAATTAAAAAGGTACCTAGATAGAGGCATAGGTACACAGTACCTATACATGTGACCGGTGTTTAGTCAATAAAAATCGAAAATCGAAAAATTATCCTGGGTACTCCCATGATTTACCCTCCACCTGGCGAAGTCGGGTAAAACAATGAGGTTTACTTTTATAGCAATTGTTCTTAGCTATGTTAGTTGAACCTAAATTGAGGCATTCATATATTAATTCGCTCGTTTCTTGAATGATGATGAGAAATATACTAAAATAACTAAAATAATAAGACCTGTACTTACTTGTACTTCTCTACAACTATGCTAAAGCCGCCCACGAAGTGAAATGTTTACAAACAATCCAAATTGTAGGGTTGTCACGTCACACACAATTATCGTAAATCTATACTAATATTATAAAGCTGAAGAGTCTGTTTGTTTGAACTCTGTAATCTTAGAAAATACTGATCCGAATTTTAAAAAAAATACACTGTTGGATAGCCTATTTTTCGAGGAAGGTTATAAGCTATACAACATCACGTTACGACTAACAGGAGCGGAGCAGCAATGAGAAATGTTGCAAAAACGGGGAAAATTTACGCAGACGAAGTTGCGCGGGACAATTAGTAAAATATAACATAACAACGATATTTCGCTCGTCCATGTTATGATTTCAAGTTACCAACTGTTAAAGCTAGCAGCTATGGAACATATAATTAGCCTATAAATTTACCCAGAATTTAGCAATTTTCTACTTTGATTAAACTGACATCCCTAACTTGGACACTTTTGACAGACGTTGCTAGGCGATAATGTTGGTAAACATTTCACATCTATTTCGGCTTTTGATCATAAATTATATTTTATGATCGCGTTCACACGTTTACTTACAGATTGGTTTACCATTTGATCAATTTGCCCGTTACGCAATGCTAAAACACTATACCTATATATTATTATATGGGTGGACCAAACCAATACCTCCTTTATGGGAAAGTACCCTAAATATTTGAGTTAATGAATTTCGATGAAAGAAAACATTATTTTATTTTTATAACTAAAATTAACTGCATTGAAATATTTTATAAAAGTCAATGGACAGAGCCGGGAATCGAACCCGCTAAATGTAGAAAACAAACATTCTATGTTTTTATAATGCAGTTTGAAAGAAACAATCATAAGAAACAAATTTCTTTATCACACTAATATTATAAAAGCGAAAGTTTGTGAGTGTGTGAGAGTGTATGTTTGTTACTTCTTCACGTCTAAACGGCTTGACCGATTTTAATAAAATTTGGTATGGAGTTAGCTGACACCCTGGATTAACACATAGGCTAATAAACCACGGGTAACACCGTGGGGCACAGCTAGTATGTATATAAAATGCAATGTATATTAGAGAATGCAATTTCTATCGCAGACTGTACTCCATGAATTTCTGTACATAATCGTCTTTAGGGATTATAGTATAAATTAGTCTTGCTCATCAAACATTCCCTTTACACGCAGAGAGTTAGACATACACTATATATGTAGGTAGGTATACCAATCGAGAATGCGCGGAATGAGCTCAAATATTTGTTCCCTGCGTAATGTTTATTCAGAACTTCGTCTTTCCTGTGTATGTTTACATTATCTAGATGAAGCGGTAAGCTTATCAAAGAATGAAGTCAGTGTTACATAGAAGACTTTGACGTTGACATATTGTAAGCGAACTTGTCGATGCTTACACCAACTTTTATAGCTTCAATTCGTATGTATTCGTAGTATTCGATAAGCAAATAATCGCAAATCGTTTCCTCTACCACCAGATGACGAGTTTAGATTTAGGATAGGGCACAATTGGGAAAAGGTACGTGGAAGGCGCTCATCACCTTGTGGAATAAATAGTTGGAATAAATAGTTGGAATAAATTACTGGGACAACTCCAAAGACTGAATTGTATGTCGACAATCAATCTGCTATAGTTTTGATTAAAAATGGTAAAAGCAAAAACAGATATTAAAGACAGGATTGATCAAAATTTAATTGAACTTTACTATTGTAAACATTTAAACAAAAGGAATAAAATATAGAACTTAAGTTTTTAGGGTTAATATAAAAGTGTATTGTGGGTGTTCAGTGAATACTGACTTTTGATGAATGGAATAATTATTTATTATTTAAATAAGAGATAAGTGTATAGGAATTTATTTCTAAATGTAGTTTTAATGTTGTAAAATTTAAATAAGTTTTGATAAACTTTCGCGATTTGTACACATTATTAAAATATATATATTACGGGTCTTAATCGCGTGAATAATTTAAGGTTTCGACCGTATTGCAACGGCCGTGGTCACGGGAAGACTGTCACGGCCGTTGCAATACGGTCGAAACGTCGGGCAATAAACAAGGTATTTTACCTTAAATTATTCACGCGATTAAGACCCGTAATATATATATTTTATTAATTAAATAAGTTTGTTTTGTTAATAAGTTTTGGTATATAATTTGAAATGTTATTAAGGGAGGGTTTAAAATTAATGTATTTAGATATAGGAGTAGAGATTATTATAATTATGGATTTGTTATTGAAATGATGTTTTATAAGTTTGTGTTGATAGGAAATTAAAGTTAGATATAACACTCCTTCCTACATCTCAACATCCCCTATGTTGAGGTGTAGGAAGGTTTGGTCTATTGTTATATCAAAAAGGAAATAACAAGATTTGTCTTGTTCAAAAATTTGAATTGAAGGTTGTCGTAATGATTTTTGTAGGGGAGTTGATAGATTGGGATTTTATTGTTTTGTGAAGTTTTAATAATAATGGAATAAATATTTTTATGTAATATATACAAATGTAATGTGTAATGTAAAAATGTAATATCAAGTTGGTAAATATGTGTGAGTATTAGTTTGTTGTTGCAAGAGTAAGTACCTAGTAAGTAGCAGATTGATAGTATATATTTTTTTATTAAAAAAAGGTAACAAGCAATGCATTACTACTACCCACATTACTAGCAATCCTGTTAACCCCTCCAGCTAAGCTCAATGGTTTGTGTTAGGAGTGGGTACAACGTCGGTAGTATAATGGCTAGGATTCGAACCCGCGACCTCATGATGCCTTAGCCATTGGGCTATCGCCGCTTCTATAAATATGTTATAGAAGAATAACACACATTATAATTATTCAATAACATTTTTCATTTTTTTTTGTTAATTCCATGTCGGAAAAATAGTAATGAAATAAAAGATTTTTAAGATTTTATCGCGGGCATTGAGCGCGGCGACCGAGTCAAGAAATTGCGTAACGAAGATAAAACCTAACACCCCCCACTCCGCCTACCATGTAGCTCGGCCGAGCGTTCGCTTAACGTATATGGTACGACTATACGAAGCTCGCGCGGATCGAGACGAGCTGCTCCGAAATGTAATGAAAACATAATAAAAAAAAAAAAGAAGAAAAAAAAAACTGCATAAGTTGATAAAAAATGCTATGCAATAGCTTTACCGCGGCAGTCCCCGAGTGCCACACATTTTTGTTTGATACGGAAATATATGTACTTAAACTTTCGCAACTTGTACACATTAGATACACAATTATCTATTCAACCAGTGACTACAGTAGTTGTAATATGGCCGAAATATCGTGGGTTCAATCAAAAGTATTTATTTAGCCTTAAAATATTCACCCGACTAAACGAAATCCAAGGAAACCAGTTCAAAAAGCTTCCTTTACAAACCTAATTCCGTTCCGTTCCATTTACTTTCAAAACTTTCGTTTAAACTAGACTGCTTTTTTGTGTAAAACAATCGCTTTTTAGTTCCGTTTTTTAAACCTCCACGGCTGGAATATTCTGCGGACTTTGTAAGCGGACTTGGGTTTTTCATGTGAAGGCCCCCGAACAAGATTATGGTTAAAGCTTTTGTGAATTATAATGTTTGTTTAGTTAAAAAAACTACGGCACGCTGGGTATTATGTACCTACTGGTTTTATAACATTAATTAGGTTGACTTTTAATAACTGATTGGTTTATTATCTCATACAAAAATAATTGAAATTGAAGGAAATGACTATTTGATTTTTTTTTTTTTTTTAAAAAGACAACTCCCGCAGTAGGGTACAAGCCCTGTGTCACGGGGGACTTTACAAACATACAAGTCACGGACACAAATTACACCCAGACCCGGAACAACAATTTGTGGACCACACAAAGTGGTGTCCCGTGTGGGAATCGAACCCACGACCTCTTGCGTAGCAGTCGGACACACTCCCACCGCGCCACAGAGGCAGTCAAATAAAAATCAAAATCAAAATTGTCAAAATGGAGCAACAAAATAATACGGGACGAGAGCATGGGGGGGGGGGTGCTATTTGGGATGATTAAAAGACGAGAAGCCTGGTGGTAAGCGTCACGCGAGCCCAAACAGTATCAACGCCACCCAAATCCTTGTTTGGCTAAGATCTGAATGTCACCGCACTGCACTCCTTTATTTGTGACATTAGTTAGTAAATCTCATTTGCCCAATAATTACACTTGTTACAGTGTCTTAATCGAAACACAGTGATTCGTTAGCGTTCGACTTTTTCACGGAATAATAACTGACACTTTTGTAGTACAGACGAAGACGGCCTATGGCTTACACCTACCATTCGTTTCTTTCATTTTTGTTTTTTCGTTATAAAACTTTTACAAAAAATACACATCTTCTAAGGCACCTGTCCCACCAACGACGATAAGAGAAAAGCGAGTAGCGTATTTTATTGCTCAAGAAGCGTACAATCTATCTTCTTCTAATATATAAAATTCTCGTGTCACAGTTTTCGTTGCCATACTCCTCCGAAACGGCTTGACCGATTTTGATGAAATTTTTTGTGCTTATCCGGTATCTATGAGAATCGGCCAACATCTATTTTTCATACCCCTAAGAGTTTGTTTGTTTGTTTGAACGCGATAATCTCAGGAACTACTGAGCCTGCTGAGAAAAATATTTTATTGTTGGATAGCCCATTTATCGAGGAAGGCTATAGGTTATAACATCACGCTACGACCAATAGGAGCGAAGCAGCAATGAAAAATGTTGTAAAAAAAAATAGGAAAAAAAAAGAAAAAAGGGAAAATTACTGTCTATTATTCATGCTCCTAATTGATAAGGGTTGTCTACCCCTAACATTTATAACTATACTATAATATTAGAAGAGAGAGAAGAGTTTGTTTGTTTGTTTGTTTGAACGCGATAATCTCAGAAACATCGAGCTACAACTAATGGGAGCAGAGCAGCAAGGAAAAATGTTGCAAAAATGGGGAAAATTTACGCAGACGAAGTTGCGCGGGTCAGCTAGTAGATGTATATATTGTAGATCTCGTCCGTGTAAACAAAAGAGATGCAGTATAGAGCGAGTCCTCGCCGGCAGAATGAATAAAGCAATCTACTATTAAGATCAGTATCACTTTTGTTTACACGGGATCTACATAAGTAAGTTTCTTGAGCTATAAAATCGCTACTCGCTTTCTCGCCGTTGATGAGACAGGTGTCTAAATAAGGACTAAGCAAGAGGTGTCACAATTAATATTTTAAGTCGCAGCGACTTCTTGGCATTTCATTCAAAATTTATTTCATGGCATTTCAATTTTCATGATTAAAATAAAAGCTGCACCTACACATTTCATTTCTACATCGCTTTAAGGTAGACTGGTAGAAATGCTTCTAGCATTAAGTCCATCTCTGTACAATCCATACTAATATTAAAAAGCTAAAGAGTTTGTTTGTTTGTTTGAACGCGGTAATCTCAGGAACTACTGATCCGAATCGAAAAATTCTTTCACTGTTGGATAGCCCATTTATAGAGGAAGGCTATAGGTTATATAACATCACGCTACGACCAATAGGAGCGGAACAGCAACGAAAAATGTTGCAAAATTAAAATGTTGGAAAATTGACGCATACGAAGTTGCGCGGGACAGCTAGTTCTTTTATGTACAGAATTGTTTGCATTAATGAATCTCGATGAACTTAGTAAAGTGCCTCCGACTGCATGAAATTATATAATTATGTAGGGGATCTTGTTTCCATCTTTTTTGTGCAGGTGTTTTTTTTATTATTATATATTTTTAATTTTATTTAATACTTTCAGTGATTGTAGGATGTAACCGATGTAACAACTAACTTTTATCACAGCTATTGTCAAGTATTGAAAATTGAAAAAATAATTGTTGCTATCTTTTTTTAATATTACAGTCATAAACATGTTATACCTTTTTGAAATGCTTAAGATAAGCCCTTTAATTTGATACCCATATTGCAGTATTCAAAACAACTTTTTTTTCACACCTCTTTATTTTGACATCTCACAGCCGCCATGTTTGTTATTTTCAAACGTCACATATCTAAGAACACTTGGGTGATCTAGACCAATCTAACGACGTCTTGATTGTGAAAACACGTTCAGTGGATTGTGAGATATCAGGTAATAAAAAATATTACATACATACATACAAGATACGCGCGAAAAACATAACCCTTCTTTACAGTCGGGTAATAAATATATTCTGTGACAGATTTTATTACTTAATCATTATTTTTGAAATTTGCTCTATTAATATCTTGCCTTTCCTATTGGTATATAGTAACAAACTAAATGTTAAGTCTGATTTATAGCAGAGTAATAATTTATTACATAGGAATGAACCCACAACAAAGTCGTTTCGCTTCTTAACAGTTATTCATCTCAATTAAGACCATTTACTAGGTTTATAGCTGCTATCAAACACAATACTTGTTATCAAGTTCCTTTTGAAATATACCCCCATATTATACAATATTGTTGGATAAATCACCAACTATAGTCACAAAATATATAGAGTACAGAAGGAAAGTTTTATACAAACGTGTTCGAGCAATGCAAATCATGGACACGGAATGTCGGACCACTTTGTGCCGAGAAAAAGTTAACAGGTTTCCTCTAAATATCTATAAATAGTGAGATCGAGAACTATTTGAAAATTATTTGTGCCTATTGATACTAGTAAAATTATGGGTATTCGAGATAATTTTAATTATGTTGAAATATTTACAATAAGATTTTGTTCAATAATATAAGGTAAGCTTCGAATTGAAATAAACGCTATTAGGTATTATTTAGTCGATCGTCCATTAAAAAAAACTTCATTAGTACTTCGATTCGACAGCAAACATTGTAGGTAATAAATTTTTATATATATATTTCTTGTGTGCATGTGTATCACTGAACTCCTCCTAAACGGCTGGACCGAATTTTAATGAAATTTTTTGTGGGAGTTCAAGGGGATTCGAGGATGGTTTAGATTCATAATTGAACCTGATTTACAAAAAAAAGAGTCGAGACGAAGTTCGCCGGGACAGCTAGTATTATATATATGACTCAGAAAGCGGCTACGGTAACTGCAGGTTGGGACCCGTAGAAAATCCCCATCTGTACCGTGTGGGATCTTAACCCCACAACCTCTTGCACAGCAGTCATACACACTACCACTTGGGCCAGCGAAGCAGTCACACTTACCTTCTCTAATCTAGGTGCTTTGTGACAATGTGGTTGTAACTATAGGTAATTACCCTAAATTATTCTAAACAATTCAAGTAAGTTGGGGAACAATAAACATTGTAATACTCCGTGATCTTCATTAACAAGAGGCCTACCATATAATTTTATTGACAAAGGAATTAAGGAAGAAATCGCGAAGATATTTTAAGGTTAGAAAAATTAACCGCTTTCAAGGAAAAAAAATGAAGTACATCACCGATTGGCCAATATTTAAGTTTTTATATTGTAAGTGGGTGCTCCTACTATGTTGTGCCCATTGAGGCTAATATACCCTATCTCGTGTACTCTTCTTTTAATATTTTTGAACACTTGTTTTTGCATCAGTCCTCTAATATGGTGTATAATATAATGGTGGCAGCACCTTACCTGCATATACAGTTTATAAACAAAAAAACATTGTAAACATTGGCAATTTGAAAAGAGTGGCCACGAGTTTTTATTGCCTGTTCTTTTCTCCGGCTTTACCTAATGTTTGCGAACAGGCACTACATGTAAAACGTAGAATCGACTTTTCACAAGTGTAGTTAGGTATTTTACTTCCAAAGTGAATAAACATTTATTATTATTAATGCCAAATGTGTTGACTCACTTGTATGTTTTAGTCTATATCTCTGGGGTTTTATAAGCTAGGACCACATTTATGCACCAAAACCTTCCCAGAAAAATATACAGTCGAATAGCGAAAACCTCATTTAAATCGAATCACGGGCTTTCGAGAAAATTGCGAACATACATTCATACATAGATATACTAAAAACGCCTTGGATTTATTCCTGAATCGGAGGACTGATTATATAATAGAATAGAATGCATTTATTTGTCCAAATATAGGTGTACAATGTTGTTGCATTACATAGTAGGCGCTAGCCATATTTTACCATTAATTGGTGTACAAATATTGTTCTTAAAACTACAGTTCTAACAGTACAGTTATACTTAACTACCTACATTGTTCTTAAAACTATACGCAGTACTTTTAATCTGTCGTGTGAGTAATTCGATGCAGTTAAAACCGATCCATTTTGAACCCGTTTGAGGACAAGATAGAACCCCTCGAGAATTGTCAACTAACAGTTCTCGAGTGGTTGCTATCTGTTTATTCCATAGTTTACAAAATTATTCGTTATTCATATTAGGCTTTACTTGGTCTGTATGTAACTAAATTCATGCTGTAATTCTACCATTGCTCTACTTCTAAGCTCTTTAATCAAATAATGTCTTCGAAAAGGCCTATTGTGTCAGAAAGCAATTTTGAATCGTTCCATTTAAAGGCGCGTAGACCGTTCGATATTTAACATTTAAATTAGTTAAGTGCCAATGTTCGATATTCGAATATTGAATTTCATTGGTAAAGATTTTATAGGGCCGTCACTTTTATTAAATACAAAGCAATTTGAAGAATGGCTTTTCTTCAGTCTTATTTGGGCATCTTTTTCCGTTGATATTATTAAAATTGTATCTAAATTAGTTTACGCAAAAGAAGTATAATTTCAGTAGTTTGTTGATACCTTGAAGATAATACCTTAGCGACGGCTTGATTGCTAACAGATTACAGAAACTAAGACAGGGATTACATCGACCAACGGACAGCTATCTGTATCGGATCCAGTTCCTACATAGGTAATTGTAACAAGATATCAATGTCTCAATGGAATTACTTAATGAAGTTTGTACTTATTATTTTATTCGATTTTTTATCTACTACTGTGACTGGGTGACAGGACTCTTTGTGGGTATTTGGTCTTGGCTTTCACCACCTAGAACTAGTTGCAAGCCAACGTCGTCGGTATTATGCTGAAGTTGCTGTTATTCTCAGCATTACTAACAACCAGGGCCCGATCAAGGGCAGGGCAAGCCGGACAAATGCCCAGGGCGGTAATATTGAGGGCACCAGGTGCCCCACGGAAAATTATTTGCACCCCTCCGTCGCGCGAGGTTCTTAGGCGGTACCGGGTAAAAGGGGGAAGGGGGGTCGTACATGCGACTCACATTTGACCGATATTGAGGTGCCAAAATTTGATCTCGGCCCAATCTCAATCTGATCTCGGCCCGAGAGAATGATTTAGCCCGCAACGGCTAAATGGCTTTATCGGGCTCTGTTAATCACTTTCTTTTCTGTTATATGTATTTATTTATTTGTATAAAACAGTTTACAGAAAAAACGTATACTTTTCGTTATATTTTTAAAGCGGCGGTAGCGTAATGGATAAGGCATCGGTCTCGCAATCGTGAGGTCGCGGGTTCGAATCCTACACATTATACTACCGACGTGAACCCACTCCTAACACAAGCCATTGAACTTAGCTGGAGGGGTTAACAGAATTGCTAGTAATGTGGGACCACAATCCTACATTGCTAGTTATCTGTTTATATAAAAAAAAAAAAAAAAAAAAAACAAATTGTTTTATTTTTCTGAGATTATTATTTCTTCGTTTAATACGTGATACTTCGTGAATGGCGGAAATCAATGATTCCTTTCTTTCTTTAAAAATGACGATACAAGTAAGTACGTCAAACCGATAGTATCGAGCAACAATGCTAGCCATTGGTAAACCAAACTATATGTTAGGTTTTCGAACAAAATGCAAAGCTGATTGCTCGATTCCACACGTTGAGTCACGTGAATAGACCGCTAGGATTTTTATACTTCACAGAAACTCAATTCCAACTCGATCCGCCCTAGCTGACCCGCGCAACTTCGTCTGCATAAATTTTTCCCCATTTTTGCAACATTTTTCATTGCTGCTTCGCTCCTATTGGTCGTAGCGTGATATTATATAGCCTTAGCCTTCCTCGATAAATGGGCTATCCAACAGTAAAATATTTTTTCAATTCGGATCAGTAGAGAGTTCAGATATGAGATTACCGTGTTCAAACAAACAAACTCTTCAGCTTTATAATATTAGTATAGATAAATAGTAGAATACCGGTACAAACGAGGCTCGAGTAAGGCTTATGTCTGTATTGAAGCCAGCCCACGTCTAGAGTTGCTTTATGGATCACAAAAGTAATAAATTTTACTATCCTTACTCTGTTTTGAGGATATGTTGTACAGAGATACCTACTATTTTACGGCGATACTTTATCAAGAATATGTCTCCGTGTTGAGATAAGGATAAGTGACATTTTTATGGTGATATTTGATATCTGATATCACACATTCGCTACAACGTAGGTGTAAAGGATATTGTTTCATAAAAATGATATTATGAATATTGAAAATTCTTTTATGATAACACTAGTTTTTTATACCTTCCCTGCGTATCTTTAAGTAAATCATGGTTACTTTCAATTTTCTAAATTTTAAAGTAGTTAGATACTTGATGTTAACTGAAAAATATTAGTTACTAGCTGACCCGTGCAACTCATTACCCCATTTTTACTGATGCTCCGCTCCCATTGGTCGTGGCGTGATGTTATATAGCCACTCACAAATAACGTAGCTTCCTATTGGTAAAAGAATTTTCAAAATTGGTTGAGTAGATTCAGAGATTACCCCAACAACGTCACAAACTCACAACATCACAAACTCACAAATTTTACCTCTATATTAGAATAGATATAGAATAGATGTACTGTATTTGAAAATATCATACTTAGCTAAAATATTACTACAATTTTAGGCGAATTAGATACTTTAAGACTTTATATGATACTTATACATTTAGACAATTATGTTTGTCCAATCCAAATACTACAAATAGGTATAAAAATAAAGAAACACGTCCAAATAATACCGAAAATGCCGTAAAAAAGTAGCAACTTTTCTACCACTTTAGGCAAACGTAATCATATAATGCTTTAATCCCCGCTCGTCACAGATTCTAGATAACGTTGCTCTAATTTATGGCGTGTAAAATTCCTGCTAATGGACAACCCTAATGGAATTTTAGCGGAAACATAAGAGTTAGCAGATAATTTTAATGGCAGAAAAAGTAATTACCTTGACCACAATGCTGTAATTTATTTTACAAGAGTTTGTATTTGGAAGCATAAGATATTTTTTTTTCTTGTGGTCTTTGATATTATGGATGCACACGCGTCCTTAAAAAAATAATAAAAATCTTCAACATGCATGTTTTATTAAAAAAAGGCTTTTACCATAAAAAACTGCAAATATGCTTCCATTTTGTAAACCGACAAGAAAACCTGCGTTGTCATGCATCAAAATTAATAATTTAAACTTTCTGACGGCCGACAAAAGCCGAAAATTGCCGAGCTTGCACGAACACCATCATCACAGAATACATACTTGATACGTACAGAGAGCCAGCTTATAACTCAACATAAAATCCATGCACACATACGGGCTTTCAATGTACACAGTCTCGTTTGACGATTCGACCGAGATCTGTATTTGTGGGCGTCCATGTGTGCGTGAGCCTGTTTTCGCTCAGTGTAGGGAGCCGGCATTCTATACACAATATGTAGTTGTGCCGTCATAACAGCTGACGTTTTTACAATTCATTACTAATTGGCACAGGTCGACGACGCATTCTGCCTCTGACAGTTATTGCTGGCTGATTATTTGATGAATGGGCACAACTCTGAATTTAATATGATATATGGATAGCTCTTGTTCTGACAACTTTGGTTTGAATTTTCGCTTATAACTGTAACCTAAAGGATGTGATTGGGAAAGGGTAATTTCATTTGAGTAGATATGTACGGAACATTCATTACTTACCTAAATATTTTTTATTTTGCGGTACTGTAAGGACGCTAACAATCAGTGTAATTAATGCAGAAATACATGGGATTTTGATATCGATTTCAAAATCACTTAGCGAATTTCTTTCGGAAGTTTTATAACTATATAGTTTTTGTTTATGATGTGATAAAGTCTTAAAAATCGATGCCTAGGTGCACGCACGAAAAAAGTAACGTTATGTGCTGGTTGCTAAGCAACTGCGAATGACGATACGTCATCAAAGTTTTCTTAAGACGTTATCACGTAAAATTATCGTCCGTAAACCGACTTTACAGACAATCATTTTTTTTTTGTTATTTTTTGAATGCCAACTACCACACTAGTAGGCTGCGGCTTACTTTATACACATACCATTAACGATTAAAAAGTATAGGTACCCAGACACCACACCAAAATTCATGGATTTCAAAAAGCTCTGTCGCGTGTGGGAACCGAACTAGCACTCATATTGCTCTCCCTGAGGCAGTCAGGATAATACTACATATTATATTTACGAGTATTAAAATAGAATACCGTACACAATTAGGTACAGAACGAAAGCTTCATACAAAACGTTCTTGACACACGCACACATAGATAATAGTCACAGACACGGAGAATTGGAACAAGACGGACTAGAGACAGAGCGAGTGACACGCTCACGCGCTGCGGATGCTCGTTTTGAGCGCACCTATGAGTGTAAATATTAAAAAAAATATGGTCTATCACCCAACAGTTAAAATTCATATGCACGTCATAAACTACAAGGCTGATTTTCCCTTGCATTATTACTCTAAAAGTTACTAATTTCACCTTAACGCTATTTTAATTACAAAGGAAGCTTTGTCAAAACTGACAGACCACATTTATAGCTGACCGTAGTTCTGTACTATTTTTATTTTGTACTTAAAACTAAAAAGAACTCTGGAAACATCACAGCTGAATGGATCACCGGTTATTATATCAAAATGTGAATAGCACAAACAAATCATATTACACCCTACATTCTGTAACATAAAACACAAAAGGGTAAACATGGCACCCATAAGCCTGGTAATTGAGCAGCCATTAAGGGACATTAAACCCCGATGTTATCCAATAAAAACGCGCGAATGTACACTTAGATAGTATCAATGAATGTCCAGTTAATTCGATTTAAAAGTTGCTACTGGAAATAAAAATATTTGCTGTTCTTTTTACTGTTACTTGCATTCTGACGCGAATGTACTATTTTTACCCGCGACGGGTTTATATTTGAGGTGTGTGTGTGTGTGTGTGTGTGTGTGTGTGTGTGTGTGTGTGTGTGTGTGTGTGTGTGTGTGTGTGTGTGTGTGTGTGTGTCCGTGTGTGTTACTGTGATGATTACTCGGAAACTTGATATCGAAATGGTTTTTTGCGTTGTACTTATAAGGGTGGAATCGACCAAACCAAAATTTATACACGAGTATTCAGAAATAATCTATTCCAAGATCTTATTCTCGAGTAAATTATTAGAAGTTTTTACATGCGATCTACAGTATAGCTATACTTAGATTATCTATGCGCGAATAGCAAAAAGAATGATAAACGAACGTAATACCCGGCATTTATGCGTTGTTCTACAAAGGGATGGTGTTTAGCGGAAGTCATGTCAACGCCTTTTTGTCGCATTATAGCGTGGGACCGGACCTATCGAAGACTTGTTTTACCTACTTGTATTTTTTGTGTGATTTCTCGGGTTTTTAGAAATAAGTTTCAAATGCATTCATTTTAATAAACGAAAACACGAAACCTGATCGCGAAATCAATATCATCGTAGTATTTAAATAAATCCTTACTTTTTTTTTATCCACCTTCGTCTAGATATAAACTTCTTCATCACTACTACTTTTTTCAATCAAATAAGATAAGTAAGATTTCTTTTACAGTTAAAACTCAATTAAAACTGTTTCTGTCTGACTCTAAACTATGTGAGAACTCACAGCCTCTGAAAACAAATCTTTTCCAAATGTTTTGCGATCTTCAGCAAATCTGACGACCCTATTAAAAGTTTCTTACAAGATAAATACATTACTTTTATCTGAGTTTTATGAAAATAAAGTGCAGAAATAGCGTATTTTAAAACGAAAATGTTGACTTATAAATTCAAACGAGCAATCTCTCAAATGCAGTAGGTATAATAATGTAGGTTACTTAATTACGTATATTACATTTAGATCAGCTAGTATGAGTACCTCACATGCCATTGCCTGTCGACGCGTGATCTTGCGTCTGAAACTGCCTGCTGTCGAGTATTAATATTTTAACCATTGCCTAACTATGCAGACCTAGGACGTCAGGCGTGTAGGTGGCGCCATAGAGTGACAGTCTACAGGCGAAGGGTAACGTGTGGGACCCTTTAGCTGTGGCACTAAGACTGGAAACCAGTGTCTAAAGATTTAAAAGTTGAAGTAATTTTTATAGGCATTTCTTGCTAATTATTTTACAAATACAATAATTGCATTTTTGAATGATAGAAAAATTTTAAAACTACCTAGTTTATTGCCCGACGTTTCGACCGTATTGCAACGGCCGTGGTCACGGATAGGCTGTCTACCCATGACCACGGCCGTTGCAATACGGTCGAAACGTCGGGCAATAAACTAGGTAGTTTACCTAAAATTAATCACGCGATTAAGACCCGTAGTATATAATTAATGTTATAATGCTGTTTTGTAATGCGATGTTTTTGTTAGTATGTTTAAAGAATAACTACATACTTTTTTTATCTTTCAGCTAATCATAAAATTATCTCCTCATTCCTTAACTAAGAGGACAGGCGCCACTGATTGCGGTCTGTTGGACACAAGCCAATGTCTCCTCGATCTAATAGAAAAAATTAAATCGATCGAATGTTCTAGTATTATGTTCTAGAAAGCTATCGAAACTTAAAACCACTCGACACATAGAGATAATGATGGAGACGGTTCTATAATAATCAAAGGGTCTAATTTTACCCCAAATTATCATCTCATATAAAGTTAACTTAAAATTTATGTTAAAGTACTTTGTACACTAGTTACGATACCTTTAAAATGAAATGCTTATCTCATATTATAAAACAACAATAACTGTACCCAAAAGATTAAAAAAAATGCTGTTAAGAACAGACAAATGAACTCTGACCTTTATAAATTTTACGAATTCAGCGCACATGTTGACTACACTTTAAAAAGATTCGATGTTTTTTAGCACACAACACACACACTATCACATATCTACAACTAAAACACACACACACTCGCGAAAACTCTTTTTATTTCGTATCAATCAGAACGAATTTGTTTATTTACAATTACTGTGCAATTCACAAGCGCGCACGCATTTATGACTGCTTCCAATAAACATAAGAACTCTGTAGGTACCCTCTCCTGCTCTAATCTTTAATAATATATATTGCTATCTCTTTTCTCAATAATCAGTATAAGTAGAGCTCCGTGATTACTCTAAATTGAATGTTGCCGTTGGAATGGCATTGATAGGGGAGGTCTTTTTGAATGGGCGGCGAGTTTTACAGGTATCAATGGTTCATAATTTGCAGATGTGTAAGGGGTTCTTTGGCCTTGTAATGGCATTGAAAAGAATTCTTGTCGAAAAGCATCGAAAGTTTTGCCTTTTAGTATATTCTTTGGTTCTTGTAAACATACGAAACAATGATTTTAATTATACAAGACAAAAAGCAATCCGACATGCAAACCACAAGTTAAGTAAAGCTCCGTATTTACGTAGGATATTACTTACCGATAGTTTTAGTCGAAAGCGAAGTTAATATCAAACTTTAACTGGCTTTGACTATCGAATAATACTTTATCTGAGCAAGAAATTTCTTGCAATAAAGTTATATATACAGCTTTTCTCCGATCAGAGAACGGTCATAAGAAAAAAAAAAGGGTAGCAGTAATAATTATTATTACTCGGAGTCTGCATGCATTTTGTGTTTGTAAATACACAAAATTAGGTAACTTACCTAATTATGTGTTTTTTACGGACACAAAATGCATGCAGACTCCGAGTAATAAACTTGGTACCTGAAAATTGGCCGTCTATATTTATGCCACACAAAATTAGGTAACTTACCTAATTATGTATATTTAAAGACCCCGCGGAACATGAATTGTGCCCAGTATTGGGGGCACAAGCCAATATCCCAGTCATGCCAGACCTATTTCATTATTCGGGTAGTGTTTATATGTACACTCAATGCTAGAATACCAGCTAAGTTGTATAGACGGCCAATTTTCAGGTACCAAGTGAAAAAGGTAGTGTAAAGTGTGAGAAAAGTAGTGATCTTATTCTATATAAACAGTACCTAATAATGCCATGATAAAATAACAATATGGCTTCTTATTAACCAACAAAACTTTGACCACAGTCTAATCTATACTCTGAAGAGGTAAAGTTTATGAGGTTGTAGGGGTCTCTGGATCTACTGGGCCGATTTGGAAATTTATTTTACCAATAGAAAGCCACGTCATTTGTTAGTGTTATAGGCCATATATATAACATCACGCTACGACTGAAAGGAGCGAAGCACAAATAAAAATGTTGCAAAACGGGAAAAAAATACGCAAACGAATTTGGACGGGTCAGCTAGTAGACAAAATCGTTTAGACTCTAGACGGTTTTGTCAAACGATTACACACTCTAGACTCTAGAGTATGTAATCGTGCGAGAGTTGAGGTGCGCGACGCAAAGGAAAGAGCAGACCACGACGCTACATACACAGCGTGGTCTCAATATCCAGGGCTGATGTATTTTTCTCCTTGTCAGCATTTCTCTTCTTAGTCGTTCACTTATTGTTAACTATCGTGACTCCTTTTGACTTTGCCGACTAGTCTCCATCGAAAAAGAGAAAGACAAGGAAGAAGAAAAAAACGGTTTCTTTTCTATATATAGCGCGGCGCTGACGGGAATTTTTAGCTCTTCGGAGATTTGATCCATCCTACGCTTTGGTCTCTGTCCTTTGCCTTCATTTTTTCCATCTTCATCACGAGTTCCAGGTTCAGAATTTATCACAACATAAAAAGCTTCGTAGTTTTGTATGCTTTTTAAACTATGCCCTAACTATAGAACTTAGTTTATTGAGACATGTGAAGGCTGTAACAACAGGATCTAAATCATTTAAATTGTATGCGCCTCACCCTTGCACAGGGCACTTAATAAACAAGCGTGTATTTGTGTAGACCGGTACACCGTACACGTAATTACCCTTACCACTAAATACATAGGTACAGAAGGCCGGCTCACAGGTCTATAACAAATCTACGCAAACAGTACCGGTCCCAGAGACGTTAGGTAGGTAAAAATGCTTATACAAATATATATTTTTTTAAAAGATGACTCCCGCAGTAGGGTGCATGTACTGTATCGCGGGGCACTTCACAAATATACAAGTCACAAAGTACACCCAGACTCGGAACAACAATTTGTGGATCACACAAAGTGGTGTCCCGCGTGGGAATCGAACCCACTCCATCGGAACACACTCCCACCGCGCCACAGAGGCAGTCAAAATTGTATTAGGTACAGAGAGTTGAGCGGTGGCTCTAGACGCCATCTGGTAGTCTGGGGCACAAAAAAACAGTCAAGCACAAAATAAAATTATGATAGCGCCTTTTGAAAGGCATGTATTTTTTTTATTTTTTTTTACAAAATGACACTTTAAAGACAATCGCTAGGGTCGGCGCTGCACTCAACCAATGATTTCAACTTGCGCAGTTTCGCCCGAGATCTGTGTAAGTGCGCGTCTGTGAGCGTCTGCGTCAGCCTGTCTTGCCAGTAGGGAGCCAGCCTTCTGTACCTATGTACTCTGTGTAATTACTTCCTACCTGCTCTGACCTTTGGCCTTTTAGTTGCAGAAGGACATGTCTAGACCTTAGTTGTAACAGTTTTGCTTTGCGATGAAAATCTAGCGGGTGCGTGAAAGTAGTTTAAAGATGATGTTTCAGTTGAGAACACGTAGAGCTTTATCGACGTTAGGATCTTTTAACATAGGTATTTTGTACAATTCATTTTAATATCTAGTATCGAAAGGCATTCTTTAAATATATATTTTTATTATATCAAAAACACAAATATGAAACAGTCAGGTACTGTTTCAAAAGTGTTTCTTAAAAGAAATGGGATCTCTCATTTTTCTCAAACCATGTTCTTTTTTCAGTTTCGGAACTTTTCACACGATCCGGTAACCGGTTAGCCGGCGCCGGGTATCCGGCAACCGGAACGTGGAAAAAGCCATGATCGACTCGTAAATATAACGGACTAGAATCGAAGACTATTTTACCGATCGATTTACGAGTCCATGAACCGTTTATGGCTAAAAACCAGAATGGAAACCAGTAATATTTGTTTAGGCATATTCTTGCAAGAAACTGGCGCCCGACTCGAGAAGCAATCCTTGTTTGAAAGACGGTTTACACCGGTCCCAACCACTCGTCCAACGTATGAATCTAGAAAATACTATTGGCGCCAACGTTGGGACGAGCGTTATTCTAGATCCTAGTAGATCCATACGTTGAACGAGTTTCGTTGGGACCAACGTTGGGGCCAACATGTGGAGCCGGCGTTATAGTGGTGCGGTACAATGTTCGAGAAATTTAGACGGCAATATTTTTTCATAGAAGATAATTTTAAACATAACTAGCATGTGGCTATTATTCTTTCATACCGTTTATCTACAACTTTAGTTATTTTCTTTAGATAACATCTACACTGCATGTATTTAAATACAGGTTACAATAGCCCTTATTTTTTAGGTCATAAGAGTGAAAGTTCCTTGCATAAAAATAGTATGAAGTAGCCTACTTCTCATGTACCTTCAGTTAATTGAGTTTGCGTGGCGTTAAAGAAATCGCAAGGTGAAAGGGTAAGGCTACCCACTTATAGTTAATAGAGCCAGAGTAGGTACTCTTTCATTTGACTTTTTTATACCTTAAGCGTAGAAAAAAGGCAATAGAAGCTTGAAGCTCTACGTCACTTATATCTTAGTAAGTCTATACTTACTAATATTATAAAGCTAAAGAGTTTGTTTGCCAGTTGTGGTTCAATTTTTTTTTTTTTAAAGGTAACTAGCAATGTGGGATTTTCGCCACACATTACTAGCAATCCTGTTAACCCCTCCAGCTAAGCTCAATGGGGTTCACGTCGGTAGTATAATTGGTAGGATTCGAACCCGCGACCCCACGATTGCGAGACTGATGCCTTAGCAATATATAATTACAATAGCCAAAAAGAGCTCATAAGATATGTGCTGTGACAGAGGGGTTTTTTATTTGTTTTGAAGCGATTATGATATGATTTTTAGGTGGTAGTTCTAAGCCTCTCGGAGTTTTAGGACCACAATGAGAAATTACCACAATTAAAAATGACCACTTCTTGAAATGGCCACTTCTTGAAATGACCACTTCTTGAAATGACCACTTCTGGAAATGACGACTTTTTGAAGTGACCATTTACATATAAATAAGCTTTTTCTAGTATATTTAGACGCTTTCATTAATTTAGGACTATTACTAGACAATGCATTGCATGCTGCAACTGTCTTGTACTACAAGTATAAGGAAAAGGTGTAAAATCATAAATAATAGTCTTTTAAAAACGCGAGACTCGATTTCTGAACTATTTATAATATGTACCTACAAATTTGTGTACGGAACCCTCGGTGGGCGAGTTCGACTTGCACTTGCAAGCCGTATTGATGCTTTTAACTTTCTTATAAAAACAAACATAAATGGAGATTCATCATGTCTTAAATGCAAACATCGTAAGCCTGTTTACTAGATTTTCACACACATTATTAAAGACATAAATGACAGTAATGTCATTAATAAACTCTAGTAGGTATGCTAGCCCCACAAGTGGCCAGTTATCAAGTCAAAATCGTTCTATTTCCAGAAATAACAGAAAAAATCAAGAAGTGGTCATTTCAAGAAGTGGTCATTTAAAAGAATGGTCATTTTAAGAAGTGGTAATTTCAAAAAGTGGGCATTTTAAGAAGTGGTAATATCAAGAACTAGGCATTTCAAGAAGTGCCTAGTTCTTGATATTACCACTATCTCAAATGAGGAGCAACCTGCGGTGACAATCAAATCTTTGTCAAACAAGGATTTGGGTGGCACAGATACTGTTATGAGCTCCCATGATGCTTTCCATCAGCTTCAAAACCTGTTCATCTCTTCATTTAGTGTTAGTAGTTGTATTACTTTTGTCGAAGCAACTTTTTGTATGACATAGAACAAGAAAGAACATAGCTAGGGTTAAGCACGCTGAAGTGGAAATGCGCTGGCCATATCTGCCGATGAACCGATGACCGCTGGAGCAAACGAGTCCTAGAGTGGAGACCGCGACTTGGTAAATGTAAGGTAGGACAGCCCCCAACCAGGACCGACGGCCTAAAGAAGGCTGGGATGGACTGGATGCTGAAGGTAGAGGACCAGATGTTTAGGCGAAAATTAGAATACGCCTATGTCCAGCAGTGGACCGATACCCTCTGGTGATGATTTTTTGTATGACACTATAACTCATATTATGTTCTATTCTCCGACAGAAATAAAACACCCATTGTATGATCACCATGTATAATGTTTTAACAGCGGATCAAAACAGTTTAACATTTGAAACGCTACACTAAGTATAACCCCAAACAAAACATTCTCTATTATCCTATTAAGTCTTCAAAGACATTCTAATTGTGCATTAAATAAATTAATCTCTTGCTGTACAACGAAGGGTCTTGTCTGTTCTGACCACATCGCTTCACATTATGTTTCTTACAAGGTAAACATTCACATAATCATAAAATTAATTACCCCTGGTCATCCCTCCGTCACAGAATACATACGTACAAAAGGCCGGCTCGCAACTCAACCAGAAATCCACGCACACATAGACGAGAGCTAAACGTGCGCGGTCTAAACCGACGGTAACGGATCAACTCTGAGGTACGCACAGCCGAGGCAACGAGCACCCGAGGGAACGTGCACTCGGGGCATCCCTAGCCAAGTCACACTGTCCGAGCATTTGGCTCGCGAGGCTGCCTCGGGAACAGTGCTCGGTCGGTGTGTAATAGATGTCGGTTACAGCGGCCAATCCTATCAGCGACTAGCTTACTACGCAGGAGATATACCTATGTATGCGCAGACACAAAATGCGCTCTCTATTCCCTCATTCTCATAGCCCGATGGGACGTAAGACCGACATGACCGGGACGGGAAGAGATTGGGCGCAGGACCGACAATGGTAATATTGCTTAACCTCGCAGATATCTCTATCTGCTTGGTAACTGAGTCAGAGATCCCGTCGGTTTGTACCCGACTATTGACGATTTGATCGAATTCGACCGAGATCTGTGTACGTGCGCGTCTGTGTGCGTGAGCCTGCTTTCGTTCGTAGTAGTCGGCCATCTGTATCAAATTTGTGCCTTCGTCAACCCTTTTGTTACCATGTCTATTACTGCCCATCCGTACCTGCGTTGGGTCTTAAATACCCGTGCAACATAATGTAATGGAACTCGGAAGTTAGCGGGGTACAAGGGACCGTAAGGCAAACTTTCGCTCACATATTAGGGTTAATACTAAGATTTAAGTAGGATTAGTGTTGAATTGTTAGAATGAAATAAACATCTCAATAAACGAATTTTAGTATTGTATACGCCTCTGGCTAATAAAGTGGCAAAGACAAAATCACATAGAACCATGTTCAAAACATATAAAAAAAACCAAGAGCGAACAAATGATATCATTCAAATATATATATATTCAGTTCACGATTTAATGGCTAAGTGTGTATTTCTGCTATTTGTTTGCTAAGTGTTTTTTCATGCATGAGATATCTCAGCAAACTAAAAAACAATGTTTTATACTGGTAGTACCTAGCCAAAAAATGAGTGCACCCCGATTCTTTGCAATATCTACGCGGGAAGAGAACGTATCATCAAAAAAGCATCAAATTACTAGAAATGAAGATTACATATTATTTCTCGAATTAGAAGTGACAATATGGGACACTATACAATGCGCTTTTTAATCAAAATGTGTTTTTTTCTTATGGAATGACCCAAACATTAACTCGCGAATTCGATCACGAATTGGTGAAAAAGTCATACCACACTTTTGTTTATTCTGTGCTACGTAACGTTGATTCAATTTAAAAACTATCAGGCCTTCACAACTGACTGATTCAACACCAATAGTTTTATCTAGTCAAAACTACATACACAGTTATCGACTTTCCCGCTAAATGCACATTTATATAGCTGGCAAAACCGCGAATCCGCTACTTGCTAAATTTTAAAAGAGAGAAAAATTGTATTAGGGGACACTATACCTATCAGTCATTTAAAATACTGTTTTGTTTTGATTTATTCTCATTGTATTATAAAAACAATCCGACAGCGATAAGCGATGTTTTCCTATAATTTGTATCAGATGACATCTGGCCTCACCTACCCTGCAAACATTGTCAGAGACAGTTATCAATTTTCCTAATTATAATATACTAGCGGACGCCTCGCGGTTTGACCCGCGTAGTTCCCGTTCCCGTGAGAATACAGGGATAAAAATAGCCTATGTCACCCGGGGTTAATGTAGCTTCTCAACGATGAAAGAATTTTTCAAATCCGTCCAGTAGTTTCGGAGCCTTTTCAATACAAACAAACAAATAAATATTTCCTCTTTATAATATTAGTATAGATTTATTTCTGTAAGTTTATCCATCTTTGTACTGTGCAATTCCATACCATATTTTCCTATATCTACCAGAAAACACAATAATATAGCAAATAAATGTCTCATATTATTTAAAGTGCGAACAGCCTTTATACATATATGTTAAACTACGTTAGAACTTTGCACGAATTGTGTAGAATTAAGCTTTACATATGTCCGCTTTAAGCCATTGTATAACAATGCTACTTTGACTGATTGCATAGCTATTTATAAATTTACAATAGTAGCTGTATTTCTAAAAAGCCTTTCGACTATTCCTTCATTACGTAATGTGGGGTAATTTGGCAATCGTTTCATGAAAAGTAAGTATGCGAGGACAATAAAAATTGTATCGAATTTTAAAGCAATTGAAAACCATAAATCCGTCACCTAGATAGGTTTTAATCTTTGATTATATAATGTCTAGATTCCTAATCTGGCATCTCAATATGAAGCAAAGAACTGTCAAAAAGTACGGTCACGGATGTAGGTACTTTCTGAGAGGTAAGAAGACTCCAATGAGATGTTCTAGCCATAGTTATTCTAGCGCGCCATTTCGACGAGTGTCAAACGTCAAAAATAGTAGCTTAATTTTTTTTATAGGCTTACTAAGGGAATGCTCTATGTATACATCATTTATTCAAAGGTTTTAATGTCAAATGTTAGTAAGTTTTAAAAGTATACAATTCATAGTATGGACTCTATTTAGACACTACCTTCATAATCCTAACAATAGAATAAAGAATGCTTAGTAATCCTGTGAGAAATGTCAAACAATAATACCCTACCTTTTCAGTTATTTTATATCTATGCAAATATCATCAAGTGTTCTTAAACTTAAAATTCAATGACTTGTTGTATGGCTTTTCACCCACGAAGTTTTCAGTCGAAATCATAAGCCCAGCCGCCAGTAAAAGCTAGTTAACAATTAACCAAATCAACAGCTAATGCTTGTTTTTTAACATCTTCAGAGTCTCGCCATACTTCATTATCTTATACTGGGCATTAAAATTTCCGTTGTACAAAGACATCTGGCAATTTGGCATAAGTGGCCAACTCCTTGGCAAACTTGGGCACTATGCCAACTGGGTCGGCAGCGTAATTCTTACTATGTAACCACGCGTACAGGCACCTAGTTTAGTGCTTATTACTATAAGCTATTAACGTCCTTTTGCCAAAAGTCACTTAGGACCTTTTTAAATTAACTCGTTCTGAAATTGTGTTTGTGAAGTTTATGATTTTTGTCTTGTGGTTTAAGTATTACGTCTTTATTAACGGGAAAAGGGGTTTAATTCAAAAGGATTATTTTGCATTCAATATAATATGACATTTTAGCCCAATGCACCCTTTTTCGAGGCAATTATAAATTTGACTATCAAATTTTGGGTACCTACTTGCCTGCCTAAATCTTAAGTTTTTAATCGTTTGCATGTGCTATTAGTTTTAAAGATATAAGGTGCGTGACGTAACGAACCTGACGATATAAATATGTTCTATATAAATTACCTTAGCAAAAGAAACGTAAAAAAATATAACGACATAAAAACTGAAAACGATGCCAGGCACTTGCACTTTCCTCCTTCTTCTGTAAAACAACATGCTTCCAAAAAAAGAGAATTTATTACTTCGTCTTTTAACCAAAAACCAAAACCCATTACACAAAGTTATTTATGTACATAAACAAACATTATATCAATGTCGAACTGTCAACGAAAAGGGGCGTAAATGCGTTCTAATCAAAAATGCCTACTAATAATCACCGCATTTAGAACAAAGAAAGTTGTTCTAAAATTCAATACTCCATAACTTTGTACCCTCGTTTCCACACGCGAGTATGAACCCTTGTATGTGCATAAATAATTAATGGGGTGGTTCGCGTGCCAACTGAATATGTCATCAAAATACCGCGAATGTTGTGGAGAAATTGTTAAAAAGGGCTTTTGTAAAAGTTCTTGACTTCCAAGTAGGTACCTGGTGAAGACTTAGGCCGGTGTTGTTCAATAAGTAGTCAATGGGATATTTCCAACTAGTCAAAACCACAACTCTTTAAGAAATGTCAAAACGCAGATTTTTTATGAAGATATCATACAAATAGCGGTCTATGACGTCACTATTTTTTCACGTCAAATCATTTCTTTTTATGATATGATCAATGATAAAAATCAAAATAACACAAAATTTAATCGGAACTTAGCTGGTGGCAGTTTAAATGTCAGGTTTATTTACTTTTGGATTAGTCTTTTCGATTGTTTTGTTTACCTGGGAAACAAGCCTATTGCACAAATCGGGCGCGCACTTTGTAGGAGTGATTGAGAGACTCACTTGCCCCTCCCCCCCTCTTCCACCCTCCATCGAGCGAGTACAATCTCCCTTCGAAAAATAAATCGGGTAGGTACCTACGTCTATGGTCGGCAGTATGTTTCTATCCTGTCACTTTACTGTTAAGTACAGAAAAGACAGAAATACTTTTCAGAATGCATTTCAGAAGGGCATTTTTCCCCTTTCCCCTGAAGAATAGAGTACCTAAATCTTATGCAAGACCGCAGTGAAACCACTTGATATTGTTTTTCTCAAAACGAATAAATGACTAATGGGATTATGGGAGTCACTGCCCACTAGCACTTATGAGTGTGTCTATAACCGCTAAAACTCAACTTTACTTAATTTATTTATAAATAGGGATGGTGACAGTGACAGGGCGGCCACAGTTTGCACCATAAAGGCGTTTTTGCAATGTCATGTAATGCGCGCGTCGCTGGGTCACGTACACTGTACACGGACAACGTCGTTTTCTGAAAACAAAAATGCTATCCAAATACGCCCTTAAGTACATTACGTTATATGTACAAAAGATCAAACGGAGGGCGTGCAGAAAATAATGTGTAGATACACGAGCAAATGACTAATTTGCGGGATATTTTGGGAAAAATTGGATTTTCTAACGCATTTTCGTGAGATGTGGGAATTGAAGCTTGCATCCTATTGCCAAAAATACCCGACATATTGCCCACTTACTAAGGAGACTTGACAAATAGCTATATGTCCTATTTGTAAAATCACGTGAATGTGGCTATTGCCTAGGTTTTATATTAATAATTAAAACATTTAGAACCAAGGTTAAGTATAATTAATTCTAAACTTATGCTAGGTATAACAGATTCATGGGAAAATTAAAATATTATTTACATACTTCCTTGGAACAATGTAGAAAATATAAAATCTTTTTTTTTTTTTAATTAGGGTTACTTTTAGTTTTATTATTTTTTCTTAATTGTTGTTACAGCGTACCTACCTACTTGAAATTTTCACAGTAATAAATCCTGGAAAATGTCAAGTAAATACCTACTTATTACAGTTTAAGAGATAATTATACCTACACATGGCCAAATGATTGTGCTACAGATAAAAGGACGAACGTACGGACAAACAGCAAAGTTTTAGTATGTATTGTAATCAGGGTTCGCTGATAAGTATCAACGGATATATATCATGAATTCATGTTATATATATATTGATTGTTATTTAAGTTGATATAATATTAACAATTGATATTTATTCTCTCAGTTCAGTTCAGTCCAATAGAAAATTAGCCGATCTTATGTTACGTTGACAACATAAACAAAAAGTATAATTTAGATTACTCTCCCGATGTAACAATCTGAATAGAAATTTCGGGTATTCCCCGTAATACGTACGTGAATGGGTAGTTCGTTTTTTTTTATTTTTTGTTGAAATTTTATGGTTAAGTTCTCGTTTTAAGGATTTTTAGTATGAAGGTCGGGTATGCCCCTAAACGTTTATTGGAAATCCTTTCACGCATACGGGTCGAACGAATATCTATTGTCTCTCAATATTATTTACGACTTCGTTGGATAAACACAGATTCTTTGTACCCCATTTAGTTTTGTTCCCTTGAATCCAATATTCACATGAGTTAATTAATTTGAATACATTTTTGAACGTTATTCTATTACTGCAGCCTGTTGTTGCATGTAATACTTTCAGCGAGAGTTAATGAAAGAATCTGAGCCATGCTGAAACCTGGACATCCTGTATGGGTCAATTTTAACGTTATTTCCAAGATGGGCAACTCTGGAATATGGGGGCAACGGAGTACCTAAATCTATACTAGGTAATATTATAAAGCTGAAGAGTTTGTTTGTTTGAACGCGGTAACCTGAGGAACTACTAGTCCGAATTGAAAAAATCTTTCACTGTTGTATAGCCCATTTATCGAGAAAGGCTATAGGCTATATAACATCACGCTACGACCAATAGACGCAATGAGAAATGTTGCAAACGGGAAAACGGGAAAAATTTACGCAGACGAAGTTGCGCGGTACAGCTAGTACTAAATGTATCAATGTAAAAAGATTTGTTTCATTTTACACTTTTGTTTGATTGGCATATCAAGTTAAATATTAAATACAGTCACTTGCCGACTAAAAATCGCATTATATATATATATATCAGATATATTTATCAAATGTCGGATATTTTGGTATTCATATAAATATTGGATTTTTGCGAACACTGATTGTAATAGTTCCGTTGGCACCCTTTATGTTCGAAACCCTAAAAACTAAACACAGAATAGTAATGTAAAAGTATATATATATACACTGACGGACTTATAAACTGCATCAAAGTAATAGACGACTTTGAAATAAATATTTTAACCAAGTATGCAAACTTTCTATACAGATTTAAATTGAAACCTCTAGATTGGTTCGTGAACTTTAAAACAGCGTAGGATCATATCTTTAAGTTTAAGTTTATGTACTGGAAAGGACCTTAAGACCTTTTTTGAAGAAAAAACAGAAGTTTAAGGAAAAATTGTTTAATTAAAAAATTGGTTTTAACAATAGACACAAACTTTATGCAAGGGTTTATTTGTGTTTTAATAAGGTGTATTACCCCCACGTGCCCTTATTACGGATTCTAATCGGTTCCGCATAGATTTTATAAGGGTTTTTAAAAGATCTTGCGGAATATTGTCCCATTCTTCTGAAAGTGCTGTTCTTAGTGCTGCCACTGTCGTAGGCGAAGGGTTTCTCGCATATACAGCTCTTTTTAAATTGTCCCAAACATGCTCGATGGGATTAAGATCCGGGCTGCGTGCTGGCCAATTCATTGTACGTATCCCAACCTCTTCGCAATAATGTTGAACTTGTGCAGCTGCATGCGGCCGGGCATTATCCTGCATTAAAGTAAAATTTTCGCCTATGAATCCCATGTAAGGCACCACGTGATCTTCTAATATCTCTGTTATGTAGCGATGTGCTGTCAAACCCCCTCTATTACCGTTTTGACGGACCATGTCTATGAACACAAGTTCTGTTCGCCCGTTCATCGATATGCCACCCCAGACCATACATGAACCGCCTCCAAAAGGAACACGCTCCTCAATGCAACTTTGAGCATATCGCTCCCCACGTCGACGATAGACTCTTCTGCGACCATCTGCACCATATAAACATGTCCTACACTCGTCCGTGAACAATACAGAGGCCCACTGCTCTTCTGTCCAATTCAGGTGATGACGCGCAAATCTTAAGCGAGCTTGTCTGTGAGCTGCAGACAACTTTGGACCATTTGCTGGTCTAAAAGGGGTGATAGCCGCTTCCTTTAACCTTCTTCTTATTGTTCGTGCACACACGTTTTTTCCACGCACTTCATTAAGCTCGGTTTTGATGTTAACTGACGTGAGGAAACGATTTCGCAGGGAAGTTGTAACAATAAATCGGTCATCACGACCTGTGGTTGCTCGAGTTCTGCCTGTACCACGTCTCCTCCTGTAAGAACCTGTCTCTACAAACCTTCTGTATATTCTACAAACCGTAGACTGGTTTAAATTTAAATTTCTACCAATCGTTCGTTGATCCAAGCCCTCCCGCACCAATGCTACAATTTGTGCCGCTTGTTCGGACGAAGTATCCATATTATGGTTCAAAAACTCTCGATGTGTTAAAAAACTAACCCAACAATTATGCTGGTAACAATAATTCAATTGACCAAACAAAAAAAATCAATGAGAATTAATTTAAAACTTTGCTATAAATAACACGCAAATCTGATACTACGAGTAAATTTTCTTTTCCCGGCTATATTCATTTGTTTTACCGCAGTTCTATTTTTAAATTTAATTTTTTTTTAAGATTAAGAGCCAATCTTTCCATATTTATATAATTTAATCTAAAAAGTTTGCATACTTATTATAAAAAAATCCTTTTAGAGTAAACCTGAACTTTGATGCAGTTTATGAGTCCGTCAGTGTATATTACTAGCTGTCCCGCGCAACTTCGTCTGCGTAAATTTTCCCCGTTTTTGCAACATTTCTCATTGCTGCTCCGCTCCTATTAGTCGTAGCGTGATGTTATATAGCCTATAGCCTTCCTCGATAGATGGGCTATCCAACAGTGAAAAAACTTTTCAATTCTGGTCAGTAGTTCCTGAGATTACCGTGTTCAAACAAACAAACTCTTCAGCTTTATAATATACTAGCTGTCCCGCGCAACTTCGTATGCGTAAATTTTCCCCGTTTTTGCAACATTTCTCGTCGCTACTCCGCTCCTATTAGTCGTAGCGAGATGTTATATAGCCTATAGCCTTCCTCGACAAATGGGCTATCCAACAAAAAAAGATTTTTTTTAATCGAACCAGTAGTTCCTGAGATTAGCGCGTTTAAACAAACAAACAAACAAACAAACTCTTCCGCTTTATAATATTAGTATAGATATATAATATACTAGCTGTCCCGCGCAACTTCGTATGCGTAATTTCTCCCCGTTTTTGAAACATTTCTCGTCGCTTCTCCGCTCCTATTAGTCGTAGCGCGATGTTATATAGCCTATAGCCTTCCTCGATAAATGGGCTATCCAACAAAAAAAGAATTTTTCAAATCGGACCAGTAGATCCTGAGATTAGCGCGTTTAAACAAACAAACAAACAAACAAACAATCAAACAAACAAACTCTTCCGCTTTATAATATTAGTATAGATACCATAATTTATTTATTTATTTGGAATAACTACACACAAGGAAAATACAAAAGTATTATAAAAATGTACAAAAACACGTCAACAATTTATATTCGTGAATAACGAAGTGAGTGCACTTCGTTATTAATATATAGAAAATATAATAATAATAATATCTTGGGACAACTCACACAACGCTATCTGATCCCAAACAAAGCAGATCTTGTACTATGGAATCCAGACAACTGATAAACATACTTATATATTTCTAAATATATACATATTATAGATAAATTACACCCCAGACACAGAATAAACCATCGTGCTCATCAGGATCGAACCCACGACCTCTTGCGTAGCAGTCGGATACACTCCCACCTCGCCACAGAGGCTACAGAGGCTTAAAATTAATAATATTAATACTTATATAAGTTAATATTTTAAATATTAACGTTTGAACTGTTAATTAATAAACTATTGCGAAATTTGTTAGCAGGTGTAGCAAATAAGTCTAAATCTGTAAAAAAATATTATGATTTTGACATAAACATAAAATTAGCTTTAATGACGTATACCATACGATGACATAATTAAGGTTAGGTATATTAATTCATCATAGCGCAATACGTCATCAAGTTTCTGTAGTAAGTACCAAAATATTGATAATAAAATATCCCCAACCTACTACCTACGTATATATTACCAACTAATAAATAGCATAGACGTTAAAAATCACTCAAGGTACGGTATTATCAGTGCGATGACCTCACTAGCTCATGACTAGTCCAATACTGATAAAAAAAGCCTATTTAACATTATAAATATAGCAGGCATCATTCATTCGTTCGGAATCAGTCGACCTGCGCGGACGCATGCGACATTTAAATTAAGAAGGAAGCGTGCGTCACATTTAAAATTCGAAGGCTCAACGCAAACATGGCTTTATATTTAAGTGTGTGCGTGTTTGCGTTTATAGTTGCGTACGCGCATGGTTTACAAGTAAATACGACTGAAGGGGTCGTCGAAGGAACAAAGGCAAGCGATGGCGACTACTATGTGTTCTATGGGATACCTTACGGTGGCCCTACTACGGGGAATAACCGATTTAAAGTAAGTGCTAGTTTGTATACCTTTTATGCCACATAACTATGGTAAAATACTAACTTGAAAATTTTATATTACTTTGTAGTTAATGCAGTGGCATACCCATGGCCAGTTGCCCCAATAACTTCTAATCTTTCATGTCTGGGGTATTTACACTCATTTTTTCTAAAAGTGCTCTGATTAATCAAACCGGCTTCACGACAACGCATGTCATCATTATTAGATCATCATCGCCCACTGTATGTTGATCCGTGCCTTATCCGGATAAATCTATCATTACCCTCACTTTTATATGCAAAACTGTGTTGAATGAGTTGTCCTTCTCTCGCTTAGCGATGAAGTAACAGGACGAAGTGAATTTAAATTTACACTACCCATTTCTAAAAACACTAACCACTTCATTTCGAGTCCCTGAATGTTGAAAGTTTTTCATACTCATATCAACACCTGGTCCCACATGGTGTCCCACTGCCGGGCACGGGTCTCCACAGTGGAATCTACTAATTATTTTTTTTTAAAGTGGCCATGAATTTTTATTATTCTTTTCTCATGGCTTTACTCTAGCGAACTTGGCATTGTAGAATCATTCTATTCCAAATTTTGTTTGACGTTCATTAGTATTGCATTTTGTAACCTAAGTGAATAAAGTACTTTGACTTTGACTTGACTTTATAAATCCAGGGGTAATTGCCATAATTGCCACACTTGGCAATTATGGCAATTTTTCGTAGTTGCGTTCGCAGTAAAACTTTGAAGTAGACACAGTACACAAAAGACGCTGCGTCCCGTGGTGTGAAATCCCTTAGTCGTCTTGACGACACCCACGAGAAGAGATGAGGTGGTGCTGATACCATATAGTGTTCGGTTTTTGTTATTTTGTCAATTTTACGCGCCATATTTCAGGCAACAGATTGATATCTGCCTAAATTATTATTGCTTGGTACTATCTTATCTGACATGTGTATTTGTTTCGGCTATTACGATGAAATGCAGTGCGGCCGGCCGCAGCTGTGTGTATGTGATATTTTTGGAGTTTAAAGTGTATTTTATTTACTAGTTCTACTGTTGTCAAATTTATTTAAAACATTATCTCTTCATAGTCGTTCACTCATTGCTGAGTATGCTGACTCCTTCCGACTTTGTCGACTAGGTGTCTCTATCGACTACGTTACTTCAAATCGAAAATCGATATTATGTTGACAACTGCCACTTTGAAATATGTACCTACATTCCATTTAGATGATTGATAGAAAGCAAAGTTCACCGGTTTCCTGATAGTAGATAAATCAAAATTGAACCAACTTTCTAATTGAAACGCATTCAAATTTATTATTTCCAAGCTTAAGTTCAAAATCTTTCAAAGAATAATAGTAATCAATTATTATTGTATGAAATGTAATCTTTCTTAGAAAAATGCAGTCATTCATCAAAATCCTACATTGCTAGTTATCATAATGTTATAAAAAAAAAACATTTGTCATTCTGACTCACAATAATACTAGACTATAATCATAACATTTACAGTACCTATATCAATAAATTATGATTCAATTGTAATTTCGTTATAATGTCCAAACCACAAGCAGGTCATACTCTAACAATAATTTCAAACTACATAAATCTATTCGGAAAATCCTAACATTATGTACAAGAAGTACCTAACTACGATCGGCAAACAACCTACAATGTAGACTAAAATGGGTATCTCGAAATTAAATTCAGTAAAACAATACCTAGGTGTTGCCTGTGTCATAAATGTAACTTATATATTCAACTTAATTTTTCAAATCAGTAAAATATCCTTATGAGGTTTCAAACAAATATATCAATTTCATATCAAATAGTCGCCTTTTCCGATAAATTATTCAAAAGATCTTTCTTACTTGTCCTAACAATTACAAACAACTAAAAAATCTCAGCAATGCAAGTATTTGACTTGGGTCAATCTGGGTCAGCTGATCTAAATTGATGATTACTCATAGAGATGTCAATTGATTTTTATTTATAGGAGCAGATAGATAATTAAATTACAACATCATTTATAAAAGGTTTTTACGTACGTGACTAAACAGGTTTCTGTATTTCGATTGTTAATGACAATAAGCATTAAGCCATTATTTATCTGAAATTTTTGATAGATACTTGTACTGTCAATGCTTAAAAACCAATTTGTGGTTTCATTAACCACAAATGATAGAATTTAGTAGAGAGATAAGATTTTAAATAACGGGTTGATGTACAAAATGACATTGATAAATCATGCGTTTGGAAAATGGCTGTTGCCATGATGTTGCTATTAACGATTGCACGTGGCCTTTACTTGTGTGCAAGTATACGTGTAGTTGTGTGCCGCAAGCAATACAAATACGAAAGGGTTTAGTGGGGTCTACCCATAGGATACAGACACGCACATCGACAATACCTAAATACTGCGGTTTATCTCCCTGACTATCTAACCTATTTTTCATTTATTTTCTACCACTGTATCTCTTTACGCGAGTGTGCGCGCGTATGAACAAAATATGGTGAACATGAAACCTTGATCACAGAACATTTAATTCGTACGTGTGGACGTAAATTAGCAAAACACTTTGCGAACACAGCTCTAGTTCAACTCCTCAGTAACCATGGGTTCACCAGGAAGTGGTCGACAGTGAACTAACCAATAAACAAAATCAATATTGCATCAAATTTCTTCGAACACCCTCCGCATCGAACAACCAAATTGGATTACCACGAACGTTTATGTCGAACACAGTACCTATATAATGTTCGTTAGTGGTACGTGCGAACAAAGTGTTTTTCGCGTTCGCCATGTTCGTTCGTTCGGCTTTAAATGCAGACTTTACACTTGAATAACCAATTATTCTTCAGAGTCAAAAGCCTATGAAAATGATGCCAGGGTTTTCGCGTCAAGCCCGCGCTTCTAACTGTCAAAATCTTGTCATAATGGTTTTTAGACAGCTGCGCTTAGAAAAGCATAGCGCATGCGCGCGGACATCTTTGAGCGCACCGCGCAAGCGCCAGCTCGCTCGAGCTTGCCGCGAAAACGATATAAAACATAGTAAATAAGGACCCAGCTCTGTTTTCCTATAATTTCACAACTTCTATCTGTCTTATTATCAGAATCGAAGGTGTTATTACTCACTCGTGCGCATTATCTATCATGGATACAGATAATAGATTAAATAAGTACATAATAAATGAAATAACACTTAAGATAGATTACAATTGCACAAGAAGTATAGCTAATATTGACTGCCTCGGTGGTGCACTCGAAGTGCGTAGGTGCTAGGTACTGCTACGCAAAAGATTGCGGGTTCGTTTCTCTGATGGGATACTACTTAGTGTAATCCTATTATATTTAAAAATAATGTTAGTGTATTCAAATTCTTGTCCGTAGTGTGTGTGTTTTGTTTCTGCGATTTGTATGTTTGGAAAGTCCCTCGCGTCACAGGGCTACTGTATGATGTCTTTAAAAAATATTTAAGAGAAAAGCCAGAGAAAGAAAGAGAGCAACCAAATTACGATGTACAAGCTATTAAATGTTACAAAGAAGACGTTAAGAGGTCGGTTCTGCGCCTACTCTCCAACAGCAGTGAGGGAAATGCATATAAACAGTTAACTAGAATCTCATAAAATAAGACAAAAAACCAAATAAAAAAACATCAGACATATCAAAATTATGTAATTTAGATATTTTGATATGTTTGATTTTTATTATTCTTCGTGCGACCAACCAAACTTTAGGTTCTATTAAATCTTATAAGGGTATATTAGTATGTCTTCCTATAAAACAAGTATTGTATTGTTAGCCATAGGTAGGATAGTAAACACTAAATAAGAACATATTTAAAATATTAGTAAACATATATACCGACAGGCTTATATCGTCAGTATTCTATGACTAGGTAAGTTGGTATTATATATTTTTAGTAAACTCAACCGCCAAACCAAATCGCCAGCCTCTACCAAAAATATAAAAACATGGAACTAGTGAAATATCTACATTCATAAAAACTCTGTGTTCCAACAATTTTTCCTTAAATGGTTAAAAGAGACAATTTGAAACTAGACCATCTACATCCCTACTATACATTCTTGAATTAAAGCGACAGAAAAAGAATCTTTATCCGTCTTTATTATCCGTTTTTCATATTTCTACAAACACAGTGATGTCAATTACAACTTCTGGGTATAACATAAAATAGAGATATAACTCATCGGAATGATTATAACTTTTATGAGGGAAATCCGTATCTTATCAATGTATTAACAATGATATTTGCGTTTGATATCTAGAAATCGCTCGACACGCCTTAACCTTATTATGTTATCTAATAACTTTATTTTACTGTATTTTCCAGGCGCCCGTTCCCCCGGCAAAATACCCTGGTCTCCTACATGCCATGGACAACAACATAATATGTGCCCAGCCGTCAGAAAGGGGTCTCATCGGGGTTGAAAACTGTCTGGCTCTCAGCATATTCACAAAAAACGTGACCACCCCAAAACCAGTCATAGTTTTTCTTAACTCCGAGGAATTCACCACCACAAATACTCAACAGTTCTCCTTCAAAAGATTCGTTGAAGAAGATGTAGTCTTTGTATCCATGAATTTCCGATTATCGATATTCGGTTTCCTATGTTTGGGAGTCAAGGATGCCCCTGGTAACGCTGGTTTGAGGGACGTTATACTAGGACTAAAGTGGATCCAATCTAACATTGCCAACTTTGGTGGCAACCCAAACAATGTCATTTTAATGGGACATGGATCCGGAGCCGCCATGGTTGACTTATTGACAATGACATCCCAAACTAATGGTCTTGTAAACAAAGCTATCGCCTTAAGTGGTTCAGGGTTAGCCCCATGGGCTGTTGCCTACGATCCTGTAGGATATGCAAATCTACTTGGAGCAAAATTACTTTACACTGGCAAATCTCGGGAAGAATTAGCAAACCTTTTGTTGAACACTGATATAACTGTTTTGCAATCTGCGTTAAATGATTTCAATTTTAAGAATAACACTCCTTTATTTGCTCCATGTGTTGAAAATCCTACATTAAACCCTAATGATACAGTCTTGACTGACGCTCCTATTAACCTGCTTAGAGCTGGAAACTTTTTACAAATTCCGTATATCGCTGGATACACAACCCTGGAAGGAACTTTGAGAGCAAAAGAAGCAGCTTTTGGAAACTGGTTAGATGGCATGCAAGCCAACTTTTCTGATTTCCTACAAGTGGATATAAACATAAATAATAACAGGACAGCTGTGGTGGCTTCTATTCGTGACTTTTACTTCAGTAACAGCACTATAAGTATGGCCACTGTTGAAGATTATTTGGATTACCAAGGAGATACTTTGGTAGCTGTGTCCGTCATAAGAGGAGTTAAGGAAAGGAGCCTGAAGTCTGCAGGTGAAACTCGACTACTAGAGTTTGGATACCTGGGAACACAAAATTCTGATTGGACATATAATCAAATTCCTTTAAATGGCGTTAAGCATGGGGGCCTCCTGAACTACCTGTTCGACTATGATTTGAAGACCAATGATGAACCTGTTATGACATCGATCGTGAAACGTTTTGCCGCGTTTGCGTCTACTGGGTAAGAAATTTATTTAGAACTGTTTGAATATTCGCCCGCGGGCTTTTAGTTTTCATTCCCAAAGCCCCAAGGGTTCAATGATTAAATTATGTACCTATTTACTTCACCGCCGACTAGACAACGATAGGGCAAAAGATCTCCTAATCTCATAGACGAATACTCATACGCCACTCCGTCAACAAAACGTTTAAGATGCCATTAACTCTTAATTAAAACTAAAACTTAATGATAGAGGCAGAAGTACTATTTAACACGACATAAAATTATGCAATGTTTGAGTATTCAGGAGTTTCTCTCTTATCTGAATCTCGTTTAATATTTTCCAGAGCACCAAATATCAACGTCACCTTCCCGACATGGCAAGCTGTAACAAACAATCAATTTAACTACTTCTACTATGGAGGCAGGAATGTGGCCATCGTCAACCAGACCTCAATCCACGTGGAAGAGACCAAGTTCAACCCCCATAATTTAACCATGAACTTCTGGAACGATATCCTGGCCAAGTATTATGAGGCTCCTAAGCCTTTGAACTCTTCTGGCAAAGTATTCAGCAGTATTATATTTGTTATGTTTATTCAATTTTTGGTTCGTTTGTTTTAAATTATTATTTTAGGTTAAAAATGTAATTTGTTATGTGAGACTGAGAATAATAGGAGAGTACTTGAGTAATTAACTTTCAAGTAAAATAAGTTTATTTTTATTACATGTCAAAAATGCTTTGCTCTGTAAGTGATTAAATAGGAAACCGTGACGTCATAACTACATAAATCAATGCATTTACTATTAGCGTCTGTCTTTTTTTTATACTTAAATCGTTAAAATACAGCGGAATTTAAGTCACTAATTTTCCATTAAGTAGAATATTTCGAAATATAATTCCAAAAATATTTTTTAAACTGTGAAAGAATGAAAACATTGACTTAAATTCCAATATGATTATGAAAAAATAGTAGTCTGTAAAGTCGGTTTACGGGCGATCATTTTACGTGATAACGTCTTATAAAAACATTGATAACATATCGCCATTCGCGTTGCTTAGCAACACAATACTTCAGCAGGCGGAACGTGAGACATTTTTGTGAGTGCATCCATCGATTTATAAGACGTTATCACGTCAATAATATAACTAAATTAAATCACAATTTGTATTTTAATTAGTTTAATTGGACTGCTTGTATTTAATCATTGCATTTTTGTATTTTAATATGCATTTCTTGACTATTAATTTTGTCTATTATAATTGCATGGGGCCTAACCCGTCAGAAAAAGAATGAGTTTAGCTAACATGTTCAGGTGACTTGGTGGTCATTCACGGCCTAGATTATCGATTGCGTGTCCTAGGTTCTATTCCTGGGACTTACTTATTTTTTTCTCTGTAATGCAATTGTTTTATAGATTGCTATGTCTTGTTGTTTATTATATTACAAACAAAATGTAGCATGTAATACAATTTTATCAGCAAAATGAATGAATGTAAGTTGAATTCAAAGACTCGTTAATTGTTTTATCTATTTTATGATTGTTTGATTGCATTTTAATTTAATAAGTATAAGTAAAAATATCATTCTAATGAGCTTTTTAAGAGATTGATAATAATAAATACTTAGATATTTTGCATGTGGTTGCTACTTTTTAATTTATATTTCCATTAAATGCGTGATAAATGACAGTTATTATCTAACTAGCTTTCGCCCGCGGCCCCGCGTGGATGTCGGTTATCGCGATAAAAACTATCATATGTCCTTCCCCGGGACTCAAACTATCTCCATACCAAATTTCATCTAAACCGGTTTAGCTGTTTGAGCTTGAAAGCGTAACAGACAGACAGAGTTACTTTCACATTTATAATATTAGTATGGATAATAGATTATGTGTTGATTGTCATGTTTTAAAAGATATAATAAGATAAGATACGGATTTCCCTCATAAAAGTTATATATAGAGTACAGAAGGTAATATTAGTATAGAATAGTAGTATTTTCTAAGAAAATACCTTAAAAAAATATCGACTTGGTACATACAAGATAAAGCCATCGAAGTTCCATATAAATTGAACTAAAAGACGTCATACAGTCCTAAGGGACGACAATTTAGGGACGAAACAGAATTCACGCGAAGGCGAAAATATCACTGAAAATTTTACACCCATTGGATTTTCAATCTTATTGTGAGGGCGTCAAGATTAACTTTTACTTGTTTTTTAAAATTGAATATACTGTTCGGTAGTAAATCAAAGAGAGATGTAGCTGTAACCCGATGGCGTGGGTGTGGGACAAAATTCACGTAGATAGTGAATATGAAATAGACGTAACACAACATTGGGAGTACCGAAGCTTTATAAACAACTTTTTTTTGCCTGGACCTTACAAACATACTAATCACGGTTCAAAGTTGACATTGACTCGGAACAACAGCTTTAGGATCATTTAGGTTCCCACAAAGTGGTATGCCCTCCCCCCCCCCATTCAGACCTACCGTACCCCTACCACCGAAACAGTAAGTATACATATAGACTTCACTACATAAACATAGACTTCGCTTACGTACTAGGAATCTCCCTATCTCTCTTGTCCCTTCCTCCGCAAACTCCCTATCCTCTCTAACAGGGTGAATTATTGTCTCCGCACACGTTCATAGCACCGCTCCGACACGGCTCATAACTTGCAATAAGATTGCAACTTTAAATCGTGTGCACTAAAGTAAATTTTAAAATGAAAAGATAAATTGAGATGATGTAGCCCCGAGTAGTCATATATTTTATCTTTTTATTAAAAAACGTACTTTAATTCACACTATTTAAAGTGGAATCTTCAATGCAGGCCCTGTCGGAATCCGTACCCTTGTCTGATTCCTAATCCAATTTGGAACTTAAGATAACTAGCAATGTGGGGTTGGGTCCCACATCACTAGCAATCTAACAATCCCTCCAACTAAGCTCAAAGGCTTGTGTTAGGAGTGGGTTCACGTCGGTAGTTTAATGGGTAGGATTCGAAACCGCGACCTCACGATTGCGAGACCGATGCCTTAGCCATTAGGCTACAGCCGCTTCAAAAGCACAACTTTAAAGCACATGAATAGATAAACCAACAGAAATTATTTATTTAGGTAATAAACTATTATACAATGTCAGACTTAATGCCATTCTATCATTCACACATAGGAAGAAGAAGATTGATACCTGCCAGATATCGCGAGCCCGCCGTTTATGCACTATGATATCACAGACAGACAAAGGCGTAAAAACTCAAAATACCGCTCTTTTTAATCAAGGAATAGATATACAAATATATTCATAACAATGACTTTCAGGAAATTGACTCGTCTAACGGCAACGGCTAAACCGAAACCAACTCGGTTGATTTACGACCGCCTCTGTATCAACTCTGTTGGTTAAGTGTAATAAGCCAGTGAAAGCCTTACCCAAAATGGATGACGTTATGCATATAAAACACAACCTCAATTTTAATAAAACAATTGTCAATTAGTGAGTTGTTTTATATCAAACGTCAAGTATTACAAGTATAAGGTAAAGGTTTACCCGGAAAACCGGAACAGATTTTTAGGCCGACCGGCGTAATGATGGCATGCAACGTAGGGGTAATTTTTGCGGTATGACCACTTTACATAAGTCCGGTACATAGACACCGGCATGTTATACACAAGTCATAAAAAACACCTCACCTGTGATCAGCAAGATTTCGTCATGGCATGGGATTAGATGGGAAAACCTAAGACCATACAAGTCCTACACCATGCCATCTTAGACTGCACCAGCTCAAGCTACAAGGTCATCCGACAAAAACCATATTATTGACTTTGGTTAGACCTCGTGGTATATAGCTCGCTGACATCTGCTAAAGGACCGATGGACGCTGGACCAAACGAGTTCTAAAGTGGGGACCGAGGCTTGGTAAACGTAAGGTAGAACGATGCGGAAGGCGGATAACCGGATGTCGGGGTAAATTAGAAGAGGCCTATGTCCAGCCGTGTGCCTAAACAGGCTAATGATTAATTGATCGTGTATGAACTAAGACTACAGAGTCTAAATATGTTCATGAAGAAATTGAGCAATATTAAATTTTGACTGTTTAAGTAATTTTATTTACACGCAAAACTTTAAGTGGTCGGCGACACCTGCTTTGAATTTGAATTATCCTTGAGTACCTTATTATTTATTAAAAGATTAAAGATTTAAAATATTGTCGCATAACATTTTTAATTACTATTTCCTCCCATTCAATTGTAGCGTGATGTTGTATAATTAATATATTAAATTCAAATTAGCAAATTATAATAATTAAGTTTTAAAAATGAAAGGAATAAAATAAGAATTATGCAAAAATGACTTTGTTATGATTCTCGCAGCAGCATAGCATAAAAATACCTACGAAGATTATCATTGAATTTCGCCTCTACTGGTATTTCCCCTTAGACCATAATTTCGGGTGGTACATCAGGCCAATAATGTCAATTCAGGTGATTTAAAAAACTATATCACTTCAAAAACTGAGGTAAGTAAGTGCCTTTTAACGGGAAAGCCAGGATGGTAAAAAGCTATGTGATTGGTTTATTTGCGTAATATTTTATTTTCATAGATTGACATTACATGGTCAATGACTGCCTCTGTGGCGCGGTGGGAGTGTGTTCGACTGTACGCAAGAGGTCTTGGGTTTGATTCCCACACGGGACACCACTTTGTTTGATCCATAAATTGTTGTTCCGAGTCTGAGTGTACTTTGTGTCCGTGACTTGAATGTTTGTAAAGTCTCCCGCGAGACAGCGCTCACAATCAACTGCGGGAGTCGTCTTTTTAAAAATTAAAATGAATATTATTGTGTCAATATCGATATTGATCAATACGTAAGGAGTTTAATGATGAGTGTGTGATATGCTTCGCCGCAACACAGCAATACGCTGAGTGTGGACCTATCTGTCGCAGTTTCCTAAGATAAGATAAGTTTAGATTAAGGTAATTGTAAATGGATCTGCGCCAAATAAATATTTCTTTTCTTTAAAGGTTTGAGGGCATATTATATTGAGTCAATAGTGTTGCTATGGAGCAATACTAATAATGGTAATATTGACCGTGTAAGCTCTGCATTAGACTCGCTCCTTACCACGCCAAAAATGAGCGGGGCAGTTCCCGTTACCTTGTTTCTTATTGGCCACCCATTCAAGTCTTTACATAGCTATACCTATTAAAATTGAACAAAATATAATACCAAGTGATTTATTTCAAATAAATAGGAACCTACTTATCTTGGTTACTAAAACCAAGAGCAGCATAGTTACATACTACATAAACCGATCCAATTCAAGTTATCTATGAAGCTATTTAAAGATTTAACGGCGCAACTTCTCTACGATATAATTAATGTTCATTGCGTGTCTCGTTCTACAATGGAGTACAACGGTTTAGAGTTAGGAGACAATGTATAACTTTTAAGTATTCTAGTTAAGGATAGAGATCGTGATGATTTGACTACCTTACTGTGGGGTTGAAAATAGATAGCAGGATGGTATTAGATTTAAAATACGTGTAGTAGTTACTAGTAGAGATAATATTAAGACTGATTTAATATATAAAAAACGAAGATTAACATGATTATTAACATTTAAATTGCCTGACGTGAAGACCAGGTTCCCGTTATTTTATATATTTCATAGGAAAAGGAAATAGATCAAAAGTTTCTAACTCATACAAGCTGAATAGATTTTCGTCAAATACGGCTCGAAACAATAGCAAATTGCACTGCAATCGCACTAGCGTAGTTCATAAAACTACACTGAAATCTGTTTATTTTTAAACGTATTTTCAGTATGGAAGCTAATATGATACAAACAGACTATTAGTAGTGTTTTTTGGAAAAGAAAAGGAAACTCAACATTTTAAAACGACGCCGTACTCTCGCAAAAGAATTTATTAAATATTTCTCTCGTTTCCTTGTCAAAGGCACTGAGTCGTGTCAAGCTTTTTGCCCTTGGAAGAGCTAAATAGCGCCCTCTACAGTAAATATTTTGAACTAAATTTCTGAGAAGGCATAAAAGCCAGAAGTTAAAACGCCGACGTTTTAACTTCTGGCTTTTATTGTAAAAGGAAGAAGTATTGAATTGACTCTTCACGCAGCGTTCTTCTACACTTCTACAGCGTTTGATTTTCAACCGCGAAATAAAATTGGACAAATTGTTGCACCTGAGCCAAAACGGAGAAAATATCTTTTGATTCTGAGAAGAAATTCCATCTCTCGAGGGGTTTTACTAACCTGTACGATAAAGTGTAATAAGACAGTTATAACTACTTTTATTATATTATCTTAGCTAAGAACAATAATATTATGAACTAGATTACACTTCTCAAGGCTCACTGAAACCATAATGCTCCATTCTTTGTTACGATTTATAGTTTCACGCCTAATGCATTGTTCTGCACTACAATAATCAGTTTTTCTTAAACATGACTGACCGCTAATTACACGACATATTGCTGTAATCAAATAAAAATGTTCTTATGGTCTAGTGAAAATAAGTCCACTCACACTGGCATATACAGACACAGAATTTGTGTCTTCATCGCACTACTACACTCTTGGCAAAGAGGTCGTCGTCTTGTCAGTTGGTAACATGCATAACAAGTTGTCAACGTCACCATTCATCTCGCACTGGTGTCATCACCCATTTATGGAGTGGACCATTTAGTGCCGCTTTTATTTGATTGGTCCAATGCATAGGTCTTCTGCCGTGTGAACTTATGCCATCTACTTTTCATTGCACACAAAAATTTGTGATCAACGTGTACCGTATCTTAAACCGATAACAGTCCTTTTTTTTTTTGGGAGTTTTCACTCATCTAGAGGTACAAGTTTCAAAATAACAGTGAAGAGGTTGCGGGGTCGAATTCCAATGATTTCGGTGTAGAGAAGTCATCTTAAGTTACTCCGATTGTGTGGAAAAAAATCAGAAAGGTAATCGCGTTGGACCCTCACTCCGGTTACATTTCCTATTCCCATTTATTTAATGGGAATGGGAAATGTAAGTGGAGACAGTGGGCCTTTCTTGAAAATAAAATAATACCTGCGATGGTAATATAAAATACTAGATAAACTTGTATAAAAACCGGGAAATTCTTTTCGCTGTAACGGCGCTGTGTTCCGTCTGCGTAGTTGCCCTTCAGTTTGCAATGTGACCAAAATTCAGATAAGTTACTCCATTACTCCATTGAACTCAATGGAGTAATGGAGTAATATAACAGTCCAATTACAAAAATAACTCCTTAATGCATAATAGCAGCTATGATTTAAGGAGTTTTGATAGAACTTGGTTTCCAGTCAGATTTATCTAACTTTATTTATTATTGAGCCCGTTAACGAACTTGGCATTATTTCAAATACATTTATGTTTTTTTATAGGAATTCAATTAGTCAGTAATTGTGCTTGATCATTTTTTCCCTACTAGATTTTACAACACTTTCACTTAATACTTTCTTTGATTTTTATGTTCTAAAATAAAAAATGTCGAGTATATTATAAGAATTAAATAAAGCTGGCTTATTAGTTACTAGCTGACACGCGCAATTTCCCGTTTTTGCAACATTTTTCATTGCTGCTCCGCTCCTATTGGTCGTAGCGCGATGTTATATAACCTTTCTCGATAAATGGGCTATCCAGCAGTCAAAAAAATATTTCGGACCAGTAGTTCCTGAGATTATTGCGTTCAAACAAACAAACAAGCAAACTCTTCAGCTTTATAATATTAGTTTAGATGACAATACGTTAATTTAAAACCTATTCAATTGTATTGAAATCAATGGAAATCATCCACCTCACAGATTTTCATATAAATATAGACTCAACACGAGTATCCACTGGTCCGGATCAACGAGAGTGATGGCGGAATGTCGGGTGCCAAAGCAAACATACAAATAACCGCATGTCTGCCCGCCAATGTTATTATCATAATAAATGTTGTAATAAACAATATTTTATTATAATATTGGCAATGTGAATATGTTCATAGTTCTTAAACATAAGCTAGATGGAAGGATGCTCACGTGCGAAGTGTCGATTTTCTTTTTCGGTTTACTTATGAATTCTAGTTTTCTAATTATATAACAGTTCCATAACAATAAAAAAATCGTCCGAAATGGCACTATTGTAGTGTGTGGTATATGAATTGAAGTGCACCGATTGAAGAATCGGTTGATTGGCATAAATAACATTCCTCTTAAAATTCCTGTCAGTCGGAGGCACTTCACTAAGTTCATCAAGATTAATTAATGCCTCCGACTGCATGAAATTAAATAATTATGTAGGGGATTTTGTTTCCATCTTTTTTGGTGAAAGCGGGTTTTTTTATTTTTATAATTTATTTTTTTAATTAATACTTTTTAGGAGTTGTAGGGTGTAACCGATGTAACAACTTACTTTTATCACAGCTATTGTCAAGTATTGAAAATTGAAAAGGAATGGTTGCCAACTAACTTTTTTTAGTATAATAGTCATAATCATGTTATACCCTTTAATTTGATACCCATATTGCAGTATTCAAAACATTTTTTTTTCACACGTCTTTATTTTGACATCTCACAGCCGCCATAATTGTTTTTTTTCAAACGTCACATATCTAAGAACACTTGGGCGATCATGACAAATCTAACGACGGCGACGTCTGAATTGTATAAATCCGTTAGATTGTGAGATATCAGGTAATAAAGAATATTACATACATACATACATACAAGATACGCGCTAAAAACATAACCCTTCTTTACAGTCGGGTAATAAAAATACTAAGCTTCGAATGTAGTCATACCGTTCTCGATAAAGAAAAACCTATCTACTAAAACCATAATAATTTCAAATAGTGAAATAAGTAGTCTGAAATTGAGCTGCAAAGCTGCAGCATCGTGGTGTTTCGAAATTGAAGACTATTTTTGGCACGAAAATCATACATAGGTAGATAGGTATAGCACATCTATACTAATATTATAAAGCTGAAGAGTTTGTTTGTTTAAACACGGTAATCTCAACAACTATTGGTCCAAAGTAAAAATTCTTTCACTGTCGGATAGCCCATTTATCGAAGAAGGCTATAGGCTATATAACATCACGCTACGACTAATATAAGTAGAGCAGCAATGAGCAATGTTATAAAAACGGGGAAAATTTACGCAGACGAAGTTGCGTGCCACAGCTATTCGCGTATAAAATGTTATCTGATGATCATGATGAGGAGCTAACATCGCAGAAAGTCTTTGTTTCGTTTTCTGAGTGAAATCATGCCTTTGTATTTTTATACTTGCTTTATGTATAATTCAACAAGAAGGCTCTTCATCCCGGACGAGTCCCATGGGCCCCATTATGGAGCTGAGTTGCCTTAACTTTAATCTTTAACCTTTACCGACATTTTGTTTACCTTTTTTGGATAGCTCGTTTTGTTAGATTTATGTTTTTACACATGTATACGTATATATATCCAAGTGTGTATCCTTCTGTGTATTATCACTATCACTACATAGTATAAAACAAAGTCGCTTCCTCTGTCCCTATATCCCTATATGTATGCTTAAATCTTTAAAACTACGCAACGGATTTTGATGTGTTTTTTTTAATAGATAGTCTGATTAAAGAGGAAGGTTTATATGCATAATAACATCCATTAAATAGTGGAGAAAACGGGGAAAATTTACGCTGACGAAGTTGCGCGGGTCGGCTAGTTGTGGATATTAATCAAATCTAGAATCGAAGTTATGCAACGTTATTACTATCGCTCTATAGATATGTGATGTGACTATTTACGAAAATGCCAGACTATTTTGTACGTCGGAGAACACGTCAAGTCGTCGCGTTGTTGCCTAGTATCTGATGAGATTGACCAATAGACTTAATTGCCTTAAAAACGGTTATTTTGAATGAAAATTGATTTAAGAAACCTCATCATGATTTTCAAACACCTATGTACACGATGATATCCGACATGACATAGTTTCTTGATATATTTTTTTTCTCTATCACAATATGGCGTCTGTTTGTCGCCATTTTGAATTTTGATTGCTGGCATGTCTTTAGTGATGATCGCAAAATTAATACGAATCGAATGACGTAGGTAATTATCAAAATTGGCACACGCGTTTGGTTTGGTATATATAGTGCCACAAAGGAACACACATACATACATGCACGTCAAACACATTACCCACCGCAGTCGGGTAAAAAGAGTGCCTTCTCAACGCCTCTAGTGTTGCATCCATGGACAACGGTAGGTAACCACTGGCGACAACTTTCAACAATTTGTATTCACTTACAAAGTTACATACCTATGCAATGTCACACCCCGTACCATAGATAATGTTTTGTAATTTAAAGAGACTTTATAATTTTACGGGCAAACTATTTTTATCCTTTTAGAGGGAGAAAAGGCTTAGGTTAGGGCCTATAAAAGCCTTTATTATGCTTAAAGGACTCTGTTAATTTCTTGGACCAATGAACGTTGGCACAAAGACCGTCATAAAATAGAAGAACAGAAGTGACAGATGACACGCTAAGCTTTTTAAATTGTATGGGTTCAGTAGGGCACGCGTGACTTATCTTGGGGTGTACATAAGCTCGTTAAATAGTAATGTCATAAAACGAAACTTGGAGAAAATAGAGATAGCTCTTCAGTTTTGTAAAACCAAAAAGGTATATAAGTTTAATATGAGTATCTGTATCACATCTATACTAATATTATAAAGCTGAAGAGTTTGTTTGTTTGAACGCGGTAATCTCAGGAACTACTAATCCGAATTGAAAAATTATTTCACTGTTAGATAGCCCATTTATCGAGGATGGCTATAGGCTATATAACATCACGGTAAATATTTTTAAATGTTTATTTTAATTATAAATGTTGCAAAAACGGGGAAAATTTACGCATACGAAGTTGCGCGGGACAGCTAGTTATAATAGGTATACTAGCTGTCCCGCGCAACTTCGTATGCGTAATTTCTCCCCGTTTTTGAAACATTTCTGGTCGCTTCTCCGCTCCTATTAGTCGTAGCGCGATGTTATATAGCCTATAGCCTTCCTCGATAAATGGGCTATCCAACAAAAAAAAGAATTTTTCAAATCGGACCAGTAGATCCTGAGATTAGCGCGTTTAAACAAACAAACAAACAAACAATCAAACAAACAAACTCTTTCGCTTTATAATATTAGTATAGATTTAGATAGGTACATTAAACGTTATACATTTATCATGATCTCTCTCATTTATTCTATCAAACTTTGCATTCCAGACAATTGGTTAGGAGACTTATGCTCGCTGCGAGTCCACGCAACATAGTTCAACAGCTTTCACTCAACATCACCGTACAAAATTGAAAAAAAAACTGAAGCACATATCACTGACGGCACATGGGAGTGTCAAAGTTTGACTATTGGTTTTAAAACAAACCACGGCGTATCGGTAAAGATATCGTCGACTATAAGTTTGTTCTTTGTAGAATTGATGACTCTACTTCAGTAGCTGGCTTCACAGGTCTATCAATCCGCTTGATAACCACTGCATCACAGATTTATCATCAATATTTAATGTATCAACCAAACTATATAACTGTTTGCCTTCAGTAATTTTTCCAAGGAATTTTCTAGAACGTGAGCCTAATTCTTAGTTATCTTGACAAGAAACAAAAGTGGAACACGTTCGCCAAAAGCAAACATGTTGTACAGCCAACAATGTATATATAGGTACTTTGCCCTCGTATATGCTGTAAAGAAGAATTTATTTTAACACCTGATCCAAAAGGGTAGGGTGGGTAGGGGTGCTATGTATCAGTACTATGTATGTGCATATCAGATGTCAGTGTAATAGTATACGTGTGTGTCTTTTATTTTTTTATTTTTTTTTAAAAGATAACAAGCCATGTGGAGTTGAGTCCCACGTTACTAGCAATCTTGTTAACCCCTCCAGCTAAGCTCTAAGGCCTGTGTTAGGAGTGGGTTCACGTCGGTAGTATAATGGGTAGGATTCGAACCCGCGACCTCACGATTGCGAGACCGATGCCTTAGCCATTAGGCTACCGTCGCTTCCGCTTCTATCAGTAGCGTCATAACGTCAAACCGGATGAATGGATTTCGATGCGATTTATTTATAAGAGAGATAGTTTAGACGAGATAGTTCTTATCTTTGTTTAAGAAAAATCCATCAACATATTATTTTAGTCGGCACTAGTCCCGTTGGATGCATTTTTTTAATATCTTGGGACAACTCACACAACGTCTTCTAATCCTAAACTAGGCAGAACTGCTATATTATATTTCTAAATATCACATTTTATATATTTATAGGTTACATACATATTTATAGATTATACAGAATAAACCAACGTACCTACTCCTCACACCAAGTTTTATCTTGGGTGGGGATCGAACTCACAAACTCTGGCTCAGCAGTCAGGGTCAGTAACCACTAAACCAACTAATAAAATAAATGACAAAAAATTAATTTACAAATTGACATATCGGGCGAAAATCAAGCTAGATAGTGTTATCTACGACTCAAGAGCGTGGACCAAATCTACTGAATGAAGAACGAAACTACAAAGCTTAAGTGTTTTTTCACAAAATCTTTCTAATTATATGAAAAAATGTTAATGAACCTGTTCACGACTTGTCTAATACTATTTTTATTAATTCATTGAAACCTATAGAGGCTAAACACCATCTAACACGGAGCTATAAAATGTGCAATGATGCATTTACAAAGTGTTTGCCGTTTAGATTAGGTGCGGCAATATTACTTTCCGAATATTGCCGTAGAATCTCTATGAATCAGCCATTTCAAGTACCGATGACTGGAAATTCCGCAGGTACCTACTTACTATGTCTATGGTTATGTAGCAGTAAACCTAATATTCTTGTTCTTTTAGTTTTATTACCACGGTTTAAAAATCTTATAAACATTTTATAAAATTATATATACCAACTACGGGTCTTAATCGCGTGAATAATTTAAGGTAAAATACCTTGTTTATTGCCCTTGTATATATATTTTTTTCAAATCGCGAAAGTTTATCAACACTTATAAACATTTCTTTCACATTACTTAGGTAATATTGTGTACATTAAGAAATTCAATTCAATTAAAATAATTTATTTGTGAATAATGGGTAGCATGAGATCTTATATTAATAACAATGGTATCACCATAATCAGCTTAACAGCATACAAATGTCATATTTTGATGTTTTTCTATCAATGATTTTAATAAAATTTGATGACTTTGTCTTTATATCAAAGTGGCTTGTTCACTCATAGTATAAAACAATGTCGCTTTCTCTGTCCCTATATACCTATGTATGCTTAAATCTTTAAAACCACGCAACGGATTTAGATGCGTTTTTTTAATAGATAGAGTGATTGAAGAGGAAGGTTTATATGTATAATAACATCCATTAAATAGTAGAGAAATAAGGAGCGGAGCAGCAATAGGCAATGTTGCAAAAACGGGGAAAATTTACGCAGACGAAGTTGCGCGGGTCAGCTAGTTACTTATAAAAAAAATGTTGCCATCTTAATAGCAGTAGGTACGTAGTAACGAGACCTCATAAATGTATAACAGTTTTGTAATTTGGTGACATGACGAGCTCTACCGGTGGAAGATCTTAGCCATAGGCCGTCCTGGTGGGTATCACAATAGTGTTAGTTATTCTTGCGCAAAATAGTGATTTTAACGCATCACTGTTTCGGTTGAAGGGCACTGTAGCAAGTGTAATTACTGGGCAAATAAGACTTATGAAACTAATGTCTCAAATGAGGAGCGCGGTACGGTGATTCAGATCTTTGCCAGACAAGAATTTGGGGGGTACTGATACTGTTATGGTCTAGCGTGACGCTGAACATCAGGCTTACAACCTGCTCGTCTCTTCATTACGTAGTAAAAAATAAAACGTGCAAGGAGTTGTTATCCAAATTTAAGTTAAAACTACTAAATTATTGTTTTTATTCCATTCAAGTATAAATTAGAATTATATATTTATTAATTTTAATCTTACGTTAATTTTAATTATTTAGTTTTATTTTAGTTTTAAATTACAAATTCAAACAAATATTTCAAAGCAAACTTTTTGTATTTTGTTCACACATTTCGTAGTCATACAACTCGTTAGCATTTTTTGCTAACAATTAGAGGGTAAGTGGTAATAAACTCGCATTGTAACCAATCATTGTATGACATATTTGTAAAATTATAAATCTACTGTCATTCTAGGATTATGTTAAAGTTATTGGAAGAAACTAGCATCTAAAATACAGGCTCGGCCTAGTTTGGATGCTAGTATTCATTACCTACTATAGATCTTACATTATTCTGTACTTAATTATATATATATATATATAAAAAAAAATGTCCCAGTTACAGGTATGTGTATTTAAGTAGGCATTCGTAGCGTGGACTCCGTATTTATAAATATTATGTTCAAACGACCGGTCAGGCGTCGGACATATTATACGGACGAGACGCGGGCATGAATTAGAAACCGGTGCGAGCTAGCTACTCTTGCTTGCTTATTATTTGACTACACAAAGGAATGGCTTCAAAGCGTGTACATACTTACATGATAAAACTAAGAAAATAAATCAATATTTATGAACGTATCCTATTTACGATTTCATAGAAGCCTGGTTCAATGTGACTCATGCTCTACACCTACAATATACATTGCCAGGAGCCGAATTCAGTACGGTATGATTCAAGTATGAAATTTGATGAATCTATGAATAGAATTATGATGAAGGTAAACAAAGAGCTATTTACATGATGCAAGTTTGTTGCCTGTTGCATTAAAAAGCACTTTGGCATCTTATCTTTGAACCTTTATTCAATTAATTAAAATTAGTAATTTACAAGAAATGGTATCTTATAAATGAGGGGCTATATAATAGAGGGGCCATAAGGCGAGTAGTGAATGAGAGGGAAGGGACATATAGTTAGTCCACGAAGCCCGTAGCCTCATACTTTATAAAATTATATATAGTACGGGTCTTGTTTGTTTGTTATATAGCGCCTCGTTTGTTATATAGTACATATAGTACGGGTCTTAATCGCGTGAATTAAGGTGAAAAATACCTTGTTTATTGCCCGACGTTTCGACCGTACCATACTTTATGAATAAATATTTTTTATTATTCTTATTAATAGAAAAAAAAAATGTGTGGCACTCGGGGACTGCCGCGGTAAAGCTATTGCATAGCATTTTTATCAAATTAAGCAATTAAAAAAAAAAAAAAAAACATTATAAAAAACAATGTTTTTAATTTTTTTTTCTTTAATTTTATTTTTAAATTACAAAAAAAGGAATTAAAAAAAAAACATTTTTTTTTAATTATAACAAAACAATGTTTTTTTTTTTTTAATTTTTTTTTTTTAATTTAAAAAAAAAGTCATTAAAAGTTCTGCTATTCATCGATAGATGCCAAAACTAAAAAGTATCACCGCTGTGCCCGTCGGAGTGGGGAGCGTGAGGTTTTTCGTTACGGAATTTCTGGATTCGGTCCCCGCGCTCAAGGCCCGCGATAGAAGCTATGCAATAGCTTAAAAAGTAGCAAGTATCTTATCAATCAGCTCTGTAATGTTTCCCGTGCTAGGTGGCTCCAGAGCTCGCTAGAAGAAAAAGGTCTTAATGGATTACAACCTCTTCCTTATTTTAGAAGAGGCTAAAGGCCCTCCTTTCGAAGAGAAGATACAAGTCATCCACCATTCAGGGCGGCTTCAAATTTTTTGGTTCTTGGACATGCCGATTTTCCACGATGTTTTCGTTCACCAATTTTAATTAAATAAATCTATTAAGCATCACTTCTCTCTCTCCCCTCCAAAAGCCTCCTTCAGTGACAAATCTTACTCAAACTTTTAATTTGTTCAGATTGTACTATTCTGTTATCTTCGATTCCTACGCCGATTGGGTGGAATATAAATTAAAATATACTCCTACACAGTTACTTATTATGTTAGAATAATCATAGTAAGTTTAAAAATAACACAAATGTTTTTAGAAAAGTATCGTGAATGTGGCTATCCTGCATATATACCTGAGTAGGAGGCATTACGGGAGTAATCTCTAGAGCTGAAGCAAAAGCAATCTTAGTACAGATAGCATAAAAAGATAGTTGCATAGTTTTGAAAAAAAATCCTGTTACTCCAAAAATATTAGCATGACAATAGAATACCTACAGTACAATAATAATACACTGACGGACTCATAAACTGCATCAAAGTTCAGGTTTACTCTAAAAGGATTTTTTATAATAAGTATGCAAACTTTTTAGATTAAATTATATAAATATGGAAAGACTGGCTCTTAATCTTAAAAAAAAATTAAATTTAAAAATAGAACTGCGGTAAAACAAATGAATATAGCCGGGAAAAGAAAATTTACTCGTAGTATCAGATTTGCGTGTTATTTATAGCAAAGTTTTAAATTAATTCTCATTGATTTTTTTTGTTTGGTCAATTGAATTATTGTTACCAGCATAATTGTTGGGTTAGTTTTTTAACACATCGAGAGTTTTTGAACCATAATATGGATACTTCGTCCGAACAAGCGGCACAAATTGTAGCATTGGTGCGGGAGGGCTTGGATCAACGAACGATTGGTAGAAATTTAAATTTAAACCAGTCTACGGTTTGTAGAATATACAGAAGGTTTGTAGAGACAGGTTCTTACAGGAGGAGACGTGGTACAGGCAGAACTCGAGCAACCACAGGTCGTGATGACCGATTTATTGTTACAACTTCCCTGCGAAATCGTTTCCTCACGTCAGTTAACATCAAAACCGAGCTTAATGAAGTGCGTGGAAAAAACGTGTGTGCACGAACAATAAGAAGAAGGTTAAAGGAAGCGGCTATCACCCCTTTTAGACCAGCAAATGGTCCAAAGTTGTCTGCAGCTCACAGACAAGCTCGCTTAAGATTTGCGCGTCATCACCTGAATTGGACAGAAGAGCAGTGGGCCTCTGTATTGTTCACGGACGAGTGTAGGACATGTTTATATGGTGCAGATGGTCGCAGAAGAGTCTATCGTCGACGTGGGGAGCGATATGCTCAAAGTTGCATTGAGGAGCGTGTTCCTTTTGGAGGCGGTTCATGTATGGTCTGGGGTGGCATATCGATGAACGGGCGAACAGAACTTGTGTTCATAGACATGGTCCGTCAAAACGGTAATAGAGGGGGTTTGACAGCACATCGCTACATAACAGAGATATTAGAAGATCACGTGGTGCCTTACATGGGATTCATAGGCGAAAATTTTACTTTAATGCAGGATAATGCCCGGCCGCATGCAGCTGCACAAGTTCAACATTATTGCGAAGAGGTTGGGATACGTACAATGAATTGGCCAGCACGCAGCCCGGATCTTAATCCCATCGAGCATGTTTGGGACAATTTAAAAAGAGCTGTATATGCGAGAAACCCTTCGCCTACGACAGTGGCAGCACTAAGAACAGCACTTTCAGAAGAATGGGACAATATTCCGCAAGATCTTTTAAAAACCCTTATAAAATCTATGCGGAACCGATTAGAATCCGTAATAAGGGCACGTGGGGGTAATACACCTTATTAAAACACAAATAAACCCTTGCATAAAGTTTGTGTCTATTGTTAAAACCAATTTTTTAATTAAACAATTTTTCCTTAAACTTCTGTTTTTTCTTCAAAAAAGGTCTTAAGGTCCTTTCCAGTACATAAACTTAAACTTAAGGATATGATCCTACGCTGTTTTAAAGTTCACGAACCAATCTAGAGGTTTCAATTTAAATCTGTATAGAAAGTTTGCATACTTGGTTAAAATATTTATTTCAAAGTCGTCTATTACTTTGATGCAGTTTATAAGTCCGTCAGTGTATATTGGGACAACTCACACAACGCTATCTGATCCCAAACTAAGCAGAGCTTGTACTATGGAAACCAGACAACTGATTAACATACTTATATATTTCTAAATACATACACATTATAGATAAATACCACCCAGACACAGAATAAACCATCGTGCTCATCACACAAAGTTTTATTCTGGGTGGGGATCGAATCCACGGCCTCTTGCGTAGCAGTCGGATACACTCCCACCGCGCCACAGAGGCAGTCGAAACAATAAATAATACGTGACCAATATTAACCCCATTGGAGGTTGTACCTACGCTGGCTGAACGCCAGTAGCTTATGCCAAAGCCAGTGTTTCTATATGTCAATATTGTTATCGAATAGTGATGTGCCAATAAATTCAAAGGACTGTTACTACCCAAATTCAATTTTCCGCTTCACCAAGCATAAGCCGGGATCATACGAGCACAATGCGAATATTCCGAAACAAATGTGATTATTTAAGCGTATTGATATCCGGAACCCGAATCCCGACCTTTCGATTTATCTATGGTTACGCAAGTTTTAATAGACCTGAAAGTTTCTTTGAAGATACTCGTATTATAGGCTGACCCAGATCTTGAACCAATTGACACATACATAATTCGATGAGTTTTAACATTTCTCAATATACTACTACGCTTCCGACACCAGACCGTATAAAAGAGTTAATTACATCTTGTTAATTAACTGCTGGCTGTCACAGTCGTTTAATGCTTACTTAATTTTTTTTTTAAAGACGACCCCCGTTGTTAACTAAGTCCCCAGCGATACAGGGCTTGTAACCTACGTACAAGCCCTGTGTCGCGGGGGACTTTACAAACATACAAGTCACGGACAAGTACACTCAGACTCGGAACAACAATTTGTGGATCACACAAAGTGGTGTCCCGTTTGGGAACCTCTTGCGCCGCAGTTGGATACACTTCCACCGCGCCACAGAGGTAGTCGATCAAATCATTTCATTTTCGAGTTTTCTCATATAAAATCCTTACTAATGAATGAAAATAAGCTTTAAATGACTCTGTGGCAGTAAGCCTCCCACAAGACAGGCGATCTTCCTATTAATGGGTGAGATGGCCATAAGGAGAGAGAGATAGTAATGCAATATGTGTTTCAAAATCCTTGTTCCTCTTGCAAAAATGCTTTAATTAATCGATCGACTGTCACATTACGTCTCAGAGTCAGTCAGGCATAGTTATACTATAAAAATAAAGCCTGTAACACGAAAAATACTAACCTTACCAAGATGTTCTTCTTTTACTTCATAATAGGTTAAACTTATACAACAGTTTAATTTACACTTTTTGTCGTCTTACACTATTTTGAAACTAACATAAAAATCGCATATTTTGTCCTGTACAGTAACAGAATCGGCTTCAACCATTTGGCCATAATCCTTGCATGGATCTCTATTACTGTTATGATTAGTTGTCTTCATTGTCCCACTGCAGGGCAAAGGCCTCCCTACTCTCTATGTATCTCTTTTTTTACAATTTTGAGCAGGTAATTTCTTCAATGAATATTCTGTCGGTACATCGCAAATGAGTCGGATGCGGCGTCGTCGCGCACGCTCCTCGTACGGTGTTAGAGCTGCCAATCTCCGCTTATATTAGTGCAACTAGCGGTAAGGACGTAAGTCGTTAGCAAACCCTTCGGTTTACTTCTGTTATAGCCTTTTAACCGGCTTTATTAAAGGAGAGGGTTATTAATTCGAAAGTATATGTATGTAAGCATATCGCGTCAAAATTTGGACGGAGAAAGATTTAGGTAAACTATACATATTGTTAGCTCAGAGTTTTGAATCAATTCATTTTTTATTTTAACTTGCACATAGATGAAGTGGCTTGGGTGGGTAAAACGGTAAAATTGAGATCCGATTGAGAGTCTCGCAATCGTGAGATCGCGAGTTCAAATCCTACATATTATACTACCGACGTGAACCCACTCGTGCTAGGAGTGGGTTCACGCCATTGAGCTTAGCTGGAGGGGTTAACAGGATTGCTAGTAATGTGGGACCACAATCCAACGTTTAAAATAAAACGAAAATATTTACGGCCGTTTTCAATATACTATCTATCGATCGATTTGGTTATTAGAGTTAAACATTTATTTGACGTAAGCTAACCATACAAAATATGTCAAAAGTAGCCAATTCCATAGATAGATAAGTAGATTATTGAAAACGACCGGTAACCGAGTAAGATTATTTTTATATTTATATAATGCAGTTCAGTTTTAATTTAGGTGTCAACTGGCGGATTCTATTAGCATTTTAACAAAAACCTATTAAATCAAGATCTATCAACTATTTCAATCAAATGTCCTGATTAGGTTTACTAGGTACGTAAGGTCATCATCATCATCATCATCATCATCAGCCTATCGCAGTCCACTGCTGGACATAGTCCTCTCCAACTGCCCGCCACTTTGTTCTATATTCGGCCATAAGTGGTCATAAGTGGGTTATATTCCCACACGGAACAAAACTTTAAAGTTCCACGCAAAACAGGGCTTAACCAAGCGTGCGAGTTGTCTTTTTAAAAACCAAACATGTTGACGGAAATAGTACCTACGAGTATATCACACAGATTAAATGATAACCGGTTGATTTTACACAAGCACTGTCACACAACAGCTTACCAGGGGGCTTAGACAAATGCCACACACTACTTTTTCCGCACACGCTACTGTTGGTTTTTGTTAACAAATTCAGCAACAGTCGCGTGACGTTTTGTCAACCTTATGTCAAATGCATACATTTTTTCGCATTAGCGTGTGTGGAAAGAGAAGCGTGTGTCATTTGTCTAAGCCCCCAGAACGGTTTGTCGGCTATTGTGTGCTCACTGCTCGCCGGTGTGGGTACGAGACTAGTGCAAATATTTGCAGCACATGTTCCCGGATATAGGTAGTAAACATACAAGTGTTTAAAACTATTACACTCGCTCAATCTCTAGAAATAGCTACATAACACGAAGAGTTAGGCAAAGTTATGAAAATGGGGAGAAATGAGCTGTCATGTGTACTTTTGCGTTCTTACTTATCTCAGGTAGTTAGTTTTTTTTATAAATGTAGCTACATTTATAAAAAAATAATTATAAAAATAAAAAAAATATTTAAGACTTTTTAGTGGTTATAGAATGTAACCGATGTAACAACTAACTTTTATCACAACTATTGTCAAGTATTTAAAATTTAAAAAAGAATGGTTACTAACTAACTTTTTTAGTATTACAGTCATAATCATCCTTTTAATTGATAACCATATTGCAGTATTCAAAACAACTTGTTTTTCACACCTCTTTATTTTGACATCTACCAGTCGCCATGTTTGTTTTTTTTAAACGTCACATATCTAAGAACATTTGGGTGATCAAGACAAATCTAACGACGTCTTAATTGTATAAATCCGTTCAGTGGATTATGAGATATCAGGTAATAAAGAATATTACATACATACATACAAGATACGCGCGAAAAACATAACCCTTCCTTACAGTCGAGTAATAACAAACAGCACAGTTGAGTATTTGCCTGAACTAGATTGAAACCTGTGTTTCAGGCTAGAAAGTAATATACTTTACTTGGCCATAAGAGACAGAAGTAATCTATTGAGGTGTACGCAAGTTTTAATAGACCTCAAACACACCCAACGACCTTAAACAAAGACCTCAAAGTTTACCATCGTTTAAGTATTCGAGGAGTACCCCGGATACTTAAACGATATTTAACTTTGAGACGCACTTAAAAGTACTTCTGTGGCTACTATTAATAATAAAAAACTTGAGAGGTGTCAAGGGACATCCGGATGGAACGAAGTTCATATTCTTAATTTTTTTTTTTTTATATAATCTTGGCAACACCACACTGTTCAATGCGAAATAGAAAGACGAAACGAAAATAACTTACAAAAAGACGATTGTATACCGAAGGCTCGTACCCACTACACAATTTATGCCTCTAGACCAAATCGACAGGTGACTTCTTCGTCAAATTAGATGTTCATATCTTACGCGTACGCCGCACGGCTTGTGTGTGTCAAAAAGTGTCGTTACAACTTTTCGTAAGATTTCTTTTCGGTCTAGCCCCCTTTCACAACGCGCGATAAGGAACTATGTTCCAATATCTTGGGACAACTCACACAACGCTATCTGATCGCAAACTAAGTAGAGCTTGTAGTACGGCAACCAGACAACTGATAAACGTACTTATATATTTCTAAATACATACATATTATAGACAAATAACACCCAGACATAGAGATAGAGAATAAACCATCGTGTTCATCACACAAAGTTTTATCCTGGGTGGGGATGGAACCCAAAACTGAGTGGCGTTTAAGTATTTGCCGTTAAGCAATGTGACCATTGGCAAGTCCATAGATTGATGGCTTTAGAATAGTACCACACGTCGTGTCGTCAAGTCGACTAAGGGATTTCATACCGGAGGACGGGCAGCAGCGTCCTCTGCGTACTTTAAAGTCTTACTGCGATCGCTAACCCGCTCGCCAAGCGTGGCGATAATGGCAATTACGGCCAAAATGGTTCTACAGAGGAGACCCCTGCCCAGTGGTACATCATATGGGTTCAAATGATGATCTAACATATCGTAGATGAGTAGTATGGTTTGACCGCGACCGCTGTAACGCCGTGTAGGAATACGCAGCGAGTTAAACTGTAGTACAGTAATAGTAGAGCTCGTTAAGCAATCGGTCATGAGCCGTCTCGTCTAGCTGGGAATGGAATAAAATGTTGGGACACACTTGTGCACTATACCTAATCTTCTCTTTAATTGATTAGTCACCGTTGAGATCGTCTCCGTTTAGAAAAGAATATTAATAATCTCGAACCAAACTATACTCATGGTTTGGTCAGCAACTAATAACAATTGGGAATGTAATTGAAACTCTTACCATCCTGGAAAAGTTATCAGCTTTCAAAGCAAACTCAAATGTTTGCTGTCATATTCTATAATGCATTTCTATTGCACTTGTAAAGTCTCTGAATAGTAAATATAACTTTGAGGCAGTATAAAGCCTGCTTAAGCTACTTGTGCGCTGGCTGCTACTAAACTTTTATGGACATCTAAGAACTTGAGACGATTAAACAAGGAAGATCTTGGCTACACTTCGGTCTCCAAACATCGAGAAACCTACACAAGTTAAGTACGAGTAATCACTTTCACGGGTGATTAATATCGATAACCGTAATAAATTATTGTTTTTAAACTTTCGCGATTTTAATACATATTAGATATATTTCAGGACTTAATCGCGTGAATTATTTAAAGGTACGAACCTTTTATTTACTCGATGTTTCGATCGAATTGCACCGATCGTGGTCACGGGTCGACTGTGTGTATCTACGTAATACGTGATAAATTAGTTATATTTAATGCGTTTTTGTTACAAATTAATGATAATTGTTGAGAATGATTTGGTAATGAAGATGATGATTATACTGTCAAGTTTGCATTACTTAAAATTATTATCGCCCCGATCTTAAAATCGCATGTTCTCCGGCGCTACAGCGGGCGGAGGCTGTCCTAACTCCGCGTCTCTGATTTTAAAAAACACCCTCGGCGTGTCACAAACTAAACAAGTAGGTACAACCTCGTTTAGGAGCATAACGTCAAAAGCGCAAAATGACAAACGATCGCAAATTGTCAAAAGAGCAGAATGTCAAAAGCGCACATAGTCAAGAGCGCAGATTGTCAAAAGCGCAGAATGTCAAAAGCGCACATAGTCAAAAGCGCAAAACGTCAAAGGCGCACAATGTCAAAAATCCTACTTAAACTCTTGACATTGTTATTAATCTAAATGTCGTACTTATTTTTGGCCACAATAGGAAATTAAACACTAACTTGATATTTTTAGGAAACATATATTTACTTTTAATTTAAACAACATATAAATCACCATAGCAATAGTCAACTTTCTGAATAATAATTGTTTGTTACAAACAAATGCTCAGAATAATTAACCTTTAAGTAATTAAAAATCGAGTTGTATTTTCTAATAAAAGCAAAATTTATAATTAAATAGTGTCTCTTATTTTAACGATCAACTGGAAAATTATATTTACTTTTAATTTAAACAACATATAAATCACCAAAGCAATTTTTTTTATTCTGAATAATAATTCTTTTTTACAAACAAATGCTCAGAATAATAAAATTATGTACCTAAATTAAGTAATTCAGTTCTCACTTTTAATAATCAGCAATATTTATAATTAAACAATGTCTCTTATTTTAATGAAATGTTTTAACAAAACAAAAACTATGTAATTTGTTTTACTTTTTCAAGGTCAGTTGTAAAAAAATAATTTTTTTTAGAAATATAGGAATTGAAATTAAATTTCGCTCCAGTTTATTCAAATAACATCGGTATCTTCTGTCAAAATCGATATCACATTGCTTTCTTTTATTTTTTGGAACTGATTTAAATAGTGCATTAGTTATATTTCTATCCCAATATTTTGCTTCTCGTCGAAGTTTATAATTGAATAAATATAAATTAGGTTTTTTTGGAATTCTTTTATTAAGGCGGTGGTGCCAGCCTTCAAGAGCGTTAGTTGTTCTATGCCGTTGTTTAGCAACGCTTATTGTACTTGCCGATTGTTTAGGGTACCAGGTATTTTCAAAATAAACTCTAAACTTTCTCATTTCTCGTGAGTCTGGTGCAGTGTGTAATATATGTTGCCATGTTTCGTGTATCCGGTTGGCAGGTATAAGAGGAATTATGGCGCATTTCCTTGTTATATTTCTGCCTTCTTTCGTTTTATTTAGCTTTAACTTTTTTGACATCCTCCACACTGCATCACTGTAATGATGATAGCAGCCAGAAATTTGTACTGAAGGAAAAACTTTGGATGCTGCGTTCAGAATGCCTGTTTCGTAATCGGATTTAAAGGTCGTCATTTGAACTCGAAGTTTATCTTTAAGGATGTAAAACAATCTTTCATATACTGCCTGAGTTTTGTTAATTAACAAAGCAAAGGCAACAGGAATAATATTTGTTTGGTCTTCACTGGAGCCAATATCGTAATGGATTGTAAACAGCTGATAATAAGGTCTAGGAGTAGTTCTGAAGGTACCGTCAGCGTAATAATTTCCGGGCCTCTTCATAATTCTCCTTGATACTTTAGTAGCAAACAGCAATATTTCGTCATCTTGATGTATTAAAAATTGTCTTCCTAAAGCTTCAGGTACGGTTATAGATTCTGGATTGCTGTGGGTTAATATATTTGTACCTAAATATTTTTTGCGGGCACGACGTAAAGAATCTTTGTAAGATCTGTAAGAAATTCCAAGGTCTTGACCTTCGTTCTCGATGTTATCATGATTTCTTTTCTCAACGATTTTTTGAATAGGTCCAAGATTTTTACATACCGCTTCCTTTAAAATCTGTTTCTCTTTTAGCACTTCATTTTCTAAATGGTCCGGTTGACATGTATGAACAGATTCTCTTAGTAGTTTTTTACTATTATTATTGTCCGTAGTGACAGATGCGTTACATACACTTCTTCGGACACATCTCCATAAAGTGGTATCACCCTTGTTAGTTACATTTTTTGTATACCTATAACCGTTGCGTAGAAGAGCTAAGTTACCTTTCTGATTTATAACTATCTCAAATTCTTGATCATCCATAACACAAAGTATAAAATAGAAAGTTTTATCCAACAACAAAATATTATCGTCAACACGTATCACATTTGACAGAAAAACAGTACCGTTTGTGAGAAAAGTGACAATTTTTTATAAAACTACCCTCAAATAATTTAAGTCGCTATGAAATGCCAGGATGCGTTCGATTCTATGCAGACAATGTAACAATTAATATTTAAGTGTAAGTAAATTATGCAAGACCAGGAAAATTATTGAGGATGAGATAACATTGAGGATACCGAGTGGAAAAGTCAGCAATGTTTGTTACTAAAATAGACAAATGCAATGATTAGCACGTTTAAGTAGGATTTTTGACATTGTGCGCCTTTGACGTTTTGCGCTTTTGACTATGTGCGCTTTTGACATTCTGCGCTTTTGACAATCTGCGCTCTTGACTATGTGCGCTTTTGACATTCTGCTCTTTTGACAATTTGCGATCGTTTGTCATTTTGCGCTTTTGACGTTATGCTCCTAAACGAAATTTGGTACAGATAGTGATTATAATCTAAAATAGCAGATATACTACTATTTATCCCGAAAAATTACTTGACTGCCTCTGTGGTGCGGTGAAAGTGTGTCCGACTGCTATGCAAGAGGTCGTGGGACCACACGGTGGTCCCACACGGGACACCACTTTGTGTGATGCACAAACTGTTCTTCCGAGTCTGGGTGTACTTTGTGGTAGGTAGACTTGTATGTTTGTAAAGCCCCCCGCGACACAGGGCTTGTACGATAATACGATATTCGTCTTTAAAAAAAAACACGCAAACGAAGTCGTGGAAGACAGCTAGTCAAAGAAAAAAGCTAGTCTTAACAAAATGTACGAAAAATAAATTAAATGCAGCCGAAGATGTAGACTGTAAACTGTAGACATCGAATACAGAAATTTTGAAAACTGGATTTCGTACAATCGGTACAATAACATATATTTTAAATTCCGGCTATTTTATTCCACACATACATCACTCGATATGTTTACATTTATTTGATTTACAACATAAACTCCTGTTTTGGATGCTGTTAGTGCTGCTCGGAGATTCGTTACACGTCATATGTGTATTTATTTTGTGTATTACTAGAATAAAGCGTTCCATTCATATGCCGAAAGTCTACTTACTGTATTGTAGCGGCGGTAGCCTAATGGCTAAGGCATCGGTCTCGTAATCGTGAGGTCGCGGGTTCGAATCCTACCCATTATACTACCGACGTGAACCCACTCCTAACACAAGTCTTTGAGCTTAGCTGGAGGGGTTAACAAGATTGCTAGGAATGCGGGACTCAATCCCATATTGCAAGTTATTTTTTTTTTTTTAAAGTTGAGAGTGAAGGGTTGCAGACTGGCGATTTTTGGAGCGAAGTTCCTTATCGCGCGTTGTGAAAGGGGGCTAGACGGAAAAAATCTCACGAAAAGTTGTAACGACACTTTTTGACACACACAAGCCGTGCGGCGTGCGCATAAGAAATGAACATCTAATTTGACGAAGAAGTCACCTGCAAATTTGGTCTAGAGGCATAAATTCGGTACACAGTATTGGTGACAATTGTGTAGTTGTGAGTTCGAGCCTTCGGTATACAATCGTCTTTTTGTAAGTTATTTTCCTTTAGTCTTTCTATTTCGCATTGAACAGTGTGGTGTTGCGAAGATTATAAAAAAAAAAAATTAAGATAAGAACTTCGTTCCATCCGGGTGTTTTTTTTTCAGTCGTTTCGGCATACGCGTTTACACGCGCGCTACATTTCGCGTTTCAAAAACCTGGACTCACGTACATGGGCATATTCCAGCGTGTTCGCTCGAAATGCTAGTGGTATGTTTAGTATCAACACGCTTATAGGATAAGCGCGTCAACGCTCGTACCCACTAGTTGCGCGTTTTACAAAAGGCGCGTCTACACGCTCTTTTAACAACGAGCTTATACGCAATGAGATTATTCACACTCTTATGTAACATAACATAATGCTTACATTTCAATGCCATCATGTGAGTTGAATTGGAGTTGAGCCGACGTTGAGTCGGTGTAATGTGCGAAGACCTTTATACGATAAGGGCGTCTACGCTCGTACTAGTTTGCGCGACTTGCGCGTATGGCTTAAGATGCATGCGCTTCCAACAACGAGCTTATACGCGAGGTTATATTCTGAAAGCGCTCTTAGAGATATGCGAGTTCTTCGCTTCTTAACATCTGTTTAATTACCTTTCGGAAGATCGCAATGAAGTTAATAGGTATACCTATTTGTGTTATAAGGTATCAAACAAGACTACTACTTGACTGTTGGTGTGCTATTTTCAACCGACTTCATTAAGACGGAACATCTCATTTCAACCGCTTTTTTAAATATAATTTGATATCCGATTAATCGCAGAAGGCTAGACCGATTTTTTTTTTTTGTGTTTGAAAGGGTATACTTCCAGATTGGTTCCATTGTCATCAAAGTTCGAAATTAGCAGTTTGGATCGTGGTCTCTTCAGGTCTATACGTCAGTGGTATAAACCTTATTTTTTTTTTTATTTAAGACCAGCATCTTCAAATAAGTAGTTTTCTTTTTGTGCATTTTTTTTTTAAACTGGCAAAAAACGCCTTTAAAATGTTAAGGCATTAAAATAGACTTACAAAAATTAATTTCGTATAATTCTTTTTATTGCAATACTACAATCGAAATCAGATATTGTAACACTCACTGCACTCGACCCAATTAATATAGGTACTATAATTGCCATCCATGTCCAATACAAATAAAAGGCATAAATTTTGATAAACTTTTGCGATTTCTACATATTATAAAATTATATAAATCAGTATATACAAGCTGTAACAGAAAGGTGTGGTCATATTCAAGTGTTGGTAGTGCCCATAATACTGAGTGCACTTTCCTAATTTTATGAAAATCGGAGTTACCTAAAAATATATTTAGTATTTTTTTCATTCAAACGAATGAATATATAAGTGAAAAAGATATTGATTAAAAAAATATGACTTAAAAAGTTCTATGCCATATTAATTCAATCGAATTTTGTACCAGGCGAGGTATAATATATTTAATAAATTCAAATAATCAATAAAAATTATTAAATTTTTAATAATTTATTTTATTATTCATATTAAATACTAAATCATTAATCAACAATTATAATTAATTCTCATGCCATACGCCTTTCACTACTGAATTTTGACAAAAAGAATATGCTATAACTATGGTTACCACGCTAGGTGCAATACCGACAACACACATTATCCGCTGCTGAAATTTGACCACGCCTTTCTGTTACACCCTGTATTTTTATTAAAATAGAAGGCATTCATTACAATTTATAATTACTCACTTTTATGTGCGTCCATTGTGATATTTTGTATGAAAATATTACATTCAGATGCAGTGAAAACAATGGTAATATAATAATTTGTATTTTAATCTTGGGTCGGAAATTTTCCCGTCAGAGACGACTTGGAAACGACCTTTTCGGTTATAGCCCCGTTTTTGCATATTTCGTCCTCTGTGAGGTGAGCCTCACATATACATATATGTATCTACGAATACTGTGGGTTGTATTCGTAGATATTTGTGTTTTTAGAAATATAGGTTTACGTAGTAATTTTCGCTTTTTTTATACATACATTTTATACGAATGTTGATATATTTTGTATGGATCTAATGTCAAATATATATTTGACATATTTCTGGTAGCCAAATTGATCTACAAAATGGCAAAACGGAACCCTTATATGTAGTTTCAACATGTCCGTCCGTCTGCAGATTAACTAGGAGACCGTTAGTGCTAGAAGGCTGTAAATTTTGCATAGATACACATATTCCTTACGCCGACAAAGTGAAAAAATAAAATCTTGTACCTATGTATATGTAAGTGGGGATGTGATTTTTTTTCCTCACCTATCCCATCGCGTGCGGTATTATTAGATAGGTCATTTAAAAAAGTTTAAAGGTTGAGAACACCATTTTTTGATTTAGGGATCCGTTTGTGAAATATTAAGCTTCAAAGTGAAAATTTTTGTTAGAGTCAAGTGTCCTCTCCCCAAATGGTATGTTGGGTATGTGAAAAAAATCACGGCAGTAGCATATATAGTGAAATTAAAAGGATAAGTATCACAGCTAGGGGGCGGGGACTACGGAACCCTTAATTGTTTTTACCTTAAGGTTCCTATCCTTTACATGCGTTCAGTTTGTGGGCATCATAAAATTGATTAGAACAAACTCTTTAAATGGACCTCAAAGTTTCGTCCATATTTCAAAAATAAATAAAAAATAAAATAAATCCGTGATACAAGGTTTATAGTATAATTTAAAAGCTATCTAGAAGATTATCATAGATACCGTGTAATTCTTTCTCCGGCGGCAATAAAAAATACTAAAGAGGCTACTCGACTTCGAGACAAAAATCTCAACCGAAAGCCGATTAACTTTAAAAAAAAAATTAGGCATCGATGTCGATCACTCGACCGGAAAAATAAAATGGTTGGTATGCCTTCTATAAATAAACCTTGACTCCCGATCTAAATCATTATATCAAGAACAATTAAATGCCATACCTTGACTGGACCCAATCTCAACGACTGCATAAACGCAGGATCCAAAAGTATCATTTTGTATAGTCCACACACTAAAAACTTTTATAAATTTTTCACATTTTTTTTAAAAACTTCTTTATTCAAATTTTTAAAGAACAACACATGCGCACACGCACAGCTCAGCCACCGTAATAGGGGATTTAACCTATTTTAAATCGTGTATAAAAGCTTGTTCGAACTCTAAAAAGGTGAGCGCACTTAATAAATATTTACTTTTTATGAAGAGTATAGTCGGCCGCATATTTTGTTAGCAGAAAATTTAGACAATATGATTTAGACAATATGTTGTAGATTTTTATTATGACTAGCATTTGTCCGTCCAGGACGATTGCGGTTTATATGATTCTGTTTAAAGATCGATTTCGGCGATACCTACCGAAATCCACGATCGTAACGTTTACTAAGCGTTCACAAATATTTTGATAGACTTTAAAACTAGGATACTTATTACAAACATTATGATTCAATTGGTGTTTAAAAGTGTGCGTATTTGAGTCACTTTGTTGTGGAGAATTTGATGATTCACTTCGAGTCTTTTTCAATGGGAGTTTTACCATAAAAGAAAAAGTAGCAAAGTAGTTCCGTTCCTAATAATTTATTATTAACCTGATCTAATTACCGAACACTTTTTTCTTTTTATCTTATAAAGTTATCAAGCTATTTAATTCAACAACAAACTTATACAAGACACATAAGCATGTTGCAGAGCTTAACTCTTGATAAAAATGTTATACGTCTTAGATACAGTGCAAACAGAAATATCATTACGAAAACATTCCACGTAGAAAAATAACATTTTCCGATAACCACGAAGGGTATGAAGAAAAATAATATTAACTTTCACATTATATTGAAATCGTATTTGGCAACCGGTTCAGTTTTATGCCAATAAAAATATGATGACGACTGTACTACACTCGGAATAGATCTAACCTTGTACTTGGTTATAGAGAAGCGTTCAGGGTACAAGTGACAAGATCCTGGAGGAATTAGTTCAGGGGCTATCTCATTACCATCAGTCAGGTCTTATGGTTATGTCACAGAGTAAAGAAGGCTAAGTGCCACGTATCTTTGAGAATGACGATGTCATTGACGTCATAATTATAAATAACTAGCTTTCGTCCGCGGCTCTGCCCGCGTGGATGTCGGTTATCGCGATAAAAACTATCCTATGTTCTTCCCCGGGACTCAAACTATCTCCATACCAAATTTCATCAAAATCAGTTTAGCTGTTTGAGCGTGAAAGTGTAACAGACAGACAGAGTTACTTTCACATTTATAATATTAGTAAGTAAGTATGGATTATTTTTGTTAAAGTGGCAAAATACAGCTGTGTGCAAAATTTTATTCTGCATTCAAATTACGTAAGTGAAATTTGAATAAAATTAGCTATTATTGCATAACGTTGACCTAGTGTGCCAAGTAAAATGTTACTTACATTGTAATTATTTTATGATGTCCGTTAACAAAAGGTAAAAGGCGTTGCTAAATGTGAAATTTTTGAGGTAAAGCACATGAGTATATTTTTTTAGGTAGCAGTTTGTCCATTAGGTGAGACTCTTGTAATCAGAGGCGAAGGGTTAAAAAAATCTAAAGTAACCCGATACAACAGTATGTCTAGCTGGACAAGGTTCTTTGTACCTTTAATATTATGTATCCAAAGGGAAACCGAAAATAATGGTGTTCCTAAGACCCTCCGCCACTGCTTGTAATCGAGTAGCACTTATATCTTCTTTTTTAAAAAAAAACTAGTAATGTGGGATTAAGTCCTATGGGTAGGATATCAACAGTATTCATTAAATGTATTGTATCAGGATAGAAGCCGGGATATAAAGTCGGGAGTCGCTGTAACCTAAACGATTTACTGTGATGACAAAGATCATTATTACATCACTATCATAAACCAACGATGTTGCACTCCGTGTGACTTTTACAATAGGGTATTTGACTGAAGTCAAATTAGCCTCTTTTTAAGAAATGTCAAAAACGACTCGCCTCTTACAAATTTGTATGAAATACTAGCATATGACGTCACATTTTTTATGGTCAAATCATTTACTTTTTATGTTTCTAGATTATTTTAGATTAAAAATTAATAAAAACGTAAAATTAATAAATGAACATCATTTTTCAGAACACTTTTTGACATATTTTTACATGGTCAGTATAAAATAATTTATTTTGATAGTAATCAAATACCCAATTTCCTATAAAAACTTAAAAAGATGGCGTCTAACTTAACTGTCATCAAGTATGACAGTTAAGTTTGTCGCCATCTTATTTTTATTTTTCTTTTAAATACGTAAAATAGGTGCAAAATCCGCTAAAAAATAGGCTGAAAATTCATCTAGATTGATATCAACTTAACATTGAGAAGAAGAACAATCCGCTGCCGCTTGTTTTATAGAACGTACAGTTGAAACGTAAAAATGATCGCTCTCTGAAATTAGAGCATGTTTTTATCAGAGAGTTGCTACCGTCTGTAGATAACTGCGCGCCTGCATCGATTTATAATACAATAAAACTTCCTCCACAGTTCGCCTACAAAGAGATATGGTTTGTCTAGATATAAAGTAACCAATACATCTGTCTATGTTTATATTATTATGATTAAAATTTTTTGCTATGTAAGTTACAATTTTAACAAATTTTATTTAATAGACGAAGATGCTGGCCCCTGATTTACGTTAGTTAGTGGAACAAAGTGGTGCAGGTGGTTCTGTTTGACCCGTATGTATATATTAAATCTAATATATAAAATTCTCGTGTCATGGTGTTTGTAATTTAACTCCTCCGAAACGGCTCGACCTATTCTCATGAAATTTTGTGTGCATATTGGGTAGGTCTGAGAATCGGACAACATCTATTTTTCATCCCCCTAAATGATAAGGGTAGTCCACCCCTAATTTTATTTTTTAATTATTAGGTAAATTTTTATTTTTTTTTGATACCGGATTCAAAAATACATACAACCCTGAATTTTCACCCTTCTGCGATCAACCCCTATTTTTTTATTTACCCCTATTTTGCAAAAACGGGTAATTTGACGCAAACGAAGTTGTGAGGGTCAGCTAGTATATATATAGGTATAGGTTTTCGCTATTCAACTGCAAATTTTACTAGAAGGTTTTAATGTAAAACGTTGTCCTAGCATATAAAACAACAAAGATATAGACTAAACCATAAGAATGAGAAATTTGCATTGGGTGATGTGGCTTGGTATTTTCTTTTCTTAAAGAGTTATTCTGTAATATTTTAAGTCAATTAATAATTATTGTTTTTTTTGTGACGATGCTGAACATGATGAAAATGGATGATAATGGTTTTCGAGCGCACATTGTTGTAATCTAATTTGATGGTGATGAGTACATGACTAATTTAAATTAAGTGGTCAAATAAGTTTGTACATAATATTCATCCCTATTTTTCGAAGCAACCGTCATCTGTCTAATATTATTTTTGTATGAGACCATTTTTTGTTTGTTTTCCTACCATATTATTACACTAGCTGACCCGCGCAACTTCGTATATGTAAATTTTTCCCGTTTTTGCAACATTTTTCTTTGCTGCTCCGCTCCTATTGGTCGTAGCGTGATGCTATATAGGCTATAGCTTTCCTCAATAAATGGGCTATCAGCTAACAGTAAAATATTCAATTCGGACCAGTAAGTTCCTGAGTTAATCGCGTTCATAGATTACGCCTTCCAATATAGTAGTTCTTTGTATATTTATATATATATATATATATATATATATATATATATATATATATATATATATAACGTAACTGCAATTAACCTGTGTAGTATTACGAGGTCCATATTGATGTACTTATGACATATACACACATCAAAAGTGTCTAGGGATCAAGCATTTTTATGCGGATTTCTTGAGATTGAGATTAGGCTTTGTAATAAATTTATGATTTTATAAATTTATATGGATCCTTTTTGGTGCATTTCATAATTTGAATCAGGAACTGTGAATCAAATTCGAGTAAAAGATGAAAATCAGCTGTCAATATTTTCCCTATAAAAACATACAACGCATTGAAGACATTATTAGTGCTACTGTTTCCCTACTACTGATTAAAACCAACGTTATTATGGAGCGGCGACGTCATTTAAGCAGGGAAGAAATGCTCAGAGCCGTGGGAATGATAGAAGCTGGTTCCCGGCAACGTACTGTGGCTTTAGCTCTGAATACAAGTCAGAGTGTTATCAGTCGACTTTGGACACGTTACCGAAGCACTGGTACCGTGGCTGAGCGCCATGGAGGACGGTATCGCTGCACCACACGGAGACAAGACCGATACATTCAAATCTTAACTCGAAGAGGTCCAACAATAACCGCCATGATGTTAGCCGTGAGGCTTCATCACTCTTCAGGGAACTTAATTAGCGACCAAACAGTCAGAAACCGCTTGCATGAAGTGAACCTTCATTCCCGAAGACCGCTACGGGTACCACCTATAGCAATGCACAATCGTAGGATTCGATATCAATGGGCTCTTGAACACAGAAATTGGGCAGAAGAACAATGGCGTTTCGTGTGCTTTTCTGATGAGTCTCGTTTTGGTATGAGACCGGATACAAGACGTATACGACACTGGAGAACCCCTGGACGCCAACAGCGATTAAAATCCTGCCAGGAAGTCCATCCTTATAGTGGTGGAACCATCATGGTATGGGCGGGTATTTGGATCGGCGGAAGAACTGAGTTGATTTGGATCAGAGGCAACCTCAACGCTCAAATTTATGCTGAGACGATTGTATCAGACGTCATCGTTCCTCTACAAGTGCAAATCGGTCCCTTATTTCAGTTAATGCATGATAATGCACGACCGCACACCGCAAGAGTTGTAAGACAGACTCTCGCCGCAGCTAACATCAATGTCCTGCCCTGGCCTGCTCAGTCGCCAGACTTGAACCCGATTGAGCATGCATGGGATATGCTACAGAGAAGAGCTCTGCCGAATATGGAGGGTATCCAGTCGCAAGAAGACCATTTTTTGTTGTTGCAACGAACATGGGCGGCCATTCCACAGCGTGATTTGGATGAACTCATTTTGAGTATGCCAAACCGATGTTCTTGTGTTGTTAGTGTTCGCGGTAGAAACACGGATTATTAATTGTTTAAGTTACCCAATAAAATTTTAAAGAAAACTGTTATTTCAGTCTTTTTTCGAACTTTAATGTTAGTGGTTCAAATGTCAAAAATCCCTTTATTAGGAAAATGGCAAATTTCTTTATTAATGCAAAGGTGACTTGGTTTATCGTTACTGTGACAAACGAAAACACTTTATTTGATGAATCCTTAAAGAAATAAAAAAAAAAAATCAATCAGGAGAAAAGTTATTGCAAAAATATATGTTGATCCCTAGACACTTTTGATGTGTGTATATTTGCCTACCCTAGCAAATCCTTCCCATTATTATTTCTATCATACCAAATTAAAGCGCAGTGCACTGTACTGCCTGTTTCAATTTCGCGAAACAGGCAAGCCTTTTAACTTTTCCTACAAAGATTCAAATTTAATAAAGACTTTCTATTTGAAATGTCGAAAACTTTTTCTCAGAGTTCAATTCGTTTTGCAGATTGCTCTTGTTATTTTTAAACCTTATTTCAGTGGCATTCGCCTGCGGTTTTGCCCGCGTGAGTTAATTTCCCGAGTGCCTGTGCCTACTCCATTTCTTTTTTTAAGATAACTAGCAATGTGGTTCGCATATTACTAGCATACTTCTTAACCCCTCCAGCTAAGCTATTTTGTGTGAACTAATTTGCATGTTAATTTAGCCGATTTTTCAGCTACTTTTTTAATGCTCAAATATTACACGTACTTAGTTATTTAATGAAAGCATTTGCAAGTGCTGCAAAAGTTATAACAGCTCAAACTATTGCTATTATGTAAATTTGGGTACTTTTCAACAATCAAAATCATGGACATATAGTCCACTCAAACTTGGAACTGATGATCACACTTAAGGTTAATTTCCGTGCATCGCGGCCGATCGCGAGCCGCGCGCGGCTTACGACAAGCGTCTGACGCGCGCGGCCGATGTGACAATACTCAGAGTATGAGAATGTATGGCGCGAGCCGCGCGCGGCTTACGACGAGCGGCTGACGCTCGTGGCCGATGCGACAATATTCAGAGTCCGCGCGCAGCCTACGTCAGTTGTCGGCCGCGCGCGTCTGTCGCATACCTCGGAAACGGCACCATACATTCTCATACTTGATCGGCGCGATGCACGGAAATGAACCTTTACAGAGAGGTATTAAATTTACAAGACGGTAAATGAAGCAACCACTAGAGAGTATTTTTGCACTAAAATACCTTTCGTAGGTACTCTATAAATTGTAACTTGCATACCCTTCCAACAGTTTATTATATTTCAGTTTACTTACTCGTAAGAATAGAGGATAGAAATTCACTAAGTATGTCAGAAAATGGGTCAGTAATTTCACTGACATTGCCTGCTTAGAACATTGTGTCACAAACATTGTATCGTATAACGTATTTTACGCTCACTGTGCAAGCAACCAACATAGTTCGTAAACTAAATTTAGTAATATATTGTTGTTACCCTTTTGTAAATGGAAGCTTTTTGGGTAATAGCAGCCTTGGAGGGACCAATTTATTCTTTTTGAGCACACACGTATTACTTTAGCAGCGATTTTGCGACTGCGTTGCGTTTTTGCGACTATCTGCGTCTAAATTGCGATTTATTTACTACATGAGGAGATATCAATATTTTTTACCGATTTTCTGCTTACAACGATGGTAATCTATATTGCGGCATTTAGTATCTAATTACGTTTCAATGATAGTATTATAGTATTTATATTTCGCCATTTAGTAACTAATTACGCGGTTTTACTATACGTGTAGGTATCGATACTTTTGGTGATATTCTGCATATTTGCTGTACGGAGTAACTCGTTACTGCAGATTTCATTATGAAGTGAAACCAATAGAATATAGAGTTAAATACTCAAACGTCCCTCTGTTTAAAAACACTAACTCATTCACATTCGACTCTATCATTTATTTTTATTTATTTATTTAAGTTCTTGCACACAAAATTTGTACAAAGGCGGACTTAATGCCTTAAGCATTATCTACCAGTCAACCTTAGGGTGATGCAGGGAACTGTTTAAGATGGGTGCTTAATTGACTTATACTTCTAATGCTAAATAAGCAAGAAAATGATTAATTAAAAAAAAATATGTATATAAACAATACCATACATATAAATATATAAATACACATACATACACACGCAACATACCAATACATACATTTACATACATAATACATACTCATAACTATACAAATACATACATAGTATACATATATAACCATAGATTCCTATAATTGTGATGATTCCGCCAATAACTTCGTATAGGAATTACGTACTTGGAACTGTATAGAAGATAATACTATAGTAGAGACAAAATCACCACTACTCAAAGTTAAATAGGTATTAATTAGTATTATTTGAGTAGGTATTTATTCGGAGTTAAGAATACGGCGAAACGAAGTTGTTTTAACTTTGTTAAAAACCAAAACTTTTTTATAATGGAGAAACAACAACGAAAGAGGACAACAAAGGAGGTTCTCAAATCAATTTGTAATATTTTTTTTGTCTGATCAGTATCACGCATAATTTTTTTCAGGCCCCTTTTTCAGAAAGCTAAATACATTAACTTTAATATGCACATTTTTGAAATACATATCAATCTTTGTTCGGAAGGAATTTGTATTGTATAACTCCAAAAAACAATAATATTAAATTCAAGTCCAGAGACCCAATAAAACTGCTAGTACCTTTTTGTCGTACTACATTGCATAAAAAAAATATCTTAATTGTGTAACAATATTTAATAAAATTTTAAGAGAAATAAATTCCATTTAAATATTTCAAACGAGAGCTCCGTAAATGGCTGTTACAAATTTATTGTTTTTATAATATACAAGAATTTATAAACAACAGAAGTTAATTGTACTCGTAATTGTTGCGTAATTTACTATTTATTATGTTTTAGTTAAAAAAACATTACGTCTGCCTAAAGGCCACTAAAGTGTAGAATATTCTTATATTTTGCCTATTTACTAATAGCACCTAAAATCCATTGTACCATCTGGTTACACCTGTATTCTAAGCAAAATAAATATTTCTTATTTTAGAGTAGTCCGATTTCAGTATTTCTTATTTTATTGCATAAGGTACATTTTTAACTAAGTAGATTTGCAGTACCAATCGGCTATTTCCTGCAATTTTGCAACTGAAATGGCTTCATCTATACGCGGAGTGACCCTATTCCTAGTCGGCGCCATCGCCATACCGATATGTAGGTATAAATAAAAACATTAAAATAATGTAGTATCAAGGTTGTCAGTAACATCCATTTTTATGTGTTATTTTATTGGCAAGGAGAGTAAATATATATTTTTGATAGTTTGCTTGTTGAGTGACGTATATTTTTTTCTCTTGTAACCCGTTGGAAGTAAATTTACTTATGACCGTGTTCTTGTCATCGTGTGCTCGAAGTATCTCATATCCAATAGCTTTACTGTTTCAATTATCGCTGAAGCAGTGCGTTTTTCCGTCTTTCTGGAAAAAAGCTTACGTTATACCTATTCATAAGAAGGGCTCGAAATCTCAAATTGATAACTACCGCCCTATCTCCATTTTGAACTGTGTTGCCAAAGTCTTCGAAAAGATTATTTTGCAACACATTTATCCTATTATCAAACATGGTATACCAGATTCTCAGCACGGGTTTATGCAAAGACGCTCAACTGTATCAAATCTTGCCTGTTTTACAGATTACGTCTTAGGTCACATGGAAAATGGCGGCCAGGTCGACGTGGTCTACACTGATTTTGAAAAAGCATTCGATCGTGTGGACCACGTCACCTTACTGCAGAAGCTCTCCGCTCTAGGTATACATGGAGATTTACTCAGATGGGTAGAATCATACCTATCAAATCGCTCGCAGGCTGTTATACTAGGTGGTTTTAAGTCCGACTTTGTCACAATCCCCTCTGGCGTCCCGCAGGGCTCGCACCTCGGTCCCCTTTTTTACAACGCTTACATCTTTGACATCGAGGATCACATAAAGCACTCGAATCATATTCTCTACGCTGATGACAAAAAAATTTACATGTCTATTAGATCTATTTCGGACTGTATTTCGCTTCAAGAGGATCTTAACTCGCTATTTAACTACTATACTAATAATTTTATCACAGTTAGCATTAGTAAATGCCAGAGTATATCATTTACACGCAAAAGAAATCCTATTTCCTATCAATATAATTTCAACGGCGTTGTGATCAGGAGGGTCGAGGTTGTGCGGGATCTCGGTATTCTTTTGGACGCCGAGTTGTCCCTGCGGCAGCACGTGGATTCAATTGTCAGTAGATCATTTCGTAATCTTGGCTTCGTCATAAGGTCTTGCCAACCTTTTCAGAGCATATTAAGTTTGAAAATAGTCTATTTCGCCTATGTTCGCAGCCTGCTTGAATATGGCAGCCCAATCTGGTCGCCTTGCTTTGCTGTACACAGGAATAGCATTGAACGCATTCAAAGAAAATTCGTGGCACACCTTAATTTTAAATTCCATTGCGGTTCTTGTGACTACAAAGACAACTGCCGTTCATATAAATTACTGACACTCGAGGAAAGGCGTACTTTACTGGACATGGGACTACTATCTGACCTATTGAACGGACGTTTAGATTGTTCGGAGCTACTTGCTAATATTAACTTTTGCACTCCTAAAAAACGCACGAGAAATACTGCACTTCTTCAGAATCCATTTCATTCAACTACTTACGGTAAAAATGGTGTATTATCACGTTTGGTTGACACTTACAATAAACAATTTTGTGATTTAGACTTATTTATTGGTTCTAAGGACAAATTCAAAAAACATGTATTGAAGGTAATGCTTTACTCCTAGCTAGTTTGCCGTGTCTACGGTTCTTACACAATAATATTATTTCTCCATAAACGATTCATGTACCTATGTATAAGTATCTATAGAAGTATATGACTATGTATCTATGTATATGTATGGGCCCATATGTGGCCTTATATGTATATGTACCCATATCATATAATATTTCTGTTTACCGATAGTCGTTTGAATCTTGTAACATTTTTAATGTTGAGTTTAAATAATATACTTTTTGTCACAATATGTTTGAACACACTTAGACCGCTGTATATCCATCGTGGATAACTTATTTGGCTACATAAGTAAACTTTGTTAAGTAGTTAAGTTTAATTGTAAGAAGCTGTTGTTATTCCTAATAAATAAATAAATAAATAAATGACTGTTGTGCAATGCGTTTATTTAAAACTAGCTATTCCGCGCAACTTCGTCTGCGTAAATTTTCCCCGTTTTTGCATAATTTTTCATTGCTGCTCCGCTCCTGTTGGTCGTAGCGTGATGTTATTATTATTAGCCTATAGCTTTCCTCGATAAATGAGCTATCCAACAGTGAAATATTTTTTTCAATTCGGACCCATAGTTCCTGAGATTACCGCGTTCAAACAAACAAACAAACAAACTCTTCAGCTTTATTAAGTTTAAGTACATTTTATTCATAGCAAAGCAGTTAAAGCATTAGTTCACATCGAGGTAGGAGTAGGTACCTAATTATCTGGTAATAATGATTCATAGGTTCGAGGAATTTCGCAACATTTAGTTTAAAAAAAAAGCATTAGAAAAGTTGAATATTACATAGACAGAGCTATCGTGATGTCGACATTAAAAGGCCCCTGGACGTCAATTCACGTATTTAAAAAAGTGCAGTGTTAAGTTTTAATTAAAACGGCCATTTTCGTATCGAAACTTATCTGCAACTGAACTGCAACTGCATTGCTTTACGTGAATTGACCCGCTGATACATGAGAAAAGCAGTTGTTGTCTTGAAAACTGCTGAGTAGGGTATCTTTGCGATTAACGGCCGGTTTCAATAATCTACCTATCGATGGATTTGCCTACTAGAGGCACAATTTTGACATATTTTGTATGGAGCTTATGTCAAATATATAACTCCAGTAGGCAAATTCATCGATAGTTAGAGTATTGAGACCGGCCGTAAGTCAGCTATATATTAATCAAAACGGCTTTCACACTCGTTTATCCGTTTAGGCGCTATAATACTACTAGACAGACAGATACTATGCATCCCTCTTGTATATCCTAACCTATAGTTCTTTACGTACGTATTACCTATAGTTCTTTTTTCACGCTGTAACTGATCACTGTTTTTTTTATTGAGAAAATGATAAAGAGAAACATCGTGACATAAAATTCGCAACAAACCTTTATAATTGGTATGGTATAATTGGTATATACCTCTTAGGTATGTACTGCTAGCCGAAACATATACATCTTCGTTCGCAATTGTAATAAACCTGCCTATTTGCGTGGTTACCTCACAATTTAGATAGAAACAGATCGCCGGCTTCCTACAACGAGAAAACAGGTTCACATACACATAGACGCACACGTACACAGATCTCGATCGAATCTTCAACCGAGACAGCGCACATTGAGTCTGTCTCTGATGTGTGCGTGGATTTTTTGTTGAGCTGTGAGCCGGATATGTATTCTGTGGTTACGTATTCCCGTTTACGTACAAGTTAATAACGTTGCTTCTGACTTTGTGGCTGTAACCCGTACTTGGGAGTCCCTTAGGGCACGGTTTATTGGCACCGAGATAAAAGCGCCGGAATTCGGTTCTTAGAGGTAAATGTGTACTTAAAAGGGAATATCATTGATTGAGGTTACTAAATATTCGTTCTGTAATGGTTTCTTGATGATGGTTTTTGAAGCTTTGTTTCAGATATTAAATTCGAATCCCTTTGAATGTGAAGATTCAAAAAAAAGTTGAGGGCAATTGTACAAATTCGTAGGTTGGATATTTCTTCGTACCTATAGTTTTAAAAATAGGTACCTACTTACTCGTACCTACCTATTTCCGACTCTCATACAAGATAGTCTTGCAAAAGGTACTGAAGTAATTTTTATAGGCATTTCTTGCCAAAGACTTTACAAATACAATAATTGCATTTTTGAATATATATTTATATTTCCTGATAGTTCTTTAACTACTGACTAGATGTCGCTACGGGGGCCTAACCCGTAAGCATTAAGAGATAGAAGAATTTGATATCTAGTAACATAGTCCAGATAGGTGGTTCGCTTCTGGCCCGGGTTTGGCTACGGAAGTCTCGGGTTCGATTCCTGAGTCTGCATTCAAATTTTTCTATCTTTATTGTATTTGCAAAAGGTACCTACAAAAAACACTTTGTTTTATAGTCTAGGTAATAGTACAACAAGGGACTATACAAACATTCACACCACGGCCACAGCACTCGCTGCATCTACTATGATAAACAACGATAATACATAGGTACATAGACTATGATAAACAACGAGAGAGTATGAAAAACATTGTTGTTTACGTCAAATTTAAATCATTGACAAGTTTCACTTCGGCATCAGACCGTTTCAATTTACTATTTTGTCCTCTCTCAACTTAGTTTATTTGTTTCAAAATCAGCACCATTTTAAGGTTATTTATATGAAATGTATTAAGTATCTATTCAGACAAAGTAAAATGATAACCATAATGCTTTTTCGAGGTTGATTCGCTTCCTAGGGCCGTCACTGTTCAAAATACGAATTCGGCACACGTTTTGCTCGTCAAATCTAGGTAACACATCCCTACCTAATACCTCAGGGCCATCGCGAAATCAGCTACGTCATCCAATCCCACTAACCACCGATCACCGACAAATTGCAAAGCATTACCTCAAATACCCATTCTATCAAACCATAACGACGTAACTACACCGTTTATTTAACAATTTTGAATTTTATGTCGGTTCCTTTTAAGTCGTCAATCCATAGATGCAAATTATGATTCTGCCAGCGATAGTTAAGCCGTGTTTCCGCTACGCGAAGTAGTGATTGCGATTCTCTGATTTTAATCTACGGCTACAATTTTAATCGCATTGAATACTTTAATATTCAAACTGCATTGGAGTGGTTCACAGCGATTTCTTCTTTTATTCAACGCGTGTATAGCATTTTAATGGGTGTTATTAAAATTCAAAGGACAACCCTTGAATTTGAACAACACCCTTTAAAATGTCTTGAATTTGAAAAAACCCACACATGATTCTGGATGTTGATTTTCATTAAATTTAAAAACATTTCACCATTTGCGGCAATAATAAAATTTGAATTAATTTTAAACCATTGGAGGTGGTAGAATACTTATGCCAAACAAATTAGAAAATATATGTCTGCTGCTGAAAGAAAACCCCTTTCTTTACAAGTTGAATGCATAAGGTTAAAGCCGTTTTTTCGTCATAAAATCCTGGCAGTCTAACAAGCAATATTTATTCCGCCGGTTAAGTAAAACCATATTTACTGGAATTTACGTGCATGTTTAACTCAAAGGCGGTGGTGAAGGAAAATTATATGTAGTTTAAAACGGCAAAGTCTTAAACGATAATTTTCCTTCACCTAATGAGTATTGATTGTGAGACCATTATTGCCTGGTTAATGACCTGCAAAGTCTTATGTGTAGTTAAATGGCCAATCGTTTTTAATACATGAAGCATGTTATAGTGAAAATTACAGAATATTCTGACTTATATGTTCAGAGCTAGATTGAACTAACAAATCTTAGTATTACATGTTGTATGTTTATAATATTTGTGGATAATAAATTATTAAAAAAGTAGATACCTACTATTTTTATACAACCAGTACAAATAAAATAAAAACCGGGCAAGTGCATGTCGGGTCACGCACATTTAGGGTTCCGTAGTCCCCCATCCGAATAATGCAGCTTAAGAAGTGGGTTTTCTGTTATTTTTGTTTCATACTACTAACAACGTTATAATATAAGAATTTTTCAATGGAAGCTGTACAAAAATTTTGTTCACTCGTTGAGTTGTAAAGCCTTTTAGCTGTGATAGTTTTCCTTTTCAATTTTCAATTTTATTTATTTGCTAAACATGGGTACATATAGTGTTAGTAGTTACATTAGGTACTGTTCAATCCATATTTTACCGTTGTGGTGTGCAAATTTTAATAAAACAATATCTTATAATATATAAATAAAGAAAAATAATTACAATATACAAAAAAAGAAAAATATCACGTGAAGATGAGTAGTATTGGGCATTAAAGAAAGTCAGTTATGTCTTATCCTCGAAATACTCTTGAAGTGAGTAGTAGCATTTATTCACTAGAAGATCATTTAGTTCCTTCTTGAATTTAAAATTTAATTTCACTATATATATGTATATTACTACCGTGTTTTTTTTCACATACCCAACATTAACCATTTCGCTAGCAGGGACACACACACTTGACTCTTACAAAAATTTACACTTTAAAGTTAATATTTCACAAACGGATCCATAAATCGAAAAATGGTTTTGACAAACCCCATATGTTTTTAAAAGACCTATCTAATGATACCCCACACGATGGGGTAGGTGAGAAAAAAAATCACATCCCTACTTTACATACCTACCTACACCACCCTAAAAAAAAGTTTCTTCCTAAAAGTTTCTTTATAACTAATATGTGTATCCATGCAAAATTACAGCATTCTAGCACTAACAGTTTCTAAGCTAAGCTACGGACATGGCGAAACTATAATGGTTCCGTTTTACCATTTTGACTACGAAACCCTAAATACGCAAACAATACCAAAGCTAGGTGAGGCGGATTTAGTTTCGTCGTAGCTAATTTGTTTGTTTATGTTATGTAAACAAATCCTTTTTGTTTTGTTCTAATCTACTGAAATTGATCGTGAGTTGACATTATTCTTAGAACAGAGTAAGACTGCATTTTTAGTTGATTAGCTACTTAATGATAATTAGTACCTCTTTTATTAATCAAACTGTAGGTACTTTACTTGTTTCCTGTGTCACTGTCATAAATACCTGTTAAGTTGTATAATTAATTCTTATCATTTTGTACAAATTGTTCGTAATTGTGGCACACTTAACAAGTGCCAACATGTTAACACGAAAATATACTAAAACCAATTTTTAATTGGGTATTTGACTACTATTAAAATAAAATATTTTAAAATAACCAGGTAAAATATGTCATGAAGTGTTCTAAAAAATACGTTCATTTATTAATTTAATGTGTCACATAATTTATAATCATAAAGAGAAACACTGAAAGTAAATAATTTGACCATAGAAAACGTGACGTCATATGCTAGCATTCCATACAAATTTGTTCAGAGCGGCTCGTTTTTGACGTTTCTTAAAAAGAGGCTGATTTGACTTTAGTCAAATACCCAATTGTCATCTAGGTATGTATCGTTTTATATATATATATATATATATATATATATATATATATATATATATATATATATTCATAAGCGAAGAGAGAATTTCTAAACCTAATATAATACATATCTGTCCTAAAATATATTTAAATTACCAACTTATTTTTTTTAATTAATTATGTTCTCACTTATTGTTTTTAAACTTTCGCGATTTTTATATATATTAGTTATATTTCGGGACTTAATCGCGTGAATTATTTAAAGGTACGAACCTTTTATTTACCCGACGTTTCGATCGAATTGCACCGATCGTGGTCACGGGTCGACTGCTAATATGTTCTCACTTTGCATGTGTTTTTTTTTTTGTGTAACCTACATTTACCGGAAATCGGAATGCGCAATTTAAAAAATCGTCAAATGAATCGCGGCAAAATAGTAGAATTTCGCTTAAACACCGCTTTTTGAAGCAAAGTGTTTACTCGATGCACGCTGCATATGTTTGAATGTAATTCAGACAGAGACCATAAACCTTTGCACACACGCTGTAATTTCATTATTTTGCTTCAATAGAACAGCCCTTTAACAGATAGGGTTGTCGATGCCAGTAAATTAAACATTATCAATTGAGTTGATCGTAAAACTGGCAGTAAAATCGTCATGGTTGCCACTGCACAAAATGCGACGTTAGGCGTAAATAGCAGTAGGTACATTTTTATTTTTTAGCGGTTGGCGTTAAAACCTCATCCGTATTTTGCTGACCATAGTAAATATTGATTGCCTGTATGACGTGATGGTTTAACCTGACACATTGGCACTGTTAGGACTTATTTGCTGGATTTGTCGTTTTGATTCTTGAGTGGAACCACAATGTCCTTTCAGAAAATATCTATGGTTTGGCCCTAAAGGTTCTTCGTGATGCTTACTTTGGAAATGGACTGTTTTGGTTTCTTTCTAAATCAAGGTGTAAACGAGGTCATACAGAGCATTATTTTAGTAAGAATCGGATACGAACTTTAGCGCTACCACGTCGTGGACATTCTTGAAAAAATATGACAAGCTAAGACGTCCTAATACGCATTTTATTGATACCTAAGTGTTCGTCAACCCTTGTCAGCTAGCAACTAGGTTTCAACTGAGCGGGTTGAGGTATTTTTCAGTGGAGGGGAGTAGTCACGCCAGTACCCAGTAACGATACTTTAGTATGACGATGTTAACAAGCCTAGCTGCAATAACAAATGCGTCATTTAACGTAGGGCATTGTTAAGAGACGTTGAATGATAGTATACAAATATGATTTATATGGTAACAAACGAGTAGGTCGTACTCGTATACAGTATACTTTAGATGTATGTTCAATCATTTATGAGGCACGTGAATTAAAGACTACAATTGATTGCATGCATTGATAAGTGCGTGATGTATGAATGTGATATATAACTAACTATATATGACGTCATACAGTCATAAAGTTGTCGTATTATAACATTACCGTGTAATATATTGGCTTGGAAGATTCGATACAGATGTAATACACTGGGTCCAGTTGGCCCTTAAGTCGTTTTCAAGGCCACTAGTCCAACCCTCGTTCCAACATTGGCACCAATGTTATTTTGTAGATCCACACGATTGGCGCTGGGACCGACGTTGGGGCCAACGTGTGGAGCCGGCTTTAGACACGTCATGGAAGATTGGTCGTAACTATGTACACAAAATAAAGAGAGTGCAGAAGGTAATCTACATAATCGATCGATTTAAAATAAGATACGATTCCTGTTTTCCATGAGTTATTTGTACACTTAGATAATGCAAGAATGAAATTGTAAAACAAGATTTAAGTTACTTTTATGTTCCCATTGTAATTTTTGAAAAAGTTGCTAGCAATTCAAAAATTTAAATTCAAATTATTAATTCACTTAGCAAAACAACTCTTGTGATACGTCGGGATTCTACATGTACATATAATGCAAAGTTCGCAAACAATAGGTAAAGCCGGAGAAAAGAACCTGGCAATAAAAACTCGCGGCCACTCTTTTCAAATTGCCAATTTTACAATGTTTATAAACTTGATATGGGGGCAATATCTATGTAACAATGAAATAATTTGGGTACACAGTTTATTGATTCATTCGGAAAACTGGCGAAATTAATTATTCCAAACACGCTTGAAAACCATTAAAGGTTCACGCTGAAAATCAGCGCTGTGATGTGGTTCGCCGCAACACAGTAATACGCTGAGTGTGGACCTATCTGTCGCAGTTTCCTATGTTAAGCTAGTTTTTAGTTTAGATTAACGTAATTGTAAATTGTTTTTTTTACTGCCTCATTGTTTTATTAAATAGGTACATGAAGTTTAAAAACAATATACGGTAATTAATTAAAACTAAAAACTAACACTAAATAAGACTAAAATATATCTAAAAAATTGGGGCCCCTGGGCATAGTTCCACAGATGCTGGCTGCATTTCCTCGCTGTATAGCAATGCTGATGCGTTGTGCGAGGAAGCTGCCAGCTCTGCAGTCACCGGTGGATTCGACCAATTTATGGAAATTTCTTTAAAGATTTTTTTTTTGTAAATTTAAATTACTGATCTGCGAGAAATAAATATTATCATCTTTTTATATTTTTTAGTTGCATTAAGTTTTTTTAGTATTTTCTTTATGAGTAGATAGGATAAGTTGATTTAATCGGGACGATCAGCTATGTTACGTAAGGGACATTTCTTATTTTTCTTCTCATATCGGAGCCTTTAATAATATCGTACTATGGACGTCTTCACTGCTATTATATAACACAGAACGTCACATTCAGCCGTCACAAAGCTCTAATAAACAGTTCAATAATATTTTAAGCCGTAAACATTCACATTTATCAAAAAAATCTTTACAAAAATCCCTAAACACATTTCTATAATAACTTTGTAATGCGGCGACGCGACAATGACGTCATATGTTCATCATTAGGGTTCCGTGTCCTAAATAACCATCACTCCTTTGTAGATTACACGCGTGGTCAACTATTTATGTTTTTGGCCCTAGGGGAGGCCAAAACGGTCAACCTTTTGAAGAACAAGTTAATGTAATTACAGCCATTAGCCGTAACTTGCCCTGCTTTTATGTAGTGTTTTGTCAGTTAGGAGTTTGATATCTGAAGTTATTTTATTATAAACTAAACTGCCCGTTTCCTGGATGTACAGATTCATATAGCGTAGGTACTACATATTTAAAACTTCTCCGGTACTTAGATAATGCTAATTGGCGTTTAAGAGAAAACAGAACAAGTTATTTGACGTGACAACGTCCTATAAATCGAGGACGGGGTGCATGCACGAAAAAGTGTCACGTAGCAACGGTTTCGTTATTGATTGGTAGCTAAGCACTCACGTTATTGACTGGTTGTTAAGCAACGCGAATGGCGATTCCTCCTGTTGATAGGTTGAAGTATTGTGGACGTCGGGCGTATGCGCGCGCATGCGCCGGGTCCACTAAATCTGTCACAGGCATGGTTGTTTATTACAATGTGATCAATGTTTTGGTGATTGCAGCGACATGCGATATAATTGGAAATAATAAAATAAAATTAATAAACTGTCACATGCATAGTTGTTTACGTTATCTCGTAAAATTATCATCCGTAAATCGACTTTACAGACAACCATTTTTTTTATATAAGTAACTCAATGAAGAGATGCCCGTAGCAGCATCAGAGCCTGATAAAGCCTTTATCACAAAGATCCGAGCATCACTGCACCGCGCTCCTCATTCTAAGAAATCAGTTTGTAAGTCTTTTTTTTCCCAGTAATTATACTTGCTACAATACCTCTCAACCCAAACGCAGTAAGTAATATTTTTTTTACTTCTTACTACACACTTTCTACTTGCAGAACGTTGGGAAGGAGATCAATCGAGATCTAGCTAGATCAGGTTTAAACATTTTTGATATGGATCTACTTTTATTTATGATAGAAGATCATTCCCCAGGATCGTCAGGAACAGAAACTGTTGAGACCTTTTGCTTAACTATAAGCATCTATAGGCTGAAAAAAATAGACCTAAAACTTAACTCAGACGGAGGACTAATGACCCTAATGACACCCTTCCATCTGAATCCGCCCTTGCTTTTATTTTAAGTACTTAATCACACAAACCTACCATTCACATTCAATATGAAAGTTATTTATAAAAGTAGTAAACAGTGGGCACAAAGTTCATTATCCCACCCTATCGTATCAATAATATTTGTGGTCTATTAAAGTACCATTTGAGTTTTGGTAGCTTTTCCTGATTGATTATTATATTTGTCATATTGAAGTATTAGAGAGGCATACCAGTATACGTCACGCCTGATGGTAGCCGTTCTGTTAGCATAGTCTAGAACACAGAGGGTACACACGAAATAGCACAATTTCAGAAATTACTACCTATTCTGATAAAACAGTAGGTACTCATATGGGCCTTTGTGCTCCCCTACGTTATAAAAGGAACCCCTGTGCAAAATTTCAAGGTTCCAACCCTTATAGTTTAGGCTCTGCATTGATATGTCAGTCAGTCAGTCAATTTCTTCTTTCATGTATTTTTGAAAATAATCGCTCCGAAAGTTGCTTAATTGTATCCTCCTTCCCTAAAGGTTTATTTCCAAACAGGTGCATCGCGGCCGATAGCGCGCCGCCTGCCGCGCGCGGTTTACGACAAAAGCATCTGACGCGGGCGGCTCATGAACCTTTATCTTTTGAACCGAGTGACCAAAAATATGAAAAAATCACAAAGTTAGCGCTTAATAAATACTTGAAACTTAAATTATTTTGGACATGATCAGATATACCGTCATTAATTTATGACCGAAAAACTGCGCTTCTCAACAAAAGGGCTGAGTCTCATGAACATACGCTCTTCTGCTCATGCAATATTTAAGGCTACGGAACTCTACACTGAGCAAGGTCCGACATGTCATGTGACCGTGTTCCTGTGATTTGGAAATTAATGTTCTGCCTTCACAATTATGATGTTTTTTGTATTAAAATAAAAACCATTATTTTTATTCGTATCTATTTTAGTCACAGACCGTAGCGTTGGTAACACATCAACAACAATGGAAATCTAACATGTTAAACAAGTTAACGCGACAAAAATATATATTCAAAGTTTGCTTTTCGTAGTAAAATGGACGTTACATTGTGTATTTCGGTGTTGTTTCGTGTTTAAACTTTAAACAATTTTGTTGTTAGTTGAGTATAATGTAGGTCAGGCAGAGGCTTACAAGGAAAACGGAAAATTATGTCAAACTATTTCAGAAGAATCTACACACCTATGTAGATGCAGCATAAAATAGGTAAGTAGGTACCTAATCTATATAATGTCCACTAGAGATGTTGCGGAGGTGGTTTTATCGGAGCCGAAGTCGGAGTCGAAAGAAAGAAAACAGAATGAAAAAGCGTTTATTTTTTACACAGTACATTGGAAATCTTATTTACAATACTTGAAAAAAAAAAAAATTGGATGTCACTCAGCATTGTGCTGCCTCTCTAGTATTGCTACTGGACTCAGCGCTGCTGGTTGGTTTGGTCAGAATCGGAATCGGAGGTGATAGGAGAAAACAAATATGTTGCAATAAGATAAAAAAAGAAACATTATTCAGTCATATTTTAAATGTGTGAAGGAAAAATCCTTTTTCTTATGGAATTATGGAATCCGTGAGAATTTTTCGTTCATTTATGTATAAATTAGCTTATAGGAGCGGCCGACGCGACGCATGCTAGGTACCTCCGATTTAAGTGTCGGAGGTGTTAAATCAATCGGAAGTTCCGACCTTTCGGAGTCGGAATCGAAGCTCCGTAACATTCCTGATGTCGACTGCGATGTGATTAGAACTAGATAGACAGATAAATAAATAAAAATCTTTTCAAAACGAGCTTTCGTCGTTTCGAGGTCGACTTTACCATAAAAAAAAGCTTTGTCTGTGAATATCACAGGTTGATTCAATATTTATTATTGAATCAACCTGTGATATTCAACTCCATAGAGTAAGAGAATGTGGTTTAAAATTCAGCCGCAATATTTATAATTGCCGTTGTAATTTATTATTTTATTATTAATTGCCTGTATTGTCCCACTCCAGGGCAAAGGCCTTCTTACTCTCTCTCCACCTCTCTCTGTCAGTCGCTGTATGAGGCCAATCTTTTTCAAAGTAGTCTAACGTATCTCGCCATCTGCGACGAGGTCTACCGTGTGGGTCTCTTGCCATTTTGTGGAGTTCAAATTGTGATTCGTTTGGCCCAAAAGTCATCTGGCATGCTGACAACGTGTCCAGCCCAATCCGATTATAGTCGTTGTATTTGTTAATAAAGAGCTTGAAAAATCCACAGTGTATATGTAATATGTATTTTTCTTCCCCGGCGCCACAGGGCTTGTAGTCCAGGTTTGTCTTCCAAATCTGATACTTTAATTCTACAGAAAATTAAATTAGAACGAAAATTTTACATTTTGAACCCGCGATATTCACGCAAATTCATTTACAAACTTCTTTTGCATAGTTATGGAAATAAGTCATAAAAGGTAGTGTCCGTAAAATAAAGAGGGTAGGTAGTATTAAAAAGGCTTATTCACGATCTTTATTTCGTGTCCGTGGCAAGCCCGTACGGACTGGCACATGGGCGGTGCGCTCAAAGATGTCCGCCGCGTATGCGCGTTGATGCATTTCTAAGCGCAGTTCTCTATTTACCATTATGACAAGATTTTGACAGTTCGCACAGGTTTTGCCGCGGACACAGAAAAAAGAAACGTGAATAGCCCCGGTCAGTTTTATTCAGGCAGTACCTACTTAAGGCTATTTAGTTGTTTAGTTGAGGCTAATTACCTCAATTCACGACTATTATTAATGTCACTAAGTGGTATTAGGTACCTAAATAAGCATTCTGCCCACCTGCTGTTAACCCTGCTTAACGGAAAAATCTATGCTGACGCAGTCACCTAATTATTTTCAGTAAATCTAAATCAGTGCTTCAGTCTTGATATGTTTAACTACAGGTAAGAGAAATCGGTTTTGATCTCTTTTTTGCAAATTTTAACATTTAATAGGAAAGTTTCTTTATACAATTCAATACAATTTAACATTGTATTGTAGGTATCTGTTTATACTACACCAATTCCGCCTAGGTATACAACGGTTAAATTGAAAGGTTTATATCGTGTATTATGGGTAGTCAAGCGCACAATAACCAGCACCTAATCGTCATGTTGAACGCCTTTTTGTGGCAATATTTTACACATTGTCATACAGCAATTGGCAGCTAAAGGTTCATTTCCGTGCATCGCGGCCGATCGCGAGCCGCGCGCGGCTTACGACAAGCGGCTGACGCTCGCGGCCGATGCGACAATATTCTGAGTGCGCGCGCAGCCTACGACAGTCGTCGGCCGCGCGCGTCTTTCGCTTACCTCGGAAACGGCACCATACATTCTCATACTCTGACTATTGTCGCATCGGCCGTGCGCGTCAGCCGCTTGTCGTAAGCCGCGCGCGACTCGCGATCGGCCGCGATGCACGGAAATGAACCTTTAGAGGATTTAACATTTCGATTGGCAATACGACTTTTTATGTTTGTCAGTTGCTCTATTACTTAGGTAGGTACTCTTCAAACAAATGTCATAATTCTCACCTTTTTTTTCACAACGATGATATTCTTCTTCTGTGTATAAGCAGACGTGAACAGGATGGTATGTACCGGCGCTTCCGTGGGTATGCCTAATGACGTCATTGTTCACTCTTTCACGATTCACTTCACTCAAAAGTCGTAAAATCAACCGACTTTATATTCTAATGTCATTTTTGTTCAAGCAACCTATATCAATAAACATTTGTTAATAAAACTGAAATGCCTGTTTGTGACGTATTGAATATTCTTTTATAAATTCATATGGCTATCAATATGGCCCTATAAAATCTGCCTGGCAAAATATACGGGGAGGGGGGAGTTTTTTTTGCCTACTTCATAGAGACAATTTCCTACAGCATGCATGCAAAAAATAAAAGTTTTAAAAAGAAGTAAGATGGTTTTTTTGCAATCAGACTACTCAAATAGAACTCTAAGAAAACTCTCGGGGGAATACTAAACTTAAAGTCTCTTTCTGTCAGTGATAAGTACAATTAATCGCGTCTACTAAGTGGCACTAAACACAAAACACAGTGCTCGATCAACAATTCACTAACTAAAACAATTACATCTGTCTAGCTATTCTGCTATTGAATTGCAAATGACCTTTGCAAAGGAATATTAAACAATTCTTTATGCTAAATGTTCTAAGGTACTCAAACAAAAGTAAAATTAAAAATCAAGATAGTTATTTTAAAAAATAATTCGTGAGTGGTTTATAACTCAGAGCCCACAATAGAACTTTGAAATTAAAAAGATAATAATGTTTCCAAATGCGTAATAAGGGCATAAAGAACGAATTATGTAGAAAGCCTATAAATTAAGAACAATTTAAAATGAAATATATATATATGTACACTATTCTTGATCAATTTTCACTGTATCAAAACATTCTTTAATTTACAAGTTATTTTAAAATAAATACCACAAACACGTCAATCCAAAAAAAGAAACGAAATTCAAATGTAAATAGAACACACACTTCAACTGTTCGGTTTCAAAAATGGAACTATCCACAAAATGCGCAGGCGCTTACAATCAAACTAACTACAGTTAAATAAACGCATCCTATTTGTCGTGCCGATGTAACCTTGTTAGGAGGTACTCTCACTGTTTACCATACAGATAAAATACACATTTATCTGAGATAGTAGCAAGTAATTAGGTATGTAAAATGTTATTGAATAATTCAAGTGGATAGAATTCATGTATAAATGTTGATAAACTTTCGCGATTTGTACAGATTATGAAAATATATATATTACTGCTCTTAATCGCGTGAATAATTTAAGGTAAAATACTTTGTTTATTGCCCGACGTTTCGACCGTATTGCAACGGCCGTGGTCACGGGCACAGAGTAAGTAATCACTTTGTTTTAGTCACAGGTAAATCAAGCGAGGGTAGTTTCCGACACCCGCGCTTCACGGATACGACGCTGAGCTGAACTAGTCTACCCGTGACCACGGCCGTTGCAATACGGTCGAAACGTCGGGCAATAACCAAGGTATTTTACCTTAAATTATTCACGCGATTTAGACCTGTAATATATATATTTTCACAATTAATGTATTTTAAACAATTACATGATGAAGATGCGATAGCCAATACAACTTCTCAAAGGATTACCTACCTATAGTTGTGTAAGTACATTTGCATAGCTCTCACTTTGATCCGATTGTGGTGTTTGGGTCAGCAGTGCCAGGGGTTTACTTTTCTAGGTACATCACGCTATAACTCAGTCATAAGCTTATACGGAGTACGACCCTTCGCCCTTCGGTCAGCGTTCGTGGTCACAGTACTAAATTTAAATCTATGGTCCATATCTTTGACTGAAACTGAAGCTTAATCAAAATGTAGAATCAGTATACCAATACCTCTTCCAAATTTCTACTCGTTGTTGAAACTACGCAGTAGCGACTGCGTCTCAAGCTCCTTACTACATTTGTTTAATTCAAAACACCCATCCTTGACCTTTGACCTTCGAGTCCTGTATTTTGAGGTTTTGAGGTGTATTGTAACAAGTCCTTTGTAGGTAAGTTGACCTTTGAAGCGGTGAACCGTTATAACACATTATTAAAAGCTTTCCACATGTTGCTTTCTCTTGTGACTATTGTGACGATTCTTTTAAGGTTTTGATGACTTAAATTTCCTGTTGCTGAAGTTTTTAAAGGTCAAGGTCAATAAGAGTAATGATGATTGTTCTTTTTCGGTGAATATTCAAGTGGAAGAATGACCAATTACGTGAGCATTTATAAACATAATATATAGCCCAATTTAGCCAAAATATCTAACAGATTAGTTAGTAGTCTCTAATTGCGGCTATTTCAAGTACTTTTAACCTTACACACATTGCCCAGCTGTTGCTGAATGAAACCTGCTAATGTGAAATTGGTGCCAAACTTGTTCATACCATGAACAAGTTTGGCACCAATTTCCAGCAAAACGATGTCTATCGCTAAAAACCTCTTAAATCATCGCAAATCTTATAATAGTAACTTCATAAGTTACGAGACGTTCTCAAATGAGTTTCCATTCACCTTTAGTCTTCTATCAATTCAGACCTTTACTATAATTTAGAAGTACCAAAGTCAACTCTTACTTACAACAAAATGCCTTCAAACTTGCCCAAGTACCTAGGACTATTTTGATGAAGGAGTCTTAATCAAAATATTTAAGAAACTAATCTTGATAACTAATTTCGTAATATTAAAACGTAAAGTTATACAAAAACTATTGTATGGCTTAAGTTGCTAACAGACTTTACGATAATGAATTTTCAGGTTTGGTGGCGTATCTTTATACCTATTTATTGCAAGTTACTCTTCGTCTTAACTGATAAAAAAAAAACTTTAAAAAATACATATAATCTTGACTTTATTATTGTCATTTATCTTGGCTATAGGATAAATGACAACAATATTTACGTTTCATGAAATTTTGATTGATTGGTTTTAGACAAGACACGATATACCTACTAGTCGTATTTGTCATCATGGTCGATTATGTACCTACTTTGTATTTATCATTGAGAAACTAGGTACTACGTTAGTGCATAATTATGATCCGATGGTATTTACACACTTCTGCAATCTGTCAGATTTGCAACAGGATCATACTTGAAGACTGGCTATCCAGAGCCGTACTGGGTGGCTAGCAAGTTGGACCTGCATTACCAACGAACTACACTTCAGTACCATGTCTCTTCTGGGGTCACCTCGTCTCACGACCGTCACAGGGAAGTGCTTGATTGTGTGGTTGGAAGGCAGGACTGGTTAACCTACCCACGTGCCCATGACCTATAAATTTATGTCCCGCCGCTGAACTAGGACTCCATGGAGCTCATTAAGTTTATTCAGAGTTTCATTTATTGTTGTTGTCGTTTCGGTTCGGTGGCTAGCTGAACCGAACCATACCCGCCTGCACAAAAAAGATGGAAACAAGATCTGGAGATGGAGGCGGGTACGTATTTTGATATTCTAATGTTTTTTTATTTAATACTTTTTAGTGGTTGTAGGATGTTATGTAAAAACTAACTTTTATTACAGCGATTGCCAAGTATTGAAAATTGAAAAAAAAATGGTTGCTAATTAACTTTTTCAGTATACAGTCATGCCCTTTAATTTGATACCCACAAAGGAACTTTTTTTTCACCTCTTTATTTTGACACCACAGCCGCCATGCATATTTTTTAAAACGTCACATAACTAAGAATACTTGGGCAATCAAGACCAATCTATTGACGTATTCATTAAATAAATCCGTGTAATGTTTCGAAAGATATGAGGTAATAAAGAATATAACAAGATATGCGCGAAAAACATAACCCTTCCTTACAGTCGTGTAATAAAAAACAATTGCCTAACAAACGTCTACGATTAAATTACTGGAACCACAAATGAGTAAATGCTTTGTTTTGAATTTTCTCACGAGTGCAGATTTCATTTACGGATACTTTGTTGCACGCAATAGCAGTACAATATAATTCGCAATCCTCTATTTCAGTAGTTTGAAGAACCCATATGCAATCAGTCTGTATCGGTCCACTGCTGGACATAGGCCTCTCCTAACTTACGCCACAACATCCGGTCCTCCGCCTTCCGCATCCAACTCCTTTCCAGCGATTTTTTTAAGTCGTCAATCCATCTGGCTAGAGGTCATCCTACCTTACGTTATCGAGTCGCGGTCTCTACTCTATAGGCCGACCGCTTAACTCGTATATCGCCTGCGCGGTGAGAAGGGAGCGCGGGGTGATGTTAACGGGTGGGTGAGCGGTGTGCGCGGGACAGAGAACGTCCCGCGCACACCGCTCACCCACCCGTTAACATCACCCCGCGCTCCCTTCTCACCGCGCAGGCGATATACGAGTTAAGCGGTCGGCCTATAGGACCCATAAATGTTATATTTTTTCATATTAGATCTTAGAATAAAACGTTTCTGCGTAAAATGTGTTATTTATCCATAAAACAACAAACTTTTTTCTTCTTTAACGACAGGACTCCATAATCTCGCAGAACTACACCAGCTCATTCAATTCGCTCCTATAATCATTCTCGTATCTGTTTATCCCATATAATGTACTTAATCTTCGCCGTTATTCTTTATTTTCAACACTTATATAAGGAAATCTGGTGGTAAACACATGCTCATAACTGAAACAAACCATTTCTATTACCGCAGGAGGTCGTAACATAGAAATGTAATATAGCGGTAAGGTATACCTACAGAAACTAATCGTATTTCATATATAAAACAGCTCCTATTTGAGGCCATTTCACCACAATATTACCACACTTGCTGTTGGCACTATAACTAATAAATGTATGTTTCTGCTATAGACTGGGAAATGAATATTTCTAAGAGTTATAAACGTTATTAGGAATTAGAAATAGCAGAATATTTTATATGATTTATGCACCCTATTACTGTTTTGTTCGAATCGTGGTCAATAATTCATTTGTATTTGGTCAGGCTTAGTAGGTACCCCCCCTTGGGAATAGAATCCACAGTTTATTTTTAAACTTTCGCGATGTTTATACATATTAGAATATAATCGGGATCGCGTAAAATATTTAAAAGTGCGAACCTTTTATTTACCCGTCGTTCCTATCGAATTGCACCGATCGTAGTCACGGGTCGACTAAAGGCACCTTAGCAATATTTCCGTGACGTGTGGGGTTTTACAACTACCCTCGTCTGGTCTTAATAATTTTGATAAATTTTACAATAAGAAAATCATCAAACCGTACCGTACCTTTAACTGTTTTACTCGATTAAGTCCCGATAATAGCCTAATAAATCTACAGTTTGTATAGTGAAGCAAACTGTCATTGCCAATCGCAAGCTCTCGTGGCTGTATTCCCCGCGAGAGTTTGTGAATTCTGATGGAGCACTAAAGAGCTGAAAAATATAGGAATAAGACATCATAACATGTCGGAGATAAAGAACCAATAGCTTTATGATTTTCTATTATTACCAAAAATAAATTATAATGTCTACGAAAGACGACTTAGAGTAAATAGACAATAGACAATTTATTTAATAACATATAATACATATTAAACAAGAAACATGAGATTCGAAGAAAAACATTATAAGGTAAGTATTTTATTTTGTCGCAAAAGCAATAAAAGTCAATAAAAGTCGAAGGGTTCCATTAATCTGTCAAAAGAATACCTCAGTCAACTGAGTTCTGGAGCGGTTTTGTCATTTTGACGACTTATATTTTTTTTTTTGAGGACTGTCGCGCGAATGCTCACGATCAAGAGCCAATTGATGGAAATTGTTCTGGTATTTATTAAACTGATATTTTATACCAGTTTATGTTAATGATAGGGGGGACGTTTAATTTATGCTATTGGTAAGTTAGGTAGGTACTTGACTGGTTTAGCGCAGTGGTAGCAAGTAGGTACGACTGTTGTGTCCCTTGCGCTACATAGGTACTACCGCCGTTGGTTTCATCGCCACACGGAACAAAACTTTATATTTTATCTTTAAATAAATGAAATTAATTTTATACTGTCACTCTTGTTGACTTCAAATAATTTTACAATGTGTTTAACAATCATTTTCCGTCTATCTGCCAGTTAAATATGTTAAAAAATCTATAAGAATAAAATAATACGAAATCGCTACCATAAATGGCAATGCTCGAAATAACAATTTAAAAACTTAGCCTTTTTGGGAATCACAATAAACTTATTCAGTAAAGTCCATTGCATCGTTGCACGCCAACATGATTAACTACTGTGGAACAACATGAATAGGCTTTAGAACTAAGATTAACGATGTAAAATCACTTAAAGGCACACTCAACTTGAATTTTATCTAAGAAAATAAATTCTAGAAGCTTTTTAAACACTTTTCTTTAGAAAATGCTTATAAAAGCTGGGTGACACAATTCAAATAACTGGTATTTCTATGATCCCTCGTTTTAATAATATATCGGTTCAATATTATCGAACTGAAGTCTTTAATCATGAGTACTGTAGACGTGAAGTCTTTACTTCTACTCTTTTTACTTTTAAAAACCTGTAGTCAAATCCTTATTCCCTGATAGCATAGCGATCAATTTTCTGACAGAAATCGTTTTCTTGTGCGTAGTATAGGCATAGGATGTTATTGTCCGTCTGAAATCCTTCTTCCCTTACCCCCCACAGTTATTCTAGAAACACCTATGGTAAATGGTGGTTATGAGTGGAGTGTTTAAGAGAATAATGGTGTGGTTAACTCCTTCGTTTGCTACATAGGTACAGCAAACGAGCGAGTTAACTCATTCTCAATGCGCTCATATTTTCCTATGGAAAAAACTGAAACTCAGTAGATATTTTTTTAATGACTGGCCGGTTGGTCTCGTGGTTAGTGGTGACTGCTAAGCCAGAGGTCGTGGGTTCGATCCCTACCCAGGATAAAACTTTGTATGATAAGCGCGATGGTTGATTCTGTGTCTGGGTGTTTATCTATAAGTAATATGTAGGTATGTATTTAGAAATATATAAGTATGTTTTATTGATTGCCACAGAACAGGCTCGGCCTAGTTTAGAATCAGATGGCGTTGTGTGAGTTGTCCCAAGATATTTTTATTATTTTTATTTACTCTATTCCATTGGAAAACTTGTGAAGATAATACAATAACCAATTTTCAGATAAAAGCTGATAATTTATTAAGTTCAAATTTTCAGGATTTACTGCTTTCTCCTACCACGCGAATATTTTTAAGTAAGTAATACTTTCAATAAAATTCTTTGCACAACTCAAATTCTATTGAAAGTAATTTGTACCAAAAATAGAACCACGCGACGTCTTTACAAGCATAAGTCTTTCAGAACGACAAGACTTATCATGCAGCCGTGTAAATAAGGGTAAAGAGATCAAACAATTTTGTGTAATCAGAGCAAAAAAATATACGATGTTGTGTTTATTTATAGTGCAGGTAGCGTGATAAATATAAGCCTATGTAAAGGCCGTCAAACGAGAAACCTATCATGTAAATTGTAAACAAGTGCGAGTCGGTTCCGCACGCTAGAGGCTCCATAGATTTTATGTGTTCGAATTTCAATTTGAAAAAAAAAAACGATAGCGGGTAATTTCCGTAATTTTCTGAGCATATGTAGGTACGTATAATGCATTTTTTGGCTGGATTCATTTTGTTTGTGTGAGTGGTATAGGTGAGATATCAATTTTTCAGTACCTATATTAATTTTAAGCAGTTTGGTTTTTAGGGTTCCGTTGCCAAAATGGCAAAAATGGAACCCTTATAGTTTCGTCATGTCCATCTATCTGTCTGTCTGTTTGTCCGTTCGTATGTCACAGACATTTTGCTCAAAGACTACTCAATGAATATTGATGTACTTGGTGGAAAAGTGTCTTGTAGTAGCCGCTACTTAGTTTGATAGCTAAATGATAAAAATAAATGATTTTAGGAGGGTACACCATACATGTAACAGAAGCTGAAAAAAAATCAGCTAAGTAACATCAACGTGTCGCACATCATTGCCAAGGTCTTTAAAAACATTTTAAGGTTTCTAATAAACTTTTTTGATTGAGTCAATATTTTTGGAAATAATTGCTCGGAAAGTTGCATAAATTGTGTCCCCCCCCCCCCCTAAACTCTTGAACTGTGGGATCAAAAATATGAAAAAAAAATCACAAAGGTACCGCCTTGTTAATATTTTAAACTACAGTTATTTCTGACATGATCGGATATACTGTCATTCAGTTATGGCCGAAAAACTGCGTTTCTTAACAAAAAGGCGTAAGTGCTATGAACATTATAGCTCATCTGCTGATGCAATGAATTAAGGCTGCGGAACCCTACACTGAGCATGGTCCGACATGCTATTTTTCGGCTGGTTTTAGTTTTATAATAATATAGCTTAATACACTTAATTTTTTATAGTGTGTCTGTCTGTCAGTGGTCCATCGTAGCACCCAAACTGTGATGGGCCAAGGATGAGCCGATACGGGTTCAGTTTTCTAACCTTATTGATAAAAATCCGTTTTAAGGGGTTAAGTAATAATTATCTTGTTCTTTTAGAAAAGTTAAAAATAAGTTGAAATTCAAGATTAGGAGACTTGTATGCAAAGAGTCCGTAGATTCGTTATGCCCATTTCAGTTCTATTGAACTTATGGTGCCGTGTAATAAAAAAATCATTACCAGCACTTCTCATCGTGTTTGAAACCATAAAGGAATCGTATGTCAACTTGATTCTATTCTCATAATGTAAGGCGAGGCAGTAGCTAACTGCCTCTTTAAAGCCAGCTGAACAGTGATCCAATATACATAGGTACAGATCCGGCTCGAAGCTCAACAAAAAATACACGCACACGTAGAAGTGCATGTACGGCGGTCTCACGTGATTGACTTTTCGACCGAGTTCGACCGAGATTTTTGTACGTGCTCATCTATGTGTGCGTGAGCCTGTTGTATGAAGCCGGCCAATCTAATTTGTGACAGCGAGTTTGGCTACGGGTAGAACTTGTGTGGTCTTCAGCGTCAAATGTCAGACAAGATTATGTTTTATAGGTGATTGTGCTCGCAATTCATCTCATTGCTTCGTTGGGTCTTGTTGCGACGATCTAAAATTAAAGACAGACATTTTTTTTATAGATGTTGTGTTCCGACATAGGGAGATCTTAACAAGCACGGTACTTTAGTGAAATCCAAATACCTACATTAACACAGTGCACATTAAAAATCCTAGACACGTGAAGTAAAAAATAATTATTTTCAAAACGGCTGAATTTATTCAAACAAAGCTAAGAACAATTCAGATTAAACTAACTTTCAAATAAGAATCTATATTAAAATTCATTTTGGGAGCTATAATTAGGGCATCGAGGACCGGTCCTATTTGAGGAACCGAAGTTCTCGGTTCTAAATTCAAGCCGGGTTACCCGGTGTTTTCGGTTCTTTCGATTCTTAAGACAACTCAGTTATAAAGCACATCTGTATACATTATAATTATTGAAACCTTAAAAGTTATTTATATAACATAAAGGGACTTTTTGGAGTATTTTTAGTAAATAATTTATGCCTGCGCTTCATAATCTTGTTTTAGATTTTGTAAGCTCTTATGACTGTTGTATACTCAATTTATTGATTTATTAACTACTAACTTAATCTTCTTCTTTGTGTTCCATCTCGTAGCAGGGGTTGGCGATCATTAGTTTTATCCACCACCGTTCTGAAAAGGTACCTGGTGCTTATCCCGAACCACTGTATTCGGTTCTTCAACCACGAGGCGTCTGCCTAGTGTACGGCATCTCAGCGCATAATGTCCTTTTCTCGAAATGTCCTTTTTCAAAATGACTTTTTCTGCAAATATCCTTTTCTCAAAATGTCCTTTTTCAAAATGTCTTTTTCTGCAAATATCCTTTTCTCAAAATGTCCTTTTTCAAAATGTCTTTTTCTGCAAATATCCTTTTCTCAAAACGTCCTTTTTCAAAATGTCTTTTTCGGCAAATATCCCTTTCTCAAAATGTCCTTTTCTCGAAGTGTAATTTTCTCTAAATGCCCTTTTCTCAGAATTAACCAATTTTAAACATGTACGTACACGTACCTAACTGTCAATTCAGAGCATAACATGAAATCAGAAAAACGCGATGACCCTGACTCTTCCTTTCTATGATTACTTGCAGAAGACTGGGGTGCATCGTTTTGAAGTTTCATAAAAAGATACTGATTTGACTTGACAGTCATCTACCCTATTCAATCCACTCGTGTATGAAAATCGTCTATGGATTCGGACTTGTGCTTATCCAAAAAATAATTAGAATAGTCCCTGTAATCTCAAAAAAATTTGTAAAACAAAAATTGATGGATTTCGTTTCAGAGAGAGATAAGAGGCCTACCTAGAAGACTCAGTAGGTCTTCTAAATATCTACAGAAACTGTTCTCTGTCGTACATAATAAGTATATTACACCCAGATTATGTAGTACCTATTCAAAATAAAGATGTAGGTTTAAGCCAAACAGGCAATAAAAACGTTAAATAATTCAAAAACCTAGCAGTTTCGTTTAATGAAAGCAATTTGGCAACGTTTCAAAACTCGCAGTAGATATACAAATTTGTGAAAACAAAGCAAAATCTGACTTTGATATAGCAGATTTATTTGTATTGTAATCGGGCCCGTCCAATATTGAGTAGCTGAACAATTATAAGTAGATAATTATATTTAAACATCATATTTTTACGGTTTATTCAATTCAATAAATCAGTAAAGGTATTAGCGCAAAATGACGAGAGTACAGAAAGTACTTAAGCATCAAACGTACTTCGCTTGAGCAACGAATAAAATATACATCGTTCACGAATACGAAATGTCGGAAAACCTTTGGAACAGAGTGGTCCGAAATTCCCTGTCTATGTGTGCGTTGCTCTAAGCTTACCCTCTGTACTCCTAGGGGTTTTTTGGTTATTGGTGAGACTAATACACTGTAAAGAATAACTAAATCCACTAGTTTGTCCTTAATTTTTTTACATCTGAAAGAAAATTACTACATATTAACATAAAATTAATGGTCATTTTGTTGAGAAACTATTTGTCGTTGGGAAAATGACTAACCTATAAAATTACATTATGTTAACTGCCTATTATTCAATTTGTCTACGCAGTCACAAAAGTAACAAAAAGGATAAAGCCACAAATTAGAAACTATTTACAAAAATACCTGATAAATGATAATTTATCGGTCAATAATAATCAGTTAAATAACAATAAAAATAGCTCTACGTAGACCTTTATGTACCTACTAGATATTTATTATCATAAAAGATTTATAGTCACAAACAATTCTTCACAATCAATAGTTTACTTTCTTTTGAAACCAACAATTAGTGCTCGTTAATTTACTCCATTTTTGTTGATCAGGACACGCAATTCAACAATTCCATTTTTATCCTTTGTTTGAAACGCCAAATCTCGCCCGAGGGAATGATCACTTTTCTCTGTTGTTTACTTCAGTTCACTTTATTGGAAGCAACAAAGTGACTCGCATACATTTCTATTCTGTGCCGTAGGTATAGAGTTATAGAATTTGTACAGGTAATACAGCGGTGAAAGTACCTATCATAATGTTGTCCTAACTGATTTCGGTGACCACAGTCTCATTAGATATTATACCTACCTACTACACATGTGTGTGTGCAATAATGGAGTCACAAGTGAACTCTCTATTCCTGCACTTCTTCTTCCCGATGACACAGAAAGATTAGACGCACAACCGACGGTTTGACATAATTCTTTGCACGAAGGAATTAAATCTCTACCGCGAATCATGTGAACGCAATGATTGTATTCCGTCTAACTTGTGCGCGTCTGACCGCCTGTCACCATTAGGTCACGAATCCCTAACGTACTTACCTACCATAATGTTTAAAGCTCTAATAATATTAACATAATATCAACCTTCTATCTATGGAATAATACCTTGTGGGAGCCATTCAAAAAAGCTAAAGACAAAATCAATAAAAGATGTAGGCAACAAGTCTTTTATGTTCGCTTTGATGCCACTTGTTGAACGACTCTTATTAATGAAAGTACCTACACAAATTCTTGAGATTGTTCAATTTATTTTTGAAATTTCCCAAAATACTTACCTACATTAATAAAACATCCCGTAAAGATTGTACAGCGATTCTTCATTATAACTCTTTACTCTGTGACAGGTAGACATAGCAGAATAGCTAGTAGGTACCTACTTAGTCTCGCTCAGGTGATGACAAGAGATGAGCGATGTATTTACCTTGTATTATCTTGAAGAAACATCCGTTTGCATGCATAATGATGAGGTATTTTTCGAATATAGGTATGTTCGGTATTAACTGACAAGGACTTTTAACTAATTAAGGATTATGCTTCATTAGGAACGTTTTTCAACAATTACTTACATTGAATTTCTGGTAATCAAATAAAGTTTTAATATTAAAATCATAGATTATAATCTATGGTTGGAGAAAGCTTGTCTAGAAGATACGTATGACACTTCTAATTGGAAACACTTACATTAGCTACGTGGATTTGAAAATCTCATTGGTGTTTTAGCCAAGTTACTTGTATAAATGGTGACTAGGACTCTGAATGCGTTTGTTGTAGATGTTGCCACATGGAAAAAAATCACGAGTCCAAGTCCACACAACACTAAACTCTATGTACACATAGGAAATAAAGTCTATAATAGTTTAGCCATTCAGGATCTTGTGACATCTGTATCATCACTGTATGTATGACCTTGTGTTATTATGACTACATATACGTCATAACTTGACTGACATAATTGTTAGTATGCACTTTTAAAAAATCCCCTTTTTACAATACATTAAATTGTTTCAACACCAACAATGTAGGCTATACAATGACATTGTAAAATGCTAACTGATGACAATTGAAACTCTTTTGTCGCCGATACTGATGTGGTTATCACCTACCTGTTATGTTTCACACCTTTATACAATGTATTTACAGTCAAACCTGTATAAACTGAAAAAAACATATATTATTGATATATAAAATCACATCAACATGTTCAAAGTGAATTTTTGCATTCAAATTAGGCAGGTAGGTCTTGTCTTTTCAACAAATGAGGTTGTCAGAGTTTTGAACACTTCTGTACTGAATCCTAGTTGACTTATATTGTGCTGCCAGGGTCTATATTATTCATTTCAGAGTAGGAACTAGTCGCTAGCTTTCATAACGATAACTTACAATTTCAAACGAATTTTAATATAAGCTCACACAAAACTCCACGAAGAAAGCTATGTTCCATTCAGCAAAAGGTCGCATTTCAACAAACGTGGCTCAAAGGATCAAAAAACGAATACAAATTATAGTAAGTACAGAGTTTGACTATAAATTATGTCACTGGCTAAAAATAAGATCCCTTTTCTCGACTTAAAGGTTCTAAGTAGGGGTAATAATGACATATGGACCGTTCCATTTTTCGTGAAAAGATTATCTTCCTGTCTGGTTCTGGAAAAGGGAATCTCCGTTGGCTGCGTAAAAAATACGATTTGGGATTTACGTACCCTAATTTGAAAAGTGTCGCTACAAAAGGCTTTGGATTTCAAACCTTCTGAAAAGAGTGCTGACACCATTACTGAGAATCTCTTCTTTTAACTGTTGTTAACCGTAGGGGTAACTTGGATTCTAGGAATACCAGAAATGTCGGATCTTCCAAAACAGCCAGCATAATTTGGGAAAAGTCACTGAATTTTTATTTCGGTATCCTCAATTCGTAATCACTAGATTTACGCGTTTTGCCATAAGTTTGAGTTCCCTTTTTAGTTTGCAGCAACTCAGTAGTGTACAAGTATTACTTATTATGGTAGAATGTAATGCACTTAACTGAATAAGTAAAATGTGTAATGTATTAAATAATTCAAGTAATTAATTTACTTACATTAAAAAATGAGTCTGTTGAATGATGATTCATGCTGGACAAAACAAATTGACTGTATATTTGAGCCCAAACTATCAATTAGTAAAAAAACAAACAATTAGGTATTTCATGTAGGCAATATTACGTCTCGCATTCAAAAGTAATGTTTTAGTATTGCACCCAAACAAGTACAAATGAACAAAAAAATCAATTATCTATTCCAAATTTCAACCCAAACACATCATGCCAAATGGCTACTGACTTTGTTTTTCTCATGGATTGGCACAGACATCGCCAACATCGCCAGGCCAACCCTTTTGAGGCTATTGTGGACACTCCCCTGTTGAAAAAATAACACAAAATAAATAAATGCTTAAAAAACTAATGCTCTACCAGCAAATACAAAAAGTCACTAATGGACGATTAACGATTTAGCGATAGCAAAAACTCAACTTGAGACCCTAAAAATGCGATTTCGGGACCCAAATTGAACCGATTACCAAAAAAGATACATTCACTATAAAAAAGCGACCACTGCTAAGAGCTAAAACATTTTCGTTCCGTTCTAATAAAGCGTAATTTATGTTTCAATATTCATTAGTTTACACGAAAGTATATTATAATCAATCACATTTATCATCTAATTCACTCAACATGCTGTAAACAAAAGATTAAAATATGATCTAAGACTCGTTATTTTTACGCTGATGTTCTAAACTCCATAAATAACCCAAATAACGTGGTACATTTGGTTGCTGAAATAAGATATTTTAAACAAAATATCCGATATCGCTTTTCCTTTGGATGGTCATCTAATATATACATAATCCCTTAATAAATCGTATCTAGTCAAATAGGCAATAAGTTTTGAGGAGTTCCTATTTAAGGACCTACATTGTCAATGTCTTAGGAAACCGTGTCGATTTTCTTAAAAAAAAAAAAAGATAACTAGCAATGTGGGATTTTGGTCTCACATTACTAGCAATCCTGTTAACCCCTCCAGCTAAGATTAATGGGTAGGATTCGAACCCGCGATACACGATTGCGAGACCGATGCCTTAGTCATTAGGCTACCGCGCCGCTTTATTTGATTGAACGGATATAATTAAAATTTGAAATTTAAAAGCGTAGGCAAAGAACAGAATTTTTAAAATTTTACTCCTATAGAGGTCAAACAGGGTTTCCAAAGTTAACCTGGTCAAAGCCGATGGAATAGGGCAGCAGCAGCAGTAGGATTAAAACGAAATATTCCACTTCAATCCACTGAACAAATCCATTGATGGATCTGTTTCCACTATTTTTGTTCCACTCTAATGCATCAATGTATCTACATTTAAACTGCACCTTTCCTTAAATCTTTAGACTATTATTGTTATCATAATTACGACTTGATTCATGATTTAAGATCATGAATTAAGTTTAAACTGCTTGCACAATCTCAAATAAGTATAACAACAAGATGAGCTATTGCAATACCTCTCTGGTATCAAAAACAATAAAGACGTACTCGGCCACATAGCAATCATCGTCTGGTATTACATTTCAAGCAAAATTACCGACCATATAAACACAGGTGAAGCTACTGGGAGTACAGAAGGTAACTTTCATACCATGCCCCCCCCCCCCCGTAATTGCTAAAAGGATACCCAGTAGGTACCTACTTATTTGGCCGGTTTTAGTTACTTGTACCAACTACACCCCCCAAATTGCAACAAGGTACTTATTTGGCCGATGTTTTGTTTATTTATTTTAGTTAATTGCACCACCTAACCCTCCTTTCTCCCCTGAAAAATCGCTCAAGAACATGGTATTCGGAACGCTTTCCGAACAAAATGGTCTGGAATTTCGTGTTCGTGGACGACGTTATGTGTGCAGGTTGATTCTTGCTATACACATGAAGATTACCTACTGTACTCTTGGTATTTTTTGCCATTACGTTATCTCTATTTACCGGCCACCCGCCGATGTATAAGTGTGGTTTGTTTATGCCAACGTGTCCCTTAATGTAAACAAAGTGATATCAGCTAAGCGGCGCGTGCGCAGAGCATATGCACTGCAACTACCTACTATACCACCTTTAATATTAGATGCTGAGGCCTGTTGGTCTATGGTTTAGTGACTCCGACTGGTAAGCCGGAGTAAATACCACCCAGCCACCAGGATAAAACTGATGTGATGGGCACAATGGTTTATTCTGTGTTGGGTGTTATTTATCTAATATTTGATAAATGTATCAGTTGTCTGGTTTTCACTACAAGCTCTGCTTAGTTTGGGATCAGATAGCGTTGTGTGAGTTGTGCCAAGATATTATTATTATTGTATGGCTAACGAAATATCTCTTGTTCCATCCGTCCATTTATAAGTCTTTACAGATTTTTGACGTGCTAAAATTCATAATAATTTTGACGGGCAGGCCTAATGTATGGCCACAGCAGATAAAGCATTTTTTACCTTAACGGTATTTTATATGATGAGATGACGATTCAATTCAATGCCAACTGTCTAGACATCGCAATACCGAAAGGATTTTACAAAAATATTGCCGACTTTTAAAAATAAATACAAGGTAACTAAAAAGCATAAAATAAACAAAATAAAAAATAAATAAACATTTTGAAGTTGGTGCCAGGAAATAGTAGTTTTTATGTTTTATTTGGCACCAACTTCAAATCGCTCGCTGGTCACCTGTGGTCTTCATCTTCAGTTTCATTTCACTCAATGGTGCTTTTTGAGAGTAAATATTTTTCAAATTGGTCCAGCCGTCTTCGAGTAATCAGGTATACAGAAATATAAAATACAGTCGAATTGAGATCGAAATCATCCATATAACCATTTTCACAAACACGACAGTAGTTACAATTAATAGGATGTACCTAGATAAGTTTATTTAAAAAACCCAGTCGTTTGTTTAAAATACCTAAGCATGTATACGAGTCCCTTAATGTTAATTAAAACTTTGTCACATAAATTAAGACAATAATTTATAATTTTTAAATGTAATGTAATACGAAAATCCTTGGCCATTAAATTTAAATCTATTATCTCTTTTATTATCAGAGTTGAACAAAAGCGCAAATTTCACATATTTTATTCAAAAACTCATTTACATGTCTGAGCAATTTTAATTTCAAAATTAACGACTTTTTCGTACATACGCAATTTTTTACCTTTTTTATAATTCAGTGGTCATCTGAGTACCTTCTGCTGTAAACATAAGTTAGGTTAACTTCTCTCAAGGGAGATGGCCATGATATCTTTACACGTGGACACATCTGCCCGGGTCACCTTGGACCAAATAAGTTAGGTATATGAAAAGCAATAATATAACATTTCGGCTTAGCGATTGGGTTGTCAACCACAGAGCTGTGCTTGGCAATGATTTTAAGATTTTAAACCACCAAAGAATACTTAGTTAATCTTGTGTTGGCAGAAGACTACTTATATAGATGGACCCGATTTTTACACGACTGCGCAAGAAGGAGGGTTATGTTTTTGGAGTGTATGTCCCTATGTATATTTCTTTGGCACGCCGTAGAGCTTAAACGGCTTGATGGATTTTTGAGTGGTGTCGTTAGATTCGTCTTGGTTTGTGAGAGTGACCCAGTGTCACTCTACTTTAAAATGAAAAAAAAATTACGTCCTTTTGGCGACAATATATTATAATACCTATGTATAAGTTTTAAAAAAAATTCAAAGCTATCGAATAAGGTTACATTTAAATGTAATTTCGAATAAGAAATGCTAAAAATAACATAATACATAAATGAAAAATTAAATTGGTGAACTTAATAATTGTGCCGACCGACTGCATGATATTAAAAGTGAAGGGTATTTTGTTTTCGTCTTTTTGCAGGCGGGTTTTTTTAATTTTTAAATAATATTTTTTTTATTAGAAATGTTATCAACGCAAATATTGCTTTCGGTGGAGACAGTCTATCTTAAATAAAATTGTGTTAAAAAAAGGAAACGTAAACACTAAACGTCACAATATAGTTCCTATAGAGACAGCTGTTTAAATGAATGACAATACTTTATTTTATCCAATGAAAATACCAATCATCTGGCCACGCGATAAGCGTCAATCGCTTCGTTAATTCCAAATAGATAAAACGGAGCTAGCATATCACCAACAAGATTATTGAATTTGCGCTATTTGATGCAAGTAAACGCCGACAAATCCAATGTCCTTGATAAAATAAATAACTAACTTTCCTATAAATTATTATTGGGATTAGATTTATAAAATCCAAAAAGGCTACAGCAGCAGCATACACTATAGAGTTTAAGTATTTGCAATCAGCAATTTTGGATTGTAGTTTAATATTGTTATCGGCCATCTTTTAGATTTTTCCAAAGCATTTCTCTTTATCGAGTTTTACGAATGTCATGAGTTTCGATTTCGAGCAAACGCTCTATACTAGAAATCTGAATATAGGAAATGCTAACCTAAACGTTCCGTCACTGCATTCAGATTTCACTCTTTTTAGTTTAGAGTTCAGTCGTTGGCAAATAGCAGTTGAATCGAAAATTCTAAATGTACAGAGCACTGCCAATTCTGCCAAATAGTGGTTAATATCAATAATTCTAAATGTACAGTTTGCTGTTGCTCTGAGTGTAGCTATAGCGTGCCAGTTTACGCCCTGAAGCAGTGTGTTTCCAATTCACTAGAGGCACGACCGACCGAGCACGGTTCGCGCGAATAATTAATTAAATTGTAGCTGTCGACTAGATTTCGTATTATAATATGAACAAAAACAGCTCTGCACGCCATTACATTAAACCAGGTTTTGCTAAAATTTGTTTTATTACAACATACTCTCCATAGGGACAAGTCCAGTAGGTATCGCACAAATTAATGTTATATTTTACTGACACAGAATGTTATACATTCTGTTACTTGATAGCAGAACGACCTATATGACGAGTGCAGTTTAAACGATACAGAGATACTGTTTTTTTAATCATAAGCTCCTTCGCATTTTTCAATCATTGCTTTATGAATAAAGAACAATTAAAGAACTAGCTTCTTCTGGCCTTGTAGTGTTAGACTCCAATTCAAGCCACAACCACGTTTCTGCTTTCAATCTAAGGAGCGGAGAAGAGGTCAGTCAGCAAAAAGCCTGATATATATAGCATATACAGCTCTACCCATTCCAAAAGGTTTTATGAGCCCTCTAATACAAGGCAAGAAGGGCGTCCTCCTCGGATTCTCATATACATGCTCTATCCCAAGCCAATGTTTTGATTCATCTGGCTGGCAAGGCCCGATACGCGATCTTCACTCAAGGATTGCCAGATTTGGCATAAAGTAAATATGAAGTCACGACCACCCTCTATGTGACTCAGTCACATGATATTCAACACTTTCACTTTAGCATGATACGCTCATTGGCATTATTTCTTAACAAATTAACAACCAGCTGTCTCTCCAAATACATGTCAAGTTTAAAATAGTTTTATGAAACCGGTCCTAGTTTGCATAACCAGTTAGGGGTCACATGTGTTTGAACTAATCAGTAAGGTTAAGAGAAAAGGCCAAGTGCAAATTATAAATAGATGATTTGATAAATTAAATTAAGTCCAATTAAGGGAATAGACTAGGACTTCAATTTCATTATTGATTTAGTATGGAATTTATTGGCATGAATTATATATAAGATATAACTACGGTCCAATAAAACTAAAAACGATAGGTAGTATAAATTGCTGACTAAATTTAGCTCTCTTTCCTTAACTTGATCCTTTAGAGTTCGAGTTTCCTGAGAACCTAGACTAGTGGCATAAGCGCAAATCGAATAGAATGATGTCATTGCGCATGCAAAACCGCGTTTTTTTTTTTTTTATATGACATTCGCAGTTTTACACTTCGACGTCAGTCTATTCGATTAGGGTTAAATACCACTTGTCCTTCCTAATCGTTTCTTATCCCTTAAGACATGTATCACAAAAAACCTCTGTAAATTTTCAGCTTTCTCGGATGAGTAAATGAAAGTCAGGGCTTTCATTTTTATATAATAAATGACGTATCTGTGTGCGTAAGTTATTATTACAGTCTTCAGTTAACAACCAAGTCAAAGAACCGCATGAATTGAAAGAAACAAGACAAGATTGTCTGTTATTAGTAGGATTTCCTTACAATGGACCCTTTCAAAGTCATAAAAATAGATACAGTTTTTCTTTATTAAACGAGAACCAGTATCAATGTCGTCTCAACAAGCATCTTTAAATCATGGCAACCAAAACTCCATACTACTTAATTATGAATCTTAACGTATTTGTCTATTTATTATTCATGACTAAACCGTCTGGGGCAATTTCATTTTGTTATGAAAATAGCTAATGGCATAGGAAAGGACATTGATACTTTCATTGCCAATATTTTTTTACTCCTACGCTCTGGCTGCGTCTCGGGAAACTCTAGTGCAGAAAAAAACAAAGCCTTTCTTATTCCTTTCTAAACGAACTTCAATAATTTTTTTAGCGTTAACGTCGACACTATTCAGCCGTATATTTTCAAAACCAACACAAAATGTAGGGTCAGACGTGAATAATTAACTAATATTATAGTCGTTGTCGACTTGATTAGAGGCGATGTTGAAGCTTAGTTGATAAATAGTTTAACAGTATCCGCTGGAGATCACTACTCAGTAATTCCTACATAAGATTATTTTCCCTCTGAAATTATTATTTCAAAAGTCTCAACTAAAATCGTTGTGCCTACTATTCTACCAACAACATTGTACTAATAAGAGTCTGGTAGTGAAATATTGAAAATTGTTTACTCAAGGCATAACTACATTCCCATTGTTCGCATAAGGGCAACTTCTCAGAATGGCAACTTCTCATAAAGGCAACTTCTCAAATGGGCAAATTCTCATAAGGGCAAAAGTACAGTCCTAAAATTGATTTAAAATATAAAACGAATAATTTGTAAAAATAAAAATAATTTAATAAAAATAGTTACACTAGTACCAAACGTTGCAAACCCTCTAATATTGTAGTACCATTTATACAATCATGAATTAGCTTTTTTGCTGCGTTTTTTGTCACCATAGTAAAAACTATTTTGGAGTATCTTTGTGTCTTGTACAAACGCTTCTTTTTTTAATAATGTAGCCTGTAAAGACGGCTTTGGTGGAATTTTCGTATTTAATCTTTTGTGCCACCCTTCCAGTGCATTGGTAGTCCTATGGTCTTCGCCGTAACAGTTAAAAATATTTGTTGTGATTGTCTTAATCCAGTAAGTTGTGAAATATGTATGAAATTTAGAGAATTTTTCATTATCAGGAGCAATTTCATGAATAGCCAAGTAAGCCTCTGGAATGATATTTGCAGGTAGTAAAGCTAATTTAGTGACAAGTTTAGTTATATGACGACCTTCGCTAGAGTCACAAAGATGAACTTTCTTACTCATTCTCCATATGGCCTGCTGGAAGTGATAATAAGATCCGCGTACAACAACCTCTGGATACACCGCTTTTACAGCGTTTATTGTAGCAAGTTCATAATCACATTTGTATGTTTGAATTTCTACGTGAAATTGTTTTTTTAAGATCAAAAACATTCTTTCATATGTGTCACTCGTTTTGTTTAGCAGTAAAATGTATAGAAGTGGTACAAAATTGACATACTCGCTGTCTTCCGCCAAATTTACATACAATGTGTAAATTTGGTAAAAAGGCTTTGGTGTAGATTTGAAAGTCCCGTCACCGTAGAATGTACGTTTTTCATGTAATTTCTTTTTTGATAAAGATGTGCCAAAAAATATTATTTTTTCTTCAGCACCATCATCCATTTAAAAAAAATCATCAACAATAGATGCTGGTAATTTGATGTCTTCACATTTTTTGAATGTTGTATTCAAACCCAAATATTTTTGACGCGATCTATACAAAGTATCTTTTTTTGATTTGAACGAAGGGGTAGCATGTCTTATTGCAATAGCCGACGAAGTCTCATTGTGGAAATTATTTTCAAATATTTTTACCACAGAATCAAAGTTGGTCCGGACTTCTTTTTTACATCCATCTATTTGCATAGTTTGGGATACACGCATGCACACCTTGTCGTATTATATCATTGTTAGAGTTTAAAGTAACTGAACAATTACATATATTTTTACTTGAACATCGCCATCTAGTATTACCTGATGCATATTTGTAGCAAAGATTATAACGGTAGCCTTTGTCCAGTAGAGCTGGTTTACCTTTACCACTTTCAATGAACTTTCTATTATTTTCTTCTTTGTCTGAACTTACTTCAACATCCATGAGGAATATTAAAGATAAACAACGAAAACAATAATATAGGAACCGATCAAAACGAAGAAACATACTAGACGCATTACAATCAATGTCATTATCATGACATTAAAGTGTGCTGTTAAGTATATCGGTCAAGCAAGATTTTGAATAAGTGTTCTTTGTAATCTAAAAAGTTTATAATATCCTCTCTCTCTCTCTCGTTACATTTTGTACCTACATAGAGGAACGCCGTAACGGGCTTAAGTAGAGAAACGCCGCGCCTAGCCCAAGGAAATATAATATAAAATTTGTGCAATCGATCATACCAAAACTTGCCCATTTGAGAAGTTGCCTTTATGAGAAGTTGCCATTCTGAGAAGTTGCCCTTATGCGAACATAGCCTACATTCTGCTAGTTGTTAATCAATATGTAGATACAGAAAAGCATGTCATTCATCATGACCATCCACAGTATTCCTTAGTTTTGAAATCCAAGCCTTGGTCCCGCCATCTTGACGCTCACTTTTCATATTGGTCAGATTTGCTGATAAGTTTTTCAAAGCTATTTTGTTCTCTAATTGCTACTTATTTTAATTTAACTTTACGTTATTCAAACTTAAGTTCTAATATCTTTTTTTTTAAGTTTGAGAATAAATTAGCCAAGTACTTAAATCTTGATGGTGGATACGTATCGTTTCGTATTCAATCCTTGTAACATGATCCTCTCCTAACTTTGTGAGCTACTTTACCTGCCTTGATTACAAAGTACTTGGGATGGGACTTCCGTCCACTGTTTCAAGTGTGTCGAAATTGTCGGTTTTTTTTCAGTTTAAATTTCAGTTCACCCAAGAAATACGCATTAATGGTAAGTTAGTGTGTATTAAAAAGCTCATAAAGTCATACACAAGAAATTTAATAGAGCGCCTGAACTAACGCAGTAGCAATAAAGTGTGAAAAGCATTGCGGTGCTATTATAATTTTCTATATCCGAAGATAGTATGTACTATTTCGAACTTCCATTACTGAAAGAGGGTTATTTATAACTAGATAGGTAAATTAATTGAATAAGAAATAAATTAATTTAATTACACCAAAAAATGTAGACAAATCGATTTTTAAATTCAAACTGAGGAAGTCTCATAGGTATGTAGTTCTCATTTTTTATGTAAATCATAATTATGAAATTAACTACCCTTATGGAAGGAAATTAGGCAATAAGAAACTAAAAACTTTGCTTTATTTTTATAAAAGAAACAATGGAACAAAGATAGGGAAAAGGTAAAATGTATGTTGTTCCTTACTTTCGGAACAACGTTTTCTATTTTGCAGGTCTCATTTCGCCCACATTACGACTGAATCCCACGAGTCCAGATAAACAGCTGTGACCCGTGAAAAAACACATAGGTATATATATGTATAAAACTGTCTACAATCCAAAAGGTTGTTTTAATTATGACTATCTGTGGTGAAGATAACTTTAAAAGTGACCATATGGATTACTTCAATGGATGATGATTGAAATAAATCTATTTTGATCGACAGTTGTTATGATGGGCGATATCAACGATCAATCATAGATACTACATCAATCTATATAAACGACTAAAGATTAGAAATTCTTGTAAGATTTGAAAGATTGCAGCAATCAATATTTTCTTTCAGTCTATCCCATTATGAATGTGGTAAAACGGAAAGAGATGACTAAATAACTAAAACCACGCCGCATGTAATTCGTTTATGAAAAGGTTTATGTAAAATAGGTACTGTAACATGTTTTATGTTATTTACATACTAAGTGTTTGTATAAGTAGATTGTAGATGAGATTAAACTCATTCTCTTTATAAGGACATGAGTCAACCTTTTTTGAACGTAAAGGCGTCGCAAGATTATTCTTGTAAAACAATTTACTGCGCTGGAAATATGAGATTTTTTGTTTTATTAAGAATATTGTAACGGCCAACTCACACAAACAGGTGATAGTAAAATGTAAACATTTATTAGGGTTGGCAAGTACTTAAAAATGCACAGGATCATTGGTCTTATCTAATCCGTGTATACGGCTGCACTTATTATTATGGTTTTATTATAGATACGTTACCTTTGAAAAAACCTTTGAAATGGTAACTTTATATACCTAACAGGAGTAACTCGTGCTTTGCTAAAATCATAAAAACCTTTATCATGTAATAAGTATAACTTTAAATACATTTATTGTAAATACAATTCAACAATATCAAATATGTACAATAGTTAGAATGTTTATAAACTGCAATACGAAAAATATCTAACCAACTTCAATCAGGACTGATTTTCTGGCATTTATAGTTTCGTTGTCTATCTGAAATTAATTATGGGACCATTTCAGAACAAACCTCTTCCGAACAAAAAAATATCTTGAAAATCTGTCTATATTATATATGACAGAGTTATCTCTATATAAATATCCAATTTAAAGTCAGTTAAAAATAGAAAATGTCCAAAAATTTATCCTTGTGGCACGCCCAACCCAACCCACTGGTGATCTTGTACACTTTATTCCGTTATTATCCACATATACTGTATTAATTTGGCAAGATAGTTTCATCAAAGTACTTTATTGTATTTACTAGATAAAAAAGAGGGAAAACACAATGTCTTTTTTTATATCAGGTACTTTGTCTACTTTTCTGTAAATAAAAAACTAACTTCTAATACCTACATTATTTACCACTTTAGTTAGCAGTGAGAAAAATCCAGAAATATACCCATCTTAGTTCCTTATTGCGACCCCGCGCCCTTTTTTAGCTTTATCTCAACGAAGGTTTATGTAAGTGTAGAGGGTTTGACAACCGGATTGCAATGACAAGGGTAGTTGGTTTTTAGTTGACACTTTTTCACGATTCATTTTTCTTTTCCTTGAGTTTTTATTCACTTGAGCCGTTAAAACGATGTAGTGTGCGATGGCCTTAACGGATTTTGTTCTAAATTGTTTGGAAGGTTTATTCTTTCTCATTGTATATTTTTGAATTTATAAAAAGATAGGAGATCGAGATTAAAATAATTTTCTGTTATGGAAATTTAGAGCTATGTTCTTTGAAGTTTTTTTTCTTCTTTCGTAATCAAAAGAGATTTTTGCCAGCAGTGCCTGTGCCTACTTGGTTATCTTGGACAATAGAATCCATGAACACCGCACCAAGGGTATAAATAAAACAGTTTTTAACAAGGAATTTCGTCAAGGGCTATAAAAATTGGAAAGATCCCAAAGATATTTCATACACTCATAAATCGTACATATGAGTGGCTGACTTCAGTCATTTTTATTTCAAAACCAATCCGACAGTAAGACGATCGAGTATTTTCAACGCCATACACATAAAATTCACATCAAGTAGTAAAACGGACATAAAGGCATCGTACCCACAGATCATAATCTATATTTAGTCATAAAAAAACATTTTGCATGACGTACCTACATACAATCGTGTATTTCACGGCTCGATTATTTCAAGTACCTGCATGTAGCTTAAGTACGCACCAGCATAATATTATTATCATTAGGTACATACCAACCTCATTCGTTTTAATATAGGTCTGGTATACGAAGTCCTAAATGCTTGAAAGGATTACTAATTATTATTCATAGTTACTTATTTAAAATCCTTGTTCTTTGTCGTCACTAAAGTTACCCATATAGCTCACAGGTTAAGCACGCGTGGTAATGGGCTTGCCACAACTGCCGTTGGACCAATGGCCGCTGGAGCAAACGAGTTCAAGACTGGAAATCTCGACGACTTCCAGTTAGATGGACCCAACGACCTAAACCAACGCAGCATCCAACTCCATCACAGAGATCTTGCTGTAATGGAGCTCGATACGGAAGGCGGAGGACTGAGTGTCGTGGCGTAAATTAGGAGAGGCCTACGTCCAGCAGTGGCCCGAGACAGATTTAAGACCTGTTTATTAATATTATGAGTATTTTGCCGACTTCTCCTGTCTAAGTTGACTGGTCTAACTAGATGGGTGACTACTATCCACCTTCATTATGTTTATCAATTTCAGTAGTTACTTAGGTAGGTACTATGGTATCAAATTATAAACAATGGTCTTTTCTAGTAAAGAGCTACCAATTTTACATAAAAAAAAAAATTTGAACGCCTGGAACTTTGGGTTATTTGATTGTGATTTCGATATTTCCTTATCTAGATTCCACTTAGAGAAATAAAATATTCAGGATCCTATAACATTCAGAAACAGTAGCAAATATTTGAGATAAAAACGACGGACATAATTTTGAACTGCCGAACTATTTTCAGAAAATATTTAATTACAGTACAGTTGCCTCAAGAATGATATCAAAGCAAGATCTGCTAATTAGAACTTTGTTAATTGGTCAAAATATAAAAATGAAAAAATATATCCCATTTTATACATTTTTCTATTTCTAGATCATTCGAATTCATACGTGAACAAAATTTGTTGTTAGACTTGAGTACGACATCAATGCCAACGAAAATTAATTCCACATAACAAAAAAGTCTTGAATATGAGCTATACAAATATACTCGACTAAAGAGTTACAAACGAAATTTTAACCAACATGCCTTCCGACGTCAGGATTAATAATATTTGTAACTACAATACTATTGTTACATTAGTAACGGCCATTAGTTTGCTGCAGTAATAAAAAATGTTATAATTTCCTAATGGAAAACCTTCAGTCATGTTAAAATCTAATTAGAACAGCACTAATTGTTCAGTATTCAACTAAAACCGCACTGCAGCACTAGTGACCATTCAGCTTGATGGCTATGGCCTTTTAGTCGATATCTCTACACTTTTGTTATCAATCAGCGTGCATCGGTCCACTGCTGGACATATGCCTCTCCTAACTAACGCCACAACCTCCCGTCCTCCGCTTTCCGCGTGGAATTCAGCGACCTTCTTTAGGTCGTCGGTCCATCTGGCTGGGGGTCGTCCTACAATTAGGGCTCGTTTGCTCCATCGACTATCGGTCTTTCGGGAAATGTGGCCAGCCCATTGCCGCTTCAGCGTGCTTAACTTGCGTGCTATGACGGTAACTTCGGATGACCGCGTTGGGAATTTTATTCCTAAAAAAAACTCCAAGCATAGATCGCACCATAGCCCACTGCGAGTTTTAATTAGTGGTCTGGTCCAGCGGTAAATGTCCACATCCTGGCACCAAAGGTCATAACGCACTGGTTAAATTCCTTGGTCATCAGAGGCGAGCAGACTCGACGAAGTTTGCTAAACGCTGCCCAACCCAATCGAATCCTCCTATCGAGTTATTTCTAGAAGTTGTCTTTACAAAGCTAATTAACCTGCCCTAGGTAGATATATTCTTGAACAACTTCAAGCATTGACCCTTCGATATAAATTGGTCGATAACCATGATTTTGGTGTTTTCCAAATTCAAGCAGAGACCAACACGTCTATCGATACATGTTAAATATTATTTACTTACGTAAAGGAAAATCTCCACCACAATTTGTTAGTTACATGTTTCATAAATCACATTTTAGTCATCGACATCAACCCATGAATAGATTTTTAATTTATGCAGAGTAAACATTGCCAACTAGAAAACATGAATGGATACCAATAATAATACTAAAACAAGGTACATATCTAATATGGACAATTATGAAACTATAAACAATGTAAGTTTAAATAATTTACACAAAATAACCAGTCAGCTGGTAATAATGTACTAATAATGCGTTTGACACTGACAAGGACAAAATCGACTATAGTTACTCGACTAACCGGCCAATATTATAAATAACATGGTTTTCCGTATCTATCAAAATTAGCGACTAATTAATTAGTAATCCGTAAGTTCTTTTTATTTTAAGTATATTTGTTGAGTGCACATGTTTAATGTATGAGGGGAAATCCATGCATGTCGTGACGCGCAATTAGAATATACACACGTTTTTTACAATGCGTGTAATGTCAGTATACACTTGATTTACACCCAAACAATATGAAATAACCACAACAAGTCTCGGACTCGGCGATAATGAAGCAACGTCGCATACGCACTGTTTTGTTATTAATAACCTAAAATACGGCTTTCTTCTCACTTACAAGGACGGTTAAGTCAAAACTCAAATGTAATGTTAATTTTACATACCATTTTGACCTCGCTGGTGCTGGACTTAGCTGTGGACATCGCCTTGATCATCCTGCTGGAGTTGTCCAGCAAACACTTTTGGATACTCATCGCTACTTTTTTTTACAACACAACACAGAAAAAATATTCACATCATTGGCACAGCACTACACTGTTGCACACTATGTGGTGATTAGCAAACCATCGCGACGCGACACAACAAAATCACATTGTATACTTTAATTTGCGAAACGCGCGTTGTTAGGTTATATCCATTGATTTGACGTAAGAAAGTTTTCGATTTATGAGACGTGGATCGACCACGTGTTGATGCGCCCGGTGACGGATCGCGACTGCGGTCACCGGACCGGCGTGAACACAGCTGGCGGTACCCGCGGCGCGCGCCCCCTAGCGAGCGGCGCCTGTTACAACGGAACAAAGACCGAGTGCAGCCACACCTTTGAAAAACTAGACTCGAATGATTGAACTTGAAATGTTTGTTCAAAACTGTTTTTTACGCTGTAAAGTGTAAATAGTATGACGTCACGTCCAAAGTCCCACCTTCATGGGGCCATGCCTATTGTATTTCCAATTTGATAGTATGAAGGGGACAGTGTATGGAGGTGTTAATGGCGTCACTTTCGAGCTAAGGGCCTCTGCAAACATAGTACGCGCATAAAACCAACAGTCGCAGAAGGTAGTAATGATGAATAATCAACAAAGCTGAACAACGAGCTCTGTTGGCCTCAAATTTCCGAATAATTTACTTTATGCAAGCTGAAATGCTACCAGTTGTCGAGACCGGCTTGAGACAGAATAAATGTTTGCATAAAATAAATTTTCCTGTAATACAAAATTGCAAGCAAAAGTAGGTTAAGAGGAGATTCAATAAGAAAGTCCATGTTAAGTAGATCTCAATAGAAAAACTGCCTTGTATGTAGTTCGTTAAGGTCAGAGATCAAATCAGGAGATAAGCTAAGCTGTGCCCTCCTGCAGAACTCATAAGACGCTGAGCTTCGCGACACTGTTATATTTTTACAGGCTTGAAAGTGAAGCCATTTTAGCCTTATAATCTTTACACATAATGCATTATTTAAAGATTAGTAAATTTACCAAAAACAGATCCATTTGGCTATTAAAGTGAATCCTCCCTCTTTTTCTTAAACGTAATTTAGCTAGGTATGCTAGCCTTTATTGAATTCTTCAGGATATTACAAAATGTCCTCCTGACAGTTATTGAAATTGCACTCGTGCAATCCATTCTTCTTTATATTCTTGATTGCAATGATTCCAGATGTTGTAACAGCTTGGTATTGGTAGTTTGTCGTTTGTAGAATTTGGCATTTAGCATACTGTGCTTTAGTGAATCTGTGATTCGTAAAATCGATCATTCATAGAATGTGGGGTTTAAAACGCATCTGAAATTTCCATAATCTGACATGTATCGACTAAACCTTCAATTAAGTTACTTGGATGGCCTGGGTAAATATGACGACATCTCTGAATTCCGCTACAAACTTCACCAGAATACTCCAATCCTTTATTTGCTCTACGTATTGTTTTATCCGGCAGCTATCATACAAGTATCTCTTATTTGTTTCATGTTCTCTGGAACCACCAAAGGGATTCATGAGATCACATGAGACGTTAAAAAACGTATTCCATAACCTCTTCACATCAGCTTTAAGTTGCGTAAATATTAATGGCAGAAAAATGTCAAACTTTTTCAAACAACTTCCAACAAGTTCTCATAAAAATATTAGCAACGTCTGTGTCTTTCGCAATAATTGTATAATCAATAGCTCATCACATCTTACTAAGGTGGGAAATAAACCCATGATATTATGGCACTACTTTTGAGTATAAGTTATTTTACAATACGGCACAATGTCAGCTAGAAATTCACTGGTCCCACTACTGCCACTTTAGTGAGTTCTTGATCAATTTTGGCGACCAGGCGAAGGGTAACTCAATACAAAAATATATCTTGCTTGATGCAGTTCATTGTACATATAATATTAAGTAAGAAGAATTCAAAAGGAAATCGAAAATAATGGTGTTCTAAATACTCCCGCCACAACTGACGACCTTAATCGTTTAAAAATGGTTGTCTCTGTAAAGTCGGTTTACGGACGATGATTTTACGTCATAACGTCATAAGAAAACAATGATGACATATCGCCATTCGCGTTGCTTAGCCACCAATTAATAACGTTAGTTCCAATTGCATCGCATGTCATGTTGCTGCAATGGCCATTCGCTGTTGCTTAGCAACCAATCAATAACGTGACTTTTTTTTAGACACTTTTTCGTACGTGTGTATTGTATCGATTTATAAGACGTTTTCACGTCAAAAACCAACGTCAAGATATTTCACTACAAACTGCATTTTTCCGTAAGGTTGAGATGAAAGAGATGAAAAAAAATATTTTATCAATTCCTAGCTGTCTTCTTGTCTGCGTAAATTTTCCCCGTTTTAGCAACATTTTTTTTTGCTACTCTGTCCTATTAGTCATAACATGATGTTATACAACGATATTCTTGGTATATTGCAAACCTGAAAGTAGTTTGCTTAGAATTAATAACACAATCTAATGGGGCAGTTCTTGGACCATGTACATTTTACAATTAATTATTTATTCCAACATTAAATCTATATCTACTAATATTATAACTCGGGAGAGTTTGTTTGTTTGTTTGTTTGTTAAAACGCGCTAATCTCAGGAACTACTGCTCCGATTTGAAAAAATCTTTTTTTGTTGGATAGCCCATTTATCGAGGAAGGCTATAGGCTATATAACATTGCGCTACGACTTATAGGAGCGGAACAGCGACGAGAAATGTTGCAAAAACGGGGAAAATTTACGCATATCTACGAAGTTGCGCGGGACAGCTAGTAATTGATAAATAATTCTTACAGTCCAAATTTTGTTAACAATGTATTGAGAAATTCGTTTACGTATTTTAAAAAATAACCATGGTTTACGTACTATGCGACGCAATGAGCATGATATTGTGACGAACATAAGACAACTTTAATGGCTTGTAACTCTGCAAGTTTTCAATATTTTTTTTTTTTATTTTTTATTTGATATCGTAAACTAAAAATCTTGTCGTGGTGAGCTTTGCGCTATTCGAAAAATAACCTTGTTTATAGCCTATAGCCTTTTTTCAATTCGGACCAGTAGTTTCTGTGATTATCGCGTTCAAACAAACAAACTCTTCAGATTTATTATTAGTATAGATTTCTACGAAGATGCTCGTTTACCTCTCGTAAAGTCATAACCGCTTACCTTACGTGGCCTAGATGAAACTACGAATATGATGAAATAACTGTACAGTAAAGTAAGTACTTTTAGGTCAGTGTGTAACATGTTCTTAGATATGAAACTCATAAAATTAGAAACGCTAGAAAAGCAAAAGTATTTTGATACGGCTAAGCGTAATTTAAGACCGTGCCCTTGTTTAACTGAGTGTCACTGGTGTCACATGAGATTTTCTTTCTATTAATAGTGATGAGAACTATTTTAGAATTAAACAAAACACATTTTTTTCTAAAATCAACGACATCCGCTTGTAAATTATAACGATAACATAAAAATTTTAATGTAAATGTTTTTTTTATTTCACATCGTTGATAAACAACAAACAAACATACTAGCATGAAACGTGCAGTCCTAAGACTAAATATAGTAACAATGTTTACAACGTACAGTACTTACATAGTTCAAACACTAAATAAAAAATCCGGGCAAGAGCATGTCGGGCCATGCTCATTGTAGGGTTCCGGAGCCGTTGCCGTATAAATAATCCGATTTGAATAATTGCACCAGCAGAAGAGCGTATGTTAATGGCACTTTCGCCCTTTTGTTGAGAATCCGGGTTTTCGGCAATAACTCAATGATGGTTTATCCGATCATGTCCGTAAGTTGTTAAGCCTTAGCTTTTTGATTCTTGGACAAAAATATTCTCAGTTATAAGAATACCTTAAAATGTTTTAAAAGACCTGTGAAATTATGTGCCACGCGTTGACGATTGCCACAGCTACTGTTACATGTATGGAGTGCCCCCCTTAAAAATATTTATTATTATTATTTAGCTGTCAAACTAAGTAGCGGCTACTACATGACAGTTTTTAATCAAATTAAATCAATATTCATTGTGTAGTCTTTGAGTAAAATGCCTGTGACATACGGGCGGACAGGCAGACAAACAGACCCTAAAAACCTTACTACTCTATTGACGTTATCCTTAACATCACACACATCCTGTTGATGCATTTTGATGGTCAGAATCTCGCCGATTTGTTGCTGTCACTACGCCACGCTGCACAAGATCTGTCGCCTTGCCTCCTTGCCTCGAGTAAATATTACAGGTCCTTTCATTACGGTTAAATACACGTGGATATACCTAGTGCTTCTAAAGAGCGGCTCATTCATACCGCACATGCTTTTCCATCCTTAAAATTCTCGGTTGGTTACGGTTTCACAACTTATTAACATCAATCTGCCATCACTGTTCTCTTTTTCAGGCTTATGCTTCAAACCCTGAAAAAGTAACAAGTGAACACGAAAATAGTACCTATATATAGCAAGATTGCTAGTAAATAATGGCCCACATTACCTACCTACTAGAAATCTATTAAAAAAATAATCTTAAAAGTAAAAGGGTTTTTTTTTTATTTTTATAATTTATTTTTTTATTTCATACTTTTTAGTGGTTGTAATATGTAACCGATGTAACAACTAACTTTTATCACAGCTATTGTCAAGTATTGAAGATTGAAAAAATAATGTTTGCTAACTAACATTTTTAGTATTATAGTCAAGTTATACCTTTTTGAAATGCTTAAGTTAAGCCCTTTAATTTGATACCCATATTGCAGTATTCAAAACAACTTTTTTTTTCACACCTCTTTATTTTGACTTCTATAATAATAATAAATAATAATAAATTTATTTATTTCACAAAATAAACAACAATTCAGCTTTTTCATTTTTACAACATAGATTAGGTACTTTGTGTTACAATATTTAAAACCCTGCCTCCTAAACTAGGCCAAGAGCCTGTATCTTAGGAAACAGTGTTCGGCCTAATGTTTACAATCTGTTTGTTTGAGTAAAAGTGTGACTGGTTATATGATTGGTTGTTTGAGATACTAATTAAGTATACTAGTTTGTGAAATTATTTATAAAGACTATAGAAACTTTAGGTATAACTAAGTATATTGTGTATGTGTGTGTGTGTGTGTGTGTGTGTGTGTGTGTGTGTGTGTGTGTGTGTGTGTGTGTGTGTGTGTGTGTGTGTGTGTGTGTGTGTGTGTGTGTGTGTGTGTGTGTGTGTGTGTGTGTGTGTGTGTGTGTGTGTGTGTGTGTGTGTGTGTGTGTGTGTGTGTGATGTGTGTGTGTGTATGTGTGTGAGTGTGTGTGTACGCAATGTATTTTATAAGATTTATTAAATTTATTTTAGTAGATATAAGCTAGTAAGGATTCTATTTTGGCGTAGTCTTGAAGTATTAACCATTCTCTGAGTATTGTTTTGATTTTAAATTTACTTAAGTCAATTATTTTAAGTTCTTTTTGTACTTTTTTGTATATGTGTGTACTTAACACGTAAAATTGGTGTTTGGCGAAACTAGTTCTATGTTTGACTCCTCGCGGGATATTTGTCCGTTTGTTTGGGTCTGACGGGGGAATTTTGCTGTGTATCTTAAGTACCGACTGGATAACATACAATTGTCGCACCGTTAAAACATTGCAATCTAAATAGAGCTGACTTGTAGAGTAGATGTATGGTTTCTTCGTCATGATTTTTAGTATAGCCCTCTGTGCTCTCTCTACTCTCAGGAGATGTGTTTTTGCAGCTCCACCCCACACAGTTATGCAATACCCGATTATAGATTGACATAATGCATAGTAGACCATTTTTAGTGTGTCGAGGTTGGCTGATTCCCTAAGAGCTTTAAACACATGAATAAGACGGAGTACTCTCATAGAGACGTTGTTTACCTGTTGATCCCACTTCAACCCGTCATCTATTTGTACTCCCAGATATTTAATAGAATTAGATCTATTAATGGCCATGCACGAGCACGGTGAAGGGGAAGTTGAGCAGGAATGGGCTGTTATAGTAAAAGAGTGTGGGGGCTTGGTGATATGGCTAATAGAAAAGGGGACTTCTCACATCACATAACTAAGAACACTTGGTCAATCAAGACAAATCTAACGTCTTAATTGTATAAATCCGTTCAGTGGATTGTGAGATATCAGGTAATAAAGAATATTACATACATACATATAAACATACACACATATATACAAGATACGCGCGAATAACATAACCCTTCTTTACAGTCGGGTAAAAAAAGAATGGGCATCTTTTAAATCTTCTTCTTACTCACTCTACTATCACAAAGATAAAACACAGCATCATCATCATCATCAGCCTATCACAGGCCACTGCTGGACATAGGCCTCTCCAATTGCACGCCACTTTGTTCTATCTTCGGGTTAAACACAGCATACTGACAGAGAATCAATATTATAAATATGGACAACAAAGGTTGTTTTCGAATGATAAAGGTTCCAACAAACTGAACGCTTTGTCCCCCTACCAGCTAGGGTCATAGTCATAACATCTGTGGTACCGTTTCATACATTATAACAGCTCGCAATCTGTTGGCGACACGTTACCGTCACGCCTCGGTGCCTACGACTTGGTTGACCGTACTTTTAATCTGGGAAGTAGTTCCTTTGTCTTAGAACAAGTCTGTTGCAGATAAGAAAAGTGTAACATCTTCTAGGCTTACTTATATGTATATATTTTTGTATATAGTGACGAAGTTAATAGCACAAAAAGCGACAAGGATCGCAATTAGGGGGCTTTGGGCTCATTTGATAACTTGGTTTAACTAGCTTCTATAATCTAGGTAACCATTCCCATGAATCTCTCAGTGACGCGGTGGGAGTGTGTCCGACTGCTACGCATGTCGTGGGTTCGATTCCCACACGGGACACCACTTTGTGTGATCCACAAATTGGTGTCCCGTGTTGTTGTTTTTCGAGTAATTGTTGTTCCGTGTCTGGGTGTACTTTGTGTCCGTGACTTGTATGTTTGTAAAGTCCCTCGCGACACAGGGCTTGCACCTTACTGCGGGAGTCGTCTTTTTTAAAGAAGTTAAAGAAAATAAATGAATATTTAAACGGCCAAAAATATATTCTTTCAGATATGTATATGTAGATATGCTGCCTAACGCTATTAAACCATAAGATTACTTTCTCACAGCTATATATTGTCCGCCGACAATGTGTTTAAAGTGTTTCAGTAAACTGATTAGATAATGTAATTTAGAACGATTAAAGTCAACCATGATATATGCAGACTTAGAGTATACTTAGATATCTAGTTCAATGTTCTAGATTATTTTAATATTCCTACATCTAAGTATCTTTAATGTGTTGCGAACAGGTGAGTCAAATTTCAGAAGCGTACTATTATAAATGTGATTATTATAAATGTGAAACTCTGTCTGACTGTCTGTTACCTTTTCAAGGTTAAACCGCTGGACCGATTTAGATTAAATTTGGTATGGAGATAGTTTGAGTCCCGGGAAAGGACATGGGATATATTTTTTATTGAATTAACCGACACCCACGCGGGCGGAGCCGCAGGCAAAAGCTAGTAATTACGTAAAGTATTGCATCTCTTATGGTGCAAAATCTGATTCCTTTATTATGGCGCAAAATAAAAAATATTTATAGGGTTCCGTACCTCAAAAGTTATAAACGAATTTAGGATCACTTTGTTGTTCGTCCGTCTGTCTATCAAGACACTTTATATCGGGAACACGTATAGGGATGAAATAAAAACGCTTGATTCTGTGAAAATCAAACTTCTAAATTAAAAAAAAAAAGATACTGCCGTTTATGCTGCAAAAAAGAAATATATATATATATATATATATATATATATATATATATACTCTCAAGGAGTCAAAATGTATAGGTATACCCTATACATTTTGATTCCTTGATTTTCCGTTGACCTAGAACTATGCAACTAATGCCGTTTTATACCATAAGTATAGTTAAAAGTCTGAACATTATAACATTTGTAATTAAATAATAAAACATATAGTCTTTAAAAAACTGCGAAACTTGATTCCTGAACTATTTATATAGGTAATATGTTCCTACAAAATTTCTACGGAGCCCTCACTTGTCCGAGTTTTTTAAATACAACTATCAAGTTAAATCAATATATTTTTGTAAAACACTAAGCTCTGTAGAGGGATAAACAAAGAAATTTAGAAAAAAATGATGTCACCAAACATGAATTTAGTACAAATTTTACATCATATTGATTCATTTTATATTTTTTTTCGTGTTTAACAAGAAGCTTGTACTGAAGACATGTCAAATCATTGAGGCCAAGAGTATAAAAGGTATCTTACTTTGATAATAATTATAAATACTAAAACATGTTAAGTTGTTTACAACCTTTTTTTAGAGCATTCAAAGATTTAGATATACTGTTACCTGTATGTAATATTTTTTTTGTTATATTAGTCAATGACACACAATGGATAAAATAACGAATTAAAAGTGAAATTTGGTACACTTAAATTGATAAAAATGAGTAAAAGTACTCAATATGAGTTTCAACTCTTGAATTTACTTAACCTATTATATTATTATTATTAACTTCGGAGTCCCACAAGGAAGTATTCTTGGCCCGACATCATATTCAATATATAAAAACGATCTCTCTAACATATACTATGCGTTTCAAATAAGTTGATAACTGTCATAATGACATTTTAATTCGCATTACGACTGCAACTTCGGAGTTGTAAAAATGGCGGCTAACTGACCGGTCATTATTTTTACAGCTCCGAGTTTACCTTGTAAAAAATAATTTGAATACGTGATAATTGACTTAAAATGAGACTATGTGCATGTAATAAGTGCATAAATACTTGACACTGGCAGAAATTAGCCGTTAAAACGGCTAGATTGCCATAAACTCAAAGAAGAAGAAGACTGCAACTTCGTTGTATGACGTAAAGTCAGCAATAAAATGATTCGTAAAAATGTGTCATTAGTATTACGCAAAGTGCCTTCCTACTTTAATGAATTTAAGCACTGTATTTTACTATTTATTATTATAGATAGGTATGTTTTAGTTTAAAAAAATATCATGTGTGACTGAAAGATCACAAAGTGTAGAATATTCATGTTCTTAAGTTTGGTGCTTATTAAATAATTAAGAATACTGATAATATTATAATAAAGAAAAATGTTAGGTACATAGTTCAAAGAAAATAAATTTTACGTCTGTTCCATTACCATATACATACGCACTTTACCCGACTTGGGAGTTTTTGTTGCTAGCAGTACAATTTTGACAAGTACAGAGTGAAGTTCTCGCGATCTCGATTATCTTCTCATTTGAAACGTATAGTATATCCCACATTGCAAAATATTCACATAATACTGAGCTCGTGGTGGATGGTATGAACTGGCAAGCAATTAAAACAAACTCTTACATTCACTCATGAGCTGGTTGACTAGTAACTTCTTCAGTCTATCCCCTTCGCCTTCAGATATTCGTCTCCCACCCATTTCATACACCCCACAATCTTGCACACTAATACTCTTTTACATCTAGACAAACAGGCCAACTACACTCACTTACCTACTCATTCATACACTCACCCACTCATTCATAAATTAGCTACTAATGTCATACAAATTATTTTTTTTTTTTACTAATTGTACTAAATGTTGCACGCCTTTCTAAAAACTCTATTAGCAGGAACGCTGGCACCTGAGATACAGAACTTGTCTTAGTTCAGGTATCAGAGGTCTCGCTATCTTTCGCTACAATTAGCCTAACTAATGTTTTAAACTTGCACTTAACTATTGATTGACAAGCCTTGTGTCGCGGGGGACTTTACAAACATACAAGTCATGGACACAAAGTACACTCAAAATCGGAACAACAATTTATAGATCACACAAAGTGGTGTCCCGTGTGGGAATCGAACCCACGATCTCATGCGTAACAGTCGGATACACTCGGATCCCACTGCGCCACAGAGGCAGTGTAATGTGTAATGTAAGGCTCAGGGCTCGGAACCGGTTTATAAATAGCGGTTATTATTGTTAATAAAACCGGTTTAAGGTGTGCTCATCGATTAACCGGTTAATCAAGATACCGGTAATCATAACGAAATAATTTTGATTACCGGTTAAAACAGAGAGCGTAATGCTAACCGATAATGTGAGCTGAATTAACCGGTTAAATTCACGTGACGCAAGGCACGGTCGTTTGGTCTCGACCTCACGTCATTGAAACTTAGTACTTTTTCTTTCCCACATGTATGGGTTAGACCGTCGTCGTGCGTCGTGTTAAATCATGTTCCCTGCAAAATTACAAGCGTGTGGCCGTTATTTAGTGTAGGTTAGTTATATTAATTGTGTGTATATTCATCATGGGAAAAAGAAAATAAAATAAGATTTAATCTATGTTCGCTTAAAATTAAGAGACCAATAAATCGAAATTTTTGATGAAAGGTTGTAATCACCACGCACGCCTCCGTAAAGCGCGGGTTCCGGAAACTACCCTCGTTTGATTTTTATCACTCACTATTACGAAACTGTCGGTACTTCGACACACAACACTAACGACATCTGCACACTGGCGTGTAATATTTGTTTCGACGGTGTGTACACTTAATCATCGCGGGATTTTACGATATTGAGAAACGATATCCATATTCTAGGTTGAAATTGACGTGTTTTTTTATTTTAACCTCTGCCCGCGCCATGCGGGAGTAGTAGTGATGGTCAGTGGAGAGGATCCGTGGTTCGTGTAGTTCAATCAGTTCATTATTGAATATATACGCGATTAAGACCCGCAGCTTATAAAACTCCATAATGTGTACAAATCGTGAAAGTTTACGAACTAATAAGCTTAGAACTTCTTTAGAAATGCTAACCAATTACGAAATAAAGTTTTGAATTATTACATGGTCACTACATTACACTTGGCCAGCGGAACTTACATACGTATCACTAAATACAAAATTTTGTGAGACATGAATCATTTAATATATCTACTGTTGCGTCTACAAACGAATCCGTTAAAGTGGACGATGATGAAAGGATACAAAAGCTCACTACAACGTTGTTATGGGAGATTTCAATGCTAATGTGGGAGTACAAAAACGCGGCGAAACGAAAATTGGACCTAACTGCGTAGGGCGCAGAAATCACAGGGCCCAAATGCTCGTTAATTTTCTACAGTCGTCGGAGCTTTTCTTAATGAATTCTTTCTTTAAGAAGAAGCCTCACAGAAAGTAGACATGGCAAAGCCCAGATGGTGTGATAAGAAACTAGATAAATTTCATCATTACGGACAAGCTGCAAATAATTAGAGACGTCTTGGTGATCAACAGGCTCAATACTGGCAGCGATCACATATTGGTTCGAGGGTCTCTAATTATTAGCTTCAAGGTCAAAAGACTCCAAATAATGAGGCCTTTTCTCCGACCTACTGCCCCCCAGATAGCCTCATGTCCCGAAAAGTTCAAAACCGTTTCACATCGCTGGAAACACAAACGAGAAAACCGACACTGGTCAAAACGCTACAGGATGTATCTTGGAAGTTGTTTCCCGGAAAACGCGAAAAAAGGGAGTCCGAACTCTCACTCGAGATCCTTGAACTACTGAGGGTAAGACGAGACACGCAGATGTCTTTGTCAGATATGAGAGCCATAAACCTGAAGATCAGGAAGCTGACATGACCTGACCACCTACGCTACAGCACTCGCAACATTGAGACGGCGATCGATCGAAATAGAGGCACTTAAGTTTTCTCACAGCAGCTAGGCAGACCCGGTCTGACAATACTAAATACAGCGAGTGGTAAAACCTCAAGGCTGGAGATAATTGGGGAAATCGAGAGTTTTTATGGACATGTATGCATCACGGATGGCTAAACCTATGGGACTTAGCGTCGTTGATCACAGAACCCCACTCACGTGCCACTATACCGAAGGCATATCGGATGTCGATCAGGGCGAGTTCGGGGCAGTTTTCGAGCAACTTAAGAATGACAAAGTGCCCTGTGATGACAGAATCACTACAGAGCTTTTGAGAGCAGGTGGGACCCCAGTCCTGAAAGAGCTAGCAAATCTCTTTAACTCCGTCATCCACCAAGGCTTAACACAAGCGTGTAGCGGGAGGGCCTGGCTCTGTTCTTAAAAAAATTATAACCCCTCGCTGAAGAACTACAGACCTATCTCATACCTGAGCCACGTCTACAAGTTGTTCTCGAGAGTGATCACCAACCGCCTCTCTAGAAAACTCGACGAGTTCCAGCCCCCGGAACAAGCCGGTTTTCGAAAAGGCTTCAATACCGTGGACCACATCCATACATGACTGCAAGACGAATTCAATAGAGCGTCATATCCCCGAAACTGTTCACCTACGCTCTCGAAGACATCTTCAAGACACTTGATTGGACTGGTTATTTCATAAACATAAACCGTTAGTAAATCTCACACCTTCGGTTTGCCGACCATATTGTCGTTGTAGCGCAGTCGCTGGAGCAGCTCAGCGAAATGCTGCACAGCCTAAATGGAGCCTCTAGATGTGTGGGTCTCGGCCGTAGGTTACTTTAACGTGACTTTGAATTGTTTCCAGTTTGGTAAAAGCAACTTCGAACAAGAAGTCGATAGAAGGATTCAATTGGGTTGGGTAGCGTTTAGCAAACTTCGTCGAGTTTTCACTCCGCCTTAACCGCAATGCCTGAAGGATCAACGTAACCACTGCGTCCTACCTGTTATGACCTACGGTGCCAAGTCATTTATTACGGTTGAGTTAGTCCAAAAAAAAACAAAATTGTGCAGCGGGCTATGGAGCGACGTATGCTTGGGAGGATAAAACTCGCAATAAGGTCATCCGACAAAGAACTAAAGTTACCGGTATAGCTCGCAAGTACTGGCAATAGGCATCTCCTAATTTTTGCCACAACAGCCGGTCCTCTGCCTTCCGCATCCAGTCCATCCCAGCCACCTTATTTAGGTCGTCGGACCTGGCTGGGGGCCGTCCTACCTTACGTTATAGTACTCGATGTGGCACAAGCTTTTGATAAAGTCTGGCATGAAGGCTTGCTATATAAACTGAAAACAATGTTACCAGATCAATTTGCTACTGTCCTAGAATCTTATATTTCTAGTAGAACATTTCGAATACGCCAAGAGGATGTTTGTTCTAAAAATAAATAAATAAAAGCTGGAATTCCACAAGGCAGTGTTCTAGGACCGGTCCTGTATCTTTTATATACCCGTGATATTCCAGAGCTCGAAAATAATGCTACTGCAACCTTTGCTGACGATACAGCCATCATAGCAGTAGGAAATACCCACAACGAATCAGTAAAAAAGGTTCAAGTAGCTATCAACCAAGTCTTAGAGTGGACGACAAAATGGAGAATAAAACTTAATGAGAGTAAGTCCGTTCACGTTGACTTCACAAATAAAAAAGGTCAATACTGCCCGGTGCTTATACCAACCAATACCCTACTCGAATACAGCTAAGTACCTCGGTATGACGCTTGACGCAAAGTTACGCTGGAAAGCACATGTCAAGAAAAAAAGAGAAGAGCTATCCCTACGCTACCAGAAGAGGTACTGGCTACTGGGAAGACACTCTTCCCTCTCAGTATACTACAAAGTCCTGCTATATAAACAGGTGTTAATGCCAGTATGGACTTATGGTATACAGCTTTGGGGCTGTACCACTCAGTGCAATCGACAAATAATACAAAGATTCCAGAACAAAGTGCTCAAGGATATTGTCAACGCCCCTTGGTACTTAAGAAACTGTGATCTCCACCGGGACCTTAAAATGGATGACATAGAGACAGTTATACAAAAAATTGCTGAAGCACATCAAAGCAGGCTTCAACAACACGTGAACGTCGAGGTAATCCAGCTCCTTGATACCACTGAGTTAAAAAGAAGATTGAAACGGCTGAAGCCGTTTGAATTAGTGGAGTGTAACAGTGACATATTAAATGTAGTGTAAGTGCAACGTAAAAGAACACATGAACAAAATGACTTCACATATGTAATAGAGACAATAAGATAAGTGTTATTGGACACATTCTTAGATTTAAGTCCTTATAGCAATTTAGGTCATAATTAAATTACTCATTAGTCTTTAGGGCCAGATTGTAATCTATATAAAGTATTGTAATAGATACTTAAATATAAAAAAAAAAACGAACTAGTAGTTCCTGAGATTGCCGCGTTAAAACAAACAAACTCTTCAGCTTTTTAATATTAGTATAGATATGTTACTTTTTAGATTTAATTCAATTGTTTTACTTTATTTCACTGTATGTTTACTTACTATCATCTGTATCAGAAAGTATATTTTCGGCAACACCAAGAAAAAGCGGTTGACTATCCGGTAAGACTTCATTCGTTGATAAGAATTTATAGCATTTTTGTATGTTAAGAAATGTAACTACTGATATTCACAATTTCACTCAATTATTATTATGATTCAATGCGCAAACGTAAATGTTTAACTATACAAATGTAAACATATACAAAATACTCTGTGAATCTGAACGTTGACTAAACAGACGAAACACTCGGTTCAAAAAATTAATACAGATACGCGTACTCACTTATGTCCTTGAAACTCAAATTAACCGGTTTATTTCGCTGAACAGTATCGGAATTTGTGAAAAACCGGTTTCCCACTTTAACCGGTAAATAACCGGTAAAGATAACCTTAACCTGAATTCATTTCGGTTCGGGGTCAATGACCAAAACCGGTTTGGAAATTTAACCGGTTTCCGAGCCCAAGGCTTTCAGTAATAAAGTTATTTTTATAAGGTAGGCACCTACTAGGTACACTAGATGTATCTACGAAATTATAAATGTCTACAATTAATATATTTAAAAATATTGGTGTATGATAGATATTCCATTATTCCAAAACCGTGGATTTTCCAATAGAACAGTGCATTTTATAGGAATAAAAGGTAGACCACACAGCATTTCCCTTATTTAAAATAGGTATCTCTTTTAAACTAGACGACGCTCTCTTGCACTATTCCTTCTTAAGAAAAAAAAACAAACCGACAAACACATTTGTCACAGTTAAATACTAAGGCAATAAGGACTGGCAAGAAAATATATACTTATCAACCCATATGATGTCCCACTGCTGGGCACAAGGTCAGTAGAACGTACTTATTATAGATCTTGGGGGTATTTGCCATAATCGCCACGCTTGGCGAGCGGGTTGGCGATTGCAGTAGGCTTTAAAGTACGTAGAGGACACTGCTGTCCGTCCTCTGGTGTGAAATCCATTAGTCGCCTTGACGATACCCACGGGAAGAGATGGGAGAAATGGCAAAAGTTAATTATAGAGCACATTTAGACATGTTATGTTAAAAAAATGTGCCGCTCATTTTACCAACATTTCAACAATTTCTGTGAAGTTTTTCTCTTTTCATAACATCGTCAAATGTACGATGTCCCTCCCACACATCTACAGTCTCATATTACCTAGTAATAATTCAAGTACACAACATTATGACGTCACAATTTCATACGCAAATTGAAAGTGTGTCGTAAATCAGGCAAATTAGAAACGTAAGCAAGTAAAACAAATGGCATAGGCTGAATATATGAACACCCGTGTCTCACAGACAATGATAAACGTCAAAATGGTGGCAAATTTGGGAAAAAAAAAAATTTACAAAATACTGCACGAAAATTGAATCAAATACGCAATTACTCAAGAAATCTAAAGGTAACTTTTTACTAAAAGGATATTGACATTTTTATTAAATGTTATTAGCGATCTCGATACAAAAACCTATGGAAATTTGAAAATAGCGTCTTATGAAAATAGAATTTTGCCGAGGTGCCGCTTTCTTCAATTTTGAAGTGTTTCATTTAAATAGATTCAGCAGATCAGAAGTATTTGAGTACCGAACATCTAAGCACGTTTAACAGTAACATAATAAAATCGGTAATAAACTCACCTGTTTGCCTTCAATATAGGCTTGCTTTTTTAATAGATACTTACCTAAAAACTTTCCAGGTATCAGTGTAACTTCATTAAGCACTACGTAACTCTTTGTATAACTAATGGAATATAACGCTTAATAAATAAAATAATAAATCTTTAAATAGCCTGCAGCTACAGCGTCGCGTTGTTCTTTTTTTTCCGCGTGGAACGTATTTCAAATTCAAAATTAATTTTATTCTATTGGTTATTTTTTTTCCTTTCCAGTATTTCAAGTAGGTTTAGATCTATTTTTTATTTTATTTTATACAGACTTCAAAAAGTATGTTAAGTCATGTATTCGATACGTATTTTCTCATGTGATGATCGAATAAGGCTTCTAAACAGATTTATGAAATAAACAAAATGTTTGTATGTTTGTTCAATCACTTCTCCGATATTAGAGATCGCATTGTGACTATTATTTTTTTTAATTAATTCATATTTATTCTAACTTAGGGACCAATGCAAGTTTTATCAAAATCGGTTTCGTAGTTTGGAAGATATGAATAAAAACGTTTAAATTTTAGTGCCGGGTTTACATTTTTACGGAAATTCCAAAGGAAAAACATCTCAAAATCTTGGTCAAATAAAACATAGGTATAAGAAATATTTTGAAGTTATGTAAAAACTAAAAAAATATAAAATAAAATTTAATTAAAAATAAAAACATATTTCAAAACTTAACTGAAACTACTAAAATAATACTTTTATAAACATACACGAAATTGCCCTACATTTTTTTGAGGCTAGTACCGAACTAGCACATATGAACAGTAGATGCTACCTATCAAATAAAAAACAAACCCGCCAGCAAAAAACACACAGTCGGAGGCACGATTTTAAGTTCAACAGAATTAATTAATGCCTCCGAGTCACAGATTGCACCCTAATAATGGTAATCTGTGCTCCGACTGCATGATATTCTATACTAATATTATAAAGTTGGGTAAAAAAGAGAATTCGTAATGTCGACAAACACATAAAGTTCAACTATGTTTGTTAGAATTTTAGTAAAAATCTTACAAGTAGGTAGGTACTGCTAGTACTTGTAAGATTATACTAAAATTTTGAAAAAAATGTTGGGTAATTTCGTATACATAAATAAAAGTATTATTTCATTATTTTCAGTCTGTTTTTTTTTATTACTTTAACTTAGATATTTTTTCTCTCTGTTGTTTTATACGGTTCTTGACTGACATAATTATTAATATACGAAGGGACGCTAGGTATAATTATAACGTGTTTTATTTGACATTATTACTTATGATATTTCAGACAATATATCAGAATTTACAAAACAAAATTCACCCTGAAAGTTCTACAGCCTTTATCAGATAATAACACTTAATATTTACTAAATTAAAAACATCTTAGTTTATCGAATTATTTAGTGTCTAAGAAATAAGGAGTGTTTTCAATTTTAAATGTTAATCCTTAGCAGCGTTTACTAGACTTCAAAATGTAGTAGGTACGTTCGTCTCCTAATTATCTTATTCAAAATATTTATTTAAGATTGGAGTGATAGACATACGCCGTGGCCTGAGATTAGAGCGCTATAAGAAATGAACATTTTTTACTACTAGATACCTAAGTATAGTTCGTGAGAATCTTTATGACCGTTCTGCGCGTTGCGCGAATCACTGCGCAGTAACGTATTTTAAGGCGATAACGGGCAGATATCGGCGCAATTGCCCGCACGCCTCTGTTCAGAACGGTTAGAAGGATTCTCACGAACTATACTAAAAAAGAATTTACATTTACCTACAGGGTGTTAGACTCAATATTATTCTAATCCGTTATTTCATATAATTCATTCTATTTTAATCAGAATTTGACTGAATCATAATTTAAAAACGTTATTGAGATTTGATTTAGACGGTTGACATTCAAAATGTAAATGTCGGTAGTGACATCACATGACGTTGACATCTGTCATGCGGATGTCACTCCGACATAGAGAGGGGATAGAAAGATGGCAGACAGATTGTATTCGCGTGTTGAACAGTGCGGACGTTTGTAATAGTTTAAATAAATCCGTTTATTATTTTGTAATCCTACGCATTTTTATTGAAGTCCGAGTTGATCCTTCAAGGGTGACTTTGAAATCGGTCGACAAATTGATAGTGGTGATTTAGCACATGTAGGTATATGTATATGTACATACATTCGTTTTATTACATTTACATTTAAATATTGCCTATAATTAAAATAGAAAAAAAACAAACAAATTTTATAGTCCACCGATAATAATGTTAACAAACAATTAAATTAACAGATATACAGAAAATATCAACTTTTTATTATTTTATAATACCTAAACATATCAATAAATAATCAAAATATCAATTTAATCAGGTGCGCATGCACCTAACGAATTTTTGCGTAAGTACCTATCTTATTTTTATTTCCTTGACTACACGCGGGTGTAACCCCTGAAGTTTGTCGACTGAATTGTACTGTATCTGTCAGTCTGTATTCATTTTCTCAGTTGTCCTCCAAGCTGTTACATTGACAACCTAATCACATTGTATCATAAACATAAACTTGTTGTCTTTGGTACAGGGTAAACTAATTTGCATCAACAGTTATGTGTGTGGCTTATCTATGGCACGTACTAAGTATATTAACTACCTACTTTGTAATCTCATATTTACGTTGTTTTTAGGTTATGTCGCATTGCTAACTTTAGAAGGAAATTATACCCGCAAATAGGTTTACTGTGTGACCTCTTCTCTTGTATTCCTGAGTTGTAATGGACGCCGAAACTTAGGTATTCAAATAATCAAAGATAAGTAGGTACCGTAGCCATCAGGCCAGCTCTTGAGCAGGTACCGGGGGTGTTCCTCAGAACTGTTATCGGGCTTTTAAATAAAACGTGTGGTTTTCCCCAAAGCTAATATAATATTTATTCCTGAAATCCTACTAAATACATAATTACTTATCAACATCAATTCACTTGATATAATTATCACATTTATTAACAACTTAGAATTAACGACCAGGACCCTGTTTAATAAAAGTTACAATTTGTAAATAGTAATTGTATTTTACAGGCTACAAGTCTACAAGTTTCTGTTTAATAAAGATTACAAGTTACAATTTTACCATGGTGGAAAATTTACAAAATTGTAAGATTGTAGCAACAATTTTACAAATTTCTGTTTAATAAAGATTTTCTGTCTACAGGTGACAATTTACATATTTGTAGGGAAAACGGTTTTATTGAACGCATAATTGTAGTTACAAGTTTACATATTTTGTAAATTGTAGTACAATTCCGACAGGTAGATTCACCTACATAGAAATTTTACAATTTTGCGCATATGTTGGTAGTTGTTGTTGGTTAGTGAAAAAAATGGTTTTAACAACAAGTAGTGAAAGTAGTGACAGTAGTGATAATGAATACAATACAAGGGAACGGCAACAACGTATTTTTCGTAAAAGGATAAACTTTACTTTGGATGTGACAGATTTTACGTTTAACGAAAAATTTCGTGTTAGTAAAACTACCGTCGAATATTTGGTAACAAAAATTGGACAACATCTTAAATACGATTCTATAAGAAACAAAGCGCTTACACCAGTTCAGCAAATTTTGTGTACATTGCACTGGATGGGCTGTGGCTCACAATACCATGTTATAGCGGATGCACATGGTGTAACTAAAGGAACAATACATAACTGTATAAAGAATGTGTCTAGGTTCGTTGTCAGTAAATTATTCGGAGAAGAAGTCCGCTGGCCAACTAATTGTCTCGATATCCCTAGATTGTTCATGAAATATAATATACCCAGAATAGCAGGCATTGTAGATGGTTCGCTCATCCCAATGGATGCTCCTCGCCAAAACGAATCCGCATATGTAGACGGAAATGGAAATCATTCCATGAATATTATGGTAGTGTGTGGACCAAATTTGGAAATATTTTACGCGAGTGCAAGATGGCCAGGCTCTGTTCATGATGCAAGAGTACTTAGATGCTCTTCGCTAGCACGTGAATGGGGAAATGGATGGAGGCCATTTCCTAACGCCATAATATTAGGAGACAGTGGCTATGGCCTAAAAAATTGGCTAATGACACCTAACATTCCGGTACAAATACCCAGAACGTTAGCACTAGAAAGATATTTACGTGCTTTTAAATCAACACGAAGAATGGTTGAAAATGCACTGGGCATAATAAAAGAAAAATTTCCATGTCTGAATCATTTAAGAGTACAGCCAATTATTGCAAGCAAAATTATATTATCTACAATAATTTTCCATAATATTGAAAAACGTTTAGGATCGCAGCATTATACTAACTACTCAGAACAAACTATTGAACATGATAACGAAATTCCTAACAATGATGACGAGGAGGAAGTATTTGAACAGGAAGGTGTAGAAGTAATACAGTCATTAATACAATTGTTTGAATATTTTTTTTTATTAAATAGGAATTAATTAAAGACATGTTTAGTTCAAAATAATTTTATTAACTATATTATGTGTTTTATTGCTAACTCCAAAATATCTTCACCGTTTTGATTTGGCTCGGATGAATGAATAACGATGGGAGAAGGAGGATCGATGACAACATTTTGTACATAAAATGGTAAAGTAAAATTAGATGGTTGCTGTATTTTCAATTCCTTTTCTAGTTTTAGTATTTCCAAATCAAGCTTGTATCGTTCACGTTTCGCAATTTCAAGTTTTTCATTGGCTAATTTCAATTCTACTTCCATTTTTTGTGTTTTTAAATCGAAATACCTTTGCGGAACATTTGATTCATAGATTGAAATACTTTGTGATTTTTTTCTTGGCCTTTGAGGAAATTGAGTAGGAGTGTTTTCGGGTGATGTATTTATTGTGGCCTCACGCGACTCTGGTTCATGTACTTGTGTTACGTTTGACCCAGATGATTCCGGCACGCTAAGACCTTCTATTACAGGAGAATCTTTCCCGATTATTTTGAGTACTAGCTCATCAACATCATCATATCTACATTTCTTCCCTCCTCCCGATCCCGTCTGCTGCCGATTGTCCCTTTTTTCCTGTAGATATTGAAATACTTATTAGTAACTTTATAGCTCAAATTAAACTTAACTCCCATTTATCATTATGTATCACTACAGTACCTATATAATTATTATACTAGCGACCCGCCCCGCCTTCGCACGGGTGCAATTAGAAACCTTAAAAATAACAGTATTTCTCCACTATTTAATATATCTACATGTTATTATACATATATAAACCTTCCTCTTGAATCACTCTATCTATTAAAAAAAACCACATCAAAATCCGTTGCGTAGTTTTAAAGATATAGGTACTTATGCCCACATAGGGACAGAAAAAGCTACTTTGTTTTATAATATGTAATGATGATAATGATAAAGGTAGGTATTTTTGCAGTGTGAATTCACTTCTTCTCGGTAACAAACTAACAGTTACAGATTAAACTCTTTAAATGTTAGGTATAACATTGTAATAAATTATTTGAATTTAGTATTGAAACAAGTAGGTATTGAAATTAACAATAATAATAATTTAGTTTAAAAGTTTGTATTATTATTATTGTACACGAATGAAGTTTACAAAACACTTAATCCGGTTTTAACACCTTTTTATTATTATTACAACATAACATAAACTTAAAATATAGGTAGATACTTACGATTGTCCTTTTTCTAAAGTTTTGCCATGTAGTGTCACGTAAGTATTTCCAGTCTTTATTATAAATGCCCAAAGACTTTAATTGATCCGCAATATATTTCCACTTTGTTATTTTCATATCGTGAGTTAGTTGCTCACTAAACCGACCAAATAAAACATCTTTATTTTCGTATATCAAAGAAAGGACAGTCATTTTATTTTGGTGCTTCATGATTTACTTGTTAAGGATTGTACAAATTAATATGAAACTAAATCACTCTTTACTTTTAAAATAGTAGGTACTTACCTAAGTTTTTTAATTAAACCTACCCTCGTTAATTTAAATCTATGAATCTCCAACAAAAACTTACATTTTATGTAAATTGTAACTTACAACTACAAATTTGTAGATACAATATTGTTAACGAAGTCTACAGGCGTTTTCTACAATTGTAAACGTTTATTAAACAGCATTGATACTTACAATATTTGTAACATTTTTATGTGTAACTTTTTTACATAATTGTAAGGTTTATTAAACAACACTTGTCATAAAACTTTACAAATATGTAAGTTTTTTACAAAATTGTCGGATTGTAACTTTTATTAAACAGGGCCCTGAAGGGTCGGCCATGAAACTCGCAATCCTAGAATGACATCTCTTTCTTTTTATTATGTTAATGAGTTTCATCTACTACAATGAGGTCTAACGTGAGAGAGGTGAATCATCTTCAACCCACCTGCAACAGTTCCTACTCACTTAGGTAAGGGTTTATAAAAACTTATGATTGTAGTTTTTCAGAAAACAAATGCCTACAAAAATCCCAAATACTTAAAAACTAGCAGAATTCTTAGTAGGTAGGTAGTCTCACACTGCTAGCAGTGTGAGAGTGTGACAACGAGACCTAACTACAGGTAGGTAGGTATAAATCCTATTAAATACTGGTGTAAGTACAGTACGATCAACGTAACTTGACCGGATTGAAGTTATGTTTTTATCACTTTCGCGCATGTCATAGAGATGCGACCCTAAAATTACTAACGAAAACGATTAATTATGTTTAATCGATTAAAAATACTAACAACATTTTAATTCAAAAATATAAAAACACTATTTAAATGAGTTCATAAAAGTTTAAATTTAGAACAGTTACAGTAAATACTAAAGAAACTTTGAAAAATAATTTCTTTACGAAAATAATCACAAAAAAACATGAGTTAGTAATACTAATTATGACAATTTGATGCGTAATCGCATCTCTAATTCTCTTGGTTTTAGTTACCGCCCCCGCCCCCCGCTTCCTGTCACCAATTACTTCCAAAAATGCATCTGCACAACCACTTGTCGCCTACTTCAGTCCGGCCTAGTTACGTTGATCGTACTGTAAATACTGGTGTAATAATGAGGTTGACTACCCGTGGGTCACTATTTTAACAGCTCGACTACAAGTAGTATAACGTGTGAAAATTATTTAAAATACGTGTTAGTCCACAAAACCTCATAAGATTAGATTTTTGTATAGTTGATGAGTAGAAGAATAGAAAATTTTGAAAATTGCAACAATTCAAAATGAAATACCAAGTACTTCAGTCATCAGAAGTTTTAATACAACTGGACTTCCAACAACATACATCAGTGATCCCCTCGTGTAATAGTTACTTGCTTGATCTTAATCAATTGAAGGGTCAACAGAGAGTTAACTGCGTGCCTCTATCCATTTATGATGCAACATTTGTATTTATATTATAAATCAATCTTGCTTTTACTTGTTTATTTCGAGATGATAATAAGATCAAATGTTGAATAAACTCAAGAAAATGAGTAGAGTTGTTAAAATGGCGGCAAACGGCTGTCGTTATTTTCACAGCTTTACATAAACTACGTGCAAACTTTCTGTTCAAAAACAGTTGAAGTGTACAATAAATAGGTAGGTAGTAGGTATTGGACACTACTAAAATTGGCACCTACACGAAAACCAAATCTGATGTTTTCGTCCAATGCTCTCAAGTGGGTCTCTTCCTATCTTCAGGGGCGCCAGCAATCTGTACTCGTGAAAGGTTCTCATCAAGGTGGTGTTTCTCCTTTATTATTTTCCATTTTCATCGATCACGTCGCTAGAGTCCTTCAGAGTTGACTTGCAGTTATACGCCCATGCCAGTGAATGACTTATCTGAGATCATCACTAGGATTAATGCTTATCACTTTCAAGGATTCACTGTCAAGCCAAACCTGAATGACCAAATCTTGATGGCGTCCAGCGTGTCAATTCACGTATTTAAAGTAGTGCAGTTGCAGTTAAATTTCGATTTAAATGGCCATTTTTGTATTCTTGTAACTTTAGGACCGATCTTAAAAACGCTTGCGCACCGTACTGGATTGTCGTTATTGCGCACTCGAGACGCATACTTGACGTAAGATTTAGCTGAATCGTCACAACGTTACCAACTTTTAGGATTATAATATATTTATACTTATATTATAAAGCTGATATACTATACACATAACCTACCCCGCCCTCCTCTCGGCGGTGGTGGTTGATATACCGGTGTTGAAACTAAAGTCCCCCCCCCCTCTAGTCATGCAAACAACTCACACTTACCAGTTGAACCAATAGTGATTCCCCCTGAAGAAAGTTCAAGGGGGGCCAGTGCATAAAGAAATTACAGGAAAAGTTTTTTTAATTTATACTAGTAGTTCCTGAGATTATCGTGTTCAAACAAACAAACTCTTCAGCTTTATAAGATTAGTATTGATTAATATGATACGTAGCTTCAGAAGTCTTGAGCCATATGTGACTCAAACAAAAAAAAAACAAAAATCAATGAAAGAAATAAGTTTCTTATTTTATTGGTTAATTTAAATCTTGAGACTTGAGACCTGAGACCAATCCTTTTTTATCAGCCGTTCGTTATATAAATACTCATCAACGAAATACATATTTATTCTCCTGGTGTGGGTATAGTCAGGACGATTATTTTCTTGACACCTGTGAAAATATTTCTACATTTTCCTTGTCAAAAACAAACAAACTTGTCAAAGGCAAACTTTTAGGCAATTAATAACCTGCATTCCACAATAAAAAAAACGGTTACAGTCTCTCTCAGGATTTCGTTTAAAGTTTCGTTTCTCTATTATAGGAAAGACGGACATATGTTAATCTACTACGTACTTTAGACAGCTGATGTCTACACTTAGCCAGAGACGCGATACATGAATAAATAGAAACCTACCCTCTGCTGCAAGTGGCACCAAACTCGAATAATGGCCTGTTGACTATGGCTTGCATGCACTATCTCGCTAATACTGGCTATCAAATGCGAGCATATGAACCTAGTTAGTCATTTTTAGGGTTCCGTCACTCAAATGCAAAAAAATGGAACCCTTAAAGGATCATTTTGTTGTCGGTCCGTCTGTCTGTCGAGACCCTTTATCTCGGGAATACGTAGAGGTATCGAATTGAAATTTAAACCGTATACTCAGATCTCCAATCCCTTCAAGCTGTGATCTAAATCAAACTTCTAAGTTAACGTGCAAAAAGATACGGCCGTTTATGTCGCAAAAAGGACACTCAAGGAAATAAATTTTATAGGATACTAGCTGTCCCGCGCAACTTCGTCTGCGTAAATTTTCCCCTTTTTTTTATAATCCTATGTTACTTCTAATACCTCCAAGAATATGTGTACAAAGTTTCATGATGATCGGTTGGGTAGTTCTCGCGTGAAAGCGTAACAAACAAACTTACATTCACATTTATATATTAGTAGGGATAGAGATTTGCCGTTGACCTAAAACTATGAACTTGGCAAATAATACCGGCTTATACTACAAGTATAGGGAAAAGTCTGAAAACTATACATTTGTAATTAAATCATAAAAAATATAGTCTTTAAAAAACTGCGAGTCTCGATTCCTGAACTATTTATAAGTACTTAGCTAACCCGCGCAGCTTTATCTGCGTAAATTTTTCCCGTTTTTGCAACATTTTTCATTGCTGCTCGGCTCCTATTGGTCATAGCGTGATGATATATAGCCTATGGGCTATCCTGCAGACAAAGAATTCTTCAAGTTAAACCCGTTAGTTCCTGAGATTATCGAGTTCAAACAAACAAACGCTTCGAAACAAATAATAGTGGTATAGGTATGCACCTACAAATTTGTGACTTGTCCGATTTTTTTCCTTAGAAATTTAGACTGCAGGGATTTTAAAGCCTGGGTAAAGACAGGGCCTTTAGTTATTATCCAAACTAATTCCTAATATAAATGTGAAAGTTATTTCTACCCTGTCTATTTGTCTGTTACGTTTTCACGCTTAAACCGCTAAAATAATTTAGATTAAATTTTGTATGGAGATAATCACACAACGCTATCTGATCCCGAACTAAGCAGAGCTTGTACTATGGAAACCAGACAACTGATAAACATAGGTACTTTTAAATTTCTAATTACATACATACTAAGGACTAGCTGACCCACGCAACTTCGTATGCGTTAAATTTCCCCGTTTTTCCAACATTTTTCATTGCTGCTCCGCTCCTTTTGACTACGTTCAAAAGGAGCGGAGCAGCAATGAAAAATGTGATGTTCCTTGATAAATGGGCTACCCAACGAAAAAAGTTTTTTTTTCAATTCGGGCCAGTAGTTCCTGAGATTACCGCGTTCAAACAAACAAACAAACAAACTCTTCAGTTGTATAATATTAGTATAGATAAATAACACCCAGACACAGAATAAAATATCATGCTCATCACACAAAGTTTTATCCTGGGTGGGGATTGAACCCATGACCTCCAGCTTAGCAGTCAGGGTCACTAACAACGATAGCCGACATCCACGCATTCGGGCCGCGCTCAAGCAAAAGCTAGTCTATCATAAACTTTAAAGTGATTAAATAAAATAGCTAACTACACAAAGATAGATGATACGTTTATTCAACATAATTTCAATAAAACACAAAATAAAGTGTTATATTGCTACCGTTCTCACAGTAATCTCTTCGACTGATACAACAAATTCTACTTCCTACTCCTATTACACTTAAGACACGATATTTTGCTTGATACGGCCGTTTATCAAATCCAACACTTTTAGTAAAGGTCTGTTAACATTAGATATACTTTTGCTGCGAATATAGCTCAACATCTGGGGGCTTGACGACCCCTATGATGGTAAAGATCTCCTCCCCTAGCCTCCGTAGCTAACTGACAAGGTCTACCTCAGGCAGGTAACAGATGAGATTCAACCAGTTCCAGCTTAATATTTTCTAGTTCATTTGGGTTTAGGCCCTATTCTGTTCCCATGGGATGGGATTCTGACCGCCATTTGTGAAGGAGGGTTCCTATTCGGTTTTCCTTTGAATTCAAGTTATTTAATTTAACAGGTACAAAGAACTGTCACCCTTTCGCCAGGTAATATAAATTACCTAAGTATAATTTTAACACTTCGTCAGCAATGACAAAATTAGAGACAACATCGTATTTCTTTTTTTTTATGTGGCACCGCAGTCGCAATGGTGGCAGCCGGGACTCGGTTCCCTCCTAGCGACCGTGTGCAGGTATTTCCCGAAGCACCCGTGCCCGGAAAGGTCCTGCACCAGCCGGAAGGAAAGGGTCCCGTGCTGCTGCCCCTACCAAAACTAACTTTCAGTTACAAAGAAAATCAGTAGGTACCTTTATGTGCGTATTTCGCCATCGCCAATGTGGACTTACCTTTAATTATTGTTACAATTTGTTACTATGGAGATTGTTTTATCCTACTTGCTGTATATGTATTCTCAATAGTATTAAAGGTCGTAGGTATCTACGCTGAAGGATCTTCTTCACATCGGTTAATAGACCGTTTTGCACAATTGCATAACTGTTCCAAAAAAACTCACTGTACTTAGGTGTATTTGTATGTATATTTAAGAGTTTCTTCTTAACGCCAGAACGGATTAAGACGGTATTGATTTATTAACAAAGTCGGTAAATGAGTCTAGGTAAAATTTACTACTTATTATTTAAAAAAAATGGTTGGTGTCTAACACGGTTGAAGTCATTATTTTTCGATTTGGAGGTCAACTCACGTATCTAAAGCAGTGCAGTTGCAGTTCAGTTGCAGTTAAGTTTCGGTTCTCGTTTTTGAAATCGATCCCAAAGTTACAAGAATACGAAAATGGCCGTTTTAATCGAAACTTAACTGCAACTGCACTGCTTTAAATACGTGAATTGACACCCTGATCGGGATCAACATCGGTATCAAAATAAGGACCTATTTGTGCCAATTTCAAGTAAAAGCATAAATACCTAAATTCATCTACGAGTACATCAAGAAGTTCACAGTAAGTCACTGATTTAGATTAGGTACCTATTGCTAGCAAAATGAAAATCGAGTTTAATCCGACTAATAAAAAAAGGAAGTCCATAGATAGGTACTCTACTATCACCGACTGCCCTCATTCTATCACTCATGGCATCATGATCATGATAACAATAATAAATGTGTTTTGTTAATATGACGTCAGCATGGTTTTTATTAAAATCTGATATGTTTAGGTATTGGTAATCTACATGAACTGTTGGTTCTACACTCTTTTCCAGAAACAAAATTTCCTAACTTTCCAAGACTATTCTGAATATTTTGTATCGATAATCACAAGAAGTTCGTTTTCATTGACAATAGGGTATTTATAAAATTATATATACTACGGATCTTAATCACGTGAAGAATTTAAGGTAAAATACCTTATTTTTTGTCTGGCGTTTCGACCGTATTGCAACGGTCGTGGTCACTGGTAGACTACACACATTATTAGATTATTTGACTAAAGTCAAATCAGGTATCTTTTTAAGAAACGTCAAAAACGATACGCTCTGTACAAGTTTTTGTGAAATAATAGCATATGACGTCATAATTTAAATGATCAAATCATTTGCTTTTGTTTATCTTTTGAAGAATAAAAATATAATGAACAAGTTAAACTATAAATAAAAATGTTCTTTCAGAATACTTTTCCTCCTCACAAGTTTATATAAAATACTAGCGAATTAAACTTAAATGAATACTAGCGTAGTTTAATTTTTAACAAATATTTTATTCGACGTCATATTACTTTTGTTTTTTTTTTTGATGAATAAAAAATAATTAACAAGCTAAATTATAAACGAAAATATTTTTTCAGAATGCTTTATGACATATTATTGCATGGTTAGTATAAAATAATTTATTATGATAGTAGTCCAATGCCTAATTGGGTATTTGACTGAAGTCAAGTTTGCATCTTTTTAACAAACGTCAAAAACGACCCGTTTCTTACAAGTTTGTATGAAATGCCAGCAGCCAAATGTTTGTATCAAATGATTTTGGCCATAAAAAACGTGACGTCACATACGTCACGTTTTTTATGGCCAAAATCATTTACTTTTATTATTCCTTTTGATAATTAAAAATTAATAAACACGTTAAATTATAGATGAACATATTTTTTCAGAACACTTTATGAAATATTATTGCATGGTTAATAAAACATATTTTTTGTTGATAGTAGTCAAATACTCAATTATTATGAACGAATGGATTGAACTAAAGTTATTGTAAAAAGCTAACTCTGAGTCTGGATATTGCACACTCTAACAATTCTGTGACATCAAGGTAGATAATTTTATTTAGGGTCGCGTTTTGAGCCATCTATACTAATATTATAGAGCTGAAGAGTTATTGTTTGTTTGTTTGAACGCGGTAATATCAGGAACTACTGGTCCGTTTAAAAAAAATATTTTACAGTTGGATAGCACATTTATCGAGGAAGGCTAGGCTATACAACATCACGCTACGACCAATAGGAGAGGAGCAGCAATGAAAAATGTTGCAAAAACGAGGAAAATTTACGCATACGAAGTTGCGCGGGACACCTATCCTAGATATAATTACATAAACTTATCTCACATAGCATTATATTCACACTATTGATATTCCGAGCAATGTCAATTACCTAGTTCATTCAGTGAACCGGAAAACACAGAATATCCCCTGATGTTCCGGGTACCGGAAACAATACCGGATAGGTATCAGTTCTGAGATTACCGCGTCCAAACAAACAAACTTCAGCTTTTTATTATTAGTATAGATTACTTTTCGGGAGAGGTTTTCTTAATTTCCGGGGGAATTTAAGGTTGTACAGTTGACTGTAACAGGGTATTTGACTACTATCAAAATAAAATATTTTCTACTAACCCTGTAAAAATTACAATAAGTGTTCTGAAAAATATGTTCATATTTAATTTAACGTGTTAATTATTTTTTAAACATAAAAAGAAAGACATTATTTGACCATAGAAAACGTGACGTCACATGCTAGCATTTCATACAAATTTGTACAAAGCGGGTCGTTTTTGACGTTTCTTAAAAGGATGCTGATTTGACATCAGTCAAATACATTGACGCAAAGAACAGGACTGCGCCATAACCTCACAAAATTGACCACATAAGAAAAAGACAGTCATAGGCCGCACGAGTTTTTTTTCTCTTTCACGCTTTGCAGTCAATTTTTACTTTTTAATTCAAAGGGATGGCGCAATCATGGTCTATACGTCAATGATCAAATACCCTATTGACTAAACACTGGCCATATGTCGAATCCCCCCCCCCCCCCCCAATGGGTAACATTCAGTTAACATATTATAATAGTAATAATAATCCAAACTATCCATATTAATCCATACTAACTAATACTTACTAATATTATAAATGTGAAAGTAACTCTGTCTGTCTGTCTGTTAAGCCTTCACGCTCAAACTACTAAACCGATTTAGATGAAATTAAGTATGGAGATATGGAGATAGTTTAATAGAACAAAATGTAGTATGATTATTTCAATAAGTAAAACAATGAAGTTTATCAGGATTTATTAAAATGAAAACATACAATGCTATTAAATACATTAAGTCAGACTACCTGCTCCAGATGCCAGATATAATATTAATTAAAATAAACCTAAAATTAACGAATTATTTACAACTTAGTAAGCTACAAAAAAAGAGGATTACATTAAATAGGGAGTCACAACCAGTTTAAGCGTCAAAGAATTCCTTCCCATTGATGTCAACCGGTATAGTGCCCAGTAGGCTGGCAGCATTGCAACATTGTATGGCAATGATTATTCTCTGTGCAAAGAAAAGGCCAGCCTTTTGATCACAAGCTGCACTGACGAGACGCTGGGAAATATCTTTGAGAAAAAGCGAGCAATTTCCCTAGCGTCCCAATCCCAAACGGCTCAAATAAGTAATCTCTGATTAGATTACTATATTTGCGCCGTTTGAGAGTCTCCACAGATGAAGCAAAAGCGCTGGCACAGCTCGCAGTGTTTGGAAAATGGTATTTATGATTAAGGCGCTTGCCCGTGCAAAAACCAGCGCCTACCGTTTTTGGTGCACTTTTGTGGAGCTATCTGCTGTTTATCCAAAAAGAAATAATCTACAATCAACTAATAAAATACATTAAATTAACAACATAATTTTGACTCCAAAATGGTAGACTTTGTTTTTGTTAAAGGAGTATAATGTTTATATAATCTCCTCACAACGAAACCACAGAAATGAGAAATATTTATTTATAAAATGCATCTCCTCGTAAAGTACCGTTTCCTTTCATTTGCTACTTATTCTAATGGATAGGCAATTTAATAAAAAACATTATGCTAGAAACATTTTTTTCAAGCGACCAATATTTTATTTTATAAAGATTTTATTCCAAAAACTGAGCCCATTCGCTACTGTGCGCTAAGTTATTTGGTCAGGGTACGGCCTTAATTAAATAGCTTAAGTACCTACTCCCTACTTTTGAAGTTGTTTTGTGATAACGACAATACATGAATGATTTCAAAGATAGTATACCTACTTTGTTGTAATATACAATACAACATACTTGTTTTACTTTGTACTGACACGCGACAATATCAAGTGTTATTATTGTTATCAGCTATTTAACTTTTTAAAATTACGTACCTGCCTATTAATTATTACAACATCATTATTTGTTGTAAGTATATAATGTTAGTACAGCAACTTCCTGTATTATGAGGAAAATAAAGGAATTCTTACTGGCTATAGGTAGGCCTACGGCCACTTGTTTCGATCAATGAATCTTGAACGTTTTTATTGACAGTGCGATCCATCGGTCTTCAGGTTTTTTGTGAACCAGTTTTTCATGATAGTGCGATTGAGTACCTAATCGCACTATACATAGTCCGAGTGTACATTTAGATTTAGAGGCTAATGACGTCAAGTGCAAGCCACATAATTCCTGGAATTGAATATTATTGAAAGAAGACGAAATACGTACCTATTAAAGGATTTTGTTCTTTACCTCAGTCTGTCTTTTTTTTTCTTCAGCCTACAGACTTCCACTATTAAGCTATTCTACTCCTAACGATCCTGGGCCACAATCACAATCATCCATTTGGTCTCAGCTGCTTTGATGCCTGATCGTCGGTACATCTAGTGCGTCTGCCGAGTCGTGGTCGCCACTCGAGAACTAGTTTGTCTACCTACACATAGTAACATCGATAAGGATCCATAAGATAAGACATCCTATAAATAAAAATAAAATTCAATCGTCTACACCCAACCCAAACTCTTGGACCTAGAGAAAGCTTATGTGAAATAGACCAGGAATAAGAAAATATCAAATCTCGTACGCTAAGGGATCACGCGGGCAGTGCCTTGGCCTAAAACAAGTTTCAAATATACTTTTATGTCATTATTTTTATAGTTTTTCTTCCATTTAAGATAGATACTATGTTTTTAGGAATTAATAAATCCTAATGAATGACCCTTTCGATAGGAATCGTAAAAATACAGGTTTATTTTTTCACATTAGGCGGGTTCGATTACCGGTTTAGACAAATGGTTAGGTATTTAAAAATCTTTGAATGCAGTGGGAATTATTTTTTAAATCAAAATGAAGTTTTCTTTCAGTGAAATATTAAATTTTCAAAACGAATTTAAGGTAGGTAGTTTCCCTCCGTGTGGCATCGCCATTAACATTATGTATCATTAATTAGGTATTTTAACACAATACATGAAATACTTACGTACAGAACCTGTAAGAACGAGTCTTTGCACATCAATACTTACTAAACAATGGTGAATATTGATGAAAGGTTAGATTGCTATCAACGCAATAATAAAAACAAAATTTAAAATTATGTAAAATACCCACGAAAGGGCATAAAAAAGAATCATGAAAATAAAATGTTAAACCCCCCAGACGCCTAGCAGGACGTAAGTAACCGAAGGAAATCCGTTTCCGTAGCCATCGCAGGTAAAACTAGATGGGTAGGTACTGCCGTTATAATTTATTCTACAGTAGCCCCCGAAAGTGTTTTAAATCAATTGAAAACTTTCAAATCAGATCAATGTAATCTGATAGCATGCAAATAAATGTTTCATTTATTTTACTATCAGACTGAGGCTGCAGTAGTTCAATTGAATTTTTATCTCAAACATGATAGCTATTCTAGATAAGTATTAAATTCTGAATGACCTAGAGCCTAGGGTTTATCTTAATATCTTAGGGATTAATCAATAAAGTGATCCAAATTAAAATGCTTATTGGCGAAATTCTAGTTATTTCAATCTCACTTATTTCAATTTTCGACTTTGAAGTTTGCATGGCAACAGTGCCGTTGTCGACAATCCTGCCAGAGTCAGATGTGCGATTGGAGTAACAAGTATTATATATTTTTTTATCGTTGAACTATTAAAGCTAACCAAATGCCAGTATAATCTAGAGGGTTCGATTCCCACACGGGACACCACTTTGTGTGATCCACAATTTGTTGTTCAGAGTCTGGGTGTACTTTGTATCCGTGACTTGTATGTTTGTAAAAGTCCCCCGCGACACAAGGTATGTACCCTAATGCGGGAGTCATATTTTAAAAAAGAAAAAAACTTTCAATTAGATTTTAACGCCTTCAAAAAATGTGTTTGATCCGTATGTACTTAAGTATTTTCTCAAAATCTACTGATCAAAAAAACTTTAGTAGATAGGTTCTTGCTTTCGCTATTCGAGGAACCTTTGCTTACTTTTGCTGACAAGGGGTAGGGAGAAGCTGAAAATAACTAACATTCTGTTACGTAATACATAAATGACTCATAAGGACAGAGATAGAATAATGAAGCGGATAAGTTTAGATATTCATCTCTTAGGGATGAAACATGGGTTTCATAGGACATAGGCTCGAGGGTTGCGAAACTAACAAACTAACTTGCGATGTTCGCTACCGATTCAGCAGACTGGAAATGATTTAGCTTTTGACGGCATTCATAAACGTACAGTAGAAAATAGAGGGTTAACTTATTTAATCCCTAATTTCAAAAGAGAATTTATTTGACCACTCATGTTTGCAGTTTGTTTTAGGTTAAATATGGTTCCATTACATATCTTGTTACGTAGGCTTGCCAGTAAGTACTTATTCGTGGGGTGTCAGTCCAGGTGTAAACTTAATACACTCTCTAGACTGGAGGGGAAGAGGCACAGGGTTTTACTGTTTCTTACAAAAATAACGACAGACTGGCTCGACATTTTAAGTCTTTTCCTTTACATGTGCTAGTTGGACTCGCATATGAGGACTTTTGTTTACTTGTCCCGTGTGGGAATCGAACCCACGACCTCTTGCGTAGCAGTCAGACACACCCACCGCGCCACAGAGGCAGTTAATAACTTTAACATAATTAATGTAAACGCCATCTATTGTAGAATATTGTAAACGGTTTTATTAGCGACATCTACACATTTTAACTCTGCAACTTTCCTGTTCGGACATTTATGACGATTAGCTGACATAGGCGTTCAAATTATGATCAGTAGATGGCGCTACCGTGATGTGTTCACGTGTATAAAGTGACGTTTGTTTTGGTTAACGTTTCAACTTCGTGAAGTTGATATTTTACAATAAATCTATTATCTTAGCGATAACATACTGTCTATAGATATGTTAGTAGTGAATCCGCTGTGTAAGGGGTAAGACTTATTCATTAATTTTACTAATTAAACATGTATCAAACTAATAATTAAACGTGTAGGTATCAGTTAACATGAATTGATAATATCGTCAGATTTATTATTCGTTTTACTCTCGGTTCCGTGAATTGTGTCTTGATGTTGGTGTCCAATTTTAGAATATTCTATAATAATGCTTATCATGTTTGTAACATAATAAGATAAATAATCATTTCCATGTTCATAACATAATACGCCGCAATCAATCTTAAAACCGGCTGCAAAATATTTAATTCTATCTAAGATATAAATTTGCCGACTAAAATTATAGGTACGTTGCCATAAAAATTATAGTAGTTATGTAACAATTATTTTTTCCCTGAAAAAATATTATATTTCTGAAGAAGGTCAAACAATATCTAATTAATTAACTCGCATAGAAAAATGTAGAGTTTATAGGTAGGTAGGTGTAGTTTTTTGATAGCGACGCTTTTAATTAATCGCGTATTGTACGAGATTAATATATTTTTTTGTACTAAATTATACCATAATCACTTCGTTTACTAATAATATTATTAGCTTTTTCCAGCATTTCGTCCAACGTATGATTGTTTTTTTTTAAACTAAGTTTATTAGGTACTGTAAATTTTCATTAATAACCATTCAGTACCTAGTTTCTGCGTGAGAGAGCAACAAACATCTATCTATTGTGACGAGTTATAATATTAGTAGGATTTTCCGCTATTTCAATTAAAATGCACTTATTACACTACACTAAATCAGGGACCTTAAATCCTTAAAAAGAGCGGTGTAATAAGAGTTAGGGCCCTAATTCTCTAACAAATTTTCAAGGCCACCTTCATTTAGAGCTCTGATTCAGGATAGTGTAATAAGCGCATTAGAATACTTCGATTAAAGAAGCCATAACCTTAGAGCAATGACAACGGTAGAACCCGTAGATGTTATTAACTGATTAATATGTAGGCATCTTATGTGTAGGCGCGTAGCATTGTTCCATATGCTACTATTTTTATCAAGGATGTAGGATGAGACACACATACATGAGACACATCTAATACCATTACGGTTTCTAGGTACTTGGTACTGGTTTAGCTTTCATGATGTTAGGTAGCTGTAGCTACTACACCTGCCTGCCTCAAAAAAGGACAGTTAATTTAGTTTTCAGTGTTAATAGACGACCTGCGGGTCAATTCACGTATTTAAAGCAGTGCAGTAGCAGTTAAGTTTCGATTAAAACGGCTATTTTTGTAGTCTTGTAACTTTGACATCGTTCTCAAATGCTTACGCCGTGTAACGACATTCTAGTACGGTGCGCAAGCGTTTTTAAGCTCATCCAAAAGTTACAAGACTACAAAAATAGCCAGGGAAGCTTAACTGCTACTGAACTGCTTTAAATACGTGGTTTGACCCCCTGGTGACGGTCATGGATAACCATTGGATGCAGGTGGCGCAGGACCGTACGTTGTGGCGATCCTTGGGGAGGCCTATGTTCAGCAGTAATATATATATAATAATATCTATAATATCTTTAGACAACTCACACAACGCCATCTGATCCCAAACTAAGCAGAGCTTGTACTATGGAAACCAGACAACTGATAAACATACTTATATATTTCTAAATACATACATATTATAGATAAATAACACCCAGACACAGAATAAACCATCGTGCTCATCATACAAAGTTTTATCCTGAGTGGGGATCGAACCCACGACCTCTAGCGTAGCAGTCGGATACACTCCCACCGCGCCACAGTGGACGTCTTTTGGCTGAAACTACGAGTGTTAATAGATTAGCAGTTGTCCCAAACAAAATATGTGTAGCCATTCTACCCAAGTTTTGGTTGAACTTCATTACTATTGTCCAGGCATCATTTTCTCAAAAAAATGCAGTATGTGTCTTGGAGTGTAGTACTACTATATTCACATATCTAAATATGTATGTGATTATGATTAGCCATAGATACGTAGTGTGATTTATGTGTTATGTGATTTTTTTGTAATAATATCTTCACTTGCTCTTGGCTTCGATCATGCCTGATAGTGCGGCATGTTTTAGATTCTACGAATATAATATCGTCCGTGTAGGTGCTTAGTGATTATTAAAAATAGCAGTTTTAGTTAAAATCGGGTATCGAAACTACCTACATGATTTTTGTTGCATATTGGGGATTGTGAGATAGTATCTATACATATAATAAAACTGTAAATTTCACGTGTCTGTACATGGCCGAACTTAGTGAAAAAAAATATTAGGAAATGTTCGAAAAGAGTATTCAAACACTTTGCTGAATTTTTAGAAATGTCTGTCTGTCTGTCTGTCTGTCTGTCTGTTTGTTTGAACACGCATCACGCAAGAACTACCATACAGATTCGGTTGAAATTTTGCACGTGCAATCTAATAGAAGCAGATTAACATTAAGGCTATAAATTATCACGCTTTTTCCCATAGGAGCTAAGCAGTAAGGGATAATGTCTGTAGCTATTTTTCGTTATAAAACAGTAACTACTAGACGGATCTTTATGAAAATTTGCAGTTTTATAGTAAATACTATAGGACATTATTTACACTATGAATCATTACGCTAACGTCTATGGGGAACGAGTAGCAACGTATTTTTTGTCGCACCATAATGGTTTATCACAAAATTTTCCACAATTAGACATTATCTATAATTGTAACCCATGGAATACATAACTTCACGCTGAAACTAAAAGGAGCTAAACACAACATTGTTAAGTTTCATAAGAACAGTTATTTGATGTGGTAAGTAGCGAACAGTATAGCCTCGAAGCTATGCTAGCGGACTTTGGCGACGAAGTCCCGGGCTCGAATCCGATGTCTGATTATGTTCTTTTTGTATTTTTTTAAATTGTCTTTATCCTTTTTTAATATTTTTCTCAATGTTTTAGTTATTTTTTCGACCGTAAGTAACTTATTTACTTTGGTTATTATTTTTTTATATTAAAAATCAAGTAAATTATGCACGTAGGTAAGTTAATTATTGGTATTGCATGCACTGCTGAGAGTAATTAATTATTCGTAGTAGAAATGAAAAACAATATTACATTATAATTAAAAAGTATTCGACTTTTTCCAGAAATGATGTGTTCGTCTAAAAAAAAAGACATTACACACGTAAAAAAAAAACATGTAGCGCCATCTATGAAATCAAATTGTTCACCGTGATCAAATAATTCCTTATTTGTGAAAACATTTATTAGGGTATAGGTGCTTGAGATGCTGAGTGGCAACATTCTTGAAAGTAGATGGCGTTGTATTCAAAACGTTCTATACTTAGTAAAAGAAGTTTTAAAAAGAAACACATTGCTATGATTTTTAGAAATGTTTGTCTGTCTGTCCGTTTGTTTGACCACGCATCACACAGGTGCATCGAGGATCATGTTTTGGGGTTATGGTTGGAGATTACGTGTTCATCAATTCAACGATAATGAATGGCTCAACATCGGTCAAGTGTGAGTAGTTCGGGTGACGGGAGGAGGGGGGTCGTTGTTTGTCAACCGTACCTTTAGGGATATCTGACATTTTCGCGGGCATGACACACATGACACGCTCTGTATTTGCTTACTAAAGTGTTACAGCAGTTTTATTATGAGTATTGCGTTGTAACACTATATGAAATACACCCCATTTTTAGCCAAAATGGCAAAACAGAACCCTTATAGTTCCCTTATGTCCGTCCGTCCGCAGCTTAGCTCAGAGACTGTTAGTGCTAGAAGGTTGCAACTTTTGCATGAATAAATTACTAACGCCGATAAAGTGAAAGAACAAAATCTTGAAAATCATTATTTTTTTAAGGGTACCTCTCTATGTAAAGTGGGGATGTGATTTTTTTCTCACCTACCTACCCCATCGTGTGTGGTATCATTAGATAGGTCTTTTAAAAAGCGTTTAGGGTTTGTGAAGACTATTTTTAGATTTATAGTGAACATTTTTGTTAGAGTCAAGTGTCCCCCTGCCAGCTAAATGGTTGATGTTGGGTATGTGAAAAAATTCAGGGTAGTAGTATAAATACTAAAATTAAAGGAAAACTATCACAGTTAAGTACTTAGGCTTTACAAGTTTACGATCACATGAGAAGTAACAACATTTTCGTACAAATTCTATTAAAAATTATTAGGTAATAAGTAGGTATAACGTTGAAAGAATGAAACAAAAACAACAGAAAACCCACTTCTTAAGCCGCACACCAAACTAACTATCTAAAAGAATAGAACAGATCGATTTTTATTTAGTAAGTATTTAGTCAACAGGACTGTTTCCAACATATTTACACAGAAGTTATTTCGTTACCTAAACTACCTTAATTTAAACACGACTTTCACGCGAACGAAGTCGCGGGCACAGCTATTATGAATATATATATATTACGGGTCTTAATCGCGTGAATAATTTTAGGTTAAATACCTTGCTTACCTACGTTTATTAAGCATGATAGTTTAAGTATAATTTGATTTAAAGTCATCAAGTATTAAAATAAACTTATCCAGTTTTGAAAATAGATGGCGTTTAAATACAAATGAAACAGATCAGGTAAAGCGATTTAAAAAATAAATCTGAAATTCATACGTAGAGGGATATGAATTTATGATGATCTTAATTAACGACAGGTTCATCATCATCATCATCAGCTTATCGCAGTCCACTGCTGGACATAGGCCTCTCTAATTGCACGCCACTTTGTTTTATCCTCGGCTACGACAGGTTGACACACCTATTTTTTAATTCACCAATGTAGATATTATAAAGAAATAAGTTTAGTATTTAAACTAAACGTTTCTAAAAGATATACTAATTCACTATATCTATTAGAAACGTTTGAATGTTGTCTGTTTGTTTGAACACGCATCACAGTACCGCGGGAATGCAATGTTTTAAAAACAGGATATTTTTTTTAAAACTTATCTCACACTAGCCATATTTCGCGCGAGTACTTGGGCGGTTTCGGGCTTCATTTAACCCGAAACCGATAATAGTAATATTTGATGTGATGCAAATCATTTTGGTAAAATACTATTATAATTTGTCTTCTAACCGTCTGGCGCCATAAACTTTGTCGCCCTTCATTTTGCTGCACTGGGCATTTGCTTGGCTTGCCTTGCCATAGGTCGGGCCCTGATTAGAGCTAGGCCCTAATATCCATAGATGCCACAGAGCATTGTGGAGCATGTTTCCAATATGTTTTACACAGGAGTTAAATTGTAACATAAACTACCTTAATATAAACCCAACTTCCACGCGAACGAAGTCGCGGGCACAGCTAGTACTTAAATAAAGTTGTTCGTTTCAGAATCAAAATGGCAAAGGCGACTCCGAACCCGGCGAAGGCTTTGTTAAGAGCTGAGATCGCGGAACGTATCGCGGCTCTATCAACAGAAGAAAAGAAACGGCAATCACAGATTGTCTATGAAAAGGTAACTAGACTTCATACAAGGAATACTGAAAGACCTTAATACAGTAGTGTTTTTTTTTCCTTGCCAGGAAAGGGAAAGCTAAAAGGCTGAATTTTTCCCCCCTATATAGGGTATAAGAGTTCTCACAGGTGTAAAACCTTACACTCAGCGGAGTTAAGCCCCCTCACAAACCAGAATCTTGGATGCCTCTCGTGGTCAAACTCCCGCTAAAACAAAATCCACAATCTGTCACTGATTTTTCCCTTAAATTTCGGGTAAGTCAGCACTGAAATAAATGCTAACGGCTTTTAAAACAGCTGATGAGCAAGCCTAGGCTGAATAAATTCTCATCAGGATTTGTTATATCTAAACAAATGCCATCCAAGCCCACTAGGTACCCGTTAAGAAAGGACGGTAAGATGTAATATTGCAGAGTGATAACGTAGAGCTCTTGCACTCGTGCTAGTAGTATTTTAACCACTTTCGGAAGCCTGATGTCAATAACCATAGTAGGTGCTATATGGTATGAAAAAATCCATCAGAAATGTCCAACACCTTTGTATGGACCTTGTACCTACCCTAAATGCAAATACACTGTACTAAAACATGTCTCAACTCATAATTTTCTAGGTAATCAACCACCCTTGGTACAAATCCGCAAACCGCATCTCCCTCTACATGAGCACAGACCAAGAGATTGATACCACCGGGATCATCAGTCACATCAAGGCTCGGGGCGCGGCAGCCTTCGTGCCTCAATACGCTGGAGGCATAATGAGAATGCTTCGGCTTGAGGCTGATGACGAGAGCTCCATGCCGACCACCAGACATGGAATACAGCAGCATTCGAAGGATCAAGTTCGGGAAGATGCCGTGAATTCAGGTGGGTGGATAAGAAAACTTTTTATTGCTTAGATTCCTTTATATGTGATGATAAGGTATTTAGGTTCAACATCTTGAAGAATCATTATGTAGTATGATACTATTCTGCAGCGGGCCCTTGTGGCGTATTACGGCCCGTAGATACCTTCTCTCAGAGAGAAGTTTTATTCCACGGGTTGCAACGTTATACCTAAAGAAGGCTAATAGTTACAACTGTATCTAAATCCGTTGCATGGTCTAAAAAGAGTTGCGATCTGAAAGAAAAGTTAGCGAGTAGTAGACAGAGGTGGACATGATAGCTAGGCTAATGATAATGTACTTTTTTTTCAATATTCTATCCGTTAATCGATTTGGCTACTAAAGATATAGAAGTATTTGACATAAGTTCCATACAAAACATGTCAAAATTATATATATAGTAGCCAAATCCATTGAAAAATAGATTATTGAAAACGGCCATAAGTGCTACAATCAAACAGACAGACGTGCATGGACTTCATAAAGTTCAGCCTAACATTAAAATCGGACTCCGTATTCGTCTGGCGATACAACTGGTTTAAAAATTCTGTCCACAATACAAAACGATTTTTAGTGACACTACGTGGAGGCGTCAGCCTTAGTCTATCTTCACACGGGTTCAGCTTTTAAAAAAAACACCTCTAAAAATATGAACCTATGTATCATTATCGACATATTGTAGTTCATGCCTATATTTCTATTGTGTTAAAAACAAGTCTTTGGTCATAACTACATATTACTTATCGGTCGGGCAAAGGTGAATTATTTAACGTCATCAACTCTACGGGGACGTCATTGTTATCTGTGCTCTTGATTATCTCGAATAATAAGAGAAACCCTCCACTTATTATTCCAGATAGGTGGATACATGTTTCCGGTAAATGCTGTGGGACTGTGTAGTGCAGGCTCAAATCCCATGTTAACATTAACATGGACTTATCCCGGGATTTTTAAATTATAATGAAGATAGCACCTTTTTAAATAGAGTCTACGCTATCAATATCTAATTAAAGTAAATGTTTGATATTGATGCGCATGTCTTGGTCGTCTCTCGTCTGGACGGATATCTAGATGCAATGTGATTATTAAATTAATTATTAGATTCGATTCAATGACGCCTGTTTTTAGTTTAGGGAACATTTATCAGCTATTTCTGCAATATAAGCCCCTTAATTCGTAACTAACTGCCTGCCCCATCTTTACACGGGTGCCATATCGTAGTTTTTTATACCTTGAGTTACATTATTGAAATTTTCGTAGGAATCTCTAATTTTTTTAACAATAAAATATAGCATATGTTACTCCCCAATAATGTAGCTTTCTAATCGTTAAATAATGTTTGATATCGGTCCAGTAGTTTTTAAGTTTTTTCGTTACATAAAAAAATACAAATCTTTCCTCTTTGTAATCTTCTAATATATAAAATTCTCGTGTCACAGTTTTCGTTGCCATACTCCTCCGAAACGGCTTGACCGATTTTGATGAAATTTTGTGTGCATATTGGGTAGGTCTGAGAATCGGACAACATCTATTTTTCATCCCCCTAAGAGTTTGTTTGTTTGTTTGAACGCGATAATCTCAGGAACTACTGGACCGCATTGAAAAAATATTTTATTGTTGGATAGCCCATTTATCGAGGAAGGCTATAGGTTATAACTTCACGCTACGACCAATAGGAGCGGAGCAGCAATGAAAAATGTTGTAAAAAAAAAAAGGGAAAATTTACGCAGACGAAGTTGCGCGGGTCAGCTAGTATTGGTATAGACGTTTTAAGAGCATTTAAATAATCAAGCTTCTATTCAATTTGGAAAATGGAATGAAATAAAATGCTATTAAAACGTCTGCTAATTTATTTGTTTATTATGAAAAAGGGGGTAAGTTTTTACAGCAAGTCTTCTTAAATTCCAGGAGGTCTAGACCTGATCATCGCTCCAGGGGTGGCGTTCTCGAAGTCAGGGGATAGGTGTGGCCACGGCGGAGGCTATTACGATAAGTTCATCACCAAACTACGAAGCAACCCTGAAACGGCACCGAAGGTACTTACTTTGCAGTATTACTGTCTATCCTTTTCATTCATTGTAAAGAAGATTACCCGGTCCTTTGGTCGATTTTCGTGATGACATCAGTCAAACACGCAGAGCCTCAGGTTCTCCCAATGCAACTCTGCCGAGCAAAGGCGTCCTCTCATTACTATTTTATATGCTCTTTGCTCATTACCCCTCTTTAAGCGATTCAAAACGTTCCAGAGTGTATGTAGATATTTAACAGCATACGCCCGTGGCTCGTGAATGTCGGTTTAATTTTACAAGCTTTAATTTAAATTGCAATGTTTGTGTGTTCGGCACGAATCTTGGAAGCTAAACTAATTTATCTTCCACACCGGGAAGTGGTTCTAAAAACCACCTCCCGGTGTCCGATTGGGCTTAAATTTGGTGTATATATGTGTATTTGGCCACAGTACAATAATATGGAAATATGGATAGGCATGTGCTATATATGATACCATGGAGCTGTTCTGATGATAGAGGCGGAAGACGGCCACAGAACCTTCTTAACTAAGATAACACATCTAATTTGGGCCTAATTGTTTTGTCGTAGTGAGTACTTTGATGCTGCATGATATCTAGGGTCTGATGATGGAGTCGGAAGGTGGCCGTAAGAACTTCTGAATTAAACAAAATAAACCCATCGAGTTTGGGTTCGATTGGTTCGTCTTGAGGAGTACTATTTATTAACAAACTTAAAAGCTTTTTTTTTTAATAAACCTATTTTTTATCATTTGTAGTTCTAAGCGCAACGCAGCAATCAATGTTGTGTTTTGCGATCATTCTTGAGCTCCCTAATGTATAGTTTGGCTCCGTTAGTAAGACAGAGATAGAGCGAGAGGATCTTCTTTACAATTTTGTAAATAATAAAGACTTAAGTAGATATACTTTTTACATACATTTAGAAATGGAAAATATTTTAAGTACTTAATTTATATGTTATGTATCTACTTAGAGACCTATATACTTATTACTTAATCATAATGAATAATTACCTATGGATTATTTCAGGTGATTGCAGTGGCGTTTAATTGTCAAGTGGTGGACAACGTGCCAACCAATGAACAAGACCAGAAAGTAGATGCTGTAGTGTTCGCCGAGTGAAGATCTGACATAAAAAGTAATGCCACCTCACAGTACCGATGTAAGGCGCAAGTAAAAAATAGAGTAGAGCCTGATGTCTCAATTGCGTCACCATGGTTTCTCAATGACAATGAAATTGCCCGTTGCGGGTAGAATATTGTGGACACCAGTAATGGTAGTAGCTTGCGTTTGCATTGGTGCTTACTAAGTTTCACCTATCATTTGTAAAATACATCTACATTTAATTAATTTATACGGTTTATAGAAGGTGGCAAATAAATAAAAGACCTGCCTGCTTATAAGCATTTAGTCCATTGAAACTACAAAAGGACTATTACTTACCACATGAGAACTTAAATAAATAGAGACCACAACATTTTCAAAGTTCAGAAAGCAATCTGTGATCTTATTTAAAAAAATTGCTCATCATAAACTTTAAGGCGCTTCATATTTGTAGATATTCGTAAATGTCTGATTTTTTTATAAAGGTCACAGGTATTACGCCGGCTCCACACGTTGGCCAACATTGGGAAAAAAGCAGTGGCGCCAACGTTGGGACAATAGTTATTCTAGATCCACGCGTTGGACGAGTGAAAACGAAAACTCTGCTTAAAAAAGCCTTTAGGTTCTTAGATACATGTCAAATTTTGACAAAGCAAAGGAAAATAATTCACACCTGCCTTTATTCTAGAGATTTCGACTTTCATCGTATAATAATTTTGACTGTATTTAAAAATGTATTGTCCACTTGAGTTAATGCCAAATACTGACCACTTTGACTTGATATTATAGCACACATGTTATTCTTGCACTGATATTTTATTAAACATACTTATACAAGTATACAACGTTTAACAGAAAGGTATGGTCATAATGAAGGATTGGTATGTGCCCATGATGCTGAGTGCACATACTTATTTTTATCAAAATCGGAATACCATAAAATGTTACTTATTATATTTTCATTTGTTTATATATAAACAAAAAGTTTACAATTAAAAAAGCATGACTCAAAAAGTTTTATGTCATAATAGAATAAAAATTGTAAATAAATGTCTAATCGAATTTTGCACCAAGGGAGGTAAATAAATACTTGTTCACTAATGAAATTTGTCAAAAGGAATATGCTATAACTATGTAATAATAATGCAATCAAATAAGGCACCATGGTAGGTGCAATACTGACAACATACACTATCCGCTGCTGAAATTTGACCACACCTTTCTGTTACACGTTTTATATAAATTATATTAATAGGTATTATTACGGATATTCACTTAGTCCAATCCAAACTGCCTTAGAGGTTTAGGTAAGTACTCATAGTCATTTAAAATGTTGCCATACCAAAGGTAAATCGTACCTAAATAAAAAATTGAAGCCAAAAAATACATTGTTTTATTTATTCAAAAATATACACGCACTTTGTGCCATAAAACTAATATTACTTTACATTCGTTGGTGTCACAACGGTCGATTAATGATACATAAACTTATATTTATAACTTATTTATTTATATCACATATATTTCAATACTAAAATTAACCATACCAAAAGATAAATTTATATTAAACAAAAAACTTTATTTATGAAAATGGCGACATACTGAGCTCTAATGATTTTACATTTAAAGCGTGTCAAAAAAATCTATTAAGTACCTTATACTTTAACCCCCTTAATCAAATATAATAGCAGACGTTTTAAGAGCATTTTAAGTAGATAATGTTTTGTCTTTGTTTTTTATTCCGATTCCAATATTAAATAGCAGAAGACAAATCATTCACTAGTTAAAATGTTCTTAAAACGTTTGATAATTTATTACGAATAAAGGGGTAAATAAGATCGCTAACTTTAAAGTGTGCAATATGCTTAAAACACTTGCTGAAATTATTTAAAAAATAAGTAAAAAGAACTCGGCTAACGGGGACCTATTTTAGGAAAAATAGTTACCTGTTGGCATCAATATTTTTTTTACATAGGGTAAGCATCTAAAAGACAAGTGTATAACGAAACTTAAAATAAAAAAGTAGGTCACAATAGAATTAAACAATATTTAGTAAATAAAAAAATTAAGCAGTGAAATATAAATACCAGGTAATTACTAAGCCAGTTATTGAAATGCGAAATAAATAATATAAAATCGTTGTTTTTAATTTATGGCACAACCGATAGAACCGACCGGTAAACAATTGTTTTCTCCAAATGATCTCTTCGTTTGCAAATACTTAATTTATTGCGCTGTCTCGTTAATAATTTTAAATTTAAGTATTTACATCAATAGGTACTACTACTCCTGCAAATATTACGAGTACATGACTTATCTGTCTAATAAAAATATTTATCATTGGAAAGTCGTGCACCTTTGTTCCTTTGTAACAGACACGGAATAACAATAGTTTTTGGTGTCGGTAACATTTTTGATACTGATATTTTTGATATTAGTGTCGTATCGTATTATTTTGATTTGATAGTTGTATCAGTATACTTATTAAGTAATACTACTCATCAGAACTATGTACGAGTATACGATACTTTTAATTTAATATTGTGTCACCTTTTTTTTATAGGACCTTAGACTTTAGACCTTCTTCAAATCGGCGTTATTTGTCGCGCCTAAACATAATTTAATTACAGGTAAGTAACATAAATTATTTTAAATAACTTTTTACAGGCAAAAGTTGTATGCAAAATAATTTACGATATGTAAAATACAATAAGTACCTACATCTAACCATGAAGATTGTATTCCACTATCAAATTGAATACATTTAATTAAAAATATAACATAAGTAAATTACATAATTCTAATTATAGACACTAATTATTTCAATTTTCAAAACATAATTTCGTTACATATAGTAAAAAAAAAATGAAGATAAATGATATGTTTTATCAATATTTAATACATTGATGAAAAATGGTACAGATTTGTATGATAAAATAAAATCGTCGATAATGACAAACAGTGCGGCTAAAAATAACCTTTGATTTTGTAAAACAAATATTATTTAAGAGTCCTTATGCATAATAATAATAATATTATTAAGTACTTATAAACCAGATATTTACAAAATTATCTACTTAAAAATATTTTTCGATAGTGGAATCCAAATCATTTAGCTTCAAAAGCTCCTTAATGGCTAAAAATTATAGATTTAATATTTAAATACCTATCGTATTACTATAAAAAAAGAGATTATATTGGGCAGTGTCGGTTGTATTTTAAAGTTAACGTAAGAAATTGACCCCACTAAGGTACAAAAATCAAAATCATATAATGAGTAAATGATTATTAAATCGACAAAGAAAGCTCATTTCGCTGTCAAATAAGTTTTTTTTTAGACTTATTTGACAGCGAAATGAGCATTAAAAGAGAAGCAAGCATAAGCGATACAGACTCAAAGTGTACCAACATTCACAAGGACCACAAAGAGTAAGGAGCCTCGCGGAATGCGTAAATGTGCCTCGGCCGAGGCAAACACAAGTTAAGCAAGCATCCTACTAAAATAAAAAGTCGAAAGTTTGCGACGATGGATGGATGTTTGGCTTTTTTACGCAAAAATACCGAACGGATTTTGATAAACCATTACAGTAGTGTATAGATATATTAGTAGCACATAGGCCATTATAATCAAATAACAAACGCACATTGTCAGCGAACTCGAAACGAAAGATTCTTTTGTTTCTGAGACAGCGAATGTAGAAACGTCAAAAAGGTAAGCATTTCCTAAATTTCTCGTTTTTGTAACAATAGGTAGGTTTAGTACCTTCTCACTGCATCTCATTTTGCATAGAGACAAAGAGAGTCTTACATAAACTATTGTTAGTTCTTCATCGTATGACGGCGCCAAAGACCCTTTGCCCCCTAGACATTAGCAGTTCTACGGCCCCTATAGCTGCCAGAAGAAGTAGTAACGCGATGATGACCAGGACAACTCGGCAGCGTCTACGTCGACGTTCACTTCGTGCTAAACGGCGGGTCAGAGCTTCGCCCCTCGCTCCGTCTAACGTGAAGAGCGCACTAGCAGCCTGGAACAAAAGGATATTTAAAAATTTAAATATGGAATTGCTATAATGAAATGACTCCTTTATTCATAATAAATTAGCAGACGTTTCAACAGCATTTCAATTAGCTAGAATGTTTTGTGTTCTTCTATTATTTTTTGAAATACAATGAAAAACAAAGACATAACATTCGCTAGTTAAAATGCTGTTGAAGCATTTGCTAATTTACTATGAATATGGAAGTAAAAAGTTGTGAAAATGGCGGCAAACTGAGCTGTCATTTAATAAGACAGCTTCAAGCTTGACACGTGAGTATTTAAAAGTGACAAATATCCACGACATTAGAATAGGTACAATAAATACTGAACAAGGCTAAATTGTCCTCAACTCAAAAATAAGAAGATGATATTATTGAATACAATATCATAGAGCCGGTCGTGGAATATCACGGGGCCTAACATTAATCAAGGCTCAATAGATCTCTACTTTCTAAACAACAAAACAAATACCATAAATTTTTAATATTTCTATATTTATTATTAGGCTTTGTACAACTATTATTTTATTAATTAAAATCTAGGTATGTTTATCAGTTGTCTGGTTGCCATAGTACAGGCTCTGCATAGTTTGGAATCAGATGACCGTGATGTGTTGGCCTAAGATATTATAATAGACGTTATAATGTACCTGCTGCCTAATTTTATGTATATGTTTTTAATTATTATAAAATTTATTACTATTATAACAAAACAAAGAAAAGTGTGTTATATACATTATTTAAACTGATACAAAGTACATATTTAATCAAGAATTCAATTTATGAAAACGTTAAACGTTATCTACACGTACATCAACACTTATTGCATTCGCCACATCAGATAATTTAGTCAAATCACTTCATAAGTGATTCAAAGACAAGTGATTGGACACAGTAGGTTAATTACACATTATGCCCACTTACTTAATTTTTAACAGATGTTGCAAAATAATAATTTTTCATTCAACAAGTTAAAATTTGTAATTATAACGGACTTTGATAATCACTTTGATTTTAAATCGTGTTTATGTAGATAATGTTTATAAGTCAAGTACCTTTACAAGGACGTCAATATACCAAAATTTAACTATTATTACCAGCCAAATAAACTTTAAAATATTATACCTAATTTATTTTTTTCTTTTTAATAAAACACGACTCCCGCAGTAGGGTGCAAGCCCTGTATCGCGGGGGACTTTACAAACATATAAGTCACGGATACAAAATACACCCATACTCGGAACACACAAAGTTGTTGAGGTGTCCCATGTGGGAATTGAACCCACGACCTCTTGCGCAGCAGTCGGGCACACTCCACATTACTAATTGATAACAAAATAATGTGGTCTTTCGTGACCCATGTTTTCCGACTTAAAACTCGACAGTTTAAATCAGTTTTTACATTGGAAATTTAACCTAAGAAGTCGGAAAAATCTAGAAATAAATAGTTTGGACTTTTTATTACAAAGTGTTTCAATCTCCATAACAGTGTGTCAGATCAATTAGCCAATTAAACGGCTTGTAAAAAATCATTTTATGAATTTTAATGTAGATCGTAAATATTTAAACGGTATTAAGAAATATACGAAGGTGTCAACTGCGAACAATTAATATAAAATACTTACTTAAATTAATTGCTATTTGTTAATTTATTTCAACATTGTTTCTTTTGTAAGCTTTACCGGATGTCTGTCTATATATGGGCTAACAAGGACTGCGTCTTTCAGAATTTCGTGCTTTACTTACGGCTTTAATTTCGTGCTTTACTTTCCATAGTCACGATCTTTTTTCCGTGTCCCCGGCAAGCCCATGCGCATATTATTTATAAATACAATTTAATTAGATACATACCAACTTTAAAATTTTTACACACTAGAAATGGTTGTACAGAGCTTAGCAGTAGCATAAGCTTATATTTCACATACGGATATGGATCCTTAAATCGAGAAATGGTCATAACACAGCCGTAATATTTTTTATAACACATTTGCTCGTAAAGGGTCTCTTATTTCACCAATTTCTATATCGTAATGTATCTCATTACGTACTTGTGCGTTATTATAACGTAAACGGTTTATCAAGATGCTTCGTCTAAATAGAACGGTACTTGTTTAAATCTTAAAAAAAGAGATTTTATGTCAGAAAAGTGGTTAACATTTTATGAAAAAAACTAACTTTGGGAGATAAAATATAATAAATAAGCAACTTTGTCGGCGTAAAATATAATAAATAAGCAACTAATATGTATATCCATGCCAATTTAAATGTTTCTAGTACTAAGAGTCGCTGAGCTAACGTGGGACGAACGGACGGACAGACAGCGCGAAACTATAATTGGTTACTATGGAACCCTAAAAATAATTATTTATACTACTTTAGTCATTTTCTAGTCTTTACGAAACTAAGGTTCCTACAGATGTATCGACTACTTGCCTATAGGTGGGTAGTCTTTTTTTAATTTATATTATTTTTAATACTTATTGAAAGATATAAATCAAGTCGCCTTCACCCATTGAATTACCAATATATATTAAAAGATAACATCAACTACCAATAAAATATTCATATATAACGATTTATTCATGAATATAATCTGTCGACACCAGTCGTCATTGTTACATCTGCTTACAGTCTTCGTCACGACTGCATTAACGGTTACACATTTATTTATATTTATTAACTCACTGAATTTATTAGCAGCCTTGGAGCTCCCGGCGTCTCAATGATCTCTAACTGTTACTTGTCAACCGTTATAGATGTTTTTAACACCGGCTAGTTGGTCCCGACGCCACTCGTCCAACGTGTACCAATGTAAAGTGACATTCTAGGGTTAGGAATATGATTCCAATACGTAATACAGGATTCATCATTCTAGCCACCAAAGAAGGTAGTGGCACAAAATAAGGAGAGTATCGAGAGATCCGCCTATGCCCTCTACGCATAGGCGGATCTAAGTGGGGGCACGTTTTGTGGACCCCGTATTTCTTGTATTGGATTGAATCCCTTTGTCCATTTGCCTTTCGAGTTCCCCCTCCCCTCGGGCGTGCTAAACTCCTCTCGTTGTAACCTTTCGGCACTCACTGGCATTTGCTTCTCGTCATGCCCCCCCCCCCCCCCAATGAAATCCTTGATCCGGCCATGGTAGTGGGCACGTCAACCAAAAGACAAAAAAAAATATTTAATGCCACTATTTAGTTTTAATTTTGGATAAAACTCTTCAAGACTTAGCTAATCACCTATTTAGAATTTGTTCATGCCAAAAAAATACACGTAGATTACACACACTATTCTGGCGGTAATTCCTCGTGGGCTTGTTTGGTAAAGATCTGATTGTCATCGCACCACGCTCCTCATTTGAGCCATTAGTTCGTAAGTTCCATTTGCTCAGAAATTTCACTTGCTACAGTGCTTTTCAACCTAAACACAGTGGTGCCATAACATAACTATTTCACAGAAGAAAAACTGACACTGTCATGTTGGGTACCTACCCCTCAAGACGGCCTATGGATGCCTTAGACCTAACACCTACTAAGTATACATTTTGAATGTTTCATAATTCACTAGACGGTTAACATTTATTAGGTAGATAATCTAATAGACATTAGCACATTTAATTACAATGTAGGCTTGCCTTAGGCGAAGCCATTTAAGGAATAATGACAAAAGATGTCGTTGACCTTACAGCAGCTTTATACCTAAAATAATTGATTTAGATGAATGGCTGAATGTATCTACGGAATTATTAAGACTGTTTAATTGAGGTCAAAAAAAACTATTGGTGGGTCCTAGGTAGTTTTATAAGGCGCACGCAGGACAAACAGAACAACCCAAGACGAGGACAAATACGGTTTTCCTGTTGTTGCATAATTTTGAAATATTGTGACCACGTTCCCGTTTTCATTGCAAGGTGAAAACGTCGTTAGACTGAACTGCTGAAGCTACAGAAGGAATTTGATAAGAAAGTTTATAATGTGGAAGCCTAAACGCAACGAGTAGGCGGGGGCTATTCGACTTTTTAGGTACATACTTAAATATAAACAGACAATAAGCTGCACAACAATGAATTTGGTATGATTCTACCTGAACGTACATCGAGTACATAGTTGAGTTTAGTATAACTGGGTCTTATTCACTATCTTTTTTTTCGTTTTCTCGTCAAGCCCGCGCTTTTATCTGTCAAAATCTTGTCATCGCATGCGCCAGACTGCGCGGGCTAGCCGCGAAAACGAAAAAAAAAACATAGTGAATAAGGACCCTGTAATGACTCTTTTCAGGTCCTAGTGACAACCAATGGTTTTGATTTATGTGTGCCGTACTTAGTCGTACTATACAGACACCAAGGTATACAGACGTGACCGCGGGCGAAACACTAGTGTTATGTAATATGTTATAGGTTATTTAAGTTTATGCAAAACGATATGTGAACTAATCCTATAAGTGGTACGAATGCGAAAGTTTAGATGTTTGTTGCTTAACCTAACCGTAACGGTACTGCGAAATATACCTATATACCTACCTATAAAGGTATCGAAACATACCTACTGTACGAGATTGGTACAGGATACCCAAAAACCAGGGAGGAAATAAAACTTCCCCTCAGAGCAAGACAAATTTAATTTTACTAATTTGCTTATAAAGGCCTTCGTGTAAGCTAACGATATCTCGAATTCTAATCGAGCAGCGCCATCTGTTGTGCTAAATGTAAATTACAATCGACAAATATTATGCGACAGCGCTGGCGTTTTATGGATCGTGAACATTCCGCCCACCAAAAGGATTATTTCCTTTTAGTACCGCCCACCATGAGCAAACCTTAACAAATACAAAGAGAAGCGGACTGTATGAAACAAAAAAATACAATAATATATTAAATGGTGAGCTGACAGAGGCTACAATGTTACTGTAAACTAGGTACTCTTTACAAACAACTTCGAATATAAAGTTAAGTCTAACTTACATACTTACTAAGTTAAGAACATTTTCAAAATACCTTAATATAATTTTTAACCTGAACTTTATCAAGTTAAACAAGTTAATTACATATTTATACGAGTAAGAACTAAGTTTAGCGGACTGTATAGTCACTTTGTAGACAAATACCAAAGCACAAACAGTAAACTATAAAAATAACATTTAAAAAGAATACATTTTTTAAACAATACACTAGCAGAACTGTATATGATATACTAGCATTAAATTTATTCAGTAACGGGAAGCAAACAAAGCTTCGAAGTTGGACGCTTAATAATCGTGTTACCCTTACATTTAATTGTGACAACACGTGTTAAATTATCCTTTCCCGGATGCAGTTGAAGAATTTTGCCATACAGCCATTTAGCCGGAGGTAAGTTTTCTTCCTTTATCAATACAATATCTCCTATTCGAAAATCGGGTGTTCGAGCTGCCCATTTGTGTCTTTTGAAAAACTGTGTGAGATATTCTTGTCTCCACCTACGCCAGAAGCTTTGTACCATCCTTTGCACCAGATGCCATCTATGTAAAATGCTCACTGTTGAAGTTTCAAAGTTATAGTCAGGTGGAACCACTAACGGGTCACCGGTTAAGAAATGACCAGGAGTTAAAGGTGTAAAATCATCTGGGTCAGTACTACTTTGTGAGATTGGACGAGAATTTAAACATGCCTCAATTTGGGCTAAAACAGTGGCCATCTCTTCGAAGGTGAGAGTAGAGTCTCCCACGACACGTCTAAGATGGTGTTTTACGCTTTTCACCCCTGCTTCCCACAATCCACCAAAATTTGGAGAGTGGGGAGGGATGAAGTGCCATTCTGTTTCAGAGTTCGCGAGAGCTGCTGCTATGTCACTGAACAGCCTACTTTCCTCAGAGAAAAGTATCTGCAGCTCTTTAGCAGCTCCCACAAAGTTGGTACCATTGTCACTCCAGATGTGGCGACAATGACCACGTCTGGAGACAAATCTTTTGAATGCTGCCAAAAAACCCGCTGTTGTGAGGTCGGAAACGACTTCCAGGTGTACAGCACGTGTGGCCATACACACGAAAAGACATATGTAGCCTTTATATGATCGCTGTCCGCGACCTTTTGAAACCCTCAAGTTAATGGGGCCTGCATAATCAACACCTGAACTTAGGAATGGCTTGCTAGGAGTCACCCTACAAGCTGGCAAATCACCCATCATCTGTTGCCTCGTCGCGGCAGCATACCGCACACAAGGAACACAGTCGTGGATATATTCTCGAACTATATTTTTTAGTCGAGCAATCCAATATCTGCTACGTATAAAATTAAGTACAAGTTGTTGTCCTCCATGAAAAGTCCTTTCATGAGCATCGGCAACGATAAGTTTGGCCAATCGCGACTGGTGTGGAATTAAGACAGGGTGCTTGAAATTGTCAGCTAATGGCGCATGTCTAATCCTGCCTCCAACTCGCAGTAAGTCATGTTTATCAATAAACGGATTTTAACTGTGTAATGAACTATTTTTATTGACAGGTTGCCCGGCTTTAAGCGCATGGACTTCTCGATTAAACCACTGCTGCTGGCTTTGCCGAATGCAAAACCACAAAGCTTGCTGAATCTCTGTAACTGACAGGTAGGGCATGATTTCCGTTTTATTTTTTCGACATTTTGTCATTAACCAAAATCTTTTACAGATCGCGATAACTCTTACGAGTTTCCTCAAGGAGGAGAACCTGGACCAAAAATTGTCATCAAACACCGTGTCCAGTTTGACTAGATGGACCTTAATCTTCCTTTCATCGTTAGTGTGGATAGAACTGGGCCTTGGGTAAACTACAGATTCGTTACGTAACCAGCCTGGACCATGTTTCCAAAGATCACTGTGGGTAAGTAAAGCTGGAGAAATACCTCGAGAGGCGATGTCGGCTGGATTATCTTTGGACTGGACATGAGCCCATTGATTGTTGTCCATCAAACTGAGAATTTCTGATGTGCGATTGGCGACATACGTTTTCCACCTACTCGGGTGATCACTCAACCACGCTAGCACCACCGATGAATCGGTCCAACCATGCAGATTTGATTTAGGAACGTTCATTACCCGTGCTACTTCAGTCAGCAATTTAGCAGCTAAAACAGCTCCACAAAGCTCTAAACGGGGAATGGATATTTGTTTTATTGGAGCAACCTTTGTTTTTGCAGTTAAAAGATTGCAATATATCTCGCCATTTACGCCAACAACCCTGCAATATACGGCCGCTGCATATGCCACATTGGAAGCGTCTCCGAAGCCGTGCAACTCCATGGTAATGTTATCGTCCTTTTTTCCTATCCACCGTGGAATATGAAACTGTATTAATTTTTCTAAATCGTCTCTATAAGATATCCATTCTTGTAATAACTCTGGCGAAAGCTCATCGTCCCAGTCTATACCTGCAATCCATAGCTTTTGAATGAATACCTTAGCTGTTATAATACATGGAGCTATCCAACCCAAAGGGTCGTAGAGACGTGATATTTCTGATATAACGGTTCTTTTTGTTTCAGGTGCGGTCTGCGGTAACATCTTCACAGAATAGTTAAACTCATCGGTGATCGAGTTCCAGGTAAGTCCTAAAACCTTTGTTATTTCATTTAGCTTAATGTCTAAATCTGTTTCCAATTCTTTTTCCGATACATTTACCCTATTGCTTATCCATTTCTGAAGTTTAAAACCACCCTTATTCAATAACCCATTTAATTCTGTATAAATTTCTAACGCCTTTGTTTCAGATTGACAGCCCGTCATAATATCATCCATGTAGCAATCCGACCTTATTATCTCAGCCGCCAATGGAAATGAACTACCTTCATCACAAGCTAACTGTTGCAATGACTTGACTGCTAAGTAAGGAGCACTTGATGTGCCGAACGTTACCGTTAAAAGCCGGAAGTCCTGAATATCATGGGAAGGATCCTCTCTCCAGACAATCCTTTGGTAATCAACGTCTTTGTCTGCCACTTTAATTTGACGATACATTTTAATGATATCAGCTGTTAAACATACAGGGTGCTGTCGCCATCTAAGAACAATATGCCGTAGGTCTGCCTGGAGAGTGGGTCCTACCATCAAGGTGTCGTTTAAGGATACGCCATTCGTTCCCTTACACGATGCGTCATACACCACCCTTACCTTTGTGGTCAGTTTATCATGTCTGACCACGGCATGATGAGGTAGATAAACTACGTCATTGCGATTTCTTTGCCGTTCTTTCGTGATTTTCTCCATATGACCAAGCAATAAATATTCCTTTATTACATCCGAATACTGTTGTTTTAATTCAATATCTCTCTCCAGTTTCCTTTCCAAACTGTAAAGTCGTTTGATGGCTATAGCTCTGGAATTGCCATATTTACAAGGCGGGTCGTCGCAGCGAAACGGTAGCCTAACTACGTAGCGACCACTCTCATCTCGTTGCGTGGTAGCCCTAAAATGATCCTCACATGCTTGCTCCTCCGGTGTCAGAATTCTGTCAGTGAAGGAGGGCTCTGCATCTAATTCCCACAATCTCTTGAGCATATCGTTCTCGTCTACGCGAGCGTGCATCGAGACGATCAAGTTGTGCCGATTGTGTGAACTTTCCTCACTAGCTACATATCCGGATACTATACTAGTGTTCTGAGCTACCGGAGAGCCCATGGGTGACTTCATCAAGCCATCCTTTAAAATACGAGCATAAACTTCGGCTCCTAACAAAAGATCAACCTTGTTAGGGCAATTGAATTTAGGATCTGCTAGTTTGATTGTGTGTATTTCAGGCCAGTCCTGAATCTTGAATCTCGTATCTGGCATAACGGAAGTCAGTGATTTTAGAACATGCGCCGATACTTCCATGGTGAAAGAAGGATCCTGCAATGACTGGACGTTCATTTTCACCACGTATCTAGAAACGACGCCATCATGGCCACCTCCTATTCCTGCTATGGTGGTTTTTGTTCTTACCTTTTTCAACCGTAATAACTGCGCAGCCGACTCCGTTATAAAAGACGCTTGTGATCCTTGATCTAACAAGACGCGTAATATTTGAGATAGCCCATTTGTTGATTCAGCTCTAATTAGCGCTGTGGCTAATAGAACATGTCCCTGTGTATTAACAAAATGGGTTGCAATTGTTGTGTTGGTCTCCTGCTGTGGGGACTCAGAAAAGCGTTCCGATGCGGGTGCAGTTTGTACTGAAGCAGTAACCGCCTCATTTACGCTCAAGGTTTTGGGGTGCAATAGCGTATGGTGTCTGCGTTGACAAATACGACATTTAGAGAAACTACGGCAGTCCTTAGACGTATGATTGATTCCTAAACAATTGAAACATACTTTCAAGGACTGAGCTATACTGCGGCGCGTATCAATATCTTCCTTTGAGAACTGTTTGCAATTAAATAACCTGTGATTATCAGAGCAGTTTGGACATGACATTTTGTTGACACTATGCATGACCTTTGTGTGAGATGTGGTGTTATTATAACCTTTAGGTTTCGTTTTAGGTTCAATATGTTCAAGAGCCCGAAAACGCGTTTCCAAAAACGTAAATAACTGCTTAATCGATGGCAACTCGTCAGAGGATTCGTTAACATGCAGCTCCCACTGTTTACGAGTTTCGACGTCCAACTTCGAGCTTATTATAAATATGATAATCACATCCCACGTGCTAATATCTATACCAATATTAGTTAATTCGTGTAAACAATCGCTTGTCACGTCTCTAAGTTCCTTTAAAGCACTTGAGGATTCGACTGTCATATTTCGCTGGCCAAATAACCTTTTTAATATATTCGAAGACATATAATTTTTATTATTATAACGAAGTTCTAATGTATCCCAACATTTCTTATAATTATTTTCAGTTGTACGAACATTTCTGATAAGTTGTTCTGCTTCACCAGATAGTTGTGTTTTTAAATAATGTAATCGTTGAACATCATCTAACCTTTTGTTTTTGTGCACTAAAGATATAAATAAGTCTCTGAACGATGACCATTCAGTGTATTTACCACTGAAGGTGGGCAATACAATTTTCGGTAATTTAACAATACTATCGGGTGAAACGTCACACTCTCCCCTAACGACTGATTTTGTAATGGGCATTTTTTGCACAAGTTCTATTTTATACGAAAGATAGGATTCACATACTGTTTCATAAATATCTTCGTTAAAATACTCTAACAATACTTGACCGCCGTATTCACTGATCATATGCTCGTGTTTTATTGTAAAATTCTTAAATTGTTTTTCTAATGTTTCCAATCGGACTTCATTGTACTGTTGTGTGATTCTGTCCTTCGGTGACTTTTTATAGTTCACGTAGCCCTTTTCTATTTGAATTTTTAAGTCTGATAAGATCCTCAAATCCTTTTCCATGTTGAATCGAAATATTCACAAGTGTTCACAGTTGTGGAGTACGCAATCGTTATAAGTGTCGTCGACTGATGAAAATTTTTCTAAGTGTTTGGGACAGTTAATTTGCTCGGATTTTGGGCATAGGTTCCCCGTCTGAACCTTTTTTCGGAAACTATTCTAAGTCCAAACCCAACCGTTAGCGAATTATTCTAAGTCCAAATTGTTAGTCATTTTTCTAAGTCCCAACTTTTAAGAGTAACATAAGCTTGTACTCACAGATTGTCCAGATTGCTCTTCAGTACTCACACAAACACTGTTTCCACCGTCCAACTTGTTGTCCGATGTGTCGTCCAACTTCTCGTCCAACTGAATATTTTTTCCGCTGCCGCCGTTCCTTTTTACTCTGCTTCGCTCGTAACAAACTAGCGCCGATATTTTTTACTGTTTTATCACTATTCTAAATTCCAGCATAGAGTGACATGTAATTTCTCAAAAATGCCCTTCGGCTCGTTAGGACCTTGTACGAGATTGGTACAGGATACCCAAAAACCAGGGAGGAAATAAAACTTCCCCTCAGAGCAAGACAAATTTAATTTTACTAATTTGCTTATAAAGGCCTTCGTGTAAGCTAACGATATCTCGAATTCTAATCGAGCAGCGCCATCTGTTGTGCTAAATGTAAATTACAATCGACAAATATTATGCGACAGCGCTGGCGTTTTATGGATCGTGAACACCTACAAAAAACTATTGATGATTTATTCGAGCGCCCTTTAGATAATAAGTAACAGAGGTACCTGAACTTTTACCTAAGTTTCTTTTAATTCGACGGTTACCTACTAACTTGTTTTAACCTATATTTGCGAGACTATGTTTTAATTAAAATATTTTGTACTGAGCAGATTTGAATATTTACAAATGATAAAATCATACGATAATAACGTAACTTTTTTTGGCGATTCTATTATTTCCTCCAATGTCAAAATAACATTGTTTTTGACAACACGACGCCTGGTCAGCTAGATATTACCTAAAGAAAGCTGGATATGGTACCTGCGTTGTCATGCTCATAAATTTTCTAAGAACCTGTTTCCAATTGTCCAGTTTCTGCAACCGCGAACACTATGCGAGCTAAAAGTTATGTAACAATAAATCAAAGAAACTTAAATTATGCAAAGCGATTGACCAACTAAATATGTACTTAATATTTTATGTGTGGGTATTTGTTAATTAATTGTCTTCGGACAATTGATCTGGCGTCTGATGTTGACGGTCAGCCAGATTACTTTATTGTTGAAGCTTTCGCTCAACGTATATGGAATGGAATGTAAGGGACCGGGTTGTTTGTGTCGTGGCCACAGTTTTATAGCACGAAAATTTTACATAAAGTTCCAATCTAAAAAAACAATCCATATAATCCGTGACAGGTCGACATACGAGCGTGTATTGCATGTCCTACAATTGCGGTGTGCTTGTGCCATCTTAAGCTGCACCAGTTTCCGCCGGATGCATATCACGTATATTAAACTTCGTTTACGTTTTTACTGGCATCTGTATCCTAAAAAAATAATTCAATAAATGACATGTTGAACTGTCATGGACTACGGGTGTAATAGGGATTAATTCCTTTATCTAAATAGACTTGGAAAACAGATTGTGGGTCATCATTTAATGGATTTAATTTGGAAGAATTTAGAGATGATGATCTTTCCCTGACAAAGGCCACTACGTTTTCAAGACGGTCTGACTGCTGTCGCTGTCCCAATAAGCCGGCATAACTTTAGATTTGGGCATTTCTAACGGCCGGTCTCAATAATCTAACTATCGATGAATTTTGCTACTAGAGGTAGGATTTTGACATATTTTGTATGGAGCTTATGTCAAATATATACCTACCTCTAGTAGCCTAATCCATCGATAGATAGATTATTGAGACCGGCCGTAAAAGAGCTTCTTTTTTTGAATAATAACTTTGTACACATTACTGACAGTGACGGCTGTCATACGTCACGTCACGCTACGTCAGTACCGTGAGTGATCGTGATCTGACAATGCTACGGGAAGTTATGTGGTGTGATCATCAGTTTCTTATTGTTGCTACATTGACATGCAGACACATTGTATGCGTCATCTATCTCATAGTGTTAGATAAGGTTTAATGAGCAGTTTGTTTATGAGGAACTAGTTAAGTGTTCATTTGTTGAGTGTTTGAACGCGTTGATCTCAGAAAGTACCAATCAGTTGTCCCAAGATATTATTATTATTATTATTATTATTATTATCAAGAGTTGTAAAAATGGCGGCAGACTAACCTGTCATTATTTTCATCACAGTTCCACGTTTAACATGTAAAAAGACTTGAACTAAATGCAGATAAAGTGTTGTTACAATATATACTTGACCCTGGTAGAAATTAGCCTTAAATAGGCTAGGATTGCGGTAAATTAAACTAAAAAAAAAATCCAGTCAGATTTTACTAAGATAGAAATTTTAGGCGGTGATACCTTTTTGGGAATATTTTTTTATTATCTTTGACCAAAACCGTGAGTTACAAGTCAGAGGGTTAGCAGAAAAAGTATTTGGATATGACATGTGCTAAGTTAAATCCTATTCATTTATACGCCTAGTTTCATAATTACTTCTGTGTTGGGTTATGTAACTCTTCCTTGATAAATAAATATTTAAAAAAATTAACAAACATCCATGCTTACGTCTGTACATTCTATACATCCATCCTGGAACATTTTCGCGTTTATAATATTAGAAAAATATATTACAAGAAATGTACAAAAAATAAAGGAAGAATGTAAGTAATCAGAAATGGACAGAAATCTGAGATTTTTTTAGATAGGATTATGTTACGGAGCCAATGAGTTAAAAGAGTTAGAACTAACCAATAACCATAACCGTATTTTTATAACTATTCTTAGTCAATAGCTAAATAAATTAAAATTACATACAGTAGTGTTCATCAATTATTTTTAATATTTCTGCCATGAACCGTGATGGCAACTGATGTATTACAGATGTGTAAAAGGCTTTTGATTTACCGCTAGCGGAGATGAGCTGTATGCGAGTATTAAAAAACATGCTTTAAAAATCCCGACATTTTTTGTCAAAACGTAGCAAACGGAAATAAATACTATTCATCTATTTCATAATTGGGGACTTTTGATGTTGATTTGGTATAAAAAAAAAATGTAGACTAATATAAAAAACTAAAGACTACTGAGTTAAGCGCAAATGTGTGACATATAATAATCACGAATAAATATTTTAGATTTTATAATATTTATTTTTTATTCATCAAAAATAAAATGGTATCCCATATTTGGCTAGTTTCCTCTTTAAGTTAAGCGCAAATGTGTGACATATAATAATCACGAATAAATATTTTAGGTTTCCTCTATGACCGGGATTATTCCACCATGTTTGATAAAAAACCGTACAGCCGTTTTGCTGATAATCATTTTTTATCCAATATATCGGGGCGTATTTTAATGGGCATACTGCAAATCGGTTATTGGCGTAGTCGATCAAAATCTATCGCCAGAGCCAATTTTACCTAACCGCTATGTTTCGCATCTTACACAACTCGCTTCACCACGCCTTACTGGTGGGACAACAGCTTTACAATAATAGTTTAAACCAATCGTAACTTCATCAGCATGAGCTAATGTAATAAGACAAGTCATTTATCACTATTAACTATGCGCCATTGCCTACAGTTTTGTCCGCAGCAAGTCATTATTTCATAATTCAATTAATATTATATAAATAAGCAGGTAAGTTCATAAAAGAATTACTCAATTTGAGATACTATTGGAGTTGCCTTTTTATGGCACACAGAGGCAATTAAAAGCTGTTGTTGATCCTTGTACTTATTCATATTAAATGACTAGCTTTGCCTGCGGCTCTGTTCGCATGGACGTTGGTTATCGCCATTAAAACTATGTCCTATGTTCTTTTCCGGGACTCAAACTATCTTCATACCAAATTTCATCTAAATCGGTTAAGTGGTTTAGACAGACAGAGTTACTTTCACATAATGTATTTGTTTAGTAAGTACTCGTATCTTCCCTAATTCTTGCTATTGTCAGGTTGACCTGCCGTACATTATTATTATTATTATTATTATTATTATAGCCTCTTTATTTCCATAATGAATAACTTAACAAAGAATGATGTAATAATATTACACATTTATGTGCATGCATAAAACAGCCGAATAACGCACCTAATTAATAATTTGAGCAAATAAATAGAGAACGATTTTCACGATAATATAATATTAGAATTGATTTATATTAATATTAAATTACAATCACATAATAAATAATTTCATGTTTGATTAATAAATTCGAAGCTAAATTTCTAAATATTATATAAATTATTATTATTATTATTTTTTTAATTAATTTAAAATTACGAAAGAATAATATCTAAAATAGTTCCTTATGGATCCCTTAACGGGTAAAGGCCTCCTCCAATCTTTTCCATGTTTGTCTGTCTTTTGCTTTCATGATCCAGTTTTCACCGGCTGTTCTTATTAATTCATCAACCCATTTTTCTTTCGGTCTACCTCTTTTTCTTTTGTTTGTTGGTCCTTGCCAGGTAGTTACTCTATGGGTCCATTTTTCCTTGTCCATACGTGCAATATGACAATAAGCCGTACATTATGGGCACTTATATTGCATAGTCTGTGACAGGTCAACATGGCAATCTGGCTAAGCCGTTAGACAGGGAAGACCAAGCATAGAATTATTACAGATAAAGAAGCGGAGCATCTATACCTTGGCGCATGCGTAATAAGCATAGAAAAACTATAATTTGTAACAGTAATCAAACAGTCCGTCAATTAAAATAAGCCGTTATTTTCTCCGCACAAAACGAGATAGATAAGATACTGCGGTTCTCTTTCTCTTTCTAGTCAAGAGTCAACTAGCTGCCTGTCTCTCCTACTCTATGCGATCAAGGCCGGATGCTACCTAGCTATGCGTAACGCTCGTGACATCTTAGTTTGCACCAGTTCTCATCAAATCCATTAAAAATAATTTCGCTTACGTTTTAACCTGCATTTTTGTACCAAAAAATGAATTCTAAAATTGCCACGATGACTTGTCGTGGACTAACAATATAGCTACCGATATGATGACGATGAACCTATGACGTGTCAAATGGTTTTCAGGGACTCTACCAAAGCGGACAAGTGACGAGAGGAAATATGTGTTTTTTGTTAGCCACCAATATCATCATTGACTGCCTCTGTGGCGCGGTGGGAGTGTGTCCGACTGCTACGCAAGAGGTTGTGGGTTCGATTCCCACACGGGGACACCACTTTGTGTGATCCACAAGTAGTTGTTCCGAGTCTGGGTGTACTTTGTGTCCGTGACTTGTATGTTTGTAAAGTCCCCCGCGACACAGGGCTTGTACCCTAGTGCGGGAGTCGGGAAATATCATACATCTCGTTTCCGCTTTGGTACAATTCGGATCTCATGGTGATTAGGGGGCATGGGAGGATTAGGATATGGCAATCTTTGGCGAATTACATCAATGGTAAGAAACAGTGGCAAATTTTGATTTGAACTTAGCACTTGAAACCGCTGAGAAACCAAAATTTGTTTGATAAGGAGGGGGTTAGATCCGTTGAGCGTATATTTAAATTAAAGCACACTTACACGGGTTACTTTTAAAGGAGTGGGACACTGACCTCTACAATACTAGTAAGTACTAGTCTAGGTCAGTGGAGCAGGGGGGACATCGGTTTGAACCGCCTCCCGTCCCCCCGAATCACCTACCATAATACATGCTTTAACAATTTGGTATGTAAACACACAAAAAGCACGCATAAAATGTCAAATATTAGAAAATTGAATTATCGATGTTACGCACTATGTTTGTAACGGCGTCGGTCGCATGCGGGAATGCGGTTACTAATTAAATAGTTGCGAAAATGACCAAGACCAAACGCCGTGTCAAGATCACCACTACGATGTCGCAATTTGAATGTTTACAATGATAACGTGTGTGGAATAACACATTCTTTGACTATCCCGTGAGGTTTGAGATCAACACAGATTACAGGCGCGGATCTACCGTTGTTGAACACGGTGGGCATGCCCCCTAATCAGTCGATTGGGTATTGTTTGGAGAATTATATCGAAATATTCGCTGTCGCAAATGTTATATACTTATGTCCAAAATTAAAATTTATTAACCAAAGGAACCATGAGTCCATGAGTAAATTGGAACGCACTAAATTAGTAAAATATGTAAGTATCAAAGTTCAAAAAGTTTAATAATAATTAAAATTTTCGGCTTTCGGCTACCATGCCCACAACCTATACTGTGCCCATAACCTTTATGGCGGGTGGATCCGCCTCGCAAAAATATGCACTAAACAAATTTTAAAAAATGCCATTTTTATGGCGTCATCATAATTTGTTAAAATGCTCTCTGTAACGAAACAATTACAAAAGCCGTGATAGTTCTTTAACTACCGACTAGATGGCGCTGCAAGGGCCGAACTCGCAAGCATTAAGAGATAGAAAAATGTGAGATCTAGTAACATAGTCCAGATAGATGGTTCGCTTCTGGCCCCTGTTTGGCTACGGAAGTCTCAGGTTCGTTTGAGGCTAAATTTAAAATTTTTCTATCTTTCAAAAATGCAATTTTTGTATTTGTAAAGTAATTGGCAAGAAATGCCTATAAAAAATACTTCAGTATTTTATTTATATTTTAAAAGTGACGATCTGAATCATAAAATCCTACAGACCTCAACTTGGTCAAAAGTTTGGTACCTCTACCACCAGCATAATAGACCATTGTGCACAAATTGCGACAGTTTCAGATTTTGTGCTTGGATAGGTACTCGAATCTAATCTTTAATACAAAAGTAGAGAGTTATAACATTTTATTTTATATTCAGTAAAATGGCATTTCATACTTATTGTTTAAATATTTTGAATTAAGTAAACCGAGGATTTGGTTTCATTATGTTCATTAGTGCATACACAGGTAGTTCAATATTGGTTGCCGAAACTAATGATTTTGTCAATAATTTAAAAAGTTGCAGATAACACTTTTCAATACACTAACTAAGAATCTTTAGATCATTTCCCTACATACTTAAAACCGTACCCTGACCAAATAACCTTGAGCATTCGTTCCCTCTTCGCCGCACCGTAGCGAATGGGCTCAGTTTTTGGAATAAAATCTTTATAAAATAAAATTTTGGTCGTTTGAAAAAATGTTTCTAGCATAATGCTAAATTTTATTAAATTGCCTAGCCATTAGTGTAAGTAGCAAATCAAAGAAAATTGTACTTTAAGAGGAGATGCATTTTATCAATAATTAAATGCAACCAATCAAGTCATTGATAATAATAACCATATTCTAATATAATAATTATTCAGATGCTCATAAAATCTATAAACGTAGTAGTTTAGTTTATGACAAGATGATATCGTATCTAGTTTATAACTTCTGTATTCTCATAAAATAGATTGTATATTATGAGTGGGTTAATTCAAGTAATTAAAGTTCCTACCTATTCAAGGTATGTGAGTGGCACTTGCAAGGTTCTTTTGGGTTATTTGGCTCAGTACCTAGTGGTTCATCAGAGTCAACCCTTAACTACAATCGGTCCAATTCGATCGAAACATCGTCATAGAAGTTCTTACCTTTAAATATTTTACTTGTTTAAGTCCCGTTAAATATTCCAATACCTATGTATTATGTAAAAATTGCGATAGTTTAAAAACAATTACAAATGTAAGCAGTCGGTACATTCTTTGATTTGCCTATTATTCTTATTAACCAGCAAATGAATTAAAGCTCCGACAGAAACATCACAACACCTGAGTTATTATAATGAGATTAAAGCCTAAGAAATAAAACAAAAATAACTATTTCATGGCAACAACTTCAAAATGTTTAATAGAATGGCTGCCGTTCTCGATTTTTGTTCTTAGCAACGCATTAAAAGTATCCACGGCACAACCAGTGAAGCATTTTTTTTAAAAGATAACTAGCAATGTGGGATTGAGTCCCACATTACTAGCAATCTTGTTAACCCCTCCAGCTAAGCTCAAAGACACATCCTAACACAAGTTAGGAGTGGGTTCACGTCGGTAGCATAATGAGTAGGATTCGAACCCGCGACCTCAAGATTGCGAGACGGAAGCCTTAGCCATTAGGCCACCGCCGCGCGCCGCTTTGTAGTTGTACTGCGGGCCTGAAGCTGATTTCACGATATAATGACACCAAACTGAGATCAACGTTTACTTACCGACACAGGGTCGTAGTATGACGAAAACGTCAAACAAATTAAATGTATTAGCTTCATATACCTAAACATTGCAAAACAGTAGTACATATTTTCTCATTGTGTGCTCGTCTCGGACTAGAGTAGGTACAGGGTTGTCTACTTACTGACACAGCCGCAAACACGATTTATAGAGACCTACGTCCCCATTTTGTCTAACGATAATGCAAAATTTATGTTTTTATTTTCTATTACGAAATTGAATGTTACAAACATTAATTAGTTTAAATACTATAATAGATATTATAACAGTTCGCTTGTGACCACAGCCGGTGTAACCTGGTCGAAACGTCAAGCAATTTTAAATTAAATAATGCGCGCTAATTCCCGTATAATAAATAGTTATAATCATGCAATGCGAATGTTTAAATGTTAGTTTATGGGTATGTGTTAATATAAGGGTTGAGCTATATCTGGCCGCACCGAATCGCACTTTCCTATGCTTCTATCCTTTTCTGTAGAAATCTGACGTCATTTACTGAAGCGAAAAACAGAGCTTGAGTGCCTTGTCGATTTCGTCGTATGCGGTCGCACTCCCGCTCTCTTTCGTGCTCTATTAAACCCTAACGCCGGCTCCATACGTTGACCCCAACGTAGGCCCCAACGCCACTCATCTAACGTGTGGATCTAGAATAAAGCTCGTCCCTACATAGGTGCCAATGCTGTTTTCTAGATCCAACATTGGGGCCAACGTCGTAACAAATATAACCTGTAACTCCCAATTGACAGTAGTTTTATTTACTTTTCATAATTAGAAATTTTATCTCGTCGTCATCCGTCGTCATACATCATTCAAACATATTTCACCAATTTAGTTAGTTAGAGTAAGATAATAAATAAAATTCTTAATACATATAATAAGTAGTAAAGCTTAGTGTTAATTACTATGGCATGTGCAGTATACGTGAAATGTGGAAGTAATTAAAATGGGCATACAAGAGAGGCATGCCGAGATTATCGTACTTAGTTAATTTGCACACGTGGACGAGAGTGACGTAATCATTTTTGTGATCGTTGTATCTGCCCAGTTAGCTAGCCTTATAAAAGCTTGCTTCTAAGAAATTTCTGATTAGGTCTAAATTTTTGTAACTTTCGTAACTGTTATCGGATGGATTCAGATTTTTTGAAATATTTGAGCACGCTTTGATGAACCGTAACCTTATTCGCCCAAGCTTAACTTTCGATGATATCTTTTATACCAATACCACGTCGGAATTATAGCACTGAATTTTAATAATTTCCGATATTATTATCAAAGTCAACTTCTATTTTTTGTAGTCCCTACCTAAAGTAAAACATTTTTGAAAGGGTTTTTTGAGGCGAAAAATAGCTCGTCATCGTCGCCTGGGAGATTGAATTCAAAACTCTGTTGCGCGGTGGGTGTGTGTCCGACTGCTACGCAAGAGGTCGTGGGTTCGATTCCTACATGGGACACCACTTCGTGTGATCCACAAAATGTTGTTTCGGGTCTGGGTGTACTTTGTGTCCGTGACTTGTATGTTTGTAAAGTCCTCCGCGACACAGGGCTTGCACCCTACTGCGGGAGTCGTTAAAAAAAAAAACTTCTTATCTATTTCTTTTATATGGAACAAACGTAACGCATAGGTAGGTAATCTGATCGAAAAATAAGAGGGGATAACGAGACCTGCCCTTACTAAAAAATACCGTGAACACAGTCCCAGTTTGTTGTGTACATTCGACAGCCCTAGCTCAATCACCAGCGCTCCACGCTTAGCCTTCACTCATATTGTCACATCCATCCGTTCTCCAGACCTCGATTGTCAGTAATTTGCTTCGTAGTTCGTCTCTACTTATATATTTCGTAACTTAATAACACAGCCAGGAACGTAAGTAATGAAATCCGCTAAACATATAATGGCTACCGAACCTAAGCCCAGTAAGGCAACAGCGAATTGTGGATGAATGTTATTATACTACAACTCGTAAATTGTTCTTTGAATTCAAAGTTATTAAACGCATTAAATACCTAACTCAATTATTGATTATGTCAATTTTAGATCATAAGTACCTATTGGTGCGTAAATAAATACTTGCGATTGGTTAGGAATAGAATGCACCTTTGATTTTATAAAATTAGAAGCGACTTCTAAGAAATCGCCGATATACGTAATACGTAGATAGACCTATTAAAGTCTTCATGTGCGAGTACAACCAGCACTTCAAGAGTCAATTGTACCGGTCGAACGAACCAACTGACCAACATTTGGTTGGCTTTTTCTAAGAGCCTGCGTTTTGTATTTATTGTGTATTGTGTAATCGGTCATTTTAAATTTGGGCTGACTACTCCCTCCAAAAAACAGGACGAATAGCGAACTGGACCAAAAGGCTATGAACTGTCCGCATTAGCAGTTAAGTTATAGGTACTCAGAACCAATATCCATGGGTTCTACAAAGCTCCATCCCGTGTGGGAATCAATAACTGTCTAATTTGAACTTTAAAATTGACTCCGCAGCAGCATATATTATATTGTTATAACTATAGAGTACTTAAAGACAATTCAATTAAGCCTACGAAGGCATTGACGTAGAGACCGGACTGCACCAATACACGAGACAATGCTACTTGTGGACTATACCTGTCAAAGGCCGCACGAGTTTTGTCTCTCTTTCACGCTTTGCAGTCAATATTTTTTAATTTAGTCAATAATTTTTTAATTCAAAGGGATGGCACGGTCCAGGTCTATACGTCAATGTACGAGAGGTAACCCACAGAGAATCCAGTAAGTAGTTACCATAAACGATCAGCCTCGAAAAGTCTAGTTTATGCCTTTAATTAATATAAGCGTAAATAAATAATCTTCTATCGTTTCATTGCATACCGCAGAGTAATTTAGGCATAAATCTTGGGAGTTATTCCGTACTAAGTTAGAATTAACGCAGGGATCCTATTAAGTTTAGTTATTCTTGTTTTGCATAATTGCTGTTGATGCACTGATCTGTCCGTTCGTCCGTTCATCAATGATGACCTTCCTATCTCTTTTGAACAATTTTTTACCTATTATTCTTAACAAAAGAGTATTTTTTTCATCATTGAGACCCATGCAAGTGACTGCCTGTGATGTTAGACTGTTACATTTGACACCCAAGCCGGAGGATCGATTTTGATAACATTTGGTGTAACTTAAATTAATAATAATAATATCTTGGGACAACTCACACAACGCTATCTGATCCCAAACTAAGCAGAGCTTGTACTATGGAAACCAGACAACTGATAAACATATATTTCTAAATACATACGTATAATAGATAAATAACACCCAGACACAGAATAAACGATCGTGCTCATCACAAAAAGTTTTATCCTGGGTGGGGATCGGACCCACGACCTCTTGCGTAGCAGTCGGATACATTCCCACCGCGCCACAGAGGCAGTTTTTTATTGTATTGCGTGACATACAAGAAGACGGAGCAATGTGCATCTAGTCCTACACACGGAAGAGGTAATTATCTAGAAGGTACATAATAGATTTTGCAACATAAGTTTCCGCCCGTCCATCTGGTCATTACCATTGTCTTTCAGCGCAATTTGTTCATGCAAATTTCGCTAGATTTTTTTGCTATTTTTGAAGCCTGTTGCCATCTGGCCCCTAGAGCGTTGCTCCACTGGCTCTAACCTACCTACCTGCAAGATCTGCATACACTTTACTACATAGCTTTACTATTCAAGGATATCCTGTATCGTATATGAATTCTGCAAATTAGCTTCTCTCCTTTTTGAGAGGAATATCTAAAATATCTTTCTTAGCAGATGTTTGTCACAGTTTAGAAATAAAAAAATATTATTAAAATATATTAATTAGGCTTTCGAGTAGCAGTTCATAAGTCTTGTAATTTTTTAATATCAGTTTTTCAGTTGAACAAAAAACTGATAATTTACAGTTAGGACACTATATAGGAACCTACATATTAGAATGCTTATCCCTGTCATTCAAAATTTAATGAATATTTTAACTTGTACATTATAAAAAACAGATTAGATGATTTCTGATTGGTAACGGTACAACGAAAAACAACATTGCCTTATTATTTTAAGATTGGCATACATATTAAATTGTATGTATGTAGTAAGTTTGCGTTTTGCAACTGGTCCTGCCCGGCCTCGCCGCGGGCAAGGCAGCTCCGGTCAGTGCTCACGTAGCTATAAAGATGGCGTCTTAAGTATTGAATCTGCTGTTCTCATTACCGATTTTCAATGTACCAATTTGCCTGTGGTTTTGCAAAGAACTAGCTCCGCTCACGTGAGAGTATGTTATCGTGAAAAAATGTAGAATTTAGATCTGTCCTTTTTCAAGCTTAAAGCCATCTCTATACCATATATATTTTTTATTAATATTGAGCCATTTGTTTCAAAGATTACTCATGGCCATAAGAAACAAACTCCTCGAGTTCAAGTTAGCTGCCCCACGCATTAGGCTGGATAGATCGACATGGCAATTATCGAATATTTTTTTATTAGATAAATATAGACAAACACGTAAGCGAGATTAAAATTGACAAACCTATCCAACGGGAACTCTGGTGGTCTTGGTCTCCCCATCTAGCCTAACAACCCGATTACCAGTCGACCAATCCCAAACGTTTTTTTTTTTAAATAAAAGATAAATAGCAATGTGGTATTTTAGTCGCACATTGCTAGCAATCTTGTTAACCCCTCCAGCTAAACTTAATGGTTTGTGTTAGGAGTGGGTTCACGTACCGTCGGTACTATAATGAGTAGGATTAGACACCGCGACCTCACAATTGCGAGACCGATGCCTTAGCCATTAGGCTTCGGTATAGCCGCATAGGTTGGTACCTACCTACTATCTAGTCTAGTCTAGCCTATAGTTTAGTCTACTTATCGTTATAAAAATCCTTCCCAAGAACAAACAGCTTCAACACCAAGATCACCACCTTCATCCAAAATTTTACCCAAAAAATAGTATTATAGCGCAGAATAGAAACAGACATGTAGTAGGTATTTATAGGTCGTATCATGTTATGTACCCACAACTATGTGGTATTTTGCTTATCTGTATAGTATATTATGTAAGTATCTATAGCTTATACAATAAATTGTGCAAGAACCCAACCTGGGTATGTTCATAGAGCCTATGAAAGCAGTTCTTGCTTTTGTGCAACGTAAGTAGGTACCACCTATCAGGTGTAGTGTGTAATCCCTTATTCGAATCTACACTCCCCTATTCGAATCTACCTGAAATTAATAGAAAGTTTGTACTGAAAAATCTATTTACGCTACATGCTGCACACTACTGATGTGGATCCTCACTCTTGCATACATCACACATTTACACTACACACTGCTACTGCTTTTTGTTAATAAATACTTACCTACATGGCCTTCAGATAGGTTTCGATACAAAATATATGCCATTGAATACAATACTTTTGTTTGCAACGTGTATAGTCCCTCCAACGGCCACAGCGGTACTGACGATTGGTCTATCTAGTTTAGCCGTGCGCTTGATTGTTTGTGAATTTGATACATTTACTTTAAGTACGGTTTACAACATTTGTGTAGGTTTTTTTTTTTTTATTGTGTTATTTTAAAAAATTTAAGTGTTTTAAAAACAAAACTAATAGTAGTGACATAAGGGCCTAGTTGAAAATCAGCGTCAGGCGTTAACCTGGCATATGCCAATTGGCAATTATATCGAAAGTAGGACCTAGTTCAGCATATGCTGAACTAGGTCCTATTTTCGACATAATTATCTATATAAATATACTAGCTGACCCGCGCAACTTCGTGTGCGTAAATTTTCCCTTTTTTCTTCCTTTTTTTTTACAACATTTTCATTGCTGCTCCGCTCTTATTGGTCGTAGAGTGATGTTATAACCTATAGCCTTTCTCGATAAATGGGCTATCCAACAATAAAATATTTTTTCAATGTGGCCCAGTAATTCCTAAGATTATCACGTTTCAACAAACAAACAAACTCTTATGGGTACGAAAAATAGGTAGTAGCCGATTCTCAGGCTTACTGAATATGCATAAAAAATTTCATGAGAATCGGTCAAGCCGTTTCGGAGGAGTATGGGAACGTACATTGTGACACGAGAATTTTATATATTAGAAGTACGTGGTTTTTTGTTTGATATTGGTAATGTGTTGTATTAATATTTTATGTGTGTAAAATTGTATTTATGTCGAAATAAATTTCTTTCTTTCTTTCTAGTCTTGGGTGTTTATTCAAAATGTTATTAGTACCTACTGATTTTAGTTTGCATCTCAACAATGCTGTTGTTTCTGCTGACATCGTTATTTAGAGTTTCAAACAACTCTGGGTAGGAAGGTACTATTTGCACGGTGAAGCCGTGTACTAATTTCGGCGTCGAAATTGCCACATGGCTCCAGGACTTCTGTTTAAGGAACTTGTCTCCGCTGAGAGTAATTTTTATTAATACAAATTAATAAAGCACACATACAAAAATTTTGATGCTTTTGGAGGAGTTTTTTTTTATACCATGACAACGTGGCAAACAGGCATACGGCCCGCCTAATGCTAAGTGGTTAAACGGCTATTACATTACCCTGAATCAGGACCCTAAATCGAGGAGAAAATTTGTTAGAGAATTAGGGCCCTAACTCTTATTACACCTTACTTTTCAAGGGTTTAGGATCCCTCATTTACTAAAAATCAATTATGGACGCCTGCAACATTAAGGGTGTCACGGGCCCGTGTTGTTGAGCCTTTAAAAATCTATTTAACCCCACGGCCTAAATAGGTAAAATAGAGGTTGCAAGTTTGCGAGCTAAACTCTTCAACTGAATAATATTTGATTTTTTAGGCAGATATCTACGGATTGTTCAGATTACAACATCAAACCTATCTATCCGTAAGATTAATTGTGTAACATGGTTATTGGTTACACACCGACAATAACTCGATAATAAATCGAATACAACCGCTAAAACATCAATCACTGAACGATCGGACTTTTATCGATACTATAATGTCACGATACAACGCTGACATTTGTACGATTTATATCGACAATCGTTAATCGTAACGACTGTCATTATCGATTTTATCTCGAACAAATATGTCTTCTTAATGATGTTTTTTGTTTATCGGCTTTGTTATAACTTTATTGCCTTGTTAGAATGTTAAGTTATAATTAACGATTATGAGCATTATTAGAAAAATCATAAACTCTTACTCTCGCTTGCTAGCAGAGGTTATCCATCCTCTAAAATATCTATCTAATAATTCCTTAAATTAACAGTACTTTTAAACCCGACAAGTGTGAGCTGAAGTCACCAACCACGGGTTCCGTACAAAGTATATTTTAAATAGTTCAGAAATCGAGTCTCAATTTTATGATGTAATTACAAATGCATAGTTTCAGACTTTTCCTATGCCTGTAGCAAAAGGTACGGCTGTTTATGCCGCAAAAAACGTTTATTTCGACACTAGCTATGTCGTAAAGACATACTGGCGGACGGACAACAGAGTGATCCTATAAGGCTTCCGATTTTCCTTTTTGGAGGTACGGAATCCTCAAAACACATCTTCCACATTAGTATTTTCATACAATTCACCACAAAAACCACCAAACCAAAATGGCGTCGCTGAGCTTTTGACAGCTCCGCGATAAACTTGAAAAATTATATTACTCGTAAACTAGCTGTCCCTCGCAATTTCGTCTGCGTAAATTTTCCCCGTTTTTGCAACATTTCTTATTGCTGCTCCGCTCCTATAGGTCGTAGCGTGATGATAAATAGGCTATCCCAACAGTGAAAGAATTTTTCCGCTTTTAAACAAACAAGCAAACAAACTCTTCAGCTTTATAATATTAGTATAGATTAGTACGTGTAAAATTCTAATAATGCTGTACTTAATCTACAAGTCTTTTCTGTCACAAGTAGCTATTAGCAGTAACACCCTTTTGTATTAGATTAAGTACAAACTTGTTAACTTTAAGTGCTAAATAAAGAAATTATTATTATTATTTTTATTATTATTAATAGACAATACTGATTACTACCTACAAAAAACTAATAAGCGTTTGAGAGCTCCAAATATTACTTGTCTGTACTTATATATATATGTATGTATCTAACTCATCAATCTACTATTTTTATACTAAGGTATTACTATCGCATAATCTCTCAACAATTTTGGCGCCATTATTTGTCCAGTTACGATAAAAGCCTTCGGGTTACGAAGAACTGATGACCGATTATAAAATACCGATTGCTATCACGAACTGTGCCATTCAAACCGGTTTTATAGAAATACTTACAACATCAAAATGTTTTGGAATAAATGGAAAGTACCAGAAATAATTTATTTTAAATAGGTTATAAAACACAATTATCTGTTAATTCTTATTAGGTACTCATTCATTTCATACGCCGCCGCCCGCCAAATTGCCAAGAACATCGAAGAAGACGTAAAATATATCTTGGAAGGAACATAGTTGTTTGACTGCCTCTGTGGCGCGGTGGGAATGTATCCGACTGCTACGCAAGATCTCGTGGGTTCGATCCCCACCCAGGATAAAACTTTGTGTGATGAGCACGATGGTTTATTCTGTGTCTGGGTGTTATTTATCTATAATATGAATGTATTTAGAAATATATAAGTATGTTTATCAGTTATCTGGTTGCCATAGTACAAGCTCTGCTTAGTTTGGGATCAGATAGCGTTGTGTGAGTTGTCCCAAGATATTATTATTATTATAGTTGCTAAATGTGGAATCTACACAGTAGCATAGTATGATAATAATCTGTACGCTTTCCTAAAAGTAAATAATAAAAAAAAATCAGGACTGCACTGTAGTACATAATAGGTTACATGACTCTATTCTCAAGTCAAATCAGTATCTTTTTTGAGAGGCGTATAACTATAGGCTCCTTACAGAGATGGAACTAATATATTGAAACGGCGGTAGTCTAATGGCTAAGGCATCGGACTCGCAATCGTGAGGTCGCTGGTTCGAATCCTACCCATTATACTATCGACGTGAGCCCACTCCTAATACAAGCCAATGAGCTTAGCTGGAGCTAATGTGGGACCAATAATCCTACATTGCTAATTATCTTTATTTTAAAAAAATTGACGTCATAACGGCAAGTCGTCAAATCATTTGTAGTTTTATTGATTATAAATTCTTATACACGTTAAATTACTTAAATTGTGGATGAATGTTTTTATTCAGAGAATCTAGATTAGACTTTAATTTATTTTCACAGTAGGTACTCGTATACCTACTGAATTGACTCTATCTACTCTAAATATCGTTAATGTTAATGTAATGCGTTAAAAAGCCTCTAAGCTCTACAATATCGTACAAATACACAAGTAAAACTAGTAACACCTATAGTAAAAAGCCCGTCAATTTTAAAATAAATTAACGGTAGATACAGTAGTATACAAATTGCGACCAAAATCAACGGCGTGTAATTGAAATAAAGCTGTATGTCAGAATAAATAAAGAAGTCCAATCAACCTTCCAACGAAATAATTTTAAAACATCAACTCTTTTTTTCAGTTAGCAACCGATCAAGCACACTTACCACTTGCCTCTCTTAAAATAAACAACTATTGCCAAACGGTGGCGAAAATTATCAATCACAATCAATTATGTACATTAACGCCATATAATTAAGGTTTAAGAGCTACAAAGAATTAATTTCGCGAACTGACACCACTGCGCTGAGCTAAAATTATACGGACATTTAAAAATGAGTCTTAATATTTTGTGTTACGTTTTAAATTGATGGCGTACATCATTTGGTCGTGTTATATGCAAAATACAAGATAGTGTTGCCACAGCGATCTTGAACTATATACGTTCACTCGCAAATGTAGTGGAAATATAGTGGTTGGCGAGAATTGAGCAACTGGTAGCGCCAGCTATGATCCTCTAGCACTTTAAATCATGAGCATTCGGGCACACTTGAACCAAACTACACTGAAAAAGCAATGAGAAGTAATTTTCTCAAAATATTGTTTTTTTTAACAAATAGACTAAGTACACATAAAAAATATTGTAACCTTCCACTAACTGTATATTCTATTTTTTTATTATAAAAGACATTCACTGCGACTTTGCAAACATAGATTCATTCAAGTCTAACATTCAACATTTTATGAATCTCACAAAACTCTGTCAAGTCGAATCGAACTCACAATATCATCGAGGTAGTGAAATAAACGACATGTTTTAAATAGTTTTTTCATGCGAATGATAAGTTTGTGGATATAATTCCATCCTAAGGTTTTCCCAAATTTATTGGAACGGCTTCCAATCTCTACGAAGATATGATATGATATTTGAATTCAGTTTCAGGTTCTGAGTTTCATGGAGATATGCTCCTAAGTATACTCAACCTTCGTCTGTACCTACTATCTTAACTCCCTCATGCATTACATCATTTTATCAACACCAAAACTAATGCACATGCATCTACCAACACACATTTATAACTCACAGATAAAGATCTACAAGCCTTTATTACCATATTATTGATGTTACGAACTATCTACAAATTATTGTAGGAAAATATCAAGGCTAGAATTATATAAACGTCCATTAATAAACATAATGTTTCCTAACTTGAAGGATTTTAAATAACAACGTATGTTTCTTCAAGAAAACGTTTTAGATGACTGAGTATGCGCACTGCGAGGGTCCAGTAGCTTAAGCATACATGATGAGCAATTTTTTTTGAAGGAATCTTCTGTGAAACAGTGATGTTAACACAGTTGAAGGGCACATTAGCAAGGGAAATTACTGGGCAAATAAAACTTACTAACTTCTTAAGTAATGAGGAGTACAGTGCGATGATAATCCAATCTTTGCCAAACAAGGATTTGGGTGCCACTGATACTGTTATACCGTGACGTTTACCATTACACGCTCGTCTCTTCTTTTATTGGTATAATAAAATAATGTACCGATTGTTAAATGCAATATGATTTACTCGATTTATGTTTTTCTTATTTGCAGGAAGAACGAGGACTAGACGAGCTTAAATTAGGTCGGAGTCGAACTGACGTCTTTACTGGTTTACCGTTATCTGATTCTTTCGTCTCGGAATGTTCTCGCTCGTGTTGTGAAAAGCGTTGTTTAAACAAAGTTGTATGCTAATCCAACCCGACCGAAATTATAGCCGATTATCAAAATTTGAACAAATCTGATATACCTATTGAAATATGTTGGGAATAGGTACATGAGCATCCAACATATTTATCATGATAAAACTGTCGATTAAACGTAATATATGAACCCTTTTTTATTTGCAGAAACACATTAGTTATTTAATGGCAGTCTCGAAGAGAATTGTGTTAATATTTTATTCAGCAACGATTTTATTTGTCATCAATTAAACCATGACATAATTTGTATGAATGGAATACACAAAATTTAGTACAAGATTAATGCATTCTCTCCTATTGTTAAGCAATGAAGACTACTAAAGGCGTTACACATTGTGGTAATATAAATTCTTGAATTGGCTTGTTGTGTTTCAGAGAAGTCAGCTTCTACACGAGGGTACAGGTCCAGTGTCTTGTAGGGAGACATTAGAAACATACAATTAAGGGATTTTAAGGACACCCAGACCCGGAACAATAATTTGTGAACCACTCATAAAAGGTCTCCTAACCGATACCAGTTACAGCGGCCAATATCATCAAAGACTAGACAGTTACGCAGGAGATATTATAGTTCAAGACGTTCGCTCTCATGCTCGAGAGATTGGGCGCAGGACCAATGGCTGAACGTGCTCTTAGAGTCACCCATCTGTGTATAGTAACGTTACTTAATCTCACATCTGTTCGGTTGCCTCTGAATCACTCATAGTGGTGTCCTGTGGGGGAATCGAAAACACCTACTGCGTTACCAAGGTAGTATTCGTCTCTCAAATTCACACACCAATTCAGACAGGCCCTCTTGGTGTCAATCCATGTCTATTCTCAGCATTCCCAGTTCCACAAGTGGGATCTTCATCTGCGTGAAGCGCACAGAAACAGCGGGAAGAAATTCCCGCCGTTTCTGTGTCACCACGACCCACTACAGGGCTGCTGTAGTGCGTTTTCGTTCTTTAGAAACAGTGAAGAACATTTTTCAAGTCGCGCCACGCAGTGCCTTTCTGCTGCTGTGTCGCTATAGTGCGATTTGACCTTTATAGGTATCTCTTAAAATATAGTGTATTATCATTAATTCATGATACATTAACTTAACTAAGCACCGTGTTATTACTTTCAACATCCTACAGATGCCCTTTGATCAATCAAAGTTTCAACATTGTTAAGAATGGTATGCTTGGCTCCGTTTACAATTAAATTCATATCCGTTGCTTTATTTCACTTACCTACAAGCAAATGGAAGCTTTTTTATTCCTTTGGGGGGGGGGGGCACAAAGTGGTGTCCCATGTGGGAATTGAACCCATGACCTCTTGCTTAACCTACAGGCCAGAACGACAGTTATGTCGAAACAGAGATGGTTATTGCAAGTGCGGTAGCGCCTATGGCAAAGTCCAAGTCTTGCCTTACGGAAAGCATGACACCTTAAACATTACTCAGCTTGCATTAATGTCTATCTTATCAGTCTATCATAATTATACCTAATAGTTCCGTTTTGAATTTTATGTATGGGCCATCATAAAAATTTGGCCTTGGCAATCACACAACTCGCGAATGTGAATACGGCCATAAATGTACTTATCCAATTTTATTTTTCGGGTGGGGGGAGATGAAACCCCAAATCTTCTGAATAAGACCACAGTCATTTTAAAGATAATCGAACATTTATTTGTGATTTCTTTAATGCGCCTTTTTTAAATATTTTACTTGTGTGGACTCCACTTAACCTATTACACATTATAGTCACGTGTGAAGCAATGACCGAGTTGGCATCAGCTTTAATATTCACAACCATGGTGCTGCTCAGTATTCTTCCAGTTAGTTACTTGTACCAATTATATAGATCGAACTGTATCGGACCATCTTTGACTACAATAAAATAGTCTTTTTGGTAAAAATAATTACTTATGTATTTTGTACTAAATATTACTGAATAGCTGTCCTGCGCAATTTTGTCTGCGTAAATTTTCCCCGTTTTTACAACATTTCTCATTGTTGCTCCGCTCCTATTGATCGCAGCGTAATGTTATAGCCTTGCTCAATAAATGGGCTATCCAACAGTGAAAGAATTTTTCAATTCGGACCTGGTTCCTGAGATTACCGCGTGCAAACAAACAAACAGACTCTTCAGCTTTATTATATTAGTATAGCTATTCTAAAAAATCAAGGGAACAAATGAACGAACGTTGCGTACGAACCATGTTATGAGTGAATCATACTCCAAATAAGCCTTTAAACATACCATTTGGCATTATATCAACATACCCTGCACGGGATCCAAATTGTCCCCCATCCCCCCTCTCTGAATCCGGCACTGATTGAATGTTTCCACGAAGACACAACCATCATTTTCTTTGATATTTTTTGCCTTTTATGCTGTTATCTTGTCTTCAATTATCGATTGCTAAACAATAAATTGAGAATCAACTGTAAATGCAAAAATGACCTTCATGGCATTTGCACGTTTATCCACTTAGCTACAAAGTGCAATAATTTGAAAAAAAAAAAAACTTTTGGCATTAGACTAATGTCGGTCCTTCCCACCACGTATACACGAACCTACAAGTGTAGGACAGCATACGCCAATAAATGTGCGAATTTTTTGTCTCATTCCAAGCTGTATCTAAACAACAAAAGATCACACGAAGTGCACTATGGCGTAGCCAGTTCATGGCGGCACGGGACAGTGGCATCCATGGAATTGACGAAGATATTTTTGACATACATAAAAAATCACAGAATGGTGATCTGTGAAGGAAAAAGGCCAAATAGAAGCAATATAACATTTAGAAAACCCAAAATAATCTGTCTTTGACAAATCATTACTATTAACGAATAGCTAAATGATAGATGTAAAACCCAAAATAATCTGTTTACAAAACGCCTTTGCCGAAGCTCGCCAAAGTATGCAAGACCAGCACGGTGATGTATTTAAAAATAATTTAGAGGGCAGCATATATTTATAACAGAATAAATGTTCCAAAATCAATTGTTTGTATAACTAGTAACATTCCCACCTTAATTTCCTACAAACTTCATGCAAACCTCCTAATGAGCAAGATTTAACGCCTCTTCGTCACGCGACAAACAAAAAGCCGAATATGTAAAATGGCTAAGCAGCTTTTGTTTTAATTTAAGAATTGTTTAGTCATGGAAAAAACGGCTTGCGTGATGGTACTTCTATTTTTTATTATCAAGTTCGTATCGTGGAAAACCACGACTATGCCTCTACTGCCTCTGTGACGCGGTGGCAATGTGTCCGACTGCTACGCAAGAGGTCGTGGGTTCGGTTCCCACACGGGACACCACTTTGTGTGATCCAGAAATTGTTGTTCCGAGTCTGGGTGTACTTTGTGTCCGTGACTTGTATGTTTGTAAAGTCCATCGCGACACAGGGCTTGTATCCTAATGCGGGACCGTCTTTTAAAAAACTTACGAGTACTAATAACATAAGCTCAATACACTGAGAGTACAGAACGTAATGTTACTACTACGAATTTATTAATGACCTACGGTTACCTTAACGAATTTAGTTAAAATCACGATTCGCTTTATAAAATACTAGCTGACCCGCGCAAATTCGTCTGCATACATTTTCCCCGTTTTTGTAACATTTATTATTGCTGCTCCGCACCTTATTTCTCCACTATTTAATGGATGTTATTGTACATATAAACTTTCCTCTTCAAAATCAAAATCCGTTGCGTAGTTTTAAAGATTTAAGCATAGGTACATAGGGATATAGGGACAGAGAAAGCGACTTTGTTTTATACTATGTAGTGATGTCGTCGTCTTTGATAAATCATTACTATTAACGAATAACCGATAATGGATGTGTTATATGAACGAGCTGATACGGCAATAGAAGGTACAGGAGGATCAACGTAACTTGACCGGATTGAAGTTGGCAAAAAGTTATTGCGCAGATGCATTTTGTAGTAAATGGTGGCGGGCTGGCGGGGGGCTGAGGTCGGTAACTAAACATGATTTTTGAGAAGTTTTAAGACAGAAATTGTTTTTTTTTTTTTTCAGTATTTACTCTTACTGTTCTAAATTCAAACTTTTATGAAATCATTTAAATAGTATTTTCATATTGTTGAATTAACATTTTGTTAGTATTTTAATTGATTATACATAATAAATCGTTTTCGTAAGTAATTTTAGGGTCGCATCTCTATGACATGCGCGAAAGTGATAAGAACCTAATTTCAATCCGGTCAAGTTACGTTGATCCAACTGTAGGTACGCGCTCCGTGGAAAGTTTGATATTTGCCTGATTTAAGTCTAATCAATGAGACAAAGAAATTACTTTGGAAATTATTGTCAAACTCTGTATACACTGGCTTATAAAAGGCAACCGTTAATGACTGACAGATCTATCTTTTTTTGTATAAAAAGTGAATGATTTATCTACTCTTTAAAATATTACAATCTAACATTAAAGCTAATAAGTCATTTTAAGGTGACATCAACTGCTAAGATACTTAATCTAAGACATTATCCATTGATTTTTCTTAGTGTCTGATAAATTGATAACACTTTATTCTTGTGTTTAAAATGTAAAGCACTGTCACTATTTTTTTTTCTCACTTAACACTAAACTAACTCAAACAGCTTACTTCTTATGAGTCTTGGTTTTAAATCCGTACAATCGAGGAATTGGATAGCCTCTAGATTTACATCTTGATGAAGTCTTTTGTGAATGAGGCTTCTGCGAATTTACGAATCATTTGGTCTTCGAATTCCACTTGTAGGTCCCGGTGGAGATCGTTATTGCGGATATATCAAGGTGCGCTTACAATGTCTCTTAGCACTTTGTTTTTAAAAGCATTGAATTCAATTCAATGAGTAGGACCAATAAATTACTTTGGAAATTATTGTCAAACTCTGTATACACTGGCATATAAAAGGCCTTCTGTGGCGCGGGGTTCGATTCCCACACGGGACACCATGTTGTGTGATCCATAAATTGTTGTTCCGAGTCTGGGTGTACTTTGTGTCCGTGACTTGTATGTTTGTAAAGTACCCCTGACACAGGGCTTGTATCGTACTGCGGGAGCCATCTTTTAAAAAAAAAAAGTTTGAAAGATCTATTAACACACAACTCAAATCACTCAACGGATTGCATTGAAATTTAAAAACGAAGACAGTTATTATGACTTAGGCATGAGCGTGGAAAGGATTTTTCAAAATTCACCCCTTAAGAGGGTGAAACAGGGGCCCAAAGCTTGTATGGAGAAAAGAAATCTATGCAGGCAGAGCCGCAGGTAAAAACAAGTAAAATGATAATTTAAGTACCTACCTATATCCAATGGTGTTTTATTTATTGTAATAAAACTTTAAAGCACACCGCTTACAAAATATGTTTATGGTCAATAATAATAATTAGAATTCATGATAGTTACTGGTGTTATAAAACTAATAACTGTATTACAGTCGTAAATATAAATAATCGTGTAGGTACAAGGATTTGGTTAATGTGTAAGAAGTTAGAAAAACCTATTTTTTTTACTACAGCAGGTCGGGTTTTTCCCGTATCCGTGACAAGCCCGTGCGAAGTGTCAAAATCTTGTCAAAATGGCAAATGGAGAGCTGCGCTTAGAAATGCATCAATGCGCATGCGCGGCAGACATTTTTGAGTACACCGCAGTTGTGCCAGTTCGCACAGGCTTGCCACGGACACGGAATAAAGATCGTGAATAAGGACCCAGAACAGAACAATGGATATTCTAACCTTCCAGTCCACCTAGACAACTACTTTAGATATTAGCTTTTAGCTTCTTTTCTATAATGGTTTTCTATACATACTGCCGTCGTAAAGTTTAATTGCCCCCATTGCCCGCGCCCCTTCGATCCGCACCTGTATTATTGTGTAGGTACATATTATATAATCTTATCTCTTATTCTAAGTGTATGATAAAAATAAGTAGATATATCTTGTGCATTAATTTAGTAAATTTTATAATACTGTGAGACGAAATATAGCTGCCCAACATTGAAAATCTAAGGCGAGCACCATAGGATTATATTAGTAGCAACTTATTAAGAAGTAACACAGGAAATATAGTTATTAATGGCCTGCAATATCTAACAAACAACCATTACATGCTTCCTTAAGGTAACTCCTATGTTGCAATCTACATCTTTTCACTTCAGCGAGAATAGGGACACCAAAATATAAATATTCTTCGGGAAAATCCTGGTTTTTTTTTCATTTTTTGTCAAAATACCATTCGTATTAGTTGTTAATAGAAGGTGATTGTATGTATCTCCTTCTGTTCATTTAAATGTGGGTATTATTTATCTAATGGTATTAAGTCGTGAGGCATAACTGACATGGTCAGATGTCAAGAGTCTCTAGAGCCACTTGACGTCTTAATGGAATAAGGAGAATCGTTTGATACGACATATTCATGTTTGTTTAAAAGTATCAGACTTTAATTTGCTTTGCAGTTGGGCACTAATGAGATTTCTAACATCGTGAAGGTTTTAAGTTTTCTTCACCATAACTTACATCGAAATTAAACTAATCTTTTTGCGAAATCTACTATAAAGTAGGTACCTAGATAGTTTGAGGTTTCCTGCAATATTGCTTAATGAATGGTTTCACTACAATTTTTATGTAAATAGCACCTAATGGGATCTCGAGGATTAATGAGCGCAATAAAAATAAATCTGCAATCTCAGCTAACTTTATTATGGTAACATCGTGATTCAAAAAAAAAATTAAACTCGAATACTCTTCAAACATTATAATGAGAGTCACTATAAAGCGTCTTCTAGACGGTTGGAAACAAGGCTTCCCGTCAAGGTGACCTTGCTGGTTTCCAACAGTGTAGACGGCTGTTGCAAACCATGTACCAAGAAATTTGGTTTACAACAGCCGTCTACACTGTTGGAAACCAGCCACTGTTTGAAGTCATTTTATTCTAATTCTTTTGATAAAAAAAAAAACAACCTTAAATTTAAGTGCACGTAGGTAATAAACTCCAAGCTTCAAAGTGTTTTTCATCCAATCCAATCCATCCATCCATGAATTGAAAGGCCTATGAAATTTTTTTATGTAAAATATCCAAAAAAAAAACTAGTCGGTAAATAACCATAACGTTATTTAAAACATTGGCATTAGCCATGTATCGATCAATAATGACGATGATTTAGAGATACCTAGTAAAGAACAAAAGTTAAATTGTGACAATAACAATAAAGCTGGTCCATGTTAATAAGTCATTAATCCACTTACCAGCAAAGACATTTCAGTGTTTTTAGGCATCATAGTGACGTCACCAGGCCGCACCCCAGGCCCGCAATATGGCAGTGAAGGCCCCCGATTAGGGACCCTGGGTGGAGTGTGCAGTGCCAACAAAGCTGCGTGAAGCCGCGCCCGCGCTGCGCTGATGCCCCCAGCACCACGAACTGCTGCTTCTACCACCTCGCCTACATCTTTCTCCCATCTGATAACAAGAAATGGGAAGGGCAGAAAGTTCTTTGTTAAATTGTTATTTCTCTGCTAAGTGTGGAGGCACCAATTGCAAGGGTTCGCAAGGGACATTCGGAAATAGAGTAGTGTGACAGAACACGGTGTGATTTTTAGTCGATTTGACTCTATGTATGTTTATTAGAAGATAACAGCAGCACAGTATAAATAATTGTACCGTGACAGTAGCATCTTGTAAGAGAGAAGATTATTTTACTACATAAAGTAGCTAAAATAGAGAAAAGACCAAGCCTAGTTGGTAGTTTTTAAAGTAATTTCTAAGTGTTTTGAACGCAGTCCGACACAATCCTTCTTGATTGTTTTTAACAAAATTTTACACCCTCACGCAAATCACATTTTCGCTCATCTCCACTCTGGTCAATATGATATTGAAACTTAACGTTTTACCCGTAGAACCTGCCGGATAAGACCCTGGAACGGCGGCTTTGTCGTGTAGATGGTTTAAGACTAGCAAAGCACATACCTGCATACTCCTAAACACGATCTGATATCTTCCTTCAAGCTCCTGCTGAGCGTGCAGACGGGACTGGTGTCGGAGTCCGAGGTGGTGTGAGATCCATCGTGCTTGTCCGAGTCGCTGAGTCGAGGCTCGAACGGTTCGGTCTTTGGTAAGTTGGGGGAAACTCGGCCGTGACTGCCGCCGCCGCTGCCGTAACCTGGTATATTAAAAACTAGGGATTTAGATTTCTAATACTCAATACGGGAGTTTTATGTCACACAAGAATGCCGATTAAAACCAAAGGCAAGATCTATAAGATCGCAGTCGGACCAGCCATGACGTACGGTGCCAAGTGCTGGGCTATAAAGAAAGCCTACGTACAGAAAATGCATGTAAGTGAGATGAAGATGCTAAGATAGCAGTTATAGAAGCAGGTGTAACCCGACTCGATAAAATGCGAAACGAGCACATCAGAGGAAGTTTCAAGGTCGCGCCTATAGCAGAAAAACTCAAAGAGAGTCTACGATCGTTCGGTCATGTCATGCATGAGACACCCCGAATTCCATGTCATAAAACAGGCCTCAGCACGGCCAAATAAAAAGAAAAGTAGAGGACGCCCACTAACCACCAAACAAATGTTTCGACAACCCAGGACGGACAGTCCTGGCGCCGCAGAATGAGGAGAGCCGACCCCAATTAATAAAGAAGAAGAGATTTCTGATACTCAATAATGTATAACATTACTTTTTTTTTAAATATTTTTTAATGCCAGACACTTAACATTATTCTAATATAACATCATCTAATATTTATATCTTTACACTATGGGAACATAACTACTCTCTCATACTTACTCTCGTAGCCAGTGCACCTTCTGATCCAAAACCACTTGACATACCGCGTACCGCGTAGATGGCAGATACTCACTTGCACACACACTATTCTACTTGAAAATGTAAAAATCAACAAGGGTTAAGCCGTGGGAAAAAGTGGATCTCAAACTCTCACTCTCTATAAAGGTATTAATGTGGACCTACCTGATGATGTGGAGGGTGCTCTGCGTGGTATTCGTGGCGGTTCCTGAACATCAGTCTCGGGCACCTCCTCCAGCGAGTCCACATTTATCACTACCTCCTGTTCTTCCTCCTCTGTGTAAAGAGGATTTGACCTGCAAATATAAATAGGTGTAGAGGCTGTTTCAGTTCCTTCTCATTTAGTTTTACTAGCTGATGGATGTAAAGTCCTCGTAAAAGGCAATTTTGTTTTTTTTTTCAAATAGGACCTTTCGACATTTTTGAAACTTTTTGTTGCACGCACTACCCTCCTAGACAAGTGGCATAAACACTAATTAAATAGAAGAACGTCGGAATGACATCCTTGCGCGCACAAAACCTTAAATCTTTCATAAAAAAAATCATATGCGCGGTTTTGCACAGAAGAGAAGAAGTTCTCACCTTATTTTTTGAGGACTTCACAATAATGATTATCGAAGTCAGGGCTATCCAATACCGAACTGAATGTAGGTAAGTAGATTATTCAACTTTGCACCATAATTATCTAATCAGTCATTATTTACTATTATGGCACCCGCATATCCAAAATGCCACGCTCCGTATATTTTGAAATTACATCACAAACCAAATAGTAGGTAGTAATGTACATACACGCATTATGAATGCAAAATTTCTTTGTGTCATCGACCCGAGACGCATAACTCAAGGAAGACAAGCTTTATTCCATTGTGTTAAAATTGACATTTGACTAACATTCGTATAGTTTCCCTGGTGAAACAGTGAATCAGAGTAATTCCTGGATGTCTCATGACATTGGTTATTGTTCAAAAGCCTTCAAAATCTTTGTGAATATCGTTAATGGCGGGTGGTGACTGCATTGCTTGGAATTCAAGCATTGCGTTTTACATTTCAATTGACGTGGTTGCGCAAAAATTAAATTATATTAGTAAGTACCAAGTAATCTCAGTTACCTTGTTGTAACCGCATTAGTAAGTACCTATCATCATCGCTTGTGCGATTCCTAGAGAAACTGACTTTTCGCAGTATGTTTCATTGATTTAGATTTTATTTGTATTTCTGGAGCTTTTGCATTCTTGAACTTGCAATTCGGAATCACTTTTTGGTTTACTCAAATCAACTATATGATGTTCCACTGCTGGGCACGGGTCTCCCCTGTAGAACTACTTATTATAGAGTCTGGGGGTATTTGCCATAATGGCCACGCATGGCGAGCAGGTCGCCAACCTGCTCGCCAATCGCAGTAGGCTTGAAAGTACGCAGAGGACGCTAATGCCCGTCCTCCGGTGTGAAATCTCGAACTACTTATAAAAGAGCCTGGGGGTATTTGCTAAAATCGCCACGCTTGACGAGCGTGAGCACGAGACATATTAAGAACATATCTGTAATAAATACTTTTTTATATCTCTGTTACACCTCTGTTACATCTTTTTTTTTTTGTTCTTTTGTTATTGTACTCGTATCTATTCCAAAGTGGACCAAAAAGTAACAAAAAGGTTTTGGATTTAGTTAAGAACATGCTGTGAGATTTCATAATGAAGTGTACAAGGAAAGGTGGAATATAAAATATTACCAAAAAGTTTGATTACCTAAGAAGAGGTGGCGGCATCTCATCGAGCGCTCGCAGCGGATGGTGCGCGGGCGGCCCGGGGGCAGCGCGCCGGCCGCCGCACGCGCACCCGCCCGCCGAGTCGCACTCGCGGCGCCCTCCACCCTGCACACAAACAAACATCAAGTTCTGTTAGATCAGCTATTAAAAGGATTAGTCACAAAGAAAACCTACTAAAATAGCGTTTAAAAAATGAAAGATAAGATAATTTCAATTATTTTTCGAAAACGTTGACTTTACAAACGTACAAATCACGGACACAAAGTACATCCAGACTCGGAGCAACAATTTGTGGATCACATAAAGTGGTGTCCGGTGTGGGGATCGACCTCTGGCAGCAGTCAGAATCCCCAACCACAAGACAACATTAAAAGGACACAAAATGCCACCTTGCACCTCGACAATAACAGTTTTGAATCTGAACTGTGTTAGTATTCGCAGTCAAATTGCTACTAAGCCAATTTCACCAATTTGCCAATTTCTGGCATAGTCAAATGTAGGTAGTACTAGTGTATTACCTACATTTGTTGTCTGATGTAACAAATCGGTATCCTCGCATATTAGATAATGACAATTGTTTATTTTACACACCTAGCGTGAAGACGCCGTCTTTAACCTTAGAGAAGAAGCAAGTTGCTTAATACGACCTTTCATCATATAAATAAATCAACAACAACAATAACATTATTTAGCTTCAACGGATTTACGATGCTTAACTAATTACATAACATTATAGATCCGCAGATATCGTCAATTTGCCATTCATAAAACTCCAAAAATAGCGAAAACAAAGGCACATTGATTACCACACATTTCGCATGACCCCTGTGAGATATTCTCTCGATTTCTCACATTACGGCTACCGGTGGCCAAGGCTCTGAGCAGTCGATCTGATAGCACCAAACACATAGGTACAGAAGGCCGGCTCACAGCTCAAAACAAATCCCCGCCCACATAGACGTGCACATAGGTCTAAGCCATAAGCCGTCTTGGTGGGTACTACAACAGTGTCAGTTATTCTTTCGTGAAATAGTGATATTAACACATTACTGTGTTTCGGTTGAAGGGCACTGTAGCAAGTGTAATTACTGGGCAAATGGGACGTAAGATCTAATGAGGGGTGAGGTACGGTGAGATTTTTTTTTTTACTTTGCCTAACAAGGATTTGAGTGGCACTGATAGATGTTATGGGCTGGCATGGCTTTACCAACAGGCGTACTCGTAGTAGGTACGACCTGTTCGTCTCTTTATTTCGTAGTATTGAAAACCGGGCAAGTGCATGTCACAATTTAGGGTTCCGTAGTCCCCGCCCCCTCCATCGGAATAATGTGGCTTAAGAAGTAGGTTTTCTGTTGTTTTTGCTTCGTACTTACAACGTTATATCTACTTGATAATATTTTTCAATGGAATTTGTACAGCTGAAAATTGATCAGCTGTTTCTTGAAAACTTGTAAAGCCTACTTAGTTGTAATAGTTTTCCATTTAATTTCACTATTTATACTACCACCGTGATTTTTTTCACATACCCAACATCAACCATTTAGCTAGCAGGGGGGCACACTTGACCTAACAAAAATTTGCACTATAAAGCTTAATATTTTGCTAACGAATCCCTAAATCTAAAAATTGGCGTTCCAACCCCTAAACATTTTTAAAAGACCTCTCTATTGATACCCCACACGATGGCGTAGGTGAGAAAAATCACATCCCCCACTTTACTTGTAGGGGAGGTACCCTTAAAACCTTTTTTTCAAGATTTTATTCTTTCCCTTTGTCGGCGTAAGTAATATGTGTATCCATTTAAAATTACAGCCTCCTAGCACTAACAGTCACTGAGCAAAGCTGCGGGCGGACGGATACGAACATGGCGAAATTATAAAGGTTCCGTTTTGCCATTTTGGCCACGGAACCCTAAAAAAGGAAGGGCGATCAACGAGCAGCCTCAGTTGAAGATTCGATCTCTTTTCGCACGTTGTAGGGAGCCGGCTTCTGTACCTAAGTATTTTGTGCTGATATCAAGTCATATAGTTACATAAGACTACACAAAGAAGGCGCGCTCATTGTTTCCATATCGCGCTGGTGATAGCATCTTTTCTCATAGATTATGTAAATTACCAGTTTGGTAGAGTGGTCATATTTCTGTTTAAATTTATTTAAGACCTACGTGATCAAGTAGTAATAGTAGTAGATTTTATCTTTATGCGCATCGGTGCATTGCTCAAAGTAAAATCTAAAATACCTACCGATTTATTTTATTTAATAAAAGATTACAAATGTCTCAATTTCAATAAAAAATATAAAAATTAAATACAGTTAATAGAAAAATATTACTAGAACTACTTAACCTAATAGCAAGTTACAACGGCCAATACCTACTGACGCAATTATAATTAAGTAGGTATAATGCATAAGACATAATAACTGTATAATAGTACTCAACTCGCAATGCGTTAACATTACCTAAGTCTAACTACTTATATGTGAAATAATGTAAGGACCATTTACTGCGTTTATTCTTATAATAGAGTTAATTGTTAAACATAAATTAAGTGAACAAAATCATGAGACATATAAATCAGAAATATGTTTTATACTTTTTTTTTTTTCTCTCATAATGTAAGTATAATACCTAGTATATGTAATACACAAACGCACATAGTATATGTAATATACAAGAAAAATGGTTTATATTCCACACGTGAGCTTAGAATTCATAATATTAACGGCCGAATACTCATCCGTCATTAATTTTTGAAACGAAGTCTCGTGCTGTCACTGTCACATGTGAATAGTAGCGTCAGAAGTCATTTCGAGCACGACTCAAGGATATGTATCGTTTGAGTATTTTGGGGGGGTAGGTAAGTACAATTTTAGTACTTAAGTAGGTAGTTACTTTTTGCGATAAAGTTCGATCAAGTACTTAGATGCTATCAGGGACGTAGCTTGCTTTAGACGGGCCCTATATCAATTAAGGGGGCGGTGTCCAAAGACCGTAATTCGCTTGCACAAATGTGTCACTGGCACGGATGGGAGGAGGGGGGGTGAAATTGCTTAGGATTGTTCGGGGTCCCTATCATTGATACGGCTAATATGGCGGTAGGTATGGCCCTGGCTACTATTATTATTTTATGGGGGTTCTATAGAGATTACATAATCTTTGACCCTTTTTACGATATTCGCCTTTGTTCGGCTAATGTAGGAACTACAACAGTTACGTTTTTGCCATGTTTTTATGTTAAACTACGTGCAACGAAACAACATACCAAAATGAAGTTATGATAAAAACTGGCTGTTTAAAAATCCGCCAACGTATTTCACGCTGGTTTTGAAGTTTGTTGAAGGTAAAATAAAAGTAAGTAATTTCTATTATGTAGTTTTAGACCACGTTTTATATTTGATGACCTTTTGTAACCTGAAACTAAGTTACGTACGTAATTACGTTACGTTACTTACATAAATTGTTACTTTATGTACCTCAATTGTTGTGGTATAGTAACAAAGGTTTCTTTCTCTCTTTAGTATTGATTACAGGCCAAATGCGATACTTCAATCTCTTGTTTAATTATTAATTGTATGAAATCAATTTTAGACACGATTTTCAATCATACATACATACATATCAACCCATATGATGGCCCACTGCTGGGCACGGGTCTCCCCAGTAGAACCTACTACTGGGGGTAATTGCCATAATCGCCACGCTTGGCGAGCGGGTTGGCGATCGCAGTAGGGCTTTAAGTACGCAGAGGACGCTGCTGCCCGTCCTCCGATGTGACATCCCTTAGTCGCCTTGACGACACCCACGGGAAGAGATGGGGAATTGATTTTCAATCAATTCAACTAAACTGGCGAGCAAAAGTCCAAGTCACTTACAAAATCCTCAATACCTTCAAAAATATCGAATATTTTATTAAAATGCGTAGTGTGAACGATAATTTATAATAAAAGGCAGTAAACTGAACTCTTATTAGATTAATTCTTACTTTTTTATTATTCTTGAAAATATGTATTTTTGAGGAGTGTAAAATATGTAAAAAGTACAATGTATTATTATAATGATTACTTGTAGCAGATAATTAAATAATGTTTTATTTAATTAATATCTGGTTATAGTTTTTATATTTACAATTGTTAATTTTCTGTGTGTTTATTTTTTTTTAATGTTGAGTGTTTAAAGTTTTGTTTTTTTTTTAATACATCATTGAAATTTTGTATTACATCAATTTTATTTTATTTCATGAGTGATAAAAAACCTTACAACATACTATTTATTTCAAATCTATACCTTGCACATTTTCGGAGGAATCGTAGTTTTCTAATTTTCTTTAGTTTTTAAACTTTTACTGAAATTAAAGTATTAGCCTTTTTACAGTATTATCTATAAATTTAGTAGATAATATTAATATTATACTCATTATAGTAAGCCATCGATAGAAGTAATTTAAATTGTAAAATTATATGCTCTATGATTTTCTTTATTTTATGTTCTTTGCGCTCTACGATCGGTGCTCTACATTTTTCATCAGAATGAGGTCTCTGAAATACAACAGAGAGAAACAATTCTAACACGAATGACTGTTAATACAGCAGACTCACATAGGCCCCATATATTTTAAAATAAAACGTACCTAAGTAAAATGTGCAGAAAATCTGTTGACGCGTTATCAAATACGTCATCATCCGGTTCTTCACTACGTTAACTATAAAGAATCAGATTACATTCACGATATGAATTATGCATTAAGTGGTTCGGAAGTTGGTTTAACATTGTTTCTTAACAATACAGTTACCTACATTAAACATTTGTGCCATTTTATTACTTCTTTTAAATTATATACTAATAATAAAAAGCTGAAGAGTTTATTTGTTTGAACGCGATAATCTCAGGAGCTATTGGTCTAAATTGAAAAAGTATTTAACTGTTGGATACCCCATTTATCGAGAAAAGCTATAGGCTATATAACATCACGCTACAACCAATAGGAGCAGAGCAAAGATGAAAAATGTTGCAAAACGGAAATAAATAACGCAGACGAAGTTGCGCGGGTCAGTTAGTAATAATATACCTAAATGTTCTACTAATTGATTTTTACTCTGGCACGTGGCACCCCATAAAACTAAACACTAGATAACTACACGTCAGATATTTTAAGTGTATAAGTATAACACAAAATGCAGCCAGACTCAGAGCTACAATAGGGATGTTGACTGCCAAGTCAAATTCAACTCTTTTTATGAAATGTCAAAACTAGAAGCTCTATAGAAAGATGTATGGAATAACAACCTGTGACATCATATGTTCGTATTGTCAAATCATTACTTTTAGTATTCGTTTTCATGCTTTAAAATTGAAAAACATGTTAAATTGTAAAAGAACACTTAATTTCAGAGCATTTTAAGATCTACTATTACCTGATTAGTATAAAATAATTTACTTTTGTTTTAGTCAACTACCCAATTAGTGAATCACCCAAAGTAGTGTGTCGTGTGAGAATTGAACCCATCTGCTCTTGCGCAACAATCGTATTCCTTATTCCACTGTGGTACCGACGCGGACTGGAATGGTTAGCTTTGTTTACTGACACTCTATAGTACCTACTAGTAAGATGGACAGGCTACCACCAACAACAAGACTTAAATTTGATTTTTAAATTTGGAAGGTAATTTGACAAATCCAAATGGAAGTCTATACTTGTGTACCAAGCATTGACGTATAGACCTAGACCGCGCCATCCCTTTCAATTAAAAAGTAAATATTTACTTCAAAGCGTCATAGAGAGAAAAAACTCTTGCGGCCGTTGATAGGTATTGTCCACAAAGTAGCGTTGTCTCTTTCTAGAGTGGTCAATTTTGTAAGGTTATGGCGCAATCCTGCGGGTCAATTCACGTATTTAAAGCAGTGCAGTTGCAGTTAAGTTTCGATTAAAACGGCCATTTTCGTATTCTTTTAACTTTGGAATCGATCTTAAAAACGTTTGCGCACCGTACTAGAATGTCGTTATTGCGCTCTCGAGACGCATACTTGACTTACTTGAGATCAATCCCAAAGTTACAAGAATACAAAAATGGCCGTTTTAATCGAAACTTAAAGGCAACTGAACTGCAACTGCACTGCTTTAAATACGTGAATCGACCCCCTGGTCTCTATGTCAATGGTACGAAGGATAACAACAACGGCCATTTGTCATAAGTGTCAAAAAACTTCACAGGACCTATCTATCACAGAACTGTCATTCGATTCGGCATTTGAAGTTACTGTCACTTTGTACTGGGTAGCCAGTCCAGCGTTCTAGTACTATAGAGATCAGTGGCATTGTAGAATGAAAATCTATTATTTTGATGATAATCAGCTTTTTATCTCATATGTAAGTCTTTAGAGTTCCGTACCAAAAGAGTAAAAGCGGCACCCTATTACTAAGACTCCGCTGTCCGTCTGTCTGTCTCATGAACTGTGATAGTTAGACAGTAGAAGTTTTAACAGATAATGTACCTATTTCTGTTGCCGTTAAAACAAAAAATACTAAAAACAAATAAAATAAAGATTTAAGTAGGGCTCCCATACAACAAACGTGATTTTTTTTGCAGTTTTTATAATATAAACTGTGCCTATCTCATGAACCGTGATAGCTAGACAGTTTAAATTTTCACTGATGATATATTTCTGTTGCTAGCGGCAACAGAAATAGATCATCTGTGAAAATTCCACAACATTTCAACAACAAATACTAAAAACAGAATAAAATAAATATTTAAGTATCCCATACTACAAACGTCATTTTTTTTGCCGATTTTTGCTTGATATTACAACATAGACACTATACAAGTTGTAACAGAAAGGTATGGTCAAATTTTATCAGCGGATAGTGTATGTTGTTGTTGTATAGATAATGGTACGGAACCCTTCGTGCACAAGTCCGACTCGCGCATGGCCGGTTTTTTTTTTTTTTTGGGAACACAAATGTCTTCCACAACGGTTTGTCTCCAGTAAATTGGGACAGTCGCGCTAAAAACTCGTTGATCACGATTTAAAGAACAATTAAACAATAATTGTCGTTTAAAACGGATGTTAATTTGCGAGACCAACTAGGCAGATCGCCCTCGTTCCACATGTCCCTACACTGGAAATACAGTATTAAGTAACATTACAATAATACTGTTAAGAAATTACGTATACGTCCGTATAATAATTGTGCGGAAAGAGGACTCTTCTTTCTTATTTTTGAGTTGATGACTATATGGCTATATGGCCTATTGTCCAGTCAATTTCGTCGTGTTTCAAGTATTAATGTCACTGTATTACTATTTTGAACGTTTTTTAAATAAGCAGCTGTCAAAATGATAACAGCTCAATTTGCCGCTATTTCCACAACTCTTCTCGACACAAACAAAAAAAATCAAATTATGATTTTGCATTAAATTTGACATCAATAAATCTTCTGCATTACTTAATGATGGAGAAACATGATACCTAATATGATATTGTACCTATTCTCCTAACCCGTAAACCGTAAGTCCTGATTATATTGCAAAAATATAAATGTATATTATGCAGGTATGCAGGTATGCCTAGTTACTTTATGTATAAAGTTACAATGTATTTTAGAAACACATTCAAAATGTATACATTAATAGAATAAGATTTAAATAAAAATAATAATACATAGAAATATACAATACAATATCAATATATTTAAATGTTTTTAAAATTATAACCTTAGATCATTTATTTTCCACAGAAATCAGCATGAGTGCTAAAAATATAAGCATTTCTTGCAGCACCTGAAAAGGTACAAGTCCTGTACATCTAACTTTAAGACCAACTATTGTAAGTACACTAAGTAGCAAATAAACTATTTAAATTCGAATTTGATGATGAATTTAAACTCAAAACTGAAATAGTTTTTATTACAGGACGGTAGTAGGTACATCTGTGCCGGTGCAGACGCTTGGGCATTAGGTATACTACCTTCTGCTTCTAATGAGTTTGGTCACCGTTACCGAAATCTGTAACAAGACCACTACTATTAAGTTGCCGGCTGTAGTATCATCGATATATCCCATACTAACTGTTGCCCGTGACTTTGATAGCGTGAACATTTTAAAACACAAATTTATGCCACGGGAACATAATATTTCCGGGATAAAAAGTAGCAATGTGTATATTTTTTTTTAATAAATAATATTTAAATAAAATAATAAATATATTATGTATACATATTTATTCCCAATTTCCTAATAGGTATATACCCAACTAATTATTTTTTGTTTTTGAAGTCAAAACTTCTTTAGCGGCCTTTTGTACTTTTGGGATGAGTAAAAAATGTTAAACTCGCGTCAAGAGTTCAGGAGGCCAACTCACGTAGGCGTATTCAGTACAGTTGCAGTTAAGTTTCGATTAAAACGGCTATTTTCGTATTCTTGTACCCTACTTTGAGATCGATTTCAAAAACGCTTGCGCACCGTACTATAATTTCGTTATTGCGCTCTCGAGACGCATACTTGACGCAAGCGTATTTAAGATCGATCCCAAAGTTACAAGAATACAAAAACGGCCGTTTTAATCGAAACTTAACTGCAACTGAACTGCAACTGCACTGCATTAAAGACGTCAATTGACCCCCAGGACACGTGACCTGATCGATAATTCGTAAGACGGAGGGAGAATAGGCCGCGCTTTCTGAGAGATTTTTTATGTAAAATATTTGTGATACTTCTGAAGTGTTAATTTTTTATGTAGGTAATATATATTGTCATGTTTGTGGACGATAGCGTAATTGATGATGTTTCAATTCTGCCGGCACTCCCGTGCAACCCGTTTTTTTTTTTTTTTAAAGACTTCTCCCGCAGTACGGTACAAGCTCTATGTCTTTACAAACATACAAGTCATGGACAAAAAGTACACCCAGACTAGGGCTTCCATTACGTAATTACGTAATTACGCAATTACGTAATTACGAACTTATTTTAAAGTATTTTTAATTCCGTAACTGAAGATGTCAATTCCGTACTTACGTAATTATTGGTATAATAAATTAATCAAAATAGTCAACCAATAAAAAAAGGATTATACATACCAGTTATAATGTGGCAACACTACGTTATAACTACTTCGAAACTATACAAACAGGGGATTCCCCGCAGTTTATTTTATCGTTTGTTAAATCTTTCAAAAAATTGTTCTAAGACGTACAGAATAGAGTTCAAATATATTAACTTGGCGAGTCGGTAGGGCCGGGGAGTCCCTGGCGAAAAGCCCCTACGACCACGGGGAACTACTATGCTCTTCACTTTCTTAGCTAAAATGAAAGTGTAGTTTCATTGCTCAATTGTCGGTTATTCAGTTCACATCGCTAGATTCTCACAGTTGAAATTTGATCAAATTACCTAATTAAAAGTTGGTGCTAAATGCGTGCAAATATTAACAATTTATAGCAGTTGTATCTTTATCGTGAGTGACTTTGAAGGTGTGGATTATCTCTTGAAAGATGTAAGTACTTAAACCAAAGCCTTAATAAGTCTATTTAGTATTAAATGGCATTAAAAACCCCGTAGAGCATGCATAGTTCATACAAAATAATTTGTAAATCAAACATTTTCTTAAGGTGTATTTATTCCGATTAGATTATAGAATATCTAGGTTCCCAAATACATATTAATTAAGAACACTGATTAAAACATAAAATACCTATAAGAAAAATAAGTTATTTATCAAAAAAATTAAATGATATAGCTCGTCTTTAAATCAGGAATGAATGAACTAAGCATGCTCTGTCGTTTGGCTATAAAATACGTAATACGTTTGACGACACGGTTGGCGTAATGGCTGAGTGATCGACTGTTGCGCAGCGTATCGCGGGTTTGATCCCCGCACGAAACAAATACATATTTGTATGATCTGGAAGTAGTTGTTCCGGATCTACATAGGTGTTTGTGTGTTTCTGTGTTTGTAAACGTAATTATAAAAATAAAAATAAAGTATATTTGTAATGAGTGGGCAACTATGTTTAACAATATCATGATTATTAACCTAACTTCCTTTTATTTTTTTTAAGGTCTTCTTCAAATAAGACTGTATATAAAGAGTTTTTGAACAAACGCACACAAAGCTCTATCTGGGAACATTTCTTGAGAGCTGATAATGGACAGAGTGTTGAATGTAAACATTGCAAAAAAATATTGAAAACTCCTGGTGGCGCAACTGGAGCGTTACACACTCACATGCGTGCCAAGCATATCGGAGAGATGCCGCAAGAACAGGAGTCGCAAAGGCCGAGTACATCAACGTCTAATAGTGGTCTAATTCAAACACGAAAACGTACGAATGAACCTTCACAAAAGAAAATTAAACTCACTGATTATTTTTCAAATATGGAAGTTCGAGTGACCAGAATGGCTGCATTGGATGGGATACCATTGAGCACATTTTGTACTTCAGAAGATCTGAGATACCTTTTTAAAAACTCTGGCTACGATGTGCCAAAATCTTCTACAACTATAACACAGATAATTCTAAAACAGAGTTATAACACAAAAAACAAATTGAAAAATGAATTGAAAATTATGAAGTCTGAAAATAAAAGATTTACAATCACTTTTGATGAGTGGACGTCTACCCGTAATAAAAGGTATATGAATATAAATATCCACAATAAAGACTTTGATATGGCCAAATATAAAAATTTCGGACTTGTACGGATACAGGGATCAATGCCAGCTGAAGTAGGCACTCAATTATTACAGCAGCATTTGAGTGACTTCGGTTTAAGTCTGGAAGACGACATAATTGCTTTCACAACAGATGGAGCAAGTGTAATGGTCAAAATGGGCAGAAATTTTGACGGCCACCACCAATTGTGTTTGGCTCATGGAATACAATTAGCAGTCCTGGAAGTTTTATATAAAACACAAAAATCTCCAGTACCTGAAGTGCAGGAGGATGTCTCAAATACCGGCGCTGAAGAAGCAGAGGAAATTGAAGAAGATGAGGGTGCGTTTATTGTAGAATCTGCCAGAGTTCCAGAATCGGAGTTTTTATACAAAGGTACTATAAAAAAATTAAGAGATCTAATAAAATCTTTTAAAAACTCCCCATTGAAAAACGACTTGTTGCAAAAGTACATTTTAGAAGAACATGGTAAAAATATTGACCTGATACTAGACTGTAAAACGCGCTGGAATAGTTTGTCGGATATGGTAGGCCGATTTCTCAAATTAAAATCATGCGTTTTTAAGGCGTTATTAGATTTGAAATCAAATGTACAATTTACAGACGAAGAGATCCAAGACTTTCACGACATTCATTACAGCTTGGATGTAATAAAAACTACAGTTTTGTCATTATGTCGCCGTGATTCAAACTTATTGACGGCCGACGCTGCGCTTCGATTTATGCTAGAGAAACTTGATCTTCAGCCCAACGATCTCAGTGGAAAACTAGCCACATCTCTTAGAAAGAGAATAAAGGAAAGGCGAACTAACGTATTCGGTGTTTTGCAATATTTGCATAACAATGAGGAATTTTTTAAAACTGCTGCCACAGAATATTTCACGAAACCTTCGTCGGATGATATACGAATGTATATAGTGGAACTGTTCGAACGGTTGAAATATAATTCTACAGAAAAATGTACAAATTCACAACCACAACCGAGTGCATCGGACGCAATAGCCACCAGTGACGATGATGACGAGGAGTTGACAATCGCACAACAGTTAGAGAAAGAAATAAACAAAGTTACTATAAATAAACCAATTTCAACAGTAAACACAGATCTCCATTCCATTATTAGGGTGGAAATGTGCATTTACGACAGCGCTGGCGGCGGTCGCGAAGTTTTTTTGACTGCAGCGTATAATTATTTGCTTTCGATAACGCCTACAAGTGTTGAAGCCGAGCGAGCCTTTTCATCCGCCGGATATTTTTGTAGTAAATTAAGAAGTTCCTTGAGTGACAAAACCTTAAATGCCTTGTCATTTATGAGAGCACACTTCCAGGAAGAAAAATTATATTCGGGACGAAACAAAATGGTTTAACTTAAACGATGTACATACGAATACGATGGTAAGTTCTTGAATAAATATTTTTTGTTTAAATATTGTGTTCATTTTGATAATTCCTTGAATTTGAGATAGTAAAAGATAATTGTAAAAATTGTAGATCTACAATATTTACAAAAATTCATAGTCGATTAAAAAAAAATAGGAAAAATGACGTAATTACGTAATTACGGAATTGGAGAAAAAAGTTGCGTAATTAGTTACGTAATTGACATTTCCGTAATTTTGGAAGCCCTAACCCAGACCAAGAACAATAATTTGTGGATCACACAAAATAGTGTCCCGTGTGGGAATCGAACCCACGACCTCTTGCGTAGCAGTCGGAGACACTCCAACCGCGCTACAGAGGCAGTAGCAAATATGTAACAGCCACCCTTTTCTCTCCATCACCCAAAGGTTGACTGCTAAGAATGCCTTTTGCATTTTATTTCCAGAAAGTTTAAAAAGAAAACAAATACCTTTGTACTATTCCAGACTATAATATGTCTCTGTTCCTATTCATTCATTCATTCATCCATTTTATTCAGATCCGTTTACCCGTTATGGCGTGATTAAATAACAAACATCCGTCCATCCATTCACTTAAACTTTCGTATTTATAATATTAGTATAAAGATTATTATCTCGGTATTTTACACCAAGGTTCCTTTTTTTAATTCTCCAAAACTCATCAATCAAGACCTCCTTTAAATACCAACGTTCACTCGTAAATATTTAATGAAAATTGAGATAATTGTTTAATCTGTTAATTGGTTCGAACTAATTCAAATATCCTGAACGATTTATTTTTTCTTCTAATTATATTAATTAATGAATCACTCGCTTTAATAATAACTGGACCATGACGTTTCTATACCTATAGGTATAGCTTGAGCGACCGAGCAGATCGAGATCTAGAACCTATCGAGGCTAAGCAACGTTACCACTGTCGGTCCATGGATGGGTGACCGTCTATGAATAAAAATGAACATATAATATTTTAATAAACACTAAAAAAATAAAAAATAATATGTACCTAAATCGAAAATCGAAGTGCGTGTGTATCCTAGGTGGGGATCGAACCCACAACCTCCTGCTTTCCAGTCAGGGTCACTAACCACTAGACTAACAGGCTAGTAAAAATTTCTGATATTAAAATTCAACTTACAATTTACAAAATTTTACGTAAGAATTGATTTCATGGGCATGTAGATTTTTTTTATTTCCCTCGGGACCCTTACGTAATTAATGAATGGCTTCTTAGTAATTTATTATTGTAAAAACCGGACAAGTGCGAGTCGGACTCGCTCATCGAGGGTTCCGTACAAAGTTGAAGATAAATACATATAGAATAAATAGTTCAGTAAGTTTTTGCGGCATAAACGGCCGTATCGTTTTTTTACGTTAGCTTAGTTTGATTTTATCACAGTTTCTAGAGACTGGAGACCTGAGTACGGTTTTAATTTCACCTCGATAATATCCACGCGTTCTCGAGATTATGGGTCTTGACAGATAGATATTTTAAGGGTTCGTTTTTTTATTTTGAGGAATCGTTACGGAAACTTAAAATGACTAGTTCAATACTTAAGATATTTCATTAAGATGGTTGTACAAATTATAAATCACCCAAAAAGAAGTAGATAAACAAGCCCGCTAAAACATTGTTTGAGAATTATTAATGACTATTTCAAAACTACTGCTAACATCATTAATTCATCGCAATGCAAAATGCATTCCAATATTTCATAAGTTTTATGATACTGAAGGTTAAAATAACATCAATTATAAATATCATCAAAAACCCATTACTGAGCAAAATCAACAAGGCTGGGGCTTGTTCAGGGCTCAGTTTGTTTCGCCTAGGATCTGATGTTCAACTCAACCGTTCATCAAAATCGGCCTAGCATTTTCGATGATTCGCTTGTTCAAACAAAAAAACACTTTTGAGCTTTATATCTATACTAATATTTTAAAGAGGAAAGATTTGATTGTTTGTTTTGAATAGACTCCGAAACTACTGGACGGATTTGAAAAATTCTTTCATCGTTTTGAAGCTACACTAACCCCGGGTGACATAGGCTATTTTTTATCCCTGTATTCCTACGGGAACTGGAACTACGCGGGTGAAACCGCGAGGCGTCCGCTAGTGTATTATTTAATAATAATAAAAAGAGGTAAAGTTTGTGAGTTTGTAAGGTTGTAGGGGGTAATCTCTGGATTTACTCAACCGATTTAGAAAAATCTTTTACCAATAGAAAGCGTTATTTGTGAGTGTCGTAGGCTATATAACATCACGCTACGACCAATAGGAGTGGAGCATCAATGAAACATGTTGCAAAAATGGGGAAAAATGACGCAAACAAAGTTGCGCGGGCCAGCTAGTCTATCCAAATATTACAAAAAAGTAAAGTTTGTGAGTTTGTGAGGTTGTAGGGGGTAAACTCTGGATCTACTGAACCGATTTTGAAATAAAAGCCGCGTTATTTGTGAGTGTCATAGGCTGTATAACATCACGCCCCTACCATCTATTGGCTGTAGCGTGATGTTATATAGCGGAGCATCAATGATAAATGTTGCAAAAACGGCCGCAAACGAAGTTGCGCGGCTCAGCTAGTATTCAATACACTAGTGGCCCCCGCCGGCTTCGCACGGACTTTTCTACATTATCTATAAACGTAATATACATATAAACCATCTGAAAAAAAATATACAACTGATGGTGAAAACCGCATATAATGGCCCAGCAGTTTTTGAAATTATTACGAGGGACTTTAAATACTTATTTATATTTCGTAAGACAACAACAATGCCAGCGCCATCGAAAATAACATGTTACATAATAAAATAATCACTATGAATGAAATATCTACTCGATTTAAACCTTTATGTGTATAATTGAGATGTTAGATTTTCGTTAACATTAAGTGTTCTTTGTCGATCATCATACAAGAGGTGTTATTCGATTATAAATCGATTCGTGATCAGACGAATGCTATCAGTGCGTGACTATAAGTTTTGAAATACAATACAATTGGGCAATGTATTTATTACAGTACATATTGAATTTAATTATCGAATAAGACGTAGCTTTATTGTAGGAACAGACATTTACCTGTGTTTAGAATATCGATGGAGATTTTGCGTGTTAGAGCCTTGTCTTATGTGTATATAAACCCCCCTGAGACAGGAGAACTTAGTACAAAAAGCAGAGGGAAATAAAAAAAGTCTGTAAAGTCGGTTTACGGACGATAATTTTACTTGATTAAGTCATAAGAAAACATTGATAACATTGCAATAAACAACCATGCCTGTGACAGCTTTAGTTCCAATTGTATCGCATGTCGCTGCAATCGCCATTCGCTGATAGGCTAATGGCTTTAGTTCCAATTGTATGATCACACTTTTTCGTGCGTGCATGATCTACTATCATCGATTTATGAGACGTTGTCATTGTCACCTCAAAAACAAATCTGAGAATAACATGTTATAATAGGTTGTTTATGTAATAAAGCTAATAAAAATATGATGTTCTCTAGTAATATTATTGTATGATTGAATACTCAGGCGTACTAAAAATACATAAAGTAGAACTTACAATTTTTGGAAATCGCCGACAATCTACGAATGACCAATCCTCTAAGAACTATATAAAGTATATTATCTCTTATTTTTAATGGTAGAGTCTTTACTCCTAAAAAAATGTAGGTAAGTACAGTTAGGAACACAAATTAAGTAATAAATTCAATTTCTCCAAACGTCTTAGTTCTTAAATTTTAATTTACGCTACAGATTAGGTAATGTGTACCTAAATGTCAATACGCTAAGTATGATTTATAAAATTCACTTCGACAAAAAGAGACAAATCAGTCCCATTTAAGAGATTTCAAAACGACGCACTCTGCAGCATTGTCAATTCATTTACTTATTTTGACTTGAATTGCGAACGAACATTAATTTTCAAAGCTTTTTAGAGTTTCGTAGCCAAAATGACAAAACGGAACCCCTATAGTTTCGCCATGTCCGTCCGTCTTAGCTCAGAGACTGTTAATGCTAGAAGATTGTAATGTGGATACTACTTACGCCGACAAGTGTCCCCTTTTGTATGCTTTACAAGTTTACGAGTATTTTCATTTCATTTATTCATTTCATTTATTCATTTCATAAACAATATTTTACAATTGTGTTTGAAATACATTAATACACATAAGTTAATAATTACTAAAACATAGAATATAATTAGGTAGGTACACATTAACATAAAAATCATAACTATCGAATTTGCATAAATTGAATAAATAAATCAAATACTAGCATTATTATATTATCAAAAACAATTTCAATTAAAAATTAAATAAATAATGATATTAATCTAATGTCAATGATCTAATGTCAAATAAAAATCTTTTATGTCAATTTCATGCAAATTCTAATGTCAATTATAAGATAAGTCAGTAAAGTCATCTACACTATAAAAAGATTTTTCTAACAGGAAGGCTTTTAGTCTTTTTTTAAACAAATGTGTTAAATAAATATCTTTTTTTAAATCGATGGGTAGTTTGTTAAACAATTTTACGCTCTGATATAACGCACTATGTTTTGTTATATTCATAGTAGGTATAAAACGATGCTTTAAGTTCTTTAGGCGAGTGCTTTCCCTAACTAATCTTTCATCCGCAGTTTCAAATTCTGGCATGTATTTGGATAATTGAGTGAAAACAGTTAATATATATAAGCAAGGAACAGTAAGTATAGATAAATTCCTAAAATGTTCTCTACATGATTCCCACTGTGGAATTCTAACTATAGTTCTTATAGCCCGTTTTTGAATTATGAAGGCCTTTTCACAATTATATTTGTAACTGTTGCCCCAAAATTGTATACTATACCTCAGTCTCGACTCAACTAAGGCATAATACACAGCCTTTAGCTGTTCTACAGTTACTACATCTCTTAAACTTCGAAGGGCAAAACAAGCAGAAGAAATTGATTCTTGAATGCCGTTTAATTCATTTTGCCAATTTAATAATGAGTCAATATACATGCCTAAAAATTTAACTGTGTTTACTACATTTAATTGGTTTCCGCATAATTGAATGTCGAGATTGTCAGTGTTTCGCGTAGTCGATTTGAATAGTACAACATTCGTCTTATTTGTATTGATTACTAGGCTGTTAGCTGAAAACCATTTATTAAAATCAATGAGTGCATTATTAATTTTTTGGTTTAGCGAATTAATATTATGTGAATTAATAATCAGTAACAGTTGATCAAATGAAAAGTATGCAAATTTTCATTTAAAATGATTATTATTATGATAAACTAGGTTTAACGTTGTACGTATGAAACAAATACAACAGAAAACCCACTTTTTAAGCCGCATTATTCGGATGGGGGGAGGGTAACTACGGAACCCTACTTTGTGCGTGAACCGACATGCATTGCCCGGTTATTAAGACTAATAGGTATAGAAAAAAATACTGTACCTACCCAAGTCAACTACCCAATTGGTCTACTTACTCAACTCTAAGAGTTATCTCACTTTAGGATAATACAAGGGCACTATGTACCTAATTATTCACTCTGACATTACCACCATTTGTGTTGGAATTTGGCAGTGTTATAGTGATATAATCAGCTTAATTTGCACACACAATATTTCATATTAATGTGTTAAGTAAGGACATCGGCGCCATCTTACTACCTATTACAATATATTTATGACCATTACCGATTGTAGATTAAAAATGAATGTACAATATATCATATTAAACAAGCCGTTAAGATGGTTGCACAATAACATATATGATCATAAAAAATAATGTTTTTTAAAGTATCTACTTAGATTGTATTGACTCGTCTAGTAAACAATTCGATATGAGGTTAACAGAATAATTTGGAAAAAACATTAAAAAAAACTATATATTTCGTATTAGTTTATGAACGATTAAAAAAAAAGATATGTTATATCTAACACTAGTCTATACCTACTATCTATACTAATATTATAAATGCGAAAGTTTGGATGTATGGATGGATGTTTGTTAAGGGCTGTACGTTGTGTTTGTACTGACGATGCATCCATCAATCCAAATGAAGTGGACGTCAGTCAAAAAAGTTAAGACATTTTAACCTAATTTTAAATTTTAAAAATTACCTAGTTGAAGTTTAGAGAGGGACAATACTTTATGAAGCCGCAGGGAAGCGAAGAAATAGCTTAGTTTTGCTAGGTTACTCTAAAATACTCTAAAATATCTAACCTACAGTTTGTAAACAGTAACAAATATCACAAAATGCCATAAAAACGGATACTATCGGTACTTTGTCCTAAAATATATTTATTATTGGTTTGAATTTTGACGCATATCTAGATAGAAGCTACTAAGAACAGATTTTTTGAAATCCAACTCCTAAAAAGGTGAAACAAGGCTGTGGGGTTCCAATTTTAAGGCAAGCCAAGCCGCGGGGATTAGCTAGTCAAATATAATGTAAGTACTTAACAAACCAATCAATCATTATATTATTTTATGGCCACTGTAACGATTTGTTAACCTTCTACATTACCTTCGCTAACAATCACACCAAAAAATTTTCTATCTCATTGAACACGAAATAATTCATATATTTTGAAATTCTTCTTGCAAAGGCCGTTGTAATTATTTTTTCATTAATCTTGATTTAGAAGGAAAAAATCTAAATGCCTTTTTGTCAATACAAAACATTAATGTGTACAAGACTTTAACTCACAACAATAGAGATGTCTAAATCGTGACTCGACATTAAATCGATATGATAATCGGTAATACATTATTATTTTTATCGATAAAACTTTAAATATTTGAAAATTGACATCAAGGCGATGATAAAAACATAATAAGAATGCCTCCTTGACCCAAGCTTTGAAAGCGAAAATCATTTTTTAGTTTTTATAAATAATATATTTAAGCTTAGTCAAGGTGAGTCATTGTTCAATTTGGCTTGATGTTTACCGATAAAGCCAAAATTGAGTTTATAATATTAAATTATTGGCAGATATACAGACATCTGGTGTTACGGCTACCTGAATTAGACGTGATGACTGGACATATCGCCTAATGGCCGAGATGCAAGTTCGATCTGCCCACAAAGACATTCATTTTGCGAACGCTTTTATTTTACGCGTACTTTGATGTTTGAATTTGATTTATATTTTACTCTCGCTGTCCACGTGGACTTACAGTGCTGCTTACTCTCTATATAGCGTGATGATAAAGTTACTCCTTACATCCTCAGCTGTCTGACAATCTGTCCAGCCGTTTTGGAGATTAAACAAACAGACAGACAGACAAAAAAAGATTGTGTTATTGTTAATCATATGCTTTTAGTAAAAACTGTTATTTTGACATTAAATACAGACACTTCAATTTTATTTATTTGTATAGATTTTATTTGATTTGTTAGGTTTTGTCATAATAGGTAAGTAAGGCTAAGATTTACAAAACTGCATTTGAAAAAAGACTTGTTTTTCTAATGCAGTTTTGGAAATACTTTAGAATTCTAAAACCATCCTCGTTAAAATTTAAAAAATTTGGAACCTACCGTAATATTTTCCTTGTGCTTAGCTTAGATATTATTTTTTTTTGGTCTGGCGGGAAAAAATCCTGACGAACACCCCCACCGTCCGGGGAAGACGGTGGAGGTAGTGTGGGGTTTGCACTCACTAAAAAACCCGCCGTGTATCGCTCGCCACCTTCGCGAACGGGCCGCCGGAATTTGTTAAACCGTCGTGCTTAGCTTAGCTAACCTAACCTCATGCTTAGTTTCATAAACAACTTTTGATTTTTTTTTTATTTTTTTTTTTGTAGGTAGAGTCATTTTTACATTTGCTCATAGATTTAAAAAAATAACACCTATCAAATTTAACAAGTTTGCAACACTTACATACCTATTGTAAGGAAGCCGGCTATTGATTAATCACCTTTTTTAGTCTGCAAAAAAGCGATGACCTATCATGTCAGAACAGAATTAAAGTAGTTGGCGCCTTATATTTCATCACTTCACTGAAAAGTTGATTGTATCTTGAATTTAAATAAATGAAGATGTCTGATTCAGATCATTCATTATGTTAATGCATTAACAGCTTTATAATTAATTAAGTAGGTAGTTAGTTATATGAGATTGTAAGGTTATCTAGACAGACAGCAGTCTAGTAATTGTTGAAGTTTTGGCGCCAAAATAGTAGAGTACTTAAGCAATAATCAGACACGAGATATTTTCATTTATCTGATTGAATTACTCACTATTCAGTAGAAATGAGGTTTTAGGAATTGTGAATATAGCGGGTCATAATTATCACAGCTCCGCATAACGTGTGATGTTGAGCAGACGCGTGAAACGGGACGGCGGCGGCGGCGGTACCACAGAATAAGTAATAGTACTACGGCGGTACAAAGAAACTGTTCACAAATAGCCCAGCAGCACATTAACGCCTATTCACACGCTCGAGCTAATGTCAGTGCCCGTTGAATATCGCTTTGTACGTGAGCATCTAAACCCACCATGACAATACATGAAATACGTGCCAAATCTGTAAGACCAAGTCTTGGTGCAATGAAAGTGTACAATTCCTTTTTTTTATACAACGAAATGAAAAACCGAGCAGGTCGTGCGCCTAGTGGTATGCGTCACGCTAGACCATAACAGTATCAATGCCACCCAAATCCTTGTTCGCTAAGATCTGATTGTCACCGCACCGCGATCCTCATTTGACACATTAGAACTACATTAAATACAACCAAAATTCGAACACAGCGTGATGTCTTTGTACACAAACTAACGATATTTTTCATGTGAAAACTTCTTTAGCGGCGATGTGCACTTATTTTGGTATGCGTAAAAAATGTTAAACTCGCGTCAGGATCACGTGACCCAGATCAAAGATTCGTAGATCACGTGACCTGATCGAAAATTCGTAAGACAAAGGGAGAGCAATGAAAAACTGCTACAATATCATTAGAATACGTAGGTAAATTACGCCACCATGTACAATGTTGTTATAGCTCAGGTGGGAAATCGGGCGGTCCAGAAGACCCCAGTTCGAGTCCGAGTAACGATTATGTTTTTCCCTTTTTTATCTTAATTTTTGATTTTGGTTTTTTGATTTGTGATTTATTATTTCATATTTTTTTTATTATTTGAATTTAAATCTGGGGAAAACTAACACAACGCTATCTGATCCCAAACTAAGCAGAGCTTGTACTATGGCAAGCAGACAACTGATAAACATACTTTCTAAATACATATCTACATATTATCGATAAATATTACCCAGACACAGAATAAATCATCGTGCTCATCACACAAAGTATTATCCTGGGTGGGGATCGAACCCAAGACCTCTTGCGTAGCAGTCGGATACACTCCCACCGCGCCACGCGTAATTCGAAGAATGTTATTCTTTATTCAGTATATTTTTTTTCTGAGAGATAAACTTTTTAATTGTCATGTCATTGTTATTGTCATTTTGAATTGTCATGTTTGTGTACGATAGCGCAATAAATGAATATTGTATAACCACATTAATGAGATAAAAAAAATCCAAAAAATTTAAAAAATATTTATTATTCCCTAACAATTCCAAAATATTCAAAAATGAACAACGTTAATATTACAACCCGTTTTTTTTTCAATTTTTCTTTATTTATTATCGTTGTTTTTTTCGATTTCTTTTATTTGTAAGATTTCAAAAAGACTGTATAGTTCCTGTATTGTGTTTTACAAAAATGTGAGCATTAAGTAGATAACTATAAGTCCATTACTTACAATGTTTTAAACCATTCAATTTCGTAAATTATGCCTAGGTACCAGCCTGTATAGTGTACCTAGGCATATTTTACGAAATAACTTGAGTACCAGTGGTTATGACTCATATTCAAGTAGGGTACATCAACAGTGCCACGACAATGCTTATTCATACAATGACCTAAATATTAAGATAAATACACAATTTTAGACGAAACCTTGAATATTACAGAATAATAGATAATCATTTATTATTTACAAATAATAATTATACAACTGGCATTTGAAATCCGTAAATTATTAAATAATGAAGATTAATGATACCTTCTATTTAATAAGTAAGTATAATGGCACCTCCATTAAATGACCTTGGTATGAATGGTAAGATCCCATCTATTTTCATAAGTGGTTTCGTTAAGGGCGTGAAACCATTGTTTCAAAATAAGGCGACAGGTGTTTTTATTAAAACTGCCACAAACGAGAAAAAATACTTTTACGATTTTTTTTTCATACAAACCTTGTCCAGACAAATAAAACTATTAGGCAAATATCTGAAAGTCTTCCTGAATGAATATTCTGTTCTGTATATTCAGTTATCTATGGTTTTCAGTACCTGTCTCTATTCTTTGACCATACGTAGGACTTCTTCGTTGGTTCGTTCTTCGTCCAGCTAATGTTCATCATGCTTCTCCGGCACCACATTTGAAATGCTGCTAACCTCTATCCTCGATCTGTTTCTTTGGGGCAGCGTCCATGTTTCGGAGCTTTAAAGTACAATGCTCCATTTGTAGGTCTTAAGGGGACATTATGCCGAGCGATTTATTCATTTAGCGCTACACACGCAACGACACGACCGCCCTTGCTCTCCCACATACAACCATTACTTTATAGTGCTCAGGAGCGCGCAACAAAATAGAGTCGAATATTCGTTCGTGCTTAAGTTAGATTACGAACGCCATAACTATGACAATACGAAAATCCTCGTTTTTGCATTTTTCCGAAACATCAAAATTATTTATAGGTATATAATATAGACATATCCTTAAGTTTCTTTTGATCATCCACTAGATGAACTCTTTGGTTAATCACACATTTTTGTTTTGTGTCCTAATATTTAAGTTTTCTATATATTTTTTTGACAGTGCCGAATCCTGTTTCGCTTAATCTACCCTTTTTCTTGTGTTGTCCCTCTACTAATCTACCCTTGTTCATGTTCATATTGGCTTCAAAAGGATGTTTTTTGCGGTTGAAGGCTTGTTTACGTATAGTTTTAGTCTTTCTAAAATGTCAGGCGTACATTATTTGAATCGCGCGTTATTCGACTACCTAAATATTTAAAACTGTCCACTTGTTCTATATGTGTATTGTCGATTTTAATTTTGCTGATTATTATTGATGGAAATTTTGAGGCAATAAGAGTTTATTTTTTAAACCAAATTCCATAAATGTATCATTCGTTGCGATCAAAAGTTGTTCCAAATTCTGTCTGTGTTTTCGGCGATTGCTGCTATGTCATCTGCAAATCTGATAAATTGAAAAGATCTCCATTACATTTAAGACAAGAGACTACTGCACACAACAACATATATAGGTAGGTATTTATTGTGGATTTGTGCCTATACCTAAGTACATTTGCTGTGATAAATAACGTAATAAGATAGGTTAATAGGCATTGTTCTCTTCAAAGTGGAAGTATATAATGCTGTGCACTGTTCATCAATACAATCTCCCTTTAGAGACAATTTGTTTTGATCAGTCCACCAATGGCGCCCGCCAATTATAATTAAACAACGAGATAAACTACATTACTAAAGTAAAATGCCCTCCAAACAAATCAGGTCGTGTGTTAAATTAAAGCCTTACAGTTTTATGACATGACTAGCTGTCCCGCGCAACATTTCTCATTGCTGATCCGCTCCTATTGATCGTAGCGTGATGTTAGATATCTTCCTCAATCAATGGGCTATCCAACAGTGAAAGATTCCGCCGCGCCTACTTCAATAGCAAGTCAACAGTTTTCTAGTATGGAAAACGTTTTTAGGGGGTCACACTACGTTCCTAAGTCCCGTTAAACTATATATAAAACATAAATCATATGAAAAACTGTTTCAACTTCCGATATAATTACAAATACGATGAGAATTGGGTATTAAGAACAGCAATAAATTATATGGGCATAATTTTTGTGCGGCACAGACAAAGAGGAGAAAGCTGCGCACACGCGTGGTGGCCCCCGGACGGGATGTACCTATACAAGAGTGTACAATCTTGGTAATTAAAACCGTTTGATTTATGTAATCATATATTATCAATTTATAAGTAGTTCATAAAGCTATATATATGTCTTTATGAAGAACTTATAATTTCAGGATAAAATAATAAAAATATATTTAGATTAAACACTAATAAAATATATGTGATACACGTTATACTTATAACACACCTAATTATCTTATGATAATGAAGTTACTTAAATAAAATAGTTACTTCTTAATACTTAAAATATCTCTTCTTACATATACACATGTTTGCGAAAAATACATATCTATAGATATATACATGAGTAAATATTTAACTACCTATCTGTTTAATATAAAAAATAAACTGTGTATTTTATCTTGCGTTATTCAATTGCCACTTGACAAATTTACGCACCATAATATGTTAATACACATAATACGAAGCCAAACATTTGTCAAACATATTACTCACTTATTGCAATCCACAAACGCTAAACTCAAACAATTACTTAACACTAAATTAAATATTTACTTCAAAATGAGCATGGCAGTACAAAATGTCGCCATGTTTATTTACTTGGTCGTGTTGCATGCCGCCGTCCGTCCTGCGCTGACGCAACTACGTACAACACTTTTCTCTCGATTACGGCATATTATACAAACGACATTGAGACCGAGTGACCGAGTTCTTTTATACGGTATAATATATTATATGGGATTATCTCCATTGAGTTATGAAGGTTTTCGTTTAGCTGATGGTTTGGAATGCAAGGGGTTGACATTAAAAGCAAGAGTTCAGTAAGTAATGAAATGCCCGTAGAAACAAAAAGCTATAAGGGTAATGAAATGCATTGTACACAATGCATCAGAATACCAAGAAAATAAGTGGAAGAGAAGTATATATATCTATCTATCGCCATAATAGCCGTATCAATTATAAGGGCCCCCCAGACCAGGTACAGGGGCCCCGAATAGCAATGTGTTATTGCTATTCGGGGCCCTTTCCCCTCTTGCCAATTTGACATCAGACCCCCCAGAAAATGTAATAATAATAAAAATTATTTATTCACTCAGGAAGCAAAATACTACACTTCTTGTGAAAAGTCGATTCTACATTTACATGTTCCTGTTCGCAAACAATAGGTCACAGATTACCAATAGATTATAACAATAGGTAATCTGTGCAATAGGTAAAGCCGGAGAAACAATAAAAACTCGTAGCCACTCTTTCAAATTGCCAATGTTTACAATGTTTCTTTGTTTATAAACTGTATAAGCAGGTAAGGTGCTGCCACCATTATATTATAGCTGCCAATAAGAATATGACTGACTGCCTCTGTGGCGTGGTGGGAGTGTATCCGACTGCTACGCAAGAGGTCGTGGGTTCGATCCCCACCCAGGATAAAACTTTGTGTGATGAGCACGATGGTTTATTCTGTGTCTGGGTGTTATTTATCTATAATATGTATGTATTTAGAAATATGTAAGTATGTTTATCAGTTGTCTGGTTTCCATAGTACAAGCTCTGCTTAGTTTGGGATCAGATAGCGTTGTGTGAGTTGTCCCAAGATATTATTATTATTTAATATCTACATTACTTTGGATATATCAACCTCAATGGGTACAACATAGTAGGAGCAATGTAAAAACCATATGTGCTTAAATATTGGCTATTCACTTTGGTCAATGTATGACTGACGAAACGGACATAAAGAGAATTATAACTATTTAGGAGTGTTAACCTAACGTAATCTTGCACTTACGAAGACGTGGAGCAAGATTAGGCCTTGCCATTGGTCAACATGTACCACGTAATCTATCTGAAGACTGTATTTGTTTGAACACACTCTAATCTCCGAAGATACTAGGTCGATTTATACCTATAAAAATAGCTTAAAACTTGAAGGCCATCCTCGGAATATCTGTGTAATTACATTGTCTTCCTATCTAAACCAAACTTTGACCTTTCAAGTTCTCAACCTATAATAAACTATTATACTACGCAGGATGACAACAACAAGAGTTACATTTGATATTGTCATTTCGACAGTTATTATTTTGACAAATCAAATGGAAGTCTGCACTTATGTAACAAGGATAACAACATATATTCGTAAACTTTCGCGATTTGTATGTATTGTTATGTTATTTTTTATTTTTTTTATTTACCTACCTATACATATTTTACTTGATAAATATTGTTAAAAAATATAGTTCACAACAAGTGCCCTTAACGCCTGTGGCACAGGTTTGCCCAAGTACAGGCACCATATTATTATCCCCATATTAGATATTTTTTTTATGAACTAAATATAATATATACATTTGTAATTATTAAAATTTAAAATGTTTAACAGTTGTCTGATTGCCATAGTACAGGCTCTGGCTAGTTAGGGATCAGATGACCATGTGTGTTGTACCAAAATATTATTATTAGATTTTATTATGTATCTGCTGTCTAATTTTATGTATATGTTATTTTTTTGTTAAAGAGTTTTCGTAATAGATTTATTATTATTATTATTATTATATATATGATATAGATTTTTTTATGCTACGCTTGATTTCTGAACTTTTTTAACACTTATGACAAATGGCCGTTGTTGTTATACTTATAGAATTTAAAACCTACTGGTCTTAATCGCGTAAACCAAGGTATTTAGCCCAAATCTATACTAATATTATAAAGCTGAAGAGTTTGTTTGTTTGAGCACGGTAATCTCAGGAACTACTGATCCGAATTTTAAAAATATTTTAATGTTGAATAGGCCATTTATCGAGGAAGGCTATAGGCTATATAACATCACGCTACGACCAATAGGAGCTGAGCAGCAATGAGAAATGTTACGCGGGCGGGACAGCTAGCAAAATATATACGCGATTGAAACCAGTAACTTTTAAATTCTTTATAAATAACAACAACGGACATTTGTCTTAGGTCAAAAAAAATCACAGAAGGGGGCATTCGATTCGGCATTTGATTTGTGTCACTTTATACGGGGTACGCAGTCTAGAGTACTTGTACTTTAGAGGTCAATGTCTTGGAACCACTCAAAATCAATAAAGCATATCTCCGTATTAAATACAACATAGTCACTTGTTGTGAGACGTCCACCGGTAAGCGATGACTAAGGGATTACATAAGGAAGAGGCCGGTATCTTTGACCTGTGTAGCTACAAAAACATTATAAACCTCTACATGGTATTGCGAAAATGGCGGCTAACAGAGCCGTCATTATTTTCGCAGTTCCGCATTTAACGTGTGAAAATGCATATATAATATATGCAAAATCCGTAAAATTATGACTTTGTGAACTTGCTGACTCGCGAAACTTTGTCTACGTCTACGTCAATTTTCCCCGTTTTTGCAACATTTTTCATTGATGCTCCAGTTCTATTGGTCGTACCGTGATATTATAATTACTAGTGGTCGCCCGTGGTTGAAATTCGACCATAATTAATCTATACATTTTAATTTTTGTAAATTCAATGCATTCCGCACTCCATCTCTATATATAAGTCCATCTTTAGCTATAAGTGCGCAATTTTTTTTAGAGCATTCTGCACTCCTCTCTTATGTAAACAATGCGAAATTTCATACTCCTCCGTCCGCAAAATTCACGTTAAAAATACATAGGTACAATCCTTTTGCTTCACGTATTAATATAAAGATAGCCTTCCTCGATAAATGGACTATCAATGTGTGTGGAACCGGTGTTAGTATAAATTCTTTACAATAAAAAGAATATCGGCTAGATTGCCATCTACTCAAAAATAAGAATATCCTCTTAATTAGATTAGAATTTATATTTTTGTTCTCTTCGTTTAGATTTTTTTAAGCCCCCACGCGACTACGCTAAATGGTAGGTTTTAATAGAAAGTTGAAGCCTCTATGACCTGTCTGTGGGCTAAGAACTGATTTAAATGCGTTTTGTGATATTTACAAATGTTTCATCAAAATAGGTTCAACTTTTGTTTTATGCTATTTTTTTGCGTTCACATTAACGTGTGTCTTTGTGCTTTTATGGCACCAAAAGGAATGAACAAATTAGGATGCATTTATTTTTAATCAAAAGTTTGTTAAATCTTGATGGTACATAGCTTAGTTTGTTTAAAGTCCGTTCGTTTAGAAGATAGAAGCAGGTTTTGTTTAATTTCGTATCGAGAGGCGAATGGTTAAAATTAGCCTAAGGTAACTTGATATAAACATAAATATCTTGCTGAACACAGTTTGGAAGGAGACATTTTGAAAAAAAAAAAACATTGTGCGTAGGAGTCAATTTGCGAAAGATACATTCTGCGAAAGAGTCATTTTACGAAATAGACATTCTGCGATAGAGACATTCTGCGTAAGAGTCATTGTGCGTAAAAGTCATTTTGCGAAAGAGACATTCTGCGTAAGAGTCATTATGCGTAAAAGTCATTTTGCAAAAGAGACATTCCGCGATAGAGAAATTCTCCGTAAGAGTCATTATGCGTAAAAGTAATTTTACGAAAGAGACATTCTGCGATAGATACATTTTGCGTAAAAGTCATTATACGTTAAAGTCATTTTGGGAATAAAACGACAGTCTGTGAATGAGTCGTTTTATGAGAAAGATATATTTTGCGAATAAGCCTTGAATGGCTATGCCTATAGAATTAAGTATTTCGAAATAGACGAAAAGTCTAACTGTGTCCAAAGGGCTCTCCGCCACTATGTGCACACAAAACCTTGTTTGTTCCCTGATGTTCTGTAATCTGTTGTTTCGAAACATATGCCTCGCCTCAGTGGGAATCATCAAGGGCATAGGTCACGCTAGTCAAGTGACATTTAGAAGATTCCTCACGTATTTTCGTTTAAGATTCTATTACAATGTTTTATTCATCGTTGGTTGATTAATTTATAAGCACATGGTGTTGAAACTCCAAGTGTTGTTTGTGATTTAAGTATAAACTTTAGAGCTACTTGATAGGCGTGTCGACAGATGTCGTTGCATTTTAAATTGAAGAGAATTGATATGCCGAAAGATGGGCAAAAGCGACCTTATTTTTAGGGTTCCGTAGCCAAATTCACAAAAAACGGAACCCTTATAGTTTCTAGTAGTAGTAGTTTGTCTGTCTGTCTATCCGTCCGTATGTCACAGGCATTTTACTCAGAGACTACTCAATGAATATTGATGAAATTTCGTGAAAAGGTGTCTTATAGTGGTCGCTACTTAGTTTGATAGCTAAATAAATAATATATGTTTAGCTGATTTTTTTTTTCGGCTAATATCAAATCATCGTTTGGCACATCATTCGACAGTTCTTTTAAAAATATTATAAGGTTCCTAATAAACTTTTTTGATTGAGTGAATATTTTTGGAAATAATCGATCCGAAACTTGCATAAATTGTGCTTAACTTTGGAACCGTGGGACCAAAAAATATGAATAAAATCACAAAGGCAGCTCATAATAAATACTTTAAACTAAAATTATTTCAGGTATAATCAGATTTACCGTAATTAAGTTATAGCCGAAAAACTGCTTTTCTCAACAAAAGGGCGTAAGTGCCATGAAAATACGCTCTTCTGCTGATGCAATTATTTAAGGCTGCGGAACCCTACACTGAGCATGGTCCGACATGCTCTTGCCCCGTTTTTTAGGATTTCGTTAACGTAGTGTAATGGGTAGGTACCAACAAGATATATTTTTGTATCGGGTTACCTCAGAAAAAATGTAACCCTTCGCCTCTGGTAGGTAGGTACTACGAAGTAAACCGCGTCCGCGCTACAGTTTGCGACTTTATTGACATCGGATAAGTTTATGACGATTTAGTTAGACTTTATATCAAATCGATAATGAATAGAGATGAGCAATATATACATCGCTTTTGTGGTTTGGTGCATTCATTTCCATAGTGTCTGTTTATTCTTTAGTAGATATGTGGACGCATGAGTCTTAAGGTTCATTTCCGTGCATCGCGGCCGATCGCGAGCCGCGCGCGGCTTACGATGAACGACTGACGCGCGCGGCCTATGCGACAATAGTCAGAGTATGAGAATGTATTGTGCCGTTTCAGAGGTCTGCGACAGACGCGCGCGGCCGACGACTAACGTAGGCGTAGGCGCGCACTCTGAATATTGTCGCATCGGCCGCGAGCGTCAGCCGCTCGTCGTAAGCCGCGCGCGACTCGCGATCGGCCGCGATGCACGGAAATTACCCTTTAAAGACTTCTCGAAAATTAAATCGTGTGTTAGTTTCTATCTATTAGATCGATAGTCATAACTCAAGATAGAGCATACTGGCAAGCACTAGAGGTGAACTTTACCCGAGAGGAGTCCTAACCATTAATTACCTATTACCTATTATCTATACTAATATTATAAAGCGGAAGAGTTTGTTTGTTTGTTTGTTTAAACGCGCTAATCTCAGTAACTAGTGGTCCGATTTGAAAAAAAAAATTCTGTTGGATAGCCCATTTATCGAGGAAGGCTATAAGCTATATAACATCGCGCTACGACTAATAGGAGCGGAGCAGCAATGAGAAATGTTTCAAAAACGGGGAAAAATTACGCAGTCGAAGTTGCGCGGGACAGCTAGTAGTTAATAAGTTTTTTGACATGATAACGTCCTATAAATCAATGACCGGGTGCACGCACGAGAAAGTGTCACGGTCCGTCACGTTCCACCTACTGATAGGCTGAAGTATCGAGGTCCACTAAAGCTATCACAGGCATGGTTGTTTATTACAAGGTCTTGAATGTTAATAGCGAATGCTTATTATGCTAGCTTATGCTATGAATAATAATTAAAAAAAAAAAAAGGAGCTGTCACAATGTTAATAGCGAATGCTTATTATGCTAGCTTAAGCTTTGAATAATAATAAAAAAAAATGAAAAAAGGAGCTGTCACAGGCATGGTTGTTTATTACAATGTTATCAATGTTTTCTTATGACGTTATCACGTAAAATTATCATCCGTAAACCAACTTTACAGATAAGCACTATTTTTAGTTTTTTGTTAGTATTTGTAGGGTTATGGAATAAATGGGTTTTATTTTATTTATTTATTATTTATATCTATTCGATCGTTTCTCTCTTGTTTAACAAACAACTCCGACACGTGAGACAAAGCTTATATATCTTTAAAACGGCTGAATAAATTTTCAGCAAACGAATCTATGTAGGTACTATACCGATTAAATAAGCTGCCTAATAAAAATCTGCATCAAATGCAGTCCATTCGCTTGGGAGCTTAGAAAACCATTACTTTCGGTTTCCCTTTGGAATGTAGTTACTTAGTAGGTATTATAGGTACCTACAAAGAACCATGTTTAGCAAGAGATATTTTTGTATCGAGTTACCTCTGAAAAATTTGAACCCTTCGCCGGCACATGTAAAACCAAGAAAGAGATAAAATATTCCTCTTCCGTGCAAGCGTGGATCCAGGATCATGTTCTTGGGGGAGAGCATTTGACTTAACACCGGTCACTTGAATTCATGTGTTTGGGGGGGGGGGAGGAATTGCCCTGTTGCCCTTGGATCCGCGACTGCTTTCTTTTAATCTAGGGTTAATAATAAAATAACTTGGGACCAAAAATCAAGTGTTTCGTATTGTTGCTATTGCAGTACCGATAAATGACCGGATTCTGCGCAGACGATGTTGACATCTCAGAGAAACAAACATAATCTAGGTGAAATGTATAAGTAGGTAGTTGCAACATACGGCCTTGCGATTAATTTCGGCGCTTGCGCACACAACTGCATTCTGCTCGGACGATAGTCGAATCATTTTTAATGTTGATTCCAGTGTTCATTTTTGTAATTTCCGGATTTTCAAGTACAGTAGGACGCCGATTATCCGAATTAATTGGGACCGTGGTCGATTCGAATAACAAAAATTCGGATAATCGGACATAGACTGGTAATAAAGAAAAACGAACAGTCACACAAAGAATAAGTTTAACAAACACAGTTCTACAATAACGCTCACTTGAACACCTCAATCAGAGTAAGTTTCAACCCCATCAGACCTTAACAAAAATACAAAGTAGGTGTGTACATACAAAAACAGAATTACATGGTTTTTATTTTTTTATATTACGCTTAGGACCATATCGTATAATTGGCGATTCGGATAAACGGCGTTCTACTGTATAAATAAATACAAGATGCCTTAGGTGTTAAGATCTTCTTAGTGTCACCATGAAAAAGACACCCTTGTTAGGTTGGTTTTAATTGAAATTTTAAAACATAAATATATTTATTATTTTTTCATTCGTTTATGTATGAGTGAAAATGACTTAAATAAAAAAAATAAAAGAATCTTTATTGTCATTACACTGTTTCACTTATCTAGATTACATAAGAAATCGCCTTTTAAGCAAGGAATTGCCATAATAATCCAATCGAATTTTGTACCAGAGGAGGTATAATTCTTATGCCATACGCCTTTCACTACTGAATTTTGACAAAAATAATATGCTATAATGATGTAATAATAGTGCAACCAGCTATGGCACTATGGTAGGTGCAATACTGATAACATACCTTATCCGCTGCTGAAATTTGACCACACCTTTCTGTTACACCGTGTATAATGGTTTTCTTTAATATATTCTCCATATATCTTTAATATACAACTAAACTCATAACTAGCTAACTTATTCCCTTGCTCTATGTAAGAAAATATTCTTGTATGACTAAGGCTTTACCCGTAGGTCCTTTTCCCACGTTCCGGTTGCCGGGTAACCGGCGTCGGGCACCGGGTGACTACCCAGCGACGAAGTTTATGGCGATATACACGTGAGTGTCCAAACGATCTGGCGTCCGTAGGTTCTGAAGGGTTAGACAAGGTACATTCGTTCCGTGGCGAATTCGGTAACGCCGTACTAATCGTTCTCAAAAAAAAAAAAAATGGCTATGGTCTCCCCTGCAAATGCCAAATTCTATACTTTAATAGGGTAGATGACTGTCAAGTCAAATCAGTATCTTTTTCAGAAACGTCAAAATGATGCGCCTTGTACTAATTTATATGAAATACAAAACAATGACGTCATTGTTTCGTATGGTCAAATCATGTAGTTTCAATGTTTGTTTTGATGTTAATAATTTACGACAATGTAAAATTGTAGAGAAACATTATATTCCAGAATATTTTACAAAATGCTATTTCCTGTATAGTGTAAAATAATTTATTGTTATTGTAGTCATCTTCCCAATTCTTTTCCATTAACGACATCGCTTTTCGGATGTGACTTTGTCTAGACCCCCTGATCACTCATTCGCTACCGGATACCCGGCAAAGGCTTCCGCACTGAATCAACCGGATCGTGTCAAATGGACCGTATTGTAAAAAATCCACCAATTAAAATCAAATTTCTTCAAATACGGAAGTATATCATGTTTATATTATTGTTCTAGCACTTAAAACATTCTCCTTACATAGTTCACTGTATCATAAATAAACACTGGCGTTATTGTAAGATAAAACTCAATCGAGCTATCAACTGAATGCATAATATTTGATGTTTGTATAATGATGACACTAACAAGTATCATAATACCTACTTATGGATCGATTGGCTAGTCCTAAGTAATATGACATGTTTGTTTTACTATCTGTATAAGCACGGAACATCGTATTATAGAAATGTAAATAGTTACTGTGGGAATTTTCAACAACCTTAGATACCTATAACGATATAAATTGTAAACAACGGTACTTATTGATGTATTTTATAGACATTTCTGGCCTAGAGCCTGTGGGCTAGAATACGTAGGTATAATATAATAATATTAATAATATCTTGGGACAACTCACACAAAGCTATCTGATCCCAAACTAAGCAGAGCTTCTACTATGGAAATCAGACAATAGATAAACAAAATATTTCTAAATACATACATATTAAAGATAAATAACACCCAGACACAGAATAAACCATCGTGCTCATAACACAAAGTTTTATCCTGGGTGGGGATCGAACCCACGACCTCTTGTGTAGCAGTCGGATACACTCCCACCGCGCCACAGAGGCAGTATCAATCAATAAAAACTAACTTATACATAGAATCAGGCGTCACATGGTGAGAATTCATATTTAAGAGGGACTTGGTGAGAGTCCTGTCACGAATTTCCTTTGTTGCAAGTCTCTGCGTTTGTGTTTGGTCTGTCAATCTATTTCGATTGTTCTATCAAGGGCATTTCCTTACTACTTCAATAGTGGTGATTCATAGATCGAGGATGGGTAATAGGTTTCCCCTTAATAATCTACTTATAGTAAAAGTATTAACTATCTAATTAAACTTGTAACAACTTGCCTTAGATAATAGCCCCTTGCAAAGGATAGTGAAGAAGCTAAACTACACTAAACTATACCGAACAATTCGGAAAATCCCATATATTATATATTTTTTAGTGACAACTTTATGTAAAAAGAGCAAAAATCTATTCCTTTTTTGTTCTTCTAAACTGTGACACAGTGTTTAATTTAAGGATTGGATTAGAAAAAGAATTTGGGCTAACGTAACGCTTAATACGCTCATTTCGTTGTCGTAATTTTTAAAAATCTACTAGTACTGCCCATACTTCGTATCAGACTTCTTAAAATTAAAGCCAATGGCTTGATATTCATTACAGTAGGTACCTCAAGGCAAAAGGATTAATATCTAACACTGTATCAAATTTCTGTAATCGATCCAAAGTTCGTTTACATTCGTCTATTTGACATAATATCGATACTTTCGAAGTGCCAAGGGCAACCTTCGCAGTAGGGTGTAATATTCACATGAAAACGATGTTTCACGCGCTGTTGCGTCCGTAGATAAATAATATGGGCCCTTGAGTTACTTAAATAAGAGAACTTAGTTGTATTTTAATTTTAAGTTGTACCGTACGCGTACCTACTAATGAGATTCTTCGACAGATCTTGCTTATTCTCTAATAAATAAAGTAGCTTTTAAAGCACATATCCTCCCTTAAACTTTAGGCTAGCCATAAAATTCCATCCAAATCACAGTATCTTCGAAGATTATTGCGTCAAACAAACAAACTCTTTAGCTTTGTTAGGTATGCCTAAAGCTTTACTAGTTATTCCCTACGGCTCCGCTCCTGTAGATGTTGGTTATCACAAATAAAAGTATCCTATAACCGCTCCCAAAGTAAATTTCATAAAAATACTTATTTATAAATGTATAAGTCTTCAAAAAAGGTCAAAGCACACTGATCAACTCGGTAAGGGATCGGCACCTTATCACCTCACCGCGCCGCCGGTAACTGTTCGTGAGTTCGTGTCCCGAGGCGAGGCGATTACTTTACGAATCCGATTCGTGTACGGTGGTAACGGCTCAAGTTGATACGGGGCCTATCCCTTTCCGATTTAATCAGTGTGCTTTGGCCTATAGTGTCATTAACAGTTGAGTCTTGACCTGTTTATGTGAAGATTTAGAAGAAGTTTCTGAACGCAACTGGACCAATAGAGACACTTTTCAACCGACTTCAAAAAGGAGGAGGTTCTCAATCCTACTGTATTTTTTTTTTTTATGTTTGTTCACCGATTACGCAAAGACGTCTGGACCGATTTGAAAAATTATTTTTGTGTTTGAAAGGGTATACTTCCAAGTTGGTCCCATTGTCATCAAATCACGATCTGATGATGGGATCCTGGAGAAATCAAGGGAACTCTTAAAATATTAAAGGCAAAACAACAAAAACAAAAAAGACTACTATTTCATGGCACCAACTTCAAAATGTTTAATTTGTGTTTGTTATTCTAGGTGTATTATTTTTTGCTTTTTAGTTGCCTTGTAGGTATTTAGTTTTGGAGTCGGTAATATTTTTTTGTTAAAAAGTTTTTTTTTCAAAAAATCGTCGACGCCTGAGGTAGGTTTTCATGGAGAGAAAAAATGGAAAATTGCCTAGAAATGCGTAACAACCCCATTTTTTCCCCATCGCAACTGAATAGTATAAACAGGGATTCCATATTTCAATCAAAAAAAAAACTTAAATCTCGTGAAACCGCGAGAAACAGCTAGTGCTAGTACAACATAAAAATACGCCTATGTCCTTACACAGGGCTTAACAAAGTAAAGTGCCGTTTATACAGCATGACATACGCGTCAACTACTCCTAAAATGAGGTGGTAAACATAAGCTCTAACTCCAAATTTCACAAGGAGGTTGGCCAGTACCAGCTACCATTTTAGGCATCTCGTATTAAGATAATAGTACTATATTATGGCAGGATAATCCTTGGTACACGACGGTTTTTATGAACGCTAAGTGGGATTAAGTTAATGCTTTTACGTTACCTTGTGCGAAGAATGTTGTTTCATCATACCAAGATATCTATTATGAAAGTTCTGCGTTGGCATTATTGCGAAGAAAAATCTATTGGTATTCACTTCGCGTAGGTTATTACTTATTATAGTATACTGTCTGGCCTCACTGGCCGGTTGGTGTATTGGTCAGTGACGTTGACTGATAAACCCTAAGCTCAAGGGTTCGATTACCACACAGGACACCACTTTTTGTTTTCTTATACTATGAAATGAGTAGACGAGCAGGGTCCTTATTCACTATCTTTTTTTTCGTTTTCGCGTAAAGCCCGCGCTTTTAACTGTCAAAATCTTGTCTTAATGGTATATAGAGAACTGCGCTTAGAAATGCATCACGCATGCACTCGGACGTCTATGAACGCACCGCGCATGCGCCAATTCGCGCGGGCTTGCCGCGAAAACGAAAAAAGAAATAGTGAATAAGGACCCAGGTCGTGCGCCTGATGTTAAGCTTTACGCTAGCCCATAAGAGTATCAGTCCCACACAAATTCTTGTTTAGCAAAGATCTGAATGACAGCGTTGGTCTCAAATGAAGAGCATCCCCTTCATAGGAAACACAGTGATGTGTTAACATCACTATTACACGGAATAATAACTGACACTGTTGTGGTAGGTTATGAGCAAGACGGCCTATGGCTTTTCCTACCACCGATAAAAAATGTATGGTTGTAAAGTCCCCCACAACACAGCATCCTACTGCGGGAGTACCTGGTCTTTAAACAAAATACGTCTTGTTTAAAATACATGTGTCTGACTGCCTCAGTATCGCAGTGGAAAAACAAAACACTGAGAGCACAAAAAGTAAACTTCATACAAACGCGCTTGAGTAATGCACAACATTAAACATCGTTCACGGACAAGATAACTAGTATAGAGCCACTTTGTTTCGATGTGTTGCTATTTGAACGTAGTAGATGAAGCTTACTTTCTGATCTTTCCGTGTTTTGTAAAGGGAGCTCGTAGGTATGTTATGTTATGTGGTAATTTATGTTCGGGTTCGTTTAGGAAAAGGATTTTTAAGAAGTTTTTTGAGGTCTTTAAATGGTGGTTCCTTGTCTTGAATGTGCTTTATAAAGTCGCTGTCGTCTATCACATCAGTTGTGTTTTTAAATTAAAAAAGTGGCCGTTTCTGTTTTCAAGTGACATTGATAAATTTATCACAAAATATTCCAATAGATATATTCTTCTGCTGACAAAATCGCAATTAATAAACCTACCAGTTTTGATTTAGCCATCGTTAAGTAAAAGCAAACGGTTTTCACAATTTTTTGATTCTATAATTAATATTCACGTTAACCTTTTAAATTTTGATAGAAATACATCATGCAATAGTTGCAACTAACGTTTTGAATATTTATATGTGATTTTTTAAGGTATGTTGCGTTAATTATGTCATAGAGATGCGTAACCTTTAGTAATCGTAAGTTTTAATGAATTCATAGATGCGTAGATTTAATTAGTTTATGTTATAGGTAGGCTTATATCGTATAGTTATATGTAATAATAATAATATCAGGGGACAACTCACACAACGCTATCTGATCCCAAACTAGGCAGACCCTGTATTATGGCAACCATACAACTGATAAACATACATATTTATTTCTAAATTCATACGTATAGAATAAACCATCATGCTCATCACACAAAAAAAATATCTTGGGTGGGGATCGAACCCACGACCACTTGGGTAGCTTTTCTTTTACATTTTAACATGTTTTTGAACCTAAAAATATGAAAACGAATACTAAAATAATGTTTTGACGATAGGAAGTTATGACATCATAGGTTGTTATTCCACACACATTTCTATCGAGCTTGTCGTTTTGACACTTCATAAAAAGATACTAATTTCACTTGACAGTCAACATCCCTATTAGTCGGGTAACAAAGGCTAAGTATGTACGTTTTTTTTAAGGAACCATGTGTACCATAAGACATGATTATAGTCACAATCGTTTTTTTTTCTCATCGAGTCAATATGGGTATCAAAATAAAGGCTACATATATATAAATATATACTACCTATATCTACCTGATGCTTAACTGGTTTGTACTTATTATAAGGGCAGACGTAGTTTTAAATATAATAATATGTATTATAAAGCTGAAGAGTTTATTTGTTTGATTGAGCGCGATAATCTAATGAACTACTGGTTGGAATTGTAAGAATATTTTAGTGTTAGATAGGCCTAAATAGAAATCTACTACGACTATAATAACATCACGCTACGACCAATAGGAGCTGAGCGTCAATAAAAAATGTTGCAAACACGCGGGTAAATGACGCAGACGAAGTCGCGCGAGTCAGTTTTCGAATATTTATTTTGTCCTTATTTAGAACCAAACGAATCTACCTATCTATAATAGGGAAATCGTATGAAGGTATATGGCGCTGTTCCCGAAGTCATCAACCGAGTGTCAGCTGTCCTAATAAAATGAAACATATATCTATGTTTTTCCAAGCTATAAACTAATACTAAATATTATCAAAATCGATCCAGTAGTTTCAGAAAGTGGCATAACAAGCATACTAATTTCCCCTATAAAATATTCATATGTGAAAAAAAAACTCTAGTGCCTAGTGCCGAATTTACCACTACCACTCTGCAGCCGTTGTCGTGCGATAAAGAGGAGATATTATCAAGGTTTTACCACGCCTTAAAATAATCGTAGACACCGTATAAAACTATTAGGACAATATGTCACTATAATATTTCGGACAAAATAATTGAAACCTACCTATTCTCGGTATACAAAGAAAAATATCGTTTGACCTTGTTGCAGTTGATAAAACTTAATTCATTAAGTATGAACATTCATAATTCCAATTTAAACACTTGTTAAAGAGTCTGGTAGATAGGGCACGAAAGTTGTGATAACACAGTCAACAATATCAATTCACGTACATCTTTGGTGCAGACAATTTGTGCGGCAGCGGATATTTCCACGGTTGAGCTTAAATTATCGCATCAATGTCTGTGTAATGATAGAATTATCTGCGCCTTAAAAAATATTTGTCTAATGTCTATAACGTCGTATTTAGACAAGAAAATGGCGTGTCGAAATTTGAAGATGAGCAAACGGAAGTGAATATAAAAAATAAATGTATCAAACAAAATGCAGTTCCGGTAAAAAAAAATGTTGCCAGTATAGGTAAATAAGTACTGACAACATTTCCTTTCACTAAGACTGCATTTGTTTTAAAAAGTATTAAATTACTAAAAAGGCCTAGTCATCAAAAGTGACAGTAGACAACATTATCATGACTCTACATGCTCTACTATTATTATATTTAGGTACTTACTACTTACCTACCTATTTGATCGAAATACGAACGAGAGCTGAACTAAATTTTCCAAGCCTTCTTGTTCCTCTGAGCGATTGGCGTGAGAATACGCTCACTGTCAGATAGGGTTGTCTCTTAACAGAAATTAATTAAGTTAGGTAATTAATATAAGTAATCGGCATCTTAAATGTTGTTATACCTAAGTATCTACCTAAATGTAAATCAGACTGGCTTTATCGAATCCTTATAAATTGATACGATTTTTGTATCTCTAACCCCCAAAAACTGAAACGATATTTAAACTTGAGTCGTGCTAAAAAGTATTTCTGTCACTACTATTCACTTTTGATACTGACAACATTAAGGGAAAACTGAGCAACGTTTGGGTATTAAATTTTTTTTTTGTTAATAGGAACGCTAAAATTACTAATAGTATCACTAGTTAGTTATTATGCTGTTTATAATTTATTTTTATTACGAAAACCCCTGCATCGCCAGGAGTTTCATACCCTGGCATTGCGCCCTTGACAAATATGACGGGAATATGATTCATACTCGAGATTTTTTAAATAAGTAGGTTCCCCTAAAAGAGGGAAAGCCTAAAATGCAGTAGAAGCAGTGTTAGTGCAATCGTATGTAAATACCTAGTCTGGCCATAAATACTGTTACAATTAAACATAAGAAAGATATTACATTTGAATTTGGAATCTGTCATTTTTATACGATTGTTCATTGTATTTTCTAATTTTGGCGCCAATACATTGTACAATATTTTGCTATATTAAAATGGAGTGGGGTGATAAAGAAAACCAAATCGCTGTGATTGCATTACACAAAGTTGGTATGGAGCCGAATGTAATTTTTAAAACTCTCCATACGCTTGGTATTAGTCAAATGTTTGTGTACCGGGCTATTAATAGGTACAATGAGACCTTCTCTGTTTGTGACAGAAAAAGATCTGGCCGTCCACGTAGTGTTCGTACGAAAATGGTGGTCAAAGCAGTAAGGGAAAGAATTCGAAGAAATCCTGTCCGAAAGCAAAAGATTTTATCTCGGGAGATGAAGATAGCACCCAGAACCATGTCACGCATTTTAAAAGATGACTTAGGACTTGCAGCCTATAAGAGACGCACTGGTCATTTTTTAACTGATAATTTAAAAAAGAATAGGGTGGTAAAATCGAAGCAACTACTGAAGCGGTACGCAAAGGGAGGTCACAGAAAAATTTTGTTTACGGATGAGAAAATCTTTACAGTTGAGCAACATTTTAACAAACAAAATGACCGTATTTATGCTCAAAGCTCTAAGGAAGCTTCCCAATTAGTCGACAGAGTGCAACGTGGGCATTATCCGACTTCAGTGATGGTTTGGTGGGGTGTTAGCTATGAAGGAGTGACTGAGCCATATTTTTGTGAAAAAGGTATCAAAACATCGGCACAAGTGTATCAAGATACCATTCTTGAGAAGGTAGTTAAACCCCTTAACAACACCATGTTCAATAACCAAGTATGGTCCTTCCAACAAGACTCAGCGCCGGGTCATAAAGCTCGGTCCGTGAACGTGAACGTTTCGGACTTCATCAGAGCTGAAGACTGGCCGTCGTCTAGTCCCGATCTTAATCCGCTGGATTATGATTTATGGTCAGTTTTAGAGAGTATGGCTTGCTCTTAACGCCATGATAATTTGGAGTCCCTAAAACAATCCATACGATTGGCAGTGAAGAATTTTCCCATGGAAAGAGTGCGTGCTTCTATTGATAACTGGCCTCAACGTTTAAAGGACTGTGTTGCAGCCAATGGAGACCACTTCGAATAAGCTTTTTATATTTTGAATTGTTTTTTATTTATGTATTAAACTAACACACTGTAAAAGTAATAAATATTATTTGCAATAAAAAAAATTTTTTTTTCTTCGTAACAATATTTATGGCTAGACTAGGTATACCATACCAGTGTTGAATATTCCACATGTTGTCATAACAAAAGTGACTGCCACAGCTTTCAAAACGAGGGAGGTTATAAACTTTTTGGGTTTACACTTATTCACATTGAAGTTTTTTAAAATCATAATTCCGAAATTAAATCATAATTGACAGCCCTAGTAGTGACAGACACGGGGACGAACACAGCGGTGTGCGAAGCGAAGCATCTCCCGAGCCAAATTGTGCGTCTAATCTGTTACGTAATGCCATTACCCATTCATAATGGAGGAAAGTTTGCGTCCGCCGAATTTAATTGAACAATTATTATTGTGATTACGAAATGCTGCAGCTCGCGAACTTGTCCGTAGCGTTAATTTTGTTTAAATAGTGTATCATCTCGGTGTTATAGCATTATCTAAGTTATGTTTTTGCGGTCATCGAAGTGGAAATATATGATGTATAAGTTATGTTTAAGTATATTAATAAAAAGTATAAGTAGGTATTACATGTATTTATTTTTAAAGTAACGACTAACCCTATTTCGAGTTACCAGTATTCTTAAAGCGCTGTTTTCAAAACTGTCACACACTATTTTATAGCAATACTAGCTGACCCGCGCAACTTCGTCTGCGTAAATTTTCCCTTTTTTCTTTTTTCTTCCATTTTTTTTACAACATTTTTCATTGCTGCTCCGCTCCTATTGGTCGTAGCGTGATGTTATAACCTATAGCCTTTCTCGATAAATGGGCTATCCAACAATAAAATATTTTTTCAATGCGGCCCAGTAGTTCCTGAGATTATCGCGTTCAAACAAACAAACAAACTCTTAGGGGGATGAAAAATAGATGTTGTCCGATTCTCAGACCTACCCAATATGCACACAAAAATTCATCAAAATCGGTCAAGCCGTTTCGGAGGAGTATGGCAACGAAAACTGTGACACGAGAATTTTATATAGCAATATTTATCCTAACGTAGTGAAAAAAAAATGCAAGTTGTCACCATCAGCTTCACAAACAAATGATATTATACAGAATGTTTGGTGAAGATTTGTAACTTTATTTTAATAAAAACATTATTACCATAATAAGTCTTTTGTGCAGATAGGTACATACTAGTTAGAAGAATAAGTCTTTTCTTAATAGATATATTTCGGTCGATATATAACCTTTTATTTACGACGACGACGTTTCGATCGAATTCACGCGATTAAGTCCCGAAATATATATATTATGTTTAAAATCACGAAAGGTTGAAAATAATAAGTCTTTTCTTAACCCTAACTTATTCTTCTAACTAGTATTTTGAGTGCATAATTAATTGTTTTCTATGACACGTAGCATACCGTTAGAAATTAAAACACTAAAAAACTTTTTAAAATAAAACCTAGTCTTTTTTTTATTTAAGACTTGAATGTTTCATACATATGAACATTTATTAAACTCTGGCACGTAATACTTTTTATTTGAAAGCAAAGGTATAAAATAATGATTTATTTAGATTTAAACATTGGAGGGATTTTTTTTTTATTAAAAAAAAAACTTTAGAACGTTTAACCAATCATGACACTAAATATCGCCTTTGGAATGGGCCCCATTTGGTTGGTGAAAACAGCCATTAACTTCACAAAGACCAAACTCATCTATAACTATTTATCTGAACGGTCAACAAAGAAACGAATCTTTTAAACTATTCCCAACGATTTATTTTAACAAAAACTGTATAAAGAAACTCCTACTCACTAGTTACCTTTTTCGAAGCAGGATTTAACCTAGGCATACGAAAAGTAGGTGAACCAAAATCTATACTAATATTATAAAGCTGAATAGTTTGTTTGTTTGGTCAGAATTCAAAAAAATCTTTACTGTTAGATAGCCCATATATCGAGGAAGGCATAAAGCTATATAACATCAAGCTATGACTGATAGGAGGTAGGATAGGATACGGAGCAGCAATAAAAAATGTTGCAAAAAACAGGGAGAAATTACGCAGACGAAGTTGCGCGGGTTAGTTAGATATAAACAGACATTAGACAGAGACACACACCAAATCGAAAAACTATTATGTCATAATTATTAACGGCTGCCTGCGATTGCCGCAAGATTGTCCTCGGAAAAGAAAAATAAAGTTTTTAATTTTTTGCATTTTTTATGCATCCTGAATGTTTCCAGAGATATTTAAAAGTAAAAGGAGTTAAAATGGCGGCAATTGAACTGTCATCATTTATAGATACAGCGCCACAGAGACATGAAATAGGTACCAAATTCGTAGGATCCGTAGGCAGAAAATGGGCTAGATAGCCATCAATTCAAAAACAGTGAGAAATCTATGCTAAAATGTTATAACATACTGCAAGTGAAGGTCTCATGAAATGAGTCCAGTCCTTTTCGAGGTCAGTCAAGTCTGTCGAAATAGACAGAAATAGTCATTTTTAAAAATTGGCTTTTATGTAGGTCTTTGATTATATAATGTCCAGATTCCTAATCCGACATCGAAAATTGAAGCAAAGAACTGTCAAAAAGTATGGTCAAATGGACGTACTTTTTGAGAGGTAAGAAGACTTCTATCAGTTGTTCTAGCTATAGTTATTTAGCGCGCCATTTTCAACGAGTGTCAAACGTCAAAAATAGTAGATTCATTTTTTTATAGGCTTACTGAGGGAATGCTCCATCAATACATTATATAATCAAAGAGAAGTATAGTTATAATTGTATTCTATAGTACCATGTAAGTAAAAATAAATTGTTATTGTGATATCACAACCAGGCACTTTATTTTTATCTACGTGTATTATTGATTGATGATCGCTACCATTAACGATTTGTTATACTGACCGTACTTTAAAAAAGCGTAGGTTTGCACGTAGGTTGGCGATTTATGGAAATGTAGCGCCAGTGGTCTCTTCAAATGTAGACTTGTGCCACAGAATACCGAGAGTAAAGAATGTAAGCTTCACATAAGTACTTTGCACGAGAACACGTAGAATTCGTTCACGGACACGAAATCCCGGAACGCGTCCGGAACAAAGTAGTCCGAGATTCTGTGTCCCGGACCTCGTACACGCGAGCGCTGCCTGCTCACGGACACGGTGTCCGTGAGCGCTGTCTATGTATGGGTACGTTGTTCGATCACTTTTGTAAGTAGCTTACCTTCTACACTCTCGATATTTTGTAGTTAAGTGCTGTCAAGGTAGGTACACTAAAAATAAAAATAAAATTATTGTTGTTTTTTTGGTCTTAATTTGTCAGTTGTCTCTACGACGAAGAATATTGTTTAGTTACACAATATATAGACAACGGCTGCCCAACCGTAATGAAAAGCATGGGTTTCAAACCCAGGGGTGGGGGGATTTGGGGATTGAAATTCTTCTTCCCCGAAATTGCAAAAATGTAGGTAGACAGTACCTACACATTTCATCGGTGTTTGGGCAATAAATTGTACTATCCTAACCCTCTTGCTGACCCCCAGAAATTACGAAAACCCCCCCGAAAAATGATCTTAAGTACATCCATGATGACAAGGATACCTAACGGACGAAAATTTCATAACTTAGATGAGATTCAGAGCTTTTGTTCACGATACATAACATACATAACAACCCATATGATGTCCCACTGCTGAGCACGGGTCTCCCCAGTAGAACCTACTTATTAGTTCCTGGGGGTAATTGCCATAATCGCCACGCTTGGCGAACGGGTTGGCGATCGCAGTAAGGCTTGAAATACGCAGAGGACGCTGCTGCCCGTCCTCCCGTGTGACATCCCTTAGTCGCCTTGACGACACCCACGGGAAGAGATGGGGTGGCACTATTCTTAAGCCGGTGCCACACAGCTACTTGTTCACGATAATTATTGTCAATGGACCGGAACCTCCCTATACGAAGCGGCGGTAGACGGTAGACGGCGACTCACAATCGTGAAGTCACGGGCTCGAACCCTACCCATTATATTCCCGACGTCAACCCACTCCTAGTAAGTTACGAAGTTTCGGAGACGTTGTCTTGCACCGAATTTCTCTCCGGTCATATAGAGTAGGGATGTCGGCTGTCTCACAGCCGACATCCCTACTACGTAAGGGAATGGAGAGTCGACTTGGATCTACGCAGTGCGGACACACTTGAGCACTCTAAGATCTCTTGCGTAGTTGTCTAATTTCTGATGAGATTGCAAACCAACACCGATTAGGAGACCATTTTTATTACCTGAAGGAATTTAAGTCGATCTATGCCAATCGTCCATACTGGCCGTATGGTACCGTCTTAAGAATAGTACCATCCTATCTCTTCCTGACGGTGTCGTCAAGGCGACTAGGGATGTAAAACTGAGGATGGACAGCAGCGTCCTCTGCGTACTTTAAACCCTAACTGCGATAGCCAACCCGCTCGCCAAGCGTGGGGATTATGGCAATTATCCTCAGGATCTACAATAATTAGGTTCTACTTGGGAGACCCGTGCCCAGCAGTGGGACATCTTAAGGAGTTATTATGAGATATGTCAATCACTTGGCAGATTAGTAGGGAGTAAAACCCCTACTTATTGTAGAGATGGGAGCATCTCTACAATAAGTACCTAATAGAATTGGTCCAATTTTAACCGATACCATGTGACTGTAATTTTATTGACAGTATATTAGGGTCAAGATCACCGGTCAATAGTGTGATGTATATAGGTAGAGATACTTTTAAACATATATCCAAAGCGAAATTTCGTCTGCGTCAATTTACACCGAATTTACAATATTTGTCATTGCTGCTCCGCTCCTATTTGTCGTAGCGTGATGTTATATAGCCTACAGCCTTCCTCGATAAGTAGGCTACCCTATAGTAAAATATTTTTTTAATTCGAACTAGTAGTTCCTGAAATAATCACGTTCAATAAACAAACTCTTAAGCTTTATAATAGTATTGCAACATTTGTCATTGCTGCTCCGCTCCTATTTGTCGTAGCGTGATGTTATATAGCCTACAGCCTTCCTCGATAAGCGGGCTACACTATAGTAAAATATTTTATTTCAATTCGAACCAGTAGTTCCTGAAATTATCGCGTCCAAAAAAACAAACTTTTCAGATTTATAATAATACTAGCTGTCCCGCGCAACTTCGTCTGCGTAAATTGTCCCCGTTTTTGCAACATTTCTCATTGCTGCTCCGCGCCTATTGGTCGTAGCGTGATGTAATATAGCCTTAACCTTCCTCGATAAATGGGCTATCCAACAATAAAATTATTATTTTTTTAGTAGTTCCTGTGATTACAACGTTCAAACAAACAAACAAACTCTTCAGCTTTATAATATTAGTATAGTTAAAAGTACCTATAGATGTGAAAGTAACTCTGTCTGTCTGATACGTTTTCAAACTTAAACCGCTGAACCGATTAAGATGAAATTTGGTATGGAGATAGTTCGTGTCCCGGAAAAGGACATGGGACAACAATCACGCGGGCGGAGCCGCTGGTCAATGCTACTTAGATATACTATACAACGATGTATGTATGCTGTAGTGTAGTATAAAACGCTTAAATTGTCACATATAAGATGCACGCCACTTTGCATGTCACCCACTACATCATTTCATAATTCCTGTCTTACAAAATTGCAATACAAAACGTAATTCAAAAGAACAATAACATTTTACGGTAAATCAAACAATGCCGTAAACTTCATAGCGAGAGAACAATAGCACATCTATTGCGCATGGCTTGAACTCGCTAGTTCATAGTTTGATTCCTATTGTATTCAATTACAGAGCTGCTGCATTATGGCTTAGGTTTGCTGTTGGCGGTTAGCACTAACACACTTTGATTATTCCCATATTTCCTTATGACACTTCTAGGTCGGGCAAAATATGAACAGCTCCTTGCAAAAAAAGGCACAACCTACATCTTCAAAACGGCCAAATGGATTTTTATTAAACACTACACCAATTAAACAAACTAATTTTAAAAGAAAACCATCTAAAACGATCCACCCAATCCCCATACTTCTTCGGTATTTCTGTCGCTAACATTCACCACTAGCTCGTACATCTGCATAATACCCCGTTTTTCCAAGATTTTTCATTGATGCTCCGTAGTTTTTTTTGTTATTTTTTTATTGATCGGTGCGTGATTCCCTCAATAAATGGGTTATCTAACACTAATGTTTTTCAATTCGAACCCGTAGTTCCAGAGATCGCGTAGAAGATCGGTAGCCCAATGGTTAATGCATCGGACTCGCAATCGTTAGGTCGCGGGTTCGAATCCTACCCATTATACTACCGACGTGAACCCACTCCTAATAGAAACCATTGAGCTTAGCTGGAGGGGTTAACAGGATTGCTAGTAATGTCGGACCAAAATCTTGCTAGTTATCTTAAAAAAAAAAACTCTTCAGCTTTATAATATTAGTATAGATTAAGGTGACAGTGACAGCATTGGGACTGAGGGTTAGCGGCGTATGAAATATGTATTCAAAACTGTGAATAAACTTGAGTAGGTATTCAGCCATAACTGAAATATAGGTACATAAACAAATCTTGATGCCCCGATCTGGGTGAATGGTGTATCAGACCTCCACCTCCCACACCTTTTGTAAAGTTGACAATATTACATGACATTATGGAGCAGCAAACTGAGTTTGTCTTAATTTTCACAAAAACTCCATAAAATACATGTAAAATCGATAGGACCTAGTCTTTGCGCAGTTTAAGTGTAGTTAAATGTACCTACAATAAATAGTTGTTTGACTCAGGCACTGGCTGGAAAACAGGCTCGATTTTCATCCACTCAAAAATATAAATCTATGCATCACTGACCTATAAAGTACCTACTAGCACTGAGATCTGAGCTCTCTTGGCTATGCATCATGGAAATAGAAAAAAATATATCTATGTGCCTATGTCAACTCATTCAAAAATTTAAACGGCTATTTCACTACCCTAAATCGAGGTGGCCTTGAAAATTTGTTAGAGAATTAGGGCCCTAACTCTTATTTCACCTCTTTTTTTAAGGGTTTAGGGTCCCTGATTTAGTGTAGTGTAATAAGCGGAATAACCTTGCAGTGGGGTAAAAATTGAACAATATAGAATGGTGCATCTTTTTTTTAAATTCGTTAGGTAAAGCCTTAACGGGCTCTACATGTTTTTGAGTAAAAACTCTTTGGTTTGAATTTATTTACCCGAGTTCAGTGCATTAAATAAAGTGCATCTATTGTTTACTGTTTAATGTTGTGTTTTTTTATTAAATCATTAATTTAGCAGTTAAAAATATATCAGTACGCAGGTTCAATTTATGTGACTTTTAAGAGTCTAGTAGGTATTCCAAAATTTATTTTTGATTAAGCATATAATGTAGTCAAAGAAAATTAGTAGTTTTTTACATAACTATCTACAGTCAGTAAGTAACGTATTTAAATATGTAGATATTTAAAAATATAAACTTTAATTATTGTGCAATTGATGGTCAAGTTTTTTAGTTAGTAGAAAGTTTTTTTTAAATAAAACTTAATTAACAAACATATACTTAACAAGAAGTCATTATTCTGAAAGTGAAAATGTAAGAAAACAAAAATTATTTACTTTTCGACAGATGGTGCCTTTTTGTTGGTCACTTCACGAAACAAACACATCACAGCATTTCACAACAGAACAACACTCGGTTCTTTTACACATTACTGATTAATTAAATATTGCGAGAAAAACACTAAAAACCGCGAAAACGCTTACTTAATTCGAAAATACCGCGAAATTGTTAATTAATCTGTGTAAAAAAAGTCGCAGAAAATTTGACACGATTTATGCAAGATAATTCAAAGCAAATATTTCTTATCTGCGTTCGAATTTTAAATGTTTTTTATGTGTGTTAAACGCATGCGGGCGCGTTTGTCGGTTGCGTAAGGCGTTTATGCGTGTTCGCGCGGCAAGCGACTTGTAGAAACTGAAAGTGGAAGTGGACTCCAGCCAGATCGTCTTGTGTGCAAGGGATGTGCAATCAGCGGTTGCTGAGACCATCCGCATAATTTGTACGCAGTTTCGAGGTTCTAGACAGACTAATACCGTTGCTGTCGAAGTAAACAAAGAAAAACCTGGCTGGTAAAAGATAAGAATTTATTCACCTCACAACAATATAACCTACTTACTTACTTTTTTTTTTAAGGAATATTTTTTTTTGATACTTCATTAATTATCCGTTAAATTAATGCAAATGTTTGTAAGTCAACGATGTGATAAAATTTATGACTCACAACAGTCACAACACAATTGACCTAATACAGTGTTTTCAGTATTTTAAATGTTAAGTATGTACCTACGTACCAAAAATAATCCCTGCATGCGGATCTGTAATGAATACTGTGAGGCTTTACTCGCTCTAATTCAGTGGTTCCTTAACTTTTATGATCTCGTTACCATTTTTGAACATTTTAAATCAAACATCGGCAAATAAAGGAACGAGATGAACTTAAGCACATTATTACAAAAACAGGAACATAACCCAGACTAGAAACGTCAATGAACGAGAGAGCAACATCACTAGTAGTTAACCCCTCTGCTGTAGTGTTACCTAACCGACCACCGAGTTATTTCCATTTAATTCCATTTCCATAAGTACTGCATCCGTTCAGTACTTCTGTTCTGTTGTTTTAAAGTAGACACCATTATTTAGTTGACAATAGTATGAACACGCATCGTGAAGCAATATTTTATTGTTTCGACATTAATGTTATACGTCAGGTTTTTTTATAAGTAGGTCCTACGCACGTTATGCAAAATATGATTTCGTCAAAACTTTTAAATATTAAATAAGAACTTGTTAATTCGTAATGGTTTGCTTTCAACAAAAATAACTAGGCACCTACTTACCAAGTTTGACTCGTTCGTTGTTTCGTCCCACGATTGTTTCGACCCAATGGGGCGAATCACAGAGTTAATTTTTTTTTTTTTGATTCTGCGATTTGTGCGATTGCTATATTTTTATGAAATCTATTTATTTTAGTACAGTCGGTAACACAATCCTAATTAGGTAAATCGTAACAGGTTTAATAACACAAATTTTAGTAAAAAAATATATTTTTATTAAATTAAAATCAAGTATGACGCAGTATAACAGTTTGAAATATGCTTTTTACTAAACAATAAAACAATACCTTGGTACACCAAGTTATTGTTTTATTGTTCAGTAGTAAAATTACAGTAATTATCACAAAATAAAAATAAAACACAAAATCTCACTTAGAAAAACAGTAGCTTGGTTTAAAATCACAGTAATTATTACAATATCAAAAGTAAACAAAATCACACATAAATGAAAACCTTAAAACAACAATAGTCATAAAATTATATAAAATATTCATAATTGCTCTATATAGTTAAGATCTTTATAAGTTATGTAATTATTTTAATGAAACGAAAAATAATTATATTCATTTTATGACTATTTTTGTTTAAGATATTCATTTTAGTGCTTGCTTTTGATATTGTGATAATTACTATAATTTAACACCAACGTTGCTACTGTAGCATGCAAGCTTACGTGTTTTATGAATCAGTAACAAGTATAATATAGGTATAGATCAAACTGTTATACTGCGACATGCTAGATTTTAATTTAATCAGAAGATATTTTTACTAAAATTTGTTTCATTGAACCAGTTACGATTTACTAAGAAAAAAAAAATAAGAATATAGCAATGGTACGAAACGCAAAATAAAAAAATAGAATTATTTAAACTCTTATGATTAGTCCCATGGGACGAAATAGCGAAAGAGCCCCAAGTTTAAACCTATAAGTTCTTCTACCGTTGTTTTTTTAATGTTGGTTCTCTACCTAAAAGGTAGTATCTGATTAGTGCGTCATTCTATCACGAGGTTGTATTTTTTTTTGAAGTGAAAACTTCTTTACCAGCGTTGTGCACTTTTTTGGTTAAATAAAAATGTTAAATGTTTGTTCAAAAATTCGTATATCATGTGACCCTGATCGAAAATTCGTTAGACGGATGGAGAGCAATGAAAAACTGCTACAATATCATTAGAATACGAAGGAAAATTTCGCCACCATCTACAAACTTATTATAGCTCCAGTTGCGAAATCTGGCTGTCCAGAAACCAGAAGATTCCAGATCGAGTCCGATTACGATTATTTTATTTTTATTTTTGATTTTGATTTTGGTTTTATGATTTGATGATTTATTAATTCATATTTTTTTATTATTATGTCAGTCGAAGATCGAAAAATACTATTCAAATTTCATCAGTATGTAATTTTTTCTGAGTGATAAACTTTTTAATTGTCATGTCGTTGTCATTGTCATTTTTTAAATTCTCATGTTTGTGTACGATAACGCAATAGATGAATATTGTATTTTACCACATAAAGCTATCATCCTTTATTACTACCATTTTTACTTTTATACTGATAAAAAAAAAATATTCCCTAACCATTCCAAATTATTAAAACATGCACATGTTCAAGTTTTCACTTCTACCGGCACTCCCGGAGTGCAACCCGTTTTTTGAATAGTTAGGTAAAAGGAAGTGATTAACTACTTACTCTGTGTAGTTACCCACCAAAAATAATATGATGTTAAAAATTAAAGGAGTTTCCATACAAGCATTTCGGAATTTTTAGGATTCTGTCTGTACCACCGTACGGACGAGAGATGACTTCTAGCTTTTATATTTTCACGTAGATACCACCAATCGGCCTTGGGCTTTGCATTAGGGTCTGTGTATCCCTCGTTCTCAAAGCATGGAAGCGTGTGGTGCAGTGTGGCAGTAGTGAGAACTGAACGAAATTTTATAGATAAATCTGACTAAAGCCAGCATGTCTTTGCAATAGAAACTATGTACGTACAAGTAAATATGTAGATAAGTAGGTACGTGCGTAAAAACAAATGAACAAAGCCACCGCCTCCGATCATCGGCGTCAATCGGAATATTGCAGTAGGTACGATAGGTATAGGTTCGTATGTAGGTAGTAGGTACTTGGGTAGGTAGTGCACGATTGTTATGTAAACAATAAAGATCGCTCAAAGAACTTTACCTTTGTTAGAGAAAGTCGACCTCTAGTTAGACAACATAACTTCGCGCGTGCATCTCTTAGATAGGGCTTAGCAGAAATTTATGCACCTACTGTCTGTAGGGAAACATTTTGCATAAATTAGGGAACCAGTAATTGACTATGGTATATATGAAAAGTGTAATTAATTCATTGAATATTCTTATAGCCTTATAGGATGGTGCAAACGCACGTACTGATTAAGATATCGTCGTATATAATGTCGTCGGGTTCGATTTTTAAATTTTGATAAAAAATAAAAAGCTATTTTATTATTTTAATCAAAAATAGACTATAAGACTAATATGTGCATTTTTCGCTACAGCCTATATAGTTTTGGAGTTATCGTCTACTTCACACCCATATTTAGGTATATGGTAACGCACAGACCGCCACCGCTGCACCGCCACCTCAAGGATGAGCAGTGAAACTCTTAATTTTGTGGTGTTTTGTTTTGATTCCCTACCGAGCGACACGATTGTCTGCTACTTATGGTCCCAAATGTGAATCCGACTTCAAAGTAAAAATAGGTCATTAAATTTTCTTCATCCATACTTCCATACTATCCATACCTACTAATATTTTGAATGTGAAAGTAACTGTCTGTATGTCTGTTACGCTTTCACGCTCAAACAGCTGAAATTTGGGATGGAGATAGTTTGAGTCCCGGGGAAAGACTTATGGTTAAATACGGTTTTTATCGCTATAACCGACATCCACCCGGGCGGAGCCGTGGGCGAAAGCTAGTTGAAAATAAATCTTTCTAGAGGCAATATGCGTAGTTTAATGTCGCAACAAAAGTGTCAATTACACCAATGGCTGAAATCTATTCCAGCTCCACGAATAGCGACGTCGAAAATTTACAATACCGTCTCTAACGGATTATTTTAATAGACTTTGTCCTTGGAATCATGTTTTTAGGGAGGTCAAACCCACCCAAAACAAAGTCCTGGAACTAAACCCACTATTCCTCGGTGCGACTTGGTTTTGGGTGGTAACCCCGTTAAAAACCCAAGTTTTTTTTTACCTTTTGTGATAAAAAGATTTTTGTACAAATACAACCGGGGCGGTCATAGCTACCTACTTACGATTTTTGTCCTCAGTCGTAGGTACATATTTACGACTGGAAACCTATGTTTGTTTTCTGTTTTTTTATCCGAAGAATTTGTTCACAGACAGAAATATCTCCCCAATGCTATTTACATCTAGTTAGACCGGATATCAGGTCTTTTAATGACAACAATACCTGTACAATAGTTCTGCTCGTGCCGAGGTAACGACAAAGTTTTTGTGGTGTCTTCTCACGGATACGGCCTATTGTTGGTTAGTTGTGGTATACACTTATTGTATACCTGGTGTTTGTGTATACGCTCCCACCCCACATTATGTATCTACTAACGCTGCTGATTAAATAACAATTTAATCATTATCGTTATGTCACTAGGTAATTGAAACATTGAGGGATCCGGGTTCTCATATACTTACAGAAGATGTCTCGTACTAAAGTTAAAAGAAAATCGTGACAGACTGATATATATCAACGAGCAGCTCAAACCACTGAACGGATTCGGTTGAAATTGGGTACACAAATAGTTACTTTCTGTAAAAAGTATGTATATACTTAAGTTGTAAGTAACTTATATATCCGCTAAGAAATAATAGGTAGAGTATTCGGGGGTAATAACTTAAGGCGTTTTAGTTCTAGAGCACATCGTTTTCCTGGCCATGTTATCCTTTGCTGATTTTAAGCTTGACGATGAATGAAATCACAAAAACAAAGTACTCGTTCGCCTGCGGTGTCGATTACTTATTTCGAGGTGGGCCAAAAACTTGATGATACCGCTTGCCTGAGCCTTCATGCATCATGTGCATTTGTTTGTTTTAACGGGGCTGTAATATCGCTTTAGCCTGTGGATTTTGCCATTGTGTATACATGTGTCTTGTCAGTTGATCTGACATCCTGATCAACATCGAAGGAGATACCCCTTCAATACGCCGTCTTTGCAGACAACTGTCTGTGGACCCGAACCCCGCTCGCCCCCTGTTTGATCAGGGCTGTAATTAACATTTCATGGCAGCAGAACGAGGCAAAATACTTTCCTCAAGCCTCGAGGAGCAATTTAAACCCCAAGAGTAAGGAGTAAGAAGCCACACCAAGGAAGTCGATGAGGCAGTCCTTCTCTACCTCTCGACCCCCACTGAACAACCAGCAGCTGACCTGTTGATGACTACAGACAGGGTTTTCGCAGCCATCAAAGCGGCAACCCCAGAAAGGCACCAGGTAAGGACGGGATCTCCAACCTAGCCCTGAAATATCTCAAACCAGAAACTATAGCAACAATAACAGAATTGTTTAACGGTATCCTTCGGACCGCTCCTTTTCTCCCCAAACCATGCAAAAACCTAAGGGTACCATCGACCTATAGGCCAATAAGTCTTTTGGCCACCATCTCAAAAATACCCCTACCGCTACTGCTCAAGCGCATACGTCCACACCTAGAGCCCAGACCAGAGCAATTTGGTTTTAGGGCTGAACATTCTACCACCCTACAATTGACACGAGTCCTAAACGGAATGACCACGTGGATGAATATAGGGGCACACACGGTGACCGTGATGTTGGACATGGAGATGGCCTTCGACATCCCCCGACAGGCCAGTGACATGAAGGTCTCATCTACAAACTATCCAGGACCATTCTACCGCGTCAGGTCATCGCGGTCACCGCGTCTTTCCTTAGGGGGTGCACTTCCACGTGGCTATAGAAGAGGAGAAATCGTAAACCAAGACGATAGCAGCCGGAGTACAAGGCAGTTGCCTATCACCTACGCTGTACGCCCACTACATGGTCGACATCCCGGGAGTAGGTGACGTCAAGTTGGCCCTGTTTGCTGACGACGCCGCGTACCTATCCAGTGCCCAGAACGCCAAACACGCAGCCAAAAAATTGAGCCGCAGCCTCGATGAGCTCCCGGGCTGGCTGAGGAGATGGCGGCTCAGATGCAACGTTTCTAAGACCCAGGCAATGGTGACTGGATGGGTGCGCCTCAAACTCCAAGACGTAGAAATCCCATGGTCCACATTCGTGAAATACTTGGGCATCACAGTGGACCAATCCCTGTCCATGGATGCTCACATACGCATTATAACGGGCAAGGCCAAAATGGCAAGAGCCAAATTGCGCCCCTTGCTGGCCTTACGATGACCTATGAGTACCAAGCTAATCAGGGGCATATACAAAATAATCAGACCGCGCATCACATAGGCACCATCTTGGTACAATGTGATTTTAGATAGAAACGCTGTAGAAAACTCGTGCTTACGAATGGCGGTCAACAATCCACAGGGACCTTAAATGGACCAACATCCAGCAATTTGTGAGCAAGCGACAACACAAACAACACCCGCAACAGGAGGAAGAGGAAACTGAAACGCCCCGCTCGGGAACTGATATCGAGCTGAGCCTCTCCCAACGGAGTCTCACCCGGCTGGCCAGCCTCGAGGGCGGACAGCAACAGGAAGTCCGACCGCCGTCCACTTGAGACGGTAATCCGACCTCACAGTCGTAACTGACTCGAAGATGGCGGTCTAAGACCCAATGACCGACTCGTGGCTACGAGTCGCGCTGATATAACAACCTCGATTTTGATCTGATCGAGCTTTTGATGATTCTATTTTAAATGTACTTTGGTTTTAAACTTAATAATTAAAGTAAAAAACGAATAAAGTATAATTCATAAAAACATTTTTTGTACTTAATGTTACAATTATCTTAAGTTCAACTACAAATCAATTATTAGGTTACCTACTTTGCAAGACTAAACAGATTCCTAAATTATATAGTTTTATGTGAGATTTTAAATAATCCGACCACAGTAAAAAGTTTTTAGATTTAACTTATGGCATTACTTATTACAAAATCGTTTTGAAGATACTTATCTTGGTTTTTGATATTCCTAATTTGCTAAAGTAATGGTAGGTAATTACTATTTTGTTTTAAAGCCAATAATTACTTTAAGAAAAGAAATGTACTATAATATTTAATCATTATTCCGTGTAGCATAGTTTTGGGGCATCCTGTATTGTGCACTTGCGTCTGCGCATACGCTTGTGCACTATAATATCTCCTGCGTAGTTGGCTAGCCTCTGATGGGATAAGCTGCCGTAACCGGTGTTGGTTAGGAGACTATAATCATTATTTTCCGCTCGCAGTGGGAACCTGTCCTCATAAGTGTGATTTCGTGTAAGACCATAGCACAATCACTACCAACTAGCTTTTCCCTGCGATAACCTATGTGCTAGGTATTCTGATGTAGGTATTACTTTTTTATTAGAATCCATTCGTCTGTAGTGGGTTCTGCATGGAAGCCAAATTAAGCGGCGGTAGCGTAATGGATTAGGCATCGGTCTCGCAGTCGTGAGGTTGCGGGTTCGAATCCTACACATTATACTACCGACGTGAACCCACTCCTAACACAAGCCATTGAGCTTAGCTGGAGGGCTTAACAGAATTGCTAGTAATGTGGGACCACAATCCCTTTTTAGAAAAAAAAAATGCAACAGACAAACTTTCAGATTTATATTAGTAGGATTCCTGTAGAAGAATAGATGTCCTTACAGACTATTTAGTAAAAATAAAACAAAAAATAATCAATATAACATTTTATTTGTCGAATTGTCTTGACAAAAAATATCACTATATTATAATCAGATAAATAATCTTATTTACAATAATATACATACGTGTTAGATATAGATGACCTACCCGTTGATCATGTTTAATTTGTGACTAGCTTCAACGCGCGACTTTCCTTTTAAACATCCAAAATGGGCACTTCAATATGTTTTATTTGATGTATTTCTTGTCTTTGAGCGTGCCTATAATAAGTTAAAACCTGAGAACCTCACGTTGGCTGTTTATAGCGGTTTTCCTTCTTATTTTATTAGCAGTCATTTAAGTAGCAAATGTTTAGTCTTCTATTATATTTTTAACTAGCTGTCGGCGAAATTAGAGATGGAAACAAATCCAACAAACAATTTCAAAGATCATGAAAATAACCAGAGTTATAAATGGTGTAACTAACCCGACCTTGTTTCATTAGATACATATAGAATGATTAACAACGACAAGACATTCGCTAATTAAAATATTGTTATTAATGTTATATGAATAAGGAGCTTTGCCTCTAGTTAGGTACCGAATATATAATTCGTGGAAACGAGCAATAGCAAAAACTTTGTAATTTTTTTATCTAATGCATCAAGAAATCTAGCACCTAAATGTTTTTTTTTTATCTTTGTGGCGCTTAAGCGTTTGTTCCTTCCATTGACGATACAAAATCAACAGTAGTGAAGTCACTCGATATCAATATTATGGTCTGACCACTGCTGCGGTGTGCGACAAAGACAAAGTACAAAAACGCAACATTCATCTCTGTCACTCGTTGCATCTCATCTCTCATGTTCGTGGCAATGCCGTCATAGCTACCGATTGCAATAAGCTGCTTGCTTTAGACTCAGCTCAAATTAACTTTCAATCATTTCAGCAAAATATGAAACCATTGCAATTAGCAAACCATTTCGGAAAAATTGCTCAATAATTTTCTAAATATGGCTAGTTCTACTTTTCAAGTCTATAAAATTAATTATAATATACAAATCATCGCCGTTTTCGCTATTAAAATATATGAACACAAAGAACAAGATATGTTTACATGAGTCAGTATAATTAATAAAGCATAGTATTAAAATCATTCCCATTCATAAATTTTAGACATTATTTTGAATATCATTTGGCACACTGAATATTTTCTGTAAAATTATGATTATTAAACAAAAATACATTAGCTTAGCTAGCTTAAAACAAGCTGTACACAATATTACACAATAATCTGTAATTATTCTGTTTTATTAAACAGCGGTATGCAAAAATAACCCTTCATAATATTCCCTTTTGCTATGAATTATTATAGAAGAAAAAAGTACATATATAGCATGCTTTTCTGTTATTTATATAATGGTTGTTTTTCAAAAATATCACTGCTAAAGATTGGAGGATAGAAGTCATGTTATATACAAGTGTCCATGTCGCTTTCAAATTATTTTTTCGTTTTATTATTCGGCAAATTTACAAATGTTTACAGATTTTTCCGAGATGAATAGGCAATATTTTTGCACCCAACTGTTTCTAACATAATAATAATATTAACGATAATATCCCTTTATCTGTTACTCTCTGTATACAGGTACATTAAATAAGTACAATATATCGTGACATCGCTTACAAAAATAGCTGAATTCATACAAAAATAATTATACCTATATAAAATATATGTATGTATTGCTTCCTGAACTAGGTACATAATGTGTAGGTACATAATTGTAGCTATCACGAGCAAATTTTAAAACATTGTGTAATAATAAATATCAAATGTAATTTCGAACTGAAATTTCCATTACAGCATTCTAAGATATGGTCAAATATAATATTTATATGAAGTCATAAAATCTTCATAAACAACGCTCTACACGTCATATAAAATAAATAGCCATCAATAACAAAAGGAAGAACATCATAAAATAAATTGCACATATAAGGAAGAGCAACCTAACGGTGCAGCATCGATGAAGGGTGTCCTAAGCTGTATAAAAGAATGCCTAATCTGGAATCTAACCCCTTCAATCATAATACTTTAGTAACATAATAACTATCGAATGAATTAACAACAACAAAGAGAAGTCTTTGTTTTTCATTATATTTTCACAATAGAACAGAACATTCGCTAGTTAAAATACAGTTATTAATTTATTATCAATAAAAAGATTATAGTCCTTATCTAACAATCTCCTCACAAACTTGACTATTACGACGACGACAGAAACGGACAGTACGACTTCTGAAAGTAGTATTTAAAAGCAATCAGTGGCGAAGGGCCCTTAGAACACAATTCTTTTCGGTTACCCTTTGAATTTTAGTTAACTAATATTATAAGTACACCCTTCGTGTCTGAAAGCAATTACTCAAAAACGGATCGAGCTAGTAATTTAGCGTGAACATGTACGTTATCGATAAAAGTTTAGTCAAACTAACATAGATCCAAATGCCATTTTGATTTTTCTGCTACACTGACGGCGTGTTCCTACTATCTCGTGACGACAGTTAACCGTGACGTCCTATATGTGTACACCTCCATTTAAATACACACGCCACAACGCTTTAAACAAAATGATACTCTGTTGGCACGACATAGTGGGAACGCGCCCTAACTCTCTAATGACGACACTAGAAGCTGAACTTAAAAAATGAATCGGGTTTATGACAAATGGGAGTTCCATTGCTACGATATAGGATAAATTCATTTTAAATTTACACCCAACATATAAATGTTTTATATGAAAAACAAAATAATAAGTGAATCAATGCTAATATTTGTTTGTTTGTTTGAACGCGATAATCTCAGGAACTACTAGTTCGAATTGAAAAATTATTTTAGTGTTAGATAGGCCATTTATTGAGGAACGCTATAGGCTATATAATATCACGTTATGACCAATAGGAGCGGCGCATCAATGAAAATTGTTGCAAAAACGAGGAATTGAGGCAGACGAAATTGCGCGGGTCAGTTAGTAAAGAATACACGGAAAATAGTTTTGACTAGATATTAATTAACCACTCATTGTGACCACAATAAATTAATTTACTAATAATTTGGCAGGTTTTGATAATTTCCAATGATTTTTTTTGAACATTTTTTTTTGTAGTTAATAGACCAACCAAAATGTCAGGACAAAACGAATTATAAAACTTAAAACATTAATATTAATTGGTTAAAATTAAACATTATTTATGAGTTATTTATATTTACATATTATAAAAGAACAAGAGAAAGTCAAAATGGAGCTATGGAAGCAAAAATAGTCCACAAGTACATAAAAAGACTGAAATATCCATTAAAAATAAATTATTAAAGGAACTTAAAAGATTGCAATTGTTAAAGCCGATGTTTCAGCAGTCACATTATGTTCAGTCAATGTTAAAGGTGGTCCCTCACCGCGACAATTCGCCTGTAATGTAACGTTATAGATCCGAGCATTACAGCAGTGAAGGTCGAGAGCCGAGCATTACTGCGTAATCTGCAATGTTACAGATTTGAGGGAGGAGAATCAAGCATTACAGTGCACAAACTGTAATATTTTGCAATATATGTTCGATAAACTTTCGCGATTTGTACACATTTTTTATAAGCTACGGGTCTTAATCGCGTAAATATTTTATTTTAAGGCTAAATACCTTTGTTTATTTCCCGACGTTTCGACCGTATTGTAACGGCCGTGATCACGGGTAGACTAATTCAGCTCAGCGTCGCCTCCGAGAAGCGCGGGTTTCGGAAACTACCCTCGCTTGATTTTTATCACTCACTATTACGGAACCGTCGGTACTTCGACACACAACACTAACGACATCTGCACACTGGCGCGTAATTTTTGTTCGGCGGTGTGTACACTTGCTGATCACTGGATTTCACGATGTTGACAAACGATATCCATCTCTGTGTAATATTTTGATACAACTTGTAACATCAATGAAAAAATTAAACGATCGCTTCGAAACTACAATTTTAACGCAATGCTCGAAATCGAATCATAAATGGTTACAGGCGAATGCTCTCGATGAGGGAGGGCCTTAAGATTTCGTCTAAACGCCAGGCAATGGATTTTCTTCAGTATTTAGTAAAAAAAACATATTTTGCAATAACATATTGTAATGCATTATTCTTATTCGCTATTTTCAAATACAGCTTGATTTAAAACTGTTGTTGTAAGAGCTACTTTAAAAATATTGTGTTAAGGTTCATTTTGTTGGTGGCAATAACTGATTTGTTTAGCCTTAATATACATTGGCCTCTTTTGCTCATTGACTGTAGATACTAATTTATTTTGCCACTCTATCAGGCTAATGATACATCTGAGTTACAGAAAAGGAAAGAGGATAGGCTCTCTATTGCCAGGCGGTTGTATATGGTACAAGTCTAAAACAGAAAATGTTTCGACGGTAAATACGACGTCGAAAATGTGCGTTTTATTATATTAACAACTATGTATATACATTACCAGCAAAAACCATTCATATGAGGATAGTTTCTAGAAGCAAGTATTGTCGTCTCTGTCTACACCTACAAGTTAAAAAGAGTCAGCGTGATACTTGGCTTGAAGAAACTATATCGTGTAAATGAATCTTTAATGCGAATCTATAGTCTTTCTCTATCATTTAAGAGAAATGAAATAACGATACCTTGAGAATTAAAGGGCGTAAAGGACAAGCGTACACAACTTTTGTTGACCATATGTATAATTTAAAAAATATTGCTATAGATCCAACACTTTAGCTAGTAGGTAATGGTTGGCAGAATAATACTAATATTATAAATACTAGTTTTTCTATTGCGTATTTCTACGATAAGATCAAATATACAAGTATAAGTCAATTGTCACAAATCATGTATAAGTCAAATGTCACAAAAAAAATACCGAAAAAAATATTTGTTATAAAAATCTCAGCAAGAAATGATATAATCAGTTCGACAGAATATTGCAATATCATCGTGTTTAGTATGTACATAAAACTAATACTAATGTCCTTTACGCCCTGAAAATCTCAGCCAACGACAATTTAACATAGCCGATTTATTTGCCTTAAGGCAAAACTAGCAATGTTCATTCTAATCTTAAAGCTAATAATCTATTTTATTATCACAATACATCGTTCCTACAGATATAACGTAATCGAATTATCGATTATTTTGCCCTGCTAAGTCGAAAGGAGCTATCTCTTAGATACACCCTTTTAGTTTTTTTTTAATATATTTCAATAGATATACCAATTTCGCTTCTAAAGGTATAAGTCAAATAACGCTCAACTTCGCATTACTAAGACATTTAACTCACAAAAAGTCGATTCTCCGATCGAAATAGCGCTTTTTGGCTTATCAGGGCAGTAGTTTTAGTCGATTTTTTGATTCCACGTCACTATTCTACATTTGAGCCACGCTTTGGACAAAATGTCTGAACACATTGAAGCCCTGTGTTCATTACTTCATACTACACACAATATTTGCTTTTATTTAAGTCACGGAAGCTTTATCAAAGCGTATCTGTTTTATTAAGTAGGTAAGTCTATGGTATTTAGTATTTATGGTATTTGTAGAGAATAGCTGATCAAAATACACATACTATTGATTAATATGTATAGTAAATATCATGATTCAATCTATTAGTCTAGTCACTATGCCTGCTGTATTAAAATAGAAGATTTTGAAGTTATATTTCAATGTGAAGATAAATATTGAAGCTAGTATAGTACGTTTAAAATGACAGATTTCTATTGAGTAGGTACTTCTAGGTAATAACAATATATTTAGGCCAATTTGTAGCTGAACATTTATCGTAAATATTAACGCGTATACATATTAAGTGTTACTGCGACTATTGTCTGTCTCACTTTTTCATACAGCATTCCATCTAGAATAGACAGTGACGGAAGTTTAATACCTAAAATGGTGACAAAGTCACGTAGGACTAAGAAATTTAGTATTATCTATGCTTGAAGAAGATGGCGATATTACTTTGCATGGATGGAGTATTATATGTGGTATAGCAGCTACAATCTAATGAAAACATCTGTGTATAAGTACTGGCACGAGAAGTTACTGAAATCTTATTGTTCTCGTCTTTACTATACGTAGTCAATCTCCAATCAAAAATTGGTGAACTCATCTTACTACAGTCATCCGTGCTCACGATTCATGCAGTTAAGTGTACTTTCTGGTTACTACTCAATATTTGGTGTAACGCTTATTATAATTCGATAAAGGACTAAATAAAAATCTAGTCCAGCATTTCTATAACTAGGCCTAATTACGGAAGTATTTTAGACAATGTTGATGTTCATCGTAAATTTATATTGGCAGTTGATATACTTCATGTTTCATGAGTTCATGACGTACAAATATCGTACCGGTCTTAATCGTTATCTTAGAACAATATCGCAAATCGCTTTGTCGATTACATTCATGAGCGTATAGCAAAAAGGAGACCACACTGCCCTGAAGATTGACATTCTATGACATTGAAAACAATTCTGACGTTCATGAAATTGTTTAATGTGTGGACTCCATTTATACAACGAACAACATGAAGGTGTGGTCAAATTCCTTTACGTAATTTTATCAAAATGTAAGCACCTTAAAATATGTGATTTAAATCATTCCTTGATTTATAAATTAAAATTCTTCAATATAAAAATCATCTATTACAAATATGTATATAATAATAATGAAATACGGGTTTGAACAAGGAGATGATGTGCAATACACATGTCATACATAAATTATTCGCTGCTCGAATTCGTCAAAAAAGAACTCTCCTTATCTTTATCAAAATAATAAAACCAGTTTAGACATTATGGCAGCATGGCACATCAGCATTTATGCCTTAAATTATCCGCTACTTATTATGCCTTAAATTATTTCTATATAATAATTAAAGATTAATGTGTCAATATTGTCTGCAGTACCACAAAATACATAGGAACAAAGGGCCAGCTTACGGGTCAACAACAACTCTACGTACACATAGACGTGCACGTACGCAGAACTCAACGTGCACTCTCGGTTATCATTCGACCGAGATCTGTGCACATCATTGTTCGCTGGCATTCGTTACCTAAGTATTCTGTCCTACAATATGCGATGAGATATATCATCAACAAAATTTGACCACACCACTTTGTTATACGTTGTATATTACGACTGCATGATACAGAATTGATGATAAATTACTCGATTATACAAATATATAAAGTACGGGTCTTAATCGCATGAATATTGTTATTGTCCGTTTCAACCATATTGCAATGGCAGTCGTCACGAGTATATGATATAGTTTAGCGTCGCATCTTTGAAGCGAGACTTTTGGAAAAACCACACCATTGCAATCATTGACATCCACAGTTAGTAAAACAATTTCATTTTGACATTTGGTACGCTCAGTCTATATTCAGTGCTACAGCGGCCATTTGTCATGTGTCAAAAAAGCTTACAGGACATTCATTCGATTCGGCACAAGAGTTGTGAGAAAATAGCGGCAAACCGATGTGTCATTAGCACATCCACACCTCACAGTATTTTTACGTGTTAAAAGCTTTTAATACGTAAAAATACTTGAAATAGGTGATAAATTAATAAGAAAGAGACTTTTAACTTATAAATACAATGTCAAATTGGCAGAAATTAACCGATAAATCCGCTAGATTATGATCAATTAAAAAAAATTGCTGTCACTTCGTACAGGTCCGATTGCAATACTGTCAAAAAAAAATTGCTAGTAATGTACAACCCACATTACAAGTTATCTTTAAAAATAAAAAATAAAAAAAAAGTGGTTTTCGAACAAAAAAGTATTTCACCCGCGATTAAGAACCGTACAGTCTATATATTTGTGTAACGTGTGCAAATAGCGAATGTGTACGAGTCGATATTGTCTCTGGTCCCAGGCGCGAGGGCGCTACTGCCTGGCGCTGACGCCGTGCATGGTGAGGAAGGCGTGCAGGTCGCGCGGCACGTGCGCCGGCCGGTACGTGGCGCCCGCCAGCGCCAGCGCGCCGGCCGCCAGGCACGACAGGCGCGGCCTCAGCGCTGATCGCACTACGCATTCTGCTGGACCTGTATTCAAAGATTATAGCATTTAAGCATGCTAATTTATACATATTACTAGCCGCCTTTTTATTGTAAATCAGGTTCAATTATTGTGAATCTAAACCATTCTCGAATCAACTGGAATAGACACAAAAAAAATGTGCAGCCATTTAGAGGGTTTCATTCAGGAGTTCAGTGATACATAAGCACAGAATAAATATATATATTAAGGTACGTATAAAGGATAAATTCACACGGGCGGGACTCGCAGCCGGGTAGCACCGACCTCCCCGCCCAGAATTGTCGGGTTTGTCTTTCATGTGTGACAATTTAAGGCAATCGTTGCATTATCTAACGTGTCCCAGTCAACTGTCAAGGAATTCTGTATGTCTTTGTGAGTTTCGTTGCAGAAACCTACAAAGCTAGCACAGAATATTTATGAGGACGTTGGACTGGATCGGCACGTGTAGACCACGTGAGCTCAACGTCATGTGCTCCTCCGTCAACAATAAATAAGGCTCTATTCACGCTACCAGTATCGCTTAAAAAGCTCAAAAAGGTCGCATGTTGACATGCGGTGTCTCGAGCAGCTTTGGGGTTACGCGCGTATGCGTTACTGTTTTTTTCTAAATATGTCGGTAAACTTAAAAATTCTTGAACTCCAACGTACACATCACGCCCCTGCCGGCCGCTGCCATCCCGGTGAGAATAGAGTGTTTGTTAATTTGTTTTTACGGGGCTACGAGTACCGCACTTAACCTTTTGATTGGGTCATTGTGCATCAAAAACCTGTCCTCTCAGTTCCGTCACTAGTCGGAGCCTAAATGTAATGTACGTACCGCCGGTGGAGGCCACGAGCGGCGTGATCCCGTTGGCGTCGACGGCGTCCACGTGCGCGCCGCGCGCCAGCAGCTCGCACACCACGCCGCGCAGCGCCTCGCTCATGCGCTGCCGCTCCTCCGACAGAAACGCTACGGGAGAACACGCTTATTCGTTCACTACTGTGTCACCACACACGTACCACGAACCGCAGAATACCCGACAGTTACATTAAATCATGTGCTTGCTAGTACAGAAGCCTACAAGGATCTTTTAACGCTTCGATGTCATTGAAATGAGGGCGCTTTACAAGATGGCGGCGTTAGTTCGGATTTCGGCCACGCGCCAATGCAATGAGTTAACAGTAATGGCCAATGGCACTTGGATGACATGACATGTATATTTAATCCCTGTCCGATCCGTTAATGTGTTGTTCCCATTAATTAATGGCGAAAATCCTATTTTTTTTTTCTGAAAGTAATATGGGAAAACATGCGGAGACGGAAATTGTTTTCATTGACTATTTTTAGATTTAGGGATCCGTTTGTGAAATATTATGCTTCAAAGTGCAAATTTTTGTTAGAGTCAGGTGCCCTCCCCCCTCCCCACCAGCTAAATAATTGATGTTGGGTATGTGACAAAAACCACGGTAATAGTATATATAATGAAATTAAAATGAAAACTATCACAGCTAGGTAGGCTTTACAACTTAACGAGTAACAGCAGACCAAGTGAGAAGTAACAATTTTTTCGTTTAAATTCCATTGAAAAATACTTATATAACGTTGTTAGTATGAAACAAAACAACAGAAACCCATTTCTATGATGTGGCGATGGATCGGGAGACTACGGAACCCTACATTGTGGTCGGCCCGACCTGCACTTGCCTGGGTTTTTTTTTTAAAATCATCTATGTACAGACATATATTTTACAATTCTATAATAGTATACATTAGTAAATTGAATGCAGATAAGACAGGTTATTGAAAACGGCCGCATGTATGCGTGGATTTGTTGTGGGGAAGGCTGGCACCCTGCTTGCACAAAGTAGTCAATTTACATTATAAAATAAGAAGAATAATAATGATAATAATAAATACTGACCAGGAACAAATTGATTGGATAGAAGTGCAACATGTAGCGCGGTCCGTCTGTTCTCATCACTGGCGTCAACGTCCGCGCCGCAGTCCAGCAACAGTCGCGTCGTGCGCATGCAGGGGAATCTGCAACATCATTTACTTCTTACTCCCTTATTCATCATAATTATCCATATAGAAGAAGAAAGAAAAACAAAAACATTTATTAGTTGTGATTAGGATTAGGTTAGTTAGGATAGGGGGGGGGGGGTACAGAATGATTTTTAATATACAAATAACCTCCTACTCTTGGCTTCTTTACATTACACCAAAAAACTTCGTCATAAAAATATAAATTTCACCACAACCTACTTTTGTCACACAACCATTTAACACATATGTGATAGACCCTGGAGTGAAATTGATGTTTCTTTGTCATGTTTAGGGCCTAAACCTGACAAATAAACAACGACATGGGGTCTTTCAAAAGAGGTGTAAAGAGTGCTTCTTTACACCTCTCTTGCTGAAGGTCAATTCACGTATTTAAAGCCAACAACAAAAGAAACCATTAAGGGTTAATATATTAAATATTTTCCAAAACTGATATTACAAAGTTATTAAAGAAGCTGCGAACGGGAGGTTATTAGTATATTACAAATCACCCTGTACAGAACAATAAACAATAGTAACAAGCGCGCGCGCGCTCCTCACCGTAAATGCGTTAACATAAAATGATATAAACATTTAAATTAGGTATCATCGCCGTTGTTCTGTTTTTTGGCTTAAGGCAGCGAATGGTAATACGCGAGGAGCGGCGATTGGATCGGGTTCGAATCCTACCCATTATATTACCGATGTGAACCCACTCCTAACACAAGCCATAGAGCTTAGCTGGAGGGGTTTACAGGATTGCTAGTGATGTGTAAACTAATAAAAAAAAAAGAAAAATCGTTGTCTGTAAAGTCGGTTTATGGACGATAATTTTATGTGATAACGTCTTAACAAAACATTGATGATATTGTAATAAACAACCATGCCTGTGGCAGCTTTTTTTTTAACTGTGTCACATGTCGCTGCAGTCCTCAAAACATTGATGACATTGTAATAAACAACCATGCCTGTGACAGCTAGCCCGGGCGTATGCGCCCGACGGCCATAATACTTCAGCCTATCAGCAAGCAGAACATGACGGACCTTGACATTCAGCCTATCAACAGGCGGATCGTGACGGATCGTGACACTTTAACGTGCGTGCACCCAGTCATCGATTTATAAGACGTTATTACGTCAAAAAAATTACATTTGTGCCGTCGATATGTAGAAAATCTTTCGGGCTTTCTATCTATCAATTATAGAACCTCCCCAAATATTAGTTTTGCTACTAAAATTTGCATATTAACAGACAGTTGATGGTAGATAAGTTTAAACTACTCACTGGCATACATCGCTAGTATGGAAATCATCTACAGGCGTCCGTCTGTCCGCAGCCAAATGCAACAGTGTTTGTCCGCTTCGTAGGCGTACGTTCCGCAAACTGAATATCGCACGACGAACTGAACGTTGGGTATCCTGTGAATGGAAAATGGCTGGTATTTACTTTAGTTTTATTATGGTACTATGGACAATGATACTATATGATTTCATTCTAATTACTCCCGTAGTTGCGTACAAGCCCTGTGTTGCAGGGGACCTTTACAAACATACAAGTCACGGACACAAATTACACCCAGACCCGGAACAACAATGTATGTATCACACAAAGTATTGTCCTTGTGGGAATCGAACCCACGACCTCTTGCGTAGCAGTCGGACACACTCCCACCGTGCCACAGAGGCAGTCAAGCTATTACTCAAACATCAGTCAAAATAACTTAGTTCATATTGTTCATTGTTTTTTTTTATCTTTGTCCTATATAAGTTCAATAATTTTGTTTAATAATTCTGTAGGACTATTATTATATCTATAGCTAACCTAAATTCATTAAAAAGGGTTTTTAAATCTGAAACTTATTTTTCTCATGTCTATTAGCTCGACCTTAACGCAAAAACAGCTTAACGGATTTAGATGAAATTTGACATATAACCTGGAGTTTTCAAAGCGATAACTGTAATTAAAGCGAAAGGAAACTAGTTATATTTATACAAACTTCCGCGCATTGGTCCGTCCGCGTGAATTTATTGCGATATTGCGATAAAAAGTATCCTGTCCTTCCCTGGGACTCAACCTATTATCATACCATATTTCATCTCAATCAGCTGAGCGGTTTAACCGTGAAAACATAACAAACAGCCAGGCAGTTACTTTTGCATTTATAGTAAGTATAAGTTTGAATACAAACCTCACAATTTCCATGGTTTTCAAGCAGTCTCGCGGCAACAGCAACCAGGTAGAGTGCAGTTCTAATGTTGCTCTCGTATTCTTCCTGCAATATGAATGTGCACACCAAACTCTACGCGTCATTACTCGTTACGAACTTCGCATATAATTGTCGATATTGTCGATATGTACGTGAAATGATATACAAAAGGGAGGGGAAAATTATAAACTAGGCATTTAAGAACTGGATTTTTTGGAAAAATCACGACGTTACTTCAAATAATAATATATAACAATTTTAGTTTTATAGCCAATTTTGGCAATTATAATTAAAAAGTAAAATTGAACGAACCTGAGATATCCGTAAAATATCGAAAGCACAGAATGAACCTCCATACAAATACGCTTGAGTAATGCAAACAAAGATATCATTCACTGAATCACACACCAAATCATGGAACGCCTACCGAATATAGTAGTTCGAAGTGGTCTAAGATTCGTGTCTATGAATGATTTCTATGGGCGCGTTGCTCGACTGAGGTATCTACGTATGAAGATTTTCTTCTGTACTCTTCCCCCTTATTCATAATAAAGGGTCTTTCAAATAGAGCGGGTCGATATTAATAATCTGTGGCGGCCATTTTGATTTGGCGGCATCTGTCAAATCTGTTTTTTCTTATTCAGTCACTGATGCCAAATCACCATACCATGGCAAGTTACACGGTTGAGCAGCATGTGCAAATGATAAAACTTTATTATCAAAATGAGTGTTCGTTAGTGAAAACGTTGCGCGCATTGCGCCCATTTTACGGCAGACGCGGTGGCCCTTCAAAGTCTACTCTCCAACGATTGGTGACTAAATTCGAGACGACCGGTTCGGTAAACAACCAACCAACACCTTTACGTCAAAGGAACGCCAGATCGGCCGAGAACATCGCCGCTGTACGTGAGAGTGTTCAGGAGACTCCGAAGCAGTCGATTTCTCGCCGTGCACAAGAACTCGGCCTTTCGCAGACTTCAACTTGGATAATTTTGCGTCGGGACTTGGGTTTGCATCCATACAAGATCCAACTGACCCAGGAGCTCAAAGTTAATGACCATAGACAACGCCGTGTGTTCGCTGAATGGGCGTCGGAACGCTTGGAAGAGGACCCCGATTTTGGCCAAAAAATAGCTTTAGCGACGAGGCACATTTTTGGATGAATGGTTTTGTTAATAAGCAAAATTGCCGTATATGGGATGACCACAACCCACATGAGGTTCACCAGATAGCAATGCATCCACAAAAAGTAACTGTTTGGTGCGGATTTTGGTCTGGCGGCGTCATTGGTCCGTACAAAATTGGACCTCTCGGATTTGTGCCACCATGCGAAGCCGCGGCGGACATTTGAACGATGTCATATTTCATGCATAATGGCATAAACGGGCCTTTCAAATAAAAAATAAATTTCGTTAATATCTCACACACATCTAGTTTTATTCAATTTTAACATCGACCCGTCTTTGTTGAAAGAGCCTATATTTCGATGGCCTCTACGTAAATCATCGAAACTGATTTTAGACACTTTTTTGGAGAGCCATTTGTAATTTTTTTAAATGCATATTTCTTACAAAAAATAATACTGTATTTGAAACATGGTTACCGAAATTTTAATAATAATATCTTCGGACAACTCACACAACGCTATTTAAACAAAGCTTGTGCTATGGAAACCAGACAACTGGTAAACATACTTATATATTTCTAAATACATACTTATTATAGATAAATAACACCCAGACACAGAACAAACCATCGTGCTCATCACACAAAGTTTTATCCGGGGTGGGGATCGAACCCACGAGCTCCAGGTTAGCAGTCAAGGTCACTAACCACTAGACCAACAGGCCATATTTAAGAAATGTGCTATAAATATGTCAGAAATCAGTTTCGATAATTTAAGTTGGGGTCGTCGGCTTCCGCAACAGAATTATAACTAGCGAATCTTTTCTCTTTGTTTTTCGTTCTATTTTTAAACATAATAGAAGAAGACAAAACATTCGCTAATTAAAATCGTTACTATAGTATCATAAATAAGGGGATTGGATTTTAGTGATACTAGCCACCAAGCGCTGTCAACTATAGATATATTAAATAAAATAAAAGGAAATAAACAGAGACAGCAATAGGCTTACACGTATGTGTTTCATGAGATGAAAGATGATAGAACAGTGTGTATAACTACATACTACTAAGGACTCCGGGTCATGGTTCGCCTGAGGTTTCTCCAAACGTTTTGTGCCCCGTCTTAATTCTTCTGCGCACGCTTCCAATACAAAACAAACCTGTAACAATAGACAATATCTTTTTACATAACAGATAAGTTTATTTAGTGATTAAAAAAAGGCAAAGAGACTTTAAGGTCCCACTATTCACAATAGTATTTATGTTGATAATTCAATTAACATTTATTAATTAGTTACTAACATAGTCTTTAAGTCAATGTTTAAACTAACAAAATATGGACCAAACAAAAATGTTTGTTTTTAAAGACGACTCCCGCATTAGGGTACAAGCCCAGTGTCGCGAGGGACTTTACAAACATACAAGTCACGGACACAAAGTACACCCAGACTCGGAACAACAATTTGTGGATCACATAAACTGGTGTCCCATGAGGGAATTGAACCCACGACCTCTTGCGTAGCAGTCGGACACACTCCCACCGCGCTATACTAATATTATAAAGAGGAAAAATTTTATTGTTTGTTTGTATTGAATAGGCTCCAAAACGACTGGACGGATTTGAAAAATGTTTTCATCATTGTGAACTAACCCGAAATGCCATAGGCTATTTTGACAGGTATTGTCCACAAAGTTGCGTTGTCTCTTTCTAGTGAGTGGTCATTTTTGTGAGGTTATGGCGCAGTCCTGTTCTCAATCAATCAATTGAAGAAAAAAAATTGAAAAATAATAATTACCTGAGCAAGTGGTAGTTCTATTCCTATGTGTATCATTTGTGAGAATACTTGTGCAAAACGTAGTAAATCCTTTACAACTGACACCTGAAAATAACAACATACAATTAATATTTTCAATACTTAATGCTAATCTAGAAAATATTGAAATCAAAATCATTATTTTCATTGTATCGGTCGGAGGCGTAAATGTAGTAGTAATTGGGATAAGGTTAAAAATTAACGAGCATTGACTGACGAAACAATCTGGTTTCGCATCTATGCACATTAATGCATCTATGCACATTATTCATAATATTTTAACAAATGTTTTGTCTCCGTCTTTCGTTCTATTATCTATACTAATATTATAAAGAGGTAAGATTTGATTGTTTGTTTGTTTGTATTGAATAGGCTCCGAAACTACTGGACGGATTAGAAAAAAATCTTTCATCGTTATGAAGCTACACTAACCTCGGGTGACATAGGCTATTTTTTATCCTTGTATTCACACGGGAACGGGAATTACGCGGGTGAAATCGCGAGGCGTCCGCTAGTATTATAATATATATAATTAGGAATGCCAGTCTTATACTGTTATTATGGCCTAAGAATTGAAAGAAATTTGAATAATAATAATATCTTTGGACATCTCACACAACGCTATCTAAGCATAGCTTGTACTATGGAAACTAGACAACTGTCATACATACTTATATATTTCTAATACATACATATTATAGATAAATAACACCCAGACACAGAATAAACCACCATACTCATCGCACAAAGTTTTATTCTGGGTGGGGATCGAACCCACGAACTCCGGCTTAGCAGTCAGGATCACTAACCACTAGACCAACAGGCCAGTGAAATGAATAAAGTATTTTGAATTTGAGTTTATAGCTCGCTTGTATTGACGTACACTCCCTATTAGGTAGTAGTAAGTAGTGTACAGCGGCGAAGGTTTATAATTATCCTAAGGGAACTCGATAATAGGTGGACACGGTTCTTCATGCGTATATTAAGTAGCTAACTGGAATTATATAGAAAGCGGCGGTAGCCCAATGGCTAAGGCATTGGTCTCGCAATCGGGTTCGAATCCAGGTCATTATACTACCGACGTGAACCCACTCCTAACACAAGCCATAGAGCTTAGCTGGAGGGGTTAACAGGATTGCTAGTAATGTGGGTCTACAATCCCACATTGCAAGTTATCTTTTTAAAAAAAGAAAAAAAAAAATTCAAAAGGGAAGCCGATAAGAATAGTGTTGTAAGGAGTCCCCGCCACTGGTACGCTCCCTATTAGGTAGTAGTAAGTAGTGCAGTGTAGTGTAGTACCTCGTTGTGCTGTCGCAGCGCGAGCGCGTGGCGCCACAGCGCGAGGCACTTGTCGAAGCGCGCCTCGTCCGCGAACACGGCGCCGCGGAACACGATGGGGTGCGGCAGGTCGGGGCAGCGCCGCCCCAGCACGCGCTCGCGCACCGCCAGCCCCTCCATGTGCAGCGCGTGCGCGTTGCCCACCAGCGCCTCCACCTCCTGCAACGAACGTCATTCTATTGTCGACGAATGGTTTTGGTGCTTCGAGAAAAGTAGTGACTCGAGTTTCTATTCCAAATTTACGAACATATATAACGGTAGATGTTAGAAACACAGAAAGTTGGCAACACACGCCCCTATAAAGGCAGTAACTGCTAAAATCACACCGCACCCTTCTGCTAACAAAAATAATATCTTGGGACAACTCACACAAAGCTATCTGATCCCAAACTAAGCAGAGCTTGTACTATGGGAACCAGACAACCGATAAACATACTTATATATTTCTAAATACATACATATTATAGATAAATAACACTCAAACACAGAATAGACCATTGTGCTCATCACACAAAGTTTTATCCTGGGTGGGATTCGACCTCTTGCGTAGCAGTCGAATACACACCGGCAGTCTAATAAAAAAAATGTTGTAATGTTAAAATGTTGGTTGAAGTATAGGCTAAGGTTATTTTTTCTGGTGATTAAAAAATATTCGTATCTGTACTATTGCTTATCTTGGGTACATTTTGTTTAAGGTAAATTTATACAAATATTATAAAGTAAAAAGTTTGTTTGTTTGAACACGATAATCTCAGGAACCAAATTTTAAAATGATTTTACTGTTGGATAACATCACGCTGAAAGTTGTATCCCGTGTGAGAATCGAACCCACGACTTCTGCGTAGAAGTCGGACACACACCCACCGGGCAACAGAGGCAGTCAAAAAATAAGAGACATTATTTTTTAGACAAAAAAATTAAGGAAATTTGACTTGACAGTTATTAGATGATACCTCTATAGTAGTGCTTTCTTTCCAATTATCATAAGCCGGGATGGGGTCTGCGGGTTTTTTGAGCTGCAATCCATATCTTGTGTCGTACCGCATCGCCATCGCTCTGTGTAGGTACTGATATGCCATCTGTTGATAAAAGAAAACAATAAATCAAATATGTTATTTATTAATGACAAGTGACCCCGGCCACGCTTCGCTGTGCCTTTTTATTTTATTTTTGGCCAGAAACATTCGCGCCAAAATTTCATCACAATCTGATCAATGGTTTTGAAACGCATAGAGGACATACAGACAGACAAACATTCATTTTTATATATATATATAGAATGTTTCATGTTCAATTTTAGACCAATTTTGAATGATGGATCACACAAAAAAAAACACAAAGTGTTCGTTGTGGAGATTCAACTCACAACCTTTTATACAGAAGCCATACTTACTCCTAGCACTTGGAACCCTAAAAATAACACACAAGTTGTAATAATTACGGTTAGCTTTAAGCTCCCCCTCCATATCCGCCCATTAGGATTATGAACTCTAAAAACAACTTACCCCTAGACAATAGTATTCTTTATTCTTCGCGAAGGAAGCTCCAAGCAGTTCTACTATCCCCTGCTTTAGCACCATTTGTCAATTGAGGGGGCTTTGCGTTATAATCCGAAACCCCTCCATCCCTTCTCAGTGTTCAGAACCTTAAAAACGTCTTACCCTGAGACAGTAGTACTCTTTGTCGTTCGCGAAGGATGCTCCAAGCAGTTCGTATGCTTCAATGGCTTGCGCCCGGTTCACTTCGGGCCGCGACGCCAAGATCTCGACTACAGACGCGCGCGCACGTTCCGCGGCACACTGCAGCGGGGTCATACCTACGATATAATTATATTTTATACGAATTTACACTACACTAACTTGTTTAAAAAAAATACCAAGTAAACTCCTATAAAATTGTTAAGTACATTAGTTTGTGTACGCTTCAAAGTTCTGCAGCGATTGAGCTAAAATTTTAACATGGTATACAACCTGCTTTAAAGATTATTTTTATTATTCTACTAGCTGTCCCGCGCAACTTCGTATGCGTACATTTTCCCCGTTTTTGCAACATTTTCCATTACTGCTCCCCTCCTGGTCGTAGCTTGATGTTATATAGCCTTCCTTGATAAATGGGCTACCTAACAGTCAAAAAGACTTCTTCAATTCGCACCAGTAGTTCCTGAGATTGCCGCGTTCAAACAAACAAACAAACTCTTCAGTTTTATAGTATTAGTATAGATTAAAAAAAACATACGCGGGCGAAGCCACGGGGAAAAAGCTAGTTCAATTTGAAGATATTTTAAAGAACTGTCTAATACTATGATTCATTCAAAACTAAATTCGCCAAAAAAATTCGTGAACACATTTTGATTACTTTATTGCAGTTTAAAAGGTCTCAGTCACAATCAATATTTTTGTTATTGCTATAAAAGAGTTTTTAGTAGCGAATGTTTTGTCTTTGATTTGCATTCTATTTTCAAAATAGAATACAGATATTTGAATGAAGACAAAACATTTTCTAGTTAAAATACAATTATTTACATATAATTAATGGAATGAAGATAATGAAGGAATAGAATATAATTACGGTGTAAGTAAGAGAGTAAGGAGGGGGAAAGGTGGCACAGTTGACTAAACACCGCACTAATTCGGCTTTTCCTTCAGCTATCAGACAAATGCACAAAAAACAAACCATTTTCGTTGGTAAGAATCTTGGCTTGCTGGTCGATGAGTGCACACACTACAGCCGCGTGGCCGCACTCCGCCGCAAAGTGTAGAGCTGTGGCGCCACATAATGCACGTTCGTCTACACGCGCCCCACTGTCTAATAGAAACTGGACCTAAAACAAACATTTTGATAGTTAGATCAGGCACTGTCACTTTAGTTGATAGTGTCGAATCTTACTTGACTATGAAGTTCCTTCGGTGTAGACGAAAGATGAGTCAACCAGCGACCAAGCTATTTCTATTCATCCAATTCACGCTAAAATTGTACTTACATAACATTTTTATTTATACTATAAAGGGGTAATAAATAACTAGTCCTGCCATAAATACTCTTACATAAAAACTTTTCTTTTTTCAACTTTTTAATTACTTTGAATTTGGAACGCGTTTATTATTTTTAAAAGTTCTTTCGATTTCGGGCCATATTTTTTCGTGTTCATTATCAAATTACAATTTGGATTGAGGTGTTAAAGAAAATAGGATTGCGGTGATCGACTTGCACAAAGTGGGTATGGAGCCGTCGGTCATATTCCAGATACTTCAAAAGCTTGGTATCAGCCGTGTGTTCGTATATCGTACTATCAACACATACAACAACACTGCCGCGATACGCAGGTGAAGGACACAGAAATATCCTGTTTACAGATGGAAAAAAAAAATCACGATTGAAGAGCACTACAATAAGCAAAATGATAAAGTGTACGCTCACAGTTCTACAGAAGCTGCTTAAGTGGTTGGAAAGGTACAGTGGTCATCATCCTGCGTCAGTGATGGTTTGGTGGGGCGTGTCTTATCAAGGCGTCACAAAAATGTTGATACATCAAGAGACAGTCTTGGATAGTGCTGTGAAACCTCTCAGCAATACCTACACATTTTTACCGTGGGCTTGTCACCAGGACTCTGCACCTGGTCACAATTACTGGTATAGTATTATATTATCTGTGTCACAAGGCACGAACTACAAAGTCTGGCTTGAAACCAACGTTCCGGACTTTATAAGAACTGAAGACTGGCCCTCATCTAGTCCAGACATACCTTTAGACTATAAATTATGGTCAGTTTTAGAGGACATGGCATGCTCTAAACGACACGGCGACATTGAGTCTCTTAAAAACCCTCTGGAGCAAGCAGTGACGAAATTTTCGATGGAAACAGTGCGTAAATCCATAGATTCGTGGCCAGACAGATTAAAGGCCTGTATAAAAGCCAAAGGTGGCCATTTTGAATAGAATATTGTTTTTATTTTTTGCTGAGACTTTAATAAATATGTAACTATAAGTTTTAGTAATATTACTTTACTTCATTAAAAAGAATGCATTTTCATGTGTAACAGAACTTATGGCCGGTCTAGGTATATTATATTAGATATATTTCGGGCCTTAATCGCTTGAATAATTTAAAGGTACGAACCTTTTATTTACCCGACGTTATGTCGCAATAAGGTATATTAAAAAAGGTATATAATGTATACTATGTCACAATAAGGTCGTTATTGCGACATGATAAGGTACTCTTTCAACGATATTTCTAAAATACCGTTCCGGTTTTAAACATTTTTAAAAGAAGCCGTATTCTAAGAGCACATAATTAGCAAATAATTAACAGATTAAATAAATAAACAGCATCACTATCTATGGTACACATATACCTACACATATATCTACAAATCAAATGGCCCATACATGTAACCTTTGGCATTGAAACGATAATACTTTATGATAGTCATTGCATTCGTTCGAAAACCGAAACTAAATGACAATAGTTTATTTTTGTACATGCCTATTGCTATTTAACCTCAGATATAAATTTAATACATTGTTGCACATCAAAAATTATATATACCTATTACTAAAAATGCGATCTATTCTTTAGATTTACTGTGAAACCGTCCAACTTTGCCAGCATTTATTCTTATTTTTGAGATTTCACTTTATTGCATTTCACGATTATGTAAGTAAAAATACACTAATAAACGATGAGAGGTATGCCAGCCATTAAAAGATAGATAAATAAAAGAAACGGGTAATAACCAATGAGGTATGTAAAATGTATGAGGTTATGTTGTTATCAATGACGTTTTCGTCATTGATAACAACTTTTAAACCATTTCGCCTATTTTTTGCGGGGTAAGGATGATAAAGGTGTTTTGAGGCAAATGTCAGGTGATACAAAACAACCAACCACGTCATTTTTCACCCTCGTTCCTTCCCGTCAATAGCACCTGTGTTTCAAAAGGTTTTGGAAAATTATGTAGGTTGTACATTATTGGCCTAACGCACGGTGTTTTATAGAGCCTATTTTTCCAACCTCCCCTTTTTATTGTAAAATCGGATAGATTTCATCATTTAAGTCCATGCAAGTTTGTTTTAGCCCTTTTTATAGTTTTCGTTATATACCATTTATAGTTTTTTATCATTTTTAGTTTTCGTTTTTTTTTTTAAATCGGGATTTGAAATTTATATGATGTGTGGAATAAGTGAAAATCATTTATATATCAGGAAAATTGGAATATTTGAAAAACAAATAAAACCAGAAAAATCGACGAGATTTATATGTGATTCATTTATGTAAAATATGCAGCATTAATGTTACTATCGATATTTCTAACATATTTTTTGCAATTTACGCTCAGTTTGGAAGAAATTAATATATTTCTATAGTCACATGTTTTACTGCTACTAGTCACATGCTTATTCAAATAAATTGGAGCGTGTACCAACACCTTTAAAAGATATTTTTGCCAAAATTGCCACATTAAAATTAACCAAGAGTGTCTGCGCTAAGCTGCGGACGGACAGACGGAAATTGTTTACTACGGACCCCTAACAACGGAACTTTAGTGTCATCAACTTCTAACACAACGTAATTCATAATCGATATAAATAAAGGTAAATATTGCATTTAAATTCAATAGACAAGCTGTACTCACCACATCCAAATGTCCTTTATAAGCTGCTATCATCAAACACGTATTATTGTATTTGTTGGCTTTGTGTATGTCAGCTCCGTGTCGGACCAGGTATTTCACTATGTCGAGCCTGCCATCGAAGCAGGCGGCCCTGAGCGGCGTGCTCAAAGTTTTTGTCGCATGGTTCACTTCGGCGCCACTGCGGACTAGGCGCTTCACGATGCCTAGGTGACCAGCTCCAGCAGCACACCATAACGCTGTTGCTCCTGGAATCATTATTTGAGAATCAATTCAATAGAAATTTTTCTTTCTCTATCCCCGCCATACTCAAGCTGCGAAGCCTCTGTTGGGGTTCCGCAGAAATACTAATCATCAATGAATATTAGAACGTTTAGTTAGAGTTTAAACATTATTATGATTATACCGCAATAGACTAGATACTGGGGGGCGATTCGCTAACTGTTCAACATCCTTACATCCAAGAGTTCAACGATGAAACATCCGATGTAAAGCGTTTCGTAGTCTGTTATAATGAAATTACAGCGAAGCGAAATTTAGTAATAAGGCTTAGATAAATGTATGGATTTGGTATTCGCGATGCCAAAACATCCTCGCCTTCGCCGACATCCTCGCCCTCGCGCTCGCTTTTGGCTGTCAAATGGTAAAGCTATAAAATAGTAGCTTTCTCTCGGATGTGCTGTAAGATGCAGACCAAATGTGGTCTTTATTTCACATAATGGTTCAATACGTGGGTGTTATTATTATAATTATATCGTCGTTGAATTTGTGGCTTGTTAAATAAAAAAGTATTATTTTCAGATTAGCTGTCCCGCGCAACTTCGTCTGCGTAAATTTTCCCCGTTTTTGCATTATTTTTCATTGCTGTTCCGCTCCCTATGGTCGTAGCGTGGTGTTATATAGCCTATAGCCTTACTCGATAAATGGGCTATCCATCAGTAAAAAAAATCAGTAGTAGTTCCTGAGATTGGATTTGATTCAAACAAACAAACAAACTCTTTAGCTTTATAATATTCTAGCTGCGCCCCGCGGTTTCACCCGCGTAAGTCTACATTCTGTGGGAATATCGGGTTAAAAGTAGGCTATGTGTTGAGAGATATATTGTCTCTAGCTGGAATTATGTATGTGTATAGCCATTAATAATCACACCAATAATTTTACGATTTTACATTCACATTTAATCCGCATACCTACTCCGCAATAATAGTATCGCACACTCGATTTATCATTGTTGTAACTTTCAAAGTATTTGTCCAAATGATGTAGTATGAAAAACAAAGTTTATCTATTATATATATCAGAGGCAATAAAAATATTTATTTTGATATAGATCAATTTGTTACTAAGAAATATGTATTAGAAATAAATTATCAATTTCTATTGTAATTATGGTTCACTATTTTGACGATAATTGCTTCCACATAAAAGAAAGACATATGCTGTCGCGGACTTTTTTGTATGACTATTTATAATAAACATATCGTTGATACATTATATATGTGAAACTTCAACGATATTTGCGGCGCACGCCAAAACATGTCGCCGATTGTAGAATTTTTTCCTACTTACTTGACACTTATCGTTATATTTTGGACAATTTACACAATAGGTATCTTTATACATTATAGCCTATGTGTTATTCTGATGTATAAGCTAAATTATTGTACAGTTTCATTAAAATCCATTCATTAGTTTTTGCGTGAAAGAGGAACAAACATCTACCCATCCACACTCACAAACATTCGGCTTTATAATATTAGTAGGAAGTGTAGATGAGTTATGTAACTATGTATGTGACATATATAAAGACTAGCTGTCGCCCGCGGCTTCCCCCGCTTTTACACGGTTTACCCCGTTATGGGTTGATTTTCGCTTTCGATCAAAACGCTAAAATACGTGTTTCTTTATTAATAACCAAAAACCAATTTTCAATATAGACGGACACCAATTTTCACAGATCTTATTTCAAACTGACGGAGTTTCATACAATTCTGCTACCCCTATTTTACCCCTTTAGGAATTGATTTTCAAAAAACGTTGAAACACGTCTCACTTTATTTTAAATGAAAAAGCCATATACGAAATTTAATAGATCTTACTTCAATCCTGACGGAGTTTCATACTTGTAACCACTATTTTACCCCCTTAAGGGTTGCTTTTTCAAAAACGCTGAAATACGTATTTCTTTATTTTAAACCCAAAATCCAAGTGCGAAACTTCACAGACCACACCTTAGTTAGTTAGTTGTACCTGGGCGAATAAGAAATCCGCACTTAGCCTCCGCACAGACCACACCTTAAACTTAAAAACTGACGGAGTTTCACACATACTTACAACCCCTAGTTTACTCCCTTAAAGTTTGATTTTCCAAAAACGCTGAAACACGTGTACATTATTTTAAACGGAAAAGCTAAATACGAAATTTCACCGATCTAACACAAACCTGTAATCCCTATTTTACTAATATACCCTATTTGATTTTTTCATTATAAGATTTCTACAAATTTGTCCCATAAGGGACCAGAGCCAACAAGATAAAAGGCATCAACTGCCAAAGTTTCACGTTTGTAACCCTAGCGGTTTAGGCTCTGTGTTTATGAAATCAGGCAGTCAGGACAAGTGAAATGAATTATATCCATACTAATATTATAAATAGTAATAATAATATCTTGGGACAACTCACACCACGTCATCTGATCCCTAACTAAGCAGAGCTTGTACTATGGCAACCAGACAATGTTAAACATACTTATATATTTTGTAAATACATATTTAATATAGATAAATTACACCCAGACACAGAATAAACCAACGTGCTCATCACACAAAGTTTTATCCTGGGTGAGGATCGAACCCACGACCTCTTGCGTAGCAGTCGGAGACATTCCCACCGCGCCACAGATGTGAAAGTAACTCCGTCTATGTGTATGTTACGCTTACATGCTCGAACAGCTAAATCGATTTAGATAAAATTTGGTATGGAGATGGTTTGAGTCCCGGGGAAGGACATAGGAAATATATTTTTATCGCTACAACCGACATCCACGCGGGCGGAGCCGTGGGCGAAATCTAGTGATATATATAATTTCTTGTATGAGTAGAATCTATACATATTATGTATAAATACTCTATACAAGAAATTAACACAGAAGAAACAATGGGATTATTCACATCACAGCTTAGACTTTCAAACATTAAACGAGAAAAATAACATAAAGTAGGAATCTAGGCATCTACCTTATACTAGGTTATCTGAAAAAATATTTATTACAGCTACATTGGCAAAAGATAAATTATATAGAGAATGTATTAACTAAAACACTATACTGAACATCACAAAATCATAAGTAAACCATTAAGTAAATATAACTGGTACTCAATACAACTTAACATAAGTAGGTACTTAACCTACCTAATGATTTAGCTAGAATACCCTAATCAAGCAGAAACTAAACAATAAGTCATGAAATACAATAACAACAAAACACGAAATATAATAATTCATGACATTTAATTATGTTGGTTTATATATATATTACTTTTATTATGTATAACAATATTTCACAAATAAAAAGTTACTTGTACGAACATTAAATAAATAAAGAAATTAATTTATATTATTACAGAGTAAAAACTAGCAACAGAAACCAGGGAAAGCTAGTTAGACTTAAAACAGTTGCTCTCACGCAAGATATTGCCTATTCAAACAATAATGGTGTTCATTAATTACATAGTTCTTACAAATTCTAGCAAAATTCCAACCCATGTCCAACAACACTTGGCTGTAGTACACCTTTGTACCTGACTGATATTAGTAGTTATAACCAATAAAACAAGTCAATAAAAAAAATGATTTATTTAAACACAAATTAAATACAATTAATATAATTTTTTATGAAGACAAAGTATTTCTTTGAGCCGTCTGCCACCGAATTAATACTCACAGCTTAAATAGTAATTTAATAAGATCACTGTACCGCTCCACATCAGTGAGGAGATTGGATTAATTGCTGTACAAAACGTAGTAAAACTTAACACCGATAATAGATACATAACAATTTCACAGTGCATGTTTGTTTATTTCAATGGGGCCTCAATATCACACTTAGCCTCTTGATTGTGCACTGTTAACAATGGTTCACAGTTTATATTAAATGCAACATGTGATTTAATTTTTTGATGCATAGGTGTAAATACCGATATCATTGAGGACTTTTTTGTTCTGGCTTTGATTTTAAGTAGGTCACTGCATTCACAATATCTTCTATAACACTGTGTTATCTTTTTATATCCATCACTGCAAGTAAAATAACATGTTATTATTACCACCATTACAACTCATCACAATGTAAGAATTACACCTATACATAGACAACAGATAAATTCCTAAGACAAACTTAGTGAGTTCAAGTTTCTACATTTCTTTCAATTGTTTTATAAAGTAAACATGACTGCCCGTTGCGCATGAGCATTAGTCATGCTCTGCAAATTGATTATTCTGTTTGTCAATTTCTTAATAGCATAGTTATAGAGTTGGCTACTATAACATCTTAACTTATCATAATAATAAACGTCTTCTAATAATTGAAATCAACTTACCTTCGACAGAATTAGGCCATTATTATTTGGTACAAGAATTTTATCCATTTATAGGTTAGGTTATTATTCTAACTCTCCATAACAGCGTAGCGTAGGTAATATGGAGTTAAGCTTATTCGAAGAAATATCTGATCATTTAGATTTAAAAACGTATAAACTTTAAACAAACTAAACAAAGGAAAGTAAAATAAAATTGTGAGTAGTTGACATATTTATAAAACAAATGCTGACAAGCAGTGTGGCCAAATGACTATGTGAATTTTCCCCCAAAATTTATCAAAATTCCCCCCAAAAAATAGTTTCTTGTGAAAAATATCATCAAGCAACACTAGTCAAGTGTGGATCGCTCGTGCGACGGGGGATGGGTGCATTTTAATGGTTTCTAAGCTAAAATATGCTACTAAAACAGCTTAATAAAGATTATTACGATTCGATTTTCCCCCCCATGGCCGAAAAACCTGCCCAAATTTGCAGGGAATCTATCCAATCTGGCAACAGTACTAATAAGTGACCAATTGTCATTTGCTCAGGGTTCACGTAAAAAAAAAATAACTTTATTATTTTCACATGTCCTAAACAATTAAATTAATAAATTGTGCACTATCTATTAAATACCCTACACTTTATAGTTAACCATTGTGTATTTAAATTCAATGAAAATCTAATAAAAACTCTAAAATTCGTCAGTCGAGATTCTCGATTATAAATAAAATTATATGAAATTTGAAATATTGCAACACCGTAACATCCTAGACAACATCCGTGCGTTATCACAACCGAGACATCGTCGACGAGCATTTGGTTAATTACGAATTTGGTTTCTGACATCGATGCTTACATCCGTGATGTCTAGGTTGCAGCATCGGTGAGCTCGTCGTTGTAGACATCTTTGATGTGACGCTTAGCGAATCGACTAGCTGAACCTGGTATGCTACTTAATTCTATAAAGTCAAGTAACAAACAACATATTTACCTACCATTAAACAAAAATATTTAGTAAAATACACAAAAAACCTGCTTTTGAACAGCCGCTCTATACCTACTAGTTATTTTTTTATCTACTTTCTGTCAGCCTCTCTTAAAACATCACGTTACATTGTCAGTTTACAAACATAACATTAACTACATGTCATCATCACAAATATTTTCATACCAATTCACATTTTAAATGTGTAATTTTCATACCAATCATTCGGACTATCCTGAATCAAAGAACTTTGTCATCGAGTTGAATATAAACGATTGCAAACTTTTAATCACAGCTGCGCCCAAGCATCTCCTTATAATTCAAATTCAATATTATATATATTCTATACCCAAACTTTTCTCAATAAATATCTTAAATTAACGATGACGATCCCAAAACTCTTTCGCCGAATTTCAATCACAATTTCCAAAAATAGCCTCCACTTTAGGACTTAGGCTAAAATTCGTTTGAAATAGCTTTCGAATGACATATTAATAAACACGAATTTTGATTCAGGAAACATGATGAATATTACACACTTTTAAGAATGATTGATACAACAATAAACAAACCTGTCCGCATATCTAGCGATTAATATGGCACAGATATGAGTGTATAAACTGCATCCAGTCACAACTAGCTGTGCCAAACGTGCAAACCCTCTACAGTGATGGTAAATCATCAACACTGGGAAACAAAGAGGATTGGAATGTAGCCAAAAACGCACGCAAACGCTCAACGACGATTTTCAGTTTCTTTGTATGTAAACTTTCACCAAAAATCTATTTATAAATCGAATGAGTTGTTCGGTTAGACAAAAAGTCGGAGTCAACGTTCGTGGCGACGGAACTGAAATGCACGCTTTGTTGTGCACCCGACTGACGCAGTTCAGCTTTGAATTTATTCGGGGAAATGAAACTTGACATTGAATTAAAAATATTCCACGGAATCGACGGCCCGTGGGTATATAAAGTATCTGTAATTTATACTAGTCTGACAGAAGAGACAATTTTATTCCGAAAAGAGACCAGAAAGAAATATTTATCGTTTTTTTTCGCAGCTGTACATGATTATGTACTAACAACTTAATATCCATATCCCATCGAAGAATTGGGTATGAAACTACAATGACAATTATGTAAATATAATGCTGATACTTCGTGTAGTAATTTGAAAAAATTTGGTCATCCACATTTAAACATGTTTAAATAAATTGTTAATCATTAAAGTAAATTATTTAAATATATCTAGAAAAATGATATCACAAGCTTGTATTTCTTTGTATTGTTTTTGACATTCTGCTTTGTGTTACAGTTACAGTCTATTATCCTAAAATGTTGTATAGAAAGCCTGTTTGTTTCTCGCGATAAACAGTAACAAAGGAAAAACACAGCTTACAGTAATAAACATCATGAAAACAAGCAATTAAACTAGAACAATGGATAAAATAAAACAATAAGGCGCCTTTGAAGTTCCTGTTACTGGGCAATGGACGCATTTCTTACGTTCCACTTGCTGAGCATTTGGTGGCATTCATATTGTGCAGTTACTGGACAATAGGCGCCATTCGTTCGGGTTACTGGGCAGTAAAACCCTTTATCACAAAATGAATAATCTTGATACGTACTTCAGCAACAACATCGCTCGCGGACAAGAATCGAAGACCAATCTTGTTTGAAAGACGAGCCCCGATTCCGCGGCCGAGAGCGATGTTTATGCGCCAAGAGCGTTTAAACGAAACCTGGCTTATACTCTCGGTATTCTGCACCTTTATATTATTATATACATGTATGTTTTACTAATGGCTGGCAGCAACGGGGAGGGGTTAAAATTTTCCTAAGGGAACTCGATAATAGGTGGACACGGTTCTTCGTACGTATATTAAGTAGCTAACTAGAATTCAAAGGGAAACCGAAAAGAATAGTGTTCTAAGGACACTCCGCCACCGGCTGGCAGGCTTGCGTCTCTACTGCCCAGTAAATTAGTTTACCGCATCACTTAATTGGGTTATTGTGCCTACAAACTTATTTGTCTGCCTCTCCAGCCAACCTAGACGCTCCCAGAAATTCATTAGAACTGCAACCATCCAGTCAAAGCAGCAGAGTACTTTGCTCTACAATGCTCTTGACTGGCCTATTGGTCAAATGGTTAGAGACCCTGACTGCTAAGCCAGAGGTCGTGGGTTCGATTCCCACACGGGACACCATTCCAAATTTTATTATTATAATGTTATCCTCTAATGACTTTGGTCACAAAGAAATCGATACAATTTAGGTAACAAGCAAGTCATTCAACATTTGTTACGAACCTGTTTAAAATACCTCATCATATTTTATTAATCAACAATGCTTCTTGATATAAATATCTACAGGCCTCATAGGTTTCTCAAACAATTAAAAGTATTAAGTTCAAGGCTCATTGCGCCTTGGCTCATAGTTAGTAGTACCATATTTCCAACAACACAAACCATTCGCAAAGGATATTTAACTCTAAAAATTATAATTATACTAACCTTCTATAACATATTCATCGAATTTAACTGTGCCTTCAGTTTCAAGTCTGACCGGGGGCCTAAATTTATCTAAGAGTATTCTAACGGCAGCCTCCCGGCCGTGTCGCGCAGCTGCTATCAATGGTGTGCATTTCACACCTTCACTACAAACATCCTGAAAACAATAACAAGTTTAGTTTATCATGAAAATGAGGTGACAGCCACATCAATCATACAAACGTTATGTAAGTAAGTTACTTGTCAATAAAGCGGCAAGTATAATCTCATAGCCCGTAGATTTACCTATACAAGTTCTCAACGTAAAATTTTGGGGTGACAAAACATCCTGCCAAACGCGAAACATGCTAAGCCTCTCTCTATGAAGACTCAACCGGCTGACTGACTCAAAGACAGTGACCAATTCAAAGACCATAACGTCGGGTTAAGTGTGTCCGGCTACCATGGGAGATTCTTTCCAAATAGTATCTTTACACTTCAGTGCGGGATCTAGGGAGTGGGGGTGCCAATCCGAGGTCTACGCTCCGGGGCGCCAAATGGCAGGTGAAACGAAAGGCACGTCCCCCTGCCTCTTCCCTCTTCATAAGCACGTTCTTCAAAGATTAAGGGGCGACGATCACGTCCGGTACTGCCACCCCTTTTTAACCGACTTCAAAAAGAAGGAGGTTCTCATTTCGCATGTTTTTTTTTATGTATGTTCGGACATGGCTCCGACATATACATAATACACGGATTTTCAAAATTATTTTTTCGTTCGAAGAGGTTTATTCCGAAATGGTTACGTAGAACTTTCATAAAGCAATCGTGAGGTCGCGGGTTCTAATCATACCCATTATACTACCGACGTGAAGCCACTCCTAACACAAACCATTGCGCTTAGCTGAAGGGGTTAACATGATTGCTAGTAATGTGGGACCCAAAATCCCACATTGCTAGTTATAATTTTATAAATATATATATGGTCTCATTACAAATAATACTAATATTATAAAGCGGAAGAGTTTGTTTGTTTGCTTTGTTTGTTTGTTTAAACGCGCTAATCTCAGGAACTACTGGTCCGATTTGAAAAATTCTTTTTTTGTTGGATAGCCCATTTATTGAGAAAGGCTATAGGCTATATAACATCGCGCTACGACTAACAGGAGCGGAGTAGCGACGTGAAATGTTGCAAAAACGGGGAAAATTTACGCATACGAAGTTGCGCGGGACAGCTAGTCACAAATAAAGATCTGATAATAAGTTTCGGAGATAGACAACCAAACTCTTCAATAAATGCCAGCAAATACCCCAGATTGAAGTCAGTTAGACTTTTTTTGCAAAAAAAAGTTTTAGGTAGCCCGTTGGGCCGCAACTCCAGGCACAATCACTTCGCCTGGGCAGAATACCACAAAGGTGACACCGACGTATACTAACGTGCTCTTCACTATTATCATGTAGGTGGTGCGCACTTTTGATCCGAACTAGACGATATAAATCGTTATCACGCGCGTACACCTGCACTAGAGCGATTACGACACAGGTAAACATTGGCCACGTCGTGCTTGACAAACACGATTTTTATCGTAAATATGAGTATATCTATACTAAATGGAAGCAGGCCCCCGAACTAGGGGGGCAGGGCAATCTGGGCAAATGCCCAGTGCGGCAAAATTTCTACTAATGTACGGTACTAAGGCGGTAGGTATCGGGTGAAATGATTTGCAACCACGCCAACCTCGCCCCCTCCATCCCCGTCGTACGACTCACACTTGACCAAAATTTGATCCCGGTCGAACGTACATCTGGCCCCGGGCCGGCACTGACAACAACCTATGGCTAAACAGGGCCCTTAATGGATAAGTCCTTTATTGACCCTCTGAGGGTATGTTTTATTCAAGAAAACCACACACACACAGACACATGATGACAAAATAACAGACAGCTTTTAAATTCAAATGAAAGAATAGAATAAATCCTACTATTAATGAAGACAAATGTTTTGAGAGCGCTCCAAACAACTGTGAATTTGATCCGCATGCGCAAAAAAGAGGAATATGTTTTTCGAATGTACGTATATTATATATACGTGTATTTCTTTGGCAAGCCCTAGACCCTAAATTGCTAATAAAAGCTTGATGGATCTTTATCTTTAGAGGTGTTGATAGATTCGTCTTAGTTGTAAGAGTGTAACTGCGTACTTTAAAATTTTAAAAATCAACTGGCGTAATTTTGACGCAAATATACTATAAATACATACTATAAATAAAAAAAAATCTTCAAACCTATCGAGTGGGGCATAAAAATAAAGGATTTTAAAAGCTGATAATATATATAAATGCAATTTGAAATAAGAAATGCTAAAAGAACAACGTAAATAAGAAATTAAATTAAAAAACACGCCCGCAAACAGAAACAAGATACCCTTTACTTTTAATATCATGCAGTCGGAGGCACAATTTTTACGAATTCATTAATGTCTTCAACTGCATGATATTACATAAGAAGGGTAACTATTTATTATACGGGAATTAACGCGCATTGTTTACCTTAAAATTGCTTGAGGTTTCGACCAGGTTGCACCGGCCGTGGTCACAAGCGGACTTCAACACGACTTTTCACGGTTCGACAAGTCCGCTTGTGACCACGGCCGGTTGTATGATTATAACTATTTATTATTCCCGTATAATAAATAGTTATAATCATACAACGCGAAAGTTTAAATGTTAACATAAGAAGGGTGTCTCGTTTCGGTCTTTTTGAAGGCGGGAATATTAATTTAAATATTGTATTATCTTAGTTAGTTAGTATCAGTGTAAAATAATATTTGTCTTAGTTGGACAGTTTTACATTGGCAGACCTTAGGGTTGATGCAATACGTAATATTCTTCTATTAATTTCTCAATGTAAAGTCGAACAACAAAAGCAGCCCGAAGCAACTAATACACATGTTCGGCTTCATTAACAAGTGCCGATCGGAAAGTTCATTCAGGCCTGCACATCCCCCGATTTTACCGTCCAGCTGTGCCGATTAATGCCGGCCCGCTTATGTGTAGCAACTCTTACTCACTCTCTTATTATTCATATCATTCACAAAACGTATCCACATCTTCTTCAGCTTAGTATTTGTAGTTATAGTGGTTATTGTATAACATACTTTGAGAACTCATTACACTACCGAAACAGACATTTTCCTTTAATATTTTCTATTGCAATCATGCAGTTTTAAACAGGCTGTAGAAAAGCCACATTTTTAAAGACAAATTCCTTAATGTAAATCCATATCACAGGGCTGCCTGAGATTATTATTTTTGAGGCATCAACCCACTGTAAAAGCTTACAATACTAGACTCACGAAGTTGTTTAAAATTATGTGTAGGTACCTCTAGTTCTCGAAGCTGTTTAAAAATATGTGTACCTCGGGCAGTCATTGCAGTTAGGTAGAAACGACTTCGAGGACGAAGTGAATCGGTTGGGTTGGGCAGCGTTTGGTAAGCTACGTCAAGTGTTCTCATCGTCGATCCCACAATACCTTAAGACTAAAGTCTTTAATCAGTGCGTCCTACCCGTCATGACATACGGAGCCGAAACGTGGACACTGACTGTACGGCTGATCCACAAGTTCAAATTCGCTCAGCGGGCTATGGAAAGGGCTATGCTTGGAGTTTCTCTTAGGGACAAAATGAGGTGATTTGGCAGAGAACTAAAGTTATCGACATAGCCCAACGGATTAGCAAGCTGAAGTGGAAGTGGGCTGGCCATATTAGCCGAAGAACCGACAACCTTTGGGGTAAACGAGTTCTTGAGTGGAGACCGCGGCTCGACAAACGTAGTGTATGCAATTATTGTATTTGTAAGTCTTTGGCAAGAAATGCCTATAAAAATTACTTCAGTAGTGTAGGACGTCCTTAGGCCAGGTGGAGTTATGATTTACGCAAAACGGCTGGCAGGAGCTGGATGCGAGAAGCCGAAGATAGAACAAAGTGGCGTGCAATTGGAGAGGCTTATGTCCAGCAGTGGACTGCGATAGGCTGATGATGACTAGACTCACTCCATGGAGGAAGGGGGTTCAAACGCCCAAATCTCTGATGCAGTCCACTGCACAACATAAATCTTTATCAATTACCTAAGTATTCCTCAAAACAACTCTTATGGTATGTTTACATTATATTTGTATTTTTACTGTGGATGTAAATATGTCAGACCAAGTTCAGTGACATGTCATTAACCCAAATCTTGGCATATAATGAAACAGCATGTTTTTTTTGTTTATTTATCTGTAATTCTTTGTGCTTTAAATGGGTTATTATAAGTCTGTTTTGGTTTCTGATAGAAATTAAGGCCCTCAGGATATGAAACTGCCTACAGAGGTATATCTAGAGCTTCTAAACCAACAACACTCTCACACCCTCCCACTCTCTATTCTAAAAGTACCTACCTTACCTACCTTTTCTTTAATCTAAATGTTTTAACAGGGCTTCAGTCACTCTAGGTGACTATGCCAGCAACATAGGAGCCCTCAAGTTAACCTGACATTCATTCTACATTCATATTATACATATTTTCATGAAACACAACAAACGCTCACAGGTCTCTGATGTTGGTCTGGATAATATAATAATAAGTGCACCATTCTCTAGAGGTACACTTGCCATTAATCAATTTCTCAGGGTGTGATACTGGTCACATTCCACAACGCCCTAGGGCGGCGTGACGCATGAACGTTCAATGTTTGGGAAACCCTGTTCTAAACTATGCAAAGTATTTAAATGCAGTTTTCACCACAATTAAAATATTTTTTTCTGGATGGTTTATAGTTATAAATACATGTATAGTAGGTGAATAAATTGTGGAGAAATGTCTATGTGAAGGTGGGACTGGTTGCTAATTATTGATTTTTTAATACAGTAGTATGATGTATATTAAAAGGTATAATCTCATTAATGTTATTCTTTTGTTTTTGTATATAAAATGTTTACAAACACATAAGGAGTGGTTAAAATGTATACACAGGAGTTTTGTACTACATAATAATTAACATGTTACTACTTAGTTCTTTATTACTCTTGCTAGATCTCAAAAATACTGAAGACACATATAGACAGCTAAAAAATCATTTAATAAACAATTGGATTTTTTTAGCTTATATTTGAAATTGAAAACAGACTTAAAAATTACATTTACATTGGTTTGAGGAGAAATAATTTTACTTCTGCATGATTATAATAAAAAAGTGATATAAACATTAAGTAGTAAACATGTTCTTACTTAAAACTCTTAGTAAAAAAAAATGTTTGAACAAAAATAAGCTTTATTTATCATACAATTAAATTGAAGTTCATATGTAATATTCTGTTACGTAAGAGTTTCATTTTATTGAGAGTGAGTATCTTATATATGAGACAGTGATTGGTTGATAAAGTCATAAAACAAAATATCAGTTTGCAGGCAAATTCCCTCCACTAAAGGAGTTAAATAAAACTGATGTCATTGTCAATAAATGCCAAATTACTTTAATGCTCAGATTAGAACAGTGGATTTTGCACACCAAATGTGGTGTGCAAAACCACAAGTGGTGTGCAAAACTACACATTACTCATGAAGTTTGTAAAGGCCTATCAATGTATATGTAAATAAATACCTAATATTCAAATATTATCTAACCTGTTCAGTGATTTAATTAGATAGAATACATAATATTTCTAAAACACAATCAAATAAATAATCACATAAAAGGTGTGTTTAAAAATCAGCTGATTACAGAGGTTATATCAATAAGGTATGATAACAGATATTGAGCTAGATAACAATACATATGAATGAATTAGAAATGAAAAAATAAACATAGTATTGCAATGTCATTATGTTTTTAACAATCAAGGTAAGTACAAGGTTGTAATGTATGTTGCAATTGAAGATCACAATAATTAGAGCAGTTAGCGAACCCACCTTGCGTTATTAGTGATAGTCTTGACGTGAGTTTTGCAACAAACCCCTGAATCGCGCGAAGAAACATTACTTGCACCACTACCAAGGTGACGGTGACGACAAAGTGCGTTACGACGCAAAATCACATTCCAAGACGCATAAAAAATAAATTAATAACTCTAACGTTCGTGTGTAACGCGCAAAAGGTAACGCGCCGTCAATTTGTATGATAAAAATAGATTATCATCATTCTCGTTAAAATTATAGGAATGACTAAACTAAGCCGTATTTATAATGTAATTGATATGTACGATTTTGTACTTACACCATTCAATACATCGTCTATTTCTTCAGTTTGTTTCTCATACAATAAAGCGTAAAGGGTTAAAGACATCCCATCCCTGGCAGCAAAAAACACCCGTTCTCTCAAGGAGATGGTCTCTTTTGGCGTCAATTTATCTGCCATTATCTAGGCACTAAAGTGATAAAACACACAGTTTTATTTTAGCACAACACAGACGCGTATTTTGCACAATTTCTATTTATTTTAATGATTTTTTTTAAGAACAACTCATCAGAAATCTCTGTCAACCTTTTTCACAAATGAAAACTGTCTACTAGTGATGCTACAGCAAGTTTCAGACTGACAATAGTGAATAAGTGACATTTACCGATACCAACATGTAATTTAGTAAGTTAAAAACCGTAACTTAGTTTTTCCATACCATTGACACCTACATATTTCTAAAGTATTATCCGTTTTATTTACATTATTTTTCCATTTTATTATTTCTAATAAAAAAATGTAAAATATTTATGAAGAATCTGAATTATTCCTACTGCAACAATAATGCATTTTTTTTAAATATTCTTGCCACGTTCTTCCAAGGTGGAGATAATCAGCCAATCAGAACTAGTTTGCAAGTTTGCAACTTTTAGTTTGTTCCAGCGCTTACATGTTTGTTTTTGTAGCATTTGGTTTTCTCAATCTAGTAGTAAAAGTTCTAAATAACTTTTGGTTTATGCTTAAAATTCAACCAAATAGTAACACGACATCTGACATTTTTTTGATATTTGTTTGGTTTTGACGTGTAACCTATTACTTTGATGCTTTCCCTTTTATTTACAAAGAGTTGATTTAAAATCTCATAAGAATCTCTTTGAAAATGTCGAGTGGTCAATGGGAAGTTGTTGGGAAGAGCAAGAAGTCGCAGAATGGGAAAACAAAAACGAAGGAGGACGAAAAGAAGGCTGTGAGAAATGGACCGAAACTGGAGGATGTTGGTGGGTAACTTAAAATTTTGGTAACAGCTAGCTACCTGTAATTAGATTTTAATATTTTATTATACCAACAATATGCCTGAAAAACGCTCACAGTGGTTTTTTTTAATGGTACCTATATATTCGACAATATTGAACATGATACAAAAACAGTACACTGCTCGCATTCGGCGAAAATTGATAACGTAGAACAAAATAAAATACGCTCCGTACAAGTGTTCAACTAGGCCCTGAGTGATTTAGAACCCTTTTGTTTTCCCCCAACCAATACAAGCCTAACATTAGGACTATGCCGTCGTCGGCACATGGGTTGTTAATGACTGTAGCAAAGGTAACTACAATTTTAAAAATATTGCAAGAAGAAATTGTTTATTAAGCAAAAGTATTTAATATAGCAATAAACTACTGCATGTTACTGTCATCATAATGAAATCACAATAGTTCTTAACTTCACATACAATGATAATAAGCTTTATAACAAAATCACCATTATCTTTTAAATATTTAAAACCATATTGTACATCCATTGAGAAAGTGCCACCTAGCTAAGTATTACATACTGTTTTGAAATTGACATTGAATAATATTATTTCTTGCCTTAGAAACAATTGAAACATTGCTGCTCTTAGTTTTGTTACCAATATCTGCAGATATTATGGAAATTATAAAAGTATCCTCTTGTACATGTCATAAGAAAATACAGAATTATTGTGAAACTCAACTATAATGATTGCAAATTAATGTAGATATCATTAGTAAAATATTTCAGGATAATTGCAAAAATCCAGTGCTGATTACAATAACTTGGAAACTTAAAGCCTTTGAACCCTAACATCATGTGAAGAGAGAGAGAGGAAACTTAAACACAGATTTGACAGAATTACATACAATGTCTCCAAAGAATTATGCTAGTCAATACTTACAAAGTACCCAAAGTTGTGATTTACCTAAAATTGTTTCTTAGTTTCATTCAAATTGAATTTTCACAATTAATTTGATTAACAATGATGCTATATTTGTGATTATCCTATGACATATTTATCAGGATTTACTATCACATTAATATTAAAATTAGTGTTATCTTTTACTGACTGAATAATGATGATCTTGAATCAACTTTCGCCTCTTTCTGTACAGCTCTTATTACTTAGTATTTTATTTACAGTGTAAAACTAAAAACCTTAGAGCTATCAGCTTGGGCTGACACTGTAGTGAAGATATTCTGGCTTAGAGAATAAAAAATTGAAGCGGTAGTAGCCCAATGGTTAAGGCATTGGACTTGTAATTGTGAGGTTGTGGGTTCAAATCTTACCCATTATACTACCAATATGAACCCACTCCTAACACAAACTATTTAGCTTAGCTAGAGAGTTTGACAGGATTGCTAATAATGTAGGACCCAATCTCACATTGCTAGTTATCCTCTATACTCTATACAAATAAATAAAATTGAAGTGTCTGTTTGTAATGCCAAAATAACAGTTTTTTACTAAATGCATATGGTAGTACCTATATAATTATGGTACTTATAACAACAACACAATTTTTATTTTTTTCTCTTTTTATTCTCTGAAATGGCTGGACGGATTTTGACAATACTTTCGCTGTAAGACAGCTGAGGAAGTAAGGAGTAACATAGGCTACTTTTTATCATCACGCTAACGTCTTTAGGGAGAGACCAGCACTGCATCTTCACATGGACAAAGTTGTGGTTACATCTAGTTTTACAAAAGGCTAGCTGTTTCCCCAACTTTGACCATGTGAAAATTTTGAAAAGCAAATAAATCCCATGGGAACATTTTTCTGGGATAAGAAGCATCTTTGCTATTCCAGACTATAATCTATCTCAGTTCCAAATTCATCATCGTCCAGATACGTTATCCATTGTGGTGTGATTGAATAACAAACATCCATCCATACATTCAAACTTTCGCATTTATAATATTAGTATAGACATTGAATAAAAAAATTGTTATTTAATTAGCACTATATTTTTCCAGTACCCCATTCTCAAATCAAGTCATTTTACTCGGGAATGGAGATAGATGAAGAAATGAAACCAGCAAAGGAGAAGAAAAAGGAAGGTGATAAGAAAAAGAAACAAGATAAAAAGAATGCAGAGCCCCCTAAACCAAAACCACCAAAAACTCTTGAGGGTGCATTTGAGGCTGTAAGTGTATTCATAATTTCGAGTGGCCTGTTCTTCTAGTGGTTAGTGACTCTTACTGCTCTTAAGCCAGAGTTGGTTGGAGAATGGTTTATTCTGTGTCTGTTAATTTAATATTATTTATATATATGTATTTCGAAGTATATAAGTATGTTTATCAGTTGTCTGGTTACCATACCCAAACTAGACAGGGCAGGCCCTGTCTAGTTTGGGATCAGATACCATTGTGTGAGTTGTCCCAAAATATTATTGTTATTAATTCTTATAACTTGTTCTTAGCGATACCACCAAAAATTTACTTTGTTTCCATTTGCTCTACAATAGAACTATTGGATTTTTTTAACTAGCCCTTTAATATCAAGTGTTACAAAATATTTGACCTGATAGGAGCTGTAGAGTTTGTTTGTTTGAACGCGGTAATCTCCAAAATGATCCGAATTGAAAAAATATTAACTGTTAATACTTCTCTATGATTCCACATTTTACAGATTATGAAAATAAAATCAGTAGGCTTTAAATTACACTTTATACAAATAAAAATTTGTTTCAGATTGATGTAGCCGAGTTAGCCAACATAATAACAACAAACAAGCTTCGATTTTCAAACGCTCCTCTTGTATGGCTCAAAGAAGTAGCTACCTTCCTCAATTCAAAGACTCAGATAGAAGTAGAAGATCCAACATTCCCCAACTACGGCCCTCTATATCCCTTGTCTACTGTTCCGGCAGAAATCCGAAGCTCTTTGGCGAGTCTACTACAGGACGCTGGAAAAGCAAATGCGCAATTGTTCTTTGATGTTACTCTTACGGCTGTAGCTAATGACATGAGCAGAGGTTTGTTTAAAAAAACATTTATTACATTTTTATTTTCATCCTGTATAAAAAAAAAAGGATTTTAACATAGTTAACATTAAAAATAATAACGAGTTTTCCGTACAAACGTACCACGCCTTATTTTACCCCAAAAAATATTTTAAATTAATAATAGTCGGTATTACACACTCTAGTTGCCCTTTTGTTTTAACCATAACCCTAGTACATACCCTCTAATTTTTATTTGTCTAACTTTGACCCCCTTAGTCATGGATTTTCTACAAATCTATTCTTATCTGACATCTCTTATCTATAAATTAACCTACTTGCAAAATTTCACCTTATTTGGCCAAGCAGTTTTCCAAATTTCGCATTGAGTAGAGATCAATAAAGTTGAAAGGTTGCAAATAAGGTTCTTTTGTGATGTGGATAAGGTATAGGAAACTCGAGCCTTAAGGGAGTGACGCGAGCGAAGCCACGGGCTAAGCTACTAACGCATAGTTGTGCTGCGAGGATGTGAAAATTAAGCTACGAAACTAATTTTTAGACACATACAACAGACTAAAGTATACGCAATACTATTAATTACAAAACTTACAAAGTCAATTAACAAGAAATATAATAATAATACAAAGCTTCAGAAATATTTAAAACATAATAACTACAAGTTAAAAATCTAAAGAACTTTTAAGCCTTTAATCCGCAATGTGCAATTTATCCTTAATTAAGATATGTTTGAATACCATACGGTATGGTACGGTTCTTGTGCCATAAGGTACTTTACATACGGTCCGGTTTCAATCCGGCGCGGAGTACCCGATCGCCGGCTACCCGGCGAGAAATGTATAGGACGGACGCCAAAACGTGTGTAAACTAGGTACCGTACATCGCCATCCGCGCCCGGGACGTGTAAAACGGGTGTAATTCTAGACCCACCCAACAACCCCGTTTATACTCACAATTTTTATTTATGTATTTATTTTGAAAAAAGACGTCTCCCGCATTAGGATACAAGCCCTGTGTCGCGGAGGACTTAACAAACATACAAGTCACAAACACAAAGTACACCCAGACTTGGAACAACAATTTGTGGATCACACAAAGTGGTGACCCGTATGGGAAAACCCACGACCTCTTGCGTAGCAGTCGAACTCACTCCCACCGCGCCACAGAGGCAGTCAACAATGACGGTATTGTCGTCCCCCCTTTCCCTCATTTGTAAGCACGTTCGCGGAAGGTTAAGGGGCGAATCATATAATGATTGGTGGACATCAAACGAATCTATAGCATCGTAGCATAGCACATATGTGGTAGAAAAACAATCTAAATCTATAGCATACTATGTTTTCCAGGTCAATCTGTGAATGGCTACAGGTTGTTACTGCAAATGCTTGCTCAAGACTATCCAGAGTTCTGCATTACATCAGTACAGAAGAGCGCCAGCCTCCGCAACTCTTATCAAAATAGGCCGCCAATCGGACTCACTTTATTATGGGCTTTTGGACAAGGGGGCATTAGTGACTTCAATGTGGGCTTCAAAGGTAATAATAATAATAATATCTTGGGACAACTCACACAAAGCTATCTGATCACAAACTAAGCAGAGCTTGTACTATGGAAACTAGACAACCGATAAACATACTATATATTTCTAAATACATACATATAGATAAATAACACCCAGACATAGAATAAACCATCATGCTCATCACACAAAGTTTTATCCTGAATGGCGATCGAACCCACGACTTCTTGTGTAGCAATCGGATACACATCCAACGCGCCACAGAGGCAGTAAGCCAATAGGCTGCATGATTATCTAGTCAAATTAGTATGTGTTTAAAAAACTTCAAAAGGATAGACTGTATCTTGTGTACCCTCCGAGTTGACGTCCAATGAAACACTCTATACAAATCTATGTTACTGAATTATTCAATACAGATTTTTATGGAGTGTATCTTGTGTGTACCCTCATACTACATTGAAATTTGAATCTGAACAAATAATTTCAAAATTCTTTATTTAATTTATATGTAACTAGCTTTCGCCCGCGGCTCCGCCCGCGTGGATGTCGGTTATCGCGATAAAAACTATCCTATGTCCTTCCCCAGGACTTAAACTGGCCGTTACAAAACCATACTAAATTTCATCTAAATCGGTTTAGTTGTTTGAGCGTGAAAGCGTAACAGACAGACAGACAATAAATTTTGCCGGTTTTTGCAATATTGTTCATTGCTGCTCCGTTCCTTTTAGTCGTAGCGTGATGTTATATAGCCTATAGTTTTCGTCAGAAAATGGGTCAGTAAAAGAATTTTGCAATTCGGATCAGTAGCTCCTGAGATTACCACGTTCAAACAAACAAACAAACTCTTCAGCTTTATAATATTAGTATAGATTATTAGATCAGAAAAGTCCGTGCGAAACCGAAGCGGGTTACCAGTTAGAACAATGTAGAGCCTAAGTTTTTATATAGGTTTCTGTAATTTTTTTTTTTCATATTGTGCATAACTATAGTTATATATTTTATATTGTTATATAAAGAGATAAGCCACGAAAGGTGTAGGGCAGAAAAATATTTTGGGTCACTAACTCGTTGAGATAACTTATCATTCGTCAGTTTGACATCTCGCAAGGTTGTGATAACAATTTCTTCTAGATAGGTGATATTTTGGCACCAGTTTAATATAGGCGGTTATAATATTCATATGAAGTTTTTTGTTCAAACATTTTTGATGTAAGTTTTACAGTTCTATATTTGTAAAAGGATGCGCTTAGTCATCTACACATTGCATTATCGCAGTGTGTGGGCGCAGGCGGTGAGTATAAAATACCATTTTGTTGCAGCGTGGCAAGACCTGTTTCTCCCTGTAATAGAATTGAAGAACTATACAAAATACGTAGTAGGTTATTTGTCAAACTTGCTGGATAACCACGCGACGATGGACAGTACTAAAGTGAGCCAAGATCAGCTGTTTGCCATGATTGATATGGTGAACAGCAAGCGGAATGGCCTGCCCAAGGATCAATCAAGTGACCTTATCAAGCAATTAAGTAAATATAAGGTATGTGTCATCTATTTATTCTATAATGATTTTAGATTATTCAATTTTTTTACTGCCTCAATGGCGCAGTGGGAAACTGCGCGACGGGTTCGATTCCCACATGGGAAAAAATCTTTCTATAATCAACAAATTGTTGATCAGTCTGGTTATATACTTTGTGTCCATTCATTTTATTTTTTATGTTTGCAAAGTCCCCTGCTGGCAGATAGTTACAAAGTCGGTTAATACTAATTATACATACTTAAACTATTTCACTTTGAGCCATGCTCAAAAATATTTAATAGTTAATGATAACATCTCAAACTTGAGTGAGGTTTGATTATTTGGTTTGACTTGTGAACAATGCAGCAACCTTCTCGCTGAAGACTCTGAGAAGGTAAGCCAGTATCCACGAGACCACAGAGGATTGACGAAAGGCGAATCTTCGAATTTTAGGTCCTAAGACAAATTAGTTTACACATTTTCTGTAGACTACAGGGTGATAAAATGCAGACAAGTACTGGATTAAAACAAGTTTTTCTATTTACAAATGCGTCACAACCGAGCGTGCGTCCAGCCGAATGATCCCGCGCGCGGCTCCCGCCTCCCGCGCGATGTTTCACCCCCTGTTCTGGACTCACGTTCAAGCGACGATCCATTTATTTAAATAAAGCGCCAATATTATTCTAATTATATTTACAATTCCTTAATACTATTTTTAAAATTATATACATTAAATATGCACAACTACTTAAATGTTTTTTAATTAAATGTTCGCGTCGCCAACATTTCCTTTCCGATTTTAAGGAATGGCGATGAATAAAATGGACTATCAATGTTAGCTTCTGTTTTCAGGATATATATTTCAATAAAAGCAATAATAAACTCCAAGTGACCTTTAACCAACTTATGAAAAAGTTGCCCAACCAGTACCTGAGTGGGTCAACATTGGATCCATATCATCAAGTTCTTGTGGAATGTTTAGTGGACTGTTTAATAAGGGATGATTCCTGCAATGCAACTTGGAGGCAGCTATTCCATAGATGCAGTAAACAGTCGGCTACTCTTCTTGATTATATTGGTAAGCAAGTTTTTGCTGTTTTTCATGTTAATACTCCAAGACAGACAAATATTCATTTATCACAATAAAATACAAGTGATGTATAGCAGTATTTATGATACTGATATATTATTTATTTTAGACAGCAACTGGGGAGAAGTTAGTCTTAAATTAAAGAAAAAATCCTTGAAAAATACTGTCTTGCAATACAAAGAAGTTTGTGGAGAAGCATTGAAAGGAAAGAAGAAGGATGAAACGGTTGTGAAGACTAATAAAATATGCCAGGTAAGTCATTCATAAAATATGAACACTACAATTATTGTAATAATCATTATCAATCAGTCTGTATCGGTCCACTGTTGACATGGCCTCTCCTAATGTACGGCACAACACCCAGTCCTCAAATCATGACATCATTAATTTGAATGTTAAAATGAACAAGCTTCTTTATTTCATAAAATTATACAATCGAACAGTTTTAAAACTCGACTAAGAATAACCGTAACTGAATCGCCGAGTTGGGTTCAAATGTCACGTCCCTAGAAAACGTAAGATGTTGCCATCTTTTGACGATATTTTTTACATATTTATTTTGCAATTATTAATTGATATTTTTTAAAATAAAAGTACCTAAAATGCAAATTTTATTTTATAATAACGAGCATATCGTTTTTTTTATGTCAATTATTTTCGAATTTTATAAATAAAAATATGGTAAATGTTTGATGAGTCTGGTCACCCGAAAATTTGGCAGTAGAAAAAGAAACTGGTTTGAGAGCGACATATTTTTCTAATATCGAATATTTTTTTCGAAGCAGAATCATCGCTTGTAGAAGGTAATTATATTACAATTGAATTATGAAAACGTTGGAAATGATTTGAAATTATCAAGATTACGATTTCGTTGAGTGAATAGTTGAAATAATGGCCGTGCGCGGTACGTGCGCAAATACAAATCAATTCAAGAATCGCGCATTTTATATTGTGAATGGAAGTAGAAAAACTGCTTTATGCGTTGTGTAGTGAGCGCGCGTGGTTCTAACAGTAAATGTGGATGTGTTACATCCGTTACTCTGCGGGAGGCACGCCAACGCTTACATTGAGATAATTATTGTACTGATTTAAATCCAGGTAAATTACGAACTTTTTTGGAAAAGTGCAGTGCATATAAAACGAAACATAATTTCAGGATCACCGTATTATTATTCGTGTGTTGTGTAAAATAAAAAGTGAAGTGATAATCGTAAATGTGTTTTCTAAAATGGGCCTGATCCAAAGGGAATCTGTCACTATTTTTGGTCTATTGTTTTTTTTATCTACTTACCAAAATAATAACACTACCAATGTTGATTAATGACCATCGAATTCGTGGTGAAATGAAGAAGTGGTCACCATTTATTGATCAACCTTTTTCATACTAATTAAATTAACTTTTATCTTAAATTTCCAACATTGGCTGAGGTTTTTACATTCTATACTGATGACACAACAATCTATTTTACTACAGTGTCAGCTAATATGTTTTTAATGACAAGCATTTATCCTGTTTATGTTAGCTTAGCTGAGGTAGAAAATACCATAAATGTTTGTCCTATGTTAACACCCAGCAGATCCCCAACATGAAATAATCATCAGGTTTTTTTTAACCAGACCATACCTTTGTAAACATTTATGTAAAATAGTTATGATTGTTTCCTAGGTAAACGAATAATCAAAAGACTAATAAGTAAATAAATCTTACATTTAAACAGCCAACAGTTAACCTCTGATTAAATTTTGTATTAAGTTAAATTTATCATCACTGTTCATATCATAAAAAGAAGTGATTTGACATCATAGACCGCTATTTGTATGAGATCTCCATAAAAATCTGTTTTGACATTTCATAAAGAGTTGCTGATTTGACTAGTTGGAAACTAGCCCAATAAGAGAGCCTAAGAGTGCTCACCTTTTTTTTCGATAATAGACACAAGTTGATGATCTCATCAGATTAAAAAGAAATGCTTATTCTATAACAATTTGTTCCACTTTCAATTGGTTGATCTTTTACTTCCAATCCTATGTATTTTATATTGGTTCTATTTAGTAACTTTTATAGTTGACTGCAAATTGTGTTGAAAGTGAATTCACTTTAGTAGAGTAATAGTAAAGCTTACATTTTACAACTCAATTTCTAGACTTTTCATATCTTCTGTATTATCTAACAGGTGTTCCCTGCAGCTGTGCCCACATAAATGTTAAACTACCTTTCATACTTTAGAATTTGATATAGAGTCTTGTTGAAGGGGGTGATACCCCAAGTAAAATTTATCAAAATTGGCCAGTACTTTCATAACAAACACAAAATGAAATCTTTTCTCTTTCTTCTCATAAATATAACAAGTAATTTTTTTTCATACAGGATATTCTAGACAGAATGACAAGCACTAGAAGATTCCCTTGGATTTGGGCCAGCTTCTTCCTGCTGATTGGAATTGCTGGCTTGATAGCTTATGACGTCAATAAGGCTGGCGGAAATTTCCCAAGTAAGTATTTTTGTTGCTATCAAAAATTTACAGAGGAGTTAGGCACAGATCCAGGATCAATGCGGACCAAATGTATGGCTAAAACACTCATGTGCCTGGAGGGGGGGGCGGCAATTGCCCTATTGCCCCACTTGAATCTGCGCCGAAAGGAGTCAAAGGAAAATTGTGTAGTCTAGGTTATTCTATGTCTAGTGGTTAGTGTGACAAGGTTACAATATATTACTTACGCATAAATTTCCTCGGTTTTTGTTTTTAAAAACAAAGTCGTTAAAAAGTCTGTATGCTTAGATCTATTAAGTTACCAAAAGTTAGAAGAAAATGTATCTTGTTAGAGACGATTTTTACTACCGATAATAACTAAATACAATTTAAAGGGAAGCCGCGACTGTAAGCTACACAATGGATATTAATGCGGTTTTTAATGTCATTCAGATAATTTCATAAGGATGGTTGAAAGTCCCAAGTTTACAAAAAATCACACAGATTGAAACTATAATTCTGTAGACAAACATTTAATTTTAATTCACAGAAAAAATAAAATAAGGAATGCTATTTTCGGTCTTCAAATGTATTTCTTTTTGGCATTATAACAACCAAACAAATGAACTAATTTTGATGTTTTTTTTTATTATAAAGCTAGTAACCTTTTTTATGAATATTTGTTCAGCAATTTTGAAAATAATATCATTGACTAGTGGATAATTAAAAAATCCATGATAATTCTCAGGGTAATTCAATGCTAACATAGCATTTGAGGTCATTGATCCTAAATAGCACTGTGCTGATCACTGATAATAACTTTGCCTTACATTATGTTATGTAATGCAATATCCATAACTAAAATGATTTAATAGGCATATGGTTGATACCATTTGTTTCACAAATATAATTTTAAATAAGTCGATAGCAGGTTCATTTGTTTGATATAAATGTGTACAATATGATGTACACATGGCATCTGTTGTGGTTAGTGGTTGGTGAAAAATGTTGTTTATTTCCAGTATGTGTACAAGTGTAGAGTTTAATTTACTATTGTATTGTTGCATTGTATTCTGTGTGTAAACATAAAAAGGTATAATGTGCTAACATGGTTTACACTGTTATTCTTATAACAGACTAGATTTCGAATAAAAGTTTTTGTATGTCCTTCTTCGGGACTCAAACTATATCTGTATCAAATTTCATTTAAATCGATTGAGCGGTTTAAGCATGCAATGTAACAGACAGATTTTTTTATTACAATTTTCACATTTATAAAATGTAATAGCTGTTCTCCGCGGCACCGCCTATACTTACGTGTCTTTATTTACAATCACAAAGCCAAATACAAATACGAAATTTCGCAGAAGTAACTTTAAATAAAACTAGCGGAAGTTTCAAATTAAAGCCCTTTTTTATCCCCTTAGAGGTTGATTTTCCAAAAACGCTGCAACACATGTTTCATTATTTTAAACCAAAAAGCCAAATAAGAAATTTCACAGATATAACCTTCAAACTGACGGGAATTTTATATAAACTTGCAACCCCTATTTTATCCCTTTATAGGTTGACTTTCCAAAAACGCTGAAACCAGTATTTCATTATTTTAAACCATAAAGCCAAATACAAAATTTCATAGACTTCAATCTGTTTTTACCCCTTTAGGGGTTGATTTTCCAAAAACGCTGAAACACATGTTTCATTACTTTAAACCAAAAAGCCAAATATACCATTTCATAGATCTAACTTTAAAACTAACGGAGTTCCATACAAACTTACAACCCCTGTTTTACCCCCTTAGGGGATGAATTTTCAAAAGTCTCTTAAGAGACTTTTTCCTTAGAGACGTATTCCTTATATAATGTACGCATCCGTTTATATAAGGAATACGTCTTCGAAATTTCAAGTTTCAATGATCAGCGGTTTAGACTGCGTTGATCCGTCAGTCAGTCAGTTCAAAGAATTTTCTAATAGGTAGGTAGATAGTAACTATGCAGTACACTGACTGCCTTGATTGTGGTGGATATGGGAACAACTTTTGCGCAACAGGTTGTGGAACTTGTGGATTCGATTTCCACATGGGACAGTATTGTAAAATCTATAAAATATTGTTTTGTATGTTTTAAAATTTGTGCCACTATTGTCTTAAAATAAAAGTTTGTGAGTAGATTGTCATACAAAAATTATAAATGAGAAAGTTTAGATGTATGAATGGATATTTGTTATTCAATCACGCCACAACGAGTAATCGAATCTGGATAACATTTCACACAGAGATAGAACTACTTTTTTATCCCGGAAAAATATTCCCGTGGGAAAAAAATATTTTAAACATTTTCACGGGAATAAGGCAACAGCTAGTCCAATAATAAAATAATGTAATGAATAACACAACTAGATACCTACCGGTTATCTATTCTGACTGGCAAAGTCAGACTGAGAACTAATATAAAGGTGACATATTAAACTGTTGGTCTAGTGGTTAGTGACCCTGAGTGCTAAGCCGGTCGTGGATACAACCAACCACCGCCCCACCCAGGATAAAACTTTCTGTGAGGAGTACGATGGTGTATTCTATGTCTGGGTGTTATTTATCTATATTATGTATGTATTTAGAAATATATAAGTATGTTTATCAGTTGTCTGGTTTCCATAGTACAAGCTCTGCTTAGTTTGGGATCAGATAGCGTTGTGTGTGTTGTCCCAATGTTTTATTGTTATATGAGTATAATTACATATTGTAACGCCGTCTCCACAATTTGGCCCCAACGCCAATCGTTCAACGTGTGGATATACAAAATAGCATCGGCGCCAACGTTGGGACGAGCGTTATTCTATATCCACACGTTGGACGAGTGAGGTTGGGACAGACGTGGGGGCCAATATATGGAGCCGACGTAATACCATTTGATAAGATTATATACAAATGTCTATAACCTATAATCCACGCATAGTCACCGACTTTATCTAGAAATTGTTACGGCAACGCCCAAATAAACCGGTTATGATAAAGTCCAATAAATTTAGAATACCCTTGAACCTGATATTAATAGTGTAGAAATAGAAGATTTTTATTAAATAGCTTTAAAATGTTTTCGAGCAATAAGTTCTATACCAGTTTTGGATGTTGATTGGACGGTCATTGAACCGATAGATGTCTAGGTCATTGCTAAGAGCTTTGTCCAACACTAGGTTCGCTTTGAGCAGTTGGATAAAAGGCCTGGTGCAGAAAGCGGTACTCCTCCCGAAACTGACTACCTGCTCAGGACATAGTACACAAGCGTGTAGGTACGCAGACAGAAGACTTCAAAGGAACGGAAATCCGTCACGTCGCACAGGACCAATGGCTTAACCTGCGACGTGCTTTCCGAGCCACGTACCTAGTAACATTTTTCGAAGATGGTCACCCATCTATTTGTTGTTTAGCTGTTTAGCGTTGCTAACCTCGCTGATACCTCGATCTACTGGGTCGACACGGGCTCCTCATCATTAAGTTTTATAATAAGGTATCATCATATCAACTAATAGTTCCAATAAATATACCTATAAGGTGTCTCGCGGCCATGCCACACGGAGGGAAAGTGCCTTAAATATTGTACATAGAACATTTTACTGAAAGAAGACTTAATTTTAAATAATTTACCTGTATATATATAACTAGCTGACCCGCGCAACTTCGTCTGCGTAAATTTTCTCCGTTTTTGCAACATTTCTTATTGCTGCTCCCCTCCTTATTTCTCCACTATTTAATGGATGCTATTAAACATATAAACCTTCCTCTTCAATCACTCTATAACAAAAACCGCATCAAAATCCTGTGCGTAGTTTTAAAGATTTAATAGCATATAGGGTCAGAGAAAGCGACTTTGTTTTATACTATGTAGTTGATACACATAGATAAACATTTTTAACCTGCATGCTTGTGGAATAATACTTCACTAGGCAAGAGACATCCACTACGGGACATATATGGGACTAGACCGCTCCTAGAGTCGTCATTCATCAAGTATTAGAGTAGTTCCTGTATTCCGCGTGAACCAAACCTATTTGAGGCTCAATTCATAATTATAGAATGTATGTTTCCCCGCTGTTTCTCTACTAATATTACAAATCATTTACCTACTTTCTTCACTTTTTCACGTAAAAACTACTAAACGGATTTTGATGATACTTTCTAATTAAGTGGATTATACATCAGAATAACACGTAGGCTATAAAAATACATAACGCGGATGAAGCCGCATGGAATAGTTAATATTACAATAAACTCATCAATATTAAGAGCAAATATTCAATTAAGGAAATATCTAAGTTAATAGAAGTAAATTGTACAATTATCCTTGTATTGAGCAACGTTTATAGCAGGTAAAAGGAAACTTCGCTCTTCCTAGTTGTCGAGGCTGCCTGCGAGTACATGAGCTAATTGTCAGCTGATTAGGGCCGTATGACATCAGAGATAATTTCACGTAAGAAAAAAAGTTGATTATCCTCCAAACAGTTGAACGTATTTTCATCAAAGAAAAGCCGTGTGGTGCCGGCTTAAGAATAGTACCACCCCATCTCTACCCGTGGGTGTCGTCAAGGCGACTAAGGGATTTCACCCCGGAGGACGGGCAGCAGCGTCCTCTGCGTACTTAAAGCCTTACTGCGATCGCCAACCCGCTCGCCAAGCGTGGCGATTATGGCAATTACCCCCAGGATCTACATACTAGTAGGTTCTATTGGGGAGACCCGTGCCCAGCAGTGGGCCATCTTATGGGTTGATATGTATATGTCATCAAAGAAACTTAAGAACCATTTCAATTAAACTAGATTTATAAATTAAGAAGACCACAAATACAAATTCATTAGTCCGTTTAGGCTCTTTAATGTTACAAAACACTGCCAGCGAGTGGCGACTATCTTTATTATCTACTCTGTTTATAATTAAGCAAATCTTTACATAGTATTATTTAACTAGCCGCCACGTCTGCCTGTTACTTAGTTCGTCAAAACTAAGTAACTGGTTTTGTTTCGGTTACCACTATCACTACCGTTTAGAGATTTTTCTTGGAAGGTTTATCATGCATAAATTACATTTATAGAAAGTGATGGAGAAACTCCATGCGGCTCGCTATTCAATTATAAATATGTTTATTTATATAATTAAGTTTTACGGTACAAATTGAATGCAATGTCGTATTATAGCTATATTTCCTCGTGCCCTAACTGATGATGTTGTATACTCATTATTAGAAGTCATTACAAAACCGTTATTTTTCTACCACAACTCTGCCATATTGTATTGACAACATGCATTTTTGGCCGTTAAGTACTCCAAATCATCTCAGAGAAGATAATTGATTGAATACGAATTTTTAAAGTAAATTTTGACAGCAGTAGTCATCCGAACATGTGATATCTGTTTGGTTACCGCAGGTGGAGCACAATACATAAAATGGCTTTATTCACTCTACTCTTAACTATTGCTAATGCACATTAGGGGCCCCTGTAGCCTGAGGGCTCGTATCATTGAAACGGTGCGGTGGTAGCTACGCCCCTGGTAGGTACATCAATTACGTCTTTGACTGTCAAGTCAAATCTGTTTATTTCTTTTAGGTAAAGTTTGTGACGTGCCAATTTCCTACGTCGAAATCATGATTATACTTTCAGATATCATTAACATGTTAAATTGTGACCTATTGAGATACTAGCTTTCGCCCGCGGCTCGCTCGGAGATTTTACGAGAAAGATCATCAAAACTACATTTATTCATCCTCCCAAACGTCCTCTTTTTTTTTCTTACTTTAACTTCTATACTAATATAATAAAAAGGTAAAGTTGTGTCTCTGGATATCTGGATTTACCGATTTTTTTACCGATAGAAGCCACGTTATTTGTGAGTGTCATGGGCTATATAACATCACGCTACGACCAATAGGAGCGGGGCATTAATGAAAGATGTTGCAAAAACGGTGGCAAATGACACAAAGTTGCCCGGGTCAGCTAGTTATTAATAAAGTACAAGATATTCAAATGTTTAAACATATTAGTCGTACTTCGTAGATGTCTTTTTCAAATAATAAACTAAAATTGTTCATAATTTCAATTTAAGTAAAACGTCTTCACGTTTGTTACACTATTAAAAACAAGCATTCCGCGAATCTTCCCATTCGTATAATGTCGCTTGCGCGAATCATCCCGTCCCTAGTTCCTCTACAATCTACATCTAAACTACATGAAATAAACGATTTTTTTTATAAAAACGGGTCGCTTTAACCACCATCCATTTTGAGGAATAGGCCGTTTAGAGAACAAGTGTCGTCGTTTAGCGAAAAGGACATTACCGTAATTCGATTTTCAGAAACGTCAAAAAGGACTTCATAATTAGAATAGTGGCAAGATTAAAGTTTATGTTATGATGGGTGGTGTTAACCAATCTAAATACTGATCAAAATCTAGTCTCTACTCCCTTGAAATGTAGTTATTCTAGCCATGTGAGTACTGTATTCGCATTGTGGTTTATATGACATGTGCATCTGCTGACTCTAATATTATATTACGTTTTAATAAATACGTAAGTAACTATACATATATATCCTCATAGCGTAGACTAGTTGCAACCATTACATATTGTGTAGGTACATTATGTACCACCATTTATGAAGTATTTAAGGTTGTCGATGTGTATAGCTTTTTAAAAAAGTGTTAGTTTAGTAGTAAATTAAACCTAAAGAAAAAAGAGAGAAAACACATTACCGATTAAATTTTACTAACTTACTCGGAAGTTTTAGTTTATAACTCTGGTGTCTGATAATCTAGGTCAACGTTTTATATTAATACTAGAATTTTCCCCGTTTTTGCAACATTTTTCATTGCTGCTTCGCTCCTATTGGTCTTAGCGTGATGATATGTAGCCTATAGCCTTCCTCGATAAATGTTGGATAGCCATCCAACAGTAAAATATTTTTTCAATTCGGACCAGCCGTTGCTGAGATTATCGCGTTGAAGCAAACAAAAACAAACACTCTTCAACTTTATATTATTAGTATAGATTTATTAAAACTTTCCCAGACAAATATGCAGTCGAATAGCGAAAAACATCAACATTCACGAACATATAAAAGCGTCAACTTTTTTGAAATCCATTGCGGAATAACATCCACGTCACAAAATACTGAGAGTTCAGAAGGTAATCTTCATAAAATCCTTACTCGACGCACGCATACGGGCACGGAATCTTGGACCGCCTTTCGAACAAAGTCTGAGATTGTTGCCCGCGAACGATGTGTACGTAAGCGTAGCTCGAACGAAGTATACCTGAATGTATAAATTAATATATCTGTACTCTCGGTATTTTTTTTTCACAGTCAAAATCAAAATTTTAAATTGGTTTATTTGATTGCTGGCTGACCGTCGCAACTTCTTCTGCGTCAATTGCCCCCGTTTTTGCCATGCATCCAAAATACTAATAAAAATACTTTGTAAGACCTATTCGCATATCTACCAAATATACAAGATATCACTAAAATCAATTGAGAGGTTTCGGAGGAGTTCGATCACAAGCACCGTGACACGAGATTTCTATATACATATTAGATTCGCTAAGGTTCAATCAAAAGGCAAATCTTATTTATCTGACAATATTTGGAATAGTACGAGTCTACATTTCTATTTTCCACTTGTTTTCTAGCGATTTTTCTAAACAAGTTTATTAATAGTTATACATTTATACCCGCCAGACTAGGTAGATGCTATAGCAATGCTAACTAACTACGTCATCACACTAAGTGCTGTTTTTGTCGTATTAGCACAATACTAACATCGTATTCATTTCAAGGATTGACATCATTTAACTTGCACGTTAGACACTATTGTTTTGAAATTACTTGTTGCATTGTTCCACCTAAATTTTATTATTTGTAACTAATATAATGAGGAAATTAGGATCCACAGTTTTCATCTATTCAAAAGTCTCATTGGATATGTTATTATTGTAATTTTTATAGGCATTTCTTGCCAATTACTTTATGGCGAAAGCCCAAGTCGTGTGCAACATGGGAAGAAAAAAATTAAGTTTAGTGACAGAGTTCAGGTTAGATTTTTATGTTACGCATTATGCGACAGAGGCGCGGCGTTTTTCTTCCATAAGTTTCTGTGTCACGTATTATAAAACACCGGCCACGTGCTAGTCGGACGCGAGTCCGACTAGCACGTAGGGTTCCGTACCATTATCTATACAACATTAGACACTATAATTATTATAACATCGAGATTCATTTTATTCTGTTTTTAGTATTTGATGTTACAACGGCAACAGAAATACATCATTTGTTAAAATTTCAATTGTCTAACGATCACGGTTCATGAGATACAGCCTATATTATAATATCGAGCAAAAACGACAAACAAATCACGTTTGTTGTATGGGAGCCCCCTTAAATATTAATTTTATTCTGTTTTTTAGTATATTTTGTTATAGCGGCAACAGAAAACATCGGCTGTGAAAATTTGAACTGTAACTATCACGGTTCATGAGATCAGCCTGGTGACAGACGGACGGACAGCGGAGTCTTACCGTTACGGTCCCGTTTTGCCCTTTGGGTACGGAACCCTAAAACATTGACCATGAACTGGAAGAGAAAATATATTACCTGAATCATAGTTAAAAAAAAATCTAAATATATCCAGTAGCAGGCTTCAGATATTAATGCATATTATTTGTCACAATATTTTCTGACCCAAATTTGAAACTTGTTATATTTTTTCCGCAGAGAGCTCAACGGGTCGCTTGCTGAACGACTTGGGCGTGCTAGAACACAGTCAACGTGCTTGGCAGAAGACCCTTTCAACATCAGCACGTGGCTACTTGTGGCTGGAAACGAATGCGCCTATATACTACACGCAGACTGTCGATATATGTAAACCATACGCGACGTTGTCTAAAGACTTCGCTTTTGTCGCCGCTAAGAAAGCCGGGACGTTGTATTCTAATGCGAGAGAATACGTGGTTGCTAAAACGCCAGTGGTGTTAGCAACCATAGAACAGTATGCGCCAGGACTCGTGGATAACGTTCAAAGCTATACAGCGTCAGGTTTCGAGGTAGTCAAGAAACATTCTATAGAATATTATCAGTTCACCACTGAGTATTTGAAGACTAAAGTGTTTATGTAAGTATTTCTTTACTTTATAACTGTTTAGAAAGTCTTATTTGAGATAGCGTTGCTGTCGCATTTGCACTGTTAGTACGGTTTTGTTTGGTTTGTTATAAACCAATTTCATTAAATTCCTAAATAAAAATCGGACATAAGAACAAAATTAAATAACTGACACTTTGTATGTTCGAATTAGAAACCGTATGTGTAGGCAAACAAGAGAATCTTTCATTCATATCTCACTGAAATACAAGGGCTGCATAATATTATGATGAAATTGTTTGTCAAAGCTTCCGTTCAAATAAATTCGTTTATGTATAGTAATGTATGTATAGATTTTTAACAGCTGCCGTTACTCATCGGTCATATCAATCACATAGAAGTATTTCCACACTCTAATAGGGTATTTTACTCTTTCAGAGAAAACAATCTGTAAATATATTATTGAGGTAGTTTATGTAATAAGCAGTTCATAAAAAAACGAAATAAATTTTAAAATTTTCAGTTTATTATCTGTTTTATATGAAATAGTAGCCGCCATGTTATTACGTCATACGGCTGTGTAAACATGGTGTTAACTAAAAAAATGTCAACTGTCAACCGATGGCCGTCATTCAAAATGTCCGCACATTTGTTTACCCAGCCAACTGACGTCATGACCACAGAGAAATATCGCGTCCACTGCGTCGAGCATATTCGTCAAATTACGCGAGGAAATTTGAAAATGTAAAATCTAAATGCATTTTTATGACACTTATCGTTTGAATAAAAATGTTGATTTTTTTTAGTGGCTAATTATCCACTATAGAATTTAATTGAGGTACTTTTCAAAAATGGGTGTGATACCCTTTTGTGCGAAATAAAAGTTTTTATATTGGTGTGTTCTTTCTGAAGTGCAGAATCTTATGTAAAACCATGGTTTTTGATATTATTTTAAATTACTTTATGCCATGTGTCCAAACTGGTTTTTGGGACATGTTCTACAACAGCTTTTGCGTAGCCGAGTTGACCTCCAGTCTAGACAAGTTCAATTTATCATTGATGCCTGTGGATTAAGTCGATACCAACTTAAATGCAAACATTTTGGCCTTAACACTATGTTATAATAACGTAGCTATATTCTTTTACAGTGGCGAGTGGGCGCCAGAGATACTTCAAAACAAAACACAAACAGCCCTGAACGTGACCAGAAGCCACGTGTCGTCGTACTTCCACTGGTTCAGAGAACAAGTCCACATCTACTCTAAGATACCCTGAAGCGTGTTCGCTTCCAGCTTAGTGTTCACTGTGTTACACAGGCAGGGGACTGTGTTACCAGCGTCTTTGTTTCATTCGTGAATCTAGAATTTTCTAAATCGTATTTTTATCTGACTTATTACGTGCCTACTATTTATTTATCAAAAAAAAAACGCAGATGTAACAAAATAATATTTGAGACAGCATAATCTTTCGGTAAATATAATTGCTGTCTTTTTGTTAATTAATTATACATGTTTTCTATACATATTGTGTTAATACAAACATTTTGACAATCTTTGACACGTTAGTTTACAAGTTTGGAAGTCCCCTGCTTTAATTTTTCTAATGTTAAATCTAGCACAAATCGACACAGTCCTCAGCCTGAACATCCTCGTATCCAGTCTATTTTTATTAATCTATATATCTTATATAATATATGAAGAGAAAATAATCGAGTACAATACACTATGAACGAGTCGTACACTTGAAAAACCAATTGTTGGCACAAATTTAGTACTTATATCAATGGTGGTAAAACAATATGTTCACATATTGTTTGTATATTAATAATACTCCATTGCACCGTAAAATTAAACAACAGGTTCTTAAAAAATGATAATAAAAATAAGTTCATGCTACACATAACGGCGTGGTACTCAACGAATGTGCCCAAAGCCTTGGTTCGCAAAACCTTATCAAACATAGGGCTTGTATCGAGTACTTGTTCATCTTTTCTAACTTATAGACCACGGCCGTTGCAATACGGTCGAAACGTCGGGCCATAAAACAAAGGTATTTAGCCTTTAAAATAAAATATTTACGCGATTAAGACCCGTAGCTTATAACATTCTATAATGTGTACAAATCGCGAAAGTTTACGAACATATATTTTCTAACCTGATACTAAGTGACCAATGAAACACTAATTTGTGCCAAATATCGGTATTTTCACCATTCATAATTACACACCATTATAAATCTATGCAATAATGAAATCATATCATTGAAAATATATTTTTTAAAACATTTAATCCATGACAACATAAAATTTTAGTATCTATATTTAATGGAATATCCAGTATTTGAATACATTCCTAATGCATTTAAATGTTTAGCAGACTGGTATCGTATGATTTAGTTACCTCTCACTATCATCCAAATAACCATAGCTCATTTTATTGAATATTTTAACGAATGAGATATAGAGGTATAAGCTTTTTGTAGTATATTTATTTTGTGTTGAGAGATCGTGTTTTAAATGAAGTTTAAACTATAATGAAGGAGGAACAACGAAATTAAATCGTGGCAATTTAATTATTTTATCCTTGTACTTACGTTCTTATCTTTTAGAGTTTTTTGCCGCTGTTCTATTAACATGTGTTAACAAATGTAACTTAATTACATATTAAGTAGATCTTATATGTTATTAATCTTATTTGTAACCCAATTCAAGCCATGGTAGTTATTATCCTGCAGTTATGACCAAGCAAGTTATTGTAGTTTGTGGCATAATTTTTAACGTTAGTAATCGAAAAAAAAAAATGGGATATCGCACTTGTCTGCAACATACACCTACAAATCTCGTTCAGGCCACTAGTAACATTATTACGTTCGTTCTATAATTTAGCTGGATAATAACTACGGATAAGAACTAAATTTTAATTTATAATGTGTTCCTCTGAATCTATGATGATAAATGTTGTGTTGTACGAAATAATTGTAAGAAATCACAATTAAATATTGTTAGTGATTTATATAAGTGTTTTATTTTGTTACAAAATTATTACCTACTTTAATAATACAGAATAAAATATATAGGATAACACTACACAAAGACCCTTCAATTAGCCGAGATGTTCATGCTTCGCGAAAGCTAAACACTACTCAGCATACAAGGTATACACAAAATGTTCTAATTATTGACTACTAAGATTGATTTACCTACATTGACTATTATTTAGGCTAAAAAACAGACACTTGCATCAATATATTATGTTTCGTCAAGTAATTCAGTATTTTTTTGTTTGAAGGACAAATGGTCGCGGTCCGACTTCACTTGCACGAAAGCTGCCTGAAAATTGCAAACCATACCAATTTAAGTTAAGAAAGGTTATCATCAAACATAAAAATAAACAATTTCCACTGAACCAATTTGTGCACACTCATCAACTCTGAAGGGGATCGGCACCGTATCAACTGGAGCCGAACAGTATTCTTTGTATGAAACTATAACTTACTGCAACGCAAACTGTCGATTCGTAACGTAATGACCTCGACTCGGAACAAGCTCACGAGCAGTTGACGGTGCTGATCCCATTCCTTTCCTTTTGACCCATCGCTCTACCAAATTACAGTCCCGGTAGTGTCATAGGGAATTTTTTTTTCCCTTCTGCACTACTAATAAGTTGTGTAATGGATAATTTAAAAATTGTCATACATCTTCATTCACTTTGATACTAGGCACTTCACTATTGCCTAACTCGCTAAACCCGGTGACTTTGTTGTGGTTTGTCTGTTATTTATTAGTTTTCCATGGATAATGCATTACATTTTTTAATGTACACAAACCGCAGAGCAGCTGAATGTGCGTGGCGACACAGGTCCTGATGTCTCAAAGAGTCGGTCTGGGCCTCGTCTCCCGCTTGCCTTCACTGGCCAGTGGGAGTGGAACACCAAGAGCGCCAGCAGAGTCTCAACTCTGTTTTGCCTTAACCGGCCGATCAGAGGGAGTTCGCCAAAGCTTGTATGCTCGGGCGTGAAAGTGTCATTTTCAAGGACATGACTGCGGGAAATCATGCTCACGGCCTTCTCCGGCATCGCACCGCTCGAGCTGCTCACGCCCATGTTGTTCCCTGTCGTCTGTATGACTGTATGCTTCTGGGCGGCCAGAAGAGGGCCCGTCTAGTGAGTTGCGAGTCACGGTCTGCTTATTTGGCCGTGTTTTTATCATTTATTGCATGCAAGCGCCATAGGTTATACAGATCACGCGACAGGGCACCTATACGCTGGACTGACCAAGTCAAATTTGCAATAGGAAGTCACGTATCTGACTGCACCAGGCAGTCTATCAACAGGGAAAGATGGCGAGAAAACTGTGTCCGCTTCTACTATCGTTGTGGACGTCTCTACGTGACCACGACCGCTCTGCTGAGAGCGAAACAACAGAGAAGAAGGGAAAGCTCTAGGGCACGCTTCCTGTTCCTGATCGTCATCAGGAACAGGAAGCGTGCCCTAGAGCTAGTGAACACACAACATGAGCTTAGAAGCAGACTAAGCAGTTAAGTCACTGCGTGGACAACGAGTTCCTGCCTTTGGGCATAAAAGCCATTACGCAAGCCGAGGGTAGCAGTGCGATCTTAAAATTCCGTGCACGATAAGAGGACCGCAACATAAACTTAAAAGTCAATGCACGAGGTGAGAGATACAGAAAAAAATTATGGTAAAATGTGGTGGTAAAATTTCAAAAAAGTCGGTTCAATATCATGGACGGCATCGTCATAGGTAGTAGTTTATTTTATTTTAAATAATATTGGTTGCCTACAATGCAATTATGCGATTTCAGAACATCTTATAAGGGGTGAAGTTAAAAAAGTGTACAGCTGTAATTAACAGTTCAAAATCCCTCTAAAGTGGCGCTAGCGTAGATGAAGGGTTTGGTATGAAATTGTAGCAAGTATAGACGCTTAATTAATCTCCACGCAACACCACTATACACGATTGCTTATTGTTTGAATTGTGCTAATTGGGGGATTTTTTACCATGTTTCTTCTGTACTGTAGCACCATTTAACACGTTAACGGACATTAGGTACATCGAGAGGCGTAAATGTTACTCATAATATGCCAACGGCTGTAAGAAGTAGGTTGAAGAACTATTTATAGTAGGTACCTACCTATTTTGCCCGCCAACATTCAAAATTTGAAGTCCGGGCTTCCCTACTCTTTATACTTTGAAGCATTTTTTTTTCTTGGAATACATTTTGATACCTAACACCAAGATAACAAACATTAACATAGCCCACTTTAACGTTTAAAATAAAACTACATGTACATGTATGGAAAAAAACGACAGGTTGCACATTGGAAAAATAAGCATGTTTGGCATGTATACATTGCATTAGTACAAAATTATTTCAAATATAATAATTAGATCCGGAATATCAGAATTTCCCACCATTATGGTGGTATTAAAGGTAATTTAAAAAATCTTTTAGTATAGTTTAGAATGAAAGAAATCCTGGAGGCGCCTATGTTTACCTACATCGGCCGTACCCACTCTCACTAAGCAAGTCTTCGTAATAATTCGAATGCGCAAACTGACTTAGAGCCTATGTTTTAAAATCAGATAATTAATTTCAATTAAAATACTTACCGATGTTATCAACAATTGACCGACACCCGTTTTCATACTGTGGAATGAACTTTGGTCTCAAACTTTCAGCCTTTTACTTTTTTATGAACTGGTCAATAATGAGGTTTGTATGAATTTAAAAATGAATATTTATAGGACATTTGCACAAAACATATACCTACTTAAAATAAAACTTCTCTGTTGATTTATAGATTTATTATTGATAGATTTAACTCGATTTGTACAATTCACTTTTTAAGTTTTTTTTTATGATACAACTATTATTTATAAAATGTCTCTGTCTCACTCGCACTTGCTGCTTCTAATATCATAGTGTAAGTGCGGAGTCACGCGACCTCGCCTTGCATCTAGTAGTGTTGCCGCCTACATAGCAGAATCCTGCCGCGATATTGTGTGACGTCAAGTATTGCAACCATTGCAATTGTTTCATAGACGGCTTATCCGCATCTGTTTTCACTTCCACGAATTTTATCTGTAAAGTACAAAATTATATAATTTAATTATCTTTTCTTATAAAAAAGGGTTGTCTTTTTGGGGCTTAGTATAAACACACAAACGAACACAAAATACATTTAAGATTCTAAACCTTAGGTTCCTTAGGGGGGGGCCGTACCGCTCCCTAGTGGGCTCTGGAGTTGGTTAAGAATCTAAACCAACTGTTCTGCCTGTCTGTCTGTCAAGACAAGAGAACGAAAACCTATACGCGAAAACCTATAGGGTAAACTTGCCTAATTCGTACCCCTTAATGAAAAACAATATTTTTTTCGAAATTAGTAAAGAATAATTATATATTATTTCAAAGAACGTTTATTTAGGGAATCTTTTATTACTTTCCTAATCAACTTTAACATAAATCTTATAAACTTTTCAGAAATTAACAATTTTTAAAAACTTAAAAAAAGTACGATTTAGGACCATTCATCTTAAATCGTACTTAAATATTCTTAAATCGTACTTTGAGATCTTATCATTGGTTTACAGCTGAGATGTTAACCTTTCCCTCGGGATTTATGGTGGTTATCAAAAACATAATATTAGGTCTATGGAAATTAACTCTTAACAAATTCTACGAATGGTCTTCGCCAATTCTTTACACTACAGTCATCACAATTGTAGTCTTTAGTTTTTTTACTGGTTCCTGCGCAGAGTTCATGTACCCATTCCTCACATTGCGTGCATTTGATCATACTTTCTTTTAGATCCTCTTGGCATAATTTACAGTACCAACTATCATTTGCATCTTTTTTTTGTTTCTTATTTTCTTTTTGTGTCGTTTTAGTAGTTTTACTCATCTTTGTACTTAGGTTCTTCGTTATGTTCTTTTTCTTAGATTCTTCTATTTTAGTCTCGAGCTCTTTTTTATAAGGACTTTCAGTGATGATGAGAGCACCTGTAGTTTTTCTTTTTATAGCTTTTGAATTGCTAGGAATGGCACGCAATGGAGATATAATTTCCAATACCTCTCTAACAGTCTCTGTATTAGAAATGTCCGGTTGCTTGTTCGATTTATCCGAAGGGCCAGCTGTCTCACAAAGTTGTAAATTATCCACTTCTTCAATCTGTTCTTGCTCAATAGACTGATTGGATTGTTCCACACATGATGTCATTGTGCTTGTGTGTTCTACTTGTCTTTGGGAGACATTCTCTGATTCATTTGGATTGACATCTTCGTCCAGAACAACGTATTCCTCATCTCTGATCTTGAATCGATTACAAGGCCATAATCCGCAGGATTCGAAGCCATGTATACCCGTGTCCATACAAACGGCTTTAGAATATGCCTCACCTAAAATTTCAGCAATGTTTGCTTGCTTTATTACCGAACCAGGATGATTTCGCATCCATGAAGTACAAGAAGCATTAAATTTCTGTTTTAGTGATTTGAAAAAAGTCCTGTCAAGTGGTTGTAACTTATGTGTGGTGTGAGCTGGCAGAGAGAGCATAATTATGCCGTATTCTCGTGCTATATTGATCGCATCTAAGTTTTTTATGTGCGTAGAATGACCGTCTAAAATAAGTAAAATTTGACTTCGTTCTGACTTTTGTAGTTTCAGACACCTTATAAAATGTTCAAGCCATTTGATAAATAGGGAACTCAAAATCCATCCACTTTCTGAACAATCGTACAATGTGTTTGGAGGCCCGCCACGCTTTAAATCATCTGTCATTCTTTTACGCTTAAATATGTGCATGGGTGGCACGAATTCTCCAGCAGCATTCATACAGCAAATGCACGTAGTGTTGACACCACGTTCACCACTAGTGACAGCTCCAACTTGGTGTTTCCCTTTCTGAGCCAGAACCTTAGAAGGCTTGTGTACCGTGCTTAGCCCAGTCTCGTCCATGTTATAAATTTTGTCAGGTGTAAATCTACTTGCATCTATGATTGATTCGTATTTGTCAAAAAATGCCATGATTGTTTCTTTATTGAATCCTTTGCAGCGAGCCATAGAGGTTGGTTCCGGAGTTCGTAGGGATATTTCTGGGTGATTTTCATAAATTTGTAATACCACTTCCATCCGGCCTGTTGGGATTCGTTATTGAATCTATGTTTCAATCCATATTTTTCAGCTAACTGGTAAGCTAGGCGCCGTAAGTCGGTTATTGTTAAGCCAAAAAATCTAGATTCCAACAGCAATACGTGTCTGACTAGTTCTTTTTCCATATCCTCGGTTAAATCTTTTGGACGTCCAATTCCTTGATGTATATTTAGTCCTTTTAAATGTCGTCTAAATGTCGGTTTCGGTACATTATATATACGACAAGCTTCGTTAAATTGTAAGGCCCCTTCGTTGTATTTTTTTATAGCTTCATCCATATCTTCTTTACTCCACGTGTTATATTTTCTTTTTGACATATTGTGCTGAAAATAAAATATTCAACATTCAACTATAGCCCTTACATGTTCCACTACTGACTTTAATAGTTTACTTAAAATATTTTTTTCCTAAATCGTATCAGTACGATTTAAGACTTTGCGTCGAGTACGAAATAGGCGCAAGAGTCGAAGAAACTTTAAAATTACCGCCAAAAAAATGTCAACAAATACATGTGTAGGTTTACGTCTGTCGAAATTGCGAATATATGTATTAATACAAAATAAATACTTAGATAAATTATACAAGATCGAATTTGAAGTATGTTCTTACGATTATTGTAAAAATAATATGCAAATAATAGATAAAAACTTACTGTTTCGATATTTCTATTGTTAGCAGCGTAACGGCGTCTATCTGTCAGATGGTAATATGGCCGACTAATGTTTACGATTTTTGTCACTAGAGACGCTGATGGCTATTACCGGTGTTGAGATATATGCAAGGTACGAATTAAGCGCAAGTACGATTTAGGCAAGTTTACCCTACGACACATCCCGCTGACCTAAACACATGAAATTTGGCAAGAGGCAATGTGTTACGCACAAATAAGGAAAAAATCCGCTAAGCATAAATTTCGTCTACCAACATTGCAAAAAAAAACAAGTTTGTTCGGAACACTGCGTGCTTTCTACATTACTACATAAGTCATATATATAAAAATGTTATGTTGGTTTGTGTACGCTTCAAAAATTCACAAGGTTCTGCACCGATCGAGCTGAAATTTTAGCATGATATATAATCCGCATCAAGGATTGTTTTTATATCACAAGTATTGCAAAATTAAACTTATATTACATGTATTCTTTTCTTTCTCACCACAGCGAAGCGTGGCAGGGTACAGCTAGTAAGTCATATAGTTCCTAATTGGGCATTTGACTGTCTAGTCAAATCAGTATCTTTTTATGAACCGTCAAAACGACATGCTTTGTAGAGATTTGTATGCAATTTAACACTATGACGTTAAAATTCTTGTGTTGTGTTAAATAATACGCTAGTTTCATAGGGAAACAAAAAAAATCAAAAAGACCAGGTAATTAGTAAAGATAAGCATTAAACAGAATATTAAATAGGATTTTTCATCATCAATCAAATCATAAAAAAATAATTACGTCATTTGTATGATCTCCATTTATAATCCGTGTTTTGACATTTCTTATATACTTGTAGATACTAGATAGTTAGTTGTTGTTTTGACTAGTTGGAAACTAGCCTATTCACTTTTAGTTTTTATTTCGATGATTATGAATGCTAAAAATTAATAATTAAAAAACCCCGCGCCCAGCCGGCACCTCGCCGCTATCGCGCGTCTGCCCACTCGCTGCTATTGTGTTAGGCATATAAGGCGAGGACACGCGCACGCGCCATCACCTGCCTACCTAATGTTATGAATGTCATTGTAGCTTTGTAGTTTGTGTCCAAATCACAACGAATAAACGTTTTCTTTCTTTCTATAAATTGAGGACGTACATCATTTTTAGAGCATATAGGTAAAGTCCTACTTGATTATTGTAAAATTATATATTTTCATATCAATCAAATATTCAATTATATCTACCTATATTTTTAAATTATGTTACTAGTTGATTACCTTACGAGAATTTAAAATCACATGCCAGTAAGTAAGAGGCAATATACCAGAGAGACAGAGGTCGGGGAAGCCGGAGTGTGCATAGTCGTAGTAAAAGTATAGTATTATATTATCTGTGGCCGTAGTAAATAAAAAGAGGTTGAACATAAAGCTGTGTACCTGTTTGGTGTGTACATTCCAGAGCGTGAGGTCAGGGAAGCCGGAGTGCGTGTAGCCGTAGTCCGCGGCGAGGCGGCGGCACAGCGCGGCGAGCGCGGCCGGCCGCAGGCAGCGGCACACCGCGCACAGCCGCGACCAGCTCAGACCCGACGTCTCAGACACCTCCGCTACAACACATAAATGTGATTTGGAGATTTTTGACTTCCCCTGCCCCAATGTAAGGATACATAAGATTTCCCAAACCCCTCCCCCTCTCTATGTAAGATTCTATCTATATCATCTATCATTTATCTACGTGGAGAAGAGAAGAATGAACTATATGTTACATTATAAATGGATTAAAATGATGATGAATGAACTTTGCCTAGATCCAGCAAGGCAAAGTAACGAGTAAAAGGTATGTTGTAAGTTCAAAACTATGACAAAAACGAATTAAACCACCCCGACTTCGCGTGATACTTGTTTGTGACACTCCGAGGGTCTTATTTAGAACAGGAGACGCGGAGGAAGCTTATCGCAGCGTCGGAGAAGATGCAATTCTTAAGAACTGGGCAATAAAGTTTGACCCATACAAAGTTAATCATCATTGTCATCAATCAGCAGTGTCATGTCAAATCATGTAGAGCGAGAGGTAGGGCTTAGCGAGTATTCTCGCTCAGATCTGGAGCATCCCGACTGGGGCAGTACCTCTACCTTATAGAATACCGCAGCCAAATGACACTTCCACTCTGTAGAGTCGTGTTCCTGCGGTGAGTAAGGTCGCCAGACTGCTGGGACCGGTGCGCATAACATTGCGATAGAATTGCGAGGGCGCGAAGTTTTGGCGTGGCAATCAGGGATGTGAAACGGCTGACCGCTGACAGCCCGTGGGTCAGTAGGTTTCCCGAACCCAGGGATTGCTTAATCGCCAACTCACGAAAAATCCCTACAGCTGCAGTCGTGCCGGAGGAGGAGACCGGAATGGACCCGGCTGGTGTTATTGGTACTGGGGAGGGACCGGGTGCCCTTTGTGCGCCGTGCCAACAAACTGCATCACCGACGTAGTCCTTTAGCGGATATGCTCCGTTAACTTAATTGGTACTCTTTTGTTAACACAATCCTCTTTAAACACCAACCTCTTAAAGGAAGAAACGTTTTCCAGCGGCACCTATTCTATCAACTGAAGTGGACTTGTGCAATATTAGGGGGCTTCACTCCAACCTGAACGCCGTCCGCCAACACCTGGAGACTGCGCAGCCGACCCTACTATTCCTTACGGAGACGCAGATATCCTGCCCGGGCGACACGTCATTCACAAATTCATGAGACAAGCCAATGTATGCATGTATTCCCGGGCGGACATCTGCTGTCAACGACTTCACTGCCTTGAAGATAGGGACTTGTTAGTGTTGTGTGTGCGCGTGGACTATAACGGATAAGGACTCGAACACACCCGATGTGAAACGCAAACTTAATTCTACCTCGAGATTGTGTAAAAAAGCAATTGCCAGAGCGAAATTCGCCTTCGTCGGCGAAATAGGTGCGCGGCTTGCACGTCATCCTACTGGCAGTTGAGCCTTTTGGTCGCTTGCCAAAGCCGCCCAAGGAAACTTTTGCCAGTCGTCCCTACCACCGCTGTGTAATGCCGATAATAATCTGGCCCACAGTGCTAAAGACAAAGCCGATTTACTAAGTACGATCTTTGCCTGAAACTCGACTCTGGAATATGACGGAAGCGATATATCCCCAGTCATCCTATAGTGTGGGCACTCCATGCTCAAGATATCATTTACTCAAAGGGATATCAGGCGGGAGCTGCTCCGTCTGAATGTACATAAGTCGAGTGGGCCAGACGGCATATCTGCAGTGGTTTTCAAGCAGTGTGCACTTGATTTGTCCAAGATACATCCCTTAAACTAACGAAGAGTATCGGGATTCTTATTGTCAACATCTCCAGTGACGTCCAGTTCCGGAATCACATAGAAGAAAAAATCCAGTTGGCCTCCAAAAAGCTGGGTGCTCAATAAAGTGAAGCGGTACTTAAATCTGGGACAGCGACTTTTGCCCCATATGGAGTACTGCTCGCATCTATAGGCAGGAGCACCTGTGTACCAGCTTGGCCCTCTTGACTCCGTAGACAGACGAGCCATGAGATTCGTTGACGATCACATACTCACAAGCGGGTTTTAAGGAGACTTGATACACCACTCAGTTTAAGGAGAGACTTTGCCCCCCTATGTGAAATTGTATAATATGAATGACCACCAATATTTACTTACATTCAGGGCGTTCCTCCCATCTGCTTTGCATCATTTTAATTATCGCATCATCAGTACTCTCCTCGATAAGTTGAAGTCGTTCATCGATTAACGCCTTCCTATTTTTGTAAAAATGTTCAGAATACATGTCCAGTGGATGACGTTGGAAATGATTCAAGAATATCCCAGTGACGCCATCAGGCTTTGTATATATAATGTCCCAAAATAATAGAAAGAATATTGTCGTCACAATTCTGCCTTCCCAATGATCGCCTGCAATCAATACATATATTTATTACGTAAGACAATTTAGGGGGGAGGAGGGTTTGAACGCGATAATCTTAGGAACTATTGGTTCAAATTGAACAATTATTTTACTGTTGAATAGCCCATTTATCGAGGAAGGCTATAGGCTATATAACACCACACTACGATCAATAGGAGCAGAGCAGCAATGAAAAATGTTGCAAAAACGGGGCAAATTTACGCATACGAAATTACCTTGTCCGTTGAACGTTGCCTATGTGCGTTGCTATGTGCGAGTTGTATGACAGTTACCTTCTGTACTCTCGGTATTTTATGACGGTACTTAATAAGGAGTTTAAAAAAGATGCCCGCGAATGCCTTGTGCGATAAAAACAAATGTATAGAAATGTTTAAGTACCTGTCGCGCACGGCATTTAATCCCAACCTAGCGTAAGCTATCTAAAAACCTATCCTATCCGCCCAAACGTAAGATGGTAGCAGGACGGATGTCTGCTCACTTGCACGTAAAAACTACTGAACGAATTTAGATGAAACTTTTATAGTAATGTAATTTATACATCAAAATAGCTCATTGGCTGTACAAATCAAACATAACGCGAGCGAAGCCGCAGGAAAAAGCTATTATAAATATGTACCGTCAGTAAAGTCGCCGTTGTGCGTGTAATGTAGAATGCAATAGTCTTCAGCTGATAATATAGTTCTGCCCTCCTCAGTGTGTGCTTCAAATTTGAGTTTTCCTCTTTGGTTATGATTACTGTAAAGTATACAAAGTGGCAGTTAGAGATGTCGTAAGACATTTTCATAAAAAAAACTCGCCTGTTAAAAAAAGGTTAAAACAAGATAACCTTAAATCAATATTTTTTAAGCAGGCTGGTTTTTTGATTTTTATAAATTATTTATTTTATTTAATACTTTTTAGTGCTTAGTTGTATATACATATATAACTGTAACTACCGTAAATTTGTTGTCGGCCCACGTGTTTGGTCTATATAGTGCCACAAAGGAACATAAATACATACACGTCAAACACATTACCCTCCGCAGTCGGGAAATAAAATGAAGCTTAAAATGACATAAGTGACGTTTTGACTAGGGTTGATGAGGATGTACTTATGACGATGAGGAAGTATTAGAAGTACAATTTGAGAATGCCGATAGGGAAGAGAATATATTGATGAGGAAGAGGATGCGGAAGAGTCGTGAAGAGGATATTTTCATATTGATGCAATGCCTTTTTTCTATGAAATAGCATATTTAGAAATTAATAAATTTAACAAATGAAGCAAATCCATTTAAATATCAACATACATAAAAAACAACATACACAAGAAAATTAAATAGAGCAAACACGTAAATGATAGATGTAGGTTACCTACACGTCGAAATGTCCTGCAAGCCTTGAGACATGTTCCGACAGGTTCATTCGTGGTGTATAGGCACGTAATAGTGTGAAAGTAGTTAGATATATCGTTTGAAACTATCTTAGAAGTTAAATTAGTGAAAATATAAGGTTGCTCTTTGTTTGAAACGATAGTGATGACACTTCCTTACAAACTCCTCAAAATAAATTAGGAAGCAGAAGAGGATTTTTTAAATCACTTTTTGAGGATGCGGAAGAGGATGAGAAATCTTTAAAAATGAGAAACTTTAGAGGAAGAGGAATCCTCATCAACCGTAGTTTTTGACGTTACAGTTGTCTGTTAAAACCTTGAAGAAATTAGTTCTATTAGTTTTCCGCAATATGGCGAGGTTTTTATTTTCCAGGTCGGGCTATAAATGACATAAGCAAAAATTATCTAAAAAACCGCTTAGATAGGGATCAAAGAACTTACTCCATAGGTTGTTTATAAACGTGATCGGCCGGGAGGTTCCTTTCTAGTATATGTTCTTGTTCTGCGTAGCCTCGCAATGCTTGTCTAAGTTCGTCATCCAACTCTATGTTACGTTGGTTCGCGATCAGCTTGGAACGAGGTCGCAAAGCATCCTTTGCTTCCTCCGACAAGTCTGACTTGAAACCTTCTAGTAAAGTATTTACCGCCTAAAAATAAATTAATCGTGGTGTGAACTCACAATAAGCTTTTAAGCTTCATACTGACATAGACTGGACTAAGTGTTCCCTTCCTGGTATAAAGTAAATACAGGCTGCAAGGCGTGAGAGAGAAACAATCGTACAGCCAGTAGTTATCTCTTTCTAGAAATGTGGTTGGTCCACGTCATATCTAAGTCTATGAAATTATATGCGCTTTTGTCATTACATATCTATTAGAAAAGAGACCGGTATTGGCCTTACAGTAGCGTCTTTCTAGAGAGTTGTTAATTTTGTGAGGCTTTTGCTCAGCCCAGTCTCGATGTCTACGCTTTTAAGTAACTGGTACTGTATTATTTCGAAAAACTATGATCTGCTATGTAAAAGTAAGCGCCAGGCAGGAGGAGCGATGTCCTTAGGAAGGTCGCGGAAGGCGGAGGAAAAGTGGCGTGAATCGTGGCCTAAATTAGGAGTCCCCCCCCCCATGAAACACGATTTATTTTCGTGATTATACAGTAAAGCCGGAGCTAAATCATCATCATTCTATTATAGTAATATTTATAGTCATTTCTTGCCAATTACTTTATGAATACAATAATTGCATTTGAAAGATCGCTTTACCGGAGCGCGAAAGCTGAACCATCTAATGCAATTATTGTATCATCATTCTATCGTGTAGGAAAAAATAACAATCATACCTGTTCCGAGCTATTAAGATGTTTGTGCAAAATGAGTGCCTTCTCTGCATACCAAAGAGCCTTTTTGTGCTGTCTAAACACAACCTGATTGATCAGCGAGTCCAGTATTTCAATGGCAGTACTATACTCAACTTCGGACTTTAATTTCTTTAATTCTTGAACACCACTCTCTAAAATTTTCACGTAAATGTTCCCTGGTGTGAACCTTCGTAACCAAGGGGGCAATGATTTATATCTGAAATTGAATATATCTGGAGTTTTATAGGCATTACTTGCCAGTTACTTTATGAATACAATAATTGCATTTTTGAAAGATAGAAAAATTTGAAGTCCAGACCCAGGAGTCTTCTTTCAAAAGATTATTCTTCTATCTTTCAAAACTGCAATTATTGTTTTAATAACTGGAGTTGTAAAAATGGAGTAATGAGCTGGCGTTTACGAACATCCGCATATAGGTAAAGTATAAAAATATATGACATTATTGCCAAACGAGGCGGGGCCAAACCTTGATGATGGTGCCCTCCACCTACGAAGAACGTGTACGACGAAGCGGTTGGGGGTAATGAAGTAAATACAGGTTGCAGCTGAAAAGAGACAGGTATTGGCCACAGTTCAAGGGGGGGGGGGGGCAACATGTGACAACCGGCTAAGTGTGAGTCGCTCGCATGACGAGGGAGGCGGGTGCATTTGATTCAACACTGGTACACCAGCCGAGCAAGGGGAGCAAATGGGAGAAAACACGCGGACCCCGGATTGCCCCCTACTAAATCCGACACTTCATGCCATACGTACGAAATTCCCAAACAGAGTCTTTATGTTTCGAAATCGGGCTAAGATTTTTGCGAATATTATACGACATATACATAATACATTTATGTAAACTTACTGTAACATGTGTTCTTCGTTGATTTCTTTGTAAGCTTTATATGTTTGTAGTACAATATTACACTTTTCTTGTAAGTCCGTTGATACTATGTAATTCTCGTAAACTAAATGAGCTTCTAAATATCTGTAAAAATATAAATATGTATATAATAATATTACAGTCGAAACATCATGTATAAAAGGACATTTTTTTAACAGACTTCAATAAAGTACGTTATATGGAATTGCATGATTTTCACATTTGATGATATACAAGGGCAAGGTCTAGGATATATCAGGGCTTTTAATCAAATTTATGAAATAAAAAATGTATGTATGTTTGTCTATTGCCATTTTTTTATTAGGTCCTCCACTAATTTGGAAGATATGAACGAAAAAAACGTGTAAATTTGAGGGCCTGGCTTACTAATAAATACTATTTTCAAAGGAAAAACATCTCAAAACCTTAGTCAAATAGTACATGGATATAAGAAATCGCGCCAGCACATCAATCAAAAAAAAAATCCATAATGTCGACAAACACAAAAATTTCAATGTTTGTCAGAATTTCAGTACAAGATTTGTACTTAAATTCTGACAAACATGGTTGAAATTTCAAAAAAAGTAGATTAATTTCGTGTATTTATGTAATATTTTCAGTTAACTTTTAAAGACTAAAGTCTTTAATCAGTGCGTCCTACCCGTCATGACATACGGAGCCGAAACGTGGACACTGACGGTACGGCTGGTCCACAAGTTCAAAGTCGCTCAGCGGGCTATGGAACGGGCTATGCTCGGAGTTTCTCTTATGGACAAAATCAGAAATGAGGTGATCTGGCAGAGAACCAAAGTCATCGACATAGCCCACCGGATTAGCAAGTTGAAGTGGCAGTGGGCTGGCCATATTAGCCGAAGAACCAACAACCGTTGGGGTAAACGAGTTCTTGAGTGGAGACCGCGGCTTGGCAAACGTAGTGTAGGACGCCCTCAAGCCAGGTGGAGTGATGATATACGCAAAACGGCTGGCAGGAGCTGGATGCGAGAAGCCGAAGATAGAACAAAGTGGCGTGCAATTGGAGAGGCCTATGTCCAGCAGTGGACTGCGATAGGCTGATGATGATGATAAACTTTTAAAGTTTGTTTAAATTTTTAAAATTTTAGTACATGTATTATGGCATGGTTAGTGTAAAATTACCCGACTGCGTAAGAAGGAAGGTTATGTTTTTCGAGTGTATGAATGTATATTTCTTGGGCATTGACTTGATGGATTTTAGCTTAGAGGTATCGTTAGATTCGTCTTATGGCCGGTCTCAATAATCTAACCATAGATGGATTTGGCTACTAGAGGTATATATTTGACATAAGCTCCATACAAAATATGTCAAAATTCTACCTCTTATTGAGACCGGCCGTTAGTTTGAGAGTGACACTGGGGACATCAAAATTTAAAAAAAAATGTAGAAAATTTGGCGACAAATTAATATCAGTTATATATTTTAGGCAATCGGATTTTTGTAATAATTTAGCCTGTTTATGATAGTAGTTGTGGAGGACAAGGTGTTAAGTCCCTCCAACACAAAGGGAGGATCCTCCGACAAGGCGAGGTGATGCCTGGCGGGCCGCGGCCCAACGGTTAACGTTGGGAACTTGTATATTTAGTTAGCAGCAGGATTTGACGAGAGCTGTCAAGTGTCAGTTTATTTATATTATTTATATGTGGGTACCGCCACATAGTCAAATACCTAATTCAAGAAATTTGTATCACTTACCTATAAAATTCTTCTCTGGTTGTGAATACCACACTTGCGTTATCCACAACCATATTCTTATCTAAAGGATAAGTTTCTATTTTCACTTTATCATGCAACAATATTAGCTCTAGTCTTTTCTCTCTTATAATTGTGTAGTCCATACCTAAGTACATTAGGACATATAGTTTATACAATGTATTGCGGGCAACATCTGATAACTTGTAACACTGTCCTGTTTTTGCTCTTAGTCTGAAATAAAGAAAAAAGTTTTTGAGCCTTAGGTAGAGCTTTTTTAAAAAAAATGGAATGATTGAGCATTCGCAATTCAAAAATAATGAGAAAAATTCTCTTATGAACCCCCAAGCATGATCAAGACCATCTGCTGGTGTAATTTAAAAAAAACCGGGCAAGTGCATGTCGGGCCACGCAGAATGTAGTAATAATAAAAATACAAATGATTTATTCACTTAGGAAGCAAAATACTACACTTGTGAAAAGTCGATTCTACATTTACTGGTAATGCCTGTTCGCAAACAATAGGTAAAGCCCGAGAAAAGAACAGGCAATAAAAACTCGTGGCCACTCTTTTCAATTTGCCAATGTTTACAATGTTTCTCTGTTTATAAACTGTATATGCAGGTAAGGTGCTGCCACCATTATATTATACACCATATTAGAGGAATGATGCAAAAAAAGAGGTCAATAATATTAGAAGAGTACACGAGATCGGATACATCAGCCTCAATGGGCACAACGGGTAGGGTTCCGTAGTCTCCCTCCCCCCCCATCCGAATAATGTGGCTTAAGAAGTGGGTTTTCTGTTGTTTTGGTTTCATACTTACAACATTATATCGACTGAATAATATTTTTCAAAGGAACTTAAACAATAATTTTGTTAATTCTCATTTGATCAGCTGTTACTCGTAAACTTGTAAAGCCTACTTAACTGTGGTAGTTTTCCTTTTAATTTCACTATATGTACTACTACCGTGATTTTTTTCACATACCCAACATCGACCATTTAGCTGGCAGGGGGAGGGGACACTTGACTCTTAAACAAAATTTGCACTTTAAAGCTTAATATTTTACAAACGGATCCCTAAATCTAAAAATCGTCTTTGATTTTTTTTTCCTTGTGTAGGGGATGGAAAGACGATTTTTAGGAAGGAGGTACCCTAATTTCAAGATTTTATTCTTTCACTTTCCAAATTCTTATTCAAAATTACAGCCTCCTAGCACTAACAGTCTCTGAGCAAAGGTGCGGACGGACGGACGGACATGGCGAAACTATAAAGGTTCCGTTTTGCCATTTTGGCTACGGAACCCTAAAAAGGGCTAGTTTAGCATTGCATTAAATTGTAAATAGCTTGTTGCACGCAAAATTTGTCTGACAGTTTATAATATGACAAGGAAGATTACAAACTAAAGATGTTCAAAAAGATACACTTACATTTTTAATACTCTCTCTTTATTGTTCCCCATTTTGCCAGTGAAAAAGTTGCTAATGGATGTGCTTTGACAAAATTTTCTCAGTGCATCCACTGCATCCTGTTTAGATTGCATTTTCAATTTGAGCTCTTTGCAAATTAGCTGAAGCTCCGGCCTTTTTAGTAGTTTAACATAGTCATCAAAGTTCATACTAGCATTACCTGAAGTAACAGGTATACAGTTAATATTAATGGACAAATAAACAATGAGATTAAATTTGTCCTACATTACAAAAACGAAGACAAACCTGGTAAGTTATAAAGATACTTCAAATGGGGCTGTCTCTCATCTTCCTATTCACAATTAATAAAATAAAAACAAAATTAAAAATATAATTAAGAAACTAAGCCCCATAATAAAAGACTTCAAAAATATATAAAGGGTCTTTCAAATAGAGCGGGTCGATATTAATAATCTGTGGCGGCCATTTTGATTTGGCGGCATCTGTCAAATCTGTTTTTTCTTATTCAGTCATCACTGATGCCAAATCACCATGGCAAGTTACACGGTTGAGCAGCATGTGCAAATGATAAAACTTTATTATCAAAATGAGTGTTCGTTAGTGAAAACGTTGCGCGCATTGGCCAAAAAATAATCTTTAGCGACGAGGCACATTTTTGGATGAATGGTTTTGTTAATAAGCAAAATTGCCGTATATGGGATGACCACAACCCACATGAGGTTCACCAGATAGCAATGCATCCACAAAAAGTAACTGTTTGGTGCGGATTTTGGTCTGGCGGCGTCATTGGTCCGTACTTCTTCGAAAACGAAGTTGGCGAGGCCAGCACCGTCAACGGTGAGCGCTACAGATCAATGATAAACAATTTCTTTTGGCTTAAATTGAACAATATGGACGTGAATGACATGTGGTTCCAGCAAGATGGCGCTACTTGCCACACAGCGAACGACACAATCGACATTCTGCATGAACGGTTTGCGGGTAGGGTTATCTCTCGCAAAGGTGACGTGAATTGGCCACCAAGATCGTGTGATTTGACTCCGCTAGACTTTTTCTTGTGGGGTTTTCTGAAGTCGCAGGTCTATGCCAATAAACCACATTCGACCGTTGCCCTGAAAGCTAACATAACGCAGGCCATCGCTCAGATTCAGCCGGATCTATGCAGCAGAGTCATTAAAAATTGGACCTCTCGGATTTGTGCCACCATGCGAAGCCGCGGCGGACATTTGAACGATGTCATATTTCATGCATAATGGCATAAACGGGCCTTTCAAATAAAAAATAAATTTCGTTAATATCTCACACACATCTAGTTTTATTCAATTTTAACATCGACCCGTCTTTGTTGAAAGACCCTTTATATCTTGTTAATTAATAATAGTAGATGATTGGTCATTGTTTTTCATTCTATTTTCAAAATAGAATAAAAAAATACTGTTAATAAAGTATTATGAATAAGGGTATAAACTACACAAGTAGATTTTTAGAGAAAATTAAAAATTAAAAAAAAACACTAAAATTATATAGGGTGACCGGGTAAACATTGAGTCAGTTCTTTTTTCATTGCTTATATCTCAAAATCAATCAGATTGATTCACTTTTAGAATATTGGTAATTAATTGACCTCCAACTTGGTGGAAAATATAGTACTTACCATTTTAAAAGAGCAGAATTGACCTACTGTGTACAGGTAGGTGAACAGCTGGCTAACAGTGGGTCTGGGGGTTTTACAGGTAACTAAAGACATTTAGCCATAAAATCAAGAAGAATAAATACAAAATTGACATAATAAAACTTATCAATTGACAATTTTAAGGCGCTGCTATAAAAAAATAAAACAAAAGCGCCCTTTTGTTGTATCTAACCATAGTTTCAAAAATATTTTGCGTTGTTATCTATTTTCTGTGAATTACGATTACTAGTACCACAGTATTTATTAAAAGCTTATCAGTTTTTAGTGAGTTCCTCTATAAGACTGACACATTCGTGATCCACTGTGTACATACATAGAAAATCAGGCCCACCCTTAACCCTTAGGCTTATTTCAAACATAAACAATTATCAACTTATTAAGAATACATGGCTACTCAATTATTTGTATGGTATATTATAGCATACTAACAAGGTTCAAGATTCAGTATGGTAATACAAATTTATCGATATTTATTGTGAGTTAGGAATTATAAAAAAATATACCAAATATTTTAGCGGCGCCACAACAAAATCAGTCGCTGGATAAGCATTGCCACACGAAAACCAGACGAGAGTGGATTGTGGGCGGGGAGGGGGCCTATGTGAACGAACAAGCAGCAAAGCCATCACCACTGGTTTCGTCAATATGTGTAAAACCCGCTGTACCCAACTGATTCACTGTTTACCTGGTCACCCGAGATAAATATAGGACTTACATCATGAATTCAGTTACATTTAAAACTGCTTGGTTGAACTTAAAAAAATGAATGTGTCTTTACAACTATCTGACAAAAGTTGAATAAGATACTTAAAGTACAGCATAATTTATTCTACCTTCACATTGAGCTGGTGTGATCAAATTATTATCCATCAATGATTTTAACATTTTATGCATGTTAGGGCTGGAAATCTGCACCTTTTCGCTGGCTATCTGCTCCAGCTGTTCTGCACGATACCAACCAGGTTGGCGCCAGTATAAACGGCACACTACTCTCATGCCTGGCTCTTCAACTAGCATGCAATTTGATAGCAGTTCTTGTGAATCATCTTTTAATAGATGTCTTAAAGAATGATCATTGAGATATTTTTCAATTATAGATAAAAGGAACAGAGCTGAAATTAATAAAGTAAAAAAAAATTGCACAAATTATCCAATTATATTTTATTTGCAAGGAAAAGTACAAAGTATAGGACCTTATTGCTATGGCCAGAGAATATAAATCCCCATTTTTTAAGTTTATCATAATGGGTCATCATGAATGGATTTTTTTACATGGTAACCCAATAAGGTGATGGCCCAGTCTATACTAAAGCCGTAATGGATGTAAAATGTTTACCAACATTGTCGCCTAGCAACCCCTGTCAAAAGTGACAATGTTAGGGTTGTCATTTGTTTAATTAAAGTAGAAAATTGCAAAATTATCTTTTCTGGCCAAATTATTGAGCTAATTACCTATATGTTCTGTAGTTGCTTTCTTCAACATAAACAGTTGACAACAGAGTGAAATATTGTTGTTATTTAATATTTAATTTTTTTAAATTGCAGTGATGTGACAACCCTATAATTTGGATTGTTTGTAAACATTTAACATTGTGCATGGCTTTAGTATAGGTTGTTTCCATATCTATTCCTTGTTGTACTTTGTTACTTTTACTTTAATATTTTTTTATATATTTGACCCCCCCCCCCATTTGCAGGGGGGTTTGGAAATTACACTGAAAACATGTTTTTTGGGTACACATTTGCAGTAAGCACAATCAATAAAAAAAAATATAATAATTTTATATGACAAATGAGGTACTTACTTTTATCATCTTGGTACTTGGGATATGTTACTTTATTGGCTACATCAACTTCAATAGAACTAGGTTGACTGTTATTCTCCTTATAAAGAAAGTCCAACTGCCTTTTAGCAGGACTCTTTTTAGCAACAACACGTTTTTTTGTTGGAGAAAAATATTTAGCGGCTGATCTTGGACTTTTTGTTATCTTAGAAGGCGTTTGAGATGATTGTTGTTTGATTTGGGGAGAATAATTGTAAATAATCGTTGATGATGAATCAGTACTTGTGTTCGGTGAATCTAAATGTTTAGATGTCTGTACCGTCCTTGGTGATAAAATAACACAGTGAGGCCGCCTTTCTGGCGGTGTCAGCAAATCTTCACTTACTATTACTTCATTCTCAGTTTTTATTCTACCTGCCTCCAGGTCCACCTTTTTAGGAGATTTTTTAGGCCGATGTGATCTGGTAAGACTCAAACTGCGCCTTTTGAACTTGTTTTTATTATCCATTATCTGATGAGCCGGTTGAACATTTGCTCTACATTTAAAATAGCTGTCCAATGATGTCTGATGGCTCATTTTATAAATACACGTAGTCAAATTGCATATTATGCCTTAACTTATGAAAAACTTTTTCACTTTGCAGGGAAAAAAAGAGAAACTTAGTTAAAAGCTGAGGTTAAAAGTAATTATAATTCTCTACAAAAACTGTCAAATGGTCCACAAAAGTGACAAAAACAATGAACTGTCAACGTCAACCACAGATTATTGGTACGTCAACTCTTGGTTATCTCTGTCAAGCAACTACTAGGCATGGACCATTGACCTATAGACCTGGAACGTGGATGGTACGTTCAATTGTAAAAGAGAGAAAAAACTCGTACGGCCTTTGACAGATTTATGGACGTCTAAACGGGCCATTTTTTACGGCAATTTGTGGCAGCAATGCTGTGGCCGGCAACATGGTAGGACTCTCTATTAATGATTTGATGATTGCCGGACAATCGCTGAGCGATCTATTTTCCGCAATGTTGCCGACCAATTTTGTTATTGTTTTAGTCGCCTTTTATTGTTATGGCTCAGTCCTGGTCTCTACGTGGCAGGGACAGATCTGAGGGCTCTACAGTTGCCAGTTGCCAAACAAAGTTTTAAAATATTTTTCGCCAATTATGCTAATTCTTCGTTTTGTAATATCACAGTCTTATAACTATTACAGTCGTTCATCGTAGTGTTGGGTAATCGTGTGGTGGTTGCGGGGCAAGAGCCAGCGGGTGGACGGACCAGACTCGCGGTCACTCAATCGCGCCCCGCAATCCCCGCACGATTACCCCTTCTAGACGGCTTCGTCGAACGACTGTACTATATTATATACTCTGATACTGATAAATGAGAATTATTTACTTTTTAGGTTGGGTCAGAGATATTACAATATTATTGGTACATAACAGAATAAAATTGAAAATATTATATAGTGCTGTGACTATTAAACAAGGGGTAGGATGAAGTAGATAAAGAGTTTTACCTTTTAGAAACTCAGCATAGAATCGAAGTGTTTTGAACTCTTTGCTAGTAGGTATAAACTAAATAGAACAATGATAAAACGTAGCGAATATTTTCTCTGTGAAATAGACTATTCCGAAGTTTTTTAATCTCTTTGAAATAGACTTGCTTTGTCGCTTTAAAATGTATGTCACATCTCAGGTTCATTAAAATTATTACTTGAATTGTATGGGAAGTAAACAAAAATATAATCGTCAGTGAGTTATAAAATAAACTCTGTTACCTGCTAACCAATGGCAGTATTTCCAGTGTTCATTCCACTGCTGACAATGTGCGCAGTGTCGGCGATGTCTGTAGTATACCTGTATTGTAAAAACCGAGGGAATTCAAAGAAAGGATACATGGATGTAGACCAGAAACCGTCCGGTGTGGAATAAGCAAATCTAGTGATTATTTACGAATTTAAATTTTACTTTTAATATTATTTATTTTTATATTTAATTATATGCCTGTTGCTTTTTTTATCCGCACTTTTTTATTTCCATTACAAAGTGCTTCAGCTTACTGTTAAACATTGGCATACCTATAGCTATTATCTTACCCTCCTGATCGGTACCCAATAAAAGATAAAAAGAGCACAAAAGTATTAAGCTTACATACAGAATTGCTATTTGTTTTTATGCTATTTATTTATCGAAGTCGTATGCATACCTATTTGATAAGTAGGAATAACTTTTCGGGTGCACTTGGCAGAACACACGATTTCATAATTTTTTTATCTATTTGAATTAATCCTATATTATAAACAATTTTCCTTACATATTTTTAGATTTTGTAACTATTCGGTGTTACATATTTATGACAAAATGCGCAAAAAATAAATACATAAGTAAGTATTAAATTATGGGTGTAATAAAATCTCATTAGAATCTAAAGAAAAATGGGGAAGTTATAATTTTGAGATGCACAAGGCATACTAGGACGAATAACTCTCGATCGTTGTTTTTTTTGTTTATTATCAATTTACTGCTTCAAAAGAACTAAGTAGGTATCCTCGTTCCTCCGTTAGCTCCGTCCGCGTGAATATTGGTTTTTACATTGAATATTATAAATTCAAACACACATTCAAACTTTATTTTTCTTCCCGTTCCTATCCACGACTAGATGCGGTATAAACAAATGTACTCTGTGGACTAGATGGCGGTTAGAAATGAGCTCTGCATTTATAATAAAAAAAAATTAGACTAAACGTTTTAACGAAAAAGTATCAAACTTTGACTCTTCTTTGCTACTGTCAGTTAACATTGCCATAAAAAAGCACATTTCAAAAAAATATAAGGTAAACCACTTTATGAGTAAGCTCTGGTAAACTCCATGTCAGTTTGAAAATAAACTACCGTAAAATCTAATTTATATGAGCTAGTAGTTGTATGTTTGTAAATTCCCCCGTCACACAGGGCTAGTACCTTATTGCAGGAGTCGTCTTTAAAAAAAAAATATAATCTTAGTTTTTATTACCTTTCGTGATTTAAAAGTAATACATGTCTTTTTTACTTATATCCAAATGACTGGACAATCCTATTATTGGCTTAGAAATCAAAAATATTGTCATCTACTTGTCTAACTATTGGCATGTTTTTTACAGTAAGTACATACCCTTGTACCTAGGATATAAATAAAGCACTGTTTTAGTAAATATTTGCTTAGAATTGTTTTCATAAAAAAATAATGATACAGAAATTGGTAATGAACAGATAAAATATCATAGTATTTCAATAAAAAATACAACGATCAAGACTTTTTAGTCCATGTAGGTCTTGGACCCTACATCTAAATCCTGTGTTCCATCTCTAAATTATAACTTCCCCATTTTTATCACATTCTGGTATTTCTGGTAAACCTATGGTAGTCAGGCGCGGATCCAAGGGGAAGGCAAACTGAGGCAAACACTATCAGCTATTGTTGACTAAGTTGGCCAACGCAATCCGCCTTCAGAGCAATCTGTGACAACGCAATATGTATTATGAATGCGAAAGATGACCATTTAGGGGCCATGGAAAACAAGGAAATGAGATATTTAGGAGAATAAATCACCATGGCCAATAACCTATTCACGGGAAATATAATCGGCTTAATTTTACCCTAAAAAAGAAAGAATAAGCAGTCATAACTTACACAAGACGGGCTGAATTTTCAAAGATCGAACGAATTCTCCATACGTCCATTCGTCGGCAGTGTGCCTACATTGGTAACTATCTAACCTTTATGTTTACCTACCTACTTACTCGAAAAAATCTAGGCGGCTGCAAATTACTGAAAATGTCTCGTGAATATAGAAGATGTTCGTTAATAAGAACGAGTCTTGTGATCAACAAGGGTAACAATTTGAATACTCGACAAACAAAGTTGGTAAATATCTGTTAATTTACTTTTCTACCTATAGATACAAATACATAAAGTACAGTATAGATATCCACTAATACTTATATACTAGCTTTCGCCTGTGGCTCCGCCTGCGTGAATGTCGGTTATAGCGATTAAAATTATCCGATGTTCTTTCCTCGGACACAAACTATCTCCATACCAAATTTCATCTAAATCGATTCAGCGGTTTAAGCGTAAACACGTAACTGACGAAGACCGAGTTACTTTCACATAAAAGTAAGTACAAATAAATACAATTGAAGTTTTTATTTGTTTACTAGCTGACCTGCGCAACTGCGTAAATTTTCACCGTTTTTGCAACATTTTTCCCTGCTGCTCCGCTCCTATTGGTCGTAGCGTGATGTTATAACCTATAGCCTTCCTCGATAAATGGGCTATCTAACAATAAAATATTTTTTCAATGCGGCTCAGTAGTTCCTGAGATTATCGCGTTCAAACAAACAAACTCTTAGGGGTATGAAAAATAGATGTTGTCCGATTTTCAGACCTACCCAATATGCACACAAAATTTCATGAGAATCGGTCGAGCCGTTTCGGAGGAGTTTAACCACAAACACCGCGACACGAGAATTTTATATATTAGAAGACTAGCTGACCCGCGCAACTTCGCCTGCGTAAATTTTCCCTTTTTTCTTTTATCTTCCTTTTTTTTTACAACATTTTTCATTGCTGCTCCGCTCCTATTGGTCGTAGCGTGATGTTATAACCTATAGCCTTCCAAAGGTAAATGGCAGTGCTGGATCTAACATGCTTACGACGGGGGGAGGGAGGTGCATTGCGTTTTACCCGACACCCGGTCAAGTGTGAATCTCACGCACGACGAGCTGCCCCAAAAACCTGTTCTGGGGGCCCCTTCCCCCAGAACGGTTTTATTAGTGGGCACAAGAGGCAAATGGGGAAAGAAATCGAATACAATACTAGAAATTCGGTACACAAAACAACCGTCTGGAGGTGGGGCAAGTGCCCCCGTGCACCCCCTTGATCCGCCTATGTGCGCTAACGTCTAAGTATAGGGAGTAAAAGAAAAGGCGTTCGGTAGGAGATTACAATCTATATTATTATTACAACTTATATGTTATAATCATGATTGATTATCTTGCTAGCTCATCTGAACATTAACGACACTAACACAAAACTCCTATGTCTTCTAAATAGATCCGGACCTATCAACCAACTTATCAATTGAATGCTAGAAAACGTTTCGACCCTGAGAGGATCCAGAAGGTGTTAAAACGTATAGTAGACAGCGAGTTGGCGGATGTCGAATACAGTGAGACTATTATCCCGGAACTGTGTTTAAATTTATCTGAAATTATACGGAATGCCGTGAAAGAACACAACTATGACAGGTACTTTACAATAATTTTGATAAACAAATTGTTCGTTCCACTAAGCGCTCTAGTAAGTGGAATGGTCATTAGTGTGATCATTGTAAATGCTTGACGGAATGGAGCCAAGGCGAAAGCTAACTGAACACAACCCTTTATGGAAGTGGAAGTAAAAATGGCGGCAAACTAACATGTCGCTATTTTTACAGCTCCGCATATAACGTGTAAAAACACAAATAAAAATAATAAGACTTGTCTTATAAGTCAAAGCGACCAGGTCATTAAAATTCAAACAACAACCCTTTAGTAGCCGTACCCGTAACCCGTAGTACAACTGATTAAACATCTAAACTTTTACGATTTCTAGGAGGCATGGGGGTGGTGGTTCATCCCCCAAATGACTAGGCTCAGGACATAAAGTAAATATACCCAGACTGAGACCCTGAACACACACTTTATTTTTATGGAATAGTTAACTAGAAATTGGTTTAGGGTTTGGGCCTTAACCACTACAGCCACTTACTTCATTGCGCCACAGAAGCAGGTTTAACCAATTGCTAACTTCAGGTGCAGAATAATCGTATGCGTCACAATTGGGCAGTCCCGTCAACAAGGTATCATTGTGTTCCATACGTTCCTATGGGATCACGAGAGGGATTCGTTCGCCTCCTACAATTTCAGCAATCCTCAAATATTTGCTAATGTCGTTGTTTATGCTGTGTATTTGGATTAGAAATGTACAAATAAATAAAAAGTGTACGTCATTTCTTTACATTCTTTTCCATTTTGTAGGCTAATATTAAAATTTATCTCAAAGCATAGGCTGTATTTTTCTACTTTATTAATTATGAACTCTAGTTACTGGTAATAGAGTTCAAAATATATTAACTGCCTGCAGGCGCGGATACAAGGGAGGAGGCAAAAGGGGCAATTGCCCATTCAAATGTTGTTGTCCCCCCCGAGCCTGACTGCTTGGAAAAGGATTAAAAACAATAAAAATATAGTTTATAGGTTTGTAGTGTGAATAATATAAGTATAGGTTTATGCATAGGCGAATCCAGGAGGGGGGGGGGGGACCCCCAGCCGGTTGTTTTGTGTACTATGTATTACCGTTTTTTTTGGGGCACCTATCCTTCCATCATGCGTGCGGCTCACACTTGGGCGGTATCGGGCGAAACTAAATGCATGCCGCCCCTGGTTTATGTTATAATGGGTATAGTACCATTCTTCTTCATCGTTGCCTCATTGTTAAGGGTCGGGACGTGCCCGTATTGAAACGAATTTACGGAGTCATGGATGAGCTGCTTCCATACCACTCAATCTTTAGCTTGCCTTAGTAAGTGGTAATAGTATAGATAGAGATTATTAATAGTAATGTAATAGTAGATTCAGGAGGTTAGTTATCTTTTATATGTTGTCTATAGACCCATATAAATTATAAAGCCTTCGTCAAACAGTGCGCAGACTTCGTGTACCGTTTAATGGTGTAGACCAAATGTATGGCGAAGACTTGAAAACTTATGAGTCGGGGAGGAGGGACCTAGTCCTCCCTTTTACATTCTGTACTGTCTGTATTTTGTGCAACAACGCTTTACAATAATATGACGCAAAATTATTTGACATTACTTGAAAAAGGAACAAAGGTTATTAAATAATAAAAAAGTAATTTTGTAACATTATTTATTAAAATATATTCTACTAAAATTCATAACATAGTATGTACATTTTCAACAGTACACCTCAATAGGACAATAAGGCACCTATTACTTATATTACATCTACATAATTAAAACTACGACTTTTGAAACCCATAAACAATTATTCATGATAATATTTCATACACAAAAGTAACTCTCACCACATATAGGTAAACAGCAATCGAGTAACAACAAATTAACATATTTTTGAGCATTTAATATAACAAATATTTGTTCTAATAGAAAGTGATATCATTCTAGCGATTTGCGAGTGTTTCACTTGAGAGGCGTTCAGTCGAGTCAGTTACCACATGTATACGTATCTACGACGTACGATAAAAGTGACAAAACCCGGATAAACAAAAAAAAATACGAATAATTTACTCTCACTATACACATGCGATGACCAACTACCTCGTTTACAATCAACTCGCAAATCACTAGTGAAATACCACTTTAAATAATATAACATATATACAGTACTAAAATCACATCAACGTATGAACGAAGATACAATTCTATATTAAATATAATCGAGATAAAATGCCTAAAGTCACCTTCAATCCTACTAAAACGCCTAAAAGGACATCCCTATAGTGATTTCTTATAATACCATCACCTACATTTAACTTCCAAGGTAACTAATTTCCAGAATTATTTAATATACCTACGAAATATAATAATTTTGAATCTGCATGGAATAATTGACAAATAAATACATTGAATAATTCAAACTATTTACTGTTATTAAAAAAAAATGAGTGTTGTTTTTGGCACCTACTTGACGCCCAGATAACTATTTTTTTTAATTAAATTCAGTGACACTCAATTTATTACCTAAAATTAGTACCAAACTGCAAAACTGCAGGCTTGTAAATAATTTCACTATATTTCAACCACAACTGACAGCCAACTGGCCGAGTATCCGTCACCTACATAGTTTAAATACAATATTTTTATAAAATTGGCAAAAGCTCATGTTCCTACACCTACACACGAACACATTATAAAAAAATACAGGCACAAATTGGTTATATTTTAAACAAATTGTATACTGAGTCCTCTCAAAATACGTACAAAATCTTTCAGAGGAAGCATATCAACGTTTTTAAGGTTGGCATGTCGACCGTGACGCATGAAACCTACTATAGACGATTTCTCATAATGTCGCATGTTGCACCTAAAGCCGATAGGTTAAAGTCGTAAAATTTAACGTATTGGTTGCAGTGTTTAATGCATTTTTAGTCCCTATTATTACTGGCTTCAATATTCGATATTTTATTTTTAATATGATTTTAACTTTCACAAATTCCCTCTCAGACTTACACACACCTCTTTCATTCTCTGAACTTCCCAAAGTTCGGTCAAACGGACTAATAACCGAATACCTGCTACATAAGAAAATATTAAGGTAAATTAATGCGATTTTAATATTAATAGCTTTAAATACATGTCTTGTACATCTAAAAGATTGAGCATGCATTTAGATATATCATTAAAATAAATATGACATTTGATTTCATATTTTATAAATATTAAATAAGATTTATATTATAAATGTATAATTCATTTTCTACATTATATCATTGCATTTCCAAGTTCTCTTTATTTTTAAAGCTGCAACTTTTCAGTCTACATTCAGTTGTAACGATTGGACTGGATATTGCGATTAGTATGTACAGTGAGACGCACAAACGCAACAGTGCCACTTTGCTACTCATGTAACACAATCGCAATCAAAATATACACAAAGATCCCACGCAAGAAAACCTCTCATTATATATGGAAGCATTTTTAATGTTAAGGCTTTGAGACCATTTATTATTACTTCTCGTTTTAATAAGATTTTATTATCGTGTTATATTACTTCTGGTTTAATTTAAAAACTGTTACTCATTCATGTTCATCATTTAAGGTATAAGTTCTTTCAAAATTCAAAGCCGTCGTTACATCCTTTATACTCTATATAACATATAGACTGTTCTATCAGTTAACTGTATTGTTCTCGAAAGAGATAGCAAAATATAACGAGAAACCTCTTTACTTATTGTATATACCCAATCGTCTATTGTTACGCTTCCTTAGAAAACATCATAATTTAATAGTCAAATGGAACCTGAATTAAAAGTTATACATTATATACAGTTTATATAAATTTGTAGAATAAGTATTTTTATTATTTGCAAAAATAAATTTCAAAATTATACATAATTTTGTATATAAACACCAATAATTATAAAATATATTATGTTTCAACAATATTGTTTGTTATCACAGCGTTGTGCATGTGTCATCTTTGTTATTCTATAACATTGTTATGTGCGCAGTCTTCATCATTGGTGGCTCGTGTTCGGGGCTCCTGTTCGAACAATATCATTTGACTGTTAGTAAAATATTCTATAACGTCATTAACAGTGAGTATACCTCCACCCTGACCAAGTGACCACCAATGATTAAATGTTAGTTATGATCATAAATACTTTGTTAAATCTTTACATAATATTGATTCAAATATAATAGGCAAGGATCCCTAGAACATATTTTAAAGTGATTGATATCATGCTGGAATTGTCATGGTAGCTTCATTTTGACGAGACGCCCAACCAATACTTTTAGCGATATTTTTTATTACGGAATTTTCTTTTAATATAGGAATCGCTTAGCTGCTATGTCTCTCAAAATTTGATTACAAATTACATTTATTAATTTTGAAACAGTGACTGTAGAATTGTTTATTTCGTAAATTTTGTTTTACCTTGCTTCATTTAACAAACAGTAGACATGAACCTAATTTCGTTAAGGTGAACAAAAACACTTGAGTAGCCTTAGTTACTTTATACATATTAATATATTATTTTTTGCTGACGATTATTGCATTAATCACAATTCGTCGTTGCGCGTGCAAAACCACGATAGAGTAGACAGAGTGAAAATCAGCCGCCCATCAAATTTGCATTCAATGTAAATCTAATTTTTGGCTAAGTTTCATGTTCGCGGTCTAACACATGCAACGACGAATTATCATCCAGATCCTAGCCTAGATTACGTATGATATCGCTAAAAGCAAACATGAGATCTATTAATATCAATAGCATTCAGATATGGAAACAAAATTTTGGTAAATTACGAAACATTAATAAACTTTAGCGATTTGTAAACATTATAAAATTATATATACTACGGGTCTTCATCGCGTGAATAATTTAAGGTAAAATACCTTGTTTATTGCCCGACGTTTCGTCAATACGGTCGAAACGTCGGGCAATAAACAAGGTATTTTACCTTAAATTATTCACGCGATTAAGACCCATAGTATATATCATTTTATGATCTACACAATGTTGTTCAAAAAAGGACAAGTTTGCCCCAAATTGATACTAATAACAATATTATTTATAATGGCAGTTATACTAACGAGAAAATATGATACTAGTACATTACAGTCATACTCATAAGGCACTAGGTAATTAGTCACAGTTTGTACTACTGTGCGTACATTGTTATATATTTGATAAAAACTCTTTGTCGTATTTCTATAGATTTATAACAAAACAATTTGATTTAGGATATAAGACCCATACAGATCGAGTCAGAGTATTCAAACTACAATTAGCTTTGTCATTTTCATGTATAGCTTTTTGTTATTTTTGAGAAGTTTCGGCACATCTGTGTATAACAAATATTTGACTAAAATAGATTGATATATAGAATTTCTAAAAAATATATTTTATATGATTTTAGGCACAAGTGAATAAGAATTGGAACTAAACTAAACTGTCTTTTGCTATTCCATTACAGCGTTAAGATTCTTACACAATATATAAAGCATAAGCAACGTTCATTAGGGTTAGATTTCTGCGGCAAGTTACAAGTGAAAGCTACAGTACAACCTAACCTCAGTGTTGCTACGTTCAGGCGAAAATGAAACTAAACCCGACACCAAGAAGGTTCTCAACTAAGTTAGGAACGTTTATTAGGGTTAGATTGCCGCGGCAAGATATTAGTAAAAGCTACAGCACGACTTAACCGCAGTATTGTTAAATTCGGACGAAAATGAACCTTAAACCTGATATGAAGAGTCTCACATGTTAGGTTCTTGCTTGAAGGGCATTGGCTCGAGGAACGGCAGAGGGGCGTCGGGGTTCGCTTGTGGGGCTGCGGGGGTCGCAGGGGGTCCCGCTGGGGTGGGTGACCCCCCGCTCACACACGCCGGAGACTCCTCGATGGCAGCTTCTGTTGATGCCCCTGCGTAATACACGATTAAAGTTTCTAGACAAGGAGCTTGCTTTGATGTTCTTTGCAAGCGTGGTTGTTAATAATCTTAGTAACTAAAGTAGGTGACCATGAAAGCATATAATAAACAATGTGTAACAGAAAGGTGGACATTATACTGAGTACCTTTAAGCTATATCACAGTAGAAACAGAAATACTTATGATATTTCTTGTCTCAAAGAGAGATGGACCTCCGTGAATTTTCAAGGAAATTTTTACCTAAAGTAGATATTCATGACCTTCTTGATTGTACCCACATTTCAAACATTTATTTGTTATTTTGAAACTAGAAGTTCACAAATAAATACTGTTTATTATTCGTATTCTCAACATAAAAAGATTTTGTAAATTATTTTGCTGTAAGGGGTTTGGACCCCTTTGAAGAACCCAACGGCAAAGTGGGAGGGAGGAGGTGATTTGATCTTTCTAAGGAACCCAAGATTTTGAAATGGGGGGGATTCATTCCGTACTTTGGCGGGGATAGGAGATATATATATAGGTTAGACACTCTACGGGACTTGGGTGATTGGATGCTTTAGATGGAGGGGGCGAGAAAGGAGGAGTTTCAGATACTCGGGGATGAGTACTGATACTTGGGACGAGGTAGATATTGGAGGAGGGGGTCAGATACTTGGGGGTGGTATAACAAAACAAATGCAACGTAACGGACCTCCGAGCAACATCTCCTGCAGCAAGCTGTCGACGTGCGCCACTCCGAACAGTTTGGCGAACTGTATCTGCTCGATCATCTGCCACGTGATGCTCTGTAGCGGCGGCAGACACAGCAACAGTTCGCCGAACCGACCGCGACCGTCGTACTGCCGGTCCGATATGTAGTCCTCTAGGTTTATCTGGATCTGGTAGCGGAGTTGCTTTATCTTCTGCGGTTGGGAGAGGCCTTTCGCGTCTGGAAAAAAAACGAATTTTTGGTTATTCGTGTCATGCTAAAATACATTTTTAAAAACCGTCCCGTTATCTGTTTGCAATTATTGTTATAAAACTTTCGCGATTTTTATACATATTAGATATATTTCGGAACTTAATCGCGTTAATTATTTAAAAGTACAAACCTTTTATTTACCCGACGTTACGATCGAATTGCACCGATCGTGGTCACGGGTAAACAAAAACATACATAATCCCTATTGTCACGACATGGTTTGTAAGGAATAGATGTGTGCCGTTTAAAAAAATAACCTAGATATTTATTTATGTGTAATTTCGGATTTAAAAAACCTTTATTTAATTATAAATATGGGTTACTAGCTGTCCCACGCAACTTCGTCTGCGTAAATTTTCCCCGATTTTGCAACATTTCTCATTGCTGCTCCGCTCCTATTGGTCGTAGTGTGATGTTATATAGCCTATAGCCTTCCTCGATAAATGGGCTATCCAACAGTGAAAGGATTTTTCGATTCGGATCAGTAGTTCTTGAGGTTATCGCCTTCAAATAAACAAAGAAACAAACTCTCTCTTTAGCTTTATAATATTAGATAGAAATTGTAACTTGAATATAACTTTCAAACTTAACAAAACAATGCCAAAAAGTTTAAAATGTACAAAAATTATCAAAAAGAATTAGAAGAAGTATACTAACTAGGATCAAAGAAGACGATGGCCTTGAGGCAGGCGAACTCAGTGTCGTCGATGTCGATCTCTCGCAGCGGCTTCACGATCTCGTCTATCACCCGCATGCCTATCATGCTGATGTCGATGTCCATGCGACCGTCTGTATAAACAACATTGTAAATTATAGCACGGTTATAAATCACTTTGTTATTCTATATATTTTTTTTTTATTTTTTTTGAAAACCAACAGCAACACAGTACAAGGTAACATTAATTTATAAAATATTCTTAAAAGTAAGGCCAATAACATGTTTTCCTTAATATAACAGTTGATAATTTGGCTAATGAACGGAAAAAATAAACTAAATTATAAATGTAAATATAATTGTAAACGTAACGTTAATTAATTATATATTTGATAGTCTATTGTAGGGACTGTAGATATATAGAAATTGTATTCAAAAGAAATATTTGAAACTCCGACACTGTAATCGCATCTGAGACTACCGAATTTCTTTCAAATGTAATTATTGCATAAGACATATATGTATAACTAGCTGTCCCACGCAACTTCGTATGCGTAATTTTTCCCTGTTTTTGCAACATTTCTCGTCGCTGCTCCGCTCCTATTAGTCGTAGCGCGATGTTATATAGCGAGAGTCGATAAATGGGCTATCCAACAAACAAAAGAATTTTTCAAATCGGACTAGTAGTTCCTGAGATTATCGCCTTCAAACAAACAAACAAACAAACTCTTCCGCTTTATAATATTAGTATAGATTTACTCTCCTTAATTATAATACACTACAATGAACCCTGGCCACGCTTCGTTGTCTTTTTTTTTCCAAAATCATTCGCGGGCGTCCCCAGAACACCCTGTTGCAAAGTTTCATCACAATCTGATCAATGTTTTCGAAAAGCATAGGGGACATACAGACAGATAAACATTCATTTTTACGAATATTTTATATTTTTTACCTGACTGCAAAAGAAGGAGGGTTATGATTGCCGAGTGTATGTATGTATATTTCTTGGCCACGCTCTAGAGTTTAAATAGATTGATGGATTTAAGCTTGAGAGCTAGATGTCTTTAGATTCGTCATACGGTCGTTTTCAATATTTTATCTATCAATCGATTTGACTACAAGAGACAAATATTTGACATAAGCTCCATACAAAATATGTATTAATTATATCTCTAGTAGCCAAATTCATCTACAGATAGATTATTGGTAATAGACGTTATAGTTGTTAGAGTGACACTGGGTTCATCAAAATGATAAAAAAAAAAAATGCCGGATTTTGGCGCTATAAACAAATAAAAATAATTATAAGCAGCGCACTTTGTCGGCGTAACTAATACTTAAGTATATCCATACAAAATTACAACTTTCTAGTAATGGTGTCTGAGCTAACCTGGGGACGGACGGACGGACACTGAGAAACTATAGGGGTTCCTTGTTTATATGAAACCCTAAAAAGGAAGAAGACAACATAATATTCGGTTACCAATGTTGTGCTTGGTGATGATGCAGTTGTTCCCCAGCAGCAGTATGTCGCTGAGGTGCAGCGAGCGGCGCGCGCAGCCCAGCAGCAGGTGCTCGCCCGCGTGCGCGCGCAGCAGCGCCACCTGCAACACACACGCACACACACCACGTAAACACACAGCTTTTTACATCTTATACCTTTAAACAAGCAATTCTTGTATATATATACCTATATATATAATCTGGATCTCGGCAATGGCTCCAGCGATTTTCATGAAATTTAGTATGTAGGGGCTATCGGGGGGTATAAATCGATCTAGCTAGGTTTCATTTCTGGAAAACGTCGTTTAAAAAAAATAACGAGCGAAGCTCGGTCATCCAGGTACTTTACTTAATACACTTAAAACTTTAAAAAAATATGTTACCGACTTCATAAATAAATTGAATACAAGGTAACTTAAGATGCTATTCCATTAGGCAAGTCTTGCATACAAGTATGACGTCCCATGTGCGTACAAGTTTCTTGCATTGAAAACATGTCCAAACCAACAACAAAACACTACTGATTTCAAACTTTTGTACTAGTTCGAACTACCCCATTCAAGTTGTAAGTTGTATACAAGTTATATATTAAAGTTGTATGCAATTTGCAACTTGCATACGATTAAATTACCTAATGGAATAGCACCTAATAATAATATTTAAAATATTTATGTTTTATTTGGCACCACTTCAAAATGTTTAGGTATTTATTTTTTGTTGTTGTATATATAGTAGGATCAACGTAAATAGGCCGGACTACTAACTCATGTTTTTTTCAACCGACTTCAAAAAGGAGAAGGTTCTCAATTCGTCTGTATGTTTTTTTTTTTTTTTTTTTTTTTTTTTGTATGTTTGTTCACCGATTACGCAAAGACGGCTGGACCGATTTGAAAAATTTTTTTTGTGTTTGAAAGGGTATACTTCCAAGTTGGTCCCATTGTCATCAGATCACGATCTGATGATGGGATCTTGGAGAAATCGAGGGAACTCTTAAAATATTAAAGGCACACCTACAGTGATTTAGGTATATTTCATAGTGATTTGAAAAATACCAATTGGTGAAGTGGAACTGATGATGAAGACCACAAATGACGATCAGACCTATTCAATATTTCACAGTTTGCGATTCAGTTACTTTAATATGGTATTCAGTAGCACTTTATTCTCGTTATACTACTATTCCACAATGTAATAGAGCTGATAGTGAACTCCTCAACAATTAACAGCCCTGCATCGGGGTAAGCAATATTTTGTAAAAGGATTTCAGCAGTAGACATAAGCCTATTGTAACTTAAGTGAATTACAAACCAACCCACTAAAAAGTGAGAAATAAAAACTTTTTTACAAAAAAATATCACCGACTTCTAAAATAAATACAAGGCAACTAAAAAGCAATAAATAATGTACCTAGAATAACGAAAACAAATTAAACATTTTGAAGTTGGTGCCGAATAAAACCTAAAGACTACTATTTCCTGGCACCAACTTCAAAATGTTTAATTAGTTTTCGTTATTCTAGGTACATTATTTATTGCTTTTTAGTTGCCTTGTATTTATTTTAGAAGTCGGTGATATTTTTTTGTAAAAAAGTTTTTTTTGTGATTATTTTCGTAAAGAAATTGTTTTTCAAAGTTTCTTTAGTATTTACGGTAACTGTTCTAAATTTAAATTTTTATGAACTCATTTAAATAGTATTTTTATATTGTTGAATTAAAATTTTGTTAGGATTTTTAATCGATTAAACATAATTAATCGTTTTCGTAAGTAATTTTAGTGTCGCATTTCAATGACATGCGCGAAAGTGATAAGAACCTAACTTCAATCCGGTCAAGTTACGTTGATCCTACTGTATGTACCTACCTGTTTATATAAATTATTTATATAATTAATAATTTTAAATATCTACTAATATTAATAGATATTTAAAATGAATATAAAAAATCGCCATTTATACCTACGTACGGTAAGATCTTCTTAACTACGAAACGGATTTTGATGCGGTTTATGTAATTATACAACATTTATTCCGACACAACGATTTGCACCAAAACTTGCTCATCGTCTACCGAGCAAACTTAGCAGCCCGTGAAGATGAGCTTCCATTCGTTCCTAGTAGGTATTATTTTGTGGAAATACTATACTGCTGCTATACTATGAATATGTATCTAATCGTTATCTTTTAATATATAAATTATTTTATAATTGCTTGCGTTAGGAAATTTCGTCCACGATTACATTTAAGTTAACTCGGTTACCTTAAGAGTCTCAAAGCCCGTGCGTCCCTGCTTACCTGGTCATCCAACTGCAGTTCAGTGAAAGCCGGGATGTACTTCGCCCACTCCACCAGTATGAGCAGTTGCTGTTTGATCGAGTCGCACACGTCGTTGATCTTCGCTAACTTTCTGTTGTTTATCTCTGCGTCTGTCACGTTGTTTGTCTGTCAAGGAAAGTTAGGAATTTAGCTTGCCAATTGATTTTGGACATTATTTCTTAAACATTAAGATTCAAGACGGGCAATATAGACCATATTTGACCTTTTGAACAACGCAGACCATATTATAGTGCACAAGTAGTTATGTGCGTGCTGAAGAGAAAATAGGCGCCAGACTGAACGGCTTAGTGTTTTCTGAGGCACGGAGGGGTGAGTAGGTATTCTTATAAATGGTCACATCATGTGTTGACATTGATGGACGTCAACGTAGGTCAACATGGGAAATTACCCCCTCCCCCAGACTCGACTGAATAACCTTTTTTGGGGAAATTAACAATTTTGACACTGGATCGGACTGTCTAGGCAGGCCCATTGCCCCCCTCAGTGGCGGTGCATATGATGTATCGGTGTTGATTTGAACCCTTTTGTTCCCGTCCCTCCCCTATATACGGAAAAATAAGACTCGGCCAACCCCCTGATTATTTTTTATTACGTAAGAATGTAAAGGAAAAATGAATAGACGTTGGGTTAGTATTGATTTAATTTTTTTTAAAGAAACAATTTTTGGGAACGTTTGTTTTGTAAGCATCTACCAATAAAAAAAAAAACTAATAAAAAGGGTTAATAAATGTTTCTTATTACGTTATCACGTAAAATTACCGACCGTAAACCGACTTTACAGGCAACCATTATTTTTTTGTAATAATGAACTTCGGTTTTATTTTTTCTCTCATTCTCTTTCGGAGGTGGTGTATGCGTTTTTTTAAAGTATACCTAATCTTACCTCTACCACCCCTTGTAAGAAAAAATAAGACATGGTTAAATCCTCTCCCCCCCCCCTAAATTGTCTTACGTATTAAATTAATGGCACATGTGCGTGGCTCGAGCGAGTTACATATGAAGGTTACCCTCTGTACTCTTAGTATTTTGTGGTTATATGTATTAGCGTCGAAATCTGACTCATACAATTTGCAAAATACTAGTAGCCGGTCAGAAGGGTGAATAAACAAGTTTCACTTTGAATAACTTAAACTTCTATATTAGAAACAAATGAAACACATAAGTAGTGGACTGAATTCTGACTTTCATTAAAGTCAAGTTTTCAAAGAAATTGTTGAGTTGCAGAATAGGGCAATAAAAAAATAATTTGTCAATTCGCCTCTATTCTTATAAATAACAGTTGTCTGTAAAGGCGGTTAATACGAAAACATTAATGACATTGTAATAAACAATTCACTGTTGCTTACTAACCATGTCTGTGAAAGCTTTAGCGGACAATACTTGAGCCTATCAGCAGGCGTAACGTAACAAACCGTGATTTTGTCACTTTTCCGTGCGTGCACCCATCGATTGGTCATCGACTTGTCAAGAATAGACTAGGGAAAATCCGTGCTTCGCGGGGTACTGTAATGGTCTTCTAACCGATGTGGTTACGGCGGCCAATCTCATTAGAGACTAGCCAACAACGCAGGACATACATAAGTGTATACGCAGACACAAGTGCACTCTTTATCCATTAACTCTTATAGTACGATGGGACGGAAATCTGACATAATCGGAGAGAAATTAGGCGCAGTACCGACGGCTTAACGTCCTCTCCGAGGCACGGAACTTTACAAATAAAAGAAAGGATAAATAATAATTTCAGGATCACACAAAACGGTGTCCTGTGCGGAAATCGAACCCACAACCTCTTGTAAAGCAGTCGCATGTACTTCCCTCACTGACCAATAGAGTTACTGAGCAATACATATAAAAAAGAAATAAGCCGCTCGACTTTGCCGAACACGTACACTAGGGCGACTGCGGGTCCGCATCAATCGGCACAGCTAGCAACCGAATATGTGTAGAATGTGCCGGCCCGAATGCACTACCCGATCGGCACTTGTTAATGAAGGCGAAAAGTGGCGGATCCATGATTGTCGTTTCGGGCTTGAACCAGATAGGGCCGTTGTAGCACCACTTACACATATCGAATGGGTGAATGGTGAAAGATTTGAGGATCCAATGGGGGGAGTGGGCTCGGGCCCCCTAGTCCCCCCATTGGATCCGCCTCTGAAGTCGAACATGTGTAGTAGTTGCTTCGGTTCGGCAATTGCTGCCGATCAGAACGTGCCGACCCGCTTGTGTGTGTAGCATCTCTTGAGTATTTGATTGCCTGACTATAAAACCTATTTATTAAATAATCTCGAGTCTCTTTTTTTTTCAAGAATTTAGAAATCGGCTACAATGAACTGAAGCTAAATGTCAGACTCACCTCATCTATAACTTTCCTGCTAAGCAGTTCAGCGTTTAGTAGTGACACGACGGACAGTCCGTTGGCTTGCGTCGGCTCCTCATAAGACGGCCTCCGACAATTGATCCGGTCTCTTTCGTTCTGAACAGCTGTAAACATAATGAAACAGTAAGGAAACAATCGATATTACCTAGAAATTAATAAAATTAGACCTTAACAATGTAAATTAAAGTTTATTATTTTTAACTCATAAGTTCTTGAGTAGTCTAGAGAAGAGTTTCCCAAACAGGGTTCCACGGAACCTATGGTTCTGTAGAATTGTTTCCAGGGTTCCGCGAAATATTTCGTGAAGAAAATTAAAAAACTGGGTTTGCCTGAGTAGAAAGAACAACAAGAAAACACGTTGGATAATTCCAATGTCCCCAGTTATGATACTTCTCATTTCATTTACGATAAAACATCAAATAACATTAGAACTATTCGTGCGTGCAGCCGGTCATCGATTTATAAGACGTTATCAGGTCAAAAAGTATTTTAGTATGTTATGTATTTGATACGTGAATATGTAGGTAATATTATTGGAATTCCGTGATTTGGCCTAGGTGATCCTGCCGAGAAACAGCCGTCACCTTTTTTTCTGAATGGATGTTAATCTACCAAATTTTATACCCAATTTCTACACGTTAATGACTCGATCTTATCAATTTTTGACAATTGGACAATGATGACGAGCTTAATTTGCTGATTTTTTCCAACTCAGAAAAGGCCATTTTACGTTTATGTATTACTAGGAATTATCCTTTTACGTCTAGTTTACAAAATTTCCCTATTAGTTAACAGGTTTGTCGTCAATACAACAGAATAATATGATTCATTTTAATTATATGTCCATTTTGTGTTAATTAAGATTAGTTTCCTATAAATCTTCTTGCGTAGAGACGACCATTATGCTGAATAATAATATAATGTAATAAATGAACATTTGAGGTAGGTAATTAAAATATTATTGTTACACGAGCGATAAATAGGTTGGTGACCTCACGAGCAATTCCAAGAGACAACTTTGTTAGACAAAGAGAGAAGTCAATAAATATAATTATGGCTAGGTACGATACGCATACGGCGTAAGGATATTCTACAGAAAAAATATAAAATATTCGATACTAGATATATTTCGGGACTCGAATTGCACCGATCGTGGTCACGGGTCGAGAGTCGACCCGTGACCACGATCGGTGCAATTCGATCGAAACGTCGGGTAAATAAAAGGTTCGTACCTTTAAATAATTCACGCGATTAAGTCCCGAAAAATATATCTTATATGTATAAAAATCACGAAAGTTGAAAAACAAAAATATTCGATATTCTAATAAATCTAAGCTAATATTATAAATATTAAAGTAACTCTGTCTGTCTGTTATGCTTTCATGCTTAAAACGATTTAGATGAAATTTGTTATGGAGACAGTTGCAGTCCCAGGGAAGGTTGTAGGAGTTTTTATCGCGATAACCGACATCAACGCGGGCGAAGCCGCGGGCGAGTATGATATGATATCTATACTAATATTATAAAGAGAAAAGATTTGTATTTTTGTATGTAACGAATAAACTCAAAAAGTACTGGACCGATTTCAAAAACTACACACATCAAAAGTGTCTAGGGATCAAGCATTTTTATGCGGATTTCTTGAGATTGAGATGTGGCTTTGTAATAAATTTATGATTTTATAAATTTATATGGATCCTTTTTGGTGCATTTCATAATTTGAATCAGGAACTGTGAATCAAATTCGAGTAAAAGATGAAAATCAGCTGTCAATATTTTCCCTATAAAAACATACAACGCATTGAAGACATTATTAGTGCTACTGTTTCCCTACTACTGATTAAAACCAACGTTATTATGGAGCGGCGACGTCATTTAAGCAGGGAAGAAATGCTCAGAGCCGTGGGAATGATAGAAGCTGGTTCCCGGCAACGTACTGTGGCTTTAGCTCTGAATACAAGTCAGAGTGTTATCAGTCGACTTTGGACACGTTACCGAAGCACTGGTACCGTGGCTGAGCGCCATGGAGGACGGTATCGCTGCACCACACGGAGACAAGACCGATACATTCAAATCTTAACTCGAAGAGGTCCAACAATAACCGCCATGATGTTAGCCGTGAGGCTTCATCACTCTTCAGGGAACTTAATTAGCGACCAAACAGTCAGAAACCGCTTGCATGAAGTGAACCTTCATTCCCGAAGACCGCTACGGGTACCACCTATAGCAATGCACAATCGTAGGATTCGATATCAATGGGCTCTTGAACACAGAAATTGGGCAGAAGAACAATGGCGTTTCGTGTGCTTTTTTGATGAGTCTCGTTTTGGTATGAGACCGGATACAAGACGTATACGACACTGGAGAACCCCTGGACGCCAACAGCGATTAAAATCCTGCCAGGAAGTCCATCCTTATAGTGGTGGAACCATCATGGTATGGGCGGGTATTTGGATCGGCGGAAGAACTGAGTTGATTTGGATCAGAGGCAACCTCAACGCTCAAATTTATGCTGAGACGATTGTATCAGACGTCATCGTTCCTCTACAAGTGCAAATCGGTCCCTTATTTCAGTTAATGCATGATAATGCACGACCGCACACCGCAAGAGTTGTAAGACAGACTCTCGCCGCAGCTAACATCAATGTCCTGCCCTGGCCTGCTCAGTCGCCAGACTTGAACCCGATTGAGCATGCATGGGATATGCTACAGAGAAGAGCTCTGCCGAATATGGAGGGTATCCAGTCGCAAGAAGACCTTTTTTTGTTGTTGCAACGAACATGGGCGGCCATTCCACAGCGTGATTTGGATGAACTCATTTTGAGTATGCCAAACCGATGTTCTTGTGTTGTAAGTGTTCGCGGTAGAAACACGGATTATTAATTGTTTAAGTTACCCAATAAAATTTTAAAGAAAACTGTTATTTCAGTCTTTTTTTCGAACTTTAATGTTAGTGGTTCAAATGTCAAAAATCCCTTTATTAGGAAAATGGCAAATTTCTTTATTAATGCAAAGGTGACTTGGTTTATCGTTACTGTGACAAACGAAAACACTTTATTTGATGAATCCTTAAAGAAATAAAAAAAAAAAAATCAATCAGGAGAAAAGTTATTGCAAAAATATATGTTGATCCCTAGACACTTTTGATGTGTGTATTTCACTTATAGAAAGCTGCATTATCGGGAATTAAAATTAATGATCCTTACGAAAACTGCGTTTATATATAGAGGAGAAACGCCGTGCGAAGCCGGAGTAGGCCGCTAGCCGTTAATAAAATAATGTTTAAAAAATGCTCAAAGTCTCTTAAAAAAAAAGAAAAACATATTACAACGGACAATGAAGTACTGTATTGCGAAAATAATGTATTTATGGTTTTTGTTGGACCTTTAAGTACATACTTAAGGGTCATGTCATTTTGATTCTATGACTTATGTATAAGTCATAGAATCAAAATGTATGGCTTTATTTATTTTTTATTTATTTTTAAAATGGATCCGAATATTCTCAAAAAACTACTGTTTGAATTTTGCTAAGACTATATATATCTCTGATATTTGCTGTATCAGGAACGCTAAACCTCGGCTACACTAAATCCGTAGTTTCATAATATATTTACTTTGTACAATATCTGTAAGTATCTGAGCTGCAGTTTTTCTTGAGAAATAAATACAATAACATTATGATTCATTGCACATATGTATTTTGCATTATCATGTTTAATATTTTTATTAGTGTAACCCACGATGTCATCTATGTAGAATTTAGAAAAACACTTTTACTAGTATTTTTTGTACAGTAATCTAAACCTCAAACCACATAGGTATATCAGGGTCGCATGTGGCCGCACCAAGATTGAGTAACTGTGCCCCGGCCCCGTCAGGGACGTGGCAGTACCCTTGTAGAATTTTATAATAGAATAGAAGAATAGAAATACGGCCTATTTCATTCCGTTTATTATTTTTGTACTTCAAGGCCACATATTGCGGATAAGACTAGTGATATTTTATCTGTGAAAACTTTTTATTGGCCTTCTTTTTTGTTTCACATGTTTTTGTTTTTCCTTATTAGCTGTCAGTTTTCCTAGTAATAATAAAATTTTAAAAAACCTTGGCAAGTTGTACCTAATTATTATGTAGCAGAGGCGAAGGGTTAAATTTTTCCTGAGGTAAACCGATACAAAAAGACAGAGACGGTATTTGTACGTACAACATTAACGAAATACAATTTAAAGGGAAGCCGAAAAGAATGAATTTGTGTGATCACACAAAGTGGTGTCCCGTGTGGGAATCGAACCCACGACCTCCTGCGTGGCAGTCGGACACACTCCCACCGCGCCACTGAGGCAGTCGAGAGGTTACTATGGTAACCAGACTACTGCTATACATACCTATACAACGTGTAACAGAAAGGTGTGGTTATATTCAAGTGTTGGTACATACCAACACTTGAATATAACCATCATACTGAGTAATCTAATTTTATCACAATTGGAATACCCTAAAAAAAAATGTTTTATTTCTTCACTCGTTTATTTATGACGGAAAAAGTTATTAATTTAAAAAAGTAAGACTTAAAAAGTTCTATGCTATAATAATCCAATCGAATTTCGTACCAGGGGAGGTATAATTCTTATGCCATACGCCTCTCACTACTGAATTTTGACAATAAAAATATGCTATAACTACACTGACGGACTCATAAACTGCATCAAAGTTCAGGTTTACTCTAAAAGGATTTTTTTATAATAAGTATGCAAACTTTTTAGATTAAATTATATAAATATGGAAAGACTGGCTCTTAATCTTAAAAAAAAATTAAATTTAAAAATAGAACTGCGGTAAAACAAATGAATATAGCCGGGAAAAGAAAATTTACTCGTAGTATCAGATTTGCGTGTTATTTATAGCAAAGTTTTAAATTAATTCTCATTGATTTTTTTTGTTTGGTCAATTGAATTATTGTTACCAGCATAATTGTTGGGTTAGTTTTTTAACACATCGAGAGTTTTTGAACCATAATATGGATACTTCGTCCGAACAAGCGGCACAAATTGTAGCATTGGTGCGGGAGGGCTTGGATCAACGAACGATTGGTAGAAATTTAAATTTAAACCAGTCTACGGTTTGTAGAATATACAGAAGGTTTGTAGAGATAGGTTCTTACAGGAGGAGACGTGGTACAGGCAGAACTCGAGCAACCACAGGTCGTGATGACCGATTTATTGTTACAACTTCCCTGCGAAATCGTTTCCTCACGTCAGTTAACATCAAAACCGAGCTTAATGAAGTGCGTGGAAAAAACGTGTGTGCACGAACAATAAGAAGAAGGTTAAAGGAAGCGGCTATCACCCCTTTTAGACCAGCAAATGGTCCAAAGTTGTCTGCAGCTCACAGACAAGCTCGCTTAAGATTTGCGCGTCATCACCTGAATTGGACAGAAGAGCAGTGGGCCTCTGTATTGTTCACGGACGAGTGTAGGACATGTTTATATGGTGCAGATGGTCGCAGAAGAGTCTATCGTCGACGTGGGGAGCGATATGCTCAAAGTTGCATTGAGGAGCGTGTTCCTTTTGGAGGCGGTTCATGTATGGTCTGGGGTGGCATATCGATGAACGGGCGAACAGAACTTGTGTTCATAGACATGGTCCGTCAAAACGGTAATAGAGGGGGTTTGACAGCACATCGCTACATAACAGAGATATTAGAAGATCACGTGGTGCCTTACATGGGATTCATAGGCGAAAATTTTACTTTAATGCAGGATAATGCCCGGCCGCATGCAGCTGCACAAGTTCAACATTATTGCGAAGAGGTTGGGATACGTACAATGAATTGGCCAGCACGCAGCCCGGATCTTAATCCCATCGAGCATGTTTGGGACAATTTAAAAAGAGCTGTATATGCGAGAAACCCTTCGCCTACGACAGTGGCAGCACTAAGAACAGCACTTTCAGAAGAATGGGACAATATTCCGCAAGATCTTTTAAAAACCCTTATAAAATCTATGCGGAACTGATTAGAATCCGTAATAAGGGCACGTGGGGGTAATACACCTTATTAAAACACAAATAAACCCTTGCATAAAGTTTGTGTCTATTGTTAAAACCAATTTTTTAATTAAACAATTTTTCCTTAAACTTCTGTTTTTTCTTCAAAAAAGGTCTTAAGGTCCTTTCCAGTACATAAACTTAAACTTAAAGATATGATCCTACGCTGTTTTAAAGTTCACGAACCAATCTAGAGGTTTCAATTTAAATCTGTATAGAAAGTTTGCATACTTGGTTAAAATATTTATTTCAAAGTCGTCTATTACTTTGATGCAGTTTATAAGTCCGTCAGTGTATGTAATAATAATGCAACCAGCTATGGCACCATGCTAGGTGCAATACTGACAACATACACTATCCGCTGCTGAAATTTGACCACACCTTTCTGTTACACCCACCCCATATTTCTAAATACATGCATATTATAGATGAATAATACCACATGACATGATGTTTTATCCTGGGTGGGGATCGAACTCACGACCACCGGCTTAGCAGCCAGGGTCACTAACCACTAGACCAACAGGCCAGTCATATCAAAAAATCAAACGTTATGTAAAAAGTTTGCAATAACACAGTGAGGTATAGAATATTAAGCATAATAATTATTAAGCGTAATTAGTAATAATGTCGTTGTTAAATTACTGTATGGTTTTTATCTACTTCCTTAAGAAGTGAATGACAGGCAAAGGTTACAAAATGTATTATATTATAGGCATAATTAAATGCTCAGGTGCAAGTGTTATTAAGAAAATAAAAAAATAATGAAAAATATTATATTTTATTTTATATTATTTTTGCTAAGAGCGTATTGGTACAATGTTAAGTAAGTATAAAAAAATTATCAGGTCTGAGAAGGTACCTAACCATTTTTACACGTGGTAGGTCTAAACCTAGTCTTGGTGTCACAACACCTTAATTTAATCTGTTGTGAAATAGTGATGATAACACATCATTTAGATTTTTTATTCATATTGTTATGGGCTAGCGTGACGCTTATCATCAGACGCACAACCTGCTTGTCACTTCATTTTTTAGTATAAAAAAGTCATAAATAGAAGAGATAGATAGTTTTTAGTCATCATCATCATCAGCCTATCGCAGTCCACTGCTGGACATAGGCCTCTCCAATTGCACGCCACTTTGTTTATTCGTGCATTTGGGGTAATGCCCTTAATCGCCACGCTGGGCAGGCGGGTTGGCGATCGCAGGGCGTAGCTCTCGCATCAGTGACGCTGCTGCTCGTCACTGATCTATTACTTTAGCTACGCCTTAAATTGGGATGGTTATACCGCCACCAGCCGGTCGCCAGAGCCTCGTTCGTTGTACAGCAGGATGTACTGCGTGCAGGTGAGGTTGGCTTGGAGCGAAAGATGGTGATGCGCTCCCTTACATTACAGAGTTTTTAATGTTATACCTAAATTGCCCGCCTGAGTAATCCGGGTAATCAAGTGTTTTCTATGTTACCCTTGACGAAGGTCCAATCTTAGGTGATCGTAAAACCGTAGGTATTAAGTCCGTTTACAGATTTTTCGAGGAATACCTTATGTGAAAAAAAAAACCGGGCATGTCGGGCCACGCACAATGTAGAGTTTCGTAGCCCCCCCTCCATCCAAATAATGAGGCTTGAGAAGTTGTTTTTGTTTTATTCTTACAACGTTATCTTAATTATAATTATGAATTCTTTTTACTTCTCAATTGATCAGCTGTTACTCGTAAACTTGTAAAGCCTACTTAGCTGTGATAGTTTTCCTTTTTATTACACTATATAAACTACTACCGTTATTTTTTACATATCCCGCATCAACCATTTAGCTGGCAGGGATCCGTTTATGAAATATTAAGCTTCAAAGTGCAAATTTTTGTTAGTCAAGTATCCCCCAGACTTGACTCGATCAAAAATCTAAAAATGGTCTTCACAACCCTTAAAAGTTTGTAAAATAACTATCTAATGTAAAAAAATCACATCCCCACTTTACATATAGGGGAGATACCCTCAAAAATGTTTTCATTGTTTTATTTTCTTCTTTGCCGGCGTAGTAATATGTGTATCCATGCAAAATTACAGTTATCTAGCACTAATAGTCTCTGAGCTAATCTGCGGACGGACGGAAGACATGGCGAAACTATAAGGGTTCCGTTTTGCCATTTTGGCTACGGAATCCTAAAAAGAGATAACTTGTGAGAAATTGTATAAATCTTTCAGCCTGAATCTTTAAGGTACTTTTGGTCTATTATTATTTATTTATGTTTGACTGCCTCTGTGGCGCGGTGGGAGTGTATCCGACTGCTACGCAAGAGGTCGTGGGTTAGATCCCCACCCAGGATAAAACATTGTGTGATGAGCACGATGGTTTATTCTGTGTCTGGGTGTTATTTATCTATACCTAATATGTATGTATTTAGAAATATATAAGTATGTTTATCAGTTGTCTGGTTTCCATAGTACAAGCACTGCTTAGTTTGGGATCAGATAGCGTTGTGTAAGTTGTCCCAAGATATTATTATTATTATATTATTTTAAGAAACTCACCTTCTTTTTTCATGCCAGCTTTGAAACATTTCCTTAGTCTACAGTATCTGCACTGGTTTCTTTTATCTTTGTCCACTACACAATTTCTGCTGAATCTGAAACAAACGATAAATAAACGTTTATTAAACAATAAAAATAATATCTGCTCCTAACTCACACATCTCATGTACTATGACATCTAGATAAGGTGCCTATACATATTCATATATTTCTAAATACCTACATATTATAGATAAATTATACCTAGACACAGAATAAACAATCGTGCGTGCTCATCACAAAAATATTTATTCTGGGTGAGAATCAAACCCACGACCTCTGTCTTAGCAAACAGGGTCCCTAATCAGTCAGATATAGCGGCGGTAGCCTAATGGCTAAGGCATCGGTCTTGCAATCGTGAGGTCGCGGGTTCGAATCCTACATATTATACTACCGACGGGAACCCACTCCAAACACAAGCCTTTGAGCTTAGCTGGAGGGGTTAACAAGATTGCTAGTAATGTGGGACTCAGTCCCACATTGCTGAAAAAAAATATATAAAACCATATCTATTCAATTTTACGCTGTATGTACGAGTATGGTCAAATAGACCTAACCCACACATCCTAGTAAGTCGTTCTAAAAAGTTTTTCTATCGCTTTGTCTATATTAAGAATAACTATATACCTAAGACTGCCTCTGTGGCGCGATGTGAGTGTGTCCGACTGCTACGTAAGAGGTCGTAGGTTCGATTTCTACACGGGACATCACTTTGTGTGATCCATAAATTGTCTGGGTGTACTTTGTGTCCGTGACTTGAATGTTTGTAAAGTCCCCCCGCGACACGGGGGTTGTACAACCTACCCTTTGTAACCTGCAGGAGATGTGCTTAAAAAAAAAGTCTAATGCTGTCATTGTCACATTTAAGTGATACTGACAGCATGAGAGTTAATAACGAACTGACCTCTTTAATATCAGCATGCTAGACAGGCAACCTTGAAACTGGCGTATGCACAGAATGTGCGAGCCTAATCTACCGAATAATATCGGAGGGAAAAGAAAAAAAAGCAACAACGGCCACTTGTCAGAAGTGTCAAAAAAGTTTACGAGACGGTCATTCGATTCGACAATTGAAATTGCTGTCATTTTGTACGGGGTAACCAGTCTAGCGTACTAGTTAGTGAGTACTATATAGCTCAGTGTAATAACGTCTTAAAATTAAGTTACGTTTTAGTATTTAGCACATAAATTTAAAGAGACTACCAACAAGTAATATCTTAGGAGAATGATTAAAACATCCTCAGTTGCCAACTCATGCCTAAAACCTTAAACGTTTCTAATAATATAAATAACCAGTTACTTGTTAGACGGACGTAGTAGTTTTGTTCGCCATAGTAATTAACATTCAAAGAAAACATGTGTACTATTATTTAACACTTAAGTGTTATTTTATAGCGAGTCTGTACGAACCCTAAGGTGAATTAATTAATAAAAAATACCAGAAAGATCAGTAAGGTCACGTTTAACATATCTATTTATGACGTCAACGTTTTTTCACACTTTCCATAAAAAAAGCTTTATGCTCACTTGCCTACATGTATATTTTTCAGAAAAAAATGGATTCCACCTCTTTTTCTAATAAAGAACACAACAAAAATAGCAAGAGGCTCGATAGTCATCGTTAACCATGAGTTCCATATCCGGATTCGTCTCCTGATCTTTACATAGTATTAGATAAAGTCGCTTTCGCTGTCTGTACGTTTAGATTTCGGTAACTACGCAACGAATTTAGATGCAGTTTTCGCTATTATTTAAATAATTTCTTACGGATGGTTTACATGAGGATGGGTAGAGAAAAATCCGTATGAAGCCGGAGTCAGACGCAAGTCCTTACTTATGTTATAAATGTGAAAGTACAAACTTTGGATGAAGGAAGTATGGATATATTATATGCAAAAACGGCTGAATGGATCTGTATGAAATTTGGCAGAGATAGGATATAGTCTGGAATAGCACATCTGGAATAACACATAAGTTTTAACCGTCAATATCCCTATGCCAGTACATTTAACCCAAATAATATTGACACCAAATTAAAATACTTACCTATTATTAAGCACTAGTTACTAGTTATCTATACTAATATTATAAAGAGGAAAGATTTGATTGTATTGAATAGGCGAAACTACTGGACGGATTTGAAAAATTCTTTCATCGTTGTGAAGCTACACTAACCCCGGGTGACATAGGCTATTTTTTATCCCTGTATTCCCACGAGAACGGGAACTACGCGGGTGAACCGCGAGGCGTCCGCTAGTGTTTTATAAACACCTGAACGACCCAAGTACAGTAAGAAAAAAAATAAGGCTCCCTTGAGGCTCTTATTTTAAATTTTCAACGCGAACGTAGACATGGGCAACCGCTTGTTTTGAAATAATCTTGAAAATATATTTGGTAATGGAAAATGAATCTCATATTAATTGAAGTTATAAAATGATGCCACAAAAACATGGTCAGTAGAACAAGTTTCTCAGTCATGGTAAACCGCATTTGAGGAACTTACGCACGTTTATGATACACCTAAGTATACTTTATAGTCAAGTGTGACGTAAGATGTACACAAATATACCTACAAGAAAATAATCATCGCTATAGACGCCTAATTGGCCGACTCCCAGGTAAGAAGGTTGTGGTTTAGTGCAGCCAAACGTCAAGAGAATTAGGGAATTTCCTGATTTTAAACTATAACACGCAACCTGACTTATAGTACCTATAATTTAGTTATAAGTTTTCAAGTAGAGGCATCTATTTTCCGAAAACTTGTAGTGTTTAAAGTCGAATGAATTTCAAGCGATACCAGAAAATAAAAAAAAAAACTATTTAAAATAAATAGTCCATATTAGACACTATTCAAGCAATAGAATAAGTTTCGACAAAGACTTTGTCATTTTGACAAAGTTCTACTTAACTACGGATTTATTTACTTGATACTTAGCCCTCTATCTAAATTTAAATCTTATCCTATTTAGTAAATTCCCTAATCGAGTATGTAACAATTTACAATTGGACATTTTATGACGAACTAGCGACCCGTTCTCACGTATTATGCCTATAGACCATCCGGAAGAAATTATCAAAATGATAGATATAACCCTATCAAAATATTAGATAAAAAATACTGTGGAGTGTCCTGTTTTTTGTCAGCTTGTGTTTGGTCACACAAGTAGTGGATTTTCCACAGACAAAGCGGGTACTGCGGGCTTGCCAAAATCTATCATTCAGCAGTTTTACAACTCCGAAACACTGTCATGAATCCACAAGACGATGAGATATCAACACAATCATAATGAAAGATGAATTGTAATGCTAAATTGCAATACAGGTTTATAATGAAAAGGTTTAAGTTTTTCCTGTTTATTAAAGAAAAAAACTAGTTGAAGGCTGTTATAATACAAATGCAGGCTCTTAATTTGTAACGTGTTACAAAAATGATTTTATAGGAACAGGAAAGAGCAAATTAAAATGGCTGATTTTTAAATTTACACTTTTCAATTAATAACAATATTGTGTTCTTTTAATCAATTTTAAAAGTGGTGTGAAAAACAAAGACTAACCATTCGCTAGTTTAAATGCTCTTAAAACGTCTGCTAATTTATTATGATCAAAGTGGATTCTTTAATCCAATCGTGTCAGGGATATTAGATATATTTCGGGACTTAATCGAGTGAATTATTTAAAGGTACGAACCTTTTATTTACCCGGCGTTCGATCGAATAACACCTTTAAATAATTCACGCGATTAAGTCCCGAAATATATCTATACTAATATTATAAAGCGGAAGAGTTTGTTTGTTTGTTTGTTTAAACGCGCTAATCTCAGGAACTACTGGTCCGATTTGAAAAATTCTTTTTTTGTTGGATAGCCCATTTATCGAGGAAGGCTATAGGCTATATAACATCGCGCTACGACTAACAGAAGCGGAGTAGCGACGTGAAATGTTGCAAAAACGGGGAAAATTTACGCATACGAAGTTGCGCGGGACAGCTAGTCTAATATGTATAAAAATCGTGTAAGGAATGTTCCACACCAGTGTTTTCGCTCCATAGTAAATCTTAGATATCTTCCGAAAGACATGGTCAATCAGTATCACTCTTTCGGTTTTCGTCGTGCCAATAAAATATTATGTAAATAATGAATACTCTTTCTTCATATCCAACAACCACAACCGTTACAAACATATGACTCCAAGTTAGTCAAATATTTGTAATAGACGTGGTTTCCCCTTTTCATTGGCATTTCCCGGGAATACACTTGGTGCCTAATAACTAATAATGAATATATTGATTAGTAATGAACTAAGGTACGTCAGACCGAAGTAGGTGTAAGTAGACACCTATATACGACAAGGAGGTAAACAAGATTGACGTGATTTTGAAAAAAACAAGTGCCGTGTTTATTATACATACGAAAATACTTGTGAATCATCTATACTAATATTATAAAGCGGAAGAGTTTGTTTGTTTGTTTGTTTGTTTAAACGCGCTAATCTCAGGAACTACTGGTCCGATTTGAAAAATTATTTATTTGTTGGATAGCCCATTTATCGAGGAAGGCTATAGGCTATATAACATCGCGCTACGACTAATAGGAGCGGAGCAGCGACGTGAAATGTTGCAAAAACGGGGAAAATTTACGCATACGAAGTTGCGCGGGACAGCTAGTAATAGATAAATAGAATCACAGTAACTAATTCTTACTTGAAATAGTAATAGCGACATAGTTGATTCGAGCATTAAACCACCAGTTTGCTAAGAATGAAGTTTTCAATGGAAATTTGGCGACATGAAGCATAGAAATTCGGGCATAGCAACCTAGAAACGTAGACGAAGCACAGCTCTATAAACAATGAATTTTGAAAAATGGAATGATTGATGACATTTTGACGGTAATTCGAAAACAAAATTGTCATAGGTTACATTAATATACATTTTTTCAAATAAAGATACCTTATTTTGTGCCCTGCCATCAATAAAATTAGTGTTGCCAGACAATCACTAGTTTCACTATCGATAGTTTAAGTCGAAAAGGAGCTACTCCATCTATGGGACTATCGATAGTATCGACACTATCGATACTACTGCTCATTAGCAATACTATTGTCACCTTTCTAGCTGTCTATAGTATCGACAATATCGATAGTATTGATAGTATAATCGATAGTCATACTGTCGTTAAACTATAATACTGCTATCGATATTCGACTATCGGCAACACTATAGTAAATTTTAATGCTAAGTTGATCAATACCTGCATGTATACAGATGATTCTTTCTAACACTTCTCCTGAAGAACCCCTTGCAGCCATCGCAGGATGACGCTCCGTAATGTTTGCCTGTGGCTCGGTCACCGCATATGGCACAGTGTTGAGACAACGCCGTTGAACTCGCCGCTGACGCTTCACTGCTACTTGTCTCCAATTGCATGTCACTGTCTGCAACAATAGGATAAAAGTTAAGGCATAACTATATACTGAAAGTTATTGCGAACCAACTAGTTTGTCCTATTGTCTTCTATCTCTGTCAGCTACATAAATAAAAAATACTAACATAGTTTAAGTACCTGTTATATAATGTGGGATTGAGTTCCACATTACTAGCAATCTTGTTAACCCCTCCAGCTAAGCTCAAAGGCTTGTGTTAGGAGTGGGTTCACGTCGGTAGTATAATGGATAGGATTCGAACCCGCGATCTCACGATTGCGAGACCGATGCCTTAGCCATTAAGCTTTAGGAATACATATATATTAGGTTAGCAGGTTTTAAGGTGAGTGATTGTGGAGTTTGTTTATAGGCATGTCTTTAAACAACATAAGCCTAGTATGTGGGGTGGATTATGGGTAGCTACTTCAAGTAGGCTTTCTAAGTAGATTATTACGAACGGATTCCTAAACATGCATTTTCAGTTGGATAAATAGTTTTCAATGGTACCACTACAGCAAATTTTAAAACATCGAAATGTTAGCCAACCTCAACTAACCAAAAAATGGTTGTCTGTAAAGTCGGTTTACGGACGATAATTTAACATGATAACGTCATAAGAAAACGTTGATGACATTGTAATAAACAACCATGTGAACCGTGCCTGTGACAGCTTTAGTGGACACAATACTTCAGCCTATCAGCAGGCGGAATCGTCATTCGCGTTGCTTAGCAAAGCAACCAGTCAATAAAGTGACTGCTTAGCGACCAATCAATAACGTGACTGCTGCTTAGCAACCAATCAATAACGTGACATTGCTTAGCAACCAATCAATAACGTGACTGTTGATATGTGACACGTTTTAGTGCGTGCACAATGTCATCGATTTATAAGACGTTATCACGTCAAAAATAATTAACGTTTGTAACTGGGAAACATTATAACACTGGTGGTTATAACACTTTAAAGAGTAGACAATGACACCATCTATTCTGGTAATGATTACAAATCTATCTCACAAAAAGCTACCAGCAGGTACATACAGTACGATCAACGTATCTTGACCGGATTGAAGTTAGGTTTTTATCACTTTCGCGCTTGTCATAGAGATGCGACCCTAAAATTACTTACGAAAACGATTAATCGATTAAAAATACTAACAACATTTTAATACAACAATATAAAAACACTATTTAAATGAGTTCATAAAAGTTTAAATTTAGAACAGTTACAGTAAATAATAAAGAAACTTTGAAAAACAATTTCTTTACCAAAATAATCACAAAAAAACATGAATTAGTAATACTAATTATGACAATGTAATGCGTAATCGCATCTCTAATTCTCTTGGTTTAGTTACCGCCCCCGCCCCCCGCTTCCTGTCACCATTTACTTCCAAAAAATGCATCTGCGCAACCACTTGTCGCCTACTTCAGTCCGGCCTAGTTACGTTGATCGTACTGTACGTAGGCTAGAAAGTTCTATCTATCGAAGCTCAGTCACGCTTCAGTAGGTAGTGGTTCAGACCATAAGTGAAGCTTCAGAGAGAGAGTCACTTCAAAATTGTACTTGTTGGTAAGTAGATAATATGTAGGCAGTACCTACAGAGGTTATCTATCAACTTAACTTGACCTGTGGTAATGTTATCGTCTGAAATTCACTGACTGTATCGGTCATTCAGTCAGCCATGGTTTAAATACCTATACTTCAAAAATACACGGTACCATATTTATTATACTATTGGTTAGAAATGAGTCCATTCCCTTGTAGATATACCTACACATTTTATATTAACCGATGTGCGATGAAATGTAGAAAAGAAAATGATGTTTTGTTAATTTTAAGTCACGTGTTGATGCAGAAGGTTCGGTAGCTGCTTAGTACCTATCAGCCGGACCGTAGGCCTGATTGCCAATTTAATTTATTAGTAAAATGGCAGGTGCACTTTGATTATAATCTGTGACTTAGATAAGCTTCATATTTATGTGATGTTTATGAAAACAAGTTATAAATAACATCCACATAATTACAACACAAAACAAAAAAACGCAATACCGTAGGTATATGTATCGTAAAAAAAAAGCAAGAACGACGATTTAAAAAAGACTGATGAGCAAACAGTGGTTGTTTGTCGGAGTCGCGTGTCAACAAACCTTCGGTGTTGTATGTCACGTTATTGTTGTGTTGTCGAGCGTCCTGCGGGCTGCGCAATACCGCTCCATAGTTATACGGACTTTCAGGCTGCTTTTCCCACACATGAGACGGCACCATATACTCCTGCGCGGTATACATCGGACACAACTCCTGTGACGCCATCTCGTAGCCCAGCGCAGGCATCTTCCAGCCGCCAACCACTAAACGAAACCCACACCCAACTGTTCCACTAATAAAACCAGAACGCACCAAAAACGATAACTTAGCAGGTGATTTGACCACTAAATGTTGTCACACAAATCGTCTTATCACGAATACTACGAAACATCGTATTTGTTAATCACAGTAAATATTTATCCTGTAACGAGTTCGGCGACAGTTAGCTTCCGGGTAATGTTTTTGTTTTTATCACACAGTAATTGTCTAAGCGGGTTCCCGATAACGTTGTTGACAGACCGTCACGACAATGTTGAGTGTCAAGCAAATTGATATGGCGCGACCTTCCGCGCACGCGGTGTAGCTGCGACTGACGGACGATATGACCACCTAACCTCCGCTGTACCAATCTGCTGACAACACCTATGAATGACCCGCTCCGTAACAGTCAAACTCAGCAAATGGAAGCGATCAGCCGGCGTACACCCGACACCCAGCGCTGACTCACTCTTTATCGGAAATGCAACGGATGTGGAATCGAATGCGCCGCCCGAAGAGTCACCCGGTACCAGCTGACGAACAGAAGCCTATTGCCATAATCGTAATGTTGCTGTAAGTAAACAAACTGTGACTAATTGATAGTCGTACACGCACTCTTTGTCTGCATGCTCCTTTGTTGCTAAGCGTCTCCATGTTTTGTTGCTAATATCAACTTAGTTTGTTATCTAATAGTATTTTGATAATCTGAGGCTGATTTATCGGCGATGAGATAACATCCAATGTTGATACGACTGCGATCGACAGCTGTGTAGTATGTACGATCCTGCCATAATAATGTTAATTGACATAAAGTATATCATTAAACAATGTCAAGATCAAGAGTAAATGTTTTAATGATTTGGTATACCTACTAATAACTGAATCAATATGTTTGCAATTGTAATGAGTATGATATATTTGTCAACATATGGATAATTAATTTTTAACTATGTTTACTGAACGAATTATTTCAGCTTGAAGACCTCATACTTCTTCCCAGTTTGGCGTCTAAGTGCTGATCCAAATATCATAGTTTGCAATATAAGAACAACTGCATTAAGAAACTTGAAAGCCATTTTAAAGTACTTGTTATGAGGTTTCTGTTGAGAAATAGAACTCTTCTTGTTTTCAATCAATATTTTTATTTAAAAACTAGCTGTGCCCGCGACTTCGTTCGCGTGAAAGTCGGGTTTAAATTAAGGTAGTTTATGTTACGAAATAACTTCTGTGTAAATATGTTGGAAACAGTCCTGTCGGGTGAACCGCGATATGATTCAGCAGCGGAGAATCATCATATAGTCATCTATTGATAGCTTCAACACCCAAAAGCTTTGTGAAAATGAATAAGTACCAAACACAGACTCTTTAGGTATTCGTTTACTGTGTTTTTCTGTCATTAATATGTGTTATTTGTGTCTCTTTTCTTTTTGTCTATTGTTATTTTTATTATTTTACTGTTTTATTTATTGCTTTTTTTATCTTCTGCATGTCTTTTCCTGTTAAATTATAATAATGTCTATACATGTGTCTTCTGTGTACTAAATAAAAATCGTTCTATTCTATTATTTTATATAGTTAATTTGGTGTGCGGCTTAAGAAGTGGGTTTTCTGTTGTTTTTGTTTCATTCATTCAACGTTATACCTACTTAATACCTAATAATTTTCAATAGAATTTGTACTAACATTTTGGTACTTCCCATTTGATCAGATGTTTATCGTAAACTTGTAAAGCCTAAGTACTTAACTGTGATAGTTTTCTTTATAATTTTAGTATTTATACTACTACCGTGAATTTTTTCACATACCCAACATCAACCATTTAGTTGGCAGGGGAACACTTGACTCTAACAAAAATGTTCACTATAAATCCTAATATTACACAAAGGAATCCTTAAATCTAAAAATAGTCTTCACAAACCCTAAACGCTTTTTAAAAGACCTATCTAATGATACCCCACACGATGGGGTAGGTGAGAAAAAAATCACATCCCCACTTTACATATAAGAGAGTGCCTCTCTTATGTTACAATGATGCAAGTAAGAAAAAAAGACATGGACTCCCCCTCCCCCAGACTGCGCGTTGACAGACAATGACCCCCCACCTCCCTCCTCCCGTCACCCGAACTACTCACACTTGGCCGATGAGTCATTCATTATCGTTGAACACTTGATATCCAACCATAACCCCAAAACATGATCCTCGATGTACCTGTGTGATGCGTGGTCAAACAAACGGACAGACAGACAAACATTTCTAAAAATGATAGCAATATGTTTATTTTTAATACTATTTTAAAACTTCTTTTAGTAAGTATAGAACATTATTGAATACAACGCCATCTACTTTGACAACCAGTGAAGTTTCTTCTAATACTTAATGTTTTTTTATTAATTTAAGCAATTTAATTAAATAAATAGGAGAATGTTGCCACTCAGCAAAAAATGAATCCGTCATCGTAAGCACCTATACCCTAATAAATGTTTTCACAAATAAGGAATTGTTTGATCACGGTGACCAATTTGATTTCATAGATGGCGCTACACGTTTTTTTTACGTGTGTAATGTCTTTTTTTTGAGCACGAACACATCAATTCTGGAAAATATCGAATACTTGTTAAATTGGAATGTAATATTATTTTTCATTTCTACTACGATTAATTCATTACTCTCTGCAGTGCATGCAATACCTATAGATATCTTACATAAGTGCATATTTCACTTGATTTTTAATATAAAAAAATATTAACCAAAGCAAATAAGTTACCTATGGTCGAAAAAATAACAAAAAAGGAAAAAATATTAAAAAAGGACAAAGACAATTTTAAAAAAATACAAAAAGAAAATAATCAGATATCAGATTTGAGCCTGAGACTTCGTCGTCGTCAAAGACCGCTAGCATAGCTTCGAGGCTATACTGTTCGCTACATACCTACCACGTTAAAATAACTGTTCTTATGAAACTTAAAAATGTTGTGTAAAAATGTGTTGTCCTTATAGTTTTAGCGTGAAGTTATGTATTCCATGGGTTACAATTAAAGATAATGTCTAATTGTGGAAAAAATTGTGATAAACCATTATGGTGCGACAAAAAATACGTTGCTACTCGTTCCCCATAGACGTTAGCGTAATGATTCATAGTGTAAATAATGTCCTAAGTATAGTATTTACTATAAAACTGTAAATTTTCATAAAGATCCGTCAAGTAGTTACTGTTTTATAACGAAAAATAGCTACGGACATTATCCCTCACTGCTTAGCTCCTATGGGAAAAAGCGTGATAATTTATAGCCTAAATGTTAATCCGCATCTATTAAATTGCACGTGCAAAATTTCAACCGAATCTGTCTGGTAGTTTTTGCGTGATTCGTGTTCAAACAAACAGACAGACAGACATTTCTAAAAATGCAGCAAAGTGTTTAAATACTCTTTTCGAACATTTCCTAATTTTTTTTTACTAAGTTCGGCCATGTACAGACATGTGAAATTTACAAATTTATTATATGTATAGATATAGATAGATAGCATGATTCAGTATTCAAGCGCGATGGCTTAGTATTATCGTATTTCATGTATAACTTTGGTGTTTATATACTACTACATTATTTTTTATGGAATAGTTAATTATGTTAACTTTTTGAATTAGGGATGACTGAGTGTGTGCCGTGTGGTGCCGGCTTAAGAATAGTACCACCCCATCTCTTCCCGTGGGTGTCGTCAAGGCGACTAAGGGATTTCACCCCGGAGGATTTCACTCTGCGAACTTAAAGCCTTACTGCGATCGCCAACCCGCTCGCCAGGCGTGGCGATTATGGCAATTACCCCCAGGATCTACATACCAGTAGGTTCTACAGGGGAGACCCGTGCCCAGCAGTGGGCCATCATATGGGTTGATATGTGATATGTATATGAGTGTGTTATAAACGTAAGAGTAGACAAATATAATTAGAAAGCTTCGAACTGCTAAGCTATCGGGAGTTACACGCGATATTGTGAGTCAACCATAAAAGATAGACATATGCTGTCGTGGGATATTTTTTATATAATTTTAAGGAGAACATTTCCGTCATACATGATTTCTGTGTAGCTTTAACCATTAAGGTTGCACACGAGACGGAAGCTTAAAAAATGGAGTAACTTCTCCCGTTTTCCCTTCACTGCTCTGCTCCTATTGATTGTAGCGTGATGAAAAGTATACTATAACCACCTCAGGAGTATGAAAAATAATTGTACCAAGTTTCGTTAAAATCCGTCGAGTGGTTTTTGTTTCTATAACGGTTATACAGACAGACAGACAGACAGACAAAAATTTTACTGATTGCATTTTTGGCATCAGTATCGATCCCTAATCACCCCCTGATAGTTATTTTGGAAATATATTTCATGTACAGAATTGACCTCTCTACAGATTTATTATAAGTATAGATAGATATAATTAAAAGTTACACATTCCATGGTTCGGACTTGTTTTAATAGTGGGTAACACAAATAATTTATACCAATTAACGTGTCGCGCAGTGATTCGATTTTAAAACGTAGTAAAGATGTAAACAATAAGAGCAGTATGGCCGCTATCTGACAGGGCAGGTCGGGGTCGCGGTATCTCGGCCCACAAACCGACGCACTGTGATAGGTACTGCTTTTATTGCACTTTCTATGGAATATAACCACTTTTTAATAATATTTTTATATGCTGCGTTATATGTCGCAAGTATAATGCGCTTATTACACTACACTGAATCAGGGACCCTGAATCCTTAAAATGAGCGGTGTGATAAGAGTTAGAGCCCTAATTTTCTAACAAAGCACTTCGTTCGCGTAAAGTTGAAGTGCTGCTCAATCCATATACACGTTAGGGGATGATAAGTAGCCTAAGTTACTCTTTACATCATCAGCTGTCTGACAGTGAAACCCTTATCACAATCCGTCCATCCGTTTTGTAGATAAGCCGGAACAAACAGACATACCGATAGACACAGACAAAAATATAAAAAAATGGGTTTTTGTTATCAGTACCTACCTTATATCCTTTCATACCTATGCATTTAGTAAAGTAACTGTTATTGTGACATTACAAACTTACACTTCAATTTTATTTATTTGTAGGTATATTAGATTAGCAATAAGGCACAAGAGCTTATTACGGCAGACGTCTTTAAAAAAAAAAATATAGTATACATGTAGGTATGCAAAGGGAAACCGAAAACTATTGTGTTCTAAAGACTCTCTGGCACCAAAGTCTGTAGGTACTGCTTCTACCGCTGTTTTAAAACAACGATAAAACACCGTGAGTACATACAGATGAAAGGTGGCGTCCATTAATTACGTTTAGAGGGAGGGCAGGTCGAGTCGAATCTCACCAAACCTCACGTGAAGGAGGGGGGGGGGGGGCAGGATATCTCACGTAACTTTTTATTCACAAGAAACCATCTAAAACAGGATTAAATTTGCCCTTCCTTGCAGTCGGGTAAAAATACACATTTTTTCATAATTTTAATCTAGGTGAGATTAGGGAGGGGGAAGGGTGTCTAGCCAAATCTCACGATATCTCACCAGAGAGGGGAGGAAGGGGCGTCTAAAATCCGCACAAACATAGCACACACAGAAACAGTACAAAGACAAGTAATTTAGTCATGTGTGCGTTTCATTTCTGTGCTCTCGGTATTTAGTGGTTTCACATCCGAAGTTCCCCGCTGCACTGAATCATAGTATTGACGAGTTCACGAATCATAATACATGACATATTTTTAGGTAAGCAAGTAATTAGTTCATTTGAACGATAACAATGGCAATACCACATAATGCGTAGATATTAACAACATATTTCCTTTCTTACTTTCTCAGACTTCAGTCCAGAAAACTACAGACCTCGGTTAGCTCTGTAGTTTTCTGGCCTTTGAAGCTTTCAATAAAACGGCTATTACACTACCCTGAATCAGGGCCCTAAATCGAGGTGGCCTTGATAATTTGTTAGAGAATTAGGGCCCTAACTCTTATTACACCGCTCTTTTTAAGGATTTAGGGTCCCTGATTTAGTGTAGTGTAATAAGCGCATAAGACATAAACAGTACTAACAGTTTCTTTTTTTTGTGAAAACCCAATACCATTTCCTCAATTACGAATTATGACTTGCAGTAGGTAATTATTGAAATATATGATACATATATTATATTTTACCTACGCTTTGTTGTTTTGTATAAAATATACATATTATGGACCAAAACAACAACGACATAAGTGGACCATACATTAATTTATTCAAGGTTGTAGCTTGAAAACATTTTCCAAAAATAATCGTGCCCTTAATACAAAACTATACGGAAATCTGAAAGGTTATGGCAAGTACCTACGGAGTAATTTAATAATTATGTAGGTATGTATAATGTAATTAAATAAATAATTTCAAGGCAATCTACTGAGACGCAGTAGAATGAACGACACTTTTTACCAGATTTTAATATTGTTTATTATTATTCTGTATCTATACTAATATTATAAAGCTGAAGAGTTTATTTGTTTGTTTGTACGCGATTATCTCAGGAACTACTGGTCCGAATTGAAAAATTATTTTACTGTTGGATAGCCAATTTATCAAGGAAGGCTATAGGCTATATAACATCACGCTACGACCAATAGAAGCGAAGCAATGAAAAATGAGGCACGAGTCAGTTAGTCGTCTAATAAAATGTAAAATTATGGCTGGCGTGCCCAAGTTGCTATCTTGGATTTACTCGAGCGTCGTGGGGATCTATTTGATTTTGAAGATTATTATGGTGCGAAGATAAAATGTTTAGGATATATCCTTTCAATAAACAGTTGGCGGCTACTTAGCGGTATTAAAAAAAGTCTTTCTCATGAAACAGGGATATTAAGTGAAACCACATGCCGCAAGCTTGTGGCGGCTTTTTGAAAATTAATAAAAAACATCGTTAGATTAAGAAAACCCAAAAAACATATCGTTAAAAATTACAATAGGGTGTCTAGGATATCAAGCTGAACCATCTGTATGACAATCTAATGCGTTCGAGTACAGTGGAAGATCCAGGATTGTTGTTTGTGAGGGCTTGAATCACATAGGGCCGTATTGCACCACTGACATGAATCTAATGCACTTTTTTTTGGCCTCTAACAACAAATTCTGTATGTTTACATATTCCCTGACGCTCTCGAGTATAGGTTTTAGTTCACTTAATAATTTGTCACACAAGAACTCAGATGATTTGGGGAGGGGGGGGGGGGGGTTGAGCCCCCTAGCCGCCTCTCTGGATCCGCCACTGCTCGAGTATCTCTATTGATCAATTTATTTTAATTAAACATTTTGAACGGCTGCCTTAAGACGCGCGTCACAATATAAATAGGGTAGGACTCAACAGGGTACGAGGTATCTGCCGCCGATTAAGTGAATCCACATTAGCTACTTGGGATCCTTCACAATACCAAATCTCACAACTAGTATAGTCGTGGTGATATACAGGTGTAACATTAAGGTGTGGTCAAATTTCAGCAGCGGATAGGGTTTGTTATCAGTATTGCACCTACCATGTGCCATCATCATCATCATCAGCCTATCGCAGTCTACTGCTGGACATAGGCCTCTCCAATTGCACGCCACTTTGTTCTCGATCTTCGGCTTCTCGCATCCAGCTCTTGCCAGCCGTTTTGCGTAAATCATCACTCCACCTAGCCTGAGGGCGTCCTGCACTACGTTTGCCAAGCCGCGGTCTCCACTCAAGAACTCGTTGCCATAGCTGATTGCATTAATATTACATAGTTATAGCATATTCTTTTTGTCAAAATTCAGTAGTGAAAGGCGTATGGCATAATTATACCCCCCTGGTACGGAATTCGATTGGATTATTATGGCACAGAACTTTTTAACTCATACTTTTTTTAATTAATAACTTTTTCATTCAGAAAATAAACGAATGAATAAATAATAAATATTTTTTTAGGGTACTCCGATTTTGATAAAATTAGGTATGTGCACTCAGTATCATGGGCGCATACCAACCCTTGATTATGACCACGCCTTTCTGTTACACCCTGTATAATACTAACGCGACTTCGTTGGCATAGCAATTTAAAAAAAAAAACTATCTCATGGGAACTGTACTTACACATTACCGAGATAAATTGTAGCCTGCTATTATTCCAGACTATAGAATGTCTCCTGTGCCAAATTTCATCCAAATCTATTCAGCCGTTTTGGCGTGATTGAATAGCAGACATTTATCCATCAAATTATACAAATAAACTTTCGCGTTTATAATACCTTTATAGATTTTTATAAACTACGGGTCTTAATCGCGTAAATATTTTACTTTAAGGCTAAATACCTTTGTTTATTGCCCGACGTTTCGACCGTATTGCAACGGCCGTGGTCACGGGTAGACTCATAAAGTCATAATATATAAAATGTACAAATCGCGAAAGTTTACGAACATATATTTTATAATAACTATTAGTATAGATTTTCCTTTGCATCCTGTTGTTGAAAATGAATTTAAAGTTTCTCCGTACGTAGTACAAAACAAAATAAGAATAAATTATATTTTTATTTTATTTTTAGTCTAGTTGTTTGAAAATACGAAATAGTGTCTTAGTTTTCTATAACTCGTGAGCCCTGAATCAATGTCACGTGACTATATTCACATGTTTCATAACAATATAATGATTAAACGCTTTAAATGAATAAACCGAGAAAGAGCATATCGGACCATGCTCAGTTTAGGGTTCCGCAACCGTTATGAAAAAAAAAACGATTTGAATAATTGCACCAGTAGAAGAGCGTATGTTCATGGTACTTATGCCCTTTTGTTGATAAACGCTGTTTTTGGCAATAACTCAATTACGGTATATTGGATCATGTCGAAAATCATTTTAGTTTAAATACTTATTAAGCTCTACCTTTGTGTTTTTTTTTTTCCACATTTTTAGGTCATACATAAAGATATGCCCCTCCCGGGCACACAAATTATGCAACTTTCGGGACGATTATTTCCAAAAATATTCACTTATTCAAAAAAGTTTTTTAAAGACCTTAATGTTTTTAAAATACCTGTCGAATGATATGTCACACATTGATGTTTGTTGAAAAAAAATGTTTTCAGCTTCTGTTACATATATGGATTGCCCCCCCTAAAAATATTTATTTTTATTATTTAGCTATCAAACTAAGTAGCGGCTACTACAAGCTTTTTCACCTAATTTCATCAATATTCTTTAAGCAAAATGCCTGTGACATACGGACAGGCAGGCAGACAAACGGACATGACGAAAATATAAGGGTTCCGTTTTGCCATTTTGGTTACGGAACCCTTAAAAGTTAAAAATATTTGAATATTCTTTATCTATTTAATTCATTACTGACATGCAATTTATAGAGAAGATAAAAAAAAAGTTGAAAAAACAATAATAAAGAGTCAATACACAAACAGAAAAAAAAAACGAGGAAAATCCGGTTCGATGCGGAGATTCTAACAAACGTCAAGAAAATTATGTGTTTAGCTATTAACTACGTTATTATACAAATGGATTAGGTATATACGAGTATCTTTGTTTGACTATAAACCGGCTAGCATTCATATTTTTTTTAATACAATCATTTTGCTCAACATGGGAACTTGTAAGTAAAAACTCTTAAGGATTACATAGAACTATATTTCTTAATGCATGTTTTTGTACGATTTGAATATATTTTTTGGCCAAAAATAAACATGTAGGGTAAACCACACAATCGTTGGCACTCATCCAATTATTGATTACATATGACACTTTAGATATAAGGTTGAAAAAAAAAAACAAGGAAACTCAAGTTTGGTATGCATTAAAAAGTAAAATAGTATTATTTTTCTGTTCAAAATTTGCTACACTATACCAATCTATACTAATATTATAAAGCTGAAGAGTTGTTTGTTTGAACGTGGCAATCTCAGGAACTACGGGTTTGAATTGAAAAAATCTTTTTCTGTTGGGTAGCCCATTTATCGAGGAAGGCTATAGGCTATAAAACAACAAACTACGATCAATAGCAACCCGCGCAACTTCGTATGCGTAAATTTTCCCCGTTTTTGCAACATGACATTTGCATGATTTGCAGCTCAGCAATGAAAAATGTCAGCTAGTAACTAATATAGGAATTTAGAGACAACAGTTTACAACAATTTACTTTTAAAAGTGCAAATAATAGGTTCTTAAAGTGCCAATAAATGGGTGGTTTACCTTACAAGGAACCAAGCAATTACAAATTATAATTTTAATTATTGACTAGGTACATTACAATTTAATACCACCAGTTTTAATATGCTCTTGATAATGAAATATAATGAAAGTTTAGGCTAACCCGTTTATTCAAAATACGTTAATATAATAAGCAGTATTTTACCTAGCGAATATCTTGTCTTCTGTTATAATTTGAAAATAGAAGAAAACCAAAGACAACACATTCGCTTATCTAAGCTTTTTAGTTTGGACCCCTAAATCTCGTTCCGGGTATCTACCCGGAACGAAATTTAGGGGTCCAAACTCTTCCCCAGAAACGGGTTAAGGCTGTGTATTGTCACAAGTCACCCTAATTTTACACATGAGCTGTAAATTTAAAACGAGTGAAACGCCGATCTCAACTACAATCGTAAAGATTAAAATTAGCGTTATATGATTATCCTATTGTATACTAACATAGATGACCTATGCCTTGACACCGAGTTGTTGAACGCATGCATGAGTCTTTAACTCACTCATATTAATCAGTATTTGTTAACATTTATTATTGATCTCCGTGCTCAATGTATTAGAAACTTTTTTTTAATGATATCTAGGGGTCATTCATTTATTACGTAAGGGTCCCGAAGGGGTGGGTTTAAAAATCTCTATGTAGCATCTCTACTAGCCATTATTATAAGTCGAAATTTAATATTAGAAATCTACTTCCATTTCGGATGCCGAATAGTGTTCTTCATTCTATAATGTACACTTCGATTAACATCTTATTTTCCTTTTTTTAAATTGTTTACTAGGCTCGCACGAGTGTTATTTTTTACATTCGATTAAAAGAAATCTTTTATACAAACCTTGTCCTGTAAATACTGAATACTACAAAAAAAAACAATTTAGTGCAGTCGTTCTGCATTATGAGTTCAGAAATTTACACAGTGTTAACTTTAAACTGACGAAGTTACATACAAACTTGAAACCCCTGATTAACCGTTAAGCGTTTTTAAAAAAAAAAACAAATTTTCAAAAATTTCCAATTTTAAAACTGACGAAGTTTGGTAAAAACATCCAACCCATATTTACCTCCTTAGGAGTTGATTTTCCAAACACGCTGAAACCCGTATTTCCTTATTTAAAACCAAAAAACCAAATACAAAATTTCACAAATCTAACTTTATAACTGGCGGAGTTTCATATAAACTTAAAACCACTATTTTACCTCCTTAGGGGATGAATTTCCAAAAAATCCTTCTAATCAGATGTCTACATTATTTAATGAATACGGCCTCGGAATTTTCTAATATTGGCTTAATATAAGAACTTTTTTTCGAAAAATATTTAAGTGCCTAAGGAATCCTGAAAATGATAGCTGGCAGACGTAAGTTTAACGATCTAGTGAAACGATAAGATAAACCAGCGCCAACTCAACGATACATAAACCGATCTAGGTTATAATAGTATTCTGCATGTACGACAAAACACAACCAGACTCTGCTTTTTCTCGTCCTGGAATAAAACCATGCGCATAAACAACCGGTCTAGAATTAAAATTTTGTTCGCTATTTTTTTCATGTTGGTATTATAACTAGTGAATAGTTTAAACCATTTAAACAAAGCGTTGTTACACCTTTGAGCGAAACGTCGAGTGCTTTTGGTGTTACCAGGTGTCTCAATAATTAAAGTGTTACATATCTATAAATATGCATTTGACTCGGTGAACTTTGTACCACCTAAAATTAAAAAGTCCCATACAAAATCTAAAAAATAGGTTTCCCATTTTAGTACCTTATTGATTTTTATATGTACCTACTTAAGTGAGTATTTTACTACATTAATTATCCAGAATAATTAATCGTGCGTTAAAATCCTTATGAAAATATCACTTTTATTAACACTAAGGTATCAATATAAAATAAAGAAAACAAATATCGACTACATACATGATGACTTGCATAAAGTATATTAAGTATGTTACGTAGTCGCCGACTGGACTTTGCCCCGAGCAATCTAAACAACTGTCACAGTCCAAAGTCCAATTTCATCACTACTCTGATTGTGGAATGGAGGCATAAACAAGATTGAATAATTATGCGAAATATTATCCATATTAGTTATATTTTATGATGAAACTGCTTTAAATATGCAAACAACTCGTTTTTATTTTATTATTTAGCAATATATTGACCTCCTAAAGATAGTCTATAGTGGACTTTGGACTTTCGAAATTTTGATATTGAGGCTAATATAAAAATATCCAAAAAAATTAAGTAATAAATAAATATTTGATTTTTGTTACAGAAGAATATGCTTACTAAGGTAACATTCCTGTAATTAAATATAAGTAGGTTAGTAGGTATCACTAATTACTTTCATATTTTTTTACATCTATCCAAAGTTCACTTAATCAAAAGTCAACGATTCTACCACACACAAGTAATAAGTGATTACTCTTGTGTATAAGGTCGTAAGTCAAAGCTTAAAATTAATATCTATTAGTTTTTTTTTAATAAATAAATGTTTTATCATAGGCTTGTAGCCAGCGATAATTGAAAACTATCTGTCCCGGCAAACTTCGTACCGCCTCTTTTTTGTGAATCGGGTTCAATTGTGAATCTAAGTCATCCTCGAATCCACTGGTACACAAAATAAAAAAAAAAAAATCTGTCCAGCCGTTTAGGAGGAGTTTAGTGACATACACGCGTACAGAAGAATTATATATATAATGATGATTAAAAAACTAAAGAGTTTGTTTGAATGCAATAACTCAGGAACATTGGAATTTCACCAAAACTGTTGTTAAATTCTTAAAAGGCTTTTTATAAGCTGATAACTAAGCTACCTACTAACTACGTTAAGAATTTTCTTTTGAAATTTTGTTAAAAACTTTCAAAATATACTAGGATTTATGATAAAGCGAATTGATACTAATTTCACTTATGCGCATTTTTTTGCTAGAATCATCGACGAGGGCGCCCTTAAGAGTACCTAAATAAAATGCATAGAGATCACTTTGACATTGTCGTGTTTTATAATTTCCCGAGTTGTTAATAATATTTCTGCAAATTGTATAAAATACCTTCAGTACACCATGAATCATCTTTCAGCTATCATTGCAAAATACATTCCTTCTTTGTAGTCAAGCTGGATGACTAAAGTTACGTAAAATTAGAACAAAATAAAACTGATTTAAACAAAGTCCTACAAAAGTTTGAGTCATAAATATTACTCAGTAGAAGATAACTTAATGGCGCCTGGCTGTTATGTAAAGACATAACAAGATGGCAGACCTAGAAACAATTTAGTAATAGCCATGCAATGATGACTGAGCATTAATACTCCGTAATTATTTGTGACGAAGAAATCAACAGTAATTACCTTCTAGTAGGAACAAGATTATTGGAAAATTCCAGATTTCCATTGGCTTAAGTAAATGAAAAGACAAAAATGTGTACAGATTTAGAAAGCCGCTCATAAGTTTTTTTTTTGTATATTTATGGATTTATGGTGATTCTTAAGAACATCGATTAGTAAGTTGTTTATTCAAGAAACAATGAAAGTTGTTTAAGTTAACATATTGCCTTCAAAATATTTCATGTTTTATTTATTATTACTATTATTTTGAATAGTATAGATAATATAATAGGATAACCGATTGAATCAGGCGTCACATGGCGAAAATCCATCTTAATCATCTGTGAATCACCACGATTGAAGTAGTAAGGAAATGCCCTTAATACAACAATCAAACAGGAGAGTTTGTTCAGTCGGTGCCGAAGACTGGCTCTCATCTAGCCCAGACCTCAACCCTTTAGACTATAAATTATGGTCAGTTTTAGAGGACATGGCTTGCTCTAAACGACACGGCGATATTGAGTCTCTTAAAAAATCTCTGGAGCAAGTAGTGGCGTAATTTCCAATGAAAACAGTGCGTAAATCCATAGATTCGTGGCCAGACAGATTAAAGGCCTGTATAAAAGCCAAAGGTGACCATTTTTAATAAAAATATGGGTATTTTTTTGCTGAGACTTTAATAAATATGTACATACAAGTTTTAGTAATATTACATTACTTCATTAAAATAAATGCATTTTCATTTGTAATAGAACTTATGGCCGGACTAGGTATATACAAGAATTATTGTTCGTTTAAAGGTACTAGATGAAAGTAATTATTACGATAGAAAAATAGATTTATAGGTACATATTTATTCACCATTCTTAAAAACTTGTACAAATTAAAAAAACTGAATTACTCTGTCAAAAATAATTCAGTTTCTTTTAAAAACCTTGTAATATCCCACTCTATTTGTCTGCCCTGCGCCCGTCATGTATGCGGTATTTTTATGACTACAATAAGATCATATTTAGAACAAGAAACCTTTATTATTATAATTTTTAGGGTTCCGTACCTCAGGTAGGTACTCATAGCGGCTAGCGTCTGACCTCTCAATATTAGCGCCAAACTTACGAAAATGTTGTCAGACCGACAACAAAGTTTCTTAAAATCGCCGACGACCTCCAGCGACATTTTATACATTACTAGCTGTCCCGCGCAACTTCGTCTGCGTAAATTTTCCCCGTTTTTGAAACATTTTTCATTGCTGCTCCGCTCCTATTAGTCGTAGCGCGATGTTATATAGCCTATAGCCTTCCTCGATAAATGGGCTATCCAACAAAAAATATTTTTTCCAAATCGGACCAGTAGTTCCTGAGATTAGCGCGTTTAAACAAACAAACAAACTCATCCGTTTTTTAATATTAGTATAGATGTAGGTATAGATATGTATAGCTTATTATTTTTATAAAAATTGTTCACTACATTTTAATGTCATGTAAGTTGGAATAGTTATGAAACTAAATAAATATTATTTGAACTATGTTTATAATCCAATGACTCATTATCAGTTGTTTGTTTGTTTTTCATACGTTATTAAGATAATAATAAATTAATAAATTAGTGTTCACAAAATGAAATATGAACAAGTAAATATTTACTGTTAATTATAACACTTAACTGAGATAACCTCAGACTTAGGTAAGTACCTACTAGGTATGGTGGTGGCCTACTTAATATTTTCTTTTTGAAGTGATAATGTCTTATAAAACGGTAACCGGGTGCACGCACGAAAAAGTGTCACAGTCACGGTCCGTCACGTTCCCGGCTGAAGTATTGTGGCCGCATGCGCCCTGGTCCGCTAAAACCGTCACAGGGATGGTTGCTAAGCAACAGCGAATTGTTTATTACAATGTCATCAATGTTTTCTTAAGACGTTATCAGGTAAAATTATCGTATCGTAAACCAATAAGATAATAGACAACCATTTTTTTTATGTAATAGCATTATTATTTACATTGTTTTATGTATACGTAAATACTCAACTTGAGAGCAAGGTGTATAGGACGCGCAAAATCTTGTCTTTTCATGAAATGTAGCTTAAATACTACAAGATTTGAAAATCTGCAAATTCGATGAGTACAACTATTACATATAAATAATAGTGTTGTACTCATCGAATTTGCAGATTTTCAAATCTTGTACTGCACTGGTAGTCACATATGTTTAAAATATATTTAATATAATACTATTTATAATAAATATATTTTACATATACCTACCTGTATTTAAAATAACAATGAATAAAAATGTAATGATCCCAATATCAAAAGAAATACCCAGTATATGAGACCATATCAATAAATGGGCTAGCACTCAATTGCTGGGCCTAGTGTGATGGTAAGCTTGCAATTGAAACTAATTGTGTCCTTAGACCGCCATTAAATGCACAATGCTTGTACATCACTCCAATTACCTATTTATCATCCACTAGCTATTTTCCAAGACTCCGCCTCCTCCATCCTCATGGTTGTTAGCAACAAACAAATTTCACTTAAATTGTAATAATTAATTAAGTAACCTAGTATTTTTTAGAGAGAGAGAGATTTATGATTAGTATAGATTTAATAATTGTTTCTAATTTTTAAGGTAAGTATATATTTATTACCATTTGTTACAATAGCAATTTTTTTTTTTTTACAATTTTATGTCTGACTCTGGTTACCAAAAAGTTTTACTAATAAATTAATATTATAATTCAAAGTCAAAGTCAAATATCTTTATTTCGTAAAATCAGGTTAATGATTATTTGAAAACGTCAAATTAAAACATACTAAAAATTTTATAAAATTATGAATGTTTGAAAAAAAAAAAACAAAATGAGGTTAGGTGGCAGTTCCAAGTGTAAAGCTCATGAGAAGAAGAAGTAGTTACGTGTGAAATTAGTAGTAATTACTAATTTCACACGTTTCAAGTGGATAAGTTTACCTCAAGACCACATACTGTCAGTTAATAAACAAACAGTCAATAAGAAGAGTCAGCAAATCTAGAAATTAGTAACGTGTCAAATTGAAAAGCTGACAATAATAAGTTTTGCATTTAGATCTTTTTCATGTAAAACTCCTGAAAAAATGGCAAAACTTCGATGAGTTGCATAAATTATCGAAAACGTCGGGTTTCGATGCGTATTGCGGCTGGGTCAATATGCAGGACCCGACGGTGTTGACAGCCCTGCAAGATTGTCCTAAGTGTATGTGGCAATGTGGTCCTATTTATGTAAACCGAGAATATTTAAAAAAAGTTTCATGCGGAGATGTTAATAAAATGTGGTGTATCTCTATCTCTCTAAACCCAGATATGTTACTCCAACCTGCATGTAATTTTCTTTACTAAGATATGGTGACTTATTGTGTATTACAATAAATTTCCTTTTAGTAATATTTTAATAAACATGTCATTGGTTGGGTACTTAATTAAAATTCATAATAAAGTCAATTTTACTGTGCTTTTAGAACAAAGTAAGCATACATAAATACATGTATTGTTTCAAAATAAATTCAAAAAACCAAATTTATTGGTTCAGGATTTTTCAGTAACAGTTTTTGCCTGAAATATTTACTTTTTAATAGATAAATACGACACCAAGTCAGAAACTTATCCTTACACTCTATTTTAAACTATCATAAATCTTCTATGGAAGATATAACAAGTTCAATACATATTTTGTGCAATCATGATAATTAAGTTTTTATTTAATTTAGAGATTTGAAAATATACAAGCCCCATGCGGCACTTTAGGCAATTTAAAGGTTAATTTTTATAAAAAAATGTTATAATATTTTATTGAACTGATATTTTTTATCAATAACCTAGATTAATATAGTTCAAATTTTCAGCTCCAAAACAACTACAAAATCACTGTGTATTCTTTTTAATTCTTATGCAACTGTTATAATATCATAAATTAAAAATTTGATTACTTATAAATATTTACAATTATCATAATTAAGATTTTTTATCTGACAGATAACTAGTATCGGCCATATCATAATGATAAAATAATTTATTTAGTTATGTGTAAGTTATCTTACATTATAATGAAATTTAATTTGATGATATGTTCGTAATTTTATGAACAGATTGAGTATCTATCTGATGCCCACTTGTTAAAAAGCACACATTAAGCCACTTAGTTACTCATACTCCTTTTTTATACTACTGAGATGTATGATGGAGCAGTTACAGCAATTTAAGGACAACAGCAAAACTCTGAAGCCAAGTTTGCATGATACATCCATTTGATCAATATTTTTTAAAGGATCACTTAATAAAATACTTTAATTTATATTAATAAAAGAATAATTATTTTTTGAAAAAGAAGAAGTAATTAATGAGTAAAGGTTTTTGTAATTATTAAACCCTTTAAGAAGCCCATAAATAGTTTATTTTTATAATTATTTTCAATATTTCTAATACATTTTCCACCACTTTGAGTGATCCACAAATTGTTGTACCGAGTGTGGGTGAACTTTGTGTGTGTGGTTTGTATGTTAGTAATGTCCCCGTGACAAAGAGCTTGTACTGCTATAGTTGTATTTAAAAAAAAATACAATATAACACACAATAATTTTAATTACAATTGACTTTCAGACAGACCTTACTCTAGTTTCTCAAGTCTTATCAAAAACCAGTTAAGATGCTTCATATTAGTATAAAGCATTTGTTTATATGTTATCATCTAATTATTTAATTAAGTATCTACCTATAGGTAAATACATTTGACTAATTATTTGTAATTCAACATACATAATGATTTGTAGACATAGATATAAGAAACTAAATTGTCCAGACAAGGCAACCATGCCTCTATAGCTTTAAACCTTGAATATTTATTTATTTATAAACTTTAATGTGCATAATTATATTATTATGCACATTATTTCCATATAGAAACATAAACTGTCTATGTACACAGCTTAATAGGAAAACAAAAGTAATGTGGATGTATTGACCTATAATTTAAAACATTATGGTTATATTTATAATTGTGTGATAGATAACCCTTTAATATAAACATTGGTTAACACATTTAGAGGTCAAACTTATTCTCCACATATCCGCAATCATTACTGTACACAAATATGTTAGCTAAGTGTTAAAACAAACACTTTTAACTAAGTAATATGAAAACATGTTGGCTAGAACCCCTTGCGAAGTAATATTTTACTTACGGCGTAATAAACCAACAGTTTGTTATAACGTTAATTAACTCTGTATCTCCGCATGCATGTTTCGAAACAAGAAAATGTGCAGAACAAGTACTGTGAGTGGACACGGAATAATTTATATTGACTGTAATTAATTTGTTTACTACTATCAGAACCTTGCCAATGGATGGTTATGTGATTCATAAAATGCACTTACCTTCGTCGCAGAGTCCCATAATTTAGTTAACCTATATAATTGATTTATTATATCGTATCAATGCCGCTATAATTTATTTTTTATCACTAAAACATTTCCACAATAAATTAGAGATTAGATTCTTACAAAATTGTGACAATTGACAGATGTCAAATGCAATTGACATAACATTTCACCGGAAGAATGAACGAACTAATTACAATTTCATTTGTTGCAGCGACATCTATGATCACAATGTCAAACAAAAAGTTTACGTTTATCGATAGATGGTGCTACTAATGCTTTTAAAGAAAAATATTATTTTTAAAAATATTACATTTTATTGTGATTGTCTTACTTACTGCTAGCGTTCAAGCATTTTCTGAATATGGTAAACCTCGAAATGCCTGATCCCAGTGTCTTAGTGCTCCATACGGCAATGATACTGATGAATTTAGTACCTAGTTTCTAAATATTGCAAAGCAATAAAGTGAAGAGTTATCATTTGTTCTCTAAGGTCACCATGGAGCGCTATAAGGCACCGAAACATCTGACATGTGTGTGCCACAGGTTGTTTAACAAAAACACCGCAGCGGCGCGCAACGTTGTTTTTGTGAAATCACTGCGGTGTCCGGCGCAGAAAAATCCATTGCGGTGTAGCCCCGCTACACATCTGATGGCACATTGCTTGTTGCTTAATGCTTTTCTATAGAGTTGCCATCTCTAAAATCTGGTAAACACAACAATGTCTTGTTGTGTTTACCAGATTTTAGAGATGCGAGAAGCGTAAAAACCCTGGATTTTAGAGCTTAAAACCCGGACAACTCAACACTTTTTTACATTTGAGACGCAACGCGCGAGCCATGTCGATGCCTGTCGGCAGCAATTTTATAAGTAGGTACCTACCCGGACTGCAAACGAGACCACGCCTGGGCGCTCCTCCCCGGATACCTTTTAAATTAAGACAAATCGGGAGAAACCAGGACGGATGGCAACCCTACTTTTCCATGTCGTTTTGTATGTTTCCAGTTGCAACGCTTTAGGTTCCTAAGTGTAAAAGTAGAAATAGATTTTTGGGATCGACTGGTGCCTAATTGATCAGCTTGTATTTTGTTTTTGTTGTCCTATTTTAGTACCAAGGTAGGTACTATGACCTTCCTATTTACTTACTACCACGGTATGCCAGTATATTCCGCTAAGAAACAGCTAATTCAGTTGTGAAGTCTATGACAAAATTGTAAGTATTTAATTAGCTGCCTCGGTGGCGCGGCGAGAATGTGTACGACTGCTCTATACATGGTCGTGGATTCGATTCCTCCATGAAACAATATTTTGCTGTTCCAAGTCTTTGTGTCCGTAAATTGTCCAGTCCATCCACCGCGACTCAGGGCTTGTATTGAACCCTACTGCGGGAGTTGACATTGTTAGCTGGTACTTAAATCGTTTTCCAATTCTAGCTGTAATAGGCTTTGATGACATAATAGTACTGGAATTATCTATATCAAGACCTAGGTACCTATAGATAATTTATTCACAACCTGGTGCAGATAAGAGGCTTCCTCATAATTGTTTACACTAGCCGTAGCTGCTGTTTTGCGTGGCTCTACGTTTAACCCCAAACATTCTTTTCGTTAAAACACAAACATCCAAACTTTATTTTCTTCTCGTTCCTCTCGCCGACTGGCGGTTAGAAATCAGCTTGACATACTGCCGCATTTTAAATAATGAGTAAATCTATAATAATATTATAAAGCTGAAGAGTTTGTTTGTTTGAACGCGATAATCTCAGGAATTACGGGTCCGAATTGAAAAAATATTTTACTGTTGGATAGCCTATTTAACGAGGAAGGCTAAGACCAATAGGAGCGGAGCAGCAATAAAAAATGTTGCAATAACAGGGAAAATTTACTCAAAAGAAGATGCGCGGGACAGCTAGTTCAAGAATATAAGTAAGAAAACAGTATCAAAGGTCAAAATCGCAGTCGTAGGTACTCTTAGAGAATATAAATTATCTAAGGTCGTATTCGTACTTTCACAACTATCAGTTAACATTGCCATATAAAAATCTCAACTTTAAAAAAAAAAATTGTTTCATGAGATTCTGGAATTTGTATAAATTATAATGGAATTTTATTATGCTTCGATTTAGTAGGTAGGTAGGTATACGATTGCCTACCTACGAGTTTTTCTATTGGACCTCGGTAGGTACCTATTGATTGCACATCCTTACTATGATCTAGATTATAATGTCAAATAAATTGATACAAATCTTTACCGGCCAACTTTTGTTTCAAAATAGACGTTCTATTTACATTGGTTCCCATCGATGTTACATAATAGCCGGTATTTAAATAACACAGACAAACATTGTAGAAAAACAAACATGTATATTAATAGGTAGGTCCACGAAAGTGTGTCAAGTACATTTGTATTTATTATAATATTGTTATTTATTATTAAAAAATACCATTGTCGTAGAGCCATAAACTAACAAAATTTACCACTCTCTTGAAAGAGACAACGCTATTATGTGGACAATACTTGTCAAAGGCGATATTAACGCGAGCCTCTGCTCGCGTTAGGCGGTTGGATCAGGGCCTGATGCAGAAAGCTGTACTCCTCGACACGGCTCGCATAGTGAGGAGCTTCCTTTCTTTGGGACCGTAGGCACTGGTAGCTTGATCCCTGCACCCGATGTCGGTGGCATACTGTTTTTTTATATTATTAAATATATTTATTTGTTTATATTTAGAAATGTAATGTAAAATGGTTGTACAAGGTAATAACGAGATTCATCTAGTAACACGAACAAAAAACAAGAATTATTATTATTTTTATTACTAGGGGTTATGCGCAAATAACACCAAAATGTGTAATTATCGGTTATGGTATACTAATGTTGATAGTTTCTATCTACGGTTGATAGCGATAAAATCTATCACCTTATGCATGTCATTTCCGGGGTAGATAGATCGATTATGACGCATTTTTTTTACATTCATTATTTAAATAATGAATGAAAATGAAACGGAACTAAGACGAAGATCTATTTTTATTAATTTTTAGTTATTGTATTTTTCATTGACGTACTGGACCGCGCCATCCCGTTCAATTGAAAAGTAAATATTGACTGCAAAGCGTGAAAGAGAGAAAAAACTCGTGCAGCCTTTGACAGGTATTGTCCACAAAGTAGCGTTGTCTTTCTAGAGAGTGGTCAATTTTGTGAGGTTATGGCGCAGTCTTGGTCTCTAAATCAATGTTTTTAATCGACTTAAAAGGCAGAGGTTCTCAGTTCGGATGTTTGTAATTTTGTATGTATGTTCGGGCATAACTCCGTCATATAATTATGTACATACGAAAGAAGTTTATACATTTCATAAAGATCTTATGATGAGTTTCGGAGACAGACAACGAAACTCCTCAAAGTGCCAGCAAATTAGAAGTCGGTTAGATGTTTTTTGTAAAAAAAGTTTTTGAACTGGTACGTAAACTGGTTTATAATAATAATATAATAATATCTTGGGACAACTCACACAACGCTATCTGATCCCATTATAAGCAGAGCTTGTACTATGGCAACCAGACAACTGATAAACATACTTATATATTTCTAAATACATAAATATTATAGGTAAATAACACCCAGACACAGAATAAACCATCGTGCTCATCACACAAAGTTTTATACTGGGTGGGTATCGAACCCACGACCTCTTGCGTAGCAGTCGGATACACTCCCACCGCGCCACAGAGGTGGGTTAAGTGTTTTATTTTCTCGGATAGGTACCTACGTAGAGTCGCCGTTTTAATTTTACGTTTATTGCACCTACTTGATATATTTTTTTATGATCATTATCTTGTATCTATTGGGATACCGTCGCAAACAATGTTATCATAGTGTTGTTGAGAGATGAGAATTTACACAAACTAGTTACACAACCAGATATCGAAGACCTACTATCGGTTATACACCTCCTATGGCCGCAAGGTTGTTGCACAAAAATATTTGTAAAAATAGGTCGAAATTGAAATTTACAGGAAATTAGCTACTCTACCCATGAGCGAATAACTCTAGTTTTTGACGCCCTGGGTCAGATGAGAGGCGGCAAGAGGTTTTTTTAAGTTGGGTTTGGGCCCCCTTTTTCAGTTTACTTGCCAGGCGCAAAGGACTCAGGACTAGATACGATTTTTAGAACTGTTTTTTAGATACCATTTAAATTTTACAAGTTACAGCTCGACAGAGGACGAGCTGAGCACGGGCCGGAGCATATATCAGTCGAGCTGGCGAGTGCAGCGTGACCTTAGAAGTCATAGAATAAACGTAAAAAACTAAGTAATTTTGGGACAACGAGTTCCAGCCCAAACACAGAACTCAGAAGCCACTATTTTATAAATGTAACAGTGAATATATATTATAATTAAATAATCACAATGACACACATTCATTTTAAATCTTGTTACCTATTATTTTACACGTCACTTTTGTGAAGTTGTTAAGAGTACAAGAAAACAAATGTAAAACATCAACCACGTCATTGAGCGTGCGTAGATAGTGCGCGAGTCAGCGGACCATAATGAAGTAAATTGGTGCGCGCGCTTGGCACCACTAAAAGATTTGGTCCTCCTATGTATGTAATCATTTGGTACACGCAACTGAATTTGACTAAGTAAATAGTACTTAACTCACTAAGCGTGAACTTAGAACTAATTGAGGAAACTTCGACGAATGCACACGAACGGATGACACAGAGGAAGTTGCGCGAGTAGAGGTCGCCAAAACGCCATTGCAGGTGAAGGTGGCGTGCAACTATAATACCGGCAAGTGCATGCTTCATGTCGGGCCACGCACAATGTAGGGTTCCGTACTACCCCCATCCGAAAAATGTGGCTTAAGAAGTGGGTTTTCTGTTGTTTTTATTTCATACATAAGTTACAACGTTATTAATAATATTTTTCAATGGACTTAATTTTGTTTCTTCACATTTGATCAGCTGTTTTACTTAGCTCTGATAGTTTTCCTTTTAATTTCACTATATATACCTACCCAACATCTACCATTTAGCTGTGGGGGGGCCTTTGACCCTAACAAAAATTTGAACTAACCGATCCCTAAGTCTAAAAATTGTCTGCCCAACCCCTAAACGTTTTTAAAATACCTAATGCTCAGAGATTGTTAGTGCTAGGAGGCTGTAATTTTGCATGGATACACATATTACTTAAGCCGACAAAGTGAAAGAATCAAATCCATACCCCTGAGTACGCCTAGATTACGGATAGGGAACTTTCAGGGAGAGGCGTCGCGATTTGATGGACGGCCTGGGCCGCAAAATGTTAACAAGGTAAGTTGGTAAGTACCTACAGTAAGAGGCGGTCAGTCAAACAATCACTAATCAGTCAAAACGCACCGGGTCTTTAATCAGGCATTCTTAGATGATCAATGAGTATATTTTTATTTTAACTGGCTACACTTCTATTTGCCACTATAATAAACTCAATAATTTATTTTAAGTAAGTAGGTACTTAAATCCCTCAATGTGCAATCTTGATCACACACAAGGGCAACAATTACCTGGGTTTCATCGAGCAAGTAGGCGAGTAGGAAGTTAGGAACAGTTCCTAAACGAGTTTACTCACTCTATTGCGGCGAACAGTCCATCAGCATTAGCAGTTTGGCAAATTGCCATCAAAATAACGAAGTTGCAACAATGTATCGCGTCCGGATACATTGTTTCAACTGCACAAGCCTGTTCATCTTAATTTTGGAAGCACTAAGATGTAAATACCTATTCATTACAGCTGCATTCAGGGGCAGTTTGAATAATTACCGACTTATAACCGAAACTACAAATGAAGGTTTTTGAACTACTAATTTACCACTTGGAGAGTTTTCAACCGGGTGCAGCTGTTTCGGGTTTCATAGGCTTTATGTTGGTTATAAGTATAAGTAACATTGGTAACTCATTAAGCACTATTGGCCATGGTTAAGACCAGTATTGCATTTAAGGGGCGTCTAAACGGGCCATTTTTTACGGCAATTGGTGGCGGCACTATTGGCAACTAATTGCTCGGCCAATAAGGACAATATATCTACAATTGCATGGCGCATGATCCAGTCTCCTAAAATGGCTACACAACCCGGCAACAGTAAAATAGAGGGCGACTGAAACAACCATAAAATTGGCCCGGCAACATTGCGAAAAATAGATCGCTCAGCGATCGTCCGGCATCCATCAAATTAATATTGGAGAGTACTGCCATGTTGCCGGTCACAGCATTGCAGCCACAAATTGCCATAAAAATGGCCCGTTTAGACGCCCCTTTAAAAATGGAAAAAAATCCTGAAGCTATAAATACATAGTATCTTAGCACATCATGTGGCAATTATGCAACGATCTAATAATAATGAATCATGATTTACAGCCCGGCGTCACTCGCGTTGGCCGTGCGGCAACGTAGAAGTTGGCAAGGGGACTCGGTCGTTCAATGACATGGCTCGTTTGACAGAACGATGCCGCTGTTGTCAGTGACGCGCTCCATTCATAGATACCTCTACATGTTACTTGTTGCTATTGTTGCACGTTGCATTCACGTGATCATTTTTAGGGTTTCGTAGCCAAAATGGCTAAAAACGGAACCCTTATAGTTTCGTCATGTCCGTCTGTCTGTCCGTCCGTATGTCACAGGCATTTTTCTCAGAGACTTCTCAATGAATATTAATGAAATGTGTCTTAAAGTAGCCGCTACTTAGTTTGATAGCTAAATAATAAAAATAAATATTTTTAGGGGGGCACTCATACATGTAACAGAAGCTCAACTTTTTTTCGGCTAACATCAACGTGTGGCACATCATTCGACAGGTCTTTTAAAAACATTTCTAATAAACTTTTTTGTTGGATTAAATATTTTTGGAAATAATTACTCGGAAAGTTGCATAAATTGTAAACCCTCCTTAACTTTTGAACCGTAAAAAATCACAAAGGTAGCGCTTAACAAATACTTTAAACTAAAATAATTTCGGGCATGATCGGATATACCGTCCGCGTCATTGAGTTATAGCCGAGAAACTGCTTTTCTCAACAAAAGGGCGTAAGTGCCATGAACATACGCTTTTCTGCTGATGCAATCATTAACGGCTGCCGAAGCCTACACTGAGCATGGTCCGACATGCTCATGCCCGGTTTTTCCTCCCCAAAAAAAAAAATATATATGATGGTTAAGTAGCTGTGGCGGAGTCAGGATTCTGGTTTGGAGAAATGGGGTAGTGAAGAGGGTCTAGGTAGGGATGAAGGGATTGACATCACTTAAGGTAATTTGTATCAAGGTAAATAAAAAATACACATAGGAGGATTCAGATAAGATTTAGGACCCTTAGTCTCACCGAGGTCTCACCGCCCCTTGTGATGACGCGACTACACAGCCATTCAAACATCTTACTACACAATGTCCCCACTACACACAAACAAGATACACACGAACAATATTGTATATCTAAACAACTCGACCCATACAACCTATCTCAACTCACTATTGACAACAACATAAGTTGAATAATAAGACTGTAACGAGCAACCACTCTGTATCAAATAGCAAAGCGTATTGTATTTTCACAATAAACTCGGGGCGGATTTATGCCCAAGGAGAATTTATAAAAAAAAAAAAAAGAAAAAACGTCTGACCGCGTAGGTAGGTAAACCTTAAACCTATCTTGACAGCCTCTGTGGCGCGGAGGGAGTGTATCCGACTGTAGCACTCGGATACACTCCCACCGCGCCACAGAGGTCGTGGATTCGATTTCGATCCCCACCCAGGATAAAACTTTGTGTGATGAGCACGATGGTTTATTCTGTGTCTGGGTGTTATTTATCTATAATATGTATGTATTTAGAAATATATAAGTATGTTTATTGGTTGTCTGGTTTCCATAGTATAAGCTCTGCTTACTTTCAGATCAGATAGCGTTGTGTGAGTTGTCTCAATTATTATTATTATCTTTTATGGGATAGCGAGAGGACTACTCTAATAAAAACTAAGATAGCAACATCAATTTGTCTCATTCGTTCTCGAAAATTGCCAATGGATTTCGTTGTTCCATATTAGGTACATACTAGCTGTTCAGCGCAACTTCGTCTGCGTACATTTTGTCCGTTTTTGTCTGTTTAAACACGCTAATCTCAGGAACTACTGGTCCGATTTAAAAAAATATTTTTTTGTTGGATAGCCCATTTATCGAGGAAGGCTATAGGCTATATCATCGCGCTACGACTAATAGGAGCGGAGCAGCGACAAGAAATGTTGCAAAAACGGGGAAAATTTACGCATACGAAGTTGCGCGGGACAGCTAGTTAATATTATAAAGCTGAAGAATTTGTTTGTTTGTTTGTAAGCATGTTGGTTTGTTGGAACAAGATAATCTCAGGAACTACTAGGTCAAATTTAAAAATATTTTACTGTTGAATAGCCCATTTATCGAGGAAGGCTATAGACTATATATCATCACGCTACAACCAATAAGAGCTGAGCAGCAATGAAAAATGTAGCAAAATCGGGGAAAATTGACGCAGACGATGTTGCGCGGGACAGCTAGTACATACTATAAGGTGTGTATCGTTGTAATAAATATGTAGGTCCCTACGTTTTTCAATAAATCAATATGCATAGGTACAGCCCTAGAATCATTTTTATAAATGGTAGTTTTGCGCTATAATTTAGTGACCATTGTTCTAAACACCTAAGCAAACAAAGTGATGTTAACACAAATACCAAGTGTGAAAAGTCTGCAAAGGTTTCACACGAACAATCAAACGTAAACATTCGACTGGCCTGTTGGTGGTTGGCTAGTGGTTAGTGACCCTGATTGCTAAGCCGGAGGTCGTGGGTTCGATCCCCACCCAGGATAAAGCACGATAGTTTATTTTGTGTCTGGGTGTTGTTTATCCATAATATTTATTTGTTTAAAAATATATGAGTATATTTATCAGTTATCTGCTTAGTTTTGGATCAGATAGCGTAGTGTGAGTTGTCGTAAGATATTGTTATTAATATATTATTAACATGTTTTATTTTACCTACTTTTAGAAACCTTCCTAAATATTATGTAGGTATATTTACCGCAATCTTTAGATATCTTTCTTCTAGCTGCCCCGTAACTTCGTCTGCGTAAATTGTCCCCGTTGTTGCAACATTTTTCATTGATGCTTTGCTCCTATTAGTCATAGCGTGATGTTATATAGCCTTCCTCGATAAATGGGCTATCCAACAGTGAAATATTTATTCAATTCGGACCAGTAGTTCTTGAGATCATCGCATTCAAACAAACAAACAAACAGTTCGAACCCATTGACGTTTTCCTGGACACTCGCTCCAGGAAAACGTCAATGGGTTCGAACTTTTTCTGCTTATTCAAAAAATAATTAGTAGTAAAATTAAGAAAAAAAATAAGTTCGTTTAGGTATTTAATTTTTTTAAGTAAACGGGGACTATTCTAATTTTTTTTTAATTCATGAATATCGTTTCAAGACTCTCTTTCTTAAAACGAAATTAATTAATAAAAAAAAAAAAAATACGCAGTTCTTCTTGTGTTTAATAGTTGAACTTTACATTTGTCTTACGGCATAAAAATAGCATCTGAATCTTGTCCACTATATGCAATACTTACCTACGTTCCGTGTTTGTTAGCGACAAAGTCGTCAAAGAATCAAAGTTAAAACATTTGACATTCGAAGATCTCTTTTGTATCTCCCTCGTCTTTAAATGATAGACGAGGGAGATACGAAAGAACCAAGGAGTTACCAAGGGAAATACCAAGACGTTTAAGAGGAAATTTTTTTGTAGGTATTCGTGGCTTCAACTCCAGATACCTAACTACTTAATTATTATCTTCATGTCATACCATGAAGATTTGATAGCGATGACATTCAACGTTTAACATGATTTAACAATTATAAATAAATACACGTTCCTACATACGTAAAACCAAGGACAGAATATGAAATATTTCACACAGTAACAAAGCAATGTCGTGGATGGATTACGAGTTACAAGATCATTAACGTCATCGGTGTAATAACAAAGCCATAAATGACAGTAATAATTATGATAGCCATTCATTTACATGCCAATTTATAAGTAGGTACGTTGATTAGGTACATGCCAATTACTTACACCTACCTACTAACTAGGGATGTTACGAAGGTGGTTTTTGGAACCGAAGTCGAAGTCCTACTTTTTAAATTTGGTTTGTCGGAGTCGGAGTCGTAGGTGGTGGGCGAAGACAAAATAATATGTTAAGAAAAGTCTTAAGATAATAAGATAGAAAAAGAATCATAGTAAATGTGTGAAGGAAAAATTTGCTCGGGCGGGGCTCGAAACCGCGATTTTTTCATTTATACTTTTATTAAGGTACTATATAAATTTGCTTAAAGGAGCGGCCGAGGCACGCTAGGTACCTCTTTCAAAAAAATCCATATTATTGGTGTCTGTGGAAGTACTGTATTATCCTTTGATTTGTTATTTGTCGGATTGCAAAGTACTCTCCATCAATAAAATTCGGATCATAGGGGTCTGTGGCAGTACTGTATAATCCTTTGATTTGTTAATACAATAATTGCATTTTTTAAAGATAGAAAAATTTGAATCCAGACTCAGGAATCGAACCCGAGACTTCCGTAGCCAAACCGGGGCCAGAAGCGAACCACCTATCTGGACTATGTTACTAGATATCAAATTCTTCTATCTGATAATGCTAACGGGTTAGGCCCCCGTAGCGCCATCTAGTCGGAAGTTAAAGAACTATCACGGCTTTTGTTATTCGATTCCTGAGTCTGGATTCAAATTTTTCTATCTTTCAAAAATGCAATTATTGTATTTGTAAAGTCTTTGGCAAGAAATGCCTATAAAAATTACCTTTGATTTGTTATTTGTCGGATTGCAAAGTACTCTCCATCAATAAAATTCGGATCATAGGGGTCTGTGGCAGTACTGTATAATCCTTTGATTTGTTATTTGTCGGTTTGCAAAGTACTCTCCTACAATATAACTCGGATTGTCGTCTGTGGCAGTACTGTATAATCTGACAAATTCGATATTCCGACAACGCCCAAAACGTATGTCGGATTACCGCGTGTCCACTGTATGTAGATACCTAACTCCGTGGATTTACAGTATCTTGTGATGTTAATAAATTATTCAGTGACAACATGCTTGATGGCAACAAGCATACTTACCAACATATCATTTGCAATCTGGTACAGGAAAGCGTCGTTTTATTATTCCTCTAAGATTCCTACATGACATTTTTAACGTTCTGCCAGCGCAATATAGCTTTCAAAATTCTAAGCAGCATCATCTTTCAATAATAAAAATGGATTCTGTTGCCCGAATACTCGATCGATTCCTAACTCTGATTGATCACTGCGTTACATATAATAACACAATTATGGGTAGGTTGTTATATACCTATGACCAGCTGATCTAGGTATAACTTTTTAATGTTAACACGTGAGAGAGAAAGTTGATTATCTACAAAACGGCTGAACGGTTTTTCGGCAAACAAAACTAATAATCATCAGGGCCCCATTCTACCCATTTAGCCGCTCCGCCGAGACAAAATAAACTTTTCAAACAAATGAAATGTATCCATCCCTTCATCCAGCAAGTTTGGACATCTCATGAAAAAAGTAGAGTCACCAGATGAGGTATGTGATAAGATTGATAATGTCCAACACTTGCTAATGGAATGTGAAAAGAACCAGGGAGAGAGAGTATCACTGCTAGCTCATTGTAGAATAAACATTTATGACATAGGAGCCTTTATAGACATATTAGCAACGCCTGGCTCGTTAGAAGCCAAATTGTTGTACAAAATGGTAGCTGCAGCAGTGAGTGCCTCTGCCCCATAATATATTCACTACTTATTAGTAGGTATATTAAAATAATGTATTTTTAGATATTAGTTTGTTAATTAAGATTAGGTTATGATGAGGCTGGCATTATTAAAAAGCCTCTTTATACAATAAAAAATAAACCCTTCATCCATTTGGGCCGTACTAGGTCAAAGATACACAAGTTAAAATGGCATTTCTCCTATCGGATCAGGTGTTAAAATAAGTATAAATTAAAATAATAAATAATGAAGGTTGCTATAAAGTTGCGTTGATGTAACGAGTGCGAGTCAAACAGGTATCAGCCTTGACAGGCCCAATCAGTGAAATACGCAGTCATTTGGTTATGTAGGTAAACAAGCTAGTTTATTTTTGTATGGCTACCTGAGATTGTGTATGGATGGATATGTAAGCATGACTAGGCAAATAATATGCTTAGCGCATCGAGGTAATATGTACTGTAGGTAGTACATTAATACCTCAATGGCTTAGCGTACCGTAATAAATATTGTGGGGACACTAAACATCTGAAGGAAGGCTTTATAAGTAGTTATGTAGGCACTTTTGAATCATACATTTTGAGTATTCAGAAAATAAATCGAAAAAAGTCGGAGGCACAACACTAAGTATATCTAGATTGTTTAATGCCGCCGACAGCACGATATTACATTTATTTATTTATTTAACTTCTTGCACACAAAATTTGTACAAAGGCGGACTTAATTTTTAATTACATATTGTTTGCATCGTTTTTGTGCAGGCTTTAGGCATTTTTTTTATTTATTACTCTTTAGTGGTTGTAGGATGTAGCCGATATAACTAACTTTTATCACAGCTATTGTTAAGTATAGAAAATTGAAAATATTGACTTTTTTATTAACTATTGCAGTAAAGTTGTAATGATGTTAAACCTTTTAAAAATGCTTACGTCTTTTTGAAATTGCAAAAAGGTTGGTAGGTACATACCTAATACCTATTCATTTATAGTTAAGGCATCGGACTCGCAATCGTGAGGTTGCGGCTTCAATTCCTATCCATTATACCTACTACCGACATGAAGACTACTTTAGCTGGAGGGGTTGACAAGATTGCTACTAATGTGATGTGGGACCCAATTACACATTGCTAGTTATCTTTAAAAATAATGGCATACATGATAACGTCATAAGAAAACATTGATGACATTTAATAAACAATCATGCCTGTGACAGCTTTAGTGGAACCGGGCGCATGCGCGCGCTTGCACCGGGTCCATTAAAGCTGTCACAATACTTCTGGTCCACAATACTTCAGCCTATCAGCAGGCGGAACGGACGTGGCCGGAACGTGAGCGCAACGTCACATTTTTTCGTGAGTGCAGCCGGATCACATTTATAAGACGTTATCACGTTAAAAAAAACAATTAGTCGTCGTTTAGTCAATTGTTAGGCGTTACACCTAACATCACCCAGATACCCCCAGGTAGAGAGAGTATTTACTTGAAAGCTGGCATATTCAATCGCTTTAATCTGATCTGGATCCGTCTAGTAGTTGAAAGATAATCAACGTTTTATCTCACGTGTCGAGAACACGTGTGATAAAAGATTGATTTGGTTGTTATTATGTGCACAAACAATGTCAGTACACTACTAACACAAAATACGGGTCTACGATTATTTAGAGGTGGGCTTAAAACTTGATGATTGTGTCACTTTGCATTCAAAGTGTTATGAGGAAGTCAACACCGTAACCGTATGTGAGTCGTTCGCACGTCAGTGGGGTTACATTTTACTTCACATGACACCGGCCTATTGTGATTGTGAATCGATTGCACAACAGTGGGTATAATACATTTGACTTGACTAGACATCGGCCAAGTGTAAAGTGCCCTGCAAACGATCAAAATATATTTGTCAAACATGTTTGTCAAATTTCACATTTTCATCAAACAATAGCAAAAACTAACATTTAAACTTTCGCGTTGCATGATTATAAATAGTTATAATAGCAAAAACGTTCAAACATACCATCAAACGTGTTATCACGTGTATTTTTTCTTAATCGCGGGTTTTTAAAATGGCTGGTGTTGAATCCATTACACGGTTGCAGCCACCGCCCTTCGGGCAAACGACTACCATTTGACCGGTGTTCGGGGAAAAAACATCATCACGACCTATAAACTAACGTGATACATTTCAGAACCTGGAAAAGCAAACCTACACAAATTACGGTTACCTTAAAAAATAATGTGATTGAACATTTACGTAGTACAGTATTTCTAGGCGTAACTTTAGACCAGCATTTTACATGGAAGGAACACATAGACAAAATCTGCACAAAAGTAAACAGATTTGTATTCGCCCTAAGAAAGGTTAAAGATGTTACATCTAGGCAAACCTCATTAACCGTGTACCATGCGTATGTGTGCTCCGTAATCCGATACGGTATAGTCGCCTGGGGCAATTCTACAGAACTAACGAGATTATTTATTGCTCAAAAAAATGTATTCGTGCCATATTCAATCTAGATTGGTATGACTCTTGTAAGCCAGTATTTAAGACGCACAACCTTTTAACAGTTCCTAGTTTATATATATTAGAAATCGCTAAGTTTGTAAAATTTAATTGTACATTATTTGAACGCACCGACTATACAAACAAAAGAAAAGTCAATAACTTAGATTTTGTAATACCTGTGCCTAAATTAGAACTTTTCAGAAAAAGCTGCGTATACATGGCTCCTTTAATCTACAACTCAATACCAAAATCATTAACCCTTCTTCCTCGTAATCAATTTTGTACTGCGTTACGTGGATGGTTGTTACAGGAATGCTATTATTCTATTGAAGAATTCTTAATTAAAAATCCTTGCAAGTTTTATAATTCGGAACGTACTCGGAGGTATAGGTAGTTATTGTTAGTTAATATAGATACCTTATTTTGCTAATTTAATTATTTTATGAAATATTGTAATTTAATATGTGGTGTGATGTAATTAAATTAAATTTAATATAATGTATAACAATTTAATTTGATGTAATATAATGTAATTTAATATACCATAAACGATAACTTATGTTTAAGACACCTGTTGCACGCTGTAATTTAACGGCCAAATGTGTGAAACAAATATATTGTAACATCTATGTACCTACCATGTTTGACGCAATAAATGATATTCTATTCTATTCTAAAAGTAGTCTAAATTGTCTTTGATTTCGTATCCGTGCACAATGTTTTGTTGTTTGACTGCCTCTGTGGCGCAATGGGAGTGTGTCCGACTGCTACGCTAGAGGTTGTGGGTTCGATTCTCACACGGGACACCACTTTGTCTGATCTACAAACTGTTCCGAGTCTGGGTGTACTTTGTGTCTGTGACTTGTATGTGTGTATTGTAGCCAACTGCGGGAGTTGTCTTTAAAAAAAAAATGACCATGTGTGCGTTGCTCGAGCGACGGACCTATCAATGATAGCCTACTTTCTGTACTCTCGGTATGTCGTGGTAGGTAGATAGATACTAATTTCTAGCGATCGATGTAAGTACCTCGGTCATGAGGGTACACAGGGGGGGGGGGTTCAGAGATTTGGGGGTTAAAACCTCCTCCGAAATTTGCAAAAAAAAAAATACCAAAAAGGTACTCGGTATACATTTGGCCGATGTCTTACTCATAATTTCTTATAACAAGAAGATATCTTTAGGGATTATCTTGTAATATATTCTTAGATAATAAATAAGTAGATAAATTACTTAGATATATCCATAATAACTTCTTTCTTATCATATCTTTAGACAATGGAGGCGAGTGATAAGAATGGCCAGCTGTTCGACAGTTATCATTTAACAAAATACGCTTTTTGTACAAATAGACACTGATAAATGTCTCGTGTATTTTATAAAAATAATTGATAAGTTTTTCGTTAAATTTTCGTTTTTGTTTCCATAGCAGGAGGCCTACTCTATTTCAATGAAAACGAAGTTTCGATCAAAAATGAGGTGGTGATATACAGAGCCAACAACAACAATTTAATCCACTCATTCCAGAAAATCGTCCATGGGTTCGAACTTGTTGTGCTTATCCAAAAATTAATAAGAATAGTCCCCGTAAACATAAGAAATTTAAGCAAACGAAAATTCATGAATTTCGTTATAAAGAAAGAGAGTAGGCCTACAGCTCTGCTACTATTGGTCGTAGCGTCATTTTTATAAAGCCTTATAGCCTTCCTCGATAAATGGGCTATCCAACAGTAACATATTTTTCAATTCGAACCAGTCGTTTCTGAAATTATCGCGTTCAAACAAACAACCTCTTCAACTTTATAACATTACTAGCTGTCCCGCGCAACTTCGTCTTCGTAAATTTTCCCGTTTTTGCAACATTTCTTATTGCTACTCTGCTCCTATTGGTCGTACCGTAATGTTATATAGCCTATAGCCTTCCTCGATAAATGGGCTATCCAATAGTGAAATAATTTTTCAATTCGGATCAGTAGTTCCTGAGATTACCGCGTTCAAACAAACAAAGAAACAATCAAACTCTTCAGCTTTATAATATTAGTATAGATTATAGATTTAATCGAAAGGCTTAAAAAACCTCTAGATGACACCAAGATTGTTGTTACTTCACGGATATAGCTTTGGCTACATATGTAAGGATTGTATGGATATTGTTGGATTAACGTTATCTCACTATCTGCAGTTGCAAAATAAAACAGTCAATTTAGATATAAAATGTGATAAACAATATTCAATAATCTGTTTATGTTATGTACTATGTTATCTTAACCTTGAAGGTTAAACTTACTTCATACGAGTATTTACGAGGACCCAGGCAAGCACTTATCTTCTAAAAGTGTGGTTTTTCAATGTCGCTTATAGCCCGAGATCCGGTCTATGAAAGTTATACCCTCATCTGGTATTTGATCCTAACAAAGATTATATGATATAGGTAACAAAGATTATATTGTCTAGATTGATAAATCGAAAATGGTTGCCTAACTAAATCACGTGCTAATAAGGTGCATCAAAACCTAAAGGATACTTCCTGTTAATCTATGATCATGACATTTTCCAAAAAGTAATTATAAAGCACAAAAAAAAAATTTGAAAACTTTTAAATTGTAGTAAGAAAAAACAACTTTGTATACCTACGGGTGAGCGAGCCGACTTACATTTATATTTTGTTCCGTAGCCAAAATTGCAAAAACGGAACCCTTATAGTTTCGTCATGTCCGTCTGTCTGTCTGTCTGTCTGTCTGTCCATCCGTAAGTCACGAACATTTTACTCAAAGACTACTCAATGAATCTTGATGAAAATTGGGGAAAAGGTGTCTTGTAGTAGCCGCTACTTAGTTGATAGCTAAATAATAGGGGGGACACTCCATACATGTAACAGAAGCAGATTTTTTTTCCAGCAAACATTAACGTGTGACACATCATTTGACAGGTCTTTCAAAAACATTTTAAGGTTTCTAATAAACTTGAGTGCATATTTTTGGAAATAATAGCTCCGCAAGTTGCATAAATCGTGTTCGGACACGATTTATGCAACTTCGGAACATGTAGGTACATGTAATGCCAAGTTCGCAAACAATAGGTAAAGCCGGAGAAAATAGCCTGGTAATAAAAACTCGGGGCCAATCTTTTCAAATTGCCAATTTTACAATGTTTGAATGTTTATAAACTTGATATGGGGTAAGGTGCTGTGACTAATATACTATAAACCATGTTAAAGGACTGATGCAAATTGCATTATCAAAAAGTTGGAACATGAGATAAAGCAAAATCAGCCTTAGTGGATACAATATAGTAGGAGATCTACTTACAACAAAGTTAAAAATTATATGTGCCTAAATATTGGCCAAAGTACTGGTAACGAATGATTAAATATAAAATATTAATTCTGATATCAAAAAGAAGAAAAGAATGGCCTTTATTCGTCACGCAGAATCTTTACTTACAAAAGTCAAATCATGCTCTTTATCAATGTGACAATTAAAACAAAGTGACAACAAAATTCACCCAAGCATATTAAAGTAACAAGGAACAAACAACAAGATCCATTTTTCTTTATCATTTAAATTCGTCGTTTCCATTCATACATTTTTCTTTATCATTTAAATTCATTTTCGTGAATTAATATGCCAGTTTACAACATTATAGACAGCAACAGCTAGGTATCCAATTTGCGATTTATCAATCTAGATCATAAATCTTTGTTAGGATCAAATTACAGATGATGGTATATATTTCTCAGACCGGATCTTAGACCAATACAAAAATTGCAAACAAAGTGCCTCTATGAGTGTCAGTTAAAGTAGTTTCATTTGAAACCGTGGAGAGTGAGGGATTATAACACTGTGCCTTAAACGGATGGACAGATTTGGACAGATGGATGCGGATTAAAAAGCTAGTCTCATAACATAATTTGATTCAAATCCGTACAAAACGCACTAACGCGCGTCATTTAGCCATTCTATAATCAGTATCTACCTAATCACTTTTACGAGGTGTGATGACGGCGTGCGATGCGCGTGGTCACATCAAAGCGCCAAGCGGGCTCAGTTTGTTGTTGGCATAGGTTAGGAAGCCACTGGCAACAAATCTGCGTGCCTAAACCGCTTTGAACTTGTTGCAATACAGGTAAGTAAGTATTGACGAATGCCTTGTGGTTTTTCCGATTACAGAATGTAGATTGAACAGGTTTGAAGGCAAACGAGTCAATACGTCTAGCCGAAGAACGCTACAGACTTCTTTAATAAACTGATTGTTGCTTTGAACGTGATAATCTCAGGAACTACTGGTCCGAATTGAACATTTTTATTACTGTTGGAGAGCCCATTTATCGCGGAAGGCTATAGGCTATATAACATCACGCTACGACCAATAGGAGCGGAGCAGCAAACAAAAATGTTGCAAAAACGGGGAAAATTTACGCAGACGAAGTTGCGGGGGTCAGCTAGTCATTCATACATTTATCTATCTGTTATCCGTGGCTCTGTTCGTGTGGATGTTGGTTATCGCAATCTAAGCCGTGTCCTTCAAATTTTAAGCTGCTACTGCTACCACAGAAAAAAATGTTTGTGATCGGTTCAGTATTTTCTATTTCTAGGTTCTTTTGCTTAATCCACCTTCAATCAATCAATGACAATCAACCAACCTGTATCGGTCCATTACTGAACCTTTGGGGCCATTCATTCCCTTGCCCCTCCTCTGCCCTTATCTTGGGGGGAGGGGGGGAGATGGTAAATCCTATACTTACGTAGTGTTTTGTAAATCGAAATTTAATGTTTTCTTCATTTTATAATGTACCTACAGTTTGATTCAAATCTTATATTACAGTTTTTTTTTAATTTTTATCCCTATTAAATGTCATAAATAGTTATTACTAGCTTTGGCCCGCGGCTCCGCACGCGTGGATCTCGGTTATCGCGATAAAAACTATCCTATGTCCTTCCCCGAGACTCAAACTATCTCCATACCAAATTTCATCTAAATCGGTTCAGCGGTTTGAGCGTGAAAGCGTAACAGACAGACAGACAGAGTTACTTTCACATTTATAATATTAGTATGGATAATTCATTCTTCCCGAATTTGTACGACTTTTTTACTTTATATACGATCACTAAACCGACACCGTAAGGAAAATTTATAATTCTGAATAGTGAGACAATCTTACGTAAGAAGAGGGAGGGGTTTTGAGAAATCTCATGTACAAGGGAGGAGAGGGGGGGAGGTCAAAAATCGTCCCTTTTTTTACTTTCATTTACGTCACAACACTCGGTCCCCCACCTTCCACATCCAATTTTTCCCAGCGACCTTCTTTAGGTCTTCTGTTCATCCTTCTAATTACATTTTTTTAAGGCAAAAAAATAATTAAGTAGTATTTTAAAAAGTTAGTTCTTCTGTAGCTACCTAGGTAGGTACCTACTATAACATACCATTGAGGACTCGAATGAAATTGGTAAACATAAGATATTTACTAACCTTACTAGTAATTAGGTAGGTAGTTAATACACAATCTTAATTAACAATAACAATAAAAATCGTAATTAAGTAAACTAGCTAGAGAAATGCAAGATTAAAATCACACAGCAGTTGGAAGTTGTTTAACATCCGTAACCAAAAATAAGTCATCGTCCTCAGCACCGGCCTTGGACGTGAAATGTATATGAACTTGAATATTATATTAGGTAGGTATGTTACTCCGATCTAAGGCCTAGCGCAGCCCACCAGGAGCGCAGCAAAGAAAACGAAAATAACCTTTAAAGCCATGAAAATTAAGTGCATAAACGTTTATTCACGAGGCCTCGAGACAGCGCGTGATTCTTTTGTGATTTTCAAACATTAATGACTTTATGATTATAATTTTAAAGTTTATTTTCAAGTGACATAAAAAAATGCTCTCCGCTGCGCTCCTCTTGGTCTGCTCCTGTAGGTGTATTATGTATTTCCACGGCAAAACACTTATTGAGAGACGATTATCATTTATGCGCTTATTATAACTCAGACTATGATTGACTGCACTCTCAAATCCTTTGACAATAGTCTGGCTGGGCAGTTTACGACATACAATTATACTACACTGAATTAAGACAGTTTAACTCTACTAATAGGGTAGATGACTATCAAGTCAAATCAGTATCTTTTTAAGAAACGTCAAAACGATGCGCCTCGTATCAATTTTTAGGAAATACAAAACAATGACGTCATTCTTTTGTATGGTCAAATCACGTAGTTTCAATGTTTGTAGTCATAAAATTGTAGAGAAACATTGTTTTCCAGAATATTTTTGCAAATGCTGTTTCCTGTATAGTGTAAAATAATTTATTGTTATTGTAGACATCTACCCAATTCGATATGCATTGCTGGTTTGAGTAAGGGTTTTGGATGGTAGTAACAACAAGCCAGCTATTTAAACTGATGTTGCCTGTCTAAATTCAGTGCCCTCCCCGCTGGACCCGCCTATGCAAACAGTATCTACTTACCTAAGTATTTGTAACAAAGATTAATATAAAAAAAAAAAAAACTATCTAAGTAAGTAGGTATCTAGTATCTATTTACAGATAAATCAGAACCCAGAGACCTGTTATTAATGAAGTCAGAATTTTAGAAATAGAACACGTTGGGATATTTACTAAAGTTCTGAGTCGTAATGGAAAATAACAGGTCTATCATTCACTGCGCGTAGTAACGTTTCGTTATCAACGATGCGATGGTATCAATGAAAATAGTTTCTCAATAACGCTCACAGAGTCAGCTGCTAGATATGTATTTATACAATACATATATTGTAGTTAAGAAAAAGAAATAGGAGAAAGAAAAATTTATTAAAGAAGCGTTAGCGTATTGGTTAGTAGAGCATCGGGAGCACCGCAATTATGAGGTAGTGGCTCCATTATACCTAGGGTAGCCAGATCGAAAAATCTAAATATCTGGATAACATTTAAAAATGTCAATCGGCAAGGTGTCAGTATTTTAGGGTTTTTGTTAACAACTTTGTTTATTACATTTTTTATGTAAAATTGTTGTTGTTATTAATGAAACAAACATTCACCCCCTCTTTTGGGGTATAAATTGGAAAATATCGATCCTAGGGAAAAAATATAGATACCAAAATTGAAATTTAATTCTAAACGACTTTGGTACCTAATTACAGTTGGATCAACGTAACTAGGCCGGACTGAAGTAGGCGACAAGTGGTTGCGCAGATGCATTTTTTGGAAGTAAATGGTGACAGGAAGCGGGGTGCGGGGGCGGTAACTACACAACAACAAGAGAATTAGAGATGCGATTACGCATTACATTGTCATAAATAGTATTACTAACTCATGATTATTTTCGTAAAGAAATTGTTTTTCAAAGTTTCTTTAGTATTTACTGTGACTGTTCTAAATTTAAACTTTTATGAACTCATTTAAATAGTGTTTTTATATTGTTGAATTAAAATGTTGTTAGTATTTTTAATCGATTAAACATATTTAGTCGTTTTCGTAAGTAATTTTAGGGTCGCATCTCTATGACATGCGCGAAAGTGAAAAAAACCTAACTTCAATCCGAACCCTTAAAATTAAGATGGTGGATGATGCAAGGGATCGAGTACCACGCAATATAAAATTTAGACTGCCAGTGACACCGTAATCGAATTACCTTAGGAATTCGTTGGAGGGGGACCAACTAATTCCTAAGGTAATTCGATAGGGCTAAAAGGTTTTGTTTATATGTACCTAGTATGAAAACAATAGAAAAATTACATGTTGAAACTCCACAGTACACAATACAAAATATCAGGGGGGGCAAGTGCCCCCGTGCCCCTCCCCTAAGCCACCCTTTCCTCGCATCCAATAACCACCTTTATTTGAAGCCACCAGAGCCATAGATAGTAATGTAAGTCAGTGATATTTAAAAAAAAAACTTCCTTTAAAGTCTGTCGATTTTTCTTAAAATAGTGAACAAAGCAATAAACAACCACCAATAAAAAAATTAAGTAATAATTAAGTATGATTTTATTTTCAGTGTCAAGAGTTCATTTTATTGCATTATAATAATATCTTAGTTAGGTAGAGGAAGTTGTTTTGTTGAGATTACATTTTTTACATTCATCACTTACTTACATACAAGTTTTTATCAACTGAATGTATCTATTAATGTTCAATATTCTACTCATTACTCGTCTCTTCCGCGTTTTATACATGTTTATTATTTATATTAATTACTTACATAACTACTAGATACAAGTTTTTTCTCAAATTGTCAAGAGCGACCTCTGTGTCGTTTCAAGGTACCTACCTATCTATTAACTTGAAAATTGAATTAACCTCGTAATTTTAATGCTTTGGTTTAGTGTTCGGTCATGTTAATGCACACAACAAACTAAGCATCTCATGTATTTAAATTAACATATTTTATTATTGGAAATACACACGCATTGCGATAAGTTTTATGTAGGTAGGTAGGTAAGTACATAAATATAAAGAGAGACATTAGTAAAGAATATGATACAAAAAACTTAGGCAGGACATAGGTAGGACTATTTTTTACCTACAATTTGACATAAAGTTATAATCAGTTTAGGCATCGAAGAAGTAGTGAGTGGTTTAGGTATGTTTTTAGTGTTCCGTAGCCAAAACGGTAAAACGGAACCCTTATAGTTTCGCTATGTCCGACCGTCCGTCCGTCCGTCCGCAGCTTAGCTCAGAGACTAAGTGATAGAAGGCTGTAATTTTGTATGGATATACATATTACTTACGAAAACAAAGTGAAAGAATAAAATCTTGAAAAATATTACAAGTAACAGCTGATCAAATGAGAAGTAACAACATTTTCGTACAAATTCCATAGAAAATTATTATTATGTAGGATTTAAAAAAAATCTTTTTTATTGTATTATGTACAGATTTACTTTTATAAGATACTAGCTGACCCGCGCGTCTTCGTTTGCGTAATTTTTCGCCGTTTTTGTATCATTTTTCATTGATGCTCTGTTCCTATTGGTCGTAGCGGAATGATATATATAGCCTAACCACAGATAATATAATACTAGCCTAACTAACTTTAAGCAAGGCCATTTAACATTACGCTACGACGACCAATAGGATGTTATGGCTTTCTATGTGTAAAATAATTTTCAAATTCGGATCAGTAGATCCAGAGATTACCCCCTACAACGTCACATTAACTCATATAATAAATATCTTTATATATATATATCTAGATTTCTACTACTTGAGTAGATACCTACTTTTAAATTGTACACGTTCATTTCAAACTCACAAAACAGCTTAAAATACTTGCAAACGTTGAATTGCATTAATTTGTTTATTTTAAATATTTATAAATGTTATTGACCGTTGGGTAGATACATACGTAAATAAAACGCAAGCTTATAGTGGGTGTCGTATTTATTCTGTGGTGTCGACGCTATTTAGCATTTTCACTTAGCTCTGAGGTCGCAACCCTTATTGTTCTGCCACTAAATTATACAGCGACGATGTTGTTTAGATTCCAACTGATTGTAGGTACATGTTACGTTTGATTTATGCCGCTATCATTTTATAAGTAAACTGAATTTACATAACACAAGGCGTTCCCGGAACCTGACTGTTTCTCTTGTTCTTTTTGCTCGACTGTCCCGACTATGGAGGCCTACTCTAATTCTTTTAAAACGAAGTTTCGATCAAAAATGAAGTGGTATACAGAGCTTGTAACATCAATTTCATCCATTCGTTCCCGAAAATTGTATATTAGAATTATTAGATCGAACTCTTAGTACTTATCAAAAAAATTATTCGTATAGTTACCATAAAAATAAGAAATTTAAGAAAACGGGAACTTATGAATTTCAATTTAAAAAAAAAGAGTAGGCCTGCAGGTCGGAAAAGAGTAGGCCGTACGGATCCACCGTAGTGGGCACGGTGGGGATGCCCATAACCCTAATTGGTCGATTGGCTAATGTTATGTGAGTTATATCAATAACCAAATACCTTTTATGTTTATCTATACTAATATTATAAAGCTGAAGAGTTTGTTTGTTTGAACGCTGTAATTTCAAGAACTACTGATTCGAATTGATAAATTATTTCACTGTTGGATACCCCATTTATCGAGGAAGGCTATATAACATCACTCTACGACCAATACGAGCGGAGCAGCAAAGAAAAATGTTACAAAAACGCGGAAAATTTACGCAGACGTAGGTAGTTGCGCGGGTCACCTAATGTAAAATACACACAATATAATGCATTGGTATTATGTGTAAATATAGGCATATAATGTAGGCAGCTAGTAGAATTTATCTGTAGTTTGCACCAGTTTGCCTGGCAGACTCTGAATCTTCATATCTCATTATGTTTACAATTCATGTTTACAATCAGATATCGAGGCAGGAATGCATCCTCTTTATACGATTCAAGTTGATTTAGAAAGATTTTGTACCCGATTTTGATTTGTAGGCACCTTCTAATTCCTAGTTTCTACCAGTCCTAGTGGGTTGAGAAATAACAATACCTAATACCCATCTCGTCATTGTGTTTAGTAAAATAGATTTCATTAAGTAGGTGTATTTATACACTACTAAGTAGGTACTGCATATTCACATAAATTCAAAAAGAGTATTTTTCTTTTCCTTTCCATATTTTTGAATATCTTTAACGGACTTCAAAAAGGAGGAGGATTCGAATGTGTTTAATGTTTGTACGGGCATAACTCCGTCATATACCTACAAACGGATTTTTATTTTTTATTTTTATTCGTAAAAAGGGTTATTCCGAAATGGTCCCATTTATATTTCATAAAGATCTTTTGATGACTTTTGGAGACAGACAGTTGGTTAGATGTTTTTGGTTAAATTTTGTTCGTTAAATTATGAATTTCATTTCATTGCCATTTACCTACTTATCGGTGTAAAACCCAAGTTCCTTAGTAGGTATAATAAACATATCCATCGTTGGATAGATACTGAAGGACATTTCAAATAATTTCAGTGTTGTGTTGGCAGACTCGCCACAAGCGGCTACAGTTTTAGCATTGTGAGTGCATGGGTATACCTACCTTTAATAAAAATAGGTATATAGGTAGTTAACTAATTTAAACAAAGCATACCGCTAACGGAATACACACACTAACAACTATAAACTAACATACCTATTGTCTATCTAGGGAACTTGCACAGAATAAATAGTACAAGTAGAACTAGGGCTAGTATAGGTTGGTAAATATGTTACCAACTTATGTTCGTAAACTTTCGCGATTTGTACACGTTATAGAATTTTATAAGCTACGGGTCTTAATCGCGTAAATATTTTAGTTTTGGTCACGGGTAGACTGACTGACAGTCTACCCGTAACCACGGCCGTTACAATACGGTCGAAACGTCGGGAAATAAACAAAGGTATTTTAGCCTTAAAATAAAATATGTACGCGATTAAGACCCGTAGCTTATAAAATTCTATAATGTTACCAACTTATTAATAACTATTATTAATAAGTTATACCTTACCTACCTAGGTAAGAAATAAAAACAGAATCTATCGTAAAGATATAATAGTAAAGATGGGCGAATCGAGGATTATATTCTGGTGGCAAATGTCCAAAAAAAATTCAATAACAACTTTTAGAAATAAAAGCTCCACAATACATACCTACACAAAACAGGGTTCTTATTCACTATATTTTTTTTCGTTTTCGCGGCAAGTACGCGCGAACTTGCGCATGCGCGGTGCTCCCAAAGATGTCCGCGCGCATGCGCGATGCATTTCTAGGCGCGGCTCTATTTACCAATAAGACAAGATTTTGACAGTTTAAACGAAAAAAAGATAGTGAATAAGGAACCAGCTGGAGTTGTAAAAATGGCGGCAAATTGACCGGCCATTATTTTTACAGCTCCGAGTTTAACTTGAAAAAAATGATTTGAATACGTGATAATTGACTTAGAACGAGACTATGTGCATGTATTAAGTGCATAAATACTTGACACTGGCAGAAATTAGCCGTTAAAACGGCTACATTGCCATAAACTCAAAGAAGAAGAAGAAGGAACCAGCCGGAAAATGGGGAAATGCACGGGGGCACTGCCCCTCTGTATCCGCCTATGATAGTAGTATTTCCAAGTGGTAGGTATTATGCCTACTTGGTGCAATGGCTTCGTCCAATGCTAAACGACAGTAAATAATGACCTAAAGGCCGCAACAACGCATATAAATGTAGAGTCAATCACTGTCGACCCCCGTAGTTATGTTGCAGTTAATTGCGATAGATTCAAGGTAATGCGGCCTTAAAATCTGTTATTAAGTTCCTAATTATAGTCAAAATCAAATCATTTATTGCAACTAAGTGTACATACAGATGTTAAATTTAAGGATACTTTACAAACTATGCTTTTTCAAGCATTGCAATATAGAGAGAGCTGAACTTAAAATTAATCTATACTAATATTATAAAACTGAAGAGTTTGTTTGTTTGTTTGAACGCGGTAATTTCAGGAACTGCTGTTCACACTACATCTCATACACCTGAGTATTAATAAAGTAACATTAATTTTAAGCAATGTGTGGATCTTAATAAAATTATAATAACACTAGCTGTCCCGCGCAACTTCGTCTGCGTAAATTTTCCCCGTTTTTGCAACATTTCTCATTGCTGCTCCGCTCCTATTGGTCGTAGCGTGATATTATATAGTCTATAGCCTTCCTCGATAAATGGGCTATTCAACAGTAAATATTTTTTATATTCGGAAGAGTAGTTCCTGAGATTACCGCGTTCAAACAAACAAACTCTTCAGCTTTTTAATATAACTATAGATTTACCCCACGGAATAAAGACATTAAGTTCGGAATAATTAGGGGAAAGCTGATTTTTTGTACTTCTAAACAAAATCCCAAAAGTCCTCACGTTTTTCCTCTGATTTATAAGTTGATAACACTAGTCAGGGATAGCAGAGGAATCAGGGGAAAAAATGTTTAAACCTGGAAGAAAAACTGTATAGTGCATAGACATACCTATCCAGGGAGGACTCGGGGGTTCAAACCTCCAGAAACAGTTTATCAAGTGTTTTATTGTTAGAGTCCCATTCCGTCTTACTTGTAGAATAACCCCTGGCTCCCTAAAAATAATCCTGGGTATTATTCACATATTACACGCGGGCTTGTCGCGAAAGCGAAAAAAAAACGTGAATAAGGATCCTGAGTACTGAGTAAGTACACCTTTCCTATACTGCCTATTGACAATAGAGAAGTACGTACATATTTTACAGAATGCGGCAGCAAAAAAAAATCTTTCTGAGTTCTGCCCCCTAGACAAGTGGAATAAACTGTAATCGAATAAAAAGACGGAATGACGTCTTGCGCGCAAGACGTCATTCCGACGTCATTCTATTCGATTTACGTTTATGTCAGTTTATTTAATACTAGCTGGCCCGCGCAACTTCGTATGCGTCCATTTTCCCCATTTTGCAACATATCATCCGCTCCTATTGGTCGTAGCGTTACGTTATATAGCCTGTAGCCTTCCTCGATAAATGGGCTAGCCAACAGAAAAAAGAATTTCGTTCGGACCAGTAGTTCCTGAGATTACCGTGTTCAAACAAACAAATAAAAAACAAACTCTTCAGCTTTATAATATTCTTCAGCTTTATAATTTCAAATCTCTTAATAAATATTTTCATATTTGCGGTCTTGCAAGCGCAACGACATCATTTTATTCGATTAACGATTATGCCACTTGCCTTGGCTCCGGTGCGGCAGGGAAGCAGGCGGCTTACCGTAGCCACGGTAGATGGTGATAAATTTTCACTATTTGTACACATGGTACAGTCTACTCGGCCATGACCACGGCCGATTGCAATACGATCGAAACGTCAGGCAACGAAAAAAGTACCGTAAATAGCGTTTCCCAAAGTGGGTTCCGTAGAAAAACTTACCAGGGTTCCGCGAAATATATTTATTAAAAAAATTGAAAAATCATGCGTAGAAAGAACACGGACAAGAAAACACGTTGAATAATTTCAATGTATCCTGAAGATACCTACCTAGTTCTCCTTATTATTTTGATTAATTTATCAAATCAAATGAGAACTAGGTATCATAACTGGACTTCTGGTAAATCTATTGAGATCTTTATTCCCCACCCCTCCCCCGTCGTAAACTTGGGATTCCGTAAGTAAAAGGTATTTGGTAGGTGTTCCAATAGGTTTAAAGTTTGGGAATCCCTGCCTAAAAATATTCACGGGATTTAAGACCCGTAGTCTAATATAATTGTATAATGTTTACCTACCAGAAATATAGTAAGACTGTGCCATAATGTTTGAATGAATCGCAAATAGTCACGCCATCAATTAATCACATGCAATTAGGTAGATGGCTACAATGAGAATTAATTATATTTTACCAATCAGACAACAGGCAAAAGTGGCGAGAACTTGCTGGTGTATTACACATATTCCCATAAGAACAAAGGGCAAAGTATATAAAACAGCAGTGCGCCCGGCATTGTTGTATGGGACTGAGTGCTGGTCAAAAAAGACGAATGAGCAAAAACTCCCCACCACCGAAATGAAGATGCTTAGATGGCCGGAGGTGTAACACGGCTCGACAGAATCCGTAACTAGTATGTCCAAGGCAGGTTTAAAATCATACCAGTAACCGATAAAATCACCGAAAATGCGTCAAGTGGTATGGCCACGTCGAGAGGCGTAAAGGTAATCATGACGTACAGATTGCCTTAAATATACCGGAATAGAAGAGAGGTAGAGGCCTCCCACCACTGACCTGGTGGACAGTTATACAAAGCGACCTCAAGGAAGCCCAACTGCTTGAAGCTACAACCCAAGACAGATTAACTTGGCGTAGAATAGTAAGGAGACCCGATCCCAAGTAAGGGAATAGGGAAGGAAAAGAAATCGAACAACACCACGTCTTAAAGATGAATGAATACGTTAGTCTACTGATTAATGTTTTAGAGAATTTATAGACTAAAAATACCTACTTAAAGGATTTGAGGACCATCAGGCGCGGATCCAGAACTTTGTACTGAGGGGGGGCAATATTTGACTCAACCGCTCGAGTTTCAGTCGCTCGCATGACTGGGGGTGCAGGTGTATTTGATTCAACACCGGTAAACCATATCCACCACCACCAAGAGGCACAAATGCTTGACTAAACACTCCGCTCCAATGTCAAAATTCTTAAACTCCCCAAAAAAGGCCATTTAGTCGAGTATGGGGGGGGGGGGGCAATCGCCTAGTTTCCCCCCCCCCCCCTTGTATCCGCGTTTGGGACTATTAGTTATGATGTCGTAACTGTTGTATTCTTCCATACACATTTGTACGAAATGTTAGATGGTGATGTTTCTTAAAATTACACTGATTTGACTTGACAGTTATCTAGTCCAGGGGCTCCCTAACTTTTAACGTACTAGAACATCTACCAAATACCTTTTATTTTACAAAACCCCAAGTTAATGATGGGGGGCGGGAAGGATGCAATGAATCTGACAAAGATCTCAGTAGATTTACCAAATGTCCCGTAATGAAATAAGAACTATCATAACTGGACACATTGGAATTATCTAACGTATTCTCTTGTTGTTCTTTCTACGCAGGTCAATATATATTTTTAAATGTCTAAGTAAATGTATTTCGCAGAACCCTAGTAATTTTTTCACGGAACCCCAGGGGTTTCGCGGAAGCCAGTTTCTAAAACGCTGATGTAGTCTATTGCTGGCATTTCCGGTTTTGCAATTTTCCTATAAGTCTTAACTGTCTTTTAAACAAACAAAACTCATGCCCCTATTCTAAAATGTATTTAGATTTATGTAAGTAGGTACATTATGTGTTTACATACCTTTTTATAAAAAAAATGACTATTATAAAAAGAACGTAAATCACATTACCAGTTACCGGTCCATAAAATTAGAATAATATTGGAAGTTATCATTCGTTCAATGTCCTCACGACCATGAACCACAACTAAACGTTAAATGATCTGAAATAAAATATCAGTAAATAATTATTATTATTTATCGGTAGGTAGGTGCTAACAATGAATAGGTAACAACTGGGATCGATATAACTCTTTTTAAAATCCTAAATTCCTGAAATAAACCTTAAAATATTGAAACTATTTACATATTGCAGATTGTAGACTCCACATTTCAGCTGCTATTAAGTTCAAACGACCAAAATTGGTCACCTTTCGTTAAATAAGTGGAGAGCCTGCGTCGTGGCAAAACTTAAGTGGGAATGGCAGAACGGATGCGGCAGATGCCTAACTCGTGGACCATAGAACCAAAAAAGAAAAAAGACCTAAGGGCCCCTGTATGAGATCCCTGTTAGAAGGATGTAGCTTGTCTACCACAAATCTCCCTGTAGTAACCAGCGTAACTTTCCATCTATCCTCGTTGATAGTGTTGGTTTTAGTAGCAGAGATAGGCGTGGCGTAGCTAAGGGTAGGTACTCCCCCCCCCCCAAACGTGACAGCGACACTCAATAAAGAGTCAATTGCAAATTTGTGCGGGCAACTCACAGTAGTCTTTTGGTCATTGGGCCATTGGGACTTGTGAACAGGGCAAAACGAATTCGACTCCTCCCGTGTATCCTTGATAAAACATAAGTACCCTCAGCGTAGTCAAGATTCTCCCCCAAATCAGGTTGTTTACCGGGGCCAAGCACTCAATACAACATGCTAGATTCGCCACACCAGTACTTTATTCACTTAGGTTATAGAATGCAATACTTATAAAATTCCGACAAAATTTGGAATAGTATAATTCTACATTTAATGCCAATAAATGCATCTTTTTTTAAATTTTTATTTTTATTTTTTTATTTTTCTTTAATGGGACATAAAACAGTTATACGTTACAGTACATTTCAGCAATAGGTACAATTTCAGCTTGGCAAACGTATAACCCACACCAATGTCCGCGGATTAATATTTATGGAGTAGATCAAAAACACATGCGCCGTCCGGGACTCGGTTCACCAAATAGAAAATCAAAGATTAATGAGAACATTTCACCGCATTATTGTGACCTGAGTGCCTCTATTATTATTCTTTTAAAATTGTATTGTGATAATGCAAAGATGTCGAATTCTACAAAATGTGTGTTATACGTTTCTAAGATGCGGCGTAGAGGTGCCCGTGCTCCGGCGTTTGTTCTACACCTCACAGTGTGAAACAGCCGGGGCACGCGCACCTCGCGCCGTAATACAGTTCTAGGTACAACATAACATAATTGATTTGTGACATCTGTGCAATCAAACCTATTATTACATATGCCATGTAGCATCATAACCGACAGTAACTTGCGTCTGGACTCCAGGCTAAGAAGACTGTGCTCTTGTAATAAGTTGTTATATGGTAATTTTGAGCGATAGCATCTGTAGTGCATGGTTCTTAAGTATTTTTTTTGTACCATTTCAAGTCGTGCTACATATTTATCATAAAAAGGATTCCAGATTTAGGCTGCGAACTCCAACTGGGAACGAACTAAAGTTTTATACAGACATATGTAGGTAGAAGGGCGCTTGAAATCAATGCAGGATCGCATAACAAAACCATACATAGAGTAAGCTTTGTTGATTATATTGTCTATGTGTTGATCTAGGTGCAGTTTTGAATCTAGTATGACTCCGAGATCGCGAATGCTGTCAACTTTCTTAAGAGATACGTCGTGTAAAGAGTAATTGTAGGTTATCGTGTTTCTATTCTTTGTATAGGATATTATGTTGCATTTTGGTAAACTAAGCTGAAGTTTGTTATTAATACAATAAAGACAAAGTATTAATACAGTAAATTAATATATTAGTTATTAATACAGTAAATACTAATTTTTACAGTATATTTGTTTATAAGTACACAGTTATGCCCATATATTATATACTTATACTGGTAGTTATGCCAGTCAGGTGCTGCAACCATTACACCATGAAACTCCGTAAGCAGTAGCCATAGTACGTAAAGAAGATATGATCAAGTTGAATTAGCCTACTATGGTGTGTATAGTCCCACTTAGCTATATTTATCAAAACTATATTCATAAGCGGATATAGTGTATTAACAGGTATGTAATACTAGATACAGATAGTACCCTATATAACAAACATAGTTTAATAAACGCGGTTACAACGTGTGCGCATGAGTTGATAACGCATTGATAATAGGGCGCATCGACCCGGATTTATGTAAGAAATAAACTATACATAGTACCTACCAACTGACAGACAAATAAACCAACTACTTAAAATATACTCGCTTGTACTTATCAATTTATTTCTCTTAGTACTTAAGTACTTGTTGATTTATGAGAGTGCTCTCTTGGTTAATTAATCTGTCTTGTGTGATATTAACTCTGTCTTTCTGTCTGTAACCTTTTTGCGCTTAAACCGCTGAACCGATTTAAATGAAATTTTGTACGGAGATAGTTTGATACCTATAGTTCTTATCGCTATAACCGGCATCAACCCGGGTGCAGCCGCGGGCGAAAACTAATACCTAAGTGGATAAAATTACTTAACATTAAAATCCATTACGTAAGACTAAAAGTAGATTATTTTCAAAACGACGGAACGGATTTTCAATTAACAAATCTAAGTACCATCACCGTGAAACTAGCTTTCTAATAAAAAAAAATGCATCTAAACACGTTTATCCGTTGGAGTGCTACGATGGCAAAAACAAATACACTACCTTAACAGGGGCGTAGCAAGAGCAACAACATATCAGCCGTATCAATTATATGGGGCCCCAGGCAACGGGCCCCCAACGTCCATTAGCAATTGCACCACTCCCACTTCATTAACTAAGTTGTAACTTTGTGCAGGCGACTCATGAGACCCGCCAACAAAGGGCCCGTCTAGGGCAAGCCACGCCATGCTTATAATACTAATACCCCTCTTTTTTCGTCGGGGGGGGGGGGGGACGTAGTTAAAAAGAAACGAATATGGAGGGGAGAGGATCCAGCCCTCATCTAACAGGTCGCATAGAAAAAGTGTAGCTAGGTGGTTTATTCTTACGCAAAATAGTGATGCAAACACATTACTGGCTTTCGGTTAAAGGCCATAGTAGCAAGTGTAATTACTGGCCAAATGAGATTCATTTGTACCTACTCGCAATCGCATTTATCTTTATAAAAATAAATCCGGTTATTAATGCAATAACACAATAAGTTAGACAGAAATACAGGACATATAAATCGCCATAATATGCTTTTGTTTTTTTATCATGAACCCAGCATATTTTATGAGATTTTATTTAAAAAATATGTAAAGGTATTTTGAAGAAGACTGAGTTTCATGACCCAGTGAATAAAACAAGGCAACATCTAATTTATCGAGCTGTAGGCAGGACCCAATCTAAGGCGAGGCAAGCCGCAAAGCGGCAAAAATGAAGGGCGGAAAAAGAGGGCGCGGTGCGCCTGCGCTGGAATTGATTTGCACCCCTCCCTCTCCCCTGTCATACGTGCGACTCACACTTGACCCAATATTGGGGCTATAGGTTATATAACGCCACGCTACGACCATTAGGAGCGGAGCAGCAATGAGAAATGTTGCAAAAACGACGGAAACGAAAAATTTCCGCAGACGAAGTTGTGCAGGTCAGCTAGTAACTAATAACCCCTTTAGGGTAGATGTATTCGCTTCTTTGTGCAAATATTCTCATAATCGTCAAAAAGGTATTCATAGTTCCATTGAGATATAAATAAAAAAGAGATTAGGTAAGCGGCGATAGCTTATTATAAGGTCTTGTGAGGTATTGTGAAGTCGCGGGTTCGAATCATACCCCGACGCGGAGCTGGAGGCTGGAGGGTTTAACAATGTTGCTAGTAATGTGGGACCACAATCCTATAAAGCTGGTTATATTTAAAATATATATATATTCATGCCCTCACAACACATAGGTAACTTTTCTAGATATTTATTGAAATCTATAAATAAGTGCAGAGCCATATGTTGTTACCTACATTGATAGGTACTTACTTACCAATCAAGTATTACTAGTCAAGTAAAGGGTCTTTCAAATAGAGCGGGTCGATATTAATAATCTGTGGCGGCCATTTTGATTTGGCGGCATCTGTCAAATCTGTTTTTTCTTATTCAGTCACTGATGCCAAATCACCATGGCAAGTTACACGGTTGAGCAGCATGTGCAAATGATAAAACTTTATTATCAAAATGAGTGTTCGTTAGTGAAAACGTTGCGCGCATTGCGCCCATTTTACGGCAGACGCGGTGGCCCTTCAAAGTCTACTCTCCAACGATTGGTGACTAAATTCGAGACGACCGGTTCGGTAAACAACCAACCAACACCTTTACGTCAAAGGAACGCCAGATCGGCCGAGAACATCGCCGCTGTACGTGAGAGTGTTCAGGAGACTCCGAAGCAGTCGATTTCTCGCCGTGCACAAGAACTCGGCCTTTCGCAGACTTCAACTTGGAGAATTTTGCGTCGGGACTTGGGTCTGCATCCATACAAGATCCAACTGACCCAGGAGCTCAAAGTTAATGACCATAGACAACGCCGTGTGTTCGCTGAATGGGCGTCGGAACGCTTGGAAGAGGACCCCGATTTTGGCCAAAAAATAATCTTTAGCGACGAGGCACATTTTTGGATGAATGGTTTTGTTAATAAGCAAAATTGCCGTATATGGGATGACCACAACCCACATGAGGTTCACCAGATAGCAATGCATCCAACATAACGCAGGCCATCGCTCAGATTCAGCCGGATCTATGCAGCAGAGTCATTAAAAATTGGACCTCTCGGATTTGTGCCACCATGCGAAGCCGCGGCGGACATTTGAACGATGTCATATTTCATGCATAATGGCATAAACGGGCCTTTCAAATAAAAAATAAATTTCGTTAATATCTCACACACATCTAGTTTTATTCAATTTTAACATCGACCCGTCTTTGTTGAAAGACCCTTTACAAGTCTACCATATGGTAGGTACCTATCTCAAAATGCATGATATTGATAAAAGGATAAAATCGGTCGTCGAGTCGTCTAGCGATAAAAATAATAATTTGTAGATGACAATCTCAAATTATATTGTTGCGATTAAGTGCAACAACGGTCATTTTGCACCTAACTTCATAGTATTGGTTTTGTATCTACATCCTTTGTGAAAATAGCTAGTAATTAGCTATGTAAAAACCATTATTCTAAGACTGCAACAATAGCTGACGTAGGTCCTATTTGTCCGGCGCCAAAGCCAAATAACAATTCTTTTTTTTTCTTTTCTTTTAAAAAAGACGACTAAAATCCCTCGCGACACAGGGTTTGTACCCTAGTACAAACGCTGTGTCGCGAGGGATTTTACAAACATACAAGTCACGGACACAAAGTACACCCAGACTCGGAACAACAATTTGTGCATCACACAAATTGGTGTCCCGTGTGGGAATCGAACGACCTCCCGCACTGTAAAAAAGTATTTTCTTTCTAAGAGTTACCAAGATGTACTTTTAACAAGCTTTTAATTTAACTTGCAATGTTTGTGTGTTCGGCACGAATCTTGGAAGCTAAATTAGAACCACTTCCCGGTGTCCGGTTGGGCTTAAATTTGTTGTACATATGTACATTTGGTGACAATACAATAATATGGTACCATGGAGCTGTTCTAATGGTGTCGCCGAAAGAAAGCCACAGGAACTTGTTTACTAAATAAGATAAATGTTGATAAACTTTCACGATTTGTACACATTATGAAATTATATATACTACGGGTTGGTAGACCGTATTGCAACGGCCGTAGTCACAGGTAGAGTCTACCCGTGACCATGGCCGTTGTAATACGGTCGAAACGTCGGGCAATAAGCAAGGTATTTTACCTTAAATTATTCATGCGATTAGACCCGTAGTATATATAATTTCATAATAAATAAGATAACCCATCGAGTTTGGGCTCATTTGTTTTATCTTAGTGAGTACAGTGAAATTAGTCTCGAGAAATTTTTGCATATGTAGTGGTGTGTATGTTACTTAGATATTAGAGCGCGTTTCCACTATATCGTTCTGGCCCTTACAAAAATGTTTCAATATCCTAACATTACTATTTAATTTAATACTTATCCCTAGCAACACTCTGATTTTTGTTTTCAATAAAAACAAGTTTTTATTTTAAAGAAAAAGGTTTTGACTTTATTAAAAAAAATATGTCATTCAATTTCACGTCCTTGAGCAAACGACAAGGCGACTACCGTGAAACAATAAAATATCGTGTCGTTCTTTAGATGATAGTAGTTTAGCTATAGGTAAAAAGTTTTGACCATAATAATTACGAAACAAAACAAATAAATAAATCGTCACTTGATAGTGGAAAGTGGAAACACGCACAAAACCAGAATAAACCAGTTTACTCTGTCCGCAGGTGCCACGTGCAGTCTGACGTCAGTCGCTTGATACCGTTAGAACATAAAGCACGCATTTCATTAAAAAATTATAATTATTAGATACGTAGTAGTTTCATTGTGAAATTTTGTATTTGTTGATTGTTGTTATTGTTTGTTATTATTGTTAAAATATTTGTTGAAGTGTTTAATTTCAAGTGTGTAAGTGTTGTAACTTTATATTGATAATTCAAAATGGCTCCAGTGTTAAAACATGGTCGAGGCAAGCCTTTGACTTCTCAAACTAAGGAAGTTTTGTACTGTTTGTACAAATATTTCGAAAATGAGTGTAATAACAACCCGAGCAGTATTATGACCCCCACTCAATTAGTTGCTAAATCAACAGGAATTTCAATAGCATCCGTCAGAAAGGTAGTATCAGAAAGCAAATGTCGTCCTTCAGATCAGGAAGTAACATTTAAATCTCCTAAAAAGAAACCGAATCGTAAACCTACAATAGTAATCGATAACTTTGATCAGCAAGTTATCAGAAGAACAATTCATGACTTCCACATCACAAATAAAGAAGTTCCCACTTTAAAAACTTTGCACTCAAAATTGAAAGAAGATATCGATTATAAAGGTTGTGTCAGCACGTTACGAAAACACGTCATGTCATTAGGTTTTAATTGGAAGCAAACAGAAGATAACCGGAAACTTCTTATGGAAAAACACGAAATTAGATACTTGCGAATTAATTATTTGATGAAAATTGCTGAATATCGTGAACAACGCCGACCAATTGTTTACACCGACGAAACATATATACATACATCACATACCCTCTCGAAATCTTGGTCAGATGGAAGCACTTCAGGTTTGAAGCAACATATATCGAAAGGCAACCGCTTAATCATTGTTCATGCCGGTGGTATCGATGGCTTTATACCAAATGCATTGCTTATGTTTAAAGCCGACCAAAAAAGTGGAGATTACCACAACAATATGAACTATGACAACTATTCAAGGTGGATTCAAACTCAATTAATACCCAACTTACAACCAAATAGTGTTGTTGTTGTTGACAACGCACCATATCATAACTCAATACAAAATCCTGCACCGAATAGTAATTCTAGAAAACAGCAAATGATAGACTGGCTGACATTTCGAAACATTGAGCATTCATCCACGTTGCTTAAGCCTCAATTATATAACCTGATTCTGCAAAACAAGGCGAGATTTATAGAGTACAAGATAGACGAAATATTACGACAGCACGGTCATACTGTGCTGCGTTTACCACCATACCATCCGGAGTTTAATCCTATAGAAAATATATGGGGGATAGTGAAAACATATGTCGCAAAAAAGAATGTCGTAATGAATATGAAGGTTATAATGTCATTAGCTGAAGAAAAAATGAACGCCATAACTGTAGAGGAATGGAGAAAAGTTTGTTTGCATGCTATTGAGGAGGAAAGCAAATATCAGGGTAGAGACGCAGCTTTAGACACAATATCAGAACGAATCATAATTAATTTAAATAATTCATCTGATGAAAGCGAGGATGGGGATGATTGTGATATGCCTGGGGTTGATGAATTATTAGAATAAAACATTTATGGCCGGAGAACACCTAATTCATACACGTCTTCACTGAAGTGAAAACCGGCATTCAATGCTTGTAATGTTTGGAACTGGCTTGTCTGCCTCATACAGTTCCATAGATTACAATGCGGTGGATACACATTTTCACGACCGTATTAGTACGTAGTGCGTATGCGTAGACGTGCACGCATTTGGTGTGCTCCAGCCACAAACGTATATTACCTTTAAAACAATAAAAACTAAAAATAAAATGTTGTTTTTTTTATTTGCTGACCATACACTACTACAAACGCAAAAATTTCTTCAAGCTAATTTACCTGTACCTACTTTAATGCTGCATGATATTTAAGGTCTGATGATGGAATCGGAAGGTGGCCATAAGAACTTCTGAATTAAACAAAATAAACCCATCGAGTTTGGGCTCGATTGGTTCCTCTTGAGGAGTACTTTTTCTTAACATCAAATCTACACTTAGAAGCTTGTGTAAAATATTTTTTTTAAATTACTTAACTTATATAATCATTAAAAGATTAGGTACGTACGTAGATACCTACTTGTATATACAACTTTTATGACAGAGGCGTACCCAAGGAAAGATTTGTTAGTTTTAACCCCTCCCAAACTACCTTCTTTTATCTAAACAGAACCGTCTCCCAAACGATCGTGGGGTACAATCTATACTTTGGGATGATAACGGTCAATTCGTCAGCAGAATAGAAGAAAGAGGTGTCTATTCGCGAAAATAAAAATGATGAGTCCTAAGCCTAAATGATAGATACAATCAACATTAAAAGTTGGTAGATGCGTAGGTGTAGGTAAGGAAGATACCACCTAGTACTGCACCCTGATACTATCTAGTATTAGGTAAGTTGTTAGAGCATGTAGCTGTGCACTAAAACCTACAGGCAAGATAAAACATGATAAATAGTTATATCTAGGTATATTAACAGTATCAGACAGACGCTTATGAAGTTATGATTGTGATATATCGTAGTATAATCTTATCTGACAAAAGTATATTACACGCCTACTTACTACTATTATGTCATATTTTACGCAGTTAAAAATGTAGGTAGGTATTGTGATCGAAAATCTCACATGAAGCCTCAATGAGAATTGTAAACTATTTGCTTTAACATTCTTTTAAAAGTATATTTGAGAGTTTGATAGTTAGTACAAGAAAAAACAATTGGAAGGGAGAACCGTCCGAGCAGAGCCGATGGCCCGAAAAGTCGCAATTGGAAAAATTAATATTAACTTGAAATCTATGTAATCAAACAATAATTCCCAGTTGAACTAGAAGGATTTCTCACTAAAGAAATACGATCCTGATTTACGAACCCCTACCACCATTGGTTACGTTAACGTACCTAAGTACCTAGAAGTACCTGACCTAGTAACAAAACTTACCTACTTATTACTTCCTATGCAGTAGGCAGGAGCAAGAGACGAGAAGTTGTGTTTATACTTACTCATTATTCATGAAATGACCTAGATTACCTGAGAGCTACCGTAATTCTCTAATCAGTTTTAACCATTATCGAGTGACTGGGGCGCTATTCAATTCAGTCGACATACGAATTTGGCACGGTGGCACCCCTTCACGTTTGGTGCCCTTAAACATATCATTTCTTTTGGTGACACCTTAAACATAGCGCCAAGGGCTCGGGCCCCAGATTATCATAGTAATTTATTCATAAACAAAATTACATTGTATTTGAATGTTACATAATAATCCGGCACTGGCGCCTCTAGCGACGAATTCACACGCGATAGCGCTTATTCAATGTTTTATTTTTTCAGGGGCAATCGGCGAGAGGCTTCGGCTTCTGTTATATCATTTACCTGCCTACTAGTTTAGTACACAGTTCTGCCTTCGTGAATGTCGGTCATCGCGACGAAAGTATTCATATGTTACTAACAACTATTTAGGATTTAACCGATCTCTGCACCAACTTTCATCAAAATCAATTTCACAAAAAATGCAAAATTGCAGCTTTCTGGGTGTAACGCAGGGGCGTAGCTACCGCCATATTACTTACTGGCTGTCCCGCGCAACTTCGTCTGCGTGAATTTTCCCCGATTTTGCAACATTTCTCATTGCTGCTCCGCTCGTATTGGTCGTATCGTGATGTTATATAGCCTATAGCCTTCCTCAATAAATGGGCTATCTAACAATGAAAGAATTTTTCAATTCGGACCAGGGGCCTTACCCGCTTTCTTTGAAACGAACATTCTATAACGAACAAAATTTAAACGAAGGTTCGTATGGTAAGCTACTCTAATTCTTTTTCCAATACACACACAAATTTCGTATTTCATGGTCAATTTTCGTGAACGAATGGATTGGATTATTGTTGCTAGCTCTAGATTTTTCTGTTTCTTTTAATTTATTCTTCAAATGGCAACACTAGTATTTTAAGAGCTAAAAGTGTCTTGTCGATTTGTCGATTGATTGATATCTTAAAAAATAGGTCTTTTTTTCCCTATTAAACTATGTAAACACGATCAAGATTGTTAGTCCAGAAAAAAAGTAATCAGTACTCAAAAATATTAACATTTTACGTTCCGTCTTACTTATGAAATACCGTTTCTCTAAATTCGTATCAAAAATGTAAAAAAAATGTTCTCTATTGTTTTTTTGTGTTCATTATTTGAATATTAATTAGATTTTAGTTTTATTTGGCCTTCATACAACATCAGTAATTAAAAATAATATATTTTTATATACGATCAATTTCATAGGAGAAACGGAACGTCCTCTAACGTTATGACATTGTCAAAAAAAATCTTCAAACCAATTTCATCAAACCATTATAGAACTTGTTCTGTTTCTTTTTGTTTCTTTGTATTCTAGCAAAGAGTATAATAATTTCCAATCGACGAAAGTTGATCCATTGCCATGGGTACATGGGGTTGTTTCAGTGGAAAATACATAAACATTATCTAAGATAAATCGATATCACGATCTAGTACAAAATACAAGAGTTTGATCTACAAATCAAAAAATCTCCATTCACAGTAAGTATTGTGATTTTCCTTGACTGCATTGTTTAGTCGATTGTATATTTGTGCATTCAGATGATAGAACTTTCTTACCAAAAGCTATAATTACGTGAGGCGTACGTTTAAATTTACATAATTCATTTTCAGATGACTGATGAATACTACATTTGTGAGGTATTCGTTATCTTAGCCATGCAAGCTGTGAATTGTCATCGGAGTGGAGACTATGTTAGGAGTGTTGCGGTGTGCAAGTCCCTGTCCGTTGTGGTCATAAGTATAGAAGTCTGTGTGCTATGTGGACTGTTGTGCTGAAGTGTTACTTAATTGGTTAATTCTAATCCAGTCACCTTGGCAGGATCAGCAGGTATGTTTACATGAAAATAGCTTTTTTTATTTATTCTTAGGGTTTTTAAAAATAAACTAGATAAGTTTAGTAATCCATTTTTAATATTGTGGTTTTACAGATATCACTGACTGATTGTTCATGTCAAGCTTGTTTTATGCATCTTAGAAGACATGTTATTTATAACCGGACACTTGATAAAGATCAATGAAATATTGTTGCCGATGTTGAATCACAAGAACCGGATGCTGATATTGAGTTACAAATCGTTGCTAGTCAACTTGGCAATGCCAGATAAGGAACCATTGTTGAGCTAAATATTGATTGAGCTAAATCAATTAAACTGCAATAAAAATAATCTGCTATTTTATTTAACTGTAAAATAAAATTGTTACCTCTCTTTTCCTATCCTGTGTATTCTCACTTTATTAAAAATTCAACACTGAACCTGCTGTAAATACTAATATCACAATCATTATATTATATACCTAGTTGATTGTTCCCAATGGTTGTATCAGATTTATCTAGTCTACTCTTAGGGTAAGCTACCATCTTCCGTATGGGTAATGCATATATGACTAATAGATATCTACTTAATATCGCTTTTAATCTACCAATTTACAGGTAAGTAGCAAGTACCTACTCATTATATAAGCATATACAGTATATACTATCATATACTATCATAAGCAGATACAGAATTAGGTCGGTTGTTAATTGTAGTGACAGTTAACTTCAAAATGTTATCATTTTAGGATCCAAATGGCTCCTTACATGGGATTCGCAACTTCCGAGCTCATCAAGGCACTTCTCAATTTATTTGATGAGCACAAAAATCTAGCTCGCAGGAATTGATTATTAATATTTATTTGATTTCTTCACTTTTGACTGAGTGTCTTCAAAAGAGAAGAAATCAAAGAATTATTATTTCTTTTCTCAGTCTCTTTTCTTGACTGAGTCTTACAAAGTCAAAGTCGGAAATTAGTCTGTAATTTCCTACAAAATCTAGGCAGGAAATTATGTCAATATATAATTAATTGCCGAAGCGATGGCGGTTTCTTCTACGCAATGAGCGTTCTTTAGGCTGAGCCGCTTCAATTAAAAATAATCTTCAGCCATAATAATTGTTTTTAACTTTATTCTTAATAAAAATGTACCACGACGAAAATCAAACGGTAGCACTTTTGGTTTCGTCAATTTTAGGTTATAATTCCGAATAATTCACCTGTCAAATTCTAAATTTCGTTCGGTGCATACGGAATTAGAGTAGGCTTAGAGAATTTATATGTCAAACAATTTTCGTTTCAATGAAATTCGTGAACTAATAGAATTGTGGTAGAAAAGCTACGAATATTCTATAGAAACTTTGTTTTTCGTTGAAATAGAGTAGGCCTCCAGTTCGTATTTCCTGAGATTACCAAACAAACAAACAAACTTACTCTTCAGCTTTATAATATTAGTATAGATGTATGACCCGCGCAAGTAGGTCTGTGTAAATTTTCCCTGTTTGTGCAACATTTTGCATTGCTATATTGCCTATATTGCCTATAGAATTCCTCGATAAATGGACAATCAAACAGTAAGATATAAGATTTTTTCAATTCGGACTAGTAGTTTCTGAGATTATCTCGTTCAAAAAACAAACTATTCAGCTTTATAATATTAGTATAGATTAGATACGGGGGCCCCAAGCTACAGGGGCCCTGAATGTGCGTTAGTAATTGCACTCCCACTCCCTGTGCCAGTGCCTACTTAAGAGTCAGTTACAAATTTTGCGAGTGTGGCTCGCATTAGGATCTTGTAGCAATCTTTGGCCCTTTGAGCACATGGGCCCCAAACAATTTTTTATACAGGGCCCGTCTAAGACAAGCTACCCAAGAATCAGATATTAAAGGGTTTGGGCTAGGCATTTTACGAGTGATACTTTAAGATTACTTATTAGTTATTGTAAACTAAATGAACAGCTTAAATAAGTAGGTAGGTGGGTACGTATGCAATGAATGGTTCGATCACGAGTTCAAGGCTCGTCTCCATCCTTCCGCTCATGAGATTGTCCTGTCAGGAAGGTGAACATACGATTACAGAAATGTAGGTACCTACTTATCACAATATTTATCGCACTTTATTCTTGGTTTCAAGTACAAATGCGCTTTATACTTGAAAAGTTGAGAGTTACTTATTAGGTACCTACACTATGCTATAAGTATTCTAACTATTGTAAATAATTCTATTTTTTTTTTAAGTGAAACTTTTATTACATCGCGTCCTAAAACTTTTTCGTCTGTGTGTTGCATGTCGCGTGACGGTCAGCCGCGGAGTAGGTATTAGTTGGAGACTTAGTCTACTTTTATCATTTCCCATTATCATTCCAATTTTCCAAGTATAAAATTAAGATTGATAAAGCGATCTTTATACCCTTAATGGAATATTATTCCAAAAATTTTTAGTTAAATGTCTATAATGTGAAAAAATGTGAAAAAAAGTTTCACTTTTACCGTGGTCCCATAAAACCACACAATCCTTTTTTTAGATATGAGCTACGAAGCTTCAAAAAAGTAGGTAATATAAAAGCTTAGGTAACTGAGAAAACGACATAGGCATGTTAGGAATGAGACCACATTGGTAGCACCTATAATGGGTGGGATTCGAAACGTGAAAATGGTCGAAATGAACCCTCGATTGGCAGTCCGATGCCTTAGAACCCATTCCCACTTGCCGGGAGTCGGATCTGAATATGTATAGAGAGACGACAAAAAATCGTGTCGTCGTAAGTGTGAACAGCTTCATACAAAATGTTCTGCCACTAGAGCTCCCGATTTTTTTTTTGGAGCCGTCACCCGAGAAACGGACCCATAAACAGCAGGTAAGTTACCGCCGTTTCATCATGTCAAAAATAAGTCAGTAGATACACTAGCTGTATCATCTACTTAATAACAATTTAAAACTCCTTTCCAGAAGAATCGAAAGAAATGGAGTCACGTTAGTATCAGAAGGTAACTAAGTTAATTATAAAGTTATTGTTGCACTAGCGGACGCCTCGCAGTTTAACCCGCGTAATTCCCGTTCCCATGGGAATACAGGGAAACAAAATAGCCTATGTCACCCGCGGTTAGTGTAGCTTCACAACGATGAAAGAATTTTTCAAATTCAATACTATAATAATATTAATATAGAATAGTAACTTGTTTATAACTATAGATAAGGTCTGAACTTCTGAAGTCTCTAGATCCTCCGTAGTGATATTGTAGGCGTTGTTACTATCCTATTATGGGTCATGGACAATTTGTAAGTGAGGGCGCCGCGCCGTGTGTATGGAGTAGGGACCTAATTTAAACACTTCCTTGTTCATCTGTCCCTTAGATATTTGCGAAGCTACGTGACCGACTCGCTTACGATGTATCTAATATGTATTTTTTTTGAGATTATTAGCCACCCTGTTAACCCCTTCAGCTAAGCTCAATGGCTTGTGTTAGGACTTTTAGAAGTGGGTTCACGTCAGTAGTAAGTATAGGGTAGTCTTCGAACCCGCGGCCTCATGATTGTGAGACCGATGCCTTAGCCATTAAGCTAACGCCGCTTCATGACAAACCCATCGTATCCCTGCTTCACACCACGCAAATGTCTATGTTTACCGCGGGAGATTTCTCTACCAAATAAACCTAGGTTAAGTAATCTTATTTAGGTATAGGGCACCAAACCACCCCCGAAATCCACCACTCACCCGTCTCTTCGACTAGTAGTTATTGTAAGAGTCAAGAAGTCAAATTGCTGACAGACTCGCACTTGGCCGTGGCCGGTGTCAGAACAGTAACACCGGCCTTTAAAGCTGTACTAAGTCTCTCCCAGAAATTAACCCTGGGTAGGTATGCCATGCTTAGGTTAGCCTACTTATCCTCTATAGTTTAAAAAAAGGGAGAGGTGTCTTATGAACACCAGGTTGGAACGTAGTTCCTATCGCTGTATTTTTTTTGTGTTTGTATTAACAAATTTAAATTAAGATTTTTCACCCATACCTACATATCTTACTAATGATATAAAGCTGAAGAGTTTATTTGTTTGAACGCGATAATCTCAAGAATAATAGCCCATTTATAGAGGAAGACTATATAACATCACGCTACGACAGGAGCCGAGCAGCAATGGAAAATGTTGCAAAAACGGGAAATTTAGACGCAGACTAAGTGTATGAATTTGTATACGAAGTTGCGCCTGTCACTAGCGGACCCGCGCAACTTCGTATTCAAATTCATACACATTGGTAAAAAACAAAAAAAAAGTTCCTTCTATGCATTTATTCTAGGTGTTCGTTGACTTTTCATTTTTCAACTCAAAAAAGTAGCATTATTTGCTCATTATTTCTTACAGGTTGATAGTAGGTATACATTTCTATAGCTACCTATTAAGAAAAATGAGGTGCATAGCAAACAGCCCACTGATGAATATACTTACATTTATTAATTTAAATGCAAATTATGCTTTTATTCATCTAAATGATGAATTAAAATAAGTTAAAACTACCAAGCCAATATCAGCAATCTGTAAAGCGACAAGACTTTTCTACCCCAAACTTGGTGTCGGTAGATGCCATCAATATTAGTACCTAGGTCCAAAAGTGTCTGACTGGAGAAATTTATGGTTTAAAAAAAAACCTCGTTGTGATTGTCATTTATTTTGCTTTTTCGTGTATACCTAGTTTTGAATTTGTTTGTTGCAGTTTTGATTTGACGGCGTTTAAGTTGGAATATCTTTCCATGATCAAGTTCCTGACTAAGGAAGGGGTCAGCCCGACCAATAAAAAAACTGTTTACGGTAATACCTCTCCGTCATTTTCTACCAAATGGAGTATGCAGTTTCGTTTGGGGTGGGACAATGATGTTTTAAGTAACTTATTTACTTAAAACATAATTGGGGCGGCAGTTAATTTTTATTTGTTTTCGAAACATAAGGAAGACTCAAGGGGATTTGATCATTTTAATGACAAATAATACTTTGACACCTAAACTGATTTCTATTATTATTTTATGTTTTTTTTTTTGTAAATAGGTAAGTAGGTACTTTGTAAATATAACCTACTGTAAAACCCGAACTACGTAATATACCTAACCCTTAAAGCCTAAGATTAACCAATATGCGGGTTTATACAGTAGGTAACATAAATAGGTCAGTATGCATTTTTAAGATACCTAGTTTAGTTAATACATATTTTAGTATTTAGCAATATAAGTAATAAATGTACATACTATGTATTAAGTATTATACCTACCTACTGAAAAGGACAAAGCATACCTACTAGACAAAACAACAAGACAACAGTCCATTAGACTATTTATAACTTCACAGCATGTGTTTGTTTCTCATATTAACACTAGAATTAATTCATTACATTTAGAGTTCATTCGCTCGGCGACATTTAGATTAGACGACAAGGCTGCAATTCTCCACATGTTGGCCCCAACCTCGGTCCCAACACCAGACGTTCAACGTGATCTAGAATAACGCTCGTCCCAACATTGGTGCCAATGCTATTTTCTAGATCTTCAGTTCCACGCGTTGGACGAGTGGCGTTGCCGCGTTGGGACCGACCACAGAGTACTATGGGACCGACAACGTTGGGGTCAACGTGTGGAGCCGGTGTTATAGTATGAATGAGCGTATCCACTCATGTCAAATCTCTAATAGCACCACGAAGAATAGCATAGAGTTCATAAGTTTAATTTACTTATCTATAAAATCATCCTATTGCCAAAAGGCCTCTGCGTGTTAAAGCAAGCTTTTGCAGGACAAGCTTGTATTGCGGGGGACTTTAGAACCAAAATATGTTTATTGAAAATTTTAAATAAAAATTGTCACAACTCTCCTCGGTCTCCCCTTCAAATCACAGGTACAAGGTACTCAGATTCGGAACATTTTATGGAACACAAAAAAGAGTAATATGAAATGGATTTTTGTTTTGAGTTCAATTGATATCTCACGTTCGTAGATACCTAAGGATTATTGTTTTGGTTTTTTTGTCTTAATCACGCTTGCGCTTGAACAGCTGATAAATCAATTGATGAAAAGATCCACAGAATTGTCATAATGGGCAAACTAATATGACATCATTTTTACAGTTTTAAATTGTAATACATGGAATAGGTACGTCTAAAATTCGTATGACTCTTTCTATAACAGAAGTATAAGTACCTACCTAAGTACCTACGATAAATACGAGTAACTAGAGTCTAGTTACTAGACTAACTAGACACTGGCAGAAATAAGCTCAAAAAGGCCAGAGTGCCTTAAACACCTCAAAAATAAAAAGGAGAAAAGGTAAAACAAAATAATGAAAAGTCTCCCACTAGCGCTCAGGCCTGTGGCACAGGCCCTGCATAGCGACGAATTTACAATCAAAATTATCATACAAAACAGGTACTTACACTCAAATTTGGAACAACAATTTGTGGATCACACAAGTAACCGCGTGGGAATCGAACCGTCTCTTGCGCGCAGCTATCGTACATACTCGCACTGCGCCATCGAGGCTGGCAACATTACCGCAACTGAAGCGGAAAAGTCTGATAAAACGAAACTTCATAGTACCTACCTCCAAGAGTAGAGTAAAGGTTATTTGGTAAAAGCTAATGAGTCACAGTAAACTGATTAGGTCTTTAGCATAATCGCCCGGTCGTAAAATGCAGTATTCATTAGAGTTTAATCGGACAAAGGTACATACTTACATAGATACTAGATACTTATGTAAGTACGAGATAAAGAATGGTTAGATAAGTACCTACTTACTTATGGAAAACCTATTATATCGATAGCTCCTGTGAGTGTTACAATTACATTCAATTAGGTCCTACTTAGCCACATATCCAGCAAAGATTTTGAAAAATAGGTACTGACTTTGTAACTACTAGCTATGTGGGATTCGGTCCCACATTACTAGCAATCCTGTTAACCCCTCCAGTTAAGCTCAATGGCTTGATGTTTGATGGAATAACATGACACAACTTCAAAGCAAAAATATTATAATCTTTCTTTCTCTACCAATAGGATTCTAGAAAAACTTACGCGGTCTTAATCCTTAACTAGGAGAACTTTTTCCACAACTACATACTTATTACAAAGTGTAATTCAGCTTCTAAGTCTTTTTAGTTCAAGGATTTGGACAGTACCGGAAGATAATGAACGTAGTTATTAACTAATACATACAAAATATTAAAAAAGGGAAAGTACCTATATTATTAAGTACATTTTCCATCGTTCACCATGTCCTCATTCTGAACAAAATATCTCTTTTTAAACGGATAGCCAGTCAAAACGTTGTTCCGAAATGTCGCACGACTGCTTTCTTACGGCCCAAGTAATGACAACTCATTAATATCACCGCTTTCAGTTTAGCAAGAAGTTTCTCGACAATCGATATGATATAAGTATTATAAAAAAAAACTAGGCATCTTTGCAGCACTTTAAATGCACCTAAAATATTAGCATTATCTTTATTTGAATATGAAGATAAGTACGCAATATTACGCGATACGGACAAGACCTAGGTATAATAATACATTATTAAGAAGGTAAAACCAGATAAGTTATAAGTACTATTAAAGTTTCAGTACTTTACGAAAACGATAAACGTTTATTCAAATCAACAACATTTGATTTAGTTAACTAAACCGATCATTACTTCGATAAAATATGCATCAGAAATTGGCTAATAATTCTAAACACAAGTAGGTACATAAAACTAAAATTGATGAAGGTTTTTCGGTCAATGAAAAAATTGCTTACATAAAGCACAGAATAAGTAATAGTACTACCTAAAGGCCATGAAATCATTTTTAGGGTTCCGTAGCCGACATGGCAAAACGGAACCCTTATAGTTTCGATCTGTCCGTCCGTTCGTTCGTCTATCTGTCCCCGGGTTAGCTCAGAAACCCTTAGTACTAGAAAACTGTAATTTTGCATGCATATACATACATACATACTCGTATTACGCCGACAAAGTGGTAGAATAAAATCTTGATGTTTTTTCCTCCGCTACACGTAAAGTGGGGATGTGGTTTTTTTTCTCACCTACCCCATCGGTTAGTTGTTGGATAGCTCTTTTAAGGTTGTAAATATTACTTTTAAGCCTTTAAACTACGAGTATTATATATATTTAAACTATTAAGCCTTAAAGTGCACATTTTTGTTAGAGTCGAATGCCCTCTCCTGCCAGCTAAATGGTTGTTTTTGGAGATGTGTAAAAAGTAAAAATTCAGGGTAGTACATATAATGAAATTAAAAGAAAAACTATTACAGCTAAGTAGGCTTTACAAGATTACGAGAAACAGCCGGCCAAGTAAGAAGCAACAAAATGTTCGTACAAATTCCATTGAAAAATACATAAATAACGTTGTTAGTATAGTTAACGAAGCTAACTAGCTAGCCGTGGTCACAAGCGAACAGTTCGCTTGTGACCACGGCCGGTGCAACCTGGTCGAAACGTCAAGCAATTTTAAGGTAAATAATGCGCGTTCATTCCCGTACAATAAATAGTTATAATCATGCAACGCGAAGGTTTAAATGTTAGTATGAAACAAAAATAACAGAAAACCTACTTCTTATACCGCATTATTGTGTTGGGTAGCTACGGAACCCTACATCATGCGTGGCCTGACGTGCAATTGCTCGGTTTTTACTCACAGATCAATAATGATTTAAAGTTGATGTAACTACGTTTCTCGTTAATTTGATTTATTTACCCATAATTTTCTGATTAACGACTACACAACCGCTCCAATAGGTATCTATATACCTATCATTGCCTACCATGACATAGCAGGTTTGAAGAGGAACCATAGTCATAAACATTGGGTAGATACGAGCCGATTAGATAATCAGAATATGGCAAAAAAATGTTTTAAGATAACGATGTAGTGCTAAATTAAACAAACACATAATATTGTTTGACGCTTATTTCATAGTAGTTATTTGAAACAATATAGAGAGTGCAGAATTTATTTCGTTTTCGTTCGTAGTATATTTTCTTCTTTAAATAATAAATAGGTTTTGGCATTTGGCAGTTTCGGTTTCCATTTCAGATGTCGGACTAGGACATTACATAATCAAAGAAAGAAACATAGGATAGAAACATATTCACAGCCCAGAGCTTAATATCGATAACATAGGCAGGCAATATGGAAATTTTGTATATAAATCGAGTTACACTGCCTACTTCATAGTAGTTATGGATTAAAGAGGCAGGTACATTTTAGCCGGTTTTACTCACGATTACCTAACCGGTATTTTATCAATGGCAATGTCGTAATAACTTGTACCTATATTTCATCAGATTTTTGTTATTTGGAACTGTATTGAGGCGAAACTTAGTAACGAAATTACGAAAGATAACCCGAGCAACAAGAAATAGAGGAAGTTAGGACAGGTTAGGATTGTACCCATTGTACTGTTATAAAATAGGTACCTACCTAATAAACAAACTTGTAACAATCAGGCGCGGTTATAAGAGGGGGGGGGGGGGGGAACAGGGGTATTTGCCTCCCTCCCCCCACCAGATTCTATTGAATGACCTTTTTGACGTGATAACGTCTTATAAATCGATGACCGAGTGCACGAAAAGTGGCATGGTCCGTCACGTTCCGCCTGCTGATAGGCTGAAGTATTGTGGCCGTCGGGAGCATACGCCCGGGTCCACTAAAGCTGTCTATTGAAATGTTTTGGCGATTGCAGCGACATGCGATACAATTGGAAATAAAAAAAGTAATTAAAAAAACATTAAAAAAAGCTGTCACAGGCATGGTTGTTTATTACAATGTCAGTGTTTTCTTATGACGTTATCACGTAAAATTTTCGACTTTACAGACAACCATTTTTATATTTGAGGATTTTGACACTGGTTCGAAGTGTTTAGGCAGGCAATTGCCCCCCTCGGTGTATATGGTGTACCGGTGTTTAATCAAATGTACCCTCCCCCCCCCCAGTCATGCGAGCGACTCACACTTGACCGGTAGAGTCAATTGTTGCCCCGCCCCCCAGAACCAAGTTCTGGATCCGTGCCTATTATGATAACAATAACTTCAACATAAGTATTAATCCCAAGTGACCTCTCGTCTAGTCTATTAAGACAATTGTTTGTTAAAGCTGCAAAAAGTCTTAGAAATATTTTTTCCATTGTTTCTTAATGTTCAAGAAAACAATTAAACTGGTTCGTAGATAATGTTTTATATATAGATGTATGTAGCCGTGGATAATTATAATAACTGCGATACGTAAGCGCCACTGGTTCAAGGAGATGCACTTGTGTCGACCTCCATGACTCCAATGCTAATATTCTCAAGTACAGAACAAAATATTGACTTAATTCATTCAGCAAAGGTGTTAGGTGACATGAGGAAAATCTAGTATTTGTCTCGTACCTTTGTATAATTTGAACAGCCGAAAACAATTGCAATTTTGTCTGTATTCTTGAGTTATTTCGCTGTAATTTTGAGTTTGTTAAGACTGAAGTAGGCGGCAAGTGGTTGCGCATATGCATTTTTTGAAAGTAAATGTACAGGAAGTGTTATGGTGACATGAAGCGGGAGGCGGGGGCGGTAACTAAACCAAGAGAGTTAGAGATGCGATTACGCATTACATTGTCTTAATTAGTATTACTAACTCATGTTTTTTGTGATTATCTACTGTAACTGTTCTAAATTTAAACTTTTATGAACTTATTTAAATAGTGTTTTTATATTGTTGAATTTAAATGTTGTTAGTATTTTTAATCGATTAAACATAGTTAATCGTTTTCGTAAGTATCTAATTTTATTGTCGCATCTCTATGACATGCGCGAAAGTGATAAGAACCTAACTTCAATCCGGTCAAGTTACGTTGATCGTACTGTACAATGTTATATCTTATTAAGATGTAATAACTAATAATAAGAATTAAAAGTAAGTAGTCCACTTTTATTCGTGGAAACCAGGAAACTTCGTTCTATCACTATCTTATTGTCTACAAATCACACTGTATATTATGTGCATTTTAGGCCTTGCCTTAAAAACGTTTAACTCAGGGCCATAGATAGGAGGGGACAGGTGGGGGCAAAGCCCAACCTTAGATTAGTAATGCCCTACTTTCAGTGCCGTAGCTAGAGAGGCTTTGTGGGGTAGTGCTAGGTAGGCCTTAAACTCAAGTCTAGCTACGACCCTGGTAAATCAATACGAGATCTCATTCTTATACTAAAGTAGTCTAGTTCTTAGATCCTGTAGGTATCTTATCATTTAATCATACCTATATTACGACTTACCTAATCATATCTATGTCGATTTATCAGAAGAATATTCTTTGTTTGGCACAATTATACATTTTTAGTAACGCTTATATTGGCGAATTGTATAGGACGTAAAAATAATTAGGTACGTCAAGTTCATTTCAAAACACAACAGTCATGTTATTGAACTTTTTTACAAACAACTTTATTTAATAAAAACAAACGGTATCTATCTAGTTACTAAGTTAAAGACTTATAAAGCTTTTAGCATTCTTTCAGAACAAAAATACAAGTACTTATCGACTACCCTACCTACCTACTTATCGACTTTAAGCATTCGTTCAAAATTTTGTTTTGTACACAAGTATAAGAAAGTGCTAAATATTCAAATCGAAGACGTACCTACGTTCACGAGTTATATAGGTGACTTATAGCTAGACAAACGTTGTTATATGTAACTTATGTATAAGGAGGCGGCATGCATAATTTATTAACCTTAACCTCCAGCTAAATATTTGGAATTTAAATATATTAACGAAGAAAGAATATTCTAGTTCATTAACCTTAGCCATAGCAATGGGGCATATCAAGCTTTTCAGAACATCCTAGGAGGAGTATTAGTAGGCTAATTTGACTCTTTATAATGTTTTAAATGCCCAGTAACTAACCTACAAATACTGAAAATATAGTTACTTAAATTTGAGTCGGGCACATAGGTTTTCCTGTCGCTTCTACAGCATGAGGGATAACAGCGTGCCAAAACTACTTGACGTTTGATTATCTGGCCGTATTCCGTTCACTGTACCAATATATACTATTTATCCAGAATCAATCAGTTAGAAGGGGCCTAATCTGTTAGATGAATTAATGAAGCTAAACTTAATTAGAGGAAGAGGACCTTCGAAGCTAAGCTTAAGGTCTTAGAGGCTCATTAATCTAGTATTGACCGGTTAGTGCCTTGCCTCCTGAACTCTTGTCGTGTGTTGACTCCGCATAGAAGACGCTTAGTCATACTCAGGCCTAGGGTCACTAAAACTATAGATACCTGGACCTGGATAATTATTGGCGCGCTCGACGGCGATTGAAAAGACCACAAAGTCTTATGATATTGATAGCAGTATGAGCTATGATGAGTGAGAGCCCCACTTTTTATTTAAATAGTGCTGAATTGGACTTGTTTACGGAATGTAGCATTAAGGTGCTATCTTGCCGGTATCTTCGCTATTAATATATACAGTTTTTTTTAACTTTTAACAAAGCTATGACACCAGATTATGTTTAATATAAGTGTTATCAAAATATGAGTAGATAAAACGATTCTATCTTTATAGAAGTCATTTACTATTTAACCAAGGTTATTCCACCTATTTTGAGGCTTGATTACGGCACAAATATATACCTAAAACATTTACGAATTCAGTTTCATATTCTCGAGAATCTATGCACCAAATAAAGGTGGTATAGCTAGGTATGTATGATACTAATTTTCACAGCGTTATTCATAACGATTCTTAATCTTTACATAATATATTTATAAGTGCCAGCATAACCTTGAGTTCTTTTTTACATTACCTACTGTGGAGATGCCGTTGAAATTTATTTAGTATTTGCCTACCGTAAGCCTGCGAACTTCAGATAACATCATAATTGGTAAGTTAAATAGGTGCCTAAAAGATCTGAAGTTTAGCAACTGTTTAAACGACAATTGTCTATAAAAACAATGCTGTAACGTAAGAGCACTTACCGAGTATTTGCAGAAAGCTGTCCTCCAGCCTCATCGTGGACGAGAGAAGGTAGTCCGTCCCCTCCAGCTCGCTAGGTGCCAACACGTCGCTCCTCATTTTCACCTTATTACCACAACACAGGGTCCAAATTTCAACAACCAAGTAGCTAAAAAGGAGCCATAATTTGTTTATATCCTCCGAATTATTTCCTTAATGGAACACTACACTGTATCTTTGTTCACACACTTTAGATGAGTTGTTGCGTAACAATAACTGAGCAACAAAAAGTTGTTTTTTTTTATTTAACCATGAGAAAAACACTGATTAGATGTTAGTTAGTGTGTCACTGGGTATTTGGTAAATAATGATACTTCGTAAATAAATAAGTATCATTGGCAGTCAGTTCACTCAGACGGATGTCATAAATGTGCGGTTTTTAAGTAAACGGCATAAACAAGCCCACGGAGCCGGTTTATTGGTGTTTCGCGTGTATGTAGTATTTAGTATGATAACGTTTAGATAGTGGTGGCGCTGGCGCGGACGCAGGTTCGCGGCGCGGTGTCTTCGCGCAGGCGAGCGCGGTCACACTCGCTCCGAGCCACGCAACCCGCAACTCGTCGGCCACGCGTCGCGCTCATCAGCTGATCCACACTATAAATAATACTGAATTATTTGTACGAAGTCACAGCGTTGCCACACCGCGTGTCCATACCATTGAGAATTTCATTCTGATTCATCTACATTTAGGTAGGTACGGACCCCCTTGAACTTATCGCGCACCATATCTGTAATGTTATCTGTATAACAGACTTACTAAATTATCTACTTATATAGGTAAATTACAGAGATAGATTAATACCATTATCATTGATACTTAATCCTGCCGGTTTCGAACTAGGGCGAAGTTGTAAAATGTTTTTTATTATTTTGACTGCCTCTGTGGCGCGGTGGGAGTGTATCCGACTGCTACGCAAGAGGTCGTGGGTTCGATCCCCACCCAGGATAAAACTTTGTGTGATGAGCACGATGGTTTATTCTGTGTCTGGGTGTTATTTATCTATAATATGTGTATTTAGAAATATATAAGTATGTTTATCAGTTATCTGGTTTCCATAGTACAAACTCTGCTTAGTTTGGGATCAGATAGCGTTGTGTGAGTCGTCCCAAGATATTATTATTATTATTTTTCGTTAGTTGCAGATAGAAAGCAAGTACGTTACCAGTCATAAAAAAAACTGGGCAAGTGCATGCCGGGCCACGCACAATGTAGGGTTCCGTAGCTGCCCAGCACAATAATGCGGTAAACAAATAAACAAAAACAATAGAAAATCCACATGTGTAGCTACCTGCTACAACGCTAAACATAAAAGTAATTTTCAATGAAATTTTTACGAAAATTTTGCTACTTCTGATTTGATCTGCTGTTACCTACTCTTAAACTTCTAAAGTTGATTTAACTGAGATAGTTTTCCGTTTAATTTAATTATTTAAACTACTAAGTACCCTAATTTTTTTTTCAAATCTCCAATAACAACCATTTAGCTGGCAGAAGGGACACGCACACACACACTTGGCTCTAACAAAAATTTACACTTTAAAGCTTAATATATGAAATGGAACCTTAAATCAATAATGGTCACAACAACCCCTAAATATTTTGAAAGACTTATCCAACGACACCCCACATAATAGGGTAGGTGAGCTAAAAAAATTACATCCCCATTTTCTGTGTAGGGCAGATACCGTATTTTTTACTTCTCATGATTTTATTTTATCACTTTTTCGACGTAACTAATATGTATACCCATGCCAAATTGGCTACAGAACCCTTAAAAACTATTCATTAGCTACTCTATGATAAAGTTAAATAACCAACAAAAAAAACGGTTTTTCTTGCGCACGGAACACTAAGCACGTTAAACCGGAAAGTTAAACCACTTAAAATCGTTGCCAAATCTAGCCGGAACAAACAGACAGACAAAATCCAGTTTTCATTTTGATATTGGTACATTCTTATAGTCTGAGAGTAATGTTTATGGATATTAGGTATAACAGATGAAGAAGTGGCCTTCTTGTAATAATAATAATAGCCTTTTATTCAGATATTTAAACAATATTTCCTTAAATCTAGATCTTACATTAATTTGCCATGACACCTATCTGTTTGCCTTTGGCATAGGCCTCCCCAACTGACTACATTCCTCTCTATTCTGAGCTTTCTCTCGATTCCTTTTCTTGTGTACCAATACATAATTTCGCTACTGTACCAATACATAATTGAGTTTGATTATTTTTCTTTTCCCCGAATTACGTATGGCCTTACGGCCTTATTCTTGTACGGTGTAAGAAATAATCTTGTAACTAGCCAATATCTATAGAAAAAATATTCAATAAAACTTAATGTGGAGTTTTTAAAACAACAATATGAGCTAAAACAAATATTTTTTTATTGTCTATCTGTCAGTATGTTTAGCACATTACGCAAATACTATTGCACCAAATTAGATGCAGTTTTCACAGACGTATTGTTGGTCTATCAAAAAATTGGTTTGGTACCGTTGGAGTTCACCTCAATCAAAATTGACACAGATTAAAGATCGAAGCGGACGAAGTCGCGAGTATTACTCGCTAGTCAAAAATAAAATTGCCTGCATCACGAAGCCTAGGTAGTTTCACAAACTTTTATATTTGACTCAACCAGGAACTGGCGGATAAAATATTTGTTCATATCAACATAATTCCAAGCAATTTTGGCGCAAAAAAAATCGTGCAGCGTAATATATCCTTTCCGCATCACATAATAATGGACATAATTGCTTTACCTATATTGAATTTTGTTATTTTTTATCGTATCATAATCAATGATTACAATAATACCTAGTCTGTCTGTATAACTACCTACGTTAATTTACTTACTCTCGGTTTTGAAAATCAAGATTAGTACGTATGTAAATTTAAATAATAATAGCGTTTTGATAATATCATTTCGATTGAACATAAGTCATACCTAGGTACATTTCTGAACTAAATTTTAAATATTGATTAGGTACCTACTTAAGTTAATAATAATTTTTGGGGCAGTCGTGTAAAACACAGAGATGCACGAGGCGGAAAGGCATTTGATTTTGATTGAGAAAACTAATATTTTGGTTAATTTTGACTTGGTTTCTTCAAGAAAAACACATATCTATAGGAGAATATTTTTGGGAAGATAAAGATACTTAGCCCCCTCTGGATTCATCAATCTTCATACGTACCTACGTACATACCTCACTACTTCGCTCGAACAATGACCACAGACATGAAATTTCGGAACACCTTTGGAACGAGATTCAGTGTCCATGAGTGATGAATGTGTGTGCGTTGCTTGAGCGCGTTTATACGTGACTTTCTTTCTGCTTTTCTTTTGTAGTAAATACACTATTGTGGTGTGCGCGTCAGAAGCATATCGGTTCCACACATGTTGTATGGTTAGTACTAGCTGTCCCGCCCGCGCAATTTCGTTTGCATTTCTCATTGCTGCTCCTGTTGGTCGTAGCGTGATGTTATATAGCCTTCCTCGATAAATGGGCTATCCAACAGTGAAATAATTTTTCAATTCGGATCAGTAGTTCCTGAGATTACCGCGTTCAAACAAACAAACTCTTCAGCTTTATAATATTAGTAGGTATAGATTACAGTATTGCAGTGTGTAATCTTGTAGGTATGTTTCTTTCACAAATAGAGTTTTTCTGGTTTAATAATTATTAAGTTATCTGTAAGATCATGAATGTTTATGCATTATTTTTTACGAAACTTCTGTTTTCAAGTTTGTTATTTATGCAATATATTTGCGAAATATTTTTATTGTAGTTACCTACTATGGTTCTTTTACAATTTCGTGATAAAATACATATTAGATATCACTATATCAGTCACGTTCTCTTTAACTGACTAGATATGTTATTTCATTATTTATGACTTATTGGCAATTTTATAGACCCAAGGATTATAGTACCGTCTTTACCATACGGGCACTCGGGGCTCGTGCCCAGGGCCTACACTCTCCATATATTATATTTTTGTTTGTAATGAATAATATTACTAGATAGATTTTGAAAATTCTTTCACTAATAAAATGCTATAATATCAGGGAGTAATAAAGGCTATTTTAGAGATAATTTTCAAAATCATTTTTTTTATAAGTAAAAAAAAATTTACTTGGATTAAGTATTTTTCAGATATTTCTGTTATCTATGTAGAAAATTATTATTTTCATGGGTTGTCAGTAAACTTTAGCGGTTAGCAACATGTTTCGATTCGCTGATTTAACCGCTATTCCCTGTCCAAGGTGGTTTTCGAGCGGCGCATGAAAGTATCCTCTCCTTGGATTTATTTCGAGGCCTATGACTGCTTATTTACCAATTCTTTATTTTTTAGGTTAAAATCGCTAATTTATAGGTTAACCCATGCCAGTCCTGCCAGCCCATGATGACTAATTCAATTTACTATCTCATTTCCTTGTTTACCATGGCCCCAAATTGATCATAGAAATTACACAATTAAAAGTAACAGCACGAGCAGGAGAGTTCAGCGGGAAACTTAAAATTAATTATAGTATTTTTATAGGCGTTTCTTGCCAAATACTTTATTATTACAATACAAGAGCCTAACTTGCGTGTATGAAGGAGAGAAGAATTTGATTAATGGGTCTGGATCTTTCAAAAATACAATTATTGTATAAACTAAAAATTTTAAAAGTAACTGCACAAGTTAGTGGTCCAGGTCTATCATGACTAATTTCTTCAAAGCGTTTGACTAGGTAAAATAGATAAGGTTGTGGAAAACACTACTGGACATGGGCACACCACAACACCTCGTTCACCTACTCAGGGAGCTCTACGAAGGGGGAACCGTTTCAGGGCGAACAGATGACCTCCTCTCAAATAGTTTCCACCGCAGTGCGGGTGTACGACAGGGATGCATAATATCACCTCTTCTGTTTAACGTCTACGTCGAGCTTTTAATGCGAATCACACTCGAAGAGTGGGCAGATGGTATTGCGGTTGGTGGATACAAAATTGCTAACTTGCGATACGCAGATGACACCACCCTACGTTTTTGTTAAAGATAAATCGATCTAAGACCAAGATTGCGATCTGCGACGTGGTCCAGACCTACGTGTACTTTGGGGCCTTAATATCAAAGACCAGAACTGTTACTACAGTACGATCAACGTAACTAGGCCGGACTGAAGTAGGCGACAAGTGGTTGCGCAGATGCATTTTTTGAAGTAAATGGTGAAAGGAAGCGGGGCGCTGGGGCGGTAACTAAACCAAGAGAATTAGAGATGCGATTACGCATCACATTGTCATAATTAGTATTACTAACTCATGTTTTTTTGTGATTATTTTCGTAAAGAAATTGCTTTTCAAAGTTTCTTTAGTATTTACTGTAACTGTTCTAAATTTAAACTTTTATGAACTCATTTAAATTGTGTTTTTATATTTTTTAATTAAAATGTTGTTAGTATTTTTTATCGATTAAACATAATTAATCGTTTTCGTTAGTAATTTTAGGGTCGCATCTCAATGACATGCGCGAAAGTGATAAAAACCTAACTTCAATCCGGTCAAGTTACGTTGATCGTACTGTAGAGGAATCGCAACATTACCAAAGCCAACAGTCAGGTTGGTGAATAGGTGAACACTGCTATTCCTCATTTTTTTTTACGCGGCACAGATGTGGACAGTGCGCGAATTAGAAACTGATGGGAAGATAGATGCTCTAGAGATGTGTACGTAAGTATTTACGTAGCGCATTAAGTTTTTTTATGTAACAGTGACATCTGCTACACCAGAGCAGATGCGTTGCTGGCCTTTTAGGAAAGAGTAGGCTCTTTTTTTAAGGTCCATAAGTCATATCGGTTTGGGAAAAAAGCTGGCAACCGTTGATGTAGTTGTGTGTGGCAGAAAATGGCGTTTGAAACGCACTGTGGTAGATTGCAAAGAGTCGAAATGGTAACGGCGATACCTGGATGTTTTTCGCGTTGTACGATGCCGAAACTCAGCTGTGTTCATAATATGTACCTACCTATACATTTGATTAGATTTATGCCTAGGCTACCTAGGTACTTATGCAAGAGCAATGCCGAATTAAGCAAGTACGGGGCTCGTAGCAAATTCTATCATAAGCCCTTGATCTGACTGTTGTATTGCACGCGTATATTTACTTTATCTCTAGACAAATGAAGCGATACGATGCAGCCAACTATCCTAATTAATGGTTCAATTAACTGCCTAGGTCGTTATTTAAATGGCGCCACTCAATCTGTCACATACATTTTATTTATCAACACTGACTAGGTTTTGTATATAGGCGTACCTAGAATGCTAGTAATAAGGTTATTAAAACCTGCAAAAATACAAATGATTTATAAAAATAGTTTCTAAAATTAATAAATCTTAAAAATGAAGATTACTCTTATTTTTTAAATTGCTATTCTCGTAATAATGTATACCTACGTAAGTTCTATTCGCTCCCACTTACTCTTAAAAATATATTTTATATTCTAACTGATAACAATAAAAGAACACGCTATGTATAAAAATATTGTTTATTACATTTTACAATATTTTCTATAAAAATAAATTGTATACAAACAGTAAATTACATCAAAAATGCTCTTAAAATAACTAAAAGTATGGCGGTTCAATTTGAGATTCAAATATTAATTTGTTTAGAAAAAAATAATGCAGTGTCTCCACAATAAAAATATCTAATGAATGATTGTCTTTTCTCCACAATAGAAATATCTAGTGACATTCACGGGGGTGAGGTCGCGGGCAAAAGCTTATTTACTATTATAAATCAGAAAGTTTGGAAGGATGGATATTGATATTCAAACATAACGCGGACAAAGCCACGGAGATAAGCAAATGTATAATAATGAAACTAATCATAAAAAAGATGAGAGGCTTAGTCGCATAATATATCTTTCGCAGAATGCCTATTTCACAAAATGTCTCTTTCGCAGAATGTTTGTTCGTAGAATACCTATTTCACAAAACGTCTTTTTCGCAGAATGCCTATTTCACAAAATGTCTCTTTCGCGAAATGTCTGTTTCGCAAAATGTCTCTTTCACAAAATGACTCTTTCGCAGAATGCGTCTCGCGAATATCTCCTTCGCATAAAGAACGAAAGAGACATTTCGCGACAGACATTTTGCCAGAGTAATTTTGCGACCAAGCGATATTCTGCGAAAAAGATATTATGCGACTAAGCCTCTCTTCTATCTTTTCTTATCTTATTCTATCTTCTCTTCTATATTTCTATCATCTCCATCTTTTTTTATTATTAGTTTCATTACATAACATAAGCCATATTTTAACTTTTCCCAGTATTTCAGTGTTTATTAGGCACATGTTAATAATAGTAAAACCTTAACGTCTCCATTATAGATATCAACATCCAGACTAATTAGTCTAAATACAAGCAATATTTAGGCCTGTTCCACTTCTAACCGGATCGCGATAATATATCGATGAGTCAAACCGAACGTGACCGTACACTATCAGTATATGATTATTTTATGGTTTGCACTTGCACGTGATAATTGTTGTAAATTATTTGTCATTAATGATTTGGAATTCTAGTACGATGAACGGGGAATCCAGGTACATGAACAGAGTAGCCGGATCTAACATGGATTTAAAAGGGAACTAACTATTTCATGTTTTATGTTATTGGACGTACAGTGGGATCAACGTAACTTGACCGGATTGAAGTTAGGTTCTTTATCAATTCGCGCATGTCATAGAGATGCGACCCTAAAATTACTTACGAAAACGATTAATTATGTTTAAAATAGATTAAAAACACTAACAAAATTTTAATTCAACCATATAAAAAATACATATAAATGACTTCTTAAAAGTTTAAACTTAAAACAGTTACAGTAAATACTAAAGAAAGTTAGAAAAACAATTTCTTTACGACAATAATCACAAAAAACATGAGTTAGTAATACTAATTATGACAATGTAATGCGTAATCGCATCTCTAAGTCTCTTAGTTTAGTTACCGCCCCCGCACCCCGCTTCCTGTCCCTATTTACTACTAAAAAATGCATCTGCGCAACCACTTTTCGCCAACTTCAATCCGATCAAGTTACGTCGATCCTACTATAGTTTCGCAGAAAGGACTCAAACCAAATAAAGTGACTTTGGAGTTATTAGCGTTTTAAGTTCAAACATATATATTTGATGATGATTTGTAGAAATTGTATACAACTTTTGTATACCGATATATATTTTTAACAGGTTTAAAAAGTAATTTATTAGAAAAGATTTAAACCGATTAGATACACTAATATTACAAAGCTGAAGAGTTCGTTTGAACGCGATAATCTCAGGAGTTACTGGTCCAAATTGGAATTTTACTGAAAAAAATACTGTTGGATAGCCCGTTTATTGAAGAAGGGTATATAACATCATGCTACGACCAATAGGAGCAAGGCAGCAATGAAAAATGTTGCAAAAACGGGGAAAATTTACGCAGACGAAGTTGGGTGGTTAATTTAAGTCCCAAGCGAATTTATCTTTCATACATTTAATATAAAATACGGAACCATCCGAAACATTAAAAATAACCATCGATATATTAGTAGAGTGGCCGAGTTACAGATTTTAGGATTTACTGGAGCGTGGCAGATGAACATATAGGGCCTCGTACTCTGTTGAATACCTCTACGAAATATTAGCTTTTTATATAGTGACGCGCGTCTCGGGCCGCCGATCAAAATGTTTAGTAAAAATAACATTGATCAATAGAGACACTCCGAGCGCATTAGATTATCATATACATGGTTCAGCTTGATATCATAGACACGCCCATCTAATATTCCAACGAATTACTTTGTTAACCTGACGATGTTTTTTTTAAATTTTGAAATTTCATTAAACCGCCCCTAGCCTGCGGCTTACCTATGCGAATCGTAAGTCTTATGCGGATTTAACATCCACATTCCATGCGAAAGAGTATTTTTTTTTTTTGTGGAAACACTGTCATTATAAAATGTATGGCGTTACCATAACTAAGTTAAAGAGATATTATGGGTACTCCTACGTTAGTCGGCGATTCAACGTTAGGAAGTAAAGAGGTCAAGCTTCAAGACAGTCACTTGTGTTGTCAAATAGACCAATATCAATAGGTCCTATTATATGTATAAATAACTTCATACGAAGCCGGGACGAATCACTAGTTTTGTATATTTACTAGCGACCGCGTCCACCTTTAAATCTTTGAATGATAGTGACAATGACCGTAAAATACGTATCAAACATCGTTAAGTAGTTGAGATGAATCGTTATGATATTCCTTATAAACATTCTACAGCTGCAGTGCTAAGAATAAAAATCAACTGAAATTACATCTTATAACGGTGAACATAAAGTTCAAAATACAAGGCACTGTTTTCTCTAAATCGAATCCGACTAAATGAAGGAGTACGTTTACTTCATATAAAAAAACAAAAAGATAATAATAATGGCATTTTTGTACAAGCAATACATTTGGCACTACGAGACTTGCTACATCTCTCAAGAGTATAAAAAATACAAAAATCTTACATCTACACTAAATAACTAATCGTAAGGCACTGTTTAATTTAGTCATACCACATTTTCTACTTATATATTAGGGACGGAAGAATATAATGCTGAGAAAATAAATAGTATCAAAAGGAATAAGGGCTTTTACACACAGAGGTTGACCACAGATTACTTACGTACAGATGGCAAGCTTAACTCACGCACGGAAACAGAATCACGAAGCACTCGCTCTGTCACTGGTTTGATGTGTTCCGTGATTCCGCGTCTGTGCGCGATATACGTGTGGGTTGCTTCAAGAGCGTTTTCTATGAAAATTGACTTCGGTAGTTTTCGGTATTCTGTGGTTATTCTCTCTCCCGAATATTCGAATGATAAGTTGGTGTACTTAAAGTATTTCTGTCTTCACTATTTACTTTAAAGTGATAGTGACAGCATGAAAGTTAACAGCGACTTAAAACTGAGTAGCTTTCGAGTATTCGTAGGACATATTCATGATTTTATATAACGGGTGTATTTCCGAAGTGTAAAAGCCCTGACTAAATTCTATGATACAGTCATAAAATAATATCAATTTATCAAATAAAATGTATAAATATATCAGCACTGGACATTAAAAGTAAAAGGTACATAGATATCTAAAACTACCCCCAATCGTAAGCTTAAATAAACTATTCAAAAGAATTACAATATCATTCTAAAACTACGTTGACTGACTACTATGGCGTTCACAAAGGACAATCTTGTATTCCCTTTAAACAATTTTGTGAGACTACAGTACTCACACAATTAAGGTATCCACAGTCAATAAATTTATATGAACACTAGCTGTCCCGCGCTACTTCGTCTGCGTATTTTTTCCCGATTTTGCAATATTTATCATTGCTGCTCCTATTGGTTGTAGCGTGATGTTATAAAGCCTTCCTCGATTAATGGGATATCCAACAGTGAAAGAAATTTTCAATTCGGTTCAGTACTAATATTATAAAGCCGAAGAGTTTGTTTGTTTGAACGCGACAATCTCAGGTCTGAATTGAAAAAATATTTTACTGTTGGATAGGCCATTTATCGAGGAAGGCTATAGGCTATATAACATCACGCTACGACCAATATGAGCGGAACAGCAATGAAAAATGTTCCAAAAATGGGGAAAATTTATGCATACGAAGTTGTTTTATCATAGAGCTAGAATGAGAGCTGTGATAGCCAAGCTTTTGTCACAGAATATGTCATTGCGCGGCAGTCATATATGTTCAAAACTAAAGCGCTTATTAGACTATTGTAACATCGTCAGTTATATCATCGTGATTTGAGCTGTCTGGATTGTCCTATGTGAACTAAGCCTAAGGCAATGTTGCGACAAAAATAATAAAAATATCGACTAACATAATTGATACTAATTTCAGATCCTTCATTTATAAATTCGTTACAGAAACGTTGTACACATAATAAATTATTAATTACCAAATAATTATAACATAATATTATATCTTAACCTACTTTGTGAAGTACTCTGACAAAATCATAATGGCGCCTGAGTGGAAATATAGAAATTGTTTAGTAAAGCCGTTTTTCACTGGTATGTACGATTCGCAGTTTTGCATAAATCTGATGGTATAGTCACCCATGGTTGTTTTTTAACAGTAATACATTTTTATTTTTTTTTTCTTTTCATTACAATTCGGAGCAGCTCGTCTCGATCCGTGCGAGCTTCGTACAGTCGTACCATATACATATACATTAAGCGAACGCTTGGCCGAGCGACATGGTAGGCGGAGTGTTAGGTTTTATTTTCGTTACGAAATTTTTTGATTCGGTCGCTGCGCTCAAAGCCCGCGATAAAAGCCATGCAATAGCTTAAAAATCAAGGTCAGATGGACGCAGGGTTAAAATTCAAAAAAGTCAGACTTTTAGTTTTTGTATAAGTATATGGATTTACGCTCAGTCCAAAGAAAGTCAACCCAAATGACCTCGTGGAACCGCCCTTAAAGATATTGCCATCAGAAAATAATAAACGTAAAACACCATTCAATTGGAAGACTTATGTAATCATAGTACCTACTTCGTTACAAATATACCGAGAGTAAAGAACCCACATATACAGTCCGTCTGCAATCTGTCACCCTATCGGGCCACCTTTCGCCTGGGTCTGCATAGTCCAGACACTATAGCGATTTAAAAACCAACTCTGGGTCTCCACTAGCAGGTCTCGACAGCCGGCAGTTTCAGACCTCAAGATCACGCCCCAGCAGTGGTCTTTGAGGTCTTCATACTAGCTGAACGATTACCGACCAGCTACTTACTAGCGTGTGTTCGATTGTCGCGGACTGTACGGCGTCGAGCACACAAACTATGGATTGGATTGGCTGTGACTCCAAAACCAATAATAGATAATTGTTAGTCTGTACTCTGTTGCGATTAACTGGCAGGTTGATATCTGCTGGCGGACTGGTAATGTGACTCTTTAACACACCTCTTTCGAGTAACGCGCACATAGACCTTGTTCAACTTTAGACCACTTTGTTCGGAAGATGTACCGAGATTCCGTGTCCGTAATTTATACCTGTATGCGTTGTACTCTAGGCATTATATGACTTCGTTTACATTATGCGAATAAATGGCGTTTTCAATAAAGCATTGCAAACAACATATTTGTTGAGAAGCTACATATAAGATACTGCTAACATTTTTAAAGCACTACAATTTAACATACAGAGACATTTATCGACGAGTATTACTAGTTAATAAATCATGGTCTGAACTACAGTAACTATAAATTGACATGATCTTGTGGACTATGTTACTAGATATCAAACTTCTGGCCCCGGTTTGGCTACGGAAGTCTCGGGTTCGATTCCTGAGTCTGGATACAAAATTTTCTATCTTTCAAAAATGCAATTATTGTATTTGCAAAGTCTTTGGCAAGAAATGCCTATAAAAATTACTTCAATGATCTTGTGGAACAAATAGATATAAATAATTAGATTACTCGTCAACAGAACCATACTATAAGGCGTTATAAGGTACATAATAGGTTATATAATATACGTGAGTAGTTACACAGACTGTGCGTCGACATCTTCGCCGTAGTCGAGATCGTCATAACTCAGGTCCTCGTCTAGAGAGTTCACTGTCGTCTCCTTACCACCAGGGCATGCCAGACATCTGAAAACAATTATAAGAGTTATTAAAATCCTATTTATTGAATTTAATAAGTTTGTTTAGTCAATCCTACTCTGTAGGTTTTCTTATCTTTTTTTTTCGTATGAAAGGACGACTCCTGCAGTAGGGTACAAGCCCTGAGCCAAGGGGGACTTTACAAACATATAAGTCACGGACACAAAAGTACACCCAGACACGGAACAACAATTTGTGGATCACGCAAAGTGATGTCCCGTGTGGTGCCTCTTGCGTAGCAGTCGGACACACTCCCACCGCGCCACAGAGGCAGTCGTATCTAGATCTAGGAACGTAAAATCAACACAATATCAATAATTAGTATCACCAACAGTGACAGAGTCAAGTTATCTCACCAGTAGACATTATGTCAAAAGAAATTGACATATGCATTGGCAAAGCATGGAAGCGATTTAAAAAATAAACAAAACAAGCATATATTGTGCACTTTTCAAAATTCATAAATAATAGGTAGAAGTTTTAATATTTTGCCCAAGGTACCCCAAATATTTTTTAAGTTAAATAGCTACTCATTAAAATTCAAGTCAAGGCTGAGTTGACATCAGTAACAGTGATTTAAAGTAGCGATTTTTTATCATCTATTCTATTTTCAAAATACATAGAATGAACAACAAAAACTAAACATTCGTTAAATAATAAAATAGGACACAAGAATGCAACCTGACTGAAATATAGTAAATTAAAAGTTGCGAAAAATTCAATGTTCACGTTTATAATAACACTTTGCTATTCATTTATGTAAACCGATGATTATTTGAAAACGTCAATATTAAAAAATGCAGCCCAACAAGTGGGTATGTATCCTACATGAAAACGTATAGATAAATCTAAGACCAATCAAGTTTTTATTAAGATAAGTGGGAGATTGTAAAGTTTAAAGACACCTGCGCACCGAGGTCGGCTAACATTAGAAATTAACATAATATTGTGCTAAACTGCGCTGCGGACGTATCGGGTTACCGCCAGGTGTACACTATTAGTTATGTTTTATTATTTATGATGTTTGAAGGGCTTATTAATAAGATGATGTCACTTTCGTATATTCTTTGATTATATGTAGACTCTTGAGTTCCCAATCCGTGGTTATTTATCCCCGCGGGGGTAAAATAGGGATGAATAAAATGAATGAAGGTGGTGTAAACACGATTCCGTCGGTGTCGACTTAATCAAGCCCCGATCGTGCAAGATACTCACACTTGTCAATTCATTTGTACCCCATCGCTCGAGCGACTCACACTCGGCCGATGTAAGAGGGTAAAATGGCTTTTAAACTACTCAAAAAGGGTAACGAGATCAAAAGGTTTAAAACCACCCCGGTGTAGATTAATTCAGTACCTAATACCTATCAAGTCAATGAAGTTAATGTAAATTTTAAGCGGCGGCGGTAGCCTAAAGGGGCATCGGATTCGCAATCGAGAGGTCGCAGGATCGAATCTTACCCATTATATTACCGACGTGAACCCACTTCTAACACAAAAAATTTAGCTTATCTGGAGAGGTTAACAGGATTGCTATTAATGTGGGACCCAATTATCTTTATATATATAAAAAAATGTAGACATTTGACATTTGCGTAATGATATGACGATACACTAAAATTGGTGTAAGTTTTTTTGCCACGCAAGTGGAGTTTTCATAGCTGCTAGCTATAATTCAAATTCCTAATGTTAAACGCTGGGTCTCTATCACCTCGCATGGTCGGAGGATCCTAGCTTTGTGTTGAAGGGACGTAGTACCTTGTGTTATAATCTGTACAATATAATATTATAGTAACTAAGTATAAATTACGCCGTGTGGTACCTTAAGAATAGTACCACCCCATCTCTTCCCGTGGGTGTCGTCAAGGCGACTAAGGCATTTCACACCGCAGGACGGGCAGCAGCGTCCTCTGCGTACTTTAAAGCCTTAATGCGATCACCACCCGCACGCGATTATGGCAATTACCCCCTGAATCTATAATAAGTAGCTTCTACTGACGAGACCCGTGCCCAGCAGTGGGACATCATATGGGTTGACAAACTTTAACTTTATTAAATAACACTAAATAAATAAATTTGAACAACAACAACAAATACGTCTACAACTGTATTTACAAAACATTTTTCTTTAAAAATTAACATTATAATTTCCAGTCTTCTTGAAAATGTTCCATCATTTTCCCATTATACCTATATATCCAATTCTAGAAGGGAAACTTAAATATGTAGGTTGAATATATGAGCAGTGTGCCTTATACAAATCACAGGTATTAGTCAAATCAGATGTGTACATAATAGATGCTATTCCCAAATTTTTATAGTGTATTTCTTGGTTATAGCAAGTACCTATAAACCTAAGATATGAAGTATAAATTACCTGCTTTCATTGATGCCATAATACAAGCACTTGTCTCCAACACACTCGCAACAGCCATCATGGAACCATCTGGAACATAGTAAACAATACTTATTACTCATTATATTTTATAATGAACACTTACAATGACACTTCTCGCGCTGTATGATCAGAATATGAATAAACAAATATCTCAGGCTCTATTTACATAGCGTCAAAGCGAATGCCTCAAATGACAGATAGCATATTGAACTCTATTCTTTATACAATAGTGTAAAAATTGGCGTGTCAAGCAGGTACACAATGGTATAACTTTTACAACCCTGTATTTGATTCTGAGTGACAGAAAGCTTTAAAAAGATGCTGACTGACTGGAGAAACACATGGTGTTTCTAAAGAACCTAGACGATTGTAACGGTTACTATAGCAAAGCTGGAAGTGGTTCTATGGGATTTATGTGGTATAACAACTTCGTAGAAGAATTATGTAAGACCGCTATGTATAAGACCAAGTCTGTGCCATCAAAGTATACAATAAATAAATACTTGACCCTGTCAGAAATTAACCAAAGCAGTAGCAAAGATTGTTTTTCAGGGGATAGGAACAACTCCAAGTGTAAAAGGGTGGGGAGGCACTTGACTGTTACAATATTACCGGCGATATAGCGTTTCGGAGATTTCAATCTCCAAATTCCCCAGTGGATATGTCTATGGGATTACTTTGCAAGCTATTTTCAAAAACAAATCAAAGTACAAAATCTAGATGTAGGGAAGATGGTACCTGAGACTATTGGCGCCCATGGAGCGGCACGAAGCGCGGCACTTCTCACACGACATACACTGCGACATATAAGCGACAGTGCAGTTAAGAGTCACCACGTCGCGGCTCACTGGCTCCGACTCTTGTTCCACGCTCTCTGTTAAACAAATGTTATGTAAGTTAGCTTCGCAAGGAAAGGAGGTAGCTATTAGATACTTTTTTTTAAGTTATAGCGAACTCACACAGGTTGTACTAAGCTGTTCGCTGTTGTATCTCAATAGGTAATTCAATCAGTTTCTTCGTAATCTATTTTATTTATAGATACAGTAAAAATATTGTGAAATCAAAATACTTATGCACATATGATGCAATTTTCAGCAGATTTACTGTAACTATTGCAATTCAACGAAAAACTAAGTTTTATTGATTGTAAAATCCAATGCTAAAAACATAATCCATCCATTCGTACAGAAAAATACATCATCATCAGCCTGAAAACGTCCACAGCTGAACATAGGCCGACCCCAAGGACTTTCACAGGGACCTGTTTTGAGCAGGCTGCATTCAACAGCTCCCTGCTACCTTATTAAGCGAGTCAATTCACGTATTTAAAGCAGTGCAGTTCAGTTGCAGTTAAGTTTCGATTAAAACGACCGTTTTCGTATTCTTGTAACTTTGGGATCGATCTTAAAAACGCTGGCGCACCGTACTAGAATATCGTTATTGCGCTCTCGAGACACATACTTGACGCAAGCGTATTTGAGATCGATCCCAAAGTTACAAGAATACAAAAATGGCCGTCTTAAATACGTGAATTGACCCGCAGGTCGTCAGTGCGTCTTGTGGGGGCTGTCCTGCACTGCGTTTTTCAGCTCGTGGTCGCCACTCAAGATTCTTCTTCTGTTCTGTGAGCGATGTGGCCTGCCCATTGCCACTTCAACTTACTAATTCTCTGAACTATGTCGGTAACCTTAGTTCTACTGCAAATATCCTCATTACGAATCCTGTCGCGCAGAGAAACTCCGAGCATAGCTCTTTACTCCGAACAGGAAAAGTATACGTATATATAAGTAACTTCATATTCGAAATGAAAATTAACGAGAATGAATTAAAACTAATTAATGAAATAACATGAACCTCGCCCTAAAAAGGCACGCACTACATGCATCGGACTGGCAATCATGCGGTCGCAGGTTCGAATAGGTAATACCTACCTACCTACTCATTATACAACCGACGTGAATCCACTCCTAACACAATCCATTGAGCTTAGCTGGAGGGGTTACAGGGGCGGATCCAAGGGGGGGACCCAACAGGGGCATTTGATCCCCCCCCCCCTCCAGACTCATGAATTGTCATGTGTTCGAAATACTAATATAGTCCGCGTTGACGGGCAAAACAACGCACACTTGGCCGGTGTTGGGTAAAAGTGCCCCCCCCCCCCTCCGCAACTGAGGGGTTAACAGGATTGCTAGTAATGTGAGACCCACAATCCCACATTGCTAGTTATCTTTTTAAATGGAAAAAATTCAAAATGGGTTCACGGATTCCGTCATGTGAGGTGTTGTTCGATTCGTCTCAATTGTGAGAGCGACATTTATTTATTAGTAGGTATAATCTCCCTTACAATACAACTATCATTGCAGATGTAAGTTCCCAATTCGACATAAGGCTACATACTTATAATTTTTCGGTTAAATTATTTTAAGCAGTTGTGTATTTTTGTTTCTATTTTATTTTTTACTTGTTACTGATAACTATGACTGATAATGAAATTCATTATGATTAAGCACTCATGTACAACATGTGGTATCGACATAACGCATACATGGAATTCAATCTTTGATGATGAAGTTATGTCGATAGTTAATCGATTACTCTCCAGGGCAGGTAATATTTACATTCCAAGTTAATGACTCACTTCAACTCTCTGTGGGATGTCCCTTTTGTTTTTTTTTTCTCAAGCTCAGACGGCGACCGACGACGGCGTTCGAGCCTATACGAACCGTCATCGTTGCCGCCAAAAATAAAAAAAAGTTTTAAAGGTACTTAGGGTTTATTAGACAATAGTCATTTAATAAAAATTACTCGGTAAATAACGGCAATAACGGTTCCTTTTTTTCTTTATCTGGCATTTTCTGAGAACACTTATCTCCCGGAAACTTACAAGTGATACCGGGCAGCGCCAAGAGTGCGCTTTACCAAAGTAAATCCCGTGGGAATATGTTCTTTCTTTTAAATTTGTATGTACCTATATAAGTTACGGCACAGATAATATAATACTATACTAGTAGTTACGGTAAATGTGATATTATTAACAATTTCCGATCATTATATTAATAATTATATCATTATATTTGATTAAGATCGAAATATATCACTTTTAGCAGTTATTATTAATAATTCTCTACTCTCGTCGGTAAAAGTAATAAATTAAAATAAAAACTCGTATTTATTTGTCCCGTAGGTACCTACTTATTTATACCAACAGTATTTACATAAAACAAGTTCCAAAAAATACAGAACAGAGTTGGTGTAATCCTAGTCTACGTGGTACTCGTAGTTGTTTGTCACGGGTATTTTTTAAAAAAAATACCTATATATATATATAGTTCATCATGTTCATCTGTTCATCTGTCTGTCCATAAAATTTACACTCTGTATTTATACTGAAGGCCGGTTTTTATTTAAATATTAATTGCGCGTACTTGCTTAATAGCGACGAGCATGTTAACACCTGTACAGATTCGATTCGAATAATGATTTTAACAATTATCTACTTATATGAAAAATGTACTTTTTTGTAATTGTTAAATAAATTATAGATAATTATTAATAATATATGATCGTAAACTTTCGCGATTCGTACACATTATAGAATTGTATAAGCTACGGGTCTTAAAATTCTATAATTATTAATAATTTTCTGTTAATTACGTTTATCGTAAACATACACATATACAGACTAGGTTTTAGCCGAGGCTCTGCCAGCGTGGATGATCGCGATAAAAACTATAGATCTTATGTAAAATTTGAGTATAAAAGTTAAAGTAAGTAAAGTTAGTTGAATATAAAACAGTCGGTATTATTAGATACACCATTGTATAATGTTGCGACACGAAAGAATTATATAAATAAAATAAAGATATAATTCTAGGAAGTTGTGAATTTGTAATATTAAACACCTGGCAGCCTCCTGATGTGCCAGACTTTGAAAATCCATAATAATGTGACTTGTTATTCAAGTTACACTATACATTATAATATTAATTAATAATAAAAGGAAGTAATCTGATATGGACTTAATTCTAATTTCTAATGTAAATGATTGAGGAGTGGTACAAGATGTCTAATAAACAATCGACTATTACGATCTCATATGAGTCACATGATGTTTACTGGGTAGTTAGAAATCAGCAGCTGTAGAATTATTATTATTTAGAATAAACAGTGTCTATTACCTTAGATAGGGTAGTTGACTTATATTATTTTGACATTATAAGGCAATCATTTCTCTGAAAATGCTCTAAAAAGGGTGCATGCTATTAACGTGTTTTTAATTTTTGTCTTATATTATACTAGCAGACTCCTCGCGGTTTCACCCGCGTAGTTCCCGTTCCCGAGGGAAGACAGAGACAAAAAAATAGGCTATGTCACCCAGGGTTAGTGTAGCTTCACAACGATGAAAGAATTTTTCAAATCCGTCCAGTAGTTTCGGAGCCTATTCAATACAAACAAACAATCAAACTAACAATCAAATCTATTCTCTTTATAATATTAGTATAGATTATGTCATTCATTGAAACAAACACTAAAAGTAATTAATTTCACAACAATGCGATAAGACGTTTTTTTTTACTTCAAGAAGGAGGAACTCTTCAAAAATCACAACAAGAACAGCCTTGTATTGCAAAAAAGCAACATTTTGCAAAAAGAAATGAGCAGTTTGGAGCTATTGTAATATTAATCAACTACAAACCAATACACTAAAAAGTAAGAAATAAAACTACACTAAAATGTTTTTATTCATAAGAGACGAGAGAGAGATTTATCGTGACACTATGTCTATTGTAAACACTTTGAAGCCAAGAATATCATAGATGAAGATACATCCAAAGGCTAATTAAATTACTCTTTTAGACCTCAAAATAGGGCAATCTAATATACTAAACAATGAAAAACAATAAAGTTACTTACGTAAATGATAAACCATCTGTTTCTCGGAAACAGGCCTGTATGCTGACAGGTCAATGTCTACTGGATAAGTGATGGATAGCCAACGTTGCTGGGGGTCAGGTACTACAGTAAGAGCAGCAAATAGTCCGGGCACACCATCAGCTAATTCCTCTACATATGAAGTCTTGGATAACTCCGTTTGTGTGTCGTTAGGCTTAGGACACATGTCTGCAAATATAAAGTAGGTTAATCTTGATCTAATATACATATATAAAAATGTCTTGTCACAGTGTTTGTGGTCAAACTCCACTAAATGTGTTTGATCAAGTTTGACTAAATTCATAATTTTTTTGGATGTTTGGTAGGTATGAGAATGGGTCGTAAAGTTTTTTTTATTTTAAGTAATTGTGATTTTAGTATTTTTGTATGAATTGCAAAAATGGACTAAATTGAGGCAGATAACGTAGCATGGGTACTTGCTAGTAATCTATACTAATATTATAAAGCGGAAGAGTTTGTTTGTTTGCTTTGTTTGTTTGTTTGTTTAAACGCGCTAATCTCAGGAACTACTGGTCCGATTTGAAAAAATCTTTTTTTGTTAGATAGCCCATTTATCGAGGAAGGCTATAGGCTATATAACATCGCGCTAAGACTAATAGGAGCGGAGTAGCGACGTAAAATGTTGCAAAAACGGGGAAAATTTACGCATATGAACTTGCGCGGGACAGCTAGTTTTATATGTATATATCAAATAAGTCGTTTCAGAGGAGTTCAACTCAAACATGGTGATGTGAGATTTTTATATAAGTGTTAGATTGATAGTCACCAGCACAAACCTCTGGACCAAGAATGCTGGAATTTCTTTTGTAATGTAGATCAGAGATAAGATAGGATTTTAGAAGTTTTGAGCTCTAAGGTGGCGAGCAAATATAACACAAGCAAAACGGCAAGCTAAGTATACAAGGCACTTTGATATATCAATGCTATGTATTTTCATAGTGAAAGCTCTGCTTAGTTTGGGATCAGATAGCGTTGTGTGAGTTGTCCCAAGAAGATATTATTATTTAAGTACCAGGATTACCGAGCTCCACTCTGTATTTTCTTAAACAATCGATTTATCGCCCCCGAAACACCCTGCATACTAAATTTCATGGAGCTGTTGCCAGATTCAGCTTATATATATATAGGTATATATTCACAAGAATTGCTCATTTAAAGGTATAAGATATGTCATTTAACTCAGATTATACTGTTTTTATTGGTGAGGTTAACCCCACAATGTCATGTGCATCCAAGATATGTGTTGGCAATAATCCTACATGTAGTCAATTTTAGTTTTTACTAGCAGTACGCTTCTGCTTCTACACTATCTATATGTATTATATTTTAGTTCATAAGGTCTAAGTATACAGACAGACAATCAGAAGTTACTTTGTTTTATACCATGTTAAGGCTCAACATATTGTTGTAACAACTATTTGTAGATCACACAATGTGTATACCTTACCTTGGGGACCTTGAGGGAATCAAGGCTGTATATTACAATTCATGGAAACAATATTAAACTTTGGTTTCTCAATTATCATACTAGTTGTATTCAAATTCACTTGAATCTTTGTTCTACATATTATTATGTATAAGTACTATAGCAATAGGTTTAACAATAGATTTTAATATTGTTCAATACTACGATAATTGTATACTCACCCACACAACTGCAGCATTCGCTGTATAAATAACTGAGACAGTTGAAGCAGTCCTTGCAGCAGGAACAATCTTTCAAATCACATTTACAAGATTGAGTTAACATACACTTAGAAACGACACTGGCACATATCGCCTCATTGCACGCGTACACTATAGGCACTATACATATCAGCGCTACTACGAAGTAAAATTTACCAGCCATGGCCAAAATCTTAGATATTGTAAACAGTTGAGGAATTTACAAAGTTGTAAAAATAAACAAATCTCGTTTAGTTTAGCACTGTCAGTAAATTGAGTATTAACTGCATAGAAACTTAAACGCAGTATTAAGCACTACACTATGTGTAATGAAATAATTTATACAATAAAAATTAGTTAATTAAAACAATAAAATTCATTAAACTCGTTTATCGTTTAGCGTCCACCTGTTGCAGAAAGTTTTAAGTGAATGAATGAAAACTTGATAGACCGAAGTGGACCGAACAAGAACACTTATGTCAAATTATAAAAGCCTGCCAACATAAAAAAATATTAGTTCTAATAATACCTACCCTAAAATAACAATGGTTTTATTTTATTAAATTATCTTTTTTTTTTTAAAGAATCAAATTAATTTGTACAGACTCGGTCATGCTTTAAATTAGACTATGATTTTTATTCTAGGCGATTGCAACGTAAGCGCCAAGTTATATCAAGTTAATTAAATTAATCGGAAGAATGAATGAATCCTGAAACGCGGGAAACTTTAAAATCCACTAATGCCAGAAATAGAGATAAATAAATTACTTTTTTACTTATGGACTACTTTGATCTTATAAACAGAAAAAAAATAACAACTATCTGAAAGTACATTATCGCAACACCAGCCCCTATAACACAAGTTATAACGATAACTTAGCAGGGGTGCTGGTACTAGTACAGCTGTGATTTTATTTTACTAGATTTATGATAATAGAATGTAAGTACAAACATTGTTCATTTACTGTATGTAAATCTGTTGTAATGCAATAAATTATTTATACATAGATTACTTTGAACAAGCCCTGTAGCATCTAACCATCCGAGGGCCGTGACGGAACTTTACTTGGGTACTATCAAATATTAGAGGTACACTCAATAGCATTTATTTGGAGACGGCCCGCATACATTCGTGAACCTAATACTAATGCTAACAAACATAATGTATTACGATTATAACAAAGAAGGTACGTATAGATACAACCGGTAGTTCGCCGAAACTAAAATTAAATTCTAGAATACGAAATGTATTCTAAATTATGAATTTATTCTTATTTTTGAGTCCAAAAGGGTTGTCTCTGAGGACTTCCAAGAAGTTATGGGACCCGAAACAGGCGCCGATCCTGCCCCCAAATAAAGTGTGACACTTATGATTTTGATGAGTTTGAAAATTTATTATACTTCGTTCCAATTTAAAAAGGAACCACATAGAATTCAATTTTGTACATAACATTAACTGGAAATCTTAGATAATAACGTCCAATCATTAACATCGACCAATTAGGGTTGTGGACGTCGGTCGTTCCGAAAATTTTGCCTAGACAAGGAAATCAGGAAGTGCACTAGGAAAATATTGGTGACGATTAAATTTCCCTGGTATCCGTTTGCTGAACTAATGTAAAGTAGATCTTCTTAATTTACTATTTTATTCCCCTTAGGGGTAGGGTAGGTATTCAAAAATAAATCGATAGGAATCGAATAAATCGATCGGGTCGATAAAATAGTCTGTTCACTATAGTTAAATCAAACTGTAAGTTATGATAGTTTTACGACTTTGCCGGTAGGGAATCTGCTCGTCACCAATATTTCTGTTGCAAGAAAATTTGGAATGGAATTTGCCTATGCCACCAATAAGTTATGTAATTCAAACAAATGTTTTTATGTATTATGTATCTGTAATACGAAATACAAAGTAGTTAAGAAATCCAAAATAACATTTTTTATGATACTTACTTAAAAATTTTAACGTAGGTACCTATTTACTTATTTGAACTTTTTAGAAGTTTTGGCTTAGGGACATATCAAGGAAATCAGATTTTGAATTTTTGCGTTCCCCTTACTTTTGTAAATGGTTTTTAAGTTTAATGGTCCAGCCAAGTCAAAAATGAAATGCATGGAACATCTAAGCGCACTGCAATCAATTCTTCAGCTTTATTTAATATTAAAGTATTTAAAAATCCAGGTGCATCCCAGGTGTAAAGTATGTAGCAACCCAGGTGCACATTAAGGCTGGTACTTATCCACACGTTGTGGGCTATACCCGCTCGTCGCACAAAACGATACGCTTCTACATTAGTTATGCGAACAGACAGTCAGTATTTTCAATCTATACTTTTATACTAATATAGCTGTCCCGCGCAACTTCGTCTGCGTATCTAAATTTTCCCCGTTTTTGAACATTTCTCATTGTTGCTCCGCTCCGCGGGACAGCTAGTTAATTATAACCCTGACACTATTAAGACCACAGTGCATAGGCATCTTCTGGGTGCGCTCGTTCTATCCTTGGCCTCATCAAAACATAGACACCATCAGGCATGATCGATGCCAAGAGCCGGTCCATATGATATTAAAACAAAAGATACCTATCATATAAAATAGGTACGGAAAATATACCTAAGTAACTACATAGCAAATAAATGGTGTTCGCTTACCCTGGACATGAAACTAATAGCGATTTTGTGAAACTACCCAATTTAATTACCTACCTACCAGAAACTTAATTAATTAAGTACATGATTAACTGCCGCATTCAGAGTCATTTAATGTTTATTAAACCATTCGTTAGTAAAGATTTTATATGACAAAATTTAAAAAAGGAATGATTTATGTAAGCAATATACGACTGTGAGTAGGCATTGGCACATTCAAGATAAGTAGCGACCTGATCAGACGTGCTTACTGTTCTCAGATGATGTTTTAAATATGAACAAATTGTACATTTTTAGAATATTAGAAGGTAAGTGCCGGGTGCATCGATACGAATTGGCGGTAGGCGTGAGGTCGCGGGTTGGAATCCTACCCAATATACTACCAAAAAAAGTACCTGGATGACCGAAATTTAATAAAAACTGTGCCGAATCTCAATATTCTCAGTGGCAATTAACTTATAAAATAGTGGGTAAAAAAACGGCGTCACTCACATCAAACTTCATGTCGCGTAGAAAAGGATACATTACACCATAGTTCATATTAAATAATGACAATAAAATATTTGTCACTAAAATTGATTTTATGTAAAATGGATCACGTAGTATGGGTACGTTCCCTAAACATAAAACGAAATAACTCGTATAATAAATCAATGCTGACTAAATTCATTAAGTAATTATAATTAATGATTTAGTCTTCTTTAAGGACAGCTGACCTTATTGCTCTTTGTGGAATTGTTTTTGAAGAATGTGAGCACCTACAAAAACCCCTACCACGTCTCTGGGAGGACAGTCAACGTCCACCTCTTCGAATGGAAGTGGGTCGATATAGCAGATGAATGCGAGAAATTTCTCGGACCGAAAGGGTTTGGAGGGGTTCAGGTTAGTGGTTAAATTGCTTTGCTTTAATATCTTGAGCCAGGGTTTCCCCAAACTGACTTCCACAGAACCCAAGGGTTCCGTACATTTTATAATATTTATATATCTGCCGGGGGGCGGATCCAAAATCTCAGGAGGGGCGTAACAGGGCAACTCCCCCCTCCCCCCTTCGTCATCATCGCATATATTTAGTCCGCTTTGATAGGCAATCCCCCAGACTCGTGATATTAACTCAAAAGCAGTTAGATAACAGAAAGTCGAAGAGTATATGAAAGCAAGAAGCCAGCTAAACGTTTTCAATATTTTTACAGATATCACCACCTAATGAAAACTTGGTTTTGTGGACACGTAATAGGCCATGGTGGGAGCGCTACCAACCTATGTCCTATGAGCTAGTCACACGCTCTGGAGACGAGAAGCAGTTAGCGGATATGATACGTCGCTGCAACGCTGTCGGAGTTAGGTACCACTCATTTAATTATGGCACACAAGATTTCTAATGAAACATATTTTCATATGACTGCCTCTGTGGCGCGGTGGGAGTGTATCCGACTGCTACGCAAGAGGTCGTGGGTTCGATCTCCACCCAGGATAAAACTTTGTGTGATGAGTACGATGGTTTATTCTGTGTCTGGATGTTATTTATCTATAATATGTATGTATTTAGAAATATATGAGTATGTTTATCAGTTGTCTGGTTTCCATAGTAGGTACAAGCTCTGCTTAGTTTGGGATCAGATAGCGTTGTGTGAGTTGTCCCAAGATATTATATTATATTAGTATATATTAAACTCCAGTAAAATAGTCTAATTCCAAAAACAGGTGGTAGATGGTTAAGGGTTAAGTTATTAAATATTATAGGTAATTATGCTGTTTCTTGAGACAGAGCAAGCGTAGTGAACTAAAAGTTCTGTTATTGTGACATAAATATTTGGTATTGTCCTCAAACTTTGTGGTCTCACCCGTCAACGATTCCCTAATTGCCTCTAAGTCTAGTCTATAGGCCGTTTTGAGGGGTACCAACCACCACAGTGTCAATTATTCTTCCGTGAACAGATGTTAAACATGTCGCTATGTTTCGGTTGAAGGCACTGTAGCAATTGAAATTACTGGGCAAATAAGATTACGAACTCTGAAATGAGGAGCGCGGTGCGGTGACAAACAGATCTTGGCACTCTCAGGGGCTAGCGTGACGCTTACCATCAGAATCACGAGATACTCGTCTCTTCAATTAGTGGTAAAAAAGAGCAAGTACGCACTTTTAACCGATTAAGCGCAAGTTAACTCTTTTTTAACTGATTAAGTATGAAACTAAGAAGATAGGTAGGTACCTGTGAGTACACTTTCGTAGCAACCTTATAAACCACTGACATCTGAAAGCGTAGGTTAATGAGACTGAAGTCACAGCAAGCGCGTATCCAAGGGGGGGGGGGGAGCAATGCTCCTCCCCTCCAGATGTGACTAAATGACCTTTTTTTGGGAAATTTGAGATTTTGACACTGGACCGGTGTGTTTTGACGGGCGGTGATGCCTAGTATACCCGTGTTGAATCAAATGCAGCCCTTCCACCGTCATGATAGTGACTCACACTTGCCGTTTGAGTCAAATCTTGCCCATCCTTGAACAAAGGTCTGGATCCGCATCTGAGTCATAGAAAAGTTCAGGAAGAGTTCATACTTCAGCCTACCATTTCGAATCAGTAGGTAAACCAACATTATGATCCTGATGTGGCCACCAGATTGTATCAGGATGGACAAGACCCTTTGACAAGAACCATTCGCCACGCTTCCTACACATAGGCTTACGTATCCATATACCTACTTTTGTATTAAAATGTAAATAAAATCAATTGACTTGGGATGTAAAACAACACTTATGATACTTCGGGATTGCACATGTACATGTGTTGCCAAGTTTGCAAATAATAGGTAAAGCCGAAAACATAACCTGGCAATAAAAACTCGCGGCCACTCTTTTCAAATTGCCAATTTTGCTATTTGAATGTTTATGAACTTGATATGGGGGTAAGGTGCTGCCACTAATATACTATAAGTACACCATATTAAAGGACTGATGCAAATTAGGTATATTAGTTATTAAAAAGTTGGAACATGAGATAAACTAAAATCAGCCTTAGTGGGTACAACACAGTAGGAGTATCTATTTACAACAAAGGTAAAAACTATATGTGCTTAAATATTGGACAAAGAACAGGTAACGAATAATGAATTATAAAATATTGTTATGTTTCTTTACTAACTTAATTTTACGTTTAAAGGATCTACGCAGACGCCGTAATCAATCACATGAGTACCGACGCTCCAGAAAACATAGGGACAGCGGGCAATAACGCCACTTTCCAGGAATGGTATTATCCAGGTGTGCCTTACACTTGGGAAAACTTCAACTGGCCGCACTGCGTCATCGCAGTCGCGGACTACCAGACCAACGCTACTAGGGTGAGAGCAAAAATGAGAAAGAGTATGATCTACGCCTCTGTGGCGCGGTGGGACTGTATCCGACTGCTACGCATGAGGTCGAGGTTTCGATCCCCACTCAGGATAAAACTTTGTGTGATGAGCACGATGGTTTATTCTGTGTCTGGGTGTTATTTATCTATAATATGTATGTATTTAGAAATATATAAGTATGTTTATCAGTTTGGGATCAGATAGCGTTGTGTGAGTTGGCCCAAGATATTATTATTATTATTATAGGCGTACCCAGGAGAGAGAATTTTGAAGTTGACCCCCGCCCCCCCTAAATTACAAAAAGGTACATTTGGCCAGTGTTTTGTCAACTGTACCTACCAGGGTTGTAACAAATATCAGCATTGGTTTTAATAACAGCATCAGTATCCGCAACAATTAATGTTGTTTTTAATGCTGACATTCAATTTGTAACGTGTTTGTTGAAGGCGGGATCTAGCGAAATTCGTGTAGAGTTTTAACCAATAATAGGTAGTTATACAAAAAAAACCGGCAAGTGCATGTCGAGCCACGCACAATGTCGGGTTCCGTAGTAGCATTTGCGGATGCTCATACGGACAGTTTTCAGGCGATCTTGCGCAAGAAAACTGTCTCTATGCGGAGGAGGGTTAGACACAGTCACAACACTATTCTAAAAACTGTAGCTGAGAGCCTAAGCTTCCCGTTTATAATACGTTGTGTGCAAAGGGTGATAGGTACTACACTAGATAATAAGCAAACTTACTAACACTTTAAGGATAGTACTATATCCGAAATAAAGATGTAATATTATTATTATTAAATCGAACCTTTTGTCTTATAGGAGGCCGCCGAAAATTAGAAAGTGATTAAAAAAATATTCTCCAGGGTTCGAAACTTGTAGCGCCTGCCATATTATAATAGTCTTAAACCATACATACGAGTGACGCTATAGATGCAATGTTTAAATAATATTACGGCCGTTTTCATGATCAAAATGTTGTTTATCTGTGAATCTCGCATTTTATGTTACCAGATTCGCAACTGTGAACTCGTGACGTTAAAGGATTTGAATCAAACCAAAGAGTATGTTCGGGAGAAGATCGTGGACTATATGAATAAACTCATCGATATGGGAGTCGCAGGATTCAGGTAGACACTTTTACTAGTTTTAGGCCACTGTTTCAAAATGCATTATTTATTAAATTAATAGATATACCTAATAGTTTCCGCCCGAGGGTCCGTCCTCGTGGTGTCGGTTATTGCAATAAAACAAACTATCTCCATACTAAATTTCATCTAAATCGGTTCAGTAGTGAAACGTGTGGCGTGAAACGTAACAGAGTTACTTTCACATACCTATATGTCGCCAGGGTGGGCTTGTGAGCTATTAGCGGCTCAATATTCGAACTAACATTATCGTAAATAGTAATGGATCATATGAACGCGGATACCTCGAGCAAGGTAAACTCCGCCAACAATTCTAATTATTTCGATTACACAAATGCCACTGCATAACTGACCCTATTACCACCTAACACTTAGCACACACGACTATAAAAATAGTGACAAGTCTATCGGTAGACGTGTTGTCACTTCGACCGCTCTATTCAGAGTCTGAATAGAGCGGTCGAAGTGACATTTCTAAGTCCAATTCGTCGGCAGTCTGAATTTCAGAGTGCCGACGAATTGGACTTAGAAATGTAAACGTCAAACTAAAGTCACGCCATGCTAAATGAGTCAATAGACTTACTTTTTAATCAAAACAGATACTAGGTTAACGGGAATCAATTAACGTTCTAATAATTTTCCGGCATCATATATAATATTACTGAGGATTTCTTCATTTCAATCGGTACCTAGGTATTGAGCTTAGACGGTGAAAACAAGACCATCTCAGTATGCACATTCCCATCGGATGCATGTATTTAATTTAAACTCGCTTAATTACGTTTTTACCTACCTTTGCATACTAAAAATGATTTCGTAAATGGCTACGTAGAGGTGTCACGGACTATAGGTATAATCCAGAGATCTGATTGATTTTCCATACTAGGGAAAATTATTATACTTATTTTCTTCACTAAACATCATCGTTTGCAGAATCGACGCAGCGAAGTACATGTGGCCAGAAGACCTTCGTATTATTTACAGTCGCCTTAACGATCTCAACACAGATCATGGATTTCCTATAGCCGCCCGTCCTTATATTTACCAAGATGTAGCCGATTTTAGTGGTGATATTGTCCACGCGAATGAATACACTCCTCTTGGATTAGTCACAGAATTAAAAACTGGTTTAGAATTGAGTAATGCTTTCAAAGGGCAAACCCAACTTAAGTGGTTGCACTCTTGGGGTTCTCCGTGGGGTCTGATGCCGCATACAGACGCTTACGTTTTCATAGAAAACCCTGACAGCGAAAGAGATCAAGGCACAGAAGGAAATGTCCTTACTTATAAGCAGCCACGGCCTTACAAGGCAGCAATTGCATTTATGTTGGCGCATTCGTATGGAGAGCCACAAGTAATGAGCAGTTTCTATTTCACCGACATTGATAGTGGACCTCCAATGGATAGTGATGGGAATATCACTTCACCATTATTTAACTATGTGAGTCTTCTTATGTCAAGTTTCATAATTATCTCTAGATGTGAAATGGAACAACACGTGCATCAATCATGTCTTCTCTTTTTCAGAACCACCTCTTAAATTCATGGGTGAGTTGGTCAGCAGAATACAACTACATAATTTGTTCAAAATGGTCAGTTTATCCGATTAGAACCATGGGCGTACCCACGATCATTTCTCATGTGGTACAAATTACAATTGACTAAACACCGGGTTAATTAATGCAATTTTAAATTACCCCCTGGGTATGCTTATGATTAGAACAATGCTATTTGTTACATCCATAGCATTTTTATTCACATATAGATGAAGTACTTAGCTATCCGAGAATAAGTAAATATGGCATTCCATGATTTTTGTCTTATTAACACATATACCTAACTTGATATTCTTAGGTCCCCAATCGAACAATTTTATTTTTAGAAGGGTTCTGTAACCAAAATGTCAAAAACGGAACCCTTATAGTTTTGTCATGTCCGTCTGTCTGTCTGTCTGTCCGTGTGTCACAGGCAATTTGCTCAAAGACTACTCAATGAATCTGGATGAAATCTGGTGAAAAGGTGTATTGTACCGCTACTTAGTTTGATAGCTAAATAATAATAATAAATATTTAGGGGGGGCACTCCGTACATGTAACAGAAGCTGATTTTTTATTTAGCAAACATCAACAGGCACATCATTCGACAGGTCTTTTAAAAACAGGTTTCTGATAAACTCTTTTGATTGCGTGAATATTTTTGGAAATAATCGCTCCGAAAGTTGCTTAAATCATGTTCCCCCCCCCCCCACCCCTCAACTTTATAACCGTGTGACCAAAAAATATGGAAAAAATCACAAACATAGCGCGTAATAAATACTTTAAACTAAAATTATTTATTAAGATCGGCTATACCGTCATTGAGTTATTGCTTAAAACCTGCGTTTCTCAACAAAAGGGCGTAAGTGCCACGAACATACGCTGGTGCAATTGTTCAAGGCTCCGGAACCCTACACTGAGCATGGTTCGACATGCTCTTGCCTGGTTTTTTAACTTAACCTTTTGGCAATTAGGTACGTAGGTAGGTAAATGCCTACCAATGTTTGGGCCTTTAATTTTGAAATTTAAGATTTTGGTTCGGATGCAGATTTTACATCAATTAAAACGTTGCTATTTTTCTCCTAATTAAATAAATTACTTTGAAACTAGCTTTCGTAGTAGTAGGACATTTAAAAAATAATATATTAAAATTTTCACGTTATTTATCATTTAACGACCAGGACGACACTTGCGGTAATGGCTGGGTATGCCAACACCGTTGGAGACAGATATACGCGATGGTTGCATTTAGGAACGCAGCGGCAAACACAACCGTTAAAAACTGGTGGGACAACGGCAGCAATCAAATCTCTTTCTGTAGGGGAAACAACGCGTTCATCGCGTTCAACAACGAAAAATGGAATCTTAGGGAGGTCCTTCAGGTTCGTATGACACTTTTGTTTTATCTATATATATCTTCCCTGAAATAAATCAAACCACGGTCGCTGCAACATGTGACCGAACCGGCCAAGTGTGAATCGCTTGCATAGCAGTGGAGGGGAGTATTTGATTTTTAGCAATAGCGGGTAAGTAGACGTACTTACAGTTTAGGTAGCTCTTCAAGCAAACACAGTTTTTGACAAGATGGATAGTTTATTACTGATGTAGCCTGCATAGCTACCGATTCAACACCGGTACACCAGCCGGTTCAAAACACACCGGTTCAGTGTCAAAATTCCCTTAGTAAGGTCTTTCAGTAAAGAGTCTGGGGGGCGCAATTGCCCCTGTTGCCACCCCCCACCTCTTGGATCTGCGCCTGCCTGTCTGTCCGTTAGCCCAAGTGCTTAGTGCTCCAGAAAATGATGTTGGGTACGCCCGTGCCCCAGACTCACAAAGATTCTTGTAACATGCTTTATGCTCAATAAGGTATCTTTTTGTTTTTTTTTCTCGTTTAGACTTGCCTACCAGCAGGCACTTACTGTGATGTGATTTCTGGTAACAAATTAGAAGGTTCATGCCAAGGGAAGACTATTATAGTTGACTACGAAGGTAGAGGAAGTATCCAGATTGCAGTTGATGATTACGATATGATGTTGGCCATACATGTTGGGCCAGAGGTAAGTTTACTAATGTCAGTGATTGATTGTTGGTTATCGCGATGAAAACTCTACTGTCCTTCCCTAAGACTCGAAACTATTCCCAAGCCAAATTTCATCTAAATCGGTAAGTAAACAGAGTTTCTTTCTTCTTTTTTAACATCAGTTTCATCAGAATGACTTATAATTCAGTCCACAACCTTCAAGGAATGAACCGGCGCGGCGTGTAGTCAATATTATAAAAGAATAATATTTATTTATTTTCGCTAGTTACTTAAGTAGGTACTACGCTACTGCTATATAATTTTCATTGTTATGTCGCATGCGTACCGGACTAACTTGATAATTTTGTTAATAACTTATATAATTAGGTTTAGAAGTTTGAGTAAATTAATAAAGCGTCAATACTTTCAGTTTAAATAATTAAATTTAACTTACTCAATGCCTTTGTTTACATTATTATCGTTGGACAACAGTTTTCATGATTTTAATTGACAATATTTTGATCTATGTATAATTTGTAGGTTCTGTATCTCTCCTATCAATTTGTCGACTGATTTCAAAGTCACCCTGTAAGTTTTGAAAGTCACCGTGGCTGAGACTTCGCTCGCGTTTAGTTTGTTCACCCCATGTTCACCCACTTACTTCCGTACTCACAGTCTTTTAATGCTTACTTAAATCCTTCCTTTTTCAAATTATCTATGTCATAAAATCTTTACTAACGAATGATATAATTAAGCATTGAATGATTCTGAGTGCGGCAGTTAGAGTTCGAGTTTTGTGAAACCCTTGCTTAGGTTAGGTACCTACATTACAAAAGAAACCTCTTTGCGAAATGTATCTCAGTCCTAGGGTTCTGGCTAGGTGATGGATGAGTCAGGCGTGGATCCAACCCCCGAATTAGGTTATGGGCACTATAGAGGTTGTGTTTAACCAATTCACAAATGGTTTCTTATGGTGACTCAATTTTAATTTGGAACAAACTATACCTTATATATTTGGAATTATGGATATAACTCTCCAAATAAATTAGCCAATCGACAATTGTGTTGTGGGCATGCCACAGATTACCCCCTGGGCATACCTACCGTGCCCATTACGGTGGATCCGCGCCTGTGATGAGTGGATGTCAGTCACTCAGAACCTGGTACAGGTACCTAAGTATTACTACATAGTATAAAACAAAGTCGCTTTCTCTGTTCCTATATCCCTATGTATGCTTAAATCTTTAAAACTACGCAACGGATTTTGATGCGGTTTTTTTAATGGATAGAGTGATTGAAGAGGAAGGTTTATATGTATTAAATAGTGGAGAAATAAGGAGCGGAGCAGCAATAAGAAATGTTGCAAAAACGGGGAAAATTTACGCAGACGAAGTTGCGCGGGTCAGCTAGTATAATATAAATTAACGATATTCTTCCACAGAATGTCTCTGGTATTCTGTGATTGTACTGTCCAATAATGACAGCACGTGGAATTAGTATATTATTTACGAGTAAGACCTACATATTTGCAAAAAGACTGACACAAAGCCAATGTTTTAATAAACAATTTTTAATTGATTTTGCAGAGTCGACTTTCGTCTTTGCATCCAGCGGATAGGGAATTTGAATATACCAATTAAGATAATGAATAAAGTGTTAGTTTCCATTGTTTTTGTTGTTTATTTTTTCGTTTTGCGCTGAAACTTGCAATTAGAAACTTGCCTGAGGGGCAATGCCCTAATAATCCCACACATAACTACATCTAAGAACTGATACCTTACCCAAAACTCAAGTCTAGCTAGGGCACTGATACTTGATAGCAGGCGCTGATCCATAGTGGGACAACGGGGGCAAGTCATGAAATTCTCAAGTGTTCACCTTATGTCATACATTTGATTTGTTGACGGGCAAAACTACTCTATGATTCTTGATCCGCGCCTGCTTGATAGTCCCTATATTCAGAGTCCAGAACTATTCTTCACCTATCCAGCAGGCCTACTCTCTTTCTTTATAACGAAATTCATGAATTTTCGTTCACTTAAATTTCTTCAGTTTACGGGGAGTATTCAAATTAATTGTTGGATAAGCACAAGAAGTTCGAACCTATGGACGATTTTTTGGAACGAGTGGATTGAATAGATGTTCCTGGCTCTGTATATCACCACCTCATTTTTGATCGAAACTTCGTTTTAATTGAAATAGAGTAGGCCTCCTGCTCTGGAAGTGAGGGTGCTTTAAATAATTACAAATAACACAGCCTTCTTGAAGAGACATGGACGATACGAAAAATTATTTAAATAAATATTTATACAAATAATTTGTCTCTAGTTTAAATAACACTGTCATTCGCTTTTGTCGTGTCATTCGCTTCAGCATGATGACGTAACGTCTCTAACGATAGCTGCTAAATATGTAAGTACCTATGTTATTGTTATTTGTTTGGTGATAAGTGTCATAAAGTGTCCTAACCATTTGTACTCGACAGTCATGAGTTTGACTTGGAATATTACAAGAAGCATGGACGTACCCAGGGAGACTTTTCGTAATTTTGAGAGATTTTAGATGGTACAATTGAGTAAACGCCCGGCCAAAATGTGTACCGTTTATCTACCGTTTTAGAGGGAGATGCAACCTCCAATAAATCCTTCACCTGGGTACGCATAAAACTCGTTCTACTCGAGATTCCTGACAAATATGTCTACCGCGAATGTGCGGTAGAGAGCGCATGCGCGTGGACATAGTTGAGTGCACCGCGCATTCGCCAGTTCGCACGGGCTTGTCACGACAACGAAATAAAGATAGAGAATAAGGACCCTGGTGTTGGACCAATTGCATACCCCCCGTCGTTCGAGACTTACTCGTATGAAAAAATTGTTCATATGTTTTTTGTACCAAATATACACGTGATGTTGGGTCTAGAACCTCACCATGTATATAAAAGTGGCTAAATGGATAACCCCTTATTTACATCACAAATGGAACCACTTTCATTACCTAGAGGTTAAAAAAAATGTTTGTTATTTTCTTGGCTACCTCTCTTAATATTCGTATACCTGTAGAAATGCTTACATGGAGATATGGTATGGGTCCTTCACGCATTTCCTTTTGAGATTTTTGATCTAAATAGGTTTGGACCTATAAAAAAGGCAAGTGAGAAAAGGAAAATATAATAAAGCAAGTACTTTCTTTTTAAAAATAATCTTATCTCATAGTTGAGATAATTTAGGTAAATTAACTCAACTATGAGGTAATTCAGTTATGATTATGAAACAAACAATTTTTCCTATGCTTTCAATTCAACAGTTTTTTTTAAATTTTATAAATAAGCAGGTCAAATTGTTTTACAACTGTTTTTTAGGGTTCCGTAGCCAAAATGGCAAAAATCGGAACCCTTATAGTTTCGTCATGTCCGTCTGTCTGTCTATCTGTCCGTCCGTCCGTATGTCACAGGCATTTTACTCAGAAACTTACTCAATGAATATTGATGAAAAGGTTTCTTCTAGTGCCGCTGCTTAGTTTGATAGCTATTTTTTAGGTACTATTTTTTTTCGGCTAACATCAACGTGTGTGAAAAACATTATAAGGTTCCTAATAAAATTCCTTTTTATTACCCGACTGTAAAGAAGCGTTATGTTTTTCGCGCGTATCTTGTATGTATGTATGTATGTAATATTCTTTATTACCTGATATCTCACAATCCACTGAACGGATTTATACAATTCACACGTCGTTAGATTCATCTTAATTTCCCAAGTGTTCTTAGATAGGTGACGTTTTTAAAAAACAAACATGGCGGCTATGAGATGTCAAAATAAAGAGGTGTGAAAAAAAAAGTTGTTTCGAATACTGCATTATGGGTATCAAATTAAAGAGCTTATCTTAAGCATTTCAAAAAGGTATAACATGATTATGACTGTTATACTAAAAAAGTTAGTTAGCAACCATTGTTTTTTCAATTTTCAATACTTGACAAGCTGTGATAAAAGTAAGTTGTCACATCGGTTACATCCTACAACTACTAAAAAGTATTAAATAAAAAAATAAATTATAAAAATAAAAAAAAATATGAAAATGATGCATTAATGAATCTCGATGAACTTAGTAAAGTGCCTCCGACTGCATGAAATAGTATACATAATTATGTTGGGGATCTCGTTTCAATCTTTTTTGTGCAGGCGGGTTTTTTTAATTTTATAAATTATTTTTTTATTTGATTGAGTAAATATTTTTGGAAATAATCGATCCGAAAGTTGCATAAATTGTCTCACCCCCCCCTTAACTTTCGAACCATGTGACCAAAAAATATGAAAAAAATCACAAAAGTAAATAAATACTTTAAACTTAAATTATTTCGGACATGATCAGATGCCAGTCATTAAGTTATAGCCGAAAAACTGCTTTTATCAACAAAAGGGCGTAAGTGCCATGAACATACACTAACTTAATAGGGCTATGAAATACAGAAAAGAATGGGCGCCGTAGCCCCGATTTTTATTTTATAGGGGTCTAAAAATTTGCACCCTCTTAAACATTCACAGCGTGAGTGGGAGTTTTAGAAAAAGGTATCTGCGCTAGCGGAGGATGCGAACTTTGACGATATTGCGCGATTGCTAAGCAGGTTCGGTTCTAGGGGGGAACAATGTATGGTCAGGTCACCTAGAGTCCTCCGCAAACATGGTCTCTTGCCATCTCTCCCTGTTGGCAGACTGTCTGGTACAGTCAGATACGTGGTTTCCTATTGCGAATTTGACTTGGTCAGTCCAGCGAATAGGTGATCCAGCCGCATGATCCGGTTCCCTCCACTCTTCCCTGTATGGCTAGCCATTTATTGAGTCGATATTCCCGCTTAGCACCGTGGTACAATCACGTGTAATAAAATTCTTTGGACACGTGTCCAAAGAATTTTATTATACGTGATCGTACTACGGCCGGTAAACGCTGCGTAATTCTGAGTTCCTGAAGTATGGACACGTTGGTGCGGAAATCTGTCCCCGAAATCCCGATCATCTTCCTTCAGTACCACATCTCTAGAGCATCTCTCTTCCCTCTTTATTCCCTAATTCGCGCACTGTCCACGTCCCTGCCGCGTAACGATATTGCGGTTACTTCGTACTCTCTTTAACTTCATGGCAATTTTAGTTATGGCCATACTTTACTTCATCTACGTAGTTTGATAAAAAGGCCCCAAGGTACACGTAGGTCTGGACCAGGTGGCAGTTCGCAATCTGAGTAATTTCTGGCGAATTATCGTTAGTGCGGTCTACGATCATAATCTTTATCAGTCTTAGATCGATATATCTTTAACCCAAACAAAGCTTACCCGCTCAGTTTTAAGAAATAATTATAATTATAATTCCTCCATGAGGTCTACACTATTCGCAATTAAGGTGGTGTCTGTTTTGTATCCACCAACCAAAATACCATCTGTCCAGTCTGAGGTGGTGAGTAGAGTGAGGAGGATATTATGCATCCCTGTGATACGCCCAAACTGAGGTGGAAACTGTTTGGAGGGAATCTTGCTACACAGAAGCCTTTCCCCCTTCGTAGAGCTACCTGAGCAGGAGCACGAGGTGTTGTGGCCCATGTCGAGATCTGCAAAATCTGTTCCAACTCGCGTGCAGGAACGCTAGAAGAATTTGAGGGTTAGAGACATAGTCCCGAAGGGTGATTCGATTCTGGCCCTCGGTCGCATTCGGAGGTCTTGGTTTCGATTCTTAATTGTGTCTGAACATAACATTTTTCTATCTTTCATAAATGCAATTATTGTAATAATAAAGTAATTGTCAAGAAATGCCTATAAAAATTACTATAATAAATTTTAAGTTCCCCGCTGAACTCCAATGCTCGTGCTGTGACTTTTATGATCGCGCTACGGCTCCAACTCGTCCATTTGTTTAAATTGACCGCTGCGCTTGTCAGCTCATGCAATAACTTGACCCTACGTGCTGCTTGCGCAGTGACTTCTAAGTTCAAGAAAAACTCCCCTGCTAGCGTATTAACTTTGAGGATTGTGCTGGGCTCTCCTATTCGTGCAATGACACATAAGGTTACGCTGGGGCCCAAGTAGCTCAGCTGGCTTAAATTCGTTAGACTACGCTGAGTCATCCATCGCAGAACTTGCACTATGGCACTAGCTCAATGATTCAATGGCAGTGACTCGGGCAATGACTTGATATAGATACTAGACTTGATAATGATTTAAACTGTTTTATACAATGTTTTGAAACAATTGGTTTGAATCAAGCTAAGCCTGGAATTAATGCATAAGGGTTTCCCATGCATTCGACTGTTGAATCTTTTTACGGTTGATAGTTAAAATTTAACTGGATATTATCAAATTACCAACGTACCTAGGCGTAAGTAATATCCAGTAAAACTTTTAAACTTGATACCTACGTAGGCAGGTACCTAAATACCTACTCGTAGGTACTTACTAAAAATGCAGTACAATTATTTTAAATTACAAGGAAAAACTAACAAATACAATTAGGTCAAACAATTTTCCTGTATTGTAGAGGATTCCGTAAAGGTCGAGCCAGTCAGTCAACTCACAATCTACGCAGTACAAATATTCAACAAGAATCTCTGTTCGCTTGGGCACCTAGTATATTTGAGCGTAATGAAAACAAAATTATAAGACGAAACATGCTACCTGCGTGACTGGTATACTAAAGAGCGGTCGCTTGCGCACTTTACCGGCCGGCGCGGCCGGTGCCGCGCCCCCATTCGACGCTATGGCGCTACGCTCGTCACTCCTGCGCAACTGTAAGTTTAAATCCAAGATATTGTTTTAAAAAGTCCATAATAACCCTTTTAAATATTTAAATATCTGTTTACCTACTTACATTTTTTACTGAGTGTCTAGTGCGAGTGAATAGTGCATATAATGTGGTTTGTGATAAAGTGACCTTGTTGGAACCGCTTTTTTGTAGAGCTACAGGTTTTTAAATACTAATTGAATTCCGTGTTTGTAAGACGATTTAAGTTTCTTATTATACCACCCATTTTTAAGGTGACAAATATTGATATTACTTATAATTTTTTCTTGTTTAAGTATCAATGGAGACAAAATATGTCGATGTGTTGAAATCTGAGTAGTTACACCTATAGGTGTAGAATTCATGTTAATGTACATATGTACATAACCAATATAAATAAATAGGTACAAGTATCTATCTAGATAAGGAAAAATACAGTCGAATTGAGAATCTCTTTTTTGAAGTCGGTAGAGAAAGGACCAACTGATCGCAATCTTCATATTAAAGAGAACAATTACCACCAGAATACCTACATAATGTTATGTTCAACCAACCACTGAATTCACATTATCATCTTTTTTCAATTATCGCCAAGTAAAATTTCTAGCCATTTCTTCACAGATCTTTCATTCCCATCTCTATTTATGAACGAACAATTCTTAATAGGCTTTTTATCACCAGACCTTGTAGATGGAAATTGCATTATACATAATCAGCTGAGCTCTATGAATACAGATAACAGATACTTATGCCTGTTTGCATGTTATAAAACAATTGCTCTGCACGTACCTATGTATGAGTACAAAGGTGACCATAGGCATCTAGATACCCACTAAGTGTATGGACATCTTATAATCCTGGATGAAAAGCGTTCAAACTTCCAACCTCAGATCACTCGCCAGACCTTTTATCTAGTAGAATAAAAAATATTTTCTATTTTTAGACAACAGAAATATCATTTCTGTCTTAGGTAAAAATATGTCAACCGGTACCTATTTATAGAGTTAATATTAGGCTGTCTAGACTAAAACCAATGCGTAGAAGAGAAGAATCCAATTAAATTGATCCAAGAATAAAAACATGACCTTCTTCCAACTAAGTAGTCATTCTTACATCTGTACGGCCTTGACAAAGCAAATTGGCAGTTGCGCTTACGTAACCATAAAATATGTCCTTTCATATCAACAATATTATGGTCTATGGTGCTTTAATTTAGCCGTAGCCTGTTATCCAGCGGCTTATACTGGTGAGTCAATGTAAGATCTATAATAATGTTATAACGCTGTGAGAGAAAGAGTTGGTTAGTTTGTTTAAATGCGATAATCTCAGAAACTACTGGTTCGAATTAAAAAAAACTTTTTGTGTTGGATAGCCCATTTATCGAGGAAGGCTTTAAATATTTAATTTTGATTTCATTAGATTTTAATGAATATCTTAGGAGATATCATAGTTTTAAAATATTACGCAACAAAATCAGGCGCATATTTTGGAACTTCGTTCAGGGGAACATCTATTACGTCAACTGGCCAAGTGTGAGTTAATCGCATGACAGAATATTGGCATTAGATTCAACACCGGTACATCAACCACCAGCGCCGATTTGGGGCAAAATATGCCTGTCAAAACACATCAGTCAAAATTTTCATTACTCGAATCTGTGAAAAATAATTTCGACTGAGCAATATCTCCCACGATACCTACAGGCCTCAGCCTAGTTTTTAATCCAGTACCCAGTACCTTTTATAAATCCATAAAGACAGCTTATATACACCATGATGTAAACTATTTTTGTGGCAAATAAACATTTACTTATATAATATTATATTATTATCTTTGTATTTATTATTTGCAGTTTTCAATGGAAGCCAGACTCGTCAGCTGCACGAGTTACGGCAGACAGACCGTCCAGGAGTGTCGATACTGCGGGAAGTTTTAGAAGATCGTATAAGGGAGATCAAACGAGCCAAGACATTTAAACATGAGAGGGTGCTCTCTTCACCACAAGATGTCAAAGTAAGTCTAATCCAAGAATTGAAACCAACGATTTAAATATTAAGAAAATATACAGTAGGTACATCTGTATCTGCAGTGATGGATCTAAAATGTTGTTATACCACCTACCTAACTAAGATACTTCTGCCTTCTGCGAAAATAAATTTGTTGATATGTTTACACAATTGAGTTCAAGGATAATGAAATTATGTGGGCGGTTTACTTTTGCACATTTGTAGCATCGGTTACGAAACGGCGCTTCTCTTATCGTTTGAACATAGGAGTTGAGTAATAGGTACCTAAAGTAAACACTAAACACTATTGTCGTGTTTATGCGAATCTCGAAACTACATCACAGACAATACCTACCTACATTCATTCTACTAACATAAACAATTTAACTTTATTTTTACAAAAAAGATAAAAGATGGGATATTTTTGGAGTCATAAAGCCTACTATAAATGACTACTTTAGCCACTATGTAAATTGTGAATTTAAGAATGTTATTTCGCAATAGGCTTTTTATAAATAACTGCCGCATAATAAAGAATGTAATAATTATAGTCTCTATCTACCTGTTGGCTGTCGGAACGATCTTCTAGAAGCTAGGACCTGCTGACTCTTGTTGATGTCAATTATTTCTATTATTCCAGGTGAAAGTGGTTGGTTCTGATAAGGAATATCTTAACTTCTGCGCCAATAACTATTTAGGATTATCGGTAAGTAATTTACTTTAATTTTATTTAATCCTTGACCTCATTGTTAGGTGCCTGTGTTACTCCAAAATAAATGGCAACGAAAGTTATGCAAGCTTGGATTTGCATCACTTTCACACCTAATACCTAAGTAGGTATTAATTTAACTTTCATACCCAATACAGTAGCGAAAATGGTGGCAAACTGTTAAGTTTTACAGCTCCGCGCATAGGGAGTGCAGAAAAGATGACCAAGTCTTTAACCATCTTTAAAATTTGCGATAATTAGTTGTAGTACCTAATTCAAATGTCATTACAGGACATAGGACAAATGTTGCTAGTTTGCGCGTGCAAAGACTTTAACCACTGGGTCGCTGATTTATTCGAATGTATTTGATTTGATTTTTGCGTCTGATTTGTTCAGCCTAATAGTTAAGGCTGCGGAGTTGCAATCGTGAGAGATGAGAGCCAGTCTGATGTCAGACAGAACCCATTAGACTTTCAGAAAATGGCGCCAAAGTCAATTGCCGTTAGGAAGTAGAAATTTTAGATGATTAGACAGGTTCTATAAGTCTGGATTAAATTATTGTTTATTTTGTTGGTAGAATCACCCGGAAGTTGTGGAAGCTGCGAGAGAAGGCTTGAAGAATTATGGTGCTGGACTTAGTTCTGTTCGATTTATTTGTGGAACACAAAGTATTCATAAGGTAGGTATCGACATTTTCTGACACGCACAACATCATTGTGGAGTCGAAACCATATTTCTAGACCTATATGACTCAGATCCCTCAAAAATATTCCAATCTTTATTAAAAGGCCAGCTACACACGTGCTACACCTGTGGTATTACAGATGTCTAATGGTAGCGGTTCTTGGTTAACCACTTATTCATTTCACGATGACTGCCTCTGTGTCGCGGTGGGAATGTATCCGACTGCTACGCAAGAGGTTGTGGGTTCGATCCCCAACCAGGATAAAACTTTGTGTGATGAGCACGATGGTTTATTCTGTGTCTGGGTGTTATTTATCTATAATATGTATGTATTTAGAAATATATAAGTATGTTTATCAGTTGTCTGGTTGTCATAGTACATTGGGACCAGATTGCGTTGTGTGAGTTGTCCCAAGATATTATTATTATTTGCCCCCTATCCCATAAAAATAGTAAACAGTTTAGGTCAAACTATGTCAAAACTCAAGATGAACTGAATTAATCGAGACTTGATACTTAAAATAAACTATAATTTTAAACTACAACTCCAGTTGACAAAACAAAACTAAGACTACCTTTGTTTTAACCACAGGATCTAGAAAACCGTCTATCCCAATTCCACGGACGGGAAGACACAATACTTTACGGGTCTTGCTTCGACGCCAACGCAGGACTTTTCGAGTCCATGTTGACTCCAGATGACGCGGTGTACTCTGACACCCTCAACCATGCCTCCATTATTGACGGCATTAGACTTTGTAAGGCCAAGAAATTCCGCTATCCGCACAGGGATCTAAAAGGTATGTTTTTTTTGTATTCCATTAAATTAAGCATGTCGTGAACCTGATGATAAGCGTCACGCTAGCCCATAACAGCTTCTGTGACACTCAAATCCTTGTATGACAAAGATCTGATTGTACGCACTACGCTTTTCATCTGAATCTCACATGCTACAGTGCCTTTCAACCGAAACACAGTGATGTGTTCACAGTACATCACTATTTCAAGAAAGAATAACTGACACTGTGGTAAACCGTGGGTAGAGAGAAACTAAAGAGTTACGGATAAGCTAAGGCAATAAAAATAACGCCGCCAGTGACATCCCTTCACCTCATGTTCTCTTCTGAAGAGAAAATAAATAAATCCTTGTTCGGAAATAAATATGTAACTAATTGAGTGTTTATTTTCAGGGTTCCATAGTAAACAAGGAACCCTTAAAATTTCGCTATGTCCATTCGCCCGTCCCTCTGTCTGCCAGAAACTGTCTATTGAAGCTCAGCATAACAGTGTCGAAGTACTTATTTACTTCTCATCAGTGCTGAAATAGGCAATGGACAAAAATTGGCTTAAAAGAATATATTTGCGAAAATTTCAAATTTCCTACAGAACTTGAACACTTGCTGGCACACAGTGAAGCTCGGGTGAAGCTCATAGTGACAGATGGCGTGTTCTCCATGGACGGCACAGTGGCGCCTCTACAAGGCTTACGGGAACTGGCTGACAGGTACCGCGCACTCCTGGCAGTAGACGACAGTCACGCTACTGGCTTCTTCGGAGAGACTGGCAGGTGAATACTTCCTTTTCTTAAAAGCCTAAGATCATAGTGACAGATGGATCGAATTCCACCCATTTACTAACGACTTGAATTCATCCGTAACACATGCCATTGAGCATAGCTGGAGGGATTAACAGGATTGCTAGTAATGTGGGACGCAATCCCACATTGCTAGTTATCTTAAGAAGAAAAAACAACAGTGGCGCCGCTGCAAGGCTTTAGGGAACTGGCTGACAGGTACCGCGCACTGCTGGCAGTTGATGATAGTCACGCTATTGGCTTTTGGCTTCTTCGGAGAGACTGGCAGGTGATTACTATAGAGATGTGAAGAGTAGGTACTCGGTTATTAGATACTAGTTAATCGGCATACTCGGCCATTTTGTTAGTACCTACTCGTACTCAGCCGAGTAACACTGTTTTACTGCCGAGTTAATTGGATTTCAAAACTTACCTTTAAATTACATATCAATCCATATGATGGCCCACTGCTGGGCACGGGTCTCCCCAGTAGAACCTACTAGTATGTAGATCCTGGGGGTAATTGCCATAATCGCCACGCTTGGCAAGCGGGTTGGCGATCGCAGTAAGACTTTAAGTACGCAAAGGACTCTTTCTACATAGCTACAAACATCCGATGTGTTACTACCCTACCTACTACTGTGCTACCTAATTAGGACCTACGAACATGATTATTACCTACCTAACTATTGTAAAAAGATTATCTTAGATTGAAGTGTGTGTTTGTAATGTCAAAATAACAGTGTTCTTTAAAAAAGAAAAAGAAAAATATAAATGGTACCTACTGATAACAAAAAACACATGTATTCATTTTTGTCTATCTGTCTGTTCTGGAAAATCTCTGAAACGGCTGGACGGATTTTGTTGGGACTTTCCCTGTCAGACAGCAGGTGTACAGGTGTGCAGGATGTAAGGATTTACTTAGACTACTTATCACCACACTAACGTGTATAACGGAGTGTATAGGGAGTGAGTAGCACTGCAACTTCACGCGGACGAATTCACGGACACAGCTATTGCGTAATAAAAAAATACCTCTTTGTTTTGTTATTAAAATGAATAATTATTTACTTATTCATTTCATTAAGTTAATTAAAGTTAAACAATTTAGGTGTGGCCGCAGATTTTTATTGCCAAGTTTATTTTTTGTCCGGGTTTATCTATTGTTTGCTGACAGTGTCTTCACATTGAGGATATTATCAATCTTAGGTGTTTTTTTGCTCATTTTCCTCTTATAAAGTGGAACCTACAAATCCCACATTGCTAGTTATCTTTAAAAAACGTATTTGACCTGTCTCTAGGACATTAAAAGGCATTCCATGGCCATACTTTTTACGGACATTAGCCCCCGTGTGATGGTCACGTCATAGCAACACGGGTGACATACACCGCTCGAAAGTGAATTAGAATCGTTTCAATCCCCAGAGTAGCATATTTTATTTATATTAAGTAATTATTGCAAAAAGTGAAATAAAGTTAATGAATAGTTATTTAATGGGGTGTCTAAACGGACCATTTTTTACGGCAATTTGTGGCGGCACTAACTAACTAATTGCTCGGCCAATAATGGCAATATGTCTGCAATTGTATGGCGAATGATTCAGACTCCTATACGGGCTACACAACCCGGCATCAATAAAATACAGAGCGACTGAAACAACAACAAAATTAAGCGGGCAACATTGCGGAAAATCGATCGCTCAGCGATCGTCCGGCAACCATCAAATCAATATTGGAGAGTACTTCCATGCTGCCAGCCACAACACTGCCGCCACAAATTGCCGTAAAAATGGCCCGTTTAGACGGGATATGACGAGATAATGACGACAATTATAATAGGTATTTACGCGATAATAAATCGGATGTCTTCTATTTGATGTAGATTTATGTAATGTCATTGTTATATCTTTATAGTCTAAAAAAATCTCGTTAACGTGTTTACTACTAGGTACAAGTACTTAGTTTTTATTAGTATATTTCTTTTGTACCATTTAGAAGGTACAAAAAAACGAGCTGGTAAACTCGGATGGGGGAGGGGGTCCGCCTGATGGTAGCTTAGCAGTAATTGTAGTTAAAAGTAGATTTTTTTAAAACTTAAAATAACTGGTAAATCAAAATCCCGGACCCCGCGTGAGGGTAAGCTATGTGTCGTGGAGTCGTGGAGGCAGGAGCGAATATAAGGAGGGGGCAACAGGGGCAATTGCCTCCCCAAAACTCGACTAAATTACCTTTTTTTGGGGAATTTGAGATTTTTGACACTGCATTGTAGTGTTTAGGCAGGATTGCGGTGGTGGTGGATCAAATGCACCGTCCTCCCAGCCATGTGAGCGTCTCACACTTGACCGATTGAGTCAAATGTTGCCCCTCCAGGACGAAGTTCTGGAACCGCCTGCGTGGAGGTCGTAGTGAGGTAGGAGAGAAGGGGAGGAGAACATACAGCAATTAAATCCCTCCTACCCCCGTTCCTGAGTACTTACCTATTATAGATCTCACAAAGGTCCGTCCCATAAAAAAATTGGACAGTTGTTATGAAATTGGAGTTGAACACGAATGTGCGCCACTAAGACAGTTATTCAATGATAGCATTGTTTCACATAATACATAGTACGGGTACGGCCTAGATTAACGATATGGATCTCATCATACACCCTCATTTTTTTGTTCCTAGTTTAGATTTAAACTTGTCACCTCACCAGCAGGCATGCTAAATGTACTTTAAATTTAGCATGCCTCCCTCCTGGTGAGATATGGTTGCATTAGTTTTTTTCACAACACCACACTTTACGTGCCATGTATGACAAGTCATTGAGAAGAAGTACATGTAATTCCGTGTCCGTGATGATCATCTATCACATGTGTCGTATGTGTGCATACATCAAGAGCATTTTCTATGAAGCTTGCGCTCTTGTACGTAATCTATGCGTATTAGCCTACATCAATAGATACCAATACCATATTTTAATACGAATTGTTTCCAATTTCCAGAGGTACGGAGGAATACTGCGGCATGCTAGGTCAAGCAGACATCATCTGCTCGACCCTCGGCAAGGCGGTGAGCGGCGCGGCGGGCGGCTACACAACCGGCCCTAAGGAATTAGTCACGTTGTTGAGAAACGTCTCTAGACCTTACTTGTTCTCCAATGCGCCTCCTCCGCCGGTGGTTACTGCTTCCTTGAAGGTATTGTTATTTTAATATGGTTTATATTCATATTAATAGGTGCTAAAGGCTAAAGCAGAATGTGACCAACATGACACTTATCATATAACCCTGCAAACTTTGCCCTGTCTTTATTTTAGTCTTCTCTAATTTTGGAGATAGCTTGCAGCTTTCAGAAGCACATCTTTACTAATATTATAAAGCTGAAGAGTTTGTTTCTTTGCTTGAAGGCGGTAATATCTGGAACTACTGGTCCGAATTGAAAAAATATTTCTATCTGTTGAATAGCCCATTTATCGCGGAAGGCTATAGCCTTGCAACAATTTTGCAACATGCAACATTTTTCGTAGCGTGATGTTATATAGCCTATTACGAAAAATGATGCAAAACCGGGCAAAAATTAAGCAGATGAAGTTGCGCGGGTCAGCTAGTAGGACATGTACCTACTTAGGTATAGCCGTTGTCCTATCAATAGCTAATAAATATGTACCTACGTTTATATTCCATGAAACCAAAATAAAACCAAGTCAATCAAGGGGATTGACCTCAGGATTTCTTACTGTTTACAACAGATGGAAATTCAATTCGGAATAAACTTGAGGAACGAGTACCTAATGCGACTGTGGATAAACACAAGTTAAAGATAAAAAAATCTAGAAGCAAACCAGATTTATCAGAACTGTAACTTTGTCTCATTTTCTTCAGTCCCTAGACTTAGTAGAACACAGCGGAGAGCTCCGCCAACGTCTCAGAGACAACACGCGTCAGTTCCGTGAAGGTCTAAAGGCGGCCGGACTGACCGTCGCTGGAGATGACCATCCTATTGCTCCAGTTATGGTGGGAGAGGCGCCGTTGGCTGTGGATCTGGCTCGTGGCATGCTTGGTGAGATATTTGATACCTAAATATCTCATTGCTGGATAAAGTTACATATTAAATTTGGAAGGGGGGGAGAGGGTATCGGACTAGGTGTATAGGATGCTAGACTCTAAATATAAAACAGACTAGGGAGGTATTTGGGGCACACCGAAAACACAGTATAGTATTGTTTTTATGGTTTTCGAGACCGATTGAGAAGTTTAAATGTAAATCCAAGATGGCGGCTAAAGAACCTATTTTATTTGATAACTAGTTATTTTTATTTCATTGCTTGATTATATACTAGATAGAGCTATAGAAGCAATTAAACAATACAATATTATAACTAGCTCCACTACTACTACAAACTTACTAGACAACCCTAGCGCTCTAATGGAGCGTAGGTATGAATTTCAACAATTGGGCCTAGTTTCCATAGGTACCTACCTACTGTAAACATATTTGTACTGTGCCGGAAACTTATCTAATGCCTCCCTTATAATACCCAAGCACATAACCCAATCCCTCTTTTTGGGTACTAAATAATAAATAATAATAATAATAATAACCATTTATTTTCAGGCTACTAAGGCCCATATTATACAAATACATAAATAGAAAACTTATTAGACTAATACATATTTAATAAAAAACTAAACACAAAGTTAAGCACGAGACAGCGGCGACGGCGTCGTGTTTCCCTGCGAGGTGTCGCGTAACCTGCCACGAAATCGTCGGTATGCGACACCTTTCGGCCAAAGGTCTTCCTTCATGAAGGTGGACAGATGTTCCGCGGGCACTCGCACCATAAACGACTTAAAATTAACGTTATGGCGCGACTCCAATTTCTCCACCCTCAAGGTCCACTTGGTCTTTTTTCTGAGGTACTCCACAAGTTCCTCAGCCTTTGTAGTGTGATGCAGACGAGACACATATAGCTGCGTCGTAGGTGTTGCCGGACGCAGCAACATATTGGGTCCCGTCACGCCGGTACCACGCTGGTTGCAGCTGGAGGGCTTCCTCTGCTTCTTTTCGACTTTTATGAAGCCCTCAGCGTCTATTTGCCCTTTTGTAGGGACTGGGGGCACGCTCTTCTTCTTCTCCCCTGTTTGAACCGCTGTTCGTTTCTTCTTCGCGGCAATATCGGCATAAGCACGACTATGAGTAGACGTACTTACGCTTGTCTTGACCTCTTTCGGAGTCGAGAGGCGTACGGTGACGGCACGTGATGCGTTGTTGTCAACTTGTACAGTCGGTGACGCAACTTGACGCGGCGACTGAAAATTGCTGACCGATGCATTTAGCGCCTCGCGACAACTGTTCACTTTAGAGGCGTCAGGTGACCTACTTGCAGAAACAGCGTTGCGTAATAACACTACTTCGGCGCGTAGTTCACCTATGGTGTTTTCTGACACCTCCAGCTTGGTCTGTACCTCGGCCAGGCTTGTTTTCAAGAACATGATGTCCTTCAACAGCCGGGTGACGTCGACGTGGTCAAAACTGACGGGGGGCAGTTTCCGCAGCTCTTTGGCCACGAAAGCTGGCACGTCGTCCGGATCAGTCCCTTTCAGCAAGGTGATGATGTCCTGGATGCTCTTCTCAGTTCCATCTCTCCTGCGGGGCGGCATCTGGTCGATTTTTCCAAGGGTTTGGAAAATCAACCTCTTGCCACTGCTAATCTCATCTTCCTTGAAGTTCGATTTGCAGATCTGCAAAATGCTGATTTCGTCCATAGTATCGATAGCATTTTGAATAAATGCCAACAGTTCGTTTGCTATAAGTTGCTGAGAACTCATAGTGACGTATAGCGACTATAGCCGCACAATACGCGTACAGAGTAAGCACGTCCGTATCGAAGCGCGCATTGCACCGGACTGGGACATTGCACTAAAGGGTCTTTCAAATAGAGCGGGTCGATATTAATAATCTGTGGCGGCCATTTTGATTTGGCGGCATCTGTCAAATCTGTTTTTTCTTATTCAGTCACTGATGCCAAATCACCATGGCAAGTTACACGGTTGAGCAGCATGTGCAAATGATAAAACTTTATTATCAAAATGAGTGTTCGTTAGTGAAAACGTTGCGCACATTGCGCCCATTTTACGGCAGACGCGGTGGCCCTTCAAAGTCTACTCTCCAACGATTGGTGACTAAATTCGAGACGACCGGTTCGGTAAACAACCAACCAACACCTTTACGTCAAAGGAACGCCAGATCGGCCGAGAACATCGCCGCTGTACGTGAGAGTGTTCAGGAGACTCCGAAGCAGTCGATTTCTCGCCGTGCACAAGAACTCGGCCTTTCGCAGACTTCAACTTGGAGAATTTTGCGTCGGGACTTGGGTCTGCATCCATACAAGATCCAACTGACCCAGGAGCTCAAAGTTAATGACCATAGACAACGCCGTGTGTTCGCTGAATGGGCGTCGGAACGCTTGGAAGAGGACCCCGATTTTGGCCAAAAAATAATCTTTAGCGACGAGGCACATTTTTGGATGAATGGTTTTGTTAATAAGCAAAATTGCCGTATATGGGATGACCACAACCCACATGACATTCGACCGTTGCCCTGAAAGCCAACATAACGCAGGCCATCGCTCAGATTCAGCCGGATCTATGCAGCAGAGTCATTAAAAATTGGACCTCTCGGATTTGTGCCACCATGCGAAGCCGCGGCGGACATTTGAACGATGTCATATTTCATGCATAATGGCATAAACGGGCCTTTCAAATAAAAAATAAATTTCGTTAATATCTCACACACATCTAGTTTTATTCAATTTTAACATCGACCCGTCTTTGTTGAAAGACCCTTTATAAAGGAAGTATTAGACAATTTTTCATCGTGCCTCAAATACCTACCCAAAAATTACCATCAGCTCTTGGACCAGAAAATTTGGCATATACTTAGGTATATGCCAAATTTTCTGGTCCAAGAGCTGATGGTAATTTTTATCAAGGATGGGGAGGGACATCTTTTCAGTCCATTATTCACGAAGTATCCTAATATTTCAGAGCTCGGCATCTACGTAGTAGCATTCAGTTACCCAGTAGTACCTAAAGGTGGTGCTCGAGTCCGCGTGCAGCTGAGCGCCGCGCACTCGCCGCAGGACGTGCAACGAGCTATCGACGCCTTCGCAGAAGTTGGGAGGAAAATTGGCATCGTTAAAGCATAAACACTACGTAAATGTACTTGTACACTCTGAGGCTCATCCCGCCCAAATGTCTACCCATGAATGTGCTTTCTTTTGATAACATTTATTTAGGAGGTTTAGCCCTCTCCCAAATCAAAGTCTTGGGTTCTCCCCCAGAGGAGTCCTTTCTCAGAGTGACAGCTAAACTTATAACGAGCAGAACTTACCCCCGCTCCTAACTATTAACTACTACGTAAAGAAGCGGCACACACCTCCCCCCGCCAATTTATTGTCACCTGCTACAGGCAAGGCAGTCAATGAGGCAGTTACGTCGTAGGGTTAGACAAGGTAGGTTCGTTCCGTGGCGATTTCGATAACGCCGTACTAATCGTTCGCAAAAAAAAAAAAGTCTATGGTCTCCACCGCAAACGTCAAATTCTATAATATAATTATTTTGCATTAACGATATCGCTTTTTGAATATGACTTTGTCTAGATCTCCTGTGCTCACTGCGTGCACCTTAGTAATTGACTTCAGTTTGAAAATTCGGACGTAAGTTGTTGCAAATTTTGTTTGCAATTTTATCAAATTGTATCAGAGACAAAACGTAGGTAAACTAATCATAGATATGCGGGTGGGAATGCACTGCAAGCTGTTTATATAATCACTTAAATATAAAAAATAAAATAAAGAAATACTAATCTGTCTTTACGGCGACAATTTGCTCTATCCTCAGCCTGTGTTGATCTAAAAGAAAAGTCAGTAAGATTTATTAGAAATTTTTGATTAGAAATATTTTCAATGGAAGAACTTTTTAATGTAGTTCGAATCAGTCAAAACATAATTTATGATATTCAGAAGTACGTACTTACGTCTTGCAACAATATTAATAATTATGTTATATCTACATTTTATATATTTTTATATTATCGGAATATTGAGATCTAAATAATGCAAGTATATTTTAATTGTTTGAATGTAGTATATTGACGGGCAAATATGCGTTTTACAATGCAAAATTTGATCTTTATTTTGATGCAGTATATTTGTCTGGCAGTGTTTTGTAAATATCTTCGACTGCTTTTGTTTGTGAATGTTTAAAAATATAAGTAATAAACAATGTTACATTTTATTTTATTTTGACATAGAAACCTTTTCTTGATCCCCTATACTTACTTATATCTTTACGAAGGATAACACTTACCATCTAGCAAGTGCTATCCTTCGTAAAGATTCGTTTAGATTCTTACCCCAAATTCATAATAAACACATAAATTAGCAGACGTTTTAAGAGCATTTTAAACAATTGAACTTTTATTGAATTTTGAAAACGGAATGAAATAAAATGCTCTTAAATTTCTGCTAATTTATTTGTTTAGTAGCTGTGCCTGCGATTTCGCCCACGTGAAGTCGCATTGCTGCTCACTCTCTATATGTGTCACTCTGTATATGTAGCCTACGTTACTCCTTACATCGTCAGCAGTCTGACAAAAAAAATTAAAACCGATTTTGTTTTTAGTACCAAAATACCCTTTCATACGCATTTAGTTAAAAACTTATTTTGACATTACAAACAGTCACTTCAATTTTATGTCTATATAGATTTTTTACACACACATAGACACTTAGGTTTAAACGTTCTAAACTTTAGAATGCCTCTCTAAACTCTAGAAACCTAACTGCCGTACTGACTGCTGGTTGATAATGCTTACAATTTTTTTTTTTAAATTTTATCTTATAAAATATTTGTTAATGAATGATTTAAGTAAGCATTAAATGACTTTAAGTGCGGCAGTGTGTGCCAAAGGAAATGGAACATGAGAGCCCAAGATCAGCGTCCCGTATATCCAACTGTACATACAGACAAATAATAATAAAACAAACCACATTGTGTAATAATAACTGATCTATTAACAATAATTTATTACAAGTAATAAAACTCACACTCGTATTGACAACATCACACAGTGCGTCACGTCACTACGCGTCATATTTAAACTAACAATTATAATTAAATATTTACAATTCGTACAACTCTCATTCGACGTCATTATTGCATTGGTGTGTTCTCCTTACACAGTTCAAATTAAAAATAAAATTTCAAACTACCCCATACATACACAAAAAAATAATAAAGAGCTTCAAAACTCTTAGCACAAGTAGAAACACTAACGCCCTTATTCATAATAAACACATAAATTAGCAGACATTTTAAGAGCATTCCAACTATCGAGTCTCTATTCAATTTTAAAAATGGAATGAAATAAAAAGCTTTTAAAACGTCTGCTAATTTATTTGTTTATTATGAATAAGGGGGTAAATATGTATAGTAGGTACATTAAAAGGTCCATGTACACAAACACTAATATTTACACAGTAGGGACTGAGTAAAAGTCGAAAATAAAAGTACTGAAGTGTCCCATCGCCGATAGTAGTAATCGATCAGAATCGAGTTGTTGAATCGATTCAACCGTTAAATAGAACGGTTTCTATCCTTATTATATGTGGAGGGTATTCATTGTCACTTGTCTCGTAACGTCTACATCGTATATTCTTGTTGTGGACGTATTTTGAGATAAGACTGAGCATTTCTCTCGCTATATTTAGGGTTCACGAGTTACTATATGTTGGGATGAGCTCAGTGTAACACGGGGGGTTTTACTGAAACAAAAAAAAACATATTTTAACTGGCAATATAATATATAAAATAGCAAAAAAATTGATACTAAAAAGTTGTCTTCTTATTCAGAATACCTACGTTAATAACAGCAGTTTAATTGGTGAATAATTTTACCTTACAATTTAACATTTCAGCGAAAGTTCAACAATTTAACGTTCGCTAGTTAATTATGTTATTAACGTATTATGGAGGAGTTTGTGTATATGAGCATATTTATCGCCGAAACAACACGACTGGCCAATTTTTATGAAATTTGGAATGGTAGTCATTTGAAGCTTGGGAACTCGCCACTAAAGACTAAATCGATGTTTGGATGGACATACATATTGATTTATACATTTCCCACGTAAATAATGGGCGAATGATTTTCGGTACCATGTTTACAACGGAATCCTAAAAATCATCGCTTACCCATTTTTGACACTTGGAGCTCAATAGAAAAAAAAAACTTGTTTGGTTCTTGTCTTTCGGCATCTAGAGGAAGATTTATACCGAATTCCGAGATTATCGCGCCCTCATCAGATGTTTTGTCATGGACATGGACCCTAATACAAGATCGGTGCAAACCCTGAGTCGCGCAAGCGAAGTTCTCACAGCTCTTCTAGCTATACCTATACAAATTCCCAGCGTTAGCCGGTCAGAGAACCCCCCCTTTGTGTTATAGAGACGTAACACCTTGTCCTCCACGATGTAATTAATATTTACCTGGCGGTGCTTGTTGGGTTGTGGTTGAACTGGTGACGTTGGCTGAAGGAGCAGTAGTTCCCACTGTAGGTAAGGTAGGGGGAGCCGTCGGCGCTGCCGTGCTTACTGGCTTCTGGAAATTTTACACGTATATCTTGAGTTCTCATTTCAAATGACTCCAAGGCTTTCAATTCGGTTGTAGAGTTTTTATTTTAATTATAAGGTTAACAGAATTAGATTATATACATCTCTTCCGAAAAAAGAGGTACCTACTGTCGTAGCTTATTACTATAGTGGTTAGTTCAAAGTCAATAGGTTATCGTAATAAAAGTAGCCAATATTCTTCTATTTTTCTTCCTCAGGCTATTTTTATTTCAATTTTTATCATATCAACCCCATATGATGTCCCACTGAGCACGGGTCGCCCCATTAGAACCTACTTATTGTAGATTCTGGGGGTAATTGCATTAATCGCCACGCTTGGCGAGCGGGTTGACGTTCGCAGTAAAGCTTTAATGTACGCAATCCTTTCACACCGGATTTCACATCGGAGAAATCCTTCGGTGTGAAATCCCTTAGTCGCCTTGACGACACCCACGGGAGGAGACGGGGTGGTAGGTACTATTCTTAAGCCCCTATTATCAAGATCGAAGAAACAAACAAACTCTTGAGCTCTAACCTATATTATTATTTACTATATTATAAATGCGAAATTGATGAATGTTGGATGTTTGTTATTCAATTACGCCACATCGGGTAAACGGAATCGACGAAATTTGGAACAGATATACATTATATTTGGAATAGCGCATAGACTAGGTTTTTCAAAATTTTGAGGCGAAGGAAGTCGCGGGCAACAGCTAGTGTTAATATAAATCCCACTAATATTATACATCCGAAAGTTTGTGGGGATGGTTGGATGGATGTATGTTCTAAACGCATTTAGATGCTACTTTCCAGTTACACAGTTTATACATCAGAATAGCAAATAGACTATAAAATCAAACATAACGCGGGCAAGGCCGCAGGGAATAGCAAGTAAACAAATACATATCAAACACAAAAATACAAGCTTTATTATGTCGCGATCTCAATTAGTTTCAGGTCTCACTCAAGTCTACAATTTAATAAAATGACTCATAGCATAGAACCGGAAAATCAATTTATGAAAGTATTTGACGGTATGTTATCAAGGTGAAATAAGTTATTGTACTTCGCATTATATTTATTTGTAATAAAGTAATGCTAATGATTATACATTGTGAAGTGAGAGGCTGATAATGATGTGCCTCTGACCAGATATGCCACGATTCAGGCGCGGATCCAGAACTTTGTACTGGGGGGGAGCAACATTTGACAACCGGTCAAGTGCGAGTCGCTCGAATCGCGGGGGGGGGAGGGGTGCGTTTAATTCAACACCGGTACACCATATTCACCACCACCGAGTGGGGGCAATTGCCTACCTAAACACTCCAACTCAGATTCCCTAAACAAAAAGGTCATTCAGTCGAATATGGGGGGGGGGGGGGTCAATTACCCTGTTGTCTCTTTCATTATTAAGTCCATCGGAATGATAACCATAAAATTAATAAATACCTGATTATGATTTTATTACAATGATAAATATGATAATGTTATTTATAACCCACACATAAAAGTGAATTAATTAAACAACAAACTATTAACATGGATGTATGGAGGAAATGAAATTTGATGAAACTTTATAGTAATGTATCAGTGCGGTTCAAGAGTTCCTGGTTTCTGAATTCTTCATGATCATCTTCACATGAATAAAGTTTGTGGCGGGTGGGTGCCCAAACTTCTTTCGAGCTTGCAGCGAAGAGAGCGAAAAGCGTGTTCTCAAGAAATTTTAGAAGCTTATAGACGACACGAAGCGAGTTCTTTGGAGGCAATTGAACTCTGATCCTCTCTCCAAAGAGGAATCAGGGCTTTTCACTAGAACGACGCCACGTCAAGGTAACGCAATCCATCAAAAAGATAATTGCTACAATAATCTGGGAATACTAATTAATGACATAAAACAAAAGGAATACCATGGTAAATGGCACCTACTACGCCACCCCTATTGAGGGGTCATCAAGGGAGCCCTGATCAAGCAGGAAGCGTCGTGGAAAACTTAGCAGAGGTGTTCGGCTTCTCCACGACAATGCTACCGTTCATACTGCTTTAATTGCCAAGGCTGCTGTTGCAACATGTGGCTTCGAGGAAATTCGCCACCCACTTTACAGCCCCGACCTGGCTCCTAGAGACTATTATTTGTTTTCGAAACTTAATGCAGACTTAGAGAAAGAAGATTTTCTTCGGATGATGAAATGACCCATGCTTTTTACGCCCATTTTGAGAACAAAACTTCTGAGTATTTTTACAAGGAGATAGAAATGCTTATTAGGAGATTAGAAAAGTGCGTTGAAATGGAGGGAGACTATATCGAAAAATAAAAATGATTTGTAAATATATTCACATATTTTCTTTGTAAGGCCGGAAACTTTTGGACTTTCCCTCGTAATTTTACCTACATCAGAATAGCACATACGCTATAAAAATCACATAACTGAATATCGGACAAAGCCGCGGAGAAAAACTTATAATAATAAGAAAGAATATACTAAGTATATCATTATAATTATATTTTACTAATAGAATGACATTTCTTCCAATCAACATATTCGTTAAAGACCAAGAACAATTGGGTATTACTAAAAGTCGCTCTGTAGAAATTTCTATGAATTATAAAATTATGTAATCATGTCATCATCCGAACACCTCTGCTATTCCGGACGACGAACAATTGGGTTCTTAATCGTATGTCAAGTGAAATAAGTTTTTATTTTTGAAACGTTAAAACAACACTCTGTAGAAATTTGCGTGAATTTTAACATTATGACGTCATAATGTTCTGTCGTCAAATTGTAGCAATTATTTTTACGATAAGAAATTCAAAACAATCGTTAAATTGTGGACGAACGTATTTTCCCAAAGTATCGTAAGACGCAATATTGCCTGATTAGTGTAAGATAATTTATTTTTATATTAGTGAAAACCCAACTGAACTAACTTAAATTTCAATAACACATGTAACAAGACAAAGAAACAATTCAAACAGATTTCCGTCATCCTTATTATTTTTAAATATTCCACACCCAACCTTAGCCAATCGATGCCAAAACACCTCGGAACTGATTAACCATTCTGTATCACTAAGGCCTAACATAAACCTGACATGGCGCGGCGTACATACTAAGAAGATAACAATTCAAATTGAACTCTATTTTATACGCCATATGGTTGAAAATTGCATGTCAAAGCTATAATTTTGCACATGAAACAAATTTGCGATTTTCAACCGTGTAGCATTATCAACAGGATTGAGTTTAGATTTGAGCTTAAACCTAGGTTTTACTTACACTGGCTTCCTGTATCCTTTCCTCTAGTGTTTCCAATTTGGCCGTGAGAGTATTGTTTAATGCAGTAATGTCTGATCTGATGTCATCTTCTCGTTTGAAGTTGGCTGTGACATTGGCTATCGTGTCGTTGGTCCTGGCTTCGAGCTGATGCAGCAATGTTCTGACTTCTTCAACACCAGTTACTGCTAAGTGAGCTTGTTTTGTATTCGTCTGTACTGTGCTATCGAAACCGGTTATCTGAAAACGTAAACTTTGTAAGTTAGAATTTGAGAAATGGTTTATCACAGGTTAGATGATGGGTTTAATGGTATTCGGGGAAGGGACGAAGAAGTGTAAGCTTACGTTCTGATGACGAGCGTTTAACCCGCATTTACGTCTTCTTTCATATTTTTTAGGCGTTCATATTCACTTTATAAATTTAATATAAAATTAGAAATGCGCGTTACAAAAATGCACAAAAATGTGCGACAAGGGCTTGTCTTCTGAACGTAGGTTAATTATAAATCGCAATCGAATATTTGACGGATTTATTAAAAAATAAATTAACAAAATGAATAATCCCGCCTGCACAAAAAATAATAATTTCATGCAGTCAGAGGCATTTTTGCTAAGTTCATCGATATTCATAATGCCTCCGACTGCATGAAATTATATAATTATGTAGGCGATCTTGTTTCCATAATTTTTGTGCAAGCGAGTTTAATCTTTTTTTTTAATTTATTTTTTATTTAATACTTTTGAGTAGTTGTAGGATGTAACAACTAACTTTTACCACAGCTATTGACAAGTATTGAAAATTGATAAAAAAATGGTTGCTAACTAACTTTTTTTAGTATTACAGTCTTAATCATGTTACACTGTTTTGAAATGCTTAAGATGAACCCTTTAAGTTGATACCCATATTGCATTGCAGACCCATTCACACCTATTTATTTTGACATCTCACAGCTGCAATGTTTGTTTTTTTCAAACGTCACTTAACTAAGAACACTTGGGCGGTCAAGACGAATCTAACAACGTCCTATTTGTATAAATCCGTTCAGTGGATTGTGAGATATCAGGTACCTAATAAGAATATTACATACAAGATATGCGCGGAAAACATGACCCTTCCTAATAGTCGGGTAAAAATAGCAGAGGTGTCTTATCTTTTAAGTATATCCACACAAAAAATATTTGTCACTCGAAAACTATTTGCGTAACCGCTTGTAAAGATAAAAAGGGACGTACGAAGTACCTACTGTAAGTTGGTTTTGCATATTCATAAAGCTATTAATTTGTGACAAATATGTGACAATAATAATTAACTAGATAGGTACTGTTATTAAGTACTATTTATAAACATATGTATTTGTTTTTACCCAAGGTTCTGCGTTCGTTAACGTTAGTTTTGGCTATAAAATGGGCTTTCCTTAACTTTGAATTAGATCTAAATATAAATTTCATCAAAATTAGCCACTTTTGCACTTCATTTTCACAAAAAAAAGTAAATCCCAACACTTAGTAAATCCCCTCACGCAAAGTGATTTTACTTAGAGATAAAAAAAAAATATAATCTACATAAAACAATAAAAAAAGAATATAATCTATATAAAACACTACAACTGACAAATCCAGCAGTAAGTGTATAAAAATAGAACCTCATGAAGGAAACTGCACCATAAATTATGCGGACATTTGTAATTATCAAAGTTCCGTTCGCCCCAAATCTTATCCCACGCATCGGATAAGGGGCCTATGTTTTAATGCATCGCAACTAAGTACAATAGCTTGACTAACTCGATGGCATGTGAGATAGCGATTAGATAAATTTATTGACCCACTTCCGAACGACATATATTGTGATCTACAATGTGTTCATGACACGCACAATATTGTATTAAACTTATCTTTTGGACTGAATGATAAATACAGCATTGACCGAATCGCTTTAGATAATGTTGGTAATCCAATCGACATAATTTTATGACACTTGTTTGGCAATAGTTTGACCAAGGATTTGGCGATTCAACGAGTGACTGAATCGTTTGTAAACGAAATAGATTGGAATCACCAAACATACTCAAAGTAACAGTCAGCAACATATTTCTTGAATTAAATCACTAAATTTTATAAGCATATAGGCATCACGATTCTACAGTTGGATCAACGTAACTAGGCCGGACTGAAGTAAGCGACAAGTGGTTGCGCAGATGCATTTTTTGGAAGTAAATGGTGACAGGAAGCGGAGGGCGGGGGCGGTAACTAAACCAAGAGGATTAGAGATGCGATTACGCATTACATTGTCATAATTAGTATTACAAACTCATGTTTTTTTGTGATTTTTTTCGTAAAGAAATTGTTTTTCAAAGTTTCTTTTGTTCTAAATTTAAACTTTTATGAACTCATTTAAATAGTGTTTTTATATTGTTGAATTAAAATGTTGTTAGTATTTTTAATAGATTAAACATAATTAATCGTTTTCGTAAGTAATTTTAGGGTCGCATCTCTATGACATGCGCGAAAGTGATAAGAACCTAACTTCAATCCGGTCAAGTTACGTTGATCGTACTGTACGTAGGTTTCATAAGATTGGCAATTTATACACTACACAGAACTACCCTCACGATATTATTAAGGTGCCACGGCTTTTTATGTAAGAATCTTTGTAACTTATTTTAATATTAGAAAACCATATAGCATTTTACATGTAGATTGTACATATAGGTGGTCCCAAAAGTATTCCACACGGAGAGATAGTAGCTTAAATGTTGGAGATAGAACATTTTACTGAAAGAAGACTTCATTAACTTCATTTTGATTTTAAAAATTAATCGAACTGTTTTCAAAGTTTTTAAATAATTGCCTGTCTGAACCGGGAATCGATCCGACCTAATATGAAAATACATATCCTGTATTTTTATGACATCAATCCAAAGGCTCAGTCATAGGGATTACTTTTTTCTCAGCAATATAGTATCTTATATAAAGGGAACGCTATGAAATTTTACATTTGATAAAATACAAATTTTATAATTAATCACGATGAGGCCCAAGTAATGCATTTTTTACAGTGTATATGGATTCCTCAAAACTACCTACTTGAAGTCAAAATATTTGATCTTGTTTTTTTTTCTTCTTTGAAGGATACCAGAAAAAATATAGATACGTAGATTACGAAAATATATCAAATAATCTGTAGTAATAAAAGCTGTGTCTAGAAGGTATAAATACCTGTGAACCGAACTCAGCTACCAGCCTCTTCAGATCTGCTATTGTTCTAGGAGCATCTGCGAGCTTGGGAGCGGCAGACAGTTGCCCAGAAACTACCGTGAGATTCTTTATTGTTTGGTTCACACGGTCTTCTAATTCAAAATGCATTTTTTTCAGTTCTTCTAATTTATGGCTGAGGTCGCTGGCATTGGCTGTGAACTCCTTAGCTGTAGCGTGGCACATTTGTAAAGCATCGTTCAGGATGCCGTTAGATCTTGATACTGTGAACAAAATTATGATTTTGTTAATCATCGGTGACGAGTGACACAAACAGTTTAAAAGTAGTCCAAAACTACACCTAAAAAAATGAAATTAGGGCATAGAAACATGAGGAAATGGTCTTGAAGCATTCAAAGGTTAGAGGAACTGCCCAAAAGTACGAGAAAAGTTCTGATCTGGCAATTTATTAAAAAAACATCCAAATATTTACATCTATAATAGTGGGTTCTAATACTTCTGGTATAAATAATACATATTTACGATAACATATCAGGAACCAGTTCTTAATCGTAGTATTATTTTGTTCTGTGGAGAATTTCCTATCAATAAACCATAGAGCAGGTAACTGTTAGGCTACAAAGTTGATCAAGTCATGATTTTCAAGGCTATCAAATATATTTCAACTATAAGACAATAATGGTCCCCTAACCGGTTTAGGTCACAGGCGGCCGATTTCATCAGAGACAGAGACGTGCTTTACAATGCACAGAGGGATGTGACATTTTTCAGATCTTTTGATTTGCTCGGTCACCACTGGCTACTGAGACACGGACCCCTCATATAGAGCAGATACAACTTAGATCACGTTAAATTAGTGAGTGATTATCTAGAGGATTTCTTCTCCATTTAGGACATTCACGGAAATTAACTTCACAGCAAGTAACAGTAAAAGCTAACAAGTTTGACGTAACAGTCACGCGATCATGTCGTCTACTTTCCGCCCGCCCTTGACGCGTAGCCGTTATACCTACGTAGGAACAAGTACTTATACATAATTACAAGGTGAAATGAAAGTAGTAAACTTTCCTTTGGCCTTGTCCTTTCATAATTACATACCAATTACTTACTGTGTACCAAAGTGTTCAATATAATTTATTAATAAAAAGTGGCTACATTTTTGTTTTATGTTTAACCATATTTTTTCGCGGTTTCGTTCGCGTTATGTTTGTTTTTTATAGCCTATGTACTATTCTGATGTATAAACCACATTATTATAAAATTTTATTACAATCCGTTCATCAGTTTTTCCCTAAAAGAGCATCAAACATCTATCCTTTAGAAATACAATAATTGCATTTTTGAAAGATATAAAACCGAACCCGAGACTTCCGTAGCCAAACCGGGGCCGGAATAGAACCACCTATCTGGACTAAGTTACTAGACCTCAATTTTTTCTATCCTTTGATCCTTCTTTGATCTTTATTTTACATATCCATCTAATCTATCCTTTCATATCTATCCTTTGTCACTAACTTTGGGATATATTGGTAGGATAAAGCTTTCAGTAAGGGAAATAGTTTTGTCACTGTCTTGATGAGAGTGCAATTTGAAACTGACATGGGAGTAAAAGAGAGCGAGTACGAGGGAAAAACCGGCGGTTACGCAGACGAAGTTGCGCGGGTCAGCTAGTTTGGTATATAAAAAGAGACTTCCCAAGTCTTTAGTTTGCCTGAAACCTTTTTTTATTAAAGTTCCTCTACATACAACGCAATTTAATACCTACCTGTATTGTTTTTATTTTTCAACATTAAAGACACAGAGCAAACCTCGGTCATTCAGCTAGTACAGACAACAGACTATCATCACACCCACTATCATCGTAATAAAGCAAAAATAAATAAATATAAAACCAATAACTCAAACCACAAGTACTGCACACTACACAGTACAAGGCTCTACATCAGGTATTTGACCTTATAGTATAGGATCCCGATATACAACGACCTTCACCGAGATGTTTATTTCATGAAACGTATTTTATATTTAATTTAATATGTCAATAAATATATTGCATATGGGTTGCCTAACAAATTTTAGTCCAGAGTATTTTTAAATAATAATTAAAAAAAAAATTTTTTTGAAGCATTCCACCGGTGTGATTATTAGATAAACTCTATACCAATCGAAAGTATAAAGCCCATAGAATATGCAAACTTTAGGTTGCCTATTTTTTTCCGGTCACAACTATCGGGTAGCTAGGTATATTTTTTTTAGGAGCAATCTTTTTAACCGTCGACCATCACTCCTACTCTTATCAAGTTCAGGAAAATTCCGTAAAAAAAAACTAAAGAAATTAATTATGAATGTCATCACGAAAAAGCAGATACAAGGACTATTTTTCATGCTTCTAAAGCGGAACCAGGCTCAAGAGTTTTAATTAAAGCCTCTGATACTGACGTTTTGATTATTTTGTTAGGAAATATGCACAAACTTATCGAATCAGAAATTTGGCTTGCCAGTTCAGCTACTAAAAAGAGTAATAATCAAACTGTTGATTGCATTAATTGCACCGATTTAGCGTTGAAGTTAGGAATTAAATTATGCCAAAGTCTCCCAGCCTTCCATGCATTTACTGGTTGCGATGACACGGCTGCATTTTACAATAAAGGGAAAGTAAAACCTTTTCAGCTATTTTCGAAAAATGAAAAATATCAAACAGTTTTTGCATCATTAACAGATCCTGCTGATATTTTCATTCATGAAAAAATGAAGGCCGTTCAAGAATGTACAGCTAGTATGTATGGTATCAGGAACTGCACCAGTGTGAATGATGCGAGACATCGCATTTTTATGAAAAATTACTCTGCAAAAGAAGACGGAGAGCACTTTAAAAAAAAATGAATGGCTTCGACTCCAACTCCATACCACCATGCTGGATATTATTAATTCAGAAAATTTTACGAACTATTTTCGTATATGCGTGAAACTTCAGCCTGACAACTGCGGTTGGTTCTTAGATGAATATTTTAAACCAGTAGGATTCATTGGGGATCATACACCTTTAAAGATAGAAGACATTGTCGAAAGAATTGAAACAGAGTGTGATGACAAAGAAGATTCAGAAGTTGAAGATTACAGTTAAATGTCCGATGACTCGGATCCTAAATAATAAAAAAAAAATTTTTTTTTAATTTTTTACAATAAATAGAAGTTTTTTTTAATTGTTGTTTTTTATTTTGTCTTCTAATAATAAAGATAAAATTTGCAAGATTAGTAATATATATGTATTAATATAACCTTCTTCTTCAGTAAATATACTTTAGTGTCACATAAAAAATAACACACATAAATAATTAATTGATTGAAAAATAAAAAAATAAATGACTATTTCTCTATTTTAATAATAAAATACTCCTAAATGATGCACAGCATATACGCGTCTATCGCTATCTTTTTCATTTTCAAGCACAAATAGCATGCGCACTCTTTCTTTAAATGGGCGGACCTTAAACAGCTGCTATGCTGTGTCCTCTTCTATCGCATGGGATGGTTGGTTGGGACCTCTCAGTCGCACACTTTCACTCGCAGCGTTATTTTACTTTTTAAAATTCGACAACCGGAATAGGAGATTGATTTTTCGCAGGCAACCCTATACCACCGTGTTCATAATTAAATAATCTTTAATTTTATTTAAGTTCAATTCAATAAGCATACCGTTGCAAAATGCTAGTATAGATTTACCTGTTTATACCTGGCTACCCGATAGTTGTGACCGGAAAAAAATAGGCAACCTAACGTTTGCATATTCTATGGGCTTCATACTTTCGATTGGTATAGAGTTTATCTAATAATCACACCGGTGGAATGTTTCAAAAAAATTTTTTTTTAAATTATTATTTAAAAATACTCTGGACTAAAATTTGTTAGGCAACCCATATGCAATATATTTATTGACATATTCAATTAAATATAAAATACGTTTCATGAAATAAACATCTCGGTGAAGGTCGTTGTATAGCGGGATCTTAGACTATTAATTTTATTACTGGCAGCAAATCCACACGTGAACATTCTACACTTGTTTTTAATCTAACATATGGTAAAGGTAAACAAACTCTTGGACCAGGAACTACTTTATGTTCAGTTTTATCATTTAAGGTCGGCAACATACACGATTCTTTTAACACTGGTGTTTATTTATGGTCGCCGAAATAACTATATCATTTGGAAAATACTGGCCTGTTGGTCTAGTGGATAGTGACCCTGACTGCTAAGCCGGAGGTCGTGGGTTCGATCCCCACCCAGGATAAAACTTTGTGTGATGAGCACGATGGTTTGTTTTGTGTCTGGGTGTTATTTATCTATACTATGTATGTATTTAGAATTCCATAGTATAAGCTCATGCTTAGTTTGGGATCAGATAGCGTTGTATGAGTTAGATATTGTTATATTATTATTTCCTTCCTGTCTGTGTTATTTTGATGTACTAGGAAAAAACATTTACAGCAACAAAAATTTACAATACACATATTTGGCTATATTGCTGCTGAAATAATTCATAATTTTGAAGAAGAAAAACTTTTACATTCATATATTATGTATTATGAGCATTCAATTAAACTAATTTAGTGAAGATTAAAATACATATTTAGGGAAAACCAACAAATATATTTGATCTTGGTACTTTCAGATGTTACGGATGCCAAAGAGGTGTTTGACAGTTTAGGCAGTAGCCTATTTAAAAAGCCACGACGTCGGACTATGTATTATATTGTATTTCTTTACGAAGCAACAAATTTGGCAGTTAAATCCAACAAACACATTAATCTTAATAAATTTATTTGTTAAAATAGATCAATTTTAGAATTATAATCTTCTTTTATAGCTTCTTCTTTTATAGATTTCTTTAAATTAAATTAACTTTTATTTTGTAATTAATTAGTTATTAATATTTACAGTAGTGACTAGTATTATTAAGAATTGCCTTAATCAGTGTATAAAGTGAGTCGTCCCTGGAGAACGCACAAACTTGCCGATCATCACTGCCGCCAACGGATGAATTTTCAAAAGCTCATCTTAAAACCTGGGGAGTATTTGACTTATTTGATATTAACTAATACTCCACAAGCACATAAATACATGTCTCATCTGTGCATGAGCTTCGTCATTCTCTCACTGGCACCAGTTTTTATCTCTTTCCGCTTGACAAATTGTGGAAGCTGAATTGAAGACCTAAACAATTGGCCCCACACACTCGTTTACACACAAAATTACTGTACAATTAGGCAACTAACACTATAGTAATACTATTTAGATATAAAACTTTGTATGTTAGTCTTCAATAGTTTAGGTACTAAGTTTTGAATTAGGTACATACCTACCTCATACCCAAAATCTTAAAAATCCACTAGAATTGTGAATCCACTATTGTGTTTCTTTTAGTCTTTATATTATATTTTTATCATTTTAATATCTTGCTTATATTCTATAGTTGAATTAATTTGTATTTCAAGTTTTCTTTGCATTTATTCTGTAATCTTATATAAATTCTACCTACCCCCTTCTCATTTTTATTGTTTAAACTTTTTTCTTTCTTGTACTTAGCTTTGTTTATTGTGTTACAGGAGTCTAGTGGACTAATCTGACAATGAGCACACACATGATGACTCGCAGGGCAACAGCAAAGGACATGGAAAATAAATTAAAATTAGCGCTACTTGAATTGAAGAAATACAAAGAGGACAACACCCAACTGCTGTCAGAGCGCAGCGACTGTGAAGTAGAAATTGTGAGACTAAATGAGAAGGTAGCTGCACTGAAGAAACAACTTACAGAACTGGACTTACAAAATATGGATCTTCAAGAACAATGTGGCCGTCTTCAACAGGAAATAAACTCTTTTAGTGACTGTAGTGAAGTGTTTTCAGAGTCTCTGAGTCACAATACTGAATTACAACGTGATCTGAACGAAGCTCATAGGACTATAGTTTCCCTTAATCACACAATACAGGCAACAAACAGTAACGTGACTCAGAACCTCTATAGTGAGCTCTTAGGTGTAAAGTGGGTGTCGCACTTAAAACTTAAGTTACTTAGCCGCAAGAAACAGAGAAAATACTCAAAATTAAATAAATTAATAAGCAATATTAAAAAACAAAGTGATAAGTTAGGAAAAGTTAAAACTTTATCTAAAATTAATTCTAAATTGACAAAGGAACATAAAAGACTGCAGTCAGACTTGGACAACTGCAAAGATCAAATGATTGCCAGCAGGTTAATGTATGACCGCCATACACAGGAGCTTAACACACAAATAACGAACTTGCACTCCCGTCTAACAACTCTCATGCTTGAACACCAAACAGAAACTCAAGTATTCATTAACAAGTATGAGGAGGTAGCCAGAGTAGCTAGAGAGGAAACACAACAATTAACCTCTCAGATTAAAAACAACCTATGCTACAATTGCTCAATTGCAACCGTTTGTCGGTCAACACAACACTCACACCAATACACGGCAATTACAGAGCAGTAAATGCAGTAAGTCTGACTCTGACTGCAGATTGTTATCTGACCAGCATACTCTGAATTTTACAGAAAATAAAGTTGTGATTTTTTCTGACCAATTAGGTATAGATTTTAGCAGGTTTATTATAGGTCACACAAAGTATAGGGTCATAAATTATTGTTCAACAGGATCAAATTTTTGTAATTTAATTAGTAAATTAAATAATACCACCTTAGATAATAGGTCAACAGTTATAGTATTATATGGTGACAGCTTCTCAGTCACAAAGAGAGACATAATTAAATTAACAGAAACTATTACATACATGCATGAAAAAGTAGGTTGTAAGTTTATTTTATGTAGTCTACCTTATTCGCAGTCAGTATCTGAATTACAAAACAAGCATGTACAGAGCTTGAATCTTTTATTATATAACAGTACTTACTTATATAGTAAGTATATTTTGTTTTTTGACACGAATAAATTTATTCGTAATTTTATTTTAACGAAAGATAGAATGTATCTTTCCACATTCTACAAAAGACAACTTGCTAAGTTATTAGCATTTAATTTACACCCTGACCTAGGTACAAACAGTACTTTGCAGGATTCATTTAGTGTTAGCAGTTCTACTATGAATGTTATTAAGACTCCTAGTTTAAACTAGTAAGTCAGACAATGGACAAGCCCACAGGTGGTCTAACTGTAGTTCACCAAAATATTCAAGGCTTATCCAGCAAAATAGAGGAACTCGAATTGTTCCTTAAAATGCACAGTGTTGATATTTGTTGCTTAACTGAACATTGGTTGAAAACTAATGAACTGATATTTAATAATAGTTATTATTGTATGGTTAGTGCATTTATAAGAGAAAGGGCTATACATGGTGGGTCTATGATATTTGTATGCAACAATGTTAAATGTAAGGAACGCAAGGATATAGTACATCTGTCTGTTGAGCGTACTATAGAATTATCATGTGTGGAGCTGGAGAGATATATTATAGTTTGTGCATATCGACCACCACTGAGTGATTTTAACTTATTTGAATCTGTAATGGAAGATGTGCTTAAAAGGGTAAGTTACGGTATTAAGCATATAGTAGTGTGTGGCGACTTCAATGTAAATTTACTTGAACAATCATCTTTGTCTACCAGATTAGTTAACCTATTTAAATCATTTAATTTAGTGTACTTATTTAATGAACCAACAAGAATTACATCACATTCTGCTACTTGCTTAGATAATATATTCTGCAACTGTAGTTATTTTAATGAGGTAATATTGAGTGATTTAACATCAGATCACTGTGGGCAGAAAGTCACTTTTCCCTCACACACAGTGGCCAAAATAGATAAGATCACATGTAGGCCAATGAGTACGGCTCGCTTAGAAAAATTTAATTCTAACGTTTCTGCTAATATTACCAGTATAGATTTCAGCCACTCTGATCCGAACTATCTTTACTCCTCAGTGTTTAATATAATCAAAAGTGAATACAATAATATATTTAAATCAAAAACTTTTTATAAGAATTCTAAACTTAGCTTTTGTGATTGGGCAACTACCGGCATTTATAAAAGTAGAGCTAAGTTATACGAGTTATATGGTATGAAACAATTTAATTTTGATCAAAACTTTATTCAGTATGTGAGAAACTATTCAAAAACTTTTAAAAAAGCTTGTGCATGTGCCAAAGCTTTACTTATTAGTAGAAATATTAAAAAATCTGATAATAAAATAAAAGCCACTTGGAATATTATTAATTCGGAAAGCGGACGGGCAAAGCCTCGGGATAAAAGCTTTGAATTATTAATTAACAATAAGACTGTTACTGATAATTTAGACCTAGCACAAACTTTCAATGATTTCTTTGCTGACATACCACTCACCACAACCAGCTCCTTGAACGCTTGCCCAGATAAAGCCGAATCACTCTTGAGAGATAATGTGGATCAATGCAATGTACCATTTGCTTTTAAATATATATACCCCAGTGAAATAATTAAAATATTCAAGTCACTCAATTTAAAAAAAACTGCTGATTTATGGGGTATTTCAGTAAAATTAATTCACAGTATAATTACTGGCATAGCGCCACAGTTATCTATAATTTTTAATCAATGTGTTGATACCGGAATGTTTCCTGATCTGATGAAACATAGTAAAGTAATACCATTATTTAAATCCGGATCAAAGAATGACCCTAGTAATTTTAGACCAATATCCATCTTGCCAGCTATTAGTAAAATTTTTGAAAAGGCTATACTTATGCAGTTAGAATCACACTTTAATTTTAATAATCTACTGCATCCCGATCAATATGGTTTTACAAAGGGTCGCTCTACAATTGATGCAGGTACTAAGCTACTGAAACATATTTTTAGTGCCTGGGAAGATTCACAGGATGCCATTGGAGTGTTCTGTGATCTTTCTAAAGCTTTTGATTGTGTGGCGCATAGGACACTTCTCCTGAAACTTAGGCATTACGGTATTAAAGGTACAGCGCTGGATCTACTTGCCTCTTACCTAAGTGAAAGAATTCAATATGTTGATATAGGAGGAGTAAGGTCGTCTGGATCTCCAATTAGTATGGGCGTGCCTCAGGGATCAATACTCGGTCCCTTCTTATTTTTGGTATATATTAATGATTTACCATTTTATGTTAATAACTTTTGTGACATCATTCTATTTGCTGATGACACTTCTCTAATTTTTAAAATCGATCGTAAACTAGAAAATTTTGAGAAAATAAATAGAACACTCGCACTAGTTCAAGATTGGTTTACAACGAACAACCTACTTCTAAATCCCAAAAAAACTAAATGTATTAAGTTTAGTTTGCCAAATGTGAAAAGTACTAATACGAGTATAATTTTAAATAATGAGGTGATTAGCTTTGTCGACTCGACAGTTTTTTTGGGAATTACATTAGACAATAGGTTACAGTGGGGCACCCAAATATCATGTCTCGCAGGAAAACTCAGTTCTGCAGCGTATGCTGTCAGCAAAGTTAGACAGCTTACGAACGTAGAAACAGCTCGACTAGTATATTTTGGTTATTTTCACAGCGTCATGTCCTACGGTATATTGCTTTGGGGCAAGGCGGCTGATATACAAACTATTTTTATTCTTCAAAAACGTGCAGTGCGTGCGATATATCAACTAGGAGCACGAGTTTCCCTTAGAGAAAAGTTTAAAGAGATAGGCATTTTGACAGTTGCATCACAATATATTTATGCAAACGTTATGTTTGTAAAGCAAAACTTACATTTATATAACAAAAATAGTGATATTCACTCTGTGAATACAAGAAATAAGCACAAATTGGTAGGTCGATATCATAGGCTTCATAAAACTCATAACTCATTCATGGGACTAGGTGTTAAATTTTTCAATAAAATCCCAGTCAGCATATCGAGTCTACCAGTAAATAAATTTAAGAATGTAGTCAAGAGACATCTTATACAAAGAGCTTACTATTCAATCGATGATTATTTAACTGATAAAGATTAATGGATGTAGTTCGTTGCTCCCTATTAATGTATTGGGTTGTATAGTTTATTGCATTTTACTAGGTGAATATTGTTGTCACAGTTTGATAACGTTACTTAGGTATAGTTAAGAAAACGATTTACTTTTGTAAGTAAAGATTCTGCGTGATAAATTACGGCCATTCTTTTCTTTCCTTTGAAAAACATGTATACTTATTCATTAAGTAGCAGTAAATTGGCCAATATTTAAGCACATAAAGTTTTTACATCGTAAGTGGATGCTCCTACTATGTTGTGCCCATTGAGGCTGATGTATCCGATCTCGTGTACTCTTCTAATATTAATGACCTCTTTTTTTGCATCAGTCCTCTAATATATGGTGTATAATATAATGGTGGCAGCACCGTACCTGCATATACAGTTTTTATACAGAGAAACATTGTAAACATTGGCAATTTGAAAAGAGTGGCCACGAGTTTTTATTGCCTGTTCTTTTCTCGGGCTTTACCTATTGTTTGCGAACAGGCATTACCAGTAAATGTAGAATCGACTTTTCACAAGTGTAGTATTTTGCTTCCTAAGTGAATAAATGATTTTTATTATTATTATTATTATTATTTATTATTATTATTATCATTTCGGCATCTTTATAAAGTGTATAAAAGCTAGCCCATGCAGATTCGAAAGCGTCACCAATTCATTCAACAGGCACAAAATGCTCGAATCTGAAGCTGTATAAACATCGTGTGTGCTAAGGACCTTATTAAAAGTAAGTAGGTAGGTAACATTGTCTTCCGTATGATCATTTACTGAACATGTGACACGTGGCAGCTCGTATGGACAGTAGTAATTTCTCAATAACACATCATGACATCCTTATTCACCATAAATAGATACCGAGAGATTCTAGTAATAAAGATTCAAGGTTCGCGTGATGTCAGTATACGTTAACATGCCTTTCCATTAATTATATTTAAGTACTGGAAACTACAAAATAGGATAAATAAAGAAAATGTATCCTATATTTGTATAAAAAAAGTTTTATTTTTTATAAGAGACAGAGGCAGTCCCAAGTTGAGTTGTCCCAAGATATTATTACCACTAAACTACCGTTATTGCAACACTTTTCATTTATGCTCCGCTCCTATTGACTGTAGCGTGATAAATGGGCTATCCAATACTAAAATATTTTTTCAATTCAAATCAGTAGTTCCTGAGATAATCGAGTTCAACCAAACAAACAAACTCTTCAGTTTATAATATTAGTATAGATCAGCTTGATTAGTTTTTCCTCTTTATTTTGTAACATATATAGGTATAACTCCTTTAAAGTTGGTTCATTTTTTTTTAAGTTATAAAATATCACCAACAAAAGCAAAGGTAAATTGCTCCAGTTCACATTCTGAAGTATTAACCGAAGTCTAAGCGCGTAGGTTTAGCAGCCATTGTTATACAATTGCTACCATTACTATTGTATATAATACCACAATCTATACTTATAATAAATCTGTAGAGAGGTCAATTCTGTACATGAAATATATTTCCAAAATAACTATCAGGGGGTGATTAGGGATCGATACTGATGCCAAAAATGCAATCAGTAAAATTTTTGTCTGTCTGTCTGTCTGTCTGTATAACCGTTATAGAAACAAAAACTACTCGACGGATTTTAACGAAACTTGGTACAATTATAATTATAGAATATGTGTTTGCATAAGGAACACCTACATTTTCCCATTACGTACTCGATGACGCATATATTGCATCTTTGGGTACGACTTTGTATAATTTAATTGCCATTTTGCAGAGAAGGAGGTATACCTCCTTCTCTACCTCAGGAAAATGTTATAACATTTTCCTGAGGTACCCCGATAAAAATATATATCATTATAACAGTAATACTTAGTAACTAACTAAAAGATAGATGGACACAGATCACTACATAATAGACGCCTAATGAAGGACGTCACCGTCAAGGCAGCCCTCGAAAACGCTGGCGATTCCAGTGAGAAAGCTCCAGTAATGTGGGTTTGGAAGCGTATGGGGGAACCTTAGCCCTGGAGTAAGACAGATAGTTAAATAGTAGTTTTTTTAATAATCAGAGGGAAAAACTACAATTCAAAAGGAATAGTGTCCTAAAGACTCCGCCACTGCTATTTGGTGTTACCAGGGCTTCGTTATGGGATAGAGATGAAAAATAGGCATACTTATAACACAAAAAAACATCACACAGACATCTTCAAGGACACAGAATCACGACAACCCTAGAAACAAAGTGGTCTGAAGTGGTCCAAGATTTCATGTCCGTGTTTGTATACATTTACCTTCTGTAGGTAGGTAATTAAGTTTGGTAGTCTCAAAGGCCGACTGCAGGTCACGTGATGGACAACCGTTGCTAAGGACCTAGAACGGGCTCAAATAGACGAGCAGACAACCCAAGACCGACTGTCTTCGCCGTAAAACGAGAAGGGCCGACCCCAAATAGAGGAATAAGGCACGGAAGAAGAAGAGTCTCTGTGCCACAGTGTATTTCTTAGAAATAGTATTTAATTGCTTCAGCCCCAAAGCAAAAGTTGGTAAAGCCAGAAAGTTCAAAACATTAGCTTTGTCTCTACGACTCTTGTTGGTAAGGACGTACGTAAGTAGACGTTCGTCTTGAATATGCTTTCAAAAGCATATCTGTCGATTATTCAGTTGAAAATGACAGCACGAGACCTGACGACATCTTGTTAAATTGAGTTGCGGAGTTTCGGAGGCAATGACGAAAACGTCATGGGCAGGCGTTGGGGGTACAGTGCAGACATACTGTTGTACAACAGTATGTCTGCACAAATGAAAAAGAATATCGAAGATTGAGATTGTCTAGCAAGATGTTTAACCATATACCTATGTATGTTTTCTGACGAAAAACTCACTTTCAAGTTATAACCGTCATCGTTTCTACATAATTTTCCAAATAAAGAACCTAATACATATGTAGAGCTTGTTAGTAACCTTGAAAATGTTAGCAGACATTTAAGTTTGAAAATAACAATAAAAAAATCCATAAAGTCTATTATATTTTCACATAATAGCTTTTGAAAGTTTTTTATCAAGTTACGGTAACTATAGGTATTTATGATTGATTGACACTATTGTGTAATGCTTTTAGCTAAGGCCAACAGCATAGAAAACTAGTTTTACACTATAGTTACACCTACACATTACCATGGCCGCATAACATATGAGTATAAAACTTAAAAAAAAAAACATGTCTGCAGAAAAGGCTTTTATTAATTTATATACCTACATATCACATAACAATCCATTTATGATGTCCCACTGCTGGGCGCGGGTCTCCCCATTGAACCTACTTATTATAGGTCCTGGCGGTGATTGCCATTATCACCACGCTTGGCGAGCGGGTTGGCGATCGCAGTAAGACTTTAAAATACACAGAGGACGCTGCTGCCCGTCCAAGGTGTGAAATCCCGTAGTCGCCATGACGACACCCACGGGAAGAGATGAGGTGGTACTATTCTTAAGCCGGTACCACACGGCTCACTTATTTTTTCATTTTCCTTTTATATTAATTAATTTACTAGTAATTAATACCTAATCTAATCCAAAATCAAATAGCTAGATTAAATATTGTTGTAAACACTTGCTTTTATGTATCGAATCATTTCATGGAATTAAGAACCGACGCAAAAAGTTCTCTAGTCAGAATTGTGATAAAACTAATTAAACAAAGATTGGCAAAAGAACCATTACAAATTTTACACTGTAAAGCTTACTAACAGAGTTCGTAAAAAGTTTAAAACGGATCAGTAGTTCTTAAAAAACAAGCGACCATTGTGGACCGACAGGCATAGGACATGCCTTTATAGCTAAAATTAATGAATTAAAACCTAACCTCCATCCATTTCAATACGAAGAGAAGCGATCTGCCTCCGGACATCAACAAAAAGCCAGAGAACAGTAGCTGCGGACACCACACACACGCAGAAGGCTAGGCCTGCAGCCAATCGCATAAAAGGCCGCGAGCGTCGCCGGCGGGAAGTCCTCCGGCCCCAAGGCTCGCCTTCATCGCTAGAGGCAGAGAGTAATCGACCTCCTCGAGAACCGCCACCACCAACTAAGGCGTCAAGTTCCCTCCTTTTCCTCATCTTCTTGCCGACACGAAGCGGCACTGCCGCGTGCACCGCACTCTCCATAACGCACAACAACGCTACCGCAAACGCATTCGCGCACTCACCAAACTAAACTCAGTTTCACTTCACCGATCAAAATATTTTGACTTTGACACGTGCGCACTGAACGCTGTCTACCTCGCGAATGACGATATCGAACATATGATATTATGACCCGCTTTATTTCCTCCACGCTGAGCTATTAAGATTAAGAAGACAATAAATTATCACGGTGTTAAAGCACTGTAGTTTAAATAGCAATTATTGTTTGTCTGGGTGTTTTAAAGCTTACACGGATAATACTAGAGATTATCTGTATTATAATACTGTTAGCGACAACAGACGTTGATATACAGGCTCTAGAATTGGCTTAATAGCCTACGGTCCAGTGATGAATCACTCAACAATCGATAAGAGCTAAATAATAAATGTTATGCTCGAGTAAAATAACAAGCATGAGAGCGCAATAACGCTTGTTTATATCGATATTGACAATAAAATACCTACTCTTAAAAATCGAATGGATTTGGGGCTATTGACTTTGTAGACGTCCTCAATAACCACTTTGACTGGTGCCTTCCCAGTCGCTGCATTGCTTAGAACATGATAAAAAACTTAATTTTCATTCGAAAACCGCTGATTCTTTATTCATTTTTGATGAAAAGACTCAAAAGAGGATTTATTTTGAAAGCAATCCGTTTCAATAATTAATATATTAAAACCGTAATGGGAGTGTGCCTAGCATGTGCCTATTTATTATATTGGCTCGTTTACATTTAAGTGCAATTTTGTAGAGCTGGAATTGGAGTACCCCTACGCACTCCAAACGATTGCTTATGAATATTATCAGGTATTAAAAAAGTATAACATTAGCACCAATGCATCGGTGGTTCAGTCAAAGTCAGAAATAAATGCAGGTTTGTCATTTGACAGACAGGCTTAAAGGTGCTCATTATTGTCCAGCTAAGGTTGCAACTAAACTATGACGTCAATAAAACAATTTAATTGTCAGACAATGCAACGTTCGTGGTTCTTGTTTATACATAACTCACGCCCTAAGAATCCTTGCAGAGTGACATTGAAATCAATGACAATGCAAGTGCAATTTTGTAGAGCTGGAATTGGAGTACCCCTACGCACTCCAAACGATTGCTTATGAATATTATCAGGTATTAAAAAAGTATAACATTAGCACCAATGCATCGGTGGTTCAGTCAAAGTCAGAAATAAATGCAGGTTTGTCATTTGACAGACAGGCTTAAAGGTGCTCATTATTGTCCAGCTAAGGTTGCAACTAAACTATGACGTCAATAAAACAATTTAATTGTCAGACAATGCAACGTTCGTGGTTCTTGTTTATACATAACTCACGCCCTAAGAATCCTTGCAGAGTGACATTGAAATCAATGACAATAAGACCTAAGACTTCAAGAAACAATTCGCTCCGTCTGATGTAGACATAAGCTAATCAAGTGCTGTAAAAAATTTACTCGCTGTATTGTATTATTCAAAGTGGAATACGTGATTGAATTGTTAATGCGTTTGAATGTATCAAGTACATCGAATGTATTGACTCCTTCAAATAAAGGTTAATCACGTGAATAACATGTAATGTCGACCGGTAATCGTTGCCATCTAGGGCTCGCCGGTCGGTTTCCTGCAGACAAGTCTAGGTGAAACTTAAGACCTAGATGTAGAGCGTGTCGAGAACTCGAGATTGTCGCGCCACACTACCATAAAATGCATATACAGAAGGTCGGCTCACAGCTCAATAAAAAATCCACGCACACATAATATGCGCCTGTAGGAAACTCTTAACGTGTGCTGTCTGTCGCACTTACGGAGATCTCGGTTGACTATTCAACCGAGATCTCCGTACGTGCGCATGAGCCTGTTTTTACTAGTTGTAGGGAGCTGGCCATCAGAATATAAATCTAATTTGTTACGCTTCGCAGTTATCTTGTTAAGGTCGTTTACACGTCGACAGTCGAACATTGAGATTACATGGCCAAATGATAGCAACCTTGATCTTGCGTCGTCGCGACTTTTATTAATCAAAAAGATAACAGCATTACATTACAATAAATTAATAAATCGTATTGGTTGTCGCAGTCATGTTTTAAAGAGTTTTCTAATAAATAAAAAATCATTCACCTCTTTGAGTGCTTCTATGCCACACAGACATACTCGTAGATATTACCTAGTCTACACCAGTTCCCGTCAGATGCATTTATTAATTTTAATCTAGTTTACGTTTTAGCTGCGTATGTGTACTAAACTGAATTCTAAAATTTCATGTCATCGATCTGTCGATGTGGTAGGTTTAAGCCATAGGCTTCCTTGGTTGGTACCAAGTGACAGTAATTCCATATTCTTCCGAGAAATAGTGGCGTTAAAACATCACTGTCACGGTTGAATGGCACTGTAGTTATTGAACTTACTGGGCAAATGTCTCAAATAACGTAGTGCGGGGACATTCAGATTTTTGGCAAACACGGATTTGGGTGATAGGACTATTGATACTGTTATAGGTTAGCGTGACGCTTACCATCAGGCACAACCCGCTCGTTTCTTCATTTCTTGGTATAAAAAAACCATTAGAGGTTTAAAAGAACAGAAGACAACTTTTAAGGTTTTGAATAAAGTAGGTAAGTACTTTAACAAATTATTAGAGAAGATGCATTCAGCACTAAGTGACTAGTCACTTCCACATATCGTCACCGCGACAATTGTAGTAATCTGGTGCAAATTATAAAGACGGTAAACATTATAAACGTGGGTGAACAGATAATAAGAAGCAGGTTGTGCACTTTAATTGAGATTTAACCATGGTTTAAGCGTGCCATATTAAGAATATATCTTGGGACACCTCATACAACGTCATCTGTTCCCAAATTAAGCAGAGCTACTATGGCAACCAGACAACAGATAAACATAATTATATATTTCTTAATAAATAATACTATAGATAAATTACACTCAGACACAGAATAAACCATCGTGCTCATCACACAAAGTTTTATCCTGGGTGGGGATCGAACCCATGACCTCCGGTTCAACAGGGTCACTAATTTAACGATTTTAAACCAAAGTCGTAACCGAAGGATAAGTAGAATATACGCTATACTGTTCAGGTTCAGAATGTCCGATCCTCAATATGTCCAACGGTTTCAAAATATATAATTCAAAAATGTTGAAATTACTAATTTCCAAAATTTGAAAATGTGGTCCTTTAGAACGGACTTAAGAATAGTGCCACACCATTTAGGCCCGTGTGTGTCGTCAAGGCGATTAAGGGATTTCGCAACAGAGCTGTGGAGGGCGGGTAGCAGCGTCCTGCGTACTTTAAAGCCTTACTGCGATTTAAACCCGCTCACGCACCAAGCATGGCGATTATGGCAATTAACCCGAGGTTCTACAATAAGTAGGATCTACAGAGGGGACCCGTGCATAGCAAGTGAATCACATTCACGAAAAAAAAATAGTCAGACTTTGGACCAGAAATGAACAAATATCCAGATATGAAAGTTCTTATTTCAAAATGAGAACTACAACTAGACATATTGGAAGCGACTGTTCTACGGAATACCAGGATTGGAAACCCTGGCTTAGCATACGAACGGATTCCCTATGTTGCGGTTAAGGGAGAAAAATGTCAATAACTGGGTATTTGACTACTATCTTAATTCATTATGATAAACTAACTTTGCAATAATATGTCATAAAGTGTTCTGAAAAAATAATTGCGTTCATAATTTAACGTGTTCATAATTTTTTATTTATCAAAATGAACACTAAAAGTAAATGATTTGCTCATTAAAATTATGACGTCACACGCTAGTAATTCATAAAAACTTGTATGAAGTGAGTTGTTTTTGACGTTTCTTAAAAATACACTGTTTTGACTTAAATTAACTACCCTACTATACCTACTGCCCACGCATTTTAAATTCCTAAACCGCTTCTAATAAACACTTTGTTATCACGACCACAAAACTCTGATAAAAGTTACAACATAAATGTTAATTGATAAATTATAAAATAACTATTTATTAAGTAATCAGCAGAACTAATATTATTTGTAATTAAAATTGAATTGTTGGCATCAAACCTTGGAAATCGTTAGTAAACAGGAAAAAGGACATTAATTAAGGTCAAAAATGTACATACTTAAGTACCTACATCTACTTATTTTCAATATTATTAGAAGATAAACAACGCGTTATTTTTGTTTTTATTTATTTAAAGCTATTTTTGGTTATTTATAGGGTCGTTTAGCGATAATGTAGTTTTGATCTGACAGTAATTTGTACAGAGTAAAAGTTGCATAACATTTAGCATGAAAGGTTCCTATTCTACCCTTTGCTCCCATCATACACTACCGAGTCCTACACACACCTCGAGACATCATGATCATGACAAGCAATATCATACATGACCAAACAATTAGAAAATTTTGCACAACCATCGATGGTTTTGTAAATTCTCAAACTTTTACGCCTTTCAAGTTGAAATTAAGCGATCCATGTCGTTGTGCTATGACTGCTAAATGCCAACATACATAGACATTGTAATATGTAGCTAGCTGTCCCGTGCAACTTCGTCTGCGTAAATATTCCCCGTTTTTGCAACATTTCTCATTGCTGCTCTATCGGCTATCCAACAGTGAAAGAATTCGGATCAGTAGTTCCTGAGATTACCGCGTTCAAACAAACAAATTCTTCAGCTTTATAATATTAGTATAGACTAATGTGTTATGTTATTTTTTAGAGCTAAGCATATTGTGTAACTGTTTGTTTTCCCGAATAATTCTTGAATCCGATCTTCTTGGGACTCTAATAAGAGTCTAGTTCATTTAAATCAGTCTGTCTGTGCACCTTTAAATTTCATGTAAAGAACTGTAATACAATAAATAGGTAATATTAATCACGATGAGTGTGTACCTACGTATGTTATCTTTTAAGGAGTTTCCATTTATTACTTGATACAGTTATAGGTATAGCCAAATCAAATATTAAGTAGATTAATTTAATACTTTTGTCTCAAATGACGTTAGCACTATCATGATAAGACCAAAGCGCCTAGTGATAACATAACATCACGACAAACACTGGTATTATCGACCTACAGGCAGGCCGGACGCGGTGAATGAAAGCCGCGCATGCGTACAACAACCTGCGACAACCAACACCATTGTATTCGAAATTTGAAACAATACTTTTTATAAAAACCTTCATATAATATTCGGGCATAAACATAAAATTTTGTCAATGCCCCGTGACCAATTTAAAAAAAAACGAATGTCATTTAAATATTTAAAAAAAGAAAAACAACCAGACATACAATAATTACGTATTGTTTTAAAAGTATGAGCACTTATCACAATCACTAACAAACTCACACAAACACTTAAAATTATCAGATTCAAGTGAAAAACTATTTGTGTAGAGAAAAACACTGGTTAATAAGATTTTCCAAGAAGTAATAAGGAGCTATAGTAAGTGAGCAAGAGTCCCGGAGAACGTTGGGACATGAACTGGCTGTGACGTCACGCAGGCGCGGCGGCGCATGCGTAGAGAAAACGCCGCATCAGATATAAAGATGTTACTAGATGGAAGCAGTAGACTAGCGACTTCAAAGGTAATTTCAATTAAAATAAAAAATACGATAAAAATAATTAAAAGCACCGGAAAACCGCAAACCCAAATGAAATAGCGGAAAATATTAACTCCCAGTTTAGTATACTCGTAGGAGTACCAGAATCTCATTAAACGAAATTTAAAAAAAAGACTTGTGATTGTGATAGAATGGCAATGTTGACATGTCACTATTTTTACAGGACCACGTTTAACGTGTAAAATATACTGGAAATACGTGATAACTAGATAAGAACGAGACTTTGTGATTCAAAGAAGAAATGTTAAAAGATTATAAACTTGAAACTAGCAACGAGACTTTGTGTTTAAAAAAAGAAAACTAAATTAGAAAATAAACTTGAAACTGGCAAGACACTATGTGATTCAAAGAAGAAAACTTGAAATAATATTAACTTGAAACTGGCAACGTGATTTTGTAATTCAAAGAAGAAAACTAGAAAGAAAATAAACTTGATACTGATGGCGAATGCACAGAATGTGCGAGCCATAATCCCTACCAAGTAATATTGGCGGGAAGAGAAAATAAAATGTTACCTGACCTCGGGGCAAGTGCATGTCGGGCCAGGCACAATGTATGGTTCCGTAGTCCCCCCCCCCCCTCCCCGAGCCACTGTACAGAGTATTTATTTTGTACGTCGAAGACGAAGCAGAAATTGATAATGACGCGTTATATAAAATTAAACTAATTCAATGAAAAAACACAACGATCAAGACTTGTTCGTCCTAGTAGGTTTAGGACCTACTTACGTTAACCTTGTGTTACCATCTCTAAATTATAATTTCCTAACTTTTCATCAGATTCTGGTACACCTATAACTAACTTTTTTAGTATTACAGTCATAATCATGTTATACCTTTTTGAAATGCTTAAGATGAACACTTTAATTTGATATCCATATTGCAGTATTCGAAACCACTTGTTTTGCGCATCTCTTTATTTTGACATCTCACAGCCGCCATGTTTGTTTTTTTTTCAAACGTCTCTTATCTAAGAACCTTTGGCGGTCAAGACTAATCTAACAACGTCATAATTGTATAAATCTGTCCAGGCAGTGGTTTGAAAGATATGAGGTAATAAAGAATTTTACCTACATACAAATATACAAGATACGCGCGAATATAATACGCTTCCTTGCAGTTAGATAAAATACGAAAATCATTGATTGACATGTCACTTTCAGTGTATTTTACATCCGCGTCCACTACGGTAGCGTAACCGGTGCCCTAATTTGTTCAACATTAATTGCACTAGAGCACAGAAGCCACAAATTAAACATTATTTAATTAAATGCAAACTGGAACGAATTAGGTGGTACCTGTAATAAGTAGGTCAGGCTTTGTTTTGAATGTTGCTATCTTATTCAGTACCATGGAGTTACGTATCTGTGTATAAAAGGTGTCCGTTGGAATGAGTTGATTATAAGTGGTGGGTTACAGTAGCAATAGGGTAAATCTAACCGGTGGTGGTAGGTCTTAAGCCATACGCTGTCTTGATGGGTACCAGTTGTATAAATTATTCTTAGTGAAATAGTGATGTTATAGGTGTACCAGTACCAGAATCTCATTTTTTTTTAAACTTGCGATTTTATAAGGCAATGTTATGTGACAGTGGCTCCTACAACGATTACAACCTTTGATACTTTTTCGTTGAAACACACGTATTTTCAAATGTACATAATAAAAATGCGGCATTTTGTCGAGCTGATTTATAACCGCCAAAAGTGTATAGGAACAGGAAAAATAAGAAAGTTTAAAAGTTAGTTGTATTTGAATTTTTATTATTCAGTGTGAAAACTGACATTGACGCTACTGTACAGTGCAAATAATTTAATTTTGTTCGACCAGTGATGATACTCAGTTCTATTAAAATAGAAATTGATAATTAACCGTTGTTTAACATTAAACTAATTTAATGAAAACATACAACTATCAAGACTTGTTCGTCCTAGTAGGCCAGAACCTACTTACCTTAACTACTAGTATAGTATTATTATCTGTGCCTTAACCTTGCGTTACCATCTCTAAATTATAATTTCCTAATTTTTCATTAAATTCTGGTACACCTATAACACATCACTGTGTTACAGTTGAGGGGCACATTTGTAGCAAGTGAAATTATTGGGCAAATGAGAAGCACAGAAACAAAGATTTAGATGGCTTGGTTAACGTGACGCTTGCCATCAGGAGACCTACCTAATACATTGAAAACGAAGTTTCGATCAAAAATGAGGTGTTAATATAAGAAGCCATCAACATCTATTTAATCCACTCATTCCAGAAAATCGTGCATGGTTTCCAACTTCTTGTGCTTATCCAAAAATTTATTACAATAGTCCCCTAAAACTTAAGAAATTTAAGTAAACGAAAATTCATGAATTTCGTTTTAAAGCAAAAGAGTAGCCCTCGCAGGTTCTCGACTTGCTTCTTCATTTAGTGGTATAAAAAAAATCGACCCACTTCAATCATCATCATTCATGTCATAAACTACAATAGTGACACTTTGGTAGGTTCTGGAACGTTATTCATAGCTGAACAGTTTTTCAATTTCTCTCCCATTAAAGTAGTGATGCCACGAATATTCGGCAACTATTTGATATTCGGCTATTCGGCAATGTTTTCTCATAATAGTAATGTTTTATTCGGTATCCAGCGGAATATTGCGTACTATTCGGCCGAATACCGAATAGTTCGCAATATAAAAAATAAACAAGTTAATGTCGTCAAGTCGAAAAATATATTATCATAATACATATCACCTCTGGCACGCAAAACTGACAGTTTTTTTTGGTGTTCCTTCCTACACAGGTACATAATATTGTTTTTTTATCAGTTTTTCGTGACAAATGTTAAACAAAGATTTCGCTTTGGGAATTTATAACGGGAAATTTGAAAAATACTTAGAGAAGATATAAAGGGTCGATAATATGGTTTTACTTTTATTTTCTAAATACAAACTCAAAAAGTTAATCGAAAAAATTCGATCTTTTAGTCTTCGATTGTTTTGAGATTCGTTTTATCAACGACTAGCTGCCCGCGCAACTTCGTATGCGTAAATTTTCCCCGTTTTTGCAACATTTCTCATCGCTGCTCAGCTTCTATTAGTCGTAGCGCGATGTTATATAGCCTATAGCCTTCCTCGATAAATGGGCTATCCAACAAAAAAAGAATTATTAAAATCGGTCCAGTACTTTTTGAGTTTATTCGTTACATACAAAAATACAAATCTTTCCTCTTTATAATATTAGTGTAGATCTATCCGGATCGATTCAAAATGCAATTTTCAAAAGGCGCTTCTCAATTTAAATTATCTGAGAATGTCTGAAGAATCGTACAACGAATTATTATATTTAGAGACTGATTATACAAAAGCTAAACACTATAATGCGAGAAAATATTTCTCCTCATGAACGTTTGATTGCTACAATGAGATACCTGGTAGAAGCAAAGCAGTTTGCGGTATTCTACTTTAATGTCTAGGCGAACTTAGGGAAGAATTATGCCGATAGCAGGTGACTCGGCTCGCTGAGTGTGATCGACACGCGGTTTCACACCACGACTCGAGTAAAAAATAAAACAAACCTGACGATCCGCTCTCCCGGTACGTTTATCATTACCATTAGTTAGTAAGAGGTACTAACTCAAACTCAAATATCTTTATTTCGTAAAATCAGGTTAATGATTATTTGAAAACGTCAAATTAATACATACTAAAAAATTTATAATTTATAAATTTTGATTGTTTGAAAAAAAAAAAACAAAATGAGGTTAGGCGGCAGTTCCAAGTGTAAAGCTCATGAGAAGAAGCTGCCAAGAAACTCATGTCCCACTTTTTTAAAATCATCAAGTTTTTCTTTACAAAAATAAATTTTACTGAATGAACCAGTACAGAGTTACATAGGATATTAATAAACTGTAACTAGACAATGTGACGAGTGATGCAGTTTTTCAGACTGGTCCGTTAGTCCAGTGGTTAGTGACACTGACTGCTAAGCTGAAGGTCGTGGGTTCGATTCCACCACGGGACACCACTTTGTGTGATCCACCAATTGTTAATACAATAATTGCATTTTTGAAAGATAGAAACATTTGAAGTCCAGACCTAGCAATCCCTGGTTTGGCATACGGAAGTCTCGGGTCCGATTCCTTGGTCTGTACTTCAAAATGTTCTATCTTGAAAAATAATATTCGGCCTGCGACATCATAATTTGTAACGAAGCAATAACAAAGGCCGTAATAGTTCTCAACTATCGGCTAGATGGCGCAAGCGAGGGCCTGACTCGCGCGCAGGAAGGATAGAAGAATTAGAAGTTGTGTAACTAGTCCCGGTTAGATGGTTCGATTCTGGCCCCGGTTTGGCATACGCAAGTCTCAGGTTCGATTCATGGGTCTGGACTTCAATTTTTTTTATTATTGTATTAATAATTCTATTATATTAATAAAGTACCAAATTCGCAAGAAATGCCTATAAAAATTACCACCATATTGTTGTTCTGAGTCTGGGTGTACATTGTGTCTGTGATTTATATGTTTATAAAGTTGCTCGCGAAGTCGAGACACAGGACTTTTGCCCCGGAAGTTGTTTTACGGAAATTTTACCTCAGAATGGTTATCATCATGAAATGAAGTTGTTTCGACGACGAGCTCTAAGGAGGGGAAAAAACTTAACGCGTTTTCAGTAGCTACCCGAGCTGAGACATATACATGTGACATCTGCGTTTGCTGCGCTGGCGCAATCTCTATTCATCCCACATGTCGTTCTTGGTATTGTGAGCCATTTTATAGTTTCCGTTTGTTTGGCATTAACTATATTTGCTTGTGTCTCTGTCCATGTGGAATTATAAATAGCTGGTTATGTCCAGAAAGAGATTAGCCAAAATAAACAGACAGAAAGACAGACAAAAAAAATGTGTTTTTGTATATATTTAAGGCACTCCATAAATACTTTGCTGACTGACTGATGGATGAACGCATAGCCTAAACTGCTGATTGTAGAGATGTGAATTTTTGAGGCCATATTTTTTACGTGATGTATAAGAAAGGATTTAAGAAAATTCTACCCCTAGGGGGAGGGGGGTGAAAAGGGGTGTCGAAATTTGTATGAAACTACATCAGTTTTGAAGTAAGATCTGTGAAATTCCGTACTTGATTTTGTGGTCGTAAATAAAGAAATGTGTTTCAGCGTTTTTAGAAAACTAACCCTTAGTAAAATAGAGGAATATTTTGTATGAAACTTGGTTAGTTTTAAAGTTAGATCTGTGAAATTTCATGTTTGGCTTTTTGGTTTAAAATAAAGAAACATGTTTCAGCGTTTTTGGAAAACCAACCCTTAAGTGGGTACAATATGGGTTTTTTTTATTGTACGTTTTTGTATGAAACGTCGTTCGTTGATCATTGAAAAAAAAATGTATTTTGCTTTGTGGTTGTAACTAAAGAAACACATATTTTATTGTTTTGATCGAAAGAGAAAATCAACCTTTAAGGTAAAATAAACTACATGGGTGAAGCCGCGACAGTTAGTGTAATAATAATATATTTATTTTCCATTTAATAATAACAATGTGTAAGTTAAGGGTTTTGTTTTTAAATTACACAAACACATACAAAGTACTGAAATGGTAGCAAGAGAAATTATTTAACAAAGTGGTACAAAGGTGGGTTATCATTCTACCAGAGTGTCACAATGTAAAACAAATTAGATTAAAGATTGTCTTAAAAATTGGTTACAGAAAGGAATTCATGTTATTCATTATAAAATTACATATACTATGAGTCTTATTTACATGAATAATTTAAGGTAAAACCCCTTGTTTATCCACTCTACCAAGTCACTGTTATAATGTTAACTCTACAATGTATACCTATTCACAACAATAAAAACATTATTTAAATTACAATAACTAATCAAACTACTAACCTTGTCCAATATCAGTGCGCATTGTAGAAACCTGATCATAGAGTGCAGCACATATCCATGTTAACATTAGAAGCCACAGTAACAAAGTGCCTCTGACCGCCCAGCGTAGAGCACATTGCACTTCAGCCCCAATGTTAGGCTCTGGTGTTTGTGTACTTGGTCCTCGACTCCTCTCACGTCTGTAATAAGGATTGTATTTCAAAATTTCAGCCTCCATGCTCTAAATCCAAAGACAATTTTTTTTAGTCACGCAAAGGTATACAGTAATAAAGCCAAAGGGTTTTAAATGAGAAAAATACAAAGGACACATTGACTTTGTTTGCTCAACTGTAATACAGAATATGTGTATTGCAATAACTTGAATTCAAAGTAATATCAATGTCATGACTCGAAACTGATAACCTTTAATGTCTGCCTCTGTGGCGCGGTGGGAGTGTATCCGACTGCTACGCAAGAGGTCGTGGGTTCGATCCCCACCCAGGATAAAACTTTGTGTGATGAGCACGATGGTTTATTCTGTGTCTGGGTGTTATTTATCTATAATATGTATGTATTTATAAATATATAAGTATGTTTGTCAGTTGTCTGGTTTCCATAGTACAAGCTCTGCTTAGTTTGGGATCAGATAGCGTTGTGTGAGTTGTCCCAAGGTTATTATTATTATTAGGTTATTAATGTGACATGTAGAATATAGATACAGCTAGAACTAATTTGAAAAGGTCCTAAGGAAATTAAGCCAGAAGTACAACTATAAAGCATATTATGAAATAATGAATAATGAATAATGCCTACTGCAGGAGTCGTTTTTTTTTAAAAGAAAAAAAAAAAAAAATGTTTGACACAAATCAAGTTAATCAGCAGTTTTTTATTTGGCTAAAATTATGCTGTCTATAATGTGTATATGATGCAAGTTTCATCTTTCAGAGTAACTCACAATTGGACATTGTTTAGCAGAAAGGACTTAATCCACTTATAGTGAGTGTCTTCAAGTTATTGATGTTGTAAATGTATATTTGATGATGCTTTGTAGAAATTGTATAAAACCTTTGTATATCAATAGATATTTTTAATAGACCTGTTTCAGTATAAAGTAATGTATTAGAAACAATTTAAACAGATTAGATTGTTATGTAAATAAAAATAATTCCTCACTTTGTGTGGGGGTTAGTTCTCACACCACTAAATGAAAACTTCCTTTGTCTATTTAGCAAGCTTTTTTAAAATATGAAAGATCTTGCCTAAAGGGCCTCTTGGCATCAATAACTCATTTTTGACTAAATTGTGGGTTGAGTCCTTGTACAAAATGTCTGCATGATATAATTAATATAAATATAAATGTTATTGTCGTTTTAATTATAAATGTTGAGTTCATCAGATCAGACTTAGTCTGTGTCAGGCTTTATGATAACACATTTTTTTCTTATTGATACCAAATTGCTATTAAAAAGCCAGTAAGAAGGTTGTGTACCTGGTAATTTTCTTCTTTCTACTAGGAATTATTTCAAGCTGCAAATCCTCCGATTCTTCGTCACTAGATAAATCCAGTAGACGAAAATTTTCTTTGTTGACTTTTGATGGTGCAGACATGTTCAGTCCTTTGGTTTTGACTCATACAGCTCATGCTATTATCAACTTTCATGTAAGATACACATCAGACTGATAAAATTATTTGTATTTATTTACTTCATCGTACAAATTCACTTCAAGGTTGCAAAAGTTCTAAATAGGATGACCACAACATAAGGTTATGTTTTGATATTACTTCACGAGAATTATTTAAAATGCACAAATGGTACAATTTATAAGATATGTGAATGTATTGCTCGAATGTTTGTTGGTAAAAACTAGAATTAATTATTTCTAACAAAATAAGAATGTTATTTGAGAAATGTCAACTTGACATTATTTTTAAAATATGAAGCGTGACATTTTGTGTAAAAGGCGTGACAGTAATAATTCTGTGTTAATAATAATCAAATCGTGTTACTTTACCATACTCGCACGTTTAAATTTTATTATCATTAGTTTGATTTTTAAAATACATAATTTTAAAAAGTCGTTATACGTGCAAGTAATATAATTTATGTATAGTTAAATAGTATAGATAGTGCTTTGGTTGAACGCAATGTGTTAGTTGTTCGTGTGGTTACTGGCAATACTTGCTCGACCGAATCGTAGACTGTAGAGGTGAGGCGTACTAGCCAAAACACATACTAAGTATTACTAGTATGAGTATTTATAAAAACCTGTTCCACTAGTAATAATAATAATTTAATAGGCTATTGCATAACAGCCTGGGGTGGGACGTGCAAGACAAAACTTATACAAGTCGAACGTGCACAAAGGTCAGTTTTAAAAGTCATGTTCAAGAGACCTTTTCGATATTCAACTGAAAATCTGTACAAAGAAGCCAGAATATTGACTGTAAGACAACTGTATGTCTTGCACGCCACACTTCGCAAGCACAAAGAGGTCGATTACAACCCAAAGACTACCTATTCCTCACGAAGAAGAAACAGAATTTGTGATAATGTCAAGCATCATACGGTCTTTTTCAAACGACATTCATCATTCCTCGCACCTTACTTATATAATAAAATGAATTCCTACCTTAATATACATCCTAAATCCTCTAAACAATGTAAAAACATACTAAAAACATACTTGCTGAACTTAAATTACAAGGATACAGAATCACTCTTAGATATCGTAAAATAAAAAAAAAAAAATTGCAAAAAGAACAAAAAACATATATTGTCACTTATACGACTATAGATATCACCCAATATTCACAACAACACACACACACACACATATTCACACACAAACACATATACACCCACACGCACCTACACACACGAACATCTGAAACGTATGTTTATAAAGTTGATTAATAATGTACCCGTGGGCGAGTGTCCTGGAGTCCTGAAATACAGGGTTTCCCTAGTTTAGGCTCCAGTCCACCCCTCATAGATTCATCTTAAACTGTCATCAACATTTCTTGTGGTGGAAAATAAAATGATTTTTATTTTTTATTATTTTTATAATAAACGTGTATTTGCGTAAAAACATGGTATAAAATGGTGTTACAAAATTGTAGTAGTACGTACATGTTTTCGCTGTAACAATCACAGCATGCAAAAATTTCAGTTTCAATTTCTTGACTTACTTGTAACAAAATATATCATTATTTTCATTCATTTCTTTAATGCTATAGAAATTACAATCGGTAAGCCATTTGTAAAGTTTTATTTTAAATAATCTTATGTCCAAATGTTTTAAGGTGCTAGGTATCTTATTAAAGATATGTATGCACATTGCCAGCTTTTATTATATTTAGTATAATAAAAGCTGCTTGGCAATATACCTATGTGGGTCTTGCCTGTTCCGAGGGTTTATTTCGTCTGCTGTTTTAAATAATTTCTTATTCTTCTTAGTGTTTAGAAATATTTGTCTGATCCTGTCATATAGAGACACTAAGCCATTTGACTCCACAAAATTTAAAAGTGTTGTACACTATGCTAATTTTTGGAATCCCATTATACAAATGCAGAGCTATAAAATTATAATATCACTGAGAAAAAGTACAATTTTAAACACGCGAGACGGGACAGCGATTTATCGACACTTGGAGGAAAGGAACAGTATGTCTGTGGTAACTTAATAAGATGCGGTATAGGTATAGTTTTCTCACAGAAAGTACATCTGCCCTTTCATACATATTTTTAGTTGGGTGCTTATAAGGTAAACGCATAAGCACCTTTAATACAGCTCGTTTACTCTTTCGATTGTGATCATGTGGGCCTTAGCTGCGTTTCAAATAAAATGAAACTTTGAAACATCTTTTGAAAAAAGCATAACCTAGGTACTTTTATGAATAACAACAAATTTACTCATCAGAAGCAAGATACATACTATAAGAAAAAAAAAACAGTGAAAAATACTATTTTAAACCTGTTTAAAAATATTATTAAAATATATATATTACGGGTCTTAATCGCGTGAATAATTTAAGGTAAAATACCTTGTTTATTGCCCGACGTTTCGACCGTATTGCAACGGCCGTGGTCACGGGAAGACTAGTTGAGCTCAGCGTCGCCTTCGTGAAGCGCGGGTTTCGGAAACTACCCTCGCCTGATTTTTATCACTCACTATTACGGAACTGTCGGTACTTCGACACACAACACTAAGGACATCAATCTGACAAATAGAGCATATGACATTTGTGACCCTGAACATTTAGAAAGTGAGCTCACACATGTTCAGGAGGTACTAAAGCGAAACGGATACAGAGGAAGCACACGACGTACGAAGAGGAGAGACTCCCGACCGGGGGTTGACAGGGCTCCAGCTTTTCTACCGTATGTGAAAGGAGTGACGGACAAAATTGGAACAGTACTGCAGAAATACTCCATTAAGACTGTATATAGTCCGCACTCCAAGGTAGCTAAGCACCTACGTACTCCTAAGGATGTAATTCCTCTACAGACACCTGGCGTCTACAAAGTGGATTGCAGCTGTGGCAGTTCCTACATCGGACAAACCAAGCGAACAATAGCGGAAAGGGTTAAGGAACATATCGCGGCTGTGAAAAACCGACAGACAAACAAGTCAGCAATAGCGGAACACTTGCTGGATGCGGGAACCAATCACTGGATTGAACTACACAAACCACAGGTCCTCTTCACTGACCGTCACTATTACTCCAGGATGGCGAGGGAAGCGGTTGAAATAAAAAAACATGTCAATTTCAACCGAGAAGACGGATACCGTTTGTCAACGTCGTGGAATCCCGTGATCGGCAAGTGTATACACCGCCGAACAAACATTACACGCCAGTGTGCAGATGTCCTTAGTGTTGTGTGTCGAAGTACCGACAGTTCCGTAATAGTGAGTGATAAAAATCAGGCGAGGGTAGTTTCCGAAATCCGCGCTTCACGAAGGCGACGCTGAGCTCAACTAGTCTTCCCGTGACCACGGCCGTTGCAATACGGTCGAAACGTCGGGCAATAAACAAGGTATTTTACCTTAAATTATTCACGCGATTAAGACCCGTAATATATATATTTTAATAATGTGTACAAATCGCGAAAGTTTATCAACATTTATTTAAAAATATATTTGTAGTTATATTAATATATGATTTGTGGCCAACGTCGATACACGTAGGACGTGACTATCCACTCAGGTATATTTTTATCTATACTGTTTTAAAATCATACCAAAGGCACGACAATAGCGTGTGAGTGAGACCCATCAGTTGCCTGAAGATGTTGTTAAAGGCAACACGACTACTATTATGCGTTCCTTTCTTATAATTGGTCCAGAGTAGACGGGTGTGGAACATGATGCAACAAAATGACCGGAATAGTGTAAGTTTCACTTTAGGGGATAATTTTGCAAATTATCTTATTATTATGTTGCCAACCATCAACCATCAATTATAAATACAAAATACATACATTGTTTATAAGTGGGACCAGAAGAAAGTTTTCACAAAACAAAAGCTACGAAACTCGCTCGTATGATAGGCAAAACATCGCGTCACCACTCACCGATCGAGACTTTCGTGGAACCGTACTTACTCACACATCCATGCGAGCGCGTCTTGAGGTTTTCGAGACTCGTTCGTACTGTTATGTTTGTTGCGGATTGTTAAGTCCTGACAGATGACAGCGGGGACGACTGAAACAACTGCTTCCAGAATGCACACTGATTTATTTGAATTATAGAACATTTGAATTATGAACATGCGCGCGGCTCACGAGCTCGCGCAGTCGTGTGCGTGGTCACTTACACACACATACACAACATCTCCTCCCCTTACAACAAAACAGTTTAAAACATGGTAATAATTAAAGACGCTAGACAATTACCAATCACAGACAAATTAATCAGGGTTAGATACATAGTTGTCACAAAGGTCTTTATAATTAATCCTAGGAATTCTGCGCAATTGCATACGTGATGAATTATGCCTAGTGATCTGTCGTTCAACAATCGGCTCATGGCTTGGCACAGCTATATCGTATTCCCCCGAACGAGCATCTTGAAACTCATCCTCGACGTCACTCTGAGCTGGCAAAGTAGGACTGCTCTCAATTCCGATCCCGCCCCCGACGTCAGATGACGTAGATTGTGAAGTGTTACTGGTCTCCTTAGCTGCTTGGGATCCTGTTTCCAGTCCGTTATCTCGTTGTGCCAAGTCATCTAGATCGCAATCCCAGGATGTGTTAACGGCGCTAGTTATCATGCCTTTATATATGGCTAACTGGTTTTTATGTTTTCTCACGTTTAAATGAGTAAAAATGTCTTTAATCAAGTACATAAGCGTCGAACCACAACTCCTCTATTCCATACATTTTTATTGTTCACAAAGGTTTTGTAAATAACATGATCATCTACAGCAGTGGTTCTCAAACTTTTTAAATGACGGAACCCTTTTGGGAAGCAAAATACTTGATGGAACCCTACAATAAAACAATTATTTTTATAAGTGTATTCTTTATTAATCAGCATAATAAAAGTACAATGTATCAGTTACTAATTATTATTTACTTCACCACTTGGTAAGGACAATAATAGAAAACATTAAAAAAGAAAAAATGTAACTAGTGGGAGGTATGAAACTGTTTTTTATTTTTCATCAATTGCTTGATATCAGGTTTGATGGAAGAAAGTTGGAGTCTCATATCAGCTTCGGCGTCCAGTCTATTGCGATATTTTGTTTTCGTGGCTGCGTAGGTAGAGAATCCTGTTTCGCACAAATATGTAGTTGGGAACGGGAGAAGAATATCCAGAGCCATTTGGCCAAGCATTGCATATTCATCTTGGATTCTGCACCAAAAATCATTAAGAGGCGTCGTTTTGAACAATGACTCCATACTTGTGTCTGATGACATTTCTAAAAGAGATTCATATATCTCATTTGACATGTTTTCAGGCTTTTCCAAGTTGGGTAAAAAAGGATTATGAATCCAGGAGTTCACTTTAATTTTTGTATTGTGTTCTTCGGGAAAATACTTTTCAAAAGATGCGCGCATCGAACTGAGATATTGGACCAATTCTTCAAACACATTATCTTCAAACATTTCTGAGTCGTTTTCGCTAACAAACTCACTGAGTAACGTAAAACTTTCTATTTCTTTCTTACCAATGCAAATGATCCAAAAATCTAATTTTCTTTTAAAAGCAGTTATTTTATTATAGGCCTGAAACACTGTTGTCTGTTTACCTTGCAACGATAAATTTAATTCGTTAAGTTTTTGAAAGATATCCGCCATAAAAGACAATCGGAACAACCAAGTTTTATCATACAAACGGTCCTTCAAATTAAAAGAAGTATCTGCTGAAAGAAACATTTGTAACTCGGCTCTAAGTTCAAATAGCCTTGTTAAAGTTTTTCCCCGAGACAGCCATCGCACTTCTGTATGGAGCAGCAGTGTTTTATGTTTGCTGCCATAATCTTCACACAATAATGAGAACAATCGGGATTGTAGTGGTCGTGATTTGATAAAATTAATTATTTTTACCGCTTCATCCATAACTAATTTTAGATTAGACGGCATTTGCTTCATCGGAAGTCCTTGTCTATGCAGAATACAATGACTGGAACTACAATTAGGCGCTTTATTTTTCATTCGTGACACTGCTCCTGCTGTTTTACCTGTCATCGCCTTGGCCCCATCTGTACAAATGTCAATGCAATTGTTCCAACTGAGATTATGTTCTTCAAAAAATATATTTATTTTATTAAAAATTTCTTCCCCGGTAGTGTTTGTAAGCAGCGATGAACACATAAGCATGTCTTCTTCAAAAGAACTTTTATATGGATATCTCACAATAACCAGCAGGATAGCCAAACCAGCGACATCAGTCGACTCGTCCATTTGCAAAGCGAATCGTGTATTTTGTAGACGTGTAACTAGTTCTTGTTTGACGTAGCTTGCCAGATCATGGATTCGTCGTGAAACAGTATCGTTTGATAGCGGAACAGTAGAAAGATGCTTTGCAGATTTTTCATCAAGCATACATTTTGTTATGTCTAATACACATGGTTTTATTAATTTCTCAGCGATAGTGTGCGCTTCACCTGCTTGTGCAATGCGATAGCTAACTAAATATGATGCCTCCGTGGCCTTTTCGTTGGTAGTTTGTGTTACATGCATCATATTTTTTTGACTTTCTAATAACTGATCTTTTTTGCGAACAAAAAATTCTTTATTCTTGTCTTTAGTCTCGGGGTGTACGGTTTCTAAATGTCGACGCAATTTGGCAGGTGCCATGGAACTATTAGGAAGCAGTTTACTACAGAGCATGCAGAGAGGTGAGCCGTTGGAATCAACAAATCCGAAACTGATATAAGATTCATCATACTTCCTTTTTTTCGTCTTTGAAACCGTCGAGCTTGACGTCGTGGCACTCGTGGCATCATCTTCTGGATCGGTGATTGCTAAATTCTCCGCGCGCATTGCTTTTGAACATTCAGCGTCATTAGAAGATGTTGTTGGAACACGTTTAACACCTTTAAGCCAACGTTCCATTCTTCTTTATTTATAATGTTACAAGTCAGGATAGTGGGGTTTAAATAATGCACAATCGTTACTGCGTTTAAGAGACTAAATTTAGAACCTACAGGGAAGAAATGTATAAAACTGAGACAACAGAATACAGCAGGCAGTAAAACAATGAACACTAGTTTCTCGCTAGCGAGCTTGTAAGTAGGTAGTAACTTATCGCTCCGAACGCTAATCATCAACTGACGACGCCAACGCGCGATCGCCGCTTTTATACTTAGTCCTAGACTCGATCTCAAATATTCTCGAAAATACTCGAGTCGGCACCTTTGATAAACAAAAAGCAAAAATAAAAACAGAAATTTAAAAATAGCGTTGTAAACAATATCGACTTTATCCTTTGAAGTTAGAGACGAAAGTCGCTTGTTGACAACTATAGCGTCTAATTCAGAGGCGGCTTTTATCAAAGAGACTGAGCGCTTACAAGTATACTACCCGCTCGTTTTAAGTTTGCCGCTGGCGATAGGTATGAGTGTATGACGTTCGAAATTTTTTATTTAATTGTAACAATAAAAATTGTGTACGGTAGATATTTGGGTAAAACTATGACACATTATAAGTTTTGTTGTCACGTGGGGGAGGGTACGCGCATTCCACAGACCGGCAAACTTAGAGCGAACGCGTTGTACAAGTATAAAATTGTTGAGACCAAACTTATAAGATATTGTACCAGCTAATGTAACACAAGCTTATACAAATACAAATAAATAAATAAATAACATTCATAGCGTTTTGTCTCCGCGCGGCCGCGGAGTCCGCACAGCCGCGGAGCGACCAGAGAGAGGTGTTTTGATTTTTTTATTTCTAAATTCTTGCGGAACCCCGACAGAGGTATCACGGAACCCTAGGGTTCCGTGGAACACACTTAGAGTATAGCTGATCTACAGAAAATGTTTCTTTGTTCTTGCCGCCGTATGACTCAATCTGTGAACACTGTTTATTTTTCACTACGTTAGAAACATTTTGTGAGAACGGTGATGAGACAGATATTTTAGGGTTAAACAAATCTAACCGAGATCGTAGATTTCTACCGAAAACCAACTGAGCCGGTGACAATCCGGTGGTACTATGAATCGAATTCCTATAATCGAAGAGATATTTTAATAAATTCAATTTAATTTTTCGTATATTGTTATCACTTAAAATACACGACTTAATACCTTTCTTAATAATTTTAACATAACTTTCCGCCTGTCCATTACTAGCGGGGTGATACGCTGGTGACGTCACGTGGTCAATGCCATTCGAGTTACAGAACTGTTTAAATTCGCGCGATACAAACGCGGTACCATTGTCACTAACTAAAGTTCGTGGCAACCCAAACCGTGACATAAATTCATACAGTTTATCAATAACCGCACCCGAGGTTTGTAAGTTTGTCATGTTATAAACTTCAACCCACTTAGTGTGTGCGTCCACAATAACAAAATATGTGATTCCATTTAAAGGACCCAAGAAATCTATATGTATCCTTTCGAACGGATGAGAAGGATATTCCCATGGACTTAGAGGAGCGCGGGGAGGGGTCGGCCGCAACTGTATGCACACCTCGCATGAGTTTATAAGCGTTTCTAATGCATCATCTATGCCTGGAAACCAAACCCGTGACCTAGCGGCCGCCTTTGTTTTAACGATACCTAAATGAGAGGTATGAAGCTCAGAAATGACTCTATTACGCAATTTATCGGGTAAAACCACCTTGTACCCCCTCATTACGCAGCCGTTTTCGTACGAAAGTTGAAAACGACAATAAAAATATGGTCTCATTCGTACATCTTTAACTTTATTAGGCCATCCATTTAGTATACACTTAATTACATTGACGAGAACAGCGTCTTTACTCGTTTCAATTTGCAATTCCTTTAACGTCACAGGTAGGCTATCATCTGTTACAAAATTGACGTAAGTCGCGCGATCGACGGATAAACAACACGGGTCCTTATCCCAGCGTGCGTCGGCGCGGTCCGATCGCTCCACTCCCTTCGCGTCTATGTGTTCATCTGTATCTGGTAAACTAGCACGCGACAAGTAGTCAGCGCAATTATTATTACTCCGAACAAATTCGGTCGTATAGTTATACGCGCTAAGAAATAAAGCGTAACGCTGAAGCCTATTTGCGGATACTTCAGGGATCCCTTTATGTGGCCCAAATATTGAGATCAGAGGCTTATGATCCGTCCTCAGTATAAATGGGTCTGACCTAGCGTACAAATACTGATGGAAACGCCGTACTCCAAATATAATAGCAGTAGCTTCCTTCTGTATTTGAGCGTAGTTCTTCTCTGCCGCGTTAAGCGTACGAGATGCGAAAGATATGGGTCGTTCAAACCCATCCTTCTCAATTTGTGATAATACAGCCCCTAAACCCGTAGGCGACGCGTCTACTGTCAAAATTAATTTTGCATTGGGATTAAAATGTGTCAAGACTTGTTCTGAAGATAAAATATCTTTAATTTTATTAAATGATTTGGTGTGAATCGGACCCCAGTTCCATTTGGTTCCCTTTTTCAATAAATCATATAGAGGGCATAAAATACTAGAGGCATTTGGAACGAAATTCCTATAATAATTCACTAATCCCAAGAATGACTGTAGCTTATTTACATTAGAAGGTGTAGAGGCTTCGATTATAGCTTTAACCTTATCTGAGGACTTCTTGAGCCCATACTTATCTATTTTATAACCAAGATAACTAATTTCATCTTTAAAAAATTCGCACTTTTCTTTTTGCAATACTAAGCCCGCGTCCTGTAACTTTCCTAAAACATCTGTGAGTCGTTGTAAGTGCATTTCCCTGGTAGGGGCCGTCACAAGAATATCATCAAGTAGACATAAAACCCCATCCATATTAGAGAGAAGACCCTCCATGGCTTTTTGAAAAATGGATGGTGCGCTAGACAATCCAAATACCATCCGAGTATATTTGAACAAGCCACGATGTGTATTAATAGTTGTTAGGTTTTGCGACTCCTCATCTAGTACAAATTGATTGTATGCATTCGATAAGTCAATTTTCGAAAATTGTTGTCCTCCATACAGTCTTGTAAACAACTCGTGAACAGTTGGTAATGGATACTTTTCAACTATTAGCTGTTTATTTATGCTAACGGAGTAGTCCACGCAGAGCCGCACTGCGCCGTTGCGTTTTAACACAGGGACAATAGGGGACGCGTAATCTGCATGCTCAACCGGCTTTAATATACCTAGATCAACTAAACGGTTCATCTCTAAATCTATTTTATTTTTCAACGCGAATGCCACCGGTCGCGCTTTAAAAAATAACGGTTTTGAGTCAGGTTTTACTTGTAGCTTTACTTTATATTTATTAAAGGTGCCCAATTTGTTGGAAAACACATCGGGAAATCGTGACTGTAATTGTTCTAATACATTGTCAGTATAATTTAGGAACATACAAGGAGCAAATTCCAACCGAAAAGTAGAAATAAAATCTCTGCCTAGTAATGGCGGCCCGCCATTTTGAACAACATACACCACGAGCTCATGAGTCTGACCCGAGTATGTCACTGGCATTCGTACCATTCCCAGACATCTTATTTTATTACCTACATATGTAAACAACTTTTTATTAGTTGGCGACAATGGTACTTTAGAGAAAAACTTACTAAATGTATCATTCGACATAACGGTAACCGCGGAACCGCTATCGATTTCAAACTTTACATCTACCCCTAAAATAGTCACAGTCTCAGACATAGGTTCACCGTTCACACAAAATATTTTATAGAGCTTACCGTCGTCATCACCTTCCTCAGCATTATTTGTCTCGATGAAATTCACCTTCTTACACATCCTCTGTAGATGACCCTGCATGTTACACTTCTTGCATGTATATTTGGCAAACCGGCACTTTGATGACGCGTGGTTTGAACGACCACAAACCCCACACCTTTCAACAGAAACCGTCATATTTGTGGCCTTTTGTCTGATCTTGAACAGCTGATCCGACTGCCCCGCGAGATGCGCGGGTGCCGCCGCCTGATCCAACTGCCCCACGAGATGCGCGGTTGCCGCCGCTCCGATACGTGCGCTTCGCAGAGTTTCCGCTAGCTCGATCGCCTCGGCTAACGTAAGTCCTACCAGATCTTGAGCGAAAAGTTTATCCCGCTCGCGTCCTGGCAACAATCCCATGACGAAACGGTCGCGTAACGCTTCTTCCACGTTGCTGAATCCACAGTGGGCCGTCAACCCACGAAGTCTCGCGGCCCATTGCGTCGGAGTTTCTCCAGTTTGTTGTGATGCCGCATAAAAATGGCATCGCTCGCCAAACCCGCAACGCTTCGGAATAAAATGTCTGTAAATTGTGAAATTGTGAGTAAGTTACATTACTAGTGCATCTTCACAAGTGTGATGCCGTGCAGAATTGTGACTTTGTAGGCGTTATATACGTTGCGAGTTTTCCATACTTCTAAATACTCGGAACGCGTTTGTACGTTGCTAGAGACTTTTTTGATAAAAACCTGGTTTCTAAACCTATTCCTATAAATACGCTTCATCACTAGTAGACTGTCACTGTCATTGATTGCAATCTATCAAGCAAGTGTCAAATTTTAATTGTCAATCAGTAATTTTGTAAATGCAATGGGTCGTGCAATAATTTTATTGAATTTTATTCGTTAATGGGAAGATTGACTTAAATCTGATTTTATAGGCAGTGATAATCATGAAAGAAAAATGGAACTTTATTATTTATTTAGTTTGGTTTTCCTATTTAGTTTTATCAGCGGTTCGCATGTTCGGGCATGGGTTCCTGTTATCCCGCAAAACGCTAAGTGATGTTACTGAATGCATAGCACTCGAACATTTTGCTTGTGATGGCCGTGAAAAAGGGAACTCAACTGCTCGTGACATTTGTACCGAGAATGAGAAAATCAGTCGAATTTTGGCCGTTCCTGGTGGCCCACTGGCGTGTAGCCCTGAGCGATCTAGAGTGGTATTTCTGTTGGTAGATGCGTTAAGATATGACTTTACGGAGTACAATCCCAATATAGAGAAACCACTGCCTTACCAAAACCGTCTGCCTGTGATGCGTGAGATGTTAGACCGTTATCCGGATAGAACTCGGCTGTTTCGCTTTATGGCAGACCCGCCGACGACGACGCTACAGCGTGTAAAAGCTCTAGCTACCGGATCCTTACCGACGTTTATTGACGCGAGCTCGAACTTTGCTGCTATGGAGCTTCAGGAAGACAGTATTATTGATCAGGTAAAATGTGTACTGTAGACAGACAGTCATTCTTATTTTGTTAGTTATTAATAAGTCTCTGATTTCATTGTCATCTACTACAGGAAGGGTTCCTGACACATTCTGTTATACCTACACACTTTGTATGTGTAATGAAAGATAGTTAACCCATGAGAAGGTGCGGGAGCAAAATGCTCTTACTATATAAATCATATTTTTTCATATATAATATATTATAATAATAAAATTATTGTATCAAGTTCATTTGGTTACATATTAATAGCATTTAATTAGAAATAAGTTACAAAAATGCAGTCTTATGCCTAATTTAAAAATCTTTTTAACTTTGGGTTTTACCTTTGCTACACTAATGAAAAAAATATTAAAACAGTATAAATATAAATGATTTAGTCTTCTTCTTTGTTCTTGTCTTATACTGTATCCAAAGATATTTCTATATTGGCCTCATGAAGATTATTAGTGTTACGATAGATGCTTTCAGGACTGTCTACAGTTCTACACAATTGTCCTAGGTATCCCCTGCAGTCAATGTAAATTCTTCATCTGAACATGGTTCTTTCAGTCACGCTAATATTTGATAAGTTTGATGGAGATCCATCTAAATTTAATTACGCTGTAAATTATTAACAAAATGAGTACCAACAATAAAATATATAGGCATGTAATTAGCAAAATGCTGCATTTTACGTTGTGGTCTCACAAACAATTCCCTGTGAAGTTGCAATGGCACTGAGCGAGAAGGCACTGAAATGGGAAGTGAGATTGACATGCGTGAAGAGAAAACAAATATTTGGGAAGGTACTGAAAATGTTTTAGTACAGCCAGGTACATTGTTGCTAACATAGAAAACTCTCTCTCAAAAATTTGACACACATTGTGTTTAATTTTTGTGTGAGATAGAGATGTTCATAGCATGCCTTCTCTTGGGTTAACCTTTTTACTTCCATTTTTGATATTGTGTACCTATTACTGACCACTGTGTGGAATATAGTAGGTACCTATACTTTGTTATTTAACTAGGTACAAGTGAAAAGTAGGTCAATGTAGATCTGTAATATTTTAATATGTACTTGTCACTAAAAATCCTATTAGAATCTGTCTAGATAAGCATTGTTTATTTTACCAGAAACAGACATTCAATAAGATTTTTTTGTGTTTTTTTTTTATTGTATTGTCTTAGAAAAGAAATATAAGTAGATTATATTTCTTTTTTTTCTTTAAGGAAATAGATAAAACAATGTCTTCAATTTTTGCAACTGTTGCATCAGTAAAACTTATTACATTGAAAGACAATGATGAGAATTTTTGTAATGTGTGTTAACCACTACTTTATCTTATCATTATTATTTTTATCATTACATCTCTACTTAATTAATGTTTAATTTATTTACAGTATCTTTTTGATCATCTGTACTATTGCTAAGCGAGTATTAAATACCTGTATCTATTATCAGGTGACAAGGAAAGGAGGCAAGGCTGTACTACTCGGTGATGACACATGGGCGCGTCTGATGCCTGGCAAATGGCTCCGATCACATGCAATGTACTCATTCCATACTTGGGACTTAGATACTGTTGACAAAGGTTTATATGATTTTCTTTTCTAATAATACACACTTACAGTGTTGCCAACATGCCTAGTGTGTTCATGTATATTTTGTTGAAGGGTCTAGGAAATGCTTTGGTAGCATAAATAAATATTTTAGGATAACTCATATGTGGCCATAATTTTTTATAATAATTATTATAAAAGACGACTACTGAAGTTGGGTACAAGCTCTATATTGCAGGGAACCAAACATACAAGTCACAGAAACAAAGTACACCCAGACTCGGAACAACAATTTGTGGATCACACAAAGTGGTGTAACATGTGGGAATCGAACCCACAACTTCTTGGGTAGAAGTCAGACACACTTCCACATCTCACATACACAATCAGACAGACTGCGCCACAGAGGCAGGCAGTGTACTATGGCCATGCGTGTACTTAGGAATAATTTCCTGGGGGAGTAGGGAGGTATTGGTCAAGTGTGAGTCGCATGTGGGCAAATCATTTCACTTCACCTGATACCGCCAAGTAGATTGATGACGAGGGGGCGGGCGGTAGGAATCATTTCACCTGAGTTTTCGGAGGGGTTTAAACCCCCAAATCCTCCCTAGGTGTGCTCATGACTATAGCAAATACACAACTGATAAACATACTTAATTTTTTTATTTTCTTAGGTGTGAATATACAGGGTGCCCATCTAGTTATTCGAATCCTTGCAAGGGGGTGATCAAACCATGATACTGAACCGAATTTTTTTTATCTGTATAATTTTAAACAAGGTAACCAGCAAGGTTTTTTGTTTTTATAATATTTTTTTACTTGTTTGCAGAAGTGGACGCAAAAATTTATGACGAATTACAGAGAGATGATTGGGATCTACTAGTTGCACACTACTTAGGCGTGGATCACGCGGGACATAGATATGGACCCAATCATGTTGAGATGACACGAAAGCTTGACGAGACAAACAGTAGACTGAAGAAAGTTATTGAGATGCTGCCTCCAGATGTACTCCTGTATGTGGTTGGGGACCATGGTATGACTGAAACAGGTATGTAATAAAACATATGTTCAAGATTATTATGTCCTGTTTTAGACGTTTTTGTTCATGGCGACCCTGCTCATGTGGACAGTGGTGAATGCAATAATCTAAACCAAAAACCTAAATAAGAATTTTTACAGGTCTAAATTTATAACTGATGAAGTGTCATACAAACTTGCCACCATTATTTTTCAAAAACTCTGAATCGCGTTTTGCTTTATTTTAAACCAAAAAGCCAAATACGAAATTTAAACTTAACGACGAAGTTTCATACAAACTTACCACCTCTATTTTACCCCCTTAGGGTTGATTTTCCAAAAACACTAAAACATGTATTTAATTATTTTAAAACAAAAAGCTAAATATGATTTTTTACAAAACTAACTTCATAACAGACGGGGTTTACAACCACATTTTTATCCCCTCAGGGGATAAATTTAAAAAAAATCCTTATCGGATGCCTACATTTTATAAGGAATACGTCCCTACGATCAGCAGTTTAGGATATATGTGTGTTGATGATGAATTTTATTTAAGTAGATATACTTACATATCTGCAAGGATTTGTTCATTTGTTTTTACAAATGTATGAACCCTTATAAAATAATATTAATGTTATATCATAGAACTACTGAAAACAATGGTATCCATTGTCGGTCAGACTGCACTATTTCTCAACCTTTTAATAAATGCTGCCATTGTTTGATGTTATTTGTATGTTACTACTACTTTGGTCCAGATATATTGGTCCAAATTCCAAATTACAAAAAGAAATTGTATCATATTCAATTGATTTAGATTGAGAAATTGTGTTTTCTATATTATATTTATATCTCCTGTATCTTAAGAAAAGACTGAAACATTTTAAACTTGTTTTAGACTCACATGAAGGGAACTACACTGAGGGTAGGTATTTAATAGATTTGCTTGCAATGTAGCGATACTTTGTGTGTAATTATGCGTTTTTCTTTAAGCTAAACATTTTGCTGTTATGTGTGTGATTCTAAAGCATATTTATTATAATTTCTGTAATAGGAGTTGTAGAATGGATAATTTATTTATATGTTTCGTAATTTTGTTTAATTAAGAATTGGTTAAAAAACTTCTGAGGCTAATCAAAAATATTTATCTCTAATCTTACTTTACACTTTGTTACAATCTCATAATTTGCCAAAAGACATTTTTTGTGCTATATTGTGTATTGATTTGTAAATGTTATTGTGTTATTATAACTTGCGCAATATTATAAAATGTGACAGTATATAATCTGTCAGTGTCAAATTGTTAAGGAAAAACAACCTACAGTACGATCAACGTATCTTGGCCGGACTGAAGTAAGTCGCAACAGGCTGCGCAGATGCGCTTTTTAGGGACAAAACTGCGGCGTGCGCGGGCGGTAACTAAGCTAGAGATGAGGGTGCACATATTTGTTGTGCACTTTTTCATTTACGTTATTACTCGATTATCGATTACTTTCATAATTAATTATATTCGTATCACTGTTTTATATTTAATTAGTAATGGTATAAAATGTAGCTTAAATTGATTTATTGTCTTTAATTTTTTGCTATACTATAGATTATCAAACATAGTATCATATGGTACTTTTTTATTGTGGTTCTTTACAAACATAACTAAATACCTATTACAACACAAAAAATACGCATCTTTCTAAGAAATACATATTTGAAATATAAGCCGATATAGAAATTACCCATTTTATCTACAAAATTCCATACAAAAATGGCTGTCACCCCGCGTCTCACGCAGAGTACGTTTGCTTCATTTTATTAAAATAGTTGTGTATATATATAAATATACACATTTTACTTTGTATTTATCGAAAGATAAATATCTTAGGCTTTTATATTCAAAAGAATGTTAGTACTTTACGATTTAATTTGAATATGACCAAAATAAAATGAACAAACAATTTTACCTTTAATTTTTAATCGATTTAAATAGAACAATTGTTTCTTAAATGAAGTTTATAACTTTCGAAGCGAATAGAAAAGGCGCATCTCTAGCGATGATGCACGCTATCGCTCTCTCAGTTACTCGTCGGCTCTCATTGGTTGTTCGCGTTGCTCTCTTTCTCTCCGTATAGTCGGTTACAAAGTTGTTATTATTTTCGTTACTAATTCTTGATAAGTTTATTAATGTTTTTGTTTGCTGTTATTGTTTGTTCTTTTTGAACAATTTTAAACATGCCGAGAAGGAATACCGTCCTTCGTCGACAGGCACGGAAAATTATATTTAACGTTGCTCAATTTATGAAGAAGGAAAAGGATGAAGGTGTCACAAATATAAACGCCGTACAGCGCAGAGTAGCTAAGGCTACCGGGACATCCGAGAGGACGGTGCGTCTGATTTTATCCGAAGGAAAATCTAATGAATGGCTTTCTATTTTTCGCACGCCTGGGAAATCAAGAAACAGGGGTAAACCAATCACGGGACTGGATAATTTTGACCAAGGTGTGATCAAGCGCTGCATACACAATTTTCATGAAACAGAAAAGCAGGTGGTCACCATGAAAACGCTTACATTATATACGTGACATTATATAAGTTCATACCGAGGGCGACTCTGAGCTGCATCTGTCTACCCGTGACCACGATTGTTCGATCGTTGCAATACGGTCTAAATTTCGGATAATAAATAAGGTACCTCTTTACCCATAAATGATTCACACGATTATTTAGATAATATATTAAACATTTCAATAGACCCGTTGTCTATTACAATGTATACATATTGTGTATAAATAACAAAAGTAAAAAAAAAAGAAAACAATATATTATAAAATAAACGTGCTCCGTGTTTATTATTTTCTTAGCGACTGTACCTGCGCGAACTTCACTGTTGGCTAACTTCAGAACGGCCTAGTTACGTTGATTGTACTGTACATAGTCCACCCCCACTCCATTTGGTACTTGTTTGTGGGTAGGACTAGAGGTACCTTCTAAACACCCATAGGGTTGAAAAATATTGCTTTACGATCTTCAATTTAAGAAAATTAATGATATATTTTTTTTTATTACTTGTGTCTATAAAACAGTGTTATCACATTTTTTGTTAAAACCCCAGTTAGAATCCCTAATTTTTTTTTAATATTTGACGATTTGACTCTGACTGGTTGTACTGTCGGAATATGTTTTTTTACATTAGCCAAGTTAAAAGCACCAATATAATCACAATTTTTCGACAGTTTATAAATATCACAATGCAGATTATAAACAAACGACATTTAGAATCATATGTGTAGGGAACACAAATAATATCCCTTGTAAATACCATTTTATTAATGTCAAAAATTAATAAAGCTGGATTAACACAATAATAACTTTTTATTAATTTACATTTCAAGTTTAATTACTCTGTAGGTCATGCATGCAAATTGCAAATATGTACCAATATCAAAAATTACAAGTATCACATAATTCCTTAGGTGATCACGGTGGTGAGAGCAAAGCTGAGCGTACGGCTGCTTTCTTTGCGTACCGAGGCGCGGGTCTGGCTGGCAGTGGATCAGACATAGTGACAGGGAGAGAAGTACAACAAACAGACCTAGCCCCTACATTGAGTGCTGCTCTAGGCAGGCCACCACCTGCGCCCTCGCTAGGCAATCTCCTACTGCCTGCATTACCTAAATCGAGTACTGCAAATACTTTACTGCAGTTGAGCAATAATTTGAAACAGGTGAGTAAAATTATATTTGAATTTAGTGTTGAAATGAATAGTAAAAGGTCGATTACTGGAGTTTTTTTGGAAAGTACACATTTTTGGCCCTTTTTTCAGCAGGTTATATGATGATTATAATCTACTTCTTGTCTGAGTTTTGTTACTGTTTCTAGATTTTTCATTGTCTTATATTCTCAGATACATTTTTTCTCCTACTTATCTGTACGACATACCTATATGAATATCCAAGTGTAAATAATATGATAATTTCAATGCTACATTTTATTTACTTTATGAACTATAACATTATTTTGTCTTTTACAGATAGCGCAATACATGATCCGTTATGGCGAAGAATCGCAACAAGTATCGCTCGACAGACTAGCACAGCTTATCAACACAACTAGAGAACAATTAGATAAAGCCGCTCCCATCGAAACTGATGCCGATCTTGACAATTATATAGCAGACGTTAGGTAAATATGGTTTACAATAGGCAAATCAATTTGAAAGTTATTGCCAATGAATAAGGTTCATTTGTTTGTTTCAGGACTCTAGTCGACAATATAAGAAATGTTTTCCGTGAAGTCTGGGTTGAATTCGACTCGCTTTCCATGCTCAGGGCGTTACTACTACTCCTTTTAGCCATATTCTTCAATTGGCTCGTTACCGAAGGTCTACCAATGGATAGGCTGCCACATGTGTTCGCCAGTAGTTTCGTTCCCAGCGGAATAATTGCAAATGCGATTTGTATTTCAATCAGCTATACAGCATACTACTTTCAATTACTCGAAGATCTAGAACACGCAATTATTTTAAGTACTGGCTTGATATCGGGGTCATTGACATGCATTTTAGTGTTGTTGAACTGGGACGGTATCACTCAAAGGTGGTATGAAGGACGATCACAGTTTTATGAGCGATTCGCCCGCGCGGCCTTAATCGGTTCTGCGGCAGTGCTCGTATCGAATAGTTATATCATTGAGGAGGGAGCTGGACTCTCGTTTTTATCTTTGAGCGTGTTGGCGTTGATGGCTTGGAATATAGGCAATGTGAAAGCTTTAATATTATGGGTTGGGTGTGGAATATGTTTGGCTCTGTCTAGGTCTTATCGGGGATGTAGAGAGGAGCAAGGGGATTGTTGGACATCGGGTGCAGGCCAACCTACAGGGCAAGCTTCCAGAGCAGCTTTAGTATTAGCATTGGGATCTGTAGCGGGAGTCGTTGCTGTCGCAAGGCATCATGTTGGATGGCGAGGATATGGTATCGTTGTAGCCGGATTGTTTGCCTGCGCTCATTGGGCTGTTGGCTGGGGTTCTCTAGGATCCCCAAGTCGTTCCAGACTGTTGGCTAGAGGCGCTTGGCTAGTTCTCGGTACTATGTTTGCCTTACTTTGGAAGCGAGATGGTCGTGGTGCAACATTGCCTTTAGTTGTCTGTGGTTTATTGTTTTACATTGCGAATACTTTAGTTCTTGGAGCGGCGTACGCACCATCAGCGGCTATAGCAGTTGTGTTAGGTTTCTTAGCTCTTAATATAGTGTCTATGCTGAAGAGTGAAGGTTCTACTAAATTTTGTAAGTACTTTTTATATTTTTTTATGAATTATACCGTGATTTTTTGACGTTATTTAAATATTTTTTAACTTTGCCAGCGTTGTCAACTCGTTGTAATTCAAGCGTGGCCTGTATGTGGGCGTTACTGGCTTCGTACAATTTCTACGGGACAGGACATCACGCAACTTTGGGCCATGTGCGATGGGCGCCCGCATTCCACGCCGGGGATCCGAACTACCTAGACATCGGACCAGTCATCACTGCCGCTTTAGTAGCACTTGAGTTATTCGGTGAGAATATTTGCTAAGCTGTGTTTAATTTTACCTGAAAGTCTTATTACGTTAGAGAAAGAAGAGAGCAAAAAATCAATATATCTCGTACTTCGTGTAGTCAATTTCATCAGCAAACTACTGTTCAGCATAAGTACTGCATTTATCATGTTGTCACTTTTGATTGTATTATAATGGCATGCAACTTAATAACTTGCAGTATTTTTAATAGGTAACGTTTTGATAATATGTAAGCCAATTAAACTTTAAGGTACACAGATTTTGATTGAATAAAATATAGGCATTCAGTATCATGGGTACATGACAATTTGGGAATTTGACCATACCTTTCTGTTACACGTTTTATTTTATACTATAACTAGCTAATAATATTTATTTGAAATTAATCATACATGCAACAGTCAAATCATGCACGATAATGGCCGTAGTAGCATAAGCTGTGGCACAGCCATTAACGCCCAACTTACAGATAAAATACAAATAAATCACAGACAAAACAAAAACAGAAAAGAACTTATTATAATGATTTCATGCATTCAATTACGTTTCTGACATTAATATAAATTATTATCACTTTGAATTAATAACACATTTGATTTTAATATAAAATAGTGCTACAATAATGTGTGTGTGTGTGTGTGTGTGTGTGTGTGTGTGTGTGTGTGTGTGTTATTGTCATTCTGTTATCTATTCATACTATTCATAAGGACATTTTCAGTTTCCTCATACGTGAGACCGCACAGCCATTTCTTAACCCGAGATTTACATTTTACTCTTGAGTCGGGGAAGATGTTTAGGATTCTATTTACTTTATTATACAATCCCGGTGCGAGATAATAGAAATGTCTTTTTGCCAGCTCGGTCCTGCATAGTTCTATGACACATACCCTATCAAATCTACGAATATTGTGAGTTGGTTTGTATACAAGTTCAGAGTGTTTGCGTAAAATTACATTTAAGATAAAAAGTTTTCTTACGGTAAGCACTTTAGTTTCATTGTATAGCTCGTGAGTAGGGAATCGAATAGGTTTAAATGACATCACTTTTAAAACGCCCCGTTGAGCTCTTTCGAGGTGTAAAAGTCTGATTTTCCCCGCACCTCCCCAAGCCGTGATGCAATATCCTACAACAGATTGCACAAGCGTAAAGAATACAGAGTATCGAAGTCGAGAACAGATCGAGGTGCCCCTCGCAAGTTCGTCTGCGTAAATTTTTTCCCGTTTTTGCAACATTTTTTGTTGCTGTTCCGCTCCCATTGGCTGTAGCGTGATTTTATATAGCCTATAGACTTCCTCGATAAATGATCTATCCAACAGTAAAAGATTTTTTCAATTCGGACCTGTAGTTCCTAAGATTATCGCGTTCAAACAAACTCTTCAGCTTTATAATATTAAAATACTAGCTGTCCCGCGCAACTTCGTATGCGTAAATTTTCCCCATTTTTGCAACATTTCACGTCGCTACTCCGCTCCTATTAGTCGTAGCGCGATGTTATATAGCCTATAGCCTTCCTCGATAAATGGGCTATCCAACAAAAAAATATTTTTTCAAATCGGACCAGTAGTTCCTGAGATTAGCGCGTTTAAACAAACAAACAAACAAACAAACTCTTTCGCTTTATAATATTAGTATAGATATGTTCGTAAACTTACGCGATTTGTACACATTATAGAATTTTATAAGCTACGGGTCTTAATCGCGTAAATATTTTATTTTAAGGCTAAATACCTTTGTTTATTTCCCGACGTTTCGACCGTATTGCAACGGCCGTGGTCACGGGTAGACTCGGGAAATAAACAAAGGTAATAATAATAATAATAATAATAATACGCTTTATTGTACACTAAAAATACAAGAACAAGGTATAAGGTATACATTGTATGACTTACATGAAGCTTAAAGGTATTGCCTTAAAATAAAATATTTACGCGATTAAGACCCGTAGCTTATAAAATTCTATAATTAATAATATTATTTTTAAATTAACAAATGTTTATATGTTATTGTAGGTATGCCCCTATTGTTCGGCGCGGCGGTCCCACTGCTGGCTCTGTGGGGCCGCTCGGGCGCAGCGACCGTCGGGCCGCGCACACAACTAGCTGCTGTATTTTCACTCTGTCTCAAGTTCGCGCTCTGCTTCGCAATTAGGGTATGTATAAAATTGTATTAAAAACTACTAGGGTCTTTTGTTGTTCTATTCTTGGCTTTAAGATAGCAAATGTGACTGCCTCTGTGGCACGGTGGGAGTGTGTCCGACTGCTACGCAAGAGGTCGTGGGTTCGATTCCCACACGAGACACCACTTTGTGGGACCCACAAATTGTTGTTTCGAGTCTGGGTGTGCTTTGTGTCCGTGACTTGTAGATTTGTAAAGTTCCCCGCGACACAGGGCTAGTACACTAATGCGGGAGACGTCTTCAAAAAAAAATGAGTAAAACCTATTTGTGCATACTATTCCAGCTGTCAATTAAAGCTGTAGAGCCTATGGCCATTGCAATTTAAAAGTGACTGGATGGACGTTCTGTTCTGGGAGCCTAGTTCCACTATCGATTAATATTAATGCCTGCAGAATTAAAAAATATATGGATTTGACATTCAATTGAGAAGAGTGTTCTCTCAAAGCTTTCAACTTGAATGTGGATTATTTTTAAAAGACGACACCCGCAATAGTTTACAAACCCTGTGTCGCGGAGGACTTTACAAACATACAAGTCACGGACACAAAGTACACCCAGTGGTACCAAAGTGGTGTCCCATGTGGGAATCGAACCCACGACCTCTTGCGTAGCAGTCGGCCACACTCCCATCGCGCCACAGAGGCAGTCAAATGCAGGCAGGAATGTAAGCACCTATACAATTTTGCTTTCTGCAGGCGTTAATATTTAAGATAATGGAACTTGTCTAGGACCTCTGGGGTCATAAAGTATTACATAAGCAGTATTTTTGTAATTTTTTTACCCCTCCTCCCCCTTGTTAGCAAAGGTAAGCAATGCTCACCCCCCCCCCCCATCATGTAACGTAAACATTCGTGTTTTTACGACAGGGCGGGGCGGAGCTGGGGCATTTCACTTAACTACATTTTACACAAATATGATGTAATTCACCATCCAAACCGCCCCCCCCCCTCGCAATATAGTAAAAAAATAACCAAACCAGTGACCCCTTCTGTAATAAGCACTTGAATAGCCCTCTGTAGTTTGTGTATTAAACCGTAAACACATATAGGTATTCGCGTGCGCAATCTCAGCGACAGTGCACTGCCGTCACCTGATGATCTGGGGCGTGTTCACCCCGAAGCTTCTGTTCGAGAGCGGCGCGTGTTGCGCGGCGCTGCTGGGCGCGTGCGCGGGCGCGCTGCTGGCCGCCTGGCACGCGCCGCACCAACACGCGCGCAGTTGACACAAGGCCGACTGATCCACGGCGTAGGTTGACACCGGACGGGTTGGGACCTCACTTTCTTGTGTTACATTGTTGCTTGTTTCACTCTAGCGTGCTTTTTACCATGGAATACTGGAGGTTACAGAATTCAATCTTCACGAAAATGCTCTTAGTGCACACGGAATCACGGATTCTGTGAAGCTTGCGTTCTGTCGTCTCAGTATTCTGTGTTTTTAGTGTTTAAACGGCTATTACACTACCCTGAATCAGGGCCCTAAATCGAGGTGGCCTTGAAAAATTGTTAGAGAATTAGGGCCATAACTCTTATTACACCGCTCTTTTTAAGGATTTAGGGTCCCTGATTCAATGTAGTGTAATAAGCGCATTACCCCTGAGAAAGATTAGTGAAAAACTGAAATTCAGAACCTGCCACTGATGGACATTCAAATTAATTACACAAAATTCAGCTGATTATTAGCGATTCAGCTAGGACACAGCTGAAATCTCAAATTAACTAAAAGGATTTACAATTTATAAGTCATACTCAAGCATAGTATAATATAAATTTCTGACAAATTTAATGAGAATACTTATTATGAGTTATGACTAAATGTAAACATTTTTATATACTTGGTAGGTTACGAGGCCCCCACTACCTACAACTACGCTTTAGGACAGACTGTCGATGAAATCATATGTGTTAGTTGATTATCGAAATTATTTATATGCATGCGGATGTGAAAGACATTGATATAATAATGTTATGTTTTAAAGGAATGTTTAAAATTGAGTCAGTTGAGAGTTAAGCTGAAGGCAAATCTGTGCGATCTTGAAGCTTAGTCAAATAACTTAGGTATTTCACGTGTATTTGTTTGAAGCATTAAGGTTGAGATTCACTCAGCACCAGCATCTTTTCTTTTTGTAAAAAGTTTGCTTACTAGTTGATAGGCTTATATTTATCGAAGTCTCACTGAGTGGGTTCAAACCTTAGACGCCACCTCAAAAAGTGAATGTTTCGCAGCAATTGCGCTTACTTATCATCGAGATAAATTAATAATTCGCCAGTATATCGTTGTATGGCTTGGTTGTGTTGTAAACTGCTTAGTTCGGGTACAAAAGAAATAGAGTACAGAACGTAATCTTCATTCGTACTTCACTCGTGTGACGCGCACACATAGGCATTGTTTATACATATTTCACTCCACTTTGTTCGGAAGCGTTCCGAGATACGGTGTCCGAGATGCCGAGCCGCATGCTAAGACCGTGTACGCACGAACGAACAAAAACATGGTGAACATCGATCATCAAACACGTACGCTTGATCTCTTACTTTAAAACGAAATTTAAGTTTACGGGGACTATTCTAATTAATTTTTGTATAAGCACAAGAAGTTCGACTAACTCAGAGACGGTTTTCTAGAACGAGTGATATTACCAACTCATTTTTGATTGAAACGTTGTCATTGAATGTCTCTGTGGCGCGGTGGGAGTGTGTCCGACTGCTATGCTAGAGGTCGTGGGTTCGATCCCCACTCAGGATAAAACTTTGTGTGATGAGCACGATGATTTATTCTGTGTCTGGGTGTTATTTATCTATAATATGTATGTATTTAGAAATATATAAGTATTTTATCAGTTATCTGGTTTTCATAGTACAAGCTATGCTTAGTTTGGGATCAGATAGCCTTGTGTGAGTTGTCCCAAGATTATTATCATTATTATAATAATTTAGAGTAGGCCTCCTGGTAGTCAAAAATGCTCGTGGCGATCTAATTTGATTGTTCTGTGCGGACGTAATATTGTTTTTGTTTATTGGCTACTTCACTGTCAACCACTTCCAACGGTGAATTCGAGATTCACGAGGTGTTAAGCGCGAACCCAAGTAGAACTGTGTTGGCAAGGTATTCGTGTTCGCTTTGCTACTTTACGTCCACACGTACAAACCAAATGTTCCGTGATCGATGTTCGTGTTCTTCGTGCGTTACGGCTTATGAAGGTTTCTGTATTCAAATATATTGATAAGCAAATGCGTAATAAGCGATACGAGTCGTTGATATTTCGGCGATAGTATCGCCGTGTGGAGAAACATTCATAGAGTTGTTGTAGATTGAATGGCACGATTTTGTCGCCGCGATAGAGGTGGCGTCTTGGCACTACAATTTACGGGTTTTCGTTTGTGCTTAATGGTTGTATTATTTTTTATGGTCGTGTTTTATATGGTGACATGTTGTCTCCAAAAGCATTTTTAATATAGATATTAAAAGTATTTTGAATATAATTTATAGTAATTGAACAAACACTGCCAGCTATTAGTTGTTATTGAAAATGTTGAACAATGTTGTTTTTTCATTATTGTGACGTTATTATATTCTAGATTCTTATTATTATAAACATCAGTATTTGTTCTAGTTACCTACTAGTTTTAGCTATTAATGTAAATGGTCGAATAAATATGCGATTAATATTTACCACAAATTGGCTAATTATGAATTTGGTTTTAAATCTACATATTTTTTTTTATAATAATGATTAATAAAAAATTTTAGCACACTCTGGGTTTTAATTAAAACAAAAGTACATAATTAAATATATATTATAATATAATTATTGCATTTATACTTCTAGAGCAAGAACACTATTCACTGGTTGTAACTGAAAACCAAAACTAAGATATATACATAATAAAATGTATTTAAACCCCTCGACAAATATAGTGAGCACATAACATACTGCTTATTATGTACTCCAAAATGAAAGCTTGTGACAAAGTATAGCACCTTCGCACACCAATAAAGTTATTTTTAATGATTATAAGATACAATATACACAGAAGTATTTGGTTAAATCAAAGCTCACGTACTGGAAGTTGGTGCGTTTGGCACATATGGTGTCAGAAGGTACTCGGAGAAGGCATTGACTGCAGATGCCCCTCGCACTTCTTTGTCGAGCAAGGGCAACTTAGTTACATGGAAGTCTTCGTACAAATCGGCAATTTGTTCCAGATACTTCTCTTGAACTTTATGCCTTGCAGCACAGAGATCACAAGGCGCTGACGTATGTAGCAACAGCTGGTTGACAATAATATTGTGGGTGTCAATACCACAGCGTGTCAGCTCCTGAACTAACCGCTCAGTTTCGTATAGCGACAAGAATTCGGCTATACAGACGCATACAAATGTCGTTTGATTTGGATCTTTGAATTGTGCATTCACTTGTCTTATAACTGACAACATTTCATCCATTTTGTTGCTAAACATGTCAGAGTTGAACTCTGCCAATCCAAATAGAGCTGCTACTTGATTGATGAACGGCGCGACCTGTAAAATTTGAGTAACTTGTCATGATCTTGACTGTAAATGTATTGGTGTGTTAGTATAAGCACATCAAATACTGAAAAAAGTATTAAGATCACAGAGCGTTTAGATGCTTTGTGATGTTGGTTACGTTTGTTCATTTTTGGGTAATTTATTTTGATTGGAAGTGACCTGAATGAAAAAGGGGCAAATTAATTTATTTAGAGAAATGATCCAACAATGTTGTTGGATTTCAGGGCTAGTTATCACACTTAGAACTTACAGCCATGCTATTCAGTGTGCTATATAATTATACAGCACATTAAAAAATCGAGACAATTTACAAAAACTAAGAGAAAACCAGTATAATTTAACAGCATTAGTTTGAATTAGCTCATATTATATTGATACCTCCTTTAGCAATTTTACAGTGGAAGATTTCAAAGGCTTTATCAAATAAAATTGTGAAATTAAATAGTCTATTGTGAAATTCAATAGTCTATTGTGAAATTGCACATTTAGGACAACTTACTAATTAAAAAAATATTGATACCTCCATATATATTTTTTAAAAACAGCACCCATCCCATTTCACCAGTTCTGTATCACAGGGGACTTAACAAACTACACCCAGACTAGTAACAACAATTTGTAGACCACCCAAAGTGGTGATCACATTGCAATTGAACCCACAATCTATTGTGCAACAGTTAAACACCCATCTGCGCTATTAAAGAATCACTTACCTTGGACTTAAGTCTCATGAGCTTGCCCAGTCCTCTTTCAACAACTTGTGGGAATGACAGCAGACGAAGTGTGTGTCCTGTGGGTGCGGTGTCAAATACAACTGCACTGAAATTCATGCCTTTCACCAGTTTCATCACCTAAAAAGGTAAAAGGTAATTTTTCTTTAAAGAGATGACTTCCAGTATTGGGCTGGGCTTGTACTACAAGTTCCAGTGATGCAGGGGATTTTACATAATATGAAAGGGCCCAAACCATTCTACATCAATCTGTAGGTAAGTATCATCAAAACAAAAAGATTTTTACACATACATGTAGCAGTACTTAGGTCAAAGTTGGGTAAATAAATTCATTTTTCTATGTATATAATCCTAACTGAAGGAAATGAAAACAATAAAGAAGTGCATCCAGACTCAGACCAAATCATAAAGGGTGGAGCTAGACTGTAACACTTCTCTAATAGTAATTCTAATCAACCATAAAAAACTACTCTTTTTGCTGCAGTTTTACCTACATTATATCTGATTTTTATAGGCTATGTAATGTATTCTGATCAACCTAATTAAAGTTAATTTAACTGTCAAGTTTCAGCACAATCCATTCAAGTGGTTTTTTTTTTAAAAGCAATAAATATTAATCCATTTATTCATTTCATTCATCATATTATTAGAATTCAAATCACAAACTCATTAGACTCTTATTAGATTCTTATGGCATAAATACATTGTATATTCATAAACATTGAGTACATAAATGGTTCTATGATTACCATAGCAATTGTCATATGGACCTGTGGAGGAAAAGGTGTCTCCCAACACAAAGGAGAGATTCAACCAGGTGAGGTAATCATCACTGGTGCCTTGGCCTTACAGTTAACATTAGGAACTTGTATAGCTAGAAAAGGGTGGCAGATTTTCCAGTGACAGATCCAGGTTTGTTTGGGGGGGTCGGGGGGGCTTGAACCAGATAAAGCCATTGTTGCACCAGTCACACAAATGGAATGGATTAATGGTAAGTTATTTTGAGAGAGGAGGGTGGCTTGGTCCCTCTAGCCCCTACCCTGGCTCGGCTACTGAGATTTACCACCTCTGGCAGTTACAGTTTAGCTATATTTAAGCAGTTGCTGTTTGTCAGTAATGACAAACTGACAAGAGTTTCAGTCAGTGGTGTAAAATTACATTATTTAGATTTAAGTTAAGTATAGTCATTATATTGTCTTGTCTGAAATAAAAGACTATAATTATTATATATTTACCTCAGCATAACTCATAGCTTCATCAATCCCAGGGAAGGCACCTACTATTTCTTGCATCACCCCTTTGCCCAGCCTCATGGCTTCTGTCTCGCCCTCAAAGTACTCCTCAGGAAGCTCTGTGAGACCCACATTAGGATCAATTTCCATTGCAAACAGATTACTAAAACCTTTCACTTTGGTTGGTACCTGAAATTAAACATTGACATAACTGAACAATAATGTGGGTAAATTGATATAAGCACTTTGTCCTTTAAAAATACCAAACCTTTTTTAAGCTGAAATAACAAACAGAGCACAAAAAAACATCAACACAAAAATTGTGAAAAATAGGTTATGTGTGTTATTATTTTCTTTTTATTTACCAAAGAAATCCGAATCAAATACTCATCTCCTTCATTCAGTTAATTCAAAGTTAGTTATTATTCAACCTACCTTAGAAAACTTCTGATCAAATGCATCTGAGATATTATGTGCAGGATCTGTAGAAATAATGAGAACAGATTCCCGGACCTTTGATAATTGGACAGCGAGACTGCAACTAAAAATCATTTTACATGTTATGAGAGATATCAATTAGATCTATTTAGGAGATAAATGTTGAATGGTATTTTTCAAGATTACCTGCACGTAGTTTTCCCAACACCGCCTTTCCCTCCAACAAAAATCCATCTTAAAGATTTCTGTTCTACTACATTTCTCAGAGAAGGCTCTAGTGGTTCAAAATCTTTATCTTCTTCCATTTTCGGAGATAATTTTAAACAAATTAGTAAATATTGCTGAAAACTATGTTGAAATTAAAAACGTAAAATTTGACATATCGTGACGTGACATGCGCAAATCGCTGAACAACATGCCATGCCCTTGAAATCTTCAATTTTTTGGTATGGCAATTTCTTTATTTATTTATTTTATTAACAAGAGTCCGTTTGCAGAATCTTAAACCTAATATGCTTGGATAAAGCACATAAAAAAAGAGATTTGTTGTTATTTTGCATTGTCACGTCTCTTTTGACCCGGGGCAAAAAAAAAAACGAGAAATACTCTAAAACCGGTTAATAGAAATCGATAATACCGCACACCAACCAAGACTGTTTCGAATGTGCTCTACATTCCTTGGAATAATTTAGTCATTCTTCGATGCCAATACAAAAAACATCAATATTCTCTTTCAGGGTCCATTAATTCAAATAAAAAAACTAATTTAAAAAAATAATTATTAAACGGTATACCTACTAAAACTCTCTTCAATTTTATTGAAATGAAATGTCAATGTCAAAGCTGGTCAAAGCCTTAGATATCTGTCAAATCAGGGAATGTGATGTGAGGGAACGGGAAGTGGGATAATTTCGATCTTCGATGGAAGTAAATAATTTATGTAATGACTGAAATGAACCAGTTCGTAAATAAAAATAATGCTCTACCGTCTATTCCGTGGTCGCTTGACATTCAAGTTTTATGTTGTTATCTCAATAATATTGATCGTTTCAATATGCGGATATCTTTTCCCCCAGTTTCGTTTTTACCCGATAGCTCCTGTTACAGTGTCTTCTAATCAACTACACGGTCGTTCCTCACGGCATTTATCTAAACTAATAACTGTAGTATTCCGTCAGTTCGAGAATTTCGAAAATGATATCGCTGATAGCGTGCAGTCTTTCGTTTCGGCGTTCCCGAACATGCCCGCCGTTGTTATATGTGAGAATACGCCGTACCCACCGTTTCCATTCTCAGCTACGAACGAGACTCTGCGAAACGTCAAAATATTATCTTTAGAACTGAAGCTGAACGCTTCGCCGCAAGATTTTAACCCTTTGACACATATATTTTCTGAGTATGTGTTATTTGTACCTGATTCTGCTAGGGTATCGAGACGGGTGTTACAGTTGGCAATGGTAGCAATATCTGGTACTCGTACTCAAGCTGTAGCTATTGGCATTGGTAATTCACACTTAACATGTCAGCATGTCCAGTGGAAGTATGCCGACTGGACTCTGCACTATAGTAAGGATGCTTCTGGAAAGATCTGTGACGCAGTGCATGGACAGCATGCTCTGTTGATGAGAACTGCAGCATTACAGCACCTACCACAGCCTTTTGCCTTACCATTTCCTGAATCACTATATTTACAGACTGCTGTTAAAAATGTCAAGGTAATTACTTGGTGTCTCTTCTTTCCTATTAATTTAAAGTGACAAAAGTTACTAGTTTGAAATAATTGGAATGTAAGAAAGTATTTTGAAGAAACTGGCATAACTTAAAACCAAAAAACTCAAAGACATTCAAGACAAAACTTTTGTTTTGTCTTGTGGTTTGTTACTGCCCTTTCCTGGAGAGCATGCCTGTGTTTTAGTAATGGGAACATATTAAGTCAGCCAAACTAGCAATTTGTAAAAATAGTAAAACATATTTGAAAGATTGGAATGACTAACAAGGTTGTATACAACTCTTACTGTGCCAAACAAATGAATCACCATAACCTAAGCATACTAGGAGGATCACAGTTATGTTGATGTTGTACACACTGATTTATTTACTTTGTATGCACCATCTTTTAAGAAATAAGTGAAACAATTGTTAGTGAACCTCATATCAACCCTTATGATGGCCCACTGCTGGGCACGGGTCTCCCCAGTAGAACCTACTGGTATGTAGATCCTGGGGGTAATTGCCATAATCGCCACGCTTGGCGAGCGGGTTGGCGAACCTAGTGAACCTAAATAAATAATATTCTATTATTACTAAACCTCAAAAAAAAACAAATAATTGATTCCAGATTCAAATATCAGACGGGAAGCTTGGAGCAGGCCGCGGAGTCTTGAAGACTCCAGGAGCCAAACAAAGATCTTCAAGACATATGAGAGACTATAGAGTGGCTCTGTATAGACAACTCGGTATTAAGGCAGTTATCAGAGAAGATGGAAGAGTGCAGTGGTTTGGATGTAAGAGGGAGACACAGGTATATTAATACCATAAATTATTATACACTTATCAAATAGCAGATCTTAAAATGGTTTTTTGCCTGACTACAACAAAGCCAAAAATTACTACTTACTACCCACTATGTTTGCATTTACATATATTTTCTACCATACTCCAATTTCAATGGATGCTGTGTCAATTGGTTTATTATTATCACAAAGAGCATGGATATTTTACATTACTAGTTTTGTTTGCATTAACTCTAATTGAGTTGAGAAGCGGCGGTAGCCTAATGGCTATGGCATCAGTCTCGCTATCATAAGGGTTTGAAACTTATCCATTATACTACCGACGTAAACACACTCCTAACACAAGCCTTTGAGCTTAGCTGGAGAGGGGTTAACAAGATTGTTATTTGATAGTAATGTAGGACTCAATCCCAAATTGCTGGTTATCTTAAAAAAAAAAAGTATCTTTTCATAAAACACACATCAAAATAATGTTCACATCTCTGGTTGACAAATAAATTCTCTTTGGCAATGAGTAAGAATTCTTTGAATTCTGGGTGTGCTTCTGTTTTGATTAAACTGAGGATTTTTTGGACTTTGAAATTATGTAAAAAGTTTGTTGTAATTGGGTATAAAGTATTTGATAAAACTTCTAAAGTCTAAAACAAGTAGAATTGTGAAGGAATATTTAAAATAAAAATTACTATAAAATTATTTGGGGTATGCCTATGTTGTTAACCAATGAAAAAATCACTTCCACAGCGCTGCTTTCCCTCAGTGCAAGGCACACCTTCATACATCCTATCAGGCCGTAACACACCACCATGCTGTCGTCGCAACATGCGTCGCGTTGCCGGCCACGTGCTACGAGCGTTGTTGCAGGCCGGCGCGAGATGTTGGCTTGAAACTACTTCTTTACTTGGGGCTGTATTGCGGTAAGTCGTCCAGAACTCTCGATAGTATATTTATTACAGCACATTGACGGTTTTTTAAACAATATCCATCCTTATCCTTATTCAACTGAGTGGAGCAGTGTACCCTTTCAAAGAAAAAAAATGATTGTCTGTAAAGTCCGTTTATGGACGATAATTTTACGTGATAACGTCATAAGAAAACATTGATGATATATCGTTATTTGCGTTTCTTAGCAACAAGTCAATAACATGTAGTTCCAATTTTGTCGCATGTTGCTGCAATCGACATTCGCTGTTGCTTAGCAACCAATCAATAACGTGACCGTTGCTGCGTAACACTTTTGCGTGCACTCAGTCATCGATTTAAAAGACGTTATCACGTTAATAAAAATATGCTGATTTGAAATATATTGCACAATTTTTTTGAAAAATCATACCCCTACTAAGGGCGCTTTCCCACTATGTCGTAACGACAGATTATCGTGACATTTAAAGCGTCGTGGCTAGTGTATTTAAACGGCAGAAGCTAATTATTCATAACTTTCATATTGATAACATTTTGCGATTGGTACACATTATAAAATTGTATATCAATCTCCAGCTGTCCCGCGCAACTTCGTATGCGTACATTTTCCCCGTTTTTTTTTTGCAACATTTTTCATTGCTGCTCCGCTCCTATTAGCCTATATCCTTCCTCGATAAATGGGCTACCCAACAGAGAAATAATTTTTCAATTCGGACCAGTAGTTCCTGAGATTGCCACGTTCAAATAAAGAAACGAACTCTTCAGCTTTATAATATTAGTATAGATATGGCCAATGCATCATAAATAGATTATTTAAGCAGCGTCCGTATGATAGGCTTTAGAGTGACTGTAAAGTCCAATGCGGGAGCGCCAGCAGCGTCCGCTAAATGCACTATATTTTAAGGTAGGTATTGCAACGGCCGTGGTCATGGGTGGGCCGGCGTAGCTCAGCTACGGTATTTACCTTAAAATATTAACGCGATTAAGGCACCTGTCCGACCAACGGCGAGAAAAAGAGTAGAGTAGAGTAGTAAGTAGAGTAGCGATTTTATCACTCAAGACACGTACATACTTATGTAGATCCTGTGTAGACAAAAGAGATACAGATATTAATAGTTGATCGCTGAGTGTTCACACTGCCGGCGCGTACTCGCTCTATACTGCATCTCTTTTGTTTACACGGACGAGATATACAAAATACATCTGTTGTACGTTTCTTGAGCGATAAATCGCTACTCGCTTCTCGCTCATCGTCGTTGGGACAGGTGCCTAAGACCCGCAGTGTATATAATTTTGTAACTTTCATATTATTCCCAGAGGCGACATATTACCATGGGCAGAACACGTGGAGATCGGTATCCACGCATCAGACGTGTCCCGAGTATCCTGGCTCCAACGAGGGGGGGCAGATGCAGACGGCTTCGTGTGGGAGCGCGCTACTAAAGGACATTACTACAGAGTGGCTTACTCTGCCACTAACAGGGTCTATGTGTTGATACTGCCGTTTACTGCCAGGAATGGAACTATGTGGCCAGCTGATTGGGTCCTGGCGCATCAGAGGGAGTTCCCTGAAAGACATTTGCATCCACTGGCACAGGTGATTTTTTTTTTTATAATTACTAAAAAGAATGTGTATTGTTCCAGCCCTGTGTTGCAGGACTTCACAAGCATACAAAGCCCCTTCCCTCCCCGAGATTCTAGTTAGACCTTAAGAAAACTCGACTTGGACTTAGGCCTATTGATTTATTGTATCAGGGCAGGGGTTCCCAAACTTTTAATATAAAACCAACCAAATACCTTTTGTTTTATGGAACCTCAACTTCATGAGGATGGGAGGGGGATGCAATGAATTTGACAAAGCTCTCGGCGGAATTATTAAATATCTAATTATGTATGAGAACTATAATAATACATTGGAATTTACCAATGTGTTTTCTTGTTGTTCTTTCTATGTAGAAAGAACAACAAGAAAACATTTGGAAAAATTTGGAAATAAAATGCCTATGTACACATTTTATTTCCAAATTTCGAAAAAAATAATTTAACAGAACCCTGGTAACTTTTCTACGGAACCCACTTTGGGAAACGCATAAGGACGCTGTTGCGAGTGTGCGAGTCTAGGTGGCACTTGGTTGGTGGTTAAGTAACCTTTTACACCTGGTCTTACTACCGTACAATAATAATCCTAGGTATGCCTATACATCAAGCAATATACCTAAAGGTTAATAATCCATTATCTCGTTGATCATATTCTACTAATTTATAAACCAACATTTTGCAGATAACGTTCGCGGGTCGTCAGTCACCGGCACCTAACGACGCGCGAGCCTTCCTCGACCTGAAGTTAGGAGCTAACGCCGTCGAGCGTTGCGACAAAATTGGATCGAAACTACTCTACCCTTAAGCACAGAATATATAGATACAGAAAGCCGACCCACACACTGACGCGCAAGTCCAGAACTCTCAATGGCTTAGTCGCATAATGTCGCTTGGTAGCAAAATGTCTCTTTCGCAAAGTGTCCCTCTGTAACTTAAAATAAAATACGACATTTAAAAAATCTTTAAAGTTAAAATCAAAATTACAAATAGTAAATATTATTAACATGGTTAGCTTTTTGCTAAATTTGATCAATCTTTAATCAATAAATCTTTTATAATTTGATAATTTTTATTTAAAATGTTATATTTTATTCTAAGTTACTGAGAGACGTTTGGCGAAAGATATATTATGCGACTAAGCCCTCTCAACGTGTGATTCGACCATAGACATAGATAGTGGACTGTTTTCCCTTTCAGGTATAAAGCAAACTCAGGCTGAAACGCTTGAGAGAGACAAAACATTCTTACGGCCAGTAGCAGTAGTTGTCTCTTTCTATGCCTTGAAGTGTCTAATGTTTAACAATGTCTGTTGTAATTGCGGACCTACAAAAAAGAGACAGGTATTGGCCATACAATCGCGTTGTCACTTTCTAGAGAGTGGTCCATTTGTGAGACTACAATCCAGTCTCTATGTCTATGGATTTGACCAAGACCTAGACCGTCTATGAGCGTCAGAGGCGAAGGGTTAACATTTTCCTGAGGGAACCCGATACGAAAATGTATCTTGTTAGAGACGGTTTTTTACGTACAATATTAACTAAATACAATTTTAAAGGGAAACCGAAAAGAATGGTATTATAAGGACCCTCCGCCACTGATGTGCGTGTTAACCTGTTTTCGCTTAGTTGTAGAGAGCCGGCGATTTGTATCTATCTAACTTGTACCTTAACGGTTGTTTTCAATATTCTATCTATAGATCGATTTGGCTACTAGAGATATATATGTCGAAGCGCCAGGTTGGCCTTATGAGCTATTAGCGGCTCAATATTCGAATTAGCATTATGGTAATCGATCATATAAACACCGATACCTCGAGCTAGGTAAAACCGCCAGCTGTTGTTTAACAGCACAAATGCCACTGCATCACTGACACTATAAGCACACTAACACTGCACACACGACTATAAAAATAGCGACAACTCTATCGGAAAACGTGTTGTCGCTACGATCGCTTGATTAAAACTGCCGAATGAGACTCACTGCCCCACTAACGGCACCTCAAATGTCACGCCATCATGGCGGCCATGTTTAAAATGAGTCAATAGACTTGCTATTCAATCAAAACAGATGTTAAGTCAACGGAAATCAATTAGCAATCTAATAAACTCTCTGACATATATTTGACATAAGCTCCTTACAAATTACGTCAAAATTATACTTCTAGAAGCCAATATATAGATTATTGAAAACGGCCGTAAGTTTGTTCCTTGTTATCCTATTTCTTATTAGAAGACTAATGTTTATGTTGATATAGTCTTTACTATTTTTGTTTATGTTAAATGTAGTAATACAGTACCATTGTTATGAGAAGCACTATTTTGATATCGTAAGTAATCTTAGGTTTTTTGGATCGTCGAATTGATATTTTGATAGTGGCAACACTAAGTTTGCAAGTTGGCAATACTGCATACCACGAAAATGAGCAAGGCCCGGGCAGGCGTCACATTTATCTACATATTGGCTTCCCTTACCTAAAAGTTGAAGTTAATGCAATAGTTTAATGACAGTTGTTTCGAAACTGGGGCACGTGCCCCCCAGACGGGTTGATTTGTGTACCGAATTATTTTGTGTACCTTTGAACGAATTTGTTTGGGGCCCTTCCCCCTTACCACCGTCCACCCCGTCGTATGTGCGACTCACAACTTGGCCGATGTCGGGAAACCCCCCTCCCCTCCGTCGTAAGCACGTTAGACCCACCAATGCCATATGCCTCTGGGGGCACGAAAATAATGTTTATAGCTGCCCGGGAATAGACTTAATTATGCTAAGACACAGAACAATAGCACCTAGCCTTCGTAGTTCTTCATTGCATTGATTTTTAATTCTAGTCAGCTTTTTAGAGTGATACAACGGCATCTAGTCAATATACTTAATGCAAGCACAACGTCGAAACTTTGTAGAATTATACCTAAGTTTTAATATTAGTTAAGGACACTTCAAATACTTTCAAATTACGATTTAAATTTCGATTACGATTGAATTTTGTAACTGTTATATTTGTAATAAATCGACCACAAATTGCATTTGGCTGTCAAGTCAAAAAAGTCATCAGTCTCATTTTATGAAACGACAAGCTGGGACGCGTTCCACTTTTTTATGGAACTTGACGTCATAGAGAAAATAAAGACATTTTTTCTCATTTTGTACTAAACAAGGGAAACAAGAAAAGTAAGAACTCTTTTACCGCTATCAAACTGGCCACTACGAAATAGTTATTTGTAGTGTCACTTGTTGAAGTGGGAAAATATGTGATTCCCGGTTTGTTTTATGGGCTGTGGTAGACTTGATTGAAGAGTTAGTATGTAATTCTATGGAAAAAGAAAAAAAATCCTATGGACATCATATTCCACAAAAAAATGGAAACTACCGCACAAGTTTATGACGTCACAATTTTTTACGTACCTACAAATAATATAGGTTATATGGTACTTACTGCATTCCGAAGAAGACCACATAAAAAACCTAGGTATAGCACTGAATTTAAGCATTTATAATAATTATAATAGTTCAGTCATTTTGCGCTCTAAAAGAGGGCCAAACTCAATGATATTTTAGCATTTTAAACGTTAACTCAAAAGTCGCAAAAAGTATGTGCGAGTCTCAAAATATTACCGGTCAAAAGCCGATAAAATCAGTAAGTTGCTCACGCTTTAAATCTATTTGCATTAGTGAACAAAATGTAGACCAATTTTCTATTTAAAAAAAAAATACAATTAGCATATTATAAAGATTAATGCCAGTGAAATATTTTGATATTATAGATCCATGACATTAAAAAAGCATAAATCAAAGTTTATTTAAAACTAGCTGTTCCGGCGATTTTCGTTCCGCCCCGTTTTTTTTTACATAAGAACCATCTAGTGTTTTAGAAAAAAAAAAGTAAGAATGAATCAAATCGGTAAAGTCGTTCTCTACTGTGTCGCGACCAAAGGAAGTCATTCATTTTTATAAATATAGATTAATAAATTGACATGCAACATAAACATCAACAAAAAAAGAAACAAAATTGTATTATAATTAGGTAGGTATATCGAAACTCATCGCGGTAGCATTCTTGATTTCTTAAAGCACAATAAATTTCATCGACCGAATTGTACCGATCAAAGTCTCGGGGATTTCATATAGTATTTTATCAAAAAATGGGTACAAATCGGTTGAAAAAAAAATTTGTTAGTAGTATAGTCCGAGTTGCTTATTTTTTTTCTATTAAGTAATAATTTAGGAATAGTGTTTAATCTCACAATGTTCTAGTCGATAATCTTCAAAAGTAATAACCATTTTAAATGGCTGTTTTGTTTATAGAGTTTATCAAAATTGGCATTTTGGACCTAGTGCCTTCTCTTTAGGCACATTTCAATTGTAATTAGGTTAAGTTATAATTTCAAAGCTTTATTAGAATAATTATACAATTATAAATAAAAAAATGTGTTTTATTTATGTAAATGTAAATTATAATAAAATTTATAACTAAGTTATTACTAGTTTGTTGGCATTCTCATTAGTCGTCTTCAAATTTCTCGTCCACAACTCCGGTCTGGAACGGCGGGTCGCGGACTAAACTTAGTAGTTTGTCAAGCTTCATTATCTAGAGGAAAAAAGAGAATAAGTTGATAAAAGTTCACGATTTGTAGTCTTAAACTGTATAAAAATATTAATACAATAAATGCATTTTTAATGTTTAATAGTGATTAATAAATCTAATCAGTATTAACCAACGACATATCATCAACCATGTTAAAACTAAAATAAGGTTATATTACACTAAGAAACCTAAAGGTATTTGGATTTGTTGCATCTGTAGGTGTCATGACCCTGTGTCCTTGTCAGACTACTACAACTGTTCAAAAATTATAATCATATTAAAATAAGTATGTACCTGTAGTGTTCTTTGTTCAATTACTTCTTTTGCTTTCTTCGGTGGTTTGCACATTACTCGTAGATTCGGCGACAACTTGCATACATGACAAGTACCCCTGAAATTATAAAAAAAAAAGTTGAAAAAACCTTAAAAAATATATAAACAAAATTAAAAACGAAATCAAAAAGAAATTAGTTCAATGCCCCCAGAGAGATTTGAACTCTCGACCCCTGGTTTACAAGACCAGTGCTCTAACCCCTGAGCTATGGAGGCCATGCGGACTGTGTCGAAATACCCGTCTAATTTCCACAGCAAGGTCATTAGACAAACACAGCGATACTCGACGAGTTTGTTGTCTTGTGGTTATTGTAATTAACTATTTATGTTAGTTTTTACTGAGTTTAAAATGGATTGGCAAAGAAGATATTACATTTGACTCAAGTAGGGAGATAAGCCGATTACCAGAAACAGGTTTGAAGGACAGCGACAAAATATTATTAATAGGTAGGTATACCTACATTTGCGTGATATTTGTAATAAGTACCTAATAATAAGTGTTATTTCATAATTATTTAGATATGGGAGGTATAAATAATAAATGTCAAATATTTACCTATCATTTGAGGATAACTTTACGAAGTCAATGTAACAATATGCAACATGCTCGTAAAGTAGGTAGGTACTCGTAAGTATAGGCAGGTTTCGGTATGGATATCAATGTGGTATTTAAAGGAATTGAGGAATCGAACCCATGATCTTTTATGCAGCACTGGTACACTCCACTGCGCCATCGAGGCAGTCTATAAGATTAATGAGAATGAAGAAAATAGGTGGGTACTTAGTGTCCCCGCAGACGATGACAGGTAGGCGTGTGTTGAAGTCGAGTCTGGTTAGCTTTTTGGTCTTTTTGGAGACCACAGCCTGTATACAGATTGGTCTGTATTTGTCCACGTTCAAATCGTATACGTAAACCTGAAATAGATGAAGAATTTACAATGGATTAAGAAAAAAAAGCCGGAGATAACAAACGGTCGCTCTTTTCAAATTGCAAAATTTTCGGACTACATTTCCGTGATTTGGTTACATATTTTTGAATCTCTAGTAGGTAGGGGAGGGGGCAGCTACCCATCTCTGCCCCACTTGGCGACGTCCTTGATAGGCTTGTTGACTTATTGAACCTGAATCGATAGATGAGGGCAGATATTGAATGAGCACACACTCGTTATATTTACAACTAGCTGACCGGCGCAACTTCGTCTGCGTTTTTCCCCCCGTTTTCGTTTTTGCAACATTTTTCACTGCTGCTCCGCTCCTATTGGTCGTAGCGTGATGTTATATAGCCTATAGCCTTCCTCGAAATGGGCTATCCAGCAGTAAAATACGATTTTTCAATTCGGACCAGTAGTTCCTAAGATAACCGCGTTCAAAACAAACAAACTCTTCGGCTTTATAATCGTGTAGGTATTTTAAAGGTGAGGTTTCATAAATATTTTTTCACTTAAAATAACCGTTTCGGATATATAAAGCGATTTAAAGTTTGTTACCAACTATTTTCGGTAAGTAGTTACAGGTAAATTAGCTTGAAGAAATTTTTGCGTTTGTAGTAGTGTATGGTCAGCAAATAAAAAAAACAACATTTTATTTTTAGTTTGTATTGTTTTAAAGGTAATATACGTTTGTGGCTGGAGCACACCAAATGCGTGCACGTCTACGCATACGCACTACGTACTAATACGGTCGTGAAAATGTGTATCCACCGCATTGTAATCTATGGAACTGTATGAGGCAGACAAGCCAGTTCCAAACATTACAAGCATTGAATGCCGGTTTTCACTTCAGTGAAGACGTGTATGAATTAGGTGTTCTCCGGCCATAAATGTTTTATTCTAATAATTCATCAACCCCAGGCATATCACAATCATCCCCATCCTCGCTTTCATCAGATGAATTATTTAAATTAATTATGATTTGTTCTGATATTTTGTCTAAAGCTGCGTCTCTACCCTGATATTTGCTTTCCTCCTCAATAGCATGCAAACAAACTTTTCTCCACTCCTCTACAGTTATGGCGTTCATTTTTTCTTCAGCTAATGACATTATAACCTTCATATTCATTGCGACATTCTTTTTTGCGACATATGTTTTCACTATCCCCCATATATTTTCTATAGGATTAAACTCCGGATGGTATGGTGGTAAACGCAGCACAGTATGACCGTGCTGTCGTAATATTTCGTCTATCTTGTACTCTATAAATCTCGCCTTGTTTTGCAGAATCAGTTCATATAATTGAGGCTTAAGCAACGTGGATGAATGCTCAATGTTTCGAAATGTCAGCCAGTCTATCATTTGCTGTTTTCTAGAATTACTATTCGGTGCAGGATTTTGTATTGAGTTATGATATGGTGCGTTGTCAACAACAACAACACTATTTGGTTGTAAGTTGGGTATTAATTGAGTTTGAATCCACCTTGAATAGTTGTCATAGTTCATATTGTTGTGGTAATCTCCACTTTTTTGGTCGGCTTTAAACATAAGCAATGCATTTGGTATAAAGCCATCGATACCACCGGCATGAACAATGATTAAGCGGTTGCCTTTCGATATATGTTGCTTCAAACCTGAAGTGCTTCCATCTGACCAAGATTTCGAGAGGGTATGTGATGTATGTATATATGTTTCGTCGGTGTAAACAATTGGTCGGCGTTGTTCACGATATTCAGCAATTTTCATCAAATAATTAATTCGCAAGTATCTAATTTCGTGTTTTTCCATAAGAAGTTTCCGGTTATCTTCTGTTTGCTTCCAATTAAAACCTAATGACATGACGTGTTTTCGTAACGTGCTGACACAACCTTTATAATCGATATCTTCTTTCAATTTTGAGTGCAAAGTTTTTAAAGTGGGAACTTCTTTATTTGTGATGTGGAAGTCATGAATTGTTCTTCTGATAACTTGCTGATCAAAGTTATCGATTACTATTGTAGGTTTACGATTCGGTTTCTTTTTAGGAGATTTAAATGTTACTTCCTGATCTGAAGGACGACATTTGCTTTCTGATACTACCTTTCTGACGGATGCTATTGAAATTCCTGTTGATTTAGCAACTAATTGAGTGGGGGTGATAATACTGCTCGGGTTGTTATTACACTCATTTTCGAAATATTTGTACAAACAGTACAAAACTTCCTTAGTTTGAGAAGTCAAAGGCTTGCCTCGACCATGTTTTAACACTGGAGCCATTTTGAATTATCAATATAAAGTTACAACACTTACACACTTGAAATTAAACACTTCAACAAATATTTTAACAATAATAACAAACAATAACAACAATCAACAAATACAAAATTTCACAATGAAACTACTACGTATCTAATAATTATAATTTTTTAATGAAATGCGTGCTTTATGTTCTAACGGTATCAAGCGACTGACGTCAGACTGCACGTGGCACCTGCGGACAGAGTAAACTGGTTTATTCTGGTTTTGTGCGTGTTTCCACTTTCCACTATCAAGTGACGATTTATTTATTTGTTTTGTTTCGTAATTATTATGGTCAAAACTTTTTACCTATAGCTAAACTACTATCATCTAAAGAACGACACGATATTTTATTGTTTCACGGTAGTCGCCTTGTCGTTTGCTCAAGGACGTGAAATTGAATGACATATTTTTTTTAATAAAGTCAAAACCTTTTTCTTTAAAATAAAAACTTGTTTTTATTGAAAACAAAAATCAGAGTGTTGCTAGGGATAAGTATTAAATTAAATAGTAATGTTAGGATATTGAAACATTTTTGTAAGGGCCAGAACGATATAGTGGAAACGCGCTCTAATATCTAAGTAACATACACACCACTACATATGCAAAAATTTCTCGAGACTAATTTCACTGTACCTAGTTATATTAAGTTACGTCTTACAACTAAGCACTAAAAAGTATTATATTAAAAAATAAATTCAGAAAATCAAAAAACTCGCCAGAGGGTAACCTTAAATTATGCAGTCGGAGGCATTCATGAATCCAAACTTTCTAAAATGCCTCTGACTGCATGATTTAAGGTTATCTTTTTTAGGCAGTCGGGATTTTTTTTTGCTGGTTATTTTTCAAAACAAGAAAAAGGAATCATCAGGTTACAACCGTTCCTCAAAACTGCTTTTGATTTTGTATCTATGGAGTCACAAAATCAAAAGCTGTCAATTTCAAACTCCAAAGGAGTGCATTCTTGTTTTACTGAAAACTATATCTAAACAAAATCACAGACAAAAAACATACTTAATCGGGTATTTGAATGTCCAGTCAAATTATCTTTTTTATAAAATGTCAAAACGATTCATTCTGAGATTTTTAGGCAATTTATTAAGCTCTGGTTTCAAATCATTTACGTTTAGTATTTATTTTGATGATTATAAATACTAAAACATATTAAATTAGACACAAATATATATTTATAAGGCATATTATTACTTGGTAAGAGTAAAATAATTTATTGTTATTGATTGATTTGACATTCAAATACCTAAATAAGTTTTGGGCGCGAGATCGTTTTGTTTATGGTTATTTTTTTCTTAAAGTTATAAGATTCTGACCTTTCCGTCAGCAGTACACGCTGCGAAGACAGTGCTTGAATACGGAGCCCACTTCACATCACCCACTGGAGAACCCAGCTCGAACATGAACAACGGTTCCCTAAACAACAATGTGGGATAAACATAGGCTTTATGAAGGAGTACATCTCGACAAGATTATGGAAGTAGCAGTTGTGACTAGACCACTTTTTGACAAAATCGCGTTTGGACTAAACAGTTATTCGGCCGAGTGTCCTCTTGTAAATGACGCACCTACAACGGTACCTAGGTATATAGGTAGGTAAAAGTGGAACCTAGGTTCAACCCATGGGCAGAATTATATATAGTAAGTATTCAGTGTATTTTGTATACCAAAAACGCTACCATTGACAATACAAAGTACCTAAATTAGCTTACTAATCGATAAAAACGGCTAAATAAGAACAAGCAGGGGACTTGTAGAAATCGCGTCATGGCATAAAGGAGTCTCTATTCAACAGAATATAATAATAATAATAATAATATTTTTGGGACAACTCACACAACGCTATCTGATACCAAACTAAGCAGAGCTTGTACTATGGCAACCAGACAACTGATAAACATACTTATATATTTCTAAATACATAAATATTATAGATAAATAACACCCAGACGCAGAATAAACCATCGTGCTCATCACACAAAGATTTATCCTGGGTGGGGATCGAACCCACGACCTCTTGCGTAGCAGTCGGATACACTCCCACCGCGCCACAGAGGCAGTCAATATAATAGTATAAGAATAAGTAACTACAATAGGTCGATTAAACAAATACTAACTCTCGTCCATCCTCCCATATCTTGACTCTCCAGTCGCCAGAGCAGGACGCATATATGCTGTTATTGAAGAAGTTGTAGCTGATTCTGTAGACAGGCATATGATGTCCTTGCACCGATCTCACGTAGTTCCTGTTGTACTTGAGCGAGCACGTGTGGACCATGCCGTCTTCCGTCCCAACCATGAAGAGTTCAGGATTTTCTGGGTGGAAGCACATGCAGCTGCCGCAACCTGAAGCGAGAATTTATTTGGTAAACTAGGTACGTCCTGTGCTAATTAATATGCCAAGGGTATCACTAAGCTGTTGCAGACGTTATTTTAGGGTTCCGGCACGGAACCTTTATAGTTCCGTCATGTCCATCTGTCTGTCTGTCCTTCCGTTTATGAATAGGTGTCTAGTAGTATGAGAAATGTTGCAAAAACGGGAAAAATTTACGCAGACGAAGTTGCGCGGGACAGCTAGTTTTGAAATATAGGGAAAGTACAATGCGTGGAAATGCATGTACCTATAACACGTGCACGGTCTTACGGATTTTGCACTTTGACTAGCGTCTCTGTGATATGATAGAGTGCTACAGTAAATAATTGACTCGTGCAGAAATTTTCTGTAAAATCAGCTAGCTTGCCATCAAGTTGATGGCAATCTAGCCGATTTTCCAGCAGAGTAGTAGTAATAGCCCGAAAATATGTAAATATGTTTATATTTTACGTACTGTTGACATTGAGCATGGTCCCATCAGGGCCAGGTATCGGCGGCACGTTGGAAGACAGCGTGATGATGGTGGTGGCCTGCAGCTCGCCTGGCATCACCGCCCACTGCACCACGCGACCGTCGCCGGATATGGAGAAGAATGACGGCTCTCCGTCGATCATCCGGGGCCCCCATCGGATCTTTAGAAGGTAGTGTTTTAGGATGATTATTTAATTACAACCTCTATGATTACAACCTAAAGTTGGATCAACTTGACCGGAGTTAGGTTTTTATCACTTTCGCGCATATCATAAAGATGCGACCCTAAAATTACTTACGAAAACGATTTGATGTTTAATCGATTAAAAATATTAACAAAATTTTATTTCAACAATATAAAAATACTATATGTATACTTATATGAGTTCATTAAAGTTTAAATTTTGAACGGTTACAGTAAATACTAAAGAAAGTTTGAAAAACAATTTCTTATAATTTAAATTTTATTTCAACAATATAATATAAAAATATGTACAATTTTACGAAAAAAAAAAATAGAAGAAAGAAAAAGTATCTTTACGAAAAAAAACACAAACAACATGAGTTAGTAATATTAATTATAACAATGTAATGCATAATCGCATCTCTAATTCTCTTCGTTTAGTTACCTCCCCCGTCCCCCGCTTCCTGTCACCATTTACTACTAAAAAATGCATCTGCGCAACCACTTTTCCCCAACTTCAATCCGGTCAAGTTACTACTTTATTAAAGTTAATACTGTACTATAATATGTGACAGGTGGTAATCGAGATACGAGGTTAGACGGGGAATACCAAGACTAGACGGTATGCGTTTTATACCCATAAGTTTGTACCATCAGTAGTCTTTATCACTTTCCTACGAAAGCATTAATTCTAATCTTGCAATAGTGTACCAAAAATATTTGAAATTGACATGACGACTTATGATACCTACCTATTGATTACTAGCGTCGCAACCGCATTTTTCATTGCAATTTTTCCTAAAATATCATTCAATTGGGTTGTTGACTAAAATAAAAGTAAATTGTTTTATACAAATCAGTAGATGTAAAATGCTCTGAAAATAAGTGTTCTTTTACAATTTATCATGTTTTTTTTAAATTGTAAAGCATGAAAACGAATACTAAAAGTAATGAATTGACGACAGGGACTTATGACGTCATAGGTTATATTCCATACACATTTCTACACAGCTTTGCTCGCTTCATATTTGCTTTTTTTCCTTACAGCTTGCCGTTTTGACATTTCATAAAAAGATACTGATTTGACTTGACAGTCAACATCCCTATTCTCCGAGTTTCGAGTGGTTTTTCCAATTATTGTTTAACATACAAATACCGTCTATTCGACAATTACGAATTCAACAAAAATCAAATTGATCGAGCCGTGCTTTACTGATGTTCTATGATAAATGTTTTTTAAAGATGCGTGTGATTGTAGGTATGTCGTCGGCGGAAAATATTTTCAGAATTTGAAGTAGAATCTAACTTCTTAACGGAGCGGCGGCGCGTGAAGCGGCACTTTTCATCGGACGCGGACAAACATATGGCAATATACAATTGTATATAATACAATTGTGTATATATTTTGTACGATGTTGTTTATAGAGATGCAAGGCGGGAAGTGAGATCGCCCGTAGAAATGTGAATCCTCAAGCGTATAGCGAAGCACGCGGCGGGTATCGCTGCGTTGCACGCGTGATACTAAATAATTCACGTTGGTTATGTTTATAACACAGAGGAATATTATGGTTTGGAATAACAAACGAGTCCTAGAGTGGAGACCGCGTCTTGGTAAACGTAAGGTAGGACGACCCCCAGCCAGATGGACTGACGACTTAAAGAAAGTCGCTGAAATGAATTAGATGCGGAAGGCGGAGGACCGAATGTTGTGGCGTAAGTTAGGAGAGGCCTATGTCCAACAGTGGACCGATACAGGCTGATTGATTGATGGAATAGTATTTACTTTTAAACATATAATTTTCTTCATGTTTAAAAGTAAATACTATCGAGTCTAGGTTGTGCGATTCAAGACTGGCAGAAAGTTGTGCGATTCAAGACTGGCAGACCGCGGGCATAGTTTCAACGATAAACGCTTCATTTCAAACAAACGTGTGTACAATCGCTTCTCCGTAATCGCACTCATACAACGAATTTAGCGCGGGCCGCCCTGCCCCGCATCTCCGTTAATGAGGCCTTAGACAAACGAAACTGAAAGTGCATTTCTTTACCTTCCATTCATACTTAGTATTAATTATTTTTTTACAACGGTTCAATAATAAATCAGTAAAAAATATTAAAAAAAAACTTGATTGTACTCTTAAGAGACTGATACACTTTTGGGCTCGAAAGATTCCTGTTTTTTTTTGCAACAGCGTTTGTGAAAACAGCTTGTACCTACCCTATGTTTGAAATAGGTATTAACTCTTTTTTCTTTTCTCTCTGCCGATGTCGACAATTCTGCCAATGTCAGATGTGCGATAGAGGAACTCGTAATTTTGGATTAAATTTTAACGTTGAACTAGTTGTGAAGTTAGTAAACTGGAACGGTATTAACTCATAATATATTTTATAATATAAAATTTCATACGAAAATATTTACACCTGCCTACATATTTTAGTGTTTCTAAATTATTAATTTATACAAAACTATACCTAAGCAGATTTAGTGTAGGTAAATATATATTCCAGCTTACAGTAATCCATCAGGATGATCCAGGCTACAGCAAGTAGTCTTACCTCCCACACGATGTTGCTGTGTTTATCTCGAACTGAATCCGATTTATATTGATACGAAGATTCAAGGTTCAATTGCGCGTTGTACACGCACACATTGCCATCGTACAGCCCTGCGAAAGAACACAGAAATAGTAGGTATATAAGTATTTACCTATTAGTACGGGTTCCCTAGAACAAACTTTAAAATGATACATGTCAATCTGGAATTGCTATGGTAGCTTCGTTTTGACGAGACGCCCAACTTTATGTATACGAAAACTTTATATAGTGGTACGTCTCGTCAAAACGAAGCTACCATGGCAATTCCAGCTTGATATGTATCATTTTAAAATTTGTTTTAGGGAATCCGTACCTACTATTTAATTATTTTATGTTTTAAGACTTTAAGTATACAATATCTTAGAACACAACATAGTGGATCCCAATCTAGACAGAGCTTGCGCAGGTTATGACAAGCATACATACCAACATTGTAAACATTGGCAATTTGAAAACAGTGGCCGTGAGTTTGCCTTGTTATTTTCTCCGGCTTTACCTATTGCTTGGGAACAGGCATTTTTTATATCGAATCATGACTATTCACAAATGTAGTATTTTCGCTTAATAACTTAACAAGAGAATAAATATTTTTTGTATGTGAAAAAAAATGCAGACAACCGTTAAACATTTTTTTTTTTTTATATTTTTTATTTTTTTTTATTTTTTAAAATGCATAATAATACAGTTATTTACACAATATCTGTACCACGAAGACCTCACAGGGTCTATCTGGGTAACAGGAGCCGTGCAATATACAATTTATTTTTACATTTTCTATATCTATCTTTCTATATCTATATTTATTATATAAAACAAAGTCGGGTTTGTTCCAACACTTATAACTCAACAATGGGTAGGGCGATTTTCATGATCTTTGATTTGTTGGATTTGTCTCCGTCCCAAATGGCAGAATAACTATTCAAAAATTGGAAAAATTAACACAAAAAATGCGTTGCGGCACGGAGTTAGCCGGGACCGCTAGTTATTTATATAAGGTAGGTAGTACTTTTTTAAGTTATATTTAAAAGATTTCTGAACAGTTTTGTACAATGTTTGCAATTTGTACGGAAGCTTATTCAAAAGGCTAGGAATTATAAAGTCATCAATTCTTTCACCGTACAAATTGTGAGTCTTAGGTAATTTAAACTTATTTTTAACTTCTAATGTTCTTAAGTAATTCGGTCTTATCTTTTCAATTAATAATTCGGGTTTAAAATTTTCTGTAAGTGTATTAAATTCAAATTTTTCATATATATTCATTACATTACAATATCTAAAAAGTTCAATTTCATTATCTTTACACTTTCTTTTTATATGTTTGGGAACTATAATTTTCAATAATCTTAATTGTAAGTGATAGATCTCATTCAAGTATGTAATATACGTTCTACCGTAGCTGCTTAGTCCATAACTGACAACAGAGTCCGCTAGCGCCATGTATAACATCCTGAGTATTTTGTATGGAAGCTGATTTCTTAATATGCTAAATTTGCCAATAAGGGACCTCAATTTATTGCATATATGATCTTTATGTGGACCCCAGCAAAGTCGGCTGTCAATGATGAGACCAATATACATGTGCTTGTCAACAACTTCTAGTGTTAAACATTTACAACTACTAGCAGCCTTATGCAAGCAGTCATGCTCGTGGGCCACGATTACGGGTTCGGTCGCCACTTTATTGTGTGATGAGCGTATGTGAATGATTTTTGTTTTTTGTGCGTTTATTACTAGACCCACATCGTGTGCCCAATTACACAGCTGGTTGAAGTCGGACTGCAGAGATTGTTGTGCAATGTCGATATCTTTGTGAGCGACTAACAAGCATGTATCGTCCGCGAATTGGTATACCGAGCCTGAATGTATTACATTTGTCATGTCATTTACATATAATAAGTATTCAGTAGGCCCAATTATGGACCCCTGAGCCGTGCCTTTAGAAGTTAAGATTTTTTTGCTATATTGATTTAGGATTTTTACAGTCGTGTATCTGTGTTTGTGATAGTTTTTCAGTAGATCGAGTAGGGGACCCTGTATACCATTTCGCGACAGTCTGTCAAAAAGCACATCATAATTGAGCATATCGAATGCCTTGCTGAAGTCAATAAATAGTGCTAGTACATGCATTTTATCATTCAAATAACTATTTATTTCGTTTGTAAATTTATACAGAAGTTGAACTGTGCTTTTGTTTTTTTGAAAGCCGAATTGATTTTTATTAACAATGTTGTTGTTTTGCAAGTATACATTGATTTGGTTACTTAGATATCTTTCCAAAATTTTATCGATACATGAGAGTATAGTGATGGGACGATAATTATTACAATCATCATGTTTACCTTTTTTATAGATTGGTCTTATCACTCCTATTTTCAAAAGATCAGGGTATATGCCAGTCTTTAAGCAACTATTTATTAAGTGTGTAATGATCGGTATTAAATGGTCCGAGGCATACAAAATGTCTTTGGCTCGGATTCCATCATACCCTGGGCTTTTTTTACGGTGTATATGTTCGATAATATATTTCACCTGTTCTAACAACACATACTTACCTACTTATAACAATATTGATTAAAAACATACATATCCATAAATAAATACCTACATATACAGACAATAAACAACCACTTATCACACAAAGATTTATCCTGGGTGGAAATGGAACCCACGATATCTGGCTTAGCAGTTAGGGTCACTAACCTATCGACCTACAGGCAAATCATTTTGAAATTGCAAATGTATTTTTTTATATATATGTATGTATAGGTATAGAACTCAGTAATTAGTTGGTTTACTTACCAACACACAACAGGTAAGGTATCTCTTTGTACACATCAAGGCATATGACAGGAGACTCGGTGATCACCGCGTATTCAGGGTACGCGGGGTTCTTGATGCTGTACATGCACAGACATCCGTTCTTTTGCTGGTTTGTGAAGTCCACTGCAGGAAAAACTTAAGTTATAATAAGAGCCAAAAGAAATTAGAACACTTTGTAAGATCTCAGAATCAAAGCTCGATTTTGATTGAATTCGGTAGATATGTCTGGCACAAGCTTTTTAGTAAGGTAACCAACAACGAGTATCACGGGCGGAGCCGCGTGTGATTTTTTTAACGTTTTAAATGATAATCCCGTACGTACTAAGGTATGTATGTTTGTAAAGTCAACAGGGCTTATGCCTGGTACGTGAGAGTTGCTATACACAGAAGCGGGCGTTTTCCCACGAGGCACGACACGACACGATTTACGAAACGCACGACACACGACCTGTCGTTTGGACGTTTTTCCACGAGTGACGATTTCTGCAGCGACGCAGCAGTCGTGTTAAACGGCTATTACACTACCCTAAATCGAGGTGGCCTTGAAAAATTATTAGAGAATTAGGGCCCTGACTCTTATTACACCTTTTTTTAAGGGTTTAGGGTCCCTGGTTTAGTGTAGTGTAATAAGCGCATTAACACTTTTTAATAAAAACAAACAAACTGAACTGTTGTGTTGGGCGGTCCGTCGAGTCGCGCCGTGTACAAGTTCATACAGGTTCTGGATAGTGGCTATATCGTCACCGCAAAAAAAACGTAACAGAACAGAATTATGTTCTAAGTACTCTCCGCCACCGACGTGTTGCTTCGGGTCGGTTTTGATGTTCGGCAAATACCATAGATTATATACTTATACTGGTAGCAAATACTGCCGAACCGAAAGTGCCGACCCGCTTATGTGGGTAGCAACCCTGACCTTTACCTACCGACATAAGCCCTGTTTGACTTTATAAACATGCAATTAATGCACAAAATTTAGATTCGGTGAGAGAGGTGCTGTTCCATGTGGAAATCGAACCAACAGTCTCTTTTGAAAAGTCACACGTCCTCCCACTGTACCATCAAGATTTTTTAGAAAAAAAGATAACTAGTAATGTGGGATTGAGACCCATATTACTAGCAATCTTGTTAACCCCTCGAGCTAAGCTCAACGGCTTGTGTTAGGAGTGGGATCACGTCGGTAGTATAATGGGTAGGATTCGAACCTGACGATTTCGAGACCGATATATCAAAGAACATGACTTATTCTCAAACGGTAGAATATACTTGCTCAGAGATCTGAAAATCCACAGGTAAGTACAACTAGGTATAATGAAAACAATCTCAAAAGGAATACGAATATCGAATTAGTTAGTTTTTCGTAAAGGATCATAAATCTTGCCATACCGTCTGTCTATCAACACGGCAGCTTCGTAAAGAAGAAAACTAAATAAACGAAACGCCTAAAAATAAGTCAGTAAAATCTTATCTAGGGTTGTCAGTTTTCTATTTGAATAATATATTACGTAGACGATTTTTATCCTGTTTGACTAGAGATCTATCTGTCTTCACACGGGTGTAATCATAAAGTTTAGGTATATATTCTGTCGTATGTAGAATAATTGCGAAAACAGAAACATTGCAGAAATCCTAGGATGATGGTAAAGAAAGGAATGCTGCAGACTCGGGTATTGTAATCTCTTTGCAACATACTTTGATTCAACTTTTCTTCACCTTTCCTCCTCTGTATCCGCCAGTGATCAATCTGTGTCTTATGATGAACATTGTAACTGTACCAATACAATATTTGATTTAGAAGTTTGTCCCGATACGGTAAGTTGCTTCGGTCAATTGATTTAACAAAAGCGGCGAGGCCAGTCAAAATATCACCTATATTCGTCTATAATTGTTCGGATGTACTGGACCCTTAATTACTATATTATTTACACGTACGGTAATAGAAGGTATCGTGCCTAGTCTCTGGAAATCCGCGTTTTTAACCCCAGTTCACAAAAGGGGTGGAAAGAATGAAATCAAAAACTATCCATATCCAAATATTTGAAGGACTGGTTTACACTCAAGTTTATTGGCGAGCATTATGGCTTTCTCAAAAATCGTTCAACGACATCGAACTTGCTTCCTTTTATAGATTACACAACATTGCACATAGATTGAAGTGGTCAAATTGATATAGTTTTTACGGATAATGTTTTAAACTTTATTTTACTGGAATTCACGGACACCTTTACCAGTGGTTTACATTCTACATTAAAAATCGGTCTCCTCAACGGTTACCTTTTAGGCAAATCAAATAAGTAGTATTCATGACAGTTACAGTTACAATAAGATTTATTCAAATTTGAAAATTACTGTGACCTCAACAAACAAAAATGTTACACAATAACTTATACATGCAAGCCAAAACCGATAAATTTCAAGTAGGTACAAAATTAAGGGACCTTAAGAAGCTAGACAAGGTATCAGACCTTATTCATGACATTAAACTTATATACAACATCGCCAGAGGGTCAATAAAGCGTTAGGATTATAAGAAAGAAAGATAAGAAAAAAAATGCGTTAGGATTTATCATTAGGTCAAGCTCCATCATCAATAGTGTCAATGTAACTAAAATTCTTTATGGCTCATATGTGCGTTGTATACTTGAGTATTGCTCTCAAATTTGGAATCCTCAATTAAAATATCCCTCCATACTTTATTATATCCATACTCCATACTTACATAAATAGGTATCTGTAACAAGTGCGAAACCAACAACAACAATTATGAATCGAGATATAGAAGACAACACATTCTGCCTCTTAACGAAAGACGCAGAATCGGCGTCATTACGACATCAACTAAAATAGCACAGGGTCAAATCGACTGCCCTGAACTACTCTCTAAAATAAGTCTTGGTACCTATGAGAGCCCGTCGGTCTACTAATCAGAAATGTGCAAATTCCCCGTAGTGGCACCAACAATAGACAAAACCCTTTCTTGAATAGGTCTCCTAAAAATACAGGCTGAATTTTAATAAACTAATTCTTGGCTTTTTTACATTGCACAATTAACTACGTAATATAATTTTTGAAAAAAAAAAAAAACTTTTACCAATTACCACCTACTTTTGTCACATAGCATTTACCCCAGAGTAAAATCGATCTTTTTTTTTGTCAGGTTTAGGGCATAAATCTCATAATACACAACGATTTAATTCCAGTAAAATAGTTTAGTGGCTAAGGTCATAACTCCAAAAACAAGTGGTAGGTGATTAAGGGTATATTAAATATTTTCCAAAACTAATATTACAAAGTTATTTAGTGTTAAGTAAAGAAGCCACGAGCGTTAGGTTATTAGTATATAAAAAATCACCTTGTATTCACCTGTACAGAAAATTAGAAATTTCATATCACGAGATTAGTTTAACGTGACGTGTTAGTTATTGTTAGACTCAATATTATTCTAATTCGTTATTTAATTTAATTCATTATATTTTTATCAGAACACCTGTCATGCGGATGTCACTTCGACATGGAGAGGGAATAAAAAGATGGCTGACACATTGTATTCACGTGTTGAACAGTGCGCACGTTTGTAATAGTTCAAATAAATCCGTTTATAACTTTGTAAACCTACGCATTTTTATTGAAGTCCGAGTTGATCCTTCACTATGGAGTCTAAACAAATAATTAGCTAATAATGTAACATACATTTTTACTTTCTTATTTTTAATTTTTGTTTTCAATTTTACGTTTAATTTTCACTTCAAATTTGTATCCAAATTCGTAATACTAAAAACTTTTAAAATAGTTTTCAGATATTAACAAAGTTTTACTTATTTATGATTTGTGAACTGTTTGTTTTCCTAAAAATGCAAAATAAAAATAAATAAATACCTAACTAAAACGGATAGTAGGAAACTAAGATAGAGTTTTAGTTTTGCAATCGTCATAGCAATTTCTATAGATTCGAGCCGGTATATGTACCTACAGTATGTATATTTAACCTCTGTTCGACCCGTTAATGTGTTGTTAGATATCATTTTCTCATACGATTTCTGCCATCTTTTTAAAAAATAATGCCGAAAAAGAACTTATTTCTTTTAGAAGTCATATGGGAAAACATGTGGAGGCGGAAAAGATTGTTTTGATTGAAAGAGGCTTTATGCAAACAATGTTGATAAAAAATCTTGAAAATCGTGAATATTCAATAAAAAAACATTTTAACGGATATTTTTTTTTTAGCATTGTTAACAGACTACCTACACACCCTTTTCGGGTCGGACAGGAAAAAAATTACCCCTTGCAAGAGAATGCTATCAAAAGAAATAAACGTACGACCAGCCTGAAAAGCCTTTAGGTACCTTATGCTAGCCGTTACCATGTAAGCGAACAGTGAGAATCAGGGAATAAAGAAATACTGGTGATTGCGCATGTACAATAGGTATATCTTCTGTGTAGTAGCTGACTATTAGATACTTAGATTACTAGTTATTCGTCGCAATACCGGTATCTGTAATATGATTACAGATACCGGTATTTCATACGCTACTGTGGCAACCCTAAGTATGCTATAGTTCAACCTTCGACAATGATTGGCCACTCTATTGAGTGTCAAGTGTCATTCAGTTGGGCTATTGACTGACCGTTTTTGTCACCCCTATATGTACACGATTGCTTACCATTCATACCTACTTTAGATTCCACTTCTATTTTAAGGAACAGAAATCTTACTAATTTGGTCAGTAAATGATTATTTTAATTTGTTATGACTTGTTTAAATTTCATCCAAGTATTGATTCAAAGTTCGGCTGGTAGTGTCCTTGCCAATTTAGGAAACAATTTAATTCATAATGCGAAGGTATGGTATGCATCTTTAAATTAAACCTAGGTACCCCTTGCTAAGCAAGGATTTTTTTTTTATAATCTGTTATTTTTGGGGCTTTTATTCTAGGAACATGCCAGCCCCGTAAGGCTTAACTTATATATTCAATACAAATATAATATGAGTCTTAGGGAATCACGAATACGCGAACATCTTATATAGTAATAATGCAGCATCTGATGTAGGGTTTGCTAAAACAGTTACGAATACACCCATATCCATCATATTTAAATTAAATTCTCGCACCAATGACTCCCGCTGACTCTGGTATTTTCAACAATCTTTTAGTATATGTTGGACATCATCTAGTACTACTAGATAGCAAGGATTAAGACGACTCCCGCGTTAGGAATTTTTATGTCACGGGGGACTTCACAAAAAGTATACACAAGGCTGGGCATAAACATTGTGGATCACACTCGTAATGTTGCGGCTTGCACCATTTGACTTGAGGCGCTTCCCCGTGCAAAACCCAGCGCTTGACGTTTTTTGTGCACTTTTGTGGAGCTATCTGCTCTTTATCCAAAAAGCAATATCAACTAATAAAAATACATTAAATTTCTGCATAATTTTGACTCCAAAATTGTAGATTTTGTTTTTGTTAAAGGAGTATAATGTTTATTTATTCTCCTCACAACGAAACCACGAAATGAGAAATAATTATTGATAAAATGCATCTCCTCGTAAAGTACCATTATCTTTGATTTTCTACTTATACTAATGGATAGGCAATTTAATGAAAACATTATGCTAGAAACACTTTTTTTAAAACGACCAAATTTTTATTTCATAAAGATTTTATTCCAAAAACTGAGCGCACTCGCTACGGTGCGGCAAAGAGGGAACAAATGCTCAAGGTTATTTGGTCAGGGTACGGCATTAACAAACTGGGGATCCATGGGGTTAAGGGGCTTAAATCCCCGCCAAAAAAGTACTCCCATGTACCTATGTGTTTCTCCTTGATAAAACCACCCTTAGAAAGGTCAAGCACCTCGCGCCGGATCAAAATTCGTATCCGCTAATATAATATTCGTGGTGGATATTACTATTTCCAATGTTATTATATTATTTTTTCTTAATTAACTTCAAAAGTAGTACGATTATTCACATATTCTGCTTACTATAGGTATCTACTAAAAAGCTACTTACAAGAGCCATACGCCACAGCGAAGAGATCCTGGTAGTGCGAGTTCCACTGCACGTCGCAGACAGCGTGGCTACGCATGGGGTCAAACTGAAACTTCCACAGGGGGAGCAATGATCCCTTGCCTTCACGGAACTCGTCCGAGGGGTCATCCCAGTAACGATAGTCTTGAGCTGCATAAATTAATTGATTTTATTAATTCGATTTCAACAAGGAAAATAAGACATCACTCGCACTACAGTCATGGTGGACGTTACAAAAAACTTGAAACAAAATACTTACACCCAGAGTCGGAATTAGTCTTGTATGGGAATCGAACCCGCAACCTATTAAACACTTCCGCACCGCAAAAACAAATGAACGTCAATAAAAAAACAAATGACTGAAGACAGACTGAAACAGTCAACTGCAGCAAAATCAGGCTCTGGGTAGCCTGAACTAGCTGCAGTCGATTGCTTCAGTCATCAATTCACCTAGAAGAAGCCTAAGGTCAAATTCTACTGTTTTGAACAGCTAAAGTTTACCGATATCATCGTAGACGTTTTGATTGACGAGCCTCTCAAGGATAGACCACGCTTCTCTAATGCGTTGAGCCAGTTTCTCATCATGGATTTGCTGAGCAGTTTTCTCATGTTTTACTGTTTTCTTCTTTAACTGTGGGAGTGTATTAAATAAATATTAAAGTGTACCTAAACAATAGCGTAAGAGTCGTACCGTTAAAAATCAAAGATTTATTGTGGCAGGTAAAGGCCACAAAATCTCTTTATAAAACTAAACATTATCAGCTCTACATTTATTATATTACACTAGTTTTTACTAGGTATTACATGTTCGAATTTAACTTAAAACAGTTGGATTGGAGTTTATTTTTCAACGCCATAACCAAAACTCACGCGTTATGTAATTAATAAATAAATATACTTGAAAATACAATACACGTGACTGAAGTTTCCCATCCAACGCAACTACACACAATTATCAATGAACTAAAACAAAATCAAAAGGTTTTAATTACTCTTTTGGGCTTCTCATCTTCTTTCTCTTTCATCTTTCTGGCGTAGTCTTCTGTGTAATAATCGAATATGATGCTCTGGAGAGCCGTGGCTCCGTAGTTGGCTCTCGGAGGCGGTACAGTCTGGGTCTCGACCGACTATACAACAAGGACTTATCACCACTTCATTATGAGCTATTTGTATCTAAGCGTGCGTACTGAATGCTTGTCTAGAACGCCATGCCATTTCATAGTAATTGTGTAGTGAAAAAAACAATCTAATTGCTACGTGTTAACGTGAGTATTATCTCAAAATTCGTGTTTCAAAAGTGTTTATATTATAAACAGTGTATCAGTAATTTAAGAATAACTACGCATTTTACAAAGCAATTTATCTTTTACGTATTATACTCGGTGGAATTTGGCACTGTTATTCCCAAAGGTACGTAGTTAGGTCATGATTTAGATAATTTTTATTTAACTAAATATAGAAATCGACATCCTCCTAATCGCTTATCTTGACTAATCTGAGGTCAGCGTAACATACTGGTCATACCAGGTTTTCTAAATCATCCGTGTTTTATTTGGTCTTTCTCTACTCGATGCCTTCTACATATAAGCTTCGATTTTAAAAAAAATATAATATTGCAATGACAAATATATACTTATTGAGTTCTTTATATAACAGTCATTGTCGCCACATATCTATGAAAAATATATATGAAAAGTAGTCAAAAATGTAGCTGATTACCTTTATAAATAGCTCAAATTGTTGAAGTAAGCATGGCTGCAGCATTATAATACTATACTATATTGTAATACAGAAACAAAAAATGACCTAGCATGAAAATTCTACAGAATGAAACGTTATATGTGGACCCTTGTTAGAGTTAAACCTAATCCTATTAAATATGAACTGACCCACCCACCTCCCGCTGTATAATCCTAAGTATGCCAATCTTCTATAATAAAAATAACAATATTTAAATAAATATCATTTACTGACTTCATGTTTTGGAATAACAGTAACTTAAAGACCACTGTGTATATAAGGTATTCGAGATATTTATCATCGTGCTAGTTATTACAATATTATGTGTGACAAACGCAAATAAACTACATACTTTCAGTATAATTGGGTAAATAGAAGCTGATATAAGAATGTTTGATTAAAGATAAAATTAATTACTTTTCTCTATACATACGTCGCAGGAAACAATAAACACAAAAAGATATATTAGTATGGAAACATATGATAACATAATACATAAATTATAGAAAGATATAATTAATTATAATAGTTTTAAGTAGGCATCGTATTAGGGAACGGTGTGGTCAATATGTACCTAAAGCCGATCAAATTTATAAAAAATGCTCCGCCTTCAAGAAAAAAAATATCAAGAACATCACCGAATGCAAATTCTCTATGTTTTAGTCAATAGGTATCTCTGGTATTTTTTTAAATGAAAAAAAAACTAAATGCTTTATTCACTTAGGATACAAAACAATACTTGTGATTTTATTTTATCTCATGTTACAACTTTTTAATAATATAATTTACATCAGTCCTATAACATGGTATATTAGTTGCAGCACCTTAACCCATATCAAGTTTATAAACATTCAAACTTTGTAAAATTGGCAATTTGAAAAGAGTGGGCGCGAGTTTTTATTGCCATGTTCTTTTTTACGGCTTTACATATTACTTGCGAACTTGGCATTACAAGTTCATGTAGAATGCCGATGTATCACAGTGAATTAAGAATTTTAAATTAAATTGGATTGAATTAATTAGAAAAAGTTATAAAAAATAGTTACGAGTAAGTATGACCACTTGACTAGACCATTCCATAACACATTCGAAAACATAATTATTATCTATAATGTATACAATATTGTGCTGTCACTGCTAGTTAAACATAGCTTAATGTACAGCGAATATTATTAGGCTTAGTAATATTAAGGGATTATGTACAAGAATATACATTGGCGATTTTTCCGGTGTCAAGGAAAAGATTCTCTAACTCTGTAAATTCACCGGATATTTATGTAGTTCTTTTTTTAAAAAAAAATTACAAAGGAGGTCTTTTATTAAAATTATACCTACCTACTGATAATTTTATTATGAAAGGTATTTTTTTTTTGATAATTAATTGATGGTAGTCCAAATATTAAAGGTATAATTAGATCTTATCATTTTGTTTGTGTACCCGCCAAGAGGTGTCGTAGAAAGAGATATAATCTTTCTTGTCTCAATCATCGAGACGTCGCCGTTGTGTTATTTGTGACTCCAATGTTACAAGTAATACTTGCAATTTAAAATAAATATTTTGATTTTACGGCAATTGTCGCGACATCTACCGTGTCAACGAGCAACTTGTACGGCTCTGTGAGTTTCGTTGCAGAAACCAAAAAAACAAAAACACACATTTTTGATGACGTTGGGTCTCAAATTCGACTTTGGTGGACAAGTTTCGGTGCCGGAGTTGATAACGGGTTAGGGCCGATACCCTAAGGTCGCGTTCAAGTTAATTTTTCCTCCATACATTTAATATGTATGAAATATGTAAGTATAAAATGCTTTAAACAAATAAGTACAAGGAGTAAATATTTTGAATTCAAGTATGTATTAAGTTGTATGTACTCCAATTCCCTTCGGCCCTATGTTCAGTTACCCTTTGTCTAGTCTGTCAATTATGTTTAATTATATTATTAGTACATATCTAACGTCGACATCTTTCTTGGTCATAATCTCCTTTCTATTTCCTTTTTTTTTAATTGTATTCTAAATCCGCCACCACACGGAAATATCCAATTTCTTTACGTTTAGTTATTACATTATTATACAATGGTGAAAGTTAGAAATAGCCTTTCAGCAATGAACGGCGTTGACCAGTAGGTAAATGTCGCAGATAACTATTTACATTAATACATAAATAAACACACAGTAATACTAAATATAGGTATATCTAATCAATTGGATTTTTATTTATAGTTCTTGCTCACTTTCAAAAAAGAATTATTTATATTTTGGATCACACACAATTTTGATAAATGCTAAAGCATATCTTGTCCTACCAATGTCTTTGTTGACACCAATGATTAGTAGATATTTTATAAACGGCCCGCAGGAATTATTTAACTAAATTTAAAACGAAAACGCAAGAATTATAAATGAAAATGTAGAAGCTAATTTCATCGCTAACATTAAACGTGTATATTTACAGTGGAAACAAATGTTTGTCGTCACGTATTTACATCAACTGTAATCAAAGGAATAACAACAAAATAATCAGCAGGTATTTTTAAAACCAGCAATTTCTTAGAACCATGGAGTAGGAAAAAGGCTTTTTGTAGATAAGAGACATTCATAAATATAGAACCAATTGCTCTCTGTGTTTTTTGAAACATTAAGGTAACTATTATTTTATTTAGGTACCTACCAGTTGCGGAGGGTACTTAGAACACCATTACTTCCGGCTTCCAAGTAACTCCAAAGATTGTAGTTACTTAATATTATAGGTACGAACAACCATGTTCAGCAAAGTATATTTTTGTATAGGGTTACTTCATTATAGAATTTCATAAGCAAGGGGTCTTAATCGCGTAAATATTTTATCTACCCGTGACCACGGCCGTTGCAATACGGTCGAAACGTCGGGCAATAAACAAAGGTACTTAGCCTTAAAATAAAATATTTACGCGATTAAGACCCGTAGCTTATAAAATTCTATAATGTGTACAAATCGCGAAAGTTTACGAACATTTTTGCAAACCAATAACTTCAGAAAAATTTTAACCCTTAGCCTCTGGTATCTGCTATTTAAGAAATTTAAGGATAGTCACAATTGTAGTTTGACAAAAAAATCATAATAAATATAAATCCATCTCAGAGTTAGTACGGGTTTTTCCACTTTCCATTTCAAATGTCCGTAAAAAATTTTAGTGAACATCGAATGTAAATCCGTTGCAAAGTTTGATTGAACCAAACGCAACGCAGAAGATGACACCTTTTTATTACCATTCTCAGAAAGACAGCTTTCTGTTCATTGAAAAAAAATCTCATTTGACAAACAAGGTTTAAAGGTGCCTACTTGTCGATCAATTAGAATAATTAAATCAAATAGGTTCAGTGCCTCAACAGGAAAAAACGAACCTTGGTCCGTATTCACGATCTTTTTTTCCGTTTTCGCGGCAAGAACGTGCAAACTGGCGCATGCGTCGTGCGCTCAAAGATGGCCGCTATGCATGCGCGTTAATGCAGATCTAAGCGCAGCTCTCTATTTACCATTATGACAAGATTTTGACAATTCGCACGGGCTTGTTGTGAAAACGGAAAAAAAGAACGCGATTAAGGACCTTTGCAAGATCGCTTCGTTATCTCTTTTGTTTACATCAACGGGGAATGGTAGCTATTAATAAAAACACCACACAAACAAGTGTGTGATTTCCCTAAAATTTTATCTTTTTAAATTCTTCACAAATAATTTATCATTAGTAAAATAAAAGTGTGAAACTAACTCGTCTTGGGTAGTTGTACGTGAGGGCAGCGCGTTCGCAAAAGTTGAACTGATTCGCCAGCTTCTTTACTCTCGGTTTGATGTCCAGGATGCTTACGGCTGCATCTAAGGCGCCTAATTCCTCTGTACGAGTAAATAAGTAAAAAGGTACGTTATATTGTCTGTGTGCCACTGTACATATAATTTCTCAAAAACTTGACAAACGTGTGAAAAAGTGAAAGTTCTCAAAAATTGTTGTAACAATATCAGTGACGAAGTGTTAAAACTATGATACAACAGTGATAGAAGAAGATCTGTTGTTGATTTGTCCAGAAAGGATAAAAATAATATATTTTTTAATGTTTTTTGTTGCCAAATACATCGCTAGAATTCGCGCCATTTAGGTAGGAATGCCCCTTCTGGACAATCACTTACCATATTTCAGGCTGTCATCTTTGTCACCTTGTTAATAAAAAAAAAGTTCAATTTTTTTAAGAATTATGACTCAATCGTATCAAATAAGAGGCGACAATAACTTTTGTAGAAACATTCCTGTGGTAATTTTTTTTATAGATCATTTTTTAAAAACTAAACAAGATTGTTTTTTTCTTGTTTTTGGTCTGTTCAATTCTGTTATTCTTATCAAAAAAATAAGATTTCAAAATATCATCACTGAAATCACGCCGAAAATAGTTAAGTTAGAGAATGTTTGGCAAGTTTTTACATAATTTGTCAATAACGAAGCGGTAACAAACCAAAAATTTTGTATGATATAGTACCAACCTAAATATTCAAAACTTAGTTAAGGACAAAATGTTGACAAAAGTATTTATGAATAGTTTATTATTGAGGTATAATAAAGTACCTATACCCACACAGAATGTGGGTAGTTTATGTTCACAAGTTTTTTTCGAAATACTTAGCAATTTGAAAATCAACAATGTTGTGATAGAAAACATTTTGTTTGTGCCTATAATGTGCAGTAAGTTTTATTTATTTTAATATTTTTTCTTCGGCACAATAGGTTAGGTATTTCACCCATTTTTTTAAAGTGTCTCCATTAAATTCTAAGGTGCTAATAGGCCACAAAAATTTTTTTTTTTATTCAATCGATAAGTGCCATATAAATGCATTTAATTTTTTTCAAATTTGGCGCGTATTTTGTCGAAAACGCAGTGGACGCCATATTGATCTGTGTTCATGACGTCCGCATGGACGTACTAAACTACAGGACAGGACTGAGCACTAGACCCAAAAAAGGCGAGCCGAGGCGAGATGCATAGACGGAGGCTGTTCGTTCTCTTCTAATAGGATGACCATGTATTTTATTATACATAGGGAAATTGTGAGCTTAGTCACGGAGTCCGGCCTAGTCTTTGGCATTATAAAACCGGTAAAACTTTTGAATTTAAGAAATGTTTTACCGGTGGTAATAAAATTTTTATCATTAAAAAAAGAAGTAAAAAGGTCCTGATTCACAAAATAAAGACAAAGAAAAACACACAAGGCGATACGAAGTTCGTCAAGACAGTTATAGCTTTATAGTTCATTTATAGCTTTTTTCACATATAGAGTAAAATAAACCATTGTTTTCTTGTAGGTACCAAATTATTGTTTTTATACTTACTTGCTTCTTCCTCTGTGACCTCCTCTTCTTCGGGAGCTTTAACTTCCGCTTCTTCAACAACATCATCAAAGGCAACAGTTGGTGCCGTAACCTCAGCCTCCCCCTCCGGAGGCCTTTCTTCCTCAGGTTGTACATCCTCTGAGAACACCAAATTATAAATAAATTGTTATAACGACATTTCCAGGTGGGATCACTTTTCAACCAAAGTCAATGATTGCGATTCATATCACTCTGTACGGTAGGTCGAAGACGGAGACACCGATAAAAAATTCGAGAGTTCAAATAGGTTTCATATAATGTGTGCTCGATATCATACAACGACATATAATTCTTTTTTTATTTTATTTTTTTATTAATTTACAAATAGTTTTGTCACTCAGTGACAATGACACTCCCATACAGTCTACATTACAATACAAAACAAACTAATTTAACAAAGTCTAGGATAATATTGTATTAATTTTATTTAGTCTGAAATACTGACAACAATTTACAACACAAGCCACTGAGCCTAGCTGGAGGGGTTAACAAGATTGCTAGGAATGTGGGACCCACAATCCAACAATGTTAGTACAAAAAAAAAAAAATAGTACTCAAGCCTCCCCCGATATGGGGGAGGGATTACATGGATTGTGGTGGTTCTAATAAAACCTCCAAATAATCGCATTATCTGTATTTTGTACTTTATCTAATTTATTGCTGCCAATGGAATTTTAAAGACTTTTTTTATTTATTTTTGTTATCCGTAGCCGATAATAAAAATAAATGAAAAAGCCTTTATAATTCAATTGGCATGTACATTCGTATGAATTATTATGTAATATTGTTAGTCCAATATTCATGCCAACTGGACCGTCGTTGTGGTGGTGGGGTCATTGACTCAGTCTGTGATAGTTGTGGTTCTTGCTGTCTGTTTATCAGGATATACAAAATCCAAATATTTGGAAAACTTCGTTCGTTGTACGTTGCGAGGGTTAGCCTTTTGTGGTAGCCTACCGTAGCCCGGAGATTCTTAGCACCCCCTGTCCCGTCGTTACCTTGGCCAGAAACAGCAGGACTGTCGGGAACTGGGGGCCGTCTTCATTGGTGTGGCTCCATTTGAGGTTTAGCCTGCTTATACCACGCTTGCCAGACGGTTTGGTATAGAGTTTAATTCCAAGTTGAGTTGCATCTTGACTTATATTTCTGTGACCCTAGAGCCAGCCAGGTCTGCTTAGGGCCGCCACACTTTCCTTGGGGATTCCAGTCTAGGGCTTGCCTCGGTATGTATTCAAAATCCCTTCGGAGCATATGACTGATCCAGTTCCACTGGCGACGTTTGATCTACCGGTCAACAGAGTCTTACCACGTTCCCACAGATCTAGGTTGGAGATTTTCCCGAACTAGTAAACACCAAGAATACGACGAAGACAACGGTTGAAAACGACCTGGAGTTGACGCGAGATGTCCTTTGTGACCTTCCACCTCACCTCACGCACCTCATTTTCTGGGTCTTCCGGGTGTTGATTTTCAGTCCCGTCTCCTTTGCCTCTCGTCGTAGTTCGTTCAGCTAGGCTTGCATGTCGGTACGTGTGTGACTCAGCAGGCATAGGTCATCGGCATAATCGTAATCAGATCTTCGAAGACGCTGGATAATCTCCACTCTATGCCAAGGCGCAGTATCTGTATTGATCAATATGATGTTGTTTATGGCATCCTACATGATGCCATCCAGAGCGCCAAAAAAGAGAAGAGGTGAGAGAAGACATCCCTGTCGCAGTATCTGTATTGATCAATTTTTTTTTACTATATAATATTTTGATTGGCTGGCCAAGACGCACGTCAACAGGGTATGGTGTATCCCCCTTATGTTAATCTGCCGCGCTTGAGTAAATCCATGTTAGCTACTTGGGTCCCCATCTATCAGGAAGTATGTTCTTGAAATTCCAAGCAATAGAATTTGTCGAATCAGTAGATAATATTCATGCAGAACTGTATAAATCGTTGCTAAAATCGATTTACATTGTCTTACACTTACTAAAACGTGCAATTCATCGAGGTTTTCGTTCTTGAATATTGAAGTCGATATTTTATATGATTCGATGCTTATCGATACGAAATGCTGTTAAAAAGAACGATTTGTATACGAGTATGATTTCCATATATCTTGCAGTATAATAGAATAAAAAATATTTCAAAGGCGTGATTTGACTGAACTGAATCAGAGACATTATAGAGTTGACATGTTTATGTATGTTTTATCCTTATAACTTTGTTTTTAACCCTGCGACTCAAAAAGTAGTTTGTTATAAATCGAACTTATGTACAGTTGGATCAACGTAACTCAGTCGGATTGAAGTTGGCGACAAGTAGTTGCGCAGATGCATTTTTTGGTAGTAAATTACAGGAAGAGGGGGTTGGGGCTGTAACTAAACTAAGAGAATTACAGATGCGATTAGGCATTACATTGTCTTAATTAGTCATGTTTTTTGTGATTATTTTCGTAATGAAATTGTTTTTCAAACTTTCTTTAGTATTTACTGTAACTGTTCCAAATTTATGTAAATAATATTTAAACTTTTCTGAACTCATATAAATAGTATTTTTATATTGTTGAATTAAAACTAATGTTCTTAATCGATTAAACATAATTAATCGTTTCCGTAAGTAATTTTAGGGTCACATCTCTATGAAATGCGCGAAAATGATATGAACGTTGAATGTTCGATACTGACCGTGAAATTTATAATAATAGATTAAAAATTTACAATAAACACAAACTTTTTAAATACACTTTACCTTCGCCTTTAGCAACCTCATCGCCTGTTGGCGGAGCTTCAGCCTCCGGTTCTTCTTCTTCCTCATCTTCTGCAGCTGCCTTTTTGACCTTTGCACGTTTAGGCCCGGCATCGTCAAATCCCACCATTCCTAAGGATTTTAAACAAATTAATTAATTCTGTGTCGCGCTTTGGGAGTGCATATGAGTGCTGCGTGAAAGAGAGAGCGAGAGCGAGAGAGAGCGAGAGAGAGCGAGAGAGAGCGAGAGAGAGAGAGAGAGAGGGAGAGAGAGAGGGAGAGGGGGGGAGATCGTAGCTAACGGTTAATAATACATAGTCAGTTATTATTAAAATGTCACTTTTGAGATTATTTACCTTTTTCCTTAAGATTTGTCTAATTTGTTTAAAATACTCGACGCAACACGTGTCAACAATAAACGACTTTAAAATATATCTACTGTACTCTTTCAAATATAGTGTGTGCTGCATTTATTCCGTCACTGCAGAACTAAAATAACTGGCCAAGTGCGAGTAGGACTTGGGCACCAAGGGTACCCATACTAACTTATAAGTATGTAAATATTTCGATCGTCACGGGAATCTAACAAGACACACGGCACTTTAAAAACCAAGTTGCAAAATTGCGACTCACCGCCGTGGTTACACGAAACATTTTGGCCCAGGGTAATGTGAAAACCATTAGTTAAAAACCTCAAAAAATCATTTTGAAAATGAAATAGGTACGCCATGTATGTCTTTAAGAAGTTGTGTGTGAAGCTGTGTATGACTTTAAGAATTTGGAAAAAAAAATCCAGTTAGATCTCATTTCTGTTATTAACGAAGCCTATTCATATTTTTACACTTTTGTTTTGATGTGATAACGAAAAAGTGTCACAGTCACGTTGCGCCTGTTGATAGGCTGAAGTATTGTGGCCGTCGGCGGGCGCGGGTCCGCTAAAGCTGTCACAGGCATGGCATGCTAAGCAGTAGCAAATTGTATATAACAATGTCAACAATGTTTTCTTATGACGCATGACGTTATCACGTAAAATTATCTTCCGTAAACCGACTTTATAGACAACCATTTTTTATTTACGTTCGTAAACTTTCGCGATTTGTACACATTATAGAATTTTATAAGCTACGGGTCTTAATCACTAATCCCTCACGGGTAGACTCTACCCGTGACGAGCTTATAAAATTCTATAACCATTTTTTAATGGGATCTTTGTAACGAAACCAAATTGAAAGATTTAACTTAAACAAGACCAAACTAAACGGAGCTTGTATATGGCAAGCAAACAACTGATAAACATACATATATATTTGTAAATACATACATATCATAGATAAATTACATCCAGACACAGAATAAACCATCGTGTTCATCACAACAAAGTTTTATCCTGGGTGGGGAAATGGAACCCACGACCTCCGGCTACTGTTAGTCAGGGTCACTAACCACTAGAATAACAGGCCAGTCGAAATTATTAGGTACTATCTAATTTTTAAAATTGTAGGCTCAGTAATTTTAAAAGGGGTCAATTTTTCTGATGATGAACTTTCTTAAATAACTTTAAAAAATATATATCTAAGACCTTTAGACCAAGCCTTGTACTATACAGTTTTCAAAAGGTTTTTTCAATTTATTGGTTTGCTCTCACACTCTACTCAGTAGCTTTGCAGATAAGGGAGGGGGGGGGGGGAGATGGTCTATTTTCATGATTTTTCCAAAATTACTTTAAAATTATAAATTTTTTTTTTTTTAATTTTGCTACCGTGACAGCGACAATGTCTTTTGAATTGAGTTCTGAGTTTAGGGGTGGTCCACACATAAGCGGGTCGGCACTGTCGGTTCGGCAGTATTAGCCGAATACCAAAGCCGACCCGAAGCAATTACAAAACATGTACCTACGGCTTCATTAACAAGTGCCGATGGGGAAGTTCATTCGGGTCGTCACATCATTCGATTTTGTGGTAGTTTGTCGCTACCCGGATGTGCCGATTTATACCGACCCGCTGTCAACCAGCCCATGTTCGACAAAGCCAAGAGGCTTTTTTCCCTAATAATAAAATTATTAGATTTTGCCGCACGGGTGTGTCGATTGATACCGATCCGCTTATATGTGAACTAACCCTTAGACTGAAAAGTCTTTTGGGTAATTATAGACAAACTTACCATAACCAGCGGCAATTTGCATCTTAGCTTCTTCAGAATCTTTCCGTATTGCTGTACCCTGGAAGATAAGCAGAGGGTACGCCCTTCCAAACACAGGCTTGGGTTTTACCACAAACTTGCCCTTGCCGTAGTGATAAGCGACTTCATCTGCTACCCATTGGGGGTTGATCGTTGTCAGGACTCTTCCCACTTCTTCTGTCAACTCCTATGTAACGCGTTTTAGAACATTTTATTTTCATACTAATATGTAAACATTAGATACTATTTTACCTTTTGATTTCTTGATCAGGTTCCACCTGATCAAGAAATCAAAAGGTAAACCGAACGTGGCCATAACCAGATAGTTAAAACACAAAATACAAAGAATTATCTCGGTATAAAGTAACGCGGTAAGTCATGTCATGAGCTCTCGAATTCTTAACAAAATTTATTCGTGAGGGAGGCTACACACATAAGCGGGTTGGCATATTCGATTCGGCAGTACTTGCCGAACCGAAAAAAACCGGCCCGAAGCAACTACTATACAATATGTTCGGCTTCATCAATAAGTGACGATCGGGTAGTTCGGCAAAGCCAAGTGGCTGTTTTCTCCATATTTCATCCATATATACCTACCGACCGACCTGGAGGCCTACTCAAATTCAATGAAAACGATATTTCGATCAAAAATGATGTGGTAATATACAGAACCAGGAACATTTATTTAATCCACTTGTTCCTAAAAATTGTCCATGGGTTCGGACCTCTTGCGCTTAACCAAAAAATAATTAGTAAATTCTCGTAAACTTAAGAAATTTAAGTAAACGAAAATTCATGAATTTCGTTTTATAGAAAGAGAGTAGACCTACTGTGCCGAATGATGACGTGCCGGCAACTATGACTCAACTCCATTAACGGATTTTTTGTATTTGGTGTTATTAACTTCCATAGTTGCCGTGTGGTGCCGGCTTAAGAATAGTACCACCCCATCTCTACCCGTGGGTGTCGTCAAGGCGACTAAGGGATTTCACCCCGGAGGACGGGCAGCAGCGTCCTCTGCGTACTTAAAGCCCTACTGCGATCGCCAACCCGCTCGCCAAGCGTGGCGATTATGGCAATTACCCCCAGGATCTACATACTAGTAGGTTCTACTGGGGAGACCCGTGCCCAGCAGTGGGCCATCTTATGGGTTGATATGTAACTTCCATAGGATTGGTAACTCAATTTACCAATCAGAGTTATACATGCCCCTCGTTTACTACTTTAAACCCCCTGACCTCTATAGTAGTAGTACGCTGAACCTACCGACTATATACAAAATGACAGCAATTTCAAATGCCGAATCGAATGACTGTATTGTGAACTTTTAAACATACACGCACGCACGAACGCACGCAGGCACGCACGCACGCACGCACGCACGCACGCACGCACGCACGCACGCACGCACGCACGCACGCACGCACGCACTCACACACACACACACACACACACACACACACACACAAACACAAACACACACACTTGTCCATTAATATCAAGTTGTCTTGTCAACTTCGCAAGTTATTATGCCAATAAATTATTATTATTATTACTTAAGATAAATGACCGTTGTTGTTATTCCTGTTAAAAAATTACAGACTTCAATTTGATATTGAAAAAATTCAAATGTCGAAATCATATGGAAGTCTTGTTGTTTCTCGGCGGTAGATTCTCCAACGTACTAGTACTTAATAGAGGTTAGTGTTTTATCCTAATGAGTTACTATGACACGAAATAAAAAGATAAAACGACAACTGATTACGTAGCTAATGCAGTTTTCAATAAAAGTAACTTAATAGAACTTATTTATTAATCAAATATAACACTGCTCCACCGGATATATAAAGAATGTAACAGTAAATATATCTTACCGATTCCGGGACATCCTCTTGATCATCAGGTTTGATCATCTGACGTGGTTTGAGCCATTCCATACCCTCATCTTCAGTGAGGTTACCGCGAGACTTTTGCTGTCCTTCTTTCTGTTAAACATATACACAATATAAGCATGACTGTATATATATGTGTCACTTGTTATTACTCTGTTACGTACATCCAAGCATTGTAACGTTTTGTTCAATAGCACTTGTTCTTCGGTGATGTTAAGAGCGCGTTTTATCATAGCCTTCAACATTTTGTTTGAAAATATTTTGACTTATTACAGAAATAAAGAAATACGCAAGCACGCAAGCATTGTCTGCTAGCAAATGAAACACTGCTTAGTTTTCTAAATGTTTGAGAGCTCGGAGCGGATTTACGAGTAAATATTCTAGGGACATTTGCATATTGTTTGATAGGTCTTTATTGGGTACGATCATGTAATTCGACTATAAATAATTCGAGGCACTTTTAGTTAAGCGAAGCAAGCGTAAACAAACGATTAAACCATTGCGTGCCCGAAGCTTTGTGGATTGTATCTTTATTCATAATTATCTGTGTTGAGGCCAGGCTTTTATGGTTTATGGAAAGTTCTACTCTGATTGTACTTACGTCAACGTCATCTTCCGATTCAGAAGACATACGTATCACTGTGTGTGATCCAAGAATCCGGTGTTCAATCAAATAATTGTCTTCAAAGGTGGATGTAAAAAATAGTACTGCAGTACATTTAATGTTAGAAGTTCGCGCCCCGACACTAAATGAACTTTAGCCGACGAATGAACTGCATTGTTAGTCGCAGTCGCTAATGTACCTATTTTAGTAATAACTAACAAACAAACCTGAGCAAAAGATTTATATCAAACTAATTTTATTTGTCTGTAATTTTATCACGCAAAAACTGCAGTTGTTTTCACAACTTTTTATAGAATCATTTTGATTATGCCGTAAATTTAATTTTATCACGCGAAAACTGCAGTTGTTTTCACAAGTTTTTTTATAGAATCATTTTGATTATGCCGTAAATTTTAAGTCTTTAGTTTTATTTAATTAAATATTAGTCCCTAAGCCACTAGAGATGTTCACGTCCACATTAGTCAGGTTTACAACAAGAAGTAGAGCACGTAATTTAACATTGTCATGTCCATGTTACACGAATACTTGAAACCATAAAATCTCGACTGTTGCTGGAATAAATTAAATTTTACCGATTTTTAAGTTTATGGGCTTCAACAATCATGATAATTTGCATGATAACCTTACAAAAATAACATTTCGTCATTAGAATTACATTCTCAAAAAAAAAACTTAGGTAAGTGAATTGCATGTTTCTTAGTTCAGTTGCATATACCTAGGTTATATTTCGAATAGCACAAAGCTCAGACACCCCATCAGATTTTTACTTCAAGAAATCATATAAAATATAAAAATATGAAAATATTCAAAATTGAAATGGTTACAAGCCATTAGAGTTATCTTGGGTTCGTTCGCGCTCGTCGCACATTGTTATTATTTAAAATAAGTGATGATTTATATTTCCCAACACATAGTGAACACTTTTTGGCCTATTTGAATGATTAATTAATGCTTTATAAAATATAAAATGGTCAAAAAACTATCCTATTGGATTGTGTTACAGATTTTGAGCAAACTACTTTCTTGTTTGTGCTATACCAAGAATAACGCTGTATTTATTTAAAGATTTCTTTGTTATAATTTGGAAATCATCTACACTTTACGTACAACTGGAAGTGATATTTAATAAGAAATATTTAGGTAACACCCTTCTTGAACATAATAATTTACGAATTCAATCTTCGACTTTTAAATGAGAAATAATAGCAATTGCTTTTACTGGCCATAAAGTGACCTTACGGTCTGAACCAGCTTTGAATTTAAATGTAGTCGAAATGTTTGATCAAGTATAACATTTAATTTAAAGTTAATGTTTTCCTGAGTCATCTAGAAATCTAGGTCCCCAATATGTTGCGGTTGATAAAGACAGTATTATTGAGTTGCAAATTAAGAATTAAAAACCAGGCAAGAGCATGTCGGACCATGCTCAGTGTAGGGTTCCGCAGCCTTAAATAATTGCATCAGCAGAAGAGCGTATGTTCTTGGAACTTACGTCCTTTTGTTGAGAAAAGCAGTTTTTTCGGCTATAACTCAACGACGGTATATCCGATCATGTCCGAAATAATCTTAGTTTAAAGTATTTGTTAAGCGCTACCTTTGTGTTTTTCTTTTATATTTTTTGATTACACGGTTCAAAAGTTAAGGGGGGCGGGGCCACAATTTATACAACTTTCGGAGCGTTTATTTCCAAAAACAATTAATCAATCAAAAAAGTTTATTAGAAACCTTAAAATATTTTTAAAAGACCTGTCAAATGATGTGGCACACGTTGATGTTAGCCGTAAAAAAAAATCAGCTTCTGTTACATGTATGGAGTGGCCCCCCTAAAAATATTTATTTTTATTATTTAGCTACCAAACTAAGTAGCGGCCACTATAAGACACCATTTCACCAAATTTCATCAATATTCATTGAGAAGTTTCTGAGTAAAATGCCTGTGACATACGGACGGACAGACAGACAGACGGACATGACGAAACTATACTTCCGTTTTTTGCCATTTTGGCTACGGAACCCTAAAAATAAAATTTGCAATGAAATATCATGTTTTGAAAATGCTTGCATACTTCCTTCTTATTCAATTTTCACCTATTTTCAAAAATAGAACAGAAGCAGACAAATCATTATCTTCGAAGAACCGAAGAGCGCAGGAGCAAACGAGGCTTAGAGTGGGGACCGAGATTGTAAGTGTATGGTAGGATAGGACGACGACGACGCTCAGCCAGATGAACTGACAGAAGGTCGCTGGAATGAATTGGATGCGAAAGGCGGAGGACCAATTGTTGTGGCGTAACTTAGGAGAGGCCTATGTCCAGCAGTGGACCAACACAGGCTGATTGATTGAAACAATCACTAGTATAATACTCATATTAACATATTGCTGCTACTATGTTGTACCCATTAAGGCTGATTTTATCTAATGTTCCAACTTTTTAAATAATATAATTTGCATAAATCCCTTAACATGGTGTACAGTATGTTAGTAGCAGCACCTTACCCCGATACCAAGTTTATAAACATTCAAACATTGTAAAATTGGCAATTTGAAAAGAGTGGCCGCGAGTTTTTAATGCCAGGTTCTTTTCTACGGCTTTACCTATTGTTTGCGAACTTGACATTATATGTATATGTAGAATTCTGGCGTATCACAAGTTGTTTTGCATCCATAAAGAATTTAGATTTTCTTTTATTTTAGCTTGTCGTATTTTATTTTTTGGCAAATAATTAGTAGCATAATTACCACGATTTCGATCAAATCTTTTTTAACTATTATAATTTTAATGTCTCTGTTCATGCTGTCTGTACAAAGTTTGCAAATTACTTCCCAAGCCGGGCGTGTCACCAAATTCTAATTAGTCCCCGTGTCTGGTATTAGCTAGCACTGGAGTTTAGCTCACGAAGCCTTGCGACAATAGCCAACGTACATTAGTTGCCGCAGTTGTCTTAGGTAAGACAACAGCTCGAAGTCACATTTGATCTAGAAGTACCTAGTTAATAGCCGTTATAATGCTGTTAATCTTTCTATATTTGAATATTTTAAGGATTGGTAAGTGATTTAGATTATATTAGATGCTTACAACTGACTTTATTTCCATCTTGATTGTTGTTTTAATTCGTATGAATAACTTGACAAATTTTTAGATAGACCGTCTAAAAATTTGTCAAGATAGTGATTTTAGCCAACTTGGCAAGAAGGAGGGTTATGATTTTCGAGGGATAGGTAGATATGTATGTATGTATATTTCTTTAGCAAGGTCTAAAGCCTAAATGGCTTGATCGATTTTAGATTGAGAGGCATCGTTAGATTCGTCTCAGTTGTGAGAATGACCAAAAAATAATCAATCGGGTTCTTGTTTTTGTAATATCTTAAGTTGTAAGTTTCCAGCTCTAACCGGAAATAATCGACTTAGGATTTCTAAATATGTTTTAGATAGGATAATAAATAAGAATTCTATTTTATATTTTTTACTTACTTTATTATTTTGTGTACAAGACGGATAACCTATTAGTCATAGAATACTTCATATTAGTGTCTACTTTTAATATAGTATTCGCAAACTCGATAACCTAAAAATAGGCCTGTAAGTTTAGGTAGCGCTCGTAAACCGACCCCAACCAAATTCGCATCGTCAAATTCTATTACCTACCTAATTCCAGTTCCAAATTCGAAGTCATAATTTAATTCGTTGAGAAACCGATACAAAAATAATAAACAATAATGAACATAAAATTTTATTGTTTGTATTTCCGCTATGTATCGCGTGATGGGCGGCAAATTATGATGTTCGATCGATGGCAGTATTGCTGATAGCCGTTATCGTGATAACAAACAGTTTTAATAATGATCGGAATCGTTAATTGGGAGAAAGCTCCCAGTAGTGCGTTTGCTGTTTCAGCGCCATGTTGTCGACGGACAGTTTAAATTCAGAACGGATTTGTTTCTGAGCTGATTCTAGGTGAGATGACTGCATACAGTTCTTAATTTAAATTGTTTCATTATTTCATTTTAATAATTATTATTGTGGTGTTGACTTTTAACTTTTGAAAATTATCAGCATTAGATACGGAGTACCTATGAATGACCAGGATTATCTTCAGGATGAGGCTAAAATAATTTAAATAGATTTTTGATCAATCTGTTGTAGTTTGCCCATTTATTAAAAAATATGATTATAAAATAAAATGACCTATATCAATCACCATCGAAATAGATTTAATAATTCACACGGTCTCAATTAAATGAACCATAAAATGGAAATGTATGTAATAAAATGATGCACTTTGATTAATATTTACACAAAATTGAGTAGATGAACTCAGTGTTATTTCTAAGCTACATTTAGAAGCGTAGTTCACAGCGTTTATAGCAATGTTGCATCCTACTTCACGATAATAGCGAAGCTAGGGAACATACGAACAGACTGGGACACAGGGAAGCGTGCATAGACGTTCACAGAATGTATATTGTTACACAAATAAATTCTCTATTGAAGAAACGTGAGTCAGTGACGTGTGCTTTACAACACAACATGTTTCATGAGTGGCGAGGGTCATCATATCTTCCAACATTGGATCAAATGTTATGCCCAATTTGGACATAACACTTCGATATGTTTTCGCCTTGGTTTTAAACGACGCCAATGTTGGCTAAGACGGACACAAACACAGAGGTTATTTACAATGGATTGTCGCACACGCATGCTGAGTCCTACAGACTTTTACTCACTCTCAGCTTCTTTAGCAGTAGAAGTCCTATACATTTCTCCTTAGACTTACTCCGCCAGAGTTCTGGCAGTTTCTTTTTCGCCCCTTTTGGACTATGTGCCTAAATCATGCAGTAAAACTTTATTATAGGAGCGTAAAGTGATTTTTTGTATAGTATTGTATTGTTTAGTATCAAATACCTGTATTTTACTATTGATTTGAATTGTTTTACGTGCTGTGTTGCGTGTTAAATTAAAATACTTACGTACTTCTGTAGAATAAATCGTTTAAATAGCCATACTTAAGTAATCTAAATCTAATTAAGCCTAATGGTTAAGGCATCGGTCTCGCAATCGTGAGGTTTGAATCCCATTATACTACCGACGTGTACCCACTCCTAATACAAGCCTTTGAGCTTAGCTGGAGGGCTTAACAAGATTGTTAGCAATGTGGGACTCAATCCCACATTACTAGTTTTCTTTTAAAAAAAAATCAATCATTTCATTGTTAAAAGGAATACCTACTTAAGTTCTCAAATTGTTTAATCGCGCAAGACGCCTACTGATATTGAAATCTGATCAATTGCAGGTAGGTAACTCGATAAGTTTCAAGACAAGATAAAACTGTACAAGATATTAATTTTTTTTCGATATACTCTACCAAAAAGAAATTACAGAGAGCTAAATCAGGATTCTACGGTGGATGGAGACAGGGTTTCAACACCGGATTCTTCAAGAAAAGCCTTTGTTCTAAGGGGCATATGTGGAGCGTTGTCGTGACGTAGCATGATTCTCCAAAGCCCAGTTTTCGGTCTCCTCTCTTCCAGAGCTTGTAAAACTTTCGCCAATGCTACTGTTGTATATAATTCCAAGTTAACAAATCTATGATTTTCCAACATTGTTATCGACACATGCCCACTGCGAGAAAAGAAAAACTTACCACCATTTTTTTACCAACATTACGAGGTTTTTGCAGTTCTTTCTGCTGCTTCTATTATTTTCTGTATCATAATAATAAATCAACTTTCGTCGCCTGTGATGATTTCTAAAACGCGTTTGGACGTTCCATTTTCAAATCGTAGACGCATTTCGCGGCACGAATCTACACGTGCCTATTTTTCAGTGTCTGAGAGAAAACGCCTCCAAGATGCTGGGTCCTTAATCACCTTTTTTTTTGTTTTTTTTGGCGCATGCGCGGTGCGTTAAAGATGTCCGCCGCGCATGCGCGTTGATGCATTTCTATGCGTAGCTCTCTATTTACCACTATGACAAGATTTTGACAGTTCGTGCGGGCTTGCCGTGACAATAAAAAAAAATACATGAATAAAGAGTCTGATGCAAAATAATGTTAACGCTGCCCGAACTAACGCCAAGAATCTTCTAGATTTCCAACTAAGTAATTCGTAGGTTTTCTCGCACCATTATTTCCGTAGTTACTGCCGCTTGTGGGCGACAACTTCTATGGTCATCTGCGATGTTTGTTTTACCTCTTTTAAATTCACTGAACTATCTAAACACTATTGCTCGAGATGGGGCTGACTCCCCTAACGCTGATTGTAATCGTTGAAGGCTAAGTTTTTAGTCAATTTAAAGTCATAAAATATCAAAGCACGCAAATGTTTGCGGTTAAGCTATATCGTTGCAAAAAAAGGCGGGACCCGTCGTAGTAAAATGACTGGTATATCATTAAGGTAAGGACAGACTGAGCCAACGTATGCAACGTATACTACGCAACGTAGGATAGTTGGTGTGCACACTTGTCCCTTGTACACAACGCTTATTGAGGTCAGACTCATTTGACATTTCTTCAGGTGCTGTAGTGTTGGTCTAGTGCTGGTCTTACACGTGAGATGACGTATGACACCCCCTCCACGGTGTAGGGCGTATCATACGCCATCTCAGCGTGGGAAGGTGGAGGCTCCACCTTCCCACGCCGATCTGGATTCTAACGTTGCGTGATACGCGTGTGGTAGCGCTGCGTATGATAGTATGTTTTTGATTCAACTGACATCATACAAATTAAAGAGTCTAGATGTCATAATGAGTTGCATACGTTACGTACGTGGGTTCAGTTTGTCCTTACCTTTATTTCTTTTAAGCCAGCAACATGGCTACTTGCGTTCTATTTTTAAATAAATTTGCTTTTGAAAAATATATAATAGGTATAGTAGGGACAAGATAATAGGTCACTTTTGACAGATGTCAGTTTTATATTCATAGTGAGGTGACCTGCTTAAAAACATCGATTAAATGAATGAATCGAATGAATCGATACAGACTTGAAACATATGTGAATTTTAAAAATGATCATGCGAATCCCTGTCCCATTATTATTTTTTCTTTCATAAATTAAAGGAGCAAAATAAGACAAGTACCTACGTAATTTAACAAAAAAATTGCTTTTATTCACTTGAACTATCGGAACTGCTATCTTCATCACTGCTGTCAGCACTCAGAGATATTATTAATTCATTTTCAATAATATTGTCTATTCTCACATCTCGTTCAAAATCTTGTAAAATTATTTTCTTTGTCTTCTCCACGACTTTTCGCCAGTCTTCTGTAGTGACTTCTGCACATGCAGTTTGTAGCAGAGTCATCATTTTAGCAGTACTGAAGGGTGGTTCAGTATTGTTCCGCGCTGCATGACCCTTTATTTGTGCCCAAATAAGCTCGATGGCGTTATACTGGCAATGGTAGGGAGGCAATCGAATAACTTCGTGTCCATGCTCTAGGGCTAGTTCATCGATTACATAGCGGAGCTTGGACGGCTTAGTTGCTTTTACCAGATTTAACAACTCAACTTTTAATAAAGTTGGACTTGCCTCCACACCATTTCTTACCAGCCACGAGACAATTTCTTGCTTTTTATTTGCTTGAGTTGGTGGTTTATCAACTTGTACAGAATGATACGGAGCATTGTCCATTATAATTTTCGATGGGTTTTCTAAGCTGACTAGCAGCTTCTCAAACCACTCTTTAAAAACATCAAAGTTCATTTCCTCATGGTAATCTGTTGTAGTTTTAGAGGCGAATGCGAGGAGGCAGTCTGGAATAAAACCTTGAGAAGCTGATCCCGCGTGACATATAATAAGTCGGGCTCCTTTTCCCGATGGAACTTTTGAGGTGGAGGCCGCTGTATCATCGGTCCATGTCCGCGCAACCGTATGGTTCGCATTCAACCATGTTTCGTCAATAAACACGACATTGTCCCAATCCGTAATTTTATTTACCTGACGTAAGAATGTTATTCTCTTCAAAATAATATCGTAGCGTTCTAGCAGGATTTTCCGCTTGTCGGATTTTTTAAATCTAAAGCCAATCGATTTCAAAACCTTTGATAGAGACGATTTGCCTCCAAAAAATAAGCCTGCGCCTTTTAACGAACTCAATAGCTTTTCCCGTGTAGGATATTCTTTTCTCGAGTAATATCCATAAATGTGGTTGCGAATTGCAGCAGCATCAAAATTATCAACGTCAACAATTTTCTTGTCCCTCTTTCGTTTTTTCGGTGTACGTAAAGTATTATCTTCTGAGCCTGATGGTCCGTATTTCTCTTTCAGAATTTGAGTTACTGTCTTCTTCCCTATTCCCAATGCTTCGGCAACGCGTTCTCTCGGTGGTTTCAATGGTAAAAGAGGCCCATCGTTAACTGATTCACGTCCAAAATAATTGTACAATTTCAGCACTAGTTCGCGAGATTGACTGTTTAGAGTTTTCCCTCGTTTCGACATAGTAAGACTGTAATGTTTTTCTTGTTTAATAATCGTTAAGCAATCGGAGTCCAATTTATAGCCAGGTAAACGTAGTCAGTAAGATCAGTTCAATGAAAAAGCCGGATCAGAAGAAAATAACAGAGAGCACACCAAAAACGCACAGTCACTTCGCACAACAACAAAAGACTGCGTCATCATCATGTTATGGCGACATGACATGCGTCATCGACAGGCACTGGTGTTGCCAGCAACATCCACCTAAATTGCACCCAACATCAATGACCTTTCTATTTAGTTATTTTTTTGTATTTTCATAGTTAGTTAAAAGAATAATAAATATGTATAATTAGGTTTTATTATAATCACAACGTGGTTATAAATTTATGGTGATTTTTCTTCACAAGTAATCATTGCATTCGATTCAACTTACAATCCTATCAGCTTTCGATTTTTAGAGTAACATCCCTAGTGTTTAAAAAGAAAAAGGGTTGACTGACGCAACATTGTAACGACGTTCAGTTCTTTAGATCAGAAATTGTTTATTATGTTTAGAATGGTTTATTAGTGAAAGCAAATCGTAAAATTACTCGTATCGGTCATTATTACAATAAATATGTAAACGTAATTGAAAAAAGTTAAGCAATTGTGCAGTTCTTATTTTATGCCCGCCGTAACAAGGTTACGTTGTTGAATTTTGATGAAATGTCAAAAGTGACCTATTATCTTGTCCCTACTTTAGGTAGATTCTCAAAACTTATCGAGTGACCTACGTAATCGCTCCAATAAAATTGAAGCCCTCTTTTGCGTAAACTGTTCCAAAAAATCCTAGGCTTTAGTGGACATAGGTACATTTCCTGTGGATTTAACTTACGTAGGCTGAGCAATCACTCTTGTTTTGTAGCGCCGATGCCCTAGAAAGCGTTTAATACCTACTTATTTGAAAATAAGCACGTTTTGGTGTCATCTTTCTTAATGGAAAGTAAGTAGTAAATTATCATAATTACATTAGGCATCTTTTCCTAGTGGAAACCTGAGAGATGAGATTTTATCCTACAATTTATAAATTCTCTCCATTGCCTAGTAGGTATCTCGATGGAATATTTCCATAGAGTAACTAGACTAACTATTTCAATTACCTACTTAGATCAAACTAGTTCAATCTTGAAATAGCTGCTATTAAGTACACGGGAAAATATTGATCGATCTTGAATGAATCGCTTTGTAAGTTATTTGAACCAAAAATTATTCATTTCTTCATCTATGAATATAGTTAGCTCTTATTGAATCATAAAGATGTGGCACTGGCTAATTCTTGATTCTAGACCAGGTAAGGTTTAACTAGTTGATGGGCTCAAGGCTCAAAGCAAGATCTCATCTCATTACACTACTAAGTAGAAAGAGAAACTTTGGTTGGTCAAAGTCGTCCAGCGACTTAATTTGCAAACAAAATCCCAAAATCGATGAAATTTAGAATCTAGTAATACAACACGACCTGAACATTTAAACAGAGTCGGATTTGATACGTTCGAAGTCGGTATCAAGTCGGTAGATTGTCGAGTAGTTGTTATGAATTGAAAACCTCAAAAAATCCCCTGATAACGTTATTTATTTCCCAATTTTTTTTACCACCTTTCGAAACCTAAATTTGAGATTTGAACTCTTAATTTAAATTCTAAGTATATAAGCTATCTAGGTTTTCTCAATCAATAAATATTAAATTGTTACGTAATTCGCCTGTAGGTAGGTAGTTTACACATAGGGAAATCCCCCATTTTCCTGTCCACAACCTTCCCTAGATTACTTAAACTACTATTTGATATGTAAATGTAAGCCGGAGTTTATGTGAAGTAATTCGTTTAAAGGTAAAGTATAAACAAAGGTATAATACTAAATATAAACAGGTACTAACCCTTGTGTTGTGTTTGATCAATGTTTGCTAGTTACCCTTATGTAACAAACATGCCTGTGTTTTTAAATAAAGATATAGGTACTGAATAAGTTTCCAATTATCCTTCCGAAATAACTTTTATATAGAACTTTACTATGTCATTTTGATCAAATTAATTAGAAGTTTCATAATTTTTTATTGAATTAATTCAAGTAGGTACTATTAAACTTATTCGTGTATCTAAAACATATTTTCATGTGAATAAAATAAACTTGCACTCACCTTTTTGGGTGGCATTTTAATGTGATTCAACAATTACAAACCGATAAATAAATGCAACTTTTGTTCAAAAAATCTTTTGATGCGTTGTAAAAGTTTGACAATTTCGTAAATAAATTTGACGTTGTTATGGAAAGGGCGGAATGCGCGCGCAGGGTTTGGTAGCCATGACAACGGGGAGTAGCGCCCCTCAGGGTCGTGGAGAGATCGGGAACTGCAGTACCCACTGTGTAGCTTCGACGAAAGAGGTGCTTTGTTACCGGTGTATCCATCTGTGCCATTTGGACCCATTTTTCAAGCCGATTGGTGGTAAATATATCCTTAATTATAATTGTATCATCTATACGCTGGTTATAACAAAGTAGTATTGTGTTATCGTGACGTGATTGTGCCAATGTTCGCTTCAATTAATTCAGTCATCTGAGAGTTATTTGCCACACAGGTCTAATTAACTACGTGTTGAATTCAGTGACAAATATCTTAGCATGTGTTGGTATGACGTAGTTCAACGATAATTATGTTATTAGGAGATATATAGCAGACATTTTGACTGTAAATGTAGTATTCTGAAATTTTGTTGAATCGAATGTTAGATTATAGAACATATGTTTTTAACTGCACTGCGTAAAAGGAAATTGAATTGATAGCATTTTATGTAGGATAAAAATAGATGGCGCAGATGGAAACAAAGAACTCTAAGAAATGTTTAATTTTGTGATGTTTGTGCTTTATTTATGTCGATTTATTTGTTCTCAAACTATCTATATGTTATCCGGCGAATATTTTTTATTTTTTTTTATTTAAAAAAAAAGACAACTTGCAATGTGGATTTGAGTCCCACATTACTAGCAATCTTGTTAACCCCTCCAGCTAAGCTCAAAGGCTTGTGTTAGAAGTGGGTTCACGTTAGTAGGATTCGAACCCGCGACCATCATCATCATCATCAGTCTGAAAACGTCCACTGCTGAACAAAGGCCTCTCCCAAGGACTTCCACAGCGATCGATTTTGAGCAGTCTGCATCCAATGGCTCCCTGGTTCCTTAATCAGGTCGTCGGTCCATCTTGTGGGGCGTCCTGCACTAATACCTAAAAATCCTATTTAATAATCCATACTAATACCAATATTATAAATGTAAAAGTAACTCTGTCTGTCCTGTCTGTCTGATACGCTTTCACGCTCAAACAGCTAAACAGATTTAGATGAAATTTGGTATGGAGATAGTTGGAGTCCCGGGGTAGGACATAGGATAGTTTTATCGCGATAACCTACATAAACGCGGGCAGAGCCGCGAGCGAAAGCTAGTCTATTATAAACAATTGAAATTTTATAAAATTTGCCTGAAAACCTATTTTGGGCTTTCAATATCTTTAAAATTAAACAACTATTATCGCATTGTATCAAAAATGGGTTCGAAATTTTGTATTTGCAGGAGTTGTCTTAAAAAAAGAAGAATAGGTACGAATTTAAATAGATACATAAGAAAGTGTGATAATATCACACTTTCTTATGTATCTATTTAAATTCGTACCTATTCTTACGAATTTAAATAGATACATAAGAAGAATAGAATAGATACATTATATAAGTTGTCGCAAAACTTGCGTATACTTATTTTCAGTTACAATCACAAATGACAAATCAGACAATGTTTGGAATGATTCAAAATTATTTTAGTTTCACCTGACCTTTCAGAGTATATTTATAGAATTCTACATTCCTGTTCCACGGCTAAAATGTATTTGCAACAACCTACGATATCGCGTGTCTATTTATAGAATAGGTACTTCGTTTGCATCATGCAATATTAAACGTGATGGCGATGTTTACGGTTCCATTGGCTGTATCTCACTCGTGAAACTATTGACGATGTGTGTTGATCGAAAATGTTATTTGCGATTACGTCTTTTGGGGAATTATGGAGTCCGGGAATGTGTATTAACGGTATTAGCTTAAAGTTTTGTACTCATAAACGGTACTGGCGGCCGGCTTTTTTCTACTATCTAAATCACAGAACATTGATACCTTTGTTCTGAGAACTATTTTGTACATTGAAACCATTCGTATGAAATTATCTGAGCAAAAGCCTTTGAGCTTAGCTGGAGGGGTTAACAATTATACACAAAAACACCAGCACCGGATTTCTAGCATGACATTACTAGCATGTGGGACAGAATCACAAATTGCATCTTTAAAAAAAAAAAACACATCAAAATGCGTTGCCTAGTTTAGAATATCTAAACTTACAGATAGCGGGAAGCGATTTTGTTTTAAATTACTAATTATACAGAGTGATTTGTAATATGCTAATAACCACCCAGTCGTGGCTTTTTTACATAACACTAAATGACTTTGTAATATCGGTTATGGAAAATACTTGTTATATTAAATCTTAATCATCTACCACTTATTTTAAGAGTAAAACCTTAACCACCTACAGACTATTTTACTGGAGTAAGTAACATCGTTGTTTATTGTGAGGTTTAGGCGCTAATCTCGACGAGATGCTGGCGGAACAATCAAGTTTATAACCCTAGCGGTTTAGGCTCTGAGTTGATGAATCTGTCAGTCAATCAGTCAAGACAAATGATTATAATGTATAGATTATAATTCGATATTTTTTCTCATTTTCGACTAAAACTAATATGAGGAGCGTAGGTAAGGGAGCTTTGTGCATGGAACGTTTTCTTGAATTATGTTTAAACTTTAAACATAATTCAAGAAAACGTTATACCTAGTCTAGCCATAAATATTGTTACGAAGAAAAAACATTTTTTTTTATTGCAAATAATATTTATTACTTTTACAGTGTGTTAGTTTAATACATAAATAAAAAACAATTCAAAATATAAAAAGCTTATTCGAAGTGGTCTCCATTGGCTGCAACACAGTCCTTTAAACGTTGAGGCCAGTTATCAATAGAAGCACGCACTCTTTCCATGGGAAAATTCTTCACTGCCAATCGTATGGATTGTTTTAGGGACTCCAAATTATCATGGCGTTTAGAGCAAGCCATACTCTCTAAAACTGACCATAAATCATAATCCAGCGGATTAAGATCGGGACTAGACGACGGCCAGTCTTCAGCTCTGATGAAGTCCGAAACGTTCACTTCCAACCAAGACTGCGTGGACCGAGCTTTATGACCCGGCGCTGAGTCTTGTTGGAAGGACCATACTTGGTTATTGAACATGGTGTTGTTAAGGGGTTTAACTACCTTCTCAAGAATGGTATCTTGATACACTTGTGCCGATGTTTTGATACCTTTTTCACAAAAATATGGCTCAGTCACTCCTTCATAGCTAACACCCCACCAAACCATCACTGAAGTCGGATAATGCCCACGTTGCACTCTGTCGACTAATTGGGAAGCTTCCTTAGAGCTTTGAGCATAAATACGGTCATTTTGTTTGTTAAAATGTTGCTCAACTGTAAAGATTTTCTCATCCGTAAACAAAATTTTTCTGTGACCTCCCTTTGCGTACCGCTTCAGTAGGTAGTTGCTTCGATTTTACCACCCTATTCTTTTTTAAATTATCAGTTAAAAAATGACCAGTGCGTCTCTTATAGGCTGCAAGTCCTAAGTCATCTTTTAAAATGCGTGACATGGTTCTGGGTGCTATCTTCATCTCCCGAGATAAAATCTTTTGCTTTCGGACAGGATTTCTTCGAATTCTTTCCCTTACTGCTTTGACCACCATTTTCGTACGAACACTACGTGGACGGCCAGATCTTTTTCTATCACAAACAGAGAAGGTCTCATTGTACCTATTAATAGCCCGGTACACAAACATTTGACTAATACCAAGCGTATGGAGAGTTTTAAAAATTACATTCGGCTCCATACCAACTTTGTGTAATGCAATCACAGCGATTCGGTTTTCTTTATCACCCCACTCCATTTTAATATAGCAAAATATTGTACAATGTATTGGCGCCAAAATTACAAAATACAATGAACAATCGTATAAAAATGACAGATTCCAAATTCAAATGTAATATCTTTCTTATTTTTAATTGTAACAGTATTTATGGCCAGACTAGGTATACACTGCTACCCAGCAAAAAGAAAAACCTTTAAACTTTAAAGGTTTTTCTTTTTGCTGGGTAGCAGTGTATATAAAGAAATCGTACCTTTAAATAATTCACGCGATTAAGTCCCGAAATATAACTAATATGTATAAAAATCGCGAAAGTTTAAAAACAATTATTTAAAGAAAGTTTGGATTCTGCTACCCAGCAAAAAGAAAAACCTTTAAACTTTAAAGGTTTTTCTTTTTGCTGGGTAGCAGTGTATATAAAGAAATCGTACCTTTAAATAATTCACGCGATTAAGTCCCGAAATATAACTAATATGTATAAAAATCGCGAAAGTTTAAAAACAATTATTTAAAGAAAGTTTGGATTCTGCTACCCAGCAAAAAGAAAAACCTTTAAACTTTAAAGGTTTTTCTTTTTGCTGGGTAGCAGTGTATATAAAGAAAGTTTGGATTTTAACGAGCTACTAGTTTGTTTGCTTGGTTGAACGCGATAATCTCAAGAATTACGGATTTGAATTGAAAAATTATTTTAGTATTGGATAGCCATTAATAGCTGAGAGATGAAGTCTGTGTCCCACCAGAGGGGGCCATTGTGGATTGGTGTTCAAAATGTTAGTTTTTTCCAATATTTCGGAGATATGCAACAGCCGGTTTCCTTAAAATGTTCATTCACCGATCCTGAGCAGTGCTAATGAAAGACATTAGGGGGCTATAAATTACGTGTGGTGATTTTGGCTTGGCACCCATTCCCTCCTCCCTAACCTCACGTGAGATTTCATATTTGATTTCGCAACACTGGCCAAGTGTAAGTCAATCGCTTTGAATGTCAACCAAACATGAAGAAAAAAATACAAAAAATATTATATTTAAAACTTCCTGCAAAAACATTGCAAAAGGCACACACAAAGACCTATTGCAATAGGAATTCTATACCAGTCAACCTTTGAGAGGTGGAGAGGAAAGGGTAGCATATTATTTTGTTAATTAGGTACATATTAAAAAATGTTAAATAAACATACAAAATATAATAATAATAAAAAAAAAAAAAAAAAAAAAAAAAATTTACTCCACTTAACCTAATAGATTCAATAGAACAGAAGAATGAAAACCTTATAGTCGACGAAAACAAAATTAGAGAATGGACAGTCAAGTCACTCCACGGGAGACATCGCCACGATTTAAGCCAGTCAAATGTCGATAAAATAGCGTCGAACGCATGGCTTAGTCGAGGCGAACTCTTTCCAGAGACTGAAGGGTTTATGATTGCTATACAGAACCAAGTTATTGAAACCAGAAACTATGGCAAATACATTATAAAAAACGTAATGAATGACACCTGCAGAAAATGTAACAGCTCATCTGAAACGATACAGCATATAACAGGCGCATGCAAAACAATAGCTCAAACCGACTACAAACACCGTCACGATCAAATAGCGAAGTTCATACACCAAAAACTTGCACACCAATATAACCTCATAGAATCAAGCACTCCATACTATAAATACGAACCCCAAACCGTACATGAGAATACAAATACAAAACTTTATTTTGATCGAGCCATCCTCACAGACCGCACCATCCATTACAATAGACCAGACATAACGCTGATAAACAAAATCACAAAACTGGTTACCTTATAGACATTGCTGTCCCAAAACACACAACCTACAAACCACCATAGCCGAAAAATTAAGCAAATATATTGAACTCAAGGATGAAATAACACGACTGTGGCACCTACAAAAAGTAACAATAGTCCCAATAGTAATCTCAACAACTGCAGTCATACCAAAGCAACTACATCAATCCCTCAACTCCTTAAACCTACCACCGAATACTTACCTTCTTATGCAAAAAGCAGTTATACTCAACACATGCCGAATAGTAAGAAAATTCTTACAATGTGATTCAGACAATGCATACCCAGAACACACACACACAGTCACTCCGCCAATCATACCCTCCACATCACATACTTCCAATGATCTCACTGATGCCCACTTGGCCTAGGCCCGTGCCATCAGTTCCACCGGCCAATGAGACCGAGTAAAACAAAAGAACAAAATAATAATAATAATAATAATAAAAATCATTTATTCATTTAGGAAGCAAAATACTACACTTGTGAAAAGTCGATTCTACATTTACTGGTAATGCCTGTTCGCAAACAATAGGTAAAGCCCGAGAAAAGAACAGGCAATAAAAACTCGTGGCCACTTTTTCAAATTGCCAATGTTTACAATGTTTCTCTGTTTATAAACTGTATATGCAGGTAAGGTGCTGCCACCATTATATTATACACCATATATTAGAGGACTGATGCAAAAAAAGAGGTCATTAATATTAGAAGAGTACACGAGATCGGATACATCAGCCTCAATGGGCACAACATAGTAGGAGCATCCACTTACGATGTAAAAACTTTATGTGCTTAAATATTGGCCAATATAATATAAATAATAAATTCAAGGTCTCTCCCTCTCAAAACCTCCTCCTCTCTAAACGCCTCACATAATTAGAGGACGCCTCCTTACACAAAGATAGCGCTCGTAGTAATTAAATGTCAAAAGTAGAATATGTAATTCAAATATTAATTTTTAATAATTCATATTAATTAATATTCATACGTTAATAACAGCTTTTCAGCTATTAAATGTTTGTCTTATTCAATTATATTCTGTAAATATAACAAAAATAAAACCGGGCTAGAGCATGTCGGACCATGCTCAGTGTAGGGTTCCGCAGCTTTGTGTAAGTGCATCAGCAGAAGAGCGTACGTTCATGGCACTTACACCTTTTTGTTGAGAAACGCAGTTTCTCGGCAATAACTCAATGAAGGTACGAGTATCTGATCATGTTTGAAATAGTTTTAATTTATAGTATTTATGAAGCGTGATTTTTTTCATATTTTTTGGTCACACAGTTCAAAACATACCAATTTATGCAACTTTCAGAGTGATTATTTCTAAAATTATATACTCAATCAAAAAAGTTTATTAGAAACCTTGTTAGTGTTTTTAAAAGACCTGTTGAATGACGTGTCGCACGTTGATGTTTACTAAAAAAAAACACCACGCTAAATTCATATTGCGTCACACTGGCTGGCGTTCAGTGGTGGTGGTAAAGTGAAATCTTCCTCCCCCCTGGTCATTAAGTTTAAATAGTCGTAGGTCCGGCACTGGTGTTTTTGTGTAAAATTGCAGTTTTTTTTCTGGAAAACCAAAGATATAGAGAAACTTTAAAGAAAAAGTCGATCTAGTAAAAAAAAATGATCATAAGTTAAAGTTTAAAGTGGTTTGAAGTTGTTATGATGAATTAACATATAAATTTCAGGCTGATTTGAAGGAAGGCTGACAGAAATTAGGCAAGCTGGCGCTACTGAGGAATCGGCAACCAGTATTCCCTGGGGAACTCCATCAATATGCTCCCGAGGTCCTTGACCTCGAGCAGTGGACTGAGGACAGCGGCATCAGCAGCGACGACACTATTGACCGCATGCGACGCTTAGGACAGGTACCCATGATCCTTAGTTCCTGATGGTGCTAAACACATAAGCGGGTCGGCACTGTCGGTTCAGCAGTATGCGCAGTATTTGCCGAACAACAAAGCCGACCCGAAGCAACTACTAAACATGTCCGATTTAATTAACAAGTGCACTTCATTCGATTCGGGAATAGGTATTAGGGAGAGTACTCCTAAGACCTTATCCCTCGTCTCTAATGGCCACTTATTTGAATACCATAAAATATGCGGTAATACTCGTATTAAATATATTTTTGTTAACGTGAACGATGTTAATTTGATTTTCCATAACTGTTTCCAGTCCTCGAGCGGAGAAGTCAGCAGAAACAACAGTGATGAACATCTCTTCAAAGATCAGGTTAGTTTGCGGCTTTAATATTACATTCATCAAAGAGCCATCATGACTTCACTTATAGTTAATGAAATTTATAGATACATATCTAATTTAATCTAATAATTTAAATTTAAGCTAATTTTATCGATACGGAAACAACGGAATCTAATAGAAGATAACTGATTTTTTAAGTCTTTCTTTTCACTTTAAAGATTGAAGAGAATTTATTTTAAATAAATACGAGTAAAATACAAATGTAAGCACAAGCATAGGTAAAATATAAGATACAAGACTTGGTATAGATTAAGATGGCATGGACACTATGTGGGCGTAAACGAGTACCGATTGATTTTGATTGCCATGTTGATATCGACTTACGCGAATAATCCATGTCTTTGCTGAATACCCATAACTATACCACAGATAAAATAATACTATACTAGTATCTATACTAATATTATAATGCTGAAGAGTTTGTTTGTTTGTTTCAACGCGGTAATCTCAGGAACTACTATTCCGAATTGAAAAAATCTTTTTCTGTTGAGTAGCCCATTTATTGAGGAAGGTTATAGGCTATATAACATCACGCTACGACCAATAGGAGCAGAGCAGCAATGAAAAATGTTGCAAAAACGGGGAAAATTGACGCATACGAAGTTGCGCAGGTCAGCTAGTCACTTTTAATCACATTAAATTCCAGATCCCAAGGTTTGATTTCAGAAAACTTCATGACAGTTTAAAAAAAGTAATGCTTGCAGAATTTTATTTTTATTCTTCTTCTAGTGGCTCTCCAAATTGCGAAGGTTGATCAACAGCAGATACATTAAAATCTTACTTTAATTGGTCATACTTTTTCTTTACAGATGGTACATCTAAAAATGCTGAGCAAAGAGCTAGTGATTGGCCGTTTACAGTACCCTGATCCACCAAGTGAGGAAATAGCCCAGGTTAGCTCAGATTCCGAACGAGCTTCTCCACCTCTTTACGAAGTGGAACTGACAGCTTCGGATGAAGACGATGACGCTTCTGTCCTTGAGCTAGTCATTCCGATGCAGTCGTCCCGGTACCAGAGGGTCCCAACCTCATCGCCGAAGAAAACGAAGCCAAAGATTGTTAAGAGGTACATCTGCAGCCTTATGTGTTGCGGACGTATTCGTAAGTAGATGTTTTTGATCTTGGTGTTATAATTAAAGCTCAGGATAATGTTGAAGATAGGACAGTGTGGCAAGTTTAAGAAATCTTATTGACTTGCTTTAGGTTTAGTTGCTTACTACGAAGAAAAGTGAACATGATAATCAAATTTCGGTACTTCTTTAATGTCTCATAGTAATGTGCCAACGTCATTAGATAAGTGTCACACAAACAAAAAAAAAGTTGATGGAAAAGTAGATAGTTGTAGCTTTATCTGTGCAATTCAAAATTAAAAGTTAACAATTATTTTAATATAATACCAAACTCATCATAATTGTAAATTGTTAAAATTTTTTTTTTTTTTTTTTTTATATTTACCGTGTGCCAAGTTCTTAATCTAAGAAAGAATCGATGCGAAAAGATAGTCAAATAAAAATGACGATAATTTTATCCGACTGCACAAGAAAGATGGTTATGTTTTTAAATTACCAATTTTTGCAACAATTGTTTGAGAAATTCAGACTATCCACGCTACCACTACAGTTATCGTTTTAATTCGTCTTCGTTTACAATAGTGAGCAATGTTACCACATAGTCTAGTATTATCTCCTTGTGTAGGCTAGGTGATAAGAAATTAAATGTCTTGATGTTAACTAAATGGAAACAAAAAAAAAAACTGTTGCCGTTTTTTGTGTCTTTATACCGCATAAGTTCTGAGGCAGGTCATGTTTCAGACGGCGGGAGGCTCTTGTTGGTTGATTAAACTTAGTTGAACTTCTTAACCCTTGCCCCTTTCCCATAAACACAAAAACAATGGGAAGAAAACAACATAAAAGTCGATTTTCATTATCAAGTCCTAAGTACTAGACATGATTACAGAAATCGACTTTAAAAAAATAGATGCAATAAAAGGTAATCATTATGTTGAACAAAATAGATAAATGTTGATAAACTTTGGCGATTTGTACACATTAAGAAAGTATATATGCTACGGGATACCAAATATAACCTTGTATAGTATTGTTGCAATACGATCAAAACGTCGGGCAATAAACAAATACCTTGTTTATTGCCCGACGTTTCGATCGCACTTTGTTTACCTTACATTTTTTTCACGCGATTGACCCGTAGTATATGTATATTCATAAAATAGATATAGTCTGTGTACCTATTAAAAAACAATGTTAAAATACGTAGCTAGTATTTAATATTAATTTGTGGTAACGATGTCAATTGCATTACCTATGTTCAATGTAGCGAAATTCAATTCATTGAGTGAGAATAATTTTGTCAATTTTATTCATAAGAAAAGCTGTCTCAATTTTCGAATACGTAATTTTCATTTTATAGAAATTCTGGATCTATAGTGTACCTATTTTTTTAGTAATTAGCTATTTTAATTTGTGCACGTGTTTAATTTATATTTTTTGTGATAGTTGGTAGGTATCTTTTAGAAATATTATCAGCTTCAATTACTGCAGGCCTAATATTTATTGAAAATTGAAATTATTTGATGTTGTACAAATTGCTTTACACTACATGTATACAGTTACAATTATAATTGTATATTTGTGTAACGTGCGTATAAAGCTGCTATCACATTTGGTAAAAAACATTGGAATTAGAGTCAATATTTTCTCGAAAGATATGAAGTAGTTAGTTAACCAATTTCTTTTTTTTAATTAAAACAATTTTAAAAAATACTCAAAATTTGACTTGGTTAATTTGATCGAACGCATAGATTTTAATTATAAACATTGCCGCCTAAAGTTAAAAGTATTGTTTAAATATTCGCATTTCATAAAAAGTTCATAAGTCACCGTTAATTTTTTTTATAACTAATTTTGTGTTATTAAAGTAAATGATATAAAAAACATGTACCTTCTGAGTTCATACTTTACGAAAAAACAGTGACTTATCATTATTATTTTAAAAAAATAACGTGTCATGCCGTTATTACAGCAATAGATTTGATGTTAACCGCTATTTATAATAATGTTTATTTGTTAGAATATATATAATAAATATAATATCTAAATATATGCCTAAGTAGTACTATTTTCATTGTTTTATAAATATAATATACTTAATTATATTTTTGATTAATCTTTATAATGTGTGAACATGTAGACACGGCTAATGTTTATATTTTTATATATGATAATAATTATCAAATTATATTTTAATACTGAAATTGCAACGACCACTTTTTCTCTTATTTATTATTTAAAAGACTTTCTTCTTCTTATAAATGTATGTCTATCTATAAGATTGAATACCGTGTAAGTATTAGTAATTGTAATTATGACATTTCTGAATAGAGATCCTACATTGCAGTTATTTTCTACGATAGTGTTTCGAGATATCGAGAAAAAAAGTTTGTTTGTTTGTTATTCTTAAAAACCATTATTACGATCCTTCCAATTTTTTAAGTGGCTTAAGTTATAAAAGGTTGATTTACGACTCATTATACATATATATAGGTTTAATGAGTCGTATTTAAAAAAATAATAATAATATGAAATATACTATTATTGCTTTAAATATTGTACTGTTCGTTTTTTGCAATCATCGAAATTATTATCATTTCGAGTAGTACCTACAAATTGTTTTATAGACCAAACACGGCCTACCAAGGTACACATCAAGATCAGGGTATATGAGCTTATGTAAAAATAACTGCAGTGTAGAATCCCCTTAACTCTTGCTTACAAAGTAATGAAGCTCTGAGATGTAAATGTAATGTAACCTGATATAATATATGTGTACCGGAGATCGGTTTGTTTATTTATATGGGTTGTTAAACTGTCCATTTCATGTAATAAACGAGTTTCAACCGTTATAGAGTTTTATTGTGTGTTTGTATCTTAGTTGGAACTAAGTTATGTTATCTCTAGCTTTAGCTCGGGGCTCCGCCCGCATGGATGTCGGTTATCGCGATAAAAACTATCCTATGTTTTTTTCTGGGAATCAAACTATCTCCATATCAAATTTTATCTAAATTCTACCAGTGGTTTAAGAGTGACAACGTAACATATAGAATTACTTTCTTAGCGTGTATTCCTCACTCCTCTTTTATTTTATAACATTGGATTCTTCCTTCATTGTGTTTGAGGGTCATGACACCTTGTCATCAACATAGATCGCATATTACCAGGCCCGCCTAACAAAAAAACACTGTCAGGGAGGGTCAGGGTGACAGGACAAACAGAAAGGACGAGGAGGGCGAGCACAAGGAGGTGATGCATGGTTTCTTCTATACCTGCAAAATAAACCCTCAGTGGCACGAGCGTATTTTTACTGCGTGTATAAAAATCAGAAAGGTGTGGTCAAATTTCAGCAGCGGTCAGTGTATGTTATTAGTGTTACACCTACCTCCTGCGATTGCATTTTTCTGGCGTAGGTAGTTATGGCATTTTATTTTTGTCAAATTTCAGTAGCGAATGGCCTATGGCATATACCTACATATACCTACAAGTATGACTTATAAAGTTTTGAAGAATTTGGTACCAGGGGAGTACCAAATTCTTCAAAACATTTTTTTTATGATAATTATGAAAAACATATGAAAAACAAGAGAAAGGCGGTAGCCTAATAATAAGGCATTAGTCTCGCGATCGTGAGGTCGCGGTTTCGAATCCTACCCACTATACTACCGACGGAAACCCACCATTCCTACTCCCACTTTAATAAAATTATGTAGATACCCGCACTCAGTATCATGGGCACATATCAACCCTTGAATTTGACCAGGCCTTTCTGTTACATGTTAGGTTTAGGTTACATCGAAGGTTCAACATTTTCCTGAGGTAACCCGATACGAAGTTGTATCTTGTTAGAGAAGGTTTTTGTAGGTACATTATTAACTAAAACCAATTTATAGGGAAGCTGAAAAGAATGGTATTATAAGGACCCTCCGCCACTGGGTTACATTTCATTTGAAATGTAGGTACAGTAAATCGTTTAGCCTATAAATGTTGTGGCGTCCGCGATTCAGTGGCAAACAAGTATATAAAATATCAGTAAGGTTAAGCAACATAACCACTATCTGCTCTTCTTTCTTTTGAAAAAGACGACTCTTCGACGGGAGACTTTACAAACATACAAACATAAGTCACGGACACAAAGTACACATAATTTGTGGAACACACAAAGTGGTGTCCCGTGTGGAAATCGAACCCACGACATCTCGAGTAGCAGTCCGCCACACTCCCACACACACACAAAGAGTTAGCAGCTATTTCAGAAAATTGTCACACCGTCAGACCTGTGCATAATCTCCCTCTGGAAGTTTTGGATTTGCATCCCATTGAACTATGAATGCGAGAGTGAAGACAGTGCATAGTATCATTCTTCTAGTAGTAAATTTATAGAAGGTAGTTGGTCCAAAATGAATGGGGCAAACCTCTAGTAGGTATCAATGTGCTGTAGGACAAACCATGGTGAATTGACTAATAGTAGACTTATTTAATTTACTTGTGGTCTATACAGAATTCTTTAAAATAAAAGCAAAAAAGAAAATATTGCATGTTCCCTATTCTAATCTGAATGTTGGTGAGTATGCGGTAGTGAGGTATTTGTGCTAATTTGCAAATGTTCTGTGACTTAGGTAGTTACAGTATTTTCGACTGACATCTATTATACAACAAAGGTACTATGATAGAAGCCAGTACAGTTCTCTCACTTCGTTCGGAATACCAGCTTACTTAAAATTTGGGAAACTATAACACTGAGTAAAGTGTCAGTTCGTAATAAATACACCAGAGGGCTGTACTCATTTCGCATTAGGTTCGTATTAAACTTACGTTATCAATGTGTCGCTACTCGATAACAGATGGCGCTTGATACAATTTTACTTAATAATAAAATACCATTTAGCTTATGTTTTTAACCATTTGAAACGGTTTCCGATTCGATTTCTCTCGATTTTTTTTCTCGTCATCAATCAATATCAATATAATTTTAAGATTGTGTTTTAAAAATACCGTCTTTAGCTTTCTACATAAAAACATGGCGTGAAAAAATCAATGTTTTAGTTTACAAAAGCAATGAAAATGTATAAGGATTTTTATACAAGTTTCCTCAGTGCTAATTCAAATCAATTATGATAAACGTTAGATAGAATAACTTACGAATACTTTCAAAATATAATATAATTATGTTTGAATTATAATATCTGGATAAAGAAGGCATATCTACCTACAGAGCACGTTCCTGTGATTAAATTAATTCAAGTAAAACTCCCCAGAAACGACTTAAGTTGTATCAGTTGACGAGCTTTCTAAATTAAAAAATATGGAGCATTATTTTAATAGCCATGTTTTGCAGACAGAGAATGTATTACTAAGGGAAATATATATACCTATACCTACAACAAAATCATTAAAATCGGTCCAGCAGCTTCGGAGGACTTTGACCATAAGATTTTTATATATTTGACTAGATAACCCGCGCAACTTCGTCTGCGTAAATGTTACCCGTTTTTGCAACATTTTTCAATGCTGCTCCGCTCCTATTGGTCGTAGCATGATGTTATATTACGTGTACAGTAAAATATTTTTTCAATTTGGACCATTATTTCCTGAGATTATCATGTTCAAACAAACAAACAAACTCTTCAGCTTTATAATACTAGATAAACTAATACTACAAATACTACAAACTAACACTATAGATGTACCTACCTACTTAGCCACCGTTTTATTTAATACTAGCTGTCCCGCGCAACTTCGTATGCGTAAATTTTCCCCGTTTTTGCAACATTTCTCATCGCTGCTCCGCTCCTATTAGTAGTAGCGCGATGTTATATAGCCTATAGCCTTCCTCGATAACGATACGAAACGATAACAAACAAACAAACTCTTCCGCTTTATAATATTAGTATAGATTCACTATGTACAGTTTTGTAGAGTAGGTGCCTAGTACCGCAATTATTGGGTATTCGTCGAAATAGTTTCAGGTAAAATGTAGGTTTTTATGGACTCTACCTATCTCCTTGTGTTTTATTTGAAGTTTATTTCTTGTCCAATCGTGATCCATTACAAAGCTACGTTTGACATTGTTCAGTTCTTGCTTGAAAAAGAAAGAGGCAACTCGGTATAATCCCCTATTCATTGAATACGTTGTTCACTTACTTATTTTTTTATTTTAATTTTTTAAGGTTCAAAATAAGTCAGTTAAAAATGTTGATAATCTTTCGCGATTTGTACACATTATTAAAAAAGTATTGCAACGGCCGTGGTCACGGGTAGACTGTTGCAATACAGTCGAAACGTCGGGCATTAAACAAGGTATTTTACCTTAAATTATTCACGCGTTAAAGACCAGCAATATATATTTTTTCATAAAGTTACAGTACGATCAACGTATCGTGAGCGGATTGAAGTTAGGTTTTTATCACTTTCGCGCATGTCATAGAGATGCGACCCTAAAATTACTTACGAAAACGATTAATCGATTAAAAATACTAAGAACATTTTAATTCAACAATATAAAAACACTATTTAAATTAGTTCATAAAAGTTTAAATTTAGAACAGTTACAGTAATTAATAAAGAAACTTTGAAAAACAATTTCTTTACCAAACTAATCACAAAAAAACATGAATTAGTAATACTAATTATGACAATGCAATGCGTAATCGCATCTCTAATCCTCTTGGTTTAGTTCCCGCCCCCGCCCCCCGCTTCCTGTCACCATTTACTTCCAAAAAATGCATCTGCGCAACCACTTGTCGCCTACTTCAGTCCGGCCTAGTTACGTTGATCCAACTGTACCACTAGTCTTTAATTGGTAGGTACCAGCCCTAAACATGGGCGCACAGAAGATCATTTGGGGGAGAGGGTCACAATTTTGTGGGGGGGTTTGGTTAGGGGATACAATTGACTAAACACCGACCAAATGTATACTGCGTATCTGTACCTTTTTGAAATATCGGAGGAAGTGAAGGTTACGCCCACGACCCAGTGCCTCGTGGACTATGTAGATGTACCTACCCTGTGTTCAGTGGAGCAGGGTGCTTGTCACACCATTCTTTTCGGCTTCCCTTTGTTTGTCACGTTCCATTGTGTTCCAGTTGAAAACCAGTGCCAGGCTCTGTCAGCTTGGCAAAATACTGAACTGGACTCTGTGGCGCGGTGGGAGTGCATCCGATTGCTACGCAAGAGGTCGTGGGTTCTTTGCCCACCTAGGATAAAACATAAAACTTTGTGTGATGAGCACGATGGTTTATTCTGTATCTGGGTGTTATTTATCTATGATATGTATATATTTAGAAATATATAAGTATGTTTATCAGTTGTCTGGTTTCCATAGTAGATGCTATGCTTAGTTTGGGATCAGATAGTGTTGTGTGAGTTGTCCCAAGATATTATTATTATAGTATTTGTTGCAGCCGCGATGCGCGGCTTCTATTATTATGGATTTCCTTTTTTTTACCTACAATGTAATAAAAATGTATAATAATGTACCTGTCCATAATATAACCATTTCAATGTTATTATCTTTTTTATATCGAATTAATTATTTTTTAAATTGATTTATTTTTTATGTTGTATTATCTACTATACCATTTTCTGTTGAAGCTGTGACTTATGTGGTTCAACAAATAAATATATAATAATAATATCTTGAGACAATTCACACAACGCCATCTGATCCCAAACTAAGCAGAGCTTGTACTATGGAAACCAGACAACTTATAAACATACTTATATTTTTCTAAATACATACATATTATAGATAAATAACAGCCAGACACAGATTAAACCATCGTGCTCATCACACAAAGTTTTATCCTGGGTGGGGATCGAACCCATGACCTCCGGCTTATCCACTAACCACTTGACCAACAGGCCCCTTTAACATTCAGTCCATTCTGTCAATCCTGAAGGACAGAATGGACTGGACTAATTTTTCGAAGTTGTTGTTGTTCTCTAAAATTGAAAAGGACAAGACATTCTCTTCATCTTCCACACTGATGAGTTCTCACAATCTTGCTTAGTAGTAGAAACAATTTAAGTTTTGTTACTACGCAACTGCACATGTAGGACAATCTAAAAAATGGTTGTCTTTAAAGTCGGTTTACGGACGATAATTTTACGTGATAATGTGACAGCTTTTTATTAAATTTTCAATTGAATCGCTAAAACATTGATGACATTGTAATAAACGACCATTCCTGTGACAGCTTTAGTGGCCGTCAGCCTATCAGCAGGCAGAACGTGACGGACCGTGACATATTTTCGTGCGTGCACCCGGTCATCGATTTAAAAGACGACATCAGGTCAAAAAATCAAATTGAAGTAGGTAATTATCAGACTCAACTCATGACATTAGAACAAAATAAAGGAAACGTTTATTTGTTGCACTGTCGAATCAGAACCATAAACAAAATATCTATAACATTACAACTGTCTATATGTACTATCTATACTAATATTATAAATACGAAAGTTTTAATGTACAGTACTCCAAAAGTAATAATGCGCATAGAAATCTTCGGAAATCTTCGTCATTGTTCGGCAACGGTCGTATTACCCGAGCGTCGAAAGACGATATTTATATAGAGTGGTTAAGAGCAATTTCTCTATGCCTAATTTTATATATTATGTGTTTTGTGCTAAAACAGATTTGATTTACCTGTAACGAAATTTGATTCGATAATTCCATGTAAGTAAATAGCGAAAACGCTACAATCATTGTTGGAGTGATTAGTTTTCAAGTGTCTTACCGAAGTTGGTGTAATTATGGAGGAAAAGGTTTAAATAACATAAGGTTTTATTAGAAGGAGAAAAAAACGTTTTCAAATAGAGGTTTACATAAAATATAATCAAAATCTCAGTTCAAATTTGTTTACAGCACTAATCATTCCAGAAAAATAATACAATTATAAAAAAATTAATCAGAATCGAGGAAGACCTCTATTCCCGACATCGCAGATTCATCAGAAGTTTCATTATGCTCTTGTTCATTTACACTTTCCTCACTGCTATCACCTGTGTAAATAATCAGTTTATCGGAATAACTATCGATTCTTGGCTCAAATTTTCTATATTCATCTTCGCATTGAACCGCATGATCAGAAACTTTTTTCCATTCTTCTGGTCCTATTTTATTGATTTTTTCTAATATAGCATCTTTAACTGACGTCACAGTCATTGCAATATTTCTCTTGGCCACGTGTTGCTTTATTTGGGACCAAATATTTTCAATAGGGTTAAAATCGGGATGATATGGTGGCAATCGTATAATTTTATGCCCATGTTCCTCCATTATACGGTCAATGGCAAATTCTGTGTAATTTTCTTTGTATCTTTGTATAATTTTATACAAATCGGGTTTCAGTTTCTTTGGGTCATGCGGAATGTTGTGTTGTTGTAACCAAGCTGTCATTTGTGGTTTAGATGTGTTTGAGTTTGGTGGTTTCACAGACAGCTTATTATGATATGGGGCGTTGTCTATTACCAACACACTATTAGGAGGCAAGTTGGGAATCAATTGATTGCGTAGCCAAGTTTGATAACGTTCCGCGTTTATTTCTTTATGATAGTCACCTTCTGAGTCGACACATTTATGTAACATTAGAGCCCCTGGGACGAAGCCTTTTTCATTGCCTGCGTGTACAATAATTATTCGCTCTCCTTTGGAAATGGGTTGTTTGATACCTTTTTTGTTGCTATCTTGCCAAGTTTTACCCTTAGTATGTGATGTGTGCACATACGACTCGTCCATAAATACTATGTTTCTACCAGAACTCCTCAGCTGTTGTATTTCTCTGAGATATTTGATCCTTTTTAGGCGTATATCATGTTTTTCCATAAGTAATTGTCTGTTATTATCAGTTTTCAGAAACCTAAACCCCATGTCTTTCAAGATCAACCTTAAAGTCTCGGCACAGCCTTTGAAATTAATAGCTTCGATCAACTTTATTCTTAAATTATTTACAGTTGGGAGTTCTTTCAGCGTCAATTGAAAATTGTATATCATATTACGAATAACACAGTAGTCGAAATCATCAAGTACCAGCCGAAATCTACTTTTAGGTCTTCCTTTTTTCGGTGTAGAAAATTTCTTTGATTGATTATGTTTTTTTTCGTTTAAGATATTACTCAAAGTTCGTCGCGAAATTCCTGTAGCTTTTGTAACACGGTCTTGAATTTTTTTAAAATAACCATCATGGTCTCTGTTGAAAACATTGGCTTCATTTAAGAAATAAAGGTACACATTAAATACCATTTGCCGTGCTTGTGAATTAAGCGGTTTTCCACGTTTAAATTTATCCATTTTGGAAGAATTCGTCTGAAAGAAAATGGCATGGGCAGAGTTAGGTATATATTTTTTATGCATGTTTATCTATTTATTTAATTTAAATAAATCTCATTTTTTAAATGTTTTTCTAGTACTTAATATGTATTTAATGTAGGTATTTTATTTTTTTAATATTAAAAAAACGTGAAATATGTTATTTATTTTCCTTTTTTCAAAATATACTATTTAAATCTGAATAAGCTAATTAATGTTGAAATTATATTTACCAAGAAGGGTGTGTAATAGCAGCTCTATATATTTCCACAAATAGAGAACACGTGCAGTCACTACCAATATATAAAGACGACTGACAGACATTTCGCTGACCGGCGACAGCTGCCGAACGCCCGATTTGTTTTCGATTGTGCACACATGATATTGACTCCTATCTCTTTTAAACAAGGTGCAAAATGCAAATGCCTTGTTTAGGGCTCTTACGATTCCATGATTCGAGTGTTTCCGGGAATACGACAATTAGCGAAGATCTGCATGTGCATTATTAATTTGGGAGTACTGTATATACATACATTAAAATTTTCGGACGAATGTTCGTTATTCAATCACGCTAAAACGGCTGAATGGATATGGCTGAAATTTGGCACAGAGATCATAGAATAGCACATAGGCTACCTTTTATTCTGGAATGTACGGTTCAGAATTGTTTTTAAAAATTTCCACGCGAACGAAATCGTTGTCAACGGCTACCATTATTTTAAGGTATCAACTGCTAAACTGTTAACAATAAAAGTTCATTATTCAAGTTCACAAAAGTTTGTCGATCATATACCTAAATACGTTGGTTGAGTGTCACATCAATGCAAATAAGTATAGTGTCAATGTTGTATTGAATACGAATTATGTACCTACTTTAACATGTTTACTACCTAGATATACCTGCTTGTTCAGACTAAATACAACGTGTTTGGGTATTATCTATCTAACATAAAGCATAAACGGTAGAGCTGTAAGTCGGGCTCTTTCTTTATGTAAACTTTAAAAATAAGTATGTTTATAAACCTGTAAGAAAGCAAGAGTACCTGTAACTGAAGAAATAACCCACATAATATCCTTATTCAGACACCAAGACGTAGCGTCTTATGGAGTTAATAAACCTGCAAGCACGGTGAATTATTGTAAGTAATCTGTGCCGAGTGTAATCTCTAAATTTAAGTATAGGTAAGGTTTATTAGCCCCGTGCTTTTAAAGCGCGACTTGCACACGTGAAGGCTGTTTAAACGCGTCTGGGTCGTGCGGCGACGGCGCCCCGCGTGGCTCTGAGGGCGCGGGGCGGCGCCCGAGCGCCCGCCGCCAGTCGCGACTCGAGCCCCAGAGGGGCTACACGTGTCCTCGCTCCCGCCAAGCGACTTATGTAACCATCCGCACGGTGAGTCCGCAGCCTCCGTGCCCCCTTCCTCCCCTAAATCGACCCCGCGACTCGATTAGTCAAACCCACGCGCTTTATCACACGGCCGTGCGCCCCGACCGAGCGCGCAGTGAGCACGCGCTGATAACCCTCGCCGCGGATCTCAACTCGTACGTTGTGCAATAACCGTCAGCTGAGAGGTGACATAATCGATGCAGTAAGTACCGGTGTCCGTTGAGAGAGAATTCGCGGAATGCAGGTGTGTTATGTAACGGGAGTCAGAGGCGAGTAGTGGTCAGGCTGGCCGTCGTCGCCGACCACGCGGCAGGACTTGAGGCTGTTCGCGCCGCTTCTCGGAAGGACCTCGTTCGCATACCTCGCTAATGACACTCGTTATCACGTTTGATTTCTCCATAAACGATCCTCTCAAACGATTTCCGTGAAACACATATGAAACGTGCGATTTTATCACTTTCCAAAATACTTATGTGATTTAAAATTGTTAGGGAACGTACGTTTACTCATTTGTAATCACAGGATCGAAACTTCCTCGAATAAAGTAGGTATAATAAGAAAGTGAAGAGATTTCTATAGATTGGCGCCTAATTGGAAAGGTCGAAGTCACATAAAAAATCTATTCATTCGTGGAAAATCCGATGCAGGGACAAACGTTATATACCTACCTACCCGGTGATTTAGGATCCATATTTTCAGGAATCCATATTAGTGGGAAAAGTTCGTGAAGGGTCAATTTAGTATTGTACCTATTTGTAGTGGTAAAATATATAAAATGAATTTGCCGCTAAATGTTAATACCTAGATATTATATTATATTAGTACCTAGATACTTTACTGATAACAGGGAAATATTAAAATCAGTCTGCTCGAGAGCCTCACAATCGCTAGACGTCAATGTTCAGACTAGATAAAATTAATGTTTAAAGAATAAAGAGTTTATACAGTACTGCTAGACCCTCGAAGGGACAATTGAATAGGCTAAGATACTGATCTTTTCTTTAGAACGCCGTTTAAGACAAAAAAAATCTGTCAAGTGAATGACCATTTATCATGATACTGCCAGTGACATTCAAGCGAAGGCATTTTATCTATACTGTATTACGACCTCATCATAGATAAGTATTTTTGTAGGACAATGTAGTATATTATTGTATCAGAAGGTATATTGATTTTGTATAAAAACTGGCACAGTAAATAAGCGATACGATTTCATATTGATGGAACAAATTGAGTGTGTTCATTGTTGCTTTATATTAGCCATGTTGGTAAAACGTTCTACATAATAAAGTGGACTTCGATTGTAGCATGCCTATGTTATATTCCAGATAAAGTTTAGGTGTTTCACACGAATTGTTCGAGCAGTTCGACCTACTGACTACTTTTAAACACTTTAAACCCTTAAAAGAGGAAGGTTATAGTTAGATGTCTTCGTGTTAGGTACTATGTGTGTCAGATTGCGACCAAAATCGGTGCAACTTGGTTGAAACTTAAAACAATCGCTTGGATTACTTAACATGATCACGTTTATTCCCGTATCATATTGTGTAAAAAATGCCTACTTTGGGTGTCTGTCTTATTTTAGTTATTGCCTCAGTTACAAAAACCCAGATCAAGGTTTCAATTACAGAAAAAACTCTCTGTTCTAACATAGGTACTACACCTATGTTCAAAAAAACCAATTCTCGACGTACCTATACTGGTCAATTCGCTTCGTGTTGCTATGAATGCACATTCCTGCTCTGAAATTTAATCGAAATACACACTATGTTGGATGTACTACAACTTCCAATATACAGGCAGATATTTCGAATTTATGAGACCTTCTAGTTAGCTAGGAACAGTAAAATAAATCAGAATTACAAGAGAATATAGCATAACTTCATTCTGGCAGCTCTAGTAACGATTTCGTAGCCGCCATTTCGGATTCCCAATTTAGGTAGCTACTATTAAAATTTAGAATGGATTTATCTACTTTGTTATCGACTAACGAGACTGCTGGTTAGGTACCATTTTTTTAAATAAATAATTAGACGCGCCATTTTAAACTAATTTTAGTAATTACTTACTTTTCAAGCTAATCTATGCATATTTGAATCTATACTTTATAGAGTTAAAGTTTGTGAGGTTATAGGGGGTAATCTCTAGATCTACTGAACCAATTCTGGAAATCCTTTTACCAAAAGAAAGCGATGTTAAATAACATCACGCTACGACAATAGGAGCAGGTATTAATCAAAAATGTTGTAAAACGGAGGGAGAAAACGCAAACGAAGTTGCGCGGGTCAACTAGTATATTAAAAAATCAAATCAAAACAAATTCAAGAAATGGATATTCCGTTAAACTAAAGCTACTTACTTATTAATGTAATGATTCTGAGTTTGTTATATAGGAAAAGGCAAATTTTGTCGTGTTTTATTGTATTTTGTGGTTTGCGGCATATTAGTATAATAGGATTGATCCACATTAGCTAATTATACGCAAACCAACAAGCGTATGGCGGAAGAGATTCGCAAATGCATGAGCCTGTGTTTTTACCACATTGTGGTTTTCCAACCAATGTCATTTTTTAGGGTTCGGTATCCAAAGGGTAAAACGGAACCCTATTACTAAGACTTCGCTGTCCGTCCATCTGTCTGTCCGTCTGTCACCAGGCTGTATATCATGGATATGATAGTTAGACAGTTGAATTTTAACAGATGATGTATTTCTGTTGCATCTATAACAAATACGAAAAAACAGAATAAAATAAATATTGAAGCTCCCATACAACAAACGTGATTTTATTGCACGTTTTCGCTCGATATTGATAACGGCAACAGGTAGACGCTTGAAATATTCACAGAATATTGAGTTATTTAATCACTTTAAAAATAAATAATTAAACTAAAATAAAACAAATATTTAAAGGGGGCTTCCATACAACATACGTGTTATTTTTTTGGTCGATATTGATAACGGCAACAGGTAGACGCTTGAAATATCCACAGTATATTTAGTTAAATATTCTCTTTAAAAATAAATAATTAAATGAATAATACAAATATTTAAGTGGAGCTCTCATACAACATACATGATTTTTTTGTCGTTTTTATAGATAATGGTACGGAACTCTTTGTGCGTGAGTCCGACTCGCAGTTGGCCGGTTTTTTTTTGACACATAACAACTATCCACTGACTTTTATAGTACTAGTACGGATTAGTTATTCCGGTACAAATTGACAGCAATTTCAAATGTCGAATCGAATTACCGCTCTGTGTTCTTTTATATAAGGCAAAGGTAGTCTGTCCAGCGTCCTGTATTATAGAAGCAAAGAGTAAACTAATTATATAGAAGTCAGTGCTACTATCCCACCCATTATACTTCTGACGTGAGCCCACTGAACCCACACAAGTATGTTAGCTTACATAGTACATGGCACTTAATGTGTACGTCCCAAATTGCTACTTATCTTTTTTTATCCCTAAAATAAAATAAAAAGTCCAGCACGGAAATATTCGCGTCGTGAATATTCCCGTGCTGGACTTTTTCGCGGATTGATATTCACAAACAAATACAGTAAGATTCGCAAATGAGTTCACAATTGACAAAAACGTGCGATAAGAAACTACGTTCCAATACACGACACTGGCAGAAATTGGATGGCAAATCGTTTAGATCAGCGTTTCCTAAAGTGGATTCCGCGGAACAAGGAGTTTCATAGAAAAGTTATATAGACATCTTGAAAAAAATATCGAGATTAGAGATTCTTAGAAAGAACAACAAGAAAACATGTTGAATAATTCCAATGTGATAGTTCTCGTTTTATTTAATAAATCTAATAAGATCTTTGCATCCCGTTCAGTTTCATATAATAGAACATATTTGGTAGGTTTTTCGCTATATTAAAAATATGGGAACCCCTAGTCTAGATTGCCTTTAAACACTAAAATAATAAGAACTATACCTTTACATACTATATGAATAGCAATGTGACATTTTAACCAATATGCTTTCAAGGAAGCATATTGGTTAAAATATCACATTGCTATTCAACTTGTTAGCAGAGTCAATGAACTGAAAAATGTGTTATTTCCTAAACATGTGCATTTGACATTGTTTCGATAACAGGAAATCTATTTATAACAGTAATAATGGCGAGGAAAACATGGTGATATATCTCTTGCGAGCTGTGTCGCTAACGTCCATATGTTATAGCAACCGTTTTCCACCTCTGTGACCAGGCGCGGATGGGATCAACATTTGACTCAACTAACTTAAAAAAAAATAACTAGATAAGTGCGAGTCGCTCTCATGTCGGGGGGCATTTGATTCAACACACAAGCCACTACTGCCAAGCCGGCATAATACATCGGTCCGATGTTAGAGTTAGACTCGCGCACCGAGGGTTCAGTACAAAGTCGGTATACAAATTCGGTTGTTCATCGAGGGTCTCTCTCTAATGAAACAATGGACTAGTTTCCTACTAGTCAAAACAACAACTCTTTTAGAAATATCAAAACGCAGATTTTGTATGGAGATCTAATACCGGACTATGATAAAAAATCATATTTAACACAAAATTTAATAAGGAATTAACCTTTGGTAGTTTAAATATTAGTTTGATTTACTAACTAGCTGTCCCGCGCAACTTCGTCTGCGTAAATTTTCCCGTTTTTGCAACATTTCTCATTGCTGCTCCGCCCCTATTGGTTGTAGCGTAATGTTATAGAGCCTATAACCTTCGGCGATAAATGGGCTATCCAACAGTGAAAGAATTTTTCAATTCGGTCCAGTAGTTCCTTAGTAGCTCCAGAGATTACCGCGTTCAAACAAACAAACAAACTCTTTAGCTTTAAAATTTTCTTTTAATTTTTTTGGATTTTTTCGTTTAGTAAGAATAAACAGCTTATTTGGAAAGATTCATCTTGTCATGTTCAAACCACAGACTTCTTAAAGGTTTTCCTGCAATCTATAATTAAACAAAAAACATTTTTTTTTCGAAATATTAGACTCAGAAGGGTAGTAAGGGGGAGGGATAATGGTCAATTTTCATCTATTTTCTTAAATAACTTTGTTTGTTGTAGGGAGATTTTTAACTAAAAGTAGCATAATGTCTCAAAAATAATTGAAACATTATTTTGCTCAAATAGTAATAATATCAATGACTTTGAACTCTGCCCGTTGCTGGCTCGTGAACCTACGTTAAGACGTATATGATCTTGAGATAATTACGTAAGACGTATTTGATCACTTCTAAGAATTATATCGTTAATCGTTCCACATTGATAAATAGGTATCTTTTTGTTATCGCACGGCATCTTAGCAGTGTCATTTCGTTTATATCAATTTATCATTCGATCATTTTTAATGATTGTTATTTGTGTTGTATTTCTATGTTATGTGTGTGTATAATCACTTAATAAGTTAATTGTTTATTCGTTCTGCTTCTTGTACAACTATATTTAGGTACGTTATGATGTGTCAATTAAGAATTCTCAGACTGTTAAATTACATTTTCAACAGGTTCTGCCTTTTTCGAAAATATTCCTGGTCAGTAGATTGTCCGTGCCAAGTTTTAGTTACCTACGAATACTTAAGTGCTTTGTTGTAAATATACATTTTATCCCAAAAAAAAAATGCCGGCTCCCCACGGTCCTAACGTCAGCCCCAACGTGTGAATCTAGAAAATAGCTTTGGCACCAACGTTGGGACGAGCGGTGTCTAGATCCATAAGTTACATGTGGAACCGGTTTTACAAGACTATGTGATCACAAATTTATTGACCTAATAATCGATGTAAATTGTAAATAATAATTTTGAGGCACATTTTGCACGTGTCTTTAAAACAAAAAATTAAATTAAAATCGATTGGCGGGGACGGCTTCAATTTGAGATGCTCGAATGCAGGACCAGTCTAGAAATCTAGCCATTACATAGCCAAAGGACTAAACCGTCAAACCCATTTAACCGTTTCATGCATTACACTACTTGCATAAACTTTCTTAATGGATACAAAGAAGTTATGTAAAAAACAAGTAATTCATCAAAAACAAAACAGAAATGACTCGTTGTACGTAAATATCGCTGTAAAAAGCGTTCGCACTAGTACTACAAAACACAAAGGCTTTAGCGGACACAAGGACGGGGCAAAGTAACTATTACACAGTCAGAGATCAAGTGCTACTTCGTCTCGCTCTCTCATTTTACTTTTTGTATGTGTGTGAGTGAGATTGACTGTACTTATAGAGAGATTTTTATTTATCCGACTGCGCAAGAAGGAGGTTTATGTTTTTCGAGTGAAAAAAGAAAAGAAAAGTTTGTTTATTGCCATGTATATGACGTACATAAAAAAAATTAAAAACCTTAAATTATACAATATCAGTCTTTAACCTTAACTTATACAATAAGTTCGAGTTTGCACGTCATAACTATGACAATAAATGGTCCCATTCAGCATATATGTTGCGAGTTTTAAGACAAACTTGCAACGCTGATATATAGTGCATATATGTATGTATATTAGTTTGGCCCACTCTAGAGATTTTAGCTGGAAAGGTAATGGGAGGCCCAATTAAAGTGTTAACATTTGTATAATAATATAATGAAAAAGAACACATTTATTTCCTGTTATGTGATTAGTCGTTTATTTTGGACCATGACAATTCATTTGGATCAGTTCTTAAAGATATCGCGTAAATTATGAAATCGGACGATTCTAGGCTAGTCAAAATCACCGTTTATGGATATTTTTTTTTTTTAGAAAATGTTTATGGATATCAAATATGATGTAACAATTGAGGTACAGTACCTATTCATAGGCAATGCTTTTAGTCTAGTAATGTAGCTACAATGCTATTTATAGTCAGAGCCATTGACCTTCTAGAACTTTGTCGTCTTACTACGTTATTGCGCAGTCTTTGGAATTAGTCTTCATTTGATATTAATGGCATTAATTTTATCGAATAGCATGGCGTTTGAAATGCTTTTATTTTTGTTTGTATAGGATCACTTTAAAGGGAAATTGATCGAAAGGTCAATAACATATTCATGTTTGTCGTCTATGTGTTCCGAATTCATTGATCAGATTGTGATGAATTTTGGTAGGGTGTTCTGAGGTCGCCCGCGAGGATCCCTGATCAAAAAGCCACAGCGAAGGGTGGCCGAATTCAGCTAGAGTTACATAATGGCTAAGGCATCGGTCTTGCAATCGTGAGGTCGCGGGTTCGAATCCTACCCATGATACTATTGACGTGAACCCACTCTTAACACAAGCCTTTGAGCTTAGCTTGAGGGGTTAACAAGATTGCTAGTAATGTGGGACTCAATCCCACAAAGATAAGTTACCTTTAATTTTTTTTTTTTCTCAGTATGAGAAGAAGGTGCGGTGACGCACGAATCTTTGCGGAACAAGGATTTGAGTCGCGTGAAGATAACTAAATCAGAGGGCTCGTCTCTAAAAAAAATACTTAACCCTATTTTATTTTAAGGCATTTAGCCTTAAAATAAAATAGGGTTAAATATTTTTTTTTGCCCGACGTTTCGACCGTATTGTGACCACAGCGGTAAAATAAAATATTTACGCGATTAAGACCCGTAGCTTATAAAATTCTATAATGTGTACAAATCGCGAAAGTTTATGAACATATATTGTTTAACCCTACCTATTTATTTATTTATTTAAAAACTTTTTGCGCAGTTATTTTACAAAAGCGGACTTAATGCTAAAAGCATTGTGTATCAGTCAACTTTAGGGTGATGTAGAGATAAAAATGGAAGTAGGTGCAGTAAGCTCGTTGGCAGCTAAACTATATAATAATGAACAATACGCGAAAACGTAAGTACCTACACATACACATACAAATAAACCTACATAAATACATACCATTTAATTACATATTGATAAGCTAACGTGATAACTCAACAATTTTTTTGAAGTATAAAGTACGAATCTTCGTCTTAAAATTGAAGAGGTTTAGTTTTTATAGCTTAACCCATTGTCATAAATGTTGATAAACTTTCGCGATTTGTGAACATTATAAAATTATATATACTACGGGTCTTAATCGCGTGAATAGTTTAAGGTAAAATATCTTGTTTATTGCCCGACGTTTCGACCATATTGCAACGGCCGTGGTCACGGGTAGACTATCTTAAATTACCCGTTTCCCCGTTTTTGGCTTCCTCGATAAATGTGCTATCCAACAGTTTTTTAATTTTTTAATTCGCACCCGTAGTTCCTGAGATTATTGCGTTCAAACAAACAAACAAACTCTTCAGCTTTATAATATTAGTATAGATTTGAAGGGTTTGAGGGACGGATAAGTATAGGTTAAAAGCTATAATAAATCTACACTTAAAAAGCTTTAAGTGAATATGAAAAGCGTTTCCAGTTAACCCTTGTGATGGCGATCGGGTCACCGGCCGTATGGAGCCTTGATAGATGGACGACGACCCTCTACGGTCGTCGCCTGTCGCATGTCGCGTGTAGCCGACATCACACGACTACAATGTTGAATGCAATAAATACGACAAAAATGTTTATCGCACTATGTAAGTAACAAATAAGTGAAATGGGGAGAATATGTTGTGCAATATGATCACTTGTTGAAGTAGGTAGTGTGCGTCTTGCTCTTTAGACTGGTTCATAATAAATAGGGCTTAAACATGAGATAATCGCAGATTAACGGGGAATGATGTTTGAAGTAAAACGGCAAACTAATGCACACATAGATAACCTATATATTGTAATATCATACTATTATAAAAAGTCGTAAAAGTAGGAAAGCATGATTTAATTATCACGAGCGAAAAAGAGAAAATGTAATCCGCTGCTTTCATCTGTTGACGCCGGCGCGGCGATGTGACATTGACATACAAATTTGGTCAATTGTATAAATTTTAAGGTGCCACTTTTTAAGCGCTTGTAACCTATTTACACCTTTTTACTTATAACATAATTGCGGGCAACTATTTTTATTAAAGTATATATCTAGAATGGAATTGACAAATGCCAATTTTAACAAGAAATCTTTACCAGTTCGAATTTTGAAAATTCAACATTTTACTTTTTAAAGTGTTAATTCTTAATCTGACTAATGAAACGAGGTTCCTTTTACGTATACAATGTATTTAAAATATAATGCATTGACCTCTATATCTACTACTAGCGGACGCCTCACGGTTTCACCCGCGTAGTTCTCGTTCCCGTGGGAATACAGGGATAAAAAATAGCCTATGTCACACGGGGTTAGTGTAGCATTACAACGATGAAAGAATTTTTCAAATCCGTTTAGTAGTTTTGGAGTCAATACAAACAAACAATCAAATCTTTCCTCTTTATAATATTAATATAAATATAGACTACTAGTAGGTACGCCTGTGAGTTCACACGAGTGAATTCATAGGACGGTAGATATTTCTATTCGATATTTGAAATTTCTGTCACTTTGTACGGGGTAGCCATTCCACTTAGAACTATAGAGGAGAGGTCACTGCTTGCCATCCATCGTACACAATGTCGACGTATTCAATTGGGTAGATGACTACATTAACAATAAATTATTTTACACTATACAGGAAATGGCATTTGCAAAAATATTCTGAAAAACAATCTTTCTCTACAATTTTACGTTGTCATGAATTTATAAACATCAAAACAAACATTGAAACTACATAATTTGACCATACAAAAGAATGACGTCATTGTTTTGTATTTCATATGAATTAGTACGAGACGCATCGTTTTAACGTTTCTTAAAAAGATACTGATTTGACTTGTCAGTCATCTACCCCATTCTAAATCCCCGTACACAAAAGTCGATGCACTTTAAAAAACACTATATCAATAAACCCATAAACCAATCTTATTCTCCATTTACATCAAACAAATTCTCCGTTAAATAATTCCAATGATTTACCATAGATATTTTAGATCCATAGAGACTTTTAGATGAAATGAAATTGGAATTTCAAATAAAATTATTAACAAAGGCGTTTTATTGTTGTAATCATTTAACAGCTCGTTTCATTTATTGACTTTGAAACTGATACATTTATACACATAATGGAACTTTCATTAGAATTTCTGACTTTTATTTATTTATTTTCTTTTAAGTTACTTGGTTTTATGGTTTGTTCTGGTAGAGGATTATCACGGTACATATAAAACAAGCCTTATTGCTGTGTTGCAGGAATCGATTACCTTGAGTTATGTGTCTGGCTGCAAGAATTTTTATGTTTTTAAGAACGCGAGTTTGCGGTTTTTAAATTGTTTCAGGCGAGATGCGTGCATCACTTTGACGTTTTAAAAAAAGAATAAAACGAGTCGGGAATGTTTGGACACACGCATTTTGTTGTCCTTTTCTGTTAAAGTTGAACAATTGAAATTAAAATAAGTTACGCTACTAATATATTTATAGCGTACCTGTGGGATTTGAATCCGAAATGTGTCTATTCCGATATCAAACTAATATAATGTAATCATATTGCAATCTATTTGCGCTAAAAGTACAAAGTTTATTTTGTATAAAGATAAAATGCTAAATATTTTCTCGCTCATAGTTTTTCTTCCTACAAAGTGGCAAAAGCTGGTTACAAATAATAAACTTCTTATGAAATTATTAACTTTAAAAAGCTTGGAAAGTAGAGACTCTTGTAGGTTTTGTGTCAAGTTCTTCGTAGCCAAGAGTCGTAGCAGCTGCCCGCTAAGTCTTTTAAGTTAGGACGATTTTCTGCTCATATCGCTTGTGGCATTAGACGGGTTAAAAAAATGAAGGGGAAAATTGAGTGGAAAAAAGCGTGGGGAATGTTTATGTTTTTTTCTATAAAAAGAACATGATACTGGTGGATGTAGAATGTGTACCCATGGCCCTCCCGTGATTGGAGGGAAGTAAAAAAAAAAATGGTACCGATTAAATGTTTAGAAAGTGTTCCATATCCAAAGTATAATCAGTAGGTATCTACTATTAATTAAATTATCTGTTGAAGTTAAGTCTGCCTGTAGCATTTTCGCTCATTAATTAAATGTGAATGTAATTTCAGAGGGTTTTATAATATTTAGAAGGTCCTTTCAGCCATTTTAAAAAACATCAATTTTGTTCGAATGACGAGGACTTTTTAAATGTGCTCATTATATACTAGGATATTTCTTGATCAAAAGGAAAAAAATATATAATACCTACCGAATACAATATATACCAATTTTGAAATTTTCTATTGTTTAGGTTTACCCTATTTTTTAAACCACCTATTGTTATAATCCTACCCGTGACCACGGCCGTTGCAATACGGTCGAAACGTTGGGCAATAAACAAGGTATTTTACATTAAATTATTCACGCGACTAAGACCCGTTATATATATTGTCATAACACCTATTGTTATTCAAATAGAGAATGATTTTTATACACATGTACGAGTATAGTACTATTATACCGTGACCAACAAACAGAGGGTTTCTCTCTTTGGAGAGGCGAGACAGCTAAGGCACAAGACAGAAGGCTAGCTCACAAGACAACAACAAATCTACGCACATATATACATGCATGTATGGACGAACTCAACGAGTGACGCCTGCCCCACGCATTGGCCTCAACGTCGGTCCCAATGTCCACTTGTCCGACTATGAGTCGTAATACTTCAGCCAATCAGCAGGTGGAACGTGATGGACCGTGACACTTTTTCGTGCGCGCATCCTGTCATCGATTTATAAGATGTTATCACGTTAATAACGTTTTGTTTTGTATCAAACTGACCAATCCGTGCCCTTTGATTCTTTATGTCACCTTTGAAGTATGGGCGTAGTTTAAACCCTGTTAAACTTTGCATGTTTGTGGCATCACCCAACAAATATATTTTTAGACCGTACCGGATTTTTTACCCGACTGAGCAACAGGAGGGTAAATTTTGTATGTCTACATGACAATTTTTTTGACTCTCCTACCAATATTATTAACGCAAAAATATTGTGAGAATGGTTCATATTTGTTACATCTTCATACAAATACTAATAGGTAGACGGTTTTTGATGAAATCAACATTTTTTTTTTTTTTAAATGATACCCGCAGTAGGATGCAAGCTCTGTGTCGCGGGGGACTTTACGAACATACAAGTCACGGTACACCCAGACTCGGAACAACAATTTATGGATCACACAATGTGTTGTTTTGAGTCTGGGTGTAGCAATCGGACACATTCCCATCGCGCCACAGATCTATATTAATATTATAAAATAAATGAAAGTAATTCTGTCTGTCTGTCTGTCCGTTTTAGCGCTTAAACCGCTGTACTGAACTAGATGAAACTTGGTAGTTTGAGTCCCGGGGAAGGACATAGGTAGAATAGTTTTTATCGCGATAACCGAAATCCACGCGGACGTAGCCGCGGCGTTAGTACATTACAAGCACGTAAATCAAAACTGCACATAGTCCAATAAAATAAAATTGAACGCGAGCATAACCGCGGAAAAAATCTAATATTCATATATATAAAATTCTCGTGTCACAGTTTTCGTTGCCATACTCCTCCGAAACGGCTTGACCGATTTTGATGAAATTTTTTGTGCTTATCCGGTATCTATGAGAATCGGCCAACATCTATTTTTCATACCCCTAAGAGTTTGTTTGTTTGTTTGAACGCGATAATCTCAGGAACTACTGAGCCGCATTGAAAAAATATTTTATTGTTGGATAGCCCATTTATCGAGGAAGGCTATAGGTTATAACATCATGCTACGACGAATTGGAGCGGAGCAGCAATGAAAAATGTTGTAAAAAAAAAGGAAGAAAAAAGAAAAAAAGGGAAAATTTACGCAGACGAAGTTGCGCGGGTCAGCTAGTATTCATATAACTTCTATTGATATTAAAACATTTTCGACGATGTCACAAAATTCCTGCGGTCTAACGTTGCAGTCCGCGGTCACTATCGTTATACATTTATAGGTAACATCCCTTTGTGACCCAAGTTTGTAATGTAAGTACAAACTGTTAACAAAACTCGGAGATGTAGGTAAATAGGTCACAGGAACAGGAGAGGAGGACGCTACGTATAGAAGGTCGACTCACAGTCATCTCACTTTAAGAAAAATCCACGTACCTACACATAGACGCGCACGTACGGAGGTCTCAACGTGCGCTGTCTTGGGGCGGTTTCAGCGATTTTTACTACGCGTATGCGATTGTTTTGGTGTTTATTTATTTATTTATTTAACTTCGGAAAACCAACAGCTACAACATTTGTGGAAGAAAATTACATAATATAAACAAAAAGCCAATTACAGGTCTTCACTTATAAACAATTGTATAGGGAAGCTATGATTGTGTACGTTACATTTACATACGTTAAAAAAAAAACAAAAAACTGAAATCGTAAATACTGTTCACATATTTTAATTAAAAAAATCAAGGCTTAGACTCTGCCTCGCTGCTGCAACGCTTGTAATAAACGGGTCCAAATCGCTTGTTTTACAATTTTTATTGAAATTACGACTAACACACACTCTACACTTCGCGCTTCAAAACACGGGACTCGCGTACACGGGCATATTTCGGCTAGCAATGAAAAATACAGGAAATAATATTTGTATTTTTCATAAAGTATCTTACAACAAATCTTTCAAATTAAACTTATTTAATACGTGTATTTCACAAAAAGTAAAATCTATATATATCTATACATATAATAAAACTGTAAATTTCACGTGTCTGTACATGGCCGAACTTAGTGAAAAAAAATATTAGGAAATGTTCGAAAAGAGTATTTAAACACTTTGCTGCATTTTTAGAAATGTCTGTCTGTCTGTCTGTCTGTCTGTCTGTCTGTCTGTCTGTTTGTTTGAACACGCATCACGCAAAAACTACCGTACAGATTCGGTTGAAATTTTGCACGTGCAATCTAATAGATGCAGATTAACATTTAGGCTATAAATTATCACGCTTTTTCCCATAGGAGCTAAGCAGTAAGGGATAATGTCTGTAGCTATTTTTCGTTATAAAACAGTAACTACTTGACGGATCTTTATGAAATATACATATAATAAAACTGTAAATTTCACGTGTCTGTACATGGCCGAACTTAGTGAAAAAAAAAATTAGGAAATGTTCGAAAAGAGTATTTAAACACTTTGCTGCATTTTTAGAAATGTCTGTCTGTCTGTCTGTCTGTCTGTCTGCCTGTCTGTTTGTTTGAACACGCATCACGCAAAAACTACCGTACAGATTCGGTTGAAATTTTGCACGTGCAATCTAATAGATGCAGATTAACATTTAGGCTATAAATTATCACGCTTTTTCCCATAGGAGCTAAGCAGTAAGGGATAATGTCTGTAGCTATTTTTCGTTATAAAACAGTAACTACTTGACGGATCTTTATGAAAATTTGCAGTTTTATAGTAAATACTATAGGACATATTTACACTATGAATCATTACGCTAACGTCTATGGGGAACGAGTAGCAACGTATTTTTTGTCGCACCATAATGGTTTATCACAAAAATTTCCGCAATTAGACATTATCTATAATTGTAACCCGTGGAATGCATAACTTCACGCTAAAACTAAAAGGAGCTAAACACAACATTTTTAAGTTTCATAAGAACAGTTATTTTGACGTGTTAAGTAGCGAACAGTATAGTCTCGAAGCTATGCTAGCGGACTTTGACGACGAAGTCCCAGGCTCGAATCTGATGTCTGAATATGTTCTTTTTGTATTTATTTAAATTGTCTTTATCCTTTTTTAATATTTTTCTGAATGTTTTAGTTATTTTTTCGACCGTAGGTGACTTATTTAATTTGGTTATTACTTTTTATATTAAAAATCAAGTAAATTATGCAATTAATTATAGGTATTGCATGCACTGCTGAGAGTAATGAATTAATCGTAGTAGAAATGAAAAACAATATTACATTATAATTAAAAAGTATTCGACATTTTCCAGAAATGATGTGTTCGTCTAAAAAAAAGACATTACACACGTAAAAAAAGTACATGTAGCGCCATCTATGAAATCAAATTGTGAACAACAAAACAACGGCAACATTCTTGAAAGTACATGGCGTTGTATTCAATAATGTTCTATACTTAGTAAAAGAAGTTTTAAAAAGAAACACATTGCTATGATTTTTAGAAATATTTGTCTGTCTGTCCGTTTGTTTGACCACGCATCACACAGGTGCATCGAGGATCATGTTTAGGGGTTATGGTTGGAGATTACGTGTTCATCAATTCAACGATAATGAATGGCTCAACATCGTTCAAGTGTGAGTAGTTCGGGTGACGGGAGGAGGGGAGGGTCGTTTTTGTCAACCGTACCTTTAGGGATATCTGACATTTTCGCGGGCATGACACACATGACACGCTCTGTGTTTGCTTACTAAAGTGTTACAGCAGTTTTATTATTAGTATTGCGTTGTAACACTATATGAAATACACCCCATTTTTAGCCAACATGACAAAACAGAACCCTTATAGTTCCCTTATGGCCGTCCGTCCGCAGCTTAGCTCAGAGACTGTTAGTGCTAGAAGGTTGCAACTTTTGCATGAATAAATTACTAACGCCGATAAAGTGAAAGAACAAAATCTTGAAAATCATAATTTTTTTAAGGGTACCTCTCTTATATGTAAAGTGGGGATGTGATTTTTTTCTCACCTACCTACCCCATCGTGTGTGGTATCATTAGATAGGTCTTTTAAAAAGCGTTTAGGGTTTGTGAAGACTATTTTTAGATTTAAGGATTCCTTTGTGTATAATATTAGGCTTTATAGTGAACATTTTTGTTAGAGTCAAGTGTCCCCCTGCCAGCTAAATGGTTGATGTTGGGTATGTAAAAAAAATCAGGGTAGTAGTATAAATACTAAAATTATAAGGAAAACTATCACAGTTAAGTACTTAGGCTTTACAAGTTTACGATCACATGAGAAGTAACAACATTTTCGTACAAATTTTATTAAAAATTATTAGGTAATAAGTAGGTATAACGTTGAAAGAATGAAACAAAAACAACAGAAAACCCACTTCTTAAGCCGCACACCAAACTAACTATCTAAAAGAATAGAACAGATCGATTTTTATTTAGTAAGTATTTAGTCAACAGGACTGTTTCCAACATATTTACACAGAAGTTATTTCGTTACCTAAACTACCTTAATTTAAACTTGACTTTCACGCGAACGAAGTCGCGGGCACAACTATTATGAATATATATATATATTACGGGTCTTAATCGCGTTTAGGTTAAATACCTTGCTTACCTACGTTTAATATGCATGATAGTCTAAGTATAATTTAATTTAAAGTCATCAAGTATTAAAATAAACTTATCCAGTTTTGAAAATAGATGGCATTTAAATACAAATTAAACAGAATCAGGTAAATTGATTTAAAAAATAAATCTGAAATTCTTACGATTATATATATATTATTTACGGATATGAATTTATGATGTTCTTAATTAACAACAGGTTCATCATCATCATCATCAGCCTATCGCAGTCCACTGCTGGACATAGGCCTCTCTAATTGCACGCCACTTTGTTCTATCCTCGGCTACGACAGTAGTTTAGTATTTAAACTAAACGTTTCTAAAAGATATACTAATTCAGTATATCTTTTAGAAACGTTTGAATGTTGTCTGTTTGTTTGAACACGCATCACAGTACCGCGGGAATGCAATGTTTTAAAACCAGGATGTTTTTTTAAAAACTTATCTCACACTAGCCCTATTTCGCGCGAGTACTTGGGCGGTTTCGGGCTTTATTTAACCCGAAACCGATAATAGTAATATTTGATGTGATGCAAATCATTTTGGTAAAATACTATTATAATTTGTCTTCTAACCGTCTGGCGCCATAAACTTTGTCGCCCTTCATTTTGCTGCACTGGGCATTTGCTTGGCTTGCCTTGCCATAGGTCGGGCCCTGATTAGAGCTACGCCCTAATATCCATAGATGCCACAGAGCATTGTGGAGCATGTTTCCAATATGTTTTACACAGAAGTTAAATTGTAACATAAACTACCTTAATATAAACCCAACTTCCACGCGAACGAAGTCGCGGGCACAGCTAGTACTTAATAAATATTATATTTTTTTGAAAAATACACGTATTTAAACAAGTTTTATTCGAAAGACTGTAGAACTGTCTGTGGAAGTGTCTGTGGAAGTGTTTGTGGAAGTGTCTGTGGAAGTGTCTGTGGAAGTGTGTGTGGAAATGTGTGTGTGGAAGTGTGTGTGAAAGAGTGTGTGAAAGTGTGTGTGGAAGTGTGTGTTTAAGTGTGTGTGGAAGCGTGTGTTGAAGCGTCTGTGGAAGTGTGTGTGGAAGTGTGTGTGGAAGTTTGTGTGGAAGCGTGTGTGGAAGTGTGTGAGGAAGTGTATGTGAAAGTGTGTGTGGAAATGTGTGTGGAAGTGTGAGTGAAAGTGTGTGTGGAAGTGTGTGTGGAAGAGTGTGTGGAAGTGTGAGGAAGTGTATGTGAAAGTGTGTGTGGAAATGTGTGTGGAAGTGTGAGTGAAAGTGTGTGTGGAAGTGTGTGTGGAAGTGTGTGTGAAAGTGTGTGTGGATGTCTGTGTGGAAGTATGTGTGGAAGTGTGTGTAAAAGTGTCTGTGAAAGCGTTTGTGGAAGTGTTAGTAGGTATTCATATGTAGCCCCAGCAGCGGTTTAGGCTCTGCGTTGATAAATCAGTCAGTCAGTAAGACGCGACAAGTGACTATAACAATATGTATATAATTTATGTAGATAGATGGCTATTGAGAGTTTTATTACTAGGTCAATGTTTACGTGTTCTAGTATAACCACCGCAGTGGGTAACTTTGACCATTACTGTAAAACCTATTTCACGCTCAAGTTTACGACTTAAACTTTATTTTTATTGTGGTTTTATTGAACTTCAGTTAAACGGGCATCGAGTCGGGCTATAATGATTTGTCTCTAATCGGTTTCAAACTCATCGTCACTACTGCTGATACTCGTAGGTCATGTTACTAAATACCTACGTGTTTTTTTTAAATTTGCTGGTTTATAAGATTTTTTTACATATCAATAAGCGCGAAGTTTCAACCCACAATCATCACAAAAATGACAAAAAGTTAAATACAAAACTGTTCCAACCCAAAAATCTTTATTTCGTAAAACCATTAATAATTGTTTGAAAACGTCAAATTAATACATAGTTACTCAAATAATAACAAAATCCTTATATGTAAAAAAACACCATAGTCAAGCGGCAGTTCCAAGTGCAAAGCTTATAAGAATAAGCTGCCAAGAAACTCGTGGGCAGTTCGCAAATAACTATGCGAATACCAGTGCATTTCAAATACCCTGACCGTCCCTCATATGTGTACAACATTCGTACAATGTACGAAACTTTGCACGTATATGAGGGACCGTGGCGTGGTTACACTTTGAAGACCAACATTGACGTATAGACCTGGACTGCGCCATAACCTCACAAAATTGACGACTCTCTAGAAAGAGACAACGCTACTTTGTGGACAATACCTGTCAAAGGCTGCACGAGATTTTTTTCTCTTAAAAGCTTTGCAGTCAATATTTACTTTTTATTGAAAGGGATGGCGTGGTCCAGGTCTATACGTCATTGATGATCAATTTGAGCTCGTTCCCACTATGCCGTGACCATTAATTTATTCTTGGAAGACTATATGTCGTCTCTAGCTGTCGTGCTAGCCGGTCTAACAATCTGTCGTAATTGCAAAAATGTCGTGGACGACAGTTAATCGTGTCCTATAAATGAACACCTCCATTAAATACACAAGCGACGATGCTTTAAACGACACGATAATATATATAAATATAGCAGAAACGCACCCTTAATCGTCGGTTTTATTGGCAGGACGGTACCTATCTTGGATTTCGTAAAGGCTTAGGTTCCTTCATACATTCATACGTATTATGATCCAGCATCAGTCAGAATTTATCTGGTTCAGTTACGTTATTATTTGACTATCGAATCGGTCAATCCGTTTTGAGTTCGGTCCATGATAAATGTGCTACCTATACAATATAGTATAGCACAATTGCCTGTCAATCTTTTTAATTTTTGGCAACGATGCAACGCTTAATGTTCATTTTTTTATACCATCAGCTCTCGCAAAGAAATTCATCATTCATTCAAGATTTGAAGACAATTAATGAGACTAACTTCCTCGCTATGCAAATTTTCTGTAGGCAAACTTAAGTTTAAGCTGCGAATTAATCCGAAAACTTCCTCAGCATTTAATTATGACGATCTTCGATACAATATCGCAGCTGTTTGAATTCTGAGTATTTGCCACGGCTGTCATTGGTCTCAAAGGCTCGGAGTAGGCTTTTGTTGATGTGCTTTTGTGCCAAAACGCTTCTATACATCGGCCGCCACTCGTGACATGTTTAGACATCAAAATGATTTATTACCTTACAAAGACGTTTACAACTCTTTGGCTAGTCAACAGCGTTGCACGAGGAAAATATTTTGCCTCTGGTTGTGGCTTGAAGTGGTGTGACTTTATATCACATTTTATTTAACTAGGATACCTTTGCCAAAAAATACGACTATCGGTATCACAACCTGTATTAGTGGAATACAAGACCGGCTGTGAGCTTGTATTCTTATGCTGTATAACTGTTATATCTTTGCCAAATTAATTAAAAAAAATACTTCCCGCAATAAAACGTTTATCATTAAAAAAAAAAGTATGGCACTCGGGGACTGCCGCGGTAAAGCTATTGCATAGCATTTTTTATCAACATGCCATTATAACTGGGGGGTGTTAGGTTTTATTTTCGTTGCGGAATTTCTTGATTCGGTCGCCGCGCTGAATGCCCGCGCTAAAAGCTATGCAATAGCTTAAAAATACGACAACCTGTGTTAGTGGAATACAAGACCGGCTGTGAGCTTGTATTCATAGGCTGTATAACTAGTATATCTTTGCAAAATAAAACTGTTTATTCATTAAAAGAAAAACCATTTATCGAAATAATTAGTTAAAAATTTCTTCAATTATTAACTTACGTACCTACTCTTGGGTTGCTTATCAGATAAAAATCTTTCTCGATATACAAACTTTAACCATCCAAGGAAGTTTAATCTAGACTTATTATTCTAAAGCGTATTGAGGCCAGCTTATGATCTAACCAGATAAACTTTAATAAAGAAGTTCACCCAGCTTCGCACAGGTATTGCGAAGTTCTTAGGTGATAACAATTTTATTGTTAAGACTATTTACGATGAAAATACGTGGAGGTTTTTAAAAAAAATGTCCCTTGGTACAACATTCTAGATCTCGCCCGTGACTTCGTTTGCTTGGAAATTTTCATACACAAATCTATCCACGGTAACTGTTTTTTTTCGGGGATAAAAAGTACATATAATAATAATATGTTTGGACAACTCACACAAAGCTATCTGATCCCAAACTAAGCAGAGCTTGTACTATGAAAACCAGACAACTGATAAACATACTTATATATTTCTAAATACATACATATTATAAATAAATAACACCCAGACCCAGAATAAACCATCATGCTCATCACACAGTTTTATCCTGGGTGGGGATCGAACCAACGACCTCTTGCGTAGCAGTCGGAAGCTCTCCCACCGCGCCACAAAGGCAGTCTATGTATTCTATCTTTGTGCCAAAACTTCAACTAAATTCGATCCAAATTTTCGCATTTATCATATTATTTAGTAGGATAATTTCTTTGTAGATGAAAAAATTGTTTCCCAGAAAATTGGCACAAAAATAATGCCTTTCATAAAGGTCTGAAACTTAATATAAATATTAATTCTAGACGAACTTTCAGAAACCTACACTCGATTTCAACATTTAACAAGTCATGTTTTCCTTTACATATTGTTTTTGATTTATTAGCATGGTATATTCCTACTAATTACTGAAATTGTTGTTTGTTCATGTGCAACGTACGGTATTTTAATGACTGCCAGTTTGATATTTGATGAATTACGACCTTCAGATATCAAAAAATAGTCACAATAAATTATTGAGTATGGTATGTTAGATATAAAAGATTATAACCTACAGCTATCGCCCGCGGCTCCTCCTGCATGGATTTGGGTTATCGCCTAAAATACATATCAATTTTTATCTAAATCGGTTCAGCTGTTTAAACGTAAAACAGACAGATAGACAGACAAACTTACTTTACATTTATAATATGTACATGTTATTAGTTCGGATTACAATTGCAAGCAATTACTGTTAAATCTACTAAGGTTTATATAGGCTTACAGTGTATTAGTAATTTAAATGCTAATGCTGTAATTGCGAGGAGATGTATATAGCTAGTATATAACAGAGGAATAGTTGAACAAGTTTATTATCTGACTACAAAGAATGTGGGTAATGTTTTCCGAGCATGTATTTTTTTTATTGGTATACTCTGATCATTGAAGTAGAGACCAGGACTGCGTTATAGTCTCAAAAAAAATACCACTCTCTAGAAAGAGACAACGTTACTTTGTGGATCATACCTGTCAAAGGCTGCACGAGTTTTTTCTCTCTTTCACACTTTGCAGTCAATATTTACTTTTTAATTGAAAGGATGGCGTAGTCTTGCGGGTCAATTCACGTATTTAAAGCTGTGCCGTAGCAGTTCAATTGCAGTTAAGTTTCGATTAAAACGGCCATTTTTGTATTCTTGTTTCTTTGGGATCGATCTCAAATACGCTTCCGAGCAAGTATGCGTCTCGAGAGCGCAATTACGACATTCTAGTGCGCAAGCATTTTTAAGATCGATCCCAAAGTTACAAGAATACGAAAATGGCCATGTTAATCGAAACTTAACTGCAACTAAACTGCAACTGCATTGCTTTAAATACGTGAATTGACCCGCTAGTCTATACGTCAATGGCTCTGAGGCATAGAGTATGTCTGTAGCCTAAAGGGCTTGACAAATGAGGCTTAATTACATTCGTCGTAATTGGGGGAGTGAGTGACATAGCATATAATTTAGGCCATTGACGTATAGACGTGGACCGCGCCATTCCTTTCAATTAAACAGTAAATATTGACTGGAAAGCGTGAAAGAGAGGCTATACGTAATGCGTAATAGTTCTTTAATAAAAAAAAATAGAGAAAATAAACTCAAGCGGCCATGTATCTTTGACAAGTCCATAAAGTAGCGTCTCTTTCTAGAGAGTAGTGAATTATGGCGCAGTCCAGGTCTATACGTCAATGATTTATGCATAGATAACATTTGCTTTTTTATTCTATATTTTTTTCATATTGTGCTTATAAAGTTTTTCCACTAATAATTTAGATGCAGACAAAACAAAACGATCAGATTTGGTTTCCCAAAACCTTGTAAAGAATCTGTTGAATTAATTATGGATTTAGGTGCGATTTTTTAATTAGGGAAGCAGATCTTTATTTAATATTTATGTTAAATTGTAGAGCTGAATTTAGAGTGTTTCTTAATGATGCAGCTCATTTATAATACCAGCCGTCAATAAGTGACAGAGACTAATGAAACGATAGAATCCAATTCTCAAAAGACAAAAATAGGCCAACGAAATATTAGTATTCCATGTTTCCAAGAAAGAAGGTAGCAAGGAAGGCGGAATTAAGCCACTTAGTGGCGGGCCAAGCCCTGACATGGATTGATTCCAGCCACTTGTCTGCTTCTGGACTACACCTACCCATTTGTCCAATTTAGTGGAAATGTTTCGCATAAAACTTTAGTGGCCAAGTTACGAAATTCATTTTTCAAGGTTGGTCGTTATTTGAGGAAAGTGTTTGAATATCTTAATAATTTATTTAAAGAATGATAAGCCAGGTAAACAGATTAAGAAAACGTTAAATTAAACGCTAATTTTTATTTAATTATTAATTTTAAAATTAAAGTTCTTAATTACTGATTCATCAATGGCGTTGCGATCAATGCGCGTTGGTAGCGCGTTGGTACAGTATATGAGGACAAAATTTAAATTCTACGGACTTTTGTGTAAATAAACTAACTTAAGTTTATTGTAGCTTTGACAGGCCTTTTAGAAACTGACTGTTAATTTGTAAAATGTTATCTTTCAAAATATTTTATAGCATAGTTAAAATCTTTATTCTAATTTCTCTATCCATGTTGACTAATACTCCTTAAGAATATTCACGGCAGTAGTCTTACACCTTTAGTAGGTTTAACATTCTGAAATCGGTAATCAGTCGGAAATCTCTTCACCGTATCCGTTGCCGATTCAATCTTGAAGTGACAGGCTTTAACTTATTTGAGATTGAGCGCGAGAATTCCGATGCGATTTTATCGAATCCAGAATATGTTCTTAGAAGCATACGTTGAAATGAAAACGAGTAGATTACCCAAAACTCAAAACGATTACGACAAACAATATTTTTAGGTATCGATTATCGTTCATATTTTTTGTATTTATTTTTTAAAGACAACAGCTGTACCCTCTTCTGTAATTTTTGTACGTTGATGCTCCTATCCACAGGAGGCTAATTATTTAAAACTTGATTATACCCCCTTTACGTACTATGGTTACTGCTTACGTGAGTTTCATTGTTTAATGGTTGCAGCACCTTACTGGTACAATTGTGTATATACCTACGAATAAATTGCAATAATTGGAATTACAAAAATTGGCCATGAGTTTTTATTGCCAAGTTTTTCTCACGGCTTTACTCTTGCGAACTTGGCATTACTTAAATGTAATCGTTCTATTCCAAATGTTGCATTCTGTAACCTAAGTGAATAAAGTACTTTGACTTGACTTCAGCTTTGTAGGTATACCTACAGCTTTTTCAGGTACAGTCGAAACCATCGTCTGACACAAAAATCAGATGAGTGTTTTAGGCGCTATTTTGTGGAACATACATAAAAACATATTTACACAGACTGCTAAAAACATAACCCTTCATTTTTAACTTCGTCGTAGTCGGGTAGAAACAAAAACCACAAAGAACTCAGACAGACAAGCTATAAAATTGTAACGAGTCAGTTAATGACTTTTATAGCCACTCTTCTAATATAAATTAATGATAAGAGTTAAGAGTGGGGAAACATTATGAGGAAACTAATGTACTACGAGTGTTCTTTATAGTTGGCCTGCTTCTTTATTGGTTGGGTAGCTTGTCTGCCTACAGGTGGAAAAATAATGGTCTTCTAACTGATTTCGGTTTAGGCGGCCAATTTCATCAGAGATTACTCTAATATTTGCGCAAGTATGTGCGCAGACACAAGTAATCTCTCTATTCTGTTATTCACATAATCAGATTTTTTTTTAATGACGTCTCCCGCAGTAGTGTACAAGCCCTGTGTCACGGGGACACAGGGCTTGTACACTAACATACAAGTCACGGACACGGACAAACATACAAGTCACGGACAACAATTTGTGGATCACAAATTCGGAACAACAATTTGTGGATCACACAATGTGGTGTCCCGTGTGGGAATCGAACCCACGACCTCTTGCATAGCAGTGGGACACACCCACCGCGCCACAGCGGCAGTCATTAGATGGAGATTTGTGTAGGCATTGAATTTTTCTGAAAGTATGTTTCTTAAATGAACCCACGATGGTAACGTTGTCTAACCTCACTGATATCACGATCTGGGTCCATAATCACTATGTTTTTTTTTTCTTCGCGGCAAGCCCGTGCGAACTGGCTCATGCTCGGTGCGCTCAAAGATCTCGCATCTCGATCGTGCAGCTATCTATATACCATTATGACAAGTTTTGACAGTTAGAAGCGCGGGCTAGACCCGAAAACAAAAAAAAATTGTGAAGGACCCTGCTAGGTCGCTACAAAGTTGTATATGAATAACATTTTTAAGAAAATATTAACCGCCTTCAAGGAACAAATGTAAGAATACATAGAACTTTCTTTTTTGAAGTCGCTTAAAAGAGAAACTACAATAATTTCATTTGACAGATAAATTTGAAGATCAGAACCGAGAATCAAACCCGAGACGAAAGTCTCATTATTGCTTTGCCGAAGCGCGAAAGCCGAAACATGTAACCTGAACTCTGTCACTAAACTTGAATTTATTCTTTCCTTGTTGCACACAAGTAGCAAGTAATTGACAATAACGGCCTATAAAAATTACTATTTAAAATAAAAATATTGGCGTTTACAAAACGATTCCAAACGTTACTGTATTAAAACCATTTTTGTCAGGTCGTTTTAAACTTTATCATTTCTAGTGCTTTCTTTGCGTAAGAGAACCAATTAGAAGCTGTTGGCTTTCCTTAGCATTACCTTGTTGTAGTTTTAAAGGGATCCCCTTTACATAAGTATATATAAACTTGAAAATTCCGACTCCCACGGCTTCTACGAAGTTTGTTATATACATGATTACTTCGTAAGTATGCTAATATTTTACATACTGTTATAATTTTAATCATATTGGGAAAATGTGTGTAGGACGATGGTTTATTTTGGGATGAACGTATTTTTAATGTATGGCTAAATGTTTCAGGTCTGTTAGCTACATTTTTATTTCTTATGAATTGTGACTGATCGTGAAAACAGGACATCTGTTGCCATTGTATTTTATGTACTAGCTTCTGTCCGTGGTATTGCCCCTTTAAGGGGGCATTACATTGAGATAATTCTTTATTTAGCGCTACGTACACAGCGACACGATCGCCGGCCTCGCTCTTCCGCACACACCCATTACTTCACAGTGCGCAGGAGCGCAGGTAAAAAAAAGTAGAATATTCGTTCGTACGAAAATATACGAAAATGCTCGTTTTGCATTTTTCCGCAACTTTAATATTTATTTGTGGGATCACATATCCTTAAAATTCTTTATTTCATCTACTAGAAAAACTTTTTGACTAGTGACACAATTATTTTCGTGTCCTAATATTTAGATTTTCTATATACATTTTTGAGAAAGCCGAACCCTGTTTCGCGCAATCTACCCTTAAATCGTTTTTATTTATTTATTAAACATTTTTGATTTGATAAAAAATTGCAAAGTTATATGTTTAACATTTTGACTTTTCTTATTATTTCATCCATTTCAACATTTATAAATTTATCGACACCCTATAAATATTTTTACATCTGGATGTATTTGTACAGCGTTATCTAAAAATCTTTAGTGCCTCTATTATACAATCCACCATGAGAGTTGGCACACTCCGAACGCCTTGTAGAACTGCACAAAACAAGGAAAACAACCGGTCCGGAAAACATTTGAGGTGTTTCTTATACAGAATGTTTTCCTTCTCCGACAAAGCGAGTGATTTCTAAATAATAAAACAAGCTAGATTATTACAAAACAAACAAAAATCCGACTCCTTAAAATTAATAAGTGAAATATTTTGGCGCCAAAAATCTACTATTTTATTATTTTCTAATGTTAGTGTACCCAGTGTCACTCTCACAACTGAGACAAATCTAAAAATACCTCTCAAGTTAAAATCCATTAAGCAAAATAGGCTCGAGAGCGTGTCAAAGAAATATATATATATATATATATATATAGTACCTACTAACATTTAAACTTTCGCGTTGCATGATTATAACTATTTATTATACGCGCATTGTTTACCTTAAAATTGCTTGACGTTTCGACCAGGTTGCACCGGCCGTGGTCACAAGCAGACCGTATAATAAATAGTTATATATATAGTACTCGTATACTAGTTTAAATCACACTCAAAAAATATACATATAAACCCATATGGTGTTCCACTGCTGGGCACGGTTCTCCCTAGTAAAACCTACTAATTATAGATCCTGGGGGTAATTGCCAGAATCGCCACGCTTGGCGAGCGTGTTGGCGATCGCAGAAAGAAGTACGCAGAGAACGGCTCTCGCGATAATAAGTAGATAACCTACGTTACTCTTCAGTAATAATATCTAATATCTTGAGACAACTCACACAACGCCATCTGATTCCAAACTAGGCAGAGCCAGTACTATGGTAAGCAGAAAATTGATAAATATACTTATAAATTATTAAATACATACATTTTATAGATAATAATCTGTCCCGCGCAACTTCGTATGCGTACATTTTCCCCGTTTTTGCAACATTTTTATTACTGCTCCTCTCCTATTGTTAATAGCGTGATGTTATATAGCCAGTACCCAATTCTCAGACTTACTGAATATGCATATAAAATTTCATAAAAATCGGTCAAGCCGTTTTGGAGGAGTATGGTAACTAACATTGTGACACGAGAATTTTATATATAAGATTACACCCAGGCACAGAATAAACCATCGTGCTCGTCACACAAAGTTTTATCCTGGGTGGCGATCGAACCCACGACCTCCGGTCTGACTTCTGACTTAGCAGTCAGGGTCACTAACCACTAGACCAACAGGCCAGTCAAGTTCAGTCTTCATTATGATCACCATGCTAAATTTCATAACACAAAAGCTCACGTTGAACCAAATCCTAGTGTCAAAGCTCACAGAAACTAAGATTAATTCGAGCAAAGTTACCAGCAAAGTCTAGTTATATATAATTAAGATAAAATGTACAGAAAGTCTTCTACTAAATTCGCTCCATCAAGCATCCAACCTCTAAAACGACACGTAGTTTCCACCTCCATTGCACGTCGCGTCAAATTTCCGTGAATGAGTTGGCACTTCTAGGTGTATCGTACCCTAGTGGCCCAGTGTTCACCTTCCCTCTCAATTTACCCACCCACCCTAGTTACGTGCACAAAATATCGAGAATACAGAAGGTGAGAAGGTATTTCGATATTTATGTTTAGCTCGTCAGACGCGCTAGGGTCGTTAACTCAGAGCGTAAGTTTGTATCTATGTTCTGTGGTCGTCAACTCTGACTTATGCAAAAATGTGTGATGCAGAAAAAATAAACTGTATGCCAGTGGCAGGTTTATATTTGGATTAATTAAAAAACAATTATAAAGTCATTCACGTTTAATGTTGTGTATTATATTACAAAGTTAATGATTTAACTTCCGGTGATTTCTACAATATGTAAATGTAGGCATTATATTTCAATGTAGGTATAATAAAATTATATCGTGATTTTTTATTACCTTGTACGTATTTTTTCAAGTAGGTACACGTAAAACGTCACAAAATATGCGTCTTCAATGGGTAGCATTCAAGCTGACACTGGTCTGAATTGATCTGTGATTCAGTGTCCATGTGCGCTGCATATGTGTGCGTGCGTGGAGCACACATTTTATGAAAGTAACTTTCTGTTCTTTCATTTTGTGTTACATGTCATTGGCCGATGTTCCCCGCGTTATTACTACGTTTTTACATCGCACTGTTATTTCGGCCTTCCCCTGGAGACAGGCAAAAAATAACTTAGCGGTAACTGGTTTGGTTACCTGATACTCCCCAATTAATATTTGATCTTCTCGAAAGATTGCTTGCGTTTTACTTCAGTTACGTAATTTTGTGATTACAGGATAAGTAAACAAATTAAAGTTGATTGAATAATCGTTTGGAAATAAGGTTTGATAGATCAGTTTTGATTCAACCGGATTCAATTCAAATTAACAAGGAAATGTATTTATATTTTTAATTTTGTTTAAAAAATAAATAAATGGAGCAGGCAAGTAACTGTATGGTACACAAGATTACTCTGAAGACGAGGGTCCGAAAACAAGATGGAGTAACGATATTCCCCAAACACTAGGACCATACTGGACCAGAGTTGCAGAAGATCAAGCTCAATGGAGAGAGCTGAAGGAGGCTTATGCCAAGAGATAATATGAGAAATAAAGTTTATAAAATCAAGTGTTAAATTGCATGAAGTTGGGAATAAAAGGGCTTTATTTACTGCCTCTGTGGCGCGGTGGGAGTGTATCCGACTGCTACGCAAGAGGTCGTGGGTTCGATCCCCACCCAGGATAAAACTTTGTGTGATGAGCACGATGGTTTATTCTGTGTCTGGGTGTTATTTATCTATAATATGTATGTATTTAGAAATATATAAGTATGTTTATCAGTTGTCTGGTTTCCATAATACAAGCTCTGCTTAGTTTGGGATCAGATATCGTTGTGTGAGTTGTCCCAAGATATTATTATTAATTAAACAAGGAAATGTGCTACAATATTCTTAGATCGCGATTTTCTGCTGTACCTACCAATACACATTGACCTCTTTTTTTTGTATCAGTCCTCTAATATGGTGTATAATATAATGGTGGCATCACCTTACTTGCATATACAGTTTATAAACAGAGAAACATTGTAAACATTGGCAATTTGAAAAGAGTGGCCATGAATTTTTATTGCCTGTTCTTTTCTCGGGCTTTACCTATTGTTTGCGAAGAGGCATTACAAGTAAATGTAGAATCGACTTTTCACAAGTGTAGTATTTTGCTTCCTAAGTGAATAAATAATTTTTATTATTATTATTTATTATAACTAAAGGGGTATTTATGGTAACCTTCAGTCTATTTTTGACAAATTGTTACAGATCACAAAAAATTATCATCATAGATACTTTTTATTACGATGTTCAGGGAGAGGGGGGGGGGGGAGCGGGTGAATGCTAATGGAGTATAAAACAATAGGTAGTACCTATTTAGTGAAAACCATTAGGTATTCAATTTGTTTTTCATGCGTTTTAACCTACCAGCCGTACTCGTATTAAAATGCAAATATAAGTAACTATTTACTTAGAAAAAAATGAATAAATCGCTCATATCGTAAAAAGAAAGGGTCGGTAATAAGGATAAGAAACCGATGGACGTTGAGCTATTTGTTGAACATGAAAGGGATAGAAAATCATCAAAAGCAAACAACCCAACGTACAAGTGTCATGTGCCGAAGTGAATTGTGTCCACAAAAACGTTTACGAAAGGCGATCCTTCAGGGTTGATAGATGCGGTTTCTTAAGTTTCCCTTTATTGGTTTTTATTTTATCAACATACTAGCTGCCTGCCCCGGCTTCGCACGGGTGTCATATAGTAGTTTTTTGTACAATGAGTTACATTATTGTAATGTTCGTTGAGATCTATAACATTTAGCAAACTTGTTATTCCACAATAATGTAGGTTTCTAATCGTGAAAGATTTTTAAAAATCGTTCCAGTTGTTTTTAAGTTTATTCGTTACATACAAATATACAAATCTTTCCTCTTTATAATATTAGTATAAAGTATAGATTAATACTGCTGACAACCCTGGTTATGTACTTTGTTTATTACTAGCTGTCTCGCGCAACTTCGTATGCGTACATTTTCCCCGTTTTTGAAACATTTTTCATTACCGCTCCGCTTCTATTTATCTTAGCGTGATCTTATATAGCCTATAGCCTTCCTCAATGAATGGGCTATCCAACAGTGAAATAATTTTTCAATTCGTACCAGTAGTTCCTGAGATTGCTGCTCTCAAACAAACAAACAAACTCTTCAGCTTTATAATATTAGTATAGATTACGCATATGATTTGCATTTTCCCACTGCAGAGCAAATGCTTCCCAACTCACTGTTCACTTTTCTCTGATTGATGATTTACTTATTATTTGTATAGACCAGAATTTCCTATAAGATAAAGTTTTCACACGCTTTTACCGAATACAAATTCTTTCCCAAAATAGGTGAAAAACTAACCATATCACGTATCAGTACGATCGTACGTTACATGGTAATATGGGAATAAATTATCCGTAAGGTGGTATAAGCCGCGCGGTCGGTGGTCGTATCGGAAGACGTGTTTCGTTAGGTCATCGTTGAGTCCTTCAATCTAATGTAACCGTCGTCTTCCTTCTCTTTCGCGAGCGGAACAAAATCTGCTTCTGTTTGATTTGCTACACGGAAAGGCTGCAATACCTGTCAAGACAAATCAGTCTCTTTTTATAAAACGTCAAAACGGTACTAGACTTTTTAGGGTTGCGTAGGCTAAATTTGAAGCGGCGGTAGGCTAATGGCTAAGGCATCGGTCTCGCAATCGTGAGGTCGTGGGTTCGAATCCTGGCCATTGTACTACCGACGTGAACTCACTCTTAACACAGCTTAGCTTGAGGGGTTAACAGGATTGCTAGTAATGAAGGACCACGATCCCACATTGCTAGTTATCTTAAAAAAAATGGTAATAACGGAACTCTTATAGTTTCGTCATGTCCGTCTGTCTGTGTGTCAGTCTGTCTGTCTGTCTGTCCGTATATCACAGGCATTTTACTCAAAGACTACTCAATGAATATCAATCAAATTTGGTAAATAAATGTCTTATAGTAGCCGCTTTTTAGTTTGATAGCTAAATAATAAAAATACATACTTTTAGGGGCACATGTAACAGAAGCTGATTTTTTTTTTGATCAATTATCAACAGTTGGCACATCATTCAACAGGTCTTTTAAGAACATTTTAAGATTTCAAATAGTTTTTGGAAATAATCGCTTCGAAAGTAGCATAAATTGGTAAATGGTGCCCCCCCCCTTAACTTTTGAACCGTGTGTCCATACAGTATGAAAAAAATCTAAACGAATACTTTAAACTAACATTATGTCGGACATGATCGGATATACAGTCATTGAGTTATTGCCGAAAAACTGCGTTTATCGACAAAGGGGCCTAAGTGCCATGATGCAAAACAAGCTTGTGATACGTCATTCATGAACATTTAATGCCAAGTTTGCACTTAGAACCCAATATCTACTAGATAAAGTAGTACTAAAGATTAAGACAGAACAGGTTCTTAGTAATTTATATAGGTAATATGAAGACAGAGGAATAAAAGGGAATAAAAAATATCCTGCCGTAAGGTTTATTTATTTTACTGGTATTTTCATTCGAAAGAAATAAAAGTTTTATGAAGGAAACAGGTTTGATCTCGTAAGCAAGATTAATGGACGCGTTACTCTCGTCAAAACAGCCTTTTTTCTGTACAGAGACGGGATTTGGTTACATTTAAAAACGTTAAAATTTTATTATGTACAAAGACTAATAAATGAACGGAAAAAGACTAAAAGCATAGTGGGTCCTAGAGTATTTTACTAGAGTATTTTTATAGTTGTAGTTTTCGTGAGAATTGAGCATTTTCTTGCGACTACGTTTTAACGTTTCGTAGCCAAAATGGAAAAAATGGAACCCTTATAGTTACGTCATGTTCATCCATTTGTCAGTGTGTCTGTCTGTCCGTACGTATATCACAGTTTTACTTAAAAGTTACATTGTGTATATGGATGAAATTTATTTATAGGTGTCTTGTGTAAACCGCTACCTAGTCCGATACTTAAAAAATAAATGAAAGAAATTACAAAGGTAACGCTTAACAATTAGTTGCGACTACTATAACATACTGAAATAAAGGTACCGTAAGCTTTCAATTAAAATATACCGTGACACACACAGACGCTTCTTCAACTTAAAACTCCGGTTTTTGCATCAGAGGTTAATAAAATCCACTCTTTATACAGAATTATGTAAAGAAGCCACTAGCACTAGGTTATTAGTATTACAAATCACCCTGTTTATGTTATCCTGTTTAATATAAACATCATGAAAGTAAATACTGTTTGTCGAAACTATGTTTAGTAGGAAAAGCTACTCGCTAAATAAACAGCGATGTTCAAATCAAGTGATTTGTCACAAAACACGCACTAAATGCACATAGCATCACAGTTGACATATGGCTACGTCACAAAATAACGACAGTACAGAAGGCATGCTTAACTCAGTCCGGTGCAATGCGCGCTCCGATACGGTCGTGCTTACTCTGTACGCGTATTGTGCGGCTATAATCGCTATACGTCGCTATGAGTTCTCAGCAACTTATAGCTAACGAACTGTTGGCATTTATTCAAAATGCTATCGATACTATGGACGAAATCAGCATTTTGCAGATCTGCAAATCGAACTTCAAGGAAGATGAGATTAGCAGTGGCAAGAGGTTGATTTTCCAAACCCTTGGAAAAATCGACCAGATGCCGCCCCGCAGGAGAGATGGAACTGAGAAGAGTATCCAGGACATCATCACCTTGCTGAAAGAGACTGATCCGGACGACGTACCAGCTTTCGTGGCCAAAGAGCTGCGGAAACTGCCCCCCGTCAGTTTTGACCACGTCGACGTCACCCGGCTGTTGAAGGACATCATGTTCTTGAAAACAAGCCTGGCCGAGGTACAGACCAAGCTGGAGGTGTCAGAAAACACCATAGGTGAACTACGCGCCGAAGTAGTGTTATTACGCAACGCTGTTTCTGCAAGTAGGTCACCTGACGCCTCTAAAGTGAACAGTTGTCGCGAGGCGCTAAATGCATCGGTCAGCAATTTTCAGTCGCCGCGTCAAGTTGCGTCACCGACTGTACAAGTTGACAACAACGCATCACGTGCCGTCACCGTACGCGTCTCGACTCCGAAAGAGGTCAAGACAAGCGTAAGTACGTCTACTCATAGTCGTGCTTATGCCGATATTGCCGCGAAGAAGAAACTAACAGCGGTTCAAACAGGGGAGAAGAAGAAGAGCGTGCCCCCAGTCCCTAAAAAAGGGCAAATAGACGCTGAGGGCTTCATAAAAGTCGAAAAGAAGCAGAGGAAGCCCTCCAGCTGCAACCAGCGTGGTACCGGCGTGACGGGACCCAATATGTTGCTGCGTCCGGCAACACCTACGACGCAGCTATATGTGTCTCGTCTGCATCACACTACAAAGACTGAGGAACTTGTGGAGTACCTCAGAAAAAAGACCAAGTGGACCTTGAGGGTGGAGAAATTGGAGTCGCGCCATAACGTTGATTTTAAGTCGTTTATGGTGCGAGTGCCCGTGGAACATCTGTCCACCTTCATGAAGGAAGACCTTTGGCCGAAAGGTGTCGCATACCGACGATTTCGTGGCAGGTTACGCGACACCTCGCAGCGAAACACGACGCCGTCGCCGCTGTCTCGTGCTCAACTTTATGTTTAGTTTTTTATTAAATATGTATTAGTCTAATAAGTTTTCTATTTATGTATTTGTATAATATGGGCCTTAGTAGCCTGAAATAAATGGTTATTATTATTATTTTAACTATTGTTTAGATGCCAAGCGCATAATGCGCGTAGACGCGCCTTATTAAGAGAACAATACTATCCAAAATATTAAGGTGCCTTTGGCGGCCAAGCAGTTAAAAGTTACCTGAGCCATACCATGAACACTTACAGCCAGTCAATTATAGACGAAAAATAAACCATAATCCTGCCAAAAAGCAGGCGAGTCAGTGATGACGGTACTATCAAAGAGTTATTTGTATTTGTCAATTCTTTGCACTTAATTGCAGTTCAGTGACTGACGATACGTCAGGTCCAAACAAGAAGTTGAACTGTCCTACACTTGTTTCAAACTTAGTTTTAACCCTTACTTCGCAAAAAGTGGTCGAGATGACTTCCATATTAAATGTTTTTTATTGGTTGTCTTTTGTTGTAAATTCTTTGAAAGTAGGTTTGAAGCTTGCATTCTGCGCTCTTTGTTTTGTAGCAACGTGATGTAATCTATTATGTGAACATTTGGTGTTCTGTTGCACAAAATGGCAGAGAATATACTGTAATAAAGGCTGCGTATACTAGTAAATATAGTTGAATTTGGATTTATTATCAACATATAGAGGAATTCCCACTTATTGCGCAGCAAAAGAATAACTTTTTAAACTCGTAGTGTTTTATATTAGACTGTGTTTCGTCTGTTAAATCCTAGTTTGTTTCGCCTGATTAATTTGTATTTGATAGTTCTGTATTCCCAGATTTTATAAATGAGTTTGCAAACTGTTCACTGTACTTCAGTCAGTGCGATAGAGTCTTAGTTAGTTAGTTTTACCTTGGCGAACAAGAAAACCGCCACTTAGCCTCACAATTGGGCCATTGTGCGTGTTCTACTTATCCTTTCTGTCACGCCAGCAGCTTGCCCAAGTTGCTGCAGGCTTCCTGAAGGGATGTTGGTGATGCCAGGAATCGTGCCCGTTGTTCTGTTACACTGCCACACTCCGTGAGCACGTGTATTGGTGTTTCTTCTGCCTTCATACATCCTTTGCAAAGGGGAATATCCGTCACCCCTATCCTGAAAAGATGCTTGTTTAGGGGACAGTGGCCTGTGATAATGCCTATGGTTTTTCGCAAATTGTCCCTGGTCAGCCTGATGAGATTGCGAGTGAGTCTTTTGGACATCATTGGAATCGCCTCTTTCGTGTGTCTGCAGTCATCGGTGTTGTTCTATTCTGCTTGGTGGGAAGTCTCAGTTTTTTCTTGCAGAGAAGTAGGCAGGGGGAGCAGTGGTTCTGGTCCGTATGTGATTAAATTAGATCCCTGCCTTGCCAGTTCATCTGCTGCGTCGTTGCCTATTGAGTTGCTGTGCCCTTTGATCCATTGCAGGGTCACTGTGTTGGGTCCAGAGATCTCCTGAAGGGCCATGTGACAGTCCATGACAAGGGCTGAATTGATTGTTCAGTTTTGTAGCGATAGAGTCTTTTCATCACTGTATGTTTTTTTAGATCATAAAATCTTTGTATGCAGTTTATATAGTTTATTATTATATTTCATTGTAGTCCGTGTCTGTGTGAAAAGAGGGGGCTGTTGGTCGCTAATATCTGTTCGCTAATATGTATAATTAAAGAGTCGGATATAGTTATGAATATGAATATTTAATATTTATGTTCACGCAACTAGACTCGACGACTTGTTGTTGTTGTGAGCTCGATCGATCGTCTCAATGCTTTGATGTTCGCTTAAAGTAGTTATATACAATTTATACTAAAGTCATCCCGAACAAAGAAATTCAGTGACTCATTTTATAACGCACCTCCAAAAAATGGGACTCTACTTACGACATGCCATCTAAAAAAAATAATCTAAAAGAGCACCAGCAAGGTAAGGACAGCCAGTGCTACACTTAGTGCTGTACTGTCTGGCCTTGCGTTTGGACTCTATCTTCACCTAACATCAATTGGAAAGGAGTCATTTGCTTACCTATAAAAAAAAAGAAATTGTAAGTAACTACCTATCATTCTAATATTTTAATGATTGATAATCTTCAAATTAAACTCTGTGCATATTAACGCCAAATGCAACTAAAACCTGACAAATTCATGAAGCAAGTAAAATACCGCTCTATAAAAATCAAACATCAAAATTAAAACGTCCTTCATTTTCAACCACACTTATTGAAACCAACTATCTATTTAAAATTACGCCTTAACATAAAAAAATACGGTCATGATCCATCGTAAACAGGCCACTATTATTTTATAACGAAAGCATACTCGCTGTTCCCAAGTAGGTAACTATAACGAGCGATTACGCTCCCTATTGTAAGATCTTATGCAGAGGAGCAGTTGACTGAGCCTCTCCCGGAAACAAAGGCATACGCGCCTCGAAAGTGCTCGAAAAGATTATACTACAAAAAGGCATGTACCGGAAAACGTTTACCTACCCAACCCTTGCTAAATGACGGTAAAAAGTATTGCACTAGGATGTAGCTTCGGTGCCGCTCGGTAATCTTGTTTCCCATAGGAAATGCTGTTAGACTAACGTTAATGTGAGATTAGCGATAGAGTTAACGTTGGAACGTTGGATTTCTTTTAGTTGGAATTTTACCTTTTAAATATATTGGTGTGATAGTTTAGGTTGGTTTAGGTATTAGACATTTGTTTGATTCTTTTTTTTAATTAAATGCATATTACGTCGGGTAAATAAAAGGTTCGTAGCTTAAAATTATTCACGCGATTAAGTCCCGAAATATACCTAATAAGATTGTTAGTAATGTGTGACCTATATTGCTGGTCATTTTAACATTTTATTTACCCGACGTTTCGATCGAACAGCATAGTCGTGCCATGACTACGATCGGTGCAATTCGACCGAAACATCGGGTAAATAAAAAGTTCGTTCCTTTAAATAATTCACGCGATTAAGTACCGAAATATATCTAATATGTATAAAAATCGCGAAAGTTTAAAAACAATAACTAACAATCTTGTTAACAGGGGTTAACAAGATTGTTAGTTATTGTTTGGAAACTTTATTAGCAAGGTGGGTCACACATTGCTGACAATCTTGTTTACACAGGGGTGTTAACAAGATTGTCATAATGTATGACCCACCTTGCTAATATGCTTATGTAGGTATACGACAGGATTAGAACCCGTGACTTTTTAATATGCCTAGTTTTGATAAAATCGTCACAGGCGGGACTTGAGCCCGTGTCCTTAGGGTTACCGGCCCTAAGTCATTACCAACTCTGGCACATGTCCATCTGACATGTCAAGAGACATGTCCATCTGAGTCGAATTTCGCCTCCACATGATACAATTTACCGGAATCGTTTCAATGACTTTTTGTAACTTGATATGTCTAATGTTTTGTAACCGACTTAAAAAAGGAGGAGGTTCTCAATTCGACTGTATGTTTTTTTTTTGGATGTTTGTTGACCGATTTCAAAAAATATTTTTGTGTTTAAAACGGTATATATCCAAGTTGGTCCCATTCTCATCAGATAAAAACTACTATTTCGTTGCACAAACTTCAAAATGTTTAATTTGTTTTTGTTATTCTTGGTATATTATTTTTTGATTTTTGAAGTCGGTAATTTTCGTAGCGTATTTAGATTTCGGCTGATTTTGGTTTTAATTTCTACTTTTGAAAAGCGTCGTAGGGGTCACTTACTGCATATAAAAATGTGGTATGTTATAACTTCAATCATCACCAAAATTAGCATTTGCAAATTAAAGATGAATTAAACATAACATGGTGTATTTCTCTCTTCAAATTTTCATCTGTATTGCCCAGCGCAATTTCTAAATAAGCTAAAATTCGCAACTAGAAGCAAATAGATTGGTTGTAGTTATCGTACATATGTAGTGAGCGCCGCTTAACTTCCGTAACTTAACTAGTGTGGTTGCAGCCTACATTTCAAATATTCAAGTGAATTAGCCTTCGCTATTAGCTTACCTAACGTATATGTCTGTGATAAACTGGATGTGGACTCTTAATATCTGTTTATTATCTTATCGGGGAGATAGTTCACATGTTATGACATACGCGCGGAAATGGGTAACAACAATGATGTTTTATGTAAAAAGCTGATATGTTCGTAAACTTTCGCGATTTGTACACATTATAGAATTTTATAAGCTACGGGTCTTAATCGCGTAAATATTTTATTTTAAGGCTAAATACCTTTGTTTATTGCCCGACGTTTCGACCGTATTGCAACGGACTTCGTCACGGGTAGACTCTCTTGTTTACATACTCCGGCCCGTATTGGTTTGCAATATACCTATATGTTCGTAAACTTTCGCGATTTGTACACATTATAGAATTTTATAAGCTACGGGTCTTAATCGCGTAAATATTTTATTTTAAGGCTAAATACCTTGGATTATTGCCCGACGTTTCGTCTGTATTGCAACGGCCGTTATCACGGGTAGACTACGGCCGTTGCAATACAGTCGAAACGTCGGGCTATAAACAAAGATATTAAACCTTAAAATGTAATATATATGTAGCTTATAAAGTTCTATAAGCTGTAGATAGGTTACAAGCGTTCAGAAAGCAGCACCTTGAAATTTATACAATTAATTTAATTTTTATATGTCAGTTTCGCATCGCCGGCGTCAACAGATGAAAGCAATGAATTAAATTTATCTTATAGTTACGTAGTATTTAGATAAAAATAAATTGTATTTAACATTTCAAGTTTGTACATCGCAAATTGCCTTTTCTTATAAATTTATAGTCGATTCCAAGGTTGTCTGGAAGAAATCGCAGAAAGCGATAAGGCCGCTTCTTGTACCACTAGCTATAAGTACCTACCTATGTAATTTATTATTGTCCTTTAGTGTTTGGTGTATAGTATTTATCTGCCTCTGTGGCGCGGTGGGAATGTATACGACTGCTACGCAAGAGGTCGTGGGTTCGATTCCCATACGGGACACCACTTTGTGTGATCCACAAACTGTTGTTCCGAGTCTGGGTGTACTTTGTGTCCGTGAATTGTATGTTTGTAAAGTCTCCCGCGACACAGGGCTTGTACCCTACAGCGGGAGTCGTCTTTAAAAAAAAAAATCATCGTTTGTTATACACCCAGAGAAATATAATTTCAATATACTTCCAGCGACATATAGATTATCCCACAGATAATCGTTGTAAAACAGGAAATATATTCGCCAACAAGAAATAATGTGGCAAAGTTGTAAAATAAAAACTAACAAGTCATACTTAGCAAGCAGGTTACCCACGCAACTTGTTCAGTTTCTATAGAACAGATAAGTTTATTTCTTATTTTTATAAAATGTATTTTGCCTTTACATGGTTGGTTTAAGTAAAACTATTAATAACTTGCGAACTTAGTAATAAAGATTAGGTAAATCCAGGCACAAGTTGGTGCTATTCACTTAGTACGGGCTTAGGCGGAGTGTTAGTATTACGTTTTATTTTACCGTAGGAAGCGTTCAGTCATCTATGTAAAAGATTCTCAATGTTATAGTTCAAGAACAAACCTAAAGCGTAAAAAAAACTTGAGAGGTGTCAAGGGACACTCGGATGGAACGAAGTTCCTTTCGATTAACTAGTGAAGGAATTGTAGTATATTTTTTTTTAAGTTATAATAATATTTTTTTATTATTAACAAATATAATGTAATATAAACTTAATCATATAATAATAATTATTATAAGAGAGAGAGAGAGAGAGAAACATGCGCACGCCGCACAGCTTACAATAGCTTACTATAGCAAAAAGTGTCGTTACAACTTCTCGTATGATTTTTTTCCGTCTAGCTCCCATTCACAACGCGCGATAAGGAACTTCGTTCCAAAAGCTCTGTTGAAAAAATACAATCTTAGTAAAATATTACAAAAACTGTACCTACCTATAAAAATCTATATCTTAATATTTTTTTATTGTTAGCATTCTAGGCCATTTTCCATCTAATTTTTGCCTGTGTCAAGTTTTTAACTTTCGGGTTTTGCACCGATTTAATGTATTTTCAAACGTTAAAAGCGGAGCGAAAATTATGACAGCATATGACAGTTTGCCGCCATCTTCACAAGAATAAAAAAAAACACAAACAAATAAAGCCAACTTTTCAACTAATTTCGAATAAATAATTCTGCCAGTGTCATTACTTTGACAAAGATTCTGCTTTGTGAGGTCTTATAGTCGGGTCTGGTTTACAATTGGGTATTTGCAACTATCAAAATCAAATATTTAAAAATAACCAGGTCAAAATATGTCATAAAGCGTTCTAAAAAATATGTTCCTTTATTAATTTAATGTGTTACTTAATTTATAATCATAAAGAGAAACACTGAAAGTAAACGATTTGACCATAGAAAACGTGACGTCACATGCTAGCATTCCATACAAATTTGTACAGAGCGGCTCGTTTTAGACGTTTCTAAAAAAGAGGCTGATTTGACTTTAGTCAAATACCCTATTATGCTACCTATGACGTAAACCATTTTAATTACGAGGTCCCTTTTGACTCACTATGCTCTCTTTCTCTCTCCTTTGACTCGCCTTGGTTCCTCATTAACAAAGAGAAGTTATCAACTTTGGTCAAAAGGGACTTCGTATATGAAACGGAGTATATTACAAGTCAGCCTTAGTGCTAGTAATATATGACCCAATTTGCAAGTTATCTTTTAAACAAAATAAACAGTCATCACTCTGCCCTACAAATGCCTAATATATGGTATCTTGGGGTCATATGTGTTACGTAGAGTCTCGTAACGAAACTGGTCTAGCTACCAGGTCACGACGATGAGTGAACGGTCAAGAACATAAACAGGTTCTTAAGTCTAAAATATGAAACCGGTTATTTAATTCGTACCGGTTTTTACGCATTCCGTATCGAGATTCATGTGTTCCGATCGCGGATCTATTTTTAGCAAATTTTTATTTTCCGATTATAACCGATTGTGGACTATGTAATCATAAAACACTGCACGGAAGACAAATTTCATACAAACATCTCGAGCAATACTGGCCCTTTTTACACGCTCCGGTTTCGATCAGGCGATGGGTCCGGCCCGGCGGCGAATATATAGCGACCGTGCCATACGGACGCCAGAACGTGTGAAAGCTACCTACAGTACTTCACCATACACTTCACGCGGGGACCCGGTCGCCGGCTGCCCGGCGCCCGAATTGAATTTCTCGGACCGCTTTATTGAGAGTGCACCAAGATTCCGTGTCCTTGAGCGATGTCTATGTTTGCGTTGCTCTAGTGAGCTTTATCCATATGCAGCTTTCCTATGTAGGCACTCGTTTGTTTGTTTGCTTGAACGCAATAATCTCAGGAACTACTGGTCCGAATTGAAATTTTTACTGTTGAATAGCCCATTTATCGAGCAAGGCTATAGGCTATATAACATTACGCTGCGACTGATAGGAGCGAAGCAGCAATGAAAAATGTTGCAAAAACGGGGAACATTTACGCAAAAGAAGTTGCGCGGATCAACTAGTTCATACTAAAAAAATAGCAGAGGTTTTTAACAGCATTTTAACTAGCAAATGTATTGTTAGCAAATGTATAGCAAATATGTTGTTTGTTCTTCATTCCATTTTTAAAATAGACTAGAAGAAGACAAAACGTTCGCTAGTTAAAATGTTGTTGAAAAGTTCGTTAATATATTGAATAAGGGGGTTCAGTTTTTAGCAATTATTATTATTTTATTGGAAAGGCAGAATATTCGAAATTATTTTGATGCTTGAATTTTTGTCTCACATATTTTTATCTAAGTACATATTAAAATTATATTATTAAAATCTATAGTGATATTATATTTTCAGAATATTATAATAATACATATTAGCAAAATACTAACTAAGTTTCTGGGTACAATGTTGCACAACAAACATTTCGTAACCTAAGTATATGAAGTGTAAATGTAGAGTAGATACTTCAGCGAAGTACCTATTAAAATTCAGCGTTTTAGCTCCCGTCCCACATTCTAGTTAGTTCAAATTAAATTTGTTTTTGTTCTCGAGTATTTTCGTATGAGAGCGAGTCTTTTCGGCACACAATAAACATTTGTCGGATAAACAAACACTGGTTAATGTGAGCGATATCAACACCCGCCTTCGGTGTTAACTGATATGTGTGTTTGGTTCGTAATCGCTGATGCAAATCTAAACCTAGCTTTTGATATTTACACAATTTCTTACATTTAAAAAAAAGAACAAGTATTTATTTCGAGATTTTTCTTTTTTTTTTTAAATCTAGCGTTTGTCGAGGTTGGCTACAGATTGAGTTAAGGAGGTGTGAAGATGGCGGCAAACTTAGGTGTCATCGTTTTCACAGATTCGCATTTAACGTGTATCCCGAGAGGCCAAATCTTTGTGCAATTAAAGTGTAATAATAATTATTATTTGACACTGGCAGAAGTTGGCTGGGAAATCAACTAGATTGTCCTAAATAAAAATAATATTATTATTTAAAAATTATTATTACTTAATAATTTACTTTTTTTAATGAATACAATATAAATATTGACTTGAGTACCTAATTTTACAAATTTTCTAATTTAGAACACATAAAGTCGAAACAGATAGGAGTTATCTGCGTGTCACACATTGTTTCGTTCAGGATTTTACATTCCCATTTTTAACCGTGTGAAAAATGTTCATTGAAAAGGCAATTCATGACACGGGTCCTCCCCTTCACTTCAGTATGATGAGGGAAACGATGACGGGTCCATGCGTCATACTCGGGAACGATGAAAGGTTGTCTTTTTGCAGTACTTAGGTTGATTATGGAGGGCACTTCTACTGTTACTGTTTAGTTTTTTTAGTAATATTGCCGTTTAATTTTAGTCGAATAATTATGTCTACTATACTCTTTTTTTTTTAAATATTACAGGTACTGGATTTCTTGAAGCTTTAATTTAATTCTTTGACATTCATAAGGCTTTGCCTACTTACATGCATAGCTTTAAAACCTTTACTTATCTTTTTATTTATGGCAACAATGCCGATGCCGACAATTCTGCCAATGTCAGATGTGTGCTGGAGGAATAGGACATTTTTGAAGAATTTTTAATGTTGAACTAATTGTGGAGAAGTATACTGAAACTGTAAAAAAATATATTACATATCATCACACACAATTAGACTACGAAAATTTACTTACTTTTATTTTGATACTAAAATTATTCGGTTATTTTTAATCTCAAAATTGTCTAAAAAGACATTTTTGCAGGCCATCTTTGAGAGTAGGTAGGTAGAACTGTTATTAACTTTCTTAAATAAGGAAAATGAGGCCCTTAGTCCCTTTTTACTGTCGTTTTAAATGTACAGCGATGGATAAAGATAAGGATAATATATTTTAATTGTAATAATTACAGGATATCTGCTAATCGCAAATTGACAACACTTTTTAGCTTTATAGAGAGATTCGTTACTCGTATTTTTATTAATATTACATTGGTTTTATAAATATGATTCCAATTTTATTTTTTAATTACATTACTAAGGTAGATCGTAAACAAGCACCTTAAAATATTTTTTTATAAAAAGAGAGGCCTTCATGGTTAGAAAAAAAATAGATGTTCACCAAATAATTAATTTAATAAGTAGATAGACATTCTTAATTTCTGAGAACAACACTGCTTCCGAAAACCTCTAAAGTTGCCACAGTAAAATTATAAATGAATTAAGTCTGTTTCATAATACAGCTGGCAACACTAGGCTCCATCCAATCTTGAGTCTGGCTCGAAAACGCCCCCTGTCGAAATTGATTAGCTTATTAGTATCGGAACTAGGGGTGGAGGACGTCTTAATTATCTAGGTATGAGAGATGGTTTGAATTAAGTTCTTGACGAATTGTCACAAAGATGAATTCTTTGTGACAATTCGTCAAGAACTTAATTCAAACCATCTCTCATACCGAAATAAAACGAAAAAAAATATGATAGGCTTATGAGTGAAATAAAATAAAGAAATGTCGTTAATTTAATCGATAAAAGTTTGGAGACATCAAGACACTAAACCATCATACTTAAAAATATCATAATACTTTAAAAATATTTTGTGAAGTGAATTTGTAAGAAGTTTTGACTCTGAAAATAACTAAAACAAAATCTGATGCAGATTTTGTTTTTTAACTTGACCTCGTGGAGGAACCCTAGATTTGCCATGGGATAGCTAAGAACCTTCTAGAGAGGGGGGAGGCTTCCACTCCCTCCTCCTCTCGATACATCAGTGCTTGCGTATTCGAGAATATTAGTATCAGTTAAGTTTAGCTGCGTATTTTATTTAGGTTCTTAAAATCTATACTAATATTATAAAGCTGATGAGTTTGTTTGTTTGTTTGAACGCGGTAATCTCAGGAACTACTAAACCGAATTGAAAAATTCTTTCACTGTTACATAGCTCATTTATCGAGGAAGGCTACAAGCTATATAACATTACGCTGCGACCAACAGGAGCGGAGCAGCAATGAGAAATGTTGCAAAAACGGGGGAAATGTAGTATGAATATGAATATATGTTATGAATATGTAGTACTTCCTCTATAATGTTAATAGTTATTATGATCGTGGTATCTCACACTTTTGGGGTAAGAGGAAGTCTTTACACACGCACGCGTTAACGTCCGGATATAAACCTTGTTAGTTGTACATAATTCACCCTTGTAACTAAGTTTACTTTCACGACATATTGGTGCTCCTGTTTTATGTATGTACATGTTTATATAATTTATAATATATAAACAGGTTATAATTAATTATTTTGTTATACCTACTATAAACTAACGTTAAGTGGTGAAAATATTAATTTTAAGAAATCTATATATATTATACTAGCTGATTCGCGCAACTTAGTATGCGTAAATTTTACCCGTTTTTGCAACATTTTTGATTGTTGTACCGCTCCTATTGGTTTTACAACCAATGAAAAATGTGAGGTTATATAGCCTATAGTCTTCCTCGATTAGTGGACTATCTACAGTTAAAGAATGTTTTAATTAGGACCCTTAGTTCCTGAGATTATTGCGTTCAAACAAACAAAATCTTCAGCTTTTTAATATTAGTATAGACTAGCTGTCCCGCGCAACTTCGTATGCGTAAATTTTCCCCGTTTTTGCAACATTTCTCGTCGCTACTCTGCTCCTATTAGTCGTAGCGCGATGTTATATAGCCTATAGCCTTCCTCGATAAATGGGCTATCCAACAAAAAAATATTTTTTCAAATCGGACCAGTAGTTCCTGAGATTAGCGCGTTTAAACAAACAAACAAACTCTTCCGCTTTATAATATTAGTATATAGATATGTACGCAATTTGGTGCAATCGTTCTGAAGTGCGCGTGCGTACAACTTCAGAACTACTGCACCAAATTGGATAATTCTGTTTTGTTGTATTCGTTATTGTCAGAGCAGAGGCTCAAATCCTATCAAAAACATAAACGTGAAAGAATACCAAGTTTTTAAACAGTTTCCAAAACCCTACGATCCTCCTTAAATCGTAGATCTTGTCATGCATATCTAACGTTCTTCAATAGATTTAAATGATTTATTATAGTACTAATTGACCGGTGCAACTTCGTCTGCGTCAATTTTTCCCGTTTTTGCAACATTTTTCATTGATGCTCCCTCTCCTCTATTGGTCATAGCGTGAAATTATCTAGCCTATAGCCTTCCTCGATAAACGGGCTATCCAACACTAAAATGTTTCTTCAATTCGTACATATATATTCGTATTCGTAGGGAGTTCAACGAAACAAATAAATAAACAAACTCTTCAACTTTATAACATTAGTACAGATTTGTTACTCAATAGAGAAACTTGTATAGATTTTAGTCATCAACACCAACAAAAAATCTTTGAGTCTAAGTACAATTTAATCTAGTATAATATTAAGAGTCTTGAAGATAAGATATACCTTATCTTAGGGTATATAACCCTCAATGTACACAGTATTTTAAAACTCGTCACTTTAATAATAATATTACATAGGTAGGTACTTTAAAAACAACACCAGCCGCCTTCCTTTTCCAAAATCAAGTCAGTTTCTGAATCCCACACACGTCGTAAAAACCAAACAGACACGTAAAATGACATGCTATTACATGCCACTTACAAGAAATCGAGTCATTACTTACTGCAACACATGCAATCTGGTCACCACTTATAATAATAAATAAAATCTGGTCACTATTTACGTTTACCGTCAGAATAATATTGTAGAAAGCACATATATTTTTGTTTATAGTAAAAAATAATAATGACATAGAATTACTACTAATGATGTTTATAATGAGTGTCACAGGAACTTGACGTGATGTATACCATTAAGAATACCGCGTACATGTAATTCAGGTTATATTAAGGAGAGGCTTTCAGTTCTTAGTACATAGTTATTTTAGTTTAGGTACGTTTGTGTTTAGGAGAGTAACGTAACTTAATATAATAATATATCTATTGTTTTAAGCGAATCGGGTTTAGTTAATTATTCAGGGGTGAGGGTGTCATGTTTATATACATAGGCATAACTGGCCTGTTGGTCTAGTGGTTAGTGACCTGTTACTGACTGCTAAGCCGAAGGTCGTGGGTCGTGGGTTTGATCGTCATCCAGGATAAAACTTTGTGTAATGAGCACGATGGTTTATTCTGTGTCTGGGTGTTATTTATCTATAACATGTATGTATTCAAAAATATATAAATATGTTTTTCAGTTGTCTGTTTTCAATTGTACAAGCTCTGTTTAGTTTGGGATTAGATAGCGTTGTGTGAGTTGTCCCAAAATATTATTATAGGTATACCTATACACCTATAATTGAAATTGTTGAAAGAGTACAAAATATTATTATGTAGAAAGAAAGAAGAGTGCCCTCTTCCTTCGTTGATCGTCGACGACCATTGCCATAGTATCCGTACTTAATAGTTGAGAATATTTTAATTGCAACAAAAAATTAGGAAATTGTTTAAATTTCGTCCAATTTGTTTTCGTCCAAACCTGATGTTTACACCGAATTCACTATTCGTAAAACTATCTATTATATTCAACTTAAAAATGTATTTGTTAGTAACCCTAAGATCTTATGGTCCGTCTCCACGAAATTGTTGTTAATTTACGAGAACATTTTAATAACAACTAAAAACTACTTGTTATTGATTTTACCTATGTGTTTAACGAACTCCTAAAAACTCGCAAATAGCTGGACTAATTTGAATAAATCTTTTTTGTTTTATTTACCGCAATACTGGGTGAATTTAGGATTAGATAGCGTTGTGTACCTATCTAATCCTATATACGTACAAAATATAATTATGTTCCACAAAAGAAAAGTGCCCTCTTTCTTCCTTGACACATCACATTTAATTTTATATTTTCTGCACTGTTTAGACATATGTACATATATTTCTCTTAACTAAAACGAATGCTGTGTACATTTGTTATTGATATACATATATGTATAATTACGAACGCATACGAGAATATGAACGCTATGTATGTAGGTATATTGTTAATGAAAAAAAAATGTTAATACCTTATAAATAAATAAATAAAAATAATAAATTAGTAAAAACTCAAAGGAAAAGCCGGAAAATTAAAAGAGAAATGAAAGTGGTAGTTTTGTGATAATATTCAATTTTAGTAGGTTCGAAGTTGACTAGGACATCTTAATTTAAACAAGGTGCCGATTTAGTCAGTCGAATCCTTGCAGGAGGGTGATTAGACCAAGATGCTCAAGCGATTTTTTTTTTAAAAACGAAAGTAACGCTAATTTATATCACAAAAATATCCTAGTTTTTTTAAAGATAACTAGCAATGTGGGATTGTGGGTCCCATATTACTAGCAATCCTGTTAACCCCTCCAGCTAAGCTCAACGACTTGTATTAGGAGTGGGTTCACGTCGGTAGTATAATGGGTAGGATTCGAACCCGATTCACGATTGTGAGTCCGATGCCTTAGCCATTAGGCTACAGCCGCTCCATATGTTCGATTTGGGTTTTTTTTTAATTTTTGTGTTATTGCCACATAAATAGCAAAAAAACATTAGTTAGTTAAGAAGGGGCTTTAGAGCCAGTCTCTCACGAAACACGTGCACGGTATTATTTCCTGTTTTGTTTAGGAACAGTTATCAAATAACTTATCTACCTTACAGCGTTTTAGTCACATTCATTATAATTAATTACGTTTCATCATGTTACACAAAATAAACAGGTACAGAAGGCTGGCTCACAGCTCAACGGAAAATTCACGCACACTTAGACGCACACGTATGGAGCTCTCAAAGTGCACAGTTTCGACCGAGATCTGTGAGTTTGTTTTCGCTCATTGTAGAAAGCCGGCCACCTGTACCTATCTAATTTGTGTCTGTAAGTTATTACGCTACAATCTGTTTGCTTTTCATGGTTATACGATTGTGATGTTTGTGTTTATTTATCGTTATATGTGTTCATGTTTCTATGTTTATCTTATTGTTCATAAATATTGTTTGAAAGGTTTAGGCTTGATTTATGAATGCTTATGAACTGGGGAAGATATGAAGTCGACAACGTCTGAAATATGATAAGTACCTACGAAGATTCAAATTCTCTATTAGATATACTTGAAAGGAACTAACTCATTTATATGAGGCCGGTTCGACTTCTAATATACTAATACTAGCTGTCCCGTGCAACTTCGTATGCGTAATTTTTCCCCGTTTTTCCATATAAGAATCATTATACTAAAAGGTGTACATGTAACAAAGGTTTTGAAGTCTGACTTGACTAAATCCTGACTCGAAGTTTGGCATGGTTCCTAAGAATTCGTGGAATTAGGATTAGGTAGCGTGTTCATGTCTTTTAAAAAATGATACTTACAATCAAGACGGCAAGAACAGTTAGTAGGTTTGGTACTTTTACAGTCAAGTTCTTTTTCCCTGGTTGTACCTTTTACGAAGTGGGGGTCTAGAGAAAGTCACATTTTAAAAGCGATGTCGTTAATGGAAAAGAATTTGACGTTTGCGGTGGAGACTATAGACATTTTTTTTAATTTTTTTGCGAACGATTAGTACGGCGTTATCGAATTCGCCACGGAACAAATGTACCTTGTCTAACCCCCCAGGGCTCCAAACATGATTCTTCCAAATTCTCATAGACGTTCATAAATGTTGCATTTATAACCTACGCATACGAAGTTGCGCGGGACAGCTAGTATCTGTCCCGCGCAACTTTGTATGCTTACATTTTCCCGTTTTTGCAACATTTTTCATTACTGCTCCGCTCCTATTGGTCGTAGCGTGATGTTATATAGCCTTACTCGACGAATGGGCTACCCAACAGAAAAATATTTTTTTAATTCGGGTCAGTAGTTCCTGATATCAAACAAACAGACTCTTCAGCTTTTTAATATTAGTATAGATTATAAACAGCTCACAACATTTCAGCTTTACGTCTGGTTTCATGATTATGTCTTATGGGTCGTGTAGGAACAGTATTTAGATGGTGGTTTGCCGTCAGCTGCAACTTATGAGCCCGTTGGCAAGCAATATGGCAATAATGAACCCATTGATATTGCTCGCACTATACATACACGTGAGAGTTTATATGACCCAAAGAAAGAAAACAGCGCTTTTTTTAAATAAGAGACATCGGGAACATTCATAATGAAAAAATGCATTTAAAAATTTAAAAGTAATAATGTAGGTAATAAAAATATTTTTTTGGAACGAAGTTCCTTATCGCGCGTTGTGAAAGGGGACGGAAAAAATCTCACGAAAAGTTGTAACGACACTTTTTGACAAAAACGAAAGCCGTGCGGCGTGCGCGTAAGATATGAACATCTAATTTGACGAAGAAGCCACCGATTTGGTCTAGAGGCTTATATTCGGTACACAGTATTGATGACAATTGTGTAGTTGTGGGTTCGAGCCTTCGGTATACAATCGTCTTTTTGTAAGTTATTTTCGTTTCGTCTTTCTATTTCGCATTGAACAGTGTGGTGTTGCGAAAATTATAAAAAAAAAAAAATAAGATAAGATCTTCGTTTCATCCGGGTGTCCCTTGACATCTCTCAAGTTTTTTATTTTTAAATGCAATATGACTGACTGCGACACACAGGAGATCACTATGTGTGATCCACAAATTGTTGTTCCGAGTCTGGGTGTACTTTGTACCCGTGACTTGTATGTTTGTAAAGTCCCCCGGAACTGTCGGAAGTGGTGATTAAAAAAAACAAAAGCAAATATTTTTTTTTGTTTTTTTTTTTTTATAAAATATCAGTGGCATACTATAAAATATTATAGTAGATAATAGTTATATCTACCAGTTGAATGACAAAGACAAAAAAAACAGCCAATTTGAATGTTGAATTTATTTGTTCATCAGTCACTCTCAGCGTAGGCAAACTAAATTAATTTCAAAACAGACGGTATCTTAGCCACAAGCAGACATTTTTGTACTTAGTATGGAAAGGTCAGATCATTCCGAAGAAAAGACTCTAAAAAGTTTTTATTCTTAATGAAATAATGAATCTCCTCAACTTGGGGCTTCAGTGGCCAGAAGATACACAAACTTGAAACTTTGACCAGAGTCTACGAAGTAAATAGTTGAAATATTGATTTTAAGAGCAAGATGGAAGAGGTTATCGTGCAAAGCTGTTCATTAATGAAGGAGCTGGGACGAAAAGATACTGAACAAAAGATATATCGAATAGAAATAATGAAAAATGTTTCATTGTTTCGAATTCTGTTTTGTTTTGCACGTTCTCTTTTTACGCTATTGTATTCCCATGGTGAATCTTTTTTTTGTCTTTTCAATTTTATTTTCTTTAATTCCTTCATTTCCTATGACAATATGAACGATACTTTTCCTTTGGGACGTCCATCTATTCTTAATCTTCCTCAAGAGATAGATACTGTCAATTTAAATTTACAAGTAATACTTGTTTGTGTTTTTTTATACCAACATTCTACAAAATTTTCTGGGAAGTTTAACACAAATATAATGTTTGGGTGCGTATTACAAAAGTATAATTTACTAGCTGACCCGCGCAACTTCGTATGCGTCATTTTTCTCCGTTTTTGCAACATTTTTCATTGATGCTCCGCCCCTATTGGGCGTAGCGTGATGTTATATAGCCTATAGCCTTCCTCGACAAATGGTCTACCCAACAGAAAAATATTTTTTTAATTGAAACAGAAAAAAGAATATTTTTGCTGTAAGGAAGTTCCTACACATTTAAATGAAATTAAAACATTAATACATACATACTCTTTGTTTTTGTTAATAATGACAACTCCCGCAGATTAGTATAAGCCCTGTGTCGCGGGAGTCTTTACAAACATACAAGCCACGGACACAAAGTACACCCAGACTCGGAACAACAATTTGTGGACACACAAAGTGGTGTCTCGGGTGGGAATCGAACCCATGACCTGTTGCGTAGCAGTTGGACACACTCCCACCGTGCCACAGAGGTACACCACAGTCATTCTTTAAAAGAGTATTCTGTGTTAACCGTATAATAATAATTAGGGCATATAAAGCCTCCTTAGGCAGCTAATATGCTACTTGATCGTTATATCCTATTCAAAAAATGTAATTAACGCTGTAGATTTAGTACAAGGATGCGATTGAAAATTTGCATCCCATTATGAGGAGTATAATAACGAATTATCATATGCATTATGCAGGGCATTGTGATCAAATGATTATGTGTAATTGTTTTCGTTGTTATGCTGATGTACCACAGAGGTGCATTCTCTGATGTAAATATATATACAACGTGTAACTAAAAGGTGTGGCCTAATTTCAGCAACGGATAGTGTATATTATCAGTTTTGCACCTACAATGGTGCCATAGCCAAATGCATTATTATTCCATATTTATAGCGTTTTCTTTTTGTCAAATTTCAGTAGCAAAAGGCGCATGGCATAAATATTACATACATATTACTCTCCTGGTGCAAAATTCGATTGGATTATTATGGCATAGAACTTTTTAATTCATACATTTTTAAATTGATAACTTTTTCATCTAAAAAAACGAATGAATAAAATTTTAGGGTACTCCGATTTTAATAAAATTAGGTATGCGGATATACTTGAATATGACCACACCTTTCTGTTACACGTTGTTTATAGAAGTGAAAATAACGTGCTCTTTTATTTATGTATTTAAATGTGATTATATACACGGTTATTGGTATCTCGATATATTCTTTGCAGGTCATAGTAGGGTTAAAGTACCACAAATATAGTTAATTTTCAAATAAGAAAGTTTCAGTACATAACGTCCATACGACTGAAATATAACTGCAAAAAAATAAACGGAAGCCACACTGCACTATCCATACAACTTACGTGTCTTTAATAAAAGAATACATACGTCTAATTGAGAATCATTTATTTCGTTAATTTAAAAGCGCAATGCACGAGTGATGTCTTTAATGTTGCTTGAGTCAAAACTATAGTAACAGTCTATAATATATGCATATTAAATAGCCTAAAAATCTTTAGAATTTTTAAACAGATTAATATCAAGTTAAAAAAAATCTCGATTTGCTATATTTCTAAAAAAAAACACATTGAATCTAGTCTATTTATATAGGCATTGGGTAAAAACATGGCATAAACAGACACAAAGACACGTTACCCTATAACAGCGTCTGGGGGTGAAAACAATTCGGATGAAATTGGAGAGCACATACATATACCTTCTATAACAATATACCTTCCCAAAATCAATTTACACATGTAAACACCCAATACACCGCAATTTCTTGGAGTGCAAGTGTGGTGAAGTAAAGCACACAATAGTTCACACAGCAGACGACGAACGGGGCAAATCGCAACGAATCTTCCCGTACAATGCTACGTATTTGGGACGAAACGAGCACCGCGAAAATAGACTTAGTGAAAAATCGATATGGAGGTGTTGAGCTCGCGTACTTGGTCGCTCTTTAAAATTGTGTCAAGTTTTATTACTTTTTCTTAGCATTGACGTACCATCGTCACCTGCTTCGAGTTACTTTAGCTAATTTATTAAAATATTTCCAAGTTTTATCTCAACCATTTCATATCTTAATTTTGTGTCATTACTTATTTGACTTTTTATTTTAGTGCTGTAGAGAGGTTTGAAAGACTACATGTCACCCGTAGACTTTCAAACCAAGTATCAGCTGATATTAATAAAAAACAGACAGGTGAAATTCACCAACTACGTGTTAGTTAGGATAGTTTAGAATGTTTTCGTGAGCCAATAAGTGATAAGCAGCGTTTGCATTGAACAAGGCATGTTCATAGAAGTAATTAGCACACATAATAAAGTCATCAATGTAAACTAGTTAGTCATGTTCAGTTAAGGTTCAAGTAAAAGCCACTAAGAACACATCGTTAAGTGAATTTTGAACTGTAGTTCATGTGGGAGTTCCTTAGAGAGTCATTAATCAATCAGTAGCCGAAGCGAATCAATCATCGGCACTTACGCCGCTTTGATTTTCAGTTGCCGCAAGCCGCAGCCCACAGCTTGCTTTCATTCTAATTAACACTAAGTTACTTTAATTTAGAAATTTTAAAATAATATGATGATATGTAAGTACTATGTTTTTCATTGTTATAACCAATTAATTATGGAACTATCTTTACCTAATAAATTGCATTAAAGTTGTATGCCTTAACGTAGACGTAAAGTCATCCGCACTGAGAGACAGAGATACGAGTATTTTCGCATGAACACTAGATTCTTTACACTATCTCTGTCTAACAAAAGGCATCCAAGTGATACGATTTAATGTACGATAAATATGAAGTTATGAAAACCGTAAAGGAAATTAGGTACCTAAATCTTTAGCGTAATATCCCTAATTGTGTAGACACAACATGTGTAATAGAATTGTCCACCCACAATTCGCCAATAACGGTATTAGGTCCGTTGTCTTACTAGACAATCGATGTTGTCGGTAGACAAATTAGGCTAAGGACTTGTTGGTGAACAATAAAAGCTATTTTTATGGGCTATGTAGCCTATAGGAAAACAATATTTTAATGTTTATAAGCATCTACATTTTTCTTTATGGCCAGTCATTTGACTATGTAATTATCACTTCTTAGCTCAAGATAATTAGTTCCAATTGATCAATTACTAACTTACTGTGGTTAACTTTAACAACTTTGTAATTATAATAATAACTCTATTAGAAATCATAAGCGGTTTAAGCTGATTTAGTTTGGATCGCTTAAATAACATTCCATAACTGTCTGATCTATTTGCTTAATTTGATATCTTTGATTACAAATTTGCTTCGAAATATCAACACCAATTAATTTCAATTTGCTTGTCGTATTATTATTACTGGTGGCTGATTGGTTTAGAGATTTATATATTAATATTGGTTTTGGAGCTATTAGAGGCTATAAGTAAAGCTCAGGAAGCTCTATGTATATTGGAATTAGGCAAAAGGAATTGATTTGTCCATACAAACCTCCAAGGAGTGGATCGTTTTGATCGACGGATAATAATTACTATTATAAGAAGACACTGACCCTATTCTGAAAATAGGCGAAACTACTAAGTTTTTCATCACGATTTTATTTCAAACTAGCTAACCACTACTAACTAGCTAGTATAAAATAAAATGATGATATATAACGTACCTATAGGTACAATATGATAAATACTAGAGTATCTACGTAGGTACAGCAGAAGTCGTAACTTATCTCTTGCAATAAATAATTTCTGCTGTCTCATAAACACTGAAAACACAATAAAATCACGTTCCATATTCCGTAAAACGTACTCCTGCATAATTATTTTAAAAAGTTTTTGATACAACATTTTGTAGCACATGATGACATGAAAACGGTTTGTAATTTATGCTCGGTGCTTCAGTACATGTTGTTTTAAACAAAACCTTAATTAATATTGAATATCAGTATACAATGAGATCAAATGAGTGACTACATTTATGGTAACTTCATTAAATCATTAATTATGCATTCGTTAATAATTGTATTGAGACGGGAGGTGTAGCCATGTGCTTATGCATAGACACGTATGGTTAATTTATATCGTCGAAACGTTATGAAAAACTGAACCTGGAGTGCACTACTAACAAACTAATAAGCGAAAAATATTTATTCAATTGTGATAGAAAAAGCGAAAATTTTTTTTGGTTATACAGAGTGATTTTTAAGATTTTGTAGCGAAAATAGCAAAATGGAAACTTTATATACCCTTACTACCCTATAGTTTCGCCATATCTGTCCGTCTTTGCTCAGAGACTTTTAGTGTTATGAGGCTGTAATTTTGCATGGATATACATTTTACTTACGCCGACAAAGTGAAATAATAAAATCTTGAAAAAAAATCCCCCTTATATAAAGTATTTGTGAATTTATTTTTGCTACCTACCCCATAGTATTTTATATCATTAAATAGAACGTTTAGGAGTTGGGAAGACGATTTTTAGATTTAGGGATCCCTTTGTAAAATATTGAGCTTTAAAGTGCAAATGTTGATAAACTTTCGCGATTTGTACACATTATGAAAATGATGAAATTGCCCGACGTTTCGACCGTATTCGGGCAATAAACAAAGTATTTTACCTTAAATTATTCACGCGATTAAGACCCGTAATATATATATTTTCATAATTTAAAGTGCAAATTTATTGGTAGAGTCAAATGCCCCCCCCCCCCCCCTACCAGCTAAATGTTTGATGTTGAGTATGTGAAAAAAATCACGGTAGTAGTATTTATAGTGTTATTAAAAGGAAAACTATCAAAGCTAAGTAGGCTTTACAAGTTTACGAGTAACAGCTGATCAAATGAGAAGTAACAATATTTTCGTACAAATTCATTTGAAAAATATTATTATGTGGATATAACGACCACATAATTTAGCAGGGGGGGGGAGGACTACAGACCCCTACATTGTGCGTGGCCCGACATGCACTTGTCCGGTTTTATTAATATATTAATGACATCCTGCTCTTGGTTTCGATTTATTTAAAACCTATATATTTTAAAAAAAAAGGCAAAAGAACCCTTTACATCTGTGATACCCCGGAGTAAAAACGACGTTTCTTTGTCAAGCTTAGGGACTAAACTTGACAACAAATAACGATTTTATTCTAGTAAAAGAGTCTGTAGATGGTTAAGGTCATAACTCCAAAAACAAGTGGTAGGTGATTAAGAGGTAATATTCAATATTTTCCAAAATTGATATTTCAAAGTTATATCAGTGTTATTTAAAGAAGCAAGAAAAGAGGTTATTGGTATATTACAAATCACTATTCATATAGCGGGTTTAAATAAATATTACAGTATTTTAATTTTGGTATAAATTCTTATCTATGTTGTTTTTTACATCGTCGGTTGAAAAAATGTATCTAACTCTTTTGTCCTCTTATATTTAAGTATGTTCATTTGGCGATATTATCCCGTCGAGTTGCCTCACCCATTAATCTACGATCAACGAGCAACTTCAGCAACAACTTAAACTATTTCGCTGTAGATCGCAAATGGAAAGAAAAACGCGGAAGTCAGCAACAAATAAAGTCGAAAGATATTTGCAACTTTTAGGCTATGTTCATAAAGTACAAAGTAATGTATCCGATATTTCCATAGACCCGTTAATAATAAAGTTGCCGACCAACGTCGAATTACTTCAGAAATCTTTACCCGATCACATATTTCTTGTAATATTCGGAATATTTTGAAACCAAGAACATTGTTGGTTTTCTTGGCTCAAACGAATAAAGTATTAATTATACATTAAATCGATGGATGGATGTTTGTTACTCCTTAACGAAATAACTGCAGGACATATTTTGATGACACTTTACATTGTTATAGCGTAGACATAGCGTACATGGCTACAAAAATCACACACAAAAAGGGCGAAGTCACGGAGAAAGCTAGCAGATAATATTGATATTAGGAACATAACGAGGCATAGTGGCTTGCATGGAGGCGAAGGATATGGTAGCGCGAATTCCTCGAGTACACCAGTGTCATCCAGATCCGCAAGGAAACACTTTAACTGCTGCCTTGGCTCACGTATAATAGTCCACTTTAGGGACAAATTGCGGAAACCAAAACCCTAACATAGACATAGATGCATAGTGAATGATCAAAGATTTTATTGGGGGCTTGTCCTCGTTGAGGAACCCCAGATTTTGGTTTAGGGGAAACTTGACGGAGGTTAGGTCCTCAGAGAGGTCAAGTCTGCTTACCAAGGAAAAAAATACATCCACCAAAAGATCACATACTTCAGCAGGCGGTGGCGCGGTGGGAGTGTATCCGACTGCTACGCAAGAGGTCGTGGGTTCGATCCCCATCCAGGATAAAACTTTGTGTGATTTGCACGATGGTTTATTCTGTGTCTGGGTGTTATTTATCTATAATATGTATGTATTTAGAAATATATAAGTATGTTTATCATTTGTCTGGTTTCCATAGTACAAGCTCTGCTTAGTTTGGGATCAGATAGCATTGTGTGAGTTGCCCCAAAATAAAGATAAAAAAGATAATTATTAAGGTGCATTTTAGTTGCTCGAGTGTAAGTTGTATGAGGCTATTCTTCTGTAGATACCCATGATGTTTCTTGGTTGGGAGAGTAAAAATTCTAGCCCCTGATAGATCTATTCTGGCGATCTTATTCACTCACAGCTGCAATAACATGAAGTGGTTGTAATCCGATTTTGATAAAAAAAGTATTAATCGTTCAAATCTGAGTTAAGCTTCGAATCGGATGAACGATATCTTTGATTGATTGAATAATGTTGACGGATAAATTCCCCTAATTATTGATTCCAGTCATTCGCCATTGATGAAGAGGGTAACAAAATGTAAATAGAATTGGCATTATTTTACATATAATTTTGTAAAGTATCCTTCAATTCAAAACAGACGTGATTGGATTAAAAATTTGTAATTACCTTTTAAAGCTTCCATTGAAATCAGAAGAGTTCATATTTTAGCAAGAGGACGCTAAACTGTAGACGCCCAAAGTCGTAAAACTCTCTCGCTTATCTCTTATCTGAGCCACTCTCTCTCCTATGTGAGCTTCTCTCTCTCTCTTCTCTCCTCTCTGAGCCTTTCTCTCTGAGTACCTACGCATTATCGTTAATTTTGTTATCAAACGTGCAAAAAGCTAAAAAATTACAAACCTAGTTAAATGGCAATGGTTGGAAACTAGCAGTCCATGTGCATATTGAATTTAAATGGTCTTTATTTGACACTAGCTGTCCCGCGCAACTTCATGTGCGTAAATTTTCCCCGTTTTTGCAACATCTCTCATTGCTGCTCCACTCCTATTGGTCGTAGCGTGATGTTATATAACCTTTAGCCTTCCTCGATAAATGGGCTACCGAACAGTGATATATTTTATCAATTCGGATCATTAGTTCCTGAGATTACCGCGTTCAAACAAACAAACAAACTCTTCAGCTTTATAATATTAGTATAGATTAATTCTCGAATGCATTCTTAACTGATTTTTTTTACCTTAGTTTCAACCGCTAGCATTAATCGGGTCGCGAGGACGCCTATTTGTAGGTATTTTTAATCTGAAGCACGATTTTTTAAATGATATCTATCTGTTACCTTTTCACGCTTAAACCGCTGAACCGATATAGACTAAATTTGGTATAGTTTGAGTTCCGGTGAAGGACACAGCATAGTTTTTATCACGAACCGCGCGCGAATTAACCCACCCTTGAAGCCGCGAGCAAAAGCTATATCTGAATTGTTGGTTATATATCTGAACAAACAACATTCACTTCGGTGCTATTTCCAATGTTCTATGAAAATATGCTGAGTCGTTTTACATTGAGGCATTTTTGGATACTTACTCGTTCTTTTTACTTATTGTTTGCAATAATCACTAACATTATCCCGCAACATATGCACTTTTGTGGTACCATTTACTGAGAAACTATCACCTCTTTCAGGTTTGGGTTTTGATATAGTAATTCAAGTTATTCCAATTCAAGTCCCCATTTCTTCCCGTAGGTGTCGTCAAGGCGACTAAGGGATTTCACACCGGAGGACGGGCAGCAGCGTCCTCTGCGTACTTAAAGCCTTACTGCGATCACCAACCCGCTCGCCAAGCGTGGTGATTATGGCAATTACCCCCAGGATCTACATACTAGTAGGTTCTACTGGGGAGACCCGTGCCCAGCAGTGGGCCATCATATGGGTTGATATGTATGTATGTATGTATGTAATTCAAGTTAATGTCTAGATTTGTTATCTATTAAAAAAAATATATTTTATATACATTTTAAAAAATGCAGCTAAAAGCTAAATTATCTTTAAATAACTGTCTTAAAAATTATTACTTGGTAGAAGCTAGTTTATTAATTGTTATCTACCTGTCGCTCACAACTCGGGAGGTTTCTATTCTGTTACAGAGTCAATTCAGTAGTTCTAAAATATTTTAAGTAAAACTTGTCAGTGAAGTACGTTTCCTTAAAGACGACTCCTGCAGTAGGGTACAAGCCCTGTGTTTGCGGGGAACTTTACAAACATACAAGTCACGGACATAATGTACACCAAGACTCGGAACAACAATTTGTAGATCACACAAAGTGGTGTCCCGTGTGGGGATCGAACCCATGATCTTTTGTGTAGCAGTTGGACACGCTCCAACCGCGCCAGCGCCTGCTGAAGTATGTGATCTTCAGCAGGCGGTGGCGCGGCAGGAGCGTGTATATGTTTTTTCCTCGGTAAGCTGACTTGACCCCTCTGAGGACCTAACCTCCGGGGCGTCAAGTATCTCCCAAACCAAAATCTGGGGTTCCTCATCGAGGAAAAGCCCCCCCCACAATAAAATCTATGATCTTTAGGGTTTTGGTTTCCGCACTTAGTCCCTACCCGCCACAGAGGCAGTCAATTAATTCACTGTTTATTACATAAACAATTTCTAAAAATGTAGGCAGTTAAACGACAGAATAACTTCAAAACAGTCAGCGAGCCGGAAAAAATAAAAAAGCAAGTCTAATAATGTCACGATATTTTTAACGAGTGTTCGAGACAGCTTGCAAGATTAGCGATTAAGTCCGTTATTTCATTAAAAGTTGATCTGCCAGTTCAAGTTCTGTTCATTCCAAGACGGTGCACTCTGCTATTGACGTCTTATCAAGATGTTCAGCGTCACACCATAGTGCCATCTTATTTTTAAAATTATGAATTTTAAATTATTGCGCTTTTGTAAATCGTTCGTTCTATTTACAAACAAAAGTTATGGAACATTACATTGTAGCACGAAGCTTTTTTAGGACTGAAATACCTATATCTTACGCACACTGCTATTTCCCGAGAAGATGACAGGAGTAGTGTGAGATCTGCTACTACTTTAATACGACTCCCGCGTTAAGGTACAAGGGTACAAGCCCTGTGTCGCGGCGGACTTTACAAACATACAAGTCACGGACACAAAGTACACCCAGAGTCGGAACAATAATTTGTGGATCACACAAAATGCTGTCCCGAGTGGGAATCGAATCGAACGATCTATTGCGTAGCAGTCGGACATACTCCCACCGCGCCACAGTGGCAGTAAAACGAACGTCGTATATACCGCCTTTGCGGGTGGGTCAAATGGTGATACCTAGAAAATTCCTTGGATAATTCGCGTTATTTCGGGTAACCAACGGTTTTCATGATCTTCAAAAAATTCAAGCGTTCATTAGCCAATATTACAAAGTTTATCGAAGTGAACAGAAATAAATAAAATAACTCTGTGTAATTAAAATATTGTATTAAATGGTATCTAAATGTTTCTTCATTTACATTTAAAAATGGAGCGAAATATATGGAACAAGAGTTGCGACTGAATTGAAAGTTACAGTACCTTTGTGCGACTTCAAATTATTTCCTCCCGTACCAATTTTTCCTGTCCTCGATATGAACCAGAACGTTTCATTGCTAAATATCAGCACTGTGCATTTTAAACAGAGTACATTGAGACCTTTAAGATAACCTTGTTTACCAATATCTATATAATATACCTAAAAATGAATCGCCGAAATAAATCGGAACGACTTGCACCAAAAGGGATGTTTGCTGTGTTCGTTATGGTCAGAACAAGTTTTAATATATAAAAAATGTGTTTTTAATCGTACAGAAGTGTGAAAAAGTTGAGTTAAAAACTACACACGTGCGAAGTCGGGCAGGGAGCAAGTGATCTTTTAGAACATTTTCTACAAGGGTGGATGATTTTCCTGTAACTTTTTTGCCATTTATGCAAAATGCGTATGTAAAGCCAAAGATTTCACTACGCTACATAGTTACACAGTTGAAATTGGTAGTTGTCAGAATATTATTGCACGGGAAACTCAATCTTGTTCTTTATAAGGTGCAGACGAATTTCAACCGTAGGGTGATACACCGTAATAAAAATATTTGAGTTTAGGTTGTCATTACAAAGTTTGAGACTAGAATTTCCAGATTGTGATTTGTTTGAAAACAACACATATTTAAACATTATTAGAAATTATTATTTAGGTTAGGGAAATTTAAAACTTTTTAAATATACGTGCTATTTATACAAGGTACATTATAAACAGGCTACGCTTGTTGAAAATGTCCGGATTAGAAGCTTTCAAAAGATTAACTCAGCCAGACCCCCATCTGACCATTTCATTAAAACTTCCTCCTGCCCCAAAACCCTAATTACATCTAAAACAAAAATCAGTTCGTGACTTAATCACACGCTACGTGTAATTTGTGACTCATCCAAATGTGCGGATTAATTATGACAGTGACGTATGTCATTTCGTACTTTGTGGTGAACGTTCCCACACTACCCACTTCCCGCGAGGAGCACAACTCGAGCGTTAACGCGGCAGACCGACGAGAACGTCACGCCGATATTCGTTCCGTAAAATTAATTTCAGCGCAGTGATTCGATTACGTGGGGTCGATCAATTGTTATTTCCTTTCCAATCTCTGATTTATTCGGCTCATCGCTAATTATCAATTTCATTTGTTTCAGATACTACGACGGGAAGCAACAGAAAATTATTAATTAATTAGTCAAATACAACACAATCGAACAAACGACGAAGCGCCTTCAATCGATATTTCAATTACACATTAGTTAGCTTTTCAAATATAGAAGATAGTTTAAGTACACAAGTGCCAAACGTTCGCGGCGCGTCTGTCCGCGCCAGTCGTCCGTGTCGCGTGTCGTGTCGTGTCGCGATCGATGCGTGTGTGTGGTGTTGGCTCGAGCCGCCAGAGGGCGTGAGTGAGTCGCGCGCGTGTGCGCGTCGGGCCGGCAAGATTGAGGTGGTGGCCGGGTGCGGTTGGGGCAGGCGCGCGCGCGTGCGCCCGTTGCACGCGCTAGGCCGCGCGGCCGGTATGTTGGCTTCGCAGCGCTCGCAGTCCTGCAACGAAGAGGGCGCGTTCTTCGGGGCGCGCGCGCTGCGCCGGCCGCGCGGCAAAGGTAGCGGAAGCCCCACCTGCTAGGGGTACGCCATGTCGCTGCGCAGCCTACACCGGCGGCTCTCCTCCGCCAATAACACGTAAGTACTAAAAGATCACTCACTACAATAGTATCTACCGCGCCGGTTCAACATTTACTATTAGATTATAATTTTAATTTGTGTGCAAGATACGGTATAGCGCCTTGCCGTAACGTCACCTATTAGGTATACCTTTTCATTTTAAAAATTACTTCAAATCTACTGTTTAATTGCGCTCGTGCTATGATAGAGGGCGATTAGCATTACACACGTACCTACCTACGTCCATCTCAATTATTCGTCTAAGTCACTTACACCGATAACTAATACGAACCTATTTGGTTAAGCCATTCATATTTATTCCAATTTGAAAGACGATCGAACCTACTCTAGCGACAAGTCATCAAACGTCGAACGGGCGACCATCGGGATGTGAATATTCAATTACCGCACCTAAATCCAGAGCGCACTGCCATAAATCTAGCTTAGCAAGCAAAAATAGACCTTGCGTCTTTAAAATTTTGATTGATTTTACCTTCGATTTTTGATTTTCGCTTGTTATTACCTCGGGCGAGTACAATTAGAGGTCGAAAATCGTAGTTTAATTTATGTAAATTCAGGAATGCATCCCAGTAGTGCATTTTTTGGTCTAAAATTGTATTTAATCGACTGAGTAATTATGTCATTGAGGATATTGTTGCGAAAATGGAGGAGAATGTAGGAATATGCATAAATCATTTTGATTGACGCCTCAAAGGGGTAGTTGATGTTCCGACAAGGTTGTGAGGGGGCAGTGATTGTTGATGTTCGCGATCGGACGTCTGTTGGGTGTGAATTGACGGCGTACAATTATTGGCACGTACACCCTACTTCATGTTCAATGGGCGGAACGTTTGCATTCATCATTGATGCGTCGGAAGCTAGATATAGTATTATGATTTGCCGGTTTCAATTATACTTCTATTTACATTTGTAGCCTGTGTTGCAAGGAAGGAAACTGGTTCTGCCAACGAGTAATTGGAATATTTGCATAATGTTTCTCGATGAAAAGTCGTCTGATTTTGATTAAACTTTAAGCCACGAGGCTCATGCACGCTTAGATTGTTTTCATGATTCTGCATCGTTGGCATTTATGACGTAAAGTAGGGTTTTTTTTTTGTTAATAAGCCAAAATTCTCACTCAAGATTTACTTTATAAAACCAAATCCACAATTTCGAAAAATATATTTGCGTTAGCTTAATGTATGAGATAAGAAGCGTTAAGCATATGCATATCTCGAAATTCACAAAATAATAATAAAAAGTAGAGTAGGTAAGTACTGTTAGAAGATTACTGTTAACTAAGGAATGCAGTAGTAAAAAACGGTGTGAGAAGGACTTATGCAAAATACAGTTGCTATATTTGGATTCCATGCTCGTTTCTTTTAGAAGTCCATCAAAGAGCCTTCATATCTCAGCCTATACCCACATGTAAAGATTTAGCAATGTACCTGGTACCTAACTATTAATACGAATGTCCATATTGTTCATGGGTAGCGGTAATCCCTTCATCAAAGACGCGGAAAAAGAGAGAAACAGGGGCAGTTGCCCTCCTCAGATTCGACTGGAAGACCTCTTTTTTGAGGAATTTGGCACTCGTCCCCCCCCTCGGAATTGAATCAAATCCCCCCCCCCCCTGCCATGCGAGTGACTTACACTTGGCCGACCGATTGGGTTGGGCACAATCATTTGCCCCTCCCTGAATAAATTTTTGAATTTGCGGCTGCTTCTTTTTCAAGTGAGCCGCATGTTTGTTTACCTTTATCCCATTAAACAAATAAAGTCAGGCTATTTTGAAGAATTTTACATTAAAAAAGATAAGGTTATATACCTCTCTATACTCTCTTGTTTTACAATTGTATTCAACAAATCATAGCGTTACGTCGCATTTATATATCCATAAACTTCTGGATGAAGGTATGAACCCCATACATAAAGGAGGCGAGAAATACTCATCCAAGTAAATCATTGTAGCCCTTTTATGAGTAATCTGAAGAAAATATTGATTGGCTTTATGTAGGGCTCCGATGTTATGGGGTGATTGTGCGGTTTTATTTTATATATTTATTAAAAGTAATAAACCTGTTCCTCGTTTCAGTAAAAATGTTAGAGGTGTTTGTTGATTTACAGTACTTTATAGGAAGTTCGGGTAGTCGTTATTATTACCCTTTTACCCGACTGCACGAGAAGGCGGAAGATTTTGGTAATGGGTTTAATATTGATGTCAAAGTAAAAGCCTTATTGAGGCGATTTCAATCGCACCTATTTTGTGGGTTTGTGTTATTTCCAATCGAAAGCCTATTTCACTAAACAATAAGGGACCGTCTCCACGGGCGAGGGAATCACGGTGATAATATCGTCGTGCCACCTATAAACTCTCTTGAAACGTGTCTCCACACGGCGATGTTATCGTGGCGTTGCGATGAGCGGCCGAGTGCGACAGAAACGTCAAGATATCGCCGCGCGCTCACAGCGAGTGCGCTGTCAAACGCAAGCGTCCCGCCTTGAAAAAGTGACGATCATTGTCGCGGACACGCGGCGATTCCGTTACGAGACGCGACGACACGCTGGCGGAATAATCGCTCGTTGATGAAGACTACCCGACGACAGCAGAGCTTAATCGCCGCGATGTCGGGACGCCCGTGGAGACGGTCCCTAACTGACACTGAGGTCATATGAGTCAGATGGACAATGGCTTAGACCTATCACTAGTTAAATTTCTTTACATTTAGTACTTTGTATAAAGTATGTTATCAAATATACTTAGAAATTGCGTAATGTTTAATCCCCGGTATCTCAAAAGCGGTCTGCCCCAAGCTGCCAAGTAATCAGATATTACACAGCCTTAGTTCATAGTACACAACACAACAAGAATGTAACGTAGCCTGAAACTTCGTAGAATTTCGTAGCTACGGTTTCTCTGATGCCTACGACCACTTGGAAACTTCGTCGACTTAATTTTAACCTTACTTCTTCGGTGACATGGTTGATATTCGAATGGTGTATGCTGAAGTTGCTTAGGTCTTTGGCCACTGTACAAGGGCCACACCGCAAAGTGGATTTCAAACCGCGTAGAATGTATTTCCGCCCTTTAGCTACATAGTGATGGCGATGTGTGTAGCAGTAGAAGTGCTATTGTTTAACCTACTTAACTTGATTTTGACATCGTTTCACTTTGTTGAGGAAAAAGTTGGTAATTATAAAATGAGTAGCCAATTTTGTCTTTATAATGTCTAAGTGGCTTCTAAAATGTTGCCGAAGCTTGCGTTTTTAGGGTTCTGTATTCAAAATTGCAAAAAAGGAACCCTTTGTGACCAAAAAATATGACAAAATCAGAAAGATATAAATTTACATTTATTAGTAATAACGTCTGCGGAACCCTTCACTGAGTATGGTCTGACATGCTTGCCCGGTTTTAGTTTATTGTCAGAATCTTGAAAAGAGAAAACTTCGTGGCCTTAGATGTAAACGGATTCGAGAATCTAGCCTTGTGTGTGAAATTTCGGTTTGTGTGGCTGTTATTGTTGTTCAGTGGCTGGGTGTGCTTTGTGTCCATGATTTATATGATTGTGAAGTTCCCGAAACACGAGGATGGTTACAGGATTATATAGACTAGCTGACCCGCGCAACTTGAATGTGAATTTTCTCCGTTTTTGCAACATTTTTCATTGCTGCTCCACTTCTATTGGCCGTAGTGTGATGTTATATAGCCGATAAATGGGCTTCCTCGATAAATGCGCTACCCAACAGAAAAATACTTTTTCACTTCGGAGTAGTAGTTCCTGAGATTACTTCGTTCAAATAAACAAACAAACTCTTCACATTTATAATGTTAGTATAGATTTTTCCCCGTGGGTCTAATCACAGAAAAAGCCTATATCATTCCATAAGTTTCAAACTACCAAATTTAATCTAAATCGGCCATATTAGCTTTTTGGCAGTAAAAGGCACTAGACATTATTCACTATTAGTATAGTTAATAGATAAGAAATTACAGGCCAAGTGCGAGTTGTACTCGCCCGCCGAGGGTTCCGTACAAGTTTGTACTTAAGAACACACAAATGGCTAAGCCAAAATATTCGATGGCAATGCCTGATATTTTCTAGGAGCTTGTTGTTACATTTTCATGAATACTTCGTGGGCAACCTCGTTTCAAATTTCTAGTGTACCTTCAAGCAAGTCTCTGGCATCTTATGTAGCACCTAAGTTAAAGTGTTAGCACAAAATATAGGTACAGAAGGCCGGCTCACAGCTCAACAATCACAAGGTGCACCCCTAGACCAGTGGCATAATCGCTAATCGAATAGAATGACGTGAGAATGTCGAAGCTCATGCAAATCGCAAAAATAATAATATGAAAATTAGATAAAATCATTGGCGGAACTTAGGTACTTACTACGGGTCTTAATCGCGTGAATAATTTAAGGTAAAATACCTTGTTTATTGCCCCACATTTCGACCGTATTGCACACGACAGTTGCAAGGTCTAGACTGGTTCAGCTCAGCGTCGCCTTCGTAAAGCGCGGGTTTCGGAAACTACCCTCGCTTGATTTTTATCACTCACTATTACGAAACTGTTGGTACTTCGACACACAATACTAAGGACATCTGCACATCGGCGTGTTATATTGTAATGTTTGTTCGGCGGTGATAGCACTTTTCTAGAGATACAATCTCCGTTCCGACCGAGATGGACCGTACGTGCGCTGTAGCGAGTAGGCCTTCTGTACCTATATATTCTGTAATGTTAGCGGGAATATTATGCTACCTTATAATGTTGCAGGTTATTGTTGTGTTAATCCATCGTCGGTTGGTCTTGGAATATGTAAACAGGTGCTATGTACTCAAGAATATATTGGTGCTTACGTTCTATACGGGTATATTACAGATAAGCTTATTTCATTTGTGATTTTGAGGCATTGAGCTTCAGGAGACTACGCGAACTAATATTGTACTGACTGTCAAGTCAAATCAGTATCATTTTATGAAACGTCAAAACGATGCGCCCTGCACTAATTTTTATGAAAAACAAATCAATGACGTCATTCTTTTGAATGGTCAAGTCATTTAATTTTAATGTTTGTTTTACTGTTTATAAATTAAAGGCCACGTAAAATTTTGGAGAAACATTGTTTTTCAGAACAGTTTTGCAAATGCTATTTCCTGAATAGTGTAGAATAATTTATTGTTATTATAGTCATCTACCTCCTACCCTCGCTCTAGCTGTCATGTTAATCAAATTATTGTAACCTACTGACATAGGTACTAACATTTTTGACACATTTAGGTGTTTAAACTAGTGCAACTATTATGACACTTGGTAGAGTCAAAGAGCAGTGCCACGGGTAGACTCCTAAAAACTTATTTCACGGTGTCTCCTTTTTGAAAAGGAAGAAGGTTTGAAAAGGTTTTTATCGAAATCAGTTTAGAGATTAAGTCGCGAAAATATAATTTCAACTTCAACTTTATTTATATGGCTTCGGCGGTTTTCCCACAATTTTGCCAATGTCGCGTGGGTAGAGTAGAAACAAACGATGGAAATTGGTCGGTGGTGGAAGAATGATCGGTTCTTTCTAGATCATAAATTTTGCTTCTGGGAATATTGATCTGAAAACAACACAAACATAGGACATACACAGGACGAAACAAATACAATTTATGTACACAATCACATCGGTTAAAACATAGAACACACTTTAACTTGAGCACAATAACCTCTAATTTAATTTTGTTAACTACAATTTAAACGCAAGAGGTCGTGGGTTCGATCCCCACCCAGGATAAAACTTTGTGTGAAGAGCACGATGGTTTATTCTGTGTCTGGGTGTTATTTATCTATAATATGTATGTATTTAGAAATATATAAGTATACTTATCAGTTGTCTGGCTTCCATAGTACCTAGAAGCTCTGCTTAATTTGGGATCAGATAGCGTTGTGTGAGTTGTCCCAAGATATTATTATATTATTTTATTATAATTACATATAAAAGGGGTCAAAACAAGAGACAACAGACAGCTGAGGTTAGTAGGACAAGGCATATCTATAGGGAGCATGTCATAGAGAGAACAGCGACGCAATGAGCAGTTAAAGAAAATATGATCTGCAGTGCCCTCGTCAAGACCACATTCAAAAATATAACGAATAGATTGGTTGAATCGAGTAATATGACAAGTGGCATAAACTTTAATCGAATGGAATGACAATAGAATAGGATGACGTCTATCTCTGACATTGGCGGAACATATGGAACGTTGGCCCCAACGTCGGTCCCAACGCTAGGTACTGGTCCAAGGTTGGCGTTTGGACCGACGTTGAAGCCAACGTCTGGAGACGGCGTGATAGTTACACGAATCGCTATTAAGGAAAATAAAAAAATAAAGCACTTGGGGACTGCCGCGGTAAAGCTATTGCAGAAAATTTTTATCAACTTATGCAATTATAATTATTTATTTATTTTTTATTTATGCAGTTTTTTTTTCATTACATTTCGGAGCAGCTCGTCTCGATCCGTGCGAGCTTCGTACAGTCATACCATATACATATACGTTATGCGAACGCTCGGCCGAGCTACATGGTAGGCGGAGTGGGGATGATAGGTTTTATTTTCGTTACGGAATTTTTTGATTCGGTCGCCACGCTCAAAGCCCGCGATAAATAGCTTAAAAACGAGACTTACATTTTGTAGACACATAATTTAGTTTTGATCAAAAATATAAATGTAAAAGGAAAAACGTGTTCTCTTACATCGATTTAAAAGTATTTTGCAATAACTTACATCCAGACTTTCTATACATAATATGAGTAAGGATAGTCCCGAAGGGAATGCGAAAATAATGTTATTTTGGTTTTTGCTGTACGATTTTAACCACAGAAAGAGATAAATTGGTACTGGCTATAAAAATAAAACGTTTTTGGTCAACCGTAGCTGTTCAAACTAATATTTAGCTCTATGCCCTGTACCTGACATTTTTATTTGCTCACCGGTGAAATATTTCAAAGCAATAAAAAGGAGTATACTCATACAGAATATAAAAGGTAAAACAAAAGAAGGTATAAAACCTGTTAGCCATTTAAATGTCTCTGTAGCCATTTAACTGTCAGCCATTTAAATGTACTCGTAGACCACATAACCACTCTAAGCATTTTTATGCTAAGATTTGACAATTTCAAAGCTTGAGTGCTTTGAAATTGACAACATTTCAAAGCGCGGTGGTTTATTAATGGTTATGCCATCGGACTCACATTCGTGAGGGTTTGAATCTTACCTATTATACTACCGACGCACGTGAACCCACTCCGAACACAAGCCATTGAGCTTAGTTGGAGGGGTTAACAGAATTGCTAGTAATGTGAGACCCATAATCTCACATTGCTAGAAATCTTTTCATAAAAAAAGATTGTCTGTTAAATCGGTTTACGGTCGATAATTTTACTTGACAACGTCAAAAGAAAACATTGTATTAAACCGTGCCTGTAACAGTTGTAGTGGACGAGCCACAATATTTCAGCCTATTAGCAGGCGGAATCTCCATTCGCGTTGCTTAGCAACCAGTCAATAATGTGACTGCTTAGCAACCAATCAACAACGTGACCGTTGCTACGCAACGAATCAATAATGTGACTTTTTTCGAGCATGTGCACGCACGAAAAAAATCCGTCCATCGATTTATCGTTAAGATTACTTTTTCTCGCTAATGACTGCCAATACTAGAACTCGTCCACTTTTAGACGTTAAGTAATTAAGGTGTTAATCAAATTAATTGTAGAGGAGGCTTGAACTCAAGAATATATATACTTATGGCTTAAAGATATGAAACCGACTTTAAAAGTAAATACAAGGTAACTAAAAAGCAAAAAATAATATAGGTACAAAAATAAAAATAGATAAACGTGACACTTATTCGTACGTGCACCCCGTCATCTATTTATAAGACGTTATCACGTCAAAAAAAATTTATAAATGTTGATAAACTTTCGCGATTTGTACACATTATTAAAATATATATTACGGGTCTTAATCGCGTGAATAATTTAATGTAAAATACCGAAACGTCGGGCAATAAACAAGGTATTTTACCTTAAATTATTCACGCGATTAAGACCCGTAATATATATTTAAAAAAAAAAAAATATTGATTGGTTAAAGTTTATCGGTTAGGAATAATGTTTGATACTACATATCAAACATTATTCCTTACTCCTATATAAATTTCATTAACGTTAAAAAAACTCTTGTCAATTTTTTAGAACATAAACGCTGGATCAGAGTACAGTCGAAAACCAGTAGACATTGGTAATCAATTTACTAGTGGGCAATGATGTAATACTCTGAAATAGAAGGTATTAATATTTGAAAAGTAATTCATGCATCATGCGGTTTGTGGTTATAAATAGAACTGATGAAATTTCTACCTGAGGGTGTCGCGTAAGCCGATTACAGTCAAATTCGTTCAATGATCGCGAATGGCTATTTTGGTATGATTCAGTTATAAATACCAGTATGCACGTTTACATATGTTAGTAAACGTTGTTTCTAGATACATCTTTATTATGCTTCTTTTAAAGTATCGCGATGATGACTAAGAAATTTATTAAAAAATGGTTATCTGTAAAGTCGGTTTACGGATGATAATTGTATGTGATAACGTCGTAAGAAAACATTGATGACATATCGTCATTCGCGTTGCTTAGCAACCAGTCAATAACGTGACTTTTTTTCGTGCGTGTGCACACACGGAAAAAATCTGCCCATCGATATATGTATAAGACGTTATCACGTCACGTGGGCGAGTTCGAGTACTGGCAGTCATTAGCGAGAAAAAGTAATTAAGGTGTTAATTAAATTAATTGTAGAGGAAGCTTGAACTCGACCTCCAATTAGAAAAATATATATACCTATGGCAAGTAAATACAAGGTAACTAAAAAGCATAAAATAATATAAGTACAACAATAAAAAAAAATAAACGTTATATTTGTGTGTTATTTCCCAACATAAAAGTAGTATGTCTAGAAATATGCATTAAATTCATTCATTATTTTTACATACATATATATGAATTTGATTGATATTTAATTATTTTTTAAATTTCAAAATACTTTCTATAATTTTATGGAATAAAGATATATCAAAAATAAATAATAAATTTAGAACCGAATATTTTGCTAAAATTAGCCAGTATTTTGCTAAAATTAGCAAAATATTAAATAATGCCAAATGGCATTAAAATATTATTATAGATAAAGATATTAAAAAAAAATCTATACGATACTGATCTTTATTGGTTATTTTACATAATGGAATAAAATATGTAGTCAATGAAATGACAGATCATGCAAGATTCTGAATCGCGCTAGTGAAGTTCACACATCTTATAGCTATATGTGCAGAAGTTGCAACCGCTTACTGGTATCTTCTCTTTTATTTAAACGACGATAAACATTCTTCTCATTCGTACACTGTTTTGAAATAAATAAGATTATAAATATCAAATTACTCTTCCATATTTTTTATATCGAAAGCAATTTGTTCATAACCAAACTTTTTCGAGATTACCAGTCGTAAATATTCTCTTTATTGACTTTAGAGTAGACCATTTTAGAGAACCAAGGACCCTAAAATAAAAGTAAAAAGAAAATGTAATAGTTTTGTTTGTGTATCAACTATTTGTTAATAAATTAATATAGGATTTAAATTGTGTGCCTTAATGTGATATACGACTTTTAATTCAGATAACATGGTGAAGTTACTGTTTTCCCAAATGATATTGAATGTTTTCTACATATCAAGAAAACCTCTTTCTCTCTCCCGTTTTCGGGTTCCTTAGCCAAAATGGCGAAAACGGAACACTTATAGTTCCGTCTGTCTCTGTCCGTATGTCACAGACATTTTATTCAAAAACTACACAATGTATATGGATGAAATTTAGAGTATATATATAGTCTTGTATATGCTGCTACTTAGTTCGATAGTTAGGAAGGGTAATAATAGAAGCTTTAAAAAAATATATTTTTCCCATGTCACATCATTCGACAGGTCTTTTGAAAACATTTAATTTTATTCGAAGAAACTTTTGATGATTAAGTGAATGTTTTTCTGGAATAATTGCTCCAAAAGTTGTAAAAATTGTGGCAAATTAATTACAAAGGTAACGCTTAAATATACGAGTACTGTGCTCAACTGCTATAAGTGCCATAAAGAAACGTTTTTTTGCTGGTGCCCTTTTTTAAATTGTATGGTCCGTATGCTCATAATGTTGATAAAATTTTGCGATTTGTACACATTATAAAATTATATATACTACGGTCTTAATCGCGTGAATAATTTAAGGTAAAATACCTTGTTTATTGCCCGACGCACGTTTCGACAGTATTGCAACGGCCGAGGTGGTGGTGGTATATATAATTTTATAACGACATGCTCTTGCCCGGATTAACAGTTGGGATAGGTTTTACACGACCAACTTCAAAAGATTTTAGAAAATATTTTTTTAAATCTTTTTTTATACGGCAGCGGCTCCTAAAAAAATCCAATAGCATAATGTCAACTGCTCATTTCCTTTACAAAATATTGCTTTTTCCGATGCAGGGTCGTTAACTGTTAAGAGTTCACTTGATACTTCACTATCAGCCCTATTACATGCTGTATAAAATAGAAAAAAGATATAGATAGTATACTTATTTCATATTAATTTATTATCATGCAGTCGGAGACACAATATTAAGTTCAACAGCATTCATGAATGCCTCCTGCATGATACCCAATGCCCCCGACTGCATGATATTAAATATGAAGGGTATCTTGTTTCTGTCTTTTTGTACGCGGGTTTTTTTTATTTAGTATTTTTTTGTCGTTGTATGAATATTTATTAAGATACAAGGTTATTTTATAAGAACTACTTATTTGTTTTATTATTAACGTAGTTTTTTCTACGATTTGTCACCTGAAACATTATTTAAACATATAGATTTTTTACATTTTTATAAAACCCTTTGATTTGATACTCCACTCACGGGTCTTAGAAAAAACATTTATATCAGCCCGTACACTAACGTGTATAAAACCCGCGATTTAAATAAAAAAAAAAAATTTACTCAATGACACTCACGTTATCAAGATGAGTCTAATGACAAACGATTTATTAAAATCGTTTGAGCCCTTGAGGAGTTATGAGCGGACATAGGAACACATACATACAAATCAAACATCTAGCAAAAATATCCTAGGCGGGAGTTGAACTCTACACAACAAATCTCTGACCTAGCCTCCTGAGTCACTTACAACTATACCAACAGGCCAGTCAAGACGAATAAACAAAACAGTGACAGAAAATCAGTGTAATTCTGTAGAAGCAAATTTCTAAACTTAGCCTACAATTGGCGGCCTAAACAAAGCTCACGGCAATTCTTCAAAATGTTCACAAGATGTCAAACTAGAATAGCTAGTTGCTGCTGACGTCACGGGTCGGGTGACGTCATCACGACCTTGGCGTGGGTTAGGCGGAGCGAGATCAATGTTAGCCGAAAGTGTATCAAATATTATGCTGATATTTATTAAATTAGGTATAAGTACTTTCAGTGTCTTTTGTCTTTGGAAAAAATAATCCAACGAAACTTGAGCATTATCTTATATGTCAAAGTTCATATTGTGTCTAGTATTATGCTGAACTGGGTTTTATTTCGGTTTATTAAGGAATTTAGTTTCTAAATGTCTCACTTATCTTGTGTTACATTTTCTACTAGCTGACCTGGCACAACCAACTTTGTTTGCGTCAATTTCCCCGTTTTTGCCTCATTATTTATTGCTGCTCCGCTCCTATTAGTCGTAACGTGATGTTATATAGCCTATAGACTTCCTCGATAAATAGGCTATCCAACAGTAAAATATTTCTTAAAATCGAATCAGTAGTTCCTGAGATTATCGCGTGTAACCAAACAAACAAACTAAAAAACAAATAAACTCTTCCGCTTTAAAATATTAGTATTGACTGTACATCAAAAGTAAAAATATTTGGGCTTCAGTGACCGCTCAAATCCTTGCACCAATCGTGAAGTAAAATCCTAAGAGTTCACCGAGAGTGACATATTTGTTTCAATTTGAAGAATAAAAAAAAAATATATATGTGTATATATTTTTTATTTATTCTATTTTCTCTTTTGTATAGTTTTTTAATTTAACCCCTCCTTCCCTTTTCATAAATCGAACCACGCGTGCTGGCCTTCGATGTCACCATCTGACCGTGGATATCATTTCATCCCGAACGAAGAAATTCGGTGACTCATTTCATTGCCGCACATCCAAAAAAATGGAACTCCCTACCAGCACTTGTGTTCCCTCCTACCTACGACATGGGGTCTTTCAAAAGAGGCGTGAAGAAACACCTTGCAGGTGAGTAAGGTAAGGACAGTGCTGCACATAGTGCTGTACTTTCTGGCCTTGCGTTTGGACTCTATTTCCACTTAACATCAGGTGAAATGGAGTCATTTGCTTATTTATAAATAAAAAAATAAAAAATGTGTGGCACTCGGGGACAGCCGCGGTAAAGCAACTTCATTCAATTCAACTTCAGCATAGCATTTTTTATCAACTTATGCAATTATAATTATTTATTTATTTTTTATTTATGCAGTATTTTTTTCTTTTTATTACATTCTTAGCAGCTCGTCTCGATCCGTGCGAGCTTCGTACAGTCGTACCATATACATATACGTTAAGCGAATGCTCGGCCGCGCTACATGGTAGGCGGAGTGGGGGGTGTTAGGTTTTATTTTCGTTACGGAGTTGCTTGATTCGGTCGCCGCGCTCAAAGCCCGCGATAAAAGCTATGCAATAGCTTAAAATAAAAAAGTTTAATGTTGTCTAAGTCTCGGTGAACACGAGGTCATGACAATAGTTTACTATCAGTAAGTAAACCTAAAAATAGGTTAACTATTATTTTTACTGAGTCAGATGATTTTCAACCGTATGTTCCTATGTGTGTATTAACATTTCTTTGGCAGGCCTTACAGCTAAAGCTTTATCATGTTAGGTTTCGTTAAATTCTTTCTTTAATTTCATTTTTTTCTTCATTCGGCACAATATACATCTGCTTCTGCTTAATCCTTTCGCGGAAACGTGGTTATATTTACAACAACAAAATGGTAGACAGGGCAATCTAGGACACACTAGGCTTTTATTGCGAGCTTGTTGGAATAACTTACACGAATCTAATTAGAGAGTTAGCTAACATACCCTTGGGGTGAAAACAAAAACTTTGTACCTCTATACTAGTAGTTATACTGTACAAATTATTAATTGGAACAAACTTGTTTGCCCAGGTTGTATATGTGAACATGTCTGTACTATGTTAAAGATGTTTACGTTCTTCAGAGAACCCAAGAAATCCGTCTTATGATGTTGAATCTTAAAACTTCAAATGCCATACAAATTATTATGAACCCAAATGCCATTTGGTACAAAATTTTCATCTACCTTTGGTTTATCTTATGCTTATGGCGAATTTAAGGCTTAATTTTTACACAAAAGTCGATTCTACGTTTGATAAGTTGAAAGTAATGTTCGTGGTGTTATTATTTTTATTTAACCTACCAACTACTACTGGGCAAAGGTACCTCATAAACACTTCCAAGCTTCATGTCTCGAGCTTTTTTTGCCCGTATCTCAAAACAATTAGATCGTAGCCCCATTTCCTTGGCGTGCCTAAACTAAATAAAAAAAAAACAAAATTAGTAAGTCTTTGTGACCCAAATTTTCAAAATGTAAACAAACACATTAGGTCAAAAATTATAATTAAATTACCTACCTGTGTATACAGATGTAAGCATACACCAGTTACAAAGCATACGTGTTCACAATTCGCTTACCACAATAAGAAGTTAATGAAAATCATTACGTCACACGTAAAAACATCCCGTCGGGTGTAATTTACCAACAGAATTATGTAAAGGTACCGGCTTCGGCCAAATACGAAGCAAACATTGTAAAAGAGATATCGATATACCAGTCGTATGTGAGGGAAAAGGAAAGAAAGTGTTATTTGCCTAGCAAGGTTAAGGGGACGACGGCTTGAGGTGAGCGCTCGTCTTGGTACATTTAAACTGAGGCTATTTCATGATATACATAATAAATACTATATTAGGTACGAAGTTTACATCAGTTTGAGGTTTTATTCCATTATGTAAGTGCTGTATGTACTTATCTACCTATATTTTGGAGATTAATATTTAATTAAGTCTAATGAGTAAACTATCTTAGACTTGTGATGCTTATGTTAAGTTTTGTTAAAGCTCGTGTAGTTTGAAATCCCTAAATTGATAAAAATGAACACATATAACATTTAAATCGAAGTGTATGATGATATGACGATTGTGTATTTATGGAATGAAGAAAACCATTTGGCATCCGAATTGATTCTAATATTAAATTTTGACCTACAAAATATAACGTCAGATTGGGTTTTACCCCCTTCTCCCCTAAGTACACCATGAGCCATGTAGAGACCATCTGATAGTTAGACATTTAGCTATAATTTTTTTTTTTTAAAAGATTACTAGCAATGTGGGATTGAGTCCCACATTACTAGCAATCTTGTTAACCCCTCCAGCTAAGCTCAAAGGCTTGTGTTAGGAGTGGGTTCACGTCGATAGTATAATGGGTAGGATTCGAACCCGCGACCTCACGATTGCGAGACCGATGCTTTAGCCATTAGGTTACCGCCGCTTTACATTTGCTTTAAGTAATCGGCGATGTGTTTAATATTCCCCTAGATTTTCAATTGAAGTCTGTTCATTTTAACTACCTTCAAAAAAGGTGTGTAGGAGAATTATTAAATCATTAATTGATTTCCGTTGACCTAACATCTGTTTTGATTAAACAGGAAGTCTATTGACTTATTTAAACATGGTAGCCGCAAAATGGCATGACTTTAGTTTGACGTTTACATTAATAGTTCTGGTACTAATCGCTCATGAGGCCACTTTGGCGCTTCGACAGGCGTGTTTGACCCGTATTTATGTATGTATGCATGTTTGAGATTTTCTCAATCGGATCATTAGAATCCAATTTTGAGTGGGTTTTTAAAATTCGACTGCTTATTTTTTTGGGAAGGTTTTGGTGTGTATGAAACGTTGTCCTAGCTTATAAAACAGCAAAGATATAGATTAAAACATAGGAGTGATTCAGCGAAATTTACATTGGGTGATGTGCTTGATATTTTTTTTCTTAAAGGCGGTTCATTATTCATAAATAAGTTATGCCTAAATAGTATAGTGTTAAAATCATTTTCTAACTTCATCCGGCTCGTGACAAAATTCCAGTTGTAAATAGCCCCGAAGAAATTAATATAATATTTAATAATCTTTAATATTCAATTAGTTGTTTTGGGAAGTCGTTTTACAAATGGTTGGCAACTTAACTTTGTACAATAATATCGACGTTAAACGAGTATTACATACATTTATTTATACGTCAATACTTTCGAAGAATTTGAATATTTTTTAACTGCCTTCAAAAAAGGTGTTTCTCTGTTTGAACCTACACAGCACCCGAGATATAGACTAAAACATAAAAGTGAGTCAGTGAAATTTGCATTCAGTGATGTACTAGATTTTTTTTGTATTAAAAAGTTATTTTATTAAGTAAAGACAACTCCCTCAGAAGGGTAAAAGTGTGTAGGGTAGGGTGTGTAGGGTGCACAGTAGGATCCCTGTATCGCAAGGGATTTTACAAACATACAAATCACGGACACAAAGTACACCCAGACTCGGAACAACAATTTGTGGATCACACAAAATGATGTTCCGTGTGAGAAACGAACCCACGACCTCTTGCGCAGCAGTCGTACGCACTTCTAACGCGCCACTTTACCAACTTAAGAAATAATTTTCCATTTGAGTTATTTAACTATTCACCAAATATAGACCGTCTTTTCGTGGAATACTCAAATAGTATTCTATTTTGAGAAGCCGTCAATTCTTATGCTCTCATTGTTACTTAAAAGTACATAATAGAGTCAGAAATACTTTTGAGCACGCCATAAAGTTGAGTACGTTTAAGTATTTGCGAATGTAAGTATCAGTATTTAGTGATTTCTTTTGATTCAACCTTCTAACACGTCCATTTTTTCATCAGTTTTCCACCGTAATCCACTTTAAGCTTAAGTGTCGATAAAATTTGGTTTTATTTACCTAACATATTACAATCTCCATATTCGCAGTGTTGGTGTGTGCTACCATTTAATATTTGGTCCGTTTATGAATGAATTGAATGAGGGCGGTAGGCCGCAATAGCTTCTAAATATTCATGGCTTGGGCGAATGAAAACGATAAATTTGTAAAAGTGCACGGACGGTCGCCGAGACCGAGGCCGGTGCAAAAGTTAACGATCTCCGACTACTTATACACACATTGATGCTAAAAATTTAACGAAGGGTTAAATTTGTCGAACAGGGAATATGGAATGTGTTTTTACTTGTACTAGGTTTGAGTTTACTGTATTTGAATTCGGTATTGAATATGTTACCTTGCCGTGTTCTAAAATCATCTTAAAATACATTTTAAAGGTTGCTCAAAATTATCAACGGTCTGCAGATAAATAATCCCATATTCTAGACCAACTAGCAAAACATTGATTAACAGCTGTTAACGTATCCTCACAAATAATATCTATAATAATATCTTGGGACAATTCACACAAAACTATCTGATCCCAAACTAAGCAGAGCTTGTACTATGGAAACCAGACAACTAATAAACATACTTATATATTTCTAAAAACATACATATTATAGATAAATAACACCCAGACACAGAATAAACCATCGTGCTCATCACACAAAGTTTTATCCTGGGTGGGGATCGAACCCACGACCTCTTGCGTAGCAGACGGATACACTCCCACCGCGCCACAGAGGCAGTCGAGACAAACAGATAACATTATGTTTTTCAGAGGATGTAAAATAAGGCATTATCAATTTTACGTACATATTTTTTGAATCGAATATTGATTAAAATGAGAAATAATTTGATTGGTAAATGTGTCGAAATGGGACGCGCGTTCATTGAGCAGTCACTGATGCGTCACAAATAGGTTTAAAATGCGTTGCGTATTCGTAATCATCTGTAAAGCACTTATGTTACACGTATGTTCAAAATAATCGTCATTTACACATGTCTTTTTCTTTAGTCGGTTCTAGTTCATCTTCCCCCTCTTTGTAATAACCTCGACGAGGTGGGATAGTGGGGATTTTAACAAGCGAAAAAAATGTTTAAAGTGTTACAAGTAACGCCTCTAAAGTTTGATACTTCTTATCGATAAACGGACTGCATACCTATTTGGTATTAATAACCCTCTACAGTTTTATTCCTCTATTTAAAAGAACAGACCTTAGACCATGCCGAGTAGAGTAGAGAGAGATCTTCTCCAATGGATTTCTACTCGGCATGGTCCAAGACCTGTCGGTGTCATAGCTGACACATAAGTACGTTTAAATAGAGTAATCAATTTATACAATTAGCACTGTTTTGCTTAACGGTAGACAAAACAGTACTGAAGAAGAAGAAGATGTGTCTGTGTATCTGTGTCCACTGTTTATTTGAAAGGCAGTTTAATAGGCGTGGTTCTTTGCTACGTTTGATGAAAATGCGCTTAGTCATTTTAAAGATAAAGCGTCCTCTGCGTATTTTAAAAACTTACTGCGATCGACAACCTATTCGCCAATATGTTGTCGGCAATTACCCCCAGGATCTACAATAAGTAGGTTCTACTGGGGAGACCCGTGCCTAGCAGTGGTATGGGTTGATTGGTGTAAGGGATTTAATGTGCACACAATAGCTTAAAGGGGAATTAAATTCTTAGGAAATATTATTAAAAACCAACGTACGCTGGAGTGGCTCCCCCCGTACAAAGTGATAGCAATTTCAAATGTCGAATCGAATGACCGTCCTATGAACTTTATTGACATTTATGACAAATGGCCGCTGTTGTTATCTTTGTTACACAATTTTATTATAGACTTCCATTTGATTTCGTCAAAAGACCGCCCAAATGTAAAAATCAAATATAAGTACTGGGTCCTTATTCACTATGTTTTGACGTGACAACGTCCTATAATTCGATGGAGCCGGCTGAACGCACGAAAAAACATGACTCATGAGGCGTTACCTCGCTCTGAGGCGTTCCATTTTAAGTGCAAGCGAGAGCGCAGAAAGAGCGACAAAGAGGCACAATCGGCCTCCGCGTTCGGCAGCGTTCGACATCTGTCTCTCTCCTACTTGAGTGAGCGATGCGTCCGCGTGGACAGCTGCTATACAATAATAAATAAAAATTGACATAATTGTATTTATGCGCACAAATTATTGTAACTTGATCAATTCAATTGTGATTTCCATTTACCTCCTTCTCTGTATCCATACAAAATATCTATCAAACAAATAAAATTAAAATTTTCTTTTGAAAAATGAAACTATTCCATCAGTATTTTCTTATGACGTTGTCACGTTCAACTATCGTCAGTAAACCGACTTTACAGACAACCGATTTTTTTCTTTTTTTTTTTTCAATTTCGAGGCGAGCCTGCGCGAATTGGCGCATGCGCGGTGCGCTCAAAGATGTCCGCGCGCATGCGCGATGCATTTCTATGCGCAGCTCTCTATAAAACATTATGTCAAGATTTTGACAGTTAAAAGCGCGGGAACGAAAAAAAAAAGTGAATAAGGACTGTTGTTGTTGACGGCAGCGTAGGTAGGTACTAGTATTTTATGGATGTGTTAAAAACCTATTCAAAATAATAACTTAGACTCTAAACGTAATACAAAAAGTCACAAATAATTATAATCCGCGAATGAACAAAATTTGTTATTGCGAGTACGTAAACAATATTGTGGGAGGAACGAATTAAGCCCGTCGTGTGTTCGGTCGATTGTACCCCTATCGTGTTTACATTGTTAACTGAATGGAAAATGAAAGGTGAATCGATTGAACAAAAACAAATTATTGTGGAACTAAAGTGGGCGGCGCGGCGGGTTGGCTCGAATTAATCATTCATAAAGTAGGTTGGTAATCAAGGGATAACTAAGCTTGTTGAAGATATAAGAGAGATTTTTCACACTACGTGGGGAAGATGAAGAGTTAATGTATTTAAACTTTCGTGTTTTTTATCTGTAACTCAAGTTTGCGTTTTCATTTGCGGGAAAGTTTTGAAACAACCGGGATAAATATAAACTATAAAGAGAGAGAAATAGAGCGGCGGTCGGCTAATGCCTAAGACATCGGTCTCGCAATCGTGAGGTTGTTAGTTCATCTTGTCCATTATACTACCGACGTGAACCCACTCCTAACACAAGCCATAGAGCTTAGCTGGAGGGGTTAACAGGATTGTTAGTAATATGGGACCACAATCCCACACTGCTAGTTAACTGCCTCTGTGGCGTGGTGGGAGTGTATACAGTCGGATACACTCTCACCGCGCCACAGAGGCAGTTGTCGGGGATCGAACCCACGACCACTTGCGTAGGAGTCGCTACGCAAGAGGTTTGATCCCCACCCAGGATAAAACTTTGTGTGATGATCTCGAGGGTTCATTCTGTGTCTGGATGTTATTTATCTATAATAATATGTATGTATTTAGAAAAATATAATTATGTTTATCAGTTATCTGGTTTCCATAGTACAAGCTGCGCTTAGTTTGGGATCAGATAGCGTCGTGTGAGTTGTCCCAACATATTATTTATAATATATATATATTTTTTTAAAAAAAATAGCCTATGTGCTATTCCAGACTATAATTTACCTCTGTTCCAAATTTGGTCCAGATACGTTTACCCATTGTGGCGTGATTGAATAACGAACGAACCTACATCCAAACTTTCACAAAAAAAAAATATATATAGATTTTTAATTGTTCAAATATAAGACAAACCGGTCAAATTCGAGGTCGACTCGACTTACTACCGTTACGAATTGTAGGCACATAATATAAATAGTTTAGGAATCGAGTCTCACTGTTTTTTAAAGACTATTTTTTATGATTTTATTACAAATGTATAGTTTTCAGACTTTTCCCTATACTTGAAGTTTATCACGGTATTACTTGCCAAATTTTATAATTGTAGGTGAACTGAAAATACTCTGTAAATTTTGTCTCCATAGAGAGTGGCGAAATGTACGTTTTTTGCGGCATGGTGGCAATGGTCCTATCTTTTCTTTAAGTTAACTAAGAATTTTGATTTTTTCACAGCTTCAAGAGACTAGATACTTCAATATATGGTTTTAATCTCAACAATCTCAACGCTTTCCTGAGATAAAGGGTCTTGACAGACTGACGGACGGACGGACGGACAACAAAGTGATCCTATAAGGGTTCGGTTTTTCCCTTTTGAGGTACGGGACCCTAAAAAACCGGATAAATGCACATATACGATACGATAATGGCACCAAGCACCATATCTTCACGGCACTAAGTGCTCTAAGATATGCTCTTTTGCTGATGCACTTATTCAGATCGTATTGTTTCATACCTACTACATATAAAGCAATACGATCTGAAAATTTTCGCATTTCTTTGTAGTAACAGCTGCGGAGCTCTATACTGAGCATGGTCGAACATGCTCTTGATCGGATTTTTCAACAAAATCTGTTTACATGTTGTAGAGCTACGCTGTTACATATAATATATAATAATAATAGTATCTTGGGACTATTCACACAACGCTATCTGATCTCAAACTAAGCAGAGCTTGTACTATGGAAACCAGACAACCGATAAACATACTTATATATTTCTAAATAGATACATATTATAAATAAATAACACCCAGACACAGAATAAACCATCGTGCTCATCACACAAACTTTTATCCTGGGTGGGAATCGAACCCACGACGTCTTGCGTAGCAGCCGGATACACTCCCATCGCGCCACAGAGGCATGCAGTCATAGATATTATAGATATGAAACTTACACCATCCCCAAATAAGAGATGTGTCATAAAACTGCGGTTTACACTCAAACACATACAAAATGAATACTTGTCTATGGAAAGTACAAGTGTGAAGTAGGGACTTGAATTTCATTTGCTTAACAAGTTCAGTTGGCAATGTGCCACAGTTTTATAATTCAAAAGATAATAAGCCTTCATTCGCACCAGCGTATTTTTAACGTGCGTATAAAATCCTAGGCCTGATAATATGATCTATTGCCAACGCCAAGGGTAGAAAATACAACACAGCGCGATAAAAATACGTCGCGTTGTCTTGTAAATGTTTACTTGGGATTGGCATTCGTTCTATTTGAGCGTTTTTTTACGCGCGTTAATAATACGCCCGTGCGAATAAGGCTTAAATGTTTAAATCGGTTATATTGTAGTAATACGTGAATATAAAATTTAATGATTTGATAAACCAAGGGCTTAAGTGCTTTGTGTTAATGTTGTTCGATTACCGCCCAGGATAAATCTTGGTGTGTGGGGACTTTATTCTATGTCTGGGTGTAATTTATTTATAGTATGTAGGTATGATCTTTGATGACTTGGTGTGTTTATCAGCTGTTAGGTTATCATAGTTCCGGCTCTGCATATGTTGGTTTCAGATGACTGTGTGTGTAAAAAAACAAATGACTTAATTTATGTTTATTTAGCCGTTCTTTTCAGTTAAAGTGTAATTTTAAATAAGTAAAAAATATTTTAAGTACTAAACGGCTCATCTGATACAATATATATAAAAAAATGCTCTTTTAAAGATTTGCGTACACTTAATCTTGCATACCTACGCAAACAGTTTGAGCAAAATAAAAATGTGCAAAACTGAATGACATCCACACGATAGATACCACTTGCATTTGTGTAGCTAAAGATTCGCTACGTACAATTAATTCATTTGATTCAACAAATAATATTGAGCATGTATAATATTTTTATAAATTTTATCTTTTTAGGGCTCCGTACCTCAAAAGGAAAAAACCGAACCCTTATAGGATCACCTTTCTGTCCGTTCATCTGTCTGTCAAGGCCCTTTATGTCAGGAACAAGTCGAGGTATCGAGTTGAAATTGAAACCATATATTTAGGTTTAATTTTTAGGCATAACTTTGTTTTTTTTCACCGCTTTAAGGGACTGCAGCCCTTGAAGCTGTAAAAAAATAGCTTTTTTGTTTACGTAAAAAAAGGCCGTTTATGCCGCAAAAATGTATATTTCGACACTCTCAGTGGAATCAAAATTTATAGGCTATTTTCTGTTGACCTAGAATTATGAAATTTGGCAGGTAATACCGTCTTATACTGAAAGTATAGGAAAAAGTCTAAAACTTATACATTTGTAATTCAATCACAAAAAATATAATGTTTAAAAAACTGCGAGAATCGATTACTGAACTATTTATAATATTTACCTACAAATTTGTACGGAATCGAGTCTGAATCGCACTTGTTTTGTCCCCGTTTGACTGATATAACAACTTAGTCATCCGCAGTTTGCTGTTTTAATCATACGTAAATGCCCATTTACTTCGCAATAACCACAACCCCAAATTGCCACTTTGCATACACAGCAAAAAAAGCTTAAAAATCGTGATGACCTCTGGAATGACCTAAATGTCAAAAGCTGGCAACCACCCAAAACATGTTATCTACCAACTATGGAGTGAAATACTAGCCGTTCCCAATTTTCACTTTTTAATTATCAACCACTTGACTTTGATGTTTGACAACCGCTGCATTTTATTTATTATTTTTTTCGTGATGTAACACTTGACCCAGTTCAGTGATCAACTTTTTTAATTGTGGTGGCACGTGAAGAGTTCTTGTTTTATTTTTATGAGTAAAATGTATGGATATTTCTCGTGTCGAGGTGTTTGTAGTCGAACTCCTCCGAAACGGCTCTACCGATTTTAATGTTTTTTGTATATTTGGTAGAATAGGTCATAAACTTTTTTAAATTCACCTTTTCACCTATTAAAGTATTTTTGTATGAATTGCAAAAACGGGGCAAAGTTTAAAAACGTGATTTTAGATTTTGATATAGAAGCATTCATTTATTTTAAGTATATATATACTGACTGTCTATTACATGCTGTACTCATAAAATTCATAATAATTACCAAGTTATCACAAATCAGTTTTTTATAAAAAAAAAAAGTTGCTGTTCTTTCCCTAATGCTAAAATCGTAACTAAGAAACTCATAATGGTACAATCAGCTACATAAGTCGCTTAAAATTTTCAAATATTTAAACCATCATAACTCCAAAAATATTATGACTATCCATGATGATTTAACTTAATTTTAGGGCTGCTATTTTGTTCTTATCTAAATTTTCGTAAATATGGTGTGATATAATTGTGCTAAGATGCTTTGAAAGTTTTCAAATGTGACTATACAACGTACACGTACAATTCTCCAAATTTTATATTTGAACATGTAACTGTTTCTGTATTTCTTTTTTGAAGTCCGAAAATACTAGGGTAACCGTTTTCAGTCTGGCTTAAAGGCTTATTTATCTCTGAACGCAGGCGGAGTTAGCCGACGATACCCGCCGCCCTCAACAGGGACAAGAAAGAAAAGGTTTAGATAGAGATGTAGTACCTACCTATTATAGAATTAGCTTATTTGGTAACAATAGTATAAACAAATGAAAGTGTTCAAATGTACAAAATTGCCTACAATCATCGATTTAGGATATATCTTAGGATATATCCTAAATCGATGATTGTAGGCAATTTTTTCTATGCCTAAAACTGAATTCAAATGTTGAACGATTTTTTTTTCTATTAAAAGACGACTCCCGCAGTAAGGTACAAGCCCTGTGTCGCGGGGGACTTTACAAACATACAAGTCACGGATACAAAGTACTCCCAGACTTGCAACATCAATTTGTGGATCACACAAAGTGGTGTCCCGTGTGGGAATTGAGCCCACGACCTCATGCGTAGCAGTCGAACACACTCCCACTGCGCCACATTTTAGTCTAGTCCTAGCATAGATAAGAAAATGCTTACAATTTTGTATGTGGATTTCCTTGGCATGATTTAAATTTTATATTTTGAAACTATGTGATATGGAAATAAAGCATTGAAATCTATTTATAAGTATCTTAAGACAGATAGGTATACCTACAAAGTCATATCTACAAAAGCACAAACTTTGAACAACCCACTTTTTGTTAGTTTATTAAGATCTAGCGGCCTTCTCCGGCTTCGCACGGACTTTTCTCTAGTTTATATAAATGCAGTTTTCGTAAGGATCTATAATTTTTTTTGAAAATAAAATAACGTGTATGTTACTTCCCGATAATGCAGCTATATACATATAAGAGAAAGAATTTTTGAAATCGGTCCAGTAGTTTTTGAGTTTATTAGTTACATACAAAAATACATATCTTTTCTCTTTATTATATACTAACTGCCTGCCCCGGCTCCGCACGGGTGTCATATCGTAGTTTTTTATGGCTTGAGTTACATTGCACATTGAGTTGCATGAATTATTGTAATTTTCGTAGGGATCTAACATTTTTTTGACAGTTAACTATAGCCTATATTACTTCCCGATAATGTAGCTTTCTAATGGTGAAAGAACTTTTAAAATCGGTCCAGTAGTTTCGTAGCCTATCAAATATTTCCTCTTTATAATATTATTATATATATATATATATATATATATATATATATATATATATATATATAGATACCTAAAGATTTACGAACACGTACTCACATTATAGGCTTATTACCTACAGGGTGTTTTAAAAACAATTTGCCAGTCGATTCCCGTATATGTGTATACACGAGAAACGACTCGCAACCTAAAGTTAGATACGTATATAATATTTACGTAACGTTCAAAAAATGTGCCTGAGGTGTGTTCGAATGAATAAAAATGCGAGGAAACGGAAAAATACGGCATATAGAACGCAGCGCCCTATTGCTGGTATCCACGATATCAATATCTACAGTAAGCAAGGACAGTGTTGCCAAATTCTGGCTATAGATTTCCAAACTTCTTGGGATATTTCTCCTAGTGACAAAATTCTGGTCCATTTTATTGTTCATGTTAAGCACTAGACTGCACTAGAAAATTATTCATTTAGTGCTATGCACACAGCGCCATGACCCCGCTCTGCTGCACACAACCATTACTTTACAGTGCGCAGGATAAAATTAAGTCGAATATTTCTTCGTACATAGTATGTTAGATTACGAATGCCATAACTATGACAGTACGAAAATCCTCGTTTGTGCATTTTTCCGTAACTTCAAGATTTTTTTACAGGTACATATTATGTTATACTGGACCAGTGGTTCCCAATTTTTTCTCAAATAGGGACCACTTTTAGTGCTCTGTTGTTCGCATGAACCACCATGTACCTTAATAATTTGAAAAGTTCTCTACACTAATAAATAAAATAAATATTTAATCAATAATTAATTTGTGTGCTCGAAAATTTAAAATTGTTCGCAGATCATTGGCAAGAGTGGGGTCGATCCCCACCCAGGATAAAACTTTGTGTGATGAGCACGATGGTTTATTCTGTGTCTGGGTGTAATTTTAACTAAAATATGTATGTATTTAGAAATATATAAGTATGTTTATCGGTTGTCTGGTTGCCATAGTACAAGCTCTGCTTAGTTTGGAATCAGGTGATTTTGTGTGAGTTGTCCCAAGATATTATTATTATTGTTTTCATGTCCTAATATTTAAGTTTTCTATATACATGTTTGATAGAGCCGAACTCTGTTTAGCGTAATCTAACCCTTAAAGGGCGATTGACATAGATTTTTTTTTTTTTTTTTTTTTTTTTTTTTTTTGTAATGTTGAACCGTGATGTTCCCCATTGTAATTACAATCTAGTCTACAGAGACTAATAAGTAATTTGAGTTTGACGTAAACTACTAAAAATATTATTTTAAGATCATGTCCATTAACACCATTCTTATTGTTTCTAATAACATGAAGACACTTTGTTCTTGTGTTCTTTAATTACACTGCACTGCACTGTTACACTATATTATGGTCACTACACTAACTCAAAAGGTTTTGTCCTTTTCAGTCTTCTCACTATGTCCGTGTTGTCGAGGAGCTGGATAGCCTCAATGTTCACATGGTGATGAAGTCGTTGTTCATGAGCTTCGGCTATTTTTTTTATAGTATTGGTGACGAGGTCCAATTTAAGGTCCCGATGGAGATCGTCCATTCTAATATACCAGGGCGCGTTTACGATGCCTCTGAGTACTTTATTTTGAAAGCGTTGAATCATCTGCGAGTTGCTCTGTTTGGTACATCCCCACAACTGGATACCATAGGTCCATACTGGCATAAGGACTTGTTTGTACAAAAGTATTTTGTTGTGTACTGATAAGGCTGAGTGTTTTCCCAGTAACCAGTACATCTTTTTGTAACGAAGTTCTAATTCATCCCGTTTCTTTTTGACATGAGCCTTCCAGCGGAGCTTTGTGTCTAGTGTCATGCCCAAATATTTGGCAGTATTTACATAGGGTACAGTCAGGTTATTTATAAGTACCGGGTGATAATTTGTCTTTTTGTTAGTAAAATCTATGTGCATTGATTTAGATTCATTGAGCTTTATCCGCCATTTCTTCGTCCATTTCGTGATGGTATTGACTGCAGTTTGTAGTTTCTCTGAAGCTTCCTTGTGAGTTGCCCCTACAGCCATAATGGCTGTGTCATCAGCAAAGGTTGCAAGAGTATTGTTTTCTATTTCTGGAATATCACAAGTGTATAATAAGTACAGGACCGGACCTAATACACTTCCCTGTGGAACTCCAGCTTTAATGGGTTTAAGCTCTGAATATGCATCTATTTGTCTTATTCTGAACATTCTGTTAGATATATATGACTTCAGAATATCTGTGAACTGTTTCGGCAGCATTTTGTTTAGTTTATACATCAGGCCTTTATGCCAAACTTTATCAAAAGCTTGAGCTACATCAAGGAAAACAGTAGAGCAAACTTGCTGGTTCTCCAGTGCTTTTTCTATGATATTTGTTATTCTGTGGACTTGGTCTATGGTCGAATGTTTTTCTCTGAAACCGAACTGGTAATCAGGAATTAGGTTTCTGTTTTCAATGATTGGCTTCAGTCTTTTAAGAAGTAATTTTTCGAACAGCTTAGATATTATTGGCAAAAGCGAAATTGGTCTATATGATGATACTTCATGAGGAGGTTTTCCTGGCTTTAGTATCATTATCACTTCAGCTATTTTCCACACGTCAGGTACGTATTTTAATCTAAGTGTTGCATTAATAAGGGTAGTCAGTTTCACTACTGCTTTACGTGGGAGATTTTGTAGGACTACTCCAGTAATGAGATCATAACCAGGAGACTTTTTTTTATGTAAGAGTTTTATCTCTTTACTGATTTCTTTTGGGGTTGTCAATTTTATTTCTGTATTATCGTTTTGTATAGGTGAGGTGAGGTCAAATGTTGCATCATCACTGTCAGCGTCATTTGGTTGAAATATTTGTTCTAGGTGCTGCGCAAATCTAATAGCTTTTTGTTCATTACTTACGGCCCAATGCCCAGTCTCTTCCTTAATTGGTGAGATTTGAGTGATAGGTTTTTTAAAGCTTTTAGTAGCTTTCCATAATGAGTAATCTGTGGTACGATCACCAGATAACTGACTTAAGTAGGTGCACATAGATTCGTCGTGATATTTTTTAATTTGTCTACTGAGTCTTTTTGAAAGGTTATTTAAGAGTGTTTTGTCAGCGGGAAATCTGCTTTGCTGCCATTTTTGCCTCTGTTTTCTTTTTTCAGCTATTAGATTCCGAATTTCGAGTGGGTAGTTGATACTTCTAACTTTTTTTTTCATTTCGGGTGTATTATTCCAGGCGCATTGTTGAATATCTGTGATGAATTTTCTCACTTCCATATCCAGTTGTTCAGGGTGCTTTAAAGCTACCTTTAGGTTTATGAGCGACTCTAAATCATGTCTAAAGCTTATCCAGTCAGTAAAAGTATTAAATAAGGTGGGATAATTCTCTTTTTGCAATATTTGCTCACTTAAGGTCAATGTTATCGGTGAATGATCGGAATTCATATCAAAATTGCCATCTATGTTAAGAAGATCTAATGGCAAGTTTTTGTATATAAAAAAATCTATTAAATCAGGAATTTTGTGTGGATCAGTAGGCCAGTATGTCGGCTTGCCTGTTGATATAACGTCACATTTGATTTCTCTGATTGCGTTTAACAATTCTTTTCCTTTTGTAGTGGTTAGTCTCGACCCCCAGTATGTGTTCTTAGCGTTAAAGTCCCCTCCAAGAATAAATCTATTTCCGAGTTTCTTTAGAAATTTTTTGTAGTATGTAGCTTTCAATGAGTACCTTGGCGGACTGTAAATTGAAGACAGCGTGACAGTATAACGATTGGTTTTAACACATATAGCGACAGCTTGTATTTCGACCTCTTCATGTTTAAATTTCTCGTAATGGCAGATGTTATCTTTTATTATAATTGCACTACCTCCCCTAGCTTTATTATGTGGGTGCAATGCATGGTAAATTGTATAACCTTTCATTTGGATGTAAGATTCGTTGGTAAAATGTGTTTCGGATATAAGGCACACATCTATGTTTTTTATATTTAGGACAGCTTGTAACTCACATTGATGTCGAAGAAGTCCATTAGCATTCCATGCCATAATTTGTAAAGAATTATTCATTGTGCTTTTTAGATATAGCTGTTTTATTGCTATTTTCTAATTTCCTTATACGTTCGTCAAATGATGTAATTATGCTTAATATTTTATTCAATTTTGCATCTACAGACGATGTTGTTTCCTCACCTGGTTGAGGTTTTGTTTGCGCTTGTGTACCTTTGGTTATTTGTGCGAAAGACTGGGTTTTAGTGACCATTTGATTGCCTATTGTTTTCTTTGCAGGGTTGCCCTTCAGTGTCTGGTTGGAAGAGGCTGATTGTACCTTTTTAGTAGCTTTATTTTTAATGTTTTGCAACTCTTTGGCTACCATACACCCTCGGTAGCTGGCAGGGTGCGGTTCTCCACAGTGAACACATTTAGGTTTAACGTCTGCAGGTTTTTTGCAGTCTTTACTTAAATGTTTACCTGTACATTTGACACAACGCGGCTCTTTGGCGCAATACTTTTGTGTGTGCCCATAAGCTTGACACCTTTTGCACTGCGGGATTAATCTAGAGGTTTTTAATGGTTCTATCTCTACTTTGCATCCAAGAATAGCCTTGATGCTGTAAATTTTATTGATATCTTCATTTTTGTCGAATGAAAGCATGAACATGTTCAGAGGTTCCTTGGTCCTCCAGTTCAGCTTGTTAACGGCGTCTTGGATGTTATAACCTTTAGACTTTAAATTTTCTACTATTCTATCAGAGGTGCATGAAGAATGCAGATTTTTAGCCATCACTCTGATTGGCCTTTCTTGCTTATTTTCATAAGAATGCCAAATACAGTTATTTTCTAGTAATATCTTAGAAATCTGCCTGTAGGACTCACCATTACTTGCATTTATTTTTACGCTATCTCCGGCCCTCATTTTAATTAAAAAGGACTCACCAGAAACATTTGCCAACAGAAAGTCGTAGAATTTTTGGTAGTTTTTTATGTTTTCCACGATTATAGGTGGTGGTTGAGGAGCCTTTTTAGTTTTCGGCGCCTTATCAATGTCATCATCGGAGCACTCTCCTTGTTGTTTGTGTGGGGTCAACGATCGATTCAGCTTCCTTTTCTTCCTATGCTGCTGACGAATCCACTGAGTCTCATTAGCGAGTTCTTCTTCATCAGTCTCATACTGGACTGGCTTAGCGAGAACCTGATTGTTGGACGTTGTAGCTGGAGTTACATTATGCTCCTGGACCTTATTCAGCTGTTGCTGAAGTTCTGCTATTTGACCTTTTAAGTCATTAACCAGGACTTCCAACTGTTTACGTTGAGCCTTTTCTTCCGTTAGGTGTTTGAATAACAAACGTTCCGTTTCGGTTTTGATAGATACCGAAGTCATGTTTAAAAGATAATTACACTTTATTATTTAATGTTTACACATAATTAGTCATAATAATTCACGTAACACTGCACAATATTAATAACTAGGTCATCGCGGCGGCCGACGAAGGTTACTCGCGACGGAGTTATTTGCTGCGCCAGCGCTTAGCTCGAGAAAAATAAGTAAAACGAACGCGGGTGTTTCCTGCGAGGGCTGAACTCTGACTGTTTTGACATATTGACATAGATGACACACTACACTGAATAACGACTAGGGAATAAAACTACTAGATCTTTTCTATGTGATACTGTTATCCAAGCTAACGATATCTTGCATTTGAATCGTAGAATTCCATCTATTAGCTAAAAATATCAACAAAAATAAATAGTAATTACTGTCGTGAAAAGTTCATGTTACCATTAGCTTTTGTGTTGCACGATTATAAATATACAGGATAATTATGTTTAACCCTTGTATTTATGTTTAAAAAGATATGAATATACGAACATGTGATATTTTACGACTTCATTCTTTTCGCTTTTTATGGGGTCATTAAGTCAAGGTGAGTCTAGTGACCTTCTTTCTCTATGGTCTTCTGTAAGTAGAGCTGCCCCATCAAACTGTTTACAAACTTTTAACACCAAAAAGAAAAAGTAAATTACCCAAAATTTGGGGTAAAATAGATCGCGTGAATACTGATAGACGGCTCAGCTTTGTATATAAATTTATTATTGCGAAAGTTCCCCTTCTATTGTCTTTTAAATCATTGAGTGTTGTCGGAAAATATCAGCGTTCTATTTTGATCGCTACACGTTTATAGATTGCTTCGTTCCAAAGAAGAAATGTCTCATTTCGTTAAGAATTTCAATTTCAAATACAACTTCAATTAATTTTGGGTTTAAATGTCCTCGTTTTATTTATTTTGCTATTTGTAGATACAAAAACTTGTCTTTTGTAAGTATGCCGTGTTAGGTATTCTAAAAGGTATTAGTAAAACTAAAAGTATGTGTGTGTGTCGATCAACCATCTATTTTTATATGCGTCTTTATGTCTATAGCGATATTTTGACTCCATGTCACAATATCGCTATAGACGAAAGTAAAACTATGTGATTGTACTGAAGAGTTTAACTATTCAGTCTTTAGTAGGCGTATGTATTAGCACATATCGTTTCGAAATTTGTCAATTCCTGCCTTGTCTGTACTTGGAGATGAGCTCTGACAGCACTTACTTGCTAAAACCCAATACTTACGTATTGGTAAGTAAAATAAACACGAAATATCGTTGTGACTTTAATATTGTTAATTACGAAATATCGTTGTGTACAAATCGCGAAAGTTTATCGTTGGGATTGCCTTTAAATAGCTTAACGTTTTGACCAAGTTGCATTGCAGTTTTGTAAGTTCATGTAGGTATTTTATTTGTAGGTTTAAGACAATTTCCACCGGAGAAGGGTTAAAATTTGTCAAAGGTACAAAAATATATCTTGTTGGCCATGGTTCTTTGTAACCTTAATAAAAGGTACCTACAATCCAAAGGGAAGCCGAAAGTAATGGTCCTAAGGCGGAGAGTTCCGCCACTGAATTTATTAAAGTTAGTATTACCCAAGTTATTTTCAATAATAAATCTTATCAGCGTTTTAGGTGCCATTAGCCTTGAAAGCGTAACAGAAGATAGAAAAAGAGAGACAAAAACAGATTCACTATAGCATTTAGAATATTTTATGTAAACGAAGTACTAATAGATATTGAATTAGAATACCAAACTTAGGATTGTCTCAAGTTTTTTGTGCAAAAGACATTGACCGGGCTCAAGGCGTGGCGTGACTCATATAATCGATTACTGATCTTTAAATAAATTAAAATAAAGTAGTAATTTACACTCCTACGTAATTTAAATAAAGACGCTTTATGATTTATAAAGATTTGATATTTTAAAAAGAGGTTTATTTGTTTAAGCACCTTAAATTGTCCAAACCCTCGTGTCCACTTAAATTCACCAATAAGTCACTAAATATTCGCTAAAACCGATTTAGGGACGATTTTAACCCTTGTTTTTTGTCGAACACGATTTCCGATACCACCGAGAATGGAAATTGATTCTTACATAAAAATAAACAAGTTCTTAAATCTTGGGGTTCCCAGTGATTGATGATTAATTTCTTAGACAAAGAAGGTAAACAAATATCTATTTATTCTCTGATATTTTGATGATCTACACAAACTTAAGTCGTTCGCTTTCGGGACCAGGACCGTGGTCCCAAATTCAGTCTGGACCTCAGTTATTATTTTTGAGAGGTGTCACAAGAAACCACTGCTATAAATAAAACAATAAATTTTTGTTTCGAGAAAATACAGTCGACACAAAAAATAAGAGGTCGCAAAACACTAGATCAGGACATCATTTTAATTTCTTGAATTTCTAATAAATACATTCAAAAGAAGTTCAAAGACGTATAACCCAATTCTAACCTCATATGAATACTTTCAAACTATATTTCAAAAAGGTTTTCATACCTACTTACTTAAGTTCTTTATGTGTAAACTCCGTAGGTAACAAAAAAGGTTGGTATATTCGTTCTCCAAGGTCTACAAAATAAAAGAATACAGTGGCTTACCAAAGTTTTACGTTTTGTCCTCACCGACAAAGCGCTGAAGTCAGGAAATTGAGTTTCGTGGCTCAAAGAATAAGTAACCTGATACTATTCAAGGAGCACTATTCTGAATTTAAGTTGTGAAAATTGCTAAATGAGCCGGTGAAGTATCTTAAAACTGTTACGTTTAGAATATAATATTTTTCACTTGTTTTGCCATCATATATACATATCTGAATCTTTGATTATATAGTTCCTAATCCAGCATCTAAAATTGAAGCAAAGAACTGTCAAACAGTATGGTCTTGTGGACGTACTTTTTGACAGGTATAAAGCCGCCATCTGAATGTTCTAGGCATAGTTAATCTAGCGCGCCATGTTTAACGAGTCTCAAACGTCAAAAATAGTAGCTTCATTTTTTTTAAAGGCTTACTGATGGAATGCTACTTTTCCGAGACATATGTAATGAAAGATCTGAAGAAATGGAAACCATACCATAAAATACTAGCGGCCCGCCTCGGCTTTGCACGGCTTTTTCTCCATTATTTATACAAAAAACAAAATCTGTTGTGTAGTTTAGTAGATAAAAGTACCTCTAAAGACAGACTGCGAGAAGCGACTGTATTTGTATTTTATACTAAGAAAAGAATTTAGATATTTACTTTCGTTTTTTGTTTTTTTTTTTAAGTTTTAGTTCAGATTACACAAAAGCGTGTTTCAGATTACCATTAAGATTACCAGTTTGAAAAAATATCATTTCCTATTAGACTTTCTATGGGAAGTGACGTCACGTCGCGTTTCAATTGTTATTTAAATCGCATAGTACCTACATAGTTTTATAAGGGTGGTTCGGCTTTGAACTTTATCGCGACCATGACCTATGACTAATAGATATTGTGTCTCCGTAGTGATGTGCCGCATTCCGTCCATTAATCACTCTACTACATACATAGCATTAGCACAACACTAGCATGGTCAACTGCAGGGCTGCCACTAGGAATATTAACATATAGGGAATAGCTTTCTATAAAATAAAAACAAATACTTGTTTTCCATTTGTTTGGGGGATTGGTAAACAAAATGGAAAGTTGATATCGAGTTTGAAGTACCACAGTATAGAGCTTAGTTAAATTCCTCCAAATGCTTGAAATCTACCTTTAATTTGTATATCCAGATAGGCTATTATAATAATGCAAAACTAATGCTATTCTTTTGTCACAAAAAATGTGATTCCTAAGCTGATATTTTAAACTTGGAACGTTGAGAAATTTCCCGAGTTTGTTCCCTCCCTAGTGCAGAAGTCGTGGAAAAAATCTAGTGATACAATCTGGCAACCCTAAGTAGCCTATTCATTTGTTATGGACATAGACTATCTATCCATAGACAGGACTGTGAATTTGCATTTCGTGTGCGGAAAATGGATTTCCTTTGCTTTGTGTTGCATTAGATTTGTAAATGTTTAGCCTTTGGTTAGATTTGAGAAGGCAAAGTTACGTTGCTGTGAGAGCATTGTATACGACTGTGAGATGTTTGATTTTTTTTTTAAAGATAACTAGCAATGTGGATTTGAGTCCCACATTACTAGCAATCTTGTTAACCCCTCTAGCTAAGCTCAAAGGCTTGGGTTAGGAGTGGGTTCACGTCGGTAGTATAATGGGTAGGATTCCAACCCGCGATTTTATTTTCAAAAGGCTTCTTAATACCTTATATACTCGTAATGGCTTAAACGTTTTATTTGATAGGGGGTGGTACAAGAGTACTCAAAATATCATTTTAGTTTAAAGGTCAAGTCTGATATCTCTAAAAACCCTGATTTCTCCCAATGGGGGATTTAAAGGGAGACAATGGTCCCAGATCATATTCGGGGTCTGTAGGTAAACCAATTGTAGAAGTAAGTTGCTATTACACATCTGCCCCAAACAAAGAGTGTATAGTTTTCAGGGAAAATGTAGTATAAGAGATTTTTTATAACCATAACTATTAAACGCATGAAAGCGTTTAGGATATTTGAATATTGTTAGTATCATTTTATGAGTCCAGGTAAAATGTGTCCACAATTAACAGTTCCTTTATTACCCGACTGTGGGGGAGGTTTGTGTTTGACGCACATGTATGTATGATTCTTCTAATGTTTCTATGTCATCCAATATGTACGTGTGTGCTCATAACTTCTACAGAGCTTAACGGATTGTAATAAATGATTCGACATTAGATTCACCATACTGACGCGAGTGCCATTGGGTACCTACGTACCTACCTACATAAAATTCTTGAAAAATGTAAATGGCGAATTTTAATGTGCGGGCTAAGATATTTTTTTTCTAAGACCCTTGAGTGGGATATTTAATCAAAGAGCTTTATAAGGTGAGTACGAAAATATGTATAAGTTATATGTTTAAAAAAAAATGAAGTGGAAAATCATAGAAAAAACGATGTTAATAATGTAACAAATAGTTCTAATTAAACATTGTTATAATAAAACTATTTATAATGACTAAAAAGGATTTTTATTTAGTACTTTTTAATCGTTTTAAAAAGTTTAATTACAGAGATTTTTTAATATTAATATAAAAAAAAAAAAACTAAAAACCCGCCTGCAAAACGACAGAAACAAGTTATCCTTCAAATTTAATGTCATGCAATCGGAAGCATTAATGAAGATATAAAGAAGAAGAAAGACTGCATGATATTAAATATAAAGGGTATCTTGTTTTTGTCTTTTAGCGGGCGAGTTTTTTTAGTTTTTTTTTACAATTAAATGTAATTTCCTTTCAAGCAAAATAAAAAAATTCAAATTATGAAAAACACGGTTTCCTCTCGATTTTATGTCGGAAGTTAAAATAAACAGTACACGCGGATACAGATTTTCATATTCAACATAAGGAGTAGACTATAAAGTTTCCTTATACCCCTGTATCGTAGCTGTAAGCACGGTTTTATACCGCAAATGCTTCTGCCACGGTACTGAGACTCCAATTTGCCTACCTGATACTTTCAATTTACATAAAATCCTTATTTACTGCCTCACAGTATCTGCGTATACGAATTTTTAGATCAAATTATTTTAGGGTGATTACGCTTCTAAGTTTTAAACATTTTAACAAACGAAAGGCGGACGTTTTACAATTTTTGCTTGTTATTTTTTAACTTCGAACAGGTTGGCATTAAGTGTGTCTGCACAAGGTTTTCTGAAGTCTATTCTTTTTAAAAGATTACTACCAATGTGGGATTGTTGGTCCCACATTACTGGCAATCCCTGTTGCATGGATGGAATCCTCGGTGCTCGAGTATCCCTCGCATTTTTTGGTTTTTGTTATCAGCAGTGTTTTTTTTGTCCGGGCCTGCCCACCAGGTTCACCACTGCTTCTTATTCAAGCTGATTAGGAGTGGGTTCACGTCGGTATGATGACCTCACGATTGCGGGTTCCATGCCTTAACCGTTCAGTTACCGCCGGTTTAAATGTTTTAAAGGCGAAATCATTTTAAGTCGCCTTCCGGACAAAGTGGTTTGTGATTTTGTGTCCGTTAACGATGTTTATGTGTGAGTTGGCCGAGCGACGTACGTATGACGGCCACCTTTCGTACTCCAGTTAGGTTTTGTCATACTGGTGCGATAATATGGTGTGACTACGAGTCGGTAGGGGTATCTTGTACCAACGCTTAATAACAATAGGGGAGATAGGAGTTTTGTTGAATTCGAATGATTATACGGAAAACGCTAAATTATCAATTAAATTGTAATAACAAATCAAAATTAAGTTCATACAGCAGACATTAACAATTTTTTTTAAAGTTAACTAGCAATATGGGATTGAGTCCCACATTACTAGCAATCTTGTAAACCCTCCAGCTAAGCTTAAAGGCTTGTGTTAGGAGTGGGTTAACGTCGGTAGTATAATAAATAGGATTCGAACCCGCGACCTCATGATTGCGAGACCGAAGCCTTAGCCATTAGGCTACCGCTGCTTAACTTAACATTATTTCAAATACAACAACAGCAAATATAGACACTTACATTTACGATTGAATATCTACAAATTTTATAGCAGCGTTTCCCTTACGACACAAACGTCGCTCTCTATGCAGTGCAACTGAGAAGCCTGTCCGCCATTGCGAAAGAGGTGTTGAGCAAAACACCATGTACCAGAGGTGTAGTCTGTGAGGCAAAAGGTAAACTTTATTTTGAACTGACCCGCATTACCCACTGGCTCTCATCCCCCCTGTCTCCTCTATACCGCTGTCATCACGCTCACTTCAATTTTAAACCATATTTGCTTATGTATCATAAAGCAGCTACTACATACATATGGACAAAACACTCGTGTTGTGCATACTAATTAAACACGCGGAGTTATCAACGCCCTCTCGTTCTCTTTACAGTTCAGCAATTACGGAGAATGATGCTACAATATACTCCTCGCATACTAATGCTTACACATGTAGGTATATATTTATTGTATGTAAGTATCTATTTTATTTTTGGTTACTATGGTAGACGAGACGTTGATTGTAATATCAACACGTAATTTAGAGGGAATCGTACATTTTACAGGAATTAAAAATAACCAGTACGCTATTCCTGTGCAAATTTTATTCAGATCCACTTAGCAGTTTTGGCGTTACTGAGTGGGAAATATCTATATATCCAAACTTTGACATATATAATAATAGTAAGATTAAAATTGCTGTCGTTGACTTAGGAGTAAAGTGGAACTAAGTCGGGTACGTCGTCCGTATGTCGAATGAACTTTGAGTCGAAACAACCAGAAAGTTGGTGCGAGGAAATAGATAGACACAGACTCAATAGCAATAACAAGACCTGGGTCTTGTTCTTTGAGTGTATTGAATTGAATACAGTAGATAAGGTGGCGTCTTTAACAATCAACTAGCTCATTTTTTGATGGGAAGGATTGTCTAATTGTCACGCGATTTAAATATATTAATTAAGGCGCGTTTCCCCCTCGTTGTTTTCTCGTCAAAGATAAGATTTGGCAACCATGCTTGCCAATGCAAGCATGGTTATCAAATGTTTACTGATTTGATACTATTGGTCTGATGTTCACTCAATATATGGCTCAAGGGGAAATCCTAAAGGTCAAAAAAATATTGGTATGCTTATCTTATATTGTCATTACGAATTGTTTTAGTAGTTCTTACGTAAAAGATTAACAAACATCCGTACTTCCACCCTCTCAGTTTTATACCTTGTATCGTTAGTAGGGTTGCTAATGTACATTGCCTATTGTAACTGCTTAACATATCAGGCATATCATAGCATCCAGGGGAAAATTTGGAGGTTACCCCCCCCCCCTTTAAATAGAGCCGTGCCTTACCTGCCTCCAAATGTATACACTACAAATATAAAAAAAAAGAGGGAGGTGTCTTATGGATACCCAGCTGGAACGTAGTTGCTTTTGCTATAGCTTTTTTTGCGATTTCAAATTAAGATTTTTTACACATATATTACACACAGCCAGTTTGACATAGGTAACATAAACATTACAATATTTTACAAAAATACAAACAATGAAGATAACACAACCTTTTTATTCCAGCTTCACTTATTGATAAATTTAACACTTTTTTTGATCGATGTCAAAATATAACACTTTTTTTCGTCTAGCCTCGGCATTTGTTACGGCGTTTTACTAATCCGGTTGGTTTTATTGTTACAGTCAGTGAACCCTTTGACCTTTCTCCCATCCCTCAAAATATAATCGTTCGTAGAATATAATCGTACGTACTATGAACAAAAAAGTTTTTACAAAAAATATTACCGACTTTAAAAAATAAATACAAGGCAACTAAAAAGCAATGAAATAGTAGTTTTTAAGTTTTATTCAGCACCAACTTCAAAATGTTTTATTTGTTTTTGTTAATCTAGGTATATTATTTTTAAATAACCATGACATGTAATATCAGTTTTGGAAAATATTTAATGTATTAACCCTTAATCACCTACCACTCGGTTTTGGAATTATGACTTTAACCGCCTACATATACTATTTTACTGGGCAATCGGTTGTGGAATCATTGAAAAATATCGGTTTTACTCCGGGATCTCATAGATGTGTGGTAGATGGCTGTGTGACAGAAGTAGGTAGTAAAGGGTAAATTTGTATTTTTTTTATCGGGTAGTTATTTGGTATAATGTAAAGAACATTTAAACTTTCGCGTTGCATGATTATAACTGCGTGGCCGTGGTCACAAGCAGCATTGCAACCTGGTCGTAATGTCAATCAATTTTAAGGTAAATGATACGCGTTAATTCCCTTATAATAAATAGTTATCTATACTAATATTATAAAGCTGAAGAGTTTGTTTGATTGTTTCACCGCGACAATCTCAGGTACTACTGGTCCTAATTGAAAAAATATTTTTCTGTTGGGTAGCCCATTTATCGAAGAAAGCTATAGGCTATATAACATCACGCTATGACCAATAGGAACGGAGCAGTAATGAAAAATGTTGCAAAAACGGGGAAGATTTACGCATACGAAATTGCGCGGGACAGCTAGTAATGTATAAAAGCCACAAGCAGAAGGTTATTCGAATATTACAAATCACCCTGTATAAAGGCAAGAAAATACAAAACACCCGAGATAGGTAATATTTGCAAATCAAATCACAACTCTACTAGCCCGCTAGTCCGAGTCCCAGTCCGATGTATCCATTCCACTTTAAATTCCTCTAAGTTGATTTCAACTTCATATTACAGAATTGTTATCAAGTTTTGTTCTGTATTTTGCTTTGGATCACGGCCAGTGGATGATATAAAACGTGTAACAGAAAGGTGTGGTCAAATTTCAAAAGTGAATATATAATGGACAGAGCTTAGGAGCGAATATAAGCGAGTATATTAAGGCACCATACTTGACTGCCTCTGTGGCGTGGTGGGAGTGTATCCGACTGTTACGCAAGAGGTCGTGGGTTCGATCCCCACTCAGGATAAAACTTTGTGTGATGAGCACGATGGTTTATTCTGTGTCTGGGTGTTATTTATTTATAATAAGTATGTATTTAGAAATATATAGGTATGTTTATCAGTTGTTTGGTTTCCATAGTACAAGCTCTGCTTAGTTTGGGATCAGATAGCGTTGTGTGAGTTGTCCCAAGATATTATTATTATTACCATAGTGAATGCAATATTAATTGCATCCACTATTATAAATACTGGTATAACCGATTGCATCATAATAGGTTTGTTTACAGCGATTTTTTATCCCAGACCAAAAAGATGGGTGTAATCAATTGAACGTGTAACCGTATGCCTATCTGTGCCATCGTAGCTCCCAAACGAATGAACCGCTAATGGAAAATGCTGTTGGAATGGAACGGTGGCTTAATCAGGATAGTATTAGCTTTATTTGATGAAAATACAGTTTATACATCAGAATAGCTCATCCTAATATTACTAATATTACTTACTAATTACATTTTTACGGAAATAACAAACGATACAATCACGAAACCTTGACCAAATAGTACATCAAAAAAAAAAAAAAAAAAGTAATTAAAAAAAAATAAGCTTCTAAGTTAACTGAAAATAATAAAATAATATTTTTAAATAAACGAAATTAACCTACATTTTTCTTCAGCACCTACAACAGTAGGTAGAAGTTGTAAAAATGGCGGCCAACTAACATGTCGCTATTTTCAGTTGACTGTTTATTTTTTAAATTACTTTTCATTTTGTTATTTTTGATTTTTACGTATCTAAAAAAATATTTCATATACCTATGCACTATTTGATCGAGGTTTTGAGATTGTTTCCTTTGGTATTTCCGTAAAAATGTAAGCCAGGCAGTCAAATTTACACTTTTCTGTTCATATCTTTCAAACTGCTTAACCAATTTGGATAAAACTTACACTGTTCCCTAAGTTGGAATAAAGAATGATCACATTGCGATCTCTAGTTTTGGAGAAATGATTGGACAAACATACAAACATTTTGTTTATTTCATAAATCTGTTTAGAAGCCCTACTCAATCATCATATGTGAAAATCACGCAATTGGAATAATATTTCCATTCTTTTTTTTGTTTAAAAAAAAAGATCAATAGCAATTTGGCATTGTGGGTTCCACATTACTAGCAATCATGTTAACCTCTACAGCTAAGCTCAATAGCTTGTATTAGGAGTGGGTTTACGTCGGTAGTATAATGGGTAGAATTCGAAACCGCGACCTCATGATTGCGAGTCAGACGCCTTAGCCATAAGGCTACCGCCGCACCGCCGTATCGAATACATAACATAATTTTGTGAAGTATGTTAAAAATCAAACATAACGCGGGCCAAACTGTGGGCCAAAGCTAGTCATTTATACGTAGGGATCCTTTAATTTGACCTTACTGTACACGACGTTGTACATAAGTTGGGACAGCTCAGCCGCGAGAACTGCCAGCCACTTGAAAATCGATGGACGTTCTTATGCAACCAACAGATGTTCCGCAAACTCCTATATCTGTAATGAATTTTGTTATACACTTTTTGTTCCATTATAAATTTTGTTAAATGCTTTTAGTTCCATCATAAATTGTGAGTTCCACGTGGAGTTTGAGCTGCTTGTTTGTTGGACGATATTTGTGTTGTTCAAACTAATATTAATTAAGTTCATGGGCCAGTTTTTTCGTTTATGCCTTTGTTTTATTTAACTTGGTAATAAGCGTAGAGCTTTTAATGCTTTGAAAGCTAGGTAGACTAAACAGATTTGATTTCACTTTGAAAATAATTGTATTTACGAAAATGTTTTGCTAAATTGGAAGAGTAGGTTGCGTGCGTAGTACAACAGTTCCTAAGCAGATTGATATCGTAAAATAACGTTCCTACCATGAAATGGTCGATAAACTAGTGTCTATTTTCATTTTAAAAAGTGATGTTCGGTCGTGTAATTAAGTCCGATTTTTTCAATGTGAATATGGGCATGAATTAAAAAAATTTATATAATAAAAATAACTCATGCGTGGTTGTCTGGGTCCTTATTCACTATGTTTTTGGCAAGCCTGCGCGAATTGGCGCATGCAAAGATGTCCGCGCGCATACGCGATGCATATCTAAGCGCAGCTTTCTATAAACAAATATGTCAAGATTTTGACAGTTAAAAGCGCAGGCTTGACGCGAAAACGAAAAAAAAGAGAGTGAATAAGGACCCTGTTATTTTGACTCTCTCAAATGTACCGCACGACCAGTAAAGTGAAGATCAAGCTGTATCTACCATATTATTAAATACATTTGGATGAAACCGAAGACCCAATTTATTAAAAATGTTATCAAAATCTACTCATAGGGTTTTACAACAAACAGACATGAAATAAATAAAGCATAGTTCAAGTTTTTTTGACTAAAATTTGTTTTTAAATATATCTTCAAGTACGTACTTTAAAATTTTATATTACTTAGAAGAGATTTGTCCTACTTATTTATCAGTTTGTACTATCTTTCAATTTTTTTTTCAAAACGTTAACCGATACGACATAGACGACCTCACTGACACGTCTGTCAGTGAGGTCGTCTATGTCGTATCTATTGACGTTTTGAAAAAAAACTCACTCGCAGTAAACCAGTTTGAAAACTTGCCATGTTTGAACTGAGTTTGTGGAATAAAAATAGAACGAGAGGTTTCTTTGTGTGAACGATTGGATTGAAGATATAGAAACGACTGCGCTTGAAAGTACCCGATTGAGGTCTGATTTGTACTAAGTTAAGTCGAACGGCTCAGCTGTGTAGTTGGAAATAGCTTCTGCCTCGTACAGTCTTGTTTATAGACAGCTATGTGTTAAAAACAAATTGAAATCGTATTCAGGGTTGTTTCCTACACAATTTAAGTGCGTTTTAGGAATCAGTTCGTTAAAGTATAAATTTAAAAGTCGCTTCATTGGTCAGTCTAATACATTCGACCATAGAGCAGGAAGTTTACTGTCATTGCCATGTTTGAGGTGAGTTTGCTATCGATAACTTAAATATCTTATATTTTAATTAAAAAAACACAAAAAGTTACTTTCTATGGTATATTGCGTTGTCTGTCTATATCATCACATACTAGGTACACGTTGATCATGTTAAGTTAAACGTTTGCCTTGGAATGGTCTCGCTTTTTGTGAATCTATGCATATTAACATGTCAGAAACATAAACGGGTGATCAATGCTTAAATGTCAAAATTAATTAAAAGTCTGCTGACCTCATCAATCTGCTACCAAATATTTTGTTATGAACATTGTAATAGTACTTTTTATACCTTCTTAGTAATGAAAAATAGCCGAAATAAACAACGAATTCCTTTCATAATTAGCTTCCCGCGTTTAATACCAAATAATATATAATGCGCCTTAGCAAAGTGAAGAAGCATTTTTGACAGCACCGGGGCGTGGCAAAATAATGAAGATAAAAGGGGGTTATTATGGGGAAACGGCAGCCGCGTTCAATTTCCTTGGCCCAAACTTGATTTAATAACTTAAAACAGAAAATGAGATTTATACACAACGATAACAAAATCTATTGAACGTGGAATATTCAACAAATAATCTTTTTCTCACAGTACTAGTACCTAAGGTGGACAACAAGGTCATTTGATAAAATCAAATGGAAGTCTTTACTACTGTACCATAGATAACAACAACGGCTATTTGTTATAAATGTCAAAAAAGTTCACAGGACGGTCATTCGATTCAGCATTTGAAATTGTTCTAACAGTACTAGTACCTAAGGTGGACAACAAGGTCATTTGATAAAATCAAATGGAAGTCTTTACTTCAGTAAAATAGATAACAACAACGGCCATTTGTCATAAATGTCAAAAAAGTTCACAAGACGGTCATTCGATTCAGCATTTGAAATTTTTCTAACAGTCCTAGTACCTAAGGTGGACAACAAGGTCATTTGCTAAAATCAAATGGAAGTCTATGCTTCTGTAACATAGACAACAATAACGGCCATTTGTCATAAATGTCAAAAAACTTCACAGGACGGTCATTCGATTCGGAATTTGAAATTGCTGTCACTTTATAACTGGTAACCAGTCCAGCGTACCTACGACATACTATGGGAGTAGCTACAACGTGGGCCGGTACTGACAGGAAACCTGTGTAATTCCTTGTCATCAGATACGTTTAAGCGTAAGGATTCGTGTAATGGTAAAATATAATGTCAAATATGTCAAGAAAAATGATACTATAGAGGTCAGTGTTTACAAATGATTTAAAGATGTGTAAGAGATTACACATCCGTCAATCACCTTAAGTTTCTTTTCACACGTTTCGTTTTCAATTTTGTTTGTGTGATTGAAAGCGAGTACCCGGTGCGAAGTGTGTGGCGATGTACGGTAGCTTATGTGGTGTAAGATGTAGGTATGAATTGGGCCTAAACATTAATAAGGAATTCAGAAATGGGTTTGCAGACGATTATGCAAATAGCGCTGATCGCCACTTTTATAATGCGAGTTTGTACATTGTAGGAATCTTTACACGCATATTATGAGGGACCGTGGTTACAGCAAATCGATAACAACGAAACGCAAAGGTCTCAAAATTATTTTGTTTATTCTCATACCAACAATACAAGAGCTCGTAATTAAAAGCCTTAAGGCTGAAGAATCTGTGCACAGGATCAAAGCAATGAAATAAAGCCTGTGATATGGTATCTTTCCTTTGTAGTGTTGAGTAGACCCTTAAGAAAGATACATTGTCGACTGGATATAATGACATTTTTTTTGTCCGTTTTATATCCTTCCGTTCGAAGGCGCCTCATCGTAATTGGAGACAATTGGTTCAAAAGTCTTCTTTGGAAGGTTCCGAATAAGTCAATTATGGAAATCTGTGCAAAAGTCCACAAAAATAGCTATGAAGTTTTCAAACAATATTTTGCTCATTTGGGTAAAATTTTTTTCCTTAAACTGTGTATTCCGCATTTAGGTAGGTACCAATTTCGAAATCAGATAATAGTATAATACGTGTCCTCATTTCATTGTAAACCATATTTTTAATTTAGAACAGATTTCATGTCGTTTAATTTAATAGTTTTTTTTTTATTTGGGAAATTAGATTTATTTTAACATGCCCAAAAAAGGAGTGTAATGATTTCAAGGATCAAGTATGTTTTTTTTTTACATCAAATTTCATTTTTACTCACTGATTATATTGTTTCGTTACCGGCTACATACACCGAGTAATTAATGAGATCCTGAATATGTTCCACGAAATTGAACCTTTTACAAAATCACCCTGTATTAATTAAAATATAATGATATACAGTACGTATTCAGTTATGTTTTATAATGATTCCACGAGCTCCATTCATATCAATTTAAAGTAATAACTCATCGAGTCATAAGTCGTTATTAGTAGAGTCGCGACCCACCGATTCTGACAAGCAATTAATCAATTATTTCACTTCATTAGCCCAGTTAAATTTGTCTCGTCCCACTCCCCCATCCCCCATAGGGTGCGTAGAGGATTTAGCATTTTCATGTACCCAACACGCGGACGTTTCATTAAACGTTAATATGAAATATTTATGGTTAAACAACTTTCTATTGTTTAATTTGTGTAATATGTCTTCATTATATTGTGAACTGATTAATTAGGTCACTGATGACGGTTCTACGACGAATTTTCATGTGATTTTCCCTATCTTTCAGATCATTCCTTCCGGATGGTTTATATACGAGTATATGTCGGAGAATTGTTAAATCACTAATTAATTTTCGTTAACCTGGCATCTGTTTTGATTAAATATAAAGTGTATTGACTCATTCAGTATGGCCGCCATAAGAAGCATGACTTTAGTTTCACGTTTACATTTGAAGTGCTGGTAGTGAGGCAGTAATCTCATTCGGCAGTTTTAATCGAGCGGTCGTAGCAACAACATATCTTCCGATAGATTTGTCGCTATTTTTGTAGTCGTGTGTGCAAAGCGTGTGGCATTTGTATAATCAAAATGACTAAAACTGTTGGCATCGAAGTATCCGCGTTCATATGATCGATTACCATAAAGTTAATTCGAATATTGAGCTGCTAATAGCTCATAAGCCCATCCTGGCGCTTCGACATGTATAGGTAATAAAAACATTTTATGTGAATAGATTGTGGAGAAAACTCCGAGCGAAGCCGGGCCGGGCCGCTAGTTGCTATATAAAGTAGCCAATGTCCTTCCTCAGCCTTCACGCTATCTACACATTAAATGTCATAAATATCGACCCAGCGGTTAAGCCGTTAAAGCGTAACAAACAAACAAGCTCATGTTTAATTATAAAAGTAAGTCACTAGTTTTCAACCGACTTCAAAAAGGAGGAGGTTCTCAATTCGACTGTATTTTTTTTATTGTTTGTTTTCTGATTACTCACAGACGGCTAGACCGATTTGAGTTTTTTTTTTGTGTTTGAAAGGGTTTAACTTCCTTATTAGATCTTAGAGAAAGCGAGGGAACTCTTCAAATATTAAAGGGACACCTATAGTAATTTGGGTATATTTTGTTGTAATTCGCGCATTTACTCTTAAAAAACACCATTGAGTGAAATTAAAGGAAACGAAAAAGGAATAGTTCCGTTGATCATCTGTGATCTTCATCATCAGATGATGAAGACCACAGATGACCAGTGGAAGTATTCCTTTTTAGTTAGGTACCTTTCATTTCATATTTATTTTGGAAGTCGGTTTTTATTTTTTTGTAAATAAATACCGACTAAATTATTACGTAAATAAGTCAAGACCAGAAAAGAAAGATAATACTTTCACCACAGCCCAAACGGTGTGACGGAGTGAGGTGCCGTTGGACATTGGATGTAGGTATAAATTTTCAGTTACTTAATTTCTAGCAACCGAGTTTTTTGTATAGTGATATTATTCCCTTATCATTATGATAGGATTATTACTTAAAATCAGAGAGATTTATTTAGCTCGCTGCCATTTGAGAACAAACTCTTCTATTTAGCAAAAACTATTCATACATTATTCAAGCAATATCAAAAGAGAATGTATTTCAAAGTACATTTCATGCAACGAAACAACCTGATTACTTCTTACCTAATATCATTACCCCAATCGTGCTCAATTCCCCATTCCTAACTGTTGCCTTTGCCTCGACTGTTGCTCGTTTTACAACGTTCAGTAAAACTCCCCCTAATCTTCCCGAAGTACCCCATCAAAAATCAAAAAAGCTGCCGGAAATCCTCGCCTAATCTTTTATGAACCTATCTTTCCTTTTATTAGGTATTTTGTGTATGAAACGGGCTTTCTAAGCTTGTCTCTGTAACTCCCCTATTATTTTTGAACGACTTATTACCAAAGCGTTGAAAAATAAAGGCGTACGCAAAATACAAGAAGATTTTGTTTCAAGCTTTTAATAATAATAATATCTTAAGACAATTCACACAACGCTATCTGATCCCAAACTAAGCAGAGCTTGTACTATGAAAACTAGACAACTGATAAACATACTTATATATTTCTAAATATACACATATTATAGATGAATAACATCCAGACAAAGAATAAACCATCGTGCTCATCACACAAAGTTTTATCCTGGGTGGAGATAGAACCCACGACCTCCGACTTAGCAGTCAGGGTCACTAACCACTAGACCAACAGCCCAGTCAACACTCTCCCCACAAAATACCGAAAGTACGGAAGATAAACGTCATCTGCAGCAATGAACATATAGTTATTATTTACGGACAAGAATCTAGACCACCTTAGACACTAACATCTATAGTACTATTACGCTGGATTGGCTACCCTGTACAAAGTTACAGCATTTCAAATGCCGAATCGAATGACAGTCATGTGCACTTTTTTGACACTTATGACAAATGGCTATTGTTGTTATCCTTGTTACACAAGTGTCGATTTGTAAAAATGGCGGCAAACTGACCGGCCATTATTTTTACAGCTCCGAGTTTAACTTGTAAAAAATGATTTGAATACGTGATAATTGACTAAGAACGAGACTTTGTGCATGTAATAAGCGCATAAATACTTGACACTGGCAGAAATTAGCCGTTAAAACGGCTAGATTGCCATAAACTCAAAGAAGAAGATGAAGAAGTGTAGATTCCATTTGATTAATAATAATAATGAAAATTCTTTATTCACTTTGGAAGCAAAATACTACACTTGTGAAAAGCCGATTCTACATGTACATGTTCGCAAACAATAAGGAGCAAGGAACTACGAGTACATCCATTCATCTTTATGAATTAATAATCATCGATTGAGTAGGTAGTAAGCTCTTTGTATATGATGTCTCTTGACTACATTCTTGAATTAATTTATAAGTAGACACGAACTGCGACTGCTTACTGGGATTTTATAGAAAAATCTAATACGTAGTCTTTGATATGTACTTACTAATTTGTGCTTATCTTTTATATTCACAGAGTCAATAAATAAATAAATAATATCTTGGGACAACTCACACAACGCTATCTGATCCCAAACTAAGCAGAGCTTGTACTTTGGAAACCAGACAACTGATAAACATACTTAAATATTTCTAAATATATACATATTATAGATAAATAACACCCAGACACAGAATAAACCGAGTGGTTTCATCACACAAAGTTCTATCCTGGGTGGGGATTGAACCCACGACTTCCAGTTTAGCAGTCAGGGTCACTAACCACTAGACCGATAGGCCAACCATCATCAGTACAGAAGGCTTTCCAGATTTTGTGTCTGAGTGATGTATGTGTGCGTGCGTCGAGGGCGCATTCTATAAAAGTTACCTTCTGTACTGTCGGTATTTTTTACTATCCCGTTTCTATACGTCATAAGGAAATGAAATATAGCCTATAACTTTTACAGAAATGCCAATAGAAACGATTTCGGAATCATTTGTGTGTGGTCAACAAAAACCATTTCCTTTTAAAATATCGGTTTCTTATAAATGAGAGTAACGGATAAGGAATTTGAATTTTGTTTGTTTGACTTTTTGGAACATTTGCAGCTCGCAGTCTCTCCTGCGTTAAGTTTGATTTTAACTGATAAAGAATCGTGTAACAAAATAACAATTATTACCTTCCTATTCTAATTATATAGTAGTATTTTTTCATTGCTCTCCCCCCGTCTTACGAATTTTCGAGCAGGTCATGACGCGAGTTTAAAATTTTTTACTCATACCAAAAACTGTACAACGACCGTACAGAAGTTTTCACTTCAACTTCATTTTCAAATATATAAGTTAAAAATATTTTTCTTTCTAGATCTAGAATAAGAAAGAAAAACATACATGATAATATTACAATAAAGACAATATTTTAAATAATTCTCTAGATTTTTACCAAAATATAATTAGAATATTTTTGTTTGAGATGTTGTAGAGATATTCTTAATAGAGTTACATAAGTGTACCTGTTTTGCTTGGGATATCAGAGAACTCAGGTAGAGCTAGGTGTAAACAGGGGGTGGGGGATATGCTGACCTACTTAGGGATTCCTTTCATCCCCCTCTTACATATTAACGATTTCTGAAAATGACAACTCGTAACGGTATTAAATGATAAGGGTTGCGAGGGTAGGTGATTTTTATTTTGTATTCAATTTGCTTTAATGAATCTCTATGTGTATTATATCTGTTTATGTAGGTATGTATGTATGTAGGGTATACATCTATACTAATATTAAGAAGCTGAAGAGTTTGTTTGTTAATTTGATTGTTTGAATGCGATAATTTTAGGAATTACTGTTTCGAATCTTTAAAAAAAAATGATAGTGGATAGTCTATTTATCGAGAAAGGCGCTATGACCAATAGGAGCGAAGATTCAATGAAAAATGTTGCTAAAACGGGGAAAATTGACGCAAACAAAGTTGCGCGGGTCAGTTATGTGATTTTTATTTTGTATTCAATTTGCTACTGAATCTCTATGTGTATTATTATATCTGTTTGTGTATATGTATATACATGATTAAATATTTTGTTGTCATCTACTAGTTTTGTAGAAAGACTTGTGAAAATAGGTTGTATGTTTGCCTAATAATACAAAACTTGCTTAGTTTTTTAAATCGAGTTTGTTAAACCTCTATTTATACCTTTTATTTTACATGATTAACCCGTAATTTTAAAAAATCAATTGGATATTGATACAAACATTGTAATCTACCTAGTCTAGCCATAAATATTGTTACGAAGAAAAAACATTTTTTTTATATTGCAAATAATATTTATTACTTTTACAGTGTGTTAGTTTAATACATAAATAAAAAACAATTTAAAATATAAAAAGCTTATTCGAAGTGGTCTCCATTGGCTGCAACACAGTCCTTTAAACGTTGAGGCCAGTTATCAATAGAAGCACGCACTCTTTCCATGGGAAAATTCTTCACTGCCAATCGTATGGATTGTTTTAGGGACTCCAAATTATCATGGCGTTTAGAGCAAGCCATACTCTCTAAAACTGACCATAAATCATAATCCAGCGGATTAAAATCGGGACTAGACGACGGCCAGTCTTCAGCTCTGATGAAGTCCGAAACGTTCACTTCCAATCAAGACTGCGTGGACCGAGCTTTATGACCCGGCGCTGAGTCTTGTTGGAAGGACCATACTTGGTTATTGAACATGGTGTTGTTAAGGGGTTTAACTACCTTCTCAAGAATGGTATCTTGATACACTTGTGCCGATGTTTTGATACCTTTTTCACAAAAATATGGCTCAGTCACTCCTTCATAGCTAACACCCCACCAAACCATCACTGAAGTCGGATAATGCCCACGTTGCACTCTGTCGACTAATTGGGAAGCTTCCTTAGAGCTTTGAGCATAAATACGGTCATTTTGTTTGTTAAAATGTTGCTCAACTGTAAAGATTTTCTCATCCGTAAACAAAATTTTTCTGTGACCTCCCTTTGCGTACCGCTTCAGTAGTTGCTTCGATTTTACCACCCTATTCTTTTTTAAATTATCAGTTAAAAAATGACCAGTGCGTCTCTTATAGGCTGCAAGTCCTAAGTCATCTTTTAAAATGCGTGACATGGTTCTGGGTGCTATCTTCATCTCCCGAGATAAAATCTTTTGCTTTCGGACAGGATTTCTTCGAATTCTTTCCCTTACTGCTTTGACCACCATTTTCGTACGAACACTACGTGGACGGCCAGATCTTTTTCTGTCACAAACAGAGAAGGTCTCATTGTACCTATTAATAGCCCGGTACACAAACATTTGACTAATACCAAGCGTATGGAGAGTTTTAAAAATTACATTCGGCTCCATACCAACTTTGTGTAATGCAATCACAGCGATTCGGTTTTCTTTATCACCCCACTCCATTTTAATATAGCAAAATATTGTACAATGTATTGGCGCCAAAATTAGAAAATACAATGAACAATCGTATAAAAATGACAGATTCCAAATTCAAATGTAATATCTTTCTTATTTTTAATTGTAACAGTATTTATGGCCAGACTAGGTATATATAAAAAGTTAGGTTAGTTTGACTGTAAGACTTCAAAAACTCTTTTTTTTTGTGTGGGATTGTGGTCCCACATTACAAGCAATCCTGTTAACCCCTCCATCAGGAGTGGGTTCACGTCGGTAGTATAATGGGTACGATACGAACCAGCGACGTCACGTTTGCGAGGCCGATGCCTTAGCCATCAGGCTACCGGCTGCTTCGAATTTTGCACCGATTTTTATCCATTTTTCGTGCCATTAAAAAACAACGGGCGAAGTCCCGGGGATGAGCTTGTTTTTTATCCCTACTAATATATAAATGTGAATGTAAGTTTGTTTGTTAGGCTTTCACGCGAAGACTACTCAACCGATCATCATAAAACTTTGTACACATATTCTTGGAGGTGTTAGAAGTAACATAGGATACTTTTTAATAAGAAAAAAAAATATTTTTTACGAAATCCACGCGGGCGGAGCCGCGGGCGAAAGCTAGTATATATATTTTATATATCATGTAAGAACAAAATATGCTCATAAATGCAACACCAAGTTATCTTCTAATTTCTCCGTAATACCGGCGAAGTCACGCTTACTTAGAAAAATTAAAAATGGCCGCCTCTGACCCGAAACGTACTCGAGACAACAAATCACAGTTACACTTATCTAATTAGCGAAGAGCTCTTAACAGGATTAAAACCAATTAGGACAGAATCCCCGACATTCAACGGCAGATGCTGTGACCCTAAACAATGATATCAAGGTATCATCCGAGATATCTTAGACCCTTGTAACACGTTCAAACAAACGCCAATCAAATCTGTCAATCTATATTTGATCCCTACTCGGTTTTGATCCTTCACGTAGAGAACAGTATTGCGCCATCACCTCACAAAATTGACCACTCTCTAGAAAAAGACAACGCTACTTTATGGACAATACCTGTCAAAGGCCGCACGAGTTTTTTCTTTCTTTCACGCTTTGGCGTCAATATTTACTTTTTAGGGTTTCGTAGCCAAAATGGAAAAAAGAACCCTTATAGTTTCACCATGTCCGTCCGTCCGTAGGAGGCTGTAATTTTGCGTGGAGACACATAATACTTACGCCGACAAAGTGAAATAATAAAATCTTGAGAAACTTTTTTTCAGGGTACCTAGGGTTTTCTTACCTACCCCATCGTGTGGGGTATCATTAGATAGGTCTTTTAAAAACATTTAGGGAGTGGAAAGACGATATTTAGATTTCATCATCAGCCTATCGCAGTCCACTGATGGACATAGGTCTCTCCAATTGCACGCCACTTTGTTCTATCCTCGCCTTCTCGCATCCAGCTCCTGCCAGCCGTTTTGCGTAGATCATCACTCCACCTGGCCTGAGAGCGTCTTACGGGTAGGACACACTGATTGAAGACTTTAGTCTTAAGGCATTGTGAGATCGACGATGAGAAGATTTGAACTTCCCAAATGCTGCCCAACCCAACCGAATTCTCCTGTTCACCTCGTCCTCGAAGTTGTTTCTACCTAACTGCAATGACTGCCCGAGGTACACACATTTATGAACAACTTCGAGAACGGCGCCGTGCACCGCTATCGGTTCCGGTAGTACATGTTCATTGAATATGACCTTGGTTTTATCCAAGTTCATCCGTATTTACATTTAGGGATCCGTTTGTAAAATATTAAGCTTTAAAGTGCAAATTTTTGTCAGAGTCAAGTGCCCCCCCCCCCCCTGCTAGCTAAATGGTTAATGTTGGGTATGTGAAATTAAAAGGAAAACTATCACAGTTATGTAGGCTTTACAAGTTTACGAGTAGCAGCTGATCAAAGATTTGAACTTCCCAAATGCTGCCCAACCCAACCGAATTCTCCTGTTCACCTCGTCCTCGAAGTTGTTTCTACCTAACTGCAATGACTGCCCGAGGTACACACATTTATGAACAACTTCGAGAACGGCGCCGTGCACCGCTATCGGTTCCGGTAGTACATGTTCATTGAATATGACCTTGGTTTTATCCAAGTTCATCCGTATTTACATTTAGGGATCCGTTTGTAAAATATTAAGCTTTAAAGTGCAAATTTTTGTCAGAGTCAAGTGCCCCCCCCCCCCCCTGCTAGCTAAATGGTTAATGTTGGGTATGTGAAATTAAAAGGAAAACTATCACAGTTATGTAGGCTTTACAAGTTTACGAGTAGCAGCTGATCAAATGAGAAGTAACAAAATTTGCGAACAAATTCCATTGAAAAATATAATTAAGTAGATATAACGTTGTAAGTATGAAACAATAACCACAGAAAGCCCACCTCTTAAGCCCCAATAATGTGGGGGGAGGGGGGGGACTACGGAATATTTATAAATGGATAATTTCTGCCAGTGTCAGGTATTCAATGCAACAACACACTTTATCTGCATGTTCAAAGTATTTTACATGATAAACATGGAGCTGTAAAAATAACGACAGGTTAGTCTGCCGCCATTTTTACAACTCCCTTATTTGCATTTATTAGTAGTCAATTCAGTTGACATTTGATAATCAAAGTTTTTATACTAAATGTTTCTTATTGGTTTCATCAAATATGTTTCTATCAAGTCTTTGATCATGGATTATACACACACACATATATCTTGATGAAACATTAATGAATGAGAATCCGTAGAAATATCACTCGTGTAAATAGGAAAATGTTTTTGCCAGTTTGCTCGTTTGTCCTTCTTTCACGCGACAACTGAGATACGGTTCGACGATTTTTTTGCATAGAGATTATTTATGGGCCAGAGAATGACATAGGCTACTTTTGTGCAAAAATGAACAGTTTCCATTAAGTACCTAAAACCTACATAAAGGTTTTATATAGGTAATACAGATTCACGCAAAGTATCGTAAGATTTTGATCGTTAATATTTTACTTTAAAATGTTTTAATTTCTTATTTTGATAAGTCTTACCTTCATAAGTATTCATTATATATTTTTGGCAGTGTTGCAGCATATAACTTTACATTTCAGAATATAATAGAAGAAGAAAAGGCGTGACTTTATGAATTAGAGTAGTCTTTAAGAAACACCAATATTACTAAATTTGTTCGTTAACTTTCGCGATTTGTACACATTATAAATTTTTAAAAGCTACGGGTCGGTATGTTTTATAACCCAACGTTTCGATAGTATTGCAACGGTCGTAATCTCTCTATTTAACTATAAAACAAAGGTATTTAACCTTAAAATAAAATATTTACGCAATTAAGACCTGTAGCTTATAAAATTCTATAACATATAGTGTTTCGGAGTATATTAGTTTATTAATTAAAAAATATCAGCGATTGATGAATTCGATTCATAGAAACTCGATTGTGTAAGATGTTCTTACACCATATTCCCAATGTCTTTGTATCCCCCTATACAAACTAAATGGAATGCTAACAAAGCATTTGATGTAGGTATGTCAACGTAATTAATGAATTAGTCCATATATTTGTCTTTCTAATAAACTAATATGAAGTTGCAAATAGCTAAAATAGCCTATATATACACATTAGCTCTATTAACTGTAGGATTATTTTATTACACAATTTAACTTGAATAGGATTAAATGGAGTTTAGTACACTGTACTTTTCAAATTATCATGGGAAAATGGGAACCGGAATTCACGCATAATGTCTTTAAATAATATCGTCAAATCAGGTTTAAATTAGCTTCTCCTTTAGTCAATGTTTTAAATTTTATCCTTAAAAATATTAAATGCGAAAATAGTTTTGTCTGTCAGTAAAACCGCTAGACCGATTATAATGAAAATGAATATGAATATAGTGTGAAAGCTGGAGAGTGATATAGGCTACTTTTTGTGGCATTAAACGACCCTTATGTACGAGTTTTGACGGACAAAAGCTAGTTAATGTTATATAAGTTAAGTTTTCTATGGACTCTTTCTCGAAAAAACTACTGAAGGATATTATTATAAAACTCTTTGGTTTATTTAATTGTTTTATTTATTTATTTGGTTCACCAACAACTAATACATTAACAATAATCTAAACACAAACTTTCACAATTACTTATATCTAAATGTTTAGTTACTTATAGGTAAACACTACATTCATGTTTATAATGAGCCATTCTTTACAAATTATATAATTTGTATGTGCTAATTAACTAAGACCTTAAACAACGATTGATAGTTTTCCGAAACAATCCCAATGAGTCGTGGTGAATATCAGCCTTGTCATTGCATTCATTATATAATTTAGTTATTCGGCAAAGAGTTGAGCTTGAGCCAAGCACTGTTCTACGCAGTGGATGGACTAACGGTGTGATTGGTTTACGCGGAGTGTGAATCGGAACTCTAAAACCCTATCCTTTGTGACAATTCCGGGCAATTGATCTTATTTTAGTTCACATCGTGTTAGTGTGTGTGCACAATAGAGCGATCATTCGTCCGTTTATTTCTACGACTCTTGCACATTCACACAACTTGCGGGATCTAACGCAATACTGCATTATTTACCTCTAAATTGCTTGATATTTCCACCAGGTTACACCGGCCGTAGTCACAAGTGGACCAGTTAGTCCTCTTGTTACCAAGACCGTATTAATGCCCGTTTTCTTGTATTTGTACTATACATCAAATTGATATAGGTATAGGCTATATTTTATAGCCGCAGAGAACAACTATTCGCGAATAAAGTTTCTTAGTATAAGGCTACATAAAGTTAAAGGGTTGGAAAATTGTTGTTTACAGGTTACAAAATTAGATGTTACATTTAATATTAGCTAGATGTGGGTTAAAAAAGGTCATGACCCAAAGGCCCAACTATAAACTGTTGGACGGCTGATTTACACAGCTTCAGGGGTTGGTATCACGTAATTAACGCAAAAAATTAACTGTAGGCAACGCGGGCGTGCGGCCGACAAGGGCCAGTACTCTATTCATCAACAATACCCACTTGTGAAGAAGGCCTTATGGAAAATAAAGGAAAACATCAGACCCGTATTTTCTATTAGAAGTTGGGTAGGTAATTAGCAATTTATAGATTACTATTAATTTTATATAACTGCCTTGTCAGAAGTGTTTTGGAGTACGCTGCCGTTGTGTGGCGGCCCCACTTTGCTGTACACTCTCTCAGAATAGAGCGCATTCAAAAGAGATTTGTTCGGCACTAGTCATACTCGGTGGGAATGGGGGGCAGAAATGTGGATTATGAAACCAGGTTGGATTATTTTAAGATGATGGAACTGTCTAAGAGGAGTGATATAACCGACTTAATATTTTTATATAAATTGTTAAGAAATAAGATCAATTGCCCGGAATTGTTACAAAGGATACGTTTTAGAGTTCCGATTCACACTCCGCGTAAACCAATCACACCGTTAGTCCCTCCACTGCGTAGAACAGTGCTTGGCTCAAGCTCACCTCTTTGCCGAATGACTAAATTATATAATGAATGCAGTGACAAGGCAGATATTCACCACGACTCATTGGGATTGTTTCGGAAAACTATCAATCGTTGTTTAAGGTCTTAGTTAATTAGCACATACAAATTATATAATTTGTAATGATTGTAATGATTGGCTCATTAAAAATATGAATGTAGTGTTTACCTATAAGTAACTGAACATTTAGATATAAGTTATTGTGAAAGTTTGTGTTTAGATTATTGTTGATGTATTAGTTGTTGGTGAACCAAATAAATAAATAAAATAAAATAAATAAATTACAAGCTTATGCCTGAGACCTTGTCCATATAGATGTCGGTTGTCGCGATAATAATATTCTATGTATTATTCAGTCAATTCACTAAAGTCAAGTTCATTTTAAATAGAAAGTAAAATATGAACTAAGTTTAGAATCTAACACAGATTTCTGTAATTCCATAATCATAATTAATATTGTTAAAATTAAAGATTGGAAGTAGTTTTATTAGTGTTTTAATTGGAAATTAATAAGTACAGACAAGTTTACTTTGCTGTCACAGAGTAGAAGTAAGATATCAACCACAGACTAAAATTTTTGAATATTGATGACTTTAAATATTTGAATATCTTCTTCACTGCATTCCAATGAGACTGATTATAACAATGCAAAAATTGACTCACCAAGCTCACTGCATACATTACAGCTAGCAGCATTATTGCTAACAGTTGCCAGGTGAATTAGTGATCCAACTGCCTCTCTGTATGGTATGCTCTTTTCAGGTATGGGGTCACTTTTCTGCAACTTTACATTAGGATCAGCAGGAATACTATTGGAATTGGCATTACTCATGTTGAATTTAGCTAACAGCTTCTCAATATATGTATTTACTTTGATGAATAAAAATGTATTTCTCATTTCTTATAACTTCCATACCAACAAAGTTTGTGAGAGGAAAAGTTTTTATGTCAAAATTTACTTTTAATTCATCTAAAACACTACCTTCTAAAAATCCCATGGTGGGGGTGGGGGGGGGGGGGGGGGCTCATTATCGACGTAGAGCCGTTATTCTTGGCGTAGTAACATTGCCCTCTGTTTTGCTAACTGAATTTGGGCCGCTCAAGCGGTTTGGTATAGTTCACTATGCAGTCGCCTCCTGAAGCAGTCTACTGCTAGCTACAGGCAGCTATTACAGTCAGTCATATTTTTGGCAATATGTAAACAAGAGATGTCATCAGTAGGTTGGATTTTTTTTTCTTTTTTTCATTCTCTTTTAGTTTTTGCGTGAGAGAGCAACAAACATCCATCTATCAATTTATCCACACAAATTTTCGGATTTGTAATATTAGTAGGATGACGTCACATTTCAACGGTCGAGGGATTAACATTATACAGTCAACACACTGTCTAACTGTTATAGGTAATTACTCACTAGAATAGAAAGGTATGAATATAGTTTGATGAATAATTAGGCCAATTAACTGTAATGACTGTAAGCAGTTTGACATAATCGTATTTCATGCGTTGTTTAGTTAAATCAAACGTTAAATTTACTGTTCCACTCCCTTGGATCTGAGCGTGGTGATTTAATGTAGGTCGGTAGCTGTGTAAGTCATTGCGATATATGTATGTTTGTAAATTGTAGAATGTTTTTCTAACGTATACCTAAATTAGAATGACTTTAAGTAGTTTCGCGTAAAAGAGTAACACATTCACTGCTACATCTACTACACTATTACATCCTCTCGTTACAAATAGTAGGAGTCACTAGATTTTTTTTCTGCTTAGCCAAATCGCATTTTAATATTCCTCTGTATTGTTTAATTGTTTTAATACAACAGGTATCCATACAAAAACACGTGTCAATACTTAAAAGATAGGAAAAGAAAAAAAAACATCTTCAAATTTCACCTTGAAAATTTTGTCATTAATGAACAAAAATCTAACATTTTAAAACTTACCCATACCTTTCAAAACTTGACGGTGTTGGACAGCTCCCGCATTCTGTTACCGATTGAACAAAGTGGTGATCCCACTATATCGCTTTGTTGTATAAATAAATGCTACATTTTATAAAAACAAATATAGGAACTCTTTTTTGTGCGCATTGGTGCCATAAAATCCAATCAGCATAATTCCAAACAAGTTCAAGTGGTATCTATAGGCAGATATATATAGATCAGAGATCACTAGTCACTGAGTTTATATAAAATGTTTATTACAGTTTCACTTAAGTTAATAGACCTGTATCGAAATCCGGTCAGCCGTTTTACATGATCACGAACAAATCGACGGCCGTGACCGAGATTCAGTTAGGAGGATATTATGGGGCGTGGACGAATTGCTATAATAACTCATTCATGGAACATAGATAGCCTTAAGGAGGATTTATTGTGAGTCGTCTACTGACTTCTAATGTAAAAGTAAATACAGTAATCGACTGGCTTGCTGGACTAGTGGTTAGTGACCCTGACTGCTCAGCCAGTGGTGGTTCGTGATATGTATGTTTGCGAAGTCCTGCAACTAATCGAATGCGGTAATCAAATGTGAAGAACTAGTAGGGTAAGATTTTAGCAGTTTAAATATGCTTGCATTTATGAATGTTCCATTGTAGCGTCTAAAGTACTTATCCGATTTCGATGAACAACTTGTCAATCGATTCGTTATTAAAGTGCGGGTGACATAGGCATACATTTTCTTTCATTATGATGGTCATTATGGGCAAATATTTGTACAAGGTTTACAGAAAGGTGTGATCAAATTCAAGAGTTGTTGAGTGGCCATGATACTAATTTAATAGCGTCTAAACAATATCGATTAAAGTACAAACTTGAAACTTATATTTACATTCCCCTCATTTTGTGCAGGCGGTTTAAAAAGCCTCAGACTTGAATATAAAAGAAACAAAACATCGTCGTGAAACTCAATTTCTTTAAAATGAAAGAAGACACTTGATTCCAATCCAATCATGATACCGCTATAGTAGCGAACACTTAGCATCGATTGTCTCGATGCCGACGTTTTAATGGTTTCTAAACGTCCTCCTATTATTGCCATCTGATGTTATTTGAAACTGGCAATTCATGTGTATTGATTTGTTGTTGTTGAAAGTTATTTTTATATGACTGCCCCAAAAAAGAAGTGTTATGTTTCATCGATTATGTAAGTATTTTTGGGAACTCCTTTGTTCCACTATAACTACTTAACTTCTGACGGATGCAAGTAGCTTGCGTTTTGACTGCATTTCTTTACTTAGTCAATTCAAAAATAACTATTTTGGTCTGTGAAATGTGAAATATTGTGTTTTTACCACAAAGTAAGATCGTCTGAGTCTGGCCACAGACGTTCGGTTTTCTGATCAGGAACTCAGATTAGGAATTTCACGAGACTAGCGTATACGTCCGGTTTAGGTTAGGTTAGGTTATTTCAGCACGAAAAAAGTAGAACGTTTGCGCTTTGTTGAACATTTTGTGTGTAAGCTGATAATTTAAAATAAAATTTGAATTTCTGATTAGTTAAACCTAAGCCTTGGCCAAGGCTGAATCGTGAACTTATTGACTAGGCAATACTTTGTGCAGGACCAGTAAACAACATATGTTGTGTGATCAATTATTCCCTTGTTATTATGCTTTCCATTCATTGATAGAGACCACCAACAAATAAGCTAGGAATAATCTAGTCAACGAATGGGGCAAACAACACAAAACTGGGGCGAAACTAGAAAGCCCTCGGGATTTGCTCACGTGAATATTGCATTGTGTTTGGTGTTCTACACCCGTTATGATTGTGTTTGAGTTTCATAAACATACCAGCGAATCTAACAGAGAATATGTCTGTTAGATTCGCTGGTATGTTTATGAAACTTTTGATCAGAAGCTAGCTACCAAGCTATATTCTCCATAGCTAGCTTACCAATAATAAAGAAGGGTTAAAATATTCCCCATTGCATTATAGCTCTAGTGGGAACTGATAGTGCGGTAAGGAAAAAGATCTTCTGTGGCTACCAGTACGTGTTATTTGATAAATTTTTAGGCTTTACTCAATCCACTTCAAATAACACTGCAAATACGATTTATTTGAACTAGGTATAGTTATTTGATTGAATCAGGCATCACATGGCGAAAAGCCATCAGAAATTGTTTATTAGGGATGGGAATCCACCACTTAACCTAGATTTGTGAATCCCAACGATTGAAGTAATCAGGGAATACCATCATATTTGCTGTTTTTAGAATATATATTTATGAAGGGAATGTTTTTGAAGCTCCGTTTAAAACATTTTACGATATAGATACGGGCTTTTTAGACAAGAATTCAAAGACTGTAACGACAACCACCAAACCACACTATGCCCACATGATAGATAGCGGTGTATACTTCAGAACAAAAGAAAGTAGTAGGTATCTATGTTCTGTGGTCTATACCCTCTCAAAAGAGGAGACTTGTGTCAGGGATATTGGAAATATTGAGGCTTATACTACGTTACTAGTGGCCTGCTCTGCTTTGCACGAACTTGTTTCGTATTGAAGATCTCGTTATAGTTTAAAAGAATTAATGGTGCGTTCAGACGCATGACAAGCACTTCAGCATGGGCCGGCGATACAAACAAGCCGTCTACTTATTAGATATATTTCGGAATTTAATAGTTATTAAATTATTTAAAGGTACGAACCTTTTATTTAAGCTGCCATCAGTCAACCCGTAACCACGATTGGTGCAATTCGATTGAAACGTCCGTCGCGTCGGGTAAATAAAAGGTTCGTACCTTTAAATAATTCACGCGATTAAGTCCCCAAATATATCTAATATGAATAAAATTAAAAATAGTAACAGCACATTCACGCCTATTTACACGCTTGCGCTCCTGTTCGTGTCTGTTGAATGTCGCATTGAACGCAGCATGTGAACCTACCATTACTACTGTCAATTCAAAGATCGGTAGCCGATCATTGATCCGTGTTTACTTCTTCGTCATAGGTATCTAAAACATGGTTATACCAAATTCGGTTTACGGGCGTTAATTTTCGTGATAATGTCATAAGAAAACATTGATGACATATCACCATTCGTATTGTTTAGCAATCAATCAATAACGTGACTTTTTTAGACATTTTTCGTGAGTGCAGGCGGTCATCGGTTTATAAGACGTTATCATGTCAAAAATTAAGTAACATTTTTGACAAAAAAATCGATTCAGTGTACAATCGGTGACAGCGAAAAGCGACTTTGTTTTATACTACGATGTGCCTTTAGTACTCTGAAAAATCGTATTGAGAAGAGTTTAAATACAAACTATACGACCAATTCACTGCACATCAACTACCACATAGTGATAGGTACTTCAGGAAAATGAGTTTCTGCAACAAATACCGCGCCAGTAGAAGTAAACAGGTCACAGTTCACATTTATTATGCTCTGTTTGAATACCTTTTAGCACATTACTGTGTAAAATGGAAAGCAGAGAAGCTACTCCATATTCTTTTAGTGACTTTGAGTTTTATGCTGTTCAGTGCAGAACTAGTGTTTGTTTATTAGTTGCGTTGATTGGATACAAAATTCAACAAGCTTAAGTGCGTGTGTGTAAAACTCGTGACTTTATACTAATATTATAAAGCTGAAGAGTTTGTTTGAACGCGATAATCTCAGGAACTACTAGTTCGAATTGAAAAATATTTTTTTTTGAAGGCTATAGATTATATAACATCACGCTACGACTAATAGGAGAGCAGCAATAAAAAATGTTGCCAAAACGAAGAAAATTGACGCATACGAAGTTGCGCGGGTCAGCTAGTATGATTAACTTCGTCTTATATATACAAAAGCGAAAGTTCTGACTCAAATGCCTAAACTCAAGTGCTGAAATTGTTCCTTTCATGATAAGAATCACAGATTTTAGGAAACTTGATTTTTTAAGTGGTCACGGTGACAGTGTCACGGGCTAATATTGTCTACACAAAATAATACAATGAATTTTTATGAAGTTCCACCTAAAAACCGTTTTAAAAATGCATTATATTCCGAATCGTTACTTATTCTCAGCAAACAACTTTTAGGCGTTGTAAATCTCGCATTTTGTAAGAAAATACTTTTTTTGACGTAACAACGTTTTATATATCGATGACCGGGTGCACACACGAAAAAGTGTCACGGTCCGTCTCATTTCGTTTGCTGATAGGCTAAGTGACAAGGCCCGTCACGTTCCGCCTGCTGATAGGCTGAAGTATTGTGGCGGTCGGGCGCATGCGCCCGGGTCCAAAAGCTGTCACAGGCATGGTTGTTTATTACAATGTCATCAATGTTTTCTTATGACGTCGACACGTAAAATTATTATCCGTAAACCGACTTTACACAAAACCATTTTTTTAATTAACACTGCGTACAAACGAATACCAAAATCTGCTGACATTTACCTAACAATCGCGTTTTCCCTACATACGTGTCAAAGAGATATTTAATTATGTTTACTCAATTATTTCCACATGCTGGGGACATTTTGACAAAACTTCGTTAGCTCCTAACGAAACATTTTACGTAGGTATACATAGATTTTTTCCATAATCGAATTATCATGTTTTGGTGCTCCACTTCAATAGGCAGCAGTGCTTTGACGATAAAACGAATTTATTAACTTGAAAAATTGTTCGTGAGTTGAGCGTCACATTCAATGGTACTTTGGTATAAAATATTGCGTGTGAATAAAATGTATAGGTTTCCATTTTATATGATACGTGTTTTTATCACAATTTTGTCAAATATTTAAATCTAAATCCTAATAGCTAAGGCCTAATAAGGCATCGGTCTCGTAATCGTAAGGTCGCGGTTTCGAATCCTACCCATTGTACTACCGATGTGAACCAGTCCTAACATAAGCCTTAGCTGGAGGAGTTAACAAGATTGGTAGTAATGTGGGACTCAATACCACATTGCTAGTTATCTTAAAAAAAAAGATTGCGTTTATTCACATATTTTGTGTCTAATGTATTAGCGTAGCGTAATGTAATTGATGAAAATGATATTTGCTGTTAACGTAAAAATAGTTATTTTCATCCTGGTTTTGGTCTCAACTTCGTTTGCATATCGCAGAGGAGTCGTGTATTTCTCACGCTGAATGTAGTTTATTTGGCGTTTTTTCAAACGCAACCTAATATTAAAACGTAAGAAAGTCTCCTGCTATCACTAAAAGTTCAATAAAATGGTTAGAATTGAGTTGTTAATAATAATAATAAATAATAATAATAAAAATCATTTATTCACTTAGGAAGCAAAATACTACACTTGTGAAAAGTCGATTCTACATTTACTGGTAATGCCTGTTCGCAAACAATAGGTAAAGCCCGAGAAAAGAACAGGCAATAAAAACTCGTGGCCACTCTTTTCAAATTGCCAATGTTTACAATGTTTCTCTGTTTATAAACTGTTTATGCAGGTAAGGTGCTGCCACCATTATATTAAACACCATATATTAGAGGACTGATGCAAAAAAAGAGGTCATTAATATTAGAAGAGTACACGAGATCGGATACATCAGCCTCAATGGGCACAACATAGTAGGAGCATCCACTTACGATGTAAAAACTTTATGTGCTTAAATATTGGCCAATTTACTGCTACTTAATGAATAAGTACAACTTGAAATTTCTCTTCCCTTTTGCCATACGAGTTGGGCCCTCTTGCTCCGGTAAAGCAATCGGAAGTCTCGGGTTCGATTCCTGGGTCTGAACTTCAAATTTTCCTTTAAATGCAATTATTGTATTTATAAGGTAATTGGCAAGAAATGCCTATAAAAATTACTATAATGAGTTGTTATAATTTAAGAACTTTATTTAAATATCTGTGCAAAAACATGTCAGAAATCTTTGCTCAATTCCATTCGATTATACAAAAGGATGGTAATGTTCTGGTCAGCCAACGCACCACTATTAACATCATATCCTACATTACTTCACAAAAACATCGAGTAGAACATAAGTGAGGAAACAAGCTGTTAATAGAAGTGTTCAACTAGCCAACGGGATAAGCGGACTTAATTACGGGAGAGAAGGGGTGGAGGGGAGGGAGGGGGGAGGTTGGAATGTGAAGAAATGAATGGCCTCCGGTTCCTGGCCCTTAAGTTCGGTAATTTCAGTTAGCAGCTAATGGTGAGAACTTGAACGTGCTTAATGTTGAAATGGGGACAATCCGGGTTGGTACCGCATGAACGGGTTATATCGATTTAGATTAAGTAAGGCTAGACCGCTTGACCGGAATACGAGACATCGATTTGGAATCGAGTAGGTGAAAGATTGCGTTTTCTATGTTCTGAATAAGCTACAGGCTAGTTAAAGACGATATTGTCAATTCAATTACAACTGTTTTCAAATATATTTATTGATTACTAAACACTAATCGTGCAAAGCGTTTGACAACATCCGTACCTATCAAGTTATTTCGAATTTGGTCTAAAATTTTCGCAAAATAGAGCGTTTAAACTAACCTTTCCGATTTATTATTCAACGGATAACACTAATCATACGATTGCTATACTAATTCATTTTTTTAAACATAAACTTTGAATAAACGTTAGTAAAAGTGCATTCATATTAAAAAACAGGGCTAGTGCATGTCGGGCCACGAACAATGTTGGGATCCGTAGCTACCCAGCACAAAATTGCGGTAGGGTCACAGAACACACATATAACGGGTATTGTCGGTTTCTTAAGCCAAAATCATATAATAAAATCACAATAATTGACATCAATAAGTAAAATAAATTTGGCAAAATCAACATTACTATAAGTCACTGTGAGTCCAGAAACTCCACAACACACTCCCATACCACAGCTCGTGGTTTTACCCATTATTCAGCGCAGATTATAGATTTATTTTCCAAGTTCTCATCAGTGTCAGAATATTTTATCTACTAGCAAGTGTTTTATTTGAATTTCTGATTCAGAAGTACTATTATCATTGTTGTTCATTGTCTTGAAGTTTGTTTAACCTTTATCACATGAATCGATTTTCATTCAGAAGATCCTTAGTTCTAACAATGTACTAATTTTACTTGCTGGTAATACCGGTCAGCCCTGGAATTATTTACGTAAAAACAAAATAAGCTTAGAATCAAAATACATTCAAATTCGATTATCACTTAAGATGCTTGATAATTACAGTATCTCAATTATAAATAACTAACTGATCCACGCAACTTCGTTTGCTTCACTTTTCCCCTTTTTCGCAACATTTTTCTTTAATGGTACGCTCTTATTGGTCGTAGTGTGATGCCTATGAAACTCACAAATAACGTGGCTTTCTATTAGTAAAATGGTTATTAAATTTGGTTCTGTAGATCCAGAGATTACCGCCTAAAACCTCACAAAGTCACAACATCACAAACTTTACCTATTTATAATATTAGTATAGAAAAATTAAGAGATGTTATATAAACCAAATAAATTAAATAAAACTTTTTTTTTTACTAAATCTATCAGTTAGTGGTGACCGCTTATTGTTTGATTTCGAAAAATTACTTCAAGTACGCGCGAAAACAAATGAGTGCCTAGGTCCTAGAATTCGGCTCCAGATGAGCTGGTGAATGGTACGCTGGTACCGGAGTAAGGTCCACCACATCCGCTTAGTACGGGTATGTAGTTAAATAGGAGATAATGTAGTGACCGGCATTACCCGAATTTACCCTTATAAGAAGTGAGTTTTTAGTTGTATTTATTTCATACTACTAACTACGTTATAGAAGCATTTTTCACCCTGATTTTTTTCACATCTCCAAAAACAAATACGTGGCAGGGGGATACTTGACTCTAACAAAAATTTGCACTTTTTTCTCAACCCCGAAATATTTTTTATATACCTATCCGATAACACCTCATACGATGAAGTCGGTGAGAAAAAACAACCACATCCCCACTTGTGTAGGTAGTCGAAAAAAAATATTCTACCACTTTAATTTTTTATTATTTTTTGTCTACATTTTATTCTACCACATTTTGTGGGCGTAACTAATATCCATGCCAAATTACAACTTTCTAGTACTAATGATATCTGAACTAACCTGGGGACAGACAGACGGACAAACTGAAACTATAAGGGTTCCGTTTTGCCATTTTGGCTACGGATCCCTAAAAAACAATAAAACAATGGCCTCAAAACTGCAATTTAAATTAACAGCATTGCAAACATTTTACTGTTATTAAAAAGCAGGTGGCGGGAAAGGTGCTTGAAAAATTAATTAACAAATAAATGGTAGAACAGCCACTTGGCTTCGACCAACCGCGCTTTTTGTAGCGGTTTCTTTTTGTGAAACTCTTTCACACGACTAGCTTTTGAAAACGTTTCGCGTTTTGTGTTGCACAGTGTGATAAGATTTAAAGATAAGGAAATAAACTTATACGAGCTGCTACGTAGGTACAAGGGCAACAGCATTCTGAAGAAATTAACTAGGCAAATATAGTGGCGCAAATAACTAATCTCTTGAATTTAAAAAATAGAGCGAAGAGTTATTCTATACTGCCATCTCCAAATGTACCTAGTCCGGCCATAAGTTCTGTTACAACTGAAAAAGCATATTTTTAATGAAACCGCATTTTTTTTATAAAATCATATATAAAGTCTCAGCAAAAAAAGACACGCCCAACCAAATCATCACTGACGCAGGATGATGACCACACTGTACCTTTCCGACCACTTGAGCAGGGTCCACTGAGCGTACACTATATCATTTTGCTTACAGTGTTCTTCAATCCTGAAATTTTTTTCATCGGTAAAGAGGTATTTCTGTGCCCTTCACCTGCGTAGTGCGACAGAAGGCGTTTTGATCTAGGGCATGTATATCGACGATAAGCTAAGAGCTTCAGGTCTTGTATTATGATACGCGACAGAATCCTAGCGGAAATCTTTATTTCTCGCGATAATATTTTTTTCTTCCTAATGGAATTTCGACGAATTCTGGCCTTAACAGCATTAACAGCCTTTGTAGTTCTAACAGCACGCGGCCGCCCCGATCTTTAATGGTCTTCGACAGAGGAAGTGTTGTTGTATCTGTTGATAGTACGATATTAGAACATACGGCTGATACCAAGCTTTTGAACTGTCTGGAATAAGACTGACCGCTCCATACCCACTTTGTGCAAGGCGATCACCGCAATCTTATTTTCTTTAACACCCCAATCCATATTGTAATTTGATAGTGAACACGAAAAATTATGTGAAATGGCGCGAAATCGAAAAAACTTTTAAAAATAATAAATGCGTTCTAAATTCAAAGTAATTAAAAAGTTTAAAAAAATAAAAGTTTTTATGTAACAGTATTTATGGCCGGACTAGTTAGATAGGTTTGTTTATTAGACAGCAACAGCTAATACAGGCAAATGCTAACAAATCATCGAGCGTCATATTCGAAGTGTGGTTCGAGTAAATTCAAAACAGCGAATACTCAACGTTCTGTTACTAGTAAATGCATGACGGGTGAGTATAGACACCCTCAGGCTTTCTATCGATATTCCATAAAGGGCTACCAACTATTCTTAACTGCCATTCGACTGCCTAGGTGAGGCAGTGGCAATGCTAACGACTGCTGTGCGAGAGGTTGTGGGTTCGGTTCCCAGAACCTCCTGCGTACAAATTGTAGTTCCAAGTCTGAGTGTGCTTTATAAAGGTCCCCCGACACAGGACTTGTAGAGTACCTACAGCTCTGGAATTGTCTACAAAAAACAAAATGGTTGTCTGTAAAGTCAGTTTACGGGCGATAATTTTACGTGATAAAGTGAAAATAAAACATTGTAATCCCCCATGCCTGTAGCATTGTTTTCCAATTGAATAGCATGTCGTTGCAATCGCCAAAACATTGAAGACTTGACATGAACATGACTTTCTTGTAGGCAGCCAAACAATATGATGAAATAAAACACTCTATAGTTAATTTGCGGCTAATAAGTGTTTGTGAAAACAAACACTTGACTTATGGGCGAGACTATTACCCCTCACGATGTTATACGATACCAATATAACAGTGACGACAACCGACTATTACCACGAGATGTCCACAAAATACCGAGAGTACGGAAGGTAACCTCATGTATACAGTTTATTTTAGCTTCACCTGAATGTATGAATGTTTTGTATGTAATGGAATCTTTCAACGTGATTTAACCTATTTTAAAATATCGGATTAAATTGAAACTTAATAAAAATTACTTAAAAACCAATGACAATATAATAAAAAAATAGTACAATTATTTAGCTTTTATTTATTTATTAGTTTAGGCTTGCATTAAAACGTTTTTTATTGCTTGGCGATCGCGCTAGGGCATTCAAAATTATTGTGGTGGTTTTACATTTTTTATTTTATCTTTCTACATAACTTGTTATTGGAACGTAGTTCCTTATCGCCCGTTTTTGTTTGCGGGTTGAGACGGAAAAAAAGTGTTACATTTTGACATCGATCAAACAATCTACTATTAAGGAGGTTGTATTATATAGATTGTCTGTATTTTTGTAAAAGGTTATAATGTTTATTTTAACTATGTCAAACTGTCTTAAGGAACTACGTATATACCTCTCTCTTTTTTTTATTAAAAGTTTTCTTTACTATAGAAAGTACATGTAAAATGTCACAAATGTTACCTTCTGTACATCCAGTATTTTGTGCTCTTACCGCAAGTTTACGATGAAAAATGAAGTCGTAAAATGAAAACGATTTTAACACTCCGCCGATAATATCACAATGTCCGGAACACGTTTCATTAATATTTCAACTTACGTGCCTTCGCTGCTGTTTACTTAAACGAATTCTTTTGTTTAGAGTTAATTTCGTAGCCATTTTGCTGCAACTGCTGTATTTTATTCCTCTATACAAAAAGAGGGTTAGGTATGATAATAATTTACCATTAATTCCTGAATAAAAAGGGAAGAATAAATTTGAATTTGACGTTTATTTATTCCTGAATTTGTCATGACCTCCAAACGGAACCTCTTTTCGACGATACGAACGATTTCATCTTTTGGTGGATACCACGAGTGTCATTATTCTTAGAAAGAAAAGAATAAAGTTTTCTTTCTTCTTTTTAATTTTATTTGTCACATTACACACAGTACCATACAGAAAACAAATAAACAAAATAGAGGGATTTTGTGCCGGACAAATAGGACCTACGTCAGCTGTTGTTGCAGTCCGAAAACTGCTACGATGGTATTCTCGCCTGATTCTTCGCCTCTTCAGATAAACATTTATTGTATTTAATTACTGAGCAAATTAGATTTACAAAATTATTTCTGAAATGAGAAGCGCAGAGCGGTAATACTCAGACCTTGGTCAAACAGGGATTTGGATGGCACTGATACTGTTATGTTATAGCCTAGTGTGACGCTTAACATCAGGCTCACGGCCTGCTCGTCTCTCCATTTCGTAGAATTAAAAAAACATTAGCTTTCAAATACATTCTCTTCATCTTTCTCTTCACCATAAATAGCTCAAGTTTCTGTCTCACATAATTATATTACGGAAATGATCGTCGTCTTTCAATTAACTCTTTGTTTACACAATAATTACTGTTTCATTCTAGACGTAATTTTAATGAGCCGTAATTTGCCAAATAAAATTAAGCCTTATTAAGTTTGCTGGTTTTTACAGCTTATAAAAAGAACCCTCAGGGATTTTATTGCTACTTAATCATTAATTGAAATATTATGGTAGTTAGACATGGCGTAATTGCATTCATAATTCATGATTTCTGCCATTTTAAACTGACTTTAAAATAAAGTGAGTTCGCAATTCAATTGTGTATTTTTTATTGTAATGTTTCTTTGCTCATGACTTTGTATTTATGGATAAAGTATGATCCTCTGATCCTCGCAACCTCGTATGCGTCAATTTTCTCATTTTTTGGTCGTAGAGTGATGTTATATAGTCTATAGCCATCCTCGATAAATAGGCTATCCAACGATAAAATATTTTTTCAATTCGAACCTACAGTTCTTGAGATTATCGCGTTCAATCAAACAAACAAACACTTTAGCTTTATAATATTAAATATAGTATAGATTTGGTAATACCTTATCTTACTTCAAAATGTATACTTCTAGATTGGTTCCGTTTTTCAACTGACTTTAAAAAACCTCTTTTTAGGTTCTCAATTCGACTGTAATTTTTTTCTTTAATGTTTGTTATCCAATTACTCGCAGACGGCTGGACCCATTTGTAATTTTTTTTTGTGTTTGAAAGGGTATAGTTCCAGATTGGTTTTATTATCATCAAAGTTCGGATCTGATGATGAAATCTTGGAGAAATCGAGGGAACTCTTCAAATATTAAAGGCACACCTATTGTAATTTGGGTATAGTTTGTTGTAATTCGTGCATTTACTGATAAAAAACACCATTGCGTGAAATATAACTAATGATGAAGTCAGCAGTCACAGATGACCAGCGGAACTATTCAATTATACATTTTGCGGGTTGCGATCTGAGTACCGTGTTCGATACCTGATTCTTCGCCTCCGTCAAATCATTTAATGGAACTGATGGTCTAGTATTGATACTAGACCATCAGTGAACTTCTCAAAAATCAACGGCCTTGTATCGCAAAACGCAACATTTTGTAAAAAGAAATGAGCATTGTAATATAAATCAACTACAAACTAATACACTAAAAAGTGAGAAATAAAAACTTTTTACGAAAAAATAAGAACCGACTTCCAAAATAGTCGGAAGCACTTTACTAAAGTTTTTCGAGATTCATTAATTCCTCCGACTGCATGAAATTATATAACTGTGTAGGGGATCTTGTTTCCATCTTTTTTGTGCAGGTGGGTTTTTTTATTTTTTTTTAGTTATCTTATATTTATTTTGGAAGCCGGTTTTAATTACTTTTTTTTAATGTTTTTTATTAAAACCTAGGTCTGTTAATGAGAGCCATTCGAGCTTTTTCAAATAATTTTATCATTGATCGATAGATGACCCGATATTACCCAATTACTACCTAAAATTGTATTTAATCTGAAGTGGCGATTCCTATAGAAAATACATTCCTTTAGGGTTTTCTGATTTTGTTGCATGGTTTATTCTGTGTCTGGGTGTTATTTATCTATAAGTATGTTTATCAGTGCTTAGTTTAGGATCAGATAGCGTTGTGTGAGTTGTCCCAAGATATTATTATTATTATTATGTATGTCGTTTCCATATCACGGGACTATGGAGTCCTGGCCATTTGGGAGGCGTGCCGAAGGTGCCGTGGTGGCCGAAGCCAACACGTAGAGGCCCGTTAGACACTTTAATCTAAAGGTTATGTGACACAAACCGGCGAATATCGTTGTATACACTATATAAATGTACCCAACGACATTATTATTATTATTATTAAATACTGTTTTGAATTTTAGGAATCATCATCATCCTAATTGGATTTATCTTAATTTTCTTTTTTCAACTGATATACTCGTAGTTTAGAAATATGATGAAGTTTCTGCCATAAATAATCTATTTATCTAAAAATATCGTAAATATATATTCATAGTAAAATCGATATAAATAACAACAAAATCTATACGTTTCACAAAGACCAACAAGAAATGTCTATTAAGATATTGAATAAAGAATATGAGGAGCATCAAATTAGGAGAAAAGCTGTGTTATCCGCATGAATTTATAGGGCGTGAATATTGTGGGGAATGAAAGGAACTCGGTCATTTATATCAAATACCTTCATAACGGTAGCGAGGCTTACATGCACGTACAAGGTGATTCAATGCGAAGTATTGTAATGCGTTTGATACCTTTGGCTTGTTACTGGCAAGATCGTTTGAAGATGTGATGGTTTATTGGTCTGTGGAATTTGGTATGTTATCATTTACAGTAAGAAGATGGTAATTTTATTTACATTTCATGGAAATATTTCATTATTTTATTATTCTTCTTATGGTATATAAGTGTGTGTTCAATGTAGATGTCAAAGTAGATCTCTAGATGATTTAAATTCATAATGTGGAGATTATTTTGGTGACTTCTCTGGCAAGACAATGTCTGATGGTTCTTAATACTTACTTTTAAAGACCAGTAAGTATTATTTTAAATTAGGTTTTTAATTTCAACAAATTAAGTATATTTTGAATGTATTTGAAATCATAGTCACAGAAAATTGCACTAAACTTGTACGTTATCTTTCTGCAAAGAACGATATTTTGTAAAGAATACTGTGACGGAGTTCCTGTATTAAATAAATGCGAATCTAACAAAATTCGAAAATTGAAAAGCTACGATATCACAATATAACAGAAAGATAAATTTAATGTAAAAACATGTAATGTTATAATATTTTCTAGTCTTTGAAGTTTAAAACCAACATTATATGATCTCATTTAAAACATGCAGCAAAAAATGAATCACACTAAAAACTCAAAATTCATTAACGCGGAAGTTGTATGAAGTACACAAACACATAATCGTCGCACCAATCCCTATTAAAAATATAATTAAGAATACATGCAAACGTTCTCATTACTCGGAAAGTAGGACATCGTACTACAGGAACATAAAAATTGACTGTGTTTCAGCAGTGTTCGTGGTCCCAGTGTGAATGACAACGTTACACTCGGCCCAGGTAGGCCCATAAAGGCGAGTGGACGCGTCGTCCGACCAGAGCGTTTAATTACTGCTCCCAATGATGTGGCTGACAAATGGGTGACAAGTAGCCGGGTGGCATATTGTGTTGTCGGTTACTTCCTCGATTTCTATTAAGTCTAGTAGCGATTTATGAGTTTATTTGTAGAAAGGGCTTTATTATTTTGGCCTGATAGTTTGTTGAGAATATTGTTTAGGAGTTGACACGATACGACGTTACCACAAAATTATAAGTAGATTTTTTCCAAAAAATGACTCTTTGGCACATACTTGATTGAAGAGATTTGATTTAATGTGTGCCAGACGCTAGCATCTGAATTAGTCTAGCAAAAATAAGATCTAAATGCACTATTTATATGTAGCTAAAATATTTAAAGAATTCCTTCGTTTATCCGATATCACATTATTAGATCCTGACTTGGTGACAACATGGGATCATCACAATTAGCGAAAATCGTCTTTTCTCCTAAAAATATACACATTTCTATTTCTCGTCTAGTAAGTAAGCCTTAATTAAAACACAACAGTACAAAAAAAAATAGTTTGTCATAAAAATGTTATAATTTTTTTCTTCAAAATAACTCATATTCCTTAAAAAGTTTGCTTTTGTGGTAGGTGTTTTACTAAACACCTACCACAAAAGCAAACTTTAAAATATTTATTACCTTATCTACTACTGTAGATAAAGTAATAAATATTTTATAGAGTTTCCAGCAAAGGTGAAAGTTAGATTTTTTTGTAAAGCACAAATTAAAAAAAATGCCCGTAATAAATTTCCAAAATTACTTAGCTCAACAAAGAAGTTGGAAAGGTTTTATACAAGCTTTTTGGATTTTTGTGAATAGAATAGAATAGAATAGAATAGAATAATTTTTATTTGTATAACATGTGTACATTACATTTTTGTGTCAAAAGGATATTATACATTTTTGTTTCAACATGTCTTACCATGATATGGCGTACAAAAATCATTTAGGCAGTTAGGTTTACCATTGTTAAATTAGTGTACATAATAATAACAAATTCTGCATCAAAAACAAAAAACTAAGTAGTAATAATAAGATATAAGAATAATAGTATGTCAAATCATCAGATCAAAAAAATTGCCATAAAAATTAATGTAAAATGTCAAGTTGTTATATAGTAGTAGAATCATGCAGTTATATATGTAATAGAATAAAAAATGTCATACGTAAAATTAATTTTATGTCAAAAATATTAACAATCACAGTCCTCTATAATATTATTATCACCCATAAAGTCATTAATATTATAGTAGCATTTGTCAATTAATTTGTTTTTTAACATGCTCTTAAATGTATTAATATCCAGATGTTTAAAACATTTTGGTAATTTATTAAAAATTTTTGGAGCCATGCAAAAAACGCTTTTTCCCATTAGCGCTGTATGGGCGTGTTGCATACGTAATCTAGTGGTATCTCGTTGACTGCGTGTAGACCCATCTGATAGTTTAGGGAACAGTTCTGGATTCATTTTCACGAATAAGGCTATTTCGTATATGTATAAGGACGGAAGTGTTAGAATCTTATGCTTCATAAAGTATGGCTTGCAGGTGTCTGTAGGTTGTAAATTGAACATAGCCCTGACACAACGTTTTTGAATTTTAAATATTATATCCTTATCAGTCGAATTGCCCCAAAAAATGATTCCGTATCGCAAAATTGATGCGACCAATCCATGATAGGCAGTAAGAAGGGCATCTTGATTTACTATCGTGGAGAGTTTATAAAGTGCGTAAGCTGAACTACTAACTTTTTTGCTAATTTCTTCAATGTGTACTTTCCAGTTCAGTTTGTTATCAATAGTAAGCCCCAAAAATTTAGCTGTGTTTGTTTCAGATATAAGTTGATTTTTGTAAGATAGTTTTTTATTCTGGGTGTCTAAATTACGTTGAGCAAAGTGCATTATTACCGTTTTATTTAAATTAATTTTTAGGTTATTGTTATCAAGCCAAGATATAATAGATGTCAGAGTTTTATTAATGTCAATTTCATACATGTCAGAGTTTATAGATGGTATTATTACGGTGCTATCATCTGCAAAAAGGGTCATAGGATGATTAGTTATTTTTGGTAGGTCATTAATATAGATAATAAACAAAAGTGGTCCCAAAACACTGCCTTGGGGAACACCGAATTTAATTATACGTTCCTCCGATTGGTAATTGACTTCAGTGTAATTTTTATTATTATTATTATTCATATTATTATTATTTTTATTATTATTATCTTTATAATCATTATTATTACTTATTCTTGCAATTGTCGTAATTTGTTTTCTGTTATGTAAAAAACATTTTATTAAATTCAATATATTGCCTCTTATACCATAGGCCTCTAGTTTATTAGCTAGGGTTTTATGATCGATATAGTCGAATGCTTGCGTCATATCGCAATATATAGCGCAAACTGACGTAGTTTTATCGACGTTTATCATTACAGAACGTAAAAAATCATGTACAGCCATATTTATTGTTTTGTTCTGTCTGAATCCCTTTTGTTCTTTACATAAAATGTTTTTTTTCTCCAAATATTGGTATAATTGATCATATATATATTTTTCAAAAATTTTGGATATTATTGGGAGTAACGCTATGGGTCTGTAGTTTTCCACTTCATCTTTATTTTGTTTTTTATGTAGTGGTTTTACAATAGATGTTTTTAGGCTATCTGGAAAAATTCCTGCACTTATGGATAGATTTATTAAATGACTCAGGTGAGTACATATTATATCACTAACAGATTTGATTATTTTTGTGGACAGATCATCGTTACCCACGCTATGGGTGTTTTTTAAACATTTTATGATACGTAGTATGTCTGTCGAACTACTTGGAGCCATGAACATTGAGTCTTTGGTTCCTGTTATTAATGTTGTGATCTTCCGGCCTGACTCGGGTATCGGGACAACTTTGTCAATAAAATAATTATTAAATATGTTTGCTATTATTCTTGGATTTGTAATAATGTCGTTATCTTTTTTAATATTAAATATGTAATCCTTAGGTGTAGCACTTTTTTTATCATTTATAATTTGCCATGTTGATTTAGATTTATTGTTCGCGGTTTTAATTTTATGATTATTTTGAGCTCTTTGTGTTTGTCTTATTATTTTCTTCAGTCTTTTGCTATAATTTATGTATTTTTGTTTATTAATATTATTAGGATGTTTTCTATATGTCCATAATAGTGATCTCTTTTTTTTGCTACACAGTTTTATTCCACGTGATATCCACTTTAGTTTTTTACAGTTTTTTATGGTAACGAACTGAAGTGGAAAACAAAGATTATAAAATAACTTAAAATAGTCCAAAAATATGTTGTATGCTATGTTAGGGTCATCTGTGTCATAAATCTCAGAAAAGGTAAGACTGCCAATACATGATCGAAACTTTAGAATATTTTCCTGCGAAAATACTCGTTGCTTTCTACGCCAGTATTTAAGAATATATTTATAATTCACAGGACAGTGTAATAGCTGTGCCGTGTGGTCTGACAGAGCCAATTCCAACACTTCAGTTTTACATTTAGTTTTAAAATTATGCGCAAAGTTGTCTATACAAGTTTGGCTTTTAAATCGAGTCGGTTGTCTTAAAGCTAGTTTTAAATTAAAATTTAAAAGTAAACAGTTTAAATCTAAAGTTACATTATTATTTTTCATTGTGTCAATGTTAAAGTCACCGGCAATTACGATATTATTATACTTTTTCTTATTTATATACAACAATAATTGTTCAAATTTATTAAAAAAAGTTTGTAAATTTGTAACATTTGGTATTCTGTATACACAGATAATCAATATATTATAACAGGTGAGTACTAATCCACAACATTCAAATATATTGGAAATAGATAACTTTTTTATTTCAGGTAGTTCTTTCCAAACATGTCCTCTTCTAACCAATATACATGCCCCGCCTCTCTTGTTTGTGCGGCAAAAGGAGGTGCCCAAGCAGTAATTGGAAATTAAGAGATGAGGTTCATCACCCGCTTTTATAAAGTGTTCCGTTATACACAGGACATCAATGTTTTTTTTATTTTCTAGTAGTTCCTGCAAGCATACCGCCAGAGTCTCCGATTTATTAACTAAGCCAGCAATATTCTGATGTAATATGTATAATGTCTCCCTAGTTACGAAAAAAGTCTGAACTGGTGTCATTTAATTTTAATGTAAATCGGTGAGGAGTATGAGTGTTGTATTGTTGAAGTTCCCGTATGTATATGCTTAAATCCTCGAATATTGTACATAGCCCATTGTCACTAATTTTACCGGTTCTTTTATTAAACATTAAGTAGTCACAGGTTAAGTTCTTATTAGAATCGAGAAGATATACATGATTATTTGTAACTACATCTAGATATAAAAGGTTGTTAAAATTTTCAACTCTACAATTATACATTACGTTCTGATATTTATATTTGTAGGTCGGAACACATATTATTATATTTGTGTTTTTAATTTCTTGTAGGATTTTTCGGATCGTGAAAACAAGCTCGATGTAATTCTTCGTTACGTTAAAATCTTCTTCACCTATGAATATCACGCAGAAATCATTCATAGTATATGAAGATAATTTGCTGTTTATGCCCTCCAGTAATTGTTTAGTATCAGCGTGGGGTGATAAATAATGACATATTTCAAAATCTGTTGACAATTTATCTTCGGAAATTGATAGGAGTTTGTTGCGGTCATTAGAGCTCAGGATGCATATTCTGTTTTTTGTACATATTGTTTGGTTTCGTGTTTCTATGCATTGTAGTGGTTTCGCTTGCTTATCTTTTCTGTCATTACTTTTAATATTAATCGTTGTTTTAATTTTTATGTCACCGGACTCCGTCTGTGTATGTTTCGATGTATTTGCCTTAATTGGTGTGTTTAGATTTTTTCTAGGTGTCGAATTTCTTCCTTTAATCGGACTTTGTGCAATTTTTTTATACATGTCATTTTTTTTTGTTAATTCGCTATTCGTCTGCTTAAGGTTATGAATTTCCAACGTCAAATTTTCTATTTCACTATGAGCACTATTCAGCTCAGCCTTCAGTTGCTCAATTTTTTCCGTCAGGCGCTTGTTCTCGTCATTTTCGTCGTCAGATGAATTGGGTAAGCTTCCAGTAGTACTGTTTTGAAAACCCGATACTGGCTCATTATCCTCATTTTTAGAGTCGGAAAATGTACGTGCACGTCGAAAAGTGATGTTCTCAAGAAAATTCATAATTTTCGTTAAACTTACTTTTTATAAAAATGTTTTGAGATGGCTTTGTTTTGGTACTTGTGGCGCCCTCTTGTAGAACAAGGTCACAAAACTATGTCACCTACCTCAGTATCGATCAAAATTCACTTCAATTGTCCGTTTTGAAATAGTGCTTGAAATTTTCAATAGATGGCGTTATTTTCAAAGTCTACGCTGTCGAACAAAAATTGCAAATCATTCTCGTTGAATTTGTATTATATAAGAATTTTTACATTTTCGATTTAAAACTGATGGAATTTGGTCACTTTTATTTTTGTGTACATTTTTTGTTCTAGTACTAGCGCTGATTTGATATTAGTCCCTGAGATTGTGAGATTATATTCACTAACACTGGTGTTTATTTGCACTTTAGTTTTTATAAGTAGATCGTTCACTTTGACTCTGCCTTCACTATATGTTCTTATTTTCACTATTTACTGTCACTTTTATACTTTTTTAAGGTTTAAACTCATTTATTTATATTTTTAAAACTTATAATAATACAGAGCTAATGTTTATCGCGGCACAGTGGCGCCATCCTCCAATAATAAAGTTAAAAATTACCGAGAGTTCATTTAGTTAAAGATTTTAAAACCATGGGCTGCAGAATGTCTCTAAAAGTTCATATTGCTGCATGCTCATTTAGATACATTTCAAAACAATATAGAGGCGTATTCAGAGGAACAAGGAGAACGTTTTCATCATCATTGAACACCGTTACTGCGGTCAATACAACAACAATATAATGCAGGATACATTTTACGTATAGTGAGACAGTACATATAAACATGAAAGAAAAAGTAATAGGGTTCACTTTTAATTTTTTTTCTACTATTTTGTGTTTTTTGGTGATTGATTTGTTAATAAAAATTTACATAAAAGTATTTCCGTTTAGATTCATTCATTTATTTATTAAGCAACCGTTCTCCTGGTTACAAAAGCAAACTTTAACAGGCTGCATATTTTTTTGTCAATTTATCGATAAATAATAATATAATAATATAATATCTTGGAACAACTCAAACAAAGCTATCTGATCCCAAACTAAGCAGAGCTTGTACTATGGAAACCAGACGACCGATAAACATACCTACTTATATATATCTAAATACATACATATTATAGATAAATAACACCCAGACACAGAATAAACCATCGTGCTCATCACACAAAGTTTTATCCTGGGTGGGGATCGAACCCACGACCTCTTGCGTAGCAGTCGGATACACTCCCACCGCGCCACAGAGGCAGTCGATCTCATCAAATCTATCGAAATTTCATATAATTTTGTCTTTGTTATGAGAGTACTCTTATCAAAGACAAAATTCGTATTCACCTATGAATACATAGTTGTATTTTTAATTTTATTTACAAAATAGAATAAAATAAGATAATACATGCGCTTCTTAATTTTTTTTTTATTAAAGTATAATGAAAAGGAGAATGTGTAATTTAGCATCGGTTTTAGCACTTGATAAATCAGTTCATTTCTACCCTATATCTCTGCCAGTTCATGTTGAAGTCAACCGTCACATCGGATGTGTAGTACTCGTGTGTCGAGTGTCGAATGCAATTGCTTCACAATACAGACAGGAGAGTGGACATCTTTATGTAGCAGTAGGATCCAGTGCCACTAGTCAGGTTATTTCATTGAAATTGTAAACTACTTTTATTGGATTTAGTGTACAATCGTGGTCAGTTTATTTTTTTTTAAAACAACAGAACTAATTGAAACGGTTGTGCATTCTCGTTTTGCTCACTCTTACAGTCGGAAGTTATTGAAATCTGACACGACCGCAGAGAGGCTTAGCATGCTTGTCTGACAAGAAAAAAAATTAACTCATCTGCAATTTACAACGGGACAACAGAAAACAAGAAAAAAATACATAATAAAGACAGCAACGGAATTCTATAAGGAATTGTACAATATAAACCAATACCAACCCACAACGAATTTACCAGACCCATAACTTATACTATCACTATTAGAGAATTAAATAGCTATAAAAACCCAGAATAAAGACAAAGCACCGGGTCCAGACAGCATTCCGAACGATTTACAGATTTCCACCAGCGATCTCTTAACTACTAGCTCTTCTTACTAGCTTATTTAACGAAATTCTGCGCCTTAAAGACCAATTTAGTAGACAGATCCAAGATAATTTTATTGCATAGGGAAAGCGACATTCACAACATTAACAATTACAGACCTTTCAGTCTGATGTTGAACGTATACAAGGTATTCGCCAAAACCCTGCTAAGAAGACTAACAACAACGCTTGACGATCAACAACCTAATGAACAAGTTGGATTCAGAAGCGATTTTTTGGCACAAGATACATGTTAGCGATGGGCGAGTCCGAAAAGTTTCTACAATCGAATAAATCGCAGTCGATCATATTATTCATCGAATGAATAATCGACTTACCCTCGCGAGTAAACAATCGAAGTTCGATTGTTCCGAATTAACAAACTTGACTTTTTCTTCCAAAAAGGTTCATTCGAAACAATCGAGGTTCCGAATAAACCTATTCGACATTTCTTCCGAATAGGTTCTTTCGAAATAATCGCCAGTCGATGGATTGAAGACTGCGATTAATGCGATTAATAAACATCGAAATAATCGCTGCAGTTCCACGGTCAATGTACGAGTCGACTGATCCTGAATGGCACCAATGTTAAACGAATATTAGCGAATGCACGATCCCAAAAAATCATGGAGTGTAGCATGCTGAACATAAGAAGGAAAGATTGAATCAGAATGACAGATATGGTAGAACAAACGGGACTAGGAAACATTACTGCAAAAGCCATGAAGCTGCAATGGAAGAGAGAAAGAGAAGTGGAATAAAATTATTATACAATGGTACCCAAGAAGTTATAAGCTCAAGCAAGGTCGTCCCCACAGAAGATGGGGGATGACTTCAAAAAAATGTTAGGGAGCACTTGAACCAGACTGGCAAGGGACCGGCACCAATGGAAGGAAATGGAAAAGACACCTATGTCAAAAGATAAACAGGCAATGAGAAATAGTAGTAACTAATCAACTGTCTGAAATAAAGGCTTATATTATTATTATTATTCGCTTTATTATTAAATATATATATAAAAAATACATTTAAAAATATAAAAAATAGTGTCCCACCGGCATCGGGTACAGGGACCAAGCTACCAGTGGTTACGGCCCCAGAGAAAGGAACCTCCTCACAATGCGAGCCGTGTCCAGAAGTACTGCCTTCTGCATCAAGCGCTTGATCCAACCGTCTAACGCGAGCCTCTCAAGGTGTTGGTCGAGGCTCTTGGCAATCAAACCATTAACGGAGACGACTATCGGTACAATGATCGCCGAATCAACATCACACATGTCGACAATCTCGTGCGCCAGATCCAGATATTTTATTTGTTTATCCTTTTCGGCTTTCACGAGATTTTCGTCATGGGGGATGGTGATGTCGACAATCATTGCACGGCGCTCAGATCGGTCTATCAGCACAATATCAGGCTTGTTAGCGACAACAGTCCTATCTGTGATGATAGAGCGATCCCAGTACAATGTGATACGACTATTTTCAAGAACTGGCTCAGCAACGTACCTGTAGTACGGGACTTCAACGTTCACAAGGTGGTATTTCAAAGCAAGTTGCTGGTGGATTATCCTGGCTACTTGATTGTGTCTGTGCAAGTACTCGCCGTTAGCAAGACGTGAACAGCCGGAAACGATATGTCTGAGGGACTCACCAGGTCGGTGACATGCACGACAGATGTCAACAGTGCCATCCCTCAGTATATATTTCCGGTAGTTATTCGTCATGATAACTTCGTCAGCAATTGCACAGACAAAACCCTCGGTTTCCCCGAAGAGGTCACCGAACCGTAGCCAGGCCACAGATGCTAGTAGGTCCACATCGGGCCCATGAAGAGCCCGAAAGAACCTGCCGTGAAGCTCCTTACTCTGCCATACCTCCCTGCGTTCGTTGACTCCAAGTACTACAGGCCTGCGCCAGTTCTCTTTAGCCAAGGAGAGCGGGGTAAACCCGGAGTCCACCGCGACAACATCCCGATGCACACCCACGTCCATATGGAGAAAATATTCTCTGAGATTGTATATCTCGCGGTTATGAAGGGACTTGAGGTTCAACAAACCCCGGCCCCCACACTTCCGTGCGATATACAGTCTCATCACAGATGAACGCGGGTGATGCATTCGGTATGACGTCATGAGTGTACGGACTTTTCGATCCAGGGTGTCTAATTCTGTCTGAGTCCACTTGAGTATACCGAAGGAGTACATTAGAAGTGGCATGACCCAACTGTTGCAAGTCAGGATCTTATTGCCACCTGACAAAAGGCTATTAAGCACTTTTTTCAGGCGACCGAAGAATCGTTCTTGCAACAGCTGTTTCATGTCAACCTCATTAATGCACAGTGCCTGCGATATACCCAAATACTTATAGGTCTCGAATGCGAGAAGTGATCTTAAGTGAATGGAATCCGAGAGTTGAGTCCCTTCGGATTCCACTACCCGCCCTCGCTTTATATGAACGACTGCACATTTGTCAACACCAAACTCAATTCTAATAGAATTACTAAAGGTTTCAGTTACCTTCAGTAACGCTATTAGCTGTGAGCTGGTGGGGGGCAAAGAGCTTCAAGTCATCCATATACAGCAAGTGGGATATGACCTGACCACCACGTCGCAACCTGCAACCTAGCCCTGAACTCTCTAGTAAGGTACTAAGTGGGTTCAGTGCTAGGCAGAACCAAAGGGGACTCAGAGTGTCACCCTGGAATATACCCCGCTCAATCCTTATAGGTACGCCGCCACTTCCTTGGATCCCTCGGCACCCTGGATAGGTAAGAACCGTATTCCATTGTCCCATACACGACTTCAAGAAGGTGCATAAAGTTGTATTAACTTTATACAACTTCAGCACCCTCAGAAGCCATGTATGTGGCACGGAGTCATACGCCTTCTTATAATCTATCCAACATGCCGATAGATCCTTTCGGTTGCGGCGAACCTGCTGGCTAATAGTCATATCAATGAGGAGAAGCTCTTTAGTACCGCGGGCCCCACTTCTACATCCATTCTGAGAGGTACACATGATGGAGTTTGTGTGTATATGTTTATTTATTTTAGCTCTTAGAATAGATGTAAGAAATTTATAGATCGATGGTAAACAAGTTATCGGTCTATAATTTCTAGGGTCCGAGGTACTACCGGTCTTATAGAGCAGGTGGGTCACTCCTTTAGTCATAAAGGCTGGCAGCGACGCAGATTCTACGGCGGACTGGAATTGCGAGGCCAAACAAGCGTGCGAACTGCGTAGCCATTTCAGCCAAAAGTTGTGCAGTCCTTCTGGGCCTGGAGATTTCCAATTAGAAAAAGGACGGACTGCACTGGCTACGTCTGTGCTGTTAATGTAAATATCTTCCATTTCCGGAATAAGTTCGCACGCTCGTTCAACGTCACGCATCCATTCCCCCTCTGTGTGGGTGACAGGCACCGCCCAAATGTTACGCCAAAACGATCTTGTCGCTTCAGCATTTGGTAGATGCCCGCCATCCACACCCTGATCCGTTCGCTGCCAGTCTCTATACACCCACCTTTGGTCCCTTTGGAACATGCAGTTCACGTTATACCTGTCCACGCGTTTTTTGTACCTGCGTATTCGGTTTGCCCATGCATAGATTTTTTGCTTCAGGAAGTCGATGCGCTCTGTGACACGCGACATATAATCCTGAGGCCTGATGTCAGTCCCCAAGAATGCCCGTTTCACAAAGCGCATCACTCTCGGGCGAGTGTTCCCGGTCCTGAAGCAGGACAACTTGCCGATGAGTACCCTTGCCCCGGCAATACGGCGCTCAATCCTGCATTGCCACGCGGGTACGGCGCACCTTGGTCGTATAGTAGGGGTTTCTGCTAAAAGCTTAACACCTCCTATACGACATGCCGCAACAGCTGCACAATACAGGATTGAGTGGGTATCGCCGAGGTCTTCGCTATTGTCTAGGTAAGTAGGCAATAACGAATCAAGAGCACACACCAGCGAAATGTTCCGTCTATGCATAGGTAACCGAGGCAGGCGTGGCCTAATATTGTGGGGCGTGGACCGATATTCACGAAGCGCAAATTCCAAAGCGGCCTTAATCTCCTCATTGCACTGAGTACTTACCACAATAGCCGCGGTATCCGGCCCCGTAGCTTCACAGTCAACTACATTTGTAGGAACCTGTACCGGGGCAGGGATCTCGCGGCTAGTCTGGGCGTACTCCGAGCGTAGTCTCTCAAGTGCGGCCTCATCTAGCAGATGACAGCGCTGAATGGCCCGCACTTGGTCTATTATTATTATAGAACCCAGCGCTACTAGTCAGGTTAATTCATTCGATTTGTAATCGACTTTTATTGGACTTATTAGTGATCGTGTTATATTTATAAATATTTTTGCCAACAACAAAACTATTTGAAACATTTGCGCATTCTCTTTTCACTCACCCTCATAGTCGGAAAGGACTGAACTCCATCACGACCGTAGAGAGGCTTAACATGCTCTGCGAGACACGGAGTTGTATGATACTTTAAAAACGACGACATGGGAAAAGGGTTATTTGAGGTCACTTTTTAAATACAATTGCGGGACAAATCCACGCAAACGAAGTCCCAGAACAAAGTAGGTTAATGCTAAAACAAAATCGTAACATTTTAAAATGTGTTCCTTTTCTGAAGACAGCCAAAAGGAAAGAAAAGGAAAACGATTCTTTTTTTCAACAATGTGTACCTTCATTTGCATTTAGAATTCTTTACAAAGTGTCCTTTCCAGTGGCTACTGGCCATACTCTCCTACTTCTATTTACATCTTTACGGGATTTAAAACCAATGTGACCGGAAAGGCTTTTGCAATAAAGCATTGTATTTTGATCAAGAGAGTGTTTTTAGAAAATGACTTTTTATGGTGGAGTCTGAGCGTGTAAATATTTTGTTTTAATATTTAAAGCTTAAAAGTGATTACATTTGGTGTTAAAAGGTTTGGAAAAGTAGTAATGATTATTTTGACAAAAAAAAAATCATATTTATTTTACCCTTTGTGGGTATTTTTATGTTACTGACAATATGATTATCCATGCCATATTACAGCTTTCTAGTGCTTATAACAGTACTCTCAGCAAGTTCTGTTTTTAGTCCATAGTATACTTTTTTCTATATAGGTAATATCGTTGTTATTAGTAATATAATGCCCATCTTGGGCGTTTTTAAATATTGCCAGAAGGAGGCTAGTCCTCGCCCTGTCCTCATCCGTCTTGATTTTTGTAAGATTCTTGAACTTAGCTGCAAGACGATTTATAATAAAGCCCAGATTTATTCCTTTTTAACATAACAAACAAGGATACAAAACTTTCTTTATGTACAGTTTGAAGTTTTTAGAGCAGTCACGCTTGTCAAGTAAATGGTTTATTGCCTAGAACATAATTTTGTTACGATACTTTGTTTAAAACAATGTTTGAGTAATCTGTCTGTATGCTAAATAACTTATAAAGTAGGCAGGTTCACAAGTGGATGTATTCGGTAAATTCTTTCTTTCTGCTAATAAAAGAAAAAGCTGTAGAACTTTTGAGCTGTTTTAACATCCTAATTCCCGAAGACACTACTAGGCCTGCTTAGATAAAATTTGGTAAAGAGGTAGCTTGAAGATTGAGAATGTACAACAGGCTACTTTTTACCACGACCTGATTCACGGCACGACAGTGCAAGCAAAAACGAATTAATAGTACATATAAATGAAAAGATTTATTATAGGTTTTTAACTGTCTATTATAATTAGGAAATACAGTCGAAACTCAAACATTCTAGGTATAAATAATAAAGAATCTCGTTAACGAATTCGGCACGAATCATACAATACGGAAGTCTTTAATTTTAGTTTAGCTATTTGGTTGACCCCTTTTTAAACCTTCGCGATTTTTACATATTAAGTTACAATATTTTATGACAACACTAACAAACCAAACGCAATAAATACTAACAACATGCCATACAACAATTTCAAGGTTTCAATTACAATTTAAAACAGGAATAAACGCGTTTAATCCACATCATGGCATCGGTTTATTTTTAAGTCCCGATTATATTGTAGTACATCTGAATCGGTTAGCAAATTAAGATCAAAAACAGAAATCAATGCGGATGAATGAGTTGAGAAGGCTGGGTGTAAATAAATTTATGCAATCCAGTTTCTAAGTCGCAGTTCGCAATCAATGTTTGCTTTACGACGTCGTCGTGTCATGTCAAAAGTTTGCTAATCTAACAGAATTAAACTGTAGATTAATAACGTTTCCGACATGCCGCGGGGAATCAACCTATCAAGGGAAGTGATTACGGAATTAGGTTCCTTGGGCTATGCACAAGTACGCGTCTTTAGTCTCGTATCTGTATATACAACGTGTAACAGAAAGGTCTGGTCAAAATTAAGGTTATTTTTTCATTCGCTTATTTATCAATTTAAAAAAAAAAATGTATTAAAAAGTTCTATGCCATGATGTTTAATGCCTTTGGGATTGTTTGTTGAAGTGTTACAGTTCAATATAAAATTGCTTGTTTATTGGAAAAAGAACGCCACCTATTTCGAGGTCCAACAATGGAATGTTGAGATATTTCTAGTTGTATTAAAGTTGTTGATACACGAAGTTAGTTTAATTACTGTATACACGTGAACAGTACCAGTATTATCCTCCAAGTTTTAATAACGTACGAATTCCTTTAGGAAAACATTCTCATTGTCATTTTAAAATCTTCGATTGCATGATATGACTAGCTGCCCACCCTGACTTTGCACAGGTGTTATTTTCCTGTAAGATTTCAGAAAAAAAATAATATAAATGCATTTTATGTCCGTGGCTTAGTCCGCGTCCCTCAGGTAAATAAGCCAGTCTTATTTCAAATTTGATATTTTAATACGTTATTTGAAGGGATTCATCAAATCTCTCTTTGGTGAGTGTGGAATCACATTTTTTAGTTTTGGGAGTTCAATTAAATTTTTTTATTACTTTGAAAGTACGTAGCTGTAATATAAATACTACAAAAACTGAAATACATTACGAAATTTTGTAGCTTTTCAGCCTACGTTACTCGCCGAAAAGTAGCTTTCTATAAATGAACGTTTTTTTGGGTCAAGTGGTTTTTGAGTTTATTCATTACAAACAAAAGTACAAAAACAAAAATACTTTTCAATAGAAATATAGATAGATATAGAAGAGGATCTTGATTTCCATCTTTTTTGGACAGGCACCCGCCCTTTTTTTACCCCACGGCCAGGATTCCCATCCTGTTTTGCGTACCCGTGACTTCGTTCGCGTAAATCAAATAAGTATTTTGGTAGTCTATAGTAGAAAATGTAGGTGTTTTTACGTACTCCCTAAAGCAAAGGGGGGGGGGGGGGGGGTTAACGGTGTATTTCATTATTATGCGTTTTTTTTTATTTACTTTTTTCTAAATATTTTTGCCAATGTTTGAGGATGTACATGTAACAATATCATAATCTTCATCAATATATCAACTCTGCCATCCAATTTATTACAGAGCACCTAATATAATATGTAACGTTCTACGTACCTTCTTAGCATGAATACATTTAAGATTTCATAGGACGAGCTACTATAAGTTGCAATTTGCAAATAACATTTTAGTATTCATGAGAATTTCACGAGCTCGTTTGGCGACCGGACAAAGTAATATTATGTGGTATAAGTACTTACTTATTCACTTATCATACGAATTTCTACAGCTTTTGAATATGAATCTTATAAAAGTGGCTGTAAAGTCATGTTTGTGAAAGTAACAAAAAATTACTATTTACTTTGTAAGTTTCACTCGATAATTCAAATTCGAACTTAAAATTCAATCAGTCATTCATTCAATAAAATATGTGCCAGAAGTTTTTTACATAGTATATTTGTATATAGTTTTTTTATAAAATATAACTGGCAATGTGGGATTGCTAGCCCTACATTACTAGCAATCCTGTTAACCCCTCCAGCTAAGCTCATCAGCTTGTGTTAAAAGTGGGTTCACGTTCGGTAGTATAATGGGTAGGATTCGAGTCCCTTAGCCGATAGGCAACCGCCGCTTAATTTTACAATGTTTGTTTCTAAATTTGCATGTAAAACAAATCTGTAAGCAGTGTTGTTACTTGTAATGAACTTAGTTATCAGTGAAACATAACTGACTCGAGAGCTACTTTACTTTGAACATAAGGTCTTTTTCTCCCGTTCTGGTTTCAATCCGGTACGGCGCCGGGCACCCGGCGCGTATGTATGGCGACCGTATCAGCTACCCTGCACCGGATTGAAAATGGAACGTGTGAAAAGGACCTAAGACTGTACAGTTCTTGCAGAATAACTATTAAAATTAAAAAATAACCTATTTGACAGCTTTCATAAAAAAATCGTTCTTAATTTTCCTCCCGATTATGTACGGATAATAACGTTGTGAAAGCTCCCCAAAGTCCATTCGTTCATTCAATCAATCACTCTTCCATTCACTGCGTGTCGAAGCTGCCGCTTCGTTTATATCTTAATACTTTTAGTTATCGTTATCCTATTAAATAAGGTTTTATAACGCTTGTGAAATATTTAGGAATGATGGATTTATGTATTTTTTAAACACTGACCTCTGTAGTACGCTGGATGACCACAACATACTTTAATTTGATTTTGACATTTGGTCGGTAATTTTGACAAAATTTAAGCCTTGTTGTCTAAAGTACACAGGACGGTTATTCGATTCGGCATTTGATTTTTTTTTAACTGGCCTGTAGGTCTAGAGGTTAGTGACCCTAACTGCTAAGCCGGAGGTCGTGGGTTCGATCCCCACTCAATATGAAAATTTGTGTGAGGAGCACGAGGGTTTATTCTGTGTCTGGGTGTAATTTATCATATTGGCGGTGGCGCTGCCGTACCAATCCTGATTTGAATTTGTGAGGAATTTGGGAGTATACACTTATGCACTGTAATATCTCCCGCGTCAACTACGCAGTCTCTGTCCTCTTGAACTAGTGAAATAAACTATAATCGAATAAAATAACAATTGATTAGAATAACGTTAGAATGACGACAAACTGCGAATCTATACTAATATTATAATGCTGAAGAGTTTGATTCTTTTGTTTATTTGAACGCGATAATCTCAGTAACTACAAGTCCGAATTAAAAATATACTATACTGTTAGATAGCCCATTTATCGAGGAATCCTATAGGCTATATAACATCACGCTACAACTAATAAGAGTGAAGAAACAATGAAAAATGTTGCAAAAACGGGGAAAATTTACGCAGACGAAGTTGCGCGAGTCAGCTAGACTCATATAAAAAATAGGCATTCTATTTGATTTTAATTCTTAAGCGAGACCCCTAGACAAGTGGAGCAAACTCCACTTGTCTAGGGGTCTGATAAGATTGGCCACCGTGGCTGAAATCGGATAGTCAAACATCACTTTATAGTGGTTATTCATTAAAATCTGCCAAAACTTCTGGGCAAAATAAAGGTAATCCTCAATTTATTTACACAATCGAAACTATTGTCAATATTATACTGAATTGCACCCATGCAAAGCCAGAGTGGTGTAAACTAGCTACAACGTACATATACCGTAACAAGTAATAATTTGTTGGCTTGGATACCACAACAGTGTCAGTTATTCTTCCATGAAATAGTGATGTTAACATCCGATATTTCAATTAAAGGGTACTGTAGAAATGAGACTTATGAACTAATGTCTCAAATAAGGAGCACGGTGCGGTGACATTCAGATCTTTTCCAAACAAGGTTTTGGGTGTTACTATTACTGTTATGGGCTAGCGTGACGCTTACCATTAAGTGCACGACCAGGAGGCCAATTCACGTATTTAAAGCAGGGCAATTGCAGTTTAGTTTCGATTAAAACGGCCATTTTCGTATTCTTGTAACTTTGTGATCGATCTCAAATACGCTTGCGCTACTGACACACCGTACTAAAATGCCGCTATTGCGCTCTTGACGCGAGCGTATTTGAGATCGATCCCAAAGTTACAATAATACGAAAATGCCTGTGTTAATCGAATCTTAACTGCATTGCTTTAATTACGTGAATTAATGTAATGATGTATATAAAAAAGCCTGTGATTGGTGAAACCATGGTTGGTGAAACCCGATCGAAACCTACATTAAGCAAGGCGAAATTCAAAAGTTATGATATTACAAATTACTGCTGTACATTATGTACACAATATCAAAGCATCATTCTGATCAGGTCACAAAGAATTTTCCCTATTTAATATTTGCTTATGTCAACATGACCTTCAAACGGTAAAAATGCCGAAATATTAAGACAAAACATCGCGATCTAATCTGAGCCTGCAAACTGAGCCTCAATCTGCAAAAAGGTAGAAGTTTCCTCTACATTTATAACATCGTCGCTTTATAACATCAGAGGGAGACAGAGTATAATTTGCTTTCGGAAAAGATGTAGAGTGAAAGGGACAGGTATAAAAAGATAAATGTGAATGAAGATGCAGCGGAATGAAGAAAAATGACGTGGGTTAGGGATGTTAGGATTGTTTGCTCGTTAAGTACGGTTAGATGACAGCTGGGATATTTATTTGCTTTAAATTATGGTTGTATTTTGTTTTGTTTTATATTGTACTTAGTGTTTAATGTTTTTAGGGTTCCGTAGCCAAAATGGCAAAAACGGAACAATTATAGTTTCGTCATGTCCGTCTGTCTGTTCCTCCGTATGTCACAGGCATTTTATTCAAAGACTACACAATAATTATTGATTTAATTTGGAGAAAACATGTTTTATTAGCCGCTACTTAGTTTGATAGCTGAATAATAAAAATAAATATATTAGCAGGTGCTTTATTTTATTTTAACCGAAGCAGGTTTTTTTAACAAACAACAACTTGTGGCTCATGATTCGATAGGTATTTTAAAAACATTTGAAGGTTTTTATATTTTTTTTGGACTGAGTAAATATTTTTTGGAAATAACCACTTCGAAAGTTGCATAAATTGTGTCCCCTTCCCCTTACCTTTTGAACCGTGTGAAAAAAAAAAAGAAAAAATCAAAAATATAGCGCTTAAAACCTACTTTAAACAAAAACTATTTCGGACACGATCGGTCGTCATTTAGTTATTGCCGAAATACTGCGTTTCTTAACAAAGGGCGTAAGTGCCATGAACATACGCTCTTCTGCTGGCGCAATTATTCAATTCGGATTTTTTCATACGGCAACGGCTCCGAAACCTTACACTGATCATGGTCCGACATGCTCTTGCTCGTTTATTTTAAGAGCAAAAATTCACAAACTAATTTTTTTAACAAAATTTATTCATGTTAAACCTTATCTATTTGAAGATAACAAAGCATGAAAATCTTAATTATCTAATTAAGGGCTTCTAAATACAAAATTATATTTTGTTTTTCATGCTCATCTGTTTGTTTCTTTGAGATTGACGCAAATTCTATAAATAGATTTTAATTACTTTAATTTCTAACAAAAATACTGCTTCAACTTTTATCAATATTATTATGAACTAGTGAAAATAAATAAATATTCAGGCTTTAACGTAACTACTTCTCTGAGAGCGTAGTTAATAAAACCATAAATGTTTTTTTTTTTAAATAAATATAACTAGCAATGTGCAATTGGATCCCATATTACTAGCAATCTTGTTAACCCCTCTAGCTAAGCTCAATAGACTACCGCTGTTTCTAAAATCTTAAGTATATTTTAGGCACATTTCATCTACTAAACCTACGCCGAAGGTGCTCAAAGCCTATTAATGGTACCTGTATAATGGTATAAAAAAATAAACATTTACAAAATGTATTCCCCTATTAAGTCTAACATGATATAAAAACCGAAACGAACAAAACTGCCATCACCACAATGTATACAATTAATTTCACGTGAGCTATTTGCCTAATTCTACCCAAAGTGGCCAGCCATTCTTCCAAATGGCCCATATTAGGCTGGGAATGTTGTGTAGCATGCCCCTACGGAGGTGCTACGACGGCTCTACGCAGGTTCTACGGTCATCAGTCAATGTCTACGGGCTCTGAATACTTGATGTCGGTACCCACCTGCAAACCTCTATTACAAGCCTGTCTAGATACTAGATGGGCCGCTTTAATGTTAGAAATATGAGACATGTGTTTTTTTTACAAATATTAAATTATCTACTTATTGAATACTTAAAGGGTGAGAAATATACTTTGATTTTCTTTGACTTTGAACTTGTTGTTCTACAATTATGAAACTATATTATTTTAGGAAAGAAGCTGAAAGCAAAATCAATTGTGTATTTTAGATATAGTAATAACACAAATAGTCGGCGAGGCGACTTTTCTATATTTTGACTGTTAAATTGGGTATTTGACTACTATCATAATAAATTATTTTTGTACTAAACTATTTTTAGAAAGTGTCTGTTCATAATTTAAGTTGTTTATTATTTTTCAATTATCAAAAGAAATACTAAAATTATTGATTTGAAAATGTGACGTCATATGCTAGTATTTCATACAAACTTGTACGGAGCGAGTCGTATTTGACGTTTCTTAAAAACACACTGATTCGATGATCGCGTGAATAGTTTACTTTAAACTATTCACGCGATCATCGAATCAGTTTATGACCCAACGTTTCGAGCGTATTGCAACGTCCGTGATCACGGGTAGCAACGCATGCGCCCGGGTCCACTAAAGCTTTCACAGGCATGGTTACTTTTTTACAATGTAACTAATGTTAATGGCAATTGCAGCGCATTGCGATACAATTAGAAAAAAATACAATAAAAAAAACTGTGACAGGCATAGTTGTTTATTACAATATGCAATGTCATTATTTCTTATGCCGTCATCACGTAAAATTATCGTCTGCAAACCGAATTTACACACAAACCATTTATTTTAATTGACCGATTGTTCAAGCCATTTTTGAATTATATGCTTAGCAACACGTTTAGCCATTCATTTTTATTTCATAGATTCTTCTTCTAACTCGTATTACTCACTCAGTGAAGGTCGGCTCTAGACTAAAAGGTCAATTACTTTCCGATTTACATTACGCCAGGATGTTCTGTCTACTGCACTTCATAGATATAGTTATCTGATAGTAATTTGTATAGGCATTACTTTATTAATACAATAATTGCATTTTTGAAAGATAGAAAAATTTGAAGTCCAGACTCTGGAATTTGAGGTCTAGTAACAAAGTTCAGATAGGTGGTTCGATTCCGGCCCCGGTTTGGCATACGGAAGTCTTGGGTTCTATCTTTCAAAAATGCAATTATTGTATTTTTTTTAACGATATCTAGCAATGTGGGATTGCGGTCCCACATGACTAGCAATCCTGTTAACCCCTTCAACTAAGCTCTATGGCTTGTGTTAGGAGTGGGTTTAAGTCAGTAGTATAATGGGCAGGATGTATGTGTATATATAATATATATAATACAGTTATCTCATTATGCCATACAGTTAATACAAGTACTTTAGAGAACAAAAAGGCTTTACTTCATATCGTAATAATATTTCGATTATGATAATGCAATGTAAGGAGAGAGATCTTTGGCTGATTGCCTAATATCAAATCCCTACAACAGCAACAGTATTGTATAAAACATAAGTGTAGCTTATTATTATGAATTATGATAATATAACGCCTTACTTATATTTAATACATTACTTACTTACTATAAAAATACTTAGATCGTACAGCAAATTGTATCAAAATAGTAGCTTCTCTAAATCAGCAATCAGAATCATCTTAGAAAGACGGTGGCAGTGTGTCCGAATGCTACGCAGGAGGTAGTTGGTTTGATTTCCACACGGGACACCACTTTGTGTGATCCACAAATTGTTGTTCCGAGTCTGGGTGTACTTTGGGTCCGTGACTTGTATGTTTGTAAAGTCCCTCGCGACACAGGGCTTGTACCCTACTGCGGGAGTCTTTTTTATAACTTAAATATAAATAAATAAAATTTGTATTGTTTAGCTTGATAGCGTATAATAGGGTTAAAATAACTCGGGGTAAGAAAAAGAAAAAAAATAGCTTAACCTTTTGAAACCTACAAAAAATGTCAGATTTTGGTGTCGATTTTATTGTTACAATTTTCATTGTTACACTTTTTTCTACCTAGCCCCTCAGCCCGCAAACAAATGATAACGTGCCATAAGGAACGTTCTAAAAAAACTAAATAGTATGGTTTGCTACTCCATTTTGTTATTAATTACTTCTTAACCATGTGTAAAAACTGGCTCATCTAACTAACGGGCACTATTTTTGATATCAGAAATAAACGTCCCAATTTTATACTAAGTAGGTGGAAAGAGTTTGTTAGAGCGGAATTCTATCGACAGGAAAATTTCCGATGTAGATGAAATTTTGCTATCTTTTCTTTCGAACTTTACCTTATCTTTAACTGACCAGTTGGACTATTGATTAGTGGACCTGATTGCTAAGCCAGAGGTCGTGAGTTCGATCTCCACCCAGGATGATGGTGTATATTATCTATAATATGTATGTATTTGAAAATATATAAGTATGTTTATCAGTTCTCTGGTAGTCATAACACAGACTCTGCCTAGTTTGGGATTGTTCACGTTCTATTTTTTGTTTACGCCAAAACCTCGCGCGAACCGACTCATGCGCAGTGCGCTCAAAGATGTCCGTCGCGCATGCGCGTTGATACATTTCTAAGCGCAGCTCTCTATTTACCAGTATGACAAGATTTTGACAGCTGGCGCGGGCTTGACACGCATCTGTCAAGCCCGCGCGAGCTGTCAGAATCTGCGAGTTGTCCCAAAATATTATTATTATTATTTTATCGTGATTCACGTGTCTGAAGCAGCTGCCAAAAGTTAGTTTAGAATATAGCTATTTTTCAAAATAATGTTTTTCCAGGATTGTAGTTGCCTTAGTTGTCAGTAAAGCGACTACCGGTACGATGTTTCGAGATGGCGTCTAGGCGTTGTGCAAACAGTTTACAAAACGGTGTTCGTGTTTCAAACGGTTCAAATATTGGTTAGACAAGTCTCGCCTTTTGTATGATTTTGATACTTCCTTGAACTATGTCTTGAAAATTCAAATGATAAACTTGAGTCGTTCTCTAAAGTATTTCTGTCGCTACTATTCATTTTTAGGTGACAGTCACAGGATGGGCGTGGTGGCGCCTCAAAACTAAGTGTCGTTTGGCATTAGACCATTATTTTAATATTATAGTTCGTGGTCCTGCAGCGCTACAACCGCGCGGCCTTAGCGCGGGTCTAGCGCTGCGGTCGCGCGTGGTTTATATGAATTTATAAAGTAGCGTAGCTATAGTGCTGCAGTTGCGCTGCCCTTACGAGGTATTTTTAAGACAAGAACCTAATAAACTTTTTTTTTTATTATTAAAAAAGACGACTCCCGCAGTAGGGTAAAAGCCCTGTATCGCAGGAGACTTTACAAATATACAAGTCACGGATACAAAGTAACTTTTAATAAACATTCGTTAGATATCAATAAAAGCTTTTTTGTTTAATATCTTCTCTCTCGCACTCAGCTACTCGTCACATAATAGCTGAGACATCATGGATACCGTAAGACACCATATTGTCGCGTAGAGACACGTTTTAAGAGAGTGTATATAAATAGAGTTTTACGTATTGTTGGAAAATCAAGTATTTGGTAATGGGGATGTTGACTGTCAAATCAAATCAGTCTCTTTTTATGAAATGTCAAAACGACAAGCTCTATAGAGATGTGTATGGAATAGCAACCTATGACATCATAAGCTCCTATCGTCAAATCATTATTTTTAGTATTCGTTTTCATGCTATTAAATTCAAAAACATGTTAAATTGTAAAAGAACAGTTTTTTTCAGAGCATTTTAAAATCTACTATCTTCTGATTAGTATAAAATAATTTACTTTTATTGTAGTCAACTATATGTTGTTAGTCTGTTAATATAGTAGAGGCCTGTGTGCCTAGCAATGAACCGATACGGTCTAATGATGATGATGATGTACTACTTCCTCAAGTGAAAAATAGCACAATGAAATGATGTGTTCAAAAATCTCCAAATGCGACAGCCGCCAACGTTAAAGTAGATCCATTTTTTGCCGCTCACATCTCATTAAATTTTAATTAATTTCGTTTAAGTTAACCCGTCAGTTTAATGTTAATTGCCGGGCCATTAGTTAAGCATCGGTCTCTCGATCGTTCGACTGATGCCTGAACCCCTTATTATGGATAATTCCTTTAAATCACGTGATCTACTGCTGGTTTTTATGAGCCATTAAAATAGGATACCCCTTTATCAATAGTATAAAAGTTGTAATATATTTTTGAAACGGTTTTTTGGGGTGCCAAAAAAAAAATGGCGCATTGCTATGTGGGATCTGTGGTCTCGCATTACTAGCGATCCTGTTAACCCCTCCAGCTAAGCTCAGTGGATTGTGTTAGGAGTGGGTCCACGTCGGTAGTATAATAGGTAGGATTCGAACCCGCGACCTTACAATTGCGAGACCGACGCCATACCCTGTAGGCTACCGCCGCTTCATATAACCTTATTACTAAGACTTCACTGTCTATCCGTCCATCTGTCTTTCTATCATAGGATTGTGTCTTTTGTACCGTATATAATACACTAGCTCTCCCGCGCCACTTCGTCTGGGTAAATTTTCCCGTTTTTAGCGTCGTAGCGTGATTTTATATAGCCTATAACCTTCTTCGATAAATAGGCTATCCAACATTGAAATATTTTTTCAAAGATTAGTAGTTCCTGAGATTACCGATTATTTACTACATTCAAACAAAGAAACAAACAAACTCTTCAGCTATAATATTAGTATAGATTAGTGACTATAGTAGGATGTATGTTATATTAGTAGCAGCATCTTGCTTGCATATGCTGTAAATAAGTAAAACAAACATTTTTTAAGAGTTTATATTGAGTACCTTGCCCAGCTTCACCATTTTGTTTGCGAAAATGGAATTACACGTACAAGATAAATTCTGATTCAAATTTATCATATGAAGTATAGTGTTTTGCTTCCTAAGTGAACAAAGTATTTTAAATATGAATTTGTGTTCATGATTTGTATGTTTGTAAAGTCCCTCGCACCACAGAGCTTGCCGACAGCGGGAGTGTATTATTTTTTTATAAAAAACAAAAATAAAAATGACTGTCCAAAACTGTTTCACGGGTTGGTCGTAATTCCTACGCCGCTGATGATATTAACTTTCACATTTATATAAGTAGGATTAGTAGGAAGTATGTTTACGCTCTGATTACGTAAAAAAGTTAAGCTCGTATGTAGTGATGTCAAGGGGAGACCTCGAGTTTGCCCTTTAGTTGATATTTAGGGAGCTTTGTTACCTTTGTATTAATGCTATAAATAGTGGCTCTGAATGGTGCATGTAACCCAGAAATGGGTAGGTTTCAATATGTTCTAATATATGTAAACATCGATGCTATGCAGAATTATTCAATTCTTTATTTCAAACACAAAAAAAAAATAATTAACAGTCCAAAAAAAATACATAGTGATTATGTACAAAGGTAATCTTAACTCAATATTGAGTTTTCTACCAGCAAACCTTTGAGTTCTAGAGGAGAATATTGTTACAGAGTAATCTAACATAATAAATATAGTATAGTATTAAACGAGCAATATAATCTGAATCTCGGCAACGGCTTCAGCGATCTTCATGAAATTTCGACCATAAATCGATCTAGCTAGGTTTCATTTTTAGAAAACCTCGTTTAGAAAAAATAATACCGTGCAAGCAAAGCTCGATCATCCAGGTACTTAATATACTATACACGGCTACGGTACTACGTACTTGACCGTTTGTAAGTCGTCTTAAAATATCAGTACAAATTTGAATAGTCAGACAAACATACGTAGTAACTTCCACATTTAGAATGTCTGTCTGTCTGTTACATTTTCACGCTTAAATAACACGCTGAACTCATTTAGATTAATTTTTGTGTAGTTTGAGTTCCAGCAAAGGACATTGGATAGTTTTTATTGAACTTACCGACATCCACGCGGGCAGAGCCCAAGGTGAAATCTAATATATTATATTAAACTTCTAGACATCAGACTCTACATTGTTGTAGTTGTAACTTATATTGATCAGTTTTTTTAAATCTGAGAAACTTTTGGGGACAATAATTGATTCATAACAATGACCAATATGTCAACTACAACACAGTTTCTTTATTTCTCTTTATTACCCTTATTTTCAAAGCTATGGAACTTAAAAAAAACCGGGTAAGTGTATTTCGGGTCACGCAACATGTAGGGTTTCGTAGTCGCCCCCCCCCCCCCATCCACTCCATCTGAATAATGCGGCTTATGAAGTGGGTTTTTTGATATTTTTGTTTTATACTTACAACGTCATACCTACTTAAAATATTTTTTAATGGAATTTGTACGGTTTTGTTACTTCTCATTTGATCAGCTGTTGCTCGTAAACTTGTAAAGCCTTCTCAGCTGTGATAGTTTTCTTTTTAATTTTACTATATATACTACTACTGTGATTTTTTTAAAAGAACCCCTAAACGTACCTCTTTTAAAAGACCTAACTAACAATACTCCGCACGATGGGGTTAGTGAAAAAAGAAAATCACATCCCCACTTTACATTTAGGGGAGGTACCCTAGAAAAATGTTTTTCAAGATTTTATTCTTCCACTTTGATGGCGTAAGTAATATGTGTATGTATGCAAATTAACAGCCTTATAGCACTAACAGTCTCTGAGCAAAGCTGTGGACGGACGGACGGACATGCCGAAACTGTAGGTTGACTGCCTCTGTGAGTGAGCGCGGTGGGAGTGTGTCCGACTACTACGCAAGATTTCCTCACGGGACACCACTTTGTGTGATCCACAAATTGTTGTTCCGAACCAGGGTGTACTTTATGTCTGTGACTTGTATGTTTGTAAAGTCCCTTGCAACACCGGGCTTGTACCATATTGCGGGAGTCGTCTTTCTAAATAAAAAAGAAATAAAAAAATTATGAGGGTTCCGTTTTTCCCTTTTCGGCTACGGAAACCCAAAAAGATGAAATAATCAAAATGCCCCGATTTAGGAGTCCGGAACTGTATATACCTCACAAGTATTTAATTAGAGATTGACCTAAAGGGAAAATCCCAAGCCCAAAGTATTTGAAATTACATCAAAGAATTAAGAACACTACCTAACGCCACACACAGCACTTTATTAATTTAAAACGTAAAAGCTCAAAAAGATACAAAATGTTATTAAATTTTATTTCATGACAAATTTTTAAGCCGAAGCTTAAAATTTTCATCCCAAGTTTATTGTTTTAAAATCGTGGCAACGGTCGAGGTGTTTCGTTAAAAATTAAAACCGTTTATTATTTCGGCTGGCAACAAAAGGTAATTTTTAAATAGTCTTTAGATGTAGATCGAGTCAAACGTTCGAAATCCGAATTTAAATTTCACACTTTTGCGGCGACTTTCTGGCTCATTTCATACAATGCATTTTATTCACAATGGTTTGCTTGGATTTGAATTTCGAAGACTAGTTTACTTTGGAATTAAACGTTGTAATAAATGTAAGTACTTTTTACTGCTAGTCTGTTCTTGAGGATGTCTTTGCCAATTGCCCCGTTTTTTAAGTATTTCTTTTATTAGTTACTAGCGGCCCGCTCCGGCTTCGCAGGGGTATAAAATATATGGATGTTATTTTACATATAAACCTTCTTCTTCAATCATTCTATCTATTAAAAAAAAACCGCATCAAAATCCGTTGCGTAGTTTTAAAGATTTAAGCATACATAGGGATATAGGGACAGAGAAAGCGACTTTGTTCTATATTATGTAGTGATGATTATCATAAACAAGTCTTCACCAAAGAGTTCACCAAAGAGTTTAAACAAAGCCATTGAAATGATTCTTCTCGAAAGGGACATTGTGATAACATGTTCAATTCATTTGTCGTAGTCCGATGTGCTACGATGTGGCTACGTGCTAAATTCGTAGCAGTCCGACCAATTACCCAGTGTTTTTTGAGTCAAATGGACGTTTGTGAATCGACACCGTTCGCGTCAAATTTAGACTGAGTGAGGCATTTTAAAAATCGTAGGTACTTTAATAATGTATATGTTACATAATACAACACTAAATAATTGAAATATCAGAAATCTTGTATTGTACGCACAATTTAATAATTAATCTAAACAGTAAAGATTTCCGAAACCATATTTGAATGGATCTAACCGTTTGGGTGATGCATTTTACGGACAGATGAAACATATACCATTCCTTTTGCTGTTAAAAGTGGATAAAATGTTTATGTATCCAAGGCTTACTATAAATGTATATTTTAACTTGCAAATTCGATTGAAATGTAAAAACGTTCTTTGTAGCTAAGTTGAAGAAGTGATTTGAATAAGTATCAAGTTGTTAGCTCAAGTATACCTGACTTTTTTATCGATAACTTAATATATTTAAGACTTCCATCATTATTCAGCTCACTTGAAAGACGTATGTTCGTTAACAACAATACCTAATGGTGTACTCACAAATGCATTAAAACGCATGCGCGTTGCGCTCAAAAATGTCCGCCGCGTATGCGCGTTGATGCATTTCTAAGCAAACAGTTCGAGTTGAATAAAGATCGTGAATGCCAGGCGAGAGTATCGTGACGATTCCGCTAGTAGTCTTCACGAACGAGACATTATTCCGCCAGCGTATTGTCGCGACTCTCAACGAAAACGCCGCGCATCCGCGAGAACTCGTAACGGAATCGTCACGTTTTTGAGGCGGGACGCCTGCGTTTTATTTGCTCTCACTTCGAGGGTGCCACGTTCCGCGGCGAGCGCGCGGTGATACGATGACGTTTTTCTCGCCCGTGGAGACAGTCCTGAAGTCACCGGTCCTACTCCTTATATCTCATCATAAAAATTATATATACTACTGGTCTTAATCGCGTGAATAATTTAAGGTACCTTGTTTATTGCCCGGCATTTCGACCGTATTGCAACGGTCGTAGTCACGGGTAGACTGTTCAGAAAGTTCAAAGTTTTATCCTGGGTGGAAATCGAACCCACTACCTCCAGCTTAACAGTCAGGGTCACTAACCACAAATATTAGAGTGTACTTGCGTCTGCGCACAAACTTGTGCACTGTAACGTCTTTTGCATGTAATACACTCGCGAGCAAAAGTATGGAATCACTTGATTGAATTTGATTCCGCGCGATCTTGAGTACTTAATAACTAAATAATAATAATAAAAATGATATCATTTTAAAGGTTAAAATGTAGTCTTAAAATTGATACCAAATTCATTCAAATCGCTTCATTATTTGTGGAGCTATCTTGGATTAAGTGAAGGAGGTAGGAATAGGCAAGGATAATGGAAAAATAATGAATGAAGAAAACAACAAAAATTAATTAATAAAAGTTTAATTTCGCTTAAAAACTTAATGTCAATACTTAGTGTTCCCCCCCCTCGCCCTAATGACAGCTCGGAGACGGTTCTTCATGGACTTGATGAACTTCTGTATGGTATCTTGTGGGATACCTTCCCACTCTTCAATCAAAGCCGTTTTGAGCTCATGTGTGTTTGAAGGAGTAGGATTTCTGGATCGAACCCTCCTCTTTAGTTCATCCCACACGTGCTCTATTGGATTCATGTCCGGGCTAAGCGCTGGCCAGTCCAATGTGGCGATACCGACTTCCTCTAGGTATTCGGTTGTGGCACGAGAAGTGTGACAACGAGCGTTATCGTGCATGAGGACGAAGTCATCACCGATATATCCCGCATAGGGAACGACATGTTCCAGCAGAATATCGGTAATGTACCGGTCTGAAGTTAGACCGCCTCCTCGTCCCCCGCCAGGCACGAAAACAAGCTCCGTTTTACCGTCGAAAGAAATGCCGGCCCACATCATACAAGAACCGCCTCCATAAGCCACTGTCTCAGCGAAACAGCACTGCGCAAATCGCTCCCCAGGCCTCCTGTAGACCCGACCTCTTCGATCGTTGCCGTGCAAACACATTCTGGACTCGTCCGAGAACAGTACACGGCTCCATTCCTCAACCTCCCAATCAAGGTGGGAACGAGCGAATCGAAGGCGGGCTTGTCGATGAGCTGCCGTCAGTTTAGGGCCTGTGGCAGGCCTTCTTGGGGTTAAATTAGCTTGCTTGAGTCTCCGACGAACTGTCCACTCGCTAACAGCGACCCCGCGAACATTTCGGAGCTCCTGTTGGACGTCAACACCAGTCAAATGCCGATTTCGGAGAGAAGTTGACACGATAAAGCGGTCATCCCTCTCCGATGTGCACCGGCGTCGTCCAGATCTTGGTCTCGGGACAAAGCCACCAGTCTCCAGAAAGCGTTTGTAGACTTTCGAAACACAAGACTGACTTATGTGGAGCTGACGTCCGACAGCCCGCTGGCTAAGCCCTTCTTGCAATAGGGCGACGATTTGGGCGGCTTCTGTAGGTGTTGTATCCATTGTCTTCGAAGTTCAAGGGTCCAAAGTTGCGGAGATGTGTACCGGTCAACGTGTGAAAGCTAACTGATAAAAAAAACCGATAACACGTGCTTTTATAGGGGATGAAGGGCGCGCAACTCGCGACGGGTCAAACAATTGAAACGTATCTTTTTTCGTACTTCTTCACGTAGCCCGGGATAACTTCTTAAGTACTGGCGTTATTTGAATGATTTTGGTATCAATTTAAAGTTAATTAATGAACCTTTAAAATGGCATCATTTTTATTATTATTATTTAGTTATTAAGTACTCAAGATCGCGCGGAATCAAATTCAAGCAAGTGATTCCATACTTTTGCTCGCGAGTGTAGTTGACTAGTATCTAATTAGAATGACCACCATAACCGTGAAACCTCGAGGCTATTAAAAGTATAAGTCCACATTCTTCGTCAATGAACGATCAATTTTTGACATGATAACGTCTTATAAATCGATCATTGTTTGCACTCACGAAAAAGTGTGACGTCACCGGTCTCGTTACGCTCACGTCCGTTCCGCCTGCTGATAGACTGAAATATTGTGGCCGTCGGGCGCATGGGTCCACTAAAACTGTCACAGGTATGGTTGTTTATTACTAATAAATAGTGTCATCAATGTTTTGGCGATTGCAGTGACATGCGATACAATTCGAAATTAAAATGAAAAATAAAGAAAATAATTTAAAAAGGTGTCATCAATGTTTTCTTATGTACAATATTACGTAAAATTATCGTCCATAAACTGACTTTTTAGACAAGGAATTTTTTACCGAATACGGTATGAACAAAGTCACGGTGCAGCTACAATTAGGTAAATATACAAACAAAATAGGCGTGTGTTGTGTAATTCAAAATGACTAGAATGTATTCAAAGAATAGTGACATGCGTGCCTGCAAAGCATTCGTGATGGAGTTGTTGTTCGTATGAATAAAACAACGCACCCTATATGAGTCTAAAATACTGAACACGTGAATATTACGTTTGTTTATGTACTATGTACGTATCTAATGTGTAGGTATGTTTATAACCCCGATGTAAAAGGAGTGGTGTTATGTCTGACTCGCAAACGAATGGATTTTAATGTGGTTCATATTCTTCTAGATATAACTATCTGATCCCAAACTAGGCAACGCCTTAAATAGGGCAGCTGATAAACATACTTATATATTTCTAAATACATACATATTGTAGATAAATTATACCTAGGCACATATTAAACAACCGTGATAGTCACACAAAGATTCATCTTGGGTAGATATTGAACCAACACAAGACAACACCTCGTCCAAGTAGTTCATGTCTAGTAAATGAACTTACGAAACGTTGAGACGTCTAATCAACGCTTTTTAGGCCAGCCTTGAAATCTAGCTTTTAGGATTAACCTTCTTATCTGAGAGGATAATCCCGCAGAGAATATGCCTAAATTACACAATCTAATCGACCTTAAACAGGGACCTAGATAAGGCCAGAACACTGTTCTAGATTCCGGTCTGCTGATAAAGAATCATAGTATCCGGTTGTTAGAACCCTGTCTAATAAAACCCAAGTTTATACACAATTTACGACATCAAAAACCATTAATATTTTAGACAGAAAATTCGCTACTGAATTCGTTCTTAAACATTATAAAGAGGCTTGTTCAAATTAAATTGGGCATGAAATTTTCTTTTATGTTTTATTCTAGATGTAATAAAATATGTATGCGAAAGTAGAAAGAATCATGAGAAACCAAAACTGAGTTAAAACAAGTGGTAGAGGAAGCCCTAAGGCAGCCATGTTAAAATAATACTTGAGATATTACGAAGATGTCATTGTATATAATATTTTATATTTGTGACGAGTAACAAAGATGTTTTTACTTTGTGAAATAAATCCCTTGGAGACTACAGAACGAATGGAAATAAATATTTGTCAAGAGATAGTGTAAGTTTTGTGTGTAAGTATGAAATGATGCATGTTTAAAGTCACGCGATGTTCTTTGCCTAAGCATGAGTCACGTTGCGATAAGACAGCTAAAATACTGTTTATTTGGCTTTAGGTATGATTAATTTAGTAGTATGTAGTTTAGAAGTCTAGTTTTTTATTGTAAAATGTTTTGTATAGTAATCGGTACGAATCTTGCTTAAAAAGGTCTCCTTAGATTTGATGGAGCGCGGCGCGTTGTTGATTGATTCGTACAATGGTTGTTGTTAATTGATGTCCATATGTAATTCGAAAATAAATACATTGTAGGCTTTGATTATATAATGTCTAGATTCCTAATCCGGCATCTAAAATTGAAGCAAAGAACTGTCTAAAAGGACGGTCAAAATGACGTACTTTTTGAGAGGTAAGAAGGATCCTATCAGCCATAGTTATTCTAGCGCGCCATTTTCAACGAGTTTGAAACGTCAAAAATAGTAGCTTCATTTTTTTATAGTCTTACTAAGGGTATGCTATATCTAGACATTATATAATCAAAGATTGTAGGTATATGATTGGTGAATTTACTGTCTTTATTAATTTATTTAGCGCATAATTGCTTGTCAGTAATTATGCACTTTCTTTGGAAGTCAAAGCAAATTTCTTTATTTCAGTAAAACTTGCTTTCATCCGTAACTCAGACCGCATAAATATCGACTATGACTTTATCAACTACTAGCTGCCTCGCCCGGGTGTCATATCATAGTTTTTATACCTTGAGATACATTATTGCAATTATAAAGTAACCTATGTTTCTCTTCGTTATTGTAGCTTTTTATTGGTCAAAGATTTTTTGAAATCGGTCCTGTGGTTTTTTTAGGAAATTCGTTACATACTAAAATACAAATCTTTCCTCTTTTTAATGTTAGTACAGATATCATCTTTTCAATGAAAATTATCATTAAAATTTATAGCTAGTTAATTATTTGCTTGTCACGTTTAGACGACGTTGTAAAAAGGAAACATGCGAATGAACAAACTAGATCTCATATTTTTATTTGATGCTATCACAAGCATATCTTTAGACGATTGAATTTTATTCACTTTAGCGTCAAATGTTCACATCTCTTGTATGTATGTTTTTGTAATGGTAATTAATTGAACTTAATTTAAGAGTAACAATGGTATAGTTACATAACCAGCAGTAATAGGCAATCAGAGAACAATCCATGTGTAAACCATAGCAATTTCGCACTGACCAAAATTGGTTTCATTAACATTGGAAACATTCCGTAGTTCCCGTTTTCAATTGGCTTGAAATCATTAGGCTTCGAGAATTTTGTTTGTAGACAGAGTATTTTCCAGGCCATTTTAAAAATGGAAAGATAATATTTGGCCTGCAATTTTGTACAATTCGCGTCTGTGACAACATTTTATTTTTATTGTTCTTCTTATGTTTGTACTTGGGTTGCCTTTTGTGGCTACAGTCACAGCTGGTTTTTCGTATTTTAATGCTATTGTGATAGGTAGGTACTATGTGTAAAAGATTATGAAAAATCCAGCTGAGTATACCTTTAAGTGACAAAAATTACATGAAAGTTACCGGCATTTAAAATCTGAATAACGTTTCAGTATGCCACTGCATGAGTAGAGATTAGATAAGTCTGCTATAGGCCGACATAGCAATTTTCGAATCCATTTTAGAATCAAATGCATGCCGAAATTTCAACGACTTTAAAATTATTAGTTTATTTTATTAATTAGACACTTGTGCTGAACGCATACCATTTTGGTCTCCTCGTCTCCTATTAACCCAGTTGCCATGTCATCTTAAAGCGAACTATACCTATATCATTACTAATAAGTAATATAAAGTAAAAGGCAACAATCAATCATGAATATTATCCCCATGTCGGTGTTCCTTTATCTACCTACTGCTATAATTTCCCGTGGGCAAAAGGGATTATTATCAAGGCGATGAGAGCTATCACACACCTGTGTATAAATTATAAGTAGATATAATTTTGTAATTACTTATTAAGATACATTTATGTTTGTACAACCTGCTTTGGCGTATTTTCACTGTCTTATATTTTAGTTTCTAAGTTGAAGATAATAAACCACTTTATATATTTTTAAAGTATATTGTGACTAGGTGTTTACACGATTAAAATGAAGAATTATCGTCGTCCATCGACACTAAAAAGAATATAATCGCGCTGCTATAATTTAATTGTAAGTTAAAATGAATAGTGACGACCCTAACTTGAATTGTGTTACTAGAACACAAAATTCACTCATCCCATATTTCCAAAAACTTACCTCACAATAAACTTTAATATCATATTTACATTGCTGAACCAGTTCGAATCCCACTTGTAAACTCTCGCCTCATCCATGTGCATTCACGTATCTCGTTCAAATTTTCCCCTCATCTTCACCACAGAATAAATACATAGAGAAGGTTGACTTACAGCTCAACAGAAAATCCACACACACAGACGCGCATATACAGAGCTCTCAACGTCCGACGCCTCGGTTGACGATTCGACCGAGACCTGTGTATCTGCGCGTCTATGGGAGCGTGAGCCTATTTTCGCTCGTTGTAAGGACCCGGCTATCTAAGTTGTGACTTCACTAACCTTCGAACAAATAGCTTGGTGTAACCACCGCGAAAATCACCGTGATAGGGTACTGTATTGTATATTGTTTAATATCCGTGAGTAATACGATGAAGTTGTTATCCTTTTGCCTGTAATTGAGAGCGAAAGCCAACGCCGAAGTTAATTTCCGCGTAAGCGATTGAGTTGAGTAAGAATGTAGTTTTTGTAATGGATTTTTCCGTTTTTCTTGCGCTTCAATGTAGTTTAGTAAGCCCTGACTTCTAAATCGGAGTGGGTTTGATTTTTAAAAGTTTTATATTTTAGTATATTTTACATTGTCGGGTTGCTATATCCACTACGGTATCTGCCTAGTTGTCTCAAGATTTAAAAAAAAAAACCGGGCAAGTGCATGTCGGGCCACGCACAATGTAGGGTTCTGTAGTCCCCCACCCCTCCCCCGTATCCGAATAATGCGGCTTAACAAGTAGGTTTTCTGTTGTTTTTACTATTATTGTATGATACTAGAAATAACGTTGTATGTTGTATATAATGATTTGCAATGGAATTTGTACAAACATAATGTTGTTACTTCTCATTTGATCAGCTGTTACTAATAAACTTGTAAAGGCTACTTAGCTGTGATAGTTTTCCTTTTATTTTAAACTATATATACTACGATAGTGATTTTTTTCACATACCCAACATCAACCATTTTATTATATTTATTCAAGATACCCCACACGATGGGGTAGGTGAGAATAAAATCAGATCCCCACTTTACATATAGGGAAAGTACCCTCAAAAAATGATTTTCAAGATTTTATTCTTTTACTTTGTTGGCGTAAGTAATATGTGCACCGATACAAAATTACAGCCTTATAGCACTAACAATCTCTGAGCTAATCTGCCGGACGGACATGGCGAAACTATAACGTTTTGCTATTTTGGCTACGGAACCCTGAAAAATAGACATCTAACCTTTAAAATAAAACCACACAGACAAAATCAATTTATTCCAGAATTATTCTTATCGTTTGAACGAAAAACTCAATAAAGAAATCTAAATCCATTAATCGTCTGTAATGTATTATTCCAGACATGTAATTCTTGCCTGTAGCAAAAAACTTAATCAGAAGAAAAATTGCGGAAGCAGGAGAGAAACTTTTCCATTCAACTCTTGCATAGCTTGCTCGGAATATAAATCAAAGCGTGCTACATTCGTGTCATAACTAAACCTGTATACAGTATATACGTGAGATGTACGTGCGCTTGAAGAAATCGTTAAAATGGTACATCGTGAAGACTCAGCTTAAATAAAATAACACTTTATAAGGCGCTCGTTTGTAGATTTGGGAAAAAGGTTTGATACATATTGATTGTATGTATAATGATGTGACACAAGGGCGATCATTAAGTAATGTTATAACTCTTAATAGGCTGGGCAAGATTGGATAATCAGCAGATGATGATGATCTTGATCAGATCCTTGCCAGAGAAAGATAATTTTGGAAGAAGAAATAGGAGGCCTTTACCCAAACGGGATCCACATCTACAGAAGAAAACCTACCACAATAATAATATCTTGGGACCACTCACACAACGTCATCTGATCCCAAACTAAGCAGAGCTTGAACTATGGTAACCAGACAACTGATAAACTTATTTATTTCTCAATACATACATATTATAGATAAATTACACCCAGGCACAAAAAAATAACCATTGTGCTCATCACACAAAGTTTTATCCTGGGTGGGGATACCTTAGAAACCCATGACCTCCGGTTTAGCAGTCAGGGTCACTAACCACTAGACCAACAGGCCCAAACTAAAATAAAACTAACACTAGACTAATAAGTTTAAATTTACTAACACAATTAACAAAATTTGAAAGGTTAAATTTCAATGTGTTAAATGGGCTAAAGGGCTAAAAAGGATAAATAGGCGATTATTCGACGAAAAATCTTTCAACTTTTCGTGCCTCGGATCGCATGATAAGCCTAGAACCTAATCCTTATCGCTCTTCGGTCGTGTCGAATTTTCGTGATTCGGTCGTGTCGAACTATGAGAGTGAAAGCATAGGAAAGCACTTGTATCTGCGCACATATTTGTGCATTATAATATTACCTGCGTAGTTGCCTAGTCTCCCTGACCGAATTTCACACGAATCCAATTTGTACTCGAATCACGTTCATCCAGTTCTAAATAAATAGGTATACGAGTGTGTACGAATAACAATCGTATCTGCTTATAACTATAATCTCTCTTATTTACTTAACAAAAATTACTTTAAAGCTTAAATAGGCAATTCTCAGGTCCGTATTACATGTTGTCATACATTTTAATTGCTATTACATTTGTATGCTGAGGCGTATCGCAAGGCAACGTCCTTGTACCGATATTCGTAAACTCTATTATTAGAATACGTGACAAGACTGACTATGAAAGTTTTGACAATTTTGACTGCTTGAGTGTGTTAAGAAGGCTTTTTGTTAGGCCTTTTAAGTATGTACCGGTGTACCTACTAAGTTATTATTCAGAGTTTTTATCTACAGCAGTCATTTATTGCTTGAAATTACTGATTTAGATTAATCATTTTTATATTTTTATTTATTATATACATATTATATAGATTCAATTTACAATAAGTATCATTGTATTTAATTGTATTTTTCGTTTATTATGTTAAAAAGCTTATAGCTTTCTACAAAAATAAATAATTTCAAAGTACCTCATAGATTTCCATCTTGAAGTGTAAGTTATCTTTAGTGGAATTGTGACACATCCCATGGGCCGAGGTGTGATTTAGAGTACAGGCGACAACTCCCAAAGGCTCACGGTTGGTTTGAGTTTACTGTTCGAAATTTATTGTTCAGTTCTGATAATACTGAATTGGAACAGATTATTGGTACTTCTGTTTTGAAAAGCTTTTTAGCGACTACCGTAAAATTTCGACTTTTCGATTTAGCGAGAATATGTTAATAACAGCATTTTTAGTATCGTTTTTGTGTTTTCCACAAATTGTTGTTCCGAGTCTGAGTGCTTTTTAGCGACTACCGTAAAACTTCGACTTTTCGATTTAGCGAGAATATGTTAATAACAGCATTTTTAGTATCGTTTTTGTGTTTTCCACAAATTGTTGTTCCGAGTGTGGGTGTAATTTGTCTTCGTGACTTGTATGTTTGTAAAGTCCCCCGCGACACAGGGCTTGTACCCTACGGCGGGAGTCGTTTTATTTAAAAAAAAACAGGAGTAAAGAAAGTCTTTACTCCTGTTTTTTTTTTGGAATAAATAAGTCCTCAAAAAAAAAATCAGCAGTAAAGAAAGTCTTTCCTCCTGATTTTTATTTTTAATAAAACGACTCGCGCAGTAAGGCAGAAGCCCTGTGTCGCGGGGGACTTTACAAACATACAAGTCACGAAGACAAATTACACCCACACTCGGAACAACAATTTGTGGATAACACATAGTGGTGTCCCGTATGGGAATCGAACCCACGACCTCTTGCGTAGCAGTCGGATACACTCCCATTGCGCCACCGAGGCAGTCAAGTTTTATAATAATAATAATAGAAAAAGACAATACATTTACCTGATGAAATGCTGATATTATCGTGTTATAAATTAGGGACAGGGGCTCTGTTTATGTATTCCATAATAATCTAAATATATAAACGATACATTTCGTTCCATAGTAGGTAATCTAAATATGTACCTAATCGATTCGTTCACGAAGAGATAGGAAAACTAATTTCAAATATAAATGTATTCTTTCTTATTTTCTGGTATAGTCTAAAATCATACTTAGTGAAGAATCATCTACGCAACATTATAAACTCCAACACGTCATTTCGGCTATGACTCAGTTCATCAATGAGTCAGTGGGTACATTTTTGATTAGTATAACTTTTAATAGTTTTTCTTATACTTGACTGCACTCTGAAGCTTGGTAAAATGAAATATTTTGATGCCATGACACTAAAGTAAAGCATTGCACCACGATGGGTATCGATGATGCTTCCAGCCGTATCCGTTTCCCTCCTCATTATTCGGTTTTGGAGGCACAGTTGACTAACCAGTCAGTCATTGTGACGAAAGAATGAAATGAGACTTTTTAAAATTATATTTGGCTTTAAAAATGTTGACTGTTCACTTCCAAAAATGCTTTGTTCTTTTGTTATTAGTTGAATTTTTATTTATTTAATATTTCTTTGTTTCAAAAAACGGAACTCGTTATTTGAATTTTGATATTATCTAGGTTGATCATGTATCTCATCAGGTAAACTAAGTAGAAATTCTTCCGAATCCCTCCCCTGGGTATAAATCATCTTAAGGAAGTCTTTAAATTGACTTTGGACTTGGTCAGTCGAAGCAAAGAAAACATGCTTACAAACCTTCCTTAATTTTAAAATACCTCTTTACAAAAGTAGCCTCTACATAAAATTCTTAAATAAAACTATTGCTCAAGTAGCGATATCAGTGACTATTGCTTGGCTAAGTATTCTAACATTTGACGTTTCTTACTTCACTCATTTTCTTAATTATAAAATATAATCTGTTACATATGTAATTACTTTTACTTATGTAACTGCTAATATTCGTTTATAAATATTTTAAATTTACTTTTAGCATGGAAATACGGGTCCAAATTGTAAATTCGCCAAAAAGTACCAATAATAATATTTATAATATTGTATAAATTAATATATTGTCTTTTTATTTTTTTCAGGTAAGATTTACTTATAATTTCATCAGGAGGTTGTCATGTAAGTTAATGTCTTTCACGGTCCTCAATATATATATATATATACATATATATTATAGGAAAGAATAGAAAAAAATGAGCTAATAACATAATCACGGTAGATGTTTCAATTCCGGCCCCGGTTTGGCGTACATAAGTCTCGGGTTTGATCCCTGGGTCTGGATTTCAATTTTTTCTATCTTTCAAAAATGCAATTATTGTATTTGTCGACGTAAAGGGTAGCCTTATGAGCTAGTATCGGTTCAATATTCGAATTAACGTTATGATAATCGATAAGAACAGTTCTAATCGTTTCGATTACACAAATGCCTATGCATCACTGACACTATAACCACAAAACACTTTTCACATACTACTACTATATTATACAATATAATAATAGCGACGTCTATCGGATGACGTGTTGTCGCTACTACCGCTCGATTAATACTGACCGAATGAGATTACGGCCCTACTACCGGCACTTCAAAAGCAAACGTCAAACTCAAGTCACGCCATCTTGTGGCCATGTTTAAAATGAGTCAATAGACTTGCTATTTAATGAAAACAGATATTAGATTAACGGAAATCAATCAACAATCTAATAAATTCTTCGACATATTAATAAAGTAATTGGCAAGAAATTCCTTTAAAATTATTATAAAATATATTTCATGTTTGAAGTCTGTCCTGCGACACAGGGTTTACAGACACAAAGCTTTAAAATTCAACCACAGAGTTAATGGTAAAATTACGTTCATTTTCAAGCAAAAATGTTTTTGACCCTCGACACAGAGGTGAGGAGGAAGAAGAAATAGGGATATTAAAAGTTTAACATGTATTCCCGTACGTTGACTGTGGCAAAGTAACGCTCAAAGTGATGTGTTTGATGCGGATTATTTCTATACTATTAAAATATTATAAAGCGGTAAAGTTTGTGATGTTATGAGTTTGTGACGTTGTAGGGGAGTAATCTCTTGATCTACTTAACAGATCTTGAAAATTCTTTTACCAATAGAAAGTCACGTTATTTGTGAGTGTCATAGGCTATATAACATGATACTATGACCAATAGGAGCGAAGCGTCAATAAAAAATGTTGCAAAAATGAGGAAAACGACGCAAACGAACTTGCGCAGGTCAGCTAGTAAATTATAAAACTGGTTTGTTAGGGATGGTTCTTAGCTTGGTTTGATAATTAAGTTTTTGTTACATGTATCGGCATTTTCCTAAGTTGAGTAACATTATTTCTTGTCTATTTAATAAAATACTCTATGTAACTCTATGTTCCGGGGGACTTTGCAAACATACTATTATAATAATAAAGTACGCCTAAACTTAGAACCAACATTTATGGATTTTACAACGTTCTAGTCCGTGTGGTAATGGAAGCCACAATCGCACAACAATCATAGGCTACTGCGTTACCGTGACTGCCAAGTAAATAAGGGTGAGTTACACTTAACGTTCTTAAAATGATATAATACAGGTGAATGCTTAGTTTCCTAAAGTATTGTTCCTGAGAATGCTCGACACTGTGTTCGACATAATAGGGTATTTGATTAAAGTCAAATCAGCCTCTTTTTAAGAAACGTCAACAACGACCCGCTCCGAACAAATTTGTATGGAATGCTAGCATATGACGTCAGGTTTCTATGGTCAAATCATTTACTTTTAGTATTTCTCTATATGATTAAAAATGAAACAACACGTTAAATTAATAAATGAACATACTTTTTCGGAACATTTTACGACATATTTTTACATGGTTATCATAAAATATTTTATTTTGATAGTAGTCAAATAGCCAATTACAAGTAGATGCTGGCGAGTGACATTTCTTGCATAAACTCCTGTCACCAGCGCTAGTGCCTATGCTCGATTAAATGTTTTACCAAAATGCTCTTTGGTTTTTAAAATTAGGTTGCAGTAAAACATAGAGCGTAGTTTTCGAAGTGCTGACCGAGTAAACTTTAAAACAACGAATGCTCGACGTTCCGTTAACAGTAAATGCTCAAGAGTATACTCGTGTATACTCACCTTACTGTTATAAAAAAAAATTGAATTGTAAACATTACCTACGGACACTGAATCTCGAATCACCTCGAACATTTTTCTTTTTATAAAATAATCCCGTCTTCGGACCACTTTGCTCCTAAGGTAATGTAATATCTTGGGACAACTCACAGAATCAAATACCGAACAAGCCAGAAGCCAGAGCCTGTACTATAGCAACCAGACAACTGATAAATATTTTTAAAAAAATACTCCTATATGTACTAATAGATAAAAAAAAATATTAAAAAATCATGAAGATCAAGAGACATTCATGAATCCCCGTGAATTTACTAAAATACCTTCGACTGCATGATTTAAGGTTAACTTGTTTCAATTTTTTATGAGCACGCGCGTTTTTTTTTTATTTATTTATAATCTTTAGTGCTTAGTTGAAGACGTAACGTAATGTGATAAACTGTAACTACCAAAAATTTGAGTGAGTTAACAAACTTTAAATCGCTATATATTCTAAATGGTAATATTAAGTGAAGAAATATTTAAGAAACCTCATCATGATTTTAAAATACCTATACGATGATATCCCACATGACATAGTTTGTTGACTTTATTTTTTTTATTGTTTTTAAACTTTCGCGTTTTTTATACATATTAGATATATTTCGGGACTTAATCGCGTGAATTATTTAAAGGTACGAACCTTTTATTTACCCGACGAAGTCGACCCGTGACCACGATCGGTGCAATTCGATCGAAACGCCGGGTAAATAAAAGGTTCGTACCTTTATTTTTTTTCTCTGTCTTTGGCGTCTGGCTGTCGCCATTTTAAATTTCGATTGCTGTCATGTCTTTAGTGACGATCGCAAGATTAATACGAATCTACTGACGTATAAATCATCGATATCGGCCCACACGTTTGGTCTATATAGTGCTACAAAGGAACACATACATACAGACACGTTAAACTCATTACCCCCGCAGTCGGGTAATTACGCCCGGACACAGAATAAACCGCCGTGCTCATCACACAAAAAATTATCTTTGTGTAATGAGACTGATGTCTATGTGTGCGTTGTTCGAGGGAAGTACATCATGAAGCTTTGTTTCAACACTTTCGGTAGTACGAACAAAATAATTCACAACTCAAAAAAGAACCACCAAAACTTCACAATTTTCAAATCCAAAGTGATGAAGTTACCTGGTACGCGATGACGGTGACAGCCCTACTGCCAGTTGTGTCCACTTGCACATTCAGTTATCGAGAGCGTGTTCCCATTGGCCGACTGCCAAATTGACCATACCCACGTACCGCTGCCGACTACACTACATAATTGTTCCGCGGGTGTATGACGTAGATTGTAGGCCTAGTTATGAACTTTACCTAGTACACTCTATTTTAATAAAATGGGTAACTGTTAAGTCAAATACAAACCAAAAAACCAAGCGACAAACGTCTAATATTGCCAGGGGTCGTCTACTGATTGATATTTTACCTTAGTTCTTAATAGTAATCATAGTAACATACTACATTAATATTTTTATTTAATATATTTGCAATACACAATAATTACAATATTAGCTTTTTGGATTGCTTCTAACTGTAAAATTAATTTTAATCATCCATCTATTCTCGCGTTCATTTGCCTGCGCAATTTTCTTAAATAAACTGGGCAAGTGCATGTCGGGCCACAAACAATGAAGGGTTCTGTAGTGCCCCCATACGAATAGTGCGGCTTAAAAAGTGGTTTTGTATTGTTTTTGTTTCATACTTTCAACGTTATACCTATTTAATAATCATAATATGAATAATCATAATATGAATAATCATAATATAATAATAATATAAAAAAATAAAGGGATCCCTAAATTTAAAAATGGTCTTGACAACCCCTAAACGTCTTTAAGAAACCTATCTAATGACAACCCTACACGATGGGATGGGTGAGAAAAAAAATAACATCACCCACTTTACACATATGGGATGTACCCTAAAAATAGTTGCCTCTAGCACTTACAGTATCTGAGCTAAGCTGCGGACGGATGAACCGACAGACAAAAAGGGTTCCGTTTTGCCATATGGGCTACGGAACCCTCAAAAGGGATGCAAAATTTATGATTTCTGTAGGTACAGATATATAAAGTTGTATTAGGCCAGCCCAGAATATCCTGTGCCGAGCAATGACGTTATATGTAAAACTTATAACATCATAGGTGCCGAGGCAGTATGGTGTTGTGTCAGCCATGTTTTTAATCGATGCCCTGATGATGATATACATCATCGCATCGGATTCTAGAACGAAAGAAACGAATAAATAGTCGTCGGGATTGTAGGTTTCGCTCGCGTAATATCGATAATACCTATAGAGGTGACGGACCGGAGACCGTCCAGTAGTAGGTCGGTGTATTGGACGTAGACCTTAAACATCGTTCTTCGCTTATTTTCAATTCCCATAATAATCAAATTACAACCAAGATACTGATGTGTCACGCTTGAACGGATTTAATGAAAAATACTTCGGTAAAATGTTATTTATGGCGGTGTTTTTCTCTCCTGGAGGGATTTCAAACTTCAATTTAAGTAATTTAAATGTTTTGAGGATGTTTTTCAAATGAAAGAACTATAATTAGGTTTTATGACTTGGTTTTACTCTAGGTACCGAGGGTTTCAGAAAAAAAAAATAACTGTTGCTATTTGAGAAATCTTTGACACTATTAGGTAATTACTACGAAACATTGTGGCACGGTGGGAGTGTATCCGACTGCTACGCAAGAGGTCGTGGGTTCGATCCCCACCCAGGATAAGACTTTGTGTGATGAGCACGATGGTTTATTCTGTGTCTGGGTGTAATTTATCTATAATATGTATGTATTTAGAAATATATAAGTATGTTTATCAGTTGTCTGGTTTCCATAGTACAAGCTCTGCTTAGTTTGGGATCAGATAGCGTTGTGTGAGTTGTCCCAAGGTATTATTATTATTATTAACAATAATAATAATAATAATACCTTGGGACAACTCACACAACGCTATCTGATCCCAAACTAAGCAGAGCTTGTACTATGGAAACCAGACAACTGATAACTGTTACAAAACAGTGTGTTGAAATGGTTTACATAAAACTAAAAATAAATAATACATAATAGATAAATGAATGAAACTAACTATATTACGTTTATTTTACTATAATCCAGTTAGACCTAGCTATTGTCCTATTAAACAAAATAAAATTTAACTATAAATGTTGATAAACTTTCGCGATTTGTACACATTATAAAATTATATATCCTATGGGTTTTAATCGCGTGAATAATCTATGATAAAATACCTTGTTTGTTACCCGACGTTTCGATCGTATTGCTACGGCCGTAGTCTAACCGTGACCACGCGATAAAGACCTGTAGTATATATAATTTTATAAAACTAAACTATTACATTAATGGTCTAACTGCTCAAAAATAGATATACTAAATATAGAATACGTGGATCATCAACCATGATTATAATTTAAACGAGGTAACTACTAGGTACACATACTATGTAACATGTAACACATGCCTAAATAAATCATCACATCCTATACACATAACATACCGCCAAACTTCAATTAAAAAACCCATATTTAATTTAAAGCATTCACAAAACTATTGAAACATCAAAACTCGACAGTTATCTACCATTTTATTTCCTCCCTACCCCCATTTTAGATGCGCCAAAGTTAGACAATGTTCAAACTAATGCACTTACGAACGTAGAACTACAGAACGACATGAAGCGGGCGAGTTTGGCAACCTAGTTTGAACAAGTGTCACCTGGCGATTACAATTAGAAGCTATGTACAGAGTACCTACAGAAGGTAAGCTATGTAAGTACACGTACAAGTAGACATGGTTCATCGACAGGGAATTACAGACTTCTTCAGACCACAATGTTCGGAAGGTGTTTGTGGTTGAAATTTCAATAAGCAGGGCACATCACCTTTTTTGAGTCACCTGGGCACGATGACCTAGGGGCAAAGACAAAGTCACATTCAAATAGCGATGTCGTTAATAGAAAAGTATTATAGTATACATTTTGACGTTTGCGGAGGAGACCATACACATTTTTTAATTTTTTTGCAAACTATTAGAACGGCGTTTGTAAATGGCGCCTCGACAAAAAATATACCTTGTCTAAGCCCCCTAATTAAGGGATAACAGAAAGCTGTCAGATGTAGGGAAGTCTTTCGGTGAGGCCTACGTTCATCAGTGGACGTCTTTAGTTACCTTCTCTACTCTCGATATTCTATGTTATATGATTCACAGAACTGACGAAACTACGGCGTCTTGATTCCTGAAGTGCAGCAAACTCGATATGGTTCAGTTACTAGTGAATACGTTTAGGTAATGTTGCGACACCAATGCAGGCATAGTTAGCGATTGTAATCTGAGTTTAAGTGATACGGGTAGTCGTATACTCTATTTGATTTCGTGGCTGCAATTCAGTACCTAAGTATTGACTAGCTGTGACCTTAGTAAGAATGTGTTACAGTAGAGTAGAGTTAGTTATTTAATATTTATTTAATAAAAATGGTTGCAGTTTAGGGTTACTACTCTATATATTTTTTTTCAATGACTACTCCGGCAGTAGGGTACAGGCCCTTTGTCGCAAAAAGTACACCCAGACTCGGAACAACAATTTGTGCATCACACAAAGTGGTGTACCGTGTGGGAATCGAACCCAACCTCTTGCGTAGCAGTCAGAAACACTCCCATTGCGCTACAGAGGCAGCCTTCAGGTTATGGGTTATAAATGCGAAAGTATGTCTGTCTATTTGTTTGTTACCTTTTCGGGATTAAATGGTAGAAAGGATCTAAGTAAAATCTGTAGATTTTATTAAAAACCCCGGCGGAAACTATTATCTTTTAACCGGACAGTAAACGAGCTATCTAACACAAAAATATTATTTCTCGTTAGACCGGGAGTTTTATTTCGGACTGATGCCCGAAACGGCGTCACTGATTTCCCCCTTGAGGACATCACACCAGGATTTTTTAAAATACTGTGGCTTTACTTAACTTTCACCTTTATTAACTTATAATTGATTATGAAATTTTATATACTACGGGTCTTAATCGCGTGAATAATTTAAGGTAAAATACCTTGTTTATTGCCCGACGTTTCAACCGTATTACAACGGCCGTGGTCACAGGTAGACTAGTATAATTAGCATTCAGCATATAATTTTATAATGTGTACAAATCGCGAAAGTTTATCAACATTTTTATAGCAAACCGATACGGGCCGGAGTTTGTAAACAAAATACACGCGATTTAGACCCGTAGCGCCCAAATCGTGAAAGTTTATCAACATTTATAGTAGATTAATATAAACCTTTGCGTACCCTTCAAAACAAAACCAGCTTAATATTCTGTACTCTTAACGTAATATAATAACAAGGCAATACATTATCTCCGCTGATACATTCAATCAATCAGTTCGACATGTAGCTGCCAACGACGCGACACTACCACTCACATGAACACATTAACAAAGCTGGGATACCGCGCTACTACTGTTTCAGACAGACTGGGAATGACATCACGAGGGATAATTATCAGATATTCAAAGCACACCAGTCTTCTACATATATACATATAATATATGTATAACTTTTTTTTTGATTGGCTGTTAATGACCCTGACTGCTAAGCCGTCGTGGTCGGTAAGAGGTCGTGGGTTCGATCCCCACCTAGGATAAAACTTTGTGTGATGAGCACAATGGTTTATTCTGTGTCATTTATCTATCATATGTATGTATTTAGAGATATATAAGTATGTTTATCAGTTGCTTCGTAGCCATAGTACAAAATCTGAATAGTTAAAGCAAAATGGCTAAGAGACAAGCGCTCCGTAGGCGTATTTTGAAATAAATAACTAGAGAGGTCCACAGAAAGAGAGAGACAAAAGAAAGAGAGTCTGTAGCTAGCTAGAAAATTCAACTTAACTAATTTCTCGATTTGAATAATTGCACCAGAAGAAGAGCGTATGTTCATGGCACTTACGCCCTTTTGTTGAGAAACGAATCTAATCATTTTTTACATAGTTGTTTTTAAGCGCAACCTTTTATATTTTTTGGTCACACGGTTCAAAAGATAAGGCGGAGGGACACAACTTATGCAACTTTCAGAGCGATAATTTACAAAACTATTCACTTGAACAAAAAAATAATATTAGAAACCTTAAAATGTTTTTAAAAGACCTGTCGAAATAGGTGCCACAGGTGGAAGTATGCACAAAAAAAAATTACAGCTTCTTTATGGAGTGATAAAATATTTATTTTTATTTTTTAGCTATCAAACTAAGTAGCGGCTACTACAAGACACTTTTGCAAATTTAACCAATATTCATTCGGTAGTCTTTGAGTAAGTCTGTGACATACGGACGGACAGACAGACGGTCATGACGAAACTATAAGGGTTCCGATTTTGCCATTTTGGGACCCTAAAAAACAGCCGGCCCCAACTGGTTTAAAGTAGCCCAGTCTAGAGAGGACTTTCTATCTTTGGAGGAGGCCTTTACTTGCAGAGAGATTCCTATAGATAACTAAATATAAGTATTTAACACACGATATAATTTAAAAAAAATATGTAAATATCTAAAATAACACCTAAAACTAAGAACTAAACCTAATTCGTTTTGTAATTCTGCAAGGTAATAAAAGGCTTTTTATTTTTTATTACTAGAGCTGTTGCCATATTGTGTTAATTATTATTCGATGATTGTACGAGTACCTACTTTAAGTTCTTGTTAAATCTACTAGCGACCGTACACACTGAAACGCAAAAACAAGTTATTTCACCGCGGCTTTCTATAAGATAACAATGAAAAACAACCAAATCTATTTCCAATTCTTTTTCTATACCAAACTGAAAGCCTTTGGGCTTTCAAGCTCAAAGGGGTCCCAATAGATTTCAGGAAATACAAGTTTTTATCCGCCATGCACAATAGCCTCAGTCACACAAGTATATAACTCGTAAATATGTAAATTTTACGTAAATATCGTTGAAATAAATCGCTATTTGTAAGTTACGCTTTATTTGTTGAGTATATGGTGTGCATAAAATAAAAAAATCTGTTCAAATAAGATATTCATTCAGTGTATTAATAAAGATACATGGTTCTTGAGTTTTCGCGCGTATTTTGTATGTACCTATGTATGTATGTAATATCCTTTAAAACCTCGTATCTTTTAAACCACAAGACGGATTAATACAATTAATACGCCGTTAATACGTTGGTTCTTAGATGAGTGCCATTTGAAAAAAAACATGGCGGCTGTGAGGTGCCAAAATAAAGAGGTGTGAACAAAAAGATCTTTTGTATTAAAGGGCTTATCATAAGCATTTAAAAAAGGTATATCATTAAGACTATGATATTAAAAAAGCTGGATAGCAACCATTCTTATTTTCAATTTTTAATAAGTACTTCGCAACCGCTGTGATTAAATTTAGTTGCTACATACAACCACTAAAAAGTATTAAATAAGAAATCAAATAAAAAATCAAAATACCCGTCTGCACCAAAAAGATGGCAATAAGATATTCTATTTAATATAATATCATGCAGTCGGAGGCACTATGCTAAATTCATCGAGATCCATTATTGACTCCAATTGAATCTGATCATTTTTACTCCCCGACGCAAAAAAGGTGGTTTTTGCATATGGTGTTCTGGCGTGTGCATTTGTATAACGGTGTGACATTGTAGGCCCTAACAAATGGACGGACTTAGATGTGGATTAGATGTTTTTTTTTAGTACAAACCTACATTAATCGAAAAAGTTTTTAGCTAGGTTTGATAGAAAACCGTTTAAGTTTCACATTTATTTTATTCAAATATAGATCCCGTGTACCGTGTTGGCCCCCCGACGCCAGAGTTGTGGTTATAAGTTTGGTGTGTGCATTTGTATATCTGTGTCTCTATGTAGTATTGTAGCGCCCTAACTGAAAGCTATATTCGGAAAGACTTTAAGATTAATATAACGGAAATCCATCTAGTGCAGGAGTTGTATTTAATTTAAACTGCGACACAGGTCGCGGGGGATTTTTACATACATACAAATCACGAACATAAAATAAACACAAACTCAACACAATAATGGATCACACATAGGTGTTCCGTATGGGCTTCGAATTCACGACATTTGGCTTAACGGGTCGGGTCACTAACCACTAAACCTACAGGCCAGTCAAGTTTTTCTAAAGTATCTTACACTCTGAGTAATTAGCAGTTTTTTTTTAATCTTTTATTATTTTGGGACATGCCAACTCTATAGCCATTGGTAGTTGGTATTGTAAAGGATATTTGAATGCGATAAATTGAGTTGTGGACAGTTCTATGGCAATATTCCCGACAATTTGAAACAGTGAGGGTAGTTGTCAACGACTGTAGATTTATCTCGTAGGCCGCGGAATGGGGGACTTACCGTCAGTGCCCAGGATTAAGCCTAACGTGACACTGACACACAATCTTTTGAATTTATTCTATTCAGTTTACTGTTCACGTATTGCGGTTTTTGCATTTCACCTTTATTCTTTGGAAATAAAAAATCTGGTGGCTAGTTTAAGTTAAATGTTAAATCGTGTGTTAAATTTAGGCTACGTAGTGTTACTAGGTATTCTCTTATCTTAATCAGCCCTTTAACGTTTCTAATAGGTATCTAGTACAACACAAGCCGAATAGGTATAAATCGATTGATTTTGTCTGTGGCATTGAAATATTTAATCGTTTAAAGGTAATAATATAATATACAATAATTACGTTTATTAATTTAACGTGAACGTGTTAGATCAAACTAGGTTAATCCAGTGACTCCGACCGCAATGTTCTGAAATCCCACTTTTAACATAGTGGAACGATGGTTTATTCTGTGTCTGGGTGTTATTTATCCTTAATATCCTACATTGCTAGTTATCTTCTAAAAAAAAAAAAAAAATGTATGTATTTAGAGATTTATAATTGTGTGAGTTGTCCCAAGATATTATAGATATTAGATATTATAATTTTTCCATTACGAAAGTCTCGTAAGTGTCAGTAATACCATCAATGGTGCTTCTGGTTCAAATTATTATGACCTATCTACCTCATACCCATAAAAAGATACGGATGTAGTACAAACGTTGTGTCTCATGTAAAATATTATGATAAATGAAGGAGACGAAACCGTGCATGTGACTTTCTCGAATAAAACCTAACTGCAGCGGAATAATATTGCAACAGAAATAAGCATTGAGACACACTGAGAACAAACGATTAAAATAAAAAAGATGTTTTACTAATCTTATATCTACTCAAAAAGGAGGAGGTTCTCAATTCGGATGTTTGTGTTTTTTTATGTAAACTTATAGGCAGATTTTCCAAACCATTTTTGTTTCGAAAGAGGTCTTTTTCGTAAAGATCTGATGATGAGTTTAGGAAACAGATAGCAAAACTCCTCAATAAATGCCAGCAAATCAAACGTCGATTAGATGGAATTGGATGGGAAAATCTTGTTTTGTAATTTAGTAATGAACTAGTACTTCGCTAGTCCTTTTAGGAACTATAGTCACCGCTATAAAAAGTGTATCGTGTGCTTCTGCTGACTTTCTATTACTCACAGATTTTTGGAATACACAAAAAAGTAAAATCAGCCTAGAGAAAGTCTGTGGTATGCGAGATTCTAAGCCAGCCGAGTCATATGTAGATACTTATCATGCTTTTACCGAACGTGATAAAAAAGACATGATAATGTTGAATAATAAATGCACGTATTTTGAAATAATGATAGTTTCAGAGCTGTGTCAATATTATGTAGTCCCGGTGTGCCCACAACACTCAACAAGGCCATCCGATGCACGCTATATCGTGGCGTGCTTCCAGCGACAACTTACGATGACATTAGTGTCTTCGACACACATGGTCCGCCTCATTTGTAGCCAGAATCTTTTGTTGAACTCTCCAGAGACTTTGTTGAAAAATATTTGTAGTTTATTTTATCTTGTTATCTTTTAGTTTTTTTTATTCTACAAAATAAAGAGACGAGCAAGACGTAATGATGGTAAGCGTCACGATAGCCCATAACAATATCAGTGCCACACAAATCCTGTTTGGCAAAGAGCTGAATGTCACCGCACTGTGCTTCTCATTTGCCCAGTAATTATACAGAATGGCAAATACTATTCAAATTATGGTCTTATATTGCGTCGAGACAGGTTGGTACATTGGGAATCGGTAAACAGGGTTAAATGGGGAAACCAAGACAGTACACGTCTCACACCTGCGCAGCGCCAGTGCCATCTCAGTCTGTAAAAGTTCCTCATGGCTGCATTTATTCATTTTAATCGATTTTGCACTAAATATTAATTCGAAAATTGCTGTAAAATGTCGACATGTCACGCACTACCTACCATACTAAGTACATCTATACAACTAAACACAAGGCTATCTATCCATACTAATATAATAAAGCTGAAGAGTTTGTTTTTTGAACGCGATAATCTCTGGATTGAAAAATTCAGTGTTAAATAGCCCATTTATCGAGGAAGGCTATAGGCTATTTAACATCATGCTGCGACCAACAGGAGCTATGCATCAATGAAAAATGTTGCAAAAACGGGGGAAAATGACGCAGACGAAGTTGCGCGATAATAAACACAAGATTTTTCAAGAACATTACATTATGTTATATTCTTTGAAAGTAATATGTCTGGAAATACGTGTTCTGCAACAATGAAAGCATTCTTAAAGGCCCTTTGTTTTAACCTACAGCACTTAACAGATCATTAAGCTTGGACTGATGACAAAGTACCGAAGATACACCACAGCTTTGTTTATATATCTACATATATTTTATTTATTTGAATGCCTGCATATAAATTTAATGGGCAACTTTCATCAAGAGAGGTAGGATAAAGCGGGTTACTTTGCTTAAACAAGAGAAATTCTGAGAAACAAATTGATGTCGTGTTTCTACGAAATAGACACTCTATAAAAGAGTTACTGCATTTATAGCATAGTAGTTTCTCTGCTACAGTGAGTTTATAATGATTAAAGATTTGTCTATATCTAAAATTTAAAATAAAACTGCTTTGGAACTTGAGGCACAAACCATCTGATTAAAAACCAAGCAGAACCTATACTGTGAACTAATAAATATATTTATTAGTTGTCTGATTGTCATAGAACACTAAAGTGTAGGGCACACCGCTAGCTAGCGAGCGATCGAGGTAGCGGGCGAGCAAGCTGCCGAGCGATCGAGCTAACGGGCGAGCGAGCTGGCGGGCGAAGCGAGGCGAAGAAAACTATACAAACTAAGCGAAGCTTTGTCGAGCTGAACTAAGTGGGTTCACACCGAAAACTAAAGACGAGTGATCCATGTGAACATCGTTTTATCGCTTTTCATACCGCTAAGTACAGAGCTAAGCGACGCTAAGAAGTGAACAAATAGCTTTGCTACAATATTTCGTTTGCATCGTTTGAATTGCTGACGTAGCATATTTTTGTAGTTCGCGGTGTGAACCAGAATATGAAACGAAGTTAAACACTGCTCGCCCGGCTCGCTCGCTCGCTCGTCAACTGGCGGTGTGGCCTACGCTTAATATTTCAAAATAAAATACATCCTACCTAGGTACATGTCATCACCCTTACACACGACAATCGTGTACCTAGCACACAAAGATTTATTCTAGGAGTATATATACTACGGGTCTTAATCGCGAAAGTTTATCAACATTTATTGTAGGAGTTTCAGTTATCAGGATCATGAACCACTAGACCCTACAAACTGTTCGAAAATATTACAGTACCTAGTAGATGAGACACAGTTAAATGACATTTTCTGTCACTGGTTTCTAAACCTTATACGATTGTTACTAAAGTTTACAGTCCAGTGTGGACTAAAACAAGTAAACTATAGAACACTAACAGAACTAAATTCAATAAAGAGGTTTGGAGCATCCTATGCACTTTATACAATTTATGTGAATGAAGTTGGATACGGTCTGAGCTTGGCTTTAGAGCGAACTTGAACAAAATTCTAAGCGATATGTCGACTGCTATCTGATTGTTAGAATCTCAACGTTGTGGTAATAGTGGGAATAATAGGGGTAAAAGGATCTGTCAGGTGTTACTGTTTGTGTGAAATGAAACTCGACGGAATAAAATGGAGTAAAGACTACTTATGTCGGGTATTGTAGAATGAATCTACGTGTTTTAGCTTTTATGTTAGGTATTTCTGAGAAAAACCTTTGGTTAATCTGATACAGTACTTCTTTAGCTCGCCTTTGTAATATTTTATTTGAATCAGTACGTTATTTGTGTAGTTTTATTTATTTATTTATTCACAACCAACATTAAAAAAAAAGTAGTACATAAAAAGCAATAGGCTTAAACATTCGCCAGTTAAGGGCTAACCCACATTTTATAAGTAAAATAGGTAAAAAAAAAACGAAACTGAGACTAATATATTATAGTAATATATATATTAGTATCAAAGATTATGCATTTAAATAGCACAATAACAGGCAAAAAAGGATTAAAGATACTTCAAGATTTTGGATCTAAATACAGTTTTGGAATTATAATGCACGTTGGCATTTGGCACAACTTTTACAAAATAATTCATTTCATTACACATTCTAACATTCGTTTTAGAACGCTGAACATTATAAAACTTGGTTAAGGGATGTCTGGGCATTTTACTGGGCACGTTCAAAGAAGTACCTAAGTGCAATGAGTTCATCACAGTCTAGGTAATTGTTGGCGAACCTGTAAAGAAACATTAGATCTATGATCTCGTGAAGAGATCATTTTAAAACGTAAACGTAAAGGCTCACTGGATACTTTTAACTCTTTGTGAATGAACTGCATGTCTGTCATTATTAAAAACGGGAAAAAAGGACTTGTGATGTGCATTGTGCAGTATCCTTATGAATATAATAATAAATGTAAAAGTATGTTTGTCTGTTGGTTACGAATCAAACGTTACGGTCATTAAAATGGGAAAAGATTTAGATTGTACCCTGGGGCTTGAAAAGATACTTTTATTGCAATAACCGATTTCAAAATTCAAATTTCTTTATTCACTTGATGCAAAACAACACTTGTGATGCGTCGGGATTCTACAGGTACATGTAATGCCAAGTTTGCAAACAATAGGCAATGCCGGAGAAAATAGCATGGCAATAAAAACTCGCGACCACTCTTTTCAAATTGCTAATTTTAAAACATGACGGGGGTAAGGTGCTGCCACTAATATAGTATACACCATGTTATAGGATTAATGCAAATTATATGATTAAAAAGTTGGATATGAATGTTCAATCATTCAATAAATACTTTATTTGTGAGCATAGGTACAGTACAGTTCTTGTTTGTGTTATAAGGATTCACTATGTTGGACATAAGATAAAATAAAATCATCCTTAGTGAATACAATTTCGTAGGAGCATTTACTTACTACAATTGTAAAAACTGCTAAAATATTGGCCAAAGTACTGGTAAGGAATTATTAAATATAAAAATAGTTCGAGTGGAGCTTTGGACAAATGCTAGTAACCATATCATGAAACAAGTGGTTACTATAAGAAAGCTATAGTATTTACTTAGTAATAAAAGTAATCGAAGCCTTTCTTATACATACAAACAATCTTACAGAATTTACATGTACAAAATATACAGAATTTACTTACAGTATAGACGTAAACACATATCCTGATTCTATTTTGAAATTTTATTCTAAACATATCATTATTTTTCTTGTAAAAAAGACTACTAGCAATAGGGGATTGAGTCCATTACTAGCAATCTTGTTAACCCCTCCAAGGCTTGTGTTACCAGTGGGTTCACGTCGGTAGTATAATGGGTAGGATTCTCAGATTATATAAAGAGAAATATGATTCGTTATTGCATTTTCCAATGCATTATGAATACGTAAGCAAGGCTGTGACAAGGTTGGATGAGAGCTACACAACTTCCAACGGAACACTGCGCTCCAGTTCTGCAATTTTGTTTTAGAAAAATTGTTTTATTGCGATGAAAAGTTATGACAATTCCTTTGAAATAATATTCTTGCTATTTGTGGTAGCGGAAGAATACGAGTGTAAGTTATGATTCCAAGTTTCTTTCACTTATTTTTATTTTACTGTCATCCACTTGTGACTGCTCCATTGAGTTCTTACGACAAAATTTCGATATTAAGGGTTGATTACGCGAAATAGGGTTTGGCGCTGTCCAAAAAATATATTTTGACATTTAAAAAAATGTGTAACTATATATAAGTTTATATAGTAGATAATGAAAAGAAATTATAAGATGTGTCTTAATATTAACCTGTAAAAAAATCTTGAAGTTAGGAAAAAATGCAAAAACACGGATATTAGAATTGTCATGGTTATGGCGTTCGTAAGCTAACGAACGAATATTCGACTTTACTTTGTCGTGCGCTCCTGCGCACTGTGAAATAATGGTTGTGTGCGAGCGAGCCGAGCGCCGTGTTGCTGCGTGCGTAGCGTTAAATTTATTTTTTCCTCGGCGTAATACCCCCTTTGTAATTTCCATTGCTGTTTTTTTTTAAGATAACAATAAAAATGGGTCGTAATTACCTACTATCAACCTTGTTAACTCTTCGTTACCTAAGATAAATTGCTTGTGTTAGAGGTGGGTTAACATCGGTAGTAAAATGGGTAAAATTCTATCCAGCGACTTCTCGATTGCTAGCCTGCTGCCTTCCCCATTTGACTCTCACCGCTACAAAAATGCTAAAACCTTTTATAAATTGTTGATATTTCAGGTCGTTTTTTGGACTCGATATACTACGCGCACGTAAAACATGACGTTGCAAAAACGCACACACACAACTATTTACCGCTAAACCCGTAACAGCTATCTGGAGCTACGATAGAAGCTTCGGCACACAGTTTATTGATCTCGATATGATTTTTCAATCGATAAAAGCCACTGTATCGATTAATGAACTGATCGAGATCAGACGAATTTGCGGGAGAGGTCCTTATAAAGTATCTGATAAATTTGTGAACATGACTGCAAACTTAACTGAAATCACACTAATATTATATAGGCGAAAGTTTGTGAGTGTGTGAGTGTGTATGTTTGTTACTTCTCTACGTCTAAACGGTTGGAGCAATTTTAATAAAATTTGGTATGGAGTTAGCTGACACGATGATATGATAGGCTAATAAACCGCGGGTAACACTGCGGGGCACAGATAATACTTCATATATTTAAGTACACATGTAAAGTGTGGAGCTTTTATAACGACACTAGCTGACCTACGCAACTTAGACTGCGGAAATTTTCCCCGTTTTTGCAATATTTTTCATTGTCTTAGTCATAGGCTTCGTAGCGTAATGTTATATAGCCTATAGCCTTCCTCGATATATGGGCTACCCGACAGCTCCTAAGATTAACGCGTTTAAACAAACAAACTATTCAGCTTTTTAATATTAGTATAGTTATTAGGTATAGGTACCTACGTACAGAATCAGTAAGAGTCTATAAACAATAAAACTGTACAATATTTACTTGACACTGGCAAATAATAGATGGCAATTCAGCAAGATTGCCATCAACTCTAAATAAAAAGAAGTATGTAGTAGTGACTCCCAACCTTTTAGATCTCAAACCTTTTTCATTGCCTACTTTAAAAGCCATTTTACCAACTAACGTTCGTCCAACTCACACGTGCAAATGGATATCAATAATGGCCCCAATTGATTAAATGAGGGCATAATGCGAGGAGGGAGCACTTTTCTACCACTTTAATTATCCCCAAAGAATAGGTGTTTTAACCCGCGGGGGTTATTACCTCCAGGCTAGGAACAGGATCTAGTAAAACTACACGATCGAACTCGTAACCTATATAGGCTATGTTGTTATAAAAGGTTATTGATATCGCCATGGACACGGCCGGTTATCGAAGGCAGTATCAAGGCTATTTTGAGTTGGAGGTCACTTCGTTTGTAAACAAATAACAGTAAGCGGACCAATGCCCTTCATAATTAATTTAATTTAAAGCTATTCATAGTCCAATGTCTGGAGACGACCTTGTGTTTTAGTTATGTTATGAACTACTCGTAAATAAATTGGAAAGCATCTATTTCATTCCTTGCGATTTAGCTCGTATCGTTTATTGTATTACTAGCTTTCGCCCGCGGCTCCGCCCGCGTGGATGTCGGTTATCGCGATAAAAACTATCCTATGTCCTTCCCCGGCTCAAACTATCTCCATACCAAATTTCATCTAAATCGGTTTAGCTGTTTGAACGTGCGAGCGTAAAAGACAGACAGACAGAGTTACTTTTGCATTTATAATATTAGTATGTATTTATTGGAACGTAGTTCCTTATCGCACTTTTTGTTTGCGGGCTGATAGGCTAGACGGAAAAAAGGGTTACTTTTGAACAACGATCAAAAATGTATTATTTATGATTATGTAAAGCTATAATAAGGAGGTTGTGTTATAAGGTATTGTATTTTTGTAAAAATATGTAATATTAATTTACGGATGTCAAACTGACTGATGTAATGATACAAATCTTAATTTGAAAAAGTTAATTAATTTAATAAAAATAAAAGTAACTACGTTCCAACCGAGTGTCCATAAAACATCACATCTTTTTATTTTTTTTAAATATTAAATACGGATATGGTGCACTAGATTCTATGCAATTTTCCGATAACTATTCGAACCAAAGGAATGTGTATAGTTTGGAATGGGTATGGTTTGTGCTCGGTGGAACCGAGAAAAGAAAAAGTAATATTTTTAGAAAGCGATAACCCATTAAAGTTGTCTTAAGCTTCAAATCCTTACTTGAGCGAGAGGGGTATGTGATTTACGGCTGGTCTCAATAAGATTTAACTATCGATGGATTTAGCTACTAGAGATAGAATTTTGACATATTTTGTATAGAGTTTATGTCAAATATACAGGGTGTAACAGAAAGGTGTGGTCACATTTTAGCAGCGGATAGAGTATGTTATCAGAATTGCATCTAGCATGGTGCCATAGCTGGTTGCACTATTATTACATAGTTATAGCATATCCTTTTTGTCAAAATTCAGTAGTGAAAAAGAATTATGCCTCCCCTGATACAAAATTCGATTAGATTATTACGGCATAGAACTTTTTAAGTCATACTTTTCTTAATTAATAACTTTGTCATTCTTATGAATGAAAAAGTTATTAATTAAGAAAAGTATGACTAATGATAAACGAATAAAAAAATAATAAATATTTTTTTAAGATACTCCGATCTTGATAAAATTAGGTATGTACACTCAGTATCATGGGCACATACCAACCCTTGAATATGACCACACCTTTTTGTATGTCTCTAGAAGCATCAAAAGAATTATTGAGACCGGCCTTTAGTGGCGTAGGAGCAAATCAAGACTGTTTTCGCAAATTGTCTTATAAATATAAATAGGCCTTAAGCGGTGGCATTGAGAGCACATTAAGCCGTTGGTCCTTTTTTTTTTGGCCGTAAAAAATACCTATCGCACACCTCCAGCACCCGGGGCAGACACTAACACACTACCTACCCCCACTAAAAAATCAGCCGTGTACCAACTCGCCGCCTTCACGGTTAGGCCCCCGGAACTTGCAATATCTTCGGCGACCAAAGCCGTTGGTCCGGCGCCTACCCTTAATTCTCTCACATCTAACTTCCGGCACACCATTCTATGACGGTGAGTGACTATTTGTGTCTGCATACACATTTGTGTACTTACTGTAATACCTCCTACGTAATCAGCTAGTCTCTGATGTGATCAGCCGCTGTGACCGTATTTGGTTAGGAGACCAACAAGTTTCAAGTTACTTCTATACCTGATTTCCTATAATTTGGTCCGGTATTTTCCGAGATTAGCTCGTTTTGACAAACAAACTTCTACAGCTTTATTATATTAGTATAGGCTAGTATATTGATTGGCTGTTATATTGTTTGGACAACAACCAAAAAGTCTCAACAAATGGTTTGAACTCTTTACCATCCTTTTTGGCACGATTTTAATCTTGAAATGTTTGGTGAGCAATTTGGCTTAGTTTAAAACGGATATATCATTTTTTTACCATTGTGGGCAGTTGAACCTGTTGCTCCAAAAAGTAAATTATTAGTTTCTTCTTGTTCTTGGCGTTTTGATAGCAAACATTGTTGGCTTAAGTATTATATGAATGTGGCTTAGAATGTGACCGTTGCAAAATAAAACATTTGTCAGTTATATAATTTGCAACCAGAATACAACTGAAACAAGATTTAAGATTTCCTCACAGCTTTAAATTTAATTTTGATTTTTTACTAAGCCTTTTTTTAGTTGCTTTGTCCCCAAAGCAACAAGCGGCTCACCTAATGGTAAGTGATTACCGCTGCCCATGGACATATGTGACACCGAAGGCATATCAGATGCATAGCCGGCTTTTAAGAAAAGAGTAGGCTCCATTTTTTAAGGTCCCTGAGTAATATCGGTCCGGAAATACCGCTAGCCTGCTTAAAATAGCCAATGTTTTAATGATAAATAAGTATTACATCACAAAACACTAATTTAAAACCCTATAATTTAGCTGTTAGATTAAACCCATTGAGTTTTATAATCAACACACATTAATGAATCACCCGTAGAGAATTGACAGTAAACACCATAATGATAGTGATATTTTATGCCATATAATTAATGTCATTGTGAAACCGATTAAACTATAAACTGATAACACGCAAGGGTATAAAGCACTTTGTTCAGAGACATAATTGAGTCGTATTTTTATACTGCTTTGTATTGATTATATTTACATAATTAACAGTTGCTATGGTAAAAAACTTTTTTACAAAAAAAATCACCGACTTCTAAAATAAATACAAGGCAACTGTTGGGGGTTAGTCCAACACAATTTGCTAGTTCGAGGTGAATAGACACAGTAAGAGGGGAATGGAGTTTGATTGATACGACTGTTACGATTGACGGCGTTTATTGGACTGAATATAAAATATAATTATAAAATATGATTATGTGCTAAGTATAGTTTTGAGCGTGTCAGCAATTACTCTGTTACTACCTAATACATATTACGAAATGTGCAACTTGCTTGTACATATTCGCCACCGAACTGTTAAGAACAATAAAACTGATTTCATCTTAATTATTTACTATCTACTCGTAACAATGCAAATTACGACGTTCGATACTAATAGGTGAGCATGCTTTGTTTATTTTAGAGTGGCTAAGATTTGGTTTTGGTTTATCTTCGCTCCTACAATCTTCTGACTGCCCCCTTCGGTTCCGTTTTATCGAATTCTGCCTTGTATTGTTGCTTGCTATCGACTGTAGCTCAACATCTGGGGTGATTACGCGCTCTATTTTTCGACGACAACATCCCTTCTTCCACAGGAATACTCCGCCCACGACCAATGCACCGGCTAGTAAGAGTGAGATCCCGGTATATTATTGACCTCCTCTTTTGCTGGAGTAATATTAATTAAGTGGTTAACGTGGTCAATTTTAGGTATGAACACGGCAGAACTGATATTCAGTTGATTTTGATAAATTTTGTGGGGAGCCAAAGTGAAATCTTTTCCTTTCAAGATACAATTTGGCGCAATCGAGATGATTCCTCCTTTGCTGAGTTCTTGGATTTTCAGATCTTCCCCACAAACGATGCTGACTCACAACAAAAAAAGAGAAACTGAGTCGGTGTATTTAACGACTCCCATTTGTTTTGGCACACTGCTCGTTGAACTGCGCACTTTTTCGTCTCAAAATCTGATTTGCAAAGATTTTGATTATTATTAAGATGATAGACCGGTTTCTGCTGCGGACACAAATATGTTTCATCGTTTAATGTGCACATAGCTAATTCTTCGTGACTCATTGGTAGGTAAGTATCTTCCCCAATGTTTACCGCAATGTAATTTGATATCGGGATTACGGTTACCATACTTTTATCCATTTGCTGTGGGACCGGTATTATTTTATATAGTTTAAAATTATCTCTGGTTACTAGCGGAAACATGATTTCAAAAAGTAAATAATTTTCCGTCATTCTGGCCTTAACTTTAATAAGTTTGTATATTTTCCTCACATCATTTTGTACATTATTGATAGGTAAACTAACTTCTTCTGAGACTTGTCCAGCTATAATATTTAACTCATGGAGCAACTGTTCTGGTGTTAATAAATGCAATTGAAATTGTCCATGATATATATCCGTTAGCGCATCTAGTAAGTTATCTTGTGTCGCTTTCAAACTGTGCACTAAGTTGCTTGCTGATAAGGATAATAATGTGAAATCTTGCATTGCCGCTAAGTTGTCTATTTCTGATTGCAATACCTTGTTCATTTGCTTGATTGATATTAATTGTTTATTTATATATTTATGATGTGTTTGCATGATTTATATAGTTCTTTGTAATAAGTTCGATTGTGCTTCAACTACTGAAGTTTGTTTTTTTCATAAATCTGCTAGATGTGCTTGGTTTCGTCTCACCAGCGCTATGTCTTTGGAATACTGTTCGGCGAATCGCTCGTCCAACACACCAAACAAGCTGTTAGCTATATATCCGACCCCATCTATAAGTCCGCGACGCCGTCTGGCGCGCGGGGATTTCCCACTAAACTGCTGCGTCAATAAAAGATTATTATGATATTGGAGCTCGTTATACTCGTGCCGTAATTGTATAACTATCATGTTACAGTCATTGTTTCCCGATGTACTACAAGTGCTATTTAAATGATTAATTAATTTGTTGTATGCATTTACTCCTTCCCAGTATGGCGACATATCATAGTATGCGATAAGCTTCCATTGATCTCGTACTAGTTTCATATTAGCAATTTTATCAACATATAATCCTTGCGAAGTTTTTAGTTTCGTTATATTAAATGACGCTAAAGAATTGCTGATCAAGGACATAAATAAAATAAAGGGAATCGCCATAGATAAAAAGTTGTTAGTAAGAGATGACCTCTTCTTCGAATTTTTATTTTCTGCTTTCTCCTTTATCTGTTTTGGTCTATCCTCAGTACTTTCTGCTATTGGTAAGATAGACAGCTTTACAATTGGTCTCTTTAAGATCCCGCCTTTTGTCTTCAGTGACACTACTCTGACTAAACCGTCTGATCCTGGATGTAGCTCTATTACCCGTCCCATCATCCATTTACCGGGAGGTAAATTTTCATCTTGTATCGTTACCAAATCTCCAACCTTCATGTTATCCTGCTGTTTACTCCATTTGTTCCTAACTGATAATTGCGTAAGATATTCTGTTTTAAACCGCTTCCAAATATCTTGAGCTAGCTTGTCTGTTAAATACCATCTGCTTCTATCATCCTGTTCTGTTTCAATGACGGTTGATCCTGCCCTTCCAGACAAAAAATGTGCCGGAGTTAAGACATCCAAATATTCTACATCTTCTGATAATGGACACAATGGTCGTGAATTTAAGCAAGCTTCGAGCTGTGCTAGCATTGTGCTAAACTCTTCAAAGGTTAGCTTCTGCTCACCTACGACTCGTTTTAGGTGGTGCTTAAGGCTACGTATCGCTCTTTCCCACAAACCCCCTGCATTTGGCCAAGATGGTGCGTTGAAGTGCCATTCGATATTTAGCTCTGCTATTTCTTTAAAAAATCTGTCATAAAGTCTGTTTTTGAGATCGTAGAATTCTTCCTGAAACACACGATTCGCTCCTACAAAATTTGTCCCGTTGTCGCTGTATATATGACGGGGAGCTGCTAAAAATGCTGTACTACTGAGGTCTGAGACAAGTTCTAGGTGGACGGCTTTCGTCACCATACAAATGAATAATGCTACATAGCCCTTACATGTCTTATTCCCCGTCCTTTACTGGTCTTAACCTCCACATAGCCAGTGTGGTTTACTAATGTTTGTTATAATTTAAAATGCCATAATTTCACATGCCATACCGGTATTTGCCATAATTTCATTAGAAATAACGCTTCAGTTGCCATAATCGTGAAATGACATAAAATGACTTTCACTAATTCCATTGGTCATAATCGATCAAGTGTCATAATAATTTAAATCCATAAATGTATTCGCTATAATTTTCGTTTTCAATAATACCATTTTCCATAACTTTTATTTACCATAATATAAATAAAGATAATATAGTATAAGCGCCTGCAATTTTTATGTTAATGAGGAAACTAAACCTCATATGGCGCCTACTTACTAAACTCGACGGAGCCCCGCTTCGCGGGGCTCCTACTTTTGGGTGGTTTAAAAAAAAAACCTAACACGAAGACTAAGGCGGGAGCTCCGCTTCGCTTCGCTCCCGCCTTAGTCTTCTAACCTAACCTATCCGAGTCGGATTGCTCTGAGTCGGGGTGTTAAAGATAATTAATTTCGACCTAACAATATTATGTATTATTTTCATAATTATATCAAATTTTGATTATGTCAAGAGTCGATTATGAGACGTGTTACTTATGGAAACTAATTATTATGATATATGTTGCTATGGAAAGTCATTTTATGGCAAATAAAAGTTATTACTGTTGAGTTGTTAAGGCAAACGTTATTAGTATAAATGATAATAGTGCAAGTAAATATTATGATCGGGGACGATTATGGCAAACAATATTAGTGCAAATTAATTTATGGCAAACGAGAGAATACCAGCCAGTGTAGTCAACACCTGTGTGATAGAACGGAGATGCTGGATTGACTCTTTCTGCTGGTAAGTTCCCCATTAACTGGTATTGCTGTTTCGGATCATGTTTTCTACATGTTACACATTTTCTAAGTGCCTGTTTAACCGCTTGAATACCCGATATGATCCAATACTTCTGTCTCAAGTTCGCTAAAGTTAAGCGAGGGCCACCGTGATAGGTTAATTGGTGTGCTTGCTCGATCATTAACTTTGTTAAAACACCACTGTGAGGTATTACGATTGGAAACTTCATATTGCTATTTAGTTGAGAGTTTTTCAAACGCCCACCTACTCTTAAGATTCCATCTATATCCAAAAAAGGATTTAATTTTAACAATCTGCTCTTATTGCCCCAACTGCTTTGTTTTCTATAATATTCGATGTCTTCTGCAAATTCACAGCGCTGTACATATTTTATTATAAATAATTTGGCTTGTTTCAATTCATGTAACGTGATATATGCCTGATTCTGCTTATATTCGTCTTTGTTCCATTTAATCGACCTTATTGCGCGTAAAATCCATGCTAATATTCTTGTAATTTTTATAATTGAACTATGTTTGTTCAATAATAAGGAGATAATGCTTTCTTCACTGCTTTTTTGTATAAAGTTCACCTCATTATTTTTGCGCTCTTCACTAGTAGAGTATATCGCTTTTTCTTCCATACTACTATCTGCTTTTAAGGACTTTAACCACTCCGGTCCCTGCCACCAGAGTGTATTGTTTGTTAATTGCGACGCCAAAAGTCCTCTGCTCGCCGCGTCTGCTGGATTTTCGCCTGATTTGACGTAGCGCCAACGTGTCGGTGCTATAATTGCCGTTATAGTTCTTACTCGGTTCGCCACGAACGTTTTCCATCGATTTGGTTCTCCTTGTAGCCATCCAAGAACGACCATGGAATCTGTCCAACCATAGACTTCTATCTTGTGCTTGTCTAAACAGTGTACTACTTTATCCATCCATTTGGATAGTAAATGTGCTCCACACACCTCTAATCTTGGCAATGAAATCTGTTTATTATTGGGAACTAATCTAGTCTTAGATCCGATTAAAACCACTGATACAACGTTGTTGTTTCTGATGATTCTTGCATAAATTACGCCGGCGTATGCTTTGAGTGATGCATCACAAAACCCATGCAGCTCTATAATATCTCCCTGTTGAAACCCAATCCATCTAGGTATTTCACATTTAGTTAGGTGAATGGTATCTGTTTTAATTTTAATCCGTTCTGTCGTTATATCTGTTGGGATTATGTCGTCCCATTGTAAATTTGCTAACCATACTCGTTGAAAAAGTAGCTTTAACTTGGTTGCTAGAGGGGCCAGCCACCCTAATGGATCAAATAACTTAGATATTTCGGATAGAATTTTTCTTTTTGTGTAGTTTATCTGCTTGTCATCGAAATCACATTGAAAAGTAAACTTGTCTAGCTGTGAATTCCATCGAATACCTAACGTTTTTGATGTACTGGCTGCTTTAAAATGAAATATAAGTTTCTGCTCACTTGTTTTACTTTCAATGCCTTCCAATATTTTTGGTTCATTCGATACCCATTTCCGCAACGTAAATCCGCCTAATCTTAAAACCTGATTGATATCTGCTATGAGCTGCTTGCTGCTTTCCAGTTCATGGCACGAATGGATCAAATCGTCCATATACATAGACTCTTCTATAACTTTAGCTGCTTCTGGATACTTTCTGCTTTCGTCGGCTGCCAATTTTTTCAATGTCATCATAGCTAGAAACGGCGCCGCTTTTAATCCATAACTGACGGTGGTCAGCTGATACGATTTAATATGTTCCTCTTTTGTTTCTCTCCATACTATCTGTTGGTACTGTTGATCTTCCTCGTCAACTGCAATTTGGCGATACATCTTTTCTATATCGGCTGTGAAAGCGTATCGATATTGTCGCCACTTTATAATCAACGCTTGTAAGTCTTTCTGTAAATTAGGTCCTTTGTACATAATGTCGTTCAGGCTATACCCAGTCGATGTCTTAGCTGAGGCATTGAACACCACTCTGAGTTTCGTGGTTGATGACTCAGCTCGCTGCACTGCATGATGAGGCAGAAAACATGACAACTTTTGCTCACTGCTGTAAAACTGATTACCCTGATTCACCTTAGACGGTATCATATGAGATAGCTCTAAATATTCGCTGATAAAAGCTTTATACTGCTCCGCTAAATCTGTTTGCTTGTCAAATTTCTTTTCTAAATTTCGAAACTGCGCTACGGCCATGCCTTTTGACGATCCTAATTTGTTCTGCATATTCTGTTTAATTGGTAATTTTACTACATATCGCCCGTCTTGACGACGTTCGGTAGTAGCGAGATAAAAGTCTATGCACCCCTGATCTTCTGCTGATAATGTTGATTGTTCTTCAATGTCCTCCACCTCCCAAAACTGCTGAATATTATGTAAGTTGTTTAACACCACATTGCAATGATATGACTGCATTCTGCCGAAAAGAATCCAACCTAACTGAGTTTGCTCTGCTAATGGTTGATATGGTTCCTCCCCTCTGCTAATGCCTCCCATTTTGATTAAGGCATAAATATCTGACCCCAGAAGTACATCGACTGGTCGGCTTAAGTAGAATTCTGGGTCCGCTAAGTTGATGTTACGAATAAATGACCAAGACGGTTTATCAAAGGTTGCATTAGGCAGTCTTTTCAATAAGTTGTTCATGATTAGTACATCTGTACTAAACGTGAAATCGTTATACATTGATGAACATGTGATACTAATAATGCCTTTAGAATTATTTGCCTTCTGTCCAATACCATAAACAACACCTCTACAGAATGTTCTCTTCACTCCTAGTCTTTGAGCAGCGTTCTCCGAAATCAGGGAGACTTGCGACCCTTGATCAACAAGCGCCCTTAGGGTATGACACGATCCATCCCCTGCTGTAACTTTTATCAAAGCTGTGGCTAATAATATTTCGGCTGAGCTCCCAGGTGAAGGTGACACGTGTAAATTATTTCCGACGTGTTCACTTGATTTCGCAATCGTTTCGTGCACGTGCGGTGTCAATTTCGCTTTGACCCATGCATCGTGTATCAAGGAATTGTGTTTTCCGTTGCATTTTCGACATCGCTTTGTAGAAATGCATTGTTTGCCATTATGATCAAATAAACAATTAAGACATAATTTTAGCTCTTTCGCTTTTTTCAACTTTATTTCACTAGGCAAAGAGTTGAAATTTTTACAATGGAACAGGCTATGTTTTTCGCTGCATAATGGACATTTTATAGAGGTCACCGGAAACGATTTGTTAATAGTTTTATTATGTGAATAATTATACGGTTTCTTTATGAATTTATGCGATTTATTTTGATTGCTCTGCGCTGGTTTTATGGATATTTGGTCTTGTTTTCTACGAGCTGATTCCAAGCTGGTAAATTTGCTTTCTAAATAAGATAGAAAGTCGTTCAAAACGGGTAGATCCCGTGGATTTTTAAGGGACTCTAAGTAATCGCTATATGTGCCACTGTCCAGTTTCTGTGATAATATATGGACCAAAAATGGATCCCATGTCGACACGTCAACTTCTAAATTCTCAATAGCATGAAGTGTTTCCAGAGTAACGTCATGCATCTTTTTTATTTGCGCTGACGACTGCTGCGTTACGTTAGGTAACCCCAATAACGTATTCAAGTGTGCTGTAAATATAAGCTTTTTATTGTTATAACGGTTTGTGAGAATCTCCCAACAGGCCTTGTAATTATCAGAGCTTATATGCAGATGCTGAATAAGCCTCTCGGGCTCCCCACGTAGTTTCCCTTTTAGAAATTGCATTTTCTGCGCTAGTGATAGTGAGGGATTGCTATGGACTGCCTCGTTGAATAGATCTTTGAACGACGTCCACTGCTGATAGTTCCCAGAGAAAATCGGTATTTCTATTTTGGGAACTGATTTTTCTCTGTGGGATACCGACCACAACTTCTTATTTACTGCTTTTTTAAGGTCGTTGAATATTTTTTCATGTCTGCTGAATTGACCTTCGTATTCCTCTTCCTTTCCGTTCGATTCCATATAGATTTCCCAATGAAGAGTATCTATCGCTGTCCAACGAGACTGCAACTCTTTCAATACGTCTTCGAACTCCCATTTCTCGCTAATGTTCTCTATCTTAATGCTGTTTGCTGTTCTCGTAAACGCCTTAAAATTTACCGACTGCTTTCGTAATAACTCATCCAATTTGCTCAAGGAACCTCGAGATTCCATTCGCCGGGATGTCCTTGCTTCCGGTTCCCTAACCTTTAATATTTCTCCTTGCGGGGGTTCCTCCAGAACCAATTCCTTATTTCTCCCTACGGTAGACACCGACGGCCCACCTTCCGCTGCTGCTTGTTCTCGTCTCTGCTTATTGATCAACTCTAGAGTTGCTAAATACGTTGCCTTTGTCTGCTCATACATCTTATTCGTAAAATAAGGATGTTCTTCAACACCAAGCTCATATATGCTCATATGATTGCTCTCAAACTCCTCCCAGTAACTCTGTACTATTTCTAAACGCCTCTTAAAATACTCCTCTGTTCTCCTGTCTATCCCAGCTTTTTGTAGGTTCGTTATAAATTTATTGATAGCCTCTGCAATCTGCTGCTGATTCATGTATAAATCCTCCATCTTTAATGTTTGGTAAAAAATATGGAAAGATCTTACTTGAAAACTTCAATGCTGCTCTTACACTGTACCCGTCGTTCCTGCTGCTTGCTTTCTGCTGCTCCCTGATAGCTCGAAACCACCAAGTCACTGCACGTGTACTTTTTGCTTAGTCAAGACCACGTTGTCAGTCACTAACGATTTTTAAACTGTTATAGTCCACAACACGCGAGGTCTAAACCGATAGACCGATTATTACCGATAACCGAAGTTCCAACGCGCGCGAGGTCCAAATTTCTCGAAGGACCAATATGTTGGGGGTTAGTCTAACACAATTTGCTAGTTCGAGGTGAATAGACACAGTAAGAGGGGAATGGAGTTTGATTGATACGACTGTTACGATTGACGGCGTTTATTGGACTGAATATAAAATATAATTATAAAATATGATTATGTGCTAAGTATAGTTTTGAGCGCGTCAGCAATTACTCTGTTACTACCTAATACATATTACGAAATGTGCAACTTGCTTGTACAGCAACTAAAAAGCAATAAATAATATACCTAGAATATCAAAAACAAATTAAACATTTTGAAGTTGGTGCCATGAAAGAGTAGTCTTTGTGTTTTATTCGGCACCAACTTCAAAATGTTTAATTTGTTTTCGTGATATTTTTATCGTGTCGGTGATATTTTTTTGTAAAAAAGTTTTTTTATTTCTCACTTTTTAGTGGGTTGGTTTGTAATTCACTTAAGTTACAATAGGCTTATGTCAACTGCTGAAATCCTTTTACAAAATATTGCTTACCCCGATGCAGGGCCGTTAATTGTTGAGGAGTTCACTATCAGCTCTATTACATTGTGTAATAGTAGTATAACGAGAATAAAGTTCTACTCAATACCATATTAAAGTAACTGAATCGCAAACTGTGTAATATTGAATAGGTCTGCTCGTCATTTGTGGTCTTCATCATCAGTTCCACTTGACCAATTGGTATTTTTTAAGAGTAAAAGAGTAAATGCACGAATCCCTATGAAATATACCTAAATCACTGTATGTGTGCCTTTAATATTTTAAGAGTTTCCTCGATTTCTCCAGGATCCCATCATCAGATCGTGATCTGATGACAATGGGACCAACTTAAAAGTATACCCTATCAAACACAAAAACAATTTTTCAAATCAGTCCAGCCGTCTTTGCGTAATCAGTGAACAAACACACAAAAAAAAACATACAGATGAATTGAGAACCTCCTCCTTTTTGAAGTCGGTTGAAAAAGCGTTCTACCTACTACAATAAATTCGATTGTTTCGAGTAATTCCGTGGAAGAAGTTCCGTGGCGAAACTACTGGTTTTTTTTTTCCTAGTAAGTAATTCCGCGGAACAATAATCGATTAAATATTAATATTTTTTATTTCCAGTAGTTCTGCTGTACCTTTCTTTCTCCTTTCTTTTATTTTATGTAGAACTTTTCCGTTAAAATAATAAGACACGAATCTAAATATATTTAATATGAATGAAGAAAAGTCGATAAAAATACTCAATACAGTTTCTATGAAGTTCCCACTTTCCAAACTTATTTCTTTTTTTATATAACTGTTGTAAAACATTTAAATAAGTTAATGCTTTTTAGAGTTTCCAGTATTACCATTGTAAAGGAATACGAAGGTGCATACATCTATATTTTATAAATGGAACTAAAGGGATTCAGATATACCATAAGTTCCGTTGACGGAACTATTGGGGAAAAAACCCACTAGTTCCGCCGCGGAACTTCTTCCAGGGAACTACTGGGAATAAACCTTTTGACATTGACCAATAGATCTATTTAGGACTTCCCCATTCTTCCATCCTCAGAGGAATGTAGGAATGGCAAAAAAATGTGAAGATACTATCAAATAGTGCAGTGTGTATCTTCGCTATTTCTTTACCCATCGACTTGGATAGACCACATGACATATTTCAATTCCGCACCTCTTGTATCTGCGTGCCGTTCCGTACATCTTGTATGTTTAGGCCCTTATGTCTCTTGTCTGTGACTTTCCTGCTGTTACAATAATCCATAAGAAGGCATTAGTCATTCAAACATGGCTCTCGGTTTAAAAATAACAAATGATGTATTTAAGTAACTATATGATACCTACCAAACGAGACCAAAGGCAGCCTACATCTTGAACTAGTTGAATATGAGCCATCATAGTCTAGACAATACTACGTCCAGCTTAGTCCATGACAGCTTTACATGGTAATTTTTGAATCAATTCCTGGTTTAATATAAGTAAACCAGATTAGAACTTTTACCATCTATAGACTGACAGTGAAGCTTTGGTGGGTTTGGTTGCCATTGAGCCACACACCCTTCTCCAATCAATACAGGTAAGTCCACCTATCGACACTACGTAAAAATAAATGTAGAATTTCCAATCATAGCTCTTATGAATATTGTCGGAGCGTGAGGGTCCGGAGAGGTCTTCGTATGAGGGTTTAACACTTGAAATCTCGGAAGTAACTCTCACAACGTAATAGTGTTAGGCGAGACACGAGGGGCGAAGATTTTTGACTAAATAATGAGTTAGGAAGCTAGGCATATCGTGATTAAAATATCGTTGTTGGAAAATTGAGAACAAACACAATAGCTGATGTGTGGGGTTAGGACAAAATACACCTACAGATACATTTAAAGATAAATTTGGTTAACTTTGCTTTAGAAGATAAATAACTACTCAAGATACATAGTGCTGGTTTCTAATTTTATCAAAATATAAGAACTTACTTACCTACTCAAAATTTCGCGATGCTGTTTTATCAACCAGCTACTTGTCCCGGCTTCGTACTAATAAAGAAAATAATCAAAAGTAATCATGATTTTCGCAAACATTTGCGTTACAAACCAAACAAAGAAATCACACTAATATTATAAAGGCGAAAGTTTGTGGGTATGTGAATGTGTATGTTTGTTACTTCTTCACGTCTAAACGGCTGGAGCGATTTTAATAAAATTTGGTTTGGAGTTACCTGACACCCTGGATTAACACATAGGCTAATAAGCCGTGGGTAACACCGCGGGGCACAGCTAGTAATACATAAATTGAAATGTATTCGTCAACTATTTTGACGTGATGAGGTCTTATAAATCGATGACCGGATGCACGCACAAATATAGCGTGATGACATATCGCCATTCGCGTTGCTTAGCAACCAGTCAACGGATCGTGAGCGGTGACGTCACACTTTTTCGCACGCGCACCCGGTCATCAATTTATAAGACGATATTACAGAGATAAGACTTTACAGACAATCTTTTTTTTATTTGTACTTAATGCCGATTTAGTTATTAGAATCCCCGGTACACGATACTCTACCCCCATGGGAATTCTACTAACTAAATCCGGAAAGATCTATGATGTCGTAATGTGAGTAATAACACAATGAAATACACTATCTCATGGTTCTTTGAGGTACATCCATACTAATTATAATAATATGGATGTACCTCAAAGAACCATGAGATAGTGTATTTCATTGTGTTAATGTGAAAGTAACACTGTCTGTCTGTCTGTCGGTTACGCTTTCACGCTCAAACTGCTTAATCGATTTATATGAAATTTAGTATGGAGATAGCTTGAGTCCCGGGGAAGGACATAAGATAGTTTTTATCGCGATAACCGACATCCACGCGGGCGGAGCTTCAGGCGAAAGCTAGTAATTCTATATTTATCATAGTAGAATGTTTGGAGTAAAGATTGCATTAATTTTATTTGATTAATAATAGTGATTTATCGGTATCATTTGTAGGTTTTTGCCTTAAAAAATATTCAACGTCCTGCCCGAGACTCTGAGCTATATTTGTGCCAAATGTTGTATCATGCCAAACTTCGAAATTCGATCCAATTAAATTAAATGCTAAAGTGGACTATAATTTCAATGTTCCCGTTAAACTGCATTTTCTTCTATACTAAAGAAAAATGCCCTCTTATACGTGAATTGTGTAATAAAAATAGAATGAAATGGTGCAATTCATAACGAAAAAAACGAAGAGCAAGAACGGCCTATTGTTAGAGTAATTACCTATACTTAATGGATAATGGTTTGGGGAAACTGAAATTTCCTCTAGCACCGTTTATTTGTCGTCCAAATATTTAAGGTTTTTTATTGGCTCAGAATAATGAACGACTTTTTTTGGTAATTTACGAACACAATAATTTAAATTTTGGGCGTTTTTAATCCTAAACCGGTGCTTAAGAAAAAGGATTAACCGCTATTAACAGGAATGTTAAGAAATGAAAAAGAAAATGAAACAATGATAGCTTTTATCCGTGGCTCTGCTCGCGTTATTATACATTTTAATTTTTTTCAAGAACAGTATTTTTTTCATTTTTACGCTGTCTTTTTTTGTATCTCTATCAAAATGTACGACGAAATTGTAAATGGTATTTAAAAAAAGGCGTAAAATCGTAACGAATCAATTCACTTTCGTATTTATATGAAAACTTAGCACTGTGAAATATCAAGGGCCAAAAGCAGGAACTAAAATAGAAAAAAATAACGCGACACAGAAGTTAAATTTAAGTACCTACATTAACCATCAAGTAAACAGCAAATAAATAGGTATAGGTAATCTATAAGCCTCTTGAAATAAAAAATAAAACATACGCCAATGAAGTAAACATGCTATAAACACACCACTTAGTTATGTAGATTGCATTGATATCTAATGTAAACTGATCGTATACAATTCAAGCAAGTACGTAGGCTTCATATCATTAATTTTCACGTGCAGGTAAGTAAAAGTCGACTTCCCTTGAGACGCGCCCTGCATTTGGACGTAAGTGTAAATAATCCAGTAGTTGGAACATTAATTTCTCTGTACACATTGTCGGGCAAACGACTAGTGTTCCCCAGTGTTTACAGTGCAATTGAGTGTGGACAATTTTGTTGATTTTATCTTTTACTCCCTTGTGAATTTGGAATAAAACGTTATATTCAATTTAAGTGTTCTTACATATTCGTCCTTTAAAGCGTGTTTTTGGAACACCAAAAACGCAACTGTGTCATGTGCTTACTTTTTTTATAGACACATCCAAAAAAGACTAATAATCATAATCATAGCCCAACACGACAAATGTGTAAACAGTCTAAAAGGGGTTTACTCTTTGGAGCGATTACAAAATCGCAATAAAATGTTACTTATGAACGTTACAACGCCAAATATGTAATACACTTTTCGCGTTTTTTTTAACGTTAAAAATCAGAAAGTACTTTACTTATTTAGATTATGAGATGCAACTCTTACGGACGTCTGACATAATTTGGAATAGATATAGAAATCAATAGTATTATTATGGAATAATCAAAGTTAACTTACATTTTATATGAATGTCACCGTAAAATTATAAATACCGTCAGACTATAATCTATCTCGCGAGATTATGAACTGTCGAAAGATTGTGATCGGTAACATACAAAATACCCTTACAAAATGTCTATAAAGTCTTATGGCTTAATATATATTTCGTTCAATTTGATGACGATCATACCCATCTGATATGCAAGTAACTTCAAACTAATGATGAAAGGAAATATAAAAGTGTAGCAAAAGCGTAAGTTTGACGCCGTGGCCAGTATAAAGCGGTGTAAATACTAGTAAACAGTATATCAGTGTCACGCAAGCTGCTTCATGATGCCCGACACGCTACCATACCTACCGCTGCCTATATTATTCACAAACAGAGCGAACTAAGTCATAACCATAAGCGGATAGCGTTTTCTAACCATTGCTGCACAATAGGGTAAGGGTGCTACGGAATAGGATTTTAGGATTCAGTTATGTTCTAGCTTCTGTCACATTAAAAAACCAGGCAAGATCATGTCAGACCATGCTCAGTGTAGGGTTCCGGAGCCGTTGCTGTATGTAACAATCGGATTTGAATAATTGCACCAGCAGAAGAGCATTGGTTCATGGTACTTACGCCCTTTTGTTGAGAAACGCAATTTTTCGACAATAAGTCATTGATAAGCGCCATCTTTCTGATTTTTAGGGTCCCGTAGCCAGATTGGCAAAACGGAACCCGTATAGTTTCGCCATGTCCGTTTTTGGCTTCAGAAACCTAAACAATAATTTGTGTTATGATCGCCGCACTCTATACAGTAGCATATTAAAACTATTACCGCCTTATTCCAAAAGCTGGACTAAACCTGGTTTGACGAAAATCCTAGTTTAAACCATGGATCTACGAAAATCTTTATTACAAAACGAGGTTCATCGCTTAATCGACGATCTTCTTTGGTCTATAGATTAGTCTTTCGATCACCCTAGTTTAACTATGGTAATAACCTTAAAATGTCAAAAACTTGACAATTTCAAAGTTAGACCATTTACTATTTTGCGTATTTTAGTTTCAATTATTAATGACGAATAATGCGTGTTTAGTGACTTTAAATTATTAACTAACTAAATATGGTGTGGCAACAAAATAAACGCAAAAATCGAGTGAAATGCGATGTGTGACCAAAGATTTAATTATACATGCTTATTATTGTTTTTCAAAACATTTATCACAGCTTGGAATTGAGAGAGAAGATTTAATATACAGAACTCAGAGATGTCCTAAAATTTAAGTGGTCTGTGCAATGTTTGGGTCAACCAGACTCGACGTGAAGTGTACCTATGCAGTGTGGAAAGTTGAAGATCAACACAGATTATTTTTGTTCGACAATAGTATCATTAACTAGTGCTCTATGTAAAACAATCTGATGCATTCCACTTATAATATGTCACATTATTTATATTGAAGTTAGAAAATCACATTTGGAATGTCTGATAGGTGGTCTGGAGTAGTGCGGCAAAAACCAATGTTGAATTTACTCAAAATGCACAAAACAAAGTAATAGAAACATCATTATGACAAAATTTCTTACCTAAGACTTACTACTGAACTATACATATAGTGGAACTAAATAAACATTGATCAATTTAAAATTTAGTTGGTAAAGTGTAACCATGTGTATACCTATCACTAGAAACAGATGTAAACTTAGGTTATAGGTAGGTACCAAGAACTGAATATTATGTTTATAAGAGCCTAGCTAGTTAATACATTGCTACAATGTTCCTTAAAACATAGTTTAAACACTAAACAGAGAGTATAGATTAGTTACAGGTTATTGAAATTGTGATGTAATAACTATTATGCACTACTTAACAGTTTAGATAATTATATTTAAGATTCTCTGATAGATGAACTATGTTCTTAGGGAGAATAAATGGTATCTAATAAATAATGATTCTATGTATAATGTACCTAAAACTTACTAGTGAACTATATAGTGGATCTAAATAAACATTGATCAATTATTTATTATTATTTTTTATATATTTATACATAAAATGCCTAAATACACATACCCTATTACTAGTGAACTATAAGGTGGATCTAAATACAGAATTATCAATTTTATTATATAAATATATTATTGATCAGTGTTTTTATATTATACAAAAAATGCATACAATTTATAATTTATTGTATAATAAATATCTATACTAATATTATAAAGCTGAAAAGTTTGTTTGAACGCGGTAATTCTTTTGAACTTTTTACTGTTGGATAGCCCATTTGTCGAGGAAAGCTATAGGCTATATAATATCACACTACAACTAATAGGAATGGAGCAGCATTGAGAAATGTTGCGTAAACAGGGAAGATTTATGCAGACTAAGTTGTGCGGGAAAGCTAGTCATCTAAATAGAAATAAGGGATATCAACTCAATATTCCTTTTCAAACATAGTTTGAACAGGGAATACAGAATGGTTACAGGTTATTGAAATTGTTAACATCCATTTTGTTGTCAAATGGAATAACTATTATGTGCTACCTAACAGTTTAGATAATTATATTTATGATTCTCATGAAAATTAACTCTGTTCTTAGAGAGAATAAATGGTATCTAATAAATAATGATTCTATGTAGTTATTTGAGAATTTCATTTCATAGCAAGCTCACTGATATTAAATAATAAATATATTCATAAAATTTGTTTCAATTGTTTGTTGTGCTTCAGCCGAACCTTCAGTACCTATGTTGAATCTAGGCATACTTTCCCCCATTACATTCAGAACAACGAGTGCAACAAAGAAAACAGTAAGTATATCAAAAATGGATTATCTTAGTGAGTAAGTATCCTTCCATGCTAAGACCTGTTCCAATGAAACTAGCTTTGTAATAAAAACTCGCATCCAAGTTCCTCTAAGTGTTTGGGCGCTATAGTTACTCAGATTAAACTTATAACATCCTTATTAATGTCTGAGTTAATTAAATTTTTATGTCAGGTTAATATTTTGAAAATTACGTAGTGCTGGCGAATAATTTAGCTACATAGAACGTCTAAATATTTTATTCTCAATGAAAACTATACTTTCAAATTATATTGGTATAAAACGGAACGTTATTTTTGAATGATAAGAACAATGAATGAACTAAATTGATTATAATCTGTGGCTGATTGCTAGATCCTTTGGTATCAGCTGGTCCACGGATTAAATATGCTTTGTAATAAGATCAATAGTACTGTACTATATCCTGGACTTGAAAGTCTTGATTTAAACCTTGATTTGATCTTTTCTTTGGAATAAGGCGGTTAAACTTTTTCGTTAAAGGCAAAATATGAGTTTTATAAGTTTCTAGCAAAATCATTGATGGAGTAAGTACTGTCTGAGCGTCGACTCGGCAGTCATCATTAAATATAACAATCAATTTAGTCATCATTGTGCTAGTGGACTAGCCAGACCAGATTTCTTTAACTGGGATTTAAGCTTAAAGAATTTGGTTCACTTAATCATCTTATATGTTTATTGACTATCTGGTATTTTTAAAATAGGATGTAATGAGTACCAAATTACTGTTCTGCTATGTGAAAATGTTCAAATATTCATTTTGCATTATGAAATTATTTTCCGCTTAACAGCCCAATGCAATGCCCGCTTCCGCTTTTATATTGGGCTACTGTTCGCGATTAATTCAGTTACAAAATAGGTGCAGTGAAAGTAACAAAATACACAAAAGGCGCATGTTTGTACACTTTTACACGGTCGGCGTATTGTCGCGAATGAATGTACCGCACAACTTTGCGTAAACCTACTTTTATGTTATTTTCCTCCATGTTCAGCGTTTTAAATGTACAAACACTTTGTTCTTCGCTGCTACGGAATATTTTGTTCATTTTATTATAAAGCTGGATGTAGTATGTTGCTTGGGAATATTTTCTTTAACATTTTTGTCAAATTTTCCATAGAAATTCGATGCATGGATGTCAGGTTAGGGTAACAAAATCTTAATTTATATTAAAAATCGAACAAGTGCGAGTCGGACTTGCTTCCCCCCCCCTCCCCAGGGTTCCGTACAAATTTGTAGGTAAATATTATAAATAGTTAAGGATTCTAAGAAATAATTTTTAGAAGACTCTATTATGATTTAATTACAAATGTGTAGTCTTCAAACTTTTCCCTACCTATACTTGTAGTTTAAAACGGTATTACTTGCCAAATTTCATAGTTCTAGTACAACGGAAAATACCCTATAAATTTTCCTTAAGTGTACGTTTTTTGCGGCATAAACAGCCGTATCTTTTTTACGTTTACGTAGAGGATTGATTTGTCACAGCTTTAAGGGACTGAAGACATGAGCATTATGATGTAAAGACAGATGTCAGACAGATGGACGGACAATAAAGTGATCCGATAAAGGTAGCCACTGACGCTACGTCCATTTGGAAGCCTTCCGAATGGACGCATTCCGAATGGAATGGATGTATGCAAAATTATAGCACCATTGACAATTGAACGTACGCAAGAAGGTTATACCAATATTTGCCCATTCACTGTAAATACGGAAGCCTTCCAAATGGCGTGGCGTGATAAACGTCCCTTTGGACTGGACGAATTTCAGTTTGGAATTCCAAAATCGAACGACGTCTATTCAAATGGATTACGCTTTTGACATTCACGCTAAATTTTTGACAGATGTCCACATCATTTGGATGAATGGAGGCATCAGCAATGGGGCTCTTTAGGGTCCCATATTTTTCCTTTTGAGGTACGGAACTCTGAAAATAAATAAACGAGATATAAATAAAATTATTAAAACCACCGACCAGTTTTTCATCAAATGTAGAGAAGGTTTTTATCAACTACACCAATTATTCGGCATTCTATTAAATTAAAAAATCATATTCAAATATGTAGACGTATCAAATTTATAACAGTCCTCTGTTTGTATTAAGGATTGAAAAATGAAAAAAAATATTGCAGCAATAGACACAGTATTACATTAAGGGTAGATTACGCGAAACAGGGTTCGGCTCTCTCAAAAATTTATATAGAAAACCTAAATATTAGGACACAAAGAGTTTTTCTAGTAGATGAAATAAATAAATTTAAGGATATGTCATAATATGATCCCGAAAACAAAACTTGAAGTTGCGGAAAAAATGCAAAAACGGGCATTTTCGTATTGTCATGGCGTTCGTAATTTAACATAAGCACGAACGAATATTCTACTTTATTTTGACCTGCGCTCCTGCGCACTGTGAAATAATGGTTGTGTGCGGAAGAGCGAGGCCGGCGATCGTGTCGCTGTGTACGTAGTGCTAAATAAATAATTCTCTCAGTGTAATGTCCCCTTAAATGCAAAGATCACAATCATTCTTAATCGAAAGCTGGATGGACATTTACTGTTGTATTACTGTTGGTCTTCTTACTAGGTTAGCCTGTATCGAGGGTACCATAATTAAAAAACCATAATCTCCACTAAATTTCCACCGGATTATTATCCGGCTTAACATCAGTAGACAAACCTATTACATAAAGACATACGTACTAAACGCTTGTCTAACACACAGAATTCAGGGCAGTTATTTAAAAGAATAGATTTCAGTAGAAGGTTATCGATAGGGGCGGATGAGGCTCAGGTGAAACGCGTAGAAATGTCACGGGTGATCGAGAAGCTTCAGGAAACGTAAGGTCACACCGAACCGGTTACGAATATGGAGTAGGGTCCGGTTCGTACTGTGTCGACATGTTTTGTCCAGATGGATTACTTGGGCTTCTGGGTTTTGTTTTAGAAAAATGTCCTAACCTGACTCGCTAATTCAGCTCAGCCCAGACCTTTGGACCAAACAGCTGCAATTTCGAAAATAAACAGGGGTGTCTTTTGTCCATGTATTTCACAACTTTTCTGTTTAGGCAAAATATAACCAAGACAAGTGTTGAACTTCAGAAAAAATCTGTGCTACAATACAATCAATAAAAACAAAATAGTAACAATCTTACTCTTTATTCATTCTTTCAAATTATTCTTTAACGAGAAAATAGTGCTTCATCTTGTTAAAATATCAAACGCTCGGAAGTATAAAGAATATTCAACATTAACAAGAGGAAATAAAACGAATCTTTTCGAACAAAATAAATGCAATTTCATCGAATAAATAATATGCTTTCAGACGAAAATGTTTCTCTGAAATCGTTCACAATTACTTATTATCCTATGAAATTGTTATTATCCTATGAAATTGCCTTTCCCTTGTAAACCGATTGTTGGGTCAAAGGCAATATGGGTCGGTAGTAAAAGGAGGCAAGACAGGTGCTAGAACTATACTTTCACAACATATTATATATTTCAATGCTTTATTTGTATCACTCGGAAATCTGTGGATTTTCTATGTAAAATATGAAACTGTGAAGGAAGAATTTAGTAAGAACTTACATCGTTTGTATTTTAAGATTGTAATAACTTTTGAAACGATTTGATTGACTGTTGCACAGTGTGCTTCTTTGCTATGTCCTTTATTGAAACCGCGCTGGTTTATCGCACCGCCTGTGCATTTCCATCATCTTGCTTATGGCTCAAGCCCATACCGAATTTCATCAAAATTGGATTAATGAAACTCCAGAAAATGAGTTTATAATCAAATCAATAACAAGTTTTCCTCAACCTAAGCTTAGAACCATGCTGGCTATGTGGTACAAGCTTAAAAATAGCACCACCTCAACTCTTCCCGAGGATGTCGTCAGCATCCTCTGCGTACTTTAAAGCCTTACTGCGATCGCCAAGCCGCTCGCCAAGTGTGACTGTTATGGCCATTACTGTAAGATCTACTGGGAGAACCATGCCCAGCTGTGGGCCATCATTTGGAAGCTTACAACCATCACCATCACCAACATCTGTTAAACTTATAATAACCCTTAAAGTAATTTTTATTGGCATTTCTTGCCAATTACTTTATTAAACTCACGTGCAGGAAAGGATAGAAAAATTTGAGGCCTAGTAACATAGTCCATATAGGTGGTTTGAATCCGACCCTGGTTTGGTATTCGGAAGTCTCGGGTTCGATTCCTAGATCTGGACTTAAAAAAATTCTATCATTTAAAAATGTAATTATTGTATTTATAATACCCCTTCTTATGCGTCGACGGTTAAAAATAAAGCCATAGTTTATGGTAAATTTAGATTTTAACTTAAAACTAAATTCAGATAGTATTTATGTCGCACATCAATCTAAGAATGACGGAAGCGACGTGTTTGAGGTGGGGCCACCATTAAACTAATGAATCGACCGTCTTTATCTTCATGGTTTATATTTATGGCATTGATTGTGGGTTCGGCTAACAATACCTACATGTTTACTGTACGTAAAATATTATGTTACTTACATACACGATTTTTCATAACTTTGGCAGGTAGAGAGAGTACAAAGTACACCTTTATGTTCGTGATTTCTATCGCTATCTTTATAGCATTTTAATTTCATAGTAGAAACTATCAGTTGAAAGTACATTTACAAGAGTGAGGTTTATGAAAGAAAAATTAGCCATAGACAGTTTTCGATTAGCAAGCTAAATCTTATCATAGTCGTTTAATGTTAACCTAACACAAGCCTTTGAGCTTAGCTGGAGGGGTTAACAAGATTGCTATTAATGTGGGACTCAATCCCACATTGCTAGTTATCTTTAAAAGAAAACAAAAAAAAAATGTTTGATAAAATATGTCTCATCTGGTTAACAGATGGGTGAAAGTCGATATTCCACGTCTCTCCTACTATTACATTTTAGCTTAAGTTTTTTTGCTAGGAATGAATTCGAAAGTTGTTTAGCTGCAACGCTCCTGTCACGCTCTATTATAATATATTATAGAGCGTGACAGGAGCGTTGAAGCAAAGAAAATAATAAAGATTAAAGTACTTAAGTGTATTGGTGCACGATATCCTCTCGAGTATTGAAGAAATTTAGATTTCTTCAATAAAATCTTAAAGCGATACCGAGAAAACAAAACGTAACAATAGATCGAACATGGCTTTATGAAGTTTCCTAACTGCTACAATTTGTACTATAATTACTTACTAACAATTTATTGTAGACTGACGATCCGCCTGAGTTCAAATTTTTATGTTTTTTATCTCAACTTTTTTACGTAAATAAAATAACAGGAATTAACAATTCCTGTTATTTTACATATGCAGTCAAGTAATATACATATTATGCTTGTATATGATTTTTTTTTATTAATATCTAAAGTCTTAATTTTCATAAAATAAGCACAGAAACTCACTGATATACATTTTAAACATCGTAATGATAATATTTTTTTAAATATTGTATTCGAAAAACAACTAAAAATGTTAATTTAATTGTTTTTCAACTGCAAAATGAGTACGAAAATTGTGGAAATTAAAATAATAAATTGTCAATAAAGGCTTTTGTTCAAGCTGGGGCTATTAAACAGGGATTAAGTACGCGTACGATGAACTCATGGGAAATACGTGTCCCTGCAGTGATACAAATACGTGCATACTTAGTATTTAAATACTTATTACTTTTTACAACGTAAAACTATTAATCATGATTTAATTTAGGGCATTTTGTCACTCATTTGGTACTAAGTTTCTTTTAGTCGTTATGTATCTATTTAACTATTTTTTCTCTAGTTAATCCTTGTATAGTTAGATTCGATATACTCGTAGACAAATATGATAAAGTTTTATTTATTCAACTAAATGTTAAATAAATATGGATGCACTGCGTGACAGATGACATGCTTGGTAGGAAAAGAAGTGAGTACAGAGATGATTATTTTCAAACTTTCGCAATTTTTAAACATATTAGAATATTATCAGGACTTAATCGCGTGAAATATTTAAAGGTAAATATTTCACGCGATTAAGTCCCAATAATTATTATATATGTTCTAATACAGAGACGACGTCATAGTCATAGTTATTTATTGAGTCACTGAGTCAGCTTCTGACCACGGTCGGTGTAACCCGGTCGAAACCTCAAGCATTAGGTAAATATATTACACAGTTTAAATGCGTTTATTCCTGTGTCAAATTGTGTATATAATGCAATACGAAAGTTTAAAAGTTATAATATTAATAAGTCTTTAGAAAAACCTTTAAGGAGCAAAATATTAATTTTAATAAAATAATAATATTAAATTTTTTTTTAAAAATGTAAGGTAATATCAATAAAAAATAATTAAATAGTTAAGTCAGACATGCCATCAAGTAATCCGTCAAATGTGTAAAATGCTTGCTCGATAAACCATGTCTGTGTTTGAAATAGCAAGCACTAGTCGCACTAGTGATGAATGCTAAGACACGGTTATAAACCGCCGGACCTCTAGCAGTCCTCTGCTTCTTGTACAGTACGAGTGACCATCGCCGATCTTAGGGTATAGGTTCTCGTTCTTTCTTAATGTAAGAATGCCTAGGTATCTGCAATACGGCCTAACAGATGTTTCGGGTGAAACTCGAACAATGGCTCGTAGAACACTTTTTTGCTACACAACTCTGCTACCGGTGCATTCGGAGTGCACCGTAGCGAAGTAACAGGATGGTACTTCTCTCTTAGTCAGTACAAGAGAAATCCTACCAAGCGCTAAACAGGTAATATCTATTCTACCGCAGATTTTATCTATATAGCTTTCCCACTTTAGACAAGCATCTAACTGAAACCCGAAAAAAGTAGTGGTATTTACCTGAGATACGCTCACTCCATTCGCAGTCACAGTCCTCTGTCTTGCTGACCTTCCTGATAAGACGAAATGCATGTAGTGGGTCTTCTTTAAGTTTAGAGTTAGACCGTTTGTGCGGAACAACAGCGCTAGGTGATTCGCTATCTGATTTAATTTCAGCTCTAGTTGATCTACCGACCCTGCTGTCACCACAGCTGCAACATCATCAGCATACATGAGAACTTGTGCATCAATCACAGCTTCAGGAAAGTCGTTTAACAGCAAAAAAAATAGTTTATTTAAGACCGACGAACCCTGAGCTACTCCCATCTCTGTTTTTACGGGATCTGACTTCCCATTCTATCGTGCAACATATCTGTCAGCAATGCATGCTATGTTCTATTTATTTTCTACCAGTTATCTGGTTTCTACCAGTTTTTTCTTCGAAACTAAATCTAAACCACATATTGTGCCGACTCCACTGCCAAATCATTGGGAAACAATTAGGATAAAGGTCAGAAATATCAGGACTATATAGTTGATTGGATGATGCTGTGATGGACTATATATATTGACTGTACCTACTAGACTGGTAGAAGTACAAATAGCCTATTACAGGATTTCAGATATCATATTACTCACTAAAATTCATTCATTAAGCAGCTCTTATTCAGCAGTCAACGATTACTGACATATAAACACTTATATACATAAGTATACATTATGTTTAATCAACATTTTCTTCTGAAACGCTCGCAGAATATTAATAAAGTCGTAATAAGATCCCAAGTGATACTCACATTATTTTTATGATGAAGATATCGTAGTGTGTTATTATCCTAGCAACAGTGCTCTACTTGACTGAACTTAGGAATACGTAAATACATTTATTGAATGGAGGCAGAATCATAGAAAGTTTTGTAGTCCAAAAGTATTTAATGAAAAGGTGGATAACATAACCAATTATTTATTCTTTTTTGACACATATCGAAACGTGCAAAACATATTTGCGTAGTCTCCAAGTTTGTCGATCATCTAAAAAACGTCAAAAAACATCTAACCTTTGCGTAGTCTCCACGTTCGTCGATTATCTAAAAACGTCAAAAAACATCTAACCTTTGCATAGTCTTCACGTTCGTCGATCATCTAAAAACGTCAAAAAACATCTAACCTTTGCGTAGTCTCCACGTTTGTCGATCATCTAAAAAGGTCAAAAAACATCTAACCTTTGCATAGTCTCCACGTTCGTCGATCATTTTAAAACGTCAAAAAACAACTAACCTTTGCGTAGTCTCCACGTTCGTCGATCATCTAAAAACGTCAAAAAACAACTAACCTTTGCGTAGTGTCCACGTTTGTCGATCATTTATAAACATCAAAAAACATCTAACCTTTGCGTAGTCTCCACGTTCGTCGATCATCTAAAAACGTCAAAAAACATCTAACCTTTGCGTAGTCTCCACGTTCGTCGATCATCTAAAAGCGTCAAAAAACATTTTACCTTTGCGTAGTGTCCACGTTTGTTGATCATTTATAAACATCAAAAAACATCTAACCTTTGCGTAGTCTCCACGTTCGTCGATCATCTAAAAGCGTCAAAAAACATTTTACCTTTGCGTAGTGTCCACGTTTATTGATCATTTATAAACATCAAAAAACATCTAACCTTTGCGTAGTCTCCACGTTCGTCGATCATCTAAAAACGTCAAAAAACATCTAACCTTTTCGTAGTCTCCACGTTCGTCGATCATCTAAAAGCGTCAAAAAACATTTTACCTTTGCGTAGTGTCCACGTTTGTTGATCATTTATAAACATCAAAAAACATCTAACCTTTGCGTAGTCTCCACGTTCGTCGATCATCTAAAAGCGTCAAAAAACATTTTACCTTTGCGTAGTGTCCACGTTTGTTGATCATTTATAAACATCAAAAAACATCTAACCTTTGCGTAGTCTCCACGTTCGTCGATCATCTAAAAGCGTCAAAAAACATTTTACCTTTGCGTAGTGTCCACGTTTGTTGATCATTTATAAACATCAAAAAACATCTAACCTTTGCGTAGTCTCCACGTTCGTCGATCATCTAAAAACGTCAAAAAACATCTGACTTTTGCGTAGCCCCACATTCGTCGATCATTTCAAAAACGGGTTAAAGGAAATTGTAATACGTAGTGTTTGCAGATGACTACGCAGGAACATCATTTACATTTACATCATGTCATTGAGCATCTGATAATAATTAGTAAATATTTATGACTACGTTTTGATTTTATTGCCACTTACTTTTGACATCAATCAACGTAAAAAAATGTAAGAGAATGTTTTTTTCAATTCAAAGTGTTGATTAGATATCCAGAGTAAAAGCGAACCCTTTCTAAGAAGAAAAATCACTCTTACCTTGTTTACAAAAGCTCAATAACAGTTTTTTTGAAAGCATGCCCTTCGTATAAAATCGTACATATTCGGGCATCTTCGGCAGCGTCCCCGGTACCTTACAGTATCTACGGCTTAAAGATTACTTGGACGTTCTTAAGAGATTTCCGGCTTACATCGACTTCGCTTCATCTTCTAAGTGAACTTTGCCACTTTGCACTGAAAATGTACAGTTCTTATAGTTTATATTAATACATAATTATATGTGCCTATAAATAAAAATTACGTGTGTATCTAAATTAGCATTATTATTTACAAATCTTTCTACCAGCCTTCCGGTTCATTCAGCTACCACGAAGACAATGTCTAAATAGAATTCACGCTATTGAGTCAAAATATCAAACCTTATTTTAATTTTAAGGTCTATCTGTCCCTTTCTACAATGTCTAGACATCAATCCAGAGGAGACAATTTTGAATTTTGATTCTAAATAGTTTTTTATAGCAGCAGCTGATCCAAAGTAGGGCTAATGAGCTCAAGACTTTCCCCCCTCCTTCCTAAATATGTGCCTGAGTCCTCGCATGTGTGCTCTTTTTAGTACTTAACTACTAGCTCTGATAAAATTTCTTCTCCGTTACCAAAATCCTGGTTTCTATTACTCAACGAGGTCGAGCTCCCCCTTCCCGGCTCTCCCACCTGTCTGACTCATAGTTTGTTTGTTTAATTTGGCACTAAGCTTCTTGATTGGGCCAATGTATGTACATTTGTGTCTTGTTAGTTCTTCTCATTCCAGTTAGCCTAAACACTCCCAGAAGCGGAGCAGTTTCCTTTAGGTTACAGCAGGCCTCAGATAGGGATGACTGTGCTCGTACACGTGCTTACTTGGTTCTTCATGGTCCATATATCTTCTGCATAGTGTAAACTCTGTTTAGATTCATGGTTGCTACAATCAAACAAACAGAATACTTTACAACATCAAGAATTACTTTTAATTTATAATTTAAAAGAAAACTAAAACACACGCCTAAGTAGGTATTACCTTTATCAATCTAGGGTATTACCTTCATTCCTCTCGCAATTGAATGAAAAGAACGATACCATACGTTCGACGAATGAAGGTAGTTTTAAACCAAATTATCTCAATCCGGCTTTCAGCGCCAAGGGGTTTACGATAATGGAAACTGTCGAGTGGGGCATTAATTACTCACTTAGCTAAAGCTGAGTACTCCTGACACGATTTCTAATTCCTGTACTTACTACTTTTAAGGGTTCCGTAGTAAACAAGAAGCTCTTATAGTTTCGCTATGTCAGTCTGTCTGTCTGTCCTTAGGTTAGCTCAAAAATCCAAGCTGTAATTTGGCATGGATATACATAGATATTATAGCTTTCTAGTACTAAGGGTATATTACCCTTAGTACTAGACGCTAGACTAGACTAGTACGCCGGCAAAGGGGTAAAATAAAAATCTTTTAATGGTACATTTAAAGTGGCGATGTGATTTTATTTTCTCGTTTACCTCATCCTGTGGGGTGTCGTTGGAAAGATTTTCAAATTGAAGGTATACTATACGGCATCTCTTTTATTTACACGGACGGGATTTACAATATACATCTATTATACGTTTCATGAGCGATAAATTGCTACTCATTTCTCGCTTATCGCTGCTGGCACCTAACGTATAAAATGTAGTTGGAGAAGTAAACATTTCGTACAAATTCCTTTAGGAATTGCTTATTAGTTGTGTAAATTATACCTAATTACCTAAATACCTAAATACCAGATTATGAACCGTGTAAAAATAATTATACAAAAAGTCATGACATCCTTAATAATAATTAATATTGGCTCGAATAACGCATTTATACATTGCTTGGTCCAAAATTGGACTTCCCGACTGCGCATCATTGGAGCCACCCGTGGCCCCCCTATGCCTAAAATCATCTTTAATTGCATAAAATTATCTTTTAAATAAAGGCAATACCATAGCCATTAACATTATTTTTATGTGTTTTATATCATTTTAAAAACTTAACCTCAAAATTGAACACCCATTACTTACAGTTAAAACCTTCGAGTTTCCTTTACCTTTATACAAAATTTCATTTAAATCACCTCTATATCTTCGGAGCTTCAAATAAACTAACATTCTAAATATACTACAAATTCTAATTAGACGCGTTATTACAAGTCTTGGCGATAAGTATCCAACAACAAAACACTATTGATTTCAATTTTTTGTCTAGTTCGAATACCTCATACAAGTTACAAATTGTTTATAAGTAACTATCCTAATGGTATTTAGCGCTTAAGGTCCACCCAGCTGAAGAGTAGGTACATAAATATAAATATGCATTAAGAACCTCCGACGCAATTATAAGTGTAAAAACTATGAGAGATTTAATACGTATTGAAAGTACGAAGTGAAAATTTGCTCCACGAACCCATGACGATCAATCATACCACTCGAGCCCTTCCCGCGAGTATTTTATGTTTAACATGCATAGATAATGCTTAAAACCATCAAAAGCAATTAGTACAAAGTTTTTTTTTTAAAGATAACTAGCAATGTGGGATGGAGTCCCATATTACTAGCAATCTTGTTAACCCCTCCAGCTAAGCTCACTGCTAAGCTAACTGTACCTAAATGTTTGAAGTCACATTAGTGTAAGGTATTTCATTCCTTTTCGGCGTTTTAGGACCACAATGAGAAATGACCACTTCTTGAAATGTCTACTTCTTGAAATGACCACTTCTTAAAATGCCCACGTCTTGAAATGACCACTTCTTAAAATGACCACTCTTTTAAATGACCACTTCTTGATTTTTTCTGTTATTTCTGGGAATATAACAATAGACATGAAACCACCTATTCTTTAGATTTTGACTTGATAACTGGCCACTTGTGGGGCTCACATACCTACTAGAGTTTATTAATGACATTCCTGTCATTTATGTTCGTTTATGTCTTCAATAATGTGTGTGAAAATCTAGTAAACAGGCTTACGATGTTTGCATTTAAGAGATGATAAATCCCCATTTATGTTTGTTTTTGTGAGAAAGTTAAAAGCATCAATATGGCTTGCAAGTGCAAGTCGGACTCAGCCACCGAGGGTTCCGTACACAAATTTGTAGGTACATATTATAAAAAGTTCAGAAATCGAGTCTCGCGTTTTAAAAATAATGTATAGTTTTTACACCTTTTCCTTATACTTGTAGTACAAGACAGTTGCATCATGCAATGCATTGTCTGGTAATGGTCCTAAATTAATGAAAGCGTCTAAATATACTAGGAAAAGCTTATTTATATATAAATGGTCATTTCAAGAAGTGATAATTTCCAGAAGTGGTAATTTCAAGCAGTGGGCATTTCAAGAAGTGGTCTTTTCAAGAAGTGGTCTTTTCAAGAAGTGGTCATTTCAAGAAGTGGGCATTTCAAGAAGTGGTCATTTTTAATTGTGGTCATTTCTCATTGTGGTCCTAAAACGCCGAAAGGTTTCATTCGAATCCCTACAGCGCGCAGCGGCTAGATATTTATAAGGCACTGACACCCAATAAGGCCCACCTAATTTGAAACGATGAATAGTTAAAGAAATAGAACAGCTGAAGTGCGCAACTGTTTTAAATTTATTATGTGTTTATTGAAGAAATTTTTAACCAGCATAGTTTTTTTTCGCGTGATCACAACAGAGTAAAATGAATATTTTGAAACCATTTTAATGGGCCACCTTAGGAACCTGGTAGCCAAAAACAGCTCAGTATGAATGGATAAATATTTAAGTGATTTCAAGATTATCAAACATGTTTCATTACACAGTATTTTTAAAATGCATTTATGCTTAAGATCTAATAAGGTTACGCTCGCGCGCAATTAGTGCGATGAAATTTGCCTTTGTTTTAAAAACACTTTTGAAAGATTCCTACGAAATTTGATCTATTTCTGCCGCCACAACTTGTTTATTTTTAAAGCTTGGGCCTTATTCGGGTAAAGTACGTTACAAAACAAACATTCTGACATTAAATTTTATAAAATAGGTAAACCAAACTATGTGAATGTACGACATAGGTAAGTCCCAAAACCACTATAAAACGTAAATCATAAAGGCTTCCTTGGACACAATACTAACCTTTCTACCACGGAGCTATCAGCTATATATAATACACCCCTTTCATAACTTTGACATCTATTACCCATGAGTTGATACTGAGAAAGGCTTTGTTTTAGAGTCTCTCAATAATTAACCGTGTGGGTAGGAAGTTGGTGACCGTTTCATATATTAATTATCTAGTGTGACTCTTATAGCCCGGATAAGGATGTAATTTGCATTCGAAATAAAATTTAAAATAAAGTTTACTTACATTAATTTTTATCCATTTTTGTTGTATTAATTTATTGTACATTATGATTGAACGAAAACTAGGTGTTTTTGCATGATGGGTGTCCTAATGATGACACCTCAGTTTGCCACCATTTTCATAATTCCTGGGATTATTTTTTTATCTCTTCCCGCCGTTCGGTAGGAATGATGGCTCGAACATTCTGTGCATTCGCCAGTTTGAAGTTTATTTTCTTTCTAGTTTCTTCTTTGAATCACAAAGACTCGTTTCCATCTAGTTAATGCGTATTTCAAACGTTAAACGCGGAGCTGTAAAAATAGCGACAGGTGAGTTTGCCGCCATTTTTACAACTCCTGGATTTGTCTTGTATTATTAAATTACATTTGTCTTCATTTCATTTTTTTTTAATTTGGCTAAGGTTTCCCAATCATACAGCCTGTGAACACATGCCAACGGTCTCGCGTTTAAACTTTTTTTTTTAATTCGACAAAGTTATCCTAGTTATACGGCCTGTGAAATCATGCTTGTGTTGGTTTAACCACATAGATCTGAATCTAATTTACTTAACGTTATCATTTTATAGATGAATAGGTCAAAGTATTTTAGCTATCGAATGTTTTTTTTTCTTCTATTTAAAAAATAGAATAAAAAACAAAGATAAATAATTCGTCAGTTTTGGTGATTATTAAGGAAAGTATATAAAACGCGTGTAACGTTTGTAATTTACTAACACATTTTCAAACCATTCTGTATTAAAAAGGCCCCTCGAAAAGCGTGTATTCTTTTTTTGGGTAGCAATGTTAAGCGTAGCGATAGTGGCGCCCTGTCACCGCACTAATTAGACGGAGGCTCTTGAAGAGAGGGCTCTTGCACCAAGAGTGAGTTTCTTTGCGACACTGACAACATGCTCTACTTAATTTACGCCGCATGTTGATCTAGGTGAATCTGGGGAGTTAACAGCTTGAGAAACTTGCTAGTTTGCGATAGGAGTAGATAATAATGATCTTGGAAACTTTAAGTAAGTGATAAAGTATAAATCAAGTTATAATGGTAAAAATGTATAGGTATGTCGTCAACGGCTTAGACGTGAAATAATATTTCCATAATTCATTTGTGTTACATAAAAAATCTACCATAGACCAAGAGCCTAATACCAAATTTGTGTAAAAATCCGCCAAATTTTATAAACACAATATATATTTGGCACTTAAGTTTCAAATTGTCAATACCTTAGTACATTTTATAAAGCGAGATAAAATTTATAGTAATTTTGAAGTTTTTAATCGTCACGTACAAGAAATTTATAGAATGACGTAGTTACTTTGAAGAAACATTTGAGAAAGTGTAGATTTGTTCCTCGGTTGAAAATAACCTCACGATTCAAAAACAGACTTTAAAACATTTCCTTTTTTTGCCCGATAACGTCGTTGGTACATAAATTATGAGTAATTATTAATGAATTAATCAAATTGATTACTCTCTCATGATAAAATTGAAAAGCCGCCCACCCCACCTCAACACGGAGTTCCGAAATAAGTTCCAAATTATACGGAGCCAGAGTTGACGCTGATTAGATCTTAAGTGGAATATCATCTATGGTTAAATACTCGTCGTACGATAAATTGACTTACTTAATTAATTTGTTAGAAATTAAAATAAATTAATAATTCATTTTTATACTTTTTTCTTCATAATGTAAGTTTTGCAACAACAAACTGCCAATAATAGTCATAATTAAATAGTAAAGTAAATCAAAAATAGCTGACCAGTTATTTGGGTTTAGAGCCAGAATGCGAGTCTATTAATACGTACTCGTTATGTACCTAATTCATTAAATAAAAGTAATTTCTTTTAATAAATGTGAATTAGATAATTAATATTAAATGTTTTGTTTTTATTCTCATGGAGTTGTTATTATGGTATAAAAAATTAAAACAATAAATTAGGAGAATAATAACTAAAAGACGCAAAATAAATGCCATAAAGATGTAAAATTAATAAGCGCCACAAACTATTTGCGAATCACTTGAAAATGAATTTCGCCTTCTATATCTCGGACAAAGCTATTAACTGAATAAAAAGCTCAAAATGCCGTGAAAACTAAAGTACAGAAATCTAGAGATTTTAAATAAAACTGAAATTTCGATTTACCGTGGAGTGCTCTGCAGGGCTTTTAAACAACATATTGTACTTTTTGGCGTTGCATGCAATTTTAATTTTCTTTCAATATTTTCTAAAAAACGTTTATTGCAGTTAAAAGAATCAGTATTACATTTTACCTTAATTAACAAACAGTTATTGTTACATTCTTAGCAATATGATAAATTAGTTTAGGAGAAATTCATTTCTTGCTGCAACATTTATATGCAATCAATAATTAATTTTACATCTTTAGTGTAATTTTTTATCACCCGCTTTACAAAAAATTAATGCGTAATATAAATTTAAAGAATTATATCAATAAATATAACTAAAATCACATTTGAATGGTTTTCCATCCGCACTGTTTGTGGCGGTCTTGTGGATAATCGGCCTCGCAATCGTGAGGTCACGGGTTCGAATCCTACCCATTATACTACCCACTCCTAACACAAGCCATTGAGCTTAGCTGGAGGGGTTAACAGGATTCCTAGTAATGTAGGACCAAAAATCCTACATTGCAAAAAAAAAACTTTTTTTTACATGTCTAATTAAAGGTAGTTTAACCCTGTGGAAAGACACAGGCTTGCTTTTCAAAGGATTACTTCTACTGCATAGGTATGCAGTATGCTAATCTAGAGTGTATTCTCAAAATAATCTGATTCTAATTCGTCGCTTAAGACGTCATTTAGTTATTTATTCAAGACCAAGAGGCCGGGCTGTCCCATAATTTCGGATATTACGACGTTTTATGCCTTTAAGGCGGGAACGAACGTTCTGAATCCCTATGAGTTATTCTAAAGCCGCAGTAGTGTTGGGAATTGAAAAAAATACCGGTTGTATTTCGCTTGCATTCCAAATAGAAATATATGTAAATGTTTTAGTTTAGGTAAAAAATACCTATGTTTTCAAGGCGCAACTGAAGAATGTTGTAAGGGTGAAAAGTTTGAGGAATCATGATCCGAAAAAATACACGTAATTTCTCATTATCCCCTCCCCCCCTTCGAGCATCACGTGATTAATGACAACCTCAAACTTAATTAACGCATTGACGATTTTTTTTACGTTCATTTATTAGTAAACAAAGTACAATCTTTCAAAGTGGTTTTCAACGCTCTAAATAAATTATTTTTCTATAAGTAATTTATTATAATTGCTTCTAAATTCCTTTAAGTAATTATTATAATCACATAAGTAGGTACACTCTCTTTTTAAACGTTGGAACATAAGTGACCGATGAAGGTACAGACTCATGGGCCATTTCCGTACAAAATATTCCCCAATCATTTCTAGGGATGATTCGCTGAGAATAACAAAAGGTAATCTACCCTTTTCTTTTAGGGTAAACGCCATCAATTCCGCGTATCCGAAACAATAGAGCAAAAAGAGTTCGGCGAGTTTCTCAGATGAAATGATTGACGACTGCGGGGCGTGAGGTGGGGGGAAGAGGGGTAGGCTTGAATATCAGATTATATCTCGGGTTGATATGTGCTATGTGTACCCAACACTAGTTCGAAAGATTTTGTGTGTGAACGTTCATGTTTTTGTCATAAATGTCGTTGGCTCTTCGTTGATATTTTTTGTCCATATTTTGATCTTTGAGGCACGCAAAAAACAATTAAGTATATACGTTTATAATTATCAATTAAGTGTGGTACCGGCTTAAGAATAATAATAATAATAATAATATCTTGGGACAACTCACACAACGCCATTTGATCCCAAACTAAGCAGAGCTTGTACTATGGAAACCAGACAACTGATAAACATACTCGTACTTATATATTTCTAAATACATACATATTATAGATAAATAACACCCAGACACAGAATAAACCATCGTGCTCATCACACAAAGTTTTATCCTGGGTGGGGATCGAACCCACGACCTCTTGCGTAGCAGTCGGATACACTCCCACCGCGCCACAGAGGCAGTCAATCTCAAAGTCAGTCAAATAGTGCCACACCATCTCTTCCTGTGGGTGTCGTAAAGGTGACTAAGGGATTTCACACCGGAGGACGAGCAGCAGCGTCCTCTGCGTACTTTAAAGCCTTACTGCGATCGCTAACCCGCTCACCAAGCGTGGTGTTCATGGCAATTTCTCCCAGGATCTGCGGAGAGACTACTGGAGAAACTTGTGCCCAGTAGTAGGACATCATATAGGGTTGATGTGTATGTACATATTTCTTTCCGTATCTGTAGTTTGCAATAAAAAAATGTTCTCTGTAAAGTCGGTTTACGGATGATAATTTTACGTGATAACGTCTTAAGAAAACATTGTAATAAACAACCATACGTGTGACACCTTTAGTTTCAATTGTATCGCATGTCGCTGCAATCGCCATTCGCTGATAGACTGATAGCTTTAGTTTCAATTTTTTTTTTCGTTAAAAAGGCAACTCCCGCAGTAGGGTACAAGCCCTGTGTCGCGGGGGACTTTACAAACATACAAGTCACGGACACAAATTACACCCAGACCCGGAACAACAATTTGTGGATCACACAAAGTGGTGTCCCGTGTGGGAATCGAACCCACGACCTCTTGCGTAGCAGTCGGACACACTCCCACCGCGCCACAGAGGCAGTCGATTGTGTCGCATGTCACTGCAATCGCCATTTGTGTTGCTTAGTAATCAGTCAACAACGTGACACTTTTCCGTGCGGACACCGGTCATCGATTTATAAGACGTTATCACGTCAAAATCTTGAGACTTCAGAGTCCCAGTCATTTGGGAGGCGTGCGTGGGGCTGAAGCCAAAAGAGGCCCGTTAGACATTTTATTTTTAAGGCAACCGACGATTATCGCTAAATCATATTAATATTGTTTTATTATCATTATATTCGTATTTTTATGTTTTACATCTGTTGTAAATAAGTTACCAATCTATAAAATTGGTAGTGACTGTATTGCTTAACCTTATTCCATTACTTATGATAACAACTTGTAATAGGCTGTTTTAAGACTCTTCGACATTGACAAATAACGAACAGATTAGGTACTGATGGCTATTAACAAAAGTTTAAATAACACTTTCATTTCCAGGAACAGGCCTGTGTGTGTATTGCTAAAAAAAAATTATTAGGTATATTAGAGACTTAATCATGTAAATTATTTAAAGGTACGAACCTTTTATTTACCCGAAGTTTCGATCGAAACGCAATTCACGCGACTCAGTCCCGAATATATCTATCTATTCTAATATAATAAAGCTGAAGAGTTTGTTTGTTTGTTTGAACGCGGTAACCTCAGGAACTACGGATCCGAATTTAAAACTTCTTTCACTGTTGGATAGCCCATTTATCGAGGAAGGCTATAGGCTATATGACATCACGCCACAACTAATGGGAGCGGGGCAGCAATGAGAAATGTTGCAAAAACGGGGACAATTAACGCAAACGAAATTGCGCCGTATAACTGGAAAGCACATTCAGCTTCGCTATATGTTTAAATAACTGTATTGTAATTCTGATAAGTATGTTTTCTTTGGCCATCACTTCTCAAATTTATTTCATTGATGTATCTGTGGTCAAACATGTTGGTGGCACAATCATCTTAATCATATACATATTACTAGCTATAACAACTGTATTGTGTCACTGTTTGTGAACCCAAATAAAGTAAAAAAAAAACACAGTTATGTATAAAAATCCCAAAAATATTTCTTTTATTTGTTCAGCCCATTATCTCAATGCCCTCAAAGCTTGTATGTACAATTTTACTTAAAAGTTAATATTATAATACAATCACGTCATTCCTCATTCCTATACTTTTATTTAATAGATACGAAGGCAGCTTATCTAATCGGGACTTTTTCATATTCATTGTGCTATCGATCACAGAGTTCTAATAAAGGCGATGTAATCATCCAATGTCGTGCGAGCGTGATATTGTAGGACGTGACACTCAAACTACATTTTTTCAGGGTTCTCTATCGATTGGTCTTAATGTGATTCTATGCTAGCAATCCCTTGTCAAAAAGTTATGCCATCCGACTTACGGGCGGTGTTAAAAATCTATCTATCGATGGATTTGGCAACTAGAGCTGTATGTTTAGACACTAGCTGAGCCGTGCAACTTCCTCTGCGTATTTATTCCAAGTTTTTGGAACATTTTTAATTGCAGCTCCACGCCTCTGGGTTACAGCGTGGTGTTATAGATTATAACCTTCCTCGATAAATGGGCTATCCAACAGTAAAATAATTTTTCAATTCGGACTAGTAATTCCTGAGATTATCGCGTTCAAACAAACAAACTCTTCAGGTTAATAATATTAACATAGATAAGCTTTATACAAAATATGTCAAAATTCTACCTCTATTAGCCAAATCCATCGATAGATAGATTATTGAGACCAACCGTTACACATTAAATGTAGTACGGCTAATAGATAATATCTCATAGTATAAGCTTTTACACACTTTTTTATAAAATCGTCTAAATAATCTTTATTGACGCAAAGAACATATCCTCTTTACAAAAATATTTGAGGCTTCAAAGCCTACTAGCACAGGAGTCAGCTCCTGTGCTAGTTATATAACTGTGTTACATGAGTAAGTTGCTTCTCCACTAATTCAACTAATTACATTAAAAATTTTGAGCAAAAATAATAAACAAAACGAGATAATAAAATTGAAATAAATATGAGCAATTAATTCTTTAAATTAAAATGAATATAAAAGCAATATATAGTTAGTTAAAATAAAATAAATACTTATAAGAGCAAATAAAAAACAAAAACAAGAACCAAAAGTGCAAAAGGGGATTATTATTAAATCCATCCAATAGTATTTACGTAAAGCAATGACGAAATTCCAACTTTAGGAATAAGTATAATCTAACTAATAATTTGACTTTAGGAATAAAAACGTCACAAAGTATCGGATTTGTTTACATGAAATAAAAAGCACATATTTTGCTACTAATACCTTCCAGCAAAGCATTGTAAAATCTGCTATTAAGTAATAAAATATTCTTACTACAGAACCCTCACAACTTGCCAGTGACTCATAATCGTCCTTTCTTTTTCTGAGGACAGTGAGTGACCTTTAAGAATGCCCTGGTGGATAATACCGCTTGTAATAATAACAACGATACCTACTGACCTTATCGAGATGAGAAAAACTTGTAGATACCATAACTAACAATGAAAACTTAATCAACATTACACGACCAAGTCCAAGCAAAGGCTAACTTGAGATTATATCTAAATATACCTATATACTCGTAACTAGATATTATCTATATGTTCGTAAACTTTCGCGATTTGTACATATTATAGAATTTTATAAGCTAGAGTCTATCCGTGACCACGGCCGTTGCAATACGGTGGAAACGTCGGGAAATAAACAAAGGTATTTAGCCTTAAAATAAAATATTTACGCGATTAAGACCCGTAGCTTATAAAATTCTATAATATAAATAGCTATGTTACCGGCAGTGTTAATCCACGTATTTTATATACTACCTATCTGGACAGTGCACCTATATACTTACGAGGTCGATAAGGCAATGTGTTTCATATAAAAAAAAACATAAAGTGTCTATTAAACTGGTCCACATGTAGAGCTGGTACCAGATCGTACTCCTTTGTGAGAAATAAAAAGACAACTTCCCCGTTGATATTCTTGTATTCACAATGTAACTGATTCTACTTATCTTAAATGAAATAATTTTACATTAATTCGTTCAATACTTTTAGGTCATTGGCTCTGCCGGTTCTCTTTTATTTTTTCAATTCTTTTTTTCCTAGCTTTCTCTTACATTCAAAATTAGTTTTAAAAAAAATTACAAAGCAAATATTTCACAATTATCATTGAGGTTTAATGTGAGATGTTCGATCACTCGACTCATTTACCACAATGCGTACGTAGGTATACCACAATGCCTACGTAGGTATTGTATACAATGACCAGGCACCGTATAGAATAACTAATAAACCACCGGCAATGTATGCAATAATATAGGCTATGGTTTTGTCCTGTGATAGACTCAGTAAAACTTGCAAAAAACCGATTTCGAACATGACAGCCGACCTCATTAGAGAAAAACCAAAAGGAAAGGCTAAAAATTTAAAAAAATATAATTTTAAATAAGTATTAATTTTGTATGGGAATAGCCACTTCGGTATACAAACAATTTTAAATAGTACCTATTACGTTCACCAGTTGAGCTATTTACTAACTCGATGTTTTGAAACTAGAAAAAACTATACAAGAATACTCTCCTTCCTTTTCTATGCTTATTTTTTACTTCTGTTTTTTTTCTCCTTTTTTTATGCAAAACACTTTGGTCAGTCTTGATCTGATACGTCCGAAATTGCGACTTCTTTGGCGGCCACGGCCTCTTCGGCACACACACACGATATCGGGAACAAAAAGAAATCACAGGGAACTATCAGGAGTGTACGATGGATGGGGCAAGGTTTCAACACCGGCCTTTCTTCTGAGGGGCATATGTTACGAAGCGTTGTCCTGATGCAGCTTGATTTCCCAAAGCACAGTCTTTGGGCTCCTCTCTCGCAGAGCTTAGAAATTTTTTTCGGTACTCTGTTTGTACCAATCCGAGTTAACACATCTATAATTTTCCAATATTTTACGACACATGTCTGGCGCGAGAAAAAACTAGCCACCAATTTTCACCAACGTTACGAGGTCTTTGCAGTTTTTAAGACTGCCGCTTATTTTCCGGATCATATTGATAGATCCAGCCGAAATGGATGTGTAATGTTTAGTAACAAAATCGCCTAGCAATCATTCAATCTTTATTACTTTTGTCAATGATTGCTAAGCAACTTTGTTATTTAACATATTACAGCCATTTCGGCTTTATTATAGCTATCGTATAAATATGAACAGACAGACAGTAACAATCACTATAGAATTATTACTGCAAACTTCCCGACGTTGCGCATAAACTATATTCACTGCTACTATGTTTTAGTGCCACATAATATGAATGAAATGTGGGTCAAACCCAAATTTGCCTGACCCTTTGAGGGAATACGGCTAATTGTTAATTATGTTCAGTTAAATATTGCCATTGTCTAAAACTAATATCATTAATAAAGAGAAATGATTCGACATTTTTCGCATTTCATTGAAAACTGAAAAATATAATAAATTTTATAATTCTTTACTTTTAAATACTTACTACAGTTTCTATATTAATTGGAAAGATTTTAAGTAAATAATGTTATTCAAATTACATTAATTGTTCGGGGTTTAGAAATTATTCCTTATTAATTCATAAAAAAATCTCGAATTTCCAATGGCTGTGACACATTTGTCAACGTGATGTTGTTAAATGTGTCACAATATCAGCTAGTATCTAACACTAGCTGAAAGTGACTAGACGAAGTTGCGCGGGAACTTCGTCTGCGTAAATTTTCCCCGTTTTTGCAACATTTCTCATTGCTGCTCCGCTCCTGTTTTTCGTAGCGTGCTGTTATATAGCCTATAGCCTTCCTCGATAAATGGGCTATGCAATAGTGAAATAATTTTTCAATTCGGATCAGTAGTTCCTGAGATTACCGCGTTCAAACAAACAAACAAACTCTTCAGCTTTATAATATTAGTATAGATGAGTAGTATGTATAACAAATTAGATTCTACAAAAATAGTAACCAAATGTTGACTCTGTTGTACCTATTGACGTATAGACCTGGACCACGCCATCCCTTTCAACAAAAAAGTAAATATTGACTGCAAAGCGTGAAAGAGAGAAAAGACTCGTGGCCCTGTCTCTTTGGCAGATATTGTCCACAAAGTAGCGTTGTCTCTTTCTAGAGTGTGGTCAATTTTGTGAGGTCATGGCGCAATCCAATCTATACGTCAATTGTTATACCCGTGCGAAGAAGTATTTTTTTTTTACAAACCTTCTTAAATTTTCGCAAAGATCCTCTTTTTGCGATTAGCCTACGATATTATATTAAGCATACCGCTTACACAATCTGGCAAATGAATCTGTGCACTAAGTGAATCGGAAAGATAAACCCTTGAAACGTAGACGGTTATCTGTTTAATCTGTTAACGGCTAATTTCCCTTAGTATTAATATCGAGATATGAACGTCACTGTACGAGTATATGACGGCAAAGATAATGGAATAGTTTAGTTTTTTTTTTACGTTATAACGTTATTAATTAGTAACGAACACGAAAAAATGTCACGTTATTGACAAGTTGCTAAGCAACAATCACATTATTGATTAGTTGCTAAGCAGTCACATTATTGATTGTTGTTTTTAAACTTTCGCGATTTTTATACATATTAGATATATTTCGGACTTAATCGCGTGATTTATTTAAAAGGTACGAACTTTTTATTTACCCGACGTTTCGATCGAATTGCACATTAAAAGGTACCGATCGTGGTCACGGCCGTCCCGTGACCACGATCGGTACGGTGATCGTTGCTTAGCAACTTGTCAATAACGTGGCATTTTTTCGTGTTCGTTACTAATTAATAACGCTTTGCAGTCAATATTTACTTTTTTGTTGAAAGGGATGGCGTGGTCCAGGTCTATACGTCAATAGGTACAACAGAGTCAACATTTGGTTACTATTTTTGTAGGATCTAATTTGTTATACATACTACTCATCTATACTAATATTATAAAGCTGAAGAGTTTGTTTGTTTGTTTGAACGCGGTAATCTCAGGAACTACTGATCCGAATTGAAAAATTATTTCACTATTGCATAGCCCATTTATCGAGGAAGGCTATAGGCTATATAACAGCACGCTACGAAAAACAGGAGCGGAGCAGCAATGAGAAATGTTGCAAAGCGTGAAAGAGAGAAAAAGGTACCGATCGTGGTCACGGGACGGCCGTGACCACGATCGGTACCTTTTAAATAATTCACGCGATTAAGTTCCGAAATATATCTAACATTATTGATTGGTGACGAAGCAACAGCGAATGGCGATTGCATCGTCATGACATACGATATAATTGGAACTAGCGTTATTTATTGGTTGTTAACCAACGCGAATGTCGATATGGCTTATTACGCTATCACATAAAATTATCGTCCGTAAACTTACTTTACAAACAATTTTTTTTTTTAGTGAAATTTATGGCAATCTAGCCTATTTAACGGCTAATTTCTGCCTGGGTCAAGTATTTATTGTAACACGACTTTAACTGCGTGTAGGTATTTTAAATATTTTTACATGTTAAACGCTATTTTTACAACTCCTACTTTCTCTCTTAACTCTATTTAATCTTTATTTAATGGAAGAATAGCTGCAAGTTTTTTTTACCCCCTACAATCTCACAAACTAACCGACTTTACCTCTTTATAATCTATACTAATATTAAAAAGCTGAAGAGTTTGTTTGTTTCTTTGAATGCGATAATATCAGAAAATACGGGCCCGAATTGAAAAAATCTTATACTCTTGGGTAGCCCATTTATCGAGGAAGGCTATAGGCTTTATAACATCACGATGCGGCCAATAGGAGCGGAGCAGCAATAAAAAATGTTACAAAAACGGGTAACATTGACGCATACGAAGTTGCACGGGTCAGCTAGTATTAGTATATAATTGAAACAAAACTTTTTGGTCCCGTCGTAACTTCAAAGGCTAAAACTTTAAGTCACATTGGTCTACTGCAACGTTCAGTGCAACGTTGGAATGCAATTTAAAGTACAAACAGAAGACCAAATGTTTCAGCACTTTGAACTCAGATTTAGGACGCTACGTAAACAAATGGTAATAGTAGAGAAACTCTTAGAGCAATTAATTGTTGTTTTGATGAACTCATCAAGTTTCCAGCTATCTAGCTGTACTTACGTATATATTTTATACTAGCTGGCAACTTCGTCTGCGTAAATTTTCCCTGTTTTTACAACATTTCTCATTACTGATCCGTTCCTATGGGTCGTAGCGTGATGTAATTTAGCCTATAGCCGTCCTCGATAAGTGGGCTATCTAACTGTGAAAGAATTTTTCAATTCGGATCAGTAGTTACTGAGATTACCGCATTCAAACTAACAAACAAACAAACTCTTCAGCTTTATAATATTAGTATAGATGCGTAAATTTGTACCTAAATAGGACTGAGAATAACAAAGAATTAAAAAACTAAGCTGATTTTCATATTAAAGGCATCCTTTTGGGTTTCTTAAAGGACAGAATTTAGGTAAATAATAATTAGTGGATAAATAGGTTCTTATAAAATAGTTTTGGTAATAGCCTAAAGCTTCGGTAAATGTAGAATGTATCATATAAAGAAAAAACAGTTTACCAGCGGAAAGTGATACAAAACACAAATAAATTACTAAAATACAAAAAAAACCCCAAACAAAGAATTGTAATTATCATCAGAGTATGTAATGTACCTACTCATAATTGCAATGAAATTAAATTATTTTATTACCAGTGCACGTAGCTATGCATTAGAAAAAGCTATAAAAGTACCTACACACTTTCACACCACTACTACATTTTCTAATCCTTAAGAACATCAACATTTTCAAGGTGTTTAGCTTCAAAATGTTGATGTTCTTATGTATATAAAATGTACTTGAAAGAGGTGGAGGTGCTATTCATTATTTAATAATTTTCAGACCATAAAAGTAAACAGGCGCTTTTAACGCCACCTATTGTCAAGTAGCCAATAGAACACAAAAAGCTTTTCAAACTTAGTTAGTTCCACAGTTTTCCGTTACACTGAGCGCTGTTTACGAACCCACTGTTTACCGAACAAATATTACAATCAGTAGCCTGTTACATAAAATATATTTACGTCAAAGTAATAATAGATACACGTGAAAATAAATAGCCGTCAAGGACAGAAGGTATACAACATTACAAAAGACAAAAATAAATTGAAAGGAGAAATACATTTCTAGTACCTACTATTTAGACACGAATTTTCCAAGCTTATTATTTTCATTGAACGTGGGCCGGGTGTCATCATAACAATGAAACAAACATAGCTTTAAAGGAAAGCTAGTGAATTGATAGCAGCGCGATACAAAGCAGATATTTTCCTTTTGTTCGTAAAGGGCAGTGTTCAAGGCCGTTTAGAAGGTTGTATAAAAGTGGTTGATATCGCAGATTATCTTCGCTTCTCTTACCTGAGGTAGATTTACAAAATTTTAATAACAGTGAAGAAGCTAGTTTGACTATTTGTCAAGAGATGGCAGTGCGGTCTCTTACTTATTTTTATTCTCTTGATAAAGGGCAGTTTGTATGGTAATAATATAACCACGATAGTGTTATTATGATGCTTCATTATGTTGTCCATATTTATTTGGTGACACAAAGCTTGTAATATAATAAATGCTTATCTGAATACTTTGTGCAATTTTTGTTTTCCTTATGATAAATTTGTTTTTTGATTTCTCGTTCTTTCGCATAGGAAATGATAGATATGTTTTTGCCTGGATATAGTTAATGAATTAGAGTTATTAATGTGATACGTATCTTTGAGTCTGGCTCAAAAGTAACTTCTTCCGTCTCTACTATTTACTTTGAAATAATAGTGACAGTATTAGGATTAATATCATCTCAAAACTAAGTGACGTTTGAGAAATTTAAGAAACATATAATCGCAATCTACATGGCTTAATTTATAGTAGTAGTCTTTTCTTATATAATAATTTAATAAAAAATTAAAGGAATATTATTTGCATCGCTTGAATAAGGAACACTAAAAGCTGTTTACGTAGAAGTCTTTTCTTTTATAATTTAATAAAAATTTAAAGGAATATTATTTGCATTGCATCCCTTGAATAAGGAACCCTAAAAGCTGTTTACGTACTCCTTAGTGGTTATATCCTTTTTATGTGACAGTTTCTATAAACAGCGCACATGAGTTTTAGTAATATGTATAATAATAGCATGAAATGTATTCGCGAGTCGATTGATGGGTGTATTATGCGGCAGAAGGCTCATTATCTTTATGTTTCTTGAATAGTATATTAGGGCTACAAGCGAAAACAAACTATAATGCCTTTTATTTTATATACATAGACTGTCATTTTGGAGTTTATAATTTTTTGTCTAATTAGCATGCTCATGCTCACCTTTGTATCTAAATGTTTCTTCTAAATTTCTTTTGTTGTATAAAATACTAAAAATGGTTGCATTTTAATTTCAGTTTTGTAAAAAGCGTAAAGAAATTTCATATATTTTATGGGAACATTAATTAAATACTCAAGCGAAGTATCCTCTTCAATTCATACAAACGACACTAAAAACGTCGAAAATAAAATTTGTAGCCCCTCACGAGTGTAATTTTTAATGCAAGAGGCTCGGGCGGGTAAATTTGTGGCAATGGGTCGGCTGTCACGTGTTCCTTTTATTTTTTTATAACCTTAACACAGATTTTAAGATGTTTATCCTGAGGGCTTAGTTTAATTGAGCTCAGCTGGACGGGAAAGCGCGGATGTTGAATGTTGGGCGACAGAGGGTTGTGTCGCGGGGTGCGCGGGGGTGAGTGCGGGTGACGCCGGCAGGTGCGGGGAGCGGCGGCGCACCGGCCAGCGCCGCGCGGCCAGTGCTCGCCCGGCCCCCATCCCGCGCGCATGTCCTCCACGACAAACCCTCCAATTCAATTTCCACACAGAACGCGACTCCGTTACATAATATACCCCGAAGGGCACATTAAAACCTCATAGTGTTAAGGCTTTTTTCTGTGATCGATAAATTTTTGCACGATTTACACGCGTAGTTAGGTTAGTGTTACGTAAGCCGCCGCCGTCCACGAAGCTTCGCTTGCCACCGCTTATTGTGATATTCGGTTGTGATATATTCGTTTAGGCTAGCTTATAGCGTAGTGTCACAGGCTAGTGATCTGTTATAATAAAATTCGCACTGTTAAGTTTAATCGTGTAACGGAGTCGTCGACGTCTAAGCCGCCGTTTTGACGTTTCTGTCTGGAAACTGTTCCCGTCGGCTCCGTAACTTGTTGAGCGTGTCCCTGAACCTTATCCCTGTTCCCGCGTGTCCTGGTCGTATGGTGAGCACTGGGTGGGAGTCCTTAGCGTGCGAGCGGTCGGTGTTCGCACCGGACTTGTTGATCGCGGGGTGAATATGCGCGCGTAGCGCTCCCGAGAGTGGCTCGTCACGGATTCGCGCGGTTGGTGGCGGCGCGCCACGCCATCTGGCGGTTGCGGCGCTCCGGCTCGCAGCCGGCGCAAGACAACAATGACCATGAACAGACCAACCATTTGTATGTTTCTTCCTCTATCTCAACGCTCATTGTCTGTCTTGCAAGCTTTTGTTACATCATGACTTTCCATTAACCATCATTGCCTTCACTGTGTCGTTATGTTAATTTGCCACTTTTATGTTTTTGCAAAACGACACTCCACTCTAAAGAGTCGCAAGTTATTAAGGTCAAAGAGCGCTTTACGTTTCAAAGAGTGGCAAAATAAGCAAAGTGTCAATGCAAAGAGTCCAGTCAACGCATTTCCGAGGTGACTCTTTCACGTCGAGTTTGTTTTAGCTCGGCTGCCAGCTGCTCACCCGCTTTACATTTCCAGTTTTCATATTTCCCATTTCATGTCGGAGTTGCGGTCCCAGTCTGCTGTTTGCATCGTCGACCATAATGCCAATGCCTGCCATAATAAATGTTATCCCCACAATTGTTGTTTTATTTTGCGTTTTGATGTGAGCTACCTCGAGAAGTGAACATTTGCTTGTAGTTAAATGTCTAGAAAGGTGCAGTCGATGTTTAGCTGAAGCATTTAGTCGCACGTTGATCGATACACATATAATATATTACACAGTTCATCACATTCACTCATGCCTCAGTTGACTGTTACGTAATGGCGCCCACCGTGGGACTTCTATTTTAGTAAAATCTAACTTGACTAAAAGGATTTCTAACGATAATTTAGTAATGCCAGAGCCCAAAAGTATCATTATACCTTTATTAATCATAAAACAAACATTTCCCTGATTCTGATATTGTATGTATGAATGTTTCTCCGATTGTTTTGATTACAGTAATGATTGCAACAACCTGTTATTAATCTGTAATTTGTCAGAAACAGTCGATGCTATATTATTTGTATGTCCATTGTCATAATTACGCTTGACAAATGGAAGCTTAATTGTAGTACATAAGATATATGTGAACAAATGAGCAAAAATAAGGTACAAGTTATTAGCTTCAATAGTTGAATATTTTTACCTAAGGAATATTTTAAGAGTACACATTAATGGGCAAAAGTAGTCAATTGATACTTATGAATATGAAATGTTTTACCATATTATTTTTAATGAGTCTTTATGCAACCTCGCAGGATATAACTTGAATTGATTAGAATATAATCGAACATCTAATGAGGATAAAAGATCAATATTCCCAACTCGACGGTACTATGTAAGTTTGGCGTTTTACGTTATTTGTAAAATTTATACGAAACGATTAAATTAAACAATGCCTTACTTAATAATATTTGCTATCAATCTTATAATGTTAAAAATGAACTTTAATGATGTTATTTTCTATATTCCAATCTAGTAGGTAATCATGGTCAATAAAGGCGTGTGCTTAACACTCCTTTATTGACCATGATTATTTAGGTTAGTACACGGCATTAACTGCCCTGTAGGTTCGTAGCATAGAAAATGTAGTCCGCTATCTCATTCTGAATAGTGTATTGTGAAAGAGCCATCACTATATCAAACACTGCCGTTGAAAAAGGCTAATATTTGCTTTGTTTGGGTTAGTTTTGTTTGGTAGCTCTTCAATTAGGAGCTTTTAGTCCAGTTCCCAATTTGAGTACTATCAAACACAGCACTAAGCCAAATAGGTTAAATAGGTCAACATGCAACCCAAGCCGCCTTTTGCTTTCTAGTTTTCGAGCCAAAAGTGAGTAATGGAACAAATACGATGCAGTCCTTGCCCCGGCCTTGACCTAAGCTTTGCCTGATCGCCTTTGGATTACGATCAAGACTCGCATGAGTTGCAGAATATCGGCCTGATGGATCGAATGTTTCATGTTTCAATAAACGACCCAACTTTGGTATGAAAAGGTTTTATATTCTTCAAGACCAACGCTCCATAGTCGATATGATTGATATTTAATTCAATGTCTACAGTTTGCCATTTTCAACGTAAAGCTTCTTTTAATATTTGAAATTGAGCTTTTGCTTGTACCAATTACCAATGACGAAAGAAAACATCGCGTGATTGATAAGGAGTTGGGAGACTTTATACAATGAAATGAAGAGACGAGCAAATAGGGTAAGCGTTCCGAGCCCATAACAGTATCAGTGTCACCCAATTCCTCGTTTGGCAAAGATCTGAATGTCACCGCACTGCGCTCCACATAATTTAGGTTCATGACTTGATTTTTTTTTTAAATAGCACTCTGGTTCTATTCTAATCTTTAACCGTCTTCTCTTCATTCGGAAATCCAACTCTTTGAAAGATTGATTTCAAAAACCCTTATCAAAAATACTTTGATTGTTTCGTACTAGAACTCAAAAATGTATGTAGAGTATATTGAGACTATTAATTGTCTTTAACTAGAGACTGTTTTGTAAGCAAAAAGCATGGTGCATAATTAAATGAATACCAACAGAAAGAATTTGTAATACAACAGACAGGCTTCCGAATTTAGAAGCCAAGTTGGAATGCCATTGTCCAAATATTTTAGCAAATGCCTTCAACAAGTGAACTGCGTTTTGGTATGCGTAGGACATTTGGCTGAGAATACAAAATATGATTTATATTTCAAGCATTGTGGCTTGTGAATTAAGCAATAATTAACTTAATATCATTCGAGAAAAGGGTTATTTTTCTGCGTCATTTGGTTGTATCAACAAGTGTTTCGTTTTATCTTATTAGGATTGTATTTCATAAAGGAAAACAAATCTTATAACGGACATCTCGCACTAGGAGTTCCGTACTGATTTACCTTAAAAATATATTCAAATTTATACAAAAAAATAGTCTAGTTTCAAACCCATAAACAATTAATTTCAAATTTGGGATTAAAAATCAAGAATTAAAAATCTTCATAACAAAACTTGACAAAACCACTGGTTTTGCCAAGCAACCATTAGCCCAATCCTAGCCTTTTTTATAAACATCATAGTGTACTAATTGCTGACAATTTTTTCAATTCCACTTAAAAATCTATTTGTGAAATAAAAAGTTGAATCTTTAAAACGGCTGTACATATTTTTATGAAACCGCTAAGCACTATCATCTATTAAAACTAGCTACCCAAAAATCCGATGAAATCCATCTTTTAATTAGGCTGCTTTGAAGCCTCAAACAGACAGACGCATAAATACATCAACAATCAAACCTCTTTCATTCGAATCGGGGGTCAAAATACCTGCACATTGTTTGTTAAATCGAAAGTATTGAAACGAAACATTCCGTGGAGGTACTACTTTGGGGCAATGTTCGCTATATGAGCAAAGTTACCTAGATGTAGCGTACCCGCCGCTGCCAAGAGGACAAATGGGAAACACACCTTTATAGAGTCAACATAGAAATGTTTAAACTTACATAAAACCTCACAGATTTGAGTATTTGGGGTCACAGTTTAATATCCTTAAAGAATAAATGCCTCTCTTTACGTTTACCTGTACATTTTTAACCCCGAACGTAAAGGTGAACCGCGTTGTAAAGGGGCGTATAAACGAGCTATGTTTTACGACAATTTGATGCGGCAATACTGTGGCCGGCAACATGGCAGTAATGTCTCGACCATATAGGAAAACATATTTTGTATGCCTATGGCCAATATTGATTTGTATTAATTAGTAGCTCACATAATTGACATTAAAGCTGTAACAGGGTATAGCCCAAGTATGGCAATTGTTGCCGGGCTGTTTAGCTCTTTTCTTTAAGTAGGAGACTGAATCATGCGCCAAACTATTGCAGACATATTGTCATTATTGGCCGAGCAATTATTTGCCAATAGTGCCGCCACGAATTGCCGTAAAACACGGCCTGTTTCGGCCCCTTAAGTCTAACACAGCTTCATCTGTGTGTCGAAATATACGGACGTATTATGATGTATTTCGTACGTATTAGGATTCTAGGATCTTAGGTTGTTAGTAGTATGAAACAAAAACAACAGAAAACCCAACATTGTGCGGGGCTCAACATACACTTGCGTGGCTTTTTTTTTTTTACTTGGTGCGCAGACACAAAATAAGGATGCATTCTTTATTCCTTCACTTCCATAGTTTCATAAACGGGAAATAAACTGCCGTAGCTCTTAAGTAAGTCATGCTATAACATTACCAGAGACTACGGCTAGGAGCATAGGCACAAGACCAGGATAAATTAACATTCTTTCCTAGGAAGGATTTGAACGTTTCCAGAAAACGGTCACCCTTGTGTCGAGCCATGTGTGGATCAGATTGTGATAACCGTGCTTAACCTCAAGTTGTTATTATACCTTTAAAATAGTATTTTACTAGAGAATGTTTTGTTTTCTTCTATTCTATTTCGAAAATAGAATAAAAAAACAAAGACAAAACATTTGCTAGTAAATATTATATTATTAAGAGGATAATTCTAATAACACTGTCATAGTTTATTGTCTTTATATAACAGTAATTGAATCTCTCCTAATGTTTTGAGCGCTTGGAACAACATTAAATTAACCCTTGTGGTTTGATAGTGTGTCAACTAATGAACAACACCATATAATGTCATATAGAGATAACGTAACGGCGTTAGAGGGTTACAAGTTATCAGATATTATCACCGTGACATCAGAAGCTTGGTTTAATGAACTTTAGAAGGCCTGCGCGCCGGAGGCTTTATTCACCGGTCCCACCAACAACAATGAGCGAGAAGCGAGTAGCGATTTATCGCTCAAGAATCGTACAACAGATGTATGTTGTAGATCCCGTCCGTGTAAACAAAAGAGATGCAGTATAGAGCAAGTACCTACTCTCTGGCAATATGAATGGTCAGCGATCTACTATTAATATCTGTATCTCTTTTATTTACAAGGGATCTACATAAGTATGTACTTGAGTGATAAACGCTACTCGCTACCCGCTTTCTCACCGTTGGTGGAACAGGGGCTTTAGAACCCCTCCCTCAATCGTAACTAGCGGCCCACCTCGGCTTCGCACGGAGTTTTCTCCTATACACATTGCCGGATTAGCCCATAAGCAAATTAAGCAATGCTTAAGGCATCACGTTTTGGGGGAAGCAGCACAAAAAAAGGTACGTAATGATTTATCTCGTTCTAATAAATACAGTAAAAGTAGTATCGATGTTTGGGAAAAATAACACCGATATTATTTTTCGTGGATAGAGGGGGTACACAAACGTTAATTGCTTAGGGCATCAAGCAATCTTAATTCAGAACTGACTATATACACACATAATATGCATGTAAACCATCCGGAAGAAATTATCTGAATGACAGTGAAAATAAAAAAATACCGCCTGCGCAAAAAAGATGCAAACAGGATCCCCTATATACCTATGGAATATTTCTTCTTGCCAAAGAGTTTTTCTAGTAGATGATAAAAAGAAATTTAAGGAAATGTCTTAATATTAACCCGTAAAAAAAATTTAAGTTACGAAAAATTATTAAACCAGGATTTTCGTGTTGTCATAGTTATGGCATTCGCAATTTAACATATGCACGAACGAATATTCGACTTTATTTTGTCCTGCGCACTGGCAGGTAATAGTTGTGTGTGGAAAAGCGAGCCTGTCGCTGTAGTACCGCTAAATGAATAATTCATTCGGCGTAATTCCCCTAACGGCATATCAAAATACAAAATTCAAAACATCACAGCTTTTAAAATAACGGTTGCTCTAGTGGCGATTCGACACACGATGAGTGGAAACGGGCCCTTATAGTATTTGCCCGTGAGTTGTTCGTTAAGATTCGCGTGACCGAATTTCTGTTCAGAGGAAAATAGCGCTTCAGTTTAGCTAAAAAAATACTTTTAAAAAGCAACGTGGTTTCTTGAATTTATTTTTATGCGCAACACTTTAATTATAAAAGACGTAGCTTTAATACATATCAACCCATATTATGGCCCACTGCTGGGCACGGGTCTCCCCAGTAGAACCTACAAGTATATAGATCCTGGGGGTAATTGCCATAATCGCCACGCTTGGCGAGCGGGTTGGCGATCGCAGTAAGGCTTTAAATACGCAGAGGACGCTGCAGCCCGTCCTCCGGGGTGAAATCCCTTAGTCGCCTTGACGACACCCACGGGTAGAGATGGGGTGGTACTATTCTTAAGCCGGCACCACACGGCTTCACGTAGCTTTAATGTATGTCGTAAAATGTTCATGTAAACTAGAAAAGTTTTCAATGCGCGTATTACTGAAAGGCGTCACAAAACACTACTAACTGAATTAATAAAATATGGTAGGATTTTAAATTACAACCGTCGATATGATACTAATAATTGAAAACCAACCTGATTGTAAGCGATTTTTTGATAACAGCTTGCTCGTTTCCCCATAGATCATAAAAAATGTACCTAGCTTCTACAGAATTGGTTCCACTTTTTGAGACCACAAAAAAAACAAACTTTTCGTGGTCCCATAGCCGATTGCATTATTATAGCATTATATGTGTTTTCTTAATGTTAAATTTCAAAAGTAAACAGTTAAAGTCATAAGTATCTCTTACACCTCTATTAAAAAAATTGTCGTAAACATATTTTAACCGGCGCAAAGAAAGGGCTATTTTGAGTTTAACGTGTGTACTGTATCGTAGTGTCTTAACGGGATGACAGATTTTGTTGCGGTTTTCTTTATAAAAAAACTGGTTTAATCGAAATGTTTGAGCTTTGTTTAATAAAAATCCATTTTGTAAATTTATTTACGACTTTTTATCTCACATATTTACGTTTAAAATGCAAAAAGATCCAATTTAGTAATATTCCTTCGATACTATTTAACAATAAGTAAGAATGATAAAAAATCCTAATTTGCTTACGAAGCAAAATACTACTATAGTTTCTTTGTTTATAAACTGTACTAGCTGTGCCCCGCAGTGTTGCCCGCGGTTTATTAGCCTATGTGTTAATCCAGGGTGTCAGCTAACTCCATACCAAATTTTATTAAAATCGCTCCAGTCGATTAGACGTGAAGAAGTAACAAACATTAACACTCACATACTCACAAACTTTCGCCTTTATAATATTAGTGTGATATGCGGGAAAGGTGCTGCCATCACCACATATTATACACCATATTAGGGGACTGATGCACTAATAAGAGATAAAAAATATTAAAAAAAGAAAACATGAGATTGAATATATCAACCTTAATGAGTACAACATAGTAGGAGCATCCACTTACAATGTACAACCATATGTGCTTAAATATTAGCCAAATAACTGCTAATTAATAAAAAAATAAAAATGTTTTGCAAAAGAAAGAAAAGTATGGCCTTCATTTATCACATATAAAGATTTCGGAAAACATCCTAATACCAACAAATAACCTGGAGATAGATATCAAAGACTAGCTGTCCCGCGCAACTTAGTCTGCGTAATTTTTCCCCGTTTTTGCAACATTTCCCATTGTTGCTCCGATCCTATTCGTCGTAGCGTGATGTTATATAGCATTCCTCGATAAATGGGTTATCTAACGGAAAGATATTTTTTCTGATTCGGACCAGTAGTTCCTGAGATTACGCGATCAAACAATCAAATAAACTCTTTAACTTTATAATATAAGTACAGATAACAAAACACCTGAAAACTTTTTCATGGCAACTCAGCTGAAAAACTTTTCTCATGAAGTTTACCCATTATGAAACATAGACCATTAGGTATTTATATTTATAACTAACGATACGCCCCGGCTTCGCACGTTTGCAACTTAGAGTGATAACTTGAGTTGCATTGATTTTTTTGTAGAATAAATAGAATAGAAATCATATAAAGAGAGCACATATAAAATGCCTTCAGGGTGTTGTTGGGGCTCCCATGATACTGCAGTAATCTGCGATGTTTGCGCTTACGCAGACAGACGCGTATCACGCAGTGATACGGAGTCGCATCGCGTCACTTATGAACCGGGTGCGTGGGAGCCACAACAGCATCCTGAGGACCATCGCGCTCAAACCAGACTGCCCTAACTTTCAACACTGGGTGCAAATTCATTCACTTGTGCTCAGAGTCCTGAAAAGTGGGAGGTACAGAAAATAAAATTGAATATTACCAACATAGTTTATAAGTCATTTCTACTAATCTAAAACAAAATGTAACTAACATAGTTCTAAACCATTGTTATTAACCTTATATGGACGCTGTCTAAAATAAATTTATTTTATTTATTTATTTATATAACCCTTAACTTATTACTGATAATATATCTTTCCAAAAGTTACCGTTTTTTTATTTAATTCAGTGATTTGTCTTTGAGTTCATTCATTACAAACAAACATAAACAAAAATCAATACCTGCTGGAGGTGTTGTGTAATGTATGGTTGTTCCTTTGTGACGCTCTTAAAACCAAACGGGTCAGCCGATTTCGATGATCCTTATGCCAATCGATTTATATTAACTTTATAAACGTCATATTCAATTTACATGAGAATAGGTAATTAAAATTCAATATGAGAGCACCGTCATATGATAATAATAATACTGATCCCAAACTATGCAAAGCTTGTACTATGGCAACCAGACAACTGATGAACATACTTGTATATTTTTAAATACATTTATATTTTATATAACTCAGACACAGAATAAACCATCGTGCTCATTACACAAAGTCTTATCCTAGATGGGGATCGAACCAACGACCTCCGGTGTAGCAGTCAGGGTCACTAACAACTAGACCAATAGGCCAATATTGTAAAAAAAAGCCGGTGAACTATCTATACTAATATTCTAAAGCTGAAGAGTTTGTTTGTTTGAACGCGGTAACCTTAGAAATTACTAATCCGAATAGAAAAAAATATTTTACTGTTGGATAGCCCATTTATCGAGGTACGACCAATAGGAGCGGAGCAATGTAAAATGTTGCAAAAACGGGAAAAATTTACGCAGACGAAGTTACACGGGCAGCTAGAGTTAAAAAAAATAATTAAGTTTATTTTGTCACTTGTTTTATTTAATATATACTTATTAGCTATTCAACATAGTTAGAACATAGCGATTTAAAATTAGCTGGCAAACCAATCTTACTTAAATTTGCAATACTTATAATAAATCTCATTACGTCTCATGACGAACAAGAAAATAAAATAAAATATCAAAGAAATTTTGAAAAAGATTTCTTCTCTTCATGTTATTATTTTTAGGCCCACCAAATATTGTTTGTTCACTAACAAAACCCAAATAATATATAATCCTCGTAATATTAACACTGTAGGTCACAGTAGGCAGTCAAAATTTTTATAAAAAGCCTTTTAGATAGAATCCGTAGGCGGTAATGTGGGCGTTGGGTGGTAGGAGAGTGTCATTCGCAAACGACCCACGTACTGCCACCCACTGCCTGCAGACTCCAGCATCTAGTTAGGATGATAATATATTTTCACTTTTACATAATATAAATCGAATAATTGTTTTACTAATGTACTTTTTCTTTGTGTTTTGTTTTGTAAGTTCGATTCTTGAGCTGATATTTTTTATCGTGTAAAATCAAATCGTAAAGTCAAAGACACACAGAAAATTTAAATTAGAAATCGGTGATCTTTGAATCAGTTCAATGATGAAAAACAATAAAATTTTATAGTTTGTCAATGTTTTGGCGATTGCAGCGACAGGCAAAACAATTGGAAAGTAAAAAAACACATAAAATGATCGTCCGTAAACCGCCTGTAGGTAAAGACAACCATCTTTTTTTTTATTTCCTTTGTAAATAAAATAGAAGTCTAATAATTCAAGCTCATCTATACTAATCTATACTAATATTAAAAAGCTGAAGAGTTTGTTTGTTTGTTTGTTTGAACGCGGTGATCTCAGGAACTACAGGTCCTAATTAAAAAAATATTTTACTGTTGGATAGCCCATTTATCAAGGAAGGCTATAGGCTATATAACATCACGCTACAACCAATATGAGCGGAGCAGAAATGAAAAATGTTGCAAAAACGGGGAAAATTTACGCAGACAAAGTTGCGCGGGTCAGTTAGTTATCTATAATACTATAAATAGAAGGCAGGTAGTTATCCAAATAACGAATATTATGCTTATAAACAAACGACACGATACCCTTATTTGATATTTGTTTATCTGCCGGAACACTCGCCTAAACAAACAGAGCGAAAACAAAGGAAAACGACTCAAATAAATAATATCATCTTTAGGAAAACATACATTGTTGGGAATATATCCAATATAACGATAAAATGCTTATATTAGCCGTTTATACATAAACGAAAGCGAATAAGCATAGCTAACAGCCTTTTAAGCAACTGATACGGATAGAATTGAAAAATTATTTTGCTACGACACGGCTCGCGTAGGCCTGTCACGTAGCGGCTGGCTACGAGCTACAAAGACTCGTAGCGAACATAGAAACCCTATTTGCACTCACATTTTGGTAGGTACATATACATTTTATTTGAATTGAATGATTTAAATAGAGCAAAATGTAGAGTAAACCACCCAATCGTTGGCACTTGTTCAATTATTGGCACTTTAAATTTTAGTTTGAAAAACCAAGGAAACGATTGGTTTTTCTAGTTAGGTACGAATTAAAAGTAAAAAAGCATTATTTTTCTGTTAAAATTTTCAAAAATATACCAATAACCAATATGGTAGTGAAGTTATTTTGTTTTTTTCTTAAAGTGAGTGCTTTATTATGCATAGTTTATGAAAATAATTTGTTGTACTTACACCTGTAGGCAGTAGAATCTAAGATTTTTTTTCTTGATTATCTTTATCAGATTTTATTTGTTACCTGTACCAACATAAGGTACAATAATTTTATTAAAGTCCTATTATTGGCATTAATACTATATATTATGTTTTTTTTTTCGAATATGATGTACAGTACGATCAACGTATCTTGACCGGATTGAAGTTAGGTTTTTATCACTTTCGCGCATGTCATAGAGATGCGACCCTAAAATTACTTACGAAAACGATTAATCGATTAAAAATACTAACGACATTTTAATTCAACAATATAAAAACACTATTTAAATGAGTTCATAAAAGTTTAAATTTAGAACAGTTACAGTAAATAATAAACAAACTTTGAAAAACAATTTCTTTACCAAAATAATCACAAAAAAACATGAATTAGTAATGCTAATTATGACAATGTAATGCGTAATCCCATCTCTAATCCTCTTGGTTTAGTTACCGCCCCCGCCCCCCACTTCCTGTCACCATTTACTTCCAAAAAATGCATCTGCGCAACTACTTGTCGCCTACTTCAGTCCGGCCTAGTTACGTTGATCGTACTGTACTAGCGAGTTTTTGATTTAATTGTAAAGGTTTTTAGTAAATAATTATTTTCACATCGACCATTTTTTTCCTTAAAAACAATTTACAAATATTTAAATGAAAAAGAAATCAAAGTTCAAATATCTCAAAAATTTTCGTTTAAGTATAATGAGCTTTTGCATAAAAATAAATTGAATTTTAATATTGTATGAAAAGAACTAAAAGCCTAAAACAAATTTACCTAGTAAAACAGCGTTTTAATTATATCTTATTAAATTGGACGAGTAGATGCCAATATTGGAAATTTCTATGCCAATAATACGATTCTTCCTATTTTTTTAAATTTAAGTAAAAAAAAACATTTATTACTATTTAATTACATAAGAAAGGTTATACTAAGACATAATTAATAATAATAAATATTTATTTAGGTACTTAAATGAGATTGTAGGTTTACACAATGTTCTTAATTATGTTAGGCTTATGGTACTATTTTAAAATCTACAATAGTGATGTGGTTGAGTACTGTTCTCCCAGATAGGCTACAGGATAGCCTGTGGTAGGGATAATCAGTCCCGTCCCTCGGAATGGTTTGGTTTACAATAGCAAAGCAAGTGTGAATTGGACGATTGTGAGATTTGGGTTTAAGTGTATTGTTTTTATTAAGTTTAGGTTATTGTAAGATACTAGCGTGTGTCATGTGTTATGTGTAAATGTATGAGTAATGGATGTATGTTTGGTTGCGTGAGTAGTGCGTGTATGTGAAGAGTTTGCCGCTGATTTGTACACCTACTAGTGAAATATATATTACAATTAGACTATTATCGTGAATTTTTTATATGTACTAAACTGCTCGTTTTTACGTGTTTTATCTTTAAGAAACTTAGATCAACATTTTTTCGAACAAAGCGGGACTGCGCAATACTGTGGCGTGCTGGATATTTATAGAGGACGGTTTTATTATATTTATGTAATAACTTTGACAGCCAAACCTGCCTCAACAGCGGCGCCAACTGGTGAGCACAAAAACAATAGCCCCAATTCCGTATACATAATGAAAGACAAAGTACAAGTTATAGGTTTTGATTTAGTTAGAACTCAGATCAAATACTACTAGATATGTACCTAGCGTCAGCCCATCTATGTTTTTCTCGCTTCCACATTTGGTGTTGCCACAAAAAAGTAATTACCTGTTATTTAGGGTAATTTTGTCATATGATCAATTGGGTCAAATGTGAGACGTCAATGATTTCAGCATGCCGAAGGCAGCCCAATAAGAATCAATTGCATAATAGGTCAAATACCGCTCACTGCTATTAACTACGATATTTATTTTTCCAACTTTAGTGTAAAATTCGTAGCTAAGTTTTCAGAAATGTCACAAAAGGACTACGTAATTGTAATATAGTACTTAAAGTGGACAGCTGGCAGCCAAAGTCATTCTGTTGACTTTCGCAAAGTATCTCTTCGTTTTGTAACTTAGAATAAAATACAACACTTATATAAAAATCATTAAATTTTTCAAAATAACAATATTTTCAAGGTTTGTTTGTTTTATACATTTCATAAATAATAATAACACTATTTTTTTTCTGAATTAAAAGAGTACCCACTATTTATTTTATTTTGACTCAGTTTTTGAAGTGCATGTAGGCATAGTGAGTGATACAGTTTTATTGAGTTTTATCTTAGATAAAAGTTCCCGTGATTGGTTCATTCATGTATAAGCTCAAGAAATTTCAGTGAGTAAGACCTCCTAATTCTTCATTACAAGAACAAAGAAGAGATTTTGTCAATTATCTAACTAATATGTAATCCTCAATATTAAGTGGGTATAGTTTTCAGAAAAAAATCTTAAGAGGTTAAGTCTTAAGCTCCACTAAAACTTTTTTAATCGTAATATATCATTCTTGTATGAAATCAATTATAAAGATAATTAATCAAATCGAAGTTTATGCTGACGCTTATTATAGACTAGGATTTAGAATTAAAACATTAGAGACTAGGATTAGGGAAAATTGAACCCGAAAAGTGGGCAACACTACAATGTTTTACTTTAGGGTTATAATTGCAATACTATCATATTAATTCAATTAGAGGAACACTTCAAAGCATAATACTCGATGTATTCTGTTGCAATATAATATTTTTAACTCATCGCAATGTAAAATAAGCACTAGATTGTAATACTTACGAATAAAATGTGATTTCTTTGGTTTTCCTTTCACTGCGGCTCTTACAGCCTAAGATGCTGCTGTCACTCATATCCTCACACTCAAGCACACTATTTTAAAGAGATTTCCTTTACCTCAGTACACAAACAATTAGTGAAATACACAAATTATCGAGTAAACATAACTCGCGTTACTTGTTTGGCATAGTTTTATTGTTGGCCACAGTGGGCCAAACAGAAAAAACCGGCAACGATCATAAGGACAATTTTTTTTTTTCATATTTTTCTTATTCATTGCAAACGTAATCCTAACCTATCCTTGTCTATGTTCTTGATGACGTCATGTCCTTCATATCTAGTAGTTTTTAATCTGAGAGTTAGAACCTATTTTTTTAAATTACCCTTGAAAGTTAAAGTTTGAATTTAGAACAATTATCTTTTAAACGGTTTGTTACCAAAACACACGAAGCACGTACTTAATTAGTTTGTGATCGAGTACGGAATCAAGAACTAAAACAATACAATATATTATTCATATAGCGTTACATTCGTTGCGGAAGAATTGTTACATCGCCTATGGGACTGGTTAATCTTTTATATGGAATTACTTGAACATGAATTGAATACCAAGTAGGAGGACGCCAATTATAAAAAGTGTACGATAAACATAGGTAACTACTTAAGACATTAGATATACGTATATACTTTTTAATATTAAGTAGGTATTTACTAATGAAACACGTGTTTATGCTCTACGCGTAAACAAAGTGAGCGTTATTAAGAACTTTTTGAGTTACTAAAGATAGATATTTAGTCTTAAATTAGAATTATAGTGAGAATTTTACATTATGGTATTGTCGTCGTTGGTGCTTAATAAAAAAAATAGAAATTTACATGTTGACTTGTCACGGACTATAAATGTGACGAAATCTTTCAGTACCTGTTGCATTGATCTCATGTTTTCTTTTTGACGTGATAACGTCTTTTAAATCGATGACGAGGTGCACGCATGAAAAAGTGTCATGTAGCAACGGTCACGTTATTGATTGGCTGCTAGGCAGTCACGTAGCAACGGTCACGTTATTGATTGGTTGCTAAGCAGTCACGTTATTGAATGGCTGCTAACCAACGCGCATGGCGATTCCGCCTGCTGATAGTCTGAAGTATTGTGGCCGTGTAGTGGACACCATGACCGTGTAGTGGGGTCCACTAAAACTATCACAGGCGTGGTTGTTTATTACTATGTCATCAATATTTTGGAGATTGAAGCAACTTGTGATACAATTGTTAATTTAAAAAAAAATGTCATTGGTACGGTTGTTTATTACAATGTCTTCAATGTTTTCTTATGACGTTGTCACGTAAAATTATCATCCGTAAACCGACTTTACAGATAACCATTTTTTTGCAATATAACTAGCAATATTGTGGTCCCACATCCTGTTAACCTCTCCAACTGAGCTCAATGGCAGGAGCGGGTTCACGTCTGTAGTTTAATGGATAGGATTCAAACCCGCGACTTCACGATTGCAAGACTAATGCTTTAGCAATTATGTCATTAAATAAACTGAGAGTTTTTACAACGTATTTAAGTTATATTAAAATTAATAAGTCCTTTTTAAACGATAACTGGTGTATATTATAATGTAATGAACGCTGCGCGGGTATAGGATCTTAATCTTTTTCGTCTAACCTTACTTTCTTATTTCCACGTCAAGTTACTGTAAATGTTTTAACAAACGAATTTAGACTTACTAAAGGACTTGAAACGATTTCAACTCCAGCTAAAATAGGTTTTAAACCTGTTTTATAAAGATTGCCGAAAGTGATTTGCCCCTATGAATGTGCTTACTTTCATAATGTGACCGCATTGTGGCTTTATATGTATAAATAAAGCCACAATTCGGTCAATAACCCCATTAGAACATTCCCCATTTATGTTTCAAAACCGATATAATTTATTATAAATGTTCGTTCCAGTTTCAACCCTATTGACTTGGCCTTATACTTACAATATTATGATTCAAAGTAATCGGGCCATAAATTATAAATTATATCTAACTTATTGGTTGTTCAGATTATTATTTTCTTTTCCTTTGCGTGACGCCTATTTCCAACACTTGTGTTATTGTAATATATACCTAATTATGTATAATACGTTTGATTGATTTGACTTTAAATATGTCTACTTTTAAGCAAATGTAAAGCATTTATGTATGTAAATGAAGATAAAAACCCGGACAAGTGCATGTCGGGCCACGCACAATGTAGGGTTCCGTAGTCCCCCCTCCCATTCAAATATGTGGCTTAAGCAGTGGGTTTTCTGTTGTTTTTGTTACATATTTACAACGTTGTATCTACTTAAAAATATTTTTCTAATGAATTTGTACGAAAATTTTGTTACTTCTCATTTGGTCAGTTGTTACTCGTAAACTTGTAAAGCCTATTTAGCTATTATAGTTTTCCTTTAAATTTCACTATATATACTACTACCGTGATTTTTATTTCACATATCCAATATCAACCATTTAGCTGGCAGGGGGGAGCACTTGACTCTAACACTAATTTGCACTTTAAAGCTCAATATTTTACAAACGCATCCCTAAATCTAAAAATCGTCTTTTCAACCCCTAAACATTTTTAAAAGACCTATTTATAATGATACCACACACGATAGGGTAAGTGAGAAAAACGAAACTGTAAGGGTTCCGTTTTGCCATTTTGGCTACGGAACCCTAAAATGGTTGTCTGTAAAGTCGGTTTACAGACGGCTTAAAAAAGTGCACAAGACAGTCATTCGATTCGTTATTTGAAATTCCTGTCACTTTGCATCCTGATACCATAAAGGTCAGTGTCTTTGCCCCAAGCACTACAAGAATTGAACATTCCCTATTAAACTTCTGCCTGAAGTTAACATAATGAATATCTTTGCCACAGGTTCTTGCAAACCACAAGGTTACGTCAAGACTCAAAGTGTTGTGTACCCATATTGATTTAGTGATTGTTTGGAGGTCGCACGCGATCCCAAGTGAAAACGAACGCGCCACTTGTGATCACTTTGTTACAATTCTTTGTGTTGTAGGCTCGTCTGGGACTTGCTTGATTAAAAGACAAACAACAAAACTTACTAATTAGCTGTCTTTGTAGGAACAGTATTGATTGGATATAGGGGTTATATTTTGTTTGGATTGCTTGTTCTTTGAGGGAATTAGACTTACATTATACACATTTACTACTACGGTTCGGTCGGTTATTGGAAATTAGACCTATATACGTAGACCATTTTTATATAAAATACAGCCATAGTTTGGTTCTGTCGTCGAAGAGTATATGACTAATATATACACTAGCATCTATACTTGTTTTGTACTTTATAACCATAATTCTATTTGTATAGTTTTACACATCACGTTAGTAACGCTGTCTGTCTGTCTGTCTGTTACGCTTTTACGCTCATGTCCCCAGTCATCAATTTATAAGACGTCAATAAAGTATAAAAAAATAAAAACGCAAGATTTTATAAATATCTACAAAACGCAAGAGATGATATAGTATCAATATACAAAGAGAGCAAACACAAACGTTTACTTACAACATTTAACAGCCTACAAATTGCCTGTTACATCAGATCATTCATATTTAACGCAAAATAGCAGGCAATATTTCGCAATACCGTTTGGAACGATACAAATGCTTACAATTTATTATTAAGGAAGGGTAGACCTAAAGGCTATGTTTCTGGGCTGGATAATTTAGAATATACACGACTCAAAAGACTCAGTCACAGTTTAAATGAATGGCAGACATTTTTCTTTCTTGTATATTTAGATTTTAAGAGTGGACATGAACGTGTTCAGTGCTAGTCTCTTGAAGATTTATTTTAGTACTTTATGAATACTAGATTTTATGCGAGCTTTGTATAGATGCATCTTGAAAATGACGATTGTTCGCCAGTTAGGCAACGAAAATTATATAATGATGCCTAACCTATCTACAAGTTTTTACTTAAAAAAAATATTAAAAAATATAGACTGAATGAACAGTACATAATTACTGAACAGTCTTCTCGAAACAAAATAGATGGTTTTCCTCCCAATACCTTACAGGATTTTCATTAAAAAACGCTGTACTATTGTTCTAGTAAAAACACATTAAAATTAATTTATCCATAGGGACGTTAAGATGCTTTGCAAACGAACAGACAGACATACCTAAGCTATAAACCCATTTAGATAGTGGTGAAAAGTGAAGCAAGATGAACAATCAACATTTTCATAACTTCGTATTTGACGTAAGAAAAGAATTGAAAAACTGACACGTAAATTCGATAAAACTAAATCTTTGTACATTTCAAGTACTAATCTCACATAAAACATATGACATTAGAAGAAATTTGCAGCAAAATCAAGTTCAAGAAGAATACCCCACTTTTCACCCTCAAAAATAAATGTTGCGAAAAGTGGCAATCATGAAATCTCCCACAGAGACACACCTGCTGTGAATGCTCAAAGATACCCTACTTACATGAACCACATAACACCTGAGAGTACAGAAGGCAAAGTCCATAGAAATCGCTCTTGACGCACGCACACCACATTGCTCAAAGACACGGAATACGGAACACGTCAAACCAGTGACAGAGGAGTTCTTCGCAATTCCGTATCCATCACTAACCTCTATTATAGTAATCCTTCCATTTGATTTTCGAATTTAGACGGTCATTTGACAAAATCAAATGGAGTGTCTCATCTAATGCTTGTGTGACAAAGGTAACAACAACGGTCATTTGTCATAAATGTCAAGAAAGTGCACAGGACGGTAATTCGATTCGGCATTTGAAATTGCTGTCACTTTGTACGGGGTAGTCAATTCAGCGTACTAGCAGAGGTCAGTGGCGTCCGTGAACAATAAAACTTACGTTCTGTACACTCAGTTTTCTGTACAATAACCTTGTCACATTTTATAGCACAATGCAGTCATCATGTCTTCTTGTAAAGGAGTTGTTGGAATATTTTGTCATACAGATTTTTACGACAAGCCTTGTCTTGCTTCTGTTATGAAATCCTGAGACAAAATTCTTGTCATATTACTCTTATGTAGATACTACAAACAAGGTTGATGTTCCCTTGTCATTCGTTTAGTTGGAGCTTAAATTTTACTCGCAACTGTTTTGAGTGAGTAAAATTTAACACATTTTACCCTTTAAGAATTAAATAGAAATTCAACTTCAATAAGTCTTTGCACTCTCAAGAGAATAATAATTTGAAACTTACAACTTGCCGGGATGAATCTAGTGTGGAAATGAATTGTCCGTTAGGATTAGAGAGTAACACATTGATGCAATCAATGCTGTTTGCAATCAGTGCTCGTTATCTATTGGAGTTTAACGTAACATTCTAATCAAAGAATTATGGTCTTTGATTAGAATGTTACGTTAAACCCGTTGATTCTACTACTACTGATTGGTAAACTTATCCCCACTAACTGTCATCTGTGCTCCCGACTTGTGTTATTATATCTTCAGGATACCATTTAGTAGGTACCTATACATAATCTACTAAACAATCCTATAAATATTGAACCAAAAAAAAAAGATGACGAGGCAGATCATTAATTATCACTAACTTTAATATTTTAAAATTAAACCCAAAGGTTGTTTACTAATGCTAAATATATACCACTCAGGCGGCAACAACAGCATTTTAACAAAAGAATCCTTTTCGTTTTTATTTTCCTTTTTTTTATAATGTATATAGAGTAGAAGAATACAAAACATTTAATAGTCAAAACACAGTAATTAAAGTATCATGAATAAGGGAATGTGAAGATCATTAAAATAATAAAGCAAGGGAACAAAGTGCGTGTACGAAATAGGACTTTTCCAATACGACAATAAAGTCCAGTAACAACACTCTAATCATTGGAATAATGTTCTTGTCAGTCATTATTTTAATTCGTTTAAACATAAATATTTATGTTGGACATTATTGTGATTGGTCAAAATTCAAGTTGAAAATTATTAGGGACAAATTTCGATATCGATTGTTCCTAACATTATATTTTCCATGACTGCTAAACAATAGATAGTGCGTTGGATTTGTACCTAGAATACCTCTTTTTGTGAGCATTGCTGTTTATTCTGTTTCTGGGTTTGATTTCTATAAAATAAGGTGTGAATATAAGTATGTTTATCCATTATCTATTTGCCCAATGAGTAGTCTATTTAGTTCCCCAAGATGTTAATTACATTTATTATTAAATTGCCAGATAAATCTCTCGTTAAGAACGAGAGATTCAGAAAATTAAAATACTGATTCATGGGAAGGAGTAAGTTAAATATAATATAATATCTTGGGACAACTCACTCAACGCTATCTGATCCCAAACTAAGCAGAGCTTGTAGTATGGAAGACAACTGATAAACATACTTATATATTTCTATATACCTAGTCTGGCCATAAATACTGTTACAATTAAAAATAAGAAAGATATTACATTTGAATTTGGAATCTGTCATTTTTATACGATTGTTCATTGTATTTTCTAATTTTGGCGCCAATACATTGTACAATATTTTGCTATATTAAAATGGAGTGGGGTGATAAAGAAAACCGAATCGCTGTGATTGCATTACACAAAGTTGGTACGGAGCCGAATGTAATTTTTAAAACTCTCCATACGCTTGGTATTAGTCAAATGTTTGTGTACCGGGCTATTAATAGGTACAATGAGACCTTCTCTGTTTGTGACAGAAAAAGATCTGGCCGTCCACGTAGTGTTCGTACGAAAATGGTGGTCAAAGCAGTAAGGGAAAGAATTCGAAGAAATCCTGTCCGAAAGCAAAAGATTTTATCTCGGGAGATGAAGATAGCACCCAGAACCATGTCACGCATTTTAAAAGATGACTTAGGACTTGCAGCCTATAAGAGACGCACTGGTCATTTTTTAACTGATAATTTAAAAAAGAATAGGGTGGTAAAATCGAAGCAACTACTGAAGCGGTACGCAAAGGGAGGTCACAGAAAAATTTTGTTTACAGATGAGAAAATCTTTACAGTTGAGCAACATTTTAACAAACAAAATGACCGTATTTATGCTCAAAGCTCTAAGGAAGCTTTCCAATTAGTCGACAGAGTGCAACGTGGGCATTATCCGACTTCAGTGATGGTTTGGTGGGGTGTTAGCTATGAAGGAGTGACTGAGCCATATTTTTGTGAAAAAGGTATCAAAACATCGGCACAAGTGTATCAAGATACCATTCTTGAGAAGGTAGTTAAACCCCTTAACAACACCATGTTCAATAACCAAGTATGGTCCTTCCAACAAGACTCAGCGCCGGGTCATAAAGCTCGGTCCACGCAGTCTTGGTTGGAAGTGAACGTTTCGGACTTCATCAGAGCTGAAGACTGGCCGTCGTCTAGTCCCGATCTTAATCCGCTGGATTATGATTTATGGTCAGTTTTAGAGAGTATGGCTTGCTCTAAACGCCTTGATAATTTGGAGTCCATAAAACAATCCATACGATTGGCAGTGAAGAATTTTCCCATGGAAAGAGTGCGTGCTTCTATTGATAACTGGCCTCAACGTTTAAAGGACTGTGTTGCAGCCAATGGAGACCACTTCGAATAAGCTTTTTATATTTTGAATTGTTTTTTATTTATGTATTAAACTAACACACTGTAAAAGTAATAAATATTATTTGCAATAAAAAAAAATGTTTTTTCTTCGTAACAATATTTATGGCTAGACTAGGTACATACATATTATAGATAAATAACATCCAGACACAGAATAAACCATCATGCTCATCACACAAAGTTTTATCCTGGGTGGGGATCGAACCCACGACCTCTTGCGTAGCAGTCGGATACACTCCCACCGCGCAGAGGCAGTCAAATATCTACTTAACAATGTCTAGTTACAAAATGACGTCATTCGCAACATTCCACAAAATCGCAAAACGAATAGCAGCCTCCACGTCCATCTGTAATGAAATTGCCATGTCTATCCGACCTACTGACATGAATCGAACAAATTCTTTCAAGAATCCTTCAGCTAATAACATTACTGACCTATCTAATGTGACCTTATCCTTTGAATTTAGGTCTGTATCGAATAAAACAAGTGACATTCACGAAGCCAGCTCATTATACAAAGAAAGTCTAAGCCTTGCCAAGTAGGTTGTGTCAGGTCAAAGAACATGGCTTATATTTTCAGTGGGTGAGTCAGTAATGCAGTTATAATAGGTTTAATTTTTAAATAATATTTAAAGGCCAAAAAATAAGCAGTAGATACAGTATTGAAACTAAAACTTGATTTTGACTTATGTCAAATTTGACAGACGTCAAAATTACTAGTTGCAAGTTTGAGCTTATTGTCAATATTTATTTTTTGCATACATAATAAAAATACATATAAAAATACTTACTGTTATTTTACTCCAGGAATAAACCTCTCTTTTAGACGGTTTAATATATCGTAACACTTCTAAGTATGAATTTAACCATAATTCAAATCTTAATTTTTAATAATTTTGTATTTGTGGAGTGTAGTGTCAGTTGAGAGAATATATTGATTTTACGGTATTATATAAAAAATGGAGGTAGTTAATTGGCAACCAAACATAATTCGAGATTTCAGAGATCAGGAGAAACGTTGTCGGGGCAAAGGCTGTTTTTTTTTAAAGTCATGAATTTGAACACATTCATGGTTGATATTGCCCAATTGCTCACCGAGCTACCTACTAACGTACCTTAATGCAATTGCCATTTCATCCGTTTTGCTAACACCGTGAATAATAATTTCAGTTTGCCAATCTTCGTAAATTAGGTACAATAGTATTTAATATTAGTATACATTGTTACAACCAAATATCAACCGAAACCCCTTTTCTAAAAATAAATACTACAAAACTAGACGAAAATACATTCGAAATCCAAACTCGTTCATGAAATTGTTTAGTCGCGAGGCGAGAGTTCGTATTGACCCGTCTATATTTAGACGCGCGAATCTATCAGTGGAGAGAGGGGGTTTTATAGCGCTATGTTTACGTACTATGCCGGCACGCTGTCTCGTGGAGTCAGGGTTTTCTGACTAATGAACTGTAATTGGCTGTATGTGTAGTACATTGGTTAATTTGGAGTGATTTGTAGACAATGAATTTGTTCCGAGATAAAATATGTAGGTACTTAATTTGCCTTATGGGATTTACATATTAAGTGAAATCTTACACCTAATTTGGCGTAAATATTGACAGATGAACGACCTCGAACGAATCTTGATATTATACCTATATTCAAATACTTGAGATAGATAAAAATAAAAAAGGAATAGAGATAGATAAAAATAATATTCGAGGCCTGAAAGTATGATTTGTGGCTGGATGTTAACATATTTAGGGTTCCGTACCTCAAAAGGAAAAAAGGAACCCTTTTAAGGTCACTCTCATGTCCATCTGTCCGTGTGTCACCATCGATCTTCTCAGGAACATGTAGACCTAGCAAGTTGAAATTTATACGAGATTCTGAGGTCTATAGTCCCTATCCTGTGTATAAAAATTAACAAACAAGTTCCTGAGTCAGTTAGGGGCCAATTTAGATTTTCGCGGAAATTTATATACCAAAATTTACCTTATTTTTCAACTTTTTTTATTTTTCGGAATGTTCCCTTTACTTGTGCTGTAAAACCTTGCTTTTAACCAAAATTGACAATTCTTGGTCTATAGATTTTGTGTCGAAAAACTATATGGTAGTTTCCGTTGACCTAGAATCATCAATCGAAATTTAGTAAAAAGCAAGGTACAACACAAATAAAGGAAAAAATCCAAAAAAATTAATAGTTGAAAATTAAAGGGATAAAATAAATAAAACATACATAGTATCTACCATATATGAACTATATATTTATAATTTGTACAAAACCCTCGGAGGGCGAGTCCAACTCGCACTTGTCCGGTTTTTTTTTCGTTATAATATATCTACACCAGCATAAAATTAATTATTCTAGGAATGTAAGAGAAATGAGTCACAATACTATGAGGACGGTCTTTTTCTCAGTACTGTATATGACTCATGAATGACTCATTGAACAGAGAAGCTTGTAAAACATTACATCTAATATATAAAATTCTCGTGTCACAGTTTTCGTTGCCATACTCCTCCGAAACGGCTTGACCGATTTTGATGAAATTTTGTGTGCATATTGGGTAGGTCTGAGAATAGGACAACATCTATTTTTCATCCCCCTAAGAGTTTGTTTGTTTGTTTGAACGCGATAATCTCAGGAACTACTGGGCCGCATTGAAAAAATATTTTATTGTTGGATAGCCCATTTATCGAGGAAGGCTATAGGTTATAACATCACGCTACGACCAATAGGAGCGGAGCAGCAATGAAAAATGTTGTAAAAAAAAAGGGAAAATTTACGCAGACGAAGTTGCGCGGGTCAGCTTATCCGGTATCTATGAGAATCGGCCAACATCTATTTTTCATACCCCTAAGAGTTTGTTTGTTTGTTTGAATGCGATAATCTCAGGAACTACTGGGCTGCACTGAAAAAATATTTTATTGTTGGATAGCCCATTTATCGAGGAAGGCTATAGGTTATAATATCACGCTACGACCAATAGGAGCGGAGCAGCAATGAAAAATGTTGTAAAAAAAGAGAAAAAAAAAAAAAAAAAAAAGGGAAAATTTACGCAGACGAAGTTGCGCGGGTCAGCTAGTTATATATAAGGAGGTATATATTTAATAATTATGAACTTACTAACAACCAATTTTTCAACGCGGCTTTGCCCGTGTTATGTATAGAATAAACAAAATAAGGCGGAAGGTGGACTCGTAATCGAGAGGTCGCGGGTTCGGTATACTACCGACGTGAACCCACTCCTAACACAAGCAATGTAGCTTAGCTGGAGGGGATAACAGGATTGCAAGTAATGTGGAACCCAATCCCACGTTGATAGTAATATTTAAAAAAAATACGTATACCTACATCACATACATAGCTGGCACGGCGCCTACTATTATTTAGCCGCAACAAGTCTCATCAAGAAAAAGTACACCTACTGCGCTATTACGACAGCAACTAGTGACGTTTTAAATTTTTTTATATAACTTGGCCATTGATTCGATCTTGAAACGTGTTCGTTGTGCTTCTTAAAAAATATTTTTACTGTATCAACTTTAGGCATTATACAATTTATACAAGCACTAGTCTACCCGTGACCACGGCCGCTGCAATACGGTCAAAACGTCGGGCAATAAACAAGGTATTTTACCATAAATTATTCACACGATTAAGACCCGTAATATATATATATTCATAATGTTATACAAGCTGTTCAAGCATTCTCGAGTTTTATTTACATCCTCAAAATACAACTCGCAAGTGTCCACTAGAAGACATTCCAATAGCATATAGACTTTAAATACCAAACGCTACAGAAACAGAGCTGCGGTAATAATTAAGTATATAATAAGATAAATAAATATTTATTTTGGGCACTGTAAAGCAAAAATCACTGAATCAGGGAATTATACACTCCTAAAACATTAAGTACGTCAATAATACGAAGTAACAGCCCAACAAAATATAATCATGACAGATTGAATGGTATTTCTGCCGTTTCAGACGAACGGTCGGTCGGACATAAAGCCTGCTATAAAACAACCTTGCAATTACGGTCTCATCGTCTACATTGTATTGTGTAACAAGCCCGCTCAAAATACAAGATAGGAATTATCGCGTAAGTCGAACTTCATGATATTCTTGTAGCAATTTGCGGAGTTAGACAGACAGAATCGTACTCTAATGGCTCATAAATTGCCATTAAGGTTATTTTTGCTATGAGCGAATGATGCTCACTCAATCTCACTGTAACTTTAAGTTGAATAGCAACAGAATTATTTCAGGATACATGTCTTAAAATTATTATCGTTTACGAATGTGAAACTAATCTATAGTAGCTGTAAATTGTCTCAAAATACTTCACAAGTCAATTTGTCAACTAACTTTCCCCGCAGCTTTTTAGGGTTCCGCGGCCAAAATGGAACCCTTATAGTTTCGGCATGTCCGTCTGTCTGTTGGTCTGTATGTCACAGGCATTTTACTCAAAGACTACCCAATGAATGTTGATTAAATTTTGTGAAAAGGTGTGTTGTAATGTAATATCTACTACTTAGTTTGATAGCTAAATAATAAAAATAAATATTTTTAGGGGGAGCACTCCATACATGCTGCACAACAGAAGCTGAAAAAAACATTAACGTATGGCACATCATTCGACAGGTCTCTAATAAACTTTTTTAATTAAATGAATATTTTTGGAAATAATTGCTCCGAAAGTTGCATAAATCGTGTCCATATGTTTTAAACCATATGACCAAAAAATATGAAAAAATAAGGTAGCGTTTAACACATACTTCAAACTAAAACTATTTCGGACATGATCGGATATGCCATCATACGTCCGAAAAACTGTGTTTCGTGTTTCTCAACAATAGGGCGTAAGTGCCATGAACATACACTCTTCTGCTGGTGCTATTATTTCTATACGGCAACGGCTCCGGTACCTACCCTACACTGTTTTTTTTATTAATGATGTTTATTGTATGTTAGCCAGGTACCTAAACTGTCTGTAATCTTCACCAATGCATTTACATTACAATTTTAAAAACGAATCAATGATTTATTAGACAGATAAAACGCAATGAACGTCATCGAAGAAACGTAAGTAGGGTATACCTTTGGCACTAAATACCCCGAGTACGCTTCATACGGTCTTCGTTAGAGCAACATCTACGAAGACATCGTTTACGTACACGTAATCTCGGACCACATCGGACCAGTTTGTACGTTTACGTGGCCATGAGCGATGTATGTACTCTCATTGTTTTTTGTCCATGGTCTATAGCAAGCTACGTATAGAAATTTCTATTCCGCGCGCTAATTCATCGTGTCTCGAATAAATCCTATTATTGTCTGTTCTAACTTTTTCTATTACGGCGAATCGACTGTTGGGAATTCTTGTTTGATTATTTAAGTGGTGTAGCAGCTACTATTTGACTTTTGAGCGATGTTGAATCGATTAATTATTTATATTCTTATAGTAAGACTAGCTGTGCCCGCGACTTCGTTCGCGTGGAAGTTGGGTTTATATTAAGGTAGTTTATGTTACAATTTAACTTCTGTGTAAAACATATTGGAAACTTGCTCCACAATGCTCTGTGGCAGGTGGCAGGGCCCGACCTATGGCAGGGCAAGCCAAGCAAATGCCTAGTGCAGCCTATTGAAGGGCGACAAAGTTTATGGCGCCAGACGGTTAGAAGACAAATTATAAAAATTACCATGCTTAGCACCTCGACAAAAAAGTATTTTACCAAAATGATTTGCATCACATCAAATATTATTAATATTGAAAAATTCCCCCCCTCCCCCGTCACGCGAGTACTTGGGTGGTTTCGGGCGAAATTTTGTGTTAAGGAGCTTCGATTCTGACTCCGAAAGGTCGAAAATTCCGATCCTTTTAAATCGGACGTTTTAATCGGAGGTACCTAGCCGCTCCTTCAAGTTAATTTAAACATAGGTAATAAAGGTATGATGGAAAAAACTCTCACAGATTCCCTATGATCGCGGGTTCGAGTCCTGCCCGAGCGATCTTTTCCGAGTCGAAAGTACACCCACTTTGTGTCCGTGTTTGTAAAGTCCCCCGCGAAATAGGGCTAGTGTGAGTTATGTTTTTAAAAAATATCCTGTTTTTAAAACATTGCATTCCCGCGGTACTGTGATGCGTGTTCAAACAAACAGGCAACATTCAAACGTTTCTGAAAGATATAGGTACTCAGATATCTTTTTTGTGTTTAAACTTATTTAAATATTTTTTTTCACTCACTTTAGAAGATTTAAATATTATTTAATAATGCCTACATTGGTGAATTAAAAAATAGGTGTGTCAACCTGTCGCAAATTAAGGTCATCTTAAATTCATATCCCTCTACGTAAGAGTATCAGATTTTTTTTTAAATCAATTTTCCTGATTCTTTTTAATTTGTATTTAAACGCCATCTATTTTCAAAACTGGATAAGTTTCTTTTAATACTTTATGATTTTATATTAAATTATACTTATACTATCATGCATATTAAACGTAGGTAAGCGAGGTATTTAAGCTTAAATAGTGTGTACAAATCGCGAAAGTTTATCAACATTTGTAGGTAAGCAATTTTGGCACTCAGAAGAAATCGAATCACAGATGGCGCCACGTGTTTAATTTTGATATAACATGGACTTAATCTTTCATTTTTTTAAGCAACTAACATTATTGTTTTTCATTTCTACATTCATAACATAATCACGTTTCATGCAAAACAATGATAAAGGTGCCTATTGAAAGTGATTGATTAATATGAAAATTTGTTAAACAAAGTAAACATGTTAAAGTCGAAAATAAAAGCTTGTTTAATAATTTCATTTACATTTAAAAAAATACTTTAAAAAAGAATAAAAAAAGCACAAAAAGAAAACCGCATTCTTGAGACTCGAGCCTCTGACCTCGCTCTTGTAAATAATGTCTCATTGTGGAAAAAATTGTGAAAAACCATAATGGTTCAACAAAACATGCGTTGCTGCTCGCTCCCCATAGACGATAGCGTAATGATTCATAGTGTAAATAATGACCTATAGTATTTACAATAAAACTGCAAATTTTCATGAAGATCCGTCAAGTAGTTACTGTTTTATAACGATAAATAGCTACAGACATTATCCGTTATTGCTTAGCTCCTATGGGAAATAGCGTGATAAATTATAGCCTATATGTTAATCCAGACTGATTAGAATACACATACAAAATTTCAACCGAATCTGTCTAGTAGTTTTTGCGTGATGCGTGTTCAAACAAACAGACAGACAGACAGACAGACAGACAGACATTTCTAAAAATGTAGGAATGTGTTTAAATACTCTTTTCGAACAATTTCCAATTTTTTTTTTCACTATGTTCGGCCATGTACAGACACGTGAAATTTACAATTTTATTATATGTATAGATGTTTTACCAGCTGTGTTTTGTAGCAAAACTTAGCGTAGATAAGTACAGTAATAGCGGTTTTTTTGTGAGCTTTAAAAAAATATAATTTACAGTACCTAATAACTGACCTATACAGGGCTTTTAAAAACACACTTCATTAAATAAATATTTTTAACTAAACCAGACTCTATATATAATAATAATTTTTATTTGCAAGAACATTTTTACAAAGATGAAAGATCGTCTTAAAATTAAATGTGTACATCATGTTCTACCTAAATCGGGTGTGCAAATGTCAAGAGAATATATACATTAAAGAAGTAAGTGTTTGGTTATAACATTTACCTAATCTGTCTATGTATTATTTTAGAACTCTTTCACAGTATAAAAATCTCTATCTATCAGCCAAGTCTTAAGGCTTTTAACAAGTTTATTATAGGGCAGGTAAATTTTTTTTAAAAGACGGCTCTCTTAGTAAGTTACAAGCCCTGTATCGTGGGGTACTTTACAAACATACAAGTCACGGACACAAAGTACACACATACTCGGAACAACAATTTGTGGATCTCACAAAGTGGTGTCCCGTGTGGGAATCGAACCCCTTGCGTAGCAGTCGGATACACTCCCCCCGCCGCTGGGAGGCAGTCTCAAATTACTGTACTATAATTAAATACACAAAATAAAAATAAGCCAATTATAACAAATAAGCTTCCATCGTCTTATTTTATCACTACCTTCAGCAATCCATAGTCTACTTGCTACCTACACAACCCAGAATAAATGATCCACTTGAGTGGATTTTTTTTTAGTGAAGGTGGGTACGGAAGGTACTCGTAACGTTGCTACAGGGGTTGAAATAACCCTTAGATTTTATTCCCGCCTATATCCCGGATTACATTACGTTGGTCACAAGAACTGGGTCAAGTATTACCTACCGTTTTTGATTACGTCACAATCATTTTTTATTATAAAGGGTAATATAGAAAACCAATAATATTGTAGACTAGTTTTCGCTTTTTCTAATTGCGCAAGAAGGAGGGTTATGTTTTTGAGTGTATGTATGTATATTTGTTTGGCATGCCCTAGAGCCTAAACGGCTCTATGAATTTTAGCTTGACAGGTGTCGTGTCACATACACATCAAAATTTTAGAAAAGTAAAATGGTGGATTTTTGGCGCCAAACTATTTCATTTAGGTATCAATTTCAAGCAGTCGAGGTTTTATGTTGGATCAATGTGGTTCGCACATTTACTAGCAATTTTATTAACCCCTCTAACTAAGCTAAATTATTTGTGAACCCATTTCGGGTTCACGTTAGTAGTATAATGCACCTATACAATTTAGCAATGCATTTAATATTGGAACCTACTTGTCACCTCTTTAAAGAATAAAATTTTCAAAGAGCCTTTCTTAGTTGATTATTTCGTCATAATAACTATCTGGGTACCAAATTTCGATGTAATCCAATCCGGTTAGTGGTTTGGCACCATACGGCACAGGCCGGCCGGTAAAATCGAATATGTGTAGATGAATGTTCGTCAAAAAAGCCACTCGGCTTTGCCAAACACATACACTAGGCTGGGTTACAGAGGACCAGCATCAATCGCCACAGCTGGGGGCCTAGATAATGTCACGTTCGAATAGCGATGTCGTTAATGGAAAAGTATTTACAAAATGTATAGAAATAAAATATGTCACGTGGTCAATCCATGTCGATGCGTAGATAAGCTGTTGTATTGACAGTATCTTCGCTATTTTTTTTCCATTCGATTGATCTATTAAATGCGTTAGACCAAGAGGTCTAGGTAAGCGTTAGCGACTTTGCCAAAGAACGAATGTACCTTGTCTAAGCCCTCAGGGCAGTTAAATCGAATGATGTGGCGGCCCGAATGAACTACTCGATCGGCATTCGTTAATGAAGCCAAACATGTGTGGTAGTTGCTTCGGTTCGGCTATACGGCCGAACCGAATGTGTCGACCCGCTTAAGTGTGTAGCAACCCTCAGTCAGTCACGGTTTCATTTTAAATATATACAGACATTGTCGTATCTAGAGTTATTTTTCAGGGGGGACCTGCCCCTGACATGCCATACCTCGCGCGGCGGCGGTGGGAGCGGGGGGGAATCATTGTATTATTGGGTTCACCTTATGTAAGTAGGATAATTTGTAGTTTTTGACCGCCTTACAAAAAGGTGGTTGTCTATTTGACCGGTTTATGTATGTATGAATGTTTGCGATTTTTTCGAAAGTTGGTGTTATGTTGTGTTATTTCCAAAAAAAATATTTTAATCAAAAGAGTTCTTAGAAACCTCAAAATATTTTGAGGGTCCTGTCGAATGATGTGCCACACATAGATCAATACAGATAGGTACGAGCAAAGAACAGCACACTTATCATAGTTTCAATTTCAAAGAAGGCACACTTTTATGTTAGTTATAATATTGATCGTAGTTAAATGTCATTGCAACGATCGAACTAATGGTTCTGTATGTAGGTTGCTTTTTCGTAGCAATCAATGGGGTCATATAAATTGTACAATAAACAGGGTGATTTTTAATATACTTATAACTTTCCGCTCGTGGCTTCTTTACATAACACTAAATAACTTTGTAATATCAGTTTTGAAAATTATTTAATAAATTAACCCTTAATCACCTACCACTTGTTTTTGGAGATATAACTTTAACCACCTACACACTATTTTACTAAAGTGAAATCATTGTTTATTGTGAGGTTTAGGCCCTCAACTTGACAAAAAACATGGATTTTACTCCAGGGTCTCTCAGATGTGTGGTAAATGGTTGTGTGACAAACGTAGGTGGTAGGTGATGAAGGGTTAATTTGTTTTTTGGGAGGTTCGTTAATCCGTGGCAACCAAGCACATGTAGAGAAGGCAACGTGAACCCGGTCCATAAATGCATCACCATTCTGGAAAAGTCATTAAGATAATGATCTTCCCTTCGACTCATTTCTCGCTGATTGTGATAGATTTCTGTTTCATAGAGGAATGGGAGTGCGAGAATAGAAGTGAGTTGTGTTAGTGCACTCACTTAAGCACTATAATACCTCCTCTGTGATAAAATCAGTTACGACGTAAGAACTTGGGTAGGTACCTACTAGATTACCGTTTGACTATTCCGAATACCTAACTTTAGTTACAAGCACAACTCAAGGTTCCTTCTCATCTCATCTCATTTATGATATTAGACTTTGAGTTGTACTGAAACGTATTCTCTCTCAATTATTCACATATAAGTGACAGTGACAGCATGAAAAACAGTATATGGTTTAAGTATTAGGCAGTAAACGTACTATACTATATCGGCCAGGCATGAAGCAGACCGCGTTTAATTTGCCACCGTAAAGTCCATTCACACAGGTATGGCGAAGTACAGTAGCTTTCACACGTTCCGGCGTACATGGCTATACATTCGCCGCCAAACGGAACATGTGAAAAGGACTTATCACTATTCACCTTAATAAAAATATGGGTCCCTAAAAACAAGAATTGAGCATTCCCTAATGTAGCCATTCGCCTGCCATATTAACACACGCCCACGTCCTAGTTTTAATTATATTTGTAATGTACTTCAGCTATGAATTAACTTTGCAAAATTAAATTATATGAACATTAAACAGCGGAATATGTTTTCACATTCAAGTCTAAAGTCATTAGGAAAAGGTCGTTTTAAACATTTTTGATATATCAACAAACAGAGAGTATAGTTTACTTTTACTACCCCTGTGGCGCAGTCGGAGTTTATGGACTGCTGTACAAGAGGTTGGGGTTCAATTCTCGTAAGGGGCACCACCAGGGGCGTAGGTACCTGGAATGTGCGTTACTAACTGCGCCCCGTGTCCCATCGTGCCAGCGACTCTTCCTACGTCCTTTGGTCACTTGGGTTTTTGGACACCAGACTCATCCAAAAATTTTTGGCACAGGGCTCGCCTACGGCAAACTAGACCCCTGGGCACCACATTGTGTGGCCCAAACAAATTATTCCGAGTCTATATGTTTTTTTTTTTTAAAAGATACCTAGCAATGTGGGTCCCAAATTACTAGCAATCCTGTTAACCCCTCCAGCTAAGCTCAATGGCTTGGTTCACGTCGGTCGTATAATGGGTAGGATTCGAACCCGCGACCTCACGATTGCGCGACCGATGCCTTAGCCATTAAGCTACCGCCACTTCAGATGTGCTTTGTTTCTGCGATTTATATAGATATAGGGACTATGGTAAATCTAGCATCTTGGTTTGGGAGCAGCCTGTAAAGTAGTTTTACCAAGGTAAACAATGAAAAGCACACATTTTTTTTCCAAGCCAACCCATCTCATCCCCTAGATCTGCCACTACACGATAATTATTCCCTGCAACGTGTGGGGTCTCCTCTAAAGGAGATAAGAGGAGAGGCCAGTTTCACACCAAGTTCGGCTTAAGCTGACTTAGTCGCCATTGAGTCACAGACGCCTCAAAGAGTAGGTTATATTCAACATTTTTTATAAGAAAAGAATACTCGAAAACTGCGTATGCTTAACGTGTATTGGTCGCGCCACCTCCAGCAGAACTAAGCATTACCTTTTTCGTAGGTACTAAAGTTCAACACTTCTGATAGGTACCGCTTGTGGTTCAGAAAAGTACCAGCCATTAATTTTAGTACATACTTAACGCTCTGTATCTTTTGAATAAAAAGTTTCGTTGCTTTCTTCTTAAAATAAAATAAATTTTAAGAGATATATTTTATTAGTACCTACTTAACCCTTGAAGCCTATTTTAGAGTTACATAAAATTTTAACGTAGGTAACGAGGCGTACACATATAAATTACAGAAAACTGACATGGAAATGAGAAATGCCTCATAAATAACGTAACGTACCTACCTACAAACAAAAACTTTGAAGTTTTTCATGCATTAGATCATTTTATTCCGCATCTATGAATAAATAATCTTATTATCAAAAATCCTTGAATTTTTTTGTTTAAGTTAAGATATTGGTTCAGAATTTTAATCAACAATAGGTACTACAAGCGTTCAGCACCGGATAAATAATATTGGGATCTGATAAGCTGTAAAGCACAGCTACCTAATACCTATATTTTGATCTATAAATTATAAGCAACGATCAATCGTAAGTAGGAGGCATATTAGCAGATAAAGCAAATATATGACTTAAACAGTACAATCTACATACGTACCTACTTAATCTTTTCTCCGCCTGAGATCCAATCGAAAACAAATTAAATAATGTACGTATACTTACCTACCTAATTAAAATTGAACCCGCTTTTTAAGTCTAGTTAAAAAGTTCTCTCCTTTCTGAACTAAATTTTAATCGAATAAAACGTTCCCAGCAGACGACTACTCTAGCTTTCAACAAAAAGTAATTTATTATTAAATAGAAAGGCATTTAAGTGCACTTAAGTGAAGTTAAGTGTTGGTTACACAAACAGTATAAAACTACAAAAAATAAAGTCGCAGCACTAGCGCCATAGTGCCATTTCAACGAAATTCATTTGTTACAAGTAGTTCCAGCAAACTGTACTAGAGGACGCTACTCACACAATGTATACTTCAGCCATTCGCCACTAGATGGCGCTATAAAACTTTTTCAAAGAATTCATTGCTATTGTTTTTTTTTAAACAAAAACATTGTTTGTCGTGCAAATGATTTAAACTTGTAATTACTTGCTTTTATTGTGTTATTAGGTCTAATTTTCAACACGAAAAGTGTGACGTAACTACCAAAGGCAGCTGTTTGCAAGTCATTGATGTCGAAAAGGTATACCTACCTCAGTATACTTACCCTAATTTAGGTAGGTATATTACGACCCTGACCCTTCCACGCGAGGTCGCGTGTGCCCCGGACTACCTGAACGTCCAGGGTTAGGCAGTCTAGCAAAGCAGGTACTTATAGAGGCGGCCTTTTAGTTTATATCGAACTGAATCAGATTTTTCGCATGATAGTTGACTGGCGGGGTCGCTTCCGACAGATTGAGGGATTGAACGTAGGTAGCTTTAGTCTATGACGGATTATTTTTTCTGTATGTAAATGTGTTGTTTTGGAATGTTGGTATTAGTTAGGTAAATTTATTGAAGACTGCCTGCCCCGGCTTCGTACGGGTCATATCGTAGTTTTTTATACCTTGAGTTACATTATTCAAATTTTCGTTGGGATCTCTAATTTTTTTGACAATAACATATAGCCTATGTTACTTCCCGATAATGTAGGTTTTTAAATTAAATTGATCTAGTAGTTTTCAAGTTTATTCGTTACATACAAAAATTCAAAACATTCTTCTTTATAATATTAGTATAAGTATATAGATTACCTACTTTACACAATTTTTGGAAATTCAAGTTATAGCAGAGAATACATATTACGTAGCTATTCTCGGTTTTCCATGGTTAAACCTAAGTGGGTAACTAAGTACCAACCTAATAACTTTAACGTTGACTGCCTCTGTGGCGCGGTGGGAGTGTGTCCGACTGCTACGCAAGAGGTCGTGGGTTCGATTCCCACACGGGACACCACTTTGTGTGATCCACAAATTGTTGTCTTGAGTCTGGGTGTACTTTGTGTCCGTGACTTGTATGTTTGTAAAGTCCCCCGCGACACAGGGCTTGTACCCTAGTGCGGGAGTCGTCTTTAAAAAAAAAAATGTGTGGCACTCGGGGACTGCCGCGGTAAAGCTATTGCATAGTTTTTTTTAGTTTTTAAAAATTTTTTTTTTTAAATTAAAAAAAAATATTTTTTTTTTTAGTTTTTAAAAAAGATTTTTTTTTTTAATTAAAAAAAAAACAAAAGTTCTGCTATTCATTGATAGATGGCAAAACTAAAAAGTATCACCGCTGAGCCCGTCGGAGTGGGGAGCGTGAGGTTTTTTCGTTACGGAATTTCTGGATTCGGTCCCCGCGCTCAAGGCCCGCAATAGAAGCTATGCAATAGCTTAAAAAAAAAATAAGAACACCAAGGTAGTTAAAATGGTAATTATTTTACCATTTCTATAATATTTACCTAACGGTATTCTAAACCAATTTAAGTAGCCAGGTAACTATCTAGTTATTTTTACCCGACTGCACTTAAATTATATTTCGAACGTAGGTAAGTACGAATAGATGTGTACCTGTGGCGCGATGGAAGTTTGTCCGACTGTTATTCAAGAGATCGTGGGTTCCATTCCCATACGGGACAGCACTTTGTGTGATCCACAAATTATTGTTCCAGATCTGGGTGTACTTTGTGTCCGTGACTTGTATGTTTGTACACTAATGTGAGTCGTCTTTTTAAAAAAAAATGTAACTGGTGGTGAAAGCCGCATCAAAATCGATTCAGTCGATTTTGAAATTATCACGAATAAATACTTTAATTTATAATATGAACCTATGTTATAGATATATTAAGTACAAATGAAGAGTACGTCAGTCAATTTCTATGGCACACTCTACAGACCAAAAAGCTTGACAGCTTTCATTGTTTGAGATGTAATTAGAATTAATTATACCAGCGAAGTAATTAAGCTATATATTTTTACAGTTATTAAAATTTAAGCAGTCGAGTTTTTTCATTATAATTTTCACATATTTATGCTCCTTCCTCCGGTTTTAACAGTATTCCAGAACTATAACCTGGCACAATTGAAAGCTAATAATGCCTTAATGCACACTATGACCATTTCCTCATTGATTTTCATTTAATTTCTTTCTATGCTTTGCTTCGATTATAATGAAATCTTGATGTATATGCATCAACATTTCACTATAATCGAAGCACTAGCAAGCATTAACAGTTGTACAAACACCTAATTCTCCCAGACAGACTCTCGTTAGGTTTTAAATTCATGTGGTATTTGCCTTCATTTTCCGAATACAACGTATGAGTGGCATTCTAAGATTAGTTGCAATGCAAGTTGGCGGTGCCACCGCGTACTATCTCCAATACTTACCTTAGGGAAACTACGTTAGATAGTGTGCAATCATTTGACTAACAACAGATCTAATCATCTAGCAATTCTAATTATACCTACTACCTAGCAAGAATAGGCACAGCTTATAATTGCTATATATTTCACACACAGCTTTGTCTGAATGAATTTCCTAACCCAATTCTTAGAGGCAATTACAGATTCAGCGCTTCATTTTGGTTTACTGTGTTCCTAGTGCGAGTTTATTTTAAGTTAACGCGATCGAAACGTTTACCGCATTTGACTCTCTGATTTGGCAAGAGCTCGAAGCGCCAAACATCAAGTGTCAATCGCTTTAAGGCACCTGTCCCACCAACGACGATGAGCGAGAAGCGAGTAGCGATTTATCGGTCAAGAAACGTATAACAAATTTATTTTGTAGATCCCGTCCGTGTAAACAAAAGAGATGCAGTATAGAGCAAGTACTCGCCGGCAATTTGAACACTCAGCGATCAACTATTAATATCTGTATCTCTTTTGTTTACACGGGATCTACATAAGCATGTACGTGTCTTGAGCGATAAAATCGCTACTCGCTACTCTTTTCTCGCCGTTAGTCGGACAGGTGTCTAACGTAAAACACTAGGCACAATGATCTTAGAGTGATTACACACTCAAGCGCCTTAAATTCGGATCAAATATGCGTTTCGAGAATGCAACTCATCTTCAAATACGGATGCATAAGAGCTCATAGAGTGTGCACATATTATTTAGGTGATTTGTTAACCCGACTACGTAGGAGGGTTATGTCTTTGATGCATATGTATGTAGGTATGTGTCTTTACAATGTTCCTATGTCCGCTCATAACTCCTCAACGGCTCAACCGATTTTAATAGATGATACGTCGTTAGATTCATCTCGATGTCGCGAGTGTCACTAGGTACTATAATGATGCTCCGTGGTGTTACGGTTAACAGAATACTTCTACGAATGCGTTTGCACAAGTTTCAAACCCGCGTCGTCCCCGCCCATACTTCGCCTAAACCAATTATTACCCTTTCACGGAAGACATAAAATTCTTAAACATCTTATTGGCGAATTCTATGCGCTATATTGTGCAAATTTGTAGACCCCCGAGTAGGTATCAAATTAAAGGCCATTAATAGACGAGTTCGAAAAAACATATAATCCTTCTGTTTAAAAAAGTTTTGAGTTGAAAAAACAATGTTAATAACGAAACAAATCCTTCTTATTAAATCGCGCTGTAATTATTTTACAATAACTAAAAAGTACTAAATAAAAGAAAAAAAATTAAAACTAAAAAACCCATCTGCAAAAAGACATAAAACGAGATACCCTTTAAAATTAATATCATGCACTCGAAGGCACGATATTAAGTTTACAAAATATGGAAGTAGTAGTAGTTTTAAAAATATGGAAAACATCACAAAGATAGCGCTTAATAAATACTTTAAACTAAAATTATTTCGCATAAGATCGGATATACCGTCATTGAGTTATTGCCAAAGAACTGTTTTTCAAGAATAGGGCTCTTCTACTAATGCAATTATTAAAGGCTGCGGTACCCTACACAGACTGCGGTACTCTTGCCCGATTTTTTTAAACATTAACACACCCCTCCTTGCTTCAAAGAGCACGTTAAGCCGTCGGTCCTGCTCCTAATCTCTTTCCCGTCGTGTCGGATTTCCGTCCCATCGGACTATGACTGGAGTGATGAAATACAGAGTGCACTTGTGTCTGCACACATACTTGTGCACTGTAATATCTTCTACGTAGTTAGCTAGTCTCTCATGAGATCGGCCGCCGTAACCGTCATCAGTTAGGAGACTAATACTAAATTAAAAAAAAAAAGCGTCACATATTTTTTATCTGTGGTTCAAAAATTACAAGCAATATGATAGATAGAACCTAAACATATTAGATATATTTTGGGACTTAATCGCGTGAATTATTTAAAAGTACGAACCGTTTTAGTCGACCCGTGACCACAGTCGGTGCAATTCGATCGAAACGTCGGGTAAATAAGAGGTTCGTACCTTTAAATAATTCACGCGATTAAGTCCCGAAATATATCTAATATGTATAAAAATCGCGAAAGTTTAAACACGAGAACCTAAACATTTAAAATTTTACGTTGCATGATTATAACAATTTATTAAGCGCGTTAATTCTCGAATAAAAATTGTTATAGAACCTAAAGTTTATCAAGGAGGCAATCCATCAAGTAGTCTAGTCAAGACATACTCAAATTGCGACTGAAAAACTGAATAATACTCTAAAATTAGACTTGAAGCATGAATTTGTCTTGTTATATTAGATTTTTATATAAAATTGACATGACATTGAATAAGCTGTGACGAAGTGGCCGACAGATTGGTGAAGTGATGAAGTTCATAGATGGATGACTGTTTTCAAAAGTTACTTTTTTCTATAGATCAGAATAGGCTAAAAAATATTATACTGACTTTTTACTACGTTACTAAAATAATAGTACATATCTTGCCTTTATTTATAACTAGCTAACCAGCCCAACTTCGTCTGCCTACATTTTCCCCGCTTTTGCAACATTTTTATTGCTGCTCCGTTCCTATTCCTATAGCCTTTCTCGATAAATGGGCTATCCAACAGTAAAATACTTTTTCAATGCAGACCAGTAGTTCCTGAGATTATTGCGTTCAAACAAACAAACTCTTCAGTTTTATAATATTAGTATAAATCAGACATAGTTAACTACTTCTTCAAAAGTTCCTGAGATTTAAATCATAAAATGTGCTTAGATTTACCGCCAGCTTAACTTAGGTAAAACTTACTACTAAGTACAAAAAAACTAAACTATAATAATTATGCTTATTTTATAAACATAATACTAAATACTAAGCTTATGCTAACGCCAATAATTTTGACAAGTAAGCAAATTTGGCAAGTTTTTTTCTCAAGAATTTTATAAGCCAAACTTAAAATAAGCCCAAACAGTAAGCAAGTTCTATAGATCACTGCCTACATATAGCATACAAACCTGAAACGTATTACAATACTTAAATAACGTAGAAAAACTACTTATTGTTCAGATAAATCTGTTTAGACTATAAGCCGTCCCAAACATGATTAGAAATAATAACACAAGTAGGAAGACCGGCTGTATTGAACAACATATTCTTTTACCTCATCTACTTGGGACTTTACCAAGGTATAGTTAATCTACCTATAGTTATGTAACTTTGATTACTTTCGCGTAAGTAAGCATTGTATACTTATAATCTTGTTATTAGTAATATAATTTGCTGATGAAATTACTTGTTACCTCATAGGTACTTACGTGGGATTTTACCATTAAATCCATGCTAGTCCATGCTAATATTATTTAACTGAAAGTAACTCTGTCTGTCTTTTACTTTAGATATTCTGATTTAGATTAAAGTTGGGATGGAGATAGTTTGAGTCCCGGAGAAGTAGATAGGCTAAGGCTAGTTTTTATCGCGATAACTAACATTCACGCGGGCGGAGCCGCAAGTGAAAGCTAGTTAATAATAATGTTTTAGGTCACGATGAACGATATCATTAAAGACTAATTAACTGCGCGGGAGATTAATATCAGAAGTGTATGAAAAATACAAGTGGATTCTCTATTCCGTCCGTGTCGAAGTCCGTTAGGGCCAAAAATCGACACGAAGTGAGATTAATTATGCACAGTACTGAGGACCCTCCGAGGCCTATTATAAAATGGTTACCCATGTATAGACCCACAGTAATAGCGTTGGTTAACCTAGCTGAATATATTAGATATATTTCGGGACTTACTCTCGTGAATTTGTCCAAATTTGGACAAATTCACGAGAGTAAGTTCCGAAATATCTATACATATAATAAATATCTAATAAAGATGAAAATCGCGAAAGTTTAAAAACACAACTGAACATCTCGATTGATTCGACTGACTCACAGACTCCTTGGTGAAGTATGAAAGTACCTGGATGACCGAGCGTCGCTCTGTATTTTTTTAACGATTGTTTAAGAATGTAATCAAGGTAAATCTATTTATCGTCCCCGAAACTCGTATATCTATTTATCGTTTAAAGGTATAATAAAATAATGTGTTGTTGATTTTTTTTTATTTTTATTTTTTTATTCATTGTTCATTAGTTACTAGCTTTCGTCACCCGCTCCGCCCGCGTGCATGTCTGTTATCGCGATAAATCTATCCTACGTCCCTTCTCTGGAGTCAAACTATCTCCATAGGTTACGAATTTCATCGAAATCGGTTCAGCAGCTTAACACTCAAAAGTTTACAGACAGACAGTTACTTTTTAATTTTAAAATTAGTTTGGATTATGTAATATATTTTTTACCTTTATAACGGTAACTATGGTACGTGGTACCTTCAGACAAAACGATCACAGACAATTATTTAAAATTGGTTTCCATGTCGCGTCGTCTGGACTCATGGGCGTACCTAGGGGTGGTTTGGGGATTAACCCCCCTCCCCCCCCCTTCCCGAAATTGCAATAATGTAAGTACACAGTAGGTACCTTCTCATTTGGCCGGTGCAGTGTTTAGTCAATTGTACCCCTCCCCCCTAAAAATGACCCTGGGTACGCCGATGTCATGTCTCGACTGGATCGCCAGTGAATCACATATTCTTACAAAATAATGTGTTGTAGAAATTATTTCTTACATCATACTTTTTGTTTACTGTAATAAAATTAATACGTGGGGTTTTTACAGACAATTTGAGAGTGATATTGAACAACAGTATTGCTGTAATTATAAATGTGACGGATGATTCACCACGTTTCAAAAGTTATTAGTAAATGTTTCGTAACTATCTTCGCTACATTGTAAAATGTTTGCTTTGATTAGAATATACATTGTTACTGTCAGATGACGACCGTTTGACCCGCATTTTGCTAACAACCGTTTTCTTCTTTCATATTGTTCTGAGTAGGTTTAATAAGGGATTGAACAGGTATATAATATATGTAGAGAATTAAAAAACCCCTGAGAAGTGGAAACTTCATTTATTAATCTAATATATAAAATTCTCGTGTCACAGTTTTCGTTGCCATACTCCTCCGAAACGGCTTGACCGATTTTGATGAAATTTTGTGTGCATATTGGGTAGGTATTTTTCATCCCCCTAAGAGTTTGTTTGTTTGTTTCAACGCGATAATCTCAGGAACTACTGGGCCGCATTGAAAAAATATTTTATTGTTGGATAGCCCATTTATCGAGGAAGGCTATAGGTTATAACATCACGCTACGACCAATAGGAGCGGAGCAGCAATGAAAAATGTTGTAAAAAAAGGGAAGAAAAAGAAAAAAGGGAAAATTTACGCACACGAAGTTGCGCGGTTCAGCTAGTAAAATTATAGTAATTTAAGTAAAATGCACTAAATTCAAAATATAATTGTCCTAGGTAGGTTATTGTAGGCTCTCCTCAAAGCAAGAAAAAGCTATTTTTTGAAGATTTATAATAATCAATTTGCTAATTCTAGAAAAGTGTGCCAAATCAGATCTAATATACAATGTCTAAAATATAATATACTATCTATACTAATATTGAAGCGACGAAAGATTTGTATTTTTGTATGTAACGTATAAAATTAAAAACTACTGCACCGATTGCAAAAAATCTTTCATATTAGTTATATTTCGGGACTTAATCGCGTGAATTATTTAAAGGTACGAACCTTTTATTTACCCGACGTTTCGATCGAATTGCACCGATCGTGGTCACGGGTCGATCGGGTCACGGATCGAAAATCTTTCACCTTCGATAACGGGGAGTAACATAGGCTATACTTTATTGGCAAAAATATTAGGGATCCCTACGAAAATATTACAAATAAATAAGAATATTATGGATCAGATAAAAAAACTCCGATATGACACCCGTGTAAAGAATATTTTAGATCACGTATTACCGATACAGATTTCTTAAAAAAAAAAATGGTTGTCTATAAAGTCGGTTTACGGTCGATAATTATTTTACGTAATAACGTCATAAGAAAACATTCATGTATATTATAAACAACTATGCCTGTGACAGCTTTTTTTTTCATTTTTATCGCATGTCGCTGCAATCGCCATAACATTGATGACATTGTTATAAGCAATGCCTGTGACAGGTTTAGTGGACCCGGGCATGGCTGTATGGTCGTTGACCCACAATACTTTAGTCTATCAGCAGGCGGAATCGCCATTCGCATTGCTTAACAACCAAGTCAATAACGTGACTGCTTAGCAACCAATCAATAACGTGACCATTGTTACGTGACACTTTTTGTGCGTGCATCCCGTCATCGATTTATAAGACGTTTTCACTTTTATAATTTTTAAAATTAAAGGAAAATTCGCTATCGAAACTTAAAAGTAAATAAGGTTAGTAAGAAAGCCTTAGCAATTTTTCAAAAATGTAAACAGTAGGTAAGAGCGATTAGCCTCCATGTTAGATTTACCTATCGCGACCTTCACCTACTTATTGACTGAAATTCAGTCTTCAATACCATACCTGTGTTATCAGGCCTCGTAAAGAGGTCGATAGATCTGCGAGGTTAAGTAACATTGAGACTGTCTGGTATCCAGACGGATGACCATTTACATATTTTGTCTGCCGCGGTGGCACGGTGTTAGTATGTTGGTTCGACTGCTGCGCAAGTGGTTGTGGGTTCGATTCCTACTTTGTGTGATCCACAAATTGTTATTCCAATTCTGGGTGTAAATTTATGTTACGTTTATATTAGTAAACATATGTATAGTATATACTAGCTGACCCGCGCAACTTCGTATGCGTTAATTTTCCCCATTTTTGCAACATTATTCATTGCGGCTCCACTCCTGTAGGTCGTAGTGTGATGTCAATGATAGTCTGGGTGTAAAGACACAGGTCTTGTGCCCTTCTGCGGTAGTTATTGTCTTTATAAAAAAAAAGTCACATACGTAAGGTTATTTGCAGAGGACTCACGGTTGGAGTGCGTCCGACTGCTACACCTGCGGACACCACTTTGTGTGATCCACAAATTGTTGTCCGAGTCTGGTTGTACTTTGTGTCCCCCACGACACAGGGCTTGTACCCTACTGCGGGAGCCGTCTTTTAAAGAAAAAAAAAATAATAAGTTTTAGTTCCGTTTGTTGTAGGTACGGCTGATGTTTTTTCGGTCGTGCGATATTTATATTTCATATCTCACCTTGTCTTTTGCATCGGTGGGTAATCTCCATTGAGATAGTTAGCTCTTTAAAGCCTCATGACACGTATCGTGTCGATGAGTCCAAGACAAGCTGGATTAAGCAATGTTATCACTGTCGGTCCATTTCACATCCACATTTCTTTGTGTGCGTGTGTGTGTGTGTGTGTGTGTGTGTGTGTGCGTGTGTGTGTGTGTGTGTGTGTGTGTGTGTGTCTTTATAGCCTGATACGTGTCGTATAGCCTCATACATGATACGTGTCGTGTCGATGAGTCCAAGACTCAGTGACGTAGAGTAAAGATAAAAGATAAGCTGGGTTATGCAACGTTATCACTGTCGTTCCATAGGTATCCTAGTACATTTCTTTGTGCAGGCCTTCAGTCTTTCGCCTAATCAGCACATCGGACTATGGGAATGAGGTAATAGAAGTTAGTTGTATCACTATAATCTTCTGCGTAGTTGCCTGGTCCCTGATGCGATTGGTCATCAAAATCATTTAGGAGACCGTTATTATTACGTCTCAGTTGTGGAATAAAACCTTTGACGTCGCGTCGTTTAGATTTGATGGTATTAGAGTAATACATATAATGATGAAATTACTATTGATAGATGTAACTGACACTGTTATCTCGTGTCACGTGTCCTGATTAGTCTTTTGTTAATGATTTTGTAATATATAAACGTCTTAAATGCGACGCATTTTAATTGTTAAACTTTTCCATCGCCTTATTTTGTGTAAGTAGGTATGTAGGTACTTATTACTAAAATCTAAAGTACTATTCAATAGCAAATCAGTGGTTCTCGTGATACAAGATCACCAACAGACGTGCAGACAAAACTATGTTTACTTGTAACGGATATTTTAACGTTGTGAGATCAGAGAGATTATCTGGCTCGAAGGAACAATATTGAAAAGCAATTAAAAATTAATAATAATAACATAATAATAATATTAATGATTTAAAAATCAAAATTAATTTTACATATCACCTTATTACACAGAAGATTAAAAAGAAACATATAAGCAGCTTTAAGGTATATAGCTTTAAGGTTATAAACGTTGACGGCCGTACTAGTTTAAACTGTATGACAGCTGTCAGCGCCTTCCCGTCATAGTACATTATTAATGATAAAAGATTCAGGATTAAGCCTTTTTGTAATTTGATTATGTAAAGAAGAAAATTAAACAGAAAACGATGTTAAGTAGATACCACGTTGGGGCTTAATAAATAGTTTTATATTAAGTAAGTATACATTTCATGGCAGTGACGGTGGCGCAAGTAACTAACACCGTCATCAAATACATGTTTACGAAATTGAAAAAATATTTGACTATTGTTATTTCACTAAAAATTGACCTAACCATAACAAATTGAATCGTAGTACATATATAAAAAAATAATGTTTGTATGTTTATCCTCTATGCGTTCCGCAATCATTGATCAGATATGATGAAACTTTTGTAGAAAGATCTAAGGACGCTTGCAAGGGTTCCTGTCTCAAAAAGCCACAACGAAGCGTAGCTGATTTCAGCTAGTTAGTAAATAAAAGATATTAAATGGATTTCTACAACGATATACAACGAAATTTATGAATTACCTAGCTTATCCTTATATACATTCACTAGTTAATAAATAAAAGATATTAAAATGGATTTTTACAACGACATACAACGAAATATTTAAACTACCTAGCTTATCCTTATATACATTCTCTCAACAATTCAATATCTATGTACCTATAACGTTCGATTGCTGGCAGACAGTTGATGTAATTAATACTCGTGTAACATGCAAATGCACAAATGTCAGATACCACGTTTGTGTATTCGCCAGCCCCTGAAGACATACAAGATCACTAGTGCAGTATCAATTGTTATTTAATTGATATGAAATTCAGATACTATGAATTATACAGGGTGTAACAGAAAGGTGTAGTTATATTCAAGGGTTGGTATGTGCCCATGATACTGAGTGCACATACATAATTTTATCAAAATCGGAGTACCCTAAAATATTTTTTATTATTTTTTCATTCGTTTATTTATGGGTGAAAAAGTTATTAATTAAAAAAAAGTATGACTTAAAAAGTTCTATGCCATAATAATTCAATCGAATTTTGTACCAGGGGAGGTATAATTCTTATGCCATACGCCTTTCACTACTGAATTTTGACAACAAGAATATGCTATAACTATGTAATAATAATGCAACCAGCTATGGCACCATGGTAGATGCAATACTGATAGCATACCCTATCCGCTGCTGAAATTTGACCACACCTTTCTGTTACACCCTGTATAGATTGACCTATTATTATTTATCGAGTAGGTAGGCATTACACTTTATTTTGGTAATCATAATGTCACTGTCACCTGGTAAGTCAGCAGAGATTGACAGAGTTCTTATTAAACTTAGCAATACGATGGTGCTCTTTCAATGATTTTGATATAAGGATAAAATATAGAATTAAAAAGATAATCCTACTCTTGGGTACTTACTATTCCTTTGTCGTACTCAGGGGTTTCTAAAACAACAATTAACGTTAAATGTAGTTATAACAAGTGTGTATCATACAAATTTTTGCTCCACGAAGCAAATGAGTGCACTTTTGTTTGCACAGCAGATTAGGCCTTAATACTACATCTCAACAAGACTATATCAGTCTACACCTTTTCACTCAGATAGTCAAAATTAGTAGTTGATTTGAATCCGGTATTTGCAAGACTCATGGTGTAATGGTTGCAGCACCTTACTGGCTTTACTGTGTATATACAAACATATCGTAAAAAAGGCATTTAAAAAAAGTGGCCATGAGTTTTTATTGCCAAGTTCTTTTCTCACGGCTTTACTCTTGCGAACTTGGCATTAAACGTAGAATCATTCTATTCCAAATTATGTCTGACGTTCCTTTGCGTCGCATTTGTAACAAATTAATAAAGACTTGAATTTTGACTTTTTTTTGACAGGTACAATATTTTTAAGCACCTAACAAAACCATAGTTAATACAATTGATTGTTAGGTCTTATAAAATAAGTTATTTATGAACTTCCTTAAGAAGGTACTTCAGCTGGCACTATTAAATAATAATAAAATAGTACCTAGTATTTACACATTGAAATTAAAAAGTTAAGGATAATATGACTCGATACTTTATTTTTTATGCAACTGCAAGAATTTCTGAGATCATTACTGGATTTCCCAACTAATGGTAGTCAGAAATCACAATGATTATTCATAAATCGAAAAATATATATATCATTGAGCTACTTTCTCGTTAGTCATAAAAAAGTCGATTGAATGTAGGTAAAAACGTAACTCGTAAAGGTAAGGACTTTTAGGAACTTTTAGAAAAAAATTGGTTCATAATATTTTCGAAATAGGCTACTGCTTTGAGACGATCGTGAAGTAGTCCATAGTACGCGTATAGGAAGACCAATGAGATAAAGGAGTTTCAACAAAACATTAATCAGGAATAGAAGGAGGGGAAAGGCCTCAAATTTGATAACTGGGAGGAGATACCTGCATTTTGCTATCCACCGAATAGAAATTTATAAAAAATGTGTCCCTGTTACAAGGTTCCTGGTATCGAGGTGACAGTTAAGGCTTTGATGTTTAAGAGCTTAGTGGGAGCGTCTGAGGCATAAAGATCTAAACTAAGCTGCGACCTAGCGTCATTTCTTACGATTGTAGGACGCCCTCAGTCCAGGTGGAGTGATGATCTACGCAAAACGGCTGGCAGGAGCTGCATGCGAGAAGCCGAGGATAGAACAAGGTGGCGTGCAATTGGAGAGGCCTATGTCCAACAGTGGACTGCGATAGGCTGATAATGATGAATAGATTGTATCGTACCTAACATACATAAAAATACCAAAAAAAAATAAAAATAAAGAAACATATTTTTGTACTTTATTTGTAATGATCGCAATGCGTTCAGTGGATGCAATTAATATATTACAATAACAAAATAAATCCTTTCTCTCCAAAAACAAGAATCGACAGAAATTTCTATGAACCATTAAGGTCGTATTTTTGGTAGGATTCACAACAATGCAGTGAAAACTTTCAGCAAAAATTATATGATACACTAGCTGTCCCGCACAACTTCGTCTGCGTAAATTTTCCCCGTTTTTGAAACATTTCTCATTGCAGCCCCGCTCCTATTAGTCATAGCGCGATGTTATATAGCCTATAGCCTTCCTCGATAAATGGGCTATACAACAAAAAAAGAATTTTTCAAATCGGACCAGTAGTTCCTGAGATTAGCGCGTTTAAACAAACAAACAAACAAACTCTTCTGCTTTATAATATTAGTATAGATTAACTCTTTACCTACAAACTGTAGAACATAGTTCAATATACTGCCACAACAATCTTGCGGCATTTCCTCCAAGCGTGGGTCGTTGACAGAAAGTTACTGTCAACACTAATTGAGACAGAGTGACTTACCAAGTGTTCCCAACTCCTTAGTACTATGTGTCTTAACAGATATAGTATAGGTATAATATGCATATGTAGTTTATGTATCAACTACACCATCCCCTATACTGTAAATAAAGCATTTTTTTAACCCGTCATTGTAATAGCAAAATTAGAATGGGGTTTATAAAATCTCCTTTTTGTTGGCTTTATGATACAGAGCTGTTAACAAGCCTAGGACTCAGGACTCAGTCCTTGTCCGCTGCCGCAGAAGTAACGTCCACCCGTTTCCCTCAAACGTAAAATCATCATTTCTCAGCGTGACGAGACCCCTCTCGATGCCTAGATTCTGAACCCGCCACTGTATATAGTTATTTTACCAAGACAGACAGATCTGTTAAGTATAATGGGTCTAGTACCCAATTTGGGTGACCATTGTCTCCCCGCCTTTTTCCAGATTTATCTTTTTTGCTTTTTTTAGCAGTTGTTTTCTTGAGCAAACTTGTTCTGCTATTTGGGAAAATATCGCAAGTAGTAATCGATTTCTTGCATGCAAAATTAATATACCTACATTTTCTGCACATTAAAAACACTAGCCACGGCCGCTTTTAGCTTCTATTATATCGATATATATTCGAAATATCAATGGATACACTTGCAATCGTTTTGACTTTTTGAGTAATTAATGTTTTGAATAAAATATAAACCCAGCTAAAAGTAAAAAATACTAGACTTCACTAGTACTTACAACAAAATAACTAAGCAGTTATCTATTGCATCTGCAAAGAAAATGATCAATAATATGCAGGGGTCATGGTTTAATTATCTACTGATATGACAATCAGACTAACAGAAGTCATATCAATGCACATGACATTTGATTTCTAAGGTCTAGGTTACACCGCCAGTGTCTATTTCTAACAATAACAACATCAAGTAGGTAAGCGTTATATTCTGAAAGTTGTAAGATTCAGTTTAATAAAGTAATTTTTTTCCGTCTTTTTTCAAGTAATAATAATAAATAATAATAAACTTTATTCACACACAAATCACTTACATGTTGCGAGTAGTTACATCCAGTGTTTTTAGTCACTAGCACTTTAAAATAACGTTTCACATTAAATATAATTTAGTACAGAATAATGTAAGATCTATAGTAATGAATACTAGCATCCAAACTAGGCCGAGCCTGTATTTTAGATGCTAGTTTCTTCCAATGACTTTAACTTAATTCTAGAATGACAGTAGATTTATAATTTTACAAATATGTCAGGTATAGTACAGTAATAGGTTATTACTAAGGTGTTACATTTATCATCATTAAGCATAACGTTAGGTTGGTCGCTTATGGCATCTTTTTGCAGCGACGTAGGTTGCGTTTCATGAGCGCACATCTGAATCAATACTTTTGGCCGCAGTTGCAACGCACGACTGTATCGATTTAGCATCATATGTGTAAAGGTTCATTTCCGTGCATCGCGGCTGATCGAGGTCGCGCGCGGCTTACGACGTGCGGATGAAGCGCGCGGCCGATGCGACAATAGTCAGCGTAGCCTATGTCAGTCGTCGGCCGCGTGCGTCTTGCGCAGACTTCGGAAATGGGGCCATACATTCTCATACTCTGACTATTGTCGCATCAGCCGCGCACGTCAGCCACACAGCCAGCGATCATCCGCAATGCACGGAAATCAAACTTTAATAAAGATTAATAACAAAAAGCGATGTCCAATGATGACCAACGTCGTCTCGACCGAGACCATCTTATTCGATGTGTATAGCATTAGACTCGATGCAAAATCATAAATGTGGTGAGCATATGACCTGCAATAGCATATCGATCAAACTGCGTTTGTTTTGAAACTATACGGGGAGAAATAATTTAGGAGTCGTTTTCCGATAAATAGTTTATTCGATTAAAACTAATGGGTACCCATTGCAGCTAAAAGACGTAAACAAACGAATTTAAAAATAATACACACACCATGATAATTCTAAACAAAATAAATGTTAACATTGCGCGTATTTCGAATTATCGCGTTGATATTGTAATATCCACCCTTGGTATAGTTCCCTGCTAGTTTGATACACATTATCTACCTTGCTCACAAATAGCATCAAAGAACGTGACGTCACTATTCATAAAATGTACTTGTAACTCCATACTAAAGTTTCAATCTAGTACCAAAGTTAACCTGTTCCCACTGTCTTATTGTAAAAACTGTGCAAACACTTACCCAAACTTAGTCTAACCTAAATAAAATTTTAGTGTCCAACACAAATAAGAATTGTCTCAGAAATATTTGAGGGTTCTTTGTGACGTCCGGCCAGTTGGAGTGTGTCAAGAACAGTACTTCAGTCCCTTTGAACACTTTAATACCGAACGTTTTTTGGTAGGGAATGACAGCTCAGTGATTGTTTGAGCACTTGGTATAACGTACTTTCTGAAATACCTCCTGTGATATTAACGTGGAAATTAGATAAGTAAGATCTTTTAAATTTTGCCAGCGGCTCCACCTGTGGATGTCGGTTATTGCAATAAAAAACACCCAATCTATACTAATATTATAAAGCTGAAGAGTTTGTTTGTTAGTTTGAATGCGTTAATCTCAGAAACTACAGGTTCGAAATGAAAAGATCTTTTACTGTTGGATAGCTCACTTATCGACGAAGACTATAAGCTATATAACTTCACGCTATGACTAATAGGAGCGGAGCATCAATGAAAAATGTTGCAAAATTTGGGGAAAACTGACGCCTGGGTCAGCTAGTGTACAATATCCACCGGGGAGCCGCAAGGACCAGCTCAATAATTGTAAAATAACAATGATAAATGTGTTATATAAATAACAGCTAAATGTAACTTTCCTTATGCCGAGTAAAATAAATTCGGCAATGGACGAAAAGTTTTGATGTGCATTTTTTTCAATTAACACAGTACAACAAAATAACAATAAAACGTGCGTACCTATTTAAACACAACCGCAGTTTCAGTTAACAAACATATTATACAATTTGCGTAAACGTCCATCCAAAATTGAGCTGCGGCGCTTCATTAAACTTCATCTGTTATTGTTTGTGTGGCATTGTTACCGGGAGAGGGGAAGGTCAAGTTATTCTGGGGTATTGGGAGGAATTCCCGGTATGAAGCCTCCCTCGTTAGGGGGCGGGTGGGGACTATACGTCATGCACACCGACACTCAGTAGTTATCCCTGGAGACTAGATCGGGAACATACAGTAATCCAACCGTTGAAATTATACTCCGACCTTCGAATTTGAATATCTTATTGATATAACTATCACGGAGGTTCGTACGCGAAGGTATCGCATAATATTTGATTTTAAAAAACGATTGTGAGATTTATATATTGTGGCATCTGTAGCATCATAACCTTGTAATTTATAATGGAGTCCACGTTTCATACACCTAGTTCTCTTTTGTCTGCATGGATATCCAAAGAATCCTGAAAGTAGTTTGATTAATTTTATTTTATTTACTATCGTGTTAAATGTTTGTTGTATAGACTCCACTTAGATACCCGTTCATATTTTATTTTTTAATATTTATTTTATAATACCAACTTCATTTTCAGCCATAACTTCACTATAGTAGGCTGAAAAAGATGTGTTTTTTTAGTCGCCAATTCTCGTGGTCCTGTACCTATCGCATTAGGAGGAATCCAGTTAAATTGAAAATGCCGATAAGTTCTGGGTCGAGTGGTCTCACAACTAATACTTTTGGTACACTTGGTACACCGTCCACCTTAACTTCTTCTTTTAGAGTCTAACGATACTAAATTAGTCGTACTTAACTGTATTTTATCGCAACTATTCACCCTTAAATGATAGTGACAGCATGAGAATTAACGACGTCTCTAAGTTGAGCGACAATTGAGTCTCATAATATCTCATAACAACCCATATGATGTTTCACTGTTGGGCACGGGTCTCCCCAGTAGAACTTACTTATTCTAGATCCTGGGGATAATTGTCATATTTGCCACGCTTGGCGAGCGGGTTGGCGATCGCAATAAGGCTTTAAAGTACGCAGAGGACACTGCTGCCCGTTCTCCGGTGTGACATCTCTTAGTCGCCTTGACGACACCCACGGGAAGAGATGGGATGGTACTATTCTTAAACCTGTACCACACGGCCAAATGGCAATGAAACATTTGAGTATTTAGCCTTATATTTAGTAGTCATTGAAGGTTAGTTACCCCAGACCTTGTATTCGAAGAGTATATTATACCGAGTACAAAGTCACCTGGCAAGGGAACCATGTGCGTTTTGGAATTTCGTAAGGTCTAAAACAGGTAACTCGTCCAATCGCAAACTAATTAAGGACGGTAAGGTACTGTCCGAGTTTGAGTGTGCCGGAGAGTTCGCCCGGTACTTCGAGTCTGTGTACAATCTGGAACCGGCCGTGCTGAGCGTGGCGGCGGCCAGCGCGAGCGCGGCGGCGGCGGCGGCGCCGAGCGCGCGCGTGCACCTCGGGCGCCTCGATGCCGCGGATGTGCGCCGCGCGCTCGCTCGCTGTGCGCCCAAGCGCTCAGCGGGACCGGACGGTATCCCTGCATTTGTATTTAGAGATTGTGGATCTGCATTTGTGGAACCTTTGCTTCATATATTTAACATTTGCATCGAGACCGCGACATTTCCGGACAGATGGAAACTCACCCGTGTTGTGCCGGTGCTGAAAGGAAGAGGAGGGTCGGCGACCACCGATTACAGACCTGTGGCTGTTCTTTGTACTCCTGCTAAGGTGTTCGAGGCGGCCATCCATGGTTCTCTTTATTCGCAGGTAAGCGCCCAGTTGTCTGACGCGCAGCATGGATTCCGCCCTGGGCGGGGGACAACGGGGAATTTGCTTGATCTGATGACTCACCTGGTGCCTGCGGTGGATGCTGGGCTGCAAGCAGACGTTGCTTACTTTGATTTCCGAAGGGCGTTCGACACAGTCGATAATGACATTCTGCTTTCTAAGTTGGCCGGTGTGGGTTGCACCCCACACACACTCACATTCTTTGCCAGTTACCTGCGAGACAGATGTCAATACGTTGACTGTGGTGGACAACTTTCGGATCCTTACCCGACGAGATCTGGGGTAAATCAGGGTAGTAATTTAGGGCCCCTCTTGTTTATACTGACGATTAATGACTTACCAACCGTGGTTACAAATTGTACTCCCCTTCTATTTGCCGACGATTTAAAACTGGTTCTGGATATAAAACACAACACAAATCATACTATACTACAGCAGGACATAGATAATGTAGTAAGGTGGAGCCAAGAAAACCGGCTGTACTTCAATGTGGCTAAGTGTTCCGTACTATCGTTCAGCCGCGCGCGCGCCCCGAGCCATTACCAATACCTTATGGACGGGACGCCGCTACAGCGCCTCACTGAGGTTAAAGACTTAGGTGTACGCTTTACTCCTGACCTACAATTTCGGCAACATATCACAGATGTTTGCAAAAAAGCATACCGGAATTTGGGCATGGTTTTACGCCAAGCCAATAGTTTTTCAAACATGGGGGCTCTGAAAGCACTATACGAGGCACTCGTAAAGAGCCACTTGGAGTGTAATGCAGTGATATGGTCACCTCACGAAGATAAATACAAGTTAATGTTAGAAAAAATTCAAAATAAATTCGTCAGGTTCCTTTATCTGAAGCAGTACGGGGTGTACCCAGGTTATCCACTTCTGTATCCTACTTTGTTCGTTCTCGGCATGGTAGGATATTACAGACTAGAGGTTAGAAGGGAGGTAGCTCTTGTCACGTATTTGTTTAAAGTAATCTGCGGTAAGATCCATAATCCAGGCATTCTACAGACTCTCGACTTGTGTGTCCCGGACGAGTACGTAGGACGGCGGCGGAGACCACCATTGCTGTCGGTGCCCCGCGCGCGCACCAACCTGCAGCAGCGAGCGCCGCTCGCGCGTGCGCTGCGTGCGCTCAATGCAGTGTCCGACCGGATAGACTTATTTCATTGCACGTTGAGCGAATTCATACGAACCGCCTATTGTGTTATTTGTAGTTTGTAGTTAATTTAAACATAAGTTTCTGTCTGTTTACCACGCTATTGAATTAGGTTATACCTGTGATAATAGTTGTGTCTATATTTGAATAAATAAATAAATAAATAAATAAATAAATAAATATTCCAGCTATTAACCTCATACTTGGCTCATTTTTCCGCTCTATAACAAGATAAACGGCCCAAAGTGCATCGCATGCACGACTCCAACTATCTTGATTGTGCTAAAGCTTCGCTCTGAAAGGTTACATTATGTAATGCTATTAACAAAGTTCCGGATGGCAATGAAACAAAATGTAACAAGAGCAAACTTGCAGCGGCAATTACAAGGTGGGTTAAGTTCAGCGAAGTTCCTCTGGGATTTTTAACCGTATAAGTTAGATTCTATTATGAATAATGTGTTGTACGAGTTCTGGGGAATAATAGGTATTATTTGGAAAAGAAATGGTTCCCAGTAGCTTTCCGGATCGGAGTCAGCTTGTGTGGGAGTGTTTTCTGAGAATTATGCTTTAGAATTCTAGGAATATACTGTGCTTAGTTCCGTTTAGTTCAGGAGATTTACGAAATTGTTTTCTGATTTGCTATTGTGAAATCGTCGCTTGAAGCTAACATTATGTCACAATCGTACAGTTTTTCGTTGGTTCGCAAAAAAAGGTAATTTATCGCGGCGTCTACTGGGACTATAACATAATCTATGAGAGCTCGCCGGATTTTTTATCGGTGCCTATAATCTGATTATATAGTGAATAAGTTTATATTCCAAAGATGTAAACACTTCGTCCTTCTTTTTGAATTAATGGTAATCTTGCTGACTTTTCAGAAAAAATCTGTCAGTGTTTATTGTAGAGATACACTTTAACTATCCAAAGATTCTGGCTGCCAATAGTTCATGTTTTGCAGAATTTTGAAAATGATTAGGACTCAAATTCTTTGAAGTGGCACTAGCTTAATGATTCGGTGTGAGATCGCGGGTTCTAATCCATTATACTGACGACAAACCTACTCCTACAAACAATTGAGCTTAGCTGGAGAGGTTAACAGGATTGCTAGTAATGTGGGACCCACAATCCCAGAGTTAGTTAAGTTAGCACGCTAGATATAATTTTTTTTTTTTTTTAAATGTCGGACTTTGAAACAACTCATGAAAATCCTTCTTATTTTTGAGTTTATTACAATCTTACCGATTTTCCCGACCAGTTGCACGTGTCAACTCGGTCTTCGGTATTATCTTGTTGACCATTCTTTACTATTGTCAGTCATATTATTCTTTGCCGTCATTTTCACAATTCATATTTAAACAAGACTCTAATGAGCCACGGTTTAATGAGGGAATTGCGTTCAAAATAAATTAAAATATTCTAAATATTATATCAGTCTTTGATGTTTATCTATTCTACTGTTTTATATTTGTACCTATGTGTAGATTTTTCCTTCATATATTAGTCACCGGAACACATGCCTGTGGATGATAAAACTAAAATAAATGTGAAAAGTGATTCCCCCCAATTGAGTCATGGATGAAAATACAGTTTCCTAAACGCACACATAACTTGTGACTCAGAAACCAAACCTCAGTTCAACCTATTTTGGTTTGTGTCATAAGTTTTCGTGAAACCAATTTAGGTTGACCTGGGTTTTAACAACTTGTTTGTTTATTAACGATGATAGGTACCTTTCTTGTCATTCATAAAAGTGTTTGTTACTTATTTTTTCCCCGACAATCTTCAGTTTAGTTAATTTCGACAAGGTATCTTTATATGATTTGATTACGTAATGTCTAGATTCTTGATTCTTGATCTCAAATTAAAGTCGTTTACCAAAGGAGTAAGTTTTGCAATATTAACTCGTTAGGTACATGAATGTCAAAGCCAAGCTAACAGTAACTGCATTTATAATGTTTACGCGGACTAACATTAAAGACTTCAATAAAGACACCATTTACCTAAACTATCGGCATAATAAAAACGTGTTATTGGTTTGAGTTGGTGTTGAAAATAGGATTTATGCCTAGATACGTCTAAAGTGCCTATCTACAGGTAGTATCAGGCAAATCTAAACAAAAAATTTACACCTACACCGTCTTCGTAATTTCGTTAATGCACAGGTATTATAGCTTAGAAGGGATGGTCGTTCTGTGCATTACTACCCAGAAACATTAAGATTGTTAAGTACCTACGACCTACATTATTCATAATATCTAAGTAATTCCCCAGATTCTGATTATAAAACTACTTTATTCAAAACGAAACTCATAATTCAAAGAAAATATTATGAATACGAATTTGCGTCTTGCCATACTCGTGTGTATTTTGTTGCGTTTTGTTAACATAATTAGTTTCATGACGAAAGCCTCTGTCTCGTACTTGAATTGAAATGAACAATGACGTGGCGTTGTCTATGCTCGACTGTACTTCGTTTAGTTATGGTCAATATTCGTACAGCGACGGTGAAACAAAAGCCTAAAGAAATAAACCGCACTGGCCGAAATAATATGTTCGAAATTTAAATTCTTAAGGCATGTTTTTTTAGATCCATTTATTTTCAAATGGCAAAGATTATTAAGTTGCGAAAATGGCGGCAACAGCTCAACATAAAGGCTGCTGTCCAATAATGATATTTTTCTCATTTTCTCTGCTCCGCAGCCTCGCTTCGCTTTAATAGACAGGTATCCTTAACGTGTGAAAATACATAAAAAGTGCAAAAAACAGTAAGACCGACTCTTTCTGCAGTTAAAGAGTATAGTAAAACAAATATACTGATAGAAATTGGATTGCCATTCTAACTCTAATTCTAAAATAATACGAAGAAAATTCTTTTAAAAACACAAATTAATGATAAAAGACACCACAGTTAGGAATCTAATTTTGAGAAAAATAGAGCAGCTTTATTTGGATTGCCACAGAGACAAACCTAATTTTGAGAAATATAGGGCAATTTTAGTTGGATAAATGTCAAAACGAAATAAGCGTCAAATGTTAATATTATATTATTATGATTTTAGTTCCAATATACAGAATTAAATTAAATATTCATACATTTTAATATTCGAGCTCGCAACATAAATAAGAATTTATTTTGTTATAATAACCGTTTTATATCCAGTATTCAATATATGATGGCAAAATAGTGCCGCGGGATTTTGGAAACACTAACGACTGCGGATGGTATTGCAGATTTTTATCTGATATATAAATACGTGAATATGAAAATCAGACCAACACCTTTTAAAATACTATTGTCGTCGAATGCAAATAATTATGGATGAAGGATGCAATATACATATCTACTAAACTAAGAATGCACCCAGCACTAGTATTTTCTCTTATCAGGTCTGTGGTATGCTGTGCGGATTTCATTTTGGCTTATATAGCCAGCAAAACCGCTGTTACAGATATTGCACCGTAAATCGTTTCTAACAGACGAAAGTGCCTACTACGAGAGTGAATGATTAGTGCCTATATTTACCGTTAGACGGAGATTCAAAGGAAATCAGTTTCTCAATAGGTCAGTTTTTTTAAATCTCATATTTCTCTCAACTTTTCCCTGTAAATCTTTGCGTTAGGTTGGTTTCACAGTCGGCGTTAAACCACAGCATAGGCATTATTTTTTTTCGGATGTTATTAAAATGTACATTCGATACCTTTCATTTTGGATTACGTTAAGAGATAATGACACATAATTGACTGAAACCCTATCGAGAACCTGTTCCATATTCAGACCGAGGCCACAGCCCTGTCTCTTAGAGCCCCCACAATATTTCTTTTGTTTCAATCTTGTAACAAAGTATCTACTTCCAATCATCCATTTCGTTTTGATATCAGAAACAAAAGACTCAACATCTAATGGATTCTTCGTAAACTATTGTGTTTGTGTCGATCGATAGATTGACGTGGTTTAACAATGTTCTCACCAGCAAATCATACCACCGAGAGTAGAAGGAATCATTTTTACAGCTCTGAGCATGGATGTACCCAGGAACCGGGAATTTGAAGGTTAATATCGGGTAGAAACTAAAAAATAAGTAGATGCGTGTACGCGTTTTGCCGTAAAATCTACGCAGCTCATTTTTGCAAAAAACCCACAGTACAGTACAGTGTGTTAGTAAACGATATCTCATCATATAAATACTTATTTATCATTCCAGAGACCATAATAACTATATATGACCAAGATGGAGACTTACAAATAATGCTCAGTTTTACGTAGAACTAATAACTTTCTTCTGTTAGATAACAATGTTTTGTTAGGACATGGTACTTAAGTATCTATTACTTACTGGCGTGATAAGGTAGTTTCTTTTGCATATGTTTTTGTGAAAGTTGACCGTATTTTCCGAAACTTTTCTAGTTATGTTTGTAATCCCTTTCATTGGTAGAAGTAATCTTGCGGTACCTATCAAAAGACATTGTCATTACCATCATTGTCAGGGTCAGCCTTTATTGGTTCACTGCTAGTCATAGACTTGATCTGGACCGTTGTAAGATCTTAATCATATTTTCGGATTGTTATTTTTTTAAATCGATGGCACCAATAGCAAAATTGAACCCGTTATGATTTCGTTTACAAGTTACGCGTTAACCATTTTTTTGCCAATTGCGTATAATTGTTGTCGTCTTTTTTGAGAAAAAAAAATGGTATCACTGAGAACGGCTTATTTATTTGATTCCCTAGTTGTCAATAATTTATTGTGTGACCTATTTATACCAACTACCCTTTGTGTCGTTTATTGCTCAAACAGGCCTCTTTAGACGTATACCTACTTTTAAATCACATAGTAATGATGTCATAGACGTTACGGCGCGTTTCCACTATGTTGTGACGATTAATTTATCGTTGGACGTATATCGTCTCTAGCTGTTCCCATTATAACGACTGTTTATTGTCACTGTGTCTTAGAAATATTTTTTTATCATTTTACGATTAATGTGCTAGCATTCTGACTATCTGCCATCAGTGCAAAATGTCGTGGCCGTCAGTTCGTATCGTCTCATATATTTGAACACCTCTATTTAAATACATGTATCACGACATAGTGGGAACGCACCCCTATTGTTACCCAATCTAAGAGGCTGTATGTGTTCATTTATGCTTGTCAATCATTTTAAATTCTATGTTACGTAATCTCTAGCTCTCATTGGTCTCATTAATAAGTTTATAGCCACCTAAATAAAACCGTTGCAGTCATCATCACATGATAGAATTACTATACGTGACTCGAGTCTCATAGATTTCACAGGAATGACGATCAGTTACTAGTAACGAATACAAATTAGTTAAAGTAAGATAAGATTGACGTGCGATATCCATCAGAGTTATAGGAACTCTGATTGATATCGCACGTCAATCTTTAGTCAAAATTGCTCTAACGCTGATGTAGGGAATTCCTCATCAGTAACTACCTATATTCTTAGCGTCCATGCCTATGAACGCTAACAATATAGGTACAACGGTTGCTACAAAAAGCTTGCTACTTTTTAGACAAAGGTAAACTGTCAGATGATATCGTAAATCTGAAGACAGGATATCTAAGATAGGAATGTAAAATACGATCTTAAGTCTTCTTGTGGCCTACTTTGGACCGGGATAAGAGATAAAGGCTCTTGTCACATGTGAATATATCTGGACGCCTTACAACGCATTTATATTGTTTGTCTGTTGTATAATCATCATCACTTAGCATTATTACTTATATTGCGAGAGCTTAGTTGAATAATGAGGAAGCATTACTACTGGAGATTCGTTTGCTCACTAGACATATTCTATCACAACTTGGTTCTAATTTTGTCAGGCTAGCAAGAACAAAGTCATCGGCAATCTACAAAGCATGAATATTCTTGTCGCTATTGTTACAATGCAGATTTATTAGTCTTATGTTATTATCGCATTTGTAGATTTACAAGTGATAAGTCCATTTAATGCTACACCTTAACTGTCATTTTATCAACTCCCATCACGGTGAAAAATCCTGTTCCAAATATAGCAATAAACAGACACAAAGTACACCTATGAACTGTCACACAGTAGGCACACCCAGACTTGGGAGCATTTCATGAAAATAGAAAGCTATCCCGGATGGAAATTGAAATCACCATCTCTTGCACAGAATTCGCATGCACACCTGCTTCGACCTCAAGGCCTTTTGAGACTCGCTTTCCTATCACCCGGTCTTTATCATCTGGAAAGCGCAACAGTCCGTTAAATCACTCTGGAACTATCTAAAAAGGTTTGAAAAGTCGCTTATTACATCTTCTGAGAGCTTTCCTATTGCACGGTTTGTTTGGGAACGACGACATTCAGAATCAGCCTGGAACTTTCTAGAAGGAAAACATGTACTTATGAGATTTTCTCCGGTTGTCTCCAGATGCGAGGATGGTGGAGGCGGCGCGGCGACAGGCACGGGCGGACGGACAGCGTCGCTGCGGCTCGCGAACGGGCGCGTGGCGGCGCAGTCTGCCGAGCAGCTACCCCACTCGCCAGCCGACTGCGCGTCCGTGCGCATCTCCATGGACAACACCAACACCTGCTGCACTGACTCGCTCGTCACCGCCCTCGACGACGAGACTCTGCTGCTAGGTAACTACTGTAAGGAAACTTTTATATTATTTAGATTTTAAGATTTTCTATATGTTCCTGTAGCTATGTTCCCGCGGATGCTGGTTATCTCAATAAGAAGTTGCGCAAATAGGTAAAACCAAAGGTATATATTCTAAGTCTTTAGGTAAAACCCTCAAGCTTCAAGCTACTTCAATACGGCACTCCATCAAGATCTGAAGAATTCTTTTAGAGGTAAACAGTCAACTACATTATTCGCTTCACATCTGCGAATATTTAAACCGACTATCCCCTACCCTATAGTTACAAAAAATCAAATTGGAACAACTTTAGAATTACTGTAGAATTGCAAAATATATATACACAATGGTTTGGCCCAATCATTTTGAAGCTATGATGGCTATATGGCTTTTGTAAAGCGACTTTCAAATTTCATGTTTGAAATTTAAATCTGTTCGTTTGTTGGAATGTAGCGCATTCAAACAAACGGCTTCAAATTTTCATATTAAAGTATAGATAGTTAAACAGCCTGCAAAGTATTATAGCTCCATCTCTATCACTCAGATAGTTTCGTTTGTAAGAGTAAGAGATCCAATGCCACAGAAGACCAACAACAAGTCAACCAACACAATTAAAACCGATGGAACTTCATGGTAGCTGACATAACATACATATTAAGAATCGAATCGACTTCGAGCCCGATATTCGAGATGTGTGGTGGATATACTGTTTACAGAAACTAATGTTACTAAACATTAGTTTCTATAAATAACGTTAAGAGAATGTAATGCAAGCGTCAAGTACCTAGGTACTTGACGCTTGCATTACATTCCGTTAACGTAAGTCTTAAGTTGGCAATAACAAATACTCATGAATGATCAATAAACTGTCGACAGACAATACATGCGCATAAGCATAAATATTACGCGTGCAGTTCAATCGTTTCCCTTTATTACAGTTAACGATTGATAATATCATTCACTCTAATGAATTAAGAATTATGTCGTTGACCACAAATCGTGTTTAATATTAAATGTTTACATTAGATAATAGGTACATCATCATCACATCTTCGAAGTGTTCCGCGGAACGTGTTTGGCATTACTACAAAGTTCTCGAAATATATAGGTACCTCTAAATGTGATATACATGCAACTACTTTGCTATAATAATTTGTCGAGTCAGCTACTATACCCTCCTCCCATGTCACCCATGGACTTTTCTACGTCCCTTTAAATAAAAATCTAGCTGTTTGTTAGTTTCTAAAACTCAAAAAGACGACGATTTTTCTTTTTTCTTTTGCTCGCTTTAACACAGGATTTGGTTTAAAAACTTGGTTTTTGGTGGTGATACGTAATTTGCTGGTGATTTTAATAATGAAAACAAAATCAAAATCTGTTGCAGAGTTTACATGAACCAAGCGCAAAAACGCATGAAAGACGATTTTTCCACCATTACCTGTACTATAATGCAGAATACTAAACGACTCTTGTAGCGGTGAGCAAATACACTGATACTCAAATGAATATGTCATGAGGTCTTAGAAGGACGGCCGACGAGTTACTTACCAACTTCTATTGTCCCTTTTCTTTCAGAACAAACAGTCCAAATTGAGTGCCAACGTATTCGACCTTTACGCAACGAGACGTAAACTACTTGCGTACTGTGCTCTTTTTACTGTATCTACTGCAGTGTTTCATACTGTTGTATTATATTTTCTAGGTTATGGCTATGACCCGCTCTATCCTTTATTATTAATCGACTGTCAAGAAGAGTTATTTCACGCGTATCCATGCATGTATGTATATGTTTTAGGCTTATTCCCTCATATTGCACAAAATCCTAGACGGATTTCTGTAATCAAGGTATCGTTAGGTTTGTCATGGCAACTCAAATGTCCTTAGACAGATAAAATCAAAATAAAATTTCAGTTGTAGGCACCATGTTTTTTTGCTTGAGAAAAAAGCAATTTTCTTCTATACCAATCCATTGAAATATCAAAGAAAAAGAGTTTGTTACCACAACTTTGTTCTGTCTTAATATTAGATTTATAAGAAACGGTTTTATGTAATAATGTTTTTCTCTATTTCACTGAGCTATTTCTCAAACTGTCATTAATGTTACCGAAATACCAACAAAAACAGCATCCGATATTGAAACGGAACAATAAAATGCTAACTCATCGAGTACTACCATTCGTGTCAGGGTCATTGACAGTTTGTAGTAACTGGCTGGGCTGGAATGCCAGATTTTATAAGAAAATTTAGAAGAAATTCAACAAAGCAAAAATCCTGTAGGGGTTTGCATAATTCTTCTCCCCAATTTGCTTTTGACACACAAACTAGATTTTTCAGCAAATTTTGAATGAGACGTGTTTGATAAGTTAATGCAAATAGTTTGACATGCGACAAAAAACATTTCCTATTCATTTTTCACGATAGCAATTACGCAGGAGTGTGAAATTGAAAAGTGCAAATTGAACTGTCAGTTAAAGCCGTACTTTTCACAAATCATTTTAATAAATCCTAAAAAGAATAAAATTCTATTTTAAAATTTTAACTTGATGACAACTAGTTTTAAAATCACAGTTATTTGTCAACAAATCCACAATGGTCTATAAATTGCTGATCTTCTCGTCCTGTTAGAACAGATTCAAGATGGATTGATACGAGTCGGATCCCGATTGAGCCACCTATTAGGTGCTACTATCCGTTCCAAGTCCTTAGGTACCTCGGCATATTAGCTCGGCAGTCACGTTTTTATAATAACCACTATTCGTCTTGATCTCTTTTTTATATTTTATCGTTGGCCAGCACCACTCCATCAAGCTCACACTGCTTAAGTATTTGTTCTTCAAGAATAAATGCGCTACCATTTTTCATATTTAATATGTCAGATTTTGATATTTGAATTTGTATTTACATTCTGCAACTGAATGCTTCTGCAAATTCTCATACAAAAGGCAATTAAAAAAATGTGTACTTACGTTACCTATTCAATTTACTTTAGTTATCGGAGCAGAACAGGTAAAAGATTTATTTTATTTACTCATTGGGAAGTACCTCATTGTTACTCATTTGGTTTTCTAATAGTTTACCGGAGTGACGTGCCAAAATACCCCACCAAACGCATCGTTCATGTCCATACGAATACTGAATAAATTCATTACATAAGAAAGGCTACAAAAATGTTCCACTAAATCCGAGTAAAAGGTCAACGTTAAAAGTTCCGTCTGCAGTTAGTGTGTTTTGTTGGCGCAAGTGAATCACAGAAACGACCCCACGGAACATCGTAACGCTCCGGAACACGGTCGCGAATCTCAATTTCATTTTTTCCACACATACACAAACACCGGAACAACTGAGCGGAAAAACAAGTGTTAAACGAAGATTCGGTTCGCGATGGTACTGCGCGCGGATATGAAACCCATTTCCTGAAACAATTAAGGCACACCGACATTAAATTTGCAAAATTGACGCGGCTCTCCGTCCAAACAGTTAAACATTCAACGATATTGCTCCGTTGTTCTCCAGGCAACACAGATCGGAAAATGTACTAATATACACTTTAATTTACTAGTAAATATACCCTATGGTAAACTCCTGGGAACACGAGAATTAGATCACGATCTAACAATCAATGTTACGTATATGAACTGCTCGAGAAGGCATCGAGAAAATTAACCTTCTCTCTACATTGTTGTATATCTATTACCGACTAATTGAGATCGCCTTCTAGGCAAGAATCTTGTCGTTCTACTAATACGTGAACCTCAATTTATTTAGTAACAAGTGTAATTTTTCAATTACTTACAGTTTTGTGTTTAATTATACGCTCTAAACCGGTGCGTGTAATTGATGGTAAATTGGCATTGTATTGAAAATCGGTATCGGTAGAATTTGGGTAGCAGTATCACCGGCTATCAAGCAGTTAGCATTGACCATGAATGTTGGGTATGATGTGCCGGGTGGCGGCAGGCAGGCACTGCGAGGCGCGCATGGCTCGCTTCCGACTGTGTGGCGGGTCGCTCCGCTACTCTGCAGTCCTACGCCGCCCAGCCGTGCGCGATGACATGCCGCGCTCAACCCCCCACGCATAAAGCTCTATATATACGCGATCGAAGGTCTCATACCATTTAAATACGATCAAAAAAAAAATTAGTGAATCGCGCGTGCAGTGATTAAACATCAGGAATTGTTCTCGTCGTGTACAAATTTGTTCGCTGAAAGAAAAATGTCGCGAAGGGGATTTTGTCACGTTCGTAGATAATTTGAATTTCAGTGTCAAAGCTTATAAATGTTGTACATGTCTATATGTTCGGATTTGTTTTGTCTCGTCAGCTGGGGTCTAACTAAGGGACTAACAATGATAATAAATGTTAAATGAGTCATTATAAATTTATTGGGAACAATTAGGTAACATTATTCGGACATAATTTGTAAATATCACAGTGTAAATAAAAGTTGTGAATACAAGAAAAATGGACTAATACTATTAATTAATTGATCACAGAAAAGTCCTATTTTGTCCTCAAAGTTGAAAAAAGCTATTATTTTTGGGTTAATTTTTCCTGCAAAACAGGGATAAATATAACCATTTAAATTGAATTCAAAACAGGACGCAATGGTGTAGCAAATAAACATTAAAATAATACATTAAGTAATGCTTTTTACAAAACAATGGAATGACGTTATCGCATGTTTATAACCAGATCACTAAACTGTTGTTCAGGCTTTATAATTTAGCAAAGCTATTTAAATATAAAAATATGATAACTAACAGAAATAAATGTATAAGTGGGTTAACACATTATGGGTTCATTCTTATTGGCAGAGGGATTGCCACACCGGCGTGTTATGTGCTCGGATTGCCAGTATACTCCAAATACGATCTTATTTTAGAACATCATCTAGTGGAAATTTCAAAAATTGCTTCATAAATCAAAAGAAAATTGGAATTTTTATATATCTTTAGTGTGTTGTAGTAGCGTTATATAATTTTAAATAACTGAAACAATCCTACAAGAATTCCTGCAAGTTCAACCATTTGTAGTGCATTTACAATTGTAATATGCAATCATAAAGGCGACCATAAAAATTAACATTAAGTATATCTTTCCAAGAAAATCCAATTGAAATAAAACCATAAACAATAAAGCATCTTCAATAGAACATACAGTCGTAACAAATTTCACGAATACCAGAAATATTTATAAATGTTTGCTGCGTAGAGAATCATAATATGTAATAACAGATCCAATCGAAGTAATACATGTAGGTACAACGTAATGTGTAGTAGACGATCGCAATCCGATCTTGATTACCCTCAAGAGTAGCCTGGCGAAGCAGATGTTACACTCGATATCGGCTCACCCGATCCTAGTTCAATTGATATAATCCACGATTCTGTATTGCTTACAACCCACTTGATTCTTGACACTGCAGCAATATTATTTACCATTCACGGTCATGTGGCACGGACGTCGCACGATGACGATTAATTCGTGTTTATTAAACAAATTAACGATACAAGTGTGGCATTAGATACGCGACGACTAATTACCGACGGAACGAACTAACTGACCATTACAAAAAATATCTCAGCCGATATTCAGAAAGGTTGGAACCGAGTTACCGTAACGGTATCGACGCGAGAATAATCATGATGTCGATAAAAACATATTTCTGTCATTCGAATCATAAACAGGAATAGTATGCGGGCAACGATGTGGAACTATTACAGCCCACCCACGTACCTAGCTGAAAAACGTTTCAAACACGTCACAACTTCGTAAACTTCAGTTGGTGTAACAAGTTCAAGGAACATCAAGTTTTAGGTCAACAAAAGATCAATTGATATTCTATAAAGTTCTTGAGTGTCTCAGACTGAAAAGGTGCCTCCTACGTGTGCAATGTCTTTGTACGAACCCCAATTTCAAGCCTACATCAAACGCTAGGAGTCCTTTTCTGAGTTTGATAGCCACATATATGTAATCTCCACCATTGACAAATCTTCTCCATCATCAAACGAACTTTATCCATTGTTGAATTTGCTCACATATTCCGGATAAATTTATCAAAAGCTCTCGTAACGTTTTCGTTTGTCTAAGACAAAATTCTTAAATCTAATCTATTTCAATATTGTCATTAAAAACAGATCTTAAATTATTTTAAAGTATTTTTCATCTAAAATAATAATATTTTAGAGGATAAAAACAAAAATGTACACTTTAAAAAGTCATAATGTTAAAATAACCACAGAAAATAAACTGCCAATGGGTAATATATTCTAGAGGTGTCATGTTAACTTGATTTGGCGTCAAACTATTTTGCATGCCAATAAATGATGTATGAGTGTCAGTCAGGAACCGCATTTTGCAATTGACATGGAGTGAGGTTCGACTGAATTCAATAATGAGAGGTTTTGTGGTGGCACTAATTGGGAAATGACAAACATCCTCTTATCAAATCCCGCATAAAAGAACTTTATACGTACAGTTTATTTTAACTGCACTGCACGTATACAAAGGAACAATAGAAATTGTATCAGGATTGAATCGTTTGTAATGGGTATGGGCTAGGAAAGTAAGGACAAAAAACCATGTGAAATTTTTAGATTTACTGGTCCCATGCATTGAAATATAAGTTGGTGTCGTAATTTAGGAAACGACAGAACTACATTGTAGCGACATGGGTCATTTCTCTTAGAAAGAATACGGGCCAGTGGTGGAGCCAGGATCTTGGTTTAGAACAGGCTTGACAACACTGAATGATCTAGGGTTTTACAAAGTATCCAGGACTCCAATTTTTTGGAGGCCGGGAACTTTAAGTCGCCGTGGTCTCAAGGGAATCCGATTCGGATTTATGGGTTTTAGTTTTAGTACGTATTGGTGTCCTTATGATAATTTTCTTCATCGGTATTCTACGTTACAATTGGACGACGACAATACATCAAATTATATTCAAGTAGTAGTAAGTACAAAAGAACAATATTTTCCTGGACACGAATTTGCAAATTTTAATCCCTTTCATAATTACCACCTTAGCTCGCAAGTCATCTATAATTATTACGTAAAAACTACATGTGCAGACTAATAAATATATTCCACATCTAATCTATGTATAATAGGCGGAACGTTGGTGATTTTGTTTTGTAATTAAGAATATATGTAGTTGTATTACGTTACATTGAGTAATATAATTTATGCTGAGTTTTTAAACAAGCTTGTACAGCTGCAGTTTGGATCATCGACCTGTCATTGTATCACAACAATTTATATGCAGCTTGCTTTAATTATAGTAAAAAGAAAGAGAAAGAAATATAACCTAGTGACATAATATCTTTACTTATCAATGAGTGACATATTAACTAATAGACAATTTTGCAAGACACATTTTTATGATTAACGACGAAACGTGCAAATGTCACTCAGGTTTGAGACACCTATAATCCTTATGCTGTCCCTAATAAACAAAAAGTAAAAGTGGAGACAGAATTACTTTTGAGCGCGACTCAAAATTAAGTATCGTTTGAGTATTGAGGATTAGTTTACATAACAAATGAGAATGTCACACAAATTATTTCACCAAACGGAAGATGGGTAAAAACGGAGAATGTGTCAGTTTAGCTATAAAATATAACTTAATGATTATGCTTTGACGGATAATTAGGATCTCCGTGGACCACATAATTTTGAGTAATTTGAACATCTCCTTTTAATATTGGAATACACTTGACAATGATAAAATGATGAAGACCCACTCGATCACGGACCGAATAGACTGAGAGTTCAGTGAAGTAAAGCAACATTGCCATTATGAGGTCAGATGACTACTTTTGAAGTCCCCTCGGAGCTCCATGCCTCGTAGAGGATGTTAAGTCGTCGGTTTTGGTGTTAAATTCTCTTAGGTCGTATCAAATTTTCGTCCCATCACACTAGAGAAAAGAAAGAGCACTTGTGTTTACGCACACCTACTGCACAAAAAATATATTTTGTTTACTTGACCACTCTCTCGCTGAGCTTGGTGTCCGTAAAAGAAAAATCAATTAGGAGAATAAAGGTATTTTTTTATTTTATTTTATAACGATAAGTGCTTTAGTTTTAGTTAAACGTACCAATAGTTGTTCATTTAACGAGATGATATACCTATTCATCGTAGTAAGTTATTTGGCGTCTGCAGTAACTGTCAACAGTGAAATTTATTGCCCAGCTGTTCTTTAACTTATAACATTTATGGGATTTTTATCGTGTACCATTTGTCGATTCATTTCGCCGTCTGTACCTACATTTTGCTATTTATGTTACGTCTCACATAAGGGGTTAGGAAATGAAATGTTAGATACATTTTAGTAGCGTTATTGGTTTGGTTGTGTTGCCGTCTTCTGACATAACACCGAGGGTATAAAGACAAGCTTCGAACAGCGAACACATAAAATCACGGACACAGAATTTCGGAACATTTTGTTCCGATGGTGTTCGAAGATACGGTGTAAACGATATCTATGCGTGCGTTGCTCGAGCGTAGGTACCTACATGTTTAGCTTACATCCTTTACTCCCGATGTATTAGTATTGTGTCTTTTTCCACTTCAATTAAATCGTTATTAATTACCCCAATTTAATATTAAAACACAAAGTAATTAAACACTTCAAATGAGAGTTTGATTATGATTGTTATAATATTTAGGTTAAACGATTTCGTATTCATTTGAAGATAGACTTACGTCATAATTATAAACCATTTAATCAAATTTGATTGATCATTATTTTTTATTTGAGTAAGTAGTAGATTCATTGCCAATGCCACGTGCTCATACCGGTTTCACATTGTAGTATTTTAATAAAATTCACTGTTTATAAAACAAAAGTAATAAAATTAAGTGAGAACGGTTTATAAGTCAGTTTTATTTGAAGCTCTAAGCAAGTATGTTGTGTTTCCGTATCGCTGTGAATGCTCGCGTAAATGTTTCGTGTTTTTATAAATTGTCACTTAAAAGTTGACAAATATGGGCCTTTTGAAACAGTTTAGTTCGTGTATGTGTAAAACTCTGAGGAAGACTATGTATTTACCGAAAATCTCGAGAAATAGCAGCGAATATTCACCAAGTAAGATTTGTTTTGTTTGCATTTCTAATACTACATTCGTGACTGTAATTCTGCGAATGGATAAAATAAATCTAAAAGTAGGATGTTACTTCTCAATTTGTGCAGCGTTCAAGTATTTGCAATAAAATAAAACGCACTTTAATTATTGCATAGAGAGTTTTGCCGACTTGTGTCGTAAAAAAAATTCTAGTGAGTTGCTAAATTAGTCACACAATTACCCCCTTCATTTACAAGTTTCCTTGGTTCCCAAGTTTTCATGTTGATGGTATATTAAAGAGCAATCAAACCCATTAATAAGGTACCCGTAATTACTAGGATTCGCGACAATAGTATATTTTCTTTCACTTAAGTTGTGATGATTCTTAAGAATCAGATTGTTTTTCGTGAAAATAAATACAATGTCTTTGTTAGGTGTTTCTTTATCTTACTAGTATAGTGATATTTGCAATTGGGATGATTGGCAGAATCCCCGCCACTAGGAGCAAAGTCTCAGTCATAAAATCAAAATCACTCAGTTTAAAATCACTACCACTTAAACAATAAATAGTAGTGACATAAATACTTTTGAGCACGTCTCAAAATTAAGTATTGTTTGAGTATTCGGGGAGAAATCTATGATGATCAAGTCATTATTATCTTGACACTTCAACTTTTTAATAATAAAATTGCATCAGTCCTTTATCATAGTGTATAGTATATTAGTCGCAGCACCTTACCCCCATATCAAGTCTATAAACATTCAATGAAATGGCAATTTGAAAAGAGTTTTTATTCCCAGGTCCTTTTCTCCGGCTTTACCTATTGTTTGCGAGTTTGGCACTACATGTTCATGTAGAATCCCGACGTATCACATAAGTTGTATTGCATCCATCATAAGTAAACAAAGAATTTTGAAATTATATTGGTTTAGTGGGCGAATTAATAAAATGTGCTACTTTGGAAAAAGACCGTGAAAGTAGGTATTATAAGATAACTAAGTCATTCAGTTTAGGCAAAATTTTCTATCACCTATTAGAATATACGTCGGAGTTGATACAATAAAATTGATAATTATTCAGTAAATGGCAGTAGGTACTGTGTTTTAAATTCACCAAGGCAATTGAATTAACATTAATTAATTATTTGATAAAATTCACTAATAAACTTAAAGTGTTTGTTTCTAATGTCAAAATATTTATTCTATACTCATATAGTTATCTATATATCTATACTAATATTATAAAGAGGTAAAGTTTGTGAGTTTGTGATGTTGTGAGTTTGTTGTTGTAAGGGGTAACCTCTGGATCAAGAAGATCATAGAAATATTTGTGAGTGGGATAGGCTATATAACATCACGCTACGACCAATAGAAGCGGATCATCCACGAGAAATGTTTGTAAAAACGAGGGAACATGACGCAAATGAAGTTGCGAGGGTCAGTTATTTTTTTATAAATTCAACACACGAATTTAGAACTACTTTTTTCATATTCATCACCTAAAATAGCATAAATTTACACGATATACTAAAAAAACGTTTTTAGATTGTCTATTGTTTTTAAACTTTCGCGATTTTATACATATTAGATATATTTCGGGACTTAATCGCGTGAACTATTTAGGAACTATTGTCGACCCGTGACCACGATCGGTGCAATTCGATCGAAACGTCGGGTTAATAAAAGGTTCGTACCTTTAAATAATTCACGCGATTAAGTCACGAAATATATCTAATATGTATAAAATCGCGAAAGTTTAAAAACAATAGACAACTTAACCAACTTCTTTTGGCTGACAAATATTGATGAAACTATCACCTTCAAGTAGCTGACGTCATAAGGTAAAACTAAAAATATGAAAATATGTATGCGGGAAAAACAATAAGTGAACTTATTTCCCGTGAATTTTGCAAACCACGCCACACGAACCAAGTCGCAGGTTTAAGTTAATTCAGATTAAAATAAAATTTTGTTACATTTTCTTTATTCACTTTATTTTACTCAACAATAATTAAATTAACACAATGGGCTACAACTTCAGACAAAATACGAAAAATGAAGTTAGAAAACGTAATAAAATTACTTAGTAGTACATTAAAAAGTTTCGAATTCTTTATTCAATTCGGAGTTCTTATGCCAGTAATTTGAGATTCATTCGACTAACGTGTGAAAATAAAAACTTTTTGCTGTAAACATAACATTGTATGTAAAAAGCTATAAAAGCATATGTATCTAAAAAGCTATAAAAAAAAACTGATATTATTGTATAATTTCATTGATTTATACTAAATAATATGTCATGTACTTATCTTAAAACTTGTATGGTTGGATTGTCTGTTAGTATAAGTTGGATAAATAAATAAATAAATAAATAAAATTACATAAAAGCGGCGGTAGCTTAATGGTTAAGGCATCGGTCTCCCCACCCACTCCTGGCACAAGCCACTAAGCTTAGTTGGAGGAGTAAACAGGATTACTAGTACCACACTCCCACATTACTAGTTATCATTAAAAAAAAAATTAGCAACTCTGCAGAAATAGGTACCTACCTAAGGAGTCGTGAAAATGGCGGCAAACTGACATGTCATTATTTTCACAGCTACGCGTTAGTATACTTGAAATACGTGATAACTGGATAATAACGAGACTTTGTGATTCAAAGAAGAAAACTTGAAAGAAAATAAACTTGAAACTGTCGGAGAAATCCGATTCTCAGGCTTACTGAATATGCATAAAAAATTTCATGACAATCGGACAAGCCGTTTCGGAGGAGTATGGGAACGAACATTGTGACACGAAAATTTTATATATTTCAATATACATCGTTATTTTTCGTATTGCGCAAAGCTCAGACACCTAACAAGATTTTTACTTCAAGAATATAATTTAAATGAAAATAAAAATATTGAAATTGCCATTACAGTTGTTTTGTATTCTTTGCAGTGTCGTGCTCACGTCGCACACTATGGGACGCGTGCGCAATATTTTTTTTTTTTCAAAATGTAGGTAGACTTATTAAACTTTTGTTATTTAATTAGGGCAGGTATTTCTACGTATATTCGCGATATTTAAATTAATTGATAAGATATTATAGTAGTATTTGAATTTGACTGGTAGTTACCGTTCAACGCAGGTGAAAAACACGACAAAAAACAATAAACAGTAAACATAATCAACATGATATAAATAAAAGTTGCGTTGAACGGTACCAACTTCAAATATGTCAATCTGGTAAACTACAAACTTATTAAGGATTTAAATTTCACTAACATATAATAATACCTCGGATATACTTCGTCTTTATTGGCAACAAAAGTTTAATATTCCTACGCTCATTTAAAAAAAAAATTGCGCACGCGTCCTTTATAGGGCTCAGAAGCGAAGGGTTGATTTTTTCTGAGGTAACCTGATACAAAAATATGTCTTGCTGAACATGGTTCTTTAAACCTATAATATTATGTAATTACAATTCAAAGGGAAACCAAAAGTAATGGTGTCTTAAGGACCTTTCGCCACTGATGATGGGGCTCCACAAGTGCGGCGTCACGTAGTATCCAATGTACATGATTATTTATTGATAATAAGTAATGATTACATTTCCCATCACACCGTGAACAGGTTTTCGACTGTTCTAAATTTATCAATTAGTTGTAGGTAAACATGGTAGGTATTGTACCGTTCCAAAAACGTAGGTAATGGTCCAAAAACTTCCTCATTGGAATGAATAACAGATTCTGAAAAAAGTACTTTTAGGTTTGCACTATACGAAGATATGATATTTTGACTTTACTTTATAGTTTTATTGTATTATATTATTTTTATTAAAACAAAATCTAGATAACAACAAAAAATATATTTATTTGAATTTTTAAATTTGTAAATATATTTTTTGCTATACAGATTTTGTATTAATAATAATATTTACAATAAAATATGTATTTACATATTTTTTAAATATTAATAAAATTATATTTATTTTTTATATTATGATTACGTTAGTACGTACTTTATTATCAAAACAGACGGTATACCTTTGCCACTAATAACTCTCCAGTACTCAAAGATTGGCTGTTGATCGATAACGCCCTTTTGAAATGTATTTCCACTAATTTTAAATAAATCGTCAGTCTTATAACTTTACCGTTGTAAGAATTTAGGCGGTTTCGGTGGCACAATGAGAGTTTGTAAGACTGCTACTCAAGAAGGTTCGGTTCTCACACGGGATGTCACTGACTTACACCAAGTTTTTACTCCGAGTCTGGACGTAGGTACCTACTGGTGAACGTGACTGATTGTTTCTAAAGTCTTCACACAGGGATTTTTCCCTAGTAGTTATTAATAAAATCAATATTGAATTTGTGCTTCTAGAATGTAGCAGTTTCGTCACAAAATTGTCCTTTCCCGTTTTTATTAAAGTTTTGGTTCAAGGACATATTACCAGTTCCTCACAATATTTTTCTACAAGCGGAGATGAATAAAAATATTTATTTTTATTATTTAGCTATAAAAATAAGTAGCATTGCCGCTACTTATACAAGACACCTTTTTACCAAATTTTATCAATATTCATTGTGTAGTCTTTGAGACATGACTTGACGAAACTACTTACATACTATAAGGGTTCCATTTTTGCCATTTTGGCTACGGAACCCCAAAAAATATCACATAGAATATCACATCTCGCTCGCTGTCAGAGTTTTGAATCTACGCCTCGTAAATCTAACCGTTACCAAGTCACATCTGCCATAACTGTAAACAGATGTTCCTAATCAAATTAGAATACAAAAAAAACGATTACACGCAAGCATGAGTTACTTTCACTTATATAAATAGACGAAAACAAACTAGAGATAATAAAAAACAAAACGTTCCAATTTCAAGCTCTAGATTCTCGAATTTCTGTATATTTAGGGACAGTAACAAAAACAAAGTATCTACTAGGCACATCTGTCCGCCGATACCAGAAAGTTGACACATTTTCGCATTATAATCTGGCTGTTATCATTGCTTCTGTTATAAAAGCTTCAATTGTTTAGGGGACCTACTTCTAAAATGATAAGTTTATGTAGGTCAAACAGGTATTGATTTATTTTAAGTAGATACAGGTGTGATTTTTAGGGTTTACGTCATTTGTATTCTGATTTTTACAACCAAGAGTTGTTTTATAGCTATTGCATAGCTTTTATCGCGGGCTTCGAGCGCGGCGACCGAATCGAGAAATTCCGTAACGAAAATAAAACCTAACACCCCCCACTACGCCTACCATTTAGCTCGGCCGGGCGGTCGCTTAATGTATATGTATATGGTACGACTGTGCGAAGCTCGCACGGATCGAGATGAGCTGCTCCGAAATGTAATCAAAAAAAAACTGCTTATATAAATAATTATAATTGCATAACTTGATAAAAAATGCTATGCAATAGCTTTACCGCGGCAGTCCCCGAATGCCACACATTTTTTAAAATAGTTTTGTTTACTTAAATTAATAGCGATTCGTCTCCATTTCGCATCAATAATTGTTCACTCTGTATAAAACATACAATACATGCGACAGACACTACAAGCACCGAAACTAAAAAAATGTTACACTTCACAAAATATTTATTCCAAATTATAGTAAAAACAGCGTCAAGATACCTATATTGGTTAGTTTAGAGGAATTAATTACTCAACCACGAATGATATTCATTTAAAAGCGTAATTATTTAATATAAATTATAACTTAAATTAATTTTATATTAGAGTTTAACCACTGCTTTGAGAGATGTTTTACCTAAATTCGCAACAACAAAGCTCCCACAAAAGTTATACTAAGTTGCCTTTTCTTACTGTTTTCTTTATTATTATTAGGGTGTAATTTAAACATTAATAACTTGTTCGTTGCCTCTCATTTTCTCTTGTAATTAGACTGGCAAAACATTTTATATTTTCTCTGTTATTAAATTGGAAAAGCTCACATACATTCTTCATTACAATATTAGTCTTTAAAGAGAAATAATAATATAACTATAAGATACGATTATAAATTTTATAATCAGTTATTCTTTTCAATGAAAAGCTATCTGAATAAATATAGTGACAAATAAAATAAATTAACTCCTCGTTGTTCCTACATTTGGCTAGAAGGCAAGAACAGTGATATTTACTAGAACATTTTCATGATATTATTTTCATCGCTTCGTATTTTGTTAGTCACAATGTGTATTCATTTTGTCCTCGTCTTATCGTTTAGACTACAACAAAATATTATTCCCAATTTTTCCCTCATACCACTCAATAATATTCCTACTCTATGTATGTATGTATCCATTAGATATTCGAAAAAACAAGATGTTTTTACCTTCTATTTCCTAGAAGAAGTTATTCTGCATATTAATAAGATTAGAATCTATTTTATATAGTTACCTATTTTAGTAATAGGTAAGTAGGTAAACTATACGAAGATATGGTATTTTGTGTTTATTTTATAGTTTTATTAAATTATATTCTCTTTATTAAGGATAAAACTTTGTGTGATGAGCACGATAGTTTATTCTGTGTCTGGGTGTTATTTATCTATAATATGTAGGTATGTATTTAGAAATATATAAGTATGATTATCAGTTGTTTGGTTTCCATAGTACAAGCTCTGCTTAGTTCGGGATCTGATGGCGTTGTGTGAGTTGCCCCAAGATATTATTATAATTAATACAAAATCTAGATAACAAGAAAAATTACATTTATTAAAATTTTTGAATAAATATATTATATTATATTTTATCTTTTTTTAATTTATTATCTAGATTTTTTATTAGTAATATTATTTTAAATAAAAAATGCATTTACATATTTTATGCAAAATATTATTAACAAAATTATATTAATTTTAAGGAGTTTTTTTGATATATTAAGTACTCGTAGGTATGTTTATTTTTTATTTTGAAGTATTTAATTTATTGTCAAAGCAGTAGGTAGCAGTAAGCTCTGCCAAACCTACTCTTCCTTCACATAGCGTAACCATAAGTACGTCCTAAGAACACCATTATTTTCGGTTTCCCTTTGAATGCTAGTTACATAATATTAAAGGTACAAAGAACCGTGTCCAGCCAGACATAATGTTGTATCGGGTTACCTTACAACAATTTTAACCCTTCGCCTCTGATAGGTACATACAGGCTACACTTTTTATAAACGCCAATTTAGAGCGACTTCATTTTGAGGCATACTTTTGCTATTGTTATTCTACCTACGGATAACAAATCGAACCTGAAAACTAAGTTAGCCGTATTGCGACAAACACACAGCTCAAATAAATTGTGTGGAACATTTAGCGGTGTAGATACAAGCAATTTCCGTTCCAATCGCCACACTGACCAATGTTCGCATTCACCAACAATTAATCGATTCGTTGAATACTAGAAACACTGCTACCACTTTGAGCTTAGAAGTCGAACAAAACAAAGGCGTAGTTTACACTATACTAGCAAACGTATAACAAAACTATTGTGAACGGTGTGTTCAGTGAATTGATTTCCAGTGCCTTATCGCCGCCGACCTTTTAGCTCAAGCCAGTCGATCTTTCGTCACAGTTTTCTAATCCTCAGTTTTCCAATCACCAGCCACGTTAGTGTAGGCCACGTGCTATACAATGTGAGAAAAAACGATTTAATACTACGTGTTTGGCGTATGTTAGCGTAGGTTCGCAGTAATATGCTTAATAAAATGTAATCCTATTACCTACTTTCGGTAGAGCCTCTTTTAAAAGGCTAAATAGGAAATGGTTATGAGAGAAAATTGAAAACAATATTATTTGAAATTGAGTTTTCGTTTTACACTATTTTGTCTGTTTAAATATTTAAAACCCAGCCATTAGTATAATGTATAATATTTTAGGACAACTCACACAACGTCATCTGATCCCAAACTAATCAGAGCTTGTACTTTATCAACCAGACCACTGATAAAAACACATATATTTTCTAAATGCATACATATTTATTTATTTATTTAACACTTCCTGCAAATACTATGCAAAAGACGGACTTAATGTCATGGGCATTCTCTACCAGTCAACCTTTGGGTGGTGGCGAAAAGAAGGTGGCAGGTGCATATTATTTAAATTATTAAATAAAACAAAAAATAAACTAAATAAACACAAAATATATACGTATCGTTAAACATACATACAAAATAATACTACTAAATATATAATTATCTATATACATACTAGCTGTCCCGGCGAACTTCGTCTCAACTCTTTTTTTTGTAAATCGGGTTCAATTGTGAATCTAAACCGTCCTCGAATCCCCTTGAATTCACACAAATAATTTCATCAAAATCGGTCCAGCCGTCTAGGAGGAGTTCAGTGACATACACACGCACACAAGAAATATATATATAAAGATACATAACACTAGCGTAACTTCGTCTTCGTAAATTTTCCCGTTTTTTGCAACATTTCTCATTGCTGCTCCGCTCAAATTGGTCGTAGCGTAATGTTATAAATAGGCTAGATGCTTCCTCGATAAATGAGCTATCCAACAGTCATAGATTTTTTTAATTCGGATCAGTAGTTCCTGAAATTACCGCGTTACAAACAAACAAACAAACTCTTTAGCTTTATAATATTAGTATTATCCTGGGTGGTGATTGAAAACCCATGACCTCCGGCTTAGCAGTTAGGGTCACTAACCACTAACCAACAGGCCAGTCATTAGGTACTGACGGATTGATTTATAAACCCACATCCACATCTTTAACCAATGAATGGATTGCGCTAAAATTAGGCACGCAAATACATAATTATTTTCAGAAGTAGGCTAAGAATTTACCAACATTCACCCCCTAAGAGGATGAAACGAGGGTTCAAAGTTTGTATGTAGATAAAGACTGCGCTAAAATTAGGCACGCAAATATGTACATAATTATATTCCGACGTAGGCTAAGGATTTTCCAAAATTCTCCCCCTAAGAGGATGAAAATGAAAAGAAGGGTAAAGATCCACGCGGGCAAAACCGCGGGCAAAGCCGCTGACGAAAGCTATTACTAATACGGTTAATACCCCAATTTACGTGGATGATCGTTTCCTTAATTCCCTCCCACAGCGTAATTCTTTCATTCATTCAATTGTATCCGCCACAATGTTCTTTACTAGATACTGTTCTGCGAACTTAACACTTCGTGCCCCCCATTAACCCGCTTATCAATGTGTGATCATTCGCTCGCTTCGGAACGGTTAACTCATTAGCCACATTGTCCTATAGTATTATATCTATAGTAAAGAGAATTACAACTCATACTTTATCGTTCTCTCTTACAATGACAATACCCTTCATTCTGCATTTACAGCCATTATGTATATGTTTTAATTTCACAATTATCTTTTATTGAGTTATTTTCCTTTAGGAAGCGGAAGTATTGTAAGTACTAATGTTATGTTCGGATAACGATACGTGATTTAAATGGTCATTTGAGTTATCTGTTTCTATCTTACGGCAATGTTAAACTAGTTCAAACGGCATTGAGAGAGACGATATCTTTCTGTGCCCTTGTCGACGTTCGTTGCATTCTGGCCAAGTTAGGGCTATGTGACTCTATCGAGGTGATTCGGCGAAGCTTTGTTGCAGTTATGAATTGTGTACGAATTGTTAGGCATTGTTCTATTCTGGAAACTGGGCGTTTATATGCAGCCCACAAAGGAGTCCAAGTTAATACACGAATAGGAAGTTCGCTTCTCTCATTCCGACTGCATTTTTGTGTACCTACATGTTTTTAGATACTTTGCTAGTATTGTATAACTAGTTCAGTAGGTATTTTTTATTAGGTATGTAGATCTTACTCTTAAATTGTCTTTTAACTTTCTTTATTTCATTTAGAACGATTGTTTATATTGAATTAAAAACTTAACATGAAGTTATAGTGAACCCATCTACGCAACCTTGCAGATTTATCAATCTCCTTGGCTGTCAATGCAGCTTAAAGATGTTCATTTTTTTTTTCTTAATTTAAAATATACATATTTTAAAGATCGAACACAGTCAGCAGTCATAGTATCTGGCCATTTCCGAACGCTCGCAAAGTTTACATTATGTTGCAAATTGTCTGACAATCGTGAAGAATTTGACTGATAGCTTTCGTTCCGTGTGACAGTGTTAACGCCGCTGCCGTCTACCCACATTGTCTTCCCATCAGCACGCTCCGCTAAACTTACTATACTACCAACAATACTAACATAATTATGTCTTGCCTCTCGCCTTGATCTTATATTGACGGATATAATTTGATTGTACGATGTTTGTCAGGCTAGTATTCCGCTTTTTTGAACGGTAGATTGTTGTTATCATCTTCTTTGACATGTGGAAATAAAATTTATAGATTTTGCTTTCTGTTCGAATTTTAAATTTGAAAAAAAATTACAGCTGTCAGTAAAAAAACTATATCGCGATTTAGGGATAGTAACGCCATCTATCATGCATAGTAATAGAAGCCGCGGTAGCCTAATGGCAATCGTAAGATCGCGGGTTCGAATGCTACACGTTACTACCGACGTGAACCTACTCCTAACACTGGAGGGGTTACCAGGATTGCTAGTAATGTTGAGCTACAATTCCACATTGCTAGGTATATATATATTTTAAAATATAACTAGCAATGTATATAGTATCTACTTTTAATAAAGAAATATACACTTAGTTAATGCCTATCCATCCCATCCAGTTAATTGGACCGTATTGCACCAGTCGTGGTCAAGGGTAGTTTGTCTGTCAATTGATGAAGGTCCACTAATCGCTTTAGTTAAAAAAATCCTATCAGTCTTGGTGTTATGTAACTAATTACAATTGACTTTATTGATATTGAAAATTATGTAATTGATAACTCATTACGATACGTAAATATTCATACATACCGCAAACATGTAATACCTGACAGTTAAGTATAAACAGCTGTTTTGTGTCTGAACGTCAAGGTCAACTTGGAATTGGATGACCCTGTCAATGTTTATGAATCCACAATACCAAACTGTATGTCAATATTAGTAAAATTATACATATGTATAGCATATTATACACCTGTTTTTAAAATTATAGAGGGGTCCATGAATCAGTAGTGATTACAGAGCATTTGAATACTCTGATAGATATCTGTGGTAGCGACCGAACAGAAGATAAAGCCAGTAAGGTTAGGCAACGATACCACTGTGCTTAGACAGGTGACGGATTCTGCCCCTCCGTGCTTTGGGAAGCATGTTAAGCCGTCGGTTTTGTGCCTATATCTCTATCATGTCGTCATAAGAGTAATGGAATATACCTAAAGTGTAATTCCGTTTTGATCGCGGATTCAATAAAAAAAAGCGAAGTGAGGGGGTGTATTAAGTGATTTGTTTAAAAACAAAAATTTTACTTATAGAACTAAAAATTTGATAATTTAATTATAATGGACAATGGTGTTAAAAGTCATCTTAAACATTGGAGTGAAAAAAGGATTTTAGGAGTGCTCATTGACTTTATACTACATCTACGACTATATAAACTAGCTGACCCGTAACTTCGTATGCGTAAATTTTCCCCGTTTTTGGTATCGTATTTTTCATTGCTGCTCCGCTCCTATTAGTCGTAGCGTGATGTTATATAAACTATATCCTTCCTTAATAAATGGACTTCAAACAAACAATCAAACTTTTCAGCTTTATTGCACTAGTATAGATACGAAATTTCAATCTATTAGACGAGCCGTGAGCCGATTAGTTTCTGCTTATAAATGCTTGTCTATAACTTACACACATAAAGAAAATACGTTTAGATCCGTAATAGATTATTTACTTACAATAGTTTAAAATAAACACGTAAGTTATAACATGTAATTACTTGTAGGTACGTGGTATACGACAGCCCGTGACCTGCGCACCGATAAACAACATCTTTATGAGATAACGGGTCACTGCAAATAACTTTGTAACTATGCTCCATTTCAATGAGTGATAAAAACTATATACTTATTTATTATGTAAAGAGGTATGGCAAAGCTAAGTTATACCTAATCTGTAATGGTAGTACGGCGTAGGTAGTGGCATTTAGGATCAATGACCTCAAACGCAAATGAAACATGGATTTACCCCGAGATTCTGGAATTTTTAAATAATTGGAACGTCAATCCATACTTATATTATAAAGAGGAAAGATATAATTATTAATTGTTTGTTTGTGAATTATTATGCCGATAGAAATTTATCTGGGAGTACCTAGGCTATATTTTTTTATTTTTTAGAGATCCCTATGATAGTTGCAATAATGTAACTCAAGATATTAAAAACTATGATACACAATTCGAGGCTGGCAGCTAGTAATAAATATTTTAAATAAAAACATACAGGTGAAATGAGAACCTCCTCCTTTTTCAAGTCGGTTGAAAATAAATCGACAGAAAATGAATCGAGAATCGTTTCAAATGGTCAAGTTAGATAACTTTATTTTATACAAATAGCTCTAAATCTTTAGCTAAAGTATAAACAATTTTATGGTACGAGTTTGTTAATTAATCTTAACGTCCGAAATTTTTGAGATGAGGTGGTATATCCGCGTCATGCCACGATTGACGAATCCCGCGAAATAGCATTACCTATACCGAACATTGCTAATCTCATACTTAGTGAGGAAACCTATATCGTGTTTCTGTAGCTGGAGAATTGACCTGCACTACCGACATTATATAAATAGGTGCTTGGTCGGTGTTGTGCCATTACACCACGTTAAACCTCTCTCTCCGTCCTTCCCCTGTCGTGATAGTGACTCATATCTTTTTAAACGAGATATTTAATCCATGACAGCCTCCCCCGCCCCCGTCGTGCGACCGACTCACATATAACCGATGTTGAATGAAAACAAAAATACTGATGAGTGAATTCTTAAATCAGGTCTTAATTTTCACTGGCTTTCATTTTTACAAAAGGTCCCCCCCCCCACCCCACTGCCCCTCTGCATTCACCCTTGATATCAAATATTCTAAAAGGTCAATAAAACTTTGAAATTCCTACTGTATTATTAATACCTATTTACGTCTCACATGCTTGTTTTTCTTCGGACGTATACGAAGCATTCAGCCTTAGAAGGCTGACTGTGCTACCTTTATTAAGATTAATCATCTCAGGTACCGTTTACAATTACCATGGTTATTAACTAATGAGGTACTCTATCTTTTCTTGCCCGAGATCTCATAAAAACTGGAGCATCAAAATAATAACACTGAGGTGGTTTATATCGATTCTGATGTTAGTGTTGGCACCGTTCGACTGTTCCCAACGGGTTTTGTGGTATAACATCTAGGTATATGAGTTTCTTTTAAAACTGTTATACTCTTTGACCTAGTTCTATTTAATAAAAATGAGTTAATTTCCACATCAAAACACCACGAAAAACAATAGGCAAACAACCAAAATAGAAAGATGACGAATACGTTACATTTATTAATTTAAAATCTCCAAAAATAGTACACAAATGACCACAGTCGGTTTCAATCTAAATTGTTTATTATCCAATCCAAATTATGTTATTCCATGACTTAATGGCATCACAATTTTACAGCAATTGAACGCTCAAAATAAAATAGTTTATACAATAAAAGGTTAAAACGTTTTTAAAACAACAATCCAATAATCAAACTACAATCAAAAGCATACAATGTCGCAAGTCATCGTCTATAAAAAGAACAAAATGACTTATTTAAAGTCTATAGAATTAGCACCTTTCAAAGACAAAAAAAATGTTTCTAACTTTACCAAAAAGGTTGTAACACTCCATCATTTACGCCATGACCTTTTACCTGGAGTACGAAACTCACCTTTTGCATGTTTGTTTAATTTTTTAATCCGCAGAGGAAAATGGTAGCCAGCGCGTAACGGATAACGTACAAACTTTTATTTAGCTATGCATTAAAACTCAGCAATTTACATCAAATGCTAATCCCAAAGAGCACATTAATGTGACTTTATAGTTTTTATCCCGTTTCCAAATTTAAATTTTTAATCATAGGCTTCACGTTTCCAAATTTAAACTTTAATCATAGACTAACCTTAACCATTTTCTTGTAAAGAGGTTGAAGTCACACTTAATGCGTCAGGAAAAAAAACAAATTCTATCCTGAAACAAATGTCCATTTAACCCCGACACCTCCAAATACACATCTTTCTTTGGGACCTTTAGATTCTTGTTGTTTTAGGTCCGAGACATATGGTGCCTCTCACAAAGTGTCTATTTCAATGAATAAAGGACAAATTAACGACGATGAATGAAAAAATGCTTTTGTTTGAAGAATTATCCCAACTAAGTAAACGTAACAACATGGGTTTTAGTGAAGAATTTTAACAATTACTCTTCAATTATTATTTCAACTGTAATACATACCACCATTACAATATTTACCTTACAATTTTCAAACTTCCTGACTCTCTTATTAGTGATTTCTTGTCTTTGTTTCTTCCTTTTTCGTCTCTTCATATCCTTTTTAGGATTCCGTAGCCAAAATGGCAAAAACCCTTATGGTTTCGTCATGCCCATCCGTCTTTCCGTCTGTCTGTCTGCGATTTTACTCAAAATATACGTAATGAATATTGATGAAATTTGGTGAAAGGTATCTTGTAGTAGCCTAGCCGCTACTTAGATAGCTATTACTCTATTGCACACTTTGATACATAAAGACTCAGTCCCATAGATTTTGTAAATACAATTGTTTTTTAAACTTATTTTGAAAGCAAGCAAACATTCTTGATAGCCTTATTTATGCGAAAACTGCTGCTCTTTGGTGCAAAATCCAAATTCAATTAAAATATTCATGCATTTTAATTTTTACATTTATAGGTTTAGGACCCAGAGAATAACTACTGCTATCCCGTTTTCATTGTAATCCAGAATACGGTAGTATTAACTATATCAGATACAATAAACTATTTCGTAATACTTACTTATACAATGTAGCTTCACCGCAGAGCCGTGGAAGGTCGGAAGCAGGCCATAAGTTTAGGTACAAGAAAGTATTGATCTTGCACCGGTAGATACGACCCGAGCACTGTCGCGAATTATAATACAAAAGCTTTTATTTCCCTTTTATTTTCCACCTACGGACGGAACACGTTGCATTTTCCAATGCATTTTGCGAGTTTACCTTTTCTTTGGGATTTATTCGGACTTGAACGAACGTCGAACTGTTTTTGCTTCTGTTATTTGTGCAGTAACTTCCGTTCGTGGCAGCGCACTGAAGTCATCTCTGGTCCCTATTGCACTAGCTTATAGGCGATGAGAATCTTATGTCACTCGCAGATGAGCCGCAAGTTTCCTTTTGGTTATGTAGAACAATGTTATTATGTTTAACATTGCTACACTCCAATAATCCTAAATTCTGAACAAAAAATTTAAGTCGAACCATAAAAACAACCATGACAAAACATTTTTTGCAAGAATAAAAAAGAATCTTAAAACTAGCGGATGCACAGAATGCCATCGTTGGCCCGAATTAACAGTACAAAAAAATAAAGAAAATATCCATAATGTTATAAAAAACATGTAAATTTGACATCAGGAAAATATTCCGTATCAGGTTTTTTTTCTTCTTATCTACTTCTAATTGATTCCATACTTTGAAACTTCGCAAGTACAGACACGGACAGTACACGTACATAGTACAGTAACGGAAGAAGATAGTGGAACTCTTTTAAAACATCTAGTAGGTTTATTTTGATGAGATTCATACATTACGATACGTAAGTATCAAAACTTCAAAAAGCCAAAAACTGGGATATTTTTAGGTGCCTAAATTTATCCGGATGATCACAAACTGTCTTTATTGTATCACTATGTAACTGACCCGCGCAACTTCGAATGCGTCAATTTTCCCCGTTTTTGCAACATTTTTCATTGCTGCTCTGCTTCTATTGGTCGTAGTGCGATGTTATATAAACTATAGTCTTCCTCGATAAATGGGCTATCCAACGTAGTTTCCGAGATTATCACTTTAGCTTTATAAATTTATGTATAGATTACTAAGGTACGTTTTTATAATATAAACCCTGTGCCTATTTCTTTAACACAGCAACAGTTGTCTCACTATAAATAGACTGTAGATTGTCAACCCACAATGTAACTATACCTAACTATTGTTCAGTGATTGAACTTATAAACTGACCACAACGGAGACTGTAATTCCCTTCAAAGACATCAAATGGCTTGAAGGCCGTGTCTATTTAGTTGATTCGCCTACCCCCAAGCGGCTGAATAACGAAACTAGATCATATTAAAGTCTAGTTGTATTACTGAGTCAAACTACGTTATGACCTGATGACCTGTTATGTATGAAGAATGGTTTCTTGTGTAGAAGTTCAAAATTCTTTGTTCACTTTGGCTGCAAAACAACACCTGTGATACGGGATTCTATATGTAGGTACATGTAATGCCAATTATTGTTTTTAAACTTTCGCAATTTTTATACATATTAGATATATTTCGGGACTTAATCGCGTGAATTATTTAAAGGTACGGTACGTTTAATAAAACCCTTTATTTACCCTACGTTTCGACCGATCGTACCTTTAAATATTTCACGCGATTAAGTCCCGAAATATATCTAATATGTAATGCCAAGTTCGCAAACAATAGGTAAGCCCACAGAAAAGAACCTGACAATAAAAACTAGCGGTCACTCTTTTCAAATTGCCAATTTTATAATATTTGAATGTTTATAAACTTGATATGGGGGTAAGGTGCTGCCACTAGTATACTATAAACCATGTTAAAGAACTGATGCAGATTATATTATTAAAAAGTTGGAACATGAAATAACGTAAAATTAGCCTTAGTGGGTACAACATAATAGGCAACATAACTGCCTCTGTGGCGCGGTGGGAATGTATCCGACTGCTACGCAAGAGGTCGTGGGTTCGATCCCCACCCAGGATAAAACTTTGTGTGATGAGCACGATGGTTTATTCTGTGTCTGGGTGTTATTTATCTATAATATGTATGTATTTAGAAATATATAAGTATGTTTATCAGTTGTCTGGTTTCCATAGTACAAGCTCTGCTTAGTTTGGGATCAGATAGCTTTGTGTGAGTTGTCCCAAGATATTATTTTTATAGATATTATAACAAGGGTAAAACGATATGTGCTTAAATATTGGCCACAGTACTGGATTCAACGAATCCTAATACTTAAAGTTAATCTATACTTTATACTAATATTATAAATATGAAGAGTTTGTTTATTTGGTTGAATGCGATAATCTCAGGAACTACTAGTTTGAATTGAAAAAAATCTTTTACTGTTGGACAGCCCATTTATTTAGGAAGCTATAGGCTATATAATATCACGCTACGACAAATCGGAGCACCAATGAAACATTTTGCAAAAGCGGGATAAAATTACGCTGGCGTAGTTGCGCGGGTCAACTAGTTATTACACTTATAAATAAACCAGCATTATTTTTGGCCTTTAGAATTTACCATTAAATTATAGTCCGCTGATATTTGAGTGAACTGATCGTTTAAAGAGATGACTTTGACGGACATAAGTTTATTAGTATCATGGTATTAGGAATATTTTTCGGGAGGGAAGGGTTCGTTATTTCGGTGGGGGGTGGGGGGTTAGTACACACTGGCCAATTGTGTACTATGTTGGAGCCTTGCAATTGGGTAGTTGACTCCAACAAAATAAACTATTTTATACTAATCAGGTAATAGTAGATCCTAAAATGCTCTGAAAATAAGTGTTATTTTACAATTTAACATGTTTTTAAATTTAAAAGCATGAAAACGAATACTAATAGTAATTATTTGATGATAGGAACTTATGACGTCATAGGTTTTGACATTACATAAAAAGAGATTGATTTGACTTGACAGTCAACATCCCTATATCCGGGAGATTTCAGCCCCCAAATCTCCTACCTGGGTACGCCTATGATTTGTATCATATTATGGTATTTATCCCTTACAAAATGACCGAGATGATTTCCATATTAAATGTTTCTTAAATCGTCTATCTTTATTAATTCTTTGCTATAACTTACTTACTTTGCATTAATTAATCCTGTTGAACTTGAAAATTGTGTCTCCGACTGCATGATATTAAACGTGAAGGCTATCATGTCTCCAACTTTTTCCAGGCGTGCTTTTAAAATTTTTGATTTTATTTTTTTATTTTCGTTGTTTTTTTAGCATTTCTTATTCCAAATTAGATTTAAATAGATTAGTTAAGCAAAAATCCATTAAGCCGTTTAGGCTCTAGGGCGTGCCAAAGAAATATACATACATACATTCATACATACATACACTTGAAAAACATAACCCTCCTTCTTACGCAGTCGGGTTAAAATTGAATGCATAATTATTTACTTAACCATGCTCGAATTGCTGAAAAATGTATGGATCTTAGAATTGAGGTAAACTTTATCTAAATTATTGTTTGTGAACGGCTTTAAGTCAATTGTTTAAGTGGTTGGGATTTGAAACCCACATCTTAATCATGAATCTTAGTAGTCTTCATTTTAAAAAGAGTAGGTAAGGTAAGGTATTTGACTTTGTATGTCATCTTTCGCAGGCACACAACGTAATTCTTACTTCTTTATCTGAGCGAAACGAAATAAAGTTGCATGCAAACGTGCAATTTTCTAGAGAATATCTTTATCTCGTAAATCCTTTAAATACACAGTATCGCATGCATTCATGAGAAAAATCTTACTATTGCAACTTCTGCTGCAACTATTGCTACTTCCTATTTTCAACCAGTGACTAATAAAAGAGGTGAGTTGCCCAAACAGATAGCCAGACTTGCTCAATGTGTTCTTTTTTCATCAGAAAGATGGTTCAATCGTTGCCTCCAATTATATGAAAAACGGCTTAATCATCTTGGAAATAATCGCCTCTAGATGTCATTGTCCGTAGTTTTTGTACATTAAATACATTAGCTTGTATCTGCAATTCCAAGGAACTTTCATCTTTCGTATACGTAAAATCAAGAACAAAATGGAAAAATCTATTTAATTTTTGTGCTTAATAAAATAAACCTTGACCAGTTCCATTACATCCATATAGATATTACAATCAAAAGCAAACTGCTAAACGGATTTTGATAAAAATAACACACAGACTGAACGGATTTGATAATACACATAAGCTTAACGGTTTCGATAAGCCTAACAAACAGATTATCCGTTTCCTGGACAATTGGTCATCTCGGACAGTCTCGGTAAAACTTGCGACACAAAAGCACATAAGTTATACACAGTCATATAAATTCTAGCAGTTTTGGATGTAGCAAGACAAGAAGTGTCAGGGTTGGCCGGTTAAGGATGTTTTGTGGTTCTATCACTGTGACTTTGGAGACGATTAAAGCAGCAATACATCAACCCTTGTGAGCCAGCAACTAACTTTCTACTGAGCGAGAGTAAAGTCACTTTCAACGATAGAAGGGAGTGACCATAGGTACTGTATAATTAGTACTATGCTATTGGTTCCCAGAAATTGAAATTCAAATAGACAAAGACCAGTTAGGCTATATCTATATATCGGAGCTAATATCCTCAAATCCCATTTCGATCGTAAAGTTCGAGTGAAATATGACTTTGGTAATAGAATAATGCCGCTTACCTGACCTGATTTCTCAAAACCAACCCTCACTTCTTCAAATGTTGAATAATTAACGTTGTTGCTCGCGCACAAGCGAGATCTGCTACTCAGGAATAAATAATACACAGGTACGTAGTTATTTGAGTAACGAAAAACTGTTCTGGCTTTTAAAAAAACAAGTGGGTATACGTCTTTATCTATGTGTGGAATAAATGTGACATTTGTCTCAGTATCCATTCATGAGATTTTTCTTGGGTGTGAGCGAGTTTTTTAAAGCGTGACAGACGGTAAAGATAGTTTAATATTTAACTTTAAATAAAACTAGCGGACCTCTCCAGTTTCGCACGGACTTTAATCCGCTATCTATAGGGATGTTGCGAATGCAGATACGTTTCGACCAGGTTGCACCGGCCGTGGCCACAAGCGGACTATGCGCGTTTTTTCCCGTATAACAAATAGTTATAATCATGCAACGCGAAAGTTTAAATGTTAGGAAAGCGACATCGTTCAGATAATTGTTTGGATAAACTTTTAACTGTAAAAATCATGAATGAAATATTAGGCGATTAAGATTTAGATAGATATAAATATGTAAGTACAAGTAGCTTTTTAGGGAGGAGATTTCGTAATTTGGGGGGGGGGGGTTAAGGTGGTGGTGGACTGTCAAGTCAAATCAGTATCTTTTATGAAATGTCAAAACAACACTCTTTATAAGAAACTTTTATGGAATATTTCTGAGGCGTGACGTCACAACTCAGGATGGTCAAATCATAATTTGATATTTGTTTTGATGATTATAAATTCTTACACACATTAAATTATTATTTTTTTGACGACTCCCGCAGTAGTACAAGCCCTGTGTCGCGAGGGACTTTACAAACATACAAGTCACGGACACAAATTACACCCAGACCCGGAACAACAATTTGTGGATTTCACATAGTAGCGTTCCGTGTAGGAATCGAACCCACGACCTCTTGCGTAGCAGTCGGACACACTCCCACCGCGCCAGAGAGGTAGTCAAATCGTGTAAAATAACACATTTAATCAGATCTCGCTATGACAAACTTGCCTGATTACTGATATTTCATTTATTTTTACTGTAGTCATCCTCCCAATTGACTAAACAACATCGGCCTAAAGTGCAATGTATCCATCTTTTTGCAATTTGGGGGGGAGGGGGGCTTTCAATCCACAAATCGTCTCGTTGGGTACGCCCGTGGTTTTCTTTACAACGAGTAACAGTGTTACTGGTTGAGGTGTGACAAAACAAGCCTTGAATTTGACCGCATATTTCTGTTATATGTCGTTTGTATATGTGCCTAGCTCTAATCAAGATACGAGTATGTAGAGTGTCATGGCGCGTAATAATGAGACATCATTCATTCACGGAGCCTCTACGTAGAGTTCTAGATGAAGCTTTGGCCCTAATTCTTTACTCAGCCTCTACATTCTTTGTAAAACTGTACAAGCTGTGAATAGGGAAGTTATCAACAACTTGTATTCCGCCGCGTGTCTGCCTGTCTGTTTTGGCTATAGATATAACAATATAAGTTATGTTCCAGGCTTAAAAGTGCTTCACTACAAGATTTCATCAAAATTTGCTTAACATTTTCAAATAATACTAACAAACCTTATGTTTTTGACGTGATAACGTCTTATAAATCGATGGATGCACTCACGAAAAATTGTGACGTCACCGCTCCCGTTCCGGTGACGTCAAAAAGTCTGACGTCACCGCTTACGTTCCGCCTGCTGAGAGGCTAAGTAACTATTGTGGCCGTCGGGTCATCAATGTTTTTTTATGACTTTATGATTATCGTCCGTAAAGCGACTTTACAGACAACCCTTTATCGTTTTTAGGGTTCCGTAGCCAAGATGGCATAACGGAACCCTTATAGTTTCGCCATGTCCGTCCGTCCGTCCGTCCCTCCGCACCTTTGCTCTGAGACTGTTACTGCTAGGAGGCTGTAATTTTGTATGAATACACATATTACTTACGCCGACAAAATGATAGAATAGAAACTTAAAAAAAAAAATCCCCTATATGTAAAGTGGGGGTGTGATTTTTGAATTAGGAAAAAAAAAGAGTTTTTTTTTTCAAAAATAATTACGATTAACTTTATCATAATAAAGTTTCATAAAAATCCATTCACGAGTTTTGCGTGACAGAACAACAAACATTAGCCTTCATCAACCTTACAAACTTTCGCGTTTATAATTATACAGCGGGATAAATTACAAAAACGTCATCATAATGTCTTATTACAAAATAGCAAATTACACAGTTCACATACCCAACAAACGAATAAAACAACATATATAATTAAACCTCACTTATCGAACTAACAATTCATAAACGGTAATTATTACCTAACATGTATTACATACAGTTTATACATATATACCAAAGAATACCGAGAGTACAGAAGACAACTTATACAATGTGTAAATTAATCCCTATCTTTCCGACCCGGAAGGTGCGCGTAGGTATTCTATTAATAATGCAAAATTAAAATTTACAATTTCGCCAAATATTTAAGATTTTTTATCAAAATTGTTTGACTAAGGATTCTTTACAATGAAAACAAACTTTACCGCCACCACATGTCTTGCCAAGAAAAAAACCATTAGTTTATTTTTTTTGTAATTGTATTTAAAAAAATTAACTTAATTTTTTTTTTGTCATCAAATAAAAAAAAAATATAACTTAAATCTAATTGGAACATGACCTAACAACAGATTAATGGATTGGACAGGGATTAAATACATATTATGTTGTAGTATAGAAAACGCTCTTGACGCACGCCCACTTAAGAATCACACATGGACGCGGAATCATTTTTTTTAAATATAACTAGCAATGTGGGATTGTAGTCCCACATTACCAGCAATCCTGTTAACCCCTCCAGCTAATTCAATGGCTTTTCTTAGGAGTGGGTTCACGTCAGTAGTATAATGAGTACGATTCGAACCCGCGATCTCACGATTGCGAGACCGATGCCTTAGCCATTAGGCTACCGTTACCTTTCACGCCACGCCTTCCAAACAAACTGCACCGATGTAGTCTTTGATTCATGTCAGTAAACAAATGAAGTCTAAGTGTGCATCGCTCGATTACGTACGAAGCTCGCTTTCTGTACTCTCATTATTCTGTGTACATAAATATATAATTTGTTACGCTAGTCTGTAGTCAAAACTCGAGACAAATAGTTCAGAGGGCGGTCATTCCCACGGCTTCGTTAATAAAAATGTAAAAGGCCATGGTCGCATGCGCGAGCGCAAGGCTCCTTCCTTCCTGTACTGTCGAGTCATAAGCGCTGTCGAAATTCAGTTAAGAACGTCTCTCACGCTGTAACAGTGCGTTTTAGTTTACCAGCTTTTGCCCGAGGAATGACTCGTATGGGTTATAAAAAGTATCTTTTAATATTCCCCATTATATCATCTAGCTCTATGGCAAATTTCATAAAGATAAGTTCAGTGGTTTAGACGTAAAATGAAAACTAACGGATAAATTTTACTTTCACATTTGTGATATTATAGTTAAGATCAACTTTTGTCCGTGGCTGAGACGCGTGGATCAATATATCGCAAAAAAATTTAGCCTATATGTTTTTCTGTTGTTCAAGCTGTTTTAAATATATAAACTTTCATTAAAGTTTGTTAGTTATTTCGGGAACGAGTAAAAAATATCCGTACATATACAACCTAAATAAAACCTTTTGCATTTGAGCGTGTCATTTTGAATAATTTCAGTTGTATTTCCTAGATTTGGTCATCCAAATTTTCTTATGAGTTTCAAAGCGAATGAGAAACAATTTTAGAGTTCGTAACATTTAAGCACTAAATATAACCCGCCACTTTTTCATCTGATATTAGTACTTACTAATATCAGATGAAAAAGTGTAAGTACGCGGGATCTATAGCAGTTTATACTCATGCGTACTTACACTTTTTCATCTGATATTAGTACTTACTAATATCAGATGAAAAAGTGTAAGTACGCGGGATCTATAGCAGTTTATACTCATGCGTACTTACACTTTTTCATCTGATATTAGTACTTACTAATATCAGATAAAAAAGTGTAAGTACGCGGGATCTATAGCAGTTTATACTCATGCGTACTTACACTTTTTCATCTGATATTAGTACTTACTAATATCAGATGAAAAAGTGTAAGTACGCGGGATCTATAGCAGTTTATACTCATGCGTACTTACACTTTTTCATCTGATATTAGTACTTACTAATATCAGATGAAAAAGTGTAAGTACGCGGGATCTATAGCAGTTTATACTCATGCGTACTTACACTTTTTCATCTGATATTAGTACTTACTAATATCAGATAAAAAAGTGTAAGTACGCGGGATCTATAGCAGTTTATACTCATGCGTACTTACACTTTTTCATCTGATATTAGTACTTACTAATATCAGATAAAAAAGTGTAAGTACGCGGGATCTATAGCAGTTTATACTCATGCCATATGCCATTTGTAATGTTAAAAGTAAAAGTAAAATTGAATTCCATGGAATACTATAGTACAGTGACAGATACATACACTTACTGTAAGTGTACTTCGACAAAAACTAATTTCTTGAGGTATGTACCTCCACACAGATGCATTGGTGCAGTGGTTCCTCAAGAAATTAATTCCTCGGTACGGACGTGCCTGCCACTAGTGCCACTCTGGTTGTACTTAGCACAGAAAGTTGGTACTTAGGGTATTTATTCATTACTTTAATCATTGGGATTCGCAGATCAAGGTTCGCCATCTTGGTGGGAACCCTAACAGTGTCAGGTATTCTTCCGTGAAATAATGATACCTAGAGTTAGACTTACGAACTACTATCTCAAATGAGGAGCGCGGTACGGTGTCATTTAGATCCTTGCCAAACAAAAGATAGACAGTTACTGTTATACTTACCATCAGGCTCACAACTTGTTCGTCTTTTCTTTGGCCGTATAAAAAAAGTAGTGGGCTTAATCAATTTAATTTCCGCCATGTGACGCCTAATTCCTAAAGCACATTCTAGAACAGAACGATCAAAATGTCAATGTTAAATCATGCGATTGTAAAAGTTACTATCAACAAAATCAAATTAGCTTCCAAGCTATTCATTACATGTAATAAATAAACCAATTAATTACTATCGGTAGTGTTTCCTACTCTCGCATAATTACATCGAAAAAGTATCAAATCAGATATCGAAATGAATACATTCGCATATGTTATCGATTGTATCTCGATCGATGTTGATAACATCGATGACAAATTCTTATATAAATGTTTTATAATCAGTTTAGGAACGTGAGGCCATAAATAACATGTGTATATCATACGATAGTAGTCAGTCAGTGTCCGAGGAGAAATAAACATTGGTTTATTTACGTCTCGATGTAGAATTTCTTCCGTCTGAATTTATTTAGTATTAATACAATTGTGCCTCAAAACTACTTACCCAATAAAATGTCAGATGCGTGATCATAAGCATAAATGCGCCAACAAGAAAAAGTTTGACAAAGTGCAGAAATCGGCAAACGTCATCAAAAATCATCTGTGACATCGTAAAGCTGCCTGATTTTAATGCTTTTTTTTCTAACTAAAAACCGTTTGTCATTGCGAAAATCATTTGCTTTTTATCACTCGGAAGCTTTTTTACACCTTAACTTGTTAATTTAAAAGCAATTGCCGCAATAAGAAACAGTCCCTCATACCTTTTACAAAGCAAGTAGTTGGAACCTTTGTTGATGTTACCACGAACTATTACTTACACACGTCAACTTATTCGAAAATATTTACATGCAGACTAACGACCGCTTTAAGTCATAATGCAAATGAGCCGCGTACGAATACGACACTTGCGGGCAAGTTGCGGAAGAGTGTCGTTTTAACATCAAGGTTCAACCACGCATGTTATACGTGCATACTACAGTATAGGGCCCGTCCATAACTTATGTCACACGTTAAGAGGAAGGGGTAACCAAAATGTGACATAATGTAACAAAACAACACGTAAAATAGGCGCGCGGCGACGGCAGTGATTGCGATCTAATCTATCTAATTGTCTCGCTTGAACTAAGTGCATTTGAGGCAATTACCTTGCATTTTTCTTACCAAAACAGAGTGCAGTAAAACGCGTCTATATGTAAAACGTCATTGCATAGTACTTATGACAAGAGAAGACGGGTATAACATATTAAAGAATATAACCTCTATTCTTTAAATCTGACTAAAATCTTCAAAATATTGACTAATTTATGGGTATTTATTAGCTTTTTCGAGGGGCTGGATCACACGGATCGTTTCAAGATAAAAAGTAGCATATATCTTTTCTTTCTCTTTGACATTGCAGACTGCCTCCGTACCAAATTGCATCTAAATTGATCTTTGGAAACGATTTAAACCAACAAACTACTCACGTTCATTAAGTTCATAGAACACCTAAGTGCTATTAGTCAACACGATTGTAAAAATCTAGAAAATATATTTTAAATTAATAATATCTCATTTTCAAATTTATATAACGTCGCAAAAGGGGAACAAGTCAACCAATTGTGACCACCTAAGATAAGAGAAGTGTGGTCCAAAAATCATGCAGTTTATGTGACGTAATTTGTGGATAGGCCCCATATGACATTACATACATACCTACTATTGCATATCGGTACGACAGACGCAGACGGTTAAGTTGGTCGCCTTGTTAATATCAATGAAACACGTGTCTGTTGGTTATTACTCAAAAAACCCACAGAATAGTGCAGAAGGTAGTTTCACAAGCACTATACTTGAGCACACATAACACCGTACATTGACATGGAATCTCGGACCACTTTGTTCTGAATGTGTTCCGAGCTGACGCGGATCCAGAACTTTGTTCAGGGGGTTCACAATATTTTGGCTTATTCGGCCAAGTGTGAGTCGCTCGCATGACGGTTGGAAAATACATTTGATTCAACAACGGTACACCAGCCACCACTACTGAAAAGGAGCAATTCCATATCAAAACACAACGGTCCAGTTAACATAGTCCAAAATTCCGTGTCCATGAACAATGTCTATGTGTACATTGCTAGAACGCGTTTGTATGTAACTTACCTTTTGTTCTCTCGGTGTTTTGTGGCTTGGTTAATTATTATGACGCAGTATTAATAATGGACCATATTGTTAAGTAATGTTTGTAAGGTAACTTTTTGAACCATTTACAAATAATTCAGTGTTCAATTTCACGCATTTACATGCTCATTGAGTATGTAAATCCATTGTTTTTGGTTTACGTCAGAAAGTTATCAATACGAGTTGTTTAACAGGTATTGGCTAAAATCTTATTCTGATCTGCAATATATGGTAGGTATATACCTGCTGTAGCTGAGTAAACGTCATCTGGGTCCTTATTGACGTTCTTTTTTTCCGTTTTCGCGGCAGCCCGTGCGAGCTGAGCATATTATAGCATTCAAATAACACCAGGCAAGAGCATGTCGGACCATGCGGTAGCATGTAGGGTTTCGAAGCCTTTGCCATATGAAAGAGACCGACTGGTATATTCGAAACCTTAAAATGTTTTTAAAAGACGAATTATGTAATTTATTATTTAGCTATCAAACTAAGTAGCGGCTAATACAAGAGAAGGTGTCTTGTAGTCACTAAATTTCATAAATATTCATTGTGTGGCCTTTGAGTAAAATGCCAGTGACATACGGATGGATAGACAGACAGAGAGACGGGCATGATGAAATTATAAGGCTTCCGTTTTTGGCATTTTGGCTACGGAACACTAAAAATCAAATCTTCAGCATTTGGATCCCTTTTTAAAAATATTGCGCGTACTGAGGAAACTGAATATTGTTTTTTATGAAAGTTAATATCAAGAAAAAAAGTAAAGGTACAGCTATTTACTAATAACTACATAATAATATGCTTCCAACATATTTCTAATTTAAAATAAAACTATCATTGTTTACGTTACTGTCAATTTCCAACACAATTGACTTGAGAGGTTGACTGATTTCGTTTCGTTTTGTAATAAAAAAACAAATTTCTTGTCAAAGAATAGGGCCCTATACATCATTGAGATAATAACTACTAAGTACTTTACTAAGAGAAACGCACTGTAAAATTGTTGCTTTACATAGATTAAACGTTTGGAATAACTGAGATGACAAAGGTAATTTGTAAAACCTTTACTATATTAAAATACGAAGATATGAGGAACCGCCTCTATTCACGACAAAAACTAAAAGTTTAGGTACCTACTTATAAGTCAAAGACAAAGTTCCCCAAAGTTCATTTAGGTTAGAAAACGCAACGCATAAGAACATCATACAAATTTTGGAATAGAATGACTCTACATTAAAAAAAAAAAAAACTATGATCCAATTTCAACCACTCCCTAGTTAGTAGGTACAAATGTACATAGCAACTTCTCATAATAAGAATACTTAATACCAAATAGTAACCTTTAAATAAATTATAATCTCCCCAATTACACATCAATTGGTTTCACTAAATCATTAGTTATTTGTATTGAAACCAATCACAACATTATGCCGTGACGAAGAAACCTACAATCGTCTTGTTAATTGTTGACTACTTAAACATAATTCGGTTCAACGTATTTCTTTGAAATAAATACACACACCTTGAAATACTTTATGTCTCGAAATGTCCTCTTCACACACGTATTTCTGAACGTATACGTGTTTTTGTTTCGTTCAACGTAGCTCTAGTATTACATCAATCACGAACGCATTTTTTTTTTAACGCAATGAAACTCAAATTGAAAGCATAATTTTAATAAGTTTATTTTTACGTACCTAAGTATGTATAAGTATTAAATAATAATAATAAACCATTTATTTTAGGCATTAACGACTCATAGAAATATATACCTTACAAACAATAAGTATTAGTAAATACAACTTATAACTATGCTACGTTTTATATATAAATCAATGTTAGTCTGTATGTCTCTATGCGTTCCGAAACCATTGATCAGATTGTGATGAAACTTTAGCAGAATGTTCTAATGAAGGCCGGCGAGTGTTGCTGGCTTTAAAAGCCTCAGCGAGGCGTGGCCGAGTTCAGCTAACAATAAGTCTTTATGCGTTCTTGTGGCACTTGTCCGAAGAAGCGACGGAAAACCACACCTTGCGGCCAGAAGTATTCCTCCATGTTTTATTCAAAGCCTCCAAAACTCTATTGATGAGCGAAGAATATTGACATCGATAAATTATCAGTAGGTCAACTCTCTTTCTTTAAAACGAAACTCATGGTTAAATTTCGGAGATTATTATAATTAATTTTTGGATAAGTACAAAAAATCTGAACCCATGAAAATTTTTCAGAAACGCGTGGATTGAATTGATGTTACCTACTGGCTCTGTATATTAACAACACTTCATTTTTGATCCAAAATTCGTTCATACGTTTTCCAAAAAGTTACATCACTAACATTAACTGACCTATTGGTCTAGTGTTTAGTGACCCTGACTGCTAAGCCAGAAGTCGTGGGTTCGATTCCCACACGGCACACCACTTTGTGTGACCCACAAATTGTTGTGACACAGTATAAAAAAAAAATACACAAACAAAAAACAAACTCGAAATCATTATAGGAAAACTATAAATATGTAGTCTTGAACTATCTTTTGTATTTGAAAAACGCCAACCTTCGAAGGTTCATTCATCAATCAGTGTAACATTAGTCTTATTGACGGTCAACTACATAACATTTACGTCAACCACAACTCTATGATATCATCTAAGATCAAAGAGTATAGTTTATGAGTTGATTGCTAGAAGATTATTAATCTCCTATCCATCGCTCATAAACCATTTACAGTGCTGGGGGTCTAGACAAAGTTACATTTGAATAGCGATATCATGAATGGAAAAGAATTAAAGTATAGAATTTGATGTTTGCGGTGGAGACCATAGACATTTTTTTTATTTTTTTGCGAATGATTAGTACGGCGTTATGGAATTCGTCACGAAACGAATGTACCTTGTCTAAATCCCCTGTTCTAGTCTCATACATTGCCACCCTGCGGATCTAACGATTGTCTAATCAGGGGCCTTATTCGCGATGACTAATGCAAAAGCGGTCGAGTAGATAAGGCCAATCCCTTTATACCGTTTCGTATGAGCATTTGTATCTACAGGGCCGATTCTTATCCTTACAAAGTCCAAAAAACTTGCTACGATTTCTGTCATAATGTAATGGAGTTTCTTTCTTAATTATTATCTTGACTTGGTTCTGTGTCATGTGTCTCCAAACTTCTAACTTTACATGTACCAAATTTCGTCAAAATCGGTTTAAAAATTACGAGAATTATCTCCAATATAATATATAACAACACATACAACGTTATCTGATCCTAAACAAAGCAGAGATTGTACTATAAAACCCAGACAACCGATAAACATACTTATATATTTTTATATAAATAACACCCAGACACATAATAAATCATCGTGCTCATCACACAAAGTTATAACCTGGGTGGGGATCGAACCCACGACCTCCGGGTTTATCTTACAAAAACCTAATTTCTTTATTACTAGTTTAGATATCATCATGTTATAGATATAATATGCTAGAACATTATTGCCCAGCCATACTAGATCTAAATCATATTGACACTCGTTCCACAACAATGCATTACAACACTGAATCCTATTCTGAATAGACCAATAAATAAAAAGAGGTCGCGTCAAAATGAATGATTCTATTTTAAATGTTTCCGGCTGTGTTAACTGTCTCGTTAACATCAGTGCGATTTATCTAAATGCATGTAAAAGCAAACCACAAATATCTTGGAATATCTTTACGATTTTTTTTCCTCTGTTAATACTAGAGAACTTTAAATCCACTTTTATCTGGCTGGATCCACCAGTGAATCGAATTGCACACTTAAATTCGGAGGGCTTTGGGGGTATTGCCCCCCAAAGCCCTCCGAATGACTATTGCTTAAATTTAAGTAGGGAGAAATTGTGGGGTAATGTCCTTCTTTAAAATAATACATATTGACCTACCTTAAAATGGCAATGCCCTACTCTACAATCAAGTCTAGCTACGGCCTTAGTGATACACCGTTGGGAAGAAAATCTATGTTATACCTTTACAAGAGCAATTCCTGTGTGTGTGTATCTGAATCTCGGCAACGGCTCCAACGATTTTCTTGAAATTTAGTAACATAGCTTTGTGACCAAATTGTGCCTTGTTTAGATAAAGATAGTGCCACCCTTAGGTACATATTTACGTATGAGGACAACCATATAAAAATGTGACTAAATGAATACTATAATCAGTCAGCATGTCTGTCCGTCACAGTATTTTGTTATAGGCTGTGTCACTGCTTCCCCAGGACAAGGGACAGTATTGAGAAAAATGAGAGTAATAGAGATATTTCACAAAATAGCCTTACCTATTAATTCAATTGGTTTATTTACTCCAAACCAATTGTTCTGTAAAATCAAGTGGACCAATTATGTGGCCCAAAACCCATCATAAATAGGAAAATTATATGTTTACTGTTTGATATTCAGCTTAAAATAACGGAATTTGCATGAAAACTCAAGTATTATAATTATGTCAAATACCTTTGTGAACTGAATTTTCCATGAATGTTAGGCAAAATATTGGTTTTCGTGATCGCGTAGTTACGCGAACACGAAAACCAATATTTTGCTTGCATATTATAATGACTTCAAATTGGCACTGAAGTTTAATTATAGTACAAATCCTTGTAATAAATAAATCTTAATGTCAAAGTTTAGAATGTTCGAATTTTGTTTGTAAATCACACCGGAACTGTTAAACAGATTGATAGTGATTACTTACGCTGTGATTGATAGCACTAAAGGGCCACACTGAAAATGTATCCATCAATCCATATGGTGTGGACGACTGTCAAAAACTTATCGTGAATGTCAAAAACGTAATCCATTTGAATGGATGGCGTTCGATTATGGAATTCGAAGCTGACGTTAAATCCAAATTGACGTATTTGACGCCACGCCATTTGGAAGGCATCCGTATTGTCAGATAATGGGCAATTCAAGAAGCTTAGGTATAGTAACTATGTCTATGGTTTATAATTTAGTCTTGCTTAGAAAGAGACTAAGCTTCTCATTCTAAGCATAGTGTCAAAACATTGTTACCATACTATACATGCCAGAGTCACGAAAGAGAAAGATCGGTCTCGCAAAATGTATTTATTTTTCTCTTTACTTCTTCTGAAACAAATTTACTGCGTACATCCAAATGGAAAACGTGCGTCCAAATGGAAGATGTCCATTCATCCATTCGAAAGGCTTCCAATGGACGTATCCTCAGACCTTTATGTAAACCATATCATGGATTAACTCATATCTGGACGAACAAAATATACTTAATCCAATAACTTTAAACGAGTAATTCTTGTTTATCTATAAATTAACTGTCCTGCGTAACTTCGTCTGTGTAAATTTTCCCCGTTTTTGCACCATTTCTCATTGCTGCTCCTCTCCTATTGGTCGTACCGTGATGTTTTATAACCTATAGCCTTCCTCGATAAATGGGATATCCAACAGTAAATTTTTAATTCGGATCAGTAGTTCCTGAGATTACCGCGTTCAAACAAACAAACAAAAAAAACTCTTCAGCTTTTATTATTATAGTATAGATAATTTGAATGTCGTTTAATAAATTACCGGATATCCCGGTACCTACTATTTATTAAACAAAATACCAAAATAATATGTTTTATAATTTAATTATGCAACAACATAGGTAGGTATATATAAAGGTATAGGTAGGTAACCTACAGGTTTATATTGAAGTAATGTGAGCTTTATGAGCTAGAATTCATTACAATCTGACCAAAGGCTGTCTGGAAGTCTCTCTCAGCGATAAGGCCTGTTGTCTTTCTCGTGCGTCTATTTTAAATATTTATGTGACTTTATGTTAGATCATGTAGAATAAAGACTTCTCAATCTATCTACAATTTCGTCAAAATTGTTACTTAATCATATAACATTGTTAAAAACTGTGTGAGTAGGGAGTAGATAACATATTTGAATGCGAAGAAGCGTATTTTAAATGATTGTATACAGTAAAATTAGTCGCGGACGTCGTTTGCGTGTTTCGACAATTTCAAAAGGCAGACACTACTTTTTGCACGCCAGATTTAATCATATGTACATACACTACACGCCTTTAATGAGTTGTCAAATTTGTATACGCTATTGTGTTTAGTTTCGTTGGCCTAAGAACGTTTGCTGGCGTGACTGAAACTCTGACGAGTTGTAATGTCACTTGGGATTTTGCTCGAAACTTCAATAAACGTCATTCGAGTCGACGTATGTAGTCGTATATCAATTATCGTAGGAACAGCTGTTTCGATTGTAGTACCTAACGTACGTAGTATATTACGTACCTTTAGCTAAGTTTAGTTTTAAATAGTATTTTTGAGAATTATTAATACAAGACACCGAGAGTACATAAGGTAACGAACGAGTTTTCTGATTAACTCAATTACAACTTTACACAATACATTACTAACAGCAAAACCTGCTGTTTTCATTAGGTATTATAAATTACCCAGACTGCTTATTATACTTAGTGTCCTCTACGTGTGCAGAGGCTATTTGAATAACCGGGGTGAAGTAGGACTATGAACACTGGTGGATGCAGAGGGATGAGGTCTAGCTCCCCTAAAACAAAATCTTCGCCATTGACCATAAGGATATACCTTAGAGTTCACATTTTTGGGTACCTGCTTAATTTCAAAACATTTGACCTTGATTTACTTTCTCTTTCGATGACGTCTGAGACAGATGCCTACATGGATGTATCAATTTCAAATATTTTGACTTCAAGTACCTATTCATAGAGTGATCTCTATTTAGATACCGTAGAATTACTGTTATGTTGTGTTTAATTTCTAACATCTTTGTGTTGTGTGTAACCGCTTAATAAAAAATACAATGTTCTCATATCCGATTTCGGCCCGGGCAGCCAATCTCAAAGAGGCTCACTATAACTACGTAAGATAATATTAAAGTGCACAAGTATGTGCCTACACAAGTGCACCCTATTGCCTCACTCTCATAGCCTGATGGGATTGACCAGACACGACCAGTAACACGTCAGTCATAGGACCGACTTTAACATGCCTTCAGAAACACGCACAAGTGTGATATTCTTAGATAATTGGTCACCTATCTACATGAAAGACCTAACTGGGATTGTTTAACTTCGCTGATTACCAGTGGCCACTGTTGGTTATATGCTGAAAAATGCATTCAGCTTTGAGACGCCATTAACTCTCATGCTGCCACTGTCATTTAAAAGTAAATAGTTGCCACAGAAATACTTTTAAGCATAATTCAAGGTTAAGTATCGTTGAATTCTAAAATTACAGATTTAAAAGTAACTCGGTTAGACCAGAAAATGTTCATTTCCGTGCATCGCGGCCGCGCGCGGCTGTATGGTGCGGATGCGACAATAGTGAGATCACAGAGTACTTTTCTATATACTGAAGGCAGAGTGCGCGAGCAGCCTACGACACTCGTCGAAGGCGCGTGTCTGTCGCAGACCTCGGAAACGGCGCCATACATTCTTATCTCTGACAATTGTCGCATCGGCCGCGCGGGTCAGACGCAAGTTGTCAGCCGCGCGCAGTCGCACAGAAATGAACCTAAGCATGCCGTTTGCTTATTTAAAAAAAAGTATAAAACGATCATCCAATCTTCAATTATTCAATATAGTTTCAGAATAAATCATTATATACAATTATACACCATAATTAATGATGACAAATCGCTGTGCCGATCGAATCTTCCAATTATAGGAACTAGCCACATTGTTACCGATAGGTAATAACAGAGAAAGGTTATCATTGGTCATCAATCAATTATCTCGTCACCCTATAATTATATCTATTGTTCATTCATAGTATGATAAAGAAACTTCGAACATCATTAGAAAAAAGTTATGACAAGCTTACCTCTATCACGTAGTTTAAAATTGGGAAAATATGTTTTTTTTTAAATGTTCAACGTGTATCATATCTGTTCCTGAATGTGGCATCATAACGCCCAAATTCTAAAGGTCATGATCAAATGGTTAGCTTCGTTTGATGAAAATCCGTTAATTATGGCTCCCATGCAGGTTTTTTTTATGTCGGTTTCCGAAACAATTAAACCGACCATGAACAGGAGTCTTCTGATGCAACTTATTTAGCAACTCCGTGAAACTATCGCAGCTTTTTTCCTAGGTTCATAGCCTAGGTCAGCTTTTTCCAGCCAGTTCTATGTAGCGAGAATACCTAACATTGTTCGATTATGGTTACAAAGATCGACCACAGGAAGTTATTAAGAGCATTATATTAATATTTTTCTTTTAATATGATCCCAAGAATCGACCCGTGGCCTTGATTAGAAACTTGCAGAGCGCATATCATTTGCATACTTAATTATAAAATGAAACTACCTAGTTTTAATTCAGTTGTCATTCAGCGAGAATACCCACAACATTTGAAAGCAATTCGTTTAGTACAACAAATGATTTATCTTATTAGCTTTAAACGATTTATTTCATGCATAACAAAAAAGTGAAAATGTCAATGAACTTACACTATACAGGCACGCTCGTGGATTTTCATTCAATTACATTCGTTTTGCTTGACGGAACAAAGGTTGCAAAGTATTGCAACCTTTGTTCCGTCAACAAAACAAACAACAGTAGTTGTTTCATTAATATATAAATTCTCGGTCTCGCAGTAGAAGCGTATAAGGTTGTAGGGTTCGATTCTCATACGGGACACCACTTTATGTAGCCCACAAATTGTTGTTCTGTATTTTGAGTGTACCTTATATCCGGGATAGTGAAGTCCACCGCGACAAAAGTATTGATTGATCCTCATAGTGGGAGTTATCAAAACAAAAATTAGGTAGGTACTCATTAGTCTAGGCCCAACTTCGCGTACCTAGCTGAATTTCAGATACACTGTGCTCATAATAAAATAAACTATAGGTTTGTAAAACTCTTGGCTTACTCGTTGTCTGGTAAAAAATATAAAATACAATGTTATGATGTCATGATCCCTATAGGATACCTTCCACCTTCAATCAGCTTGTATCCGACCACTGCTGGACATAGGCCTCTCCTAACTTACCCTAACTTACGCCACAACATCCGGTCTTCCGCCTTTCGCCTTCAATTAATTCCAGCGACTTTCTTTAAGACGTCAGTCCATCTGGCTGGGGGTTGTCCTACCTTAAGTTTACCGAGTTGCAGTCTCCACTCTCATGTCCTTCGGCAAATGTGGCCAGCCTATTGCCACTTCAGCGTGCTTAAAATGCGTGCTATGTCGGTAACTTTGGTTCCCTTCCACCTTTCACCTTCTTCTATTTTAATTTTTTTTTTAATTGATGGCAATCTGGCGAATTTTCATTCAATTTTTGCTAGTTTCATTCAAGTAGCCACCCATACACTTTAACATGGTCCTACAATTTTTGCATGCACTTATGTTATTCTGTGAAAATGATGGAAGCCCAGTGCCGCTATTTTTACAATCCAACTATCTTTTGCATATCTAGGTGAAAAGGTGTATTATGTCATTAAAATCCGTTCTGTAGTACCGGTGTAAGTAAATTAACTTTCACATAATAATAACAAATGTCCATATGTATAATAACAGTAATAATAAAACTGAGCCATTACATATACCTAGTCTGGCCATAAATACTGTTACAATTAAAAATAAGAAAGATATTACATTTGAATTTGGAATCTGTCATTTTTATACGATTGTTCATTGTATTTTCTAATTTTGGCGCCAATACATTGTACAATATTTTGCTATATTAAAATGGAGTGGGGTGATAAAGAAAACCGAATCGCTGTGATTGCATTACACAAAGTTGGTATGGAGCCGAATGTAATTTTTAAAACTCTCCATACGCTTGGTATTAGTCAAATGTTTGTGTACCGGGCTATTAATAGGTACAATGAGACCTTCTCTGTTTGTGACAGAAAAAGATCTGGCCGTCCACGTAGTGTTCGTACGAAAATGGTGGTCAAAGCAGTAAGGGAAAGAATTCGAAGAAATCCTGTCCGAAAGCAAAAGATTTTATCTCGGGAGATGAAGATAGCACCCAGAACCATGTCACGCATTTTAAAAGATGACTTAGGACTTGCAGCCTATAAGAGACGCACTGGTCATTTTTTAACTGATAATTTAAAAAAGAATAGGGTGGTAAAATCGAAGCAACTACTGAAGCGGTACGCAAAGGGAGGTCACAGAAAAATTTTGTTTACGGATGAGAAAATCTTTACAGTTGAGCAACATTTTAACAAACAAAATGACCGTATTTATGCTCAAAGCTCTAAGGAAGCTTCCCAATTAGTCGACAGAGTGCAACGTGGGCATTATCCGACTTCAGTGATGGTTTGGTGGGGTGTTAGCTATGAAGGAGTGACTGAGCCATATTTTTGTGAAAAAGGTATCAAAACATCGGCACAAGTGTATCAAGATACCATTCTTGAGAAGGTAGTTAAACCCCTTAACAACACCATGTTCAATAACCAAGTATGGTCCTTCCAACAAGACTCAGCGCCGGGTCATAAAGCTCGGTCCACGCAGTCTTGGTTGGAAGTGAACGTTTCGGACTTCATCAGAGCTGAAGACTGGCCGTCGTCTAGTCCCGATCTTAATCCGCTGGATTATGATTTATGGTCAGTTTTAGAGAGTATGGCTTGCTCTAAACGCCATGATAATTTGGAGTCCCTAAAACAATCCATACGATTGGCAGTGAAGAATTTTCCCATGGAAAGAGTGCGTGCTTCAACGTTTAAAGGACTGTATTGCAGCCAATGGAGACCACTTCGAATAAGCTTTTTATATTTTGAATTGTTTTTTATTTATGTATTAAACTAACACACTGTAAAAGTAATAAATATTATTTGCAATAAAAAAAAATGTTTTTTCTTCGTAACAATATTTATGGCTAGACTAGGTATATGTACCTATTGGCTAGCAAAGGGAAATGTATTATTATGGTCATCACAATAAAAAACCCTACAATTTGTTACAGAATGTAAGTCATCTCGCGCCGTTCACTATCGTGATCATCATAATTTACCGAATATACTTACATTAATCTATTATATAAAATTCTCGTGTCGCGGTGTTTGTTGTTAAACTCCTCCGAAACGGCTTGACCGATTTTTATGAAATTTTATATGCATATTCATTAGGTCTGGAAATCAGCTACTATCTATTTTTCATACCCCTTAGTGATAAGGGTTGTCCACCCCTAACATTTATATTTATACTAAACTACATTATATTTATACTAACTAAAAAAACAAACAAACTCTTCAGCTTTATAATATTATTATAAAGCTGAAGAGTTTGTTTGTTTTTTTGAACGCGATAATATCAGGAACTACTGGGCCACATTGAAAAAATATTTTATTGTTGGATAGCCCATTTATCGAGGAAGGCTATAGGATATAACATGACGCTACGACCAACCAATAGGAGCGGAGCAGAAATGAAAAATGTTGTAAAAACGGAGAAAATTTACGCAAACGTAGTTGCGTGGTTAGTTTTATAAAAATTCTTACTAAAGTAGAAGATGGTGAATTGTCATGATGTAAAGCAATTTTCTTTCACTTAGAAAATATTTGGTGGATATAATTTAGACACGTGTTCAACATCTATTGTTTTCAAACTTTCGCGATTTTTATACATATCAGATATATTTCGGTACTTAATCGCGTGAATTATTTAAAGGTACGAAACTTTTATTTACCCGACGTTTCGATCGAATTTGCACCGATCGTTTCGTGCACAGTCCACCCGTGACCACGATCGGTGCGATAATTCACGCGATTAAACCCCGAAATATATCTAATGTGTTCAACCTATATAAGGTAGTCCTTTTCATAAATTCCGGTTTTAAATCCGGCGCCGGGTACCTGGGCGAATGACGTATGACGACCGAACCGGACTGTGTAAGCGTACATCGCCAAACACTTCGCGCCCGCTACCCGGATGCAATCCGGCGCCGGCGCCGCGTGCTCGGCGGCGGGTTGAAACCGGAACTTGCGAAAACCTTAGTACGCAAAGAACCAAAACGATCGCAAATACGTATACACGCATTGTTTTATTTTTGTTTATTGTTGTCTTACAAATGTTTCATAAAAACTAATATACACAGCTGTTAGATATTTAATACCTATATAAACAGCATGTGGACCAGAATAATGACTAATATGTTCTTGTTTTTATTACAAATATTGTCTGGTCCCATTCTTTTGTTTTCTTTTAATCTGCAAGACCGCTGTAGACTGGTTGGAAAAGAGGCACAAGTTTATCAACACCATGATTTCCACATTAGGTGTCCAATGTACCTACTTATAGGTCCATAGTTTCTTACTAATAGATAGGTTAGGTACTGCGTAATGGTTCTAAAACTACTTTTTGAAATATTGTCTATTTCTATTTACTAACTAGCAGACCCGCGCAACTTCGTCTGCGTAATTTTTCCCCGTTTTTGTAACATTTTTCATTGCAGCTCCGCTCGGTCATCATCAGGTCGTGGCGTGATGTTATATAGCCTATAGCCTTCCTCGATAAATGGGCTATCCAACAGTAAAAGAAATAGAATTAGCAGTTCCTGAGATTAGTCTTCAGCTTTATAATAATAGTATAAATTAGGAAATATAGCAAATATACCTATCCTTGGATTTTATTAAAGTAAGGGTTTTACAAATTGCCCTCGTCAAACGTATAACTTATAGGCCTACTCTCTTTGTAGTATTTTCTTAAGCTTACATGGACTATTCTTGTTGGTTTTTTGGATATCCACATGAAGTCCGAACCCCTAGGATGATTTTCGGGAACGAGTGGAATGAATTATGAATAAAACACTTCGTTTTAATTGAACTGGAATAGGGCTCCTGGATGCTCTCGTGTCCACACGAAACCCGTCATGCATGTGAACTTGGCGATACCATATTCATAATTTATTCACCTCGATACTGGTATAATTTAGGAAAAGAAATAGAAGAAAAATCGAAATTAGTAATAAAATAATTAGTAATAATATAACGGATTGATACTTTGGATTACTCATATTATGTCTTTAATTTTTGGTAATAGATACAAAGTTAACCGGTACATATATTTAGTATTTATTATTAAACACAAAATACCTCGTAAACAGGAAAATTTTACACTTTGTGAGTACATTTCCTTAATCATATAGATAACGTTAAACTAGAGTTTGTTTCCTATAAGGTCCTTCGAAATAGTTTTAATTAAATATTAATACGGAATGTTATTTTATTTTCTAAAGCTAATTACAATTTAGCTTACATCATAAGTTATTGTAATTTAGTCAAGATAGAGAGGGAAAAGTAACTTTAGATAAATCATAGTAGAGTTAAAGAATCTAAAATACTGGAACGAATTGAAACATCCAAAACCAATCCAAATGAATAAAATAATAAAAAGATTAATAATTTATTTGAAATCCTAGCCACTGTTTGACATTTCAACTGACATCAGTCATTACTATATAGTGATGCAACAATCAAGTTGTTTCGAAAGTTGTTACACTTTCATCGCTGTCAAAGTCACACAACATAAAATTCCGCGAATATGACTCACCACCTATGAAACAACACAAACCGCAAATCACGTTTTTACAAATCGATTCTTTTCCTGTCATTAGTGTCAAATAACTATCAATCGATCATCACACAAAGACGTCATAAATATATTTCAGCATACCGACCGACCACACACCGGATAAAATGTATCGTAAAACTATCGATCCATAAAAATGTAGTAAACAGAAGTCCTATTAGCTGAGAAATACCATTGATCTGCTTCTGGTTTCGTCAGTCATTGGCATTAATTTGGTCTTAGTATCAGAAAAAATATCAGTGTATGGTGGCTTGCTGGCACGGGCGGGCGCTCGGTCCGTTCGTTTACATGGTATTATAAGCTTTGAGAGTATATTTCGGGGGGCGCTGTGGCGTATCTCATCGAAAGCGAGCCCTGCTACCACTAGCCGGTCAATTGTATAGTGCTATGTGCCTCGATCAGTCGTGCTCGCCTCTCCGCACCTCGTCGCCGCCCGCGCCGCTCGCCATCAAAATGACATTCTCAATCTCAATACATTGACGTTAAATTAAAAACATTCAACATGTGTTGTGCCAGGTTTACCAACTACCTGTTCCGTAGTGTTGTGAAGTACACATGTGGACTAGCAAGTCGCGAAAGTAAGTACAAGTTACGTGGTTCGTTCGCCACGCATCAATCGCACGAGTTGTGTTCCTGACTCTAAAATTAAACCCGATAACGTTCTGCAGATACATTATAATTGTATGTGACTACAAAATTCATTGTAGCTTATCGACGCCAGTGGTACATAAAGTTATATACTTTGTTGTGTTTACGACGCTTTAATGTTTGTTTTTATTGATGTCTCTTAAATTATAACACTATTTTAGAGTTGCAGAATATTATACTTTACGTCCTTAGTACTACGAATAGATTTCAATGCATAATTACAACACGTCGCCATACAACTTTCTAGAATGTTACTCGGAATTAATTTCTATGTGTAGATTCAACCAGCAGCTACATACTTTAGATGTCTACAGTTAATTTGCACGCAGGAGCTTAATCAAAACGAGTAATTTATTTCGTATTAAAAATATATTATGACTCCGCAGTCTGAAAACAATGGGTTGCAATCTTTCCGCTGTAAAACTAAATACTAAAAAAATAATTACTACCTGTAAGTTTATCTAAAGATCGAAGCGTTGTCGCCTTAATTGTCAACTTGTATTATAAATTATGATGCCCTACCTATTTTATTTTTAAAGCACTTTACATAAAACTCAATAAATAAATAACGTTTACGTTGACTCTGCTATTGATATCGATAATAACTGTGCTATTTATCAGTAGGTACAATAATTAATCACATAAAAATGCATATAAATGACGTACCTACTCAAGAGCATTGCAGAAGTCAAGGTCTTATACAATACAAGTAAATGCAGTAACTATTATTTAAGAATAACAAAAAAGTATAAAAACAAAATTAAGTGTTTAATTAATTAATTCTTTGGAATTTCACGGTAATTTATTCCCGATAGTCTTAATGCATCTAAAGTAATTTCTTTGTTATCTAAATACCGTATAATGATTAATGAAGAAGGTTACAGGAAGACCAAAATCTATTTAGAGTAGATACAATATATTGTCGTTTTATTCTGTTTTTTTTTTCATTTTCTGTACCACGAACAGAAAATTTAGAGGGTAAGGCATGGAAAAAAACTAATGCCCTCACAAAAAGTTTACTTATACCATCAGTAGGTACATAACCTAAAGGTGCTACATGATTATGTTTCGTAGTTATTATCTTTCTCCAACAACAAGACCACAGGCATTGCCTTCCGTCATTGATATGATATCATATCGTAATTTGCACACTCCACGCCATTTCTATCCCTTACTGTCCAACTAGGTACTTTGTTAAGTATATCGAATGTTTGTAGAATAGTCTGTACCTAAGCGAAACACTCAAACGAATAATGAAGTCACCCGAGCTACTTCTCATAACAAACGTTTACAATCGTAAATATAGGAAGAGGATATTATTTCGATTAACCTAACCTATTATTTTATTCCTGTTCTCGTAGTAATGAGTCGTATATTATATCCTACGGACGTCTGAATTTAGACAACAAAACATTTAGTAGTTACAATTGCAACATCAATTTTAAATTGTAAAGTGTTTTCAAATGTTGTAAAGTCTAAATTAATACAATCAGTGTTTCAAAGTTCCTATGACATGGTTTCCTTCCTGAGAAAGCCCAGCACGGGTTAGTGGATGTTATAATTAATATATTAACAATAATCAATATTAATAGGATAAATAAATAAATCTAGCGTGTCAATTTTTATTTCCTATTGAACGAATAAACTAGTGACCTTGACACGATGGACATTATCCTTTTGTCTCAATTGGCCGGTAATTGCTGGGGACGTCTTCAGCTCCATTCTATTCTCAGATACAATTTGCACTTACCTACTATTGTCAAATTGCACCTTAACTGTTGTTACATGTTAAAACCTTAATATGCCCACAACACAGGACGTATTGAATGAAAAGACTGGTGATCCACCTACCCAAAAGACAAAGTTTATACGGATGCGATAACGTCGAGCCAATCGTTTAGAAGTGTTTCTGGAACTCTGTTCTCATTACAGCCAAATTGGAAAGCCAAAACAACATTAGTCAATTATACTTAGTCAATGAGATCCATTTGAAAAAGTCTTTGGATATAGTGTAATTTATCAACTTATATTGTAATCAAGTGTTGTGTCGTCGTTTTGTCACCCGATGTGTGTTTTATGTGATGTGCTTAAGAACTGCATGGATCGCCACATGGATTATACTTATAACTAACCGCTAACCACAAATCACGTTTACTGGGAATTGTAAAAACACCTAAACATGCCAAAAGGTAAGTGCTAAACGTCAATTCATTAAACATATGAATGTCAAACGTTTTTGACTCGTCTTGTCTCTTCGTGCTCCAATTTTGAATCATTATTTCAAATGTTTTACCGTAATTGATGTTATAAATGTCTAAAATAATAAAAAAGATGATGAGATATTTAGTTGTTGCAGTTATTAATGACCTCGCTAAGATTGTAAAGGAATATAATACGAGGTTGTGCTTTGTAAATCCGCGTATGTATTTGTGGAATGTTTATAATTCCCTGGTGTGGTGGCTCACGTGTCCGTATCTCGTGACATCACCGCCTCTGAACTCTATCGTCAACAACTGATTCCAAGGCTGACAATAAATAATCAACAAATGCAACCAATTCTAATAAACTCACAATAAAAGAAATAATCAATCACATGCCTATTTTGCCACGCCTTGTGCAATAAACTTACAACTTTATACCTATAACTCTCAAAATTGCTTTCACACAAACTGTTTCGTCTGCTGCATCCATTCTCGACGGCACACCTGCTTCTTAGTACTCAATTCGAGTGAAACTTCCCGTGTAATTAAAGTTTAGAGAATAAAGAACTCGGTAGCAAATAATATTTGAAACAGCCATAAATCTGACTGCTGTTTATAATTTCAACGATAATGAATCATTATTGTTTATATCAAAACTCTAACTTCGTCTTTTCATCGTCTGCCTTGATACTCAATCCTTTTTTAAGGTCATGTGTACCTAGAGTGCATACTCAGAAATACCTAGAAATAATAAATAACTATGAGGTAATTGTTAGAGCATTAATTTTGTTCTAAACGACTACCTACGGATTGAAACTGTGTTAAATTTATTCAAACTGAAAGGCAGAAGTTTGCCGTTCAGACAATATGATCGCCAAAAGATAAAATGTTTGTTACTCGGATATTAAAAATAAAATACAAGGCAGACTTATCCATTCATGCCCAAAATTAAGTACTTTTAAGCAACGTTGGATGCGATGATACATAATTTGAAGAGGAACAGGATGATCAAAGCTATTTAAAGAGAACAGGCTAAATCTTTGATAAGTGTAACGATTTTGCTATTAGGGTAGCGTGTGTATCTTGATGCGGTGGCACGCACCGCGCCTCGGTTGATTGGCTGTCTCCAGTTACAGTGTTGACGCCACTTGAATCAATGAAGTGCTATTGGCTCATTGTTTAATCGTCTGTTTTATCAGCTGTAATGAACATACTCGAGATGTTCGTGCACTCGACTCGTTAAGGCACCCAATCATAATACAACGGCTTTCGGCCTACACGACTTGTCTCTCAACTCATCCGAAATTTTTACATCCACAAACTTATATTTGTGCTGATGTTTTCAAATTAGTGTTTGTGATTAATTCAATTTGCTTCCTTTTCTTGGCATCTCCAGAAAATACGCGTACATTGTCCAATATAGTTTAACCTTTTCTATTTTTTTTACTTCCATTGCTACCCCACCATCTGTGCCAACAATATCTCGTTTAATTCAGTCGAAAAACACACGTGATATAACCAAAGCCGAGTGCTTTGGTTCGACCTTTGGAAAAAGTCAATGTTGGTTTTATAAACAGATATAACTGTTCTTTGTGGTTCAATTGAACTGAGTTTGAAACCTCGGCCTCGTATCAATCCGTCATTGTGTACCGTACAGCCGCAACTTGAGTAGTGTTATAAGTTTCTCGAATGAAGAACAATAACAAAACTTCGCTCTCGATGTCTCGAATGCTCATTCAATTTATTACTCGGTCGTTTTGTACGAAACAGTTGTGTGAAAGCGTATGCATTAAAAGAACAATAACATTGGCAGCAGTGGTTCGCCTCGGGCGTTCATTGTGAGTTGTGAACCATGCTTGGTGCCCTCACATCTCTATTGATTTTGGAACAATGTGCACTAGCAAACGTCACTGACCCTGGCATATTGTTGGTACATGTGAATTGTGAGCTATTGCTGTATAGCTAGCCGTCCCATTCAACGCTTGCTTATAGAAGTCACCAACAAATGTGAATAGAATCTGGCATCGCGGTTGACTGTACTCATTGCTAATGAATGTTGATTCAATACACCTGTGAAACACAAACAAACATTTACAATACTAAGAAAGTATGCTTTTATATTCAATTCAATGTGAATCATGTAGTTATTATCAACATTTTGACACAATTGTAATTGTAATCAAATAAAACAGTAGGTACGTCGAACTGATATGCAAATATATACGTCAATGAGTCGATGCAGAGATCTCGAGTATTTGTACTAATTTGTTAGGCAATTTTACTCAGGAGTAGACAAATTTACGGGATGCATTCGAACTTGCAGTTGGTATTGCAAGCGTCAGCGTGTTTGATAGATATCTACTGTTTATATAGCTATTTGAAACATAAGTCTGAGTTCAATGCAAACATTTATAACGTCATTTTCATGGTCATAATTACGTATTTTAGGAAAGGCCACATGAGAATTGTGAGGTTAATTGAGTTCTCGAAACCATTCCAACGGATAATTCAGTATGACCATGTGTAAAATAACTTAGTAGAAGCAAGCTCATTTCTACCATCAGGGTCCTCATTCACGATCTTTTTTCCGTGTTCGTGGCAAACCCGTGCGAACTGTTACAATCTTGTCATAATGTCAAATGGAGAGCTACGCTTAGAAATGGCGGCCATTTTCGTCATCACGGAATAAAGATCGTGAATAAAGACCCTGCTCATAGGTCTACCCACAAATTGCGGCAAATATTTGAGTATAAACAACTCAACGTTGACCAGAGACAAATATTAGTTTGCGTTTCGTAAACTACTGCTGCAAAATCGCTCTTACACAATAATACCTTTGTTGACAGCCATGTCTTTAATATAATATCTTGGGACAACTCACACAACGCTATCTGATCCCAAACTAAGCAGAGCTTGTACTATGGAAATCAGACAACTGATAAACATAGGTACTTATATATTTCTAAATATATATTATAGATAAATAACACCCAGACACGGAAAAAACCATCGTGCTCATCACATAAAGTTTTATCCTGGGTTGGGATCGAACCCAATACCTCCGGCTTAACAGTCAGGGTCACTAACCACTAGACCAACAGTTCAGTCTATAACATAACTTACAAAAACTAGAATAGGGATAGATTGAATTAATTACACGTAATGTCCTCCTCCTTAATTTTGCTTACTTATACTTATTGACTTGTTTGTATTTGTTTGCAGGCGACGCCGATATGTCGCTGAAGCAGGGCAGCGGCACCGGCAAGGTCCACTTCGGTGGTTTGGACGATGTGTCCCTGTACGGCACGCCAGTGGAGCCAGCCCCACCGGCGTCGGACGCCAAACAAGGCTTCCTGCGAAACCAACTGCAGGCTCTCTTCCAACCCACCGACAACAAACTAGCCATGAAACTCTTCGGTTCTAAGAAAGCGCTGATGAAAGAGCGCATCAGGCAGAAAGCGGCGGGGCATTGGGTCATACATCCGTGCAGTAGTTTCAGGTTAGTGAATTATTCATAGCACGTTTTATATTGACCGTCCTTACACTAGAGCTATATTGAGCTGAATTGGACGACGTTTATGCATAAAGGGTGCAGCATATACGATATTTTTGCATGACTTCGTCGATATTGATCGCGTTTTGGCAAGTTTTCGCATTCAATTTATGGAAAACATGCGTTTTGAAATAGCTGCAGAAAGCTGCCTCCAGACACCGCGTCCGAAACCACAAAATCCCATACGAGTTCTAGATAGTGCATCAAGTTTATGTGAATTGAGCGTGGTTTCGAAAATTTTAATTGTGAGGGCTTGTTATAATAATAATCTTTATTAACACCAAAAAAAACATAATTACAAAAATATTTGAGGCTCTGACTCCTGTGCTAGGTTACAGGAGTCAGTTGTTGTGCTTCTCAACTAATTATATTAAAATTTTAGGCAAAAGTAATAAACAAAACGAAATAATTAAATTGAAAGAAATATAAAATAAAATACTTATTTATATTAAAATGAATATAAATATAAGAGCAAATAATTAATAAAATTAAAATGAATAAAAAGGCAAATATGTTATTAATAAAATTAAAATAAATATGAGCAATTAATTCTTTATATAAAAATAAAAATATAAAAGCAAATAGTTAATTAAATTAAAAATTTGTTATTAGTCTGTAAGCCTTCTTTAAATATAGGTATAAATACTATATAAATAAAATGAAGTATTTAAAGCGGCGGTAGCCTAATGGCTAAGGTATCGGTCTCGCAATCGTGAGGTCGCGGGTTCGAATCCTATCCATTATAATAGCAACGTGAGCCCACTCTTAACACAAGCCTTTGAGCTTAGCTGGTGGGGTTAACAATATTGCTAGTAATGTGGGACTTAATCCCACATGGCTAGTTAACTTTATTTTTTTATTTTTAATAAAAAAAAAAAAAAATGTGAGGTTTATTGAACTGCCGAAGAACGGCACGGCCCTCACTGGAACCTACCTAAAGTGTCAAGTGTGCTGTTCTCTGTGGTTTAAAATGTTTTTGGTTGTGTACCACCGACTACATCCTTAAATTCATTCCACAATCGTGTGATCAGTATAGCTCTAGTGTTAATGTTCTCTAACTGCATTATAGAATACGGGGATCTCGGCCGTGGTTTTATAAGAAACACGCCGTGGTTTTATATGACTTTGTGACCGAGTCTCATTGGTTCTAATGGAAACTTTATAATTGAAAACCGCAAGACTTTGTGGTTTTATACAGTTTTATACTAGTTAGGTACACAGTAACAGTCTCTGAATACCTGAATAGTAAGAAGAACGTCCGACGAAATCAGTTTTATCGCATTCGGCATTTTGTTAATAAATACCTAGGTGGATCGAAATATTCGCGGCCTACCACATAAATACTTGACTTATTTTAATGTAACTGACCTCATTCGATTTGTTTACTCTCTGGTTGTCACATTGTAAAATTCTGTCACAATAGCATTATCTGTTTTTAAATTAGACTGAATTTTGTGAGCCTAAGTGCAGCGTTTTTAAAGAATGGAGAAAATTGAGCAACGTGCGGTCATCAAATACCTGTTTAAAAAAAAACTGACTCCAAAAGAGATTCACAAAGATATGTCAACAACATTGGGGGAATCTGCTCCATCGTATACGACTGTGAAAAAGTGGGTTTCAGAATTTAAACGCGGACGAGAGAGTATTGAAGATGACCCTCGCTCCGGCCGGCCTACGACGTCTACGACTGAAGAAAACATTGGGAAAATCTGTGATCTGATATTGGCAGATCGGAGATTGACCATCAGGGAGATTGCTGACACTATTGGCATCTCATATGAACGAACACAAAACATCATAGTCAATGAACTTGGATTTTCTAAGGTTTCTGCGCGGTGGGTCCCCAGATTGCTTTCAGTTGAACAAAAACGAATACGGCTCACGATTTCTCGCGACAGTTTGGAAATGTTTGAGACTGATCCACAAGATTTTTTGGACAGATTTGTTACAATGGATGAAACCTGGGTACACCACTACACCCCAGAGTCAAAACAGCAATCCAAGCAGTGGAAAAAACCTGATGAACCGACTCCAAAAAAAGCCAAAACAATTTTGTCAGCTGGCAAGGTGATGGCGTCAGTTTTTTGGGATGCTAAGGGTGTCATCATGGTGGACTACCTTGCAAAAGGTGAGACTATAAACTCTGCTTATTACTGCACCCTTTTACGTCATTTGCGTGAAACGATCAAAGAGAAAAGGCCAGGACTACTCAGCAAGAAAGTGTTGTTCCATCAGGATAATGCACGCGTTCACACGTCTGTTGAATCAATGGCTCAAATTCGTGATTGTGGCTTTGAATTACTGCCCCATCCCGCCTATTCCCCTGATTTGGCACCTTCGGACTTTCATTTATTCCCAAACCTTAAAAAACACCTTGGAGGTCAAAAATTTTCATCAAATGAGGAGGTTGAAACCGCGGTGGGTGACTTTTTTGAAGGCCTTGAAGAAACTTTTTTTATGACCGGCATACAGGCGTTGGAAACCAGATCGAAGAAGTGCATTGAGTTAAGTGGAGATTACGTGGAAAAATAAAATTACTTTTGTTTATATTTTATATTGTTTTCTTGCTGAGGCCGCGAACTTTTCAATCCACCCTCGTATGTCAGGTTTCAAGTTTAATAAATTAAATTTATACTTGGTAAAAGTCGCAATAGTTGTTGTAAAGATACGATAAGATACTTAACTAACTGTAATTGATCGCGGTTATCGATGTGCCATTAATATTGCGCTTCACTTACATATTTATTTAATTGGTAACACAAAGCTTTTATAATTATTAATATGACAAGGCTCAGACCTCCTTTATCATTAGGCAAACTTTAGGTATAGGTACATATCAGAAATAAGCAAGGTAATAAATTAATAGATTCTTTGCTGTGGGAGAAAAAGCACATTTTTTTTTAAACAAAAACAAGTTTTCAAACAAGTTGGGGTGGAGTATAGGTTTTATCGTCCGTTTTTTTAAATCCCGAATGGGGAAAAAAGTTCTTAATAACATTAACACAATAATAATAATAAGAATTATCCTGAGCCATAACCACCGGTAGCTTGGTTCCTGTACCCAGTGCCGCATGCCGGTGGGACACTGTTTTTACCATGAATTTTCATGTTTTTTGTATATATTTAAAATTTAAAAAATAAGTTTAAAATTTAAGAAATATAGGTAGTTTATAATGTTAGGAATCTGAGAACTCTAAAGTATTTAATAAAAATCCTTGCACTCCGCTGAAGTTTAATGTTAGTTATTTTTAGTCTGGCAACTTTGATGACCGATCGTTATTTTTGACGTAAACTGAGGCATGTGCTTAATGTCTATGTTTCAATGTCAGACTTTTTGTATTAATTACTTTTTGTTTATTGGTATAAAAAAATATGTTTTTATTGTGATGTCAAATATTACAGAGCTATAACAGTAACTTAGTTAGGAAACGATCATGATATTATAAAAAGGTATTTGTTATAAAAAAAAAACACTAAATAAGTTGTGACTCTTTTTTATAATAAATACTTACCTAGCTAATTGGTCTCTTCTTTCTTGTATTGTTCAATAAATGATTTAGAATTTAGATACCTAACTGGTTTCCATTTATCTACTTAAATTTCTCTCAGCTAAAAGAACAAACAACAAATATTGCAACTAAAACCTAAATAGCTAATGTCACTAACCTAGATATTATCAAGGTATAATTAAATATTACTTTAAAGAATTATATTACTTTTATTGGAAAAGCCATCTCTCAACAGATCGGAATAAATATATAATTGTATCTAAAAATAATTGTATTCTCATTACGCATACATAATAGGAAAATAAGATAAAATATTCTTGAACTGTAGGTATTATATTCAATCTCAAATAAATCTCAGTAAGAGAAGAGGCTGGCTGGAATATTTACATATAAATTAAAATTAGAAATTATAATTTGCTTTGACATTTGTACTCGTAAAATTTTTCATAAATTAAAGTAAGTAAAAACTTGTTGCAACAAATCAAATTGTCAAAATCTTCCGCATTTCGTGGGAATGTAGGTAGTTGGGACATCTATTAAATTCCGATTAGCCTTGACTATTAAAAAAAAAATATATAAATAAAATTTAAACAATGTTACATTTTTAGATTGTACAAATAAAATATAATTAAATAAATGAAATAAATTATTTTTTGCTAGTTTTTTTTTGTAAATCAAAATATTAAAATTATTTTAATTTAAAATATTTATTTAATATTAAATTTATTTATTTATTTTCAAAAAAATATAATTGACTTAAGCAAGTAATTAAAATTACTTAAATAGTAACAATTAAAGAAATACCCGTAATTATTTAAATATTATTTAAATAATAAGTTTAATTTTAATATTTGAACAAAGAATGCATATTCTTTAACGGTTGCCGCACCACGTGTGTTACCAACAATGAAAGATATATCAGATTAAATCTATTAAACAACTATGTTTATAAACTGTGTCTCCTACACCGGTCACAGTCGTAAACAATGAATAAAGAATCATAAGTATACGATTTACGACAATAATATAATATGAATATTTTCTATTGCTTATTGTAAACAAGATGTCATAGGTACTTAAGTACATTTTATAGTTACCTTTTCTCTATCTTAAATGGCACAATTATAACATTATAAACCGGGCAAGAGCATGTCGGACCATGGTTCGGATCCGTTGCCGTATGAAAAAATCCGATTTGAATAATTGCATAAACAGAAGAGCGTATGTTCATGGCACTTACGCCCTTTTGTTGAGAAACGCAGTTTCTTTAGTAATAACTCATTAGCTGTATATCCATTAGGTTGGCCGCGTGTTTGTAGGTCCCCATACCCATAAAAACTAAACCGAGTATGGTTGTATTAACCATACTTCTGACTAGGAACAACAATTTGCTGATTACACAAAGTGGCGTAACATAAGTGGAATTTTAAGAAATAATGTTGTTTTAACGTCCACTCGACAAAATCGCAGGTATAATTACGTAAGTAGATATAACTTGTAATTTTTGTGAATCTCTCAATTTTATTGTTCTGCCAGTAAACGTGGTGGTTCAAATTAGATATATACAGATGGCCGACTCCCTATGACTAGCGAAAAAGCTCACGCGCACATAGACCCGGTCGTACACAGATTTCGGTCGAATCATCAACCTAGACGGCGCACATTGAGAGCTCTATAGATACGCCTCTATGTGTGAATGGAATTCTTGTTGAGTTGTGAGCTGTATGTATCTATGTATTATGGTGGTGATGGTTAGTCATCTGCCGATCATTTTGTGCAGCCGAGCGTACGCTTCAAGTGTTGAATCAGTAATTATAGCTCAGTTATCGCATTGTCAGTTGTCAACGATTTGCACAATCTGTCTACTATGATTTACAACCATTTGTAATATGCGAAAAATGTTTGTCATAAATTGTAACTAAACTAGCTTTGCCTGTGGCTACGTCCTCGTGGATTGGTTTGTGATATAAAGTAACCTATAACTTTCCTCAAATCCAAAACTTTCATCTAAATCGGTCCAGTAAAATTGTAGATCAGCAAGTTCAAACAACATTTCAGCGTAATAACCGACATCCACACATAGGAATCGTAGCAAAAATAACTACCTAAGTAACAAAAAAGCGGCATTAAAAAGTCTTTCCCATCCAATATCAATCTAATCTCTATAAATTATAACCCCGTTATTTACAATACGGTAATGCCAGCATTTACCTAACTATCAACTGTTTTGCCTTAGATTTTCATAATATTTTCATAATAGAATAGGTGAAGACAAAACATTCGATGGTAAAAATATTCTTACTTAACGTGTATAGTTGATAGAGATACCCATAACTTTTGTTTTGATATTTCTATAAAATATCTCATCATAAAATTTTAACAGTTCACACGGGATTGCCGTGGACACGGAAAAAAGATCGTGAATCGTATCCATCAGTATATGAGCGATTCCATGTGGTAATAATGTTGGTGGACTTACTTTTCAAAAACTTTTGCAATTTGTTCACATTATAAAATTATTTGTACCTACTACGGGTCTTAAACGCGTGAATATTTTAAGGTCTTTAATCTATAGAAATTGTTGGTTGTTGTAATTAAATCAGATATCTTAGCTCTTTGATACGTGTTGTAGTGATAATTCTTACCTCGTATATGTATATATGTCCTTGTAGTGTTATTTCGTGGCATTTGTGTATATATCGCCATTTTTAACGTAATAAATATCTCTGTAAGACTTATTGTAAACATTATTTTTCAAATCTGTCATGTCGACAAATATTTTCTATGGTTGCTATGACAACAAGATGAAGCATAGAGTTATTCGTAAAGTATGGTCTACATTGTGAACTGGCTGTGCGTAAATTCTAAATTAAAAATAAGTTAAGCTTTAAAATTTTAAATTGATTCTAGAGAGTTTTCTTTATGGATACAAAACCGAAGAAGAGTCAGTGAAGAACCAGCTCTCTAAAAGAGAAGAAGTGAATAACCAGCTCTCTAAAAGAGAAGCAGTGAAGACCCAGCTCTCTAAAAGAGAAGGAGTGAAGAACCAGCTCTCTAAAAGAGAAGAAGTGAATAACCAGCTCTCTAAAAGAGAAGCAGTGAAGACCCAGCTCTCTAAAAGAGAAGGAGTGAAGAACCAGCTCTCTAAAAGAGAAGAAGGGAAGAACGAGCTCTCTAAAAGAGAAGAAGTGGGAAATTAAGAGAAAGAGACCATTCCTACCGGCGCCGCCTTTCTACCTACCGGCGTCGCCTTTCTACCTACCGGCGTCGCCTCTCTACTTACCGGCGTCGCCTCTCTACCTACCGGGCCGCCTCTCTACCTACCGGGCCGCCTCTCTACCTACCGGGCCGCCTCTCTACTTACCGGGCCGCCTCTCTTATATACCGGGCCGCACCTCTACGACGCGTCGCACCTCTACCTGCCGACGTCGCGCCACTACTACCTACCAGCGCCGTGCCTCTGCCTACCGGCGCCGTGCCTCTACCTTAAAACTCTACCGTTCTAAATTATCTTTAATTTTAAGTAGTCTTTAAGTTCTTGTAAATATATGTAGTCCTATCTTAAACCTACCCTTTCATTACACTACAGTTTGGCGCCCATCAAGCATACCACCCACGACCCTTCTCAAAATTCAAAAATAAATACTTGCACAAGTATCCACCGCTTTTAGCGTAATTTGGCTGCAACTTTGGAAGACTCATCTCTCACCTCACCGCTTCTTATCGTAGTCTCATTATCTACCTATATCGTTGTCTCATTATGTATCTATCTATATATGTTTTTTTTTTTGTAGCTTAATTTTGTTTTTCTTAATCAGTCGTGTATTGCTTTTATTAAGGTTGGCTAATTTCTCTTCTTATTCTCTTTCAGTTTCTTTCTCTACTTCCTTCTCTTCCCCCCCCCTATATCCCTACCGAACTCGTTTCCTTTCACTTTTTTACTAAAATTATACACATTTTATACTTGTTACTTTTTTATTATTTTATTATCTATTTTTAGTCTGTCCTTACTCTTACTTTATTAATGTTGGCGGTTCTTGACGTCACATTTTTTTCCTTTTATATTTGTAAATAAGCTTTGTATATACCTAGCTCTGTATATATACATTTTCTCGTTCCAGCTTTCTACATGATTTTATTGTTAATTATGCCACTTTCTTCTTCTCTTACCTTTTCCTTTTAACTCCCTTATCGTACTTTATTAACTTTTCTTCTTTTTCATCTTCTTTTATTTCCCTAGCTCATTTTCTCTCTACTTGTCTTTTTCTTCACGAGCGGGTTATGACTCGTTAAACAAGCCCACATTCTCTCTATTTCTACTCTTTGACTTTCTGACTTGGCGGACTTTTGGGCGCTAAACCCACTGTCTCTAGCCTTGTTGGTGTCACACCCCTTTGCTCTAAAGCAACTTGTCTTTGTCTTCACGAGCGGGTTATGACTCGTAAAACAAGCCCTCATTCTCTCTATTTTTACTTCTTTGACTTGTACACTTGGCGGACTTTTAGGGCTCTAAACCCACTGTCTCTAGCCTTGTTGTCGGGTCTCTTTGCTCTAAAGCAACTTGTCTTTTCTTCACGAGCGGGTTATGACTCGTAAAACAAGCCCTCATTCTCTCTATTTTTATTTTTTTGACTTCTACACTTGGCGGACTTTTAGGGCTCTAAACCCACTGTCTCTAGCCTTGTTGTCGGGTCTCCTTGCTCTAAAGCAACTTGTCTTTTCTTCACGAGCGGGTTATGACTCGTAAAATAAGCCCTCATTCCCTCTATTTTTACTTCTTTGACTTGTACACTTGGCGGACTTTTAGGGCTCTAAACCCACTGTCTCTAGCCTTGTTGTCGTGTCTCTTTGCTCTAAAGCAACTTGTCTTTTCTTCACGAGCGGGTTATGACTCGTTAAAGAAGCCCACATTATCTCTATTACTATTCCTTTGACTTGTACACTTGGCGGACTTTAATGTCTCTAGCCTTGTGGTCGGGTCTCCTTGCTCATAAGCAACTTGACTTGTGCCTAACTTGGAACTGCGCAGTACTACTTCTTCTTCTTCTTCTTCTACTACTGAGCTTCTTGTGCTCATATGCTATAAGGTACTAAATGTACTTCATAATTTTGGAGACTCTTGAGCTCCGACTTCATCTTTTGCATTTCTATTTCATCTTTGTGACATTTCCCTGGAGTACGCGTCATTGAATGTGAACGCTACCCCGCTTTTGTTTGGTGATGGATGCTAGGTTATTTATGTTTGTATGAGTATGTTTGCTGTGGGATTTTTGTCTTCCCAACTTCAAAGACAAGGAAATTTTCGTAAGTCGAAAATTTTTCCGGGTTTTTGGGGTAATGTAGTGATAATTCTTACCTCGTATATGTATATATGTCCTTGTAGTGTTATTTCGTGGCATTTGTGTATATATCGCCATTTTTAACGTAATAAATATCTCTGTAAGACTTATTGTAAACATTATTTTTCAAATCTGTCATGTCGACAAATATTTTCTATGGTTGCTATGACAACAAGATGAAGCATAGAGTTATTCGTAAAGTATGGTCTACATTGTGAACTGGCTGTGCGTAAATTCTAAATTAAAAATAAGTTAAGCTTTAAAATTTTAAATTGATTCTAGAGAGTTTTCTTTATGGATACAAAACCGAAGAAGAGTCAGTGAAGAACCAGCTCTCTAAAAGAGAAGAAGTGAATAACCAGCTCTCTAAAAGAGAAGCAGTGAAGACCCAGCTCTCTAAAAGAGAAGGAGTGAAGAACCAGCTCTCTAAAAGAGAAGAAGTGAATAACCAGCTCTCTAAAAGAGAAGCAGTGAAGACCCAGCTCTCTAAAAGAGAAGGAGTGAAGAACCAGCTCTCTAAAAGAGAAGAAGTGGGAAATTAAGAGAAAGAGACCATTCCTACCGGCGCCGCCTTTCTACCTACCGGCGTCGCCTTTCTACCTACCGGCGTCGCCTCTCTACTTACCGGCGTCGCCTCTCTACCTACCGGGCCGCCTCTCTACCTACCGGGCCGCCTCTCTACCTACCGGGCCGCCTCTCTACTTACCGGGCCGCCTCTCTTATATACCGGGCCGCACCTCTACGACGCGTCGCACCTCTACCTGCCGACGTCGCGCCACTACTACCTACCAGCGCCGTGCCTCTGCCTACCGGCGCCGTGCCTCTACCTTAAAACTCTACCGTTCTAAATTATCTTTAATTTTAAGTAGTCTTTAAGTTCTTGTAAATATATGTAGTCCTATCTTAAACCTACCCTTTCATTACACTACAGTGTGCTTTCAGTTAGTTTAGACTGTGCTTTTAATATTTAGGCACTTTAGGGGAGAGGTGTTTGAGCACCATCTCCACCTCCCTGAATACGCCACTGGTAGTAAAGTAGGTACTTACACAGTATAAAAAAAGTATATTCATACTGTGGTATTTAGCGGTAAGCGGAATATTCTTCTTAATCTTATTTTAATTCATTTAAATATTATAATGACCTATCCACAGTTTACTCAAATGACATTGGTCACATTTCTTGTTTTTTTGTAAAAAGGTTAAGTATAAGATTTAATTACATAATAGGTACATAAAATAAGAAGGTACCTAAATAAACGTAATACATTAATTACTGTTTTAAAAGCTGTACATATCTAAAAGCATTTCCTTATTGTTAATTGTAAGTTAACTTACAAACATGTCTTCAGAAACGTAATAAAAAAAATTAAAAAATAAAAATTATAAAATTATAGCAACAATTATAACAATTCACACAGAATATTTTGTTGAAATTTAATTATACAAAACGCTTCATTTAAATGATAATTAGCGACCATAATTAATTAAGTACAATTAAGTAACTTAGTTTTTTTAATGTATTATAGTTTGTTTTTATTTGATTTATGATAATTCATAGACATTTTCAACATATTATTTTCTAATGTACTTACTTACCTACTCATTTAAAGATCATTTTTAATAGTAAGTAGCTGAAATAATTAAATAATTTAGTTTATTATTTTTTATAATTAAATATTGTTTCTTCTTCTGCCTAGCACGAATTTAGTGCCAAAGAAAGGTACAAAATAAACCTTTATAAATAAATCAGTTTCTAAGGTACAGTACTGTCAAGTTGACGCAGCTTTTGGACGAGCTGGTACCGGATCCAGGAATCAATTTAAATAAAACCATCACTGGAAGAATATGTACAGTTTATTTATATATCAAACGATTTAATACAAATACAGCACAACATAAACACGATTAGATTAACACTTTATATAATAATAGATTTTTTTATTTAAAACTTTATGCACAAAATTGTACAGAGGCGGACTTAATGCTAATAATAGTTTTATACAGGGTGTTTGGAGGGTGAGTAGCCATAGGAAAATGGTTGATAGGTAACGCTGTTGGTTACTTGTTGCGCCTAATTAAATAACATTTTGCCCTACGTTAGGCGAGTTATAATTTTTTTTCTATTTTTTCAAGAAAATCCCCATTTTTTTTATAAATGGCTTAATTTTTTTAAAATTAATGATCAAGGTGTCAATTATATGATTTATTTTTATTGTTTAGTGATGTCTTATTCAGATTTAATCATAATTTCATACAAACAATGAAACAAAAACATAACATACCCTCTCAAACATCCATAACCCAAAAAGAAAAAGTGTTATGTCCACTTTACAAGGTAAATTAAAAAAAAAATTATAAAGTGTGAGATTTTAAAATGCTTTTAAAAACTACCCTAGTTAATACTCTTTGTAACGGTATGTAACATGTACCATAAATACTCGAATAACCTACCAAAAAACCGGTTTGTCTGAAAGAATGCCTTAAAAGGGTGACGACCAAACTAGTCAATTGAGCAGGTAAAATCCTTTTGTCTCATTCTAACAAAGCTAAAATAGCGTGCTATCTCTTTCATCGGTTAACAATACACCCATCGGCCCCCCCGCGCTCTGTGTCCCTGTCGTGCATGTGTCGAGACCAGTCGAGACTTGTCGTTCTCTGCTACCTCACGTGTTTTTAACTCCGCTCCGCGCATTGTTTGCGTTTTCTTCTGTTAAGTTTTGTTATTTTGTTATTGCTGCTGTTTTTAATGGCTGCTTTTACTAACGAAGAATACGCCGATATGCTGATGGCATACGGGAAAGCTGATGGAAATGGACGAGAAGCAAAAAGAATTTACGAAGAGCGTTTTCCCAATAGACGTCAACCTAATCGTCATACTTTTGAGACGACCTTTAGACGCTTAAGGGAAACTGGCAATTTAAATCGCCGTGAACCTGGAGTTGCCAGACAACGTAATGTTGCTGATGAAGAACGTATTCTGGATGCTTTTGAAGAAGACCCCACAACAAGTATCCGCACTGTAGCTGCAACGCTAAATCTCAGCGCATGGAAAGTGTGGTCTGTTCTTCGTGCGAATGGAAAGTATCCTTTTCATTACACCCCCGTGCAAGGTCTCGAAGAAAATGACTACCAAAGACGGGTTCAGTTTTGTCGCCTCTTGCTACACATGAATCTTGATAACCACGACTTCTTAAAAAGTATCCTGTGGACGGATGAATCAAAATTTACAAGGGAAGGCATTACAAATTTTCATAATTTGCATCATTGGGCCCCAAAGGATCAAAACCCAAAAAAGAAATGAGCGGTGGCCTTTCAAAGGAAGTTTGCGGTAAACGTTTGGGCAGGGCTAATTGGTAATACACTAATTGGCCCACATTATCTACCAGACAATTTGAATGGCGTTATTTATCTAGATTTTTTGATAAATGATTTGCCCGAGCTCATGGATGGAGTTCCAAATGTCGAGAATCAAGAGCCAATTGTTTATCAACAAGATGGCTGCCCGGCGCACTGGACATTAGCAGTCCGGGAATACTTAGACGATACATTTCCCAACGCTTGGATTGGCAGAAATGGCCTTATCCCATGGCCTGCAAGATCGCCGGACTTGACACCTCTGGATTTTTATGTCTGGTGCCGTGCTAAAGATCTTGTGTATACGGAAACCATTGACACAAGAGAACAGTTAATAGAAAAAATAAATAATGCATTTCTGATAATGAAGCAAGAAATTAGGCTAAGCCATACCACAACGGAAATAAGAAAGAGATGTTACGCATGTATTAGAAATAATGGACAACAATTTGAACAAGATTTACAATAAATTATTTAAAAATTGAATTGCTTTTTTTTTATCAGCCCGTCATAAAGTAGAAAAATTGCAATACATTTAATGTAAATTAATTTATCTACATTAATTTAATGTAGATAAATTAATGTAATTTATTCATTAACTTATCTAACACATAGCCATAGCTAAACCTATTGCACTTTTTCGTTATGTTATCTGTAACAAAAGGATTTTACCTGCTCAATTGACTAGTTTGGTCGTCACCCTTTTAAGGCATTCTTTCAGACAAACCGGTTTTTTGTTGAGTTATCCGAGTATTTATGGTACATGTTACATACCGTTACAAAGAGTATTAACTAGGGTAGTTTTTAAAAGCATTTTAAAATCCCACACTTTATAATTTTTTTTTTAATTTACCTTGTAAAGTGGACATCACATTTTTTCTTCTTGGGTTATGGATGTTTGAGAGGGTATGTTATGTTTTTGTTTCATTGTTTGTATGAAATTATGATTAAATCTGAATAAGACATCACTAAACAATAAAAATAAATCATTTAATTGACACCTTGATCATTAATTTTAAAAAAATTAAGCCATTTATAAAAAAAATGGGGATTTTCTTGAAAAAATAGAAAAAAAATTATAACTCGCCTAACGTAGGGCAAAATGTTATTTAATTAGGCGCAACAAGTAACCAACAGCGTTACCTATCAACCATTTTCCTATGGCTACTCACCCTCCAAACACCCTGTATATACAACGTGTAACAGAAAGGTGTGGTCATATTCAAGGGTTAGTATGTGCTCATGATACTGAGTGCACATACGTAATTTTATCAAAATCGGAGTCCCTAAAATTTTATTTACAAGTTTTTAATTCGTTTATTTATGAACTAGCTGACAAGCACAACTTCGTATACGTTAATTTACCCCGTTTTTGCAACATTTTTCATTGCTGCTCCGCTCCTATTGGTCGTAGCGTTATGTTATATAGCCTATAGCCTTCCTCGAGAAATAGGCTATCCAACAGTAAAATATATTTTTTTCAATTCCGACCTTATCGAGATTATTCCTGAGATTGAGATGAGATCTTCCTGAGATTATCGCGTTCAAACAAACTCTTCATATTTATAATATTAGTATAGATTTGCATGAGACCTCGGCAGTAAGTATAAATCACAGTACCTACCTACTCACATTTTTTCAGTCATCGCAACAAACCTTAATAAATACATAATTGCTAATACGGTCTGAATGTAACTTCGTAGCCTGTCGCTCTGCATAATTCAATGCATTTTAATTTATGAGACAGCACTCAAATTATAAATTTAAAAATTAACGCTGCCAAAGCAACGTGGTTTGTACTCAAAGCGGCATTGTGAACCTAATTCGGACCACGAATAGTAATTAGGCCGACATCGCAAATTCCTATAAACGCGGAAAGCTTGTTAGCTATTCTACGGAACTCCGCAATTAAATCCGTTAACGAGATTTTAGGGAATATAATTTAAGTCCATCTTGTGAAACAAGTGATTAAGTCATAGACAATGTTCTACAAACCACTTAGAGTAAAGGAACACTGAAGGAAAACAGCGGCGGTAGCCTAATGGCTAAGGCATCGGTCTCGCAATCATGAGGCCCCGGTTTCGAATCCTACCCATTATAATAGCAACGTGAACCCACTCTTAACACAAGCCTTTGAGCTTAGCTGTAGGGGTTAACAAGATTACTAGTAATGTGGGACTCAATCCCACATTGCTACACATCTTAAAAAAAAACCTACACACGTAACTCGTCCGAGCAACCCAAACATATCTTGGAACACTCACACACGTCATCAAAGACAGATTTCGAAACCTATTTATTTTTCAAAACTCGGTGGTACATAAAATCTGGTCCCGAATTAGGTATGATATGCATTATAGGTACACATAGACATCTTTTACGAAAACGGAATCTCAGACCAACTTTCAAACAAAATGGTCTGAGATTCCGTATCTATTAGCGAAGTCTAGCGTATGTTGCTCAAGCACGCGTTGTACGAAGCTTTTCTTCTGTGGGCAGGTACACTCGATACCATGCAAGTTTGGCAAGCAACCCACTATAGTCTTGTAAAAAGGGCATAATAGTGACCATAATTACAACAGAGTAAACTTAAGTAATTAACGTTTTGAGCTAAGAAAATACACTCGTAAGTAGCACACAAAATAGGTTAAAGTAAGCTCTTAAAGGGAAACTGTATTGGAGCCAAATAATGCGACTCGGATTTTCTTTAAATGAAATTGTTTCCATGTTCAAACTATCGCTTTGAACTAGCAGAATTTCTTTTTTTTAAGTTAATGGGATTCTAGTCGATTTTTCAGTTAATTTCTGCCTCTGTCAAGTATTTATTGTACACTTGAATTGCACAAAGACTCGGCCTTACGAATTTTATACATACTCGTATGTAACAGACAGACCGATGTCCGTCCAATATAAGTTTCGTCTGTCTGTCTGTCGGAATGTCATAGGCATTTTATTAAAAAAGTACATATTGAATATCGATGAAATTTTGAGCATAGGTGTCTTGTAAGCCGCTACTTAGATTGGTACTTAAATAATTAAAATACTTTTTTTATGTGGGCACTCCATACTTACAAGTTTAAAGTTTTTTGATATCACTTATATTTAGGGACTGGCTATCCCGCGCAACTTCGTATGCGTCAATTTTCCCCGTGTACGCAACATATTTCATGCTACTCTTCTATTAGTCGTAGCGTGATGTTATATAGCCTATAGCCTTTCTCGTTAAATGGGCTACCTAACAAAAAATATTTTTTCAATTCGGACCAACAAACAAACTCTTCAGCTTTATAATCGCCTGTACACACATAACGTATACAATAAAATGTTATTATTCCGGTATAATTATATAAAATACTGGGTACCTTTACAGTAATTTAGTATACATAATTCATTACAACATTTGACATTTATCACTACAAGGAAAACAAAATAATATTTAGTTTTTGCATCTAAATTAATAAAGTTATATAGTCGGTAATGTTCCATTATTTTAAGTTATACCTGATAATATAGGTAGATCATGTACTACGAAGGTTGTGTAAGTACAACCTTTATAGAATCTACGTGATTCCATTTTATAGCGAAATAAAAAAAAAAGTTATGGAATAGGAAATGCTTCTAAAAAGTTAAATTCAGAACAAGCTGAGCGGCAAACTGAACTGTCACTTTTTTCTCCGCCCCTTTTTTTTTCCTCTTCCCTCTAATATTAATCGGTAAAGATTATGGCTCGCGCACTATGTGCATACGCCAGTTTCAAGTATAATTTCTTTCTAGTTTTCTTCTTTCAATCACAAAGTCTCGATCTTGTCCAGTTATCACGTATTTCAAGTATGTTTTACACTTTAAACGCGGAGCTGTAAAAATAGCGACATGGCAGTTTACCGCCATTGTTACAACTCTCTCAGCTCCTTGTGTTGAAAAATACTAGGTAGGTACTACCTAATACCTACATACATCTGTAGAATTGAATGAATCCAAAAAACTGCAATAGACACACCACACTTCCAGAAATTTAAAAAGAAGAAGAATATTAAACAAAAATTTCCTGCTTCCGCCACATCAAATGAATGACATGTGACATACTTTAATAAGTAAAAGGTGACTTAAAAAGCAAACTTTCTCATCTTGATTGAATTACTTACTTACTTAGTACAATGAATGACATGGTTCTTCTACTATTTAGAATGTATATTACGTAGGTACAAGGATGTCATCACTAGTTATCTACCTTAAGTGTGTTATATCTTCATAACTACTTCATTTTAATGTACAACCTTAAGACTTTTTATATCTTTTAGTTTGTACTTATTTAAGTATTATGATATAGCGTCACCGTTTTAATAAGCTTAATACATGAATACTTTTAATATAAATAAATAAATGAGTGTAGTCATACGTACTGAATGAAGTGAAATCCAACGCTAGTCTTTTATCGGATGGTGTCGTCCGTCGCCACGGCCGCGTCGGCAAGCTTCCGCTCGAGTTCCCCGTCACGATTAGATACAGCTGTTAACGATCGTAGCGATTTGATACTCGATATCGAATTCATCAAGGCACTAGAGACTGTCTTCTTAATTTAAAAATTATTTCTTTTTTAAATCAGCCATTCTTTCATTTTCACTTGTCCATTTTTTTCTTTTTCTTTATGGCTACTTTGCCGGTGTGTCAACTAATATTGTGCCAGTATTTTACGTTAGCTAAATCCATTTTTATTAGAGAATTTCTTCAGAATGACAGTCTTGATTTAGTTTGTGTTCTATCTATCGATGGATTTAACTACTAGAAATTACTTTGTATGGTACCTACTAATGTCGAATATATTATCTTTAGTACCCAAATCGATGAATTAATAGAATAGTGAAAACGGCCATATAGGAAATATTTATTATTCATAAGAGAATATTCTTGTGATCTCATTATGTTAGACTAGCTGCCTGCCCCGGCTTCGCACGGGAGTCATATCGTAGTTTTTATCTCTAATTCTTTTGACAATAAAATATAGCCTGATATGTCTTACTTCCCGAAAATGGTGAAAGAATTTTTAAAATCGGTTCAGTAGTTTTAAGTTTATTAATTACATACAATAATACAAATCTTTACTCTTTATAAATTAGCGTAGATATGATTAAATGAAAGCAGCCAACTGCTTCTACTGTACAATATTATACCGAGCCATAGCTGTAAAAATAACAATCTAAATTACGTTCGTTTAAATGCTTGAAGCTCATGACTGTTAACTACCGCATTATTGAGGACGGAAATAAATTGTTCAAGTAACTACCAGTTAAAACTAGAAAACTTTATGCACTTAACTAATGAACTGAACAAACAAGCAAATTTCATAAATGTTTGTACTATGACGATATTACTAGGGCCTTATTCATATTAAGCAACCGCATTCGCGCGTCTGACAAAGCCAAATCTTACAAACCTATACGAAGAATATGACTTCTAAAAACATTATTCCGCTTGCTATCATTTCATTTTCACTTTTCTCATTCACTTGAAGCGGCGGCAGCCTAATGGCTGAGGCATCGATCTCGCAATCGTGAGGGGGCGGGTTCGAATTCTACCCATTATACTACCGACCTGAACCCACTCCTAACCTCCTAACACAAGCCTTGAGCTTGAGCTTAGCTGGAGGGGTACAAACAAGATTGCTAGTAATGTGGGACTCAATCCCACATTGCTAGTTATCTTTAAAAATACACATTAGACTTGATGTCCCGTATGACACGGCAATCCCATTGGCCAGCATACAATACACAGCAGAACTTAAATGATATTAGTCAAAAATAGAAAGTGCAAAATAAAAATTAACATCTAAGTACACAAATACCTCGATTTTAAGTTAATATGTATTGTAATAAAAGATCCCCATATCGAATTCAAGTTATTCAGAACGAACGCTTGCTTCGTTTACAGTTTATCAATACCATTCGACAACATGACAACAATATAACAATGGACTATTCCAAAAAACAAATGCTGCGTGAAAATTCGTAGCATGTTGCAAGATGTACAATTGTACACCCATATCATCAATATGAAATAATATTGGTCTCATACTTCTTGTCTAAAAATAATAAACTATGCACAGAAACTACGCAATAGGTAAGTAGATAGGTACTCAAAATGTTAACTGATTGTGCAATGTGGCTAAATGTGCACACACTTCTCAGTATTCCGACATTCCACCGTGACTCAGGAGTTGCCAATGTGAAAAATATCTACCTACAGGGAAAACCACAGACAAACTAAACATAGGCACAGTTGGCAAATAGTTATGTCTAAACTTTGTTTTATCCAGCCATAAAGGTATAATACAAAACATTTCATTTTTTAAAACGCGTTCTAAAATCAAACAAGAGTGGCTCGTGCAATCAAAGCTACGCCTCCATTAATGAAATCAACAAAGTAACAATGTTCATCAAAAGCTATTGCGGCTTATTGGCGGAACAATAGCAAGCGTGCGCGGGCTGCATAATGGCCATAGGTACAATACACGGCTAGTACACACGGGTACTATTTGCTAGTAAAGAAACATTTAAAACTCTACATAGAAGGAATGTTTCATACAAACGCTATTGCTCACGGATACGAAATCTCGGACCATTTCGGACCAATACTTTCCGAAATTACGTCTCCATGAACGATGTCTATACTTCCGTTGTTGTATGAAGTCACATAAAATAGAAAAATTACAAGGAGAAGTTTTGTCCTCTCGATGATTTCTTACCCAGAGAAGCAATACTTACTATTTGTGATCATTGAAAGGGGATACAACCGGTTCTCTTGCTGTAAATCTAATCTCAATGACAAGGGTCCAATCAACAATTTGCCTATAACCGCTGTTGATTGTAATAGACGTCTAGTCTTGCAGTACAGTGACTTCATAAAAAAAAAATAATGTACATGTTCATATAAGAGTTTCATGTTTATTAATAAATAGTTAAATCAAGTATATTATACTAACAACAAATGATTTGAAGCAACACAATCTATATCAAAATGCAAAAACAAATTATGACGCTACTAGGAAACAATTAAGTTTCTTCCCCGTACAAAGTGACAGCAATTTGAAAGGCTGAATCGAATGACTTTGACACTTATGACTAATGACATGTTAACAATTGACGTAAAGACCAGGACTGCGCCATAACCTCACAAAATTGACCACTCTCTAGAAAGAGACAACGCTCCTTTGTGGACAATACCTGTCAAAGGCCGCACAAGTCTTTTTTCTCTTTTACGCTTTGCAGTCAATTTATCCAGTCCAGGTCTATACGTCAATGACCTTTTTACACAAGTATAGACTTCCATTTGATTTTGACAAATTGCCGTCTCGAAATGTCAAAATCAAACGAAAACCCCTACTCTATAGGTTAGTGTTCTAACCTGATATCCCAAATGCCATGTAGAGCTGTCGCGGGCTATACATCTTGTAAATTGTATAAAAAAACTAATCCAATTTTGAAAAGCACTGTAAGTGTACTTTTCATTGTTTGTGAGTGCCAAGTTCTTAATTTTCTTGGAGCACTACAAACTTCCTCACTTAAAATAATTTTAGTGAAATGTGTGACGAACTCCTTTCGCTTGAAACAAAACTTCAAACTTCATGTTCAAACAGTAAGAGGACTTTTACAAGTGGAAGAATAATATAAATCACAATTGTAACCAGCTACACCCAAAAACTTTCCTCGGCTCAAAAAGTTGCAAAGTTTTATTCCGTTGTGCTTTTTTGAAACTTGTTTCCAGGTATAAAATAAAATTTTGGAACTCAATTTTAACTGCTTCTAAGCTTGTTTCCTAGGTAAACATAAAAACCTAAAAGACTAATTAGTAAATAAAACTAGCATTAAAACTACCAACGATTAATTCCATATGAAATTTGGTGTTAAATATGATTTTTTATCATTAATCATATAGTAAAAAGAAGTGATTTGACAAGAAAAATAATGACGTCATGAACCTACTAGTAAAATCTCTTTCCATTTAATATGTTTAACAAGGCCCTTAAACATTAGGTACTTTTAGCAACATGGGTCTGTTGTTAAAGCAGGATTTATGACTAGAAGCTACTAGCTACTAAGACTTGTAAATATTTTTTTAACTGTTAAATATGAGTGGTTTAAGCCTTATCAATATTTAAACTAATAAAATACTTTAAAAATTAAACCAAAATTCAACATTCTTTATTCACTTAAGATGCAAAACTACACTTGTGAGACTGTATTTGAAGTAAGACATACCTACAAAGTCACATATTTCTTAAATTTTTAAATCACCATCTAACGCCATCTAGCGAGTGATTTAATAACTAAATATATTCGTAAAAGCGCATATAAGATCAGCATTTATAAATACCGTTAAAATACTTACAACAAAAACGTGACCACACTGACATCGGTCTACAGTATTTTATTGCAATTCGACAAAGTATTTTCCTATCAAACCTACTATGCACAAGACCGTTTAGCCTGAATTTGTTCTCACCTGGCACCGAAGTGCTCCGGCCATGTCTAGTTAGAACCGACAAGTACTCGGCACTTGAGTACCTACAGAAGGTAACCTTCATACAACGCAACGTGCGTATCAGTATCGCACACATTATAGGTACTATATTTCAGTAAGAAAGCCATTTTTTGACAAAATCAAATAGTATAGGTACCACTAGTACCTACTATAAACCATAGTCAGTAAACGTAGGCTTGCATATTCGTAATTACCTATTAAGTTATCATTATTTTGAATTTGATATCTTTAAAAAAGCGTTGATTGTATTTATGCCTTAGTTGTATAATATTTTAGATTGATTGTGATTTCTAGGTGATTTACTAGATACTATAAACCAAAATTGATCATAAGCACATATTTTCAATTTCGAATTCCATTTTCCATTTGACTGCCTCTGTGGCGCGGTGGGAGTGTATCCGACTGCTACGCAATAGATCGTGGGTTCGATCCCCACCCAGGATAAAACTTTGTGTGATGAGCACGATGGTTTATTCTGTGTCTGGGTGTTATTTATCTATAAAATGTATGTATTTAGAAATATATAAGTATGTTTATCGGTTGTCTGGTTTCAATAGTACAAGCTCTGCTTAGTTTGGGATCTGATAGCTTTGTGTGAGTTGTCCCAAGATATTATTATTATTATTTTATCATGAAGCCCTATAGACGTCAAATTGGACTTCTATCTGAGGATGAAGTGGTCTGTAATTTTGGGTACGTGATTTTGGGTATGTTCCGATATGTACTGGAGCAGGTGTGACGTTAATTTAGTATACTACGAAGCCAATTCTTTATAGTTAGCTATACTGGTTACTGTTTAAATTAAAATGGAACGCAGTCTAGTATACTTATAACTTATTAGATCAACATATTTGAAAATTGAATATTCAAGGTAATTAAGAATTGAATCAATGGAATTAATTTAAATGTCTGATCGCTGTTGATTACGTAATCAAAGTACTGAGAGGACCTTACATCAAAAACACCAGTGCTTACAGAACAAAAATGGCAACAATTTATGACGTCACATATTCCCAAAGATACTAGACAGTATACTGTCTGTCATAACGGAACGAATTTGTCCCCAGTTTAAGCACTGAACAGTGCTCGAAGTGTGTATCGAAATATACCCTAAGTGTGTCTACCTCTAGCGAGGTACGTATGAAGGCTACCTTTTGTACCTACTATAGGCACTTTGTATTAGAACTTATGACATATAATAACGCTCTAGTTCCGCTTCTGGTCGCCATTTGCAATATGATTGCTGATCGTGACACCTTCAGAACGAACCTGAGGCGAAAATTCATTTCATTGTAAGGTCACATCGATTATATGCGATTTACCTTAAGAGATGATAGGAGTATTATTTCAGGAAGTATAAATAGATCGACTAATTGGTTAATATGTGAAGGTCTTAAATTAGCCGTCTTTATATTAATTGGTTATGTATGAAGCTACACATGTTCAAACACGTAGGTACCTAATCTACACATGCTTACCTACTATGTATATATTTTTATTATGTAATTGGCCTTTCCTTGAGAGTAGCTGTAGGTAGCTTACATACGTGGAGAGAGAGGGAGGGGGGGAGTAAAACTTTATTTGGAGGCACCCAGCGCCGCATAAGGGTAAATTAGTTTGAGGGTAAACAAACGTACGGGTAAAGAAATGTATCCACTGTAGCCTAAAGGCATGAACAGCTTGGCTTTTATCCACATACCTATATGTAAATGCCCTTGTTTTTTGAATCTAGAAATTCGGTTAGTATTCCATCGATTCAAAGAAAAGAAGAAATCAAATCAAGACAAACAGACTGCGTTCGTTTCTTGTTAATTTCGTAATTTATTGCTTAGGTGTTAAATGAAAATCGACTAAACGAAGTAATTTACCAGTACCTGAGCCATTAGTTTTATCACAAAAATATCACAGCCCATTTAAACATCGCAAAACAAACACATATCGATTTTTCATCGGATCGTTTAACGAGTCGGAAAACACGGACGATTCGCATAAAAACTGAAATTCATGTTTGCTTCGGACGTAAATATGGCGAGCGACGAGAGATCCTGCGTCTGTTATTTTATTACTGGCTGAATACACCTACGACGTTATTTTAGAAAAAAACGTTCGGATTTTAAAAATAACTTCAATATTATTTGAAATGTTACGTATTTTGTAGGCTCTTGGGAAATGAGGCGCTTTTATACGTAAAAGCTAATGTTGCCAGTTCGGTATGCACATAAAAAAAACTATAAGCAACTTTTATATTCCCTTTTGTGTGAATCGAAACGATGTCATGGATTTGTGAAAATGGCGGCTAACTGAGCTATAATCATTTTCACAACTCTTCATTAAAATTGTAAAAATATTTAAAATACTTTATAATTCCTAAGACCTACTTTTTCTACAGTTAAAGTGTACAATACAAAATTGGTCAGATTGCCAAAAATATGAAACGATTACATGAGCCAATCAAAGTCATCATATCGATAGATCAGCGAAGTTAAGCAATACTGCCTATGTCACTCCACAGGTACCCACCGACTGACTATATATCAGTATTTCATCTTTAATTATGCGCTAATGACCTTTACTAATCCGAAATCATAACGAGGTTGCAACAGAATTTCCAAATCAAGGGCAATATGCAATAACAAATGGCACTTCTAGGAAATGAAGAAATTGCTTATCGATATTGTTTCCTATAACGTTCGTATCGGTTCCAATGTTTTATAAACATTAGCCGTATGAGAAGCATGGACAATGGCAACTCAGTAATGGAACAACAAAGCTCTGCGCGGTGCAGCGGCCATTGTAACACTCATATTTCCTCTTAGAACGTACGAAATAATCGAAGAAATAATACAGATAGTCTTGTTCTGAATAAGAAATAATAAATCAAATATGGATAGACTTATTATTTGACTGGCCTGTTGGTCTAGTAATTAGTGACTCTGACTGCTAAGCCAGAGGTCAAGGGTTCGATTCCCTCCCAGTATAAATCATTGTATGATGAGCACGGTTGTTTGTTCTATATTTGAGTGTAATTTATCTATAGCATGTATGTATTTAGATATATATATATATAAGTATGTTTAGCAGTTGTCTAGTTGCCATAATACAGAATCTGCCTAGTTTGAGACAGACGGCCGTCGTCTCATGTTACAATTATTCTTCTTCTGTCGTGCCTATGTCCCATGTCTCTTGCGGCCGTTAATATAATATTATTCCATTCTGATCGTGTTTGCGTCATATCAGGGTGTAATCCTATCGCCTTCATACAATTTTGCATTGTTCTAATCCAGGTATTCGGAGGTCCACTCTGTCCTCGTTTCAGCTCTTGTACATACATTAGTTCTCAGGTCATATGAAACATTAATATGAATAGCGTTGCATATTAATTTTGATACTGATGTATCTTCAGCAATCTTCAGCAGACGAACGTCTGCTCTGGACTTTTATACTGTCTCTACAAATACCTTATAATAAAATAAAAAAAAACTAGGACAAGTGCCCGTTTATAAACACGTACAACATTTTAAACAATATTTAGAAACTAACAACATAAGTGAACTAGAAAAATGAACTGAAAAACGTTTACGCTTCATGAAAGTTGGTGAGAGTGAAAATTAAGATATTCTTGTTTAAATTAAAAGGGAAACACTAAATCAAATACACATTCTCAAACTATAAATATCCCGTTTGTAATATTTTTATTTAAATGTAAATTGTACGTTTTTCTACAGTGGTAAGAATATTGTGTACAATCAAGCAGTCGTCGTACGTTTGATAACTATCTAAGTGGTATGAAAAAACTCACAAAAGAGACGATTACATAGAAAATTGCCAGTTTGCGTTAACTCAATATAATAAGCCAGCATAACGGTAGGTAGGTAATAGCATTATTTACCCTCTTAGAGTTCGAATTTCCTGGTTTCTTTCTTATTCATGTTCTACACCACAAAATTTCAACTCATAAGATCCTATACCTTGTTAAATCTGAAGGATTTTTTGTACCTATATATTTATTTTAGTATTTTTAATGACAACAAATGATACATATTTTGGTAAGTATCGAATAAGCTTTCTGACGTAATAACGTCTTATAAATCAATTACGGGGTGCGCAGACGAAAAAACGGTCACGTTATTGATTGGTTGCTAAGCAGTCACGTTATTGGCTAATGGCGATTTCGTCTGCTGATAGGTTGAAGTATTGTGGCCGTTTGGGCGCATGCGTCGGGTGCAAACAAGTCCACTAAAGCTGTCACAGGCATGGTTGTTTATTACAATATCATCAATGTTTTGGCGATTGCAAAAAAAAAACACTAACACAGGCATGATTGTTTTTTACAATATCATCAGTCTTTTCATAAGACACTATCACGTAAAATTATCGTCCGTAAATCGACTTTACAGACAACCATTTTTTTTATAAAATGACTGCTGTAGCCAAACCTGGGCTTAATATGTCCAAAACCGTCGCTTCTACTACATTATTCCATCCAACCATGTTCCTATAATATACTGTCTATCTCGCTCGGTACCTTTATACAATATTAAGAGGTAGGTAATATGTGAACCGTATTATAACATGTAACGTATCTCGGAAAACGGGAGAACCCGACGAAATATGTTAAAATAACATGCCTGAACGTTTACGACGCGCTTTCGACGGTTTAGAAATTGCCAGAAGAAAATCAGTGAATATTATATTTTAAACATATTAAAGTAAGGTTACATATTCATGAATATTTTTATTGTAAGTAAACAGTTGAATTAAATTAGCTTTGTTTTACTTCAGCGCTGTCTAGAACAGCTGTGTTGATCGGATATAAAGACCTGCTTGTCACCCCTTATCAAGGGTTTATTTGCTGGAATAGTTTGAGTGGATTTGTTTTTTATTTGGTACCGAATAGGCATCACTTCAAATCGATGAAGGTCCTACGTTATGTGTCTGTAGTAAATGTTTTCAAATGAAATGGAACCGCAGAGTGATGGGTCTGTTTTAAAACGGTTTAAAACGGTAAAATGAATTGTTTGTACCTACTCCAAACCATGTGCAACCTTGACCTAGTTAAGGACCACGGAGTTGACTAAATTTACCTTAGTTCTCATAACTGACTGACTATTATCTTTATTGCAAATATTTATTACAAAATGTCGTTAGCTCTTACGCTCTAACTCCGCCATTTTAATATCTATGTAGAACCTTTGGAAGATTTACCAACATTACTTTATTAATTTTTTTTAAATGTTTCTACTAGTTCCAAATTCAAATGATAAAGTCATATGAAATCTCCTTAACTTGACCTGATCGGTAATCGCAGTCAGCGTGATTGGTCCGCTATTCAACTATTAATATCCGGTGTCCGATTCGACATCCGGTTGTCTACACTAAATAAATCAATATTTGAATATAACCTGGCAGTTTCGAAGCATACTTACTTTGATTAAAATAAAGGCATGGCTTTATTGAATACAGCTAACTAGCTGTAGCCCTCAGCTTTGCCTGCAAAATTCACAGATCTTACTTCAAAATTGACGGAGTACCATGCAAACTTGCAACCCCTATTTTATCCTCTTAGGGGTTGATTTTTCCAAAACCACTGAAACACGTGTTACTTTATTTTAAATCAAGTATGGGATGATTTTCAAAAAAATCTAACTAATGGGTCCTTTATTTTGTACCAAAAATGTAATTGCGAAATTTCACAGACCTAACTTTAAAACTGACGGAGTTTCATACTATCTAGCGACAGAGTTTCACACATTCTCGCAAACCCGAGTTTATTACTCCCATTAGGGATTAATTTTCCAAAAAACGCTGAAACACGTGTTTCTTTATTTTAAACAAAAAAGCTAAATACAAAATTTCACCGATTTAACTTCAAAAGTGATGGAGTTTCAAACTAACTTGCAAATCCTATTTTACCCCTTAGGGGAAGTATTTCTAAAAAAACTTTCCTTAGTGGATGCCTACAATACAAAAGGCATCAGTCAGTCAGGACAGTTGATTATATATGTACACTAGCATTCGCCCGCGGCTCCGCCCGCGTGGATGTCGGTTATCGCGATAAAAATTATCCTATGTCCTTCCTCGGGACTCAAACTATCTCCATACAAAATTTCATCTAAATCGGTTAAGCTGTTTGAGCGTGAAAGCGTAACAGACAGACAGACAGAGTTACTTTCACATTTATAATATTAGTATGGATATAGCAATTTGAAAAGGAGGAACTTTCGCCATTTTAAAATTGACAGAAATTTCGGTAAACTGAACATCACAACTATCTATATCACATATATCTATACATACACGTTTAAAATGCATGTAAAATCTATTGACAGAGTCTCTAATAGGTACTTGACACCGGCAGATTGAAAATTGGCTAGGTTGCCATCAGCTCAAAAAACAGAAAAAGAAAAGAACCTGACTACATCGAAGCATAGTAGTATGATTAGCCAAATCTATTAAAAAGAAACCCCGCTAAATGGTGGCGGGTATTCCCCCGTTGACATATTTATAAATTGTATCTAAATCTCTTTAGATACAATTTAAGAATAGTCTTTGTACCCTAAATGCTTACGAAATACACATAATTGATGCTGCTGCCATGTTCAAAATACGTAACAACGGCGGTCTTATTACAGAAATCACGTGGTAGGATATAAGCTCTTGGATAAATCAATTGCAAAGGTAAACAGACAACGACCTTTGTGTCGGCAGCACGTGTTACTGCTGAATGTTGACACAGAATAATGAAAGTACAGAAGACAACCTACATAGAAAACTCTCTTGACGCAAGCACACATAAACATCGCACACTGATGCGAAATTGGGGCTCACCTTCCGAACGAAATGCACCGATATCATCTTCGATTCGTGTCCGTGAACCATGTCTATATGTGTGTCGCTCGAGTGAAGTACGTATGGAGGTTGTCTTCTGTACTCTTGGTATTCTGTGGTGCTGATTAAAGAACAGAGTTGTGACATCACCACATGAATTATCCCGTCATGCTCATGCGCTTCTTTATTCTCTTTAACTCACTTGTCAACGGAACTTTGCGGTTATTTATAAGTAGTTTATTTAAGTATAAACAGTCAGAGACAAAGGTCACTAACCACTACATACCTACGTATTTTCAAATTTATAAAATTTTAAAATATCTTAATGTACCTACCCTGCATAGTTCAAAGTCACTTTTCGATGTCGGATGATCTACATTTAGATCTTCTAAACTATGTAACTGGAGGCCTACTCCAATTCAATGAAAACGAAGTTTCGATCAAAAAGGAGGTGGTAAAATACAACGCCAGAAACATCTATTTAATCCACTCGTTCTATTAAATTGACCATGAGTTAGAACTTATTGTGCTTTTCCCAAGATTAATTAGAGTAGTCACGGTAAAGTTTAGAAAAATAAGTAAACGAAAATTCATGAATTTCGTTTTAAAGAAAGAAAGTAGGCCTACTGATTTTGATGCGGTTCTTATTATCATTCAGATAATTCTTCCGGATAGTTTTTATGTGTTATACATGCATATCATCTATATTATAATATTATAAAGCTGTAGAGTTTGTTTGATCGTGATAATGTCAGGTTTATTATTTGGTGAAATTATTTTACTGTTGGATAGCTCATTTATCGAGGAAGGCTACGACCAACAGGGGTGGAGCAGCAATGAAAAATGTTGCAAAAACGGGGAAAATTTACACAGACGAAGTTGCGCAGATCAGCTAGTCTGTATTTTAAATAGTTGAAACAATTTATGAGCATAACCTGACATTAAATTAAAAGTCAGATATTATCATACAAAACTAATCGTCTCAAAAAACAAGTTGTGATCCGTTTACATCTAATCTTAGATTAAAAATCTACTATTGCCGCTGTAGTTTGGACCCATGTCCTAAGAAAGCTTTACAAAAGGTCCGACTATCCCTTTAAAGTGACATCTAAAAAAAACTCCTCTGTTGACCGAGTACCTAATCGTTTAGAATTCTAGTATTTTCCCGTGCTAATGGAAACAGTGCCTTTTAAGTCTAAAAGTAACACGAAATCATACGTAAATTGGAGGACCGAATGTTCTACAAGGATGTACGATAGTGCGCCAACTTTTAAACAAGCAGTTTTCTTGTAAATTGTCGCCATATTAAATTGAAAAACTCGTGGTGTAAATATGTGACTTCTATGTTGACGCAAGTAGCAAAAATAAAACGATTTAATCATTAAGTTAATGTATTGTAAGTATAAAATAAACACGCAATATCAACATACTCATATAACAATCAATATACTCATTATTATTATATTATCGTTAAAATGCATTGCATTTGTGTATTGCTAATAAATAAATAATTACACACTAGAGACTCTGACAAGGTTATCCAACAATCCTGTATTAAAAAAGAAAAAAAATATATCCTGACTATTCAATTAATCTAAAGTACCTGGATGACCGAGCCTTGCTCGGTTTTTTTTTAACGACACTTTCTAAAAATGAAACCTAGATCGATTTATCGCTCCCGAAACCCCCTGCATTCTAAATTTCATGAAAATCGCTGGAGCCGTTGCCGTGATTCAGATTAGGTTATACAAGTTTATTTTTGATATAGTGCAAAGCTCAGACACCCCAACAAGATTCTACTTCAAGAAATCACAAAAAAAAAGAAAATTAAAATATTGAAAACTTGCAGAGTTATAATAAGCCATTAAAGTTGTCTGTGTTCTTCGTGCTATCGTGCTCAATATGTCTCGTAGTACGTATTCCATTATTATTATTGAAAAATAAGTGATGATCACATTTCACATCACATTGTGAACAGAATTTGGACTGTAAGAATGATTAAATAAAAATGTGAATAATAAAAATGTTTGATTAATTAATTAATTGAAAAATATAACATGGTCCAAAAACTACTCCATTGGATTGTGTTACTGATTCTGAGCAAACTACTTCCAGGTTTGCACTATACCAAGAATAACGTTGTATATTTATATATACAAGAATTTCTCGTTTAAATGTATAAACTGAGAAATTCCGCGGTAGGCTAGATTTAAAGCCCTATTTCAAATAAAAAGTACCCCATTTTACAAATATACCTAGCGGACACCAGACTCGGAACAAAAATACAAAGTTTTCTTCGACGCTCAGGCGCATCTATAGTTGGTGGTATATGGCGGGCCCAGGTTTACGTAGAGTGTCAGCTTCCTTATGGGGAGAATCTAGCTAAATATAAAAGTACATTAGTTACCGTCCGTAACTTCATGTGAAGGCTATGCAAGGTAAGTGTCAGGCCCCTTAAAAGCTTACCTTTATGTAGGTACTTAAACATACTAAGGTATACACAAAAGTGAGGGTTACCACCGTCATAAGACATAAAAACTCTAGCTGAATACACCAATTATTAAAATATATATATTACGGGTCTTAATCGCGTGAATAATTTAAGGTAAAATACCTTGTTTATTGCCCGACGTTTCGACCGTATTGCAACGGCCGTGGTCACGGGAAGACTTAATAATGTGTACAAATCGCGAAAGTTTATTAACATTTATGAATACACCAAGTCTGAATAATACTTTATGTTCAAAATCATGTAGTGTGAAGTACCTGCTCTAAATTATGGTTGATGTATTTCAGGAAAGTACTGCACACTGGCGTAGGCAACCTTTGTTCGTTGAATAATGCTGACTTCAACTTTTGTAATTGAATTCGAAATTGCTGCAGCGACGTTAGCAGACCATGAAAATGTTATTTCTATTGTCTATTGGTTTATGTAGGTAACTGCAAATCAATATGGTACGATAGGATTTAGTTTCAAAGGCATTGAATGTTAGGTTATACAGGTTGTTCTCTGAAGCAGTAAATACTTTAAGACAAGTACTTACTTCAGTTAAAGACGGAGCGTCCTACATCGAGATCATTGAAGAAAAAGAAAATGTTACTCATTGAAGAAAAAGGCAGTGTAATTTAATGACATTACATACCGGGAACAGTACCTATTAACCTATGTCATACTTTTTTTTGCTTTTGTTTTAACAAAAGACGACTCCCGCAGTAAGGTACAAGCCCTGTGTCGCGGGGGACTTTACAAGCATACAGGTCACGGACAAAAATTGTTGTTCCGTGTCTGGGACACGGAACAACAATTTTTGGATCACACAAAGTGGTGTCCCGGGCAGGAATCGAACCCACGGCCTCTTGCGTAGCAGTCGGACACAATCCCACCGCGCCACAGAGGCAGTCTAATATCATAAATTTAATCATTAAATAAAATTAAAAAAAAAAATATATCATAAAGATAAAAATAGTAGTCTGACATTACGTTACTCCGACAGTCCTACTGCATAGAAGTTGTTATGACTCGATTCTTGGAATTCGATTCGATTCCGGTCCTTTTGATGAAAGATTCAATGAGATATAAATTAAGGCACAAAATCCAGTCTCTTTTGAAGATTTACAACTGTCTAAGAAGGCCTCGGTAGGCGTAATTTTACCTGCCTAGTACACGCTAGCAGCGTGACCAAAGTTCCGATTTCTCTCGGTTGCCACCCATTAGTTACAATTTCGCAGCAAGATAAGCATTCGTTATAATGATTAATACGGTTATAATCTGTGTGGAATGTTGTACATAATTTATACAATAAATATCATTTAATTAAAATCGACGTACAATCGTACGATTCTACGATCACGTGTAAATCGATAGTTATTGAGATATCATTGAGTAACTATTTATTTACATGCTTATGACCTACAAATTGTTATAGATATATGTGTTATATCTGAGGTATTATGATGAAATACATATCTGTGTGCCAGTGTGGATTCCAGGAGTTTAGTCCTGCCGTATGTGCTGTTATGTGTTTGTCTCGATAAAAACGAACCATCAGTGGAGTCTAGCCCTTCTGAAACCATAATTCTAAACATTCCACAGAGCATGCCCGTACATGCACGTGGAATATCTGGTCCCGTAAAGTCCTAGACTAGGCCTTGGACACCATAAGTACATAAAATTTGCAAAAAATTAAGCCTTTAACTGGGTCTCAAATATAAAAAATAAATTCAAAATATTTTTATTAATATTAGAAACTTTTTGTAAACCTTTCACACCGGCAAATCTCGGTGTTAATACTTACTTAAAAAAAACATTATAAGTAAGTAGCATTACATGTGTGAATATATTGTAACGCGGGCTTTCTTCCTTAGGTATATTTAAACCAGTATATCTCCGCCAAGTTCTTATATCTCAGGCATTTAACGTTCCCCGGATGCCTAACCATGCTTCAGTCAACGGGATTCCTACGCATTCTTCAAAGTCAAACACGCATTCAATTAAAAGAGGGTTACGTGGTGTTATTATCTAGACTAGATATTTGAAGCGATGAGAAACGTTCGATGCAATTCAGATTAATAGTACTATGTCCAGGTGACCATGGCCTATAAAAACCCACATTCGAAGAATCTGTACCGCGCTTTGTACAATACAGAAAGTAAGATAAAACTGCTCTTGAAATCCTGAATAAACATCTTACGTGAAGTAGTTTATATAAATACCTATTAAAACGAGTAATAACGTTCATGTAACATATTCCGCAGAAAATGAATGTAAACAGAACGAAAAATTAAATTACTGATTCTGACGTTTGAACTGCGGATGTTTTTTTTTTTTCGTTGGATAAAGTAAATATCGAGAACAACATCGCAATGTTATTCTGCCTAGTTGTTACCTAATATTTATGTACATACATAAATTCATTTAGAGAATTACTCTGTGGGTAAATGAATATTTAGGACATGGATAGTAGACGACATGTTTTAGTCGATTTCCAGAATGCTTACTACTTTGCAGACTAAATAATATCTACTAGTCTTTACACTGGCTGAAATCGTTTAGGATAGATATTTTTTATAATAAAATATCGACTGCCTTATAACTTCAGTAAGTAAATAGAAGCGGTATTACTCTAGACTAGATAGGTACTGTTATTTTTTGAATATTTTGTATAAAAATATAATCCAATAACAATAGCGCATGCTAAAAAAAAATTACTTTGAGACGATTTCTATGCCTCGCCGCGCCATCTTAGCGCGCGGTACAGCAGTCGCTGTCAAACTATGGATAAAATTATGTACCGAACTATAAACCAGAAAAAAAAGTCTTGCAGAAGTTCCTTACAAAAATCATACAAAAAAAATACTTATCAAAATTAATTGTTTACGAATACATTTAATTAATTAGCACATTAAATAATGTTTCAAAAAATCATTATTCAGCGAATACCGTACTCAGCAATAATTACAACAGCGCCTATAATGTAATTTAACGCTCGGCTGAATGAAAAAGAACAATTACATTAAACCTAAACGATTCCAAACAATCATTTGTTTGCTTAGAGACACAGAAAAGCTTTTATTTTTTGTTGGTATCAATTATATTCAGACGCAATCAGGGAATGCACTCCAGATCTATATTAATGACAAGCGAAACCTTGTCTATGGTCGCCTTCGTTTCAGTAATGATGTCGAGAATTTCAATTAATTTATTAATGAGGTTGATCAAAGCTTTGACGTGGTTTGTTTTTATAAACATTCCGACATGATACACCTGGATACACCTTTTTGATCTATTATTAATATAAGCCAGTGCGTCCAGTTTTTTGTTCAATTTTTTTTTGTTCTTATTTATGGTGTTACTCTACACGGAACTGGCTATAATATATGGAGGTTTCCAAAAACATCTAATGACATTAATATTACAAAAAAAAATAAACATGACTTATTTATTCTTAGTCTGTAGGTATTGTTTATCTTCTACACTTTTTAGGGTTCCGTAGCCAAAATGGCAAAAACAATACAATGGCATGTCCGTCTGTCTGTCTGTCGGCCCATCTGTGATGTCACAGGTATTTCACCCTATACAATGAACATTGATAAAATTTGGTGAAAAGGTGGCTTGTAGTGGCCGCTACTTAGTTTTATAGCTAAATTTCTTTAAGGGTCCAACTCAACAAGGTCCACTCCATACATGTAAGTGAAAAGTTACATAAATTGTGCCCCTCCCCCCTCCCCATTCCTTTTGAACCGTGTGACGAAAAAAAACACAAATGTAGCGCTTAATAAATACATTAAACTAAAATTGTTTTCAACATGATCGGATATACCGTCATTGAATTAACGCCGAAAAACTGCGTTTCTCAACAAAATATGCCATGAACATACGCTCTTCAGCTGGTGCAATTATTCAAATCGATTTTTTTCATTAATAACGGCTGCGGAACCATAAAGCGGGCTCAGTGTGCTCTTGCCCGGTTTTTTAACACTTCCTTTTAAAGCTTGTGAATGTGGTTGGATGTATGGATGCTTGTGACTGTCACGCAATAAAACTTTACAATAAAGCGTAAAAAAACAAATCAATATAAAACATCTTAATCGCAACACAATTGCGAACAAATGCTAGTTAAAAATATTGCACTTACGCCTGTGTTCAACTAAAGCGAAATCATTACGGTAAATTAACATGTTTATCAAGCATTAAGAGTAAAAAAACATCTATTTACTATAAGTACTAACAGTGATTTACATATGACGTGGGCTAATTTATTCATCGTTTTGCTACGTTCCGTCCAATCGACTAATAGCACAATTAAAATGACATTCTGCTACGACATATAGTTATGGTACATTACTTATACCATTTAAATGGTATATTACTTAAAATATTATTTTACGAAGATGTACTTATTGTATTTGTATTTTATCTGGATAGAGGGATCTATTGCGAGGCCTCTTTATTTCCTTAAAGGATATCTCCACAGATTTACATATGACGTGGGCTAATTTATTCATCGTTTTGCTACGTTCCTTCCAATCGACTAATGGCACAATTAAAATGACATTCTGCTACGACATATAGTTATGGTACATTACTTATACCATTTAAATGGTATATTACTTAAAATATTATTATACGAAGATGTACTTATTGTATTTGTATTTTATCTGGATAGAGGGATCTATTGCGACGCCTCTTTATTTCTTTAAAGGATATATCCATAGTTTAGTCTGACCATGAAGTCGATTATGCATCCTAGTTGAGTGGCCTTAATATCGTCCAATATGATTAACTGCCCTCCAAGGTGCGGTTTCTAGTGTGGTGAATCGCCTCACAGCCACAGAGAATGTGTATAGGTTTTTCTGTTTCCTCATCCTTGTGGCAGAACCATTGAGACGCATCTTGTACAATGCCCATTTAGGGTTCTGGTAATAATTCTGATTTGTTTCTTACTCATAGAGAGCGCTCCTTTAGTAAACCTTTCGTCGAAGTCCACTAAGAGCGCTTTGGACTGCTCTTGGCCCGGTGACTTTGACCAATTAAGCTTTGGTCTAGTGGCTTTGGTTAAGCCCCCATGGAACATGAGAGAGTGTTGGGACCTGAACCTATATTGAGTATAACGGATAGTTTAATGCAATAGGGTTTAGTCATTCTGGCTAGTACGCCGGCTAATTCGTTTATACGATGACACAAATTAAAATAAAAGCTTTTTTTTTAAATATTATTATATTTCTTTCAATTAAATTTTGACAGCTGTCAACTTAAAATGTCTGATCTGTTTGTTTAAAATAAATGGATGGTTATTTTTGCGACATTTATCTTCTACGCAGGTTGAGCACAATAGATAAAATGACTTTTTTCACTTGACAGTACTCAATAGTAGTTGCAGCACGAGGACAAATTAATTTCTCATACTCTACCTAGGTAGAGAACTCAGGTGGAGTACGAAGAAGTGCCCCCTAGTGCTACCTTATTGGTTTAACCCAAAGATATGTTCTGAGGTTTCACCTAGTTTGTTTAGAGTTTGGACCAGTTTTGACCATGGTTTTAAGAGTTTAGAATCCATATTTTGATGATGATATTTTAGGTACGTAGCAGGCAGTGGTCTTATATTTCTATGTAAGTATAATAAAATTTCAACACTTGCAAATCAAAGATGGTGGGATCGTTTACAGACTGTACCGTGACAAAGCAACTAATAACTTAACATTTTACTTATATTCTTACATAACTGTGATTTAAATTTATTCAACAACATCCCTCCTTGCTAAGTTATTCAACTACAAAGTAATATAAAACTTTATATCACTTGAATTCACTTGAGTTTCCCGATGAAATGTTTTCCAAGCGGTTTATAGAAAAACAAAATAGAAGTGCGAGCTAAAGTTGAAAGTGCACTCATTACCATGCACATAACTAAAAATGTAGAAGAAAAATTAGATGCAAAGACCAGGAATGTAAAAACAGATACACACTATATTTTTCACAGTATTTACACGCAGTACTACAAAATGTAAATAAAGATGAAAGAAGCATACGAACAAATTCAGAATCAGTATATACAAATTGAATAAAAATTATATAACTACTTAATAATTATTTAAAAACTATATTTAAACTAAAACTAAATAAAACTAAAATATATCCAAAAAAAATGAGGACCCTTGGGCATGATACTAGCAGCATTTCCTCGCTGTAGGTATAGCAATACTGATGCGTTGTGCTAGGAACCTTCCAGCTCTACGGTCTCCTACAAATATGATCTTATTATATCATAATATAATATAATTTAACAATATGTTTAATCAATTAAACTCAAAAGTATTTAAAAATATCTCTGCCATAATACTGCGATCGGACACTACACAATATTAATTACAATACCTAGCTTCTGTCCACTACTGAAAGTTTACCAAAACTTTTTAATTTACTAACTGACCCGCGCTAACATTTAACTAACGCAAATTTTCCCCCGTTTTTGCAACATTTTTCATTGCTGCTCCGCTCCTATTGGTCTAGCCTTCCTCGATAAATCATCATTGCATCAACTAAATTTGAAAAAATATTTTACGGTTAGATAACAGTAAAATATTTTTTCAATTTGGAAGGAGTAGTTCCTGAGATTATCACGTTCAAACCAACAAACAACTAAACTCTTCAACTTTATAATATTAGTATAGATTATTTTCTGCTTATTATTAGCTATAAGGCGATAGGCAATAGTACCCACAACTAAAATGTCTACATACAATTTTGGCACCTATTGACGTTGCCAAATATTCCGTTTTTGGCACTATTTCCATATTCTTGAACTTTAAGCTTAAATACCCAATAACGTAGAAGTGTTATAGCCGTTGAATTTTAACATGTTTTTTGGTTTTGGAAGTTTTGTTTCAAAAATTGGTTAGATTGTCATCAACTCAAAAACTTGAAGAAGACAAATAAATCTAAATATTTTGGGACAACTTACACACGGCCATTTGATCCCAAACTAGGTTAATTTAATAGTACGATCTCATCCTGTGGGTGTCGTCAAGGCGACTAAGGGATATCACAGGACAATGTCGTCTGCGTACGCACGCGGGCGGATCCGCGGGCGAAAGCTAGTTTACTTATAAACAAACATGATTTTTCCTAACCATAGATGTATCTTAATTGGCTTACACATAAAATAGTTACAACAACAGCAATAACAATTTATCATCAAACGACGTAGCTACAAAGCTAATATCAAAAGGCAAAACTACTGAAAACATACACTACTACACCCAAAGTTCAATAAACCCATCAAGACACAGACAACTTACCGATACAGATTAAATAAAAGCAATATACATAGAGTATTACAATGACAACTAATGTACCAAACACGTCTCCATAGCCTCCCTGTCCTGGCAAAGTTTTAATTAAATACGTAGGTACACATTGCAGATATCTTTATCTTTCCACTTTGTCTTATAGACTGAAAGTTAGGAAGTGAACGGACGTTGTACCTACCTAAAGAAATGGCGATTTTTAGCCTATAAATGTAAGATTTGCATCAACTAAAGTATAAAACTTTGTGATTGACGCAATTTACGATTTGTCTGTGGTATGATCAACTTAATCTTCATCATCTGACTTTTTTTTTAAATCTAGCTGATTTTCAGTGCCTACCTACCTTCTGCCACGTTACCTGCACAAAGATTCTATATCCTACGAACGTTTTACGCGTATAAATATTTCATGTACTTTTAGGTATACGTTAAACGAGGAGTTGTGAAAATTATAAGAGCCTAGTTCTCTCTGTCTCTACTAACTCTATTTTTCATTTTAATTGGCTTACCATCTTATTTTAACTAGATCTTACGAGTTTAGCACATATTTTACGTACTTTCATAGGTTAAATGCCGAATTTTCACTACTGTACAATCTTTAAAAAAATGTTTACACAAAGCGGGTCTCTCATTTTTTTTCCTCTTCCCTCCGATATTATTTGATAGGGAATATGGCTCGCACATTCTGTGCATAAGCCAATTTCAAGTTTATTTTCTTTCTAGTTTTCTTGTTTGAACCACAAAGTATCGTTCGTATCACGTATTTCAAGTATATTTTACACTGTTTTACACGGGGAGCTTAAAAATAGTGACATGTCAGTTTGCCGCCATTTTTACAACTCCCCAATTTAAACGTTCAAATTAGAACAAAATTTATTAAATAAAAAAAAACAGGGCAAAGGTTACGAGTGGTCAGTAACATTTGAATTTATAGAATTCCATATTCAAAGTATCTATGAACTAGCGGAATTGGGCCGAGCTTTGTAATTCAAGTTCCGAGTTAATTAGAATATTTTTATGAATTGTTTCAATTCTTACACAATACACAAGCGATTTTTTTTTATCAATTAACATTGGAAAAATATCAATGAGTACCTAAGCTGTTTCAAATTAGAAAACCATAATACATAGGAACGCAATTTGATTATTTACTAGATGACCAATAAATTGCGTATAAACTTTGTTTTAAGGAGGCAATAATAAAAGTTGTCAAATCAGCCGAGAAAGTACAGCTATTGATTTTTATATTACATTTTAATAAACTTATTCTCCTTTAGACGATTTCCTAGTGAATCTTTATTCTTTATTCACAAAAGTTCTTATATTCAGTCCAAGAAAAGAATATTTTAAACTGAAAAAGATTAAACGTAACAAAAAATCGTAGAACTTGGCATATTAATTAACTTCCACAAGCACAGGCACGCTGTTATTAATTAAATCTCTATGTATCAAGCTATTCAGTTCAAAAGGCTCTTGCATTACTGCATTTTACCGTTAAGTTCAAAATAGGAGTAACCTTGGTTTGGATTTTTCTTTCTTTTCTACCTACAAAGGACTCTTTTTGAGCGCCTTTGGAAATATTTTCAGCTAGAGAATGGACCTATCCAAACGACAACATTACAATGAATGTACCATACCAATACGAATGATTATATTTTGGATATTTTTATATTTAAATCTGATTCGGTCTCGATATAACTACCAATCTTGTTAACCCCCCGTTAAGCAGAATTGCTTATGTAGGGAAGGATTAAAATAAATACTGCACATAAATTGACACAAGAGCTTATCAATTCATAACTGGCAGAATTCTCTAACCCTAAAACAACAAACGCATTTAAAATAATAATGCAACCTGTTTTCCTGTTTTGTAAAGAGTAATGTGTATCGATGTTAACCTGGGGTTGCTAATACCCTGAATGAAACATGAAGAGAAAAGGGTAAGGTCACTTGTACCCGTGAGATGTAGGCGCGAGCGTCGACGTCAGCGAACTAAGCTTAAATATTGACACTGCAATCTGCCTTTGAAAGCGCAACCTAACAACGAGTTAGCTTCACGTTTTCTAATGTTTAAGAGTCTGTATTTGTCTATGCTTTTGAAAAGAGGTTCTTCTACTTCTTTTTTTTAGTTGATGGCAATCTAGACGATTTTTTAGTTAATTTTAGCCAGTGTACTCACACTCGGTTTTACGGACATGCGCATCATTTTATGTGTATTAAATACTATAGTGGCTATGTGGGGCTGTGAAAATAACAACATCTCAGTTTACCATCAAAACCTAGTTTACCATCAAAACTTATTTGAAAATAATAAGAGGTTTCTTGTAGGTACCTACAAGAAACCTCTTATTATTTTCAAATAAGAAAAAAGGACGATGTCAAATTCAAATTCGAAAAAGGTTTGATTTCAATCTTATGAGTTAATTTGCATGTGAATTGTGCATTGTGTATGTAATTATCTTTAACGAAATTATGCATGTGACAAGTGACTAAGATTATGTGGAATTAGGTACCTACCTATTAATTAGCCTATTCTTAGAAATAATATTTTTGAATATGACGAATCACCTGAATGAATGTTACGAAAATTATACGTAATTATACCTTCGTAACATTCATTCAGGTGATTCGTCAGATTGAGAATTAAGTTAAGAAATGAACGTTTTAAAATAAATAGAAAATGTATAAAGTGAACGGTACATTACAGATACCAAATAAGTGCAATGACACTATAAATACACTTTAAATATAAAGATACTTGAAGTAAAGAAACAACGGTACTTAGAAATAAATATAGTATTGAGGGAAGGTCCAAAAGTTTCCGGCCTAACAAAGAAAATAAGTACATATATTCACATTTTTTTATTTTATTTTTCGATATAGTCTCCCTCCACTTCAATGCACTTTTCAGATCTCTTAGTAAGCATTTCTTCTCCCAGTATAAAATACCCAGAAGTTGTCCTCAATAACCGCATGGATCACTTCATCATCATTCAGTTTCGAAAACAAATATTAGTCACTAAGGATCAGGTCGGGACTATAAGGTGGATGGCGAATTTCCTCGAAGCCACATGTTGCAACAGCAGCTTTGACAATTATATTGAAGCAATGTAAACGGGAGCATTTTCGTGGAGAAGCCGAACACCTCTGCTAAGTTATCCATGATGCTTCTGCTTGATAGCCTCTCCTAACCGTAGTATTCCTTTCTTTTATATCAATCATTAGTATTTCCAGACAATCCCGGAATACCGTCGCCATTGTGTTTTTGGTGGATTGCGTCCTTCTGTTTTCTTGGCCTTCCTAGGCGACTTTTCATACGACGAAAACGACTAAATGAAACTCCTCACTCCATTCTTTGATGGTAGAAAATGACGGAGAGGTACACAGCATCTAACCTTGTTTTTTTAACGGTCGGGATGACCCCTATTTTATAAACGCTGTCAAATCAAAACTACAGAAACAGAAACCTCAAAACGATACACGAAAAGCAGAATAAATGACAATCACAATTACATATTTTTGACGTAATCCGTCTTAAAGATCGATGACCGATAGCACTCACGAAAAAAGTCTCACATTCACGGTCTTCACGTTCCACCTGCTGATAGGCTGAAGTATTGTGGTTATTGATTGGTTGCGAAGCAACAAGAATGGCGATATGTCATCAATGTTTTCATAAGACGTTATCATGTAAAATTATCACCCACAAACCGACTTCAAAGACAACCATTTTTTTTTAAATTCGCGGGCATTAAATCTTCTCCAGACACTTTTGGACCACAATGGTAATTTTAAATTCGTTATATAATAAGTATACTAAGTACCTATATACGGATTTTTAAAGTAGATATTACGTACGTAATAAATTACACACTTACAATCTAAATCTAATAAATACTTACTAGGGGCAAACAAAGAGATTAAAGAAATCACATATTTCAATAAGAAACTTAAAAAATAACTAATATAATCTTTTTAATACCTTTCGTTATAGTAAAAAACAATTTGATCGTGGTTAACTTAAGTTTTGTATTAAATTTAGGATAACCCCGGGTATAGTCAAATACTACTCTCCACGCTTCAAGTCTGAAAGAATTTTGCTTACGAAGTTGCTTTTTACAAGCAGTAGGTACTCATAAATAATTGCATCGGATCTGCAGAAAATGATCCAAAGATACATTAAAAGAAATTTAATTTCGCAGCAATAAAATTGCAAAGTCTTTTAAAGCTCACTCATAAAGTTTATTTTTAATGTTGGCAAGAGTTTTACTGCGCGATTACGTTCAGTTAAAGCTTGACTTGAATGCTGCGGATCTCTCAGATAAAATGTTATGACCCTGTTCTAGTCTATGGATTTATGAGTTCATGGAACATGCTGGGAAAACTAACGATGCGAGATGTGAAAATGGTGGCATATGGAGCTGTCTGTCATCATTTTCGCAGCTCCACATTTATTAAATACGTGAAATTACGTAAAAGCCGTTAAGACTTAACTTACCAAATCTTAATGTACAATAATAACTTGACACTGACAGAAATTAACTAAAGAATCAACTAAACTGTCATCATAAAAATGAGCAACAAAATATTGACTTATTACATTCAGTTGCAAGATTTTACCCAAGTGAACTAAAACCTAAAGTAAAATAAATGTTCCTAAAAAGCCACATAATAAAAATAAAAACATTTATACATATAACGAGCATTTTAAAGTACCTAATACACAACACATTGGTGGTACAGCTGTCACATAACACAGTTTACACCGAACCGGAACAGTTTTGGTTGTTTAGGGAAAGAAAAACCGCAGTGAGCTTTGTGCAAATGAACAAGTTTGTGTGAATACGACCGCGTTGTAAGGATTGTTCTCGATTTATAACAAGTAACCATTGTTTGCGATGCTGCTATTGTGACCAGCTGAAATAATGATAATACTATCTATATAATAGGTGGGTTTAAAAACGGAAACGGCTTAGACAAATGACACACGCTTCTCTTTCCATACACGCTAACGCGAAAAAATGTATGCATTTGACATAAGGTTGACAAAACGTCACGCGACTGTTGCTGAATTTGTAAACAAAAACCAACAGTAGCGTGTGCAGAAAAAGATGTGTGTGGCATTTGTCTAAGCCCTAGGGTAAGACTGGCTGAGTGCCTGGTTTAGCCTTTAAAACTAGGTATACTGCAATAATTTTGACTTAATAGAACAGGGACCAAACCCTAACGAACCATAGTAAATGTGATACATTCACTTAAATGTATCTCGAAGCATTCAAATAAATAATATAAAGAACAAAAAAATAAGTGAAATATGTACCTACTTACATAACGCAAAAGGAAATTATTAACATTAAATTAGTAACAAATTACATTTTTTTTTTTTAAATAAGTTTATTTATTCATAATCCTAACTGCCTCTGTGGCGCGGTAGGAGTGTGTCCGACTGCTACGCAAGAGCCCACACGGGACACTACTTTGTGTGATCCACAAATTGTTGTTCCGAGTTTGGGTGTACTTTGTGTCCGTGACTTGTATGTTTGTAAAATCTCCCGCGACACAGGGCTTGTACCATAATACAGAGGTCGCCTTTTTTTAAATAAAAAAAATAAATAATAATAATAATAATCAAGTAAAGTCACTAAATATCTACATAAGTATTTTAATTGACTGATTAATGTTAAGATGAGGCTTTATAGCACAAATTAATTGCAAAAAAGTGGCATCCAGGTGTTCACCGCGTAAGTTCATGAACCATTCTAGAGAAATTGCGTCTTTATTACACAACAGAAATGAATCCAGCGGTGAAGTTAGTTTTTTGTCATAAAACAAAACTGAAAAGTATTCTTTGCAAATAACATTTTATGCCCTTGCCCGAACTCTGTCGGCTTGTTTCATTAGTTTTTGTGACTTTCTCAAGGTCTCTGAAGACATAACTTGTTACACATTTCAAAGATACGTCTTAAAAGCTCCCCTGAGTTTTCACAATATTTACAACTTTATAAAAGTGTACATTTATAGCAAATTGAAAACTAAGTAGCTTATAATTATACACCGGAGTCTTGTAATTATAATTTAACTTTTAAAATTAACTTTTTTAAATTAACTTATTTTTTTCATATTATAAAACAAATTCAGCAGGTATCTTATTTAAACGAAATAACATTTGCATGTCACTATTGACTGAAGTTGTAAGAACTAAATAGTTTATAAGACCACAGATGTACCAACTTTTATGCAAATAAAGAATTTATTTATTTATTTCTCAGAGAACTAACACAATTTACTACCGTAATAAAAGAGCAACTACATCATTTTTCGTACAAAAATGATCATAAAGAGTAACTGGAGACCCATATTCGATTATAACATAACGTTGTACCAACCTGTGCATACTAAACCAACCACATCCGTGAATAGAATTCGTAATACATAAGAGTTACCCAAATGCCTAGTATTGGAACACTTGGTCAGTTTATTATGAAGAATTGTTATGTGACACGTCTAGTAAAGCTTTTAAAAGATGATCTGAATTCAAAATCAAGTGATCAATTTGAAATCGCCACATCATATTGAGTAACGAACTTTGCATAAAAACTATTGTTGTCTATGATCGCTTGCTTTGAATTTCGAACACGATTATTGTTATATGAAGCTGATACAATAAGCTCACCAATTGAGCGGCCATCTTGGAAAATTCTGGCAAAATTTCCATGCTCTGGGTAAACAGAACAGGAGCCATGAATGACGCTTGCTACAACCCAAACCAAATAAGTTATTTTTTATTGGGAAACGCCACACGGACTGAGTCACATTATGAATTCCTCGCGGCTTTTACGACCGACATTGAGAATATTACCTGGAAAGGGAAATACCTCACGATATGTTTTATTAGTTCCTTTAGTGTAGATCGCATACATTCAATAATATACCGATTAGAATGATGAGCAAAAATGTATAGTAACGGCCCACGTACAACACAGGAACAAAATATACAGTACATACAAGTAACTTATTTAATTCTAAACTAATTCCTAAAGAATAATTTTGTACTGGCTATTGATCTATTTCTAAAAAAATAAAGAAAATACTACAAAAAACTTAAAATATTCAATTTAACAGTGATGTCTTACCAATGTCTTACACATAATCAAAACCGGCAAGTGCATATGGGGCCACGGACAGTGTAGGGTTCCGTAGACCTAACCCTCTGTCTATGATTCTGATTTTTCAAAATACGTACCTACAATATAAATATTAGCTATTTTTCAAACAATGTCCAAGTTGGTAGTTCTATCGAGGTTATTCTGCCATTAGTCTTAATTTATCCCGCATGGGACAGCTTCAAACTTATTAGATTTATTGCCTGAACCTAATATAGCGTAAATAAAATGTGTCGTTTGCGATGCGTGTGTTCGTAAAATAATCTTCAATAAATATACCTGTGTAGGTAGGTTTCTCATATAAATTGACGCGAATTAGTATTGTTAAAATCGGTAAAAAACCCTTCATACTTTCATAATAATTTATAACTGATGCAATCAGGCGTTAATCATCTACCTTAAGTAGGTAGGTGTTTAACTTGTAAATAATTTAATACTTATTAAATACCTAAGAAAAAGAAAGAAAAGCTTAACTAATTATTGAGCATTTGTATAATCTAATTTTTATTTACCAAGTCCGGCCATAAAAAAATGCATTTTTTTTAATGAATTAATGTATTATTACTAAAACTATGTATATATTTATTTCAAGTCTCACAAAAAATAAAAACAATATTCTATTGAAAATGGCCACCTTTGGCTTTTAAACAGGCCTTTAATCTGTCAGGCCACGAATCTATGGATTTACGCACTGTTTCCATGGGAAATTTCGCCACTGCTTGCTCAAGAGATTTTTTAAGAGACTCAATGTCGCCGTATCTTTTAGAGCAAGCCATGTCCTCTAAAACTGACCATAATTTGTATTCTAAAGGGTTGAGATCTGGGCTAGATGAGGGCCAGTCTTCAGCTCTTATATAGTCCGGAACGTTGGTTTCAAGCCAGGCTTGGGTAATTCGTGCCATGTGACCAGGTGCAGAGTCCTGCTGGAAAGACCACGGTACATTTTTAAAAAGTGTATTGCTAAGAGGTTTCACAACACGATCCAAGATAAGACACCCCACCAAACCATCACTGACGCAGGATGATGACCACGCTGTAACTTTCCGACCACTTGAGCAGCTTCTTTGAAACTGTGAGCGTACACTTTATCATTTCTCTTATTGTAGTGCTCTTCAATCGTGAAAATTTTTTCATTGGTAAAGAGGATATTTCAGTGCTCTTCACCTGCGTATCGCGACAGAAGGCGTTTTGATCGATCCTCTCTCTTTTTATTGTAAAGATTGATTTAGGGCATGTCCTGTATATTGACGATAAGCAACGAACTTCAGGTCTTGTTTTATAATATGCGACAGAGTCCTAGCGGGAATCTTCATTTCTGGCGATAAGTTATGAAGATTCCGCTAGGACTCTGTATAAGTTTATTTATAATAATACGTAACAGTATTAATATAAATAAACTACCACTTGAAATACCTACTTGCGCTTAAAATATTTCAAGTAGGGTTTTTTTTAAGTAAGTCCGTACTTTTAGCAGTTACTATAAACCCATGAGTAGAAACTAAAAATTGGCGAGATTATCAATCAAAAACCCATGCAGCCAGCTTTGAAAAAAGAAAAAGAAATGCATCAAATAAACATTGTAAAATTAGAACACCCACTTAATTAATTTGTTCCTCCCAATTATGTAATTTCATTTAATGAAATTCATATCCTACCGGCAGAAATCCTTTCGCATTTTATAGTGGAAAACTGTGCCAAATAAAATGAATTTAAAGCCGCATATCCAACTTGAAAAACCTAATATAAATAAATAATATTTGTTACAAATCATTTATCTTAGAGATCAACTAACTCACTACGTTTCGGTTTTATGGTAACCACTGCTTATCAACCGTGCGTATCTCTAAGCTATTAAATGTCATCTTTCATAGACGATATCAAAACAGCTGTCACCTGTCTACACAACCATAGTCAAACTCAATAGGTTTCAAAAATAAACAAAACTAAATTTGAAAATAGAATGCAAATGCTCTTTGGCCGTGTCTAAACAATGGCGTGGAATTGGGTTGGGTGAGTAAAAAGGCCGCTGCGACACGTTCAGGTGGTCGCTCCTAACACAAGTGACTCTCGGCCACTCGCCCTCGTCGAGTCCCCTCGAGCCCGAGACAACGACGACGGCAAAATTTGCCTTACTCTCGATACCTATTTCCGTTATAAGATTGAATATTCCTCATAATCAGATTGACGAAAAATCTCAAGAGATATTACAAGCGAAATTTTAAATTTAAAGTTTTACTAAAATTATAGTACCTAAAGTTTTAGTATGCACGACGGATATATTTAGAGCAAGTATCACGTAATGTAGTGACCTATTTCTGAGATGACTTGTGCAAATTGCAAAACATGATAAACTTGTCTTGCACTAAAGATAATTAATTCAATACTCCCGCTAGACTTAGATATTATAAAAGTGTTGGAGTTAAAGTCCATGCCAACACCGAATGAAATGAATGGACTGGAATAAAAATTTGCACACAGAAAGGTCGTACCTATCAGACCGAAGAACAAATGTTTGTTTACAAAGCGAATATATAATCAGGTATAAACCAAACTTATTAATCTATTCCATAACAGCCAATAGTTTGGATTGCCTTTTATTTTATTTCTACGTCAATCAACACAGCCTCGACAAACTAAAGTTCCTACGATCAACTCATAAATCATAGAAAGTTTAATTGGGTTCAAACTAGCAGTAAACTAGGACTGGATCTTTGCCAGTGAACCCTTCAAACTAATCCTTGAAGCCTGAAGCAATCTATTGACCATAGACTAACATAAAAATATAAATTTGTTTTAACTAAAACCTTGTTAGGTATTTTAAAAATGAGCTAAAACACTAATGGTCCTACAAAAAAGTACTAATGACAGTCTTTTGATCATGTCAATACGAGGACACCGCACTTTCTTGGAGAGCTCTCGAAAACATGATAAAGCTATCTCAACAGACTACGTCCGGCTTTGTCTGTATTACGGAGAAACACTGCAGTGAAAATTGTATACATTTTATATTAAATTTCGGTTTCGGAACTGCAATAACTCTAAATCTTACTATTTTAAAAGTATTTCTACGGCAAACTAAAATTTTCGTAAAGTTAGATTGGCGAATGCCAAAACTATATAATTTACGCTGCCTTATCTTAAAATAGAAATTTTACCTACTTTATTTTGGGGATTTTTCAGATGAAAGTAAAAACAGTGTGATCAACTATGATAAAAATCAAGCCATAAAGACAAGTCACGGTTATCTTTTCTTCTTGACTTGGTTTTTAAAAAAAATGAAGCTCAGAATGTGCAAGGTTCCAAATGTTTTCGCGATTGAAACTCTTGAAGATGCAACTTCAAACTGCAATACTTTTATAATTTGATTTCTGACTTTTTCATAAGATTGCTAGTTATGTGAAAAAGCAATGTGGGTTATCTACTTGTTACTACATAACTTACATAACTTTTTATTATTTTAAAATCATTGAATGCTTACTATGTAAATACTTATCCCATTCAGGTTCTAGTGAAGGGCATACAATGTGAGCAGATTTGAAAAATACTAAATCTTATCTTTAAAAAACCATTTTGAAGATGAATGATAACATTTTTCACGTCAAGATTAGCACCACGACTGAAATTATTTTACTCATTTTTCTAACATTCAAGGTTTGTGTTGTACTCGGGAATATAGCTTTGAATAAAACAGTAGGGCCGTATTAAATAATCAAGGCGTATCGACGCCGGTACCAGACATGGTACTTACATATACCTGCGAATCTTTGATTACGTTAGTTATTTATATAATCATGTCGAAGGTCGGAAACTCTGAAACTCTTTGAAGATATTAGGTTGTAATTGCTTGTTATGTTGAGCAACTGATCAATGTTTTCTAATGGAATGCGTAACGCGTACGCGTACAGATACAGGCCATTACAATATTATAGGTTACTTTGCTACGTAGAGCCGACTTCTTCAAGGGGATATACTTAGATTTTGACATGGAATTATTAAATCCTCATTGATGATACGCAGACTGCAGAGGTACTGACCTAATCGATAGCAGGTCGTGTTAGACGTCAGGCAACGCAAATAGAAACTTCAATTATTATTTATTTCAAATTATCAATAACTTACTCTTACAGTTTTATAGATCTGATGTTAGCATGATACACCTATGCATGAACGCTAGAATAAGTAGGTAATTGATAAGCGTAAAATATTTAAAAAATAGGTATTTTTTTTAAACATAACTAGCAATGTGGGATCCCACATCACTAGCAATCCTGTTAACCCCTCCAGATAAGCTCAATGGCTTATGTTAGGAGTGGGCTCACGTCGGTATTATAATGGGTAGGATTCGAACCCGAGACCTCACGATTGCGAGTCCGATGCCTTAGCCATTACGCTACCGCCGCTCAGGTATAGAATAAATGTAGTACTTATTTGATAGTGTCGCCTCCTTGGTAGCTAAAAGCCTAGCTTTGTATTACCTGTGCTCGATGGCGGGAAGGTGCCGCTGTTATATTGTGTCTGCTAACTGACAAATTAGGTTGTTTTACTAATATACCGGGATGATATTTGTCGAACATCACAGTATATATTCACAAATATTATGAATTCCATTTTAACCAAATTCATATCATACGGACAGTAGCCAGATAGACAAAGGAACTAACTTTGAAACCACAAACGAAATATCCCTCCGCGTAATCCGTTGTATAGGAGTTGACAGTTAGGCATTATCCGATTATGCAAAAGCCTGGAAAGCGGGCACCGTAGCATGACACAATTGTCCAGAATTGTGTGTTCACGATATACACAATCATACCCATCTTGTATCCCTATCCTTGCGGATTATAAGTACATGAGAGCGACAGAGTAACATGGTTGTCCGTTAGTGTCCACTCGGTGACTGCAAGCTCAACGAGGCGATGCAAATTTCATTTGCTGTACACAGAGGAGGAATAAAGCAGTGCTTGGTATACTTCTTTCATGTTATCTATCTCTAACATCACTTGCACACTGTGCTGAGATAAATGTTGTAATAAAGCAAATTTACATCCAGATTAAGGCTCCACAAGAGATTCTGTTCCTCTCAGACGCCAGGTGCCCATTAAGTTTCTTCACACAGCTATGCTAACGCTGATTGTCTAGTGGAACGTAATTGCAATGCTGTTTTGAGCTTGTTAGTAAATTAGAACTTGCTTTGTCTTTTTTGTGTTCTCAGTTTTATTTTGGCAAGAATTTTCTTTTCAGACGAGTATGTTTAGACTAGGTATTAAATTATTTAAAGCTGGTTTAATAATTAACTGAAATATGTATTTTAATCATATAAGTGGCCAAACCATGGCCAAACAAATCAACTATAGTGGTCCAGCTGTCAGCTGTCAACATAACATGACTTTACATTGGTTTCTCATTCTTTATGGTCTGAACGATGTTACTAAACGTCACGAGCCAATATTCTGTGGCAACGTGATACAAAATTTGATAAATGAATCAATTTAAATGATTGAAAAAATATTCAATTTCAATCATCTTTATTTTCCTTTTTTCTGAGCCTCACCAATACATTATGATATTCAAAGCAAATGTCATCTGGAACGTATTTTTAGATAAATCATTTGCATTTTTGCGGAGGCAATTTGGAAGGAGGGTCGCCTCGTAGACTTTAAAGGTCAATGGTGATATTTCCTTGACTTTCACCACAAAAATGTGAGGGACGAATATTGAAAATATAGTTTGAAGACCAATCTAATATTGGAACAGAACTACTCCAAATTCAAATGCCATGAATTCAATTTTCTTTTGTTATTTGAAACCTGATGAAGCTATTGATTGAACACTCCGTCTTGGATAGTTATTCTGCTTTATTGAAGACGTAGGAAAACCAACTTGATGTGTTTATTGAGCACTGGCGAATCCAGACTCTATTTTCAACATGCCTTCACATCTTCTGACTTCATGATACCAATATTTGAGTTCAAGATACGTCTATGACATCAGAGATAAAATACGATATGCTTGATGTAAAACGGCATAGTTTCCAATATTCCCTAATTCCCGGTTCACATGTTGATTTCTTCGGAAATACAGTCTATAGCGGCATACTTTTTTCGGAATAGTGAGCTATAATATGGATAATTCACACAACGCTATCTGATCCCAAACTAAGCAGAGCTTGTACTATGGAAACTAGACAACTGATAAACATATTTATATATTTCTAAATATATACATATTATAGATAAATAACACCCAGACCCAGAATAAACCATCGTGCTCATCACACAAAGTTTTATCCTGGGTGGGGATCGAACCCACGACTTCTTGCGTAGCAGTCGGATACACTCACACCGCGCCGCAGAGGCTAGTGTATAATAGAGAATGACTTATTTATTTTGTTTTACACTTTTCCTTTTTAATAGTGAACAATACATATCAGATAATTGCTAATATAGTTATGCCGTATGATTATTCCTCTTTCTCTAGAAAGCAGCTTAAAATAAATCAACATCTCACTTACCATATTGACAAGAAACTCGTGACTTAAGTATTCTGTAAGTGAGTACCTTATGCTGTCATTATAGTGGCATCTCGTTTAGGTGGATAGGCAGCCTCCCATGGGACTTGCGAGTTCCGCCGCTGCCACACTACACAGCCAAACGACTTTGATTAACAAATCTCTATTGACTTTACTATTATCCACTTACGTTGGGAAATGGAATTTTCATTAAATGGTTTATAATGTGGTTTTAGAAATGGGAAAATGGTGGCAAACTGAACTGTGGATTTAACGTGTTAAAAATAGATGAAATACGATAAAAATGTGTTAGAACTAATATAGATTAGTTCTTACATATTTTTATTCTATGGAAGAGGTATGCTTAGTTTGATTTTCTTGAATGTTGTGTGTACGCGTAGGTTGTGGTTTACTTATATTCATAATTTTTGTACTTAAAACTCTGTCATATTTACGAATTCTAGTTAAATTGTTACTTATAAATGCAAATCTGTAATTGGCTTCCTGTTGCTTATTTGTTGCTTTTCCAGATCTATATTAATATTATAAAGAGGAAATATTTGTATTTTTATATGTAACGAATACAATTAAAAACTACTGGACCGAAAAAAATCCTTTACCGTTGGGAAGCTAGTCCCCGGGTGACATAGACTACTTTTTATCCCTGTTTTTACCACGGGAACAGGAACTACGCGGGTGAAATCGCGAGGCCAAGTCTTTGTATAGTATCCCTCTTCAGCTACTCTACAAAACAATCAATGAAATAGATACTCTATCAGAATAACTATCAAATCACTTAGATGACAAACCGTTAATCCCAAATGCATGTGCATCAGAATTAATAGCGCATATATGTTTTATTAACACTGCACTATCTTGGAATTGGCTCTTAAACTTAACCTACATTCTATTTTATTCATCTCAGCGTCACACAGAGATCATTATGCAGATTCAACGCATTTATGCAGCAGTATAAACTCTAGATACTATTCAAAAGGAGTCTAAATATTTTTATAGGATTGGCAATGGTTTAAGGTTAGTTAAAGATACAATGTGTATTTAGTTTGTGGATTTGTCCTTCTATCACAAGCAAACGAATTACTGTTAGTGACCCTGGCTGTCAAGCCAGAAGTCGTGGGTTCAATCCCCACCCAGGATTAAACTTTGTGTGATGAGCACGATGATTTATTCTGTGCCTGGGTGTTATTTATCTATAATATGTTTGTATTTAGAAATATCAGTTATTTGGTTTCCATAGTACTTTCAAAGCTTTGCTTAGTTTGGGATCACATGGCGTTGTGTGGAGTGTCTCAAGATATTATTATAATATTATTATTTTTAGGCGAATAGTTTTGAGATGCTATTGACTGGTATCGCTGTCACTGTCAATTAAAGGTGTAAAGGTGTAAGTAGCGACAGAAATACTTTTGAGCATGACTCAAAATTAAGTATCGTTTATTTCGAAGTTAGATATTTATTAAAAGACATTGCATATTTTTGGGAAAGAAAATACACGGTTTCTGCTGAATTTCAATCTATGACGCATTCATAATTTCATTATTGTGAATAAAAAACGGCTTTTGTTGAATTGCTATAGATCGTGAAGCCCCGGGCAATAGTTAATACACTAGACTATAATAAACATCACGCTACAACCCAAAAGAGCAGGGCTATAAATTTGAACTGGTTGAATCCGAGAGCAATAATATTCGCAGATTTTATAGGTACCTATAACCTCGAAATCTAGGACTTACATAAGACAGAATGAGAATGCCTTTAAAACTTTCGAAGGACATTGTCTTGAGTTCTGTTTAGGCATTTTAAGAGCTTCTTTACGTTACTTGCCTGTTCTCTCAGATAATGAGTAAACCTAACAACAATATCACGTTACATAGAACTCTTGAAAGTTTCCAATGAGCTTCCTCAGTTTCCCGTGACTGTCTGGAGTGGTCTTGCCACTTCAATAGGATAACGTCACGCTATTCTAACATTAGATAGGGTACATATTAAGCTGATATCATTTGTGCATTTACCAATCTGTAGCGAAACAATCATTTTCTTTATAAATAGGTAGGATAGAAAACAAACCCTTGATGTTTGAATTATTTCAACATCTTTCGGATGTTGGAAAATATATTGAAAACTTATTTTCAGTAACATGACCCATTTTGATTGAAAATAAGTTTTATTATATTTATATTGACAGCCAAAAAATCATCTTTGTGAGGATTTTCTTCTATGGTAGATCTAACTGAAAGTTCATTATACGACGTTTTACAGTTAAAATAAAATATTTACGCGATTAAGACCCAAAAAAATCTATAAAGTTATTCAAATGTTTAAATCAGGTTCACAAATTTATTTCAGTGGATTGTCTTGCGTTTTGCAGTGGTTGTCATGATGTAAATGGTCATACATGTAAGAAATTTGACAAACTGAAATGGAACTAAATTAAAAATTGAACCATCCGAATTCTGACCTTTATTTCAAAATTTTGTACAAAATATTTTTTGCTGAATATTTATTTCAGCGTTCAGAGTAATATAGGTAAAACAAATAGTTTAGGTACCAGAATTGCAAATAATAAACATCATTTATACACAAACCATTATTTACAAAAATAAATATAAACCTGACACCGCATAAAATAAAAATATTCTACCGAAAATTTGTTTTACAAAGCATAATTTAATCAAGTGCTGTTTCATCTCGGATTCTTTAAGTGCGCTATTTATGTACGGATTTTATGTAACAAGGCTTTCTGCCCTTTGGTAGTTGTAGGAGATGAAACAAAGACCCACTCTTGACGAAATGTCGCCTAAATTAACCCCCAATTCAGAACAAGCACCATATTGTAGAATATCATAAATGTAAAATTATACAGCCTAGTTAATATATGCGCCTCTTGTAATAACGTTGTAAACTCTAATACTAGGAATATTCTGTTTAAAGCTAAGCCAGCGAAGGTTAGTATATACCTATTTTAGTAGTAGTAGTTAAGTTTGAATATCGTTAACTTAATTATACCTAATTTGTCTTGTAATTCCGTGAAATAAAAGCACCTGAGTACTAATTATCTACAGCTGATGAGGAAAACAGTTTTTAAATTACTGGTTACATTTTAAGATGCATTAAAAAATAAACATGCTCCAGAATGGATTTAGATCACGGCGAGCAACCAATTGCAAAAGACTTCGATAATGAACTATATTTTATCTTATGCTCATAGTGCAATATAATACCATCGGATAATATTTAGGTCTAGAAACAACGACACCGAGAGACATACGTAATTTTTCTGGGAAACATAATGTCCTCGGCAAATTTAATACATTTATAGCGTCACTCTTACACCAATCTTTCACAAGACACCTTCTGAATTTACACAACTACGAAAGCACCCGTACAATTAAATCATTGTACTTTACGGTTATATTACTTCTTACAAGAAGTAACTTCAATTCGTAGTTACTTCTGTAGGTCCAGTTCAAGACTTGTTTTGTTGAATTACTAAATTTAAGCTAAGTCTTGTCTAGAAAGTTTAAGAAACTTAAATCTGAGAGTGTGGTGTTACCATGTATAGATTATCCTAATGGTGTGCGAATCTGTCGAAATCGTCAGCTCATTTTTGACATCTAAAGGCCTCCTCTCTTGCCTTAAAACGAAATTCATGAATTTTTGTTTACTTAAATTTTCTTCTTAAGTTTACGGCGACTATTCTTATTAACTTTTTGATAAGCACAAGAAGTTCGAACCCATGGACGGTTTTCTGGAACGAGTGGATTAAATAGATGTTGCTGGCGCTATACTTCACTACCGCCCTTTTGATCGAAACCTGGATTTCATTGAATTAGAGTTGGCCTCCTGCATCTATGCCAAGACAAAGCTTGGTCCATCCACGACAATTACTTTTCTACCAGCGTAGGAACAATTGAAACCATAAACGAATACCCTTATCGCAGTTATGGTATTTTGTATAGTACTCTTATGTCAAAGAGTAAAAATAATTGCTAGCTCAATATTGTGCTACAATATAATTCCAAACTTTAATGAATTTCCTAAAGTAATGACGTTTTACATTTTAAAACGTAAAAAGTCATAAATAACGGCCCCAAACCGCAGAATTTAGATTCGCGTACCGCGTAATTCTGCAAACATTGAAAGACTACAGAAACCATTGATAACTATGTAATGACACGCCATCAAAGTTGCGTGCCAATAATTAGGTACATAACAACCAAAATTCGACATTTATTTCTCATATAATTACAACTATTTACTTAAATACCCAAAATCATTGTTAAGGTCCGTTCAAATTTGACAAAAACTGGTGCCCCTGAAATTTGCAGTAATGGAGGTAATCGTACAAAATTGGGGGTAACAATGCAAAAAATGGACAGCATTAATTCGACACGCGTTTGACTATTCATGGCTGCTTACCTATTGTTATGTAAATATGTAAGAGCAGTTTATTTTTAACCACATTTGGCTAGTTATGTTGTTCCACTTAGTAAGCTATTTAACTACGATATTTATTAAGTACCTAAGTACTGGAAATTATTACAAGTTTTTACACTTGAAGGCGTCTTATTTCTGAGAGAACTACATTTTTTTGTAGGTAGATCAGCCTCATTTGATTGATGTCAAAATCAAAGCCAGATTGAAGAACAAAGCTGCCATTCTTTTTATAGCTTCGCGTTTAACTTTTGAAATTATCTGCAATACAAATATTTATATTCCTACAGTTGACGGAAAATAATCTTTTATGCAGTTAAAATGTACAATAAACAATCAATAAGTACAGACAAAAATTGTTAACTTAACAAGAGGAAGAAGTACAGTGCTAAGTATTTTATTAGATTTTGTGATGACGTTAACTTTTTCCCCGTAACATTTTAAATATTCCTCATTTTGTAATATTTTAGATATACTTAGTTACCACCAAAGTTTGCAGTATTCTCAATATTATAATAGGTATTAGTGCATAAAGAAAGCATGTAACCGAATGACGTGTAAAACCTCATTGATGTAACTTAATCCTCAGATATTCCTGAATCTAGTAAGAAACATGCCATTATTAGTACCTAAATATATGTATAATTCAATGCTTTCTGCCTAGATTCAGTGACTACTGTAAATGAGAACTATGCCATTGTTATTATATGGACATTAGCTACATTATTAACCGCACACAGTAATGAATAAAATATGTAACTAACCGCTATGCGAACAAACTGTTTTGTTTTTAGTACCTACTTGTTACAAATTACATTGTTTGCTATTGTTTTCATGTTTGATACTTTGTTGTTAATAATTTATGCTATGTAACGTTCATTTATAATTAGATTATATTGATTAATTTTTCCCTAAATGAGGTAGGTAAATTAACCAATAGAAATTAATAAATAAATTAGTTTAGTAACTTACCTAGTTAATACCTATATTTATTCATAATAAGTAAGCTAGAATTGACTTACTGTTTCATAGAGAAGTCACTTTGCCATACCTATTCATAATAAGTAAGCTAGAATTGACTTCCGGTTTCATAGAGAAGTTACTTTGTCGCTTAGAAGTTGGGTTGCCTCTTCTTTTCATTCTCTATATAACGTATTTTTATTTCTAATAGCATTGGGTATTAAGGCATGTAGGTGATGATATATTTTATTGCAACCGTGTGGCAGGATTCTTTGTTATTAAATCGCAAAGAAATAATGTTTATTAATTGCTAACTTTTCTTTTATAAATAATGGAATTAGTTTCACGTATATTTAACGACCCGACCCTATAATATGATCACACCTTCCCGTAACAAGCTGTTGATGACAATAGACTATACAAATAGCAACCCACTATGATTTGTGGATGGCGCGCAATGTTGACGGAAGGCTACATTGATCGTGAAGCCTTCAGCAAATATGACTAGCCACCTATCAACTCATTCAACACAACAGCTTTAAAACGCTAAAGCTAATTCCGTTTACATGCATACCTACTAATCCAGTTTCGAATATTTTGTTAGTTAATATTGCTATAGTAGCTTTTTTTTATGCTACGATAGTAAACGTCACGATAGCCTATAACAATATCAGTGCCATCCAAATGCTTGTTTGGCAAAGACCTGAATGTCTCCGTACCGCGCCCCTCATTTGAGACTCCGATTACGCGAGTTAGCACATAGTAGATATTATCTCAAATATAGAAACGTATTTTCACATAACCTTCTTAAAACATTTTCCAGCATAAATTTAACAGAAATAGATGCGATCAGGTGTTCGGAACATTGCCGTCATAATGTTGTAATAACGGCAACGTACTAACATAAAACGTTAAATTAATAGCCTTCGATCATTATAGCAACTTTATAACAATTAATAACAGGTACTTCAATGCAGAATGACTTTACAAAGCTTTTTTCAAATTATACGTAGATTAAAGACTCTTTAACAGTACTTCATTTTAAGCTTTTTAATTTTTGTAGGTGCAAATATATGTATTACAGTTTTAACTGCACTCTTTGTCAATCTGTCTGTGGCGTTGCAGTCTACAATAATATTGAAATTCATCCATATTATTGATGCTACAATTCGTAGCATTTGTAACCTCCGATGCCAAAGGAGTGCCGGTAGTTATAAGTTTATTGCGATCTGTATATCGATTTATCAGTCTGCCTACAGTCTGTGTAAGTACACATCTATCTGACGATGCAGACATAGACAGGGAGCGCAGGGCGTTGGCGGTAAGATGCAATAAGCTAGCCCGCAGGTTTCCGTGCTTCAGTACTGGGGCACGATGTTATTTATTTAAAGCATATTGTCAGTCCTTGTATTTGTGCAGCCTGTGGATTAGGTATACGCGGAGAGCCTACAATGCTCTGCGCGTCCAAGTTTTGACTACCTCTGTGGGGCGGCGGGAGTGTGTCCTACTGCTATTCAAAAGGTCGTGGGTTCGATTTCCACACGAGACACCACTTTGTGTGATCCACAAATTGTTATTCCGAGTCTAAGTGTATTTTGTGTCCGTGACTTGTATGTTTGTAAAGTCCCCCGCGACACAGGACTTGTACCCTAATGCGGGAGTTGTCTTTAAAAAAAATAATAATATTGATATGAACCGTCCAATTATGTGTGCGCATTAAAAAAAACATCCGGACAAGTGAGACAAAGATATCCAGTGGGAGTGTGTCCGACTGCTAAACAAGAGTGTAGCAGTCGGACACACTCCCACTGCGCCACTGAGGCAGTCTTTTATGCTTGAACAAAAACGGTAATTGGTATTGAAGTTGATATTTTGTTGAACATACTAGCTTGTACCCAACTCCCAATAACCTACAGATGACGTGTCTTCGACGTATTTATCAGCAGCATTAGGGCCCAGGGACCCAGTTGTTACATCGTAATCGAACGCCACAAATATGTCCAAAGTTTAACAATAGTAGACAAATGGCATTTTGAACATGCCAGCAAAATATATCACTAGTTGTGCACCCCTATCCAACGAGCAAATGAAACGCTATGTAATTTAGTAGAGCTTAGTGATTTATAGCCAACATTATGCAAAACTAACCACCGAATAATTAAATGCATTAAGTGATTACGTGGTAACAAATTAAATGGACAATGCGCATTAGTACTTGTTACTTACATGTGAAACCTTTAACTGATAAAATCATTTTTATATGTGGTTTAATTTACATATTTTTGACTGTCTAGATGACCTGCATTGGTACAATAGCTGTGCAAAAGTTTGTAGTTTGATTTTGACATGGGACAGATTTTTGTAAGATTAATAAATAGCCCCGAGTCTGGCAGTACTTTTTAGTGTTCCGTAGTCAAATTGGCAAAAACGGAACCCTTATACTTTCGCCATGTCTGTCTGTCCATCCGTATGTCACAGGTACCTTACTTCAAGACTACAATTAATATTGATTAAATTTGGTGAAAAGGTAGCCGCTCCTTAGTTCGATAACTAAATAATAAAAATAAATATTTATAGGGGGCACCCACTCCATACATATAACAGAAACTGAAAAAAATATTTTTTAGCAAACATTTCAGAGTGATTTCTAATAAACATTATTGTTTTTTTTTTTAAATAATCGCTCCGAGTTGCATAAAAGTTGCATAAATTGAGTCCCTTCCCCTCTCTTATCTTTTGAACCGTGTGACCAAAAAAATTTAAAAACATCAAAAATGATTTTACCCATCAAAACATCAAAGTGGCGTGCAATTGGAGAGGCCTATGTCCAGCAGTGGATTGCGATAGGCTGATGATGATGATGATGATGAAAAAGGTAACACTTAACAAATACTTAAAACAAAAATTGTTTTTGAGTTATTGCTAAAAAAACTGCGTGCCATGAACATACGCTCTACTGCTGGTGCAATTATTCAAATCAGATTTTTCCATACGACAACGGCTCCGGGACCCTACACTGAGCATGGTCCGACATGCTCGTGCCCAGTTTTTTTGTCTTTTAATTGTATGTTCGCAAAGTCCTCGCGACACAGGTCTTGTACCAAAGAGCATAAACCGCTTAAAAAATGCATAAAAACCTAGTTTTCTGTCAGAAGAAAGCAATAGATCATAACCAATCTAATCAATCATTAGTAAAACAACTTAAATATGGATTTATAATATTTGTAAGGACGGTAGAGTAGAAAGCAAATTACAATGAATTGATGGAGTATCCACGCGTTAACAAATTACATTTTTACGAAAGTTTCTAGTTGGAGAACATTCGACTTAATACGAGAACTAACAACTACGGATGCTATCTATTGCTTGATGTATCTCAACTACGCCTAATCTATAACCACTATTACTCAAAGCTTCTTTGCGGATATTGGCTAGACTATCGATGGCTTGATTGGCAAGATTATTTACGTTTTTGTTGAAAATACTCGTGAACATACACACTACGTAGATACGCATGGATACGCTCTACCTAACACTAAAAACACATAACTCTAAAAATAGCCAATTTCAGTGTAGTATAATTATATCTACAGGTTGATTGGTAATATACTGATAACCTATCGCACGTGACTTCTTTACATAACACTAAATAACTTTGTAATATTTATCACTAGCTGTCCCACGCAACTTCGTCTGCGTCAATTTTCCCCGTTTTTGCAACATTTCTCATTGCTGCTCCGCTCTTATTGGTCGTAGCGTAATGTTATATAGCCTATAGCCTTCCTCGATAAATGGGCTATCAAACGGTGAAATAATTTTTCAATTCCGATCAGTAGTTCTTAAGATTACCGCGTTCAAACAAACAAAGAAACTCTTCAGGTTTATAATATTATAGTATAGATATTAACCCTTAAATACCTACCTAGTTATGACCTTAACTACCTACAGACTATTTTACTGGAGTAAAATCGTTATTTATTGCGAGGTTGAGGTCCTAAGCCTGACAAAAATCAACGATTTTTTTCGTGGTCTCACTCTCTGTCTCTCTCTGCGGTAAATGGTTGTGTGACAAAATTAGGTGGTACATAGTAAGAGTTAATTTGTATTTTTTTTTTCAAAAATTATATTATGAAGTTATTTGGAGTAATGTGCGAGTCCACGAGCGGGAGGTTATTAGAATATTTCAAATCACCTTGTATGCTAGCTTTCGCCCGCGGCTCCTCTCTATCTCTCCTATTGCGATAAAATCCTATGTTTTCGCATTTATAATATTAACTATCTGTCCCGCGCAACTTCGCTGCGTAAATTTTCCCCAATATTTTTTTTTTATATAATCCTATGTTACTTCTAATACATCCAAGAATATATGTGTACAAAGTTTCATGGTGATCGGTTGAGTAGTTTTCGCGTGAAAGCGTAACAAACAAACTTACATTCACATTTATATATGAGTTGGGATTAGTTGAATGATAAGTGTCAAAGGGATCACCATAGTAACCTAAATATTCTAGCAAATAACAAAATGGCAGCAAGATTTTATTGATACCTTGGGTTACATTATTGTAATTTTTGTAATAGTCTATGTTACTTAGTGATAATGTAGCTTTCTAATGGTGAAAGAATTTATATAATCAGTTCATCAGTTCAAGCGTGAAAGCGTAACAAACAAACTTTCGCATTTATAATATTAGTTAGGATATAGGTATGACTAGCGTGAAACAAAGGTTAAATTTAACCGACACGGTAAGGCCAAGCTCAGATTAATCAGACTGGTAACATTCTAAGTTGGTAAGCCGCACCGCGAACTAGACGAATTAACTTGCTTACGTCATAATCTACACTAACTTTGGACCGACTTTATGCAACTTGACTTAAGTTGAGGATAACTTGATTAGATACTGTGTTGTATAACTTTATTTACGGTTATTTTTTTAAGAGACTGGTACCACTGACCTAGAGCATGAAATACGGTAAGCTCAAATCTATTTCGCTTATTAATACTTTTAACCCACACATAAACATTGTTCACATATCAAAACCTTTGAAACAAATTGGTCTGAGATTCCATGAACGATATCTTTGTGAGCGTGCTTGAACGCATTTGTAATGGTGCGTTAGCCGACACAATCACGTGGCAAGTAGCCCGGCTAGCAACTCAGCAAGCAGCCAGACACGGGCCAGCTCGGTACTAAAAAACTGTTCACAGAAGCTTAGCCTTCATACTCTTCGATATTTTGCACCTAGATGGTCGTCGTCGTTGTCTCCATGTGGGTGATTCTCCTAATTCTTTCTACGAGTCACGGTGGTGGGGCAATTTGATTTTTTTTCGTTTTCCATTCTCTATACTAGTTTGGTGAAGTATGTCATGTTTGTTTATAGTTAAAAACTGTTTATACAATACAGTTCAAAACCAAAAAAAAATACATTGGTTTTTGTAAATCCGCCAATGTACTCTGAAGCACCTGAAGTTCGTGTAATGTGTTGCACTAAGCATCTGATTAATGGTACTAAAATTCAGCTGTTTTCATACATCTTACTTAATAGAGTTTCAAGTTCTGCCTTGGGTATCCAAAATAAATAAAATTGGATGCATCATCTTTATATAATTTAATTCAACGAATTCGCTGTGTTTCGCAATAAAATCTAATATATTAAAACATTTTTTGGCAAAGTTTTCCCGTCCTTGCCTAGATCTGCTAGATTCTACAAACCACTTTTGACAGAACCAAACAAGAAAATGTACAATTTATATCTAATGAAATTTAAATGGTATCTTTGGTAATCTAGTTATCATAATAAATTAGTTTCTTTGATAACAATGTATGTATCGAGTACCTAGTCTTCCGACTCCGTATCATTTTAAGAGACCTTTTGTCAAATATCATTAAAGGCAACGATTATTTCCATTTATTGAAATGTAAATAGCGCTATTGAAGGTTTTTCTGAAAATAAATCATTCTGAATATAACAAACCGGTTTTAAATGAATATTTGATGACAAAGCTTTGTATTCTATTTTCAAACGTAGCATTTACTTTTTGTCACGTTATTCATTTATTTTCTTTTATTAGCCTTACGTCACAAAGTCGCATAGCACTTCCCCTATAATCATAAAGTTTTTGCCTACGGCTCTGCTCGCGTAGATGTCGGTTATCGCAATAAAAATTATCCTATATTTTAGCTCACACTTCCCCAAAGTATGTCGATAACAAATTTCTAACAAATAACAAAATGGCAGCGCACGTCAAATAAAGTGTCACAGAAATCTCTGTAGTAACAAACATTTGCTAAGAAATAACGAAATGGCAGCGCACGTCAAATAATGACTTTTAAAGGCAAATTTTTGATACCTTGGGTTACATTATTGTAATTTTAGTAGGGATCAATACTTAAAAAAAATACAGCTCATGTTACTCGCTCATAATGTAGCTTTCTATTGAAAATGTAACAAACAAACTCACTTTCTAGACGTAGTGTGTACTATAAGTATGGGTCACCGCACAACACAAACTTATCTATGCGCTTGTCTGAATCCGAAATGTAGTCCAAAGATACCTACTGCAAGAGCTTTTGTCTATTGGTAAAAAGCGTAACGGGTCATAATCATAAAGCATTCGCCAAACAGCAGACAGGGCGCGACAGCATCGGGGCGCCTACGGGACGACGGCTGGATGCACAATTTCAATCACTTTCTCCACCTTTAGCGTAGGTACCTATACATTTTTGTGAATACTGACAACGGCGACGGGTCCTATCGCCATGGCTTTCTGCTGTCTATTTGACTAACCAAATGAATTCCCATAGGAAACAAATTTTGATATTTTATTTTAGCCCCCACCATGGACTTAGGATATACCATTGACATATAGACTTGGACCATGCCATCCCTTGCAATTAAAAAGTAAATATTGACTGCAAAGCGTGAAAGAGAGAAAAAACATGTGCATTGACAAGTATTGTCCACAAAGTAGCGTTGTCTCTTTCTAGAGAGTGGTCAATTTTGTGAAGTTATGGCGCAGTCCTGGTCTCTACATCAATAGGATATAGTAGCGTATATCCTATGGTTCCCATGTTCTTTTGACAATTATCTATGCATAATATTAAAAACTACTGTACCACACGCTGTCAAAAGCGTCACGCAATAATTCATATCTCGTAATTTAAGGTCTGTGAATCTATAACTCTCGTACATGCAAACGCTATAATTTGACATAATCATTTTAAAAGCGGTATTTATATGCGAAGGTTACTCAGACAGATAATTTGATTCATCATGGATGACCTTTGAAGAGACGCTAAGTAAATACTTTAATGAGAAACTACCTATTTAGGTATATTTAATTGACTCTCCGCCTCCGCAAATGGACACCTGAAACTATGTTATTCCAACTTCAGCGGCAGACATCTATTCCTTTAATTAAGTAGGCACTTGGGTACTCACATAAAACAGTATTGAAGTCTGTCATCCACAGATATCCTATTTGGGTTCTTCAAAAAGGGACAAATAGGTTCTTTGAAGGCGCGAATCTTGCGAGACGGATGAGCTCGTAGCCGTAAAATCTGAAAGCCGGTTTTATTATGATTTTTCTTCTTAAATTGACAATATGGTTGATATTAAAGTAACAATCAAAATTTAATATCAGTGATATTATTTATAAGAAACATGGAAAATTAAGAGCACGAAAATGCTTTTGTTCTCTTTCTTTTAGACTAGCTGTATCGCGCAACTTCATTTGCGTCAATTTTCCCCGTTTTTGCAACATTTTTTATTGCTGCTCCGCTCCTATTAGTCGTACCGTGATGTTATATAGCCTATAGCCTCCCTCGATAAATGGGCTACCCAACAAAAAATATTTTTTCAATTCGAACCAGTACTTCCTGAAATTACCGTGTTCAAACAAACAAACTCTTCAGCTTTATAATATTAGTATAGATAAGTACTTATATTCTACGAACGTTCTATTATAAGATTACATGACATTAGGAGAAAGCAACGTGGCAATATTTGTGCCTCGACTTGAACTAACTCGAGTCTTTAAAAGCTCTAATGTAATTAACTTCAAAGCTTATGATACTATAGATAATAGACAATACAAAAAAGGTTATGTTAACATAACCAAGACTTTAAAACCAACTTAACGATTAAAGCCACAAAACATGCCGTAGATAACCCAAACATTTAGCAATCTACCCTCACTAAAATACACAAAAAGATTATACGTTACCTACATCACAAAGTACTGAGGTAAATAAGGTAGCTACTACCTCTAAATAAGCCATCTCGTTGATGGTCGTACGTTATAGTCCATTCGGTTTAACGGCATCTTAAATGGATTCAAGCTGAGCCGAATATGTGTTAAAAATTCCACCCAAAATGCCATAATGACTGTAATCCAAGGTGAACTTTATGACAGTTCCTTAGTGTTATTGTTTGTTTACATCCAGTTCATACACATTTGTTGATTAGTCGTAGAAATGTAAAAATAAATAACTTTGACTATCAGTGCAATGTTATATATGATACATCATCTGTGAACCCGTTTGCGGTTTCCTCTTTGAGGCGATGATCGACGAAAAAGTGCACCTACTCGAAGTCTTGACGCTGGATTTACATTCGCGGCTCGCGGCTTGTCTCGTGGCCCGGTTTCAGGTTATGAGACGAGTTTATGTTTACACGCTCGCGGCGTGCTCATTTGTTATTGAGCTTTCAACGATGGCGGATGTGACAGATGTCGATATCGTTGAAACATTTGTAAAAAAAACCGCTCCCGACGCGAGCTCAGCGAGACACAAGACGAGTCGTGAGACGAGCCACGGGTGCACCTTTACATTCATTATTTTACTGTTGGATAACTTATTTATCGAGGAAGGCTATATGCTATATAAAATCACGCTACGACCAATAAGAGCTGAACAGCAATGAAAAATGTTGCAAAAACAGGGAACTTTACGCAGACATAGTTGCACGGGTCAACTAGTCAATTATATTTAGGCATTATAAAAAGCTTTGCATAATGACAGCAGCAGTTCTGCAAGCTTTAGTATTAGGTATTATGACAATCAACCTACTTTTATATAAATATAAATGCGAAAGTCACTTTGTCCTGTCGTTTATGAAACAGAGACAGACAGAACTGCCTCTTTTAATTTTTTATAAATAATAGCAAAGGTATTTTCGTATTTTGAATGTATTGTCAGTAATCAAACCTCTTTGGCTGTACTGAATGTAACTGGCTGGTTTTAATACCATTAAATGTTGACATTCTGAAGATGCAATAAATAGTTTCCGCCATTTTTCAATTTCAATTGTTTGAAATAATAAATAGTTTCCGCCATTTTTCAATTTCAATTGTTTTTCAAGCAAGCAAAATGAACGTATGTGACGAAGAACTCCGGTACATTTTAAAATTTTATTACAAAAAGTAAAAAATGCAACGAAAGCCGCGAATAAAATTTGGATTTACGGACCACGAGTAGCACAAATGTGGTTCAAGCGTTTCATTTGGAAATTTTAGTGTGAAGGATGAGGCTCGCTTTGGACGCCCTGTCACGGATAAAATAAGTGCCATTTTTGAAAATTTGAGCAAGATCGACATATTACCATACCGGCACATATATATTACTAGCTGTGCCCCGCGGTTTTTCCCGCGGTTTAGCTTATGCGTTAATTCAGGGTGTCAGCCAACTCCATACCAAATTTAATTAAAATCGCTCCAGTGGTTTAGACGTGAAGAAGTAACAAACATACACACTCACATACTCACAAACTTTCGCCTTTATAATATTAGTGTGATAAATAAATAAAACAATATACTTAACATTTTTTTTTCTTTGTATGAAAAATACGAAAATACTTTTGCCCCGACCTTACATATTGACTTGCTCTTGGCTCCAATGATCATGCCTGAAGCATTGATGAGGTCTACGATGGGACGAGCGCACTCAGATAGAGAAGCTGGTCCTAAAAGTTTATAACCCTAATGTTTATAACACACCCAGCAATAACACTATTTGATTAAATTCGACATAATACCTCCAATTTGTTGTCAGTGGGTGGATAAATATATTCTTCTAGAAAATTCATAGGGACATTATTTTTTAGTTGATGGCCATTTAATCAGATTTCTGTCAGCGCCTGCGTTCATTACACCCTTAAACTACATGATGAGTCCGTCATTCTTTTAACGACTTAGCAAATCTTTCCGTTATTTTCACACATTAAACTCCGAGCTATAGGTACGTAGGAATAATAAACTAATTTTGTCAGCATTTTCACAACATAAACCAAACTTTATGATAAAACTATATGATGTCCCACTGCTGGGCATGGGTCTCCCCAGTAGAACCTATTTATTATAGGTTCTGGGGTTAGATAATTGCCATAATCGCCACGCTTGGCGAGCGAGTTGGCGATCCCAGAAAGCCCTTAAAATACACAGATGACGCTGCTGCCCGTCCTCCGGTGTGAAATCCCTTAATCGGCTTAACGACACCCACGGGAACAGATGGGGTGGTACTATTTAATGGTGGTAATACTAAGCCGGTACCAAACTTTATGATGATCTTAAAAAAATCTTGCAATAAGGTTAGTGCCGATTCTAATATGTACTTAACAGGAATCTAAGACCATGATTTGACTTTTGTAAGTAAAGATTCTGCGTGACGAAAAACTGAATATGTTTGTAGAATCCCGAAGTATCTCAAGTGTTGTTTTGTATCCTAAGTGATTAAAGAATTATGTATTGAATTGAATCTAACCTCTAGTTACATTACAATACAAAATATTTGTTCCAGTATTCAGTAACACATTTAAAATTAAATTTGCAACAACTTATCCATTATTTATAACATAACAATAAAGAATAAATAAGTTGACAATTTTAGCCTTTCATCACCAATGACGTTTTACTTAAAAACACGTTTTGCCGTACTCTGTTTTGGTAAGAAAAATGCAAGGTAATTGCCTCAATTGCCCTTAGTTCGAGCGAGACGCTTTGATAGTATCTTACGTGAGAGTGACAGAGAGTACATTATCGCAATCGCTGCCATCATCGGTGAATGTTAGCCTGTGTTAGCCTATGACGCGTCTTTTTTTTAAATGTAATTACTTACGGTATCTAACAACAGTAAGCATGTGACAGCAAAAAGTTTAAGAATGTAACGATAGCGATTTTTTTTTTAAGGTCTGTACTTTAACCTCTTACCTATATTATTTGTGCATTCCTTATTTTAGTGTTCTCATTGAGCCCCGTCAGACACAGTTCATCTACATTATATGAACCTATCTCAAACGACTTAAGACCCTTGTAGCCTTACTTTGACCGCAGATACAGGGTTAATAGAGACCTTATTGTCCCTAACACATGTACGCAAGGTAGGTGTACCGATTGCCGTCCTCGTCTCGCGTGAAGTGATCGTTAATCTTCCCTTTGTTTGGCCACTTATTGAATGAGGAACGTGACGGGTAAGGTGCCTTAATTAAGTACGACATATGTTTTGACGCTTTTGTGTTTCCGTTTTAGTGTTACTATATATTAACAATTGTCATCGTCGTGAGCTTTATGCGATGTAAGGAAAATCCCTACGATTTTCCTTAAAATACGGCTACAGCTTTCACCTTACAGAATGAGTACAGGTAACTAAGAGGGATGACGATTCAGTCAGATCACCTTAAAAACATGTATTAATATATATATATATATATATATATATATATATATAGATATTTTATATATATATATATATTTCTTTGGCACACTCTCAAGCCTATTTTGCTTATACTAATATAGTCTAAGGACATACAATGGAGTTGTAAAAATGGCGGCAAACTGACATGTCGCTATTTTTACAGCGTTTAAAGTGTAAAACAGTGTAAAATATACTTGAGATACGTGATAACTGGACAAGAACGAGACTTTGTGATTGAAAGAAGAAAACTAGAAAAAAATATACTTGAAACAGGCGTATGCACATAATGTGCGAGCCATAATCTCTACCGTTAATCGGTAGAGATTATGGGGGAAGAGGAGATATTGGAGGGAAGAGGAAAAAAAAAGGATATACAAACCCATTTTTTTTTGAAGATACAAGTGTGAATGGAAACAAGTAACATGCACATAGTTTATGTGTACCCTCATGAAACGATTTTTTTTAAGTTGTGATTTTTATATGGCAATGTTAACTGACAGTTGTCAAAGTACTAGTAATTCCTACTGCGATTTTGACCTTTGATAATTTTTCGTTGAAACGTGTACGTGTTAAATTTACTTATTACAAATGCGGCAGTATATCGACCTGATTTCTAACCGCCAGTTCTGGAGAGGAATGGGAAGAAAAAGAAAGTTTGGATGCTTGAGTGTTTCAATTTTTATTATTCAAAGCGAAAACTGACATTCACGCGGGTACAAAATATTAATTTTGTTCGAGGAATGGAAATCCTAAGTTATATTTAGACAGAAATTGGTAATAAACCGTTATGTTGAATCATAGTACTTACTTAATTTAAAAAATACTACAATCAAGACTTTTTCGTCCTAATAGATCTAGAACGAAAAACCTAGTAAATCCTGGTAACACAGGATTTACTTACCTAAACCCTGTGTTACCATCTCTAAATTAACTTCCCGATTGTTTACCAGATTCTGGCACACCTATAAATATGTAGGTATATAAACGAACTGTGGATCTCTATAAATGTAAATTATATATACCCTTGATCTAGTAGGTTATATAAATAATAACTAAATAAATCAACAATGTGTGTTGTAGAAATGATTTATCGCTTTAACTCTATTTAAACTCACATGACAAAAGAACCCATTTAAACTAGAAATTACAGTTAGGTAGGAACTTTGTAACAAACTTTGAATTTCAAACTGCTGGTTGGTCTAAATGTTCCGTTATCTGCTTACGTCATCAAATGACCCATTCGCTTTTATTTCACCCATTGTAAGTACAATACGCTGAAAGAGCAAAAAGAATCGCCATTCGTTACAAATAATTAACTACATATCGTACATGCTTAAAGAAGAAATCCTCTAGATAAATAATATGTTGACACAATAGAGCCTCTTTATGAAACATAAAATATTTGCATTATTGGTAACACTGTCGTCTGAATGAGGATTTATGGGGTATATTTAGGAAAACGTGAATAATTATTAAGATTATAAACGTAATAGGTATGATAAAAAGTATTATTTAAAGATAAATAAATATTAGTAGATATATCTACCAAATTAGTTTTTTCTATTTCCAAATATTAAAATCATAACGTCTATTAGGTTTTCTACCTGTCGCAAACAGATTATAAAACATAAGTCCTTTAATAACTGCAAAAACACAACATGTGGAAATTATTCAATACACATACGAGTATTATGAAAAATATTCAAAAACCATGTCAATCACGTTTCCATCGCGCCGCGCGTCTTTACTCCTCGTAAAAGTATCCCGAAGTAATTTATGACATGGCCACCCTGAAAATTAAAACCGAAACGTCCTCACTACTTAATATTTAGAATTCAACCTATTTGAATATGGAAGCCTCTTGTGAAACACCAAACCCCAGACCTCAATCCAAAGACGAAAATGCAGATGAAAATTAAATCTGGAACGAGAAATCTACATTTGTGAATTTCTGATTCATTTGGATTCTTTCTTAATGTTACTTTTAATTATGTAACATTCAGTCAATGAGTTACCAATTTTTTTACATGTGCTAAAATCTCCACGTAAAAGAATTTGTCAAGGGCCGACTAGGCACTGTTTTCCTTTGCTTAATAAAAATGTCTCTTTAATCTATACTAATATTATAAAGCGTAAGAGTTTGTTTGGTTGTTTGTTTAAACGCGCTAATCTCAGGAACTACTGGTCCGATTTGAAAAAATCTTTTTTTGCTGGATAGCCCATTTATCGAGGAAGGCTATAGGCTATATAACATCACGCTACGACCAAAAGGAGCGGAGCAGCAATGATAATGTTGCAAAAACGGCACACAGTAAAGAGCACATTAAAGCGCATAAAAATGTAAATTAAGAATTTTATGTAGGTGCCCACTCGCGTCATCGAGATGAATCTAATGACGTATCATTTGATTATTGCTATCATGAGTTATAGGCGGACATAGGAAACTTGGAAGGAAACATACAGACATACATACATACACCTCAAACACATAACCCCCCTCTGCGGTCGGGTATAAAGAGATCAAGCTCTATTCACCGTTATATTTAAACGATTTTGATGAAACTGGTTGCAATATTTAAGTTTGAATTGCAGAAAGTAAACAAAATCAATTCACGTAGGACCTATTTACCAAAAAAAATGTTTTTTTTTTCTATAAATCGTAGATTGAGTAATCTGAAAAAGGTTCTATTGAAATATGTGGTGTGAAAAGCAGTGTTTCAGTGAGATGTCGTAAAGTTGAGGCCGACCACTGTGAGTTACGGCCGCCAGTGAAAATGCTGTTAAAATAATACTATTTATAACCCATATAACATCCAGGGAGCCAGGTAATAACATTTTATATTATAAATAACATTCCGAGTTCAAGAGCAAATTCTTTAAATTACTTATTTTAGTTTTATAACTTATATTGACATGTTACATTCTTTTTTAAACTTTCGCGATTAGATACACATATTAGATATCAAAATATTAAAAGATTGAACCTTTTATGTACCCGATGTTTTGATCGAATTCACGTAGGTATCGGGATCACGGGTCGAAGATGGCAGATTACCGTCAACGTCTTCGCGAGGCGCAGAGTTTTTCAACTAAACTATCTAAGCTAAGCTGCCATTCGTCGATCTGTTGCCGTGATCGGTGCAATTCGATTAAAACATCGGGTAAATAAAAGGATCGTACCTTTAAATATTTCATGATAGTAATTCCATTTATATATAAGTATCTAATACAGCTATACTCTAAGTGTGTTCCGCGGAACCCTAGGGTTCCGTGATACCTCTGTCGGGGTTCCGCAAGAATTTAGAAATAAAAAAATCAAAACACCTCTCTCTGGTCGCTCCGCGGCTGTGCGGACTCCGCGGCCGCGCGGAGACAAAACGCTATGAATGTTATTTATTTATTTATTTGTATTTGTATAAGCTTGTGTTACATTAGCTGGTACAATATCTTATAAGTTTGGTCTCAACAATTTTATACTTGTACAACGCGTTCGCTCTAAGTTTGCCGGTCTGTGGAATGCGCGTACCCTCCCCCACGTGACAACAAAACTTATAATGTGTCATAGTTTTACCCAAATATCTACCGTACACAATTTTTATTGTTACAATTAAATAAAAAATTTCGAACGTCATACACTCATACCTATCGCCAGCGGCAAACTTAAAACGAGCGGGTAGTATACTTGTAAGCGCTCAGTCTCTTTGATAAAAGCCGCCTCTGAATTAGACGCTATAGTTGTCAACAAGCGACTTTCGTCTCTAACTTCAAAGGATAAAGTCGATATTGTTTACAACGCTATTTTTAAATTTCTGTTTTTATTTTTGCTTTTTGTTTATCAAAGGTGCCGACTCGAGTATTTTCGAGAATATTTGAGATCGAGTCTAGGACTAAGTATAAAAGCGGCGATCGCGCGTTGGCGTCGTCAGTTGATGATTAGCGTTCGGAGCGATAAGTTACTACCTACTTACAAGCTCGCTAGCGAGAAACTAGTGTTCATTGTTTTACTGCCTGCTGTATTCTGTTGTCTCAGTTTTATACATTTCTTCCCTGTAGGTTCTAAATTTAGTCTCTTATACGCAGTAACGATTGTGCATTATTTAAACCCCACTATCCTGACTTGTAACATTATAAATAAAAAAGTATGGAACGTTGGCTTAAAGGTGTTAAACGTGTTCCAACAACATCTTCTAATGACGCTGAATGTTCAAAAGCAATGCGCGCGGAGAATTTAGCAATCACCGATCCAGAAGATGATGCCACGAGTGCCACGACGTCAAGCTCGACGGTTTCAAAGACGAAAAAAAGGAAGTATGATGAATCTTATATCAGTTTCGGATTTGTTGATTCCAACGGCTCACCTCTCTGCATGCTCTGTAGTAAACTGCTTCCTAATAGTTCCATGGCACCTGCCAAATTGCGTCGACATTTAGAAACCGTACACCCCGAGACTAAAGACAAGAATAAAGAATTTTTTGTTCGCAAAAAAGATCAGTTATTAGAAAGTCAAAAAAATATGATGCATGTAACACAAACTACCAACGAAAAGGCCACGGAGGCATCATATTTAGTTAGCTATCGCATTGCACAAGCAGGTGAAGCGCACACTATCGCTGAGAAATTAATAAAACCATGTGTATTAGACATAACAAAATGTATGCTTGATGAAAAATCTGCAAAGCATCTTTCTACTGTTCCGCTATCAAACGATACTGTTTCACGACGAATCCATGATCTGGCAAGCTACTTCAAACAAGAACTAGTTACACGTCTACAAAATACACGATTCGCTTTGCAAATGGACGAGTCGACTGATGTCGCTGGTTTGGCTATCCTGCTGGTTATTGTGAGATATCCATATAAAAGTTCTTTTGAAGAAGACATGCTTATGTGTTCATCGCTGCTTACAAACACTACCGGGGAAGAAATTTTTAATAAAATAAATATATTTTTTTAAGAACATAATCTCAGTTGGAACAATTACATTGACATTTGTACAGATGGGGCCAAGGCGATGACAGGTAAAACAGCAGGAGCAGTGTCACGAATGAAAAATAAAGCGCCTAATTGTAGTTCCAGTCATTGTATTCTGCATAGACAAGCACTTGCGATGAAGCAAATGCCGTCTAATCTAAAATTAGTTATGGATGAAGCGGTAAAAATAATTAATTTTATCAAATCACGACCACTACAATCCCGATTGTTCTCATTATTGTGTGAAGATTATGGCAGCAAACATAAAACACTGCTGCTCCATACAGAAGTGCGATGGCTGTCTCGGGGAAAAACTTTAACAAGGCTATTTGAACTTAGAGCCGAGTTACAAATGTTTCTTTCAGCAGATACTTCTTTTAATTTGAAGGACCGTTTGTATGATAAAACTTGGTTGTTCCGATTGTCTTTTATGGCGGATATCTTTCAAAAACTTAACGAATTAAATTTATCGTTGCAAGGTAAACAGACAACAGTGTTTCAGGCCTATAATAAAATAACTGCTTTTAAAAGAAAATTAGATTTTTGGATCATTTGCATTGGTAAGAAAGAAATAGAAAGTTTTACGTTACTCAATGAGTTTGTTAGCGAAAACGACTCAGAAATGTTTGAAGATAATGTGTTTGAAGAATTGGTCCAATATCTCAGTTCGATGCGCGCATCTTTTGAAAAGTATTTTCCCGAAGAACACAATACAAAAATTAAAGTGAACTCCTGGATTCATAATCCTTTTTTACCCAACTTGGAAAAGCCTGAAAACATGTCAAATGAGATATATGAATCTCTTTTAGAAATGTCATCAGACACAAGTATGGAGTCATTGTTCAAAACGACGCCTCTTAATGATTTTTGGTGCAGAATCCAAGATGAATATGCAATGCTTGGCCAAATGGCTCTGGATATTCTTCTCCCGTTCCCAACTACATATTTGTGCGAAACAGGATTCTCTACCTACGCAGCCACGAAAACAAAATATCGCAATAGACTGGACGCCGAAGCTGATATGAGACTCCAACTTTCTTCCATCAAACCTGATATCAAGCAATTGATGAAAAATAAAAAACAGTTTCATACCTCCCACTAGTTAGATTTTTTCTTTTTTAATGTTTTCTATTATTGTCCTTACCAAGTGGTGAAGTAAATAATAATTAGTAACTGATACATTGTACTTTTATTATGCTGATTAATAAAGAATACACTTATAAAAATAATTGTTTTATTGTAGGGTTCCATCAAGTATTTTGCTTCCCAAAAGGGTTCCGTCATTTAAAAAGTTTGAGAACCACTGATCTAATATGATAAATTCTTCTCTGTGTTACAAAATCATAACAACAAATCATGACAATACCCAGCTAATATGTGAATACATGTTTATCTACACCATTGCTATCAATTTGCTTGATTGCACACATATTAATGCAGTCAATATAACCTTTATTATATGCGCGATAGAGTTAAATTTGTTCCGTACAATTTCATTGTTGCGAGAGTTAATAGTCATTGCTTTAATTAACCTTAATTCGATGCACTTACCTATTGTACTGAATAGTGCAATCGCATGAGGAACTAACTGAAATGGTTCAGATTTTAATTCTGATTCAATGTGGTTTTAAAATTGAGTAGGTAGGTAATCTTAGGTTTTAAAAGTTTCAATTAATAAAAGTAAGATGACAGGGCAGATACAGATTATGTTTGGTGACAGACTCTACTGAAGGATCTAAGATTTTGGTATGAGGTCCTCGATAAATAGGCTATCCTACAGTGAAAGATTTTTTTCAATTCGGATCAGTAGTGCCTGAGATTACCGCGTTCAAACAATCAAACTCTTCAGCTTTATAATATTAGTATAGATAATTAACAGTCTTTATCATGGTGACATTACCGAGGTACAAAAGAAAGCTACACATAAATAATGCAGGAATAGTTAATTTTGGCGGGAATGTCCGTTGTTTTGTGTTAGTAATCATCTTTTGTAATGTGAACAAAAGGCGCAGATTGGATAATGCCTTTCTGTAAGATGAGGGTAATGTAGGAACGGGAAAGTGCTTTCAGACTACTAAAGTACACATTAATGAACTAAATTTATACAGGATTATATACCTAATAAAATCTTTATACAATAATTGGATGAAGAAGTTGTTGCTTGAGCCATGACTAGAAAGAAAACCTCTTATTCTTTTGATTATTTATCTTTAGGTTAGATTCCATGATTCCATCTAAAAATTAACCAAAAGTTTTCAACTGAGTTGTAAAAATGGCGGCAAACTGACATGACATTCAAAGAAGTTAACTAGAAAAACGAGAGATCGCGACATTGTGATTCAAAGAAGAAAACTAGAAAAAGTTTTTAACTAGCTTTTTTTACATGAAAAATAATGTTGTTATTTATTTTTACCACGGTGAAGCCAAAAGGGGCATTTTTATTATAGGCTGCATGCGATTTTAAATTATGTTAATTTCTTCCAGTGTAAAGTTGAAGTACTTCTATTACTTCAACTTTACAGAGATTCTTTATTATCGATAGGTAAGATTCAAGCGGTATACGCAGACCTGTCAAAATATTGACAGCTCCGTTTACCACCTTTTTTTAATCCCTTGTTCAAAGTATAAAATAAAAAGGTTGGTAGCGGAAAGGAAGCATGGTAAGTTTTCCCCAAAAAATATTATGCTCTATATAAAAAGCGCGCAACCAGACGTAAATAAAAGAAGTGTAATTACAACGAAGATGTTATGAAAACGGTACTGAGTTCATTCCTTGGATTATTTTCGTATTGTTTAATAACCAAAGGTCGACTGTGAGAACACGGTCAGATTTATTATTATCTCATGTAGGCATTTTGTGTAAACTGGTATTTAGGTTATGGGCAGACAAACAAACACATTTGTCTATTAGCCTATTTTGAATAATATCTGTTAAAGTTTACATCACGAATTCCGGGATATACAAATACAACGAATCATCATCAATCTGAAACTCGAAAACCTTAAAATGTTATTTCTTTAGTTTCAGTTACCGTACGTACCTACCTACTTGTCTCGTTTAACAGTTGGGATAGTATTGGGTGGTTTAGGACCATAGATAGATCCAGGGGGAGGCAAGCCACCCCAGACGATTGTTTCGTGTACCGAATTTCTTGTACCCCTAATGTTTTTTTTTTTCGGGTTACCCTGTTGTGCGTACAACTCACAATTGGCCAGTGTCGGGTGAAATGAAATGACCCCTCCCCCCCCCCGGCACTACCATTTGCCTCTTGTACCCCCTGGTTAGGATAGTAGTTATAAACTCAGTATGGTTTGGGATAGGTCTTGAATTTGAATTTAAATACTCTTCTCCCTAAGGTATATATAATACTGGGTATGTACGTTTCCAAAATGTCTAAATTAGCTACATGTATCTCCAAGTAATGCTCAAATGTTGACTTCTTGTTTCTTGACTGCCTCTGTGGCGCGGTGGGAGCGTGTCCGACTGCTACGCAAGAGGTCGTAGGTTCGATCTCCACCCAGGATAAAACTTTGTGTGATGAGCACGATGGTTTATTCTGTGTTTGGTTGTTATTTATCTTTAAAGAATTTTTCAATTCGGACCAGTAGTTCCTGAGATTACCGCGTTCAAACAAACAAACAAACAAACTCTTCAGCTTTATAATATTAGTAAAGATAATATTCGGTGCTGAGATGCAAGCATAACATATATTAACATTAAGTGTAACATCGTATAAGTATTAAGTAGGTAAGTTTAGTAGGTATGTGTAATAAGAAAGTGTAACACAAAAGCCTGTCTGCAAGCTATAGGTTAGTTAGCTCTCTATTCATGACCATAAATCAATCAAAAGCAAAAGGATTTGTTCCTAAATAGAGTACCGTTGCCCAAAATCTACAGCTCAGTAGATATGATGTATGTGGGTACTTTCCAACCATTGCCAAGTTGCCTTCAACTTCATGTATTGGGAGATTGTATGGAAAATGGGATAATTATGTTTAAAAAGCGATAATCCTCTCTTTATTTTACAAGCCACGCACGTATTAAGGAAAATTTGGATATTTTGTCAACTTTGTCTTAGTAACCATATTTTTATTCGCTGAATGATTATGAATTATAGTCACTCCATCAGCTTGATATATGAATTCACTTTCAGTATTTAATTAAAAATGTTAATCATAAGCCTCTATAAGTATAATTTTGACACTATACTGTGTCGCGATATCCAAGACTCGAGTTATTCTTGGCGATTTTTCTGTCTTAATGTAGGAAATTGTCGTCATTTACCTCTTTATATATCTCTCAGTCGAGCCGCCAGCGGCGGATTATAGGATTTTCTCTAATAATTTCACTGAACTCCTTGAAGAAAACTGCCTGACTTTTATTCAAGTGTATTTAAGATAAATTATCCGCAGTAAATTAAAAAAGAACGTGCTTCGTCAAAGAAATAAATATAGCCGCTTGTAAGTAAAAAATACTTCATATGTACTCATATTCTAAATCATAGACCAATTCTTACTTACACTTAGGTTAAACATTAATATACATACCTACGTCACTTATAGTTACTCATAGCTTTTGACCGCAACTTTTAGATAATGTGCCAATACTCTCACTCAGGGTTTTTTCAATACAACTTTGTGTTACAAGCGTAGTCAGATAATTTGAATTGCTTAGGTAGTAGCAAATATTGTTTTATAGGAAATTTTCCTATAAAGAATTGAGATTCTTGTCTGAGCAATTACTTGTATAGGTAACATTACAATAGGTCACAGGTGCGTTTAGATTAGACGACAGATGAGATCATTTCACAAACCATTGCGGGCTCAATCGCCTCTCAATTAGGTAATTGTAGCGCACGCTACTCATCCTCTCATCTACCCACTGTCCACAATAGCCACGTATTACAGCTGTATTACTCACCTGCCCGATGAGATTAAATAAGCTATGTTACTACACGTTTCCATTTTGTTAGAGTACTGGAATACTTTTTGAATACTCCTTCCTCCACAGCCACTTCACTTTGAATTATAGGCCTTTGTAACATGATAGTTCGCGTGTTCTCGCCGAAAGTTTATAGTGAAACTTTGGCATATTTTATGACAAATATTTGTAATGCCATACCTTTCATGCGCGAACTTACTACATATGTATTTAACTGTGCAGTCAGAGAACAGACCTTCCCTTTTTGTGAACAAACTCTTTTGTTAAATAAAATAGTTTCAAGGTTTGTCTATGATTTTGACCTATCTTTTATTTTGTCTACAGATTCTACTGGGATCTCTGTATGTTACTACTGCTGGTGGCCAACTTGATCATTCTGCCGGTCGCCATCTCCTTCTTCAACGATGACCTCAGCACACGCTGGATAGCCTTCAATTGTCTCTCCGACACCATATTTCTTATAGATATCGTTGTTAATTTTAGAACAGGTAAGGATTCAATCTCAAACATTTATTTTCCATAGTCTTGTGTTAAATAAAAAAAAAACAATTGAGAAGAGGCCTGCTTTTTAAAGAACTTGATTTCTTAACCAGCTTATATAGGTTTACTTAAAATTATTAAGTAGGTTATTTACATTATTTCTCTATTATTTCAGGAATAATGCAGCAAGATAATGCAGAACAAGTGATATTAGATCCCAAGTTAATAGCGAAGCACTATTTGAGGACATGGTTCTTCCTTGACCTCATCTCTAGTATACCACTAGATTATATATTTTTGATCTTCAATCAGGTAAACGTACGTTGCAATTTGGCCGTGTTGTTCTTATAATAGTTTTAATCTGTCTTTTATGTTATTGATATTCTGTTTCAGCTTGGGTGTTCATTTGTTTTATAGAAAATATGTTGTTATTGTTTCCACTTTGTTTTTTGTTTCTCATTGTGAACTTATACCCAACCGCCACGAGTACCTGTGCGTCATCGTGTATTCAATTTAGTTTCTCGTATTATCAGGCTCTATGAGAACATGCAAAGGTTTGATCAAGCACACCAGTTTCATTTCATCGAAGTCTTTTAAATTCTTTATTATTATTTTGTCACTCTACAGTCTTTCACTTGCACGTTTATTTCACCAGTAACCCATATGATTTTTCAATTGTCTTGTCTCTGCTCAATAAACAACCTTATTTATTCGATTTTATGTGATCGTATGGGATACTTGTATCCTCTTCAGAAACTTAAGGAGATTATAATGAGCACTTTCCAACTTTATGCACCGGCTATTCTAAAACGCTTCCACTAATTGCACTCTGTCGAACTGAGGTTCTTTGTTGTATAGATACCTTTTAATTTAATATGTTTATACTATTGTATCTTCTAAAATCTGAATTGGTCACATGCACGTTGTCTTCTTAATACCTTCTGATATTTAGTTCCTTCAAAATTGTTTACAGCATGGTCTCAAAGCTTTTTCTAATTATAACAATTAATTATTACCACTCCTCAAAACTTTTGATTTTATACAATGTCATATATTATATAACATGTCTTTGGTTCTTGTATACATATATATCTATTATTTCTATTAATTTTAACTATATAACAGCTACAACACGACCAAATTGTAATATTCAACAACCTACACTGACAATTTGAGATGGCCCTAACTTATAAATTGCATCAGTACTGAAGCTTAATACTATAGACTAGTCACAGATGAAATTTTACAAGCCTATAATCTATACATACTTATACAGCTTCCACTAATAAATAGTCAGTACCCCACTTGATCTTTAACTAAAATTGTAAATTTACAAAACATAATTATAACATGTTTATTACGCTTCAGCACTTTTCTTTGGCTGACAAAATCTTTCAAATACTGCAATTATGCATGTCTTCAACACTTCGACTGTATAAAAGAATAGAGCCATGACTTGAGACTTCGGAGACTATTCTGGAGTGTCAGCGGGCTAGTAAGACTTGTTTGAACTATATATTTTTGTGTTGACAGGACTTTAGTGAAAGCTTTCAAATTCTTCACGCGGGTCGTGCGCTAAGGATACTTCGGTTAGCGAAGCTGCTGTCGCTGGTGCGGCTACTGCGCCTCTCCAGGCTCGTCCGATATGTATCGCAATGGGAGGAAGTATATGTAAGCCATCATCTCCTTCTGACCCACTACTCGTGGGTTACCTAACTACTTACCACTAACACTGCTCTAACTACATTACGCTCACATTTACTAACACGACATGACTAAAAACGCTACTTAACTAACATATTATAATATTGCATTAAATTATTTTGCAAATATGAACAGATCCTGATCGATATCGGCAGAGAAATTAAGATTGAATTTTCACTTCGAGTAAATCGAAGTAGATGAAAATATGATATGATAATAATATGTAATAATGTGAATTGTTTTAGCGTGTAGTGATCCTAATGGCGTAATTATGGAGTTTTGTTGTAATCCTGTATTATACCATTGATCCCGCCCCCCACTGTATGTCAGCCCCACGTCCCGCTCTGCACTTCTCTACTGCTTCTCTGCAAGCTTCTTTCTGCCTGAGCACGCTCTCACTGGTGACGTCTTAAAACTGTCTCTTCTTTCTGCGCCCGCGCCGCGACTGACGCTCGCGTACGCCGTGTCCGCCGACCCGAACCGTCCTACACTTGCCAATACAAAATATTATTTGCCAAGTTGTTCATATTATGTTGCCGCTTTTTCGAAGCCTCTAGTATACTGGTGCGCTGACGCCGATCACCGACAAGTACAATACCTAAAAACAAAATCAGTCCATAACACAAAACATATCTAATATCATCGCGACTTGAATCCGATCGCCAAACTTCTCAAAATACATCCTGATTGAAGAACGTGAGCAAGTAGTATCGAAATGATATGTAAATGAACCTACAAAAAGCTTCAGACCGAAATTGCGAAAACAATTGCGTTTTGTCTAATAATTATGAAGCCGATGAAACAAATCATTACCAACTAGAAACTGTTGCGTAACTTTAGAAAGTTAGAATCGGCAACATGTAAAGATTAGGCAGTGGTGAGGCGAGACAACGGTACGGCTACGAAGCGGAGAGTCAGTGAGAAGTGGAGTACGGGTTCGGGTGGTGGCGACGCCCTCGCAGTGACGGTGTTGTGTGCAGATGAGCCCCGCCCCGCAGCCGCGCGACGAGCCGGGCGACGCGGACGGCGGCTCGCGTGACCTCGCCTCGCAGGTGCCGCATGTGTCGCCCGCGCCACTAGCGCTAGAGTAGGGGCCTAGCCCGCGTCCTCGTCTCGGTGTTAGTGCATCCTGTGTGTGCCTGCACGCGCCCCAGCCCCGCCCCGCACACCTCGTGGCGACCTATGCCCGCCGACCCCGTCTGCGCTTCGGGCGCGCCTGGCTCTCTTCCTACTATCTCGTGTTTCTCGCTTGTTTTCTAGATCTTGCAGAATCTTCAAAAAAAGCGCACGGAACGGAGGGGACGTCTCGGCTCCGACGTTGCCAAAAAGAAGGGTGGCACCAAAAGCAATCTGATCTTCAAGGTAACCAGGGTCGGCACGAGCCGGCGCGCATGTGCTCGTTCGCCCGCTTAGCATGTTGCCGGCGGCGCCGCCCGGCGTCCTTTAGATCGCAGCGTTCGCTTCGCTTTCTCTCTTTCTTTGGCGTTTCTGTTTCCGACCCTCGTCCCGCCGGCGGCCGCGCGGGCTGAGGCGCGCAGGGCGGTGACGGTCGCGCGACCGCGCGGCGGCCGCGGCCACGCGACCTGTCACCGCGCCGCCCACCACGCATGCTCGCTCGACAATTCGTCTCACGCGTTCATATTTTATTTCTCACTTCTTTACGACTCCATCGGTAGAGAATCATCGCGATGCTTGACCTCGAGCGTCATTGTCGCGCGCAGTCCGCACGGCTTCCTTTAGAGGCGACATCACCTCATAGGCCCTCTTATTAATGTTTGTCGTTCTGTTCACAGTTCCTCAACATGGCGTCAGTATTCATGCGGATATTCAACCTGATCTGCATGATGTTGTTAATCGGCCACTGGTCTGGTTGTCTTCAGTTCCTCGTTCCTATGCTGCAAGGTTTCCCACCAAATTCGTGGGTTGCAATAAACGAGCTGCAGGTCGGTATACACTCACAAAATAAAATTATAATTTAGTAGGTATGAACAAGATGACGTAACACTTAATGCATTTGAAAGTATAGCAGGTATGTACTTTCAAGATGGGAATTCCAAATGTAATTACGACATTCAATGTTTGTCAATTTCCAAGACATATAGGTACGATTAGAGGTAAGGATTGGAAAGGGTGAAACTGTTTCTTAATTTGGCTTTGCCATGAGCAAAGAAGGTACCTAGCTACTTAAGTTATTTTTAAAGTCATAACAACAGAGTAGGTAAATATAACAATATTGTTATGTTAAGTGTTAAAAACTCCTCTTCTGAGTCGAAACTCAGAAGAGGAGTTAAAACTATCTTAATCAATGCAGTAATAATAAAAGTAATAACCTATTAAAAGACAGGCAAATTGGATTGTTCCGATGTAGAACTATATATGAGCAGTACCTAGTTGAATCTAGATACTATATAGATGAAGAACATAATTCGGATCACAAGGAAAGAATCGCAAGGTTATTTTGGACATTGTATTTACAATTTTTCCAACCCTAATTATAACTACTATCCTCAGGGATGTTGTTTCTATTTTACGCAAAAACCACTACGCAGATTTTGATGAAACTTTACTAACCCATAATGTAATTTATACATCAGAATAGTAGGTATACGTATATCCAGGCAAGGAAAACCTAACAACGCGGAGCGAAACCAATATATAACGTTACGTACATACGTCTTCGTATAGTGTGCCAACCTGAAAGTAGTTTGCTCAGAATCAGTAACACATTCCAATGGGGTAATTTTTGGGGCACGTAATATTTTACAAATAATTAATTAATTCATCATTTAATAAAATAATTAACCATTCTAACAGTGCAAAGCCTGTTCGCAGTAAGATAGGAAAATAATGTTATCATCACCTATTTCGAAAAATAACCAAGAACAAAATACTGCAAATAAAACTACAGGATAATTGTAATGGCTTAGAACTGTGTTAGTTTTCAAATTATTTATTTTCTTTTTTTTATATGATTTCTTCAAATAAAAATCGTATTGAGGTGTCTGAGCTTTTTGCACTTTACGAAAAATAACATTGTATGATCATAAACTTGAACTAAATAGTACGATTGTCATTTCTTTGCAGGAAGCATTTTGGCTGGAGCAGTACTCTTGGGCGCTGTTCAAGGCCATGTCCCACATGCTGTGCATCGGGTACGGGCGCTTCCCCCCGCAGTCGCTCACCGACATGTGGCTCACCATGCTTTCTATGATCTCCGGTGCAACCTGCTACGCGCTGTTCCTCGGTCACGCCACCAATCTCATCCAAAGTTTAGACTCCTCGCGACGGCAATACCGAGAAAAGGTAGATTTTAGAAAAAATCCAAAACATTTCATTTAACAATTTCCATTAAAACCTATAACTCAACCAATGATACACACAAACACCTAACCTATCTTTATAATATCGAAGATAAATCGTTATGAACACCTGCGCTGAGGCAACTCAAACGACAAAAGTATTGGACGATATTTTGGCAACAAAACTTCTAAAATAAGTATCGTAGAAGTCTCAAAACACCATATTTTTTACCATTACATTACAACCGTATCTTGACCTGCATGTGTTTGACTAAAATTTCCTTATGTAATGTGACCCATCTATTAAACCGATCACTAAAGCCTTCATTGCCTGTTTCAGAGATTAGACGTGAGTACAAAGCGAATGTTTGTTTAGTGTTTCACTGGTTGTTATATTTCAGACTCAATCATCTGCACCAAAACTCATGTCTCCATCAAAATAACAATTATCATTCGTTTCATACATTTCACAATATTAACGGGTGTTCATAACAATTTACTTCCATGGGCAAACTAACCTTTGGACTTTGTTCGATAGGGATATTTATATATTTGTATTGTTTATGAGTCGGTTGTTTGCAGGTGTGTAGATTGCGTTTTTCAGTGTCAAGTCAAATATTGTCTCTAACAGTCAGTGGTTTTGGAAGAAATGCATGATTTGAAATTTGCTATAGGCGTGTGTTTGCCTTGTGACCTGTCCAATCATATTTTATAGCTTCATGTGTACGTATTCTAGGTGAAACAAGTGGAGGAGTACATGGCGTACCGAAAATTGCCTCGGGAGATGCGGCAACGCATTACGGAGTACTTCGAACATCGGTATCAGGGCAAGTTCTTCGACGAAGAGCTGATCCTGGGCGAGTTGAGCGAAAAGTTGCGAGAGGACGTCATCAACTACAACTGCCGCTCGCTCGTAGCTTCCGTGCCATTCTTCGCAAACGCAGACTCCAACTTCGTATCCGACGTCGTAACCAAACTCCGTTACGAAGTTTTCCAACCGGGTAAGTTTTGTCAGTAGCATCCTAATATCAATTTAGGAATATGTGTCTGAAAATGGCTTTGTTTGTTATACTCCGGTGATATCACAAACGTGTATAATTTTACCGAAGGACATAGAAGTTGCTTAAAGATAAACTAAAAGAAAAAAATAACGTGCTGAAGCAAGATAATTCTATCAATTTATTCTATCATAACAAAAGTTTACAAAGGCTAGTTCAACGGACTGTTTATCTTCATTCTTGTGACTAATCTTGTTATTTTTCCCCACCGAGATCAGCTACGCTATGGTGTGTATTTTCGACCAATTAACTGCTTCGTAAATCTTGTACGACAATAGAACCAATTTTACATAGGATCCTAATCATTTACATTTTCATGTTTCAGGTGACATCATCATCAAAGAAGGAACAATCGGTAGCAAAATGTATTTCATTCAGGAAGGCATCGTGGACATCGTGATGGCGAACGGAGAGGTGGCCACCAGTCTGTCGGACGGTTCCTACTTCGGTGAAATCTGTCTGTTGACGAACGCTCGAAGAGTGGCCTCCGTCCGCGCCGAAACGTACTGCAACTTATTTTCGCTATCTGTGGACCACTTCAACGCGGTGCTCGACCAGTACCCGCTGATGCGGCGTACGATGGAGAGCGTGGCGGCGGAACGACTGAACAAGATAGGGAAGAATCCGAACCTAGTGGCGCACCGGGAGGACGACACGACGTCGGAAGGGAACACGATCAACGCGGTGGTGAACGCGCTGGCCGCGGAGGCGGAGCACGTGAGCCTGTCGGACGACAGCGTGGCGCGCCTGTCGGAGCGCTCGCTGGGGCTGGCGCTGCAGCCGCTGCAGGCGGCGTCGTGCCGCATGGCGGGCGTGGCGCTGCCGGGGCTGGGCGTGGCGGCGGCGGCGCTGCCCCGCCCCAAGTCCGAGCACGACTTCAGCTCGGCGGCGGCGCTGTCCGCCGCGCCCGCCGCCTTCCACAAGTCGGACGCCGGCATCGCGCCCTGACGCCGCACGCTGAGCTAGTGCGGCCCCGCCCCGCGCCCGCGACACGAGAGCAATACTAGGCTTAGTGCGAGCCGCCAGGCCGCAGCGACCGCGCGGCTCGATAGTTGTAGCGTAGACACGAGTATTATAGCTGCGACTTCGCCGGGCGACCACGCCGCCGCCCGTTGAATCTCATTTTGTGATCTTATACTTAATTCTCCTGTGTTATAATTTAGGTTAAATTTTATATCATTGACGCTGTGAGGAATCGAATACGTGACGTATTCCGATTGTATAGATATACCTGTTATATATTGAAGAATGATACTATTGAATCTTTATAGAGATACCTTGCCATTAAAAGAGAAAATAATTATATAGACTAGACTGAAATGTAAAGATATCACTATTTTATGCTTTGTTGGCGTATGAAATAGACCTCTATTGTTGATGCGGAATATTCGATCGCGGAGTTAAGTACGAAGTGTATAAGTAAACGTTCCTGGTTATCACGATTCAGAGATTATTGTATTCGAAGCTGTTCATAACGAAGTATAAATGTTGGATCGTGGGTATGTGGTGTACGTGGAGTTGGACGTTGGCGAAGGGCGCGGCCCGCGGCGCGTGACGCGGCGCGTGACGTCACGCGCGCTCCGCGCCCACGACTGCACAAGCGACGCACAACTGAACGAGCCTCACGCGCATACAACAGCACACAGATGCTTTCTTCATTTAATTATAAGTAGAATATCTACCGATAATCGGCATAATTAGCGCAAACAATTCTCTCAGTTTCTTAAGTAGAGGTGGATCAGTAGCGCTTCGAATCTTTTGAGAGTCGTTTCTGTATGTAAATATTGTAATATCGAGGTTTGCCTTAGCGCGGTTCGTTCGAGCGGAGTGGTAGCGGGCGCTCGACCGAGCGGTCCAGTCAATTATTCCGTGCGCTCGCGTTGCGCGACGGTCTCGGTTCTCGATGCACTACTACACTTCATACCTTGTTTTTAATTGTAGGTGAAATAATAATTTATTGTCGATAGTGATCATTTCGTAGGAGTAAGTAGGCCGGAGCGTTAACAAATTCGGACGAATTACATAATGTGATAGAGCAGCGGATGGCTGCGCGCCGCCGCCCGGCCGCCAGCTCGGCGATCTGTAGGACGAGTAGATAGCTCAGTTATGACTGCATGATTCACATGATTCTTTGATTTGGAACTTATCTATCGTTTGATCCCTTCGATAGAAACTTTAGTTACTTCTTGCAAGAAAATGGCTTATTGCAGACGCTTTTGAATTTTTGACTAACATTAGCCTAACTTAGGTATATTTATAATGAGCGACATATCCTAGCGAGGCTCAATCATTGATTAGATGAGGTCGCCGAGCTGACTGCCGCGCCGGTGTCGCAACTTGGCACGATTCATCGTTGACTAATTCTTATAGTGTCATGACAATTTGTAAAGATGGTTTTGCAAATGTTGACTTTTTAGCCAAAATATAGTTAATGAATGACGAACCAATACGCAGTAGCTTACTTGTAGATGAACGCAGCCTAGTTCTCAGTTTTGGCGACTAACACCAATAGATACTTTGTACTCGTAAGATATTTATACAATAAATTGGTCTTAGCAGAGTGACTATCTGTCAATTTATCTACAAAGAGAAAATATAATTGTGTTTCATTCCCAGAGCATTTATTTGTTGTTGTTTTATCTACCTAACATTACCGCTTTTGTAAATTATATAAATTTTATAGAAGAGATCTATTTTTATTGTGAAGTTGATCTACTGGATGTAAGTAAAAGAACCTATATGAAATTTATTTCTTTTTAATAATCTGAACTGTTATTTGTTATATATTTTAATAATTTCTGGTAACTATTGTCACCAAAAGTGCTCATCGCTGTCAAGAAAATTAGAGAAAAATGCATTAAAGAATGAAGAAAACTGCCTCGTTGTTTTAATATTTATCACCTTTAATCGTATTGGTAGATATATCTAATTACAATAAGTTTGTCAATCTGCTTGATTTTCAAAGTCTATCTACCTAAATCACTAGACCGATTTTAATTAATTTCGATAGGATCTCCTATTTTCCGTACCATTATCTACCCGATAAGATCCCTGAATCATAGGCTTCTATCAACTACAACACCTACACCTAATGTGCAGCGATAGATCGTGCGTAGGCACACCTGTAGTGCAAGAGGTTGTGGGTCCACATCGAGACGTTTGCAAAATTCGTAAATGTAGGTAAGTTTCTATCTAAAGTCTCCCACGATCCACGGCTTGCAAATAGGTACCTACCCCCTAGTGCTTAAATTGTCACGATTAGTAAAACTAGGTATAATTAATATTACGAAGTGAAAACAAAGTGGTTACAGAGCGCCCTTAGGTATACATAGTTTTGGCGATATAAAGACTCTATTCACTTTTTCCTCAAAGCAGTATACAGTACCTTACAGACTGCCTCTGTGGCGCGGTGGGAGTGTATCCGACTGCTACGCAAGAGACGTTCTTGCTTGGGTTCGATTCCCACAGGGGACACGAGACAACACAAATTGTTGTTCCGAGTGCGGAAGTCGTCTTTTAAAAAAAAAAGAAAAAAAGGTATACATCATCATCAGCCTATCGCAGTCCACTGCTGGACATAGGCCTCTCCAATTGCACGCCACTTTGTTCTATCTTCGGCTTCTCATAGGTACCTATACATAGGTTGAGTAAACCCAGTAGAGGGACCATATCCGTGATAGGCTAAGAAGAGCAATATTGATATTACATAACCATTTTAGTTAATAATAATATAAATAATATACAATCTATACTAATATTATAAAGCTGAAGAGTTTGTTTGTTTTGTTTGAATGCGGCAATCTCAGGAACTACGGGTCCGAAATGAAAAATGTTTCAAAAACGGGGTAAATTTACGCATACGAAGTTGCGTGGGTCAGCTATAACAATACAAAATTCAATAATAATACCTACATTATGCAAAAATAAAAACCATAATTTACAAATGTCATTTATGGTATGTTTTTACAGCTCCTATTATAGGAGCTGGTAAAAACATACCTAGTCAGAAAGGTATATAAAATCAAATCTCCCACTCATGAAGTCTCTTACTGACTTAGACACAGATAATTTTATATAGGAACACTTTTCTGAACACTAATAATCTAATTTGGTTTCCTAGCTATTGATTACTTTTCCAACTTTTAGGCCAGGCCGTATGACTTTGAATGGACTTTAATCGTGGTTTGACCTATGCGTAGAAAGAGAAGGTGGGTCTCATAATAGGCGATCCGACAGGATAAGCCCTAGGCGCAATTACTATATACCTAGCTTTTTTATTTTCCCACTCATGGACAATGCGAATGTCTTCCAAAAACGCGTGGCGTGATATACCTACAACCGCATTTTACGTTTGGACTGGACGACGCGACGTCTGTTTGGAATTCCAAGACCGGACGACATCCATTCAATTGGAATACGTTTTTGACATTCACGATAAGTTCTTGGAAGGCCCTCCACTCCATTTGGATTGGTCTCAGATTCGTTAGTAAGTAAGTAAGAAAGTTAATAAGATTAGTTATTAATCTGAGGGATTGATGGCTATGCATCGGCAGTAGCCGCCAAATAATACAACTTATTAGCATTGTTAAAAATATAACATTGGACCGTTCTCATTATTGTCTATGACGTAAAAGCCAAGTTCTCAAACAAAAAAAAATGTAAATGGAAGATAAATTGTCATTGGTTTCATGTCAGAAATGTCAACGTCAGTCGACTGTCACCAGTGTGACCAGATTTAGCTGACTTCAGTGATTTTAGCAGAATTACATCCCCAATTCAGGACCTAGCAGATTGTGCCGATCTGAAAAAATAGCAGTTTTTGACAGAATTATATAAAATCCTTGCAAAAAATTAGCAGGAATAAACACTTCCATTTAGATAGTCAAAAACTGTTTGTAAATTTCCAAATTTGGTTTACGAGTCTGACGTTCAATGAATTGTACAAGTAATTGACTCCGAATATAGAGAGCTTAAATTGAATAAAGCAGTGGCGGATCTGATAGCATCAGGAGAAGTTCTGATCCCATACCAATGAACACTAAAAGATTTTGGGGTCAGGTTTCGAAAACACTTGGTCAATTTTGCAAAGACTATGATGAATTTGCCTACGTGAAATATTTGGCAGATCGTCGGGCGATATACTTAGGTACTCACTTGACCAATATGGGGGTGCCAAAATCTAATCTTGTGATTAGATTTTGGCACAAAATTAATTGCTACAATAGGTAGGTAGGTAGTAATTAAATGTTTTGTCATTCAATACACGCCGTGATGTCCGTAACTTCTCAGTAGAAATACGCTCCGGCTACGGCCGTACGCTATACTTTACCTCTATTTTATGTATATTTGTACTTAGTACCTACCGTATATTCGTAATTCTGATGATCTAACATCGATTCAATTGGTATTTCGTGTTATAAATATTATTATAATTTAAATATTTATTAGTTAATATTTTTTAATAATATTCTTGTATTTAAATAATATATATTCACACAAATTATTACTACCTTCATTAGCAGAATTTTGGCTTTTAATAAAAATAAAATCAGCAGATTTTAGCAGAAATGACAATAGGGTATTTGACTAAAGTCAAACCAGCCTCTTTTTAAGACACGTCAAAAACGAGCCGCTCAGTACAAATTTATAAGGAATGCTAGCATATGACGTCACGTTTTCTATGGTCAAATTATTTACTTTCAGTGTTTCTCTTTATGATTATAAAAAAAGTAACACATTGAATTAATAAATGAACATACTTTTTATAACACTTTATGACATTTTTTTACTTGGTTATTTTAAAATATTTAATTTTGATAGTAGTCAAATACCCAATTGAGGCGAGCAGCTGGGCAGCTGGCATAATATTTAATTTAAATCTGGTCACACTGACTGTCACTGTCACCTGTCACACCTCGATGTTTTCATTTTCGTGCGTGGTTATTGTGAAGTTGGATTTTAAATAAATGTAGTTTATTAGAAGTTTAGTTAATAAGTCCGCACAGAAAAACTACATGACTAATAGAGCTAGATAGCATTTATTGCAAAATTACAAGTAAAATACACTGAATGATATTTAGCTAACATTATGTCGACTAGAAGAGCTCGAATCAAAGCTGTTACTTCGTTACCACCGCGAAGAAGAAATAATGAAGTTGGAGACAAGAACAAACCTACAGCCACATCTAAAAATGATGTCGAAAATGCGCTTAAAAGTCCTAAAACGCCACGAGGTTCTGTCAAAAATCAAGAGAGTTTAGACGTAAAATCGCCTATAACGAAGGTAGACTCGCCTTTAAAATCACCACGACCCATTAACAATGTAGCTATTACTCAGCCAGACCGTGTACCATCACCAGCAGTTCACAAAGATGCCCCTAAAGATGTTCCAGTGACTCCAAAAACTTCGGAAAAGGTTTCTGTGATAACTAGCACTTCAAGTATCAGACCTGTGTTTGTATCGCCTAGGAGCGTCGGCAGCCCTATTAAGAAGCCAGCTCCACCTACTCCAAAATCCTCTGCAGTAGAAATTGATGTACAAAAACTGAATATACAAGACAAAATACCAGAAAGCCCCAAACATAAGAATATTCAAGATACAACTGTTGGTTCTGATAAAATTGAAAAAACAAAAATAGAACCTGCTGTCACTGCTGCTGCAGATCTACGAAATGATGTTCCAGATGGTATGTATTAATTCTTCATGTAAAATTTCAGGAGCAATTTTGTTTTTTGGCTTATTGACAAAAAAAAAAAAATGTTAAGGACCTTTGCTGTATCAAAAAAAAAATAAAGTCTCAGAGGTATGATCAAAAAATATCAGAGACATTTTGAAGATTAGTCTTGTTGCCTTACAATTTAAGACCCTCAGAATGAAATGTATTCCTAAATTCCAGATTACAATGTGCCAAGTGTACCCGAAAGTGTCACAGAAGATTGTATGGATGGCATTGTGCCATTAAAACCAGTGGCCAGTGCACCAAAACCTATTGCATTGCTAAAGAATGAAATCATATCAGAGAATGCAGAAGTACTGTTTGATCCTATCGTCCCACTGCCCTCTCCAAGTAAAGTAAGGCCAAAGCTTCGGCCTGTGCCAAGGCTTAATCCTATCAGAAGAAACAGTATACAGGTTAGTCATATCTTTCATATAGGTACTAGTGATTGCTTGATTTTTGTTTTATTTTTAGCAAGATTTAAAGCCAGGTTTTGATGAATTAAAAAAAAACATTATGAATAACCTGGCTCATAATTAAAGTACAGCCCATACTGTCACATAGAAAAAAAACTTTTTTTTACACCAAAGTTAGTTTTTGTTAGCCAATGTTTTCATGTGTAAGTTGGTAACAATGAACAACAAAAAGTTATTAAATGTTGTTTCCTATGTTTCCAATGTTTTAACGCTGACAATCAATAGTTATCATAATTTACAGTACGGGACAAATGAGTTAAAGAGGCAAATAGCAACAAATGACCACAAATAATGAAAAGGATTACTTAAAATTATTATATTACAAAACTAACTGTCCCACGCAACTTCGTATGCGTAAATCTTCCCCGTTTTTGCAACTTTTCTCGTCGCTGCTCCGCTCCTATTAGTTGTAGCGCGATGTTATATAGCCTATAGCCTTCATTGATAAATGGGCTATCCAACAAAAAATGAATTTGATGAATAAACAAACAAACAATTCTTCCGCTTTATAATATTAGTATAGATTATTATGTGAGAAACACATAAATTTAATGATTATAGGCCCTTTACACTCCAGGTAAACAGTAAACACACTCATGGAGTGTGTTTACTTAGTTTCAACACCATGGCTTTCACCACAATTTTATGCAACTATCCAAACAGCATAAAAGTTGTTCTAAGATTATATTGTAACACACAATCCCATATCTATTTGCACAGTTGGTAGAACATAATGGAGTAATTAAAATTTTGTTTGTATTATCATTCAACATAATACTTCATTAACAGACATGGTATTATGGTTTCTCTATTAGAGAATGGTAAACTTTTGGACTCATTATTTACTACACTATTCAACAGTTAATCTGTTTATCAAGTTCCTAGTTACATTTGTTGTTTATTAAGGGAGCATTGCACTGAGAGAATTATTTATTTAGCACTGCGCACACAGCGACACGTTCGCCGTCCTCCCTCTTCCACACACAACCCACTTCCCTCTTGCACACAACCATTACTTCACAGTGCGCAGGAGCGCAGGTCAAAATATAGTAGAATATTCGTTCGTACATATGTTAGATTATGAACCCCCTGACTATGACAATACGAAAATGCTTGTTTTTGCATTTTTCTGCAACTTCAAGATTTATTTGTGGGATCATATTAAGACATTTCTCATGTCCTAATATTTAGGTTTTATATATAAATTTTTGACAGAGCCAAACACTGTTTCACATAATCTACTCTTAATATAATTTGATACAGGTAAATATTATTTCGATCCATCCAAAGAACAAAATTATATTTGCAAAATTTCTACTTTATAGGAGAGCAATTTAAAGTTTGTCTTACATAAAATTGGCTGTTATTTATTCTAACTCTAAGAAAGTGCAACAGATATTATTTTAGTTATAAAATTAGTGTAAACATCTAAAATTAAGTAAGAGTAAAATTGCTTGTTAGCCTTATAGAATGTAAAGAACTCTGAACAGTGCTGTACTCGCTTTATTACACTAGTACATAGGAGTATTTTGTTTTCAAGGGACAGCTGTGACAGGCAGTCAGTGTAGGTTTTTAACCTGCAGCCCAAGCTGCTTCCTCTTGGTAAAGACGTGCTTCTGCCATGTGAGTTGCTTACCTAGGTGCAGGCTAAGATATTTTACGTGGTCTTCTTGCAGGACTTCACCGCCATTAATTTTGACTAGTGAGCAGGAGGCCCTTTTTAGAATAAAGGTGACGTTAACTGATTTTGTTTCGTTGGCCTTGATGCGCAATTTTTTCAGCCAGTTAGATATTTCGTCCAAACCATTTTGCAATAAAATGGAGGCTTTTATTGGGTCCTTAGGGAAAGTTAAGACCACGGTATCATCAGCGATGGTACCAATTAAGCACGAAGTTGCTGTGGGTAAGTCTGCTGTGAAGATCAAGTATAAGACTGGCCCAAGGACACTCCTTTGGGGAACGTCCGCCTTTATGCGGTGTAGCTCTGATGACGCTTCTTTATTTTGAACGAAGAAGTGTCTGTCATGTAAGACATAAGATATAACAGCAAATGTATAAAACTTCAAATCACTCTCCTGTAATGTAGAGATAACTTTGTTCTTCAGACGAATCGATTTATTCAGCAGCAATCGAAAAAAATATATTAAAAAATAATAATCTAAGAACCATCTTGATTAAATCAGTTTTTTCAAACTAAAAATCATCTGCACCAAAATCTATCCTGCCGTATAGGCATTGCAATGCCACAGACATATCACGCCAAACTTGTTTCACCCTTCTGTTTACCTCAAAAGTTAATTACGAAACGAGAAATATGAATCGAGTATTCTTCAAAGATGATGATGATGAACATTGTGTACTGTGAATATTTATGAGATGAATGTTTTAGGGAAGTGCAAGCGAATCTGAAGATGAAAGCCGACGAGCTCTGTTGAATGCCGGACCCGGGACTCCAGCGCCGTCACGACAACGGACGGAGTCTCATACCTCACTCAGCACTTTGCTGTCTTTGCCTAACAGGTACCTAATGATTTACTTACATCACCAACCTACAGACCAACTGCCCTACTCTCGGCACTTCAAAACGTAAACGTCAAACGAATGTCACGCCACCCAACAGCAGCTAAGTTCAAATAAGTCAATAGACTCGCTATTTAATCAAAACAGATGTTAGGTCAACGGAAATCAAAAGCGATTTAATAATTCTCCGACATATAATAAAGTAGAACCTTGAAATTCATTCTTCAAATTATGTTACGTTGCGACAAATGACTTATAAAAATTGAACTCAGGTTTCAAAATTGTGATATCCATTCAGCAAAGTAATTTTTTTTTCGGATCGTAATGAAATAACTGATTTAAACTTTTTTCTAAAGTCTACTTATTTACCTGCTTAATGTTTCAGATTCCTTATAGCCATCCCATCAAAATTCGTTCCTTCTATAGTTGTTATTATTACTGATATAATAAATTGTAATTCTTAAACATATATAGATTAAATGGCTCTTATGCATTTTTCAGGGACGTGACCCGTGTCAGGAATGACTCGGTATGCTCAAGTATCAGTCAAGTGGCTGGCCAGGTACAGGCGCCCGCCTCGCCGGTCAAAGAAAAACATGTCTCAAAGTAAGTAGTAACGTATGTCAATGTATTTGGTTGTGATAAGAAAACCCCCGACGGATTTTCTTCGCTTTCTTAACTCCTGTTAGTCAGGGTGTTTTAAAATTTACTTGATGCTTTTTTACGGCCGTCAGGGGTTTTTGTCATAATTTTTAATTTTGTTTTTTATTTCAAGCTTTAATTATTTGTTACAAAATATGCAACTTCGACTTATCCCTGTTGAGAGAAAAACATTTAATTGCAACGGAACTCACATATAATCCGATCCGACGATAGTCAAGCACTTTCATTTGATACCCATGTTGAGGGAGTTGTGAAAAAATAAAGGCACACACACACATACACACATCACAGAGACTTTACAAATACAATAAATGCATTTTTGAAAGATAGAAAAATTTGAAATCCAGACTCAGGAATCGAACCCGAGACTTCCGTAGCCAAACCGGGGCCAGAAGCGAACCACCTATCTGGACTATGTTATTAGATTTCGAATTTTTCTATCTCTTGTTGCTCGCGAAATTTAGGCCTTCGCAGTGACATCTAGTCGTTAGTTAAGGAACTATCACGGCTTTTGTTATTGCTTCGTTACAGAGAGCATTTTAACAAATTATGATGTCGCTGGCCGAATATTGAAGTAATTTTTATAGCCGTGATAGTTCCTTAACTAACGACTAGATGTCACTGCGAAGGCCTAAATTTCGCGAGCAACAAGAGATAGAAAAATTCGAAATCTAATAACATAGTCCAGATAGGTGGTTCGCTTCTGGCCCCGGTTTGGCTACGGAAGTCTCGGGTTCGATTCCTGAGTCTGGATTTCAAATTTTTCTATCTTTCAAAAATGCATTTATTGTATTTGTAAAGTTATTGGCAAGAAATGCCTATAAAAATTACTTCAATATTCGGCCAGCGACATCATAATTTGTTAAAATGCTCTCTGTAACGAAGCAATAACAAAAGCCGTGATAGTTCCTTAACTAACGACTAGATGTCACTGCGAAGGCCTAAATTTCGCGAGCAACAAGAGATAGAAAAATTCGAAATCTAATAACATAGTCCAGATAGGTGGTTCGCTTCTGGCCCCGGTTTGGCTACGGAAGTCTCGGGTTCGATTCCTGAGTCTGGATTTCAAATTTTTCTATCTTTCAAAAATGCATTTATTGTATTTGTAAAGTTATTGGCAAGAAATGCCTATAAAAATTACTTCAATATTCGGCCAGCGACATCATAATTTGTTAAAATGCTCTCTGTAACGAAGCAATAACAAAAGCCGTGATAGTTCCTTAACTAACGACTAGATGTCACTGCGAAGGCCTAAATTTCGCGAGCAACAAGAGATAGAAAAATTCGAAATCTAATAACATAGTCCAGATAGGTGGTTCGCTTCTGGCCCCGGTTTGGCTACGGAAGTCTCGGGTTCGATTCCTGAGTCTGGATTTCAAATTTTTCTATCTTTCAAAAATGCATTTATTGTATTTGTAAAGTTATTGGCAAGAAATGCCTATAAAAATTACTTCATCACAGAGACTGACAGACAGATACGTCAAACTTGTAACACCCCGTCGATTTGGCGTCGGGGGTTAAAAATATGAATAATGCCCAATATACTTACACTTTCGGCTTGCAACACTTTGTATGACATTTCGTTCAGATTGGTTCAATAGTTTTAATAAACGAATATTATCTCACGATTTTGCGCCTGGATATCAGATATTACTTATGTGTTATTTGGTATGTCAAGTAAAAGTATAATTAAGTACCTTCTGTAAAGTTGTGTTAAAAGCCGTTCAGTAATTTTTGCGTATAATGGGGCGTCTAAACGGGCCATTTTTTACGGCAATGCTGTGGCCGGCGACATGGCAGTACTCTCCAATATTAATTTGATGGTTGCCGAACGATCGCTGAGTGATCTATTTTCCGCAATGTTACCCGGCCAATTTTGTTGTTGTTTCAGTTGCTCGCTATTTTATTGTTACCGGGTTGTGTAGCCCGTTTAGGAGACTGGATCATGCGCCATACAGGTCGTTTTCAAATTTGGGGCCAAAAGCATGGTTTTTGATTTAACTCTTCTGGACTAGATATTTACGTAACTAAAATTATTTTAAATCAACTAGAACTTTGACACGTATTAGGACCCATTACAACAAGTTTCTTAACAAAATATATGAAAGAGATAGGCTTACGAATGTAACCGAAATCTCAATAGTGTCACTGGTTCTAATCGCTTTATATTTTCATAATTGCTATTTAAACAAAAACGTATGCAGGAAATTGGAGTTTTATTTTTACAATATGTAATATAATTGTGTAAGAAGAATTATGAATAGTTGAGAAAATCATGAGTTTTCAAAAAACAACATTTCTAAGTGTTTTTGTACCGGTTGTTTTTTAAATATCATTTGTGTAACTGTAATCAAATGCACCAGTAAACACAATTGTACGCTGCTATACCCCGCTCCTCACCTCGCAAAGCACCCGTGTGCTAAGCTGCTTCCGAACGGGCGTAGTGATTTGTTGTGTTCGTCGTTATTTTGAGAGAAAATCACAAAACCAGGTAAGATTTTGAAATCTGTCAATTTTTCTTATCATTTGTGTTTCAGTGCATAACGTGCTGAATTTTGTATTATTTTGATTTTAATTTTTAGAACTAAATATGCTTTACTGAGTATATTTGGTTTCTAGGCAAGGTCACATTCTAGAACTTTCCATTTTGGCGGTAAAATCAAAATACTCCGAAAAATCTCATTCGTGTCACTCTCATTCGTGTCGATTCACTAGTCCGACTAATGATATTGAATTTCATACAAATGATAAAAGGTTAAGCATTCATTTAGCAAAAAGCACCTAACAAGGGGTATATCATTCAAATTCAAATACATAATGGTTTATTATTACCTATAATGGTATTAGGTACAAATACTCGAAATTAGTAGGTACAGTATTTTTAGTGTTTATTTTGGTAATTTAAATATTTTGGCCCATTTCTTTATTATTTTTTCTTTTAGCAACCTAAGTGTCATCAACGATGCCGAAACAAAAAAAAACGAGAGAGGAAGAGTTAGAAAGACGAAGAATGGCTAGAAGAGAAAAATATAAAATTATTAAGAATAATCCTGAACTTTATGCGGCAGAGCAAGAAAAAAAAGACAAAGTTATTTAAAAGGAAAAGAGAATAAAAAAATTAAAGGTATTAATGACATGAGCCCGCGCGACAACGAATTCAAAGAAGGAAGTGGAAAGAGAGCGCCAAAAAGTATTATAAAAAAAAAGTAAGCCAAAGAATAATAAAAAACGTTACAGTTAGTGAAGTAAGTGAGGAAGATGAAAATGTGAATCCTACTGTAGACCCGTTGAATATGGTACAACGGCAAGAAAAAACAAAACGAAGTAATGCTGAATTAAAACTGATGAAAAAAAATAAGGACGATAAAACTGCACCACAGAAAACAGATGAAAAACGTTATGTTACTAATAGAAAAGTACAGAAACAGAATAAAGACTTTACAGAGACAATTACATAAAATGACAAATCAAGCGAGTAATGAACCAGAAGATAGTACGAAAGAAGGCAAGAAACAACTGTTTTGTCAGACTTTTGAGTGATGGAATAGCACAAAAATTTACAACAACTAAAAGTAGAAAAGAAAAACATCTTATAACAAACTTAATCGATAAAAATAAATTTAAAAAATTTAAAGTTTCTTCTGATCTTCGTAAAGTGTGTCTCCGAGAACGATTTAATAAATATAACACACAAATATAAAAGAATTGATACAATTATTTTATGAAGACGACATTAACAGTCGTATTACTCCCGGCAAGAAACAATATAAGAAAAAACATGGAATTGCCAAACAAAAGCGATATTTATTAGACTCAATAAAAAACTTGCATAAGAAATTTTTATCCGAAAATACTAATATTAGAATCAGTTACTTCCAGTCGATGATCGTGATACGTGTGCCTGTACATTACACACAAATTTTAATTTATTGATAGCAGCTGTTACTAAGAACAAAATACTTCATGTAAAAGATAGTCAGAATTTAATCATGGAAATCTGTTGTGATAAATGTAATCTAGATTGCCTTAACCGTAAGTGCGCTGTTTGTAAAGACAAAACTTTACCATATAAAGAGATTCGGAATGACCACGAAATACAATACTTGGAATGGGAAAGAGATACGAAGAAAGTCGAGGAAATAAAAATAATAAAAAAAAAAGCCTAAAACATCTGATCCACGTAACTTAATAGTTAAACTAGAGAATATGTTGCCTATATTTTTATCACACACAGTTAACATTGTTAATCAGTATGCCACTATTAAATGTTTAAAGGAAACATTGAATGCTAACGAGACGTTGAAACATATGAATTTTTCGGAAAATTACGCTTACAAATACGCAGAGGAAGTTCAGAGTATGCACTTTGGTTGCAATCGTGGTCAAGTTTGCCTTCATACGGCGGTGGTTTATTTAAAAAATGAGTTGAAAGTAACTGAAAGCTACTCCCTTTGTACAGTCAGTGAATGTACCCGCCACGATGCAGCGGCAGTGTGGGCTCATCTGAATTATCTGATACAATTTGTTTACACTAAATTACCACAAGTTGATCGTATTCACATTCTAACAGATAGGTTTTTAAGTTGTACCTACTTTTGTTTTTGTTATTATAAAACGTGTATTTTATATATTTTATTAGAATACATTTAAGTAAGAATATTTTTTTAATAGTATATAACGTTATCATTAGTGTAACCAGAGTTCTCATCAATAAATCACATAATATCATTAGATAAATTAAGCAGCTCATTCGTGTCACCTGAAAAGTTCATTTATGCCTTGTTATTTAAATAAATAAGTGGTCTCTTTGATTGACATGCGTGTTTTGATTTACTGAATACACCTAAATACTAAAAAATGCAAATATTAAAAAAAAGTAAAAAATATGAAATCGTTACTTTTTTGGCCATAAATTTGAAAACGACCCTACAATCGTTGACATATTGCCATTATTGGCCAAACAATTAGTTGCCAATAGTGCCGCCACCAATTGCCGTAAAAAATGGCCCGTTTAGATGCCCCTTAAGAGTACGTAATAATCTTTCATACGACCATCCATTCACCAATTTTGCGTTTATAATATCAGTAGAACATATATTTAAATACGAACAAGTGTTCATTCAGTACAGTAATCTCGTCTAAGTCCTTTAAACTGATAAATTGACACTTGACACAATTACAAAATTGTTACTTTAGATAATATTAAATATCAACAATGAGCCTATTTATCAGGTTCTGGTAAGTCTATAAACTCAAGTACAATTGATATCATTTTATTGTAAATATAAGTTGGTCTAAGTTACAAGAAGTTGTAGATTTTATGTTAAACTAGCTTATGTACGCGGCTACGCCCGCTTGGTTATTGCAACCAGTATATAGCCCTTGTCCGACCGCTGGCGAGTAGCGAGTAACTATCAACTATTTTATCGCTCAAGTAAGGTACAATACATGTAGATCCCATCCCGTGTAAACAAAAGAGATACAGTATGGGCCGAGTTCTCGCCGGCGGCAGTGTGAACTATCAGCGACCAACTATTAAATATATGTATCTTTTTTGTTTACTCAGGGTCTACATGTATTGTACGTTTCTTGAATGAGAAAACAGTTGATAATTGCTCATTTTCTCGTCATTGGTGGAACAAGTGCCTATTTAAGGTCTGTAATGTACGGCGCCGAAAAACGGAAATTAATCCGTCTCTCTGTTACACTTGACCAGTTTCGAGAGTTTAAGTTAGAATATTTCCTTCAACGATTTGCGTCAACGAACCAATTATGTTTTAAGTAAATAGGTGTAGATAGGTTACATAAACAAAATTCGATCTTTAAATACGGCACACTAATGCACAAATAGATAACCTATATATTGCAATGTCACGCTATTATAAAAAAGTCGTAAATTTAGGAATCACGAACGAAAAAGAGAACAATGTAATCCGCTGCTTTCATCTGTTAACGCCGGCGATGCGACACAGACATACAAAAACAAAATCAATTGTATAGTATTTAAGGTGCCGCTTTCTGAGCGCTTGTAACCTATCTACACCTTTTTACTCGAAACATAATTTTAATGAACAAGTGAAAATAAGCACTTCAAAACCGAATTCAAAAACCTTTAATAGTTCATGTTTAAAGACTTTACAAAGCGTGTCTTCTTTTTCTCTCAAACCTTGTCTGCAGACAAAGTGTTATTTTTGTATGTGAAATGTATAATTGATAACAAATAAAATGCAATATGTCCTTAGATCCCGTCGCCAAGACATGTCGCGTCGCATGGCCGCGATGCGAAGGAGGCGAGAGACGGTCAAACGCGATGCTCTCACAATGTACGACCTGATCTTCTACAACCCCACTTCCAACCCTATCATGTAAGTTTACCCTTCCACTTACTAATATCACTATTAAAAGGTAAAATTATTTTAACACCCGTCAAAAAATAGAGGTTGTTTGATGCAATTTTTAAGCTATGGCATAGCTTTTATCGCGGGCATTGTGCGCGGTGACCGAATCAAGAAATTCCGTAACGAAAATAAAACCTAACACCCCCACACCGCCTACCGTGTAGCTCGTCCGAGCGTTCGCTTAACGTATATGTTTAAGGTACGACTGTACGAAGCTTGCACGGATCGAGACGAGCTGCACCGAAATGTGATGAATAGGAAAAAAAAAGTACAGTACTCCCAAATTAATAATGCACATGCAGATCTTCGCTAATTGTCGTATTCCCGGAAACACTCGAATCATGGAATCGTAAGAGCCCTAAACAAGGCATTTGCATTTTGCACCTTGTTTAAAAGAGATAGGAGTCAATATCATGTGTGCACAATCGAAAACAAATCGGGCGTTCGGCAGCTGTCGCCGGTCAGCGAAATGTCTGTCAGTCGTCTTTATATATTGGTAGTGACTGCACGTGTTCTCTATTTGTGGAAATATATAGAGCTGCTATTACACACCCTTCTTGGTAAATATAATTTCAACATTAATTAGCTTATTCAGATTTAAATAGTATATTTTGAAAAAAGGAAAATAAATAACATATTTCACGTTTTTTTAATATTAAAAAAATAAAATACCTACATTAAATACATATTAAGTACTAGAAAAACATTTAAAAAATGAGATTTATTTAAATTAAATAAATAGATAAACATGCATAAAAAATATATACCTAACTCTGCCCATGCCATTTTCTTTCAGACGAATTCTTCCAAAATGGATAAATTTAAACGTGGAAAACCGCTTAATTCACAAGCACGGCAAATGGTATTTAATGTGTACCTTTATTTCTTAAATGAAGCCAATGTTTTCAACAGAGACCATGATGGTTATTTTAAAAAAATTCAAGACCGTGTTACAAAAGCTACAGGAATTTCGCGACGAACTTTGAGTAATATCTTAAACGAAAAAAAACATAATCAATCAAAGAAATTTTCTACACCGAAAAAAGGAAGACCTAAAAGTAGATTTCGGCTGGTACTTGATGATTTCGACTACTGTGTTATTCGTAATATGATATACAATTTTCAATTGACGCTGAAAGAACTCCCAACTGTAAATAATTTAAGAATAAAGTTGATCGAAGCTATTAATTTCAAAGGCTGTGCCGAGACTTTAAGGTTGATCTTGAAAGACATGGGGTTTAGGTTTCTGAAAACTGATAATAACAGACAATTACTTATGGAAAAACATGATATACGCCTAAAAAGGATCAAATATCTCAGAGAAATACAACAGCTGAGGAGTTCTGGTAGAAACATAGTATTTATGGACGAGTCGTATGTGCACACATCACATACTAAGGGTAAAACTTGGCAAGATAGCAACAAAAAAGGTATCAAACAACCCATTTCCAAAGGAGAGCGAATAATTATTGTACACGCAGGCAATGAAAAAGGCTTCGTCCCAGGGGCTCTAATGTTACATAAATGTGTCGACTCAGAAGGTGACTATCATAAAGAAATAAACGCGGAACGTTATCAAACTTGGCTACGCAATCAATTGATTCCCAACTTGCCTCCTAATAGTGTGTTGGTAATAGACAACGCCCCATATCATAATAAGCTGTCTGTGAAACCACCAAACTCAAACACATCTAAACCACAAATGACAGCTTGGTTACAACAACACAACATTCCGCATGACCCAAAGAAACTGAAACCCGATTTGTATAAAATTATACAAAGATACAAAGAAAATTACACAGAATTTGCCATTGACCGTATAATGGAGGAACATGGGCATAAAATTATACGATTGCCACCATATCATCCCGATTTTAACCCTATTGAAAATATTTGGTCCCAAATAAAGCAACACGTGGCCAAGAGAAATATTGCAATGACTGTGACGTCAGTTAAAGATGCTATATTAGAAAAAATCAATAAAATAGGACCAGAAGAATGGAAAAAAGTTTCTGATCATGCGGTTCAATGCGAAGATGAATATAGAAAATTTGAGCCAAGAATCGATAGTTATTCCGATAAACTGATTATTTACACAGGTGATAGCAGTGAGGAAAGTGTAAATGAACAAGAGCATAATGAAACTTCTGATGAATCTGCGATGTCGGGAATAGAGGTCTTCCTCGATTCTGATTAATTTTTTTATAATTGTATTATTTTTCTGGAATGATTAGTGCTGTAAACAAATTTGAACTGAGATTTTGATTATATTTTATGTAAACCTCTATTTGAAAACGTTTTTTTCTCCTTCTAATAAAACCTTATGTTATTTAAACCTTTTCCTCCATAATTACACCAACTTCGGTAAGACACTTGAAAACTAATCACTCCAACAATGATTGTAGCGTTTTCGCTATTTACTTACATGGAATTATCGAATCAAATTTCGTTACAGGTAAATCAAATCTGTTTTAGCACAAAACACATAATATATAAAATTAGGCATAGAGAAATTGCTCTTAACCACTCTATATAAATATCGTCTTTCGACGCTCGGGTAATACGACCGTTGCCGAACAATGACGAAGATTTCCGAAGATTTCTATGCGCATTATTACTTTTGGAGTACTATACTGCTTATATAAATAATTATAATTGCATAAGTTGATAAGAAATGCTATGCAATAGCTTTACCGCGGCAATCCCAGAGTGCCACACATTTTTTTTTATTTATACAGTGAAACCTGGTTAAGTGAGACATCAAGGGACCTGCAATGTCGTTTCACCTATAGAGGTATTCCACTTACCCAGTGTCTCAGATATACAGGTATAAATAAATATCTGTCTCATTTACAGAGGGTTCCATTGATAGAGGTGAGAATACAGGTTATTTCAGTTATAGAGGTGCGATCATTAAATAAAATAACGTGTTATGTATGTAAATGAGTTTTAATAAAAAAAAATGCGTGATCCATTCTGATAAACGTACACGTTTTAGTTTTCCTTGTCCTTCAGAACATTGTGATTAAATTTTATGTTTACTCTGAATTATTCTACAAAGAGTAGATTTTGGCACATTAAATTCGGCACAAACTTCTTCGCGTGTCTTCCCACTTTCATAAACGGATATTAACTTCAGTTTTTCACGTAATGATAACGATTGTAGCTTTCGTTTTGGCATTTTTCAAATAAACATCTGTATGATAGTAAAGCGAAACTAAAACTGAAGGTAATTGAAGCTCAAAATTACCTACGTACTTGGAATTACGTGTGGAATTTGTGGGTAGAATAAGAATGAGTAAACAAACAATGTTATCTCAGTTACAGAGGTTTATGCATATAAAATTTACTCGCTGTCTCAGTTATAGAGGTAACTATGATGATAAATCGAAAGAACAAATCCCAGATATAGAGGCATACCTCGTCCCACTAACAGAGGTAATTCAGTGCCAAAGTGTTGGGACCTCAGCATGAGTTCCAGTTATGGAGGTTTCTCACTTATCCAGGTCCCACTTAACCAAGTTTCACTGTATATTAAGATTACTAGCAATGTGAGATTGGGTCCCACTTTACTAGCAATCTTGTTAGCCCCTCTGTTGTCCCAAGAATTTATTGGTAGCATCGGACTCACAATCTTGAGATCGCAGGTTCTAATCCTACTTATTACACTACCGACGCAAGCCTTTGAGACTAATCTCAAAGCCTAGGCTTGTGTTAGGAGTGGGTTCTTCTTGTCTTGGGACAGAAAAATTCTTAAAGTCGTATTTCGCGCTCAATCTTGCATAGGCAAAGAGTTTGCAGAAACACAACAAACTTGTAAACCAATGACAAACAACGACTTACATTCCGTTGTTGTTTGTTTGTACAATAAGATAATAGGGTATTTTACTGAAGTCAAAATAGAGTCTTTTTAAGAAGCGTCAAAAACGATACCCTCCATACAAGTTTGTATGAAATACTAGCGTATGACGTCATATTTTTAATGGACAAATCATTTACTTCTTTTTTTGTTTTGATGAATAAAAACAAGCTAAATTGGGTTGACTACAGTAAAAGTAAATTATTTTATACTAATCAGGTAATAGTAGATCTTAAAATTCTCTGAAATAAGTGTACTTTTACAATTTAACATGTTTTTGAATTTAAAAGCTAGAAAATGTATACTAAAAGTAATGATTTGAAGATAGGAACTTATGACGTCACAGGTTGTTAATCCATACATATTTTTATAGACCTTGTCGTTTTGACATTTCATAAATAATTTTGACTTGACAGTCAACATCCCTATTATAAACAAACATATTATTTCAGAATACTTTATTATTGCATGGTTAGTATAAAATAATTTATTATGATAGTAGTCAAATACCCAATTATAGTATAGTATTTGAATTTAAGTATTATTTGAGTATCATTATGTGATAAGAGGATTTGAATGCATTTTTACCCGACTGCGCAAGAACGAGAGTTAGTGTTTATAAGTATTTTTTAAATTTAATTAGTACTTTTTAATGGGCAAGGCCACCTAAATATGCTTATTTTAGCATATTAATCCAATGTTATTTCTCAGCCCCGATCAAGAGGAACTAAAAGCTAAGGAGGCAAATGAGAAAGTGGAAGCAGTTCGCAAGTCTGTCCCTGAGCCAGAGGAGAGTGTTGACGACCCGCCTGACGCGGACGCTGCGCCCGTCCCGCAGATCAAACTGGGACCTAACGGGGAGATCATACTTGATGAACAGAGCTTGGTATGGAAAATAGTGATTTATCTTTTAAACACAGGCCTTAATTTGCCTCTCAGGTATTAAAAAAAAAATGACGCTGCAATCGCCATTCAGTGATAGGCAGATAGCTTTAGTTCCAATTCCAATTTATAAAACGTTTTCACGTCAAAAAGGTGACTCTGTTATCTATAGATTTGACGGTGAATACTTGCGTCACTTCCATAATTGATGCTTAATATTTTTTTTTTAACTAGTACTTAGTTTATATTACTTACTCTGGCGCACACGTAGTTCTTTAGCTGCCTTCTGCCTCTCCCTCTTCTCCCTGGCGCGCTGTCTCACTCGCTCGCACTTAAAAATGATAACTTTCGCCCTTGTGGCTTTTGTTTTTTGTCGCGGTAGTATTTACAAATGTACAACTGATAGCCTCCTTAACGAAGTGGTAGTAAGTATGACTGCTGCACAAGCGATGATCCATAAAAAATTGTTTGGCGAGGCGGTGTACTTGATCTGCACTGTATAAAAATATATATCGGACATCAAGTACACAAGGCTTGTAAAAAAAACCAGACAGAGTATCGTAAATGTCTTAGCGCTCTTATGCCCTAGTGGTTGGGCGCTTAGGCTGGTGGGCCGCGGTCCTTTATTCAACCGGTGAATTCAAACAGATTTATACACCAGCGAAATTCAATTCAACGCCTTCAAAAATGTGGTTCTCTGTTTAATCCATATGTATGTATGTATATTCGCGATTTTCTCAAAAGCTGATGATCCGATTTAAATGGGGTTTTCGCTATTCGACTGTTTATTTTACTGGGAAGGTTTTAGTGTATAAAATGTTGCCCTAGCTTATAAAACACTAGATATATAGACTAAAACATAGGTGTGAGTCAGTGAAATTTGCGTTTGGTGATGTGTTTAATATTTTGTTTTCCTTATAAGTAGGTGATTAATTTTTCTTAAAAAAGTTATTTAATATTCATTCAACAATTTTGTAGCGGTTAAGTGGTGATTACCAGCGGTTGCCTGGTCTCCCCAGTAGAACCTACTGGTATGTAGATCCTGGGGGTAATTGCCATAATCGCCACGCTTGGCGAGCGGGTTGGCGATCGCAGTAAGGCTTTAAGTACGCAGAGGACGCTGCTGCCCGTCCTCCGGAGTGAAATCCCTTAGTCGCCTTGACGACACCCACGGGAAGAGATGGGGTGGTACTATTCTTAAGCCGGCACCACACGACCTTTATTCGGTAACCAAAAAATATAATTATAACACTATATTCCAGGTAATAAAACAATCAGACAACCGCAAGGTATCATCATCAGTGGTAGTGGAAGGCGCGTGGAGCGGCCTGGGCCCGGGCCGCTACAAGCGCGGGCCGCGCACGGCCGAGTGGAGCGACGCCGAGACCGTGCGCTTCTACCGCGCGCTCGCCGCGCTCGGCACTGACTTTATGTTGATGGAGAGACTCTTCCCGGGGAGGACCAGGAGGGATTTGAAGCTGAAGGTACTAAAACAACTGATCATACCCACTATCCAAGATGCATATAAAAATGCATTCGGTTTCGGCTGTAATTTGGCCGAAAACGTGTATTGTAATTTTATTTTCTAAAAATATTGTAGTATTATTTTATTTTATTTTATAATTTATGAAAACTTACAGCTAATACATAGGTTGTGTTTAAGAAGAATATTACCAAAAGGCCAATTACAAGTTTTGATGCATATATTACTATGTGTTTTCTATATATTGGCGGACGACAACCTGCAAATAAATTTAAAAATAAAATAAAGAAATAGAAAAAAAAAGGAACCCAAATACAAAAAATGGAGAAAAATATATACTCATCTTAAAACAACATATTTTAGAACAAAGTAATTGGATACACACAATAATGCTGCTCTTCAACGAGCTTGCTATTTGTTGCTGATGTGTATATATATTCACATAAGTGGATTAACTGGGATTTAGGGTTTTATCTTTAAATGATCGTAACGTGATGTTATATAGCCTATAGCCTTCCTGGATGAAAGGCTATCCAACAATAAAATATTTTTTAAACCAGTGGCTCCTGAGATTATCGCGTTCAAACAAACAAATTCTTTAGTTTTATAATATTAGTATAATTAGCAAAAACACTCATCTTTCTATTTCCAGTTTAAGAAAGAGGAGCGTGTGAACGCAGCGCAAGTAGACAAGGCCCTGCGCACATCATCTAAATGGGACGCGACCAAATTGGAGGAAGAGTTCACGGCCGAACGAGACGAGGCCGAGCGACGGGCCAAGGCCGACGCCGATCGAGTGAGACAGCGCGCCAGGGAGGAGAGGGAGAGGCAGAAGGCAGCTAAAGACCTACGTGTGCGACAGAGTAAGTAACATAAACTAAGTACTAGCTTTCTTCTGTGACTTTGTTCATCTGGAAGTTTCCGACAGCGACAATGTCGGACGAGCGACACAGTGTAAAAACATCTCGATCTTACTTAACATTTCTGGCTTCAACATGATGATTTTAACATGTTTGGTCTTCAGTTTCGTCAACATGCTGCTTCCAATAGACAAATTTCCAGCAAACACTTTAAACCCTCAATAACTTATCTACTGTCTATTAAAATGCTAACTTTAGTAGAGAAACTAATATTTGTGCGTTTCGGCTTAGTTTCGGTTTCGGCTGTAATTTGGCCGAAACTACGGTCGAAAACGAAACTAAGTTTTCTGCGGTTTCGTTCTACGATCGAACATGTTCGGTGCACTGAACTGCGAGCGACGTCGTGTCAGTTTGCCACTTTAGCGCTCATAGTCAAGTCACGACTTGCTTAAGACGCTGACAACAGCTACTGAACTTCGATGTTTCACTATTTTAGCCACGCCCACTATTTCTCCGATGTCCTAGAGCCATTGATAAAGGACGGTAAAAACAGCGAACTACCAACACAAGGACGCGGTCAATAATAAACAATAAACCAATAGATGGCGCTTTATTTTTTGTTCTATATGAAGAACTAGAAAGAAATTAGACAGGGCGATTAAAAAAAACAATAAATATTTTTTATACGTTTGTATTTTTAATTATTTCAGGAGACTTTATTTGCTATGAACTTCAAAACAATATAAAAGAAAGAAAAATAAAACTCGAAAATATATTAGCAACATTTTAAATATTTTCGCATAATTATAATTTATTTGCTCTCGGATATTTGCCGGAACAAACAGACAGACAGACAGACAAAAAAAACTGTATTTTTGTTATCAGTAATTATTATGGATATATGTTATCCATAATAATTAATATATATGCATAAAACTGTTATTTTGATATTACAAACAGACTCTTCAATTTTATTTATTTGCACAGATAGTTAATAATATATATTATTTTTTATTAATAATATTATTATTTATTTGACATAAGGTAAATTTAGAGCTGAAGAAATTCTTCCAAGTTTGAAGTCCTCCGAAAATTGATAACATACCTGCTACAGCACAATAATTGACTGGTAAATAATTTTCGTCACTGGAATCACTTTTAATGATAAATTTTAAATTGCACATCCTACACAAAAGAGTGAACTTCGACAAGAATCCATTTATGTTTTCTCCTACCAAATTAATGTGTTTTAAATTACAACCCAAGGGTTTAGGGGTAAGGGCGAGAAATATTCTGAAGATTTAAAAATAAATGCGATAAGTTTATTCGTCGTCCGATGTAATAATAATAATAATATTTATAAGGATTTTTTGTTGTGCAGGGTGACTTGTAGCAGTCTAAAAAAAAAATACTTAAAGCTTACCTATGCGTTAGTAACTAAATACTAACTGCCAGATTTTATCTTCGACAACCTGTTCAAAATAATAATATTTACCTCAAGTTTAGGAATATTATCGGTGGATTCAACTGTCTCAGATACCTTTGCCGATACTTCAAACCAGCGATGGAAAAAAACTATGACTCACAATAACATAAGAAGTATAAGAACGATCATGAGGAAGTTTCATATCACTTGGGCATCATCTTTACCTGGTAACATTTTCTAGAGGAATTATAACATCACTTTCTAATGTAACTGCAACAGCCACATTTCCTAATCTGTACAAAATATTTATTACATTTAAACTTAGAAAAACTTTCTTCAGCACTAATCTTACCTATTATGTCTAACTAACTGTAGACTAGCTGTGGACGTAGCCTAAGTTACTCCTTACATCATTAGCTGTCTGACAGTGAGTCCTGTCAATCTCCGTACAGCCGTTTTGGATATTTGTCGAAACAAACACACAGACTGACAGCCAGATACAAAAACTGTATTTTTGTTTTAAGTACTATGCGTACTTTCATAGCATTTAGTAAAAAACTGCTATTTTGACATTAGGAACAGACACTTCAGTATGTATAGATCGCCATATATAGGTAAAAAATACTAAAACCTACACAACTATTTGTATGGAAAGGGCAAGAAACAATGGATAAAGCTACAAGTATTTTAGGAGTATTTTCCTATTAGGCCAGTTCTAAGATAGTCGTAGGTCTATGCAAATGTGATAGTTTATCATTATACTTGTTTGTAACTATCTTTCTAAAATGTAAAGGGGATCCTCTTTGTCCATGTGGCGATTCTTTTTGTGTAATGTTTTAATGTAATATAAATAATAAAATTATTATCTATATTAGTATGTAGGTACTTATTACAAACTTATTGGTGAAAAACTTTCCGAAGTTTCACCTGCTTCTGAACTATTCGCCAAACGTCTCTTTTTACTGAAAAGATAAAAGAAAATATTAAAAATAAATACAAAAATTGAACAGGCGAACCTAGGTTTCGAACTCGGAAACTTGATATTCTAAACCAACGCAGATACCGCTAGACCAAACGAGCTTCACAGTTGCAGATGAATTTTCGTTATACGTTGTACAAAACAGCTTAGTGTAGCTTTTTGGTTTGGTTACGATTTCACTTCTGTTCGTGCAATATTTTGTCAATATTACAATATGAAAAATATAATACTTACTTTACTACTTCCATGAGATGTTTTTGTTTGTTGGTATAGAAGCGCTTTTTGCTGGCCTCCGACATTTTTGTTTGTTTCCCAATTATAATATTTGTTACTATAGTAACAAATATTTTTAAACTTAGAACTAAATATATTTAAATTAACAACTTAGGTAGTATAAATTAATAGTATATTTATTAAACTTATATTCTTTACCAATGTCTATAATTTTTCAAACAACAAACAAAATATGAAGTGAATGGATGGCGAGGCAAAGCGACATACGTCCGTCTAGCTGCGCGTCTCTGCGATCACTGTCAGATTGCTTATAAAAGAAAGAGAAGCGCGATCACGCAGCGCTCGTAACTAATTATAAACCATAAAACAATTAATTACTTGAAAATAAGTCGAGTAGTCGAAAATAAAAAACAACCAGATTCTGTATTATAACATGATACGTTATTGTTAATTATTTTACCAACGTACGTTGTTATGTAATACAGATATTTTTGTTAGAAGATCATTTTAAGAGGTTAGTTTGTATTTTTTTTTATCGAGAAAAAAATTCAAATTCGTGTTTTGAATACAACAGGGTTCTTAGAAATATGTTCAAGATTAACATATATTTTTTCTGCCGTTACAAACTACGTAGATTTGGCTAAAAAATTGTTTAGGATAAGCCTATTTGGCTGTTGTCAGCGCCTTAACAGATAAGACTATAAATATTAGATAAAAGGAATTAGTACGAATTTCTTCCTTAAATTGTACTGATGTGCCGGTTTTCGCACTTTACGTATCCATACCAATATTATTAATGTGAAAGTAACTCTGTCTGTTATGCTTTCAAGCTCAAACAGCTGAACCGATTTAGATGAAATTTGGTATGGAGATTGTTTGAGTCCCGGGGAAGGACATAGGATAGTTTTTATCGCGATAACCGACATCCACGCGGGCGGTGCCACGGGCGAAAGCTAGTTAACAATAATTATCAATCAATATAACTTTTTTGCATCACACACAGTAGTTTGTTTATGAGTGAAATCTATAAATATATAATCATTTGTTCTAAGTGACTGACTGGTTTATCAAGTTGTGACTGACTGATTTATTAACTTTTAAGTTGTGGGCTATAAAAATATAAATAAGGCAAAATTATTGGAAATTGGTCCCCTAGGGGGGACAAAATAAGAATAGTAATTTTGTATGAAACTTATGTTAAATCTGTTAATTTCTGTATTTGAGTATAAAAAAACACATAACAATGTTTTTGTGAAATCTGAGTTTCGAAATAAATAATTTTAGAGTTAAATAAAATATTATTTATTTCAAAAATTAAATTTATATTATTTAATTTTAAAATTAAATAAAAATATAAAATAGTGTCTGCTGTAGGTAACTTAAACAATAATGTTCAAAAAAATATATATATAAATTTATAGGAATATATAAAAATAGGTTATAAATAAAGTGTTTTTTAATTACGTCACTTTTTTTAAGAAATCATGACCTTATATGGCAGTTTCGGTTTCGGCCGAACTGAATCCGCAGTCGTAATTTCGGTTTCGGCCCTATAATCAATTTCGGTCGGGCATTTGTTTCGCTAATCGTCTATAGATAGAAACCCTAGGTTTTATCTATCGATGGCACAAATATCAGTTTCGCTACTAGAGTTAGCTCTTTTACCAGACAGTTAACTGTAGATATGCTATTTAGACCGGCCGTTGCCTCAAAGAGCATATCGTGTCAGATTGATGTCCCATCAGTAATAGTAATGTATACATCACTTTTACACTAGTCTCCTCCCTAGTCCCTCTTTAGTTAGTATTTAATGACATTAGTCGCCATAACCAAAATACCATGATTTGATAGCGATGTATTTAAAAGCGGTTTAATCTTTCAGGTAAAGCCTCAAAAGCAATGGAAAGCTCGATGTTACCGGACGCCGAAAGAGGCAGGGAAGGCCTCACAGCAGACGACATCATTCGGCGCCACCTCGAAACCAAAGCCCAAGCAGCAAAATCCAGAAAACGTAAAACCAAAACTGTCCCTATTATCACTTCCCTTCCTGCACCTATAGCCCCCGCCCCAACCAATTCCCAATATGCTCAATTGACCCTTAACCCTTCCATACAAGAACGCAGAACCCCTACAGGTAGCGAAATGGCAACTATACTCAAAATAGATCCGTCTAAAACTGCAACGAAAACACCAGAAATTATTAATAGCAACTTCAACGCTTCAGTGCCTGCTAATATTGAATCGGGATCTTTAGTTGTCTTAACTGTAGATGACCCTAAATCGCCGTCGAAGAAGATGCTTCAGACTTATATAGCTCATGGTGGAGGTAAGTTGACGCCTGTTGCTTTGCCTCCAATGCTTCTGAACTCTGTCGTGTCCTATATGAAGAAAGGTACGCCTAGAAGCACTGTATCAGGGGCATCGTCGCCTAGTAGTGTGGTATCTCAAGATAGCAGGAGTACTACACCAGGGATGATTATACCAAGTCCTGCGAAACGACAACGGCATAGTTCGTATACAATTACTCAGCTATAAAGTTAACTGTTAATTTTTTCTGTATGTGATAAACAGTATTCGGCGTAGGTAGTGCTATTCAGCGGGATTCGTCAACCGTCGACATACCACCTCATTTCAAAATCCCAGGATTTTATGATTATGATTTTACTTTCTACACCTACAATCTAATGTCACCAATATATAATTAACAAACTCGTACCCTAAAAGTATTCACACTTTAGCTAGAAATTTAGAGCTATTCGTATAAAAAAAGAATAACAAATCCCTAATCCCTAAAAATCATACAAATTACACTGCTTTTAAATTTGTGATTATTATATTTCTTAAAGTAGGTATAGGTGTACCAGAATCTCATTAAACGAAATTTAAAAAAAAACTTTTGATTTTTGTATGGCAATGTTAACTGACAATGCGACAGTGTATACTGCGATTATGACCCTTGATACTTTTCGTTGAAACACGTATTCTTAAATTTATATAGCAAAAATGCAGCCGTATGTCGAGCTGATTTCTAATCGCCAAGTGTATAGGACGCGAAGAAAAAGAAAGTTTGTTGTGTTTGATTTTTTACCATCCAATGCAAACCTTGACAATTACGCGGCTGGAGTTGTTGTACAAAATATTATGATACTTATTGCTAATTAACTGTTATATCAACGTTCAACACTTGTTTGTCCTAGTAGGTTTAGGACCTACTTACCTTAACCTTGTGTTACCATCTCTAAATTATAAGTTCCACATTTTTCATCAGATTCAGGTACACCTATATTTATTATTGATAATCGTTAATTTAAAAGTCCCGGAATCCCGGGGATGTCCATGTTAACTTAGCATTTGAGGTCATTGATCCCAAATAGCTCTACCTACGCGCGGCCATCACTGGTGATAAGTCTTATGAAATATTTTTTGTATATTGTAATATATCCTTGCAGATATGATTCACGAATCAGCATTTGTAAGTTATGAAATTCGTTTTACAAATCTGCTTTTATATTATTGTTGCCTAAAGCTAAGCTGTCATCGTAATAAATTCTAGATCTGTTTTATGTTCTACAAATAACAATATACAGTAATAATATTTAGATTTTAGGTATTAGTCTTAAAACGATTTAAAATTATGTTAATCTTTATTTTAACTTATTTAAAACATACATCAAAACTAAATAGTTGGTGTAAATATAACGCCTCGCAGTCGCTTACTCACGGTAATCGAGAGGAGCGCAGAATAGTATCATCTAAGGTTTACAATTACACTGAAAAATGAACTCTATGGCAATGTTCATACAGTGTAAAATTACATTTCGTGCGAGTGAGAAGCATGTATCAATATTTAAACAATAGTCTTTTTTGCAATACCATGCGAATTATGTCTACTTTGCGTTCTGATTGATACCGTTGATTCTATATATTGTAAGTTAATTTATATAGTTAATGTTTAATTAATATCGTAAACTAGTTAATTTATCGTTGTTAGTTTGTACATTCCTCAAGGTACACAAGATAGCTGTAGTGAATAAACGAATCAATTTTCGTGGCAACTTCGTTATACAATGTGTATAGGGGTATTCAAATTACCTTGCCTTCCATATACGACGACATTATTACGACATACTTCGATTTTTTAAATTAGTACACATACATACGAGCACTAAAACACAACGCGACGATTTTTAATAAGTACCCACATTTTGATGAAATTATTTATAGAACAGTGCGCGTACAGTATCGACTATTGAATTTGTCTACTGCCTTTAACACTTTCAGGTTGAGATTAAAATTCTACAATAAATGTTGGTGCGTCTCAGCTTTTAAACCAGGGATTCCCAAAGGGGTCGATATCGATGTCTCTTTTCTAAAATAGTTTGTGAATCCATGTTTTATACTTACCAAAAAGTGTCATATATGCCGACGTATTCGGTATAATCTGCCATAATTAATTTCACCAAATGGAGAAAAATGTATTGCTATATGTATAAGGAAATTGTAAAATGAAGTTTGTGATCTCAAAATAATGTTTCATTCGTATAATTTTCATTATTTTAGATAACGTTACTGCATGTTTAAGTAATGTAATTATTATGAACATTGTTAGTTTATAATCTATCCCGCGGTATTATAAATTGTCGTAAAATTGTGAACACCTAGGGGAGCGTGGTGTAATGGGAGCCTACTAAGGGACAACTTTCATAAAAACCACATTTATTAACCTTCTTATAATTTTTAATTAGGAACTCTTAGAATAATCATTTAGGTATGTTTTAATCACAGTTAGAATTAACCACAGTCATATATTAAGGTACAATAACGATTTTACAAAAGCAGTCAATCGCTCCTATTACCCGACACGTGCGTGTAATGGGAGCCCATTTCACGCTTATATGGGAAATGGGAGCCTAATATTTAGTCTTCCTCAAAAGTTTAACTAAACATCCTTTAAATGTGATCTTAGTTAGTTATTACGAACTATTCATTGTAACAAAAATAAAAAATCAACTTTTAAACAAAAACAAGTAAAATAAAGATGAAATTATTACAGAAAAACATATGACTCAGATTTACGGATCCAAACAAAATGCACAAAATTAAGAATCTGGACTATCACTTCCAGAACATTCTTCATGGGCCCAGTTTCCGCAACTTCTGCATCGGTACCACATCTCCCCACTTTTTCCCGTGTCTAAACAAATTGCACATAAAGTTTCCTCTTCTGAGTATTCTGACTCGTCGTCGCAAATTTGACGTTCGTCAACTTGATTAGTAGATGAATCTTCATCATCACTTTTAAACAAATAAATTTTCGCCTTTTTTGCCCTTTTGTTTCTGGTTATAGTCTTCTTGCTTTTAACCTCTCTATCTTTGGTAAGTTTCCGTTTGTTACATTTTCCTGTGTTACATTTACCTTTGGCACAATTTTCTTTATTACAGTCTCCTTTATTTTTTTTAGTCTTATTCTCTTTTTCAGTTTTTTTTCTCCTCTTTTCTTCAAATACTGCTTTCATTGGTGTACTTGTTAAGATTTCAGAATGTTGTTTGTTCTTCAACCTACTTTCTTTATTAGAGATAAGTTGTTGTGGCAGTGGGCTCACAATGTTTACAATATTAACAAAGTCAGTTACTGTTTCATCGTCATCAGTATCGGTCTCATTAAAATATGATTTAGACGGAGTTGCGATAGATCTGACGGTATGTTCCTCCCGAATAGCAGCTCGTGTTGGTGTTGAACATGATATGGTTGGAATCGGAGCTGGGCTTACAGCAGCTTCCTCCTGAACTACTTGTATTTGATTTTCTGTGTCACAAAGAATAGATGGACTCGTAGCAGGGTCCGCATGAGGTTGCTCATTAACTGTCTGCTGTGACGTAGATGGGATAGGAGATATGTTTGGCTGCTGTCTTGCGTCCTGCGTAGGCACAGATCTGGCTTCCTCATCAATGAAGTCATCACAAAATATTTCAGGATTCATGGGATATATTCCCGTTGCTTGAAAGCTTGATACTCCTTTTTCTATAGAAGCTACTCTAGTGTAGGCTTTATTAAACAGTCCTGCTATGTCGTATGGTGTAATTTTTATCAAATTTCTTGATTTTATATACAAGTTGCATTCTTTGTTGTAAGCTCTTTTAAGCGGGGAATAAAAACCAACGTCAAGAGGTTGCAGACGGTGCGATGAATGTGGTGGAATGCTAAGCATTACAACATGATTCTCTTTTGCCAAATCCCAAGCTTCGAGAGTAGCATGACTATTGTGATTGTCCAATATTAGCAAAGCCGGCGTATCAGCAGTAGGTTTGGTGTGTTTAATAAAATGACGTAGCCATAAAATGAATGTATTTTCGTTGGTCCAGCCATTATGAGTACATGTGTAAACAGCTCCGTGAGGTCCATCTTTTTCCAGCTGTGGTGAGTGACGTTTACGTGGAAATATGAAAAGTGGTGGAATGAAAGACCCTGAAGCACTCATAGCACATATAACTGTGACAGTCTTACCTCTTTCCCATGACGTCACAGATCCAACGCGTTTTTGCCCTTTGGGAGCTATAATTTTTTCAGTCTCTTGGACGGTCGTTATACCAGTCTCGTCTACATTGTAAATCGTCGTAGGTTCGAAGTGGTGTTGCGTCATCAATCTCTCCAAGTTATCAAAAAAAAGCTTTACTTCAGTCTTGTTAAATCCGAGAATTCTGTTGATACTAATAGCTTCGGCCTTTCTAATACTCAACTCAGGATGACGCTGTAAAAATCCAGACAGCCAATCTTTTCCCGCAATTTGACTATCTTGGTTAAACCTTTTTTCAATACCCATTCTTTTAGCTACACCATAACACACTTTTCGAAATTGTTCTCTCGTCAGGCCATAAAATTTATTTGACATAGTCTGAAGATGACTAGCCAGTATTTTTTCCTGCTCAAAACTGAATACAGTATTTCTTCCCAGCTTAGGATTTTTTTTGTACCGATCGTCGTTAGCTTTTGCTAAATTAAATCTCTTCTTTAAAGTGCTGTAAGGTATGCCAGTTTGCTGAGATACTTTGTACACCGAAATGCCTCCTACTCTGAGCATATTGACTGCATTTTCTAAAGTATCAACTGTCCAAGAAGCTTTCGTGGTTTTTCGAATTGTTTTACGTGGCATCTGAAGTAAAAAGAATAATAATGTAAGTAAAATGGTGTGAAAATATATTGTGAAAGCTAATGGGGTAATGGGAGCTATGTCGGGTATTGGGAGCCACCCTAGGCTCCCATTTCCCGCAGACTACCATTTTGAAAACTAATAATTTAAATAATCTAATTCTAATTTCAATCGAAATTTTACAAATTGCACTAGTTAGTTAATGAATTTACGGATGTAATGAATGCAAACATAAAAAAATAAGAATAAAACTTCATGCTTACCTTGGCGCTGGCAATCCGCAGTTTTTTATAAGCGTGGAGCGAAAAACACACAACCGTCTCTCGTGACTGAACGCATGGCACTAACGGCTCGTACCGGTCGGCGGTCAGGCGATGTTTCGCGAAGGTGGGGGGAAGCGACCGAGTGTTTACAATCGCGCTAATATGCCTACATTCCGTTCAATCACCATAGCTCCCATTTCCCGACCGCTCCCATTACCCCGCGCTCCCCTACTCCATGCGCGCTGATTTCTTGAACGTAGAGTATTTTTGGCTGACATCATTGAAAGTGAACACAAATTGACTGTGATTATTTAATTATTTTCAAATTAAATAAAATTCATGTAAACTGCAGTTTGTAACAATAAACCATATTATATTTTTTCTAACAAATGTTTTTACACGAATAAGTTATTCCCCGAACATGAGCACACATCTACGTTTCACAATTTGACGATTAAAAATGTGTTATTGTAAATGGTTTGTTATTTTACAATCATACGATGGCACAAGGGTATGTTTTAATACAAACGACTACGTGTGAATATAACAAAAAACTGTTTACTACAATGAAATGTCTGACCATAATGAAACTTCTTAACATTTTTATACTTAGCTAGAAAGTTTAATCAATTAAAATTTGTTGTTACTGAAACCACTCTACTTTTTATGTTATTGTTAGTCATTGTTTATCGTTTTAATATAAGTCCAATATGTTATTTACAGCAAAGAAAAGGATTTACCGTAATAATATTAGAAAAAAGCTAAAATAACTACTGTATATATGATAATACTTCTGTACATATTTTTACGGAGTAAAATTATGGATAACGACAAGTGTGTTTCAACTGTTCCTATTAGACTAGTAAGTGCACAGGCGGACCCAGGATTTTGACTTGACCCCGTTGAGCAATCCAGATTTCAGTTTGGGTGAGAGGTTAGAACTTGGAAAGGGCAATTTTTACACTTAAACACAGGTGGACTTAGATAATTTTGGGGTTGGCTTGAGACCTTAATACCCCGCCCTGGATCCACCACTGGCAAAGTGTCATTAGTATAAGTGTCAATAAAAGGTATAAAACAATATTTGTGAATAAAACAACAAATCAGAAATAAGTCTTAATTATTTATTTACAGTCAACTCACTTAAAAAATAAAATGTAGGTATTCAAACAAAGTTAGTGGGCCTCTACGACTTCATGCGGGAACCACTGCGAAGCTTCCAGGCTATCCCACAGGGACAACTCAGGATCGAGGAACTCTTGGTTTAGAAGGTCTACGTCAATGGGTCTTTTGTGTTCTGGGAAAATAAAGAACGCCTTTTATCTGTGTCATCTTAATAGTAGTATCTAAGTACGTTTATTGTTTTGTCTTAAGTGTTGTCATATTTTGTAATTCCCTAGACACCACTGTGAATAAAACTAATGTTGAAGTTGTTCAATTGCTTTTCCATCTTGATGGTATAAAATTTTAGTTTTAACCCCTAATGCAAAGAAAGGACTTACAAGTTTGAAGCATCTATGTGAGTATCCTTGTCTGTCTACATCGTAGTTCATAAACGAGTAAACCGTTAGTTTTTTTGACGTGATAACGTCTTATAACTCGATGATAACCGGTCATCAATTTATAAGACGTTATCACTCACTCACGAAAAAGTGTCACGTTATTGACTGGAGCCACGCGAATTTACTGGTTGCTAAGCAACGCGAATGGCGATATGTCATATCAATGTTTTTTTATGACGTTATCACGTAAAATTCGCGTCCGTAAACCATTACAGACAACCATTTTTAAAATTAAAAGCTTTTTCCTTGCTGTGGTTTTTGTCTCATAGAAATCGGTTCCACCCTTTCGAATAACTCCAACATATCGTAATATTCTTACCGACTAAAGCCAATTCATCGTTCTGAGCCTTGACGGCGACGGCCGCAGGCTGCGTGACGTCAGGGGCCGGCGCGGGCGTCGCGGGCGTCTGACTCTGCTCGCCCTGCCCGTAGTAGCCCGACCAGGCCGAATAGTTCTGCCAATATGCCGACGGATCATAGTATTGGTTGTACTCCTACGAAACAACGAACCCCCTGAGTATTGTTTTATCTGCTTCATTAAAAGCCTAATTTTATTAATGTTGGATCATAAACAGTTGCAGTAGGTATATTATCGGAACGAAATACGATGTTTAAATACTATGTCTTAAATCCAAACTGTTTATGTAACACTGTGCACAATCCATATAATTTATTCAGATTACAACTTTATTTTTAACATTAAAACAAATTAAACATTGACAATCTATTTATAAAATAATGTACCTAATTAATAAATTTGAACGTAGAGATCTTTATAAATTATTTTCTTTCAATAATCATTTTATAAAACCTGGGGGTCTAGACAAAGTCACATTCGAATAGCGATATCGTTAATGGAAAAGAATTGTAGTATTGAATTGGACGTATGTGGTGGAAACCATAGACATATTTTTTTTTTTTTTTTGCGAACGATTAGTACGGCTTTTCGAATTCGCTACGGAACGAATGTACATTGTCCAAGCCCCCTGTTCTAACAAAATGTTGGTTCTATAACTATTTGTTCCGTAAACTATAGAATTTCTCCTTGAATCATACATGGGGCGCAATTATAAAGGCCAATAATCTTTACATAGTATAAATAAAGTCAAACAACGCAACGAATTTTAATGCAGTTTTCAGCAATAGATAGAGTGATTTAAGAGGAAGGTTTATATGTATAATCATTCAGCGGGAATGGGATCCACGCGTACGAAGTCACGGTTGTCCGCTAGTCTATACTAATATTATAAAGAGAAAAGATTTGATTGTTTGTTTGAATATTATAAAGAGGAAAGATTTGATTGTTTGTTTCATTGTTTGTTTGTATTGAATAGGCTCCAAAACTACTGGACGGATTTGAAAAATTCTTTCATCGTTGTGAAGCTACACTAACCCCGGGTAACATAGGCTATTTTTTATCCCTATATTCCCACGGGAACGGGAACTACGCGGGTGAAACCGCGAGGCGTCTGCTAGTATTAAATACTTTGAATCAGGGCTCGGAACCGGTTTATAAATAGCGGTTATTATTGGTAATAAAACCGGTTTAATTGTGCCCATCGATTAACCGGTTAATCAAGATACCGGTATTAATCATAACGAAATAATTTTGATTACCGGTTAAAACAGAGAGCGTAATGCTAACCGATAATGTGAGCTGAATTAACCGGTTAAATTCAAACAAACGATTCGTGACGCAAGCCACGGTCGTTCGGTCTCGACCTCACGTCATTGAAACTTAGTACTTTTTCTTTCCCACATGTATGGGTTAGACCGTCGTCGTGCGTCGTGTTAAATCATGTTCCCTGCAAATCTACAAGCATGCGGCCGTTATTTAGTGTAGGTTAATTATATTTTGTGTGTATATTCATCATGGGAAAAAGAAAATAATATAAGATTTAATCTATGTTCGCTTAAAATTAAGAGACCAATAAATCGAAATGTTTGATGAAAGGTTGTAAACACCACGCACGCCTCCGTAAAGCGCGGGTTCCGGAAACTACCCTCGCTTGATTTTTATCACTCACTATTACGAAACTGTCGGTACTTCGAGACACAACACTAACGACATCTGCACACTGGCGTGTAATATTTGTTTCGACGGTGTGTACACTTAATCATCGCGGGATTTTACGATATTGAGAAACGATATCCATCTTCTAGGTTGAAATTGACGTGTTTTTTTTTATTTTAACCTCTGCCCGCGCCATGCGGGAGTAATAGTGACGGTCAGTGGAGAGGATCTGTGGTTCGTGTAGTTCAATCAGTTCATTATTGAATATATTCGCGATTAAGACCCGCAGCTTATAAAACTCCATAATGTGTACAAATCGTGAAAGTTTACGAACTAATAAGCTTAGGACTTCTTTAGAAGTGCTAACCAATTACGAAATAAAGTTTTTAATTATTACATGGTCACTACATTACACTTGGCCAGCGGAACTTACATACGTATCACTAAATACAAAATTTTGTGAGACATGAATCATTTAATACATCTACTGTTGCGTCTACAGACGAATCCGTTAAAGTGGACGATGATGAAAGGATACAAAAGCTCACTACAACGTTGCTATGGGAGATTTCAATGCTAATGTGGGAGTACAAAAACGCGGCGAAACGAAAATTGAACCTAACTACGTAGGGCGCAGAAATCACATGGCCCAAATGCTCGTTAATTTTCTACGTTCGTCGGAGCTTTTCTTATTGAATTCTTTCTTTAAAAAGAAGCCTCACAGAAAGTAGACATGGCAAAGCCCTGATGGTGTAATAAGAAACTAGATAGATTTCATCATTACGGACAAGCTGCAAATAATTAGAGACGTCTCGGTGATCAACAGGCTCAATACTGGCAGCGATCACATATTGGTTCGAGGGTCTCTAATTATTAGCTTCAAGGTCGAAAAATTCCAAATAATGAGGCCCATTCTCCGACCTACTGCCCCCCAGATAGCCTCATGCCCCGAAAAGTTATAGTGGGAGCTTCAAAACCGTTTCGCATCGCTGGAAACACAAACGAGAAAACCGACACTGGTCAAAACGCTACAGGATGTATCTCGGAAGTTGTTTCCCGGAAAACGCAAAAAAAGGGAGTCCGAACTCTCACTCGAGATTCTTGAACTAATGAGGGTAAGACGAGACACGCAGATGTCTTTGTCAGATATGAGAGCCATAAACCTGAAGATCAGGAAGCTGACATGACCTGACCTCCTACGCTACAGCACTCGCAACATTGAGACGGCGATCGATCGAAATAGAGGCACTTAAGTTTTCTCACAGCAGCTAGGCAGACCCTGTCTGACAATACTAAACACAGCGAGTGGTAAAACCTCAAGGCTGGAGATATTTGGGGAAATCGAGAGTTTTTATGGACATGTATGCATCACGGATGGCTTAACCTATGGGACTTAGCGTCGATGATCGATCACAGAACCCCACTCACGTGCCACTATACCGAGGGCATATCGGATGTCGATCAGGGCGAGGTCGGGGCAGTTTTCGAGCAACTTAAGAATGACAAAGTGCCCTGTGATGACAGAATCATTAATTGTACAGAGCAGGTGGGACCCCAGTCCTGAAAGAGCTAGCAAATCTCTTCAACTCCGTCATCCACCAAGGCTTAACACAAGCGTGTGGCGGGAGTGCGTGGCTCTGTTCTTAAAAAAATTATAACCCCATGCTGAAGAACTACAGACCTATCTCATACCTGAGCCACGTCTACAAGTTGTTCTCGAGAGTGATCACCAACCGCCTCTCTAGAAAACTCGACGAGTTCCAGCCCCCGGAACAAGCTGGGTTTCGAAAAGGCTTCAATACCGTGGACCACATCCATACATGACTGCAAGACGAATTCAATAGAGCGTCATATCCCCGAAACTGTTCACCTACGCTCTCGAAGACATCTTCAAGACACTTGATTGGACTGGATAGGTCATAAACATAAACCGTGAGTAAATCTCACACCTTCGGTTTGCCGACCATATTGTCGTAGTAGCGCAGTCGCTGGAGCAGCTCAGCGAAATGCTGCACAGCCTAAATGGAGCCTCTAGATGTGTGGGTCTCGGCCGTAGGTAACTTTAATGTGAGTTTGATTTGTTTCCAGTTTGGTAAAAGCAACTTCGAACAAGAAGTCGATAGAAGGATTCAATTGGGTTGGGTAGCGTTTAGCAAACTTCGTCGAGTTTTCACTCCGCCTTAACCGCAATGCAAAAAACAAAATTGTGCAGCGGGCTATGGAACGACGTATGCTTGGGAGGATAAAACTCGCAATAAGGTCATCCGACAAAGAACTAAAGTTACCGGCATAGCTCGCAAGTGTTGGACATAGGCATCTCCTAATTTTTGCCACAACAGCCGGTCCTCTGCCTTCCGCATCCAGTCCATTCTAGCCACCTTATTTAGGTCGTCGGACCTGGCTGGGGGCCGTCCTACCTTACGTTATAGTACTCAATGTGGCACAAGCTTTTGATAAAGTCTGGCATGAAGGCTTGCTATATAAACTGAAAACAATGTTACCAGATCAATTTGCTACTGTCCTAGAATCTTACATTTCTAGTAGAGCATTTCGAATACGCCAAGAGGATGTTTGTTCTAAAAATAAAGAAATAAAAGCTGGAATTCCACAAGGCAGTGTTCTAGGACCGGTCCTGCACCTTTTATACACCCGTGATATTCCAGAGCTCGAAAATAATGCTATTACAACCTTTGCTGACGATACAGCCATCATAGCAGTAGGAAATACCCACAACGAATCAGTAGAAAAGGTTCAAGTAGCCATCAACCAAGTCTTAGAGTGGACGACAAAATGGAGAATAAAACTTAATGAGAGTAAGTCCGTTCACGTTGACTTCACAAATAAAAAAGGTCAATACTGCCCGGTGCTTATAAATGGCCAACCAATACCCTACTTGAACGAAGCTAAGTACCTCGGTATGAGGCTTGACGCAAAGCTACGCTGGAAAGCACATGTCAAGAAAAAAACAGAAGAGCTATCCCTACGCTACCAGGAGAAGTACTGGCTACTGGGAAGACACTCTTCTCTCTCAGTATACAACAAAGTCCTGCTATATAAACAGGTGTTAATGCCAGTATAGACTTATGTAAACAGCTTTGGGGCTGTACCGCTCAGAGCAATCGACAAATAATACAAAGATTCCAGAACAAAGTGCTCAAGAATATTGTCAACGCCCCTTGGTACTTAAGAAACTGTGATTTCCACCGGGACCTTAAAATGGATGACATAGAGACAGTTATACAAAAAATTGCTGAAGCACATCAAAGCAGGCTTCAACAATACGTGAACGTCGAGGTAATCCAGCTCCTTGATACCACTGAGTTAAAAAGAAGATTGAAACGGCTGAAGCCGTTTGAATTAGTGTAATATAATAGTGACATATTAAATGTAGTGTAAGTGCAACGTAAAAGAACACATGAACAAAGTGACTTCACATATGTAATAGAGACAATAAGATAAGTGTTATTGGACACATTCTTAGGTTTAAGTCCTTATAGCAATTTAGGTCATAATTAAATTACTCATTAGTCTTTAGGCTAGATTGTAATATATATAAAGTATTGTAATAGATACTTATATAAAAAAAAATCGAAGTAGTAGTTCCTGAGATTGCCGCGTTCAAACAAACAAACTCTTCAGGTTTTTAATTTTAGTATAGATAGTATGTTACTTTTTAGATTTAATTCAATTGTTTTACTTTATTTCACTGTATGTTTACTTACTATCATCTGTATCAGAAAGTATATTTTCGGCAACACCAAGAAAAAGCGGTTGACTATCCTGTAAGACTTCATTCGTTGATAAGAATCTATAGCATTTTTGTATGTTAAGAAATGTACTGATATTCACAATTTCACTCAATTATTATTTCATTTATAATTCAGTGCGCAAACGTAAATGTTTAACTATACAAATGTAAACATATACAAAATACTCTGTGAATCTGAACGTTGACTAAACAGACGAAACACTCGGTTCAAAAAATTAATAGAGATACGCGTACTCACTAATGTCCTTGAAACTCAAATTAACCGGTTTATTTCGCTGAACAGTATCGGAATTTGTGAAAAACCGGTTTTAACCTTAACCTGAATTCATTTCGGTTCGGGGTCAATGACCAAAACCGGTTTGGAAATTTAACCGGTTTCCGAGCCCTGCTTTGAATATCCTCATCACTATCCCAAATATTAAGTGCCTTTGGCGCGAAAGCTGCGATGGTAAAAGCGACGTGGTTGATTTATTTGTATCACGTATAGTGTCACATTTAACCGCGTAAAAATTTTCAAGATTATTTCCATACCAAATGTTTCTTATTGCCCATCTATTCTTGCAGTCTTTAGTGGAAACACTAAATAACATTTTCATTTTCATTACCATCATTCAAAAGTTACATATTAACAATGCAACTGATTAGATATATTTCGGGACTTAATCGCGTGAATTATTTAAAGGTACGAACCTTTTATTTACCCGACTTTTCGATCGAATTACAACCGAGAAGATGGATACCGGCTCTCACCATCTTGGAACCCTGTTATCAGCAAATGCAATCGGAGCCGTAAAGACATAGATGTAGTGTGTAGAAGTACCGACAATACAAATTATCAAAACCAGGCGAGGGTAGTTGAAAAAACCCGCGCCTCACGGAGACATCGCTAAGCTGCCATCAGTCGACCCGTGACCACGATCGGTGTAATTCGATCGAAACGTCGGGTAAATAAAAGGTTCGTACCTTTAAATAATTCACGCGATTAAGTCCCGAAATATATCAAACATGTATAAAAATCGCGAAAGTTTAAAAACAATAATGCAACTGATTATGATCCAATCATATAACCATCTAAGCTACAGTGGATTTGACATAGTAGTCAGCAAGCAAAGCTATCAAGCAGATGCAATTAGGCTTATATTCGGCAGTGGGGGTGACTTTTAGCTAATTATGACTATAAATCAAGCAGTATAGCATGTTTTTATTACCAGGGTACGAACTGGTGTCCAATTCAATGTAAATTCATAGTGATATTGACATGAAATTGTTTTGGTATAAATATAAATTAAATCCCAAACATGTTGCTAAGAAACTCATAAAAACTCTAGAATCTTTTTTTAATTTCGGGACTTAATCGCGTGAATTATTTAAAGGTACGAACCTTTTATTTACCCGACGTTTCGATCGAATTACACCGATCGTGGTCACGGGTCGACTGATGGCAGCTTAGCGATGTCTCCGTGAGGCGCGGGTTTTTTCAACTACCCTCGCCTGGTTTTGATAATTTGTATTGTCGGTACTTCTACACACTACATCTATGTCTTTACGGCTCCGATTGCCTCTGTGGCGCGGTGGGAGTGTGTCCGACTGCTACGCAAGAGGTCGTGGGTTCGATTCCCACACGGGACACCACTTTGTGTGATCCACAAATTGTTGTCCCGAGTCTGGGTGTACTTTGTGTCCGTGACTTGTATGTTTGTAAAGTTCCCCGCGACACAGGGCTTGTACCCTAGTGCGGGAGTCGTCTTTAAAAGAAAAAAAGAAAGAATCATTATTAAAGTGTGATGAAGGTTAAAAATATCACATTTTTTTCCATTCTAACAGTTCCAACTTGATATTTCTAATAGCCACGCCGTACATTAGAGGGCTCAACTAAAATGGTCGAAATAACAAGCATTCACGCAGGCTAAGCCAACAGAAGCTAAACTATGCAAGACCAGGTGTGCTTTTAATGAAAACACCTAGCGAAAAATAGTATATTTCATTTAAAGCTAGCTTTGAGCTCAAGCAAACAAGCAACTTTTTATTGCCAAATAAAAGCAATTTAACAACCAAAAGAACGGCCTAATACTCAAACTTATAGTATTTTTATAGACATTTCTTGCCAATTACTTTATTAATACAATAATTGCATTTTTTGAAAGATATAAATATTTTAAGTCCAGACCCAGGAATCGTATGCCGAACCGGAGCTGGAATTGAACCATCTATTAGGACTATTTTACTAGACCTCAATTTTTTCTATACTTCTGAGTCCCACTATTCGAGACTCATAATATGAAAATGATAGAACATGTTCATGACAGGAATTGTTCACACAAATCAAACACCAAACAAATTTGATGTGTCTCTGATTCACTGATACCTATCTCGTTCACTAACAGTTGTCTTTTTTCACATCCTTTTCTTATGCTTTGTCTGCTTACTAGTGAAACAGGTTTCATATTTTGTGTATAAAATAATTGATCCGGTAGTTGTTAAATTGCATGATTTGGTAACAAAAAGTTTAATTACCGTTCCACTGTTGAATGAAGCATTCCCAGCTGTGGGAGCTCCGGGATTCTGATTTGTAGCCACACCCTTAGGTTTTGGTACTGCTGTGCAAATCTTCAATGGTTTCGTTCCAAGCCCAGTGTAACCATTCATAGCATACAAAGCATTTCTCTGTTCTTCTTCATTGCCAAATCTTACGAAACCGTAGCCTTTCGTGTATCCTGAATTGTCCAGTATTACTGAAAAAATAGAACAGTCATTAGGGACATAGGTAAATAACTAATGAGTTCCAAACATGGATTAAAAAGTTGATCTTCAAGAGCTGATCATTTGTGGAAACCTATTTGCATGAACACTTGAACATTATTCAGTTTTGAAATCTAAAACGTAACTCTTATGCTGTCACTGTCACAATTTACCTTAGTTTAATTTTAGGTCTAAGTCATACGCCGGTTGTTGCTACAACTGTGGGAGTTTTTCTTCGGTGAAGTAGTGATGTTTATACATCACTGTGTTTTGGTTGAAGGGCACTGTAAGAAATCTAATTACTTGGCAAATGAGATTTATGAACTAATGTCTCAACACATTCAGATCTTTGCCAAACAAGGATTTGGCTGTCACTGATACTGTTATGGGTTAGTGTGACATTTACGGTTTGGCGCACAACCAGATTGTCTCTTCATTATGTTGCACAAAAAAAAATTTAAACGGGAATAGTCTCAAAGTTATGTATAGCTTGAGTATAAGTTTAAGCAATTTAAATCTGGAGAATGATAAACTGTGTTTGGGCCATTATATTGCTACTATCCTACAGGTACACACCTTTTGCAGTTTTAATTGAAGAGTATTTTGCCGCAAACACTCTATAGAGTGAATAATCATCAACGTCAGGACTCAAGTCACCGACCCATACAGAAAACTCTCGTTCTTGTTGCATGTTGGCACGGGCCTCTCGGGATGCAGTGTTAAGTCTGAAGCGTACCACAGGGAATGTGCCAGGTATGGGTTTTCCGTTCAATTTGTGCATAGCATCTATTGCTTCCTCGTCTGTCTGTAATTTTAAAATTATAAATAAAATAGACGTTAGTTGAATTTGTAATGAATAACAATAAATTCCAGTGACCTGTTTTATGAATGAGTCTGTAAATTTGTGCTCATTCTGTTTACATGTGAGTTGCTGAAGCCATAGAATATTATGAAGTATGAAGCGTTGTACTCTTAGTGTTTGGCAAATATTTTGAGAGTAACTCTCATACAGGAAAAGTTTTCAATCAGTGCGGAAAATTTTGACAGTAGAAAGTTAGACAAATTTTAATACATACATATTTTTTATTTTGGTATAAAAAAATAAAGTTATCAGACGCGAAATCGCTCTATGCCATGGCGTGACGTAGGTAGTATGCCATGACGTAGTGGTTGGCAGTACAACTTACAGTTACTGACCCGTTAATTGTAAACGTGATTTGGTGTCTTCGACTTTGACTGCCAGTCTAGGTCTTGGCCGTGATTCGCTGCTAGAATAATCCTCTCATTAGGGACTGCAGGGTTGCGGATTCCCTGGGCTTGCATACGAGGTATGCTCAAACCTTTTATGATTTATTCATAAGGATTGTTAATACCTACGAATAAATGGAAATGCAGCGCAGCGTAGGTATACAATGTACGTAGGTATTCATTGATAACTTTTTCAAATTTATGTCCATGTTTTGCTTATTTTAGATGAAGTTAAGGTAGAAAAAAGTGTTTAAAAAATATGGAAATGTGATTGATTACTGATACTAATTACCCCAACAAAATTTGGGCACTGATTAAAAACTTTCCCTGTATAAAGAAGTAGAGTAGTAGTCCCAAGACTCAAGTAGGGAGCTAACCTGCAATATACAGACAGAAATATGCGGCGAGGAACTTTGTTTTATAATATGTTATGTGACATTATTTTAAAAGCCAAGGTATATTCTACTTAATTGAGCATGTATCCTTAACCTTATCAGCCTTATGGATTTTCCCATTGCAGGGATATAGGCCTTCTCTCTGCTGAGGGTATGGGTATATGGGTACCAGTGGTGGATTTGCCTTAAGGCCCTGTATACCCAGGACTAGAGCAGCCGAAAAAAGGCAGCATTGAATCTAGCAGAGGTCAGTCTTTACAGTAAGTATTTTCATATAGTACCTACCTAATTTCTAAACCTTTTTAAAGTAATATATTATACCTGAAAATGAACAAAAGCATATCCTGCTGGTTCGCCTGTAAATTTGTTTCTCATAACTTTCACTGCTAATGGACGCTGACCCATTCGATTGAACGCAGCCATTATGAAGCTCTCTGTCATGTTGGGCTCCAACTAAAAATTATACATTTTATTTGGATATTATCATTAAGTTTTCATAACTTTTAAACTTGTGCAAATACATAAGCAAGCTTAAGGTAAATACTTTACCTAAGTTAAACGCGTTTATTCCCGTGTCAAATTGTATTTCATTAAGTTTTTATTTAAGAATACTAGCGTGGATTGCATTTTACCAACAATCATAATAACTGTTTCAGCTAAGTTAAAGTGTTTTACAAACACCTTACGGAGTGAGTTCACGTCGGTCGGGTTTCGAACCTCCAACCTCTGGATTGCGAATCCTATGCCATATCCACTAGGCTTTTGCCTTTTCTAAGTTAACCTGATCAATGATCTATAATTACCAATGAATACTTTTGCATTTCTTATAAGCTCACAAATGAATATTAATCACTTTTGTTTAAATAAAAACATTAGTTTTTGTACCCGTAACAGTTTGAGGGTCTTAGTAAACAAGGTTAAACACTAACTTCAAAAATAAACTTTAGCCAAACAATATACTTACGCTCCCCATCCATAGTTGACATTGCATAGCCATTGCGTAGATGTTTAAAATTGCACGTCAATTTTTATATTATTACTTTAAAAAAATATTTTTGAGTAGGTATAATTCTTGAATTCAACAATTTTGATATTAAATCGGCGCACAACCGCAACCAGTCCGCAACGCAACGTATTTTTTCTGTCAACTCTGTCAAGTGTCAACCAACCAAACCAACTGTCAACAAATGTACTCAGTGCTGCAACTATATAAAATGTACTCTGTGGCTGCAACTCTGTCAACACAATGTGAATCTCTCAGATCATTTTTATTCTGAGGTGAATCTACTACTCTACTAACTATACCGATCGATTTCGAGTTTAACTGTCAATTAATTCATTGTGGTTAGAGAGGGGAAAAAGTTTTAGTTCGACTAACTAGACTAAAATATTGACCACGAGGTATAAATTATGCAAATATTTGTAGCCTTAATACTTAAAGATAGAACATGCATACTAATTTAAAAAAATACATTAATAATGATTATTTAATTTCAGAATATAAAAGTCAGTTTTTCATTTTACATTTTTAATGACGTGTTGCTGCTGTCCCTATCATACTGTATGTTTGTCATCCACAGAGTCAAAGTACATGTCATCATCATCATCATAAAAACTAACCACAAGAAAACGAGACAAGTGGATTTATAAGATAAGAAAAAAATTGATAAAATTGTGGAATATAATGTGAAATGTTGTGAACTTGTGATATATGATACGTGCAAGTTAATTTTACGCTATGGACTAACGTCATAAGTTAAAAGGTAAATAAATACTAGTTACCTATACCAATTTGCCATTGTTTTAATCAGGTCAATATTATCACAGAAATGTCACGACTAGATAACATTGACGCATTAGAAAAGCAATTAGCCGATCTACAAATGGCTAAAGATTTAAATAACACTGGCAAAGTAAAAAAGATACCACCAGCCGTGCCACCAAAGAAGAAGGCTCAGCCACAAGTTCCACATAGTGCCATTGTAAGTACTATAAGAGAGCCTTCATATTCTGCGATGATAATGCCCAATACCAACTTCAACAATAACAATAATACATACAGTAACACAACATCAAGCAATGTTCGCCCTGTACATAAAGATTATGCTAATGTAAATCAATTGAATTTAGCTACATTTAACCATACGTACAGACAGGAATTACCCGCACCATCAAAGGGCTACAACGCAACGTACAGTAACATAGCTCCATACCGAAGCAATGACAACCTGCCTCCAGTTCCTCCACCTCCACCACCACCACCGCCGCCATCTGTTTCAATTTCATCATCCAAACCTTATAACATGACTCAACCAAATGAGGAATTTTTACCACCACCATCTCCTGTAAGTTCTAATTATAGTGAGCTGGTCAGGGCAACAGCAAACTTGAATTACAACCAAGAAAGACAAGCTTATCCACCAATATATCAAAATGAATTTCCTGAATATGGAGCATCGCAATCTTCAACATATGAGTCACTTTATGAGCCTATTAACCCACGCCCACACAGCAACATGTCATCTCAAAATAATTCCATTCACAATTACCGAAATAACCTATCTAACACAAACAAGTCACCACTTCATAAAGAAGAAGAGGTTGATGCACTGACAAAGCTTCTTGTGACATCGATTACTGACAGCCAGGATTTAGATGTGTTTGGGATTTGCATTAAATGTAATGGAAAAGTTGTAGGTGAAAGTTCTGGTTGCACAGCAATGGGGCATTTATATCATGTTACATGCTTTTGTTGCCACCATTGTAATATCAATTTGCAAGGGAAGCCGTTTTACGCAGTTGAAGGCCAACCGTATTGTGAAGCAGATTACTATGAAACTTTAGAAAAATGTTCTGTGTGTACCGAACCAATCTTGGATAGAATTCTACGAGCTACAGGCAAACCTTACCACCCTAATTGTTTTACTTGTGTGGTTTGTGGGAAAAGTTTAGATGGAATCCCATTCACTGTTGACGCTATGAACCAAATTCATTGTATTGAGGATTTCCATAAGAAGTTTGCTCCTCGCTGTTGCGTTTGCGAACTTCCTATTATGCCAGAAGACGGTGAAGAGGAGACTGTAAGAGTTGTGGCCTTGGACAGAAGCTTCCACGTTAGATGTTACAGGTGTGAGGATTGTGGACTTTTACTTTCTTCTGAATCTGAAGGCCGAGGATGTTATCCTCTTGATGACCACATTCTTTGTCGTAACTGCAATGCTCATCGCATTCGCCTCTTAACGAATGTTATGACAACGGACCTTTAAATATGTTGATACTAAGGTTTTTTCAATGTTAATTAATGCGTAAGCTGACTTGATATTTTAAAAATGTAAGTACATACTTAATTCTTAGGGAGAGCCAATTTATTTAATAATGTAATCAGGCATCTAGTAGTTGTAGTAGAAAATATCAGTATATTTGATGCTTTTTGCTGGTAATATTTTCTAGTGAGTATGTTTAAGTAGTGCATAGTTATTATGAGCCATTGTATTCTTTAAGAAGACTGTTAAATGAAAGTAATATTTGTCAATTTTATTATAACGTTAGATAATGATAAAAAGTAATTTAATTGGTTTATAGTTAAAACCACATCATGTGATAATGGAGACAATATTTTTGTATATTCTTTTTTATTTATTGAGCATTATAAATGCTGTAAAATTCTTTCAAATAGTTATTTAGATACACTTGTAATCTATGGCAGCTTATTATATTTATAACAATAAATATACTTCTTATTTTATATATCATGGTATATTACTTTTCCCCAAATAATACTATGTAAAGTACCTGTATTTATAAAATTTTGTTTATTATTTAATAGGTATAGTTTTCAAAATACAAATTTGTAAATTTGTTGTTAAAGTAAATATTGTGCACAATACTTAATTAATCTACGCTAAATTAAAAGCACTAAAGCAAATCGTTCATATACTCAAGTTACATTAAACAATGAATACTAAATATTATCACAAATTTATTTCAAAATTACAATCACTGCTAAATGTATTGAACAGTCGATATTTGCACAATTTTTGATAATAAAGATATCACATTATGGAAGACTATATAATTAAAGGCAAGAATTCTAAAATCTAACTAAAAATGCTTAACAAAGACAACATTTATGTATAATGGATAAAATAGACGTTGTAAAATATGACTACGCTCATCTTGAGATCCATGTTTAAGTTGACTTCATTCCTTCTGGTGTTATTTAAATACAATAATTGGCTAGGAACAAAATATTCTCATTAAGTACATAACTTACACTTTATGTCTTAGTTTAGTGTTAAATTTAGGTGGGCTCAAAACCTGTTTCATAAATAATGATCGTTTTTCCTTAATATTTTTTGACATTATTAAGTCACAACCAGCCGCAGTCTCTAGACTCTCACTGCTTTCGAAGGATGAATTATAGTATTTGTGCTTTCGCGTTATTGTGCTTACACCTTGGTTTATAGATAGTTCGTTTTTTACACTCACTATGTTACGATCTACTTGAGCTTGATTAATATCACAAGAACCATATAGTATTTCCTCATCGGAATTTAGATTAAGTCTTGGTTCAAACCTTTCCCTCAGTATAGAAAATTTTCTTCTAGGTCTACTTCTTGTAGCCTTTTTTACGTTAGACATTTTCGACATTGACGTATTCACTACAGCCATGTCTGTGTCTTTTTGAATGAGTGATTGTAAAGATGAGGATATTTTATTAGAAGTGCAATCTTCAGTGGAACTAGTGGGTGCGGAATTTTCCGAAACTAGCTGCCATAAAAAGTCAATATCCTTGTTAGAAAGATCGTGTTGCTGTTGATCAGGTTTGATATTATTCTTCTTGGTTTGAAGTTTATTATTAGTGGCATAGGATTTCTGACGTCTCCTAGTATTTTTATTATAAGCCACAATATTGTCACTACTGTCTAAACTGGTAGATGTGGATGAAAAATCTATAACATTCAAATCTTTCTTGACGTTAAATTTTGATCTATGAGATAAATTCATATTGTTTTCTTTTTCTGGCAAAGATTCCATGATATTACTGGGATTAAACTTTGAGGGTTCCTTCCATAAAGCCTGTTTTAGGCTAGTGTCTAATTTAGTAGCCGTAGGAAATTGAGGTGAATCCCATAAATGTTCTCGTCTGTGGTATAAATTTCTTGGCGAGTTTGTAGCAGTTGACTTACGAATTTCATCTATAGTGGCTACAAGTGAGCTTTCTGAATTAAGTCTTTTCTTACTTGATGGCTCAATATCGCCTAAGTCATCTAATTCTTCCATAATAGGTTCCAAATGATTAGGATCCTTAGTAACATCAGCCACACATGGTTTAGCCAAAAAAGTATCATCGTGTGAAACTAACGTGTTGGCATAGTCGTCTTGATTGGTTCTATCAAACTTCACGAAAACGTTTGAGTAAGTATGAGGCTTTTTAGGAAAAGGTGGAGCTGCTAAAATAGCATTTTTGAGATCTTGTGATACACAACTACTTATTTCAGAACTTCCTGAAGTAAGTGTATCTCTTCTACGATCTCTTACGACGCTACCATCATGGAGCCAATTTTCGATATCAGAATAACCATTCCACGATCTGAGACCCCATGCTTCTCTGGCAATGTTTACGGCACATATGTTCTCATAATCATGAACTGATAAAACTTCTGTCGGAGTATCTAACTCGCGTGGTTTGCATGGGAATAGGTCCGTTCCTATTCCGTTCTTGTTCCTATCTTTTTTGGCATACATTTCCTTTAAGATATCTAAAGCTATTCGTTGAATATTTTCGATGTCTGCATCTTGGTTTCCTACTTTAATGTTTTTAAGAGCACTCAAGCATAATTTTTGAACAATATTTTCGTTAAACGTATTTATATCAGAGCTATTAATATCGCTAAAACTTAGATCTAAATCCATATCGATTGAATCGGATGAAGTCTTTTTATTTGAACCATCGGTATCATGGCTTATTTCTGAGCTATCAGTTTTTATAATTTTCATGAATTCTTCATTGACTATGTTACAAACATTAAGTTTAATATTTGTCAAGTCATCTCGCAGTGCATCTGAAGAACATATACCTCTTCGTTTATGCAGATTTAAATTGCTTGAAGTTATTTCATCTATTGAGCTCTCAAGGCTTTCTATAGATGATAACTTTAGAGTTAATTCGGTAGGTGAACAAAAAGATTTCTTTTTGTTATTTTTGTGCTTATGGTCATCATCTTGCATCATCGATTGAGGTGTATTCTCAACTGTGTAAAATTCTACACTAGACACGTCCATACTGTTATTACCAATAGGAGCAGATGTAAATGTAGGAGAGCCCGACCTGGCGATCCAGTGATCCAACAAGAACTTTTTATCAGCATTCTCACTCTCTTGTTTCTTTATAGCCACTGTTGTTGTTTCTTTCCTGCAATTATATTATAATACTTAATTTCTTATTATTAACTTGGTAGCATTATTTCTTATACCAAACTTACCCAGAAATAGTATCAGCAACTTCATTTTTACGTGAACTTTTAAAAGATCTCACATGGTTTAAGCCGTGTTCTTTCTTATTATCGGATTCATTTATCGAAACTTTGTTATTTAGTTCAATATCATTCGGAGCATTTTTCCATAAAATAGGCCCCGTTGAGTGAAAATACCTATAATATAATATCATAGCGGATATACCTGAAACAATGCGTTATTTTTTTTTATTTCCAATTAATTTATTTATGTATTGCATTTTTTTTATTTTGTTTATATATATATACTCACCAAACATAGTTCCAAATATAATACAAACAACTGCAGCAATAGACCATGGTCTCTTCTGACGCTCCATATCAGAAATTAATACGTATAAAAACAGACTCCCAAAATTTTGTGACACCATTAATGTGTAAAATAGCATCAAACGGTAACGCGTGTGCCCTTCTCGCAAGTTGATGTAACAGAAACAATACACAAAGCCCATAACAACATTATAAAGAGTTTCTTCTATTTTATTTGGACAAAATGTAGTCTTTTGCATCACAATCCAAAACGTCATTGCAGACCAGTGTAAGCCTGGAAAGGTAAAGATTTTTGTTTTAAATAGTCGGCCCATAAGCTAATAATACCTTGCGTATCAAAACAAGGAAATTACCTAAAGGAACTAACGCCCATACTCCAAAAATAATAGCGAATAATAAAATTCCAGGTATCCTTCCTAATAGCATTCCAAAATGCCATAGGAGCTTCAACATCAATGAGTACCATTTGAAATTCTCGTTAGAAAATGTAGTAATACTGTAAATATATGTAGAACATCCCCAGATAACGGAAGCGATCGACGCTGTTAATGCAAATACTGAAAAAAAAGTCGCAGTTATAATAAGGTTGTTTTTTAAAAAACTTGTTGTGCCTTTTTGTACAAACAACAGAACTGATATATATTAGGAAATCAAATCATAAGGTAAAAATATATACTGGTGAAATGTTATAAATACCTTTTGTATAATAATTTTCATCTAAAGTTACAATTGCGTAAGTTTGTAATATAATTTGTGGCACAGTGCCAATAAAGACGTACAAAAAATGTAACAAACTCAAATCATTTCTCTGTGATACTAATTTATGTGTCTTGATTGATTCCAAATTCTTACACAAAAATACTTTGCGTAAAAATATAATATGCCTGAGAAAAGATACAAATTTAATATAAATTATATTTAACACTTTAACAACTTTAACTTTAACAAAAATAATGATTTGATAAACAACTTACCGTTCTAATAAACCCACCAGGCATATATGAGTTATCCAACGGCGTAAATTTGACTTTTGGTCAGTTATGAACCATCTCATTGAGAATATATTTATTAAAATATTAGGAGTTACAATAAAAATCAGAGTACCGAGTGCCCAGTAAAGATGTCCATCTTTACTATATTCCGCAAAAACAATAACATCTGAAAATATTTATAAAACTGTGAAAATATTTTCGTAATAAATTATTAAAATTATTTTATTTCAATAATAATAAATAAGTCTTTTTATTATTATTAAAATAAAATAATTTTAATAATAATAAAAAGAATAAACGTTAAAGGTAATCACTGATCAATGAAAAGTAATTAATGTGTAATTACTTTTCATTGATCAGTGATCACATTTAACCGACATTGTTTTAAATATTAACAAAAAAACACGCATAATTAAGTAGCTACCAAAATCAATTAGTTTTTTTTTTATAAATATACGTACCTGTCGTTAAATCTGCTAGAATTGTTACAAGTGATATAAAAACACATAAAACATGAAATACACAAAAGTTTTCATCTTGATTGTTTGCTGTTTTACTTTCTATGTTATGGTTTCCAAATCTACAAGCCTCCGCCATTCTAAGAATTTATATTCACATATTGGAAATAAACCGGTCACCTAAAACTGTTGATGAATTGTCACCATTCCTATTAATTCAGAATTTGTTACTATTTCTATAAAACAAGAATGGTTACAATCTCAAAATGCAGTATTAATATACGTCAGAATCGTCAGATCTAACAAACCAATACAAATACTAGTAGTAGTTACAGTTCTGTGTGAGTAAGCGTGGGCGCACGCGCATAGTATCTCTATCAAATAAAAAACGCGAAGACAGATAATAAATATATTTTTACTTGTTGCAATTCATAAACTTATTCGTCCATGTTATTTGTTCCATCATTACTGAGGATCAATAACAATACTAAAATCACGTTGCTTAGCATTTATTTTAGATAAAATACAATATTAAATACAAATCGATTTCTAAAGATCGACTAAATGATTGAGTTAGTAGAAGAGAAAAATAAATGACAGTTTTGCACCTCTAGTAAATCGTTTGTTTGACAGTTTGACATTAGAAAATTTCAGACAATTGTTTGTTTTTGTTAAATTTTGAAAACAAAATTGTTGAAATTACTTGCTTTATTTGTATTGCCGGAACTTAATATAAATTAAAATGATTCATGATGCTCTACTGGTTTTATGGGGTTGTACTCAAAGCAAAACAGCTGGACTGGAAGTAATTAATCTTTTGCTATTCATATGTACATGTATTTTTATAACACATTTATTTTATTACACAAACAAAGCTATAAGTTCTTCTTGTTATATTATTTTTTACGGTAGTTCATAATGGATCTAGTAACACGAACTACTATCTACTTGCATATTGTTGACCGTGTTTTTCAGAATAAGAACTCTTGCTTGAAGTTATTGTATTTACCCAACGCAAAGACTCAAGTCAAAATTCCACCCTGAGCCTGGCCTTCCAGGCCCAGGCTCATACTTTACTTTTTTTATTGTAATTTTGTTCATGATGATGGTACAACTTGGTGCAACTGCTTAATTTGGCCAAACCAGCTATCTGTATCTTTCCTAATTTGTAATAAAAAAAGTTTTCAGAAAATTCCTGCTCTGACAGATTATGAATCTTACAATTAAATTTCCATTTTTAGAATAATGTTAAATTTTCATTTTTAGAATAATGTTGTGGCATATGCTGAACATGGTGATGCTGAAATATTTGCCAGAATCAATAGCATAGCCCAGAATCATCAAAGAATTCAAAAGTTTGTTGAAACCAATGGATTTCAGGCTAGAAAAACTCAAACAGGTATTTCAATTATCATTATAAAATAATGCGTTACAGAGACCAGCATCATAACTTTAAAAAAAAAAAAAATTAAAAATTTTTGCCAATGTATGCCAAATTGACTAGCATGAAGGTCTAGCGCAGTTATTCCCAAAGGGGTTGATTAACCCCTTGAGATCCGTATTGGTTTCCCACGGGTGGATAAACGAAAACTGATTTTGGGGGTTGACAAGGTCTAAAAATCACAAGTTCTTATTGAAATTTTCAGGATATTGTTTATGTAAGTTGTGTTATACGTAAAACACTTAATTGTTATGAGAATCTATCAAATAAATAAAATTGAAGTGTCTGTTTGTAATGTCAAAATAACAGTTTTTTACTAAATGCATATGAAAGTGTACATTTATAATACATAAAACAAAAACACAATTTTTTTTTTTTTGTCTGTCTGTCTGTGTCTGGTTACAGCTAGTTACTAATATTAGAGTAAGAATGTAATGTTATACTTTTGAAAAACATGAGTTAATAAGCTTATTTTTTACTCTGGGAATCTGAGGTAGATGTTTGGTACTTGGAATATACCTGCAGATTTTATCTAAAAATCTAAACTATCATATTCACCAAAATATGTTGTCCAAGTATCTGAGCCCTACAGTGCTGTAACCAGGGCAATGCCAGCGGTGCTGAGGCACAGGACATAGATCCTGGACGGGTGCAGAAATTATCATTAGGACTAGTACCAAGCTTGCACCAGGGGGCACATAAAAGGCTAGTTAAGGCTCTGTCCTCTTAAATCCCTCCGATCTTGATAAAATCCCTCCAGCAAGGTAAAGCATTTAAAACCCTAAAAAACAAAAGCCTGCAAATATTGACTAAAGTACAATTTTCAGCATTAGGACAAAAGATGTGTGGCCTATACCCCCAAGCATTAAGTGAGGGATTCACTGAAGTTCTGCAATCATACAAGAAAACAATCATGGCAGTTGAAAGCCTTGTTATAGCCAACCATACCTACACTCTGTCCTTTGTATACAGCTATGTTGAGTCCTTCCAAGGGTTATTTGACACTTTGAATAAGATTATAACAAAAATTGAAGAGAGGAGGCTGACTGGCTGTCAGATATTGAGCTTGGTACATCAGTATATACAGACTGGGGATGAAAAAGTTCATCATGCTATATTGAGGTAACATTAAAACTGTAACACCCTTATTTGTAAGTATAACTAGCAGCCGGTCTGGCTTCGTACAGAATCTTCTCCACTATCTTCACATGTACCTAATAATAATGTTATAAACATATAAACCATCCAGAAGAAATTATCTGAATGATAGTAAAAACCACATCTAAATCTGTTATGTAGTAATAAAGATCTGAGCACAAATAGGGACAGACAGTGAGAAGGAACTTTGTTTTTAACCATAACCGAATAAAACATAAAGACTACTATTTCACGGCACTTTTTAAACTTCAAAATGTTTAATTTGTTTTGTTATTTTATGTATATTATTTTTTGCTTTTTAATTGCTTTGTAGGTATTTATTTTTGAAGTTGGTAATATTTTTTTGTAAAAAAGTTTTTATATAACTATGTAAAGAAATGTTAATCAAGAGCATTGGAACCCAAGGAATGTTTTGTCTTTGTTTTTAATTCTAAATTAACAATAGAATAGAAGAAGAAACAACATTGGCAAATAAGGGGTAAATGTAGTCAGCATTAGGCACCTGTACCTGCTCCAACGGTGAGAAATGGAGTAGTGATTTTATCGCTCAAAAAACGTACATACTTATAGACTGAAAGGAGAGGGCTAAAAATGTAAGCATTTCATAAAGGTTGATCTTAGTGGAGTGGAGTAAAGTAAAGCCGGCCCGGAGCAACTACTACACAGTATGTTCGGCTTCATTAACAAGTACCGATCGTGTAGTTCATTCAGACCGGCCCGCTGTCGCCCGGCCTAGAGTACGTGTTCGGCAAAGCCGTGCGGTTTATCCACCCGAACATGTGTAGCAACTATCAGGAGTCATTTGGACACCAGAGACTTAGAAGTCGTCAGGGTCATTTATAAATTAAGTCTCACAAATTTCCCTCCCCAGTGGCGTAACTAGGACGGCCAGCGGTGTCCAGGCACAGGGCGCAGAAATGACCATCAGTACCAATACCAAGGGTGCAGTTATGTATGCTCACCGGGTGCATAAGAGCTCGCACTGGACGGATGTACCATATTATGTATAATAATTATAAAAAAAATAGTAGATAATAAAATTGTAGTATGTACTTAACAACCTTTAGGAAAACCCATGAAAGTATGAACCAAATTGTTTTTTTTTAGTATATTTTCCTGTGTCAACAAAGTGTTTGTAAATCAGCTGTGTACATGGCTGTTATACGGTGAGCTGATGGATCCATATCAAGAGTTCTTCATAGTGAGTCCAGGGCAAGACATCTCAGATACATGTCTGTCACTCTCGCCCTATGCAATAAGTTGTGATAAATCTCTTGTGTCTTCTGTAAGTATTGAGTTTATTAATAAAAAGCTGACCCGTGTCCACCTCGTTGGGTCTATGACAATCACAAATAACTTTCTATTGGTAAAATAATGTTCAATAATTGATTCAGGTGATCCAGAGATTACCCCCTACAACCTCACAAACTTTACCTCTTTTTATTATTAGTATAGATGTAAGTATAAATTACCTCTTTACATAGGCAACTAGATAAGTTTTGAGACAAGAAAAAACTACACAAGATATGAACAATATTTATTTTACATTTTTTCGAAATACTCTCCTTCGTTCTCTATGCAAAGTTCTATTCGCCTAAACCAACTATTAAAACACTTTTGCTAATCTTGATACGATAGGTCCGAAATTGCGACTTCGATGGGCGGCCACGGCCTCTTCGGCACACGAAAAAAATCCCTTTTATTGTTTTCCTTGAATATCGGGAACAAAAAGAAATCGGTAGGTAGATGGGGCAAGGTTTCAACACCGGATTTCTCAAGAAACACCTTTGTTCTGTGGGACGTATGTGACGAAGCATTGTCGTGATGCAGCATTATTTCCCGAAGCTCAGTTTTCAACATTGTGGTAAAAAAAAATGGTGGCTAGTATTTCTCCTTGCAGCGGGCATGTGTCGACAACACATGCCCGCTGCAAGGAAAAATACTAGCCACCATTTTTTTTTACCAACGTTACGAAGAGTTAGCAGTTTTGGTCTGCAACTTTCCTTCTGAAAAGACCTATACTGGCGACGGTCTCATAATCCGGATCTTAAATCCACGTTACGTCTTGACGTTCCGTTTTCAAATCATTTTTTAAATTGCCCATTTCGCGGCACCAATCCACACGGACCTGTTTTTCAGTGTGTACAAACGCGGGATCCAACTACCAAAATAATGTTAACGCTCTCCGAACTAAGAATCTTGTCGATGTCCGAGTAAGTAATTCGTGGGTCTTCTGGTATCATCATTTCAGTAGTCCACACATTTTCTGAAGTTTGTGCCGTTTGTGGGCGAAAACTTCTTCGATTTTACCCCTTTTTAAATTCACTGAACTATCTAAAAACTGTTTCTCGAGATGGGGCAGATCCCTTAACGCTCATTGTAATCGTTGAAGGCTAAGTTTTTCTCAGTTAAACCAAGTTTAAACCATGTTTAAAACCATACAATATCATAGCACGCAAATATTCGCTCCATAGTTCCAAGAAAAACGTTGGAACCGTCGTAGAAAATGATTGGAATATCATAATTTTTTTTAAACCAGAAACCTGACTAATTGCGTTGTATTTTTAAATAAATTTGCTTTTTAAAAATATATAATACAGATGTTCCATTTTAAAATTACGAGCATCTCAAAACTTATCAAGTGACCTACGTACGAAAAATCCACATTCCTGCGTGCCTCGGAAAGCACGTTAACTTATCGGTTATGCGGATAATCTCTCTCTGGTTAATGAGAATGAGGAAATAGAGGATGCCCTTGTCCCTTGCGTTGACTAATCTCAGATGACCATTATTATTCTCTTCGTCTTTTCCAGCTGCAAGAGACATCTCTAGAATCAGGTTACACCTTATATTCGTATATGATACCATACTTCATGCCGCTATCACTCGCTCAAGAGATCTTATTTATCGGAAGAACTGTTATCCTATTTGGTTATGATCCTAAAAAGATGAAGAAGAGTAGTTCCTTTGTTGCCAATAGAACGTTGGTGCCTTTACAGAAGTGTGGTGTGGATTCTAGAAGGTAAGTAGATACCTAAGTGTATCTGGTTAATCAATAGCCATATTCTATGTCTCTTTTCAAATAGATTTTGTTCTTACGGTAAAACTTTTACGTTTATAATATTAGTAACATACTTTAGGATGTTGATAAACTTTCGCGATTTGTACACATTACTAAAATATATATATTACGGGTCTTAATCGCGTGAATAATTTAAGGTAAAATACCTTGTTTATTGCCCGACGTTTCGTTGCGTCTAGCGTTGAAAGAGCTACGTGATAACACGAATATTTTAGTGCTAAAGGCCGATAAGGGAAACGCCACTGTAGTGATGAATTCGAGTGACTATGATGACAAAATACGGAGTCTTTTAAGTGACACTTCTATATACAAGTCAGTGTCATACAACCCTACAGCCAGAGTCACGAAACGTATACGAGCGCTGATTAGGGACCACGAAGATCTGTTCGCGAATGATGTCTATGACCGACTCTTTCGACCCAAGAGCGTACAGCCGCCCAAGTTATATGGGTTGCCAAAGGTTCATAAAGGTAACGTCCCACTACGCCCGATCGTAAGCCAAATTAACTCGCCTACTTACGATCTAGCGAAATACCTTTCTTCAATACTGCAACCTTTAGTGGGTAAAACGACATCGTTCGTAAAGGATTCTCGCCATTTCGTGGACATCATCAAGAGCATGAAAGTGGAACCAGACGAGGTGATGGTGAGTTTTGATGTGGAGTCACTATTCACCAACGTTCCCATTCAGGATTGCCTTGAGGTCATCGAGAGAAAGCTGAGAGCAAACGATCTGTCCAATGAGTACATTGTTTTACTTAAAAACTGTCTGGAAGGCAACTTCTTCATCTACCAGGGACAACACTACCTCCAGATCGACGGAGTGGCCATGGGCAGCCCAGTGGCGCCGGTGATGGCCAACATCTGGATGGAACATTTTGAGGAAACAATTGAGCTACAATTGTCCCAGGTCAAACTGTGGAAGAGGTACGTCGATGACGTGTTCTGCATTATGAAGGGCGGTAGGCAGGAAGTAGAACAATTTGCTAAAGACTTGAACTCCATACACCCTAAGATCAGGTTCACTTTTGAAATGGAGATAAACAGATCGCTAGCTTTTCTCGATGTTAAAATAATGGTTAGAGACAATGGTACCCTAGCACACACTGTGTACAGAAAACCGACCCACACAGACAGATACTTACATGCTGACTCGCATCACCATCCAAGACATCTGCAATCCGTGGTATCATCGCTGACAAATAGAGCATATGACATTTGTGACCCTGAACACTTAGATAGTGAGCTCACACATGTTCAGGAGGTACTAAAGCGAAACGGATACAGAGGAAGCACACGACGTACGAAGAGGAGAGACTCCCGACCGGGGGTTGACAGGGCTCCAGCTTTTCTACCGTATGTGAAAGGAGTGACGGACAAAATTGGAACAGTACTGCAGAAATACTCCATTAGGACTGTATATAGTCCGCACTCCAAGGTAGCTAAGCACCTACGTACTCCTAAGGATGTAATTCCTCTACAGACACCTGGCGTCTACAAAGTGGATTGCAGCTGTGGCAGTTCCTACATCGGACAAACCAAGCGAACAATAGCGGAAAGGGTTAAGGAACACATCGCGGCTGTGAAAAACCGACAGACAAACAAGTCAGCAATAGCGGAACACTTGCTGGATGCGGGAACCAATCACTGGATTGAACTACACAAACCACAGGTCCTCTCCACTGACCGTCACTATTACTCCAGGATGGCGAGGGAAGCGGTTGAAATCAAAAAACATGTCAATTTCAACCGAGAAGACGGATACCGTTTGTCAACATCGTGGAATCCCGTGATCAGCAAGTGTATACACCGCCGAACAAACATTACACGCCAGTGTGCAGATGTCCTTAGTGTTGTGTGTCGAAGTACCGACAGTTCCGTAATAGTGAGTGATAAAAATCAAGCGAGGGTAGTTTCCGAAACCCGCGCTTCACGGAGGCGACGCTGAGCTCAACTAGTCTTCCCGTGACCACGGCCGTTGCAATACGGTCGAAACGTCGGGCAATAAACAAGGTATTTTACCTTAAATTATTCACGCGATTAAGACCCGTAATATATATATTTTAGTAATACTTTAGGATCTTGTGTACTTACAGATTTACAATTTGGGAGGACAAGGAATCTGAATTTCATGAAAAGTTGCAGAAACTTAAGAATCCTGAAGTATTTGAAGTTTGCAATCTTAGAGGGGTCATTAGAGAAATAAAAGAATGTGTGACTAAGGTATAAACACTTTTTTTGGAAGGAACTGATGGTGTTCTAGTGCTTAAAAGTCAACTCGTGGCCTATATTATGTCTTTATTTTGTAGCACTTATGGACTGTAGTTGTAGAAGAGGGTCAGTTGATACATGAACTTAACCTAATGAAGGATTTCTACCTCCTCGGTCGTGGAGAACTGTTCCTAGAACTATTAAGACTAACCGCGCATATGCTTGACAAACCTACTGCAAGGACTTCAACTAGAGGTAATAAAATAATAGTGGTAAGAAATAGAAGGCAACAGTGGACTGGCAATGTCACACTTTTGGCTATTATTATGTATGATATCTGTTTATTTTTTTAAATTCAAATAAGCTTAAACTACATAGAAACGAGAAATTTGAAGTTATGTGAAATGGTTCAGCTACACTTTTTTGCCCCGGTATGGTGATCGGAAGTCTCAGGTTCGGTTCCTGGGTGCAATTATTGTATAAATAAAGTAATCCTTTTTATACTTCGACCGTTTTTTTTTTTTTTAAATATAACTTGCAATGGGGACTCAATGCCACATTACTGGCAATCTTGTTAACCCCTCCAGCTAAGCTCAAAGGCTTGTGTTAGGAGTGGGTTCACTTCGGTAGTACACGGTTCGAATCCTACCCATTAGGGTAGGATTCGAACCCGTGACCTCACGATTGCGAGACCGATGCCTTAGCCATTAGGCTACCGCCGCGAGAAAATAAAGTAATTGACTAAAGTGCCTGTAAATATACTATAGTTTTACTCAACAATACCAACCTATCTCTTTACTTCGGCCTATATAGACAATGCTTATGTAGTCTGACTATTTAAGTGTCCTCTTTTTAACTTCTACCGTCAAAAATTTGTTTGTTATTAGCAGAGACGCTATTTAGAGAAATGGATGGTGACTTACTCAAATTATTTTTATAGTTAATCTGTTATTTGCATTCCAGATATGAACCACGCCTTCCAGTTAGCTACTCGAGCAGTATTTCTGAGTAACAATGCGGATATAGAAAAATTCAGTTTTGAGCTACCGTACGTCAAGCCCAATGTATCAGGAAACACTTCTTTTACTGACGACAGTAGCACTGGTAAGTATGATTTTAGGTATTTTTCTCTTTCTCGTGAGAAATGGTAATAAAGCCTGTCATGACTGTCACATCTAGTCACGGACTACGCGGACTTTTTGATTATATCATGTAGGGTCACATGTCCAACGATGAAACAGTGGTACACAATAAAACATTGTGATATTAACACAATAATTGCATTTTTGAAAGATAGAACAATTTTAAGTCCAGACCCAGGAATCGAACCCGAGACTTCCGTATGCCAAACCGGGGCCGGAATCGAACCATCTAATCAGGTTTGCATTATACCAAGAATAATGGTGTATATTTGTATGAGTATATTTTTTGGTTTTTACGTAAATAAAAAATATTTCATAAACCATACCATACCATATACTATTTGACCAAGGTTTTGATATGTTTTCCCTTCCTTTAAAATTTCCTTAAAAATGACGCCAGGCCGTCAAATTTAAACATTTTCGTTCTTCCAAATTACTTAATCGATTAAAAAAACTTGTACTGTTCCCCAAGTTGGAATAAAAGTTAATTATATAAATAAGGATGGCCACAATGTCAAATCTCTAGTTTTGAAGAAATTATTGACAAACATAGAAACATTTTTTTTATTTCATAAATCTATTTTGAATTCCTAATCGATCATTGTATGTGAAAGTCACGGTAACTGTCAAAATATTATTGTTTTTTTATGAAATTAATATTATTTTTTATGACGCGCAAATCAATTTCAACCGTAAGGTTGTTGGGCCATGATTTTGGCCCACTGTAAAAGTTTCCTGGAACAGGCTGTAACAGATTTTATTCCTATTTTTTTTAGTATTCGATGGTTGGTCCAGTATTATATTGAAGTACGATTTTAAGTGGCCTCTGCACCTGCTATTTACACCTGAAGTGCTAGCGCGGTACAATGATATGTTCCGACTTCTTCTCAGAATAAAGAAAACTCAGCATGATTTACATTCATTGTGGAAGGCCTATAAACAGTCTACAAGGTTAGTGGACTATTTAAATATTTAATAATAGGATATTAATAAAAAGAGTTATTTTGACTGTAAAGGGCATTCTGTCGAAAACTTACGTGATAGTCAAAAACGTAATCCATTTGAATGGACGTCGACGTCGCACACAGGGTCCACTATGGGACCCGTACGCAATATTAGTTTTTCAAACTGAAAGTAGACTTATTAAACTTTTGATATAAAATACCTCGTTTATACATATAGATAACAAAAGCTTAATATTCCTACGCTCGTTTAAAAAAAAATGAATTTTGCGCAAGCGTTGTACCTATATACAGCGTCATTTGGTTTTGGAATTCTAAACTGACGTTCGTCCAATCCAAAGAAAGGAAATCAAGAAGCGTATAGTAATGGTGTATATGGTTTATCCTTTCGTCTCGCTTAGAAAGAGACCCACATCTTTGCATACTGTTAAACCATGGTTGCCATAGTCACGAAAGAGAAAGACGGTCTCGCAAAATGACAAATTTGTTCTCTTTACGTCTACTTCTATATTTTTGTTATTATATTCCAGCTTTTCAATGTGCCAACTACACAACAAGCTAATGTTCCTTATGGACAATCTCCAACATTACATGCAAGCTGATGTACTTGAGACAAATTTCTCGAGGTTCATGGATGCCGTCAATAAGACTAATGATTTCGAGAAACTTAAGAAGGCACATGCCAACTTTCTCGCTGATATACTTAGCCAGTCGTTCTTGACTGTCACTTCGGTAAGTTTGGGATTTTTATTACAAAATGACTTTGCTCGTGGCTTCTTGGGAATGACGTATGTCCCTTCCCAACCCTTACTCTATCTTTATAACAAATATTATCTAAATCAGTAAAAACAACATACCTGTATAGCTATTATCGAAAAAAATTTAGACGGCTAAAAGGAATTTTTACTTTTTTGCAATATTGTTTCCATAAGCGGAGCTTCATCCATATGTTAACCAGATGAGACATATTTTTTTATCAAATTTTATTGATTTATAAACACGACTAACTTAGCTTGCCAATCAAAAAGTGTTCATGGTATGACAATAATATTCCATAAACTGATTCTTGCAGGCAAGTTATACGGTTATTTTCGTAATTAAATTATCTTTCCGATAACAATTTTTATTGGTTAATCAGAGCGGTCTAGGACTTACGGGTTCAGTGTAGTCATGAACAGAAATAGCTATAAATCAGGCAAGCTTATCAAAACATATTCTTTACTTCAGGGTTATGAAAAATAAAATAGTCATGATGCCTTTTCGATTGGCTAGCTTTCTTCGTATTTATAAATAAATACAATTTTATAAAAATGTCTCAGGTTAGTGCTCCGCCTAATGGTCTTCCCCGGATTTAAAAAGAATATTTGAAAAAAAAATAACCGAAATGATCTAGACGTTCCCGAGCTATGCACTTGTACCCGACTGCGCAAGAAGGAGGGTTATTTTTATAGAAGTTTTGTCAAAACTGGTAGACCGCTTGTTTGGCCGACTTATGTTTTTATATACCGTTGAACTACAAGTAGTTAGAAGTAAGTAGTATTTCCTAGTAGTTAGGTCCAGAACTATGTTATGAGATATTCTTTAAAGGTTGTTTAATGAGGACGTAGACTGCTTTTTCGATACACCAGCTAACATATAAAATTGTTTTCCAGTCCGCAGATAGTGATTGTTCGGGCGATACAGCAGATTCACTAAACAATCCAGTGTTCTGCAATATAATGGATCTGCTCAAACTGTGTCATTCGTTCTGCAATATGAATGAAGCCGTCGCCGATAAGGAGGCTGAGGACTATTATATCAAAGGCTATTCGGATAGGTTAGTATGTTAGGCTGTCATATATTACTACATATACGGGCTTCCATCATAGGTTTAAGAGATGTCTTCATTGTGCGAGTGCAAGTCAGATTCGTTCGATGCGGGAAAGGGGGGGAGGGTTGACAGTCAACTCACCGAACGGGAGAGGAGCTCAAGCCCCTCCCAAAATCTTTCACCATTCACCCATTTAATTCGTTTAAGTGGTGCAACGTCTTCGAAAGTTCTTCGTGCGTCTTCTAAAATTGTCCAAAAAAAATACTAAAGAATTATGTATCTTGTGCTCAACTCAGTGGCTGGTTTGGGGGGGGGGGGGTCTTGATACAGATAGGGACGTTGTTGCACCACTTACACGAATTGAATGGGTGAATGGTGAAAGATTTTGGAAGGGGCTTGTGCCCCCTAGCCTCCCCCTTGGATCCGCCACTGGACCAACTCTATTATATATATATATATATTAAATTCAAAAAAGGTGATAAACTGTTTCGAAAAAGGGAGAAGGGGCACCCCTTAGTCCTTCTCCTCAAGCAGGAGACTAATTACAAAATATGTGTATTTATATTGTTCCAGATTCAACAAACTAGTAAAACAGTTGATGCAACTGCTAGTATCACTACGTGACCGGCCGTGCGGGGTGTACCTTGCTCGGTTGCTCATGAGGTTGGACTACAACCGCTGGCTAAGCGGAGAGGCGCAACTAACTCAGTCTGTTACTAACATGCTGCGATATTAAGTGATAATGGGTGTTCATCTGATAGAATGACTGTGCTAGAAGTGATATCGGATATCTTCTAACGACCTGATTATGAACATAACGGTAATGGCGAATATTGCCGTATAACATTGCACGAGCTAGGGGACTGCGATCTCAGAACCTCTGAGCAGATTTACACTTTAAAATTTTGTGGTACTGGTGCCAGCACCAACATCAAATCTAGACCAACCTTTGGGGATTCAAACCTAACCAAAACTTGAACCCGTCTAGTGGGCCAATTCACGTATTTAAAGCAATGCAGTTGCAGTTAAGTTTCGATTAAAACGGCCATTTTCTTATTCTTGTAACTCATGGATCGATCTCAAATACGCTTGCGTCAAGTATGCGTCTCGAGAACGCAATTGCGGCATTCTAGTACGGTGCGTCACTTGCGCAAGCGTATTTGAAACCGATCGCAAAGTTACAAGAATACAAAAATGCCCGTTTTAATCCAAACTTAACTTCAACTGCATTGCTTTTAATATGTGAATTGGCCTCCTGAACGTTCTTCATCCAGGCATGGTGCTCACACGTGGCTTATAGCTGGCCGACATAATAGCTTAATTAACGAGTCAATGATGGCTTGTAGGTAACGCACCAATACTGGCTTAATATGATTACACTGGTAATGAGCTGACATAATAAATTCAACTTATAGATTAAGAGACGCTGAACATCGACCTTTACCCATCTGATAGCCACATGAGACAAAAGGGAATGCCCATAAGCAGTATCGTATGTATCTAAGTTGTGCCACAAGTTGATTAAACGTATAATTCTTGTTTCTAATTATAACATTTTTATATAATGATGTGTTTTATTAATCCGGCAAATGTCTCACATTTGCCGGATTAATAAAACGAAAATATTAGTCTTTCAGTTTATTTATTTAGTATCTTTTCGTATGAAGTTATTTTTAACGGTGGTACCACTATTACAAAAATAATATCGTAATATCGAAAACGTTTTCGAAGTTCATCCACCCATTTCAATTAAACCCGGCAAATTAGGTAAATCATTGTTGTTTTTTCTGAAAGTATAATTAATGTCCACATAAATCAGTAGTTTTCATCTTGGCACAACAAAATTTGTAGCGATACTAAGTTCCATAGTCACTTGAACATTACCCTTTTGTATCAAATTTTATTATATATAAATTTAGTTTTAAATAATAGTTTGTTTTGGTAGGTTTGCCAACTAATTTATTTTCATGGCTACCTGGCCAGATATGAACAGGAAAGTCAATATAAGTAATTACACAGCAGATCGGTGTATATGTAACCAGTAAAAATTGGTATCGAAAGAAAGATAAATTACCAAAATAATCGTATAAACTTACCTGCAAAAATCCGTTCATGGAATATTATTGCCATGCCTTGAAGTTATAAAATCGAAAAAAATGTAGCCATAAACACTTTTCGATTAGCAAGCTATCATGGTCGTGTATATAAATCTACACAATTTTATAAAAAATGTGTTTATATATCAACACAATTTTATAAAAATATGTTTCATCTGTTTATCAGATGGGTGAAAGTCGATGTTTCACGTCTCCTCACATTATAAAATGTGGATAGAATCTCACCTCCTTAGGGTTGAACTACATCTGGCCGCACCGAATCTAGAACCGTTATTTATTAAACCGAAAAAGAGAGCGTGTTGCCGAGCGCTTCCCGAACTCTTTCTAACTTTAGTAAATAGAAAAGGATAGAAATATAGACAGAAAAGGATAGAAATATAGAAGCAAATATGGAACATAGGAAAGTGCGATTCGATGCGGCCAGATGTAGTTCAATCTTTATTCATAATACTTTACAACTTTCGTTCCATTTTAAATATATAATAGAAGACAAAACATGCGCTAGTTAAATTGCTGTTACTAAAGTATTATGAATAAGAGAATCACTTAAAACATATTATTGTTAACAATGATGTTTTAAGTAAAAATGTGTAAAACTAATGTATACATAGATAACCTATATTATGTTGCAATGTCACACTATTATAAAAAAAGTCGTAAGAGTAGGTAAGCATGATTTAATTATCACGAGCGGAAAAGAGATAAATGTAATCCGCTGCTTTCATCTGTTGTCATTTGTATCGGTTTTAAGGTGCCACTTTCTGAGCGCTTGTAACCTATCTACACCTTTTTTACTTATAACGTCATTGATTGTTAACATAATAAAAAAATGCGATATTAACTCTTGTTTTTTTTTATTTAACTATCGTCATCATCATCAATAGGCTCATCTTGCAATACATTTGTGTTGTTATCTTCATTCTTTTGACTGAGAACATGTTCAGTGTGTTGCTTTAAGAACTCTTTGACTAAAATACACTTTGTCATGTGGCAGGAACATGGTTGGGGGTGTTCAACTGCCTCTGGGTCCAACATAGTCATTTGAAGATTGTATCTGTAAATACAAGAGGTGTTACAATGTATGAAATCATTTTCGGAGAACCTGCTTACAATATACGAGGGTGGATTGAAAAGTTGGCGGCCTCAGCAAGAAAACAATATAAAATATAAACAAAAGTAATTTTATTTTTCCACGTAATCTCCACTTAACTCAATGCACTTCTTCCATCTGGTTTCCAACGCCTGTATGCCGGTCATAAAAAAAGTTTCTTCAAGGCCTTCAAAAAAGTCACCCACCGCGGTTTCAACCTCCTCATTTGATGAAAATTTTTGACCTCCAAGGTGTTTTTTAAGGTTTGGGAATAAATGAAAGTCCGAAGGTGCCAAATCAGGGGAATAGGCGGGATGGGGCAGTAATTCAAAGCCACAATCACGAATTTGAGCCATTGATTCAACAGACGTGTGAACGCGTGCATTATCCTGATGGAACAACACTTTCTTGCTGAGTAGTCCTGGCCTTTTCTCTTTGATCGTTTCACGCAAATGACGTAAAAGGGTGCAGTAATAAGCAGAGTTTATAGTCTCACCTTTTGCAAGGTAGTCCACCATGATGACACCCTTAGCATCCCAAAAAACTGACGCCATCACCTTGCCAGCTGACAAAATTGTTTTGGCTTTTTTTGGAGTCGGTTCATCAGGTTTTTTCCACTGCTTGGATTGCTGTTTTGACTCTGGGGTGTAGTGGTGTACCCAGGTTTCATCCATTGTAACAAATCTGTCCAAAAAATCTTGTGGATCAGTCTCAAACATTTCCAAACTGTCGCGAGAAATCGTGAGCCGTATTCGTTTTTGTTCAACTGAAAGCAATCTGGGGACCCACCGCGCAGAAACCTTAGAAAATCCAAGTTCATTGACTATGATGTTTTGTGTTCGTTCATATGAGATGCCAATAGTGTCAGCAATCTCCCTGATGGTCAATCTCCGATCTGCCAATATCAGATCACAGATTTTCCCAATGTTTTCTTCAGTCGTAGACGTCGTAGGCCGGCCGGAGCGAGGGTCATCTTCAATACTCTCTCGTCCGCGTTTAAATTCTGCAACCCACTTTTTCACAGTCGTATACGATGGAGCAGATTCCCCCAATGTTGTTGACATATCTTCGTGAATCTCTTTTGGAGTCAGTTTTTTTTTAAACAGGTATTTGATGACCGCACGTTGCTCAATTTTCTCCATTCTTTAAAAACGCTGCACTTAGGCTCACAAAATTCAGTCTAATTTAAAAACAGATAATGCTATTGTGACAGAATTTTACAATGTGACAAGACAACCAGAGAGTAAACAAATCGAATGAGGTCAGTTACACTAAAATAAGTCAAGTATTTATGTGGTAGGCCGCGAATATTTCGATCCACCCTCGTAGAAGACGGCGCTTGGGGAATGGGGGTAATTTCACTCGATTTGGCGCCCCTTTAATGTGGTTTGCAAGCGTGGTGAAGGCGAGTGTGGTGAAACCAGGCATTAATATCCTTGTACGACTTATGACCAACCGGAAAAATGTCCAATACACTAAAAATGTCCAATCCTAAAAATGCCCAGTCATAATAATGTCCATTCATAGAAATGTCCAATCATAAAAATGTCCATATAAAAATCCCGGTTCGTAAAAAATTCGCAATAACAACTCCAGTAGCTACCGCCATATCACCCGTATCAATTATACGGGGCTCCCAGCTTACACGTGTATTATCGGACCTAAAGAGCCCCACTTACTAATATGACTATGAGCTGGGCTAATTGAGTCATGTGCTGTTCCCGACAATTTTGTCCTAAGTGGCAAAGGAGGCAACATTACCAGCAATACTGGCAGTGGGAAACTGGCAGCGCAGCAACCCTGGTCATAATTTTATTTGGACATTAGACATTATTTCATGTAAACCAACCCCATATCACTAAACTGGACATTCTTCTAAATGGAGTTTATTATGATTAGACGTTATTATAAATGGACATTATTATGGCTGGATATATTTCGAACTTGTCATAATAATAAATGGTTATTTTTTAAATTGGACATCAGTTGTGTAAACTGCTAATGGTGTATAACCATGTCTTAATAGAAGCATTAATATAGTTGGATCTCATAATGTGACCTTTTAAAACTTAGGTCTAGTCTGTAAAAAATAATTAAACTACAATTAGTTACCTTCTTGCATTCAAAGGATCTCTATTTATATCCAGTTGAAAGGCTATAGGCTCTCCCTCTTCAATATCTTGTTCTTGTGGAAAAACGATTACGGTCTGTTTCCAATGTGTTGGCGGACTTTTAGGGCTTGTGTCCAACACCACGCGTTGGTCTCCTGTGCCGTCAGCTGAGTCAGGAAATTGACATTCAAACCAAATGCAAAGACCTTGGTAACTCCCACTTTTACTTGCACCTAAAGATGAAAAAGATTATTTTTGGATTTATGTATTTAAAATGAAACCCTGACTGATGTGAATGAATTGAGTTTAAGCTTGGCACATAGACAGTTATTATAATGCAGGTGTCCACTAATAACTGAATTTGAAAATATAACCCTTAAAGTAGTTTAATCAAGATGATTTTAACCATCTTGATTTAACTAGTTGTTGAATATAACTGCATCCAAATCCGTTCATTTGTTTGGAGCTCTTTTGAGTGTGTTGAAAATCTGTTAAGGTTTTACTTTCATCTCCTGGACTGGACACATTATTTTGTTATAACCAATATTATTACACACCACTTACTCTTCAACTTACCTACAACATGTTGTATGCTAAATGACTGCAAATCTTCTGAAGATGTTTCTTTCATGTCCAGCCAACAAAGAATGACTTCAGTTCCAAGTAAGTCCTCTGGTTGTAAGGTTAGGACTTCTGGCTTGTTTCCTTTGCTCGATCTGAGCTCCTTTCCAAAAGTTTCCATTTTCACTCCATAAATGTGATTCCATTTCTGGTACAATGATGGAACACTACAATAAATTGTTTGTGTCAGTTATAGTGATAGTTGGAATTAGAATAATCCATTCAAATTGTTACTTGGTTAGGCACATTTCATGGGTGTAACCATAGGGAAAATTTAGGGTTAAATGAAACCCTCCCATTAAATTGCAAAAAGGTAGGTACACAGTATTCATTTGGCTAGTGTTTAGTCAATTGTACTGCCTAAACCTCCAAAAATGAGCCTGGGTATGCGCATGGTACATTTATTTTTTCTTTATAAGAAAAAAATACCTACTAGCATGATTATCAGTGTTAACCACTTGAAATATTTACACAACACAACAAATAAAAAATTGTTGTATCTGAAGAATCAACCAGGGTAGATGACTGTCAAGTCAAATCAGTGTCTTTTTAAGAAACGTCAAAACGATGCGCCCTATACTAATTTATATAAAACTAGTTTTCGCCCGCGTGGATGTCGAATATCGCGATAAAAACTACTCAAACTATCTCCATACCAAATTTCATCTAAATTGGTTTAGCTCTTTGAGTGTGAAAGCGTAATAGACAGACAGACCAAGTTACTTTCACTTTTATAATATTAGTATGGATTTAAAACAACGACGTCATTCTTTTGTATGGTCAAATCATATAGTTTCAATGTTTGTAAATTCATGACAATGTAAAATTGCAGAGAAACATCGTTTTTCAGAATATTTTGCAAATGCTATTTCCTGTATAGTGTAAAATAATTTATTGTTATTGTAGTCATCTACCCAATTGGTGTAATAATAAACCTAATGATAACTTCAAAATTGAGATCATATTATAATCTTTCTTGGTATCTTTCTATATTATTTAGTAATTCTTACCTACATGGGGCTACATACACAGCAGCACTCTCAGGAAACATATGACCATCATCTTTAAGGAACTTATCTCGGGCTATCAGCACAGAGTCCAGCATTCCTTCATGCAATAGATAAAACCCCATCCATTCTGACACTATTACATCCACCCTAATGTAGTTTGGTAGAATTACATCTTCTACTTTACTGTGAATCACCTGAAAATATAATTTGTTGCTTTAGAAAAAAAAAACTAGCTGTTAGTTCTTTGATGCTTTAAAATATGCAGCGTTAAGATCACTATCAATGTTTTAAGATCACTTTGGCAGGCATGGTTTGGGAGGAATTATATTTATTGTTATTTATAAAACTTGATACACAGGATTGTACAGAGGCAGACTTAATGCTAAAAGCATTCTCTGCCAGTCTACCTTAGAGTGATGTAAAGATAAAGTGTGTAGGTGCAGTGAAGTTGTTGAAATTACATTCAACCATACAAATAAAACTAAAAACAAAATAGTATAACAAATCCTTGTTAATATTACACTTACATAAATAAATATATACCTAAATATATTACATATAGTTACAAATGTTGTGGTGATCCAACCAGTTCATCTAGGTATGTACTTTCCATTTAAAATTGGGATAAGGTGCCCATCTAATTTTGAGAGCAGCACATTCCAAATAAAAACAGACTGAAGAAGGAAAGAGGTATCAGGAATCCAGAAGAATGAGAGGGACATAAAAGAAGCAGATTGTTGGTAGATGATCTCTACTGTGAGAAGACTACAAGTATTGGAAGTTGGAAGTTCAATAGTGTAGTGAGAGCGCACAAACTACGTGAATAGGGACCCATAGTTGGGAATGGTACCTATATTTCAGAATTTTAAGATAAGATAATAGTTAATGTTCAACATTTTCTCTCGAAAATTACAGATGATTAATAAATAGACTATATGCTGATATCTATCCAATGGGGTTTATAAAACACTGCGTTTGGACACAAAAGTAGTGATATGGACAGCTTGTATTAAAAAAAATACTGGAAATTAGATGATTTATACCTCAATAACATTATCAAAATTGTTTTCCTTGATTACTTCCTTAGCTAGAAGAGCCAAGTTAGTAGCTTCGACAGCGTAAACTTTCTTGGCCCCAGCTTGAGCACAGAATATAGACAATATGCCAGTTCCACACCCAACATCCATCACAATCTTATCTTTAAAGTAAGACGGGCTGTTTAATATTGCATTTTTATAAGCTAAGGTTCTGGGCTCATCTTCCAGCATCAACTTGTGTATCTAAAAGTATAAAAATATATTAAAATATTCTTACTAGGCAGGTATAAAATGAGTAAATATAAAATATCTAAAGGTAATTACGTCTAAATCTTCATAACTACAAAAATAGTTACTTTGCTCTGTATCTACTTCCATTTTTAATTACTGTAAATTATTTATTGCGCGTTTTTTAATAGTTTATTTGCTCAAAGCATGAAGATAATAACCTAAAAAATGTAGATATTTGACAATTTAATGTTTTGATTGTTTTGACAAGCATGACTAGAGATGTACCACAACAAAAACAACATTTGTTTTTAGGTTTGGCAAACTCTGTCTGTGGCAGTCTGTGGTTGACTCACAGACATTGACGTATAGACCTGGACCGCGCCATCCCATTCAATTTATAAGCAAATATTGTGGGCAAGCAGTAGTCGCTGGCGTTCACAGGGAGGCTAGGCTTACGGGGCGTTTAAACGGGCAATTTTCAACGGGTTCCATGTATGGCATTTAAGACTGGTAAACCCTCAGGTGGTATACCTTATATGGAAATGTGTGAAGCTAAAATTAAAGGTTGTCAAAATAGGCAGGAAAAACTCAAAATGGATGCACTTACATCCAACCACAAAAACGAGTACTTGGGCATTTTGAAGAGCTAAATACAAAGGCAGGCGCAAGAGAGTAGCATCAATACTACAACGATTGCGTGCAAGTGACAATAGCATTCTAAAGCTGTTTGGTGAATAGCGCTCACCACAGTCACATGCTAAAGCGTTGGGTGGCTATAGCGATAGGTGCATTCCTGTCTAGACGTAGGTTAGGTTATGTAAATTGTGATAATCTCTCAACTGTGTAAGTTCGAAAACATGCTTAACTGTCACAGAGACAGGGCCGCACTAGTTTTTTTTCTAGTCTCTTTCACGCTATGCAATCAATATTTAGTTTATCATTGAAATGGCATGGTCATGGTCTATCCGTCAATGACCATACAAATCCCACAGATTATTATAGAATTTGTTCGATAAAATGTCAAAATATGCAGTCATTCATTCACATTTTTAATCTGTGCGAGCGAGTTTACATTATTTGCAAAGCAAGCAAATGCGTTGTGTACTTTTTATCAAATTATTTGGAAACATAAGATGGTTTTAGTTTGATTCTCGTAATTAGAATAACAATTTAATTCTGATCAAATGGCTAAAGAAGGTGACATGTCTCTGTTCAACGATGTGCTAGAACCATTTCGGCGGGTTATAAACACTGACCCGCCGAAAGACAAGTTGTCGGCTGCGTCTAAATTGAATTTTTCCGATAGTAATCAATCACTGAAAGAAGGTAAAATATTAAGGTTTAGTCTAGTTTTATGCGAGATTATTTTAGGTGGCATTACTTTAATTTTCGTTATGTTATTAGGCCTATCTAACCTCTTATCCATGGGGAAGAGAAAGTCAAGTATTGGCATGAATGAAATGTGTACGCCTGAAAAACGTATGCGGACTGAATCCAACTCTACACCGGCGTCTGCGCCTCCATCGCCGTGGGAAACCAAGAGGTTGAAAATCGATCTGATTGCTGCTAAAGCTCAGGTTGGTGTGTTTAGTTTTCATGTTTATCTATGACACAGATGAAACTTTGTGTTGTCCATTGTAATCTAAGTTTAGTATAATCTCTACACTACAAATGAATAATCATTTACTTGCTTTCTCTTTATCAAGTTACTCAATAAATATATAATTTAAGTACTATTCAACTAAAGTTACTATAAAAGTACAACAGTTCTAATTTGAATATACAGAATATGAAGTATCAATTTGTTATCTCAAAAAAAGGGGCTATAAAAAAGTAGCCTAATGGCTAAAGCATCAAATTCGCAATCATGAGGTCTTGGGTTCGAATGACAACATGAACCCACTTCTCAATGTGAGACCCAATCCCATATTGCGAGGATATCTTTAAAAAAAATTAACTATTTCAGATTACAAAACTAGAATCCCGCATCAATCACCAGCATACAATTCGCAAAGAAATGCAGATACTATTTGAAGAAGAAAAAGCGTCTCTTACGGAGCAACACAAGAGGGATGAAAGAGCTCTCTCTGATATGGAGGAGAGACTACAAATTATTAGGAGAAGAGAACAGGAACTCAAAGATGAATATAATGAGGTATAATTTTGATTACAGCAAGTTTGGAATATAATTCTGTCAATGAAAAATAAACTATCGTCCTATACTCACATAAAAACCAAAGATCAGGAATTGATTAGGTATCTATTGGTTTAATTTATTCAAATTATCTCATCTCTGAACATATTACTGCCACTTACAAGATCTCTTTAGAGTCTATTTTACAGTTCAATGTGCCAGAGGTGCTGTTTTTCTTTTTCTTGGTGCACTTTTCAGCCCAAATGGTCTGACAGAATTTTATCATATGTAATGACAGGTTGAGTGGGTCTTTCAGTGAGAACATCTACTTGTGTTTAAACTTTCTTGTTGCAAGATTATAACTATTTATTATATAGGAATTAATGCACATGTGGTGTGCCGTGTGGTGCCGGCTTAAGAATAGTACCACCCCATCTCTACCCGTGGGTGTCGTCAAGGCGACTAAGGGATTTTACCCCGGAGGACGGGCAGCAGCGTCCTCTGCGTACTTAAAGCCTTACTGCGATCGCCAACCCGCTCGCCAAGCGTGGCGATTATGGCAATTACCCCCAGGATCTACATACTAGTAGGTTCTACTGGGGAGACCCGTGCCCAGCAGTGGGCCATCTTATGGGTTGATATGTAATGCACATTATTTACCTTAAAATTGCTTGATGTTTTAACCAGGTTGCACCAGCTGTGGTCATGAGCGAACTGAGCAATTTTAAGGTTAATAATGTGTGTTATTTCCTGTATGTTATATAGTTATAACATTACTCATTTTTAGTTAATATTTAAAAAAAAAGAAAACATTTCACTTTATTTACTTTTATAAATTTTCATTTGTCTACTCTGTCCAGGTTTTAAAAGAACACAAACAGAACAAAGCCAATTGGGACAAAGAAAAGGGGGAGCTACTGAAGAACATAGCTGATTTGAAAGATAAGCTGTTAGAAGCTAATGTAAGCAGTAAAGATCAGCTGTCCGAGATGAAAAAAGACATGGATGAGTTGTTACAGGTGACTATGTTGTTTACCACTGGATTTGAATACTTTTAACTTGTTGTAATCCTCAATTATTATTGTTCTAAGGCTAACCCTCCTTATTCTTAGTATATAATAGAATAGTTTATTTCTCAGAATATAGTACAGTAATGGTGTTTACAAAGTTTTAGTGCTTATATTCTACCAGATCTTGTGTACAAATATTTCAGTTTTATTTAAAAAAAAAAAATAGAAATATACAGAGCATTATTATAAAAAAACCATAGGCACATTATAAATTTAAACAATTCTATAATTAAGGTACTATATTATAGTAACATTTATATAATAATAGGTTAAATACTTTTAGTACACTAGCAAATTTACTTTTATTTTCAACACCATGGCTAGTGTAATATATCATAACACAAAACTGCAATGAAAAACGACAGTACTGTTAGTTCCATAAACAAAATGAGTAATTAGTGAGGTTTTGAACCACCCTTCCTGTTTAGTCAGCTGTACCAGGTTGATTACACTGGCTTCTTGAACAGAAATCTGTTTCTGGTGTTGAAACTTCTTCCAAAAGCCGTTTGACTCTTTTATTGATATCCATCTAAAACAAAATAAGGGAATTACTTATTTTTGATGTATATTATTTTTTTTTAATTTATTATAAAATTATATAACTACGAGTCTTATTCGCGTGAATAATTTAAGCTAAAATATCGGCCGTTGCAATACGCACGAAATATCGGGCAATAAACAAGGTATTTTACCTTAAATTATTCACGAGATTAAGACCCGTAGTTTATCAACATTAATAGTAATATTATTAGCTATTCTACCTACAAAAATAATGAATTACCATGATATATAAAAACTTGATGAAATAAAACTGGCCCAAAAATTGCAACTTACAACCTCTTCCTAGCGCCCGTGGCGTGACGTTACTTGTTGTGACACGAACCATTTACAATAATATACGGCGGTAACCGTGCGCGTAAAAAGAATTCCTAGAAATCCTTTGCATGTAAACATTTTCAATATGTATTTGTGTGAGTTGCACAAGAAAATATGATGTGATATAACAGTAAAATCATTAGTTATGTATCTTCTTAAGAAATTTACCTGTGAAAGCCATACTGTTTTTTACAGATTTAAATCAAATAACGGCAGTAGCCGTAGTGTCGTATCAAGCAATATTTTTATTACGGCATATGCCGTCATTCCTCAACTTGTTAATTAAAAGGCCACTTTTAAACTATTGTAGGCTCTAGAAGGTGCTCAAACAGAAGTAGAAATGTTAAAAAAGGAGGTTACAAAGCAGACCAGTAGGGCAGAACAATGTATAACCATGAAGACTCAGCTTGAGAAGCAGACATTTGAGCTTCAACAAGTCACTAACAAATTGAAGGAGCTGGAGTATGAGAGAGATTCTTATAAAGACTGGCAGCAACAGGCTAAGGTATGTAGTACCATATCATTTTCTCAATTTAATACCACTATAATTAATACCAATTCAATAAGATTCCATATTGTTATTTTTTTCGCGTGAATAATTTAAGGTAAAATACCTTGTTTATTGCCCGACGTTTTACCAAATACCCTTGTTAATTACCTTAAATTGTTCACGCGATTAAGACCCGTAATATATATATATTTTAATAATGTAATATTTTGGTTTGCTAGACTACATTATTTTTGAAGATTTATCTTGTATATCATTATTGATTGACTGGCATGTTGGTCTAGTGATTAGTGACCGTGACTTCTAAGCCAGAAGTTGTGGGTTTGATCCACCCAGGATTAAATTTAAAATATTTGTGTGACGAGCGTGATGGTTTATTATTCTACTAGCTGACCCGCGCAACTTCGTCTGCGTAAATTTTCCCCGTTTTTGCAACATTTCTTATTGCTGCTCCCTTCCTTATTTCTCTACTATTTATGGATGTTATTATACCTGCATATAAACCTCCCTCTTCAATCACTCTATCTATTAAAAAAACCGCATCAAAATCCGATGTGTAGTTTTAGAGATTTAAGCATACATAGGGATATAGGGACAGAGAAAGCGACTTTGTTTTATACTATGTAGTGATAATATGTATGTATTTAGAAATATATAAGTGTATTTATCAGTTGTCTGGTTACCATAGTACAGGCTCTGCCTAGTTTGGGATCAGATGGCGTTGTGTGAGTTGTCATTGTGTGGGGACCTTTGGCTTAGCAGTCACGGTCACTAATCACTAGACCAACCAGCATATTATTACTATACAAAACTTTGGTTTTAGACTGCACAAAAGAGGCTTACCAACATGGCGGAATTAGAGAAGGAGGTGGGACGTCTTCGTGCGACTGAGCGGTCGTTACGAGACTCCGTGTGCAACAAACTGTTGCTAGAAGAACAGGTCCATCAGTTGCAGTCCAGGGTTGATGCCTTACAGCCGGTGCAACAGGAACTACATGAGGCTAAGGTACGGCTATTTCTTATTATATAAACTGTTTCATAGGTGATTTGGGTACAATGTCGCCTTTGTCCTTAATAAGCTTCAAACTACCATGCTAAACTTTATAAAATCACTAGCTGACCCGCGCAACTTCGTATTCGTTAATTTGCCCGTTTTTGCAACATTATTCATTGTTGCTCCACTTCTATTGGTCGTAGCGTGATGTTATATAGTCTATAGCCTTATATAAATGGGCTATATAACAGTAAAATATTTTTTCAATTCAGACCAGTAGTTCCTGAGATTATCGCGTACAAACAAACTCTTCAGCCTTATAATATAGCCATATAATTATGTAACTACTACTAATAGTGAGTAAACTCTCGCGCTTGGCCGTTACCTCGAGACTCGTCCGCGCCGAGGGGCGCTTCGAGACGGGTTGTTAAAGATAGTTTAAAGTCAAAGGAAGTTATTGCAACAAACAAATGTCAGTTTCACTACCTAAGTGAGCCACTTTAACAGACAGGTAATGGTAGATAAGTTATGAGACTGGCCATAAGTGTGTGATTTGTTTTTTTTAGAAATGGATTTTTGTGTATGAAATAACTTTGATTTTGGTTCATCAGGTGATTTTAACGTATTATACTAGTAGTAGCTAAAACAAGACGTTCAAGCTTTTAACAGAATACAAAAAAAACACGTGTTTTTTTAAGCTTGAACGTCTTGTTTTTTTTGTAAAAAAGTATAGTCTGCAAAAAAAAAATACCAATTCGCAACAAAACTTTTTTAAGGCCAATCGAATCTATTTCCTAAAACAATGAAAATACCCTAGGAGACGAACTGAGTTTGAGGTAAGAAAAGTCACAAATCGTAAAATAGATGCACATTGAGCTCTGTCTACGAAAAGTATGGAAAAAGGTTATTTTTACATTTTTGACATGACTGAGTTTAGTCAGTCTCATATTATTTTCATTGTCATAAGAAATAAAATGAATCGCGTAAAAAAATAAATAATGTCATACATGAAGAAAAAATCCTGTGTGGGTTAGCTCTGAGTTTTTTTTTAGCATTGTTATTTTCAAGCTTTCTAATTTTGTTTAGACTGTTACTCCTCTTTATAATTTTAGTAGGTACGTATTGTTTTATTACATAATGCAAATCATGTTTACAGTCTGTATCTATATTCTTGTCATGCTCACATAGTTGTTCTAAATTTTCTACTGCACTAGGGCTTGTATAGCCCGATTGAGGCAGTCATTACATAACTACTGATCACTATAACTTAAAAATCTTGAATCTGAATGATTATATTAATGTTATTTTTTTCCTTCATCGTTTACAGGTGAAGATATCATCACTAGAAACAACCCTGGATAAATACACTAGTGTAGCTCGATCAGCGGGAGTGGAGAGTGCCAGTGCCCTAGCGAGCGCGTTAGACTCAGCGCTCAACACGCAGCTGTCCGCCACGGCCGCCACCTCACACGCGCACGCACAACTCGCACAACTCACTGAGGTACAGTAATACTACTACATTTCATTACCAGCCTGTACCACAAAATACAGTACGATCAACGTAACTTGACCGGATTGAAGTTAGGTTTTTATCACTTTCGCGCGTCTCATAGAGATGCGACCCTAAAATTACTAACGAAAACGATTATTTATGTTTAATCGATTAAAAATACTAACAACATTTTAATTAAACAATATAAAAACACTATTTATATGAGTTCATAAAAGTTTAAATTTAGAACAGTTACAGTAAATATTAAAGAAACTTTGAAAAACAATTTCTTTACGAAAATAATCACAAAAAACATGAGTTAGTAATACTAATTATGACAATGTAATGCGTAATCGCATCTCTAATTCTCTTGGTTTAGTTACCGCCCCCGCCCCCCGCTTCCTGTCACCATTTACTTCCAAAAAATGCATCTATGCAACCACTTGTCGCCTACTTCAGTCCGGCCTAGTTACGTTGATCCAACTGTACATAGGAACAATGACCTCTATGCAACGTTAAGTTGTCAAAATTAAATAGAAGGCTATACTTGTGTAACAAGGATAAGAACAACGGCCATTTGTCATGAGTCATGTGAATTGTCCTGTAAATCCTTCTATTCGGTATTTGACTGGCCTGTTGGTCTAGTGCTTAGTGACCCTGACTGCTAAGCCGGAGGTCGTGGTTCGATCCCCACCCAGAATAAAACTTTGTGTGATGAGCATGATGGTTCATTCTGTGTCTGGGTGTTATTTATCTATAATATGTATGTATTTAGAAATGTACAACGTTATTCTTGGTGTAGTGCAAACCTGAAAGTAGTTTGCTCAGAATCAGTAACACATTCCAATGAGGTAGTTTTTGGACCATGTTATATTTTTCGATTAATTATTTTTCAATAATTAATTAATTCATTAATCATTGTAACAGTCCAAATCCTGTTCATAATATGATGTGAAATGTAATCATCACTTATTTTGTGTATTTATTTATATATATATTTTAAAAATTGAATTGAAAAAAAAAAAATATTATTTACATATTTATTATATGAAAATTGGCGCATGCAAGTCGCTGCCTGTAGCCAGACCCCTTCACGCTCCCCGCACATTCTTATTTGCACAAACCGGTTGGTGCAAAAGTTTACGTACCGTTTCCTAATTGTGCAAATTAGCATTTTGTGCAAACCATTTGTACGGTATACCGTTTTGCCGTCTTATCGCAATAAACATGTTTATTTGCACAAATAAGATTTTTTGCAAATAAGGTTGAGCGTGTAGCCGGGCCCTAAGGCTATGAACACGAAGACTGCCGACATTGACATTCTGCCGAGGTCGACCAAGATCTCCGTACATGTGTGTCGATACACGCATGTCAGGAATGAAAAAAAAAATCTTGGTCGGTAAAGTTTATTTTCGCTGTTTTTGATGCTGTAGGAAGCCGGCCTTCTGTACCTATAGTATTATGTGCCTGCACTGTCCCACTGCAGGGTAAAGGCCTCCTTACTTTCTCTTCACTGTTCTGCGACATTTTTTTTTTTTAAAAGACGACTGCCGCATTAGCGTACAAGCCCCGTGTCGCGGGGGACTTAACAAACATTATTCACGAACACAAAGTACACCCAGACTCGGAACAACAATTTGTGGATCACACAAAGTGGTGTCCCGTGTGGGAATCGAACCCACGACCTCTTGCGTAGCAGTCGGACACACTCCCACCGCGCCACAAACAATATGGCAGCATCGCTCTCGCACGGTCTTGCGCCGCCAGCGAGGTGGTGCAAGCCAGAATTTACTTTAACGCCCACGACTTTAAGGGTGCGGTTCCCCTGACCCGGAACTAGACGGAGTGGATCAGAGCGGACCGTGAATTAGCCAATGACAGTGCACAAAATAATACTAGGTACGATTTTGCGCACTGTGATTGGTCAATTGACGGTCGCTCACTCAACCCAGCTTTGGGTCAAAGAAAACGCGTCCTTAGTCGTAATCTTATAGCAAGTTAAATGCTCAACCCGACCTGTGCTCAGTGGCGAACCTGGAGAATAAGCCCGGACAAAAAACTCACTGATATGTGTGACTGTACTCAAACGCTGTTCCGTACATGTGCAACTATCCCTGTTGCACATGTACGGAACTCTCGATGCGTAAGTATCACTCGCATTTATTTTATTTTTGTTATCAATAATGTTTTTTTTTTTGCCCGGGCCTACCCGCCAGGTTCACCACTGCCTGTGCTATTTGTAGCAAGTGGTCTTTTTATCTCGCCTCGTGACTCACATCTCCAACGAGGTATATTTTATGGAGTTTGACGAGATTTTATGTGATGCAGGATGTAGCAACTATAAAGTTCGAGCGAGATAAGGCTACCGGCAAGCTGAATGATCTGCTAACAGTTCGCAAGAACCAAGAAAGCCTCATACACAGGCTACAGAAGCGTTTGCAACTGGTCACCCGTGAACGAGATAGCTATAGGTAAGATTTATAATGTTAGAATACTGTTATACATAAGTTGTTTATTGAATATGAGATTAAAAAAGTGCGAGTCGGGGCCTACCGAGGGTTCCCTACAAATTTGTAGGTACATATTATAAATAGTTCAGGAATCGAGTTTCGCAGTTTTAATAAATAAACGGCCGTATCTTTTTTTTACGTTAACTTAGAAGTTTGAGTTTTTCACAGCATCAAGGCACAGTAGATCATAGTATATGGTTTTAATTTCAACTCGATAACTTTACGCGTTAACGCGACTGTAAAGTGAGGTACAGAACCGTAATTATCATTTTTTTTGTTACTCTTAATCTTATATTTTATTTATAATCATATCATATATCAAAATGTATGAGATAACCTCTATACATTTTGATAGTAGTTTAGTTAGAAGAAGATTTAAAAAATATATATATTGTTTTGTAATTTGACATTACATACTCGTAGTAATAAAGCCCAAGATACCATACTAGATTCCTTGTGTTCTGAAATCCAGTGTCTTATACATAGTACAATGTTACATATTTTCAATTTAGGTAGGTTGTTATGAATATAAGATCTTTGGAAGTATTATCCCGATTTTGTTGTAATTTGTCATAGAAGTACCCTAAAGTTTAGGGAAGGACATAGTCTACACATATGACATAGCCAAAAAAGTGGTCTACCAATTTTAACAAAGCTTCCTTTGCAACCAATATGGCGTTAAGGTTGAAATTATAACCGTCAGAATATTATTGCAAGGGATAATCAACCTTATCGCTTATGACGTGCAAATGAATTTCAACCTTAGGATGATAGACCATATTTTAATTTAAAAAGCGGCGGTAGCTTAATGGCTAAGGCATCGGTCTCACAATCGTGAGGTCGCGGATTCGAATCCTACCCATTATAATACCGACGTGAACCCACTCCTAACACAAGTCTTTGAGCTTAGCTGGAGGGGTTAACAAGATTGCTAGTAATGTGGGACTCAATTCCACATTGCTAGTTATGTTTTATTTAAAAAAAAAAATGTCCGAGTGTACATATAAAAGCAACGAGGTATGTGACAGACAGCAACTAGACTGCTACGAGAAGGAGCTGACCGTGACGCTGAGCGGCGAGGCGGGCGCGGGCAGCAGCGCGCTGCTCAACGCGCGCGTGGAGCAGCTGGAGAAGGCGCTGCAGGCCTACCGCGACCTGCTCGCCACGCACGACAGCACGCACCACGCTAAGTGTAACTATATCTAAGCATCTTTATAAGCATTTCGTGCTGTATTGTCTAGGGTATGAAAGCATAATAATAATTTCGAAGTCTTTTTTAATAATATTTTTATCCAACTTCAAAAAGGAGGATGTTTTTTTTAATGTATGATCGGACGTAACTCCGTCATATTCAATGTATATGTTGTCAGTATTGCACCTACCATGGTGTCACAACGGATTGCATTATTATTACATATTCTTTTTGACAAATTTCAGTAATGAATAACGTATGACATAAGTATTATACCTGCCCTGGTGCAAAATTAGATTGGATTATTATGGCTTAGAACTTTTTAAGTTATAATTTTTTTAATTAATAACTTTTTCATTCATATATAAACGAGAGGTCTTTCATCATTTTGTTTTTATTTGAAAGAGATTTTTGGTTAAGTTCGTATCATAACAAAAGGAATAATCTCTGGAGAATTATTCCTTTGTCCAGAAATTGAGAGGAAAAAAGAGAGAGTAGGTTATTTAAACAGAAAACAATTGCCTAATGGTTGTAAATCACTACGATATGCTTACTGTAATAACGTGATTGATGATAAATGTTTTGAACACTGTAGAAAATACTTCGTAGGAATTGTTTCTGAAAATCAGCACTGTGATGTATTTCGTTCGTCATAACACAACAATATACTAATTGTAAACTTATTTGTCTCACTTAAAATTATATGAACTATATCTCAGTGGCGGAGGGCCCTTAGAACACCATTATTTTCGGCTTCCCCTTGAATTGTAGTTACATAATATTTTAGGTACAACGAACGATGTCCACCATGATAGATAATAGTGTCGGGTTACTTTAGATTTTTTTAACCCATCGCTACTGCTATATCTTAAGTATCTGCGACAACAAATATATTGCTTTCTTTCTTATATGTATTACTAGCCGTGGCCCGCGGTGTTATCTGCGGTTCATTAACGTATGTGTTAATCCAGGGTGTCAGCTAACTCCATACCAAATTTTATTAAAATCGCTCCAGCCGTTTAGACGTGAAGAAGTAACAAACATACACACTCACATACTCACAAACTTTCGCCTTCATAATATTAGTGTGATTTATTACACACACGTCCTATGAGGACAGCACAATGCATCCTAGTACTAATGTAGTGATCTAATGCTGCCGTGTGGTACCGGCTTAAGAATAGTACCACCCCATCTCTTCCCGTGGGTGTCGTCAAGGCGACTAAGGGATTTCACCCCGGAGGACGGGCAGCAGCGTCCTCTGCGTACTTAAAGCCTTACTGCGATCGCCAACCCGCTCGCCAAGCGTGGCGATTATGGCAATTACCCCCAGGATCTACATACTAGTAGGTTCTACTGGGGAGACCCGTGCCCAGCTGTGGGCCATCATATGGGTTGATATGTAATTCTGTTCGGTTGTCTCGCTCAGTGGTGGAGAGTCTCCGCGCAGAGAGCACCAAGTGGCGCGAAGAGGCAGAGAGCCTGAAGCGTGACGTGGGCAAGCTGCGCGCGCAGCGGGACGCGCTGCACGCGCACCTAGACAAGATCGGGGCGCAGGCGCAGACCAAGGTGACCTAGCTCTACTCTATAAACTTTACGGACGTTTTTTAACGCTATCTATCGATAGATTTGACTCCTGGGGATGTATATTTGATTTTAGCTATTTATGATTACTATATTATAGCAAATTTTCTATTTATATATGTTTGGCTGTATACCAAACATTTGACATAAGCTACATACAAAATTCAAAATTCTATTTCTAGTGGCCAAGTACATGGACCGATAGATTATTGAAAACGTTCATGTCATCAACAAGCAGTACAAAGAAATGAACTACATAGGTGTGAAAAACTAAAAGATAACGTTTGATATAATACAATAGCTGACCCACGCAACTTCGTCTGCATACATTTTCCCCGTTTTTGCAACACTTTTCATTGCTGCACCGCTCCCATTGATCGTAGCGTGATGTTATATAGCCTTCCTCGATAAATGGTTTATCCAACAGTAAAATATTTTTTCAATTCGGAATAGTAGTTCCTGAGATTATCACGTTCAAACAAACAAACTCTTTAACCTTATTAATATTATGATAGACTTCCAGTACATTACTAAACACTCATACCTGTCCTAAACAACAGATACTACACCTGGCTGACAACCCCGCGGCTGCTGCGCACAAACAGATGCAACAAGACTTGGCGTCCGCTCAGGAAGAGGTTAGTATACTAATCATATAATCGTTGTCTCTCTCGACAGGTTTTAACACTTCTATTCTTCTACGTTCATACCATTAGTTTGCCATTACTATACCTACCTACCTATAGCATATAAACAGTCATGCCATGGAATTTAAGCTTTTAAATGTTATGTATGTTTATATTCTTGCTACTACTGCGTCTTACGGAATTTTCGTATTTTCACATTTATAATGTGTGTGAGGGCGCGTTCCCACTACGTCGTGACAATTAATTTATCGTAGGACGTCTGTCGTCTCTAGCTATTCCCATTATAACGACTGTTTATTGTCATATGTCGTCGAAATATTTTATATCGCTAACCGACTGTCTACTCCAGGTCTAAAACGATGTATTACACATCGAGATAAGTTACACCAAAGAGCTAAGCGCTGCCCAACCAATTTTACAGTCCGATTATCTTACACTCTTAACCCTGAAAATGCATTTAAAGATCACTTTCACGACCAAACAACATGAAAAGCAGCGGGATCCCGCAGGCTTAATATACTACACACATTCTAAATATGACTTCACAAACAGATTTTATTCATTTCTGGGCCCTTTCTTTCTTTATAACAAAATAAATAAGCATCTAATTGATATTAATTATTTTTTTCTATTTTTATAATAAAATTATACAACAAGTCTTCTGACAGGTCTTGCAAGTACCTAGTACTTGCAAGACCTGTCAGAAGACTTGTTAGCTACAGTTAAATAAAAATTAGGCTGATTTAAATTAGAACATAATATTATTTTACATACATATTATTGTACTACATGCTAATATTACTACCATATGTTCTGTTTTTTTTTTAAATTTGTATATATTATCTAATATATATAAATCTCCTGTCACGATGTTTGTCCGCGATGGACTCCTAAACTACTGAACCGATTTTAAATTTGATTTGCACACCGTGTGCAATTAGATCCAACTTGAAAGATAGGATAGCTTACATTTCAATTTATAGTCACAATTACTAAAAAAATGAGGGATCCCGTGTCCGCCCGTGCGAAGCCGGGACGGGACGCTAGTTAATTATAAATACTTCTATAATTATTAAGCACTTCTCCCGCCTGTGGTACAAGTTCTACCTAGTACAGGTTTAGTATTCTTGTATATCTTTAGAATTATTTTATAACCTTGTTCTTATTATGATTATGAATATGTGATATTGTACAGATTAAAAGGCTGAGATCTGAGTTGGAGAGGACAGGTGCAGGATTGAAGAATAATATGGGCTCTGAAGAGGTGCAGAAAGTCATGGCACAACTTGAGAGTAGCCGCATCAAACTTAGAAGGTATGTGTTTTTACAAAGGTGCGTTCCACTTAGCGCTCGCAACGATCAAAATATTCCTTCAGCCGTTCGACATAACGACCACAGTCGTTATGGTCATGGTGAAAAAGTCACGAATGACGTCATTATTTTCGTTCACACCGAACTCACAATTACCTATCTGAAGAGCTGGATTGACAGGATGTTGAGAAACGGCGCAGGTTTTAAAAATAAAACATGGCAGCATAAAAAAATACTCTATATTATTCAGCTTTATTTTAAAAGCTTATAAATGATGACATTACTACTCCAAGCTGCTGCCTTATTTACGAGCTCGCCATTTGTAATACTTACAAACGGTTATACATTAAGAAGGTCCATAGTCCATTTCACTTGACACGTGACTATTGTAAGTGCCTATTGAAACGTTCCCCTAGTAGACATTGAAGTCACATATTTTTATGGCGATTTGATTTAGGTGTCCATAAGCATAATAATGAAAAATCCTGATAGTGGTGGATGACGATAAAGCCAGGAGGTTAAAAAACAAAACTTTTTTGTTTTTTATTTTTTTTTATTTTACTGAGGTGGCAAATAGGTTTATGGCCCGTCTATGGTAAGCAGTTTGCACTTTGTACGTGGTACAAAGTTCCTCTGGAACCGTACAGTACGCGATAATATTGGTTCTAAGGTTTTTTTCCTTTTTTTATTGGTTAGCGATGATGTTGGTTTATTAATTTTAAACCACAATATGTGTATGTTTCAGAATGAAAGAAGAATTCACGACTGCATCTCAAGAATATAGAGACGTCGTGTACATGCTCTTAGGTTATAAAATTGATAGGACTGGGCAGAATAATTACAAGTGAGTAGTCATTCATGTACATAATAATAATAATAAAAATGATTTATTCACTTAGGAAGCAAAATACTACACTTGTGAAAAGTCGATTCTACATTTACTGGTAATGCCTGTTCGCAAACAATAGGTAAAGCCCGAGAAAAGAACAGGCAATAAAAACTCGTGGCCACTCTTTTCAAATTGCCAATGTTTACAATGTTTCTCTGTTTATAAACTGTATATGAAGCTAAGGTGCTGCCACCATTATATTATACACCATATTAGAGGACTGATGGAAAAAAAGAGGTCAGTAATATTAGAAGAGTCCACGAGATCGGATACATCAGCCTCAATGGGCACAACATGGTAGGAGCATCCACTTACGATGTAAAAACTTTATGTGCTTAAATATTGGCCAATTTACTGCTACTTAATGAATAAGTATACATGTTTTACAAAGGAAAGAAAAGAATGGCCGTAATTTATCACGCAGAATCTTTACTTACAAAAGTAAATCGATTTCTTAACTAGTACCTAAGTAACATTATCAAACTGTGACAACAATATTCACCTAGTAAAATGCAATAAACTATACAACACAATACATTAATAGGGAGCAACGAACTACATCCATTTATCTTTATCAGTTAAATAATCATCGATACAGTAGTAAGCTCTTTGTATAAGATGTCTCTTGACTACATTCTTAAATTTATTTACTGGTAGACTCGATATGCTGACTGGGATTTTATTGAAAAATTTAACACCTAGTCCCATGAATGAGTTATGAGTTTTATGAAGCCTATGATATTGACCTACCAATTTGTGCTTATTTGTTGTATTCACAGAGTGAATATCACTATTTTTGTTATATAAATGTAAGTTTTGTTTTACAAACATAACGTTTGCATATATATATTGTGACGCAACTGTCATAATGCCTATCTCTTTAAACTTTTCTCTAAGGGAAACTCGTGCTCCTAGTTGATATATCGCATAATTTATATTAAACCATCTGCTTACACGATACTATATATAACTGTTTACTCACTGACCGACCTGCACTGGTTAGTTAAGCCAAATATAGTTTGTATGTTTAGATTATATATAATCTCATCTGTTTTTACTTCTTCTTAGACCATATTTAGAGCTTCCAATCCCGCAGTCTGTCTTCAATCCCGGTATCTGCGGGACTGAACAATTTCAATCCCGCGGGATCCCGAAATTTGCAGGATCCCGCATATAAGTTAATACTTTTTGTAAAAGGTAGATAAAGGAACGAAATAATCAACTTGATTGAATTTAATGCCTCGGTGGCGTGGTGGGAGTATGTGTGACAGCTACGTAAGAGTTCGATTCCCACACGGGACACCACTTTGAGCGATCAACAAATTGATGTTTCGAGTATGGATGTACTTTGTGTTCGTGGTTGTAAGTTTACAAAATCCCCTGTGATACGGGGCTTTTAAGGTATAAACCCTGTATCGCTGTTGACTATGGGCTGCAGGATGATGATGTCTTTTAAAAAAAATGTTAAATATTTGGTCAGTATTAAGTTCGATAGGTTTCTGAAGAAAACTGAGTACATCTAAAGTTCTAAACAATCGTTTGTCAAATTTCTGCATATTTAAAAGCCGAATGGGTTTATTCTGCTGCAGAATAAACCCATTCGGCTTCCACACTAGTCGGCCGTTTACATTTTTAGACTTAATATGTTAATGACCCATTGAACTCACCAATGGTTGTTTCTGTGTTAATGGTAAAATGAAGTTTAATAATAGGACAACTCACATACAGCCAAACTAGGCTCAGACTAGGCAGAACCTGTTCTATGTTAACCAGACAACTGATAAATATACTTATATGTTTATAAATATTTAATTAATAAATTACCCCCAACACAGAATAAATAATCGTGCTCATCATAATATGCTGGATGTGTTACTCTGCAGACCTGCAAATCCCGCGGGATGCCGCACTCTTAATTCCGCTCTAGCGGGATTGCAAAATTACACTTAAACCCGCAATACGGGGATTGGAAGCCCTATCTATATTATTATTATAATAATATTCCTCTTAAAACCCTATTTATTATTCTAAAATTAATTATATCTTTTATTTCCTTTGTTAGGTTATCAAGCATGTACGCCGATTCTCCGGACGAGTACTTAACATTCACGTTAGTCGACGACGGCATCGAGATGGTGCATACCGATTATTCGAGCACACTAACAGAGTTAGTCGATTTACATCTGCACCAGAATCGATCCATACCTATGTTCTTAAGTGGACTTACTCACGAACTATTTAATAGAACTACAATGCAGATACAGAATTAATAAGAACAGGTATTATTTATACTTTGTAGGTGCGATGCATAGAATAATTTATTTCGTATAGGTATAAAAAAATACTTCTTTTTCACATGTTTTGGTTGCTATGTATCTGTATGATAAGATGAAATATCGACTTCATTGAAAAGTTTCAGTCGATCTGTGACTATGATCGGTGCAATTCGATCGAAACGTCGGGTAAAGAGGTTTGTACCTTTTTTATATCTATCGGGATAAGAAGGCCATTGACGGCGCGCTAAAACCACTACTATGTATTCATATTAAAACACATATTGTAATATCTGATCATACAATTACAAAGTTAGCGGACCATGTGAAAAAGGATTTAAGTCAAACAAGATCGACGACTCGATCAACTGGTCCTACGATCGGTTTGCTATTCTGAAGATTCAAGGTACATTGTAAAATATTTAATAAGTAAGATATCACAGTGCAACAATTTTCATATACTTCCATTTATCAAATCTGCGATATTGTATTCATAATATTATAAATATTAAATTTGGATGTTTGTTAGTCTATCACGGCTGAATTGAAATATGCAGCAACATAAGCGGAATCGCGGGCACATGTTAGTTGATTATAATCTGAAATCTCTAAATCAAATTGCTAAGCCCTTAAAGAATAGTTTGCGAATGGTTATTGGTATTTACTTGATGAAAACTTAAGTCATTCAGACGCGATTAAATCTTTTCAGAGGTAACCCAATACGAAAATATATCTTGCTGGATATGGTTCTTTGTACCTATAATACTAAGTAACTACAGTCCAAATGGAAGCCGAAAGTAATGGTGTTCTGAGGACTGTCCACCACTGAAGACCTTGTATATTTTACTTTATCCAGATTCAAACTACATATATACATTTCAAATTTTATTGAACTGGGTACAGCGTTTTAGACGTGGACCTCTGGAAATAGAAACACAAGAATCTTTTAAATCGACACCAAAAATGCACTGAATTAATTCAACAACCATTCCAAGTGTATAATTTCCTCACAAACGCTCTTCCATACATATTCTACATAGACTTAGCTCGAAGTTTCCAGTTTTATCATATGTAGTTATACGATTAAATATAAAATTGTGTGTTCTAATGATTGTTAAAAAATATTCCGATCTGAACGATGTAACTGGCTCAAGCACAATATTTCGAGAGTACAGAAGGTAATCTTGTACAGTCGACCAAGAAAGTCGTGTAACCACGGACTTCTATAGTACTAGTACCCTGTACAAAGTTACAGCAATTTCAAATGCCGAATCGAATGACCGTCCTGTCAACTTTATTGACATTTATGATAAATGGCCGTTGTTGTTATCCTTGTTACACAAGTATAGAGTTCCATTTGATTTTGTCAAATGTCTGTCCAAATGTCTAGATCAAATGAAAGTCTTGTTGCTGTCATCGGTAGCCTGTCCATCGTACTATAGAAGTCATTGCTAGCAACTGTAACTCGTACGAGCAACGCACGCTTAGACTTGTTCACGTACTCGAATCTGAAATCAAATCTGACTATTTCAGATCACTTTATTCGGAGTGTTCTGAGATAATGAATACGCTAATTGTTTGTAACTCAACAAATAAATGTAATAAATTAGGAAATACTTAATTGTAATTATTATTAATACATACCGTGTCTGAATTGTCTGAATTGATTACAACAGACCGAAATCAAATTGAATCGAAATTAATCAACTCACGATTGGTCAAATCTGTAAAAACCACAACGGACGACTATTCAACTCAAATTCAAATTATATTCAGAACGTTAAGTTTCATAGACCAGATTTACCACTTCCAAAATTAAATCGAATATTATTTTTCGATCGCTTCTGTATAACCCTTCCAATATCGCTCGATACGCAACGTTTTGAGACCTTAACCATTCACACGTAGCCTTAAAAGTCACAATACCAGGGCCAATTCGCACTTTGAGCGAAATTGGGAGCTATACAGAAGCGATAGAAAAAACATTTTAATTGTTAATTAATGAAGCCGAACATGGGTCGGGTTTGTTGTTCGGCAAATACTGCCGAACCGAATGTGCGATGTCTATATGTGCTTTGTTCGAGCGAAGTACATCATGAAGGTTACTTTGTGTTCTCTCGGCATTGTCTGATTTAATCTAGACCGGGAAACAAATCTAAATGCATTATTACGCAGTTAATTAGTATTATATATTTTTATGTTTAGACAATAATATTAATTATTTTGTACTATGCCCAACGTTTTGTATTATGCAATATGTGAAAATGTTTGTAAATTTTGTTTGACATTCCTGTACCTAATCTCAGTTGTAATTTGACACTTGTATTGGGCGACTCAACATTTACGTAATAAAGTGTCTTTAGTGTCAAGCTTTTATTTTATTTGTATGTAGCCCAGCGCCTATCGATCCATAAGGGTTGAACTACATCTGGCCGCACCGAATCACACTTTTATTGTAGTCCATAGACTGCAACAATAGCTGACGTAGGTCCTTTTTTTATCTCGCGGCAACCTATTCGGAATGATAAAATTTTCTTTGCTATTAATGGCGTAAACTGGCGCCAACTAACCTTTATTATAGATGATATAATACCTTTGTAATTAATAAGAAGCTTTTGTTTGTATTGTGAAGGGTAATATTCTTTTCTTTCTTTATATGCTTCTATCATTTTCTGTCACCTAAGTGACGGCTCTAAAGCCGTCATGTACTAGAGTGAGAAATAGTGTAATAGTGGGTGACCTCACGCGGCGGAATCGACGAGGCGTTCAGGAACACGAAACTGCGATTCGGTGCGGTCAGATGTAGTTCAACCCTAAGTTACATGGCATATGGTTGAAAATAGCATGCCAAAGATTTAACTATTGTTGGAGGTTTTATAGCGCGAGTAACCGATGTCAAGCTTGCTACTTTTAACTGTAGCCACGCCTTGCCAGGTTTAGGCAAGGCTATAATACCGATTGAGGATTTCTCGATACTGATACTTGCTTCTGACCGCAATCGGTTCAGACTAAGATGGCACGACCACTACGCAGGTATGCGTACCATATCTTTTCCATAGACATAGAAACTGCACTGCTCCAAAACGTCACAAAATGTATCACTCTCTAGAAAGAGACAACGCGACTACAACGTGCCCATTAGAGAACAGGACTGCGCCATAACCCAACAAAATTGATCAGCTCTAGAACGAGACAACGCTATTTTATGGACAATACCTAGTCCTGATCTATACGTCAAGGAACGTGCTTGACGTATAGATCAGGACTGCGCCATCCATTTCAATTAAAAAGTAATAAAAAAATAAATTATAAAAATAAAAAAACCCGCCTGTACAAAAAAGATTGAAACAAGATCCCCTACATAATTATACAATTTCATGCAGTCGGAGGCACTTTACTAAGTTCATCGAGATTCATTAATGCCTCCGACTGCATGAAATTGTATAATTATGTAGGGGATCTTGTTTCAATCTTTTTTGTGCAGGCGGGTTTTTTTATTTATATATATATTTTTATTTAATACTTTTTAGTAGTTTTAGGATGTAACCGATGTGGCAACTTACTTTTATCACAGCTATTGTCAAGTATTGACAATTTAAAAAACAATGGTTGTTAACTAACTTTTAGTATAACAGTCATAATCATGTTATACCTTTTTGAAATGTTAAGCATTTTAAATTAGCTGTTTAATTTGATACCCATATTGCAGTATTCGAAACAACTTTTTTTTTTACCTCTTTATTTTGACATCTCATAGACGCCATGTTTGTTTTTTAAAAAGTCACCTATTTAAGAACACTTGGGAAATAAAGACGAATCTAACGACGTGTGAATTGTATAAATCCGTTCAGTGGATTGTGAGATATCAGGTAATAAAGAATATTACATACATACATATATACAAGATACGCGCGAAAAACATAACCCTTCTTTACAGTCGGGTAAAAATTAACTGCTAAGCGTGAAAGAGAAAAAACTCGTGCGGTCTTTGACAGGTATTGTCCATAAGATAGCGTTGTCTCTTTCTAGAGGTGGTCAATTTTGTTGGGTTATGTATCTCTTTTCTGTAATGTGACATGATAGACAATCTTGTGATGTGGCCCAATCAGATTTCTGGAAAGAAACAAGTAGCACCCTTTGCAGCCTAGTTTATCTTTCAATCGTAACCAGAGGTATAGCGATAGAAGGTACACAGACAGTAGATAAACAATGATGTTTAAAGTATAAGGGTGTAGATAGGTTACAAGCGCTCAGAAAGCGACTTCGTTTTTATATGTCAGTGTCGCATCGCATCGCCGGCGTTAACAGATGAAAGCGGCGGATTATATTTTTCTCTTTTTTTTTTTCTTCTTTTAAAAAGATAACTAGCAATGCGGGATTGTGATCCCACATTACTAGCAATCCTGTTAACCCCTCCAGCTAAGCTCTATGGCTTGTGTTAGGAGTGGGTTCACGTCGGTAGTATGATGGCCAGGATTCGAACCCACGACCTCACGATTGCGAGTCCGATGCCTTAGCCATTAGGTTACCGCCGTTAATTGTAGATAGGTATATAAATAAAAAGTCTCTCTTCAGTGTAAAATATTTATGAAGAAACAAGGACAATATATTATACAAATCATCTAATGTTTTGCAATGAATTCAACTACAACAATTTAGTATTATTATAGTCTGACGTTAACAACGTGATTAGCACTATGAAATAATTGACAAGAGCCGAGCTACTGTATTATGTAATGTTTTGTTTATTAAAGTTAAAAGTAAGTACACATATAAAACAATAATTATTTTTCATTTATAGACAATTAACATAATATAATTAATTATTAAGCTTTCGTTATGACTATACAATGACTTTCAACAACTATTGAGCTGCGATTTCTCTTCGAATTTTCAGAAAATGTAAAAAAAAATGTCCTAATCTGAACATTGAAGCTTCACAAACCTATTGTACAGATCTAAATATAAGTAGAGATAATAATAGTCCAAATTCGTTGAATTAAATAATTATTAAGTTTGCATTAAAGCTTACGCCATCTGCTGTTCCATTATCATACCATTACATAATATATAATGAATAGTAGAAAAACTTTAACTATTTAAAGCTAAGAAGGACGCCGAGAAAGTTGTTTCTACTACTTTGACATCACACATTGCTTTGATTCATTTGAGAAATTCACGAAGATAAAACTCACATACAAATAGTCTTGGAAACATTTTTGGAAATAATTTAAAAGTAACAATAAATTACTTTTTACCTACAGTCTATAAATCACTTAATTTTCAATGTAAAATGTTTCGAAAATAACGATAGTCTAAAAATCTTACATACACATAATACTGAAAACGTATTTTATAACACTCTAAACATGTTCGAATTACGTTTTGTGACGTCATCGCGCCACGCGGCCCACGAGGCCCATGTAGTCCACGTGGGCCATGTAGCCCACGTGGTCCATGTAGCCCACGCAGTACACGTGCGTGACGTGCAACATTCCTCACGATCCATGTGTAAAGACAAACAAAACAAAACATATAACATAAATTTCATACAATTTTCAATAAAATTATTGCACTAAACTTCATACTCGTAACTTAATAATAAATATTGCATTAAGCGATAACCACATTTCATGAAGTAAAATTATTTAAGTCTTAAAGTACTAAGAGTTAATTAAATTTTAAGAACAATATGTCAGTCCGATGAAAGTGTTGTTTCATCCTAATACGAGCTTCGTACAGTAGCGACAATCAACAAGACGGAAATTACAATTTATTAATAATATAGAAAGTACCTAAGTTCCAAATATTGTGCTAACTACACTCCCTATGTATAACATTTTGACTAAATATTAAGTACGATTTGGTGCTCAAATTTAATAATGTAAGTGTTAATTATTTAAACTAAGTATATAGAATTATTTATCTACAAAGTTCGAAAGGTGCGTCAGGCTCTATAAATTTATCTAAGACTAACTAGATAAGAATTTTTGAATTTTAACATGCCTGGCACATGGACGTTCAACTAGTTGAAGCGGCCACTCACATTATTTGGTAAACACCCAATTGTTGGCACCCCTTAAATTATTGGGATTAAAGATTTTAGTTTGAAAAAAAAAAACAAAGAAGCCATTGATTTTTCAAGTTCAGTATGCATTATAAAGTAAAATAGTCTTCTTTTCCTGTTCAATATTAGCAACACTATACCAATAACCATTATAGGAATTGGGTATTTGACTATTATCAAAATAAAATATTTTAAAATAACCAGGTAAAAATATGCCATAAAGTGTTCTAAAAATATATTCATTTATTAATTTAATGTGTTACTTAATTTATAATCATAAAGAGAAACACTGAAAGTAAATAACTTGACCACAGAAAACGTGACGTCATATGCTATCATTCCTTGTACAGAGCGGCTCGTTTTTGACGTTTCTTAAAAAGAGGCTGATTTGACTTTAGTCAAATACCCTATTTGGAGACTCTTAAAAGTGCCAATAATTTATTCTTTTAAAGTGCCAATAATTGGGTGGTTTCCCATGCCTCTTTAAAATATTAGAATAATATTATTAATCGATTAGTAGACAGAAAATTTCTAGACTATTCGATTGACAGAAGTAAAATATTGTAGAGGTTGTTCCAAGTGACCGTTTCGTTACACATGCATACGTTCACTCTATTGTAAACTTTATATCCAAACGTTTAAAGTGGAAATTATTAATTCGGAAGGAAGTTGTTACTTTGATAGGCTTAGTTTTATTGACGAGTTTTGAATGTAAGAGACCAAAATCACCGAGTGCTTGAATCCTCGCTCGTCACAATCACTACGAAGCAAGTGGAACACTCGACGCTAAATCTAGAGAGTCTGTGACTATAGGACGCGCGTGGTGTCCACACTTCGATCAATCACACTATTGTCCGTTACGTTTTTGTTGGCTGCAAATAAAAAAATAACATTAGGAACAAATTAGATAATAACTTGTATCATTAGTATTGTTATATGCATTTCAGATTGAGATCGTTCAGATTTTTTGTACAGGCTCCGTCTTTGTACTTGGACAATGCTTAAAACTCGTTAAATGATGCGAACTGAAAGGCCTATGATTCATACTCGTTTATACGCTTACTAGTTCTGTTATAGCTTAAACACTCTAAATTACTCTTTTAATAATTTAGAGATTTAGGTTATAACGGTGCTGGTAAGAATTTCTATTAGGTACTTAAAACATTAGTCGGTTGATGTGTCACATAGGTACGTCTAACTTGTGGTGGTCGCACATTTGAGAAGGTTGTGACTAGGCAGTCAGAGTAAGTTTTTTTTTTTTTTAAATGGTAGACCCTATTTAGTTTTTTCATTGAGATTACAATCCAGTCTTAGATTAATAAGTAATTTTGTTGTAACTTAAATTGCTAGGGTGAACATTAAATAAGTAAGTAAGGCGCTTCGGAAGTATAGAAAAACTATTGGCAAGTTTTTTTAAGAAGAACTTGAACGAGAATGTGATTGTCTCTTCGCAAAAGATACGGGTACCTATAGTACTAAAACATTTACCAAAAGTTATTAGAGTCAGCCCCTGTATGTGTCCTTTTGTTTGATAAAATTTAACGATTGATTGATTTTTTTAAAACATTGCGATTCTTAGCGGAGCCTAGATCCGCTAATGTGTTGAGTGAAGTACCTGGGTAATAGGCATGTAATTTGTACCTTTACACGGTCCGGGATGCAGCGGATCAACAACGCGGCCGATGTGGCAGGCAGCCCGCTGCAGCCGGCACCAGGACGGGTAGGTGCGCTTGTCGGAGCCGCACAGCTGGCGCCGCGCGGCCGCGCCGCAGCCGCCGCACGACACGCAGCGCGCGCCCGACGCGCCGCCCGCCGCGCAGCGCTGCCCCGCGCCGCACGAGATCATCGCGCACGTTGCGTTCGCTACACGAGTGTACATGTTTTTTAAGTTTACTAATTAGGTAACTGACTTAGGGACCTTTAAAAAAGAGCGTTCTCTTTACTAAAAGTCCAGACAACGCATCTGCTACGCTTCTGGTGTCACTCATGTTCAGGGTGGTGGGGGTAATCACGTACCATCAGGTGATCCGCTGGGAGGTATGTAAAAATCTACTAATATTTTAAATCCTTTCTGTGGAATATTACTTTTTATGACATCCTAAGTATTTTCAAATCAAAAATAGTCTCTGGTAGATACCCTTAAAGCATAAGCGCATAAAGTTGGGGGGGGGGGGGGGTTTAAAACCTCTTCCCTCTTGAGACAGAATTTATGCAAATCGCATTTTTATTAAAATTATATTTTTATTTCTCCAATTTACAATGTAGGTGCACATTGTTACAATTATTTTTAGTGACTGGTACTGATAACATAGGTATAAGTAGATAGTACCCATTAATACCCATTCTTTCATGTAAATCTATGTTTAAAAAAATATAGTCGTAAACAGCAATACACTCTCACCTATGCAACGTCCCCTATACGCAAGCGGCAAAGCTCTCCCCCTCTCGCAGGCCGCCCGCCTGAGCGCGCACGCGCCGGCGTAGGTGCGGCCGTCCACGGCGCACACGGGCGCGCCCGCCATGTTGCACGAGCCGCACCGCACGCAGTGCGCGCCCAGCTCCGCGTCCAACACGCACCGCTTGTCGCCGCCGCAACGAACTCCCTCGCAACTACCCTCTAGAATAAACGAAATGGTTATCTATTATATACTATCAGACTACGTGCGGCGTACCCAGGCCGACGGGAGGGTTCGGGGGCATAACTCCACTCGAAACAAGTCGAAGACCTTAAAAAAAAAAACAATGAAAATCGTCATGGGCGACGTTAGACTTGGGCTTGGTCGATGTTATATCATGTAAGGATCAATATTGCATCACCCGCTGTGAGCGAGCCTGACATGGCTCAATTCACACTAGAATGGCAGCATCCACGAGCGGCCACGAGCGGCCGGTAGAGCAGGCTGCGGCTGCTCGCGTCGCTGCGCGCGGCCGCTCGTAACCGCACGTGGCCGCTAGAGCCGCGAGATAAAAACGGGGTTCACGCGTCGCGCGTCGTAGGAATTTTAAACTCTATGTACATATTTAAAATACCAGTATCGCGCCGCGAGATCGCGAATTGTACGCCAACACGCTACCCCTTTGCGCTATTTAAGCGATACTGTTTTTTTTATTTAAGTAAGTACCTAAATGAAGTTTAAAATTATTTGACACTGAAAGTGCTGGTCGCGCTCTTTTCGGTATGAATAGGGCCTCAGCGTCAAACTGTAGATACCCCCTTCCCTCTATCACATGTGGATACGCCTATACCCCCGCTACCATTTAGTTTTACCTAGGTATGTGACAGGTTATATAGTTGTAACTCAAATATCAATCCCATACAACTAAAACTCACTAATCTATTACCAAAATTATAAGTGTTAAATAGATTGGTCGCTTTTGAGTTCAAAATTATATTAGCTGAACACGAATACATCGCACTACACAGAGGTAGATATTTTTTTTTCTCCAAACTACAGAGATGTAAAACAATTTTCTCTAAACGATAGACTTTGCTCCAACCTGAATATACCTAGGTGGGTACCTACTCATTAGCATAAACATAAATACACCCGTGCAGTCTACTGTCAAAGCCTATACCTACTTAAACCTATAAATTCACACTAGATCCAATTATTTGTCGCTTGTAAACATACTTTTTTAAGTCTAATCTGTATAACGATAGAAATCAGTCAAAATAATATTATCTCAATAGTAATTTATTGAGTGGTTGTTGTCCGGCATTTGACCTTATTGGATGGCTGTAATTAAATTAGGTATGGATGCTGAGCTGGTGATTGCAAAATTAAACCTTTTATATCGAAACTGCAATTAAACTATTGAGTGATCTATGTCTAGACTTCTAGTTGCTGCTGACTAAGCGCTTTTTACGCTACTTCTGACATCAGGAATCATTACGAGAACTAGAGTTCTAAAGTCACTGCACTAAGTAACTTGTGCCTTAGGTTTTAGTATAACCACAGCCGGCTTTCCACATCATGTACCTACCTAAACGTACCTATTATAGGTAAATTTAATTTGCTAGAAATTGTTTTTCGCTATGGCTTTTTGACATTTGCCACCAAGCGCCTACGTCGACCACATCGCAGCATATAGATATGAAAGATCACGCCTTATATCAACTTAAACGTACTTTACGGTAAGTACAGACTATTACCTAAATATAACTACATACCTAGGTAGATAATTATGTACCTACCTTACTTTATTTATTGCCCCCAGCCATCATAACACGTGCAAAGAAATTACCTACTAGGTACTTAAAAATATCCTTCTGTTCGCTTTCAATATGTATTTTCTAGATAAGTATTGCAATCTTATCTAGGTGCGCCGGGCAGAGTTATCATAGTCCAACAACATAAAATGTATATCTTGGACAGTTACAATGAGCGGTTTATTACAGGAATCAGCCAATCAGGCAGGGACTTGCGTTGCGGTCGCAAAACATGCTCGTAAAAGTGTGAAGTGGTGTTGCAGCGTTTAGAACTTACTTTAACGCCGATTTTATCGCAGATTATTCATAACATGGAATGAGGACGTCTGAGTCGGTCTAGGGTATTGCGGTTGGACAACCTAGCCTTGTCTACATAAGGTTCAAGTACAATATAAGTAGTTACCTACCTACATACGAGTAAGTACCTATTATAACTACATATTCGTATTATTACGACTGCAAGACATCGTCAACTTACAAACTACAAAACAGATACCTAGTGAAGAAGCTTAATATTAATTAATACACACAGGTACCTACCTAGGTAGTAGGTACTTATATTTATTGTAGCAAATAATACCTATTTTGTATGGGTCTGTTATTATAAAGTGTTAAAGCTGTAAAACGTTGATGCCTGGTAGAATTAACCAGCACTAGTTTTAGAAATTGCAAGAATTAGGTATAGCTCGTCGTATTACCAATGCATATTATTTTATAATTAGCATAATTAATGTGTTAATAAGTAGGTAAGTAGATGCCTATTATACTTGCTAGCTTTCTAAAATTATTTCACTTTGTGTCTTTGATGATAGGTACACCTAAATAAAATAACTTAGGAGTAGGTACCTACATAGCAGGTACCTTCTATTAATTTCTTTCTTCTTTCTTTCTCTATGAACATAACTTTGGCTATATTTTGTAAATAAGGATGAAAAATTACCCAAAAATCCCTTATTTCCTCCTTTAACAAAAACTCTTAATTTCAGCGCCGAATTTAGGGGAGGGCAGGCGGGGCTCCTCTCTTGTGGAAGTCCCAAGCACAGATCCCTAAGGTAGCCTTGGGGCCTTCACAAGATAGGAGCCCTCATACGTTAGATTTTATTTCCAAATATGTAGTTTTTTTCGCGTTTTTGCCGATGAGATTTGCACAAACATATTAATATTGTTATTAATTGTGCACTTAAATCCATAAAACATCAAAACATACATCACAAAATCTAACGCAAAAGGTTCCTCTATAACTTACAATAAAACACAATACTTTAAAGAATATCCTGATATAAACATTTTTGAATACGAATTTGCATACCTGATGGTAGAATATAGAAGAGCTTGTAACATTTATAACAACTGTATAACCCGTATTTACAATAAACGATTTAGATTTAGATTTTTATTAGGCCTTTGTTGCCCCAGAGCCTCCACACTCCTAAATTCGGCCCTGCTTACATACTTATTTAACTTAAATAGGTAACGCCCTAGTTACTTATTACTTGCGTAGTGGGAGCCTGTATGGCTGCTGAGCAAGCGGGCACCACTTTTTATTGTTGTCACCAGTCTGGGTGTACTTTGTATGTCCGCCATATTTTCCGCAATTTAGGCAATAAACATTATGTAGGTAAGTACCTGGGTCCCTATTTCATTCTATTATCAAAAAATTACGAAGTAAGAATTGTTATTGACATCATGATCATCGTTTTAATATTCCTGTTTGTTACCGCGACTGTTTTCAGGTCAAATGGTAATATTCAGTTGACTCGAAAACAATGCCGGTGAGGAAAATGCACCTAGAAAGTGCAAACTGCGCAGTCATTCACGTAAAAGATTTATAGTTTTTAATGTGAAAATAAACAAGCAGGTACCTACCTAAGTACTTAGGTAAGTGCCTAAATGACATAGAAAACATTAGAAAAACGTTTTTAATTCAACCCTAAAAAAGAACGATGTCTTATTATATTAGTGTGCGAATCCATTTTTACCCGATTACGGCAAAGCCAAAGAGGCAGGGTTATATTTTTAGACTAGCTTTTGGCCGCGGCTCCGCCTGCTTTGATGTCGGATATTGCGATAAAACGATACTATGCTTTCGAATTTATATTTTACAGCTCACACTTCTCCAAAGTCTGTCGTCAACAATACCCATAAATTTCAAACAAATAACAAAATGGCAGCGCTCGTCAAATAATAAATTTTAAAGGCAAATTTTTGATACCTTGGGTTACATTATTGTAATATTAGTAGGGATCTTTTATTTACAAAATACAGCCTATATTAAATGCTGATAATATGGCTTTCTATTGGTGAAATATTTTTTTAAATCGGTAAGCCATTTAGGTGTAAAAGCGTAACAAACAATACGTTTGTATGCGTAACTGTTTTAAGCGTCTTCTAGACGGTTGGGTAGCATAGTGTAGACGGCTGTTGTAAATCAAATTACTTGGTACATGGTTGGCAACAGCCGTCTACACTGTTGGAAACCAGCAAGGTCACCTTGGCGGGAAGCCTTGTTTCCAACCGTCTGGAACAGGCTTTATCTACAGCTCCAGTGTTTTGTATTATTTCACATCCGGGATGACATCCATCCTACATATTTTCCAGAGTTATAGATTAGGTGCTGTAGAGGATAGTCCTGCCTGAAGATAGGCTAAGTAAGACTCATAGAGTATCATGTGCATACCTACCAAAGATATTTTTCGGGTAGGGGGTTTCATAATGCGGGGCAATATATCAGGCGGTACAATTGACTAAAGCGCTTATTACACTGCACTAAATCAGGGACCCTAAACCCTTAAAAAGAGAGATGTAATAAGAGTTAAGGCCCTAATTCTCTAACAAATTTTCAAGGCCACCTCGATTTAGGGCCCTGATTTAGGGTAGTGTAACAGCTGTCACACTGGCCAAATAAGTACTACCTTCGTACTTACTTTTTAAAATTTCGGAAGTAGGGAGGCTTTGACCCCCCCCCCTTCCTGGGAAGGGGGGGGGGTTAAACCCCTCCGAAATTGCAAAAAGGTTGGTAGCACAGTAAACATGGCCGTTTTGTTTATTTGTGCCACCTAACTTCTTCCACCGAAATTACGACCGTATGACCCGCCTGAAAAAGTTTCTTTGTACGCTCATGAACTGTAGATAAGTGTTTTATCCTCCACAGTAATCTAGAACTGTTGGAAAATACGTGCGCTCCGGATGTGGAATAATACATAAATGTATTCTGACCTCCTTGTCATCAATCTGAGATTTCATCACTCGAGAACTGCATTCGCTTTGTGTTCGAGTCGGTTGCATTGCACTTGGGTGCATAATATTAACAGACTGTAGGTACTCTGAGGTTAGGTACTTGTAAGTTTTAAACTTTATTTATAAAATACAAACAGTAAAACCTTTTTTTACAGAAAAATGTAACCTACTTCACCAGATCTTTACAAAACTTATATGGGACCATTTTGGAATAAACCTTTTTCAAACCAAAAAAATATTTAGAAAATCCGTCTATACCTACATGATGGAGTTATGCTCGAACATAAAAAAAGGAACATTTTAAACAATTGAGAACATCCTCCTTTTTGACCGCGTTTAATAATTATTGCAATCTAGGTGTGGTTACATTATTCTAAATACCCCTTCTTAACTATCCAAGGATTGAGAACAGAACTCAGTAGCCTAATAATAATTTAATATTTACTGTTAAATGAATGGAGTAAAAAGATCTGACAATTTTTACTCCATTCATTTAACAGTAATTATTAATTGCAATATTAAATCCTAAACAAATACAAAAAACCTTCCTCAGTAGTTCGTATTCGTAATCCGATTACTATGGACTATTTTAGTAGCAACTTTTGATTTATTTCACACTAGCTGTGACGCGCAACTTCGTATGCGTACATTTTCCCCGTTTTGCAACATTTTTCATTACTGTTCCGCTCCTATTGGTCGTAGCGTGATGTTATATAGCCTATAGCCATTCTCGATAAATGAGCTACCCAACAAAAATATTTTTTCAATTCGGACTAGTAGTTCCTGAGATTGCCGCGTTCAAACAAACATACAAACTCTTAGCTTTATAATATTAGTATAGACTAATAGCTAACCCGTGTCAACTTCGTTGGGCCTATGACACTCATAAATAACATGGCTTTCTATTAGTATAAGAATTTTCAAAATCGGTCCAGTAAATCCAGAGATTACCCCCTACAACCTCACAAACTCTACCTCTTTATAATATTAGTAGGTATATATAGATATATATTTGCAGACCATTAGTATATAATATTATTTCATATAATACTAGGTACAGGTACCGGCGTTAGCTCATGGCAGCTCTCTCATTATTTTGTTAAAAGTTTTTAGATTAAAACATATGTAGGTAATACCAATTATAAGATTATTCAAAAACCTTCTAGCAATCGCTTACAGAGTAATCGCTTCAGTTTCCGTTATTCTTAACTTTTATTCAAAACAGGTAGGTACCTTACAACAGAATAATAAAATCTAAATGCATAATTACAACAGCTCTTAACCACAATTTACCCGTAACACTGCTATTAGTTACCTTCGGGTCTACCAACCAACAAAAAACAACAAATGTTGTAAAGTTAGTACTACGGATACTCGAAGAACTTGCTTCAATCAACCGTTTAGCAACTAAGTTTGTAGAAGCTCTTTGTAGATGTAATGTAAGTATAACTAGGTACTTACATAATAATACAGTTTAAATAAATTGTAGGTAAGCGTTTGTATGAACTAATGTAGATAATACTCGTACTTATTAGCATAAACATGATCATCCTTTAAATAATACTTATGTGCCCACTTATGTCCTTAAGGTAATAATAATACACCCTTTTGTACAATATATTTAAAAAAAAAACTTGAGAGGTGTCAAGGGACACCCGGATGGAACGAAGTTCTTATCTTATTTTTTTTATATAATCGCAACACCACACTGTTCAATGCGAAATAGAAAGACGAAACGAAAATAACTTACAAAAAGACGATTGTATACCGAAGGCTCGAACCCACAACTACACAATTGTCACCAATACTGTGAACCGAATTTATGCTTGTAGACCAAATCGACAAGTGACTTCTTCGTCAAATTAAATGTTTATATGTAACGCGCCCGCAGCACGGCTTGTGTGTGTCAAGAAGTGTCGTTACAACTTCTCGTGAGAATTTTTTCCGTCTAGCCCCCTTTCACAACGCGCGATAAGGAACTTCGTTCCAAAAACACGCCTGCAAAATGAGATACCCTTCACATCTAACATCAGGCAGTCGAAGGCATTAATAAATCCTGTTGAACTAATAGGATTCGTAAATGCCTAAAACTAACAAAGATTTTTTTAAATAAATAAATATTAAAAATAAAGATTTAAAAAAAATTACGGCATTATTTTTTTTGGCATCTAACGACACCTCTATAGCTAAAATCCATCAGGCTCTCACACTCGAAAAACAACCCTTCTTCTTGCGCAGTCGGGTAAAAATACCGAGACACGTAAGAAATACCTACATATTATGAATGAACCTTCCAAAAAAAAATATCCTGAAAACTGCATCTAAAGCCGGACAGGATAAAACTGTGTGATGAGCATGATGGTTTATTTCTCCAATTCTGTGTCTGAGTGGAATTTATCTATAATATATATAGATTTAGAAATATACTAATAGGTAAGTATGTTTATCAGTCTTTTGGTTGCCATAGAACAAGCTATGCTTAGTTTTGGATAAGATGACGTCGTGTGAGTTGTCCCATGATATTATTATTTCGTAAGATACTTTTTAGAAGCTTACAATAAGGGTGTAAACAATGTGTATTCGTTTCGAGAAACGATAGTAAATGTAAAGTTCTCATTCACATTCATGCACCTCGGGCGAGACGCATTCGACCAGACGTATCGTGCATCGCAATGAGCCATTATTGAGTCGATCCCAATAGAGATGTAGCTAGCCTTCTAGGAACAAGCCAGCAATTTACTAGTGCGATAGTAGGGGAGTGTCCGATCATTACGGCACTCAGGATTAATGCACTCAAGTAGAAATGAACAAAAGAAAAGCCGCGAAACTCCCCTTTGCCGAGGTAAGCAAAATGTTCCGTGAATTACAATAGGCGATTGTTCGTTCGTTGGCGGCCTAGAAACTGCAGTTTTGAACTTTTAAAAACACTTTAATTGGGAAAACTGCCATTTTTATCCCCGAGTGAAAGGTGGAGTGTCTGATGCCTGTTAGATACCAGTTTCTCTTAGGCATCATAATTAGACACTTTAATAGCCTTCAATGTGGCTGTTTCGAAAAGATGACTTTGGGATATTGGGATAATGTTATTATTCTTAATTAAACCCTATAAAGCAATTTATATAGTTTTATTTATTTCCTATTGCATAACATGAAAAAAATAATATAGCCATTTTTTAAATACTTACAGTTGGTATTATTTTTTTGTAAGAATAATGCTCCTAGCAAACTTCAAACGGCTCTCAAAAAAAGTGCCAAAATTCAGATTGATGATTTAAGTCCCACAAATTATTCCGTCTCATCGGACGTGTAAACATCTTTGCCGCATGTGTATTGATATTTTCAGCATTAATAATTAGTATTACGACATACACCTTAAGACGTACAACAACCTATGTGCATTGGAGCAGTGAAATAAAATTAACAAAGAGGATACATATGAAATTCTGAAAATGTTGCAACGAAACTCTCATTCGAATTTCAAATTCGAAGGTGGAATGTGAAGCGGAGTGGTCTGGTGCATCAATGCCGTCACATCGCACGGTTTGTTTGCATGTGCGGGTTTGTGCGTGAGGCGAGTCGTCCAAATGATGTTATTGTGCGTACGCGCCGCTCGCTCGTCTGATAACTGCGGTGACTTGCTCGAATAAATGAAAGCTTCTCTAGAGGTATATATTTATTGACTTCGTTATTGGTTCAGTGATGCATCATTATTAATTAATCAGGATAATCCGGTTAGATTTAGCTAAAGTGAAACTTATACTCAAACGAATACTCACTACAATTATTTAGATAGCACACAATACTGTTGAAATCAATGATCATTTGAGGAGGTAAAGCTAAATTTATCTGTCGAAATAAGTAAAATTTTTAAAGTAAGTACCTATGAACAGTAGAATCGCCTTTTATTATCTAGGATGTTTTGATGTAATGTTTTTGTTTAGGTAGAAATATGTAGGTAGGTCCAAAAATATCTTACCAAACCTCCCTGAACATAATAGATAACTTAACTTCATACTCATTTATTTTGCGCAAATTTTTGTGCAAAATAAATAAGATTTTACTCAGTATTTACTTAGTAAAAGTTACGAATGGTATAAGTAGATGTAGGAAGATGTAGAATAGGTACATGTAGAAATCTACCTATGTAATATCGTCTCTATACTCAGAGCAATGACTGATCTCTACAAAAGGATTCATAAGAATGTAAAAGGAGATCTCTACGTAGGTAGCTAATATCGGACAAAGTCCCAATAACTCTCAGTCTCCCCTTTTGTAAGTCATAGAAGTCACAACGTGTCAGGCTTGATTACGCTCCAATAGACATTTACACTGAGGGGCTTAGTTCACTCCTGCACGTTCATGTACTTATATTTAATATGCCTATTAATTACTTCACTACACCGTTACAGTCGCTAGCGATTGTGAATGATGGATAGGCACACTGTTGCTAACTGACCGGCCATGAATCATGTAGGTACCTAGTATTTATCTACCTAGGTGCTCATTGTGAGGTTGTGTTCGTTAGTTTTTATGCGACACAAGTGCAGGTGTTAGAGATGCCTAAAAAGATAGGCAAAAGAGTGATGATGTGTCTCAATCATTTTACGAGAACTAATACACTAGATAGAACACGGTTTCTAAGCTGCAATTCGATGAATGATTGTTTTTTAACGTAATGTAGGACAAAGCCACTAACCACTCTCTTTCCTAAATACGAAATTTATTAATTTTCGTTTATTTTAATTTGTTAAGTTTGCGGGGACTATTCTAATAAATTTTTGGATCAGCACCAAAAGTTTAAAGCCATAGACGATTTTCTGATCGAAACATCGTTTTTAATAAATTAAAGTAGGCTTAGTTCCTTAGCACATCGACCTCACAAAAGACTTTTTATGTGGCAAGCAACTTAATGAAAAAGCGAGGCGAGAATTACTTTAGATAGAATTAAAATCTTGTCCATCAAACATTTACATCACTATAGTAATTTTGATTGGCATTTCTTGCCAATAACTTTATAAATACAATTGCATTTTTGAGAAATAAAAAAAATTTAAGACCCAGGAATCTAACCCGAGACTTCCGTATGGGAAACCGGGGCCGAAATCGAACCACCTATCTGGACTATGTTACTATTTATTTTTTTTCTTTCTCGCGAATTGCTCGCGAGTTGGGCCCTCGCATGCACCGACAGTTAAATAACTATCACGGCTTTTGTTATTGCTTCGTTAAAGAGAGCATTTTAACAAATTATGATGTCGCAGGCCAAATATTATAGTATTTTTTATAGGCGATGTATTTATTTACAGCAATAGTTTCCCCTTGCCCGAGCTAACGTTAGATTTTGCTCTACAAATCTGTCACATCCAACTCTCGCCTCATTGGTAGAAATGCAATTTAATTAGCTGTCGCCGTATCGTTAAGTACCTTATTAAGTCCGTGACAGGTCGACATGGCAATCGGGATAATGAGGATAGACTAGACACCAAGATACTAGACGGCATATCTCACTTTCATTTTTGCTTACAATTGAGTTACCATGTTGATCTTTAGACAAAACACAAAATTGGTAAGTTCTGACAGCCGTGGTCAAAAAAATGTATAGTAATAAATGAATTGCCTCTGTGGCGCGGTGGGAGTGTGTCCGACTGCTACGCAAGAGGGGGTCGTGGGTTCGATTCCCACACGGGACACCACTTCGTGAGATCCACAAATTTTTGTCTCGAGTCTGGGTGTACTTTGTGTCCGTGACTTGTAGGGGAAGGTGGTACAAAATGATCCCCCTAAGGGAGAATAGTTGTAAAACGAGTGTTTGCAACGTTTTCGTAAACTTAATAAAATTAAAACATAGCTATTTAATCAAGCTACAAATTGAGTGAGCGTTTAATTTCAGTTAGCTATTAGATATATTTTTTTAAATTATATTTGTAAACATCTACTAAAGGATCGTTTTGTACACCCCTTTGTCCAAAATGATCCCCAGGGTGGGGGTAAAATGATTCTGGGATCATTTTACCTCAATATTGAAAATTGAAGTAAGAAATGAAACATTAAATCATATTTTTCTGGTAGTTTGTTACCAAAACAGAATGCTACTGCATTCTGTCTTGGTAACAAATAACAACTCTGTTATATTTAATCATATTCATTGTAAATCTTCTCCTTAATTTCTATCACAGTAAAAACAGTTATAAAGTAGTATTAATGTTTCTGATCAAGATCGTATCGCTTCCGTAAATGTAGATGATGTAGAAGGCGAAATGTTGTCATAGACGGAAGGTATCTTAATTGGCGTACACGGCAATGGATTGGCAGGAAAAAAAGGATCAGCGGCTGCACTTATCAAGTTGCTATCCATACATTCACCGGTAACCATAATTGAGTTAGGTGCTACACTTTTGTTTTCTTTTTATTCGTAGGTTGCATAAGTTGAAAGGATAGAAGGCAACACAGTGCCTTGGATAGTTGGTTCCTCAACTGGTACCCTTGTCGATGGATCGGTTTGAAGAACGAGAGTCCTAGGGGTTGTATCTGGTAAGTTATTATTAACGCTTTCAACAAAAACTTGGACTCTATTGGGCGCTGCAGATGTTGATGGATGAGGTTCCAAAGTTTCGTTTCCTGTTTGTTGATCAGCTGTGTTGGCAGCAACGAAGTCTACATACTAATTTCTACTACATACTGAGCCCTCTAAGGGGATTTTGAACAACGGAATTAACGTCAGCTACAGGAGCTCGAGCTTTTAATAAGCCGATTGTTAACAAATTTTGCAATAATTTACATAAAGATCCATTTCCCCCTCATCGCATTCTTAATGCTGATGAGATTAGTCTTTGCCCGCTTTACGAGACGAAGTAGAAAACGGATGTTTAATTTTGTTGCTTTCAGCTACCTCATACGCCAACTTCAAGACGTCATCTACTGTAAAGCCGTACATAGTTTCTTCATTTTCTTTAATGTGTTGTACATGCTCCTGTTCATACTTTTTTGAAACTCCCCATAACTTTCGTGGCCCCCACAGCGTAAATGTTTTTTCCTTTCACTCTTCTTTTAAGTGCCATAAGTGGAACTGAGAATTGTTTGGAAGCGGTTTTAAATGGCATGCCATGCATCTTCTACGTAAATGGCATGCCCTCTTCTACGGCATCTATGGCGTTAATCATGGCATTTTCATTTCAGTTTTGGCGTGTAATTTGTATAACGTAATTTCGCGGAATGATTTCTAAAAGTAAAAAGATATAGATTACTGCCGCATACTTTTAGCAACAATAGAAAGATACGTTTAGTTTAGTATCATAGGTTAAGCCTATGAATCAGGGGTAAAATGATCCTGGGATCATTTTGTCCACCCTGTAACGGGATCGTTTTGCCCCAAATGCCTTAATAATTTAAAAACTTCAAAACATAACCTATGCATTTAGAAAACTGTAATGTAAGACGGTTAATTATATTGCTAATGGGTAATAGAAACTGAGACAAACACATCTGTTACATAATATGTACGTAGACTAAAGCTACATAATGTCAAATAACGGCTTACCTTAGATGAAGCACAGTCATTTTGAATAAATTGTCATAAAAATGTTCCCACTGCCAATGACGCCATGACACTCTCAGAGGTTGCGCGGCTCGGCCACAGGAACCCAAAATTCATTTAAAATATCCTAGATGGCGTTATTAAGTCAGTAAAACACTCTGGGATCGTTTTACCTCGAGGGATCATTTTGTACCACCTTCCCCTATGTTTGTAAAGTTCCCCGCGACACAGGGCTTGTACTCTAGTGCGGGAGTAGTCTTTTATAAAAAAAAAAAAAAAAAAATCTGTTACCATGTTGACATCTTCAGTCAAAAGACAAAATTGGCAAGTTCTGACAGCCGTGATAAAAAAAATGTATAGTAATAAATTAATTACCTTGGCAAGGTCCAGGGTAGTCAAGTACAAGATGCTTAGCAGGCCGGCGACATGCTCGCCGCCTCAAGCGGCAGAGCGACGGGTAGGTGCGTCCGTCGCTGCCGCACACTGCGCCGACGCGACGGCATGCTGCGGCGCACACACACCGAGCTCGCCCGCCTCTCACCACACATCTTCGACCGCTCGAGCATGACACACCAGCGCATGATTCTGCAACACACAAGCATGCATGCTCCTTTCAGTTTTGGTAGGCCTTTCAATCTTCCACTGCCAATTCATTAAAGCGATATTCTTTCTCTCACTATTTGTTTTTGCAAAATGGTTAGTAGTGTTATATTAAAATGAGAATACCGATCAGTGGCGAAGGGTTTTAAAATTGTCTTAAGGTATCTCAATACGAGAATATTTGGTACCTATCTTGCTGAATATTGGACAAGGTTCATGTTCCTATATCATTATGTAGGTAATTTTACTTTACAAGGGATTCGGAAAAGAATTGTGTCCTATAGACTCCCCCGCAATGAACTATTTTACCCCTCCAAGTTAGAATCTGGATGTAACTTTGTTAGAAATGCTTTACTCATATAATGACTAGTTCTTGCTAGTAGACGCCACTCTGTATTTGTAATTATACGTACGTAACTACCTAGCTACTCGATGAGACATTTAATATCACCAAATCTAATCGTTACTGTCGCAAGTTAAAAAAACAGCTTTTGGCACAAGTCTTATGCTTGGTATTAGGTACATTATTTTAGTATTGGTACCTATGTAATACATTCTGGATGGATATTCAGATAGGATCGAGTATTTTATGGCTCACGTAATGCCCGACACAAATAGAGCTGCATCCATCAACGTAGAGAACTTATCATAGATCGCTCTAGTCTGCTCCGCTTTCATAAAATGTATAAATACATTTTTCATTAGGTAACTACACTATATCGAGATTTTGTAAAAGTATTTTCATAATTACTTAAGTACCTACCTATACTAATATTATAAAGCGGAAGAGTTTGTTTGTTTGTTTAAACGCGCCAATCTCAGGAACTAATGGTCCGATTTGAAAAAATATTTTCATGTTGGATAGCCCATTTATCGAGGCTATATAACATCGCGCTACAACTAATAGGAGCGGAGCAGCAATGAGAAATGTTTCAAAAACGGGGAAAATTTACGCAGACGAAGTTGCGCGGGACAGCTAGATGTGTTATAAACTACCTAGAAAGAGGCATTCCGTAACGGTTATTTAATTTCCATTCTTGAAAAATCTCAAAGAAACTTAAAGTCAACGGCATAGTTCGACATGGACATCGGGTTAGGATATACAAGGTTATTTTTCGTACAGGGCAAAACTGAGACACCCCAATAAGATTTTTACATTCAGAAATCAAATAAAAAACCTGGCAAGTGCATGTCGGGCCACACACAATGTAGGGTTCCGTAGCTACCCAGCACGATAATGGTAGGTTTTCTGTTGTTTTTGTTTCATACCTATTACTAATAAAAGTGTTTTTCAATGTAATTTGTGCGAAAATTTTGTTACTTCTCACTTGGTCTGCTGTTACTCCTAAACTTGTAAAGCCTACTTAGCTGTGATAGCTTTCCTTTTAATTCATTATAATTATATACTATTCATTATATTTTATCATTCTTACATTCAAACATGTAGATGTTTAAATGTAAGAATGATTAACTAATTATTGAATAATTAATTAATTGTAAAATATAGCATGGTCCAAAAACTATCCCATTAGATAGTGTTACTGATTCTGAGCAAACTACTTTCATATTTGCACTATACCATGAATAACGTTGTATATCTTGGGACTTGTATCTTATAATGCCTTCTGATACCAAAATAAGAAGAGCCTGTACTACGACAACCAGGCAACTAATAAACATACTTATATATTTCTAAATACATACATATGATAGATACAAAGAATAAACCATCGTGCTCATCAGACAAAGTTTTATCCTAGATGGGGATCGAACCCACGACCCCTGGCGTAGCAATCAGGTTCACTAACCACTAGACGGGTCAGTTAAAGCCGTATGAAGTTAGACGGGAAAGACCAAGACTGAAGATACGCGTTTCCACCTAGCTTCTGTCAGATGCAGTAATATGTTAATACAAGCTGACCAGTGCAACTTCGTCTGCCTCATTTTTCCCTGGTTTTGCAACATTTTTCATTGATCCCCGCTCCTATTGGTAGAAGCGTTATAATATAGCCTCCCTAATAAATACGTTAAGATTTTTTTAACGCGTTTAATCAAACAAACAAATTCTTCGGCTTTTTAATATTAGTATCTAAACCTTCAAGCATTTAATATGACTAAATAATGTTCCTTTTTTATTTTATTTTCTTAAGCCTTAAAATAATATTCGTCTTCGCCCACCACTTCCGACTCCGACTTCGATTCCCACAAACCAACTTTAAAACCTTCGACTCCGACTTCGGTTCCGATAAAACTACCCCAAATCCCCAGACCCCTGGGCCCATGATTATAATAATTCTAATCTCATTAAGTTTTAACTTGCATGTGTGTTCTTACCTAATAAAAGTGAATTAGAGAATTACTAATATGATATACAAAAAACACATTTGTATTAAGAAATACTCGTTAATTAGAGACTATTTTCGTTTTATGCAGACAATAATTAACAATAATTATATAATAAATAAGAGACGCTTTTAGAGACGACACATGTATCCGGTGTACTAACCGGTATCCGGTCTAGCCAGACAAACGGTTTGGCTATGACTGGATCTATAAATAGTAAAAAAATATTGTGAACAAGAACTACGCAGAACTGTTGAGTTGTGAATTAACCGGCTAGACGTCTGTTTTTGTTGTTGTGGTAATTTTAGATAAAAAATAACATTTTCTTGGTATTTATAACGGACACAAAGCAGAATATCTACTCAATCAAACAAAAAAATCTTAGTACCTATCTATTAGTCTGAATTCTTTAGAAATTGAATTTAACAAAAAACGTGGACGATCTGATCAGTCAGTCGATCGGTTATCCAGTTAATTCGGAGAAAATACTAGGAACCTAAGTACATGCTTGTTACAAAAATAATTATAGGTAGGTATGTATTTTTGCAAGCATTTTTTAACCACCGACAAAATGATAGCGGCGGTAGACTCGAACCCACGACCTCATAATTGCGAGCTCAATGCTTTAACCATTAGTGGTTAAAGCATTGAGCTCGCAATCATGAGGTCGTGGGTTCGAAACCTACCCTTATACTACCGACGTGAACCGACTCTTAACCCAAGCAGTTTAGCTTAGCTGGTGGGGTTAACAGGATTGCTAGTAATGTGTGACCCATATTGCTAGTTATCTTAAAAAAAAGGAGAGGTGTTATTATTAGTTAATAAGTAAATTTTCCCCCAAATTTTGCAACATTTTTATTGCTGCTCCGCTCCTATTGGTCAGAGCGTGATATTATATAGCCTTTAGTCCTCCTCGACAAATGGGCTATCTATCGGTAAAATATTTTTTAAATTTGGTCCAGTAGTTCCTGAGATAATCGCGTTTAAACAAACAAACTCTTTAGCTTTATAATATTAGGTATAGATTTGTGATTGTGAACATGTTTTTTTTATTAGAGGAAGTTTCATTGAGTTGGTTATTTCATAGACAACGGTTCAGCCGTTTTAAAAATAATCAAGTCTTTTTGTCACGTGTCGGGATTTTTAAGAGTTCCGTAGTAAACAAGGAACTGTTTTAGTTTAGCTATGTCTGTCCGTCTGTTCGTCTGTCTATCCCCAGGTTAGCTCTAAGACCCTTAGTACTTACTAGAAAGCTGTTATTTACATGGATATTTATATTACTTTCGCTGACAAAATGGTAAAATAAAATATTGTAAAAACCCATTTTTAGGGTACCTACCTCCCCTACAACACGTAAAGTGGGATGTATTTTTTTTACTTTATTTTTCTTTTTAGTCTTTAATATTTACTTATGCATATGTCCTTGCAATAAATGCATTTCTCTACCAAAACAATTTATATGTAAAATTATTTGTTTATTTCTAAAATCGCATTTTTGTATTTGTGCCAAGTTGCGTTGATTTGATGCGCAATGTTCATCTATCGGGCAATGCACTCGGCCCAATTTTGTTATTTGTTGTACAATTGCTCTTGGTCTAACAATGGGATATGGTGCTTTATCTGTAGTTTAATGTCTATGTGTTATTTGTTCAGCAATCGCTGAGTTGAGTGTGAGTGCGTCAGTCCGCACTGTTCATTGATAACATACTCGTCGTTTTGTAGCTTTGTTGATTTTATCTGTTACACTATTATCTTTTAATAGAAATCGAGAATCTTCTTTTATGCGCACACAATACCTATCATCAAAATGATATATAGTTCTTTCACAATTAAGTACTAACTTACTACCTTCCCAAAATATTAATTACTAATTTAATTTTGGGTTTGTTTGTTGCTTTAAACACAGTAATCGTCAAAATTCTTTTTTTTAATTATAAAAAAAAATACACAGCCGAAGACGAAATAAATTTTATGGTTAACTAGTTGTTTCTCTTGTTGTTTTTGTTCAAACTAACAAACAAACAAACTCTTCACGTTTATAATATTAGTATAGATTATAATATAATATTAGTAAAGATATAATATTTTTTTTACTTCTCTCAATGGAATTTCCAATTCTCCCAATGGAATTTAAATTTCGAAACAAACAACCATAGACTTACCTACGTGAAACACTCATAATACCTTTTAGTATGAGATATATTTACCATGACTAGATCGCCTGACGTCATCTTTGGCTCAAATTACAACAAAAACAATACCTTGTTTGAATTCTAATTGGGCAGTTTAGTTTTCCTAGAACTGAGTTGTGTCCGGAGTCCGGAAGGATATAACCATAATAACGAGGAATGTTTTACGAGACGTGTTATATGGATACTAGCTGACCCGCGCAACTTCGTCTGATCAATTTTTCCCATTTTAAAAACATTTTTCATTGATGCTCCGCTCCTATTGGTCATAGTATGATGTTATATAGCCTATAGCCATCCTCGATAAATGGGCTATCCAACACTAAAATATTTTATTCAATTTGAACCAGTAGTTTCTGAGACTATGGCGTTCAAACAAACAAAAAATTTTCAGATTCATAATATTAGTATACGAGTAGATACGCTTTGAATACGAGTTGTCTCAGTGGCCGATCCAGGATTGTCGTTGGGGGGGGGGGGGGGAGGGGGATGAACCAGATAGGGCCGTTGTTGCACCTCTCACACGAATGGAATGGATAAATGGTGAATGATTGTGAGGGAGGGGGGGGCTTGAGCCCTCTGGTTCCCCTGGATCCGCCACTGAGTTGTCTTTACTATTTAAAAAAAAATGTAGTAAACTGAACTACTAACTGAACTGTAAATTGAAAATATTCAAAATAATTTAATCCCTAAGCCGTTTCCTTAGATCTGCGAAAGCGTTGATCAGGAATGCTTGTAATATGGGACAGATATTGCTTTATCCCACTAATATTAATTAATTCTAAAGCTTAGATGGATGGAGGGATGAACAATTGTTTATCGTTAATGCCCAACCGAACTGCTGAATAAATCTGGACGAGGTGCAGATTTTTCTTGATCTTTGGAATAGCAAACAGGCTACTTTATATTCGGAAATGTACGAATCTCGTGAGATTGTTTTTCAAAATTTACAAGCTAATCAACAGCAATATTTTGTACTCACCTGCGCAAGCAACACACTTGTAGCCTTTAGAAAGTGTTTTGTAGAAGAATAACTGTCCGCTGTCAAGGTCTTCGGGGCTCCAAGCGCCGGGAGTACGGGACGCGCCCGCGCAGCACTCGGCCCGGCCTACGCGCAACGCCGCCACCGAGCTGCACTTCCCATTGCGGTCCATACCCGTCCAGCAGATCCCGGCTAAGTGAAAAAGAAAAAAATATAAAGAACAAAGTTGGAGTCATCCGACGATTAAAAATATCCAGCATAGATTGTCTAATTGCCTAGCACATAATAATATAATTATTTTATGGAAGTAATGTTGAATATAATAATATGACGATTTCATCAGTAAAAAAGCAAATATTTATTTTCCCGTTTATTAGGTAACTATTTCCATTAAAACCTATGTAACCAACAAAATACAAATTAATAAATAAAAAAACGACAGACCAATAAATATTTAAACTTTAATAAGTAGTACCTACTAACGACAGAGCGGTCCCAACACGCTGCCTTGCCGAACACCGTATTTGAACTAACTGTATTCTGATGAGTAAGTCACCATTTTCAGCTATTTTAACATGGTGATACCCCTTGTTGGAAATCTAAACATAATTTTTGTAGGTTTAATTAGCATTTAAATTATTTTTCGCTATTTGGTTTAAAAATAGCTATCTTTCTCTATAAAACCCGTTAGAATGTTTATGTGAAATATGTAATAGGTATAATAACGTGAATCTGCAGACTAAACATAAATTGAGCAGATGTGTGTCTGGACGGCCGCGGCCGGCGCGGGCGCAGGCTGCTAGTCGGACGCCGTATTCGGTCGGATTCCTGCGCGTGAGTCACGAGGCGGGTGCGCGCGGGCGCGGTGGGCGACTCGAAGCCGCTAGACGACGGCCAGACACTATTTTTCAATGCGCGCCCGGTCGCCGACGCTCGCGACCGCAACCCATCATACCTATACCTAACCTACAACGCTACAGCTATTACCAGTATTTGATTATTTTTTTTACAACTAGCCGCTTCGGAAAATAATTTCGCACTAACTTTATAAAAGTTCCACGCTCTTAATGATGGATGAGGACACGTTAACAGTTTTGATTGATCGTAATCTATTTTATGATAAGATGTAACACTTAGCCGTATGGTAGCACACTTTAGTGTTTATCGGTAATATCCTGCCTATACATATAAGTTTTATTATGTATAATTTACGAGGACGATAGGATCATCTACGCATCAATCTAGAATTACTTATTAAAGAGAACAGAACAAGTTTGAGAATGAGGAGGTGTTTGCAAACTTAATATAAGGATATTAATCATGTTATATACATTCTTAGCAGATTGGTCTTTCCTTGTACACATAATGTATTAGGGAAACTTTATAATTAAGTGCTATATGTTGTAGTTCTAGTCTCGATTCCGAGAGATTTTAGACTTTACTCATAGTTAGGTATGTATTATTAAGTAAATAAAAATTGGTCGATTTTAAGCGTGTTAATTCACCATTGGAATTTTTAAATCTGTATTTTACGAAGGCTAATGAATTAATTTCAAATATATATTTAAATCCCATTCATGACGAATGTTCATGATGAATGTAGGTAGGTGCCTACATTATGTATGAGTGCAGTCGGTTTTGAATATTTACAAAACTGACTTTTTATGTAGGTAGGCACTTATCGCTTGTTGATCAATATATTTGTAGGTATGATCATAAGAGCTACAAACTGTTTAGTCATAGTACACAGGTACATAACAAATTTTTAGACAGTTACGTAATCATCTATCTTCAAAACAAATCGATGAAGGTAATCAAACTGTTGTTACCGCTAGACGAGACGTGTTTAATGACCTGTGAAACACTGTGCCTACACATATAGGACTCCTCATTCCTTATTATTAATGGCTTATGTTAACTGGCAATAACTCGAGTAAAATTTCGATGGAGTCTAGAATAGCAACGGTGTTAAATTAAAAACCGGTTAGGCTGTTGTCTGGAACGCCTGTTGAAACCTACTTCTCCATAAGTTATAGGCCTTGTTACAAATGGCCAGCAGCTACAAGTCTCGATTTGTTTAACTGGCAAGTGATACATAATAAATACTAATAGAGCAACGAGTTGCAAGAACAGTAAGATACGAATGTTTAATGTAATCACAAAGTTTCATGCTGATATCAGAATATTACGAGCGGTGCGTTAATGTCCTGAGCGCGCTTGACCGGTTCTGAGTATTTGGTACTTGGCAGTAAAGCACCTTGAAAGAAATGTAAATACAGTCGAATATGATTTTAGTGTGGCAACTCCGGCCGTTGACTCCGGAGATATAGAGGCATGTTCCATATCTCTATACATCAGGTATTATTGGCCTGTTCATCAACTTTGGCGCCAGTTTGGAGCTCAAATCCCGCTACAATTGTGTAGGTGTGAGAAATTGCGGGCAAAAAATAAACTGTTTTATAATTTTATATTGTGTATGCTTTACACGTCTTGTTGTCGTGTTGTTTAGTTTAAGGATAAATCCAAAACTGTTTGCATCTTTTTTCGCATATTATTGCTGTGCAAAATGCACAGGCAGACTTTAGAATACATATTCTCTGCAATTCCTACAGTGAGTTTTCCGGTAGGTAACCATTTTTCACATATGGTCAAAGTCTGTCTGTGTTAGAAAAAGTCTGATAAATAAATGAAACTATTTTCGATTTATTTTGGCAATGGTTGGTTGGTGGCATAGAGAACAAGGATGTTGTGATGTGAAAAACTACCTATTATAAAGGATAATAACTAGTTTAGACAGTGATGAATTACTCATACTAGAATCAATAGAATTTATCAGTTAAATTACCAAACAAAGGGAAAAGCTGTATGATACAAAAAAAGAGAGAAGCCTCTTACGGACACCCAGTTGAAAGATAGTTGAAATAATGATTCAAAAAAATCTAAAAATTGTCCTATTTCAAATTAAGATTTTTCACACACACACACACACACACACACACACACACACACACACACACACACACACACACACACACACACACACACACACACACACACACACACACACACACACACACACACACACACACACATACACACAGCCAGTTTGACGTAGGTAAAATAAACATTACAACTTTTTACAAAAATACGAAGAACCTATACAGGTAAATATAAACCAAGCAACTTAATCTTTACTAGCTATGTGGGATTTGGGTCCCTATTACTAGCAATCCTGTTAACCCATCCAGGTAATCTCAATGGCATGTGTTAGGAGTCGATTCACGTCAGTAGTTAATGAGTAGGATTCGCAACCGCAACCTCACGATTGCAAGTCCGATGCCTAAGCCATTAGGCTATAGGCATCGGGCGGAAATAATACATTTTTGATTGATGTCACTTTCCCCTCTAGCCTCTCAGGAAAGTTATTAGGAACAACGTTCCAATAGCATAAAAAAAAAACAAAAACACCAGAATAGAACTTTAAGAAGTCATCAAAGTTACAATTTCGATCAAAACAGTTCAGTTACAGATTGATGTGTGAACAGATAATATTGTGAGAGCAATTAGCGGGCAAATTCTAAATGAAGGCGAAAACAAACAGAGTGGAGTCAAGTGCGGCCAAAGTTTTAAATAGATTAGTGTCACGCCATTCGTGTAAACTGAAAAAGATTTTAAAAAGTTGGGCTGACTGCAACTGATAAAAGACTTTTTCTTAATTTGTATTTAAAAAAACAGGATAATGAGCAGGTACACGTAAAACAAACTTTCAACACAAGAGATGAAAAGTTGATTATCTCATAAAACGGCTGAACCAATTTTCTTGATACAAAGCTAGAAAGTATCCCGATTAAACTACTATTTCTAGATAAAAAAATAACAAAAATTGGAACGCTGAAAATGGTTTTCGTTAACTTAGCGAACGTACATCTAAACGTACGAACGTACTCTTCGTGCACTACTTCCTATATTGTGTGTTCCATTTGTAATGTTATTTTTTTACCGCCAATTTAAGAAACTTTATAGGCATAATGTCAGTGACAGCTGCAAAAATATGAAGCTCCATCTTACGTATATATATAATGACGACATGTCATTTTTTTTAACCATGTAAGATAATTATTGCTGAATGAATGGTATCTACAAAATTGTGGCGTCTAAATCCGTTTGTATGCTAGGTTGTTAATATAAATTGGTCGTTTAATTCAAGCAATCAAATCATTGGAGACATCCGTTTATTTAAAAATAAATACATAGGTACCTAAAGTTATTTTCACACATAGTTATTTGATTATTTTTGGCAGTCCACTATTTCATAAATTATAATTATTATTATGATCAATATTCTGTTTATGTATAATGATTAGCGCAGTAATTTTCGAACGAAGCATTCCTAGACGTTTTACCGGCAACTTTCTCAAGCTTCAAGCTACTTTCTTCCCAAAATTTGCGAAATCACCGAAAAATTCAAACAAACAAATTCTTTAGTTATATTTCATTAGTAGGTAGCCTACCGTATGATACCGGCTTAAGAACAGTCACCCCATCAAGGTGTCTAAGGGATTTCACACCCGAGGACGGGCAGCAGCGTCCTCTGAGTATTTTAAAGACTCACTGCGATCGCCAACCCGCTCGCCAAGCGTGGCGATTATGGCAAATATCTCCAGGATCTAAAGTTCTACTGGGGAGACCCGTGCCGCAGCGGCAGTGGAACATCATATGCGTTGATATATTCTACCTACCTACAGTATAGGTACTTATTTTTTGATGAAGTATTTATATATTTAATGTCTATCAAAACAAGTCTACAAAATAATAAGTATCTACCTAAATGTTTTTACATTCTCAGTTGATGATAACGAGCTTGCATGTTGCCCTCTCATATTTTACAAAATTTAATAAATTTATTTTTATTATCGTTAGTATATTTTTGTGCATCATTAATAATGCAATCATAACCTTTTATGACATGTTGTCTGTATTTATGAATTTTATTATGCTGTCATTCTAGAAGAAGTAGAAGTTTCTTGCTTCAATAAAGGCGCTATTACATTATGCAAGTTACTTGTATACAAGTTGCAAATTGTATTCGAATTTTAAAATCTATAGTGTTTTGTTGTTGGCGTCATACTTGGATGCAAGACTTGCATATTGGAATAGCGCTTTAATGCTTTGTTTTCTAGAATGATAAAATCGAATTTGAATTTAGAAGCAGCGTAAACGAATTTGACTGATTGCTAACTGAGCTGTGAAAGAAAATGGCGATCATCATTTTTACTAAAATGTGCAAATACGTAAAAGTTTAAGTGTCCAGTAGTATATGTATGTAGTATGAGTAACATAAGATTAGAACATCTCCTTTCTGCCTATGAATAAAGCTGAAAGCATAGTACACCAAGATAGAATGAAAACTAAAGAATTCACTTCATAAAGGCTCTATGCCGAAGTCTAACGAGTCTTATTGAAATTCACCGGCCCATAAATACAAGACCTAGAGGATATGACCTTCTATGATGATATTAAATGGGGTAGGCCTTACTGTTTGATTGACCTCATCGAATGCCTCAGCGAATCCCTATGCTAGAGTCACCTTTAACTATAGTTAAAGGTGACTCTAGTATAGGGGTCAGTGCATATAAAATTAAGGTGGCATAAAATGGAATATGTAAATTGAATATAGGGGTCTTCCAGAAGTGAGCATTAATTGATGGGCTAGTAAAACATCCGAATTAAAACCTCCTCATTTTTTGAAGTCGGTTATTAATAAGGATTACATTAACCTTAGGGTACAAGAACAAGTGCGGCTGAGGATTTTACAAACTCACAATTAAAGTACACAGGATCTCACAAAGCTGTGTTCCATCTCAAACAATAACAATAACAAATACGAGTAGGTACCAATATATAATTAATTACAGTACTTGACAATAACTAATATTGGCTGATATATCGGATAGATTACCATCAATTTAAAAATAAGATAAAGATTGCAAATTAATGCCAACATTGGCAATATCCCCAGTTTGAATATGGAACATCATGAACTAGAAAGTTACATCATAAAATGTACAAAACACTTAACAACTAAGACGATCACTATTAATGAGTCGTAAAGTTTAACCGTCCAAGTTCAAAGTGTCTGACGAAGGTCTGCCTGCTTAGCGCCAGACGGCAGACAGGCCTAATAAACCTACTAGGGGACTCTTATCTAGGGAAGGGTTAATCAAATGCATTTAAATAGGTATTGTAAAGTCCGTCTAGGCTCCGGTAAGGGCCTAATTTAAAATGGTGATTGTCTGGCAGCCTCCAGTCGACCTAGTTTTTGTTTCTGGGACGATGAAGGACAAATTTTAAACAGGTGTCTGGGTTGAAACCACATTTTGCATAATATGATAAGTCGCCGTCTAGCCGTTTGATTAAATATTTTAATTTGGGTACGTTAAATCAAAGCAATTGTAAGGGTAAACGTTATAATTCATGTCCCTGTAGGGTTTAGTTAAGCGGCCGACCTAACTTTGCAAAGTTATTCAGATTTATTAAAATTGAAACGTAAACTATCAAAGTTTATTAAAATAGGATATTGCTAAGGAGCCGACACTTCGTAACCCACTGAAATAGTTCTTGAATAAATTTCGAATAATTATAATAAAATTGCTTAGTATTAGTATAAAATTACTCTTTTAATTTTAATATTTTTAATAGAATCCTTTCCATGAAAAATAATTTTCTTTGTTGTGTAAATACCTATACTTATTTTAAAGTTTTTTTTTTAATCTGACCCAGACTCAATAAAGTTTTTTAGACTGTTAAACTTTAAGAAAAATAAGATTCTAGTTTCTTCAATTAAACCTTATGACTTTCAAGACTTTAATTTTATTTAAAATCACCCAGTTTTTAAATAAGATTAAATCAAAATGGTAGATTTTGATTTTTTTAGAAAACGCCCAAAGTTCTTATTGGGAAACGAATAATAGATAAGTAGATGGCTCTCGGTAGAGAGTAGGTACTTATACTCTTTGGTAGATGGACTTCCTATTATATTTTATACTTTAAATTTAAAGACTATTTTCTTTTTTTGCTTTGGTATGTCTACTCGCTAATTGGCGTTCTAACATTATTAGGATATTTTATAGAAACATTTTGAATAATATTTACATTGACAATAGGTAAATACGTAATCAAAGAGTAAGCCAATGATTTTAGTGAGAATGTGACATTATGAATTTATTGAGTTGAAATTGTTTATAAAGCCCGTATGTATGGAAATACTTTACTACATTAATAGTTGTCTATACCTACATGTCAAGTTGACAGAGAAGTGAGATAAAAAATAGTATATTTAAAAATAGTTACAAGAAGTTGCGCTATAAAATTATGTGTTCTATGTAAACAGACATCAATCGACGCCAAACTTGATTTTTTGGTACTCACATGACTTTTGGTGCAAAAAGTTCATATCATGAATCGGTAGAATGGTTCTGAGACGATGTATATACTACCTATTATGTATGTGGTGCAAATGACAATTTACGGTAAGAAATAATCATAATCAATATGGTCTAGGAGGTAGATAATTGTTTTTTTTTTAAAGAGTGGCCCATGAGCTACTTGTCAGCTTCTTCTCATGAGCTTTACACTTGGAACTGCCGCCTAACTTCATTTTGTTTCTTTTTTTCAAACGTATATCATAATTTTGTTATTCTTTTAGTAAGTAGGTAGTATTTATTAAACGTTTTCAAACAATCATTGGCTTGCTTTTACGAAATAAAGATATATAGGTATGTTTTGAAAATCGTATAATTTTCTAAAATAAAAAGTTTGTGTAAGTGTATATAAAAAGTAGATTTTAAAATACAAGTTTCCTAGTGTTCCTATTCCCTATTCCAATTATATTTAGGGATCTGGTTGCCCTATGCTCAGGTCTCACTATGAATAACCTTATCGCTTATCAAGAGATTCTACTCTACCTACGCAGGTAAGTTGTAAAGGACCGACGACGTATTTTATCTCCTACCCACTACCTTCTGATTAAAGTACTATCATTAAGATATTTTTTCAACAAGTAATTAAAATAAAAAAAGACAATTCCAAAAAGTTACTTATAAATACTAAAGTAACTTTACTTTCGACTCGATTTAAATTTTAAAATAAATGTGCCATGAAAAATATTAATACCTAATTACGAAGACAAAACATTAAGTTGATGTGGCGAGACACGGTATACTCCGGTTTGGCAGGTCGAAGCGCGTATTTTTTTAATTCGCTCGAACAATAGCGAGGGAGTGCACTGCTACTCCGATGCACTGCCGACTGCACCTCGCCGTGCATTCATACTAGTGATGCGACTACTTTATCATTCGGTACGCGATATCGATATATTAAAATATGCGATGTTTCGAATTAAGAAAATTTACAAAATATTTTTACTTTATATTAAAGTGGAATTTGGGTATTTACCTCTACTACTACTTGAACTAGAATATTTGAATTTGTTGTATTTTTTTTATTTTGCAATTCATTTTTATTTAAAGTGTAAACTTTAATTTTATGAGCCTTCTATGCCGTATGATTTTATTTAGAAATCGGCTCGACATAGATCTTGAAGACTTGCAGTTTAATCAGCTCGTTGTCGTTCTAGTTATTTGCAATGCGAAACTGCGTCTATCGGTTATCCTGTAGTCTTAAACACCTGTTTGCATAGATTTCCATTGCATAGAGACTGGTGAAATTAGCATATCGGACTTCAGGTCCATTTTTATCTAGATATACCTACTATTTTAGTTCTAAATGAACCAGACATGTTATCAATAAAAGAAAACATTCACTAATGAAGAAAGATAAACACATGTTTTTGCATCAAATTAGATAGCATCGAAGATTCGTTTACGTGCGGTATATGTAACAATCATGACAGATTTATGTTACACTTATACCGGTGTTTACGCATAACGAACGTTGAGGAGTTAAACACACGATAACACAAAACAGATGAAGTTGCTAGTCAATCTTGAGTCTGACGCGTCAGTGGCGGGCTTCTGAGCGCACTGGACTTCTCACATCGAATTTCATGGAAATACTTGTATGTAGCAAACAGGCGGGACACACATAAATCTCGCGAGGCGATTGAATGCAGACGCGTAAGCGTGCCCGTGCGCATAATTCAAAGGGGCGATCACCAGGAATCGCCGCTTGGCATGCAGACGGCCGCGTTCATTCCAAAGCAATAAACCCGTTAGAGGCGACGTAATGTGCATATTGGTGAATAATAAACGACATACGAGGACCAATCTACGCTCTACCCGCCGATATATTCATCATTCATCATATTCATCTCGCCAAGTTTGAAGTTCAAATTGAACTGGTAAATAAAAAGGCATATTATAAGATTTTTCGAAAAACTTTGCAGGACCCAAAAATTAACTCACGTATGCAGGCGTATTCATTTTCAAACATAGTTGTATTGACGTCTATTTTTTGATACGTTACCAAGATAATTTACATTATTTTGTGAAGAAATAATTTTTCATAGCCCTTTTTAGCATTTTCATACTATCATCAAGATTTTAAATCAGTGATTGCAGCATGTGATTAAATAATGAGGATATTAAATGATTATCGATATCGATAATTGTAATGATCGTCACCAGCCCACAGGTGCTCGAGCGATACGCGGTTCCTCTCGAACGATCGCGGCGCCGGCAGATCGCGGCCAGACGACCCAGCTCTTTAATATTTATTTACACATGCAAATATGTGCAATGTGCACCCACCCGACCGAAATACAGCGACGACTGAACTACAAACAACGCTATGAAATGTGATGAGTAATTTTATGAGTGTTGCTAACAATATGCTGACATTTGACGTCTTCGTAATCGCTAGGTACCTAAGGTATTGTTTGGATGTAACAGAAATTATTATGATTTCACTGTGTTTATTATTTAGCTAAATATTATCTGTGAACTAACTTTTAATAAAATATAGGCTACTTTTATGGTTTTTGTTTTTAAACTCTAAAATTGTGTGTAACTTACACACAATTTTAGAGTTTAAAAACAAAAACCATTGTGTGACTACGATCCACCAATCCGATCAACCAACCTGTGACTACGATCGGTGCAATTCGATCGAAACGTCGGGTAAAAAAAAAGGTTCGTACCTTTAAATAACTCACGCGATTAAGTCCCGAAATATATCTAATATATCAAATACTTTTATGGTTATTACAAACTTCAACCTTCATACTAAATTTCATCGTAATCAGTCCAGTAGTTTTGAAGATTACCACCGCAAACTTAAAAACTTTATTTTTGCAACTGTTAGTGTCTGTAGATAGGTATGATTTCAAGATAAGGTCTAAGAGAGCGTCAATAAGGACCTAAGATTTTTTGTAGTAAATGTATCTCGTTCATTATTTACTTATTTAGTGTGACTAATATAAGATAAGAACATCTCCTTTCTGCCTATGAATAAAGCTGAAAGCGTAGTACACCAGGATAGAATGAAAACTAAAGAATTCACTTCATAAAGGATCTATGCCGAAGTCTAACGAGTCTTATTGAAATTCACCGGCACATTAATACACGACCTAGAGGATATGGCCTTCTATGATGATATTAAATGGGGTAGACTTGACTGTTTGATTGACCTCATCGAATCACTACCAATGCTAGCCAATAACCAATGCATCACCTTTAACTATAGTTAAAGGTGACTCTAGTATAGGGGTCAGTGCATATAAAATGAACGTGGCATAAAATGGAATATGTAAATTGAATATACCTAGGGGTCTTCCAATAGTGAGCATTAATTGATGGGCTAGTAAAAGCATCCGAATTAAAACCTCCTCATTTTTTGAAGTTGGTTAATAATAAGAATTACTCTCAACTTAGGGCACAAGATCAGTGTGGCTGGGGATTTTAAAAAGTCACAATTAAATACACAAGATCTCACAAAGCTGTGTTCCATCTGGGAATCGGACCCACAACATTTAACTCAGCAGTCGTATGCTCTTGTACTGCGCCAGCGAGGCAGTCAAATAGTGTTTCTAAAGTCATCGTTACCTACAACATGACTGTGACGTTTGGTTTAAGTACGGTGAGGTTAGGATTTTTAAATAGGTGTTCAAATTCTCAAACATACTTATATATGCTGTTAAGTATCATGCTATCACTGTTACATTACTCTTAATAGTAGCGACAGAAATACTTTTAGGAATATCCTAAAGCTAAGTAGGTATCGTTTGATTTTCTTCGACAGTGAGTCGTATTATTGAACGCCTGACAATCAATCCCCTACTAATATATAAATGTGACGCGGGGTTGCGCGGGACAGCTAGTAGTTCATAATTCTTCTCTTTGTATCAAATCCATACTACTCATTACCACATTTTACTCTGTCTGTTACGTTTTCACGCTCAAACAGCTAAACCGATTTTAAAGAAATTTGGTATGGAGATAGTTTGAGTCCCGGGGAAGCACATAGGATAGTTTTTATCGCGATAACTGACATCCACGCGGGCTGAGCCGCAGGCGAGCGCTAGTGTCAAATAAAATGAAAGCATTATTGTGTAATATGTTATTATTAATTTCGTTATTTAATATTCACGCACAAACAGGCTCACATTAACAATTTCTCAATAATTATCGCTAAATTTTTGTCATTTAAACTCTACATTCAAAGTATCATTATTTTATTAATAATTTTTGACATTATTATTCCATAATATTACAACAGACACAAAAGTCATCAACATTAAGTATGATTAAAACACACGAGTCATTAAATTGACCAGACATCGAAGTTAATGAAGTAAAAATAAGTATTTAACATATTCGCATACGATATCAGTACGTCGTCGTCGTGGAAACTAGGTAGGTCGACCTAGCCTTCCAGCGGATGTTTCCCAGACAGATTAATTTCTTTATTCAGACCTAACTGGAAATTAAACACATATAAATAGCTGCTAACTCCCAATAATTTCACATAGTAATCGTTTAGCTTTATTAGCGCATTAATCAGATTGGATGCGATGGTAGAATGTAAAAAGATATAACTGATAAAAGTATAATAGACGTTTATTAAACACTAGCTATTGCTTGCGGCTTCATAATTATATTAGGTATTGAAATGGAGCCTGTGTGCCATTTTCGTGTATAGTTAAGCTGTATTGTGAAGTTTGATAGTGTTTGCGTAGTAACAAATATACATACCTATCTCTATTTTCAACAATTTTCGCGTTTATACCTAGTATTAAGTAGTACTTTGTATTAACACAACTTATATTCCGCAGCGTAAAGTATCGTATCTAATAGCTGTATCTAATAGCACACTTTACGAGAGCTATTTGAAGTTTCATTTTGACCTACAACGGTGACTATAAAAGTAATGCCTAAGATGTGAATCCTTTTTTACACGTTTTTTCTTCTAGCTAACGATATTTACATTATTTAATTATTTAAGTAAGTTTTCAGATATTTTACATTCGATGATAAACCTTGTTAGTAACAAATATAATTTTATCGAAAGTGGCAATATCGATAGTATTCAAGGCTTCGAAAAAAAACGAATTTTGGTAGTTTCGGCACTGTTTTTTCTATAATTTCCTTTTATTAGGTTTATCTGCTTGAGAACGGTATCGAAAGTGACATATTTAATCATGTTTGCCGCTTAAACTAGCGGCGGTGGCCGTAATAGCTAAGGAATCGGACCCGCAATCGTGAGGACGCGGGTTCGAATCCTACCCATTATACTACTGAACTTAGAAGCATAAGCATAGCTGGAGGAGTTAACAGGAAATAATTGTATATTTAATTATTTCATTAGATACTGCAGTATAGTTCAATAAAACCATTTAAACAATTTTTGCACATTCGATACTGTTCGTTGCTGTCGTCGATTTGTCTCTGATTGTATCGCAGCAGCTTAAGTACCTAGATATTATTTTTGTTTACAGATTGGCAATAAAGTTGTTCTTATAGAATCTCGAAACTTTTAATCAACTATCAAAAACCACATCGGAGTGGGGTGTCAATGTTGCTGATAGCCAACAGATTTGTCTTATGTTAAAAAATATCTGTTGGCTCTAAACGGTTCAAATATTTAAATTCGCGAAAAAAAAACAATTCAAATAATGAAATAATTAAAACCTCAAAAGAAAAAGTTAATTGACTAAAACGAGACCAATCCTCGTAATTTTAGGTTCTATAGTCTGATTTTTGTCCAGTCCATTTCATACGTGGAATATCGAAAAGAAAATCAATTTGTATTTCAGTTTATAGCCTATTAAAGTATATACGACCGAGTTTTGGTTTTTGGTTGTGGGGCTTCGGATTTTAGGATCGCAAATGATGCTTGGCATTCAATTTTTTTTTTTAAGTATAGCGCAATTTACATCTTTGGGTATTATTTTTGTCGTAGTTGTATTACCATTAAGGTTCTTTTACAAGATGCCATTTTCTTGTAATTGAAGAGCAACAATTGAATGCAATGAATGAAAGGCTAGATTATGTGATGCCAACAACGTGTGTTTTTTTTTAAAGATAACTAGCAATGTGGGATTATGGGTCCCACATTACTAAGAATTTTGTTTACAGCTTACCGCTTACATACAAGTCACGGAAACAAAGTACACCCTTACCCTCACCTTAGGCATTAGGCTACTTTTTGTTTAGACCACGTAAGTCATTTTTGCAAGAAATTTGCATCGTGTGTTCTCTTTATGATCACGTTTTACAAAAGTACGGCTTTGAAATCAATCTGCGACATACACCTGACGATCGTAATCTATTAACTGAACATGGTACTTAATTTTACTACTACTTAGTAAAGTATTCATTTATTTATTTAAAAACTTCCTGCAAACAAAAAAAGGCGGAAACTTGCTTCTATCAAGAACATGGCTGCGAAAATTCCATTTTTCAAATTTCGTTTCGCAATGAGGAAACTTGAGTTTGGAATATTTTTGGAAAATACTCGTATTTTTTAATTAATTTCCGTAGGTATTTAAAAACGACATTTCAGCCAGAATGAAATGACACATGACAATTTGGTGTAATCACTGTCACACAAGACAAGCGTGCTTGTTTCCTGTCGCTCCGCATCAATGCAACTATTCGCTCGCTTCGCCAAATAACAAAAAATCTAGCTTCATATGTTACGTACGAAATTTCATTGACTTGCGTCAGAAATCTGAAATACGCAATAAAAATATGCTCGACGAATATATTCGTGGTCCGTTGGTATGCATTTCCTTCGGATATGTATAGAATTTTCCTTTTAGCTGTGCGACGCAGGAAAATCTGTTCAAAGACTTTGTTGCAATATTGCGTGAAACCGTGGCAAATTGAGCTTTACAGAGGCGAAGGGTTCAAATTATCTTGATGTAACTCGATTATGTGCACCGATAATATTTAAAGTGAAGCCGAAAAGGTGGTAGGTTAACCACTACTGTTTTATCTAAAATAAAACATTGTATAATTGTACGTCACTGTGCCTACAGCGGCCATATTGCCGCCAAAAAGTGCACGCAGAAATCATTACAAATTTAGGAGCCAAAATTAAAGTTGAGTTGAATTGTCGTAATGTTCAGTTTGAAAATTTATTATTGTTGCGACCGTTTTTTTAAAATATTAACCCTAAAGTGGCACTTTTGGATGGTGTAAAACTATAAATGACATCTAGTTACCACAAGTGCTCATTTATTTTCCACAAATGACATTAATTTTATTTTTTATAAACAAATTAATTATTTTTATATTATATATTATTAGTCTATATTGATATGGAGTTCAAAATTGTCGGCTCCAAAACGATTAAAAATTCACGGTGTATTAGTGTGTAAAAAGATTGATTGATTTACTTCTTAGAATGTATTGTCTATGGCTCTGTTCTGAATATTAACATCCTGTCAGAGTTCGTAGAGACGTACACGCGTACGATTATCGTGATGTGAAAATTACTTGTCACTTAACTGATAGGTAGGTATTGTTGAACTACGTAAGTATCTCTGTCTCTTCGTGACATACTTCATTTGAAAATACAAATTTAAACACTAGATAATACGACATTCCTTGCTTATAAAGTTTCGAGATAGAGTTTATAATGTTAATTATTTCATTAAAAAATATAAAAATCTATTTAAACAGGTTGATTTGTAAAATATAACTCCCGCTTGTGGCTTTTTTACATTACACCTAATACATTTGTAATATCAAATTTGATAAAAAAATATTTTAACCCTTATCGACCAACCATATACTTTTGTCACATACCAACCTATCACACATCTGTGAGACCCCGGAGTAAAATCATTGTTTTTTCAGGTTCAGGGCATAAACTTCACAATGAACCACGATTTTACTAAGTTAAAATAGTCTGCAGGTAGTTATGGTCATAACTTAAAAAAAGGTGATGGGTGGAAATATTTATCAAAACTGATATTATAAAGTTGTTTAGAGCAATGTAAAGAAGCCACGAGCGGGTTATTAGTATATTAAAAATCAGTGTTTTGTAAAACCTTCCTCAGCCTTCAACGATTTAAAAAAAAAACCGCGTGTATTTTTCGGAAGGATCAAAATTTCAATCAAAATCAAACTGACCTAACGCGGGAAAAACCACGGCGAAAAGCTAGTTATTTAATAAATAAATAGGTATTGCAACTTTAATGAAGGTATCGTTTAAAAATTGACGTTATCGTATTATTGTGAACATCGTTACTTTATAATCTTTAAACGTAGCAATGTTGTGGGTTTCTAGCAGCAATCATTTAAAATAATAAATAGGTTATTTTTAATTGACAGATAAAGCTAAATTTATTAAAATGGTCTCGGCACCTTAATAGTTACTTGATTGATTCTTATTTAGTTTTTGTGCTTCACCTTAGGTAGGTAAGGTTCATCAATTAACAACGATTCCTTAGCTTAACGTTTTAGAGTACCTCTACACATATCGATAAACTAAAAAATCCTAGTAATATTATAAATGTGAAAGTTTATTAGGATGTAAGGTATATGGATGTTTTTTTTTTGCTAAAACTATTAAAAGGATTTTGACGAAATTATAGATTATTGATAAAGCATTAAAATTTCACATGATAGGCACATGGGTGACGTTGAGGGTTATACTATTTTCTTAAATTATGGTTTAGAAAAGGCAGCACATTAAAAAGTCCTTGTGAAAGGAGAAGAAGTAACAAAATGTGAATTAGCCGAGAAAACCCTGTCATATGAATATCTTCTAAATAAAAAATAAAAAAAAAAGTCAGGTACATTTTACTTTAGATACCTACCTTTATGTAGGTATTCTTTGCAAAAAATAAAAACATGTTATGTTGACGACACCAATGTGCTACCTTTTACAAATAAATGACATTAGTACAATTAGCACGTTTTCTGTATTACCGTTCAAGAAAATTTATGATGGAACGTAATTTTACACTACTTGTAATGTAACATTTAATTTTAACTTATTTGTAAGTAATGCTGTTTAGCACACACGCGGTTAGCAGCGAACTTCAAGTTAATGAATTAGTAATGACGTGTTTTTATTTAATTCTGGAATTAATAAACAAAAATATTTAAGGCTTTTACAGTTGCGTTAACGATCAAAGGAAAGTTTTACCGTAAAACTTGTTCCAATAATAAGTATGTCAGAAATTTAAAGAATTTGCAATATTATTATAATATCTAGAAATTTAAGTTAAGCAAAGTAGTTTAGTTGTTACCGGTCTTTACGTTTTTAAATAAATGTAGAGTACCTACGGATGTTTGTTTTTCAGAATGTTACAATAATTAATAAGCACTTTTTGATAAATAATTATAACACGCGTTTTTTAGCTTCTAAGATAATTAATTTATATGAGAAAAGTTTGGATTAATTTATATGAGATAGAAATTAGACAAGAAGAATTTAGAATTTACGTCTTCGGTATACAGGTAAAACCTTGGACATTATTTTTACACATAATTTAAAGTTATAAGTTCGGACATAAAAAACCGTTCGTTTAGCACACAGTGCGTAACGCGGCGCGGAAGCTGCCCCACCGGTCCGCGCCTCCAACAGCCGGACCCGCGACTTATCACATGTCCTGATTAATTAGGATGAATTTATTATACCTACCTCTGTCTAACCCCGTAATACCGCACACATAATGACACAATCACAATACATTATAATATCGTGTTTTCATTAACTCGACTTGTTCGGTCGCGACAAACTTTTAAAACAAACTTTTAGGTCGGACGTCAGGTTACGATGTCAGGTAAAACGATCAACACCAACGTATCTACCGAAATAACCTCTTTATTGTCCACTCTAAATAAATATAAGACTTAAAATACATGCCAAATAATTACCCGAGTAATCAGTGAGTAAAAGAAAACTTTGCCAAATAACTTTACAATAAATATTGGCCATAAAGTTTACGAACTCCAATTAAGCGAAAAAGTATTTTCGAGTTTGCCAGTGATGCATAACCGAATTTTTCACAGCGGTGCGTGTAGTAATGCAATGTGTCTCACCTGCTGCCGGGCGCACGAGCACGAGCGGCAGCACGAGCAGCGGCAGCAGCGGCAGCCGCATGCTCCCGCTAGCGTCGCATGCCGGCGCGTGCGGCGCTCTGCGCTCGACGCGGCACTGCGGGCGCGGCGCGGCGCTGCGGGCCCGGCGCGGCACGTGCGCGCACACCCACCCGCGAGCGCGACACGTGCCGCCGCGCCTCCTGCAACAAGTGACCGTCGCTGCACCGCCGCCGCCCGCGCCGTGGGACACCGCGCGACACATCCGACGCCGTTGTCGGTGTTGCCCTATCGGAGAGTCGACGCGGACTGAGAGTTCGAGACTGGGCGTCGAGCGCGGTCAGCCGGCCGCGGCCGGGGCGAGTCGCGAGTGCAAGTGCAGCGAGTGGTGCGGCGAGGCGAGTCGACGACCCGCGCCGGCGACGCGCCACGCGCGCCTCCCGCGGCCTTCCGCCTTGTGCCGCACCGCCGCCGCGCCGTGCGCCGCACGCTCCGCAGCCGCGGCGCGGGAACCGCACCGCGACGACCCCTCACGCCCTCATCAGCTCCAAACACCTTCCACACCAACAAACACTTCTATCACCGACACAAAACTATGTAACCTACGTGTATGCACCACGTGAAAATTCCCGCCAAAATCGGACGTGCGATGAATACGATGATTTTAATGCTGTTTTGCATATTTTAATAATGTATAGATTACGTAATAACGAGTCACATAGTTCTATTGAAGTTAATCTGATTAAAGCATGCTCAATAATAGCGTTGGATCAATGAACTTCATGTCGGTTAAGCGTTGAAGTCTTTTCAAGGGCGCTTATTACGTTACATTCCTAAAAAACAAGTTTGTCTTGTAATACTTCGTCTATTTCAAATTTGGCTGCATTATACTAGGTAATGTATCAATTTGTCACAATCAAGTCGTACGAGAAACCCCCAGACCTTGGTAATAATTATTATAATTGCGTATAGATTTCCTAAGATCAAATACAAGTTGAGAGGAAAGGGTAGGGTTTATGCGAATTCTTAAAACATTTGTCGTTAATTTCTCGGCCTAATGATTCTGAAAACGCACAGTAGCCGGCGACCGATTATTAGTGGTAATGGTTCAAGAAATCCGCCTTGATTGCGGGTCTCGGCGCGTACCTGCGAGCTGCGAGCGCGGGCAGCGGGCACCACGCAGCGACACGCCGACAGGATATAATCTGCATCTCGTGATTGACTATCCGACTTGCATTAAACGGTACCATCAGATTTAAGACGTCGTCTCGCCGAGCCGAGACCGGCCGATAACAAAAAACTTGTCGCGTCTCCGACCACTGCAACTATTTATGGAATTATTGCAATGTTATAAATTATTGTTTTGCAAACCATAATACTTGTATATACCTACACAATCTTACAAAGTAAGTGATCATTTGTTTCTGTCAATTTAAATATTTATGAACAACAGTCGCTTGTGGCTATCATGTCCTTTTTCGTATACCTAAATGTCATTTTTTGTCTAAGAAAAATAAAACAGACATAACGACTTTGTGGAATGCAAGCGTGATGCATCGATGGTGCAGACAAATGTCCTAATTTGTTACTTCTTGACAAAATAAAGGAATATGATAAAATCTGATTGTTAGTAATATGTCTGGAGTGAATCACTGTTGAATGTTTACATTCATAAGTTTTTTCATGTGTTTAACATTTTAATCTATACTATATATAAATTGAAGAGTTTGTTTTGAACGCAAACATCTCAAGAAAAATTCTTTAACTGTTGGATAGGCCAAATATCGAGCAAGGCTATAGGCTATATAACATCACGCTACGACCGATAGGAGCTGAAAAAATTACGCATACGAAAGACGCTTGCAGTCTTGACGGTCTTAGAGTCTTAAGTTTTACCTTGTATTTATTAAGAGGTTAATTTGAGGTTAGTAGTAAAGAAATTAATGTATCCAATGACTGAAGTCCAAACGTTACTCCCTACGTTTAGACCGAAAAAAATATTTTTTTTCTGGCTGAACTAAAACCTATTTTATGGTTGATCAATAATCGACAATATTCAATTTTGAAATTCAAGTCGTGAGTCATAGCTCAAAAGCTTTGTGATTGGGATTTAGGTCAAATTCCCAGCGTAGACACATTCATAGCATAGAAATCATAGAATAGACAGTTTGTTATCTACCGGTTTCAATAATCTGTCAAATCTTGTTGAAAGGTACAGGCGCGACTGAGTGTCAATGCCCAATTAGGTTTCAGTTGACAGGAGCTGATTTAGACTGCCGAGTGCTGCAACTTTGACGCAGATTATAACCTATTAAAAGCAAGTCTAAAATTATAATGCCACCATTTGCCCAAATATTGGCCAATAAGCAAACATAGTTATCACCAATAACAAACATTTGACATGAGAAAAAGTAATGCAGGTTTAGTAACGTTTTGACTTCGGTCATTGGATAAATTAATCTCTTATATTTCATTTCAAATTGTCAGTTTGCATTAAGCGACATTTATGTAATCCACCAAGCAATGTTAATCACTCATGTTTATGTATTTAGAACTGTAATCCGACAGCTTTTTGATAGGATCATCGGCGCTTGTTCCAACGTGATGGGTGTACGATCTAGGAATTATGTATGTGTTTTAAATCTATTTATTTAGTTCTAGCTTTCGCCCGCTACTAGCTTTCGTTGATGTCGGTTATCCTATGTCGTTCCCCGGGACTCGAATTATCTCCATACCAAATTTCATCTAAATCGGTTAGGCTGTTTGAGCATGATAACTGAGAGACAGACAGACAGAGTTACTTTCACATTTATAATATTAGTATGGATTTTAAAGTTGTAAGAATTGATTTATTTTATTTCGACAGCCTTTTAGTCTAGGAACAGATAAACGAGACTTGACAAAGTTATATTACAGCCATCCTAAATTGGAATTTCTTGGCTGAGGATTTTTCTTATATTTTCTATTTATTTTTAACATATAACAGTCCTATTAGAAGTCCCAGAAGAATTACAGTTGGGGGAGGCTTTGCTCATCATTGGCAAAAAAAAATAGTCAAAACGATTTTTACAAGAATTTTCTTTTTCGCACTCACTCCAAAAAGCTTAATGGTATTCTTCTTTCAAGGGTTTCTTGGGGGTTTGCGCTATACCTGCATGTATTCTTTCCTAAGATGAATAGTCTTTTACCGGTTAGAACAACAAGGTAAGTTTTTTAAAGATTTTCTTTTTTTTAATGTATAAAGAGGTAAAGTTTGTGAGGTTGTAGGTGTAGGGGGTAATCTCTGGATCTACTTAACCGATCTTGAAAATTCTGTTACCCATAGAAGCCACGTTATTTGCGATAAGCCCAACGAAGTGGGCATGGATCAGATAGTTCCTATATAAATTGATAGAAGAACGCTATATTAATAAACGTTCTATACAGCCTTTTCTGTTTATAGTAGTGTAAGGCTTTAGACAAATTCAACTCAGCTGACTTGTCTTACTTAAAATAGTATGGAGCTGTAAATAAATACAATAATTACAGCAAGTTTATTATGCTACCGACCCATAAAGCAACGCCTTCACGCTACTACTCGTCACGTTAACGAGGTTACAGCGGAATTATAGTCTGGTAGCGTTCATAAGCTTTGTTTTAATTCTATATATAAAGATATCTTCTATCTTTAATATTAAGAATAAGTCTTTATTCTTAATATTAAATTTTTCGTTTTGATTCTCAGCAGAGCGAACGTGTCGATTGCAACGCTCTCGTGCTCTAGATAAAGTGCATACGCAGCAGCGCCCGCGCTCGCTGCCGTGCGCCCACGGTCGGTAGTGCGCGTCGCGATGACCTACTTCCGCGTATCACGGTGTTATTAGTTAGATGATTTAATTTATTTGATAGGTAAATTATAAAAAACTTTCAATCAAAATGGCTAGTGGTACATCCCCTGCTAAGCTAAACATTACGCTCAAATCTGAAAATGAACGTTTATTGTACAACTATTACCAACAAGAAAAAATCGCTAAAGAAGAACTGAAACTTCAGGTCCAAGAATTGCAAGACCAACTGAACATTATTCAACAACAGGTTGGGCAACTGTTGCAAGAAAATCAGCAACTCAAACAATCTTCCGTGAAAGAAGTAACCAATACTTCTTCAGAACGTGCTGAATATTGCACTGATGAAGAAGAACTAGCCAAGGAAACGGAGTGGGTGCGAGTTAAAAATCGAAAGAAAAGAAAACTCAACTCAACACCATCACCCGCTTCGAAATCTTCACTAACATGTGAGGACACCCAAGAAAATAAAATAAAAAAGAGTCCCCGGCCTCCCCCCGTTATAGTGGACGGTATCGAAAACTACCAAAAGTTTTACGACTTTCTTGTAGCGGGATTGTCAGGTGATCCTTTCACCGTAAAAATGCTGCATGGAGACAGCGTTAAAGTGAATGCCAACAACGAGGAAGCATACAGGCTGATTACCAAACACCTGTCTTCCAATAACTGTTTGTGGCATTCTTATGAGAATAAGCAGGATCGGCCCATTAGAGTAGTTGCTAAAAAACTACATTTCACATGCAAGCCTGAAAGGATTATTGAGGATCTACAGAAAAAAGGCTATGAAATAGAATCCGCAGTTAATAAACTTAAGTGGAAAAATAAAGAGCCTCTGAATTTATTCATACTTACATTCAAAAATAACCAGGATATAAATAAAATCTATAGTATTCAAAATATTTTAGGATGTAAAGTTGAAATCCAGCCCCTAAAAACCCCAAAATTAATTCCCCAATGTAAACGATGCCAGGCGTACGGGCATACGCAGAAATATTGCTCGAAAGAGCCGAGGTGTGTTAAGTGTGTCGGCAAGCACCTTACAAAAGACTGCCAAAAACCGGCAACAGACAAACCTAAGTGTATACATTGTGGTGAACAACATCCCGCAAATTACAGAGGCTGTGTAGTAGCCAAAGAGCTGCAAAGTTTTAAAAATAAAAACTTAAAGAAAAAAATCATACAGCATAATAGTAATAATAAGAATGCTGACACAAGCACTACGCAACCAAGGAAGGTCACGGTCGCACTGCAACCATGCCAGTCTAGCAAAACGAGGTCCGATAAAACATATGCACAAACAGTGTCTAAATCCACGAACAGTGTAAACAATGACTCAGACTTGCAACAAAACATAAACAAAATACTTAAGTTTATGTCATTATTTGATGAACGCCTTAAGAAAATAGAACATAGCGCTACAGATGCTATGCCTAAACAGCGGTCATGAATATCTTTCTAAAAATTATGAACTGGAATTCAAATGGACTACTTCAACATCAGCATGAGTTGCAAGTTGTCTTAGATAGAGAAAACATCGACGTGTGTCTGATTTCTGAATCTCACTTCACAAAACAATCGTTTATCAGGCTAAAAGGCTACAAGATATATCACGCTATTCACCCTAACAACTGTGCAAGGGGAGGCAGCTCCGTGATCATAAAAGAAAATATTTCACATTATCAAAGCATGATATGGGAAGAACATGAAATACAAGCTGTTTCAATACAAATCGAAACCAAACGCTATGCAACCATCACTGTTTCAGCAATATATTGTCCACCAAGGTATTCTATAAAAAAAGAACAATACATTAATTTTCTACAAAAACTGGGAAATCGGTTTATTCTTGGAGGCGACTTCAATGCCAAAAACACGCATTGGGGCTCTAGATTAAACAATCCAAAGGGTCGAGCACTACTAAGTGCTATGACAGAAACTAAATGTGACGTACTATCTACAGGAAAACCAACATATTGGCCGACGGACCCAAAGAAAATACCAGATCTAGTAGATTTTTTTATTTTCAAAAATATCTCACGCAACCATGTGAGTATCAAAGAAGGTTTTGATATGAGTTCCGATCACTCACCTATAATTCTGACACTCAGTGAAAATATATTGCTAAAAGAAAACAACCCTAGCCTTGTAAATATCAAAACAGATTGGGAAAGCTTTCGAATAGATTTAGAATCAAAAATAAATCTTAAAGTACCCATTCGAAATGCTGAACAACTTGATTTTGAAACAGAGAAATTTACTTCAGATATTCAACAGTCAGCATGGCAAAACACACCCGAAATCGCTAAGAAATTACAAGAAAATCAATATCCCCGATATATTGTAACCCTATTGAGGGATAAAAGAAAACAGCGAAAAAAATGGCAACAGACAAGATCACCGAACGATAAAAAGACTCTAAACTATCTCACGAAACTACTGACACGAAAAATTCAAGAGTTCAAAAATGACTCGACAAAAAAATATTTGGATGCTCTGGCCAATGACCGTAATACCAATTACTCACTCTGGAAAGCAACCAAGAAATTGAAACGCCCAATTCCTTCACTCCCTCCAATAAGGGAAGAAAATGGGAAGTGGGCCACCAACAATGAGCAAAAAGCTAAAAGATTTGCGCAACATTTACAATCGATATTTCAACCCAATGAAGGACTCACTGAAGATATAACCCATCATAATCTTCAGCACAACCAACTAGAAATTAAATTTGTAACACCGAAGGAAGTTGAAAATGAAATAAGGTTAAATATTAATACTAGAAAAGCTCCAGGTTATGACCTTATCACAGGAATAATCCTTCAAAACCTGCCCCGGAAAGCTCTAGTTAAACTAACAAATATCATCAATGCAACTTTCAGGCTAAAGCATGTACCTTCAATCTGGAAAGTAGCAGAAGTAATTATGATCGTAAAACCTGGGAAACCCCCTGAGGAAACGACATCCTACAGGCCTATTTCCTTATTGCCTGTTATGTCAAAATTATTTGAAAAGCTCTTGCTGAAAAGACTTAAGCCATTAATTGAGGAACGGAACCTAATACCTGACCATCAATTCGGCTTCAGGGCGAAACATTCGACAATAGACCAGATACACCGAATCGTAAACGTTATAGAAAAAAGTTTAGAAGAGAAAAAGGTTTGCTCTGCTGTCTTCTTAGATGTTGCGCAAGCTTTTGATAAAGTGTGGCACAAAGGGTTGATATATAAACTAAACGTCATGCTGCCCAAACAGTTTGCCGATATATTAGAGTCTTATATATCAAACAGAATGTTCAGGATCAGACAGGAAAATGCCTACTCCGAACTTAAGGAAATAAAAGCTGGGGTACCGCAGGGAAGTGTGCTAGGGCCGGTCCTGTACCTATTATACACCTCTGATATCCCAGAATTAGAAAACAACACTATTGCAACCTTCGCTGACGACACGGCCATAATGTCTGTAGGTAATTCTCATAAGGAAGCTGTAGAAAATGTCCAAACAGCTGTTAGAAAAGTGTATAACTGGACCCAAAAGTGGCACATTAAACTAAATGAATCAAAATCGATTCATATCGATTTTACCAACAGGAAACCGCAATACCATCCAATATATATTAATAACCAGACTATCCCATATGCTAATACGGCTAAGTATCTCGGTATGACTCTTGACGTGAAACTACGTTGGAAAGCTCACGTCAAAAAGAAACGAGAACAACTAGATATTCTCTACAAACAGATGTATTGGCTAATCGGAAGGACTTCCAATTTGTCAATCCCTAACAAACTTTTAATATATAAACAAGTCCTTATGCCCATATGGACTTATGGAGTACAGCTTTGGGGCTGTACCAAACAGAGTAACAGAAATATAATCCAACGCTTTCAAAACAAAGTGCTAAGAGACATTGTAAGTGCACCTTGGTATATCCGCAATAACGATCTTCACCGGGACCTACAAGTGGAATTCGTAGATCAAGTGATTCGAAAATTCGCAGAAGCTCATGACAAAAGACTTCATAGCCATGTCAATCTTGAGGCTATCCAACTCCTCGATTGTACGGACTTAAAACGAAGACTCAAAAGAACTAAGCCATTTGAGTTAGTGTAGTGTTAAGTGAGAAAAATAGTGACAGTGACAGTGCTTCACATTTAAAACACAAGAACAAAGTGTTATCAATTTATCAGACACTAAGAAAAATCAATGGATAATTTCTTAGATTAAGTATTTTAGCAGTTTAAGTTAACATAAAATTACTTATTAGCTCCAATGTTAGATTGTAATATTTTAAAGAGTAAAACTTTTACTCTTTACAGAGAAAAAAAAAAAAAAAAAAAAAAAAAATATTAAATTGACATCTCAAACACGCCTGTTTTTGACCTCTTTAAGAATAATAGAGACATAACAAAACTTGTTGTCATATTCTAAACCAATTACAAAATCCTTTAAGATAGTAGGTTTCCTAAAGGATTTTTTAATTTCTAAAAATGTGACACATTCTGTCATTAGGGTACATTTAAATTTAAAAAATATACAATTAATTGTTTATATTTTTAAAGCCTAATGGATTTTTAAACACTTACTTCAAAATTAAAAATAATAATTTACTGTCAACCCGAGGGTTTGCAGTTAATTATAATTTACTAGCTTTCGCCCGCGGCTCCGCCCGCGTGGAAGTCGGTTATCGCAATAAAAACTATCTTATGTCCTTCCCCGGGACTGAAACTATATTCATACCAAATTTCTTCTAAATTGATTTGGTTGTTTGAGCGTGAAAGCGTAACAGACAGACGGACAGTCAGACAGACAGAGTTACTTTCACATTTAGATATTTTTTTTATAATGTCCAATAGAGTTATAGAGTGTAATACTATAGTAATCAAATTTAAGTAAAGGCTCAGCTTTCAGCCTGTTAAAATCCAAAATCTATGATAAGAATTTCATCTACGTGTAGATTTGAGTTTAAATAAAGAAAACGTTCCACAGTAAACAAGACAAGTATAAAACTTCCACATCAACTTTTTTAATTTTTAAAATTTCCTGTGCAGTTCATGGAAACCGTTATACTCCACCTGTACAAGGCTGTACATAATTGCGTAAATGACAGACTTTACATTTCCGGTCGTGTGATTCTCAATCGTTCGCGTACGTACCGTTCAGTTAATTTTGCAAATAATACATTCAATGTGCCAATATGAGAATGTACTGGTTTAAACCCTGAGCTTAAAAGGCTGAGCTGTATAGGTTGCTTAGGCTGGCTCACCTTTGGTTTAGTTAATAGACTTTACAAATGAAAAAAGACGAAGCATATTATGTCCCACTGCTGGGCACGGGTCTCCTCAGTAGAACCTATTTATTATAGATCCTAATTACCACCATCGTCACGCTTGGTGAGCGCGACGCAATGGCGATCGCAGTAAGGCTTTAAAGTCCTCCAGTGTGAAATCCTTTAGTCGCCCTGACGACACCCACAGAAAGAGATGAGGTGGCACACAAACGGCCAAAGCATTTTATGCGGACCGTTAACTTTTACACTTTATAGTAAAACTTGCGCTAATTGGGGTCCCTTAATATATCCCTTAATATCTTGGGACAATTCACACAACGCCATCTGATTCCAAACTAAGCAGAGCTTGTACTAAGGAAACCAGACAACTGATATACAAACTTATATATTTCTAAATACATACATATTATAGATAAATCACACCAAGACACAGAATAAACCTTCGTGCTCATCACACAAAGTTTTATCCTGGGTGGACCCACGACCTCCAGCTTACCAGTCACTAACCACTAGACCAACAGGCCAGTCGTTGCAAATAAATGCAAAGTTTTTAAACTACAGTCAGCTTTCTTCTTCGCGTAGTCTCTCGCACGTTCGTTTGTCATCTCAAATATGGATTCGTGGACGACTGTGCAAATAACATAGCATTTGATAGGTCATAGGTTTACTATCCGTCCCTCACGAGTGTAAACATACAACATAACATGTACACCAGGTGAATGTCATTAATATTTGCATGCATAATTGTACTTATATGAGGAAGGGACCGCTCTTAGATTAATAAAGTCCTAACGATCAGCAAATGCTTTGTCAAGTTTTATCTAAAGACTAGCTGTCCCGCGCAACATTTCTTATTCAACAGTGAAAGAATTTTTCAATTCGGACCAGTAGTTCCTGAGATAACTGCATTCAAACAAACAAACTCTTCAGCTTTATAATATTAGTATAGATAACCTGTAGGTACATTTTATTCTACTTGTAAGCGCCGTACTCTATATAGAGAGAAAACGCGAATAACGGGTCGATATAAAGGGTACCGCTAGCAACAACAAGAATAGGGATGTTGACTGTCAAGTCAAATCAGTCTCTTTTATGAAATGTCAACACGACAAGCTCTATAGAAATGTGCATGAAATAACACTCTCTGACGTCATTAGTTTCTATCGTCAAATCATCACTTTTAGTATTCGTTTTCATGCTTTTAAATAAAAAAAACATGTTAAATTGTAAAAGAACAATTATTTTCAGAGCATTTTAAGATCTACTGGTTTATTATTTTATCTGATAAGTATAAAATGATTTAATTTTATTGTAGTCAACTACCTACCCAATTCCATTTTATTTTGACACTAGCTGTCCCGCGCAACTTCGCCTGCGTAAATGTTTCCCGTTTTTGCAACATTTCTCATTGCTGCTCCTCTCCTGTTTGTCGTAGCGTGATGTTATATAGCCTTCCTTGATAAATGGGCTATCCAACAGTGAAATAATTTACAATTAGGATCAGTAGTTTCTGAGATTACCGCGATCAAACAAACAAACAAACTCTTCAGCTTTAAAATATTAGTATAGATTTGGACGGTAAGTTGTCAAAATTAAATAGTAGTATATGCTTGTGTAACAAGGATAACGCCGGCTCCACACATTGGCCCCAACGTCGCGCGTATCTACAAAATAACATTGGCACGAACGTTGGGACAAGCGTTATTCTAGATCCACACTTTGGATGAGTGGGGTTGGGACCAACGTTGAGGCCAACATGTGGACCTGGCGTAACAACAACGGCCATTTGTCATAAGTGTCAAAACAGGACGATATTTATTTCGGCATATTTTTTTTTAGACTACTCCCGCAGTAGGTTAGGTACAAGCCCTGTGTCGCGGGAGACTTTACAAACATACATTTCACAGACACAAGGTACACCCAGACTCGGAACAACAATTTGTGGATCCCAAAAAGTGGTGTCCCGTGGGGGAATCGAACCCACGACCTCTTGCGTAGCAGTCGGAAACACTCCCACCGCGCCACAGAGGCAGTCAAATTGCTTTCACTTTGTACGGGGTAGTCAGTTCATAGTACTAGTACTATAGAGGTCAATGGCGAATAAAAACCTAGTTGTGACAATTAGGCTAGGGTAAATGTCAAAATCAGTGCAAGTAATGTTTTAAGAAAAGTTCAAAACATGAATGTCTAACGGCTGGTCTCAATATTCTAACTATCGATGAATTTGGCTACTAGAGGTAGAATTTTGACATATTTTGTATTGAGCTTACATCTAATAAATAGCTCTAGTAGCCAAATCCATCGTTAGATAGATTATTGAGAATGTCCGTAAGGCTGTACAAGTAAAAGAAGACCTAAGAAATGATAAATGGATTATCTAAAACCTAGGGGGACAGTCCACTTAGACAAGTGGCATACATGCTAATCTAATGACAATTGAAATAGAATAACGTCGTCGTGCGTGCAAAACCGTGAAAATCAAAATTTGCTGTAGATCATTCGCGGTTTTACACGCGCAATGACGTCATTCTGTTCCATTTTCATTCTATTCAATTAACGTTTATACTACTTGTCTAGGGGTGCCCGATATGGTTCGAAGCAGACTTTCATCTATAAATCTCAAATGAAGATAATGATAAAACTATTACCCGTTGCTGCTAAAATAGGAGCAAACCAACAAACGCTGAGATATAAATGTAAGAATTTATAAATAAATAAACATGTGCTAACAAAATTATTTTTGTTTTTACATAGTTTTGAATATAATTTGAATAATTTTAAAGTTCATCATTTTCGTTTGACACATACATTAAATAACGAACGTACGCATTGTCTGATTTATTGTCACCACATAAACAGTAGCGAGCGTAGAACTACAGCAACTTATTAAAATTTAATTATTATTTGCAAGTCAAAATAGGCAGGGGTCAAGTGCCAATAAATAAAGATGTTTATAGACTTGTTAGATTAATATATGTTTACTAATCGTTGCTTTATAATTTCGTAGACATTTCTCTGTACGTGGTTAATGTTTAAAGGTCCTTTTTTAGGGTTCCGTAGACAAAATGGCAAAACAGAACCCTTATAGTATCGCTAAGTCCGTCCGTCCGTTTATCTGTCTGTCGCCATGTTAGCTCAGACACCCTTAGTACTAGAAAGCTGTAATTTGGCTTAGGTATACATATTAAGGTGTTTGTGCCGGTTCATTCTTCACACCTAATATTTATATCCAAAACATTATCTAAAATTTAATATCAAATAATTACGAAACTTTTTTATAAAGATTACCAGCACTGTGGCATTATGTCCCTCATTACTAGCAATTCCGTTATCCCCTCCTACAAAAAAAAGGAGTGGGTTCATGTCGGTAGTATAATGGGTAGGATTCGAACCTTCTTCCTTCCGATGCCTTTTTAACATTAAAATCCAAATAAAATCAGCAAAGACTCATGTAAATCTCTTTGGCCGAGACACTGAGATTATCTGTATGAAACAGACAGACAGATGTCATGTGTTGTGTGCCAAAGAAAATATGAATTTAGTTAAAGACGGTTTTTAGGGTTCCGTAGCTAAAATGGTAAAAACGGAAGCCTTATAGTTTCGTCATGTCTGTCTTTCTGTCCCCCCGTATGTCACAGGCATTTTACTTAAAGACTACTCAATAAATATTGATGAAATTTTGTGAAAAGGTGTCTTGTAGTAGCCGCTACTTAGATTGATAGGTAAATAATAATAAAAAATAAATTTGGGGAGCACTCCATTTATGTAACAGAAACTGATTGTTTTGTCAGCAAACATCAACATGTGGCATATCATTCGACAGGGGTATTTTGACATTAGTATTATAGACACACTTAATTTTTTTATAGGTACCTATTGATTAGTCGAATAATTAATAACTGTTTTAAGAAAAATAATCCAACTTAATTGAAAACAATCAAGGGAAAAAATCCGATTAAAGTCCAAAATATCACTGAGTTATTTTCATGTTTTAGTCTATAAGTCTGGTTTCTTATTATAACCTAAGACAATGTTTTATACCTACTCAGTAGTACAGAAAAATATGCAATCGAATGAAAAAAACTTTATTCAAATCAGATCAGTAGTTTTAAAAAAATCGCGAACATAGGGGTCAAACAGACAACCTCCTTTTCGGAAGTCTGTTAAAATGAATTATTTTCTTAATTTAAAAAACGGGCAATTGTATGTCGGGCCACCCACAATGTAGAGTTCCGTAGGTTCCCAGCACTATAATGCAGTATAACAAGTGGGTTTTAAATTTCATGCTACTAACAACATTTGTACGAATTTTGTTATTTCTCACTTGGTTTGCTGTTACCCGTAAACTTGTAAAACTTACTTAGCTCTGATAGTTTTCCTTTCAATTAAATTGAATTTTCCACATCTCCAAAAACAACCTGACACTTGAATTTTCACTTTAAGGCTTAATATTTCCCACACAGATCCCTAAATCGAAAAGTGATTTCCTAACCTCTAAATATTTTTAAAAGACCTACTTATTAGATACAAAGACGTAGGTAGACGTCTTTTTTTTCTCAGTTACCTTATCATGTGGGGTATCATTATACACCACACGATGGGACTGTAACTGAGAAAAAAAAATGACATCCCCACTCTACATGTAGGTAAAAAAAAATCTAGATTTTATAACTAACGCTTTGTCGGCGTAAGAAGTACACCGAACTACATCATCATCAGCCTATCGCAGTCCACTGCTGGACATAGGCCACTCCAATTGCACGCCACTTTGTTCTATCTTTGGCTTCTCGCATCCAGCTCCTGCCAGCCGTTTTGCGTAAATCATCACTCCACCTGGCCTGAGGGCGTCCTACACTACGTTTGCCAAGCCGCGGTCTCCACTCAAGTACTCGTTTACCCCAACGGTTGTCGGTTCTTCTGCTAATATGGCCAGCCCACTGCCACTTCAACTTGCTAATCCGGTGGGCTATGTCGATAACTTTGGTTCTCTGCCGGATCACCTCATTTCTGATTTTGTCCCTAAGAGAAACTCCGAGCATAGCCCTTTCCATAGCCCGCTGAGCGACTTTGAACTTGTGGACCAGCCGTACCGTCAGTGTCCACGTTTTTTGCATGTATGTATGTGGACAACGTACTACATACATACATGCAAAATTACAACTTTGTAGTAGGTACTAACATTCTCTGAGCTAAGCTGTGGACGGACGGACATGGCGAAACTATAAGGATTCCGTTTTGCCATTTTGTCTACGGAACCCTAAAAATGATCTACAATGAATATAAAGGCGTTACTACCACAAAATACAGAGAGTATCTACAGCAGGTAATCTCCACAAAAAGCTCGTTCAGTGCACATAAAGAGAGAGATACGAAGTCTCGGAACGTGTTCCATACAAAGTGGTCCGAAATGGTATGAGATCCCTGTTCGTTAATAATAATAATAATAATATCTTGGGACAACTCACACAACGCTATCTGATCCCAAACTGAGCAGAGATTGTACTATGGAAACCAGACAATTGATATACATACTTATATATTTCTAAATACATACATATAATATATAAATAACACCCAGACACAGAATAAACCATCGTGCTCATCACACAAAGTTTTATTCTGGGTAGGAATCGAACCCACGACCTCTTGTGTAGCAGTCGGACACACTCCCACCGCGCCACAGAGGCAGTCAATTAATATAAATATATAATTCCTCGAGAGACGTATCAAGTTACTGCGATGGATGTGTCGAACATATTACATTATAATGTTTTGGTAAACGTGCTAACTGCGTAATTATTATAATTTTGTTTTAAAAGATAATTAGCAATGTGGGATTGTACACATTACTAGCAATTCTGTTAGCCCCTTCAGCTAAGCTCAAAGGCTTGTGTTAGGAGTGGGTTCACGTCGGTAGTATAAGATTCGAACCCACGACTTCATGATTGCGAGGCCGATGCTTTAGCGCTTAATAAAGATATTGTAAACTGCATGGTCTAACCATAATTCCAATGCTAGTTGGTTTGAACTGTTAGCAATTTTATAACAATTGGAAGAAGGAAGAAACTAGACAGTGGTGACTTTGAGAAAAGTCGTGCCGTGATTAAAATAAAATCTCAATAATTCTTATGAAATAAACTTTGTATTCACTTTGGAAGTAATTTTAATTTTTTATTCCAATACAAAGATCCCACGTACAGGAACCGGTACGAGAGTACAGGTCCCTAATCGTTATAATACTTACGTATGAAGGTTAGGTAGGTATCTTCCTAACTTTTCCAAAACACTCGCCATTTATATTTAGCACCGAGGAATTTCCAAATAGACACGTGTATACTTGGAACTGGAAACTAGATCTAACAGTCATATATTTAGGCAGAACCTAAACAAATCACAGCCCTAGCAGTACTATACTTGTTGAGCAACCCGACTGTTTATAATCACGAGTCGTTCTGTCCGTCCGACGGGCTCTATTTCACTGCATGCATATAATTAGAGCTTTTATTCACAAAGTAAATCCGTGTGTATATGAACCAGAGACAGACGTGAATGTGCGCAGATCTGAATGGGCGGGAAAATTTTTGCACGCAATATATTTTCGTGATCTCTTTACTATGTGTACTTATATATTTTAGTTTATATAGGTATTGAAGAATTCAATGGTCGTTATATGTATCAAATGGTCTCAATTTAAAAAGGACAGAGGTAAAAGAAGTCTATTCAGCTATCCTTGATCTTTAAATCTTGATTCAATCATCATCATCAAGTTTCTATCTATTGCATTTCAATATACCTATGATTCTGTGTGACGAATAAAAGCCATTCTTTTCTTTTTTTAAGATATCAGAAATAATATTTTATATTTATAATTCGTACTACTTTGGCCAATATTTAAGCACATATAGTTTTAACCTTTGCTAAAACTATATGTGCTTAAATATTGTAAGTAGATGCTCCTACTATGTTGTACCCACTAAGGCTGATTTTAGTTTATCTCATGTTCCAACTTTTTAATAATATAATTTGTTTCAGTCCTTTAATACGGTTCCTATGTAGTATATTAGTAGCAGCACCTTACCCACATATCAAGTTTATAAACATTCAAATATTGAAAATTGGCAATGTGAAAAGAGAGGCCGCAAGTTTTTATTGCCAGGTTCTTTTCTCCGGCTTTACCTATTGTTTGCGAACTTGGCATTACATGTACATGTACAATTTCGAAGTATCCCAAGTAAATTTTCCCCGATTTTACATTTTTTTATTGATGTCCCGCTCCTATTAGTCATAGCGTGATGTTATATAGCCTATAGCATTCCTCGAGAAATGGGCTATTCAACACTAAATTAGGAATTTGTCAATTCGAACCACTAGTTTCACCAAATTCAAACAAACAAACTCTTCTTATAATATTATTAGGTATTCATAAATATTTAAACGAGTGTCTAAATTTAATCCCGATTTGTTAGATTAGATCAGACTTAGACTCCACCATCGCGCCACTCCGTCGACTCATTATGAATGTAAGTTGTACCAATGTTGTGAGTCGGTGTCTTAACAGCACCTGAGATGATTTCATTAGTTTTCGATTGGACGGGATACTTATACTTCACATAGTTTATCCTCTAATTTATTAGCAGTACCTAAACCATTTATTTTTAAAGCACAGATTTCTAGACTAATGAGTTAATCTATCAGGTAATCTTTGATCTAGCGTCATTCCTATAGGTACAGGTGCTGTAGACCAGGAGCAGCAGCCGGGCCGATGTCCGTTCACCATTAAGTGCCTCTATAGCTCCCATTAACAAATACCAACATAAGACTTAGCGAACAAATATGCGGGCTAGCGTGCGATGCCAAGAATTTGGTCGAATCGGCCACTTTACACACCACTTGTTTACCTCGCCACAACAGCTATTTCTGAATGTACACTATATTTACAACAATACCGGTACTGTACCGTTAATTTGCGTTCACACGATAATTCCGTAAAGCTTTTAGTAGTAGGGCTATCGAGGTGTCTACGTGTTTCGTCTAAGGGTGAAAAGTCATATCTTCAATGTTCCCAAACTGAAGTATTATTAGCTGTCTACAATATTCATGAACGGTATGCCAACTTGGCAAAGGTCTTATTTTTTGTTGGCAAACCATTGGAAAAATGATTTGTTGAAAGGTAAAAGATTTTCAGAAAATCAAGTCGTTGTTCAATAAGCGTAAAACACAAATATGTATATTTATATCTAATTAAGAATGGAAGAAGAACATATACTTAAGGAAGGTTCATACCGGTATACCAAACTGTTTTAGGTTGGGAATGGTTACAATGTATGTAGCCATTCCCAAAGACGGGATAATAAGTCAATTACCTACCTCTTCCTTAACCCTATTCCCACGATTATAGGAAACTTGTATAGTTAAGAAACCAGGATGTTTTATAGTAGGTAATGTTTTTCGAGCAAATATATGTACTTATGTCCATTTTGTTGACACGTTCTACAGTCCTTCAGGCTTGACAGATTTTCTTGTAAGGTGTCGTTGTACCTATTTCGAATTATTTTTCAGTTTATTTCTTTTAATAATTATAAGTGGCCCGATAACTTTATTTTTATATACCTAATTCTGAAACTGCCTAAATTTCATTAAGATTCAGAAATTCTGGGTAGACCCGACAATTACTTTTATTTCTTTACACTTTGTCTTGCTTTGATGAGCTAACTAATGTACGAACTACTTCTGAAAAAAATTGTGAATCAATGCCCGGCCATGTATTGAACGCATGTCCGTATACAAAGTAAACAAGTTCAAACTAATTCCCAAAGTAAGTCTCTTGTTATTTTTATAGTTTTCTGATTGTTTTGTATTGGCGCCCACCTCTGTCGACGAGGTCGCAGGGGACGAATATATACGTATTAATCAAATCAATCGCCACTTGTAGTACACATATTGAAGACTATCACAATTTGAGATGGGAACAGAGTGATCATGGTAGTATTTAACTAACTGACTGACATTCTGTGATTGTTGTGGCTTAATGGCTAAGGCATCGGTCTCGCAATCCTGAGGTCGCGGATTCGAATCCTAACCATTATACCACCGACGTGAACCCACTCCTAACACAAGCCATTGGAGGGGTTAACAGGATTGCTAGTAATGTGGGACCAAAATCCCTCATTGCTAGTTATCTATAATAAAAAAAACTTCAATAGGTATTATGTAGTATATTAGTATTCCTTCATAATGTTCACGAATAGGTATGTTGGTCAACGTGAAAAGTGTTTAAGGGTTACCTATTAGATATTATTATCTCTCTGTGGTCATAAGATGTGATCACTATCGAAATGTCAAGCGATGATCATAATAAAGTCGCTTGGCATAATCGTCATTATTCCTCTCTCGTATTATAATTACCTATGTTTTATGCAGCATGCACTTTATTTTTGAAGAGTGTAGCATCCATCCACCAGAGATCAAAATATCAAAATTGCATTTTTGAAAGATAGAAAAATTTGTAGTCCAGACTTCCGTAGCCAAACCGGGGCCGGAATCGAACCACCTATCTGGACTATGTTACTAGACCCCAAATTTTTCTATCCCTTGATGCTCGCGAGTTCGGCCCTCGCCAAATGCAATTATTGTATTTGTAAAGTAATTAGCAAGAAATGCCTATAAAAATTACTACAATCAAAATATCAGTCTAGCAATACAAAGGTGGCAGTGGATAGGTGCTTAGCGAAGGCTGTTGTAGAAAACGCAAGCTCTACTTTGCCATGGGGGTTTAGACAAGGTACATTCGTTTCGTGGCGAATTCGATAACGCCGTACTTCTTCTTCTTCTTCTTTGAGTTTATGGCAATCTAGCCGTTTTAACGGCTAATTTCTGCCAGTGTCAAGTATTTATGCGCTTATTACATGCACAAAGTCTCGTTCTTATTCAGTTATCACGTATTCAAATCATTTTTTACAAGTTAAACTCGGAGCTGTAAAAATAATGGCCGGTCAGTTTGCCGCCATTTTTACAACTCCAAAGTACATTCGTTTCGTGGCGAATTCGATAACGCCGTACTAGTTGTTCGCAAAAAAAATAAAAAAATGTCTCCACCGCAAACGTCAAATTGTATACTATATTAATCTTTTCCATTAACGACATCGCTTTTCGAATGTGACTTTGTTTAGATCCCCAGGGCAGTCTATTTATTTACTTACAGTTTTAAAAACAATTTCTAAACAAACACATAACAAACTAACTAAAAACTTCATAACAAACAATTAGGTATTTGACTACTATCATAATAAATTATTTTATACTAACCATACAATAATATCTCATAAAGTATTCTGTAAAAATATTCATCAAAACAAAAACAAAAATAAATGATTTGATCATTAGAAATACGACGTCATACGCTATTATTTCATACAAACGTACGGAGCGTACCATTTTTGATGTTTCTTAAAAGACACTGATTTGACTTTATTCAAATACTTTACCCAAATAATGTCATGGAATCAATCAATTAATAAAAACCGGGCAAGAGCATGTCGGATCATGCTCAGTTTATGCTTCCGGAGCCGTTGCCGTATAAAAAAACTCGATTTGAAAAATTGCACCAATAGAAGAGCGTATGTTCATGGCACTTACGCCCTTTTGTTGTGAAACGCAGTTTTTCGGCAGTAACTCAATGACGGTATATCCGACCATATTGAAATAATTTTAATTTAATGTATTTGTTATGCTCTCCATTTCTGTTTTTTTTCACATTTTTGGTTACACGGTTTAAAAGATAAGGGGGGGGGGACACAATTTATGCAACTTTCGTAGCGTATTTCCATTATTAGATTTAAAAAAAAAAACCTTAAAATGTTTTTAAAAGACCTGTCAAATGATGTGCCACACGTTGATGCATGCTCAAAAAAAAATTGTTACTTTTCCCCCCCTAAAAATATTTATTTTTATTATTTAGCTATCAAACTAACTAGCGGCTACTACAAGACTCCTTATCATCAAATTTAATCAATATTCATTGGGTAGTCTTTAGTAAAATGCCTGTATCATACAGATAGACAGACAGACAGACGGACATGACGAAACTATAGGGTATTGGATAAGGGTTTCGTTTTTGCCATTTTGGCTACGGAACCCTAAAAATGAGGTACTTACAAAACTTCTCCGCCAATTTAATTTTGACAAAGTTTCTGGTATGCATTACACATGCTTATAACAACAGTGTTATAGAGGCGTGCATGACTCTCTAACCAGTCCTCATCCTGTATGTACAGACTTTTCAAAACATGGCCACACTCCTACTTCTCTTCTTATCGTACAAAAAACAAATGCCTACATATCTCCATTTAACATAGCAACAGTGTGCAGCATCAAAAATAAGAGTAATGAACTAAAACTATGTACAATAGTATCCACGTGTAAGTATTTTTTACTCTGTTTTTTGTTACTCATTGAAATATTTCAAGTACGCATGCATGGTAGCGACATTAGTCATATAATTACGTCAGAAACTCATAATAGGAGAGCATGTGATAATAGGATGATATGTTATTTCTTTTAGAGATCATTCTTTATGTTGTTGTCAGGTTGCTTTCGACTACAGAACGATCAACGTAACTTGACCGGATTGAAGTTAGGTTCTTATCACTTTCGCGCATGTCATAGAGATGTGACCCTAAAGTTACTTACAAAAACCATTAACTATGTTTAATCGTTTAAAAATACTAACAACATTTTAATTCAACAATATAAAAACACTATTTAAATGAGTTCATAAAAGTTTAAATTTAGAACAGTTACTGTAAATACTAAAGAAACTTTGAAAAACAATTTCTTTACGAAAATAATCACAAAAAAACATGAGTTAGTAATACTAATTATGACAATGTAATGCGTAATCGCTCCTCTAATTCTCTTGGTTTAGTTACCGCCCCCGCCCTCCGCTTCCTGTCACCATTTACTTCCAAAAAATGCATCTGCGCAACCACTTGTCGCCTACTTCAGTCCGGCCTAGTTACGTTGATCCAACTGTACCTACCATTCCATAATAGGTATACTGTGCAATTGGAATGTAAAAGGTTGTGAATTCGATTTCCAGATGGAGAAAGAACTTTGTTTGATCCTTATAATAAGATGAGATGACGCAGTGTGTACTTTGTTTAATTATACATTTTCCATGAAATAGAGCTGCCTATTGTATGTTCACACCTTTTAAACTATTACGATTTGAATTTTAATAATTACATACCTACTATGTAGCTATATACTTAGGCCATACTGAAAGTTTCTGGATTCTAGAGTAGACATAAGACTTACGATACATTTACTTATTGTTAAAGTATATTCCCTCGCAATTAATGCATTTTTGCATTCGCTGAAACCATTGTACAAAGGCAGTTGGACCAGTCTACCTTAGGGGCGTCTTCAATAGTTTCAGGGGGCGCATTTACTGCCGATTTGTAAAACGTGTGCCTCTAAGTTTGTCTTTCATTTTTGGAAACTAAAGAAGTCACAGGGTGCGAGGCTGTAAGGCGGATGCGTCATCATCAGTTCCACATTGAAGTCTTCAAATAGGCTTCTGTTACCTTAGCGGAATGTGAGGATGCGTTATCATAGTGAAGGACTATTCCTACTACAAGCAATTCCTTGCTTAAAAGACGATTTCATATGTAATCTAGATAAGTGAAACAGTGTAATGACAATAAAGTTTTTTTTTTTTTAATGGATGACTTTGCTTCGACCTTTGAGGATGCTTTTCGCTATCGTTTTCTAAGACTCTGGGCAAGCACGCACACAAGCAGCAAGTTGACGTACCAATCTGCAGTCACTGTCCTTTGATATTAAAGCAATACTGTAGTGAAATGTCCTGATTTTCCTAAAAAAGAAGCAACCATTTTTTGACCACTTTTCTTAACGTTCGTCGGCAAATTCAAATAGAAAGACCCACTTTGCTGACTGGCTTTTTCTTTCGGGTTCAAAGCAGTAAAACGGCAGGTTTCGTCACCTGTCACGATATTATAGACAGCCAATGACTGTCCTCGGTTATTTTTTTTTATAATTTAACGGCACCACTGCACATGCAGTCATTACTGGGCCTCCGTTATGTCGTGCGGTATCAAGCTTCCGAACATTCAGATGCACATGTAAAATATTTTGCACTTGTCTTATTCTATTTATGGCAATGATTTTTGTGTAAGTTTCATTAAGTTGTCGTACTGTGTCAATATTAGATTTCTCTGGCAACTCTCTTGATGACTTAAGCCACAACAAAAATCATAAAAAAATTATTAAACGAAAACATTCACGAGTTAAATTCATATTGACAGTGACACACAATTTTCGAAAGGACGCCATGATGAAAAACAAATGACGGTCCCGCAAATTAAAAAGATACGTATTCTCAAAGAGTTCCATTTTCGAATTCCATGATTGTTTTTTTCTTTTACCGTAATTGGCCAGATCCAGAAACTTTCAGTATGCCCCACGTCGGCCTATCCGAATAGCAAAGAAAAATCTGGTAAATCTCTACTTTACGAGAGAGCCACTTTAAGTTTGTCTTACACAAAATTTGCTGTTATTTCTTCCGAGTGCTTAACACATTTGAAAAAACAATATTATAGTCTATACAAAAGTGTTTTAAGCGCACAGAAGAAATAGCATGAAATTTACCGCATTTTTCGCATTCGCATTTTAGCCTAATAGCTAAGGCATCGGACATGCAATCGTGAGGTCGCGGGATCGAATCCTACCCATTATACTACCGACGTGAACCCATTCCTAACACAAGCCATTGAGCTTAGCTGGAGAGGTTAACAGGATTGATAGTAATGTGGGACCCACAATCCTACATGATGATATAGATGTTATGATAAGTTAGAATCTCTCAACGATTTTTTTTTATTTTTTATTTTTGGCAGTGTTGACTGACAGTGGCTCCTACCGCGAGTATGACATTTGATACTTTTTCCTTAAAACATATATTTATATATTTACCTAATAAAAATACGGCCATATGTCGAGCTGATTCCTTAACTATCAACAGTGTATAGGAACGGGAAGAAGAAGAAAGTTTGAATGAAAAGCAATAATTGACATCGACGCTGTCGGAGCTGCTTCGAAAGGACTTGTTTAGTTCGACCAGTGATGATACTTATCTACTTCTATTTAAGCAGACATTGATAATTAACCGTTACATAAATTTAAACTAAGTTAATGAAAACATACAACGATCAAGACTTGTTTGTCCTAGTATGTTTAGGACCTAAACCCCTTGTGTTACCATCTCTAAATTGTAATTCCTCATTTTTCATCAGATTCTGGTAGTCCCATTGATGTATAGAACAGCCATAACCTTACAAAATTGACCACTCTCTAGAAAGAGACAACGCTACCTTGTGGACGATTCCTGTCAAAGAAACAGGGCCGCACGAGTTTTTCTCTCTTTCACGCTTTGCAGTCAATATTTACTGTTTAATTGAATGAGATGGCTCGGTAGTAAAAAGGAGAGATTTTTTTTTGTTGCAACTTTGTATTTTTGGCAACATCTAAATCACAACGTGGTCAATACTTTTGTTGCCACTTTATGAAATGTATTTAGTAGAAAATAATAGAACTGGATAGTAGTAGTATATTTTTAGAGTAGGTACATTTTAATGCGAGTTTTAATAAACGCTTTTGAACGTTTATTCAAAATAAATTAAAATGTACTCTAACCACCTGGGGTAAAATCTAGATACTCTACACCTGGGGTAACTGTGTTTTTGGGGCAATCCCCAAAGACGCAGTTACCGCAGGTGACCTTATTTACCTACCTAATATTAAAGAAACACCGACACGAGATGACGAGAAACCAAAAGTTGATTATCATCAAAACGACAGAACAGATTTTAATTTAAACAAAGATAAGAATAAACTATATTTCTAAATAATACCCTTCCTTGTGGATTGGGGATCAAATAGCGACCTATAATAAAGTCTATGAAAACCACTTACTTTGAAATTGCGGATGCCATAATGGTAAATGGATAATTCTAGGCTTACACAATAAAATATGACAGTAAACTATTACGATATAATTAGATCTATCGTTAAAATATAATATGTTCGGCTTAGGTATAACTGCAGAGTGGATCACTGATGCATGGGATTTATTTTATCGAACCCTTGGTTTTAATCTCCAGTTATTAAAACCAAGGGCTTGTAAATGCTATCCATTAGCTCAATTGAAAGATTATGGACATTATTAGATTAGGTACTAGATTATTTGTGGCTTTATCCTTTTATGTAATTATAGCGTTGTCTAAGTAGAGTCATTTCTATAGATCGGTGACGTTTAAGAAAAATAAGTAGGTAGGTATATTTAATTTATATAAATACGCATTGAAGTGTTATTTCAATAAATTTTATGTTATAAAAACCGGAAAAGTGCAAGTCTGACTTGCCCGCCGAGGGTTCCTCCGTCATAAAAAAACGGCCGTATCTTTTTTTTAAGTTATCTAAGAAGTTTGATTCTTTTCACAGCTTCAAGGGACTGTAGACCTGAGTATATGGTTAAATTTCAACTCAACGCCCCTACGCGTTCCCGAGATAAAAGGTCTTGAGAGACAGATGGACGGACAACAAAGTGATCCTCTAAGGGTTTCGTAGCCAAAATGACGAAACGGTACCCTTACAGTTTCGCCATATCCGTACGTCGTCGTAGTCTCTGAGCATAGGTGCAAATAAAATATTGATTTTTATTACCCCATCGTGTGGGGAATCATTAGATAGGTCTTTTAAAAACGTTTAGGGGCTGGGAAAACGATTTTTAGATTTAGGGATCCGTTTGTAAAATATTAAGCTTTAAAGTGCAAATGTTTGTTATGGTCAAGTGTCCCGTCCCCCCCTGCCAGCTAAATTAGCTAAAAAATTAAGTTCTTATTTTTTCGTCATTCAATTAAAAAAACTGACATAAATCGAATAGGAATATAATACCTTACAACACATTAACGGGTCGAACAGGGATTAAATATACATACTGTATAAATTATTTATATAGCAAAAACAAGCTTCACACAAAAAAAGCCCCCTCATAAACAAAATCTTAAAACCGCTCCTGAAATCTGAAGTCAGCCAACCCAACCAAGATGAATGACGGGCGCCGCGCAGCTATTGTTCAATTCCCTCATGTAAGGTCGACTCATCCACCCGAACGCTAGACTACACCTAGCCGTGACTATTTATGTAGTCGTGTACCATGGTTTATGGTGTTTAGTTCTAAGTATCACATTGTTAACGTTTTTACTCAGTTCGAGGAAGCCCCGACGCACCTTGTGTCGGAACAGCTTGGAATTCTTCTGTAAACGTTACTGCTTACATAATTTAATTTTGAACGTAGTAGGTATGACATGATTCTAACTATTCGAACACTGGTTTGAATGTTCAAGGATACTATCGCTGTGTATTATGTTCACCTACCTACATGTGTATCTTTAAGCTTATAATTGGCAACAATTGGTGGATTTTTAAGCTATTGCATAGCTTTTATCGCGGGCTTTGAGCGCGGCGACCGAATCAAGAAATTCCGTAACGAAAAAACCTAACACCCCCCACTCCGCCTACCATGTAGCTCGGCCGAGCGTTCGCTTAACGCATATGTATATGGTACGATTGTACGAAGCTGGCACGGATCGAGACGAGCTGCTCCGAAATGTAATAAAAAAAAATACTGCATAAATAAAAAATAAATAAATAATTATAATTGTATAAGTTGATAAAAATTTCAATGCAATAGCTTTACCGCGGCAGTCCCCGAGTGCCACACATTTTTTTTGATGGAAAGATGGTGGAAGTGGTGTAGGGATGTAAAATATAATTGCCTTAATGTCCAAGTGTGGCTAGTATACAGTGTACGTTAGTGCCCTATTTTTACTGTGACTTTAGTATACAGTGACAGTGGTACAGGACATATAGGAGATCACATCATACAAAATATAAAAGTAAATACCAATACATGTAGTTTTTTACATTTTCAAATACAGTTTCACATACTACCCAGATTAAACATTTAAAAAAATATATAAAATACTACCTGACCTAACCTAACTTCGTCTGCGTCATCTATCTTATTTTCCCCGTTTTTGCAACATTTTCCATTGATGCTCCGCTGCTATTGGTCATAGCGTGATGTTTTTTAGCCTATAGCCTTCTTAAGTTTTTAATAAATAGATAAATATTTACAAAAAGAAAATAAAAAAGGAAAGGATACAAAACCGTTTAGACGTCAAGGAATTCCTCCCCATCGATGGCAACTGGTAACGTTCCCAGAGGGCTGGCAGCATTGCCACATTGGATGGCAATGCTAATTCAATACGAGTACGAGATGGACTGGCTGCCTCTGTGGCGCGGTGGAAGTGTGTCCGACTGCTACGCAAGAGGATGTGGGTTCGATTCCCACATAGGACACAACTTTGTGTAATCCACAAATTGTTGTTTCGAGTCTGGGTGTACTTTGAGTCCGTGACTAAAAAAGTTGAATACCTGATTGGTCTGGAATATTATTACAGTGACGAGTATAAACATGCCGTCGACAATAAATACAATACAAGACGTGTTAGGGAAAATAGATTTATTAAGCCGAAAATTACAAATTACTATGGCGAAAGGACAAATAAGTATATTATACCAAAGGTATTTAACAGCCTAGATATTTTAATACAGAACCCTAAAGTAACATATGGTGTATTGAAGAAAGGGTTGAGGGATGCATTGTTAGAACATATTTAAATTTTATATAATATATTGTATTATAATTTGTGTTTTGTAATTTATATAATTATATTGTATCGTGTAGTGTAGTATTATATTGATTGTTTTAAGAGCGGATCTCGCCGTAAAACGGTTACGTTTGGCGAGGATTTATGTATTAATGTATTAGAATAAGATTGTAAAAATTAATTACTAATACCTTAATAAAAAAAATAAAAAAAAAACTTGTGTTTGTAAAGTCCTCCGCGACACTGGGGATGGTACCTACCCTACTACGGTCGTCGTCTTTAATAAGGAAAAAAAATACGATTGCAAAAATATAATCAAAAGTTTTACATTCTATCAGTCTGCTATAAATATTGATAAACTTCCTTTCTTTTGTACACATTATGAAAATATATATATAGTGCAACGGCCGCTGCAATACCTACGGTCGAAACGTCGGGCAATAAACAAGGTATTTTACCTTAAGTTATTGACGGGATTAAGACCCGTAATAGGTATATATTTTCATAATTCTATCACTCATTACATGCAGAAACTTCGCTACGTACTAAATTCTGCGCAAACGCAGAGGTAATCCTTACACTAATTACAGCGTAGCGTAGCCGCGTCGGCACTTCGACAGCTTTTCCTTCGAAAGTCGAACGCGACTTTCATATTTATAATTTAAGAGATTTTGTAAATACCCTCGCGTGTGAAACAGCTTTCCAACCCACAGTCTAGTACTTAGTACTTACTTGTTTTGTTTCTGGAAACTTTGATTGATTACGAGGAAACTTTGAAGGTAATCTATTTGTTTTGAAGTTTCGTATGAGGCGAGACAAGCGAGTACTCGTATATCGATAAAATGATTTAGGCTCTCGTCCTTGACAGTTCATATTGTGTCTGAACTTAGTTCGTACACGTGTCGTTGTGGTTTAGCGTATGTGCTGGTATGTGCGTGTCTATTGTGCTATACAGGTTGATCTATAATCTATAATAATGAAATATTGCTAAAATACATTTTTCTGGAATTCTGGGAAGTTCATATCTCGACAAAATGGATAAACTATTCCTTTTTGTAAGCAGTATTAATTCATTATGCCATAGGGGCTGTAGCTAGGGGTCAGAAAAAAAAACTTCGAAGGTTAAGAAAGAGGCCTACAGAAACACAACAATTCATTGTTTTGGTCTCAAAACTATAAATGTCAATAAAGATACGCAAACACCATTGGTTAATTTCATAGATTGAATGGATATTGTCGCGGATACACGGCGATTTCGTCGCAGGCGGAATATACTCGTTCGTGGAGACTACCCGACAATAGTAGATCGGAATTGCTGCGATTCTCTCGCCCGTGGAAACGGTCCCTTATCATGAATGTGCCAAAAATAATATCTTTAATACCTTGGGAGCACTCACACGACGCTATCTGATCCCAAACTAAGCAGAGCTTGTACTATGGAAACCAGATAAACATACTTATATATTTTCAATACATACCACCAGACCACGTATAATCTTACCTGCAATGCCATGCTTTGAAGTTTCAAAATAATAAAAAAATAGAGCCGTGAACACTTTCGATAGTTCAATTGGCAAGGTATCATAGTCGTGTAAATAAATCATAAAATTTGTTAAAAAATATGTCTCACTTGGTTATCAGATCTGTAAAAGTCGATGTTTCACGTCTCTCTTACATGTTTATTCTTAATTCTGTCAGAAGTGCATATGAGTTGTAGTTTGAAACCTTCTTGACTTTGATAACAACCTCACAAAGAGCAAAACATCCACAAACACCGAGAGTACTTACTCTTGTTGTTTTGTGGCAACATCCTATAAATCTCCAGTGTGTCTCACATTTTAATATTGAACGGCTCACTGTTTAGTCAATCATGGATAGAGTCGACTACCTTCACTTGCTACTGGCAATTATACGCCATTATCTAGGCAGACTTTATCTGATTGAGCAATTGGTATCATAACTTCTGCCTAAGTACTAGTAGGTAATTGCACAAGCTAGACTCTCGGAACCGCGATGTATTTTACTCAATAAAGAAACGAACGCTTAAAGTAAAATGGATTAAGTAAAATTATGAAATGTTATGTGGCACAGGCTTAAGAATAGTACCACCCCATCTCTTACCAGAACCTCTCCCGAAAAGAGACCCTGGGTACGCCCATGTTCAAGGCAACTAAGGGATTTTTCCTCCAAGGTATAGCCTTGGGGTAATAAGTAGGTTCAGGTTCAGGACATCATATGAGTTGATATAATGTGTAAAAATATATTCATCCCGTTAGAGCTCAAGTTTTCTAAAATCCTTTCTCTCTCTGGTCTTCATCATAGAAAAAAGATCATCAAAAAAATATTAGCTCCTGTCTAAGATTTTGGGCTGAGCATTGATGAGAGAATTAATGAGTCAGTATTTTTCTTAGGAGCGAATGTTGTCGCGAAAATTAGGAGAGGCGTATGTCAAGCAGTGAAACCGATACGGACTGATGATGATGAGTGTCTGTTATTTTTATAAGTATATTAGACTAGCTGACCTCCGCAACTTCGTTTGCATACATTTTCCCCGTTTTGCAACATTTTTCATTGCTGCTCCGTTCCTATAGGTCGTAGAGTGATGTTATGTAGCTCATAGCCTTCCTCGATGAATGAGCTATTTAACAGTAAAAGATTTGTTTGATTCGGACCAGTAGTTCCTGAGATTATCGCGTTCAAACAAACAAACTCTTCAACTTTATAGTAAGTATAGAATAATCACTTTCTTTATGATTGGCACTTTCCTTGACTTGAGACGATGAAGCATGAATAACATTTTACGTAAAACACAGATTTTAAACTATTAACGCAATACAAATTAATTTCAATTATTTTACCTTTTACTTTTAATAAAAACGTCAAGATAAGGAAGGTATATTATTAGTTTCCAGTGCCGATCCGAGGCCACATTTTGGGTAGGCAATATTGGTCAAGTGTAAGTGGCACGTACGACGAGGGGGGCGGTTTAAATCAATTCACTTGACATAAACTTTGGCTCCCCCTGATAGCATTTGGCAGTATAGATTTCTTAGCCGGAGGACTTCCCCTGACCATAAATGCCTGGAGCGGCCAAACTGTTCACCCTATGGAGGGTCCAGCCCTATTAGCCCCATACTTTAAGTAGTACCTACGTTTAGTTACTAGTCTATGTTATTTGAAAACTCGAGTCGGTCCCGGTACCTGCTATGGTCAGTATTAACAAGAAACAAAACGATAAAATCAAGCGGTTTTTGAGTTTTACGAAACTAACAATCAGCAAATGAATTTTATATAAATACAGTTTAAGACCAAGATAGACAAATATTGTGATAAAAAGCATGCACAGCAGTGACGGATGCAGACAACATTATGTCATCGTGTCTAGTGTCTAGCCGGAGAGCAAACAGCATCACGCCATGTTTGTACGTGTACAAAGTGCCGCCAGCGAACAGTCGCGGCCGACCGCTGCACTAATGTGTCACAAACACTCATTTTGGGAGATTCTTGCTGTGGATTCTTGTTTATTTAGGATTATATGACTGAAATACTCGAGAGCTAGATTTGAGTCTTTTTACAACGCTGGGATATCAATGATTCTTTACTTATATTATAAAGCTGAAGTGTTTGTTTGTTTGAACGCGGTAATCTCAGGAGCTACTAATCCGAATTGAAAAAATCTTTCACTGTTGGGTAGCCCATTTATCGAGGAAGGCTAAAGGTTATATAACATCACGCTACGACCAATAGGAGCGGAGCAGCAATGAAAAATGTTGCAAAAATGGGGAAAATTAACGCGTACGAAGTTGCGCGGGACTGCTAGTTCCTAATAAAAATGGGTAGATGCGGAAGTACCTACCTACCTATGTTTATGGAACTGATTAAGTAAATATATTTATGTATACCTACCTAATTAAACATTTATGACGGATTTATCACGGATATAGTGACTGACGAACTTGTTGTGTTCCTGATCGTCTGGACAAGGTTTTTATTAAATAATATTTTTATTAGGTAAACATCGGAATTATCAATTTTTGACTTTTCCTAATTGGTAGGTGGAGAGGTTTGTTTAGCCCTTTAGATATATCCACAAGTCTATTTCAATTCAAAGTAGTAGATAAAGCAACATTTATTTACACTACTATTTACAGGTTAATTACTCATTATGTTTTTTTTAGGTTAGCCGCCAGTAATTTACAAAAAATATATAAACATGATAACACTAAATTTAATGCAACAATACGATATGAATAATAAAAATAAATATTTAAATATAAACACTAAAAACAGTTATCACAAAAAGTTAATTACTTAGCTGTAATAAAAGTGTGTTAACAAGTGGTAAAAATATGGTAATGAATGAGTAATTAACTCGGTATAATGTTTTAATAGATAAGATTCGATCAACATTTAAACTGTTTGAGCTGATCAACTGACAGCTATCAAAAATAGTTTGACTCTGAAGCCACACAGTTTTCGATAGGTACCTATCTACCTACCTACTGATGTAAGTTGTCAAATGTCAACTGAAAACACAGATTTTTTTAAAATATTATTAAGCTATTGCATAGCTTTTATCGCGGGCTTTGAGCGCGGCCACCGAATCAAGAAATTCTGTAACGAAAAAAACCTAACGCCTACCATGTAGCTCGGCTGAGCGTTCGCTTAACGTATATGTATATGGTACGACTGAACGAAACTCGCACGGATCAAGACGAGCTGCTCCGAAATGTAATGAAAAGAACAAAAAACTGTATAAAAAAATATATATATTTGCTTAGGTTGATAAAAAATGCTATGCAATAGCTTTACCGCAGCAGTTCCCGAGTGCCACACATTTTTTTTTGTTTTGTAAATAATTTGACACGGGTTAAAACGGTCGAAACGTAAAGCATAAGGTAAATACTTATCTAGTTAAAGCGTGCTTAATCCCGTGTCAAAATGTTTACAAAATGCAACGCGAAAGTTTAAAAGTTATTTCGTCTTTGTTTATAATCAATTTTACGTCGCAGCTCTGAAACGTGTTGCGCTGTGTGTGTAATACTGACAGCCCTACCTCCAATTACGGAATACTAGTAACAATTAACGCACACTTAATCATAATCTTATAAAATTATTGCAAACAATGTGCGGTGAGTGTGGACACGCGATATGTTATGTTCGACGGTTAGACAAAACACATTCTCGTGGAAACCCGCGGTCTGGTGCCGGCTTTATTTACAAATTTTCGTCTGTTGTTTTGGCGGCAATATCGTACTTGGTATTTTTCTTCGTGCGAAAATATGGAACACACGTTTTGTTTTGTTGCGAGATTTTCGTGCAACAACGTGTTTCAAAATCTTGCAATTCGAGTATAACTAGGAAAAGTTTTAGTCTTTTCAAAAATACTGACATCGTATTGTACAGCAAAAAGTGAGGAGATAGGTACTTGGACTTACAGGTACTACCTAGAACAGCTCAGCTTAAAAAGGCTGCGTAACAATGAAACAGCTGCTTAAGCTGTTTTATTACATTTAGCTACAACATCTCTGACCGCGAGACTTTCAACCAACGGGAAAACGACCCTAAAAACCGCTTATCCATCTTCAGCGCTTCGATAAGTACGATAAGTGTCTAAGTACCTACAAGATTTAAAGAGGACCTTACAAATTAGATACTCCCGGTTCCAAAAAACAATTCCCCAGTAGGGTATTAGAGTGAGGAGAACTCCAAAAACGTACATATCACGGACACGTCCAGAGTACTTAAGTATATCGGGACTGAGAACAACAATCTGTAGATGACACAAAGTGGTGTTGGGAATCGAGCCCACGATTTCTCGCACCAATCTTTATCCATTTCTTGACTACGACCACCTTTTTGGTCTTTTGGCATAGGTACTCATAGTAACTGTTGATTGCCGAGTTCTCAGCAGCCGCCGGAAAGTCTTTTGATAGAGGGACCAAATCTTTTCTTATACGACAATAAAAAAAAACAAATTGTATGCTTATCATAATATTCATTCGAGTACAGTTTTCTTTTGATGTGATAACGTCTTATAAATCGATGACCGGCTGCATTATCGAAAATGTGACGTCACCGCGTTATTGACTGTTCGCTAAGCAACGCGAATTCCGATTCCGACTGCTGATAGGTTGAAGTATTGTGGCAGTCTGGCCAAAACGCCCGCATGCGCCCGGGTCCACTAAAGCTGTCACAGGCATGGTTGTTTATTACAATGTCATCAATGTTTTGGCGATTGCAGCGACATGCGATACAATTGGAAATTTTAAAAAAGGTTGATGTTGAGTAGTAGTAGTATATTATAGTGAAATCAAAAGGCAAACTATAACGGCTAAGAAGGGTTTACAAGTTTTTACGAGTAACAGCTGATCAAATAAGAAGTAACAAAATTTCGTACAAATTCCATTGAAAATTATTATTAAGTAGGTATAACGTTGTAAGTATGAAACAAAAACAACAGAAACCCCACTTCATAAGCCGCATTATTCGGATATTTGGGGGAGAGGGTGACTACGGAACCATATGTGCGTGGCCCGACATACACTTGCCCGGTTTTTTTTAACCCGCGGCTTTACGAGGCCAATGCCTTAACCATTAGGCTATAACATTATATAAGTCAATATAAATTAAGCGTACAAAGGTATCTGCTCTATATCTGTTAAAGACCTGTGGATAACATGTAAAGCAAGATTTCAGTTAAATCGACTTCTACGTAATTAAATGAGTACAAGTGTAGTTTGACATTACATAAACAGGTGTATCGAGAATCGAGACAGACCGCAACAATGTAAGCTTTACTGATACTTACAGTTCTATCTTTGATCTACACTGAATGACTCACATTGGCCATTCAGTACAATGTCATCAATGTTTTGGCGATTGCAGTGACATGCGATACAATTAGAAATTTAAAAAAAGGTTGATGTTGAGTAGTAGTAGTAGTATATTATAGTGAAATCAAAAGGCAAACTTTAACGGCTAAGAAGGGTTTACAAGTTTTTACGAGTAACAGCTGATTAAATGAGAAGTAACAAAATTTCGTACAAATTCCATTGAAAATTATTATTAAGTAGGTATAACGTTGTATGAAACAAAAACAACAGAAAACCCACTTCATAAGCCGCATTATTCGGATTTTGGGGGAGGGAGGGTGACTACGGAACCATATGTGCGTGGCCCGACATACACTTGCCCGGTTTTTTTAACCCGCGGCCTTACGAAGCCGATGCCTTAACCATTAGGCTATATATAAGTCAATATAAATTAAGCGTACAAGGTATCTGCTCTATATCTGTTAAAGACCTGTGGATAGCATGTGAAGCAAGATTTCAGTTAAATCGACTTCTACGTAATTAAATGAGTACACGTGTAGTTTGACATTACATAAACAGGTGTATCGAGAATCGAGACAGACCGCAACAATGTAAGCTTTACCGATACTTACAGTTCTATCTTTGATCTACACTGAATGACTCACATTGGCCATTCAGTTGATGTAGGTACACTCACCGACAGATGTCGTAGTGTAGGTACAAGATTTATTGCACCTCTTCCCATAAAAGCTTGACCCGAATGCGATTGGCGATAGGATGCAATAAAACAAATGCTTTTCTACTAACCATATTCACAACATTTTAGATTTAGATCTAGACAAGGCGATAGTGTGTCAGCCAAGTTCCAAAAAAAGTTGCAAAATGACTTCAATTGCTATATTGAGCAACAAACAGGAAACATAACAATTGATTTAAAGCAATTTAAGGACATTAAGTATGACTTAAGGAGCTTTGGAGGAACTTGAATTCTTTTATTAGAGCAACCGATAACGAACTTGCCATTCTTTCGCATTTATGTTTTTTACGGGATTATTTTAAACAGGAAGGCCGACAGAAATACCTATTTTTAAATATTCGGTACCAATGGCGGATCCAGAGGAGGGGGTTTAGGATTCCGCTAAAAGGAGTCCATCCGTGTACGTGTGCTTTACTTTGATACAACGTAAAATGTAACCCTAGCGGGGTCAAGTAACTTAAAATATGGGTAACTATCCCTGCTACTGTACGGAATCCTTGGTGCAAAAGTACCACTCGCACTTCACGTTCATCAGTGTTTTGTTTGTTTGGCCCTGCCCGCCAAATGCGCCTTTGGTTAAATACCGTGTGCGTGTTCCACCTGTTACAAGTTCTGGTGTTTTGATTTTGTTAGAACAATTGTCGGCGACGATACTAATACTTATTCTTAGAACTTTGTAGAATTATCAGATATAGATACATTTAGACGCAATTGCAGTTGTTTCAATCCTGAGTGCAGTGTCATTACGTATTATTTAGTAGTCTGCTTATAATCACACGACTAAGAAGTTGGTACTTATCTACTGTAATTATTAAGTTAGTAGGCACTTAGATTATTTTTTATAGACAGCAAAAATGGAACCATTGACGTAGAGACCAGGACTGCGCCATAACCTCATAAAATTTACCACTCTCTAGAAAGAGACAACGCTACTTTGTGGGCAATACCTGCCAAAGGCCGCACGACTTTTTTCTCTCTTTCATGCTTTGCAGTCAATATTTACTTTTTAATTGAAAGGAATGGCATGGTTCAGGTCCAGGTTTATACGTCAATGGGTGGCACACATACTTACGGCCAGTGTTGTCGCTCGCTGCACAAAAGATTTTTTTTTAATTCACTTTAAAAAAATTACGAAAATTTACGCAGACGAAGTTGCGCGGGTCAGCTAGTAACATAAGGGTATGGGCGATCATGCTTGATGGTAAGCATTGATGAGGCCTACGATGGAATAAGCGCTCTCAGAAGATACCCACGCACTCTGGTTTTAAAAGTCTCCGGTTATGAAAAAATAAAAATTATATGAATTGTTTAAACAAATCAGTTTAACCAACAGGAAGAACACAACACGTATAATTACATTGTTGCATACAAATAAAAGTGCCTAAGATGACACATTATAAATTAGGTAGGTCTTATTAATAAAGAGTAGATGACGTCAGCTGTCAATATTATCAAAACACATAATGAGAACAAGATCAGTCATACTTACCTACATTTTATTTTACGATCTTAATAAATGGATGTAGATACAATGCGCGTTATTTTTTTAATCTGACGCGTCAATATCCACCTACATGATGACCTACCTTAATCGTGAGGTAACGGCACAATATACCTACATAGGTACAGAAGGCCGGCTCACAGCTCAACAAAAATCCACGCACATATAGACGCGCAAGTACGAAGCTATCAACGTGTGCTGTCTCGGTTCATGATTCGACCGGTAGTTCCCATTATGGGAAAAAATTGGGAAATTGAAGTATTACTTATATAGTACAAATTGATAAAAAATGTCCTATGTTGTCCTATGATGTCATATTCCAAAATAGGACATTTTTGTATCATTTTGTACTATAGAACGTGTAATACTTATATTTCCCAAATTGTTTGAAAATAAGACCTCTATCAAAAATTTGTCACGATGTCATATAATTGGGTAGGTATTTGACTACTATCAAAATAAAATATTTTATACTAACCATGTAAAAATATGGCCATAAATGTTTTAAAAAAATATGTTCATCTATAATTTAACGTGTTTATTAATTTTTAATCATAATAAGAATCACTAAAAGTAAATGATTTGACCATAAAAAACATGTCGTCATATGTTAGCATTTCATACAAATATGTACGGAGTGAATCGTTTTTGACGTTTCTTAAGAAGAGGCTGATTTGACTTTAGTCAAATACCCTATTTAGGATGTCATATTATTTTGGGAAAATAAATGATTTCCAGTTTGTTCTTTAACGGTAGACTCCAACGAAGAGTTATGATGTAATTCTATAGAATACAAAAGAAAAAAAAAAGTTGTTTTGTCCTATGACGTCATGTTCTATAGAACAAATGGTAACTACCCGATTCGACCGAGATCTCCGTACGTGAGCGTGTATGTATGAGTGAGGCTGTTTTCGCTCGTTGTTGGGAGCCGGTTATCTGTAGGTACCTAATTTGTGGTAATGGTTCGTCCCCAGTGACCTTGCGACTTGCGAGACAAGTGACTGATGCTGCTAACTATCTGATAATACGTACCTTCCGCACTTTTGTTTGTTTTTGACAAAAGCGTGTGTTCGTGTCAGTCCCCTGATTAGTCAATGTACAAATAACTTTGTACCACCCAAAAATGGTGGGACCTTTGTATTTCATAGTGTAATACTTTTTACACTTGGGCGCCATTCATTTATTACGTACTAGCTGTGCCCGCGACTTCGTTCGCGTGAAAGTCGGGTTTACATTAAGGTACTTTATGTTACGAAATAACTTCTGTGTAAATATGTTGGAAACAGTCCTGTCAGTTGATCCGCAATATGATTCAGCAGCGGAGAATCGTCTTAAACTCATCTATTAATAGCTTCAACATCCAAAAGCTTTGGGAAAATGAATACCAAATACAGACTCTATGTATTCGTTAATTGTGTTTTTTGTTATTAATTTGTGTCTGTTTTCTTTTGGTCTATTGTTATTTTACTGTTTTATTTATTGTTTTTTTTTTATCTTCTGCATGACTTTTCCTGTTAAAATATAATAATGTCTATACATGTGTCATCTGTGTACTAAATAAAAATTGTTCTGTACTATTCTTTTAGATAGTTAGTTTGGTGTGCGGCTTAAGAAGAGGGTTTTCTGTTGTTTTTGTTTCATTCTTTCAACGTTATACCTACATAATACCTAATAAAAATTATTAGGTAATAAGTAGGCATAACGTAGAATAGAATTTGTACGAAAATTTTGTTACTTTCCATGTGATCGTAAACTTGTAAAGCCCAAGTACTTAAATATGATCATTTTCCTTATAATTTTAGTATTTATATCAGCTACCCAACATCAACCATTTAGCTGACAGGGGGACACTTGACTCTAAAAATGTTCACTATAAAGCCTAATATTACACAAAGAAATCCTTAAATCTAAAAATAGTCTTCACAAAACCTTAACGCTTTTTAAAAGACCTATCTAATGATATCCCACACGATGGGGTAGGTGAGAAAAAAAAATCATCTCCACTTTACATATAAGAGAGGTGGTACCCTTAAAAAATAATGATTTTCTTTCATTTTTAGCGGCTTAAGTAATTTATTCATGCAAAGTTGCAACCTTCTAGCACTAATAGTCTCTGAGCTAAGCTGCGGACGGACGGACATACGGGAACTTTAAGGGTTCCGTTTTGCCATTTTGGCTATAATGGGGTGTATTTCATATAGTATTACAACGCAATACTTAGAAAATGTTTTATTCAGGATTTTCCTTTGTCTGCAAAGATTTACAACTGAAATGCATATAAAACTGCTGTAACACTTTAGTAAACAAACACAGAGCGTGTCATGTGTGTCATGCCCGCGAAAATGTCAGATATCTCCAAAGGCACATACTACCTAATCTATGGGTAGCCTTCAAATAAGTTACCATTAGCGGTGTCGTCAATGGTTTTTTAAAAATTAATTTATACTCTGTGGAGTGTTTTTATATGTTGTCGTACATTACAATGATGCAAGTAAGAAAAAAAAGACATGCACCCTCAGGCTCATGAATTTTCAAGCCTTCCATACATTTGGTCCGCGTTGACAGACAATGACCAACCACTCCCCTCCTCCCGTCGCCCGAACTACTCACACTTGGCCCATGTTGAATCATTCATTATCGTTGAATTGATGAACACGTAATCTCCAACCATAACCCCAAAACATGATCCTCGATGCACCTGTGTGATGCGTGGTCAAACAAACGGACAGACGGACAAACATTTCTAAAAATGATAGCAATTTTAATTTTAAATCTTCTTTTATTAAGTATAGAACATTATTGAATACAACGCCATCTACTTTCAAAACCAGTGAAGTTTCTTCTTAAGGAATTATTTGATCACGGTGAACAATTTGATTTCATAGATGGCGCTGCATGTTTTTTTTTCACGTGTGTAATGTCTTTTTTTAGCAATGAACACATCAATTCTGGAAAATGTCGAATACTTTTTAATTGTAATGTAATATTGTTTTTCATTTCTACTACGATTAATTTATTACTCTCAGCAGTGCATGCAATACCTATAAATATCTTACCTAGGTGTATATTTCACTTGATTTTTAATATAAAAAAATAATAACCAAAGTAAATAAGTTACCTACGGTCGAAAAAATAACTAAAACATTGAGAAAAATATTAAAAAAGGATAAAGATTATTTTAAAAAATACAAAAAGAACATATTCAGATATCAGATTCGAGCCTGGGACTTCGTCGTCAGAGTCCGCTAGCATAGCTTCGAGGCTATACTGTTCGCTACATACTACGTCAAAATAACTGTTCTTATGAAACTTAAAAATGTTGTGTTTAGCTCCTTATAGTTTTAGCGTGAAGTTATGTATGCCATGGGTTAGAATTATAAATAATGTCTAATTGTGGAAAATTTTGTGATAAACCATTATGGTGCGACAAAAAATACGTTGCTACTCGTTCCCCATAGACGTTAGCGTAATGATTCATAGTGTAAATAATGTCCTATAGTATTTACTATAAAACTGCAAATTTTCATAAAGATCCGTCAAGTAGCTACTGTTTTATAACGAAAAATAGCTACAGACATTATCCCTTACTGCTTAGCTCTTATGAGAAAAAGCGTGATAATTTATAGCCTAAATGTTAATCTGGATCTATTAGATTGCACGTGCAAAATTTCAACCGAATCTGTCCGGTAGTTTTTGCGTGATGCGTGTTCAAACAAACAGACAGACAGACAGACAGACAGACAGACAGACAGACAGACAGACATTTCTAAAAATGCAGCAAAGTGTTTAAATACTCTTTTCGAACATTTCCTCATATTTTTTTTTACTAAGTTCGGCCATGTACAGACACGTGAAATTTACAATTTTATTATATGTATAGATATAGAAGACTTTTTTGATCACACTTTGACCCCCTCTCTCCCCTATGTAAGAAAAAAGAAAAAATAAGAATCGGCCGACCCGGGGATGGGGGGGACCCATGTTTAATATTTATTACGTAAGAATTTAAAGGAAAAATGATGGTTGGTTTTATTCTAATATAAAAAATAATATTTTTAGGAATGTTTATTTTTGATGTTACCTACTAATAATTTTCATTTTTTGGTAATAGTGAACTTTGGTTTTATTTTAATTTTTCAAAGTATAATTTCAACTTTGCGCATTTTTGTGTGTGTAAGAACTATCTAGATCCTCATCCAACCCCCTGTAAGAAAAAATGAGACATGGTGGACCCCCTCCCCACTAAATTGTCATACGTAACTAATGCCTCCTATATTAATAGTGACAAAAATACCTTTACCAATTACACCGAGATAAATATATAGGTATATTGACCTAACCTATGTGTACCTACCGAAATCTCTGAAAATGACTGTTCAAAAGTAGATTACATTAGCTGAAAGTGAAATAATTCAATGCGCAGAGGCCACAGATACTAGGTACGAGTATATAGCAAGACCAGACGCAACAGTATGTTCGATACAGCCAGTAGTACCTACCTAATCGTCCTTTTGTCTATTTGACATGTGTAATCAGGGAAGCAATACCCTAAATTGTGCGATATTTGCATACTAAGTACAAAAAAAACTATGACGGGCAGCGGTATTCTCTGTAGGTAGGTACTTACGGGAACACTTGAATATGCTATTTACTATGTTTTTCTTCCATAAAGGGGTTGTCCATTATTCACGTGAGGGTCGACGGGGGAGGGAAAAAACAATGAAAGATCATCAGGGGGAGAGGGGTATAATGAGAGTAGGTATAATGAGAAATCACGTGTATTTTTCGGATCGAGATCTTTCAGTCTTAACCGGCGTTGAATTTATTGCCCCTATCGTGTGACTCACACTTGACCGGTGTTGGATCAATTGCACGTATGAAAATTGTTTATTTATTTTTTGTACCAAAAAATATACATGATCTTGGGTGAGAGGGGGGAGTCTAAAATCTCGTCAAGTATCACCAAGATGGAGGGCGTGTCAAAAAGTAGCCAAAAACATCACGTGATTTGTTGACGACCCCTAAGTATGTAAATAGGTAGGTCAAGCTGCAGATCTTCACGTTTGAATTAGGTGCCTCCATATCTCGAGGGCAATTCGCTATGACTACGACAAAGTAGGTACTTTGTCGTAGTCATAGTGAATTGCCCTCGAGATGTGGAGGTAACACGTGATATCTCATTACACCCCCTCCCCCCCCGCCCCATGATATTTCGTGATTTGCCGGGCCCTCTCACCCCCCCACCCCTGTTAAGCCTCACGTGATTAATGAGTATTAAATTCGCTATGACTAAGACAAAGTAGGTACTTCGTCGTAGTCATAGCGAATTGCTCTCGAGATGTGGAGGTAACACGTGATATCTCATAACACCCCCCCCCCCCCCCGATGATATTTCGTGATTTTTTCCGGGTCCTCTCCCCCCCACCCCTTTTAAGGCTTCTAACCGTGACCATCTTGTCGAATAATATAAAGTACCTACTCAATGAATAGAATTCTTGCCTAAATAATGAAAATGATTAATGCATAGGTAAATCCAAAAAATATCAGGTAAAGGAAAAATAGTTATTTGCATAATATGATGCAAGTAGGTACCTATACCTTGAATGCCATGTGACTTTTTGTTTATTGCACGTAAACGCCGGACATCGAATTAAATATAACTTAACGAGCAATTTATTTAAAACTAGCTGACTTCGTCTGCGTCAATTTTCCTCGTTTTTGCAACATTTTTCATTGCACCTCCGTTCCTATCGTAGCGTGATGATTACCGATGATATATAGCCTTCCTCGATAAATGAGGTATCCAACAGTTTTTTTTATATATTGACTACTAGTTCGAATTTAAAAAGAATACTGTTGGGTTTCTAACATTATCGCGTTATAATAAGGTTTATAATAATATATACAAGGTTATTTTTGGTATGGTGCAAAGCTCAGACACCCCGACAAGATTTTTACTTCAAGAAATAACATAAAAATATATAAGTATATAAAAATAAAAAACATTCCTGCACAAAAAAGATGAAAACAAGATCCCTTACATAATTTTATAATTTAAAGCAGTCGGAGGCACTTCACTAAATTCATCGAGATTCATTAATGCCTCCAACTGCATGAAATTATGTAAATATGTAGGGGATCTTGTTTCCATATTTTTTGCGCAGGAGGGTTTTTTTTTATTTAATACTTTTTAGTAGTTGTAGAATGTAACCGATGTAAGAACTAACTTTTATCACAGCTATTGTCAAGTATTGAAAATTGAAAAAAGAATGGTTGCCAACTAAGTTTTTTAGTATTACAGTCATAATCATGTAATACTTTTTTGAAATGTTTAAGATGAGTGCTTTAATTTGATAGCCATATTGCAGTATTCAAAACAACTTTTTTTTTCACACCTCTTTATTTTGACATCTCACAGCTGCTATGTTTGTTTTTTTCAAACGTCACTTAACTAAGAATACTTGGGCAATCAAGACAAATCTAACGACGTCTTAATTGTATAAATCCATTCAGTGGATTGTGAGATATTAGGTAATAAAGAATATTTCTTAAATGCATAAATACAAGATACGCGCGAAAAACATAACCCTTACTTACAGCCGGGTAAAAAGAAAATGAAAGTATTAAAAACTTGCAGAGCTAAAAGCCATTCAAGTTGTCTCGTGTTGAATGCGCTATCGTGCTCATTGCGTCCCGTAGTAGTAGTACGTAATCCATGGTTATTATTAAAAAATAAATGATGATTTTTCTTGTAAGTACATAAATGTGTTTGTATCATTTATATCCGTTGTGTAAGACAGAGCAGGTAAAAAATCGATTAAAAACACATTATTGATCCACAGACTAAAAACAACCAATCCATAGACTAACTAAAGCTAGTCATGTTTTGCAACGTCCTGCGCAAGCGTCCCCGCTGTAAAGTTAGTAGGTAAAAATACGATTTTTATAACATAACTAGCTTTTGTCCGCGGATTCACTGGCGTTCAGTTCGTTGACCTCCTCAGAGTTCGACCTGAAGGTCTTTTTCATTACTTGCTAAAACCATAAAATAATCTTCTCTGCAAAATTTTAGGTCACTGAGTCCAAAGCACCTCTATACTACGTATAATACTATAGAGGTCAGTGGTACGAAGTCCAAGTGAGTGAATGAATGAGTCAGAACATTCACTTCTATATAATATTTAATAAATACCCACGACTTCGCCCTTGTTAAGTTTGAACCCCTTTTTCACCCCATTAGTGATTTAATGTTAAAACATGTTTAGTTGATGCCCACGGCATAAAAACTATCTATGTCCCAAATTTCAACCAAATCTGTTCAGGGGTTTGAGCTATGAGGCTCAATATTAGACAGTCACGGTTTTCTTTTATATAAACGTTATTAATAATATTTAAACGTTATAAAGTTGTTGTTTTGTCCTATGACGTCATGCACCTGCGGCTCCGCCTGCGAGAACCCCTCTGGGATTTACTTTCCTCAAGTCATTTCTTATCACACTTGGATTTGGGGTGAGCGTTGATGAGCCAATTATTTATTTTTCTTTTTTTTTTTAAATATCTGACTTCCGCAGTATCATACAAAGTGGTGTTCCGTGTGGTAATCGAACCCACGACCTCTTGTGTAGCAGTTGAACACACTTCCACCGCGCCAGAGAGGCAGTCGAAATGAATAAGTCAAGACTTAAATTTTTAATACATACCTACTTATATTGTTTACGGCTTTATCTGCGTAGTGATTAAAAAGTTTCCATAGGGGCAAAATGTAAAAAAATCTTAACTGGATGATCCAATTTTATGTATCTAATTGTTTAAGCTTTGCAAGGCCTGTAGTTCAAAATTTCGTTCCCCTTAAAAGATTTGCAAAAAATGTTGTAAATGTTTGCTTAGAATGAAAACATAATATAAATTTATAAATACTGAGAGAACTCTTATTTACCCACTCAGGGGTTAAATTTAGGAAAACCCTGAAACACGTTTTCCCCTGAAAAACAATTAGACTAAGTTTCAAGTAAATCTGAGTAGAAAAATATGAATGCCCATACAAACTTTGACACCCCTTTTCAACCCGTTTAGTGGTGGAATTTTGACAAATCCTTTGTTGTCGGATGCCTAAATCATTAACGATCAGCGGTTAGGCTGTGGATTGACGCATCAGTCAGTCCAGAAAAATATTTTATTATCTGCTTTTCAATTTTATTAACTGTTGCCCGCGATTCGCGAGATATTACAACAACGCGACAAATTTATCCCACGGGAACATTCTTCTGGGACAAAAAGTAGCCTATCTGCTATTCCAATTATTTATATCAGTGCCAAATTTCATCTAGGTAGATCCGATTACCCGTTGTAGCGTAATTGACTAAGAAACATCCATCCATACATCCAAACTTACCCATTTATAATATTAGTACAGAATTATAGATAGATTATTTCCCACGATGTCATTTAGATATATATAAACTGGATGTCCTAGACTGGAAGTTAATATAATTATAATAATTCCCACGGGAACCTTTTATCTGCGCAGGAGCCTTTCGCCAGTTATTGCCTGTGGTCAAATTCAATGGCTTATATATGTTAAAGTCAAAGTGATTAATCTTTAATGTATAATAATCGCTAGACATTATGCTGGCGTTATAATCACTCAAAATAAATAGGGTAGGTAGCTATAATAGCCACTCAATTTAGCCAAAGTCTCAAAAATAATATATAGCGATTATGTAGGATATATCCAGCAAGGCTCGGATAATAAAACTCTAAGATTTCGTTCAAAGTGACTAATAGGTACCTGCAGTGGCGGATCCAGGGGGGGAGGGTTAGGGGGCTCAAGCCCTCCCAGAATCTTTTACTATTCGATTCGTGTAACGGCCCTATCTGGTTCAAGCCCCTCCCCCACAAACGACAATCCTGGATCCACTAGGTAACTATGCATTAAATAAGCTTCAAATTATGAAAGATCCGATTCAGCTCACTCGACTTTATGTGGCACTTGTTTCTCGCATCCCGAGTATGTACCTCCAGTCCAGAGACTGCCCTCCTTGCGCACCTCCACTGGCTCCACTAGAGGTGCGCAGGGAGGCAGCCTCCGTCCGTCGTATTAAACTGCAAGGCTGTGAAGGCCATCACAAGATATTTTTTTCTTTTACCAAGTAAAACTATTAATATAAATAAAACGAATACTTTATGTAGAAATAAAGTGATAAATTGTATACATTGTCACCAGGTAGTCACTTATAACATCTAGATATAATTCTTAATCGCTTATTAATCGTTTACTCGAAACCCAGATAAATTGGTATTGGGAAAGCTATGACACAACACAAGCTTCAATGTTCCAATGTTCCCGTAATGCTGAAGAGACGCACACATCGCGAGGACTGCATAATGCTCAGCAGATACGTCATCATGAAACAACGACCAGTCTGACTAGAGTGAACGACTAACGTCTGGTCTCAATAATCTAACTATCGATGGAATTGGCTACTATAGGTATATATTTGACATAAGCTCCATACAAAATATGTCAAAATTCTACCCCTAGTAATCAAATCCATCGATAGGTAGGTTATTGAATCCGGCCGTAAAGAGATATATTGGGATAATCCTAATCTTTGTTTGATGAAAATTCGAGATAATTATTTTGCACTTATTTTTTATTTAACTATAAAATTTCCTGAAATAGGTACTACTTAACACTACATGTTAATGGATTTTATTGTGTGCTTAAGTGTTTAAAATTTATTGCGTGCAATAGGTACTTATAATGCTTATGTATGATTTTATTTTTATTTGTTGTATTCAAGTAAGTAAATATTAAAATCACGTTGCTTTTTATTATTAAAACATTTTTTTCCCTCAAAAAATTAGCAAATTTTAAGTATATTTAAACATCTATACCCTAAGTTTACGAGCAATGCAAAAGGGCATAAATCAATATGGAATTAGCAAATAAATTGAAACACCAGGGTCAGTTGCCGAAGGGAACCAAGTACCGAAAGTACAGACAAGAATCTCAGACCAATTTGGACCGCTTGGTTTGGCAGGCGTTCCCCGATTCCGTGTCCATTAGCGATGACTATGTGTGCGTTGCTCAAGCGAAGAAAGTGTGTAGGTTCTGTAATCCTAATAGTCCCAATCGATGTCGATTACGGCGGCCAATCTCATGAAAGACTAATCAACTACGAAAGAGATAATATAGTGCACAAGTGTATGCGCAGACACAAGTGCACTCTCTATTCTCTCACTCTCATTGTCAGATGGGACGGAAATCCGACAAGATCGAAGTGAGATTAGGCGCGAGACCAACGGCGTAACGTACTCTCCGAGGAACGGAGGGATGTGACAATGTTTGAATACGGTCACCCATCTATGGACCGACAGTGGTAATAAGCATTGCTTAACCTTGCAGACATATCGATCTGCTCAGTCGCCTCTGAGTCAGGGACCCACCCAGTTATCTTCTGTACTCTCAGTATTATGTGGTAAAAGTCGGTATCAGGTAACTTATAGCTTGTGATAACAATAAGCAACCGCACTGCGCCGCAGTGTGCACTCCGCCTAACCTATAAGGTCTGCTGTGATTATGAAACTAGTAATAATTAAATTTCGACTTTATCATGCGAATAGACAGCCCGTTTCAATAAACTATCAACATTGTTGCTGTTGCTTGTTGCTGTGCTTGTTGCAGTTACCGACTATTTATTGTTTGATATTAGATAACTAAATGAGCCGCTTTTAGATAACGATTTGTTCTTTATCAATTGAATGTTAAGTGAATGAATCGTGTACCTAGTACTTAAGGTAAAGCTTCTATTTTCGATTTGTCTGCGTAAATTATTGGAAGAATATCTAAGTACATTTTATCTATACTAATATTATAAAGCTGAGTTTGTTTATTTGAACGCGATAATCTCCGAATTGAAAAATTATTTTAATGTTGGCTAGCCCATTTATCGAGGAAGGCTATGGGCTATATAACATCACGCTACGACCAATAGGAGCGGAGCAGTAATGAAAAATGTTGCAAAAACGGGGTAAATTTACGCAGACGAAGTTGCGCGGGTCTCAAAATAAGGAGAGTATTCTGTGGAGTGCAGACTTTTCCAAGATCTACAGGTAGCTAGGTATGATGACGTCGAGCTCCCAGGAGAGCTGGTAACAGAACTGATCATCAGGATCGTAATCTAGACGTTGAATCAAAGTCAAGGAAATACAAATATTATACCTAATCCACAAGCACAACAAATAAATTATTTACGACTCGAAGCGGTCGGCAAAACTCTTAATTCAAGACTGACATTTTTCTTCAAACATTTTTAAAAGTAAATCTTAATTGAGTTTCATAACCATAAAGACTACAAGTATATAATGTAGATACTTGCTCCAGACCTTGGCATATACATCACAGCACCTACTCCTATTACCTCCTAATTTAATAAAGCTGAAAAGTTTGTTTTAACCGGGTTTTTCAATATTAATGTTTCAACCTTTTGAAGCGGCGGTAGCCTAATGGTTAAGACATCGGTCTCGCAAGCGACTCGATCTACCGACGTGAACCCACTCCTAACACAAGCCATTGAGCTTAGTTGGAGGGGTTACCAGGACTGCTAGTAATGTGGGACCACAATCCCACAACGCCTAGTTATCTTTAAAAAAAACGCAAATTTCCAAAGATAGTGGGCTGATTTAGATGAAATTTAATAAGTACGGGAATAGTTTGAAGAAGCTATAGAGATTCTTTCCACGGGGCAAAAGCTACTGAAAGCAGAAAAACCTACTTAATTGATTATTTTTCCGATTTTGAGAGTACAAAATGCTATTCAATAATTGACTTAAGTAAACCTATAGCTATTAGCACCTAGATAGCGGACTTGTTTGTAAGCTTTTGCACATGTAGAAGCAACTAAAACGTGAATAATAGAATGTGAAGTGTTCACGACTCATTGAACATATTGGGTGTAAAGTTTTTGCGTGAGTGCGCACGTCTCCGCTGGTCGCACTCGCAGCGCGCACGGTGCCCAGCGCGCATGCGCAAGAGTTGCTGGATGCAACTAGTTTTTTTCTCTCGCGCGCACATCCGCGTCTGCGCCACTTTTTACCCCACCTCCGCGGTGCCTGTTTTTCTGTCCGATCTCGATTGATGACCGTCTGGGATCTCGTCTGTGTTTACATGATCAACTATGTAATGTATTAGAATTACAACGCGTATCACAGTAGCCGTAACAAATGAATATATTACATTGTAAATGACTTAGGAAATTGTCTGATTGATGTTAGTTGCACAAAAAGTGTTAGCTATAGTCTAGCGGTCATTTATCATTGCAGTGGCTTGGGACGGTCGATGATTGATACACTGTACATTTATAATGAGGTGACATATGTACCTATCTACTTATATTTCTCGTTATTTTGTCATTAAGGCTTCATGTAAATAGGTCTGCACTGGCAAAACATAATGCTCATTATAATAAGCAAGTATTTTAGAATTGCAGTTAGACAGTGTGAGCGTGCATTATTGCAATCTAAAAAAGTTTATTATGCGTCTATGCCCTGAGGTAATCACTTAATAATAGGCAAGTCCATTTCATCTGACGGTTTTTGAACTTTAAAAATAAATACCTAATTGAAATAATAAATACATTTTACGCAGCATAGGTAAATATATTTGAATTGAATTCATCTTTATCATTCGATATTCGATAGTTCGTTGTCCGCATAAAAAGTCGTACCTAGAGTATTAATTAACATGGTTGTACTCGCATCAGACGGCGTACGTACGTTGAAATATGAACAATACGCATATAGGTATTAGCGTCGGCTACTGGATTGGTAATTGGTGGCTTTGTATGGGCCATCAGACTAGCTAGGCCAGACAGGCGGCCTCCGGTGTCTAGACGGGCTATTGCGATTTGCGAGATCACGTTTCGGCCGGCCGAACATGCTAAGTGCACGTCTGGCAGCATACATGAGACACCGCGATGTACGAACCACTGGATGTGACTTGAATGCGTACGTACTGGTACATCGCTTGTTTATCGATGATAAATAAAATATAAATCGATCAGGATATGTACCTACGGTTGACTTGATTCACAATCGATTTTGTTGATCTCTGAATTTGTTCCTTCAATGTTTTAAAAAAAATAAAAGTTTTTTAATGGTACCTAAGTAGGTATAATAAACTTAGTAAGTATGCTTGATCAAGTTATCTTAATCAGCGTAAGTGTAGGTAACTCTTGTTGGGTAGGTACAGTCGGCCAAAAATGTGGTCTATCTCCCTATGCTTGATTTTTTTTTAAGGCAACTCCCGCAGTAGCTTTCAAGCCCTGTGTCACGGGGGACTTTACAAACAATCAAGTCACGGACACAAAGTAAGTAAGTAGAAAGGTGTCCCGTGTGGGAATCGAACCCACGACCGCTTGGGTAGCAGTCGGACACACTACCACCGCGCCACAGAAGCATATTTGCACATCATAAAAAACAAGGTTGATTTGCCCTTGCAATTATATACAGACAGTTACTAATTTCAACCTTAACGCTATTTTGTTTACAAAGGACCCTTTGTCAAAACTGGTAGAGCACTTTATTGGCCGACTGTATCTTAGGTTCGCTCTCTTTGTGGGTGAACCGGAGAACTTCATACCACTTGAAACTGATCCGATTAATTCGAAGTGACAATTTCAATACAAAATCACTAGTTACTTCATTTAAATTTCTATTCAGTTTCAAATGTTTTTCCATTTTCAACTGTTATTTTGGGTTTTCCCAATTTTGTTTTGAAACAGACATGCTAAAGGAAATATTGAAATTCGGTAATATCGTGACTGGCAGTTTATATTTATGACGATAACTCAGTAAAGTAGTTTTTTAACTGCCAATGTGCCTAAACAAATTCATGTCGGGGGCCTTTCTTGCCCGTGGTCCAACCGCACTTAGTTCTTCAGTTATTTCAACTAAACAATGTCTAGTTCACATCCAACTCCGAGCGTGTGAACTATTCCTACATCAACGTCCAGGTCTGACTCTCAAGCGAGTACATACAACGTAGTTAGAACACAGTAACAATAGGCCTAAACCATCTAAACTTACACAAAGACGGCGATTGTTCAGTGCTTAGATAAACACACTGTTAATGACACTAAATAACCGTGACGAATGATTTGTCATACTCAGAAGATATGATCGTCTAACTAGTGTGCGACCAGCTCTATGTAAACACTATTTAATTAAACTTGGACTAGGAAGGTATTTGGTTTACTTCATACGTATTTAAAAAAGTTATCAAATATAGATAAAAGTAAAGATAAAACATCTTTTAGATACCTATATTTTATTTATATATTCCAACTAACATTGAGTCGACCCGTGACCACGATCGGTGCAATTCGATCGAAACGTCGGGTAAATAAAAGGTTCGTACCTTTAAATAATTCACGCGATTAAGTCCCGAAATAAATCTAATATATAAAAATCGCGAAAGTTTAAAAAACAGTAAAACATTTATGTCATAGGTACCTGATTGCGATAGGGTTTTGCGCAACAGGAGGTTTAATACTTATGTCGTTGTCTTGTCTGTTACTAAAATTTGAAATTAAACCGGGCAAGAGCATGTTAAACCATGGTCAGTGTAGGGTTCCGGAGCCGTTGCCGTATGAAAAAATCCGTTTAAATGATCATGCATCAGCAGAACGCTTACGATCTTTTGTTGAGAATCGCAGTTTTTCAGCAATGACTCAATAACGGTATATCCGATCATGTGAAAAATAATTTTAGATTAAAGTATTTGTTATGCGCTACCTTTTGGTTTTTTCATATTTTTGGTCACACGGTTCAAAAGATAAGGGACATAATTATGCAAGTTTTGGAGCGATTATTTACAAAAATATTCACTTAATCAAAAAGTTTATTAGAAACCTTGACATGTTTTAAAAGACCTGTCGAATGATACAACACACTGAGACGATTGTTCAAAAATTCAGCTTCTGTTACATATATAATAAGTATTACTCATTATACATGTAACAGAAGTTGAATTTTTTTTTGAACAACCGTCAAAAATTTATTGAAAAGGTGTCTTGTAGTAGCCGCTACTTTCAATTACAATATAATATAACAATTCCAATTTACAATATTCATTGAGTACCTAATCTATGAGTAAAAAGCCTATCACATACGGACGGTAAGACAGACAGACAGACCGACGGACATGGCGAAACTATAAGGGTTCCGTTTTTGCCAATTTGGCTACGGAACCCTAAAAAGAAAACGCTTTATATGATAATAACTATTTAAGGATGGCAATAAGATTTCGTATCATGACAAGTGCAATCTGAGATATTTAGGTGTACCATAGAGTATCCGCTGTTAAAATCTGACTACACCTTTTTGTTGTAGGTTGTATTATAAAGCTTCTAGGCTGTCGCTCAAAAATAAACCTAACTCATTTCAGCACAGTGATTTAGGTAAGTACAAAAATATGTAAAAGTGGAGAGTACATGATTTCTAGATCAGAATACAGTTGATATATTGTTATTGTAATAGTCAATGCCTATACACACACTGATGATGACACAAAATAACCGTGACGAATTATTTTAATGATGTGTCATAGTCACAGGATACGACCGTCTAGCCAGTGTGTACCTATGTTCTATGTAAGCACTATTTAATTGGACATCGCAAAAAATATAGTCTATTTTAAACTGAAGTGTTGGTTTTTCAAGTAGTACCAATACATGTAATCATATAAATTGAAGATATCATGCAGTTGTTGATGAAAAACTATGTAGTTTAATTAATAGGTAAGTAGGAACATATTCATGGAGTGAATTGAGGGGATACATAAGTAATTATAAATTTAAACTACTAAAGGCTTTAGGTAGGTACTCGCCTGCCAATGAAATGTATTGTTAAAACGTATCAAATTCTGTATTATTCTGTATTAATTTTGTTTCCTCACCCTTTTGGTAACTACTTATAGCATGGTGCAGCGAATATACAGGAAGAGTTGATATTTGAAAATCATCAGGTTACTCCAAACTCCAAGCTACGGAAATGGTATTTTCAAAAATGTAATGCTGTAGTTTTTGCCTAGGTATGTATACCTATGTAGTTTGGGATTTGGCCACCTACGCTCACTTATAAAAAAAACATTCTGAAATACCTACTTATAGACCCATCTTAGCAGTTGCGTAAAACGTGCCCTAAAGCTGTGCTAATCTTATTTCAATTGACGATTTCTATTCCGGTTGTTGGTTACATTGTACTCGTAATTTACCCGGCTATTTGATTATAGGTATTAAGACTATAAATGTCAATATCAATTGCAATCAATTTCTAGCTAAACAATATGTGATAAATAGCTGTTATCTTTATTGGCCATAGAAACTATGGCTTGTTTCAAACAATAGGTAATATCTACCAACCGAGGGAGTGTCTCTATGAGTTTGGAAATACAATCTTTGGGGCATACCGCGTAGGTTTTATTGCGAGAAGTATTACCAATTTTATTACCAATAGCCGTCAGACACGCTTCCGCTTATAACCGCGTCAACCATAGGCCTACCCAGAATGACTATATTTTGGAAGGGGTTAGTCCATGGCTTAAATGCAGGAGAGTCCGCTTGCAGAGCTCTGTGGTACTTGTTTTTGGTGATACCAAAATTAGAGTTCGAGCTCTAAATACTGATTAAAAAAACTCGACTAAAACATTTTTAGTTAGTGGCAATAATTCTCTAAAACGTCTACGAGTTTCCAGGCAACGTAGAGGTTGCATTAGAAGTTGCATAAAAAGTCAGGGCAGCTATTCGGTCATTATAGTCATTATAGCTACACACAAAAAAAAAAGTTTTTAAAAAACGTCTCTAAAATATTGTACTTAATTGTTTTTTTACAAAGAAAACATAGTCATAGAAAACATAGTTAAAGAAAGTTCAACAATAATTCTCTAAATTGGTTGCTTGAAAACAACGTAGACCTTGCTTTAGTTGCATAAAAGTCATTGCATAAAATATAAACAAACGACTAATAGTAATGCTGTTGCTGGCGGTCTTAATAGTCCTATGCCTGATTAATTACTAACAAAAAATTAACCTATATTATATAAGTTTTTAAAAAACGTCTCTACATTATTGTAATTGCTTTTTTATTTGTTAAAGAAAACATACCTACTACCTATCTGGCACGTTTGTTTGCCACTTACGATCGGTCTTAATAATCTATCTTTCGATGAATTTGGCTACTAGAGATAGAATTTTCACATATTTTGCATGGAGCTTACGACAAATAGGTATATAGCTCTAGTAGCCAAATGCATCGATAGATAGAATATTGAGTCAACAACACCGAGAGTAGATACAGAAGGCAACCGTTATACATACGAGTAGGTACTTCACTCGTCAGTGCGCACATGCACGATAGCTTAAAAAATCTAAGAACACCTTTAGAACAAAGTGGGCAGATACTAGATATCTGACCGTTTTATTACCACTGATTGAAGTGTCGTGAGCCTGATGGAATCACACCAGCTCATACGCAGCAACAGCGTCACTTAAAGCCTATCCGAGAAATTAGTTTGTACTACTCATTTGTCTAGAAATTAATCTTACTACAATGCCATTCAAATGTAACGCAGTAAAGCGTTTGAATCACTATTTCATAGAAGAATAACTGCGAAGGTATCCAACAGACAGCCTATGGCTTCAACATACTACCGGTCTTTTTTACGTTGCTCCCGCACTTGTGAATCTTTCCTTCTGTACTCTCTTTGTGCTTTTGTGGTACCTATAAAAAAGGATATAAGTTAATGATACCTACCGCACGTCCGCATGTGGTCGGCGGGCGCGGACGAACCGAGTCGCGACTACTCGCGACGCACGGTGAGGTCGCCGAGAGTCGGGCAGACGCGCGCTCCCAGGGGACTCGTTACGCCGTCTGCGACCTTGGCATCTTGACGCACCTGTTCACTACATCCATTCAACAATATACTACTTCGATGCACTCACTTTAAAACTAGAGGCAACTTTACAAACAAAATAAAAGAATCATTTGAACCTTTTTAGTTTGGTTGAATTGCAGTTCTGAGTCAACAAGTCATCAAAGTTCTATCTTGTCATGTAATTGTTTAACTTCTTTTATTTTATATCTCAAGGGTTTCTACTAAGCATTCTTCTATATTATTTTTCGGTTAAAGAGCTTACCATACCCAAGTAACAGTAGTAGTAAGTACCGAAGGCTTATATAGACAATATACTACATACGACTGTTCCCAAAGTTAAGTCAAAATCTAATTTTCTCACCAGACAATTGCGTATGAATTATAAAGTAGTACTAATTACAAATGTGTAAAAAAGCAGTGATGTGTGCGTAAGGCTGCGGTCTGCCGACTCGGCTGTGAGCTCCCTAGGGGTACGTTACGTTGTTACAAATGACCTCGTCTGCTGTCTGCACCTGTTGCGTACTGAACACCACACATTGTTGCCACTCGCCTGTCTCCGTGCGAATATTGAAATTAAATGTTCAGGTACAAGAGGCCTACTCTAATTTAATGAAAACGAAGTTTTGATCAAAATTGAGGTAATAATATACGAACCCAGGAACATCTATTTAATCCACTTGTTTCAGAAAATCTTTCATGGGTTCGAACTTCTTGCGCTTTTCCAAAAATTAGTTAGTATGGTCCCCGTAAACTTAAGAAATTTAAGCAAACGAAAATTCATGAATTTCGTTTTTTAGTAAGACCTACGTTTATCAGCGTCTTCAACAACATTCCTTAATTTCAAATGCTTCGTCAGACATATTTATCTATCTACTTAATTACAGTACTGATATCTTATAAAACTTGCCTATTGTGAAAAAAACAAATTGTTTGAAAAATTAGCAATATATGATATATTAGCAATATTTTTTTTTTGAGAATTGCAGTAAATTACAAAAATAATTTAAAAAAAAAACAAGAAATACATAGAAAGCGAGTTCCATAGGACAACGTTACTGCACAATCGAGAAGTACCTACGTATGTAAGCGGGTTACAAGCTTAAAGTTGGAGTTCATCGTCTGCGAATTCGTTTCAAAGATCTCCGTCACGGTTCGATAAAAACAAGGCAACAGTCCGGAAACAGATAGCTCTTCGAATACTGCTGGAGGGAACCTATATACTAGTAAATAACAGACAGCCTGTTCTATAGGCCTCTTTATTGTTTGGGAACGTTGGCTCGTCCGGGATTCAATTAATTGGTACACCAATCAATTTTTGTTTTCTGCTCTCCAGTGGATTCCACACGAGGAAGAAATATCCACACCACAACATACCTACATGCTGTGGTGTAGATATCTCTTCCTCGTGTTGTTAACCCGGGAGATTATTCATAAAGTCCTTAAACCCTTAGCAGATTAGTGTACCTGTTTCTCGTGCAGGGAGGGATTATTAATAAACCCCTGAACCTTGTACGCTTGAGAGACTTGTAATAATTTTAAATTCTAGGTTTAGGAATAACCAGTGAAAAGTTATTTTATGGGCGTACTAGTTGAGGATTCTACCATACAAACGCGCATGCATAAGTGATTACTCCTCTGTCATAAGGCAAAACTCAAAATTATTATCAATTCGTCTTATCTTAAGCTAGGCAGACATAATTAAAATAAATGAATATTTTAAAAGTTATAAGCCTTAAAATGTTGTTTTAATTTCGCCAAAATTGTTGTTAAAATTCTTCAATGTTTTAAGGCAAATACCAAATTGGGTCATCATGAGATGTAGGTATCAGGGCTCAGGGGCGTAGCTACGGCCATATCAGCAGGTTATAATACTCCCTCCCCCTGTGCTAGCAACACACACTAAAGAGACAATTGCAAGCACATTAATCCTTTGACTGCCTTGGGTTTTGTACCTTCAACTGATTTTGATACAGGGCCCGCCTAAGGCAAGCTAGGTACGTCCCCGGACGTAATCTATACTAATATTATATAGCTGAAGAGTTTGTTTGTTTGTTGAAAAAATATTTCACTGTTGGATAGCACATTTGTCGAGAAAGGTTATAGGCTATTTAACATCACGCTACGACCAATAGGAGCGGAGCAGCAATGAGAAATGTTGCAAAAACGGGTAAAATTTACGCAGACGAAGTTGCGCGGGACACCTAGTAGATATAGTTATAATTATTATTAACGACTAGCGATAAATAAGGTTGTTAAACAATGAATATATACACTTAACACCTATGTTATTCCGCTTAATGAACATAACCTATAGCAGGAAAGTGAAGAAATTTTGTTTGCTCGCTGCAGTGAAGTCAAGCGCCCGATTGTCTGGCAAAGCAAGTGAAGAACACGTTAGTGGTTTATTACTCATAGTTGCGTGTCTTGAAAAATGTCTGTATTTTAAAAAGACGCACTATATCTTTTTTTATAATTACATAAGTAAAAACATCTTGCACGTGTATTTTTATAGGAAAGATTTGAAGTGGAAAATTCACCAGTTTTACGCGATTGAGTAGCTCTGGAATATCTCATTTGCGCTATATAGCAATCTGTGATTGACTGACCGGCAGCTTGTATCTACATACGAAACTATAACTCTCTACAACTACCTACTTAGTTTATTTAAACAGTGTCCATTCTCTAATGTTTACATATCTGTCGGCACAGAAAACGTATTCAAGACGAGTGTAAACACACGGAGCTCGCACCCAACCGTCTTGTGTTTTTATCAACTAAATTTAGTCTATGTTTAGTCGAAAGAGACTATTTTTAAGAGTAAAACTTTTTGTAGCGTTATTTAAACATCGGAACGGAGTGTTTTTTTTGTTTAAAATGTTGCCAGTTTACGTGTTATAGTAAAAATAAAACGTGATAATTTGCTATGTCTAGACATTTTTTTATAGCTTTTTTTTTTTGTTTAGTAATACTGTACAAACACAGAACAAGATGTTATTTTTGAATTTGTTCAACATTTAAGTGATGAGTAAATAATTCGTGCTTAAAATTCACAGTTTATATGTCAATAAAGATTAAAGTTTGAGCTTAATGTGTGATTATGTTAATGATATTTACGATTACGGGCCAAACAAGATGATTGTGGTATCTTTTTAATTACCTGACGACGGCGGAGCTAAAAGGCATGAGGAGTAATGATTATTTGTACAGGTATTGAGAGAATACGTGGATTGGATACAAGACAATAAACGGATCATGTAGTTATTAGGTAGGTACTAAATAGGTATGTAGCACAGCTTTCAAGAAAACATAAAAAACATTGTCCCTATATCTTTCTTATTGATAAGAATTAAAAACAAAAGGGTGCTTCTTGGTTTGTCCTTTTTTATTGAAATCAGTGGCAAGTTTTTTGCTTAAGCAATTTTTTTTTTCACTGTTTTCGGTTTCGTATCCTAAGGGTAAAAATGAAACCCTATATATTATTAAGACTCCGCTGTCCGTTTGTCTGTCACCAGGCTGTATCTCATGAACCGTGATAGGTAGACAGGTGAAATTTCACAGATGGTGTATTTATGTTGCCGCTATAACAACAAATATCTACTAAAACCAGAATAAAATAAATATTTAAGTGGGGCTCCTATACAAAAAAGTGATTTTTTTGCCGTTTTTTGTTCGATATTATAATATAGTGACTAATGTTGATTATAGATAATGGTACGGAACCGTTCGTGCGCGAGTCCGACTCGCACTTGGTCGGTGTTTTACTTTCAACTTCATTTTTTCAGGAAAATCTATACAAGTAATCCAAACTCCAGGATAAATTATTTTTTTTTTAAAACGACGACGTTAAGCCCTGTGTCTCGGGGGACTTTACAAACATACAAGTCACAGACACAAGGTACCTACCTCCAGCTACACCCAGACTCGGAACAACAATTTGTGGATCACACAATGTTGCGGACACCACGTGTGGAAATCGAACCCACACGGGACATCATTTTACGGGAAACCTATCTATTCTTTGTAATTTAGTTATCGGAGCGGTAAAACAGCACTAATTTGCTCTCTAACTGTGCCACTAAGCCAGCGTGGTTACCTGTCTCCAGCTAAACTAGACATATCCAGACGAATAGCAGTCACACACCGCTGCAGGCTTCCGGAATATTAGCTCTATAACATTTTGATATAAGTTCAAAGTATTTATATCAAAGACACCACCGAAGGAAAAGGATAAGAATAACGGACAAGTACTAATACAGTAAATCAAGTTTTCTCGTGATACTTTAGACAACGATTATAGAACCGTTGAGTTTTCACGGGAAGTCTCACATTAGTAGCTATACAGGAGCAATACCTAGAGTAATTTGTAATAATGCGTATTTCCTTTACCACGTTCTTTCGTGCGGGCTTAGAACGGACTAACCACTTGCCTCAGACATGTGGACTGGACTTTGAAAAATGCTAGTGGTATCACTAGTATCGCAAGGGTAAAAAAATATAAGTAGATAAGTACCTTGGTCCTTCACATTCTCAAGAAGACGCTTCGATATTCGTTAATAAGGTGCAGTTTTTAATACATTCGCGGTTTTACTTAGGTAGGTATACTACATAGTAAATAGGTGAACCCCGCGTAATCTTCAACACTTTGTCGATCGTCTCAAAACCACATCTCTGGCGTATTACCTACCTACTTAATAGGCATACTTGCTGGTAAACAATACGGCTTTCTCTCCATCAATACGTAATTCTGAAGCATTATAATTATATACGCAGATTTCCCTTGTAATTAATTAACATTAACAATAATACAAGATGAAATTTCGCTAACGGTCGGCGGGAGAGGGGTGAGACGGGCCGGTGCGGGGTAGCGCGGGGTGGCGCAGGAAACGCGGCAGACGGCGCACTCGCCGGCGGCGCATAACTAATGCGCGACGGAGGCGCCACCTGCCGCCCGCTAGGTCACCCTGACCTTACCGTATCACGTGGAAAAGCGAAGCTTAGTGAGGGAAACTCTCTCCGAAACATGAAACGTTAAGCTAAAGTGTGCTAGACTAATCTGGAGGTGTAGGTACCTACATCTAATGAAACGAAAAAGCTTCGATCAAAAATATTAAAATTGTTCCCACTAACCAATTGAGAACCTGCGGTTTTTTTCAATCGGTTAATAAGGTACTGTCACATTGACGCAGCTCTTGGTCGAGCTGCTACCTGTATTGAGCGCTGAAATAAAAATATATTTTCCCCAAAACGAACAGAACATTTTATTTCTAAATTTATAAGTATACACACACAACATATACTACCACAAACTAACTCGAACATCATATTATTACGACCAGATCGGTCGGCTATCAAACTCAGTCCTAGACGGTCTTTTATTTTCTTCTAATATCCAACGCATGAGGGTTCTATCACCCTACGTTTATGATGTCATTGCATGAGATCTCGGCAATACACATCACAGTACTTATGTAAGATGGTAAAATCCTGAGCTAGCAGAAACAATTTATTCCATTAGTTTAACTATTCATTATGTAATGAAATTTTGTGTGCTTAGGAAACGAAGTTTACACCTCATTTGGAAAGTTTGCGAAGTTTTAAGGCCAAAGACAGTAGACCCAACAATTTTGTCAAATGCTAAATGGACAATACATTCCCTTGCTCGAGTACCCTGAAATCCTGTCCCTTGTATATATCAAAGGAAGCTTTCTAGCTCCAAACTATTGCTCCATGGTCAAAAGGCCGGCCGCATGCGGAACAGGGACTTCGGCTTCTTGCAAGTATCGCTATGTTCCGCTTTTGTACATGAAACGGTAAGAGTAGGGACGGATATATGTATATTTATATTATAAAGCTAAAGAGTTTGTTTGTTTGTTTATTTGTTTGTTTGGTTGAATGCGTTAATCTTGATCTACGATAAAAACGGGGGAAAATGACGCAGACGAAGTTGCACGGATCAGCTAGTCGATCAATATACTTATGTCATTCATTGGATATTTAATTTAGAGATTTAAAAAAAATACATTACCAGCAATCCTGTAATAGCTAAGTTTAATGGCTTGTGTTAGGAGTGGGTTCACGCCGGTAGTACTTATAATGGGTAGAATTCGAACACGTGGAACCCGGATTCGAATCCTCGCGATTGCGAGATCGATGCCTTAGCCATTAGGCTACCGCCGCTTCAAAGTTCTTTAATTTGCTCTCATAGTAACGCTGTACTAGATTGTTTTTGCAGTACGTATTGATTTTAAAGATTTTAAATAAATTATATTATTCAAATTACATTAATTGGCCGGGGTTTAGAAATTATTCCATATTAATTCATTAAAAAATACCGCAAATAAAATTGTTTTTAAAAAATTACTTCTATAATGCAACGATTATGGCTTTTACCTATGATAAATGCCATGTAGCTTGTAGTAAAAGCCATAATCGTTGCATCACAAAAAATATTATTTATTACAAATTTATTTGCGGTTTGTAAATTAATCGCGGCCTATGTTGATGTATAGGGGTAATAGTTTTCCAATGGCAAAGTTAAGTTTGTCATATTTAACACCTGTTTTTTTCACTAACGTACCACTATATAAAGTTGTCGTATACATAAAGTTAGGCGTCTCATTAAAACGTAGCTACCATGGCAATTGTTCTAGGGAACCCGTACTATATGTCATGTAAGTACTTATATTGAGGAAGTTTTAAGTATATTTGTCTTGTACAGGTAAGCGGCTAGTTAATTTGTTGATTTACAAAAGCTGAAATAATATTTTTTCAACAAACATCAACACGTAAAACAGCATTCGAGACAACTTTCAAAATCACTTTGCGGTTTCTAAGGAACACTTTTAGGGTTCCGTAGCCAAAACGGCAAAACGAAAGCCTTATAGTTTCGCCATCTCCTTCTGTCTATTCCCAGGTTAGCTCAGAGACTCTTAGTACTAGAAAGCTGTCATTTGGCATGGATATACATATTGGTTACGCCGACAAAATGGTAGAATAAAATCATGAAAAAAATAAATTATAAAAATAAAAAAAACCCGCCTGCACAAAAAAGATGGAAACAAGATCCCCTACATAATTATATAATTGTATGCAGTCGGAGGCATTAATGAATCTCGATGAACTTAGTAAAGTGCCTCCTGAAACGGAACCCTAAAAGCCTTAAAAAGGAATTTTTAGAGTTCCGTAGCCAAAATGGCAAAACGGAACCCTTATAGTTTCGCCATGTCTGTCCGTCCGTCTGTCTGCACCTTTGCTCAGAGACCGTTAGTGCTTGGAGGCTGTAATTTTGCATGGATACACATATTACTTAAGTACGCCGACAAAATAAACTTTTTTAGGGTAGGTACCTCCCTTATATGTAAAGTGGTGTGATTTTTTTTTACCTACCGTGTAATGATACCCCATCATTAGATAGGTCTTTTAAAAACGTTTAGGGGTTGGAAAGACGATTTTTAGATGATTTGTAAAATATTAAGCTTTAAAGTGCAAATTTTTGTTAGAGTCAAGTGTCAAGTGTCAAGTTGATGTTGGGTATGTGAAAAATACTAATAATACACGGTAGTACTATATATAGTGAAATTAAAAGGAAAACTATCACGTTTAAGTAGGCTTTACAAGTTTACGAGTAACAGCTGATCAAATGAGAAGTAACAACATTTTCGTGACAAATTCCTGCCAGCTAAATAGTTGATGTTGGGTATGTGAAAAATACTAATAATACACGGTAGTACTATATATAGTGAAATTAAAAGGAAAACTATCACGTTTAAGTAGGCTTTACAAGTTTACGAGTAACAGCTGATCAAATGAGAAGTAACCACATTTTCGTGACAAATTCCTTTGAAAAATATTATTAAGTAGATATAACGTTGTAAGTATGAAACAAAAACAACAGAAAACTCAGATCTTAAGCCACACACATTATTCAGATGGGACGACGACGACTACGGAACCCTAGATTGTGCGTGGCCCGACATGCACTTGCCCGGTTTTTTTGTGGGAAGACTGCCACCTAGCGGTTTTTATGAGATGTGGAAAAATTCAAGGTAGTACTATATATAATGAAATTAAAAGAAAACTATCACAGCTAAGCAGGCCTTACAAGTTTACTAGTAACAGCACACCAAGTGAGAAATAATTTCTCTCTAATATCTTCATAATAAGTTATTTCTCACTTGCGTTCGTACCAATGTTTAACGTTGTTAGTATCTAGTTTGAAACAAAAGCAACAGAAAACAAATTTCTACCGCATTATTGTGGTGGGTAGCTACAGAACCCTACATTGTGCTTGTTCGTGGCCTAGCACAATACATAATCAAAACCGGGCAGGTTCTGATTATGTGAATAATATTTTTAAACAAAAGGATATAAGTGTTAGGTTAGGGTTGTACAGAGCTTTATTTCTGAAATTAAATAACACAATGTTGCCACGCCTGCTTGCTAGAAGCTAACTTGAAAGATGTTGCTTCAAAATTGGTAGGTAGGTATAATATATTATTCTAATTTGAAAGCAAATTTGGCCAGAACAAATGAAAAAATGATGAAATTTGGCACAGAGATAGATTACTTTACTTTTTATCCTGAAAAGTGTATGGTCCCCGTGGGATGGGTTTGGTTTTCAAAATTTTCACGCGAATGCAGTCGCAGGCAACACTTTAATTATATTATTATTATTAAATTTTAATTTCATTAAACTATTATTATTATATTTTAATGTAATTATATTATTAAATAACATTTAAGGACTTCACAATATGTAGGTACCAACCAAATCAGTCTTAGATAGTATTCATCCTCAACTGAGTTGTATACGTTGTGGGTAATCAAGTCTTTCACGCTTTCCCGACAGTAGCTTAGCGACATAGAAATAACTAGGCGTTGCAAAGATAATCCTAAATGTCCCCGTCACTTAGTTACTACCCAAGTATGCGGAAAATGTAATAGTTTCCCTACTGCATATAATTAGCTATTCTAGTTCAGACGCTCGCTAGAACAAACGTTTCTAGAAACTAGAGATTTGTCGTCAAAACAGATTGCATTCTAAAGAAGCTAGAATGCAATCTGTTTAGACGACAAATATTTTAAATTTTAAACGCTACTTTCGTTTGACACAAATATTTTACAATAATATTAAGAACCTTTAATATTATACATACCTACTTAGTTAAGAAGACTATTCAGTTTCCCCGAATGTTCGTTAAACAAAGCAACCAAATCTAACTTCGTAGAATTACACTTTCGTATAAAATCCGGGCAAGTGCATGTCGGGTCACGCATAATATATGGTTCCGTAGGTCCCCCTCCCCCCCATCCGAATAATGCGGATTGAATGAATTTTCTGATGTTTTTATTTCATATTTACAACGTTATATCTACCTACCTACTTAATAATAACTTTCAAAGGAATTTGTACGAAAATTTAGCTACTTCTCATTTGATCAGCTGTTACGCATGTTACTCGTAAACTTGTAAAGCCTACATACCTGTGATAGTTTTCCTTTTAATTTCACTATACAAGGTTATTTTTTTACTTCAAGAAATCATATAAAAAAAAGAAAATGAAAATATTGAAAACTTGCAGATTTATAAGCCAATCAAGTTATCTTGTGTTCTTCGCGCTATCTTGCTTATTGCGTCCCGTAGTATGTAATCCGTGGTTATTATTGAAAAATAAGTGATGATTACATTTCACATCATATTGTTATCAGGATTTGCAGTGTTAGAATGATTAATGTATTAATTAACGATTGATTAACTATCTAATTGAAAAATATAACATGGTTCAAAAACTACCTCATTGGAATGTGTTATTGATTCAGAGCAAACTACTTTCAGGTTTACACTATACCAAGAATAACGTTGTATATAGGTACTATTACCGTGATTTTTTTTACATAGCTGACAAGGGGGGGGGACACTAGGTTCTAACAAAAATGTACACTTTAAAGCTTAATATTTCACAAACGGATCACTAAATCTAAAAATTGTGTTTACAACCCCTAAACGTTTTTAAAGACCCAATGATGACCCTAAAAAAATGTTTTTCCAGATTTTATTCTTTCTCTTTGACGGCGTACTACAGCCTTCTAGCACAAACAGTCTTTGAGCTAAGCTGCGGACGGACGGACGTACGGACGGACATGCAGAACTATAAGGGTTCCGATTTGCCATTTTGGCTACGGAACCTTAAAAAATGGCTTTATAAGCAATCTTCGTAAACGAATAACAGACTCGGGGTTAGGTATAGGTACCTACTTACCTATCATCTATAATTTTATTTATTTTCAATCAAAACTTCCATTTTCTTTTAAACATAGTAGCCTCCTGAAGTACCTAGATATGATATGAACATGATCATGAACATAGGTACATCGTATCTTAATAATACATTAATTTTCACCTTATTCACCAAAAGTAGGTAGAATTAGGTATCATGAACCGGAATCTAGTGTGTTGGTAGGTATGTGACGGGCATTTTAAACCGCACGCTAAGTAACAGTATTATAATAAAAAAACCCGACCCCAATCTTAGTCGATGACGTAACCTACAGGATTTTTTATAAGTACATATACCTACCTACTCTGTGTTTCGGGCGAGACGTACCTATAACATTTTTGCTGGTCATTTAGTGACTAACACAAAAATCCTTCTACGAAATCATTTGTCTCAAGAATTACTTCTTTCGTCCGGTATTTACCAATGTACGATAATTAAATAAATGCCGCATGTGTCGAATCCGGGTCCGATGAATATAAAACACGTTGTTTACGATCACGGAACATGGGGGTTATAAGTATTCTCTTCCAGGCGCAGTTTACAGGTGGATGACCCATTTTATAATTAAAATTCGATTTAAGATTATTGAAGGCCAGAAGCGCTTGAGAAAATTCGTTTGACATTATTTATACAATAAATAATTGCATTCGAAAAAAAAATCAGACGCAAAAATCAAACCTGAAACTGCCGATCAACATATCGGGCTGCGAAACTGCTACTAAGCGTTCTGATCTATTTCAAAACTGTTCCTTTTTACATTAGACACTATCACACCTAGCTTAATAAAGAACTTTATAGCATCAATAAAATAATAATAATATAATAATATCTTGGGACAACTCACACAACGTCGTCTGATCCCAAACTAAGCAGAGCTTGTACTATGGCAAGCAGACAACTGATAAACATACTTATATATTTCTAAATACATACATATTATAGATAAATAACACCCAGACACAGAATAAACCATCGTACTCATCACACAAAGTTTTATCCTGGGTGGGGATCGAACCCACGACCTCTTGCGTAGCAGTCGGATACACTCCCACCGCGCCACAGAGGCAGTCAATAATATAGTCAAAAATATTTTGAATCAAATCTTCGACCTACATGTAGCACCTACAAAAAGGAGTGCAACATAAATACGAAGAATTTAAAGCATTCTAAATCTGGCGCTATTAAAAAATCGATTTTATTGCGGTTTTTATGCAGAGTGTTACTCGCGTGTTCACATGCCACCATCGGCTCCGTGCGGTGTTTCCGAGTGATAATCACGGCTATGAAACTACATGTCGTATGTCGCGCAGGTGACCGGTGCACACGCGAACTGCTTGCTATCTGCCTTTAAGAACTTTACTGAAATTTACCTATTTTACCACGTGATGCAGTATCAGTCTTCTTAGATGACTGCAAATTGAAATTCGGTAACGACGAAAAGTAAAATAAGGTCGTCGTGTAAAAATTGCATTGTATAAAATGTTCAAATTTAAGTTGGTGCAATTTAAAAAATTGCGTTTTTATGTTTTATGGACGTAGTATCTGGTATACTCATTTATCGTTACGCGGCAAAAAAGTGGACAGTATGCGAATTAGAAAAAGGGAAGATAGACGCTCTAGAGATGTAGTGCTGAAGGAAGATGCTCGGGATATCATGGACAGATTTCCGTGCCATCGTGTCCATCCATACTTCAGGAGTTCAGAATCAAGCAGCGTTTATCGGCCGTGGTACAATCACGTATGTTAAAATCCTTTGGACATGTCTCTAGGCGACTCGACTCCATAGAGCGCCTAGGCAAAGAGGAAAAAGTGGAGAGTACCTGATCACGTGGCAGGCTATACGCTGGACTGAGCAAGTCAAATACGCAATTGGAAGCCACGTATCTGACTGCAACAGGCAGTCTGCCAACAGGGAGAGATGGCGAGAGACCGTGCGGAGAACTGTGTCAGGTTCTACCATCGTTGCGGACGTCTCTACGTGACCACGAACGTTCTGCCAAGAGCGAAACGATAGAAAAGAAGAAGGTAAGAAGCAGGGGATGAGCTCTAGTAGTCTAGTAGGTAGTAAACACCGCGTGAACTTAAAAGCAGATCAGTGAGCCGGGGCCACGCGGCTAGAGGAGACAACTCTGACTAAGAAATTAAGTCACTGCGTGGACAACGAGTTTCTGCCCAAACATAAAAGTCCTGCACGTCAGACGGTAGCGGGGCGATCTTGAAATTACCTGCACGAATAGAGGATAACGCAGAAGTCATTGAGGAAACGTAGACGAATGTACACAAACGGGCCACACAGAGGAAATTGCGAGAGTGGAGGACGCCAAAACACATTGCTGGGCGTGTGGCTCGCAACTGTTATCACTGCTCGAATAGGCAGCACAAAAGGTACAAGACGGCTGCCTCTGTGGGTTCGATTGCCAACCGGGACACCACTTTGTGTGATTCATACTTTGTGTCCATGACTTGTATGTTTGTAAAGTTCCCCGCGACACAGAGCCTGTACCTTAACGCGGAAGTCGGCATTTTAAAACAAAAAACAAGACAGGCGTGGATCCAGCACTTCGTTGTGGGGCAGGCAATTGATTCAACAACGGGTGGATATGGTGTACACCATTTCCACCACAACCGGGGGGACATTGCCTGCCTACACACTCCGATCCAGTGTCCACATTCTGAAATTACCCAAAAAAGTAATTCAGTCGAGTCGGGGTGCGGGGGAGGGGGTAATTGCCCCTGTTGTATCCCCCTTACATAGTAACTTTTAAAGCCCTGTTGCGACAGAGTTACCTACGCGGGGACATTAAACGTTTCATTTGTTTAAAAAAATTGTCTTGCAGTGCGTTTGACACCTCCAGACATTGCCTCGACGGCCGGTGCCCTACATTGCCCTTTTTCTAAAACTTCCACTCACGCTTTGAATTTTTAAGAGGGTGCAAATTTGCGGGCCGCCAGAAAAAAATATAATCGGCGCTGCGGCGCCCTTCCTTTTCTGTATTTCATACCCCCATTAGGTTAAATAAGCTTTGACGTATAAATTTTATCGTCAATATTTGGTAGGTATTTAAGCATTTAGGTTCCACGGGGGGCAGCTGCCCTCCCTGGGTACGCCAATGCCTACATTAAATATATCAACCCAAAATTTATGAAAATTCCAGATCCAACCCTGCCCCACATTACATTCATACAATATACAATCCCTAATTAACTCAACAAAAGAAAATTTGCAAATGTAGATGTCCTTAATTAGTCATAAGAGCATGGCAGTGACCACATCCCGCCAGCGTCAGATTTCCCATGTTACAATAATCTAGTCTTGCCTATTCAGTCAGCCATTACACTTAAGAATTGTCGGCTAGGAACTCAAGAGAGTTGTATTCTAAAAATAGTGAAAATTATTTCACAGGAAACGTTTAGAGATATCTCTAAGGCCAGCAAATAGATCACGATAATGTTTATACAAGCGTTTTTTAGGGTTCGGTACTGAATAGTCTAATCATAATGATCACAGCTAATATTCTCCGTCCCACTACCCTTCCGACTGTCAGTTCAGTGAAGTCTTTAACAAAATAGGACATAGAAGCCTGAGTTGAACCTATTGGAAAAGGGGTGCGAAATGTTTAACCATTATAAAAGATGAAAAAAAAATGAAAGAAAATGTCCAAAATGTTCCACTGGTTGTACAACGAGTTGAACATACTGGCACTGAGGTAACGACGATTAGCTGTTCCTGGCTCTGTCCGTGTAGATGTTGATTATCACTATTAGATTTTGAATCAAATCTTCAAAGTGAGTGATGATTATCACGATGAAAGTCAAATAATTTTGACTCCCTTTTAGAAATTTCCAGAAGCCTGTTCTTACCTGTTATATTCTACATCTACCCTATTGTACTCTAATTGTGTACATCGCTCAACAATGCTCTATTTTTAAAAAAATGTACCTAGATTCAAATTCACGAATGATAAAGGTTCAAATTCACAAATAATATCTATACCTTATACTTATTTATTGCTGTGGCTGGCTGCCCAATCAAAAGTGTAGAAGACTCCTAGAAATAAAAATAAATAGATAGTAATAAGTTTTATGCTTTTCTTAGTACCCCGCATCAATTTTACATTTCCTCGGAGCGCTATAATTATTTTCTAGAATGTAGGTACTATGGCAATGTAAGCGAAGATCTTATTGAAATCAATGTTTAGGGTTCTTGATACCGCCATAAAATAATAAGCAGCTTCGACCGGTAAGAACCTTGCCAATATCATATAAACTCCTGCATTAGATATTCGAGATACGTATAATGTTAACGATGCACTTTAAATATTCACACATTCATTTTACAGCCGAGGAAACAGACGTAATCTGGAGTATTTTTCTAAAGTTCATGGACATCAAGAATGTCAGAATTTTAATTAGTTTTAATGGGAAGAATGTTAACGAATTATATTTATACCTTATTAAAATTGCTGCACTGTTGCGAAACTTCATATTTGCATTTACTGTACTCGGTCCAATCGGAAATAATTTATAGAAAGAACTGTTCTTTGATAAATGAAAAATAAAACCTTTAGAAAAACCCGACAAATAACCTATCGATCTATTTGTAGATAGTTGTTAGCGCAAAAGAAAATGAATCTATTTATCACTATGAAAGCCGGCCATAAACTATGAACGTTTTAGATTGCAGATTGTAGTTAGCGCAACGAGTGTAGCTGAACAGAGAAACATTTGGTAAATACGTTTAATCAGTTCTTTTTGTTAATTTCTGCGGAACCTCTCAATAAAATCAGTATTTTTTTTACAAACAACTAAATTGCTGAGCTGTTAGTTGACAGGACGTGGTACATGCGCCGGCTCCGCTTCTAGGAAACACGCTCGTATGTCATTTGCCCACTCGTTGGGAACTTAGATTAATTGTTACCTTTCAGTACTTCTCCAAGCACCTTTAATGCGGAGTTTCCTCAATCTAGTCGAGAAATTGCTGTTTCTACTTCTATAAGCCTAATACGATTTGTACAAATGATACGCTGGTGTTGCCAGGATAATAAAAGCAATAACTTAAATACAGTCCTGTGAACTAGTGCATGTTCTGTGTATTTATATAATTGCCTGTTTCCTTTACAAGTTAGGAGCGACATTTTAAATGTTGGTTGTAATTGTAGAAACTACTAAGGTATTGCACACTGGTTTGAAATCGATAAGCAGTAGTTAACTTTTTATGTTACAATTATGTTAGATAAGTAGGTACATACCTAAGTATTATTTAGTTCATACTATATTTACCACCAATTATATTATATTGATCAGTTTTAAATAATTAGTGTTGTGGGAATATGCTTATTTACATATAGCAAATAGGTATCCACTTAGATTACGGCAATTTCGCAATTTGTGAAAACTGATTATGTTTTCGGTCCGGATAGATGGTTCGATTCCGGCCCCGGATTTCATCAAATGAATGCTACGTACCTCAGACAAACAAGGACAAATCTGTAGACAAATAAAAGCCAAACAGTAATGAATATCCATCACGGTTAGGCTTGCAGCCTTTGTATGCAGTCAGAATAGTAATTATATAATTACCAGTCTGACTGGTCTTCATGATCATATGCCTAAACAGTATTTCATGAAAACTGATAGCTAGTAAAATAGCTTGAAGCCTGAGAAGTGACACAAACTATTTTTAACTCCCGACGAACAGAGGCTGATGTAAGTTTGACGTGAATTCTTTGGCATCGTTACCATGACCGTCCAAATGTCGAAATTAAATGGAAGTCTTGTTGGTTTAGGAGCAGAACGTCCCATTCGCAAACGGTCCTGCTGTCGCAAAACGTCCCATTTGTTCGCGGTAGCCTATAAAGCGTACTAATACTATAGCGGTCAGTGCATCGTTATATATAAACGAGTAGACGGATTTTCTTGTGACATTTTTTTAGTATAAATCTGTTCAGCATTTTGAAGATAATCAAATGTTTGCCTCAAATGTCGAGGATTTTTAATGTGCACATATAATCTTAAGTCTACATCATGCAGTATATTAAATTCCTATCTCTTATTTTATTATGTTAGATGTAAATGTTTAATAAAAAGGTTGGAATGGAAAAGTTGGTTATTCGTTTTTTAATCGGCAATCCTGCGATCGCAGCAGCGGGCAACAGCAACAAATAAAACTCTATATTCAATTTGATAACTTATATTTATCTCATTTCATGACAATAAATAATATCGAGTTGCTATTGACACAAATAGTTTAGCACTAACAGCTAGACTGGTACCGAACCTTGATCTCCCATTTACATATTTACAAACTCAAGATTTGCGCACTCATAAAATGCGTAATTGGGCAGTATAGTTGAAATAATTATTGACTCGATTACGTTTCTGCTTATTGAAAGTTGTCTTAATGCGTTTGCTATTGCCAATATACCCACTATAATGTTCCCAATATCGCTAATAACTTCGTTATAATTTAATTGATAGAACAACCATATCAATCAGTTTAAGAAATGAATAATGTAAAATAATAGGTCCTACTTACATAAATTTTGAGAAAATTCGAATAAAATTATGTTCGAATATTATAATAAAATACTTTGTTTTGATTTCATGCTAAAAAATACAAATGGGTACGTAAAAAAACTCTGTAACAATGCAGATAGATAACGCTTGACAATATTATTAGCGTTTTGAACGATCGGAATGGTTCTCAAGTGCAATGTAGGTAAAGGATGTTCAAGTGTACAGAATTGGAATGAGGGTAGAAAGAAATCTATTTTTCTATTTAGGTTACATGTAAAAACGGTGGCATAGATCTGCACTACTAAGATTTAAACATAACAAAGTAGTAAAGTCTTCCGAACGTCGTGAATCTGTAATACCTAAATATAAAATTTGCCTTCCCCTTTCAAGGAGATAAACATCGTTTCTTTTGGTATAGTATTTAACTAATCAGAATCCTCGTTCATCGTGCCTTGGAATGCTTTGGCAGGTGGTTTCAGCATCTTAGTTCTGGCGGCCAATCTCAGGGTGGCAGGGCCGAGGACATTTGCCGGGTTGTGCGGTGTGGGTATCGAGCCCAAACCTGTCTTACCTTCGTTGGAAATAAGAGGCACCTGCAACAAAATAGAAATACAACATTAATAGACAAAAAAACGTGAAATCGGATTGTTATTTTTTTACGGACGCCATAATTTTAGTAAAATCAGTGCTGGAGATCAAGCAGATCGACTACTGTCGGTCCATAGATGGGTGACCGTTTTTTAATATTGTCTTACACATTCGTGTCTCGGAGAGCATGTTAAGCCGTCGGTCTCTCTCCGGTCGTGTCGGATTTCCATCGGACTATGTGAGTGAGGGAATAGAGGGTGCACTTGTGTCTGCGCATACACTTGACTTGTGTATTATAATATCTCCTGCGTAGTTGACTAGTCACTGATGAGATGGGCCGCCGTAACCGACATCGCTTAGGAGACTATTATTATTATAAAATGAAAGTCTTAACTTATTCATTAACTCTTCAAAGCCAAACTGAAACTCTTGGATCTAGAAACCTGTAATTATGCTCACCTCTAAATACTCAAACGAAACTTATTAGTCGTGCTCAAAAATATTTCTAACGGAACATCTTGAAATTGACTACATGAAAGTTAAAGGCGTTTTGATATTAAGTGACTTTTCAGTATTCAGCAGTAAGATTTGTGATTTCGAGCATTTGAAGCTTCTACATCCAATTAGGCTTTATTTGTCGGTATCAGTGATCAATCTCAAAAGTGAAAGAAAAATCTTAAAAATGAGAAATACAAATAAAATTGAGTAACTTAAAGATTAATTGTTAGCTGTTCGCTTTGAAATTCAAGACCGATTTGGACTTAGGAGGTAGGTACCTATAAAAAAAATTCTCACGTCCTCTCAAACGAAAAAAAAATAAAGTAGGCATACCAATATTACTCTTGTAGTCATAATCAGAGGTCTTGATTAAGTCTATTTAGTTAATGCAACCAAGCTATTACGGTTAATGAATATGAATTGAGAGTCGATTTGTAATAATGAACTATAATTGCTAGAGAATATTCGCACTTCTATTAGAATTAGGTAAATGAAACCAGACATTATTATCTACATACGCAAATGGTAACGGGCAATAAGCCATCTCCGTAGCGTTTGCAACCACAGGATGTTTAAACTTGTTATTTTAATAATTACAGATAATAACATGAGAATTTATCTAGCACATAATAAAAGAGAGTTATTTGGTCGCGGCTCAAAAACTTGAAATTTTAAAATTAAGCGGTGTTCAAGCGAATTTTCCATTTACATTATCTCTTAATGTCATATAAAATTAAAAGCGAGATAGCGGCGAAGCACAAGGCGGCTAATGTTTTTCTTTTTTTATGCAAGTCCATTACGTGTTTGGGGTTTTAAAGTCCCGTGTGAGTGTGACGTAGGAACTCAACTCTTTGTTAAGTTACATACGCATTAAGAGTAATTGTCTCAAATCGTATGATACGTTCGCTCGTGATCGTCAACTTACACCAACTACCAAAACATTACCGAAAATATTCTTATAACAAAATTGTTGTCTGTAAAGTCGGTTCACAAACGATAGTTTTACGCGATAACGTCTTAATAAAAAAAAAAGATGTCATAACGCCATTCGCGTTACTTAGCAACCAATCAATAACGTTTGTTCCAATTGTATCGCATGTCATGTCGCTGCAATCGCCATTCGCTGTTGCTTAGCAACCAATCAATATGTAACATTTTTCGTGAGTGCAACTGGTCATCGATTTATAATACGTTATCACGTCAAAACACGTTAGTCTATATCTCCCTACTTACTAAAGTTACCAATATATACAGGCGTTGAAAATAGGTGCGAGCATTAGACCATAAATGATGGGTAACTACGCATGCATTACATTTAACGACAGACAGACGCACAGACAATATGTGATTAGCAATTCATTGTCTAGCCGGGTTAATATCCTAGACGGACGGAAGTCCAGATTTCCTGTGCCATACATACTAGCTGGCGAGTACCGAGCGTTCTCGAATGGTGATCCGCAGGGCAACGGCATGCAACGTGCACCCAAACAATTCCATGTATAGAGGATTCAATGCCAGTTACTGCATGGCTAGACGATTTTTTATCTGGCCACACATAAAAACTGCTAGTCACAAATGCATTCCGATGGATAGGTTATAGGTAGGTACCCCAAGAGAATAGTAATACAAGCTGTTGCATGTATGAATGAAGACACATTGACTTGGCCACAAACCTAAATGGATATGGTACTTGTTTTTATAAGGTTTTATTGGGCAATTGAGGTATCAATGGAACTTACATTTTGTGTGCAAAGAATATTATGCACACTATTCCTTTTTACAGGTTTATAATAATGTTTTTACATCCACAAACAACAAAAAAATATTACATTATTTATACATTACTAAAGTATATTAAAGAATTTCGGCTGCCTCTCTGGCTCGGTGGAAGTGCGTTCGACTGCTACGCAAGAGGTCGTAGGTTCGATTCCCACACGGGACACCACTTTGTATGATCCACAAATTGTTGTTCCGAGTCTGGGTGCACTTTGTGTCCATGACTTGTATTTTTGTAAAGTTCCCCACGCCACAGGGCCTGTACCCTAACGCAGGAGTCTTCTTTTTAAAACAACACAAATAAAGACAGGCGAGCACACAAAGTACACCCAGAGGTGTACTTTGTGTCCGTGACTTGTATGTTTGTGTCCCCAGCGACACAGGGCTTGTAACCTACTGCGGGAGTCGTCTTTTTTCAATCATAGATTTTTATAGCGTCTTAATCGTGTAAATATTTTATTTTAAGGCTAAGTATCTGTGTTTTATTGCCCGACGATTCGACCGTATTGCAACGGCCGTGGTCACGGGTAGTTTATTTTTTTTAAGCTAATATGATAGAGAATTTACTAGTAAGGGTTAGGAACTACACGTATGGTTACACATTAAGCTCATTCTAACACCGTAGAAAGCGTTGAGCGACCACAGTAATATAATCCTTCGGAGCAGCTCTGTGGTGAACCACGCGCGATTATCCCACGAGACAATGTTGCTATATTATATACCTACCTAATTATCTACGGCGTCTACCGATGTACAACTTTGTATGTAGAAGATGTTACATGCTATAATTTTAACAAATAGGTCTGGCCTTTATAATCCCAGGTACAGTGGTGACTTAAACATAGATCAGTGAGCCTCTCAAGCCAATTTATAAATTACTATTCTTTCATTATTATAATTTTTATAGGCGTTTGTTACCAATTACCTACTTAATTAATACAATAATTGCATTTTTTCCGGCCTAGGTTTGGCATACGGAATCGAACCCGAGAGGTTATATACCTGAGTCTCAACTTCAAATTTTTCCATCTTTTAAAAATGCAATTATGATATTACTTCCAACCTATGCTAAAATTTTAAGCATAAGCCAATTTTTAAGGTTACTGTAAACCCAAAACATGGTTAAAACATGAAGGTAGGGGTTTCTAGTAATCAAATAGGAATAATATAATTGGGTCCCGAGACACCAAAGGCATTTCATAAGTGTTCCGCTATACAAATTTGGAACGGAACACAAAAAACTTGCTCATAATAATGACTAAGACAACACTTATGAGTTATGATATGCAAGACAATAAAGTAATTTAATATCTTCATAATATTGTGTATGTGCATATTTTAAAGTGGGCTCGGTTCTTAATATGGGCATTAGGGACAATTACGTGTGTTTTGTGTGCGGCTCGTAAACGGTAACGCGGTGATGCATATGCGGCGTGCGCGGGCGCAGGATACCGCGATGCAGTTTAGATAGCCGTCGACGTTGACGCACTGGTGACTACACGACCGTTCAACTTACAGTGCATGTGTTCAAACTGTTATAATAGCTTCGTTTCTATTTGACCTGGTATACCCATTAGAGATAAAAGGCAACTAAGGAATTCTATTGACAGCAACATTCGTTTATTTCTTTACGCTATTGTCAATGCAATCTTCTCAATCTTTGACTCAGTGTAATCAGTTACTGTTCGCATCGAGGGTAAAGCTAGTATTTAGCTTTTTTTATATAAAAAAGTATCTTGATTGATAGAAAAATAATAAAATGTACATATAAATTGCATCGTTATTTTATTTTGGCGGCAAAGCTAAGATGCGGCCTGTTCTTTCAATTCAAGGACAGGACGGGCATTTGATACACGTTTAAGATATGCACTCTGATGTACTCAGAACAATTTCAATTAGATAGGTACTGTGGGAACACTCATTTTTCTTGCCGATGATATCTGCAGTTATCGTTACGATGCATCCAATGTTCTTATTTTACATACCCGGTGTGTCAAGGCTAAATGTACTATAGCGATTGTCATTCGAATATGTGACTGGTTTTATATAAGAAAAGCTTTGCACTTGCATCGATTGTGTGCGATTGTTTGACATTGATGATTGATGACATTATTGATAATGATTTATATATTATGAGAATAATAAATCATCAATATTACTTACAGTATAAATTAAAATTTAAAAAAATATTCTCTGTTCTATTTGGTCGATAACTGTTGCCAAAGCCTTGCATTAAAGAAATAAGTGGCTACTATTTTCAATGTCAAGTAAATCAGTTCCTTGTACACTAGGCGTACGATCGCGTGACGTTTCTACATCTGCATACGAACCTGCGCTAATATCGGTTTATGAGCACACTCCGCCTGCACACGAATGCACCCGATCAGTTACAGGCATGCAAAAGCAAATACTACACCCAGCGATTATCGCGAAACAATATAACTATGGCTATATACTTATAAAACCAACGACTGACCAGAAAATGTGACAAGACCATAATTTGCGAGTACAAATCATAACAAAAATACTTTATTCACTTAGTCGTCAACTTAAAAAGCATTTTTATTGAACAGTCCCACACCTTCGCCACATAAAGTGTCTATCACATCGTTCTCATAAGGTCTGCAGGTACTGTAATCGATATATATTTCGCGGTAATGCTGGCCACTCCCACATAATTTCAAGAATGAAATATTTTACGCTTACTAGTGGTATTCAACCCTCTGGCTCTACGGTATGGTATCATACTGCAGCTCTAGAGGAATCTCCACATACTATCAGGGCGTGGATTAATTTCCCTGTCAAGGTTTGTCCAAACGATTACGTTAATATTGCAACAAGCAACTTCAAAGAGTTTCAGTTCTGTGTTGCCGGCCATTGTTAAGATTTTATGTTACGCTGTTAAGACGTCACAATTGAACTCTACACTTTTGAGCCTATTAAATAAACTCCAAGTTTTACCGACCTTGCTCGCTCACAGAAAAGTCTTATTATTTGATAATCGAGTATTTTGGATCGAAACATCACCTCCAGCAATCAAACAGAAATATGAAATGTCTAAGTGTTAAGAGACCTCCATAAAAAATAAAAAGCTAGATAGGTAAGCCCGAAACGAGCTATGTCCGTCCATTTGTACCGTGTCGTGTAGGTACTCGTGTATCGTTATGTTTTCACATTTAAGTATCGATAAAGACAATCGTAAAGTTTCGACTTAAGTGTTTCGAGCCTACGTTCAGCTCATTTCAGATGTCGGCCTTCGTCCGCTTACGAGTGGCGAATGTGCTAAAAGGCTTACCAAATAGGTCTCCACCAAGTAGTCACATGTATAAAAATGTAAAATACATACGTACTAAAGTGATAATAGTGTCTGATCTGATAATGTTTCGATTTTACGCGTCGCAGAAGAAATGCGGAGGCGACATAATAGACTGTACAGGTATAAGTATCCGCAAGACGGCCAACCTTATTTTCTTCCGTAATGTATGCGTCGCTGTCATTGTTAATTCTAACTTAAATGAGCCCACGGCGTCTACGAGTTCCACGACTAGGTATTTGACCACTAAGGCTACTATAGGTTATCAGCTTATGCTTGTTTATGAACATCTTATTGTGTTACTGTTATTTCGTTAGTATCAGTATCGCCTTATTTAGATTTGATTCTCAAGCTAATGTAGGACTATCAAATTTTATGCTGCAGCAATTGAAGGTTTTATTGAGAAACCAGTAGGAATAATATTTTGAAAATAGAAAATGTAACTGTGTACAAGTAAAATACGTTTGTAAACTGTAAGAAATTATTAAACAGTGCGCTGTTTGTATGGTGTGAGTTTGGCGGCTATGGCATATGGCGGCAAGCGCGCGTCCAATTTGCATTGTCTGCGAGCCTGGTCCGGCCTGGCCCACGAGCTGGGCGGCTGACGGCACCTCAGCCCTCCCTCGACACACTCTAACCATAATATAATAAATACACCATGTATTTTATTAATTTTAATTTAAAAATTTCGATGAACGCGAGAGCTCAATTAAGTTGCAGTTAACCCCGTATAATGATGCATGAGTTTTCGAAAATTATATTTTTTCTTAATACCCACATCCAGACAGCAATTTAAATTGATTATTAATGTAAGGACAGCGAGTTATGCAGTGATTACTGTAAACAACTTTGTGTTTTCGAGAACTATGCAAATAAATGCGGTGTCTGGGATTAAAATGTAAATACAGAGCTGGTTATTGGGTTGTTTTGAGTTACGAACTTTAAAGTTTGGTCAATCTTAGTTGTTCGTTAAAGCGGCGGGCATGGCAGCGTGTTTGACACTTGAATTATGGTATCATTAGGTGTACAAACAATATGCAGGGTGAATAAGGCCGATAGTTGCAAGTCGAGCGGGCGTGTAAAGATTGCAAGTCGGGGCGATTTGTAATACGCCACGGTGAGCGTTGTGTAGAGCCTCGAGAGCTATTAGTGCACGGCATTATCCGAGCTATATCCCCGCACCGCAGCTAATTCTACACTTTGCACGTTTTTGTGTATGTATTTAGCTACATAGTTTTGTTGGTTTGACTGCATCGCGTGCCAGATTGACATTGAAAACACCATGATAAAAGGCTTGCATTTTCTGAATGGGAATATTTTTTCAGTTTCATTTATCCTTTAATGAACAGAGAACGTGCAATGCCGTCATTTGCTTTTACTAATTCGTTAATCGCGCTGTGGTATGCTAAGACCTTAAAAGAGGTCTAATTTAATATCAGATTAGAAACTACCTTTGCGGTGCATATAGTTTTCGTGTACCATATCATCATCATCAGCCCGTATCGGTCCACTGCTGGGCATAGGCCTCTCCTAAATTTCGCCACAACATCCGGTCCTCTGCATCATAGTCTTTAAGCGGGCATTACACTGAGAGAATGATTTATTTAGCGCTACGTACACAGCGACACGATCGCCGGCCTCGCTCTTCCGCACACAACCATTACTTAACAGTGCGCAGGAGCGCAGGCCAAAATAAAGTAGAATATTCGTTCGTACATATGTTATATTACGAACGAATATTAATTACGACTATGACAATACGAAAATGCTCGTTTTTGCATTGTTCCGCAACTTCAAGATTTATTTGCGGGATCATATTAAGACATATCCGTAAATTTATTTATTTCATCTACTAGAAAAACTCTTTGCCTAGTGACACAATTTTTTTCGTGTCCTAATATTTAGGTTTTCTATATAAATTTTTGAGAGAGCCGACTCCTGTTTCGCGTAATCTACCCTTAAAGCCAAAAGGAATACAAAAACAGGCATTACCAACATTATAGTGACCGCACTCTTTATAACTTGGAAACCCAAAGTCAAATCTGGTAAAATCGTTCAAAAATAAAACCAGGGAAGTTTATTCCACAAAGTTACACTTTACAATGTATTTAACTGAGACGGTCCTGATCTCTCATACTTCATAAATAACATTGTCGCGCGTTTTATTCTATAATGCTCTTGTTCGCTAAGTATGACAGCCGCTCTGATTATACCACACAATTGTCATTTATAGATCCAGAACAGATAAATGCAGGCTAGGTGGACTATTCTCGCAGATGGCGACATGTTTTATCCCAATGATAAGTGAATGAGAAAAAGTACTTCAGTTTCGTCGTACGATATCATAAATTTATAGGTTTACGAATTTATTTTACGAAATTCTTAAATAAGTAGGTATAACTGGCATACGAATTAAATTACAATTGAACTAAAACTTTACCCATTTAATCGATTGAATTACCTACTGTTCTGAACTCTATAAACGAATACATAAAATCCGAATTTTTAAAATATTTCTAAATATGACTATGAGTTTACTCGAGTTGCCGAGCGGTCGTCAACTCGACTACTATTATTTAGGATTGATTTACGACTATATAGTCGGCACATTTCCTGAAAATACTTTTGTATATAGTTTGACAAATCGTTCAAAGTCAAACGCGGAAATAAAGTGTAAAATAAATAAAGACGCCACTATCGAATTTATATAAAACTGAATAGCCTGATCAACCACCACATTTCAGAACGAAATACTCATACGTCGCATGCAACAAAATAGCATTGACAATATCCACGTTGTCGAGAATAATCTACTCGAACACGAACATAAATGAAACAATGTTGCGTGGTGCACAACAGAGCAAAAGCTGCAGAAAATGTACCATTAAAGGCGCAACGAAGGAAGACTCAGTTCTAAAGACACAGCTAATCACATGAAAGATGCAGGTAACATTGCTTTTGTAGCAACTTTTTAGTTGTACAAAAGAGTATTCAAAATGTATGTGAACTTTTTCTCATGAACGCCGGAAAATCTTGCGTATCAATGTAATGAATAAGATATTTGGAATTTGTGAAAATAGCTGCAAACTAAGTAACGTAAAATACATGAAATATGCATAAAATCCGTAATCTTTGTGCAATTAAAGTGTACTATAAAAAATATGCTGAATTGGCTGAAAAATCGGCTAGATTGCCATCAACTTAAATAAATTTTAAACCGATAAACAAATCCATACTAATATTATAAATGTGAAAGTAACTCTGTCTGTCTGTCTGTCTGTTACGCTTTCACGCTCAAACAGCTGAACCGATTTAGATGAAATTTGGTATGGAGATAGTTTGAGACCCGGGGAAGGATATAGGATAGTTTTTATCGCGATAACCGACATCCACGCGGGCGAAGCCGCGGGCGAAAGCTAGTTATTCATATAAAGGTTGAAAATTTCTTGTTCTGCCTAATGTTTTTCAATACCAGCTACAGCCAATTTTATTTTCAATATAACACTTATCAGATTGAATATCAATTTCAGGCAATATCGTAAATGTAAATTTTGCATCTTTCCACATCTCCAACTTCAAAATATGATGCATGTAACACGAGAACAACAATTATTTATCACTTGGACCCAACATCCTCTGTACCAGATTGATGTTAACATTTACTCAAATTTTATCTTTTCATTTTTGTACCTTTCCGACGACCGGTTAAAAGGCGGTTTCAGTAAAAGTAAAAAAGGGTAGATTTTTAAGACACCGCATTTTGTGGAGTCCCAAAATAAAGTTTATTGTCAGCATGCGTGGGTTGCACCGCGCCCTTTATTTTGTAAAAATAAAACCTCTCCTTCCGCTGTGCGTCCACTTTTCATAATATGAAGAGAACGTTGTACAATGTCGTGATTCGTACTGCAACATTGTGCGCTTATACAATGTAGCAGTATATTAATGATGCGCGATTTAACTAATTTAAATAATTTTTCACTCGAGGCATATATTAATATTAATAAGTGCATTCGGGTTACTGTTTGTTGTCGGCTCGAGGTACGTATCTTTAATTAAATGTCCCTTTAAAACTTGAAATTATAGTACATTAAGGGACAGAATGGATTTTTAAAGACAATTAAGTTCAATTATGTGTTAAAATGTCGTCAACGGCAAGTTGAAGTTGCGTTATGCAATTAGTGCGCCATATTTACTACTCATAATGTCAATCGAGGATGTAAAATTAAGATTGTTTTCGATTGTTTTCACTCATTTTTCCAGTGTGGGATTGTAAAGATTATTTTTATCAGAGTATAGATAAGCCAAGACACCGGCTCTGTAGAGCCGGTGTGATATGGGGTTGGCCACAACGTCGATCTAGAAAACAGCATTGGCGCCAACGTTGGGACGAGCGTTATTCTAGATCCCCATGTTAGACGAGTGGCGTTGAGACCGATGTTGGGGCCAACGTATGGAACCGGCGTTACGGTTTTTGCGCTATGACAACCCACATGACGTATGGTGTGTGCGGAAGTACGGATGACATAGGCTGTATTTTTTGCACTACGAAAACCACATGACTTATGGCGAGTACCTACCTAGGGAAGTGCGGTATTATTCTTTTCTTTTAAATATGCCGTGTTAGGCTCAAATGAGTACCTACCTACTTACATTACAAAAATGTCTGTCTGTTTTTAGGGTTATATAGACTATAACAAAGGTAAAATCACGTCAGGATTATTTGAAGTATAAACGAAAGGAATAGTTGGTGTCTTTAGAAAGAAATTTAATATCATTTTTTGTCACTATCTATTCACATTATAAAATTATATATACTACGGGTCTTAATCGCGTGAATAATTTAAGGTAAAATACCTTGTTTATTGCCCGACGTTTCGACCGTATTGCAACGGTCGTGGTCTCGGGTAGATTGGTATACACATAATTTGCATGTATTGCACCTAGCTGAGCCGCGCAACTTTGCGTAAATTTTACCCGTTTTTGCAACATTTTTAGTTTTAGATTAGTCATAGCGTGATTATGCCTATAGCCTTCCTCGATAAATGGGAAACAACAATAAAATATTTTTTCAGTTTGTTTGAACTGTTCGAATTGAAAAATTCTTTTAGTGTTGGATAGAGGAAGGCTTAATACTATATAACAACACACTATGACCAATAGGGGCGGAAAATCAATGAAAAACGTTGCAAGAACGGGGAAAATTGACGCAGACGAAGTTGCGCGGGTCAGCTAGTATTAATATATACATATGAAGGCAGAAAATCGCGATCTAAAAAGATTGCTTGTCGTAGCCTGGTACAAGTTAATGTAAACTTAGGCTTATTAGATATATTTCGGGGCTTAATCGCGTGAATTATTTAAAGGTACGAACCTTTTATTTACCCGACATTTCGATCGAATTGCACTGATCGTGGTCACGAGTCGACTATCGAGGTAATGTCGGGTAAATAAAAGGTTTGCACCTTTAAATAATTCACGCGATTAAGTCCAGAAATATATCTAATATGTAAAAAAACGCGAAAGTTTAAAAACAATAAACTTAGGCTTGTTATAAAATACGTTTTATAGGATCAGCCACAAGGGAGTAAATAAATTACCTTCGTGTTAGACTATTGTAGGCCCTGTAGGCAAACTACTGGTTGCCATAATAATTATACTTATTTGCCACCTACGCAGTAAGTATTAAATTGCATTCGCAATTCGTGATCCTACACTGGCTATACACATTGTAACTCATTTTTCCACTATTTGACCATTTACGTAATAATCCTATTAATATTAAAAACCGGGCAAGAGCATGTCGGACCATGCTCAGTGTAGGTTTCCGCAGCCTTGAATAATTGCATCAGCAGAAGAGCGTATGTTAATGAAACTTACGCCTTTTTGTTGAGAAACGCAGTTTTTCGGCTATACCTCAATGACGGTATATCCGATCATGTCCGAAATAATTTTAGTTTAAAGTATTTATTAACCGCTACTCTCTTTTCTCCATTTCAATAATTTTAACTAAAATAACAGCAATTTATGCTACTTAACCCATAAAATGCTCTATATTTTTACCGTATCTGATCGTGGTTAACAATTAACCCTTAGCATGCGTCACATGTAGTCTTATTACGTACTAGCTTTCGCCCGCGGCTCCGCCCGCGTGGATGTCGGTTATCGCGATAAAAACTATCCTATGTCCTTCCCCGGGACTCAAACTATCTCCATACCAAATTTCATCTAAATCGGTTTAGGTGTTTGAGCGTGAAAGCGTAACAGACAGACAGACAGACAGAGTTACTTTCACATTTTTAATATTAGTATGGATTAACACGTACAGTTTTACTGCATCACACGTAGGGGTTCACCTTTCAGCATACCTACATGCAAACCAGACAAGCCCATGTCGGGCCACGCAGAATGTAGGGTTCCGTAGTCCCCCATCCGAATAATGCGGCTTAAGAAACGGGGGGGGGGGGGGGGTGGACACTTGACTCTAACAAAAATTTGCACGTTAAAGCTTAATATTTCACAAACGGAAAAATGGTCTTTACAACCCCAAGTGTTTTTAAAATACCTATCTAATGATACCCCACACGATGGGGTAGGCAAAAAAACAAAATCACATCCCTACTTTACATATGTATAAGGGAGGTACCCTAAAAATGTTACTTTGTCGGCATAAGTAATATGTGTATCCATGCAAAATTACAGCCTTCTTGCACTAACAGTCTCTGAGCTAAGCTGCGGACGGACGGACGGACATGGCGAAACTATAAGGATTCCGTTTTGCCATTTAGGCTACGGAACCCTAAAAAAGACCCACTGTATTTCTTCGATAAATAGTAATAATTTCTTTTGTTTACTGTTTCCAATTTTACTTTAAACTAGGCATGTCACCAAAGGCACATCGCCTTTGAATCGTGTCGTAACTTTGCAATGTTATGTTTTACGCGTTTCGCTACCCACTACGGCAGTACGCGTCAAACATACCAACCATACTAGGTACTAAACAGATTTCGATTTAACTGTAAGCACTGCGGTACTATTGCAGTTTTATGACAATTTATGAGCACCTACTGTACAAAGTTAACTATAAATTCAAATCAGTTTAAGAAAACGTACCAGTTGCATATTCAGGGCAACTATCATTTTATCCTTTAGTATGTGCAATACAAATAAATATATTTTTAACTGAACTATAAAATTTGTTATCCTGAAACATACTTAGTCAATAAAAAAGAGAAGCGCAGATATAAGACATTGAACGCGTAGTACTTACAATAAAAAAATAATAAAGTACTTACTGTAAACTACACAACAGAATAACATAGAATAGAAACGTAGGTATGTAAACATTTTAACAGTACGCTGCTTAGTCACTTCACTTGCAAGTTTTAAAACTTATAATGAAGTACCTACCTGATTAAGCAAATGCACAGCCCGTCAAAACAGTACAACTTTATCGTTATTGCTTACGCTAAGATCGTCTAAGTGAACAAACGAAAGTCATCGTGAAAGCAACACTTGGCGCAATTTCCAAGGTGCTCCAACACTTTAAACACATTAGGGTGCAAGTGCGAAGACACAGGACACTTGCCATGTTGACACACCACTCACACCAGTGTAGGAATGCACCGCAAGGCGATGGACCGCTCCGGAGACCGAACAATATGCAAACTCATCAAGGACAAGCTAATATGCTTGACTGAAGACACAAATGCTGACGCGACACCTTACCTCAGCAATATATAAGAGTAATATTAAACATTATCTGCATTCAATACCTAAAATGAACTCCCAATCTGTCAACCAAGTAGGTAAATAAATTTACTTACTACAACTACATTGTACTATTGTACATCAGACGCCATCGCTGAAACTGTTATTTGCTTAATGAAACTTGTATTCAGATGAAACCTATCATTAAAATGGATAGAATATCTACAAAATGCTATTTAATTTCACATAATCATACAGAGCCTGTAATCATCTATGCTCGGATCTATAATCTTGGTACGGCACTACTGTAGCACTTCATACAAATTGGTTCTTACTATATGTTAATAGAGCTCCTAATCATGTATGGAGCTTGTCGAGGAATAATTTACGACGTGTGGAAGACTGTGTAAGCTTATGATGCGAACTTGCAACAATGTAACTTTTGTAAGACTGGCAATGGCGGCGCGACTCGGCGCGAGCTCGGATAGCCGACGGCAGACACTCGACAAATGACTAAATTGCCTCAGAACCAATAACGGTAAGATACTTTATATGAGATAGGGTTATGGTAACCATGATTTAAATGTTATCGATGTATAGGACGCCGTCGTCTGTTATTATATGCTATCAATATAAATTGACGAGTTTTCTATGCATAGACTTGAACATAAATGCAAGTCGTGGATCTCAATAATATTACTTTTGCTTCAGTTCCACTTTATTAATTAATTATGTTTTTATCGGCATATAATCAATAATTGTATATATAGGCGGAGTAATAAAGAGTTATGTATTACAGATCAAGATGATTTAATGGAATGGGCTCCAAGTTTACGCCCACTAGCAGTTAGAAATAGATTAATATTTTACATTATAGAATGATATAAAAGGCAGTCTAAAAAAACGGTAACAAATTCTGCCATCAAATAAATATTTTCATAAAGACATTACAAAACTTATAAAATCAATATATTTGAAATGACCACTATTACACTATTTTCACCATTAATATTACTTATGGCCATTTACTCAATGGTTTGTACGTACCTACCAGCCTAAGAAACGCGCATCGCGCATCCGTTTCTTCATAATATACCTATACTTGCTAATATACTAATACTAAACTAAACTAATATGTATTATAAAAGAGGTAAAATTTGTGAAGGTTGTAGCGGTAATCTCTGGATCTACTAAACCGATTTTGAAAATTCTTTTACCAATAGAAAGTCAAGTTATTTGTAAGTGTCATAGGCTATATAAACATCATGCTACGATCAATAGGAACGGAGCATCAATGTTGCAAAAACGGGCAAACATGACGCAATCGAAGTTCCTCGGATCAGCTAGTCGTCAATAAATGCAAAGAGGAGATGAGTCTTGTTTCACTAAACTTTAGCACTAAAAGTGATCCCATACTTAGCCCATACTTTCTGAGCTAGTTTAGAACTAATTTTACTTGACAATCGTCTGAATTCTCTAGCGCATCTTAAATATAGTGCTGTTCGTGCTGTCGCTGTGATTTAAAGGATACTAATTACGACAGAAATAGTTTTGAGAACGTATAAAAATAAAATTATCGTTAAAAAAAAAAAAATCGTATTCGAGACATGTTCTGTATCAGAAGGTATGTTAGAAGTCACTCAAACGTAAGTACCAACAGTGTCCAAAGCTCGTTTGTAGACCACTGGTAAGATGAATAGTAGGTATACCTAGCAACTCTTATCAGAACAAAAACAGAGACGAATGGCATAAAAAGAACAAATTATGCCTTCGGTGGTTTGAGAAAAGCCGCGGATGTTGGCGATGATAATGAATCGACACTTCATTAATTGCTCAGTATTCTGATAAATAAGCACACAGTACACACTTCGTTAATATTTCTGGAGTCATCGTAAATTAAAACTAGGACGCAGCAAATTTTAGGAGTGACATAAATGTTCGACTCTTTGTTCTACAAAACAGTTTTGTGGCGTCAGGTTAGGCATTGTGTTTAGTCATGCTGTAAATTATGACGAATAGTAACACGCTGGGAGACAAAATAACCACTTTAGGTGCTGACACGAATCTTGAGTTTAATACTAGCTTTGCAGCTTAGGTAGCATTGAACATTGACACAACGATTTTCAGAATGGTTGTCAGTGTTTACAAAATAGGTACTAAGGCCGGTACTTTTTAAATGACTAGAAAACGAGAATCAAACGAAAATTGCATCCATTAGATGATGAATATTTAGAGCTAGTAATGTTTAATCAATCCGTTCTTTCACAATTAAAATAAACGTCAATGGAAACGTCTAACGAAAATTCTTACTTAGGTATACGATAATAAATCATAACTCTCCGTAAAATAAGCAAATAAAACTACGCAAGTTAGGACTTAAGAGACGTTAGTTAGATGTTCTCTAACAATGATTTGTGATAACATCTCTAACTACTACTTTGGTCCAAAAAAGTTGAGTCCTTTTGCGACCAACTTAAAAATATTTAAAGTAATTTCCTTAATTACGTTGATTTATTATTTTTCAACAGATTTTAAAGCCTTTTAAGCTTATACGACTACTGACAATCACAATCTATTGGTTAATGAAAATAACATTTTCATGAAAGGCGAAACAAAGTTCGAGCAAAAAGTCTTCACATCATATAAAGGCAAGAAAAATACAAACGTGCGTGAAGATTGTCGACGAATGCAAAGGGCCTTATTAAACGAGGCCCTTGTATACATGATTGATGACATTAGCCTCCGGTGCAAGATATAGGTATTTGATGGAATAATGAGTCAGACCGACCGAACTCAGCGGACCTTCTGCTAAGTTCAATAAGACATTAATTTGCGACAAATGACTGAGCATTTCGGTATATACGAAACATAATTGACTCACGGATTCTGAGATTTGATTCATATTGTGTGAATCAAAATATATTTTAATTAAGATGTTTAAAATATATATTTGGACTTTCATATATTTTAATTGCTGCTTTTGGAATAATCATCACAAAAACGATCACAAATTATTGTTCCGCGATGCGGGGATTCGACAGTTATTTTTTTGGAACGTAGTTCTTTATTATTATTTTTATAAGATTTTTCGTTTGGGGAAATTTGGCTGTGAATCATGGTTACTCTTCCTCCCTGTCGCGGGAGTTCGGAGTGATCCGTGACACGTTGTATTTACAACGATCGTTTATTTACGTTAAATAGCCCGCAGACACAACAGCTAAATGCACCAATAATTGCATCGCGACTATGCGCTGTCAAGTGTACATACAACCTAATATGGTACCGTGTGCAATGTTTTTGCCAAAGTAATTTATTAGATGAAACATAAAAAGCTCATTAACACAAGACAATAAATTGGTAATAACGGTTATCAGAATGTTAAGTAAGGAAAATGTGGTGACATTTCTATTAGTGCGGGCAGGTGCATCTTCATTATAAAAGTATGGAAGGTAAAAGACAGTCGACTAATCAAGTAAGTCTAATTTATTACTTAAAATAACTTGAAATGCAAAAAAACAGAAACTAATTCAAAATTTATTGGCTTTAATCTGCGTATAAGTCCCAGCGTGAACCTTTTACAGTTCGAGTTTCCTAAAACCATTTTTGATCGTATGTCTACATCAGGGTTTCCTAAGTTGGACTCCACAGAACCCTGGGGTTTCGTAGGACAGTTACCAGGGTTCCGCGAAAAAGAACGACAAGGACAAAACGATAAAACGTTGGATAATTCCAATGTGATATGATAGTCCTCATTTCATTTGGATTGCTAATTTAAATTTAGAGGAAATAAGAACTTTCATAACTGGCCATTTTAGTTAATTCAACTATAGTCAGAGTATGAGAATGTATGACGCCGTTTCAGAGGTCTGCGCCAGACGCGCGCGGCCGAAGACTGACATAGGCTGCGCGCGCACTCTGACTATTATCGCATCAGCCGCGCGCGGCCGGATTGCATACATACATACATATCAACCCATAAGATGGCCCACTGCTGGGCACGGGTCTCCCCAGTAGAACCTACTAGTATGTAGATCCTGGGGGTAATTGCCATAATCGCCACGCTTGGCGAGCGGGTTGGCGATCGCAGTAAGGCTTTAAGTACGCAGAGGACGCTGCTGCCCGTCCTCCGGTGTGAAATCCCTTAGTCGCCTTGACGACACCCACGGGTAGAGATGGGGTGGTACTATTCTTAAGCCGGCACCACACGGCATTGCGATGCACGGAAATTAACCTTAAGTCTTTAGGAACATAAGAGAGAAGTCTTTGGGTTGATGAATAGATGTAGAGGTATATACCCTACCAGATATTAGGGTATATAGCTCTACATGTAAAAATAAATGATTTAAATCATACAATTCTTTATGATCTATTCGAATAAGTCGGGACATTTATTTTTACATGTATGTAGGTAAGTATTATAGATTAAAATATCTAAAATAGAGTTTTGTTTTCGTTGAAGAAATTCGATGATAATATAGAGTAACAGCAATCTGTATTGCTAACATTCCTGCTTATACGAAAATTTTAAAATATATTTAGAGTAAGCACGAAGCTTTAGGTGCAAATCAAATCCTATTAGGTATGGGATATATATAAGTTTGGTGACAAATTAATCGAAAAGAGTTCAATCGGTGAGGGATCTGGAAATCGTGCTGGATTGCAAGGTGCTTTTTCTCAGCATATTTAATTATTTCATTGGCTTAGTGTTTGTAAATGCAGTCAGTACAAGCTGATTACATAATATTCAATAAATAATATTTCCACTATAAAAAAGCTGTAGAACTTCCTAATAAATAAACAAATAAGTCGGCATCACAATCTATTCTAGAATCGTCTTCACAAAAGAACGAAATTTAGAGCTTCGAAGTTTCGTTTCTTTTAGGTCATTCCAAGAATGAATTCGGAATACTCTTATGCAACGCCATTATGACTCAAATCAATATCCTTAACACTTTAAGGCTTATAGTAGCGTACAAAAACTTTTTAAGCATATCTCAAAGTTAAGTAGTTAAGAAGATAAATATCAAGTAAATTACGTATGTGGAATTGATTTCATTCTTCAAAATCGAAGATGCCTTTGAAGGCATCTTCGATTTTAAAAATATATTCTATGTTTTGTAATATCAGTATGATGTAGATATACCTGTTAAACCCAATTGAATATCTTGAAGTCTTTATTTTCTTTTAGAGACGACTCCCGCAGTAAGGTACAAGTCCTGTATCGCGGGGGACTTTACAAAACATACAAGTCACGGACACAAAGTATAATCAGACATGGAAAAACAATTTGTAGATCACACAAAGTGGTGTCCCGTGTGGAAATCGAACCCCACGACCTCTTGCGTAGCAGTCGAATACACTCCCACCGCGCCTCAGAGGCAGTCAAGTCAGTCAGTCTAGTAAAGAAATTCTTAAATCACTTTACAAAATAAGGTTTCCTTTTGCAATAACCATACAAACAAGACAAAAACGTCACGGCAGGCGAATCAGACGAGACACATTTTATATATTCACTTAGATATCCTTCTTGTAGTTTACACCAGCTTACTATATCTTGGACATTTGTAATGAGATGTCACAACTCTTTACGGCGAGACCTTTGGCTTTCCATACAATGTCTTTCAGATTAAAGGCTTTAAAGCTGCAAAAACCTTTTTATCAATATCACTAATCAAAGAACTTTATAGTATTTATATCAACATAAACATATTATATAGTACGTAAACGTCACCGTCTGGACCGAGGCCCATAATGGCAGGGCATCATTTGGCCGCGTCTAATGCCTCGACAGCAATAAAACGAGCGCGCAAATTGTTTTAAATGGACAGGTAGGCTCGCGCCCGCCTGACCTACAGACACCGACTTATTATTGCCCAAAACGAACAAAAACGTATCACGTTTTAGAGTACCGTATGACTAACTTATGAACCAGTCTGGATAATTTCGCATTTAAATGTAGGTACTTGTTATAATATTCTTGGCTATTTTTATAACAACCGTGTTTGTGAAGTGGTTTAGCAAAAATAATTCAATTAAATAATCTTTTATATGAAGCGATGAATAGCTTATAAAGTGTCAAGTGAATCGCCTAATTTTATTTTGTTTATTAATATTTATTAATTAAAAATATGGCATTTTACAAAAAAAAGTAAATCTTAAAATAATATTGTGAGCATATAACTGATGATACGAGTAAGTGATTACCGCTACCCATGGACATCTGCAACACCAGAGGTATAGCAGGTGCATTGCGAACCTTTTAGAAAGAATAGACTATTTTTGAAGGTCCCTAAGTCATATCGGATCAGAAAGACAGCTTGCGACAATTGACCCCAAAAGGCAGTTGTGCACAGTGCGATGCAGAATATGCTGTTTGAAACGCACTGTGGATTGACAAGTGTCGAGATGATATATTTTAGAACTTCAGATTCGTAAGGAATTTTTGTGAAAGAATATCTTAATTAATATTGATAGCTGTGGATCGTACTCTACTCATTCGTCTTTAGTATTTTCATTTCAAGGCGAACCTAACGTTTACTAGCAATATTGTAAAAAACAAGTACATGGCAACTTTAACAGGTAGTGCAGTAAGTCCAACAGTAACTGTTAACTCGATAGAGATTTGTGATGGACAGGTCTCGATGATTAGTTTTATATCTACCTGTGTTTTACATGTTCGTATGTACCTTTTATTTATTAAGATTTTTGCTACCTTCGTGTCAGATGTTATATAAAACATCGTACCAAACAAAAGTAAGACAACCCACATAAATGAGTTACAAATATCTTAACATAAGTCAAGTTGTGTATAAAATTTTATTCAACTCATAAAACTTACAAGCCTAATTCACAAAAACACATTCCACATATTTATGACCGCCATATTTAAAGGTGAGACCGAATAAAAATATATAATCGCAAAAAATACTTCTTATAATGTGCAAGCGTTAATAAAGAAACTTTTTGGTGAAAAAAATATACGAGGTTTATTTGGTAACAACTCACGCTTGGCCATATTTTCAGGTTTTACGATGCAAGCAAGGTTAAAGATATTATTTGGCCTGAACTAATTAGTCACGTCAAAGCGAAATGGAGTTATAATTCATTTTGTAGTTTTACTCAACATCAGATAATGGACCATTATGCTTTTTTCTAAATCATATTTCACATGCCAAATGTAAGGGTTTGGCATTTGAGAAATGGTTATAGTTTTATTTGTTGTCAGGTTTTCTTTCATATTCATACCTATGGTACATTAATTTATGTAATCTTCATTTTTGTATACGATATTCTTCACTAATGGTCTTATTAAACCAAATTTTTTGGAGGCGGTTAAAAAAATAGGTACCTATTAGTCTTTGTAAGAGGGTCTGTTGGTGTTGCTCAAGGCATCATCGTGTTTATGTCATAGTCGAACATTTAATTTAGGAAACGTATCATTTTCCTTAATTTTTAAAAAAAAAATGAAAATAAAACCGATTTCAATCGAAAATAACTTTTTTTTTAAATAGGCCTTCAAGGAAAAAAAATATCAAGCACATTACCGAATGCAAATTCCGCTGACTCACTCCTATATTTTAGTCTATATCTCTGGTGTTTTATAAGCCAAGACAACGTTTTATACACTAAAAAAAATATGCAGTAGAATTGAAGCGAAAACCCCATCTAAATCGGATTATTAGCTTTCAAGTAAATCGTGAACATACATACATACGGGTCAAACAGAAAACCAACTTTTTTAAAGACGGTTAATCAAGAGCATGATGAAGCACATTACCTTGATTAGTAAAAATTTCAGTGACTTATGCCTATATTTTAAACTATAACTCGGTGTCTTCAAACCTAACTCCTAAGACAATGTTTTATATACTTATACCTTCCCAGATAAATATGTTACCGAATAGCGAACACCTCATCGAAATCGGGTTAGTAGGTTTTAAGAAAATTGCGAACATAAAAACATAAGGGTCAAACAGAGAACCTCCTTTTTTGAAGTCAGTCAAAAATGTTTCAATCAAAATAGTCCTTACTTTTGTGACATTCTATCAAATGAAATACTGTTTACAACGACTGGTATCTCGCTGATCCGATTTGTACAACAGTATTTCGAATCGTGTCACATGCTGTTTCTATTTAGTTGTTTTGAGAAACATCACACGTGTTACAGTTTCTGTAGGAAATGGACAATATCAAGGTACTTATACTAATATATTTTATACCTTGTAACCATCTCGGAAAAGGCTTAACGATTTCTATAGAGATTTCTAACGTTTTCTATATTTTTGGTTATTCTAAAAAAAAAAAGAGTAAACAAACAGCGAGCGAAGCTTGGTCAGCCATAATATGTATAGTATACCATTAGTGCGTTCAAAGTTTTAAACAAATACGCATTATTATACACGCTAGCCGACGCTAATTCGTATTCCGAATTCAAAACTACTGTGTAGGATGGATGGATTGAAATGAAATTTTGCATAGAAGTTTCTAGAAGCTTAGCAAAGGACACAGAACTCTTTACAATCAGAAATATGCAAAGAACACCACCTAGACAAAACATAAAAGCACTTACCGGTTCGGTGTCCCCTTGGCTGTCCTTGCCGAGACCCTCGCCTTTACTCCAGCCCATTTTCTCCAGTAATTTGAAGCCTTTGTTGTCTGGTGCTATGGACCTGTCCAACAATATTGTTTAGGCTTATAAATCATGTACTGCGGTTAGGGTATTCGTGTTACATTGGGTTAATATTCGGGTATAGGGAACTATACGTAAAATTGCGAGCTGGAGAACTCTGAAAAAAGCACTTAATGTAATTTTGGAAGGATTAAATAATATAAATATGTACCAGTCGTCGACTTTAAACATATAGAAGTTTACCGGCTTGAAGTCTGTATATTACTGCTCTGTAGCTCAGCGAACTGAATGGTGAAGTAGATATAAGTAACAACCATTGTAACAAATCATCAAACGCGCGTTTACAATTAAAATACAAATTTTACACACAACACAGTGCCAGTTATTCTTCCGCGAAATAGTAATGTTAACCCATGACTGTGTTTCGGTTGAAGGGCACTGTAGCAAGTGTAATTAGATCTAATGTCTCAAATGAGGAGCGCGGTGCGGTGACATTCAGATCTTTGCCAAACAAGGATTTGGATGGCACTGATACTGTTATGGGCTAGCGTGACGCTTATCACCAGGTGCACGATCCGATCGTCTCTTCGTTTCGTTGTAAAAAGAATGTATAGTCTTTTAATTCATATGTTTTTACAGATCAGAAAACACATTTGTCTCACTTACAAAACTTATTATATGATTTGGGATGTGACTGGATATGAATTAAGGTTGTTAGGAGTTATGAAGATGACGATTAAGGCCCGATTCCATTAGGCAAGTTACTTGTATGCAAGTTACAAATTGCATATAACTTGAACAGCAGTGGGTTCTGAGTTCTAACGTAACCAAATCGATTTAGTGCATTAAATTGCAAGCAGTATGTTACGGCTCACAATCTTTCGATAGTATATACAACTTGAATACAGGTTTATTCAAGTTGTATCCAATTTGTAACTTGCATACAAGTAACTTGCCTAATGGAATCGCACCTTTAGGAATAGGATAAGTAACTATGTAGAGCAAACATACTATGTAAATATATTTTGCTCTACAATATTTGAAGATGACTAAGTTTTTTTTGACAATACTTTTGACAACTTTTCGTTGACAACAATTCGTATACTTTCATCAAGATTCATTGAGTAGTCTTTGAGTAAAAAGCCTGTGACATACGGACGGACGGACGGACAGACAGACAGACAGACGGACATGACGAAATTATAAGGGTTCCGTTTTTGCCATTTTGGCTACGGAATCCTAAAAAAGGAATTCATTCTGAAACAAACAATCCAATAGATCTATGGAAAAAAAAGCATACAAGGTTTTGTGAAAATGAATACTATAATGTGTAATAGATTTTTGACAAGTAGGTACGTAGATATGCAGTATATTTTTAAATATTTTACAACAAAAAAATAATAAGTAGCAATGGAGAAAATATTTGTTTATTATTTATTTCTTTCCTTTGAAACTGTTAACTGTAGTACTTGTAAACATTATCTACTTTGTATAAATTTCCGATAATTTAATATTCTAAACAAATATAAACGATTTAGATTCGATTTCTAGGAAATTCAGTTAGTCTCGTTATAGAATTTTATAAGCTACGGGTCTTAATCAAGTAAATATTTTTCAGTCTACCCGTGACCACAGCCGTTGCACGGTTTATACGATACGGTCGAAACATCGGACAATAAACAAAGGTATTTAGCCTTAAAATAAAATATTTACGCGATTAAGACCCGTAGCTTATAAAATTATATAATGTGTACAAATCGCGAAAGTTTACGAACAAAACCAATTCGGTTAGTCTCTCCAGTTTTAACTCATGTAGCTTCTAAATATGATACTTTTTCACGAATATATGGTGGAACGGATCTTAATGAAATTTGGCAAGGCAATAGATGGTATCCCGGTAAAGGATATAGGATATTTTTGTATCCCGATAACGGACATAAACGCAGGTGAAGTTGAGGGCGAAAACTAATTCAAACTAATATTATAAATGTGAAAGTAACTCTAGACGTCTGTAACGATTTTACGCATAAACCGCTGAACCGATTTAGATAAAATTTGGTATGGATATAGTGTGAGTCCCGGGAAAGAACAAAGGATAGTTTTTATCCGAATAATCACATAAACGCGGACGAAGCTGCGAGCGAAAACTTATACATAAATTGTATACTAACGTGGCAATATCGCTGGTTTGTGTCTTCTCAGCGTAATGCGATGAGCCGACAGCGACCCTTCTGGCTTGCGCCCTGTCGTTGTAAGCCGTCTCTTCTATCGCCAACAGCGGTTTAGCGCCGTATTTGTTCTTTAGTCTTGCCAGTTCTAACTCGTGCTGTTTCTTCACGCTGCATGTTCGTGTGTAAGCGGCTTTCTTCTCTTTTTCTAATGCTAAACAATTGTTGTGATGGTTAAGAATTGTTCTGAATAAAAACTTTTACAATTGTATCTTAGCTCCCTTACGACTCATGAATCAAGACTCTGTTACAATTTGTAAAAGAATTTAATACAGCTATACTAAGTATTCATAATTCTGTGATTGATATAAGCGTCCCTTCTTCTTTCCCTTTAAGTATATGTTTGATACTTTTCACAGTCAAATTAGGTCAGATTTGGAATAGAATAAAAAATAATAATACAAAAAGCAAAATCGCAATTAAAAAAAAAATCTTACGACCTATTCTCATACCTACCAAATACACAAAAAAACGGGTTGCACTCCGGAAGTGCCAGCAGAAGTGAAAACATTTTTTATTAATTTTATTTTTTTTAGATGGCGCATTATCTGTCCAAATCAAAACGGTTTGCTATTTTACACTGCAAGAGGGTCCTCTTTTTCCATAGTATTAGTTTGCTCTTTGGGTTTCTAGACCGCTAGATTTCTCACCTGTCTTCCCACCAATCCACCAATCTTACGGTCACGTGATCCTGACGCGAGTTTAACATTTAGAACCCAAACCATAAAAAGTACACAAATCCGCTAAAGAAGTTTTCACATCAAAAATTTCAATCGGTCGATCCGTTTCGGAGGAGTTCGACCACAAAAACCATGACACGAGATTTTTATATATTGTACCGGAATGTGTCTGCATGTTGTTTGAACCCCAAAGTCCCGCTATGATACAGTTAACATTTTAATTCAGAAATACCCTAACAAGAAAAATAAAGCTCTCAAGGCAGTTTTAAGACTACGCTTAAAAGCAACTTCAAGTATTCTACAAGATTATAAGTCAGTCTTGTAGCAAACTATAAGACTGGGATAACAAAAACGAATGCTCTTGAGTATGTTATGAGTTCTCAAATGCTATTATAAGTAAAAGAGTCAGCTGTAATGCAATTATAAGAACGTTATTAGGACAAATATGCTTATAATTTTTGCTTATAAGGCTACTTTGCTTATTGGGAATCCTCCTTAAATCAAATACCCTTATTCGCAATCAGAAATCACGCTTGCAACATATAGGATTATCATCATATAATACCTTCCATTAGTAGTCCCGGTTCACAGTGCCCACATGTATCGTTCCCTGGATGTATGTGACAGAGCAGTTTTGTTTCGCCAAGCTGAAGAGTACTGCCGTGAACAATCTAAAAATAAAACAAAACTACTACATAAACAAGAGGATTCAGTTAAGCTTTGCGTATTTGGTATTAAATGTGATCGACTTACAGCCGGTCTCAACAATCCACCTATCGATGGATTTGGCTACTAGAGGTAGAATTTTGAAAAAACAAATATATACCTATAGTAGCTAAATCCATCGTAAGTTAGGTTATTGAGATCGGACGTTAGTCAAGTGAAGTTTAGGCTCCCAAAGTTAATAAAGAATTTCGTGTTTGAATAAAAAATATAAAAAGCCTATTTCTGCTATTGCTATTGTGATATTGTTTCTGGTATACTAAGAAGGTAATTAGGAATTTCAACTAAATTCTATTTTTTTTAAATACAATTCAAATTAGCAAGGTTGACGGCGCCTACTACCCGCGGCCTATGATTTGAGCCGGCCTTCGGCATGCCATTTTAAATCATACTCCACAATAAATTGGGTTTATAGTAAATCACCATCATTTCAAATCTTCGTATTCGCCAATTTTAGAATCCATATTTTAAACAAATTACCTCCATAGGTTCACTGATGATCTGACTCTCTGACATTCGAGTACCATTCAATATGCTTCCGTTCTTGGAGCCGAGATCGACTGCCATGTACGAACGGCGCATTTCATCATATCTTATGTCCATATGGATCTGAAACATAAGAGTATTACACTGAACTTCTGCAGAGGGTAAACTATCTTTGCGAACTCACTCAAGGTTTGTGACGTTACTATATCCTATCGTCATATAATTCATTTATAGTATATGTTTTGATAAGTATAAATACGTTTAATTATATTAGGTAATAGGCGATTAGCGTATGTGTTATGGAATACTGGTTTTTAGGTAGTTTGATTTATAGGGATTTAGCTTTTTAGACATGACATGTAGGCATTTTTCTTCATAGGTAATTTGATTTTTAGGTAATATGATCAGGACACATTTATTGTCTTAATAGTCTAAGCCCCAATTAAGTGAAAAATACTTAGAATTTTTTCAAACTAATTATACAAGAGAGGTTTTAAGTAGGGTATTTTACTCTATTTGAGAAAAATCTATAAATATATTATTGAGATAGTTTAGGTAAAAAGTAGCCCGAAAATGTTAGTTTTAGTTCATAAAATAACTAAATAAATTTTAAAATTCAATTTAAAGTTTTCAGTTTTTTTTAATCTTGTTTTATAACACCATGAAAAAGTAGAGTCGTCATGTTACTACGTCATACTGCTGTGTAAACTAAAAAGTGTCAACTGTCAACTGATCGGCGTAATTGTCATACAAAACGTCAGCATATTTGTTTACACAGCCAACTGACGTCATTACCACAGAAAAATATGGCGTCCACTGCGTCCAGCGTTTTCATCAAATTAAGCGGGAAATTTTAAAATAAATTTAAATGCACTTTTATGACACTTATCGGTTAAAGAAAAAAAATGATTTTTTTTGTGGCTAATTACCACTATAGATTTTAATTGAGACACTTTTGAAAAATGGGTGTAATACCCTATTCTTACTTCAAGTGAAATTACTGGGCAAATGAGACTTACGAACTAATGTCTCAAATGAGAAGTGCAGTGCAAGACAATAAGATCTTTGCCAAATAAGAATGTGTGGTACTGTTACTGTTACAAGTGGCAGTACAGGCTAACGTGACGCTTACCATCAAGCGTACAACACGCACGTCTCTTCATTTCGTGGTATAAAAAAACATAATGATGATATTTCAGGTTAATAAGGTATAAGCCAGGTATTTATTCAAGGAGCTAAAAATATATATAAGCAACGAAAGTTACATGCTCACCCGTGACACGTTATTGTCCCTAAGCAAAACAGTGTGTTGTTCGCCCTCTCTTCCTATGGTCCCGCCATCTTTGGTCACGATAAACAGGCTGCCTACTCGCAACTTTGGTAGCGATGTCTCACGAACAATCACTCGCATGCATGGTGGGTGGTGCCTTGCTACAGACTCTGTAATTAAAATTATAAAGATAAAGTATATTTTTGATAACAAGGCAAGAGGCGGACCCTGTAGATATACCAAGTTTAGTAGACTATCCAAGTTGAGACAGGCGGCGGTAGTCTAATGGTTAAGGCATCGCGACTCATACGGCACGGAGACGCAAAATCGTCAGCTTGCAGGTTCGAATTCTCACATAATACTACCAACATGAACCCACTCCTAACAAAAGCACTTTAGATTAGCTGAAGGGTTTAACAGGATTGCTAAAGTAGGACACACATACCCAAACTGCTAGTAATATTTTGAGAAAAAAAAACCCAATCTTGTCTATGGTCAAGAATATAACAAATGTTATATTCTTGACCATAGAAAAGAATGTTTTTTTTTTCTCAAGGGGCTAACTGACGAATATGTCAACGTCACTCAGTTTTGAGACATTGTTAACTCTATATTGTTGGCACTGTCATCTAATGGGATAATTTTGGCAGCGGCGGTAGCTAATGGCTAAGGCCTACCTCCTCCTACCCATTATACTATTGACGTGAACCAACTTCTAACACAAGCCTTTGAGCTTAGCTGGAGGGGTTAACAAGATTGCTAGTAATGTGGGACTCAATCCCACATTGCCAGTAATTTAAAAAAAAAAACAAGAAAAACAAGAATGGGAAATAGTAACTTTACAAATACTTTTGAGTATGGCTGATAGTTTAGTATTTACTTTTTGTACTTGTGTATTTTTTGAACAAATTGAATATCTAAAACCGGACACCTTGTCCAGTACAGATTCTAAGTAATTAGGGTTACATACAATTTGATAGGATCATACAAAACAAAGGTACTAAGTCCATTCATTTACCATCATCACTAGCAGTAGATGTGCTAGCATTTGATTTGACATCATCATCAGAAGATGACCCTTCAGAGTCAGAATCACTGCATTCTCCATCTTCTAATTCTTTATGTTCATTCATCTCATTGGTTGGAACATCATTTGTCTTTTCATCCTTCTGACTTTCAGAAGTAATCTGGTTATTTGCTTCTGAAGTTACTTGAGAAGTATTTTCATCACTTTTTTTTTCTGATGAATTTTTCTTCTCAGCTTTTTTCTTACTCTTCTTACGTTTTGGCTTAACTTCATTGTTTCCATTTTCACCATCCTGTAATATAACATTTAGAATGTTGGTATTGGTGTAACCGTTCATCATTTAATTTACCTAAGGCTGTTTGGCCTCGGAGTGAAACCTGAGATAGATTTTTCGTCAGGTTATCAATGTCTTCCTCTGCTTGTTTCTCCTGAAAATAATATAATAAGCAAACTTAATTTATACATTGACAAAAATAAAATAAGATTATTTAATCTAAACTATTAATAATGCAACTTTTTGGTGTAACTAGTTATAATTATTATTGTTCCACAGGAAATAATCCCAAAGGGAATATAGTTATAATGTTTAAAACCACAGTTAAATTTAAAGATTGAACTTTAATTTTGTTAAGTTCAAGTCACTAAGGTTAATAGTCAACATAGTGGTCAGAAAAACCTTTGAGATGACCCATTTTGTTTTGTTTTTGTTTTTTAAAAGACGACCTTCACAGTAGTGTACAAGCCCTGTATTGGGAGAGACTTTACAAACACAGACACAAAGTACACCCAGACTCGCAAAAACCATTTATGAATTACACAAAGTGGTGTCCTGTGTAGGAATCAAACCCACAACCTCTTGCGTAGCAGTCATGACACACTCCCACAGCTCCACAAAAGCAGTCAATGAAGACCTAAAAGATGTATTGTGAGTCCAGTTTCTTCCGGCCCCTATCCAGATATATTAAATGTGTCTGCTGCAAGATGAATGGGCATTAGATGTTTTTGACACACATTCACATATATACAAAAAAAATCACACACATCCACAACACATATATTATGATGATGGGTATATGAATACATTTAAAATGGGTATAATGACTTGTTGTAAAATTAGGCATACCCACCATTTTATGTTTTTTAGCCTTCCTCTTTTCATGAGCAACTAGTGATGCTTGGGCTGCAGATGCTTTTCTGTCTGGAAATGAGTGAAACACAAATGTCTGCTTTTCTTCTGAGTAGTAATAGTAGCAATCTGTGTCTGTATGATAATACAGGCCCAATTCCTGAAAAAATATCATAACTTAGATTCTAAAAAGGGGTCTTATATGTAGCCTAATGAGATTCAAGGATTTATTTATTAAATCTAAATTGTAAATCTCAATATCAGCCTCATCCTAAGACAATAATGTCCACATTGGCATCAAATATTGCAATAAAACTAAAATGTCACTTCTCAAGTTATAAGCATTAAACATATCAAAATCGTTTTGTGGTGCAGTTATGAAAAGCAAACTGTCAGTATTGATAAAAAAAAAAATTCCAACTTACAGAATTATAATAATAACCAGTTTTATAATCATAATACATGCCAGCCGATTCCACATACACCATACCAGACTCTTTCATGGCATCTTGAGCCGCTTCCTTCACTTGTTCTGCTATACTTTTAGGCTCACTTGATTCATTTGTCTTCCATCCAGATTCCTCTTGTTCTTCATGTGTTTGTTTTGCCTTTAATAATTTTTCAGGAGATTTTGCAACCTCAGTCTCAGTTTGAGTTGATTTATTTTTAATCTTTGGTTTTTTTCTAGTAGTACCTTTTTTGTCACTATTAGGTTTGGAAGAATGGCTATTGTCCTGTGCCTCATTAGCCGGGAGTTCATTTTTTAAATTTGTGCTCAAAGTGGGAACAGATGGACTATCGTTTATTAATTTGTTTTCCTGTAATTAAAATGAGTTGGTTTAAGTTGGTTGAAAGTTAATTTTTAGGTTAGTAGTCAAAAATATTTACTTACCATTTCTTTTAAACGATGTTTTAATTTCGATAACATTACGTTTTTCTGTTTAATACAATGTCTCATTTTAAGAACAAGTTTTAGTATCGCAGGCCGGTATTTCAAGGAAAGGCGAAGGCTTCTTAAGTTAAACTTAGATTTAGACTTTTTTCGTGCTTCCGTCATTTTTCCAGTACGTATTTATAACTTTATAATCTATATATATACTAGTTCAAGTACCTAATTATAAAATAAATTTCAATTACAAATTATTTCATAGAAATTATGAATTTGTTTTTATCACACTTTGACAGTTTGAAAATGACATTTGACAATGACATTTGATTAAATTGACATTCAGTGTGACCAAATTTACATTGAACTTAATACTAGCTGCACGCCTCAATTGCTAAAATCTGTTAGGGGGCGTTTACAGCAATTTGTGGCGGCACTATTGGCAACTAATTGCTCGGCCAATAATGGCAATATGCCTACAATTGTATGGTGCATGATCCAGTTTCCTAAACGGGCTACACAACCCGGCAACAATAAAATAAAGGGCGACTGAAACAACAACAAAATTGACCGGGCAACCATCAAATCAATATTGAAGAGTACTGCCATGTTGCCGGCCACAGCATTGCCGCCACAAATTGCCGTAAAAAATGGCCCGTTTAGACGCTCTTTAATCTTGTTTTTAATAAATGGAAAAATTTTGCTAATGAATAAAATCATGATTTGTTTGAATATATGTTTATATCAAAAATATTATTTAAAAATATTTGTTAACGAAAAATTAGGTAAAGATATTAAATATAATAATATTTATAACACGAAATACCAATTGATTCAAATTTTCTGTGGTCTCCATATTTTTATACAAAACTGCGTCGAGCTTTGAGCGTCCCACATCATATTTTTTGTTGGTGTAAAATTTATATGCCATTGGTTGTAGCGAAATCAAATTTTGGCACCCCAATATTGGTCAAGTGTGACGGTCATTTCACTCGATACCACTTATGTATATCGCGCGACAGGGGGGTGGATGCCAATGATTTCAAAATCCTCATTCAGTCTTTGCAAAATCGACCAAGTGTTTTTGAAAAGTGACCCCAAAATCTTTTAGTGTTCATTAGTATGAGATCAGACCTTCCCCTGATTCTAATAGATCCGCCATTGCTTTATGCAATTTAAGCTCCCTATATTTGGAGCCAATTACTTTATGTCAGACTCGTAAACCAAATTTTGAAATTTACAAACAGTTTTTGACTACCTAAGTGAAAGTGTTTAATCCAGCTAATTTTCAGCAAGGATTTTATATAATTCTGCCAAAAACTCCTATCTTATCAGATCTGCGACACAATCTGCTAGATCCTAAATTTGGGATCTAATTCTGCTAAAATCGCAGAACTTTGCTAAATTTGGTCACACTGTTGACATTGACAGAGCAGACAATTTGAGAAAATAGTAGAATTCTTCAATGGATGATCGATAGGTACCAAAGAGCATACTAATACCTATTATCTTTGACTAATACCTACGAAAACTCGATACTATTCGATACATCGTAAAATCGATTCAATATAATGCGATTTGTCGTTCTTTACAAATATGTTCCAAAACTTACAAAGGTATCGCACCGATGTCGGAGACGGGCGGGGAACGACATCCCTGCGCGGAATACAACTTCACAAACGCAAACTTAGGTGGCGCGAACTGTACACATGCTTTCCCACGTGAGAATTGAGCCCACAAATTGTTGCACAGCGGATATAGTATGCACTTCCTCTGCGCCAGTGGCGCAGTAAGTGTATATTCATTTATCATTACAAAATCGAGAAATTTAAGGTCTAGTAACATAGTCCAGATAGGTGGTTTGCTTCTGGCCCCGGTTTGGCTACGGAAGTCTCGGGTTCGATTCCTGGGTCTGGACTTCAAATTTTTCTGTCTTTAAAAAATGCAATTATTGTATTTGTAAAGTAATTGGCAAGAAATGCCTATAAAAATTACTTCAATATTCGGCCTGCGACATCATAATTTGTTAAAATGCTCTCTGTAACGAAGCAATAACAAAAGCCGTGGTAGTTCTTTACCTACCGACTAGATGGTGCATGCGAGGGCCCAAACTCGCGAGCATCAAGGGATAGAGAAATTTGAGGTCTAGTAACATAGTCCAGATAGGTGGTTCGCTTCTGGCCCCGGTTTGGCTACGGACGTCTCGGGTTCGATTCCTGGGTCTGGACCTCAAATTTTTCTATCTTTAAAAAATGCAATTATTGTATTTGTAAAGTAATTGGCAAGAAATGCCCATAAAAATTACTTCATTTATCATTGTTAATTTTGCTTTGTAAGAATTTTTAATTTTGATTGAAGTGTGCCTATTAAAGAGCTACTGGTATACGGACGGAAAGGAGCGTGTCAGTTGGAGAATTCTTACCTTATTTTTACTGTAGCCGTTCCGCTGTTCCGTCGAAATGTGTTTTATAGGTAAATAAGGGTAGCCCCTTATTTACCTATAAAACACATTTCGACGGAAACATTTTCATTACGCACATTGGCGCTGTTGCGGAAGCCAACCGCAACTACATGAGTAACACACACCATCTCTATGGAGAGCCTCGACGACTTAATCGGTCGCCGGAGCGCCAACCTGTTCGCCCGGACGAAGGGGTCTTCCTTCCGCCGAAATGCCGCACCGGATTAATCCCCTCGTTGACGTCGGCTGACGGGCGCTTGCCGGGTGCCTCCCCCCGGCAGGCTCGTCCTCACTGGAGTCACGTGAGCCATAATGGACCTAACCACCGCTGGCTCGTAGACCGTTCCCCGCTTTCAAGGGCATACAGTGGTGGGGCTCCCGAACTTGGTAGTGGTGCAAAGCCTACACGACATATAAGACGAAAGGACGTGAGTGGAACTGTAGATAAATGTTTGCCTTCTATAATTATTAAAATGGCAATCACTAATCTGACATTTAAATGAAACCAAACATATCTAGACCAATTTTTATTTATTTAAAATAAAAAGCTCATTAATTACATAAATTATGTGCGTATATAATTAGAATGGTTTAAAAGAAAAAAAAAGCTACAATGGATAAGTATAAATAATGAAAATGGTACGGTTTTGTGTGGACATTATTAAGTACACCTATGAAACAACTTAAACAAGAAGAAATTAAGATAAACACTCCAATGTAGCTGTCCTATAAAATTGTATATTAATAACACTAAAAAGATCTATAAATGCAAAACTCTAAATGAGTATACAGTAGAAAAAAATACATCCAAAGGAAAGTTATCATTATAGCTCATTTCGTTCAAGTCCCTAAGTTTACACAATTTGTTAATCTTATAACTATGGTAATATTAGACAAGTACAAAATGATATTCCATTCTTAAATATCTATTCGTAGCCTATAACTAGAGTCAGTTGTATATTTTATTACAATAGTATGTTAATTGTAATTTTCATAGTGTACACACCAGCTAAACATTACCAACTCATGCATTATAAACAGCGATTCGTTAATGTCGGCCGCTGACCACGAACACAAAACACTCAGAGTACCATAGAAAATCTTCGTACGTACTTCGCTCGAGCAACGTAGATCTATATGTAATATTTCTCAGAACAAAGTGGTCCGAGATGACTTGACAGTAAGCGATGGCGATGATACGTGCGTTGCTCGAGCGCTTTTGTATAAAGCTTTTGCTGTACTCTGTGTTTTGTGCCGAATGTCTACAATGCCTTATTCAACAATAACCCACATGTACTTCACACACGCACTACTTATAAATATAACGTGTATGGAAGAACTACGCTAAAGGCTAAAATGTTACACTTTCGATATGTTTTATTTTAAATTACATTAAATAACAACTGTCTGAACAATGGCACATTTTAAGCCATACGCAATTACTGTTATTTTGGTATGTTAGCAAATAAATAAGTGGACCCACGGAAACACGTTTAACCCCAATTATTATAAACGCTTATTACTGCGTTGAATGTTTGACTCTGTCTATCCTACTTCATTAATGGTAAGAGAAAAATAAACATAACTTTCAATACCTAAAATATTGCCGATATATTTTTTTTTTATAAATAATGGGGTAAAAGTTCACGAACATTCATTAAAGGACCACTCAGTTCTTAAAGCCAAATTATGCGTGTACAAAACTCTCTTATATGCCGCGTGTGATTTAAATTGAAATATTCGTAATCATTCACATACTTTCGATCGAAATTCGGCTTACTCTAAGAGCTAATGTAACATCATCTACTTCAACAATAACACTAGGTACTTTATTTCATTGTGAAGTCTCCAGCTTTTATATAATTGAAACATAGATACACGTCACACCTACATCGCCGGTATAGTTCGTGACGTACACTTACAATATAAGAAATTCGTAGTCACATTAAACTGTGCACAATTCCTCGTTTCGACGAATTTAGATATCCTCTAACTTACTTATAAATGCATTTAGTCGGTTTAAATGCCGCCGATTTAATATCATAAGTAAAGTTCACAAGTGAGGAGAGCGGGGTAATAAATTAATCGTAGAAAAATTACTGGCGGCTTTCGACTAGTTCGACCGCAGTAGTTTTATTCGAAGGTAAATTTTCGTAAACACTACAATGACGCATGTACTGCTAGGCTCGCCGGGGCGGAGGCCGCGCGGACGGGACGGCGACGTCCGCGCGGTCTCCGCTCGGGCGGGACGGGCGTGCTCGGGGGTCTTAAGGCGGCACGTAGGGTGGGGGTTTCCTGTATGTCGGCGTGGCTTTAGGCCTAGGCGGCGTGCGACTGGCGGCGAAGGGGGGAGGCGGGCGGTACGGCGCGTCGTCGACGGGAGCACCGGCGCGGTAGTCGGGCGCGGGCGGCAACAGCGGCGGCTTCTCCTCGCGCATGATCACTGGGCTCTTGTGCACCGGCTCGGCGTCCCCGCGCTCCTCTAACTCGTCTTGGAAGATGACGGGGATGCCCTTAGAGCGGAAGGCCTGCCGCTCCTCCTCGTCGCCGACGCTCATTTTACCTAAAACACCTGCATTTGTTAATTATCTGATACTATAAATACATTACCACGGAGAGCATTTAGGCTTTCTACTTTTTGCTGTTCAATATTGTGTTTATACGACTGTTGCCGTAGCAATTATTTTTTCGATCTACATGGTTGAGGTCATTAATAACAAATAGTAGGGAGTCGCTTGTTCAACGTTGGTTTATTTAAATAGCCGCAATTTATTCGTAATCCGCTGACAAAACGAAAGTGAATATTTGCGAGTGCACAATGTCCCCGAAAATATACTAATATCAAATTCATTGCCCCCAGTTTTAATGTGCTTGTGTTATCAACTTCGGTTCGACTGAACTGAAATATTTATTGTTGGTACTAATCCTTGATCATCTGATGTGCAAATATGACTTGACAAACAGAGACGTGTATTTACATCAATATAATTATGTTAATGTAACAAAAAAATCTAAGCGAATTGATATTGTACTCAGTGTATTTAGCGTACGTAAGCAATACTGTGTTTTGATATTTCATTGCTTTAATTTTAGCGTTTAGATCGATACGTGAGAAGCGATGGATATAACATGAATATAAAATGTATGTGAAACACTACATCAACATAATTTATTTTTAGTTTTTTTTTATATCACCTTGTAATTCAAGCATTGTCAGTATTCTCACCTCCTACAGAATTTAAAACTATGCATTAGCTTATTAAGTACCAGTTCTATTTAATATTACATTAATTTTGCTATATTTTATCATAAATCTCGTCAGAATCAGACCCTTTGCAAGTATACCTAAATCCCAACTATTAAAATTTGAGATTCTTTTCTAAATTAATACTTTAAATTCTGGTAAGAACCGGCATTAGCCAAAGATTCTACGTACACAAAAGTTATCATCCATACTAATATTATAAATGTGAAAGTAACTCTGTCTGTCTGTCTGTCTGTTACGCTTTCACGCTCAAACTACTGAACCGATTTAGATGAAATTTGGCATGGAGATGGTTTGAGTCCCGGGAAAGAACATAGGATAGTTTTTATCGCGATAACCGACATCCACGCGGGCGAAGCCGCGGGCGAAAGCTAGTATTCTATAAATAGTCAAAAACATATAAGTAATACCTGTTCGTCGTCTCCTATACAGTACGCAGGCGACAACACCGGCGAGCAGGATCATACAAACAATCACGATCGCTGGTATAATAAACGTCACCAAATAACTCTGGTCGGCGGCGTTGCTCGCCTTGCTATTCTGCAAGTTGACCGATCCTGAGTGCACTTGCACCGGAGTCTTCGGCACTTTGGTATTCTGTTCGGCACAAAGGCCTAGAGGTATGAGCCGTATCGACATGACTTTCATTTCTTTGTCGAATACGTGGTCGACGTTTTCTTTGAGCGCGCTCCCGGCGGGCCCACGTTCGTCGATGATAATCATTTTGCGAAGTTCCTCTATCTCCGCTTTAGGACAGCGGTCCATTGGTAAGCTTGTGTTGTACCTGTAAAATAACAAGATTGAAATTTAAGAAAGAAATATTTTAATAATGTTTGTCAGGACGGAATGCATAATGGAATTTATGCGAAAGACCGAGAACGACGGGGGCATGCTGCAGGTGAGAGTGTGAAGCAGGTGGAGAGGAAAATAGGTAAAGAGGAGTGCAAGAAGTGGGAGGAAATGAAGGGAGGAGGAGATAGTGAAGCTGTTGAGAGTGAGAGAGTGAAGCAGGTGGGGGAGAGTAAAACTGGTGAGGGCGAATAAAGCAGGTGGGGGGAGAGTCAAGCAGGGTCCCCCCACCAGTTTTACTCTAGAGTCAGCAGAAGAGCAAGAGTCAAGCAGGGGGGATAGTGAAAATGAAAATCTCGAAGACTTAATCTGTAACAGTGTTGCTCAGAGTGTATTCGCTTTATTGAAGTAAGTAATGTGCCAAAATCCCCCATAGCTAGTTATCTTTAAAACAAAATAAGAAGGTACATATGACATAGTCCTTTATTTTTTAGGACTATTTAGATTTATTTTACCTTTCTTATGAAATTCTATTGTAAGTCTAAATTCCGTAAAACAAGAAATCTCTGCCCGAAGCTCCAACTTCCAAAACCAATGAACTATACATGTTAATGGTCTAGTTGCTATACTAGCGGATTCTCGAAGTACCTACCGTACACACAAGACTGAGTAAAAATAGCGTTCCAAATATTTTTTAACGACTAACTTAACCTAACGCCATGACCCATCGAGTGCACTCCTGTAAAATTCTCTCGCATCTAGGCATCCACGCGCATACTTGCGCAGGCTCGCATTTTGAATTTAGCTTCATCAAATATTCGCCCAACTTAACACTTCCATTTACGCCATCACTTTTTTATTTGCCATAATCCCCAGTCCTAGTATTGTTAAGTCACTTCTCAATTCAATGAAACTTACCAAATAATAGTAGTAGGGTTATCAGTGATGCTCTGTATCCTGATATTGTCGGTTTCCTTCTGTCCAAAGAGTGCCGCAAGTTTCTCGGCCACCTTGCGTTTGTTGTTAGCATTGTAAGCGAGGTTCGGGAATGGATAGTCCATCGTCATCTGGAACTCGACTGTAGGCCGGATTGTGGGAGCTTTCACTACTTCGACTATAAGGCTGTCGTAAGCGCTCTTCTTGCTAGAATCTTCTGCAATCTGAAATTATATGAATAAGTGATATTAATAGATATTGTCACCAAAGTTATCCTGGTCCATTTTCTAGGTAACCTTTGGAACAAATAGCGAACAAGGCTGTTGATACAGAATCTCAGGCCATCTGTTGTTATGATATTGTGTCCGTGTACTACAATGTACTTCAGCAAAGTACATAATATGAAGCTTTCTATAATGGCAGCAGCTATAAAGGTTTTACAAAACATATTAAGAACCCTTTATAAATACAATAATTGCATTTTTGAAAGATATAAAGTTTTGAAGTCCAGATCCAGGAATCGAACCCGAGACTCCCGTAAGCCAAACTGGGCCGTAATCGAACCACCTATCTGGACTATGTCACTAGACCTCAAATTTCTCTATCCTTTCAAACAAAACCTGTAATATTATTTAACTATCGGCTAGATGGCGCATGCGAGAGCCCAACTTGCGAGCATGAAAGGATAGAGAAATTTGAGGTCTAGTGACATAGTTCATATAGGTAGTTCGATTCCGGCCCCGGTTTGGATTACGGAAGTCTCGGGTTCGATTCCTGGGTCTGGACTTAGAATGTTTCTATCTTTTAAAAATGCAATTATTGTATTTATAAAGCAATTGGCAAGAAAATCGCGATCAGAAGTCGATTGACAACTACACATACATAGCTCAATGCACATAGTACTTGTGACGGGTAGGTATGGGTCGTCTGAGCCTCATAACTTTTTTAAACCAGTGGTTATTAAACCCCCAATGCAAAACCCTTGCAATGGTTTTTAAATGTTTCGATAAAATCAGTTAAAAGATTAATCAGGGCTATCAGGTTTTTACAGTGTCCACATTAGCTTATAATCTCAATTGATTCTCACCAGTTGATAAGAGACGCTGCCCTCGTCGCTAGGTGCGGCTAGACCGTAGAACTCCTGGTTCTTAGCGTCGAACTGCAGCCAGTGGCCCACGGGCAGTTCCGTGCGGTCGCTGTACCGTAGGGACAGTTGCAAGTTGCGTGTGTCTCCGTCTTCTGGGTCGAAGAATGTGTCCTGGAAATGTTCACGGATGTTTGTTTTAATTGTTTTATAATCTTATGTTGTATTGTTGAAAGAATTGAATACATTTGATATAGACAAGTAATAATAACAATAATATCTTGGGACAACTTACACAACGTCACCTGATCCCAAACTAAGCAGAGCTTGTACTATGGAAACCAGACCACTGATAAACATACTTAAATATTTCTGAATACATACATAACATAAATAAATAACACCCAGACGCAGAATAAGCCATCATGCTCATCATACAAAGTTTTATCTTGGGTGGAGATGGATCATAGTTTAGTTTAACTATGATTGTAATGTGAACAGGCCGTTTTATTAGTTAATATAAGGAAAAATAGCTTTCCTTTTAATTTAAAAGCACACTAAATTAAATACATCATTTTTATAATTATTATTTGAAGTTGGCGCAAAATGTATTAGTAATTTGCGTTCATATATTTTTATCAAACATCATCTCTCCCTTTTTTGCCATGTCTTTTTTCACACCGTCCATCCATTTTTCCTTGGATCGTCCCAAGCACATTATGTTCAGTAATAAGTAGTCTTTTTTAGGCTTTAACCTATTTCTGTACCAAATTTTATATAAATCAACGTAATATCTTCAAGCTGCTTCTGGGGCGTGGTGAGAGTGTGTCCGACTGCTACGCAAGAGGTCGTGGGTTCGATTCCCACACGGGACGCCACTTTGTGTTATCACCAAATTGTTTTTCCGAGTCTGGGTATACTTTGCGTTCGTGACTTGTATATATGTAAAGTTCCTCGTGATACAGGGCTTAAAGCATATTGTGGGAGTCGTCTCATAGAACAGTGACGAGTTTTTTTTATTATACATTGACGTATAGAGTTGGACTGCGCCATAACCTAACAAAATTTACCACACTAGAAAGAGAAAACGCTACTTTATAGACAATACCTGTCCAAGAGATAGGCTCGCACGAGTTTTTTCTCTGTCACGCTTTGCAGTCAACATTCACTTTTTAATTGAAAGAAATAGCGCGGTCCAGGTCTATACATCAATGACATCATAATAACATACATTAAAATAAGTATCCAGCATACCTCGGGCACTTTGTATACGTAGAGATGTCCAACAGTAGCGGTGAGATGGTCGACCTGGTTCCTGGTGATGGGCGGGTAGGTGTCGGGCGCGCGCGTGGCGGCGGGCGCGCGCGCGCAGCGCCCCGCCCCGCGCCAACGTACACCGGACACCTTCAGCTCGGGCTGCATGGCGCGAGTGAGGCCCGCTGATGGGTTACCCGCCTCTGTGCTCGATTCCATTATCTACAACAACAAAGGTATTGGAAATTATAATTTAAAATTAAAGATACATTTTGGAAGTGTATTACAACGTGCTTCAGAAAAATACATAATATGAAGCTTTCTATAATGGTAGCAGCAACAAAGGTTTTACAAAACATATTAAGAGCACTTTATAAATACAATAATTGCAGTTTTGGAAGATAGAAAAATTTGTGGTCCAGACCCAGGAATCGAACCCGAGACTTCCGTAAGCCAAATTGTATTTATAAAGTAATTAGCAAGAAATGTTAATAAAATTACTATATTAAAATTAAAGATTTTGCGCGCCACTAGTGGTCTAACATATTGAAAGAAATAGTTAATAATATAAGTTAGTATAGTAAAATAAATAGTTTTATACTAATTAAGCAATAACATATTTTAATGTGCTTATAATATTTTATATCGAATTTTAAAATATTTTTGAATGTTGATTACAATATTTAAAAGTCAAAACTGAATTCCTTTTTTTGTAAGTAATTGGCCTATTTGGGTGCCTTCTTGTGATTACAATCAGTAATTTAATTTTAATTTAAAATGTCAGGGTAAATATTTCATAATTATAAGACTACTATTGCTAATTTTGCCTTTTGCTAATTTTGTTATTGTCTCTAGTAAAGATAAAATTTATACTAAAATTAGTAGTAAACGACAGCAACTTATGATGTCATTATATTTGTTAAACACCCTAACTGTAACCTTTTTGTAACGTACCCACTCAGCAGCGTGTCGTTTCTTAAAAAATATGCTTTGATTCGATAATCAAATACCCAATATAAGTAAATAACGATTTTGTGGTGTAAGTACAGTTCGCGCCACCTAAGTTTGCGTTTGTGAAGTTGTAGTTCCGCGCAGGGACGTCGTTCCCCGCCCGTCTCCTCCATCCCCTCCGATAATTAAATTTGAGTTTTGCACAGCTTACGCGCGAACATCAGACACGCAAACTCAGGAGGCGCGAACTGCATGCATATGATAAAAAATCTACCAACCTTCATCAGCCTATCAATATCATCCATAGGACAAGCGGGATCTTTCGGTAACGTATCGTTCGTCCAGACAAATTCGCACATGTCACCATTCTGCGTGGTATTCAACACAGTGAGATGATCCATGTCGGTATCTCTAAACAGGTTGACGATCCCTTCGAGAGCTCGTATCTGCCAGTCGATCGCGTTGTTGTACTCCTTGTTCAGTTTGAACTCCATGACGAACTGGTGATTGATTGTGCGGCCGCTCTTGTGTTGTTGGACGGTGATGTCGAGGGGGCCGCGAGCTACCAGTCCTTCGCTGTCCTGAGCTTCGACTATGAAGTTCCAGCGAGATACGTGGGCTTCTAGCGGCCTGGAAAGTCAAAGTAAAAGTTACGTACAAAATGTAAGTAAAGTGTATCTTTGATTTAATTGTTTTTTAATTTTTTTAATCAGTAACTTTAATGGACACAAAATTAACATAGGTAACGATGTTTTAAGTAAAAAGGTGTAGATAGGTTACAAGCGCCTATACTGTTTTTATTATGTCAGTGTGGCATCGTCGGCGTCAACAGATGAAAGCAGCTGATTACATTTTTCTATTTTTCGCTCGTGATAATTAAATCATGCTTTTCTACTTTTACAACTCTTTTATAATAGTGTGGTTTGTAATTTATAGGATATCTATGTGTACATTAGTTGTCGTATTTAAAGATCGAATGTTTCTACACCTACTTATTTAAACATCGTTGGTCCCAGGCTAACCAGTCTTAATTTTTTATTTATTTCTTTGTTTGTAATACCAATTTAGGAATGTTTAAAGAGGACAAGAGGTCCTTGTATTGCCACTATTAGAATTATGTTATTTCTTTCTAATAGTGGCAATACAATAAACCAATTTAGGTTCATACCTTCTAGTGATATTTGTCTTCGAACTTAGAAGATCCTAATAATCCGAAAGGTGGAGGACCAGACGTTTTTATGTGTTTTGTTAGAAATTAGGAGAGGCCTATGTCTAGCCGTAGACCGATACGGCCTTGTATGATCCGTTTCGATACGATTGTCGCTATTCTTTTAGAAACGAATAATAATGGACTTACAATCCGTATACTTCGCGCGCCGCCGGTATGAACTGTATCCAGGAGTTCTTGCTCAGCGGCACATTCTCCGCCTCGTACATAGTGAACGTTAGGTTGCTGCCATCTTCCGGATCCGTAAACAAATCCGCCGGGATTATGTACCTGTAATTGTATTTTGTACATCATATATAAAGTAAAATCACCTTTCGCATCTGTTTGTGCACTTCACTATCCAAAAGCTTCTATGTGCACAACAGAGTATTTTGTAAGGAAGGTTTATATGACTACACGTACATGTTCTCTTCCCAGGGAACTAAGTTTTTTGACGGAAAATGGCGTCAACCAAAATGGACAGACCGATTGCAGAAAGCAGACATAAAAACATACTATTTCTATAGCAGAAAATCGCTCTAGGTTTTGAAATAGGGAAAATTGATATACAAAATGTGTCGTACCTGAAAGCTTTGCCTGCAATAATGGCCAGTTTCTTCATATGATGCTTCAGTGTAGGCGGTTGATTAGCAGACCACGTTACAACATTCACGGTCTCGGTCGTCTGACCAGTTATTGCGGTCCTGCTTTCCGTTGGATTCGTCTCCTATAACATTGTTCGATACATAACATTGTGGTTGCGAAGAAAATAGTTAATTTACTACTTAAAAATATTCAAAAAAAAATTTACAAAGACCAAAGTATCGAGATTAAAGTCTTCAAGTTACAGATCAATATTATACAGACCCGAAATATTAAGAAGATAACAGATGTTAAATTTACATGGAAGAAAAGTATTCGTATGTTTGATTTTTTAGATCCAATAGAGAATTTCTTATAATTACAGTCATGCCAATTAAAATTTTGAAAAAGTTAATATTAAAGAACCCCATTAATGCCAATCGCAAGCTACAAGAATATCCAATTTCACACACAATGCATACAATTTTGTAGAGTTAGTAGAAAGTTGGTACTACTGATACTAACTACGCCTGGATGATAACCGTGATGATGATCGGGGAGTACGACGTACTTACATATGACAAAGATGATTCAAACGTTAAGTATAATTCCATTACGGACCTGCTTGGTAACCTCCTGCAATGTTGTTTCAGGGAGAGATGTGGTAGTGGGCACTGTCGGCATAGTGACGGCCTGCGTCGTCGACGATTGCGTCGACGTCGTCGGTATAGTTGTCGGCAAGGCTGTTGTTGCCGCCGTAGTGGTCGGCATCGGCGTCGTCGTCGACGGTATCTCCGAAGAGGGTACCGGGGACGGTGACGTCACGGCCTGCACTCGTTCCGTAGACGACACCGGGGGCGGTTCGTCGGTACCACGAATTATTACGGTTTGCTGAAAGTGCCATGCGGACGCTCACACGATGTGTCGTGAATACAGACGTTAAGACAACGTGGTGAGACCCGAAATTGTATATACAGAAAGATTGGAAATTGTATCTATGTACAAAGAAGAGCCCCATAAGTAAGTAATAGTTATATTTGTGTATGATACAAGTTGTTATTTAATCCCATAATTTTGTATCGTTGTCTTTACGTCCCAGATTAGTTTAATACATAGGTATTGGAATACTAAGTTACTTTGGAAATGAGCATGAACCATGTGAATACTTATCTATCCTTTGTTAAATTAAATCAAATTCCACACACTATTAGTTCAACTTTTACAGGTGAGAGTTAGAGGTTCAGTGAGTAAAATAAAATAAGCATACCAATTCCGGTTCTGAGGTTGTTGTTTCAGATACTATGATTGGTTCAAAGGCGCTGGGGTCAAGTCTTCTAGGACCAAAGTCCTCTGTAGGTATCATAGAGAAATTGACGTTGGTTGTCTCTGAAGGCGATGCTGATATCTCCGTTATAGTTACTTTGTGATCCTGTGGAAAAAATATAGCATTTAAGTACATAATTTTGGTGTAATATTATGTGATGTGTAATGTTGAACTATGTGCTAAAAGTCACTTTGTCTCTGTGTGACTTGGGCTGGCTACTATGAAAATCACTGGTATTACTAAACCATAGAAGTGAATCGTCATTTAATAGATAAATGATTTATGGTAAGTGTGGAATAAACGAGTGGCTGTAACTCATTACATTGAGTGATGTTTCGGATTTTAGATAATTGCGTAAAGACATTTTATCCATTAGGAAATTCTTCTTTGTCTTATCTAAACTATGATTATCTCTTATTGAAATAATTGCCTGTAATGGCAGCTTATAAAGGTCTATTACGCTAACTGAGAAAATGTCCTTTGCGCTGTTCAAAATTCATGGTTTGGTGTAGTGTATACATTTTGTGGTATATCATGTTTCGTAAATGTTTTTCATAGAAGATAAATATCATAATAATAATTACAGCGTAGATACTTTAGTTACAAAGTATTGGGATAGAAAACTATTACCGTCATGCTGCACAATAATAAAATTATAATATAAAATCTACCCATTTTAATGCACTAAATAGAGGTCAAAATGCATATATTTTTTTAATAAATAAATTCAAACAGGGCATTTCAAAACTACTATTACTCTAAGTAGGCAATGTGAAAACATTGCAAAATATTATTTAACAAATGGGTTAGGGTAGAATTATTATCAGAACTATTAAATTCAACGATATTTCATTACGGCGGTACAAGAGTTAGATAGGCCCTTTGGAACATAAGTTGTGAGAAATAGAGTACCTGAACTGTATTGCTTGGTACAATAGTATTTATCTAAAAATATTCCGAAGAACCAATCAGCACTCCTAGGCATCGTTGATACAAAGTAAAATATACTACCTACATAGAAATTTAAAAATATGTAATAAAGTTTAAGGTTACAAAATAGTTTGTAAATGCGGGTATCTAGATTAAAATAGAAGGTTAAAAAAATATTCATAATTAGAGAGACTACGCTAGCACAAATATTGTGTCACATACAGGCAGTTGTTACTCTTAATAAATTTTCTGACTCGTTTATTTCAGACAATAACCCCCTGAATACTCAAACAATACTTTGAAACGATATTTTGAGACGTGCTCAAAAGTATTTCTGTCTTCACTGTATCGCCCTAATGTGACAGTGACAGCATCAGCGTTAACAGCGACTGGATCAGGACTGAGCGAGTGAAGTTTGAGTATTTAGCCGTAATCATTGTAAGTGGGTAATGCAATATTAATGCTAGCTATAGTTTGATAAAATCGACTGCTTTTCTTCAGCGTCGGATACAATGTACAGTCATCTAACAAATAGTTGAACTACGTTCTAGCAGCAAACGTAACATGCGACAGGGCACACCCGCACAACACACATGCATATGACACGCAAAGCTGGAGACCGGTTGACAAACCTCCGTGGTATACATATTAGAAGTTGCGGACTCGGGAGTGGTATCTTCCGCGGCGGGGGGCGCTTCCTCCGTGGGGGGTTCGGTCGTCGGAGGAGGGGGAGGGGAGGGGGACGTTGTAACTTCAGGAGTTGTGGATGTTGGTATGGGCATAGTTGGGGTCGGCAGCGGGGCAGCGCTCTCGGTCTGAAACGTTTCGGTGGTTGTGTGTGGCGCGCCTGGGGTCACGGGGGCTAGATTCGCGGAGGTCTCCCCGTGGTGGTGGCGGTGGGGGTGCGGGGCGGGGGTCAGGGGGTCCACCTAACGGCGCGCGCCGCGACACACACTACGTTAGTACTGCCACCCATACGTACCCTATGTGAGTGAGCGCTGTCTGTGGTTATTTTAGCTGCATGGACTTAGATATTAAAGCTGGCTGTAGTGAGTATTCAAAAGCATTATTAAATGATGTCAGATATTTGTCACAATGGGTTTTGAAATAGCATATCTATGTAATTATGTATTCACACTCATATAACTATGAACTTTAGAACCTATATATGCCTATATATATGGCAAGTTACTTAATATCTGGTAATGGCTGAAGACTTCATTGTTTACAGAATAAAAAGTGCACAGTGGAACAATTATATAAACTTTTATAATTAAGAGAAAGTGAGGAGACAAACCAGTGACCAACCAGTGGATGGGACTGTAATGTTGGTGGAGTGTAGTATAGTGAATGACAGTCTTAATAATCAAAGTCCATGCTCAAAATGACGTCTTAGCATTGGTTAATGTGCTCCTGTTAGTTTTTTATATACAGTGATATGAAAAGCTGCGTCTTATTATCACTAAACACCTTGTCATAACCACACACAAAGCTCATATGTTACTATTTATGTAAACTTATGTTTAATACATTTCTTCATGAAATTAATGTCAGTATTTTGGTAGAATGGGGTATGTTTTATGTAGAAGAATGGTTTTATGGACGTATGTAAAATAAAACGGACAATACAACATGAGATTCGAAATTGAAGTGAACTTAGATACATCACATTCAACATTCCATGCTATGTGACTCTCAGTACGAATGCTCTATGATATGATGTGACATATAAGTGCTAGGTATGCATTCCGAGGTTCGAATATGTGGGATGACTAACGACATTTTTATTCATTGGAAAATAACAATATATTAATTTTATAATTATGTCAACTTGGGTTATCTTTGTTTTTCTAGCCATAATATTTTTTTGACCATCTAATTATGCTTTATCAAGTTCCCAAACTAAGCTTGAGGTAAACCCAAGCATGTTCTAGAAATCTCGAAATTTGTACCTACCTTACAATGGGCTAGTTTCTATATTTAGAAACTAGTGTTAAAACAACTACTCTTTCAGAAATGTCAAAACGCAGTTTTTATATGGAGATCGGAAATTTCATACAAATTATGTCTGACTATGACGTCACTATTTTTCTAGTATATTCTGTTGACGTGATAACGTTTTATAAATCGATGACGGGCTGCACTCACGAAAAAGTGTCACGTTTTGTCTACGGTCACGTTTCACCTGCTGATAGGCTGATACAAGTGAAGTATCAGCCTATCAGCGAATGGCGACGTCACGTTATTGATTGGTTGCTAAGCAACATCTAATGGCGATTGCAGCGACATGCGATAGAATGGGAATTACAGCTGTCACAGGCATGGTTGCTTATTACAATGGCATCAATGTTTCATATGACGTTATCACGTAAAATTATCGTCCTACTTTACAGACAACCATTTTTTTATGATATGATTAATGATAAAAAATATTATTTAACACAAAATTTAATTTAATGGTAACCATTGGTAGTTTAAATGATAGTTTAATTTACTATTTAGTATTTTTTGTTTACCTAAGAAACTAGCCTATTAGTAAGGTAGTTGGATGTCATCGACTGATAAAATAGTGGCAGCAAAGGAACCTTTAATTACATTTTCCAACGAATAAATCGAATGATGCATAAGTACTAAGAAACAGAATGTATGACAGTTTCACTAAAAATAAATGGCTTACGTTGATATCTGTAATAATGATTCATATGTCGAATAATGTTATACCTACTTATTTAGGTTTTAGTTTCCCTCTCAGCATGTTAAAGCAAGGCTTTTAAGCAGTGACAAATTTTATTAAGTGGGTACTTATACATTTTAAGTATCTATATTTGGTTTTTTTGCCCAAAAAATGTATTAAATTATATAAATTGTTCTATATTTCAAATATTACCTTCCCTTTGATACATAAAACAAATATTATAGAACAAACAGATTATAAAATGATCTCCATTAAAAAAGAATTGCCTTAAATCATTGTGTACAAAGTAGGCATAGCCACGATTGTTTTTTTTAAATCAGTAAGTTTAAAAACCTAGTATTCTATTTTTTAAATTTGACATCGGCTGTCAAAATGACATAGGTATATGATCTGTTAGGATACATTCAAGGTTATTTCTCAATAGCTAGCTGTTCGGATACACATATTAATTCCATAGATAAGTAGGTAATACAGTATTACAATATGGTAAGTACTCACCGGGTCGGTGCCGACGTCACTGTTGGTGTAATCATCGTCGTCCTCGATATCATCGTAGCCGCTGTATTCCGCGTCAGCATCTTCGTCCTCGCCGTCATATTCGGCATCGAAACCGTCGCCTGAACCGTCCAGCTGAGGGGACTGTGAGAGTATCGTTTAGTTTAACAGTTTTACAATCATTAGGTAAAAACTTTACATAGGTACTCATTGTGCAGTAAGCAGTGACTTTGTCCACTACTAAACTTTATTTGGTTTTTTCTAGTTTTATTTTTGTGCTAACCTGAATATTTTATAAAAAAAAAAAGATTCCGAGGCTAAAAAAATGCTAATTGATTTACAACGATTGCAGAAATTGGAATAAATGGAGACACAATATGACATACCACTCGCCATAGGCGGATCCAAGGGAGGAGGGGGGGGGGGCAGAAATTCAGTATAAAAATCAACCGTCAACCCCAAACTGTTGATTTGTATACCGAATTTCTTGTATTGTATTTCCTTGACAATTTGCCTATTCTGCCCATTGCATTGCCATTTATTTACCTCTGGTGCAATAGTGCCCCCCCAAAACAAAATCCTGGATCCACTCATGCAACTCGCAGTTCAACAATATTTTGAGAAAAATGTAGTTTTTACATCGATATGAACATTGTTTTATCAGGTGCATAGATAGTTATAGGTACTGTTGTATACATAGCTCAACTAGATTTATGTTAGGCACTCCTTATCAAAGCATCGATTGTTCGAAAATAAACGAGCTGTGTCGTTCAATAAAATCGATCAACTTTGATTAATTGACTTCAGATTGATCGGCATGCACTAGACATCGATTGATATAATCGATACGTATTACAATCGAGCATTCATGGTTCTAGGCCGCATTGTTACGCAACATCTTCATGAATTAAGTCTGTTTGTTATTTTTGTTTTTTAGTCGGTATTCAATCGATTGAAATGTGATAAGGAGATAATGATTTTTCTGTTATTTTTATTACATTACTGGCTATCTTTGTAACCCCTCCAGCTAAGCTTGCTTGTGTTATGAGTGGGTTCACGTTGCTAGTATAATAGGTGGAATTCAACGCCTACCTTTCGATTGCGAGTGCAACGCCTTAACAACTAGTTTACCGTCACTTCTATGTTCACGATATTGCTATTCAATTATTACGTTTTTGTTTACTTCAAAGGATTGCTAATCCTGTTGTTAATGTAAATAAAAGTGACCTAATGAGACCTGACGGCTACCCCATACAAAGTGACAGCAATTTCTTGTACTAAGTCGACTGAACGTCCAAGAGGAGAATTCATGTATATAAAGCAGTACAGTTGCAGTGTAGCTGCAGTTAAGTTTCGATTAAAACGGCCATTTTCGTATTCTCGTAACTTTGGGATCGATCTCAAAAACTGCAACTGCACTGCTTTAAATACGTGAATTGACCCCCTGGTCCTGTAAACTTTTTTGACACTTATGACAAATTAGCGTTGTTTATGCGAATGTATGGAAGTCTATACTTGCATACATTACCGCACAAATAGCTAAACCAACAACTAGAGGTCAGTGGTGAATAAGCTAAGTAAACAAACAGTTACCTGTCTTTTAATCCTAGGCGCAGGTTGCAAAGCGAGTAGTCTCCATCCAATAACCGGCAGTCGCAGTACATGAGCGACCGTTCCATCTCGAGATTGTTCCCTCAGTCCGGCCACCAATACTTTGTGATGGCTCCACAGTTTGTTGCCACAGCCCACCTATAAAAAATAATCATATTTTTTTTTAAATTATGGTGCGGTGTACGGCAAACTGAGCTGTCATTCTTTTCGCAGCTTCGAGTTAAGGCATCTGTTCCACCAACGACGAGAAAGCAAGTAGTGATTATATCGCTCAAGAATCTTACATAATTAAGTAGATCCCGTGTAAACAAAAGAGATACAGATATTAATAGTTGATCTTATACCGTTTACACAGCCGGCGAGTACTCGCTCTATCTCTTTTGTTTACACGGACGGCATCTACAATATACATCTATTGTATGTTTCTTGAGAAAAAAAAAAATCTTATAAAACCGATAAGTACCTATATATTTCAAAAATCTAAAGACGTATGACAAAATAAATTCTGTGGATTAGATATCATTATTAAGTTACGGTATTCTATTTATATAAAACTTAAGCAAATTTTATCAAAATGATTTGTCAAAACTTAAGCTACATTCTTATTAAACAAAATGCATAAGTCATGTCACCCTCAAAGCCGGTATTAATGAGAAAATTATTCACTGATTAAATATTTATACGTTAATGCTGGATGCAACTTCAATGAGCTCTCTCTTTTACCGAACTATCTAGGTCAGACTTATTACCTTCGGCGGAGGACCGTTACGATAAATCTCGGTACTGATATTATCATTTAATGACAGATTCTGTATGACCTGTCCTTTGTTACATGAACGGGCGTATTCATAGGAGTGGGTCGGTAGGTACTGCCTGATACGTATTGAAGTTTTTTTATAAAGGCACGGATTGTGCTGTGTAGTAGTTAACTTTAAAAACAATTTTGAAAGAGTTTGTGTATAATTTCAATTCATACATTATATGACTGCCTCTGTGGTGCGGTGGGAGTGTATCCGACTGCTACGCAAGAGGTCGTGGGTTCGATCCACCAAAGATAAAACTTTGTGTGATGGCCACGATGGTTTATTCTGTGTCTGGGTATTATTTATCTATAATATGTAGGTATGTATTTAGAAATATATAAGTATGTTTATCAGTTGTCTGGTTTCCCTAGTACAAGCTCTGCTTAGTTTGGGATCAGATAGCGTTGTGTGAGTTGTCCCAAGATATTATTATTATTATTAAAGAAAATGTTTGGATCTTTTTTTATGAATATAGCGCGCACGTAGAAGTGAGTTTTGGCACAGTTCATGTTTATATGGAGAAGAAGCGCAAAAAGCTATTAATACATAATAATAATATGTGTGTTATGAATTCATTTTTAAATTAAATCTTCTTTGTTTATGTTCTATACTGCCAACTTCGAACATAATTGACTTTGACTGATTGATTTCGTTTTTAGGAAAAAAATATAGTATCTATGATATATCTATTTATAATATAGAACCGCAATAAGCTTGTGACCAGGGACGTAGCTTGCCTTAGGCGAGCTCTGTATCAAAATTAGTCGGCTGGGGGGGGGGGGTCTCCAAAGGCCTAAGCGGCCAAAGAACTAATGTGGGTCGCTAGGACAAAGTTGCAATTGATTCTTCAGTGTGTCGCAAGCACGGGTGGGGGAGGGATCCTCTTTCCCCCGATCGTTTATTCCGTAGGCATTCCAATCCAGAACTTTGTTTAGGGCCCTCCCTCCCTCCACCGTTGTCCCCTGACAACGGTGACCCAACCGGCCAAGTATGAGTCACTATCACCCGTTTCAAGTTTATTTTCTTTCTAGTTTCCTTCTTTGAATCACAAAGTCTCGTTCTTGTCTAGTTATCACGTATTTCAAGTATATTTTACACGTTAAACACGGAGCTGTGAAAATAACGGCTAGTCAGTTTGCCGCCATTTTTACAACGTTCGGGGTTTCGTATAATATTGATACGGCTGATATGGCGGTAGCTACGTACGCCTCTGGTTGTTACTTTAAAATAATGAACTGTGGTATAGGATAACGAACTTCAAGCACTAGACGACCTTAATTATTTTTAAAACACAACTCTTGCATAAATGTCTGTGTAATGGGAGATTTTAAAAATTTAGATTCACCTAAACAGGAAACAACCGTATTGATCGAATTCGCAACACTGTTTTGATCGCTGCACCATCCATGTAGTCAAGGCAAATTAAAAACTAAATTATCAAAAATCTCACATTTAAGTAGATGGCGGTAGTGGCGTCTCCATGCCTACGTTGTGAAGAGCCAGCTCCGCTCAGAATTATTTCGGCGCGAGGCTCTGCTTTATATGGCTCCATCCAAAACTCCTCCTGAAAGTAGTGAATTAAGATTACTTACATAAAATTATTAACGAAACACTGAGAAACCAATAACTAGTAAGGCTTATTATAGTTTTTAAACTTTCGCGATTTTTATACATATTAGTTATATTTCGGGACTGTCGACCCGTGACCACGATCGGTGCAATTCGATCGAAACGTCGGGTAAATAAAAGGTTCGTACCTTTAAATAATTCACGCGATTAAGTCCCGAAATATAACTAATAGTAAGGCTTAATCGAATTACTTAAGTAAGGGCTCTTTGGAAACATAGATGCTTAAAATATAGGTCTGTATAATTTAAACTGTCGCGTTGTATGATAAACTTGACCATGCCAGCTAACGGGCAGACGTAGAAAGTAGCCGTAGGTACAGTAGATGGATAAAGTTCGGCTTTCTACAGTGAGATAATAAAGGGTTCGGATGATTATAACGACCTTGGAACAAAAGAAAGAGGAACGCATTCGTCTAGTTATTCTTTGTTGTGTTCAGTTTGTCAGGACTCAGGACAAACTTTGTATAATCCATACTAATATTATAAATGTGAAAATAACTCCGTCTGTCTGTCTGTTACGCTTTGACGCTCAAACAACTAAACCGATTTAGATGAAATTTGGTATGGAGACAGTTTGAGTTCCAGGGAAGGACATAGGACAGTTTTTATCGCGATAACCGACATCCACGCGGGCGGGCCGCGGGCGAAAGCTAGAAAATATATGATCGTATTGTAAAGTCATTCATCATTTTCTCATTCTCATTTTCTTCATTAGTACACCCTTGCGAAATCGCGGTGAGCAGCTAGGTTAAAGTAATCCTACAAGGCCAGATGTATAGCTTTGTCTTTGTTATTCTTTCCATTTTTTAAATACAATAGAAGAAGACAAAACATTCACCAGTTAAAATACTGTTACTAAAGTATTATAAATACCTATAGGGGTTAGTTTATAACAATATATTATCTTACTCCATCTAAAGCCATAAAGCTTGCCAGCTGCATAAGGGCGCGTATTCGCTGCCTCGGAACTATCTTGTGGAAGGAGCCGTCGACCAAGATAGCCAGCACCAGTCTGCTTTCATCGCCCACACACGAACCGTACTTCGAATGTGGTTTCTCGTGAGCTTTCTTCACCTGTAAGAAATTAACGTTGAGAAGTGTTTGTGGCATCAATATCATGTCTAATGGCACAGATACTTTTAAGCCCTCAAAAGTTTCTGTAATTCCGTGAATATATGTTTTTCCTTGATAAAACCTACCCTCAGAGGAGTCAAGACCTAAAATTGTGGGTTGATCAGTGAGGGTTAAGCACTCTTCTCTCAAAACTAAAATTTTGGATACGCAACTGTTATATTTACTTAGGTACATACTTCAAGTAAGTAGGTATACAAAGAGTAGAAATAGAGAACCACTTTGTGTACTGATGTGATACCTACTCATACGCTTTCGATAGTTACACATTATATAAAACCTGTGCTGCAACTCTGAGATACGGAAAGTTTCTAGATCTGGCCACTTACAACAAAAGAATGAAAAAAACAATTATGGAATTCGAAACTGGAATTCTTAGGGTACATGCTACTTTTTAATTTGCGAGACTGTCATTTGTTTTTTCAATGCGGCGCCATTTCGAAAATTGTGTGTGGCTATAAAATGAATTTAAGTCGTGAACATTTTCGTTCAATGGTTTTTTATGATTTTCGTTGAGGCTTATTTAGGTCAACAAGAGAGTTGCCAAAGACTTCAACTGGCATTTGGTGATAAGGCACCATGTCGCAACTTTGTGTATTTGTGGTTTGGAGAATTTAGACGAGGACGTGATCATCTGTTTAAAAATCGATGAAGATAAACATCGTCAGAAAACCGACATGTTTTAGAACCAAAAATGCAAAAGCATGTGAGATCCACCAAGTCGCATTTGACCCGTGTAGTGAAATACGGACTAAGCCTTTCTCAGAGAAGAGGCCTCAGTAGGAACGATAGCTGATCTATACTAAATATATTAAAACAATGAAGAGTTTTTTGTTTCTTTGAACGCGATAATCTCAAGAACTACTCGTTTGAGTTGAAAAATTCTCTTACCGTGGGATAGCCCATTTATTGAGGAACGCTGCATAACATCACGCTACGACCAATAGGAGCGGAACAGCAATCAAAAATGTTGCAAAACGGGGAAAATTTAAGCATACGAAGTTGCGCGGGTCAGCTAGTTTTGAACTTATTTAGCTAGTATTAAAAAGTATTTATTAAAGTGAAACTTTTATTACATCGTCTCAAACTTTTTCGTCTGTGTTTTGCATGTCGCGTGACGGTCGGCCGCGGAGTAGGTATTAGTTGGAGACTTAGTCTACTTTTATCATTTCCCATTATCATTCCAATTTTCCAAGTATACAATTAAGATTGATAAAGCGATTTTTATACCCTTAATGGAATATTATTCCAAAATTTTTTAGTTAAATGTCTATAATGTGAAAAAATGGTTTCACTTTTACCGTGGTTTCATAAAACCACACAATCCTTTTTTTATTTATTTTAATTTATTAACCGTCGCAGATTTAATTAATTCAAAGGTAGGAAGGTATATTATTATCGAGGCCGCATAACATCATAAAGTTTTTGCCCTCGGTGACCTAGACTTGACAAAAGGTATTCCTTAGAGCTTAGAGAAGACCTTCGTCAAATAGCTTGACAAGTGTCTGAAAAAAACTAGACGCAATTTTGTACGCGTTGAAACGGCGACGTTTTTGAGATAGTCCCCTGAGAAGCGACTTGAATAGGAAGGTAGGCTATCTATTCTCTAAAGGGTTATTGTCTTTGCACATCTATAAGTCAGCACTCGATTACATAAATAAAACTGAGAATAAAGTTCTTCTCGAGTTGTGAAAATGGCGGCAATCTCAACTGTCATAATTTCCACAGGCACATTAAAGTGCGAAAATACATGAAATATGAGAAGCAGAAACAGAGTGTACCTACAATAAATACTTGACACTGGCAGAATACAGCTGGTAAATGGGCCAGATTGTCATTAACTTAAAAATAAGAAGACATTCTCAATAGAGTGACAGACAACGGCACTATGAGAAATACGTATTATAAAATGGATCTGTGATTTATAAGACATAATAAGCGGGATATACTTATTAGTAGTAGTGGCGGCGAGTCCTAAGAACACTATTCTTTTGTTTCCCTTTAAATTCTAGTTACTACTTGGGTACTAACTACGTAATATACGTATGAAGAACCGTCTCCAACTATTATAGAGTACCCTTAGAAAAATTTTAACCCTTCGCCGCCGATATATCCTCTATACTCATAAACAATACTTATAGTTCGTTCTTTATAAGTAAATCTGCCGCAACTGGCCACCTTAAAATTACAATGAAATGAAACTTGAGGGGGGGGGGGGGGGTGGCAGCTGCATATCTCTCGCTAATCATATACAAAGAGAATATAAAACTTCGTAATATAGTCACTTTCAATTGAACTTCTAATATGAAGTCTCCAATATAACATTCAGAATAAATGAAGTTCCTTGCCGCAATACAATATGTCTTATATGACAGACCCACAGCCGAATAGCCTACGTTAGCACGCGTCTGCATAAAAATCGGCGAATCAAAAGGATGAAACGCAACTCGTGTAACCTTAATTCTTTTTGCATTGTCAATGAAAACCTACACTATTTGTGTATTCATGTAATGATTTGATTTGGTTCTATGGAATTTTGTAACATGACAAAGTAAGAGCATTAAATTACAAACTACGTTTCATAATAAATTTGATGCAACCTTAAATAGTCTTCTACAAGTATTTCTTATAACAATTCTGGCATCTCAATATTTAGGGGACAACATTTGGTCCTGTCAGTCTGTCGACAACTAAGGAGAAATGGTACTTACCATTTCTCCTTAGTTGTCGACAGACTGAATATCTATGAGTCTTCAGGCAGATGTCGTATTTTATATCTAATGTACTTACATAGATATAAAATACGACATCTGCCTGAAGACTCATAGATTAGAAATTTAACCGCTAGTTTTCCTATTTCAACCACAACAAAGAACCAAAACTATTCTGCAATATGAACAGGTCTTTGTTTATAACACCACACCCTCACATTCAGTTTAATACTACGTCAATAACATAATTGAATGGCCGCATGAACAACTGTCGCCAACTTTATTGGGTGCCTCCCTCATCCGCAATAAAAAATATATTGGTATGAGCTATTCGTAATGTTAAAAGGACTTATATTAAGTAAGGCTTGGTAATGTAGGTACCTACAGTGGTAGAAAAATTACAGCGTATGGATGGCCAAAAAATGTAAGAAACAGCTTACATAATGACAGTAAGACGGAGTAAAACAAGCATTTTAGAGATGCAACTTGTCACTCAATTAAAAGGTAGATATACCGGCTTTTGTCGTCATCTCGAGGAAGCGTATTCTGACCTTATTTTTATCAAAAGATTGCATTCAAAGCCTCATAACAAATTTAGTATAGGATGGATGTTTGTTGCTCTTTCAGGCAAAACAATTATAAACAGATATTGATGAAACTTTACAGTAGGTACCTTATTTAGTTTATACATCAGAATAGCACATAAGTTTTATTATAAATCGAAGATAACGCGAGCGAAGCCGCGGGGAAAGGCTACCTTGTTATTGCCATTACTTTGAACTTTAAACCTCGATTGCGGTCACCAATGACGGAAAACCGGCTAATCTGTTTTTGCATGATGTATGAGCATAAAAAGGGGCTCCGCAAATAGTGACGGGATGCTGCTCTAACAACTGACTTTAAAACCACAAAAACAACATACGAGATAACATTGCAGTAGTACTTAATTTTTATTACTGCAGTGTCTGTCGTCAACAAATAAAACAATTTGATTTATAAACGCATAGCCGATAGCACGCATGATGTCAGTACAATGTTTACAAAGTCCATTAATTGCTAAGTGGCCATGTTCGCATTTTGTAAAGCGAGTTGTTGGTCATACAGAGTAAAAGGTTAATACATATTTCGTTTTGTTGGATTTTATTTTGGTTATTATGCGCGCGGGTCAGAATATGTCATGTGAATGCCGGTCATATTGACCAGTCTACTTAAGCTCTGTAATGTATAGTGATGCTAGTAAAACGGAGATCAAGCTGTATAATACTCAACCGAACCGAACTTTTATCAGTATTTATGTTAGAATAGTATCTCTAGGTAATAAGAAATAAAGTCATCAAAATTGCCTTAAACCTGCAAAAGTAGTTCTTTTGGCCTTTTGAACAACTTAGCTGATTTTATTTTAGTTATATTATAAGCCTCACATAAAACTGACGTTTACCGATTGTATAAATAAAGCTATCGTATATCTAGTGAGCGCAACGTACATAGCAACTAATGGAATTGAAAATGAAAATCGGCTTCAGTTAGGCCTTTGAGGATTTACTCAACGAGAGAACACAATGTATAGTCCTTCATTCTCCCCTGACTATAATATGCGGTTGTGTGAACGGTACAAATAGCGTTTATAACATAAACGTAACGTTGCATTTGTTGGCATCAATTCTCATCACTAGGTGTAATAAAGCCTGTGGTGGTAATAGACAATGATTTCTCGTCGTAGTCTCTAATAATCAATCCATAGGTAGGTATATTCGTATCACGGGAGACTTTAAAAGCTCTATTTACACACTCACAGTTCAAAAAAATATAATCAAATGCACCCCCTCTGTCACGCCAGCGACTCGCACTTAGGCCGTTGAGTCAAATGATGCCCCTTCTCCTCTTCAGAACTTAGTTCGGGATCCACGCCTGAATTCTTTATTCACATAAGGAGCCAAATAAGTACTACCTACACTTGTGAAAAGTCATGATTCTACACGTACATGTACCTATTCGCAAGCAATAGGTAAAGGCGAAGAAAAGAACAAGGCAATAAAATCTTGTGACCACTCTTTTCAGATTGCCAATCTTTACAATGTTTATTTGTTTATAAACTGTATATGTAGGTAAGGTGCTGCCACCATATACTATAATGTTTAAATCACGGATAAAAAAAGTACAACAATAAATTTATAAAATATAAAGGGGTACGGTATCCTTACCTCAATAGTAAAGGAATCTGTAGCTGTAAGACCGTGGGTGTTGCCATGGGCAGTGACGGTGAAGGTGTGAGCGCCGAGGTCCTGCTTTTGAGGCACACCGCTGATCAGACCATGCCTCGAGTCTACGGCCAGCCAGTTAGGCATTCGTCGGCCATTTTCGCTACGAACCTGGATGGAAATGAAGGCATATTGAAAATAATAATAGTCAAAGAAGCTGCTGATGAGGGCCTGAATTGGGGTCCCAGTTGCTGAGTTACCCCAAGTATATTTAACTCTAAGATAAGTAGGACTAAAAGGACTTTATCCTACTGCAGAAGTGGTTTCATAAGCCATTTTGAGAGCGGGGTTCCGCAACTCAGTATTTCTCAGGTCTTGCGCTCTAGTGTTTAAGCCTGATTAACCTAACCTGTATGTTAAATCAGGCCCTCCTGATTACCACAAATGGACATAGTCAGAGGTTAACAATAGTTATCGAGAAGCAGCATGAATATATCATCTAAATGCAGTCCTGAAGTAAAAATATTTGAACTAGATTTACTTTGAAGGTCTATCTAAGATCTATCTCTTTCTAGGATCTCTGGAGACGAGAGAGATGTATATGTATTTGTCAGATACTTTGAGTTAAGGAGATATTCTTAATGTGGACTTCACAGATAGATACGTTTTTTTCCATTAGATACTATCTTCATTCTTCGGAATAATTATCTAACAGCAGTGCCCTCAATCGATCTGCTTGTCAGCAAACTCAAGCACAAACCATTTATCAAAAAATTAAGCGTTTTCGGGACAGTAAATCTTGTATTTACGGTCCCTTGAATTATAGCGGAGAGGTGACGTGGCGCTTTAATAATATCATCTTTTTTAAAAAAACCAGGATCACTAAATACTGAGAGTACGGAAGGTAACCGTCATACGTAACACGCTCGAGCCTCACACATCGTCAAGGGGTTGTAAAATAATTGACTAAACATGAGCCAAAGGGTTCAACCCGCAAACCCCCACCGTAAGGATGCCCATGAGTGGTTTGTAATTCAGTGTCCGTGAACGATGTCTAGGCTCGATCGAGATATGTATGATGCCTCATTCACACACTCAAATCGACATTAAAGCCGTGAATGTGCTGCTCGACTGTTTGTGAACAGATTGTTTGGACCCGTGCCGGGCTGTTTTCCGAGATGCTTCATGTAAGAGCGATATCAAGGATACCTTCTGCGTTCTATACAAAATAAGATTTTGTGCAACGGTCGTGATCGTATTCACGACTTTAAGAGCCAGGTCGCCTTTACAACGTCACCGGCGCGAAATGGTAGACCTCTTAGTGCTCAGCCAAGCGTGCAGCTAAGTGCCATACAGGTATTTCACAAGGGTGTCTATGAAACTAGCGACGGATTTAGAGTAGAGAGGTGTATTGTAAACTATCTGTGCTGGGGATTACATTGGATAGAATTGTCTGATTTTTTACATACATACATATCAACCCATATGATGGCCCACTGCTGGGCACGGGTCTCCCCAGTAGAACCTACTAGTATGTAGATCCTGGGGGCAATTGCCATAATCACCACGCTTGGCGAGCGGGTTGGTGATCGCAGTAAGGTTTTAAGTACGCAGAGGACGCTGCTGCCCGTCCTCCGGTGTGAAATCCCTTAGTCGCCTTGACGACACCCACGGGAAGAGATGGGGATTTTTTACAAAGGATGTAAAATATGTATCTTTCTAAATCATCAAAATATAGTGAGTCAAGCAATAACGAAATTGGTCTTTGATATATTGTCTCTAAAGTCTAGATGAAACGTTCTTACGCTATCTAAGTCTATGCAAAATATTAAGCCACTCCTAATAAATAGCGAACTTTGTCGCATGACATTTGCCAACGAGTTAACCTGTCAAAAGTTACACCAAATTTGGGGTAAGTTGGTAGATGATGGCTTCAATTGGGTTCCCGGGCTAAGAATTTAGACATTGAATAATCAAAGATTGTAGCTGAAGTATTCAAAAGCAGTTAAACTTCCAATAAAAGGTTATCTAATGAAAATAAAAGGTTAAATTGCTCTGTATGAATATTACAAAATACAAATACCGATTGTAGGTATAAGTACAATACGAACATTACAATGTTGCGCTATATTGGAACTGATGGCACTCCTAACCAATGAATTAAGTGAATAGTATAATCAACTATAGTAATAATAACATTAGGTATTATTTGTATTAAGAAGAGTTATTATTATGGATGTTTTGTCTACTACCTACATAATACACCCAATTCAAAATAAGTACACCAGTGGCCACACACCGACCGACACATTTACTCTGATAATTATTTAGCTTCTAAAAACAATTTCAAAGTTGGAAATTTATATCATAAGTTTAGTTTAGGTGTTTAGGTATATGTGAAATGGGAGGAGAACGCACTAAACAGGAAAGTACCCACGCAAGTACATAGACATCTTGCCCATCAAGGGATCAGTTACAGTCTCAGAAAGATCATTGTTCCATGGTTACTAGTATAGGGAAAAAAATCCTTCACTTGCAGGCAAATCGTTTGAAAGTTCATTCACTTGATACAGCCCGTTAATCGCCTGTTATGACATTCACGGGAAGTGATGGGGCGTTCTATTTTTAGCCAAACCCAGATGCCAAATGATATTGCGGATACTATCAAATTAATCCATGTATTTAGCACTAAAGTACCGAAAGTTTTGAAATCGCATTGCATGTAACAATAACAATTATTCAATTCGTTCCTTCGCTAGTTTCAGCCGAAAGACATCCACTGTTGAACATAGGCCTTTAAGGTAGATCATCAAAATGACCAATAATATCTAATTACATAGTAGAAAGAACCTATGTGTACCTAACTGTACTATAAGTGTTTTCTCAAACAGTCCGGTAATGCGTTAAGAAAGTTGGAAAGAATGGCACGTGCCAATTCTTGGAGAACAGAAAAGCCCGCTTTCTGATTATAACAAAAAAATATCAAGAGAACATTTTCAATAATTCTTGCAACCAATAAAAGGAGAAAGCATTGGATTTTATATGAACATTCGCTTACCTTATAAGCTACTACATTTCCCGAGAATGCTTCCTTCGGGATTTCCATTCGGAACAGATGTCCTACATAGGCCGATGTGTCGGGTACGCCCCATAACCTCCTTAGGCCATTTTTTGCAATTTCAGAGTGGTTTGCTGTTAATTCAACCTGAAAAGTAAACGGCGGGTTACTTCACTTACACTTCACTTCACTCACAGAAATGTAGGAATTGTCGGTTCCATGACGTAATACGCATTAATATTCTGAAATGAACATGGAAATCCTGTGCGTTATTGGTAGGAAGTGCGCTGACCTGGAATTCTTCGCTGATGTCGAAGGCGAAGTAGTCATCGTGTCTGGCGAGTTCTTGCGTGGACAACATGATAAGCGGGCAGCAAAGCCCAGGCAATTCGATACGATTTTGATCGGACAGTTCTTTGTATGAAAACGGCACCATAAAGATGAAGGGAAGGTATAATACTTTCTTACTGAAGTTGCATTATGAGAACCCGTCTAATGCAGTGCAGTGGGTTAAGTCCATGTCTTGGTTTTTTAACTACCATGTTTTTTTATCTAATTCTATCGACATATCGATTGAAACCCCGGGGAACATGGAAATTATGGTTATTGGTAGGAAGTGCGCTGACCTGGAATTCTTCGCTGTTGTCAAAGGCGAAGTCGTCATCGTGCCTGGTAAGTGCGAGCGGGCACAGCATGAGCAGCGCGCAGGCGATATACCGCGCGCGCCCCATCTCGCCGCCTCGTCCCGCGTCTCCGCTCTGTCGCTGACCGCGAACGCACACGACAATCTCATAAACTCATCTTGATCATCTGTCAACAAAAAAAACAACGTTGTTCAAAAACCCTGCAGCCTTCAGTCCTCTGCGTATTTTTACGCCTTACTGCGATCGCCAACCCACTCGTCAAGCCTGGCGATAATGGCAATTACCCTCAGGACCTATTATAAGTAGGTTCTAATGGAGAGACCCGTGCCCAGCAGTGGGAATTCATATGGGTTGATATGATGAAAAATAACTGTATGTCTGTTACGTTTTCACGCTGTACCGCTTTACATGGAATGTGGTATGGATATAGTTAGAGCCCCCGGGAAGGACATATAAAAAGTCAATTTATTCCATAACCATAAAAACTATGTAAGAATAAGGTATTATGATAATGGTTAGGATCCCTCTCGCGTTAAAGCCACCTCTAGTGTTTGCGAGTTGGCTCTACCTTATGATGTCTTTGTGAACATTACCAACATTATTATTTATACCTTTAATATTACCTACAGCAATTACTGTAAGTATTTATTATATTCTAAACGTTTATGTAATGCGTAGGCAGCAGAGCCTTTTCATCATAATTGTATTATTTCATCATTAGTATAATTGCGTGTAATTAGATTCAAAATAATTGTAGAATAATGCTTTCAGAGAATTTTGGGTTCTTATTTTATTTTGGGTTAGACACCTTTGTTGTTTTTTCACACCGAATTTTAAAACCTAATCATCAAGTATTTAAAATGACTTTATTCATAGATGTTTGGTAGAGTATATTCTAGATTTCTATGTTTGGATATCGGGTTACATTATGAAGTGAGGTTGAAATTACGATAAGGAGAGAATTTAAATTTTACTGCCATTTTTATTATGGAAAATTACAGGATAAACAGAAAAATATATCTAATTATATCGTATACCTACATAATTTGCCACACTACTGTTTAGGACCGTTACTATAAAACAACATAAGATACGGATACCCACTAATATCTCAATGGTACTATAATTAATTAATTCAGACATAAAGGAATGAAAGCAACCTTGTTTGTGAACCCGAATAGTTTCAAATAGGGCAACTGGTCAAACATGTCCTTAATATAGACATTTCATATCTGGATATAAGTACGACAAATATAGTTAAATATCGCGTACAAATTACTTGGTATTAAAGAAGAAATAGAAGGCAGGGCAAACGGAAACGACTCGGGTACTGTTACACAGTTAAAGGCGCGTGTTGGCGCATAATGATTGGACACAAATAGAACGAGCTTTTGAACGGTCCCCGCCTTCCTTAGCATGCTGTCGCGAAACCACTTCAGGGAATACTTTTATATCCCTTTTAGAATAATGTGGTCGTACTTATTTTACAACCACTCGAGGCGGACTAATATTATAGGAACAAATGTTTCTTTCCAAATATACTTTTAACGACTTTGAATTAATTGTGTACCTATTCAGAGACGCTCCAATTTGTTTACAATAAACTCGAGAGAATACAAAAAAACGTTGGAAGCGCCGTTAGATCAAACGAAGCTGTAATCTAAAACGCAAATTCGATTGTTGCCTAAATCCCTCGAGACCTACAAAGCTCAACATATTGTAGGCACTATGCTAATTTCAGTGACTTACGAAAACAAGGCAGGTCGGCGAGCACTTTTAATTATAATTGGAGAGAAAAATCTACACATTTTTATGAAACATAAAACAGTTAAAAATGATTTACGATGATGTCTGAAATTCTGGACATAACTCGGCCACTCCAATTATTTTCAAGATGAGTGCGAGATACGGAAACATTTGGAATGAATCGTGCTCAGCTATAAACGGTAGAGTATGAATCGCACTTCACACCATTAACGTAAAACGTTACACAAAATGTTTCAGCTTACTCCACAACAAATTGACCTGCTTTTAAGCTAGGGAGTTTCTGAGTGATAGACTTTTATATGTAAATTCAGCGAGAAGGAAATATCGTCAGGAAAATGAACGGACACAGAGGTCGGTCAATCGATTTTGATCGGATTGTTCTTTTTATCAAGGCATCACCATAAAGATGAAAGGAACGGTTAATACTTTCATTGTGAAGTAGAATTATGAGTACCTACCTAAAGCACTGTAAACCATAATACCAGGATTACACTTTATTGTATGGTTTTGAATATTTTGCGATTTTTTCCACCGACTACGACTCGTGCAACTCGATCGAAATATATTCTAATACTACATCTACCTCGTTTTATAAAACTACCCATAATCTCTAAACTGTCATAATCTGTAGAATGCTCGTAAGCAATATTTTTTATTTCGTGTCGTTAAAACACGCTAGGTTGATAGTTGATACAACCGAGTAACGACTGCATAATGTATTAGTCAATATACGTACTGTGAGAAATTGGAGAGAACACTTTTGAATATTGTGTAGGTACATATTAAAGTCATAGAGCTGTATAGAAAGGTACTTCAAAAACTTTTTAAGTGCGTCAGAGAAAGTGCAGGCGCAGAAACGACGCAAGTTCTTTGCTTGACATAATTTACCTTTATCCTGATGCCTGTCACTCGTACCTAAATAGGGAGAGAAACAGATTCGACAAATTCTTAATTACACGCCGTATTATTTCAAAGCTAATTACATCCGCAAATAAGTAATGCTTGCTTGGATGACTGTTTAGTTTACATGGTGAGCCTGATTACTCATTTGTTGTATCATACACTTGAACTTGAATATGAACGTAATCTAAATCAGTTGTATATTTTCCAACATTTTTATCTGTCAGAATGATGTTAGATACTTACTATGCCAAGTTTGTAAGCGTGTTAAAGGCAGCCTGCCACTCTAGAAGCTTACCCTTGGGTTTGTAAGGGGACCGACGACTAAGAGGGTTACTACAATGGATCTTTCCCCCGACAAAATCTCGTCTGCGTTTATGTACTATGTATGTAGAAGTTTGTGTTCAATACCACGTTGTAGACTTAAGCTCAATGTAGTACAGTAAATACGTAAATTAATTTACATTCCCGCAATATACTTGTATTTGGTATCAAAGCTTTAGTAAAATTAGGCACCTAAACCGATAAAGTTATTAACATGAATATTTACGTAATATGGTAAATATTTGCTGTGTAATCATTGTTTGTACTGGGTTCCCCTATATTGACTAAACGAGTCCTCATAATACAAGTTTGTTGAATTAAATGAGAGAAAATTGAAAAGAGTAGAAGCTTGAGGGGTGGATGGATACATGCGACCAGAAATCGTTCAAAGGAACCGTTCCCCTGCTTTGGGGTGCAAGTAAGTATACATTACAATGGATGTATCGGGTCTTGTGTTTCGATAATTAAATGTCTTACATATTTTATGAGGAAATGTCTTATTAAAGACTTAGTTGCGTGATGAGTACCGGGTAACGGTGGGTAATTTCAGTGTGCGTGGCGTCGCCGCGCCAGGGGCATGGATCGGTACGAGTAAGGCACTACATTCCGCATCGCGTATTTAGGTCAGCTGGTAATCTGGCTCATCATAACGTGAATAATTCACCGTATCAGATTGAATTTACTGCTGAAATGTTCTTTGCGTGTACGATCATATCTCTTCTCGACTCGATCTCTGTAGAGACAAGCGTCTCATTAACCATTTTATTATAATAATGTGAGAACAGTTGATTCAGTAGCTAATAAATTCTTCTTTGAAATTATAAAAGGATGGCGGTGTTCAAAAGATGACTAGTAGCATTCGGAAATTATTCGAGTTTTAAAAAGAATTCTACTACGAAGATGAAGAGAGGAATTCACAGAAAACATTTTTAAAGAAACTGTTGGATATTTGAAATGTGGGAAAGCTTGGCGAAATCCGCTTCAAAGCTAAGATTTGGAGAAATATATTTTGGATTCAACGAAATGGAACAGGAAAGAAAAAATCAATAACTATAACCAACGAGAAAATGATGCCGCCGTGGTATACTTTTCAATGTGTCACAGAAGAAATTTATGTGAAACTGTAGGTGAGATTTCTGTGAACCATCATGTCAGTGTACAAAGAGTGAGACGAACGCAACGCAGCGTCAATCTATTTCGACAGCGGAAGTCACGTGCTGCACTTGCGCGTGTGTGCATCATAATGCCATAGTTCTTAGTATTGAGCCTCTATAAATATGCATGTGTCTCTTCTGTTCGTATGTTTATCGCTTTACGTTCACATCGGGCGCTAGACATCGATAGGAGCCCACCCAAGCGGCCATTGTGTGTAATCGCAAAGGGCAAAAAGGGGTATTGTTTCGATCCTGTGGAGGGTGCAAAAACGACACAGGTGACGTTCTGACAAATGACGCAAACTGGAAAAAAGCAGTGATACGATCTAAGTTATTAGGATGAGATATTTTTTTGTTCTTCTCAAGAGAGAAATGCCAGGAAGAAATTCGAGTTCCAAATCGATAGATGTCATTTAGTCAGACCATAGCTCAGTGGTTCGTCTAATAAATTGGCGGCTGGTAACGGCGGGGAGGAACTCGAGGTTGGGGAGTTTTACGAGCCGACTTAATTGAGTTTTCGGAAGAGGCTGTCACTCGTGTCGCTGATTGTTTGCAGAATACGAAATACTCTTAAGTTTAAGCTTTAAGCGAAACAATTTCTATTTTCGACAAGTTAAGCCGCGTACGTATCCCTACTATAGGTACCTAGGTACCTAAATAATATTATATAAAAGATGATTATCTAAATTTCGCAAAGTTCCGGAGTGAAACTATTATTTTTTCGGTTGACGTTCTGTGGTCATGTTTTAGTATCCCATATTTTGTTACCTCGTATTTTAAAGACTGTTATCGCTAGTTTTATGTCAATATTAAAATGGCACATCTATTTTCAGTACGTTAGTGCTTTATAGTCCGGTCGTAAATTATCGCTGGTGCGCCTGTACCTTCGTTTTATGACAGTCTCCGGGATATATTGTTGGCAGAGGTATACAAATATTTATACCAGCTACAAAACATTACAATCACGCTGAGGTATTAAGGCCAGAAACATTTTGAAGCTAGTAAGTAATTCATTAAAGCAGATTCAGTTAGGTTGTGAATAAATTTAAAATATACTCGGTCAAAAAGCGGTTCTTACCTCCGGCACAAATAATAATACAAAGGAAGATGTAATAATTTTTACCGGAGATTATTAAAAATACAGCAAATTAGAAGAGCGTTCATTAATGGTGGAAATATTTTTTACACTTTTGGAGTGTGATTCAAGTGGTTGTGTTGGATGGTGTCGGTAAATCTTCATAATATGAGTTCAACCACATCTTAAGTTCAATATTTACTCTCCTCCATATATTAAAACAGAATTTCTAGCAAATATCTCACTTTATATCACGAATATAATATAGAGTAAGTAGACAGAAGAGCTTAATGCTTTAACATAAATCCACGAAACTTTCTCAGCCTGCCCCGCCCCGGCTCCGACGAGCTACCGTTTTACAACCCAGACATACTCGACGTTTTATGGTTTTAGAAGTCTGATATGTACCCTAAAAAGAAAAAAAAAACCCAGCTCATTTTGTATTTTGATGGACGTGAATGTTTAAAAGTTTTTGCCTTCTAATATGCCGTCTAGAATAAAAAAAACAAGGTCGCGTTGTATGTGGCATGCAATAACATCGGCGTGCCTGAGCCAGCCAGTATGCATTATTCCAACAGACGCAATATCCCAGGGTATTTCAGAATACAAGCGACGAGAGGACGAATAGACTTTATGGAGGGCACTGTGCCTGAACGCAAACTCATCACTCTCGGGTAAATTACAGGCAAGAAGATTAAACTCGCTAAATAAGGTAATGTAAGAAAAGGAGTCGACGTCAAGAATGTGGATATTGTGGCTATATTTGTGGACTACGATAATGTAGAAACCGAAATGCAAATGGCAGCGATTGTGAATTGTGAGACTTATTTTTGGCCACCATAGGTAAATCAGGCTAAAATTACGACATGTGCTTGAAAATATGTGCTACCATCCAGTTGGTATTTTACATTCTGATTCTTAAATACATTCCCTAAAAGTGAACAGGTTAACACAGTTTTATCAAATATTTTGCCCAAATAATATTTGGGAATTGTTTGTTATCACTTCACGTTCAAACTATTGGACCAAATAACATACCTACATCGGAGAGGAAAAACATAAAATCGATTTTATCCACCCAGGCGAGGCGTAACCGTCGGCATCAGTTAAGTCAATATTTGAAAAGATATCATCAATTTGAAAATGGTGAAGTACTTTTAATGCGTAGTGCACATAGAGTGGCTATTTAAATGTAAAGGCACTTTGGTGCTCATATTCCAAACATCTATAGTCTTCCACTCTTAGAATGTATTCGATATTATTTTCTCCAAGAGTCTTACTCAATAGTTTTCACAGCGAGCTTTTATGAGTATGTCGAGTGTTTACAAGTAGGCTTAAGTGTTATGGCTATCATTGTTCCATAGGAGAGTTTCAGCTTTCTAAGATACTGTAGGCTTTCATAGCGGAGGCAGATAGTCGAAACTGGAACACAGCATACTTCAGCCGTCATAATAAAAGGGAACATTGTCATTTCGATGTGCGCTTGTGGTATAAGCCGCCTGCAATATTGTCGAGCTACTGTATGTAAAGTACACGGGCGGTCAGCACGGCTGCATCAGGCTGTGATTTACACGACACTGGGTACAAAACACCTCTCCCTTTATGGCCAGACATTTCGGGGAACCGAGATTTATTTGTCTGACTGTAGATAGATTTTTATCTGCCTACATGCGAGTTTTATTTGAAGTCGAATTGATGTAGGTATGTTTTTGTTTTGATGTTTTGATGATGCGAGTCAGATATTAGTGAAAGAGTGTACATTAGCCATTATTATAACATGGATACGAAAAACAACAACATATAAAATTAAAAGCATATACTGAAGTTGTTGAATAGTGCGTAATTTTCATGTCATCAATTGTCTTAGATTCTCGCTAGCGTGAACAAAACGGACATGCTTTTTTAATTAACATAATTTATTATTCATGTTTCTTCGTAAATCCGTAATACTACAAATAAACTATCAATTAACGTGAAAGTTTCTATGTTAGTTACTCTATCACGCCGCAACAGTCATACGCATTGGTTATGTAAAGTTAGACTACGTTTCCTGAAATAACATATGGGTAGGTCAGTGATACAAAAAACCCAAGATACACAATCAGCGTCTCAAAAACGCCCGCGAAAAATATGGGCACTATTTCAATTAATGCGCATTTTCTCAAATAGTCTTGTAACACCCGCCTCACTATACGCACGATAAAAATGGCAAAGTTTGTAAAAATATTACCACAAAAACGTTGAAAGGTATATGGAAGTTTATTAAATCATAACTAACTATAACATATTCGGAATTGACGACACTTTTGAGTGTACAATTTTGTTCGGGACTGTACCTACATCTAGGGTTTTTATAACAATGGGTTAGGTACAACCAACCGCAAACAATGACTACTTTTAACATGAATGTATGTTCTGAGTAAGACGGAGTTTGACAGAAATTAAAGCTTGTACACAAAACAGCGCAGTGGGATTGTGTCCGACTGTTACGCAAGAGGTCGTGGGTTCGATTCCCACAACAACACCACTTTGTTTGATCAACAAATTGTTGTTTCGAGTCTGGTTGTACTTTGTGTCTGTGAATTGAATGTTTGTAAAGTCCCTCGCGACACAGGGCTTGTACCCTAAGCCAGGAGTCGTCTTTTAAAAAAAAAAAATACATATGTGCTTTGTGCACTTTGCTTTATAACTGGCGAATTTATCTTACAAAATCGTCTAGCGCAAACACCGGAACAATTTTATCTGGATATAAAAACAGCATGGTAATACATTAGGACAAATCGGGGAGGCGTTTGGGTTCCCCAGTACAATGCCTGTCTAGACGAAGCTCTGAACCTTAGATAGGTTCTACACAGCCACAAATTTGCATATAGATTCTAAGGATTATGTAGAATTTCGAAACATGCCTAGGTATGCAAATATGTAGATAGTTTGTGTACAAATTGTTCTTCTGTAACCAATCTATAGGTGCTAATATCTATTATAAATTTTGACTAGCCTGTTGGTTTACTATTTTAGTGAGCCTGACTGCTAAGCCGGAGGTTGAGGGTTCGATCCCCACCCAGGATAAAACTTTGTGCGATGAGCAAGACAGTTTGTTCTGCGTCTGGGTGTAATTTATCTGTAATACCTATTTGTGTTTTCAGAAATATATATTTAAGTATGTTTATTAGTTTTCTGCTTACCATAGTACAGGCTCTGCCTGGTTTGGGATTAGATGGCGTTGTCTGTGTTGTCCCAAGGAAAAATTAAAATTAAAAAAATGCAAAAGATTAGATGGATGGATAGATGTTGGTCATTCAATCGTGCCAGAACGGCTGAACGGATCTGGATGTAATTTGGCATAGAGATAGATTATAGTCTGACCATGTAATTTAGTTTTCATCCTAAAAAAAATATGTACGGTTCCCGTGAAATAGATTTATTTTACAAAACTACGCCGCGAACGAAGTCGCGGGCAACAGCTAGTTCCTATATAAATCAAAGCAAAAACAATGAATAGTGACTGTAAATTAATTTTGATTTATAACTAAGGAAGGAAAACCACAAATCTTAATGCTTAGTTCCTAATGGTTCTAAAACCATGATAATAACAGGAAAATGTTATTTATTCCACTGAACAATCCCGTTACGAAAACCATTAATGAAATCGATTCAATTGCCAATTTCTCGATGAAAGTGTAATCGATGAACAATTTTAATTGGTTATCATTTTCTTTGGTCACATTGTGGATCGTTATTACCTACAAATTGTTCTTGGAAGTTTGCGTAGTGATGAAAATGTCTACTCATGAAATAGATAGATATTCGTGACAACGATTTTACTTTTGAATTTTGTGAACTTTAAAATATTATATTCGACTGCCTCTGTGGCGCGGTGGTAGTGTGTCCGACTGCTACGCAAGAGTTTCGATTTCCACCCAGAATAAAATTTTGTGTACTGAGCACAATGGTTTATTCTGTGTCTGGGTTTTATTTATATATAATATGTATGTATTTAGAAATATATAAGTGTATTTATCAGTTGTGTGGTTGCCATATTACAAGCTCTGCTTAGTTTGGAATCTGATGACGTTGTGTGAGTTGTCCCAAGATATTATTATTATTATTATATTAATAATATACTTTAGAATATGTGTAAAATAGATGTAACTTATCTTAATTCTTAATCTAAATTATTGTAATCTACTTACACATACCTATTTGAATATTCTAGGAAGTTCTGTACTTAATCGACGGAACTCATAATAAAAGACTTTTATTGTGTAAAATATTTGGTATATCGATCTGCTGAGGTCAAACTGAAACTCGAATATTACCAATATTACGAAGGATATTGCTGCTACAATGGACAGTCAGACATCGTTAAATTGATTTACGGGAGCCTTTTATTAAGCAATACCAAACTTTTATGCTTAAAGATCATAAGAACTTAACCATTTCATGCACCGTTCCAAACTATGAAAACGTAACTTTGTACGTTTTTATGCAGAAGTTTTCCAGTACAAAAATGCTTTAATAGCTTCTCATTTGATGCAAGTTGCATTTAAATAATTATACAACATAAAACATAATTAAGGAGAATGTATACAGAGCGATAAGGATTAATTATTTCATCATTTGGCCCGATTACAGAGTGCATGTGAATGTGCATGGTTTAAATTGATCCCCAAGGGAATCCCGTTGCATATGTAGGATGACCCATTTAAAACTTATTATTATGATACGAACGTTTCAATTATGTTGAAAAGCTAACTGGAATGTAGAATATAAACACTATTGTGGAGTTCGCTTCTGTAAACATTGAGTTGAGTAGACAGTAACAGAGCGACTACAGTACAGTGACAAAACAATAATAGGCTTTCAGAGTCTGCCTTATGTTCTATTATTGTTTTCGATACAAAATCGTTAAGAATAATTGTGTTTTGTGTTGATAGATGAAAAAGCTCGACAGTAAAACAATATTGGGCTTTGTGTCAATTTAAATAAAAGAAAGTTGCATAAAAAGGCGCGTTTTTGCGTGGCGTGGTAAAATAAAATAAAAATGGTCCGAGGTGGTCCATTTTTATTTTATTTATACCGGTGGTCGATCAAAGCCATAGGTCTTGATTGGTACAACCATAATGTCAGTTATTCTTCCGTGAAATCATTCATATCAACCCATATTTTGGCTGCCTCTGTGGCGCGGTGGGAGTGTATCCGACTGCTACGCAAGAGGTCGTAGGTTCGATCCCCACCCAGGATAAAACTTTGTGTGATGAGCACGATGGTTTATTCTGTGTCTGGGTGTTATTTATCTATAATATGTAAGTATTTAGAAATATTTAAGTATGTTTATCTCTATAGCTCTGCTTAGTTTGGGATCAGATAGCGTTGTGTCAGTTGTCCCAAGATATATTATATTAGATATATAATGTCCCACTGCTGGGCACGGGCCTCCCCAGTGGAACGCTTGGCGAGCGGGTTGGCGATCGCAATAAGGCTTCAAAGTACGCAGAGGACTCTGCTGCCCATCCCCCAGTGTGAAATAGTGATGTTAAAACATCTCTGTGTTTCGGTGAAAAAGTCATTTCAAAAAGTGAAATTATTGGGAGAATGAGACTTACGAACTAATGTCTCAAATGAAGAGCGCAGTGCGGTGACAATCAGATCTTTGCCAAACTAGGATTTGTGTTTCACTGATACTGTTATGGGATAGCGTGACGCTTACCATCAGGCGCAAGACCTGTTTGTCTCTTCATTTCGCGGTATGAAAAAAACCGGCCAAGTGTGATTCGAACTCGCGCACGAACGGTTCCGTACCCTTTTCAATACAACATTAGACACTATTATAATTATATATTATTTTATAATGTGTACAAATCGCGAAAGTTTATCAACATTTATTAGACACTATAATATAGAGCAAAAAAGCTGTTGCCCCACATAAATATTTATTTTATTCTGTTTTAGTTATAGCGGAAAGAGAAATACATCATCTGAGAAAATTTCAACTGTATAGCTATCATGGTTTATGAAATATAGCCTACCTATATTATAAAAACGTGCAAAAAATCACGTTTGTTGTATGGGAGCCCCCTTAAATATTTATTTTATTCTGTTTTTTAGTACTTGTTTTTATAGCGGCAACAGAAATACATCTGTGAAAATGTCGACTGTCTAACTATCACGATTCATGAGATACAGTCTGATGACAGACAGACAGACAGACGGACAGCGGAGTCTTAGTAATAGGGTCCCGTTTTAGCCTTTGGGTACGGAACCCTAAAAATGTATGCGTTGCTTGACCGAAGTACGTATGAAGCTTTTGTTTTGTACAATCGGTATTTTGTGTTGTTGATCCATTTACCCAAATAGTAAAAAGCCAGTCAAAAGCACGGTCTATTGGGCATAGGCTCATAACAAAACAATCCCAGGTAACAGAACAATGCTTAATTAATTAATAATACTCACTTGTTTGAATTAAAGCCGCAACGGACGGCGTTACAGGAACTTTTTTGACCTGAAAAGATTAGAAACGACATTATTTAAATGAGATCTTAGAAATTAACATGAAAATTTATAGCTGTATTTTAATAAAATTATTAATTCTGAAGGTTGGCAGATATTAATTTATATTGCAAGGATGTTACCCTCGTTATCGAATACTTGAAACTTGGGTAGACATGTACTTGTTAAGTTTGGGATCAGCGGTTTCTGAGAAGTTTTTAGGCCCGGGATTTTAAGACATTCGAGGCAAATTTGATATTATTTTAACAAAGAACTTTGGATGCTTTGGTGATAAACGAGTGTTTGGATCGTATTGGAGAGAAATATTGGCTCTTACTGTATTGAATACCTCTGACCAACGATGTTTTAAGTAAAAAGGTCTAGATAGGTTAAAAGCGCTCAGAAAACGGCACGTTAAAATATATACAATTGACTTAGTTTTTATATGTCAGTGTCGCATCACTGGCGTTATCAGATGAAAGCCGAGAATAACATTTTTTTCTTTTTCGTTCGCGATAATTAAATCATGCTTTCCTACTATAACAACTTTTTTTATAATAGTGTAACATTGCAATGTATAGGTATTTATGTGTGCATTAGTGTGCCGTATTTTAAGATCAAATGTTGTATATGTAACCTATCTACACCATCAACATTCTTTATTAAAACATCATTGCCTCTGACAGTAAACATTGGGCATACGAAGGACAAATATTTAACATCTTATCTAAACGGCTTAGTCTTAGGTTACCTACTTATTTCTTCTTTTTAAAACAGAAAAAAACTTCGCAGCGAAACTCTATTACAGTAGAAACCAGCAAGTAATTGCTTCCTTTCATCAATTTTTAAACAATTAACATCCTATGATGCGGTACGAAAATTTAAATCATGATCTCACCCAGACTCAAACTACAAGCAAGTCATCATAAAAGGCGATCGAACCTACAACTCAGGGTGCACTAGCCACGAGAATATTTAAACTAATGGCCCATTCATCTAGTTATAAACTAGGAAACCGATAATGGTAAGCAGCTGCGCCAAGATAATAACATATTCCTTGCCAAGTGATGGTTTAGCATCTGTTTTAATAAGAGTATACAAACAAGGCCATCATCCTTTAGACAAAACATTAACATCAAGTTTCATGTTGTTTTTTCTATAGCTTCCTATAGCAACAAGTAGTATGGCATATTCATGGTATAGTTCGCGCGTTGAACAAAGTAAACCTTTGTTTTACACTGCAAATACCATTTAGCACCAGTCCGAGGTTCTATAATAAGTTTGTTGGATAGTCGACTCCGTGAAGCTACATCGGTTGCCTGCCAACTTTACCCCTCCTGACTCAATCCTGACCCACTTCGGATGAAGCCACGGCAACGATGAATAAAATTATTGGAACATTGTTTTAGATAGGAATTCCTGCTACGTGTGGCTTTTTACTTTTTCTCGGAAAGGATTTGATGTATAAAGTGAATTACTGTGTGGGTGTGCATTTACCTTAATGGCAGTATTATGGATTTTGTAAAGCCTTTTATCAAGAAAAAGAATACTGGAAGTATTGTAACTTATTGACTGATTATTGATACCTGGGCGTAACTACAATATTACACATATGTCGTCTGGGTGATTCATTTTATCAATTAACACAAGTAAACATACGAAATACCTTTCACTTAAGAACGTTTTTAGCGTGTAAGCATAAATTACTACCTGCCAAAGTTCAAACATGGCAAAGTGCATTTAGAATTAAGCTAGATCTGAATAAACACTCAATCCAGAGCTACCTTAATTCTAAGAGCACTTTCCTATGTTTGAACAGTCAAGTTCTGCGGCTCTGAGCACTGCATTACCTACAGTTTCTAATCGTCTAACATGCATTGCCATTTAAGCAAACGGCTCTAATTATATTACCCGTAAAGCGTGTGTCTGTGAGCATGAACTGTACATCCATTTGGAAACGCTGATAGCGTTTGAAGCTCTGCCAATAAGGCAAACGGGCGTGAGATCACGAATTAGCTTAGTAGGTATATAAGATAGGATTATATTACCTAGTCATTGCTTTGTCGTTGAGGACTACCTGATGATGTCCTGTCGATGATGATGAAAACAAAGACTAAGCGGCGGTAGTCTAATATAAAAGGCTAAGGAATCGGTCTCGCAATCGTAAGGTCGCCGGTACCCATTACTGATGTGAGCCCACTCCCAACTAGGGATTGCAATACCGCAAAACAGGATCACGAATTGCCGCAAGAACCCGCTGCTTTTATTAATCAGCTGGATCCTGAACCTTCAAAGCGCGGATCCGCGGATCCCGACATTAAAAATAAGGAGCTAAAACTTTCGCTTAGCTAGAGAGATTGACAGGATCGCTAGTAATGTGGGACTAACAATCAATTAACAACTCCCACATTGCAGTTATATTTTTAGAAAAAATACACTTATTTAAGAATGGTACCTTTTAGACTCAAATATACCTAGGCATATTAAAATGTTTGAAGGTAAATAAAAAATAAGCATGGCAACAATTAAAATTAACTCAAATGCCGAATGCGTCTCATGGCCGAACACAAAATATATACAGATCAGATCTTTCTCACAGAAACTTCTGTTTGACGCTGGTTCATCTGATACCTCATTCGTGCCCGACAAAACTTCTCTAAGTTTATTTTAAAGACTAGATCGTGAATAATGATGTCATCAAAAACGTACCCATACATGTATCGATCGTATACCGTGTAATAAAATAACCTACTCTTCACCAGGTTGTGTCAATATTGGCGGTGATGGCAGCAATACGGTGCACCCGCCAACGCAAGCGTACTTTGAAATTTACCATCTGTTAACTGTGTTATATCATTTTCGACTTTGACTTTAAGAAATAAAGATCAGAATGATAACAATGTGATCGTTTGTTGTAACGAGTTACTCAAAACTCGGTCAGTTGAAATGGTCTTGTTGAAATGTTGAATGGTTTCGAGCGTAATACTGTCAAAATCAGTGCTTACAGTCAATCGATGCCAACTTTGTGTATAATCATGAAGTTTCTTGTTGCTTTCAAATACTGAAATTGCGATGAGAATACCTACCCATAACTGATCTTTACGGCTAGGTACATATCGAGCACCACTATAATTTGGAATCTACAAATTTGAATGAAGTTGCGTTGAGAGGGTTTTTTTGTATATCAATGGTTAAGTGGGATCGCGAGAAGCATTCATACTCAGACTGCTCTGGTGTTATTTTTATAAAGAAAACAGACTCGCGCTGCATTCTGTAGAATCTCTCCCTAATAATAACCAAAACAAAAAAAATATAAAAATAGTGTACCGACTGAAGCAAAGTGTAAACTTACGCCATGTGTTTTTTACATTTATATTTAAAATTTTGTATAAAGAAACACACAGTGTTTTTATAATCTAAAACAATATATTTCCAGTAAGCTATAGATCAATTCCACAATTATACAGGAACGTGATGTCCCCTGTGAATAGTTGGTCCGACTGTAAAGTCCGATCGATCGATCCGGTTGGGCCGGTACTCAAAATAACAAAATTGAGTTCTAAAATAACGAACGGTACAAATAAAAGCATGTTATACTACAAACAAGTAACAAATTGGTATCGGGTGTCAGGCACAGAAGGTAGGCAACAAATTAGCAGCATGCACCACCCACAGCACGCATGCGAGCGGTGGCGAATTCGTGTAACAAGTCTGCTTCACAAGGTAACTAGAATTCAGAAGGTAACCTTTATATAAACAGCACTTGAGTAACGCAAACATAGATATCGCTCATGGATACGGAATTTGAGACTGCCTTTCGAAGAAAGCGATCTGAAAGCCTACTCTCCGACTCAAACGAAATTAATAAATTTTCCGGGAATCTTTAAGTTTAAGTATTCTTGTGTGTAAACTTTCGCTATTTTAACACATATTAGAATATTATCGGGACTCAATCGCGTGAAATATTAAAAGTTACGAACCCTTTATTTAACCGACGTTTCGATCGGTACAATTCATGCGATTTAAGTCTCGATATATATTCTAATACATTTTTGGATAATCACAAAAGTGTGAACCCATACACGATTTTCGGGGACGTGTGGTTTGAATTCATGTTGCTGGCAGTTTATTATCATCTCATTTTTGATCAAAACTTCATTTTAATCTATACTAATATTATAAAGCTGAAGAGTTTGTTTGAACGCGGAAATCGCAGGAACTACTGGTCCGAATTGAAAAGTTCTTACACGGTTGGATAGCCCGTTTATCGAGGAAGGCTATAGGCTATATAACATCACGCTACGTCCAATAGGAGCGGAGCAGTCATGAAAAATGTTGCAAAAACGGGGAAAATTTACGCAGACGATGTTGCGCGGGACAGCTAGTAAGTTAAATTAGGCGTCGAAGTGGTTTGCTCCGTCGTGTCCGTGAACGTAGTCTATTGTGTGCGTTGCTAGAACGAAGTACGTGTGAAAGTTACCTTCTATACTCTCTGTATTTCGTGTCTGCTTATCGACGGCACCGTCGCTACCAGAATTAAAAGCTCTTCGCATATTCATTCCAAAACTTTCGCAATTCCCTTTGGTTTGCACCGACTCTAAATTTATGTAAAGCGCTTTTTACTCTTACGTTTACTGCAAACACCCGGTGTGTACTTTTGAACGAGTTAATTGCAAAATATAATTCATTCGAACGGTTTCGCTTTGAGAGTGAGATTCTTTGTAATACGTTAATATAAAACCATTACTTTGGTTTACAGTTGTTCGGCCTCCTGAATGAACATTATTACTTTTTGAATTAAAGTTTAAACTTGTTCTGTAGTTATTTATTTATGTTCGATTTGATTAACACGAGAACTTCTTAGTCGATACAGTCGTTAGTTCAATACTCATCATAATCATATTCATTTATTTCGTTAAGACACACAAGTCAATGTTAGGATAATATCAATAATATAATCAATACATTAATGATAATTTAAAAATAAAAAAAATATGTCCAAATTTCTTACAAAATACGTAATAATCATTAGGTATAGAAATTAATTTTTAATAATTCTGCCTTTTGAAAATTAATAATTCATTAAAAAAAATGTAGAATTCTAATTACTTAAATTAGAATTCTATAATGTTTAATATAATAACAATAATTAATAAATCAAACGGCCCGCAAATCAATACTCTGCAAGTGATGATGATATTCAGTAAAACATGCGTCTCACTATTTAAAAAGAACACTCTTGAATACAGATTCCAACAGCACATGCTGGCACATTTTGTAAAGCACCACAATACATATTGTTGGCTATGAAAGTAATTTAGTAAGTTTATTGTTCGTTTTTCATACGATGTTGACACAGTTTTCAGCGATCTTTTATTTGTACAACATTTCCGTTTGTATAGACATCGCAGTTTTTATTAAAGTTTGTTTCTTCACTTCGTTTTCCCCAATGTACACAAAAACGGAGAGTCAAGGCAAAGTATGATGATTCAGCATGAGGTCATAACAGTTTGTTAGGTACATACGTACGATTAAATATTTGTATAATCACGCAATATACTCTTTAATCAGTGTTGTCTTTGACATTGGTAAGCTAAATATTACTTACTAACGGACGCCTCGCGGTTTCACCCGCGTAGTTCCAGTTCCCGTGATAATGGATAAAAAAATAGCCTATGTCACCCGGGGTTAGAGTAGCTTCACAACGATGAAAGAATTTTTCAAATCCGTCCAGTAGTTTCGGAGCCTATTCAATACAAACAAACAATCAAATCGTTCCTCTTTATAATATTAGTATAGATAAGACGCTTAGAGAATTTACATATATATGATCTAAGGATAAGACGAGAGGACAGACTTACGAGAGAAGATACTTTATAAAAATGATATGTGTACAAATCGCGAAAGTTTATCAACATTTATAGACATGTGTGCACATATACTGTTGTGTTTTTGCTTTTTTGTTGCAAGTTGTATATAGGTACTTCGATAGTTAAATCTCAGAAGCGAAATCTCGTTTTAATGTCTCAAATGTCAAACTTCGCATTTATGATGAAAATAAAAATTGAAGGTCAAACCGTTTCCAAAGACTACACGAACAAATAGCGTTCTTACAACAATTGGTCAACAAAACGTGGACAGCGAAATTTCTTCATAATATTTGTTACAATAAAAATGTATCCAATGAACCGATAAATCTTTACACCGGTTTAATTGGCTCGTAAATCGATAGCAGCTGTTACCAAAATTAATATAAGGGCCAATTTAAAAGAAATTGATAATAGGGGTGTTGCGGGTATGTGTTAAAGTCGTTAAAACCCAGTTTCCATTGAAATTATCGGTACTTCATTTTAATTAAGGTATAACTCTATTAAGATCTGATATCATCGGGAAATTGTCTACCTTCAAACGACTTTCCACTCCAAATTAAAATTTATATAGCTATTTATTGGTATTATTGAACTGGTCAACTCTCATGCGCTTGAATAAATTACAATAAAACAATACGACATGCTATGCGTTTTATTACACTGAATGAAAGTTAACTCACTCTCTATGGTCATAAAAAACCGATCAGTTTACTAAAAGAAAAATAGGAGAAAACAGTATGTATAAACAAGCTCACTAGACCATAGATAATTACTAATGGATGACCCAAATTAATATATAGCCAATAGACGTTGCGACACCATTGATATTGTGCAGCCGTCGTCGTGATGGCGCGAGAGGCAGGGCAGTGATGTCATCTGGGACGGCGGTCAATTGTCGCCGTACGATGAACGCACTTACGCAACTTTACCGATACGCTGTACACAAACGTAAATTACCCAGTGTCGGTGATAATCAAAATCATACTGAACACACACATTTCTATTGATAAACCGGTAAATATTTGAGTTTATTGGCCGAATGATTGTATAGATGTGCGTATTCGATAAAACGGAAATGGGTAGCTTACACTGAACGTGGTAAACACTGCCGCACTATAGTACCGTATGCGTAACCGCCCACATTATTATACGAATCACGGCTAGATCGAAGCGGCAATTTTTTTTTCATTCCAAAGTTGATTCCTTGCTTCTCGATTAGGTAAGAGCGAAATTGACATAAATATCTCACTGTCAAATATTTTCAGACATAGATATAAATGTTGTGAATAAGCAAATCGAAGCATATGTTATACAGCATAGCTAAACTACATTCAAGATTGATATATGAGATTTTCGTCAATGTCTTCGAGCGCTAGCTGACTACTGAAGAAACAAGATCTCAACGTAAAATTGCGTGCCGATTTTTTGCTTGATTGACAGAATGAGAATGACTGTGAGTCAAATAGCGGGGCTTGTAGTAAAATTGAAACAAAGACTCGTTTGAATCATATCGATCGCGCACTGTAAAAACTGACATTGACTGGTTGATATTTGAGACTGCCTACGATATTGCGTTTCATCCTCAAATAAGTATATCGACTGTCGACTGACTACAAAAGTCATGCTCTATTTGTTGCATTGAAAAGTCACATTAAATGTTAGACATTTGTCGAAAGGTTGAATAAGTAATACACGCCTTAATATTGTTTTGTATTATTTAGCCGGCTTGAATGGAGTATTTGTATATTAAAGAAATTGTATAGTGGTTACGTGCGGGGGTAGAGCAGATTGCTTTGCGGAGAGCTAATCCTGTCTTGCCAGACGGCAGGCGCGGTTTCACGCGTCGGTGGTTCTTGGCCAAATTAATCGGTGTTACTGAACTGTCATGCACTCGGGCCGGTTCGCGATTCGTCATAAACAATGCAGTAAGGCACTAAGCCGTACTTTACTGGTCCTTTGACCTTTTTGGTGGCATGCTTTGTTAAACGCAAAGTAGATTTGACAAGGATAATTATTGTAAATGGGCTATGACTAACTGTTACGGTTATTTTTGTAATTTATGACGGTCAGGCAACGATTATGCCAATACAGCATCCATTATATTTGTGTAATAAGTATCTAAGTATACACAAAAAGGCAACAACAGTAGGTACGATTGGAAGAACTTTTAGCACCAAAAAGTCTACAGTAATGGGGCAAGATAAGAAACGTTGTTTAATGTTGTTTCTTGTCTGAAGGAACGAAGTTTTCACTTAATATTCAATGCTCTTGATGTTATCCCATGGAGATTTTTGTTGTAAAAGAAATATTTTAAGAATCGAATATTTTTATCGGTAGGCAGGTAATGCTGATACTTGCCACTTTTATACAACGTAGACTGGCTGGTGTGTATTTTATCAAATCCAATACTTTTATTTGCTCATTTAATGATTTAATTTTTCTTTTCAAGCATCCTACATACGATAGCAACCATTATTTTCAGGATAATTATATTCCTTTTCATGCAACAACCCATACGGCAATAAAACAAAACGAATATAACGAAATAATAGAGTCAGCAAACTGAAATAGCTTTCAATTTCAAATAAATATAAGGTTGGTCTACATAATCTGCTGACACGGCAACGGCCGATTAACACTCATTACTGATACCATTACGAAAGTGCATACTGAATGCTACTCTATCACCACAAAATACAAAGAACCCAGAAGATTCACAAAACCTTCATAAAACGCGCGCTCGAGAAACAACGCACACGTAGATATTGCTCATGAACACATAATCTCAGAACGCCTTCCGAACGAACAGGTTTGTAATTTCGTGTTCGTGAGTCTAGCAGAGAAAGGCAGAACATCGGCTGTTTCGGCGAAGATTAGGAGAGGCATATGTCCAGCAGTGACCGCAGTGCAAGAAGAATGGCGACAACTTGTTAATCGTGTCATCAACCCTGACCAGACGACCACGACCTCTCTGCCAAGAGGGTAGCGACGAAGCAGAGAATTTCCAGCAGTGGACCAGTACGGGCTGATGATGAACGATGTCTATGTATACGTTGACCAAGCGAAGTACATACATACGTATTATAAATACTTAATACCTTTTTAAAGGTTCCGTAACCTAAATGGCAAAAACGGAACCCTTATAGTTTCGTCATGTCCGTCTGTATGTCTGTTTGATAGGTAAATAATAAAAATAAATATTTTTTGTGGGGGCTGCCATAGATGTAATAGAACCGGTTTTTTTTTGCGCAACCATCAACAGGCACAATCAACAGACCTGTCGAATGGCCCATAATTCGACAGGTCTTTTAAAAACTAGGTTAGTTAGGTTTCTAATAAACTTATGATTAATTTAATATTTTTGGAAATAATTGCTCGGATAGTTGCATAGATTGATTGAAATAATTTCGGACGTGATCGGAGTTACCGTCATTGAGTTATGACGAAAAACTGAGTTTCTCAACATAAGGGCGTAAATGCCATGAACATACGCCCTTCTGCTGGTGCAATTATTCAAATTGGATTTTTTCATACAGCAACGGCTCTGGATACTAGCCATGGACGACATGCTATTGCCCGTTTTTTATTTTAGAGACGAGCAGGTCGTGCGCCTGATGATAAGCGTCACGCTAGCCCTAACAGTATCAGTGCCACCCAAATCCTTGATGGGCAAAGATCTGAATGTCATCGTACCCCGCTCCTCTTTTGAGACATTCCTTCATAAGTCTCATTTGCCCAGTAATTACCCTTCTGTACTTCAGGTATTTTATGCTATCACTTACTAGTATAGCTATGGTGTACTACATATATGATAGTGCTGAGTTCACAGAGGGTAATAGGATTAGTGCGTGCTCTTTTCCGTTGTATGTTGATATCTAATGAATGACATGGCTTGTTAATTAATTTGTAATGTAGGTAATGTGATTATTTAAGCACATATTATAGTTTTTATCATTGTAGTAGGTACCTACGTGGATGCTTCATGTTTTACCCTGAGTCTGACATTAATTTGATTTTAATTTTTTATTAGGCTTTATAATTTTAAGTCCTCTAATATGGTTGATGTATTAGCAGCACCTTACCTGCATAATAAACAGTTTATAAAAAACAAACATTGTAAACATTTGCAATTTGAAAATATTCAAATTGCCAATGTTTACAAAATTCAGCTACATTTTTGACATTGCCAATGTTTACAATGTTTATTTTTATTGTCTTTTTTCCGGGTTTACTTATTACTTTGCAAACTTGGCATTAGGTACTTATATGTACGTGTAGGATCATGACTAATATATCACAAATGTAGTATTTTGTTTCGTAGGCTTCGATCAACAATGACTGCGTTTTGCCTTTTTGCGACTGTTTATCGAAGTTCCTATGTGAATAAAGAATGTTGAATTTGTATTAAGACTGTTTTAGACACTACCTTCAAACTGAAGTTAGAATTTATCGAAAAATAAACATAAAAAATAATAATATAACGTATTATACTTAATAGCAGTTAAAGAGTAGAACTAAGAATTAGTAAATATATCTACATACAGTAATTTTATTTTATAATGGCTGATTATGACTTAGGTATGCGACTAATTAATCACATTCAATGGATAACTGTAATGAATATAGTCGGTCTATTAATAAATCATTATATTATTAAGATGCAAAAAATCTACCATTTAGTTACTTGTATTAAGACTAATAGAGACATTATTAACACGCACTTGAATACAATCAATGTTTTTCTTTCAGTTACTTATAACGTATTAATTTAAACTGCCAATTTCAATTAAAAAGCACTTGATTATTGTTTTCATGCATGCAGAATATATAACTACATTAACATGATATATCTTTCTACTAGATAATAAATTAGTAAACATGTCATAATTACTCGTAGTTATATTTATAAACGATCCAAAATAAATTAAGTACATAAATTGGCAATTCCTTCGTCACATTGATTAAATCGGCTGAAATGTACTTCCTAGTCTTTTCATCACGCACATTGGGAAAGTATTTTAATATTAAGGAAGAGTACCTAAATTATTTTATGTTTAGCTTCGTAATTTCGCAAATTAGCGCACTGAGATTAATTTCCTCAATGTTAGATAAACTATTATAGTCTTATGGACATCCGGTGGAAGTTCTATTTGCTATATTTTTGTTCTTGTATTAATGATTAAAAAAAATCTGGAAGAACTTATCATTTCAAAAATAGTCCTATTTCAAATTAAGATTTTTACACATAATAGACACAGCCAGATTGACATAGGTAAATTTACAGCCTTTTACAAAAATACACACAACCTTCTTATTCTAGACTTGCTGTCCCGCGCAACTTCGTCTGCGTAAATTTTCTCTGTTTTTGCTACATTTCTCATTGCTGCTCCGCTCCTATTGGTCGTAGCGTGATGTTATATACCCTATAGCCTTTTTCGATAAATGGTCTATACAGCAGTAAAGGATTTTTTCGATTCGGATCAGTAGTTCTTGAGATTATCGTGTTCAAACAAACAAACAAACAAACTCTTCAGCTTTATAATATTAGTATAGATTATAGCCTAATAAATTATGAATATTTGCTCGATGTCAAAATGTTACGCTTTTTTCTGTCAAGCCTCTCAGCCCGCAAACAAAAACGTGCGATAAGGAACTACGTTCCAAAAATACTTCTTTACAATGTCGGTACATTGAGAGGTGATTGACATAACGCCAATGTAAGACGCGTGGGGGGACTAGTGCGATGTTTGACACATAAATACCAATAAATACACAATATTTTCTACAATTTCGAGATTTTGCATATCCATTGTCGGATTTGCGGATCGAGAATTGTCGGGGGATGCGAGCAAGGAGTCGTAAAAGGTTAAAGCCTCAGAGGTATGTGTATCAAGGCTTTTAATTTTCGCCTAGATTTAAAACGTAAACTCATTGGACCTTGTAGATGATAAATATTTATATTTAGATGAGCGTAATCTTGGACTTTTGTGGTAATCCCTGTAGGAACAAGTTGTTTAAGTACTTAACTGAGAATTCCGCAGCCGTAATTAGCATGTTGGCTCCACACAATGTCGTAATGCGCTTTATGCTCTAACTAAACTACTTTGAGGATAGCACACAGACCGTGTCTGCTAGACCAGCTTATTAATTAAAACTATTCATATTAAAGTCTACGAAGTAACTAGATTTTGGAAGGTACGCTTTGTCTTTAAATAATATGAAACTAGTTTTTCTTTGTTAAAAGCCAGCTTTAGGCGGATCGCCTAACGAAACAAGCAATTTAAAATAATAAACATGATTCGGTTAAACTGTAGCTACTAACGATGGATGCTGACAGGGATTTAACGCTTTTGGATCGCTCTAAATGTATGAAACAACATTTCTACTGAAAAATATTAAAATTAGAATGTATTTTGGGCTTGTGCGGTTGAAAAATTACTTGTATTTAATTCAACTCTTATTGTATTTACAAAATAGTACTTAATATCTACACGTGATTTCAATAAATATGTTAGTGGAAAAGATAATTTAGATTTATTATTTATGTCATGATTTGTTAAGATGCATGTGGAACTGTAATCAGCTATTATGAAACTTGTTCAAAACGTTTATGTATTAATGCCCCACGGTATTACCCGCGCTTTATTAGCCTATGTGCTAGTCCAGGGCAGGCAAAATCGCTCCAGCCGTTTAGACATGAAGAAGTAACAAACATACACACTCACATACTCACAAAATATCAGTGTGATGTTATGATTTGTTAAGATGCATGAGGAACTGTAATCAGCTGATAAGAAACTTGTTCAAAACGTTTATGTATCAAAGCAAAGAATTTTATGTATCTCACGATAAGATAAAAGTTTCTTTCAAATCTGTCGGAGAACGCACAGTCGAATCCGAACAAACGTTTAAATAATTGTCGATAAACAGATTCCTAACGCGAAGAAATCGTGGATTCCTTTGTACAGTGTTAAGATCATGAATACACAAACAAGGCCACCTGTTCCGTAGATAGGATATGCCGGTCACAATCGATATCGAGAAGAGTAGTATTTTCTTTATATAAACACTGGATGCTATCGATTTCATGCTTCAACTGATTGGGTTAAGTTGAGGTTTGAATGCAAAAAGCACTGGTTAGGCGAACTGAAAAGTTCAACTAACAGTCGAATTTGTATTGTGCATTGTTTTTATTCGAGGTTAAAAGCCGAATCCTGTTTTTTTGCGAATATCTCCATAACAGTAAGAGCTATCGTCAAACTGCATAGACAAAGTTTATAGACCGTCAAATCCACTAAGCGTACGAAGCACAATTTTCGTGATATTGTGACAATAGATTGTAGAAAACTTGTATTTAAATTGATATGCACACACATGTTTATCTTTTTATGTGGGATTGGGCCCCACATTGCTAGCAATCCTGTTAACCCCTCCAGCTAAGCTAATTTGAACCAGCGACCTCAAGATTGTGAGCCCGATGCCTTGGCCATTAGGCTTCCGCCGCCGCTTACGTATATGGCCAGCCTTCTATTAAGGAAAAAATATTGTTATATTAGGTATTTTTTAAACATTTCATAATAAATAAGGCCTACCACCTACAAAAATACAGCTCGTTTTTTTTATTAGCAATATGGGACTAGGTCCCACATTCCCAATTCAAACTCAACACTTTTGTTCGCATTCATATCGCATTTCATATATCATATTAGAAGACTTATAAAAATTCTAGTAGGTAGGTACATAGGTTAAGTACTTACTCACCTACAATAAAAATTGGAATCAAAATTGTCTATTACGTATCAGCCCTTTGGCTTTTGCTATGTACCTTGTAGGGTACGACGTACATAGTAGCAACATCCAGTAACAAGTTACAATAATAACACAGATGTATTCAGATGTCTTTCATTCCATTATTCATTATCATTAGTATCTCAATATTATTATTTGACCAATTTTCTTTTCAACGAGTGTCGGTAATCGTACGAGCAGTCTCTATCTAAGGGGAGAGGGAGAGGATTTGTCGAAATTGGATAGCACGGTTAGTTGCTTAACAACAAAAAATTGACAAATCGATTTTTCGAATTTCAAAGGCGTCCCCTAGAGTGCAAACAAGTGCGAACATCGAAAGAACTTTAGTCATACTATGTACTATTGATAATAGTGATGATGACCTCACTTATTCTTATTGACAGTCTGTTAATACAATAACTTGTACCTACGTTTAAATAAAATTACTACCTCTAAAAAGATTTTACATTGTTTAAATAGCTTGTTTATGTCATACATGAGCGTGTTGTCAGCCAGTGAATAATAGACAACTAAAACCTTCTTTGTTTTTCTGCGAAGAAAAAGTTGGAAAAGTCTATGGTTGATAAAAAATAAAGAATGCTACTGCCGGTAAGTGAAAACTGCTATCAATAGCGATCGCGTCTCATTATCACAACAACATTGTTAATAACAGTTGCGACGGTTTTAATGTTAGTATGAATCATGTGTGATAATTGGCGATAAAGCCTAACCAGGTGGAACGAAGAGCGTTGAACATTTACATTTTTTATGTGTATTGACATTGCAAAATTTACATAACTGACATGAATTATTTAAAAAAAAAAATGAAACTCAAAGCCCTGTTATTAGTCCAAGTACGCAGATATTATAGTATAATAAAGGGGTTTAAAAACGGGTCACGTTTTACTGCAATTTGTGGCTGCACTATTGGCAACTAATTGTCCGAGGATCACATAAATAATTATTGCAACTGATGGCTAAGTAGTATATGGCTGGGTAATGCGTTGCAATATGACTGCAATAGTACAAAGCACAGAATACAGCAATAAATCACGACGTCACTCACAGCAAACTTCAATAACTAGCTTGCCAATATTGTAGTAAAAACAATCGCTCAGGGATCGTCCGGCAACTTTTCAATACAATATCGGCCATACGTAATAATGCCACATATTGCAGAACACTATTGGGCGTTTAGAAGCCCCTATAGTATACGGTTAAACGAGAAAATATTAATAAGTAATGGTTTGAATTGAAGATCTGGTAGGTACTTGGTGAAAGTAGATCACGTATAAAGTTATTAGGATATTTTGTATTTAAAATCTGGAAATTACAAACGAGTTAATAGGTTATTGATTTTAAATCGATGAAACCTGAATAATAGCGCCTCGCTGTCTCAATCTAGTAGGTATATTTGAAAGAAAGAAAGAAAGAAATTTATTTTGTCCTCAAAAGAAAAAAAAAATACAGTATGTAGTACAAATTCAAATAATAGTAGTATTGATTGCAACTCCGCATAATGAGGAGCTGCGCTGGTATTCTGCTAAGACCAAGGTGACGACACATACATTATCCGTCAATATAATAAGAAAGTATAACATAAATATAAACAGAAAAAATAAAGTTTATATATAACAAGAATATATTTAAATATAGTAAATAAAATATTAATTAAGAAAAAAAAAAGCATGCATATTTCGTCTGAATCTCTAGATTGTCCCTACACGAATTGCATTCTCATTCTGTTTTCCTGGTTTAGCCAATCACGAAGTTCAAGTCCATAGTGATTGACTGTAATTAATCGATATGAGAACGATTATTAATCAGCCTCTTGCTTTATTAGAGGACTGGCTTGAAGTCAACGACGCGTGTAATTTCAATGTAATGATGTTACCATAAACAACAGACGTTTGAAGCATTAACTAAGGTATTAAGGAGGCTGAGTGAAAACGTTCCTCACGTAATTGTTACAGAGCCGTAAAATTGAAAGGATTGATTGGACGACTTTAAACACTCTAAGTAATTGAAATAGATTGAGTACAATGCACTTCAGTAAATACGAAGCGACTGCAGGCTGAAGATTGTCAATAATAACACTCCATTCTAAAAATAAGTGATACTAATATAATAAAGGAAAACGTAGAGTACAGGGCATAAATTTAAATAAAAAAGTATCATCAAATATGTTGATGGAAGCAAAACATGATATCGGCTGGAAAATACGGCTAATTTTTTCATTTTCTTTTTCCTATCCTACGATTAATAGCTAAGTCGCAGGGAAAAGCTATTTTTAATAGGTTATTAAAGCCAAATTAAAAAAAAAAGTTAAGTCCTGTTATTTTTTTTTTAAAAGAGAAGTCCTGTTAATTTTGTTTTTAAAAAGATAAGTTCTCTATGGCTTGTGTTAGGAGCGGGTTCGCGTCGGTAGTATAATTCTATCTATTCTCTAAGCCTGGATTCGTACCCACGACCTCACATTTTTTTAACCTGTCAATTCTTTGATTACATTGTCCCTATTTTTTTTATTTTGATACAGGAAAACCAAAACACGAGATGCAAACGGCTGACAACGCTAAGTAAATACAAGTTGTCGGAATTTATGACAGTTTAAGAACTATGAACGTTTAAACACGTGGGTTTCCGAGTGTTTGCCTTCACCGCTATGTTAACCATTTCTAACATGAAGTCTTCGATTTAAGTATTATATAGGAATTATTACCTAAACCAGGAGCATGACTGTACCTATACCTACCAACAGATTGACTGCTGTAGGTACAGTTTTTGATTTATGGATGAATAAGAAGAAAGATTTAGAAACCTATATCTAAATCTTACTAACATGTCCTCATCAAATTTCTCGGCAGATTTCAAATATTAAATTCCAATTCAAATTCTTTATGTACAAAGGCGAGCTTAACTCAAAATTGAGTTTTCTCTCAGCAAACCTCTGAGTTGTAGGATAATGTTATAATTTAGAAGAGTAGTAAGTTTAAGTAGAATAGAAACCTACGATTAAAAATAAATAAAAATAATCCTACTTATTAGAATATTTGAATTAAAATCTGAGATGTGTTTAAACAAAGATGTATAGGTAAGAATCAGGAATTGTGACGGCAATCTGCGACGATGTGGCGTCTTCGGCAGTGCGTGACGGAGTTGCGTGCCTTCTGTCGGTTGCCATGACAACCAATAGTTTCTAACTACTAAAAATTCTACTGGCACTGGCCAACGCCGGATGGACTTGAGAGGGCAGTAAACTACAAAGGTAACAGCTTAGAATATGCTATTAATATTGCCGGAGTACAAATGCCATGCATGCTAATTATACTTTATGAAGTCTTGTGTATGTTAATGATGGGGAGTAATAAACGTTAAAGACGGAACGTCTTTAACTATAGGGTAGTAGACTGTCAAGTGTCAAGTCAAATCAGTATATTTTTATGAAATGTCTAAATGACAACTGTAGAAATTTTAATATAAATTATGACGTCTTAAGTTCCTTTCGTTAAATCATTACTTTAAGTATGCGCTTTAATTATTATAAATTCAACAAAAACATGTTATAGATCTCCAATTGCCTGAATAGTTTACAATAATGTATTTTAATTGTAGTCAATTTGAGAAGGTAAGTAAATGAAACTAGGAAAAGAAAGTTGTTCTAGCTAAAGAAAATGTTATGCTAGTAAAAAAAATAGGTTTTTATATGTTTCCTTTCCGGATAATGACTGTTATTAATTGAAAACTTACATCATATTGACAGTAGTAATTAATAAACGTTGTTTAACAACACATTTTAAATTCTTTCATATTATGGATAATACCCTTGAAATTACATTTTGGAAGTGCCCTTTTTAAATGTTGATGAACTTTCGCGATTTGTACACATTATGAAAATATATATATTATATGGGTATTAATCGCGTCAATAATTTAAGGTAAAATACCTTGTTTATTGCCGACGTTCTACCCGTGACCACGGCCGTTGCAATACGGTCGAAACGTCGGGCAACAAACAAGGTATTTTACCTAAAATTATTCACGCGATTAAGAATAATATATATTTAATATATTTTCATAAAGTGCCCTTTTTATAAATTGCACGCTTGGAACTGAGTGATCTTAATCCAAAAGGAAGTTGAGGCGAATGTGCACGTTTCCCTCTCAATGTTTGAAATAGGGCCCTTTTCAATACGCGAATTTTATTAGGGTTGCGAATCAATAGCCCTCCTCACATATTCCAACCCCTTTTCAAATGTTTATGGAGCCAATAAATAGTATAACGTTAATAATGTCGCGTGTGATTGAAAAATGGACCATTTATATAAATATTAATAACTCCAGACCGACTTCACCGTATTTTTTTTGGTTGTAGTCCTTATTGTCAAAAAAAAACTTTAATGCCAACCTTATTAAAGTTATTTTTTTAAATCGTACATCTCGAGTAATAGTTTATTATAAAAAAAAAAACATTTCAACGTAAGTACATTTGTATCTATCACGATATACAAAGTTGACATTTAACTTGGCTTCTCAAGCTTAGTTCACACTTTGATTATACTATTTACTTAAACCAGATATGACACAACTGTGGCCGTGTAGTTACAGTCATAGTATATGATATTTACAAGCTTATACCTCAAACCGGTGTGCAGCCAAGTTCCAAAAGCGGTAAAGGTAACACGAAAACGTCGGAGAAATTACTTTTTCGATCACTTATCACATAAACGTTCACTGAATATTATTTACTTTATGAAGAACACTTTTTAACACGATAGTACAACTTGCCCGAGTTATTGTTGAATGGAAATTAAAGAGAGCCGGGTGCGTCGACCGGCACGTTCGACGGGAGACAACTTACTGGCTCGCGAGACCGCCGAGACACAGTCAGTGTACTGAGCGGACAACCACAAAACACTGAGACCACAGAAGGCAAACTTCAAGTAAAGGCGTTAGCCAATGCACACATTGACATCATTCACAGACACAACTTCGAAATAAAGCGGTCTGAGGCTGAGATCTAAAGCGCGTACTTTGGTCGAGGTGTAGCAAAGGGGGTGCACTAAAAGTACAATTTTTTTTTCTCTAAATATCGACTAAGGTGGCAAAAAAAAAATTGTTCAAAAATTTTCATCAAATTAGGTTAGGTTAGGTTAGAACTGTGAAATAATACAAAGATGAAATTATTTCTAAGTTCAATTTTTTTTTGCCAGTTTGGTTATAAAACCCATGTTATTCGATATTTTGAGAAAAAACAAAAGAAATGTATTTTTAGTGCACCCCCTTTGGTACACCTAGACCCTGTACTTTGGCTTAGCTCAAGTTTAGCTTAGGCTAAACCTAATCAAAACAACTTTGTGAATATAATCTTTTAAGATTATGCTAAGCTTGCGCTACAACCCATAATTTCAAAGGTCAGCAAATGCTTTAAGCTTTTCTTTAAATTTCACTTATTCTAAACTTTTTTGCATTGCATGATTGCAGCCTAAGACTTTGTGTCAGTCAGGGATATTTATGTGTGCGTTGCTCAAGCGCGTTTTTATTAAGCTTACCTTCTGTAATATCGGTTTTGTGTGGTAGAACAGTCATCAGTATAGTACAATACCGCATGCCGCCCCTCGCACATCACGCTTGTCAGCTGCGTTTACATTTATCACGCAGATTAACAGAAATTGACAAATAATCTTATCTTTAATAAAAATACAAATATCGTCGTACAATAGTGTGTCATTCTGTCAGTAGCGTATTTTTATCAATAGAATTGTTATTATATATTTCTTAGAACACGCTAATTACTCATTTACTTTACTTATTAGTAATTAGACCAAGTAATTTATAATGCGTTGATTTATGTTAAGTACACAATATTATTTTCTTTTATAAATTCATATCTGCTGTTCATGTCTGGCTGTTATTGACGAGCCTTTAAAAATAACTTCTTCATAGAAACCTAATTTATTTATAACCGAACATAATTCTTTAAAAACGTAATTTATAAATAAATAAATTACGTTTTTTAATCATTTCACTATTAAATAAATAAATACAAAAATCAAGATCATGGTTTAATAAAATCTTCTTAAACATTGAGGCAAAAGAGAGAAAATAAATGTCAAAACACTGATTTTTTTAAAGAGATCCCATTCAAATGACGTCACTATTTATTCTAGTCAAATCACTTCTTTTGATGATATGGAAAAAAATCCTATATAATGATAAAAAATAATCGGAACTTATTCGTTGGTAGTGTAAAATGATACAAAATGCTTGTTTTATTTACTAATTATTCTTTTGATTGTTTTGTTTACCTAGAAAACTATTACATAAATGAAATAAAAAAAAAAAAAAGTTAAACATGTGTCGGTCTATGAATGAGGTTTTGTAACAATATGACTTTTTCTATAATGTCTATCTTGTATAATGTATAAAGAAGGTTTGGTAAGGTGGCTTTTTTATCGCCACGAATGTTCGCTATTCACAATTTTAGGGCGCACGCGTTCTTAAAAGTCATCAATCACTGACACTCCAAAGAACTCGGACCTTTGCATAAAAAAACCTATTCCACGTCATTATGGATTTAGCTACTTTTATTTCGACAATGTACAGCCAAATTTAGTCGTGAGGGTTTTTCGTTTGATGTAGATGTTTTATCCCGAGGCTAACAAAGTAAATATAAAGGCAAAGTAGGTATACAAACATACGTTTTACCGAATTGTCAAATTATAAAGGGATCAACCTACATGAAAATATTCGCAAGTTATTTTTATATCTCTCTTATTTTAATGAACGAGTACCTTGCTAATCATAATAAGATAACATTTTTTTGTAGAAATTGCGTTTGTACTTTTACAGTCTAGTTAAAAGCCGTAAATATAAAAAGAGAACGAAAATTAAACGTGGAGCGAGCAGTAACGAAATTTAGGTAAAGAGTACAATGTAAAATTAATAAGAAACCACCATTTTTCCTCTTCAAAGAAAAAAGTGGTCTTTAAAGACCTTTGTAAGTACGAAAGCCTAATCGACAATGACATTGGAATGTTGTTAAAAAACAGAAAAGAAAACGAGTCATGCGAATCGCCATAAAACCATAGGCGACCAACCGAATAATGAATGCCGCACCTATTAATACGAGTACTTAATCGATATTAGCGTTATTGTAGTTGAATTATAGTTTTAAAAGTCCTCGCAGAATATCTATCTATTAGTACCTGTAGCGATAGGTACCCCATATCGTGGGCGTGTACTACACCAATCTTGAGACGGGGTTTTATTGGAAATCATTAAAGATTTATGGAGATGAAAGCTAGTGTAAATACAATACAGTAAACTTGTTTGCGTCGACAAAAAGCCCAAGTATATCAAATACATCGGAAAAGGCATAGCAATTAACAGGGTAGTTAATAATATAGCAAGTTCCACACAATCGAGGAACTTGGAAATTAATATCTATGTAACGCATCAAGGGTAGAAGCTATAACGTATAAGATATTCCGTGTTTGTGATTACATAAAATAACAAACGGGTCTCCGAGGTAGCTTTGAAGTGAAATTACAAGAACGGGGGAGATGGAGCTTTTTCATTATCAACTTGGGGAATTTAGGCCAGACAAGAAAACGCGAAACGTGGATACAGATGAACGTACTATGTAGACTGTAGAGCCTTTTGAGTGGAACCGGAGGAGGCTAAGTAATTTGCAGTATTCATAATAAAAACAATTATAATTTCCTTGATATTTTATGTAAAAAAAAAACCGTCAAGAGCATCTCATGACAATGGTCAGTGTAGGGTTCCGCAGTTTTTAATAATTGCATCAGCAGAAGAGCGTATGTTCATGACACTTACGTCCTTTTGTTGAAAAACGCAGTTTTTCAGCAATAACTCAATCGGTATATCCGATCATGTCCGAAATATATTTGTGATTTTTTTCATGATTTTGGTCACATCGTTCAAAAGTAAAATTGGGGGGGGGGGGGGGAAGACCTGTCAAATGATGTGCCACACGTTAATTTTTGCTAAAAATTTATTTTTCAGCTACTGTTACATGTATGGAGTACCTACCCTCTCTAAAAATATTTATTTTTATTATTTAACTATCAAACTAAGTAGCGGCTACTACAAGACACCTTTTCACCAAATTTCATCAATATTCATTGAGTAGTCTTTGAGTAAAATACATGTGACATACGGACAGACAGACAGACGGACATGACGAAACTATAAAGTATAAGACTTCTGTTTTTGCCATTTTGGCTATGAAACCCTAAAAATGCAAAATTTGTGTTTTATTAAGAAACGCAGCAGGTCGTAAATATTGTGGTTACGAGTGAAATTACATCGCTTTATTGTCTTAATACGTAGGTAATGTAATAGTGTTCGGTCACTCACACTAGGCTCGTTGCGGCAATGTTCTGCTGCTGTGCACCTGTCTTTGGACAAAGGAATGTTATGGCAGTTAAAGATATGCTAAAGTGGTCAAGACTCAGTAATTCGTTGCTCTACGTCTACGGTAACAGAATCAATTTTTATGTGTATCGTTGAAAGTGATAAGGGTGACCTTACGCCTTATTGTGTTACCATACCAATATGCTTGATACTTATGACAAAACTCCACAATTCCGGGGAATGTCTGTTTAACATAAGAACGAGGATAAAGTTAAGATATAATAATAAACAGCCATAAGATTACAGAGCAGATTTTATTGCTTCTACTGATTTTCCATTCTCAATTTTCTCTCTAGTGTTTAAATAATAGCAGAGTTTTTTCAGAGCGATTCCCGCAGTACAAGCCCTGCATCGCGGGGGACTTTACAAACATAGGGACACAAAGTACACCCAGACTTGGAACAACAACTTGTGGATCAAACAAAGTGCAATCCCGTGTGGGAATCAAACCCATGACCTCTTGCGTAGCAGTCGGACACACTCCCACCGCGCCACAGAGGCAGTCAACTTGTCAATAAGTTGTGTATCTATTTTGTTAAACAATGCTCATAAATCCTTGTTTTATTGATTGCACGACCTCAAACTTCGATATAAACGGTATTTCTAAGCAAAGGTAATTTGTTGCTTTATGTCAGGCTAATCTAAAATGATTAACTTACATGTATTTTGAAGGTTCTTATAAAATAGCAAGCGGCAGTGAAGGCATATTGTCCGTTCTTTGACCGCAGAAACTTAATCCAGTCCAATCACAGCAATAACCACGTGTTTCGTAATAATATTATCAAATTCATCGTTGACAACCATAACATAGCCTACGTAGATATGTAAAAAACCGGACAATTGCAAGCCGGACTCGCTCACCAAGGGTTCCATACAAATAGGTACATTGGTATTATAAATATTTCAGGAAACGAGTCTCGCAGTTTTTAAAATAAACGGCTGTATGTCATTTTTTTACGTCAAGAACAAAGGGCCTAGAATTAACTTCAAGACCTATATGGTTTTCATTTCCTCTATACCTCCACGCGTTTTCGAAATAAAGGGTCGTGACAAACAGACGGACGGACAACAAAGTAAACCTATATTATAAAGGTTCCGTTTTTTTTTTTTTTAAGTAGGTACGGAACCCTAAAATCGGGATAACAAGTAGCCTATGTATTATTCCAAAATTTAATTAATCAATTTTTCTGCCAAGCTTCAAAATTTTACATTTTTTCTATCGTGATCCCATCCATCTTAACTTTCGCATTTAGTATTTACGTATACCATGCTCAATGCATTAACTAATTGGTCATCTACTTTTTTCTCATTTAATTGCTTAAAATCAAAGACCGATTTAGAAAATAGGAAGTTAAATCAAAAGTTAAGTATTGTATTACTTACTTTTAAACAACAATTTAAAAAGTAGTACAACAATAAATCAAACTCGTTGAATATTCAAAACATAAAGCAACTCGAGGCACACTTTAAATTAACTTAATTTTTTCAAGTCAGTGAGTTCAGGTGCTTGTGTAAATAGATAAGTTCAGGAGGTCACAGAGAAACTGGTCTCGAGATTTTGCGTTGAAATTCAATTATTAACGTCAGTTTGATAGACGGTGACCCGTTCCTGTGAAATTCAGAGAATACTCGTACATTCGCACACTCTCACGATGAGATTCGATTAAGTGAATAATATTCGAGTTGACACGTTCGAACGGTTCCAATCAACGAATATGGTCTATATGTAAAGTTGGAGTTGGCTGTAATACTAATTAAATTTATGCTAATATTGATTTCAAATTTAAAAATTCATAAATTGGTAGGAATGTTGAATTTTGTGGATTTTAATCACAGCCCGCAACTTTAGAGTAAACTACAGGAGAGTTAACTCTTCCGTGAGAGTTACAGTGTCACATCTGGTAAGGCAATAGGCAATTCAACGCAGTATTCAACGCATAATTACACTATCTCTGTCAAAATAAAGTGACGAGTTGTAGGCTATAGACATTTAGTTTTAACCATCCTCTATGGGTTCATAATTATAGAACGAACACAGTGAGCCGCTACCGCACACTTTATACCTCGTATGTACTCGTTTAATTACCACTTGACGTCCGCCTTATTGTGATTAAAGTTTGAAAAGACTTTGTATTAATAACAGAAAGTTCTTGTCGCAGGGTAAATCAATACTTGCGCGGTAACCAAAAGCGGACGACCTCTATGTTATGTTACAAAGTAAGAATCCGCGACCTTCTAAAATATTGTTAGCTCATACCAGACGAAATCCACCGTATCATTTCCAGGAATCGGAAGTCAGAGCAATAACTCTGATATAAAACCAAACAGTTGTTCTTCGATTAGGTTTTTATTATTTTACTGTTATAAATAGTTAAACGTTTACAATTTCTACATATGAGAGTATTTGAATAAAAAATCACGGGCCAAGTGTATGCCATAAATTGTTCCGAACAATTGCAGATGGGACACATTGTACTCAGACAATAGATAAACATGGACTCAGCCGGCGACCCTTGGCGGTGGGATGGTGGGATGAAACTGATTTATTATACCGTAGTAAACGTTTGACTGTAATGACATCGCTAAGCGTCTGTATGTGCATAAAACTGACCGTACACTATGAAGAACGGAAACAAATTACACGCCAGTGCCGATGCTCTATGAAGATTGTAATAAAGCTATTTGAAAAACGATGAATGTATTTCCAAATGTAGATAGTAACAGGTCAACGTCTTTAACCAGAAATAGCCCGGTGCGGTCGGGCAGCCCCTGGCTCATGTCTTTCAGCGCGCTTACTTAGCAATTCGTTCCGACATCTCGTTAATATGTCAACGAGGTTATCAATAAACAATATCTATGGTCTCCCAGTAAACTACTGTTTATACCCATTCAATCCAATATTCAAATAGATTTTTAATGAAGTTGTGTTTACTATCGGGTCAGGGAGCCACAATAGGAGGTCGTCAACCGAACAATGACGACCTATTTTTTTACAAATAGCCATTATACGACTCAACTCATTTGCCTTCAACAATATCTCGTTCACTTCACATTCCTTTCATACTTGTCTGAAAGTCCATTTGTGAAATGAGACGCGGTCTTCTGATGAAATTAATTTCAATTCAAGCGAATATGAAGACTCTCCGTTGTGGGCAAAGAGTTCTGAAGAAATATGCCATTGGATTTATTATTTCAATAAGTCCGCGGCGGTTCTTGAGTTTAAACTCATTCAATAAGGTCATTGATAATGAATCGTCTTTAGAAAATCAACGTAGATTGTCGGAAATGGATGTAAATATAAAAAAATATGAAATGAGACTAAAGTTGAGCAGGTAGTCAAAAAGATAGATAATTTCTTCAACTAATGTCATGATTTTTCCAAGTTGTATCATATAAGGCAAGTAAACTATAACCGGAAAGGTTTTCTTTTATCGTTGTGTTGGTTTTTATGTAGTACGCGATATGACATGATTTTGTTACTCCAGATGTCGAGATGTCCACAACGAAAAAATGTAGCGTCATATTTATTTTCTTATGTTACTCCGTCGTTTATATTATTTCGTCGTTTCATGTCAACATGTGTTAAATCATTTAACATGACACACATGGTATAAAGTGCTTTCACTTACATAATGCACGCACATGTTTAAACAGTACCTACATATTAAATCGAGGTGAGGTGTATATTAAGTAGATTATAGTTAGCTTTACAGTTCTGAACAATGTCAATGCAGACGTATTAGCAGATTGAACTGATCGTATAACGTTGGATTTCCCTAGAGAGTGTAGATGAGACAAGATACACGACGCGACGCACTGATCCTATGGCGCGACTTCAAATCGAGACAACGCTATAAGCTCAATCCCTTTAGGTGAGCTCCAGACTTCCCTACCCACGTAAGTACCGAAGTTTAACGTTTTTTACGGCCGGCACAGAAAAAATGTTGAGAGTTAAGTTCCGTATTGTTGCTTGAATTTACTGAATACGTCGATACATTTGATTTAACCAAAAGAATTGAGGTCGCATGTTTAAGAAGTCGAACGATTATGTAGACATTCTTATCAAAAAGGAAGTTAATTTAAAAGGATGTGTGTATAATTTTGACCTAAATTGGCTTACCTGTCAAGATAATAAGGGTGTAGTGTGACGAGTATAGAAAAGAATGTATGAAAAAATGTAAGACGATGAATGACCATGACATATTTTTGCAAGATAAGGTTATTAGGCGATTAGTCTTTCGTGTTATGCAGCATAATTTAATTACTATGGTATTATGTATATATAGAACGTAATAAATTAGGCTTATCTAGACAGTTTGTCTATATGCGATTCATCACTGTCGCGGTACGCGAGGGCTAGACTACCGCCTACCGCGCATTAGCGAAAGTGAATTGATTCGCTGCGAAGCGAGATGATTAGTACGAGCCTGAGGTAAAATTATACTACGTATGATGTCATTCTAGATGAATTACCTACAGTCGATTCAGAATCTTCTATACGACCAGCCCTTATAGCTAAGAAATTGAAAAGAGATTTCATCGGTGATATAAACAAGGGAAACTGAACCTCTATGGTGACGCAAGCTAAAGCTAGTTAGGCATATCTTCCCAATTGGGAATCACTACTCTAGAGCTTTGTCACATTTGTATGACACAGTTAAAACACGGATAAAGGATACCTACAGAGAATTTTCGACTAAAATAAGATTAGAGAGTGTAACAATGGAAACAATGGTCGAAAGAACATCTAACCAAAGTTAAGTGATCCTGTATTCAAACAAACATTATATATTATTTCTTCAATGGTGTTGCCAAGTTCTTAAACAACCATAGTAAAATATTAAGGGAAATAATGTACACGAGGGGACACATTTTGTGTTTTCCTATTCCATTTATCGTTCTCATTGAAATTCAGTAAGTTTGACAAGTTGGTAACTTTATACCGCGTAGTTTCTCTTTGTATTTTGATAAAGATAACGTACCTATGTATGATCAAAAGCTTTGTTACAATAAATATTCCTTTTACTCAAATATAATGATAGTAAGGTTCTGGAATAACAAGAGGAAAAACTATTGTGTAAATAATATTGCGAATATTTGATGTTTTTACTCAATCATGCGCGAAATAGAGACAAATGAATAGTAATGATAATAGTGGTTTCCTAACAGATTCCGGTAATGGCGGCCATTCTCATCAGTGACTACTACAACTAAAAACTGTATACACAAGTGGTTAGTGACCCTGACTGCTAAGCCGGAGGTCGTGGGTTCGATCCCCACCCAGGATATTACTTTGTGTGATAAGCACGGTGGTTTATTTTGTGTGTGGGTATTATTTATCTATAATATGTATGTATTTAGAAATATACTCCTTACTACTTCCATACTACGTTTCCATAGGTAGTACAAGCTGTGCTAAGTTTCGGATCAAATAGCGTTGTGTGAGTTGTCCGAAGATATTATTATTCTTTTCTAAGGTAGTCCGATAGCGGAAATCCGACAAAACTGTAGAGAAATTAGGCGCAGGACCGACGGCTAATGCGGTCTTTGAGGTACAGAAGGGTGTGAAATATTTCAAAAACCATCCAGTTACCCATCTACCTATGTAACATTGCTCAAATTTATAAAGCTGAAAAGTTTGTTTGTTTGTTTGAGCGCGATAATCTCAGAATCTACTGGGTCGAAATGAAAAATTCTTTTATTGTTGGATAGCCCATTTATCGAAGAAGGATATAGGGTATGTGGCAGCAATGAAAAATGTTGCAAAAACAGGAAAAACTTACGCAGACGAAGTTGCGCGGGTCTATCGGGTATATGGTACCTACTTATAATAACAAAAACACGTTTTATTTTTTGTCACTCCGAAACGGCTGAACGGATTTTGACGGGAATTTTACTGTACAGCTGAGGATACAAGGAGTAAGTAGGTACTTTTTATCATCACGCTAAAGTCTATAGCGAGACAGCAGCACTGCAACTTCACGCAGACGAAGTCGCGGGCACAGCTAGTTTCCAATAAAACTGTACGTAATGAAACAAATTAAACATAGAAACTGTACTATTAGTACAAAATGGATGTAGGTTATGGTTTTAATAGGCGTATATTACGTACATTCATTTTGTATATTACAAAACACGTGTAATCAAATGAAATGGGAGAAACATCCACACAGGGTGCCTCAAACAGCGGTATTGTGCGTCTGAATATACCATTATAGCTAAATGTGCTATTTGTTCAAAGCTATTCACGTTATAATTCATGTGTCACTAATTATTACGAGTTCTCTTTGTGAACACATTAAACGGGTTTCGTACTTTCCACATTTTATTTTCTCTGGGCATTTCGTTACAAATTGCCGAAATTAATTTCGTTGACGTTTAATGTAATCGTGTAAGTTATTCATGTAAAAGCTTTGATACTAGTTAACTGCAAACATCGGCAAAGTCTTTATGGACAGTGTAAAGTATACCAAGATAAACTTATTTAATAAGGCCTATTTAAAAAGGTCGTCCAACAATCATGAAGCGTAAAAATGTTTTTGCCTCTACAAATTTTATTCTTTTTCCAAAGTAACAACGGCTCGTCCGGTTGTTACATTGTGTGGGAAATTGTCACGTGACTTTTAAGTAAAATACGTAATTCTTACGAATATGGAAGAAGCGGTAGATACACATCCTCCGCCATTCACTACGGTTATTGTATGCAAATTAAAGGCGGTACTTTTATCGAAACTGTGAGTCCTAGTCCTAGATTAGTATTCGATGTTTCTAGAACGCTAACGTTAGTTCTTTCTATTTGGATGAAATAAGCGGTACTGAATACGTCATCTATACTAATAGAATAAAGCTGAACAGTTTGTTTGTTTAAACGCGCTAATTTCCGAAGATACTAAGCCGATTCAGATGGAACGGATAAGTACTAGCTTGAAGGTTGAGGAATATAGATGCACGGGAGCGAAGCCGTGAGCAAAAAAACTAGTTACAATAAAAAAACGAAATTCCAAACAAAAAAGGTTTCAACATTATTCGTCGACAAACAAATTGGAGCTACAAATCTGTCAATATGTAGTAATCTAACAGGATAAAATATATATAAAATAACTTACTCGTGAAAATAGATTGGTATGGGACGTATATAAAGACAATAGGCCGCTGATGAGTGGGAGGTAGCATTGTTGCTGGGAATCTGGGCGTTGGAGCAATCACCGCGACCCAAATACCGGCCGAACAGACCATTTTACGTTTCAACTCCTCATAGATTATCTTGACACCAATCAGAAGGATAAAACTAAGACTGTGCATTCTGTACAACTAATTAATGCAACTGTATATAACGTAGCGTAGCAAGAAACGTTGGTGTCAATGACCCCGGTTCAGTTGCTAGCGATCAAATTGATTAAGCGATATTATTTATTGTATGAGCGTTCACGTGCCGCAGCTCTGTCGATGCTCTTTAATTGACTTAATTGTAGCACATAAGCTTCTCTGAGAGCGTGCTTGACAAAACTACTTTTATACATAGATAGTAACAGTGTGTGTTTTTCTGCCGATTATCACATTCAGCATTGCGTGCGACTTCTATTGATTAATCAATTTGTGCTCTTATCGGTTTCTATTTTCTAGTTAACCCTCTCTAATCATTAAATCTCCTAAAACTTCTAGTTTGTTTCTGCCGGTGATGGTCCCAGGCGCGGATCTAGAACTTTGTGCTGGGGGTGGCAACATTATATTCCTGGTCAAGTGTGAGTCGCTTGCAAGACGGGGGAATCAACACCGGTACACCATCCACCGGCAATTGCTTGCCTAAACACTCTGATCCGGTTCCAAATATCTCAAATTCACCCCAAAAAAAATGTACATTCGGTCGATAAAAAAGGGCGTAAATGCCATGAACGTACGCTCTTCTGCTGGTGCAGTTATTCAAATTTTTCATATGTCGTGCATTTATTTGTAAGAACGGCTGCGGAACCCTACACTGAGCATGGTCCGACATGCTTTTGCCCGGTTTTATTGTTTCTTCGTGGATTATCCTGAGGTTGCCACTTCGTAAAGGATATGTTGAGCCAGTAATGCAGGAATGTATCTGATAAAAAACATAATGGACTTCCAGCATTAAGACCTGACAAAGCGACGTATAAACTCTTCATATTCCTGGTAGCGGCACTTGGACCTTGTTGACGGCCGATCTATGCAAGAATTGCAAATGTATACGAAAAATCAACCCTTTATTTCTTTCCAGTTGCAAATATTGTAGTTGATTATTCGATGGAGTAACATTAGTCGCTGATTGTTGTACTGATTAAATCATAATTCCAAAACATTTTTGTATTGTTAATACAATGTACAGTTCAATGTGAGAACGTATTCAACGACTTAAAATAGCTAATGAGTCAGACATTAGCCGCGAGTTCATTAAAGGATCAACAGTGAAAATAACTTCGTTTCGCTCTGTTTGTAGATCAAAAGTGATATGTGTACTTGAAATAGAAGCTTAGTCACTTATTTGTTTACTAACTATTAAATAACTGTTGCGGTAAGTTTTTTACCTACAGCAAAGAATGGTATTTGATTCAGTTGTATATTTTTATGACATAACATACATACATAACAACCCATATGATGTCCCACTGCTCGGCACGGGTCTCCCCAGTAGAACCTACTTATTAGTTCCTGGGGGTAATTGCCATAATCGCCACGCTTGGCGAGCGGGTTGGCGATCGCAGTAAGGCTTAAAATACGCAGAGGACGCTGCTGCCCGTCCTCCCGTGTGACATCCCTTAGTCGCCTTGACGACACCCACGGGAAGAGATGGGGTGGCACTATTCTTAAGCCGGTGCCACACAGCAAATTTAAAAGTATTTTTATGAATTACCTACGAATTAGAAGACTAACGATAAGTAAGAAGTAAGCAAGTTATTTATGTTTATACATTGTCATAAATATAGGAATACCAATGGTTTCCTTATTAGGCTGACAGCCTACAGGCGCCGACAACACCTAAAATGGACAAGGCAAGAGCTTTAACGAGCGAACAAGTCGCACTATGGAGCCCTTTTCAATAAGAAATACTTTTAGTTACTTCACCTCATCCATTTCAAACTGTGTATAAGAGAAATAAGAAAATTATTCTTAAGAAATTGCAAAAGATAGTTCTAACACATAAACACTGTTTGTCGTGTTATCTAGCAATTCTTCGCGGATCCCTCTGTGTGTTTTTGACACAATTTTAGATCCTCTTTTTTGCCCTTTAGAGCCCCCTTTTCGTCCTTTAGATCCCCGTTTGGTCCCTTCAGATCCCTTTTTGGTCCCTTTAGCCCCCTTTTGGACCCTTTAGACCCCCTTTTGGTCCCTTTAGACCCCCTTTTGGTCCCTTTAGATCCCCTTTTGGTCCCTTTAGATCCCCTTTTGGCCCCTTTAGGGATGTGTTTTCCAAAAATACTTTTCTTTAAATCTAATCCTTTATCTTTAAAGAAGCGTATCTACAATATTTCAGCTTCCAAAGTATACTAGACTAGTTTCGGTTGGGCATTGATGAGTGCATGAATTAGTCAGAATAATGCTTCATTGCTTTATAGTTATAATTGTAATATATGGAAAAAATACTGATTTTACAGTTACTTATTTTTCTTGCTTATTTTGCTTAAGTCACTTGGCTTTAAAATAATATTTTAAAGCCTGCATGCATGGCATATTATGCCATGCATCCTCATGCTTCACGTCTAGGTACTTTTTTAATGTTCTGAACTTTGAATTTACTTGTTACTTAGTAGCCTAGTTACTCGGATGTCTTGATGTTATCATGAGCATTATCACAAAATTAACGAAGTGTGACCTAACAGTTTTTGCTGTGAGCTCTTACTACTAATACACGTTCAAGGCCATATTAATATTGTAATTAGTTGCAGTAACCAGTATTCTATCTGACTTATTTATAGCGTAGTAGCACGCACTGTAGTCCTTATCTGGGCAGAAAGACGGGTCGGAGCGACTCGACGTATCAATGTCAAGTTGTCTTGTTCCTTGTCCTTTTTAGTAAGGACAGTGATCTTCCGACTTAGTATTTCACTATTTAGATTAATTAATGTTTTGCCGTGTTAGGTATTGTTTTGATGAATAGTTTCAAGTTGTGTGGTACATTGGCGTAACCAGAGGGGAAATTTGAGGAATAAAATCCCATCCAAAAGTGTAAAATGTACACATTTAGCTGGTGTTGAGTCAATTGAACCAGGTTGTGTGTAGAACCTAATGTACTGTATAGATTTTCGTGGCGGTGGGGGGGGGGGAGGGCATAAAATTCTATAATTATATTAGGTCCTAGCAACTCACACTTGGCTCATGATGAGTAAATTGCACGACTGGGGACGCAATGGGAACTGGTGGCGGCACCAGTTCCCATTGCGTCCCCAGTCGTCCTTTATCGGGCCAAGCACGAGCTACTCGCGAATGTACAGAAAAATGATTCTTTAATAGGTACGCCCATGTGCTGATTTATTAGGAAAACAAAAATACAGGTATGCCTCAGGGAACGATCCTGGCGTCCTTTATATTGTGATCACTTTATTCCGAAATTGACAAGCAGATAAGTGAACACAACACAAAGATTACAAAGACGGATGGCACTGCCCAACGTTATCTATAAGTTGTCTTTTAAGATAATCACAGGGGACGACGAATCCGTCGTCATCGGCAGAAGTTTAAATATTTTATTTAGTACTGACTTTGTATACATTTGGACAACAATCGAACAGTTATCAATTTATTTGGACAACTTCCTAAGACACATCATTGTTATGTTTATCAATTCATGTACGATACAATGGGATATAGCTTCCATGCGTTTCCAAATACAAAGTTTTATAATCTAGACACGCATAACTGTTTGACAATTTAAGGATTTGCAGTCTAAAAATAAAATTCGATTTACCGCACTAATTCAGTATCGCCTTCCGGGGCGAAGATGGACATTGATGGATTGACGTTTGTGGATCGAACTTAAGAATGGGCATGTTCGTGCGCTCGTGCACCGATACCACAAACTACATACGTACAGAATACCGACTTCCTACAAGAAGCGAAAACAGACTCACATACACATAGACGGAGATGTCAGTCGAACTCGGTCGACTATGAAATCAAGACAGAGCACGTGCGATCTCCACACGTACGCGGCTATGTGTGTGTGGACTTGTTGTTGACCTGTAAGCTGGCTTTCTATACCTAGGTATCTTGTGCCGATACTCTCGTATCCGGCGTCAAAGCGGCACTCTTCTTGTTTGGCCAGACCGGATGCCGCGTCATAATATACCTATACAGTTAAATATTTACTTTTACGAGTAAGAAGAAATGTTTTCAAAGAATTTGTATGCTAATTTTAAATCGTCAGTTTTAAAGTAACGTCTGGTGTCTGGCGAGTAGTTATTCATTAATTGTGATTAAATTTTGCTTCAAAGTTCTAAATTGCTTCTGCGAATTGTGGTGAGGAGCAAGTAACTATTAATTAAAGAATGTCTAGAATACGAAGAAATACGTTTGTTTTATTTATACCTAAGTTAATTATACAATAGGAAACTAGTAAACTACGAAGCGGCAGCGTTAGCTTACTCGTAAATCTCCTTTTTTATTCTTCAACGTTACAACTATGTTCACATAATGGTATACTCAGTTGTAGAGTCGAGGACATGGGGTAATGTGCACAATACCGAGAGAAGAGAAGGTAACTTTCGTATTCCACGTACTTCGCTCGCGAAACGCATACTGACTGCCTCTGTAGCGTGTGTTTGACTGCTACGCAAGAGGTTGTGTGTGTTCAATTCCCACACGGGACACTACTTTGTGTGAACCAAAAATTGTTGTTCGAGTCTGGTGTACTTTGTGTCTGTGACTTGTATGTTTGTAAAGTACCCGTAGACGCAGGGCTTGTACCCTATTGCTATATAAAAAAAATACATAGACAAGATTCATGTATAAGAATCTTAAACCACTTCGGACCACGACCAGTTTCAAGATTGTGTGATTGTGTGAGCAATGTCTATGTGCAATACATGAGGGTGCCTTCTGTACTTTAGACATTTTGTGGTAGGTATGTGAGATTTCTTTTGCATTGTATTGTGCCAACACGAGTTCCTGGTCCTGTCCTTCTTTCACAGAGATTTACAGTACTCCAAAAGTAATAATGCGCATAGAAATCTTCGGAAATCTTCGTCATTGTTCGGCAACGGTCGTATTACCCGAGCGTCGAAAGACGATATTTATATAGAGTGGTTAAGAGCAATTTCTCTATGCCTAATTTTATATATTATGTGTTTTGTGCTAAAACAGATTTGATTTACCTGTAACGAAATTTGATTCGATAATTCCATGTAAGTAAATAGCGAAAACGCTACAATCATTGTTGGAGTGATTAGTTTTCAAGTGTCTTACCGAAGTTGGTGTAATTATGGAGGAAAAGGTTTAAATAACATAAGGTTTTATTAGAAGGAGAAAAAAACGTTTTCAAATAGAGGTTTACATAAAATATAATCAAAATCTCAGTTCAAATTTGTTTACAGCACTAATCATTCCAGAAAAATAATACAATTATAAAAAAATTAATCAGAATCGAGGAAGACCTCTATTCCCGACATCGCAGATTCATCAGAAGTTTCATTATGCTCTTGTTCATTTACACTTTCCTCACTGCTATCACCTGTGTAAATAATCAGTTTATCGGAATAACTATCGATTCTTGGCTCAAATTTTCTATATTCATCTTCGCATTGAACCGCATGATCAGAAACTTTTTTCCATTCTTCTGGTCCTATTTTATTGATTTTTTCTAATATAGCATCTTTAACTGACGTCACAGTCATTGCAATATTTCTCTTGGCCACGTGTTGCTTTATTTGGGACCAAATATTTTCAATAGGGTTAAAATCGGGATGATATGGTGGCAATCGTATAATTTTATGCCCATGTTCCTCCATTATACGGTCAATGGCAAATTCTGTGTAATTTTCTTTGTATCTTTGTATAATTTTATACAAATCGGGTTTCAGTTTCTTTGGGTCATGCGGAATGTTGTGTTGTTGTAACCAAGCTGTCATTTGTGGTTTAGATGTGTTTGAGTTTGGTGGTTTCACAGACAGCTTATTATGATATGGGGCGTTGTCTATTACCAACACACTATTAGGAGGCAAGTTGGGAATCAATTGATTGCGTAGCCAAGTTTGATAACGTTCCGCGTTTATTTCTTTATGATAGTCACCTTCTGAGTCGACACATTTATGTAACATTAGAGCCCCTGGGACGAAGCCTTTTTCATTGCCTGCGTGTACAATAATTATTCGCTCTCCTTTGGAAATGGGTTGTTTGATACCTTTTTTGTTGCTATCTTGCCAAGTTTTACCCTTAGTATGTGATGTGTGCACATACGACTCGTCCATAAATACTATGTTTCTACCAGAACTCCTCAGCTGTTGTATTTCTCTGAGATATTTGATCCTTTTTAGGCGTATATCATGTTTTTCCATAAGTAATTGTCTGTTATTATCAGTTTTCAGAAACCTAAACCCCATGTCTTTCAAGATCAACCTTAAAGTCTCGGCACAGCCTTTGAAATTAATAGCTTCGATCAACTTTATTCTTAAATTATTTACAGTTGGGAGTTCTTTCAGCGTCAATTGAAAATTGTATATCATATTACGAATAACACAGTAGTCGAAATCATCAAGTACCAGCCGAAATCTACTTTTAGGTCTTCCTTTTTTCGGTGTAGAAAATTTCTTTGATTGATTATGTTTTTTTTCGTTTAAGATATTACTCAAAGTTCGTCGCGAAATTCCTGTAGCTTTTGTAACACGGTCTTGAATTTTTTTAAAATAACCATCATGGTCTCTGTTGAAAACATTGGCTTCATTTAAGAAATAAAGGTACACATTAAATACCATTTGCCGTGCTTGTGAATTAAGCGGTTTTCCACGTTTAAATTTATCCATTTTGGAAGAATTCGTCTGAAAGAAAATGGCATGGGCAGAGTTAGGTATATATTTTTTATGCATGTTTATCTATTTATTTAATTTAAATAAATCTCATTTTTTAAATGTTTTTCTAGTACTTAATATGTATTTAATGTAGGTATTTTATTTTTTTAATATTAAAAAAACGTGAAATATGTTATTTATTTTCCTTTTTTCAAAATATACTATTTAAATCTGAATAAGCTAATTAATGTTGAAATTATATTTACCAAGAAGGGTGTGTAATAGCAGCTCTATATATTTCCACAAATAGAGAACACGTGCAGTCACTACCAATATATAAAGACGACTGACAGACATTTCGCTGACCGGCGACAGCTGCCGAACGCCCGATTTGTTTTCGATTGTGCACACATGATATTGACTCCTATCTCTTTTAAACAAGGTGCAAAATGCAAATGCCTTGTTTAGGGCTCTTACGATTCCATGATTCGAGTGTTTCCGGGAATACGACAATTAGCGAAGATCTGCATGTGCATTATTAATTTGGGAGTACTGTACGAGTAAACAACAGACTGACTTTTACATAGAGATAGTTCAAACGGCAGGCAAGTACACACAACAAAGGTTATTTTTTAACTCGATAAATGCTCGGTTCCTGTGGGAAATACAAACAGTACAGCCACCGCCAAAAATCGCAAAAATAATAAAGTAAAACACTTCACAAAACCTATTATGAAAAATGCTTTATTGTAAAAAGAACAATAGTTTATTTTGGAATTTATTCTGGAATACAAACGTGATTGAAAAGCTTATTTTTGAAGTATTAAAGAGTACGCCACTTTGTTCTTTTTTGCTTATTCGGGTTTAAAATTCTGTTTTTGATTTAACATAATGTACCTACTACAATATGAGGCGGGCCTTTGTTGTTTATCGTTAGATTAAGTATTTAGACCTCGGCTATCCTTAGGTACCTACTTGCAGGCGCGTATACAGGGGGGGGGGGGCAACAGACTCATGAATATTTAAGTGACTGCCTCTGTGGCGCGGTGGAAGTGTATCTGAATGCTACGCAAGAGGTCGTGGGTTCGATCCCCACCCAGGATAAAACTTTGTGTCACGATGGTTTATTTTGTGTCTGGGTGTTATTTATATATAACTAGGTGTGTCCGGCGGTGTTACCCGCGGTTTATTAGCCTATGTGTTAATCCAGGGTGTCAGCTAACTCCATACCAAATTTTATTAATATCTCCCCAGCCGTTTAGACGTGAAGACGTAACAAACATACACACTTACATACTCACAAACTTTCGCATTTATAATATTAGTGTGATATGTATGTATTTACAAATATATGAGTATGTTTGTCAGTTGTCTGGTTTCCATAGTACAAGCTCTGCTTATTTTGGGATCAGATAGCGTTGTGTAAGTTGTCCCAAAATATCTATTATTATATTATTATTATTATTATTTGGTCCGCGTTGACAAGCAAAACTACTCACACTTGGCCGGTGATGGGTCAAAGTGCCCCAGAACATGATCCTGGACCCGCACCTGCCTACTTGATAGAAGTTTTTTTTTTTAATGCCTATGGTTGGCAGACGAGCCAGCGGCCCACCTGATGGTAAGCGGTAACCGCCGCTCATGGACTACAGGAATGTCAGTGCCCCAAGAGCAGTCTATTTTTGGTTCTCTCTCTCTCTCTCTGCCTAGCCTTATCCCATATCATTTGGGTTCGGCTCTTCCCGTCATTAGCCATTTCATGATGCTAAAAGCAGAGTAGCGTTTAGCTTTTGTGAATTAGACAACCAAAGTGTAAAGGTGGCGCCCTTCTATTAGTATTTATTTTGTCTTATTCTATTATACAGATTTTGAAAATCTCACTAATATTATAAAGGTGAAAGTTTGTGAGTATGTGAGTGTACATTTGTTACTTCTTCACGTCTAAACGGATGGAGCGATATTAATAAAATTTGGTATGGAGTTAGCTGACACCCTAGATTAACACATAGGCTAATAAACCGCGGGTAACACCGCGGGGCACAGCTATTGGAATATAAAACAAAGACAAAACATTTGCTAGTTAAAATGTGGTAACAGACATTAATACGGTCTACTAGTCGAATTGGATAATTAAGACTACAATCAATATTATATAAAGAACCAACAGCACCATTTAATTTATCCTTATTTATTTAGGAGCAATCCACATATTTGGTTTCAACTTTTTTTCTAGCAACAAACGGAAAAACTCTTTAGATTTTCGCAAACGATTAAACTGAAAATGTGATCACAAACTTTAATCCCAGGTAACTTAGTTGGGGTGTATACTATTTGAACCCAAGTTACCTTCGGGTGCTTCTTAAATTCTCTCCTTCCACCCGTAAAATTTAAGGCACCTAACAACTTAAGAGTTGTAGTGTTTTCGATTTGTTTTAGGCGAAACTATTGGGGTGTAAAATTTTATGAATTTACTTTGCCACTTTTAGGGGAAACAGACCAGGTTGTTGTTCGATCCAGTTCGTCGCAAAACTCGCAAAACACACCACACGCTCCATCCACAGTAGTTATTTATCTTTATAAATCATTATGTAGCAAGATAACATTTGATCACAGTGTGTAACATTTTGCTACAACATGTTAAGAATGTTATATGTTATAAACGCTCCCACAGTGGTTCAACTCGGTGTAAAATATTGTATAAAATCTGTAACCATCAGTTTGGGTCTGCCTTTAGAGGAAGCGGGTAGTCTAAGTAAGTAGCGGGAAGTATACAACGAATGTTGATGACATTTCGATTACTTATTTATTGATTAGGTACTCAAAGACAGTCTTTGTGTAAAATGCCTGTGACATACGAACGGAGTAACAGACAGACAGACGGACATGACGAAACTATAAGGGTTGCACTTTTGTCAATAAAGTCACAAAGTCAAAGTACTTTATTCAGTTAGGTTACAAAATGCAACTTTTATCACTTTTTTTTATTATTTACAACGCATTCACGCGCGGTGTTGCAGATCACGCGCCCTTTCACGTTTTCTTGTTATTCTGACAGAGAGAGGAATAAACGCAACCAACTATCTCCGTCGCCACGCATCCCGCTCCGTGATGCGTTTCAGTGTGCCAATCGCCTAATAGTTTCTGTTGTTCACCAAATTAGTAAGTATATTTTGTACGAATAGGTACCTATACCTTAGCTTAGCAGATATGGTTGAAAAAAGACCCTATCACCCTTGTAACATTGCCACTAAGTACTAAGACACAGAACTCCTCTCAGAGACAGGGTTTTTTGAAATCAGGATCGATAATTATTACTCTTTGTATAGCAATCATATAAATTGCAAATGTTACAATTTAGACGAAAAATGGAAACCATCTTGAGGTCACTGCAACCAATACTTGTATATAAACATCCGCTTACTTTCCATAGAGAAGCAAAGTAGCGAAATTACGCAAACACAGCTCATTGCAAAATAGGTACTAATAAGTATACTCGTGGGGTTTTAAGGGTCACTCGTAGCGTGTCGTGCGGTTTTGTTGAAACTTTGAATGTTCACTTATTTAGTAATACAGGTAAAGGTTGGACAGGAAGATACCCAGGTAACTGGGAGAATGGAATTCAGTGGCGAGGTAGGGTCTGCTAGTGTATACGGCGTGCGGACAGAGGTGTTCCGGATTCGTTGTTGCAAAGATGACGTAATACGTGTAGATATCAATGACGTGTATAGGTATTATAAGCAATACTTAAAATAGAGCTTTGCTCGGTTTTTTTAACAACGTTTTCTAAAAATGAAACCTAGCTAGATCGATTTATCGCATACTAAATTTCATGAAAATCGCTAGAGCCGTCGCCGAGATTCAGATTATTTAATATATAGGTATATATATACAAGAGTTGCTCGTTTAAAGGTGTAAGATAAAGTGAAAAAGATACCTACTTACTAAAGCAGACTGAATTCCCAGATTAAAGAAATGGCCCTAAAGTAATCTTTATAACTCTGGTATGTTTAAATTTACTATTAAAATAGATTAAACAATTATGTATTTTTATTATTTACTGATTCTTTTTTATTTTATTTTTTGGTAATATTAGAATCTTCTCCCTCCAACAAATGTTTGCTATTCTCATCGAATCTAATCTAATTATACAATTAAACGAGCAATTCTTGTATATATGTATATAGGGTTAATTGCCGTAAAAAAAGGCTCGTTTAGACGCCCCATATATATCATCTGAATCTCGGCAACGGCTCCAAAGATTTTTATGAAATTTTGTATACAGGAGGTGTCGGGGGCTATATAAATCGATCTAGCTAGGTTGCATTTTTAGAACACATCGTTTTATCCGTGTTGTCAGGCAATAAAAAATGTTTTTTGATTAAAATATTCATATTTCATCACTAGGTATATGTAATTCGTATCTAAATATGATTTACAGAAAACACGATAAACCAAAAAAAAAAATAGCGAACAAAGCTCGGTCAAACAGGTACTAATTATAAAGAGACGTGAAAGAAGTTTCATTAAGTAAGGAGTAACTCTTAACCTTTTCCGAACAAAAGTCTGTAAATAAACAAAGATATTAATATACCTAAAAAAACCTTTTTCGTCCTCTGTAAATCTTGAAAGGATTGTAGTGGATGGATAGTTGATGAGAAGTCATGACCAGAGTCAGAGTCATTGAATTTACATAATTATAATTATGAAAAATATTGGTATAAATATGAATTAATTACTTACATTAAAAGTAATGGGTAAGTATAATGAATAATGTATCAATAACACTAACCACTAGTTGACGCATAACATATTATTATGATACATCAAACAAAAAAAAATTGCGAGACATTAATTACAATTGGTTGATAGGCTGCATAATAAAGTTGAGAAAAACGAGTTCATAAATTGAAGCAAATTAAGCGCAGTTGAGCAATCATATAAAAATACATTAAAAATCATCATTGACACCGCGCATGAGTTGACTGACAATAAAACAAGTAATAACATCACCAACATGCAATATGTTCGACGTTCGTATATTTACAAAATATCTGGAGTGCAGAAGGTAACCTTGATACGTATCTATTTTATTTATTTATTTTATTTATTTATTTGGCTCACAGAACAAGTTATAATCATAAGTTACAATAATTCTTAGGCTAGGATATAAACTAGACTATAACTCTAAATATGTGGGCACATCAAAATCCAAATTTATCTATAAGTATTACAAGAGGTTAGTGTGTTAGTTTTTCCTTACGATAGTTTGTTAGTATTGTGGGTTAGTAATAAGTGAAAACTTTCCAAAATTATAATATTAAAATAAAAATAAAAATAGTGTAAAAACAATTGCAAGAATAAATATTATAATGAAAACTGTGGACTATTTGGTATTAGGTTTTGCTACAAAAAATATTCCTGACATCCATTTTGTATTTAAGGAAACTATTCTGGAAGATATCCAATGAGGGGTGTTGTAAAACTGTGTCATTGTACAATCGGCACATTCTGGTAATAGGGTTGTAGAATGAAGTGTTATTTTTGTAAACCTGAAGTGAAAATATTTTTTTCGAGGGGTTGCGTGACTTGTACCGGGTGTTGAAAATGACTCGTGATAACAGTGAGGGGCAGTCAAGTCTATAATTAATTATTTTATAGAGGTGACACAATTCGCTACAAAGCCTGCGATCGGAAAGAGAAGGTATGTCAAATTTAGTTAGGCGTTTGGAGTATGACCTAAAACTACGGCCCAGGTTGGATCTGTAGCTGAGAATATTTATGAATATTTTCTGTACTCTCTCAATACGGGAGCTATGAATTTCATAAAATGGCGACCAGATTATCGACGCATATTCTAAAATACTTCTAACTAATGAGTAGTATAAAAGAATGAGGGTTTGCTGATCTTTAAAATCCTTGGTGGAACGTGAAATAAAGCCGACAAGTCGAGTGCATTTGAGGATCATGTGGTCATAATGCGAGTGAAATGATAATTTTTCATCAAAGTAGACTCCCAGGTCTTTAGCTACTGATTGGCGTTGTAATAGTGACTCAGAAAGTGAGTACTGAAAATCGATTTTTTGCTTTTTCTTCGTAAACGAAATAACAAAGCATTTGTCGACGTTTAGCTGCATGTGGTTCAACTTGCACCACTCTCCTACTTGCGATAGCGCCTGCTGAAGATCCAAACAGTCTTTGTAATCCTGTACCACTCTATATATTTTGAGATCGTCTGCATATAAGAGGCAAGGACAAGACAGATGTTGCGTCAGATCATTAATGAAAACGACAAAGAGGAGGGGACCTAAATGGGAGCCTTGAGGCACGCCCGATGTTACTGTAGCAGGAGAAGAAACGTGTCCTTTAATAGTAACCAATTGACTTCTGTTATTTATCTTAATATATGTATCTCGCTCAATCACACACACAAACATTATTCACAAACATGGAATTTCAGACCACTTCAGTGTAGTATTCGGTGCAAATATATTATGTATTTTCATACCTCGCTTGTAAATGTTTTATGTATTTTTGCATATCATACGCAGCATTTATTTGTCTAAACAAAATCTGTAACAGTATTCTTAGGGTTAATAAGTATTCTTAGTGTTCTCTTATCTTTTTTATTAAAAAATATTAGTTGTAATCTGTGGCGCGGTGGGAGTGTGTCTGACTGCTACGCAAGAGGTCGTGGGTTCGATTCCCACACGGGACGCCACTTTGTGTGATCCACAAATTGTTGTTCCGAGTCTGGGTGTACTTTGTGTCCGTGACTTGTATGTTTGTAAAGTCCCCCGCGACACAGGGCTTGTACCCTACAGCAGGAGTCGTATTATATAAAAAAAAAAAAATACTAGCTGACTGGCGTAGTTATTCCCCGTTTCTGCAACATTTTTTATTGATGCTCCGTTCCTATTGGCAGTACCCTGATGTTACTAGCCATCTTCGATAAATGGGCTATCTAACACAAAAATATTTACTTAATTCCAACCAGTTCCAAAGTTTGTCTGTTTGGTTGAACGCGATTATCTCAGGATATCCTGAGATAATCGCGTTCAACCAAACAGACAAACTTTATAATATTAGTATAGATACTTAGCTAACCTATTATTTCATTACATCAGATCACTTTGTTCAGAAGCAAAGCATCCAGAGATTATGTATCCGTTAGCGATCTCTGTGGTCTTTATTCGTGTCGAATGACATTCTGTATTCTCGTTATTTTGTGGTATATGTTTTTATTGTACCAGAATACGAGCGGGTGATTATATAGGCGACGAATCCGTTGGGCAGATTAAAACCGTTTCATTACATGTTTCACTGGCAACACTCAACAAAAATAAGCTTACAAATACATTTCCACGTGTCGAACGGCCAATGGCATGAGCGACAGGAGGTATGATTTAGGGAGCTTCGAAAGAACTTGGTTGGAGTTGTAAAAATGGCGACAGACTGACCTGTCATTATTTTTACAGCTCCGCGTTTAACATGTATATGTACTTGAAATACATGCAGTTGAAGTGTTGTTACAATAAATACTTGACCTTGGCAAAAATTAGCCTATAAATAGGCTAAGTTGCCATTAACTAAACTAAAAAAAAACTAAAAAGCGAGTTTTTTTTTTACCGTTTCCCTAAGAAAATAACTGAAATCTAACTAGATTTCAGATATTTTCTTAGGAAAACGGTTAACGGACTTGTAATTCTATTACATTTATTTTTTTAAGAGATTATTTTTATCAGTTTATGAAAATTTAAAAAAATGCTATCAATGGCTGTTTATATAAGTTACCAAAGAGGCACAAAGTTATAAAATTATATATACATATACTACGGGTCTTAATCGCGTGAATAATTTAAGGTAAAATACCTTGTTTATTGCCCGACGTTTCGACCGTATTGCGACCGTATTGTTATTTTATTAATTTTGAATTGATAAAATACCAATTATACATACCTACGGCAAAGTTAATGTCTTATTCTTTGCCACTATTCGCAAACCGCTACGTCATTTGTGGTTCTATTTTTTTCCTAATGGTTTTTTAACCCCATGGATTTTGCGCGTGGATTATTGGTGTGATAAGCACGGATTATAGTATTTGCACATGGGCAATAATCCTATAGCACTATGATTATAGTATAATCATAGTGCTATAGGATTTATTAAGAAAAAAAAACCAGACAAGTGTGATTCAGACTCACCTACAAATTTATATTTCCGTACAAATTTATAGGTACCTACATATTATAAATAGTTCAAGAATCAAGACTATTATTATAGATTTAATTACAGTTGCGTAGTTTTCAGACTTTTCCCTATACTTGTTACTTGTAGTTTAAGACGGTGTTGACCTAGAACTATGAAATTTGGCAAGTAGGTAGGTTACTTGCCAAATTTCATAGTTCTAGGTCAACGGAAAATAACCTATGCAATTATTGTATTAATAAATTAATTGGCAAAAAAATACGGAACCCTAAAAACACGTTAAGGTTATTAACTGTAGACACCTAGCTAATCTTCGTAGGTGCTATAAGTAGGTACTAATTTAATTTTAATTACATAGTAGGTACATTACCTTTAATGCCTAAGTACTGTAGTTTTAGGTACTTCAAAACTATCAATCTTTTAAATTCCATCTAATTTATTTCTGTGCAATGACATACTAACAAGAATTTGCTGGAGTAAAATTCGACATAAGTTCACTTTTGACATAATTATTTTTGAATTTCACTTCAGATATTAGCTTTATCGCATGTTCTTATAATGTAAGAAAGAGATTAAATGCACGTGACTAATGAATTTATCTTAACTAATTGTAACCTACCGTTTCTCGAAAGTAAAGCCATAGCGACAGAGATCGATGAAAATCGATAACCCCGGATATTTAATAGCTCACATATTTTTTAACATTAAAGACGTTTCTTTTAAATTTATAAACAAGATCTTACCTTAAAATATCAGTGGAATGGAAGCCTTTATCTTCAGACTAGGTTGATGTGTAATTGACCTGAAAAGATAAAAAATGAATGAACTCAGCTATTACGTTACTTGAGTGTGAGAAAATAGCAGTCTGTAGACACGAATCGATAATTAAATACAAGAAAAATAAGGTCACGTACTGACTAGGCGTATAATTTGTTAAGAACTGTTTGCAGTGTGTATTTTACAAATTAGTTCTAACTCCATAGATATAAGTTGTATATATCTACTACGTTTTAGATTAATAGACTTTAAGTTGTATTACCATTTGATCACTATTGTTTATTCTGTCTGGGTGTATAATGTATAAAATAAGGTGGGTGGAACATGGAAGGCCACTATAAGGAATAAACAGTTATTATTCGTTTATTTACTGGATAAATGAAACAAGCAAATTATTCGAGGTAGACTTAATTCACCTAGGATCATGTGAATTAAGTCTATCAAATGGTGCGCTGAATTCTCCCAGGTGAATAAGCTGGGTCAACTAAGTGCACCAGACCAAACTTTGGTCGCGTAGGCCAGAGTTGACAGCCCTAGGACGACCGTCGAATCCATACTAATATTATAAAGCTGAAGAGTTTGTTTGTTTGAACGCGATAATCTCAGGAAGTACTGGTCCGAATTGAAAAATCTTTTGCTGTTGGGTAGCCCATTATATATATATTGTATATATTGAGGAAGGCTATAGGCTATATAACATTACGCTACGACCAATAGGAGCAGAGCAGCAATGAAAAATGTTGCAAAAAGGGGGAAATTTACGCAGACGAAGTTGCGCGGGTCAGATAGTGTAGATGTAAAATTATTGGTACACACATGAATCCGACTTCTATAATTTCCTTATTTTATTATTTACTTTTTTGTTCATCAGTTGACTTGGTAATTGACTGTTGTGACGAGGAATTCATTAATTTTACATTTATTAGCATTAGCAAGACATTAGTACCTATTAATTCATACGAAAAAATGACACAAATTGTTTGCAAAATAAGGAAATGGTACGTAGTACCGACGACCGCCATCTTTCTCCCAGACAAGGCGGTCCTCATTCATATTCCCTTGTTGTACGAAGATTGTACAAAAATATTCTCATACTTAAATTAACCTCGCATATCCCGTGTTGTTTCAGTATAATGAGTTTTCCAATGCCGTGTATTGTATATTGTTATACTTCCCAGACTTCGATCAATACTAGATTTTTCCTGCTGCTTCGCCCATATAATGTTCGATGTATATGTTATTTTTATGTATAAGCTACATTACTGAAAAATTTCATCAAAATTCTTTCAGTTGTTTTTGCGTAAAAGAGCAACAAACATCCATAAATCCATCCATCTTCAAAAACATTCGGATTTATCAAATTAGTAGGACGATACACAACTTTAATAATACATGAAATATTGGTTGGCATGTTTTGTTCCAAAATTGGGATTTAAAATTCAAGAATTTCGAAATAACATGAAAAATTTAACCGTAAATCTAATTGAAGTAATTTTTATAGGCATTTCTTGCCAAAGACTTTACAAATACAATAATTGCATTTTTGAAAGATAATCATCATAATTTAACAAAAGCCGTGATAGTTCTTTAACTTCCAACTAGATGTCGCTACGGGGGCCTAACCCGTAAGCATTAAGAGATAGAAGAATTTGATATCTAGTAACATAGTCCAGATAGGTGGTTCGCTTCTGGCCCCGGTTTGGCTACGGAAGTCTTGGGTTCGATTCCTGAGTCTTTCTTCAAATTTTTCTATCTTTAAAAAATGCAATTATTGTATTTGTAAAGTCTTCGGCAAGAAATGCCTATAAAAATTACTTCAATATTCGGCCTGCGTCATCATAATTTGTTAAAATGCTCTCTGTAACGAAGCAATAACAAAAGCCGTGATAGTTCTTTAACTTCCGACTAGATGTCGCTACGGGGGCCTAACCCGTAAGCATTAAGAGATAGAAGAATTTGATATCTAGTAACATAGTCCAGATAGGTGGTTCACTTCTGGCCCCGGTTTGGCTACGGAAGTCTCCGGTTCGATTCCTGAGTCTGGATTCAAATTTTTCTATCTTTCAAAAATGCAATTATTGTATTCGTAAATCTAATATTATAAAGCTAAAGAGTTTGTTTATAAAGCGATAATCTCAGTAACTACTGGTTTGAATTCTTTTACTTTTGGATAGCCCATTTATTGAGGAAGGCGTGCTATATAACATCTCGCTACGACCAATACGAACGGAGCAGCAATGAAAATGTTGCAAAAAAAAGGACAATTTACGTAGACGAAGTTGCACGGGTCAGATAGTGTAAGTATATAGGTACTAACTGTTTTATATCTACATTGCACACTGTTTAAAAAGAAACAGAAGTTGTCAGCAATACCAAAAAGGAAGTTTCGACTAAGCCGAAACTGTAATAGACAACTTGGTTTCAGTCACAGCCTATATTAAGAAACTAGATATCATGTTTAACGTAAACATTGCTTAGCTGTTCTTATTTTATGTAAGAGGCGTATTATCATATCAGTAATACGATACACTGATATCTACAGCAGGAGCGACGAAAAAATATTATGAATATTAAATGTAGATACATAAGTAATGTTATAGACATGAAGTGTATCTAAGCATACAATGTATGCTTGTTTTTAACTTTACTACAATATATGGAGGGTAGATAGTTTGACGATTAACATCTTGTATGAAGGAGTAATGGTTGTGTAAATAGTAGCTGTATCTAAGTTCAAAATCCCTCCAGTGGCTTTAGCATTTTTTTTTTTTGTTTGCGAAATCTGCGATCAGTTCCAATACTTTTAGCAGGTGTGTTGGTTCGGATTCGTTGGCAAGTTGAGCGTGGCTCCAGTGAGAGATCTACTCATTATGTATTACATGCTCGTTTAGCTATATAATGTCCTTCCTTTTCAGCCTTTTAGAGTAGCTTCTTGTTCTGAGTGCAGCTGCTAAGCTATTGGGATGCTTTAGCATGGATAAAGGATTAGGTGTTATTGGAGAGTGATTGATCCAGTTGCTGCTCGCGCACCGAGGGTTCCGTATATGTGCAACAGGCATAGCCATGCACACATTGCACATGTACGGAACCATCGGTGCGCGAACACCTACCACGCGCATTTTTTATTTTCATTTTTTTTTGTTATCATCAGTGAATTATTTTGTCGGGGTTCACCCGCCATGTTCGCCCTCGAATGCTACTGTAATGCCACCCTTTTAACGCATTTCGAAGGACGTTTTTCGTACACAGAGGTGTTACTCTACTTCTCTATCCACCATTGCAATAGTAAAGAGCTCGAAGTAATTAGGTAATGTAGGTAGTAGTAGGTGTAGCAAGATTTCTTGGATATTTCTATATACCTAGTCTAGCCATAAATATTGTTACGAAGAAAAAACATTTTTTTTTATTGCAAATAATATTTATTACTTTTACAGTGTGTTAGTTTAATACATAAATAAAAAACAATTCAAAATATAAAAAGCTTATTCGAAGTGGTCTCCATTGGCTGCAACACAGTCCTTTAAACGTTGAGGCCAGTTATCAATAGAAGCACGCACTCTTTCCATGGGAACATTCTTCACTGCCAATCGTATGGATTGTTTTAGGGACTCCAAATTATCATGGCGTTTAGAGCAAGCCATACTCTCTAAAACTGACCATAAATCATAATCCAGCGGATTAAGATCGGGACTAGACGACGGCCAGTCTTCAGCTTTGATGAAGTCCGAAACGTTCACTTCCAACCAAGACTGCGTGGACCGAGCTTTATGACCCGGCGCTGAGTCTTGTTGGAAGGACCATACTTGGTTATTGAACATGGTGTTGTTAAGGGGTTTAACTACCTTCTCAAGAATGGTATCTTGATACACTTGTGCCGATGTTTTGATACCTTTTTCACAAAAATATGGCTCAGTCACTCCTTCATAGCTAACACCCCACCAAACCATCACTGAAGTCGGATAATGCCCACGTTGCACTCTGTCGACTAATTGGGAAGCTTCCTTAGAGCTTTGAGCATAAATACGGTCATTTTGTTTGTTAAAATGTTGCTCAACTGTAAAGATTTTCTCATCCGTAAACAAAATTTTTCTGTGACCTCCCTTTGCGTACCGCTTCAGTAGTTGCTTCGATTTTACCACCCTATTCTTTTTTAAATTATCAGTTAAAAAATGACCAGTGCGTCTCTTATAGGCTGCAAGTCCTAAGTCATCTTTTAAAATGCGTGACATGGTTCTGGGTGCTATCTTCATCTCCCGAGATAAAATCTTTTGCTTTCGGACAGGATTTCTTCGAATTATTTCCCTTACTGCTTTGACCACCATTTTCGTACGAACACTACGTGGACGGCCAGATCTTTTTCTGTCACAAACAGAGAAGGTCTCATTGTACCTATTAATAGCCCGGTACACAAACATTTGACTAATACCAAGCGTATGGAGAGTTTTAAAAATTACATTCGGCTCCATACCAACTTTGTGTAATGCAATCACAGCGATTCGGTTTTCTTTATCACCCCACTCCATTTTAATATAGCAAAATATTGTACAATGTATTGGCGCCAAAATTAGAAAATACAATGAACAATCGTATAAAAATGACAGATTCCAAATTCAAATGTAATATCTTTCTTATTTTTAATTGTAACAGTATTTATGGCCAGACTAGGTAGATACTACAAGATTCCTAAAAAGACGCCTTTTTCTATAGATCTTCTAATGAGTCTATAGTATGATTTTAGTTAATTCGTCTATCAGAAGTAATTTCGCACATAAAACGTCGTATTTCGCGGTAAATGGCCACTAATGGTATTTATGTGAAGGTTATAAACTCCTAACGAGCTTTGTTTACAATAGGCATTTATATTAATTTAGAAACAACTATTGCTTTTAGGTGTTGTGCCAAAAATCCAAGTTAAGACTCCAAAGTTATAAATGTTGCTTTTTAATAAACGTTCTGTTAAAACTTTGATAGACTTTAGCCAAACACCGGGCAGGCAGATTATGATTTGATTTTAACTTTGCTATCCATGCTTGAGGGTTTGATAGAGCAGCTGAAAGGATTGTTAAGCTATAAATATGCCATGTGGTAGCGAGTTAGCTCATATTATTTTGAGTTATCTACACTAATATAATAAAGAGGAAATATTTGTATTTTTACCGATTAAACTGATAAACTACTGGACCGATTTCAAAAATTCTTTGCTACCTATATATTCCCTGAGTAACATAGGCTATATTTATTACTAGGAAAAAATTGGGATTCCTAAGTCAACTCGTGCGAACCGGGACGGGCCGCTAGTTGAACATAAATTGGAATCCAGTTGATGATGCAGTGGGAATGTGCAGGTAAGATTGCTGCGGTCGGACACCATTTTGTGTCACCCACAGATTGCATTGTTGTTGTAAAGTCTTTATTTTTAAATAATAAAAAAATATCTATTGGCTTAGAAACAAGATCCGGATTAAATATACATATTAAAGCATTTCCATAATCATTTCCAAGGTTTAAAAACTGTCAGATATCGTCATTTAATAACGCAATTGTTCTAACTCACTGCGGCATCGCTGCCGACATCTTGGACTTTATTTTAATCAAACGAGGCCCGGGAATTTCATTACAATTCCTGTGACTTATTGTTCGCGTTTGTTTTAACTTAAATGGGAGTTGTACGCTCAATATTTGTTCCACATACAATGTAGTAATGCTGTGATTTATTTGGTTAAATAGACGTTAACTTATATTTTGTAGTACGTGACTATCTGGCAAGCGCGGATTTTCTTTTTGTGTAATTTAATAGGTAGGTAATTATTAGTTATTTACTTCAAAAAATTAAAATAATAATAATTGAAAAACAGTTATATATTTTGGTATTTATTACAAGGAAAACCAACAGCTTATAAAAATACAATGTGAAATAAGAAAAAAGCTAATTACAGATCCTCACTATTAGTTATCCATGTAATAGATACCTGCGTACTATGTTATGCGTTATATGTATGTAGGACGTAAGTAGGTAGGTAATACATTTCAATAATGCTCTCTTTGTCTAAATGTAATAAGACATTTAGACAGAAAAAGCATTAAAATCCGTTAGAAAATAGAAATTAGACATAATAAAGGTGTTTAAGTCATGAGTCTCCGTGTTCTCGCCTGAGTGTAGGAGGAATGCAGGCATCATAGATAATGTCAAGTTTGTAGCAGCCATTATGATTCAGGGGCGGAAAGACCTTCGACATTCACGAGTGACCCCACACGCACGCCTGACGATTCGCTAATAAAAGTTATATTGGATCCACATACACACACCGAGAATAGAATCATGACAATGAAGCGCGAAATTATAAAGGTCTTTCGAATTATACCGTGCTACGCAAACTTTTATGAAACTATACACTTAAGTACCTACCTACTTTATAAAATATCTGAATCAAGAATCAACAACAGTTTATCAAGTTTAAATCACTACATAGTATAAAACAAAGTCGCTGTCTCTGTCCCTATATCCCTATGTATGCTTAAATCTTTAAAACTACGCAACGGATTTTGATGCGGTTTTTTTAATAGATAGAGTGATTGAAGAGGAAGGTTTATATGTACAATAACATCCATTAAATAGTGGAGAAATAAGGAGTGGAGCAGCAATAAGAAATGTTGCAAAAACGGGGAAAATTTACGCAGACGAAGTTACGCGGGTCAGCTAGTTATAAATAAACAATACTCGTTACTTGTATCTTCGAACTACACGCAAAAGTGGCTGAACGAATTTGGATTAGAGGACGTTATAATGACTACATAGAACACTTTAATCATAATAACTAATAGCCAAGCAGGCGAAAACACAATCATGTTGATTAAACTGATTCAAAATTTTACATCATTAGCCGGTGCTAGGCTAGGCTAAGGGCGACCGTACTAAAAAAAACTCTTCTCTAGGGAACAATTCAGTCACACGTTTCTGCATATGTTTCATGAAAAGTTAGAATTCAAAGACGCAAGTGGTACAAACGCCTCTCACGAAAATGTTTTCTTCCACTTTACTCGCATCAAGGCGAGTGCTAGGCGAGGTGCGAAGTTAAAGTGTTCGCTGGAGAAGTTATGATTATAAATGATGCAGAGGGTCGAAGCAAAGAAAGCCAGTAGTCGTTTACTACATCTCGGAGGATGAAAATGGAAGTGCGCCCGCAGCCTGGAAACATCAAATGCGAGTAATCTTACATATTACACTGTGATCTACTGAATATTTGATCGAGTACGCGCGGTCGAAATTGTAGTCACCTTGAAATATTCCTGCGTACGCATTATATTTTGTCAGTAACAATTTCATCACTCATAACATAATTCCTGTGGTTGTTCTAATTCTAATAAATAAATATGTCATTCCATAATTACTCGATAAACACTGAAGTAAATCTGATCGTTATAATTATTAAATAACACCGATCCTTATTATGGGTAAGAGGCCTAGATTCGTAATTGCGTCCCTCATTAGGCGAGACTCGCTTTGCAAAATTAGATTTTATTTATGAAATTCCAACGGGAATGGCCTGAATCAACTTCAGGACACGGGATGCCGTAATGTTTAACTTTTCATACAGATTTTTTTGTCAAATGTAAATGGGTTAAGTTTTTCCATTTTGTAATTTATCGAGGCAGGCGTCGGCATCGCATGTACGTGATAGATGTGATGTAATTAAGAGCGAAAGTCTTTTTGTTTGTTTATGTGGAACTGGCGAGATACCACCATCTATCTTCACGCCTATCTACCTCTATGTGGGCCACACGGCATTGTTTGCGCACGCGATGGAATTAACTTGACGAGTAATCTTTATAACGCTGCAGAAACCTACCTGATAAAAATCTCGGAACTTGAGTGAAGCTCTCCACGCGAAGCCTCCATATTTTTTAATGAAAATTTGGGTCTTACTTTAATATTCACAGATGGAGCATGTTTTATTTGGGACAGTGTCATTTAATATGTAGATTCATTTAAGCAACTACAGAAAACATAGACTAAGTGCTACTTTAAGAGTCTGAGAACTGGTCAAATTTGTGTTTTTTTAATAAAAAACACTAATTTTGTAAGTTAGGTACATGGAACAGTTAGCCTAAGTCCGAAAATTTACACGGAATTAATTGGGTATCGAGCAGAAGCTAATGCTTTCTACAGGTATCTATGTGTTATAATTTTTAAGATAAAGTGACAATATGTTATGTATCTTTTAGGCGGACTGATGAATTCGATACCTACTTCTGATAATGAAAGAAAGACATAAAATAATTTTTATTTGTCACATTACACAGAACCATACAGAACAACAAATAAACAAAATAGATTATAGGGATTATGTGCCGGACTAAAATAGGACCTACGTCAGCTATTGTTGCAGTCAGCATGTGGACAAAAGTGAATACCTACTAAGGAATTTAGCTAACAACATCAAATTACTGCGCATTTACGCGCAGTAATTTGATTAGTATTTATTTATTTTTTAAACGTTTCAAGTAACAAACACGTCAGGACTAAAATATTAATACGCTTTTATTATTAATACTTAAGGATCGTATGACAATATAATAATTTCTGAAATATCTGCCTTAGACCAAAATTTTTACCAACGTCATCGATTTTGATCATAGAGACCAATTTCATCAGTCACTAGCCGACTATCCAGGAGACATTATTTACAGTGATCAAGCCTAACCGCAAATACAAGTGCACTCTCTATTTCCTTGCTATAGTCCGATCGGCCGGAAATCCCACACGATCGGAGTGATTAGACACAGGACCGACATTTTGACGTGCTCTTCGGGACACGTAGGGTTGTAACAATTTAGAAAAAACATTTATTTATGGCCTAATAGTATAGTATATCTAACTAGCTTTCGCCCGCGGCTCTGCCCGCGTGGATGTCGGTTATCGCGATAAAAATCCTATGTCCTTCCCCGGGACTCAAACTATCTCCATACCAAATTTCATCTAAATCGGTTTAGCTGTTTGAAATTTACCTACCAGTAGGTAATGAATACTCACTAGATACCCGAATCTATACAGTTCATTTGTTACTATAAATTCCAAAAGTATCTAGGTGAAAAGCACCTTATAGGTTAGCCTAAAGAATTGCTTTTGCACTTTACTTATTAATAAGGTCGCACCCTTCAAAAAAGGTGGTTCTCTGTTTGACCCCTATGTATGTATGTATGTAGGTATGTTTGTGATTTTCTCGAAAAGTAGTGATACGATGTCGTCCGGTCAAGACCATTTATCTCGGGAACACGTGGAGGAGGTATCAAGTTAATATTAAAACTATATACTCAGGTCTACAGTGCCTTGAAGCTGTGGACAAATCAAACTTCTAAGTTAACGCATTTTTTTTTATTATTAATTTTAAATTGTTTTTTGTACATGTTTTGTACCAACTCTTTGTGAAGCGTCTCACACCTGCGTCAGCCTACTGTAAATCTAGCTTTAGAGTTCGCATGTTGATTAATATTAAAATCTTTATATCAACGTTACAGCTTTAACAACGCCATTATAAAAATGTAGAAGGCGGCCGAACACGCTATACTCCTTTGAAACATGAATATCATTTCAAGGTTTTTGATTGTGATTCGTAATCAGTCGCCACCCGACACTTTATGTATTTACATTAAGTACTTTGATATAGGAGTACTTATTTCTTAGGATATACCTGACGCAGGCTACCTAAGTACTAACAATGCAAATTTGTGTTGGAATGGCAGCACCAATGTAGGTGTGAATCATCAGCTATTTGCGTCGAGCACACAAATTGCTTAAAAACTGGTTGAAGTTTAAAGATTTCAGTCATAAAGTGACTTCTAAGTACCTAACCAAATGTATCTTTTAACTTAGATACCTATTTTAAAAGATTATACCTACTATACAGGACAGCAACTAAAGGGTAGTGTTTAATACTCAAAACTTTAAAAAATATATCATTTAATGTCCAATTTGCGAAGAGACGTTATAGAGATATTTCCAATAAGCGTTATGTAACAGATGATCTGGAAACGGAACTGCCTATCTATCGGGTATTACAGCACACTGTATTTACTGTTCCAATCACGGGTCGCAAGCCGCAGACAAACTCTAATTACAATATGCCAACTCGGAGACTAAATCCAGCGTTTCCAGATCGTACCGTAGCAATCCCAAGCGTCCGACTTAGTACCTACCTACTCTGTCCTATTTCATATGATACGATTCGATTGCCACTTAATTATATTTTTTCTTTGTTCTTATCTAAAATACAAGTGTAGGTTATAGCTAGAAAGCCAGGGATAAATGCCAAGATTGCGTTGAAATTGTAAACGAAACTAGTTTTTTTGTGATACAGGTCATCTTCGTTTTTAAGGGTCGGTCGGTGACGAATAAATGCAGCGGTAATTCGCGAGACAGTTTGAGCCAATACAAGTAAGATAATTTTGGAATTTCTACAAAATTCTTATAAAGTACATTGAGCTAGCTCTTTTAAAAAAATTGGCACTTGGAGCGAAAGTTCTTTGTCAATATGGGTAACATTAGAATATCGATATCACTCCCTGCTTTATACGTGTCTATTAATTTAATTATTTGTAGAAGTTTATGTTTTTTATTATTACATTTATTGATTATAAATACGTATATTTTATTTTTTTAGGTAACTAACAGTTGTATGTACGTATTTACTTTGGTCTTAGCAGTATACCAGCGCAACTCCATTTATTTTGTGAGGTTGTAATTGCTGAGCTGAGCTAAGCGTTTTTGTCTCTCATTTATTAATCTTTAGATCATGTTTTGAGAGCAAAATAAATCTTTCTACTTATGTTACTCTAATCACAGAAACATAAACTTTTGTATTTATGCCTTAATTTTTATATGAACTGAGAAATATAACGATTATATTGGATTATGCACGGAAAGCAATAAATAAATCAGCCGAACGTTCAGTAAGTACCCTTGACGGACATTATCCACGTGTCGAGTGTTTCACCAAGACGGCAAGACTATGGACAGTGACTCACACATTCTGTGCGTGTGGTCCCACCACAATTGTTTGTGTTAACATTCAAACTTCTTTCTAAAATATCATAAAAACTTTGAAGTATCGCTTATAAATATTTGTTGAGGCTGTTGTTTATGGTAACCTTGTTTATGGTTTTAGATTATTGAGATGCTTCGCGGTAGCTTTAACTAGCGTGATCGGCTACCACGATACTCAAGACTTTATGAAAGTGCTTATATTTCGGAATTCAGATCAACATTCTCAACAAAGAGCATTTACATAAAAATATTATTAGATACTCTTAAATATTAAAAAGCAAAAATAGATTTGGTTGGGCACATCCATTAGCCAATGTTTTCAAAGGATATTAAAATAACAATCGTTTTTATCACGCCGAAAGTTTTTTTAGGATCATAAAAAGGCAACAGTAACAAATGATTGTGATCAACTAAAATAATTAACCATGTCACACACATGTGCTAACTAACTCACACTCAAATGAAAAAGTGTGAGATATGTTTTAGCGTCTCGTTAACTCAATTTCTTAGAGATAACTGTATCACTCTGTATCTAATTTTAAAAGTAGTTCAGAATTAAAAATGCTGCGTATGTGCTAAATAGTATGGCGCAATGTAATGTATGGATATAATCTAAATAGTTGAATGTTTCGAAACTTTTATCCCTGATTTGTGTTTATTGAAATCGAATATTTAGGTGATGACATTCGGCGATGAGATGAAAAGCGATTGAGTTTTAATTTCTAAATTGTGTCAGCAATTAACCCCTTTTCGATGCATGTTAATTTGCGATATAAATGCTAAAATAGCTTTAACGTGCGACTTCGCGAGCGTCAAAAAATAAAACGGTAGCTTATATTTAAAAGTTTAATAGTCACAAAAACATACAATAAGATTGTACAGTCGACAAATTAACGCCGTTGTGAACAAGACCTATAAATTCTGGGACAGTCTCCACGGGCGAGGGAATCGCGGCGATATTATCGTCGTGCCACCATTTCTATACACTCTCTTAGAACGTGTTGACACGGCGATGTTATCGCGGCGTTGCTGCGCACTCGCCGCGGAACGTGGCGCTCTCGCAGCGACCGCGCTGTCAAACGCAGGCGTCCCGAATACCTCCAAAATTTCTAGGAGACGCGACGATACGCTGGGGGAATAATCGCTCGTTTGTGGACTATCCGACGATAGTAGAGCGAAATCGGCGCGATTCTCTCGCCCGTGGAGACGGTCCCTTAGGTCTCGTGTACCACTCACCGAATTTAATTTTAATCTAATATACCAAGCACAAATTTGTAGAATGAATAAATTACAATTTGAGACGTTGATTGTTTTAGTTTCGCTTAGCTTTCAATAGTTTACATTTTCAGGTCAGAAATTGTGTTACTAAAATGAATTAATTGTGTGGTAGGTACCTTTCATAAATTTATTATTCAATAACCAACGTAGCATGAAACTGGAACAGTATATTTTATTCTTAAACATGCTAATATTATTTGAGCAGTTTTCTTGAAACATGTTTGAGAATATACATAGAACCGCCGAGATGATCTCATTATTGTTTGTTGTTGTACAGAATTCGTTTTACGATTGCGGGCCCCTTATAGCTCAGGTTAGCATTAAACACTCCGTCGCAGTTCATGGCTGGGCATGGATTATTTCCAAGCCAAGGTGTATCAAAATCCATCCATAACATTATAGAATATTGGTCTTGACAAGGAGATTTGTTATCGTAGGGACTTCGAAAGCATTTACGGGATAAGGGATGTCGGTAACATTCCCCTGAGATCGCGGCCCGACATACGCGATCCTTCTGTGCTTATTGTAAGCCCCATTGTCTGCCTACTAAGAGATTACGACTTCCAGACTACAGTGGGTGGAACTGATATAATAAACATATTGTTATCTGATGGTATTTCATTACTTTCTCTTCTGTTAGTTGCCATCTTGAGAAAATACTTTCTTGTTTAATTCGTAAAGGTACCTACAGATCCAATTAGATACATTTCCTCTGTCAAAATGAGTGGATTCGTGTTAACAACGTACAAACTAACCCGTTACTTAACAAAGGGATTTACATTACCTATGGAGTAAGTATCTGTAACAGCTATTGTTTGTTCTTAGTTATTAATGTTATTATTCTAAAGAACGTTATTATCATATTCATTATATACAACTAATATAGTTTGTTGTTGTATCCTTTAAGTTTATATTATGTACATTTTACCAGTCTGGTAGATACACGAATTCCAAAGTCAATATGTTTTGGAAGATAAACAGCCATCGTAATATAATATTCCATTACATTTCAGATGAAAATGGATGGACTAGAATAAATCTTGTGTTATTCTGAACTGATAACAGTACACTACTATATTATTTCTTGTTACTCAAAAAGTAGTGCGGAGTTTAAATAATCGCGAGTGTTTATTTTGCCTCTGTTACGTATTTCTTTTGTTTTGAATTTTTATATTTTGGGAATTTTGAATAGAGGTTTTATATTTTATGTATAACTAGCTGACCCGCGCAACTTCGTCTGCGTAAATTTTCCCCGTTTTTGCAACATTTCTTATTGCTGCTCCGCTCCTTATTTCTCCACTATTTAATGGATGTTATTGTACATATAAACCTTCCTCTTTAATCACTCTATCTATTAAAAAAAACCGCATCAAAATCCGTTGCGTAGTTTTAAAGATTTAAGCATACATAGGGATATAGGGACAGAGAAAGCGACTTTGTTTTATACTATGTAGTGATGTACAAAGGAAGTTTGCCATGAAACAACGGTGTCTCGTACATACGAGTAAGTATGAGCTGTGATATGACGTAGTGCAGAATATTAGCAATTCCTTCCGCCACGGGCTGTCGTTCCACGTGAATGCTTGCTTTATGTTCAGACACCTCGCTGAGGCATGTTTCGCGTTACGATCATAGCTTCAGGGAAATTTCGTACACCTCGCCGCTTGAAATGGATATTTTAGCATTTGATTTATGACTAATTTGGTTTTCAGCATTATTCTAATCAACAAATATCCACATCCACTGTTATTTATTTCCGGGAACATTGGGTATTTATGTACCAACCGAGAGTTATGAAGATACAAAGAAATCTTCTTGGTTACGAGGCATGCCCATCTAGTCCTTATCAATTTGTCACGAAAACATAAAGGCTAAGTTCATTTAATTTAGTCGGATTGTACGAAACGATAACCAAAAACTGGATTGGTGCACGCGAAAGGGAAATGAAAAAAGAATTATGAAGGCACTTAATTGTTACAGCGGTTTTTAAATATCGAATGCTCGGATTTATTTTTAAAAGCTAATGATAATTACGTAACTTTATTTTAAAAAGGTAGAAAAGCAGCCAGCAGTGAAGAAATAAACATTTTAGGAAATAACTCAGCTGAAATATGTTACTAATGTAAAGGGTTCTCGTTCATAAATATAAACATACTAGCCATCCCGGCGAACTTCGTACCTCCCTTTTTTTATTTTGTTATTTTTTTTTACGTAGGAACTTTCCACATAGTACAAATAAATATATGTAATCGGTAAGTCGTTGTCTAGTTATCTCGTGACCAAGGCAAATAGGGATTCATTTTTATATATGCTAAAGGTTACAGCATCGCGTATATATGTACGCGATGCTGTAAACTTTAGCGTCATATTGAATCCAAGTAAAAAAACCGGGCAAGAGCATGTCGGACCAAAAATTACCCTTCCTGCTATTCTCAGACCTACTGCATCTATATATTTTTTTTTATCAAAATCGGTAAAGCTATTTCGGAGGAGTATGGTAACGAAAACTGTGACACGTGAATTTTATATGTATGTGTGCATAATACGAGTTTTAAGATTCTATTAATTAATAATATTGCAATAAATTTACAGTACAGTACATACCTACATAAAAGTGTGTTATTTTTTTGTTTAAATTTGAAAATAATTATTGCTCCAATTAGACCAATCGCGAATTGGACCTATCGCGAAATGTACCAATCGCGGATTTGACCAACCGCGAATTGGACCAATCGCGAATTGGACCAACTGCGAATTAGACCAATCGTGAATAAGGTGTATTGGACCATTCGCGCCTAAAGGAAGCATAGAGTATAAAAACTCGAAATTAAAAATATGCCGCCACGCGCCAGCGCTTAAACCGCGCAAACGTTAGGCCATTTTCAAGAAAATTTAGTAGCCGAGTTACTTTTTAATATCTGGAGACATTTTGTTCCGCATCCTTTCAATTACTAAAGTTTCGGAATATAAAAAAGTTTAAAAGGCTACGGAGTTTATTTTTTAAACTTGTAGCCAGAAAATGTTTTTCTTCATTCTTTTATTTTGTGAAGTTTATAAGACGATTATAAAATTCGTTGTCTTGCAAAAAACCTGTTTACTACATGACTATGAAACAAAAGTGGAGTACACGTAGATTCGTTCAGAATATCTTAAAATTAATTGATTGCATGCTCTTTTTGTACCTTTTATGCCTTGTGGCCAAAATATCTATGGTTCATAATCTAAACACTGAAGCAGTTTTTGCAGTCAGCCAAAGTCGGAAACACCAGTGATTAATTTATATAAAATAAATAAGTAAATAAATAAAAAATCCACATTGTCGATTTTTCATAACAATATTTTTTTACGTCATTCGATAGTTTGAGAATTTTCTCATAACAAAAAACAAAGATATTTCCATATTTCTCATGAATAACTTTTTAACGGGGTTTGGCACATCCTCTTTTAATTCTAGATCTCAAATGAGGTCGTACTAATATTAATATGAAAAGAAAATCTGAACCGGCTGCATAAAACCAACAGCTACTTATAATATTGTAGCCCTATATTAGGGGCACAAAAATATAATGTGCTCCGTATAGAGACAAAATGTAGGTACCTTCTTCATAAGATGACCTAAAGAACTACTAACGAACGAACTACTTTCAGTGGGCCAATGCAGATATGAATTTAAATAAAATAAAGACTGCAGATACATATATTATTCACAATCACGAGACATACTTATAATCTAATTCGACTTCCATATTCCAAATTCGTCTCTGAATCATATTGTCATAGCGACAGCTTAAACAAATGCCGTTCTAACGAGGCAAACCCAACATTCAAGTCAATCACGAACAATGAACGCATAATCTGAGTAACAGGATTGGATTATCATGCATGGCTGAACATAAAAACTGTCTCTATAATACTTCTTCTTTAATAACGAGGCAACTGGTACCAGATGTCGACACCACCCTGACAAATTGGGTTCTCCTAAAATATATGAGTCTGTTTGGTCTCGACAGCTTTATTACGTAGTGAAGACTATACAAAATAGGGTGATGTAAATTAAAACAAAATAATGATTGATAACTTTAACAGTGGCATTCTAAATGAGAAAAATAAAGCTGCAAGTTTAATAGGACTTGGCGTTAATAACTTGTTCAGTGGCGCTACTACTAGACTATAAGTACGTTTATGTCGCAAAGCTTTGATTATGGAATGGATACTACAATCAGCAGTATCTTATTAATACAACAAATCCGAAATTTTGTGAGGATGGATGGGCAAAAAGTACTGACAGGATTTTGATGAAACTTTAAAAATCAAACATAACGGGTGATGAAAAATGGGTCACTTACGATAAGAATGTCCGAAAAAGATCGTGGTCGAAGCATGGACAAGCCCCACAGATCGTGGCAAAGCCCGGCTTGACTCGGAATAAAGTGATGGTGTGTGTATGGTGGGATTGGAAAGGAATCGTCCACTACGTGCTTTTGCCGCCGGGTAAAACTATCGATTCTGACCTTTACTGTCAGCAACGGATAAGTGACAGCATTGTGCGTGGCCCGAGATGCACTTGCCCAGTTTTGTAATAAAACTTTAAAATGTACTGAATTTCTTCGTCACATACGTTCATTTTGCTTGCTTAATAAAACAATTGAAAAATGGCGGGAACTAGTTTTTTTTTCTTTATTACATCTTCAAAATGTCAACATTTAATGGTATTAAAAATAGCCAGTTACATTCAGTACAACCAAAGAGGTTTGATTACTAACAATACATTAACCAAAATACTTTTGCCCCTACCTATTTTTATTTTGTCGGCGTAAGTACCTAATATGTAAGTACATCCATGCAAAATTACAACTTTCTAGTTTTAGGTCTGAGCTAAGCTGCGGGCGGACGGACATGGCGAAACTATAAGGGTTCCGTTTTGTAATTTTGGCTACGGAACCCTAAAAAGAATAAACAGTCTTCAAAGATGATGGTCGAGTTTTGAACGCTTAATCTTAATCCGACGGAAGCATCTTTAAGTCTCCTTAACCACCCACAGAAGCCGGTATTAAATATCTAGGCCCAACACTTAGAAATTACAGATTACAATCGTAAATAAGTACTAAGCTGCTCCTCGTGTACTAGGTACCTTACTTTACAGCCTTTTTGTACAAGTGACTCGCTTATAAATTGATTTTCTTGTAGGTATATTGAAATGAACAAGTTCTGTTGATAAGAATCAGAATTCAAAATATTTTATTTACTCATTCAACCTGGAATTTACTTTATACAAAAATATACAACGTGTAAATTAATTCCCTGTCCGACCCGAAAGGGGTACGTATTCCGTTAACAATGCGAAAAAAATAGAAAAAAAATATACTTATCGGTCAATTTATTTTTTATTGCGTATTAAAATTCACGAATTTCGTCGAAATGTATAAATTTTGAAGATATTTTATCAACATTGTTTGTTTAATGTCCCTCTTTACAATCAAAACAATCCTTTCCGCTTCAGCACGTTTTCCCATATTAATTTCTTAGATTATTTTTTTCGTCATTAATTTAAAGAAAATGACGTAAAATTATTTGAATGCATTAAGGGATCGGATAGGGATTAAATATACATAGTAGAGAAACTATCTTAGCGGAGACAGTTTCTACAGTAGGTATGTATAATTGCTGGTTTCATGAAAAATACCTAAATAGGGAAATTATATTATTTGTATATTTATGGCATTTAAAAACAAGAAATTAGTTTGATAATACATACCAAAAAATCTGTTCGACCCAGATTTGACAAGAAGATTGAAGCCAAAAAAAATGTATCCCTTGCCCAGTTCCGGATTAAGCCACAAAAATTTAATTTGGAAAAAGTTTAAATTCACTTCATAAATCCCAATCAAGTTACCGAGAAAATTGTGCAGTCGTGAAGTGAATAAGTATGATTGTAATGAGCCTCTTTATTACAAGTTTACCTGTACTTATTAGAAAGTGTGGGATACTAAGTCAAGCAACTATATCTTATAACCTGTTGCATAGAAATCTGGTACGTGTGGGCGAGACTTGCCTCACCTGTGGTATAGGAATAAGTCAGCGAATGGGACAAGGGATAAACAGATACAGCTAGTTAAATATTATGGTTATTATTTGATTATTTCCATGTTTATTTAGTAAACTATTCATGTTTTTTAAAATTATTATTTGTTGTAAAGAAAAGGGTTTTCGATTTAGGGATCTGTTTGTGAAATATTAAGCTTTAAAATGAACATTTTTGTTAGAGTCAAGTCCCCTCTACCAGCTAAATGGTTAATGTTGTGTATTTCAAGGTAGTAAGTAGTATAACATAGTGAAACTATAAGGAAAACTATCACAGATAACGGCCGGTCTCAATAATCGAACTATCGATGGATTTGGCTACTTGAGGTATAAATTAGACATAATACAAATAATACAAAATATGTCAAAATTTTACCTCTAGTAGCCAAATCCATCGATAGTTAGAATATTGAAACCGGTCGTAAGTAGGCTTTACAACTTAATGAGTAACAGTAGACCAAGTGAGAAGTAACAAAATTTTCGTACAGATTCCAGTGAAAAAAACTTATTATAAGTATATAACATTATTAGTAGTATGAAACAAAAACAACAGAAAACCTATTTCTTAAGCCGCGTTATTCGGATAGGGGACTATGGAATCCTACATTGAGCGTAGCCCGACATGCTCTTGGCCGTTTTTTTAGATTTAGGGATCCGTTTGTGAAATAATTAAGCTTGACGTTTAATATTTCACAAACGGCAAATTTATGTTAGAGTCAAGCCCCCCCCCCTGCCAGCTAAATTATTGATGTTGGGTATGTGAAAAAAATCACGGTAATAGTATATATAGTGGAATTAAAAGGCAAACTATCACAGCTAACTAGGCTTTACAAGTTTACGAGTAACCGCTGATTAAATGAGAAGTAACACAATTTTCGTACAAATTTCATGAACAATTATTAATAAGTAGGTATTAGGGGACGGTAGAAGATGGATGGTATTGTTTTATTAATGCGTGATTGTCTTACAAAGATAAAAACTCAGAAAAGGCCGCGACCTTTTCTGAGTTGTACCTAATCTTATGAAATACGTCAACATAATTATAATAATTTATATAGGTACGTAAATCAAAATTTACCTACTTATTCAAGCAGACACATTTCATATAATAAAATTACCTACTTATAATTTTATAAATAAACTTCGAAGGTCATTGTTTAAAGTTATTGTGCACTCACTTGCACCAGCTTAAGTACATTGCGATAAAAATGCAGTTACATAATCTCAATTGATATAGCCTATATAATTAGGTAGTTATGCCAGATAATGTAGAATGATTAGGCAGTTTTAAATAATACGGCAACGAAATAATAAACAACGAAGTTTCTATAAATTATCCGAATTTCAGCACGACTGAGCTGCCTGATTGAAGTCTATTATTAGATTTATTACAGACTAGAAACCCGCCCAGGCTTCGCATGGGCTGTTCGCCAATTAGGAATGTAAAACCTATGTACTCATCCCATATGATGTCCCACTGCTGGGCAAGGGTTTCTCCAGTAGAAGTTACGCGGTGGGAGTGTGTCCGACTGCTACGCAAAAACGACCTTTTGCGTAGCAGTCGGACACACTCCCACCGCGCCACAGAGGTTCGAATCCCACACGAGACACCACTTTGTGTGATCCACAAATTGTTGTTTCAAGTCTGGGTGTACTTTGTGTCCGTGACTTGTATGTTTGTAAAGTCCCTGGCGATACAGGGCTTAAAACCTACTGCGAGAGTCGTCTTTTAAAAAGAAAATAAGAACTTATTTGTTATAGAACCTAGGGGTCATTGCCATATGTTATTTATTAACAAAATACATTATAGGTACCTACATAATTATTATACACGATATACCTGCTCAAAGAAAATCAACAGATTTTGACACGGTTTTAATAACGATTTTCTTAGTACCTACTAAGCGCTTAAATGGACGTAAGTAGGTACCTATACTTGTAAAGTTAATTCTGTGTAATGATGGTGACGATTTTTTATTACGTCACACGTCATTCGACACACGAATGTCAGTGATAGTCCAATATAGATTAGAATTAATATTTTATTAGTTATGTTATAAAATATTACTAGTCGTCGAGTGCCCTTTATGGCCTCAGTTGACAAGACTACATCTACTTATCCGAAGCTCTCCGTAAGTTCATTGCACTCAATCCTCGCTTCGAGATAACTTATTGTGAGAAAACACACATTACCCAAAGAATTTCTGTCAGTTATCATGATATTACAACAGCTTTTTAATGAAAATTGCTGTAACGATACCTTGTGTAGGTACATTGTAATATTTTCAAAAGTAGGAGAAAGTTAAGTCTAAGTTACTTCTGAGAGGAAATAAAATAACAGAAGAAATCTTCAATACTCAATAGACTTCGTTAGCAGACTTGAATATTAAATAAACTTTAAACTAGTTTATTTACCGTTCGTCTACCCGTGACCACGGCCGTTGCAATACGGTCGAAACGTCGGGCATATAAACAAGATAAATTCTAGAATTGCGAGTTTCATGGCTGACCGATTCGGGTCGTTTTAAATGTGATTAGATTTATATAAAATATTAATACTAAGTGGTTAAGAAATGTGTTTTATAGAATATGTGAATTGATGTTGATAATGTAATAAATGATGATTTAACTATTAAATTGTAGTAGCTTTGGGGAAATCCAGAAGTTTCATTTAAAAGCCTGATAAAAGTTCTGAGGAACACCCCCGGTACCTGCCCAAGAGCCAGCTCTTCCTGCTCTCCTGGTGGCTACAGTATTTTTCCTTAAATTATTCACGCGATTAAGACCCGTAATATATATATTTTCATAATGTGTACAAATCGCGAAAGTTTATCAACATTTATAGTTTATTTGATAAAATAAAATTTACTTTGGTTAATAGTGATTTGACGAAGATTAGGTACTTTGACTTGGTGTAATAGTTGATTATTTAAACTAATCGTTTTGTAATTATATTTTAAATACGCTATGAATATTTTACTATATAGTAACAATTTGTACGGCAAGGTTAAGATAAGATTTACTTCGTACCGTGTCCATTTGAAATAAATTAGATATTATCGACTCTACAATATACGAGTAAAGAAAAAGATAAGCCTACTTTGATATTTCTGATAAACTAGTTAGGTACAATAGGACATTATTATTTGGGATTTATTTTAAGATCCAGACACATTATGTCTAAAAGATTTCTGTGAAACTTTTGACTTTCAGCAGTGGACTTGAAACTAAATAAAAACTAAAACGCAAAGTTGTATGGGAATATTTAAACTACGATCGATTAAATAGAGTCACATGATACTTCCATATTACTATCAATAAAGATGTAAGCAGTTTTTGATTTCATCGAAATGATAACCTCCGCTTTACATTTTTTTTAATAATAATAAAACAATATCTTGGGACAACTCACACAATGCCATCTGATCCATAACTAAGCAGAGCTTGTATTATGGCAACTAGAACACTGATAAACATACTTATATTATTTCTAAATATAAATTACACCCAGACACAGAATAAACCATCGTGCTCAACACACAAAGTTTTATCCTGGGTGGGGACTAAAGCCATGACCTCTTGCATAGCAGTCGGACACACTCCCACCGCGCCATAAATTGGGAATGTGGAGTAGATACCTACTATATCATTAACGTTACCTCAATGATCGCATTACAATCTCTATTATAAACGCGAATGAATTCTGAATTAGATTTGCAATATCAAACGCACGCAACTGAGTTAATAATCACATTCAATATAGAAACTTATCATAACCATAAACTACACAATTCAAACGGCAATTGACCGAACAGCAAGATGTTGCAACCATCCAGGGTGCCAACACTGACCCTAATTCGGAATAGATCGGCGGAATACATTTATAGGCTGAATTAATCACTTTATTGGCCGCAATGACAATGTGAACGGCCCCAGGTTTCTATAGTCTTAAAACTAGAGCGTGTGTTGACCCATGCAATTTATTCAACGATATGAATACGAAGATTGAAAATAGTGACGTTATTATACTGAGAATAGGCCATTTTATATATTACCGGCACATAATGTTACGATATAAACGCTGGCAGGTGGCAGGATGCCCAATTCTAATTTTCCAAATGTATTAAGCTCTGTACAGCTGCGTACTAATTAAAAAGACTAAATTGTAGACGAATTTAGGTGTACTGTAATGTAACCCAGTTTTATGGAAAGCGACGCTTGATCATATATAAGTACTAAAGACTCCAATCGATCCAAAATGTCATTAATTCAAGTAATGACGGGCCTATTTTGATGGATTAGCTAGAACCCATTGTTTTGTTTGCCATTCAAATGGTTTTGGAAAACGCTTGTTCGTCTAATGCTTTAGAGATGTTTCGCTGTTTCTAATTTGTTTTACTAGGTACTACGAAGCTTAACAGGTCTAATTATAACATAACAAAGCTCTTTATTATTTCCACTAAGAATACGTAGAAATAGAAAACAAAGTAGGTATCTACATGACGACTTATTCCATGAATTTGCTAAAATCAATAAGTACTTAGATATGTTTTGTTTTGTCTAAGTATAACAGAGAAAATTCTATATAACAACAGCACGCATAGCAATGCGTGGATTCGACAAATTTCCGTTTTTAGGGTTACGCACTCAAAGGGTAAAACATGACCCTATTACTAAAACTCCGTTGTCCGTCCGTCTATCACTAGGCGGTATCTCATGAACCGTGATAGTTAGACAGTTGAAATTTTCACAGATGTATTTCTTTTGCCGCTATGACAAGAAATATTAAAAAAACAATAAAATAAATATTTAAGTGGGGCTCCCATACAACAAACATGATTTTTTTGCTCGATATTATAGTATAGTGTATAATGTTGTATAGACATCTTATAAGTAGAAAAAACATAATGGTTTTGTTATGTATTTTATTTATATGAGAAACTTGCAACATAATGGTACGTCCGACTAGCACTTGGCCGGTTTTTTAACTGTATAACATAACAAAATCAATGGGTCAAGTACCTACCTATTTATTGACAGGAGACAAATAAGACATCACAGCGGGTCAACATTCAATAGTTCAGACCTATTTCTTGTCATTCTTGTGTTCTGCGGTAGGCTGTGCGGATCTCTTATTGGCTTGTACAGCCCAAAATGCTGTCAATGACACTACTTTAAATTTATTAATATTACGTGGAGAAAAAAATGCACCATTTACGTGCTGTCTTGTTTAAAGGAAGGGCCAATTCTTCTGGTAGGTAAGTACATGTATACTGTAACCTTCCTTTGGTCTCTCCGCTTGTCGTTATCCACTTATATACACGAGAGAGGTCGGCCCAGTAAGATGTAGTTTTATCCTCAAGCAGTTGAAACAAGCGGTTTACATGTCCCAATTAATTTGAGCACAGTAAGGCCTACGTCAGCAGTTTATGTTTCAACATGAGCAGGTAGCCCATTCAATATTACATACAACAGCGAGTTCATATTCAGACTGGCGCCGGTTTGACCTCGGATATTGCGATACATCTCCGCGAATCGACTGAGGGCTGAGTCATCAAGACGGCGCAGACAGTGCGATGATTCAATTGCGGTTATTCTTACTACGCGCAACGTTTAGCGGTGACAGATTCATGCACAAACACTGTTACGCAAACAACCAAAATACGGTGAGCAGAGAAAGTAATCTTTATACGTACTCGTACCTCGCTCGAATAGCGCATATAGATATCGGTCACGGACCTGGAATTACAGATCACTATGTTCGGAAGGCGTCCAGAAATTCCATGTCCGTGCAGGCGTGGTGGACAGAATTTTGTGGGAGTAACTTGGGGGGGGGGGGGATTTGACTCAACTGGGGAAGTGTGAGAGTCGCTCACATGACGGGGGGAAGGGGTGCATTGCAAAACACACCGGTCGTGTCAAAAAAACTAAAAATCCTAAAAAAAAAGCATCTCTTTCTAGTCCGTGGAGGGGGGTGGGGTAGTTTCTGCGGCTAAGTTCGTGAACGATGTCTATGAGTTGTCTATAGTGCGTTGCACGAGCGCGCGTTGAATTAAGGCCAAGACTTAACCGGCAGTTGTCGGCAGTAACCTGTACAGTGTACTAGTACCTACTATAGAGGTGGTACTTTGTGATGAGCACGCCGTGGGGGTAAGGCGACGAGAGAAAACAAAGGTAGTACCCGTTTCACTCAGAAGGTAAGTGAAGGTGAATGCAAGCCATAATTTAAGGGACGATAGCTCTAAGGAAAAGGCGTTGGCCTTGTAGGTACTTAGCTGGGAGTTTGAAAACCCACACGTTGTTGTAATATTAATTCATTTCTACTAGAGTTTGTACCCATGTTAACAAGAATGCTGGCAAATTCTAGCCGAGAAAATAATTATTTTATTATTATTTTGACTGGCCTGTTGGTCTAGTGGTTAGTGACCCTGACTGCTAAGCCGGAGGTCGCGGGTTCGATCCCCACCCAGGATAAAACTTTCATGTGATGAGCACGATGGTTTATTGTCTCTAGGTGTTATTTATCTATAATATGTATGTATTATCTAAAATATGTATGTATTTAGAAATTTAAAAGTATGTTTATCAGTTGTCTGGTTTCATATTACAAACTCTGCTTAGTTTGGGATCAGATAGCGTTGTGTGAGTTGTCCCAAGATATTATTATTATATTATTAATACACAAGAAACTATCATACTCGTACAATAGGTACAACCACAAGTGTGCTAAATTCCATTTTACCTACACTATCGTGGTTAGAACGGATCCCTACCCACGTATAGAAAACCTACATTAATCTTTGTGTTTCTTGTTAGCCTTTGTCGAGATTGTGCCCAAAACTAGTTCGAAGTAAAGCCTAAAGTTGTAAATCTCGAGAATTCCTCGAGGATAAGCATCTATAATAAAAACAAGCTGCCAAAGGTAGCAAAGGTTTTTATACAAGACGTAGGCGCTTTGTATAAAAAATAAGATGAAAGAACGGTCGTAGCGATGGCTTGTCTACATCCCGGCGAATCAAAACAGTTAAAAAAGAAACCGCTACGTTCGGAACAAAAAATGTCTATGAAAATAAACGATCTATGCATAGATGTCGTAATAAATTAGTCATTGTCCGATATCGCGAGCTGGGCGTGTTGCTCGATCCATGCCAAGCGAAGCATCTGTTTCAATAAATACAATATCATTACCGTATAAAAATGTCTTGACAGCTACACCAATAAAGATATGAGAACGTTAAATGAAGAGGAATTACTTCTTTATTTCTAGGCAGCGGTTTGTATTATATATTGTACGGATTTTGATTACTTTGCAAAAGGAGAATAGATTCAATGCTTAGTTACAAAGGATTTGAGAACGCAACATTGACAGTTTGGTAAATGTTTTTCAATTTACTATTATTATTATTATGTACCAAAGTACTTTATCCTGAGATCCATGCGAAGATTCAGTTACAGTCACACAGTACAGGTAAATAAATAAAAGCCGAAAATAGTACGATGTTTTATTTTCTCTTAAAATATTGTCGAAAGAGATTATATGAAATAATCTTAAGTGAACAAAACAAAGAGATTCTTTAATTCTGCGTAAGGAGTAGAGAATAAAATACTAACCTACACTATAACACGATCACGGCATTAATATTCAATACCGGTTCATTCAATATCTATCTAAGGCCAAAGTCCGAAAACACGGCCGTAGATTTCAGTAAAGTTATAAATAAATATCGAAGTGGGCATTGTTGGCCTTCTCCGAGACCACACCTCTAACAAGGGAGGAAGGCTCGGGAATTTATAGCAAAACAAATAAATATAATGTATTGTAAAATAACTTTTGTTCGGGACTTCTCCTTGTGGATCAGCAAGGAAAAAAATTGTCTAGATATCTAGACCACATTTTTTGTACCGATCCACGCAATCTACTATAATCTTCCTCAAGCTACCTTAAATAATTAAAAATAATTGTTATATAATTATATTTAACTTCTAAAAGTTATAATTGTTTTTCATTTTCTAAATGTAGTATGATTGACCCAAATGCTTTTTGATTATTGCAGTCAGAAATTTTCTAAATTGCCCTTGAATTTGGCTGTTAAAAGGCTATTACACTATCCTGAATCAGGGCCCTAAATCGAGGTGGCCTAGAAAAATTGTTAGAGAATTAGGGCCCTAATTCTTATTACACCACTATTTTTAAGCGTTTAGAGTCCCTGATTTAGTGTAGTGTAATAAGCGCTTTAAAGTCAATCATAAACGAAAATCCATATAGAGCTACTTCTACACACATTTAGCAAAAATCATTAAGATTTATAGATCCGAGACAAGTCTTGATTTCTCAACATGAGATCCTGTCACGTTTAAATAATTATATAATAAAATACATTTGTATAATAACATCCTTTTTAAGCACGTGGTCCGTCGCAATCCAAATATGGCGTATGAATTCTTTTACGCAGAGCACTCTAAAAGTAGGGCAACCAAAAATAGATACATACACTTGATTTATATCCAGATTCAATCAAGTATTTCGTGTTAGGCAAACGTGTACTAAATAGGTAGCACTACGTAAATGAGAAGAACTGGGTCGTCTAGCTTTCGAGACAAGAGGCAGACCAACGATACCCAATCTTTACCGGCCGCTAGCTAAAATGTAAATCAACAGTTAGTTAACTAATGGATACAGTTTCAACAATGCAAAATGGGGAAAAGTTTTGCTGGAATGGTAGACGATTATGTTCATGAAGGGTAATATTTGATGTTGATGAAAGGTAAAGTGCTATAGAAAATAAGAGCCTTTGATGGCCATTAACCCTTTGAACGGGCGCTAGGGTTTTTTGGAAGACGTAGTTTGTTCTAATTTTATGACAAACTGGAGGATTAATCTATACTAATACCTATTATAAAGCTTAAAAGGTTTGCTTGAACGCGATAATCTTAGGAACTTCGAGCTCGAATTTAAAACATATTTTAGTGTTGGTTAGCTCATTTATCGAGGAAGGCTATTGGTTATAATATTATAATATGCGCTCACAACAAGGAGCGGAGCATCAATGAAAAATGTTGTAAAATCGGAAAAAGTTTACGGAAACGAAATTGCGCGGGTCAGCTAGTTTTGTAGATGGTTAGAAATGGCAATGATCTATTATGGGTAGTCCACCAGTATTTAATAATTAATAGGTACTTTTATTATCGTATCCTGATAGTTTGGTAATAGACTATTAGGTAAGTATAGCCAATTATCTAAGCCAGTATCCCTGGGTGCAAATGTGACGGCTCTCTGCCTTTTAAGACCAAAGCACGAAACACACCGAGATTACACAACGAACGTATTGCGCTCAAGCAACGCCCGCAGGAGGCCTACTCTAATTCAATGAAAACGGAAAAAAAAATAGTTCCTTCACTCGTCCTTGGGTTCGAACTTCTTGTCCTAATCCAAAAAAATATTGGAATAGTCCCTAGTAAACTTAAAAAAATCTAGTAAAACAAAATTCATGAATTTCGTTTTAAAAGCCTACAGATATCATTCGAACTAAATCTCGAAACACCTTCGGAACAAAGTAGTCCAAGCTGGTCCGAGATTTGCTGGCCTGTTGGTCTAGTGGTTAGTGAACCTGAAAGCTAAGCCGGTCGTGGGTTCGATCCCCACCCCGGATGAAACTTTGAATGATGAGATGATTCCATGTTCGTTAGAAGTTTTCCTTTTGTACTCTTGGTGTTCAACGACACAAGTAAATGTTTCAGAAAAAAAAATATGCACATAAAATACCGTTAATGCATTTTGACGATAACTGATGAGCAGATCAAATGTATATTCACGGTCAACGGTTGTTAGTAGTTGTTAGTTCAAGCGCCAGAACAAGCTATAAGAAATAATTTATATACTTACTATAGAAAACTAAGTTCATATTCACACAAGCACATCAGACTACCATTTCTCATAATGTCGTGTGGACTGTGAACTCGGCGCGTGTGTTGCATAACTAATACAAGTTATGTCTGCTTTATTAGTAAAACCAGCGGTGAACCGTGCATGTTTTAATTTTACATGATTAATTATATTGTTCGATGACGAAGAACTGTTCTTTAAATTCTTAAAAGTGGTATAGTAAAGTTTCATGTGTATTCAATAAATATGAACCCATTTAATACTTAGGTTTTTTTTGCTGCAAGAGAAGATGCATAAGCGTACTGCGTACCCAAGATTATTTTTAGGGGGGGGGGGGGGTAGGTCAGTGCGAGCTAAGAAAATCAAGAGGGCTTGGCTCTTTTAAATATTTTTTTTTTTAAAGAAAACTAGCATTGTGGGAGATCGTGGTCCCATATTATTAGCAATCCTGTTAACTCCTCCAGCTAAGCTCAATGGCTTGTGTTAGGAGTGGGTTCACGTCGTCGGTAGTATAATGGGTAGGATTCGAACCCGCAACCTCACGATTGCGAGACCGATGCCTTAGCCAATAGGCAGCCGCCGCTTACATCTTATAATAATACCAGCGGTAAATGGGAAGATCTTGCGTAAGTCTATTTCAACATACATAGGTACCTAGCCGATTTGAGTTCCAAAACAGATAAACAAGAATTACAATAACTTCTAGGCATATGCGGGGATCTCAAGTTTCTTAACAAGCAAACATTTAGCCTTGAACAAGAATATGTTCCACTTACCAAAAAAATGTATATTACATCGGTGCTATGCTGGAAAATGGGCGATGGTCTGATAAGCCCGCTCTTATTATAAATTGAGACCTAATACCGTTTTGCTAAATTGCGGTTCTCCATCGGGAATTACTGCTGTGACGGCCTTTTGTAATACGTAATAAACTCAAGGAAAATCAGCACTTACTTTAATTAAGAATAGAACCTTATATAAAAACATGGCTGACTCAGAAAAATTCACACAAAAAGTAAAAAAGAGCGAGTAGTGCCGTGTTACTTTTTTGTGTATTTTCTCACGAAATTAAATATAAAAACACACAAAAACTGCTTGCTTTACGCTCACCTTTCCCTACTGGAAAAAGTCCTACTAGGTGCCCATTTTATTTACGCAATTTTGTAACACAGGGAATCATTTGAATGTATACAAGCACTTGCGATTTAAAATTCACTCGGTAAGAAAATCTGTAGGTATATAGTTTCACTGAAATCCTATTTGAATCGTGGTAATAATAACCGGGTGGCGAGATTGCAGTGCGTAAGGGCTAAGTATATATAACATAGGTTATGTTATGTATCAATGATGAACTTTTAGTTCAAAGATAGAACCTATCTAACAGCAACTAAAAACGATTTTCAAAAATATGAATTGCCGTATCAATTTGCTTTGTTTAATAAAAATCCTTTAGTTTACAGTTCATATACTAGTAGTAGTAAAATTTAACGGTTATTGGGCACCAATCCAGAAAAAATATATCTAGTAGGTACTCAGTGTGAGTCATCATCGTTATAAATTGTCTAGGATTAGAAACGTTACCATTTTATATACAAATATTGCTTAAGTCTACTAGAATATTTTTTGTGTAAGTCAAGGTAAATAAAACTTCTGTTTTTTATCACCGCGATCTGCGATCAATCATGTTAAAATTCGCTTTTACACAATCAACTGATCATAGTCGATTGTGTAAAGGCAAATGGACTTTTTGGCTGGCTTTTAAATAGATTTATTTCTTTAATAATCATTTACCTAAGAAGCTTTTTTGTACTTTTAGGTAACATTTGTAAAAACTCGACCAAGAGAAAATAAGATTCAAAAGGAGTTTCATTATAGAACAAAAAATATAATAAGTAGTCGATCAGCCAGTATTTTAATGTTTTTTAATGTAACTCAACTTTATCCCGGCAGTTTTATTTTTAGAGAAAATATGAAATATTACATATCCTGCACAATATAACAATTATTAATTCCAAGTTCTCAAACTTATAATATTTAAATCAAAAGTCTAATTAGTAAATAAAACTAGCATTTAAACTACCAACGATTAATTCCTTATTAAATGTTATGTTATATAGGATCATTAATAAAAGTGATTTGACAAGAAAAAAATTGTGACGTAATAAGCCGGTAACTCAATGAGATCTCCATATAAAATCTGCGTTTTGACATTTCTTTGCTTGTTGGTTTCACTAGTTGGAAACTGGCTCAATGAATTTGATTTTCTTGTTATATTTAAGCATAAGTACAAACATTTCCAATGTTTGGAAACTACCTACAACTAGAATATTTTTATGCATGCGACCTATTTCCGAGCACTGACATTTGAATAGCACATGGCGCGCAATATGTATTCAGACCGAAGGATGTAGTGACGACGCAGTGATGAAGCGAATTTAACTAGTTCGCGTGCGGTTTGTTGGTACCTTTACTGAGCGTGAACTTGGAAAATGTATCTATCCGTTTGTGGTATGATCATTTAGAACCTGATAGATCCAGTCAGCTCACTCATACTCATAAGTCACTTAAATGAATGGGACAAACTATAACGTTTTAACGTGACTATGTATGTTGAGTGACTGTAGCAAGCTCTTGGATGCCGTTCGGTGGTATTGTACCTTGGTGACCTAAAGCAATGAAACGATGTAGGTTAATAGATTTCGCGGAAGGTAATATTTTGTTCAAGGGGTCATTCAAATAAGTATTACGTAAAAAGAATTTTAGTTATTTTCACCTCTCCCCTCCGCTTGTCAGCAAAAGTAAGCAAAGCTCAAACCCCCTTCGCCCCATGTAACGTAAATCAACACGCACCCAAACTACAATATTTTACACAAATATTTAAAATAAAAAACTGATGTTACCAGAGTAATCACCATCAAACCCCCATGTCATTAAAATTAAACAAACCAATGACCATGGGGTCATTGATTTGTAGACCCCCTTTTGATGGTTACCTAATAGATGAATGGCCTCTAATGTGTAAAAAAAAAGGATAAATAAATCATAGTTACTGTGTATTTTAGGAGGTCCTGCTGCATTTATTTTTAAAGTTAAGCTTAAAAAATCCAGGGACACAAAAAAAATATTCATTAGCTTCTAAATAGTTATCCTACCCACCAAAATTCAGAAGCAAAGAGTTTAAAGTCACCTGAGATAATCAAGAGGTAACTCGAAACATGAACTGGCTGGACCTGGTTCTTAAACCTATATTACTAAGTGACCGAAATTCAAAGGAAAGCCGAAAATAATAATGTTCTAAGGAACCTCCCCCACTACCAAGCATGCTGATCATGATTAAACCTAAATAACAATAACATTTTGGTACAGGCCAGTGCCCACTGCCTAGAATATGAAAAGAAAAGTCGACAGATTTACCTACCCGTTTACTGACATATACAATGAATAAGAGAGTGAACTATATTACTCAGACTAAAGCCGCCTTAAAATATTAAAGGGCCACAACCCAAATACCTATTGTTTTATAATACTAAACAAACTTATAACTTTCAAGCAAAGTTTATTTTAATATAGAAGGATTGATATGTTATTAAACAATTAATAAATGGTACCTACGGAGATATTGGTAGTGTCTCAATACCAAAATATAATAAGTACCTATACAAAGATTTATAATTTCTTATCAAATACTGATAGTATGCCAGGGTTAAAGCAGTCAAACCAATACATAAATCAAGAAATTAATGTTGAGAATGTGATAAAAATGACTGGATTTTTGTATGAATAATAAAATGCCTTTGATTTATTCTCGGATAAATTATGATTAACATGAAATGTTCAATGCATATAATTGTAATAAACATAGACAAATAACTAGGTTCCTTTTAAAAAATTTAATAACTTCAGTGTGGCTACCAAACAATAAAATCCAAAACTTTGAAATTCTTAATAGTTTCTCAAAAATTGTACCACAGGAACAAAATAGCTGATATGTACGTGTTCTTATTTTGAAATACCTACCTACCGTTATAGACAAAAAAAATTAGCTACTTTATTGTTTTACTACACACTTTACTACATACAGACCTGTATGAATGAAATACTCTATAAATATTATTTAGAATGTAACTCAGGTATCTGTAAATATTTTATATAAGATTTTTGATATCCTAAAGTTCACTTATTCTACTGCTTACAGATAACTGTGTGTAATAGATTAAGTTCTTACTTCTTTTTTAAGTTTAAGGCAGAAAGTAGGTGCATCTAAAGTGCTGAACTTGAAAGACAGGTTATAAATAAGTTTTCTTAACCGTATATACGGGTGTGCACACTAGACAAACATTCTAAACAGATTTAGCTTCTTCATCTAGAGGAGAACTCCCTAAAAGTGATGAAGTATACATGATTTGCACCCTAGGTAAAAACTAATATAACATTAAATACCTCTTCTAAAATGTACGAAAGTAATCATTTTGTTTTTAGGAATCTCTTAATTAAGAAATAATGTAATCACAATGTAAAATATGACTGTATTAAATGGACTTTTACACCCAAACATAACATTCGAAATTGTTCTCACAAGATTTTCACATGACTCCAACATCATAGTTTGATGACTTAGAAAATGTAATTGAAGTATCTTACCTTGCAGTTCGTTTGTTGCGATCGATGACGAAAAAATAAAATAAACAATTTTAATTCATAAACAAAACACTACATAAATCGACAGTCACACACCAATCCACAGTCCAGTCAACACCTCTCCTCCTCTCCAAACTTGACCCGTCCCATCCCGAGTCCCGGAATATTATTTCTTGCCAAAGAAATAATAAAGAATTTAGTTACCATACCAGAAAATATATCTTTTTAGTTATATAATCCTGCTATCTTGTATATTGAAATTGATATAATATATTTTAGATTTTAACTTGTTCAACAGTACGTAATTAGTTTATTTTTAAAGAAAAAAACAATGTACTAAATATTGGTAGGTTTAATAATGTTTATTATAAACCTACCAAATTTGATTTATATAATAGCAACACACACACTGGCAGTGACATCTAATGTTGAAAAGTTTAATTAGAAAGTTTTACAAGTAGGGCCCTCTGTTATGCAGTAGAATAAATAGTAACGTAATCGTGGTAGGAATTATTTTGTGCAAAGCTACAATAGATGGCGTTGCTACATAAAAATAAATTTTCTTTTGTGTACAAGATGGCGTTATGTGTAAGATAAATGCAATGGATTTTTACAGTACTAAAATGTTAATTTATGGTCTACTATTAATTCTCAACAGTAGAAGTGGTACGATACGAATATTATTAAGTTGATTGTTATATTGATACAGAAGCGAAAACAAATTAGATATTAAGTGCGCTTTTCCGTGTTATCATTCTATAAAATGAAATACATTTAAAATTTTATAGTACCAACACTAGAAGAAACTAACACTATGAATTGATTTTTGGACAAGCACAAGAAGTCCGAAACCACGGTTGTCCGGGCAAAATAGGAGAAAAAAGTGTTGAATTTGCTTAACTCAAGAATGGTGCTTTGTATGAAAAAAATACCTTTTCTTTAGAGAATTGTACGGCCGACAAACTTTGTCTACGCAGTTTTACGATAGCTCTATAATTTTAGATATGTTAAAAAAACCTATTTCGGGACCTTTGACCTCGAATAAAAAACGTTGCACTAGCGGGATCGACGAGGACTTTTGTCATTAGAACATATTATCTCGATGTTACTATCATGTTTATTGATGACCGAGCTTTGCTCGATTTTTTTAACGACGATTTCTAAAAATTAAACCTTGATTGCCCCCGAAACCTCCTGCATAGAAAATTTCATGAAAATTATATATATTTTATATATAAGGTCGGGGCAAAAGTATTTTCGTATTTTTCATACAAAGATAAAAAATTGATAAGTTTAATTTTTTATTTATTTATAATATAAATGTATTGTTTTGATCGATGACTTGCTGCCATCTGTTGGGTAGTGCCATGATCTCATTGCTGTAAAAATGTTGAGCTTTTTGAAAAAAATCAAACAGGTAATTTTTACAGTGTTCTTTTGAGGTTAACTTTATGCTTCCTAATGACTTCTGAAGTGGCTGAAACAGGTGGAAATCTGATGGAGCAAGGCCAGGGCTATACGGAGGATGCATCAACACATCACAGCCAAGCTCTCTCAATTTTTGCTGAGTGGCTATAGATGAGTGCGGTCTGGCGTTGTCATGATGGAACACCACGCCCTTCCTGTTCACCCACTCCGGTGGTTTTTTCTCAATGGCTTCTTTTAATCTCATCAGTTGCTGACAGTGAAGGTCAAAATCGATAGTTTTACCCGGTGGAAAAGCTCATAGTGGACGGTTCCTTTCCAATCTCATCATAAACATAGCATCATTTTGTTCCGAATCAGGCCCAGCTTTTCCACGGCCTGTGGAGCTTGTCCATGCTTCGACCACGATCTTTTTCGGACATTCTTATTGTAAGTAACCCATTTTTTATCACCCGTATTTAACCGTTATAGAAATGAGTCGGAACTGTTACGTTTCAACAAAGAATAGCAAATGGAAACACGTTGCATTATGTTTCTCTCAGTGAGATCAGGTGGTACCCAAATATCAAGATTTTTCTTGTACCCAGACTTTTCTGATTTTTTTTTTGTTTTTTTTTTTTTGATTATTTTTTTTTGTGTAGATACTTCCAGATTGGTTCCATTGTCTTCAAAGTTAGATTCTGATGATGGGATCTCGGAAAAATCTTGAGATCTCTTCAAATAATAAAGGCATCACCTATAGTAGGTAATTTGGGTACCTAGATTTTATTTTTCAAAAACCGGGCAAGACGTGCATGTCGGGTCACACGCCATGTTGGGTTCCGTAGTTGCCCATCACAATGATGCAGTTTAACAAGTGGGTTTTTCTGTGGTTTTTGTTTCATACAACAAACAATGTAATACGAGTACATAATTATAAGTAACCTTTAATGGAATTTGCAATTTACCTTGTGAAAGTTGCAAAAGGGAAAGCAAAAACAGAATGACATTAAAATTTTAAAGTAAACGTCTTTTCATCAGACGTAGCAAAGATAATTGACAATGTAATTCAATATTAGTACCTTTAATGAATACAATAAAATAAGTTTTTTTTGTAATTGAAACACAATTTGAAAACGGTGTAAAATCCGAAAATTATATTTGGAACATTTTTTTAAGACAATTTTATTTTTTATTTAGGTATTTAATTAAGTAGTAAACAAATTATGAAACTAACAACAATATACGAACTGCCTTTACGTAGAACGTCAAAAAAATTAGGTAGGAAAATGTATGAATTATTTACTTTCAAAAAAAATATTTCAAGGGTGGGGAATTCCAATTTTAATACATTACGATTTCCTATGGTTTGCATGAAGGCATTTTTAAAATGAAATAATTAGCGTGTGTCCGTTATTTCAATAAATATATACATATATAATCACTTGTCCTGACTGACTGACTGACTAACTGATTCATCAACGCAGAGCCTAAACCAATTAAAATTTTAGGTTTTTAACCCTGACGTTTACAAAACTAAAATTTTGGAAGTTGATGCCGTTTATGGCATCCAATAAGAAAGGATTTTAAAAAATTCTTCTCAATTCTGAGGTTGGAGTATGAAACTACGTCAGTTTTGAAGTTAGATCGGTGAAATTTCGTATTTAACTTTATCGTTTAAAATAAAGTAATACGTGTTTAAACGTTTTTGGTCAATCAATCAATAAAGGTGTAAAATAGGGGTTGCAAGTTTGTGTAAAACTCCGTCGCAAGATTGTGTGAAACTCCGTCAGTTTTTAAGTGAGGTCAGTGAAATTTCGCATTTGGAGTTTTGGTTTAAAATAAAGAAATACATATTTCAGAGTTTGTGGAAATTTAACCCCGGTTAAAATAGGGGTTGCAAGTTTGGATGAATCTATGAAATTTCATATTTTGCATTTTCGTTTAAAATAAAGAAACACATGTTTTAGCGTTTATGTGGATCACACAAAGTGGTGCTCCGTATGGGAATCGAACTCACGACCTCTTGCGTAGAAGTCGGATACACTCCCACAGCGCTACCGAGGCAGTCAATATGGGAATGGTTTAAAATAAAAACACATGGTTTGAGCGTTTTTGGAAAAACAACCCTTTAAGGGGTTAATTTAGGGGTTGCAGCTCTATACGAAAGTCCCTAAGTCATGAAGTTATTTCTGTAAAATTTAGGATTTTGCTTATTGCTTTTAAATAAAGTCAATCACGTCAGTCACGAATCACGTTTTTGATGGAACTCCATCGGTTTTGAAGTTTGATCTGTGAAATTTTGTATTTGACTGTTAAATTAAAAGAAAGAATCATGTTTTTCAGCGTTTTTCGAATATTAACTCATAAGGGGCTGTAATAGGGGTTGCAAATTTGTATACTTAGAACTCCGTCAGTTTTGAGGTTAGATCTGTAGAATGTTGTATTTAGCTTTGTGGCTGTAAATAAAGAAACACGTATTTTAGCGTTCTGATCGAAAGCGATAAATCAACCCTGCAGGGGGTAAAATCAAATACGCGGGCGAAGCCGCGGGCGACAGCTAGTTTAGTTATATAATAAACTAGCTCTCGGCTGCGGCTTTTGCCCCCTTGAAGGTTGATTTTCATTTTCGATCCAAATGCTAAAATACGTGCATTTTAATACTTGGGGCATACTGAAACTCTCTGGATCTGGCAACTTACATTAAAATAATGATTAGAGAAAAAACAACATTTTGGAATTCGAAAGTGGAACTCTATAAGTTACTTTAATATTTATAATTAGCGAGGCTGGCATTTGTTTTTTCATTGTGGTGTCCTTTCGAAAATTGTGTGTCGCTATCAAAATGAATTTAAGTCATGAACATTTTCATTCAATATTTTCTGTGTATTCGTGGTTTGGAGAATTTAGGCGTGGATTTGATAATCTATATGACGAGGTACATGAATGTCGGACGGTAACTGCGCTTATAGATTGTATTGACACAATATTAAAACAAAAAAAATTACACGTTTTACGAGCCCCTGCCAAAAAAATTGGCAGTGTATGCGTTCCATGAAACCATTTAAAAAATCCTTAAGGAAAACTAGTCCAATGCCTTTGTACAAAGGTTTCAGCGAATGCAAAAATGCATTAATTGCGAGGGAACTTTGAAAAACAATAAATATATCGTAAGTTTTATCGTCTCTCTGGTCTTATTTATCAGAATCAAGAAACTTTTAGTATGCCCAAAGTAAACAGTCTCAAATCCAAATACAAAACTTTTTTCTTCAAAACAGACGTAGTTTCATACCAACTTGCAACTTCTATAATAGGAACATTGTTTTTCTAATAACGCTGAAACACGCGTTTCTTTATTTTAAACTATAATGCCAAATATAAAAAATTACAGAGCCCGCTTTAAAACTGACCGAGTTTCCATACAAAGAGTTGATATTCCAAAAAACGTGTTTTTTTCTTAATATCTAAAAACGTAATTTCACAGATCTATCTTCAAAACTGTCAGAGTTTCATACAAGCCTGTGATGGCGTTTCACAAAACTTGCAACCCCTATTTCTTCTGATTTTCCAACACTGAAACACGTGTTTATTTGTTATAAAGTGAAAAGCCAAATCCATAAATTCATAGATGTAACTTCAATCCTGACAAAGTTTCATAAAATCTTGCAATCTCTATTCTTCCCTTAAAGGGGTAACCCCTTAAGGGAAGAATTTCCTGAAAATTTAGGCAGCCTACGAAGTAATTTTATTAATTGGCAGGAATGTTAAGATATATTGTTGCGATAAGTTACGAATATCAAAAAAGCATTATCTAAACTCCAAATAGGTAATAAAACCCACTAAAGACTTGCACCAAACTGCTTTAGATCACCTTTTTTTGGTTCCTTTAAAAAATCAACATACCCATTTGTTCATTCTAATAAAACATGACTAGTATTTTCATACTGTCAACAGTTTGTTGAACAGCATTGTCTTTATTACGAACATATGCTGATATTCCCAGAGCCTCAGAGCTGGTCGTGTTTTCGTTGCGGTTTTAACGAGCTGTCACACATTTCTGACACGACCGACGTTGACGGCCTCTATCTCAGGGCTTTATCTATTTCAACGGGATCTGACGGCGACGCGAGCCCTCCCGTTATTTTTGTTTCGAGATTTTAATCTTAGCTGTCCATTCGACGACAAAATAATATCTCTGACAGAAAGTAAGTGTGTCTGCTGAAATATTTATTCTATAACATCGGTTGATTTATACCTAATACCTACTTATTTTTTATTTGCACTAAATAATAAAAATAAGTTCCTACTTAATAAAAAAAAACTCCCAGACAACATATTTTATTTTCAACGTGTGACCATGAAATAGGACACAGATACTTCGTTAAGTAGAGTGCCATATTGTAGGTAGGCTGTGAAGTCACGGGCGCTGACAGGTTATCATATTACCCATTACCCAAGTAGGTAATATTATTATCTTCAGTCTGGGCACCTCGGCTTCTTTTGATCGATTATTATTTACCTATCTATAGATTTTTATCAGACGACGCCACACCACAAATGAAATGTATGTACCTAAATATGACTAACGACACACTACTCTTTGTATTTCCAACTCTAAGATGACTTCGAAATTATTTGAAGATCTCTATCTACGATATCTTCAAGTAGGTATCTATTCATAGTGTGAACTCTAACATGCAACAAAACTCTCCCTGTATAATTTTCGGGCATTACAACAACAAACTATTAGCAAATTGTGTGTAAATTGTGCCAGTTACGTTGTCACCATTTGGAACGTGAACGTCGCCGGCAGGTGCAGTGTCGATATTCTCCACGTGAGGCCTCCGCACGTGCCACTGGCCACACGGGGCCCACCCAACCTCCTCGGAGCCCCCGCCTTATTATAAATCCAGCTTTTGTCATAATTTTCCCTTTAAAAACTTCCTGCTATTGTCTACGCAAAACTCTCGAAGTACACCCAGAACTTGAGGTAAAACAATGTACTTTATATGGACTCCCTTATATTTTATAACGAGAACGAAATTGTGCGAATAAATAAACTGCCATGAATTTCACTATCCGCCTTAAACGTTTTGACAAGCGTATACATTTGAATTAAGTCGTCGGCCGCTCATCGAGGCAGAAAACTTACAATTAATATTAAAACATGCGCAATAAAATAAAGCCAAGCAGTCGGAAAGTATTCCCGTCAGCCGAGCAGTGTTTTTGACATAGCTATTATTTTAAAGGAAAACTGTAAAGTCGTAACTTTTACATGGTCGCTATTGAATTTTCTATCGTACTCTAATGAAAATATGGTATGATGTTGTTTGAAATGTGAGAGGGGTAAGCCTGTAAAATCTTAGAGTGCTCATCACTATCGCGGGCAATGAACACGGATGCAGATGATACAGTTCCGGATATTGTTCTACATCGTACCATAGACACAGTTTCTCGTGGGTGCAGGTAAAGTAACCGATATTATGTGTGCTTGAAATAACCAACATCGATTTTAATATAATAATGCCTCTAGGCTATGAGCAAAGTTTAGTTTAGTATGAATCTGTTCAGTTTAATATGAATTGTTACTTGTTAGCTTCCTAGAATATTAGTAATGATTGTTTAGGTAGATAAGCACCTAATAGGCATTTACTGAACCTAAATGATTAGGTACATTTTATGTTTTAAAGTTTTTATCTCTAGCCGTAAAAGGCTTTTGGGCTGTCAAAAAGTAAGACAGTCACAGCTTTTCATCAATAACTTTTACTTACTAACAAAACTCTTACAAAATGTAGGTACAATATAAAGAAAATAACAGTAAAGCGTGCAGTGTCCGGGGCCCAAGAACGATGCCGGGGCCCTGTTCTCATCATTTGACCGCACCAATCAAGCCGAGTGCACCTATGTACGTATGTAAATGACGCCCCGACGGAGAAGATCTAATGTAATTGACAGTAAGATTGTTTCATATGCTTCGATTGCAGAAGGGTTCACCATTCCATTTTAATACATTTGTAAGGGTTTTCACTCGAACGCTGATTGAAATTTCTGTTGTTTGAAGTCAATGTTATTGTATTTATTTATTGTAATTTTCACTGTTATAAACTAATTAAATCAATAAAATATAAGATATTTATAAAAATTTCAGGAAACAAGTATCCATGTGTAATTATTTCATTTGAATTTGCATTTTATACATAAGTACCTACTTACCCAATGCGGGTCAAGGATTGTTGTTTGGGAAGGGCTTGAACCACATAGGGCTGTTGTTGCACCACTCATATGAGTGAAATGGGTGAATGGTGAATGATTTTGGCTTAAACTCCCTAGCTCTCCCCTAGATCAGCCACTATACCTACCTAATATTTGTAATGTCGACCGTCTAAAGTTACCCTGCGAATAGTTACAGCGACGATTGTCGGTCCGCTAAGGAACCACTATTCATTGTATCAAGTCTTTGTGAATAGTAACACGATGTTAAACGCCCATCGGCCTTACGGAGTCTTAACATCGCTGTGACAGTTCGCTTGTGACCACGGCCGGTGCAACCTGGTCGAAACGTCAAGCAATTTTAAGGTAAATAATGCGCGTTAATAGGCTTGTTTCCTAGGTAAACAAAAAATCCAAAAGACTAATTAGTGAATAAATATGACATTTAAACTCCCAACAGTTAAGTTCTGATTAAATTGGTATTAAATTGGATTTTTTATCATTGATCATATCATAAAAAGGAAGTGATTTGACGAGAAAAAAAGCAGTGACGTCATATACTGCTATTTGTATGAGATCTCCTTATAAAATCGCGTTTTGACATTTCTTAAAGAGTTGACTAACTAGTCAACACAATACCTCTGTTGGAGACTAGCCCATTCCCTTATAATAAATAGTTATAATCATGCAACGCGAAAGTTTAAATGTTAGTCTATGTGAATAGGTCTAATGATGGATTGAGGATTTTAACGAGGGGAGAGAGGAGGGCTTGACCCTGTTGAGACACACCCACGGAAGACTCAGGTATACTTTTTTTGGGGAGCTCATGGTACCGACACTATCTCCATGTTCAGTAGTGGTCGTCCCCTAGCTGAGAAGAAGATATACATTATATTATTCAAGTAAGAGATTAATTCAAGCTCCTTGAAATCCCGAAAGGGTATGAGAGACCATTATTTATTTAATCTAGAAAACGCCACATAGTTCGCAAGCCATTTCATTTGAGGTTGTGGAGTGGAAGACTAGTCGTGCCCTCTCGAGATTTAGTTCCATCGTATTAGTAGATTGGATACCCGTCAGCCACTATAAAACCCGCCCTGAAACGCTTCACATCACTTCATTGAACAACGCTTCGTTTTATTTAAATTTTGTTTACTTGTTCAGCGATCGAATTAACATGTACTGGCACCTTTCACGAGCAATGTGCGTTCACGTGTAATTTAATATTAACGGAAAATTACGTTAAAGTTGAGCCGTGCAAAAATTAACATACCTACCTACCTACATATACTAAGCGCTAGTGTACTTATTTTCTGTGATATAAATATATTTTACTAGCTGTCGCGGCGAACTTTGTACCGCTCCGTTATTTTTTTTTTCGTAATTTTCTTATTTTTTTACTGTACAACAGTAGGTTCAATAAAAAAATATAATCAGAGTATTAAAAAAGTAAAAATGTGATTGATTTTCTCGTGACCAAGGAAAACAGGGATTCATTTTTATTTATATAGATATCATTTCAAATGTGTTTCGAAACTATTACCTGACTTCAAATTAGCTGTATAGATTGTCAGCAAAAAGAGCTAAGAACGATATCAATTCAAATAGCTTTTGAATTAAATCTGACCATTCGTTTGAGTATTTCGATGTTACAGGCAGACAGTATACACAAATGTACTCTGTGATGCAGACAGACAGATTTAGGCGTTAACTTATTACACTTTATTTTTTAACAGTAAATATACCAGATGGGGAAAAGACTCGGCAGACGCAGTGTGAGTCGACCTCCGACCAAATGAACCAACGATCTGTTCTGATCTCTGAGAGGAGACGGTTGCTCAACAATAATATATAAAAATAATAAACTGTAGGCTGACGAAGAAAAAACAAAATCTGAACACTCCACTAACATTAAAACATGTCGATCAATCAACTAGCTCCTATTTCAAATCGGTTTTGTAGCGTTGAAAGAAATCTTCCAAGTCTTACGTCACAATTGTTGACACTATAAAGCCCCAAAAATGTTAATTAATGTATATTCATGTGTTAATTTGAACAATACTCGTTGGGGTGCCGTGTCGTGAGGACAGGCGACAACACGTCGGGAAGGGTGAAGCAAGCCCTATTTACTTTATTACTGGCAATGACTTGACATTTATTATTATGAAAATAAATTTCCCGTCGTGAAACAATCGGAAAAAAATGAATTAAAGTCAGTCGACTGAAAGAACAGTGTTCGGGATTATTTTTAAACTTTTACTAGGATGTGCCTTCATTACATTACTAGTAATATCTTAGGTACCTACTTATAATGCAAGAATGTTTATTAATGTTTCTTGTTTAGTAAGTAGTACGGTTTGGTCAAATTTAAGATGTAAGCGGTTTTTTGTGCAGAAAACAGGCACTAATTAGATTAAAAATGCTGTAAGGAAAATGTAGTGACACTGTCTACATTAGCCTATGTCTATGGGCCCGAAAAATATACGATTAAAAGCTTTCTGCTCTTGTTAGATATTATATATGAAATAAGTAATTAACACGTAATTAGAATTTTTATTTATTACGTAGGTAATCGTTACTAGACATGGTAGGGGCAACAAAGAAGGTCGCATAGTGAATGCGACCTCTACATCACTTGGCGAAAGCATCGAACGAAACCTAATGGTGTGTTTGTTGTAATTTTAATATAAAATATAATAATTTGTGTCATTGCTCCAGTTCCTAGTGTTTTACGAGAAAGGCCTTCAGCTGAAATCGACGGCTTAACGATTTGTTTTATTGTCGACAAAATTTGATGTTAATGTGCCGAGTACTTCTCAGATAGCCATTAGAGAGCCGTTTTCATTGTTGGGGTGAGTAACGCGTTACTTCTTTATGAAGTGAGATCATTTAAGTTCGCGTTAGGGAAGGGTCTAACTTCTAAACGAGGAAATTGTAGTCTGTGCAAATTATATTATCATTATTTCTGTGGTTATACTTTTAATAACAGTTATAACACCAATATAGCCAGCGATATTAAGACGTGGTTCCAAGTTGAAAAAAGAGAATCCCGACAGAATATAACGTTTTTGAGTTTTCGGAGGGAAATGTTACCAACAACGCCTTTTATATGTAAAATGCACTCTATTCTAAACAGTCAACAATGCATCTGCTACTCCACTGGGGTTGCAGATGTCCATGGGTTGATCGCTTGTTCGTATGGCCCCAATCCTAAAAAAAACCTTTGTACTTATATTTTACTAGCTGTCCCGCGCAACTTCGTATGCGTAAATGTTCCCCGTTTTTGCAACATTTCTCGTCGCTGCTCCGCTCCTATTAGTCGTAGCGATCGATGTTATATAGCCTATAGGCTTCCTCGATAAATGGGCTATCCAACAATGAAAGAATTTTTCAAATCGGACCAGTAGTTCCTGAGATTAGCGCGTTTAAACAAACAAGCAATCAAACAAACTCTTCCGCTTAATAATATTAGTATAGATTATATTTTAGGGTTCCGTAGCCAAATGTCAAAAAAGGAACCCTTATAGTTTCGCCATGTCCGTCTGTCTGCCTGTCTGTCCATCCGTATGTCACAAGACATTTAGACTACTCAATAAATATTTATTAAATATGGTGAAAAGGTGCCTTGTAGTAGCCGCTACTTAGTTTGATAGCTAAATAATAACAATAAACATTTTTAGGTTAATACTCCATACATGTAACAGAAGCTGAAAAAAATATTAAGCATACTTACATCAACGTCTGGCACATCATTCGACAGGTATTAAAAAAAAAAAGGTTTTTAATTATTTATTTGTGAATGTTTTTGGAAATAATTGCTCCAAAAGTTACATAAATTCCCCTTATCTTTTAAAATAGTTTCAAAAATGATCGAATGTATACTGCGTTTCTCAACAAAAGGGCGTAAGTGCCATAAACATACGCTTTTCTACGGGTGCAATTATTCAAATCGGATTTTTTTATACGGCAATGGTTCCGGAACCCTACACTGAGCATGATCCGACATGCTCTTGCTCTGTTTTTCTCTTTATTTTTAGGAACCTTTAAATAAAATTCAAATCTCTTTATTCACTTAGGATGCAAAACAACACTTGTTTATACGTCGGGATTCTACATGTACATGTAATGCCAAGTTCGCAAACAATAGGTAAAGCCGGAGAAAAAAAACCTGGCAACAAAAACTCGCTTCAACTCTATTTAAATTGTCAATTTTACAATATTTGAATGTTTATAAACTTTACACACTCACTCACACACTAGTATACTATACACCATGTTAAAGGACTGATGCAAATTATATTATTAGAAATTAAATACCATTCACGTCGGATTCATAGTAACCTAGTCTTATATCTACATTACAATAATAATAATAATAATAACTTGAGACAACTCACACAACGTCATCTGATCCCAAACTAAGCAGAGCTTGTACTATGGCAACCAGACGACTGATAGACATACTTACATATATCTAAATACATACATATTAGAGATAAATAACACCCAGACACAGAATAAACCGTCATGCTCATCACACAAAGTTTTATCCTGGGTGGGGATCGAACCCACGACCTCTTGCGTAGCAGTCGGATACACTCCCACCGCGCCACAGAGGCACTTATATTTATAAATTGAGCCTCATCTGTAAAAGGCTTGGCAATTATTACATATTTAATTAGAACTCATATAGACTTAAGGTAGGTACTTTGTAAATACATTGAAACGAGCGGCCCTTGACGTTAATTTTGGGACTGTTGCCTAACCAGCAAAGCCTAACAAAATTGTTGATGTTTTCAAATCACGTTAATGTTTATTTCGAAATACTTTGTTTTACGGAACAACATTTATTTTCAGTTTGAATACCAAGAGAGACCAACAAAATTCTTTTCAACTTCGTTTTGAAATAAAATTTTGACAATTAGGTATTTCAACGACTTCCTATTTACCACGAACGTACCGATTTCAACGTAAGAACAAACAATTGCTTTTGAATTTCGAAATCCGTAATATTTTTAGAGCGCTTTCTACAGCGGCCAGTTTCGTGACTCCGTCCAGTTTGTAGGGTTTAGCACCTTGTAAATCTGAACATAAAATATACAATGTTGTCACTTACTATTGTTTCGGCACGTGCCCTTACATTCTTGCTGTTTGGTTTCAATTTAAATGAACACCAGTCAAATGATTTATGTATCCCGTTTTTATTTCAAACAAGATTTGGATTCTTTAATAGCAAACAGTTGTTAAATTATTTCTAATATACCAACTGTTTGCTATTAAGGGATTCCAGATATAGAAGGCCGGATGGCATTTTATTTATATTGTTTAGTAATTAAGTGGTGTTTGATTGGTGCCTTTTGTTGCCTTGGTAAGTAACACTGTAACGTTAACGTCATGAAATAATATTACGTAATATTATTATATTAACATTAATTTTAAGTTCAGCTATCTTTTTATTGCAATACTTGAAGAAGGCACTAAGGTTGTAAAGTACTCCATCCTTAAATATAACATCTATATGTACACTTAGTTACAATAAATGATTTGATTTGTAGTACTAACGTTAACTTCCCTCAATCGTCCTGCGTTCAATCTCTCTCCGGTCCTGTGTCGAATTCCGTCCCATCGGACTAGGACAATGACGAAACAGAGGGTGCACTTGTGTCTGCGCATACACTTCGGCACTATAATATTTCCTGCGTAGTTAGCTAGTTTCTAACGAGAATGGCCCGTAACCGACATCAGTGTAGGAGACCATTATTGTAACGTTAACTAGCTTGTGTCTGCGGATTAACCCGCATTATGTTAGAGCTTAATTTTCTTGAATTCCTTTTTGATCCCTTGTCTACAGCGCAAAAAACCAGGAACCTGTCTGCAAAATTTCAGCGTTCTAGATACTCATTTCGGAACGCAGTTTCATAACGCACCTCATTTGTTGGGGGCTTGAGACTGTACATGTAAAAAGCGTTACATTTGACATCGATCAAAAATCTACTATTTATGATTATGGTAAGCTAAGAATTTGTGCTAAATAATGTCGTTTGTTTTTTTGTAAAAGGTTTTTAAATGTTTATTTTATCCCATGTCAATCTGGCTGTGTTTAATAATTTTGAAATTGACAATTGTCAATTTTTTAAATATTATGTTCTTCCATTTTCTTTCCATGATTAATTAATACAAACACAAAAAAATATATAGCAAAAGCAACTACATTTCAAGCGCGTGTCCAGACAAGACACCTATCTCTTTTTTTGTTTATGTAGGTATTAGGTATCTAAATATGTAAATTATATGTGTACTTTTTAGTGTTTATAGATGGAACTTCTTTTTCATCTTCTTCTCATGCATTGACGTATAGACCTGGACTGCGCCATAACCTCAAAAAATTTACCACTCTCTAAAAGGAGACAACGTTACTTTGTGGACTGTCAAAATTTGACGTTTGCGGAGGAGACCATAGAGTTTTTATTTGCGAACGATCGTTTGGAATCACCTCTTGTAAGCTTTAGCGAATTCACTACCGAGCAAATGTACCTTGTCTAAGCCCCCAGGATCCTCTATTGTTTATTACTAGCTCTAGGTATAGTAAAGTCGACAACTTATAGTTCTATTTAATTTATCATAATTTTGATCTAATATAAACACAGCTGCTAATGGGGGTAAGGACGCATTATGGGGCACTTTCATGATCCCTCGATAACCGTTTAAGGTCAGTGGTCCGATTTACGGTTGTACTCCGGCCGGAGCTAAGATTGAGCCGGCATTGCTAACAGTTTTTTTGTGTAGGTATAAATCTTAAGGCGCGTTTACGACGCTTTATAATGTAGTGCGGGTTATAAGAGCAAGCGGTCGTCTTAAAATTTATTTAAAACACTAGTTTACTTTATTCTTCCAATTCCCTGCATTGTTTATCCTCAATACTGAGGGTCTTGGCTTCTTTGAAAAAACTTCTCCTGGACTATTACTTATCAGCCATTGACGTAAAGACCTAGACCGCGCTATTCCTTTCAATTAAAAACAAGTCGTGCGGCCTTTGACTGGTATTGTCCACAATTTTTCTCTTTCTCTCAGGTTATGGCACAATCATGGTATCTATGTTAATGTTACTAGCCAACCCTATCCTCGGCAGCACGGATGCCGTCTAAGACCGAGGTGTTTAGGGCGGAGCGGATCTGGTCTGACCAGCGCATTGTAGTCCTGCATTTAAGACTCTTTTTTACCCGACTGCGGAGGGATGTGTATTTATGTGTGTTCCATTATGGCCCTATATAGACCAAATGCGTGGGCCGATTTTGATGATTCATACGTCAATAGATTCGTATTAATCTTTCGAGTGTCACTTAAGACATATGTAACAGCAATCAGGATTCAAAACGGCGACAACTAGACGCCATATTGTGATAGAGAAAAAAAATACAATCAACAAACTATGTCATGTGGGGTATCATCGTGTAGGTATTTTAAAATCATGATGAGGTTTCCTAAATTATTTTTTACTTAAAATAACCGTTTAGGTTATAAAGAGCTTTAAAGTTTGTTACCTACTATTTTCACTCAAATTTTCGGTAGTTACAGTTATTATACGTTACATTACGTCTTACAACTAAGTACTAAATAGTATTAAAAAAAAAAAGATAATTTTAAAAATCATTAATTTTTATTTTTTCTTAGTTGCGTTAAAATTCTGTGTATCAATTAACTCGTATCAACTAAAGTGACCAATTCTTGAATAAAATTGATCATAGCTTATGTTTGGCAAATTCGGACAACTACGAGCAGAACTCGGTGGCTGTGTAGGTCTAAGTTACAGTTCTCACAATAAAATTATAATATTTTGGAACAATAATGGTAATATTAATAATAGAATAATAATAAAATAATAATTTAACTTAATGGACACATCATTTGTACAATGGCGGACTTAATGCCTTTAGCATTATCTACCAATCAACCTTACGGTGATGCAGAGAGCAGAGTAAAGTACCTGCTTAGTCGATTTTTACTACCTAATACCAAAGTAATAGAAAGCTTGAAAGTGAGTTAAAAATGGTTGTCTGTAAAGTCGGTTTACGGACGATAATTTTACGTGAAAACATCATAAGAAAACATTTATGACATATCGCCATTCGCGTTGCTTAGCAACCAATCAATAACGTTATTTCCAATTGTATCGCATGACATGTCGCTGTAATCGCCATTCGCTGTTGCTTACCAATCAATAACGTGAGTAATCAATAACGTCAGTACTTGGACGTTCAAGACAAATCTAACGACGTCTTAATTGTTTAAATCCGTCCAGTGGTTTGAAAGATATGAGGTAGTAAATAATATTACATACATACATACATACCTACATACAAGAATCGGGGAAAAGCATAACACTTCCTTGCAGTGGGGTAAAAAATAGGATTGCGCATTGCATAGTTTTAGGTATCTAACGTAAATATTATATTATTTTGTAGTTATCTACTAAACTGAATTGTTACTAAATTTCTTGTATTTTCTATTTTAGTTTATTTTCAATCGATGAAATAAAATTTTCCTAAGGAACGTATATCTATCACATGCGCGAATGTCTTATTGAACCTAACTTCAGGCCGGGCAAGTTAAGTTGCGAAAAAGGTGGGAACTGTAAAGGGATTTTTTTTAAAAGATAACTAGCAATGTGAGACTGTGGTCCCGCATTACTAGCAATCTTGTTAACCCCTCCAACTAAGCTCAATGGCTTGTATTAGAAATGGGTTCACGTCGGTAGTATAATGAATAGGATTCGAATCCGCGACCTCACGATTGCGAGACCGATACCTTAGCCATTAGGCTACTGACGCTTCAAATAAAAATATTATATCTCTAGGTTTACTCCTGAGTGAGAAGGGTTAAAGCCAATATTATAAAGTTCATATTACCTAAACTACCCATGGCTAATAATCTTGTAACATAGATATATCGTAAACTATTGTAGGTGACTACTTGGACCACAACTTAGCGGCCTTTGCTATAACAGCCATGAAGAGTAAAACAACACTTTTAAAGGGATCGTGAAATTTTTAATGTCCTTGCGGTCAAGATTTAAGAGGCACACGTTAAAGTTTTTTTCAGGAAGTAAATGCACATGGGTATGACTTGCTGTTATCTATATATAAAAAGTCGGGTTATATCCGTTATATAAGTATCCGTTTATACCTCAACAACGGGTGGCCGATTTATGATCTTTGATTTGGTGGAATTGTCTTCATTCCGAGTAGCAGAATAACTATAAAAACACGGGAAAAAATCACAAAAAAACTACGGGGCGTTATATAGTTTTTTTTAAAGATAACTAGCAATGTGGGGTTGGTGAAAAATTCTTTCACTGTTGGATAGCCCATTTATCGAGAAAGGCTACAGATCACGCTACGACAAATAGAAACGGAGCAGCAATGAGAAATGTTGCAAAAACGGGAAAAAATTACGCAGAAGAAGTTGCGCAAGACAGCTAGTGATATTAAAAAGTGACTAAATTACGAATTATCTAGATGTTGCCACCACGATTTAGTTTTTTTTCGGTGTCGAGGTTTGGCAACAAAGGTTTCTTGTTGTCAGAAATGTTCTCAACGTCAAATTCTTATCTGATTTTGTGGAGACAGTCTTTTTCCTGCATGCGTATAAATATATATTGCATTAGGTAGGTACGTCACTAGAAAACATTGTTTGAAAAATAAATTGCATTTTTATTGTAAACGTACCTACGTAAAATAATATTGACGATAATAAAATATTATTGTTATGTATTTGGCATGTACCTAACATTTGTTCTGAAATCAATTACGAATGCTTTAAATTTGAATAAGTCAAAAAATAATGGAAGTTTTTACAAATAATATAAATGTAATATTAACAATCACTTTGTTGAATATGTGTTTGAGTAAAATAGATGCAGGTGATTATATTTTTAATTTGATTTAGTTAGATTAAGAATAGAAATACTTATAGCTTGTAGCGAGATGATTGTTGGCTTTGAAATAAGATTATCAGATTAACTACTTATTGACTGTTTTTTTCTTTTTTCTTACTACCAAATATAAATACTTAGATATTTATTTGCAAATATTTTTCATGAGTGTTAATGTTTTTCACAGCCTTTCAAGCAAACCAACGTAGTACTATTGAGAAGATGGATTTATGGTAAGTCATAATACGGTAATAGGCAGGACTTTAATAAAGAGTTTAATTACTTTAATAGTACTTAAAAAAACATTTTCGTTGTCGATTTTCGTGTCATAGAAATATATCTACCGATTCGTTTCCCACCGGATAATACTTTGTGTGATGAACACGACTGTTTTTTTTTCTGAATCTGGTATATTTATCTGTGACTAGCTGACGCGATGAACTTCGAACCATTTAAATTTTAATGTATTTACTCCGAAATCGTTACTCTCATATTGGATTTTGATTTTTCGGCTGTTTCTTTGGGATTTTTGATCTAAATCTATTTAAAAAAGACAACACCCGCATTAGGGTACATACCTAGTGTAAAGGGGGACTTTAGTTTCAAGGATACAAATCACAGACGCAAAATACAATCAGACTCGGGACAACAATCTGTGGATCCCTCAAAGTGATATCCTTTGTGGGAATCGAATCCACTACCTATTGCGTAGCATTTGTATGCACACGTACTGGACCAAAGCAGACAGGAAGAGGAGGAATGTTGCAATCGCTTGCTATTTATTTTTTACTCTCACACATAGGGATCGTAAACCCACAATAAATTATGACGGCAGAAGAGCACAGAAGAAAAAAGTCAGAGAGGGAGGAGAGTAAGTAACTAATAACTAAACATGGGGTTTGGTTTTACATGGTTTTCTCATTTTTTTATAATCTTCAGTTATAATAATAGTCACCTCCATCGGTCACGGCGGGCTTTCTCATTAGAGGCTAGCCAATTGATATTATAATTAAAATACTAATGAAAAACCATGAATGGTTATCAAAGCTACAAATATATCACTGATACCAGTTTTTCCTCCGATTAATTTATCGGGCCGTTGCAAGATCCAACTTTATTTTTCAGTTTTTTTATTAGCAAAGCGAGTTTTCGCTCTTAGTTTTACATTAATTCACATGAATAATTTCTTATTTTCATTATGGTTAAAATATAAATTAATGTCGCAGGTTTCATTTCTATATGAATGTCATTATATTCTTTTGTAGGTGGTATTTTTTCATATACTCACTACCTTTCGCCTATGGCTCCACCCGCGTGGTTGTCGGTTATCACGATAATCCTTTATCGGGATTCAAACTATCTTTATACCAAATTTCAACTAAATCGGTTTATCGGTTTAAGCGCGAGAACGTTATAAGCAGACAGTTATTTTCACATTTATAACATTGATTCGGAATAAGAAGTTAGTACTATTCATTTAGGTTACAAAATAAACAACAATCAGAATTTAGATCTGATATATTCAGCTCTTACAGATCATGCCAAGTTTGCAACATAGTATTTTGGTATATAACTTGGCCTTCGATTCAATGAAAACTTGTAGATCTAAGAACCCAGTAATAGGATCAAAGTATCTACTCATGCATTCTTTATCAAAGTTTAAAGTCTTAAACGCGTCTCAATCAGTTTTGCGATTATAAATATCCAATACCCACTCTTATAACATTCAAATCGAGTTCGTCTGGTCTTTTCTCATCGAACCTACACAGATTGGGGTGAACCATTAGGACGTCAATAGTTGTACTATAAGTTCAAACCAACAGATCTAGCTTCGATGAGAAAAGGACGTTGCGATAACAAGCCAATTATAGTGACCAGGGACTGATTTTCCAAAAGACACTTATAACAAGGTCCCTGACGTTACAATCTCGACTATCGCAGTAGCTTGTGAAAGAGGGCCTTACTCATCAATTGTTTTAAATGTTCTTGGTCGTGGTAATGGGGTGGTTCTTCCTAATATTCGACCTGAATCACCTTTTTGCAATTTGATATTAAACATTACACATTATACACACTTAATGCCCCCCAAGACAAAATATAATCGATCGATATCAATCAATCTTTTTGGACTTTTACGAGATTTACATCTCAATAAATCGAATGGTCAGATCCAATCCGGATTCAAATGAATCGATTATTTCAGATTGACTATCTGAAAATGGTCATAGCTGCCCGTGACCACCAACGGTTCTAAGCCTCGCGTCGGATAAAAATTAAACCCTAGAACAGGCCGTAGTGACCACGTTATCGTTTTTGGTTCAGGGTGCCGCGGGTTTTTCATCCGGTGGAGCAATCATTTCATGAAACCAAAAGCAGGGACAACAGAAAACTGCATGCAATTAGTGATTTAAGTCAAGAGAATGAGAACATTGAAGAAAAAACTTTACAGTAAGTACCTACGTTAATATTTTTAGCAAGACATTTCATTCAAATCGATATTCTTTTTTCTTTATACAACATTTTCAAATTAACGCTAGAATATTTCTTGATCCTGTCTTTTTTTTCAGGTACCCAGCAGGCAGTAGTAGCAGCCAATACGAAGGTGGTGGTGTACCCGACAGAAAAAAGATGAAAATATATAAAAATCTTCAAACCAATAACAAAATTGAAAATTATGCAGACGGTGATGAAATTGACGGCTTATTATTTAACAAGAATAAACTTCATCGGACTAGAATTATACACCAGTTGTAGAAGTATATTTAGACTGAACCGAAGTTTTACTTTTTCAAATTTCTTCGTTGCACACAGATGCTGAACAGAAGTGCTAAATATTATGTTTAGTGGTTTATATAATAAGTATATTAACCCCAGTCCGATCGGTTAATGTGTTGTTAGGTATCATGTTCTCATTTCTTTCATTCTTCAAAAATAAGAGTTACGAAAAAAATAACTTTATAGCTACGGGTCTTAATAGCGTAAATATTTTACTTTAAGGCTAAATACCTTTGTTTATTTCCCGACGTTTCGACCGTATTGCAACGGCCGCGGTCACTGTGACTGTAGACTAGATTTTTTTTTTATTGACAGAAGGCATTTGGGAAAACATGCGTAGGCGAAAAATACTGTTTTGATTGTAAATGGAATGGGTCTTATACAAACAATGTTGATAAAAAAATCTTGAAAATTTACACATTTCGACGAAATTGGATAGGTTAAATTCGTGAATTTTAATATTTAAAAAACATTTTGACGGATATTGCTAAAATCTAATACTTACATTCCCCTTTCGGGTCGGATAGGGATTAATTTACACATTGCAGTTAAAAAAAAAACTGTGATTTATATTTAAGCACAAAATTCTGTCTGTACCTTAAAATGACTTGTTTGAAGAAATAAAGTTATTTATACTTAAATACCTATCTACTCATTTAACTTCTTCTGTGTCGTTTCGCTTTTAGCAGAGCGGTAAATGGTAGCCCTTGTGGCCGACGCGGGCAGCAACTACTAAACGAATCATAATAAAATTAACAATAGGTTTTATAGCTTGTACATAAAAAAAAACTAAAAAATCTGCTAGCAAAAAGACAGAAAAAAGATCCTATGCCTCATATTTAACATTTTGTACCTAGTTGGAGGCACGATAATAAGTTCAACAGAATTCATTAAAGCCTCCGACTGCATGATATTTGAAAATGAAGGGGAGGATCTTGTTTCTGTCTTTAGTTGGTTCTTTTTGTCGTTGTAAGGTAATTACAAATTCACAAGGTGATTTAAAAATAACTATTTGTTTTACTATTATCGTTGCTTTTTCTATGATTTGCTACCTACTTCAAACATTTTTAAACATATAGATTATATATATTTTCGTACTCACCTTTTAAAGCCTTTTAATTTAAACATTAAAGCACATAAACCCCGCCGTTTGGGTTTTTTTAAGAATTTATGTACCTAGTGACACTCGCGTCATCAAGATGAATCTAATGACGTACCATTTTTTAAAATCGGTTGAGCCCTTGAGGAGTTATGAGCGGACATAGGAACATTAGAAGGATACAACCACACATAGTTACATACATGTCAAGCACGTTACTTTCCTCCACAGTCGGGTAATAATACTCTATTAATATACATAGTATATCTGACAACCGCGCGAGTAGGGCTGAGCTGAGCAAAAGCTGGTATTTCATTTATTTGTAGGAGAAACGGAACCTGCCACTCGTAACATTGTCAGCTTCTAACTAACTTCTGGGTTCTTGTAACGAATATTGTTGAAAAATCTTAAAAAAATGTAACATTTTACGTTATTATCTTATAGTATGTAGGTACTAATATTTTGGTAGGTTTGACACACTAAACAAATCGTATATCATACGTTCATCAATCCTAAGAAACTATCGTGTTTATAATATTAGATAGTGGGATTTGTATTGCTATTCAAACTTTCTTTATTTTCTACTAAACTTCCATGCTTCCATATGAAAGGAAATGAGAAAATATTTGCAAAAAGCCTTTTTCTAGTAAGTAGTAAAATATTTTTTTAATTGTTTTTTTTCCTATCATCCGAGGTTTTTAATGAACGCTTCTTGTTATGAATCTATGACAAATTTAACTATGCATATTCTCCGTTGATGTTGAACAAACCTCGTAGATTTGAAAATATAACTATTAAGACAAGTACTCTCTGGCGAAGGACGAGAGACCGCGACTGGTTAAACATAAGGTAGGAGGACTCCCAACTATGTGGACCGACGACCTAAAGAGGGCCACTGGGATCGACTGAGTGCAGTAGGCAGTGAAGCAAGTATTTTGGCGTAATTTAGGAGAGATTTAAATAACAATAAATGTCTTTTTATGTATTTTAACGTACATTAAGAACTATTTAAAATAATTACAGTAGTACAAGGCATGTTGCACCAAGCACAACACCTGCGGACGATAAGTAAGTAATGACAATATTTTTTTACATTGAGGAACGGAGGAAAGTGAGAGAGAGTATGAGAGAGAGAGAGAGAGAGAGAGAGAGGGAGGGGAGTCTCTTGTACAAATAATATAATATACAAGGAATAGCTACTAAACATTGCATTGTCTGTGTTGGTGTTGTCCTTGTAGGCAATGGACCGTGCCGTCCGATTCAATTAAAAAGTAAATATTGACTGCATAGCGTGAAAGAGAGAAAAAAGTCGTGCGGCCATTGACAGGTATTGTCCACAAAGTAGCGTTGTCTCTTTCTAGAGAGTGGTCAATTTTGTTAGGTTATGGCGCAGTGGTCTCTACGTCAATGGCGATGGTTTATACCAAAAATAATATAAAACTTGTTTATACCATAGACTTAGGATATACTATGGTGGACAACATAACCTCACAAAATTGAACACAGGAGACAACGATACTTTGTGGACAATACCTATCAAATAGACAGGGCCGCACGAGTTTTCTCTCTCTTTCAAGCTTTGCAGTCAATATTTACTTTTTAATCGAAAGGGATGGCGCGGTCCAGGTCAATACCTCAATGACTATACCCTAGTAACACTTAAAACTAGCAATGAAGGCAAAAGACAACGTTCGTTGCCAGTTCTGGCATTTTTAGTAACTAAAACTTTTGGCACTAACGCCCGTTCTCAATAATTTATCTAATGATGGATTTGGCTACTAGAGGTAGAATTTTGACATATTTTGTATGGAGCTTACGTCAAATATATACCTCTAGTATCCACATTCATCGAAAGTTAGATTTTTGATACCGGCCGTTAGACTATTGATTGTCATAATAAACAGAATTGATTAGTATATTAAAAGTTTCTTTGTCTACTTGCAACATCATAAATCAAATATGTGTTCCTATTTTAAAATATAAGGATAGTTTCTTAACAAATGTTCTATTTTATTTTATATGCGTAGGTTCTCTTAAAAGTTATCTATCTTAAAAGAGAGAATCTTACATTCCTGAGCTTACAAGAAGCTATCGTAGCTTCTTGTCAGCTCAGGAATGTCAGATTCTCAGTAAGTTAAATCATTAATTTATTGATATTTTTCAAGCCATTCACACAAGAACGACGCTGAAGAATTCATAAGCCCTTATTCTGTAAGTAACATAGTAGTTAGGTTAATTACACTAGATGTGTAAACTGCCTTATTATAATGTATTTTATTGTTAACTAGCTGAACTAGGCCTCGCTTCGCTGTGGCTTTTAAAGCCAGGAACATTCGCCGGCCTTCCCAGAACATTCTGCTACAGTTTCATCACAATCTGATCAATGGTTTCGGAACGCATAGAAGACATACAGACAAACATTGATTTTTATGTATTTCATATATACACTGACGGACTCATAAACTGCATCAAAGTTCAGGTTTACTCTAAAAGGATTTTTTATAATAAGTATGCAAACTTTTTAGATTAAATTATATAAATATGGAAAGACTGGCTCTTAATCTTAAAAAAAAATTAAATTTAAAAATAGAACTGCGGTAAAACAAATGAATATAGCCGAGAAAAGAAAATTTACTCGTAGTATCAGATTTGCGTGTTATTTATAGCAAAGTTTTAAATTAATTCTCATTGACTTTTTTTGTTTGGTCAATTGAATTATTGTTACCAGCATAATTGTTGGGTTAGTTTTTTAACACATCGAGAGTTTTTGAACCATAATATGGATACTTCGTCCGAACAAGCGGCACAAATTGTAGCATTGGTGCGGGAGGGCTTGGATCAACGAACGATTGGTAGAAATTTAAATTTAAACCAGTCTACGGTTTGTAGAATATACAGAAGGTTTGTAGAGACAGGTTCTTACAGGAGGAGACGTGGTACAGGCAGAACTCGAGCAACCACAGGTCGTGATGACCGATTTATTGTTACAACTTCCCTGCGAAATCGTTTCCTCACGTCAGTTAACATCAAAACCGAGCTTAATGAAGTGCGTGGAAAAAACGTGTGTGCACGAACAATAAGAAGAAGGTTAAAGGAAGCGGCTATCACCCCTTTTAGACCAGCAAATGGTCCAAAGTTGTCTGCAGCTCACAGACAAGCTCGCTTAAGATTTGCGCGTCATCACCTGAATTGGACAGAAGAGCAGTGGGCCTCTGTATTGTTCACGGACGAGTGTAGGACATGTTTATATGGTGCAGATGGTCGCAGAAGAGTCTATCGTCGACGTGGGGAGCGATATGCTCAAAGTTGCATTGAGGAGCGTGTTCCTTTTGGAGGCGGTTCATGTATGGTCTGGGGTGGCATATCGATGAACGGGCGAACAGAACTTGTGTTCATAGACATGGTCCGTCAAAACGGTAATAGAGGGGGTTTGACAGCACATCGCTACATAACAGAGATATTAGAAGATCACGTGGTGCCTTACATGGGATTCATAGGCGAAAATTTTACTTTAATGCAGGATAATGCCCGGCCGCATGCAGCTGCACAAGTTCAACATTATTGCGAAGAGGTTGGGATACGTACAATGAATTGGCCAGCACGCAGCCCGGATCTTAATCCCATCGAGCATGTTTGGGACAATTTAAAAAGAGCTGTATATGCGAGAAACCCTTCGCCTACGACAGTGGCAGCACTAAGAACAGCACTTTCAGAAGAATGGGACAATATTCCGCAAGATCTTTTAAAAACCCTTATAAAATCTATGCGGAACCGATTAGAATCCGTAATAAGGGCACGTGGGGGTAATACACCTTATTAAAACACAAATAAACCCTTGCATAAAGTTTGTGTCTATTGTTAAAACCAATTTTTTAATTAAACAATTTTTCCTTAAACTTCTGTTTTTTCTTCAAAAAAGGTCTTAAGGTCCTTTCCAGTACATAAACTTAAACTTAAAGATATGATCCTACGCTGTTTTAAAGTTCACGAACCAATCTAGAGGTTTCAATTTAAATCTGTATAGAAAGTTTGCATACTTGGTTAAAATATTTATTTCAAAGTCGTCTATTACTTTGATGCAGTTTATAAGTCCGTCAGTGTATATAGATGTCCTTTTAGCTTTAACATATAACCCAACTAAGATATTATGAAAATATATATTACCGAAAATATATACTACCGTATTGCAAAAGCCGTTACGGGTAGTCTACCCGTGACCACGGCCTTTGCAATATGGTCGTAACGTCGGGCAATAAACAAGGTATTTTACCTTAAATTAATCACGCGATTAAGACCCGTAATATATATTTGCATAATGTGTACAAATCGCAACAGCTTATCAACATTTATACCAACTAATATGCTTCAGTTTTCTGTTTTAGATTACAACACAGATGAAACGAATACTGAAGTCATTTCCACATATTAACGTTACTACAGATACTTTAGGACGAACAACAGAGTTCAACGATATTGTTCTTTTCAAAATAGTTTCCCTACATACACACTACCCAACATTTCGCTCACAAAAATTCGCAGAGGACGTGCCAGAAAAAAAGATTTTGTTTATAGTTCACGGTCTCACTGTAATGGGGTTAAATCAGTTGAGCTGTTTAACGGAAGAGAAAAGGTTTAAAATACTTTTAGGATACTATTTAGAGCATTTGAAAGTATTCAATATATTTCTAATACCTATCGCTAACCCTGATGGGTACGCGGCAACTAAATCTAAGGTGAGTATTACAAATACCTACTTGTAGAAATGTTCCGGACAAATGTTCCGGGTCATTACGTTTTTTTTTCCGTTTTCGCGGCAAGCCCGTGAAAGTTGTCAAAATCTTGTCATAATGGTAAATAGAGAGCTGCGCTTAGTAATGTATTAACGCGCATGCATAGCGGACATCTGTGAACTCACCGCGAATGAGCTAATATGCACGAGCTTGCCGTGAAAACAGATGAAAATAACGTAAATAAGGACCCAGGCCCTTCTGCTGATCATTGGGCTGACCTTTCCAGTTGTCATTGCATGGACTGCAACTCCGCACGGATTTTTCTCCACTATATACAGGGAGTCCCAAAACTATGCCACATGGATGGAAGTATCTCAAATATTGTAGATAAAACATTTTAAAGAAAGTACCCACTTTAATTTTATAGAGTAATATTTTTAAACAACCTCCTATCTGGACCAGGATACGAAACTGCAAAATATGCAAAATGAAGCACTTTGTATTTTTGCGATACCAATGGAAAGGGTCAATCATTAGGACATTGTTTTCTAAATAACGTAAATAGTGTCTTTATGCAATTTGATTTATTTTTAAAATCAAAATGAAGTCTAGGTACTTCAGTTCTTTTAGTAAAATGTTTTATTTAAAATATAATAAGGTCGGGGCAAAAGTATTTTCGTATTTAAATACAAAGAAAAAAAAAATGGTATATTTATTTATAATATGTATGTGCCGTTTAGATCGATGATTTATTGCCACCTTGTCGCTAGTGCCATGATCGTATTGCTGTAAAAAATGTGAGATTTCTGATAAAAAAAATCTGACAGGTAGTTTTCACAGTGTTCTTTTGATGTTAACTTTATGCTTCCTAAAGAGTTCTGAAGTGACCGAAACAGGTGGAAATCTGATGAGCAAGATCAGGGCTATACGGCGTATGCATCAACACATCCCAGCCAGGCTCTCTAATTTTTGCTGAGTGGCTATAAATGAGTGCGGTCTGGCGTTGTCATGATGGAACACTACGCCCTTCCTTTTCACTCGCTCCGGGAGGTTTTTCTCGATGGCTTCTTTTAACCTTACAGTAAAGATCAGAATCGAAAGTTTTACCCGGCGGCAAAAGATCATAGTGGTCGATTCCTTTCCAATGCCACCATATACACAACATCACTTTGTTCCGAGTCAGGCCGGGCTTTGCCACGGTCTGTGGGGCTTGTCCATGCTTCGACCACGATCTTTTTTGGACATTCTTATCGTCAGTGACCTATTTTTCATCACCCGTTCAGTAATCAGAATTGTTACGTTTCAACAAAGAATCACAAATGGAAACTCGTTGAATTAAGTTTCTCTCAGTAAGATCATGTGGTACCCAAATATAAATTTTTTTCTTGTACCCAGACTTTTGTTAATGGCTTAAAACTGTTTTGTGATCAACATCCACTTCTTCAGCAATATCGTAACTACCAATATGTCGATCTTACTCCACTTTTTCAAAGATGGCACTTTTTTTATTTATTTAATGCATCTTCAGAATGTCAACATGTATTGGTATAAAATCCAGCCAGTTATAGTCAGTACAACCAAAGAGGTTTGATTACTATTTATACATTCAAAATAAAACAATACTTTTACCCCTACCTATTATAAGGTACTTTGCCTTCGTGTGGCTTACTTTTAGGGATATTCTGTCTACATCATGTGCATATATTATACATATACCTAACCATCTACACACTCAAACAGCGAGAGGACTTTGTTTTATAGTAGGTAAAGATTACCAAAGCCAGCGACCCAGGAAGACTGGCTGTGCTTTTAAAATATTTAAACTTATATTACAGTCGAAATGAATTGACTCTAGTTTAAACCATACTTCATTTTTAGCCCTATTGGAATAAGAACAGTTCGCCACAATCAGATTGCCAAGGTGTTAATTTAGACAGAAATTTTGATGTTATGTGGAATGCATCGCATGGTTTGAGCCCCTGCAGTCAGTTATACCCAGGTCCAGCTCCATTCTCAGAGGCTGAGACCAAAGCTGTTCGTGATGTGTTCCATTACCATTCCCATAAAATAGCTGCATATATACACGTGCATGCTGGATCATATGACACTTCGTCCTTTAAGGTTACTATGAAAATATTCTTATTTTTTTTCATTTATATTTTCGTCATTGTTGATATTCAGTATGTTGTGAAGTTGTTTTTCCGGTCAATAGTTTACGCCATGATTTTAGGGACCTATAACTATTTATATCTATATACATTTTTGATTAGTCGACGAAGAAGTAGAGTTTATGCATTACCTAAGTACCCACGGGGTGTTTGGGGGTAGACCTCCCCCCTCCGAAATCGCAAATTTCAAATCACCTAAAACCCAACCCCCTGCAAAATGGTATCATACATTCACATGTCTTTAAAGATCTTAAAGAATAATGTTCCTTATATTTTAGATGTATAAATTAGTTTCGATCTTTCTAGTGTTTATCAGGTAGGCTATGGTATAACTAGATAAGTAATTCAAATGTTATCATTGTGTTTGATTTTTCAATAATGTGTAATGTTATTTTAATGTAATTTTACAGGGTGATGCAATTTTATATCCTCGAGGATATACAAATATTGCCAGTGACGATGATAAATACGTTGATATAAAAGGCGAGGTTGATGAGGCGATGAGAAATGCCAGTTTTCGAGTGTTATCGGTTGCCGTAAATACTCTGAACCATTGGTACGGGAAAGTAACCGGTACTAGTGTTGACTACGCATCTACAGTAAGAATTACTTTAAAAGTGTTAATAAACGTTGATAAACTTGCAATTACAGATCATAATTGCGTGTTAAACCCGTGTGGTACCGGCTTAAGAATAATACCACCCCATCTCTTGCGGGGGTGTCGTCAAGGCGACTAAGGGATTTCACGCTGGAGGACGGGCAGCAGCGTCCTCTGCGTACTTTAAAACCTTATTGCGATCGCCATCCCGCTCGCCAAGCATGGCGATTATGGCAATTGCCCCCAGGATCTACAAGTATAATAAGAAGTTCTACCGGGGAGACTATTGCCCCGCAGTGGCACATTATATGGGTTGATATGGTAATGGCGTGTATATGTTAAGGCTTGGTAAGGGTATGGTCACGAATAGACATCCATCTGTCTATCTGTGACCACGGTAGTTGTCGTGGAAACATCCGACTGTTTAGAATGAATTAACTAAAATATTGTATAGCATAAGTCACTCCCATAATTGACCCATACCCTGCGACATCTCACATGATGAAATCATTCACGTCGTTTGGGCTGTAATGGCCAAAATGGACACGCATGTACCCTGCTGGCGTAGTCCGAAGAAAGGGGTTTTTCATTAATTGATTGAAATATAATATAATAATATGGTAATGTATATAAGTTTGCCAAAAAGCCTTTTTACGATTTCGTGTCAATTTCTTTTAAGGTAATATTTTGAAACACTAGCTCAATTATTTTGTTAATTGGTGTAGGCTTTAATGGTTTGATATATAGATGGTTTATAAATTCAAGCATAAATAATCGCAAGCGAGCTTTTTTATAACATTGAAATAATCAGAGAACGCATGTCTCGGTACTTGGCATAATTGAGTCAAGTAGACATGATTTTTAGCACCAAGTCGCCAACTCACGATTTCTTTATTTTTCTGAAAAAAGACGACCCCTGCAGTAGGGTACAAGCCCTGTGTCGCGGGGGACTTTACAAATATACAAATCACGGACACAAAGTACCCCCAGACTCGGAATAACAATTTATGGAACACAAAGTAGTGTCCCGTATTGGAATCGAAACCACGACATCTTGCGTGGCAGCCGGACACACTCCTACTGCGCCACATAGGCAGTCAAATTACATTCTACAACAATATTTTATTTGACTAAGGGCGATATTTAATTAATAACAGACAACTTACGAGTTCAGTCAAATATAATATTCACGCGATTAAGACCCGTAGCCTATAAAATTGTACGTATACTCGGAAAAATGATCAAGTTGTTTTCCGTTTGGTACCTGATAAATATGCATGTAAATAACTCTTATTTTGTAATTCACAGGTATATGGTATTCCTTACGCCATGGAATTTGTAATGCAATTATATGAAGTCGATTTCTTTGCCTCTCAAGATGAAGAAATGTATGATTACGGCGCTCTCACAGAAGTTTGGCGTCGTCTAATCAATGTGGTTTTTAAGCAACTTGCGAAAACTGTTGATTCTAAACATTTAAACGATGCCAATGATCAAATTTACCAACGTGCAAAGAGAGGAAAACGTATATTATGATCAGTAATAAATGTTTAATAAATTTAAACGTCAGTTTTATTAACTACTAGTTCTCTGCTAACTTCGTCTGCTTAAATTTTCCTCGTTTTTGCAACATTTCTCATTGCTGCTCCGCTCCTTTTAGTCGTAGCGTTATGTTATAAAGCCTTCCTCGATTGATGGGCTAGCCAACAGTGAAAGAATATTTCAATTCGGATCAGTAGTTCCTGAGATTACCGCGTTCAAACAAACAAACTCTTCAGCGTTATAATATTAGTCCCGCCCATATGGACAGTAGGTTATCGCAATAACAACTATCATAATTATGTCCCTTACAGGAATTCATGTAATTGGTTCAAAAGTATAAGTGTAAAAACGTAACAGATAGAACGACGACAGATAGACAGAGTTACTTTAATAGTATATTAACTATAATACATATTTTCCGATTTTCTTTTTATATTTGAATTTAGATAGGTATCTGCTGATGGTGGAGGCACCCTCACCCTCGGCCATAAGCTGTTATGAAGGAACACCGGTTAGACTCCGACATACCTTCTTCTACGTGCCCTCGTAGGAGTGGGAACCGTGTGGATTTTTGCTTAAAAAAAACTTGCTGTCTGTTATCTTTTAACGCCTAAACCGCTAAACCTATTTATATGAAATTTGGTATGAAGATAGTTTGAGTCCCAGGAAAGGACATAGAATGGTTTTTTATCGCGCTAACTGACATTCACGTAGGCGGAGCCGCGCGCGAAAGCTAGTTGATTATATTACGTTATTCTTGATATAGTGCAATCCTGAAAGTAGTTTTAGGACTATGTTATATTTTTCAATTAATTAATTAATAGGTGTATATATTATGAGTATAAGTGAACTTTAAATTACTCATTAGTCCCCATAGACTAGATTGTTATGATAATGGTGAACTTTATAGTGCATCATAATATAAAAAAATAAAAGAAAAAATAATTAATCAAACATTGTTCATTAATCATTCTAACAGTTCAAATCCTGTTCACAGTGTGATGTGAAATGTGATTATCATTTACATATCAACCCATATGATGGCCCACTGCTGGGCACGGGTCTCCCCAGTAGAACCTACTGGTATGTAGATCCTGAGGGTAATTGCCATAATCGCCACGCTTGGCGAGCGGGTTGGCGATCGCAGTAAGGCTTTAAGTACGCAGAGGACGCTGCTGCCCGTCCTGCGGTGTGAAATCCCTGAGTCGCCTTGACGACACCCACGGGAAGAGATGGGGTGGTGCTATTCTTAAGCCCTGCTGATTTGTTAGCTTGCTGTATCCTAATATTAATTTTGAAAATGCTCTGAAATAAAAACCTTTTTAAATAACTTTAAGACATATATATTTGAGACCTTACACCAAATCCTTTCATTTGTTTTCATACCATTTCCAAAGGTTTTTCAATTTCTTTATTTGCACCATAAAATTGTCTCATGTTCAAAATTTATACTTCTTATATTTTTTTCTGCAATCTATAGGTTACACATTACTTCGGAGATACAGGGGGGAGGGGAATGTTCTATTTTCATGGGCTTTCCTTATTAACTTTAAAAAAAATGATATATTTGACATGCTCACAAGCCCTTTCATTTGAAAAATTACACGATACAAATACTTTATTAAATAATGGTTAGTTTAAAAAGAATCTAGTTTGTCTCTCAGAATTCAAAAATCTTTTCTTTAGGTTATACTACCGTGTTTGAGTCACAGAAATACTAAAGTGTACTAAATGCGAACTTAATCAGTTCAGTATATTCGGAGCAAATTCGCTGTGACAGAACGACAGACAGAAACACGAGTGATCCTATATGGGTTCCGTTTTTTCCTTTTGAGGTACGGAACCCTAGAAAGAAATAAAAACGTTTATGTCAGTGCTCGCTTATTTTTATAAGCAGATATATTGAAAAAGGAAAATAATTTTACGGAAAACATTACATTATGTAGTTACTTTAGTTGTTATGAAAATTCGTTATCAATTTACTCGAGCGAATATTTTCTCCGCGTGAAATCGATAAAAATATTCGTTGTTAAAAAAAGTTTACAGAAATTATGGAATTATTGCAAAATAATAGAAACTTAATGTTGTTTATTATACTATTTGTGTATTTGGATTCGATCACAGGTATTTCACAAGTTTTTTAGATACCCTATTTTTTTTAAAGTATAACTATAATAGTCGGATTGTGGGTACCACATTACTAGCAATCCTGTTAACCCTTCCTGCTAATCTAAGTTACTTGTGATAGGAGTGAGTTCACGTCGGTAGTATAATGAGTAGGATTAGAACTCGCGGCCTAACGATTGCAAGTCTGATACCTTAGATTTTATACTTATTATCATTTATACAATATAATAAATAAAAAAAATGGAATAAATAACTGTAATTGATTAGAGTTGAGCTTGTATGTAGTAAGAGTCGACCGAGAAAGTCGTATACCGGTTATTACATAACTTGCTGTATTACCGAAATTACATTATGGTTGAGCCTAGAGCCTAGCAACTGTCATAATATGATTGCAAGGGAAAATTGACCTTAGGGTGATAGACCATGCTTTTGGCCGCCTGAAAATTGAATACTTAACCTCTATACGTTAATAAAAATATTTTAACTAGCAAATGTTTTCTCTCCTTCTATTCTTTATTTTTAAATAGAGGGGTATACAAAGACAACACATTTGCTAGATAAATTGCTGTTATGAATGTTGGTATTATGAACAAGGCAGTAAGTATTTTTAAATTTTTAGCGCAACCAGGATCTATTCTGTGGGCTTATGTCAGAAGATTTGCACCAAATTCTGGTAAGGTTATTAAAAATATTCTTAGTAGGTAGTTGTTGGAAATTTCTGATTAGCCTATCTGTTACCATCTGGGGCCGTACCATGAACTCTTATAGACGAAAATTAAACTATTCTGCTATAAGCTACTTATGTACCATGCGAAATTAGCAGAACAGTTATCTTGCGAAAAAGCAGGCGAGTCGGTGTCTACTAGCTGTCCCGCGCAACTTAGCGTCAATTTTCCCATTTTTGCAACATTTTTCGTTGTCCTATTTGTCGTAGCGTGATGTTATATAGCCTTCTTCGATAAATGGGCTACCCAACAGAAAAATATTTTTTCAGTTCGGACCAGTAGTTCCTGAGATTACCGCGTTCAAACAAACAAACAAACTCTTCAGCTTTTTATTATCTATACTAATATTAAAAAGCCGAAGAGTTTGTTTGTTTGTTTAAACGCGCTAATCTCAGGAACTACTGGTCCGATTTAAAAAAAATAATAATATTTGTTGGATAGTCCATTTATCGAGGAAGGCTATAGGTTATAACATCACGCTACGACCAATAGGAGCAGAGCAGCAATGAAAAATGTTGTAAAAAAAAAAGGGAAAATTTACGCAGACGAAGTTGCGCGGGTCAGCTAGTAATATTATAAATAAATATAGATTAGTATAGATTTGTCAATTATTTGCACTTGACAGTACTTTATTTGACATGTGTCAGTCGCTGAACTGCCCTGCACTTGGCAAATAATATATGTGCATGGTATAGCCCAGTGGCGGATCCAGGATTGTCTGGATTGTCATTTGGGGCGACTTGAGCCAGATAGGGCTGTTGTTGCACCACTTACACGATCGGGTGAATGGTGAAAGATGGGGGGCAGGGGGGGAGTTGAGCCCCCCTAGCCCCCTTGGATCCGCCACTGGTATGGCCCCTGGTGCCTTATATTGATGACCCGCTGGTTCCCTAGCGGTAAGTACCTACGTAGTTAAATAGGTATTTACAACTACATAAATAATTATTCTTTATTAAATTACAGAGGTTAAAGGTATGTATGAAGCACTATAATTGCAATGCGAAAATTTTATAAATACATAATTTAAGTAATTTAGTTTATTCTAATTGAAGATTATGCTCCAGCCGCGTAGATACGGGTATCGCCATAAAAACCATGCCCTTTCCTGGGACTTAAACATTCAAACTCAAAATTTCTTCTAAATCGATTCAGTGGTTAACGCGTCAAAATGTAACAGACAGAGTTACTTTCACATTAAAAAATTAATACATATCCCAAAAACATGCACAAATAAATACATGTCCTACTGCTGGACACGGGTCTTCCCAGTAGAACATAGATCCTATTTATTATATTAATTATTTACCACTTATTGCTATAATCGCCACGCTTGGCGAGCTGGTTGCGGGTTGGCGATTGCTATAAGGCTTTAAAATACTCCGAGGATGCTGCTGCCCGTCCTCCGACGTAACACCCTTAGTCACCTTGACGACAACCACGGGAAGAGATGAGTGATAGTATAGATTATTACTACAGGGTATTTGACCATTGACGTATAGACCAGGACTGCCCATTCAATTATAAAGTAAATATTGACTGCAAAGCGGGAAAGAGAGAAAAAAATCGTGCGGCCTTTGACAGGTATTGTCCACAAAGTAGCGTTGTCTCTTTCTAGAGAGTGGTCAATTTTGTGAGGTTATGGCGCAGTCCTGGTCTCTACGTCAATGTATTTGATCGAAGTCATATCAGTATCTTTTCAACAAACGTCAAAAACAGCACGTTCCATACAAGTTTGTATGAAATGTTAGCAAGTGACGACGTCGCGTCTTTATGGCAAAATCATTTACTTTTAATACTTATTTTCGTGTTTAAAAATTAATAGACACGTTAAATTATAGATGAACATATTTTTTTAGAACATGTATCATAAATATTTTGTTTTAATAGTAGTCAAATACATGTCAAATACCTAATTCATAATCCTTCGCAGTCTGTCGATAAAATTCTTGTACGTAGGTTATCGCATATTTTAAAAATACTTGAGCGATTGTTTTATAATAAGCTCGTACCTAGTTGGTACATTAAAGATCATTGTTTTACATATATTTGCAGTAATAAACAATACTGCTGTCTACGAAATGACTACACAAGCCGTAAATAGTTCAATTATTCCGTGAGTAACAATTATTTTTTAGATACTTACCTATTAATAGTATTACCTAGTAAGTAATATATATACGAATATATTTACTAGGTAATACTATTAATAGTACTATTACTGTAATAATTTAGTAAACGATAGACTTTACTACCTATTGCAAATGATTATACTTCTTTAGTTATACAATTACAATCAACCAATAACGAGACCTATAATATTTTGACTATTAAAAAGTAGTCTGCATAACTTCCCCTACTGAATGTTCTATCAAAATAGGTCCAGTTATATTCTAGATAAGATCTCCATATTTAAAAACGATTTCGTTTATTATATTTTAATAATGCTACATCAATATATTAAATAACAATCACAAGTAAAGGACTACAAATAATAAACTTATTCCAAATCGGTGCCCATGGGCATTGTGCCCAGAAGGCTGGCCGCATTTCCTCTTTGTATGGCTAGGCTTATTCGCTGGCCGAGGAACGTGCCGGCCCTCTGGTCACCAGAGATATCTCTTAGTCGCTTGGCCAGCTCCTGGTATAAGCGGTGCGTGCCTGGTCTTCATGGTCCCAGGGTAATATGTTGTGATTTCGATAGAATACAACAAGAGGCAAATTATTGATGTTTTTATAACACCAAAAAAATGATACCGAAAATTAAAACAATTACTTTGATGAACAGTGACATCCGAAGAGCAAGATTAAAAAAAACAACACAAGTATTTAACGAATTCCCTCGAAGCACGAAAGGTGAAATAATGGCACAGGAAACAATTAAGTAAAAGTCTTTAATATATTTACTATTAATCTTTGGAACGTAGTTCCTTATCCCACATTTTAGTTTGCGGGCAGAGAGGCTAGACGGAAAAAAGTGTTACATTTTGACGTCGATCAAAGATCTATTATTTATGATTATGTGAAGCCAGGGGATGTTTTGATAAACATATAGGTTGTTTATATTTTTGTAAAAGGTTGTAATGTTTATATTATTTTTATAATGCTTATAGCAAACTGGCCGTGTGTTAATATATGTGTGAAAAATCTTAATTTGAAAAAGGTTTTTTTTTTAAAAGTTTTGTTCTAGATTTTTTTTAACTATTAGTTAATACCTACAAACACTAAAAAGATATATCAAAAGGAACTACGTTCCAACCTGGTATCCTCCTCTATTATTAAGACACCTCTCTCTATTTTTAATATTGTTACATAATTAAAAAAAATGCTTACCTTCAGATGATCAATTTGTATACTGAAATGTAACAACCGAAGTTCAGGTAATACGTACTATTAAACCCACAAGTTTTGACCTTTTGATCAGAAAATTTCATGATAGACGTCATCAGCTAAATATGACATATAAGTTCCTTATGAACACGGTAGATGACATTATGATGGCCATATGAAGAGCAAATTCAACAACCGCGGGCGTGGCGAGGCGAGGTGGCGGAGCGGTTTCTATTCTAGACTTCTAGAGCCCGATTTTGCCCTGTGTAGCGGGGGACTTTACAAACATATAAGTCATGGACACAAAAAACACCCATTCTCGGAACAATAATTTGTGGATCATACAAAGTGGTGTCCCGACCTCTTGCGTATGAATCGAACCCACGAGCTCATGCGTAGCAGTCGGACATACTCCCACCCGGCCACAGAGGCAGTTACTCTGGAATATGCCTTTGGGATAAAGGATACGTGTATATCTTGGTTGATTTTATCAGTTCGAATATCATTCTGGATAATATTTGGCTGTTTATAATAACTTTATGCTAACTGTTTTTAAAAACTTTACTTTATTGTTCTTGCAAAAAAGAGGTGATTCACGCGTGACAATTACACCACGTACCTACTTTGAAGAGGAGAACTAAGTCCAAACAGACCGCTATAAGGCTTATAAAGATGTAAATGTTTCAACTTTGTTTCTTTTTTGGGACAGATATTTTGTTAAATCGCCCAAGAAAATAAAAGGAGACCCTATTACACCACGCTATAGAAACATATCAACTATCATAGCTAAACAAGACGTCAGCATTTCTTCAAACGTTGCCGATAATCAACCAACAAACAAGAAGATAGAAAAAATTCAGAAGCATAGGCCTATCTTAAGAGCCAAACAACACCAAAAAGAATCAAGGGAAGTAGAGTAAGTATTGACAGCTCGACATAAAAATGTATTTTTAGTACCTACATCAATGCAAAAACGTTAACGAGAATATGTTAAGTGAATTAATTTAATATTTATCAAGAAGACTTTGCATCAGTCTCGTCACATGCATTTGCATGTGACGAGACTGATGCAAAGTCAATGTTGTGAAGCTAATTTTGATGCACACTTATTCTCAGATACGCTTTATAGGTTACCTAAGTGATGCCTAATAAGTCTTTTAATTTGTGAAACGCTAAAACAAAATCATTTTTCAATTTCATATTAATGAGTGAGAGCAATACCTCTATTTTGAGTGATTTATTGCTACTCAAAATCGATGGATGGAAACATCGTGATGAAACCGGCATCCTAAAAACTAACATTCGAAGGCATTTGATGTCCACTAATACACAGGCTCTCGACGTCCTGCCTCCTCTAGGGCTTCCCTTTCTGAAAGGCCTGTATCCCAGTTCCAATAGACGTGGTAAATAATATAACTTGCTTAATCCAACTCTGCCTATTTGTCTGTCGTATGTGTTACGTTTTCACGCCACAGCGACGCAACAGCTAAATCTATTTAAATTAAATTTGGTATGGAGATAGTGAGTCCTGGGTGGACACACAGGAAAGTGCACAAGATAGGGTAGATCTGCGGGCAAAAGCTATTATAAAAATAAGGCAGATTATGTTGTAAGACAAGACATAATATGTAACTACTGAGTCCTCAGTATTGTTTTGCTTTTGCCACAGCTATAAGAATCCAGTGACAAAAGATGGCCACAACAGCACGGAGCCGGCAGACAACGATTTGGACTACGTTTACGACGAGCAGGACAAAACCCTTATATTACGACCCAAGAAACCTAAGAAAACAACAACAGTTGAAACGGACGAGTAACAAAATATCACATTTTTAACAAACTTCAAAAAAGAGAGAAAAATAACATCCGAATCCGAACACTCCTCAGTGTTCTCTATTCGGATGTTTTTTTTTTATGTATAACTCCGTCATATAGGTATAGACGGATTTTCAAAATTATTTTTTTGGTCGAAAAAAGTTTATTCCGAAATGGTAATTTTGATTTCGTAAAGATTAGATGACGAGTTTCGGATACAGACAACGAAACTCCAAAATAAATGCCAGCAAATCAACCTTTAATGAAGTCGGTTAGATGTTTTTTGTAAAAAAGTTTCTATTTATATAAAATATGTATTAGATTAGTGTGGTCAAATTCAAACTGGTCATATGATAGTTGTGTCGAAATCAGAGTACGATGTAATAATTAGATCGTACGAATAGAATCAGTTGTACCTATATTTACATAACATATGGGAGGAGAAAGCTCCAGTTAAGGTTTGGAGGCGTATAGGGGAGTCAAAAGTTTCTATGAAATGACTATGCACTGTAGACTCTATTGGTTATGTAATGCATATGCCATGAAAAGATATCCGTCGCTGAAATTTGATAATTTTTCTATTACACGTGCATTAATTTCTCAGTACTGTGTCACAGAACAACACCACTCGTATTAAAAGGCTAACGTTGACTGACCTATATATATATATATATAGGTAATTATTTTTTGACAGGCCTGTTTAGATGGTCTAGCGGTTAGCAGTGCCGTAACTAGTTTTAGATGCGCCCTGTGCTAGTTTCTATAATTGCGCTCTTAAATATTTTTTAGTCCTACGCGGTCCTGACCACAAAATGGATATCCTACAAAATAAATATATCATCCAAAAAGTAAAATTTTGAATAGGTTCTTAAATATAAGTAGGTACCTACTTCGTATAGTTTAGAATAGGGAAGTCAATTTCAATTAGCTCGACTAGTATCGGTAGTATTTTTTTTAGACTGAAGCTATAGTAACATATTACTTAAAGCACCAAGACGATTTCTTTTTTCTAACGATATATAAAAATAATAGGTACTGGTTGTGATCCTGGTCTGGTCATTTCTGACCTCCCCCCCCAGGATCTGCCCCTGTGCCTGGGCACCACTGGCACCTCCCTATTTACGGCATTGGTGGTTAATGCTAAGCCAGAGGTCGTGGGTTCAATTTCCACACCACATCACTTTGTGTGAGCCGCAAAACCCGTGTGAAAATCGAACCCACGACTCCAGCCGTATCAGTGAGGCAGTCAAAGCCTTTTCAACCGACTTCAAAAAGGAGGAGGTTCTCAATTCGACTGTATTTTTTTTAAATGCCTAATTTGCCCAAAACATAAAACTACATTTCCTGGCAACTTCAAAATGTTTAATTATTTTTTGTTGTTGTACCTATATTATTTTTTGCTTTTTAATTACCTTATATTTATTTTTGAAGTCGGTTTTTATTTTTTTGATAGATATATGTGTCTATATTATTCAAACAATGTGTTTTTATTCAGGAACACCGGTTCAACTGAAATGGAAAACGAACAGGATGTTCGCCAAAATGAAACGAACGTAGAGAAAGATGGCTTGAGAAGTGGAACTGAGATGGATGACAATGATATGGGTGAAGGGAAAGTAACCAAGAAGTTACGATTTAGAGCAAAACACAGGTAGGTAATCTATACTAATATTATAAATGCGAAAGTTTGGATGTAAGGATGGATGTTTGTTGTTCAATAACGCCACAAAGATGAAATTTGTAACAGGGAAACTAAAAAAGAGGAATAGCACATAGGCTACTTTTATCTCGGAAAAATGACTATATGGGATAAATTTCCATATCAAAATTTTCACGCAAACGAAGTCGCAGGCAACAACTAGGCATTTCATAAAAAATATCAACCACTTACCATACCTATGTGAGTTTATTTAAAAAATAATGCCGTCTTGTTTGTTCCTATTAAGGGGGCATTACACTGAGAGAATTATTTATTTAGCGCCACGTACACGGCGATACGATCGCCGGCCTCACTCTCCCGCACACAACCATTACTACACAGTACGCAGGAGCGCAGGTCAAAATAAAGTAAAATATTTGTTCGTACATATGTTAGATTACGAACGCCATGACTATGAAAATGCTCGGTTTTGCATTTTTCCGCAACTTCAAGATTTATTTGCGGGATCATATTAAGACATATCCTAAAATTGATTTATTTCATCTACTAGAAAAACTCTTTGACTAGTGACACAGTTTTTTTCGTGTCTTAATATTTAGGTGTTCTATATAAATTTTTGAGAGAGTCGAACCTTGTTTCGCGTAATCTACCCTTAAATATCACCATTGCAGCGGCGGAGGGTCCTTAAAACACCATTATTTTCGGCTTCCCTTTGGATTGTAGTTACTTAGTATTATAGGTACAACATCTATAATACTAAGAAGAGCCTCCGTGGCGCGGTAGGAGAATGTTCGACTGCGACGCAAAAGGTCGTGGGTTCGATTCCCACACGGGACACCACTTTGTGTGATCCACAAATTGTTGTTCCGAGTCTGGGTGTACTTTGTGTGGGGGACTTTACAAACATACAAGCCACGGGCTTGTATGTTTGTAAAGTCCCCCGCGACACAGGGCTTGTACCCTACTGCGGGAGTTGTCTTTATAAAAAAAAAAATATTATTTGTATCAAGTTACCTCAGATTTTTTTTAACCCTTCGCTTCTGATCACCCGTGCTAGCAAGTATTAGTACTGTAGTGCACGAGTTAAGTGAAGTGTCCAAGTGCAGGCGATGTACGTCGCTGATATTGTAATCGACTCAGTGTAAATATCCTGTACCACAGCGTTTCTTAACCTTTTTTAACCTACGGACCCTCCTTCTAATCTAGGAGGTATTAATGTTTTGTGTACCCTAGGAAATCGAGCACAATTTCACGATAAATAATAGCACTTTTTCATAAAAAGGTGTTTAAAAATTAACTGCAAGAATTTCGTGTGCTTGCTTCAGTACCAGAAAGCTAGCACATTACACAAAAAAAAAACATCTAAAATAAACAAAACGTAATTAATACACTGTAGGTACGTGTGCTGACACCTCGATCTGCACCGCATCCTAGCTTTCATCACTAATTAGATAGGTACAGATGGCCGGCTCTCTACAAAAGCGTTCGTACGTACAGTGTACATAACATTAAGGAAGATTGTTTTTATTGCGTGAAAAAAAAACCCTGTTTTTTTTGTTAGGTGTATATTTCTTGCAGTTATTTTTTTAATACCTTGTATAGACTCATATATTCGCTGACCCCAGGTTATGAAACATTGCTCTACCAGATAGACACGACAATTCGTATCAGAACAAGACTATAGCTGAGTTGTAAAAATGGCGGCAAACCGACATGTTGCTATTTTTACAGCTTCACGTTTAACGTGTAAAACAGTGTAAATTATACTTGAAATACGTGATAACTGGACAAGAACGAGACTATGTGATTCAAAGAAGAAAACTAGAAAGAAAATAAACTTAAAACTGGCCAACCAGCCATAATCCCTACCGAACAATATCGAAGGGAAGAGGAAAAAAATCTAAGGCTATGTGTGTGCGGTGAAACGTTTTGCATTCAACTCGGACGCCTATTTTAAGTATTTGCTGTAAAATATTACTGTGTATTAATTTCAGGGTTACACAAATGCTAGCAGAACCCATGATGTAAGTAGGGTTTCTTACTAAATTAAATAATTGGGATACCTACCTATTTATGTATAATTAGTAGAAGTGTGTAGGTGTGAAGTGTAATGAGTTTAACCATTCATTGATTTAATTCAAATTCGACTTAAATAATCCTTTATTCACTTATAAAAGTCCCATATAAAGTGTCTTGAATATTTTTAAATTAACTCTGTAAAGAACTCTGAGCGTGGGTACTACTATTACTACGGGGTATAGAGGTCAATTCTATACTATGAATCTACCTAGCTGGACTGGCAATCCCGTACAAAATGTCAAGTCTTGTCCCGAAACGAATGAGCGCCTTTTTGACACTTATTACAAAAAAAATGGAGCGTACCAAATGTCAAAATTAAATGAAAGTCCTATTGTTGTCGGGGTAGCCTGTCCATCGTACTAATATTAAAGAGGTCACTTGTCCTGAGTATCAGCAAAAAACTATCGAAAACAGGTTGAACTCGGACGATTAACCAATGGAGATGGCGCACGGTAAGATCTCCGTACGACTGCGTCTGTGTGTGCATAGATTTGTTGTTAATCTCTGAACCAGCCTTCTGTACCTATGTATTTTGTAGTTTGTCACTGTGGTTCGATTGTATAAAAAATATTTGATTTAAGGAAAGCAGAAGAAAATAGAAACGTAGATCGGCACCACAATGAACATTTAAACCCGTATGCAGTAAGTACATTCATAATATAGTAAATGTTGCCATATTAGATTATTATCGTGACTTAATGACGTGAAATATTTAAAGGCAACATTTTACATTTTTTTTTTAATTGAACCTAACATTTTTGTAAATAAGTACCCATAAATAATTAAAAATAGTCGCCTCTCAATACCAGGGTGATATAATTTCAGGGTGAATAAAGGACTCAAATTATGTCCACTGTCTTCACCAAGGGGTTATTCCAGGTGAACAAAGTGGAATAAACCTTGCTGCTAGAATATGTCAAAAAAATAACGCCGTAATTAATGCTATACCCTAGTAATGCAATTGAAAATGCCATTTATGCCGCGCCCAAACGTGTGTTACGTGTAATGTAATCAATCCTGTAATACTGCGTGTGGACGGCACTATACACTTTCGCTCGTGTGCCGTCCATAGTATTCGCGTAACATTACACGATACGCGTTACATTCATCTTGACGCGGCTTTAGGTAGGTGCAGTACCTACTTGCAACGAGGATACAGCTTGGGCGGAACAGCGCCGCGACCTTATTACGGAAATCGATGTAGAAAGTCTCTCGCTTGAAACTATGATACTATCGATGGTACGAAACGAGAGGTCATGGGAATCTGTGGATACCTTCTGCCATGAAGATATGAGTGCCAAAGAGGCGGCAGAGAGAGAACGGGAGAGGTCCAGCTCATTCCCATCCCGCAGCAGACGAACGGGGCGCCGAAGAGCGTTAAACGACCTTCGACCTCCGTAAATGTTGGCCTGAGGGCGACAGGGAGGGTAATCTGTCGTCCTAACAGAAGTAATACCTACACGGTATCGCGACGTATTTTACGCGCGCCTTCTTACACGAAGTGGTAGTAAAGCCGCCAACGTAAACAATACCGATGTCGTCGTTCAACAACGACCGAGTTTGCTGATGGTGGAGGCACCAAATCCGCAAGGGACACTCTCACCCTCGGCCGTAGGCTGTTATGAAGGAACGCCGTCTGATTTTTAGTCGGTTCGACTCCGACATACCCTCTTCTACGTGCCCTCGTAGAAGTGGGATCCGTGGGGATTTTTGCACACTTAAAAAAAAATGGTAGGTGCAGTACTTGTATTACTATTACACTTAATAGTAATCAGTGCCTTCACTAATTTCAGTAGCAGCAGTAGGTGCCACCCATTTATTGGCACTTTAAGAATCAATTTTGGCACTTTTAAGAGTAAATGTCAGTCGTTCTAAATTTCTAAATTGGTTATTGGTATAGTGTTGCTAATTTTGAACAGGTAAAGAATACTTTTTTACTTTTTAATGCATACCGAACTTGAAAAACCAATGGTTTCGTGGTTTTTTTTTTCAAATTATAATCTAAAGTGCCAATAAATTGGAAGGGTGCCAACGATTAGGTGGTTTACGCTTCTAAAATAGTAAAAATAATTTTGACCACTCTTTTCGGTTACACGTTGTTTAATACTGGTAAAATAAAATGAGTAATCATTGTGAATTTTAATTATATTTTATAGATTAATCGACAAATGCAACGGTTCATTGAGGAAAAAAACGACCTCATGAACATTAAGATGGAAGTAATTGGACGCACGGTCGAATACAACGACATAATACTTCTGAAAATAACTGGAAATGACAAGGTATATAAGATTTTTTAATCTTATCTAAATTATTATAATCTGATCGCTAACTTTGTTTACGGACCTCGGCACTGGCGTTAGGAATATTGCACATTTTTTTCATTATCTAATTAAATCAAATTTCGATTCCCCCTTATTCATAATACTTTGGTAACAATATTTTATTTACCGAATGTTTTGTCTTTGTTATCATTCCATCTATAAAATATAACATAAAAGTAAGAGGTGAAAATAATTTAAAATGACTATTTTGACATCGAAAATTGTCCACACAGGAAATAAAATGAAAAAAGATTTATTTGATGATTTAGGTTATTATTATACCAGAATGATTAACCCTCTATCTGGAAATTATAAAAAGTTATATGTATTTGTAGTTACGAGTATTTATGAAATATTCTATAACATTTACACCGAATCCGGAATTTCTCCATACAAAATAATTTGTCCTCGCGTCCCAAAAAACGTTTCAATTAAAATAATAGTTTCAATATTTACATTGATGTTGCTAAAGTATTGTAAAAATCCAGGCAAGTGTTTGTTGTGCTGCTGTCACTTTTATCATTTTGTCGGCGTAAGTAATGTATATCCATGGACGGACGGACATGGCGAAACTACAGGGTTCCTTGCTTTGCCAGATTTGTTCCTACGGAACAAATCTGGCAAATCTACTGGCAAACGTACTGTATTTCGTGCAGAACATTAGAACAGCCTATGTAACACCCAAATGAATGGTGCTAACAACCATTGTGGGAATGGAAATGATTCTTGTTCTCTGTCGTTTCGTTCTTGGCAGGCGTCCGCATGGGTTGTAGAAGTGCACACACCTCACAGCACGGCTCGCTCCCTATTGGCAGGCCGTCTACCGCAGTCAGATACACGGCTTCCTATTGCTGATTTAACTTGGTCAGTCCAGCGCATAGGTTACCTGCCGCATGATTTGATTCCTTCAACTTTTCCTTGTATGACCGGTCGCTATAAAGAAACGATTAGAATCAACCAAATCGGATTCGTCTATAGACATTAACGTTGCATTAACAGATATTCCGGACACACAAGTACGCTAAAGAAATTCCAGAGAAGAAAATCATATTCATAGTTCATGGCCTTTCTATACTGGGAATGGGAGAATTGATAAAAGATGAAACTATGTTTAAAACCCTTATGGAATCTTATACTCAGCATCTGGATCATTTCGATATATTTATGATACCTATGGCCAACCCTGATGGATTTGCAGCCATTTTAAATGTAAGATTTTAGACATTTTTGTAACTACTACTAATGCCTTTTATATTACTACTAAAATCTATACTTAATATTATAAAGGTAAAGAGTTTGTTTGTTTGAACGCGATAATCTCAGGAACTACTGGTCCGAATTGAAAACATCTTTTGTTGTGTCATGTGGGGTAGCCTATTTATAGCTTAAGTATTGGGTTCGAATTTAAAAAACTTATTTTACTGTTGCATAAGCCCGTTTATCTAGGAAGGCTATAGGCTATATAACAACGTGCTACGACCAATATGAGCAGAGCAGCAATGAAAAATGTTGCAAAAACGGGGAAATTGACGCATACGAAGTTGCGCGAGTCAGCTAGTCATCTATGTATATAAAACAAAGTCAGTTTAATGTTTATTCCGTCGATACGGTAAACTCTCCCCATAGATTAAAAAACTTGTTTAGATAAAGGTTTCGAATCGACAAGATATATCCACAATATTTGGTTATTCGCGTATTTTAGATTTATAAAATGTAGATGACTCTATTCTACATTGTACAAGTAATGAAAAAGGATTGGCATATATTTATTGATTGTCAAATGTTTATGCGTGCGCTTGAATAAGTTCATGACCTCCTTTGATGATGTTCGATAACAAAAAAAGTCTCTGTTTAAAGTGGAGATGGTCGATGCCCAACGTTAGTTTAAGATAGCTAAACTAATCTGAATGATTAGTTAAAATGATTTTTTGAATTGATTATTTGGAACGGTTTTTATCATTATCGTTGGCTCGAGGTACTGATTGGGTGGGATACTTTTACAAACAACGGTCACTCATGTACCTATTAACCTGGTAAGGAACTTTGGTTAACCGTGCTGAATTCTTAGATAACTTGGCCTCTAATTGGAATCGGAATTGATTGAAAAGTGGATCCATAAGACATTATGTTTTGTTCAAGCATTTTCATCAGCTAAAAGTAAAAACGTTTAAAAGTAAATTTAGCTTAGATTTCTTTAGTTTTTACGTATTATTTTACTTAAATGATTTATTATTTATTTTAAGTCTCAAGAAGGAAAGTTTTGGAATAAGAATGTGTCGCCACAGAGCAACTGTGCAGGCGTGGCCTTAGATCGTAACTTTGACGTGGAGTGGAACTCGTCATCAGACATAAGTTCCTGTAGTCATATTTATCCTGGACCTATACCATTTTCCGAAGCGGAGACGAGAGCTATTCGCGAAGTGTTTCATCTATACGGCCACAAAATGGTAGCCTATATACACCAGCATGCTTCGACATACAGCAGTAAAATATTTAAGGTATTAACGGTTCAGTCATTAAGTAAGACATAGGTATAGATAACAGTTTTAATTACATATTATGTCTATTATTCATTACATAAAGTCTACTCAGTATATCACACGCTAATCAAATTTGTGTTCACTTTTTTAATTTTGTAACATTTATATTTTGAGTAAAATATAAACGAATTGCATTCGCAGAAAATGTTTTATTAATGCGCAAGAGACTGATATTTTTTTTATTGCAGGGTGATGCAATTTTATACCCAAAAGGATACTCAACAGATCATAATGATGACGACAAGTATATTGAGATAAAGGCCGAGATTGAGGATTCGTTGAAGAATGCTAGTTTCAAAGTGTTGTCTGTGACAGTGGAACCTCTGTTCCGGTGGTACGGTATTGTAACAGGGTCCAGTGTCGATTTTGCCTCTACTGTACGTATAATTGCATTGTTTTATCAATTTAAAGGCGTAAAGTTCCCAGTTAACTTCTTTTTCATGCACTATTACTTATTACTTACCTTCGCTTATTTAAAGTCATAAAGTGGGACTAATGAGACAAAATGTTGTTCACTCTCCCGTCACTCCCGTTTATAAATTTTGTTGTCCAACTAAAAAAAATTGCGATGATGACGTAATGAGTTATGAATATATATATATTACGTGTCTTAATCGCGTGAATAATTTAAGGTAAAATACCTTGTATATTGCCCGACGTTTCGTCCGTATTGCAACGGCCGTGGTCACCGGAGTTGCAATATGGTCGAAACGTCGGGCAAATAACGCCGTATTGCAACGGCCGTGGTCATGGGTAGACTCTACCTGTGACCACTCCCGTTGCAATACGGTCGTAACGTCGGGCAATAAACAAGGTATTTTACCTTAAATTATTCACGCAATTAAGACCCGTAATATTATATATTTTCATAATGTGTACAAATCGCGAAAGTTTATCAACTCCCTAATAAGGTAGGTACGTCATCATCGCCATCTTATTTTATTTATTTTAACACTGACAGTACGAAGTGAACTTAATATTCTTCAAGATTTTGTTTCTCTCATAACTACCTTAACGATGATGATGACTATTGTAAACTTATTTACAGGTGTACGGTATTCCTTATGCCATGGAGTTTTGTATGCAATCATACACACATTTAGAGCACGATGCATTGTATCAGATTTGGAAGCGAATAATTGATGCAGCTTTCCAATGTATATGGCGAAATGTTAGTAATAAAAATGATAAGAAAAAGTGATCGTATATCATATATTTTACTTGAAAAATAAATTCTAGTTCAGCAAGATTATAATTTTGTTTTGTATCCATCTGAACCCATTTCAGTAAGATTCATCTGGGCTATTGTTTAGGCGCCGACATATTCGTGCAACGTACCTATTCCAGAGTGCGTACATAATTATGTCTTGCAGATGACTATGAAATTTGGATTAGGGGTAGCTTAGTTTATCTTAATCCTAAATAATATTATAATAATGTGAAAGTGAGTTTGTTTGTATGTTACCCTTCTACCCCTAAACCGATAAACTATTATTTTAAATTATTTCACCGATAGAAAGCTATATTATCAGCGAGTAATATAGGCTGTGTTTTTTTTTAAATTAGATATCCCTACTTAAATAACTACGATGTAACTCAAGGCATCAAAATTTGCCCAATAATTGACGTGCGCTGCCATTTTGTTATTTGTTAGGTTTGCCTACAGACTTTTGAGAAATGTAAAGTGTAGCTTAATTATTTAAAACTTTATGCACAAACTTGTACAGAAGCGGACTCCAGCTAAGCTCAATGGCTTGTGTTAGGAGTGGGTTTACGTCGGTTTAACAGCCATTAGGCGTGTCTCTGAATCCAAATAAAAAAATATGATGTGTGTTAAAGCAGGACGAAGATAATCAAGAATGTGTATAAAACGTGCATCACCACCAACATTATATTAAATAGAAATAATTATTTTTTTGATCTCGCTAGGTTCAATTAAAGAAAAGTGAAAGAAGTCTACTTTGGGGCGAGGTTAGCTAAGTACTCACACGTCGCTTGATAAGATGATCAATAGGTACGAAGGTGGTGAAATGACTATTGATTTCATTTATACCAACCGTCAATGGAGGATCAGTACTTATATGTTTGCCCATTCCTAGAGTCCGAGTCCCCAAGAACTGCTAAAAACCCTTCGGAGAAGATGAATTAGTAAGAATAAGAATATGACCGTATTTAGCGAGTAATCATCTGAGTACACCAATTCCTTGCAGTTTTATAAAGGGCCCAGATATCAACGTCACTATCTTTCTTAAATTTGGGAAAACTTCGGTATCTGCACCGTATAGCGGTCCATGCGTCCTGATGCCATTTGTCTTTCAGGGAGTTGGGGGGAGGACGCTTAATATTAACTTTTTTAAAAGGCGCATGAATGTCGTACATCCCCACGTCCAAATCATTAAAAACGCCAACTTTGGCATCTAATGTAGGGTAGGTAGGCTTCGAATACTGGTTCCCAATACAATCCCGATGCATCCGCACAGAGTTTATCTTCATCCATCCAACCAAAGCAATGCACGTACCATAACTGTAGGACAAGGTTTTGGTCTTTTTAGCATATAGGAGAGAAAAATTGAATCGTGGTGAGAAAACTCCGAAGCTAAAGATTGCCCATGATGAATTTCTGATTCTGCACCGCATAGCCGTCCTGATACCATTCGTCTTTCAGGGAGTTGGGGGGAGGACGCTTAACATTAACGTTTTTAAAAGGTGCATAAATGTCGTACATCCCCACGACCAAATCATTAAAAACGCCAACTTTAGCATCTAATGTAGGGACTTCGAATCCAATCATGATGCATCCTCACAGAGTTTATTTTCATCCATCCGACCAAAGCAATGCACGCAACATAACTGTAGGACAAGGTTTTGGTGGTTTTAGCTTGTAGGAGCTAGACAGAGAAAGATTGCCCATGATGAATTTCTTATTCTTCACCGCATAGCCGTCCTGATGCCATTCGTCTTTCAGGGAGTTGGGGGAGGACGCTTAACATTAACGTTTTTAAAAGGTGCATAAATGTCGTACATCCCTACGACCAAATCATTAAAAACGCCAACTTTAGCATCTAATGTAGGGACTTCGAATCCAATCATGATGCATCCTCACAGAGTTTATTTTCATCCATCCGACCAAAGCAATGCACGCAACATAACTGTAGGACAAGGTTTTGGTGGTTTTAGCTTGTAGGAGAGAAAAAGTAAATCGTGGTGAGAAAACTCGGAAGCTAAAGATTGCCCATGATGACGGACTAGAGTTGGAGCCGAGGTAGGAAGGAGGGCCTAACCAGGTATCCATTCCATCCAAGATGTGATGAGTAGGTAGCAGTGGTAGGAAAGCTAGTAGAATCAACGATCTGGAGTAACTTACGGGAACGGAGGGAGTTACGCGAGAGTAGATCGGTATTAAAATCGCCCATGATGATATGGTGAGTATACTCTGACCCTATAGATTCCAGAATCATTTCAAAACATTCAATCATTTCAAATTTTGAATGTGACTTTGAACGACCGAGCGTGGCTTCAAGCGTCGTTACCCGTTCGCTTTGGCGGCCTCGGCGTTCGCAAAATTTCTGACGTTAGTTTACCGGCGTTCTTGTCCTCACTACACAGCACTGAGGAGTTAACCAGGAAAATTTTAGAACCTACACTGGTTAGTTCTGAAGTTCGGTGCAAGTCTGAGGCCTTTAACGCTTGGAAAATGGCTTGCCCAAACATTGATTTGCCCACCAACCCCTTCGCCCAGAGACAGTAGGACGGCCCGCTCTGCAGTTCGGTGAGAGAACACCTTTTAGATACTACTTCAAATCTTTCAGAGCGAGCTCGCCTGCTGGCTGTGGGTGAATGGGAATCAGGTGTTTGGCTTCAGGCTCTTCCATCGTCCAACATAGGCACTAAGTTGGACGACACCACGTTCCGCATTGCTGCTTGCTTGCGTTTGGGTGCTCCATGTGTTTCTCCTCATCGATACCACTGTGGAGAAGCCGTAGGCAGCCTTGGGCATCATGGCCTATCATGCAGCAGGAGCGCAGGCCGCATATCACGACACGCTAGTCTTAATGACATCATCCGTCGGGCTCTTGTCAGCACTGGTGAGCCAGCTGTTGCTGAACCTAATGGTTTGGCGCGCAGCGATGGCAAGAGGCCAGATGGTATGTCTTTACTACCTTGGAAGATGGGGAGACCTTTGGTGTGGGATGCAACCTGCGTCGACACCCTAGCGCCTTCCCATCTTCCAAACACTGCGAGCTGTGCCTGCGCTGCTGCTGCATCTGCGGAGACTCTCAAACGGCGCAAATATAGTAATCTATTCGGAGATTACATATTTGAGCCGTTTGGGGTTGAGACGCTAGGGCCATGGGGTCCAAGTGCTCGCCTTTTATTCAAAGATATTTCCCAGCATCTTATCAGTACATCTCGTGACCAGAAGGCTGGCCTTTTCTTTGCTCAGAGAATAAGCATTGCCATACAACGTGGCAATGCTGCCAGCCTTCTGGGCACTATACCGTTTGACATCGATGGGGAGGAATTCTTCGACGCCTAAACTGGTTGTTACTCCCCCCTTTTTTTTTAATCCTTTTTTTTGTAGTTTACTAGGTAAGTTGTAAATAATGTTAATAGTTTGTGTATAATAAGTTCGTAGGGTAATTAATGTATTTAATAACATTGTGAATTTTCATTTTAATAAATATCTCAGTTTCAAAACTACAGAAGTAATCTGTTGCGAGAGAAGAGTAAATCACCCCTAGAATGGCTTAAGCGCCCTTAAAATAAACCTTGAGGATAATAAATTCCGCAGTAGTAGTGTTACTGGAAGTTGGAAACGATCATACTCTGTACGAAAACTTTACTTTACTACTCTGTCAAGAAAGTCCGATACTTTCTTGACGAATCGATAAACGATCAAAATTACACAAAATGTTAGTTATTCATCTAAATTTATTTTATCGCCTTCAAAGTATACTCCTTCAGAAACGATACACTTACGCCAACAAATAATAAAATCGTTCCGAAATTGAGTTTAGTTCGCGCCGAGAATTCACCTTTATTTCTTCTACCGAATGAAAACGGGTGCCACGAAGTGGTAATTTGAGGAAAAAGAAAGAAGTCGGCTGGAGCCATATCTGGTGACTAAGGTGGTTGCTCGAAGACATTTGTTGAGTTTTTGGTCAAAAAATCGTTCAAAATGATGTTCTTGTGCATAGGCGCATTATCGTGGTGCAAAGTCCAAGATTTTTTTCCCACTTATCTGTCTTGCTTGCACAAACTTTTTGTCGAATGTTCTCACTCTCTCATAAACGCTGGATAACACTTAAATGATATCTTCCGGTAAGAACTCCGAATGCACAAAACCACGATTATTAAAGAAAACATTCAATGACTTTGACTTTTGATCGACTTTGGCGAGGTTTAGTTAAAAGGCGCCACTCCGAAGCTACTAGTTTGCATGTCAAACTCGTAAACCCATGTATCGTAACCACAAACAATGCGTTTCATGAATGTTACTCGTTCTAGCATGTCTTCAGCGATTGTTATGCGATTGAGTTATTGGAGAAAATTCAGGTCTTTTAGGGCTATTCGAGCGGCAAGATGTTTCATATGATTATTTAAAAAGGTACGGATTGACTTGTGGGACTCAGAAAGTTCAGTGGTTATAACTTGAATGAGGATTTTCAGTCACTATTTCCTACACTTTTGCGATCAGTTGAAGACGTTGGCCTACCAGAGAGGAGACAAATTTTCCAACACATTTCGATCGCTTTTGAACGCATTGTACCACTCATATGCACGTTTTAAGTCGATTCACGGTACCTAAGCCCTCTATAACATTTTCAGGGACTCCAAATACTAAACTCTTTTCCGTTTGATGTTTTTGTTCTTAATGAAATTAGCAATACAAACTAAATATAAATTAACTAATAATTCACAACTCAAGTTCCGCGCCAAAATGGAAAGCAGTTGTACCAATCTAACAAAAAACAAAAATTGAATTTCAAACCAAATAAATTAGTATAAGGTTCGAAATTCAATTTAAAAAGTATCGGAAATAGATGATTACATCTATTGCCGATACTTTTTTGACTGAATGTATGAATGCGAAAACTTATAGTATTTATCGCGATAATGGATATTAACGCGGGCGGAGCTATGGGCAAACATGGCTATTTTTATAAATTACAACCTTTATTGGTTAATGTATATATTTTTTCTTTGTGTTGTACAACTCGTAAAACCCAATCAACCAATTGTCCAGTCGATTCTGTTTGACATTGGTTGTGTCACAGAAAAGGCAGTATGCCATATAGATATTTTTACTTCAGCAGTGTGTAGTGTTTATATTAATTTAATCAATGTATTTCTAACTAGCTGTCCGTTTTAGCAACATTTCTCATTGCTGCTCCGCTCCTATTGGTCGTAGAGTGGTGTTATATAGCCTATAACCTTCCTCGATAAATGGGCTATCCAACAGTGAAAGAATTTTTCAATTCAGATCAGTAGCTACTGAGATTACCGCGTTCAAACAAACAGACAAACAAACTCTTCAGCTTTATAATATTAGTATAGGTGCAAAATATTTAAAAAAATAGTTTCCGTTCTTCCTTCCCCATATACTCATTCCTCTAAGGGCGCAATGTTTGGAATCCATACTTTCGCTGCACATATCTATTAATATTTAGATTGTTATTAAGTTCAGAAACGGGTGCAGGCAAAGCCACTAGCAAAGGCTAATAAAAGTTTCATTCGATTATTATCGTCGCAATCGACGTAACAAGATGTCATTGGAGTTTTGAACTAATTGAGAATGATTACAGCTCAGCGGGGGCGTGATAGATGAAATATGACCAATAAAGATCCAATTTTGACGAGAGAATCTATTGACTGCAGGGTTGAACCATACTGTCCCTAACGTCATGAACTATGATGTGTTCAATAAAAACATAAACCAATAACTGGTTATGAAATTTTGAAAGATATAATTTATCTTATCTAACTATACTTTTATAATAGATCACACGTCACACAAAAAGCTTATTTATTTTCAACATGTCAAACAGTCAAAAATGTAAAAAAGTTGGCTTAGTGTTATAGTTAATGGCAAAAAATCAAAAGCATATTTATAAGCTTTATTCGCATAACATTAGACTATCAAATTAGCAGATTCTCAAGATACATCTATGCATGTTTTAAAGATATGTTTTATCTTATCTCATATATTTGTGAATTAATGGTACTTTGATCTTTCTTTGAATAATTGATTACTGTCAAATGCAATTATAGAAATTCAAAAATAAGACTCAACTGATGCAATGATGTACTTAGGTATATGGTTCAGCATATACATAAGTGTTTTTTCGTGTGCTTTACCAAATTTAGGGCAAAAATCTTTAATGAAATAATTTATTAAAAACCTCCATTTCTTAGAAATCCTACGCATAATACCTAAATGATGTGATACTTTCTCTCATGGTCGTTAACTATGCGTCATCAGTTATAGTGTAAACATTATTTAGCACACAACAATTATACTCTGGTGTTCTTTAAACATTGCTGGTTTATTGAGAGGCGAAAGATGGTCTTTGAATTTATAATTGTCAATGTATGTGCAAGAATGGATTTTATAGAAACGTGAGGTCGTAAGTATGTCAGTCCTGTTGTCGCTGGAGACTGGTTGTGCATACAAAAAGACCTGAGAGGCAGAAAGAAAGTGAGTGTAACGTTTAATGGTTTGCCATCGGTATGTGTGTATCATCGGTAACTTTTGTTTTAACAAACACAAACAGGCTGGGCAGGTATTCGGCGCGTGACGCGCCTTAAACAAGTTCAACAATCAAGTTCACGCATTGTCTTTGTTTTCATTAGATGGTTTTATTTTGTTTCTTTCTTTTCACACTTACGCAGGTTCCATTTTAGTAACTCAACTAAATTGCTAGTTTGGCCCAAAGTCGAAGGTTTTGTTGAAGGAGATATTTTTGGCCGAAGGAGGCCGAAGCTTCGGTCGGACACTACAATCAACTGACAAAAAAATTACCTAGTTATAAAGGTAAATAATGATTCACAATTTACATGATGCCATTTTTAAATATTTGTATAAGAAATAAGTGAATAAAGTGCTTCTCCAATGCACATTGGAGTGCTAAAAGCAGTCAGTCAACCTTTCTTTCTTTGCAATAAGGAAAATCGCCATTCGCGCTGTTTGATGTAATTTATCAATGTCGCACTGTCATCAAGATAGTATTTTGCCTTAGTACATTGTTGTATTGTACATTTAAAGTTATTAGTGGAACCAGTACAGTCTAGTCCAGACCAGTTCGAAGCATACCGAAGTTCACATATGACACTCTTATAGGGCTTATAATTAGATACATTTCGGGACTTAATCGCGCAATTCGATCGAAACGTCGGGTAAATAAAAGGTTCGTACCTTTAAATAATTTCACGCGATTAAGTCCCGAAATGTATCTAATATGTATAAAAATCGCGAAAGTTTAAAAACAATAAGGGCTTATAATAATTGTAAGTAGGTAGACATCCGCAAATAGATACTACATTATTATTATAAATTCGGAAACGTTACTTTATCCTTTGATGCATCTATGAATGTCCGGATTAGAATACGAGTCCTACCCTATGTCGACTCAGCAAATTTGAGGTGACAACTGATCAAACAGAAACCAGTCCATAGAAAATTATGTATTATGACCTTTTCAGTGGCTGTGACTGGCCCTCCCACTTTAGACTTTTTGGCGCCATGATTTTTAGCCATGGTTAGTTTATGGGCTGAATGTCCTAATGTTGGAGCATAAGCTCAAATTATATATATATACAAGTTCAAGTAAAATAGGTAGATATACAAGTTTAGTCACCCCAATTGTGCGACAATTGACTAAAGTTCACCTTCTCTATGTCCTTATTAGATTTTTGGTGACAGATGGCCATATTGTTGTGTGTGACAATGTGATCCGTTACCAATGTGTGGGCGCTTCATTCTTACTGTTGATACTAAGAAACACAGGTTCATTAAACTCGACGGCTATACAGATCATATTATAAAATCAAATCTTCACACAACAGCAAAACAAATCCAATTTATTCGATGCCCCATTTCACAGCGATATTGAAGTTTTTGTTTTATTTTTAATAAAAATCGGTTAATTCTGTAATACCTTTAGCTGTGAAAACACTTAGCTACTTTCCATTTAAAATTTATAAAATGTACGCATTAAAGATTTCATGGAATTTTAATAAGAACGCACTAAAACGGGTAATTAGGGTTGATGTTTACCGTTACGGTTAGAAGATTCCCTCGTGGGCCGAAACAGCGCGGGCGCCAGCGACTGAGCATCGCACGCATGCGCAGTGAACACGGATATACTACAACGCGCGCACGCGTCTCTCTAGTACATGGACACATCTCGCGAAACGTGATTTTAACATTTTTAATCAAAACTTCACAGTTTTGTGAATATTTGTAAATAAGTGTACAGTTATGTCGAGATTATTTCTTGTATTTGGTGAGTGTGATATTTATTAAAGCTGTGTTTTTTGTACAATATTTTGAGTTAAGTTTTTAGAACTAAGAGTAAACTAGCGGGATGTTCTTAGATGTTTAAAAAAGTACGGCTATCTTTATCGTCACGGTCTTTTTGGTATTGGGGTAGAGCAGAAAACTACGTGGGTTTTCAATTTATCTACTTATTCTAAGTTTTATTGGTAATGATTGGGTGGAAAAGTGTGCCATTGTATCAAGTCTATGATTTCATCTTTTTACTTGTTTGCAAGTAAAAAGATGAATAAATATTGGTGTTTTAACCAAATTAACGGAAATATCTCATTAGAGAGAGAGAGAAGCTCATTAAAGAGTTTTCAATGTCATAAATAAATACATGGAAAAATATAAATAATCATTTAAAAACAATTATGTTAGTAAAATAATAAAACATGTCTTACCAAAACTTTACTATTCTCGTGTCACAGTATTTGTGGTCGAACTACTCCGAAACGGCTCGACCGATTTTAATGTTTTTTTTTTGTATATTTGTTAGTTATAGGAATAGATAGTAAAGTATTTTCTTTAACGCGGTTTTAGTATTTTTGTATGAATTACGCAGACGAAGATGCGAGAGTCAGCTGTTAAAACATAAATGCATAGAACATAACATTTTTTCGCGTTTGTCATTTGTCTAAGCCCCCTGGGGGCTTAGACAAATGACACACGCTTCTCTTTCCAAACACGCTAACGCGAAAAAATGTATGCATTTGACATAAGGTTGACAAAACGTCACGCGACTGTTGCTGAATTTGTAAACAAAAACCAACAGTAGCGTGTGCGGAAAAGAAGTGTGTGGCATTTGTCTAAGCCCCCAGGACGTTATTCGGCACTGACGGCATCTGTTGCAAAGTTATCCGACTGATTGATGGTAATGTGATATTGATAAGATTCTTCACCGGTGATACTAAACTTCAAAACACGCATTCGATAGCTCGTCCAGATTGAGCATGATTAAAGAATACAATTTTAACGCATGACTGACGCTCCTCGTTACAAAATTTTGCATGACAGACAAACATATTAAAACTTATTTTGAATTAAAATACTGCTAGAAAACTATTTCTTAGGTTTGGCAGTTCCACGACATATTAGGGTAATAAAAAAAAATAACCTGCTTTTGGGCCTTTATAAAGTGCTTGCGTTTTTTTTCGCTACCCTCTTGGACTATAAGCAAGCAATTCTCCTAAACCAATGACAAAAAAATATATATTTTAATAATTACTAATTAATTTACATTTTTACTTATAATCAATTCGCAATGTGCATTAGTACGATGTACAAATGAAGCCATTTTTAGGGTTCCGTAGCCAAAATGGCAAAAGTTTCACCATGTCCGTCCGTCCGTCCGCAGCTTTGCTCAGATACTGTTAGTGCTAGGAGTAATTTTTGATACACATATTACTTACGCCGACAAAGTGAATAAAAAAAACTTTAAAAAAAAAATTTCGGTTAATTTTTTTTTTAATGTAGTGGTGTGATTTCTTTTTCTCACCTACCCCATTGTGTGGGGTGTCATTATATAGGTCTTTTAAAAAAGTTTAGGGGTTGGAAAGACGATTTTTAGATTTAGGGATCCGTTTGTAAAATATTAAGCTTTAAAGTGCAAATAGCACTAAATGCTAGCTACTAAATGGTTAATGTTGGGTATGTAAATAAAAACACGGTCGTAATATATATAGTGAAATTAAAAGAAAAACTATCACAGATAAGTAGGCTTGACAAGTTTACGTGTAAAACAGCTGATAAAATTTTCGTACAAATTTCATCGAAAAATATTATTAAGTAGAAATAATGTTGTAAGTATGAAACAAAAACAACAGAAAACCCACTTCTTAAGCCACATTATTCAGATGAGACTACGGAACCCTACATTGTGCGTCGTCCGACATGCACTTGTTCGATTTTTTAATCTAAATTAAATATATACAGATATTCGATTCGGTTACATAACAATTTAAATGTGTAGTGTATTATTTATAATGTTCAGTATTTTTTTTAAATCTATATACCTATTTTTATATTCGTATGTTATGTAAGAATCATATGAAGTTATTGATTACCTATAAATTTACTGTACCTATATATTTTATTTCTACATTACCCTAAGATAGACTAGAAGATAAATCTTTTAGCATTAAGTCTTATGAGAATAAAGATTCTGTAGTCCACTATACTACTAGTATGGTATTATATTATCATATTATACTCAGAAAAACGCCTAGTGCAAGAATTGTTTTACAAAGATTTTCTAGACACCCAGTAATAGATACCAAGATAGTTGAACATAAATGCAAAATGTAAACAGTTTAGTTTCTACAAGGTTCAGATTATACATTTTTTGGTAAGAAACAGCACAAGTGTAGGTGGTACAGCTGGGTCCTTCCAGTTGTACACTTCACATGAAGTGATCAAAATTACAAATTTTATGTACGTATAACAATCTCCTGGATCAGGAAGCCTACTCTAATTCAATGAAAACGAAGTTTCGACCAAAAATAAGGGGGTAACATACAGAGCCAAACACATTAGCACGGATATGAACCTTTAAAATAGGCTTCAGTACTGAAGGCTTATTTAATTTCCATTACATTCAATTATATTTAAAATTCAATTTTATTGTAACCAATCGACGAGGAGAGATCATTGACTGTATACTAAGATTTTACATAACTAAAGAATAATGTGTGTGTAAGAATAACACTGAATGTATTTTCATCAAACATAGTTGTGAACCATTCTGAAGAAATCAGTTTTCTATTAAAATAAAACCGTATTCAAATCTGTCCTGCTGTTTGGGCTACAACACCACAGATAGATAGACACGTTAAATATAATAAACACAGGAGGCGTAAATTTTTTAAAGATAATTAGCAATGTGGGATTGTGAGTCCCACATTATCAGCAACCCTGTGAACCCCTCCAGCTAAGCTAAATTGAATATCTTAAATTGCTTCTGTTAGGAGGGGCTTGCGTCGGTAGTTTAACGGGTAGGATTCGAAACCGCGACCTCACTATTGTTAGTCCGATGCCTTTATATAATTTAACATGTATCGGCGGTGGAGGTTAAAAACAGCTTGCGGGTTTGAAATCCATTTTAAAATCGCAATTTAAAAACTACACACATATTTACATTGTTACAGCGCTTTGATACGTAATAACGACGCATGCCACAACTTTAATTGCTTAGTTTCTTATCTCGAAGTTGTACAACTGAGTAAGTAGATAAGAAATGCAGCAAATTATCCGTATTTGCGTGAAGACCAGAAAATCTATCAATTACCAATATTAAAATTGTGGAAACCAACCATTACAATTGCAACGATAAGAAAAACATTTTCTAAATCACAATTATGCTTCTTTATACGTACAATACACACTAATATCGTGATTGTGTGAAGCCTTTGTAAGATTTTTTATTGTCTTTTATTACAAAGAGACGATAATATGTAACTAACTACATTCGATTCATACCTTGGAATTATTCAAATCCATTTACAAAGAAATTCCTTCTCGATTCACACACTGGACAAAGACAACTTTCTGAACACCTTGTCTTCTATACAGAAGAAAGGGAAGATAACCCGATACAAAAATGTATCTTGCTGATTAAGGATCTTTGTACCTATATTAAGAAACTTCGTCTACGTCATTTTCCCCAGTTTTTGCAACTATTCCTGCGCTAACTATTGCGCGTTCAATCAAACAAACAAACTGTTCAGCTTTATAATCCAAAAGGAATTCGAAGAAAAACAAGAAGCAATGGTCTTATGGTTCTTGCGCTTCTTCGGTCACACCACTGTGGAGGGCCGCTACTGCTAGGCGGTGATTATGACTGGCTTTTTCTTTTATTTTTGTGAGGTGTTAAGTGTAAGCAAGGTTTAAGTTATTAGCGTATGCTCCTAATCTAAACCTAACTAGTAAGTTTTTTTTTGCATGGAGGAGTTACAACTAAAAAACATTAAGTACAAAACTGAATAGTGAGACTTGAGATATAGATTAGGATAATTAAAAAATGAAAAGATAGGAGGTATAATGCAAGTATACCTATCAAGGCAAGTTCCTCTCCTCCTTATGTTTTTTTTACTAATAAAGTACTTTATTATAGTACCTTATTTGTATTATATATTTTTTTAATTATTTTAACTTAATTTGCTATAAAAACATACGTCTACGAATGTGTCCATTACCACTTTTTCTTAGTTATTGTTAAGGCGAACTTGCACACTTTGTTCCTGGGTTATTTGTAGGCATCACTTGTCACTACACTTCAATGGCTTATATCACTACACTAACTCAAATGGTTTTGTCCATTTCAGTCTTCTTTAACTTACTAGTAAGCTAGATCAGTGTTGACGAGGAGCTGAATTGCCTCAACATTCACATGATATCGAAGGCTATGCTCATGGGCTTCAGCAAATTTCTGAATGGTTGTATCCACGCTGTCCATGGTGAGATCGTGGATAAAACCATTCAGAAATTTGCTAAAGCCCATGAGCATAGACAAAGATCACAATTTCTAACAAGGGGTTATTTACGACGTCACTGAGTACTTTATTTTGGAACCTTTAGATTATCCGCTGATTGTCCATACTGGCATGTATATTTAAATATTTTTTAGTTTGATTTAATTCTCCATTTCTTAGTCCAATTCAGAACTTCATTGACTGCCACCTGAACCTTTTGTGCCGCTTCTTCGTGGCTATTTTCAATCGCCAATCGTGACGTTTGCGTATGATACAGCTATAAAGATGTATCATCAGCAAACGTCGCTGTGGACCCAAGACACTCCCTTGGGGTACTCCACAGTTTTAATTTGCCTTATGTGAAAGCCCGAAGATCCTGTGCGATATTTCTGTTAGAAAACAATTAATAAACATACAGCCTCCGAAAATACGTTTTTTTTTCTCTGCGTGTATTTGCAATCAGTCCTAAGACTATGAGCAAATCAGTTCTGTGATGCTGTCATGCGGAGTGGCTTCTCATTGGAAGCATCTACTGATCTGCTGCCCAGAGCTACAGCAGGTCTTCTAGCTCTAGAATATGATGATGTTTTAGTCGTCTCTCGTACTGCTCCATGGTGAGTTGGCAGTGAGTTTGTTAAGATGACGGATTAACCGCTTTTAAATACAAATGTAAATAGCAAATATTCTCTATTCTTTCAACTCTCATAGTCGGCATAGAAGACAGCAACAAGTACGGCTGTAAAGATACGATGTGCTGGACAGACAGCTTAACGTGCCTGAAGCGAACACCAAGATTTGTGACAAGTCAAACGCTACTCAGATATAAGCCGTTAACTCTCATGCTGTCACTGTCTTTTAAAAGTGAACAGTGGCAACAGAAATACATTTGATCACTATCAATTTTAGGAATCTGTATCGTTTGAGCATATACGAGTATATTGCGGTAAGCAAGTCATTACTGATTTACGAGTAAATACTCCTCAATTCTATTTAATAAATGAAGCCGCAACAACCATTATTTAAATAAATAAATGAGAAGGTTATTCAATGAATTTAATGTAAATCGGAGGCTTGTCAACCGCAACACGTGAGGGCGTGCATGCAGGATCGTAATGAGGATTAAAACAATGTACGTTATCCACCATTTTAAATATTGCATACAAAATAAAAGGTTACTTTTAGGGTTCCGTAGCCAAAATGAAACAAACGGAACCCTTATAGTCATGTACGTCGGTCTGTCTGTCTGTCCGTCCGTATGTCACAGGCATTTACTCAAAGGCTATTCAATGAATATTGATGAAATTAGTGCAAAGGGGTCTTGTAGTTACCGCTACTTAGTTTGATAGCTAAATGATAAAAATAACTATTTTAGGGGGGAGGGGAATCCACTCCTAACACAAACCATAGAGCTTAGCTGGAGGGGTTAACAGGATTGCTAGTAATGTGGGACCACAATCCCACATGCTATGCTAGTTATCTATAAAAAAAGGAACTTCTATCTTTAATGTTCTCCTAACCGATTTTCATATACAACGGTCTTATCTTCCATCTATCTATACTATCATATACTACTATCATTGTAAAGTAGCTGTGTCTGTACATTGAAGATATTTAAAAAACTAACCTACATCGAAAATCATCAGACCAATTATAGTGCCCTGTTAGACAATGCTGTATGATCTGTAATTATAATATTAAATTTGTCAATATAAAAATAGTTAAAAACAACCAAAAAACAACAATATTTTACAGTCACAAATATAAACGGACAATGGTCAGAAATTAGCCACATACTTTGAATACATTTTTCTAGTACACAATATATTTGAAATGTCACTTTTAAGCTTTTAACTTATTAAAAACGCAAATTAATTGTAATTATATCCTTACTGGAATTTTCATAATCACAAATAATATATTTCTTTAAAAAAATTAGCCTAATTCGTATCGACTACTTCCATTTTCGCGCACTTTTGAAAATTGACATGCACTGACAGCTAAATGTCACTTATTTCGATGTAGAAGACAATTTATTTCTAAGGTCTCTTCAGCCATTGTCGTAGAGAACAGGACTGCGCCATAATCTCACTAAATTTAACACTCTCTAGAAAGCGACAACGCTATATTGTGGACAATACCTGTCAAAGGTCGCACGGGATTTTGCTCTCTTTTACGCTTTGCAGTCAATATTTACTTTTTACCCGACTGTAAAGAAGGGTTATGTTTTTCGCGCGTATCTTGCATGTATGTATGTAATATTCTTTATTACCTGATATCTCACAATCCACTTAACGGATTTATACAATTCTGACGTCGTTAGATTCGTCTTGATCGCCCAAGTGTTCTTAGATATGTGACGTTTGAAAAAAAAACAAACATGGCGGCTGTGAGATGTCAAAATAAAGAGGTGTGAAAAAAAAAGTTGTTTTGAATACTGCAATATGGGTATCAAAAAGGTATAACATGATTGTGACTACTATACTAAAAAAGTTAGTTAGCAACCATTCTTTTTTTTCAATTTTCAATACTTGACAATAGCTGTGATAAAAGTAAGTTGTTAGATTAGTTACATCCTACCACTACTAAAAAGTATTAATTAAAAAAAAAAAAAAAAAAATTATAAAAAAAAAAAATCCGCCTGCACAAAAAATATGGAAACAAGATCAGTCAGATCATGCAGTCGGAGGCACTTTACAAAGTTCATCGATATTCATTAATGCCTCCGACTGCATGATCTGACTGATCTTGTTTGCATCTTTTTTGTGCAGGCGGGTTTTTTTATTTTTATAATTTATTTTTTTATTAATTCAAAGGGATGGCGCGGTTCTAAAAAAAAAAAACACGACTGCGTTCCAATTTTAATTATTTTTTTGGAAAATAGTTTGACATGTAAAAGTGGCATGTATTCTATTGTTTGATAAGGGTAAGCTACCAATGATTAAGTCTTTATTAAATTTTTATGATTAACCCTACCATAAAAAGAAGTAGTCCAGCATTTGTATGAGATCTCTATATGAAATCAGCGTTATGACATTTCATAAAGAGTTGTTGTTTTGACTAGTTGGAAACTAATCAAACAAGAAACTTAAATTTAGCAGAGCTTTCTGTTATATTATTTTCATTTAATATAGGCACACATAAACAAACAATTCATGGTATATGATATTGTAAAACTGATGCAATGAATCAATGGCGCTCGCGTATCGCTCACATCATAATAGTTTAATGACTAATAGGAATGCTTTTGATCTACAAACAATAATGAAGCGATTCTTTCATACAATGAAAGGGGTAAAAATGACAAGAATTCAGAAAATGCATACTAATGTATAGGTTGTGAAACACCTGTCTAGAGTTCGAGACATATAAGTATATAAAATTCTTTATGCTGCCTGAATGACGATGGATCAACACACAGCCTAAACCGCTGATTGTAGAGACGTAAAATTTCAAGGACGTATTCCTTATATAATGTAGGCATCAAATAAGAAGGGATTTTTGGAAATTGATCCTCTAAAGGGGTAAAATTGTGGTTGTAAGTTTGTATGAAACTCCGTTAGCTTTAAAGTTAGATCTGTGCAATTATATTTGGCTTTTTGGTTTAAAATAATAAAACACGTGTTTCAGCATTTTTGGAAAGTCTACCCTTAACGGGAGTAAGAAAGGGTTCCAAATTTGTTTGAAACTTCGTCAGTTTTAAAGTAAAATCTGCGTAATTTCGGCTTTTTGGTTTAAAATGGACAAACACGTGTTTTACGGTATTTTAGAAAATAACCCCTAAAAATAAAAATAAGAGTAACTCGTATCGTATCGAGGATAAAACAGCGGTTGTAAGTTGGTATGAGACACCGTCTATTTTCAAACTAGATCTGTAAAAAAAATGTATTTGGCTTTGTGGTTGTAAATATAGATACACGTGTCAGCATTTTGATTGAAAGCGAAGCTTTACCCTAGTGAAGTCATTTACGTGGGCGACGCCGCGGGCGACAGCTAATACATTTTATAAATGTGAAAGCAGTAATAAGAAAGTGGTCTGTTAAATTTTCACGCTTAAGCCAGTCAAATGATTCAAATAAAATTTGATATAGAGATAGTTTGAACACCGGAGAAGGATATACGATAGCTTTTATCGAGACACCCATCAACACACGGGCGAAACCGCAGGCGAAAGCTAGTAATTAATAAAAATAATAATTTCATATTTTGGGACAACTCACACAACGCCACCTGAATCCCAAACTAGGCAGAGCCTATACTATGGCAACCAGACAACTGATAAATATACCTATATATTTCTAAATATAATTTATAAATTACACCAAGATACAAAACAAACCATCAACCATCAACACAGGTTTAAGCCTGGGTGAGGATCGAACCCACGACCGGCTTAGCAGTCAGGATCATGAACTAGTACACTAAAAGGCTATTAAGTTGGCCAGACTAATATAAGTTTTGTTTCTAGAACATAACAAAATGGTTTGGTATTCATGACGTTGAGTGCTTGCATCAAAATTGAAATCCTCGATATTCAATTTTGATGCAAGCACGCCTTGAAAATATCTCGATATTTTAATCAGTCGTCAATATATCAGGTAAAAAGTTATTAATTTTAATATGTTTCAATGTATTATAAAACATAATATTTTTGCCATAATATTGCCATCAGCCTACGCACAGCGCGCGAGGTGGAATAGGTACTACTCAAATTCTTCGTCTTATTCGTGGCTGAAATTTGGCCATACATTTCTGTTATACGTTGTAGAAAAGGGTAATTAGATTAATTTACTGCCCAAGCCATAATGCATATTTTTATAAGCAACTAGTAAACTTCGTCTGCGTAAATTTTCCCCGTTTTTGCAACATTTTTCATTGCTGCTCCGCTCCTATTGATCTTTAGCCTTTATATAATTAGTATAGAAAGTAAAATTTACAAGTACATAAATAAATTGCAGAAAACTAAAATCAAACCGTAGTATGTACCCGTCATTAAAATACATATAATAGCTTCCAATTCTTCTTATCAAGATAATTTTTAGCATAAAAACCAATAATAACGATTTGCACTAGGTACTTGTTAGTAATATTATCAAAGAGAATTTCTATTAAACCAACATTAATTATGTAGCAACCAATGCAGCAGATTTCAATAAAAACTTTACGATTTTATTAAATTAAAATGATTGGGGGATTGAGAAACGATCAAAGGGCTTGTAATGATGTCAATTGGTACGAAATTGGTCTAAGAACTGAAGCCGGATCGCATCTCTGAAGAGAGCTCAATTACTTGAAGCCAAAGAAAATACGATAAATGTCGACACAAATTAAAGAATCGTTCGACGCAAATAATCTGCCCTCAGAGAGCCGTGACACAAATATCGTGGGCCCCAGTGGTTAGGGGGACAGCACACTTGATTTGCTGATCTGAAATTAACAAAATTACCTATAAGTATTAAAAAAAACAGTAAGTACTTACCCCCTTTTCAGAGTTCCATAGACAAAATGGCAAAAGCGGAACTCTTGTAATTTCGGCATGTCCGTCTGTCTGTCTGTCTGTCTGCCCGTATGCCACAGGCAATTTAGGTACTCAAAGTTCAACCAATAAATATTGATTAAATTTGGTGAAAAGTTGTCTTTTAGTAGCCGCTACTTAGCTAAATAATAAAAATAAATATTTTTACTCTACACATGCAACAGAACTGAAAAAAAGAATTTTGAGTATACATCAACGTGTGTTCGAAGGGTCATTTAAAAACATTTTAAGGTTTCTAATATTTTTTGATTAAATGAATATTTTTGGAAATAATCGTTCCGAAAGTTGCATAAATTGTGTGTGTCGCTCATCAAAAAAAAATCAAAAAGCTATTCAAATACTTTCAATAAAAATTATTTCAAAAATGATCGGATAGGCCGTCATTGAGTTGTTGCCGAAAACTGCCTTTTTCAACAAAGTGTGCCATGAAAATACGCTCTTCAGCTGGTGCAATTACTCAAATCGTCTTTTTTTTTATAACGGCAACGGCTCCAAAACCCTACACTGAACATGGTCCGACATGCTCTTGCCCGATTTTTGTATTAGGTACTTAAGTAATAGTATTTTAACTAGCGAATGTTTTATTTACTTTAAAACCGGGTTGCATGCCCCACGCACTACGTAGGGTTCCGTACCTGCCCAGCACAATAATGCGGAATAAGAAGTGAGTTTTCTGTTGTTTTTGTTTCGTACTACTAACAACGTACCTACATAAGTAATTTTTAATTTGTACGAAAATTTTGTTACTTCTGTCTTGGTCGGCTGTTACTCGTCAACTTGTAAAGCCTACTTAGCTGTGATAGTTTTCCTTTAAATTTAATTAAATATACTTCTACCCTATACCCTATTTTTTCACATCTCCAAATATAACCATTTAGCTGGCTCACTTGACCCTAACAAAAAGTTGATCTCCTTTCAATATGTCCTCCTTTCTAATCTATTATTTTTTATTATCATATACCGCCTGAAAAAATATAAATTACAGTCAATGGTCACAAATTTCTCATTTCATTATTATGCCTAATAAATGGCAATGAAAAAAAAACTATAGAATAGATATTTATTTTTATTCCTCATGTTACAAAGCTTTTTGGGGAAAAGAGTGTGGTACATATAATAGCAATATTAATCGACTTTTCACAAGTGTAGTATTTTGCTTCCTAAGTGAATAAACCATTTTTATTATTATTATCATTATAGCCACGTCACGTTTGTTCCCCTTTTAATATTAATATAATAACGGGATAGAATCCAAAAGGAACAATCGTAAAATCAAAATTTTGTTTGGGATTTGTCACTTTGAATTACATTTTAGGAGATACAAAGTTCACAGATTCAGCTAGTAGGTTTATTATAACTACAATCGGAAATGGATGGATACAGGACGCTTCAGAAATTAGACCCCACCTTTCTATTACTACTATATAATAAAAATAAAAAAGGTAACGAAGCGGCGGTAGCCTAATGGTTAAGGCATTGAACCAGCAATCGTGAGGTAGCGGGTTCGAAATTCCAACATGAACCCACTCCTAACACTAGCCATTTAGTTAAGCTGGAGGAGTTAACACGATTGCTAGTAATTTGGGACTAACAATCCCGCATTGTCAGTTATCTTTTTTAGGACAAAAAAATTATTAGGTATTATCCGTATTAGTAAAATGTATAAATTGTATAAGACTGGTTTTCCTCTCACACTGATCGTTGATACAAACTATGTATGAGGAGCCGACGCATGTCAGTGCTGATCGGTCAGCGTCACTCAGAAAGGCTACATTCAGGGTATGTTCCGATATGCACTGGAGCACTGTAAGGTGTGACGTCAATTTAGTATACTGCAAAGCCGTTACTTTATAGTTAGCTGGTTTAAAACGGAACGCAGTCCAGTATACTGTCATCCACGTTTATATATTTAATATGTAAAACTTATAAGATCAGCAAGAAAAAATATGTTTTTAATGTAGTTATATTTAAAAATTGAATATTCAAGGTAATAATCAATTGAATTAATTGCATAATGTCTGAATAATGTAATTAATTTAAATTCTGTCGCTGTTAATCACGTGATCAAAGTAGGTACTGAAAGCACCTGGCGTCGAAAACTACAGTGGTCACAGTAGAAAAATGGCAGCGAATTATAACGTCTCATATTATAAGGAGATAAGGGGATTTCAAGAATAGGTATAGCAGTATGCTGTCAGTCATAACGGAACGAATTTCTTTCGAGTAAAAGTACTGAACAGTGCTCGCAGTGTATAGGTACACCCCAAATTACATACAGCGTCAGTTAGTCAGCGCGCCGACGATCAACGTTAGAGGCAAACCAGCCTAACTGTTTCCAATAGAAAGCAGTAAATAAGTTCTTTGTCAGTATAACATTTATTTAATAAATGTTGCATTTTATTTCAGGTATTTTCGGCTTTTTATGGCAAGGTAGCTTCAGCAACAAATATGACAAGTGAGTATAATGTCTACGGGCTCTTAGGTCTTATTGCCAGTGAGTATGGATGTACCAAGGAGTATTCTAGGACGCTTCTAAATTTACTCTTTCCTATTAATGCTTTCTATCTCAGTCCTTCACAAGTATGGGACGGCATTCGCAAATGAATATGCAAAGTTTTTTGTGTTTTTATATTTAAATGCGCGGACCTTGTACCTTCGCGTATTCTCAAAAACCTCGCAGATGATCGATGTTCGATGATGAAACCGCCGGTATAATGTTTTCTTTGCATGCATACAAAAGGACCGCAGTTAACCGGAAAAAATAAAGCTATGAGTTCTTATCTAAAACAATAATTGTTAGAACAATTAAATTATCACGGTATGGAGTCATATTGGTAACCGATCTACCATGAGCAATATAATTAAATTGCAATTGTAACGAACGCGTCACGGCAATTTTAATTATTTTAGATGTGATAAGACACACTCATGCACACTATTCCTTATCCATTTCAAATTTCTAAATCGAAATTCTTTATTCATTTAAGAAGGAAAACAACACTTGTGATACGTCATAATTCGTCACAATTTTGCAAAACATATGTATAGCCGGAGAAAAGCACAAGGCAACAAAAACTCGCGGCCACTCTTTTCAAATTGGCAATTATTACAACGTCGTCCTTTGTCAGATAACAACTAGATTTCACGATATATATATTGCACGTTAGTACTCATGATACCTACATAAATCCCATTTGCTTGAACATCCAATCAAATCCGGCAATGCGTCATTGATTCTCCGGTTTTTATTGGTCTAATGTTATAAGATGAAGACATTACTTTTGCAGTCGAGCTCCTTAATTTTAAGGAAAGAGTCACCGTGCCACTTTCCTTTATATCAGCGATTTTTATTTTCCCCATAATTTGTGGCTAAGTGAGTAAGTAAGAACGAATAAGTGGATCTCAAAATTAAGTTGAGGGTAACGAACTCAACCGGTTTAAGAAATATATCCTTAAAAATAACGAGCGATTATTGATGTTTATGGATGTCCAATCGGCTTACATTTCGATCTGCGGTTTCGTTCAAAGCTGACCTCATTATGATTTATACCGTTGGAACCTAACGTAACCGAAAATCAAAATTGAGGATATGAGGATAAATATTCTTAAGGTAGCGACAAACTAGTTAGATTTAAACTATTTGTGACTTTCGTGAGCGTACTCAGGTGGGGGGGGGGGGGGGTGGATTTGGGGGGATGGGACTGCCCCTACTCTGAATTGCAAAAGATACACAGTATAGCCGATGTTTAGCCAATTGTACCACCCAAAATGTACCTAGGCAAAAATGCAAGCAAATTATAGTGCATCACTGTGCAGACTAACGGCCGTTTTAAAATTCTATCTAAAGATTGATTTGCTAGTAAAGATATATATTTGACATAGAATTTTTAATCAGAGAATTTGAGGTATTCTGTATTTAGCTTACATACAAAATATCTCAAAATTCTGTCTCTAGTACTCAAATCCATCGATAGATAGATTATTAAAAATGGCCGTAAGATTTTGTGGGCTGTCTGGTGTACTAACATTTAAACTTTCGCGTTGCATGATTATAACTATTTATTATACGGGAATTAACGCGCATTGTTTACCGGCCGTGGTCACAAGCGGACTAGAGTCCGCTTGTGACCACGGCCGGTGCAACCTGGTCGAAACGTCAAGCAATTTTAAGGTAAACAATGCGCGTTAATTCCCGTATAATAAATATTTACTGTCTGGTGTAGTTATAATAATACCGACATGGCAGTAGGGATATGACCAATATCATATCCCGACTGCCATGTCGACACCATCACCCGTGTGCCGACTATGCATGTAGGTACTTATAAGAAATAAATATAAAGTATGCTAGAATACTTTATATTTCTTTGCACGGATTATTCTGATAAAACAGTATTTTCAAGCGGCCGTGAAAAAAAATAGCAAAATGTTATGTATTTTCCAAAAGCCTTATTAGATTTTTCTTTTCAGCCACACCTTAATACGAGTCTTCCCAATAAACACTGAACAAGTGAAATTAATCAGTAGCTTTCGAGATCCTATGGGTGGAGTGGAAGTGTTGAAGCCGAGTAGAGGGGTTAACGACTCTTTGGATCTCTTGGTGCCTCATAACAGGCTGCATTATGTTCAGGATTATGTGAAAAAAGATGGTTTGGCGATTGATATCAAGACCAACTATGGAAGGTGGGTTTATTTCACTTCAATTCATCTATACTTCTATTGTAAAGAGATAGTTTTTTTTCTTTGAACGCGCTAATCCCTCAGATTAGTTCTAATCCAATTTGAAAAATTCTTTTTGCATTAGATAGGTATATTGGAGATGATAGGACGAGACGAGACGAAGTTACCGCGGGTAAAATTTATTATAAAAATACATACCTGCAATGTTGTACTATCTATAAAAGAGTTAGGGATAGCTATTATGATAACTGAGAGTAATGAAATAATGTTGTTCGATTGACTCTTTTAATTATTAACATTTCACAACATTTATACAACTCTTCATTGATGCCGTACAAAGAAGTGTTACAGTTAAAAGGTAAAGACAGCTACATATTTTGGCGTCCACTGATCCCCTCGGCTCCTTTGTAGAAAGCCTCAGGTTTTGTTTTGCTTCTTTAAATACTAAGTATTCATCAGCAATAAAAAAAAATGGTTTTCTGTAAATCAGATCGTTTGAAGACTTATCACGGATACCTAGAAGAAGAGTTATACGACAGTTCAACTTGTTCCAGTTTAATTCATTCCATATGGTCAGTATTCTATTTTTTATATAAGTATACTATCTTTGTATTTATCAGAGTTCACGTTTTTTCACTGAGTAGTTCGTGTACAAAATAGTTATGATAACTGAGACTAGTTAAATAGTTTTACATACCTAGGGGTATGTAAAACTATTTAACTATTTTGTACACGAACCACTTGCAAATAGAAAGGTCTTATAAGTTTGACGTGTATTTCTGAGTATCTGTATTCAGCATCGTAGGGCCCAAAAAGATGGACACTATAATACTTATGAAATGAACTACCTGCTGCGGTGTTTCCCGAGCGCTACGACATGTCTTTCTTCAAACGAGGTTTAAAGAGAGTTTTCACTTCACGGTAGGCAGCGGCTTGGGTGTGTCCCTGACATTCCTGTAGTCAGGTGGGCCGCTGGCTCGTCTGCCAACCATAGGCAATAAAAAAAAAATAAAAAAAAAAAATAAACTTAGATAGTAGGTATTTACAGCACTGATCTCTCTAGTACTAGTACGATGGATTGGCTTACGTCAATAATAACAAGACTTCCATTTGATTTCAAAATCAAATGGAAGTGAGTCTATACTTGTGTGACAAGAATAACAACAGCGGCCATTTGTCATAAGTGTCAAAAAAGTTCACAGGACGGTCATTCGATTCGGCATTTGAAATTGCTGTCAGCCAATCCAGGGTACTAGCAATATTAGACCAGAGGAGGGCGCCAAAAAAATGCAAGCATTTTATAAATGCTGTTTTTTATATTACGTCAGATTAGAGGAGTAAAGAAATATCCTTCCGTCAGGCAGCTGGATTACTTAGCGTTTGGTATACAGCACTTTTATCGGCTACTGACGGCATCTGTTACAGAGTTATTAATTCTTCACCGGTTATACTAAATTTCAAACCACGCGCAGATCGAGTACGGTTAAAGAATACAATTTTAACGCAGGACTAACAAGCCTGGTTACAAAATTTTTCATGACTGACAAACGTAAAACTTATTTCGAATTAATATACTGCTAAAAACTATTTTTTAAGTTTTAGAAAGCAGTTTCACGATATGATAAGGTCATAAAAAAAATATTAACCTGTCTCTGCGCCAAACGCTAAGGAATCCAGCTGACTGACAGTAGGGTATTTCTTTACTCCACTAATGTGACGTAATATCATAAAATCAGCATTTACAGTGAATTTTGTAATAGTTTAATTAGGATGGTATGAAGATAGGTGGTACCTACTAAACTAATTGTCTCACGTGTTGGGGTTTTAATGTTAATTGGCTTGTTTATCTAATATATAACATTTATCGTCAGATTGATGAATATTTAGAAACAATGGCCAAGAGGTACCCAGAAGTAATAACCCTAGAAACCCTTGGCAACAGCTATGAGGGACGGAGAATGAAACTCGCCAAGATATCAAGTAACAAACCAGCTGGCAACCCTATCATATTTATAGACGCAGGTATATCACTTCCTAATAATCTTTATATATAAAAATGAATGTTTATCTGTATGTCCTCTATGCGTTCCGAAATCATTGATCGGATTATGATAAAACTTTGGCAGGGTGTTCTGGTGACGCCTGCGAGGGTTCATAGACCAAAAAGCCACAGTGAAGCGTGACCGGGTTCAACTAGTATTATGATGAATGTTTGATTTCCTTTAACATAAATACTACAGAACGGATTTTAAGAAAACTTTACAATAATCTAATAATCTTATACCTATAAACGAGCATACTTATATATTAGTATATCCATATCTATATTTATACTATCCCTACTAATATATAAATGTAAATGTTAGTTTGTTTGTTACGCTTTCACGCGAAAACTACTCAAACGATCATCATGAAACTTTGTACACATATTCTTGGAGGTATTAGAAGTAACATAGGATTATAAAAAAAGGGAAAATTTACGCAGATGAAGTTGCGCGGGACAGCTAGCAATATTATAAAGAGGAAAGATTTGATTGTTTGTTTGTATTGAATAGGCTCTGAAACTACTGGACGGATTTGAAAAATTCTTTCATAGTTGTGAAGCTACACTAGCCCCGGGTGACATAGGCTATTTATACCTGTATTTCCACGGGAACGGGAACTACGCGGGTGATACCGCAAAGCGTCCGCTAGTATTATATAATCTGAATCTCGAAAACGGCTCAAACGATTTTCATGAGATTTAGTATGCAGGTTTCGAGGGCGATAAATCGATCTAGCGATAGCGTCTAAATAGATCTACGTTTCACTTTTAGAAAACGTCGTTTAAAAAAATACCGAGTTAAGCTCGGTATCCAAGTACTGTAGTTGATACATTAAAATAGCGCATAGGTCATTAAAATTACGCTGGCGATGCCGCGTCCGATCGCGATCCGACCTATCATATTATTTGTATAAATACTATAGAAGACTCCGTGCGAAAACGGAGCGGGTCACTAGCCTTCTATAAGTATGTGTTTGTTCTAGGTATCCATAGCAGGGAGTGGGTAGCGCCAGCAATGGCGGTATACTTGATCAACCGTCTGGTCTCCGATCCTTCAGCAAAAGAAAATGAGTTGAATGGAGTGGATTGGTACATTCTACCCGTAGTTAACCCTGACGGCTACGAATACACACGCACCGGTAAAAATGTTAGTATTTGTGTACAAAATACTTTATTATACCTCCGTTTTTTTAGCTTATTTTAGGGTCCATCAAACCTGGATGTCTGCATTTCTTTTTCTGGCAATTCCCGTATGGTACGGACACATTGTATAGCAGAGCATTTTACAAATATACAATTATAGATACAAAGTACACCTAAGTGTACTTTGTATCTATAATTGTATGTTTGTACTTCGAGAAATTCAAAAATATTGGTAGAGACCAATATTTTTGAATTTCTCGAAGTTTGTCCAATGGAAATCGAACTCGAATCTTCCATAGCAGTCATACACACTTACCGACGCTGTTGACAAAAAGGAAATACTTATCTAAGGCATTTTTGCTTGACAATTCCATCTGAGCCTGGATTCACTATGTTTCCATTAATTGTGTTTGTGTCCCTTGTCTTGTACGCTAGCACAGCAGAAGTCTTAAACAAAATTAAGAACCTTGCCGTTATTATTTTGAATGTTGTTTCAGAACCGTTTGTGGCGGAAAACAAGATCGAAAAATGGCAATTGTTACGGCGTTGACGGGAACAGGAACTACGGGTTCAAGTGGGCATTAAGTGGAGTGTCTCATGACCCTTGTGACAAAGAGACTTACGCTGGTCCTAAAGCTTTCTCGGAGCCTGAGACAAAAATGGTTAGAAGCATCATGATGGCTAATGTGAATCGAATTAAACTGTATATCTCGCTTCACTCGTATGGACAGTACCTGGTATATCCATGGGGTTACACTGGAAGCATTCTACCAAGAACGTGGAAAAAAATGGATAGTTTAGCGAAAACAGTTTCAGAAAAAGTTCAACAAGCCGGAGGAAAACCCTTTAAAGTTCTTAGTGCAGGAAAATGGTACCCGGCGGCTGGTGGCAGCGATGATTTCGCGTTTTCTCTCGGTGTTCCATACTCCTATACAATGGAATTGACAGATGGATATGAGTTCACATTCCCAGATTATCTTCTCCACATAGTGTTACCACAGTTTTATGAAGGATTCCGTGCATTTGGCAAACATATCAATGCTGAATTTAGTAGACGATGAAGACTGATATTGTGAAATAAGTTACAATTACTGTGAATAAGAATAAAATATTAAGGCGAGCGTTTAAGATTTTTATTTATTATTTGCATTTAAAGCATTTTCTAAGAACTGATGACCACCGATCCCTTGATTGTGAAATACTTTAAAAGTTTTTAAATTTAAAAGGACTTAATTTAAATTAAGCCGTAATCTTCAGTCAACAATAATTTGTCGATCAAAAGGCGTAACGCTTAATTTAGAGATGAAACAAGTATACCACCTATGTATTATAGGTGGTATATGTCTGTCCTATTACTGTTTCATTTTTTTATAATATCTTTATCCGATACTTTGGAAATTGCTTGTCGTAAAATCACATTCGTTTTATTGATTTTGCAATCCGTTCCGTAGTTTCTGCTATAACATATCAAATTTTATAGTTTCTTGAAGCTTTATAACACCTACGTGTATATTTTTATGAAACTATTCAATATGATCGTTTTTAAATATAAAACAGGAGGATTTACATCGATTTTCGCCGTCATACTTATCGCCACAGGTACTATGGCAGTTTTTATTAATTTGAAATAATATAATAATAAAAATAATACGTTAGGACAACTCACATCACGTCATCTGATCCCAAACTTAGCAGAGCTTGTACTATGGCAACCAGACAACTGATAAACATATTTATATACTTCTAAGTACATATATATTATAGACAAATTACACCCAGATACAGAATAAACCATCATGCTCATCACACAAAGTTTTATCCTGGGTGGGGATCGAACCCACAACCTTCGGCTTAGCAGTCAGGAGCACTAACCACTAGACCAGGCCAATTAAAAAAAATAGTCAAAGACATAATATGTGCTATTCATTAAATGTTTTTTATAGCAAATATTTATTACGTAAAAGCTGGGAAGTGTGGGTAAGTATTCAAAACTTAAGGATTGAATTAAGCTTAAACCTATTTAAAGGTAATCAATTTGATTGAAACTGTAGAAGCAATGAATGCCTAAATAAATTTGAGTGGAATGCTTGAACTAATCGGAAATATATTTATGAAAAATTGTAATGTGTAATATTATATTGAAGATACAAGACATGAGAAAGAATGCGATATAACTATATGTAGGTATATCGAAAATCATTCACTGACTCTACAGAAATCTAGAAAACTATCTCACCACAGAATGTGAAATTCGACAGATAGGTTTATAAGCAAGAAATGTTAACTAAGCAAGGATTTTTAAAAGGTCAACCTTTAATGGGGGCAAAGAAATTGTATAAATGTGTATGGTGAAGATGTAAACACGCAGGCGTAACTGTAGGAGGTAGCAATTGTGATTGAACCCGTGGAGCAAACATTTTTTTATAAACGAAAATAAAGAAAATATGTTATCTTCACACTGTTATATGATTTATTGACATTATATTTGATTTGAGTGTTTTTCATCTGTAAAAATAAGAAGGTTTTCATCCTCATTGGATGTGATAGCAAATGAAGATATGTCTGTGTTTGAGAGTATGACCATTATATTATTATGGGAGCTGTAGCTACTACCCGAAACAGTGGTACATCATCCACATATTCCATTTTTCAAACCCCGATAAAAAGAGGGGTGTTACTTTTTGAGCACATCAACTTATGTATATAACATTGTTTGTACATTATTTCGAGTAATTATACAAATTACAGGTATGCGTGACATTAATATTTTTCTAATTAACGAATAAAGGACTAAGCCTAATTCTACCCAATATACTACTGACGTGAACCCACTCCTAACACAAGCTTTTGAGCTTAGCTGGAGGGGTTAGCAAGATTGCTAGTAATGCGGGACTTAACCCCACATTGCTAGTTATCATTAAAAATAATATAATTTTAAATATTATTAGGTTTATATTGATACCTCTGTAACTCTGTAAAAGGAAGTCTGTATGATGTAAATTTCATGGATATTTATAGCTTTTCTATATTATAAATTGATTAGATTTTATAAACACATCTTTATGTGCAGTTGCAAAACGCTCAGACGTTGCTACAGCGACATGTTAGACGATCTACTTGACATGGATGAAGTGCCCTGTATTGAAGACGCAGCTATAGGCATTAGCACTGTAAGCATATTTTAGTACTTATTACACTAAAAAGCAAGATAAATCATCAGAAAATCAGTTTTTGCAAATTATGTGTTATCGTATATATCGTAGCTTTAAATCATTCATCTGATTTCAATGAATGAGTCATATTTTTTGTGCTTTGACAGCTACAAGACGCATGGTGAAGTAATGGTACCTATAGAACAGATTATGAGAATTATAACTATTTCATTTTTATATGTATAATGCAGTGTCCGGTATTAAATAGAAAGGGCACTTTTATTTTTAAAATACAAATCCCAAACTAGACTTTAAAAAAATACAAAGTATTTACACTAAAGGTTGCCGCGCGCGTCGATCACGTGCGGGTGACGAGATCAAACCATATTTAAGGGAAACTGCATTGAGGAGTTTTACATACAGGTTTGTATGTTTTCAGGTGACTGTATTCTTGAAAGCTTTGAAACAATATTGCTACGATGTGTTCGACTTACTGTCTGAGTATACGACATATGAAGGGAGACTTCTATACGAGGTATTCATAATTAGTATTACAATGGTCTCCCATCCGATGTCGGTTACTGCGCTCAATCTCATTAGAGGCGAGCCATCTACGCAGGAGTTATTATAGTGCACAAGTTCACTCTCATAGTCCGTCGGGACGGAAATCCAACATGTTCATAGAGAGTGTTTGGCCCAGGACCGACAGCTTAAAATGCTCTCCGAGTCACGAAGGGTTATGACAATTTCCGCAAACGGGCAACCCATCTATGGACCGAAATCGACAGTGGTATAACGTTATAACGAGTCAGGGAATTAATATTATAAATTCGAGAGCGTTTTGGTTGTTGATTTGGATCAAAAGTTGAGCGTTAATTTGATATACCTAGCTAGGAACAAAGCATTACATACAAAAGCTACTAAAGTACTAACATTAAACATTATATTGGAAATCGAGATTCTGGCCTTTTCACCCATTTCATTTTTTCTATCTATGTCGTGAAAAGAGATAGACCTTTAATGTAAACGTAGCGCGTACTCCATTTATACTTATCACTAGCTAAACCCAGCCACCCTTCGCTGTGACTTTTTAAGAAACCTCGCGGTCGTCCCCAGACCATTTTAACACAGTTTTATCACGATCGGATCTATGGTTTCGGAACGCATAGAGACCAAATATACAAACGTTGAATTTTATTTATATAGAGAGATTTTTCAAACATATTATCAAATAAATTTGTTCGAGAAATAATTCAGCTCATCCTGGAGGTATATACATGCCACCCAGATAGCTACAGTACCTCCATGTCTGCACACATCACAGTCAGTGCAAATTACCTGAACAGATTCCCACACGGGACACCACTTTGTATGATCCACAAATTGTTGTTCCGGGTCTGAGTGTACTTTGTGTCCGTGACTTGTATGTTTGTAAAGTCCCCCGCAACACAGGGCTTGTACCCTAATAGGCAAGTCGAATTAAAAAAAATATATATATTATAACACTGTGATCGATATTTAGGTGCATGTGGCCCACTCCAGCTCATCACATGCGAATGATGCTACAAGAACGGACACACATTCAGAACGTTCAAAACCAATATTCATAATAGATGCTGGCCAAGAAGGTGGTTCTGAGTCCGTTATGTTGGCACTGTTTATTATCGAGCAGTTGGTAGCCTGTGAAGAGTTTGACCAAATGCTTGAACGTGTTCGATGGGTCATCCTTCCAAGTACCAACCCGGATGGGCAAGAGTACTCTAGATATGTAAGTTGCTGTTATTCCTTGTTTTTTATTCTAAGTCTTATTATAAAGTGTATAGTTTGTAATACCTACTAAATCTTCTTTTACTCGCCCTTAGATTTTATGCATTCATACTTTTCTGCAGATGACATTTTTGATGATGATGAAATCTAACAATCACAATCTTTCAAATGTTATACAATATATTCATTATAAAATTATATATACTTAAGTCTACTACTAAGGGTCTTAATCGCTTATATAATTTAAGGTAAAATACTATATTTATTGCCCAACGTTTCGACCGTATTGCAACGGCCCCACGGGTAGTCTATCCGTCACCACGGCAGTTGCAATACGGTAATGTCTAATGTATTCATAATTTCTTAGGTCTTCGTTTATCGTCTTTCTCTTCATCTCACTAGCGCTACTGTAAAATTTCCTGTAATACTCATTTCCTATCTTACATTATGTAGATGTGATAGCCGACATACAAGTTGACGGAGCCAGAGGAAACATTGTACCGCAAAAACCGCATAGTCAAATGTGGTGGAAGAGCAATACATTATTTTCCTGGTCATCCCTACCATTGGGCTGTCTGATAAACAACGTTATTCTTGGTGTAGTGCAAACCTGAAAGTAGTTTGCTCAGAATCAGTAACACAATCAAATCAAATTTTCAATTAATTAATGAATCATTCATTAGTTAATTCATTAATCATTGTAACAGTCTAAATCGTGTTCACAATGTGGTGTGAAATGTGATCATCACTTATTTTTCAATAATAACCATGGATTACGTACTACGGGATGCAATGAGCACGATAGCGCGAAGAACACAAGATAACTCTGGAAGTTTTCAATATTTTCATTTTTTTTTATGTGATCTCTTAAAGTAAAAATCTTGTTGGAGTGTCTGAGTTTTGCACTATACCAAAAAATACCTTGTACTACGTGTACCTACTAAATAAATGTAGAGCTACAGACTTTAATATTTCATTGTTTTTAAATATCAAATAGTATTAAAGAAGTTCAAATATAATTAAGTGTAAAAAAGTCACTGTGACTAAGATTATACCAACATAAATAAAAAAATGTTGCAGAGCAAAGTACCCTGGAAAAAGAACCTAAAGCCATCAACTATCGACGCAAGCTATGGTGTGGACCTGACCAGGAACTTCGAAAGTCAATGGGGCGCATGTCCCAAAATTGACTGGGGATTCTCACCAAATTATCCTGGACCGCAAGCTCTCTCAGAAAACGAGACCATGTTTATTAAGAGTGTACTGAATAAACACAAGAAAGATACCAAAATGTATTTGTCGATCAAACGCGACGGCCACGGAATAAATTATCCGTATGCCTATACGAAGACTAATACAGGCAATCACAATTTACTTCAATCAATTGCCAATAAAGTTGCTCTTAGAATAAACTCGAGATCAGCTGGTGTCCACATTTTCACAAATTCTAGTATCTACGATGCTGAAGGCAAGGCGCACTGCGGTCACAGCGTAGACTACGCTTATGATATGGGCATCGTCTTAAGTTATGAAATGCGCGTGTTTCTTGAATCTGACAACCGTATAATGTCCAAGTTCCAAAGTTTGCCGACGGGTTACTATAATACGCTTAGAAACGGATATTTCAGCGGAATACGAGAACTTTACTCCGCTCTCACTCACGACAAATTACTTGGCAGAGTAAAATAATAAACCTTGTTATGATAAAACATTAGGTTGCCTTTCAATCGCTCTTGGTGGCGAAATACCTTTGTGTGAACGGGGCGTACATTACAAGTATATAAGAAGCTGAAACACTATCTCGATGGAGCTATCACTATTCAGGTTTTACAAATGACGTGTTCCAAATCGAGCATAAAAATCTTCAATTAGGTCAAAATTATGTACTGGGATCGGCATCTATTACGATACAATATTTATTTAGTACATAATGGTGTATCTACGTTGGAGGAGTCACTTTTCCACTTTTCGGTAGGATGTCGGTCATGCGCGGTGGGGTGGCTGAAACGCGCGTGCGCTAGGGGTGGGGCCCGATGCCGTTCAGCCCGCTATCATTCTGTAGTCAGCCGCAGCGGCGGCACCGCGCCTCGCTCTAGCACCTCTCCCAATACCCTGACTTCCTAGTACCTCTGTCGACTACAAGTCTAACTCGAACTCTGCCGCCGCTCGCGCTTAAACCGAATATTTTTTATTTCTTCGTTATTCTTTTAATATTCAGCTTTTATTTTCTGGTTAACGATTTATTTGTAGTGATTTTATATTTTTGAGTTTTTTATCCTAAATAAACTTCAAGAAATTAAAATACGATTCGATTGTTTTTTTAGTAGTTTATTACTTTTTGTGTAAAATAAATGAACGAGCCTGCCAAGCTGCCGCCAGCGATGTCGAGCCATTGAGCAGCCGAGCCGTCCAGCCTTCGAGCGAGGAGTTGGTAAGTACAAAACATTTTATCTAGGTTTAGCACTTCCACCGTAAATAGGAGCAGAGATTCCGGAAAAGCAGTACGGCAAATGGGCGGAAGGCGGTCCCGTCGGCAACAGGTTGGCGAGCGCCGGGCGGCGAACACAGAAGCGGCGCCTTCTCCCGCCTGCTGAGCTCCACAATTCTGTTAACTGCTAATAAACTCCCCGATAGCAGTCTGTTGCGCTAATTAGCAACGAGGGCCTTGAATATTAAATTTCTTGCCATCGTCACCGAAAATTCCGGTGAAATATTACTTTTCAGCAACATGAACCGGGCAAACAAATTGTAGGGTTTTTGTCGTCGTCCGTCGTGATGTTTTTCTTTTTAGATATATTTTTATTGCAGATGCAGGTTGGGCATATTTTCGAATTAACACCGTAGCAAAATGTAAGAATGTGTGGTTTTTTCACACTTTGAGGAGCAATTTGCTCCAATTTGACGTTTTTACGGTATCTTCACATTGCAAAATCCTAGTTTGAACGGTTTTTGCAATGATTGAATTTATTACAAACAATTTTAAAAACTCGGTAAATTAATTTTGTCTAAATATCTTTTGGAGCAATTTTTACGATAAAAAATCATATATCTCTCAAAAGACAAATCACATTCCGGCAAGAATAAGCAATTTTGCAAAAACTTATTTAATTGAAAATATTGAACAACGTACTTCTGTTAAATTGAAAAATTGTTTAGTCGTTCCCTTTATTGGATGAAATTTAAATTATAGACACTTTGGATTTATTACAAACAATTTTAAAAACTCGGCATATTAATTTTGTCTAAATGTCTTTTGGAGCAATTTTTACGATAAAAAAATCATATCTTTCAAAAGACAAATCACATTCCGGCAAGAATAAGCAATTTTGAAAAAATATATATTCTTGTGACTTATTTATTGGAAAATATTAAACAACGTACTTCTGATAAATTAAAAAATTGTTTAGTCGTTCCCTTTATTGGATGAAATTTTAATTATAGACACATTTTACGCAACTTAGTTCAAAGTTAATTTATGTGAAGAGACCTTCGGTAAAATCATAAAATATAAATTTTCAAGATTGAATTTCATCACAAAAAGCGAAAATTTAACAACGCGATAAATACTTGTCGTATGCCATATATTTACGACATGTCACGTTTTTTTTTGTGACGGGAACATTAAAACGAATATTGTTGAATTTCATTGTATTTAAATGTTAATGACAAAGAACTTAAAAATAAATTGTCATTATGAAAAATTTAGTCTGAAAACCATCTTGGGCAATTTTTCCGGAGGAAAAACCAATTATGGGTTATCATTTTAAAAATTCCGAATTCTATGTGTACTTTTATTGTCTGGATTAGGTCTTTTTATTTCATTTTGAGGAATAAAGGCCAAAACACAAAAAATTGCCAAAGTCTAGCAAGAATGCCGGATCGCGACAGAAGTTGTAAAAATTTACGATTTTTCCGAAAAAAATTGACAATGTGTTTATAATTTAAAAAAAATATATATATTTTTCGGTACAAAAATATTAAGTTTATTAGCGAAATATAAAATCGGTTTATAAAGTACCAAATCGTATTTTTAAATTGTCGATGGACAAATAAAAGAGGTTTTTAGTTTGACGTGTCTGTCTATCTGTGCACTGCCGTCGTAGCACTTCAAAGAAAGCACGAATTTAAGAACGGTTTCTTCTCATTTCCTGTTTTAAGAGGAATAATTCCAGGTTATATTATGACGATTCTTTTGTGACAAAATCAGGCGTTGGGTTTTTTATGCCCACAAATTGTCCTACAGTATAATGGAGGCCGAACTAACAAACCCCGAACGGTTTATTTCTTATAACGCGCTTTTCTCCAAAAGACACTGAGTTGATTTTGATGAAATTTGGTATGGAGCTAACTCGAAGATTGAGGAACGTTTTATACTAGGACTTTTTATCGTTATTCGCATTAATATGCATACTAGTTTAATTTAAAGCACTTACAATATCGTCCATTGACGCTAAATACTGCAAAAGTAACGTAAAAAAATATATTTTAAATAATTTTGAGTTTAGTGGTTCATAAAATATAATCAGCCGGTATCAGGTATAAGGGCAAACAAACAAAGGGGACAGCAGTTTCATAACTAAAGTTTGGAGTGTTGATAAGAAGTGCGGTGTATCGATCGGTCTCGTTAACGAGTCGAGTCGCGTATCACTATGATAAGAGCAGTATGCGGGTGCTTAGAGCTAAACACCCGCCCACATGTTCGCAATACGTGCAGTTTCATTGTACGTACCTTGCCGTATTTTCCTTTTTATGTGTACTTTGTCATTTTCTGTACAAAGTAGACTCACGGCTTTATTCTTGCAACTGACTCACGGCTTTGTCATTACAAAATTGACACACGGATTTATTCTCGTTATATATCAGTAACGGTTTTGATGAGAATTATTTGTCTCATCAGAATTGGTATTTTAAAACTTTTAATAAAATCAGTAGGGCCGTTAGATAGCAACTATATTATTCCTTATGAAATTTTGATTAGTACAATAGGTACCTACGGATTAAATTGTTAGTATTTTTTACGTGATAACAGATTTTAAAAGAATCGTCGTATTAAATACTCATTTTCTTTACTTAATGCCGATATACCCAGATGTAGGCCTATTTATTGTTAATAGATAAATTTAGAAATAGCTTCGAAGATTTAAAACAAATTCGAATTTGTAAACTGCACATTTCCCTCAAGAACAAAGGTTTTTTAAATTCATTTAGAAGTCGGAAATATCTGATGATTGGTTGGATGATGATTACATAATCACGGCTGAAAAATTTCGTCTTTAAACGTTAACGTCTGCGGAAATAAAAAAAAAAGAATGTATTTCACATGAAATAGTAATTTCAAAAACCATACTTTTATCCTTGCCACAGACTTGGAAAGGTATGAGACGATTAAAATTATGGGATTTATCTAGAGGCCCTGGTTAAAAAACTCGATGAAAATTTAGGACCCAGATAAAAAGCATATCTATTGGAAAATAAATGTAAAAATTATACTGGCACTTGAGAAATAGATAATTAGATATTACTCGAATGATTAGATCGTTTAAATTTAATCGACTCGAAAAATACAAAATAGCTGAATATATTTCATTGAAATTGGCACGCTGAGAGCAAATTAGCAAGTACCTACTTACGTAATGAAAATTTCGATTTAAAGTTAAAATTTAGTACGAAGATATAGCCAAATCGCTAAACGGTTTCGGATGCAATTTAGCAGATTTAGATGTGGAATCTAAGATACCACAGTGGATATTAATTACCAAATATCGGCTACTCAAACCGCTGACAACTCTTTGTCACAAATTATTAAAAAAAACGGCTAATCGACTTATGATGAAATTTAGGCCAGATATATCTATACCTAGTAATAAAAAACTGATTGGTTTATTTAAACGAGCTAGTTACCAACAGTAAGACCGATTTCAATTTAAAATTGGAAAAAAGCGTGAAGCTTGTTAGTTTGTTATAGTGATAGATAGATAGATCCCGTAGATATCTACGGGAGTATAGTCGCCAGAGCTATTAAAAAAGAAAGGAAAAAAAAGAAAGAAAAGGAGCTATTAAAAATTAAAAAGACTGAATATTGCACATTTATAATTCAACTACGCCCGATTAGCAAATGTTAGATAAAATAAAGATAATATATTTAAGTAACTAGCTGTACCCGTAAACTTCGTACCGCCTCATAATTAAAAAAATACTCGTAATATATATATATAAAAAAACATTACGACGTATTCTTAGACCTACCAAATATACAAACAAAATTTCATTTAAATCGTTCGAGCCGTTTCGGAGGAGTCCGACCACAAACACCGTGAATGAAAATTTTATTTATAAGAAAGACGAAAATAAATTTATTGGGAAAAATAAATTATTTTTTTGAGTTTATAACTTGCTTAATATTACACAACACGAAAATAAAAATCATTCAAATAAATACAACGGTTTGTTTTATTCATTTAGGAGCGTTGGTAAAATGAAATACTGCTCTTTTTGCGGGTTTTGATGGTGACAAGTCTATGGCGGTCTTTTTCGTTCTTCATGAAATCCAACCAAATAGGTATTATAAACGTGAAAGTAAAGTCTATCTGTCTGTTTTCAAGCTTAAACCACTGAGGCTATTATGATGAAATTTGGTGTGAAGATAGTTTGAATCCCGAGAAAGGACATAAAACTTTTAGCCGACATTTACAAAATATTATTTCTGATGCAAAGATCTTGTTGTACCAGTCTTCTTTTCGATAAGAAGTTACTGTTTGGGAAAATAATGCTGTTGTATGACTAAGTTGCTCAGCCCCCTGTCAGTATCTACAGTAAATTCTCAGTGCTATCTAAATCATAGGAATACTAATTAGTTACCAATAAAGAACAACGAAGGACCATGCCCGAAATGTTGATAGAGGGACAGTCAACAAAAAAAGGGATTTTTCACCAACTCAGGTTTCCTATGACAATCTATGAGACCTATTATAGTTAGTAGGTATTAGAAATGAGGAAAATCCCAAATCGTCTATTTAGACGAAGTTTGATAACAGAAAAGACACGGATCAACAATTTTGGATGAAACAAACACATTCCCGTGGGAAAATACCTGGAACCTGTCAATTTTTACTTCTCATTGGCTGGATTCACCACTTCACCACTCCTACTGCCAAGTAGCTTTTCTCTCTGCGGCTTTACCGGCGTTATCTTTGATTTTTATAGCCTATGTGCTATTCTGACGTGCAAGTTACATTACTTTAAAGTTTTATCAAAATCTGTTAAGTGCTTTATGCATAAAAAAGCAATCAACAACTCACAGACTTTCGGATTTATAATATTAGCTGACCCTCGTAACTTGGTCTGCGACAATTTTTCCCGTTTTTGCAATTCACACATAAATACTAAAATCGCGATTAAAAAAAAATACTTTACGATCCATTGTCATATCTACCATTCCTATATACTAAAAACCATTGAAATAGGTAGAGCCGTTTCGGAGGAATTCGACCACAAACACCGTGACATGAGATTTTTAAATATTAGAGATATGCTACTCTGACGTGCAGCTTAATTTAAAATTTCTTCGTTTCATCACATTCCTTTAAAGTTTCATCAAATTCCGTTCAGTTGTTTTTGCATAAAAAAGCAACGAACATATAATTATCTATCCGTCCTCATAGACTTTCGGATTTATTATATTACTAGGATTAGCTGAGTTAAGAGTTTTCTATAGGTTTTCAAACCACTGCCGGATTTTCTGACCTTAGCAGGCATGATTGCCTCTTGACTGCCTCTGTGGCGCAGTAGGAGTGTGTCCGACTGCTATACAAGAGGTCGTGGGTTCGATTCCTACATGCGACACCACTTTGTGTGGTCCACAAATTGTTTTTCCAAGTCTGGGTGCACTTTGAGTTCGTGACTTGTATGTTTGTAAAGTCCCCCGCGACACAGGGCTTGTACACAGTGCAGAAGTCGTCTTTCAAAAAAAAATAGGTTCCGCAAGGAAGACCCTCATCTTCGGCCATGGACCTACAAGATATGAGAATAATAGAGAGAACATCGTGTGATTTTTAGTCGGTTCGAGTCGGACGGGTTGGGATCCGTGGGGATATTACCGACAATATAGGTAGAATGACCTTGGGAATATCTTTTAATTGGTCTCAACTGGCTATTGGTCTAGTCGTTAGTAACCCTGAGAGGTCTTGGGTTCGAATCCCATCAGTATTTTTTTTGTGAACACAATTATTTATACGAATTTAACGATATATAATTCATTATTGACTGGCCCGTTGGTCTAGTGGTTAGTGTCCCTGACTACTAAGCCGGAAGTCATGGGTTCGATCCCCACCCAGGACATAACTTGTGTGTGATGAGCACGATGGTTTATTCTGTGTATGGATTTAGAAATTTCTAAATACCGCCATAGAACAAGCTCTGCTTAGTTTGGGATCAGATGGCGTTGTATGAGTTGTCCCAAGATATTATATCAAAATCGGTTCAGCCATTTGGTAAGTAGTTACAAGGGAGCATAGCGATTGAAGGATCAACTCGACCTTCAATAAAAATGCGTACGATTACAAAGAAATAAACGGATTTATTTGAACTATTCCAAACGACCGCACTGTTCAACACGCGGATACAATCTGTCTGCCATCTTTCTATCCTCTCTCCATGTCGGAGTGACATCCGCATGACAGATGTCAACGTCATGTGATGTCACTACCGACATTTACATTTTGAATGTCAACCGTCTAAATCAAATCTCAATAACGTTTTTAAGTAGTAACGAGTTAAACTCTGATAAAAATAGAATGAATTATATTAAATAACGGATTAGAATAATATTGAGTCTAACAGCTCGGCCATCCTAATTAAGGTGTGTCCTCACACCTAAATCATAAGATTTACATCTTATTTATTCTGATAAAATTTACAGATCGCTATCAAAATCATACACTGTTTTATGGTAATCCACTAAATAGTGAGGAAGTGTGAAGCACCCAACATCAGAGAGCAACGACAAATTCAAACTTCAACTGCAAAAGATCCAAACTTCAACACTTCCACTGCCGACTACCGCGAACCTCGGCCGCACCGCAACCCTCGGACGCGCGCGCTCCGCGAACGCCGGCAACACCATGGTCACCACGCCGCAGGACCCGGCTGTGCCGCGAACGTTGTACCAAAGTCTGTCATGATTAAAGCTTTGTATTACTGTTAATGTATAATAATAGGAATGCTGTACACAGTTGTGTATACTTCAGTCTATCGTCCGCGTCTGCATCCACTTAATAAAATAAATCTGTCTGTTATGATTTGCGTCATCTGAACGCTCACAACCCATGGCACCACAGTCTGTCATGATCTGCGTCATCTGAACGCTCACAACCCATGGCACCACAGTCTGTCATGATCTGCGTCATCTGAACGCTCACAACCCATGGCACCACAGTCTGTCATGATCTGCGTTATCTGAACGCTCACAACCCATGGCACCACAGTCTGTCATGATCTGGGTCATCTGAACGCTCACAACCCATGGCACCACAGTCTGTCATGATCTGCGTCATCTGAACGCTCACAACCCATGGCACCACAGTCTGTCATGATCTGCGTCATCTAAACGCTCACAACCCATGGCACCACAATTTGTCATGATCTGCGTCATCTGAACGCTCACAACCCATGGCGCCACAGTCCGTCAAGATCTACGTCATACGAACCTAAAGCACTTACACTCGCAACCCATTGTCGCACCGGTATGGTCTGTCACGATCTGCGTCATCTGTGTCAATTAGGCACTGGCGCTCGTAACCCATATAGGTAGTCTTATTAGTCACATTATCTGTACTAAATTCCTGACGCTCGCCACCTATACTAGCGTGGTATGTCGCGATCTGCGTCATCTGTGTCAATTAGGCACTGGCGCTCGCAACCCATATCGGTACAGTCTCATTAGTCACATTATCTATACTAAAATCCTGGCACTCGCCACCTATACTAGCGTGGTATGTCGCGATCTGCGTCATCTGTGTCAATTAGGCACTGGCGCTCGCAACCCATATCGATACAGTCTCATTAGTCACATTATCTATGCTAAAATCCTGGCACTCGCCACCTATACTATCGTGGTATGTCGCGATTTACGTCATCTGTGTCAATTAGGCACTGGCGCTCGCAACTCATATTGGTACAGTCTCATTAGTCACATTATCTGTACTAAAATCCTGGCGCTCGCCACTTATACTAGCGTGGTATGTCGCGATCTGCGTCATCTGTGTCAATTAGGCACTGGCGCTCGCAACCCATATTGGTACAGTCTCAATAGTCACATTATCTATACTAAAATCCTGGCGCTCGCCACCTATACTAGCGTGGTATGCCGCAATCTGCGTCATCTCATCATCTGTGTACATAGCACTGACGCTCCCAAGTCACTTCAACACTGACACTTCTACACAAACATGTATACACTCGTGACCACTCAGATCTAAACACTTCTCGACTATATCAATTAAATTGTACACGTATGTATTACCCATTTAATAATTTCGTTTTTATTTAATATCTCAATTCGTTTGTCACTTTTATCATGGCTGTCATTAACGTCGCTATCGTTTTCAATTTATAACTAAGTCCTTGAAATTTAAACATGGATGTACTTTATCAATAAATACTACATTTTCATACTCCTTACCTTACCTCCCTTTTGTAAGGTGTGCATCCTGCACTAAGTATCTGTCTTTTGGTAGTAGTTTAACAATTCTATGAATAGGAAATTCAAATATAAGTTTAGATTATCATAATCGAATATTTGAATATTATTTCCAGCCTAACCAAATTTTCATTTTGGGTTCATTTCCTAAAAGATAGGATCAGATTTGATTTCCTTTCTATATCCATCTATTCATATTCTCATCACTGCTAATTTGTTCTACTGTCGTATCAAATAAGGTCACTTAATGTTTTCCGGTATACCTACCTTTTCACTTTGTAACCAAGAAAAACAACTTTTACGAGGCTTTTACCAGTCTCAGAAAGTGTTATTATCAGACATATTCAATCGTAATTGAACCTTGTTAAATACTGATCCGTAGGTAATGTCGTCATGTCTCATCCCAGGTATACTGAGAGCGTCCAGAATTTTCCGATTGAATCTTTCGATATTTTGTCAGCTTGCCCGTGGATTTGCCATATTGTTCAGTACAAGTTAATTGCCAGAATTCGCTACGACAGTTTTGAATTTGGAACTCGTGCAACATGCCTATGTCCGTTATCAACCGAGTGAGTGCTCCAGAACAACTAAAGATGTCTTTAAACACGCGAATGGCACGATTTGTGTCACGAACGGGTTTACACTAATAACTTTGTAAAAGCATCTTTAATCACTAAAGGATATTATCAGCTCTCTTCAACTCAGTGGCGACCGAGCAGACCGAGACATTCGCGAGACTAATTAAGCAACGCTACCACCGTCGGCTCACAGATGGGTGACCGCTTTCAAACATTGTTACACCCCTCCGTGCCGCCTCGGAGAGCACGTCAAGCCACCGGCCTCACGCCCAATCCCCCCCGGCCGCGTCGGACTTCCGTCCCACCGGGCCACGAGAGCGCGGGAACAGACAGTGCGCCCGAGTCCGCGCACACATCCGTGCACCACATCATCCCCTGCGCAGCCGGCCAGTCTCAGACGCAACAGGCCGCCGCAACCGGCATCGGTTAGGATACCACTGATTGGCTCGAATAAACGAAAGGTCCAACGTCAATAACGTGTGTCGTGTCTGAAGTATATCTACTTATCCACAGGAGCGCAACTAAGCGCATCAACATGTGATATTTTGCATCTGCTATATATTGCACCTCACAGTCGAACTCTTTAAGCTGTACCCACCATTGGCCTACTCTTAAAATTCTCGGCCTCGTCTTTTTGTCATAGTGGTTTGTAAAGCACTACCGTCCGTAACTCTTTCTTTAAATCCTTACAAATAAACGCGGAGTATGTTCAACGATTGCAGCAAAGATTTCTACATCGAATTTATGAAACTTTTGTTAATCAGGCGTCGTTTTGCGTCTAGGCCTCGTTGCATGGAAATACTAGCATGCCCTGCTCCAATGCATTTGTACGTAAATTAGCAGGTATCTCATTTGGCAGTATATACTGAATAAACGAGTAAGGATAGGTAAACTATGGGTTTTGTGTCAATTAGTCAGACTTCCACCTTTCTACGTTAGTGTAACCTAAACACATCATAGACACTTGTTAACTTCTGATAACGTATTTTTCAATGGAGTCACTTACCCAAATAGTAGACAAATTTTTGACACATACGTATGAATCATTAAGATCTATAATTTTAATATAGATATAAATGAATTCGTACATAAAGCAAGTGTCATCAGCAATCCCTGTTCCGAACACAGCACATGGTATGAACAATTTTAAATTAAGAATGCGCCAGTCCCATTTATTTAATAATACCTACTCGCTGGGCATTAACTAATACTCCTTCTCAGAGCATTCCCTTATGGAACCATTAATATACATAGTGTAGTAGCCAATGTCACAATTCACTTTAATTACACATATATCATTGACAAAAGTAAACCGCAGTTTCGTTGGTAAAGTGCATCCGTAAATCAGGGCATTATACTATACCAAGTAGCCCAGCAAAAGTATAACCTAATAACACATTATCTTTATCAATGTAACTATCAGTTAACTGGGATGTACCTTGCACTTCAATCTTAATTACCGCTTTTTGTAATGGTAAAATGAAATTATTTTCAATATCACACATTGTAACTTCTCTGCCTCGCTACGACATAATTAGGTACATTGACATAAACATATCCGTACAAGTTATGATCATTCACTTTTAAAATAACGAAAAAACTTATTATTATTTATGTTAGACATCAAATTCAAAACCGTTACAAACTTTTTCTTACTCGACTACTATTTAGATTTGTCATTACTCGATTTTGTGAAGTTAGTAGTTACGTGATAACGTGGCCTAATTTGTATAATATTTGTAATATTACATTTCATAAATTCTTTTTCAAACCTAAAATAACCAATCTCATTTCAGTGATATCAGGTAAGACCCTATCGGTCTTGCGTTCGATGTATGTTTATACAAATCTATCGTACTCTTAATACAGTTACTTTTAGTCCGATCTATTGCCGTGGTTCCTGTCCTATTGTTAAGTCGATTTAAAAATATTTCAAAACCGGCTCCGGTTCTTCACCTGTAGTTGCTTTGGCACCTAACCTCGAAGTACGATCGCCTATTCCGTGCTACAGGAGATCAACTGCACGCTTATTCTTAGTCTCGCAACATTTAATAAGTTGATCGTTTCATAATAATATGCTTATTTCCAACAAGTCATTCAATATAGCCCTTTTTGGCGAATATTTCGGTTAGAAAATTTACATAATCATGGTTTGATGAGAAGGACTCAATTATTTTCGTTTTTCATTCGGGTCATGAAAATGACGTTGACGGAAGGGCTAGATACTTATAGTCGAACTTTTGGTCACTTTTGAACATCGGGCACTATATAGTCTAGTCTAGTACTTAGAAAAGCCATATATTGATGGTCTGGTCTTTAATCATGGGATCAAACTTTGGAATGTCAATTCCTAACATCGAAAATTTATTACCTTCAGGACGGTTATTAGCCATTGATCTAATTAGTTCCGTCATTAACAACTGAGTTTTATTATGATTAGAATTGGAACGACTTACTTGTCTATCTTCAGTTGACTTACTACATCTGCGACGTGACCACGGTGACATGGTCTCGTTGAACGCTGACAGCGTGGTCGAAATCCAACAACTGTGTGCGTCGAACTCGACCGATCGTGACGCGCCAAACGCGATTGATCGCGACGCGTCGAACGTAAACGATCGCAATGAACCACTACTCCGAATTGAATTTGAACAGCGCGGCGTTTACGGTTCAAATGCGAACGATATCCTATTTCACATCTATTTAGAATTTTCGATTTCTCACGGTTCTTTCGATTATGACATCACTTTCAGATTCAGTCACTATTACGATGAACATAATCACTATCACTGTAATAATATTATTCAGACGCGACTGAAGCGCAAAAACACACAAAAAGAAAAAAAAACAAACTATAATTTCACAGGACGCGCCTGGCGCGGAAATAACTAGTGGGCTTTGTTTATCCCTCTTCTGAGCTGAAGGATCAACTCGACCTTCAATAAAAATGCGTACGATTACAAAGAAATAAACGGATTTATTTGAACTATTCCAAACGACCGCACTGTTCAACACGCGGATACAATCTGTCTGCCATCTTTCTATCCTCTCTCCATGTCGGAGTGACATCCGCATGACAGATGTCAACGTCATGTGATGTCACTACCGACATTTACATTTTGAATGTCAACCGTCTAAATCAAATCTCAATAACGTTTTTAAGTAGTAACGAGTTAAACTCTGATAAAAATAGAATGAATTATATTAAATAACGGATTAGAATAATATTGAGTCTAACACGATGGACATACAAGCATGTAGGATAAACACATAAAACTTATTTTTACTTTCACCACAATCGGTACCTATTTTAAAGTAACAAATAAATCTACTATATCACAAGTATAGTATTTGCACAGTTCTTTCTCAGAACTATAAAAAGGCTGAAATTTTTATGGTCTGTGGTTCCTAACCTTATTTTACTAATTTAAAAGCGATAAAACGATTTTACATGCAACATCGGTCAAGTGTGAGTCACTATCGTTGGACGGGAACGAGGACGGGGACGGGTTGATAATAATTTCATCAATGGTCACGTGTAAGTACTTCGCACGAGGAGGCAGGGGTGGGACTATGCATATGCAAATAAAGTGTACCACGTTCATTACCCTCAAAGAATAGCACTTTACCCCCGCGGGAGCAAATATATAAAATTATCTCCCGTACCTTGGGATATAAATTATATCCCATACCTTGAGAACCCAGGCACTAGATGATCTATAAAATTACAAATCTTGAGATTGCGAGGCGCGCGTGTGAGCGAGATTATACGCAACATAAAGATATTTTTTACAAATAAATTGGGTATTTGACTACTATCAAAATAAAATATTTTATACTGACCATGAAAAAATATGTCAAAAAGTGTTCTGAAAAATCATGTTCATTCATTAATTTAACGTTTTATTAATTTTTAATCATAAAAGAAACATAAAAAGTAAATGATTTGACCATAGAAAACGTGACGTCATATGCTAGCATATCATACAAATTTGTACGGAGCGGGTCGTTTTTGACATTTCTTAAAAAGAGGCTGATTTGACTTCAGTCAAATACCCTATTATTGATTTTTAAATTTGTAGCTCGTAGCTTATGACGTAAGCCTGCTCATTGATCCGAATTTCGATTTATTAATACGACCTAGAATACGTACTACCATCTATTATGACACCAAACAAGGGCGTCGGTTGCCTTCGGAATTTAATTCGACAAGTTACAATAGGTTAGTAGTCGACCCTTCAACAGATACACTTCAAAGGGCCCTGTGACATTGATATATAATATTTATTGGGACGAAAACCTAAAAGCGTTAACTTCTAGTTTCATAAATTCACTAGCGATTTTACCCGACATTGTTTAGGTTGAATAATTGCTTCTATATTATAAAATAGCTGTGCCCGCGATTCAGTCCGCGTGAAGCTGCATTACTGCTTCCTCCCTATAGACGTAAGCGTGATGATAAAAAGAAGCCTATGTTACTTCTTACATCATCATGCCACTGTGGCGCGGTGGGAGTGTATCTGACTGCTACGCAAGAGGTCGTGGGTTCGATTCCCATTGTTGTTTAGAGTCTGGGTGTACTTACGACACAGGACATGTAACAGACTGCGGGAGCCATCTTAAAAAAAAGATGATCAACCATCTGACAGTGAAAGTCTCGTCAAAATCCGTCCAGCCGTCCCAGAGATTACCCGAAATAAACCGACAGACAGACAGACAAAAAAGTTTGAAACCATGTATACTTTCATATACATGGCATATAGCCGCTGCCGGGATTCAGATTAAATAGAATCTCGACAACGTCTCCAACGATTTTCATGAAATTTAGTATGCAGGGGGTTTCGGGGGCGATAAATCGATCTAGCTAGGTTTCAGTTTTAGAAAACGTCTTTTAAAAAAAATACCGAGCGAAGCTCGGTCTCATCATGACTGGCCTGTTGGTCTAGTGGTTAGTGACACTGACTGCTAAGCTGGAGGATTTGGGTTCGATTCCCACCCAGGAAGAAACTGTGTGTGATGAGCACGATGGTTTACTTCTCACACTGTTACGTTCTCACACCTAAACCGCTGAACCGATTTAGATGAAATTTAGCATGGATATAGTTTAAGTCCAAGGAAAGGACATAGGATACTTTTTATCACGATAACCGGCATCCACGTAAAAACTAGTATATCTAGGCGAAAGTTCATCTGGAACTATGTACGCCTGTAAGAAATATTGAAATCCACTCAGCACAAATATCTCCCACCGTTTAGTAACCAAATATACATAGTCACAAAATTAAAATTGTTTATTTACCATAGAATATACCTCAGAACAGAAGAAAGGGTTTATGTAACCTCTAATATATCACAATCAAACTATCTCTTTCTTTACATATTGTTAGTATACCTACAGACAGAGATATAGTTTTCGGTATACTTATTACTAAAATCAATTAAAGCATATTTCAATCGACGGAGAGGCTGGTACAGCTTCTATTATTCACATAGGTATAACACTCAAATCAGCAGTAGTCCTTACAAGTCAAATAAATACACCGTCCGGTACTTTGAGTTATTAGAATAAATCTACAAACGCCGACGGTTATCGTAGTTTATCAAAGTCGAAACTAATTTTTAGCTAAAACTTTTAATTACACCAATGCTCCAGCGCCACTTGAAATTCTCAGAGCAGCATCTACAATTAGAAGTATTGCAAAAGACAATTTAAAAGCCAGACAAACAGGAGGCGGAGTTCATTTAACACGAAGTTAGAGAGGATATTGGATTTCTAACTCTGACGGCACATGAATTCCATACGGCTAATTTAGTATTATGCCGTGTCCGCGGCGAACCGTACAGCGGAGCATGAGTATTAAAATTTGAAGCGTTCAAACTTACCTCCTTTTAGTGTTCATTACGTCGGAAAGTTGGTGAAAATTCATACAAGTCTAAGTTCTAACGAACACCGGTCGGATGAAGTTGGCCGGCTGTAGCGATCGCTCATAGCAACTCGTACCCGCGACTTTTTGTCGGCTTGTATACCGCAGAATGCCGGCATTGTTGCTCATATTATTAAAGTAATTAGCGAAGCATACTCCCCTCTCGATTATTTTGATTTTGATGTAGGTATCAAATAACAATTTAAAGTTCAATTAGAGTTAAAACTTGATGTCAAAAGTTGAATGCCTTTAACTGCAGGATGTGTACCGTTCGCTCTAAAACGCTTTCCACCCGAGGGATATCAACAACTTGCCAACTCAGAACTGCTCACAACTAATTTCCCTCGAAATTCAGACTCACGAATATATCGTGTTTGGCAAACACTACATTTGGATGAATGTTATAGTTAAAGAGATTTATCTATGGGTAGATACAATTTCATCAAAAAGTCCGCAATAAAGTTACATGAAAGAAATGAATAACTAAATACGTTACGTACCTAATTGAAATAAAATAGACAACAAAAGCATTCGAGTTTGGAATTTACTCTTAATTAAATAAAACTAATACAATGCAGATCATAATTAAATGTAGTAATTAAATTTGCACGCAAAACTAAGCATTGCACTAAGCGAGGTTAAACGCAAGTGCTTTCTTAGAAGTAGGTGTCTATAAGTTGTTATAAATTGGTACAAAATCCTTGGGACACGAGACAATAAGAAACGAGGAGAATTTGCGGCAGAACATTAGCCGCGTTGTTATTTTAAGAGGATTAGGGCCAGTGCATTTCAGATCTGGTTAAGCTTGAATCCAACATTAAGTCTGACAGAGGGCTTAGATGTTGCACTTTGTAACCTCAGCTCACAAATGTAGGTACTACCTTTAATAAATACAGTAATTGGTATGTATTTCATATCTTTGTATTTTTAAAATTAGGTTTAGTTCTATCGACTTTGGGAAATGAGACTTTATATTAACATCTTTGCATAAATGTGTCTAAACGACACAGCGCAGTTTTTAATTATAATGTAGAGACCAATACTTGAATTCCTACTTTTAAAAATAAACTTTTAAATTGTTGTGTCAAACAACAATTCTATTGTTTTTTGGTGGGGCTCGATAATGTGTACATTTTCTGGGTAGTGTTTTGCAAAAAAAAAACGGAAAGCACATTTGAAACTGCGAGCAAATTAAATGGCTAAGGTATCGACTTGCAATCGTGAGGTCGCGGGTTCAAATCTTACCCAATAAACTACCGATGTGAACCCACTCCTAATACAAGCCATTGAGCTTAGCTGGAGGGGTTAACAGGATTGCTAGTAATCATGGCTCTAAGGTAGACTGGTAGAAAATCCGCTTCTGTACAATGCTGTGCATAAAGTATAAATATATCATGTGGAAACACAATCCTACATTGCTAGTTATCTTTAAAAAAAATAGGCAGAGTTAATCAAACGGTGTTTAAAGATTAGTTTTGTAAAAATAGGTCTTGACAATTGCACAATCCTATGATCAGGGCATTAGATCACAAAAACAATAAAAGAAGAATAGATTTAGACTTTTTGTTTATTCATAACTGAATTATTCAATACAAATATGATAAACTAAGAAAATACAAAACAAAAACAATCATTCAGATTTAACGTTGTAATTTTTTACGAACAATATGAACTCTTACGAATACGACAAAGGTAAAACAACAAAGGAGAATGTTTCAATATCGATAAGAACCACTTAAGTACATCCGCACTGCTAATAAAGAAATTATGTAACATTATTAGAAGCTTGCGTACTCGTATCCGACCGATTAATTCATCAAGACGTGTCGAAGTACGCGACCCCGCCCGACAAACATAGGGTGTGGGCACACAAAACTCATTAGATAAATGAAAGAGTTCAGGGTATGATCGGTCGGCGTCCACAACGATGATTGATCGACTTTATAGAAGTAGGTGTGGAGGGAGACTTCGTGAATTCGCTCTCAAGAAATATCGGAACGAGCCCGTGTCGAATTACCCATTTATTCACTTACGTCGAGTGCGTGTTTGAGTTGTGACGCGATATGTCTGCCCCTCCGAGCCTTCGAATGAAAGCGATAAATTAGTTCATGCTTTTGTACAAGTGTCTCGGAATCCGGTTGCGTTGAATTCGGGAAATTTGTTTATCACAAATTGATAAATCGATTTTAATTTAAACGATTGTTGGGTGTACCTGCAAGAGAAGCCTCGATTAAAATTCTGAGTTCAAATTGCAACGAAAATTACGTTGTTTGCATTTCATATTTCGGTATTCGGTATTAAAAACTTTTTTGACAAAAAAAACATTTATCCAACATCAATAACGATTGACTTGCTAGCATTTTTTTTAAAGGGTTTCGTTTTCTGTCTCCGAAACTCATCATCAGATCTTATATGGGACCATTTCAGAACAAAATTCTTTCGCAAAAAAAAATATTTGAAAATCCGTCTATATAAGACGGAGTTATATCCAAACAAACATAAAAAAAATACTGACATTCGAATTGAGAGCCTCCTCCTTTTTGAAGTTGGTTTAAAAATAATAATGTTATCATGAAAGACTGGCTGTCTGTACTAATATTGTAAAGAGGTAAAGTTTCTGAGTTTGTGATGTTGTAGGGGGTAATCTCTGGATCTACGGAACCGATTTTGAAAATAGTTTTACCAACAAAAAGCCACGTTATTTGTGAGTTTCATAGGCTACACATGATCACGCTACGACTAATAGAAGTGGAGCCTCAATGAAAAATGTTGTAAAAACGGGGGATAATGACGCAAACGAAGTTGCGCGTGTCACCTAGTTGCGTATAAAAGTGTACAGGTGCAATTATATTATTGGACCCTAAACCTTATTGAATCTAAACCTAAACCCAGCAAAGATATTGCTTTAAGTTCCTAGTTTCATGACGATATTGTCGGTTACCTTGAAATAACATGGCCGACTTCGTGCAGCTTCATTTCGTATTCACTCCTGTTATTTTTCCGTTTGTTTATTATTGACACAAACCTCATTGTAGCACATAGTAGAGGTACCTACACCTACCTTAATATTCATGCGAGGCAAAGAAATAAATGAATGGAAACCTTCAGGGAATGTCCGAACGTTTCCATGTATAAGTTTTTTAAGTTCCTTAGACGGAAAAGTAAATGAAAATGAGCCTGAAACATTGGAGACATAAGTTAAAGTAAGCTATCATTACTTTTAAGGTCGGTTATCGCGATAAAAAACTGTCCTATGTCCTTTCCCCGGACTCAAACTATCTCCATACCAAATTTCATCTAAATCGGTTTAGCTGTTTTAGCGTGATAGCGTAACAGACAGACAAATAGACAGAGTTACTTTCACATTTATAATATTAGTATGGATAACAGTTTCTCCTGAAGCATCTCCCACATTATGTTTGGTTCTTAGCCAATGTGCTCTAGGTAATATATAAATTAAATTGCTGTAAGGTTTCATCAAAATCCGTTCAGTAGTTTTTGCATGAAAAATCCCGAAAAGCAAACACAAAATATTGGTCCATTCTGATAAAATTTCGGAGATGTAGGACTGTCTTCGCTTTTTGGATTATTTTATAAAGTGGCAGCTACGATGGTTCGAATTCGAATTGGAGAAATTCATGACATGTTTTTTTATAAAAATGGGACATAGCTCATAATTCGGAATCAGCAGATTAATACACCACGATTTGACGCCTGTACATCTAACGTTATAGCACCCGTAGTCAGAAGTCATAAGAAATAACTCAATTTTGATTCATCTACTCACTTTGGTCTATTTACTTATTCGAACTTTTCAATTGCGTCTGACTTGCCTACGAGTGTCGTAATTCGACGAATTCAGAGAAACTTTATTGACAACTTTTGATTTACTTTAACAGAATAATTTCCCAGTTGATCTTAAACAACTATTTAAAAGGAAGAATATTAGATTAAAATTTCCTAAATACATAGAACCTTTAAAAGCCTTCAGATGTGCTCATGGTTGAGCATATTGTCTTTCTTTAAAGATTTTCAGAAATCCAAGACGGCTCTTCGATTTTTGATTTTGGAAGTTGTCTGTTTCCCCAAATGCTTTTCATCGCCGTTTTCGAGTCGTGGTGATTCGACGAATCACTCAAAATACTGATTGTAAGGCTTGCAAGTTACCCTTTAGGCTTCAATTACTCCAATCTCTATACGGTTACAAATTTTCATTATATTTTACCTCAGCGTGGATGAGCCCCCTCTCTCCCCCTTGGATCTTAAAGAGCGTGTATTTTCTAAAATCGGGTAAAGTTCTAGCCTTCTGTTCTTCGTTAGTTTCCTTTTCTCCAAAATATATGCCCGCTGATAATCTAAGAGCAAGAATACGCCATTATAAAAACTTACCAAATTCACACAAGATTTCTAACAAGGGTTACCAAACACAATAATGAAACATAAGTGGCTCTCAATAATAGGACGTACCCAATTACTTGCAATAAAACATAATAAACCTACATCTAAACTAAATCTTCTTAGTTTGCTTCGGTTCTTGTATTCGGTCATTCATTTTTTCAAGTGGGGTGTACAAAACTATGTCCGTGGGGCTACACAATATGAAGAAAAGGAACTACTCGAAAACATACTCAACAAGCTTGGGATCAGTTTCGACATGTATCCTCATGCAATATTTTGGGACCCTCCTGAGCGGCGGGCCTTTCTACCGATGCCAAAGTTTCGCGTTACAAGATACTGCGACATTTTTATTATTGAGGGGTTCTTCTTTGTACAGTTGCTAGAATAAACTTGTCAACATACAATTATTATTGGAGATGTATGCATCTATTTCATAGAGAAATACAAGAATTTACGTAGGAGCAAAGTTCACTAATGAAGGTTAATATCTTGGATTTTTCTTTGTCCAGCGCCAGTCTGAAGAGCGACGCTAAATATAGCCTAGACATAACCCACGACCGTAGATGTTTGTGGAAGACTAGCTTTTTCTCGCGACTCCCTCTGCGTTTACATTGAACATTGGTTACTGCTTTAAAGCTTAAGTGGCTTAAACCACCTTCTCACCAAATTTCATCAAAACCTGTTCAGAACTGTCAGGTATCACAATTTCGATACACTTGTCACAATTATTACCTCATAATGTATAATTAATTATTTTCACATTTGGCTAGCTGTTCCAAAATATAGAATTCTATTCTCATCTCCTAGACAATCTAACTATAAAGAGAGTTTACGACAATTCGGCGTTCCAAATACAAAACTGATTGCACACGATCGAAGGAAACCGGAAATGGAGTCCAGCAAGCGGAAATCGCTCTCCGGTGGGAAGCCGAACGTCCTATAGACACCCTACAAGTAAACACGATGCTCTGAACTGAGATGAAATAGCTGTCCTGACCTTGGTTTCATTTCTTCTTCAAATTGATCGTCTCAAGGAAAGTTTGATAGCCAATGACCGATTTCTTTCCGCATAATACTTGTGGAACTATCAAATTTATTCACATAATAGATACATGAGTATTCTTTTCCTTCATGTTTTTAATATTGCATAATGCAGCGCAGTAGACAATGGTCATTTGTCCCATATGACACAACTCATATGATGTTTAACTAGCTTAGATTTGAGGTTATCCTAAAAAACCTCATGATTGTTCAATGTTTAATTGAAATATCATTCAATGTTTTTTAATTGAAATATCCGATCCTCATTTTCTTTTCCTTACGTTACATAAACTTTTTGAACTTCTAAGTCTCATTAAGTACTATTCTGCATCCGCTTTGAAAGCTACATCATGCTCCTTTTTAATCAATTTAACTAAGCAGATACGACTGTCTAAAACGATACACAAAACAATAACGCTCAACAACCCATTCCCAGTTGTAACAATAAACGCAGCAATCTCTACTCACGCTTGCTTAAAAGCCGTGAAATAATTCAAAAGAGGACTCGTTAAAATGCAGCTAGAATTTACTAACCGCAAGCTTCAGTTTATCACCTGGAGCCGCCTGCTCCGGGCTGCGACGGTGCGACTTTATAGCCTCGCGGTCCCCGGAATCATAAACTTGTGTTCATAAACGCGCACTTTCGCTGACATGGAAAATAGTTTACAGGCTGTCTGCACGCCTCAGACCCTGTTTATCTCAACTTTACTGCACAGTATCGTCCCCGGTTTTCTAATCTGAAGAATAAAACTTTATTCCTCATTTTGGCGTGCGTTTTTACCGACACTTTGTAGACGGAATTAAGCTTAAATGGTTAATGAGTTGTTTGTCAGGTTAAAAGTTTTTAGTGGTTTTCCGAATGGTGTTTGCACATGCAGTTTGTGAGTCACTCTGTTCCGTTTTTAGTAGTAAACACTTAGACGCTTCTAATTAATTCGGAATGAATAATGTACAGCTTTGATGTTTAAAATAAATTGGCTAGGTAAAAAGCTTAGTTCTGACAAAAATGTACCTACAAACCATTTGAATCTAAAGTTTTTTAAAGTGGGTCTTCAAGAGGTGCCAACCTCTCCTTTTCTGCTTGACTGCAGTCTACAAAAGACAAAGACCTTATACATCTAGGCAGATGAAAAAGGTTGTGGGTTCAATTCCCGCACGGGACACCACTTGTCTGTGTTCCACGAATTGATGTTCCGAGTTTGGGTGTACTTTCTCCAAGATATTGTGTGTTTGTAAACACTAAATAAGTTTATTAGGAAGTTTAAAATTTATTGAAATGTAAAACTGTCTATCTTCATTCATAAATTATCTTGAAGTGTATATTCCTATATATAATCTACTGACTTATTCTTCGATTCGATATCTCATAACTCCATGTTCCTAATAGACTCATACGAGTTTATCGTCTCAATATAAGTAGGTATATTGATGCAGATATATATCTATAAGTAAGTACGTTCCTTGGCAGAACTGTATAATAGCAGTTTCTAAGTCACTTACCACGAGTCGCGTCTGCGGTCTCTCTTTCATGCCACAGTTACTTCGCCAGCAATAATACTGTAAATGAAAGTTCATCTTTAGTTTAGAATCTTGCACAACTCATTTCGGTAAAGACAAAAGATTTGCGTAGTAAACCTCGTTCCGCTCACTCATTCTCGTTTAGCTTCCAATATAAGACCACCCTAATGTTTCGATATAAGCAATATCAGACCGTTTACGCTCCCCTGTCGACGGAAAAACTCTTATTGTACAATAAAAATGTTATGAGGTAACGCTATTCAATGAACTCGTCTGTTATTGAAATCTGCGTTTCGTTTAAAGTAGCCTTTCTTATGGTACGATAATAAACTGTGGTTTTGTCTGTTCCTTTGTTGTTCCGATTGGTTTTTTCTTATAAATCGGTTACAATGCGGCTTGTTGGCTTGAATATGAAACAGTGAATTTTTGCCTAATGGGTATTGGAATGAATATAATATCAATATTCGATAACTAGCCGATTTGAAAGCATAGAGATGCTCTCCAATAGGTCAGATTTGTTTTTGAGTCTTTCGATTAAATTAATTTACAATAATAGTCTGAAATTACTTATCAAAAATTAATGTTAATTAATGAGGTTAGTCACTACAGAAATAGACTAATTAGTAAACTTGCGATTTACTAAGTAACACGACCAGCTACCAAGAGTACCAGGAAAACATAAAACGTAGAAGCAGTGAACAACGCCGAGGCGATGTATCGATGCAATTCCCGAAAGGATGCGTGCCTCTATTTCCCCGTCTGTTGGCGAAGTCAATATGTCGTCGGAAATGAGTTATTTTTCCATAATTCTGACTGTACGCTGCCGGTCGCTTCGAGAATTCCCAAATAAATAATAAATACGTCAACCCACATGAGCTCAGACATGTGAGCACAGAGCAATGCAAACTCCGCCATATTTGTTTTGGAATTTAATATTCAGTGAGATGGTTTACTTGCTTGTTTAAAGTCACTTTTACAGTTTTTACTGTAACATTTTGAATATTGAAAATACTTTGCTGCAGGCGCTAAGGTCAAAGCTATCGGTTTTGTTTTTGTATGTCCGTGACTGCTCTTCGAAATAACATATATATGGTATTCATTTCTTCATTTTATTGCTTGTTAAAAGCATGTTTGAAACATAGTTTTCATGCTACCGACGCTAGTAATACTAAGAGTGTCCTCACGCTTCGTCTATCTTATTTATGAGAAGAACTGGACTCCCATTACGCTGCAGTACAATACCTCTCCGCTGACTTGTTTGATTGCGTATACAGTGAGGTTTGCGCATATTCCCTGATGGTCCGTGCATCAGGTACTTACTTACACCCCAATAAACTACGCAAAGTTCCATTTCACGTCAGTTAATATGTGACTTGTAACACATTTTGATGCTGTTTTACTGACAAAGAATATGTACGAAGATTCACATCACTTCATAATATGTATGTACTTGTGAAGGTGCAAATATATCCGCAAAACAAAAAATAACAAGTAGACTTGCAAGTCTCATACATACCTACATAAAAATTAACATTTTACGGAATTAAAATGCAATCAGACATAAAACCGTGTTACAGAAAAAGGTAATGATGTCGAAAGCGAGTGACACACCTACCCCTTTGGGAGACCACAATGTCCATTTCCCAGCAGGTAACAGTAACGGGCGGGTAATAAATGAATGAAAATGACTCACAATTGCGCATAACATTATATTACACATATGCGAGATTGAATAGATAACGGTTATAAACGCATTAGCACCACTTACTTTGCAAACAGAGATATTGTTGTAATAATTTGTTTCATGAAAATTCGTTTAGCTATTTTAAAGATAATAAACATCTAGTCTCACGTTTCGGGAGTTTCTTGTATGTTGGTTTGTGCGTGGAATGATGGATAGAAGTGATTTTTGACATAGAGATAGTTGATGGATCCGTTACTTTTTATTTCATTGAAATACACGACGAAATTCCGGCTGTAGAGCCACAGGCAAATGCTTGAATATCATAGCCCGTGTTTGGAAAAAGATATATAAACATCAATTATGAAATCTATACTAATATTATAAAGCGGAAGAGTTTGTTTGTTCGTTGGTTTGTTTGTTTAAACGCGCTAATCTCAGGAACTACTGGTCTGATTTAAAAATTTTTTTTTTGTTGGATAGCCCATTTATCGAGGAAGGCTATAGGCTATATAACATCACGCTGCGACTTATAGGAGCGGAGCAGCGATGAGAAATGTTGCAAAAACGGGGAAAATTTATACATACGAAGTTGCGCGGGACAGCTAGTACTTTATAAAATAATCGGAAAAATATCTGAATCTGTGGCATGCTCTGTGCACTTTTGTTTATTGGAGCTCAAGGGATGGCATACCACGGAATAACTTCCTGCCAAACTAGTTGCACCCTCAACAGCTCCTGTTTCCCGCTCATATGTCTGCCGGGACTCAATTCCGAGGCTCTCGTTCAAAAACTTTCACATTTTAAGACATTATTTGGTTTCCCCGCGCATCCCTAAGGACTCTGTTTCTAAATTATTAAATTTCCCAAACTTTAACGTTTAATATTAAAGTGCTGACATTGGGTAAAGTGAATTGAAAGTTTTGTTTGATTTTATTTTCATTTCCATTGGGTAGGTACTATAATGGTTCTGTATGTTTCAAAGTAAAGATTTTCGATGTTATTTTACGTTGATTTTTAAGAGTATTTTCTATACGGAATATTCCCTCAGTAACCTTATAAAAAAACAAAAATGTACAGAAACTTAAAAAGCATAACTCTATCTATATTTTATCAAAATACAAGAATTGCTCGTTTAAGGAGGCAAGTGAATGATACTGAAATCACACAACCATTACTTCACAGTGCGCAGGAACGCCGGCATAATATAGTTGAATATTCATTCGTACAAGCTAGATTACGAACGCCATAACTACGACAATACGAAAATCTTCATTTTTGCGTTTTTCGATAACTTGTCATGTCAGGTCATGTCCTTAAATTTATTTTTTTAATTTACTGGTAGAACCCATTGGCTAGTCACACAATTTTTGTAATATAATATTTAAGTTTTCTTTATCTAGTTATCTAAATCTAAAAGCCTTATTAATCTCAAAATACAGTACTATTTCAATTATTTTAGCTAATAAATAGGTATAATCCAAATATAATTACAAGCTGAAATATTTCATACAGATGGCATCAAACCATGAATTGTAAATTTTCACAGATAGACTGTGTAACCTGGACGTTTTACGTGAGTAGTAATCCTCATTGTATCGCTCACTAAGCTCCTAGATCCCAGCTAATGGTCGGTGAGTCCTTTGTGATTTGCTCTCCATTTCTATTGTAACACACAACGATAGAGCATAAAGAACAATTTCAGTACATACACTATACTGAATAGTTAGTTTTCTTTGATACTGGCCATAACATGTTTGACGTTTTTAGAGAATATAAAATAGGTTAGATTGATGAATTGTGTTAAAATGTTGTGAAATATGCACACATATTCAGAGAGCGTGTACACTTGTAAATGTTTAGCCAAATAAACTAGGGATGTAATTTTTCTAGTCATTGTGCATTTCGATGCACAATGACTAGACCGGCATGGCATACGGAAGTCTCGGGTTCGATTCCTGGGTCAGGACTTCAAATTTTTAACATTGCAATCACCTCGAAGTGGTTAATAACTAGAAAAAACAATCACTAGTACAGGATTGCTACTAATGTGCGACCCACTTTGCCTATCTTTATATTTAAATCATAAAATCGACTACTTATCTACCAATAAGTTTCTTTATCTTTGAAAAAAATACCTACTAATATTATCAAAGTTTTAAAAATTCACCAAGCAATAAATAGGACACGTCTAAAAAAATATTAACGTAGGTACATCGCACCGCCGCCGCCGTAACGATCTGAGATGTGACCTAAATAGAACACAGAGCAATTTCTCTCAGTCGAGCCTCACTAGCAGTGTACAAATTACAGCCTCCCATTTAGCGGTAATTCGGGTTTTGTCCGTATACCCTCAATAGCCGTACGCTACAATTTACGCGGGATGGCCGGACGCGGCCAGTCGTGAACGAGCGCTCGTCAGTGCAACACGTGTATTTTACTGCAGTCTGCGTTTTATACGACATTATTAGCCTAGTTGCCGTTTTAACAGATAGTTGGGGACGTTTACTGCATGTAGATCCGTGTCTGCACCAAACTATGTACTTAGTTAAATGTTTGCACTTTCAGAGGATAATATATTTGACTTGCCGCTATGAGTTCTCTTTTTACTAAGTAGGTGTGGCTTCACATCAAATATAGTAGGACTGAAAATGAACATTTATTTCCTTTAACATTATTTAGTTTTTTATCCATTCGGTAGTGGATAAAAAAGACAGTTATCAGAGGCCTTGGGGCTGCATTGCAACAGGTCTTGGCTTCGATTCCCACTCGGGACATTACTTTGTGAGAATTATAAACGTTGGTTTTTAGTCTAAGTGTACTTTGTGTCTGATAATTGTTTGTTTGTAAAGTCCCCCGAAACACAGGGCTTGAACAATAGTGTTCATAACTGTACCTCCAACATATCACACCGTGAAAATCTCCTAAAACTTCCGAATACTCAACGCATTCAATAAAAATAATTAATCGATACATAATTTATTTTAGATAAGATGGTTATTAAACAAAACAATTATAATTACCGACGTAATATCTAACAATTTCAAAGTACGAACATTAAACAATGTACAAACGAGGGGTGTTCTGAGGAAGATTTCATTTTTATGAAGAGACGGCGGTTTGACGATGCGGACGAATTAAAGATTGTCAACAGATTTATTAGCCGCTCCAGTGAACCCAGTCCCTGTGGGAGATATTACTTACCTATTTATATTTTTCGTACGATTCTAGCCTGTTTTATTATATTTTCGAGGAAATAAATTAGGTAGAAATTGAACGTACTTATAATGTTATGACACATGTTTGTTGGTGCGATTGGGAATTGGAAAACAGCACCTTTGACTTCGGCAACTTCTTATAATCTACTAATAAGTATTTGTAAAACCTTCAATAATAGAACATAGATACTTGCTTGTAGGCGCGCATAGATATATGTTTGCTTCGTTATTCTTAATTTAATACAGTCTCTAAGCTAAATAATATGTGCCTCTGTGGCGCGGTGGGAGTGTATCCGACTGCTACGCAAGAGTTCGTGGGTTCGATCCCCACTCAGGATAAAACTTTGTGTGATGAGCACGATGGTTTATTCTGTGTCTCGGTGTTATTTATCTATAATATGTATGTATTTAGAAATATATAAGTATGTTTATCAGTTGTCTGGTTTCCATAGTACAAGCTCTGCTTAGTTTGGGATCAGATAGCGTTGTGTGAGTTGTCCCAAGATATTATTATTATTATTATTATTACTAATATACCTACTTAGAACGCCTATACTGTCAAGCTTGTAATAATATAGCACTAGGTTTCAGCTATATGATCACATAAGTTGTCGTTGCTATTTGTCCTACACCTATACGTACGAATATAATAGAAAATATGTTCTCATTTAAAGAATGATCCGTTTACAAATAAGTCAATAATAGACACTTAAAATTAACACTCGAAAGTAAGTCAACTGGATACAGTATGTTTGTCGGTCGTGTGCGCCACTAATAGGGTATTATGAACTTCAGCTAAGAACTCAAGGGCGGAGGGCGCCGAAGGCGACGGGAGGGGCGTGCGGGGTGAGGGAGGGGGGGACAAGGTATTTGAGGTATCTCCTTGGCAGTAGGCAACGGGGGCGAGATTACAGATGGCAAGATAAGCCTCGAATTAGATACAACGAATTTTGTATGAAGTTGTAAAGATATTAAGCGTGTTGTGCGTATCTTTGCTTTGAGAATAAAATATTAGGTTTATTTTACAAAAACCTTTTAAGCGGGCATTATGGTATTATTAGCTGTAGTTAAAATTTATTGAGTTAATTATTTGGTAGACGTCATTTTCGATACTTGAAGCATTTAGAAGTCGTTCGGAAACGTAATTTTATCGTAATTAAAATTGCGGGATTGTTTGACGTTAAAATTAAAAAAAAAGGTTATCAGAAAGATTAAATGATTTAAGTATTATACAAATTCTATAAACTAAGTAAATTTACCTTGTCTTTGCATATAACCAGTTTAATGTCAAATTTCTGGGACACAGGAAAGAGTACGGGCCACAATTTTACTCAACCTGCAGTTTGATGTGTGTGGGATGGCATTATACTTTGTCAAAATCTTTGGTAAGCACATATTAATTTCTTGACGACATATACATATATCAATGGATATTTAATAGGATAGGTAATAATGCATAAAAGCCATCTCATCTCCTTCACAAAAAGCCAACATTTGATTACTTTGAAGAATATAGAGTACCTACGAAATTTATGATACATCTCTAGCTAAATCTTCCTCACTGAAAACATTCACTTGATGTAAATCAAATTCTCAAAAAGAAAAAAAATCCCATTAATTTTCTTCTTAGATTACGTAGTCACAATAAGTCACTTAACATTTAATTAGGCGACTAAAAGTGCGCAGCGGCACGCAAACAACTGAATTATAAAAGGCAAAACAGATACCTATATACGGAGCTTACCTTGCTTGTACATTTCTTACGAAGGCTTACGGTTCGGAGGCGAGTGGAGGAGGGAGCTTCTTGCCCGAGGCTGCATCCAAACACAAAAACATCCCACCCCTAGATGTTCTTAAATCTCAATTAAGGTTAAAACCGTGTCTCGGGGCCGCACGTACACTGAATTAAATTAATGGCTTCACATATTGCAACTGTTGTGGCCGCTACGGAATTAATTGTGCCTTTTTTGGTCCTCTTTCTTCCACAGGTTAAATGTTTTATTAGTGACTTCTTTGATTATTTATAGGTGAGTGGGATACGCCGGAATTACTTTATGTATTCATTATTGGGCTATAGGAGCTTAAAAATTAAACGGACTTTCTTTAGTATTTGTATTAGAGCGAATGTCTTGAATGAAATAACCTTAAATTGTCAGTGGAATTACGTAAGTTCTTTACCATACACGTATGCTAACATGAAAATATAGTTACGTAAGTGTACAGTTAGTTAATTTAGTATCACGAGTAACGTATATTCGAGGAGCTCGGCTCCGTCTAAATCAAGTTGCGAACTCGTCCGCTGATATTACACGAAAATGACTTTATAACGTAATATTGTAACAACAACGGAGCACAAACTTTAACTATTTACCTAGAGAACAAGTTTCGCGTGCCGACCGGATGCCTCAAGCGTGTTCCCTACATTAAAATACGAGATAATCTGTATGCCGTGCGCCGAATTTTCGTCACAAATCCGTCGAGCTGACGTTGCTATGACAACGGACCCTTGAAGTAAAACCCCACAGTGAAGAGTCAAAGCGTAAGACGAAATAATGACGCGACGAAATATGGCAGTTCGCTACGTGACGTTCACGTACTCTAAAAATATATTTTTGCAGTATCAGTGCCTTTGTCTGTTTATTTATGGATACCGGTCTTATGGTTGTAAAGTTGGTTGGGAGGGGAAGGAAAGTCGCAGGACAATAGATGTGATATCCCTTGGTCGCAGTCCAGATAAATATTATTCTTAAGCCCCGAAGTTATAGGTAACCTGCAGGCAGGCTGCCTCTACGTCTGCATTTCATTCTTTTTATATATGAAAATATTTATTTTTGAAATATAAAAAATATGAATGAATGAATTAAAATGACCAATACGCTCCCCTATTACTACATACTACATCTATAGACACTAATTAAGTACATACGATGTACATAGTGATGTACAATACATATTAGGGTATATACACACATCAAAAGTGTCTAGGGATCAAGCATTTTTATGCGGATTTCTTGAGATTGAGATGTGGCTTTGTAATAAATTTATGATTTTATAAATTTATATGGATCCTTTTTGGTGCATTTCATAATTTGAATCAGGAACTGTGAATCAAATTCGAGTAAAAGATGAAAATCAGCTGTCAATATTTTCCCTATAAAAACATACAACGCATTGAAGACATTATTAGTGCTACTGTTTCCCTACTACTGATTAAAACCAACGTTATTATGGAGCGGCGACGTCATTTAAGCAGGGAAGAAATGCTCAGAGCCGTGGGAATGATAGAAGCTGGTTCCCGGCAACGTACTGTGGCTTTAGCTCTGAATACAAGTCAGAGTGTTATCAGTCGACTTTGGACACGTTACCGAAGCACTGGTACCGTGGCTGAGCGCCATGGAGGACGGTATCGCTGCACCACACGGAGACAAGACCGATACATTCAAATCTTAACTCGAAGAGGTCCAACAATAACCGCCATGATGTTAGCCGTGAGGCTTCATCACTCTTCAGGGAACTTAATTAGCGACCAAACAGTCAGAAACCGCTTGCATGAAGTGAACCTTCATTCCCGAAGACCGCTACGGGTACCACCTATAGCAATGCACAATCGTAGGATTCGATATCAATGGGCTCTTGAACACAGAAATTGGGCAGAAGAACAATGGCGTTTCGTGTGCTTTTCTGATGAGTCTCGTTTTGGTATGGGACCGGATACAAGACGTATACGACACTGGAGAACCCCTGGACGCCAACAGCGATTAAAATCCTGCCAGGAAGTCCATCCTTATAGTGGTGGAACCATCATGGTATGGGCGGGTATTTGGATCGGCGGAAGAACTGAGTTGATTTGGATCAGAGGCAACCTCAACGCTCAAATTTATGCTGAGACGATTGTATCAGACGTCATCGTTCCTCTACAAGTGCAAATCGGTCCCTTATTTCAGTTAATGCATGATAATGCACGACCGCACACCGCAAGAGTTGTAAGACAGACTCTCGCCGCAGCTAACATCAATGTCCTGCCATGAATCCTTAAAGAAATAAAAAAAAAAAAATCAATCAGGAGAAAAGTTATTGCAAAAATATATGTTGATCCCTAGACACTTTTGATGTATGTATTACCTACATCACAAATACAAAACGTATAAATAGGTATATGTCGATACTAATTACATTTACGGTTATGATCTAGTTAGATTATTACATTAATAACTAGTGACGACAATACGTAGTAGAGTATCTTATAGATGTATCGATATTTGAATCACGTAATTTTGAAATGAGACTTGCATAGCAATGCGGTCAGCGAGCATTCCGATGTGCAGATATATGTACATTACGGCAACGAAATTAAACGCTTCATTAATGTAATCAATTTGTGTATATGTTTACTTATTAACAGACTAATTGGACGTTTGTGTAAAAGTCTAATATCATTATTTCCTAATACAAAATAAATTATTGTATGAAAATTAAAAGTTAGAGGGTAGTTTCAAATGTAAAGCTCATGAAAAGGAGAAGTAAAGTATAGGTACTAGTGCAAAAAAAGAGGAAGTATGTGTTTCTGAAAAACGAAATAAAAATCTACAAGATGTATTTTATAAGTGTGTCAGCCGCCAGGTGTGGCTATCACACTAATGTCACATTTACGAGTACAATAACCTAATAAAACATAACCACTGCAGTAAAACACGTTCCTCATACAAATAATATGACAATCAACAATTTTACAACTTAATTACAAAAATAAAAACGGAACAATGATCATAAAATGTTAAAAGAGGGATGTACGTCACCTGATAACTATCGATACCACGTCACTGTGAGGAAGTAGGGTACAACTCTATTATTTTTAACGAGCAAATAAATATTCGACATTCGTTTACATTTTCATAACAAATAGCTGCATTTTAAAAGCCTTATTACTGAGTGTCATGAGTTGACGTACGCTCTCGTAATAACATATTGAATTTTCACTTTTTCGGGAAATTAATACTTAATGGAGACGTTGAATATACATACATACGAGTACATTGCTGCTTTTGAGTGCACTCTGTGTTGGCAAACATTATTTTTGCCTTTTCCAGAGTTTTATAATTGTCTTTGAATAGAGTGAGTTTATCCTTAACCGGGACTTCCCTATTAATACGCATGGGTACTTGGCTATCAAGTTTCTAATAGAAAAACTTCAAAATGTATATACGAGTAATATACCTGAGCATACGAAGCACAAGTTGTTGAAAAATTTTGGTTTTTAATTTTCATTTTAATAGGGCAAGTTTTAACAAGAAATTGATAACTTAATTTTAACGTTCTATACAAGATTTAAATACTACTGTAAATTACTTCTATGCAAGACATTTACAAAAAGAAAATAAAAAAGGGAGGATACAAATCCGTTTAGGCGTCAAAGAATTCCTCCCCATCGATGTCAACTGGTAACGTTCCCAGAAGGCTGACTGCATTGCCACGTTGGATGGCAATGCTAAATCATTTTAAATAGTCAAATTTTCAGTATTTATTTTAATCATGTCAACCATTTTTAGATACCAGACCAGACAGTTTACGACCTAGAGATGTCCAAAATATTTCTTTGTCAATGTAATTAATATTTTTGTGTATAGCTAAATTAAAAGTACAATCAAGGTGATAATCCAAGAGATTTATTTATTCTTCATTTGATTTATAAATGTCTTTTAACTAAATAATAGCACTGAAGAACTAAGATGCATTTCAATATTCTAGTTGCAATTGATAAATTGATCTCCCGAAATACCATTCTGGCAGCTGTTCAAATTATAACTAATATCATAACGGCCTTGCCAATATTAAATATTTACACCAAAATAAAAGACATCTAGAAATATATGAGTATTCCATTAACCGTGGACCGTAGGTTCAATAAGTCGGCTGGCTGGATCAATATGCTATTTACTTTTTTAACTACTAATTGAATTGGTTTCGTACTTATACAGGTCTCGTTCAAATTAATTAAACTCGTTGAACGCTCGGGAGCCACTCGCTATACAACCGCATTCATTTTTATTGGTAATAAACATTTTCTTCTTTAAATACTCATCGTAGACAATAATAATGTCTCTTAAATTTTACTTGATAAAGTACATTAAAATATGTAGTGATTGCCTCAGCTTTATTAGAACAGTTTTATTGGCTCGTCGTATGCGAGAAGAAAGCCCCTGTGTACCGATATTGTTGCTTGTGACAATAAATAAGACGTAAAATTTTATTTTACAGCGGTAAACGAAAGAAGCTAACGAAATTACATTCAATTACGGCAGTGTGCCCGCGGCATTCCACCGTCGCAATAAAGGCCGCAAAGTAACGTTCTTCGCGTAAATTTTTCGGACATAAAACTCTGTAAAAGTGAAGTTAGTGAGATGTAGAGCGACAATAAATGTTTATAGAGGTTGGAGCGGCTCGGCGCGGGCGCTGTCGGAGCGTTGAGCGGTGCACTGGCTCGCCCCTCGCTCCACTCAATTAAGTTTACGCAGAAGAAAAATAAAAATTCTTCCCCGCAAAGGTTCCTCATTCGTAGAACAAACACGAATGAGGCAAATTAAGTGAGCAAAATAACGCGCCCTTAAATTAGGTCACGCAACCAAAGTGAGTCCCTCAGACGCCCTTGCATCTCGTTATAGAATTGAAGTATGGCAGCCGCGATTAATGTAATTAAATTTTGAATTTTTAATTCCATTTTGTTTCTTTTATGTTTTCAGAAAGCTTTCTTTTGTGAATAATTGAGTTAACCACGAAATATGAGGCTTTTAAGTTAGTTTTGAAATTATCTCGGCAATTTTTCTCCGTTTATGTGAAATGTTTTTAGTTGACTGGCTTCATAATTCTTAGAAAACAGTCTTATGAATCAGAAATTGGACTACTCCGCGAAAGCCGTGTTTATAGGTATCTCAGATTAGTACCTACTTAGCTCTGTATCAATTTCAAATCTACTTAGTAGATATGATTACAGTTCGATTCTGTGTAAGTGCGATGGAAGGTGAAAGCAGATGGTACTACATTTCATTATGTACATACACGCAAAACTAAGCTCGTAATAATATCAGATATCTATTTCTCTCCTAAAACATCCTATCTCGGTTTTTCTTTTGAAGATGGTAACTTGATATAGGATATTATACTTGGGGCTTATTAAATAGGTGCAAGTATATGCCTACACGAAGTGACGTAACAGCTAATAGAATGACACGAATTAGGGAAAAGGAATGTCTACATAATTGGATTTATACTCGGATTAGATGAGACATTAGATGTATCAGGGCAGATTTAGCGTACCAACATCAAAGATTATATAACTTCTAACAATTTTATGTGTTTCTTGTACACACGTTTAATTGCAGCAAAACTAGGTCCTCTATCAACTTTACTAGTATTTTTTAAACTCAATAAATGTCAAATTGTGAAAATAATTACAAGACTTTGTCTATCTCTATATAATCTATTCTAACTGAGGTTTGTAATAAATTTGATTAGAGATAGATCAGAGATTAAAAGAACATCTAATAAAACGATATAATGCTACATTATCCACATCAACGTCCGAACCAAATAGGTACACAAAACTTGAAAAATATACAAGCAAATACGTCAAAGAAGCTCGAGTAGATATTACAACTTTGTTCCAAACTTCAATAATTACAACACGTCAAAATAAAACCCTCGCAGCTTAATTCGCAGACACATAATTCACATTTATCCCGGTAGCCGAGATTACCCACTAACGTAACCAATTTTCTTACCTTTGACAAAATCACAGCCTCTTACCTATTACGTAACATTACCCAAAGGGCGCACGCGGCGCGAATACATTCAAACATGTGTTGGAACGTATTAATGCATTCTCAACCGTATCAATAAGTGTTAAAGTACATTTTACGGTGTAATGGTACACAAGCAAAAGGCGAACGTCGAACGATGGATAAAACATTCACTGAGGGTGACTGTAGGCCTATAATAGGTCCTTGGGAGGGTTCCGGGACCGCATGTGTTCGTTCCTGCGGTTCCCGTTCCTCGTAAAAGGAGTCTCGAGACGAGAGAACAAATTAGAAAATCTTTTGGAGAATAATTTAGGAAGCCCGTCGTGTCGCGGTTGCCTGTTAACTTCGTATCGAGACGCTATGTATAGGACGATCAAAGATTGCATGTGTTTTTTTCCAAGTTCTCATTGACGAAGTTTTACGGTTCACTTTTTGAGTTTTGTAGGTACTAATTTTTCTTCTTCTTAGTTTCCAACTGTAAGTTGGTATTTGAATACGTCTGGGCTAAGACTAATAAGTGGCTACTATGAAGACTTTTGTAGTTGTTGTTAGTTTATAAATAGAAACATAATAAAAAAAATAATTTTAAATTTAAAACGTTTACGTTTTCATTTTAAAAAAGACAAGTCTCGCATTGGAGTACGTGAGCCTGTATCACAGAGGACCTTACAAACATACAATTATTCTCGAATCATACAACAAACGATGACCACTTGCGCAGCAGTCGTTCGTATTTTAAATATGTTGTTCAATATTATTGCGCTATATTAATCTATCTAATGTATGCAATAAATCTAGTGAAGGAGTAGTATTATACAAAATCTGCCTAGATATTAGACTAACTTAGGCTCCATTAGAACTGGAGTTACCTGAAATCTTTCTGTATTGGTCTACATAGCAAAAAAAAAACTTTGTTAAAATTTAGCTTTATAAATTCAAGACTTTGAACTGAAAGCAGAAAGGAAAAATTGGAGAACTGGGCGTTGATGAGTGAAAAATAAGTCAGCACTTTTATTTATGGTGTAAGGTATTCGATGTTACATAGATGTATGTATACTCAAAACTAGTGCACATGAAATGCTTCAGTACAGCGTCTCGCACAGTTACGCTATAGGTAAGAAGTGAAGGCGCGCACACCGCACAACTTCCACACCGCCGACGCCGGTATGGCCTCGCTTTCTTTGTCTTAAACAACACCCTTTAACATATTTAATTAACCGCGACCCTAGCTGCTCGCATTTCCGAATGTACCGCTACTAAATATTACGTAAACGCAAGCTTTGTGCTCAGGTACAAGTCTGTAATTGAGATGCGATGTTATTAAGATTTTAATGAACATGTTGTGCTCAAGCGAACGAACGCGGAAGAGTACGTTTTAAAATTTGTTTTCGGTTTGAATTATAGATCGCGGGAATATTAACTTTCTATTTATGCTTACAAGCTTACAATTTGTGCATTTTCATATCGTCTGGTTTTATAATGATCTCAGTTTTAGTGTTTTGATTAAACTCAATCTGTGGTTTCAATGTAGTAATTTTAGAAGAAATTTTATACGGCAACTAAGTTCAGTTAAACTGTTAGTATTGTAAGCAATCTGTGCGCACGAGGGCGCAGTGAGGCACTCGTGTGGAGTGCGGAGTGCCTACTCGTATCAGCAGCTATCCAAACATCGGTCCAACTTTCCTCCTGAAACTTTCCCTTCGCGATCATATTTTCGTATTTTTCTTAACAAAGACGCGAAGCGTTCACGGTTTAAATGTATTCCATAAATCAGGATACACTTACGAATTTCGAACAAGAGGGCCTAACAAAAATACTTACTTAACAATTCGCCGAGAACTCGACGAACGATTAACAAATGTGTTCGCTGCTCTGTTAACATTACGAGGAGTCTTCTTAAATTAATAAAGTTTTGGATTGCGTCGTGAGGCGAGAGGATGCGCGCGGATGTAACCGAAGTAATGTAGCTCGCGGTGGGTCCGTCCTATCCTAGTACAATATTGACACAAATCCCTTAACTTATAAAATCGTGCTTCCGTCCCCGATGTAGGCAATATGGGATTTCCGTCGTCATTTTGATGTAGAGCCCGGGGCGGCGCGCGAGTGGGCCCGCCGAGGGTGTAGTGTTTGCGCGGGGGACACCTGGCTACTCCTCGCTGTTTGCTGATCGATATGTGCCCGCTTTTGTGGATCACTCACTACACCGCTAATGTAAAATATATTGAGAAAAAGTCAACTACGAAATTCGCTCAAGTTTGCTTTGGTAGGTACGGTTTAGTGAATTCATTGAAGTGTCTCGTTGTCGCACACGATTTGCGAATAACTATGTATTTTCTGCAATAACCGACAAAACAAAGCGCCCCGAGGAACACAATCTTAATCCTCGATTTGGGGTGAGTCTACGTTCTACGTGGAGACTGGAATTGTGTAAATGGAAAAATATTTGTCTGGCAACACTCGGCAAATGTACCGACAACCAATATCACGTACTGTTTTATTTCTCAGGTTAAGACAAGTGCAGGTTGTCGACTCACATTGAAGGTTTATTTTCTCCGTTTAGTTGAACATGTGTCTTTACAACGTGGCTTGTGGTTTGAACGTTTCATTATTAGGTGTTAGATTTCTAAACTATGGAATGAAGTTTGGAGGTATGAAAAGTTTAGCTTCCGTAGCATATTGAGTGAAATTCGTAAAGATAACAATATATAATAAAGTAGAGTCTTGAAATTTTGTAAAGAAGTTGTTGAACACCTAGAAATATGATGTCTAGATTTCTCTGGTACCTTACCTATATTACCTTAGGTATATTAAATAATACTCTATTGACAAATATAATCTAAACTAAGTCTTATGACGTGCCTACTCCTATTCTAACTCTAAAGCTAGGTAAATAGAAAATACCAATGTTACAGTCCGTATCTATATAGTAATATCCCAAATACAAGCAAGTCGAAGAATATTCACATCAGACCCAAAACTATAAGTAATGCCGTTTCGCATTTGCATTTCATTTAAAGTTAAAAACATAGACTAAATAACTACTAGTAAACAAATACCGAACTAAGCTCATGATCGCGTAGTCTGAGGTTCACTGTACAACTTTACGAATATCTACCAAAGCGGCCACTTGCCCTTATGAGTATGGAGGCATTATCATACTGCGGGGCTGCGACAGAATAGGATCAAGATGTTATTGGCGTGTAATGACTTCTGTTACTACCCGTTTTCCTACCTATGAAATCAAGAAATAATAGTAGAGGAGGACTTTTTTTTATTTAAACTATAATCGAACCAAAATTAATTATGACATCAATCAAAACTATCATAGCAAAAGACTATTGTGCAACACTTTAAAAATAAGGATTTTGACAAAAAAGATATCAACAGAGTGACCTAGTAGGCGTAGTATCTACATTTGTTTAAAATAAATACTCTTTAAGGACCTATCTACTCCGTAAAATTTTAGAACTAATGTTTTATAGATAGGTTTTCCCGGAAAAAAAAAATATAACGGGACGGTGCATCTTCATTATTTAGACTTATTTCCTTCAGCGTTTGTCAATCGATTCATCATATCGAAAGAAAATCGTGGAATATATCCGGCAGGTCGTATCACGTCTGGCTGTCGTCCCATGGACCGCAACAAACGGGTCGCTCGTCTCGGCCGCAGTCTGCGGCACTTAATGCCTCTTTTACGCCATGTTCCCAGATTGCGTCCGCCGCAATTTAACTGGATCGCTTTACACCGAGTACTGCCTTATAAAACCGTTCGCTTTTATACCCTAATGACCCCGTAAAAATCCTCCGTTGTTTGAGATGTTTATTAGACGGTAAGTGATGCAGCACCTGCTTGCCTTACTGTTGTTATATTTTATGATGACAGAGCTCTTTTTAACGAAGTGAAATGATGTACAAATCTGTGGATTTATTTTTAATATCTGCATTTACCTCTAACGCTATAATTTTGGGGTGCATTAAAATTGGTTGGACGAAGACACAAAATGATTCAGTTTCATACGCGGCTTTTCAAAAAACAAGCAAAGTTAGTCCGCAGAGAAACAATATTCTCGAAAATATACTCACTCCACGAACTCAGTTTGAGTGTTGAAAAGCTTTATATCAGTTCAATGGGGAAGTTATTGAAAACCAAAAGAAGGACGCCGAAACACAAAAGTTGGACTTGTTGCACAGAGGAGAAAACTAATAAATGTTTCCCGCGGCGAATATAAGAGGCGAGCCGGTGGCAGCGCGTGACATTAAACTTGGGCATAAAGTGAGCGTGCAATATCGAGTTAGCGAGTTTCACAGACCAAACAAGACGGCATCGGACTTCCTGGCGTAAACTACTTAAATCTTGACGCGTCTTGTGCCCGCCGTCCGCTCCGGGCGGCGAATAAACTTGCTTCACCATAGCTGTGGCATGTGGTGAATTATTTCATGCCACTATCATCTTTCTGTGAAAGGAATAATACCCAAATTCGTTTGTTGGTGCAGAACTTTGTGGCGTGGCATATGGTGGGATTACAGAGTGGTGTAGCCGCGTACTTTCGACAGATAACGCACTGTACTACGGAATGGACTGGAGTGGCTTTCCCGCTTGATTGACACTAGCTCAGTGGCTTTTAGCTGCAAACGTGGCCATTACACGCGCTGAAGTGTTCCGACTCACACACGGTGGAAACTACTTTGAAGTACCATATTCGGTGGGTGGTTGTGTGGTGTACGTCCGAAAATGTTGACGTGTATTTGTAGCTGTAGTACGAGATAGAGCTGTCATGTTTACGTAACGTTATTGCGTGTAGGTACTAGTGCTCTTGTGTGTGCCTGTGTAAACTGAACCAGGAAAGATGATTCAATACACAACACATGAAACGTTTGAAATGCATTTCTATGAAATGCAGATATTTGCGAATATGAATAGTGTATTCGATACATAGATGTGTTAGTCTTGTTTGCGTTAAGGACGACTTTTATTGGATTTTAAGAGAAAATGAAATAGTTGAGGTATTAAACTCTATTTGCTATCCTTTTAAGCTTTCTATTTTGTGTCTGCATAAAACCCGAGAGTCAAAAGGCGCTTTCAACAGATACTTAAATTCATTAAAGTAAATAAAGAGTGACCAGTCTTTACAAAAAGTCTAGCAAACGGCAATTACATTCAAATTGCTAAAAGGAGCCACCTGTTGGTACTGTGCAGACGAGCGAATGTTCTCGAAAAAGATTTTATTGGTGGAAAATGTTGGCTTTTCACGACAGATGTTCACCGGGATTTGCTTTCAGCGCAAACTTATGTTTGAGAACGCTTTTCAACTTCACTCGAATACTGTTTAGTGCACCGAGCTCTTTAGTAATTTTTTGTGAATGTTTAACATTTAACTTTATCTTGAAACTGCTTTTTCTCGTCTGTTTTTTGTGGAATGTCGTCACAGAGGAATAGATAAAAAGTAATAAAAACAGGGACGTGTATTCTCAAGCAATATTTTATTATTAAGTCGAATCCTTTAAGTTAGGTATATTTGACTTTCAGAAATGCAGTTTATGAAAGAGTTATTTACTTTTAAAAGCTTCATGACAAACATACAAAGCCTGTGTTACTGTTATAAAATCACGCATTCATTTGCACATCATAATGAAGTTACCCAAGCCCGAAAATGTTTAGGTGAAATTGATCGAACACCAACAAAAAGTGTAGGAGCATAAGCCTCAGCGGGTGTGGGGCATACACGGACCAATTACCTAAAACACACACAGCACTTAACCTCAAATTTTACTAATGAAAATTTCCATACAGGGTGCTGGGTGCGCCTTATCATTTATCAGTTGGATTGCTTTACCGTACCTAATTATTGTACGGAGTTTCTTTGTTCTATGAAATAAGTTCAAATTGACTACGTATTTATATGTAGTTATTTAATGAGTGTATCGGGTTATAGATAAAACTTAGCATGATAATCTAAGATGATAATCATGTTAAAAGGCTAATGATGTGTAAGAATTATACTATGAAAATTAAGACCTTTACGTATAATTTACTATAAGTAGTTTTCAGTCCGACATATAAAAATAAAAAAAATGATTATGAAGGAGCTTTGTAAGTAACAAAGCGATCGAGTTTATTGCAGGCCAGTACAATAAGTAAAATTAAATGAAGCCGCAAACAAACGTGGAAGGGCGGTGGAACACGACAGAATTTATGTCGCCATTCCCCACCGGCCGCCCGCGCGCCCGGCAGCCTGTATCGATGTCGTTTGCATCTGAAATCTTTGGAGCCACGACTATATTAGAGAGGGGAATTGGCTGGGATCTTAATTTATCGAAGTTTTTATGGTTTAATTAACGGAATTCACTTAGGCGAGGGCAGCGCGGCGTGGCGGCGGTGCGTCGCCCTGTCGCCGCCGCGGTTTGCGCTTTATTTTATACTAATAGATGTCCCTGGGCCGCGCTATAATTAGCGCCAGGACGCCATTGAAAGTTTTAATTGAAAAGCCTTTGTGCAGTTTTATAGTCCGTTAACAATTTTAGACTGTATTTTCATGCAGTCGCGTCGGAGCGCCCCCGATGGTTAATCTTGACACCTCCGCTTGTATAACTTTGAGGAGACTCATCTACTTATATTTATTATTCATATTTGAATAAGTTTGTCTGATTTTCAACCGTCATTAAAGAGGCTGATTACTGTCTAACCTAGTGATTGCACTGAGTTGCAATGTGATAATGCCAGGTTGTTTATTAGGCGTTATCGCCTGAAATGTATTCGAAATCAGCGGATAAATCAATTAAATTATCAAATTGGTACTCAGGGGGCAGGTAGAGGAAGCATTATTGAGTATAATAACTCAATAATTCTGGGAATGGAACATGCCGCAAAACTTTTCATTGTATTATTACAATATTGTTCTTGAAATACGCACCAAATTAATTCACCCCTTCCAAAATTTGGAATTCAAAACTGTAAATTTGTAGCCTCTTGCCCCAATTATTATAACATTTATTCTTTATGGGGTAAACAGATCCCTATTTATTAGGGTTCATTATTCGAATTAATTTGTTTGTGTTATGTTGTGGGCACGGGTGGAGATAGAGCGTTGGCTAACCGCGCGTAAAGAGGCTGTTTTGATATTTAAATGAGGGTAGGCTTGATTGTGGCCATTGAGTAGAACCGCTGGAGGTCGGGGTCCCGTGCGAGTATCGCATGCGATGGTGACGGGTGACGGGTCGACCTCTGACCTAACGGCGGTTTTATATTTTCGGTCTTCGGTGTTCATTATTTACCTACTCTGCAGTGAACTTCATATTAGTCAGTGTCGTAGTTAACAACAATATGATCTGACTGTAATTAAAATTTTAAAAAAAAATGGCTGTTAATCTTTTTTAATAAGAGTATTATAAATGCAAAAGCGTGGGGGTTTGTCATCTTTATTTTGAAATTTGGCAAAGAGATGGATATCCTGGGGAAGACATAAAAATATTTTCTTTATATGACTGACATGTACACGGACCGAATCGGACTAATACTACAACTAGTTTATGTAGTAGATTTTTACATTATAATATTATAAATCATCAATGAAAAATGTTGCAAAAATAGGGAAAATTGACGCAGACGAAGCTGCGCGGCTCAGTTAATCTATACTAATATTATAATGCTGACGAGTTTGTTTGTTTGTTTGAACGCGGTAATCTCAGGAAGTACTGATGCGAATTAAAAAAAATATTTCACTGTTGGATAGCCCATTTATTGAAATATACTATCACCTATGAGCAATAGGAGCGGAGCAGCAATGAGAAATGTTGCAAAAACGGAGAAAATTCACGCAGACGAAGTTATGCGGGACAGCTAGTGTACTCTAACAGTTATTTGTATAGAAGCATAACACATACAAACTTTAAAGGGATTAACCGATTTAGAACATAATTCCAACTGAAACTTAAGGCACAATTGAAAAAGAAACAAAGTGTATTTGTTCGGGCTTTATCCACAACTTAATTAACTAGTGTTTACATTAACTATTTAAAATTATTAGCAGAGGGTTATTAGCTTATAAAGCTTGGGGATAAACCTATAGGTACCTTATATCAAACGACTTTCATATGGGGGATTATTTCGTGATTTAAAGACCATTTACCCTGTAGATGTTAAAACGTCATAAAGATGTCAGATGTGTTTGTTCTTTTAATAGAAAGCTCGTTGAATTAAATGGTGTTCAACTTCATAGATCAACATCCCTTTCCCCAAAGAAGAAATTTCCCATTTCAATCTCAAAAAGAAAAAATGGAAACCTTATAGGATCACTTTAGTTTATAAGATTATGTTAAACGGTTTTTTTCATCAATAAATTATTATTATTTTTACTTTGTTGTCCGTCCGTCTGTCTGACTGTCAAGACCCTTTATCTCAGGAACGCGTGGAGGTATCGAGTTTAAATTAAAACCATATACTCGGGTCGCCAGTCCCTTGAAGCTGTCTAAGTTAACGTTAAAAAAAGATACGGCCGTTTATGCCGGAAAAAACGTACAATTCGACACTCTCAAGGAATCAAAATGTATAGGGTATTTTCCTTTGACTACTATAAAAATTGACAAATAATATCGTTTTATGCTACAAGTATAGGAAAAAGTCTGAAAACTATACATTTGTAATAAAATCATAAAAATATGGTCTTTAAAAAACTGCGAGACTCGATTCCTGAATGAAAATTCCAAATTTGTACGGTGTGTACGGAAATCTCAGTGGGTGAGTTCGACTCTCACTTGTCCGGTTTCTATTTTTTTAAAGACAACTCTGGCACTACAGTACAAGTCTTGTGTCGCAGGTAACTTTACAAACATAGTGTTCACGGACACAAAGTACACCTAGACTCGGAACAACAATTTGTTGATTACAGAAAGTGAAGTCAGTCACGTATAGGAATCGAACCCACGATCCCCGGCTTAGCAGTGAGGGTCACTAACCACTAGACCAACTTGTTTTGACTCAGATGACTTTTAAAGTTATAAATGTGACTGGTACTATCTAAGCGTTATTCAGGTTGTTTTGGGGAACCGTACCTACTTTGAACACATTTATCTAATTTGAGTCTATCGTAGCAAATAAAAATTGTAGGAATTAGCCCGTAACAGACCATTTTACATAAAAATAGGTCCTAATGAAAACCACACCTAATAATGACAAAACCTTTTTTATTATGCCGCTATATCAAGCCATAAACGTCACAAATGTCTTGCCATTGTTTTAAATACAGTGGTTTATAATTGATCTAAAAATCCGATAAAATCTCAATACAAATGTAATTATTTTGAGGGCAGAACTTTATTAGCGGCCAGTTTGAGGTAACAATGGAATCGCTAATTTTCAATTAGGGTGCCATGGTATCGGCGGGGTTCGTCGTGTTCCGGTTACAAAGCTAATTACAAGTGTCGCGCGGTGGTGTTCATTACACCCGGTTCTACCCTCGTCTTTATCAATGGACCGATATCTTAAAGAACTTTGAGGAGACTTTGGACCTGGCTGTAGTGGGGGAAATTGGAAGCAGTTGATTAATTAAGAAGTTATTTCATAAAATGTAGCTATAGGCAGTTATTTATTCGTTATTGTTTGAACAAATAGAATGTTCTTAGATACACTTATTGCTTAAATAGTAATCTTATCATATACCTTTAAACGAGCAATTCTTGTATATATAATCTGAATCTCAGCAACGACTCCAGCGATTTTCATGAAATTTAGAATGCAGGGAGTTTCTGGGGCGATAAATCAATCTAGCTAGGAAAAAGTGGTTTAAAAAAAACGACCGAAGCTCGGTCATCCAGGTACGATCAACCTATTTATATATTTTTTTAAGAGATAACTAGCAATGTGGGATGGAGTCCCACATTGCTAGCAATCTTGTTAATCCCTCTATCTAGCTTAAAGGTTTGTGTTATGAGTGGGTTCACGACGGTAGTATAATGGGTAAGATTCGAACCCCCGACCCCACGACTTCGAGACCGATGCCTTAGCCATTAGGAAACCCCTTTCAAAATTTGTATTAGATATTCGTATAAATAGTGGTATTTTAAAACACACTCGCATTTTAATTCATCGTTTTCAAGCATAGAACATTACTGAGACACAAAAGATCAATAAGTAGTTAAACAATAAATCTATTATAGCGTCACAGACAGAAATGCTTTGAATGAAAAAGCAAAAGCCAGGGCATATTGTGTGGAAACACAAATCTCTATTTGCGGAAACGAAATCACATATTCAAACAAACGTCAAGCTTTCGACAAGCGGAAGAATGAATGAATGCAAATCTTCTGCGATTTTGCAGCCCCGTTTCACACTGAATACATTTTACGAGGACATACTGTCGACTACACTTTAAGTGGGCCTCGACATTCTAATAAATATTTTTTGCCTCACGGTTAGCAAAAGAAAATATAAGGTACGCAAAACTCACACGGAGAGGAAAAGCCCCGTTCTCAACTCAACAACTTTTTAATAAAAGGAATATTAGGAAATCGGCTCGTCGCTTACATTTATAGGAGATGTGAAGAATGTCATATAAGACGTAACGCGCTCGGATACATTTCACACCTCGCTTGACGCTATCCCTAAATCTGTTGTCATTTCGACGCGATCCCGTGAAAATAGGGGCAGGAATCCCTCGGATAGTCGCCAGATATTTGGAGCTATTTCTCACACGAGCGCCCCCCCACCCTTCACGCGTCGGCCTCACCCCCGAGCCCGACAATGCCAACTTCTCCGTTTAAATATTTTAGCGTGTAAAAAGTGAAGTCATGTTACCTTGTTACCTTACCTGATTCCTCTAGTCGTACAAATGTACCGCTCGCTTCTTGTTTCGTAAATTCTCGGATTTTTCCTAATATGATGTGTGATATAAGTTAAGAATGATTAACGTACGTTATCTCTCAAATTGTTACGCATTATTTCCATTAACACTTCCTTCAGTGACGCATCAAGTAAATATTTTATTAAGAAAAATATTTGTAGAATCAAATTGCTGTATAGCTTTAAATTTTTACACCAATTATAGCACTTTTTCTTTTAGATTTCATGGATTTTTTTTAGAAATGTCAAGTGATTCTTTCTTTGTTTCGTTTTTGGCTCATACTTTAGGATAAACAATGTCTTATGCATAAAAGTGTTTTGAAATATAGGAATTTGATAGCCGTGAGTCTGTCGTCTACATCGCACAGCTATGTTCAAAGTAAATAAAATATGAAAATTATATCGGTGAATAAATAATATTTAAGCCGTGTTTTGGTGAATATAGTGCCCGAACGGCGGCGGCGACTATCGTTTACATCAACATGTTCTATTAACAGAGAGCTTAACTCGGCTCCGCGCCATTTGTGTTTTTCCGTGCAGACAAATCGGTAACAATAAAACTCGGGCCTCCTTCACAATGCCCGCACGCATGGCCTGCTTTTAATTTGCCGAACGTATATCGGATCGTCCGCTCCGGCGGGGATCGCTTAAAAACACTCCCCGGAAAATCCCGCCGGTCGTCTGCGAGCGAACCGTTTAAGGCTCTTGTCTGTTTTTAATACCTCTATTTTCATTGCGTGTGTAAATTTCCCCATTCAACCTTTTTATTTGTAGTATAAACAAATCGAAGCCTCCGCAATTAAGCCCCGATCGATTACTCATCAAATCTCATCGGATTTTGAGATGATACGGCAAAGAGAGTAGAAAGTAATTAGAGGCGCGTACTCTCTCAAGCGTACGATGTTTTGTTGATAATTCAATAATCCGGCCCGAAGCGGATCTCTTTTCACGACGCCTCTTGTCATCCCTGCGCCCCGCTCGCAGGCTCTCCCCTCGCGAGCCCTCCACTCGATCCGATAGCATTCTTATATAATCAGTTATCTTATTTTTTCCATTTCCTACATTATATTTAAAGTACTCGATAAAGTACTCGCAAAAAGTTATATAAGTCCCGAGTATTGCTTCGATACAAATAAAGTTAAATTGGTAAAGTTGCGATACGAAAATAGGGGATAAGAGGTACAGGTGACATCCATTATAATTCTTTAAAATTATTTTGTAAGTTCGATATAAATTAGTATGATCGTTAGTATACTGAGATAACGTAATATTTGAGCAGTATTTTTAATTCTTATTGCTTTATTTACATCAGTGTGGACCTCGGTAATATGAGGTGTTTAGTGAGTAAGTGAAAAATATAGGTGTTAGTTGCATGGTCGTAGGGGTGCAAGGTGCGAGAGAGGGGAGGTTCGTGTTTTCCACGTTATATAGGGAAATGGAACAATTAATTAAATTAGCACTTAAATGTATACTGGCAGCAAGAGCGGGCGCGCCGCGGACACCACACGAACACTTTTATTAAAACCATACGTCTTTAAAATTGTTTGCAGACTTACCTCTAATGGATCTTTACATTCTTCGCAATGAGGAATATGAAGCAAAGAATAGAAGAATTTAAACACTGAATAGATTACATAGTAACTCTCATAAGAACATAATTTATATTTATATTATATTTTAGATACAAATACATATAAATTAAAATCGGTTACCGTTTGAAAGTCTCGCAAAACCCGAAAATGGCTCCACCGATTTAATTTTTTTTTTTGTTTTGTTAGTTTCAATATAAGGATGGTTTAAGGTTATAAAATTAGAAAAAATACTAAACGGTCCGACTGAAAAATCGAATAAATTAAAATTGGTATTTTTAAATGCGAATTCCTTTGGCTTAAAAAAAAAATTAGGCGGTATGAAGATCACAGAGACTGCTAATAATAATTATACGAAAGCTGTAATGTCTACTAAAATAGATATAAATCAAAATTATTGGTTGGCGGTAATCTGGATCAGATTCCTTTTAACTACCGCATAAGGGAGCGCGAGGATAGGGACGGGTGGACTATCCCACGCTTTATTTTTTTATTCTTATACGCAGTTAACCCTTTAAACATATTTGTACTTTTGTAACATGATTTCTGTATCAATGATGTGAAAGAACTCCAAAAGGATTACACCCTATTAGAGATATTTACGATGGAAAATATTTATTTATCCTTTTCAAACATGTAGACAAGCCATTTATTATCATTTAACAAAAAAGAAGAACGTTATTATTCAAACAGTCCTAAGACAGTTCGTGGCTAATCCACTTACATTTCGATTCGCGACCGCGCCCTCCATTTATCATACTACTAGTCCATTCATTAGCAGGGTCATCACACTGTAATTTGCACCTTATACAGTTCACAATAAACATGTATTGCATTAACAATGTGTGAATTAGAGGACACCACTTTACTAATGTGATCATGAATACTATTCGGGAATAGTCGGCTATCGTCGGCAGTCTTCGGCAACAGTTTATGGGTCGCGTCAACACCAACACATTAGTCGATTGCCGTTTTTCCGTTGAATTAATTACTCTGAGTTGACGTTTTTATGTTTTAATGAATGAACTATTTAGGTTTTAGTTTAACGAAATAGACTGTTTTTTCTTTATTTTTTATTTGCACCATATAAGTAATTATTTTATTGCTTCAACTAGTTGTATTAGGAGTATGTATTTAGGAGTTATCTACAAAATAGAGACGTAGAACTTAGTTCAATTTAAGGTAAGATAGCCAGTGAGACTTAACACAAAGAGTTCTACCAACATATCACGTTTCAACCTAGTCAATCATAAACGTGTGTCTATACCGAACTAGTCAAATACGGCTGAGTAAATTCTCCAATAGGACAAAAAATCAATTCGTTGAAAAGTTGGAACAGTAACCCTCTGAGTGCAATAGAGTGCGTTGAGCGTTCAACATAGGAGGTAGGGACCTATTTTCCGGCCCAATCATCCACTCGAGACGTTTCCGTTGTCTGCGGCCAAACGATTACTTGCGGTGCTCGATTGCCATCGAAACTACGGCGACCTTATGTAACGAGTTTGTCTATGGTTTGTTTTTTATTGAGGTTTATTCCGGTTTAGACCTCATATTATTTAAAGGTACTATGAAAATGCTGCTTGTTTAGATTTGACTTATGTTAATTTACAAAACATGGCTGCTTGATAAAACACAGTGTAAAAAGGTAGAACTTTCTGTTTAAATTTATTTTCGCTGCAACAAATGACAAAATGCGCACTCTATGTCCACTTAGTTATCAATATTTATAAAAGACTAGCCTATGTCCTTCCCCGGAACTCAAACTATCTCCATACCAAATTTAGATTATTCCAAATTCTAAAATAAAGATAGGCATCCACAACAAGTAAAAATAATTAAAATTATATTTGTTCAGTTACTTGCAATAAAATCTTTTACTTTTTCACACCACAACGTAAAGTATCCGGTATTTTATCAATTAACCCACTCAGGGGTGATATTAACAACATTATGATTGGCAGAATTGTCGTCATCGGCAGAGTTGCCACAAAAAAAACAACATAATATTGAAGAACATATTGCACCATTTAAAGCGCCGACAGTCAAAGACAATAAAAAACATTACCCCAGAGTGCCACCGTAACACAATTCCATGATTTCCTATTTAGAATCCACCCTGGAATATAAACAGTCTATGTTTTTCTTTAATTCTCTCAATGATTTAAAGAAATACCCTTCTTTGAAGAGACAGAAATTCATATTAAAGAGGTTTGGTATCCAAAAAACAATAAAATATCATTCACTCAACCTATAGTATGTTTCTTATAATGATGTACCTACAATGATCATGTTTCGAATAATAAGATTATTTATCTAGCTGTGCAGGACGGCAGTTACCGATTACGAGATTTTCAATTAACTAGAAAAGAATACCATGAAAAATTAGGTTAACAATAGTTTTACAAATACAATAAATGCATTTTTGAAAGATAGAAAAATTTACTTATATTTCTACGGAAGTCTCGGGTTCGATTCCTGAGTCTGAATTTCAAATTTTTCTATCTTTATTGTATTTGTAAAGTTATTGGCAAGAAATGCCTATAAAAAATACTTTAACAATATTTGTTTAAAAGTATATCTAATAAATTACGCGATTGTAGTTTGCTATCCTATATTTCCCAAAATAGACAGATCCAAATAATCGTAAATACCAAAGACAGATTTGGGAAATACAGAAAAATATAATAATGCCAATGAGATTAAAACTGCTCCGATTTTCATGGAAGCTAGCGAGAGCTCTTACTCAATATAAATACCTACCTATCATTGGAATGAATATTAGATTTCACTATCGCTACAGCGAACTGCGTGGAGTCGAAAAAGAGTATTAGATAGAATATGTTCTAAAATTTTCAGAATAGAATTACATCGTAGTATAAATAATGATTACAATATTTTTGGGTAAACTTAGGTAATATTCAAAACAAATATTTTGAAATTAGATAGAAATATGAACTGCCAATATATGTACCTAACCCATTTTAAAATATCGTATACAAAAATACCAGACTAAATATATCGTGTCTGCATATCGTGTAGGTAACTGTTTTGATTAACCCTAACATACAAAATAAAAAAATATCGATTTCAATCTCAACCAAAAATAAAACGAAAAAGCGGCTCCACGGCTCACCGATATTCGTTTCGGTTGTTTAGGGGCGTCGAGGCTCCCCTATTGATTACCCAAAAAGCGGAAAATAAAATTGTGTACCTCAGGCCTCCCGTAACACAATACTGCGGTCGATGGGGCCCTAGAATTTATCACAAAAACATACTAAGCCTGCCCCTCAGATACGACCACTTAAATGAATTAAATCTCACTTTTTGTAATACAATTTCATTTTACGACATTTTTCGTGTTTCTTAATGAATTACAATTTTAATCCTCCACCGGATTTGGAAGGCAAGACAGCAAAAGTTGGAAAGCAATTTGAAGCAATTTGTTTTAGTATACGAACTTGAATATTTACTAAAATAAATGACTGTTTAGTAAGCTTTGTACTTAACCCCGACGGACGTAGGCAGAGGGGTGTTATTAGTTAGAATTCTATATTTGTTCTGTTTTCTCACTCGTATTATCAGAATGATTCTTAGTTACGTTTTCTTAAAAATAAGTATCGTCTCTCAGGATTACTTGTGTCCGATATTTTTAATAACAATGGTTTGGTGGGTACAATAACAGTGTCAGTTATTCTTCAGTGAAATAGTGATGTTAACATATCTATCACTGTGTTGCGGTTAAAGGGAACTATAGCTAGTTTAATTACTGAACAAATGAGACCTAAGAACTAATGTCTCAAATGAGGTTCTTCAGATCTTTGCCAAACAAGGATTTGGGTGGAACTGATACTGATAAAGGCTGATGTGACGCTTACAATCAGGCGCGTAGTATCATATCAACCCATTTGATGGCCCACTGCTGGGCACGGGTCTCCCCAGTAGATCCTGGGGGTAATTGCCATAATCGCCACGCTTGGCGAGCGGGTTGGCGATCGCAGTAAGGCTTTAAGTACGCAGAGGACGCTGCTGCCCGTCCTCCGGAGTGAAATCCCTTAGTCGCCTTGACGACACCCACGGGAAGAGATGGGGTGGTACTATTCTTAAGCCGGCACCACACGGCAAGTAGTATCAAAAATATCAAATTGTTATAGAATTAGAGCATAGGTTTTCTCATTTGAGCATAATAATAGACTGTTCGTAAAAGAGTAAATCACAACCTTACTTTATTAGCTTTATATGAAAAGTTGTGATAACCCTCTGCTATCATATTGATAGTTTATGCCGGAAACCAATAATTGAGGTTTGATCTCAATTAACCAACCCGCGTATATTAAAATAATGTAAAACTCAAATAAATTTTATCCATTTTCTCTTCAGTTATTGGCTAACAATGGAATGAAAATTGAAATTGTTACGTAATTTATATAAAATTATCTTGTTTATAACCTGTTAATTGCGAACCTTATTCTCGTAATAACGGTTTTAAATAAGGGTTAACTATTCTACATTTTAATTCCCTATAGCTGCCACGCAGTTTTTGTATTAACAATTTAATTATATCCAGAATATTTACGGAACTCTAAAAAATCAAGTCTAGTCATAAACATAATTAAATAATAAGCTTACAACAAAGCCGCCTTGAATAAAAATCACTTTAACTTAAACATTATGATATTAAATTCGACTAGTCGTACGACACGCTCCGCCCGCGAACGCTCACTCACGGTTCGAAACTTCACCGACGCGGCTTCCGCTCCACAATCTTTATCGAATAAAGCAGTTTAGTAAACCACAGGCAAACTCCTCCCGCCTCCCTTTATTATCTATTTATGAACAAATTTAAATAGACCGTCGCCCCTGAGACTAACATTCGTTTAGTTTACTGCCTTACCTGCCGTCAAAGCCTTTGAACGTCATATTTTATGTATGGGAAAGGATGTTTCGTTTAATTTCGGTTAGATAGATTTTTTAGGGTTAGGTACGTTTTCTCTGAGATGATTTATGTCGTTCGTCTGGCGTATACACGGAATGGAGGGGCCTGTAACTCAGTGACGATGGAGCAATTCTGAATATCAGTAAGGTTAAGCAATGCTATTACTGTTCAGTCTCTAGACGGATTACAGTTTTCTAACATGTCACTTCCGTATCTTGGATTTAACTTTATCTATAGGTCTTGCACCTGATCTCTCTCTAGTCCTGTCAGATTTCCGTCCCATCAGATTGTATTAGTGAGGGTTTTTTTTTAAAGACAACTCCCGCTGTAAGGTACGGGCCCTGTGTCGCGGGGGACTTTACAAACATACAAGTCACGGACACAAAGTACACCCAGACTCGGAATAACAATTTGTGGATCACACAAATTGTCACCAAATTCGTCCACGTCACCAAGGTCGTGGGTTCAAATCGAACCCACGACCTCTTGCGTAGCAGTCGGAAACACGGAATATCATAATATTAAAGTTATTGTACTATTGTTAAGGTTTGATGTTAACTGCAGAACCGACTTTCTAAAAAAAATAGTAAGTTATGACAGCTTACAGTTAGCTTAAGTAGTGGAGAAGAACTGATTTTACAATTCGTAATAAATATTGCAACAAAACATGAAGTAGAAACATTACTTAAATCCCAACAATATCCTTTAAAACACTGATACCACCACAAGTTTCCCGCAATAAAAGAAAATACCAACTTCAGCCACTATCATTATTTTTGATAAAAATACACTCAAACTTATCTCTCGTCTCGAAGAAAACCGTGAAGTAATATTTTGATGTTCATAATAATAATAGAAGAAGCGACATAGGGGCGATGGGAGGGTGCGGATTTATTCCAGATTTTATTACTTTTTTACGGTCTCAGTATATGCGGCCTACACCATGTTATGTTACGACTCACCTCATATTGTACCCGATATAGCACCTTTATTAGTGTTATTAGTATTTATAAGTTAAAAATGGGATGTTTTATTTTATGGGACGGTGCAGTCCTAGGGGATAACCTTCTGTGGACTGAGAGTTTTCAAGTCAATTTCCAACAATTCTTTATGTTTTTAACTATTTCTTTGCAAACTTGGCATTACTGTAAAAGTAGTCATGCCAATTTTGTCTTCGATTAAATTTTGAAGACGTTTTGTGGTGTATTAAAACCTTGGGAGTATTTGCCATAGATTTTTTTAGAGATGAGCTCATTAATATTGCAGAATGACTGCTACTTGTACACTCTATTACCTGTGAAACGACACGGTGATGGTAGACTAACTGAAACTTTAATATACAAAAGTTCTTGTCTATTGTTTTTATATGTAAGATATTCAAGTGAGGTTCTCCCAACCCTAGCTCACCCTTCTCAATAAAACCGCACACTATCACTGTTACAAACCAAAGAAGCGTAAGAAACGTCGATTTAATCCAAAACATTGTATCTGAGCGAGAAAATAAAAATAATAGCGAGTTGTGTTCGCGCCCAATGACCGGAACGAGCCGCGAGTGTTTGCATTTGATAAGACGATACCCCCACCCCCCTCCACCCTCAGAACACCCACTCAAGGGTTGAACAACGATACGGCTATACACATCACTTACTTCATGAAACGGCTTTTGTCTACACTTAAATTATTTACCAAACATTATTTAAAACTTTCCCAGAGCGATTTATGTAGCTATCTTTATTACTATTCGGTAACTCACTGACCTCTATAACCTCAAATAAAGTAATATTTCGGCATCCATACGCTAAAACAAACAGAAAGCCCGTTGAATCTCATAACTGGTTGACTGGTCTCACACACGAATTCGAGTACATGTGTGTACAAACAAATAAAATATGAGCCAGCAAACGCGGGATTTTGTTCCGCCACCAAAGGGAGTTGATGTACGTACACTACAAATATTAACCCACGTTATTAATGCAGAACACTGCGACCGGCCAAAGGACAGCGTACTTCACAAAAAGACCAAAACCGAAACACAATTTAAAAGAGAATTCTTAAAGAGCGAAGACGTTCTCGGGCAAAAAGATAATTTGGAGCGTCTGCCCGGGGCCCGCGTTTGTCTTTGCTATTGTGAACTTTTATTTCGCTCACTTTTATGAATTATATTCAGTTGTTTTTATCACTGGCAAATTCAAATGAAAGCTTCGGGCGAGTTCTTTTAGTCGCGACCGCAGTTTGAAATTTTGTGTTTAAACACCCCTTTGTTTTAGAATGATATTAAGGTAGCCACGCGTCGCACCCCGAGTACCTACCGTGCCACATATTTGAATAATTTTGATCCAACATAAATTTTTGGTTGAAAAATAAGCTCGTGTTTATCATGTATTGTGAGAGAATAAATTCAAGGTGTCTCAGAATGAAATATGTTTCGAGTAATACCGTTTTATTTGTGACAGAATTTGCGTTGTTTGTCACTCATAGACGGCTTGTTAGGTTCCCTTGTCATGTTAATACTGGGTTGTGAGCTCGTGAATTAAATGAGAGAACACGGGGTTATTAGTAAGCGCGGTAGCATTGACGGGAGTAATTGGTACCTACGTGAAGCCAGTAATTGCATAATTATTCGGAAACCGTCTCATTTGAGTAAATTGTCTATAGATTGAGAGCGTATAATTTAGTAATACGATATCTCTTGTGACTTGATACGTCAGTAATTGATCATTTGAGGTCAATATGTAGACATTTAATAAATATGAGCTTGTCCAAAGCTTTAATAAACACAAGGTATCACATAAACCGTTGCATATTAATTTATCTTTGAAACTCGTCTTTGTGAAACAAGAGATTCCATCTAAACAGCAAAGTTAATATGCATAAGCAGAAATATGTGAACTCGACAAAGTTCTATCAAAGCGATTCATGTCAGGATGCAGCAAAGAGACAATTGCAAATACCAAGTATTTGAATAAAGAAACGGACGCAATAATAGAAGAAAAAAAAATACTCAGCTTAAAAATTTACACGCATAGTGAGCGAGCACCCGTCCGTGAGGAATTCTCGTCTGAGGCGCAAAACAAGCGAATAACGTGGACAAACAGTACAGTTGACGAAACGAATGAAAAAGAAGACTAGCAGTCTCAAATCCAACAAACGTAAAAGAGATTACCCACGCTCCAACTGCTCTCAACTTGTATAAACAAAAAAAGCTCAATTTGCCAGCTTTAAAATAGGACGAAATTGCCATAGAACAGGCAAAGGAAGCAAAGACGGTTGAAGAATATTAAAAACGCTTTTAAAAAGACAACAGGGCGTGAGTGCAGGTTATTTGAACGTTTTATTGTGTCAGGCGATACGGTTGCGAACAATTCGTGAACAGATCTACTTACTTACTGTAGATTGATTAACTTATTAGAATATAAATTTAAAACTAGAATTTTATTCGATTCTGTAAATTCTTTTTGATGGTACTGTCGGCGAACGTGAACGTTCCTACACTTCCATTTGGTGAGATATGAGTCATCTATTAAATATGCTTTGCTTTACTTTTAACTATTTAAATATCATACAAAACTATTGCTAACTAACAAATATCATATATTAGGTATATATCGTCCGTGAAAAATATCAGATAAGACGACAAAGTCGATACATTGGTACTTGAACATTAAATATTCCCAACACTACAAATACTGGTCTGCTCCACACTACGTAATTACGCGGCCCCAGTATCGTGGAACAGACTCATTTCCATACCCAACGCTAAGCGATCAAGTTACATCGCAATATAAAGCGGGAGCGTATTTTTGTGTTACCTCCCCCCCTCGTGATTACACACAAATTGAAATAAATTGAATTTTAAACCTAACCACCGAGCCCGAATCTACGGTAGAAGAAAGGCCTACCAGCGCAAGGGTTATTTGTTAAGGGCTGTCAACAAGTTTATTTTCTACAAAGAATGGATCGGTTGCATTAAGAAAGTAGTAAATGAGTTTTGTGGTGAGTTTAATTAAAAATGTTATTACAACGGCTTTTTGCGCTTTGTAATAATTTGTTCACCACTTAGGGTTCTGTTAATACTGCGTTGCAGTTTTATATTACAGTGAATCTTTGGAGTTGAATTAGTTTCATTAAAATCACTGTTGAGATTTATAAATTTAGGCCAATTAAGATAAATGCCTTGTTACAATCATTAGATGGCGTTAAAGAGAGTGTCACACTTTTGACATTTTATTCATAATCCTGGTACGCCTCCGACGTGGTTTCAATGAAATTTATTAATGGTATCATTTGGGTCTGGTCAAAATGAAGAGCCAATTGTAAACATATTATGTCACTTGCTAATTTCCAGGGTTTGCTTAATGAAAATTAAATAAAACTCTCATTCAAGAATGATATTACAGTTTAAGCACCCTAAAAGTCCCAACAACAGTTTAGGCAACCCTGGCACGTTTAACCCGCTATAATGGCTGCGATGATTTCTTGGCTCAAAACGGTTGTTTCATAACAGCTCGGCTGTGACTACCCTCGTCACTCACTGTTAACTTTGTTTTCACTTATAAGCTTTGCAGTTTTATCACTTACATTTATAAAAGTAGGCGGTCTCAGTTTTGAGAGTTTTTTTCGGACTGGATGTCAATCTTAAAATCCCGAGAGCTTAGCCCGAATATATTTTTAAGAAGTTTAGCTTGTTTAAAAGTTAGGAAAGAAAGATACACTGCCTTAATACATTTTTTATTACAGTCATGAAATTTATATTGGTGTATGGATGTGCTTTTTTAGTTGCCGTGGATACACGTAAATTGTCATGTCAGAATACAAAAGAATGTGAAAAGTTTAAATACTTTAAATTAAAACGAATAATAAAGCAAATATATAAACCACTGCAAATCCCAAAGCACAGGTTTGCTGGTTTGCGATTGCTTAACATCGGTGTAAATTAGTAGTATAGTGCGAGCGGCGGCGTTGGACCGCGATTCTATTGCATTACTGCGGGGAGCCAGCCTTTATTGCTCAATTTGACTTTATTTAACGCAATTCGCAAGCGGCGGGGGTGCGGGGAGGCGGTGTCGCCTCACCCCACGTCTCGGCTGACGGGGAACAGATGAGGTCCCACTCCAATCCACTTAGCACGCGGCAAGCCAGTAGGTGATCGCAATCTACAGACTAAGACGCCCGAACGCTTTCCACTATATTTCTTTGCGGCATTTTGGACGCCAACGTTTTCAATCGAGTGTTACGAAACGAGCAAACGTTTCCCAATACGCTTTCAATGCAAGTTGTTTATACGTGCATAAACTGACCACAACTCTCTCAGCGCTAGACTTAGTAACTTTATGCGGCAAACTAATGCATCCCGACAGAAATTACTGTAACATTCATATGTCTCCGTCGGCGTGAAGTCGTGTCTACATTTAGTACACGTGCATACAAACTTGGTTGTAAAGTTCGACACTATCCAAATTTAATTTAGACGCCGCAACACGAGCGCCGCGTTTATTTTGGTTAATTTGTGAACAAGTTTGTGCTTCACAGTGATCTCCTTAACCATCATGTTTATTATCCGAAATACGGTATCGAGTCGGCCTTAATCTGAGGCTCCGAGGGTGGGGTGTTAGGGTGTCATTTTCACGCTGGCATATTGCTCGCCACCGTACCATAATTGAATAATAAAATTGTTGCGAATTTCGGTACAGAGTCCTTTGATTCGTTGCATTTGATGGGGAAGGGACATCGCTCGTTTTTATGTTAGACGGATTTTGAAGATCCCTGTTCATAAAAATGTAGGCGCGCCGACACTCGGAAATGATTTGGGAAGTTACGCCGTTGATGTAATTTGTATCGTGTCGTTATTTATTAGGAGCGCTTTGTAACTTTCGGGGTTTATTCATTAAGTTAAAGATGTAAGGGTTTCTTTATTTAATGGTATAAAGTAAGCTTTCGCTTAAAAGAAGATCTCATACATAATAAAGGCGATTCTATCAAGGTAGATATTGAACATTTGGTTTTAATACAAACCGATTCGATATTCCTAAATACATTATTCGCTGCACACGTCACGAGGTCGTATTACACGGGCGAAGCAGGCGTGCCACGCATGTATTTCCAAATCTACCTACTCATAATTTCACCACACTGAATACTAAACACAAATTTCCATTAACCGGTCGCTGTTTACAGTGAAATTCTTTTTTCATCAAACGAGATTTATTCCCTCAAAAATATGTAAAGTTTGGTGTGCGAGACACCTCAGATAGCAGGGCAAGGGGCTGAAATTAAAATAATATCTCAGTATTCGAGTCACGCGAAACATTAAGTTCACCCCGCAATAAACCACGCCCTTAAGAGCTTCATTCAGAATTAAAATTTGCCGCCTGATCTCTCCAGAGTGACGTTTACTGATGGATTACCAAGTTGGCTATTTTGTTTAACTGTGGTGACGATGAGCCGACGACGCCGCGCCTAACTGACTGTCAACTTTCACGCTGTCACTCAACATTCATGTAAAATTATACGAAAACAAATTTAAAATTAATTTCAACACATCACCTGCGTAATGAAATTAATTATAAGTAATTATTTCAAATGAAATCTTTTTGTATACAGTTTGAAAACTTTGTATGGCTTTTCTAAAATGGCAATGATTTATATGAAAGTTAAAGTCACAACGTTGTCAGACAACTTATTATGCTTATTCTATTTTAAAATTATGCAATAAATATAATAGCATTTTGACTTTAAATAAAATAAATATATAAATAAATGTTACAAGTATAACCATAGTCAAGGTTCTACCTAGCAAGCTTGCTTCTATCGTAGCAAGTTCTACGACGTAGCGCTACACGGTAGCACAGACGATCAATCTTCAAAATGATAATTTAACAATATTTGAACTTCTTTATTAACATCTATAACGACCAATAACAATACTGCTGAGGCACACAAACTATAACATAATGTCAGTATTAAATATGTCATAAAACGCGGATAGCTGTAAAATAATGAATATAAAATGCAATAAACGAGTTAGAGGGCGATGTGCAGGGGAAGAGTGAAGCAGACTTTTTTTTAAATAATTTGTAGTTAGTCCGTGGGCCCACTTGGTATGCAGCGAGGCTGTCGGCACGGGGGCGCACATATTTTATATTTATTACCACTAACAACGGCAATGTGTCGTGAAATTGCATCGTCTTCAAATGCATGCACGTTCATGTTTTACTTAATGCCTCTTAGCTAGATAATGAGATGAAGATATCGAAGGTTTTTGATAGCCGCAGAACGAGCAATGGATCGTGAACACGTATAAGTCAAATCGTTTTAGGTCATCAACAAATAGTAGGATTATTTAAAAATACTTTACACCGGACCTACTACGCAGTACATATTTTAGAACAAGCGGGTACGCAATCACTTACGCACTTTCTGTTCCCGCACTTTATTCGACGGATACTCAATACAACTAGAGAAAGATTAGTTCATAATCGACAATTTAGGATGATCTCTAAGATACTGCGGAATGTGGTAATTAATCGAAAACGGTCAATTATTTACAGAGCTGAGTGATTGCGTTTCTTTACTTACGAATTAGCTTCTGAAGCACGTATTCCTAGTTAAGCATAATAAGGCTTTTATTTACACACAATAATTGTTTGTAAATATAATTAGGAATAAACGCATGGTCACGAAGTGGCGTCTTAATGAACGCCTGATGGAATCAATCATCCTATAATGAGATAATCAAACAATGACCCTCGATAATATCTCGATACGGCGTCGCTGTTGGCACAAGAAATTTGTCGGAGCAATATCGCGGGAATCCCTCCGAGGGAATCGCCAATTTTAGGGGAAATCGACGGAGATAATTATGTTTGAAGTTAGTTATTGAGTAGAGTCAACATGCGAGGAGATTAGCCGAGCCGGCCGCTCGGCGACGGGCGGACGAGAGGATCAGATCACGACCTACATACACATACACGCGCGCGCGAATGTATGCCGGATTTTGCTTCACTTCTTAATTATCTTCATGCCATTTATTATTAGCCAATATTCCCGCAGCAGTAGTATATTCTATAAATATATAAAATACAGTTTCAATGAAATATTAAAGAATATTTTCAGCTTTGTATTGGTATTCATATTTTCAGATATTAAAAGGTTTAATCATTTTATGAAAAATATGACTGAATTCCAGTTGAAAATGAAATCTGAAATGTGAAAAGAATATTTTTTTTATTTTTATATTAAGTATCACAACGCACAGGAACAAAAATTAAATTTTTGTGATATTTTTGAAAATTACTTGAATATTGGCGGGATTGAGACTTCTAACCGAATGGAGTGTTATTAAAGATAATCACATTTGAGATTCGTTTCATAATAAGCGACGCGTTCTATGACTTCATTAATTATTAACTGAAACATACGAATTACAAAATTGGGTTAAACATCACCTACGTACGCTAGGGAGCGCCTTAATCACGCAGAGGTTTGCTTACATATAAATAATTTTCACGCGATATTACTAAAAGCGTGTAAGCCGATAGACGTCTGAGGCCTTACGAATGGCTTTAATTTTGTTGATAGGTAATTTGTGAGCCGCACCCTCGGGTGTATTTCTTGGCGAATCAACACTAGTGTAATTAACGAATTCATTTAAAGTTATCGTTGGGATTATTTTGGCGTAACCCTCTACCGCGGAGCTCTTTGATGTGTGCTCAAGCCTCGCTCCGTCGGGCGACGAGGCTCGGCGCGGCGCGACGCGGCACAGAACGGGTTGACACCGAGCTCACTTACGCGACTCGTGTTTTCAGCTTCAAGTCACATGTCACCGCATAATTTAAATCAAGTTAGTTTGATTAATGATGGAGGCAAATTGTCTTGAGTTGAGTTGATACCGCTGAAAATTTAACCACGTATTATGTGAATGAATGGTGTGATTACAAATGTTTGATTAATTAAAACCTAATTTTCGTTTGTTACAGTTCTACAAGACAGAAATAGCTACAGTAATGGAATTCAAGACACAGGCTAACCAATGGTAGGTTAAATTAGAATTGCTTTGAAAGACTATCAAGAAAACGGAGTACGGTTTCTTCAAAGAGTCGTATCGAACCATAACTCATCTAGTTGGGAGCATCAAGTGCTAGTATCGTTCGACTAAACGCTGCGTTGCGTCGCTTCATTAGCATTTTAATTACCTGTCAGGGCAGGCATCGGGCTGGGAGCCACCTGCGCGACCCTTTGCAGAGTGCACTCGTTTTTGTTTCACTATTCAGTATGCATACTTTTCTGCCAACTTGGTAACGGTGATTAAAGAGTTGATAGTTTGTCGTTTTGTTGTCTTTTGATTTTGTCGCGGGAAAGTTTTGATATTGTGATTCAGAGTTTCTGCATACAAGGCAGATTTTTTAAAAAAGGGTATTTTACTTCAACAAATAATTTTCATTTTTATGTATCAAAAGATAAAACTTGGTATAGAATATGGAAAAAAAAACAAATTCCATTCCCTTTGGTTTTACAGTAGTCTGATAAAAATGAGGATAATGCTCTGAGGTTTACAGATGATATAAGTTAAATGACTATTCATGGAGATGATTTAATAACTTATAGAACACTTAATAATTAAATTTGATATCCAAAATAAGCACAAAGGAACGCGAGCAAAGAAGGTAATGAATTATACCTATTCATGCATGTCTATGTAACAACTTTCATCCCGACTATAAATTCTTAGAATATTCAAGAAACAATATCTCATAAACATCTGCGAGAGGTAGTTAACAAAAACAAGACGTGTTCGATAAAGCTGATTTATTAAAGTAGCTACCCTAATAGTTCCTTCGAAGCTCCTTTGTTCTACGTCAGGATTGGCAGTTCGATTATCCTTGGCTCTTGCAAAAAGGCATATAAAAATTAGTCTATAATGTCCCAGACTGCTTAAGCGCACCGCGGGGAGCGAGCTACGTTAAATTAAAACGTCTGAAATATGAGACGGTTGCTCAGCTGAGAAAAAACCAAGGTGACTGTTTATACTTGAGCGAGTCGAGAATTGTTTCTTAATTTAAGATGCTCATTTTTGTTTCTATTTTTGGAAAAAGATTGTGTTGATAAGGAAGTATCATTGAATGAAGTTTGTTTTGTTACAAGTATTTTTGCTAAAAAATAACAATAAAATCTGATACCTATTTTTCAGTTTTCGTCAAAAATGTTTTGATCTACATAAAAGCAAATCAAAACATAATTAATACAAAAGCGCAAAATGCGAAAAATTCTGTGAAACCATTGAAAATCTATTACAAAAAAAAACATTTAAAGCACAAAGCAACAATATAAACATAGGATTGTCCCCGGCACCGTTCACATTTATGTCGGTCTTATTATTTTAAGTCGCTTCGAGTGTTCCCTCGTTTCGAACTTTCACCTTTTTCCCCTCAGATACAAAACTGAAAGTTAATTTCTTTTGGTGTATTTTAAAATTAATTTTGCTTTGTGGCGACCGCTCGCCTCAGGACGAATTGTAAGCGGCCAAATGGTAAAGCTTTCAGCACAAAAATGGTTTGAAGGTCTTAATTCCTTTGAACAATCCCGTGAATAGAACCGTGTATAGTGAAAAATATTTTACGTTTTGTTTATAATTGAGTTCTACGTCTATATAGTTTAGTACCGACTTGTTTGGGTATTATCTCAATGTTCACTGGAACAGCAGCAACAATTTTTCCATGGCTTCGCCTGTATAGATTCCGGTTTACTTTAAAGTTAATTCAAGATAGTCTTTCTGCGTGGTAAACAAATTTCTTTTTTAAGCTGTTCAGAGACTGAGAGTGACTGAGCTCATTATCAACATTCATCTATCAATTAACATTTATACATCCCAGTTCTGTCTTGCTATCAGATTCCTCAATTAATTCAGTCAATGGCTCAGATTCTAAAACTAAAAACACTAAAAATCTATGCTCAAACATTGGAATTCGCATTCAATAATAAAAAATTGCAGCTGTGTAAATACAAACGTACAAAATGTCGGGTTTATAGGCAATGGAAGCATGCTGTTACTTGTCATAATATTTTAGTTCGACTATAAAAGCGGATAAATGAACGACACTGTAATCGCCACACGCGGCCACTGCTGTAAAATACTACAGAATTTTAACTCTTTTCATACTTCTTTAAACTATTTCAAACTTTGTGTCAATAGATTAAAGTTCAAAATAGTTTGTTCGTAAATTGTAGAATTTTTGCAGGACTGTTGAGTGTAATTAAACATAGGTTTTCATTTTCATTTCATTTAATGTGCAATTTCTTTTTGCTGCATCAATAAAGTTTATGTTTCAGTAATTTAATTTGCCGTAAGTATTTCATTTTGATAATATCTATAATCGTGTTAACAAGCAATTTTGGTCTGTATTTACATTTACGAGTACTTTACTTATCGAAGGCACTACTTATGAGTGACATCTAACTAAAGACGGTTTCACGAGGCAATGTTCACTCTACATTAAATTGGAAACATAATTACATTACTGACCGTCCCGAAATTACTTTATATAATTGGATATATTTGTCATTACTGTTACATTACAGTAACTACCTACCTACACCAGTTTTCATCAGCAGCTTAGAAACTGAGACCGCCGTAGTTTGTGTCTAACTTTAAAATCTTTATTTTATAAGACATTAAAGTAGCCGATAAACTATACACCATGATCTCTCATCTGAAATAACTTAAGGTCCACGATAGATCAACATGGCAATCAAAATTTGAAATAAGACAGGAGCAAGATGAACCCGGGCAGTGCCCCTGACCCTGCACCAGTATCGCAATTAAACGATTTCAGATATAATCTCTATGGTGTAAATTTCTGGACTACAATAAAACTAGTGATTGGCTTATTGTCATTAATGATGTCGTCTACGCAGTATGTCTTCTTAAATAACCGTAATCGTCTGTGCAGGTTATACGGAGGCAAAGGGCGGGTGGCTGCGGCGGCACAAAGGGCGCGTGCAACTTCAAAGCGCGCCGCTCGGATCAAAGAGGCCGCCCTCAGATAACCGGGGCAGGATAAAACCACCGCTATCGGTTGAGCGCCGTTTGATATCTGATTGTCGGTTAAAGATCGCACCATCCAACAAATAGCGACTAAAAAGGTGTCACAGATGTTTCTCTTTCACTTCTTTCAATGTATTACAAGCTCTTTGTGACGTTTTCTTATAAAGCGATCAAAAGAGCTTAAAGCTCTCTGAATGGAAATAAAATTCTTTATAGCTTTTCTATTCATACGGCTACTAGCCGACAAACGACCGAAAATGAAAAGCCAGTGGTCGCATAAAGTGAATGTATCATTTTTTCTCTATTACTGTAGAAATTGAAAGTTAAAACGAAATTTTGTTGTAGGTGCTCGAGTGAGGTATCTCCAACGTTTCAATAAATCGCTGTACGTTTACCAAACAAGGGTAAATCTGTCGCGGTGTGCCGTTTAATCTCGACAATAGCTGTGTGTCTGTTTCGTTCGGCAGTAAATCCGGCGGTGCACGGTGTCCACGAGTATCTGGTGCTCGGATTACCCGGTTTACTCGGTTATGTGGGGATGTGCCGGCGAGAGCGTTCGTGCCGACGCAACCCCTCCAGCGATTAGTCCTACTGCCCTTCTTGTTGGAAAATTCGACCCGGACGTACCCAGCTGAAGCTGAGATAAGTACAAATAAATATTGATTGTGTCATCGTGTTTTGATCTTTGTCTGTATTTTATAGTATTTATCTGTTATCTTTGTTCTAAGTTTATTGTGATTTTATGTAGTTTATTAACTATATTTATCTGTTGGGAGGAGCTGTGAGTTTAAAGTTAAACAATATAGATACTTTCTTTGATTCTGCTTATTATGTTTGCCCTAAGGAATACCTATATATTTATACTAGGTGAATTTTCGACCTGGACATGATGTGTTTTCTTTAAAAATGTAAAATCTATTATTTATCTGGGTATTAGAAAATGTATATTTCAAATAAATATCGTCGTTGATACAGCAATCGGGTAACTGACACTGTCTAAGGATATCATTTCTCTTTGTCAATTTGTCATATAAGTTCCTCAATATCAAGACAAGTTCATTTACCTTCAACATATATCTGACTGGACCTACGTTGAAGTTTTTAATATTATTATCATTTATATAATTGACTTAAGCCTTTAAGAGATGACATCTACTTAGATATGAATGTTAGTTACGAGGTATGCTAGTTTCAGCGTCGATATATACATGAAGAACCCAATGCAAGAAAGGCGCAAGAAAATAATCAAGCAACGAAGAAACACTGAAGAAATTGAACTATTCATATTTAAACTTGGCGGTCACGCGTATTCTTGGGGAATTAACACACATTTTGAGATGTTATTGCTTGAGAATACACGTAGCTACCGGGGAAGAATTCAACAGAATTAGTTCGAAGAAATCCTGCAGAAGAGAGACACACTTCGTCTTCGTACATGTGCATGCAAGAAGATGTGAAACATTATGTTGCGGTATTGGTTAATATCTCCTTGCAGTTATACTGATCTGTTGTGAGACTTGATGTAGAAGCAAGGGATTTTTAGTAGGTTTTACAACAAACCAGCGTGAGTGCCAGTAGGTACTCTGTAGTTGCTTAATACCTTGCACCTATATAACCTCCAACAGTTTATTTACATGTGTGTATGTATTCTAATATGAGCCTTTTTCAGGATAATTTGTTCAATGTTTATGGAACGTTTACCCGTGACACAGCTGTTTAGAATTACCAGTAGTGCCATAGGATAAAAAGTTTCCTGGACTTATTGATGATGCTACTGACTTAAGACATTCCTTATTGGCACTGGATACAATGTATTATTACTTTACAAAATTTGATACATACGTATAGTCCGCGATTGGTCGACATGGTAATTTTCAATTACATTTTTAGTACACAAATGTAGACAAAAAGTTAGCGGGTATAATTAAAAAAAAGAGAGAGGGGTCCTATGGACAATCGGTTGAAACGTAGTTTCTTTTAAAATATACCTTTTTCAAATTAAGATTTTTCACACAGTAAAATAAAAATTATAACCTTTTACAAAAATACCAACAACCTATATAACACAACCTCCTTATTCTTCACAAAAACATAAATAATAGATTTTTGTGAGTGTAACACTTTTTTCTGTCTAGCATCTCAGCCGCAAAGAAAAACGTGCGATAAGGAACTACTTTCCAATAAAAGCATTTGACGGCAACTGGCACTTGGCAATTTCTTCAAAATTCATATCCCGATCCCGATTCATATCGACTTGTGGCGGATTATATACTTTTGATAATTTTACTATAGAATATTGTTCTCAAATGATAATCAAGTTTAATTATGATAGGGGTTTATACACTACAGTGCAGCGAGAACAGTTTTTGACTATTTATTAACATTTGTGTTATTTCGCTTAAAGATATTGGGCGTCACAGTCAGCCGCCGGGTCCAGTCATCGGTCATTCAGAAGCCTGTATCCATTCCTATTTTGCATGTGTAAGTATTTAAGCACTTTTTTAAGCTATTTGTTTTAAAATTTCATTTTTTTTGTCCTTATTTAGAAATTGCGAACTTATAACAACTTTAAATGGCAAAAAACCTAATAGTTATCTTCAAATATAAAATCATCATCATTAGTATCTTATCAGTCCACTGCTAAACTATACAAATGGGCCTCTGCCAATCTATGGCACGACACATGGTCTCCTGTCTAAATATTATAGTAACTAGTGATAACAAACATACACTTGTACTATTTTAATATTAACAATACAAATATTTGTTCATAGATGGAGGTGTGAGTTCGTAGCAGGTCTACGGATTCTACGAGTTCCCGTCGACGAGGCTTCTACGAAATCGTAGCAACAACGAAGCAAATGTGCGAAGAATATCGGTCCAAAGATTTTTGTGAACCAAGAGACGTAGCTCTTAAATGAACACAAGAAACAATTTAACTTTAATTTATTTGTAATGTAATTGATTAAATGACACGGGTAGAATATACATATATTGTATTGTAATAGATAAAATAACAAGCTTAGGTTAATTTAAAAAAATAGATTTAAGTAGTATTTTTGATCAGATTTCAATAATTTTGAATATAAAACTAAATGTTAAACGCATGTGTGTTCAAACTCTAAAGAATAATAGGAAAAAGAAGTAAAATATCAAAGAAATAAATAACAATGACAATGCTAATTGTAACGTGTTTTATTTGTCTCCTCTTTAGTTATCTCGGCAGGTAAATATCTTGGAACATCCCCCATCCCAGTAACTAAGCAGTATACTATGGCAACCAGAGAACTGGCAAACAAAATAAAGGATTTATAATTAAATACAGATAAATTACATCCAGTTAAAGAATAAACAATCGAGCTCATCACACCAAAATGTTGTTATACAAAAAAAAAACATTTAACCGACTTCAATCACGGTTGATTTGCTGAATTACTTATTCAGGAGTTTTTGTGTCTGTCTTCAAAAGTCATCATCAGATCTTTACGAAATTTATATAGGACCATTTCGGAATAAAAATATATTTTGAACAAAAAATGGATTTTGATAATCTGTCTATATATGACGTTAGTTATGCCCAAACATACATAAATAAATACAAACATCTGAATTGAGAACCTTCTCCTTTTTGAAGTCGGATAAAATTAATTTTGAAAATCCGTCAGTATATGACGTAGTTATGCACAAACATACATAAAAAATACAAACCTCCTCTTTTTTGTAGTCAGTTAAAAACTTATCCTGGATGGCATCGATTCACGACCTGTGGCTTAGCAATCAGGGCCACCAACCACTAGAACAACAAGCCAGTCAGGGGAAACTACTGAAACAGTATTGAACGAGTTATGCCTTACTTGACATGCAGATCGACAATAATAATGATAGTGGTTGCAGAGTCAGGCATATTTGAAGTGAACCTTCAGACAAGATAATTTCAAGTACAATAATATCTTGGGACAACTTACACAACGCCATCTGATCACAAACTAAGAAGAGCCTAGCCTAACTATGGCAACTAGACAACTGATAAACATACTTATATACTATATACTGATATACTATATTTCTTATATTTTGGATTTTACAAACATACAATTAACGTACCTACGTTTCTCTTTTTATTTTGTGTCGATTTATTTTGTGTACCTACACAAAATAAATCGAGACACGAAATAAAATATTCCAGAATCGCATAAAGTTCTGTCCCATGTGAGAATCAAACCCTTAACCAGACGTAGGTACCTACGTCTGGTTAAGGGTTTGAACCCTTCGGTAAAAGAATTTAAAATGAGAAATATTTTACATCGTGTTATACCTATTGATGAGTCGATAATACCCAAGTATCATAATAAATGGTAACCAGACCGCATTTATTCATCAGCTATAGGTAGGACTACTATAGGACCTACCTACGCTTCAAAACTCTAACACATGAAAAGTAAAAATGACGATTGCGTTTTAGTTTGCGTTTATGAACTAAAACTGAATTCGAAATTTACCTAGTCAATCTTAAACAGGTAAAAACATACATCTCATGAGACCCTTCTTATTACTCAAAGCTTAGTAATTAAGCTAGTATATAATATAGAACAGTAGAACAAAAGCAATAAGTACATAAGTACTTACATAGCTTTTTGGATACAGCTAATGGCGCGTGCGATCTGCCCTCTCACCTATTCAAAATACAAAAGATGAAGATCATGTTAACAAGAAAATAATTAGAAAATTCTCAAACTCGCAAAATGTTTAGGTATCCACATAATATTTTAAATTGCCACATTGAGGCCATTATTTGATACCCACATTAACCCGATCAGAAGAAAAAAAACAGTATCTTATTGGCATTTACCAACAGCTACATTGCTATTTCTTTTTTTAATAGAAGTGTCTTATAGATACCCGGTTGTTCTTTTTGTACTAATGATTAGATAAATAAATAATATGAACATAACATTTCAAAAATTGTCTTATTTGCAATTAAGATTTTTCACATATATGCCAGTTTGACATAGGCAAAATAAACATTGCTTTTAAAGAGCTTCGTTATAAAATGATTAAACACGTTTAAATGAATGACGACACTATTGGACCTAGCAGGTAGGCAGGTAGCCATTGAATTGGTTACATCATCAAATCAGCTCGATAAAATCTAATTATCGTATTGTCGTCTGAGATTAATATAAGTTTACCTACATAACTACATTATAAAATTCATAGGACAAATCAGAAATGGGTAAGGTATCAATGTTCTGTGGGTAAAGTCATATTCCAACGACAAAATACAAGAAAACAATAGTTGCCAGTGAAGCTTAATATAGTAAGTTAAAAAATCATTCGCTAATGGCTATACATAGAGATATGGCGATACAAATACCTTTTTTTTTTATCTCCAACGTTCCGATCGTATCACTACAGTCTAGTATTACATCGTTCGTGATCACGCGTGGACTAATGCAGCTCAGCGTCGCGTCGTCTTTGCGAAGACAGGTTTTGGAAACTACTCATGCTTGATTAATATCTAACTACATAACTATCGATATTTTGACATACAATATTATAGCACATGTCGACAAGGCAACTGACTAATTTCGAATTCATTTAAAGTACACAAATGAAAGTAAAAAAGTACCAAAGTACCTTAAGTTTGACGCTCGATCCAAGGCGATGTATGTCCTATACACCGTCTTGTACTATAAGAATTACCTCTGTAGGTACAATCGCGCAAGTATTTGAGGGATGTATGTTTCCATATTGGGGGAATATACATCGAGGCTTTAAAACTACCCATTGTACGCAAACAAAATAGTTGTAGTTTCAATGTTCGTAATCAACCATAGTGTCCGTGAAAATTTTCAATCTATACTAATACCTATAATTAAGCTGAAGGGTTTATTTATTGAACGCGCTAATTTCCGATGATACCTACTGGGCAGATTTAGATGAAATTTAGTATGGAATCTTGAAGCTGGTAAACCCGACCAAGAGTAACACATAAACCAACCTATATTCCACATAGATATCCGATTTTATAACACGATTACATGATAACCGAAGAATTATATAAGTAAAACAGCAACTATTCTTTCGTTATTTCTCGAGTTTCAATTATTTGTAAAATTGAATCTAATGAGTAACTCTTATGTTCTTGACTATACAGAAAAAAACGTCGTATTTTCTTAGCCTTATAGTTAGCGACAGGATGGCATGGCATGGCAATCGAGATACGAAATTACACAGGAAAGACTTAGATGGTAAGCGCCCTACACCCTGACATTGCCTGGCATCTTATTCTGCACCATTCCCGTCGGATGCATTTATTGATTTTAATCTTGCTCAAGTGTTTGCCTGCATTTATGTGCTTTAAATAAATTCGAAAAATGCAATGTCGACCTGTTGTGGACCTTGTGGACTTGCGACCACACAGGTTAACTAAATTTTACAGTTTTCAGCCGTTCGTGTTTAATTACTCGTAAGTACTTAGATATGTTTAAAGTTTAAGATTTAAAAATGAAGTGAAATGACGTTATATTGCACAAACCTAAATTATATTAATAATAATAATAAATTTATTTCTCGCCACAATAGAAATAACTAAGTATATTACAATATTTATGTAGGTATACAATAATCACTTTTTTAATATTATGGAAGACTGGTGCCTGAACTAGGCTCGAAGCCTGTATTTCAGGACACCAGGCCTGCTCCTCAGCTTTATATTATTACAATTTACAATTTGCGCATTCATTTTTTACAATATATATAAATGTAACAATAATAATAATCTTATGTATGTGTGAGTATGTATTAGTTAATAGAATCTACACTAGTACAGCAAGTAGATTTTCGGTGTCATCGTAACTTACCTCCTGGAGCCAGAGAGTTAGTTTCATTTTGTATTTTATCTTCTGCAGTTCGTAAATGGATTAGATTCTATATAAATAACTTTGTTATATAAATAAGGTCCTAAGTGACAGAAGTACCGGTGGTAAGTTGGCTTTTGCTTACAGGATTGTATCGCCTTTTGCTTCTAAAGAGAGAGGGATTATAACTAGTCCGGTCATAAATAAAAACTTTTCTTTTTTTTAACTTTTTAATTAATTGAATTAAGTTAATTATTTTTAAAAGTTCTTTTGATTTCGCGCCACTTCACATATTTTTTCGTGTTCGTTATCAAATTACAATATGGATTGGGGTGTTAAATAGTATTGCGGTGATCGCCTTGCAAAAAGTGGGTATAGAGCCGTCAGTCATATTCCAAACACTTTAGAAGCTTGGTATCAGCCGTATGTTCGTATATCGTACTATCAACATATACAACAATACTTCCTCTGTCGAAGACCATATAAGATCGGGGCGGCCGCGTGCTGTTAGAACTACAAAGGCTGTTAAAGCCAGAAATCGTCGAAATCCCATTAGGAAGCGAAAAATCTTATCGCGAGAAATTAAGATTCCCGCCGAACTCGATGCTTATCGTATATACAGGACATGCCCTAAATCAATCTTTACAATTATAGAGTGTGCCGATCCAAACGCCCTCTGTCGCCAATATGCAAGTGAAGAGCACAGAAATATCCTCTTTACCGATGAAAAAATGTTCACGATTGAAGAGCACTACAATAAGCAAAATGATAAAGTGTACGCTCACAGTTTGAAAGAAGCTGCTCAAGTGGTCGGAAAGGTACAGCGTGGTCATCATCCTGCGTCAGTGATGGTTCGGTGAGGCGTCATAAAGCTACATTTTTGTGAAAAAGGAGTGATAATTTCAGCCAAAGTGTATCAAGAGAGTCTTGGATCGTATTATAAAACCTCTCAGCAATACACGTTTTAAAAATGTACCGTGGACTTTCCAGCAGGACTCTGCGCTTGAAACCAACGTTCCGGACTTTATAAGAGCTGAAGACTGGCCCTCATCTAGCCCAGACCTCAAGCCTTTAGACTACAAATTATGGTCAGTTTAGAGGACATGGCTTGCTCTAAACGACACGGCGACATTGAGCCTCTTAAAAAATCTCTGGTGCAAGCAGTGGCGAAATTTACCATGGAAACAGTGCGTAAGTCCATAGATTCGTGGCCAGACAGATTAAAGGCCTGTATAAAAGCCAAAGGTGGCCATTTTCAATAGAATATGGTTTTTATTTTTTGCTGAGACTTTAATAAATATGTACATATAAGTTTTAGTAATATTACATTACATTATTAAAAAAAAATGCATTTTCACACCAGGAAGTGATGCAGTAGGTCAGTAGGGACTGAGCAAGGGCAAAGTAAACGAAACTTTTTAAGTTATCATCAGCCACATGTCTCAGGGTCTTAAAAATGTAGGTACATTAGTTTACGTAACCTGCCAGATTAGACCCATCATAGTATTCATCAAGTATGTAAGTACCTACCAAACCTGGTATTTTGCATAGAGAATCCCTTATACCTACCATTCATGAACTGGGGCTCACTAAGCTGGAGCGGCTGATGTGCGAAATTTAAATTTCATATGTATTTGACGAAGTCTGCTTTTTATAATTATAAAATATCATTATTTGAACCTACTATTACAAATAAAACGGCAGATGATTTTCGACTAGCAGACAATTTTGAAATCATACAATAAGAGACACCTAAAGAAATTGGTGTGTGCATAAGTTGCTTACCATTTACAAATATTAAAATCGGCTCAGCACAAATATCTCTTACGCCTAGCACATAGTCACAAAAATTCAGATTAGAACAAGATAATAACTGTACAATTAAATCAATTAATGCAACATGGCTAGTCCTATTATTCAGGATGTCCCAAAACGATGCCACGCCGAGGGAAAGTACCTTAAATAATAATGTTAATAATAATAATAATATCTTGGGACAACTCACACAAAGCTATCTGATCCCAAACTAAGCTTGTACTATGGCAACCAGACAACCGATAAACATACTTATATATATATATAAATATATACATATTATGCAATTGGAGAGGCCTATGTCCAGCAGTGGACTGCGATAGGCTGATGATGATGATGATGATACATATTATAGATAAATAACACCCAGACACAGAATAAACCATCATGCTCATCACACAAAGTTTTATCCTGGGTGGTTTTATCCACGACCTCTTGTGTAGCAGTCGGAAACACTCCCACCGCGCCACAGAGGCAGTCATATAAATATTACAGATAGTGTTGCCCAAATGCAAGAACAAGACGAGACTTAGCCAGTCTTGGTCTTGGTCTTGCGCCAATACACCTGGTCTTGGTCTTGGTCTTGGTCTTGCGCTCCCAGTCTTGGTCTTGGTCTTGGTCTTGCAGCAAGAGTCTTGCAAGTCTTGCAATTACCTATTAGTCTATTACTATTTATTAAAGTTTACTTTAAATCTTAGAAAAACGTATTAGAATTGGAACATTGTGAGCTTGAATTAACATAGCCATAGTAAAGATCAAGCAGATTAATAAGTAACTGAAGATTTGATAAGAAATTCGAAAAATCAACTGACCTATATGTCGTTTTCCATGGAAGTAACTGTTTCTTAATAAACATTTATGATTTATAAGCTTACATTTGCTAAAACATGTAAAAAAACAAATTAATTACAATAACTTGACTGTATTTTAAAGAACAATACTTATCTGTCTAGAAAGAGATTGAACCCTCAACTTATAAGAAATTTAATAAAAGAGTTTACGATTTATCATTTATTTGAATAAAAAATAAAATACAACACAAATCAACAGCTTTATCATTAGGTTATGATACTTTATATAATTTTTTTTGACCAAGAATTAATACAAAGTAACCATCTGGCTGACTCATCACTTAACCTATTTCTATGTTTTCTAATTACTAATGATGCTTTAGAAAATAACCTCTCAGCAGGTACTGAAGTTGCAGGTATTGAGAGAAAATCACGGGCCATTTTCGATAAAATCGGATACTCTGTCTCATGCGTCCTCCACCAATCTAAAATGTCTTCCGAGCTGGCAGTTCTTGGTTTTCTCAGGTACTCCTCCAACTCGTCTATCACTAAGCCTTGAAGACAAGATCCAGATGACGTCGAGGGACATTCATAGAGTTTATCAAAGTCTATTACGTCTTCATCTTCATCACATACTTTATTTTCTTTTTCTGGTAATTCCAGAGATTTGTTCAGTGAGTGTAGACTTTTATATTCTTCATAAAGTTCATTGAACTTGCGCAGACTTTCTGTTTTAAGTTGCTTCCCCCACATTGTCAGGTCAAAAGTCTGAGCCTTATGCCTTGGGTCTAAAATTAAAGAAGTACAATAAATCCAGTTGCTCTTCTTGTAATGTTTAAGCATTTTGTCTCGAGCTGCTTGGAAAGCTAGAATGAGCCTTTCATCCACTTCAGATCGATTAGGTTTCTCATCTAACTGTTTTACCATGGATTCAATTTTATCTAGCAAGAGATTGAATGATACAATGACTAGCGGTAATGTAACATATTTGTCTCCACCAAGTTTTGTACTTAAAAGTTTAAAGTTTATTAGAAATTTATGTAATTTTTCGAGTACCTGCCATTCATTAGCTGTGATTTGAAAATCATTTAATTCGGTGACAGAACTGCACAATATGTCAATGCCCGCTCTCACTTTTAAACCAAATCCAATCATATCATGTGTGGAATTCCATCTCGTTGGACAGTCAAGAATGGCATTTAGATTTGATGGCACGCCAGCTGCTTCACAAGCAGACTGAAACTTCTTCTTCACTATCTCACTTCTTTTTATTTTACTGGAAATACTGCGTAACTTTGTTACAGATGTACGCGAGTCAGCAATATTTGGTGCAGATTCTTCATCTTCCTCATCCTCAGTTTCGTCTGCATAGTCTTCGTACTGCTGATCTTGCGCGTTAGTGTCAGACTCACAGTGTAATGCTAAGGTCTTTAATAAATCTTGTACACCAAGGTTTAAAATGTGAGCAAAGCACCGGAAATGTTGATTGTCTGAATCAAAGTGTGGCGGCAGCTGTTTGCCCAGTTCATACATGAATTTGGTATTTGCAGTTGCGTTGTCGACCGTGATACCTTGTATTTTATCAATTATGCCATATTCCAATAAACATTCATGGAAAATCGTTGCAATATCTTCCCCAGTATGTCGACCGCGTGATGGTATAAAATCAAGAACTACAGATTGATACTTCCATGCGTTGTCTATATTATGAATAGTAACCCCGTAGTAACTCCTACCAGCAATTGACGTCCACCCATCAATGGTAAAAGACATTTTAGATGATAATTGTTGAAGTCGTTCCTTGAGATTCAATTGGAGCTCTTCAAATCGCTCTTTGACTTTCCTTCTAAGTGTAGACCTTTTAGGAAACACCATATTAGGGCAAATACGTCGAAAATATACTTGTGTAGCTTCGTCATCGAAAAATGAGAAGGGAAGATATTTTTTCACCACCCAATCAACTGTAGCTGTCGTGATGTTGTCACTGCTGTTTTCCGACTGAAACAAAACAATAAATCTTGTGTTATTAGGTTTGAGCGTATAAGAGGAGGAGGTTTGTTGTTGTTAAATCGAGAAAATCGTTAAATTGATATTTGTTATATTAAGGTTGCACTGTACTGTAATTTACCAAAATAAAGTACTTAGTTGTTACTGGCCGATTAACTGAAAATATGGGTGTTTATAAAAAATATTTAAGACGATAATTACATACTTAATATGTCGCACCCCTAGATGAAAACTGTGAAAACACCACTAACTCAAAAATACTTACGTAAGTTAATGGCGTTTTTGAAAGTATCGCATGAATAGCTACGCGGAGTTAAAATTCTTTTAACTGTTAAAAAAATATTCTTACCTGTCCACTTCCAGCGGTTACTAAAAAGCTTGTGATATCTCCACTTAATTTTGGTTTAACAGGAAGAAATATTTCTGATTCCTTTTTGTGGAAAGATATTAGATGTTTCCTTAAGCCTGAAGTGTTTCTGTTTTTCATTTTTATTTCAATCTTTTTATGTTGGCACAATTTACAGAAGGCAGTTTGGGATGCATGAATTATTTCGAAAAACTCCTCAAATTTGCTTTTGGGTCTTTTAGATCTGTGACTCAAACTCTCGTTACTCGGACTAGAATAATTTGAATCTTCGTCACTCATATTAAATTGTACACGTGATACGTTTTTAGAAAACAACGAGAATTAGTAAAAACAATTATCAAGTTAGACTCGAAGCACAGCTCAATTGGAAATGACTGGAATTAAAATAATTCCTTTATTTATAGTACGTTTCCTTGCTTTACCGCGCCGCCTCGCCACGTGCCGGCTCTATGAAAAGGATGCCGCCGCAAATCAAACAATGCCGCGTGCGGCGTACAAACACACACTAAATATTACCTACTTGTACAGACGCGACGCGTGAATAAAATAGAATTAGTGCCAATCACTATTCTTTACATATAAGTGAATGTTTTGGCGTACATCTATACTAATATTATAAAGCTGAAGAGTTCGTTTGTATGTTTGATGACAGAAGTTTTAAAATAAATAAATAAGTCCTGAACGTCACTATACCTCCAAAGTTACTATTCCTCGTGGACGAAGTCGCGGGCACAGCTAGTAAATACTTACTCTCATCATCTCTCTCAGAGATATTCGGGCTGGTAAGTAATACAAAACTCTTATCGCAGGCTTTTTATTTTATTAGTAGGTAAGTACCTACGCTTTTTATATTATTTTATTAGTTTTGTAGAATTTTTTTACACGTTTCAAGTATATTTAAAAGTGGCTACAATATTTATTAAACGGGTGATATTTGAACACTTTTTTGCTATTTTTTCTTGTAAAAACTTAAGAAATATAATGACTAAATGTACAATAATAGTACCTAAGTAATTAGTTTAAAACCATATAAGTAATCAATATTATAATATATACTTACTAGAATGAATTAATATGACATCTACTACCTATCCTTACCATTTTATCCTAATCATAATACTACTTGCGTGATCAGTATAATGTATTCATTTTCATTCTAAGCACTCTGAAACTTATTTATTCTTTGGAACACCTGTAGGTACTCTACTAGGAAATTATTTTGCATGAGTATACCTTCGCCCTATGGCGGCAATCAAATAGTGTCAAATGTTATGATTTCGGCGTGGCGGCAACGATTGTTTTAGATTTCAAAAGAAGCCGCCGGCGCGTGTATCATAACCATGTACTTCCGAAAAGCGGCAAATTTCTTTGAGAAGTAAGTACAAAACCTTTGATGCCGCATTATCAAAGTGCCGATGGTTAAAACATAACTATGCATGCACTCAGTTTGATTTTAATAGATATTTTTTTATTCGCTATGTTTATGGTATTAGTCGTAATGCGCATAGGTCCAGTTTTTCATATTCTTTGATACAGTTTTTTGCGTCTCATAGAATTCCTAAGCGTACCTACCTATACACCGAACTGTTACACCTAACTACTCAGTGAAATAGCGCTAAGTCCTAGCTGCAAGACGCAAGAGTCTTGCAGGCTATGTCTTGTTCTTGCTCAAGTCTTGCACGGTCAGTCTTGGTCTTGGTCTTGCTAAAAATACGCGGTCTTGTTCTTGGTCTTGGTCTTGCAAAAACGCAAGAACAAGACCAAGACTGCAAGACCAAGACTGAATTTGGGCAACACTAATTACAGATACAAGCATTTTACAAAAAGAAGACTTCATTTTGATTTTAAAAATAAATGGAATTACTGTTAAAGATTTTTAAATTACCGCCGTGCCGGTCTGAATCGAAGCCGCCTAATGTGAAAAACAACCATTCTGTATTTTTATGACACCAATCCAAAGGGTAAGGGTTGTTTTTATCAGGGACTCGTTTTAGTCTTAGTCATCTGTCTAAATTAGACTAATTAGGGCTATACGAAATGATGTAAATAACACACAAGTTTGAACAAAAATATTTAATTGCTATAAACTAAATCACTGAGTAGAGCATGCCAAACTCCGGCGCCAACCTCTAAGCATAATCAAAGTAACAATTTAATATAACACAGTACATACAATTCTAATACTTCCTTTATTAGAAGACCATTAATATTTACAGATTTGCTTTTAGGTAATGCCAGAATACTTCTTACACTACAATCACCTTGGAACATAAATTAAGTTTTTTTTTTTCTATAAAACATAATAACGTTATGAACCGTATCTGGCCCGCTATCTTACTAGCGTTTTACGAGCGTTGACGTTACTCCCACGACTGCAAAGCGACAACGCTGCGCAAACGCGACGTTAACGTTGCGTACCCAACGTTAAAGAAGCTACCGTGCTATTGACCGCACGTCGTAACGGACAGAGCGAGACGGTGTGATTGTAAATTTTGCGAAAAAACGCAACGTTAACGTCGTGTCTGCATAGAGTTCTCGCTGCGCAGACGTTCGGGAAACGCTAACGCTTTTAAATCGCCAGTAGGAAGGCCTTTCGTCAAATACTTACTATCCATCCATTATAATATTGTGACTTTGATCTTATTCGAAGTTAAAATTTAACTATAAGGTTGTTGAGACAGTATCATCTACTAGATATAATTATTAATTAATTATCTTGAGGGCAATATCCTCACTTGTCCACAAAAGCGGTAATGAATCTGAACTAAACACGTAGATAATTATGAATGTGAAACGACATCAGAATAATTTGATATACTAGTCTAAATCGTCAGCCTCCGGGGAAGCTCTTGGTGCTAGCCTTTCAGTAGCCACTACCACGGTACTGGGAACCAGAGGAGTCACTTCATTATCTTCATTATTCAAATCGCTTTGCTCGTTTCGTCTGCGATCTAAAGTTGAGGTTCTGAGGATCTCATTTGTAAGGTCATCAGTAGCTCCGGTTGGCAAGATTACTTCATCAGTTTCAATAGTGGCGGAGTTGCTACTGGCTTCAATTTGTGACATGTTGTTAACATCGTTTATTCTCGCGATTTCTTCTATATTTATATCGGCGTCATTATTATGTGTAATGGAACTATTTATGTCAGAATTTCTTATGTTCTCATCAGGAGTTGACGCAACGGCACTCTCTTGTGTTTCCCCGCCTGTGTTTGTCTCCACTGCATTCGTTTCAGGGGTAGCAGGCACTACATCACCTGTGTGAGTAGTGTTGGTCTGTGCAGTGGAGACAGATGGCGAAGTTTGTGTCGTCGATTGAGCAGTATTTTGTACAGTCTGTGTGGTAGACTGAGTCGTAGGAGGAGAGGCTTGTGTACCTGTACCAGGTGCGTCGTGGTAAGCAGCACCACTCGCCAAAGCGGCGATTCCTGCCAAACCCATCATTCCTGCCATTCCACGATGAGTACGAAGAAGCAGTTGCTGTAGCTGGGCTTGTTGTATTATTACCGGCAGCTCGTAGTGATGGAAGAAATACAACATCGAGTGCTGCAACAAAAACATTCCGTTACAAAATTTAAAGATGGTTCAAGGAGAAATTGGAAAACCAACAATAAATTAACGATAAAGAGATAAGCTGCCAATGGCTGCGGCAGATATGGCGCGGCGTCGGGAGCGCGTCTGCAATAGATGTTGCGAGTGCAGATTATGAGACACGTCCGTCGAACTGAGCAAAACTCCTTTAGACAAATAAATGAGCGACTCGTGACGGTGTCGTCACTGCTCCCGCCTTTATTTATTTATTTCTGGGTCAAAGTTCCCACCCCTCGCTACGTCCGACGTAAGTTTTAATTAAGAAACTTGTGACCGCTCCTGACTCAACTTTTATTTGAAATTATATTTTCTGATCCCCTCAATTTGATTTTTTCCAAGTGGCGTTGTAACGGGTTACCAGCGAAGACAAGTTGCGACACCTTTATGATTTATTATGCGCGGCGGGCGTCGCGCTTGACATATAATTGAAAGAATTTGACATCATTTTTTACATTCCACTTACGTCTATTCAATTTGCAGAATGTGCAGATATTGCATACATATTCATGTTTATTTTTTAATGCGAACGCAAAAAAGCATGTCCGTGCATGCATCGTGGCTTTCAAAGGATACCACCATTTAAGAACAGGTTCCTTATTGGACACCTTTTTATGATAACCTGTTTAGCAATTTTCAACACCCTGAACTTTATTCGTGTTTTAAAAATTGTGCTTTTAAAGAACCTTCTATTTTATTGAACACACTTAAGTACAATCCGACGATAGGTCAATGAAACGGCACGGATGCGTACATTACACAGGCTTAATTAACACAACCCGTTCCTAACCCAATCTGTTCGCAGATCATCGCCATGGCAAATATAAAAAAAGGATCAAACGTTTAAAAGGTATTTAATGGACAGGAATGACGCCCTTTTATACGTCCATTAAAATCGGCCGCTTTGAGATTTACCGCCCGCCCTGTTAGATAGATACGTGAATAAAAAATGAGCCCATTTTTATCAATTTTCGGATCGTTTGTAACAGATTACGTTGGCACCGTATAGACGTACAAAAAGTTTCCCGGCTTAGCTGTGTCGAAAATTATCTAACATCGACGTTTATTTAACTTTGCTGGAAAATCTATGTTAATTATATATTACAACGAAATTGGAGCGTGATGTTATGAACTGAACAATTTTTGTTCACATTTAAGAAAAAAATCGTAATGCAGTAGTATATTTACATATCAACCCATAAGATGGCCCACTGCTGGGCACGGGTCTCCCCAGTAGAACCTACTAGTATGTAGATCCTGGGGGTAATTGCCATAATCGCCACGCTTGGCGAGCGGGTTGGCGATCGCAGTAAGGCTTTAAGTACGCAGAGGACGCTGCTGCCCGTCCTCCGGTGTGAAATCCCTTAGTCGCCTTGACGACACCCATGGGTAGAGATGGGGTGGTACTATTCTTAAGCCGGCACCACACGGCAAGTAGTATATTTATTTTAAATAAATTACTGTTAACTTATTTTGAAGTTATAGTTGCAGTCGTATACAACTTGGTTACAACAATGCTCAAGACCCACCTCAACATTTCAAAGGACGCAGCGAGTTCTTTGTGATGATACATTTTTTTAGCCGCAAAATTGTCTTAAACACTTTACTGGCGGCGCGTTGATTATGCCAAGACGGTAGAAAATTCTGACGAAAATAAAGTTATTTGGATTTAAAATGCAGAGTAAAAAACATCGGACAGCGGAGCGCGGCCCTCTTTAGGCGAGACTTTTTTTGTGAATAAATCCCTTTTCATTTAGCAAATCCCGCAGTAGGTATAGGAAAGTCTGCTCTTACGAATTAAGATGCTAAGAAATTGTTTTCGGAGGGTATATTATTTGTACGAAAATATTTTAGAGATGCATTAAAGGGCCCGTCAGCACTTTGCCCCGAAGGTATCACAGTATAATTATGTACACCACAAAGTAAGCCGCTGAGAGTGTTTGACTTAAGTTTAACTATAATTTGCAAGAGATCTGGAAGATTACAACACTTTACAATGTTCCATGATGGCGGACCTTTTCTGTTGATTTAGGACATGACAGAAATTAACTAAAGCACGCCTATTAAACCTTCAAAATAATAGGGGACTCGAGTTAGTCTTTAACAAGCGCGCAGCCTAACAATATTATTTTAAGGCATCAAAAATTGTTAGAAAGTTGTGCAATTATTAATTGAAAGTTAAATCCTATTTGAGTCTGTTGTCAACAAATTGCTCAGACTGTTAAAATTAATGTAAGGAGGATCTTAGGTCGGCGAGGACATTATGCGCGGCGTGTCGCTTCACTGGCCCGGGCCGGCCTCATGAAATATGATTTTTAATAATAAGTTGACACGCTCGATGATTATAAGATAAGCCCCCACTTTGCATTCCAAAGGGGCTTCTTGTTTTTCGACGTCGCCCTTCCTGTGCCGTAATCCGGTAGAGCCTACTCCCTACTCCGTCGTTGAGCTTGCTCGAGGCGCATATCACACTTGTTACTGCTCTTTTACTGTCTACGCATACTCTCAGTAACTTTATGTTCTGGAATTACGTGGGATTTAAGCGATTAAAAACTCTCGTCACACACAGGATAACAAATTAAAGTAATATTTTAATAAATTATTCTGTTAGCAATCTTTGTTAGAAGTTAATTTGACTTCAATATTTAGAAATTATATAAGTGGAAAATCCTGTTGATAATTTCCAAGGTGCTTACGTTTTGGCATTAACCTGCTTTAAATTGTACCAACAACATTTAAATGCATGTTCCATTGTTATTAATAACCACAATTTGATTCCCGGACACTATTAGGCCACCGAGGATCTGTGCAAGCTATATCTATGCATACGTATACACATTTATTCGTAGGTATCAATGTGTTTGTGTGTGTTGACGGGAGGCCGAAGTCCTCCCAGCGTGTTATTAACTTCCGTGCAACACAGCGACCGGAAATCGACGCCGGAGTAGATCCGCCAAGACATACATACAGTCTGCTACAACCCTAAATATACCCACGCTGTATCACAATAAGACGATTATCACTGATTCCACTGCGTATTATGAACGCTTAATTGTAGTACAGAATTAATTTAAAGGAGTTTGAATATGTTTAGGAATTTATTTCACAGTGCTCCAAAACCCTTAACTTTATTGTTCATAGTGTTTTAATTTGATTTGACATTTAGTGGTATTAGTTATGTTAAACCTTTACCTAAATAATAAATCTGGGGTTAAGATTCAGACATAAGATTTGTATCGACTAGATCTTTATTGTTTAATATTTCTTCTGTTAGTCCAAGAGGGATCCGCCAAAAAATGTAAGAACTTTATAAAGGTTAATTTTTAGGGTTCCGTAGCCAAAATGGCAAAAGTGAAACCCTTATAGTTTCGTCATGTCTGTGTGTCTGTCTGTCTGTCCGTCCGTATGTCACAGGTATTTAACTCAAAGACTACTCAATGAATATTGATGAAATTTGGTGAAAAGGTGTCTTGTAGTAGCCGTTACTTAGTTTGATCTATAAATAATAAAAATAAATATTTTTAGGACGCACTTCATTCAAGTAACTGAAGCTTTTTCAGCAAACACCACCTTTTTAATTCAGTTAATATTTTTAGAAATAATCGCTCCGAAAGTTGCATAAATTTACTCCCCCTTAACTCTTCTCAACCCCCCCCCCCTCTCCAGTAAGTTTGGAACCGTGAGATCAAAAATTATGAAAAAAATCACATAGGTAGCGCAGAAGCGCTAATAAATATATAATACTTTATACTAAAAATATAATGTGTAATAACACGATCGGATATACCGTCATCGAGTTATTGGCGAAAAACTGCATTTCTCAACAAAAGGGCGAAAGTGCCTGGAACATACGCTTTTCTTTTTAAGGCTGCGGAACCCTAGCATGGTCCGATATGCTCTTGTCGGTTTTATTTGATATTAAATCACATCAACGGAGACAAAAAATACCCTTTCTTCAGTCAGCTGGATTCCTTAGCGTTTGGCGTACAGGATTTTAATCGGGTACTGATGGAAGCTGTTACTGATTAATGCTGACTGAGTGATGGTAATGTGATGCTAATAATATTCTACACCGGTACTAAATTTATATCTCATCATCAATTTATATGCGGTCTATGTGTACCCAATACAGTAATCCCTACTAATATATAAATGTGAATGTAAGTTTATTTGTTACGCTTTCACGCGAAAACTACTCAACCGATCATCATGAAACTTTGTACACATATTCTTGGAGGTATTACAAGTAACATAGGATTATAAAAAAAGGGGAAAATTTTCGCAGACAAAGTTGCGCGGGACAGCTAGTATTAAATAAATTAGTTAAGGAATATCTTAAAACATTACACAGTTGTTGTATGCGCACGTTATTTTTGTTTTGTGGTCAATCAGTGTATACGTCTGTTCACAAATCAATTTAGGGTAATGTGTCATCGCGGGATGTGTCGTCCCCCAGGCAAGGGAAATATATTACACACACTGTCGCGTTATTTGAATTGTCCCGGGATACATTTGACAAAACTTTGACGCGAATAACGTTCGCGCTAAGAAAAGATACACCGATGTATTAAATACCAAGGATGATAAAAGTTATATAAGTCCGTTTAACATAATACTTGAAAGAAGATTGGTTTACGATAAGTCTGCAATAATAATTACTTTGGTAATATAGTATCTATAGATTAAAAAAAAACAGTGTAAAGTATACATTTTTTAAAAACATTGGTCAGTTTGATTAGTTTTTAGGGTTGCGTAGCCCAAATGGCAAAAAGGGAACCCTTATAGTTTCATCATGTCCGTCAGTATGTCTGTCTGTTCGTCCGTATGTCACAGGCATTTTACCCAAAGACTACGCGATGAATATTGATGAAATTTGGTAAAAAGGTTTCTTGTAGCAGCCGCTACTTAGATTGATAGCTAAATAAATATTGAAGTGAAATCTTTTTAGCGGCGTTGTGCACTTTTTTGGTATGGGTAAAAAATATTAATCTCGCGTCAGGATCACGTGACCCTGTTCGAAAGTTCGTAGATCACGTGACCCTGATAGAAAATTCGTAAGACAGAGGGAGAGCAATGAAAAACTGCTACAATATCATTAGAATACGAAGGTAAATTTTGCCGCCATGTCCATGTCAGGTGCCATTACACTATAGCTCAGCAGTCAATCAATAATAGTCAATCATTGCCAGTGACATTATAGTTCAGGTGGAAAATCACAATGCGTTTAATAAATATCTACTTTAAACTAAAATAATTTCGGACATGATCGGATATACCGTCATTGAGTTATTGCCGAAAAACTGCGTTTCTCAACAACAGGGCGTCAGTGCTATGAACACACGCTCTTTTGCTGGTGTAATTTGTTCAAATCGGATTTATTCATACGGCAACGGTTGCGGAACCTTACACTGAGCATAGTCCGACATGCTCGTGCCTGGTTTTTTTTAGACTACTCTAATGTAGGTACTACGCACTGTGCACGATATAAAGTTTAAGATAAAAAAGTAAACCTGAAAGTAGTTTGCTCAGAATCAGTAACACAATTCAACGGGACAGTTTTATTTTACAATTAATTCATTATTCAATCATTAATTAATTAATCATTCTAACAGTCCAAATCTTGTTCACAATGTGATGAAAAATGTAATCGTTTACTTATTATTTCAAGTATAACATTGGATTACGTACTACGCGACGCAATAACCACGGTACTGCGAAGAACCTGAGACAACTGTAATGGCTTATAAGTCTTCTCTTTTCTTTTTTTTATATGATTTCTTGAAGTGAAAAACATGTTGAGAGGTTTGAGTTTTGCGCTATATGAAAAATAGCCTTGTATAATACGAATAATGAATGTATTATAATTATGTATACTTAATAACTTTAAAGAGTTTGTTGGAATGGTTGGAGCTAATCTCAAAAAATACTGCGCTGATTATGAAATTGGTGGTAGCTTGAAGCCTGAGAAAGGTGAAAGCCTACTTCTTATCAGAATCTGATACATGGGGGCGAAGTTACGGGCAAAAGCTAGTTTCGTCATAAAATCATGATACGATAATTTGGATATGTGTATATTATCGTATCTTACACAATGACACTCAAAGCTTTTCCTCCAGCATTACAGTAAAATTATATTTATCTGTAAGGAAACAGTCGCATTTTCTTCAATGATACAGTCAAGTGTACTCGGTTACAATCACAATAACGTATGGGGACGTGATTTGTTGACAAATGCTCGCAGCTCGACCCTTAGTTTCGGGGTTGCTAAAGGAGCTTTTCTTTAAGTTTTAAATATAATAATAATTCGAAGATTCAACTGTGCAGTGTAGATAAACTTGAAAGTGTGTGTGCATGTGCATATTTATGTATGTCACTGCCTTAAGCCGTTTTGCGACCCGGTTACCCGTTGCCTATTGTAACCCCATAACCACATATTATATACACACATTAATAAAGTCTAGGGATATTCCGTATTTTGTTGATTATAAAAAAAACTATAAGTATTTTGTTAAGAAAACTAGGTATGGTAAGAATCCGAATTTTATAATATAGAATTAAAAATGAAAGTATTTAATATTATTTTATTAAATAACTAGCGGACGCCTTGCGGTTTCACCAGCGTAGTTCCCGTTCCCGTGGGAATACAGGGATAAAAAATTGCCTATGTCACCCAGGGTTAGTGTGGCTTCACAACGACAAAAAAATCCGTCCAGTAGTTTCGGAGCCTATTCAATACAAACAAACAATCAAGTCTTTCCTCTTTATAATATTAGTATATATATATATATATATATATATTATATATATATATATATATATGTATATATATATATATATATATATATATATGTATATATATATATATATATATATTATATATATATAGATAATATTAAATAGGTACTTTTAATTATTTTATTAAATAATATTAAACGTAAATAACGTAAAAATATTTAAAAAAATACACAAATTGACATAGGTAATTGAATTACAATATATTTTTATAAATTCGTAATCTGTGCTGATCCCCTCGAGCGTCAATAAAACACACAGAAATGTTGAGAGCGGTGGGCATGTACGAAGCCGGTGCTGTCCAACGCAACCGTCCTGACGCCCTGAGCACCAGCCAAAACGTGATTTCCAGGTTGTGGTCACGTTATCGTGTAACTGGGAGTGTAGCAGAACAGCACAATGGGAGGAATCGTGTTGCCACCTATCAGCAAGACCTCTATCTACAAAACACCGCGAGGAGGCAACCCAATATTACAGCGATGCAACTAGTGCAGAGGCTCCAGTCAGACCACCAGCAGTTAGTAAGTGACCAAACTATTGCCTCGGTGGCGCGGTGGGAGTGTGTCAGAATGCTACGCTAGAGGTCGTGGGTTCGATTTCCACACGGGACACCACTTTATGTGATCCACAAACTGTTGTTCCAGGTCTGGGTGTACTTTGTGTCCGTGACTTGTATGTTTGTAAAGTCCCCCGCGACACAGGGCTTGTGTACTGCGGGAACAGATTTTATTTAAAAAAAAACATGCCCGCAGACCGCTTCGAGTTCTAGCTGTACGGCGTGGCAATCGCGAAAGGAGGCTTATTTGGGCTCGCCAAAATTTATTATGGACCAGCGTACAATGATCGATGGTGCTATTTTGTGACGAATCTAGCTTTAGATTCCACACGGATTTAAGAAGAATACGTGTTTAGATACTTCCAGGCAGAGAAAGCCGTCTGCAGCACCCACAAGAGGTCCATTCGTCCAAGGCGGCACCAATAGGGTGTGGGCGGGCATTCGTATGGGAGTGCGAACGGCCCTAATTTGGATAAGAGGCAGCACGACGGCCCAAAAATACCATGACGAGATCATAGAATCTGTGATCGTCCCACACAGAGCCCAAAAGAACAAACATATCAGTTCATGCACCTTATCACATGGCACGGCTGGTTTCGGCTGCCCTTCAGGGAACACGACATCTGCGTTCAGGAGTGACCTGCGCAATCACCAGACTTAAACCCCGTTAAACACGCATGGCACATGATGCAGCGACGAGCTATGCGTAATTTCCGCCAAATTAGACTACTGAAAATCATCTTTTCAGCATTAATTACAAAACACATTGGACCGAATCTAATTTTTAGCATGAATAATCGATGCCGATGTGTTATTAACGTTAGAGGGCAACACAGATTACTGATTTATAAAAAAAAAATATTGTAGGTAATTAAAATTTTCAGATTTTATTAAACAACGTCATTTTCAGAATTTTGCAAATTTGAATATTTATTTAATAAAATAATTATAAAATAAAATTCGGATTCTTACTATACCTAGTTTTTTTAACAAAATACTTATAGTTTTTTCATAATTAATAAAATACGGAATATCCCTAGACTTTGTTGATGTGTGTATGTTGCAGCCATATCATATAACACGCCGTATAACAAATAGGCGCCCCGGATTAAAAAAACATCGCCGTAATGTAATGCGGCTACCTCATGTTATATTGACATATACAAAGTAAATAAGATACTTTTTGACTGACTACAAAAAAGGAACAATTTCAAAAGACGCAAACCGAGTTTTAATACCTAAATGTATAAATCTTGAGCAAATACAACACAGGTCGTGTATTTCAACGAGTATATTAATAACAGTGGTGTAGCAGTCAAAAGCTAATATCGCGTTTAGACAAACAGTTTATCTATAAAGCTTCGTTGGTCTGGAGCGGTGAGTGCGTGCCGCCTGCGGCCTCTGACCGACATCAAAGCTCTTAACAAACATACGCCATGGCGCTATGGCCCACAGATGCTACACGAGCTAAGCGCAAATATTCATAACATATTTCGTACACATTGAAATTCTGCACGAGTTTAGAATTTCTAGCTATAACATGTGTAGTGCGATAAAATATTTGTGCAATGGATTTGGAGATTGATTACTTAATATGACATAGGCGGCCATTAAACGTTCTATCTAGATCGAGATCCTGTGATCGTGATCAGTGATCTTGATCCAGATTGACTGTGTAACGTGTTGGATTGACGGATCGCCACATCGGATCACAATATGCTTGATTTTTGAAGTCAATGATCTCGATCCGTTGATCGCAATCCAGATTGAACGTCTAATGTGAAATATTGTCAGTTCACGTTTAAGCCATCATCCCAAAACGAAATCACCAGAGCAGAGGACAAGTTTTTATTCAACGTTGCAAAGTCTGGACTGACATGATTTGGGTTGAATGTCTAATGTCACAACCAGCCAAATCAAAATATATCAATCTATTGCGATCCGCGACCTTGATCAGATCACGATCTGGATTGAACGTGTAATGACCTCCATAGATTGATTGCTTCGATGGTACAATGGGAGTGCATACGTGTGAGTATGAGTGAGACTGCGGTGCAAGAGGCGCGACTCCCACAGGCACCACTTTGTAAGATTCATAAATTGTTATTTCGAGTCTTGGTGTTCTTTCATGTCCGTAATTCAAATATTTTTAAGTCTCCCGCGATACTCATTAGTTCAAGATTTGTCTTAAAAAAAAGGCTCATTGTTTAAAGTACCTACATATTTACATACACGTTCCTAAATCATCTTCAATCATTTATCAAGCAATCTAAGTACAAACCGTTTTGAGCTAACTAAGATCATTATGTTCGTTATTCTGACGTAATTGTTTCCGTCATACCACGCAAAACAAATAGCGATTTTTAAACAAATACTTGCCTGTATAAATAGCCACGAGGTTACCAATGCAAGACTGCTGTACTGACCGTTGAACCGGTAATGGTACGCGTAGAACGAGAAGTGGTACAGGTAGAAGAATCTGTGAACAAAGACGTACAAATATTAAATTACATAATACCAGGACACTAGAGACAAAATTTAAGACTTCTAATCGCGATTTGGGCGATTCTTCATCTTCAACTATGGTTAAAACTCTACTTGATCTCGATCAAGTAGAGTTAAACCGTAAATAACCTGACAACCGTATCTAAGTACCCCTTTGGATGTGCATATACGAGCAGTCTGAAGCACCAGCCAACTGCTGTGAATTAGGACTTTATTCAAGCGCATTTGTTCAATGTATTGTTGTTCATTACTAGAACGGGCAAGTTTTGCCTGTCATTAGGTTAGCGTTAGACAGTTACCGCATGGAGTAAGAACTAATTACCATTATTACTCCACCTCAATAAATTATGGAAAAGTATGGTTAGGGAACAAAATGTCATCCTAAAGTATTGTTGCAATAAGGTTCATTACTTCTACTGGTTTTTAACTTAAATTACAGACATTATCAGTATTTCTGTAGCCTACCATTAACCTTAAAATTTTAGTGAAAGTATCGAGTTTTACAGGAAGTTGTGCCTACATTTTTTAAAGTTTTTTTTAAAGATAACTAGCAATGTGGGATTGGGTCCCACATTACTAGTAATCTTGCTAACCCCTCCAGGTAAGCTCAAAGGCTTGTGTTAGGAGTAGGTTCATGTCGGAAGGATAATGTGTAGGATTCGTACCCGCAAGATTGCGAGACCGATGCCTTAGCTGTTAGACTACCGCCACTAGATAGATAGATAGATAGGTACTCTTTATTGTATATCATTATTATTACACAGATACTTATAGCTAGAGGTACAATAGGCGGTCTTATAGCAGGCTGCGATTTCTTTCAGACAACCTTGGGATGGACTATAAGACTAAAAACAATGGGCATTATATGATAACCAAACAAGAAATCTACAATAGCAATACTTAAAACTTTAATTTTAAATCTACATAACTATACCTGAAAAAATACAAAAAGTACAAACTACAAACATATAGGTTGTTGGAACTACACATAAAGTACATTGCGGCATCGTTACGGCACGGTACAGGGAAGATACGAGCAACAAGTATCGAAATGGAACGTCGACACAGTGGGCGGACGTCATTAGAACCTTATTGAAAGTCACAAGGCGAACGTATTTGGTTGTAAGCTTTCTTAAGTAGGGTAATGAATATAAGTACGTAAGCATATTGTAGCAGCAAAAACATCTGAATAAAGGGATGTTTTTGACAGTGTGGCAGCACAATAAATCTCTTTGTGAGTTTGGTTGGAGATATTCCATATATATTTTAAATGTGCCTACCGCCTTACTAACTTAGCTACCGAATCCTGCTAATTACTACACCGCGATTTATTTGTCTCATTGATGTACAACTTAGTGACTTGTCCTTGTTTAAAAAAAAAAAAAAGGCTATAAATTAGCAAATTAATTGGCTTAATAAATGTTCCAAATCTTAAAGTAACATTTTATTAAAAGCTTTTTAATATAGTCCTGTCACAGAAGGCAGGAAGAAAATCTCTTATTTTTCTTTTGTATAAACTGAAATAAAATTACATAAAGTAAGCTTAAATTGTACCATTATACCTATTTCATAGAGAAGTAAGTTATACCATGTGATACATGGATCTAAATTTTGAAAAAAAAATGTATTAAATTTAAGAAAGTAGGTTGTATATGTACAGTCAGCTACATAAGTCGCTTAACATTTGCAAATATTTAAATCGTCATAACTCCAAAAATAATGTGACTATCCATGATAACTTAACTTTAACTTGATTTTAGGCTATTTGGTTCTTCATGTTCTTGAATATGCGGTATGACATAATTGTGCTGAGATGCAATGAAAATGTTCAAATGTTAAGCAACTTATGTAGCTGACTGTACTTTGTAAAGCAAAAATGACACGCTATAAGTCATGTGTACTTCGAAACTTTTCTCGACCGCAACACTACAATAAAAAGCTTGTTCCGCCTCATCACGTTTGGGACTACGCAATATTTCAAAATGCAACACGACAAAATACCGATGTCGACAGTTCTTTATACAAGAGTGTAGAGCCAATCGTATATTTTACTCGTCTATAGATACCATTAGGTTCGTTATCTGCTTATTTCGGTGGATAAATTCCCAATGTGCGACGAGGGCGACAAACGGGACCCGGAAAAGGGGAAATGTCACCTCGTTATCTTGAAAAGGTTGCAATTTTATTTGAAATCGATATTCACTGAGATATACATTTTTCTTCGACTGTTGTGTGTAAGATGTCTTTTGCTGCGAGATGCTCTTTGTGTGAAGTGTCGTTATTGGGGATGCGCTTTGTCGCTAGCATGCCTTTAATGAGACATTGTGTAAAACAAATTGGAATACAAATAATAACATGCGCTTTCAAAATAAGCGCAATAACAGCTTTAGTTAAATGAGTAGCTAAAGCTAAGCTGGGCTAGTATAGTAACAAAGTGTTCACACTTTGTTACTATACTAGCCCACCCATGACCCACCTGGTGTTACTTTACTTTCAACCATTTTAATTTTTTTGCGCCCATTAGAAAGACTGACCGCGCTGAGAGGTACTACATAACACTACCGCGCCGCGGTGCGCAATGCTATAATTGATTGATAGGGTAAGTTGCCTTAATATATACATTCATTGTTTATTAATTTATTTATTTATTTTTGAATATACAGTGGACGTCTGATTGTATGTGCTGAGCAAATTCTACAAACATTATGTGGGTAGGTACGTAACGTACGTTTTCCTACAATAACCTTTGCGGCCCGCGACACCATGACTAACACGTATTTGCGGGCCCCATAAAAATAAGGTTGAGTATGGCTGGTCTTAGCCATAGGCCGTCTTGGTGGGGTACCACAACAGTGTCAGTTATTCTTTCGTGAAATAGTGTTGTTAATAAATCACTGCGTTTCGGTATAAGGGCACTGTAGCAAGTGTAATTACTGAGCTAATTGGACTAATGAACGAATGTCTCAAATGAGGAGCACGGTACGGTAACATTCAGATCTTTGTCAAACAAGGATTTAGGTGGCACTGATACTCGTACTGTTATGGGCTAGTATGACGAAAGGGTCACAGGAAGAGGTCTCATTTAAAAAAAAAAAAAAAAAATTAATGAGACGTCTCCTCCTCCGTTTTTTATTTTATGTAAAATGATTACCTACCTAGTATTTAAATATATTACTTTCATACGCATTTATAATGTGAGGGCTTCGTTAAAAGAATGTTCAGAGTTTGTACATGGGTTTGAGCATAAAGGCAACGCAATTAACATGTTAATATGAGCACAAAACGCTAATTAGTTGCTTAAGGATCATCGCTCCACGTGCATGCCACATGTTGCTAAGAGAGTGCACGCTTTACAAATATTTACTATAACTACTAACCCACGTAGTATTTGATAAGAAAAAACTATGTATTTTTATTACCCGAGAAAATTAGAAACGAATCTAAATAGCTATATAAATAAAATAAAAACACTTTTACTACAAAAATGCTTTTACACCGTAATTGATTATCTAAATGACAAACAATTATCTAATTAAGCTACATAGATAATATCCTCCTCTCTCCTAATTAGATTTAAATATTATTAATTATGTTATTTTACTGTGCCCACCGGGGTCCACGATGGTCTAATTTTAAGCCTACCACCTAAGAAAATAAACGATTGAATTGAATTAAATATTTCAAAATCAAACGTAAGCCGGCAGGTGTACTTATGGCATGTATGGCAAGTACATTCTTAGATAAATATAGAGCCAAAATTACACAATTAACAAACTAAACCAGGATAAAACTTTTTTTACAAAAAAAACATCTAAGCGACCTCAATCAGAGCTGATTTTCGGGCATTTATTGAAGAGTTTCGTTCTCCGAAACTCATCATCACATCTTTATGAAATTTATATGGGACTATTTCGAAATAAACCTCTTTCGAACAACAAAAATATTTTGAAAACCCGTCTACATATGACGGAGTTATACCCGAACATACGAAAAAAAAACCATCATACAAATTGAGAACCTCCTTTTTAAAGTGGGTTAAAAAACAAATTAAAAAGCAATTTAAAATCAGAGGTAAAAATACATGGGGGTCCAATAAAATTGGAATTCAATAAAATGTTGTTTGTAAAAACATCTGGTACAAAGACAAAGAGCAAAGCGTCGATTAAGTTCTTAAGTAACAATTTCGCCGGAGTAGATCGTCCCCGGAATAATTTAAAAGCCCCTACTACTCACATCTCGATTTGGTTCCCAATCCATTATCTTTACTGGGAATAGGGTACCACTAATACAAATGATATTAATTATGTACGCTTCAAAGGTGATATTAGTTTGGTCAAAATAAAATCTACAGTACGTCATTAAACACGTACGACTGTATAATATTGTTAGACTTGTCTTGTCTTTGTGTTTTTCTACCGTGTCACAGTTAAATTAGGTACTAATTAGATGAAATTTGATATGAAGGAACGGATTATGCATCTATACTAATATTATAAAGCTGAAGAGTTTGTTTGTTTGTATGTTTGAACTCGGTAATCTCAGGAACTACTGATCCGAATATAAAACTACGCTACAACGCTAGCTACGACCAATAGGAGCGGAGCAGCGATGAGAAATGTTGTAAAAACGGGGAAAATTTACGCAGACGAAGTTGCGCGGGTAGCTAGTACATTATAAAACGATGAATATAAATTACTATTTTACTATGATGCAACAAAATGTTTATGTTCATAGGAAGACCTCATAGATCAAGATCTCACCCTCGGCTCCACCTGCGTGGATATCGCGTTTTTGGAGTTATGACCTTAACCACCTGCAGACTATTTTACTCGAGTAAAATCATTCTTTATCATAAGGTTTAGGCCCTCAACCTGATAAAGATCGATTTACTCCGGGGTCTCTCAAATGTGTGGTAAATGTTTGTGTTTGACAAAAGTTGGTAGGTTGGTGGTGAAGGGTTAAATTGTATTTGTTTTTTTTTTTTCTAAAATTATATTACGAAGTTATTTGGTGTACTGTAAAGAAGCCAAAGAAAAGCAAAAGAGCGGGAGGTTATTAGTTTATTAAAAATCACCCTGTATACGACCTTGACGGATTTATAAAACCCGTTCAGCCGCTTAGTCGTGAAAAGGTACACACTTCCATATTTATAATATTAGTATGGGAGAGCAAAAGCATGGTAGAATAGAGGCGTTAGTAGGGGGCTTTAAACGCAGGTAAAGCACAGACATCGTCCTGTCCAGCTAAGCTCCGTAGGCGTCGGCGTCGGCTCTTTGAACGACATCAAACGACGCGAGATTACTAACGCATTAAACATACATGTTAGAAGAAACAAGCGGCGTTTTCTTAATGTTATTTCGTCCATAAATATTTTATAGCCTCTGTAATGGAAAATGTAAATGATGTCTTGAACGCGTGATTTTCTTTACTTTTTTTTGTAGTGGTGACCGTCCGTCGTGTATTTATTCTTTCGGATGAAATATTTACGTGAAAGGACCATTATTTCGTAAAAATACAATTTCGAATGTTCTAATTAATTACTAAACACACAAGGGAACTCAAAAAAGGTTATACATACACAGTAAGTTCAAATATTTACCCACAAACGCAATCAAAGTAGCTGTATGACAGTAGATTTAGTAGTAAAACGACACGTCGTAAAGCAAATGTTTTATACAGAGCAGTTCCGTACCCTCATATAACTCCATCGAGTGATAACTCGTATAAAACATGAATAGTCGAATGCCCATTTACAATTTTCCTTATTACATCAAAATTATTCAGAAGCCGGATAGGAGCAGGCGAAACTGAATCTTGTTCAACTAACTCAGTGCGAAATCACTTTCTCCTCGGCCTTTGATCTCGACTGCGCCAAAGGAATGTTATTCAGTAAAAACATGCAAATTCGATAAGGTATAACACAATATTATGGAGAGCGGCTGGCGTCGCGACGCTCTCTTTACAATACTTGGCGAGCATCGGCAAATGCTTTGAATATTATTTATCAGACAACGGAGGCTTCAGCTCCCGATTAATGTTTTGATGGATTTGGTGGGTAAATATTGTGGCGATATTAGAATTAATAAATTATCCATGACCTTGTCTGTCATTAATGTTTGTAGCCACGGTTGGATTAAATGCAGTGTGCTGTGCAATAAACTTTAAACAAAGTACCTAACCATAGCATGCAATGGAACTAACCTATACTTTTTTGTTTTGTAAATATCATACCATGCCATTCCAATTTCCTCTTTGAATATAATTTAATATGCAGCCAAGAATGTTTTAAGTCTGTCGACGGCGTACTATATATGTAAATAATATTTTAGTCCATAAAATATGCTCTTGTTTGAATATTTCATCATCGAGCTCAACTTCTAATGGCGCTTTGAAAAATATGAAAGGATGCTCCCAATTAGGTTATACACTGTTCCTTTCAACGCAAATTGCCTTATCTCCTAAATCAATGTACTCCCGAGCTATTATCATAACAACATTTGTTAATGCCGCTTCATATACAATGAGGCCAATCTAAAAAAATAAGTGCTTATAGTATCTACTCATTAAAAATATATTTAATAGACAAGTATTTTATTGTAAAATCGTATAGTACTACAATAATAATGATATGACCGCACTGTTCATAGTCGCTTACACCTTGTAAGGGAATATTTATTATACATTGTGTGTCAGGATTAGAAAGTGATAAACCGCTCATATGTTTAAGACATAATATGTGATGTCCAATGTTCTGTAACAGAAGAATGATAAGAGAGAGCATATCATTGGTCGTTGACATCATTATTATGTTCACGAGAGAAAGTTTAAGACGAGTGTGCAAGTAAAGTTCATCAATAGAAAACAAGGAACGAACAGAACGGTCGACGCGAGTGTGGAGTGGGCTGACCGCAGGAATCCGCAACCCCGGCCGGGTGCGCCACTAACGAAATGAAATTCCGTTGACATTCCGCGCGGCGGCTGCGTTCGCGACTATGACCACTGACTGCCGCGACAATACCAACTATCCAATAATTCCATCCGCTCTCGATGCGAAAAAGGTTTGTGCCCACGAAGTTTATTAATAACAGCGATCGACTGACGCTCACATTCATTCCGCTTCCATTATATTAAACCGGGATGTACGTATCGAAATATGAAATACATCTATTGTTTAAAATTGTTTTGAGTGATATCAATGTAATATGGCCTTAATTAATTCCAGTCTGTCTGGACTATTGTTTGCGGCAAAAATGTTGACCGAACCACAGCTTTCGTGTATGTTATAGAATTTATTTCAGGTGATGTAGTAATATTGTATTGTATAAAAACGTAATAAAATCGTATGGAACTACCCTTTGTTTTTTTTATTTCAGTTCAGAAACAAATGAAGTTTCATCACAATAGGGTATTTGACTGAAGTCAAATCAACCTCTTTTTAAGAAACGTCAAAAACGACCCGCTCTGTACAAATCTTTATGGAATGCTAGCATATGACGTCACGTTTTCTATAGTCAAATTATTTACTTTTAGTGTTTTTCTTTATGATTAAAAATTAATAAACACGTTAAATTAATAGATGAATATATTTTTTCAGAATACCGTATGACATATTTTGACATGGTTATTAAAAAATATTTTATTTTGATAGTAGTCAAATACCCAATTGTATGAAGAATGTTTAATATAAAAATTAATAATTATTTTTACTTTGAATTGCTCATAGGAATACTGCGCAAATCTTGTCGCAGAATAAATAAGATTTCAGGTTTTGCTTGTGGATTTTTCCTCATAGCCGTCGACTAAACCCCGCAGCGATAGAATAAAAAAAAAAAAAACACGTGTTAGACAAATAGTCTCAGTACTCACTCGGGTTAATAATGCCAAATTTTAAGCTTGCGCGCTAGCTTTCAGCTGCGGATTGATTAATCAATCAACCAACTTCTCATTGCATATAGATACTTACCTAACAATATGAATTAGAATTTCGATATAGTTGTAAGGAGCAAGTTGGTGTCGATGCTAATCGCGCACAGAAGTTGCGATCGACTCCGACAAATGCGGTTCAACACACAAACTTGTTCGTGTCGTACAAGTTGAGTGTAGGGCCGACTCCGAACCACTATAGAGGTATACTTAGGTAACATTACAGGAACTATTTGATTTTCATACTAGTTTAATAAACAAACTTCAGATTTCATTGACTTAAACTCTAATTGACTGTCAAATTTAAAAACATGATAAATACATTGTAGCTATTATAGCTTGTAGGTTCTCTAGAATTAGCTACCTATGTGTGAAACATTGAAACATAACAATCAAATAGTATCTCAGTTTATTTTCAACTCAATAAAATTTTCTGTTAATTTCCTTATTTTTTCTTACCTCGATCAGAAAAGGGCACAAAGGAACTTCAAATATTAACAGAAGTCATATAACTGTGTATTATTTTCCAATAGAATATGAAAAACAATACTAAAGGAAATTACACCTAACTAATGACATTCGACAAAGTTTTGCATTTTAAAAAAATGACGTAAATCTTAAAGGAACGCCTGTATTGTTTCTATTACTCAACCCTAAAATCATTCGTTCGGTATAACCAAACTAATAATAGTTTAAACACAAAACGAAAGATACAGAAACTCTTCCATACATTTACTTATGACATTTGTTTTTCTGGAATTTCCTACAGGAACCGTGCACTTTTCGGGATAAAAAGTCTATCACTATTTGGTTCATAACCTATTTGCAAAAAAAAGGTTGGTACTTCGCTGATGCGTTCAAGAAGCACAAACCAACAATCACACTTGAGTAGATGCAACCTGCCACTTATCATAATTATAGTATTTTTTGCAACGAAAGAAAGTCTATATTTTTAACAACAAAGGTTCTATCAGTCTGTTCTGACTAAAATTAAAAAAAAACAAGTTATATTGACAGATATTTTTTTATGAATTTTTAACTAAAATATATTTTGACAAACAAATGTTTGTTTTGTCGAATATTATTTACACGTATTGATTTTGTATGAGTCTGTAAAACCAATTTCAAATACCATTTCATTTAATTAAACAAAGCCGTAACAGTGATTAACAAATCGACTGGGGGATACGAAACGGTGCCGAGGTTCTTGGGTGCTCGATTTGTCACAAGGAAGCCTAAACTACTACAAAGGCAGCTAACTTGGACCGCGGGGTTCATGCCCATTCTATTTTGTTCGGACCGAGTTTGATCGGCAATTTTGAATTCTGAGGAGTTAACTGTGGTGACAGTTGTAAGACTTCACTTCAGTTACCTTTCACAAAAATGGTCGAATGGCAATTGGACTTGAATACAATGTTGTGAGGTACATTCACATTTTGGCAGTTTTATTATTTTTTGACTTTAGTATGTACTGCAACCACTTTTTTGAAAAATATACAGTGTGATACAATCGTAAATAAAGAGTAAGTTGATTTTTTATACGTAATGAAATCCTTTAAATACCAATTCTGTGAAAATTACGACCAGGTCTGTTGCGAAAATTCATTGTTTGTACAAAAACAACTTTCGCAACTTCACAACTCTTACGGCTAAAAAAGAAATCTTTTAAAAATATGTAGCAAAAGTATATTGCAACATTCGTAGAACTTCGTAGCCAATCTCCACTTCGTAGAGGTTTCGTAGCGGTCGGTCACGTGCCCAGCGATCACGAAACGTTTTTACCGTGCTTCCGTTTTTTGTACCGCTCACGTGGCAAGTGCTTTGTAAATTTTAAAACGTTGCTTTTAAATTTCGTATTGTGAAATAACAGTTATTTTGAACTGGTATTCAATAGTAAAAGAGTGAACTCACCGATAACGTGAGATTAAAATTGAAGTATCTGAACGGAATAAGCAACTGAAATAGTCGTTGTACGTTTTGAAATGGGTAATGCGCTTGTCAGAATGAGGCTCGTGTCTAGTTTTGTTTGCTTGCCGTGAAACGTGTGTCGGTAGTGTTATTAAATTCCCGTCTTTTTTCCCTAATCTCGTTGTCGACACGCCCCGCGGGCCCTCATCGGAAATGGCATTATTTCCCGGCCCAAAGCAGCCCGGAGCGTCCCGGTGCGGACACCGGATACTCCCCACTACAGTATACGTACGGCACTCGGCCACCCTAAAAACTCTCGTTTGAGAAATTCCTGCTATTTCCTCGACATCCGTTTTAACATTACTTTGTCTTTAGTATTTGAGTTTTAAAATCAACGAGAGTTCCACGTTCTTCACAATTTTAATGTCATAAATATTTTATCATAAGAAACTAGGATTAACTTACTTTAACATAATTTACTTTAGAAGCAAACTCTTACATGACTGTTGGTACTGCATTTGCCAAAATAAATTCTTCACAGCTACCGTATTACGTCAGATACAAATATATATTTAATATAGATTTTATATTTGACGTAATAGGGTACCATTCTCAAATATATCCATGTTTTAATTTATAACAACAGCATAATCTGTATGTTCATATTAAGATGCCGTTTATTAGGCACATTACCAGAAGTCAGACTAAAGAAACGAAATACAACTCGTTTTTAGTTAGTTGTTCAATCATTAAGTTTACCAGAACATTTATTTATGGTGCAAACTGTACAGTATTTTTTTTATTGCCTACGGTGTGTATACATGTACATTCTATATTACCACTCGAATAAAAACAAATCAAAGGTAAATCTATAACAATCAGGTAAACAATTCAAGTTCGCCAACTTGATCAGGAATGCGCATATATGCGCGCTGTGCGGGGAATAACAACGACGAGTTTCGAAGAGGTTTGGTTTTACGCTATACTTGTTATTTTTTCTTCGGGTATCTACATACCCTCCAGCGTTAAATGAAAATACTCTCATCGACCAGACATACTTGTAAAATGATATATTGCTTTATGTTTAGAAATCGTAAAATATAGCTGTTTTTCAATAAATATATTAATACTTTATTTTTGTTACTACTTAGGTTTCCATTTGATTCTTTCATGATTTGTTTACGAATAAATTTGAATAGAAAATTGAAACAACAATATTTCTATAGAAACTTGCAACAATGGGACATTGAAACAAAAACAAATATCTTTACAAACTTATATTAACATGGTCTTATAAAATAAATACTTAAAGGGAATTCTCGCAACACACTACGTTTCTCACGTCCCCGATATTTGTCGCCTGGCGACCGTATTGTACGGAAGGTGTCGACACCTGCGAAGGCTTATAAGGACTCTGGTCCGTTCCCATTGTGCCACAAACGCCTCCTACACAAGTTCTTCAAACTCTTATTGTGCTACTCATATTTATCTGTTTTAAATTCTGTAAGTAACAATTGCGGCCTCGGAATTGTTTGAAGAAATAGAATACGAGCTTTGTCTCATGTAATGCGCTTACGATTCTATTGAAATAAACATCGTTTTTGTTAAGTTTCAAAACGTTTCTACATGGGCGTAGAAACATGTATAATCATATTAACAAATTTAATTTGATATTTTTTCGAACAAAAACAAAATTCGTACGAGTAGGTACCTAACGCCTCCTTTATTCTCAAGAAAATTGCACTTCAAGCTGCATGCTTATGATGATGGTGAAGCATTGCTTACGCTGTTCTATTTCAAAACTATAGTGCTTTCGTCGCTCGAGCGCTGCATTGTTATTTCTTAGTAAAGTGCTGAAATATTGCAGGCGGCACGGTTCGAAAGCGGAACAATAGCGCTACGAAAATGATCTTTACCACAACCACTTTAAGGAAACCGAGAAACTCTCGTTTAGGGTCTAGTTTTTGGTTAGGAAAATTTTGTTCGTGTAAAGTGAACCTTATGCTCTTGAAATAGATATCAATTTCGGGTAGAAGTGATGATGTAGTCCCAGGTGCTGGCAATCTCTCAGCCATAGTTTGAATCACGCCTGTTGCACCGAGCCGCATATATCTTAGCTCACTCAGGGCGACATGTCTACTTGTTCTTTTTACACACTTAGTACCTCATACAATGTTATTCTGAAACTGTAACCTGACGCGTATTTTGTTCTTATTGTGTGTCTACCTTTTGTGATACATTGACATTAATGAATATGGCTATTATGAAAAGATTCTTAGAACTTTTATGTGTATGAGCACAAAACAATAACATGCCTCGTCCTTGCCCAGAGTGACAGTCCATTAAGTTCTCAATGTCATACAATAGAGCACAATGGACGTCTCGAAAGGCTTGACGTGTGTTTTCTAGTAATTGGATACTAATAAACTAAGGGAAGGATAAATAGAGCATAATATCATATACACATACTTCATTGTTAATAATGGTAAGGTGCTGAAACGTATTTACTGCGCTGTATGTTACTATGTGATAGAAAAGGAGTTTAAAGCAAATAAATGGCAGGCAAACGTCATCTAAGATCCTTTTAGAAAGAGCTTAGGTTGAAGACAGCATCTCAAAGTAACTGCACTCAATTCGATTCGGCTGCGTCTTGTTCAAACATCTCGACAGTAACGTCGCGCCAAACATATCAGTTACCAAGACTTGCTGCGCACCTCCGCGCCGTCTTATTTGTACGGGCAAATAGAAGGGTAGAAGGGTGATGTAAAAAATGGAGAAACGCGTCCCGAATAAACACAAGAGAAATAACGACATCAAATAATAATTGAAATCATAGGTCGGTCGTGCGACTGCGGGGCGATGGGCGTGTAATGCTGCGGAAGTTTCATGCGTCTATATTTACCCACATAAATTTACTGGACATTAGCAACTTCGATTTTATACAGTAAGAGAGACAATGGCTTGCAAAAAGTCGTCTTCAGCTGTCTAAATCATTACAATGTTGTTTCTAGTTATAATCAACAATATTAGACTTAATTAGGTAGGTATTTGGTATTTTATTAAATGTATTTTGTAATAACACAAACATCGTTCTTAATAAATTAATAATCAGCCTTAGCCTAGAATATAACAAACTCGCAAAAGCCGCTTATTACCATAGCGATTAAAATATTAAAAAATCTCAAATAAAATCGTTTCGCTTTAAGGAAGCAATTTGTGAAATATTATCGTAGCATATTTAAAAAATACCTACTTGTTTTTGTAGAAATTTGTGAAGATAATAGCCCGCGGAGACGTCAAATAACGTGATAAAAATAAAACGAAATAAATGAAAAAGAAAGGCATCATCAAGCCTATAGTCTTACACCAAGAGAGCTGACACGAAGGCTATAAGAAACTTCTTAGATAATGGATAATTGCTAGCAAGCAAGCTCTAAGGAGGCCACGCCTAAAAGCTTTATTAGTGTAAAATTTCATCAAACCCATTCAATACTTTCTATAAGAAAATTAGGAGAATATAATGATAAAAATCAAACTTAACTAAATGATCCTGAGTTATCAAAATTGATTGTGGATAAGTTACATACACACGTCTTGGTTATTAATCTCGATAAATCGAATAAAAGGTTAATAGAGGTTGTCCGGAGAGGGTGAGCAAAGATTGCCTCCATCCTCAATAGGAGAGCCCTCTGCAGTCGCGATACCATTATTAGTGAGTTAACTCAATTTGCAGCATATTGTTTGAGAGGAGCTTAATAACAGAGGCGAGAGGTTGTGGATCCTCATCATGACTACCCTTGATCTGCAACGGCAAACCGTAGCCAAAACTCTCGTATGACTATATGAGACTTTTTGGGCGATGTAAACATATTACTGTTTATGTTTACTTTACAGTGCTATTTTGTATTCAGATTTGCACCCTAAATATTCTTCAATTCTTAATAGAGCTAAATATATTGATTGCTGTTGAAGATTTATTTGTTGTTGAAGATATAATTAGATGCCAAATTTAAATGCCCTTTAAATAAACAACTCGATCTTGCCGAGACCATTTTGTAAGCGATACCGTACTTTTGGAAGCTGATACGAATGCTGCCGAGAACTGAAAATAATTTGTCTATTGAGGGTTATTTAACAGTTGTACGTTTGTTTATTTGCACCACAGCCTGCTTCTTATAAATACTACCATTGTAAACCCGGTCACAAAATTTAAGACTTTCCATTTCATTCTGGACTCTACACTTAAGTCGTAAAGACGATAATTAAAATTTAACGCCCAGTAATTACGAGCCAGAGGTCGATACAGTCGGGAGTAAATTATTAAAACGAGCTGTCGAACAAGCGAAATTAATCGAAAGTATTCAGTTTGAATGTGAAACGAACTTCGAGGTACGGTCTTAGTTTATTACTTAGGGGGTGCCGTTTCTACAAATAGAACAATTAGCCATAACCTTAATGCAAAAAAAGTCATTTAATCATTGTTAAAAACAGGTAAAATTTTTACATTTAATTACATAGGGTGAATTTTCAGTAGCTTTATTCGGACTAAAAGATTCAAGCGATATCATTAGTCATATTATGCGCGATATATTATAAAAAATAGTTGTCCTAATCAAATGAGAAAGTAGCGAACTCTTTCGCTTATCCGCTGCTATTGTCATCAATACTGACTAATAAAGCCCATAAATGGTACAAAAAGAGCGCCGAAAAGTCATTTAGCGCGCGTTGAAGCATATCGTTGAATAGCATTAGCGGAACAATATTTTATGCAGTGTTGGGTGTGCGAGGGAGGAACGGGCCCGAGTGGCGGGGACAGCGCAGCGGGGCGCCGGATGTCATGGAAAAATTGCTACTTCCGAGCCGGAGCCCGCACAAAAGGGCCCGTCTGCGATTTTATTATCAAGTGTAGTGACCTCCACGGTGCTCTGTTACAAGCAGTCTATCAAAAAATATGACAGTTCTTTTAGTGAATAGCAGTTGTATCTTAGAGGAATATTGTTTTCTTTCGTGTTTTGTGACACGCTATCTTGTATATTTTCTCTTTATAATAGGGAGACAAATTACTCTTAGTTACTTGCGTACATATTTCTTCGAAACACTATGCATGACACGTGTAACTAATGCCTAACAAGGGTAATTAGTGGAGCCGGAGTAGCGATACATGATCGCGCTATACAGGCGGAGCGAGTAACAAGAATTATTTGCAAGTTGATATGTTTTCAATTGCAGACGGCTGTCAGTGTGCCAATTTCGCGGCATTCACAACAAATTACGTATTAAAGCGAGTGGAAGCGCAAACAAAACGGCCTGTGTTCGTGACGTGAATTGAGCGCGAGGTACGTGCAACGCGACCAGATGCGGACACAGTACTCTCGTGGGCGAACAGCGGAGCATACACACAATTTCATCATAAATGAGAAAACAATACCGTATAGTTTTTGAAGCCACACCAGCGCGTCTATAAATTAGCCTATTCAGATCGTGTGTAGTTATTTTTGGAACAAATACCTTTATGTAAATTCGTATTGGATGCAAATGTTACGTACGTAGTGCCTTAATCACACTGTATTGTTCATAAAACTGGATGGTGAAATATTTTGTACTTATTCAAAACCGAATGTAATGTTGTAGTTTTCTATCCTAGTTTAAGATGATTCGCGAAAAATCGATTTGTTCCTAAGTATATAAGGTAGAAATCTAATCAACAGTTGAACATGGAAGTTTGAAATTCTACATACTTTCATAATTTGGAAAATTCTAAATACTGCTTTTTTCTGTTCTAAATACGAACAGTATTTAGAACAGAAAAAAAGCAGTACAATTATGAAAAAATATATATTACGGGTCTTAATCGCGTGAATAACTGTTCAACAACTCGCGATACGACTTAAACCTAAACACAAATAAAATTAAATGTTGATCTACATATTTTCAGCTGGCTTCTATCCCGTAGATGTTCGTTATCACGGTAAATCTATGTGTTGTGAATGTATAAAACTACTTAACTTTATAAATTAATAAAAATCCCTTAGGTCTTATTTAAAGAAACTAACAAGCATACTTCTACTCTCATTTTCAAGATTAGTTGAATTTTTTAAACATAACGAATAAATAATGTACTCGGATAGTTTATGACAGCACCTAAATAGCTTATTAAAACTTTTAACTAGAGATGCAGAAGCAACAGTTTCGTAAGATAGTGTGAATATTAAAAGCTTTGTGAAACGTCGACCATTTTGCAATGTGCCTTTTAAATCTAAAAAACAAAACCCTTTCTCTTTGTAAAAATAACAGGCTTCTAACAAGATCAAATCTACTACTGACTTCTTCATCCAACCTTCTGGCTCCATCGACAGACTTTAGTAAAATACTAGTTTAAAATTGAATGATTCCATTATGATAATTTTAAAACGTACTGGGCAGACCCTGTACGTTTTAAAATTATCATAATGAAATCATTCTAATCAATTTTCAACCCTATGTCATCCCAATACGGTATTTGACTGAATTCAAATCAGCCTCTTTTTAAGAAACGTCAAAAACGACCCGCTCCGTACAAATTTGTATGAAACAAATTTGATGAATACACTTATTGACATATGAACACTAATTATATGGTTTAAAATATTTTATTTTGATAGTAATAAATATCCAATTATATCAAAATTTGCACAAATCATATTAAAAGAAATAAAGAGAAGACGGCCATCATCACGGCCGGTGCAACCTGGTCGAAACGTCAAGCAATACAAAGGCGAATAATATATGCTGTGAAAGTCTCAATATAAGTACCACAAACGTTGAAATATACAAAATCTGTTAAAAACTGTATAAAAATATACTTGCAGGCTATTAGTAGGTATAACATTAAGCTAAGACTAAAACTAAGAAAAGCACTTTGTGAAACAACATATTATGAACAATATTAAAAGTTGCAAATATATAAAATCGCCATTGAGTACACAATGGACTGACCTCAACAGAACAGGTATAATTTAATTACCCGTGCGTCAGACACCGAATTGACTGGCCTTAGAAACACGTGACAACACGTTTCAAGGGTCTCAAATGAACAAAACACAAGCGAAATTCTAATAAGAACAATACAAGTTTAAATATATGTTTGGATTTAAACAGGTTGTAACTAAAGTTTTCTACAATATGTTTCTGTAAAACAAAGTTATTAGTTTAGCAGTTAATTGTATTGAAAACTTCAACCAAGTACATTTGTATTACAACTTATGTGATATTACTTTCTTTGTAGTTATTTGCCTCTATTAATTACATAAGCACACCTTACTAACTATAAAAATATTGGATTTTTAGATTTAGGGATACGTTTGTGCTTTAAAGTGCAAATTTTTGTCAAGTGTCCCCCGCTCCTGCCAGCTACATGGTTGATGTTGGGTATGTGAAAAAATCACGGTAGTAGGTAGTTTGTATATATTTATATATCGTGAAATTTAAATTAATAGGAAGACTATCACAGCTAAGTAAGCTTTACAAGTTTACGAGTAACTAACAGCCGATCAAATGAGAATTAACAAAATTTGCGTACAAATTCCATTGAAAATTATTATTAAGTAGGTATAACGTTGTAAAACAGCAGATAACTCACTTCTTAAGCCGCATTATTCAGATGGGGGGGGGGGGGACTACGGAACCCTACATTGGTGCGTGGCCCGACATACACTTGCCCGGTTTTTAAATAATATGTTATGATGTATGAAAGACACAGCTACTTTACAATATTAAACTAGATATTTAACACTACTTTTTTGTGTATTTTCAAAGAATAGACACAATAACGATAACGTTAGTCTAATAACTAAATTATAAACCAATGCAATCGATGTCTTGACCAAGTCCTTATTACATTGTTGACCGCATGCAATCAGACAAACAGATGACCGGATATTACGATTCTGATGACGCCATAATATTGCACAGCGGAATAGTATTACGTGAATGATGTAATTTCAATATTACATGTCAAGTGTAATGTTAAATTATTACCTACCCCCATAAAAAATATTTTAAAAAGAAAACACATGCTGTCATCAGGTCATGTTTCATGTTAAAAATGATGGCCTAGAAAAGCATAAAAAGATGGAAACAAGATCCCCTATATATATAATATCATATAGTCGGAGGCATTATTGAATCTCGATGAAATTAGTTAAGTAGGATGTAACAACTAACTTTTATTACAGTATTGAAAATAGAAAAATGAATAGTTGCTAACTAACTTTTATATAATTAGTATTACAGTCACGATAATGTTACATCTTTTTGAAATGCTTACGAAAAGCCTTTTATTTTTAACCGACTTCAAAAAGGAGGAGGTTCTCAATTCGTCTGTATGTTTTTTTTTGTATGTTTGTTCACACACACAACATTTTGTTTGACAACTCTTTATTTTGCCATCTCACAACCGCCATGTTTGTTTTTTCAATTGTCACTTAACTAAGAACACCTGAGCGATCAATACGAATCTAACGATGCCTTAATTGTTTAAACCTGTCCAGTGGTTTGAAAGTTATGAGGTAATAAATAATATTACATACATAGATACTAGATATGCTCGAAAAACATAACCCTTCTTTGCAGTCGGGTAAAAATAACGTAATCTCATGAACTTAGAATTTGTTCCGAGTTGAATTTAGGATAAGCGCACATAAAAATGTGTTGCCGTCGGCAAAATGAATAATTGCGAGAAAATATTTGAAAAAACGGACAAGAACATGTCGGACCATGCTCAGTGTAGGGTCCTTGAATAATTACATCAGCAGATGAGCGTATGTTCATGGCACTTACGCCCTTTTGTTGAGAAATGCAGTATTGCGGCAATAACTATATCCGATCACGTCCAAAATAACTTTAGTTTAAAGTATTTATTTTTCATATTTTGTTGGTCTCACGGTTCAAAAGATAAGAGGGGGGGGGGGGCAAAATTTATGCAACTTTCGGAGCGATTAATTCCAAAAATATTCACACAATCAAAAAAAATTTTTAGAAACCTTAAAATAGTTTTAAATGACATTATATTACATGAAAATATTTAATATTAATTGAGTAGTCTTTGAGTAAAATGTCTGTGACATATGGACGGACAAACACACAGACGGACATTTTACGTCAGTTAGCGCTCGCACCTTGAGGGAGGACGTGTGGGCGGTGCCTGGCGTGACCACAAAACCATCAACAACCAATTCGTCCGATACTTCTCCAAATGATAATAATATTTTTGTATTAACTCTGGAATTTTTGCCAGAGTTATGGAATAAAATTTTCAATAATATGAATAGCCAGCTAATTCTGTGTTCTTTACATTCCTTTAAATATAACTGAAGAAAATTAATAAGTGCTCTGGCTTTACTAATGGCAGCTGGGGACATTATGACTAAAATTTCAGCCATTCAAAACTGTTCTGCAGCAAAGCTCCAGTAGAAAGGTAACGCAATTTTTGTTTAGGAGTTATGCTCTCTCGCATGCAAGTATCTTGTTTTAACAAGTGTGTTGTAACCAACTCCAATAGATGATCAAAGCAAGCCTCCTTTACTCTGTAGTAATTAGCATAATCCTCGTCTTCAGTGCTTCATCTAACAAGTTCAGTTACGTGTAGATAATATTCCTTTTCAGTAACCATTGTTTGACCCAACGTTTATTTTTAAAGCGTTTCTATGTTATAATCAGTCAGATCAAGATATATCAATCTATTACAATCCACGACTTTGGTCGGATCACAATCTAGATTCAGTGTATAATATAAATTGTTTATTCTTGCCGCTATTTCCAGATTTATATCAAAGGTAAGTACGTCATTATTATTTGTCTTGGTATCAGATGACAAAACAAAAAACACTACATCAATTATTTGTCTTGGTATCAGATGACAAAACAAAAAACACTACATTTATAACATTGTTTTATCAACTTGCACATGTTTATGATACATAATATCTGTGATATTAAGAATATTTTTGTTAGCCTCCGGCCATCTACTAATTGATATGAAACTTATACTGGTCAATTGTTTACACTGAGTTGTTTATATTTCCTATTTTTATAACGTTATTATGATATCAAGAGCCTTTGGTATTGTTTTGTAGCAAAAAGAAATGGTTGTGTATAAAAGATATTATTTTACTAATTAGCTACAGATAAAACGAATGTAAACATCTATAGGATGAAAATAAATAATAGGATCAAAAAACCTGAATGTTTTTAGATTAACTGGATTTTATGTAGGTATTATATAATATTTTATAAGGCAACTTAATTGTTCCGTAAACAAATTAAAAAGCATTTATCAAAGCTTAGATGGGGATTATAACAAAATTAGCTTCAGTAAGGGATTTTGCTCCAAGTCTATACTAATATCATAAATATTATAAATGAAAGTTTTGTTATTGATTGTGTAATGTATTGGATTGAAGTCTGTTTGGCTGTGTAACGGATTGGCGCTGGAGCAGCTAAGCAAAATGCTGCACAGCCATAAATGGAGTCTCTATCTAGACGTGTGGCGCTCGGGATGAGCTTTAAAAAAACCAAGCTTATGTTAAATGTACATATCATCCCGAGATCAATATATGGCTAAGTTGACAAAAATATTATGTCTCTACATCTATCTTACGCAAGTAGACCAGCTTGGTCGAAACAACTTCGAGCCGACTGCCCAACCAAATTGGATCCTTCTGTCGACTTCTTAGTCGACAGAAGGATCCAATTTGGTTGGGCAGCGTTTAGCAAACTTAGTCGAGTTTGACTTCGCCTCTACCGCAATGCCTGAAGTCCAAGGTATTTAACCAGTGCGTCTTACCTGTTATGACCTACGGTGCCGAGACGTGGACACTTACGGTTGGGCTAGTCCACAAATTTAAAGTCGCGCAGCGGGCTAGGGAGCGAGCTATGCTTGGGGTTTCTTTGAAGAATAAAATTCGCAATGAAGTCATCCGACAAAGAACTAAAGTTACCAACATAGCTCGTAGGTTAAGCGCGCTAAGTGGCAATGCGCTGGCCATATTTGCCGAAGGACCGATAGCCGTTTGAGCAAAGGAGTCTTAGAGTGGAGACCGCGACTAGGTAAACGTAAGGTAGGACGGTGGACCGACGACCTAAAGAAATCGCTGGGATGGACCGGATGCGGAAGGCAGAGGACCGGATGTAGTGCCGAAAATTAGGAGAGGCCTATGTCCAGCAGTGGACCAATTATGATGAAAATTTAGATGTCTGGGTGAAAGGTTGGATGTTTGTCAAATCAAAATGGCTATATGTACATAGCAGATAGACTACTTTTAATCCCGGAAATTTAAATGTATGGTTACCATAGTTTTTCTAAATTTCCACTTGGCCGTAGTTGCTGGCAACAGCTAGTCGTAATTTAAATGTCCGTTTACATAAATGTCATGATAGCTTCACGAAATAAATAATTTGTCTGAATTTATAACAACGCAAATTTCTTATTACATATTATCTTTCTCTCACAGCACAACAAGGGAAAGTTCCCTTGGGACATCCCGAGCCAGACGTTTGTCGTGATTCTAATTTCGGTCAAAATCTTCTTGTGATTTTCCTCAAACATACATATTATTATTTAAGAATAAATTTTGCTAGTAGCTCCGCCCCGTGATCGTAATAAAGTAATAACCTAACCTTCTTTAAACATCTATCCCCATTACCTAATTTCATCTAAATTCGCGCGTTTAAACTAACCAACTCCTCAGTTTTATTATAAGCTTTTATTTAACTTTGGCACGAATCTTGGAAGCTAAATTAGAACCACTTCCCGATGTCCGATTGGTGTACATAGGTATCTTTGCTGACAATACAATAATGTGGTACAATGAAGCTGTTCTGGTGATGAAGCCGGCAGTTACAAGCTTTTATTTAACTTGCAATGCTTATGTGTTCGACTCGAATCTTGTAAGCTAAATTAGACCCACTTCCCGGTCACATCAAAATCATATGTACCCATATGATACCACCATATGATTTTGATGACAATACAATAATATGGTACCACGGTGCTGTCCTGATGTTGGAGCCGAAAGTCGTATATAGGAATTTCGAACTAAATAAGATAACCCATCGAGTTTAGGCTCATTTGTTTTGTCTTAGTGAGTACTTTAATAGTGCATGATATCTAGGGTCTGACGATGGAGTCGGAAGGGGGCCATAAGAATTTGTGAACTAAATAAGATAAATCCATCCAGTTTGGGCATTATTGGTTTGTCTTGAGCAGTATTTTTTTTTAACACGACATCTACACTTTAAAATTTGTTTCAAAAATATTTTTTTACAATTAACTTATTATATAAATATAGAAGTAAAGATAGTATAAGATACACAATGCATATATAAAACAAAACGTAGAACGTACACTGCAGCAGTAACCGATCTTAAAAGCCGTGCACTAAAAGGCCGGTTTATTCCAACAGACACTATTAGAAAGTTTCAACGCAAAGCTCGATATCCGATAGAGATGTTGTTATCTGCAACACGAGCACTAGAACTTAATCCCTTTAATTAGCGAAAGCAAACACGAAATGGTTTATTCCTACTAGTGTGAATAAACAGATATACCGCTTTAGATATTCTACAGGATAGGAATAATACCTAATTAGGCATTTTCAATGTAGGTACATATCTATTGTTTTTGGTCTGTCACACATTACCATCTCAATCTTTCGATATTGATAATTGGGAAGATGAGTACAAAAACAATAAGATATTTTACGCTAGTCAGGCAATAGCATTTATTATAATGTTCTAAAAAAAACAAAATTAAAAAAAATCACATACACAATTCACACAATTCGCGGGTAAAAAATATACTTGTCCACAATCTAACATGTTCATGAATTTATAACTTTGGATTTCATACAAACTTGTACGAAGCGTATAGTTTTCACGTTTCTTAAAAAGATACTGATATGTCTAGGCAGTTCCTATTTATTATATTATTTATCGTGTAGTATCTACCTTTTTCTTTTAGTATATTCTAATGAATGTGACATTGGTGATGTGTGCTAGGAAATAAAAGGCATCTGAACGAAATTAGCGGAACGCATTCAAAGCAGCATACAGCCAGTCTAGTCGGCGACAAAGCCGCGCAGACAGCCCGCAGCGCGACTGCGACTCGTCGTGAATGCCTAATTACGACGCTGAGTAAATAACTTTTCTATTTGCCTCGGGTCGGGTCGCGTTCGGTAAAACATTAATCATGATTGAGCTAAGTGGCTTAATACGGGAGGGATAATGGCGAGCAATGATCGCCGGCGGGGGGCGGCGCCGTATGGGCGCGCTGTTGGACGTCGTCGGTGCGTCACCGATGTTGCCGCGCCCGCTCAGACGTATGCCACATACGTTACAATTGTGATGACAACTCAATTCGTCTCATTTTGATAACTATTTTAATAGAAAAAATAAAATAAAACCCTTGTACGTAATTCTTTTGAATATTGAACAGTTATAATACTAAAAGTTTGTTTCTATTAAAGATATATAGATAATTTCGTAAATCATAGCTCGAACGCCTGGAAAGTAGAATGTGTTGACGCTAAAGTTATCTAATCTATTATATAGCTCAAATTGTTATTGAAAGAAGTGCATGAGTAGTGGCGAATAGTCATTAATTCGAATAACAAGCATTTTCCAAGCCCCAAGCATCTGTCACAGAGCTTTAGCTATAATTTACGAACTACAGTGTGTGCTGTAGTGCGGTGCATAACTCTATGTGCTGTATAACCATCGAAGCCAACTATCCGGTCGAGGCAGCCTCTAAGTACAGAAATGAAGCCGCGATGGCTCCTAAATGGAAAACACAAACATGGGGGTGGAGAGCCGCGGGCGTCCCGCACTGTTATTGTTTGTACGCCGAAACTAAAGCCAGCTCGGCTCGGCGAAGCCCAACACGGGAACAAACGGGAAACTTTAAAAGAAACCATCAAAATAAATGTAAGGCGAAGTAGTGTGCCGCAGACATTTTGATATGAAGCGTCAATTAAAATTGTGAAGCTAGCTTCACCAGGAATAACAGTCTATTTTCGTTAAAACTACTAAACTACAGACATCTTAGGTAACAATTTAAATTTCAAAATGACTAAGTCGGTGCTTGGAATGTTGTTATTCGATGTTGTTGGAAATCGAAGATGCCGTGTTCCTTTTAACTTTATATTCCAGGCGCTAATTGGATAGTTCCACGGAAGCTAGATGGCGCGTTGCTGTCTTGTTACAATCCGCTTCTTTAGTGAGAAATGGTAATTTAAAAATACGGTCAGGTATAACGCACGTAAGTCGTAAGACAGAGGTGCAATATCGATATTGGTTGAACAAAAGTGGGCAGTATGCGGCACCGCGGGCGGCGCCAGGGGGCGCGCTCCTCGCCCAGAGAGCTTTTCCTTGTCACCGAGCATAACACTAAACGATAATATCGATATTGCGATCGACTTCCGATCCTTAAACGGCAACAATTGTCGTATGTCGACGTTAATGGAACCGCCGCTTCCGAACCGCGCTCGTTTTATGCATATTGACGTCTATCGAGATTTAACGCCGATATCGTACGGGTACCATTACTACCACACTTATAACAGTAATGTATTGTATAATATTAAAAGCTGAACCTACCCTTGTTTCCATCGAAACCAAACGGCTAGTAATGAATTTATCCTAATTTGATAAAGCTCGACCGCTAAGTAATTAATCCGAATCAAATTAAAATCAATTCAAATTAAGTTTTAGTTTGTTTTAACATAAGCACACACTATATTATAGGTACGTCTAAAGCAGACCTTACACGGTCCATATTATTGGAGCAAATACTATTGACTCAATATAATATGCCGCGTTGCTCAATATAATATCAAGTCACACGACTCAAAATGATGAAATGGTCAATATACTCCTTTCCTTACACGTACAATATATTGATCAATATCGATATTGACACAATAATTCGTGGGGCATACTGCAAGTTTCTGGATCTGGCCACTTACAATAAAAGAATGAAAAAAAAAAAGGAATTTAAAAAATAATCGTGCAAGAGCATGTAGGATCATGCTCAGTGTAGGGTTCCGCAGCCAGAACAATTGCATCAGCAGAAGGGTGGTATGTTAATGGCACTTACGCCCTTTTGTTGAGAAACGCAGTTTTTTTAGCAATAATTCAAGGGCGGTATATCCGATCTTAACCGAAATAATTTTAGTTAGAAATATTTATTAAGCGCTATCTTTGTGATTTTTTTTTCATATGTTTTGGTCACACGGTTCAAAAGTTAAGGGGGTGACGGACACGATTTATGCAACTTTCGGAGCGATTATTTCCAATAATATTCACTCAATAAAAAAAAAAAAAATAGAAACCTTAAAATGTTTTTAAAAGCCTATCGAATGATGGTGCCACACGATGATGTTTGCAGAATTATTTTTTTTAGCTTCTGTTACATATTTGGAGTGCCCCCCCCGCCTAAAAATATTTATTATTATTATCTATCAAACTATGTAGCGGCTACTACAAGACGCCTTTAAACCAAATTTCATCAAGGTTCACTAAGTAGTTTTTAAGTAAAATGCCTGTGACAAACGGACAAACAAACAGACAAACTGACATGACGAAACTATAAGGGTTCCGTTTTTGCCATTTTGGCAACGGAACCCTAAAAAATGGTTGTCTGTAAATTCGGTTTACGGACGATAATGTTATAAGCAAAGTCATAAAAAAAACATAGATGACATTGTAATAAACAACCATGCCTGTAACAGCTTTTTTTTTTAATTGTGTGCATGTTGTCGCTGCAATCGACATTAACATTAATGATATTAAATTAACAACCATACCTGTAACAGCTAAGTGAACCTGGGCGCATGAGCGCGCATACGCCGGACGGCCACAATAGTTCAGCCTATCAGCAGGCGGAACGTGACGGACCGTGACACTTAGCCTATCAGCAGGCAGAATGTGACGAACCGTGACTCTTTTTCGTGCGTGCACCCCGTCATCGATTTATAAGACGTTATCACGTCAAAACAATTATGGAATTCTAAAAAATCTAAACTCTGTTTTTTTCATTGTGGCGACCTTTCGAAAATTGTATGTCGCTATCTAAATGAATTTAAGTTATGAACACTTTCGTTCAATGATTTTTTATGATTTTCGTTGTGGTTTAAGTCAAAATGAGAGTTGCTACTATAGACTTCAGTTGCTTAGCCAGAGTATTAGAAAAACTTCGCGAAAAGCGTACCTGAAGCAATGTCCTCCTCAACGCATCCACACACTCCGATATGGTAAGACAAACGTACGAGCCCTGAATCGGCGATAAATACTTTCCATGAAACCATTGACGAGGTCCCTTAGGAAGACTGGTCCAACTACTTTGTACAATTGTTTCAGCAAATGGAAATGTAGTTTGGCTCTCTGGTACCGGCTACCGGCTTAAAAACAGTACCACCCCATCTCTTTCCGTGAGTGCCGGTCATGGCGACTAAGGGATTTCACACCGGAGGACGGGCAGCAGCGTCCTCTGCGTACTTTAAAGCCTTGCTGCGATCGCCAACCCGCTCGCCAAGCGTGGCGATTATGGCAATTGTCCCCAGGATCTAATAAATAGGTTCTACTGAGGAGACCCGTGCCCGCAGTGGGACATCGTATGTATTGATATGTATATACTATGAAAAACAATAACTAGTCTTATTTATCAAAATCCAGAAACTTTCGCTCTAAGTATTGACCGTGTAAGGTAGGCTTTATACTGTTAATATAATATTATATGGTTGGCTGCGTAATAGAAAACATGTTATGTAATAAAGCTATCGAAGTTTAGTAATATACGAACGACGAAGGCAATATTCAACTCGTCGCTATGAAGTAAATCGTAAAAGCGTAAAAAAGTTACAAGGATTCTTTCCAATTGCGCTTTTGTAAGGATTCACCGTTTAACTTGGCTGAGCTGAGACGATGCCACAACAATATCAAACATTTTCCACCATTCGATGCCGGCTCCTTCACAGACGTTCAAAAATGTATGAAGCTAAAAGGTGGGGTATAGATATGCACTGCTTCGGGAAAAGTTTCATAAAAATGTTATGATATTGTTACGTTTATAGAATGGCATTAATTTAGAAAATCAATGAAGCAAATACAATGTTATAACAAAGAGGATGTTGGAAGTACGCGCCATGGAAGTTTATGGGTGGCCAGACTAAATAATTGGCAGCTTACGGAAACTATCAATGACGGTTCACTAGTGTGAGAATCCTCGTCCTGGCACTTCTTACTAATTATTTGATATTGCACGTGTATTTCTTTCTTGAAATATATCCAGTTCAATGATTCGAAATGTAATATGGGGCATCCTGTAATTATTTATTATTGGTGAGATATAATAAAGGTATCTATGTTTTCTTTCGTATAAAATATTTGGAACATCTTAACTCTAAGCATAGAAGAAATTCAAAATTCTAATTTATTATATTTTTCTAATATAGTTTGACGTGTCAATTTTAAATTTCAAATTTTTATCTGAAAATATCTGCCAGTGTAACGCAAAAAAAATTGAAGTGACGTGATTTTAATGCTAGCTGACTCTCTCCGTATGAATTTAAGAACTCACCTGTACTTGAAAATGAAAAACTGTACCTATTATTTTAAAACAGAAACATCCTAACGTATTCAATAGCATAAAAATCTTCGTAACTCAATAATAAACAGCATCCGAAAACGAAACCAAACAAAATTCGTTTCAGATGGTAGTGCTTGGGTCTCTGTGGGGCGAAGGGGGCAGGCCGGGAGACGGGTGTTGCCGGCTCACAATGCTGATTGAAAGCAAATAATGAAATCATAGGGAATGGAACCCCGGCCGCACCCGCAAATACTGTGAAAAATTGCACTCGCGCTCTCACAACAATGAATGCACAAAATACAATACGGAATTCTGGTCAATACCGACAGTACCTACTCGAATTTGTCCTGACAGTACCGTGATGATTTTCGACAGGATGAATACCTCGGTATTAATTCGTAAATACGAATTTCATTCGCATTCAATTCATTTATACTATCATTGAAAAACCAAAAGTTTAAGACTTCAATCACGATTGATTTGCTGGCATTTATTTAGATTTTTCGTTATATGTCTCCGAGGCCAGTAGATAAGGCTGACCCCCTCCCCCTCCCCCAATTTCGAATATATAAATCTGAGAAAAATATAATTTAAGGAAACAATTACAAGTATCGGGCGTTAATATAAAAAAGTCTATGTATTTTGGAACCACGCGTAAATGAAAATATTAAAAACGTGTTTGGCGTGTGGGCATAACCTTATTACCTGTTACAGCGATTTATGTTCATTATCTACAATTATAACATTGTAATATAGTAATGTGTATATTGAAAGTATTTCCAACTTAGCCGACTTAGATCAACTGCTAAAAGGTTTCTGAATCCTAAACTATGCTTTGTGCCAAACGCCGTAAATGCATTTTGACTACTTTATTGGTTTTAAAAGTTACATCTTAACTTTACTGTTAAGTGTCATCAAAATCGATTAAATCTCTAGATATAGCTTGATTTTCAATTTAATAGCAGCGCTATACATTAGAGAGCCGGCGGTAGGTCTGAGCCCTATGCCGTCTTGGGGGGTACCAGAACAGTGTCAATTATTCTACCGTGAAATAGTAATGTTAATTCATCAGTGTTTCGGTTGAAGAGCACTGTATGGGCAAATGAGTTCTACGAACTAATGTCTCAAATGAAGAGCGCAGTACAGTGACATTCAGATCATTGCCTTTGATCCTGTTATGGGCTAACGTGACGCTTACCATCAGGCGCAAGATCTGCTCGTCTCTTCATTTCGTAATATAAAAAAAGTAAAATGATCGTAAATAACCGGCTTATAAACGGGCGAAGCCGTGGGCATAATCTTGTGTTGAAATACAATAAGTAATATTTTCTGAAATGTTTGTCCCTTTATAAAATGTAAAGAGGAAGGTATATTTGAATATATACACGTGTAAAAGATTAACAAACATACGTGGAATTTTCACGTATAATTATTACAATCACAATATGTATTGTGTGTGGGTAGAACATATTATACAAGAGACGTATAGCATAGCATACTCATTGTAAAGAAATATGAATTTTATTATAAATGTAATAAAACGTCCCAGTTAGTCCTCTAACATGGCGTAAATATATTAGTAGATGTACATGTATACAGTTATACTTGCATACTAATATTTCTATGCTGTTTACAAATCAATCTTAAAACTATTGGCAACTTAAAATATTGGCTGCGAGTTTTTATAAATTTGTTCTTTTCTGCGGCTTTGCATATTGCTCTGCAAACAATGATGTTCTAAGTAAAAAAGTGTAGATAGGTTATAAGCGCTCCTTAAAATACAATACAATTGACTTGTTTCTATATGTCAGTGTCGCATCTCTTTTTTTATTCTATTTTATTTAGGGACGTTTAAACGGCAAAGCGTATGTCAGTCCTATCGTACCCTAAGCATATACAATTCATCGTAAATCTTAACCTGAACAGGGCTTCTGCAGCAACGCTATTAGGTTGAGACAAAACTTGGTGGAAAGTGCCTACATCAGTTCTGTTCAGGTTCACTAAATTACTCCTTCAGGCTCATATCGCTCAAATTGTAATCCGCTGCTTTCAACAAATTAAAGCAGCGGATTACAATTTTTCTCTTTTTCGCTCGTGATAATTAAATCATATTTTAAGACTTTTTATAACAGTGACAGCTTTAGTTCCAATTGTATCGCATGTCCCTGAAATCGCCATTCGCTAATAGGCTGATAACTATAGTTCCAATTGTATTGTATGTCACTGCAATCGCCAATCTTTGATAGGCTGATACTTCAGCCTATCAGTGAAAGCGCAACGTGACACTTTTCGTGCGTGCAGCCGGTCATCTACACTAATATTATAAAGAGGAAAGATTTGTATTTTTGTATGTAACGAATAAACTCAAAAAGTACTGGACCGATTTTAATAATTCTTTTTTTGTTGGATAGCCCATTTATCGAGGAAGGCTATAGGCTATATAACATCGCGCTACGACTAATAGGAGCGAAACAGCGACGAGAAATGTTGCAAAAACGGGGAAATTTTACGAATACGAAGTTGCGCGGGACAGCTAGTATATACTAACTAGCTGACCCGCGCAACTTCGTCTGCATAATTTTCCCTTTTTTCTTCCTTTTTTTTTTACAACATTTTTCATTGCTGCTCCGCTCCTATTGGTCGTAGCGTGATATTATAACCTATAGCCTTCCTCGATAAATGGGCTATCCAACAATAAAATATTTTTTCAGTGCAGCCCAGTAGTTCCTGAGATTATCGCATTCAAACAAACAAACAAACTCTTAGGGGTATGAAAAATAGATGTTGGCCGATTCTCATAGATACCGGATAAGCACAAAAAATTTCATCAAAATCGGTCAAGCCGTTTCGGAGGAGTATGGCAACGAAAACTGTGACACGAGAATTTTATATACTAGATATTATAAAGCTGAAGAGTTTATTTGTTTATTTGAACGCGATAATCTCAGGAACTACTAGTCCGAATTGAAAAAATATTTTGCTGTTGGGTAACCCATTTATCGAGGAAGGCTATAAGTTATATCACGCTACGACTAATAGGAGCGGAGCAGTCCTCACGATCAAAGGGTATGTTCCGATATGCACTGGAGCACTGTAAGGTGTGACGTCAATTTAGTATACTACGAAGCCGTTCGATTCGTTAGTTAGCTATACTGGTTACTGATTAAAACGGAAAGCAGTCCAGTTGAAATTGAAAAAAAATGGAATTGGTCGCTGTGGATCACGTGATCAAAGTACTGAGGCACTCGAAACACCAGTGCTCACATTGTAAAATGGCGACATATTTCCCAAGGATACTGCGCCAGTAGACTGTTGGCAGTATATACCTAGTACTATATTATGAATGATAACGGAACGAATTTCTCCTCAGTAAAAGCACTGAACAGTGCTCGAAGTGTATATCACACGTTCCGGTTTCAATCCGCCGGCTACACGGAACCGGGTATACGGAGGCGAATGTATGATGGCAACCGGACCGGACGGACGCCCGAACGTGTTAAAGCTATCGTACATCGCCATACACTTTATGAAAAGAATTTTCAATCTATTTTTTAGGAAAAGTCGGTAATTTTGGTTATTAAATGGTTTAGTCACACAAGAGGTCGTGGGTTCGATTCCCACACGAGACACCACTTTGTGAGATCCAAAAATTGTTGTTCCGAGTCTGGGTGTATTGTGTCCGTGATTTGTATGTTTGTAAAGTCCCCCGCGACACTGGGCTTGCACCCTAATGCGGGAGTTGTCTTTTTAAAAAAGAAAAAGAATTATCAAAAATGTAAACTTTCAGCGGCATGAGCGAATCAAGGATTTAATTCATTTCAGATTTTATTACACGAGAGGCAGTGGTAGATTTAATCCTTACGACGGGGGGAGAAAAATCTTAATTTGAAAAAGCATAGAACAATTTTTAAAACCCATTTAATAAGAACACAAAAAAGGTATATCAACATTCAAAATTTGTGTCCGTGACTAGTATGTTTGTAAAGTCCTCCGCGACACAGGGTTTGTATCCTAGTGCGGGTGTCGTCTTTTAAGAAAAAAAAAGTAAGTAACTACGTTTTAACCGGGTGTCCACAAGACACCTCTCTTTTTTTAATTAATATAATGATTTTTCTCCAGTCTCATTTTTAAATACATTAAATAGTATTCAAGAAAAAGATGTTTTTGTTCGTCTTAAAACTTATAAACACCCGAGATATAAAAAACATACCATAATGAAATGCCGATTGACGTGAACCAAGCACATGTAAATTTTGAAAAAAGTCAAATATGTGAAAGAGGCGTGTTCGTTTTTTGAAATAATCCAGACATTGTTCACTGGAGGTGTATTTTTCAAGGCGATGGGACCGTGGCCATAAAGAAGGCGCTCAAACACTGGCAACAAACAGAGGAGCGCCGGCCGCGCCCGCACAAACACTACTTGACCGATCATCCTTTACGTACCCTCAGCCATATTTCACGAAACCATCGTATTTCATATCGATGCTTTGTTACTTTATGTACAATATTAACATCTCTAATTTACCTGTAGAGGTATTTCTATTCGTTTTCCGTTTTAGATATCAAGATAACTTGGTACTTATTCCTAAATTTCGCACTAAGCAGAAAGAACACAAATTGTAATGACGTACCTAAGTGTTCTCCTTGTATGAATTTAGTTTATGGACAGGAAAGCAGGTAATAAGCATGCTGAAAATTGTAACGTATCTTAGCGTCAGCCAGTGATTACTTATTAAGAATATTATTAGTAATCTTATTTCTATGCCTTGTAAGCTTTATTTATTTGTAAGTAGTGTTTGGGCGCAGCCGTAAGCGAAGTCTAATATGGTGACAATTTCAGAAAATCATTTTTAATTATTCTGCTTTCTTATTTTCTAGAAATTTCTTATGAAGACAGTTTTCTGAGAATCAATTACACGATCGTGGCAAGAGTAAGAATAATAAAAAATAGCCTTTGAAATAGCATCATAGTTTGAACGAGAATATGAAAATATGATTTTTAATTACGAGAATACCTTCTAGGAAAATTCTTTAGTCACTTCCTTTACATTTTCTGATGTTCTTTTATCTTCAGATAAAATGGAAATACCATTAATATAGTACTGAAAAAATATTTATTAATAGCGCAGGAATTGAACATCATCATGGATTAGACGAGTACGGCGAGAACTAAATACGAAAAAAGAAGGCGCTGCAAGGCAAGTCAACTCTAAATTGATCGAATTCGAAAGCATTCTATTTTTCTTTGAAAGATTAGGTGAATGATCCTACTGTAACAGCAGAGGTATCAATGACTGTGTTTTCAACAATCGTTTTAGTCCACTAAGATCTTCAATATAAGGTATTGAACATTTTAGTTCAGTAAAGCAATTGTGATATTAATATTTTAGATAATCACAATGTTCAGTCAGAAGATATTAAAATTCGACTCCATCGATATAAACAATTATGAAAATAACATGTCCGTGCGCCATGAAGCGAGACCTGTCTCGTACGCAATGCTAATGATATACAAATGAACGAGGCAACAGACATTGCACGATAGAATACACCCTGACAACAAAATAAGACAAGAGAGGCCGCAATTTTGATTGGCTTGTTCTTTTCTATGAACTTACCTAATGCTTTGCGAACTTGGCATTAAATGTACTTGTAGAATCATAACTTATCATAAGCGTTGGTTGGCTAAGTTTATAAAGAATTTTCAATTTAATATATACTAGCGGACGCCTCGCGGTTTCACCCGTGTAGATCCCGTTCCCGTGGGAACACAGGGATAAAAAATAGCATATGTCACCCGGGGTTAGTGTAGTTTCATAACGATAAAAGATTTTTTCAAATACGTCCAGTAGTTTCGGAGTCTATTTAATACAAACAAACAATCAAATCTTTATAATATTAGTATAGATTATACTGCATGTCAAGACTATTCTCGTATTCGTGTCAAACCGAGCAGTCAACTTTTATTTAGTGCTTACAGTATAAAAATGGCGACATATTTCCCAAAGATACTGCGGCAGTATTCCGTCAGTCATAACGAAACGAATTTCTCTCCAGTAAAAGCACTGAACAGTGCTCGCAGTGTATATAACACTTTTCACACGTACCGGTTTTAATCCGGCGCCGGCTCCACGGCACTAGATATACGGCGACGAATGTATGATGGCGACCGAACCGGACCGACGCTGGAACGTGTGAAAGATGTCGTACATCGCCATACATTTTGCGCTGGGTACCTAGTCCAGTTGGTGTGAAAATGACCTTAGTATTCCCAATTGACAACTTCACGTTGACAATGTATAAAATATCATTTTGTTGAACCAAAAAAAAACGATTAACACTAAGTAATCTAAATAAATTCAAATATAAAATGCTGTATGGTTTTGTAGAATTAAATGTAAAATCATCATATTTTAAAATGCCTACAATTTTTGCGTATTTGACAATTCCATTTGACATCGCTGTTAATTCACAATACTTTTACAAACACTTCAAAATTCTGGTGAAAACAACTGTGTTATCTGCAAACCATGTTCAAAATTAGGACACTTGAGCACTTTTTGCTGGGTATGTCAAAGGCGTTAAGTTAAAGCTGTATATTATGTAGGTTTATCTGCACCTACCTAAAATATTTCCACGTTTCATAACCAAGTATTATTATAATTATGTTATTTTGATGCTTTTGTTAAATTATAGTGTGTTCAAGAGCTGAAGGAACAGGCTTATCGTTCGCTAGTCTATACTAATATTATAAAGAGGAAAGATTTGATTGTTTGTTTGTATTGAATAGGCTCCGTAACTACTGGACGGATTTAAAAAATTCTTTCACCGTTGTGAAGCTACACTAACCCCGGGTGACATAGGCTATTTTTTATCCCTGTATTCCCACAGGAACGGGAAATACGCGGGTGAAACCGCGAGGCGTCCGCTAGTTGCTTATAATGATAACAAAGACTAAAAAATATTTTATCAAGAAATTGTGTATCTTAGTTTTAATTAAAACCTCTTTGTGAAAGAGAACAGGTCTCTTTATTGTTTATCAAAGACCTTCTTGGATCAGATGCAGTTCTTCAGCATGTTTGAGGTTGACGTCAAAGATCAGCATCCTTTAGTCATTTTAATCATAAAGTAAATTAGTTTTCTAAGATAATTACTTTCATGATACTTTAAAGGGAGCTTTGAGATAACGATATTTCTTAGAAAATATAGTAAAAATATTATGTAAGGCTATCAATCTGATAAGCTATTTTACATTTGTTTTTTTTTTTTTTTGTAAATATTTTATCAATTTAACTCACTTGTAACTATATAAAATAGGTACCTATCTATTTGTTTTCACAGTTTAAAAACATCCCGAATTTAAAATCCTTGAATCGGTTTGAATGTTATCAGATTTAATATCACATATTTACCGTCATCAGCTTTTTTCGGTTCACTGTTGGGCATACGCATACTCAAATAGAGTCTTTACTAGGACTGATTTGCTCTAGAGAACATCGATCTTTTAAAAGAAATGGCCAGCCCATAGTTACTTCAGCGTGCGTAACCTGCGAGCTATGTTGGTAAATTGGTTGATTCTAACACGTTGGTTCAAATAAGTTGTCAATGTACACCAAAATGGCTGTATCAATGTTCAATCCATTAAACAATCTGGTATTACACCTTATTATTTTACGGTGTATGTGTATGCTACTAAATCCAATTATTCAGTTAATCTTCCAAACTTTAAGAGCAGTCATTTAGCGCAACAATGTCGTATCCCCGTAATAGTAGGTAGTAAGCTCTTGTGTATTAAGCATAATGAGATTTTAATTGAGGACATCGCGATCTGTTGACAGATACGGGTAACTACATTACGACGTCCAACAATTAACTAACCTAACGCATTTGTGGAGTGCCTATAACTTTGCAGTATTATAACATAAGTTTACATAGTAATTTTGATGACTTTTGTATTTTTATTACTGCGAAATAAAAAAACCCATTCGGGTATGTTGTTCAAAACAATTAACCCTAATATTAGCCTTTGTCTATTTTTTTCATTCAGTTATTTATCAATGAAAAAGTTATCAATTAAAAAAAGATGAATTAGAGTTCTATGTCAATAATCCAATCGAATTTGCACAAGGCGAGTATAATACTTATGCCATACGCCTTTCGTTACTGAAATTTGACAAAAAGTAAAGCCTATAACTATGTTATAATAAAACAATGAATATGGCACGTACGCTAACGTACACTTTTCTCTGCTGGAATTTGACCACACCTTTCTGTTACACGTGGTACATTGAAGGCCACATCTCTTTTCAGGAGCTTGTTTTCTTATCATTACATTTTTCTTACAAAGGGATAATGAAATCAAAAGCGATTTATTTTTGTTCGATTCCTTTTCATAAGCTACCTTGTAGATAATATCTAACAAACAGTTCATTAGGTTGTATTCAATGAAATTTCTTGTACTTCATTAACTAACTATTGATATTCACAATCATCAATTTAAATTGATACACATAACCTCTTACCTTATAGATGGCAGAGAACGAAATAACAGATATAATTAGTAATTACGTACCTGTTTCAGAGGTCTGTGGACTCAATTGATATGTTTGTTTCATGTTTTATAGTTAGTGAATACGAACGTAGGCGTATGTTTGAATAGAAGTAATACAAAATTAACTCACATGCATTGCCAGTTTCACACAACAATATTGACATTTTTAAAGGCTGAATCATATGTAAGGCAATGGTAAGTAAATTAAAGTTGTAGTATTTAATAAGATGTCGAATTATGTATATACATATTCACACTATGTTACAAATCTTACAAGTAAAAAATATATGGTAGAATAAATTAATAATAAAGACATTATGACTCAAATTTCTAATTTAACTTTAATATTTTGAGTAAATCTCAATTGACATGTATGTTACACAAGATTATGGTAATATTTAACAGAAACGACGTCAACCATATTCACGATAATTTACCAAGATAATTCTATAGCACAGTTCAAATCGTCAGCTATGTGAGGATGCAAATGAGGCGGCGACGTCAAGCGGCGCCGTCGGAGGCGCCAGAGCGACGCTCGTGTCGCAACTAATCGCTGCGACACGCTGATCGCACTCATTTGCGATTAAATTGTAAATTACATTGATTTATGTATGTAAACAGCTTAAAACAGTACGGTCAGTTAATTTAATGTGAGTGATGTCTATTCGTAAAGTTATGACATGAACTATTTTATTCTGCAAGGAATGCTCTATTGTACCGACTCATTCTTATGATAATGTAACATCGCTCATGCAAATATTTATACTCGTGTGTACGTAGATGCAGATCATAGAGTACAGAAGACCAAAAAGACGATCTCTATGTATGAAAAGTGTCTGTCAAAATGTGTTATGGGTGACGCTGCAGTAGGAACAACATTTAAATCTGTCTACAACTGCTACAATCATACCATATTCATATCTACGGTAACGCCTCTTTGGACGATTTTAAACTGCTATTTGCAGCTTACAGTCAGACACTTTTTCAACTTCTCTCACATAAAAGATCGTTCTTCTGGTCTTCTGTATTCTAGGATGCAGATGCCAAATAAATGTCAATGTCAGTTACATGCAATAAACAAGGTAGGTATGCCTGCCGAGGCAGTAAACCTCCTTATCTCAAGCTTGTAGCAGTTTAACTCCTGTTGGTACTCCTTCGTTACTGTTATTATAGTTTTATGTCGGCTACAGGCACAGACAATTATATTTATTGGAATTGTTGTGCGTGAAAATGTGGCCGATATTCTTGAGAACAAAATATGGGCGTCACGTTAAAACGGATCCGAAGATTTACAGCAGAAATCATAAACTGATTAAATTCAAATCTCCAGATGAAAGTTATCAGGCTTTACGAGTACATGCATGTAATGTTGTCCCCGAATGAAGAGCCAATGTTTTGTCAATTCCATACTATTAAACTTTCAATTATACCTACTCCTGTTTTATGTGCAAATAATAGCTTTGTATTAAGTATAGAATACCTAAATAAACAAAACTCGATATATTTAAGACCATATAAACCATCTATAGTTTTCCAATAGAATTGAGCTCACAATGTTGAATCTCCTAATTCCGTTAGCACGATTAATTTAACAAACATAAATATGTATAGTTTATAGTAAAGACAGCAATAATATTTAACTATACCGTGCTCAGATAATTGTGTTTATAGACTTTTATTACAAAAAATATTACTATTACAATTTGTCACACGTAATTCTCACGCTCGTGCGAACAGGAGTCCTCATCCGTTTATTCAGGGGTCGATGATAGGTTTGGTGGTTTGACACTAGGCCCCTGTCGCCAGCCCGCCGGTCGGGCTCAGCCGAGTGCGTCGAATACGTGTTGACGGCTGGCACCTAGCGTTAATTACGCTCCACCGACTTCCAATGAATATAGGTATTCCGAAAATACTCCAAATTGTCCCTTCTTAAATCCTTACAAACCGAAAAACATTTCACGGTAAACAACTTGGGAGCTCAATGTCGAAATTTATTTATATCATTTGTAAGAAAGTGGCTACGTATGTGGGATGAAAGCTTTTCACAAAACTCTAGTTTGGGGACACGATATAATTTATTATTTATCGGAGCAAAAATGAAGGCAATGAAGAGTGCCTTAACGACAGACACGTGATTTACTCCAATCAAAGGCCAAAAACTTTGATCTAAAATTGCTAGATGTTCCCTGCTATTATTTTGCGCTATACACAAACTGAAACGCATCAAAGCTTTGACGAAATTCCATATAACATTATTAACGCTCTATTTTTGTAGCCCTCATAATAAAGGCGACTATATTACGGCGTCGTTCTTATAAGAAAACTGACCTCGGCCGAGTGAATAAACCTCTAATCGAAGGCGCGGGGCGCGGGCCCCGGGCATAAATCAGACTCCCCTCGCGATGACGCGCTGGAGCCTTCAATTTGGCACATCCTTAAAATGACACACGAGAAGTACGCCCCTAACGACGCCGGCGTCAACTCCCGCAACACGCTTATAAATAAAATCTTCACACATATTACCGCATCAGATTATCGTTACGCTGAACCTTTACAGATGCCCTTCATATTACACGCGATGCTTGAGCAAAAACGGCACAAATTTAACTAGAGATATAGAACGTTCAGAGATCAACCCCGAACAGAGGTCAGAAACATTGTATGAGCGACTTTCATCATATGTTACTATAATTAATTTCATATTGGAGCACAGTTGATCCATAAAATACAGTGCCTGTTTTGAGTTGCTATCATTCTCTATTAAAAGAAATATTGCACAAAACCAATAATCATTTGTATAGTTAGGTTTATAAAGGTTATCGATCCGACAAGGGCACGGGGTAGTTTTAAGCGGGAACGAAGGGTGCACTTCACGTCACGAATCAAATTAGTAATTTAATGCAAGGAGGGTGTTTGTCGACAAAATAAGAGGCGTGTTAATTTTTTGTCTATAAATGAAAATGTTTCTTTGTTCCAATGAACAAAGAAACATTTGTACAATATTTTAGAAGTGAAAACTTATTTAGCGGCGTTGTGCACTTTTGGGTATGGGTAAAAAATGTTTAAACTTGCGTTAGGACACGTGACCTGATCGTAAATTCGTAAGACGAAGGGAGAGCAATGAAAAACTGCTACAATATAGGAAATTGAGCGGTCTAGAAATCAGAAGACGGGAACCACTGAGTTCTGAGAGTCCGTGTAACGATATTTTTTTTTTCCCTTTTAATTTTAATTTTTTGATTTCATATTTTTTTATTATTATGTCAGTAAGATCGACAAACATTATTTAAATTTCATCAGTATGTAATATTATGTTCAAGTTTTCACTTCTGCCGGCACTCCCGGAGTGCAACCCATTGTTTTTTTTTTTACTAAGTTTTTGTAGGATTTCAAAAACGTGTTTAAAATTGTAACTGAAAACATTGTTCAGAATTGTAGCACACCCGCAGGTCATGTTTTATCGTGATTTTCGCTAGGAATTTCCGATATTGGTCTCGTATATTTGTCTACACTAAGTGTATCCTCACATAGACGTGGAGAGGTCGGTGTAGCGCGTGTCGCAGCGAAAGCAATCAGGGCGGCGTCGTAGACAAACTGTCGGGGCGGGCCTTAATTGGCGGTCGCGGAGATTTATGCGGATACCCGCTCGTCACGCGGTCGCCGATTTTGCACGACCGCATGGGACCCGGGTACCGCCGACCCCGCAGAACACAACCGCGTCTATGGTCAAGTCTTGATGGTTAACCCTCCGCAAACACACACAGTGTACTTATTAACACATACGAAACCTGTCACGGTATCACTTTTGGAAACCGCAAACAGACATCACATTAGGAAAGTACGTTTTAATTAAAGCTACATACAAGTGATAGCTTATTTTGGACGATTGTGATAATGAAGAGTTTCTTTTGCGAAATTAAGGAATGTACACATAGATGAAAAATAGGTGTGTGGTCGTAATAATAGAAATAATTAAAATTCCTCAAATATTACCTTTTGCTGATATCTTTATAGAGATCTTAAAATACGCAGATTTACCAGCAGTATAACGGTTTCAAATAGTTTTAAAAAGAAAACCTTTCTTGTGTGATGAGTGTAGGTAAGTAAGTTTAAGTAATTTGAAAGTTCTCTGTTATCTACAAAGAAACTACTTACGTATAATAAAAAGTCTAAGCAATTTATAGCGACTACACAGACTCTTGTTGTATCGTCTAAGAATATTGAATAATGTTTTAATATTTTTATTATATAAAATAATGCAAGAAGCAAGTGCTCCTTTGCGTACACGTAAGTAGTCAAACGAATGTACGATAAAATATCTAATAACACTGTGAAAGCACTTTATTTACTCCATACATCAGCTTTCTGATAGAAATTATATAGAAACTGAATGTGATGAAACTAAGGAACTTTTTCAGTCCAATATTTAAACGAAAATCACTTCTGCTAAGCAATAAACTGTCAAATAGAATAAAAATACAGTTTAAAACAGTAGGTACCCTTCGAATGTGCCCCGCCGTATCGTACACGTTTCGATAGTTCTCGAGACGTTATATCGTTGGGCACATATATACTACATGGCAGTTAGATGAAGCAAGAGTTCTCTTAGACGACAGTACCGTTGTTTTTGCGGGGTGGACAAGGGCTGAGGGGTTTCTCCTCTTCGAGGGGGGTGAACCGGTGCCGTTTTCAATTTGCTTTATTTGCGCTTGTTTTAATAGCGCTCAGTCCTTATTGCCCGCGCGGACGACCAGCCAAATTGCTTCGTGCCCGGACGCCTTTTGATTAAGGAGGAACACGCGCGACAGAAGTAGGCGTAAAAACAAAGTGCCCGAACAAACAGAATTGTGGTTGTACATACGAACAAGTAAATAAAGTAAAAAATGTTAATAGTAGATATAATATGAATAATACATTTTTCAACTGTAGGTATTTGTAGTATAATATTTTAAAAATGCCCTACTATTGGCGAAATAAAATTGATTTATATTTTGTGAATAGCTTAATTAATTCTTTAATGAAAAACTTCGTTTCACCATTTTCTTTAATACCTATTCAATATAACGTAATATGTCTCGTAAGCCTTGTCTGTAGGCATAAAGTAATTACATAGTAATTACCGTGCCCGTATTTTTTTACAAAAGTAAGAGAAGTCATATATTTTGAAAGTAAATCTTATTAACGAAATTACTAAACGAAATTCTTATACAAATCAATCTGAACATTACATATTTTCTTTTGATAAATTAATTAGCCCATAGAAATCGAAAGGAAAAGACCGTTCAATGTGAATCCCTACACTAAACCTATTCATGTCTATTCACTACATTAGAGACACAATTTAAATAAAATATCTTTCATGATTAACGTCGATAAATATCAATTGGTCCTCGAACCAAAAGAAGTCATAAAAGATATATTTATTACTTTAGAAATACCGCAAAAATGTTCTTTAATGTAATCAAACAAGCGCTCGTTAAACATCAGTCGTACAATAAGTAAATAGTACAGCACGAGCGTACACTCATATATAGCAGTAATATGTCGATTCGATATTTGTACACAAACATACAAAATGTCACGTAAAATAATGAGCCCACGACAAACATTCACAGAATATATAAACAAACAATTATTGAGGGCTCTATACAAGTCCCTGCCTCGACTTTCGTACACATTAATAGGTTTGTATGTGTAGGCATATGATCAGTTTGTGAATGTGAGGGTATATGCATATTGAAAATGAACCACTAGGTACAAAGGAGTCGTTCGTTTAATGTAACCGTATTTGTCAATACAGGGTTTTCCAACAATGTCGAGTGTCGACCGTCGACACCAATCAGGCTCGATAACAAATGGACTAATTAAATGATTCAGTCATTCGGCACGGCTCACAGATCTTGTTTGGTTAAAAGTCCATCACATGACGAGTGCTAGGTGCGAATTCGCGTAAAGCTGATATTATTAACCTTTGTTAAGTGGACTAATTAAATGATTTAGTCATTTGGCATAGCTCACAGATCCTGTTTGGTTAAAAGTCCGTTACACTGCGAATGCTAGGTGCAAACTCACGTAAAGCTGATATGATTAAACTGAACCAAATGGAGCAATGTGCTTTTAAGCAAATGCAATGTCCGTGCTTTTGGCTAACTCGTTTAGGTCACTGGCTAATGCACGGGAAAACAGAGTGCTGCTAATCGGCTTTCTGTTTTTTAAACTTGAAGCAATGCCAGATGAGGCCTTTTTTTTACTAGATACTACATTTCTTAAGAGTGACCATCAACTCGTCACTTGTTAAGCCGATTGTGAACTAGCAGAGCTAGTTTGTGTCATTAGATAATTATCCTAAATCCTTGTTTATTTAAGAGAGAAAGTAAAGAGTAAAGAGAGAGGTGTCTTATGGACACCCGGTTGAAACGTAGTTCCTTTTGCTGTATTTTTTTCTGTTTGTATTAACCTGTCCTATTTTAAATTAAGATTTTTCAAACATATATTACACACAGCAAGTTAAAAAAAAAACAACCTATATATCACAACCTCCTTATTCTAGCTTCACATTATTTTAAATAGTAGAGTTTTGATCCATGTCAAAATGTAACACTTTTTACATCTAGCCTTTTAGCCTGCAAACAAAAACGAGCGATAAGGAACTACGTTCCAAAAATAATGTAATCATTTTTAACTTACTAGCGGTCGCTAAAACTTGATTTCATAATAATATTGCAAATAAATGAGAATAATAAATTAGTGTAGATAGATGATCTCTTAGCCTTTATCTCTTGGTGTAATTTTTGTTCCTTAGGCGAATATTATATTGGTCGTATCATCCTGCTATCTGTGCAGTCATATTATAACGTTACAATACCAACATGTTTGCTCAAATTCCCATCATAGCATGTAAAACCCTCACACGAACAACAGCTACATAAAATTTATACGTACAAAACCGATACCAACATAATGCATAACCTTTACACTAATTAGTAAATACTCTGCACTCGCAGTATTGATGAGTCGCTTGATTAAATGTATAGCATATTACACAACGGGAGTACTCGCTGCCACAAATATGTTTGTAATAAGCAGCTTAATTTGAACGAGCATAGTTTTCAATGTGCCGGCGCGAACCGTCACACATTGTTAGGAAAAAGGCCCTATAATTCAAAATTCATAAATTGTTACCCAATTTTGAATGTCAACTTCATATTTAAGTTATGTTTGGCAAAATGGAAAATAGTTCGAAAACGCCATTTGCGTTTATTTGCAATAATTAATCGTACAAATTGGTATTTTTTGGCTTGAGAGCAAATGATCTTCTCTAAAGTACAATAAAATAACTGCCTGGGTTTTTTCGTTTGGGTCGGCCATGCCCTATCATATTGAAAAATAGAAAGCTGACGTATTTTGTTGGAAAAAAAAGACTGCTCTAAAGCCTCTTTGCATGATTCCGACTCTCACTTTGACGATTGTTTTTCTCGTAATATCTGTCGATACCAAATCGAACATACTTTCTAGATAAAACTTACCTTAGCCAATGACGCTTAGCGATGGCAGTGTGACAGCAAATGGCATCGTACTGATCGGCAATCCAGACAATCAGGATTATGTAGAACGCTGTTGTTGTGTCGTTGAAGAACTCTGACATGATCGCTTCCATGCCTGCAAAGAAAGAAAAAAGTATCAGTTATCGTTCTGAAGACTAGGGGTCGCTTAGTGTAAAAAATCGACGGGAAAATTGTCTTAACCATATTTCGCTTCTCTTGTCACTTACATAACATTTTTCCAGTTACAAACGAAACTCAATATATTAAGTCAACTGTGTTTGATATTGGTATTAATATAAACAGTGAGTATTTAAAATTAAACGTGGATTTGAAACACATTACTATGTATAAAATTTTAAAGTTTTTTCGTTACATAAACTTTATGCCAAATCTTACGTTAGTACCTTCTTTCTTAAAAAAAAGAAATCCAAAGATTTTGTTTTACATATTATATAATATAATTATTATACATTATAAAAAAATTGTAGCTGTCTTATTAATTATTGTATTAACTTTTTATTGTTGAATTTCCAACAAAGACAACATCTTTGATCGCTATTCATACTTTTTGATAAGTGCCGTAGACTCCGTAGCACTATCGTAGGCAACGTATAGGACGACGTAGACTCTCTTTAAGCTACGTAGGTGTTTAATAACTTCAAACGGCATGGCTATCCACAAGATTAATATTATAATGAAAGGGTAGTTTATTCAAATTCAAATAACACATTTCGCTATTTTATAAAAATATTACCGGCTGAATAATCAAAGCGTAAAGATCAGATCAAAAGCAACAAAACATCTTACAACGCAAACAATAGCTACTGATCTTAAATCAAAAAGCCATGAAGCTTAGTCAGTTAATAAACGTAGCAACATAAAGCACAGTGCATGCGATTCGCCGAGTATGACGGTCGAGGTTGTCGCGCCGCGCCGCATTAAATATCGCGGGTCATGTGTGACGCGACACTAGAGACGCGCTCTCCGGTGTCGGGGTGTTGGACTAATTAGGTGTCGACAATTACCCGCTAACGACCGAAATCCGAGCACCGAGCAGGAGCTTATTAACCGCCTGCATACACCGACAAACGATTCATTCCCGTATCTTTGCGACGAAGTTGCATACATTGAGTTTGTAAGGAGTATTACATCGCTCGGTTTTGAATGCGCTTGCTGTCTAATTATGCTACAATATTATATTGCTGAGGAAGGCAATCGTTTCTCTATACGTGAACTGATATTGAATGGTGTCTATAGAGGTGAAGTTATTAACGTTAGGTATACGTAAGTGAGTTAGATTACGTCTAATGAGATTAATCAACAAGCTGCTTGCAGAATAATCCTACTAGTATTGAGGCTGATGCGTACTTCTATGTAGCATGAAGGTATGAGTTTTAACAAAAAAGTAGTTGCTTCAAACCGGGCTATACTTGTTTTCCTGAATATAAAAAAATATAATTCGCTAAGATGATAATGTGACGAAATAATGCTCAAAAGACACTACAAAACCGTAAACAATAGAAAAGTTTGTGGCATTATGCTTCTAATAAATATTTTGATCACATCTGAATAGAAATGAAGCGTGAATAGCAATCGCAAAATAATTTCGCACATACATACAAATATCTAACTGGTAGACAATACGGTCGAAACAACGGTACATAGGAAACTCGAATGCAGTGAGGATTATAACTCAATACAGCGCCGACAACTGTCCGGCGCCGCGGCCTGGGCGTGCCTTATTTGCATTTTGATGAGGCTCGACACTGATACAATAAACACGTCGGGGTGCGATCGGAAGTCCGCCGGCAACCACCCGACACTCGGCCCGGACCCGGCGACGTTTAGCCGTATCATTCATAACCATGTTCGCTCAATTAACTCTTGCTTTGAATTATAAACGTGCCTTCACGTCTACACTCCCAACTTATATCTAGTTACCGAGTAACAGTTAATTAAATTCCATGTCCAGCGCTTTCGGTGAAAATTTTACTTTGCTTTTTGACTGAATACACAATGCAAGTGACAGGCATTGAACGCACACTTTGACGACGAAATGGCACAGGCCTTTTAGTACAATGCTGTCAACAACCATTGAAAAATTGAGGTTTTCCGTGTGATTAACACAAAAATACTTTGCGAATTAACATTTTTGTTTAACTCAAAGAAATGTTAAAATTGTAGCGTTTTAAAAAGAACATCGTGAAAATCTCCAGAAATAATTAATACACGTAGAAAAAGTTATTAAAACGATAAAAATTCATTAGGACAGCGAAGTGGAGGTTGACTGATACTTATGAAAAGTCACCGGCAGTTACCTATTCAGCGGAGCATGCGACGTAATCCTGAGCGAGACGAGTAAACAAATTACTGGGGCCGGGTCGGACCGGCCGCGACGTGCCGACGCCCGTTCGCTATTAATTTTAATTCCGGCGCTACGCGAAGATACCCTAAGATGGGCGCAAGGCACGCGCCATGGACCAACACTAGCAAATCAGTGTAAAATTATCGGAACATTGATCAAACATCATGACCTGGATTTGATGCTGAAAGCAATAAGCTCTTGAGAACATAGAACCTAGTTAAGATAAATCCGAACATATTTCTGATGTCACATCCAGCCGATTAAACGAATGTTCTGTGAGACAAAATTTATCGAAAAAAATGGTACCTATCCGCCGTCAACGCGGATATTCAAAAAGCTGTGGACATAAAATTTATATGGGAAAAAGTTTTTACAAAAGGTAGCATTATATTAAATTACGCCGGCGCTGGCAGATAGGGACAGGTAGTGATACATTTCGCAGCGCGTCAACAGCAGCCGAGGACTGCAGGCGGTCGGCATTGGCCTCGTCATTTTCTGCCAGCTCTATTACAGGTGGGTACGTCAAGTTAAAATATCCGCACAATATTAAATAATAATTTTTACGTCTCTTTTAATATAATTGACTCCCTCTGTGGCGCAGTGGGAGTGTGTCCGACTGCTACGCAAGAGGTCGTGGGTTCGATCCCCACCCAGGATAAAACTTTGTGTGATGAGCACGACGGTTTATTCTGTCTCTGGGTGTTATTTATCTATAATATGTATGTATTTAGAAATATATAAGTATGTTTATCAGTTGTCTGGTTTCCGTTGTGTGAGTTGTCCCAAGATATTATTATTATTATTATAATGAAGAGTACTTTTATTCTATAAAATCGTATGATCTTAGAAAAAAGTGGTGGAAAAGGTTTCTACACTATAATCAGCTCGGCGAACCTTGATCCCTATGACAGTTCATACTAGTGACGGGTCGTGTCGATAATCGCAACTTTTTATAGGCAAAGGCGTGACTTGCATTCAGCCACATCGATAAACATGTTTTTAAAATATAATCTACATTACTATAATTATAATGCTTGTTATATTTACAAGTATCCGTGTATTTGTATATGGGGTTGCCAATATTCCGATGCAGAGGTAACATGGTCGGACTGTATAATTTTAATGTGAATTAAAATTGACATTGACTCCGGACAATTGGAGGAAAGTGGTTGAAAAGACGAAAAAACTATGCTTAGATGATTGGAATCGAGACGTGCGATACGACAATATAGTAGACCAGCCGTTTTTAATAAACATAGGAGAAAGCAGCTGCAGTTCGGATTCCGAGTCTGAGACGCAATCGGTGACATCATTGTCAGATTCAGATTAATGTATATTAAAAAATCATAAATAAACCGCTTTTGTTTTATTTGAGTAGGTATATACAATAAATTTGTTAAATCTCCTTTATTTTATTATCGCAAACAACTTAAATGATTATAAATCTGACACTAAGAGCGTAGGTACTCTATTGATGTATTTTGTACACTCGTTTCCATTTTCGATATTTGTTTATCGATACTTTTCCGCACTAGTCGATATCTTCCAAACGGAGTAACTTTTGCAGGACGTCAACGTAAAGTCTGATTGAGATAATTTCTTGTAAGTGTTAATAATTATTATAATTCTAACGGGATATTATTGTAATTGCATATATCGGCCTAAAATTAATAAATATCATTTTTAGACACCGCCAATTCGATTATAATATAACGGTGACGCTACTACAAGGTTGTGTCGTGGGAATAACTGTCAGTGTCATAGGGATCAAGGTTCGCCGAGACTACTATAACTTAAAGTACGCGTTTCGTTCGGGCCTATAATTTACTTCCTATTAACAAACTTTTAAACAAAGAAGTTATTACAAACAAAGCTTATACCGTCTTTCAGTTAACATAGTCGCGTCGAAAAACAAAGTAATAAAAGTTATGAAATTCTCAGGTAAAGAAGATTCTAGTAAGCTGAAGTGCAATTCAGGAGCTACAGTATAAACCGGAGGAGAGTGTAGGAATGCACACAAATTGTTACTTCTTACTTCCCGGGGTTTAATCAAGGGGGACACCCGCCGCGTCTGCCGCCGTCCGCGTCCTCTAGCTTCCTTCAACTTGGTGCAAATTGAGAATAATGGATCCAGTGCGACGTTTTAGGGTTCTTTCAACAAAAAAAAATTGTTACACCACCCTACTGTTTGCTTAGGAAAATAAACTGTTGTTTGATCAATAGAGATCAGTTTAATTAATTCGATAAAGCCTAATAGATTGTTCGTAGTGTCAAGTACGGCGAGTAATATGGCAATAGTCTCGGGCCGCCTACCCGCGGCGCTTATGTTTCGGCTAAGCCTTGCATTGGAGATCCGTCTTTACGAGCTCGTTAGTGCCGGTAATCGCGACGTTGCACGAGCCGGATTACGCCTGTGCATTATTAGTGTTTTTATTGATTCACTCGGCTGCCGTCGTAAACTGAGATTATTATTCGCGACGTGGCCCGCGCACCGCGCCCTCCCCGCGACGCCCTCCAACCAAGTTGTTTTGTTACTTAATCGCGACGATAACAACATTTAACGACGGCTAGGTGACTGGCGAAATTCCGCTTCGATGTTTAGTGCTCATTCTATTTTCATTAACCATTTACCCACTTAATGATCCAGATCCTAAGGGAGTGATTCAATGACTTGGACCCATAAAATTAAACCTTAGCGTGACCTGTACAGTGTAATTAATAGCTGTTACAAGGAATGCTTTACTACCTGGAGAATTTCAAGAGAGCGTTGCTTAACAAATGCCGAAATTGTTAAGTAAAGTCATTGAACAAGTAAGTTCATATATTTGTATTGGAGTTTTACAAACTAGGTGTCGCCTTGTGGTCAAAATTTGACTGTGCTTCAGTAAATCTTTAGGTTACAATCATAGTGTTGCTTTCTTGTGAAAAACAATAGATACTTCTTGCATATTGATTTCTACATACAAAACCCTGTCAGAAAATGTGTTAGTCAAATAAATTAAATTAAAGTGTCTATTTCTATCTCCGAAACGGCTGGACAGATTATAACGGGACTTTCACTCTCAGATAACTAAGGCTACTTTTTATCACCACGCTAACGTCTATAGGGAGTGAGCAACACTGTAACTTAACGCGGACGAAGTCGTGGGCATAGCTAGTTATCAGTATAGTAAGAGATATTTATACATTTTATGGAGGTATATGAAAGATCTCATTACTTTTTGGCGAATCTGTTGCAAATATATATCTAGCAAAGTAAACATAATGAATCCACTTTATCCAATTAACAGAGCAAACGTGGTCAACACTTTCAGTTGTTTTAATAAATTTAATAATGTATGCGCTTTAAATACTTCACGTAAAGTGGGTCATTGATGAACCTTTTGGTAATGGCTTTTGTATATCCCAAAATTATATACATATATTGTGTACACCGCACTTTCACATTGTTTCCCTATGATTTTCACTTTGTACCTACATCTGTCTGACTTAAATATTTAAGGATGACAAATACTAGAATAATTTATTACGTTTAGGTAAAGTTAGCTCAACCCATGAAAGCTTTAAAATGATTAAAACAACCTAGAAAACAATGGACTTTAAACAATTTTAACACGCTTTTACTAGCTTGATATGTATCTATGATTTTACGTTTCTATGTATCTATGTATGTAACGGAATCATTGAACGTAATTTTCACCTACTTCAGAACGTCGGATTGAATTGAAACTTATACTTATCTAGGACCGATGACAATACAATACGACAAAAAGATATTTTTAGAAATTCATTCCCTAAAGGGGTAAAATAGTGGTTGTAAGTTTATATAAAACTCCGTCAGTTTTGAAGTTAGATAATATGTGAAATGTTGTATTTGTCTTATTGGTTTAAAATAAAATAAAAACGTGCACCTTTTCACCAAATTTCATAAATATTCATTGTGTAGTCTTTGAGTAAAATGCCTGTGACATACGGACGGACAGACAGACGAAACTATAAGGGTTCCTTTTAGCCATTTTGACTACGGAACACTAACAAGGCGGCCAACGGGTCATAGGGAACTATCACCTTATCAGATTGCTGCCCTCACTCTACGAACTTTTTTCCATCAATTATGGAGAAAAGGATCAGCGAGAAAAGAAAGGATCACCAGCCGATTGAACAAGCGGGATATAGACTAGAATTTTCCACAATAGACCACATCCATGCAATAGATATATTTTTTTAAAAGTACAATGAATATCAGAGGCCTCTTTACACTTACTACGTATTCGTAGACTACCAAAAAGCATTTCATACGATCTCTCATTCTTAAATTTAGGATGCTTTGAACTCACAACAAGGTGAGCACAAGTAGATAACAGTCTTAAAATATCTGTACAACAATTGCAAAAGTAGAGTAAAACTAGAGACGACAGGACCGTGGATACCACTAAGAAGAGGAGTTTGACTGGGTGATCCAATATCACCAAGGATCTTGGTCTTAAGGACTAGAGTCAGTCATAAGTAAACTCAATTGAAACAGACAAGGTTTAAAGATTAATGGAGAATTTATTAGCTATTTGCGATTCGCCGACGACATAATTCTTCTATCAGAAAACATCACAGAGATAGAAGCAATGCTGTACTCAATACAACCGGCGAGCGCTGAAGTAGGCTTAGAAATAAGTTTAAATAAATTCAAAATGATGAAAAACAGTAAGAAGCACCCCATATACCTACATCAAAAGCCATAAGAATATGTTGATAGTTACATAAGTAAAATTACTGTCATTTGGTAAAGATAACAATGAACTAGAAATTGAAAGAAGAATCTCAGGCGCGTGGAGTAAGTTTCGAAGTTTGAAGGAAGTGCTGAAGAGTAACATGTCTATGAAAATAAAAAGACGGATAATGGGCACATGTCTACTTCCATACCTCACGTACGCATGCCAAACGTGGAAATACACGTGACTGGTAGGAAACAACAAAAGAAAAAAAGAAAAAAAGAAAAAAGAAAAAAGAAAAAAAGAAAAAAAAAGAAAAAAAGAGAGAAAAAAGAAAGAAAGAAAAGAAACTGGAAAACAACAGTCAAGAATAGAGACAATTGGAAAAATCTGGAGGAGGCCTTCACCCTCACATTACAGGGGTTCATGCATGCTTATTTAATATTCTAAATACAAATTTATTATTATTTTTCGTATTGTAATTAATTATGTCAAATTAAATTAAATGTTTTTTTTACAGATGTAATTAGACAAAACGTTATTTTGTTACTAAATCAAATGAATTATTAACATGGCATGTTTAAACGTTCAAATACAACATTTATTTGAATGTTTTTTGTGTACATGTAGAAATTATTATGTAAGAAATAAAAGACTTCCTTTATTTTTTTTTATGTTTTTTGCTCTAATCTGAATTTTCGCGACTATTCGGTAGAAGATATTTGTACTGAGTAAGTGTGAATATTTACAAATGTTAAGCGACTTACGCAGTTGCCTGTGCGACTCATCTAGTACAAATAAACAGTTCTATGTTACTACCTAAATTTGTTTTCTTTACAACATGTAATCAAAATGTTTAAAACAAGCCCACTCCCTCTGTTCCCATGAGTATCGTGCAACGCAACTAACAAATTGAAGCAACAGCGGTCACCTGTACGCCCTTAATAGCCTAACGCAACTTTTACAAGGGCGAACCGTAAATAATACTAACGGTCGAATACTCAAACGCCACTCAGTTTTGAGACGCCCTAACTCTCATGCTGTCACTGTCACTTACTAGCGAAACGACTCAAAATTAAGTAGTTTGAGAATTTTATAATTTAGTCTAGAAACTCTGGTAGATAGAGAGCATATGGATACCATATGCTGTAGTGGTGTTTTATAGCCTATCAAGTACTATGCCTAAACAATTCTGCAATTACAGTGCACTAATTTCTTAGAGTTCCAAACCTAAGGGGTTCCCTATTGTTATAGCAGCATTGTTCGTCGGTCCATCTATCCGAATGTCTGTCTGAGGTGGTCTTATGTTGGCGCCTAAACGAACCAATATCAAATGGCGGCGTGTAACTTACAAGTGGTACCTACATATGTATTGGTCTCCAACCAAACATTTTATTGCTAACTCTAAAAAAAACAGCGTGTAACAGATTGTAGTTAAACTGTAAAAATACTAAAATTAGTTATTCTGTAGTAATAAAATGAATTACCACAAAAACAATTGAAACGTATGTGCCGAGGATTTATTTTATTAAAAAACTGCGCTGCATGACTGTCATCAGAATTTGCAACATAAAAGCTGATCGGGAACCGATCGATTTGTCATAATTATGATATGCTCTAAAATAATGGTAATTATTTACTTTTTTTAAATGAAATATGTAACATACGTAGCTCGTCATTATATGATAATAAATTTCTCTCCATCCTTTTATTTTACGCCCTTCTCATTGAAACTATATACCAATTCTACTACCATTCTTGTAATTTCGACCTCCATTGTATGATAGAAAAGCGATAACAATATCCATCAAGGGAAGTCTAGTCAAAATCAATCACGTGCCTAAACCCTTCATCGCAGGCGGCATTATGGTGCCTACAGATATGAAGCTGACGTGGTTACACAGATCGATCCGAAAATCAAGTACATGAAATGAATTTTCCTATTTCACATATGATTATGTGAAATAGGAAAATTATAACTACACGCCATTTATTATGCATTGTTCATTCACAATCTACTTTTTAGATTGTGAATGAAACTAAGGTTTTGGTGAAACAAAGGTTTGATTTGTCGTAATATGCAATTACCTAAACATTTTTACTTAATAGTAAACGTCTTGTGTCTTGATATGTATTTTAGAATTATCTTAATCTCGTGCCTTGAAATAGAGCTCAAACTTGTCAGAATTATTACAGTAGGTACCAATCGTTGCCAATTGAACATCACTACTGCCTAATCGAAAAAAGTAACTCGTAAAAAGTTACTACGACTGTAGATAGCCGCAAAAACTTTGTCATCGTTAATACTGTAAAGAAGAAGTGTTCATTTTTAATAGTTAACCAATAGCATAAGGAGTCTGTAAATAAATTGCAAAGCTCTGAACATAGATCCCGTAGGTATAAAGTCGCCAACAAGAGACCATGACATTATTACACGGTAGAGTCGATCGCACGTCGATGGCGCCGGCGACTCATCGCCAATTTGTATCGAACGAGACGCATGCATGTTAATAAAGCCTATTGTATCCTCCGCCTGCTCGAGATGAGTCCACAACCGACGGATGCAGCAACCCAATAGAGCCTTTATCCTCTAACCTATTATGAAATTTAACAATGAAAGGTAATGCCGAACGATCTATATTGGTTTTGAAAGCTTCCCTAACTGAAATAATGGTGTACTTAATACAGATTATGTTCACAAAGACTTGATGCGCTAGTCATAGTTAATTTAAGTACTAACTTTAATAAGAGCTTCATTACAAAATTCGAAACATTTCGACACTCACACATCATCATTTTTGTGGCGGTATCGTAGTAGTTACGACATCGGCCTCGTAATAGAGAGGTCGCAGCTTCGAATCCTACACATCATACTACCAATCTGAACCTCTTCTCATAAAATTGCTACTGAAATGCTAGTCATCCTTATGAAAAAAAAACAAAAAATAAAGAGACGAGCAGGTCGTGCGCCTGATGGTAAGTGGCACGCTAGCTCATAAGCATCAGTGCTATCCAAATCCTTATTTGAGAAGGACCTGAATGTCACCGTACCGCGCTCCTCATAAGTTTCATGCCGTGCCCTTCAACCGAAACACAGAGATCACTACTGTGTTACGTACGTAACAGCATGTTTAAATGTCCCTGTTACAAATTCTCATATCATCTTATAAACATAGCCACCACTCAAAATTAATCAAAATAACAAATCAATAAACAAGTTCCGTATTTTATACAATAAGTGGGTATTATTAGCGAATTGCTACCGGTTAACAGGAACCCCTGGCACTCGAGTGGAAGAGTCGATCATTAGAGCCGTTGAAGAGGTTAATTTTGATAATCCGCTTTACCACTCGCCTAAAATCTGTTGCCTGACTCTCCCTCTAGGCAACATTGAGCAGATTATTATTATGCCTACACGCTGCCAACGATTCTCGAAATAACGTTTATTTGGTATTACAGGAGATCGGAATATTCGAAAATTCAAAGTTCAGTTTAAGGGGATTTCTCGGTATTACTTGTTTTAAGTATCTTGTTGAATATTTGTGTTACATTATTAAGCTATTTATGTTATAATGATAGCTTATAATATGTTTAACAGTACAGATATTTGAAGTGGAGATATTATAGTTTTTTATATATTTTTTTATCACAATACAGATTAAAGAAAGCTAACTTAAAGAGTGCAAACTATTAGAGTACAGCAGTAATGTTGTGCAAAACCAATTTACAAATTTTAGGTTTTAGGTTAGCGGGTAGCTTTTAATTGTTTTGCTAGTCTCAAAATACATGGCACAAAAGCTTATTTTTCGTATAGATTCAAAGGTTTGTGTTTTTACAAAGCCGTAGAAGTATTTTATAGTAATTAGCATTTTGCAGCTTGCCAATTTCACACTTTGCTACAAAAAAAGGATCTTGACAGAACAAGAGGCAGACAGACTGACTGACACAAATAAGTCCCCTTACTTGGGAAGTGGTCCTACTAACTAAAACGTAAATTGTACGTACATTTTCGTAGTAAACCCTCAAAATTCCCGCACCTATCCGATTCCTAGTATAACTCAGTTTGAACCCGTTAGCCTAATTACAGCAGAAATTTTCATGCGAGGCAGAAAAGTGGATCACTGAGCAGCTTGCATGATAGAGCAGGGTGCCACCACCGGCAGTGGCGGACATGCCCCGCGGTCGAATCAACATTTGCCGACGGATCGAATTACCGCACCGGCGCGTCAACGTAACGTAATTGATTCAGCGTCCGACAGGCGCCGCCACGCCTTTTTGTCTTACCATCAGGAAAAAATGCAAAATCCACCACTAATTCAATATGCGGCACTCTTACCGCCGTTTTAAACAGTGATGCAACCACTAGATATTTGATAAAATATAAGCGAGTTTTTAAGATGCAATTAATTTTGACGGTACTATGTTATGAACAGGAATGTTAGAAAAAAACAATTGACGATGAAATCAAATTTTGGATCGAAAAAGGTTGATTCCGTTGAAAAAGGTTGGCGAATGTATGTCCTTTTGTTTGTCTATACAACACGCACGCGAAAAGACAGATGGCAGATATTTTTTGATTGGAAATCTAGTTTTATCACAATAGGAAAAATATTTGTTTGATGAGAATCCGTTGTATCTATTTTTTTAATGAGCAAAAATTTGTTACTTTAGTTTCATTTTAATACAGGTTCCAAGACATTTGCGAGTCGAAAGAGTCAAATTTCTTTATTTATATATTTATTTTTTCCAAACCGATCCACTTAACAAACTACACAATAAACGAAGCCCGTACATTACGAAAATCATTTTCCCAATTAATTAACTGGCAAAACTGGTCCAACGAACTGAAACTACAGTGAATTGACCGAATCAATGAGTGACTTTACTGCAATTAACGAAGTGAATTCTTGACTATGGAACGTTGTTGTTACAATTAACATTAAATGTTAATTGTAACGCCACTCCAGAAATGGGAAAATTTTTCCCATTTCTGGAGTGGCATTATTTATGTTTACTTAACAGAGATTTATAAATAGTTTAAGTATATTTTTATATTTTAGTCATTCATAGTCCAGGCTAATGCTTGCTTAGTGAAACAGATGAAAACTGAAGACTGAGTGAGCGGTAATTAAGCATAGCTCGACCTTAGCTTAAACAAACTTATATGCTGACAGTTGTCATCTAAGATTGGGCTAAGAAGTCTTTTAAATTATACAGGAAATTGCGCACCAGAATACAGTATACCAAAACCTACTAATGTACGTTGATAGTAAGAAAAAAACTGAAATACAGAAAATATTTTCTGAATAATATACACGTATGAGACACGACGTGGTATCATTGAACGTCGAGTCCATTCCGTGAGCGAGTGCAATACGACTTCGTGCAATTGAACACCCTTCGACTCGGAAACTGATATGCAACAAATGCACAAGAATACTACGAATATCTTAGTACATGTTCCAGAATCGCAGGGGTAAGTTTTTATTTTGTAAACAGTAGGTGGGTATATTTTTATTTTTGAGTGGCAACTTGCGACTTTGTTCAGTTTGCAGAGTTTGCAAAAAAATATGGAATATTTATCTATGTAAGAGAGTATGTATTCACTGAACTTTTCTTTTGTGTAAATACCTACCGTAAGTCACTAGATGACTTATTTGAAAACCAACGGCCTAGGATATGCTGAACCAGATCCTATTTTCGACTTTAATCTATTTTTTCTTTTTAAATTGTGTGGTTTGTTGAAAATAAATTATTTATTTCCGTCTATATTTTCTTCTCCCATTGAATCAAAAGTAGGTAACTTACGTTTATATGAGGTTTGTTTCCTGTCAGTTCGATAAACATTTTAAAGTTTCTTTATTGGGTATACAATAATCTAATCTGCACGCAAATTTACTTAATTTAATAGGATCATTGAAAAGTATACAACATATATTTGAGTTTTGATTGAATAAAATGGAAATGAATAAATACAAAAAGACCCTATACAAAATACACACTTGTAACAATAATTCGCAAACAATGGCAATCACAAAATGAAAAACAGATAAAACGATGTCACAATAATAAAGTTAATATTAGTTTCATAAAAGAATCACAATCGTACAGTATGCATTTCGAAATGAAAAACAACCAAGCTAACTCACCTGGGAGAGGCGAGGCAGCAATATTGCGAAATTCGATTTAAAACTACGTTCGCTATCAACGCAAGCCCCTATCAAAGTTCATTGATAGGAAACTAAATATCAACATGTAATTTCATATGCAAAATGTACGACTTTACAATTTACAGGGCATCATGTCTCACGGAAACGCGACTGTACATAAAAAGAAACATAAAGAACACCGTTTAATTAAGACATATCATATCTATGTATAGGAAGGAATAAAACGGCTTGGGCAGAGTGAATGTTCCTATGGCGATAACCGTAATGCCACCTCAGTTGTCCAGTTTGTAGTTCACGTGTTACGATTCAAGACCATCGCACACGTCATCTACAATGACACTTCACAGGGAACTTATACGGCTCCGTGAATTTCGTGGTTTAAAAAATATTAATATATGTAGATGTCGTTGGATCGAAATAAAATTTACCATATGTATAAATTAGGACAAAATTGCTCAAAATCACAAAAAGAAAACGTTTATTTGTCCGATATACCAAAGGAATCTATTCCAATTCAATACCATTTAAATTAAGTTATTACATGTAGAAAACATGAATGCGGTGCGATATAATCTAAGTTGCACCGTAAAATGAGGCGGGACGGCCCCTCGCTGGTTCCTGTACTCGCCGGATATGACCAATTTACACAAACTGACTTAATTCTTCAATACAGGCCAACCCACTTACCCGGAGGCTTTGAGGTAAGTGGGCCGCTTCTGTAGCGCCGGTATTTGATGCTGTTACCAAAGCGGCCGGCGAAATAGGGCTTGAGTAAAATACAGTAACCTAATAAAGTGGTAAATATAGACTCAACGGTAATTAAGATCTCACATACTATGTTATTTTCTGATAACTAAGGCGGAAAATTCGTGTCAAAAGGTTGAACAACTACAGAATGTTTCTTACACCTATCTAATATTCATTATTTTTGACATGATAGCGTCTTATAAGTCGATGACCGGATGCACGTAAAATGACCTTTATTTCGGCAATTAAATACCGAAACAAAAACATACACACATTAAAACTATTTTAGGCAGTTGAATGCCGAAAATAGGACCCAGTTCGGCATATATACCAGAGAGATGTCTGACGCTGTTTTTTAACTGGAACTTAGGTTATTGATTGGTGGTTAAGCAACGCGAATGGCGATATGTCATCAATATTTTCTTACGACGTCATCACGTAAAATTATCGTCCGTAAACGGACTTTGCAGACAACCATTTTTTTTTATTTATATAAGACTATCTTTATTCAAATTGAGCTTTCCGTACTTTCCGTACTTACTAAGATCGAAAATGTTTAAGTGAAGTCAAACTTACTATCAAACGGGCCGTATATTTGTTTACTGCTTTAGTTGAACATCATTAAGATTTTTCTTATTTGACACAAAAGTAACGAAATCATTAAAGTATACTAATATTTTTAGTCATCAAATTCGTCATACGAAACTACAGAGTCGTATGATGAATGTACAAACATCAAATACATGGAAATAAAACCAAGATATTATGTCATCTTAATTGCATTTCATATTACTCTTGATTATGACGTCTAAAGGACTGCAAACAACGTGGCAGTATGCAGTGGCATATACGCGTCGATATCCGTGTTTTGTTTGACTTTTAGCCGTACGGTCGTCCGGCTATCCGGATAGCCCGTGCAGCGCCGGACGGACGATCACGAAACTAATTATACCTCGAGGCGAGCACGGTCGTTCTTCGCAAACTTCGAAATGAATCACTAAACTCGTGTGCGGTACGTTATGCGGTGAAGGCTTCCGGTTTATACCAAATACTTGTTTTTTTGGTACTATCTGAGAATGAGTTTCATGCTATTGTGTACAAAGCTACACTTCAAATGATAACTGAGTATTTTTCAGCAAACAAAGCAAAGTATTTTTTTACATACCTTCTAAAATTTGTATTTTTATTTGCACTAGTTGAAGTTGAGTTGCAGGATTCAAACCCGACAATTGTTATTTTATTATTAAAGCAATTGACATGAAATTCCTATAAAAATAACATACTTCTAATGTGCCACCACAATATATCTATCTGAAAGCTCACTAATCTTATTCTCACAGGGAACAAAATCATCTAGCAAAGCGTAGTTCATTACAACTCCCGAAAAAAACAGGCAGGTACTCTATAACCAATTAGTTCGATGCTCACGTCAAATAGCGGAAATAAGTCTGTTGATTTTCGTTACCATTTTCTTTGCCTTTTTCAAGAGATGGCTCGTACCATCTCATCTGTATACTTGCTCGGGGGAACGAATGTTCTATCTAATTAACTTTATCATAAAGCGCTGGCTATTGCCTTGTCGGCTGTCCGACGGTTTAATCGAAAACTCTCTACAGTATTATAACGTGGGATTTTTCGTTCAGGGATTACAGGAATATTCGATGTATTTCAAGTACACTCGAGTGCAGACGTTATAGCTCGGCACATCCAAACAACGTTACGGTTTTATTTTAACGGAATTTATTCAGCGTTTATTCTTAAAACTCACTTAATAGTCTTTATTATGCAGTTATCTGTGTAATACATGAGCATTGAAAAATAGGCAGTGAAATCTATATCATCAGACACATCATTTCTTTATACAACTTTGAAAAGACGAGCCACTTAAATTCTTGTTCCACAAAGATCCCCGCGTCGTCACATTACGCTCATTATTATGAGATATATGTAGTTCGTAAGTCTCAATTGTATTTACATTTGTAATCACACTTGATTCAGTGCCCTTTAACAAAGAAGCATTCCTCTTTGTTTGCATCACTTTTCTCATAATAATAACTGACACCGCGGTACCCACCCAGGCGGCTTATAGCTTATACCTACCTTACCTGTAACAACTGGAAATCCAACTAAGCGAAAACTACCTAACATTCATTACTAAGTATTCTTACACGCAACATAATTAAAAATCAGTTTTCATATTCTCTGTGCATAAAATCTCCGAACATAATAATAACCATATTACACAAGCACGTAGGTATAGTATGACAACGGGGTACTGAGAAGTGGCAGTTTTCACGAGATTACGTCGGATTTCGTTCGGGTAATTCACTTGGCAGATTGGTGAGAGAGTCCGAGCTCGTTCGGCTCACTTTACGGGTCCGACTCCGGTTACGAGCACTCGGTACGACACAGATTGTGTCATCATCGATTTCAACATCGAATAAACGCACGTAGGTACATATACCTACTTTGACGACTCTTAGATGGCGAACAACGGGTCATATGATCAGGTGATGATCAGCTTAGTGTTGCTATGGAATAAGCTTCATCCATGTGATTATTTAGTACAACACCACGTCTGTAATTTCCATTTCGGTTAGATATTAACAAAATAAATTCCAAATTGTTGATGACGTCGATCTACAAAATGGTATTGGTTACCAACCATTTTCAAGTCAAATACTACTCGTAAAATGTGCCCCATCTATTTCTATTTCTGTTATAAGAATTTCTATGTAGGAAACTATAATGAACTTATTAAAACCAATAAATGTGAATATTACTTTAAAAACAGAGTATTATATGTATGCACGTGTTACCCCTTCACTTGTTAAAGGTATTGACACAATATCGGTTTCAATATACATACGTATCTTCAATAAACAATACGAATGATAAATTAACACTGATTTTATTTAATGAGGCGCGTTTCAAAGGGACACAATGGTTCAACGAATAATGTCTGCAGTAATTAAATTTATTTTTGACGTGTTTGTCAGTGAAAAGTTAAACGAATACTGTTTGGCAGTTTCTTAATTATACACGAAAATAAATTAACCATTTTCCAAAATGAAATATTGTGACAAAATGTGACCAAATTTCGCTGCTACGTGAAGCTTTCAATTACGTATGTAATGTGCTGTATGAATTTTGTATTGTTTTCTGAACTGTAGAAGTACGAGTATCTCTTGACTGTTTTTTATATGTTGTAGGTATATCTTACTGTATAACCTGGTGTTACACTCGTATATTGAAAGCCCTTTACACCATACTGTTTTTACAAGCCAAAAACAAAACTGTTATAAAAACAAATTAATTGTGACGCAGTAGCCGCTAACTTATACTAAATTTAAACAGCTTTAAACTCACAGTTAAAAGTATTAATTTAGGTCATAAATTAAATGCACAAAAAACTGCTTTCACTTAGCTAGCTTGAGTTTGCTAGTTTCACACACCGTAAATTTCCTCATAACATTTGGTATCGCATTGTATTCGATAAACGTAATCCTAAGAAAAAGAATCATGATATTCTGACAGAAATTTTTGACTGCCTCTGTGACGCGGTGGGAGTGTCGGATACACTCCCACCGATACTGCTAGGCAAGAGGTCGTGGGTTCGATCCCCACCCAGGATAAAACTTTGTATGATGAGCACGATGGTCTATTCTGTGTCTGGGTGTTATTTATCTATAATATGTGTGTATTTAGAAATATATAAGTATGTTTATCAGTTGTCTGGTTTCCATAGTACAAGCTATGCTTAGTTGGGGATCAGATATCGTTGTGTGAGGTGTCCCAAGATATTATTATTATTACTAGCTGTCCCGCGCAACTTCGTATGCGTATTTTTTTCCCGTTTTTGCAACATTTCTCGTCGCTGCTCCGCTCCTGTTAGTCGTAGCGCGATGTTATATAGCCTATAGCCTTCCTCGATAAGTGGGCTATCCAGCAAAAAAGTTTTTTTCAAATCGGACCAGTAGTTCCTGAGATTAGCGCGTTTAAACAAACAAACAAACAAACTCTTCCGCTTTATAATATTAGTATAGATAAATGTAGACTGACAACGAAATGCCGCTACATGCCAAAGTTCGTTTTTTTTTTTGAGGCACTGAACCCAAAAAATCCCGTAAGTTCATTTCATGAAGGCAAGCGTTAGTAGCGCAGTCTCGGTGCGGGCAGAGTAATTCACTTAGTAAGATTAAGCCTGACGCTATCGGGGTTTACACCTCGGAACGTGAGTCCACTAAGCATTACCAACACTTTAATGTGTTGTGCGGAGCTTTGTTCTTGTATTTATTAGCGAAAATACTTTGATTGCAAGCAACGCTTTACAATGTGAATGAAGATTAAACTAAGTGAAAACAAAGAAATTTAATTTACTTTAGGGTTCTCAACCTTAGAACAAACCCTGTCAAAACAAAATACTTTGGTCTGCCAAAAAAAGCAAGATCTTTTGATTTGGATTGAGTATAGTGCAACATCTGAAGTCCAACAATAAATACCATTAAAACCGGTCATGTGTGGTGGCTTACTCTCTATTCCAAAATCGTTACAAAATTACCTACCATTCTCAAGTTTGACTAGCACTTAACTAGTTTCATTTTAGGGTTCTGTAGCCAATATGGCAAAAACGGCACTCTTATAATTTCGTCATGTCCGTCTGGCCGTTTTATTGAAAAGTTAATTTGGTGAAAAGGTGTATTGTAGCATAATTATGCAATAGGTATAGCATCTTCTATTTTTTGTCAAGTTTTAGTAGAGAACAGTGTAGTCAAGTAGTGGACGTGTTGGATAATTGGATTTATTTATAGATAGATTTTTTTAATTTATATTATTTCAATTACATAAGCTATTTAGTTTAATAGCTAAATAATAAAAATAAATATTTTTACGGGGGTACTCAATACATGTAACAAAAGCTGTTTTTTTTAGCAAACATCAACATGTTTTTTTTAGTGGCACATCATTCGACAGGTCTTTAAAAAACATTTGTTTATAAGAGTGTTTATTTTATATGTTATTTTGTGAAAACAACTCTAAAAGTTACATAAATTGTGTGTTCCCCCTCCTTAATTTTTAAGCCGTGTGACCAAAAAGCATAAAAAAACTACAAAGATAGCGCTTAACAAATACCTTAAACTAAAATTATTTCGGACATGATCGAATATATCGTCATTAAGTTATTGCCGAAAAACTGCGTTTCTCAATAGGGCGTAAGTGCCATGAACATACGCTCTTCTGCTGGTGCAATTATTCAAATCAGCAACGGCACCGGATCCCTACACTGAACATGCTCTTTGCCCGGTTTTTTAATCTCAATAACAGTCACGCAATCAATATAAATTATTGCATTTATTTATTAGAATATAATATTTCGTTCAGTGCTACTGTCATCATCTACGAGACTACGACCGTAGCAGTTGCGTAGCACACTTTCATAACTACCGCAGTAGTTTACAACATTACTGAAATGAAATGTATAACAGGGTATTTTATTAAATACGATATGTCAAAGAATCACAATAATCACACTAATATTATAAAGGCGAAAGTTTGTGAGTGTGTATGTTTGTTACTTATTCACGTCTAAACGCCAGGAGCGATTTAAAAAAAAAATGGTATGGAGTTAGCTGACACCCTGGATTAACACATAGGCTAATAAAACGCGGGCACAGCTAGTGGTTCATAAAAGAGAAAACCTTCCTTGAGATGGTCAGTATGCATCAAAATCAAAATTTAAGGATTATGTTTTTCTGAGTACTTTGTCAGTATTTCAAATATTCCAATGTTTAAAATACATTTATTTTCTCTCAATAAACATACAACTTTTTCACAATACATATCATATTACAATGCTAGATAAGTCTTAAACAATAAAGGTTGTAACTTAAGCTCCAACTAATCTTTTAAATTTTTCTCGAGTAAAAAATAAAGTTTTCTCAATTAAGTGCGGAGGCAAGAACGTAGAGGCAAAGTTTCAGTTTTCATCTGAGATAAAAGTGAACGTCTGGACGAGATTCTATCGGGTGTGGATTAATAATAATGCAGATAAGCATTCGTTCCTATTTCAAACTTCATGTAAAACTAATTGGGTGCATACCAACTTTTTACAGACGATTTAAGGAGAATATATTTTTTTCATCCAACGTCCACACGTTGGACGTTGTAGAATAAAGCTGTTTTTGCTTTTTGCTGAATTGGACGTTAGAGAATAAAGCTCGTCCCAACGTTGGTCCCAATGCTATTTTCTAGATCCACACCTAGAAAATATCATTGGCATAAACGTTGGGACGAGCTTTATTCTAGATCCACACGTTGAGGCCCAAGTGTGGAGCCGGTGTAGCAAAGGCGTGGTCAATTTCATCAGCGGACAGTATATACCGAGTATATATATCATAGTGACATATCTGATTGCATTATTATAACTATTTGTAATTTTTAAAGAATTTTCTGAGGAAATGTTTTTTCCTCAGATCTTTTTTTAAAATTACACGGCGGGACTCCTGAGACGCCAGAGACGATTTTTTTCACCATCCATTTAATACGCATAATTATTGTATAGGATATAAAAATAGCATCTTCTATTTTTTGTAGTAGTGGACGTGTTGGATAATTGGATTTATTTTTATATAGGTTTTTTAATTTATATTATTTAAATTACATTTCGCGGCTTATTGATTAATAAATAATCGAGTGATTAAAAATATCGCTAAATTTTAGGTTACTTAAATTTGATAAAACTTGCACTCAGTGCAATATACCTTTATATTACAGTTGTATGAATATGCAATACGGAGCATTTTGTTTATTTGGCATTAAAAGAGGTTGAGAACTTAATTAGGGCGGTTTCCCAATTAAAAATATGCCATGAACAGAACTGAGACCCTCATATGACATTTTATTAACTTCAATAATAATAATAATAATAAGCTTTATTTCTCTTTTTACGTAGTGCATTACATGTTAAGTAAATAAATAATAAGATACTTACCTTAGGCACAAGCAATGTCAACTAATCTGTCAATGATTTACAATTGCTGTGTAAATTCGCTTGTGATAAATACTACAAAATCGGAACATTTATTTCTATTAAAGAATAAATAGTTTAAAAAAATGGGGTTGCACTCCGGGTGAAAACTTGAACATTAACGTTGTGCATTTTTAAATATTTTGGAATGGTTAGGGAATAAATGTTATTTTTTTTTTGGGTTTTTTTATCAGTATTAAGTACTCATTTATGTGGTTAATTGCGCTATCGTACACAAATGTGACAATTTAAAAAGTTTATATCTCGGAAAAAATACATACTGATGAAATTTGAATAAAAAAATTCGGTTTTACTCACATAGTAATAAAAAAATATGAAGTAATAAATCACAAACAAAAAAACCAAAATCAAAAATTAAAATAAAGAAGGAAAAAAAATAATCGTTACTCAGAGTCGAACTGGTTTCTGGACCGCCCGATATCCCATCTAAGCTATAATAACATTGTAGATGGTGGCGAAATTTACCTTCGTATCTATTGTGATATTGCAGCAGTTTTTCATTGCTCTCCCTCCGTCTTACGAATTTTCGACCAGGGTTACGTGATCTATGAGTTGTCGAACAGGGTCACCCGATCTTGACGCGAGTTTAACATTTTTTACCCATACCAAAAAAAAAGTGCACAACGCCGCTAAAGAAGTTTTCACAACATAAGAATATTATAAGATTATCGAGGAATATATCATTATTTTACATTTTAAGTAAAAGAATGATATATTCGTTGTAGCTGCCATTATCATTGTCATGGACTAAACAAGACCTAGAATACTAAAGAGAATTTAGAATAATTTCGTCTTAACAAGAAGATCGTCAAATAGAGGTTATGTCATGAAATGCGTTTTGTTTCTGATAGATGTTTTTTTTAATTGAAAAATTTTAATAAAGTTATTAAACAAACATGAATTACCTAAAATGATACAGTCGGCCTATACTTCTATTAATCACCATTATTTATAGGTATGTATTATTGTTAAATATCTTATTGTGATTTCTTTAAAATATTTATTCAGGAAAAATAAAATGTATAAATTACATTATTGAACCTTTTGCAGAAAATTGCAGAGCATAAAATGTCAGATGAGGGTCTCACTAACTTTAAAATACATGAATAATATGGCTTTCAGAATAATCGTGTTTTTATTAAAAATCCTGAATTATTTAATACACCCAATAATAAAAAAGTGACGTTTGTACAGCAAACGTCACTTTTTTAGACATAATAGGACACATCTGCTCAAGGTCCTTTACTAAAGCGTATAACAAGTGCAATATTGCAAACGAGAACTCGCTCAAGTAGTTCTTCATCTCGAGATTCTATCAATTAAAGTAATTCAGTTCAGTGAGTACATCTCTAGAGCTTACTGCAATCTAGGTGACATCTTATTTATCGTATCGGAAACGTCTGCGAGATGTTGGCAAATAGGTCGCTTATATCATTCACCTGTAAATTTAAGTGCACTCGAGGAAATTAGACTAAACTTTAATGGAAATAAAGTCGTTCTACAATTTAATTACTTTATTAGGCGCATCGCTAGTAAAACAAGCACGGGACAGACAAGAAATAGACGAACTCCTGTACTTATTCTAAATTATTTGACTGGTTGGTCTAAGAGCTAGTGATCCGGACTGCTAAGCCAGACGCCACTTTATGTTATGAGCACGAAGGTTTATTCTGTATCTGTATTCATCATTCTATAGTATTCAAAAATATTTAAGTATGTTTATCAGTAGTCTGGTTGTCGTAGTGCTAGTTCTGCCTAGTTTGGCATGAAATGGCGTTAAGTGAGTTGTCCCAAGGTATTATTATTTTTTTAGTTGGCGCAATATATTTCATCCTTCGAAACTTTCCTGTCAGATGTCATCTCTGTGTTCGCTTCTTACGTCGCATTCGTTCTTGGTGATGCGTCAACCCTTGACTATTTGTCGCGGGGACTGGTTGCTGTCATGTCGTCACCTGATCCTACCTAATAAAACTAATTACCTCTAGTTTTATCTTGTACTTTTAATGCCCGATCGCTTGCTTGAAGTCAAGCTTCTTTGGAATAAATTATGCATCAAAATCAAAATTTGAGAATTATATTTTATATGTATTTCAAAGAATCAAACCTTTGAAATACGGACAAAATACCCGTTTCCCTATTGTGATGTTGTAAAAATGAACGACTAATTGTAATACCAATACAATGTAATATTATATTGTACCACGAACAAACAATCGAACAACAGCATTGCGAAACACAAATAAACAATAAATTCCATTATCGTGAACGAGTTGGAAACTTGATTGCACTAAGTCCATAAGGAAATAATAAAAGTATCAGTAGCACTCATTGTGCTCCGGTCGACGGTCGAAGTATCGGCTCAGGACGATAGAAGAATCAAACAAACGAGACGAAACTTCTTAAAACTCGAACCGGTGAGTTGTTTCCTACAGACACTAACTCTTATTACTAACTTACGCCCACCTCGCGTCTGCGTCGCCGCCGTTCCGATAGACACTCAACTTATAACTAACAAAAAGATATCGTATTACAAATTACTTAAGATATGAAAACGTTGTACACTAACTGCGTCATGGAACTTTTTATACGCTTCGTCGATAACATCGCCTGTTCGGAAATATTAATTGGCTACTAGTTACATAAGAAAGTTTGATTTCTTTTTTACATCTATACGAAGTTGTACTTACGTACGTATACGTTAAAACGTTATCTAATAAAAAAAACTGTAACTGAAGTGAGATACAGAACGTATTCATTTAACGCACTACAACATTTCAACACGTGCAGAGGAAAAATGAACAAACCACTAAACAACGCAAGGCGGTTTAAATGTAATAAAAAAGCACTCCTGCTAATTTTCCAGCTGCGTTGGACATCGCGCCGTTGTCAGACTGCACTCGCCATAAAGACTGTGCTCGCGGCCAAACGAGATATGGAGGAACAAATTATTGAGATAATCACATCGCTAGAAGCTGTGGTAAGAAATTAAATTTCTTGGCAACCGGTGTTTATTAGAACAGGTACTGTAGCAAAATTGCTGTCAGAACGAACAAAGAATATTTTGTAATCAAATGGGATAAGATAGAATTTTCTTTTACAAAGACTGTTCAGAGGAAAATTTAATTCTAATTTTATTCTATTGAAAAATGATAAATGCAAAGACGAGTAATGAAATTATAAATATTGGTAAATAAATATAGAAAAACGCATATCGCAATCTAGGTAGGTATGTGAGAGATGGATTTGTACCAGATAGAGCGTATAATGTGCCTGTAATGTGATTTAAAATATATGATATACATGGTAATTCAATCAATTTTATAGTTTGGCGAAAGTACAGAGGCCGAAAAACTTTTAAAGCTTAATAATAAAACTGCACTCCATACGGTGTGATGACAGTAAATTGAATGAGTCGGGCGCGGCGTAGTGTGTTTGCGGGGCTCATCAATCATCCCCGTATGGATTTCATTTTAATGCGACGTCATCGGTGTCTCGTATGGCCTCGCATCGTCATGCCACCCGAGCTTACTCCATTGTTTTACGCGACCAACACGCAATATCTAACCGAATATTTACTTGTATAATTAACAACGATAACTTTTACATTTAACGAATGACTAAATTCAAATATAATTTACTGCATACGACATTATAGTTAAAACATTCACGTGCAACGCTCGACATTTCATTAGTATCTTCATTGCATCGGACACGGTACGATGGGGAGGCAAACAAATTTCCGGCTATTGTATTTACGGATACGGCAAATTAAATCCCCATTTGTAGAGGACAGGACACCTAAGGGGGGCAGTAATCCAATGCCGTGGCCGCCTCCATTGTCGTCCGGCCAGCGCTAGTAACGGGCTTAAGAGCACCGGCACAAATCGAAAATCTACGAACATTTTGCAAATTAATAATAATCGGTCTCGTAGATAGTCAATATTTTATACAGCCACGATTTTAAACAACATGTACCGAAGATTTTGAAGTATAACAATTTATTCATTCCGTACATAGTACATTATTCAATAAATTTAAAGCGAGCTACTAAAATGTTGTCCTACAAACAAAATGCAACAAAAACATAAGGTTTAAAATGGACAGAGCAGAAATCCGAAAAATTAAAACAGACAATCAAACGTATAGCAACTGTCCACCGGTAACAGTGCGGTGCAACGTACAAACAAGGTCGATTCATGCTCTACGCCTCTGCGTTGGGATTACAGTATCGAAACAGATTATTCATCACGCGCGCTGAACAATCCTTATTATGCAATACCACCAAAATCACAGTTCTGCCATGAAAAACGACAAATAAATCTGAATTCAATATAATATTTTAGTGAAATATTCATGCAAACTAATACCACTTACACAGTGTGTAGCACGAACTATTGATAGAAAAACATTTGAACAGTTTAAAATAAAATCTAGCCCAATATAATAACTGGATTCGTAGGCGCACTCCGTTTGATTGGGCATTGTTTCGGGAGGCCCCAGCGTTAATACTGTGTGCAGTGTATGCGATGCGAATCCAATTTTCGGACGCGCGACCGGAGCGGCGCCTATCCGCTACTATCCATTAGTATTCAGCATACGAGTATGTACGTGCTCGCGGAAAACGTGATGCGATGCACGAGCAAACAAAAACACGAGCGCAGCTGAAATATGCCCCTTCGCGAGCCCTCACCTTTGCTAAGACATTATTGTTTTTGACTTTCAACTAGTTGAATTATCAGATTTCATTTAGACTATTCAAAACATCTTCAGATAGTTCTAGTATACTTAAGTCTAATGTAACGAGCAGTCTTTATCTCGTTCAGACAGAATTCCAAAGTGGTTTACACTCTATCTTGGGAATAATTGAAATGTCTTTTCGTCCTCTGGACAAACGTGATATCGATAATAGAACTTATTAAATATGCCAAACCTCTTGGCTGCCAAGAATCTTTTAGACAGTCATTTACTAGAGTTCGTAGTGTCACAGCGGTAGACGGCTCAAGATAACGTCGTCAGGCCCCGATTGAAATTTAAAATGTGTAAGCCTTTGCAAATTTCCACAGAGTATTCAACAACATGGATTGAAATAGATTCAATAAAGAAATATTATGAATAATGCGATCAGGCATTATTTACTTTAAGATTGTTTAACGTTTTCACTAGGTTAGACTGGCCGTGGTCACAAACACTTTGCACAAGCTTTGAAAATATCGAGCCAAAATATTAATCTAAAAATATATAGTTTAGCCATCGGTGACGCAGTGGGGTTCGATTCCCACACGGGACACCACTTTGTGTGATCCACAAATTGTTGTTCCGAGTCTGGGTGTTCTTTGTGTTTGTGACTTGTAAAGTCCCCCGCGACACAGGGTCGTAGTGAAAGTCGTCCTTTAAAAAAAAATTGAATAATTGCTAACACGTTTATTAAATCCTTTGCTTCACATTCGACTATCTATGCGAACGTAATCAAAGTTGGCAGCGGTTTAGACCGGCCCACCGCCTAGACCGGCTTCCGCCGTAGCCATGGACTCCCCTTAATATATTAAAACTGATTATTCCCAAACCTCTACGAGTCAACCTAATAAGGGGCAAATAAACTGACTATGGTCTCATAAACATGATTTCAAGTTACCAAATCAGATATCAAAGAAAAAACCTTTTACTATGACTAGAAAAATAGATAGCATCTAATCATGATGGTAACGAAAACACTTGATTATCTGGGGCTCTAGTCTCGACTTTTACTAGAATCAACTCATACATAACCTTTATATACGGCCAACATCTGGTAAACGTAATATATCTACACTTCACTTTACCACATACATGGAAACATCCATAAAGGTACCCGGTCGCGGTATACAATATGTAGTGGATTTGAAAGTTGTCTGAAGTCATACGACGGCTGCGACTCAACAGACGATATTAATCAGGCGATATGCAGTGCTCCAGCACACGTGCTCAACTTCAAGATTAGAAATTCAGAGCAAGCTCGTAACAACATAATTGAGGCAGACGTATTTCGTTTTCGTGAGGGTACGATGTATACTAAGAAATGATTTGATGTTTCCTAGATTTTTACCTGACTGCATAATTGGTTTTAGGAAAGTAATCATATTTTTGAACGTAACTCTACAGTCCAAACGGCTTGACGGATTTTAACATATAAGGATGGGGTTAAGTTTCGATTAAAACGGCCATTTTCGTTTTCTTGTAACTTTGGGATCAATTTTAAAAACGCTTGCACACCGTACAAGAGTGTCGTTATCGCGCTCTCGAGACGCATACTTGACGCAAGCGTATTTGAGATAGATCCCAAAGTTACAAGAATACAAAAATGGCCCTTTTAATCGAAACTTAACTGGAACTGCACTGCTTTATACGCAATACGTGAATTGACCCCCAGGTTGTAAAAGTGTCATAAGCCATGTATTTTTTAAATGGTAGTTAGAATAAGAAACAGGGGACTTCGACATTTTTTTACCATAAACACATATCTAATGAATCCTAGTAAATAAGCCGCAGTAAGATGCTTCAAGCTGTAGTATAGTTATGCCTCTACGGACATAACTTTTATAACCCTACTTTATTATTTAATGTCCATAATTTAATTCAGTCGGATTAGATGGGTGCAAATATAACTAAGACTAACGATTAAGACGCAAAGGTGGTAGAATGGCGATTACATATATTCGGACTTTGCGTTTGATAGTTTAAATCTATACAAAAACTAAAATTGAACTGTGTTTATGAGTAGAAATAATAGGTTTTTACTTAATGGATATAGATGCTTTAAGTTACAAGTACTAAAAAAAAAAAATCTCCGTTTGTTCCGGCTAATTTCCGATTTAAAAAGATATTCAGTGGCAAATAGCTTTCGTTGCTTATAGTTATAAAAAACTCCAACGGCCAAGTGCGAGTGGGACTCGCGCACTGAGGTTTCCGTACTGACTTATAAGTATGTAAATAGTTCGATCAACACGGAAATTTATCTAGACACACGGCACTGTATCAACCAAGTTGCAAAAGGGCGACTCACCGACCGTGTTCACACGAAGCATTTCAGGCCACGTTAATGTGCACCCAGATTACTAGTAGTTAAAAAAAAATGTTGCTAAATTGCTCTATTGAGTCGCAAATAACAAATTATTTCAAAAAATAAATGTATGATAGGTCCTTTATATGATTTTTAGAATTTCAAAAGAATTTGATTTTCAGTTAGATTTCACTGCTGTTATTAGCGAAACCTTGGCATATTTTCACATTTTTGTTTTTAACGGAATCTCTGTAACGAAACAATATTGAAAGATTTAACTTATCTTATGATCCCAAACTGGGAAGATCCTCTACTATGGCAACCAGAAAACTGATACTCGTAAAGATATAATTCTAAATACACAGGTATATCAAATCAATCAATAATTCTTTATTCATTTAGGAAGCAAAATACTACACTTGTGAAAGATCCATGATTCTAACATACTGCATGCCTGTTCGCAAGCAATAGGTAAAGCCAGGGAAATAAAAAATATGAAAAAAAAAAGAGATTTAATATATCAACCTCAATGGATTAAATAGTAGAATATACTTATCTTAGATAGGAATCGAACCTACAACCTCTTGCTTAGCAGTCAGCGACACTAACGGCTAGACCCACCACAGGCCAGTCGATTTACCATATTATTTTCACACTATAGACTTTCTTTTAAAATTGTAGGCTCAGTCATTTCGAAGAGGAAGGGTTCGATTTTCATTAACTTTCTTGAATAACTTAAAAGAATACATGTTTGAGACACTAACACCAAGCCTTTCAATTGCTTTGATTGCTTGTTTGTTTGGTCTATTTTCATGGTTTTTCTTGAATAACTTTTAACTTAAACATTTTAAATTTATAATAAAGATACATTACACATCCTTACAACAAGCTCTTTTATTTGATATGTAACACGATACTGTTAGCAAACTTTTTTTTAATTTCTTATTTGATCCCCCAAAAATAACACACATGTTTAATTAAAGTTCAGATTGTCTATAAGTTTTCCTGTAATCTATAGCTATAGCTTCGGAGGTAAGGGGGTGGAGGGGAATGGTCTATTTTCATCGTTTTTCCTAAATAACTTTAAAAATAACGATATTAAAATTATAAAAAAATATATATTTGATATCCTTACAACATGCCCTCTTTATTAGATATGTTACGCGATACAGTTTGCGAGATTTTTAATTTCCTAATTTGGCCCCCCAAAAAAGGCTCTCAAGTTCCAAATTCTTCTATCTATGTGTCCGTGTTTGGGTCACAGAAACACATATGTGTACCAAATTTAAATTTAATTGGTCAAGTAAATTCCGTGCAAATTGACTGTGACAGACGGACAGACAGAAACACGAGTGATACTATAAGGGTTTTTACCTTTTGAGGTACGGAACCCTGAAAATTATCTAAATAAATGTGACCGTCTGTTACATGATATATTTAAATCCAATTCAAAACTAATTCATCATTGTTAAAATCCTATTAAAATAAATTATTTTTCAATTGCAGAAACAAATGAACAAAGGAATTATGCGCATACTTCAATAATAAATTGCAAAGGTACAAAGCAGGTCTGTCGATTCTCAGTAGCCATTGATTTATAATTGCCTAGACAGATTTTAAATAAGGAATATCTACAATCATGCATTCGAGTGGTAAAACCTAAGAACTTAACATAAGCAAGTAATTTTGTTTAAGTCTTGAGTGGCACAAAGACTATTTAAAACAAAGATTCGAAACGTAGAAAGAGAACGAACTTTAATACGTTCAAAATTATGTTACATGCACATTGTCGAGTGTGGTACATATTCAACTTGTTCAACTTTGTTTATTTAAGTTAAGCTACACAAGGTAATTTGCTAAGTATGCACAATAAAAACCAACTGACTGCTGAGACAAAAAGTTATTGGAACGTAGTTCTTTATCGCACGATACAATTTGTTTGCGGGCTGAGAGGCTAGACGAAAAAAGTATAACATTTTGACATCGATAAAAAATATACAATATATTTTTTATTTATTTTAATTTATGATTATGATAGAATAATAAGGTTATGTTATATAGGTTGTTTGTATATTTGTAAAAGATTGTAATGTTGATGATGTCAAACTGGTTACTTACTTAAGTAATATAAAAATCGGGCTAGAGCATGTCAAACCATGCTCAGTGTAGGACTTCGGAGCAGTTGCCGTATAAGAAAACGTTTTAGCATAATTGCACCAGCAGAAGAGCGTATGTTCATGGCACTTTTTATTAAATTTTCGTAGCGATTATTTCCAAAAATATTTACTCAATCAAAAATGTTCATAAGAAACCTCAAAATATTTTTTTAAAGACCTGTCGAATAATATAACACAGGTCTATGTTTGCTCAAAAAAAAAAATTTCAGCATATGTTACATGTATAGGGAGTGCCCCCCCTTAAAATATATATTTTTATTACTTAGCTATCAAAGTAAGTAGCAGCTACTAAAAACACCTTTTTACCAAATTTAATCAATATTCATTGTGCATCTAGTCTTTGAGTAAAATGCCTGTAACATACGGATGGATAGAGAGACAGACGAACATAACGAAACTATAAGGGTTCGTTTTTGCCTAAACTTTTTCTTATTTCCTTGTTCCCTCCCCCCCCCCCCTCCAAAATGGCTCTCAAACTTCCTTTTTAAGTTACGCGTCCGTGTTTGGGTATTAGAAACACATATGTGTACCAAATTTGAACTTAATACGTCAAATAGATTCGGTGCAAATTGGCTGTGACAGACGGACAGACAGAAACACGAGTGATCCTATAAGGGTTCCTTTTTTCCTTTTAAGGTACGGAACCCTAAAAAACTGCATCAAAACTCGTTTGGACACTGTGTTGCTACAGTCATATACATAGACACTCAGATACACAAACTTTGGTAATCGTAGCATTTTACTAAGTAGAAAAATAAATAAATAATAATAATATCTTGAGACAACTCACACAACGCAATCTGATCCCAAAGTGAGCTTGTACTATGGAAACCAGACCACTGATAAACATACTTATATATTTCTAAATACATACATATAGATAAATAAAACCCAGACACAATAAACATCGAATAAACCATCGTGCTCATCACACAAAGTTTTATCCTGGGTGGGTATCGAACCCACGACCTCTTGCGTAGCAGTCGGATACACTCCCACTGCGCCACAGAGGTAGCCAAATGACTCATTACACAGCAAATCAAGGGATTCAGCGAGATTAAACAGCGGTTCTACTGTTAGGGCCATAGGCGCTTTCTATAAAATGTATTAAAAGCCGTCGGCATTTCGCCTGATCTTTCACCAGTCCTGCAGAATGTCCGTTATATTAAACAATGAGAGTGAGGAAATAAATAATGCAGTTTTGTTTGCTCATACAGTTGACTAGTTTCCATGGATATTGGCCGCCATGACCACAACAGGATAGAAGAATTTTCATTCTTATTACTTAGAACGTTTTTCATTATCACTACACTGAAAATGATAGTGTGCCTTGCTTTCGCTGATCTATCGATCGATCCACTGTGTCACTGTGTCCCCCATAAAAGCTCTTTAGTACATTAATATGTTGTATATCAGCAACGCAGCTGTCTTCCTATGAAAGGCAAGCCTGCCATTTCCTAATTGCAATTACCTAAGGCAAAGTACTAACATACCTTTACAAAGTAGGTAGGTACACAAAAACGGAAGTACCCTTCTTTAGTGACAGCTCGACCTACGACCGCTTTCAACAATTTGCTTCTGTTGTTGTTTACCAAGTACGATCAGAAGCCCTTGCTTGTTTATTATTGAATGAAAATTACTAGAACTAATTGAATTATTATTATTTATATCGACGCGGAAAGTTTAATATTTCAGAAGGTTTGGTTGTTTTCTTTCAGTTGTACAGTTTAAAATTATGAAAGGTTCTGCGTAATAATGCACCTGTGTGTATTATTGTACTAGGCAGAACCTATACTATGGGTAACAGACTACAGATAAATATTATTTTTAATTTTATACATACATTGTATTTATAACACACATAAAAAAACAATCATGCTAATCACACAAAAAAAAATGAGCAGTCAGCATCACTATCACTAGACCAACAGGCCAAATGAAATAACCCTTATACGTGTGAAAGACGAATTATTTATGAATTGTAAAATTAATATCAATGACTACCGCAACGATGAAGAATCACGCACATTCGTTTGAAATCTTCTTGCATGCATTGATCAGCTCTAAACAATCACATGAAATTCTATTTAATGAGGAATGCTTTTTCAATACAGACCAAACAAGAGAACAATAGATGAGCCAGTTCTCCCTTGAAGATGATTATTCCCTTGAAGTGTCGCGAGTAAAACAAACTTCAGTTTAGAATACAGTCATTATTGCAAAAGCTCGATGATTGCAACTTGACCCGCAATAAAGCCAATGCGAATGTAATATATGTAGAACGAGCCCTCTCTATATCAAATGTTATACAAATTCAATAAGATCAATTTAGATACTGATATATAGAAATTGAATTACGAGTGATCATTCAGTTGAAGAGTCTGATCGTTTCCACGACGCCACGCGTGGGGCGTTTGAAGATCCAAATATAACATAAGAAAATTTAGAAGTGGGTCAAAAGTATCTCCATTATATGGGCATAAGCACGGGCGTTACTGTGGTGGGCGGCGGCGGCGTCTGTAAGGCGCAACAGGCCCGCCCCTCCCCATTCCCCCTCGCGCAACAGGCGCCGTGCCCGACTTACTTGTTGAATCGACCGACCTACTAACGTACCCAAGACATCGGACACAAAATTCTCGCACATAAAGGAAAAATGGTAAGGAGACACGAGAAAAACAAACATGGTAGGGACCGCTGTTGAAGACAACCCTGGGGCCATTCGAGAAGGCTTCCGTACTAAAATGTCAATTGAGATATCATAACTTATCCAATGAGCTTGGTTTCTCTTAGAAAATAATACTTTATCAATAAAGAAACAAGCTATAAATGTATACAACACAGTACAGTACTATAACGCCTTCATTACTGTAGTGTAACTTTTGTAATTGTAATAAAAAAAAACATATGCCTAACAACAGTTAATCCTGAATTAATACGTAAAAGTTTTACGACATTCACTGTTGAAGATTTCAATAGATTTCAATTTCCATTATAAAAAACACCAATAAGTACATTCAATATTTCGTCAAAAATGAATATCGTTATCTAGGATAGCAAGCATAATCTTCAGAGCTATTTCTACAGCAACAAATCGTGTACAAGTGCAACTGCAGAGGGCGTATATCAAAGAGAACGGTAGCTTTGCACGTGAATACCGAACGTGTGCATTTCACCGAGTGGCATCGCACTACGAGAGCTGCTTGTCTAGGTGCTAAACACTGCAGCCCCTATATATGCAAAGAAGTCACCAAACTTTAAGAGTTACGTGGATATATCACATTCTGTATCGCTAGGTAACATATAAACAGCTAAATCAGATAGAAAAACACGTCAGCTGAAGTGGTAACTTGGTTTTGATATCATCAAAATCGTTTTTATTTCATTAAGACTTAAATTGTATTACTTTCTAAAAGTAATTTTTCAATTTTCTAAACTACGGCTTCTTCTGTTCTTCAACCATCTTTACACTGGAATTATTATTATTATTAATTTGTATGGAGTCCAGAATTAAGTGGAAAACATGGCAACCCTATTTGCAATAAGGTTCGTCGCACAATCTTCAACTTTAGAACGTGTATGATGTAGGAAGTAGTAATTTGTTGACTTGAAAAGCACCTCGAGTTGTTCCCAGTTTCATATAGTAATATGTTTCTGACATCGTGTAGGTTAATATGTTAACCATATAGACATTTATGAAAGGTCAAAGGTATATTGCATAATTCATTTGAACATGTTTTACGTCTCAAATATACGAAGGGATACCTGATGATAAGCGTCTAAATGCTAAGATTTTCAAATTGAATTTAGACATTTTAGGCCTTATCCAAAAGACGTTCATAAATGGCTGCTAGAGTGTCCCGTGAGCGTTGGCAATTTATTTCACTGCTTTTGCATGGTGGATATACTCCCCAGCTGAATAGTGCTTCGAGCAAAAATACTTGCTTTGTCCAACCTGTCACATTTCTCATTAGATGTAAAATGTAGATGATTGAAATAACACTTACCAACTAATGCCAGTATGACTGTGAGCAGAGGTGCGGCCGGAAATGACACGGTTACATTGAATTCAAGCATCTGCAGTAAGTCCACTGAAACAAAACGAACGCCTATAAATACTCATGCATTAAAAAAACAAATACAAACGTCTTCGTCTGCAATAACTGTTGCAAACTTTTAGCAATAAAAAAAGTTATTGGTTCTCATAAAGCATTTTATTTTTGAACCGGTTTATAAAGTTTAAAATCGTCCAATCTTAACATTTTCGCATATTGAATTTCGTATTCGCATATATGAACAGTATGTATTTGCAGTTATATTACAAATAACTGTTATAGCGCACATTTAAAACAAGTAAAGAGAGCGCGTAGTGCCATAAGCCGTGCTTAGCGCCCCCAGGAGACATGCGCGGGCGACGATACCGCACGTTAAAGCGATCACACGACTGCTATATGAATTTTTCATGCGCCACGAGAAGTAATGGTGTCGCCCGAGACGGCGGATCATTCTTTACGAGCCGACAACGGAAACCTTTAAAAATATACGATTTATCTATTGCTGTATTCGCACAGAACAGTATAGATGTGTCCTCGGACTAAAGAATCTTTTGTATAGATAAAAACAAGTTGCCGAATGTATATGAGCGCATGACTTCAGAATTTCTACACATGTTTGGCAAATTCTTGTGTTTGTAATAGTCAGAATAAGATTTGTACGAAAACACTGTTTGAAAAATCGTAGGAAAAAGTGAAAAAGGTGGGTTTAAGAAAAACTTCACATAAATAAGTGACTGAAACAGTTAGGAGTTTTTTTTTTAAATATGGACCAATTTATAGATTGACGTTAAGATGTTCAGTTATTTTACATTATTCTTTCTCGTTGTTCAGGTTGCTTATATTTCCAATAAATTATGGTTTTGTAATTAATAATTATAAACGGACTTTATTACGATTAGACATTATTAGAAATGGACTTTATTACGATTAGACATTAATATAAATGGACATTATTATGACTGGACATATTTCGAACTGGACATTATTATGACTGGACTTATTTCTAACTGGTCATAAAACTAAATGGTCATTTTTTAAATTGGACATTAGTCGTGTGAACCAAATTTGATTGATAGATGATAAAAATTTCATCATTTTCTTCATTAATACATAGCGAAGTCGAAGATGGAGCGGGTCAGTTAAATAAATATTATGAGAGTTAATGCTGTATTTAGTGCACATACTAAATACAGTATTACCTCTTGAAACATATCAACAAAATACAAGTAAATAGGATCAGGTTCAAAGTGACACACCATGTCACGGGTAGGGGAGTAGATCCGTAATAAGATAAAGGTTTTATCGTCTTTTCGTTAGCATAGTTCACGTGTGCTCTCAGTTTGTCGCAGCTTTGTGGACGGTTGTTTGCTTAAGGTGGGATAATCCCGGTACAGTTTCTGTATCAAATATTTAAGCCTTTGTTCTATCTATCACATCTTTTGATGTCCGCTTAAATGACGGGTTTGATATAGAACTGAGAAGTAATTCTGTGAAAGGTTACTATGAACTGATCTTACGTAACGAGAAACGATTGTTTGACAGAAATTTGACACATTCTATTCCTATAGTTACGAGAGGTCAAACAGTAAAGTACCTACATTCAGTACTCTGTTACCGTGATTTGAATTAGTATATCAAAACGATTCCAAAATAATTACTGATATGTACAAATAATCGCCTAAATATTATAGAACACAAATAGTTTTTTAAGGCTACTGAACATTATGATACAAATAGTTTTTTAAGGCTACCTTAAAAACCTTAAGCCTTAAAAAACTATTTGTGTACTAATATTTAGGCGGTTATTTGAAAATGCAAACTTTGTATTATGATCGTTTTACGCATTGTACAGTCTGCATGTGGATGTATTTGACGCAATTCTCATACCAACCATTGAATGTATCTCGATTTCAAACAGTAGAGACATACAAAATAATGTGTTAATCAATCAATTAATCAACCTGTATTAGTTGTAATATTATGTGCACATTAATAAAATCCAGACATTTATGACGAAAAGTTGACTATAATATCTTCAAAAGCTTTAACGGATTTTATTAAATAGAGCTGAACCATTGACAACTATTACAATTTAACTAGTAACGAAGAAACGAAAACCAATCTCACGTTGAAATCCGTAAATCCGTCAATCCGTTTGGGCGCTACGATACCAGAGACCGACACACATACACACATATAACTTAAAACACCAGGCATTAAAAAAAACTTAAAAGAAACTTATTAACTTTAAAAACAGATGATAAAACAAATAATATTGCACATAAAATATTTTTGATATTTTCAATAAAAAAAATGTAAATTGCAACGTCATCGTTCATCATTCATCATGTGGAAATTAATTTCGCCGTCGCTTTCCCCGTTCCCGTTTCGTTGCGTACTATCTACGATTTACTGCTCGGATTCATATTACCGTAAAGTATTGGAAGCAAAAGAGAACGCCAATATTAAATATTGTGCAATATGCTTCACACTTCTACATTTCATATTCCATTTTGGATTAATATTTATGTTTGAAAATCTTAAAATGAAACATTTCTGATAAAGACCATTAATGTTTAAGTGGGATTTTCGAACGAGTAGAGCAATCTCTCTTGACGTGGAGGAATGGTAGAGGTCGGGCTGCGATACTTGACGCTCGGAACAATGGAGCGAGCAGGTAATTGGCATTAAACCGTGCTTGAAACGGTTGTTAGTGCAACCCGGAGCGGCGAGGGGGGGCCGTCCCGGCGCCGCTCTGATACCTCTTGCTCTAATTAGGTAGAAATACGAGAAATAAGAGGAAAAATGATATTGTCCCGGAGCTATCGCTGACAAGAAATGCTTTACATTTCGAGACGAGCTTCTCTGTTACCTTTAATCTGAGTAAAAATCTTAACGAGACACTTACTAAATAAACAAATTAAAACTTAACCTTCAACTACAAAGAAAAAAAGTACAAAGAATAAGTAGAGCTCTCACGAAACTCAAAGAAATATAAAAATACGAAACATTTTATTGACGTCGGCACATCATTATTATTGACTTATTTTCGCTTTCGTCTCGATACCTTCTAATACCTTATTGCTTGGAAAATTACGTTCAATTTGAGAGCTAAATAATTGGGCAAATTACATCGCAAATCGGCTTATAGAAGGAAAAATTTGCAAATTAGATACTTAAAGGATTTCCAAACAAAAATTTTGTTTAGGGTACCGTGTACCTACGCCGATCGGGTACATTAACGGATAAATGTAAAAAATACAAGGGGCTTGTTATACAAGTAATGTTCCGTATAATAAATATTCACCTAGGTGATATTATCACCTCAGTGTCAATAGACAACACTTTATTATCCTTAGATCACCCGCTTATATGACGTATTCATAGGCGACTTCTTGTTGAAGAAGATTCCATGACATCAAAATAATAATTTAAATGGATTGCCCCACGATTTGTTCTTATCCTATTGTTGAGTGGTTTAGAGAAATGTTATCTAATGTGTGAAATATCCAAAATAAATTGAGTAAATCCAAAATAGAAAAAACCGGGCTAGTGCATGTCGGGCCACTCACAATGTAAGGTTCCGTAGTGATCTGAATAATTCGGCGTAAGAAGTAGGTTTTCTGTTGTTTTTGTTTCATAATTACAACATTAGACCTACTTAATAATCATTTTCAATTAAATGTGTACGAAAATTTTGTTAATTCTCATTTGATCAGCTGTTACTTGTAAACTTGTGAAGTCTACTTAGCTGTGAGTTTTCCTTTTAATTTCACTATATTGTACTGTGATTTTTTTCCACATTATCCATTCAACTGGCAGGGACACTTGACACTTTGCACTTTAAAGCTTAATATTTCATACGGATCCCTAAATCTTAAAATGGTCTTCACAGCCTCGAAACGGCTTTAAAAGACCTATCTAATAATACCCCCCACGATAGGGTAGGTGAGAAAAAAAAATTTAGAAGAGGTACCCCTTAAAAAAAAATATTTTCAAGATTTTATACTTTCACTTTGTGGGCGTAAGTAATATGTGTATCCATGCAAAATTACAACCTTCTAGCACTAACAGTCTCTGAGCTAAGCTGCGGACGGACGGACATGGCGAAACTATAAGGGTTCCGTTTTGCCATTTTGGCTACGGAACCCTAAAAATGATAGATACAGGGGAATCTGACAGCACCAGAGGAAAAGTATGGGAGTGAGTATCAATACTTTACCTTCCAAGAACCTATATATCTACTATAGAATGACGGTATCTGTGATAAAAACTCTATCTTAACATTGTTTCGACATAAAAAATAAAACAAAGAAACGTTTCCTTAGAATTACATTTTCTAAGAAATTCTATTTTAGATAAGAGTGCTTATGATGCCTGAGCACTGAGAAGCTTTATATTCACAATTATCGCAAATTTTAAGACATTAATAACACTCAATCAAAGCTTAATGATACTCAGTACGTAATACTGTACAAGTGGTTATTACACAAGATGTTTATTCATTTTTATTCCGATTGATTGTAAATATATATTATAAAAGAAAAATGATAAAGGAAAAAAAATGGCAGCATACTTAACTAGACATATATTATATATATCATGTAATGCTTCATCACATTTTCTATATGAAGTAACAATATAAATTTTCCTACCCCGCTTGCTGAATGAGACTGCTATGTACTAAGACTGACACAAATTTGTCATATTTTGTGAATTTGTTATATACGAAAATCACCAACATCTAAAACTCAGAGACGCTTAGAGATTTAGATTGTTGGGCAGTGGCCAAACTATTATTCTATTGATAATAATTTACAATAGAAGATATCAAATTACTTTCGGAAATTAGTAACGTAGGAATTTGAGTTTCAAGTCCAAATCTATCTATAGGTACTAATATTATAAAGCTGAAGAGTTAGTTTCTTTGATTGAACGCGGTAATCAGAGGAACTACTGGTTCGAATTGAAAAATTATTTTACTGTTGGGTAGCCCCCATTATCACATATCGAGGAAGGCTATTACATAACGCTACGACAAATAAAAGCGGAGCCGCAATGAAAAATGTTGCAATAGCGGGGAAAATTGACGCTGAGGAAGTTGTAATTTTTCTTTGTCCTAACTGACTGACGGATCAACGCACAGCCTAAACCGCTGATCTTAAGAAGGCTGGAATTTCGTGGCCATATGCCTTATGATGTAGGCATCCGATAATGGAAATTCAGCCCCTAAGCTTTAAGGTTTAAAACAAAGAAGTAAACTCCTAAGGAGGTAAAATAAGGGTTGCAAGTTTGAAGTTAGATCTGCCAAAAATTGTATTTAGCTTTGTGGTTGTAAATAAAGAAACACGGGTTTTAGCGAACGGTGAAAGCGAAAATCAACCCTTAACGTCATCTAGGCGGGCGAAGCCGCAGGCGGCAATTAGTTGTCAATATTCTTGTGTTCCCACTATGCAGGGGAATAGTTTTAAATTATTGACATGCATCAACATCATGCATCAACATCTCATTTAATACTTATATACAAATGAACATATTTGTATACGATGCATAACAAGCTTGTAAGTTTCCCCGGTAAAGGAGCAAGTAAAACAGTTTGCTATGTGAAGTGGCGTGAACCAGGTTGCACGTGAAGACTTGCAATCAAGCACGCTTCAAAACCTATTGGGAATTAGCACATACAAATTGTACTAAGACTTTTATATTTCGACATGATTACGTATTGAAATTAACTTATGTCTAGCCTGGTCTGGTAGGTTCTAGTGGGTTCACACGGCATTACACAGCAACTTTTATAACAGGACTAAGTATAATCGCTTTATTATGGAAAAAACATATGCCAGTAGGTTTTGAATAATGCATGCGCCACATATTCTTGTAACAAAACGCGCAGTAAATGCAGTGTGAACGACGACTTATGGAAATAATTAAAATCTGTCGAAAAGTGAAACCAATTTTAGGGCTAGTATCAGTTCAACAAGGGCCAAAGAAACAAAAAATCTCAGGAACATCTTTTTATTTCGAAAACATTCAAGTTAAGTATCGTCTTATATTCCTTTTATTTCCTGTATGTGAGACTCTGAAGTACGAGTATGGGAAAATTGCCTAATTTAAGGATGTTTCGTAAAAAACAAACAATATGGGCTTAATTCACGTAGTAGGTACACAAATGGGGCACAAAGTAGGAATTTTTGTTTCGTCCTCATTACCGGTATAATCAATAAAACAAGGCATAGAGGTTGTGTTTTACATCCCCACTACACTTTCATTGCGAATTTCTCTGTCCATTAAAATCAGACTAAACAACAATTTGTTTTTAAATCCTAAAATACTGTTTGTTTTTATGCCATCCATTAGCGGCGAGAAGCTAAGGAAAATATTTAAGCTTTGGGAATTACAAACATCCAAATTACCTGAAAAATGCGAATTGATAAAAATAATTCGAGACTCCTTTGTACATCACTTAATTATCATCTCAGGATCGTCGGCTTAATTCCGATATTTAATTATGCAAATGTTCCAGTCTTTTTTTAGGAGATGATCTTATCTCTTAATATTAATTGGGGTTGGGTCGGTTACAATAAAGTGCCATGTTGTTTTTAAGCCTATGTAAGGCATATAATACCTACAATGTAAGTGTTTTTTATTTTAAATAAATACTCAATAATTCGTAGCCTTCTACGAATTTCGTAGGTCTACGTCGTAGATTTGTATAAGAAAAAGCCTTAGACTACAACAAAAAACCACTTCCATCATTACATGTAACCATAATTGACTTCCCAAAAGCATTAGCTTATTACATTGCAATCATACCTACATTCATTCACGCATACTCGCACTCATTAAACATTTCATCAACATTAAAACGTTTCACTAGCACTACCAACCCAATAATAACAAACTTCATTAAACATATACCGTCAACAATTAAATTAGGTGCGACAAACAGTGGTTCGGCCATCGCATACCACAAAATGCGGTCCTTTTGTGCCGGCCGGCATCGATATATTGAAATATCGAATACTTCCAATTATTAAAACAACATTCAGATATATAGGGTTTGTGTGATGGTATTACCGTCAATTTAATCACCAGTCCTTTATAAGCTAGCTCGTTACGATGCCAAGATAAACATATTGACTATACAAGTACATTACCGCAACGTTTATAACGAATAATGATCAGATTTAATACGATCACGTGATTTAGAATATTCGATTTATTGAATGGCGAACGGTAAGGTTTCGAATGCTCATTAGACTTAGTATTGGGTATTATAACAACATTCTACTAAGTATTAAAAAAAAAATCATAGTATACTCTTAATACCCCAGTAAAACCATACATTAAAAACACAAAACGGTTTTCGGTATGTTATTAGGACCCCCTAGGCGAGTGTGGAACTGCATTTTGCAAGCAGAAAAACATGTCAATTTTTCATGAGTCATTTTTCAAAAACTATAAGACATGCGGAGTTGGCTTTAATTGTCTCAAATTTAATATACTTTCAAAATTATATGCTGTTTAATACCAAAAACCCATAGTTTTTGAATTAAACTGCAAAAACTGAAAAATGACCGAAAATATTGCACATTTTTGTATATTACGCAGTTAGCATAACTTTTCTTGCTTTACAAAAAAATAAGCTTTACATCACGTTTTGCGTTTTCAGGGCTTTTATTTGTTCAATTTGACTAGATTATATGTGTTATAAGTTCATAAAAAATCTCCAGTTAATAATAAAATATCTGGGTCGTTATTTATTGAGTAGGTCTGAGTCTGAATATAGACGGTTAATTTTTTATTATTGATACCGCACAAAAGTGTTTTTTTATTAAATTTTTCAACTACTAGTCTAATGACGCATATAAAATGATAGCGATAAAAACTATAAGCTTCAAGCAACCTCCATGCCAAATGAGTTGGAGCGGGGGGTAAGGGAGGAAGAGTTGGAATGGTTAAGGCATCAGACTCGCAATCGTGAGATCGCGGTTTCGAATCCTACCCATTATACTACTGACGTGAACCCACTTCTAACACAAGCAATTTAGCTTTACTAAACGGGTTAACAGGATCGCTAGTAATGTGGGACCCATAACATTACTATTTACCTTTAAAAAAATATATCTTCTAACCGCCTAATAACTTAAACACTGCAGCTTTGTTAGTCTAGATAAATGTATTAAAATATCTACAATCCCAACTTCCAATAATAGCCTTAACAAACATTGAAATATAGTAACCCTATACTAAGTTGCCCACACGAGTTCAATACGATTGTGATGTAGCACGAGATGTAATCCGCTAAGCGTCCGATCCGCCTGTGTGGATCGCACAACGGATCCACGACCTAAAAATACCTTTTTATTCATCCGATAAGCTGCTTGAGGTCCACACACTCGAGTTCTGCTCGGTTAAAATCTGCTTTGTGAAGGACCGATTGCATTAAAACCGTTGGCAATATTTGCGTTGAGAACATTTCTAGCAAGACAAACAATTTGATTTAGGAATACTCATTGATTTTTTTTGCTCTGAGACAAGCTGAAGACCGAATGGAATGGAAGTAACTCACTCAGGGCTCCGTAAATATGTTTCATTTCGGGCAAGACCACGAATGAGGAATCGATGAAGAAGAATATATTAAAATGATCAATTAAGTACATTATCATCTAAACAGGTATTTAAATCGAGACAGTTACTTCTACCTTGTACCGATACCATTGTGTTTTCGCATTTAAATGTTTGTCTTTTAAGTTCGAAGTCGTTAAATCCAAGTTATCGGAAATATACAGCCAAACGTTACAGAAGGTTAATTGAAAATATACTAAGAATCTAAACTTCTGTAAGGCCAGAATATCAACATAATAACAAAACTTAATAGATTTACCATGTCAGTTTCGCAAGTATTACTAATAAGTAAGTACCTGGATGACCGGGCATTGCTCGGTATTTTTTTTTAAAACGAACTTTTCTAAAAATGATACATAGCTAATTCATTTTTCACCCCCAAAACCCACTGCATAGAAAAAATTATGAAAATCGCCGTTGCCGAGATTATATAAAGGTATCTATACTAATATTATAAAGAGGAAAGATTTGATTGTTTGTTTGAATGGAATAGGCTCCGAAACAACAGACCGATTTTAAAAATCCTTTACCATTTGAAAGCTACATTATCGGGGAGTAGCATATGCTATATATTATTGTTTTTAAACTTTCGCGATTTTTATACATATTAGTTATATTTCGGGACTTAATCGCGTGGTCACGGGTCGACCCGTGACCACGATCGGTGCATTTCTATCGAAACGTCAGGTAAATAAAAGGTTCGTACCTTTAAATAATTCACACGATTAAGTCCCGAAATATAACTAATATGCTATATATTATTGTAAAAAATTAGAGATCCCTACAAAAATTACAATAATATAACTCAAGGTATAAAAAGCTATTACTTTTTTTTAATTTTCCAAATAAATAACAATTACAAAATTAAAAAAACATGATTTCTTTTGCAAATAACACGAATCCTCTAAGTGTTATATATATTATATACATGTTTGAAATCGTCTCAACATAATAACAAAACCATAATTTTGATTCATATTGACCCAATCGAAATATGTACATTGCTTTATTTTTTTAACATAAATCAAAATCAATTATCTCTAGTTATAATTACCCATCTAGTTATAATTACCCAATTTAAGAAATTCTACAACACCCCACTCGTCGAAATCAGTTCAGCATTTAGAAATTATGGTGGAATAAAGAAACTCACAAACCTACATACATGAACCCTGAAAACATTACACTACCTTTTTGGGACTGTTGTGTAAAAAGACGGACGATGGCCCCAGCTGTGCACAAATGCCAGGAAAAAAACCGGACAGGTGCGAGTCGGACTCGTCCACTGAGGGTTCTGATAAATAGTACAGAAATCGTTTTTAAAATAAAGTTTTTAAAGTAATCGGCCGTATCTTTTTAGGGTTCCGTAGCCAAAATGGCAAAAACGGAACCCTTATAGTTTCGTCATGTCCGTATGTCTGTCTGTCCGTACGTATGTCACAGGCATTTTAATCAAAGACTACTTGATGAATATTGATGAGATTTGGTGAAAAGGTGTCTCGTAGTAGCCGCTACTTAGTTTGATAGCTAAATAATAATAATAATAAATATTTTGAAGGGGGCCATTCCATACATGTAACAGCAAATTTGTAATATCCATACATGTAAAGAATTTTATTCAGCAAACATCAACGTACAACGTACAGCACATCATTCGTCAAGTCTTTCAGACACATTTTAATTTGATTAAATAATATTTTTGGAAATAATCGCTCTGAAAGTTGCATAAATTGTGCCCTCCCTTAACTTTTGAACCGTGTGACCAAAAAGTTACAAATATAACTAAGATATACTGTCATTGAGTTATTTCCGAAAAACTGCTTTTTTAAAAGAAAAGGGCGTAAGTGCCATGAACATACGTTCTTTTGCTGATCCAATTATTTAAGGCTGCGGAACCCTAGACTGAGCATGGTCCGACATGTTCTAGCCCAGTTTTTTTACGTTAACTTAGAAGTTTATTTTTTTCACAGCTGTCAAAAAATTAATAAATATGGTTTTTCATTTCGATTTGATACCTCCACGCATTCCCAAGATAAAGGGTCTTGACAGACAGACGGACGGAGAACCCGTTCTTTTCTTTTAAGGTACGAAACCCTAAAAAGGAAAGGAAGAAATCAGGGATGAGTCGTCATAGAGACCAACTGGATCCCATTGAACAGATTTACCCTTATCTGATATTGTGAGTTGAATAGTTTATTCTAAAAACTCGAACCAAGAGCTCCTTTAGATATAAATCTTATTTCACTTTTAGGGTTCTATACAAAAAAGTACAAAAGGTGAAACCTCTCGGAGAGATGGTACGCGAATGTCTCGTTTGTCGCGTACAAATAAACTAAACTGGTTATTATATTTTTACTTTCGCATTGGTAAGCGGCACGTTTAAAAGGTATTCATGCGTTATTGATAGGTATGGGCGAATATCAAGATACAAAACATCTCCAACAAAACACGAAAATAGATCTCAAGGCTTTTTGTTGGACACGAGGATTTCTATAAAGACCTTTTTTTTATTAGAGTTAGTACAAAGTATTACATAATAAAATCATATTTTTCTCGACTAACCACGTCAAAGATAAAGCAAATGTACTACAGTTATATCTAGCATACTGATCATGGCTATACTTCTGCAGTGGTATGTTCGCATGTCGACTAATGATACAATATGTATAAGTTACAGCATTCTTCATTTTAGCACTACCCGGAATAATAATAATAATAATAATAATATCTTGGGACAACTCACACAACGTCGTCTGATCCCAAACTAAGCAGAGCTTGTACTATGGAAACCAGACAACTGATAAACATACTTAAATATTTCTAAATACATACATATTATAGATAGATAAATAACACCCAGACACAGAATAAACCATCGTGCTCATCACACAAAGTTTTATCCTGGGTGGGGATCGAACCCACGACCTCTTGCGTAGCAGTCGGATACACTCCCACTGCGCCACAGAGGCAGTCAAAGTTAGAATAACTTCGCTATTAATTAGATTTTAAAACGAATTACCGTTTAAGTTACAGCATTCTTCATTTCAGCACTACACGGAATAACTCCGGAATAAATTAATTAGGAGATTTTAAGACGAATCGCCGTTGCATACATCCCTGACATCTCCAACAATCAGTATACAATCGACCCAAAGCCTAAACAAATAATTAATACTAACGCCCTTTTACATGAAATACAAAAAATAAACCAAATTCATTTTAAATCCGTCAGAGTGAATTTAATAACAAGCGAAAAGTGAAAGTATATTAAGATTTTTCTTTACAGTGAAAAGAGATTGAAAGAAAAAAAACAATGGAAACAATCATCGTATTGAGACACTAAGCCAAGTGGCGGCACAAGGCAAATACGGGAAAGAAACAAATTATCTCTATCTGGCTAATTGTCGACAGATCAAAGTGGAGGGGGGCACCGCGCCACGTAAAGCCGACTCTGTATTTTTTTACAGTAACAAAAAGTGGGGTGGGGGGACTCTGCCGCGGGCGCTATTCGCAATTATTGTTATTACAAAGAGTTTGCCGCTGAGCCGGCTCACAGTTCGAGACTTTTTCACAGAATACATCTTAACAACATTTAATTGCACGCGTCGGTAGGTACCTTTACTAAGACAAACGATTACGTAATCACTATAATTAAAAAAAAAAAACTTTTTCTGATATTCCATCTTCGTAAGATAGTGCTAAATGAATTTCAGTAAAGAAATGCGATGTATCACATTTGCAATGAAGCAGATATTAATTAATTAAGACTTACCGATGAATATGAAGATCTGGTGGTGAGCGTAGCGCAGTAGCATCGATATAGACACAGTCTGAAAAAAAAATGAGTTTCAGTAAAAAGATTCAGTACAAAACCGAACTGTACAAACCGCAAGATACGTTTTGTAACATTCGAAATGTTATGAATTCATGTTTATGTTCACGACAGGGTTTTTAATAACATTGCTTTTTACTTGTTATTGCTTTTATAAATACTTAGTAGGTACTAATAAATGTAGTTAGGTATATTAATAAGTAACATTTGGGATCCAGGATTTTATTTTTGTTAATAAGTGATAATGGTCCGCTCTTTTCCCTGACATTTGTGATTATTTTAATGATAGGTACTGGATTACAGCAATAGTAGTGATTCGGACCGGTTTGGGATAATAAGTAATAAATAAGCCCAATTCATATCATAACCTAGACCAAGAGCAACAAGAGTTCTTTTAATCTATAGAACCTCTTCAAAAATTACCCTAAATAACGAGTGATGTGTTTACGAAAACAAGCTCCCTATTACGCCATTTCGTAAACCAGATGTACAAAAAGCCAAATTACCGCACTAATTCTCAACACGTGTACGTTTATAACGAAACCTTCGAGACTGTATAAAACACAATCTTAAAATACCCTCTCCATTATAGGCCACACAAAAAAAATACTATTCCCATAAAGTTCATTCTGTGGTTAAACACGACTGAACTGCCAATAAAACGCAAGATAAAATTGAAAATTCCAGCACCTATGAATCGTACACAATGTTACTGCATAAGGCAACATTTAGGAGGGCCGATCCCACTGTTACTTAAATGGATTCAATCTGCACTAAGCGTTTCGTTAATGAAATTCAATCGCGGCGAAGCGGTGCGGGGAGCAAATGATGTGGCGAAAAGATTGATAGCGGCCTCGCTGGGACGCCATCAGAACTACCTTTAGGTACAAGAGAAACGCGTACTACTAGTTCGGTCATCTGTTAGAGCGCTTTCAATAATCTATTTGCGACTGATAAATATACCTTCGCCATAGACGATAGTCATTATTTTTGAACTGTATAACTAACATAATCAAGTACCAAAACAATTACATATTTTCAAAAAGTTAAAATGATAAAAAAGTGCAAAGTATTTTTACAAACGTGTACAATATTCATGAGGGCGTTGCTGAGGTGACCTCACCCGTAAACTAACATAGACATTGTTTATAAAAGCGAGTTTATTAAGAGGTGCCGAACTATTTTGGTCTATGTCCGGTGGACATGGGTGCAGTGTGACACGAAGCGACGGACCGTGCGTTGCAGCGTCCGCCGCGCAATGGGCCGGACGTAATCCACCCACCGGCGAGCTGTTAGTTTTTACGGTCGCCGTAAAGTAAAGAGCGGCCACATCGATCGTCTACCGCCGTTAATATTAAAAGGTATAGTGGTTAATACACCGGCTTCTGCTTTTATTAGCGGTCTCAACAGTGATCGATCAAACGCGAGTTCCGACAAACACTTCATTGTTCCCTTCTACTAGCAAGTTCGAATGTCGAATTGTTACGCGATTCTGATTTACCTCGATGAAGCACTATGAACGATACAACTTTAGCATACACGAATTGAACGAAGTGTATTGAAGGGAATTCTCATATAATAATATTGGGTAACTTCGCTCAACAAACACATGGAATATGAAAAACTTCAACTCAATTTCGTACATTAATTTGTTATTTATAAAACACTGATCCGGCAGAATCATATAACATTTATTTTTTTCTCTTCAGTTGATAGTCAGAATGTAATATATTCGTATATTATACACGAAATGTACATATGTAGATAAGTTCTACTACGACTACTAGGTATATAAGTAAGAATAAAATAAATAAGCTTTTTATTGATTGTGGGTGAGATGACTAGACTTGAATCTTTGTCAAGATGGATGGTCGATGTATGCCTTCAACCTAAAATATATGATTTTGGTGATACTTGACATGGCTTCATTCTATCATAGCATCTCATGTGCAAGATGGTGTGACCTTTGTATTAATAACACTTGTCAATCAATATTAAACACTTAACAAAAAATATAAAAACAACTAGAACGATGTATGATGTGAATGTTCTCCTACTTATACATAGCTGACCCAACGAGCTTCGTTCCACTTAAATGCAATGCAAAATTACTGATTGCGATTTATTCGATGTTTCAGTTGTTCCTTTGGATTGTGCCAAATATTATTTTTATCAAAACCACCCCAGTATTAAAGCGCCAAATAAACTTTAATATTTTACTACGATTTTACGATTAATGTCCAACCGAAATTGTTAAACATTTATTCTTAAATATTCGAAATTATCTGTATTTAATAATATTTTATTATAATTTCAGCATGAATCTAATAGATAAATAAATAGGTATTATTTCGTAAAAAGCGCAAGCGCCTGGCTTAGTTTAAGACCTGACTAAATAACCCAGCTAATACATTTTTTCACTCTTTAAATATTAAAATTGAAAGTCACTAAAATTCAGAATGCCTAAAGCATATTAAAAAAATGTTCTTTGTAAAATGTGAGGGTTAATCGATTTAGCCCCGTTATCCACCAGCCAGGTATGTGGTTCAGTGCTTGGGTATTTTAAGGGAGGTATTAAACAAGTTTGCGTGTCTCAAATACCTACCCAAATATTACCATCAGCACCCCTATTACTACCATTACAATAATTCGTGTTTGTCTATCTAGATAGATAGAAATTAATCTCCTCAATCTTAATTATATACCTAATAATCCGTAATAGATATCGCAAATGCTGAATATCCCAATTTACTTTGAGCTTTGACAATGCAAAGCACGTGAAACCCTATATATGTTAGATAATATGTGCTCCGTTTGACAATTGATTAATGCAATTTCTCTAGCTCCTGACGTTGGCAGTGGAATTAGTTCCTGTAACGTATATTGCATGGCCTGTCAGATACAATACCGGTATCATATGATACCGATACACACACTGACGAATCATGCAAATCAATAACAATATCTAGTTGCAACTGATTAATATGAATCGAGTAATTAAAACGTGATACAGCGACCTAGTTTAAAATCCCCTACTATCAATAGGGAACATGCAATATTTTTGTTTTCATTTAAACGAATTATTTGTAGAATAGACCACAAGTAAAATACTATGAATTATTACAAAAACAGAAGTTAATTTTCCGCATTAAAACCTATATTTCCGAAGAGGTCATGTTGTCTTGTACTGTACACTTGTATACTTGTTCCCCGTGGGCTTGTTTTGAGCTTAATTTTGTAATATTTTTTTGTATAGGTCTTAGCAGGAGTGACGTTACTAGACACTAATTAATGGCTAAACCACATTTCGTTAAAGTTACTTTTAATTCGTATGTTGTTAAAAATCAATAGTAGTATGATTGAAAACGTTACCACGGCCCTTCTCTTATATGTATATGTTTTGACATTTAAATCACAAAACATTTACAAATATTATATTTGCATTTACCATCTATGTACCCTATTCCTTTTTATCTTTCTTTAAAAATGCTGAACATAATTTCACAACTCCGGGTATTCCAACAATTTCTATATCTTTCAAATGAAATTGAATGCTAAAGAAGACATACACGTTTTATCCTCAAAGTTCAGACTATTTCATCCGTTTTCAGATATGGGCTGCGATGCTACGATCTTTAATACAGCGTGTAATATTTACTAAACATGAAATCCAAGTAGATAAAAGCTTTGTTGAGTTCTAGTAATAAGCTGTTTGTGGTTTAGTGCATCGGAAAAATATTTTATTGACAACAGAATCCAAGGATTTTTGAATGAGTAAACGACGACGGGTTCTTTCCCCACCTTGGTGATGAGTACAATTAAGGAGAGTTCACAAAACGATTATGGACGGTATGTTAATATGTAACGAAATCTTTGAACGTGTTTCTTATCTACTTCAGAATGTCGGTTTAATTGAAACTTGAAATGAACGATAAAAATAGTTTAAGTTTGGGGTGCTTGTGACGATATTGATTTATAATTTACAGAGAGACTATTTTTATATATTTTTTTTTAATTTACAGATTATTTTTTAGTATAACTATTTACAAAAGCGTGTTTCTTTATTTCATTATTCGTGTGCAGGTAAGACATTTTAATGAGAAACTCGATTACTTATATAGTTACTTTATTGAGCAATAATCGTCTAGCACAATAAAATTAAACATTAATATTTGAAATAAAGAAACCACAAAATTACGAGTTTATGAATTTTAATAAACTGTTGAGGTCTCGTTTTAATAACCTAAAATACGATGATATAAATAAGAGTAAATTATATTACAGGCTCTGTATTAAAGTAATTGCGTCGAATGTTGCCTTCATCCAGACCATCTTCATAGAACATTTAAGCACCAGGGTTGACAGAAATGTCAAAAAATTAAAATGGTTTATGTATCACTTCCAGATAATTCGAAACGTCGGGTAAATGAAAAGTTCGTATCATTAAATAATTCTCGCGATTAAGTCTCGAAATATATCTAATATGTATAAAATCGCGAAAGTTTAAAAACAATAATTCGTTAGTACTATAGTAACCAGCTATAAAAGGTGTCCGAAACATAAAATGTTTTTATACCGCTCTGTGAAAATGCTTCTCAATTGTGTTTGAGTGTTATTAATCTACATATGTAGCTTAATAGAAATATTTGTAAGGCCTACACTCCGATATTTCGTTAAGTTAAAAAAATTGGCAGATTGAATGTTTTCAGTTTACTGATAAAATAAAATAGTGATGTGGCAAAATGTTTGATGCAATGTCGACCTTCTCAATAATGACTGATGATGGAATAAACTTCGGGGGCTAATTTATTGCCTGTGTATGACTGACAATGCGGCCCAACGTTTCTGGCACGAGGCGATTCAATTTCTAACTTCTTTCCTTTCAGCGAAGCAAAATGCTGTACAACAGTGGCTGATCCAGGGAGATTGGGGGTTTGGGGTTCAAGACCCGCCCAAAAGCATCTGAATTAATTGGATGGAGACCTAAAAAAACGCTCATTCGTATTTTACGTTTATCTTTGTCTTATGAACGTTTATATTTACCAAACACACTGGTTTGTTCAATAAAAAAACTTGGTGCCAAGAAATAGTAGTCTTTGTTTTATTTGGCATCAACTTCAAAATGTTTAGGGTAATTCTGGGGAGATAGCGGTATGGGATAAACGGCCACTTGTCAAAAATGAGACTAATTACGATCAGACATTAATTTCAACGTAACTCTCTTCATCTATCGGTAAACAACATATACGCACTTGTAGCTAACAAGTGTGTCTATGTTTTTTCCCAAAAAAAAACAATTAATCAATGAGCAAAATCCCAGTTTTTAAAAACATGCTCTGGTATAAGATCGGAATGTGACATATTATGTGTTTTTATCGTCAAGTACCTGCTTAACTTTTTCCGTACATTAAGGCCAAATAATACAAAAAAAATAGACACAGCCTTTTTTTTCTCCCACATACTTGAGATAAAGGGCCAATTTGGGGGGAGATGGCCTTCAAATTTTCGGTGTAATATTATGCTTAGCTCTTAACTAAAATTGAAATCTAAAAGCAAGACTAAAAATTCTATAGTTAAAGTGCAAGAACAAACAAAACCACTGTTTCGAGTGCCTATTTTTATGATATTACGAAGAAAAATGTGAAAAAAAATCACGAAACCAGAATTATGACACAAAGGATCATGATATAATTTTCTATGTTTGTTGATGAGATTCAGTGAACATGGGCGATACAGCAAAATAAAAAAAGCTCATACACTAAAAAATTGTCAAACATTTGAAGGCTATCTCACCCCGAGCTCCATGGCAATCTCACCCTGACACTTTGGGAGAGATACACATACACATATCAACCCATATGATGGCCCACTGCTGGGCACGGGTCTCCCCAGTAGAACCTAGATCCTGGGGGTAACTGCCATAATCGCCACGCTTGGCGAGCGGATTGGCGATCGCAGTAAGGCTTTAAGTACGCAGAGGACGCTGCTGCCCGTCCTCCGGAGTGAAATCCCTTAGTCGCCTTGACGACACCCACGGGAAGAGATGGGGTGGTACTATTCTTAAACCGGCACCACACGGCACTGTAATTTTTTTACGTACTTTGGGAGAGATGGTAATTGTATGTTTTTTTTCAATGGCTCTTGGTTTTACGAAATAAAGATTTTTGAAGTTTACAATGGAACATACCCAAGCCCCCAAACTGAAATAGTTGACACACGCGACGGGGTGGGGTAGAGGTTTTGCATTGGATCGACGCTGATACGGCAAATGTGAATATTTGGCGCGACGGGAGATAGCATTTGATCGTAGTACGAGTCTTCATATGATGATATACATCGGTCAAATGTACTGTGTCTTTTTGCAAACCTTCTCGCAATTGGGGGGATTTGGGGGTTTGCGCCTAGCCATAAATTGAAAGCTGAATTAATTTAATTAGTCATTCAAAAATATATATTTAATTTATAGATTACATAAAAAAAACCGGGCAAGTGCATGTCGGGCCACGCACAAAGTAGGGTTCTGTAGTATAAAATCACATGGCGACTTTACATATAGGGGAGGTACCATACATTTTTTCAAGACTGTCGACTTAAGTAATAATATGTGTATCCAAGCAAAATTACAGCCCGCAAAAGCTGCGGACGGACGGACATGGCGAAACTATAAGGGTTCCGTTTTGGCTACGGAACCCTAAAAATCGATCACATCATTACTATAGTTTTCTCGTTGACATGAAATTCAGAGAATATTAGATCTATTGCTATACATATTTTTCTCTATACACACGTAATTATAGTAGTTTGGGCTGACATGTTCCTAAAACAAAGGGCCCCAAAAATAAAAGATTATAAAAAAAAAATAGTAGTTTGCAAAACTTAGTAAATGTCTCTTAAAAAAACTGATACCGTAGTAAAGACATAGAAAAGCGTTTTTATAATTTTGTATATTTTATTTTGTTACCCTGGCAATGGTTTTTCTAGGTACCAGACGACACGAAAACAATATGAACCCAACTCGATTAAAATTGGGTATTTCATTGAAAAATTTAATGATTTTTATTTATGTGATTTGAATATTTTTAAAATACAGGCTACAAGGGGATTAGTTACAATACCCTGGACTCAGAATGTTGTTCACTCGGCTCGTATTGTTAGAGAATTTCTGTCCATGGAGCTAAAAACTCTGGCAGCTTAGGCCCTAAGCCAGTTGCTAGTGACAAGTTATTTATTATGTTGTTATATTAATATAAAAAAAAAATCGTACCAGGCAGGACTTGAACCCGCGACCCTAGGGGTACCGGCCCTAAGCCAATACCAACTCTGGCACCGGGACATATCCACTTGAGTCGAATTTTGCCTCCACATGATACGATTTTCGGCGATCGTCGCGCCACTAACCATGTTCCCGAGTAACTTGTACGGCTCTGTGAGTGTCATTGCAGAAACCATTTTACACTGATTTATGATGACATTACTTTTTGTAATTTTTAAAGTATTTTATGCTATTTTTAAATATACAAAAAATAGCATAAAAATGCTTTCAAAATTACAAAAAGTACCTATTCTACGCATTTATATATTTTTTTAGAATTTGATAAATTTAATATATCACAAACACAATTTGACAAGATAAATATGTAGCCCATCTAAATTTATTTGAAATTTTTTAGATTGTAAAATACAGTAAAATTAGTAGGTATTGTATCATTTTAACCTCGCTCAAATGATACAGTACAGTGGCTCGCCACTTCAGCGTGAGCTAGAACAAATCAACGCTAAAATCACGTCTCAGAATATCACACATGGTTTTATTTTTGTAAATCTACAGAAGAAATCAAAATGTGCAATCTCAACCACATAAAAAATTATATTACAGATAAATTTGTTTTTACCACGACTGATGCTGACTCAAATTACAGTAGGTACGAATTCTAATTTAGACTTAGCTTACTGGATATATCGATTTTCGAAAAATTCGGTTTTTTTGGTTCTGATTTACTTAGTGACATCCTTAGCAGCATTGATAATAATTAAATTCTTTCGATTACGATTACGAATCATTATTTTTCAGAATGACAAATGGAGTTGTAAATTTTTATCATCATCATCATCAGCCTATCGCAGTCCACTGCTGGACATAGGCCTCTCCAATTGCACGCCACTTTGTTCTATCTTCGGCCAATTATAAAAATTATCTTCGTAAATTTTTATAATATTCTAAAATGGTTGTCTGTAATGTCGGTTTACGGACGATAATTTTACGTGATAACGTCATAAGAAAACATTGATGACATTGTAATGCCTGTGACAGCTTTAGTTCTAATTGTATCGTATGTCGGCAATTTAAAAAAGCCTAAACTATTTCTTATAATAATAGGACCTACGGCTTTTTGACCTTTTCTTATTAATTGTAATAGTTAATTAAACTGAATGGTAGTTACTAATTTAGGGCTCTTTTATAATTAAGAACGAAGTTGGCGTAAATTACACTAATTTATAATTTCAAGTTTTACGGAAAGCTAATAGAACAGCACGAATGGCGCAATAATTCACAGTTAGTATATTTCATAAGTATCTATTTAAAAATTAAAATTAAATAAAAACCGGCCAAGAGCATGTCAGATCATGCTGTCGCCCTGTTTTATTGAGTTTTAATTAAGCGCTATCTTTTTGATTTTTTCCATATTTTTTGGTCACACGGTTCAATAGTAAGGGGTGGGACACGATTTATGCAAATTTCGGAGCGATTATTTCCAAAAATATTTTCTCAGTGAAAAAAGTTAATTACGAAACCTTAAAATGTTTTTGAAAGACCTGTCGAATAATATGCCACACGTTAATGTTCGCTGTTAAAAAAAATCACCTTCTGTTACACGTATGGAGTGCCCCCTAAAAATATGCATTATTATTATTTAGCTATCAAACTAAGTAGCGGCTACTACAAGACACCTTATCACTAAATTTCATCAAGATTCATTGAGTAAAATGCCTGTGACATACGAACGGACAGACAGACAGAAGGACATGACGAAACTATAAGGGTTCCATTTTTGCTAATATCCTAAAGTCCTATAAGGGATCTCGATTCGGATCCACGCCGATCTCGGTTATCACGGTTAAAAGTAAGTATACTACTAATGTCAGAATCTACGTGCATCTTTCATATCATAATAATAATATCTTGGGACAACTCACACAGCGCTATCTGATCCCAAACTAAGCAATACTTGTACTATAGAAACCAGACAACTCATAAACATACTTATATATTTCTAAATACATACATATTATAGATAAATAACACCCAGACACAGAATAAACCATCGTGCTCAACGCACACAGTTTTATCCTGCATGGGGATCGAACCCACTACCTCCGGCTTAGCAGTCAGGGTCACTAACCACTAGACAAACAGGCCAACCAGTATTAGCAAGTAATAATAAATGGCTTCGCCTGCGTGTAACATTTTACTACCTTAAGGGTTGATTTTCCCAAAAAAAAGACGCTGAAACACGTGTTTCTTTACATATCAACCCATAAGATGGCCCACTGCTGGGCACGGGTCTCCCCAGTAGAACCTACTAGTATGTAGATCCTGGGGATAATTGCCATAATCGCCACGCTTGGCGAGCGGGTTGGCGATCGCAGTAAGGCTTTAAGTACGCAGAGGACGCTGCTGCCCGTCCTCCGAGTTAAAATCCCTTAGTCGCCTTGACGACACCCACGGGTAGAGATGGGGTGGTACTATTCTTAAGCCGGCACCACACGGCAACGTGTTTCTTTATTTAACGGCAAAAATTCAAATACAATTTTTCACAAATCTAAAATGACGGAGTTTCATACAAAATATCAACTGCTGTTTTAAAAAACGCGTTAACTCTGTTTTTTTTTTTATTAAAATCCAAAGTCGGGGACAAGTTTCAAAACTCTTTTTCTAGTAGTTGTTCTAGTGATTTTTTATTACAACATAAAAGGCATCAACTGCCAAAATTGAACTTTGTAGCCCCAGCAGTTCAGGCTCTGCGTTGTGCAGAGAGTGCAAGCGATTGTGTATATATATATATATATATATAAATACAAAAACGCGAAAGTGTATCTGTCTATTATCTATATTTGCAATACCAAGTTTGGAGTAATTCTAACCGTTACATTATGACTTGACGACGAAGGTATAGCCCTCATGCAGAAGCTATCTTGAAAAAAAGAGTTCTTGGTAGACTTTTCACAATCAAAATTACTTTAATAAAGGAATTCTAAGAATCATGAACGCGCTATCAACCAAGAAATGCAACCAAAACTTCTACAATCACACTATCCAAACACAGAAGTGGCTATTTACTGCAGGAGTTTTGTAAAACAAACATAAGGCAGGTTACAGTCGAGCGTCAGAATTTGGAACCGTAATAAAGTTTGAAAGGGCTGTAAAAGAGCAATAACTGTAACTCGGCGAGAGAGCCTGATTTTAGTGGCGCTGGGACCACGCCTCGCGATAACCTATTAATTGATCTCTAATGTCTTTGTGAAATGCACGATACATTTGGGACACGTTATTCTTTGTTAGGTTTTTGTTAGAGTGTGAGTTCGCAATTCCGTAATTTCCGTTGTTTGTTTTTGAGACGGCCTGATTATTTTGTAAAAAGAACGTAATTAGGTATTTAATCAATCAGAAATTCTACAGGTTGATTTGTAATATACTAATAATTTACCGCCTGTGGCTTCTTTATATAACATATATTTAATATTTCTATACTATAAATGTTGATACACTTCCCCGATTGGTTTGAACTTGACCTTAAATTATTCACGCGATTAAGACCCGTAATATATATATATTTTCATAATATCTATATTAATATTATAAAGCTTTAGAGTTTGTTTGTTTATTTGTTTATTTGAACGCGATAATCTAAGGAACTACTGGGCCGAATTGAAAAATTATTTTACTGTTGGAAGAATATTGAAAAAACGGGGAAAATTTACGCAGACGAAGTTGCGCGGGTCAGCTAGTTATTATATATGACCTTAATTACTACAGACTATTTGGAGCAAAATCGTTGTTTATAGTGAAATTGAGGCCCGAGACCTGACGAAGAAACATCGATTATACTCTGGGGTCTCTCACATGTGTAATAAATGGTTGTGTGACAAAAGTATGTGGTAGGTGGTGAAGAGTTTATTTGTATTTTTTTTCTTCTCTCTTCTCTCATCTTACGATGTTATTTGGTATAATGTAAAGAAGCCAAGAGAAGAGCCTGTATATCAAAATTGCTACCATTTTGATGTTATTTTTATTTTATTTAATCCAGTATTAAATTTAAGAAATTAAAGAAAAAAAAATTGCCATTTCAGATTACGTACATTCATGGCTGGGGAGCCCAAGTAGCATCTTGGATTTACTCGAGCGTCGCGGGGATTAATATGGTGCGAAGAAAAAATGTTTCAGATGTCTATCCGTTCAATGGTGGGTTCCGTTCCGTTCAGTTGTCGGCTCCATGTCTTAAAAAAAAACTCTTTCGCAAGAAATGGGGATGATAAGTGAACCAAGTGCCCTTTAATTCCTAATTTTACATTATTTTTACCCGACATAACCCTTACCCTTCCTCGTATATTATTTGTATGTATTTTGTATTCATTATGACCATATCTTTCAAACCAAAATACGGATTTAAACAATTAAGACGTCGTTAGATTTGTCTCGACCGCCCAAGTGTTCTTAGCTAAGTGTCGTTAAAAAAAACAAACAGCGACGGTGAGATGTCAAAAACAAGAGGTGTGAAAATAAAATCAAATTATAATTAGCAACTACACCTTTTTAAATTTTCAATACTTGGCAATAGCTGTGATAAAAGTTAGTTGTTATATCAGCTACATCCTACAACCACTAACAATCATTAAATAAAAAACAAATGTTAAAAATAAAAAAAACCCGCTTGCGCACAAAAGTTAAGAAAGACTATCCATTTTCACTTTGTAGAGTTTTGTACTACGAAATGAAGACACGAGCATGACACGAGCATGACGTGTGCCTGATGGTAAGTGTGACGCTAACCCATAACAGTGTGCAGTGGAGCAGTACAGTGAAGTGTCATCCAAAATCCATGTTTGGCAAAGATCTGAATTCAGTTCATAAGTCTCACTTGCCCAGTAAAAAAAAGCCGGCTACCCGGCGGCGAATGTATGGCGACCGGACCAGACGGACGCCGAAACATGTGAAAAACATTTAAACCGGAACGTGTGAAAAGGACCTTAGCAGAACTATAAATAAACGCCACCTAGCGTAAGACGTATGAACTTTGATTACAGCACACCGAACACCTAAACAAATGGGATATCGTAACAAAAAGTTATGCTACTCGACGTCAGGGGCGCCACAAGTACACTACGAAGAGGAACTTTATTCAAAACCTAGTGCAAAGGTATTCGCTACTCGACGCTAGATGGCGCTATAACAACACAAAGCCGACGACGGAATTATGGTTACAATAAAATGTTTTGCTTGATTTATCCTGGAAATTGTATTAAAATTTAAAGAAATTAGGTAGGTTTATAGATAATAACCTTTTATCTTGTTAAGAAGCTAATTGTACGCTGCCTATATTGTCCTATGACAATACAAAAAAAAAACCGTGAACAACACTCCAGTGGTGTCGTTCAGTGGTGTCGTTGACAATACACGCCTCTTATACGCAATTTATGAGAACAGGAAAACCAAATTAGTAGTAGTATTTGATTAACTATGGCAGTTTTAAACTGCTATTTTTTACAGGTAAAATAAAAATCTCGTGTCACGGTGTTTGGGTTCAATCGGCTCAACCGATTTTAATGTTTTATTTTGATATTTGGTAGTGTAATTTAGTAATTTCGAGTAAGTAGTAATTTCGACTATTTTTTTTTTGACAACCTTTTTTCATACGAAAATAGATTGTCAAAAAAAAAATAGTCGAAATTACTTTATTCACTTAGGTTACAAAATGCAACGCTTATTAACGTCAGACAAAATTTGGAATAGAATGATTCTACATTTAATGCCAAGTTCGCAAGAGTAAAGCCGTGAGAAGAGAACTTGGCAATAAAACTCATGATCACTTTTTTTAAATGCCAATTTCTACAATATATTTGTATATATACAGTTATGCCAGAAAGGTGCTGCATGAAACTCACGCAAGCAATAGGTAACCAAAGTTGTAAAGTTTTTTTTTTATCGTGATTTTAGTATTTTTACGAAGTTTAGAAAAATAAGTTACGAGTGTTAGCTACTAGGTAATAAAATATTCCCTATACAATAGTACACTATAATATTATGACGTGTAACAGAAAGGTGTGGACAAATTTCATCAGCGGACAGTATATGTTATAAGTAATGCATCTACCGTGGTGCTATATCCGATTGCATTGTTATTACATAGTTTCGTCGTTCTCTAGTAATTTAATTTCAATAAAGAAAGGCGTATGGCATAAATATTATACCTCTGCATAAATATTATACTGCAAAAGGACTAATATGGCATATAATATCAACCCTTACGATGTGCCACTACTGTACACGAGTCTGTACAGTTAAACCTACTTATTATATAGATCCTGAGGGTAATTGCCATAATCGCCACGCGAGGGGGTTGGCGATCGCAGAAAGCTGCTGCCCGTCCTCCGATGTGAAATCCCTTAGTGGCCATGACGACACCCACGGGAAGAGATGGTGTGGTATTATTCATAAGCCAGTAACACACAGCAGAGCACCGGTTTTAAGTCATACTTTTTTCAATTGATAACGTTTTCATTGATAAATTAACGAATGAAAAAATTATTACAAAAATTTTGAGGTACCTACTTCAATTTTGATAGTTAGATAATATATGCACTCAGAATCATGGGCACATAACATCCCTTGAATTTCACCTTTCTATTAGACCTTGTATAATGTTCATGTTCCCTCCAGCTCCCGTTTGGATAATGAGCGATAAAATAAAGCCTGTTTCCATGACAAAATATCATAGTCTAGTATTTACGGAAATTATCTCGTACAAACTAACAAACTCCACGGGAATATACTACTAGGTTATAAAACGTAGTAATATATCCCGTGGCTTCGCTCCCGTGGATAGGATCGCGATAAAAGCCTATAGCTTTCCTGAAGCTCTTAGTTACCTCCTTACCTCCACATCCAATATTATCTATATCGGCCCAGTATATTCGGTGACTAGCTTCATTATATTAGTATAGATTAGTACTGATTATATTTATAACACCCCGCTTATCGGCCATTAGTTTTTATAATGCCTAGTACACATACTTCTCATAATATCTACGATATTGTACACATATTGATAACAATATTAGGTATTGATCAAATTAGTAGTGTTACAAGAAACACTAGCAAGAGTTGGATGGATTATCAACCACTCCAGTTCAGCTAAATGCGTATTACGGGTAACTTCGACTTCAGTGTGTCAGTGCCAGCGGTGCCTAGGCACGGCGCAGACCTTGGAGGGGCACAGAAATGTCCATCAGGACCAATATCAAGGGCGCAGTTATGTAACCTTAAACCGAGTGCACAAAAGGCCGGTTACGGCACTGAATAGGAGGGATACAAATACGCGACCTCTCAATTGAGAATCAATGCCAATGCCTTAAGGACAAACTGAGCCCACGTATGCAACGCATTGTCATAATGCGTTGCATACGTGGGCTCAGTTTCTCTCTAGACTCTTAGATTTGTATGAACATAATTGAGTCAGAAACATAAGTACTTGTCATACGCAACGCTATCACAAGCGTCCCACGTTGTTTCAACTATTTTCATACAAATTCAAGAGTCTATATGTCAAAATGCATTGCTTACGTTGCATACGTGGGCTCAGTTTCTCTCTAGACTCTTAGATTTGTATGAACATAATTGAGTCAGAAACATAAGTACTTGTCATACGCAACGCTATCACAAGCGTCCCACGTTGTTTCAACTATTTTCATACAAATTCAAGAGTCTATATGTCAAAATGCATTGCTTACGTTGCATACGTGGGCTCAGTTTCTCTCTAGACTCTTAGATTTGTATGAACATAATTGAGTCAGAAACATAAGTACTTGTCATACGCAACGCTATCACAAGCGTCCCACGTTGTTTCAACTATTTTCATACAAATTCAAGATTCTAGATGTCAAAATGCATTGCTTACGTTGCATACGTGGGCTCGGTTTGTCCTTACCTTTAATCACTAAGCAACGACCGAGCGCCGCTTCAATATTAAGATTCATTCGGGAAATGATTAAATACATACGAATTAAAGTCTATTAGTATTTTCCGATTACATAGTTATTAGAGGGTATAGATGCTGGCCTTCATAAGTACTTCACTTGAGCATCGCACACATAGACATCGTTCATGAACAAGGAATCTCCGATCACTTCGGACCATTTTGTTCGGAACGCGTTCCGAGTGTTCGTATCCATGAACGATGCGAGCGATGTATGAATGTTACCTTCTTTAAACGGACCTTACACGATCAATATTATTAGAACAATACTATGCCTTGAAAAGACTCAGTAGGTATACTCCTTACACGTACAATATATTAATCAATATCAATTATTGCCACAATAATATTGACCGTGTAAGGTCCGCTTTAGGCATTTGTCCCATCGCTGGCGAGTAGCGAGCAACTATTAACAATTTTCTCGCTCAATAAACGTACAATAGATGTATTATAGATCCCGTGTAAACAAAAGAAATATAGTAGAGCACCGTAAGATTTGTACCTCGGGTCCGTCAATAAATATTTATAAAAACTTTTGAAATGTGGTTTTACAGTGAATAGAAGAAAGTTAAAAAAAAGTATTTTGTGCAAGCTTAATTTAAAAAAAAAATATACTTTTATATAAAATTCTTTGTCTTAACTAATTGACTGACGGACTGAAGGATCAACGCACAACCAAAACCGCGAGATGTGAAATTTTCAGGACCTAATTCCTTACATAACGTAGGCTTCTGAAAATAAGTGTTCTTTGGAAATTCATCCTCTAAGGGGGTAAAATCTTACAGCCCAATGCAGTGGGCATTGAGCCAGTTCTCCCCGACAGTGACAATCAGCGACAATCAAATATTAATATATGCATCTCTTTTGTTTACACGGGATCTACATTAATTGAACATTTCTTGAATGAGAAAATCTTTTATAATTGCTCGCTTTCTCGCTGTTGGTGGGACAAGTGCCGTACACTTGTTATTTTGGGGTTGTTATATGAAACAAAAATAATGTCTTGGGCCCACACACGGTTATCTGACCCCAAACTAGGCAGAGACTGTATTATGGCAACCACACTTACATATTTCTACTAAATACATGTTATAGATAAATTACACCTAGACGCAAACTAAACAATCGTCCTTATCACACACAGATTTATCTTGCGTGAGAATCGAACCGCACCCTCTGGTTCAGAAGTCAAGATCACTAACCACTAGATCAACAGGTCAGTCTAAATCATACAATTATTACGTAGGAAAACAATGTATTCAAACGCATCGTTAGTATATCACGCAATGGCGCGAATTATGTTAATAGTTTTAAGTAATACTTACAAATACAATCATGATGAAGAAGGCCGCGATGTAAGAGCTGCGTGCAGTTAGCATTGAAACAAAACGGTAATGCTCGCCGCTGATCACGTTCCTAGAACAATAATTGTTTTATTTTAATACTTATACCACTTTTTCATAATTAAAGCCAGACTAGAAAAATAAAAAAGCTGGTTAAGGGGCTACATTTGTAATTTTACTTGCAAAATGTCGACTACAAAACCACTTTAAAAGCATACAAAGACATTTACACACATACAGAGTTGGTGGTCTCCCCTATTCAATCTGTAATTACTCTGTGGACATAGACGCCTAAAATGACTTGTGACGTTTTGACGTTACAGTTGCCAGCTGAAAAACTTAGTTCCTTAATTTTCCGCAACATTGCAAGGTTTTATATTTCCAGGTCGGGCTATAATTAAGTACCTATTTAATACGTAAGGATAATATCATTTTAAGGACTTTGTACAATAATTTAAATCAATCACAAACTACATTTGCAGTCCAGTTAAGACTGTTATTAAGCTACAAACAAATAAATAATTAAATGTTATTTTTACCGCGTAAATAGCTGCGATCCGCGACTTCATCCGCGTGAAAGCAAAAAAACATGTAGGCAATTTAAAAAAGCCTAAACTATTTCTTATAATATCAACTATCTACAGTCAAAATCAATTCATATCAACTTTTTGGAAATTTGCCGAAACATACAGAAAGACAGACAGGCTGTACGTTACTAGCAATGTTGTTAAACGCTTCTGCTTAGTTATTGCTTTTGTAAGGAGTGGCATCACGTCGGTAGTATAATGACTGGGATTCGAACCCACGACTAATCGGTTGCTAGTCCGATGCGTCAACCTATTTATAACTAGGCTATCGCCGCTTCATATGTACTTTCATTAATGTGTACATTTAGTAAAAATGTTATTTTGACATTACAAACATACTTCAATTATTCGTAGTAAGATACCTGCAATTAATCTGTTAATGAAAAATCACCTCAAGTATCCTTTATTATCTTCCTGTTCAGCCAAAGTCTTGATAGATGCCATGAGCAAGTCGTCATACCCCAAGAATTCGTCAAGAACGAACCGCGAGAATTTGTCACCGAAACACGCATCGCGTTGAGGATCCAATGTCACTATCTTAACCGGTATTTTGAGACGAAGCCGTGCGCTTGGGGACAAACGGAGGAAACCATACTCCAGGGAATATTCGAGAATGTAGTCCTCATCTGAAAAGAAACAGGGGTTTTGAGATTTATCTATAGAAAGACACTGTTATTAAGAACTCTGTTGTCAGTTATATGTAATATATTTGATGCACACTTAAATTCAATGAATGATTTAATTTTGTCCTATATTCACATTTTTATTCTATTTTATCGATGCAAGAGAGTTGTTAAGGCGGAGATGATCCAATGACGCGGAGCAGGACGGGACAAAGCGAAGCGGACCGTCAGGCACTAGTCCCACCAACAGCGAGAAAGCGAGCAACTATAAACAATTTTCTCGCTCAAGAAACGTTGACGTAGAGACCAGAACTGCGCCATAACCTCACAAAATTGACCACTCTCTAGAAAGAGACAGCGTTACTTTGTGAACAATGCCTATCAATGGTCGCACGAGTTTTTTTCTCTCTTTCACGCTTTGCAGTCAATATTCATTTTTTAATTGAAAGGGATGCTGCCGTCCTGGTCTCTACGTCATATTTTTCATTCAGACTGACATTACATTACAAAGTTACACAATGCAGAATTAACTTGACTCATTCATTATGTGTATTATTTTTCAAAGTGTGTGTCAAACAAGTAATATTAGTGTAAGCTTATTACTTTTTACGCAAACAGAAGCCATTCAAGTAATCGCATATCACATTTTCGAATATGGAACATGGGTTTCAATATGTCAATACTTTACACATTGGCCCCAACGCTCGCTCCAACGTTGGGGCCAATGTTATTTTATAGATCCACACGTTGGACGAGTGGCGTTGGGATCGACGTTGGGGCCAACGTGTGGATCCGGTGTTAGCCAAAATGATTAGAATAACATAAACAAAGTTGAAGTATTATGCTAAATAGGTCTGAACCGTATGAATATAGAGTAAGTGAGGTATATTAAATGTTTGGAAATAAAAGAGACAGCCATATTTAAATAGTTGCGTTTCTGTATCCTTACATTAAGCAAACAGACGTCTTCACGACAATATAAAAAAACTTATGATTAATTACTCTGTTTTGTCCTCTCTTGGCTTACACTAAAAAACTACTAACAAGTCCATAGACAACATTAGTTTATTTTTGTACTTAGTAAGTACCTACTTACTGTACGGATAGTAGGTACTAGAAGTAATAAAACCTTATCGTATGTAAGCACAAGGTTCTTAGACTGACGACTTTACTATTAAACTGACGTCAAAAAGGTATCACAGATGTATTAAAACAAACAAAACATTTAAATGTAATCCATACTTCGAAGTTAAAATATTTGATTTTGTCCATCTATCTCATTCGACTGCCTCTGTGGCGCAGTGGGAGTGTTTCCGACTGCTACGCAAGAGGTCGTGGGTTCGATCCCCACCCAGGATAAAACTTTGTGTGATGAGCACGATGGTTTATTTTGTGTCTGGGTGTTATTTATCTATAATATGTATGTATTTAAAAATATATAAGTATGTTTATAGGTTGACTGGTTTCCATAGTACAAGCCCTGCTAGTTTGGGATCAGATAGCTTTGTGTGAGTTGTCTCAAGATATTAAGATATTCTAAGATGTCTGAATATCCATCGAGAAGAGAGGGATAAAATATAAGTCATATATTGTAATTTAAAGTAAGTATACATAGTTTGGACTAGCGTTTAGACACCATCTTCATGCATAAATTCAGACCTACTGTTAATATCCACGTATCATCTGTATAGATACACTTTTTATAACTTGATGCTTACTGAATTTAAATGCTTATGCAGCTCATATACAAATACCTAAATGTTTCTTTGCACACTAAGCGGCAATGTGGTATGGCGATTTACATGTACTCAGAGGAGTTACATGTACTTAGTTAGGTTTATTTGTATGCAAGTTGTGATCAAATGTACATCAGGAAGAAGGAAGCGTGAATCTAAAGTAACGCTAAGTGGACTGTACTTACGCGAGTTATAAACCCCTGAATACCCAAACGATACTCAAATCTGAAACACTCTCAAAAGCATTTCTGTCGCAACTATTCACTTTAAAATGACAGTGACAGCACCGCATAATCAAGTGTCTTAAATATAATAAACTGAGTGGCGTATGAGCAATCGGCTGTATGTCTGGTTAACATGCCACTAGCAGTTTAAAAAAATATATGAACAATAAAAATGGCGGCAACAATCATAAACAATAGACGATAGAACGAACAACACAGAGCAATAAATCTACATAATAAATCAGATTCAAGAGTTAAATGAATAGGTAAACATCGAGCAAGGCCGCGACACAGCTCTTTCTATACCGAAATTTCCTTGAAGTATTCACGTACCTTTTGAAGTGTCGTTAGATGCTGACTCATCCAGAGATTCCTGAAATCAAAAATATCAACAAATGACAATCATTTTTGAAATAAATCACATATAATACTAATGACTATTATAAATGCAAAAGTTTATGTCTTGTTAATGTTTGATATTAATAGAACGGCGGAACGGATCTAGATGGGTCTGAAATCGCATAGGCTAATTTTTATTCCCAAAAAATTTACGGTTCCCGTGGCATAAATTTGTTTTCAAAATGACTACGCGGACAAATTGCGGACAACAGCTAGTGTATATACTTATAATACAGGAGTTATAAGTATATCTACACAAATATTATAAAGCTGAAAAGTTTGTTTGTTTGTCTGAACGCGATAATCTCAGGAACTACGGGTCCGAATTAAATAATTCTTTTACTGTTAGATAGCCCATTTTTCGAGGAAGGCTATAGGCTATATAACATCACGCTTTGACCAATAAAAGCGGAACAGCAATGAAAAATGTTGCCAAAACGGGGAAAATTTACGCATACGAAGCTGAGCGGGTCAGCTAGTGTAATATTAACTCGTTTTTTTGCCAAAATCTAAATGTAACTGGGTCAAATTTAGTAGCTATTACATTACTTAATGTGTTAAATTTACATGTATTAGTGAACTGAGTATGCTAGGTAGGTACTCTCAGTTTGTATACCAACAAGCGTTACTCGCACAAATAACTACGAGTAACGCTATGATATGTGTATTATTGGACAGTGTATTGAGTAAATGTATATTTTCATCAATAACAATGGCAGAAGGCTAATAATTTTGCATTTTTAAAAGAGAATTTGCATTTAACATATGAGTATAAGTAATCATTAAATATTAATGAGTATGACGTAGATGTATTCACCAACGTCATTCTTCGTATGAAATCAATTAAGCGATAAACGTACTAAAAATGGGATAGAAGCTTAATGACAGCTTTATGAGTTGTTTTATACTAATGTAATAAAGCTAATAAGTGTGTTTAAAGACGCTTATCTCCGAAGATACTGAGAGGATTTGAATGAAATTTGGTACAAACGTAGCTTGAAGCTTGAGGACGAATAGATCGACGAGAAAGAGACCCCGTGCAAAAGATTCAGCACAAGTTCGTTTACTGCGTAATTTTCCCCTGTTTTTACATTTTTCACTGATGCTCCTCCGCTTCTATTGGCCGTAGCGTGATGATTATATAGCCTATGACGCACAAATAACGTGACTTTTTACTGGTAAAAGAAATTTCAAAATCGGTTCAGTAGATCCGAAAATTATCCCCTACAACCTCACAAACTTTACCTCTTTATAATATTAGTGTAGTAGAAGTATAGATGAGCAATCGTTATCTATATTAATATTATAAAGCTGAAGAGTTTGTTTATTTGAACGCGATAATCTCAGGTACTAATGGTTCAAATTAAAACAATATTTTACGGTTGGATAGCTCATTTATCGAAGAAGAGGAGGGAATCTGTAACATCACGCTACGGCCAATAGGAGCGGAGCAGCAATGAAAAATTTTGCAAAAACGGGAAAAAAATACGCAGACGAAGTTGCGCGAGTCAGCTAGTACAAGATAAGGATAAATCCTTTTAAATTAAAAGTCATTGACTTATGAACGTCAGATGAGAGATTACGATTAATAGTGATTAAAAAGCAAAGTGGTTTACATTATTTGGATGACCTATATTTTTTAATTCCGTTTCGTAAGATAACACTGTAAGGGCAACGAACCTGACCTTCGTTTTGCACAATATTTGACAAGTACCTACTTATACAATTAATTAAATTTCGTTCAAATACTCAGATACCTACATTATTGGGTAGAAAAATATATTTGACAAGTACCTACCTATACAATTAATTGAATTTCGTTCAAATACTCAGATACCTACATTATTGGGTAGAAAAATATATTTGACAAGTACCTACCTATACAATTAATTGAATTTCGTTCAAATACTCAGATACCTACATTATCGGGTAGAAAAATATATTTGACAAGTACCTACCTATACAATTAATTGAATTTCGTTCAAATACTCAGATACCTACATTATCGGGTAGAAAACTATATTTGACAAGTACCTACCTATACAATTAATTGAATTTCGTTCAAATACTCAGATACCTACATTATCGGGTAGAAAAATATATTTGACAAGTACCTACCTATACAATTAATTGAATTTCGTTCAAATACTCAGATACCTACATTATCGGGTAGAAAAATATATTTGACAAGTACCTACCTATACAATTAATTGAATTTCGTTCAAATACTCAGATACCTACATTATCGGGTAGAAAAATATATTTGACAAGTACCTACCTATACAATTAATTGAATTTCGTTCAAATACTCAGATACCTACATTATCGGGTAGAAAACTATATTTGACAAGTACCTACCTATACAATTAATTGTATTCCGTTCAAATACTCAGATACCTACATTATCGGGTAGAAAACTGTTTAACTGACAAAACGAATAGAATTTCATTCGAATACTCAGATACCTACATTATCGGTTTAAAAACTGATAACTGACAAAACGAATAGAATTTCATCATCAGGTATTGTAAACAATCCAAATTCTAAGCATCCATCAATGATTATGGTAAGACAAACAATTAGACAGCCTTCAAATACTCTTCAGCTTTATCTGACATGACTAATTTGTCTGTAATTGGTAACAAAAAAAAATCCTTAAGAAAGAGGCGTCAGTCATATTTTTAAAGATTCCAGTAGCAAACAAAGTCACAACACAGTCATAAAATTGTAAAATATGTAGAAACCCAAGTAGGTGTTAGGTAACCTAGACATGACAGCAATGACCGGCCAGCCCTCCATCGCAATTGGTATGACCTTCTCTAAACCTAACGAAAAAATAGTATGCTAATGTCTAGGTAATCACGTTTTGTTCATGTCTCAAATTATACTTTACTATAGCTAAATAAAAATATTTGATACTAGCTTTCGGTCGCTGATTGGACCAAAACCCTTACCATAAAATCTCTTTATTTGTCTCAAATCAAAATCGACATCAATTTGTTGTGTGAGAATTTCAAATACAATCGGATGTAGACCTGTCTCACATGAGTTACTCCTTGTAATTCAATAAAAAGAAACCAAAGAGAGGCTGAATGTAATGTAAGTGGATGGCATAACGTAATTATTATAGCAGTTAATGGCTGCGTGCGGAGAGAAACGAAAAGCAACACCAACACTTTAATCATACAGCCATTATGTAATATGTAGGCTGTATGAGCAGAGTCGTCGTGTATACTGTATAGGTACTGTAAGCGTGTCTTGCAAGGGCATTAACATAAGTTAAAATATATGATGAGATAGATGCCTCCCTAAGGCACGCTATAATAACGATAGAGGATGTAGTTTGCGTGCCAAATAAACCTGACACACTACACGACAACGCAATTTGCAAACTTTGATATAACAAAACGTCATTGTATGTGAGTGCAAATCGGAGTTAATTACAAAAACTACTTAGGTAGCCTCAGTAGGAAGATATGACAGACTTATGAAGCGAAACAACAAGTACCTAGCAATCAAAAGTTGAGTGAACTAAAACAACACAATTTCAACTCAGTCGTCTGGTCAATGTTCAGACACAATGTAAACAATAAGATATTATTTTTTATCTATGTTTTTAACAACTAGCGAATTTGTTGATAGATAATAAGGAGTACCTAATAGTTATTACGTTAATGGACTATTTATATCTACGTAAATAAATCCCTGTGGACTTAGGTTAGATTTAGTGCATACTTAGGAAAAGTCAAAGCTACAACAAAACATAATCTATGGGCAGATCGTCAAATAGTTATATCATAAGCATCGCAAATCTTTTGGACTAACCATGACATGACTAGAAGTGCCTTACCAACTTGATATTGTAAAAACCGGTCTATTGATATCAAATAACGATTTGAAATTGAGACATCGGCTTCTACAATAGCTCACAAATTACATTGGCTAACTGGCTTGGTTATAACCTAGCCAGTTAGGCAATCTACTTTATAGGTTTATTATCCTCAAAATGATGTTTACGACAACATCGAACATAATATAAACTGAGCAAAAACTATATAGGTATAATCTGCTTTTTCTTAATGAGATTCTTGAGGCACCTGTTTGTTAGAAACATTCCACAAACAACACCCACACACTCTAAGGGATTTATGTGTTGTTCTAAAAATAGTTTAATCCAGCAGTAATTTGTCAGTCAATAGCACCTAACAAATGTAGGAATTAAAAACAAAAAAGTATTTACTCACATCCACTAATTTCGAATCTCTTTCAATGTCTTCCACAAGTCCCATTATACCCTCCCATATTGAAGCAGAAGGTTCCACATCTTCGCCAGTTACTATGGTGGCATTGAGATCCGTCTCCTCTCCCGTGCGGCCTTCCCCACTAGGGTCTAGATAAGCAGTTGCTATCACTTTATCTGGCGTATCACTATCAGCGTCTTCATGGACGCGCGTAATGTTCCCATAGTCTGTTCCATCACGAATATAGTCATCATCATCTATATCATCGCCGGCTGATGACTCTATGTTGATGAAACTGTAAATATTATTGATACTGTTGAAGATTGTTTTTATAATACAAAATTGATGCAAATTTTTTTTTGGCAAAATGGTAATTACAGATAGTTATTAAAATTGTACCTATAGCAGAATAGCTGTAAAAGACAAGGCTGTAGGAGGCATAAACAAAAGAGAAATGCTCTTGTATTTTTAGAAAGATGCAAAATATCACCTACACAAATGAGTAAGCTTAAAAACTGGTTTAACACAAGTCCTTTGTGCCAAAACAAGAAATTTACAGTTATCTTAGTCAATTGGTACAAACAAATCAGTAAAATAGTTTGTGAATAATATTATACTTTACTTAATTGTGGATCATAGGTAAGTTACAGATGGTATTAGTTATATGTTTTAGTACACTACATCCTACCAGATATAGTAGGTATACAAAATTAGGATTTACATTTATCTATGAACTAGCTGAACCTCCCAACTTTGTATGCATCAATTTTCCCAGTTTTTGCAACATTTTTCATTGTTACTGTGCTCCTATTGGTTGTAGTGTGATATAGCCTTCCTCAATATATGGGCTACCTAACAGTAAAATAATTTTTAAATTCAGACCTATAGTTCCTGATATTATTGCGTTCAAACAAACAAACTCTTCAGCTTTATAATATTAGTATAGATGTCAGAATTTAATACTGAAATTATTAGCTGACTGATATGCCATAACTGTATAGTATGCCTTATTTAGTAAAAGACTAATTACATTATTCATAAACAAATTTATATGATTATTTTTAAAGTAATTTATTATATATTTTTAGTGCCATGCCTAAGAAGTTTTTATCATATATTGCCTTTTTATTATGAATTAGGATGTTTAATATTCAGGGTAAACAAGTATACAGCCTGCCTTATTGTAAACAGGTAAAGCAATTAATATACAATCAATGTTAATGTTTATACTGGTAAATTATAAACATGAAAGATTAAGTTCTTTTTTTTTTTATCTATTTGTTTTAAAGGGGCTTCAGTCACTCTAGGTGACTATGCCAGCCCCATAGGAGCCCTCAAGTTAACCTGATATTCATTCTACATTCATACTATACTTCTTTCATGCATACATATGAAACACAACAAACACTCACAGCTCAAAAGATTAAGTTGAAGGGCAGATGTTTTTACTCCTTCAAGCAATAACTACTTGAAGCTTATACAAATAAATAGCACATAGGCCAGCCGTAAATAAACAAAACAGTGATAAGCCTCAGGGATTAATATACAAACACTAAAGCAATAATTTAATTTAATTCATAAATATATAATTATATATTATAAAGAAATTATGGTTGAAGTATACAATTAGTTCAAACTATTAGTTAATTAACAACAAAATTGGGTGGTCCCACTTTCAAGAAGTTGTAGAATTACTTTCTCTAGATATCTAAAACAACATTATAGAAATACAAGGTGGATAGAGAGCTAGATGTAGTGATTTAACACACTGTACTGTTCGACCAGTCAGAAATAATTATGTTAAAACCTATGATAAAATAGCCATAGCCCTATCTTGCAATATGATGTGTTTGCATTCACACATCAATTAAATACTAATGTCCCTAGTAAGTGATTCTTCTCACTACATTAATATGTTTACACTTTCATAAGAATGTATCAGGAAGTTTTATAAACAAAGACATGTGCAACTCATAATAACCTATGTGTCAAGAAATAAGAATTTAACTATTCAACATATTTAAATGATATAATATAAAATTTAAATAAAAATACTTATATCATTGTTCGCGATTGTTTAACAATTACTTGTCATTGGTAAATGCTTGAAGACAAACAACTAAAATTTAGAAGTTGTAAAAATATAATATTTGTATTTTTCAATAAAACTACCATAGTTCATCCCAAGTTTTTTACAACAATGTACATTTAAGAACTACCTACTTTCTGCATTTAATAAATCAATTGAAAACCCCTGATATTCATATATGAATAAGCTATGGTAACTGGTTACTCAAACAGGTTGTATGCAAGTCACTTGTTACACATAATATTTGTATTTTTCAATAAAACTACCATAGTTCATCACAAGTTTTTTACAACAATGTACATTTAAGAATTACCCACTTTCTGCATTTAAAAAATCAATTGAAAACCCCTGATATTCATATATGAATAAGCTGTGGTAACTGGTTACTCAAACAGGTTGCATGCAAGTCACTTGTTACACATAATATTTGTATTTTTCAATAAAACTACCATAGTTCATCACAAGTTTTTTACAACAATGTACATTTAAGAACTACCTACTTTCTGCATTTAAAAAATCAATTGAAAACCAGTGATATTCATATATGAATAAGCTGTGGTAACTGGTTACTCAAACAGGTTGCATGCAAGTCACTTGTTACACATAATATTTGTGTTTTTCAATAAAACTACCATAGTTCATCACAAGTTTTTTACAACAACATACATTTAAGAACTACCTACTTTCTGCATTTAAAAAATCAATTGAAAACCCCTGATATTCATATATGAATAAGCTGTGGTAACTGGTTACTCAAACAGGTTGTATGCAAGTCACTTGTTACACATAATATTTGTATTTTTCAATAAAACTACCATAGTTCATCACAAGTTTTTTACAACAATGTACATTTAAGAACTACCTACTTTCTGCATTTAAAAAATCAATTGAAAACCCCTGATATTCATATATGAATAAGCTGTGGTAACTGGTTACTCAAACAGGTTGCATGCAAGTCACTTGTTACACATAAAATTAAAAAAAAAACAAAGTCATAGAGGATTTCAAAATAAATGTGACATCTTACCCTTCAGTTGCGAGCATTCCTAACATCGAGTTGAGTTCCTCTTTATCCTTTCTAAGTTTACGTTCCTTGGCGTAACTCTGTTCAATTGTATAGTCATGCGCTGGATTTCTTAGTATCTCCACTCTCAAAATACCATCCCTAGGCCATGAGTCCTTGACATGATTCAAACATGTTGTAGGAGTTCTTGAAAATGCTATATGAATATATGCAAGAACAAAGAAAGCTACAAGTGCCTTTAATAACACAAGGAACTCAAAAAACCTTCGCACTGGTCTAGGAAATGTTTGGGCATATGCCAAGGCAAATTTGAAAAATAATGCATGAAATAGTCTCTCTCTCACATTAAATAACGGATTGTTGTTTCTATTTCTATTCATGAATGGATTAATAATAGGGCCTCCTGGCAACAAATTGTTTTCAGCATTTACCCCTGGCGGTAAATTATTCATAACCTGTGGTCCGCCTGCACTCATTTTTATTTTTGTATATCTTTCTTCAACAAGATTTTCGTCAATTTATTATAGATAGTGACCACATTCTAATTATCTGAAAGTGAAAGTTATAACCACAATTAAAAGAAAATAATTTAACCTCTAATAAAATGTCAAACTTAGAGGACACAAGTACAAAAGTTGCCAAAGAAACTACTTGTAACGGCTTTTGGAACTTATTATAAACAAATAAGGTAGTAGTTGAATAAATTTAAAAATTTTATGCACGATACCCGCTCTTATACATATCGGATGGACACGGGCAGTGTCTCATAAGTACACAAATTAAGGGCACAAACAATAAAAAAATATAAACAATAGATTCGATAAAGAGATTCTCATAACCCTTATTGCTGAAATAAATCCATTTACTATTGAATAACTGTAGGCCAAAGAGTAAAAGTAAGTGGGCAACATGTTAGCATACATACCGCGAACTTAGGCAAAACCATATAATCACTCGCTATTTCGTAATATTCATATATGTAACGACTTCTTGTACTATTTCACTAGTAGATCTTAGATTTGCAATTCACTTTCTATTTGCTAAATTGGAGATAAATAAAAAGGAAAACTGTCAAAATCTTGACACAACAATTTGACCAGTTTTGACGTAGAATGACGTAGAAGAACTAGAGAGAATGAATTGAACATTGTCGACCAATTTCACTCAATCGCATTATTTAATTCATTCTATTTTGTCGATGTTTCAGAACAGTGTAAAAAAGTATTTGTGTCGAAGTTGTGTGCAGTCCATGGATGAGTAAATAAGCCTAAAATTTAACATAAATAAAAGTAATATTTTGAAAAAGATATGAAATCTTTAGATATTTTACCTTTAACTGAATTTTGTTCATAACCCTTTCACTAGTAAGTGCAGAAGGTACAAAATAGATGGCGCTGTTACAAATTACTTTACTATAAATCGATGGCCACAAATTACAAGCTATACCTACTATAACTAAAGAGCAACAAATTACAATCCTGAAAAGTATTGTCGTCAGATTAAAGTTAACCCGATACCTTTTCGTTGCAGTAGTCAAACGGAGTCGGCGATGCAGTCCGAAATTATAATTGTCCTAGATGTGTAATCTTCCAATTTCCTTTTTTTCTGAATTTTTATTTTTACGCATTCATCTTTTTCCTTATTAATATATTTATATATTCACTTTTTTGCGAGTTCTATTTTAATCCACTTTCTACTATTTTCCTTACGTATGTACAATCACACTCATCTATCAATATCACAGACCTAATAAACTTTAAATTAAGTCTGTGATCAATACCGGTTTGAAGAACAAATACTACAGAAAATACATCAACTTCTTGCAAAAACAGTTTGCCACAGGACAACTAATTTAAAGGCCTTAGGGGGATGGCACTTTCGGTTGAATAAAAAAGTAGGAAAAACTAATATTTTTTGCTTTAAAGATATCTAAAAAAAGAAGGTATGTATGTATTATCAAAAAAAAAAAAAAATCTAAAGTTTAAAGAAAACTTAAGACGATTTATATTGAAAGATGGCAAAATTCAGAATATTATGGATGATTTATTAGGAACAATTTCAACAGAAGAAGCATTAAAAAAAACGTTGGTTCAAGTAAAAATAATAGGTTTTAGTATTGTTTAATATTGTATTGTTTCATTTTTTGGTAATCATTGTAATGTTTACTAGTCCTTAGTTATTGTCCTTGTTGCTTAATTCTCTAGAATATTGTTTTTAATTAACTGAAAGCTTTAATTTTATAAAATGCTATAATTTTGACCCTGATGTCGATATGCTTTCTGTATCGAACTATACATATTTGGAAAATTCTAGAATCAGTAAGTACATTACCCACTTCAAAAAATAGTAATTCGGAATAATAAGAATTCTACAAATTAGTAATTATGAAAATTTTAATTTTGTATTATGGAACTTGGAATATTAACAATGTTAAAAATTATGAATTGAGATTTTAGTGCTGACTTCAGTCAAACACAATAAGGTGAATATATATATTACGGGTCTTAATCGCGTGAATAATTTAAGGTAAAATACCTTGTTTATTGCCCGACGTTTCGACCGTATTGCAACAGCCTACCCGTGACCACGGCCGTTGCAATACGATTAAATTATTTACGCGATTAAGACCCGTAATATATATATATATATATATATATATATTCATAATGTGTACAAATCGCGAAAGTTTATCAACATTTACAATAAGGTGAGTTTATACCTACTTTCACCTAGAGCAACAAAACAAAAATATCTAATGCATTGCGACGAGCATAGGTTGGTCACTAGGGTCACTAGCCTAGTCATGAGTGTGTGCGTTACCCCTGCAGAATGTTTTCCTTTCAGAATATGAATGATACAGAGTTAAAATGTGCGCAACTTTTTAAATTTCTGCATCCAGTCGTTTTTGAGTTATTCAAGAAAAATAGATTTTGCTGGAGTAACGTTACTCCAGCAGATTTTTTTTTGCAATGGACCTTTCTGGATATAGAATAAGTAGAAGATAGCTCTTAATATGTGCGAAATGTGCATGCAAAAGTTAAATTTGTGCATCATATTCATATTATTTGAGTTTTTGCTGGAGTAGCGTTTTGCTGATGACTAGATCTCGCAAACTATTTAGTGAAATATCATAATTTTAACATGAATAGGTGGTAATTTGTGCTCTATAATGGACTTGTTTCTTTGGTTAAAGTGACCTGTAAAAACGAAATCTAACAGATATTCGCTACATATTTATGTACGACAAGCACACAACCTCAAAGCATTGGCGTATCTTGGTTCATCATTGGTTATTTTTTAGGGGGCCATACACAGCGGGGAGGGGAAACAATCCATTATTGTGTTGCGTAGTTTTTAACTCTCTATTTGACCCGTGTATGTATGTATGTTCACAATTTTCTTGAAAGGTGTATTTCAAAAAAAAAAAAAATAACCGTAAGAGTTCTTAGAAACCTCAAAATATTTTGAAGGCCCTGTCGAATGATGTACCACTCGTATGGTTGCTGAATTTTGTTTCTACTTTTGTTACAAGTATCGAGTGCCCCCTTAGAAATATTTATTTTTGTAAACGATCTATCAATCAATAAGCCTGTATCGGTCCACTGCTGGACATAATCTCTTTCCTAACTTACGCCACAACATCCGGTCCTCCGCCTTCCGCATCCAATTCATTCCAACGACTTTCTTTAAGTCGTCAGTTCATCTGGCTGAGGGCCGTCCTACCTTACGTTTACCGAGTAGCGATCTCCACTCTAGGACTCGTTTACACCATCGGCCATCGAATGTGGCCAGAATATGCCACTTCAGCGTGCTTAACCTGCGTGCTATGTCGGTAAGTTTGGCTCTTTTTCGAATTACCTCGTGAAATGAATTTTATCCTTCAAAGAGACTCCAAGCATAGCTCGCTTCATAGCCCGCTGTGCGACTTTGAATTTGTGGACTAGCCCAACCGTAAATGTCCACTTCTCGGCACTGTAGGTCATAAAAGATAGGACCAACACAATCGGATCCTCCTGTCGACTTCTTTCTCGAAGTTATTTCTACCAAGTTGAATAACCTGCCCTAGGTATATATATTGTTGAACAACTTCGAGCATCGACTCTTCGACATAAATTGGTCTCGGCATGACAAAAATGATTTAATTTAAACACCTCGATATATCGCCAGTCTATACGGCATCGTTGCAGAGCATCCAGAACCACCCAGTTTTGACGAGAAAGCCTTGGGCTTTCTCGTAGTCCACAAAATCCATACATAGCGGCTGATTGTACTCTTCGGTTTTCTGAACAATCTGCCAAACAGTATGAATGTGGTCTACGGTGCTGAAGCCTTTACGAAAACCGGTTTTATCCGTGAGCTGGAACTCGTCGAATTTTCTTGTCAGGCGATTAGTGATAACTCTCGAGAACAACTTAATAGATGACTAAGGAGTGAGATAGGTCTGTAGTTCTTAAGCAAGGTTTTATCACCTTTTTTGAAGAACAGAACTACCGAACTCCCGCTCCACGCTTGTGGTGATAAGCCTTGGTGGATAACGGAATTAAAAAGGCTCGTGAGCTCTTTCTGGACTGGAATCCCGCCCGCTCTTAGAAGCTCTGTAGTAATTACGTCATCACCTGGCGCTTTATTGTTCTTAAGTTGCTCGAGAGCTGCCTCGACCGCGCTCAGGCCGACATCCGGAATGTTCCCGGTGTAGTGGCGCGTAAGTTCCTCTTTGGCCGTCGACGCTAAGTCCTGTAGGTTTAGCCATCTGTGACGCGTACAGGTGTCCATAAATGCTCTCGATTTCCTCGAGTATCTTGAACCTTGAGGTGACGGTTTTGCTATCCGCGGTGATCAGTTTCGTCAGATAGGGTCTGCCAAGCTGTTGTGCGAAAACTCTAGTGCTTCTATTTTGCTCAATTAGAAGCTCAAAAGGAGGTCACGCCGTGTCAGCTGCCTGATCTTCAGGTTTATAGCTCTCCTATCTAACGAAGATATCTGCGTGTTTCGTCTTTTCCTCATTAGTTCGAGATTTTCGAATAATAGGTCTATCTCGTTCCTAGTCACACAATCGGGGCTTAGCCATGTGCACTTCCGTCGTCCGTATCGTCGGCAAATATTGCTGTGATGTATTGTTTCCTAGGTATTTTTTCTAAGCTAAATCGAGCACTGGATGATTGTTGTTGTCCCAGAGTTGGTATACAGCATTCTTGTGGCCTTTTGCTATACCATTGCTTTGATCTCATTGTGGAGATTGATATCATTTTTACCGATACCAGGAGTCACGAGCATAACGAATTGCACGACGGATTTTCTAATCTAAGAAATGGAACTCTTCTTTTTCAGCTTTCGAGAATTTTCGTTCGCCTATATCATCATACTCATAAATCATTTCATTTATTCATGGATGTTTGGGTGCCCAATTTTTTGACCCTAGATTTTCCTTGTTAACAATATAAACCCTACATTTTAAATGGAACCAACGTTCTTCTACTAAATCAGATAAATCTTGTTTCAAAATTATCATCCACTCGTCATTTTCTCTAGAAACTATCGCCCGTACATGAGATTCGTTAATCAGCCTCGCGTTTATTCTTTTCCTTAGTGGTCTTTTTTATATTTTCTTATGGACACATGATAGTTATATGCTAAAACTCAAATAGTTGGATCACCTTAATCAGCCTAACAATTTGGAATATTTTTTCCAAACATTTCGATTATCAGAGTCAGTCTAAGGAAAAGCCTAATTAAAAATAAGTACAATAGATTTGAGAATTTACAATAGCTAATAGAAAAAGAAAGAGTTTGAAAACTTATTCAGTGAGGATGCAGGAATGCACTTCGAAGTACAGCGCCGAGTTGCAGGAATGCACTTCAGAGTGCAGCGTCGAGTTGCAGGAATGCACTTCGAAGTACAGCACCGAGTTGCAGGAATGCACTTCAGAGTGCAGCGCCGAGTTTCAGGAATTCAATTCAGAGTGCAGTGCCGAGTTGCAGGAATGCACTTCTTAATGTTTACTCTCGGAGAACTGTCACTTTTAACATAAAAATTTAGGCTGACGTTTTAATGTTGCCCGACGTTTGGACCGTGGTCACGGGTAGGGCCGTTGCAATACGGTGGAAACGTCGGACAATAAGCAAAGGTATTTAGCCTTAAAATAAAATATTTACGCGATTAAGACCCGTAGCTTATAAAATTATATAAAATGGAATACTTAGTTATATACATAAGAGGTACAAATTAACACTACATGGAATATAGTGATAATTCTTACCTCTTTATATATTCGTTGCCCGGGGCTGGCCGGAAATTAGCCGGCTCTGCCCCATGGTTTTAAAAATGTATGTATCTATACAAGGTGTAACAGAAAGGTGTGGTCATATTCAAGGGTGGGTATGTGCCCATGATAGTGAGTGCACATACCTAATTTTACATAAAATTAGGTATGTGCACTCTAATAATAAAATCGGAATACCCTAAAAATATATTTATTATTTTTTCATTTGTTTATTTATGAGTGAAAAAGTTTTTAATTAAAAAACCTTTTTCATTTAAAAATCTAATAAATATTAAAATAATATGAAGTTTTTAATAGTAAATTAAAAACTTCATATTATTTTTACAAAACACACAAATATAGCTAGATAGAGAATATAAAATAAATACTGAAATACAATATAACTATACAATAATATACATGCTTACAAAAATAACATAAAAATTGGTGTGTGATTGAAGGTGTGGTCAAATTTCAGCAGCGGAGAGGGTATGTTATCAGTACCTATTGCACCTACCATAGTGCCATAGCTGGTTGCATTATTATAAAATAGTCAACACATTACGTTCACTCTACGGAGAGCAAACTGCCCACCAGTTAAACTCGGAGATCATCCATTGCCAGATGCAGAGTTTGTAATATACTTGGGTTTTTACTTGGATAGGAGGCTCACTTGGATCCATCACATACGGAAGAAAAGAGATGAAATTAACCACAAAGTCAGAAACTTGTCCTGGCTAATCTGCAGAAATTCCACCTTGTCTGTTGATAACAAGCTTTTGATCTACAACACAGTCTTAAAGCCAGTTTGGACCTACGGTATTCCCCTATGGGGCACCGCCAGTAAAAGCAACATCGTGTGCCTTCAGAGAGTACAAAACAACATTCTCCGCACTATCACAAGTGCCCCATGGTTTGCCACAACAAAGGAGATTCACAAATACCTGAAAGTGCCTACAGTCCAATTTGAAATCGAGAGATTCAAAACTATATATGCACAACGTTTATCAGAGCATCCTAATATTTTGGCAAAACAACTTTTAGAACCATCACCGACACTGAAGAGACTGAAAAGGAAAGATGTGTGGTGATAAGGCAGACGAGGCGTTGGCCTCGTCGCTTTCAATGTCAGATCATCATCAGCCTATCGCAGTCCACTGCTGGACATAGGCCTCTCCAATTGCACGCCTCTTTGTTCTATCTTCGGCTTCTCGCATCCAGCTCCTGCCAGCCGTTTTGCGTAAATCATCACTCCACCTGGCCTGAGGGCGTCCTACACTACGTTTGCCGTGCCGTGGTCTCCACTCAAGAACTCGTTTACCCCAACGGTTGTCGGTTCTTCGGCAAATATGGCCAGCCCACTGCCACTTCAGCTTGCTAATCCGGTGGGCTATGTCGATAACTTTGGTTCTCTGCCGGATCACCTCATTTCTGATTTTGTCCCTAAGAGAAACTCCGAGCATAGCCCTTTCCATAGCCCGCTGAGCGACTTTGAACTTGTGGACTAGCCGTACCGTCAGTGTCCACGTTTCGGCTCCGTATGTCATGACGGGTAGGACGCACTGATTAAAGACTTTAGTCTTTAGACATTGTGGGATCGACGATGAGAAGACTTGACGTAGCTTACCAAACACTGCCCAACCCAACCGAATTCTCCTGTTCACCTCGTCCTCGAAGTTGTTTCTACCTAACTGCAATGACTGCCCGAGGTACACATATTTTTGAACAACTTCGAGAACGGCGCCGTGCACCGCTATCGGTTCCGGTAGTACATGTTCATTGAACATGACGTTGGTTTTATCCAAGTTCATCCGTAGGCCGATGCGTACAGAGGAGTCAGCCAGGTCATTCAGCATCAGTTGCAGGTACTGCAGCGTTTCCGCCATAATGACAATGTCATCTGCAAATCGCAAGTGAGAGATGTATTCACCATTGATGTTGATGCCCCGCCCTTTCCAGTGCAGCGTCTTGAACATATCCTCCATTGCATTTGTGAACAGTTTCGGGGAGATAACGTCCCCTTGCCTCACTCCTCGATGCAATGGTATAGGTTTTGTTTCCTGATTCTGTACTTGGACGGACATTGTTGCGGCTTCGTAGAGACATCTCATCACTTGGATATATCGCCAATCTACTTGGCATCGCTGCAGAGACTCCAGGACGGACCAGATTTCAATCGAGTCAAAGGCCTTCTCATAGTCCACGAATGCTAGACACAGGGGCTGATTATACTCTTGGGTCTTTTGTATAATCTGCCGCACTGTGTGGATGTGGTCTATGGTGCCATATCCGCTCCGAAATCCAGCCTGTTCCGGTGGTTGGAATTCGTCAAGTCTTCGCGCAAGGCGGTTCGTGATGACTCTTGAGAACAGCTTATAGACGTGGCTCAGAAGAGAAATAGGTCGGTAGTTCTTCAGCCGGGTCTTATCTCCTTTTTTGAAGAACAAGACGACTACGCTTCTACTCCACGCCTCCGGAGTTCTCCCTTCGAACAGGACAGCATTAAAGAGCTTTTGGAGCTCCCTCAGTACGGGTTTACCTCCAGCCTTTAACAGCTCTGTTGTAACGCCATCCTCTCCAGGGGCTTTTCCATTTTTTAGCTGTCTAAGAGCCAGCACGATTTCGTCAATGTTGACTTCTGGCAGGTCTTCGGTGTAGTGGCGTGTTAGAGTGGCTCTAGGACCCTCATCTTCTGGATCAGGTCGAGATGCATGCGAAGCGTATAGCCGGCCATAGAAGCCTTCCACTTCGGAGAGGACTGCCGGCTTCGAAGAAACGACTTCTCCACTTGTTGTGGTCAACTTCGTCAGGTGGCTTCTTCCAAGAGATTGTACGAACACTTTTGACCCCCGGTTCTGCTCGATCGCTCTTTTAATCAAAAGAGTGTTGGAGCACCGAAGGTCGTGTCGTATAAGCTTGTTGATCTCTTGGTTTAGAGCGCGCTTTTCCGACGAAGTGACGGGTGGGTTTTCACGTCGTTCCTTCATTAGCCCTAAAGTCCTTTCCGAAACCTTTGACTTCTTGCCCTTACGCTGCATTTCACAAAATCTCGTACCTTCTTCCCTGAGTATCCGAACCACATTTACAAGCTTCTGGTTTACGTCTGTTGTGGTTTCCATGGCAGCAAATCGGTTACCCAGGTTTGACTGGAACGCTTCGGATCCTATCATGGTTTGGAGCAAAGTAGGTCGGAGCCTGGACCTCATCAGACGGGCACGTTCCGCCTTGAAGTCGATATTCAGAGAGCCTCGGACAAGTCGGTGATCACTACCGGTATTAAACCTGTTGATCACGGTGACGTCTCTAAATATATGCTTTTTGTCCGTCATGATGAAGTCGATCTCGTTTTTCGTCATAGTGTCGGGGCTTTGCCACGTCCACTTCCTTTGGGGCCGTTTCTTGAAAAAGGAGTTCATCAAGAAGAGCCCCTCAACTCAACAGCTCAACCCCTCCCGTTCGAGGAAGTTGACTAGCATTTGCCCCCTATGATTTCTGCTTCCAAATCCATGGGATCCTACTACCAATTCGCTGCAATTTTGTACTCCCACTTTAGCGTTGAAGTCCCCCATAACAACGTTGTAGTGGATCTTAGTGGTGGAGTGGAGGGCCCTCGATATGTCATCGAACATATCCTCCACTTCGTCGTCTGGATGTGCCGAGGTCGGTGCGTACACTTGCACTACCTTGAGGCTATACCTCTCGGTGAGCTTGATAATGAGGTACGCTACCCTGTTCGACACGCTAGACATTTCCACAACGTTGTCAGAAAGGGACTTATTTACCAGAAACCCAACACCACCTTGGGATTGTTGGTCTCCCTCGCGGAAGTACATAAGGTGGCCTGACTCGAGGGTTATGGTGTCCTCTCCCTCTCTTCGGACTTCACTTAACCCGAGGATATGCCACCTAATCTTCCCAAGTTCCACCTCAAGTTGTGCCAGATGCGAGTCTAGCCGTAGCGTGCGTCCGTTATACGTCGCCAGGGTCAGTCGGTTGTGGTGGCCTTCCGTAGCCCGGAGATTCTTAGCACCCCCCGCCACGCCGTTACCGTGGACGCCACCATGTCCAGGAATAGCGTGACTGCCGGGAACTGGGGGCCGTGGCTTTTGTGCTTGGTGCATATGGGGGTAATGCCCATAATCGCCACGCTGGGCAGGCGGGTTGGCGATCGCAGGGCGTAGCTCTCGCATCAGTGACGCTGCTGCCCGTCACTGACCTGTTACTTTAGCTACGCCTTAAACTGGGATGGTTATACCGCCACCAGCCGGTCGCCAGAGCCTCGTTCGTTGTACAGCAGGATGTACCGCGTGCAGGTGAGGTTGGCTTGGAGCGAAAGATGGTGATGCGCCCCCTTACATCCCCTCGTCAATGTCAGATATCACTGAAAAAATCTGATTATAGTCTAGCGACTGATGGCAGATTACAAAAAAAAAAAAAAAAATATATAGCATAATTATTTTTGTCAAAATTCAGTAATAAAAGGCGTATGGCACAAGAATTATACCTCCCCTGGTACAAAATTCGATTGGATTATTATTGCATAGTTTTTTTTAGTTAATAACTTTTTCACTCATAAATAGACGAATGAAAAAATAATAGTTAAATCTTTTTTTACACCTTGTATACATACATTACATTTGTATCTATACATATATAAATAAGTACACAGATACAGACAAATATGTTATCCATCAAGGAACAAAGTGCGTACCTTCCATTTAAAGTTAAGGCGATTGGGTGCGATCCTAATTTCGGGGGGCAGGGCATTCCAGAGAGAAACACTGAAACAGATTGAACTTATTGTAGATACCAATGGTACCATAGAGATGGAATGTAATTACGTTAATGGGGAAATCGAGCTACAATACCGCGCGAATCTGGAATATATGGAATAACTCAATATTTAGCATTTTCCTTTATAGTAGTCCGGGTCCGATGCTCTAAATTTTTAGGAATGTCCAGAAGTAAATGTGGACGTCATATTGAAGAAAGAGAATCCCTAATTTGGAAAGATTACATAATAATATATCTCCATGATAGGTATTAGTTACTTACTGAAACTTATTAATGTACTTACCGCAACGTAGATCTTGTGTCAGTGACGCGACAGTTCGACTTGGTAATTTCTAACTAAGTATTTTGTTTAGGGTTCCGTACCCAAAATGAAACTCTTATAGTTTCGCCATGTCCGTTCGTCCATCCGCGGCTTAGCTCAGAGACTGTCAGTACTAGTAAGTAGTAATTTTGCATGGATGTACTTAATGCTTAACAATTTACATTGTGCGTGGCCCGAGATGCACTTGCCCGGTTTTTTTATAACTATTTATTATACGGGAATTAACGCGCAATTGTTTACCTTAAAATTGCTTGACGTTTCGACCAGGTTGCACCGGCCGTGGTCACAAGCTGTTTTTTTTTCTTTTCTAGGAGCTATAAAATAAAGAGAACTCCTGTGACTTTTAGCTACTGTTCAGAAAATAATGGCAAATAGACAAAAACATGCCATACAACTACAACGAACAACCGGTCTAATAATCTGCAGTATTTGTCTCTACATGAACTAAGGCGCGAAACAATGCGTTCACATAAAGAAGCAGCAATAATTTTATGGATCATTTGCAACACAAAGCATGGGATTTACAACTGTCGAGACATGCAGCGAGACTGAAAGGGCGCACTGTGCACTCGGGAACAAAACCCATGGAAATTCAACAAAGCCTTCTACAGAAATTGTGATTGACGTCTAAATTGTGCACGACTACACGAGTCTTTAGTTAAAGGATTTTTTTTGTAATAAATGTCATCTATTCAAAGATTTAATAAGGGAAGACTGAATGATAGATCTAAGAAAAAATCTATTGAAAGATCGAACGTTGAACCATTTTACCTGCGTCACGTCTCGCGAGTCGAGTCACGTGTGTTGTATAAAATGGGATTAACGTCGAGAATACTGTATTTATAAGCGTTATTATAACTCTCATCAGTTTTAAATTATAGGACAAATATATACCTACCTACCCATGACCTATAGGCCACCGTACCATACCCTATGTAAATTTTGAGATGTAGGTAAGTAGAAAGAATACCTACCTGGGTACCTAAATTGAGTTAAGCTATAACCTTTTTGATTATTTACCTACCTATTGTTTATGTTTAACAAAGTTCTTAGAAGACAAGCTGATTAGCAGTGTTAGGAATAGGTAGCGCAATTTCCCGGGAATTCATCATAAAATCATAATATGGATAGGTTATTTTTTCTGAAAAATTATTACATATTACATATATGTATTTGATAAATGTATTTCACGTATATACACATACGTTACTATGTTCAACAAGAAAATGTACAGAGAAATTTAAACTTAATTGAAAATAATTTAAAAACCATCGAAATTTCTTTGAAGAAACTGCAGAGTCGGTATACTATAATGATAATATATTTAATACTATGATAATTTTAAGCGTTTGAAACTTTTTATGACGTCTGTTTAACTATTAATACTGTAATTGTCAATTAAAAGCAGTCATAGTTTGTATTCAGGATTTAATTAGCATGAGAATATTTTCAGAGCAAATCGCCAATGGCTCATCAAACGATGTTGCACTTTTCAAATAATAATTTATCCCGTTGACATAAGACAATGGAGAGGAGTTTCTCTACCTATATGCATGCAAGTGGATAATGCATGTCAAAAGAAAAAAAAAATCTTGTGACATACTTATTTTAATTTTATAGAAATCCAAAAAACTATATCAGATAATTGTAATGTCGGCAGAAATACCAAATGATGAATGCGCAAATTTTATTTTACTTGTTCTTTTTATATTACTGTGTTAATTATTATTTCCATACTGTTATGTAGAATACATACAAATCAACCAATAAGATGGCCTACTACTGGGCACGGGTCTTCCCAATAAAACCTACTGATTGAGCGGGTTGGCGATCGCAATAAGGCTCAGCAGATATGTACTCGGAGGATGTAGAATAATAATTTATTAATTATTATATTGTTTTTTTTTTATTTTTTTCCTATCATATTTTTCCTAATACTAATGTAAAATAATTGGAAATATTCCCCAGTATTTAAGAAACTTACACAATAAATATCCGAGATTGTTCTACAACAATCTAGTGATCGCGCGGCCGTATCCATAATAACATAAATGTTGACTCAAAATTGCACTACCTATTCCTATCACTGCTAATTAGCATTTTTTCCACTAATCCCGCTTTAGTTATTACTAGCTGACCGTTTGCGTCAATTGTCCTAGTTTTTGCAATTTTATAAATGCATAAATATAATTTTTCAATTCAAACCAGTAGTTCCTGAGATTATCACGTTGAACCAAACCAACTGAGAAACTCTTCAGCTTTTTTTACACGACTACTTGGATAGTTATAAAGTTTATTAGCTAGAAGCTAGATTACACTACGAACTCACGGGTGTCATATCGTAGTTTTTTATACCTTGAGTTACATTATTATAATTTTCGTAGGGATCTCTAATTTTTTTGACAATAAGGTATAGCTTAAGTTATTCCCCGTTATTGTAGCTTTCTAATAGTGAAATATTTTTTCAAACCGGTCCTGTAGTTTTTTAGTTTATTCGTTACATACAAAAATACATTTATTAAAATAAAGTCAGCTTTATAATATCTGCTTATTAAGGGACATCTAACAAATAATACTTAATAAATTGTCACGTCATCATTTTAAATGGGATGTTGTACACTTACAAAACTGCTTAACGAACATCTCTGAACGCTTAATTAATTACGAAAGTACGACAACGTTCCTCAATTAATCAAACCTTTGAAACGTGTAACGTGTATAATGACGTGGTCCTACACAAGAAAATCTTTTATAGGTTTTATAGGTAACTATACATGTACAAATAAAACTCGTGAGAATAATATAAATTAAGATTGGTAGGTACAGCCTTCTCGAGCCGTGCCGAGGTTTCGATAATTGAGACGTCAACTTTTTCTAAACAGAGTTGCCCGGACCGCTTTTTGAATATTTATAACGTGAGCGGACCGTAATTTAACTTTGCCTCTCGTTATCTCGAAGCCTTTATCTAAGTCCGTTCGTTTCGACTCGTAGGTACTTATATTAAGTGGACTCTATAATTATGTATAGTTGCCTACGACAGAATCATCACAGATTGTAATCCCTACTAAGCTAACTTTTAGTTCATTATAGAGTCCACTTAATATAAGTACCTACGAGTCGAAACGAACGGACTTAGATAAAGGCTTCGAGATAACGAGAGGCAAAGTTAAATTACGGTCCGCTCACGTTATAAATATTCAAAAAGCGGTCCGGGCAACTCTGTTTAGAAAAAGTTGACGTCTCAATTATCGAAACCTCGGCACGGCTCGAGAAGGCTGTACCTACCAATCTTAATTTATATTATTCTCACGAGTTTTATTTCCTGTTGGCATCTCATCAGATTCACAGATTGCGCTAGGCTTTAAATCACGTCTAGGAATTTGTTAACGTTAAATTGCGGACTCGTAAACTAATAGATAACTTTATTAATAAGTAGGTAGGTATTTAGAGTTTTTTTTTATCTTAATAGGTATATTCGTATATTCGAATGGATTAATAACTAGATGGGCATTGAACTTTTATGCGTAGTAAATAATTTCAACTATTAAATATATTTTTTATTCTTAGATAATTATAACTAAGTAAGTAAGTAGGTACTCACTACTGGGAACGATTGCCTACCGAAATACCTAATATATTTGCTGTCTTTCATAATTTATTTATTATCTTCCTGTTCAAATTAGATAAGTTTTTAACAACATTTTTTAGAAAAAAGTCCCGGACTATTATACAAGTCCTGTGTCACGGGGAATTTACAAACATACAATTAACGCGTAAAATACACCTTGATTGAGAACAAACAATTGATTTGACAAAGGTTTGTCCTACGTAGGAATTAAGCCAACACCCCTTGGACAATACCTAGATGTCTAGTAGTAGTAAATCACTACGTCAGCATCTCTGTCTCTTTCTGCACCTAATTTATTGCTTAATTCAGATCTGTTCTTCACTACTTGGTTTTAATTAGGTACCTACTATTTGAAAACCAATAGGTTATATTGTATCAGATTTCCTCTCTTTTCATTAGGTAAGCGTGTAACTATAGGTAGGTACCTAATTTAATATTAGGTATAAGACTCCGTATATTTGTTTATCAATCCGGCTATGAATCGTCGACAAATGCCGCCTGTCACTAAGTCCGTCGACATTGAGCGTCGGTCGATGATTAAATAATATTTCTACGAATTAGACACTTAACCAATGTGTTATTCGAACTGTCATGCTTGTTAATATTTATTGCCTCCACCTAACTTAGGATGACTTATCTGATCTATGTATCACTTAATAAAATATCAAGGTGCTATTTTAAGATTAAGACGTCAAGCAGTGGCGACCCTGTAGACACGCTGATCAACATTATTTATTTGTAAATATTTATTAGGTATATTAACTAGGTAGGTACCTATCAACATATAACTGAAAGCAAGATTTCCAAAAAGATCTTTCTTAGATATTTTTTGTTAAAAGTAGTTGTGAGTGGTTAACTAGGAACTGTGGCAGGTGGGTCGAAGATGACCCACCTCTCTCACGTTAGACCTCATTGTAGATGAAACTCATTAACAGAATAAAAAGAAAGATATGTCATTCTAAGATTGCGAGTTTCATGGCCGACCCTTCAGGTAGTTAATTCTAAGTTGTTAATAAATGTGATATATATAAAGTGAATTGATGTTGATAAGTAACGATGTATTGAGTACGATTTCAGGAATAAATATTGCATTAGCTTTGGGAAAATCCACACCTTTTATTTAAAAGTCCGATTACAGTTCTGAGGAACACCTCGGTACCTGCTCAAGAGCTGGCCTTATGGCTACAGTACATAACTACTTAGGTAAACACCTTATTTTTTAGAAAATTTACTATCTACTAAATCAATCTGAAGATTGTTTATATTTTTATGTTACACCTAAGTAGTCTAAGTACGGTCAAAGAAATTTTTATTTATCATTAGGTATCAATATTTATTTTTTCAATTAATGTTTGCGTGAGTTTTGTGGTGTAATGGTTGCAACACCTTTCTTACATAACTGTATTACCTATATACAAATATATACATAATAAAAAATGGCATTTAAAAAAAGTGACCATTACTTTTTACTGCTAAGTTTATTTCTCACGGCTTTACTCTTACGAACTTGGAATTATATGTAGAACCATTCTATTCCTCTGACGTTCATAAGCGTTGCATTTTGTAACCTAAGTGAATAAAGTATTTTGACTTTCACTTCGTTGTAACCGAATAATAACTGTCAATCTAAAAAAAAAAATATCTTGGGACAACTCACACAAAGTCATCTGATTCCAAACTAAGCAGAGCTTGTACTATGGTAACCAGACAACTGATAAATCTAATATATAAAATTCTCGTGTCACAGTTTTCGTTGCCATACTCCTCCGAAACGGCTTGACCGATTTTGATGAAATTTTTTGTGCTTCCGGTATCTATGAGAATCGGCCAACATCTATTTTTCATACCCCTAAGAGTTTGTTTCTTTGTTTGAATGCGATAATCTCAGGAACTACTGGGCTGCACTGAAAAAATATTTTATTGTTGGATAGCCCATTTATCGAGGAAGGCTATAGGTTACAATATCACGCTACGACCAATAGGAGCGGAGCAAAAAAAAGAAAGAAAAAGAAAAAAGGGAAAATTTACGCAGACGAAGTTGCGCGGGTCAGCTAGTATACTTATATATTTCTAAATACATACATATTATAGATAAATTACACCCAGACACAGAATAAACCATCGTGCTCATCACACAAAGTTTTATCTGGATGGGAATCGAACCCGTCGTGGGTTCGATTCCCACCCAGATAAAACTTTCTTCAACTCTTGCGTTGCAGTCGGATACACTCCGACCGCGCCACAGAGGTGAATTCTTTAGAGAAATAAAGAAACCGTAAGTACTGATGAGGGCTGCTTACACGTGGATGTACGTACCAATTGTCTCTACCAGTAATCGAGGGTTTAACTCTTCATAAAATAACCTAGGTAAGTACCATATTACCAATCAGGAGTTACCGGGAACTGAGTACCTACAACTACATAAGTACAACTAAATTAAAGTTTTCTGTGATTTAATGTGAGTTATTTCTGTTCAAGTAGGTACAACTAAATGCATGTTTCCAGAAAATAAATTGGACATTGTTAAGTGAGTAATGTACTCGTAAAGATTACCATAGTCGTAGGCTCTCACAGCATGACCTTTTACAGTATCGCGGCATCTCTTGTATAGCAGGCACCTTGCCCGCTAAGGAAATTACCTTACCTTACTAAGATTATGCGCACGACGTCCATAGAATCAAACGTTCATTACGTACATACCTATATAAGTAGGTATATGCAGATGCTTAGTTAAGTCATCCTACTAAGCTAAGATTATATTCAGATTCTAAGATTATTTTGCATCTTACTTTTAAGCTGGGCAAATCATACTTATGAACTAATGTCTTAAATGAGGAGCGCGGTACGGTGACATGCGCACGACATGCTTCTCTCCTCATTTAGTAAAATAAAAAGAAAACATAGGTCCACCACGAGCTATTGTAAAATAGGTCTAACTACAGAATAAAACAAATCTCGAAAAAGTAAGTAGTCGCTGACGTCCAATGCCACTTACCTAAGTAGGTTAACAGGTAGTAAACACTTTAAAATTTAATTACAATAATGAAATTTTGGTAAAATCACTTAAAAAAGCCTACCTAAGGATCAAGTACGATGGTTACCAGGGAAGAGATAGGTTTTATTCGTCTCCCAAAAACTTCAGCTTAATTGACTCACAGTGGGAGAAGAACAAAGAAATCTACCTATCAGACAGTCGAGTGAGCATCAGCTATTACTTTCTTTTTTGAAGGATTTCTTTTTACACGGAATACGGACTCAATCAGCCAGTCAGTCTTTATCTTTCTGGCAAGACATTTTTTCTTAGGAACGCGTCACGTACTCAGTAATAAGTACTCTGTGATCCTAGTGAAAAATCAAACTTTTCAACGCAATTTTAAGATACACAGCCTCTTATGCCGCGAGTTATGACACTCGATCGCAATGGAATCAAATCAAGATCCCGTTGACCTAGAATCATTAAAAATTTAGCAAGCAGCAATCTCTTATAGCACTAGTCAAGGAAAAATGTTTTTTTTTTTCAAAAGTCTTTTCGGTGTGTCAATGTCAAAGCTGCCCGGCTTCGCAAACTTTTCCGAAGGTTACATTTTCTTACATACAAATCTTGTCCTAACAATTAGAAACACAAATAGGTTCTAAAATAATGCATTTAGGTAGTTCTAGGTAGGTACTTGTAGATTTATAATTGTCACGAAAGTCACTCTGTACTCTGGATCTGTGCTTTTGCAGACAATACTCTGAAGACATCACGAAATAAAATCAACCCGAGTGCCTTACGGGCAGTTACAACTAAACTGACACGGCACATTTTATTATTTTTATACCGCACCGCTTCTAAGAAAGATTTTTATCACCTTATGAATATTTTATTGACTCGAAAATCCTATGAGCCATAAATTATTGTGTTAGATAGCTAAGTTAAGAACATAATTTATTTGGCTGACTTTTTTAACGAAAGTTGGAAGATAATAAAATTCACGGACGTAGTTTATGATCGGAAAAATCAAAACATAAAATTATTTTCATCTACATACTTAATATCCCGATAAGTGACAGAATAATTTGTAAAATGGCAAATATACCTGCTGAAATTACAACAGGGTTTAATAGCATTCGCAGGATATCCTATTAGGCTTCTTTTGTGCATGCATTATTGATTCGAATTTGAATGTGACTTGAATATCTCTCAAGACTGGGATATTTTTTTGAGATTTGCATATTTTTCTAAATCCCGATATTTCATAACATTATAAGTAAGCGTTTTTCAATATTAGTGAAGATTATGAGAAATCTTTGATGATAAAGTTATCTTAAAGTTAGGGGTTTTAAAACGATAACTAATATACTCGCAAGCGGAGCAACGCAGAACAGCTACTTATACCTAAAAGGTATTGTTCGACATCACCCGACCATGAAACAATACAAACACATTAAAAATACATGTTAGTTCGTCAACCTAAAGTGAATCTTCATCTCAATTAAGGAGAGTCATTGTGTGCAGATGACAATGAGCCTGGCCCATACAAAGGGCGCACCTCACCGCCTACTCGTTCAGCGTGCTATGCTGCTTATTATGGAAAACAACCAAAGTGAGAGAATTAACATTTCATATGAACTCATTAGCCTAAAACTGCTTATATCTCAAATATTAAAACGCTATTTTGTATTACGTAGTGTCCAAAAGTATTTCTATCTCCACAAATCAGCTTTTTTTGACTCACTGTCCAGTCCAAAGATGAGTGACTATGTTTGAAAAATCTTACAACACTTTGTGTCTCGAAGAGCATATTAAGCAGTCAGTCCTACGCCTAATCTTAATCCAGATGTGGCCACTTGCACTACAGTGTCTTCTACGTAAATAATGGCTTATATTCTCTGCTAAGATTAGCTGCCCCTTGACCAAGATCGGTTAGGATAATATATATTTTTTAAATAAGGAGAAGGAAGGAAGTCTTTAATCTGAGTAGATAGCATTTGAACTTTAAAATTCTGCTATGAATGAATAAATATGAATGGTATTATTGAATCTCGATGAATTTAGTAAAGTGCCTCCGACTGCATGAAATTATATATGTAGGGGATCTTGTTTCCATCATTTTTGTGCAGGCGGGTTTTCTTATTTTTTTAATTATATTTTTTATATTACCTATTAATACTTTTGAGTTGTTGTAGGATGTAACAACTTACTTTTAATACAGTTATTGTCAAGTATTGAAAATTCAAAAAAGAATGGTTGCAAACTAACTTTTTAGTAATACAGACATAATTATGTTATACCTTTTCGATAAGCCCTTCAATTTTAAATCCATATTTGTAGTATTCGACACAACAATTTACTTACACCTCTTTATTTTGACATCTCACAGCCGCCATGTTTGCTTTTTTCAAACGTGACTTTAATAAGAACTCGAACAGTCAGGACGAATCTAACGACGTATTAATTGTATAAATCCGTCCAGTGGTTTGTGAGATATGAGGTAATAAAGAATATTACATAAGTACATACCTACATACAAGATACGCGCGAAAAACATAACCCTTCTTCTTCTTCCTCTTAAAAAGGCTAAAACCGATGTGCAATCATACAAGAACCTAAAATGCTTTTGAATAATTACCGAAACTTATTTAAGTACCTACTCACACGCAACAAAATTTAATTAAAGTAAAACCATTGCATGTTAATTAATTATTGATAACAGAAAATATAAAAATCGTCAATAACTTTCAAGTAGATCTACCGGTGCAGCAGGTGAAACGAACAAAAAAAAATAAGTTCCTACACTCATGTTTCTATACCCGATACTATATGATGATAAGCCCTAGTTCATGATTAATCACCTCAACTTATGTCGGGTTATTGGGTTATAGACACTCAAAAAATACAATTTGTACTTTATTTTGTTTTAACGAATCAGATTGTGGTCATGCTTTTTTCTTATTTTAATTATACCTTAACCTGGTATCTTCTTTTTATCTGTTACAAATTATAGTTTTGAAATTTCGGATGGCTTTATTTTGAAAGCGGCTTCGCTCGCGTAAGTATTGTTTATCCTTTATGAAACTACTTACTTCGGTAAAAAACAAAAAGAATACATATTAAAACTAAGCATTTATTAATTTATTTATTTATCTCTATCAAAGTCATAAGGCAAATGCCTTATGACTTTAAATATAAATAGAATAAATAGATATCTAGTTTATCATTAAGTAAGTTTCCCTTATATTTCAGATCTTAAACAGAAAATCTAACCGAACTCCTATAGAAATTTCAAATCACATGCTTACCTAACTCTTAAAATGCGCGTGTTTATTTGTTTGTAGTAGGTAAACATTTCTTTTCCACAACATTTCTGCAAAATAAAACAATGCGCCTTATGGCTAAGGCAACGTACTCGCAACCATGAGGTCCCGGGTTCGAATCATGCCCATTATATTACCGACGTGAACATGCTCCTAATACAAGGCTTGGAGATTACCTGGAGAGGTTAACAGGATTGCTAGTAATATGAGACCCAATCCCACATTACTAGTTATCTTTTTAATAAAAAGAAAAAATGCTTTATTCAAACTTATCAAAATAAGTTACTTTAAGTTTTGACATAATCAGTGACGCATAAAATGATTACAATATGTTAAATAATTAAGATAATTCCTTTAACAACAAACCTCCCCTAAATCAAGTTATTTCCGGCTCATCGCAACTTGAATACGATAATCCGCCAAGGTATAACATTACTAAGATTATTTCACTGTTTGGCTCCACACTTTACAAATATTTACACAGGCCTGTGTAAACTAAACTTAAACAACCACAAATTTAACTACGCAGTCGTTTAAAAAGGTTACAAGACAATATATGCCATATTTCTCTAACAATAAGGACTCAAACTAAATAGTAAGTTACAGGTCTAGTGAAAAATCTTTTCTTACTGGCATACGATGACAGCTACCGTTTTGGAAGCATTTCTTTGTTTTTCTCAGTAAGTCGCTAATCTGTATTTATTTTTTGTCTTCATGAAGTTGACGTTATACTTATTTGACTAATCAAGTTGACATGCTCTTGTTTTTTTAAGTTTTAAATATTCTACTGTAGAAGTAAAGTAAATGTTTGGGTAACATTTATATCACTATGATATTAATAATATCTTGGGACCACTCACACAACGCTATTTGGTCCCAAACTAAGCAGAGCTTGTACTATGGCAATCAGATAACTGATAAACATACTTAAAAATTTATAAATATATACATGTTATAGATAAATAACACCCAGACACAAAATAAACCATCGTGCTCATCACACAAAGTTTTATCCTGCATGGGGATCGAACCCACGACCTCCGGCTTAGCAATCAGGGTCACTAACCACTAGATAAACCTACTTACTAACGAACTAAAAAAAACCTAGTAATGACTGAAAAATTCAATGTGTGCTTAACACATCGAAATATAAAGTATTACCCTTGGTTTTAATCCAGATAGAAAAAGAAAGAGAGACGCGCTACTTTAAGCACTAACAAATTATTCGGCTTTAATATTTTTTTTAAATTATTAATTTAGTATAAAGGGTTATCTGCCTATGTAGGTTTAAAAAACATAACCCGTACAACTTTCTCATTCAAGGTTAAGCTCGTACTAACGTACAAATAAACATATTTATTTGTAACTGCAGGAACTCGACAGGAATAAATAAAGCCTTCACCAAAAAAATAAAAAGTTACAAACCTTACCAAGCTTTCCTACAGTGCCGAGCACAAAAGAAAAAGAGAGATAGATAGAGTTGTGTATAGGTGCGAGTAGGAGAAAAGAGTGGGACCACGTGACACCTGCCGACCGCCAAATGAAGATATCGCAGCTGGATGCGAGAGGATCACGCTCAGGGATCGTGAACATTTTATTTTAATTTATTTAAATAAGGTTGTGTTTGTACATAAAAGTAAGAAGAAATGCTTTCAGCATTTATTTAAACTAGGGATATTTTTTAAAATTAAAACGTTATTGGTTGTATAGATAGTTCATTAAACGAAACTCAATCTGTCAAATTAATTGTGTTTGAATGGTTTGACATTGGCGGTAACGTTAGAGTGAAGTTGACGATAATTTTGTACCAATAGGTCCATGACTAAAGAAACACATTTTTATTACGATGTAGCCTGAAGGGTTTGTAGAAATCTTAAGTTTAGGATTCACGCAGAACGCTATACGTTATTGTGAGAATTAGGGTGTAATAGATTAGGGCGCGTAGAGTTAGAAGTTTGACTTTCCCTTAGATCTGATAACTTTTCTTAAAATGTTTTTGGTGGAATCAGAGGTTTACAGTGAATATTTAGCAATAGTGTTTGTTTTTTTTATGTACTGTTAGTAGTCAGATTAACTAATTGCAGCTAATTTAATTTAATTTAATATAACGATTTGTTGATGTGATAACGTCTTATAAATCGATGACCGGCTACACTCACGAAAAAGTGTCAGAAAAATAAATCACGTTATTGCTTAATTGCGAAGCAATGCGAATAGCGATATGTCGTCATTGTTTTCTTATGACAATATCACGTAAAATTATAGTCCGTTAACCGACTTAACTAACAACATTGTTTTTTTAATTTATTTATTTATTATTTTCGAAAAATGTTTACAATATGCGCATAAGCTATATGAAAATGTCTACAGATGCTACCAAGGCACTACAGCCTGCCGCGTTACCGAGGCTTATAAACGAATACAATAGCTCCCCGGGACCTCATATACTTATTACTTATGCGTTTTATTGACGTATATACATTGTAACTTCGACTCGGAGAGTTACGACTCAATATATTGAGCGATGTTAACTTGTAAGGAGTATTTTTTTTCTCTTTGTCTTATTAGTTATTAACTAAGAGAAGAAATTCTATTTTTCTATTAACGTTAATCGAGACGTCTACTAAAAAAATTAGTAACGGTAAATTGCTACTTTTTATTATTTCTCTCTTCTTTCTTATCATAGGTATAACAAATAACTTTAAGAAAGCTACCTAGCCAAATCCATACTAATATTATAAATGTGATAGTAACTATGTCTGTCTGCCTGTCTGTCTGTCTATCTGTCTGAGCTTTACGCTCAAACAGTTAAACCGATTTAAGTGAAATTTGGTATGGAGATAGTTTGAGTCCAGGGGAAGGACATAAGATTTTTATCGCGATAACAGATATCCACGCGGGCGGAGCCGCGGGCGAAAGCTAGTTATTTATAAAATATATTATATTTATTTGATACTAGCTGTCCCGGCGAACTTCGTACCGCCCTTCTTCTTTTTTACGTAAGATCCTTCTATAGAGATTTCTATTAGAAAATATCTATTAGAAAAAAAGAATGAATGATATCGATAAAGCCGTTCTCTAGTTATCTCATGATTGACACTAACTGTCAAGGCAACTAACTTTGTACCGCCCCTTTTTTTGAGAATCGGGTTCAATTGTGAATCACACACACAAAAAATTTCAATGACATACACACGCACAGAAGAAATATATACATAAAGACTAGCTTGTCCCGGTGAACTTCGTACCGCCTAATTTTTTTTTGTGAATCGTTTCGAATCTAAACCATTCTCGAATCCACTGGAACACACAAAAAAAAAAACAAAATCGCTCCAGTCGTTTAGGAGAAGTTCAGTGATATACACACGTACAGTAGATTCTATTAAATAAGATATAGATTTTTCAGATCTTCATAACAAAGACATCAACGCGCAAAGAGTATATACATACTATACAAATAGTATTAATGTGCTTGATCAAATTAGGCACCCTAACTGAAGAGTGTAATAAAAGTAAATAAACAAACCAAAAAGATATTGGCTTTGTATCTTCTTGAATGCGTAAGGTCCTCATCGGGGAGTTACTGGCCTCTGAAAGCCGAGGGAGCTAATGTCAATTCTATGTTGAGAATAAATAATATTGTAATAGCATATGGCAAAGACTCTTTGATATTCAGTGACCCATATCCTCGACAATCACGGCTATCTGATTAGAGACTAGTCAACTACACACAAGTGTATGCGCAGACACAAGTGCACTCTCTATTCCCTCCCTCTCATAGCGCCATGAGACGGAAATCCAACACGATCTGAGAGAGATTGGGGCAGGATGGAGGGGTGTGGTAATTGTCGAAAACGGTCACCCATCTATGGACAGACAGTGATAATGTTACTTAACTTCGCAGATATCTCGATCTATTCTGTTGCTACTGAGTATTGTTGGTAGGTATATATTATAGCTTTCAGCCTAAATGGCAATTTATACGGAGTTACGGACTCAAAGCTACGTTAACATTAGTGATCTATGATTGGTGAGCTTTGACAAACAACTTTATAGCATTTTTAATTGGGTGCACAAAAAATAAATAATTTTATACTTAAAAAAAATACAATATTAGAAAATAAATCTTAGTCATCATTACAACAATGTTAATCCTAATTTACAATCGCGAAAATAGATTTGCATTATAGGAGGATACAAATTACTAGTCTTTACTCATAAGGTAAAAATGATTAAATCGTTAAGCCCGCGGTTAACGAGAATGTACAGGGATCAACCAATTGCCGTTTAGTGACAGCCGCAGGGTTGTAAAATGCCTCAGTAAAATGATTAAGCTATCAAACATGTAATAGTGGACTCGGCAATCAAAGTTATTATGCTGCAAGTATTATTTTTATTGTTGTCTTGATGCAACGCCTTCCTTTCAACGCATTTAAAGCTTTAACATTATTGTTATAAGATTAAAATTTCTGTGTTGCACTAGTTTGTAAGTATATAATTAAACACAACCACTATGAAATTGTCATTTTACGAGCGTCGTAAATGTTCTCTGGCTGTCATTTATCGCTTCACCAGTTAATGAGGATAACCATCAAGGAAGTTTACTTTTACTGCTTTAAAAATAAAACTAAAGTCAAATCGTGTTCTTTGGTTAGGATAATTATATTCTTAACCATAGAATGTTAAGGTAAAAGAGCGATAGGGGTAACGATAAGATTGGATCACGTATTTTGTCTAGGTTTGATATTTTGCCTTGGATTGGTGACAATTGAATAACCCTGGTGGTAAATTTGCGGAACTAACGTAAGAAAAAAATACAAACACCCTGTATAACACAACTCTTTTAGTAATTATCAAAATCTATAAAGCAATTCTGTTCTCGAATTACACAAAGATAAACGTTTGGTACTATTCTTTAACCGTGTGGTAGGTACTGGCTCAAGAATAGTACCACCCTATCTCTTCAAGGAGGGTGTCGTCAAGGTGACTAAGGGGTGTCACACCAGAGTACGCTGCTGCCCGTCCTCCGGGCACTTAAAGCCTTACTGCGATCACCAGCCCGCTCGCCAAGCGTGGCGATTACGGCAATCACCCCTGGGATCTATTATAAATAGGTTCTACTGGAGAAATCTGTGCCCCGCAGTGGGACATCATATCGTTCGCCATCAGCGCACAAAACTTACTCTATGACGTATACAGTCACTCGAAAACGTCGTAAAGAGCCTAAAAAACTCAATAAATCGATGACACGCAACTCTGCAAAAATTCTCCGTTAATCTTTCCCAACAAAGCCTACGCGAACGTTTTTCAACTTAATTTATATTTTTCTGTTAGTTTCGTATACCGCATGAAAAAAACATTCTTATCAACTTCATACGCTGAAATTGTACAAGTATTTTCACAAGGTAAACCTATAGGTACGTACCTAACCCTATTTTTATCCATATCCTTAATTTTGCTAATTAACACTCATTTCAAATAATGATATATTTGTCATTATTAAAACTATACTTGTAATCAGATATATACATAAGGTATGCATTTAGCGAGTATCTTGGCAGACTTATAATACCACTATTGTTTGTAATCATAGCTCATAAGCCAAACATTATTTTTAATGCATCTTTCCCTTGTTAGGGTACATGATGCCATTAAAAATAGCTAGCTTGAACCTGTTTCTTTCAACAGCATGAAATTATAGTATCTACAGTATAAAGACGAGTAAGTAAAGTCGATTTTGTCTAATATTATAAAGAGGGAAAGTTTGTTTGTTTGTATCAACGCGCTAATCTCAGCAACTTCTAATGCTAGTTGAAATATATTTTTTTAATTGGATAGTTAATTTATTGGGGAAGGCTATAGGTATAGGCCATGTACATAACGCGGTTGAAACCGCGGAACTGAGTCGATTTATAAACATATTGGAATTTAACATCACTATTCAAGCACTGCCTGCAATATAGTATGACATACAGTTGTGAAAATGATAGCAAACTGAACTGTCATAATTTTCACAACTCCGGGGTCTTTCAAAATTTGTTTGATCGAGTTTTTATGCAGTTGAAGTGTACAAAGTGGGAGGAATTGACCTAGTAACAAAGTCAACCAGATTCCCATTAACTCATTATTGAGCAAAAAAGAAAAAACAGTCGAAGTCAAAGTACTTTATTCACTTCTGACGTTCTTACGGTTACAGAATGCAACGCGTATGAACGTCAAACAAAATTTGGAATAGAATGATTCTACATTTTAATGCCAAGTTCGCAACAGTAAAACCGTGAGAAAAAAGCCACTTTTTTTAATGCAAATTAAATACAACAAAATATTTACCTAGGTATATACAGATTTATGTCAGTAAGGTGCTGCAACCATTACGCCATGGAACTCACGGAAGTAGTAACCATAGCAACTACGTAAGTAGGTATAATAAAGTTTTAGCCACCTATGCTGTGAATGGTGCAATCAACTTAAAAATTACAGAAGAGGATAAAGGCAACATGCGATTACTGTAAGAAAAACTACTTAAAATATCTACAAATTTTAATATTCTCTGCGAAGATTTTAACATAAATTTTTTGGGCAAACTTAATCACACACGCACGCACGCACACACAATCATACACACACACACACACGCACACACACACACCCATACACACACACATACACCCACACTCATATACACACACACACACAAATGTACTTAATTACCTATAAGATAACTGTTAACTATTACTATGTCATAACATAAGCCACGGACAAAAGGGGACTCTTCTAACACAGGTTTTCTCAAACTTAACAGAAGAGCTCCCAAACCATATTTATAAAAAACATGTAATAGTTGAAAATAAAGATTTTTTATTTATTTATTATTATTATTATAATCACACAGTAGTCACACACTCATCGAACGGATCGAGATGAAAACCTAAGGCGCCATTAATATTCTACGCCTCCTAAAAACTAGAAGGACAAACGTATAGAGAAATACCGTCTAGCATCCCGATCTTATAGGGGCTTAACACAAGCCCCTAAAAGGAGAAAGCGCAATCACTGTCTTAATGTATTTTTTCCGTAGGTAGTTGCACTGCGATAAGACTTGTCTGAGAACTGGTCTCGTTAACGCCGATGAAGTTGTTATACGCGACGGCTCGCGCCTACTTTTTTTATACAACCGCCTTTTTGTAGCAACAGGTAGATGAAAGTATTATAAGTTATTGAAGGGATTTGAAACTGCCATTGCCAGGGACTCGACTGTGTCCACTTACGAAACGTCTGTTTCGTACGAACATTTAGGTGAATTTAAACTTAATACCTTATCTAAATCTATGCACGGAGTTTTGTGTCAGGTCCAAACCAATATGTAAGTATGAAAAAACCGGTCAACTGCGAGTTGGACTCGTCCTACAAAATTGTATGTAACCCGAGGGTTACATACCATTTTGTAGGTAAATATTTAAAATAGGTCATAATCGAGTCTCGCAAGTAGACTAAGTGAAAGAATAAAGCCTTGAATAAAAATATTTTTTCATTGTGTGTCTCCCTTATTCTTTTCTCACCTTCCCCATCGTATGGGATATCATTCGATAGGTCTTTTAAAAACGTTTAGGGGTTGGCAAGACGGTTTTTAGATTTAGGGATCCGTTTGTAAAATATTAAGCTTGGGGGGGGGGGCTGAAAAAAACCAAAATCACGGTAGTAGTATATATAATGAAATTAAAAGGAAAACTATCACAGCTAAGTAGGCCTTACAAGTTTACGAGTAACAGCTGATCAAATGAGAAGTAACAAAATTTTCGTACAAATTCCGTAGAAAAATATTATTAGGTAAATATAACGTTGTAAGCATGAAAAAAAAACAACAGAAAACCCACTTCTTAATCCACACACATTATTCGGTTGGGGGGACTATGGAACCCTACATTGTGCGTGGCCCGACATGCACTTGCCCGGTTTTTTCCTTTTGAGGTACAGAACCCTAAAAACGATATGAAACCCTTAATTAGTTGATCTAGGTTCGTTTTTTATATGTTATGCTTTACTATTTTTTAATAGGTATATTAAATATAGAGATATTGGTAGAGATGTATACTTACTTGCTTTCTAACAAAGTTATAAGTCAATTATCAGGCTATATGTACTAAGCGAACGGCTATTTTCTCTGCGATCATTTTCAGAATAACTTAATAGGTGCTAGCTCCCATGTAGTAATTTCGTAGAAAATTGATCGGACGCCAATAAGTGCTCGTGATGGACGTATGTAGCGCCGTATATTACATGAACTTTATATTGAGGGTAATGGCGCCTCACTTCCGTTTATGGAGACAGCGATAATTTCAAGGAACAGCTATAAATTGGTGATAAAATTGTCGGAGTAATTTTGGTTGTTTTTTGATGTGATAACGTCTTATAAATCAATGACCGGGTGCACATACGAAAAAGTGTCCAATAAAAGTGATTCGTTGCTAAGCAACAGTGAATGGCGATTGCAGCGACAGGACATGCGATACAATTGGAACTAACGTTATTGATTGATTGACTTTACAGACAATAATTTTTTGTGATTTTTATTTATTTTTTTTTAGCCAAGTTTAATAAAACACCGGAGATATTCTAAAATTCGGTCGGTGTAATGTCGGTCCTCCATATTCCCACGAACACGCGATAATAAAAGTGAAAAATGACATTCGTGCAAAAATAACTGCAAGGTTTTTAACAATTTCGTAGGTTTCCCAACGAGTGTCAAAAGTGTGTATCAAAAGTCGCAAACTCTCTCACATACTTACTATTTGATCATCTCATTAACGTTCAATCGTTTATAACATTAACATTCATACAATGTTCGAACCTTTGCACATTTTTATCGATCGTGGTTACAGTCTTAAAACGTATATTTTGAATAGACAGCATACATCATAAACGGATTCTATTGAAATATGGCACAGAAATATTTTTGAATTGATCAGCACAATGGTCTAGCAGGCGAAACCGTAGATGAATAATGACCAGTCAAGTCTCTCTATGTTTATGGAGGCATTATCCCTGAATAAAACATAGCCATCAATGATCATAGGCACTAATATAAACATCAACATGTTTAAACAATAGTCAAGAACGCCTACATAATATATTTTATTTTAGCTCATAAATTATATGTAAAAACAGGATAACAATGCAGTATAGAGTGCCAAGTTCAACATTGTAGCAAGTTTACTTATGGTCAGACGCCTCAAGGGTGTTACAGGCCAGTTTTGTCTCGATTGATGTCATAACTGTTCTTAAACGTATAATATTGACTTTAATTATATTGTGCAACCATAAAACTGTAAATTTATTACAGTATTACTTTAATATAAATCGGTTTTAAATAAAACGTAATTTAAAACAAAGCGGGTAAAAGGTTGGCGTGATTAAAAAAATGGAATTACCTACCCACCTGAATAGCAATCATTTACATTTTGACTTTATGGAACTGACTGACAAGTCAGCAATCAAGCCACCATTATAGCAGCTAAGTAGTTCTCGGCTCTGAAAGAACGTTATGAAAAAAGATAGTTTTCAATTTCAGACTTCAGGAGCTTATACGCTTTATAAAACGTAGTATATATAATATTCATAGTGGAGTGCAAAACAAACGGATTTTTCATAAGAAATGTATGATATTACAAAGATATGGATAAATAAAAGCAGAAAAAAATACCTAAGTAATGGAATTGCTAAGCTATTCCAAACTACTAAATTAAAGGGCTTTAAACGATGGCTCAAAAACATATTTGTATCCAACCAATCTTCTACATATCTGGTAGACAGGCATAAACTATCACGCTCCACAAACCGTGATTCACGACAAAAACCTATGAAAATAAACAAGCAACATAACATTACATCAAAACTGAGGGTAACATCCGGTGCACGTGTCTCCTTGTCGCGTAGGCTGTACACCCACACAGCCTTCCTTGTTCGTAGGCGCCGACGCCGGCCACAGCTAGCTCATAGACAATTGTATTTTAATTACTGGTTCTGTAGTGTAGCTTTCGTTTCCTTTCCAAATTGTATTGTGGTGCAGCTTTGAAAAAAGCCGAAAATCTTTCCTGTATGACTGTCAACAATCTTAACATACTCTCATACATTTATTTATAATTTTTTCAGTCATCTCTTTATCAGTCATCATTACTCATCACTCTCATCAGTCATCATACATCAACATCATAACTTCTGTAAAATATAAAAATATTTATCTAAACGTTTTGAATTGACACAAGTTTTCGATATTGCAATAGTGTTTTCGTATCGAAAGCAAACCAAAAAATGTATAATAAAAAAATATATATAAAATAATAATTTTGTTCAAGACTTCGTCCATGTCTAGGTAATCATACTGTAGTCTGAATTGTTTTAAAATCCATCTAAAACATCTAACAGCATTTATCAAATAAGTTCAGCGGTTTAGACACAAATCAATACTAAAAACAAACCAGGGTCCTTATTCACGTGCGCTCAAAGATGTCCGCCACGCATGCGCGTTGATGCATTTCTAAGCGTAGCTCTCTCTACCATTATGTCAAGATTTAAACAGTTCGCACGGGCTTGCTGCGAAACCGGAAAAAAAGGGCCCAGAAAGAAAACAGAACTGCATTCGCATTTTATATAGGTTAAGTAAGACGAATTCCCACTGAGACAAAGCATAATTTATGCAATCATCACTAAAACATGATCTACAGCAGCGTCATCAAAATTAAATAAGGTAAATCATTAAAAATATACAGCATAGGTAGATTTTTTTTCGTGAAGGCCAAAAAGTAGTTCACTGCTTCTCTACAAGTTTACCTCGAATGAAAAGGAAGCGTAAAAAAGACCAGAAAAGGCATGAAGAAAATGATATACATTATTATGGTTGGAGAAACCGCGCCTCTCCCCGCGAGCACGTTGCGCCCGCGCCCATTCTCGACGAGTTAATCAGCCAACGGACGCCTGAGGATCTCAAACTTTATAAGACATTTTATTTCTTAGTTTATGAATTTCAAGAATGGTGGAAGATTAAGAATAGTACCTACATAGCAGTAAGTAGTTGTTCACTCTACCTTCTTACTTTTGTGAGTTTGATAAATAAAAATATCCGTCTCAAATTTACTTCAATCAAAATATAATGTACGCCATTGTTGATATAATTAATAAATGACCTGAAATTTTATCCCTATTAAGGGCGGTTTCAGATTACCGTTTTATTAGCGCGTTCATACGCGCGTATAAAACGCTAAACAAGCTCATGTTCGTTTTTGGAAGCGTATGCAAGCGCGTATAGGCGCGCCTTTTGCCACAAGCGCAACTAGTACGAGCGTTGACGCATTTATAAGCTCGTATAAGTTTCTTGATACTGACACTACTATCGGTTCGAGCGAACACGCCGAAATGTACTAGCGTCCGTTTTTGTCGTGTAATTGCGTATACCAAAACGACCGTAGTAATATAACCAATAAGGGAATAAATTTTAAAAGTCTTCGCTAGATTGCTATGTAACTTACATTACACTTAATACACCTTACTATTTTTGAAAATATCTGGTATGCATACAAACACTAAAAGGTTATAAAGTTTGAGATTCAGTGTAGAATAATGGAGCATAATGACTCTATCGGCGGCGGCGAGGCGGCGAGGCGGGCAGCGCTTGCGTGGACCGGCCTTAGCTTTTTCTACTACCGCTGCCTGGGCGCGCCTTCTCAGAACCATCTGCCTTTGAACTCGAGCTCCACTTCTGAATACTCACGAATTAAAAGTTTCTCGCTGTTTTCTGCGAATGGAAATTTTAATTAACCAAATCAACGCTAATGAGAATGCCAACCGAATTGTATGCTGATGACGGCTCGCTTTGTGTATCGTGTAAATAAGATTGTTTTTACAAGTTCAACTTGGAGATTTTAAGCACAAAAAACAAACACAAATATTTTTACAAGCTCACTAAAATCATCGGAAAATAAGCGTATACACAACGATCATTATAAAAACATTCAAGCAATTACCCAAACGTCAAATACAATAATACGATGCAATCAAACACGTTGTAACCGAACGACAGATCAAAGCTTCGAGCTTTTTAATGAAGCCTTCATAGGCGCGCGCACTGGCGGCTCGACAAAGACACGCTCCTCTTTGATGTAGCCGACACGCCGCGCGGTGACAGAGCGGAGGCGATGATGCCTTTATAAAAACTCAATGATTTATTCTATGACCATTGGGCCGTTTGACGACTCTATCAACGAATGCGCCCGCGCACCCGTGAACTATAAATTATTGTAACAACGCTACGTTATTGTGGCAATCGCCATTTACTACCGCAATTCTTTCTCTGAAGTATAGATATACCGACCGAGGTGTTAAATTTAACGATTCCATTAATTTTTAAATTAGTTCAGCATATGGTTCCTTTCGAAAAAACTATCCCGGTACTATAAATGTTTATTTTTAAGGTATAAAATATCCCTATCACGAAATAAAAAAATATATATATATAAATTTTGTTTAGAACACAATTGTTCTCGTTATAAGATTTTAAATTAAAAAAAATGTGAAATGCCAGTTATAGAGCATAACTTGAAAATGTGCACTAGGTAATCGGCCTATTGAAGCGTTTTTCAGTAACCGCTTCTGAGGCGTGAATTCCTTTAGTCTACGTTTGCTTTGTCAAAGTTTTTTTAAGTTTCCTAAACCAAGCTTAAGCACAGACTAAGCACGCTCTACAAATCTCAGCCTGAAATACCACGTGGTATAAAAGTAGTATACCTCCGCTATGATCGGTCAATAACTGCATCAGAAACTTTTCAAAACATTGGTGAAACAAAATGTCGAAAATTGCTAGCCATACCCACAGAGAAGAAAGTTCTCCCAGCAAGGAAATCTTTCTTTATGTACTCTTTTCCATATTACTCAGGCGTGGATCCAAGGGGAGGGGACAATATGAGGTCTTTGACACGGACTTGTGTGTTTTGACAGCCAATTGTCCCGCACACCTTCGGCGGTAACTAGTGTTGAAATTAAATACTACCACTCACACTTGCCCGGTTGAGTCAAATGTTGCCCCCTCCCCCCCACCAGAACAAAGTTTTGAAATTAAAATTCAAAATTTCAAAATAAAATTCAATAGGATAAAATTCTTTATTCACTTAGGATGCAAAACAACTCTTGTGATACGTCGGGATTCTACATGTACATGTAATGCCAAGTTCGCAAACAATAGGTAAAGCCGGAGAAAAGAACCTGGCAATAAAAACTCGCGGCCACTCTTTTCAAATTGCCAATTTTACAATGTTTGAATGTTAAATGAATGTTTGGATCCGCGCCTCTATATTTATATACTAGATATTACTCTGCTGGTTCATAAATTATAATAACCCTGTCCAGTGTTATGTATATGTAAGCCAAAATGTAAACAAGCTGCGTTCGGTGCCCACTCAACGATTAGTGTTTATTTTCTATTGTTGTTTCACTTCTCGGAAGGGTAGATCGAGTCTCGAGAGCCGAGAAAAAAGTTCCAGTGGCTGTGCTTATCGGTAGTAGCAACAATATGGACGCAATTGGTCTCTTCGTTTGTTTTTTAAACTAAATAGAGTTGCATGTTGACTCGTCATGTTCTGATAGTTACTATGATAATAATAAAAACGTTGGGAAGTGTTTCTGACTAACTATGTAGTAAGAAAACTCACTCACGGCTATCTGATTCCAAACTGGGCAGAGTCTGTATTATGACAATGGACTGCTTCTATGGCGCGGTGGGAGTATGTCCGACGGCTACGCAAGAGGTCGTGGGTTCGATTACCACACGGGACACCACTTTGTGTGATCCACAAATTGTTGTTCTAGTCTGGGTATTCTTTGTGTCCGTGACTTGTATATTTGTAAAGTCCCCCGCGACACGTGGCTTGTGCCCTAATGCGAGAGTCGTCTTTAAAAAAAAAAAGAACTTGTCAACTGATTTCAGAATCCCTGTATATAGACTTCAAGACAGATTATAGTGTAAACTCTAAATTACAGGTTCTAGCTAGACAAGCTCCATTTTCTATAAGCGTTAACGCTTGCGGAAAGTATTTGTGTGCAGCATAACATTATGTTGATAGATGCGGTAGCGAGAGAAAACTTTTATTAAGTTAATGTTAAATCCATACTATTTTTCCTGTCCGCAGGCGTTAACATCATCAAGTATCAAGTTGGCAATAGCTAGCTTTAGAAAATTAAAAAAATCGGGTTGCACTCCGGGTGTGCCGGCAGAAGTGAAAACTTGAACATTAACGTTGTGCATTTTTTAATATTTTGAAATGGTTATGGAACAACTTTTTTTTACCAGTATATAAGTACTATCATTTATGTGGTTAAAATCATCAATTGCGCTATCGTACACAAACATGACAATTTAAAAAGTATATCTCTCAGAAAAAATTGCATGCACACTCGCGCAAGCGCCCAGCGCTCTCCCTTCGTCTTACGGATTTTTTGATCAGGGTCACGTGATCCTGACGCGAGTTTAATATTTTTTACCCATCCTAAAAGTGCACAACGCTGCTAAAAAAGTTTTCACTTGAAAAAATATTGCTACTGGGCAAAAAAATACTGCAAGAAAACTTCAGTGCGCGAGTCCGACTTGGATTTGACCAATTTTTTTGTTATGCTTATGGCGTACTCGTACGTAACGAAAGATAATCTGAACCTTTCACAATGCTAAGTACCTGTAATTATCAGTCTTAAGAGCCTCTTCCACAGAAAGAATAATCCCCTCGACGAGCGAAACACCGTGAAGATATTAAGGGATTAGTCGGTAGCTTTAAAACGACGCGTCGGCGTCAGATGTTGAAATCACTCGAAATAAGCAGGAAACGGTACAATACTAATAAGCAGGTATTAGTGACAATAACTAACTCTGAGTCCCCGGTAGCCAAGTTACGTCGTACTTTAATACTTAATCACAATTTATGAACCGAAGATTATGGGCCAAGATGACACAGAATTTGTAAAAAAATATTTTTTGTCGGCTCTTATGATTATTGTCTTTTTCCGTAAAAGAAATATTTGCCAACAGAAACAAGATATTTTTTGCAAACCTGTTGTTATTACTACCATTTTTTTTAAGTGTCTGCATAGATATCACTCTTATATCCAGACACATAAAAAAATGGTAGCTATGTTTAAAATTTCTTTGGATGTTGAAAAGAAACAATTTTTTTTTTTTATTCTGAAAGATCATAAGGATGGACATCCATAAGATCTTTCTTCTTCACAAATTAATAAAAAAATACACTTGATATCATCGCATCGCATAAAAATATTTTTCAAAGTCATCGACATATTTTTTTTCTAAAAAACATAATTATTAATGTGGAATTGTGGGTCTCACATTACTAGCAATCTTGTTAACCCCTTCAGGGATCACGTCGGTAGTATATTGGGTAGGGTTCGAACTCACAACCTCAAGATTGCTAGTCCGATGCCTTAGCCGTTAGGTTACTGCCGCTTCTAGATGATGATTATATGTAACTGCTAACCTAGTAGTTTTATGTCAGAAATCAATAAGTCCTTTTTGAAACAATAAATTCAGAAAAGACCTTATTGAAATTATAGTCTTATCAATTGTTTATTTCAAGCTAGAAAGAGTCATTATTTTTGTGCATACCTACCTTATATTTAGTTAATCTGAAAATTAAAATGTAGTTAACGTCTTTACGTCCCTCTCACAGCTAGGTAATTACTAGGTAATCTTCAGTTCTTCACGTTTGAATCTTCGTTTCTTCACGGCTGTATTTTTCTTTGCACAAAGAATAAGCGTTGCCATCCAACGTGGTAATGGTGCCAGCCTTCTGTGTACATCTGGTACCAGTCGACATCGACGGGGAGGAATATTTCGACGCGTTAACGGGTCTTGTCCTTTTTAGGGTTCTGTAGCCAAAATGGCTAAAACGGAACCCTTATAGTTTTGTCTATCTGTCTGTCTGTCTGTCCGTCCGTATGACATAGGCATTTTACTCTTTTGAGTAGTCCTTCCACTCAATGAATATTGATGAAATTTTGGTAAAAAGGTGTCTTGTAGTAGCCGCTACTTAGTTTGATACCTAAATAATAAAAATAAATATTTTTAAGAGCAAACTTCTACGTGTATTTCATCGTTCGACAGGTATTTTAAAAACATTGTGAAGTTTCCAATAAACCTTTTGATTGAGTGATTATTTTTAGATATAATTGCTTCGAAAGTTGCTTAGAAAGTTGCTTAACTTTTGAACTAGCTCTTAATAATTATATTATTTAAACTAAAATTATTTCGGACATGATCGTATAAACTGTCATTCAGTTATTGCCGTAAAACTGCGTCTCTCAACAAAAGTTCGTAAGTGCCATGAACATACGCTCTGATGCAATTATTCAAGGCTGCGGGCTGCGGCTGTTGGTATGGCTGTACGTCGGTTTTTTATTGATGTTATGTGTGTTATTATTGTTATAAACTTTCGCGATTATTATACATAATAGTCCCGAAATATATGAAATATGAGTGTTATTGTAAATATTACAGTTCCTAGATTTTGAGTTCATGTCTATTTTGTAAAAAAAATGTTTTTTGTAAATAATATAAATTTGTTTGTATATTTTAGTGTAAATAAATTGAATTATCTCCTAACATAACAACAAGACGAAAGCTACCGTTTTTTGCATCGAAAGTAACAATGCTTCAAATAAATTCACTTTATTTATTTAAGTTAAATTTTCAATTATACCATCACTGCTATCGATTGATACCGATTTATACAGGTTTATACCTTAATAATGACGCAAGAAAACCAATCCTAATCTATTCTTGTTTTGGTTATGTAACTAGACACAACAACATACCGAAAATACAGAAGACAACCTTTACACAACACGTTTGAACATCGCATACCTACATATTATGCGATGTTAAAGATCGCTCAGGGGCACGAAATGACAGACCACCCTCAGAACAAACTAATCTGAAAACTGTCTAAATTCTCTTTCTGTGAACGAGTCAGTGTTGCTTGAACGAGGTACATGTACTCGTTTTATTATATATAGCTTACTTTCGTATTATTATATAGCTTACTTTCTGTATTCGTTTTATTTTGTGTAAACACATAGCACCAGTGAAACAACGTCAACAGATAATCGGTTACACTCCATCACCCGTTTTATGTCGGTACATACTTATATAGTAGAGAACTCGTGATAGTTACTTTAACTTAGGTTATAGGCACCTCTCTGGAGCTTTGTAACGGGACCGGATTATGTGGAGTAAGTTAGAAACACGATTCTTATGTTTATTGCGTCATTGAATAATGGATCGTGTTGGAAACGGCTTTAGTTGAGATGTTTATTGTTAGGGAAATGGGTGCCAACTATTGGTTACAGTTACTCTACTATTTTAGGAGAAGGTATAAAATTTGCCAAACCTGTAATCCAGACCGGTTAAGGCTCTTTCGGCCCATATAAGCTTTATTAGTATGCGCGTTCGATTGATTAGAGTGCAATATGCAGCATCGCTGTCAGAAAAAAACGCTATGCTCAAAGAGTCCTTAGAGTTTTGACAAATTGGTACATGTAAATCTTCTCTTGAAATACCTTAAAACGTGTAGGTATGTACCGGAATTCTAACTGCTTTTATAATTTTAGCTGTAGGGTACAAGCCCTGTATCGCGGACTTTACAAACATACAAGTCACGGACACAAAGTACACCCAGACTCGGAACAAACATTTTGTGGATCACACAAAGTGGTGTCCCATGTGGGAATCGAACACACGACCTTTTGCGTAGCAGTCGGATACACTCCCACTGCGCCACAGAGACAGCCGATCAATTAACAGAGCCCCGATCTTTCCATAATTACAAATTGCATACCTATCTGTTAAACATGCCATAACCGCTGCATGGATTTGTGGTTGTTATTTAGAGACGTTGTGATCGAAGATTTAAAACACGAATCTGTACCTAAGTACGTAGTAAATACAAAATTGATACGAGAATGCCGAAACCTTGAAAAACACACGTCCACATATTGATGATCAAATCTTAAGATAAATCTGCAAACAAGACAGTAAATTTCACCACGACGATGACAAGATAAATGAGGCATTAAGTAGATGCCAAACGGTCCTGGCAATGAGCTGTGTAGAGGCAAAATACACGCGAAGTTTTGACTTCTTTGTTGTGGAATAACTCGGCACTCTTGCATTGAACATATGAATGATGGGACAATTTACTTGATGGGTTCTAATAAACCAATGAACCAAAGCTTTTATCTCTTCCCAGTTTTGCGAGTCTATACTTAGATGTAACGTTTTAAGGGCTGCAAGCCCTTAAGAAAAAATAGTTGTCTATACGATCTCTTCTTGCAAACCCTTGGAAAGTTACTTATATAGAGTTCTATCATATAGCTATCAAGACAAAAAGATAGTTGAGGTGCTAAATTAGGCAATTGGTAGGTACTGTCCAGAAAATAATTGTCATAAGTACATTATGCACTCCTCCAATATTTCAAACACACAAACTTATCAAAATTTTAACAATCCGTTACGGTTTTACACCTTAACACATTAGATACGTTTACATTTTTTGTAGAATTGAAAATTCTTTGCCTACCAAATCGGACACAGATTATCACATTAATCTACCGACGAAGGCTCTTCCGTGAAGCCTCCAAACTGTCAGTTAAGTAATCTCAGCATGAGGATGAAGTTATCAACGTAAAGCTTCATGAATCAAAGCGAAGGTTAAACTGAATGACAGAGTTGCCAACTTAGGGGCTTTCCCCTTAATTTAAGGAGTAAATGAGTGGGATAGGAGTTTGTAGACAGACGTTGAATCACTGGCACCCCTTGTTGTATGAGTGACTTACACTTGTCCCGTGATAAGCAATTGCACAATGTTTCTCCGTCGTGTGAGAATACGAGTCTTTCACACGACGAAGAAGGTGTTGACAGGCGGGTTTTCTTTTAGGGGAATTTTTAAATTTCTTGTAAACATTTTTGAGCTTTTTGATTTAAATTCATGGATAAATAAATTAGGAGTTGGCAACCCAACTGAATGACGTAAAGCTACGCCACACACAGTGCTGGACAACAAACAACGAGGTAACTATTCGGTGGAGGTGTAATTACACCACAGCATCATCAAGGATCATTACGGAGCGGAGAACTTTGGTGACGGATCAGACCACCCAAGTAAAAAATTTCGTCTAATTCCTTGAAAAATATTGCTTAAAATTTTCAGTATTTTTAATTAAATACCTACGTTTTTAAAGACTATCTATGCTGTAGTCCACCCTTCACTACGGCCGCTGCAACACGGCCGAAATACATAAATATATTTCACCCTTATTTAACTTCACAAAATATTTTGCTAACAACCTGTTATGATTGCGAGTCCGATGCCTTAGCCACTACCTACGGCTACTGCCGCAAAATACTATTAGTAAAAATATTGATGAGAATCGTTGCTGTCTTAGCATCACAGACGTTGTTGATTATTCTATGAGTAATACGCAAATTACTAGCAGCTTAAAATAGACGCCTCAATTCCTACTAACTGATTCGCTCCAATGACCTTAAACTTCATCTACTGAATTACCGAGAGCGCCATCATAGTTTCATTGCAAATCAGTAGATATATTATTATGTTTCTTAACTCGTTCACATGTCATCATGGCCACCAGAAATAGGGGTTCAAGATAATACTTTGCAATAATTGCGAATTTCGAAAATAGGTCGCGGAGTACTATTTTGATTCCCAACCAAAACTGTTTGATAGATAATCTTTTTAAATGACTTTATTTGTATTTCTGGTGGCACCTGAAGGTGTAAGTGCTGGGAAGTATGAGTAACAAAACATTTATGTCCTTATTTTTTTTTTAAAGTTGCAATATCCTTCCAACCATAAATGTTGGAGGGACAAAATTATACCATCGCCACAAATCTGTTAAGATTCTAAAGTTATGAGAGTGTCCGTTACTACGACTGCCTTACATTAAGTAGATAGGTAGGTACTACATATATAATATTTAGATAGCTGAAATGTAAATACTTTAAAAGGCTGGCAGGAGCTGAATGCGAGAAGCCGAAGATAGAACTAAGTGGCGTGCAATTGGAGAAGACAATGTCCAGCAGTGGACTGCGATAGGCTGATGATGAAATTCTTATTTCGGCAGCAGAGATACAGTTTATAAAACTCAATAGGAAATCGTCTCCCAATCTTCTTCTCCGAATTTGATGAAATTTGCCATGAAAACTTGATATCCATACTAATATTATAAATGTGAAAGTAACTCTGTCTGTCTGTCTGTCTGTCTGTCTGTCTGTTACGCTTTCACGCTCAAACAGCTAAACCGAATTAGATGAAATTTTGAATGGAGATAGTTTGAGTCCCGAGGAAGGACATAGAATAGTTTTTATCGCGATAACCGACATCCACGCGGACGGAGCCGCGGGCGAAAGTTAGTAAATAATAATACTTACCTATGAAAGGCAGGTAAGTTAGAATAGGTACCTATGTTTTATGTGGTGGTTTGTAGTGAAATATTAACACATGCCTCAAGTCATTACTGAATGTTTAGTCAAGTATTTATTAAAATTCATAATATTCCAAATCTTCATTGGCTAAGGTACACAGAATGGTTTACTTCGTAACATTTTCATTATAACTTTGTAGCTTGCGAAACTCTAGGTTTTATGGACCCGCATGTTAATTCCTTTGTGGTAATGATTGGAAGGTAAGCAATGAATGTAAAATAACAGCAACTAAATGACGGAGGCGTGTTAAAGAATATATTAAAAATTTACATGAAAATAGTTTGAAATACGGAAAGCCAACAGTCATTGTTGTAGATGTCAGGCCACGAACGGTCGCTAAATTACAAAGTTAGCATTTCTAGTTCTTTATCGTGATACCCACTCATTACTTGCCCTGCATTGCGTGAACTTAACAAACATACTTATCACGGACAGAAAGTACGCCCACTTATTCCCAAATGCTCAAACGATACTCTGATTCATGCTCAAAAGCATTTCTGCCGCTACTATTCACCTTTGAGTAACTGTGACAGGAGAGTGAACGGCGCGTCTCAAACCTGTGTGACAGTGGAATATCTGACAATTGGAACAAGAGTCCTCTAAGACAAAACACCGAAAGTACAGTAGAAAAGCTACATACAAACGCGCTTGGGCAACCCACTCGTAGACATCGTTCACGAACATGAAATGTTAGACCACCTCCAAATACTTTGTTGCCGAAGTTTTCCGAGATGTTATGTTGAACATAAGTACATAAAGTTTTCCTTTATAAAAGTAAAGCCACAAAACACCAAGAGTAAATCTTGATACTTTTTGCGTATGCTTTTATTGCGACATATTCGGCATCAGGGTCCTTGTTCATGATCTTTATTCCGTGTCCACGGACAGCCCGTGCGAACTGTCAATATTTTGTCTATAAATGGAGAACTGCGCTTAGAAATTTATCAACAGGGATGCGCGGCGGATATTTTTGAGGGAGCAGCGCATTTTTGTGGCGGCGGCGGACATTTTTATGCGTTGATGCATTTCTAAGTGCAGCTCTCCATTTACCATTATGACAAGATATTGATAGATCGCACGGGCTAATCATGGAAACGAATTAAAGATCAATGAAGAGGATTAAGGACCGTCAATCCGTTTTATCATATCATATACTATATGCTATAATATTATAAAGAGGAAATATTTGATTGTTTGTTTGTATTGAACAGGCTCCGAAACTACTGAACGGATTAGAAAAAATATTTAATCGTTGTGAAGCTACACTAACATACACATATCACTGTATTCCCACAGGAACGGGAACTACGCGGGTGAAACCGCGAGGCGTTTGTTGAGTTTCTATGTTTGAACGAACCTCAGGAACTACTGGTCAGAATTAAAAAGTTCGTTTATTTTTGGATAGCCCATTTATCGAGGAAGGATATAGACTATATAATATCACGCTACGACCAATAGAAGCGGAGCAGCAATTTAAAATGTTGCAAAAACGGGGAAAATTACGCAAACGAAGTTGCTAGGGTCGGCAAGTATTTTACTTATATAGTCGCATGCGGAGACTAAAATGTGATTGTTATAGTAACTCAAAACGAAACTTACATTTAGAAACGGTCACTACAATCATCACAAAACTAGATCAACAAGTAAAACAAAAATTTAGATCGACCAAACGTAGAAAGAAGACTAAACCAAAGCTATTCGTAAGTAATGATATACTTACCTACCTATAAATACCTACTACTATAATCGGCAACACAAAATATCTAACTACTAGCTGTCCCGCGCAACTTCGTATGCGTTAATTTTCCCCGTTTTTGCAACATTTTTCATTGTTGCTCCGCTCCTATTGGTCGCAGCGTGATGGTATATAGCCTAAAGCCTTCCTCTATAAATGGACTATCCAACAAAAAAAGAGTTTTTCAAATCGGACCAGTAGTTCCTGAGATTAGCGCGTTTAAACGAACAAACAAACTCTTCCGCTTTATAATATTAGTATAGATACACCAGTAAGATAGTAGGTATTATAATATTTACACCTACCCATTTTTTTTATTTACCTGTCCAGGTTTATTCAACCATTCACTGCATTTCTTCCGCGTGGGTGCAAATGGTAATAACATAACAACAAAAGCATACTGACGCTTAGACTGTTAAACTACTACATCCCGTTACGTCTTCTTACGACTATGTGCAGAACTGCATAACAGTAATCTATGCAGCTAGCACTGAATAGTCGTTGAGTTCGCGATTATACCATTACCAACTCGAATCGTTCCCATGCGTGTTGAGGAAACAGTAAAACATGGAAGCTGGAAATTGACCTGCCGTGTTGTGGAAACGACTAAATAATTGGCAGCTGAAGTGTGCCTCGTAGGTATGTGAATAATGTCTCAACCTCAGGGCAACTTTGAGACGAATGTAGCAAATTAAACGAGAGCTGCAGAACTTGTTGGTCTGAAACGAAGTGTAGGTACAGTTGGATCAACGTAACTAGGCCGGACTGAAGTAGGCGACAAGTGGTAGCGCAGATGCATTTTTTGGAAGTAAATGGTGACAGGAAGCGGGGGCTGGGGGCGGTAACTAAACCAAGAGAATTAGAGATGCGATTACGCATTGCATTGTCATAATTAGTATTACTAACTCCTGTTTTTTTGTGATTATTTTCGTAAAGAAATTGTTTTTCAAAGTTTCTTTAGTATTTACTGTAACTGTTCTAAATTTAAACTTTTATGAACTCATTTAAATAGTGTTTTTATATTGTTGAATTAAAATGTTGTTAGTATTTTTAATCGATTAAACATATTTAGTCGCTTTCGTAAGTAATTTTAGGGTCGCATCTCTATGACATGCGCGAAAGTGATAAAAACCTAACTTCAATCCGGTCAAGTTACGTTGATCGTACTGTAAGTATTTGGCGTCCGTGATTTGAATATTCCATAATTGGATAGGTAGTTGTAGGCAACAAATTATTTTACATTAATATCTATCTATATATAATACTAGCTGACCCTCGCAACTTCGTCTGCGTAAATTTTCCCCGTATTTGCAACATCTCCTGTTCAGCTCCTTATTTCTCCACTATTTAATGGATGTTATTATACATATAAACCTTCCTCTTCAATCACTCTATCTATTAAAAAAACCGCATCAAAATCCGTTGCGTAGTTTTAAAGATTAAGCATACATAGGGATATAGGGACAGAGAAAGCGACTTTGTTTTATACTATGTAGTGATCTTACACCGGAACACGAGCAATTCTTGTACATATATATACCTATATATATAATCTGAATCTCGGCAACGGCTCCAATGATTTTCATGAAATTTAGTATGCAGAGGGTTTCGGGGACGATAAATCGATCTAGCTAGGTTTCATATATAGAAAAAGTCGTTAAAAAAAACCTAACGATGCTCGGTCATCCAGATACTGTATCTGAAATGTTAAATAATTATTTCTATTTTTTTAATTAACACACCAATTGGTACCTAATAAAAGTAATTGATTTGACAGCCGGAATGTATTACGTTTTTTTTCATAGAAAATATTTATTAGGGCATGTCTCTTTGATGTTTCATAAAAACAGACTGAATTAACTTGACAGTCAAATATCCAATTCATACAGTCAAATTAATTTAATTAATAAACATTAGACGTCTAAAAAATTTAAGACTGAAATAATTCTGAACATAGATTCTGCAGCATAATAACCAACGACGTTTTATATATGCAGACAGTGGCATTATATTATCGCATTTTCATAGTTTTAAAATAATATGTACCTCAAAAGCTCTCATGATATTTCTCGGAAATAAAGGCCCTATTATTGAGCGATATCATTAGGACAGAGTAGGTACCTACGGGAAACAAGATCCACCTGTACACATATTGATAACGTGATACTGTGAACATTGTCCACCTGCCAAGTAGCAATTTATTAGAGAACTTTTAAAATTCATCTTACAAGGAAATAGCATTGCAACAATTTTACACATAGTTAACTATAAAAGGATAAACTGACTGAATTATAGTACAGGCACTAAGTCTAGAGCGCCAAATTTATATCGGAGTTTATAGAAAATTCCATTTTTATATAATCCAATCTTACTTCAATTTTCCACTCCTGAGGAGTTCTGACATCCAACCGAGGGAAGCCCTAAGCAGTACCACTAAATCTATGTGTATGTTTGTTATTATGCCGCTGCTGAGCAATACCACTAATTCATTTTCCTATAAATGCAAGTGTATCTATCTATGTGTATGTTTGTTATTATTGACCACGATTAAACGATTGAAGAAATTTTAAATTTTGTAAATTAACTAGAGTACAGATATCGGTTTATCGGTAAACTTGGATAAAATCGGCAAGCCTTTGTTTTATTTTGTAAGGAAAGTTTATCTATATTTATATATTAGCTTCCACTACCTCCGCTCGCGTTCATATCGGTTATCGAAATAAAAATTATCCTAGTCCGTTTTCAGGATACCATCTATGCTTACCAAATTTCAGTCATTAACAGTCACACTCTGCATTAATATATTTAATAAAAATGCGAAATTTTAAATCCGTGCTCGGTAATCCACCATATACATTTAAGTTTAGTATCATCTTAGCTAGTCATAAAACACGAAACTTATTCCGTAATACTTTTGTATCCGAAGTTATGAAGCTAAACATGTAAACGCTGTGTCGTGCATTGCGCAAGCGACGCGGGTTAGAGGCGTGGATCATCGTGCTCGCGCGCAGACACGGTGGTCCCTCGGAGACGACTTCATTGCACCACATTTTAATCTCTATGATGATTCACTGCCACTAAAAACGAACACAGAAAACTATCATTAAGGCTTTACACGTGAATCTCTATCAATAAATTGTCGTTACTTTATAAACCTAAGTATTATTTGTATAAGTTATATATACGGTCCTTTTAATGTTTTAGCTGAGACATAAATTGCTTTGCAATCGAGTTTCTGTATCTCTTTTCTAGTAATAAACGCCCATGTTATACTTATGCAGCTGCCTCTCATTAGGTATTCTGTATCTGTATTAGCCTGTTTTCTTGTGTTTGGTAGAACGTTACCTATGGTTGTCCCGAAACAACAGGTTATTATTTTGCAAAAACAATTGAAGATTGACTGGACTTTTACTTAAACTTGTTGTTACTCTGCATCATCTATTACTTAATAGCCGTAGATACTTATATCTATGGCTATTCGTATTCTGTGTTAATTACATACTAGATGCAAATAACATGGTTACTTTTTATACTCCCAAAAGATGAAGCAATCAAATATTGCTAATTTTGTATACCGCGATTTTTTATACCCTTAGATAAAATTGGTTGAACATGAAGCCTTTATTATAGATAATTATATAAACTTTAATGCTCACGTTCCAAATTATTGTCCGAAATCGTTGAATTTTATAAAGAATCGTATATAAATTGAACAATGCCGTGACCGACAGATCTATGGAGCCAATTTAGGGATTCCAGCTCGCTATCGTCATTATATTTCATAGAACGCCCTCGAAGTCAGATGGTTTTTTGTCTAACAGCGTTTGCTTTATACAAATGGTCATCTTTACTTGAAGTGGTAATAATTAGGGTTACGTAAGGCGTACGTGGAAGGCTGGTTGCATGTAATTGGGACCACCCGCGGAGCCCCGGGCAGCCGCTGCGGGATCTGGAGAAAACAATACATTATGCGAATTTAGAGCGCGCTCTGATTAGATAAATTGCGACACAAGCCATACATAACTGTTACTTTTGAGCTGAGTTTGTGTAATTTTCTGTACTTATTTACCTTTCCGGATATCTTCGAGGACATTGAGCAATTGGAAATAAGTGCTACTTCTCAGAAGCCCTTGTCGTGTTAGGAACACGAAGAAACAAATTTTGTCTTGATATTTATGTAATTGTTTTTCGGAAAGCATTCCATGAGGTACGTGTTAGGGATACAAAAAATTACCACAAAACCGCGAGTTGTCTTACAATGAGCTTGAATTTGAAACACATAAAATGTAAGATAATCGAGACTTGAATACTTATGACCACAGGATGGGAAAAAAACTTTTAAGTTCCAATAGCATTCAGTATCGACAAATACGTAAAATGGCTCCTAAGTTTTTACACAACTTGTAAATGACTAAATAAAGTATTTATTATTTAATTACTAGGCAAATGAGACATAAGAACTAATGCCTCAAATAAGGAGCGCGATACGGTGACATGAATGTGACCGTACCGCTCTCCTTCCAAATACTACCTTCTAAAGATCTTTAGATCTTTGCCAAACAAGGATTTGGGTGGCACTGATACTGTTATGGGCTAGTGTGACGGTTAACATCAGGCGCATGACCTGCTCGTCTCCTCATTTCGTAATATAAAAAAAGATCAACGGAATCAGGATCAAATTATAGTTAACTAGGTAAGTAGACGACTAATCTAATTTTCTTTTCAATTTTTATCTTATAACTAGCGGCCCGCTCCGGCTTCGCACGGGTATAAAATAAATGGATGTTATTTTACATATAAACCTTCCACTTCAATCACTTTATCTGTTAAAAAAACCCGCATCAAAATCCGTTACGTAGTTTTAAAGATTTACGCATACATAGGGATATAGGGACGAGAAAGCGACTTTGTTTTATACTATGTAGTGATTTAGGTGCTGAAAATGTGTCTAAACGCAAACCAAATCATAGGGCTAGAAACAAAGACCTAAATATTTTGAAAATCTTTAGTTGATATTAAGTACCTACTAAGGAATTTCTGTCAATATGTTTGTTGCAAGATACGCAATGCTTGCGTTTAAATATTGCATAAGCATAATTAGTAGATATACCTACCTGTAAGTTACCTACTTACTGTGATTGGACTACCTCAAATTTTATCAGACGTTAAATAATTTTGTTTAGTTACCAGTGTAGGTGAGAAGTCGGTTGAAGTTTCACGAAGACAATCGCATCGCTACTTAAACTAACTAACCTTACCTAACCTTTTTGGCTCAGAATGTATGTAGACAAATAATTACCTTAAAGGCTTTGCCACTGCTTCGCCCAGGCGCGGATCCAGAATACCGGCCAAGCGTGAGTCGGTTGCATAGCAGTGGAGGGGTTTTCGTCTATTCTGGAGAAGCAATTGCCCTGGATCCGCGCCTGCCTTCGCCCCTCAGATCATATCGCGATAAACAATCCTTTAATATATTAGTACAGATTTAGTTTAAAAATATCAACGTAGGTATACGTGTAGGTATATATACTTATCATGTTCGGTATGGGTCCAACAATATACAATAAAATTCCTAAATTCTGGAGAGAGGAAAACGATGAATCCTCCAAAAAACTATTAATACTTTTAAGCAAAGCGTATACCTATAACATTTCAGAATTTTTAGATAATAGTTTAATATAAATTGAAATTGTATATATGACTATGTGATTGTTATTATTTGATTTTGTATACTTTAATACTTAATTTTATCATATCTAATTTAATTTTACCTCATTTAATTTATAACAGTGTAATTGAGTTTTATATAATCTATAAAAAAATAATTTAATTTTGTACGCCTTTATGGCAAAACATGATGTCACTAAAACATTTATTGTAAACATCTCTATTCATAACTCATATTTTAACAAAATAAAAATATCTTTATCTTTTATCTTTACCGGTACAAGTGTTCCACAAAACTTCAGACCAGAATTTCACACGCTCCTCCTGTCAGCGGATAAAACCACTCAGGATATACCCTCTTGCCGTCTAAGTGCTAATCCTGAAGCACCATACTCGTACACTGTGTTTGATATGAGCTCTCGACACACCTGAGTTGAGTGGAGTTTTTATTGATCGTACGTGATTATTTCAGTGCAGCAGCAGATTTGCAACCCATGGGAACGGATGTGCCAAACTGCCTAGTTGCGTCATTGTTGGAGGTGGCTGCAAAAAATGTTTCCTGTGAATATTCTTCAAATGCACTTCCCAAAATTATTGAGTAGTATACAATAAATTTCTTTGATTTGAATATATCATTTTTTTAATTGATTTAATTTAATTTTTTTTAAGATATATATGTTATTTTTACTGTTAATTTATAATTATTATCGATCGAAAGACCACTAGGGATCTTCTTTAACATCAAAGTAATGTGCATGATGTGTTCACTATTTTAGAACCCACACTATTGTTGTGTCTTTATAATACCTTGTTTCCCACTAAGTTTTATGTGTGCTTTCAGTTTGTGAACCTATTATTTAAAAAAAGTACTAATAATTATAATATCTTATTCTCTATAAATTTAAATAATAATAATATCTTGGGACAACTCACGCAATCTGATCCTAAACTAAGCAGAGCTTGTAGGTACTATGGAAACCAGACAACTGTTAAACAATATCTACTTATATATTTCTAAATACATGCATAATATAGATAAATAACACCCAGACACTGAATGCCATCATGCTCATCACACAAAGTTTTATGCTGGGTGGGGATCGAACCCACGACCTCCGGCTTAGCAGTCAGGGCCACTAACCATTAGACCAACAGGCCAGTCGAACTAATCACGGCATATTACGGCAATTTTTCAACAAGCCCTGTGTCGCGGGGGACTCTACAAACATACAAGGCACGGACACAAAGCACACCCAGACTCGGAATAACAATGGATCACACAAAGTGGTGTCCCTTGTGAGAATCGAACCCACGACCACGACTGGGACTGAATCTTTGCGTAGTTTAAAGTAATAATAAACACATTTACATTACATTACATTGACAGTTCATTGAAAATAAGGTACCTACCAGATCTTTCAGTGCATTTGACAAATTTGACTGAAGTCAAAAGTTGCGACATTCTTACCAGGTAATTTATTTCCATTTATTTCTAGTAGGTTGCTACTAGCCATTTTGAAAGAAGTCTCTATGATTGTGTCACACTCCTTCTCACGGAGAGCTTGTTAAGCCGTTGGTTCTACGCCTAGTTTTGAAAGAAGCCTCTATGATTGTGTCACACTCCTTCTCACGGAGAGCTTGTTAAGCCTTTGGTTCTACGCCTAGTTTTGAAAGAAGTCTCTATGATTGTGTCACACTCCTTCTCACGGAGAGCTTGTTAAGCCGTTGGTTCTACGCCTAGTTTTGAAAGAAGTCTCTATGATTGTGTCACACTCCTTCTCACGGAGAGCTTGTTAAGCCTTTGGTTCTACGCCTAGTTTTGAAAGAAGTCTCTATGATTGTGTCACACTCCTTCTCACGGAGAGCTTGTTAAGCCGTTGGTTCTACGCCTAGTTTTGAAAGAAGCCTCTATGATTGTGTCACACTCCTTCTCACGGAGAGCTTGTTAAGCCTTTGGTTCTACGCCTAGTTTTGAAAGAAGTCTCTATGATTGTGTCACACTCCTTCTCACGGAAAGCTTGTTAAGCCTTTGGTTCTACGCCTAGTTTTGAAAGAAGTCTCTATGATTGTGTCACACTCCTTCTCACGGAGAGCTTGTTAAGCCGTTGGTTCTACGCCTAGTTTTGAAAGAAGCCTCTATAATTGTGTCACACTCCTTCTCACGGAGAGCTGGTTAAGCCGTTGGTTCTACGCCGAGTTCCTACCGTGAATGAATACTTAGAATACCTACATAATAGTTGTGTTTACCTACGCTCACATCATCTGCCCCCTAGACAAGTGTCAAATCGTAAAGCTTCATTTCCTAGTCTCTCTCTCTAGTTAGAAGAACTGAATCTGTTTAACTAGGTAGGTACCTACTAATAAAAATATTTTGTGGACCGCAGTAGCAGCCTATTTTTTTTTTTAAATGTTGGGATTGTGGTCCCACATTACTAGCAATCCTGTTAACCCGTCCAGCTAAGCTCAATGGCTTGTGTTAAGAGTGAGTTCACGTCGGTAGTCTAAACGTGAACCCACTCCTAACACAAGCCTTTGAGCTTAGCTGGAGGGGTTAACAAGATCGCTAGTAATGTGAAACTCAATCCCATATTGCTAGTTATCTTTAAAAAAAAAGAAAAATAAAGTTCTGAATCCGCGCCTGGGTCGATTTGGTTGATAGGTGTGATGTGTATCTTATCATGATTAGGATATTTGATCAAATCTACTTTTAAAGGCTTTCAGTGTGTGTGCCATAACAACATCTTTTGCACGATAACACGATTTGGCAGAAATTGTTTTTGGGGGTTGAGCTTGAGTTAGATGATATTCGTGAAAACTATTCAACTTCTTCTTTTGACAAAGTTTTCACGGGTGTCCTCTTATTGCTTATTTTTGTTTCGAAAATAGGACAAGTTTTTAAAAACACGTTAATGTTATAACAGCTAGTATTTTATATCTCAGATAGCTTTCACCCGTGGCTCCGCCCGTGTGGATGGCGATAAAAACTATTCTATGTCCTTTCCTGGTACTCAAACTATCTCCATACTAAATTTTATCCAAATCAGTGCAGCGGTTTATGCGTGATAACGCAACAGATAGGTAGACAGTTCTCTTATCTTTAAATAAGGCCACCATTTTTATTGTAGTAAGTTGCACTGTACTTGTAGGTATTTTTATAAAATAAAGAATATACACACAAGATGTCGACGCGACAAATGAACACACAGATATTAGAAAACAGAAAATTTATTGCAATTTTGTAAAATAAATACAATTAAAATTCATCCTTAAAATAATTGTACAAAACGAAACAAAATACAACAATTATTACTAGCAACTACATTCTTTATTTAATTCAATAAATTATTCGCTTTTAATCTAAAATACTTTGTACGAAAAATTCATAGCTAAAACAATGCAATGGGCTAAAGTTACACTATACTACAAATATTTACAAATGTTGTACTAAGTCTAATAATCTCACTTTGGTAAACTGTGGTTAATGAGTTTCTTTACTTACTCTACACTACTATTTACCTTTTAATTCTAACCAACACAAATGGAAAATTTGTGTTTTAATCATAACACACACGCACGCATAAACATACGCATATATTCATTTACTATATATCTAATGAACACATACGAATACTAGGTTACACATGTTTATAATAAAAAATTTCCATAGTAATTTTATAATTTTGTAGATATAAATATTGAAAATTACAAAATTATATGTACATTTTTTTATTTAAGTATTTTAATTAATTTCATCAAAATCTTCATAAAGGCCGCAAATCAATAAACAACGTGAAACACCGGGAAAATATATAAACTGGATAATACCTATGTACAATTTACAATAACAGCTAAATTATTTGATAAGTATAACTATTAGAGGCACTCGGGCATAATACAATTTTAAACATTAAAACTGGAAAAACGGTAATTCTCAAAAAGGGAAATGGCATGGTTCGTAGAAATGGCGTAGTTTGGCTGAAAAGTAGGGATAGGTATTCTTGATAAGAAAGAAGTAGACACAGAAATTCAATCGCTATTTCGGCTTTATCTGTAAGCATATAATATGTCATTGTGTAAGATCTGTGCAAACCTGACGGTGCGCGCAACCGTTTAACTTCATAACAATGAGAAATTAGTTTGAAATGTATCTTCTTCGTCTTTTCACGGCCCTTCGTCAAGTTTGCACCGGGCCTAGTTCGATAACGTAGTAACAACGTAAGTGGTTCTTAAAGACCTGCGATTGAAACCCGCTATATACTTAAATATGAATGATAGGTACTAAAGAATATGACCTATCTTGATTTTTTAGTAATCGATGTGAAACCTACAAGCAAATCCTCTACATATAATTAACAATGCTTAGCTAATATCAGTGTCATGTTTTACAACATGCAAATATGAAAGCAAATAGTTGAACATGCAAATTATACACAAGTTAACGCAATTGACACCGACGTACTAATCATACATACACACGTTTTTAACCGAATCATTCGCGTAGCAAACATCTGTTCGCATTCGAACTTGAATTCGTATAAAACAGTACCGCCGTTTCGTGTTCGCCGCATTATCATCACGTTGCATTATGCATAAAGACATCATTCGGGCGACGAAACATTAGTACTCGAACGTTTGCGAGATGCATACAAAGTATTCGATGACACTTGTATGAGAAGATAAATATCGTTGTGGCGCAAACCTACGCCATTATGTCGACGACAGACGTGTCATGCAAACTTTTAGACTTAGTATGACAATAATTGCAACGGCACATTGTAGTCTTAATGGAACAAGTAAACTGACCAATGGGTCGTGCTGCTGCTATTACTGAGGCACTGAAAGCTATTGTCTCCGTTTAGCCCTTCTTATATGATATATATATTACACTCATCTATCGCTTAGGTATATCTTACAGGTGCAAGGATTTATTCTTCATAAACCATAGAGCTCATGCCAACTTTCTTTCCCGAAAGGTTTGTATGCAAAAACATCACGTTTGAATGGATTTAATTCCGACATAACCACCTCATTGTGGCTTCGACCTCGAATCCGGATAATTACCCCACCCCGGGACACCTACGGTAAATAAAAAAGACCATTGTACTTTTGATGAATAAAAAAGCCTACTGCTGGGCCATAGTTCGCACAATACAACCCATACGGCAAGGGTTTATGCTAGCGATACTTGGAATTCCATAGTGTTGCAAATATATCACTATAAAAGTAGGAAATCGATGAGCCCCGCAAAGTAATTATAAGCCATATCTTTACATGTATTTTTCTTTTGTTTACGCAGGCACTCTTTCTACATTTGGACATCCATATAAATTCTATTGACCTTATATAGAATGTATAACTCTATATATAGTCAATAGTATTCATATGGATCATTAGCAATATGATCAGATTAAATTGCCAGAACTTATCAAAAGCTTTAAAGGTATTATAATACTATCTTGGCAATCTTTTCATACATGTGTGTTACCAGCTTTAGATTGAGTACTGCGCAAAACGCTTTGTTGGAATTCTATACGAAGTACGCGTCTTGATGTATGGTTGCGTTTTATTATGATTCTATTCCTTAGTTAAGTACAGGCTTCGTATGAAACAAATATGTAAGCGATACTTGTTAATGACACAACAATACAATGAAAAGGTACACAATAGCATGGTAAAGTATTAGCGCGCATTGTAAAGATCTGTAAGATATTTTCCTCAAAGCAATTCAAACCTTCATATATTTTCCCTTACAGAACAAAAAGACGAAACGTAAGTATTTCATTCACATTGCTCTGATTTGATCTGGTGTAGTCGGGCGAGTGGGCTCAGACCGGTTCCCACCTCTTCATTACCGAGCGGTAGACATCGTACCAAGTACACAGCACGAACCACGAACGCTTCTTAATACACATTCGCACAAATTTACAAGCTCTCTGTACGCTTTTAACATTTTAAATGAGATACAAAATGCCAAAGTTGAGCTCCAAGATATCTCAATTTAACGCGCATTGTGATGTAAGAATGGACAAAAACTTAATGACTTTTTATTCACTTTTAATTTAAGTATGCAATATACGTACAAGGAGTGCGGTCAATCAAGCCTCTAGCCAGTTATTCTCGTTACCAAAAACAAAATTATCTGATCACTATACCGATTCCATTGACCTACTATTCAACTACATTGCAATTAACGACTAATTGCCGAGGAGACACATTTATCTCAGGAAAGCCACAAATCTACTAAAAAATAAAACACTATTTCAAACGGATGTCAAAGAAAAGAATCAAAAGAAGTTCTGAACAAGAGTAGTAGCATCCCGTGCCGCATATTTGTAAAACGTTAACCAACGCCCTACATCCTACATCACACGGAACGATTAGTGTCGACCACCGGATTTAGCTACGACTGTGTCATTAGATCAGCCACTTCCCTAATCCGCTATTACACATCTCACACAGTTATTTTTTATCCCGCATTTATAGATGGTTACAGAGCGAGATAGAGGAAGTCCGCTTTGACGTAAATACGTAGATGATGGTGCGTTACCGGAACAGTCGTTAGATCAATCGGCGAGGCGCCACATCGGGAACAACCCGGCATTTGTCACCGGACCACCGGCGCCGCAGTATTTATAGCAACGCCTGCGCTTGCGACCGTGGGCGGCACACAACACATATCCACTCATATATTAAGACAATACTTTATATTAATATTCGTTACCATTACAACTATTTATATAAGTAATTACCCTTGAATACCCTCACTTCAAACTTAGACTAACTAATACTGTTTTTACATAATATGTATGTACAAATTACTTAAACTACACTTCTAAATTATTTATAATAAATATTAGCTATCTAATGCTCTACACAAACCTCACACAAATAGTCTCTTTTCTGGCACTGTCCTGACAAGTTCACACACTGAGGTAAACTTCTGAAATTTAGAAATTTCATATCACGAGAAAAAACTGAAGATGCAAATGTACAAAAGAGTTACGAGCCCCGACACTTTGACGAAGTTCGCAGCATTGTATTCTTCTAAAGGCACTTTCTTTGGGTGTTTCTCTCCGTGCCTTGAATGACTCCTTGTATGGTTCTTCATTTTATGGAAACAGAACCTTGCTAGATTGTCTTGAGTTCTTGCACATTTGTAATCGTTTCCATCACATTGACACGCGGTCAACGCTGCGGCTTTCTCTTGCTTCCTCAATATCTGCAAGGAGTTTCTACATCTGTTTGAACATTTTGTTCCTCTACGTGTGAACAGAGATTTGCAGTTCTTGTGGTAATACTCCAGGGCAGTGGCGCACTGAGCGTCAGCAATACAGATCAGCTGTGAGAGACTACACGAAGAAGTAGCATTTGCTGTTCCGTTCTCCACTTGAGGTCTGCAGATGTCGAGGCGTTGTTTTGTATCCATACAAAACTCATCTTCGCATTCACACTGCAACAAAATAAACACATTAGGCACTATTAGATTGACTGCCTCTGTGGCGCGGTGGGAGTGTATCCGTCTGCTACGCAAGAGGTCGTGGGTTCGATCCCCACCCAGGATAAAACTTTGTGTGATGAGCACGATGGTTTATTCTGTGTCTGGGTGTTATTTATCTATAATATGTATGTATTTAGAAATATATAAGTATGTTTATCAGTTGTCTGGTTTCCATAGTACAAGCTCTGCTTAGTTTGGGATCAGATGGCGTTGTGTGAGTTGTCCCAAGATATTATTATTATTATTATTATTATTAGATATATTACATACATTTTTTTTAAAGACTTCATTTGATGACCTGTCTAATTGCGTAATTTATACCCCATCAACTATTATTCACATTTTGATATTCAGAGCTAGCGTTTCTGTTAGTGAAGCATAATGTAATGCATTCTAATTTTATTACTGTTCCCTTAGTTGACTTGGCCAATCATCGCTATAACGTCGCTCATAATGTAAAAACCTAGGATTCGATTTATTTCTCGCAGATTGCAATTCCTAGAACATCCGCATTTAGTCTCTTCCATGCCTTCTGGCTATATATATACATAATTTCTGAGAATATTTAAAACACTAGACCCTTTTGTAAATGTCCTAGAAATAACACAACATACGTTTATTCTGTAGTATATGTATTCAAGATTACCTTTACGTTCACAAGCTATTAATAATTCAATGTAATAAAATTTTAGGGAAACTCATAAATTCTCGCGGTCCATAGCGCATAATAATAACGTTCTACGTTCGTAAAATAAAGTAAAATAGTTTTACGATACTAAACATTCCGGAATCTATCCGCTATCACAACATGGCTGAGATTTGTGAAATTTATTATATGTCGGTTTATACGTGAACATTAATTCAGTTTAAAAAGACGACCCATTAGTTAAGCTTACTGTGATAACTTATGTTTGCTGGCATGGAGACAGGTTTATTCATGTAAATAAATATTATCACATTACTGCAAATTACAATAAAATACCTGTTATCTCAAGTAGGTATAAGTAAAGATAATATAACTGTTGATATTAACAATAATGTTCTAAGGTAAAATTCTAGAGAGAAACTGGTGATCATTACATTACAGTTTTCCTATTTGAATAATTTAATCATACTGGCCTCTATTATACAGTTCTTGATATAAGTAGGTACATCAACAACAACACAATGGTATAAAAGATTGAAAGAAATGCTCATGAGTTTCTCGTTAGTTTATTCTCATATCAGCTCTATTCCTAGGAACTGGTACTAACGTCAAAACGTTTTTTATTAGTTCAAATATTATTGAGCTAGTTTTATGGAATAAATGATTACATTTGAATGAGATTGCAGCGGTACTGCTTGTTATATTTTTAATGAAGATTTTGGAGAAATTTGAAAAAAACTAGCTACTGGCAGTTCTTCAAGAAATTAAGATATAACAAACGATCCGTAACGCTCTCAAATTTAAGGCCAATTTACCGGATATCTAGCGCGGATTAATGAAGACACGGCCGCCGTCTTACGCTTAGTTTTTTTGTGAGAGAGGCAACACCTGCGCAAGAGTCGACGCTGCGGTAGGTCCCGATCAAGACGTCAAATCTCAAGGCTGAACGCGGCCGCTCCTTTGCTCCACCAATCGATTCACATTGCCCAACGTAGTTCTCGTAATCACACTCCGTACTGCGATATAATTAAAGGTTCGACCGGTTTACAAAATTGCTACTTTATCTATTCATAGTACCTACAACATTCAGAATAATTGTAAAACAATTCAGCTGTCTTTTATTCGTGCGTGCAAAACGCGACGTAATTAGGTAAGCTTAATGAAAGTCGTCATTACATTGTAAAAAATCGCGAGTAAGTGAATATGCAAGATGGTCAAGTTCGACTTGAAGTACCTAAGGTGTAATGTGTTTCTGTTTCGACATATATTTAAGCACCTGCGTCTGAGCTACAGGGAGGTCCAACATTGTCACTAGTAAAAGCTTTTTGTTGTCTCTCTTCCTTATACCTACTAGGTTTTCTGCTATTGAATTTACTGGTTTTTATGGTGAATCTTCATTTATTAAAATATAGTGAATAGCCTTAACAAATGTTCTTTACATATTATAAATCAAAGCCGCTGTCTGTCTCTATGTACTCTTAGATCTTGTATACTATGCCACGAATTGTGATTCGGTTTTTACTACTATTCAGATAATTTATACTAGATGGTTTAGAGGTATAGTAACTACAATGGTGTGGAGTAGTTGAAAAAAGTCCGTGCAAAGCCCGAGCGGGCCGCTAGTGTTAAATAAGCTTACTTTTAATTTGTTTTCGAAGCAGATTATCCATGTTTAATCATTAACAAAAATGTTATTATTTTCCGCAGTTATCAACCTGAAGTAGAAGAGAACATGTTGTTGCGATTAGCAACGGCTTAAGGAAAGATAAAGTAAGGGAAAACCTAATAAAAATAAGCAGATAATTAGACGCGCTAATACCTCTGCTATAAAAATTAATGCTTCTTTGTTATTAACAACTTATTTGCCTACTTAGGCAGTTTTTGACAAACAAAACTCTGACAAAACTGCATCATAAAAACATCGATAACTATTAAATTAAAATAAGAATAATGGAAATTATTTACACGGATATTAATTAAAACGAAACTTCTAAGAGAGATCAGGTAGATAGGTACGTGCCTGATGGAATCAGTTGTCCTGGATTACATTGTCATATTACAACTTAATTAACTCAGAACATTCTTCTTCTCAAAAAAAACTCTTCATAGTAAGGCCTACCACAATATGGAAGTAAATAGTTACTGTGACCTATTTCATCAGACTACCTAACGATGCAGAATATATACTAATATTATAAAGCTGAAGATCGTGTTTGTTTGGTTGTTTGAAAGCGGTAATCTCTGGAACTACTTATCTGAACTGTTGGATATCCATTTATCGAGTAAGACTATAGGCTATATAACATCACGCTACGACCAATAGGAGCGGAGCAACAATGAAAAATGCTTCCAAAACGGGGAAAAATTACGCATTCGAAGTTTCGCAGGTCAGCTAGCATATTATAAACCACAAATGGGAAATAGTGCACTTGTGTCTACGCACAACAGACACATGTGCATTCTCTAATCCCTCCCTATAAGAACCCGATGAAATTTGACATCACAGAAGAGAGATTAGGACGCAGGACAGACGTGCTCTCCTAGGTACGTATGGGTGTCACATTTTGGAAAACGGTCCCCCATCTATTTACCGACAGTGGTAACATTGTTTAACCTCGTAGATATCTCGATCTGTTCAGAAATATTCCATTTTACAAAAAAATCACAAGAACAGTTACCTCTAGATAATGTACAATACGACGCTAAGTACCACTTATTACGAGTAAAGCTACTGCCTAAAACTAGTTATAACTTCAGTCAATGTTGTTCATTTCCTTATACAACTGACGGGATGTATCTCAAGATATCCAAGTGCATTTATCAGTATTGTGTTAATTGAAAAATCAAAATTGTGCATAAACAGTGACCAATCTCTTTGCCCACGCAACATGACTTCTTCCCTGCAAACAAATACAATGCTATCAAAAAAATCACTATTGATACGTATATAGGTATCAATGTTCTGTACGTATAACAGATATCTTACGGAGTATTTTGGATTTACCTATCACTATTTATACGTACATAGCCGTATACAAGAAAACTTACTATTATAAGAAACCTAGGTACAAACTTCACGTGATCTTCCAATGGGCGATTCAGGTAAAACATCAGAAGAACAACTTTTAAAAATAGCTTTTTAATTGTTTCCTTCGCAGAAGTTGTATAAAACAGCGATCGATCAATAATCGATTTGTTTATCAAATGGCTGAAAACGATTGAAAATCGGTTTTGTTTATCAAATGTAAGAAAACGATCGACAGCACATTTCAGCTATTTTTGCCATTAATTATGTAGTATAGAGAAGTATAAACATGTTGAACTATAAGTTTTAGAGAAGTATACATTTTTGTATAGGTATTTTTTTATACTTTGAAAAAGACCACTCCTGCATTAGGAGTCCTATATGGCGGTAACTTTACAAACATACAATAAGTAAATGGACACAGCTCAGAATAGGTACACCGAGTCTCGGTGCAATTCCTGGATTACATAAAGTTTTGTCCTCTGCGAGATTCGAACCTGATGTGTACCGCACGGTTCATGGACAGCAGTCGTATATCTATACTTCACTGTCTTGGCAGTCAAAATATGAAGTAAGATATGTTCTTTCGTGCAAAAAATGCATGCCGGATTCGGCACATTTTAGAAACGTTGGAAATAAATGACGGCATGTCCGCATATTTGTTTCACGGTCGTAAAATCAGAGATAAATGAAAATAAATAATAACAGAGTAACCGATTAATAAAAAGTATCTATTATAAATAAGAAAAAACCATTAACCAAACAATAACCAAAATAGAGCTACTGCCAAGCTAATACTCGACACTAGCTGCATTGGCAGACACATCAACCCTACATTTGTAATTCTGTTTCACGAACGTAAAATCTAACAGAGTCTGTATCGGCTTATGCCCGGTTCCTATAACTATGAAACGCCTCGTTTTAATAACGAACAGTAACATTTTTAACTAGCCGTAACCACAAACTGTTCCTATATTAAACGACTCGTAGGGCAAACTACCGAAGGTTTGTAACTAACGGATGGGAGGGTTACCAACTACGATCCGTAAGCGATTTGTATGAAGATCTTACATTAGGGTGTTCCTATAAAAAAATGTAAACGTCAGTGAGCTGTCACAGTTACCATCCGTACGTCATTTTGCTACCGTTGGATTTCGGTCGGTTATTTTCAAGTTGGTTTTACAAATACTGTAATATTTTTAAAAATGTCGAGTTCTGATAGTGACAGAGAAATGTTAAATATGTTGTCGGACTGGACTTCAGGATCTGATTCCGACGAAGAAGTAACTCGGAGAGTTTACACAGAGAGAGTGAACCATATAAATATTTTAGATGCGTACGAGTTTCAGCTGCGGTTTCGGCTTGATAAGCCGGCTGTCGAACAGCTGCTGATCGAAATTCATCCTCATTTACGAGTAACAGGAGCCAGGTAAGTACCTCCCTAGGTATTTTATTTATTAATCATCAAAATAAATGGTGATCATTTGTATGTATTTATTTTAACGAACTATCTAACCTACGAGTACCTATTTGTTTCAGAAATCATGGAATAACTCCATTGCATCAACTGCTACTAGCATTACGATTTTATGCTTTGGGCACAATGTTGCTGTCAGTTGCAGATTTCACTGGTGTCTCAAAATCATCGGCTAGTCGAATCGTGCGCGATGTTAGTTTTGCAATAGCGCAGCTGTACAATAATTATATTAAAATTAGAAGTGACACAGACCAGGCATTCTATCAAATAGCTCGTTTTCCGCGTGTCCTAGGAGCAATTGATGGTACACATGTTAAAATACAATCTCCCAGTGAGTATTTTGTGTGTTTTTATAAATAGGTACTTACAAGTTAACACAGTACCTACCTAAACAAGTCTCTTCATTCTTCATCAGTTTAACATATTTAAAGGAGGATTCATGTAATAGCATACTATACTTTACAGTAGTATTATTGAACATTTTTGGTTTCATTATTTTCAATAACTAGGTACCTACTAGTTGTTCTTTTGCTGTTTCAGATTCTCAGATAGGAGAGGAATTTAGAAACCGCAAAGGATACTTCTCCATCAATGTGCAAGCTGTTTGTGATGCCAATTTATTATTGATGAATGTAGTGGCTCGTTGGCCAGGTTCAGCTCATGATGCAACAATTTTCAATAATTCAGAATTAAGAGGTAATCCAACATCAACTTATTACTTTAATTGATAATGCACGAGTTCCATTAAATACAATAATTGTTTGTTTATTTACTATACCAATCCGTCTGACCAGTGTTATATAATTGGCCAGTAATGGTCTGGAGGAGGCCTGCGCCCAGCAGCAGTAAGATTTATGGGCTGAGATGATGATTATACTTTTATTTTTATTTAGCTCAGTGTGAAAGTGGTATGTTTGGTAATAGGTGGTTACTTGGAGACAGTGCATACCCATTGAAATCATACCTTTTAACACCTCTACTAAACCCAGAAGGCAGAGGACAAGTGCTGTACAATGAAGCTCAGATTAGAACTAGAAACTGTATTGAAAGGTACTTATTTTTAAAGTTTTTGTCATAGCTGCAGCTTCATCCTATTGCTACTGTGGAATCTTTCTTTTATTGTGCACAAATTATTATTTGTTCTAGGTGTTTTGGAGTTTGGAAAAGAAGATTTCCAGTAATTTCATTAACTATGCGGTTAAGCCTGTTAAATGCACATGCAGTTATAATTGCAACTGCTGTACTTCACAATATATGCAGGATGCGCTGCATCAGTGACGTTCCTCCTGAGGTGGAGATATCACCAGAGGATACAGACGAACCCCTGGAAAACAGAGATCCAACTATCAATGACCATGAAAACGTTCTCAATACAGAACGAGCAAGTTTGATTGTTAACTATTTTAATAAGTATGTGTTATGTGTGTATACAATGTTTTTGAAATTATCTACTGACATATTAATAATATATGGCAGTACAACAAAAAAAGAAAGTTTCTATATCAATTAATTAAATTGTTTGTTTTTAGTTTGGAATAATTCAACAACAGACTGGTTGAAGAAGAGCACAAATGAACATTATATTACATTATTTAGTGAGAATACTTGCATATTTATTATTTGTTTTATAAATAAAATCAATCCCTTTTTAAAAATTACATGTTTTATTTACTTAAATCTAAATAATAATTAAATACTATAAAAATGATATTTATTCATTCAGGTTGTGTTAAGTTAACATGCTGGCTGGCTTTCTTGGCCTGATCTGCTTTTAAAATTTCAATTTCTAAATCAATTTTTATTTTTTTAGCTTCATAATATCTAGTTATTGCCAAGTCTCGTTCACGTCGCACATCATCATATTTCTGTTTTCTTTCTGTGTAAATAAAAAAAAAATGTACAATTAGTTTAAAGTTATAAATATGTTTCAAGCTTAGATAATTGAAATTGAGGAAGTAAGTAGGTACCTTTGCTGGTTTGTAATTCTTTTGACATGCCTCTCATTCCATATAAGCATCTGGGTTTCATTGAACCATCTACTTTTCTCTTTTTTGCTGTAAAATATAAAAATAGTTTATATACCATTAGTGTATAGTTGCAAGTGCAGTAAGTCAGCCCTATTGAATTCAATTTCTAAATAAACAAATGACCCCTTTTATGTGTATGCTACAGCCATAGATAAGTAATTAAAGTTTTATGAATGCAGCCCATACAACATGTCCCACTGCTAAACACGGGCCTTCTCGATAAATAAATGGAAGAAAATTGGCCTACTTGCCCTGCTAGATATGTTAGCATAGGGAACAGTTGTACATGCAACCAAGCAAATACCAAAATTGATATACCTACACCACACCTACCCGCACCAAGTTAGTACAGATAACTGTCCTACACACACCGTCACATAGCTCCAAATAAATATTATCTACTAAAACAATAACTTAAAAAATATATACCTTCACTTATTGGCAACGAGATGTATTTAGGTTCTGGTGTAGTGAATGTTGAATGTTCTACTACATCAGCTTTGGGATTTAGTATAGGGGAGGAAGCATGCTCATTGATACCAACACCATCAACTATTACCACCTCTTCAATAAAACTAACTCCATCACCACCAAATGGCACTTCAAATCCAGTGCATGTTGATCCCATCTGACCTGCTACTCTTTCCAAAATGTCGTCATGGGGTATGACATCAGGTTTCCCACCACCTGTCTGTTGGAAAATTATATTATTTATAATAAGTACTTATATAGCTTTCGGTTTGCCATTATAAGTTCACACATACACTTACACAACCAGCTAATAGTTGCTTTGGCACCTCTTCCGTGCTGCTTTTTTTAAGTTGTCCCACTTCGCCTTTAATTGGTCTGTATGCCGCGGAATTTGACCATTTTTTGCATTAAAATGCGATGTTATTGAAAGCCACGCTTCTTCTTTCAGCTTATTAGACGCAGCATTCGTCTCCTTGCTCGTGATTATCGGCTTACTTTGAATTAAATCCAATAACAGAGACACTTCATCCTTGGTCATCGGCTTCTTTGTTTTCTGTAACACAAAACGATATTCAGACCATACTACCCAAGACTTCTTTATTTGATAAATAACACTGTAAATGTTATAAACTTGAATAGGTACTTACACAAGTCATGTTACTAATATCCATTTTAGGTAATTTTTGAATTTATTTTGTGTTTTGCTAACTCTCAAAAGTCTCAAACACAAAGTACAATCAAACCCAACGCTATTGTTTTGGCGCGGCGCGCAATCTTGACGTTTCGTTTCGTTTTCAGCAACATGAATTAAAAACCAAAATTATTTCTTAAATAAAAAATTTCGCTGACGCTAAAATTATAAAATGAAGAAAAAGTAAGTTTTCTGTATTAAAGTATAATAATTATGCTTGAAATAACAATAATCTCTTCAATTTTATTTTAATGTTAAATGTGCTTGCATGCAATTTCAAAACGCAATGAGTGCCGAACGGAGGGCTTCGGTAAGCAAGTAACCAACAACCGTTCGTCGCAGGTAGATGACGCAAAATGTTATAGGAACGCCACTTACGGCTCGTAATCCGTAACTCAAAAACGAATGGTAGCTTTAGTACAATAACGACTCGTTGATTATAGGAACCGGGCATTAATAAAATATTATCTATTATAAGTAACCATACGCCCATTATACTAAATAGACCTCATCAATTGCTACTGCTGAGCTAATCTCGACACTAGCAACATTGGCAGACACTCAACCCCGAAGACATAAGAACAAAAAAAAAATAAGAAAAAAAACAACATTTGTAAGGTTGGCAGGACACAAACACATGAAGTTCTTGAACATATTTTTACGTCAATGAATATAAAACTAGTAAGCAACTAGGTACCAATTCAAGTACCAAGTTAGTACACGGAGCCGAGGTCGTCAACCGCGACCCTCATTCGGTCGGCCGTCGTGTCGGACAAATCTGCCTACCACGTCTAAATTAGATTTTATTGCGGGGCGTCTGCTACACACCTATACATCGACCAGCTAAGCGCGAGCCCACAACCCTTCACTCTTTAAAATATTCAAGGTCTAAATTTACTGGTGGAACTTAAATTGAGTGAGGCGTAAACTGTAAACGGCTGGTAATTGTGACAAGCTGGACATCCAGTCTGAATACTCAATCTAAGGAGCGCTGCAGTTTATAAATAGTTATTGCTGCCAGTTTTCATTATTGGTTCCTCTGTATTACAATTGAATATAATACCACTTTTATCAGAAATGTTCTAGTACTTAGTTACAATTCGATTTCACTTTAAACAATGGCCAGTTAATGTTGTCATGACCATGCTCAGAAAGCTGTAATCGATAATATTATTATAAAATCGATTAGAAAATAATTCAAAAAATAATAAACTCATGTTAGCTAGCCAATTAGTAGTTAATTTTTACACTCTTTAATATTATAAAATATTCTTCAGAAATACCTACCAAAATTTTATCACGAAATTGTTATTATCGTTCAAAGTTATTGAAGATAATCCATATAGATCAAAGTGTCAAGTAAATATACTAATTTCATAGATAAATTATACACTTTATTGCTGGAAGGTGGCCAAAACTATCAGGTAGGTATTTCAGTATACCTATATGTTTTAAGAAAACGCTACCCGAAACCACTTTTACATTTGTATGATAAAAGAAAATTTAGGGATTACACACAAACGTTCTTGGGAAAAGTATCTTCCTTCCATAACAGATTAATTCAAAAATGATAAGTCACATAAACCATGACAACTGCTCCATCTTGACTGACTCTAGTGTTTGAAAAATGCTACAAAAGATTGCCAATATTGGCAAACCATAAAGATAATTATAACATTTTTTGTTTATAAAGAACTACATAGCAGACATATCTCTAACTTGTATCTATAACTGTTTCAGGTATAAACTGTCAAAACAATTTAGAGGTAAACATATTCCTATCTTATGATTCAGAGATTCCTTAATCCAACAAAAATACTTACGTTCATAAGCTCCTTCCCCTCTTCAGTGGAGGTCAAGGCAATCAACGCATTGCCACATTCCCTGGAGCAGGTCTTGACTGGCTCAGTGAGAACAGATTCGCACATCATCATGTAGTTGCCCAGCGCGGCGCCACAGCCGGTGCGGTACGCGCAACGCGTGCGCGCTTCCGCGCACGACATCGCGCTTACCGCCGCTGCGCAAGCGGCTACCAACGCCGCGAACAGCCACATTACCTGCAACAACAGAAGAACACATTACAATTATATATTTCGTCCACTAGCTTTCCAGAACTGTCTGCAGCTTTGCGACGGAATTTGGTAAGTATATAATTTCCTTCAAAATGTACAAGCAACTTTCATACTAAATTATGTCAAAATAAACCCAGTCATGAAAGCCAAATAAACGGACGCACAACCGGAGTCACACTTGAACAATCACTTTTGCGTTTATAGAGGCAATACCACCCACCGCTGAATTTTGGAATAATCTACGGAAAATGTTTTCTGGCAATCAAATTATTTATGGGCAATTGATCGACAATAATGCCTTGGTTTCTGACTATAGTAGTTTGAATTTAATTGTATTAGGAGCTTAAAGAGCACTCCGACTCGCACTCATAACCAGAACCTTCATGGAGAAGTTAAAAATAGCCATAGTATTCATATTCATGGCCATCGTTACAATACTAATATTATGCGCAATGCATTGCAACATTGCCATAACGAGGTTCCTTTCCTCTGTCGTTTTAACAACTTATTTTACCTTCATAGTAAACTTTACAATGTACCGCCTCTAAAACGTTTGGACAATTAAGCCGTAGGACGTGCCGTAGGCATGCGCGGACGCAGGTCATCTCCGGCCGTCTCCGGCGATGTTCGGGTATGTTCGGTATGTTCTCGGAAGAGTACGACGTCCGTAAACAAACAGAATCGCGTCACGTCCACTCGTCACTCGCTACTAACTTACACATTTACCGTAACATTGATATAGGGTTGTCACTACTCAGTTTCTAATGTTAAAGAAAAAGTTTTGTTAGCCAACAATACAAGGAAATTCAGCAAGTTATAGCAAAATAAACACATTTTATATTCTTCCTTTTTTTCATTTGGGATTAATAAGGGTGATGGCCATCCCTTGCTTTTCCAAAAAGAGTGAATATATATTCCGTTTCATACAACAATCCCCGAAAAACAATTTTCTTATTATACCTATATTTTCTTATAAATAATTCTTCTACTCTTGTTAAACATTGACTAGGTGGATATTTTCATACTTTCAGCGGTAATTTCGACGTTTAACTACTACTTCGCCTTATTTCATATGACAGAAGAATCAGTTCGTAAACAAAAATGAATCTCTGAAGCCCCTACAAAATAGAGACAAGAGCATAAAGGTCGTCGTCCGTTAAAGAGTCTCCGATGCAAAAAGAAAACAAACTGACAACTTAAGATGTCCACCACTCACGAAGCGGGAGCCGAGTTTTACATTACAATAACAATCAGTACCTGCGCAAGAGCAACATAATCCTTATTTGCATACAAATAAGGACCACGCACGTCACAGTAGCGACTGCAGATAAGCGTAGCTTACGTGAGCTGTTTGCTTTGGTAATTGAATTACATATTAGAATTACGATCTAGCTCAATATTTGAGTTGTGCTTAGCGGTTCATTTCGAAAGTCATGATTCTTTTTATTTGGTACCTTACCGTGACTGTGTCAAGATGAATATCCAAGAAGCGATCTTCTATCAGATGAATATAGAGATGAATACTATTTTTTGCCGTTAGTCAGTGCCATAAAACAATCTTAATATGGGCACAAAATGCAAAATATTTCTAGAAACCAAAGCCTTGGAAACGAGAAGATGTAATCTGGAGTTATCAGATTAAACCTTTTTCAAGATATTTAGATGTTTGATGATGATGATCTTTTTGAAACTGCAATGTTCCAAATATTCCAAAACGAAAAGTCTACATATCGATTAAATTTATATTAACCTACACTAAAAAGGAAAGGATAATACGTCTTCATAACTATACCTGGTCCGACAAATATGAAGATAAACACTTTCCAAGATTAATCCTGATACATCGTATCTTCATCGAATTTATCTGACACACCTACACAGTTTCATTTTGTCTTGATCAGAGACGAAAGGTTGATCTATCACTGTCACGACATGATACTGTCTTTATTAAACACGATTCACGCATAGCTGACGACGGACGTCCACATTCCGAAACGGCACAAAACGATTCTGGTGAAGAGATTGTTTGCGCAATCACGATGACAGGAACTAATGGACTGACCACGTTGTAGATAAAATCAAACGTCAATATAACACGAAAGAAAAATCGTGAGGCAACTCTACAGAAATACTGTTTGGCACCGAACTCAAAGCCGACGTGTACAATCGAGATCCAAGAAAGGCATCGCTGCGACATTTCTACAGTCGTAATCCAAACGGCGAGCGGTTAACAGGCAGGTGTGAAAAGCGCCTAGTAATTGCTCTCACAGAGTCAACAAACTCATCGTACAACCACGGAACGTTCGTTGGTAAGTACATACTTGTAAAATGAATGACTTAGATAATTATGTACGTATATCGAACTTTCGTCTCCTGTGCCTGTTTGTGTTATTTCTCAAAGTCCTGTAGACTATGAGAAATAGCAAAAACAGGCACAGGAGAAAGACAAGGAAAAAATCAAAAGACATTCTCTCAGAGCATTCAGATAGTTGGAAAATCTACCAAATTTCTTTCTTTTCCAAATTTCTTTTTACTTTTTGCGAAACTACTTGTTTTTCGTACCATACAGATATAGAAGTAACTGGTATGGAACTGCTAAAAGTACATAAGTAAAATTATAAAAATCTAGAGCACCGCAATACAAACATATACCCACAAAGCTAAAGAATGTAGCAGTAAAGACATTTTAGCATAAACGATGTGGTATGGTTGCGCGCGCGCCGCTCTAACCAGAGTGCAAACAAGACGTGTTCCCGCGCAGCTCATTATTGCATGTCGTTAGGCGCCAACGACGTGGACAAACAGCTACTGAGTAACATGTTCTAAGCCTTTAGGAAGGCCAGTTTGTTTAAGGAATTCCCTGGAAAACTAATTTTGCTCAAAGATACCACCATAAATAAACTTGTTGCGAATGATTTGTGTATGTTATTGTTAAACCTTAGAATTGTGAGATTTACACTAAATTAGCCTGATGTACTTACCTACAGAACTAACTATTTTGATTGAAATTTAAAGCTATATAGGCTGTGATTGTACAAACGACGTTCAAGTTGCGATCAAATGTAAAGTAGAGATACTCTCGAGGGTTTCTTCTGTGCTAAGCTTTACAAGCAGACTACTAAATTTTAGAAGAAAATTGGTTTTGCCCTACCTCTTTGATACTTATTATAATCTCATAGTTAAAAAATCTCCACAATATGCTTAGTTCATCACAGAACGAAAAAACTTCGTGATCCAAACTCGACATTAGGTAAATACCCGTTGATTTATTATAACTACATAAGAACTAATGATAGAGAGAGAGTATGTGCCTCCTAAACCGATGGGTACACTGATTTACGATAGTTGGTACGATCGGCTGCGCCAGAGTCGTCTTACGGAGCTGTGTTCGAATATAAACGATCGAATTAAACCGCTTTCTAAATACGAGTACACCTGCACGCATAATCACGCAAGTGTACAAATATTAAGCTTGCATTCTTGCGTATAAAATGACATCATGAATGCAGTTTCTCATTTCGAACTGCAGTGGAGTTTGGGGGTCGCAATTAACCCGAGGTAAGTAGGTATCTATTTGCAATTGAATCGAAATATAAAGGTTGTGCTGTAGAGGCACGAATTTCAAGTTAATATTTATATGCTTATCTCTGAACACTATTTAAAAAATATATCACTATTTGTAAGGCTATATACAACATACAATTGGGCGTAATTAAAGCGGGTCGCTAGTAGCCTATAAATTTAATATTTAACTGATTTGACAAAAATAAAAACCTAGGAAACATAGAAAAAAAGGTAGAAGTATTTAAGTAGCAAGATATAACAAACGTAGGTACTTTTGTATCTTTTATTATTTGTAATATGTAAATACATATTTTATTTCATTATAAATAACTACAATACTTGCAAGACAAGATACGCAGTAGTAGGGAGGTATTACCTACGCTTGTTATTGTGAAGTAACATAATTTTAAGATAAAGAAACGCACTGTGAGCATAGCACATAACTCGTTATCGCAGTACGTATCGTACGATCGTTATGCCTATCAATAAGAATATTTACTTACATAAATCGCGGTTATATAAATATACCTACTTACCTACACATCCTCCGCTAATTTGTGACTCAAGCCGTGTAAATATTGTGTAGATGATTAAGTAGTCTCGATTATTAAGTAGGTAGGTACACCTAAGGAAATGTCAATAAAACTGGTCTAAGAATAAAGTAGATGAGTTTCGTGTCAAATTCTTCTCAAGTGCTTGGTGAGTTTCGTGTCAAATTCTTCTCAAGGCTCTGGTGCTAAATTTACCACAAGTGTGCTGAGGGATGTTACAAATGACTCAAACAATCACCAGCAATATTTAAATTATAGTGTAACGATTGGCTATTAGAAGAAAAATAATACATGTTCCGCAACAAAATTCACAGAGGGACAAATAACTTTTGGCTCCTAAACCGCTTTTTAGTTTCAATACTTGTCATAAAACCGCACATACATTACTCAAACTCATTCAACAACCCTATTATCTCAGTTTAGTGCCGCTCATAAACTAAAATCACACTAAACGTTACAACTTACGCAATATAATGTGGACTAATTACAAGAAAACAAGTGATTTAGATAAATTTTATCGGCCGTTTCCGATGTCTGAGTTCAGTTATCTCAACGAGCAATTGTAAGACCTCTGTAATGACCCTGCGCGATTTATCTCAGAATGTACAGTGGGCCATTTGAAGTGTCAAATAACTTCAATGGAGTCGGGAATGTTGCAACATTTGCAGCCAACATACTCGTTTAGTGAGTTATAAAATCCTGTTTCGTTCGCTGTCTTGATTTCTAGCCAATTTTGAATGTACTACATCCACATATTTGAGTGTACTACATTCAAAATTGGCTAGAAATCAAGACATTTTACAAATGTACTCTCTTACTTCTTTTAAAGACCTACCTACATTTTAAATTAGATTGAATGACGGTTAGAACAACTGTCAAGATTGTGTAAAGATCTGTGGGTTCTCTAACCCATCCCCGTCATGATTTCCGTTTGAAAAAACAAATTCTGAAGACGGATTCCGTAAACAAGAGAATGCCAAAGTATGTATTTTACACAGACATAGACACTTTGGCAAGTTGTGCTTTATATCAGTAAGTAATGGATTGAAAAAGAGGCATACCAAAAAAATAGTAGGTACTTGTATACTTACAATGTTTTAAGGCATAGGTTCTTTATCAGAATTAGGTCAAAGTCAATTTCTAAATTGTTTTGTAACTACTTCAATGGGGTTATCGCAAATTGTTTGCTTTGCCCGATTAACACAACTGCAAGCCCTTGGAAGATAACATTTGTAAAGATACCATTAGATTTACAATGAAAATGTAATTATCAAAAAGTACGTTCTATTTTTGTGTATGTTAGTGCAACCACATTTTGTAAACTATTGAATTAAAATCTTGGGAAAATATGGTCGTTAAATCTTACTGCTATTTTTACAGGTTCCTAATCGAAATCGATTATGAAATGCCAAAATACAGAGAATAACCTCGAATACATAAACAAGACTTCGTTACTTGAAGACGAAATTGTACCTATTTTTATCGTTACAAGGTTTATAATAAAAACAATCAAAATAATGCAATAGTAACTATTGTAATTTTAGATAACGCTGTGCTTAACTGCTTATGTCGCAACTTGTTGTTGAATTGCATATTATCCGTGTCACAATTCTCAGTACTAGTAAAGGATGTGAGAATGCTAGCCGTTTCAGGGAACACTTAGCAACAGGACACCATTCTGTCCATATAAAAATGCATCTACACAACGCCTATAGCACTTACAGATAAAGTACGAACACTCCACCGATATGATACACACACATAGTAAGATAAATAAGTAGTTACAGTAAATAATTAGGTAGGAAGGTATAGTAAATATGTTAGAAAAATATTTATTGACGATATTCTAGACTATACGAGATTTCTGTTACCATTAATATTATTTTTATAAGTAGGTAACTAGGGACCCAGCCCAGCATTGTGCCGTTGTGCGTCGTATTCTCCACTTTTTATAAATTATAGTTTATTATAATTTACTTCGTGCGGGCTAGGTCTTTACTTACATATAAAAATACTATAGTAGAAGCTACATCCACAGAATATATCCTTTCAACCAGAAATTCTCTACATAATGATGAAAACCTTATCTTAAATCTATTGTGTAAGTGACCTACATCTATATATATTTTTTTTTAATTCCATAAATGATACTACTAAATAGTAAAAAAAACATAAGTTACATTTAGAAAGACATATATCAATAATAATTACTATGTATTGTTCTTGTTAGATCATTGAGTAATACTGCTACGTAAGTACATATTAAGTTTATGTGTTCGATGTAACTAATCCTACATTACAAAGAACTCAAGTACTCTCTCCACAACTGACAGAATATGCGGGCGGTACTAAAGGAGTTTAGCTTCACACAATTCTCGAGTTACCTCTACAATAAATCATATAAAATGCGGAATTTGAAGTACCGGTAACAAGACAGGGTATAAAAGGATTAACCTACAGAAGTTTAAACTACCTATTAGAATAACTTATTTCGTCTATAGACAATGTTTTAAAGAGTCTATCGGCCAGTCTCAATAATCTAACTATCGACGGATTTGACTACTAGAGGTATATATTTGACATAAGCTACATACAAAATATGTCAAATTTCTACCTCTAGTAGCCAAATCCATCGATAGGTAGATTATTGAAACCGGCCGTAAGATGTACCTACCACTCTAAACTCAGATTACCAGACTACAGAGCAGGTTTTATTTCGGTTTTTGTGAACCAAATCAACATTTTCAACATCTGCATTAATTCAAAAAATTATGTCCTACCCCCAAACAGCTAAAGACACTTATAAGTTTGTATATGAACGGAAACAAACCGATTGGCTTTGTAGCCAATCTAAAGGACGTCCGGCTCAACGCGTCCACTTCAACCGAAGTTTTTGCATCTCAAAGAACGAAAAAAGTATCTACTATATACAAAAGCTCTTCATTTACTGCAACATTGTTGAAACAACAGACTCTTAAAATTTATGGACGGGTGAAAAATGTTTTCGTGTGGTGTTTTGGCGAACCCTTAATAACAAAAAGGGTATAATGGGTTCTGGAAATATGACGAGTAAGTATAGCTTCGAGGTTGTGCAGACTTCAATGGCTGTCAAAAGGATAATGTGGAATATTCTAGCAGATAATGTTAAGATAGACTCAAATGAAACTACACATGAGCAAAAAAAAGTTTGGCCCAAAAACAAATAACGGGAAAAAAATAGAAACTCTCGAAAAGGAACATCCTTTTTAAATCTTGCATAAGGTCGAACAATAAAAGAACATCTTAATGCTTATTTCACGCAGGTAAGTCTTGCTTGATCGATACGACAAAAAAAATGAACAGTAGCATTAAAAAAGAACAGTCAAAGGGCCGCAGGTAGCAACTCTTAACACTTCATTATAATTGTCCAGTTGCGCGTTCAAATAAAACATATATTAGCTAGCTTAAGACGAGACTAATATTATGGAACTTACATCACCGGCATAAGTACCTAAGGTACAAAGAAAGACATGTTTTAACCGACTTCAAAAATGAGAGTCTTCATCTGTATGTAGGTATGTTTCACCGATTACGCGGAAACAGTTGGACCGATTTGAAAAAATATTTTTTGTGTTTGAGGTAGTATACTTTCAAATTGGTTCCATTATCATCAGATCAGGATCTGATGATCGAATCCTGGATAAATCGAGGAAACTCTTTAAATATTAAAGAGACACCTATGGTGATTTCGGTATATTTCTTAGTGGTTTGTATATTTACTCTCAAAAAGCACCAATTGGTGAAGTGGAACTGATGGTGAAGCCTATAGAGGACCGGCAGAACTATTTAATATTTCACGGTTTGCGATTCGATTCCTTTAATATGGTATTGCGTAGCACATTATGCTCGTCATACTACTATTACAGCATGTAGGAGAGCTGATGATGAAATATCAAGTGACCCTGCATCGGGAAAAGCAATATTTTATAAAAATAAATGAGCAATTGAAATTATGTATTGTAACTTAGATAAATTACAAACCAACCCACTAAAAAGTGAGAAATAAGATCTTTTTTACAAAAAGTATTAAACCAACTTCAAAATTAAATACAACCTAACTAAAAAGCTACTTTAGGATACCCGTTTTAGGGTATTCTAGAGGTACAACAATAAAAATTGGGAACAAAAATAGAACCAAAACTTTTTTACAAAAAATATTATCATTTTGAAGTTGGCGCCAGGAAATGTAGTTTTTATGTTTTAGGCACCATCTTCAAAATGTGTATTTTTAAGTTGGTGCCTAAAACATAAAAACTACATTTCCTGGCGCCAACTTCAAAATGATATAACTATTTTTTTTTTAAGGACCATGGATATAGCCTAGGTAGCTACTGCTGCAGTTTAATCAAGGGAACTTATTACAACGTGATGTGAATAGATGTGAAGCTAATGTTTCAACTCGATAGATAGAACTTAGAATGCAAGCTGGCCCATGTTGTGCGCCCATAAATCATGAAAAAGGTTCGTTAGGGAGACAAATTTAAGACATGTGGTCTGCAGCTGCAAGGGTCAGAATAGTTATATGCGTCGTCCACATTTTTTGTTTTCAAACATCAACGTATTGGAGCAAATCAAGTATATGGATTACTCACAATCGTGACCAAAATGAAAACAACGTACGAATATACCGCAATCGGTTTTGGTAACAGCCACCGATAAAATGGTCGTAACCATTCAAACGTGTTACCGTTTCGCAACGAGACACCTCGTAAATATATTTTTTATTTTTATTTTCAATATACATATTTTATTCTTTTAACAATTTAATAAAAGAACAACGAAGTTGTTAAAGTAAATCAAGGGATTGATTTTGGATATGCCTAAAAATGCAATGCACATGGGAATGAATAAGTAGTCAATTTGTCCTTGCCCCACTTTATATGATAGAAAGATTATTATTAACAAATAACTTCATTGATTTATATCAAGACCTGGCTGAGAGTTAATAAAAAAAAATCCTAAAATCCTTTGAGTAAATAATTCTAAATTATAAAACTAACCAACTACTCGCCGCTTAACTTTATTTCCAGTAAATATAATTTTCCGTAAATATATATTTTTAGTAAGTTCCTAGAAACTCCTACACATATTAACAACCATATAGCTTTCCTTCGAGCATGTGCATAGCAGGCCTGACTCGTGTCACGTCGTGTCACTATCAAATCATATTAAAGACTTGTATAAACAACTCTAGGATGAGAAGAAAAGTGCTGTGACAAGCAGTAATCTTCAGATAAGGCACAAAGCGTAACATTATACCCTTGAAGAATAGTCATCATTTTAATTACCAAGGTAAACATAGATTAGAGACATCTGATGCTGCTGAGGCTATCTAATTTCTACGGCTTTGTGATGGAAAAATAAACATTTCTTATGTACACTACGATCCCTGTTGTTTTCGCTGTCGTTAGATAGAGTAATTTGTTTGGAATATCTTTAATATGTTCTATAGGTTTCTCTAACCGTATTAGTGACAATACCTAATATTAGTATTGTAAATTATTCCAACTTTTGCCATCATTTGTCTATTGTCGGATACCTAAAACTAAATTATCATAATTTTCCGCTCTCCACTCATTCTGCGAAACTTGCGAGACGTTTCGGTCGTTAAATAAAATACCTTTTTAAGCCGCCAACGGTTTGCGCTGACATTTTCTGTATTGTACATTTAAAACGGGTCCAAGACTGTTGCTTTGAACAACTTGCGTTACAAATTGTGCTTTATTGATGTTTTATAACCGCTTGCAGACTCCTTGAAATACTTTTTTTGTACCTAATTACCGTCTAATTACCTGTAGTAAGAGAATTATGTATGGACGTGCAGTTTAAAGTGGTCCTATTAAATTTTATGTCGGACTTGAGAAAATGGCAGCAAGTTAACGTCACTGAGGACTTATCAATATCTGTATAAGCGTGTAAAACAATGTTTTAAATATAAAAATCAGCCATCAAATCTGATCGTCCAAAAATAACGCTATTATTATCAATAGCTAAAATTTATTTATCTGCTAGAAAACTAGTAGGATCTAAAAGGTCATAATTGACATTATTAAAAACAGACGTGACTTTTTTTATTTATAAAATCAAGTTTGATTGTATATGTTATCCTAAAGCAAACATATTTGTCAACTGAAAACAATGGATATGAGTGTATTTCTTTTGTTTTGTTTTTCTCACTACTATATTTTATGCCAAATTGTAAATGTAGAGTCATTACGCAATGCAACAATTTTATTTAAAGACTTAGTAAAATAGTTTGAACATGAATGCATTTAAAATTCAACTCTAGTCACATTGACAAAATTATAGCAACCAATTGACTATTGCTGACGCATAGCAATTTTTATTGCTTTGACGATTTAATGCGGGTAACAAAAAGGGAAGGCGAATATTATTATGGGCAACGTTTAGCAATAAATCAACTGAGGCAATAAATACAACTTTATGTAAGGAACGTGCGTCCGTCTTTATTGGAAAATTGTCTTGTAATAACTATTACATGTGCACTAGGGGTCCTGAGTCCTGACTGTGTCTTCGAATTATTAAGCAAATTTGAAATAGTTTTTTTTCTTTCTATTAAAACTATTTAGGTTTATTAATAAGCTAAAATGGAACTTAAATGTTGTCTTAAACGATTATTTCAATATTTAAGTCAACAGAGTTCGTTCACACGAAATCATCATAGCATTTATGTTTCCATCGTTAATTGTTTGTAAATTACATACAAACATCGAATCAATTGTTTCCTTATTTTTGTTTTCATTTTGAACAATTTGAAGAAATGTTCCTGTTGTTTGTTGGATGTAGAGCTAGCGGAACTCAAAGCAGAAAACTCTTTGAGTACCTATCTAGGTATTAAGAAATTTAAAGCCATTTTTAAAGTACTACTAGCAGTTTAATATTGAAACCAAACGACAAGGAAACCAACAACATTCGTCATTACAACATGATGATCAAGTTGTGTTATATTTCGATAAAATGTAAGGTACATACAGATCATTATTATTCAACCCAAGATTGAATGTGTCCACTAGTACACATAACATATCGAATAATGTCGATGTTATGCGTCAAGTGATATATTTACGTCAAACATTTAATAGACCATCTCATTAGTTCAATTCACGTCCATGGTACAACTAAGGCCACGGGAAAAGCAAAGACAATACAGTCCAAGTCTGCTCATCACTTACTTGATAAATTGAGTTATTTCTATGCAATATCACGAGTATGCAAATTGGTTTTACTATACGATGAATTAACTTGCGATCCCTATTATTGGTGCTACGTATCGAATTCATTTTATTAATCACATTCATGACACGCATGACCTTAAAATCTTACGGTAATAATCAATTCAATATTGACATATATTTAACAATGTATTGTAGATGTTATTACTTCAATTATCTTGTCGATTGATTGTATTGTGTATTTTAAATGTTGTCCAGACATACCTAAGTACGTAGGGACGTAGCACGTACAACTATTTGCTTTTAAAAGCTAATTTTAAAAGAACGTCAAAGCATTTAATTCACACTTATCATCGAGGTTTCATGTGAGATCTACCACAGTACCTAGGTATATTCGGAAGAGTCTAAAGCGTTAAAAAATAAATTGACTTAGACACGCCATATACGAATATTCAATAGACCCTGCTGACAGGGTCTGTCTGGGATTGTTAATAGAGCTAATTAACTTAAAAATATATATTTTGTTTAGGTAAAGGTATATGAAATTATATTTTTAAATAACTGCATTTCATACTTCCTTGTTCAAGTGAATGTAGAGTCTATTAATTAATATTTCCTCAGGAAGACTATCGATATGAGTGTCTATGTTGCTTCCTTGGTTTGCAAAATTATCTGTTTCCTTTCGGAAAATTATCAAAATTCGTAAAACTAGGAATTTCTCTCATCCTATTATTTGTCTAAATGTCTAAAAATCTGGTGGACGAAAAGTGTATTAATAATGTCGATAATTAAACAAACACTACCAAAAATTCAGCGGTGTCTCTACATAGGCAGACGACTCTATTAAACAAAATTTAAAACTACTGACTTAAATACAAATAGTTATTAAGTAGGCATTATTTATCAGCCTTTGGTTAATGTAAGAACAATTTACATAATAATAAAGTAAATATTTCAAAGAAATAAGTACATAAATAAATAAAATTATATTAAGATACAATGGTTCCTTTAGTACGAAAATAAAATATTTATAAAAGTGTAGCAGCTTAGTCTTAAAACTAATAAGTAAGTGAACAAGCAGAATTCCATCGTCCATACTAATAATAGAAACGTTACAATAAAGTTAAAATAAGATAAATGCACATACAAATGTTGCTCCGCCGCTCTCGCCGCAGTCACATGGCTCGTGTTCATTGGAAAGTTTAGAACTCCTGTTTTTGTTAAACTTTTACGATCTTCCACAAAAATATCACAGTACAACAACGTCACGGTAAACCATCACTATTTCCATAACATTTCACGTAAAGTTTAATTTATGAACTCCATATGCGAGATAACTTTGGCCCGGTTTACAGTATTTTGTATTGGTTTGCGTTTTGTTTATGCGGGAGGAAGGCCGAGTGCGTGGGTACGTACGGTCGGGCCGCGCGCGCGCCTTCGATTGAGTTGTGTAGGGGCAGAGCGCCCGCCGCTCCGCCAGATGACAGCTTCATATCTTCCCTTCCCGTCCCCACTCGCCTCTTATGTCTCTTTGGAATAAACGTGGCTCACTGAACGAAATAGACTTGTTGCATTTTATTTTATTTTATTCTACAGGCGGCACCGACCCGGTTGCTCCGAGTGAACTGTCTTGTCTTCGGCTCTGTCGGATTTGGTAAACTTTAGATGACTGATTAGCCTACGAACTGTATGTTCATAAATCGTTTCACTGATAGATACTTACAAATGTTTGTTTGATTTCTATGTCATAAATAACCACTTAACATAAGTTTATAGACATTTGAGTATGTTTTCAAATACAATGAAATAGATAGGAAGGTGGATAATATCTATAGTAGGTAAGTGGGTAGTCTAGCGAAGATTATGACGAAGATCATTTTATTAATTTACCTAAATTACTATAATCAACTCCTAGATACTCAAATCTTCCTATAAATACGGTTCAAAGTTGTTTGACCCCATACCCGAACATACGTCCACATAAACGGTGTCCATATGTAACAAGTTCTCGAGAAAGTCATTATTAAGACCTTCGCTGAGGAATATTTTTTGTTCAAGGCGGTCAGTGTTTGTGTACCACATAAAAAAAGTTTATTTTAAAATTGCGTTGATTGAGTTGTTAAGTCCGCTGTGGCGAGTGCCGGCTTCGAGTATCGGAATGATTTCATGCTTGCAGCGTCGCTTTATAAACAACAGATTACGTGTTTGAGTGTGGATAAAATAATTGTGGTCATAATCTTCATTGAGTAATTTCTGGAGTTGTTTATAGTGGGATTAGTAGTTGTTCCTTTGTGATTATGTTAAGGTTATAGTTAACGTTATTACTCTATTCTGGGTAGCGTACAAAACTATAATTTGATGGATTTCCTAGTACCTAGTGGTAAAGGCAACTTAGCTCGGTGACGCAGTGGGTACGTGGAGTGTTGTAGGTTCGATTGCCACACCAGGAAAAATTCATAAATTGTGTTATTCATAAATATCTGAGTGTAGAGATGGGATGTAGGTAAGTATACTACCTACATCCCATCTCTACACTCAGATATCTAAGTCGCCTACCCAGAATAGAGTAATAAACGTTAACTTCTGTTATATTGTATTAGACTTATCTTTTGTAAAGCTCCTTGCAAGTGCAGTCATCTTTTTCTGAAAGAAAATACAAGAAGGGTACATTATGTCTTTGTCTTTTTTTATAGTTAGTGAACCCACAAGAAATTGTTTAATTCCCATGTTTGGTAAAAAATATATAGGCTTATAGGTAAGTAGGTAGGAACATTTTTTGTTTTTGCCTAGGTAGGTACTATGTCGATAGATAATAATAAAATTGGAGTTAAAATAGCAAACTAGATAATTACGATGTGTTTTTTATATGTATAAAGTTAACTACGATAATACATATAATGATAATTCGCGAAGTTTATCTATTACTTTGTTTTTTAATATGAGTATGAATACATATTATATTTTTTTTCTTTCTAAGGCTATTGGAAAACGAGTAAGTAGGTGATTCTTGTTTTATTTAAAAAAAAGGGAATTGGAGATGCATTTTTCCTCTTGGGGCAAACGCGTCTTTGAAATTAACCTTTTAAACGGGTTACAACTGGCTACCTTGTTAGGAAAGGTACCTATTATGATAAATAAATATAATTAATAAATAAAAAATCTTTATTGACTTAGGAAGCAAAATATGTACTACACTTGTTACAAGTCGATTCTATTCGCAAACAATAGGTAAAGCCGGAGGAAAGAACGATGTAATAAAAACTCGCGGCCACTCTTTTCAAATTGCCAATGTTTACTATGTTTCTTTGTTTAAAAACTGTTTATGTAGGTAAGGTGCTGCCACCATTATATCCACCACATTATAGGACTGATTAAGCAAAAACAAGAGATAAACAATCGGGTAAAAATATTAAAAGAAGAATATATCAACCTGGGTGCCACATAGTAAGTGCATCCACTTACAATGTAAAAACTATACCACATAGGTATAGCTTATTTAATAGCCAAATTGGGTATTTGACTACTATTAAAATAAAATATTTTAAAATAACCAAGTAAAAATATGTCATAAAGTGTTCTAAAAAATGTGTTCATTTATTAATTTAATGTGTTACTTAATTTATAATCATAAAGAGAAACACTGAAAGTAAATAATTTGATCATAGAAAACGTGACGTCATATTCTAGCATTCCATACAAATTTGTATAGAGCGGCTCGTTTTTAACGATTCTTATAAAGAGGCTGATTTGACTTTAGTCAAATACCCTATTACTGCTTATTATTGAATAAGTATAAAAGTTTTACAAAAGAAAGAAAAAAATTGCATTATTACCCAGAATCTTTACTTGCAAAAGTACATAGTTTTCTTATCTAATACCAAAGTAAAATTATCAAACGACGACAACATTCTCAAGTAAATTTTAATAAACTGTACAATAAAATACATTAAATAATATGGAGCAAGGAACTAGAGTTTTTTAAAGCCTATGATATTGACTACCTACTAATTTGTGGTTATTTCTTGTATTTACGGAGAGTATATCACTATTTTTGTAAGTTGTTTTTTTTTATGGTGACTGGAAGTGTCATTTTCACGTTAACAAAGGATTACCGTGCAAGTGAAAACGTGAAAGAAAAGTTCACTCAGAAGATTAATCATATTTAATAATTATCAGATAGGTACCTACGTACCATTCGCTTATACAGTAAAAGTGATTACTTACTCTGTGTACAGTAAGATCAAAGTAACTTGACCGGATTGAAGTTGGCGAAAAGTGTTTGCGCAGAGCATTTTTTAGTAGTAAATGGTCACAGGAAGCAGGAAGCGGGTGGCGGGGGCAGTAACAAAACCAAGAGAATTATTATTACATTTTCATAATAAGTATTAGGTACTAACTCATGTTTTTAGTGATTTTTTCGTAAAGAAATAGTTTTTCAAACTTTCTTTAGTATTAACTGTAACTGTTCTAAATTTAAACTTTCGTAAGTAATTTTAGGGTCGCATCTCTATGCCTTGCGCGAAAGTGATAAGAACTTAACTTCAATCCGGTCAAGTTACGTTGATCCAGCTGTACCTCAAAATATCTTATCTATACTAATCTATAACTCTATACTAATAAAAGAGGAAAGATTTGATTGTTTGTTTGTATTGAATAGGCTCCGAAACTACTAGACGAATTTGAAAAATTCTTTCATCGTTGTGAAGCTACACTAACCCCGGGTGATATAAGCTATTTTTAATCCCTGTATTGCCACGGGAACGGGAATTACGCGGGTGAAACCGCTAGGCGTCCGCTAGTCACATATATTATTAGGTAAGTGTACATTTCAATTCAGTTTCCCGCCATTTTGCCAAAGAATTTCGAATTTTCGATATCAATGGCTTTATTTTCTCTTTCCTCCGATATTATTTGGTAAGAATTATGGCTCGCACATTTTGTAGATACGCCTGTTTCAAGTTTATTTTCATCGCGTCTCGATCATGTCCAGTTGTCACTTAGTTGTCACGATAAACGCGGAGCTGAGAAAATAGTGACATATCAGTTTACCGTCATTTTCATCACTCTTCTTCATATTTTTGAGTTGACGAAAAACTAGTGATAGTAAATTTACAAAAATCATTACAAAAGGGTAACAAGTATGTTTTTAAATGAAGAGAGAAGAGTCACTACTCTTCTCCATATTTTTGAGTCGATGGAAAACTATTGATAGTAAATTTAAATTGCACAAAACCTCCGGTAGTAATTTTACACGGATTTGTGTTGCATTCGCATTGCCACCATTTTAAAAACATTCCAACATCAGTCTCTGCGAGACACACTTCACGCAGTCTAAAAAAATATTCTAAAAGCATTTTTTGAATATGGCAACTTTTCCTGATAAAATGTCAAATTACAAGCGACCAGGACAAAATAAAAAAAAACATCGTAAATTCCAATGACGTATAGACCAGGAGTACGCCATCCCTTTCAAATAAACAGTAAAAATAGACTGCAAAGCGTGAAAAAGAGAAAAAATCCTACAGGCCAAGTACGGGCTTTGACAGCCATGACAGGTATTGTCCACAAAGTAGCGTTGTCTCTTTCTAGAGGTGGTCAATTTTGTGAGGTTATGGCGCAGTCCTGTCCTCTTCGTCAATGGTAAATTTGTAATGGAGTTGTAAAAATAGAGGCAAACTGAAATGTTGCTATTTTTATAGCTCCCCCTAAAATAGTCACGTGTAAAAATACAAATAAATTATAACGCGACCTTTAGGTCCAAGCGACCTGGTCACCAAAATCCAGACAACAACAAACCATCGAGTTGTAAAAATGGCGGCAAACTGACCGGCCGTTATTTTTACAGCTCCGAGTTTAAACTTGTAAAAAATTAATTGAATACGAGATAATTGAATAAGAACGAGACTTTGTGCATGTAATAAGCGCATATACTTGACACTGGCAGAAATTAGCCGTTAAAACGGCTAGATTGTCATAAATTCAAAGAAGAAGAAGAACAAACCATCGTAACGTCATTGTCAACAGCCAAAGGTGTCACTGTCAAATGGTAAACAAACATGTTTTGATTTCATATTTTTCGGTTGTTATATGTTATATTGATGTGTTGAAAACACTGGAAAGAAAGATAGATAGAGCGAGCGCTATTTTATATACTTATTTGTGGTTTTAATTACTATGACTCTGGATCCAAGGAAGTATTTAATCAAGGACTTGATAAACAAAACCCCGCCAATAGATGTATGGCTACAAGGAACAATCGAACAAACAGTCGGCACGGATATTTTGATCATTTCAGACACAACTGGACGTGCAAAGATAGCAAAATGCGACTCCGCACATGGTATCATTGATAAGTCGTCATTACAAAAAGGTAACAAGTATTTTTTTAAATTGTTCCTGTTTATCAAAATCAGCTAAGTTGTTTTTCATAATTGAATAATACAATTGCTGTAAATATCTTCAAAAGGAATCAATATGTCTAATATTTATTTACTTGTAGTTTAATTGTACAATTTTATATATGTCATACTCTGCAGCAGTTGATTAACAAAATTTTATCAGCTATCTTTTATCAGAGGATTGTAAAAATGCAACAGGTATAGTTAATGCGGCTTTTGTTGTTCCAGTTTTGAAGTTGAGTTTGTGTACAAGCCAAGTGTTGCGGGGAAGTTTACAAACATACAAGTCACGGACACAAAGTACACCCAGACTCGGAACAACAATTTGTGGAACACACAAAGTGGTGTCCCATGTGGGAATCGAACCCACCGCTAATTTTATCAAATTGTGGTGTGGCCTCATAAAAAGAGTTGGCATTATAAATGTTAGTAAGCAAAGTATCTGATTGCAAAAATAATAATTATTCTGTAAAAGTATGCACTGGATATGTAATTGCAGAAAATTGCATTTGCATAGATCAACTAAAAAAAAAGCATATCATTGTGAATGACAATAAACACTCATAATATCTGCATTGAATCCTCATTGAATGAAATCCTTTAAAGTATCATTTGCAAGAACTTATTCCTTTCCTACTGGAATAGCTCAAAATAGTAATATTGTCATGTTCTCACTACCTCCCATAATGATAAGTACTTGTTTAGGAACATACTGCTGCATAATAGGCACAGCTATCAAAACTAAAGGAGTCCCGGAGGTTCATGCCACCAAATTTATAGACCTCACATCACAGCCACAAATGAAATTAGCCTGGGAAACTGAAGTGAGAGAAGCAAACTTAGTTTTAGAAGGAAAAATAATACCAATAATTTAAATAAAACTTTTTATATAAAACTGGTGTATAATTCCATCACCATACAAAATAATATACATCCTTGTATTGCAATTGTGATAATGAATCAGTCAGAAATTCATTCTACCCATAACATTTTATGCCTCTTGTATCACAGTTTTTTCATAATATTCATCACCATAAATGCAATTTCTGACTTTAGACAGGCAAACAATCAAAATGGAACATTTTTTTTTAAATAATAAACAATTTCTTGATACATTTCTGATTTTTTTATCTTATTATGTATAAACACCACAATTAATGACTATGTCCTCTGTATATTAGATATATATCAGGACTAATTATTTTAAAAATTGGAGGTACAGTCATTTACCGCAACATTCTTCAATCTAATTGCACAAATCATGTATGTCAGAACATTGGTATGTTGGAGTTAAGGGTGTCTAGCAGTATCTATTCATTTACAGTTGTATCTTATGCTAAATGCAACCAACAGACAAGTCAATGACTTATAAAACATCTCATAATATAATGAACAATATAACAATAATCCATTTCCCCATACATAATAATTATTCTTAGATCTTAGCGGGAGATTTGAGCAAAGGTCCAAGTTTCTGGGCCAGCATGATATTGCCAGTGATCTTCAGCTTTCCCTTCAAGTAGGCAACTTGTGGGCTAAGAGTACCAGCTGCAATGTCCACCATGTCATTGTCAGAAACAGTCAAGGTAGTGTCAGCCTTGCCGGACTTAGGTGCACCTTCATAAACATTGGGGGTCTTCAGGTCCAAAGCTGTGAAGAAAACAATCATTTTAGTATACATTTTAATTTGTTCTTTTATCTTGACAGAATTATAATTACGTTTAAACATTATAAAGTCTTGTAATCTAATCTAGATTATAAAATATACAAATCGAAATTATTTAGTTTTGGCTGTTACCATGTAAACTACGAGGGTGGATCGAAATATTCGCGGCCTACCACATAAATACTTGACTTATTTTAATGTAACTGACCTCATTCGATTTGTTTACTCTCTGGTTGTCACATTGTAAAATTCTGTCACAATAGCATTATCTGTTTTTAAATTAGACTGAATTTTGTGAGCCTAAGTGCAGCGTTTTTAAAGAATGGAGAAAATTGAGCAACGTGCGGTCATCAAATACCTGTTTAAAAAAAAACTGACTCCAAAAGAGATTCACGAAGATATGTCAACAACATTGGGGGAATCTGCTCCATCGTATACGACTGTGAAAAAGTGGGTTGCAGAATTTAAACGCGGACGAGAGAGTATTGAAGATGACCCTCGCTCCGGCCGGCCTACGACGTCTACGACTGAAGAAAACATTGGGAAAATCTGTGATCTGATATTGGCAGATCGGAGATTGACCATCAGGGAGATTGCTGACACTATTGGCATCTCATATGAACGAACACAAAACATCATAGTCAATGAACTTGGATTTTCTAAGGTTTCTGCGCGGTGGGTCCCCAGATTGCTTTCAGTTGAACAAAAACGAATACGGCTCACGATTTCTCGCGACAGTTTGGAAATGTTTGAGACTGATCCACAAGATTTTTTGGACAGATTTGTTACAATGGATGAAACCTGGGTACACCACTACACCCCAGAGTCAAAACAGCAATCCAAGCAGTGGAAAAAACCTGATGAACCGACTCCAAAAAAAGCCAAAACAATTTTGTCAGCTGGCAAGGTGATGGCGTCAGTTTTTTGGGATGCTAAGGGTGTCATCATGGTGGACTACCTTGCAAAAGGTGAGACTATAAACTCTGCTTATTACTGCACCCTTTTACGTCATTTGCGTGAAACGATCAAAGAGAAAAGGCCAGGACTACTCAGCAAGAAAGTGTTGTTCCATCAGGATAATGCACGCGTTCACACGTCTGTTGAATCAATGGCTCAAATTCGTGATTGTGGCTTTGAATTACTGCCCCATCCCGCCTATTCCCCTGATTTGGCACCTTCGGACTTTCATTTATTCCCAAACCTTAAAAAACACCTTGGAGGTCAGAAATTTTCATCAAATGGGGAGGTTGAAACCGCGGTGGGTGACTTTTTTGAAGGCCTTGAAGAAACTTTTTTTATGACCGGCATACAGGCGTTGGAAACCAGATGGAAGAAGTGCATTGAGTTAAGTGGAGATTACGTGGAAAATAAAATTACTTTTGTTTATATTTTATATTGTTTTCTTGCTGAGGCCGCGAACTTTTCAATCCACCCTCGTATCTATATTCAGTTCTAATTACTAAGTCCCTATGGAATTCTGTATAATATCACTTAAATTTAAAAAATAAACAGGAAGAGGGTCTCTGCTGGCAAGCCCTATATGGCCGGTCGGATCCTGAATAGTTGAGGGGTTAAAGACTAATATTTGAGGGCAATATAGTACATAAAATATGCAATTACTTACTCCATGTCTTCACAGTCTTGCCATTTTCTGTGATGTTATAAACAAAGATGCCACCAACACCCTTTGCCATCTCCTTATTTGCATCAACGCCTTCCTTGATCTTGACAAAAAGAGCATCAGACTTTAGGGCCCCGGCTGATGACACAGCAGGGGCTGCAGGGCTCGAGGACGAAATTTCACCAGATATGATTTTCTTGAAGTCAACATATGCTCCTAAAATAAAAAAATATACAATATGTAAAATGATGTTTACAAGGAAGAAAATTCGTAATTGATGTAATGAACAGGATTCTTTATTTCTTTAAAATACTCCTGTTCTGTCTTGTCCTATAGACCAGTATCGCGGAACTTTACCAACAGTCAACAAAACTTAGAGCTACAATTTATGGATTATACAAAATAGTGTCCTGTTCGGGAATTGAACTCACTCCCTCTTTCGCAACAGACAATTAGAAATGGAAATGTAAAATAAAATATAAATAATAATAAAAATGGCTTTATTCAAACTTCCTTGTTACAGAGTATACTATGTTTCATTATATTTTACAATTAATTTGTGGTAGCTGTCAGCTTAGCGGCGTAAGCCTCCCCTAAACTCCTCCATGTCTCTCGCTTTCGTCATTCAGTCGGCTCTGCATCTTTGCCTGAATATATCTCTACATCTTTTCTTCTGTCTTCCGTGTTCTTTTATTTTCGCACGGTATCCACTCTGTTACTGTCGGCCCTACAACTATTTTGGCAGATATTTTCATATGCCCGTACGTTTTACCTAGTAAAAATGCCCAAACCTGTGAATAACTTAATCCAGGGCTTTCCAAACTTATTTTCACATTTCTGTGCGACCCCCCCCCCTCTCCCTCTAGCTTCCCGCTCACTAGCCAAAAATACTTACTAGTGGGTTATTCTAGCCTAGTGACTAGTTACCAAACAATATTTTTATTACTGGGCCCGCGCCTTTGTCCGTGTGAAGTTTCAGTTCCCTATAGACGTAAGGTGATAACAAAAGTAGCCTAAGTTACTCCTTACATCAGCAGCTTTCTGACCAAGCCGTTTCGGAGATTAGCCAGAACAAACAGACAGACAAACAAAAAAATTAAAAACAGTGTTTTAGTAACCGCTACCATGCATCCTTTCATAATAATAATAGCCTTTATTTTCTAATAACAAAGTTTTATTGCAAGATATTTTATTTTATACCAGTTCAAGAAGATTAATGTGCTTCTACTAATGCAAGGCTTGGTTTTCTGAGAATAGTTTTTCAAAATGGTGCATATGTTTGGATAGTCAAAATGGGGCGCGGCGTTTACACAACCCGGTGACGTAGGTATAGACAGGCAATCTACGTGGATCGCTTCCCTGGGGTACTTCCGAGACGCCTCCGGGCGGCGCGACGCAGTTTGAGAGACCCTGCCTGAATAATTATAGCTACAGGAAAACGTTATGGGGGGAGTTGTAAAAATGGCGGCAAACTAACATGTCGCTATTTTAACGTGTAAGATCCCAGCACAAATACACTTTACGAGTGCAAAATATACTTGAAATACCTGATAACTAGATAAGAGCGAAACTTTGTGATTTAAAGAAGAAAACTTGAAAGAAAATAAGCTTGGAACTGACATCGAGATTTGTGATTCAAAGAAAACTTGAAACTGATAGAAAATAAACTTGAAACTGGCGAATGCACAGAATGTGCGAGCCATAATCCATATCGGCTTGAAGAGAAAAAAAAACACATAATGGGTTTTTTTTTCTAAAAAAGGGCTTTTATCACAAACACTTCTGTATACTTGACAATATTTATTTAAAGTCATAGGCACATAATATTATTTCCAGTTCATTGTAACACAGTTATCTTAAGGAGGAGGTAATTTAATAAGTATTGCACTACTATAATTACATTTGTAGGTAGATATACTGTTATTATCTACAATTCCTTCAAAAATACAGTTAAAAATATAGAAAGTTATGTGAAAAAGTCAAATGGAAAATTTATGACAAATGTAATTATATAAACTAATTATAGACTGACTTACAAAAATTCAAGAATTCACAGTCGTCATACTACACTCGTTAGCCGTCAGAGGTCCTTATCAAATTAATAATAAATCAAATATATTTAATTACGCATAACAGAAGTAATCAATAAATGACAATATAACATAGAACTGTGAGACCGCGTTTGCGCATCTTACAAGTGGTTTTTTGATGACGCTATTGGTAGATTCAATAACAACGAGCCCCAAGCCTCCAAATAAATAAAGAGAAAAAAAAAAACAACGAGATTCATAGTCGGTTTGTACTTAATTATTATCACTCGAACAGCAATCAGCACATAGAAAACAACATTCTAAACATCCTTGCCAATCGCAATCGTTACAGTCCTCAGCTGTGAATTTACTCTCCGATACAGGATTTGTTGTTGCATTTTGAGTACTTCGAGGTTGAATTGTTATCACTTGGTCATCATCCGCTTCTTGTAGGTCAGCCAATATTGTAGGCATCGTCAGTCAATCCCTTGGCGTCGCAGATTAAAAAATAAATAACTTGACACAAAGGTCTTCGTCCAAAACTGGTTTCCGAACGTCTCGATTTGTTTATAACCTGCTTTGTTAATTGCACAACGGGTTTGAACAGAGTTGCAGAGACGACAGGCTGTCGGCACTTTGGCACAGACACTGATTCACTGGCAGATGCGGGACACATTTTATTTACCGTTTGTGAGAGACTATTCGCGGATCTGACCGAATTGATTATAGTTGTAGGTATGAAGTAGATAGATACGTGCTTACCAACTAATGTTACAATACAAATGAATAAACATTAAGATATGGTAAATGGCCCTCATTATGCATTGTAAAGCTCTTTGATATTTTAATAATAAATTAATACATTAAATATGCACCTAATTATAGTTTGAATTTACTAGTCTTGTGGCTCTTATTTCGAAATAACGATTTTAGTAAGTTTTGATTAAGTATAAGTTCTTAAAAGAAGCATAATATGGGTCATCTGTTAATGTATCATATAGTGAAAAAGTTAATTTTATAAAATGCACCTCCTATTAAAGTAAGTAAAAGAGATTATTTTTAGGCCTGTACTCCTCTGTACAGGCTTTTTGATTTCTCGGCTATTTTTTCTGGGGACTCGATAATCGAAAATTTCCGGAAACTCGAGGAAAAAATCATAATTTTAAAGAAGCTTTTCAAAATGCAAAATAAAGTGTGCGCCTCTGTGGCGCGGCGGTAGCGTGTCCGACTGCTACGCAAGAGGTTGTGTGTTTTATTACCACACTAGCTGTGCCCCGCGGTGTTACCCGTGGTTTATTAGCCTATGTGTAATCCAGGGTGTCAGCTAACTATGGAGTTAGCTGAAACGATTTTAATAAAATTTGGTATGGCCAAATTTTATTAAAATCGTTTCAGCCGTTTAGACGTGAAGAAGTAACAAACATACACACTCACATACTCACAAACTTTCGCCTTTATAATATTAGTGTGATTGTTGTTCCGAGTCTGGGTGTACTTTGGGACTTGTATGTTTGTAAATTTTCCCCGCGATACAGGGCTTGTACCCTATTGCTAAAGTCGTCTTTTAAAAAAAATCAAATTAATTAAGTTGTAAAGTTAGTACAGTGAAATTAGTCTCGAGAAATTTTTGCATATGTAGTGGTGTGTATGTTACTTAGATATTAGAGCGCGTTTCCACTATATCGTTCTGGCCCTTACAAAAATGTTTCAATATCCTAACATTACTATTTAATTTAATACTTATCCCTAGCAACACTCTGATTTTTGTTTTCAATAAAAACAAGTTTTTATTTTAAAGAAAAAGGTTTTGACTTTATTAAAAAAAATATGTCATTCAATTTCACGTCCTTGAGCAAACGACAAGGCGACTACCGTGAAACAATAAAATATCGTGTCGTTCTTTAGATGATAGTAGTTTAGCTATAGGTAAAAAGTTTTGACCATAATAATTACGAAACAAAACAAATAAATAAATCGTCACTTGATAGTGGAAAGTGGAAACACGCACAAAACCAGAATAAACCAGTTTACTCTGTCCGCAGGTGCCACGTGCAGTCTGACGTCAGTCGCTTGATACCGTTAGAACATAAAGCACGCATTTCATTAAAAAATTATAATTATTAGATACGTAGTAGTTTCATTGTGAAATTTTGTATTTGTTGATTGTTGTTATTGTTTGTTATTATTGTTAAAATATTTGTTGAAGTGTTTAATTTCAAGTGTGTAAGTGTTGTAACTTTATATTGATAATTCAAAATGGCTCCAGTGTTAAAACATGGTCGAGGCAAGCCTTTGACTTCTCAAACTAAGGAAGTTTTGTACTGTTTGTACAAATATTTCGAAAATGAGTGTAATAACAACCCGAGCAGTATTATGACCCCCACTCAATTAGTTGCTAAATCAACAGGAATTTCAATAGCATCCGTCAGAAAGGTAGTATCAGAAAGCAAATGTCGTCCTTCAGATCAGGAAGTAACATTTAAATCTCCTAAAAAGAAACCGAATCGTAAACCTACAATAGTAATCGATAACTTTGATCAGCAAGTTATCAGAAGAACAATTCATGACTTCCACATCACAAATAAAGAAGTTCCCACTTTAAAAACTTTGCACTCAAAATTGAAAGAAGATATCGATTATAAAGGTTGTGTCAGCACGTTACGAAAACACGTCATGTCATTAGGTTTTAATTGGAAGCAAACAGAAGATAACCGGAAACTTCTTATGGAAAAACACGAAATTAGATACTTGCGAATTAATTATTTGATGAAAATTGCTGAATATCGTGAACAACGCCGACCAATTGTTTACACCGACGAAACATATATACATACATCACATACCCTCTCGAAATCTTGGTCAGATGGAAGCACTTCAGGTTTGAAGCAACATATATCGAAAGGCAACCGCTTAATCATTGTTCATGCCGGTGGTATCGATGGCTTTATACCAAATGCATTGCTTATGTTTAAAGCCGACCAAAAAAGTGGAGATTACCACAACAATATGAACTATGACAACTATTCAAGGTGGATTCAAACTCAATTAATACCCAACTTACAACCAAATAGTGTTGTTGTTGTTGACAACGCACCATATCATAACTCAATACAAAATCCTGCACCGAATAGTAATTCTAGAAAACAGCAAATGATAGACTGGCTGACATTTCGAAACATTGAGCATTCATCCACGTTGCTTAAGCCTCAATTATATGAACTGATTCTGCAAAACAAGGCGAGATTTATAGAGTACAAGATAGACGAAATATTACGACAGCACGGTCATACTGTGCTGCGTTTACCACCATACCATCCGGAGTTTAATCCTATAGAAAATATATGGGGGATAGTGAAAACATATGTCGCAAAAAAGAATGTCGCAATGAATATGAAGGTTATAATGTCATTAGCTGAAGAAAAAATGAACGCCATAACTGTAGAGGAATGGAGAAAAGTTTGTTTGCATGCTATTGAGGAGGAAAGCAAATATCAGGGTAGAGACGCAGCTTTAGACACAATATCAGAACGAATCATAATTAATTTAAATAATTCATCTGATGAAAGCGAGGATGGGGATGATTGTGATATGCCTGGGGTTGATGAATTATTAGAATAAAACATTTATGGCCGGAGAACACCTAATTCATACACGTCTTCACTGAAGTGAAAACCGGCATTCAATGCTTGTAATGTTTGGAACTGGCTTGTCTGCCTCATACAGTTCCATAGATTACAATGCGGTGGATACACATTTTCACGACCGTATTAGTACGTAGTGCGTATGCGTAGACGTGCACGCATTTGGTGTGCTCCAGCCACAAACGTATATTACCTTTAAAACAATAAAAACTAAAAATAAAATGTTGTTTTTTTTATTTGCTGACCATACACTACTACAAACGCAAAAATTTCTTCAAGCTAATTTACCTGTATTTAGTATGCATTAATCAGTCTTCGTCAATTAGAGATCAAGTCACAAAGATCAAATAAACAACTCACTAGGTATTATAAAATCGTAAAGTAACTAAGTCTGTGCATCGAAGATATTATATGAAAAAACTTGTTTCTAAACAATGTTTTTTTTTTTTTTTTTTTCATATCTGTTCTTGTATTATTTTACGTATTTGTACTATGTATGTTATTCGAGGATGAAGTAAACCACCATGAATAGAATTTGATAACTTTAATGCAGTTTTAAATCGTTAACGTCGTCGTCGAATAACAAACGTCGCACAAGCGACTCAAACTTGACTGATGTGTTAGGGATAAAATGGTTATGGTTTTCAAATAACCTAGAGGGGTGATGTATGATCAAAAAGGTTAGGAACCACTGGGATAAGTATAAAAAAGTGTACCTAACCAGCCGCTTGATCTCCGTTTTACTAGCCGTGCCATAAATTAGGGAGCTCATATAAAATGGTCACTAAAACGCCGCGGGTATAACCATACACATAAAAACTGGACTGAGCGTTCCCTTCCAGGGTATGAAATAAATACAGTCTGCAAAGCCTGAGAGAGACAAAACAATCGTGCGGTCCGTAGTTGTCTCTAATGACAACAACAATTTATGCGGCGGTAGTCTAATGGCTAAAGGCATCGGTCTCGCAATCGTGAGGTCTCGGTTTCGAATCCTACCCATAATAGTACCGACGTGAGCCCCACTCCTAACTCAAGCCATTGAGCTTAGCTGGACGTGTTAACAGGATTGAAAATAATGAGACCACAATCCCACATTTCAAGTTATCATTTAAAAAAAATGGAATTACAGTAGTTGAGTCTGTATTTGTGGTCGTTTTCTTCTACTGTATTATAATTACAGACTACTGGGCCACATCTTATGGCCGCACAGTCGTGTTATCTCATGAGTGGTAAATTTTGTGATGCTATTGCTCACTCTATGAGCATAATCTACTGTAAAATAAATAAATAATACATACCTGCGATGACAATATTGCCAGTCTCCTTAACTTTAGTCTGGAAGTAGACTCGCTTGCCTTCAAGCCACATCTCAGTAGCAAGCGTCTGTCCCGGTAGTACGGGCTTCACGAAGCGAGTTTTCAGAGACACGAAGTTACTTGGGTCGTTGCCGCCATACCTAAGAATTGTGTTAAGGTTGTAGATTTTTTTAAATTGGTATCAGTACGTCATCATTGTCTAGGAACCGAGCCTGTACAATTATAATATCTAATCTAATAATATCTTAGGACAACTCACACAAAACTATCTGATCCCAAACTAAGCAGAGCTTGTACTATGGAAACCAGACTTTATATTACATACATATTATTGTATATTTTATATTTCTAAATACATACGTATTATAGATAAATAACACCCAGACACAGAATAAACCATCGTGCTCATCACACAAAGTTTTATCCTGGGTGGGGATCGAACCCAGGACCTCTTGCGTAGCAGTCGGATGCACTCCCACCACGCCACAGAGAGAATCAAAATCAACATTCAGAAGCTAAATTATGTACTCATGTATGTAGATTTTTAAAGCCGGAGAAAATACCAAGGCAATAAAAACTCGAGATCAGTCTTTTTAAATTGTTAATGTTTATTTGTTACGTGTAGGTATGTTTATGGAATATGGGGACTTTCGGTCGACAAACTTTTTTTTCAGGGCGTTGGTTTAAATAAGGTGACTATACCCTATTCAATATTATGAAACCCGATTCAATATAACAAGGTGAGGTCGTAAGTTCTTGCTGTCAAATTATTAGTTTTAGGATTGATGATTATACATTCTAAAACATTTTAAATTTTGATCTATCTATATTCTGATTAGTGTAATATATTTTTAAATAAATTTTACTTTCATTATAGTGACATAGACGCGCCTTCAATGTGATTCCGTAAGGAATTTTGGTTATTGAATCGGTATTTTATTCTCGGGTCCATCTCTCACGACGAACAAATAAATAACCTAATATTAATAATAATAATAATAATATAATAATAATCTTTATTTGCTTTAAATAGGGTTACAAAGATGTTATATTAACTTACAGTACACGCCTATTTAGCCATCAAAGATAGCATGCAGATAATCATGCAGTAAGGATAACATTACATTAAATTACATTATGTTAAACATTAATTCTATTATATCATTATATGTTAAACATTCATTACATTATATTACACATTCATTATATTATATTACACATTACATTATATTACTCATTCATTATATTATATTATACATTACATTATATTACACATTAATTTGATATTATAATAAATTTTCATGCTTATATTCTAAAAATTCTTTGACCGAATAAAATGTTCTCTGCATTAGCCAACAGCTTAGTGAGGGTATAAATTTATTAATAGGTAGATTCTTATAATGTTCGGGTATTTTATTATATATTCGTATACACATTCCATAACAATTATTTTGAAATCTACTAGTCTTAGGTACCATATTTAAAACTAGCCTATTCGGGTTTCTAAGATTAGTTCTATTTGTTACCTCTTTAGCCTCTTTGAATAGTTCCGGATGCTGTTTAACAAATTTGCCTATTTCCAGCACATATAAACAAGGCAGAGGCAGGATTTTTAATTCTCTAAAGTAGGAAAGACAAGAGACATCCGGCGCTATATTACAGATGGATCGTATGCACTGTTTCTGTGCTTTAAATACTTTATTTATGTCTGTGCCATACCCCCACAAAAGTAACCCATATCTTAGTACAGACTCAACATAAGCAAAATATGCTGTACATGCTGTGGATCTATTAGAAATTTTGCCCAACTTGTACAGAGCAAATGAGAAACTATTTATTTTATTAGTTACTTTGTTTATATGTTCTTTCCAATTAAGTGTGTTGTTAATAATTAATCCTAGGAATGTCACAGTATTAGATTTTAATAGAATTTGTCCATTATAATTAACATTTAAATTATTATTATTCTTGAAATTATTAAAATTGATAAAATTAGTTTTTAATAGATTAATTTTTAAATTGTTATTATTTAACCATTGAATAATGTCTGCCAAAGTATTATTAACATCTATTTCATGTTGATTGAATGTCATATCTCTGTGAGTTGATACTATGACAGATACATCATCAGCAAATAGGATAGTTTTGTGATGAGTGACACTAGGTAAGTCGTTTATATATAATAAGAAGAGTAATGGGCCCAGTACACTACCTTGAGGAACACCAAATTTGTTACATTTGTACTTTGACCTATAGACTTGGATAATGTCTTCAGAGTTTATTTGTGTTACTTCCACACATTGTACTCTGTTATGTAAATATGTTTTAAGCCAGTTTAAGGCTGGTCCTCTGATACCATAATCCTCTAATTTATGTAACAGTGTTTTTTGGGGGACAAAATCAAAAGCCCTGGTCATATCAAGGAATAATACTGTTGTATAATGTTTACTATTTGTGCTTAATAGAATATTATGCACAAGAGAGAATGAAGCATCTCTCGTAGACTTGTTTCTTCGAAAACCAAATTGATTTTCAACTATAATGTTGTTATCATTGAAGAAAGAAGACAGTTTGTCATGCATTACCTTTTCGAAGACTTTTGATAATATTGGTAAAATGGTAATAGGTCTATAGTTAGACATATTCGTTCCATCGTCACGTTTATAAAGAGGTTTTACAATTGAGTATTTAAGTTTATTTGGGAAAATACCTGATTCTAATGATTGATTTATTAAAAATGTCAATATAGGTGTTAGCTGGTTGCTACACGATTTTAATATTTTTGTACATATAGAGTCATAGCCTTCAGATGCTGTATTTGCAAGAGACATAATCACCCTATAAACATATTCGTCATCTACTGGTGTTAAGAAAATAGAATTAACCTGCTTATTCTTTGTATTAGAATTACAAAGTGTGTGGTTGGTTATATTTGTTGAAGAAATGAAGTGGTCATTAAAGGCAGTTGCAATATCTAGAGGATTTGTTATTAGAATTTTATTATTGACTATGCTTGATATGTAGTTTGTAGTGTTTGAGCAATTAGTTTCACTTTTAATTACTGCCCAAGTGGCTTTACATTTGTTCTTACTATTTAGTACATAGTTTCTATAATTATTTTTCTTTGCTGATATTACACAATTTTTAAATAATTTATTGTATTTTAAATACTTCTGTTTATCAATTTTAGATTTAGTTGAATAGTACTTAAAGCGAAGTTCCCTTTTTTTTGTACAGCTCAGCTTAATTCCTTTTGTTATCCAACTGTTTATTTTTGTTAAGCTGGTTCTTATTTTAATAATAGGAAAACAAAGACGGTATAGGAGACAGAAGTATTCATAGAACTCATCAAAAGCAAGGTTAAGGTCAGTTTCATTATGCCAGTTTAGGTATGATAAGCTTGGTAAGTATTTTTTGAATATGTTAATATTTTCATTCGAATAGGATCTCTTAAAGTTATATATATATTTAATTAATTTAGTTCTATGTTCAACTGGCCACACCAGTATCTGGGCTGTATCATGATCAGATAGCCCTAGTGGCCGTACTGAAGAAGATGCACCCTTTATGTTACTAATAATCAGGTCAAGACAAGATTTACCCCTCGTTGGAACAGCTATATATGAAATTAAATTGTATTTAATCAAAATGTCTTTGAGGCGTTGAGTAGCCGAATTCTTAATGTCTATTGTATTAATGTTTAGGTCCCCCGTAATAATTATTTTATTTTTTGAATATCTAGATAAGTATTTGTGCAACATAAAAACTAAATTATCAAAGAAATAATCTAAATGGCGCTTATTTTTTGAGGGAATCCTATATATACATATAATAATGAAATTATTTTCTAATTTTATGGCACACATTTCAAAGTGATAAATCTGTATATAGTGATCAAAGCATGTGAGCTTTTTATAGGGGATGCCCTTTTTTACTAGAATACATGAACCACCTCTTTTTGTTTTCCTACTGAAGTACGAGGCTAGTTCATAGTTTCTGATGTGAATATTATTCTCTGTTCCCTCCTTTACAAAAGTTTCGGTAAAGCATAAAATATCTGGGCTAATCTCTTTCTCAATTCCTAAAATTGTGATTTCAATTAACTCTTTTTTTGATAAAAGACCATGAATATTTTGATGAAGCATTGTAAAAGAATTTAACGAATTAGGAACGAAAAAGCTCATTACTATCACGTTGAATAGGTTCTGGTAGATTTACTGATTTACTATTGTTACTTTGTTTGTAGGGAATACATGAAGCTGTAAGTTCATTATATTTAGTAGTTTTAATGGGCTTAAAATAGAATGGAATAGTGCCCTTCTTAATAATGCATTCCTGTTTTGTGTGGTTCTTAATAGCATTTCTATTAGTTTTTAGTTTATTATGAAACTTAATTTTGTCATATGTTAAATATTGCAATTTATATTCAGTATAATCAATCCATAAGTTAACCTTATTACATACATAGTCGACGTAGTTCGTATAAACATTTTTATTATAGAAATAATCTAGTACAGTGCAGTTTTTTAAGTGTCTAGTCCACAATTTTATTGAATTATTTAACATATATTCATTCAGATAAATATTTGAGTAAATTGGTGTAATAAATATAGATGCAATGCTCAATCTATTAATTATTAAGCTAATATTATAATGCAGGGTTTGGATATCACTGTCGTTTCCACCAATGGACAAAATTACCACATCATTTTTAGTTAAAGTTTTAGCAAAAGCACTACATTTACACAAAATATCAGAGCTTGTCGCTCCGGGCATAAGCAACGCTGTTGATGAAAAGTTATCGTTCCATTTCTTGCACCGGGTATGTATAAAAGCAGCAGATAGTCCTCTAAGTTGTTCATTGTCTCCTAGTATATAAATCTTATGCGGTTTATTTTGCTCCTTTGTGATGGTTACGCCATCTAGTTGCATATTGTTTGAGTTTGTTGACTTGGTGTTTACACACGCATTATTGACGATGTTGGTATCCAATTGATTCTTATTAAGCTGAACCGAAGATTTTTCAATAGATGGCGTTGTACTTAATTGGTGAATTGGTTGAGATTTACTTTCAGAGAAAGAAATATTAAGTTTTTGAATACCACTAAGACTTTTTCGTGGTTGGTTTTTTTTTTTCGTAGTAGTATTTCTACAAATATAGGCTAATTGTTCGTTTCTTAATTTAAGTTTATTTATTTCTTTGGCCTGTTTGCTATTTTCTTGAAGTAAGTTATCAATTTCATTTTCTGATATAAGTAGTTTCTCTTGTAGCGCCTGTAGTTTAGTTCTCATATCGTGTATCCCGTCAATTACATTGCTGGATAGATCAGGGTAGCTTAGATTCAAATGCCGCGAGTTAGATGACGATGCCAGGGATGTATATTCAAGGTTATCACTTTCCGATTCCTCTGATAACTCACTGAAGGAGTTATTTGTTGAGATATTAATTTTAGTTCTAGTTCTATAAGTTATATTTTGACTTGGGGTAGTTTCTATAATATTTAAGGTGTTTGATCTACCTGTAGGAGTTGATATAATAAATTACTAGCCCAGTAATTTTACTAATATTTATAATATTAGTAAAATTACTGGGCTGGCCTGTTGGTGTAGTTTATTTACAATGCTTATAACTTTCGCCCACGGCTCCGCCCGCGTGGATGTTGGTTATCGCGATAAAAACTCACGGTGATGATTTTACTCCGCTAAGGGTTGATTTTTGCTTTCAAACGCTGAAAGATGTGCTTCTTTATCCACAAAGCCAATTTTTCACCGATTTAACTTTAAACCCGACGAAGTTGCATACATACTTCTAACCCCTATTTAGCCCCTTAGGAGGTAATTTTTTAATAACGCTGAAATAAGTGTTTCTTTATTTTAAACCAAAAAGTCAAATATGAAATTTTACAGATCTAACTTTAAAACTGACGAATTTCATGCAAATTGGCCACCCTTATTTTACTATTTTAGGGGTTAATTTTCCTAAAATCGCTAAAGCACGCATTACTTTATTTTAAACTAAAAAGCCAAATACGAAATTTCAAATATTTAACTTTAAAACTGACGAAGTATGATAAAAACTTGCAACCCCTATTTTACCCTCTTAGGGGTTGATTTTCAACTGAAACTCGTTTTGTATTATTTTAAACCAAAAAGCCAAATACGAAGTTTTACAAATCTAACTTTAATACTGACGTAGTTTCGTACAAATTTACAACCACTATTTTACCCCCTTAGGGGATGAATTTTATAAATCCCTTCTTATCGATTGCCTACATTATACAAGAAATACGCCCTCGAAATTTCACGTCTCTACGATCCGCGGTTTAGGTTGACCTTTGATCCATCAGTCAGTCAGGACATAGAATTTTATATATTTAGATAACTATGTTTATCAGTTGTATGGTTGCCATAGTACAGGCTCTGACTAGTTTGGGATCCCAAGATATTTATTGACTTGTAGATACTTACTTCGCCAATACATGTCTTGAAGAGAATCCAAGAGATGCCAAACCGTGGAGGATTGGTCTGGGATGTCCACTGATCGTTGCGACGTTGGGGTCGATGTGGAGTGGATTTAAATCACCTGATAATCTGAAATAAGAAAGAAACTTGATCACAATGTGATTCTTGATTAAAAACTGTAAACATATTCACTCCCTGGTCTGTTCAGGAATTACTAGTACAGATCTGTGCAATCCAAACAATCAGGATTGATTGAAAGAAGAAATTTTGACGTAATAACGTCTTATAAATTGATCACCGGGTGCACGCACGAAAAAAGTGTGACGTCACCGCTCACGTTCCGTTGACTGGTTGCCAAGCAACGCGAATGGCAATATGTCATCACGTTACTGACTGCGTCCGGGTCCACTAAAGCTGTCACAGGTATGGAGCTTAATACCCTTAGAACCCCTCCCCCTTTCTGGATCCGCTGTCACAAAATTTAGTATCGGTCAAGTGAAATGAGTTATGCCTTTCGGCTGTATTGTTACAGAAGTCAAAGATTGTTTTATATATTTGTAAGATACCAGGTCATCAAGTCAACGATTACCTGTACAAAGCAGCCTGGTCCTCAGCAGTCCTCTGTTCAACGACGGCATCAGGCGCTCGCTTAGGCGCGGGTTGTACTTCGACCGCGAGCTTGCTGTTGCGCGGCCCGCCGAACCCGCCCTGACCGAGCACGAAGATGTGTTGTTGCGTGCGAGCTACCAGTTGCTTGTTTTGGTAGATCTCACCTACGAGAGGCACAGACATTACAGTTTCCAAAAAAATAAATACTATGGTGAATGTGTCGAACATCACTCATGAAACCTCGAATATAATGTAAACTATTCGGTTAGAGGTTCTTTTACTTTGGAGTTTAGATTGTTTTGAATAAAAAAAGTAGGAATAAACAATTGGAAAATAAGAGAACGGTCAGGGCCGATAGGCTGAAATGTCGTGTTGAATTATATTGTGAAATTAACTTTGATTACTAAGGAATCTGTCTGTAAACGGCAGTAAATGATAATATATGTTTCTCTTGTATAATATATATCTTAAAAGGCCACATTACCCCTTTTAAGACATTTTAAAGTGTGGTAAATGTCGCTGGTGTCACAATGATACTACACCATGATTTTGTAATAGTATTAATTACCTTGTATTCTATCACTGTTTATTTAACTCAATAAAAAAAAAAAAATTGAATCTCCCAACCTAATTTACGATTCTGAGCTACAGCCCCGGTATCTGCTCTCTTGGGAGCCCACGTTACTGTACACAGCAGTGGCGGAGGGTCCCTAGAATACCATTCTGTTCGGTTTCCCTTTAAATTGTAGTTACTTAATATTTTAGGAACAAAGAACCGTGTCCAACAAGATAGATATATGGTGTGTAGGTGTATAACACCTATTTAATCTAACTAAATCCATTAAATAGTTGTATAATTTAGTAACTAACATTTAACTTTTACATTTGTGATATCGTTAAGTACATTACACCCGTTTAATTTTTATACCCCACAGCTATAAATATATAAACCTACAACTGATAGTAAGTACAAATATAGATATGGTATTATCAACCTAATAATATACATTATCTTATCGTATTTATATAATATTCGTTAGCTTAAAAATATTTTATTACATAACAAACAGCTCAAAAACACATTCCAATTTAATAAACGTTTACAAATAAATTTAGCATCTCAGTTTTTAATTTTAAGATGTTTCTCTTTAAAAGGACATGTTCCACGCCCGATTACAAAACCCCGTGTCGTGGTACAAACATTTACGAGTTTCACAAAGCCCTGTTCCACAACTTCAGCACAGAATTATCAAAATAATTTATAGTAAAATCGCCATCGACGTCTCTCTGTTTACGAAATTACTATAAAGTCATGCAACAGATTTTAATATGTTTGTACTACAGACATTTATCACAGACAGACATCATTTACATTTTATTTAGAGAAGAATTGGTTTTTATGTTACATGCATAATATTATAATTATAGGTAGAGTTGTGACACAGATGGCAGTACGGTGGGATAAGCTCACTATAGGCTCCAATAAACACCATGCAATGGCTGTGCATCAACGTGCTTTGCTACGCAAATCCATACGTTTCTGCCCACGACTTGTGAAAAACACAGTAATGTCTGCACGCTTTAAGTCTGCAGAACTTGCTTTCAAGTGTTGTTATATATGTAACAACAATTATTCTACAAAAGTAAATCTCACTTTTAAACATCAGTTCAAATATGAAATGGAAAACAACTTACTGTTAACGATAGACACGGCACTGGATCCCTTGTCGAGTACCTCGGCGACGTAACTACGGGTTGTGAAGCTACCTTCAGTACCGGGGTAGTCACCCACGAATTCTATGAACTGTTCACCGTGTAGGATCTGAAGGGAAATGCCGACATGAATTTACTTATTGTTTTACTTCGTTTTGTTTTTCATAGTGTTAGATATATTTCGGGACTTAATTATAGTATTATCAAAGTTTTTTGAAAAAAAAAAAATGGTTGTCTGTAAAGTCGGTTTACGGACGATAATTTTACGTGATAACGTCATAAGAAAACATTGATGACATATCGCCATTCGCGTTGCTTAGCAACCAATCAATAACGTTAGTTTCAATTGTGTCGCTGCAATCGCCATTCGCAGTTGCTTAGCAACCAATCTATAATGTGACATTTTTTTACACACTTTTTCGTAAGTGCATCTGGTCATCGATTTATAAGACGTTATCATGCCAAAAGTGTGGCCATTATTATGGCTGTGTTGTGTATGCAAAAGACAGATTCTTGTTAGAGAGTATGAGTTCAATAGTATTAATTTAAGATTTGTAACATTGTGCATTCTTTCACACATAAAAAATCTCGAGTTTGATGAAATCCTTTTTAGCTCCAAACCTCTTTGCAAAATTTCAGCACACTTTCATTTTTATATGGACTCGGCAAATTAAAACATTTACAACTACCAAACGAAATACTTTTTGCATTTGTAATATTATGTAAACAGCACAGTTTAAATGCATAAAACCCCGAGATGTCATTTATTAAGCAATCAACTTACATTAGTGAAGTCTGCGTGTTTCCCAGGAGGCATCGACTGTGCGACGAGTGGAGACTCCATGCACATGCCGGCGAGGATGAAGAATGAAGGCAGAGCTGTGAAGTCCTCATGGCTCTCGTATAGGAACTTCAGGTCAGATTGGTTGACTACAGATGCTCCAACTATACAGAAAATAGTTTTTTTATTACCTTTACTTTACCTATTATAACTAGCCTACATATAGGGTTGCCAACTTTTTTTGGGCTAAATAAAGTATTTACTATTACAAGTAAAAAAAAAGTATGTTGTGTCAAAATACAGTACAATTTAATTTAATTTATTTTCTAGAAATACATTTAATTATTTATAGCAAATTTTAATTAATATCTAATCATAATCAAGCATCTTTACAGTATATACATATATACAAATATTTATTTAATATATGAATGAAGTTGAACTTCAGACTACTCTCGCTAATTACATTCTCCTCTACCACTCAAAGGTTTGCTGGGAGAAAACTCAATATTGAGTTAAGCTCACCTTTGTACATAATAACTATGAACATATTTTCGGTAATATTGTTTGTTATTTTGTTTCTGTGTGTATAATAAAAAAAATAATTTGAAATTGCTAAGTTGTCAACAAAACGGCTGGGTCAATTTTCTTCAAACATAACTAAGAAACATGAGTATTATAGCTGCTTTCTTCTCCTTCCTTTCTTCCGCACCCAAATATTTATACTTATCCGTTTTAGAACTATGATGGTGCAGACGGTAATGTAGACAACTAGTAAAACCCCTAATTTATTAAAAAAATATATATTTTTATAGATTACCTCCAAGTGCGTACAAGACGAGGTCCTTGGAATCATAGTTGTAGGTGGACCAGTACGCCTCGCGACCACCGTCCAACTTGGCGCGTTCTTCAAAGTCCTGTCACAAGAATAATTTTGTTTAAGTAAAATAACTTCAACCCGCGCAACTTCGTTTGCGGAAATTTTCCCCGTTTTAGCAACATTTTTCATTGCTGCTTCGCTCCTATTTATCGTAGCGTGATGTTATATAGTATATAGCCTTCCTCGATAAATGGACTATCCAACAGTAAAAGATTTTTTTCAATTCGAACCAGTAGTTCCTGAGATTCTTGCGTTAAAACAAACAAAAAAACAAACTCTTTAGTTTTATAATATTAGTATAGGTTAGCTTTTGGCCGATAAATCCAAATACCGCCATAAAATATAGCTAGTAGTTTTCGTTAAAATTAGTATAATAGTTTTTGAGTGAAAGACTTAAAAAAATCTATCATAACCAAAGTATTATGGACTAGCTGTCCCGCGCAACTTCGTATGCGTAAATTTTCCCCGTTTTTGCAACATTTCTCGTCGCTACTCCGCTCCTATTAGTCGTAGCGTGATGTTATATAGCCTATAGCCTTCCCCGATAAATGGGCTATCCAACAAAAAAAGATTTTTTTAAATCGGACCAGTAGTTCCTGAGATTAGCGCGTTTAAACAAACAAACAAACAAACTCTTCCGCTTTATATATTAGACTAGCTGTCCCGCGCAACTTCGTATGCGTAAATTTTCCCCGTTTTTGCAACATTTCACGTCGCTACTCCGCTCTTATTAGTCGTAGCGCGATGTTATATAGCCTATAGCCTTCCTCGATAAATGGGCTATCCAACAAAAAAAGAATTTTTCAAATCGGATATATTTTAAACAAACAAACAAAGCAAACAAACAAACTCTTCCGCTTTATAATATTAGTATAGATTACCTACACTAAATAAAAGGTATTTTTGTCATTCTCGTTAACCACTACCTTATATTGGGGTGGTTCAGTTCTATTTTATGGAACAACGTGTTTAATTTTGTCCGAAGCCATTAATATAAATGTTGATACAATGCATTAGGTATCAGTGGCGGAGGGTCCATATAACACCATTACTTTCGGTTTCCCTTTGGATTATAGTTACTTTGTATTAAAGGTACAAGGATCCATATCCATCAAGATATATATCGGGTTACCTCATAAAAATTTGAACCCTTCGCCTCTGTTATGTATGTATCACATTTCCGGCAGTAAATACTTAGTTGTTTATTTACATTAATTCCCTATGTATTTTCTTATTATTGGGCTTCTCCCCGTATATAAATAAATTATGGAAGGAAATTGTATCTATTACTGCAGACTCAAGACGGCAAAGAAATAACAATCGTCTTATTTTCCTCAATATACGCATTATGAATAGACATGTTTGTTGGTTTATTTTGTAGACACGTTAAATAACTTATTAGTTTTTTTTCGCAGAATGATTTACTAATATTAGTTTACAGTATCAAAAGAATCAAGGAATGCGCGATGCAATCCTAATATTGATTACACAAAGCATTATTTCCATAAACAAGTAACAAATTCGACTTTGAACCCTAAGATTATTTTATCACGAACTTTGTACAAAAGATATTATAAATGATATACAATATATTATTATGATAATGAAAAATTCTTAATCATTATCAAGTATCATATCAGTTATAGCATCAACTTATTTGCTAGTTGTACATCATCTCGAGCTATAAAACATTTCATTGCACTATAAAATAACATTTTTGATTAGGAATGCTACTACAATCCTAACTTTATTTCATACAGAAGTAAACAATTAGATTGTTGTTATACTCTTAAGTACCATTGTTATAGTCTAAGATACGGTCTAACAAATATATACCCAATAAATAATAAATAAATATAACTCACTAAAACTAAATATTGTATACTTTTTATTTATTAAAAGTTTGTCTCTCGCGACACAGGGCTTGTGCCTGTAGTAGTAAAAGTATTTTTAAATTTGAATTAATTTTCGATCATGTAATGTTAATCGATTTTCTTTGGTTTAACATTCGAACGATTTCGTATATGAAGTGGAGTATAGGTTTAAGCGGGATGCAAATCAAAATCGATTTCACCCGGTACCCCTGAGTACATCACGCGACGGGGCGGCGGCACAAATCATTTGCTTTCTTCTTCATCTTTGCCGCTCTGGGCATCATCCCTAGGTCGGGCCCTACCTAAAAGTAAATAATAATAAGCAAATACAAAGTATCTTACCTGTAATTTCTCGACAAGGTCAAGAGTTACTTCAGCGAGTTTGTCCAAGTGAGTTGCTCCCTTCATATCTACAACTTTAGACCAGTTTTCTTGCACAGATTCGATCGTCACTGGGTCAGAAGGCTTCTTCCTAATAACAAAAATAAAAACATTAGAAATTATTTAATCACTTTTGTAACTTCTTCACGTCTAAACGGCTGGAGCGATTTTAATAAAATTTGGTAAGGAGTTAGCTGACACCCTGGATTAACACATAGGCTAATAAACAGCGGGTAACACCGCGGGGCACAGCTAGTACTACATAATACCAAGATATACTACATAATACCAAAATTTTTATCAAAATTCCCAAGGAAAACAATTGCGCCTATAAACCTATCTCTATGCAACCATAAATATTTTTGAAATAGAAAGCTTAGCCTACAAAGGGCTTACCCTTTATAGGATCAATGAAAGTCATATCAAAATATGTGCTACCAATCCTGAGATTACCCTTAGTAGTAAACCTACTTCATATCTGAATCTTATATTATTAAAAATAAAAATATTTTCGTCCACCACTTAACCTGTTTAGGATTACACCCTGATGAAAACGGATACTAAAAGTAATAATTTGACGATAGAAACTTATGACGTCATAGGTTGCTATTCCATACACATTTCTATAGAGCTTATCGTTTTGACATTTCATAAAAAGAGACTGATTTGACTTGACAGTCAACATCCATAATGTGACATCATAAATTTTCATTTCATACAAACTTCTACGAAGTATATCATTTGGAAGATGTTTTGATAACATTCACAATAAAACCTTTGTCTTGGTGAGAATTCAAAAACATTTACATGTTGATGTTGATAATTCGCGTCATTGTTTAGTCTTAAGATGTCTAAGAGATGTTATTAATAAAAGTCTTTAATTAGTTAGTAGTTAAGAATCGTTGAGTGCATAAATAGCTCTGTTTTAAATTTTAAAGTATAATTCATTATCTATACTAATAATCCACACTAATATTATAAAAAGGAAACATTTGTATTTTTTTATGTAACAAATAAACTTAAACTTGACCGATTTTAAAAATTCTTTCACCATTAGAAAGGTACATTGTCGGGGAGTAACATAGGCTATATTTTACTATCAAAAAAATAGAGATCCCTACGAAAATTACAATAATGTAACTCAGGGTATAAAATTTACGATATGACACCGGTGCGAAGCCTGGGCAGGCAACTAGTAATATTATAAAGAGAGAGGAGGAAAGATTTGTATTTTTGTATGTAACAAATTAACTTAAAAACTACTAGTCCGATTTCAAAAATTAAATATCGCTAAATAATAAGTTTCCTATGTCGTTCCGTAGACTTAATGTTGCTAAATTTTATTAAAGTCTGTTCATCTGCTTAGTCGTAAAAATATAATAATTAGATAGACAAACAGAATTACTTTCGTATTTATAATATTAGTACGGATATTTTTAACCGACTTCAAAATGGATGATTCTGAATTCCGATGTTTGTTTGTTTTTTATGTATGTTCGAGCACAATTCACAGTTGATTTTAGAGTTTCGTTGTCTGTCTAGTTATCCTAAGATCTTTACAAAATTTATATGGGACCATTTCGGAATAAAAAAATGTATGGTATGAAAATCCGTTTATATATGTTGCTCGACCTTACATAAAATCAAATGTTTCTAAAAGCCCTCGAACTTTGTAATGTAAATGATATATTCATGTTGACCTTTTAAGGTTAATAACTCTATAAACCTCATTTGTTACCAAGAAAGTTTATGGTTTGAAAACGTTTAGACATCCTTATATCGTATCGTAACTGTTTGTTTTAATATTACTTTAGTAATTTATTGTGACCTGATTTACATTAAACATAGTCTTTTGGTTTGAAACAATATTTATAATCATAATGGCCTAGTTTCCAACAAGTCAAAACAACTCTATATGTAACTCTATATTATGAAATGTAAAAACGCAGATTTTATATGGATATCTCATACAAATACAGGACTATGACGTCATTATTTTTTTCTAGTTAAATCAGTTCTTTTAATGATATGAATAATGATTAAAAATCCTATTTAAGACAAAATTTAATAAGGAATTAATCGTTGGTAGTTTAAATGCTAATTTAATTTACTAATTACATTTTTTGTTTACATAGGTAACACGCCAACTTAGTAACATCATTTTAACTAGCAAATAAATAGATTATTTTATTATAAAATCATATCAAAGTAGGTACAAATCTATTTAGATTATAAATAAGCTAGAATACTTACTTCAAAGGGACACCAGCACTTCTCACAAAGTGTGTCTTGTTAGCGAATCCTAAGGTTGAGTCTATAACTGCACCATTCTCCGGGAAGGACTCGTGAGTCATGTACACCTGTAGAAGAAAATCTAGATAAGTATTTAATTTTCTAGATATTGGTATATCTAGAAAATTAAATACTACCACATTGCATTTAAAGATTGTGTGAGTGTATCCGACACCACTTTGTGTGATCCACAAATGGTTGTTCCGAGTCTGGGTGTACTTTATGTCCGTGACTTGTATGTTTGTAAACTCCCCCGCGACACAGGGCTTGTGCCCTACTGCGGGAGTCGTCATTAAAATAAAATGGAAAAATCTCCATCCAAGTTAACCATATTAAATTATTATTCATGGTTTTAAAAAAAACTGCACACAGACGCTTTTAGAATCGACTTTAAGCTATGTAGCAATTAAGAAAGAAAACTTGTTAAAATATAAGAAAATTCCTTAAGATCAATTTTGACAGCCTCTGTGGCGCGGTGGAAGTGTGTCTGACTGCAAGAGGTTCGATTCCCACACGGGACATCACTTTGTGTGATCCACAAATTATTGTTCCGAGTCTAGGTGTTCATGACTTGTATGTTTGTACGACACAGGGCTTTTGCCCTAATGCGAGAGTCGTCTTTTTTAAATATATTTTTTTTTAATTCTTCTTCTTTCATATTATTCAATTCGTTCACATAAATCACAAGGTAACTTAGAAGTACAAAATTAAAAATTATAAACGCGAGTTAGCTACACACGCGTCAAGCGCTCTTCATCTGAAAATAGGCTAAGTTAGTTCAGTTCCCATGAGCACCAAACAATTATTTATAATACTTACAACAACTGGGGCAATAAGTTCCGGCTTCATGGCTTCAAACATTTCAGGCGGTAAGATATCCTCGGTGAGGCGAGACGCAGCGGTAGGTACGATGGTATTAACCTTGATGTTGTACTTAGCGCCTTCAATGGCCAGGGTGTTGGCGAAGCCGACGAGGCCGAGTTTCGCGGCACTAAAACAATATGTATGTTCAAAAACAGACCAGTGAATGCCTTAACCCTTTAAAATATAGTCGTAAAATACTGTATCAGTTTATTATAGTTGAGTAGATAATTAACTCACTACTAGACTGGCCTGTTAGTCTAGTTGGTGAACCTGACTGCTAATCCGGAGGTCGTGAGTTCGATTCCCACCCCGGATAAAACTTCGTGTGATGAGCACAATGGTTTATTCTGTGTGTGGGTGTAATTTATCTATAATATGTATGTATTTAGAAAGCAATTGAGGGTAATTTATATACCTAGATCCTGGGGGCGATCGCAGTAAGGCTTTAAAATACGCAGAGGACACTGCTGCCCGTCCTGCGGAAGGAAATCCCTAAGTCGCTTTGATACCCCCGGGAAGAGATGGGGCGGTACTATTCTTAAGCTGGTACCACACTTTCTTCTTATTATAGAACATATGTTATAGCCATACAAGTGCATATATTTATGTGGTTTATATTTATCTTGACTTTACAACTGAAAGTTTATTTGATTTTTATATACAAATGTTTATTTACTAAAGGAAACGCGAAACGTAGATTAGTTTCTGGTACAGTCGACCTTTGACTTAGACAGGGGATAGCGTAACATCGATAATTTTATATAACAATACTTTTACGAAAGATAAGTGTTTCAGTTAAAACAATAAGATATTATAGACAACACATGATAATGTTAATAATTACATACTAGTAGATATTTTATCTAACCAGTTGATAACTCAATGAATTATACAGAATGCTTACCGAAACAAAATAGATAAGTACAACTTTAAGCGATCTGTACATTATTGCCAGAAGCATGAAAGGTATATGGGGCTATAAATCCATAGGTTTTCAATAATATTGAGATTGTATCATGATGGTTTTACAATTACAAGGTCTATGAAACTCCACGTCTATGAATTCGCTTAACATAGTATTTAGTACCTGGACGACCGAGTTGCGCTCGGTATTTCTTTTTAAATTACGTTTTCTTTGAATTAAAGCTAGCTATATAGATCGATTTATCGCCCCCGAACCCCCCCCCCCCCCCCCCGCATACTAAATTTCATGAAAATCGATGGAGCCGTTGCCGAGATTCAGATTATATATGTGTAATTTTATAGTAAGTACCTATCTATACTAATAATATAAAGCTGAAGAGTTTGTTTGTTTGTTTGAACACGATAATCTCAGGAACTACTAGTCCGAATTGAAAAAATCTATTAGTGTTGGATAGCCCATTTATCGAGGAAGGCTATAGGCTATATAACATCAAGCTACGACCAATGGGAGCGGAGCAGCAATGAAAAATGTTGCAAAAATGGGGAAAACATACGCATAGGTACGTAGTTACGCGGGTCAGCTAGTATTACATAATATATTATTGGTACATAATAAAAACTTGTTTGAACTAACCTGTAGTTCGCCTGCCCGAAGTTGCCGAAAATGCCGGCGTTACTCGAGGTCATGATGACGCGACCATATTTCTGTTTTCTGAAGTATTCCCATGCGGCATGTGTGGTTTTAAACGCGCCCTTCAGGTGGACGGCTTGGATAAGGTCCCAGTCCTGAATATTGGCACATAATTACACAAAAATTCTACTGTAGGTAGAAGAAAGAATCAATGACGAAGCAGCGACTACGCAAGTGTTTCCATAACTATCCTGGTTGCAAAATAAGCAAAGTTGCAGACATCCTGGTAGGAGCTTCGACCGAAAATATAAAAAATGCGAATTTAAAATCCAGAACAAAAAACATAGATTTTGCTTTCATTTATATGAAAATGAATTAGAATAGTCTACGTAATCTTGGAAATTGAAGGAAGATCCTTCAATTTCTTTCGTTGGCGTTTGCCGAATATTCGCGTATTAGATTACGATTTTCTTGACTTTTTAGAAATTTATAATTTTCCTTCGTGTTTTGTCTACACAGAACTCATATCTGTATCTGAACTTAATGAGAGCATAATATCAGGTTAAACCCTGGTATATACATAACATAGACAAGAATCAACATAGTCTAGCTATAGGGCTTTTAATTGTAAAATTTGACTGGGCTAGGTATATACCTAGCCCAGTCAAATTTTACAAATAAAAGCCCTAAAAGCGCAAAAGGTGATGTAAAGCTGGATTTTTGGTATGTTATTTAGACCGTTAGAAAAAAAAGTTGTGCTAACTACGTCATACGTCCAAAAACTCCAAAATTGTCGGACGTTTTTCAGTTTTTGCAGTTCAAATCTAAAAGTGAAATAAATAAATGTGTTCATCGTTTTGAAAGTATATTAAATTTGAGACAATTTAAGCCCAATCACAGCTCCGCATGTCATATAGTTATTGAAATATGACCCTAGAAAAATGTATGCCCAAAACGTACGTAAGCTTATCATACCTAAGATTAATCAAAAGATAATTACAATATTATAATCACCTGTTCGGACATTTTGGTGAAGCTCTTATCACGGAGTATACCCGCATTATTGATAAGAATATCAATTCGGCCAAAATTATCTATTGCCGTTTTAATAATCTTCTCTCCCTCGATTACGTTGTTATAATCGGCAACGGCGACCCCACCTATGACATAAAGGAATACATTTGCATGTCTACATACTTAACAATGTACAATACATAATTTAAATAATTAGATTATGTTAAGTGTATAACTTTAATTACAAATAATTTTTGCTGATGAATTATAAACAATATCGCAATTGGTTTGTTGTCAGTATTGGAAATATTGTTACCACCAATTTCTATTCTATAATACCAAGTTACTGAAATAGTATCTTCATAATGGCCTAAACCTAAACATGAATCTGATAGCTTACCAATTGAAAGAGACAGAGCTATTTTTAAAAATATATATTAATTTTTCATAAAAGAGAACAAATTTAGTTTCAACTAATAGGTAGTTTTTAATATGGAGACTATGTTTTGGTAAGCTTGCCTACTTATTTCTGTTCATGGCCACATTGAACAGGTAAGTCAATATTATATAGTAAGTAACACCAATCTGATAACTAATAAAAATTGGCATTCAAAGAAAAATAATTAAATTACGAAATTAATCATATGGGCTTGCCTGCAAAATTCTGTTCATGGGATATTATTGCTTAGAAATTTTAAAATCGAAAAAAATTGCCATGAATACTGTTGAATTGGTAAGCTATAGCTAATCATGGTTGTGTTTATAAATCAACAAAATTTTAAAATGTCTCATAGATTATCAGATGGGTAAAACTCAATGTTGTACATCTCCCTTACTATAACTTTAATAGACAAATCTAAAAGTATTTCTGTTGCTACTATTCATCTTAAAATCACATTAACAACCTGTTATTTAACAATGTTTATTTAACTGAGTTGCATTTGAGAGTTTGGTCATAGAAACAAAAACTATACTTGATAAGTCATGCATGATACTATTTATAATTCATTCTAAGTTCCCACAGCAGTAGATAAAGCTATAGAAAAGAACAATGTAATTCTCGCTCAATCACTACAATAATATTGGTTTGGTAAATTAACCTCTAACAGAATATTACTTTTGCTGCTTTTTTTACAAATTAATAAAAATAATTCATGATATGAAATCTAAAACCAAGATATGAATTTGTGATCATAAGGAGACGTTGATTCATACAATTGTGATGAATGATTTTAGTTTTTTCATACATTTAGGGTGCACATTACTTTGGACACCATTCCAGTAAAATTAGATATAATATTAAATGTAAAAACATAAAAATGTTAACATATTAACTCAAATACTATAATTATCCTTGTAAAAGAGTAATAAATTTATGTATGTTTTTTTTTTAATTAGTATACAAAATGTCTCTTTATAATAATAATAAAATCAGTTTTTTTTTCTATTAAAGATTATGAGACTCAGAGTTTATTCTTTAGTGAAAGAGTTAACAACAGGTCATAATGCTCTATTCCTCTGAGAAGAATTGTAAAGGTAACTATGGAAGAGCATAGGCCAATAAATCTGTTATATTATTTATACTCAGCCTTACAAATTATTTATGAGATGTAAATGCATATAATAACAAATGTTTCAATAAAGTTTGAAATTATCAAACATTAACCAACCTATTTATAATACTTAAGTAACAATATTTTAACTAGGTAACATTATTGTTTTCTTCTATTCTATTTTGAAAGTATAATGAAATAAAGGCAAAACATCCCCTTTATTATTGCATTGTCTTTTAACGGAGTAACAATTTCTTTAAGTTATAATAAGTGTAACTACTATGCAACACACAAATTATGGTAACAATGAATGTGTATTTTTTTACCTTTGTCCTTGATTTCCTGAACAACTGCATCAGCAAAGTTGGACTTGCCGACGCCATCGCGCGCACCTCCGAGGTCATTGACAACGACTTTAGCACCCCTTGACCCCAAAAGAAGTGCATAGGCTTTGCCAAGACCACCGCCAGCGCCCGTCACCACTGCAACACGTCCGTCAAAGCGTAGCTGGTCCATTCTGTCCAACGAACGAAATTAAAATGAAGCGGAATCCAGTTTGCAGTCGGCACGACGCAATTATCATTATCGGTATCAAAGTCCAGGCAACAACACATCGTTCGCTTCAATTACAAGCTACGTATAAGAGTATAACTTCTGAGATAATGATGAATAATGTTTTTCTATGACGTTAACTTACCCTGTCTTGTTTAAATAGAATATTTACTGTGACTAAAGTTCAGCAATTGAGAACAACAATAATCAGGTTGATTCCTTAATATGTACTTACTTTTACTTCTAAAGTTCTACTAAGATAATAAGACTGACTTGGTTCTATTGACAGGTTTCGAACCACAGGGAAAGTAATCACTACGTTTTATTCCGAACTTTCGACCGACCATTGACCATTCGACTGTTGTGATGTCCTTTGGTGATGTCATTGACACTACAGTTTGACAACTGAAGTGTCAGTTACTTGACATTAAAGATCATTTGACATTGGCAGAATTAGCCAACACATTGGCTACATTGCCAAAAGAAGAAGAAGAAGACATTGAAGACAATCGTGTCTTCTCCTCCATCGATACATAACGAGGCGATATCGAGGTATGCTGTTCATTGAGTGCGTTTCATATTGAGATGACGCCCAAGACAAATTTACATGGAGATAGAGTAATTAATGGAGGCCACATGCTGGCCGATTATAAAAGCGTAACGATATGACCTTAAAAATATTGTTGTACTGTCTCTTTCTAAATAGGACTTCTCTTACTTAAATAGGGTGGCCATGCTTTTTGTACTTTTTTTTTCCTCTTCCCTCCAATATTAATCGGTAGAGATTATGGCTCGCACATTATGTGCATACGCCAGATTCAAGTATAATTTCTTTCTAGTTTTCTTCTTTCAATAACAAAGTCTCGTTCTGGTCCAGTTATCACTTATTTGAAGTATATTTTACACTGTTTTACACTTTAAACGCGGAGCTGTAAAAATAGCGACATGTCAGTTTGCCGCCATTTTTACAACTCCTTTTTTGTACTTCTGAACATTCCTAAATTTAAAAAAAAATAGAGCACCGGAGCCGACTACTTTATAAAAATGCTAAATATCGAGTTTTCATCTACATATTTCAATATCTACTGAACTGTAATTTGGTTAAGGTACGGAAATAGAGTTTCAATAAATTGCAGTTCAGTAACTTATCTTTGATTTTATTTTCTTTTGGTTAGAGATTGAACATCTCTCAGCGGGATATGATTCATTACAGTTATTTATTTAATTATTTAAGATTTACTAACAGATGTTACAGATAATACTTAGAAAGAAAAAAAAACTGTTTAAGTAAATCTTATGAGTACTGTACATCTAAATAAAGGTAAACACTACATGCAAAGTGTTTTACAAAAAAAAAAAACTTAAGTGCAAATAAAATTAGTAAAATTTTATTTTGAAACTAAAATAAGTGTCTAGGTATACTTCTATTTTTGAATGCATTCAAAAACTTAACATGGTTCCATTAAAGGCCTTCTGTGACCAGATATAATTTAGGATTAGGTTTGTCGAGAGAGATGTTAACATTCCGGATGAGTGTGAACTGACCATCTGTGTGAAGGTCAGTAGAAGCACTGTTTTCATTAAAAAGCTTACATAATGTAGGAACAGGCGAACTTGCTCCAAACTTAGTTCTACGAAAGGGTGGAACCAGGGGCGTTACTGGTTTACGCGGTGGCCTTCGGGGAACCCGAAGAGAGAACTTGGACAAGAGTTGGGGACAGTCGATTTTATTTCTAAAAATTTTATTGAGGAATCTTAAATCTAAAATGTACCTACGCGTCTCGAGAGACTTCATCTTAAAATTTGACAGTTTTTCGATATAAGACGTTTGCCTCTCTCTGCCTCCGATTGCGAACCCCAAGTAGTTCAAGAATCTTTTTTGAACCCTTTCTATTCTCAAGGAGTGGACGACAAAATGTGGACGACAGACAACATTACAGTATGCTACGCACGAGACTACAAAATAACATAATTTTTGTGCGTGAACTCTGAAAAATATTGCTGTTCCTAATTACGAATCCTAACATTCTTAAAGCTCTTTTGACAATGTCATTTACATGCGGCACGAGTGTTAATTTACTGTCCAGCGTGACACCTAGGTCTTTGATACAGCCCACTTCGGTTAAGGGTATGCCGTTAATGTTGTAAGCTGTATCTGTGTTATGCAGTTTCCGCGAAAATTTTATATGACTACATTTTTTGCAGTTTAACAAGATACTGTTTACCGAACACCAGGTATTTAGTCTGTCAATATCCTCCTGCATAGATATAGCATCTTGTTGAGAAGTTACTGCTTTTATGATTTTAATATCGTCTGCAAAAAGGTATTGTATAGTGCTTTTAAAACAGTCAGTAACATCATTTATAAAGATGTTGAACAAGATTGGGCCTAGGTGTGATCCTTGTGGCACACCGGAAGCAACTATGTGATGTGACGACTGATATCCATTGACAACAACATAAAAATCTCTATTTGCCAAGTAAGATTGAAACCAGCCAAGAAGTGGTCCGTGGATACTGTAAATTGATAATTTTTTTATAAGTAGTTTATGGGGTACCTTGTCGAATGCTTTGCTGAAATCCGTATATACAGCGTCAACCTGCATTCCCTTGTCTAAAAACCTAGTTATATACCTAAAACTTAAATTGTTTCCATATTCAAACACGAACATTATTATTACAATATTGTAAATTCCACAGAAAAATATGGTCACCCTACCTATCTGGCGCTTAAAGCAAGAATTAAAAAAAACATGATATTAAGCTGAATACCAACAAATAACAATACACAATTTAGGTTTATTACGGTCATTAGCGGTCGTATCAAAGTTAAAGTCGTCGTTATACACATATTATTACTTAAAATTGTTTTAATTTAAATCATGGAATCATTTACTTACGAGTGAAAAGAGAGTCCACATTCTGGGCACCACTCAATTTTGCAATCTTGCACTATGCAAGCTTGCACCAATCTTGAATAATATTGTACAATTATTCTTAGATTTTATAATGAAAAAAAATATAATAAAAAACACCTGCCACCTATAATACCCCACATATTAAAAAACACCATTCTATATGTGACACATTAGAAAGGTTGTCATCATCTACCTCTAAAACTCCTAGACAAAAAAATGTTTAATTAAAATAAGTAATAAGTAATTGAATATTAGACTATAGTCAAATGCCAAATATATTTTACTTATTAGAGGACTGAGGCAAAAAAAGAGGTCAATAATATTAGAAGAGTACACGAGATTAGATACATCAGCCTCAATGGGCACAACACAGTAGGAGCATCCACTTACGCACGATATATAATACTATTGTAAACTTACTATTCAATGGAGTAATTTAAAACGTTCTAATATTCTTAAAATATATATATTACGGGTCTTAATCGCGTGAATAATTTAAGGTTAAATACCTTGTTTATTGCCCGACGTTTCGACCGTATTGCAACGGCCGTGGTCACGGGAAGACTCCCGTGACCACGGCCGTTGCAATACGGTCGAAACGTCGGGCAATAAACAAGGTATTTAACCTTAAATTATTCACGCGATTAAGACCCGTAATATATATATTTTAATAATGTGTACAAATCGCGAAAGTTTATCAACGTTCTAATATTCGACTTCAGTTAAACGATTAATAATGTAATGCCTAGTTTACACGTAATAAGTGGATAAGTAATTATCTAAATTTTAACTAAATTGCAGCGTGTAAACAGTCACTTAATACCTCTTAAGTCATAAGTGTTATGCCTAGTTTACACGTATTAAGTGGTTAAGTCGTCAACTAAATTTTAACTAAATTTTAAGTGAATTACTGTTAAGTAACTGTTTACACGTGTTAAGCTTAACCGTACTCTTTAGTTCATAAAATCATAATGGACGATCAAGAGGGTGTTGAAGTTCTAAATTCAGTAATCAACACTAATATTATAAAGATAAATGATTTGTATTTTTGTATGTATCGAATAAACTTAAAAACTAGTGGACCGATTTTAAAAAATATTTCTCTATTAGAAAGCTACATTATCAGGGAGCTATACATTATTGTCAAAAAAGTAGAGATCGTTACGAAAACTACATTAACGTAACTTAAGGTATAAAAAAATACGAATTGACGCTCAGGCCGCCGCCGAGGCGGCAGCTAGTTAGATATTTGCATAATGAAATTATTGATAAAGTAAAATATGGAATTGCCATTAATATCTAGTACCTGGATGACCTAGGTTTTATAAAACGAAATTTTCTTAAAATGAAACCTAGCTAGATCGATTTATCGCCCCCGAAACCCCCTGAGTACTAAATTTCATGAAAATCGCTGAAGCCGTTTCCGAGATTCAGATTATGTATATATTTAGATTATATTATATTTATAAACAAGAATTTCTCGTTTATAGGTATAAGATTTGCCACCTTGCCATTATATCTATTGTGTTTTTCAAAATCTTTCGAAAACAATCAAAATAATTAAACATAGGCAAAAGCTTCGAACTAAATTAATTGTTCCTGTCCAAACAAGAACTAAATGTCAAAATTTCCCACTCATCGCCCCCGCGCGCGGTGCGGGAGGGTGGGTTACTTATCCAAAAATAGAATCAATTCTATTCCACTTGCTCACTTAACCACTAAATCGTTACTTAACACTTATGGCTTAACAGGTATTAAGTGGCTGTTTACACGCTGCAATTAAGTTAAAATTTAGTTAAAATTTAGTTGACGACTTAACCACTTAATAGGTGTAAACTAGGCATTAAGTTAAGATTTAGTGGTTAAGTGAGCAAGTGGAATAGAATTGATTCTATTTTTGGTTAAGTAATACCCACCATCCCGCACCGCGCGCGGGGGGTATGAGCGGGAAATATTGACATTTATCTTGTTTGGACAGGAGCAAATAATTTAGTTCGAAGCTTTTGCCTATGTTTAATTATTTTGATTGTTTTCGAAAGATTTTGAACATAATAGATATAATGGCAAGGTGGCAAATCTTATACCTATAAACGAGAAATTCTTGTGTATATAAATATATATATAATCTGAATCTCGGAAACGGCTTCAGCGGTTTTTATGAAATTTAGTATTCATGGGGTTTCGGGGGCGATAAATCGATCTAGCTAGGTTTCATTTTAAGAAAACGTAGGTCATCTAGGTTCAAGATATTAATGGCAACTTCATATTTTACTTTATCAATAATTTATTTATCCGTGTGAAGCCGGGGCAGGCTTCACACGGGCGTTAAATCGTAGTTTTTATAACTTGAGTTACATTAATGTCGTTTTCGTAGGGATCTCTACTTTTTTTAATAATAATGTATAGCTCCCCCGATAATGTAGCTTTTTGGTGAAAGAATTTTCAAAATCCGTCGACTAGTTTTTAAGTTTATTCGATACATACAAAAATACAAATCTTTCCTCTTTATAATATTAGTGTAGATTACAGAATTTAGAACTTCAACACCCTCTTGGTCGTCCATTATGATTATATGAACTAGACGGATGAGCTTCACACGTGTAAACAGCTACTTAACAGGAAGTCACTTAAAATTTAGTTAAAATTTAGTTGACGACATAACCACTTATTACGTGTAAACTAGGCATAACTGCCACTACTCGAATGTTCAAAACATCGACAAACAAACGTACAAAAAGGTCCAGGTTGTAACACAAAGGTCCAAGCGATCAGGTCATTTTATTCCAAAGAAAAAAAAAAACAACAAAGTAACAAACAATCAAAATGTAACCGTCGTTGTTAGCGATATTATTTTGATTATTATTTTGAAAAAGTGAGACTGTTGTAAAGTAAAACAACATTGTTGTTGTACATTATATCTATAAATATTACATGGAGATGGATTCGTACCGCTCTGAAGCTGCTTGGCAGCGTAAAAACAATACAAGCACTAAAAATCCTTTAGCTGGTACGACAGACATGGTATCGGTGGTTTTCTAATCGATTCTTATATTTTTATTGCTATTCATTTACGAATTATCTTACAGCTATATATAATGAAGGCTCGTGGCGGCTTAGTAAAGTGTCTCCTTTGTATAACTTGCAATATAATACAGTTAAACTGAAGCAATACGCTTCGAAAGTTCGACAAGCTCTTGTGAGTGCAGTGCCCGCCAATTCCTCTGTGAAATATGTCGTTCAAATAGAAGAACAAGTTAGCCTAAAGTATTCTGGAGACGATGCTAGCGGGTTGATTGTAAGTATTACATTGTTTTCGTAGGCGTAGCCAGGATTATTTTCGATGGTACATAGTCCAAGAATCAATTGTCACAAATCCCTTCAATCAACAAACAAATCAGCATTATTGCAGTAGTTCACATAATAATTACTATTAGTATAGTTGTATCTTAAAACTATTGCAGTGAATTTGTAATAGTTTTGGAGCCGAGAATATTGAACTCCATATCAATAACATATTAAAATTATTACAAATTCACGGGAGAATGATGATGATTAATTCAACCTAATTTGTCTATATGTTTGTTCATATAAATTTAGATCATTTTGTCTATGCCTCTCTCATTTCATTTATAGATAAATGTACTATCATCAATGCAAGATAATAACAGCAAAAGTAAGATATCATACTCAGCATTACTACTGTCTTGGGGAGCCAGTACCAACCTTGACAATGCCACTCACTTACCATATATGCTCGAAAGAGGGGAGCAGAGAATAGGCACAGCTGTAAAGGCTACACTACGGACTATATTTGATTGTAATATCAAACAGTTTTGTTTTACGCAGGTATGTGTTTTGTTCTGTGTCCCTTACCTATTTCTTGTTAACATTTATAAATAATCTTACAAGGGTATGTCCCATATGAGAACTAAATACAAACTATTTGTACAACAGTTGTTAGTATTAGATATATTTCGGGACTTAATTCCGTGAATTATTTATAGGTACGAACCTTTATTTACGTTTCGATTGAATTGCACCGATCGTGGTCACGGGTCAAATGATGGCAGCTTAGTGATGTCTCCATGAATTATTTAAAGGTTCCTTTAAATAGTTCACCCGATTAAGTCCCAAATATCTAATATGTATAAAAATTGCAAGTTTAAATACAATTACAGTTGTAAGCCCTGCACCACCAAGGCTTGTTGCTAAATAATTACCTTCTGTGTCAATATTCAAATTGCATTATTAGGTAGATTTCACTATGGTCAGTCTTTCAGGTCTGTTAAAATTTTGTACACTACATCATTGATAATGATATGATATGTTTTGATGTGATTATGAAAAGGTTCCCTGTTTTTATAACTATGATTTGTTTTAATATTTCCAGCAACAACTGCTGCAATTTGGCTTCAGCTTTGTGGAGAATGACTCATCTCGTAGTACAGATCCCTTTACTCTTATGTACAAGACACCACAAGTTGATCACAAAGATAAAATCAATTTATCTTTTGAAGTTGGAGATGTAAACATTATATGGAATGGGTAGGTTTTAGCAAATTCATTTATTTCAGATTTTCGCCAATACTAAAATGTTAGACAGACTACAATGGCACATATTATTTTGTGAAAGTGATGATGTTTGCACTAGAAACTATGTATTTTATGCATTTCTGTATGTTTAGTATGTAAAAACAAAAACCTATGGTGAGAGACTTCAGAGTACAGGTTGGCCTAAAGTGCAACTGGCAAATCCAGGGGGCTAAGGAGCTCAAACTGCTCCTCCTACTCCCAAGTAACTGAGTTCTCCCATATTTATGGCGAAACTCATCCATAATCCTTCCTCCAAAATCAATGGTTCCTCAGTAAATTCAAGGCACCTAAAACAAAATCCTGGATTTGTCACCGACTAGAACAGAACTGTTGCTACTTACAGTTTTAAATAGCTCCCTGATAATGTTATATCAATTTTTTTTTTAGCATTCAAGATGAAGTTGAAAAGAAATCGGACTTGGTAACAATTGCATACCAGGTGTTGCAGACCCAAATATTTGACATGATTATGTTAGATATATCAGTGTTTGATCTATGTGAAATAACACTGCCCAAAGCAGAGGTTAAAAGTAATGGAGTAATCAAGATGAAGACACCAGAAATTGTAAATTGTGTCTTTACAGTGCTCAATGAAATTTGTAATACAATACCTGATAAAGACCTTAGCAGTGCATCAGATACCATGACATAGTATTATTTTTATTAAATCTAGTAAGTATATAGAAATGACTGTGTTTTCTTGTATATTGAGTGTTTTCCTAACAGATTTCAGTTAGTTTCGAATCTCAACATCGACTATTGTGGAGCATCTAATTTAAAAATATAAAACACTTTAACCCATAGTAATATTTTCATAGAATCACACAATTTGCACTGTTAAATATGTATATGTCGTGGTCAAATTGTAGAACCATATCATAATTGGTGGTAGTTAATTATATGCTGAACTAAAACTGACCATATTGTTTAAATATTAACATTTAATGATATGTTCATCTACGTTGGCCATATCGTTAATGTAGGGTGGTCATAATATAACAGAAGTAATCAAGTCTCAATAAATTGTGATGATGTTGATGGTTGTGGTGTTGGTGTGTAATCACAGTTATGGTGGTGGTAATGGTGGTGATGACGACAACAACCACCACGGCCATCATGACGGGCGTGGTTGTTGTGGTCATCATCATCATCACCATCGTCGTCATTCAGCACCACCACCTTGCTGGTTGTGGTGGTCATCATCATCACCATTTTCAGAAAACGGTCACCTATCTATGAACCGGCAGTGGTAACGTTGCTTAACCTCGCAGATATCTTGATCTGTTCGGTCGCAGTTTCTACATCCTATTTAAAAACCAATAATAGTCCGTGGATTTTCTTGTCGGGGTCATCCTCCTCTTATTTCATAATATTAATCTTGATCAATTAATTTTTAAAACATGATATATAGCTTTCATTTCAAAAATAAAGTCACGAATAATAATTTCAGAAAACTTAAATAAATACAAACCTGTAAAATCTGTTCCAAACTCCTTGAATTTTCACATTGTTCTCTTTTTTCGAATGAATTTTACAATATTGTTACGTTTCGATGTTCATTTTGTTTAACGTTGAGTATTCATCAATCTTGTCAGACCACAGCTATCATGAAATACCACCGTTTCATCATATGGCTAACCACATCACGGAATGTTTGATTCTACTATCCGACCTCGACATATACACAGCGGTACAGTTGATGTATATGGTGTAATCTTTAACTAAATCAGTTAAGTTACATTTCGTCTGTCTCAGAGAAATGGTACCTACTGTAAGAACGAGAAAAGGTAAATAAATTATTTTTGTGTTACCACTGGGCACTGAGTCCACAGATAAGTCGACAATTTTATTTTTAACAAAAGAAACTTTTTATTCTTTATCTATATTTTTTATAGCTGACCCACGCAACTTAGTCTGCGTAAATTTTCCCACAACATTCATTGCTGCTCCGCTCCTATTGGTCGTGGCGTGATGTTATATAGCCTTTCTCGATATATAGGCTATCCAACAGTAAAATAATTTTTCAATTCGGACCAGTAGTTCCTGAGATTATCGCGTTCAAACAAACTCTTCAGCTTTATAATATTAGTATAGATAAGCATATAATTGGGTAGATGACTACAATAACAATAAATTATTTTACACTATACAGGAAATAGCATTTGCAAAAATATTCTGAAAAACAATCTTTCTCTACAATTTTACGTTGTCATGAATTTATAAACATCAAAACAAACATTAAAACTACATGATTTGACCATACAAAAGAATGACATCATTGTTTTGTATTTCATATAAATTAGTACGAGGCGCATCGTTTTGACGTTTTTTAAAATAATACTGATTTGACTTGACAGTCATCTACCCTATTGAACCAATTTAGTAAATTTAAGGACCTTGAACAAATAACAAAAGGTGTAGGAGAGAGTGGCAGCTTCAATGTTCAGCAAAACTGTTTTTTTTTAATCAGGGGCATTTATATTATACCTATTCATCAAAATAGCTTATTGAGATCTGTAACCTTAATGCTCCAAAGGTTGAACCAATTAATAATGTAAGTAGGTATATAAAATAAACAACTGTATTGTTTCTCAACATTTACTCTCATGAATTACACCTTACAAATGTGTCTGCATATTGTAACCTTATAAAATATTACATTATTACAATGTGCTAAACTTAAAAGTAACCTATTTTGTAATCATGTCTTTCAGTACCTTGCAAGCAGTCCTTTTAAGATTACAATTTCATCACTTACAAAGTTCAAAATCATTTTGAAAATTGTTATCTTGTGCAAAACTATTCAAACTAGGCCACCACCTGAAAGCATACATGGTATTTTTGATCTAAACATCCGAAATTGGTCTTCATTCATTTGATGCAAGGTATAGAAGGTACCAGAAATTATATATAATTTAAAGGCATTTAAAAATAATAACAACGTGTACACCCTTTCCGCTTAACTCACTTAACTGGATAAAAACTTTCCAATTTGTACAGACAAATCTACTTATAAATGTTGACATAAATAATAAAAATATTTTCCATTTCACTAATATTCCAATATAATAATATAATGTAAACCTAAATATTTATATAATGTAATGTATCTCTCTAAACATTGTAGTCAGAGCTACAAAATTATGATACAAATAAATGTTTGTTGCAAACTGTGTCAACACTTTGTCGCATACAAGTGACGGGCAAGTTTCTTTGCCTCGTCTAAATACCACATACGGTCAAAACGATGATATTGATGAAACTAAGGGCCCTACACGACTTTCAGGAGAACGAAGTTAAAAAATCTTCTTACATTACAGTCTTGACTTTAATTCCAGTTTGATTCAACTCAGAGTAAAATATTAAAATATGAGCTATAAATTCTAGTCAATATGGTGAAATTTTCAATATGAATGTGTGGAACGTAGTCTACGTCTTGAAGTTGGATTAAGAATGTCATATTTTTGCAACGTGCGAAGATCGTTACTCAGACTTCGAAACTACAAATCGTCGTTTGCATAATCCCTAAGATTTACAACAATGATCATTTAAATAAATGCCAGATTACAAGATATTTGTGAAACTTCATGACATTTGCAAATAATATATACACATATTAAATACACACAAAATTACATAAAAGCTTAATCGTATGATGGATCTATTATATTATGCATTATATACGACATAATTTTTCACATCTGGTCCATTTAACGTAACCATTATCTTCCATATCTGAATACTCGCTCGATGAAACTTATGTGTATAAGTATTATAATAGACGCCTATAGTCATGAGATTAGTTTTTATAACTGCCAACTTTTGTGGACAAAATGTATCGCAAAACGGATTTTTAAGGTTGAATTCTAGAATTTTCTGTCGGCATAAGGTCGGCATTTGTTCAAATATAAAACGGACTTCGTCTTCAGATTGACGTTATTAGGATAATCGAATATGACTACTAATTATAGAAGTGCCTGAACGGCATATTATAATATAACGTGAGTCAGACGCAAGCTATTTATGTAGCATATATAAAACAATTCTATTTAATCCGGCATGCAGTAAGTTTCGTACCAATTTTTCGTTGCACACAGCTGCACCTCGCCTGCAAACAGAAGTTTGTAAATTGTCAAATATACACGAAATAATATTGAGTGTTTTGTTACTCAATTACAGTTTCAGAACTGAAAGGAGTTAGATTAGTCTAAAGATAGACTGTTTCTTATTAAACATACTAAAAAATAAATGGAGTTTATACGCAAAAAGTTGATTAGCTTCAAAACGGCTAAACGGCAGGAGCTGGATGCGAGAAGCCGAAGATGGAACAAAGTGGCGTGCAATTGAAGAGGCCTATGTCCAGCTGTGGACTGCGATAGGCTGACGATGATGAAAACGGCTAAACAGATTTTCGTGAACTATAACTAACTTTCTAGTAAAGAACTGTATTACAATCTCCGTCAATAAACAGGATGGGTTGTGAAAATGTAAACTGAGTTGTCAAAAAGTTCACAGCTCCGCTATTAGGCACTTGTCCCACCAACGAAGATGAGCGGGAAGCGTGTAGCGATTTATAGCTCAAGAAACGTACAACAGATGTATTTTTTAGATCCGTCCGTGTAAACAAAAGAGACGCAGTATAGAGCGAGTAGTCGCCGGCAGTGTGAACACTCGGCGATCAAGTATTAATATCTGTGTATCTCTTTTGTTTACACGGGATCTGCATATGTACGTGTCTTGCGCGATAAAATCGCAATTCGCTACTCTTTTTTACACCGTTGGTCGGACAAAATTTGTAGGACCCAGTCTTTGTGAGTTATAATAACACAAGGCCAGCTCCCTACAACGAGCGAAAACAGGTCTGCGTCCACGTATATACAGATCTCCGTCAAACCTAACCGTGGCTGCGCACTTTGATGACGCATTGGAGGGTGCGCCTGTGTGCGTGGATTTGTTGTTGACCTGTGAGCCGGCCTTCTGTACTTTGTGGTTAAAGTTTAGGGTTGTTTTGTAATTTATCTAAGTTTCAATACCATAATGTTAACTGCTCATTTACTTTTACAAAATATTACTATTCCCGATGCAGGGTCGTTAACTGTTGAGGAGTTCACTTGATACTTCACCACCAGCTTTATTACATGCTGTAATAGTAGTATGACGAGCATAAACGCTGCTACGCAATACCATATTAAAGTAATTGAATCGTAAACCGTGAAATGTTCAATAGTTCCTCATCACCATCTATGGTCTTCATCATCAGTTCCAACCTCACCAATCGGTTTTTTTTTTAGAGTGAATACACGAACCACTATAAAATGTACCTAAATCACTATAGGTGTGCCTTTAACCTTTGAAGACTTCCATAGATTTCTACAGGATTCCATCATCAGAGCCTGATCTAATAACAACGGTACCAACTTATATTCAAACACAAAAAGAACTATTCAAATCGGTCCAGCGTAATCGGTGAACATACATTAAAAAAAAAACAAATACAGCCGAACATAGAACCTCCTTTCTGAAATAGACTAAGAAGAAACGAAAAAGTATACATAGGTAGTTCACCTCATCAGCCCGATCTAACTGGCAGCCTCCCGCCTCAGTGTGTGCAGTGCAGTACCTAACAGCAGCCCCCGCCGGCCGCGCCGCCCGCGCCCGCGCCCCCCGCGCCCGCCGCGCCGCCCGCCGTCGAGTGCTGGGGGCCGATCTTGATGCCGTTCGCCTGTACCATCAACATTTCATTTTCAACTCTATTGCATGGTGATAAGAGTTCTTAACAACGAAAAAAATTAACACGTCGTCGATACATACAAAATTGAACAGCTCTGGTGATTTACGAGTAATCCAGGGGATATTCAAGTATTACGTAAACACCAAAGGGCTGGGGTGGGGGTCACTAGTTTGATTATTTATGAAAAATAGGTATGTTTATGTTATGGGAGTGGTCTGAGCATTGCTTCCTTTTGCTGACAAGGAGAGGGGGGGGATGGATAGAAAATTACTAAAATACTGTTTACGTAATACTTGAATGACCCCCCAGGACAAATTTTTATACACTAAAACCTGCCCAAAATTTTGAAAAAATCGCTAACATACGAACAATATAATTATACGAGTCAAAACGAGAACCACCTTTTTTTGAAGCCGGATAATAAAGTGGCTCAAATACCATAAACAGTAGGTATCCTCTCTCTTGATGCCGTTTGCCTATAGTTTGATAATTTGTCTTTTAACTCTATTACAAAGCATTAGAGTTCATTACCTTATAGTAACCGTGCTTAGAATTGGACTACCTCAATGGTGCCATTGTATACTAACTATGAGATGGTGAAAAAAAATGTTGGATGATGCCCGAATATTTCTTCGTTAGTAACTTCGCGACACAGGGCTGATTAGTAGGTACTCGTAAAGTAAAGGAGTTATTGTATTCAATTAGGGGGCATTCTAGTATTACGTAAACACCAAAGATTGAGGGTTGGGTCATTGGATAGCTTGTTTTTGATGACATGGGGTGGGGAGGACAAATCTTGCGTACGTAATCACCATCCAAACCCCGTTTGGACACATACATTCGTTTTTTGGCGCAAGAAACGAATGTTTACGTTTCATGGGGAAAGGGGGGTGTGACAATTGCTTGCTTTTGCTGACAAGGGGGAGGGTAGGGTTGAAAATGAGCAAAATACTGTTTACGTAATACATGACCCCTTACATAAACAATAGCATGTCACTTTAGTATTGCTAATAATTCTGGGAATCTTTCAGTTACATTTCGTTAACTTTAATTAATGGATTTAGTTTTGTAATCATATTAAAAGAGTTGATTTTATCTCTATACTATACCTTTTGTTTTTAATTACTCTTCCATACCATGTAAAGAAGAGAAAGAATAACGCGCAGTACCTTCAATGTTATTATTTACTATGTTAACCAATTTATGCTCAAAAAAGTTATACATTTACTCAATACTGCTAATTCGCAAGTTATTTTTATAAATAAGTATGTTTCATTATTTTTAATTATGAAAAGTTACTTTATTTTAGTTATATGTAGATATCTATAAAATATTGATAGGAGTAATAGTATAAGTAGTCCCACATTTCACGCGCCATTCACTATTCCCCTATAGAATACAGATTAGTTGACCGACATTACATTATTACACGATACAATATCGATTAACAGATAAGACGAATACATTACCTCGTTGTTGATATCGAATACTCCTTCCTGGATTTTTTCGTAGATCTCTTTGGCGGTGTTGATGAATGCTTCTTCGACGTTCGCAGCGGTCTTAGCTGACGTTTCCATGAACACTAGACCGTGTTCGCGTGCGAAGGCCTCTCCTTCCTCTTTCTTTACTTCACGTCGGGATTCCAAGTCACTAGAATATTTAAAAATATGTTATGTCCTAATTTATTCATATCTATACCACGTGTAACAGAATTCTACGTTAAATTTCAGCAGCGCACGGTCTACGGCATAAGTATTGAGTGTCATGCTGATCAATCCGATTGTGTTTTTATGGCATTTATGAAGGGTTTCATTTTTAAATATAGTACCTGGATGAACGAGCTTATTTTTACCCGACTGTAAGGAAGGGGTTATGTTTTTCGCGCGTATCTTGTATGTATGTATGTAATATTCTTTGATAATGACTACCTCTGTGGCGCGGTGGGGGTGTATTCGACTGCTACGCAAGAGGTCCCCAGGGTTCGATCCCCACCCAGGATAAAACTTTGTGTGATGAGCGCGATGGTTTATTCTGTGTCTGGGTGTTATTTATCTATAATATGTATGTATTTAGAAATATGTAAGTATGTTTATCAGTTGTCTGGTTTCCATAGTACAAGCTCTGCTTAGTTTGGGATCAGATAGCGTTGTGTGAGTTGTCCCAAGATATTATTATTATATATATTATTCTTTATTACCTGATATCTAACAATCTACTGAACGGATTTATACAATTAAGACGTCGTTAGATTCGTCTTGATTGCCCAAGTGTTCTTAGATATGTGACGTTTGAAAAAATAAACATGGCGGCTGTGAGATGTCAAAATAAAGAGGTGTGAAAAAAAAATTGTGTCCAATACTGCAATATGGGTATCAAATTAAAGGGTGCTCATCTTAAGCATTTCAAAAAAGTTAGGGAAGGTTATGACTGTATTACTAAAAAAGTTAGTTAGCAACCATAATTTTTTCAATTTTCAATACTTGGCAATAACTGTGATAAAAGTTAATTGTTACATCGGTTACATCCTACAACTACTAAAAAGTATAAAATAAATTATAAAAATAAAAAACCCGCCTGCACAAAAAAGGTGGAAACAAGATCCCCTACATAATTATATGATTCATGCAGTTGGAGGAATTAATGAATCTCGATGAACTTTGTGATGTGCCTTTCTGAAAATGAAACCCAGCTAGATCGATTTATGCCCCCCATGGAGTATATAACGACCCTTGTCTACACCTTTCTATTACATGTTCAAATAATTATTTTTAAATTATTTATTTATTTATCTCCACAAATGGTAAAATACAGAAGTAGGATTGATACAATTGTTTACATGCATTTGTGAGAGATAGGTGCCTGTTATAGGTATTTGTATACCTGTGTTACAGGTCACCAGGCCCCTCAGATTCCACAGTTAACAACATGTTGTAGGTATATGGACACAATGTAAAATACAGTCATCTACTGTGGGAGACTGGTTCCGAAACTAAGCTCAGGGCTTGTGTTTAAGAAGACCAGTACCTTTTAGTGTTTATAAAATATTATTTAAAGGTGTTTTTAAATCGTTACAACGTAAGTCGGTGTTTACGTTGTTGTAACGTTAGTTTGTCCTTTTTGCACGCTCTAACGGAGCGAAGGAATGACATGATTTTTTGCATCTGATTATGGACGGACAGCGGTAGATATTTTTGTAAATGCATGATTCCTGTGACAAAATGATGAATTAATATTATGACGCCTAAAGTTTGATTTGTTTTCATGCTTCTAACGCTGAACCAATGTTGTGGCGTTTTTTTTTTTTTTTTTTTTTTTTTTTTTTTTTTTTTTTTAAGATAATTATCAATGTGGGATTGTGTTCCCACATTACTAGCAATCCTGTTAACCCCTCCAGCTAAGCTCAATGGCTTGTGTTAGGAGTGGCGACACGACGCTAGTGTAATGGCTAGGATTCGAACCAGCAACCACACGATTGCGATGCCTTAGCCATTATGGCTAAGGCTGTCGCCGCTAAATATAACTTTTATATATATATATAAAATGAATTTTCACGATTACTAACATCCAGCGATGATGATGACGAAGCTAGTGAGTAAAATAAAGTAGGTAGTACATTTTCTTGAAATTCAGATTCAATTTATAACATTTATCTAATAAAATTAACACTACATAAAAGTCGTGAGTTAAAGTCAAATGAACTGTAATGGTAAATAAAGATATCATAAAAATATTTGCATTTCTAAATATAACGGAAGTCTCAGAATAACGGGTATACATCTTATAATACCTAAAACTCCTAGCTTCACCACAAATTAACTTTTCTCTAAAATTTCAGCTTTCTAGGTCCAAGGTTTGGTCATGACTAAACCTTGGACCTAGAAAGCTGAAATTTTAGAGAAAAAAGTGACATTAATTCACTCATCGACGCCATCATCGCCGTCTTTTTAAGGTTCCGTAGTAAACAAGGAACCCATAAGTTTATGAAAATATATATATATTACGGATCTCAATCGCGTGAATAATTTAAGGTAAAATACCTTGTTTATTGCTCGACGTTTCGAACGTATTGCAACGGCCGTGGTCACGGGTAGACTACAGCCTAACACTAAGACCATTAATATACAAGTAATATTTTCATAATGTGTACAAGTCGCGAAAGTTTATCAACCCTTATAGTTCCTTAAAGTGGTAAAATAACATCTTGAAAAAAAAATGTTTGTAGGGTACCTCCCCTTTAGGGGGAACCTAACCTAACCCGGGTTTTAGGTGCTTTTTTGTCACCTACCTCATGGTGTGGGGTGTCGTCGGGTAGGTCTTTTAAAAATATTTAGGGATCCATTTATCAAATCAGGGTAGTATATGCATTTAGTAAAAAATCTGTTATTCTGACATTACAATAATACATATATTATGTTTACCTCTTATTTCCAATGAGCATGATAACCATGTTTGAGTTGGAGTGCTGGCGCGCGTCCTCGAGCCAAGTTGTGAGATGGTTGAATGTGTCTCGCCTGGTGATGTCGTATACAAGCAATGCTCCCGCAGCGCCTCTGTAGTACGACCTCGTGATTGATCTAAAAAGAAAATAAAACTATTACAGACAAATAGTTTTATATTAGGTAAGTACCTACCAATATATCTCCAATTTTAGATACAAAAAAATAAGCCATCTAACGTGATGTATGATTTATTAGTGGCAGCATACTATCTGCATATAATATACTAGCTGTCCCGAGCAAATTCATTCGCGTAAATTTTCCCCGTTTTTGCAACATTTCTCGTTGCTGCTCAGCACCTATTGGTCGTAGAGTAATGTTATATAGCCTATGGCCTTCCTCGATAAATGGGCTATCCAACAGTAAAATATTTTAATAATTCCTGAGATTACCGCGTTCAAACAAACAAACTATTCAGCTTTATAATATTAGTATAGTTAAAGTTAATAAACAACAAACATGGTAACATTTGACAGTTTGAAAAAGTGGCCAATGTAGGGTAATGATGTATCGAAAGTGTGGTTTTATCTTACGCCCGGTGTCAATAATCTAACTATCGATGGATTTGGCTACTAGAGGTAGAATTATGCCATATTTTGTATGGAGCTCCATACAAAATATGGCCAATTTCTACCTCTAGTACATTTAGAGACATTAAAAAAAAAAATTCTGCCGCTGTTACATGTATAGAGTGCCTCCCTAAAAATATTATTTTTTATTATTTAGCTATCAAACTATGTAGCGGCCACTACAAGGCACTTGCCACTAAATTCCATCAATAATCATTGAGTAGTCTTTGAGTAAAATGCTTGAAAATGACATACGGACAGACAGAGAGACAGATGGACATGACGAAACTATAAGGGTTCCATTTTTAATAAAATAAAAATGAACCGCCTTCAAATCAAGGAAAAAAATATCAAACACATCACCGAATTTCGATGACGCACTCTTATGTTTTAGACTATATCTCTGGTGTTTTATAATTTAGGACAAGGTTTTATACACTAAAACCTTCCCAGAAAAATATGCAGTCGAATAGCGGAAACTTCATCTAAATCGGCACACTTAGCTTTCGAGGAAATCGCGAAAATACATACGGGTCAAACAAAGAACCCCATTTTTTTAAGGCTGTTAAAAATAATTACGAATGATAAAAGATGTGGTCCACAGGAGTGTGAGATATATGCACTTATGAACTGAGAGAGGTAGAATTTCAAAAGTCTTGCAGGTCAGTAATTTTATTTTCATAATCCTTTTGAACAGATTTCAATAATAATGAATATTTACTTCACCTCTGGATTAACTATGAAAAATCTAATCTATTTTTTTATCAGTTTTCAAAACTCATTATCACATCTTTCGAACGAAATTTAGGACCTCTTCGGAATAAACCTCTTTCAAACAAAAAAGAATTTTACAAGTCCGTCTATAAATGACGCAGTTATGCCCGAACATACAAACATCCGGTTAAAAAAATATAAACATCCGAATTGAGAACCTTTTTGTAGGTACAATATGAATCAGAACTGGAGCAGTATGCAACTTAAAGTTCTATTTAAAACAATCCATTGTGGATTGTTTTATGCCAAGGGCATATAACACAATGTATACATTACATATGAATAGCAGTAGTAGCAAATTAGCAGCTGATAATAATACTAATACCGATAAGTATTTATCATCCGAATTTCCTACTTCATAAATCGAGATGAACAGTTAATAAAATTAAAGTAGGTACCTACTATAATTTTTATTTTGCACTAAATACCTAATAATTAAGCAATAAAACAATTCTTTGTTAAATAAAATCAGTTCTTTTTAAAATCTGGGTCACTGGCAGAAATAATTACGGTGTCCTACTGGTCTACTTTTTGTTAAAATGAGTTAGTAATTTGGACACTGATAAGATTACCTAATTTTATATATGATTTTTTGCCTTTTTTTTAAATTTCTCATAGTTATATCAACCCATATAATCACCCTAGTAGAATCTACTAAGATCCTGGGAGTAATTGTCATAATCGCCACCCTTGGCGAGCAGGTTGGCGATCGCAGTAAGGCTTTAAACTAGGCAGATGACGCTGCTGCCCGTCTTCCGGTGTGAAATTCCTTAGTCGCCTTGACGAAATTCTCGGGAAGAGATGGTACCATGCGTCGTCTTTTATTTGCATTTGTTTTTCGTTTCCAATAGTAAAAATCGTAAAAGAGAAAAGTGACATGATGATGATGACTTTGGTATCACTATAAGTCAAACTTCAAAACGGAATGCATTCAAAGTCTAGTAGGGCACTATTATCACAATAATCCAGTAACTACCTAATGTTAATATTTCTGATAGGCGCTTATATTTACGTAAATTAGAACTACAATGGAACGGTCATTCTGATTCATATGTATGATTCACCAAATAACTGTTATGATGATGACACTTTATCTGAAACAATTGCTCAGTAACACCTGCCTATTATGCAGTCATCTACATGAACTGCTTCACTTCAAAATGCTTCAATATTGAAAACTGAATATTTTCTATGACATAAGATGAAAAATCAGAATAAAACAAAAGTCATCATAGAATTTAAAGAGAATAAGATTTTAGTCCTATATTTAGAGTTTGATTTTAAGTTTGGGTAAATTGTATACCTTTCATTATTACTTTTCATAAATTTGTGTGGAGACTGTATTATTTCTACAGTGATTCTATAGTTGCAAGCAAAAGTGACCATCTACATAATACTGGCCTGTTGAGCTAGTGGTTAGTGACCCTGACTGCTAAGCTGGTGATTTTTGTTTTTAAACTTTCGCGATTTTTATACATATTAGATATATTTCGGGACTTAATCGCGTGAATTATTTAAAGGTACGTCGACCCGTGACCATGATCGGTGCAATTCGATCGAAACGTCGGGTAAATAAAAGGTTCGTACCTTTAAATAATTCACGCGATTAAGTCCCGAAATATATCTAATATGCTAAGCAGGTGGTTGTGGGTTCTATCCCCACCCATGATAAAACTTTGTGTAATGAGCATGATGGTTTATTGTGTCTAGGTGTAATTTGTCTTATAATATGTATGTATTTAGAAACAAATAAGTATATTTTTATCAGTTCTCTGGTTACCATAGTACAGGTTCTGCCTAGTTTGGGGTCAGATGTGGTGTGAGTTATCTCAAGATATTATTATTATATATTTTAAAACTGATGATATAAATAAAATGGATATAAACCTGAAGGCTTCTTGCCCAGCAGTATCCCATATCTGAAGTTTGATCTGCTTGCCGTCAATGGTGATCATGCGAGCACCAAACTCCACACCAATTGTGAGATCATGGACTGGCTGGAATCTTTTGTCAGTGAACTGGAGAAGTAAGCAGGATTTGCCTACACCTGTGAACAAAAAAAAAATAATAATAATACACTCAGGATGGATACTGCAAAAGACAGACAGCAATGGAAGAAGATGGAAGAGGCTTTTACCCAGATGGGGTCCAAACAGTAAACCATACAACAATAATAATGAAAAAAAAAAAAAAATTGTCATGTGTTTATTTGTTGGAATAAATGAGCTTATATTATTATTATTATTATAATAATACACTCATCACTAGGCTGTGTGGTCTCTTCCTCGTAGGTTTTGTCAAGGCGACTAAGGGCTCTCACACCAAAGGATATGCGGCAGCCTCCTATGCATACTTTAATACCTTACTGCAATTGCCAATACACTTGCCAAGCATGGTGATTATGGTAATTACCCCTAGGACCTAATAAGGGGGTAGGTTCAAACTGGTTACTGGTTCTATCGTCTTTATTACTTATTATATTTTGCATTATTTATCTTTGTGCCTCTGTCTGTGTGTCACTTAGCCAGGGTTGCCAGCTGAAAATCAGTGCTGGGTGTCTCACCAAGCTTATGCTGAGGTGGTGACCTCTTTGGTACAGACTTTGCAGCATACTGTGCCTACTTGCATTATTTGTAGTTTCTACTGTTACTTATTGTATTGTGGTTTCTATTTAGTTAATTAATTTTGAAGAGTTAAAATTTTTGTTGCTTTTGTAGGTCCTAGGTCGGAATAAACATATTTTTCTTTCCTTTTCTGTTTGATGCATGAAAGGGCATGCATGCATGCATGCATACATAAAAATGAAACGAAGTTCAGTTAAAACAAAATTGCCCAATTATATTAAATGCTGTTTGAGAAATTCTTTTAACATGAATATTTATTTATTTGCAGGATGTAATCATTGCCTAGCATAGCACACATTATTTTAAACTATGGAGACTAAGGTATTGTTTGGTTTTGGTACACTTGTTTAATAGTTACTGTTATACACAATATCAGAAATGTATGTTTAAATCTCAGTGCAATTTACTGTTTCAACTGTAAACAATTTTCATTTCATTTGTACAAAGTTGATTTTGTAGACTTTATAGTCTAAATTGAGTGTTTATTATATATATAAAGTAGTCACAGTCTAAATAACATTTACTTGGTCAATTCATAACTTATAACAACAAAAGAAAATCAAGAGACAAAAGAAAACAGGTGGTATCTGCATAAATAAACCGTTAGTAGGAGCTATGAACCCTTATCTTGTGCATTAATCAGTGAATAATAAATATAATTACAGTCTACCCATCACTATCTCAATAATTAGAGTGGCCAAATTACATTAGAATAGAGGGCAATTATCATTCGATGACAGTACGAAACCAATTTTAGAGAAATCTATAGTAAAAAACAAACAAAGAAAGTCCTTGAAATAGATTCAAAACAACAAACATCTTTAAGTACATGTATAAAACATTGTATTGATTTGAAACACCATAATTACAGTAAAGGATGATAGGAGTATCTTATGATATGCGCATTAGAGTCTCAATTCGGCGTAAGTAATTTAAAGCGTAGGCGTAATATATATAATATCTCAAATAGTTAAATAACATTTACAACAACCACATATCGATCGTAGCATTCAATATGAACAATTACTGGAACACATTTTAATAACTCTGATGACGAGATAACAAAAGCAACGTGCATCAAAATATATAAAACCTAAATAAAATATCAGGAAATAAAATCAATACCTGTGTCGCCGATGATGATGTATTTGAACAAGTAGGCGTATGCCATTGTTTCTGCAGTTATTCTTTTCTATCGAATATTACAATTGACAAATATGATAAACAAAGGGTTTATGAACAATTATTTGTGTAACAAATTAAACGTAGTTTTTAGAAATCCCACAGCTGGTTGAATCAATTTGTCATTGTGAAATTTATGAAAGAAAATTTGACAATTATAGCCCATAGCCTAACATAAAGGCGATTATAAACAATCGAACTTTTATTAAGTTATGAAAAAAAATCTGAACTACGTGCTATTGATAAAATCCTATAGACGGTGATAAAAATGTAACTAGCAGATTAATAATGTTTATTAAAACAATGTGTCATTATAGGTAAGAAATAAACCATCTATAAGTTTTAAATTCTTATTTTCGTACTTTGGTAACTATGTAATCTTGCCCTAAGATATGCTAAACAGACTAATGAAGGGATAGACAATTAAAATATTACCAGTAACATTATTGAGCATAGAGATTAAAAAATCGAGATACTGTTTTCTCTCAAACTGTCAAGTCTGTCAAATGTCAAATCAGGATTTTGATCTGAATATTGCGAATTGGTTTGTTATCATTTCCTTTTACAGATTGTGTCCTAGATTTCCAATGTTATAACTTTTCCCTTGAGTTTTAGTTCATTTCACACTTTCATTTTAGTTTAGTGTCTTCTTTGTCTTCTGCATTCATATCAACAAGCCGTTGGTAACCTTAAAAATTATAAGTGTACAATGCCGACTTTTACGATGTATTTGTAATCATGGATTCTTCTAAAGATTCTGCATCTGTGAAGAATCCTGCTAAACTCGATGGTGAAGGTGAAAGAAGTAGAAATTGTAGAAGTATACCTACACAGCCAGGGCAGAGGGATAACGCTGAAAATCTATTTACATCATCTTCAAATCAAAGCTCGAGCTTTGTTCTTTCTAACGAATCTCGGAGGAATCACATGAATTCATTATCTAGCAATGAATCGGCACCACAAACTAGCAGGTGTAACGAAAACACTCTGGAAACTAATAAAACCTTGAGTAATACAAGTAAATCGCAAATGTGTTATAACAAAATTGCCAAATGCAATGTTGATCAGGCAGATACAGCGGTTGCGGGCAACAGCAGAACAGTTCCAAACTCATATGACAATGGTACAGAGTCAAATCAGGATGTGCAGTCATGTCAGAGACATAAAAAATGCATAGACAAAGCAGGTAGTAGCAGCAGCAGTTTACCATCAACAAGTGGCACAAGCAGGACAACAGATAATCCAGAAAGCAGTACTTTTAGAGAGAATAGGAAAAGACCATCAAGTTTAAAATTAAACAGGTTAGATGACGAGAGTTCCAGTGACACTGGTAATGATGACTATTCTCTTGGATCAGAGGATGGTTGTATTTACACATACAGGGGGGGTGAGCACCTAGCTGACTTACCAAGCTCATTCTTTAGTCTAGACATGGGTTTACCTTTAGAGAAACATTTACCACTGCCAAATTATCCTGTGCCACAGCCAGGAGCAGCAGGAGGTAGAGATCAGGGGTCCAGAGCATCAAGTCCTGACATGGAATTCTTGGAAATGGATTTCGATCCAGGGCCTTCTTGTGAGGTAGATACGGGCGACGAATCTTCACCTGATGTTGACTTAGAAGTGGCAGGTAACATGGTTGAAGAAATTGAGCCTGTAATAATACGAGGAACGTCACCAGAGTATGTGCCACCGGTCATACCTCGGTTTAACCCTGTAAATATTGCCCCAGTAGCAGCATCCTCTACACAGGGAGATAATAATGACCTATATTCATATTCTGTGCCATCTACGAGTCGTAGCAATGTTATGGGTCATGGAGATGCTTCAGAGAACAGTAGTAGTTACAGTTTTGGGCCGTACATCACACATATAAACACTAGAGGTGAACAGCTGTTAGTTAGAAGGACAATGGCTCATGGACCGGTGACTTTGCCAATCAGTCTACATGTTACAAGTGGAAATTTGGTTTCACCAAGGGAGATGTTAAATTGTAAGTTATTTTAATTGGTATAATATTTAATAGTTACTTTCTCAGCACAGTGGCTTATTAGGGATTTAGTCCCAGAAAAAAAAGTTGAATCATCAATGTGCAAGTACTTACACTTGGCTGATTTTTTTTATGATCAGAGAATTTTTTGTCCGGGCCTACCTGCCAAATTAGCCTATTATTAAAAGTAATCTTGGAAGTAGTTAGAAGATAATAATAAATTATGTTTTTGGTTTTTTATATAACGTTTTTGTAGCAATAAATGTGTTGTTTTTCCACTCTTTGTTTCATAGAAATAGATTTAGGTTTTTTGGCAGTAGTCTAAATTTTAGGAAGAAGGAAATCTTTGGTTTATGGTTCTGTTCTTGAAAGTTCTTTTAGATGCTAATTAAAAGCATTTCTTAGAATCAATTATAACCCAATAAATTTTATCCAATGTCCGTGCTATAAAATGTTGTGATTTTAATTATAGCAGTATAAATGTAGCATGTAAATGTATTATTTAATACACATTTCAGTTGAAGAAGAACAATTAGAAGGGCTTCATGCATATCAAATCAACCAAGGTTCATCAATGGATTCAAATAATCTGTCATCAGCTTTATATCATATAACTATGGCAAAGAAACTAATGGCAGAGAAAATCAGATCAGAAGCTGAAGCTCAAGTTGCAGCCAAGGTAAAATGTTAGATGTATATGTATATGTCTAGATATCAGAATTAGATTATTTAGACACACTAAGTGCTTATCTTATTAGGCAGTGCACCTTTAAGGTCAGCATTCTGTAGATTTTGAATTATTTTTATCTTCTAATGGCATGCCCAAAATGAGGTTCTTTAATATACGAGTATGTATGGATGGACCATAGGATAATAAGATTTATTATGTTAGGCCCATTGACATATAGACCTGGACCATGCCATCCCTTTTAATTAAAAAGTAAATATTGACTGCAAAGTGTGAAAGAGAGAAAAATCTTGTGCGGCTTTGGACAGTTATTGTCCACAAAGTAGCATTGTCTCTTTCTAGATAGTGGTCAATTTTGAGAGGTTATGGCGCAGTCCTGGTCTCTACGTCAAAGGCCCTTTTTGATAGATGCATTTTTTGCAAAACTGAAAAAGGATTTATGTATGATGTGCCAATGCCAAAGAATATGAATGGTAAACCTCTCTTTTTTAGTTTTAGAACTATCAAATAATAAAACATCAGTTTTTCTGAGACTTCATGAACTCTCATACAGCATGACTTAAAATATTGTGCGAGTATTCAGGGAATAACCTTTCAACATCGGAGGGATGAACAACACAATTGGAGCTGTGAAAATGCCAGGAAACATGTAAAAAATCTTGAAATCCATGGAACTGAGTCTTTACACAGTTAAAGTATACAATAAATTAATATTTCACACTGGCAGAAATTGGCTGGAAAATTGTCCAACAAAACAAAAAAAAAACTAAAAGAAGAATAACACAATTTCGAATACTTTTTGTTGGTAGGCTGGCGAAGGCAGCGGCAATGCGGTAGCAGGGTCAAGCACAAGTAGCGCGGGTTGCGTGGAGCCCCCTCGCTGCATGATCTGGTCAGAGTGTGAGGCGTGCGACCGCCAGGTCACGCAGATATCCACATCGGCGTGTGGGGCCACAGCTGTTGTTAATGTATTTGTTAGTATCATTCCTTGACATTCATAGACATTTTTATTTTATTTTCAAATTGCAGTTCGTCTTGTCTTCCCAACATGGTATGTATTTTTTGACTGCCTCTGTGGCGCGGTGGGGTTCGATTCCCACCCAGGATAAAACTTTGTGTGATGAGCATGATGGTTTAATATGTGTCTGAGTGTAATTTATCTATAACTAGCTGACCCGCGCAACTTCGTCTGCGTAAATTTTCCCCGTTTTTGCAACATTTCTTATTGTTGCTCCCCTCCTTATTTCTCCACTATTTAATGGATGTTATTATACATATAAACCTTCCTTTTCAATCACTCTATTAAAAAAAAAACCGCATCAAAATCCGTAGCGTAGTTTTAAAGATAATACCTACATAGGGATATAGGGACAAAGAAAGCGATTTTGTTTTATACTATGTAGTGATATGTATTTAGAAATACATATATAAGTATCATTATAGTTATTAGTTGTTTTGTTACCATAGTACAAGCTCTGCTTAGTTTGGAATCAGATGACGTTGTGTGATTGTCCCAAGATATTATTATTCATAATTTATGTTGTGCCCATTTATTTGTATATTTGAGAGATATTGTATGTATAAAGAATTCAATATAAAGCCAGGCGCTAGTTTAGCAGTTTAACGAGTTCATACAACTTTGAACACTATTAAAGTGATAATATTGCTTTATGTTACATCATCGAAAGGAGTGCATAAGTGAATGTGCCAATCCAGGGAACTAGTTAAGAATAAATGGAAATTATTATATTATTTCAGAATGCTTTAGGTGTACCTGTAAACTTAGAAAGGATCAGCACAGCTGTTGGTACACGACAAAGGGCGAACAACGCTCCAATACCAAGGTATTTAATACATTTTATAAAAGTAAATTTATTATTCTTTCATATATTTCTGTCTTCGACTCGATCGATCCATCTCTTTAGCCTGTGTTTATAATGCAAATTATTAAAATAAATTGATGTCAAATACTGAATCTTAAGACGGAAACTATTTCTTACATAAAAATTTGCTGTCTTTGCCTAAAAATAAATTTAAAAAATGTATTCTTATACTCATTATACTAATTTTTATTTCTCGTGCAAATTGATGATCTATTTTATTACTTTTTACGTAACAGGTACTTATTAACGCGCGCCGTTGCGGGATGCACGGCAGCGGATTTAGTGTCCGGCATACATCGCGCTTCCGACGGCCTAGTTACAGCACGGTTCTTTCCTACATACCCAGAACGAGCTATTTCACTCTCACATTGGTTGGCGGACTGGATTACTTTAGGTAAGTACATAGACAGTGTACAGTCTAAGAATCATTCATCATGATCCTAGTTTGAGCAAGAATGTAGCTGCATATAATGTTCGTTATTTCTTTACGATGAACTAGATAATGAAGGAAATCATCATCAATTAATAAGTCGCTGAAAACTATACAGATAATTGAGTATATCACTGGTCGTTATGATTAAATTATCTTCAAATTTTACGATTAATTATCAAAATATTTGTGTTGTCTCGTTGGTGGAATGGGAGTGCGTAAAAGATTGTGTATGATTCGGGATACCACTTTCTGTAATCCGCAAATTGTGGCTGGCTATGAGTCATGATATACTTATTTACCGTGATTTATATGTTTGTAAAGTCCTCCGCGACACGCGACAGTCCTACCCTATATTTTAATTAGGTTCACAAACTGAAAGCACAAAAGTGTTTTATAGAAACAACATTGGTGTGCGTTCTAACACACGATGCACATTACTTTGATGTAAAAGAAGATATCAAGTGGTCGTTCGATCTATAAATAAATTAAAATGAAAATAAATTAATGTAAATTAATACAATGAAAATAAAAAAAATCAAGAGAGAAATAATCTGTAGATTATCACTATAGCAACTGTGTAAATTATCGATTTCTGATTGTAAATAGATCATATTGGGCAGATTTTTGACCGTAGTGTATAATTTCAGATCGTCGGCAATTTTTTTTTTAAAGATAACTAGCGATGTGGGATTGTGATTCCACATCTACTAGCACTCACTAGCAATCCTGTTAACCCCTCCAGCTAAGCTCTATGGCTTGTGTTAGGAGTGGGTTTCTGGGTGGGCCAGGATTCGAACCCACGACTTCACGATTGCGAGACCGATGCCTTAGCCATTAGGCTACCGCCGCTTTTTAAAATTAAATTTGTACTTAATGGTCTTAGCTAGGTCGTTCATGAATATTAAAAATATTAATGGGCCGATGTGCGATCCTTGTGGTACTCCTGAGGATATGTCGTAAGGCAGTGATTCATACCCGCTTACAGCAACAAATTGAGACCTATTCCGCAAATGTAATTCACACCAACGAAGTAACGTACCATGGACACCCATGTTTTGAATATTCTTTACCAAAATTTCATGATCTATAATATCAAATGCCTTACTGAAGTCGGTATAAATGGCATGTAATAATCACATTATCCACTGTGTCCGCAATATCACTGACAAAGCTGGTGTTCGGTTAAAATGCCCTCTTATTATTATTTATTTGTATTACACATAGCATTTTGTTTTCAGGAGCAGTCCCAATCCTCACATTAAACTTACAAGCGGGCTGCGAGGGTGATATCCCAGACGCTTGGCATCACCAGATGGTGTTCGGCGTTTCACCTCGAGGCGTTTATCTCTGTAACCCCGTGGAATGTGTTCGGGAAGCTGTGTTGTGGCCTCACTTGACGTCTCCGAGTGTACTATTGGTGCGAAGTAGAGATGTGCTGTCCAGATTTACGGCTAATACGGACCTTACGCCCCTCATGGTGGTACCTGATAGGCGGTTTCATACTTTCAATGTTCTTGGTAAGTGGTTGCGTTTACCTATATTTTAAATTGTTATGTATAGACGACAAATATCGTACACATTAAAATCTTTTAGAAATGTTTAATATGGATGATGTGATTGTACTCATAAAATAAATTAAAGAAAACCCGACTGCTTAAAATTAATATAATAGAAAAAAGGTAATTGAAATATTTTAGCGCCAAAAGTCCGCCATTTTATTTTTTCTAATTTTGATGTACCCAGTCACTCTCACAATTGACGAATCTAACGATACCTCTCAAGCTAAAATCTGTCAAGCTATTTAGGCTCTAGAGCGTGCCAAAGAAACATACATACATCCACTTAAAAACCTAGCCCTCCTAGCGCTGTTGGGTAAATAAAAGACTGTTGTAAAATTAAGAACTATGCTTTGTGTTTGTTCGAGTTGACAAAACTCTGTATTAAATAGATTTTCATAACTTTATTGCAGTTTCAAAGGTAATATTATAATTTAATACTGCTACAAATTTTATCAAAATCGGTTAAGTTTAACTGTAGATACAGTTGTCTCAATGTAACTCGGAGAGAAGTTAGGTTCATAACACTTTCGCGCGTGTCATAAAGATGCGACCCTAAAATTACTTATGAAAACGATTAATTATGTTTTATCGATTAACAATACTAACAAAATTTTAATTCAACAATATATAAAATACTACTTAAACGAGTTCATAAAAGTTAAAAAAAAGCTACTTAAAATTGTATTTGTTGCTAAACAGTTACAGTAACTACTAAAGAAAGAAAAAAAAAGTCTTTACGAAAATAACCACAAAACACATGAGTAGGTAATAAAGATAATGCGTAATCGCATCTCTAATTCTCTTGGTTTAGTTACCACCCCCGCACCCCGCTTTCTGTCACCATTTACTTCAAAAATTGCATGTTGCAACCACTTGTTGCCAAGTTCAATCTGGCTAACGGCCGGTCTCAATAATCTAACTATCGATGGATTTGACTACTAGAGGTATATATTTGACATAAGCTCCATACATAATATGTCAAAATTCTACCTCTAGTAGCCAAATCCATCGATAGTTAGATTTTTGAGACCGGCCGTAAGTTACGTCGAGACAACTGTAGCAGCTTGATCTCAATTTTACTAACAACAGCATATATAAAAGAGCTCAAGTAAAATTACCATATTCTCCCTCTTCTATAAATATCTATGCTCGTTTAACAACCTGGCTGGCAACTTTCAGTCATAGAGTCAAGATATACAACTTTGTTACAGGTCAAGTAGTGAACGTCATTCGCGAATGGCGAGCTATCGGGTGGGGTGACTATGGTACAAGGACTCGTCACATTCGGATCCCGGCGTCCTACCAAGCGGGTATTACAATCTCAGCACTCACTGGTTCAGAAGCACATCGTAGACTCGTCTCAGCGCCGCAGTTACCTATACTGACGTCACCCACAGATCCGTGAGATGAACATGATACTTACGCCTTTGGAATAAGACTCAGAATTGAGTAATATTTTAAAATGTTAAAATAAATTGCTCGATTGGGGAGTTACTTCGAGTGTACGAAATGTCGCCTTAAGAAGTGAATATATATTTTTAAGGGATAATTGTTACTGCTTTTGGAGCAGGCGTTAAATACATTTTAAATGGTCTTCAAAAAAGATTCGTTGGGTCGTTCTAAAAATTGTGATTTGCTTGACAAAGAAGCGAATATTCGTAGTTCTATTATCTCGTAGATAGACTAAGATAAATGATTGAAAAATATTATATTTGACTGAATTGGTAGAATCGCCATAAAAGACGTTAAATTTTCTTTATGAAATTTATTCCAATGTGATGTCTGTTTTGGTACCTATTCAAAGCCAAGTTTTGCAGGCCAAATAGGTTTAATTGCAGTTTGAAACTATACGTGAACTAACGCGATACATTAAATAATATGAATACAAGCAGCACAGACTAAACTAACCTAAATTATGAAAAGTATATCAATCTGAACAAACCTAACGATCAATTTTGTTCAGATTGACCAGTCCACTAGGGCATCCATATATTTAGACTGCCAAAATACAACTTTGATGAAATGTATTCGCAACTAAGAAAAAAATATGCGAGGGATTAGGCACAGGACCGACGCGATAACGTGCTCTCGGTGGCGTGTGATGCCTATGTGCAGAAAACGGTCACTCATCTATGAACTGAGAGTGGTACCATTGCTTAGCCTCGCAGATCTCTCCTGAATCACTTAACACAATATATCTGAACGTTGGCAAATAACATGGATGTACCAAAGTTTTGTTAATTTTACTAATATCAGACTTGAAGAATGTCGTAGCAGTCTACGTTACGGAAGTTCAATAGGTTTCTATACTCCTATCAAAATTGTAGAGTAATAAAATGCAACAAAGCGATTCATTGCTTGATCTACACCGGCGTTGTTGGTAAATGAAAATGAACAGTATATTTCATGTACTAAGTATACCGGTTTTAAACAAATATAAAACAGTATACATAGCGTTACACTATAAACTAAAAACTTCAGTTTGGCGTGTTTAAACAACACAAACTTTAAGATGTTACAAATACAATAATTGCATTTTTGAAAGATAGAAAAATTTCGACTTCCGTAGCCAAACCGGGGCCATTAACTAACGATTAGATGGCGCATGCGAGGGCCCAACTCGCGAGCATCAAGGGATAGAAAAATTTGAGATCTAGTAACAGTGGTGGTTCGACTCCGGCCCCGGTTTGGCTACGGAAGTCTCGGGTTCGATTTCTGGGTCAGGACTTCAAATTTTTCTATCTTTCAAAAATGCAATTATTGTATTTGTAAAGTAATTGGCAAGAAATGCCTATAAAAATTACTTTAAGATGTTGTCATTCTAAAAAATATTTCTGTCGCCACACCACTTTAAAGTGGCAGAAGATGAGATGGTGAAAACGTCACAGCATCTTTGTTTGAGTATTCAGCTTCGGTCGGAGTGAACGACAAAACGAGCGTATTAAGTTTCCATACATTCGTCGTTGTCGTTTTCGTGTATTGCGGGCTTAAATTTCTTCTTAATCGAGTTTATTGCACTTGGGATCAGAAATCGTAGATTTCGTAGTTATGTAAACCTTCACATTCAAGGTTCACATTCGTATATGGACACATACATCATAGATTAAAGTACGAGGACCACCGAGTTAAACAATTATACAAAGAAATATATTGATCTAACCATATTTGAGTATGGTAGGCACTCAAAATATTAGTCGCTTTGTCAAGTTAGATAATTTGACCCCTGCATGATGTATTTTTATGTAAATATTTAACATAAATATTCATAATTTTAAATTTCGCTGTAAGGGCCAGGTTACACTTAGCAATTTTGAACAAATTGATTCTTGTGGGAAGAACGTTTATTGTACTATACATTATACTAAGTTGAAAGATTTTAGGGCTTGTAAAAACCCCTAATAATAACAAAATACAAGATTAATATGGTAAAAGGTGCACAAATCTACGTATTTTAATTTCCTTAACTAACGACTGCTTTATGTTTCCCTTTGTAAGAGATTGCACTTGATGAATCGTAACTTCAACCGCCGACTGTAAGCACAAGAATGTGAAATGGAACGTGAGCTCATAGTTTGCAGCTGATTTTACGCTAAATGTTAATAATCCTTAACTTTAATGTCGCTCAAATGTTTATTTGATACTTTCATTGTATAATAATAGTTATCTAATTAGCATCTAAAGGTTTTGTGTAACTGAAGCTGTGTGATTGGCTAAATTTTATTAGCCATTAAGATTGTAAATAGATTTTGTAAGGAATAAATATTGTTAGTCAATTGGTGCTTACTAGTCAAAATTATATTAGCACGTACTATAGTTTGCTATTTGAGTGAGAAATGCAACCTTTGATTTGTTTTGGTAATATTAAACTGAGTGCATTGGGAAAGGTTTAAATTTGAAGTAAATGACTATAAGCATAACCTGATTTATACAAGACAACCATGTTGGCATCAAAGTTGAAGTATCATTCTGAAACAATTGAACAAACAGATACAGGAATATTTTTTTAAACAAGAATCTTCTGGAAATTTCCTACTACCTAATATATACTATAACATATTAAATTTTGTGTTTCTTATTTTCGTAGTAGACGCATTGTAGTAATTTCAACACAAAAATATACCTACTTTTGTGAAAATTATTGCACAGATGCTAATGCTAAGTTCTGTATTCCATGTTCGGTATATTTATTGTTGGTTAGATTTGGTATGAGATGTTACAATGTTGACAAAAATGATAAATTATAAATCTATTTTCTATCTATCTATCTATTTTTATGTACTATGACGATTCTATTTTCCGTTTACAGGCACCATTGACTCATTTGAGTGATAATGAAATCTTTCAACTCCAATATCTCTGATATTATACTTAGGCATATGTGTGAGGAGTTGATAGACACAGATTCTCAGTCTAAACGATTCCAGTAACCACAATTCTCAGTAATAAGGGACCGAATGAAGAGAGTGTTATGTAGATGTATGCTACGAAATTATTTCCTATCCAAAATTCTAGTGGTCGTAGGATGCTATTAAAGCTGTAACGTGGAGCATGGGAACTAAGATCCATAAAGCTGCATTTCTAGATGTACTAGGAAGCAGATTTATGCTTCTAAGTTTAAAACGGCCAGTTGAGTTTCAGCAAGCGTCTATTACTGGGCTTTCACGTTTGCTATCTAGTTATAAAATTGTCTTTTCTATTTATTTTATTGGTACAATTTTGTAACATCTCGTAACTGTTCACATTATTTGTATTATAGTTTTGTAAAAGTGGTTAAGTTGAAAAAAAATAGCATTTTACTTTAAGTACTGCTGTTTATGAAGGGATAGTATCACTACCCTCTGTACTCTATTATATTAAAGCAATGTCATGTATAACATTATATTTTTGGAATATACTATGATAGAACCTATATTTGACTTTTATTAACTAAGTTACTATGCTTTTAATGATTTTTTTCCGGTAAGTAGCAAGCAACTATAAACTATTTTTTCGCTCAAGAAAAGACTACATCTATTATATCCCGTGTAAACAAAAGATATACAGTATAAAGCGTGTTCTCGCCGACAGTGTGAACAATCACACACACACATGCACTATTGTAGTTTATATTGTAGGTTATATTTTCCTCTCTGTTCTTAGCATCACAAGTTCTTCTATTCTTGTTTAAATAATATTAAACTAGCTTGTACTTTTTACATCCGAGGTGTGAGTCTGGAGATCTGTTACACAGGTTTCGTACCCAGTACGGACTCCAGCTCTCGCTAAGGTATTTCTTAAATGTTACGCTCCTTATCATAAAAATATATGAATATACTTACTAATACTGTGCCTTTTTGAGAGGTATAAATATATTATTATTATAATCAGCGATCAACCTATAAAATATTATGTACTTATCTCTTTTGTTTACACAGGATCTACATCTATTTTCAACTGCGCAGTCCTAACAGTAACTCATTTAGTATAAATTCGCGAAAATATTAAACTAACTGTAATTTTGCAATTACAACACAGCAATGTCTCAGCAGGGCGAGTACCTGGTGATCTGAGCTACAGGCTCATGCCCATTTCAAACACCAGTCCTCTCAGAATTACTGTCATTGTTAATGTGATAATTTGATATTGTAGGTATAGATTGGTGATTGTGAGACGAAAATAAAAAAAATATTATTATTATTACTGTGCTTTTCTTGAGCGAGGAAATATGTTGTCGATAGTTGCTATCTTTCTCGCTGTTGGTGGGACAAGTGCCTTAGGCTTGCTGCTTAGTATAGTCTCCAGTAACAAACCCTCTGTCTCAAATAGTGATTTACCGACTAAAAAAAAAGCCGGCGAAAACTGTCTATGCCACCGACGAGTCGGACAAAGTCATAGTCGGCCCCATCTCTAGGTACAAGATATGATCAATTTTTTTTTATATATTTATAGTGATTGCGTCTCGGGCACCGATTTTAGCCAAAAGCCGCTAGTAGTCGTCGCTAGCGGCAGCATTAATATATTATGTAAATTAGTAAAATCTTTATAAACAAGGTAAGGACTTTGCATATGCACTAAGTTCAAAGTAGTAGTGGTACAAAACTAGTATCCAAACCTGGTTACATAAGAAAATTACGTAAATACAATATTTATATCACTACAAATGCAAGGAAATAACAAAAATACTTTTAAATATATAGTTTTTTATTAAATCATTTATTTATAGACTGTACAGTTTGCTCATTACATTAAAACTCGTATGAAAATGACTATACTCATATATATTTAATATATATGTACTTTTACATTAAACATTCCGTACACATAGTGTTTCCGGCGGCAACCCGTTATGTCCTTTTCACACGGTCCGGTTTCAATCCGGTACCGGGTAGCCGGCGACCGGTATAGTGATGTGCGGTAGCTGCGTCAAGATGGCGGTTCCAAGTCTTTGATTTCAAAACTACTATGCGTTTCAAATGAGAAGATAATCGCGATCGCGACAACTTCACTCTGTACTTGTCAAAATTGTACCGCTAGCAACAAAAACTTCCAAGTCGGGTAAATTACGTATGTGTATGGTAATGGAACGGACCTAATATTTATTTTCTTTGAACTATGTAGGTACCTAACATTTTTCTGTTTTATAATATTAATAGTATTCTTTAACATTTAATAAACACCAAACAGAAATTAGTAAATAAGCAATATATAAGAATATTCTACACTTTTGTGGTCTTTCAGTCAGACGTAGTTTTTTTTTTAACGAAAACGTCTATAATAATAAATAGTAAAATAGTGCTTATGTATAAATGTTCATTAGAGTAGGTAGGTACTTCTGTCTGTGTAATACTATAGCATTAGGTATATTATTTGTGGTAATACTTACGACACCTTTTTACGAATCATTTTATTGCTGACCTTACGTCATACAATGAAGTTGCAGTCGTAATGCGAATCAAAATGTCATCATGACAGTTATCAACTCATTTGAAACGCATAGTACATAATATATATACGTACAGTACTCCCAAATTAATAATGCACATGCAGATCTTCGCTAATTGTCGTATTCCCGGAAACACTCGAATCATGGAATCGTAAGAGCCCTAAACAAGGCATTTGCATTTTGCACCTTGTTTAAAAGAGATAGGAGTCAATATCATGTGTGCACAATCGAAAACAAATCGGGCGTTCGGCAGCTGTCGCCGGTCAGCGAAATGTCTGTCAGTCGTCTTTATATATTGGTAGTGACTGCACGTGTTCTCTATTTGTGGAAATATATAGAGCTGCTATTACACACCCTTCTTGGTAAATATAATTTCAACATTAATTAGCTTATTCAGATTTAAATAGTATATTTTGAAAAAAGGAAAATAAATAACATATTTCACGTTTTTTTAATATTAAAAAAATAAAATACCTACATTAAATACATATTAAGTACTAGAAAAACATTTAAAAAATGAGATTTATTTAAATTAAATAAATAGATAAACATGCATAAAAAATATATACCTAACTCTGCCCATGCCATTTTCTTTCAGACGAATTCTTCCAAAATGGATAAATTTAAACGTGGAAAACCGCTTAATTCACAAGCACGGCAAATGGTATTTAATGTGTACCTTTATTTCTTAAATGAAGCCAATGTTTTCAACAGAGACCATGATGGTTATTTTAAAAAAATTCAAGACCGTGTTACAAAAGCTACAGGAATTTCGCGACGAACTTTGAGTAATATCTTAAACGAAAAAAAACATAATCAATCAAAGAAATTTTCTACACCGAAAAAAGGAAGACCTAAAAGTAGATTTCGGCTGGTACTTGATGATTTCGACTACTGTGTTATTCGTAATATGATATACAATTTTCAATTGACGCTGAAAGAACTCCCAACTGTAAATAATTTAAGAATAAAGTTGATCGAAGCTATTAATTTCAAAGGCTGTGCCGAGACTTTAAGGTTGATCTTGAAAGACATGGGGTTTAGGTTTCTGAAAACTGATAATAACAGACAATTACTTATGGAAAAACATGATATACGCCTAAAAAGGATCAAATATCTCAGAGAAATACAACAGCTGAGGAGTTCTGGTAGAAACATAGTATTTATGGACGAGTCGTATGTGCACACATCACATACTAAGGGTAAAACTTGGCAAGATAGCAACAAAAAAGGTATCAAACAACCCATTTCCAAAGGAGAGCGAATAATTATTGTACACGCAGGCAATGAAAAAGGCTTCGTCCCAGGGGCTCTAATGTTACATAAATGTGTCGACTCAGAAGGTGACTATCATAAAGAAATAAACGCGGAACGTTATCAAACTTGGCTACGCAATCAATTGATTCCCAACTTGCCTCCTAATAGTGTGTTGGTAATAGACAACGCCCCATATCATAATAAGCTGTCTGTGAAACCACCAAACTCAAACACATCTAAACCACAAATGACAGCTTGGTTACAACAACACAACATTCCGCATGACCCAAAGAAACTGAAACCCGATTTGTATAAAATTATACAAAGATACAAAGAAAATTACACAGAATTTGCCATTGACCGTATAATGGAGGAACATGGGCATAAAATTATACGATTGCCACCATATCATCCCGATTTTAACCCTATTGAAAATATTTGGTCCCAAATAAAGCAACACGTGGCCAAGAGAAATATTGCAATGACTGTGACGTCAGTTAAAGATGCTATATTAGAAAAAATCAATAAAATAGGACCAGAAGAATGGAAAAAAGTTTCTGATCATGCGGTTCAATGCGAAGATGAATATAGAAAATTTGAGCCAAGAATCGATAGTTATTCCGATAAACTGATTATTTACACAGGTGATAGCAGTGAGGAAAGTGTAAATGAACAAGAGCATAATGAAACTTCTGATGAATCTGCGATGTCGGGAATAGAGGTCTTCCTCGATTCTGATTAATTTTTTTATAATTGTATTATTTTTCTGGAATGATTAGTGCTGTAAACAAATTTGAACTGAGATTTTGATTATATTTTATGTAAACCTCTATTTGAAAACGTTTTTTTCTCCTTCTAATAAAACCTTATGTTATTTAAACCTTTTCCTCCATAATTACACCAACTTCGGTAAGACACTTGAAAACTAATCACTCCAACAATGATTGTAGCGTTTTCGCTATTTACTTACATGGAATTATCGAATCAAATTTCGTTACAGGTAAATCAAATCTGTTTTAGCACAAAACACATAATATATAAAATTAGGCATAGAGAAATTGCTCTTAACCACTCTATATAAATATCGTCTTTCGACGCTCGGGTAATACGACCGTTGCCGAACAATGACGAAGATTTCCGAAGATTTCTATGCGCATTATTACTTTTGGAGTACTGTATGTAGTACCTTTTTATCGTTTTTTGCAAGATGTGAAGAGTCCTCTTCAGGTTATTTACCAAAATTTAATTCAGACGATTTTTCACTCTAATTCAGTATTTATTGTATACTTTACGCTGGATGTATTGTTTAATCTGTTTAATGTAGAATTTAATGAACCTAATGCATAAATAAATACTGTCTGATTATATTTTATGATTCACTAAAATATTATAAAATGTTAAAAATATATATAATATATTTTGTTATACCAACCACTAAGCTACATTTTTTTCTACCTTATAAGCTAAAAAAAACTGACATTTGAGCTTTTCTTTTTAAAGAAAACAAACTTACATCAAACACAACTTAAAATCTTTGCAACTTTGTGAGATTTCCAATTTAAGAAAATAAACACTCAGCCATACAAACATGCAGACATTGATGTTATAACACACATGATGTTATAACATATAGCCTTCCTCGATAAATGGGCCAAACAACGCTAAAATATTATTCAGTTCGAACCAGTACTTTCAGAGATTAGCGCGGTCAACCAAACAAACAAACTCTTCAGTTTTATAATATTAGTACGTATAGGTTGGATACTATGGTGTAAGAGTATTGCACATTAATCGATGTTTTTTTTTTAAAGACGACACCCGCTGTAGTTCACAATCCCTGTGTCGCGGGAGACTTTACAAACATACAAGTCACGGACACAAAGTACACCTAGACTCGAAACAACAATTTGTGGATCACACAAAGTGGTGTCCCGTGTGGGAATCGAACCCACGACCTCTTGCGTAGCAGTCGGGTACACCCCCACCGCGCTACAGAGGAGGAATCGATATAATTCGACAAAAAGTGTCGGAATAATATACATGTATTTATCGATTGGTAACATAACAACCCATGGACGTCCAAAAGTTTTTACTTAGTAACTACAACTGACCATGAAACGCCAGATTGGCTTAATTTACAGAAAGCGCTTTAAATTTATTATTTTACACTTTCAAAAACAATGTCCGCAACCAGAGTGGAAGTATGTGGACTTTTAACAATGTCCGCAACCGGGGTAGAAGTATGTGGACTTTTAACAATGTCCGCAACCGGGGTAGAAGTATGTGGACTTTTAACAATGTCCGCAACTGGGGTAGAAGTATGTGGACTTTTAACAATGTCCGCAACCGGGGTAGAAGTATGTGGACTTTTAACAATGTCCGCAACCGGGGTAGAAGTATGTGGATTTTAAACAAAGTCCGCAACCGGGGTAGAAGTATGTGGACTTTTAATAATGTCCGCAACCGGAGTAGAAGTATGTGGACTTTTAACAATGTCCGCAACCGGGTTAGAAGTATGTGGACTTTTAACAATGTCCGCAACCGGGGTAGAAGTATGTGGATTTGAAAACAATGTCCGCAACCGGGGTAGAAGTATGTGGACTTTTAATAATGTCCGCAACCGGGGTAGAAGTATGTGGACTTTTAACAATGTCCGCAATCGGGGTAGAAGTATGTGGATTTTAAACAATGTCCGCAACCGGGGTAAAAGTATGTGGACTTTTAATAATGTCCGCAACCGGGGTAGAAGTATGTGGACTTTTAACAATGTCCGCAACCGGGGTAGAAGTATGTGGACTTTTAACAATGTCCGTAACCGAGGTAAAAGTATGTAGATTTTTCAAACATGGGGACACAGGTAAACTCAAACTCGTAAGAAAGAAAATCCTAAATAATTTTGTGTGGGAATCGAATTAACAAGTTCATGCAACAATTAAAATGAAGATAATCTGTTTTGACTTTATCGATTCAGTCGATTACAGAAAATAGTGCGTCTTATTAATTTTTAATAATATTAAAACGGTAACATTGCTTATTTAGTTATTATTTCAGTCTATATGTAATAACAAATAATATATTTCTTAATAAAGTAATATAAATTACAACAGTGTGCAACGCAACAGAAAGATGCTATGATCGTCCGGTAAGTTTTCAGAGCAGTCTCCACAATAATCGATATGAATTCATCGATTATAAACTATATGTAAAACATCCAATCGATGCGGTCAATCTTTGACAGATCGACAGTCGATGGATGATCGTCGGTGAACTAAAAAATCGACTCAGGCGGGACACCCAACGGATCTCTTTTATTCAATTTGCCGATTATAAAATCGAACAGATCAACTTGATGTCAATCGATTTTATCCTACATGGCATTCTTGCATCTTTCTGCTACAGTTCATATTGAAAAATACGTGAAAAATCTGAGCATATGGCACCTGTCCCACTGCTGGCGATGAGCAAAGAGCGATTTTATCGCCCAAGAAACGTACGGTAGATTGTAGATCCCGTCCGTGTAAACAAAAGAGATACAGTATAGAGCAAGTACTCGCCGGCAGTGTGAACGGTCAGCGATTAACTATTAATATTTGCATCTCTTTTGTTTACACGGGATCTACATAAGTATGTACTTTTCTTGAGCGATAAAATCGCTACTCGCTTTTTCACCCTTAGTGGGACAGGTGCCCAGATAACTAAAAACGATATAAACATTTTTGTGACGCTTAAATTTACTAGAGCACATTTATTGTCATGTTTTATAGTATAAACAAATTTATATTTGTCAAATTAGAAAAATATATGTTATACTGGATATACATATTTTAAAGATACTATCTAACGATTCCTTTTATAAAGCTGGTCTAGAAGTTTGAAAAAGAAGTTAGGTGCAGTTTCAGAAGGTAGTGCGCGCACACGAGATACAATGTCGTCTTGAATTTCCATCTCCTTTTCTCTATATAACTCTGGTAATTGTAGATCATGGTATAATCTTTTAATAATGGCTACTTCCTCTGGTTTCTTGCTGCCATAGTATTTGGTGAAGATGTCTTTTTGTTCTGGATTGCAAAGTTGTAGGGCAGTAGCAGCCAACCAGGTACACTTTCCTTCCTGAATATCAGTTCCCGCTTTGCCTGTTAACGCCTCATCTCCATAGCAATCGATGTAATCGTCCTTTGAAACAAAATATTATGCAATTAATTTTATTACGTAAATAACGTCAATAAGTAGAAGGTTATTTAGATAAATTAATGCAAAATCATTTGTTAGTATTATTACACAATGCAATTTTCCCATTAGGTACGTTTTTATTCGAAATTCTGTCACATTATTATTTCTCACTAGTTGTTAGAAACTTAGAAACGCTATCACATTGATATTCTGTGCTATTCCCCGCGGCTTCGTTCGCATTTTAATTTCATAGCTTGTGCTGATGTAAGTTTTCGTACAATAGTTTTTGCATGAAAGAGTCCATCCTCGTAAATCGAATAACTTATAGAGGAATTTACATATACACAAATCAAGCTTAATTAAGAAACTATTCCGAAGATTGCCATATTTCGATTCCACATTACACGACTAACAGCCGAAATGCCAAATGTCAAGTTACGCTACAAGAATTAGCATTTTAACAGACAGTTAACGGTAGACAAGTTATTAAGACCGGCTGTAATTTGAAGAAAAAGGTTTACAGTGAATTAACTATAATAGTTGGAAATAAGTCGGTGTTGACTGGCCTGTTCGTCTAGTGGTTAGTGACACTGACTGCTAAGCCAAAGATCGTGGGTTTGATCCCCACCCAGGATAAAACTTTGTGTGATGAGCACAATGCTTTATTCCGTGTCTGGGTGTTTTATCTATAATATGTATGCGTTTAAAAAGTTCTCTGGTTTCCATAGTACAAGCTCTGCTTAGTTTAGGATCAGATATCGTTGTGTGAGTTGTGCCAAGAAATTATTATTATTATTAAGTAAGTGGTTAATCAAAGAAGAGTATAGGTGAGATATACAGGATGAATTTTAATTCGATCGACAAACTTCAAGGAATAAACCCACGTGTATTGTAGGCAAATTGTAGGTAATAAAAAAAAATCACTTTATACACTATTTTGATTTTTATACCACATGCGCACCGGTTTAAATGGATTATTTGATTATTGATTTATATGTTTAGGTGTTAAACGCTTGATAAAAATAATAAAACGTTGATAATTTCAGTTTACTGGTATTTATTAAGTCTAACCTCCACTCAATGACTTTTTATCGATAGACCATGAAATCTGTTAATTTTTTTTTTCAATATTAATTGGCAATATTTCAATGTAAAATAATTGAGTTTCGAACGAAGTTTCGATCAAAAATGAGGTGGTAATATACAGAACCAGGAACATCTATTTAATCCACTTGTTCCAGAAAATTGTCCATGAGTTCGAATTTCTTGTACATACCAAAAATTAATTAGAATAGTCCCTGTAAACTAAAGAAATTTAAGGAAACGAAAATTCATGAACTTCGTTTTAAAGAAACATAGTAGGCCTACAGATACTGAATCTCGGCTATCAATGTGTCGACTGATTTAAAAGTCACCCTGTATTATATTTTCTAACTCAACTCACCTGCATTTGGAAAAGGTTTCCAAGTTTAAAACTGATTTCATCGACGTCTGCGTACATTCTCTTATCAACATCTTTGACTAATGTTAAACCTAATAGTACAGGCAACCGGAACGTATAGAAACTAGTCTTGTATTTAACAATAGTGTCGTAACGTTCTATCGTGAACAGACTGTAGTCAGGTTTCGTACCGCTGGCTGTTGTGAAGTCTATGTGCTGTCCCATAGATGTGTATAGTATTGCCTGAAAGGAAAAATAATATGTAGTTTTATTTTGTGTAAGTTTAAGTTATTTTGTATCCTTCTGTATTTGGAGCTGGATGCGAGAAGCCGAAGATAACAAAGTGACGTGCAATTGGAGAGGCCTATGTCCAGCAGTGGACTGCGATAGGCTGATGATGGATGGATGAAGGTTACCCCTCTCTAGGAGTTGTAATGCCTGCTCACTTCGGTGTGGGCTAGGTCGTCTTCCTTCCGTCTAATATGATGTAGAGCAGTGTTTAAGGTACACCTACCAAGTCAAAACTTAAATGCCCAAATGTATTACAGTATATCCATTATAAGACATGACATATTGCTGGGAGAACGTTCCTCCAGCAGAAACATTTTTTTGTGAAATAACTTCAAATAGAGCGCAACAAATTTAAAAATCTGCGCAACAATTAGAATGTAAATAAAGTACTTCAACTTTGACAAAAAAAAAATAGCTCCACACAACACACAAACGAAACCAGTTGTAGCCCGTGAAATGCGTAGACTAATAGTAATACTAAAACTAAAGAATTACTTGACCCTTGAAGAAATACTGAAAATGCTGAAAACTTTATGAAGCCTGTCTTATTACCTAACGTTTCACAATTAAGATGCTATATCCAATAGGATATTTGATTTGACAATCAGATTCCATATGGATGAGAGCTTGTCAAATTAAGCAAATACAGTTAGCCTAATGGCTAAGGCATCGGTCTCGCAATTGTGAGGTCGTAAGTTCGAATCCTAACCATTATACTTACTACCGACGTGAACCCACTCCTAACACAAGCCATAGAGCTTAGCTGGAGGGGTTAACAGGATTGCTAGTAAAGTGGGACCACAATCCCACATTGCTAGTTATCTTTAAAAAAAAAAATTGTATTACATACCTCATGAAACAGCCGTAGAAGTTCAACATAATGGGGTGTCTTCATAAAGTACGTTTCTATCGTCTCGTTAATGCAACTTGACATGAGAATAGAATCATTCACCGCGCCCATGCCGACGTTGGGCATGCGGTACCAGCAGGGAGACCCTCGACGTGTCGTTGAGCCATCCATAATATCATCCACTACGCAGAAATAGCCTTGAGCCTTGTAATAAACAAAAGTAGACATTAGAACTAGACATAATCAAATTCAAATTGTTTATTTGCAACTAACGGCCGGTCTCCATAATCTATTTATCGATATTACTAGAGCTATTTAACATAAGCTCCATACAAAATATGTCAAAATTCTACCTCTAGTAGCCAAATCAATCGATAGATAGATTATTGAGACCGGCCGTAACTGGTCTTAAAGTAAGAAAATACTGGACTTAGTATCTTTTTCAGGTTCAAGCAATGCTTATATTTTTAGTACTTATGCTGATTTCTGTGGGAAATAAATAATTTTTAAAACATTTATGCTGCACTGAAATATAATATTTACCTACATTATTTCTATCTATTATTGTCTTTATATCTATCTTATTCTATTAATGTACCTATAAATTTATAAAATACATTGTAACTTTACACATAAAGTAACTAGGCACCTGGATAGAAGCGTAAGACAGTTTAACGTGTATTGTACTAAACTATTGATTGAGTCAGGGGCTAATACGGCAGTAGCTACGTACGCCTCTGGATGTAACAAATGATGATCAAGGCGGTTATAGGAAAGCCCCTCGACATAAGGGCTAACGACCTGAACCACCCCAATACAACATTCAGCAGTTAAACTGATTTAGGTATTAGTAAGTTTGGTACAGTTGGATCAACGTAACTAGGCCGGACTGAAGTAGGCGACAAGTTGTTGCGCAGATTTTTGATTTTTTGGAAGTAAATGGTGACAGGAGGCGGGGGGCGGGGGCGGTAACTAAACCAAGAGAATTAGAGATGCGATTACGCATTACATTGTCATAATTAGTATTACTAACTCATGTTTTTTTGTGATTATTTTCGTAAAGAAACTGTTTTTCAAAGTTTCTTTAGTATTTACTGTAACTGTTCTAAATTTAAACTTTTATGAACTCATTTAAATAGTGTTTTTATATTGTTGAATTAAAATGTTGTTAGTATTTTTAATCGATTAAACATATTTAGTCGTTGTCGTAAGTAATTTTAGAGTCGCATCTCTATGACATGCGCGAAAGTGATAAAAACCTAACTTCAATCCGGTCAAGTTACGTTGATCGTACTGTAGTAATGTGTGACCGATAATGCAAAAGAAAAATAGTGGCTTTGAGCGATTACTTGTTATACTCAAACCTATTATGTAGGAAGGACTAAATTTCTACATAATTTGATCTAACAGTTGATATCTGCCCGGTCAATGCCCTAGAATAATTAAATAATGACCAACCAATAAATCTCATGTGATCATTCTCTTCAAATCAATAAGTTGTTTGGTGGCTTCAATAACGGTACCAACTCACTCTTCTTTTTACGGCCGCATTCCTTAGATAGGGAAAGCTATTTAGTCAATTCAACCATTAAAATGAAACAGCTTAGTTATGTTGCGTGTCGTGTAGATACTTATATTGAGACATTGAGACAATAGAAGCGATGTATCAATACGTCCTTGATGTCTGGTGCGTCCGGTGACGCAATAGTTTGCGTTAGAGGGCTCAATCAGTTGTTTACTATCTTCGTAGATATATAAAACTATAGGAAAATGTAGCTAGTTACCATTGTAATACGGAAATTACTTATGCAATGTGTAGGTAATTTCTGATTATAAAGGTTTGATAAGTTATATCATACCTTATGAAAATATATATATTTTCATAATGTGAACAAATCGCGAAAGTTTATCAACATTTATATCATACCTACTTACTAAGTAGGTATAGGGAACTATACCGTTATACCTATAGGTTACCTAGGTGCTAACCTAGGGAGGTACCTATAGGTATAAGGATAGGTATACGAAGTATACATATAAATAAAAATGTCTGTTTGTAATGTCACAACAACATTTGTTTACTAAATGCATACGAAAAAAAAGGTTTTTTGTCTTGTCTGTTCCAAATAATCTCCGAAACGGCTGGATGGATTTTGTGTCAGACAGACAGTTGATGATGTAAGAAATAATATATGCTACTTAACATCACGCTAACATGTATAGCTCCAGTCAGCAGCATTGCAACTTTACACGGACGAGGTCGCAGGCACAGTTAGTCTGTTATATCACAGTACAATATAGTTAAAGAAATTATAGTAAGCAGGTTTCTACCCATAGACTTCATTATAAGATTATTTGACGAAAATAATGTTTAGGTACTTTTACAACGATCTTTACCACAAAATAAGGAGAGTAATCTTTACGCTCAACGGTGTGCTGCGAACTCTCAAAGCTAAAGCTAAATATAACATTTACCTATCTACATTGTTTATACTTCTTATCTATAATCTACACTAATATCATGAAGGGGAAAGATTTGTATTTTTGTATGTAACGAATAAACTCAAAAAGTACTGGACCGATTTTAATAATTCTTTTTTTGTTGGATAGCCCATTTATCGAGGAAGGCTATAGGCTATATACATCGCGCTACGATTAAAAGGAGCGGAGTAGCGACGAGAAATGTTGCAAAAACGGGGAAAATTTACGCATACGAAATTGCGCGGGACAGCTAGTAGTATTATAAAGCTGAAGAGTTTTTCAGGAACTACGGTTCGAATTGAAAAATATTTTTGTGTTGGATAGCCCATTTATCGAGGCTACAGGCTATATAACATCACGCTATGATCAATAGGGAAAAATTGACGCAGACGAAGTTGCGTGGGCCAGCTAGTATTATTAAAAGGCCACAACATCGTATCATAGCCACCCAGCGTTCCTATATTATTCCTGTTTCACTCTAACTGATCATAGTGTAGTGTAACCTAAATTAGCCTATGGTATTAACGTTAATTACAGACAAACGGTACAAATAATGTTTCTCCTGGTTTCGCGTGATTTTAAATTAGCACTTTAGGTACCAAATTTTGATTTCAATTGTTCTCAAGTGGTTTGTGCAGTAAAGAAGCAAATCTTTAAAGGGGTGGAATGGCGGTTCAAACTTAAGGGTAGATTACGCAAAACAGGGTTCGGCTCTCTCAAAAATTTGTATAGAAAACCTAAATATTAGAACACGAAAAAAATTGGGTCAGTAGTCAAAGAGATTTTCTAGTAGACGATATAAAGAAATTTAAGGATATGTCTAATATGATCCCGCAAATAAATCTTGAAGTTGTGGAAAAATGCAAAAACGAGCATTTTCGTATTGTCATAGTCATGGCGTTCCTAATCTAACATATGTACGAAAAAATATTCTACTTTATTTTGACCTGCACTCCTGCGCACTGTACTGTATTGCACTGTACTGTATTGCACTGTACTGTACACTACACACGAAGTAATGGTTGTGTGCGTACTTCAAAACATCATATCTTCCACAGAGAAAGTAGTGATTACTTTCTTATAATATATAACGTGATTGTTTTCTACTATAAATTTGCACTAAACAGCAAGAAGTACCTTCTGCTCTTCTTGATTTTTTTCGGTTTCTCTCACGAACAACACTTATAAAGGATCAATAGTCCATCAATTATATTTTGTGATGCTGCTGATTAAAACCCTAGTTCCTTAATCTTTACCTATCTCATTTGTCGATATTCGATAACACACTTTCCAGCAGCTTAATCATTTTCGTAAACCTATCTTCGTCTTCTCCACAAACACATATGAATTTACACTCAGATAAGTTGAGGTTATAAGTTCAAAACATTCCGAGCCTTTAAACATTTTTATAGCCCACTAGCTGTCTGCCCCGGATTCGTACGGGTGTCATATCGTAGTTTTTTATACGTTACATTTACATTTACCTTACATACACATTTAGTTACATTATTAAAATTTTTGTAGGGATCTCTAATTTTTTGACGATTAAGTATAGCTTATGTTACTCCTAGTTCCTGTTAGCTTTCTAATGGTGAAAGATTTTTTAAAATCGGTTCAGTAGTTTTTAAGCTTATTCGATACATACAAAAATACAAATCTTTCCTCTTTATAATACTAGCTGACCCGCGCAACTTCGTATGCGTCATTTTTCCCCAATTTTGAAACGTTTTTCATTGAACCTGAGCTCATAAGGGTCGTAGCGTGATGTTATATAGCCTTCCTTGATAAATGGGCTATTCAATACTAATAATCAAATCAAATCACAAATAATCTTTCAGTTCGAACCAGTAGTTCCAGAGATTATTGCTTTTAACCAAACAAACAAACTCGTCAGCGATATAATATTAGTATAGATTTCGAAGGTATTCGTGACTCGTGACTCATTGGCAACGTTCCCTATCAGGTTAATAGGTACATGAGTGATCGTTCTTTGTAAAAGTATCTCTCTAATATATGCCTCACGATAGTGATAAAAATCGTCCCAACTAAAAAAGGTCATGAACTTATTCAAACGCACGCATAAATATTTGACAACCAATAAATATGTATTACCTTTACCCTTTTTATGACTGACACTATTCTACATTTTTAAAATGTAAAATACGCGATTATCCGAGTATTGTGGATATATCTTATCGATTCAAAACCTGTATTTGAATATATTCTTTAATTTGAGGGGAGAGTTTACCATATTGACGGAATAAACATTAAATGTTTGCAGGTACGAAACCCGTGAACATTTTGTATGGGAATATGTTTTTCTTTTATTTTATTTTTTGACAATTTTCCAATGTTTTCAATAGTTATTACCCTATTCCAGAAGAAGACAATTCCAAAAACACAAAAATCATAAAAATTGGTCCAGCCGTTCTTGAGTTATAAATGGTGTAACTAACACGACTTTGTTTTATATATATTTTTATATATATATATATATATATATATATATATATATATATATATATATATATATATAGATATATAAATAAGATTAGTAAGTATATAAATAATCATAACGCAAAAATCAAATGGAACGAACTCCATTGCACATTGGCTAAAACCCTCTAAAAAAAACCTATTTATAGATAAAAATAACTGTCAAATTAATTTAAACTGCATTAATTAACTTGTCAGTGTCAATCTTAAGAAGGAGGAGTATCCAGAAACTTTTGGAATGCTCCTTATACGAACAGAATGTAAAGAACGATTCCTTAGTAGATACATTCGCGGGCCAACATGGGTCTTGACCGCTGACCTTTGATGAGAAGACTTTTACTTTTGTTAATGAAGCCGATCATGTAGTAGTTGCTTCGAGCCCGCTTATGTGTGTAGCCTCTCTGTGTTCATGGGCAGTGTAAGCGGGTCACGATGACATTTTTTTTTTATTTGCATGCTATTTTTTTATGGCGAAATGTGTCTTGTGCAATTATTTTATTTAATACCATCCATATGTATACCACATTTTATGCAAATAAAGGATTTATGATTATGACAAGTGTCCGCACATCGAGGAACCAATCGCGAATCGCATAAGTCACATCATTTACACGTCAGTTGACCTTTGCTAGGCGCAAACTTTCCATGTGTAGGTGCATCGACTTTATATTTGCCGGGTGTAGAAATGCGCAAAATAATTCAGCAAAATTTCTTGCGCTTACTCAGAAATGAAAATGTCGCCATGGGTTAGCAGAATGTCTGGCTGTTAGCGCAGATAGCGTTGTGGTACTCAGTTTATTTGCCAATAGATATACCTACAGAGTTAGTGAGTCAACAAACTCAACGCAGTGAGTTAGTGTAATTGTAGGACACATAGCGTTGTTACACATTTTTTAAAAATTGGTGAATAATAATAACAGTGAATCACAATGTATCTACTTACCATTTCCACACACCATCCTAGAACTCTGGATAGCTTTAGGTATTCTTCAGTAATATTTTCCGGTTTCTCCAGCATTTCATAAGCAAACATGGTCATCAATCCTCTTGAATGCTTCCCACCAGTTAAGTTATGCTCTAAAACCTACAAGACAAAGTTTAATATTTTTAACACGGGCGCCATTTATTTATTACCTACGTAAGACCCTTCGTTCTCTATGTAAGAAAAAATAACAATCAGCCGACCCCCTCTCACCCTGTTTAATATTTATTACGTAAGAATCTATAAGAATAAAAATATAAATTTAAAAAAAATAAAAAGCTAATACGAATCTAACCACACCTTTAAGCTAAAATCTATCAAGCCGTTTAGGCTATAAAGCGTACCAAAAAAAAATTCATACATACAATATTTAGGAAAGTGTTTAGTAATACTTATTTGGTTATTTTTTAAAGATTTTTCTTGATTTCGCTTTTCTGTAATCCCACGTAAGAACTGTCAAGACCCCTCCTATTTTTTGTAAGAAAAAATAAGACATGGGCGACCTCCTCTCCCCCTACATCGTCTTAAGCAATAAATGAATCTCCCTACAATTGACGTACATTTGCACGTCATAAAGCAACAAGGTGGATTTTCCTTGCTACAATATTCTGTTTGCAGTACCCTAAGGCTATTATGGTTTTTACAGGAAGACCACTTAAAACCATCAAAACTGATAGACCACTATCTTCGCCGAATATACCTGCAATAACTTATTTTCAAAAATAGTCATCAACATGATTTATATACTAGTGACGCTTGACACCGGTGTGCAGTTGTAATAAACCTATGACACGCACAGATGGCACACTACAGAATAATTCGGACACGCAAAGCCGGTTTAAGGAGGACGCGAGGTCGTTCTTCTTGAACTTCAGTGTTTTTAAAGGGCACATGAAAATTAAAATAGAATTGCAATCCGTCTTAAGTTATGCTGACGGCAAAGGGTTTATTATATTAATTACGTAAGGATACCGATGGATTCTGGCAATTTTTAACCCCTTCTACATACGTACTGTACATACTTAAAATCATTATTTATAACATTTTAAATGGATACAAAAGAACACATTTAAGATTTTCACATTTTAATTACAAAAAAAATGTAAATTAACATGTTGATTGAAGTGTACCTACCTACTTACATTATAGAATGAAGAAAACCGTTCGACATCCGAAATGAAACTGGATTTTTATTAAAAAATGTCAACTTACAAAATATTACGTAAGAATTGGTTTACCCCTCCCGCCCCCAGATAGCATGTATTTGTTCCACCACCCCTACCCCTCGGGACTCAAAGTGTTATGTGGCCAAACACGTTTATTTACAATGACAATAAAAAGATAAATTTTAATATCTGCATCCGCATGAAAATTCGCTTTGATGATGCGGATGTCGATACAGATCTCCAGATCGATGCGGAAACTCCCCGGTTGCGAATGCGAATATTGGCAACATCACTAGTATGGAGTCTCCCCCTAAAAATATTTATTTTTGTTTTTTAACTATCAAACTAAATAGCAGCTTATACAAGACACCTTTACTTTAAATTTCATACATATACAATACTAGCTGCCTACCCGGATTCGCACGTAGTTTTTATACCTTGAGTTACATTATTGCAATTTTCGTAAGGATCTCTAATTTTTTGAAAATAAAATATAGCCCATGATATTCCCTGATAATGTAGATATTTAATAGTAAAATAATGTTTAAAATAGTTCCAGTAGTTTCGGAGCTTATTCAATGCTAACAAACAATAGAATCTGTCCTCTGTATAATATTAATAAAGATGTAGTTTTTGAGTAAAATGCCTGTGACATACGGACGGACAGAAAAGGCGGTAGCCTAATGGCTAAGGCATCGGTCTCATAATCGTGAGGTCGCTGGTTCGAATCCAACTGACACTCCTAACAAGCCTTTGAGCTTAGCTGGAGGGGTTAACAAGATTGCTAGTAAAGTGGGACTCAATCCCAAATTGCTAGTTATCTTAATAAAGAAGACAGACACAATATGAAAGAAAATATTAGGGTTCCGTTTTTGCAATTTTGACTATGGAACCCTAAAAAGAATAAATCAGAGGGGCTTAGTCAAAAATAGAAATTAGTAATTATATAGAGGAATTGCTATCTTGAAAACAAAGTACACATATAAAAATATATATTGACTAGCTGACCCGCGCAACTTCGTCTGCGTAAATTTTCCCTTTTTTTTTTACAACATTTTTCCTTGCTGCTCCGCTCCTATTGGTCGTAGCGTGATGTTATAAAACCTATAACCTTCCTCGATAAATGGGCCATCTAACAGTAAAATATTTTTTTTATTTAGGACCCGCAGTTCCTGAGATTATAGCGTTCAAACAAACAAACAAACTTTCAGCTTCAGCGTTAAAATATTATAGTATAGTTATAAATGTTAGGGGTGGGCAATGACCCGCGCAACTTCGTCTGCGTAAATTTTCCCTTTTTTTTTTTTTACAACATTTTTCATTGCTGCTCCGCTCCTATTGGTCGTACCGTGATGTTATAACCTATAGCCTTCCTCGATAAATGGGCTATCCAACAATAAAATATATTTTCAATGCGGCCCAGTAGTTCCTGAGATTATCGCGTTCAAACAAACAAACAAACTCTTAGGGGGATGAAAAATAGATGTTGTCCGATTCTCAGACCTACCCAATATGCACACAAAATTTCATCAAAATCGGTCAAGCCGTTTCGGAGGAGTATGGCAACGAAAACTGTGACACGAGAATTTTATATATTAGATGATGCAGAATGCCATTCAGTCCATTAGGCTTATGCGTCACACATCTGCATAATGTTATTGTGAAAATGTGCATAATCATGAGTGTTGTCAGGATTTCTTTTAGGAGGGTGCAACACTTTTTCGGTGCAAGATTTTCAGGGACGCAATACTTTAACCGTGCAGGATTTTTCGAGACATCTACTTCCTATCCTATACTACAAAAAAATTCGTTAAAACTACTGGAATCATGGGATCGTGCAGATTCACATCTTGCATATTCAGATGTGCATAATGTTATTATGCAGATGAGTGATGTTTTAGTAAGAAAACTACACCTAAAAAAAGCACCTCCATTGAGAAAAAAAAATCCTTTCAGTTGTACCATATGGAATGTTCAAACTAAACTGAGTACAATGACAATTGACAACACATAGTATAGGTTTAGCAGGCATGCAAATGATATATTGTCATTCTTATAGTTTTTTGACTAATGGAAATAGATTAGAATAATTATGATTAAAAAAAAAGCCTTTTATTTTAGGGTTAAGTATAAGTAAAGTAATAGTATAAGTAATTAAGAAATTATAAAGAATTAAAAACTCACAAGACATGGATAGTAAGTTTGAAAGATGGCCACAAGACTACAAATAATAGAAAAGACGTTCTTAACCATGCAACAGAATTTTATAAAGAACTTTACATATCTCCATCATTGGGTACATTAATGACAGAAGAAAACAAATATTCAAATCCAAACTGCGACGACCAAATTGACGAGAAAATATCACCATACCACCAATAAGTGAAAGTGAAGTATATCGGTATATTAAAACCTAAAAAAACGGGACCAGATAATATACCCAATGAAGCCCTAAAAATTGGAGCACCTATTCTAACTACTTGTCTAACAACACTTTTTAACATGGTAATGGAATCAAAAACACATACGCCAGAACAATGGTGTAAATCCAATATAATTCTACTATACAAGAAGGGAAGCCCATTAGAAATAGAAAATTATAGACCAATTAGCTTGTTTTGTACAATATATAAACTTTTTTCATCTATAAGTCTTAGTAGAATAGGACCAAAAATTGATAACAACTAACCAGTTGAAGAAGCTGGTTTCAGGCCAGGTTTTTCCACTAACAATCACATCCACGCCATTGATCAAGTAATAGAAAAGTATAAGGAATTTAATAAACCAATCTACATTGCATTTGTGGATTATTCAAAAGCTTTCGACAGTATAACACATAGATCTATATGGAAAGCCCTAAAAAATAATTAAATCATTGAAATATACATAAATGTAATAAGAAACATATATTCCAAGAGCACAAGCAAAATTTAGTTGGAAATTAGGGGAAATGAATTCAGAATCGAAAGAGGAGCACGACAGGGCGACCCGCTTTCTCCAAAATTATTCATTGCAGTCCTTGATGACGTCTTCCAACTAATTTAATGGAGAAACAAAGGGCTTTGGCTATCAAATAAACAATTAACACACCCAAGGGTGGCTGATGACATAGTTATTTTTTCTAACAATGCTCCAGTCCTTGGTAAAAGAGAGTCTAAAAGTAAGACTGCAAATAAACACTGATAAAACAAAAATCTTGGCTAATGGAATACACAAACCAATTCAAATTGAAGGCAAACTTATAGAATATGTTAACAAGGTACATTTACTTAGAAAAATTAATATATTTTGACAAAAATAATAATGAAAATGAAGTAGACAGAAGAGTAAACATAGCTTGTAGAAATTATTGGACTCATAAAGAAATATTAAAAGGAAACTATAATCTAAAACATAAGAAAATCCTTCATACAAACATACTACCTTCCCTTACATATGCTAGTCAAACATGGATTAAAAACAAAATACAGTCTCGTCAACATGCAATGGAGAGAAGCATCCTGAAGCTAAGAAAAATAAACAAAATAAAAAACACAATCTTATGCAACAAAACAAAACTAACAGATGCTCTTCAACATGCTTTAAAGCTGAAATGGAGATGGGCTGGCCCTGTATCAAGATACCAACATGAAAGATGGACACTGGAAACATCTACATGGCCAGGCCCTATGGGTAAGAGATGCATAGGAAGACAAAAGAAACGATGGGCTGAGGACATTGTGAAGACAGCAGGAAAAAAGTGGATGACTGTCGCCCCAGGTCAAAAAGAAATGAAAAATGATGGTAGGAGGCTTTTACCTTCAAAGGGGCCTTGAAAGACAACTTAAGCAACACTAATAAAACTAATCCCTAATTATAAAATATTATTACTAACATTACTAACTTCACCTACAGTATTACAAGTACCTAGTATGTAGATACTACTTGTAATACTGTAATACTTGTCATGGAATATAAAGCTTAATAAATAAATAATTAAAGTACACACCAGAACCCTCTATGAGGTAAGGTATCAAGATTAGAATAATTATGGTCTCCTAATGATTTTTCTTCTAGAAATATTTTCAAAGTTGACTAGGCCCCTTTAGCTTTATCATTTTTGACAATGTCGGCCTGTTAACTGGTTACAAACCTGATTTTTTTATTATTGTAATTGGCAAGAAATGCCTATAAAAAAATTATATGTAATTATATTATATATCTTTTAAAAATGCAATTATTGTACTAAATAAGTGAATCTAAGTGAATAGAGCAGAAGATCTCAATTCATACCTTTTTAACCCAACTGCCCACTTCAGGTAGCTGTGATATCTTAGGACTAGCCATGAGGTTGTCTATGATAGCAGGTAGCGCATCATGGAATACTTCTTTCTCCTTCATTTTTTGTGATGACATGGTCGCTGAAGAGGATCTTCTTGCCAACTGTTGCAATACTCTGCAAAATATTCAATGTTTTTTGAAAACATGAAGTTTACTAGCAGTAAAGGTATGAAAATAATTTAAAAGTATAATAATAATATCTTGAGACAACACACAACGTCATCTGATCCCAAACTAAGCAGAGCTTGTACTATGGCAAGCAGACAACTGAAAAACATACTTATATATAAGGTTTTTTTCACTAGTAGTTAGTTTACAGGACAAGGCTGATATCATGGGAAAGAGGCAAGGTGAAGGATAAAATAATACCAGCTAATGAGAATTAAGGGTGGTGGATGCTAATGACTTGATTTTCAATTGCGTCAGCCGTGAATCTCCCACACAATAAGGAAGGGCTTGAAGGAAGCAATTGACTTATAGTATATATTTAACTACTGGACTTTGATTGCCTCTGTGGCACGGTGGGAGTGTGTTTGACCACTACGCAAGAGGTTATGGGTTCGATCCCCACCTAGGATAAAACTTGTGTGATGAACACAATGGTTTATTCTGTGTCTGGGTGTTATTTATCTATAATATGTATGTATTTAGAAATATATAAGTATGTTTATCAGTTGTCTGGTTTCCATAGTACAAGCTCTGCTTAGTTTGGGATCAGATAGCATTGTGTGAGTTGTCCCACTATATTATTATTATAATTTATTAAAATTAAATATAATAGGATTTAGGTGGCATTTAAAATTGAGATCCGTAGTAGTATCAATCATGGCAAAGGAACTGAGCTGGACTGTATGCCTGTAGTATTAGTGTTATTAGTTATTACCTATACATTATTTATTAAATTTGACTATGTTAAATATACTCACCCTACATATTTGTCTTGATTTCCATTGAATATCCGTGTTCTGCTCACAAGTCGAAGAAAAGTTAAATGATTCATGTTGAAATATTAATTATATACAAACTTTCTCTGACCGAAATAAGCGTTTATTATTTTTAGAGAATATAACGGTAGTTTCAGGCTATCATTAATATAACATAGATTCTGTTTTTGATAAGTTTGGATTTAAAATGTGCTGAAATTTGAATAGAATAAGCTAAATGTAAATAGCCCAGAAGAAATCGTCTCGTTGACGTCTATTTGCTTTGAAAGCAAATTGACACTGACAAAACTGACATTGAGTTTTGAAGTTTTGGGTTTATTACTATGGAGGATAGAGTCAAAGGAGTAACATCGCTGTATGCGACGAAATGGGCTCCGTCCATTATGATCCACTGCTTAGATCCCCTGGGGGCTTCATCCGGATTTTTGTCCACACCACCGATCCCTTGGTCGATTTTTATGAATCCTTCCGTCCACTTGGATCCCCCAGTTGAATTCATGGGGGGATCGATTTGGATATTGATCCGCTCACAAAATGTTTAATATTCTACTACATTTTTTTTTAAACTCTCAATCGCATTTAATTCAATATCAAAATTAAATAAATATTTAGGTCCTCTAAATAATTGCCCTAGGGCAGGGGTTTCCAAACTTTTCACAAAGTGGAACACCTACAGTCCGTCAAATCTAAGAAGTACCGTTTGACAGTTCTGACAATTGAATGATAGGGATGGGATGAAAAAATCGATTACTATAATATCCGAACTTTAAGAGATCGATTACTATAATATCCGAATTTTAAGAAATCAATTGTTATAATTAAATAAAAGAAATGTTTAGGATATTTTTTTATTCACTACTAGTACTAGTATCGTCGTCTTCGTCATCATCGTCATTTAAATTAATGACCAGTTGATTGTCCATTACATTATCAAAGTGTACGTCTCTTTCGAAGTCGTCCATTATTATTTTCTTTGTTTTTTGTACTACTTTACTCCAATCTTCCTGTGTAACTTGGGCACATGCTTCCTTTAATAAACCTTCCATTTTCTTGACACTGAAGGGTGGTATTGTGTTGTGTCTTGCTGCATAACCTGTAAAACAATAATGTAACTATTTGATAGCAGACGAAAACCATTGTTTAAATTATAAATGTTAGAAGTACTCGTGTTATTATTATAATATTATAAAATATTACCTTTAACTTGGGCCCAAATCAGTTCAATGGCATTATATTGGCAATGGTACGGAGGAAGTCGTATGACTTTGTGCCCGTGCTCTTCGGCCAATTGGTCAATTACATATGTCGGTTTTGGTGGTTTATGCAATTTCACTAACTGTAATAACTCAGCTTTTAATAGTGCGGACCGCCGACCGAGCGGACCGCGTGCGCTTGTAGTTGGCAGTGTTGCCAGAAAAAAAAAATTGTAGAGACTTGGACACCTGCGATTTTGCCTATTGACCTAAAAATAATTAAATTAATTTATTTTAGGGTATCTGTGTATTCAGTGCATTATGCGGTCGCGCAGTAACGTCGTTAATTTATAACATCAGGCAACAACATTTTTGTGAATGGGTTCTACATACCTTATTTTTATTAGTTTTAGACGTAGAAATAAGACTTAGAAGAAAAAATTGTAATTGTAAAATCAATGGATGTGCTTGTTAAAAATTTGTTTATTTCTCTGTAATATGCAAACCCATACTATCATACACAAAAATAAATGTAAAAAACACTATCCCTGACTCCATTTACTATTTCGACAGCGTTAGCGCGAGAAACCCCGACTTATTTGGGCGCGAAAATCAAAAATCGACAAATCGCTTTCGACAACTTTTTAAAGAAGCAAATATATTTGATTTATAAATACGTATTTTTGGTGAATGGGTTTTATCTCATATTTTACGATTACATAACTATTTAGTTATGTAATCGTAATATGTGAGATAAATCCCATTCACATGAAAAAATATTTGTTTGGTTGTCAAGTGTAATTTGTAAATAATACATTCGATTTTTCGTATATGTAAACGATTTTTTTGCATACAAGTGTATCGAAGAGTCGCAACACTACGTGCAGTGACCTAACTACGTAACTTTGTAATGAGGTCAAGAATATAACTATTAGAAATTATTTACTGTGTAAATATGTGTTATTTTGCTTTGTTTGAAAGTTTTCAATTACATTTAGATATTAAGAATTGTACATTTTTAGATACAATAATGAAATCTTTCTAAATTCATGGTTTTATGAAAAAGGTTATCGAAACTGAATAATGTACGTATGAACAAAGTTGTTTCGGTTTGAAAAATATGAAACGTCAAACGGTACCTCTTAGATTTGATGGACTGTAATACCTTTTATTTCAAGGGACCCCGAATTCATGCCGGAGGGTGGACAAATAAGCAAATGTCCACTTAAGTGCTTGAAATGTGAACTGGTAGGTTGGTGAAATGGGAACCCTGGGGTTCCGTAGAACAGTTGTTCTACGGAACCCCAGGGTTCCATGAAACCCAGTTTGGAAAACCCTGCCCTAGAGGTTCCAAGTGGATAAAAATTACAAATAGATCCCCTAGAGGATCATTGTGAAAAAAATACTAATTAATTACCTTGGAGATTTAAGACGGAGGCGCGATGCTTTGACGCATAGCCTCCGTCTTAAATCCCCCACGCGACGACAACTAATGACGCTGTTGAAAAAAAGTGGCACGTTTTGCATGTTTTTTGGCTTTGATGTGTTTATTAGCACATAGTTAATTTGCTCCTAAGCGCTGCAGAACTAGCGCAGAAGTAGAACCAGCGCAGGAGAAGTAGCCCCTTGAAACGGTTATTGAAGAGTTAAATTAAAATTAATCACTTTGCTGTTTTGTCATTTAATCAATTTAAAAAAAACCATTTCTTAAAAAATTCAAGACTACCTGTCACTTACCTGTAATTTACTCAGGCGCGGATCCAAGGAATCCAATCCCTTGACTTAAGAATGTTCAAGTCTTTGCCATACGTTTTTATTATCCCCCCCCCCCCCCCCTATATTATTATTCTGTACCTGATGTATTATTGTGTGGTTAAAGGTGCAGGTTTTTTTTTTAAGAAATGGTCCGTAGCAATAAATATAAATTCAATTAACGATAGTGACAACCGTAAAATTAAAATATACACTTATCTCGTTTCTTACTCAATTACGAAAAATATAGGACAAGAACATAACGGACCATATTCAGGTATTCAGTGTAGGGATGTTAGTAACAGCTGTGGATCTGATAATACATACATTGAAATGCACTATGAAAAAATACGATTTGAAAATGAGCACCAGCAAAAGAGCGTATGTTCATAGCACTTACGTCCTTTTGTTGAAAAGCGAAGTTTTTACGCAATAATTCATTGAAGGTTAATCCTAACAAGACGGTTTAGAGAATCCGATTGTTGAAAATAATTTTAGTTGAAAGTATTTCTATCTTTGTATTTTTCTCATATTTTTTAGCCTTACAGTTTAAAAGATATAGGGGAAAGGAAGAGGGAAGCCGGGGGGCGTGAACCATTTTTAGAACTTTCGGGGTGATTATTTCCGCAAAATATTCACTTAATCAAAAAAGTTTCTTAGGAACCTCAAAAGGTGTTCAAAAGACCTGTCGAATGATTTGTCGCGATAAAAACTATCCTATGTCCTTCCCCGGTGTTTGAAAAAAGTACGTGAAACCGTAACAGACAGACAGTCAGAGTTACTTTCAAATTTATATTGGTGCCATCTTGTGGATAGTGCCATGACCTCATTGCTGTAATTTTTTTGAGATTTATGATTAAAAAAATCTGACATGTAGTTTTCAGTGTTCTTTTGAGGTAACTTTATGCTTCCTATAGAGTTCTGAAGTGACCGAAACAGGTGGAAATCTGATGGAACAAGAACAGGGCTATACGGAGGATGCATCAACACATCCCAGCCAAACTCTCTCAATTTTTGCTGAGTAACCTTATATGAGATGCGGGATGCGGTCTGGCGCTGTCAGAATGTTTACATTTAATGGTATTAAAACTAGCCGGTTTACAGTACCTATTGTTAAAATATTATCTAAGAGTTCCAGTGGGTCCACGGCACTGACCTCTATGCTGTAGTATAGAGGTCAGTGGACTACGGGTAATACTATACAACCAGTCCGCTAAACTCACTGCAATATAGATGTGGCTAAAGTTCATTTCCGTGCATCGCGGCCGATCGCGAGCCGCGGGCGGCTTACGACGAGCGGCTGACGCATGCGGGCGATGCGACAATAGTAGTACTATTACTTAAATCTGTGACAATAGTCAGAGTAAATACATTATAATATCAAGTTATATGATAACATCTTAGGACAACTCCTACACGGTCATCTGATCCCAAACTAGGCAGAGCCTGTACTATGGCAACCAGACAACTGATAAACATACTTACCTACTTATAAAATATTATATTTCTACTTAAACATATTTTTGAAATAAAATTATAAATAAAAGTAATTTTAAACAGCTTTTACAAAAATATACACATATTGTGCAGTAAAGACATAGAAAAAACTTATTTCTTAAAAATAAAATTACAATAGCTATTACAAATAGTGATATGTCTAAGAAATTGTTATTAGTTAAACCCTGAACTAGGTTAAACCTGTATTTCAGGTGATAGCTTTAAACTAGGAATTAATGTTTCTCAATCGCTTAATAATATTTACATAACTACATATTTTCAGAAACAGTAAATGTAAATGAATATAAATAAAGTGTCATAATAATTACGCTGTACTTATTCTATTACACTAAAAATATTTGCATCGTTTGAACTGTAAATGAGGGCAGACATTGTTACATTGTTGTTTATTACGTATGTCAGTTTCAAGGTTTTAATGCAGCGCATACAATTATTTCTAGGTCAAGATGATTTTTTTTAAATAGTAACAACAGATATGGATACTTTAATTATGATACCAATAAATTAGCCAAAATAGATAGTGTTTATATGCTTTATATATAATTAATTTTATAAAGGCGGTTTTGTAATCAATTGAATTGATGTATTTGTCTTCTGCATATTTTCTTGCCGGGCAACTTGTATCCCCAGTTTGATGGTCACATTTCTTTTTAAAACGTTTACACATTGCACAATTTGGAGGAATATCTTTATTGCTGCACTCCATATACGAATGGCCAAGATTTCTACAGTGGTTACAAGTGGGACTGGTTTCTCGGCAAAACTTAGCTGCGTGACCAAACTGCTGACAATTAAATCACCTGGTGACTAACGTGAAGTCTCTAACAGGGTATGACGTCCAATTTATAAAAATGCGTCTTTGATTGATCAGAGTTTTTCTTATGTTGGCCGAGACTTTCAATATATAATTACATGTTGGGAGGCTTTTCTTTCCAGATTTGTGACTTAATTTCATAGTTTTTAGAAAGGACTCGCGCGTTTCTTTCGGAAACTTATCAGCAAGGTTTTGCTCAAATACACAGTCACAGTCAAATACTTCTTTTTCACTGAGGGCTACAGGGACACCAATGAAAGCAATCCTAGGGCGGTCGTTTCGTTGGTTCTTTTACAGTAAGGCCAGAAGAGGCAAGTTTCTCAGACTTCTTCAATTTTTCAATGTCATTTTTAGACTCCGTACTGATAAGAATTCTTACTTTTTTCAGGGCACGGATGCGTAGTTTTAGTTCTTCAGGTGAAATTATTTTTTGCACTAACGATTTCATGTCATCACTTGTTTTGGTCTTATCGCTGGGATAGATGGCCAATTATTTGGACGGATAAAGTTATCGGCACCTTTTTTACCATATCAGCAAAAGAGTTGTTCGATGTTAGTACTAATTTGTTTTCAACGACTTCTTTGAATTGCTGAAGAGAGCTTTCTACTGCCAGCTGTTCATGTAGATGTTGAATGATTGTATGAACCTGTATTGTTTTCTGTTTCAATGCTTGATATAAAACAGCCATCTGAGATGTCCCACTAGTTTATCTTACGGCAAAGATTAGTGACACGCAGTTTCTGGTCCGAATTCATTTTTCCTTCTGAGACTATTGAACACACTTCATTCAAAAGGGTGTCAATGCTCCCCATCTATTTCTGGATCTCCGGAGTAGATACGACTTCAGTGGGCATTTTATATTCCGTGGGCAAAGATTGCTTTTCAACTTGCTGCGCTGGCGCCGGTAGAGGACTTCCATGTCCTGTCTGCTTACGGCCAAACGGGCTGAACTCTGGGTTAGACATCACTAACACAAAAACACAAATCGGGTTTAACAGCTGTAACAGTAATAATAGTTCATGCTTGCAGTCTAGTAGGTAGGAACTAATCACTCGCGACCGACTTAATTCTACTGACACCGCGGTATAGTTTGAATTATATTGATTAAATATTTAATCATATTGCATTGTTATTAAAAACACGTCTGTTGCGAATGAGTATGACAATGTATGGAGTATAAGAATGTATGGTGCCGTTTCCGAACTCTGCGACAGACGCGCGCGGCCGACGGCTGACGTACGCTGCGCGCGCACTCTCATATTGTCGTATCGGCCGCGAGCGTCAGCCGCTCGTCGTAAGCCGCGCGCGGCTCGCGTTCGGCCGCGATGCACGGAAATGAACCTTTATATTTATTTTTTTTAAATCGGTTTTAATTTTTTTGTAAAATAGTTTTTATTGTTAGTCAAGTGTCCCCTGCCATCTAAATGGTTGTTTTTGGAGATGTGAAAAAATTCAGGGTACCTAGTAGTGTATATATCACCGTAAAATTGTAAATACCGTTAGATGTAAGCAATATTTTAGAGTTTACAATCTTTCGACAGTTTACAATCTCGCGAAATAGATACGGTCTAACGGTATTTACAATTTTACGGTGACATATACAGGGTGCCGATTCGTCATCAGACCGCGATACTTTATAGAAATTACCCCAAAGTTTTTAAAAGACATAACACATCCCTAAAATTTACAGCTTTCTGCTATTAAGGGCCTGTAAGCAAACCTGGGGACAGACACACATAAAGATAAGAAACTGACATACTATAAGAGTTTCTTGTTTACTACGGAATCCTGAAAATACCGACCGACAGTGTTATCCAGGGCTTAACTTTAAAGTATCAAAAGAGCCTTTTCATATTTTAAACTGTACCTACTTGTTTATTGCTGTTAATAATTTATCAGGCTCTTTAGCGTGAGGATCTTTATGTTATATGTTATGTAAACTTAGATTAGGAACACTTAATAGAAACAACATTACATTGAATTCTATTAATTATATGTAATTCTGCAAGGCGGACTCCATTCCTATATTTCACACCGTAAAAATTGTAGTGCAATCTATTACTAATATTCAGTCAGCATCTATTATTGTAACGCATAATTATTTTTTGTAGATACAAGACTCCCAATCCCGCACCCTGTCTCCAATCCTGGTATCTGACTGAACAATTTCAATCTAATGAATTGAATAATAAAATAATACTATCTATCTATTTGTAAAAGGGCCCACCAAGCAGGGTGCGCTGCATAATTTCCGATTTTAATGAAAAAAATTGAGGATTATTGTTTAAATGTAAGTACCAATATTTTTTACATATCAATATATTTTTTTAAAGATTTAAAAAAAAACTTTCTTTTTATTTATTTTATTAATTAATAAATTTAAAAAAATACATTTAATTCTTTTTTTTTTTTTTTTTTTTTAATTGCATAAGTTGATAAAAAATGCTATGCAATAGATAGCTTTACCGCGGCAGTCCCCGAGTGCCACACTTTTTTTTTTACATTCATTGACAGTTCTCAAATGGATGTTTTGTTTCATGAAATTCAATCAGGTCAATTTCAGGATCAGCTTTGATGGGGTTACAGTTTTATTGTCAATCATTATTGCCGCATTTCTCGTTTACAGCCGCTGGTAAACCAAACTCTCTCCTCAGCCCTTTGTTTGCAACACTCCTGCGGTGCACGTCCCTCTGCGAATAACGCTATTCCTGATACTATCAAAGAATTACTATTTAGTAGATTTAGCAGAAAACTTAAAATGTGGCTTATGGAGCCACATATGCCTTTTATTCAGTATCAGAACTATTAAATAAGTGAAATTGTTAATTGTGAGATTTATTTTGTTATAATGTTAAATGATTTTGAGTAATTTTGAGTTAATAAAATTGTAGTATAGTTAATATTTGCATGTCTTAAAATGACAAAATGTATAAGGCACTATAATACTTACAATATCTTCAATGTACCTGCATTTTTGGCAAATAAAATTATTATTATTATCAAACGTAGGGCAAATTTAAGGTAAACAATGCGCGTTAATTTCCGTATATTAAATAGTTATAATCATGCAATGCGAAAGTTTAAATGTTAAATTTTTTAAGGTTTTGTTTGGAAATTGTTTTCAATGTTGCAAAAATTCTGTTAATTTGACATTATTATTCTTCAGTAAGTTTTACTTTTTGAAAAAGAGCTTCACCACATTTCTGCTCTATGCTTGCGTGTTATCCCTGAGCATTGGCGTATCTAGGGTTATTTTCCAGGGGGGACCTTGCCCCTGTTATACCATACGTGGCGGGGGGGGGGGAGGATCATTGTACTATTGTGTTGTCCAAAATAATAAGCGCCTTTATGATTTTTTTCATATTTTTTGATCACACGGTTCAAAAAAAGTTTATTGGAAAACTTAAAATATTTTTGAAAAACCTGTCGAATGACTTGACTGCCTTTGTGGCGCGGTGGAATGTGTTCGACTGCTACGCGGGAGGTCGTGGGTTTGATTCCCACACGGGACGCCAGTTTGTGTGATCCACAAATTGTTGTTCCGAGTCTGGGTGTACTTTGTGTTTGTGTCTGTGACTTGTATGTTTGTAAAGTCCCCCGCGACACAGGGCTTGTATCCTACTGTTGAAGTTGTCTATCTAAAGTAAAAAAAAAGTAAGATGATTTAACAGACGTTGATGTTTGCTAAAAAAAAATCAGCTTCTGTTACATAGAGTGCCCCCTTAAAAATATTTATTATTATAGCTATCAAACTAAGTAGCCGTTACTACGAGACACCTTTTCACCAAATTTCATCATGATTCATCGAGTAGTCTTTGAGTAAAATGCCTGTGACATACGGACAGACAGACAGACAGATAGTATAAGGGTTCCGTTTTTGCCATTTGGCTACGGAATCCTAAAAAATGATTTGACCAAAAGAGCTCTTAGAAATCTTTAAATATTTTGAAGGCCCTGTCGAATGATGTACCACACGTAGATGGTTGCTGAATTTTTTTTCTGCTTCGGTTACAAGTATCGATTGCCCCCCCTAGAATATTTCTAGTAAATATTTTTGTAAATTAGTTATCGAACTATCAATCAATCAATCAGCCTGTATCGTAAATACAATTTGACACGGGAATAAACGCGTTACCTAGGTAAAGTATTTACCTTACGCCTATGTAAAGTATTGGCCTGTATCGGTCCACTGCTGGACATCTTAGCCTAGGCCTCTCCTAACTTACGCCACAACATCCGGTCCTCCGCCTTCCGCATCCAATTCATTCCAGCGACTTTCTTTAATCCATCATCGTCGTCAGTCTATCTGGCTGGGGGTCGTCCTACCTTTCGTTTACCAAGTCGCGGTCTCCACTCCAGGACATCGGTCATCGATCCTTCGGCAAATATATAGCCCATTGCCACTTCAGCTTGCTTAACCTGCGAACTATGTCGGTAACTTTCGTTCTTTGTCGGATAACCTTGTTGCGAATTTTATCCTACAAAGAGACTCCAACCATAGCTCGCTGCGCGACTTTGAATGTGTAGACTAGCCCAACCGTAAGTGTCCACGTCTCGGCACCGTAAGTCTTAACAGGTAGGACGCACTGGTTATATACCTTGGTCTTCAGGCATTGCGGTAGAGGCGAAGAGAAGACTCGACAGTAAAACAGTATGAATGTGGTCTTGTTTCGTGGACTGGAACTCGTCGAATTTTCTCATAGGCCCAGTTAGTTACTTTTAAATACACAACATAGGTAGACTATTTAGATTAGATAGGAGAGCTATAAACCTGAAGGTCAGGAAGCTGACGCGACGTGACCTCCGACGCTCCAATACTCGCGCCATCGAGACAGCTCTCAAGCAACTTAAGAACAATAAAGCGCCAGGTGATCACGGAACTACTACAGAGCTTCTAAGAGTGGGTGGAATCCCAGTGCTGAAAGGCTTAACACCACAAGCGTGGAGAGGGAGTGAGTTGCTCTGTTCTTCAAAAAAAAAGATAAAACCTTGCTTAAGAACTACAACCGCCTCACGAGAAAATTCAACGAGTTCCAGCCCACGGAACAAGCCGGGTTTCGAAAAGGCTTCAGCACCGTAGAACACATTCATACTGTTCGGCAGATTGTTCAGAAAACCGAAGAGTACAATCGACTCCATTGAAACTTGGGCGGTTCTGGATGCTCTGCAACTATGCCGTATAAACTGGCGATATATTGAGGTGCTGAGATGTCTGTATGACACCGCCACCATGACCGTCCAGATTCAGGACCACAAGACCAGACCAATAGAGCTGCGCCGAGGTGTAAGACAGGGGCATGTCTTATCCCCGAAACTTTTCACCAACGCTCTTGAAGACGTCTTTAAGACACTGGACTGGACTGGACAGGGCATAAATATAAACGGTGAGCGCACCTTCAATTTGCCGACGACATCGTCATGGTAGCGGAGTCGCTGGAGCAGATTAGCGAGAAACTGCACGGCTTAAATGGAGCCTCTAGACGTGTTGGTCTCGGCATGAATTTGGAAAAAACAAAATCACGTTTAATTAACACGTCATGCCGAGACCAATTTATGTCGAAGGGTCGATGCTCGAAGTTGCTCAACAATATACGAGTACCAATCTAGGGCAGGTTATTAAACTTGGTAGAAACAATTTCAAGAAAGAAGTCGACAGGAGGATCCGATTGGGTAGCATTTAGCAAACCTCGTCGAGTCTTCTTTTCGCTTCTGCCGCAATGCTTGAATACCAAGGTACATAGCCAGTGGGCTCTACCTGTTATGACCTACGGTGCCGAGACGGGGACACTTACGGTTGGGCTAGTCTACAAATTTAAAGTCACGCAGCGGGCTACGGAGCGACATAGCACGCAGGTTAAGCACGCTAAAGTGGCAATGGGCTGGCCTTATTTGCCGACCGATGGCCGATGGAGCAAGCGAGTCCTAGAGTGGAGACCGCGACTTGGTAGACGTAAGGTAGGACAACCCCCAACCAGATGGACTGACGACGTAAATAAAGTCGTTGGAGAGGCCTATGTCCAGCAGTGGACCTATACAGTCTGATTGATTGATAGTTCGATAGGTAATTTACAAAAATAAATATTTCTAGCCCCCCTAGAAATATTTCTCGATACTTATAACAGAAGCAGAAAAAAAATCAGCAACCATAACGTGTAGCACATCATTCGACAAGGCCTTCAAAATATGTAAAGGGTTTATAAGAACTCTTTTGGTCAAATATTTTTTAGGGTTCCGTAACCAAAATGGCAAAAACGGAACCCTTATAGTTTCGACATGTCCTTCTGTCTGTCTGTCCGTATGTCACAGGCGTTTTACTCAAAAACTATTCGATGAATCTTGATGAAATTTGGTGAAAGCAAACATCCACGTGTGTTATACCATTCGAAAGGTCTTTCAAAAATATTTTAGAGTTTCTAATAAACTTTTTTAGGGAATATTTTTGGAAATAATCGCTCCTTATCTTTTGAACCGTGTGACCAAAAAATATGATAAAAAATCATTATTTTGGACATGATCGGACATAGGTACGTCATTGAGTTATGGCCGAAAAACTGGGTTTCTCAACGAAGAGACGTAAGTGCCATGAACATACGATCTTCTGCTGATGCAATTATTCAAGGCGGTGGAACCCTACACTAAGCATGGTCCGACATGCTCTTGCCCGGTTTTTTGTAAATAACACAACATAACACCAGCTTTCGAGAAAATCACGAACATGCATACATATACGGGTCAAATAGAGAACCACCTTTTTTAAAGGCGGTTAAATACTACAAATTACGCTACTTACATTGGGGCAACACAATAATACAAGAATTGGCAATTGTATGGCATATCAGGGGCCAGGCCCCACCTGGAAAATAACCCTAGTTACGCCAATGCGTAGTCGGTTCGTGATGCCTCTCGAGAACAACTTGTAGGTGTGACTTAGGAGTGAGATAGGTCTGTAGTTCTTAAGCAAGGTCTTATCAGCTTTTCTGAAAAACAAAACTACCGCACTCCCGCTCCACGCTTGAGGTGTTAAGCCTTGGTGGATAATGGAATTAAAAAGGCTCATGAGCTCTTTCAGCACTGGGATCCCGCCTACTCTTAGAAGCTCTGTAGTAGTTCCGTCATCACCTGGTGCTTCATTGTTCTTAAGTTGCTGAGAGAGTTTGACTCCCTATTTTTGCGTTTTCTGAGAAACAACCTTTGACATACATTTTGTAGCGCTCTGACCACGGTGTCGGTTTTCTCATCAACTGTGCGAACTGGGCCATTGGTTTCCAGCGATGCGAAACGATTGTGAAGTTTCAACTGGAATTCTTCGGAACCTAAAGCTATTTGGGGCGACGTCGGTCGGAGAATAGGCTTAATCATCCGCAGTCTTTCGGTCTTCAAATCGATATTTAGAGCGTCTCTGACTAGTCTGTGATCGCTTCCGGTATTAAACCTATCGAACTAAGTAGCGGCTTTTACAAGACACTAATAAATACAAGACACAAGACACATATACAAATTTCATCCAAATACGCTATGCAGTTTTTGAGTAAACTGCCTGTGACATACGGGACGGACATGACGAAACTATAACGGTTCCGTTTTAGCCATTTTGGGTCCAGAACCCTAAAAATGCGATGTCCGATGACGGCGTTTCAGCCAATGACATCCTTGCCTTGCTAGTCGCTTAGCATTCTGCCTTCTAACGTAGTCTAGCTTAGTACCTATGTTATGTATTTAAAAGTAACTCAATGGAATATACTGAATAGTATGTAATAATAAGTATCTAGACAATATTATTTCTTAGGTGTCATAATCCAATATCCTGGGGTGGGCACTAGACCATTATGGGGTTAGCACGCCCCCCCCCCATTATATACGCCCATATCCCTGAGTATGACGGAATAAAATATTTTTTTTGAATGAGTTAGGGAAGATTCATGAAGGACTTTCATAATTCCATCATTCCCTGTCGCTTGCAGTTCTTAAGTTGTTTAGGTTTTTTCAGGATTAACGACAAATTTTCTAATCGACATATATATCAGCCATATAACTTCTTGATCTCTCTTAAAAGGTCTGGGCACCAGTTAGTCTGTATAATCTATGGTCTGGGCGATACAACACACACAAACCTTTTGTGAACACTTTAAAGTCTCTGTACAGTTGGCGGGTTTTTCTTTTGGGTGGCGGTGTCGGGGCGCCAAAATTTAATTTTGCTCCAAAACGTACTTATATCTGGTCTCGGACCGGCACTGTAGGGTCCTTAATCACATTCTTTCTTTTCGTTTTCGCGGCAAGTCCGCGCGAATTGTCAAAATCTGATCTTGACATAATAGTAAATAGAGAGCTGCGCTTAGAAACGTATCGTGCATGGGCCAGTTTGCGCGGGCTTGTCGTGAAAACGAAAAAAAAAAGAACGTCAATAAGGACCCAGGTAAGTATAAGGCACTGTAGTAATCTATACTAATATTATAAAGCGGAAGAGTTTGTTTGTCTGCTTTGTTTGTTTGTTTGTTTAAACGCGATAATCTCAGGAACTACTGGTCCGATTTGAAAAATTCTTTTTTTGTTGGATAGCCCATTAATCGAGGAAGGCTATAGGCTATATAACATCGCGCTACGACTAATAGGAGCGGAGTAGCGACGTGAAATGTTGCAAAAACGGGGAAAATTTACGCATACGAAGTTGCGCGGGACAGCTAGTACCTATAATATATGGTTACTTTTTTCATTGTTCTTATCTCCCAATGTATTAGTTAGATGGACTTGAAATTTATTTTTTTAACTTTTTTAACGGTGCACGGTGGTAGGTCTAAGCCATAGTCCGTCTTGCTGGGTACCACAACAGTGTCAGTAATTCTTCCGTGAAATAGTGATAATTACCACGCCACTACGTTTTGGCACTTTTATGGGCTAGCGTGACCCTTACCATCAGGCGCACGACCTGCTCGTCTCTTCATTTTGTCGTATAAAAAAAAACATTTTATAACTTTTTTTATATGTCTATCGAATCTATAGGGTAAGATAGGTACAGTTGCTGAAGTTACCCTGCGTTAATAAATGGCCGATTTCATAGTTTTTTTTTTTTTAAAGATAACTAACCATGTGGGATTGTGTTCCCACATTACTAACAATCCAGTTAACCCCTCCAACTAAGCTCAATGGCTTGTTTTAGGAGTGGGTTCAAAACGGCAGTATAATGGGTAGGATTCGAACCCGCGACCTCGCGATGGAGAGACCGATGCCTTAGCCACCCCCCCCCTCCAGGACACGAAGGACGGTATTTTAGTTTATTGCACGTGGGCGCCCAAGCGCATCTAGAGGCTTATAGAGGCTTATAGATAATATTTTTCTTAGATTATATATTCAAATTCCTTTAAAGGCAATCCATTTGTGATTTTTCAATCTAGAGAATATCTAACATTTAATCTTTGTTAGGATCTAATAACTTATAAATAGTATGCAGGGTGTCACAAAACTATGCCGCACGAAGGGAAAGTACCTCAAATATTGTAGATAGAACATTTTACTGAAAGAAGACTTTATTTTAATTATAAAAATAATTAGAACTGCATTCAAAGATTTTTAAATAATCGCCTGTGTGGGTCTGGAATCGAACAAATGAAATCTGAAGATTGATATAGTACGAGATTCGGTCTTAGAACGGTTCTTAGACCAGATCTCGTACTGTATCAATCTTAAGGGGTCGTCCATATATCACGTGATGTTTTTAAGGCATTTTTTGACCCTTCCTCGCACTTGTTGATACCTACTTAATGAGGTTTTAGACTACCCCCTCCCTACCCAAGATCACGTGTATTTTTGGTACATAAACTATCTCTACAATTTTTACACAAGTGTGAGTCTTCAACGACGGAGGATAAGCACAATAAATACACGTAATTTCTCACTATACTCCTCCTGATTTATCCGAAAAAAATACTAAGGTACCTAACGCATAATAAATACTTTCAACAAAAATTATTTGATTACGATCTAATTTAAATAAATCATAAAAAAAAATAATTAAAATGCGCTTCTCAAGAAAAGGATGCTCTTTTTTGCTGTTGTACTTTTTGAAATTGTATTTTTTCATTTGTAGTGCATATTTTTGTAGTAACCGCTACGGAACCCTACACTGAGCATGGTCCGACATGCTTTTGACCAGTTTTTATGGTTTTTTGATTTATGCTAAATCTTGCGCCGTTTTGTTTTTCATTCAAAAGTCAATGCCAGTGTTAATTTGCTTTCAATGTAAATAGACGTTAACGTCTATAGACGTTAACGTCGTTTAAGTCACACGCATCGAATTTCCTTTTGTTTTATTAACGTGTTCGCTTGAATTATTTAAAATCTCAACACATGTTAAATCCAAACATAATAAAAACTGAAACTAAAGTTGCTTGATTGACTAAAAACGTTATATTAGTTAAAAAAACGTTTTTTTGGATCAAATAAAGTTTGTATTTAATTTTGTTTTAAAATGAATCATTTCAATTTCCTTCGACTTGTGAGCAGGGCGCGAATGTTCAGTGGAAATCAAGTGAAATCAAGTGGAAGTGTAGGGTGAGTAACTATATTATTAAACTATAGCTGACCCGCGCAACTTCGTCTGCGTCAATTTTCCCCGTTTAGTGTAACATTTTTCATTGATGTTCCGCTCCTATTGGTCATAGCGTGATGTTATACAGGCTGATTTTCAAAATACTAATAACCTCTCGGTCTTGGCTTCTTTACAAAACAGTTCATAAGTTTGTAAAATATTTAATACCCTTAATCATTTGTTATTGGAGTTATGACTTATTTTACTGGAGTAAAATCATAAACCTCACAATAAACATGTTAGATTTTGGCCCTAAACCAGACCAAAAAAAAAACGATCTCATAGATGTGTGGTAGATGGTTGTGTGACAAAAGTAGGTAGTAGGTAGTGAAGGGTTAATTTGTAGTTTTTTTTCAAATATTTGATTACTAAGTTATTTGGTGTAATCTAAAGACGCCACGAGCGGGTGGTTATTAGTATATTAAAAATAATGACTCTGTATAACCTTCCTCGATAAATGGGCTATCCAAAAATATTTTTTTTTAAATTCGAACTAGTAGTTCCTGAGACTATCGCGTTCAAACAAATAAACAAGCTCTTCAGCTTTATAATATTACTAGCTCACCCGCGCAACTTCGTCTGCCTAATTTTTCCCCGTTTTTGTAACATTTTTTATTGCTGCTCCGCTCCTATTGGTAAATAAATGGGCGTAATACGATGAATGGGCTATCCAACATTTTTTAATTCAGATCAGTAGTTCCTGAGATTACCGCGTTCAAACAAAAACAAACAAACTCTTCAGCTTTATAATATTAGTATAGATTATAGATACTTATACAATCACTTGTGCTGACTGACTGTCTGACAGACTGATTCATCAACGTAGAGCCTAAGCCGCTAAAGTTACGAACCTGAAACTTTGGCAGTTGATGCCTTTTATGTTGTAGGTATCCACTAAGAAAGGATTTTCAAAAAATCATCGCCTATAATATAAAGGTTGCAAGTTTGTATGATATTCCGTCAGTTTTGAAGTTAGATAGGTGATATTTTGTGTTAGCTTTTTCGTTTAAAATAAAGATATATACGTTTTTGGACGATAAACCCCTAAGGGGTGTAGTGATAATTCTTACCTCGTATATGTATATATGTCCTTGTAGTGTTATTTCGTTCGCATTTCTGTATATATTAGGTGTATATATCGCCATTTTTAACGTAATAAATATCTCTGTAAGACTTATTGTAAACATTATTTTTCAAATCTGTCATGTCGACAAATATTTTCTATGGTTGCTATGACAACAAGATGAAGCATAGAGTTATTCTTAAAGTATGGACTACATTGTGAAACTGGCTGTGCGTAAATTCTAAATTAAAAATAAGTTAAGCTTTAAAATTTTAAATTGCTTCTAGAGAGTTTTCTTTATGAATACAAAACCGAAGAAGAGTCAGTGAGGAACCAGCTCTCTAAAAGAGAAGGAGTGAATAACCAGCTCTCTAAAAGAGAAGAAGTGAGGAACCAGCTCTCTAAAAGAGAAGGAGTGAATAACCAGCTCTCTAAAAGAGAAGCAGTGAAGAACCAGCTCTCTAAAAGAGAAGGAGTGAAGAACGAGCTCTCTAAAAGAGAAGGAGTGAGAAATTAAGAGAAAGAGACCATTCCTACCGGCGCTGCCTTTCTTTCTATCGGCGTCGCCTTTCTACCTACCGGCGTCGCCTCTCTACCTACCGGCGTCGCCTTTCTACCTACCGGCGTCGCCTCTCTACCTACCGGCGTCGCCTCTCTACTTACCGGCGTCGCCTCTCTACCTACCGGGCCGCCTCTCTACCTACCGGGCCGTCTCTCTTATATACCGGGCCACACCTCTACGACGCGTCGCACCTCTACCTACCGACGTCGCGCCACTACTCTGCCTACCGGCACCGTGCCTCTACCTACCGGCGCCGCGCCTCTACCTACCGGCGGCGCGCCCCTACATACCGGCGCCGCGCCTCTACCTACCGGTGCCGCGCCTCTACCTACGAGTGCCGCATCTTGACCTACCAGCGCCGCATCTCCGCCTGGACGCCGTACCTCTACCTACCAGCACTGCATCTCCGCCAGCATCGGTTCTAAATTATCTTTAATTTTAAGTAGTTTTAAGTTCTTGTAAATATATGTAGTCCTATCTTAAAACCTACCCTTTCATTACACAACAGGGGGTAAAATTGATGTAGCAAGTTTGTGTGAAACTTTGTCGCAAGATAGTGTGAAACTCTATCTATGTTTTGAAGTTAGGTCTGGGAAATTTCGCATTTGGAATTTTAGTTTAAAGAAAATGTATTTTAGCGTTTTTGATAAATCAACCCGTAAGGGGGTAAAATAGAGGTTGCAAATTTATATGAAACTCTAACTAATATGTTTAAAAGTCGCGAAAGTTTAAAAACATTAACGTTGAAATTTTATTTGGCTTTTTAGTTTAAAATATATTAATAAGCGTTTTTTTTAATCAACCCCTAAGGGGTAAAATAGGTGTTGCAAGTACATATGAAACACCCTCAGTTTCGTTATTTGGCTTTTTAAATTAAAACAATTTTATTTTATAACCTTTATTATCATACAAAAGAACCATTCTTTACAATTATTTCTTAAAGAAAATTTCTTTCAAATGTTGTCCCTGACTGCGGTTAATATGGTCTATTCTGAAGTTCCAATTTTCAATGACGCGTGTGAGTATTTCTAGTGGTTTTTGGCAAACTCGAGTAATATTGGCTTGCAATGCCCCATATATAATAATCGTAGCCGGTTTATTCATGTACACTTTGGACTTTACGTAGCCCTAAAGGACAAAGTCAAGAGGTGTGATGTCACATGATCTAGCCAGAGAATTCACTAGTCCAAAGCGTGAAATGATCTTTTCGACGAATCGTTCTCGCAGTAATGCCATGGTTTCACGGGCTGTACAGCAATTGCATAAAAACAAGAGACCACGGGCTTCAATTTCAGGCATCAAATAGTCTGTTATTATGGCGCCATAACGGTCACTATTCACAGTAATATTCCGGCCGGCCTCTGTTTTTAAAAAATAGGTTTATATTTCTTCATTTTATTCCACCATAAACCACACCAAACATTTGTTTTGTCTGGATTTAATGACAGCTCTTGAACCTCTTTGGTTTGCTCATCACTCCAAATACGGGTATTTGTTTATTCACGAACCTATAAAGCCCAATATTTTTTTGTCTAAAACAGTGGTTTTCTGCAAGCGTGTCAGCCCATTTTTGTAATGAAGCTGAACAATTTACAGACGCTGCGCCGGGCTAAGTCTTTCCATTATGAAATGTCAAACGCTACTGATACGACGCATGCGCGACCTGCAATTAAATCCCCACCACAAAACTACTTTTTTTTAGAGGTACCTTTTGTGGTTACATACGCACAAAAAATATTACCCATCCTGGGTCAGTCGAGGAACAGATAATAATATCTTCGGGCAACTCATACAACGCTAACTGATCCTAAACTAAGCAGAGCTTGTACTATGTAAACCAGACAACTGATAAACATACTTATATATTTCTAAATACATGTATATATTATAGATAAATAACACTCCAACACAGAATTAATCGTCGTGCTCATTATACAAAGTTTTATACTAGGTGGGGATCGAACCAAAGACCTCCGGCTTAGTAGTCAGGGTCACAATAAATTGAATAAACACCTAAAGAAAAATTCTGTCCTTGCTCGTCAAAAAGGTTGCTCCTAAGGCAAAGAGCATAAAACCTCGGGGCGACTATCCACATATGTAAATAGGGCGACTATCCTTGTTGATACGGATATTAAATAAAAACTTTTTAACAATAAAAGGTGATAGCAATGTAATTTAATCTGTAATGCATCCAAAGTAACAAAAAAATACTGAATCCACAGTCAGTAATAAAAATATTCAATAGAAGTTTCGACGTCCGCCAAAGTATGGCCAAGGAAGATTTTTGCTCACACCGACAAAACAACTTGCACCTTCTCCAATAGTTTACATAGCAATAAGGCAGGAGGGATACTTATTACCATAGTAAAAGTCTTTCACCACCAACATCCCTAAGATAGTGTATTTAAAACTGAAGCAACTATCCCACTCTATTCGTGTTTTAACCTAAGTATTTATTTTATTTTTTTGACATTTATAGATAATCAATATAATAATAATGAAGTAATTTTTATAGGCACATTCTGGCCCCGGTTTGGCTACGGAAGTCTCGGATTCGATTCCTGAGTCTGGATTCAAATTTTTCTATCTTTCAAAAATGCAATTATTGTATTTGTAAAGTCTTTGGCAAGAAATGCCTATAAAAATTACTTAAATATTCGGCCTGCGTCATCATAATTTGTTAAAATGCTCTCTGTAACGAAGCAATAACAAAAGCCGTGATAGTTCTTTAACTACCGACTAGATGTCGCTACGGGGGCCTAACCCGTAAGCATTAAGAGATAGAAGAATTTGGTATCTAGTAACATAGTCCAGATAGGTGGTTCGCTTCTGGCCCCGGTTTGGCTACGGAAGTCTCGGGTTCGATTCCTAAGTCTGGATTCAAATTTTCTATCTTTCAAAAATGCAATTATTGTATTAATAATAATAATGGTTGTATTGTACCAAACTATATTTATATGTCCTATGACAAAGCATGGTGCACTATGATTAGTTTTTAAGACTTATTTACTCATATTTCACGATTAAAATGTTAAGTTAATGATTGACAGTATCCTTATTCAAATAAATACCTAGGTATATTATTTATCACAAATAATTAATTTTGAACCAAAATGATTTTACTAATTTGATTACAATGAGCTCGCGGTTTAAAGTTAACGCGGAAGAAGCCACCTAATACATATTTTTGTATTTTGCAGAATAATACAACAATTGGCTAGAAGATCCTCGTCAGCGACTATGCCAGCACAGAAAATGAAGGAGAAAGAGATATTCCATGACGCGTTACCTGCTATCATAGACAACCTCTTGGCCAGACCTAAGATATCACCGCTACCTGAAGTAAAAAGTTGGATTAAAAATGTATGATTTAAGATTTTCTAAGACACTTCTCGTCTATACATTCCCTTGATTAGTCCAGTATCAGCTTATCTAAGTTTGCAACCAATTATAGAGCGACAGCGTCAAAAATTACAACGCATCACGTTTTGTCAATTTTGAAAAAGTTTGCATGTTGTATCTGGTCAGTAGTGTACGTACAGTACCTCTAGTTATCATTAACATACTACGGCCGTCTAGAGATATTATCATATATTTTAAACATATTAAGTATGTACATAATATTATGTCAATGTGTGATGCATAGTTATAATGTAGATACCCATCAGTATCCTTCATACTACATAATATGTTTATTCTTATAAAAAACCTACCGTACCATGAACTTTTTTTTGAAGTGGCAATTCCCCTATATTTATAGTAATTTTTATAGGCAGGAAATGACCACGCAAAGGGCCCTGCTCGCTTGCATGAAAGGATAGAGAAATTTGAGGTCTAATAGCATAGTCCAGATAGGTGGTTCGATTCCGACCCGGGTTGGCATACGGAAGTCTCGAGTTCGATTCCTGAGTCTAGATTTGAAATTTTTCTATCTTTCAAAAATGCAATTATCCTCTATACTTATCTAAATATATCAATTTCGATTTTCAAAATTTCCAGAGACTTATCTACATTTGAATATTATATACAACTAGCTCTTGCCTATGTTAAAGTTGGTTATCGCGATAAAAACTTCTGTTCTTCCCCGGGACTGAAACTATATCCATACCAAATTTCATCTAAATCGGTAAAACGTAACATACAGACAGACAGAGTTACTTTCACATTTATAATATTAGTACGGATAACGAACACCTAAGGAAGTAATTTTTATAGGCATTTCTTGCCAAAGACTTTACAAATACAATAATTGCATTTTTGAAAGATAGAAAAATTTGAATCCAGACTCAGGAATCGAACCCGAGACTTCCGTAGCCAAACCGGGGCCAGAAGCGAACCACCTATCTGGACTATGCTACTAGATATCAAATTCTTCTATCTCTTAATGCTTTTACGGGTTAGGCCCCCGTAGCGCCATCTAGTCGGAAGTTAAAGAACTATCACGGCTTTTGTTATTGCTTCGTTACAGAGAGCATTTTAACAAATTATGATGACGCAGGCCGAATATTGAAGTAATTTTTATAGGCATTTCTTGCCAAAGACTTTACAAATACAATAATTGCATTTTTGAAAGATAGAAAAATTTGAATCCAGACTCAGGAATCGAACCCGAGACTTCCGTAGCCAAACCGGGGCCAGAAGCGAACCACCTATCTGGACTATGCTTCTAGATATCAAATTCTTCTATCTCTTAATGCTTTTACGGGTTAGGCCCCCGTAGCGCCATCTAGTCGGAAGTTAAAGAACTATCACGGCTTTTGTTATTGCTTCGTTACAGAGAGCATTTTAACAAATTATGATGACGCAGGCCGAATATTGAAGTAATTTTTATAGGCATTTCTTGCCAAAGACTTTACAAATACAATAATTGCATTTTTGAAAGATAGAAAAATTTGAATCCAGACTCAGGAATCGAACCCGAGACTTCCGTAGCCAAACCGGGGCCAGAAGCGAACCACCTATCTGGACTATGCTACTAGATATCAAATTCTTCTATCTCTTAATGCTTTTACGGGTTAGGCCCCCGTAGCGCCATCTAGTCGGAAGTTAAAGAACTATCACGGCTTTTGTTATTGCTTCGTTACAGAGAGCATTTTAACAAATTATGATGACGCAGGCCGAATATTGAAGTAATTTTTATAGGCATTTCTTGCCAAAGACTTTACAAATACAATAATTGCATTTTTGAAAGATAGAAAAATTTGAATCCAGACTCAGGAATCGAACCCGAGACTTCCGTAGCCAAACCGGGGCCAGAAGCGAACCACCTATCTGGACTTTAAAAAAAATTTTTCTATCTTTCAAAAATGCAATTATTGTATTTGTAAAGTCTTTGGCAAGAAATGCCTATAAAAATTACTTCAATATTCGGCCTGCGTCATCATAATTTGTTAAAATGCTCTCTGTAACGAAGCAATAACAAAAGCCGTGATAGTTCTTTAACTTCCGACTAGATGGCGCTACGGGGGCCTAACCCGTAAAAGCATTAAGAGATAGAAGAATTTGATATCTAGTAGCATAGTCCAGATAGGTGGTTCGCTTCTGGCCCCGGTTTGGCTACGGAAGTCTCGGGTTCGATTCCTGAGTCTGGATTCAAATTTTTCTATCTTTCAAAAATGCAATTATTGTATTTGTAAAGTCTTTGGCAAGAAATGCCTATAAAAATTACTTCAATATTCGGCCTGCGTCATCATAATTTGTTAAAATGCTCTCTGTAACGAAGCAATAACAAAAGCCGTGATAGTTCTTTAACTTCCGACTAGATGGCGCTACGGGGGCCTAACCCGTAAAAGCATTAAGAGATAGAAGAATTTGATATCTAGTAGCATAGTCCAGATAGGTGGTTCGCTTCTGGCCCCGGTTTGGCTACGGAAGTCTCGGGTTCGATTCCTGAGTCTGGATTCAAATTTTTCTATCTTTCAAAAATGCAATTATTGAACACCTAAGGAGATATACTAGTAAGTTCCAACAATCTCATTTACTCGAAATAACACATGAAGTTGTTTTTTTAGTTTACTTTGCACAGTGTGGAAAATGTAAAGCTTCGTCTTATAGGTATTAGAGCATAACATACACGGAGGGAAGCAATCAAGAGGATTGATGACAATGTATGCTTATGAAATGCTGGAGAAACCGGAAAACATTACTGAAGAAAACCTTAAGCTATCCAGAATTCTAGGATGGTGTGCGGAAATGGTAAGTAGATACATTGTAATTAACTGTTTTACGAATACAAGTTTTATTGTATAAGGCACTGGCCACTTGTAATTATTTTAAAAAAATTTGGTTATTTAAAAGTAAGAATATGATTGTTCGAATTTGGAATTACCGCGTCTCATATAAAAATGGATCTGCATCGAGAACATTTTCGTGCGATGATTTTCTACGATTTCAAATGTCGCCTAAAACCTGATGAGTCATTTGATCGACTTCAATTGGATTTTATGGATGAAAGACCTTCAAAAGCAACCATCTATCGTTGGCATAGCAAGTTTAAACGCGGTCGCCTTACTTTGGGGGATGAACAAAGGAGTGGTCGTCCAACGACGGCTGTCATGGAAGAAAGTGTTTACCATGCAACCCATATGATGTCCCACTGCTGGGCACGGGTCTCCCCAGTAGAACCTACTTATTATAGATCCTGGGGGTAATTACTATAATCGCCTCGCTTGGCGAGCGCTTAGGCGATTGCAGTATGGCTATAAAGTACGCAGAGGACGCTGCTGCCTGTTCTCCGGCGTGAAATCCCTTAGTCGCCTTGACGACTCCCACGGAAAGAGATGGGGTGGTACTATTCTTAAGCCGGTACCACTAACCTCACCAAACCCGCGCACTCAGCGCAGTATTTTAGTTTCTCAAAACTTTCTGAGTGCCCCACGTACATTGTGGTTTACTATCAGGATTCCTGCTCGTCAAAGGTCAAGAAGTTAGCTAGCGAAAGTACCTAACAAGAATTCGTCAGTGTAAGCCGTCTAATTGTTATAATGAAAGTCGAAGTCTGAAGGTGCCAAATCAGGAGCATAAGCTGAAGAATTAGTTAAAAACCATAACAATTTTAGCCATCGATTCAACAGACTTGTGTGAAACATCACTTTCTATATAAGTACCTATCTAATCCTGGGCGTTTGTCTATAATGTTTTTACGATATGATATAGACACAAGACTGCAACAGTACCTGCATACTACTCTGAGTTTATTGTTTCGTTTTGGTCTTAGTCCACCATATTGACACCAATAGCATTTGTTTCCTTCACTTTCTTTGGTGTTGGTTAACCACACAGAATATTACCTACTAGAGATTTAACAGACTTTTTTACTGCTTGGATTGTTGCTATGACTCCGGAGTTTCAAGTCAAGTTTCATCTGTTATCACAAATCCGTCCAAAACTGACCCCAGAGGACTGAGAGTTCTTTTCTTTAGGTACTAGCAGTCTTCAATACATTATTCACGTTGGATCATTTCACAGGTAATTTTTGCCACAGGCTATTTTTGCACAGGCAGACAGTCTATTAGCATAGTACACTACAGCTACACAACACAATTACGTCGTCGAATCTGTTCCACCCTATCTAGATTGTCTCCAGTTCTAATGACTATTTTTCTTTATTACAAGGCTCAAGGCTGTTTATGCATAGTCGATGACATTTTGGATGGCTCAACGACACGTCGAGGATCTCCTTGCTGGTACCGCATGCCCAACGTTGGCCTGGGCGCGGTGAATGATGCCTTTCTCCTCTCATGTTGCGTTACTGAGACGATAGAAACGTACTTTAAGAAGACACCCCATTATGTTGACATTCTTCGGCTGTTTCATAAGGTATGTACCTACTGGAACATCTCATCTATCGTCCATCTATAAGTATTTGAATGTCATTAATCAGGAATGCCTTTAAATGATCTGACAAAAATGTGCGTCCACAATTTAATATGTTTCAGTATTGATAATCATCAAAATATTAAAGTGAATGATTTTTTTGACACCAAAAAAAATATGATGTCATAATGTTATTACAAAAAAAACTCGGTTGATATAATCCAAAAGATTTTAAAATAAAGTACTAAAGACTATTGTCAACGCTCCCTGAAATGAGGATCTCCATCATCTCCTGAAGGTAGACTTTCTATAGGCATACATAATAGAAAGGTTTTCAGGCTGACTTCAGTTTATGCATGAATTCACGGGCTACTACTAGTTTGCCATTGTAAATCTGTGCGTAGTTTTTTTTCATGAAACGTAATTACTTTTCTTTTCTAGACAATACTATATACAGCTATGGGACAGCACATAGACTGTACAACGGCCGGCAGTGCTTCTGACTACAGTCTGTTCACGATGGAACGTTTCGAGACTATTGGTCAATTCAAGACTACTTTCCATGCGTTCGAGTTTCCTGTACTGTTAGGTCTAACATTAGTCAAAGATGTCGATAAACGGATATACACAGACGTCGAAGCCATCAGTTTTGAACTAGGAAAGCTTTACCAAATACAAGTAGGTCCACTTATAAAATACAGTAGGGACACCTCTGCTGTAATTACGAAATCCGTTTTAATATTTTTGAGAAAGCAACATTAAGAAACCGTCCACGTGTATGTCGGGCCACGCACTTTGTAGAGTTGCGTAATTGCCCATCACAATAATAAGCCAAAGAGAGCTTTTTGCTGTTTATGTTTCAAACCACTAACGATTTTATGTCAGTAATTTTGTCACTTGTCAATTTTATATCAAAGAAATTATAATGATTTTACATTATTTTATGTAGATTACCGTCATTGAATACATAAAATTAATCATATAACATTTTATTTCGAAGGACGATTACATCGATTGCTACGGAGATGAAGCCTTGTCAGGCAAAGCCGGAAGTGATATTCAGGAAGGGAAGTGTACCTGGTTGGCTGTTACTGCTTTACAACTTTGCAATCCAGAACAAAAACACATCTTCAGCAAATACTACGGCAGCAAGGAACCAGAGTCAGTAGCCATGATTAAAAGATTATACAATGAATTACATTTACCAGAGCTATTTAAACGAAAGGAGAAGGAAATGTATGACGATATTATGTACCGTGCGCACGCACTACCTTCTAAAACTGCTCCCAAGATCTATTTCAAACTTTTAGACCAGCTCTTTAAAAGGAAAAGTTAGTTCAAGTATCTTTAAAATGTATCTAGTATAGGGTTTAACATATTATGTTTCTCTGATTGACTATAACCAATTGTGTTCGTACTATAAAACACGACAATAGTAGGGTATAATTGGGGGTTCTGGATCACTTCCTCGCTTCGCTCGGTGCGTGATCCAGAACCCCCAATTCTCCACACATAGAACATGATCCAGAACCCCCAATTTTCTACACATGCAATATGATCCAGAACCCCCAATTTTCCTCACATTCAATATGATCCAGAACCCCCAATTTTCTACACATGCAATGCAGAGCGCTCCAATATCACACTATCATGATCGATGATTCTCTTAACTGCTCATCTTTTCAACTTAATAGGAACCGGTTTATGAACAGCTTAATCGCAGCAACTCAAGCTGTTATGCACAGCCTGTTCCTATGTATTAGGTTTCTTCTATCAAATCTACAAGATTGTTGTAGATTTGATGCTGGATTATTCGAGCCCATAGCTTAATCCCTTTAAAGCGAATTTTAGAGCATTTGCCGTTATCTCTAGAGCAAGGTATTAGGATTGCATTATACTGCTCGTGATTAATTATTTCTACAATATGAAGCCCGCATAATCGCTTTTCTACTATCAATACCTGTACACGATCTCCAATTCTCAATGTCATGTTATTCAGCAAGTAAGTCGAAGCTTGTATTTTATTTAGAAAACTGATATTTCAAATTTTTAATCTTGCTAATTACGTACGTAAATGCTTGCGAAAGTTTTTTAAGACTAAGGTTGAGGAACAGGGAAATTTTGAGCAAACAAAATAAGAAAAAAAAAAACCACTTAATTAAAAAGTTTATTATCGAAACACCATTTTTTTAAACATAAAACATTTTTTAAAGAACATATTGAGTCATGATATATACAACTGTAAACGGTTTCAGAATCTTTATATTGCTCATACAAGCTTAACAAATTAGGACAGTTTTTATCTTCTAAATTAATAACATTATTATTATTCGACATAACTTGCAACCATGACACTTTTTCTAAACCTTTAGTGTAAACACATTTATTTCTTAACAGATCTTCAAGTAAACATAGGCAATTAGAATAAGGAATAAATCCTTCACCCCAATGTATTTTTCTGCTGCGCTCGATCCAGCTTACTTGACGTCTTTCTGATTTTGTCAAGTTGTAATAGGGAAATGGTGGCTTAATTAAGAACACTTGTATTTTGTTATCACACCATATAGCAATTTCTTTTATTATAAACTCATTTGCTTCTGTTTTGAAACCTTGAACGTCTACAATAGCAGTCATGATAATCTTCGCACTATATTACTCAAAGGCTTATATTCCACCAGACGATCGTTGATAATCAAACAATATGCGGCAGTATTATCTGGTATTGAAGTTGAACATTCAATTTCTAATCGAACATCGACTGGACCTGATTTTAGACTATCGTTTTGCCTTGAACAATCTAATATAAAAAGAGGAGCCTTTTCTTTAAAGTCCTTTAGACTAAGCAATGGGTCTGCTGGACTGTTGTAATACGACTGACGGAATTTGGCATACATTTCGTATAATATACTGTATTTGTTCTCAGAAAACTTTAAGCTCAAAAGTTCATATGGATAATATTGTGAATTCAAAAAGAGAGTGACATTTGTAACTTCACAATGATCAAATCGCGAACTGTCATTGAGTTTATTATTTTTTCTATTAGTTTGTAAGCAGAAAATTACATATCTAGGTTTCTCTAATTGTGACGCAGTTTTAACTGCCCACGAATGCTTTGTAGTTTTAGGAAGCAAAGGGTACTCATACAAATCCCAATTTCTAAATGCCATTTGAATAGGCTTATCCTTTTCTAGTAATTTTAAAAGAGCCAGTCTTTCTCGATCTGACACTTTTATATGTGGTACTCTCCATTGAAGCCTTTCTATATCTATTTTGCAATAAGCAATATCATCAGCAAGTATAACACTATTTAAATTGGAGTTACTTCTATTCAATATAAGTTCATGTTTGCAGTTTATTACAATTTTTTTATAGTCTTCCGCAAACCCTAAAATCTTATTTAAAGGTATTACAGCACTAAAATGGCCATCATTTTTAATACCGTTTGAATTCCAGCCCCATAAGGCAGCCACTTTATTTTCTGCTTCATTTAATGAGATATAAGATTTTATTGTGGACGTTATGCCGGAATTTTTTATACGATCTATTTCTATACCATTCATTTCGTACCTGATGTCTTGAAACAAGAACAAAATATAGTTATTACTAAATGTAACAATTTTTTCAATCGGCTTTCCATCTTTACCGAAGAATTTTGCTTGACCTTCGATGTAAATTGAACTGGCTGATGGTAACACGTATATATCTTGCTGGTGTATGGGAATTCTGATTTCGTCATTTTCTCTGAAGCAGTTATTGTAGGGATTGTAAGAATGGACTTCATAACTTTCGATTGAAGAATCGAAATGCGGTAAATCATTAATCTGTAGTATATTCATACTTTAAAACCTAAAGCTTTAAGAAAATCTATATTTGCTTTAGTCAACTTCCTCACTTTTTTCTTACGTCTACGCGTATTAGTGGTTGTAGAAGAAATAAGACGTTTTACTTTGACTGAAGGGTTTATATTATATTGTATCATTTTATTTTTCTTAAATGAAGACGCAGTTGAATATGTTCTACGAAGTTAATACTGTAACCAAACTGATCGACAACTTTAATAGATATAGATGAAATTGTATTTTTGTTTACCGGAAAATAAATAACGTTCTGAGGCGTTTCTATATATTGGTCGTCTACAACGGTATTAGGCACAAATTCGTGAATAATGTGAGTTGGTAATCCGTTGGTATAGGAACCGTATATCAAATCACATTCAATTCTGATAACAGATGAGGTATTGTTACTAAAACGACGACCTGATGTTGAGTTCAGTATTGAAAAGTATAATAATCCACACTCATATTTTCCAGATAAACTCAGAGGTGGTTGAAAATATGATTCTAATTCTGATTTATTGCCGGAGATAGTTACTGTAGTAGACATACTTGCATACTGAACTCTTTTCTTAAATTCTGTTTATTTTATTCCATGATTAATCCAAAAAAATCTTAAAAAGTTTAAACAAAGATGTCCGCAATGGAAAGGATGATTGCCTTGTACATTTTCATAATTGTAGTGAATTTTAGAGCCTAAATATTTTATTAATTCTTTTGGAGGCTTAAGATTTCCATAACTATCAAAATATTCGATATAATCTTTGCATTTTGCATAGGCTACCCAATGAGAGCCGGGGTTTTTAGAAATATCTAAATTAATAATACCACATTCATATTTAAAAGGGTGTGTAGGAAGTTCGTCTCTCATAAAGACACCTCTAAAATAAGGAATATTATTTCCATATTTTACAATGTCAAAATTAGTCAAGGCTCGATTGGGTAGCCGATACTTTAGTTTTTTTCTTTTGATACGAAAATTCCCAGACCATTTTTATGTGGCTTAACATGTAATCCATTTCCAATACAAAGGGCTTCCATTTTTTCATTGTGTCTCTTCGATTCATCATATAGCTTTTTAGCCATCTTGAATTCATTTATAGTTTTAGCTATACCAGCCGCCCCGCCTGCTATGGCTCCCGCTGCGGATAATCCAGCAAAAATAGGAATCAAAGGCAAAACTCCACCCGTTTTTGGTATAGGAATAACGCGGGGAAGTTTAATAGAAGAATCTTCAACTAATTCTCTGGCAGCAGCCATAGCTAGTTTTATTGCCCCTTTCTTGCATTTTGGTTTTAATTTTTTCATTCGTTTTTTCGCGACAGTAAGAACATTTTTAAATTTATTTTTAAGTCCTTTTCCAGAAGTCCTTTTGCATGAAGATTTTTGGCTGTAAGTTTTTAGGCCAGTACCAGTTTTAATTTTGCTTGTCATAATATTGCTCACTAGACGCGCTGCAATTTTTTCTCCTGTACCTGCATCAGCTGCAACTATACGTTTTTTCGCCATTTTAAACAAAATCAAATCAGCCTTATGGCGATCTTTTAAGTTCGAAGATTTGTGATATGCAATATCGTGTTCTTTACAATATTCGTCTAATTTGTTGATACCTTTATCACCACGCGCAAGTCTCCTAATTAATTTTGTACCTGGACCACAGTAATTGTATCCCGGCAAATGTAATTCAAATGGTAAATGGTTTATAAGCCAATTGAGAAGACTACTCTCTCCAGTGCCCATAATAAGACTGTTTAAAAATAAATTAAACACTTTATAAATATAATGCGTTGAATAAACAATTGACAGTTATCTAAGTTTATAAGTATAAATAATGGAATCAGACATTATTTTGCAATAATCTATTTAATTTGTTTCTTATAGCGCATTTGACTTATCTATCCAACTATTTTCTGCAGAAGATAAACCTAACCATTTTACTAAAACTCTGTTTCCTCTCTTTTTAAGAACTTTTTCGACTAGATACACATTAGGATGTTTAGTCTTTTGAAGTTCTTGCACATAAAATGCTCCTAAAATAGGCTGACCTCTAATAGTATCTTCAATTAAATAGGTGATAGGAATTGTATTACGTATTTCTCGAATTTTAAATATTTCTGTTGACCAGTTAGGTGTATATCCTTTTTCAAATGTTCCTTTGTACTTACTGATACGTACATAATCACCCACTTTATATCTTACTTTTACACTAACTTTTTTTACTAAACTTGCATAACGTTCTAATATACGTTTTTTATTTATATTATTCACATTCGCAGGGATTTCATCAATCGTTCTATGGTATGTGTGATTGTATTTATGAATAACATTATTGAGGGTATTATTTATCCAATTATAATTGCCTTTCAAACTGAATTCTTTGTACAATTTAGATTTCAATGTCCTAATAAATCGCTCGACTATTGAAGCTTTTTTTGATGAGAATGTTGAGTAATGATTAATATTATAAGATTGCATTAGATTTTGAAATCTATTATTATAAAACTCTGTCCCATTATCAGTTTGAATATTTTTAGGGACACGGCCTCTATCCAATAATATCTTAAAAGTATTACATACAATCTCTTTGTTTTTACTTTTGAGAGGAAAGGTCCAAGCATATTTAGAAAATGTGTCAATAACAGCGAGGATAAATCTAAAGCTTTTATTTTCTTTAGAAATAGATTGCATATCAATTAAGTCCGCCTGCCATAGATCGTCTATATCTTTCATAATAACTTTTCGTCGAGGAAAATTTATCCTGGCATTTTTATGAAGCTCATTTACCACATCGGCTTTGATCATGATGATTTTTCGTTCAAATTTATATTTTTGTCTTTTAGCTCAGATTGATTTAATAACAAATTTTGGTAATGATCGTGATTGTTAAGTATGTTAAACTGAATTAAATGTCTATTGCTGTTCCTATTTATTCCTTTATTATATTAGCTTCTTTTAGTTCTTCAATGATAGATAATATTTCATTATCATGATTTGTATTGCCAGCGTCTCTTGAAGCCATTAATAATTTTAATCTCTCAATCAATTCATTGGGATCATCCCAGTATACTAAATCAGTGTTGTTTTTAAATTTTTTTAGTTTTGGTAAGTTTCCTCCAAGTTTTGATTTAGGTTTACTGTCAGACGTTTCCGAAAACAAGGGTTTAATTATTTCCCGATATTTTTTACCTTTACTTGACTTTATCTGACCTCTGGGGCTAAAATTTCTTCTATGAGCATTTGTATAATGTAGCATATCTTTGTAGATCCGCTTATCTTCATTTGATATTAATTTTAAATCAGGCTTTCTTTTAAATAAAAGTTCTTTCAAACCTAATGTAAAGTTGTAAACTTTGTCATCGATTTTAACTAAAACGTTCTTATCATTATTCAAACTAGAAAATGATACTACTGAGTTACCCATCATGTAAGTCTTGTTTTTACTTCTAATTCCAAACGGTATATTAAGGTCATCATATATACCACAGATATCTTCTCCCTCTAATGATATTTCATCTAGCGATTCCTTTTTAGGGCTTTCAATGAATTGAGTAGAATCCAGATCTGGACTGTAACATTCTTCAAATTTACTCGATGAACTAGTATTTATATCATCGGACTCAATGCCTTCCAAATTAAGTAGTGTTTTATTTTCTACATTTTTATTTTTTTCCGCAGGTAAATTCGCGTCAACTAAAGACTTAAGGGGATCTGTTACAGGTTTTAGGACTTTATCGAGTGATAAATTCATCGAGTGTTCCTGGTTCTTCATTTGTTTTATTTTGTTCTTTATTGAGTTCACAGACTTCATTAATTCAATTTTAATATTTTTCTCCATATTTATATTAAAACAACTGTGTTCAGGGAATGAAGATCTAATACTGAATTTGTTATTCATGTTATTTATTATATATAAATTCAGTCAAATTTCAAAAATGTATCAAAATTCTGTCTGTACCTTCCATTATTTACGGGCGATTCTTTATTAATAAGTACGAAATTATATGGGTTACTCCAAATGGTTTTACAGATATCTTTAAACTGTTTCCATTGTAGATCGGAGCCGACATGTTCATCGTAAACATGTTTTAAATTCGTATCATCTTGTTTAAATAATATAAGAAAATTAACATTGTCACGTAACAATTGTTTCGGAATTTTAGAATAGGTTTGAGATAAATAAAAACAATCTATTTGTTTATGTCTGCCCATACAAAAATAATTACGGATATTAACTTGATTTTCACATGCAACATCATCAAAAATAAATACAGAGTTAGTCAAAGCTTCACTCGGAGCTATAACATCTTTATCATCTTTTAATTCATAGAAGTTAATCTGAGGAACTCTTTTTAATACCTCGCTCAAGAATCGATATTTTGGCTGAAAAGAAGTTTTGGAGTAAAGATAAAGATTTTTAAATTTCAATCCATTTTTATGTAACAGTAAGCTGATCATAACGTTTGTTTTACCACAGTTCGACGGACCACATATTATACAACGAATTGTATTTGGTAATAAAGCACTATGTCTGATTTGGCGAGAAGGTTCATTAAATTGTATACCGCTAACTTTCAGAGATATGGGTTGCTTAACCAACTTCATCTTGTCAATGATTATGTTGAATGGCTAACATACGTTTTTGTGTTCACTTTTTATACTAAAAAGGGGAAATTATGTAAAACATAACATGACATTTTGTTACTATTTCTGTACCTACATGTTTAGATAAGTTTTATTAACATAAGTAAGTATGTAATTACTCGTAATAAACATATTAAATCAAATTAAGCATGTGCACAATATGCATATAAATAATAATATCATATTAGACATGACTATTCAACTAACGCGTTTCTACAGGTTTAGACAGATTTATTTCATTATTGAAATCGTCAGCAAAAATATTATATGAAACATGACATGACAAAGAATATTCATTTATCGCGTTTCTACAGGTTAAGACAGGTTCGTTTAATTATTGAAATCATTAATGAAAATATTGCATTCTCGCATTACTCAATATCAAATGCCACTGTTTAAAATAATCCACATCTAAGTTAGGTAGGTAGTCGCTTCATTTCATTGCAGTATTTGCCATAAGCTGGACCTCTTGTTTGTCAATTAAACTACAATTGCCTGGTAAGTTTTGTTTTTTTTTTTTTCTATTTTATTTTAATGCCATGCATTTTTTTTTTACTTTCAATAAGTGTTTAATAATTAATATTAATTTATTTACAGAATCATGTCTCTGGCACTGTCCTACAGCCCCTCTATAGATATCGCAGATAATTTACGTGAGGTAATTAAATATTGCGTTTATCTTAACTTACTTAAATCCATTTTTCATATTACTTGTGTTATTTATTTATTGAATGACTGTTTTTTTTTTTTTTTTTTTTTCAGAATTTAATAGGAGATGCGGACCCAATCACCAATCCTTTTTATTATGCTCAGGATAGAGAAAGCTGGTATGCAGAAGTAGCAGCCAAATCTCGCGAAGAATATAAAAAACAAAAAGCAGAGGAACAAGAAGCAATAAAGAAGAAAAAAATTAAATCAAAATGTTTTAAAAATACCTCTTTTGTTATGCGTAAGGAGCCGGGTCAAGTTCGTAATTTAATACAAATATACATACATAATTTGGACAATAGTAATATGGATAAAATAAACCTTGATCCTGACAGCGCGGGTGTGAGTGTGCAATATTTAGTGACTAGTGATTACGATGACGTCATGAATGAGACTGAACATTTAGTTAGTAAAATAGTCAAAAAGTTAAGCAGACATAATGTGTAATCTTTTATTAAATACTGTAATCTACTTATTATTATTGTCATGATAAATTATATTATTTTAAAAAAATCTGTTTATTTCATATTGGAACAATAAATTTTTAAAATATATAAGATTATATAATACCTTTATTATAATGAATACTCAACCCAGTAAATATATTGTAAGTACATAGTAAAAAATAAAAAATTATTAACCTAACTAACAATTTTATTATATTTATGCTTGTTATTAGGTCAGTGACACATGTTGTAAATAAAAATATTTTTACACTAACAATATAATATTTTACTGTACATCTTACAAGCAAACTTAAATACAAGAAGCTTACAAGTATTTTGTTTTTTACAATAAATTTAATATTAACCAAAACATTTGTTTTACTCAAAATGTTGTTGTATAATTTTGCGCCTAAACCTACAAATTCCGTTATAATTTCACCACCTAATTTATCTTTTAAATAATCAGGTATTTTAATTAGCTTTTGGAATATTAAATAAATTATCCTTTTCGAAATTACTAATTAACTACAAACAAAAATATTTAGATAAAGTATAGGCGCAAAAGGCTGGAGGTCAGAGTCCGCAATTCCGCATTGACAAACATTTTCATGACGTAGCGCTAGGTGACTTAACATGTGACATGTCATTTGTCACTGTCACTTTAAAACAAAAATATGTCGCAAAATCTCTATTTTACTATGCCAACCAAATAAAAACACAAAGAAAAATACGAAAGTTGTACGATGTGCCTACAAAATAGGGCAAGGTACTCAGCATTCATAGGATGAGCATGACGACCCATCTTATTACTGGTTTTCAGTGTTGCCCAGTCTTGAACGTTAACGCCGTAACTACATTTCCAAGTCTTCATTGTTGTATTGAAATATGTGCAGCAAATCTAGCATGGCAAGTGTGCATAAACTATTAAACTACCTCCTACTATTATATAACTACTAAGATTATAATTCCTGCTTATATTTTTATATTAATTAAACCCAATACTAAAAAAAAACTGATATTTAGCTATGGGACTGATTTCTTTAACTTATGTGTCTATATTATTTTAATATAACAGTAAAATACTGAACCACAATGCTTTATTCTTGTGAAAACAATGTGTATAAAAAGAAAGCTCACAAAGCCGCTACACTTCTACTCACAACAATCTTCTGCATAGTCAAATATATTAGAGTACTTGAGACATCAAATCCCAGTCTATTTATTTAAGTTTAGTTATTTTCTTTATGCTTTAGGTTCTCCACACAGAATTTACTAGTTAACTAGTTAATAGAGAGTTAAAAATTACCGCTGCCATTCCAAGATCCTGTGAAAGCTGGTCTGTTGCCACACTATGCGGTCATAAATCACTAATGGACTAAGACAGCAAGGTAACCATTTGTATTAAACATGTATTTGAGCTGAGAATTGAACTCAGACTCAGGTTATAGGTACTTAGGCAAATTATATTTATTACACAAATACAAAAATGAAACAAGAAACATTATGATTCATAAGATTTTTTTATTTATGCATTAAACAAAGTAAATACATGGGTAGATACATAGTCACAATTATAGCTCTAAATTATTGTAACATTATAAACATAAAGTAAATACATGGTAGATACTAAAATTAGGTAGGTATGTAGATACATAGTCACAATTATAACTTTAAATTATTTTAACATAAACAATGGTAGATTCTAAAATTAGGTAGATTCACAATTTTAGCTTTAAATTACTGTAACATTATAAACAGAAAAGATAGTAAATACAGTCACAATTATAGCTTAAAACATAGTACGATAATGACCCCAAGGTACAGTATAAATTATATTTCTTTTAATTTGACGTTTGTCATCATTTCCGTTGAGTACTAATTTATTAATTTTCTGTGTATACAACTTGTGATTTTTGGATCGAATGACATACATAGTATCTCTGAAATTTATATCATTATTCAAAGTATTTTTATATTTTTCAATTGTGAGCCTATTAGAAATAGGTTTTTTAACTCCTTTAGCTTTTTTAATTGTATTATTTAAACTATTTAAACAGTATAATTTAGCCCTCAAACCAATAAACTCTGTAATGATATCAAAGTATTTTTATATTTTTCAATTGTGAGCCTATTAGAAATAGGTTTTTTAACTCCTTTAGCTTTTTTAATTGTATTATTTAAACTATTTAAACAGTATAATTTAGCCCTCAAACCAATAAACTCTGTAATGATATCACCACCATTCAATTAGAGCCTGCTAAAGTAGTTTTAGATCGACCAATATATATTGGTTTTACGATACTGGAGTTAGCAAAGCGTCATTTATATCAATTTCACTATTCTGTTATGAAGAAAATATACAAAAATGACATTTGAAGAAAATATACAAAAATGACATCAAAAATGACATTGGAGTCCAATGTCTTTACTAAGTTGTCTAAACTCGAACTTAAGAAATTAAAAGAATCTATAAATTTTAATTGGACTACTTTCTGAGAATTAAATGGAAAAAATTTGGTAAAAGAAATATATTTTTCCTTAGTCTTTGGAATTAAATTGATTCGACCGGAAACACTTGAAAGTTCTTTTATAAATAAATGACAGTCATATCCTGAAAGATTATGAAATATTATGGGAATAAATTTTACAGACTTATTATTTAAATTGCATGAATTATGAGCTGGACCCCGATATTTACCTGTGAAATGATCATGGTCATGAACAATACAGTCATTATTAGAAAAATTTTCTTTACAAATATGACATACTGTAGCAGTCTTAAATGAAAGAAGCTCTTCATCATTCAGTGGAATCATGTCTCTAGGCAAAGATAAAATGTCATATAAAGTTTCTAAATCCTTAGCAATAGAATCTACAAACTTTTTTGAACAATTTGGACCTCGATAAGATACTAAATTATTAAGCTCTGGATTACTCTCACAGCATATATAATAGGCGAAACAAGTTGCTTCATGAATTTGTATGTTTTCGACATACTGACTTTTATTTTTATCTGAATATTCTCGAAGTAAGCTTTCAAAGTCTCCATAAATAACAATAGGAATTCTTTGAGTTCTTATATAATTAGAAAATCGAAGCTTGCTATTCTCTTCTGGGAGCAGTGTTTGTATTCGTGCGCAATTATGATTATTTAGTTTTGTCTCTGAATCAAAATATATAAAACATTCATCACATAAGTGAATTTTAGATTTGTGTTTTGTTAGTTGATCATGCACTAGTCGCGCGAAATTTTTTATTAAACAGAAATGACTTTTGTCTCCTCTTTCAATTAGTAATAAATTTACGTGGGTCAGTTTCCGTTGTAAAGTTTTGTATAATGGCCCAGTAATAGTGTTATTTTTTTCTAAACCATAAACATTTACACTTATAGTCGGATTTTTTTTTTCGAATTGTTTTATGTCATCAAATGTTGGTGGGAAAGATATACCATTTATATTTAATAAATTTAAGTAATGTGGATATGATGAAACTCTATTACTGTTATGCCGTGCTGGATACATATGTGCTACAATACACCAGAGAAAGCAATGTCTATCTTTATTGCAAATGTTAAGACATGATTTTGTTTTAAGAATTTTTAGGGGTAAAGATATGTAACTGCCAGCTTTTAAGGGATTATACTTAACTATATTCATTTCCAAATGATTAATCGACTCTATAGCCCAGCCAGATTCTGACATTTCAAATTCGGTGCATTTATACAGCAATTTTTGCACACATTCTTCAAAAAATAATTTTATATTAGTATTTTGTATTATCACATAATACTTTGTATTAAAAGATTTCAAAGACAATTCTTCATTTTTAGGTAACTTGTACAATACAAAAAGCTCAAATTGTATTTTAATCGCTCGGTGTTTTATTCGCAATGTCTCAATAATCTTGTAAACCATGCTAGAAATATCTGATAAAAATATCTCTGGTGATATGTTATCTGTATTCATAGGATTAAATCTGTAACTAGCAATTCTATTTTTAAAAGCTGTAGCTATTATTTGCACATTATCAAATTCAGTACTCAACAAACAGTTTGATTTATGTATATTACTTTTCTTATGTGATGAATATTTTTGAACATAAACTTTACAATCTGGGCAAAATTTCATGTTTGTTTGGTTATGTTAAATACAAAAAGTAAAGCAGTACCTAATTCATAAATTTAATCGTAAATTCAATTAGACAAAATATAAAATATTTATTTTGAGCTATAGTTGATATATAAGTTTTAATTTAGTACTTAAAGGTCATAATTTTTGATTACTTCAAGATTAAAAGTTCAAGGTCACAATTACTGATCTGGATTTATTAAGTTCTTAAAAAATAAGATTCAAGATCATATTAAATGGTCATGAATTTTAAAATTTGACATTCATTAATTCGAGTTTATTGGCTTTTGGATTTTGGCTTTTGGTTTTTGTTTTTAGTTTTTTGGTTTACTGAAAGAAAATCATACAAATAATCATTATAAATATTATATGAGTAAGTACTCATGCAATATTATTTCATTACAATTATCTGAGGAAATAAACATTAAAAAATATCAATTATAGACTTTATGCATAGGTACTTACTTACTTAAATTCAACAATATAGAACATGCTTTTCAAACAAGTTTAATATAATTATTAATATTATTCAAAAGAACAAAAAAGGAAAACATTGAAAAATATAGGTATATCATAAGTAGGTATTTTAAATGGTTTTTAAATATGTAGGTACAATATTATGGGTCCTTTAAATAGGTACTAGTAGGACACTTACCTAATTTTAAAATACGTTTGACTGATAGAGTATCGGTTGTATCTTCCGATAATCTTCTTTCGCAACAGTCACAAGTTTTGTGACTGCTTTCCACACCGGACTGCTGTCGTCAACAGCCGATTTGTAGGTAACTAGTGCTCGTTTCCAGCGGTCATTGCTGAGCACCTCCGCTTCTCGAGCGTTGTAAACACGCAGTTCCACGTAGTAGTTGCCCTGCCGGGTGGGGTCCCGCTGAAGTGTATAACCGGAACCACTACGTCTTGATAAGAAGCTCCGCAACGCAGCCGCTCGAATGGGTTCACCACCAAGTTCTTGCTCGTTCTGAAATTTAAAAATGATTATCATTAGAAACAAGAATAAGTTTAAAAAACTAAAAATTTTATCCGTAGTCGGGACTACGGATAAAATTTATATAGCCTATGTCACCCGGGCTATTCTTACGAATTCATTGACACCTCATTTATTAAAATCCGTTGAGTAGTTTAGGCGCTGTGGTGGAACATACAAACATACATACATAGACTGCCAAAATCATTACCCTTCCTTTTGGCTTCGCCGTAGTCAGGTAAATAATTTAAAAGGAAAGCATGACAGATTCTGAAAAAAATATACTGAACCATAAATTTTACCTAACCCCTCGGGAATCGTATTTAGAACATCAAAGTCTAACTAATATGCTAAAATAATGGAAAATAAAAGGACTCCGTATTTACAAATAAAAAAACTTCAGCATACCTCTGAATCCGACAGCTTCCTTTTTTTGAGCGATTTCGTTGGCGCTGGCAAATCAACTTCTGTCTCCGAGTCGGACCCAAAAAAGCTAGATTTGACCACCGCCGGAGCAATTTTTTTCACAGAATTTTTATTTGTTTTTCCGACAACCTTTTTCCTTATCTTCTTTTTTTCTACCGACGGCGATGGCTGAGATGGTGGTATTTCGCAGTCAGAATCGAAGGGATTGGTCGACCTAAAATTAAGAACACCATAAATAAATTTCACTCACAAATTCAACTTACTATTAGATTATTCGATATAAATAGTGATTGTAGAGTTGTACGTACATACTTCCTGTTCTCTTGTTCACAATATATTGTAAAATATTATTGTCAAAGACAAGCTGCAAGTGCAGGAGATGTGTGCTAATTAAAATGAAATTATGCCATGCAGTCTTATTTGTAGATCACATTTTTAAGCAGTGGTTTTAGTGACAAATCGCTAGCTAAGTGAGAAAGCGATTTTGATATGTGTGCTAAAAAATGAGTTCTATGTTATCAGCAAATAAGATCTAAAATTAATTGATTGTTACTTACTCAATATGACCACATGCTTACTTTCCTTATTCGGCGATGGCGCCGCTCCGTCGCGTATACCTGAGACGATTTTCTAAAAAGGAATTGGTATGTACTCTCTCAGAACAATAAGATCGATACCTATCTATCACTGGGTAACTTTAAAACCAAATTAAGTATGTTTCTATTGAAAAATGTAACCAAGTCCAATATTTTTTTCCTAGTTTCATGTCACACCCAAACCGAAACGTATATCTGTATGTCATACAAATATTTGCTCGCGTGGTAATCAAACCCGCGACCCGATAGCAGTAGCCAATGGCTTATCCACTGCACCAGCTGGGTACCCGATCGATATGTCAAATTAAAGGGAGAGATTATTTATTGATTAGTAGATGATTGTGTGCGATAAGAAATTTCATTGTTTAAAATGTTAATAGCATTTTAATAAGCGGTGTTTACCTATAAGTAATTGTTACATTGTTTTTATTTTTGGGCATGTATTAGTTTTAAGTAGGTATTCATGTAAATCATGTTTTTTTTTTTATTAATCTTAATAAATAAATAAAATAAAAAGTGTTTGAACTAGAATGTACATTTTTTTTTAAAGACTACTCCCGCAGTATGGTGCAAGCCCCGTGTCGCGGGGACTTTACAAACATACATGTCACGGACACAAAGAACACCCAGACTCAGAACAACAATTTGTGGATCACACACAGTGGCGTCCTGTGTGGGAATCGAACCTACAACCTCTTGCGCAGCAGTCGGACACACTCCCACTGCGCCACAGAGGCAGTCATACATACGCATACATAATTATATTATTTAGAGTTCAGCTCCAAATCAAACGGTTGATTAGTTTCTCAGACTCGCGTCGATAAATGCATCACACATTGTAGTTATTAATCGCTCGCGTATGTGTAGAAAATTGGGGGTTCTGGATCATATTGCATGTGTAGAAAATTGGGGGTTCTGGATCATATTGCATGTGTAGAAAATTGGGGGTTCTGGATCATGTTCTATGTGTGGAGAATTGGGGGTTCTGGATCACGCGCCGAGCGAAGCGAGGAAGTGATCCAGAACCCCCAATTATACCCTACTGACAATAAATTAAAGTGCTCAGATATTACGCAGTAAATGGCGCGGTGGACTTCAGAAGTAAGGCGGGCGTTGTTATATTTTAAAGACAGTGGCACAGTCGGAGGCACGTTACTAAGTTTTTATTAATGCCTCCGAATGCATGAAATTATTTAATTATGTAGGGGATTTTGTTTTCATCTTATTGTGCAGGCGGACTTTTTAATTTTTTAAATTGTTTTTTTTTTTGGTTTTAATTATTTTGAGTAGTTGTAGGATGTAACAACTAACTTTTATCACAGCTATTGTCAAGTATTGAAAATTGTAAAAATAATGGTTGCTAACTAACTTTTTTAGTATTACCACAACAAGCAAAGTAGTCCTTATAAGCAACAATTTTAAGCAAATTTTGTCTTAATAACATTCTTATAATTGCATTAAAGCAGACTCTTTTACTTATAATAGCATTTAACAACTCATAACATACTCAAGAGCATTTTGTTATCTCTTATAGTTTTCCACAAGACTGACTAATAAAGCATATTTGAAGTTGTTTTTAAATGTAGTCTTAAAACTGTCTCGAAAGCTTTATTTTGCTTGTTGGGCATATATATATATATATATATATACCTTTATGAAATGTTGCTAAAGATGAACTCTTTAATTTGATACCCTTATAATGCAGTTTTCGAAACCACTTTTTTTTCATACCTCTTTAATTTGACATCTCACAGCCGACATGTTTGTTTTTTCAAACGTCACTTAATTAAGAACACTTGGGCGGTCAAGATGAATCTAACATCGTGATGAATCTATCAACGACGTCTTAATTGTATAAATCCGTTTAGTGGTTTGTGAGATATGAGGTAATAAAAATTATTACATACATATAAGATACTAATATATCATGTATTACTTAAACATGATTTAAAATTTAAATTACTTGTGACTTCTCATCGAAATAATGTATTAATGGCTTTTTGTACCCACCTACTTACATCATATTAAACAGTTCCATTGTCAGCTGTTACTAAATAAAATCTCTTGAATATCTAAACATCGATGTGTTGTTATTATCCCAACTTGTAGTGTATTTATTGATCGATTGTTGCGGTATTTTTGTCGATTGATACCTCTTAATGGCGAAGGGTTCTCTGACCTAGGGATGAGAGAACTTGAGGCTTTTAATTCGTTTATTTATAACTTGCCTCGATTTTTAGGAGTGGACTCCAAATATACATCTCAAGCAAAAGAAATACAGTCTTTTAAGTTCTACCTTAAAAGTAAAAGGATTTGCGGCTTTTGTAAAAAGGCTCGCGACTCAGTTTGGAGTCTTTTATGTAAAGGTCTTGGAGTTGTTTGCCAGGACGAGGCTTCTAACACTGTGCGGGACAGATAATATCCAATAGTTTTATTTTGTATTTAGTATAATAATTTCATAATCGATACGAAATTAACTGTTAAGATTTAGTTCTTTAACTTGCAACACTGATTCCTTTATAATTTTTCTAATTTGGCATCATTGTCCGTCTCATGCATTGATGTAGAGACATTGACGTATAGACTAGGACCACGCATATGGCGAGACAACGCTACTTTGTAAACAATACCTGTCAAAGGCCGCACGAGTCTTTTCTCTCTTTCACGCTTTGCTGTCAATATTTAGTTTTTAATTGAAAGGGATGGCACGATTCAGGATAAGGTACATAAGACCATAACCTGGATCGTGCCATCACCACATGAAGATAGAGTAATCTCTGTGGTCAAGAATTGTCCTTGACCATAGAGATTAGAACAGAAATTTTTAACTTCTAAATATTGAAAATTGATTTAAATACTTTAGTCATTGTGAATAGTGCAATCTAAATTAACAAAGTGATTTAAGAGACATTTTTACTTAACTTTTGTGCCTTAGATATTGTCGTAATTAATTTATCAACTCGACACTGTGAGACGTCTCGGAGTTCGCGATGTTTTTCGATTATGATTCTAGTTTTGTGATGTAATGATTTTTTTTCTCCTTTACCTACCCCATCGTGTCTCAGGTATGAAAAAAAATCGCTCTCCCACTTTACATAGGGGAGGTAACCTAAAAAAAAAAATGTTTCTTTCACTCTGTCGGCGTAATTAATATGTGTATCCATGCAACAAAATAAATACAGCCTTCTAGCACTAACAGTCTCTGAGCAAAGGTGCGGACGGATGGACAGACGGACGGACGGACATGGCGAAACTATAAAGGTTCCGTATTGCCATTTTGGCTGCGGAACCTTAAAAACGGCAAACTAATGCAGACATAGATAACCTTTATCAATATATAGGTTATCTCTATGTGTGCATTAGTTTGCAATCAATGTCACACTACTATAAAAAAAGTCGTAAAAGTAGGAAAGCATAATTTAAATTATAACGAGTGAAAAAGGGAAAAATGTGATCCGCGGCTTTCATCTGTTGACGCCGACGATGCGACACTGACATACCTTTAAAAAGTAAGTCAATTGTACCACAGATAATATAATACCCACATTTTAACGTGCCTCTTTCTGAGCGCTTGTAACTTATCTGCACCTTTTTACTTAACACATAATTGGCCTCCTGTGATAAAGATAAAAATACTACACCTTATTTAAACTGACTTAACATATTACCTACTTAAAATACAGTTTCTATATAACGCGTAATTGTAATATTAGTCAAATGACTTGATGTAGTACTTTTACTTACGATGGGTTGATGTATCCAATAAGATAAAAACCCATAAACTATAAAGATAAATAATGCTCCTTCTTGCGCAGTCGTGTAAAAAATAGTTAACTGTACATTTTCACTCGACTACGGCGTAGCCAAAAAGGAAGGGTAATGTTTTTACTCGACTACAGCGAAGTCAAAAAGGAAGGGCATTAGCAGTCTATTTATATTTGTTTGTTGGTATTTACGTATGTTCCACCGTAACGCTTAAACTACACATCTAATTTTGATGACATGTATTAATTGATTTCTTATTATGGTGCGGGTGACCTAGGCTTCGTTTTCTTCCATTATGATGATCACATAGCGTATAGTAAGCATGTAAATAGGGTGTTCTGTGTTTCATATCAAATAGAAGGGCTTAATTAGCACATTCATTTGTTTGCATGAACTCTATAATTGTGTATTTTCTCCGTATTTATTCATAAAATACAATCAAATAGTACAGAGGCGTAAAAAATATTTTTGTTTTTGGTTGACAATAAGTACATAATTCACAGAAAAATGTCTGTGATTGTTTTGGGCTGTCAGGTATAAAGTTTTTGGTAAAACTTCTGGTACGTACACCTATTCATTTGTATAGATATGAATTTTAAAATGATGGTTACATTATACAGTTTAGAAATAAATGATTTACTTAATAAAAAAACTATCTAAGTATGTATTCTCACGACGTTATGTAGATACTTCTTATGAATTGTAATGATAAAATATAAAATTATGTGAAAATATGCGCAATGTATGTACATATCTACTTTTGGTTAGTTTGAATCATATATCTATGTAATAATCATAATAATATAATAAATAAATAAATGTTTATTACATCATAAAACAGTAAATCAATATTATAAAATAACTTTTACTAAAAATAAAATATAAACTTGTATCATTTAGTTTATGTATATTTAAACTAAAAAATAAGAAATCTACTTGGTTATACCTACATCACATTATAGTTATACTAACAGTGCTAGGTATATGTGTACCCTGTGTTACAGCTGCTATAACCTCCCAAATGACTGAGTATTTAGGTTTTAGTTAAGCACAATTGTTTTGGATTTTAATGATATGGTCACGTCTTATTTTATTTTACAAAACACTGCATTTATACTCGTAGATTATACTGTTTGAGTAATTTTACACAGTAAACGTGGAGCTGTAAAAATAGCGACATGTTAGTATGCCGCCATTTTTAAGACTCCACTTAAGCACAATAAGGACTAAAAGTAAGAAAAAACAATGTACACCCAGACTCGGAACAACAATTTGTGGATCACACAAAGTGGTGTCCCGTGTGGGAATCGAACCCACGACCTCTTGCGTAGCAGTCGGACACACTCACACTGCGCCACAGAGGCAGTCATTATAACAATGGCGTAGGCAAGGTAGGTATTAAACTTAGTGTTAAATTCTATTTGGTGAAATTTTCATTTTTAAAATTATTAAAATATTGAGGTAGCTTGGTTAAATGTTAATAATAGTTGTTAGTAATATTTGTTCAGAATGTTGTACAAATTACCTATTAAATGTTAATATTCTGAAGATGCAATAAATAAAAACACCGGGCAAGAGCATGGGGGGACACAATTTATGCAACATTAGGAGCGATTATTTTCAAAAATATTTACTCAATCAAAAAAGTTGGTTAGTAACGTATGTGCCACACGTTGATGTTAACCGAAAAAAATAAATATTTTAGCTTCTGTTAGGTATGAATAGTGCCCCCCTAAAAATATTTATTTTTATTATTTAGCTATCAAACTAAGTAGCGGCCACTATAAGACACTTTTTCACCAAATTTCATCAATATTCAGTAAGAAGTCTCTGAGTAAAATACCTGTGACATACGGACGGACAGACAGACAGACAGACAGACAGGCAGACAGACAGACAGACATACGGACATGACGAAACTATAAAGGTTCCGTTTTTTGCCATTTTGGCTACGGAACAATAATAAAAACCGGGCAAGTGCATGTCGGGTCACGCACAATGTAGGGTTCCGAAGTCCGAATAATGTGAGAAGTGGGTTTTCTGTTGTTTTTGTTTCATACTTACAACGTTATATCTACTAATATTTTTCAATGGAATTTGTACGAAAATTTTGTTAGTTCTCATTTGATCAGCTGTTACTCGTAAACTTGGTAAAGTCTACTTAGCTGTGATAGTTTTCCTTTTAATTTCACTTTAAGTACCTACTATCATCGTGATTTTTTTACATACCCAACATATTGACACTTGGCTCTAACAAAAATTTGCACTTTAAAGCTTAATATTTTACGAACGGATTCCTAAATCTAAAAATAAGTTTTAATCCTTACCTATCTAATGATACCCCACACGATGTGGTAGGTGAGAAAAAAAATCACACCCCCACTTTACATATAGGGGAGGCACCCAAATTGTTTTCAAGATTTTATTCTTTCACTTTGTCGGGTATTTTTGTATTGCGGATATACGCTAATATAAAATATTGTTAGTTGCATATATTTTGTGATGTAACAGGTTCAAGCTTCGAACTTCCGTTAATTTTTTTTATCTAAATCGGCTCAGTAGTTTCGTAGTGTACCAAACGTACTAACGTTTTCTCAGTAATACAAAATTAATAATAACAATCATATGGATCCTCTTATGTATTAACAAGACTGCAAGTACCCGAGTCTATTTAATGACAAAATAACTAATGATAGGTCCCTAAAATGAAATTATTAAGTTATTAGGATATATCAAAGGCCAGAGTTACAGCTGCTATACCTTCCCAAATTACTGAGTATTTAGTTTGTAGTTAAGCACAATAAGGACTAAAAGTACCTAATAAAAAAACAATGACAATGAAAAATAACTAAGTATGTAATACATATAACATACCTAATACTTATTACTCGTTGATTATACCTAAATTTATATTTAAGTTCGTTATCAATTGTATTGAGATCCGACTTCCGTAGCATAAGGACAAACCTCAGTGGTTTATTTGTGCTATGATTAAATTACTTTGAATATATGTCTAGATAGAGCATTCTCTCAATAAGCCTATAAAAAAATGAAGCATTCCCTCTTTGACGTTTGACACTTGTTAATGAGAACAACCTGTGGTTAAAACATCAGATGGCGGCTTTTTACTTGTCAAAAAGTACGTCCACTTGACCGTACTTTTTGACAGTTCTTCGCTTCAATTTTAGAAGCCGGATTAGGAACCTAGACATTATTTATTCAAAGGTACCTAAATTGTATGGTTTTGTGATTCGATAATTAAAAAAAAAGCAATGGCGTAGGTATGTTTTATAATCTAAACTTTATAGTATCTGTTAAACTTAGTGTTAAATTATATTTGGTCAAATCTACATTATTAAAATTATTAAAACATTGGGGTAGTTTTAATATTGTACGATTATAATGGTCGGGTAAGGTATGGTAAACGTGAAAGGTGATTGTCTCAATTATGGGGAATACATATTACCTACATAATGTTTCATAATTTCTCAGTTTCTTCGTTATGTAAAGACTGTAAAAAGTTTATCAGTAAACGTTTACAATTAAATCGGGTTTGCGTATAGAAGGTATCTGAATTACTTATTTTGTTATACTTAAACAGCCCCAAGAAACAAACATGTCTTGGAGCATGAGACGATGCGACTGATTCTGTTTTATAATGCGATCCTTTTTTCTTAAACTATGAAACTTTGCCAAATCATAACTTGACCGAGGATGAGTCTTGATTGAGAGTAGCGTTCGTAATGAACAATTGTCGAACTGTTAGTAACCCTACTTCAGAATTAAGCTGTGTGGTGGGAAATCTAAAAGGCTTACATAACATAACTTTTAAGCTCTTTCAATACGTAAAAGGAAGCTTTTATATATACTATCCCAAACAGACACGCAGTAAGTCAATAGTGTAATACTGACACAGTCCATATTAGATCTGTCAATACATCCATAGGAATATGTCTGAAGCGCTTAAAAACTGGTAACAACTTTCTGAGCCTACCCCTTTTTTTTACAAAAGGCGCTCTGTCATATGTGAGCAGAGACATGTGCAACAGGATAGATTACCACAAATATGATCTTATACGTCAACTGAATTCAGAGTGTGTGTGATTGATACTTGATTTAGTAAACGCAACATATTTAGTATTGGCTAAGTTTAAAGTTAATAAGTTGCTTCTTAACTACAACATAACATCTTTTAGGCCTATCTCTGCTAGATAAGTGGTATTTTCTCAGGACGACGAACTAAATGACAAAACTGCGTCGTCTGCTTAAGCTATTATAGTACAACCAACTATATTGAGGCCACATAAATCATTCACATAAATAAGGAACAAAACTGGACCCAGAATATTACCCTGCGGCAGACAGCATTCAATTGTATCTGCAACTGAATGCGGAACGATCAATCGATGACACAAAGAATCTTCCTGGTATAATATGTCATCGACTTAACCCGTTATTATATAAATAGCTCTTAAAAAGATTCAGATCTGTAGCTGATACCAAGTTTCTCCAATTTGTTCAAAATAATAGGGACAGAGACAGTATCGAACGCTTTTGCAAGTGCTAGAAAGATCCCATTACATTGATTTTTTGGTCTATTTTGCCAACAGTGAAATTTGTTGAAGTTAGGACTGCATTCTACGTAGATTTTCCACTTACAAATCCAAACTGATTATGTGATTTTAATTTGTTTCTTTTTTTAAAATATGTTAAGTATTTCAGCCTTCAAGTACCAATGGCTCATAGAAATTCATATCTCACGGATTAACATACCTAATGTAATGATGGGTCCTTAATCTCGTAAATAGGGAGCTGCGCTTAGAAATGCACCAACGCGCAAATGCGGACATCTTTGAGGGCACCGCGCATACGTCAGTTTGCAGGGTCGATGTCGGTTACAGCGCTCTATCTCTTCAGAGACTAACCAACTACGCAGGATATATTATAGTGCATAAATGTAGATGACACAAGTGCACTCTCTATTCGCTCACTCTTTTAGTCCGACACAGCCAGAGAGCGCATTGGGCGCAGGACCGACGGCCTAACGTGTTCTCCGAAGCACGGAGGGGTGTGACATATTTCGATTTTTCTCTTGTTTTTCAAAGCATCCTGTATCTTAGGACCGACAGTGGCAACGTTGCTTAACCTCGCAAACATCTCGATCTGCTCGGTCGGCACTGAGTCAGGAACATAATGTTAGTAAATACTACATAATTGTTAGTGCGTAGGTACGTAACAATCAGGCCAGCTCTTGAGCAGGTACCGGGGGTGTTCCTCAGAACTTATATCGGGCTTTTAAATCAAACTTCTGGATTTCCCCAAAGCGAATACACTGTTTATTAGTTCAATTCATCATCTATTACATTATCAACATCTATTCTATAAAACATACAGGCCAGCTCTTGAGCAAGTACCGGGGGTGTTCCTCAGAACTTCTATCGGGCTTTTAAATCAAACTTCTGGATTTCCCCAAAGCGAATACACTGTTTATTAATTCAATTATCATCTATTACATCAATTCACATATTATTATCAAACACATTTCTTAAGTGGCAGGTGCGTCGGAAACTCGACCGGCCACTCGCATAAAGCCTCAATAATTGTGAACTGTTTGTCTTGACGTTCCAAAACTTTGAAATAATGACGATGAAGAAAACGGAAAAAACAATTGGGAGAATTGAAGGAAGCGTCAAGACGAATGGTCAAGGAAAAGAATTGAAATGTAAAGGAATAATATTACAAGTTATTTAATATATAATATCGTTCTGGGCTTAAGAAAGTGTTTGATTCCTCATCCCCGAGAGTAATAATCCCGGCTGCGCACCCCAAAGCCAGCAAGAGGTTCACGTCACATGGTGTGTGGCAGGTGCGTCGGAAACTCGACCGGCCACTCGCATAAAGCCTCATTAATTGTGAACTGTTTGTCTTGACGTTCCAAAACTATGAAATAATGACGAAGAAGAAGATCGAAAAACAATTGGGAGAATTGAACCAAGCGTCAAGACGAATGGTCAAGGAAAAGAATTGAAATGTAAAGGAATAATATTACAAGTTATTTAATATATAATATCGTTCTGGGCTTAAGAAAGTGTTTGATTCCTCATCCCCGAGAGTAATAATCCCGGCTGCGCACCCCAAAGCCAGCAAGAGGTTCGTTATGTGGCAGGTGCGTCGGAAACTCGACCGGCCACTCGCATAAAGCCTCATTAATTGTAAACTGTTTGTCTTGACGTTCCAAAACTATGAAATAATGACGAAGAAGAAGATCAAAAAACAATTGAGAGAATTGAAGGAAGCGTCAAGACGAATGGTCAAGGAAAAGAATTGAAATGTAAAGGAATAATATTACAAGTTATTTAATATAATAATATCGTTCTGGGCTTAAGAAAGTGTTTAATTCCTCATCCCCGAGAGTAATAATCCCGGCTGCGCACCCCAACAGCAAGAGGTTCACGTTACATGGTGGAGGCGCCGAACTCTTCAGAGGAAGTCATTTAAAGAGCTAAGTCGTATTTTTATGTAAAATTAATTAAAAATGAGTGAATTCACGGGATTGTATGAGTCCGTAGATGATTTTGTCAACCAATTCCAGATCATCTGTGTGATTAATAAAATCACTTCGGATGAAGAAAAAAAATTATTTGTGGCGGCGTATCTGGCTGGACCAGCGCTACACCTATACAAAACAATCATAGAAGATTGTAATAGCTTCGAGAGCTTCATCACTGCATTAAAAGCAGAGTTCCCAAACCGTACTAATTATACGGAAAAATTCTATGAAAGAATACAGGCGCCAGAGGAGAATATTGTTTCATTTTACTACGAGCTTTCAAATATAGCCAAAAAGGGAAAAATTGACGACAATACGTTCGTAAGGAGCTTTCCAAAGAAATGTAATAGTTTCTACAAATCAAAGCTCTCTGCAGTTGTATGTGCTGATAAAAATATTTTAAAGGCCACAGTTTTACAATTACATTCAGTATATGATAAAGAGGCTGAAAGGGAAATCAATCTTAAGGTTAAGGTTGAGAATGCGGTAGCAGTGAGGTCTGGGCAGCAAGGAGACTCCAACAGACCGACCAATAGTCCATTTCGGAGCAATCAATCGACTCCGTATAGTAAATACCGGTCCCCGGTGTCTCGGGTTCCGCCCAATGATTCACCAAGCGGTTCGTTAACACCAAGGCGGGAGTCAAATCCCCGCCAGTACTTTTTAAGGAGCAGAGAACCTCTGCCGATGCCGGTTCAATCAGCTGGTGATGCAGCGTCGTCGACAACGAGAGTAGGCGAGCATCACGTCGCAGTAATGAGTACTCATTTTAGTAGAATTAGGTTCAGGTGCTATTCCTGCTTTATTAGATAGTGGGGCTTCAGTGTCCTTGCTATCGAAGAAAGTAGCATTAATGAACAAAGTAACCTTAGATATATGTGATAATATTAATTTAAAAACGGCCGATGGTAAGATTATACCAGTCGCAGGCAAAACATATATCAACGTTATAATTAATAATGTGGTGTATAACACACTTTTTTATGTGGTAATAGATGTCAGTTGGCCAATGATTTTGGGTCAAGATTTCCTAATCAAAAATGGGGCATCCCTAGATTTTGTGAATAATAAAATAACATTGAGAAACTACAATGAAATATGTTTTGTTGCTAGACCAGGCAAAGTTTCTGTTATCGATACACAGGAAATAATGTCTGTTAATATTTTTAAACATAATCATTTATTTATTAGTAATACTTGTGAGTCAAATAAGAATAATACTTGTATTCTTCCTGATTTAAATGTGTCAAAAGATAAAATGAATATTAATAAAAATCTGAGTACAGGTGATAATAATAAATTACATGACTTAGTGGAAGAATACAAGCCACAATTCTCATTTGGTAAGGTTAGGCCAGGTGGGTGCCGAAATAACCCAATTAAAATAAAAACTTCGAACGAGGTTCCGGTGAAAAAACCTTCATATCGGGTCTCACTTAAACAGAGTGAGATCAGTCGTCAACAAGTGAGTGAGTTAGTGAATGTTGGTAGCATTCGTCTTTCCTGTAATGATAGTTCCTCTTCAGTAGTTGTAGAACAGGATTCGGATTCGGATGCGGAGTTCGTGAGTCGAAATCCGTTAATAAGTCAAGATGATCACGTTGTCACTGACGGGTTACAAATATTTAGGATGAGATGTACAGAGAATAATGAGCAAATCTGCAAATTAGAAATAGACCCAGTAATAAGGGCTCAAATGAACGATAATTTTTGTTCATCTTTAAGAAATAAAATCATAGATGAAAACTTACAAAGATATAAAGGATTCTTTATACACAACGGCATGTTATATAAATTAAATACAAAAAATAATGTTATAAAAAGATTGATGGTAGTTCCGGATGAACTGTTTCCAGTAATTATGCGTGAGATTCATGATGATCCATTATATGGAGGTCATTTAGGTTTGATGAAGACAGTAGAAAAATTTAATTCAAGATTCTGCTGTCCAAAGTCATATAAGAAAATAGAGAATTATATCAAAGCATGTAAAGTATGTCAAGAAGTGGAACGTCAAATAGGGTGGCGCCGTTGCAACCGATTATTACAAACACGTTATTTGAAAAGGTAGAAGTGGATACAATAGGCCCGTTAAATAATGCGAATAGATATCGATATCTTAGTATTTAATTTTATGTAGTTAAGAATTTTTATTATATGAACATATGTTATAATTAAGTCATGATAAACATGAGTAGTTGATGAGAATTATCTTTTTAGGAGTAGGTGATTCCAGAAAAGAAGTGGCGACGTTGTTAATAGTCTGACGTGTAAACAATTGTATATTTAGGGATGGTTAATGGTTTTAGATCTGATTCTAAAATGTTGTTTGTTTTTGCATGTACAACCACACGGCGAAGAAATGTCCTACAATGTTGATGCCATAGAGCACTAGGCAAACAAAAACGGGTGTATTATTGTGTTGAATTATAAATACAACTCTGTGATTAAGCAGACAGTTTTGCATTTGGTTCAATCGAACTTGGGAAGTTCGTTTGTGATTATTTTATCTAAATAATCAATAGATGTGATCAGATGGTCACCGATAGCTTGATTGACCAATTATTTAACTGATATAAGATTGATACTTAAAGATGAATTTTCTTCCAGTTATAACAAAGCAGGACTTTCACCCAATTTGTTGCCTGGGGTCAATTGGTGTTTAATGATTGATTTAATTAATATAATTTAAGATAGATAGGCCAGTTCTGCCGATGCAGTGGCTTGTTTTAGGCGAATTTTTTTGCCTTGCATGGTCATATGACTGTTGGATGAACGACAGTCATATGACATCTTTTGCATAGAGACAGCAGATTAAGGGGGGTATTAAAAAAAAAATCTATATCGCCAGCATAGGTAAATGCACAGCTAGGTTCATATTTGTTGTTTTATATTATAAAAAAAAAAAAAAAATTGACTTAGTAGTCAAATGTAAAGATTTTTTTTTTTTTTTTTTTTCATAAGGCGGCGGCGTGTGGCAGGTGCGTCGGAAACTCGACCGGCCACTCGCATAAAGCCTCATTAATTGTGAACTGTTTGTCTTGACGTTCCAAAACTATGAAATAATGACGAAGAAGAAGATCAAAAAACAATTGAGAGAATTGAAGGAAGCGTCAAGACGAATGGTCAAGGAAAAGAATTGAAATGTAAAGGAAAAATATTACAAGTTATTTAATATAATAATATCGTTCTGTGCTTAAGAAAGTGTTTAATTCCTCATCCCCGAGAGTAATAATCCCGGCTGCGCACCCCAACAGCAAGAGGTTCACGTTACAGTACGTAGGTTTAAGTAGTATTTACACATTATACTTTGCACTAAGTCTTGTGACACTTGTCCGCAGAAGCGATGGAAAACCACATCTTGAGGTTAATAGTCCTCCTCCATGACGGGGTGCAGAAGGTAATCTGGAACTCGCACTACAAACGTCAAGAAATTGACGTTGTGTTGCGGCATAATCTGCTCCTACGGCGGGTAGCGAATCTTCTGGCGCACGTAATCAGTCGCCTTGGTATATATAGTGACGGCGTAAAAAAATACAGGGGAGTGTTCGGCGCCGCGGCGCTTCAAGTCGCGTCAGTCTCTTAGTCTAGTTCATTTTTTTTTAAGTGACGACTGCCGCAGTAGGTCACAAGCTCTGTGTCGCGGGGGACTTTACAAACATACAAGTCACGGACAAAAAGTACACCCAGACTCGGAACAACAATTTGTGGATCACAGAAAGTGGTGTACCGTGTGGGAATCGAACCAACGACCTCTTGCATCGCAGTTGGACATACTCCCACCGCGCCACAGAGGCAGTCAATTTTAAGTTTTATTTTTCATTTAAAAATGTGCCTATTGCTAATCATAAGATTTATAAAATATTAATATTAAGCACTTGTACCGCCTGTGTTAACCTAGTAAGTACAGGCACCCATCTATTTAAGCAGTAGGTACCTACTCTTGTAAATTTTTAGAATTAATTTATAACATTATCTACTAGGTAGTATCTACATAAACTCTGTGATGACAGTGTCGATTTGCTTTCACTAAATAGACGTTAACGAGACAACTTAACTTTAACGAGAAAAAACCTTGTGTTTAACCTACTTGTTTAGTTCATAGAATTCAATTTTCAGTATATATGCGGGACAGATAATACCCAATAGATTTATTTTGTGTTTAGTGTTTCTTAATCGATACGAAAATAATAGTTTTAATTTAGTTCTTTAACTTGCAACATTGATTCCTTAACTTGTAACATTGTCCGTCTCATGTCACTAGATAGAACGAACAAAGAACGAAATATTATCCAAAGATAATTTTTAACTTCAATATAGAATTGTCCTTCACCAAACGCAAATAGTATCTTTAACTTTTTATTAGTGAAATTGATTTATATAGTTTATTATTTGTTATGAATAGTGAAATCTCATCACTTAACTTTCGTGCCTTAGATAATAAGTTTGTTTAATTCTAAATTCATTGTCGTAATTAGTTTAGCAACTCGACACTAAAAGCTTGTCTCTGAGATCGCGATGTTTTTTGATTAAAATTCCATTATTTGTAAAAATTACGTGTAAATAGTATTGTTAATACACTTCTATATGATTATACAATATCTCTAGCACAATAGCTCTTAGTAATATTGCATTGTTTAGCCGTAATTTGTAATTGAAATCTGATAGGCACGGTATGTACGCACCTTAGAACATTCCTATTGGTCAGAATTGTATATAATGTAATAGCACTGTTGCCAATTTAGTGGATTTACCTCAAAATTTAGGGAGAAATAAGTGGGGTAGCGGTATTTACCCGACTTCACAAGAAAGAGGGTTATGTGTTTTAAAGACTTTTTTTGGGGAAAACCAGAGTAATTTATATCAGTCAAAGTCCATAGCAATGGCACCCGAGCGAATCAATGTTGACATCTCGCGCATGATTGGTTTTCATTCAGGAATGTTAAAATTAGTGGTAATCATTTTATGGGTTTTTTATAATAATTTAGGGAATTTATAAATATAGGGTTGACAACACTGCTAAAATAAATTTACCAATAGCGACAGGTTATTTTAGATTTAGATGGTATAGCCGGACTATACTATAGGAATTAACGGATTTTCGACGTGTATAAATACAGCTGTAACCGAGTACTGAGCGGATTCGATCAAGATACTTGAGCCTAGCTCGTACTGATGGATCTCTCTCAGTAATTGAATGTACCCATGTTCTTACTGAAATATATACACTAGTCAGTCACTGATATAGTTTTATTACTATTCCTTAAACTGCGTTACCCTCCGACCTACCTCAGGCAGGTACCAGGCTTCAGGGCAAGGCGCACGAATGTGCAGAGTATCTCTGTATAGTATACCTAATTTAAATCCAAACATAATTAAAATATCTGAAACTGTGGTATAATAATGATAGCCTAATAACTGCTCTTTATATTATTGGTTATAGTAAAAAGAATAGGTAGACGTTTATTAGATTAAAATGTAAATAATAAAATATTTTAAAACTTCACTAGTCGCTGTCGCAATCGCGCGGTAGGTGTACTTTCTTCTTAGAGATTTGCAGCTAAATAATAGTTGGCGCCGCGGCATACTACCCCGCGTTGAAAGCGTCTAGTTCCAACCTGTAATTGGCACATATGCATAAGAGCTCTTCGAAGACAGCCAGCAGTAGTAGTTAGCTCTGCAACTCGAATGATGCAGTCGGGTTCCGGAATCAAAGTCTTGACTTGTCCGAGGCGCCTACATAGAGGTGGAAGGTTATCCTCCTTGACTAGAACCTTTTTGAGTTGAGCAGTATCCTTCATCCTCTTTTGCCGTGTTTGTTTGTTATTCGGACTGCCAGCAGCGCTAAAGTTTTGACAGATTTGTTCCAATTTGTGGTAACGCTTTAATGGCGTTTGGTCCCCTGCTTCAAGCACCGGCGAAGGGAATGTTGTCAGCGTCCTTCCTATGAGAAAGTATCCTGGGGTGAGTGGAAGGAGGTCGTTCGACGAAGGACGGCTATTAAGTATTGCCTCCACTTGACCGAGTAAAGTTTGCAATACTTCAAATGACCGATAAAAACGACCTATCACACTCTTAATGTGGTGTTTAGCTGATTTTATGCTCGACTTCCAACGACGCCGAAATGAGGGCCAGGATAAAATTAAAACGTATACCTTCTTGTACAGCAAAATCAAAGATCGAGAGTACGTGTGTTTAAAAATGATTCTAATTCTCTAGCAGCTTCAACAAAGCTTCGACCATTGTCGAATAATATTTCGGCCTGCTTGCTGCGTCGCGAAATGAAACGTTGGAATTATATTTTTATACTTATATAATCACTTGTCCTGACTGACTGAGTGATTCATCAACGCAGAGCCTAAACCACTAGGGTTACAAACTGAAATTTTGGCAGTTGATGCCTTTTAAGTTGTAAACATCCACTAAAAAAGGATTTTTAAAAATTCGTCCTCTGGGGGTAAAATAGAGATTGCAAGTTATATATGCAAGAGTAATAATTATAATATTAGCGTTTTGATCAAAAGCGATAAACTAACCCTTCGGGGGGTAAAATTAACTGCGTGGGTGAAGCTTCGGGTGACAGCTAGTACATGTATTTAATCACTTGTTCTGATTGTGACTGATTCATCAACGCAGAGCCTAAAACGCAGTTGATGCCTTTTATGTTCTAGGCATCCGCTAAGAAAGGATTTTTAAAAATGGCTCCCCTATATAGGGGTTGTGAAACTCCGTCAGTTTTGAAGTTAGATCTGTAAAATTTCATTTTGAGTTAGATCAGTAACCAAATGGTAGCGTCGTCATTGTCATTAATTGATTTCATGTAGGCGCATTGTGAGGCGTCACTAAAATAATGAATTTTTATCATTTTTGCATGATCCATGTCATTGTTTTAATAGGAAAATGTAATTAATCGTTAGTAGGACTCCAGTCTAGCGTGCTTGTTGACTCGCTTAAAACAAGTTTATCATTGTTACATGTTTGTACTAGTTAATTTACTTTTAAATTTTCTAAGTGGTAAACAGGCTGAATTAAGTGTCCCTTACAAAGATTGTTTGATAATTTTATTAAACAACTGATTTGCACAGTAAGATCAAGTAATAACGTCCTCGATGTAGAAATAATTTTGAAAAAAAATAATCGGCCAAGTTCGGGTGGGACCCACGCATTGAGGGTTCCGTTACAAACTAATAGGTGTGTAAATACTTGGAGAACCACATTTAGATTTGTGAACTATTTACACACCGCGCTGTGTCAACCAGGTTGCAAAGTGGTGACACCAGCCGTGGTTACCTAAAGCATTTCAGTTCACTGTGCGATTGGTGATAATGGTTGATTATAACAATTGGTGACGATGATTGATGATAAATAGTATTAATGGGGACACTAATGATTGATGACGATGATGATGAACTGTCAATTTTGTATAGGTCAAACTTTATCGCCTAGATCTTATATACCTAGATCTTATGGAGAGTACTACTCGTTTTGAATGAAATATAGCCATTTTTAGGGTACCGTAGCCAAAATGGCCAAAACGGAACCCTTTTAATTTATCTCTCTATTCATTTCAATGCACTTTCTATCCTTTTGTAAAAATACTTAGAAGTTTTGTCCTCAAAATGAGCGTAAACCGCACGGGTCACATTATCATTAAAAAATCTTCTTCCCCATAAGTCTGCTTTAAGTTTCGAAAACAAATAATAGTCACTATTAGGGGCCAGGTCGGGACTAAAAGGTGGGTGGCGAATTTCCTTGAAGCTTACATGTTGCAACAGCAACCTTGGCAATTGAAGCAGTGTGAATGGGAGCATTGTCGTGGAGAAGCCGAACACCTCTGCTAAGTTTTCCACGACGCTTCCACTTGTAACAGCTCAATAAGGGTAGCTGTCATTTACCGAGGTATTCGTTTATTTTATGTCAAGTATTAGTATTCCGTGACAATCCCAGAATACCTTAAACTTTCTAGACGGATTTTCACCAGGACGACGCCACTTCATAGATTCCCTTCATCATATAAAACTCGTTCCGTGTCGTATATACGACTCTGAACTTCTTACTTCTTGAGAACACGCTTTTCGCTTACTTCGCTGCAAACTCGAAAGAAGTTTGGGCACCCACCTGGCACTAAGTTTATTCATGTGAAGATGTTCATGAAGAATCCTAAGAACTGAAGAAAGAAAAAAGCCATGTTCTTGCCGCTATTTCATCAGATTTAAGTGTTCGATCATTCAGAACTTCCTCTTCCACTAATTTGATGCAGTTCACAGTGTCAAAATTTTAACACGAACGTAGTCGCGGGCTACAGCTAGTACTAATATAATTATGAAGAATATCTTGTTTCCATTGTTTTTATCAGATGGTTTTTTGTATTTATTTTTCAATTTATTTTTTATAAATTACAACCATAATAATTGTATAGATACTTTGTACATTTATGTGTTTTTCTGTTGATATCTCATAATATTTATTATTTATTTTCCTGGTTGATAATTATATAAATTACATTTGTATATTTATAATTGTGAATACAACTTTTATTATTCACAATTATAAATATTCTTTTGTTTTATTAGTTTTGTTAAGACAAGATTTGAATAAAAAAACGAATAAATTAAACCCGGACTAAGCCAGGGCGGGCAGCATGTTATAATTACAGTTATTGCGACAACTATGACCTATTTTATTACGAAAACGAACAATTGGTTAATTATTATCCAATTTGGTGTAGTCATTATAAAGATATGAGATGACTTATGCTTTGGCGATTCATTTTTAAATATTTAGATAGATAGTCAAATTAATTTAGTAAGCTCTATTATTAAAATAAAGTAAATACTTCTTATTACATGCTGGGTCGTAATTATACCTACCTACTATTGTGTACGTAGTGAATTTATGCTGAAGTTTTTATCTGCCAGTTGACTTTTTGTCATACTTAATTATATATAAATTATAATAAAACGTATTTTTTTTAAAGTTGGTTATGTAAATTAAATCCCTTTAAAAACATAAATGTGAAAAAGGAAGCCAAGTTCAATATCATGGTACCTAATTATGGTGTTTTTGTCGTATATTTCTTCTGACTTTTTCTGCTACAACAATATTGGCTATTTAAAAACATGACTTTTCAAATTTGAATAAGTAGTCAAATTATTTACACAAAGCAAATAACGTATAATCTATTATACCTCAACATTTGACTTTGCAAATTTTTTGTCAGTAAAAACAAATATTTAAGAGAATAGAACATTACAATAATAAACAATAACTTGCAAATAACATGAAGATGATAATTTGATTAGGTAAATAATAAGAATAGATAGATATATATTTTTTTATCTTATAAATTCACTGTTTTTAGATTTTTTTAAAACACAATTTTAAAAGAACTTTGTAGGTCATCTGGAAGTGGGATAGGTTTTTGATCTATACTTCAGTCAGTCAGTCATAAAAATGATGATTTTTGAGCGTTAATATGTTCATATAATCGTTTAAGTTGTGTTTATAAAATTTGGAGCACTAGGTTATCTTGGGGCACTTAGATATATATCCGATTTGGTGTGTTTACAATAAATAGTTTTTGAGTTATAACTCGTGTGCATACGGGTGCTGCTCCCAGTACTCTTAAACTTGCTTGGTACGCTCCCCCGTGTCTCGTATAGATATCGTTAGACCAACGACGACATTAATAAGTTAATATATTTTAATACCTAGATTGATTATAGTATTGACAAAACCTCGATCTCGGTCTTGAAACTTAGACGTGAGTGATCGTAAGCCAGTCCACATTTCTTGTCAGTAGTGTAAAGGTTAGAGATAAAGGATTAACATCTTTCGGGAAAGATTCTCGCCACGTTTTGTGTCAGAAGAACACGTGACCTAAGACATTTCTGGATTTTTTGGTGTTTTGTTGACGTTTGTGACCTTGAATCGCCTTGGATTATTTTGCGTGTGTTTAATTTAATTTATAACTTGGTAAGTCAACATTTAATGACTAGTTTTGACTAAAATGAGTTAAAACAAACCTCCTGACCCTCCAGATCCTCCGGATAATTCTTTACCCCGTACTCCAAGCCCGACCTTTTCTTCCAATCTTTCTAATTCTCCACTAACACCTTCAACCCCATTAACACAATTCGGTCAGATGGTTTGCAGGGTTTCGGAATCAGAAGTCCCCCTATCCAATAATACCTCCCGTAAACGTCCCAGTGAAAAGGATACCCTCCCTTCGGCCAACTAAACAAAGTAAAAGCCAAGTTGCTAGGGACAGATATACTACTCGCGACTCAGCCCCTTACATAATGCATGTAGCAAGTATCGAGTCCTAACCAAATGCTGGTGCTACCTTTGGCCTTTGAAAAGAAAAGAAAAGAAATATTTATTTTGATAAAATATTGACACACATTAGTGTACCTAATAAACAAAAAATATATAATAAGCAATAATAACAATAGATAGTAATAAAATAGCAATTAAAAAATAACAATAATAATAAAAAATAATATTAATAACAATAATAAATCAATTAGCAATCAATTTTAAAATACACTGCAATATACAGTTTAAAAACTATTAAAAATTAAAAAAAAATACATTATATAAAATTACATACAAATTACAGCAAAGTCCTGCAATGTGCGTCAATGCACTTTTCAAAAAGAGCTGTTGCTCAGCCTTAAGCTACACACGCAAAGCGTACACCGCTTTGTGTGTGTGTGTGTGTGACGCTGATTTTCAGCAACACTCAACTACAACAACTCTTACTTCTGCTTTTAATTTGTTCCACTAGTCAATAAGTCATTGCCATTTTCACTATAAAATTGCCCATTATCGCATTTCATATTATATCAAATAAATAAAAATAAAATAAAAATAAGATAAATGAAATCTCCTTTATAAAAACAAAATTAGTAATACTGTTTCTTTAGTGGAATATGAGGAGCGTGTTTCATAAAAAGCATGACCTTACTGTGACTTATGTGGATCTTACCTTTTGTACCCCAGACATTGATATCTCTGCCCAGTGACAGTGCACGGGTCTATCGCATGGTAGTGACCATTATCCCATAGTTACCACTTTACCTGATAAATACTATGGAGAAAAAGTTTCCCCTCCGCTACTTAAATATAAGCTCTGCCACCCTGACTGGGCAAAGTTTTCTGCTTCCCTAGAAGACTAACTAGGCCATCTTCCCAGTTTAGGCTTACAGAATTTAGATAATGATCATTGCCATGTGGGGAACTATTGTCTGCTATTTACAGAGACCATTAAGCAAAGTGCAAATGAGTGTTTCCTTATCAAGATAACCTCAAGAGGTAAGATCCCATCTCCCCCCTGGTGGGATAAGGATTGCACAAAGGCTGTTAAAAAAAGACGTGAGGCGGAAAAATATATAATTTTAATATGAGCACTTATAACCTAATCTATTATAAACATACTAGCGCTAAAACAAGAGGTCTTCTCAGAAGAAAAAAACGCTAAGGCTGGAACTTCTGCTCCAGTTTGTCTCCTTCTACCCCTCTTTTATTAGTATGGATGAAAATTAACAGTTTTCGAACTGGATGCTCCTCAACTGTCGCCTTCCCTATGACCCAAGAGGTCAGTAAATAGTTTTTTTTAATAAAATTGCCCCTCCATATACCTATATAGCTGAGACTTCCGGCAACGAGGATACGATGCATATACGCAACGCTCGTCTCCCGATCTCGTCAAGGTATAGGGTGAGGTGTCCGAGCCAAGGACAGCTTGGAAGGGGTTGCCACAGGGATCAGTTTTAAGCCCTCTGCTGTATAATTTATATACCTACAATATAGATTCCTGTCTCAACCCTAAAAAAACAGCCAGTTTAGCTGACGCAAGAGAAAAGTGCTATGATTTCATAAATTGTAACTACAAATCTCATTATCAATTGTACACGGACGGATCTAAGGTTGGAAAGTATTAGGGAGCTGCCATATTTGACCCTCAGAGTAAAAGCTCATTTAGATTTCATATTAGTACTCAAATTATTTTTTATTATTCTGAAGCTCTGTCTTACGCTCTATCTATTGAAAGTAACTAGATTGTGATTTTCTCAGACTCCAGAAGTTCTTTGATGTATCTGACTCGGCTACCATCGAGTTATTGAGATTCTCCGATAGCCTTTGACATCCTGAGAACTCTTAGAGAACTGTGCAACATGAAAAAGAGGGTTACTATACAATGGATACATTACTGGAGTAGCTGTATATTACCAAAACTCTAAAATTGTATTGAAATTCAATTGCCCTAGAGAGTCTTCTGTTATTACAGGCGACTGTATAGGCATCCTGGAGGCGTGTCTTTTCATAGAATCTCATAGTATTCATAAAGCAGCTATATTTTCTGATTTGTTAAACTGTTTTTCTAAAGTTCTAAATCAAAACCCCTTTAAAAACAAATCTTACAGTACTTTTATGCGGAACATAAAAAATCTTTATTTATGCATATGCAAATCAATCCAACTTGTTTGGATTCTCAGTCATTGTGGCATTGGAGGCAATGAGATGGTTGATACACTTGCCAAAAATGCAATCTCATCTCAAATGACCGACCTAAGGCACCTCGCTCATCATGTTGGTGACCTGATAAGTCTCCCCCGGAGGACCCTGGCCTCTTTTTGGTAGGAGCAGTTAAACAACTCTTTAAAACTTAAGGGTAGACACTATTATGCCATTAATCAATCTATTACACCTAAACCTTGGATTAATAAACACAGAAAGGTGTCCAAACCAATCATTACTGTTCCCCGGTGTTCCTGCACAAGATTCGGATACGGGACTCGTCCATTTGTGAATGTGGGTTGGATGAGGGCAACCTGGAGCACATATTCTTTAACTACCCCAGAAATAGCCAAGCATTTCATCTTTACCAGCACTTAACTGAAATGAAAATCCCCGTTTTTTTCTCCTTAACTTTTAATTGCGCTGATCTCTTTTATTCGACAAAATTCTATCAGACCATCTTTTATGTTGGTGTGGTATCATACTTTATTTATCCTTCTTTATTTATTAATTGCCCCCATATAACATGAAATTAAATTTTATGTATAAATACTATCTACTTATTTTTTTTTTTGTTTGTTACAGTCTACTAACTCCACAAATATGCAACGATAAAAATTCTTCAAAATTTACACGTTTCTACATCCCACATCTAACATTGACAGAATTGTCGACAACGGTATCGCTGCCATAAAAAAAACATCTTAAAATGAAATAAGAAATATGTTGACCTATGTTAGTTAGGCTACCAGCTAAGTTGTAAATAATCTATATTAATACTATAAATGCGAAAGTTTAGATGTATGGATGATTGGATTGGATGAAAATTGGCACAGAGATAGATGATAATCTGGAATACGTAGGTAGGTCGATAAGTTTTGTTATGCTAGTAATTTAAAAATGGAACTTTTATCTGTATTACATATTTGTAAAAAGCAAATTTAAAAATAGACGTAACGCACGTATCTAGGTTGCTGGTTTCAAAAAAATTATGATGTCCCAGTTATATCACTACGGCGGTTCCCGCGTTCTTCTCTGTAACGATGTTGATTTTAATTGAATTTAGTTTAACTGAAAAACGTAGCCTTCAACAATTACAATCAGCGTTAGGGGAGTCTGCCCCATCTCAAGCAACCGTTTTTAGATGGTTCAGTGAATGTAAAAGGGGTAAAATAAACCGCGAAGATGACCATAGAAGCGGCACAAACGGCAGTAACAGCAGAAAATGTGTGATCTACTGAGACGATGGTGTGAGAAGACCCACGAACGTACTTACTTGGACATCGAAAAGATTTTTGGCGTTATTTCAGGGAGTATTAACATTTTGGAGTGAGGAAGCTTTGTAGTCGTTGGATTCCGCATTTGCTCTCAGACACTGAAAAATAGGTCCACACGAATTGGTGCCGCGAAATGCGTCTACGGTTTGAAAACGGAACGTAAAGACGTGTTTCAGAAATCATCACAGGCGACGAATCGTAGTTTTATCAATATGATCCGGAAAATAAGAGTCAGTCAGTCAGTACCTATGGGTCTTTTCAGAAGGAAAGTTGCCGACAAAACTGCAAAGACCTCGTAACGTTGCGCGTTGGTAAAAAAATAGTGGCTAGTTTTTTCTCGCAGCGGACATGTGTGGACAACAATGTTGGAAAATCATAGATCTGTTAACTCGGAATCGTATACAACAGTAGCATTGCCGAAAGTTTTCTAAGCTCTGGGAGAGAGGAGATCAAAGACTGGGCTTCGGAGAATCATGTGACATACATCTCAGAACAAAGACTTTTCTTGAGGTATCCGTTGTTGACACCTGGCCCCATCCACCTTGCATTCCTGATTTAGCTCCTTGTGGTTTCTTTTTGTTCCGGGTGATTAGGGAAAAAATAAAAAAGATTTTATTTCGTGTGCCAAAAAGGCTGTAGCCGCCTACGATGTCGCAATTTTGGACCAATCCGATTAAGACTGGCAAAAGTGTTATAGTTGGTTTATGCGAATGCTTATAGAATGAAGGAGAGTTTTTTGAAAAAAAATAAAATAAATAGTTTTTCTTGTCTCAAAACTTATCGAGTTACCTACATAGGGTGCTTTTTATCCCGGAAAAATGTTGGCATGTGTTAAAATGGTTTTTAAAATTTTTACGCGAACAAAGTCGCGGGCAACAACTAGTAGCCTCCAAAGTGATGTTAGCGTTGATAAATGGTATGGTATGAAGTTAGTAGTTATTGGCGGATTGTAATGTGCTGTTTGGAGAAATGAAGAGTATATTGAAAGTATACAAGAACAGTACTCACAGATCGAGTCTGCTCGCGTATAGTTTCAAATTGTAATGAGCATGACTGTTCTTAGAAACTATAAATGGTTATTACGGTCTTATCGCGTATATTTTCCAATTAGCTACCCTAAATTTTTATGTAAAAACATAGGTACTGCTCTAGTTTCCATTGCAAACCAATCTTGTATGTTTTTAGGTTCGTAACGTTCTTAGAGTCTACACGCAACTAGCCATTTTGATTTATTGCTTTCTCTTTTTTTATAAGAAATTGTAATCTATTTAATCAGCAAGCACATAACTTTATAAACGTCACTGTCACGTAAAATACGCATTCAACAAACGGCAAAAAGATAAAGTGCAAGCTGGTAGGCCTTCCACATCTAGAACATCTAAACTAAAACTAACTCGGAAAAGAAAGCATGTATGCACTTTATACTTTGCTAACACTTGTTACGTATTTATATCTTAAATTTATACATGGTCAGAACATGTTGGCTCTGGCCTTGTAAAATCTCTTAACTACCTAATTTACTGAATCAATGTCAGCAAGTATACGCGACAATTACACAGATAATTATGCGTTATTTTCTAAAAAATAACTTGTAACACATTCTGAAATCATACAGTGTAAAAACACTATGAATGCGTGCCGACCTTGTATACTTTCATTATACGCATTGGAGAGTGTGTAGCAGTTGTGATTGAAGCAGGATTGAAGTGGTCGATTAGAAAATTTTGACGTGGTTGCTACTGTAACGCCACACTCATTTAGGTCCTAATCACATTCTTTTTTCAGATTTCGCGGCAAGCCCGTGCGAACTGGCGCATGCGCGGTGCGCTCAAAAGATACGCACCGCGCATGCGTGTTGATGCATTTCTCATTTTTAAGCGCAGCATTCTCTATTTACCATTACGACAGTTCAAGGCGAGCTGTTCGGATCGTTGATGACCCCAATCTCACGGACAGACTGGAGTCTTTACAGCAGAGGCGTGACTTTGGTGCACTTTGCGTACTCTACCGTCTGTTCAACGGGGAGTGCTCTGAGGAACTGTTTGACATGGTGCCACCGTCACCTTTCTACCACCGCACCACTCGACATCGTAGTAGGGTTCATCCATTCCACCTGGAAACAATACGGTCCTGTACGGATCGATTCCGGCGTTCTTTTCTTCCACGTACGTGTAGACTCTGGAATGAACTACCTGCTGCGGTGTTTCCCGAGCGCTACGACATGTCTTTCTTCAAACGAGGTTTAAAGAGAGTTTTCACTTCACGGTAGGCAGCGGCTTGGGTGTGTCCCTGACATTCCTGTAGTCCATGTGCGGCGGTTACCGCTTACCATCAGGTGGGCCGCTGGCTTGTCTGCCAACCATAGGCAATAAAAAAAAAAAAAAAAAAGTTCGAAAGGGCTTCCGCAAAAACGGAAATAAAGAACGTAAATAACTTCTGAAATCGGTCGGTATTGTCATTTGTTTGTCAGGATTTCTAAAGTCAATGTCTGTGTCAATTTGCTTTCGACATAAATCCGCCGACATCAATAAGACTTCCATTTGATTTTGACATTAGTAACCCCAAATGTCAAAATCAAATGGAAGTCTATACTCGTTTAAACAACGGTCATTTGTATTATGTGTCACAGTACATTCATTCCTTTCGGCACAAGAAATTTCTGTCACTTTGTACAGGGCCAGTCCACAGTCAGTGATTTAAATTGACCTGAGCTCTTTCCTTCTAGATTATTTACTTATTTGCTTGTGTTATTTCAAATTTCAGCACATTATAAATACAAACATAATAATTGAATGGTATTTGACAATAGCTTACAAGCTTATTTTATATTCGTTAAAAATAGGAAACATTTTCTTCGGTGCTTTTAATATTATTTTAGCATGAATCATTTCAATTGTCTACGGCTTGTGAGCATGACACGGATATTCAGTGGATATCATAACAAATATGTTGGGTGAGTATATTTCACATAAACAATTCTACAGCTAATGTAATTTACTATAGGTGTACCAGAACCTGATGAAAAATGAGCAAATAAAAATTTAGAGATGGTAACACAAAGTTAAGGTAAGTAGGTCCTAAAGTCCGTGTGGGACGAACAAGTTTTGATCGTTGTATTTTTTCATTGAATTAGTTTAATTTTACATAACGGTTCATTATCAATTTCTGCTTAAATATAACTAAGTATCACCACAGCTCGAACAAAATAAATATTTTGTACTGCAGCTCCAGCCGCGTGAATGTCAGTTTTTGCATGGAATAATAAAAATTTAAACACAACCAACTTTCAAACTTTCTTCTTTTTTCCGTTCCTATACATTTTTGGCGGTTAGAAATCAGCTCGATATACTGCATTTTTATTAAGTAAATATAAGATGTATTCTTAAATTTACTTAATAAAAATGCGCAGTAGGTATAGCGAGAAACATGTACCTATGTTTCAGCGAATAAAAATAAATTTAAAAACCCGCCTGTACAAAAAAGATGGAAACAAGATCCCCTACATAATATTTTTTTTAGGGTATTTTTTTAATTTTTTTTATTGAATGTTTGTAGGATGTAGCAACTACCTTATAACACAGCTCAACCATTCTTTTTCCAATTTTCAATACTTGACAATAGTCAAGTATTGAAAATTGAAAAAGAATGGTTGGTCCATCAGTTCATGATCGACCATCGACCTAAAGTTATCTCTTGCGGTACAAAATACGACGGACTGTATTAAATTACAAAGGGACATTGATAGGGTAGTGAACTGGAGCAAAAATAATTTATTGCAGTTCAATAGTTCGAAATGCGTGACAGTCTCTTTTTCCCGCGTACGTAGTCCTATCCAGTATCTTTACTGCATCGACAATAGTTCAATGAAAAGGGTAACAGAAATAAAAGACTTGGGAGTAAATTTTAATACCGAATTGAACTTCAGAGATCACATCATACGCTGCTGCAAAAAAGCTTATAGGAACTTAGGTTGCATGCTCCGCCTAGTGCGTGATTTCACCAACATTACAGCAGTGATCACCTTATATAATACATTGGTAAGGAGTCAGCTTGAATGCAACGCAGTCATTTGGGCTCCGCATGAACTTAAATATAAGCTCATGCTGGAGCGCGTACAAAATAAATTTGTAAGATTTTTATACTTGCGACTATATGGTGTATATCCGTTCTTTCCACTACTGTACCCAACCTTATTTGTGCTGGGCATGGTGGGGTATAACGAGCTGAGAGTCAGAAGAGAACAAGCACTCGTTTCATACATGTTCAGCTTACTTAGGGGGAAGGTGCATAATGCGGACATCTTAGCGCAGATGGGGTTATACGTGCCGGATAGATACCTACATGTGGCGTCGAAGACAGCCACGGCTGTTGGCGGTGCCGCGCGCTCGTACTAATTTGCTAAGCGAGGCTCCGCTAACGCGTGCACTCCGTACCCTCAACCTAATAGCCGTAGAGTTAGACCTATTTATTTGTACTCTAAGTGAATTCACAAGGGTTTCATTATATATTATAAGTTATGTTAAGTTAGTTAGTTAGTTAATTTGTAATAAGTATACATACAAATATAGATAAATTATATAGGATAAGTAAATGATTTTGTTACACTATCGCTTTGGGTTGAACCTGTAATGGTAATTGTAAGAATGGAGTAAATAAATAAATAAATAAAAAATAAATAAATAAATAAATAAATGATTTGACGAAGGCGAAGAATCAGGTATCGAACACGGTACTCAGATCGCAACCTGCAATATTTGTTATTGAATAGTTCCACTCTGGTCATCTGTGGTCTTCATTATTAGTTCCATATCACTCAAACGCGTTTTTTATGAGTAAATGCACGAATTACAACAAAATATACCCAAATTACCTACTATAGGAGTGGCTTTAATATTTGAAGAATTCTCTCGATTTCTCCAAGATCTCATCATCAGATCCGAAGTTTGATGACAATGGGACTAATCTGGAAGTATACCCTTTCAAACACAAAAAAAAAACAAATCGGTCCAGCCGTCAGCGAGTAATCGGATAACAAACATTAAAAAAAAATACTGTCGAATTGAGAACCTCATCCTTTTTGAAGTCGGTTGAAAATAATAAGTAAAAACAATGAGTATTTTGCAGACTAGTACAAAAATTAGCAAGAATGTCCACGTCAGCGAATATGTCATCACATACAATGAAAGGGCAAGAAGGATCCCATGATGTGCTGCCCGCTATCATAGACAACCTCAAGGCCAATTCTAAGATTTCACAGCTACCTGAAATGGGAAGTTGGGTTAAAAAGGTATTAATTAAGATCTTTAGATATGGTTCTGCTTCATTTACTAAGATTCCCTTGATAAGCCTTAGAATTACAACCAGTAAGCTGTCACTACTAAAACATGATAAGATATACAAGACATACTTACGCTAGGTAAAATATTAATTTTGCCCTTTTAGTCACTTGACAATGTTGTCTGGACAGAGAATCCTCATCTGTTCTTTACATTTTTGTAATAAGATAGCACCAGGTTAGCACCTACCGTTGATATCTGCTGGCACCGACCTCAAAAAAATGTAGGGTCTCTTATTTCGAATGTGTTAGCTTAAAAAAAGGCAAAATAAATATAAGGTAACTAAAAAGCTAAAAATAATATAGGTACAACAACAAAAAATAATTAAACATTTTGAAGTTGGTGCCTAAAACATAAAACTACATTTTCTTTGAAGAGTTCCCTGGATTTCTTCAAGATCTCATCATCAGATCCGAACTTTGATGACAATGGGATCAATCTAGAAAAATACCCTTTCAAACACAAAAAAAAAAATCAAATCGGTCCAGCCGTCTGCGAGTAATTGGATAACAAACATTAAAAAAAATACAGCCGAATTGAGGACTTCCTCCTTTTTGAAGTCGGTTGAAAATAGTACTCGTTAGTACTTATCCTAATGCTCATTTTCAAGACATAATTGATTAAGATTATTTAGATTTTTCAAATTTAGAATTAATTTTTCACTTGGAGGTTTTAGAGCATAACTTAACTGGAGGGAAGCATTCAGTTGGATTGTGGGCTGTGTTTGCTTATGAAATGCTGGAGAAACCGGAAAATATTACTGAAGAATACCTGAAGCTATCCAGAATTCTGCGATGGTGTGTTGAAATGGTAAGTATCTACATCGTGATTTATTGTTATTATATATCATCCATTGGTCAATTCGAATTGATGATAATGACTGGCGGAACTAGGTACTCAATAATAAAATGTCTGGATGTATTTGAAAAAATATTGTACTATTTGAAAGTTATACTACTTTCGACGGTTATAGGCTATATATTATGTGTTTGTTGTGTCATAATCAAAGGTAATTTCTACCTTTGATTATGACGATATACTTCAACTAAAGTCAGCAAAAATTGTACGTCTTGGCAGGATTCAGAGAGTACGCTGCGTAAACGGTAAAAGATACATAAAAACAATGTATGGCCCAATGGGCTTGTTTTCAACGAGTCAAAACAACAACTCTTTAAGAAATGTCAAGACGCCGATTTTATATGGAGATCTCATACAAATACCGGACTATGACGTCACTATTTTTTTAGTCAAATCACTTCTTTTTATGTTTTAATTAATGATAAAAAATCCTATTTAATACAAATTTGAACAAGGAATTAATTGTTGGTAGTTTAAATGCTAGTTTTATTTACTAATTAGACTTTTTGGATTTTTTTGTTTACCCAGGAAACAAGCCTATTGTTCCTCTCAAGCTCATTAATAAAAATTACGCGACAGCATATATCTGTCTCTAAGCATAGCTTAACCATTTTGTTTTTAAAATGTTGATAAAAAAATATGTATTTTGAAAGGTATTTGAATAAGCTTGTTTATAATTAATGGTTCATAAATATTTGTATATCCAGTAAGTAGTTTTTCTTACAATAATCGAATCGCATGTTGCCCTCTTCTGTAATTTTTTGTAAGTTGATTCTCCCATCCACACCATAGGTTACTAATTCATTGAAACTTGATTCTATGATGATGATGATAGAAGAGAATTCGCAGTCGCTATATCCTGTGCGTGTTGATTGTTATGATGCAACTAGTTGCATGTAGTTCTAATGGTCGCTTTTTGTTTATTACAAGACTGGAGGCTTCTTCTGCGTTATTGATGACATTATGGATGACTCAACAACACGTGCATGGTCTCCCTGCTGGCACCGCATGCCCAACGTCGGCATGAGTGCCGTGAATGATGTCGTTCTCATGTCATGTTGCGTTACTGAGACGATAGAAACGTACTTTAAGAACACACCCCATTACGTTGACCTTCTACGGCTGTTTCATGAGGTATGTACCTACTGGAATAAAAATTACAAACTGTGACGGCTGAGTAATAAGCTCTCATCCGTATTGCATCTGATTGTCAAATTAAATAATATATAAAAGAGACGATCATTTTATGAAATGTCAATATGATAGGCTTGATAAAGTAATTGTGACGTCATATCATTTATTTTTTAGTAAATTTGTATTATAATTGTTGAAAATTCAATAACACGATAAATTGTTTTTAATATTTGAAGATAACTGCCACACTAGGCTACAAGCTCAACAACAGCAATTTGTAAATCGAGTGTAAGACTATTACTTTTCTTTCAGGCAATACTATCGACATCTATGGGACAGCACATAGACTTCACAACGGGCAGTGGTACGAAACCTGACTACAGTCTGTTCACGATAGAACGTTACAACACTATCGTTAAATACAAGACTAGTTTACTGTTACAGTTGCCTGTACTATCAGGTCTGTCATTAGTCAAAGATGTCGATAAAAGGATGTACGCAGACGTCGATGAAATCAGTTTTGAACTTGGAAAGCTTTACCAAATACGGGTAGGTTCAAATCCTGTTCACAATGTGATGTAAATTTGTGATCATCACTTATTTTTCAATAATAACCATGGGTTACGTACTACGGGACGCAATGAGCACGATAGCGCGAATAACACAAGACAATTTGAATGGCTTATAACTCTGCAAGTTTCCAATGTTTTCGTTATTAACATACATATGTAAGGGACCTATATCATGCTGCCGGAGACATTAATGAATCTTGATGAACTTAGTAGGATCTTGTTTGCATCTTTTTTGCGCAGGCGGGTTTTTTGTTTAATACTTTTTAACGTTTGTAGGATGTAACCGATGTAACTTTTATCATAGCTATTGCCAAGTATTGAAAAAAGAATGGTTGCTAATTGACTTTTCTAGTATGACAGTCATAATTATGTTATACCTTTTTGAAATGCTTACGATTAGCCCTTTAATATTGTGGTATTCGAAAAATCTTTTTTTCCACACTTTTTGTTTTTGACATCTCATAGCCGCATAGCATAGCACAGCAGAAAAACTAACATGCGATTTTTTTTAACGGCAAAATGCATGAATCTAGGATTGCCGTATTGTCATAGTCATGGCCAGGCGTTCGTAGTCTGACTTATGTACGAACGAATATTCGACTTTATTTGGATGGAGCGCACTGCGAAGTAATGGTTGTGTGCGTGAAAGCAAGGCGGGCGGCCGTGTCCAACGAAGTGGGCACGGGTTAGTTAGTAAATGATATTTTCGGAAGGGCTCAGCGTAATGCCCCTTTAAATTTAAGTATTTATGGCAGTAGATACCTATTTCCCTTTATGAAGATATTACAATTAATCAAAAATATATAATATTATAATGCGAAAGTTTAGATAGACGGTTGTAACTAGCTACATTGGCACTATGGGGGCCGGGCACTAAAAATATCTGTTAAAGGTTTAGAAACTCACAATGAACATCTCATCATCAATCATTTGTCAATTGAGATTATTTTGTGTGATTATTACCTACGTACTTATTATTATATCCACATTATACATTTAAAAAAATCTAAGTGTACTGCGGGAATGTTTTAGATAGATCACCGGTCTTAATTATGTGATATCTTAATAACATTATTAAAATAGTTAAAAAGTAGGTACATACAAAATCGTTTTCTCTATGGCGCTTCATAACAACAAGACAGTGAGGAATAAATGTAATTTATTCCTCATTGTCTTGTTGTTGTTATTTAAATATTAACAAATGATTTTGAATAATTTTATCCAAATGATCTATTTTTTAATGCCATTTGCGAAATAAAATTAACTGTTTAATATTTTGTTTCGAAGGACGATTACTTGGATTGCTACGGAGATGAGGCGCTAACAGGCAAAGCCGGAACAGATATTCAGGAAAGGAAATGTACCTGGTTGGCTGCTACTACCCTACAAATTTGCAATCCAGAACAAAGAGATATCTTCACCAAATACTACGGTAGCAAGGAACCAGAGGAAGTAGCCGTTATTAAAATATTATACCACGACCTACATATACCAGAGCTATATAGACAAAAGGAGAAGGAAATTCATGACAACATTGTATCTCGTGTACGCGCACTACCTTCTGAAAATGGACCTAAGTTCTTTTCCAAACTTCTAGACCAGCTTTATAAAATGAATCATTGAAATAGGTATGTAAGTATAATTGAGTCGAAAAGTACAAAATATATGTATCTGTAAAGTGGTCACGGGTTAGTTGTTAAAAATACTGATTTGTTTTTATTTTTATTTTTGATTAAATAAATACTGTTAAATTACTAAAAACTATTTAATTATACTTAAGTAATTATACAGGGTGTTTGGAGGGTGAGTAGCCATAGGAAAATGGTTGATAGGTAACGCTGTTGGTTACTTGTTGCGCTTAATTAAATAACATTTTGCCCTACGTTAGGCGAGTTATAATTTTTTTTCTATTTTTTCAAGAAAATCCCCATTTTTTTTATAAATGGCTTAATTTTTTTAAAATTAATGATCAAGGTGTCAATTAAATGATTTATTTTTATTGTTTAGTGATGTCTTATTCAGATTTAATCATAATTTCATACAAACAATGAAACAAAAACATAACATACCCTCTCAAACATCCATAACCCAAGAAGAAAAAATGTGATGTCCACTTTACAAGGTAAATTAAAAAAAAAATTATAAAGTGTGGGATTTTAAAATGCTTTTAAAAACTACCCTAGTTAATACTCTTTGTAACGGTATGTAACATGTACCATAAATACTCGGATAACTCAACAAAAAACCGGTTTGTCTGAAAGAATGCCTTAAAAGGGTGACGACCAAACTAGTCAATTGAGCAGGTAAAATCCTTTTGTTACAGATAACATAACGAAAAAGTGCAATAGGTTTAGCTATGGCTCTGTGTTAGATAAGTTAATGAATAAATTACATTAATTTATCTACATTAAATTAATGTAGATAAATTAATTTACATTAAATGTATTGCAATTTTTCTACTTTATGACGGGCTGATAAAAAAAAAGCAATTCAATTTTTAAATAATTTATTGTAAATCTTGTTCAAATTGTTGTCCATTATTTCTAATACATGCGTAACATCTCTTTCTTATTTCCGTTGTGGTATGGCTTAGCCTAATTTCTTGCTTCATTATCAGAAATGCATTATTTATTTTTTCTATTAACTGTTCTCTTGTGTCAATGGTTTCCGTATACACAAAATCTTTAGCACGGCCCCAGACATAAAAATCCAGAGGTGTCAAGTCCGGCGATCTTGCAGGCCATGGGATAGGGCCATTTCTGCCAATCCAAGCGTTGGGAAATGTATCGTCTAAGTATTCCCGGACTGCTAATGTCCAATGCGCCGGGCAGCCATCTTGTTGATAAACAATTGGCTCTTGATTCTCGACATTTGGAACTCCATCCATGAGCTCGGGCAAATCATTTATCAAAAAATCTAGATAAATAACGCCATTCAAATTGTCTGGTAGATAATGTGGGCCAATTAGTGTATTACCAATTAGCCCTGCCCAAACGTTTACCGCAAACTTCCTTTGAAAGGCCACCGCTCTTTTCTTTTTTGGGTTTTGATCCTTTGGGGCCCAATGATGCAAATTATGAAAATTTGTAATGCCTTCCCTTGTAAATTTTGATTCATCCGTCCACAGGATACTTTTTAAGAAGTCGTGGTTATCAAGATCCATGTGTAGCAAGAGGCGACAAAACTGAACCCGTCTTTGGTAGTCATTTTCTTCGAGACCTTGCACGGGGGTGAAATGAAAAGGATACTTTCCATTCGCACGAAGAACAGACCACACTTTCCATGCGCTGAGATTTAGCGTTGCAGCTACAGTGCGGATACCTGTTGTGGGGTCTTCTTCAAAAGCATCCAGAATACGTTCTTCATCAGCAACATTACGTTGTCTGGCAACTCCAGGTTCACGGCGATTTAAATTGCCAGTTTCCCTTAAGCGTCTAAAGGTCGTCTCAAAAGTATGACGATTAGGTTGACGTCTATTGGGAAAACGCTCTTCGTAAATTCTTTTTGCTTCTCGTCCATTTCCATCAGCTTTCCCGTATGCCATCAGCATATCGGCGTATTCTTCGTTAGTAAAAGCAGCCATTAAAAACAGCAGCAATAACAAAATAACAAAACTTAACAGAAGAAAACGCAAACAATGCGCGGAGCGGAGTTAAAAACACGTGAGGTAGCAGAGAACGACAAGTCTCGACTGGTCTCGACACATGCACGACAGGGACACAGAGCGCGGGGGGGCCGATGGGTGTATTGTTAACCGATGAAAGAGATAGCACGCTATTTTAGCTTTGTTAGAATGAGACAAAAGGATTTTACCTGCTCAATTGACTAGTTTGGTCGTCACCCTTTTAAGGCATTCTTTCAGACAAACCGGTTTTTTGGTAGGTTAATCGAGTATTTATGGTACATGTTACATACCGTTACAAAGAGTATTAACTAGGGTAGTTTTTAAAAGCATTTTAAAATCTCACACTTTATAATTTTTTTTTTAATTTACCTTGTAAAGTGGACATAACACTTTTTCTTTTTGGGTTATGGATGTTTGAGAGGGTATGTTATGTTTTTGTTTCATTGTTTGTATGAAATTATGATTAAATCTGAATAAGACATCACTAAACAATAAAAATAAATCATTTAATTGACACCTTGATCATTAATTTTAAAAAAATTAAGCCATTTATAAAAAAAATGGGGATTTTCTTGAAAAAATAGAAAAAAAATTATAACTCGCCTAACGTAGGGCAAAATGTTATTTAATTAGGCGCAACAAGTAACCAACAGCGTTACCTATCAACCATTTTCCTATGGCTACTCACCCTCCAAACACCCTGTATATGGGACTAGAATGGTATGAAGGGGATAACATACCTTTTAAGATAAAAGCCCTTAAATAAAGAAAGAAAAAAAAGGTGATCTGTAATCAAGTCGATTTTGAACAATCGTTAGATTAAGTCATAAAAATAGGCCCGAGTCAAAGCTACGGGTGCCAGAAACCTAAGTGTTATAGTTATATCGTTTTCTGTAATATTTAACAACTTAGAACAATTTTGTTCCCATAAAAATTTAAGAGAAATTCGAAGAATAATTCTATTACTACTGAACTTAGCACTAAATTACTTGGGGCGCGCTCGGAGTAGCTGCGCGCCGCCCTGCAACGCCGCGCGCCGTCGAGCCTCTCTCCGCTCAAGGGCTCTTGACGCCGCTCGAGGCGCCTGAATCCGCTCACGCGTTTCAAGAAAATGTGCTTCGCCGCGCTTCCAGCGGTGTGCGCTGGACCTAGGTATGGTTACTGTCACGGAACTGTTATCGACAACTAACAGTTGGACAATATACACTTTTATAACTTCTCTCCTGTTTAAGATCGTCATCCTTCTTTAATTCTACATGTTTTAATATTAAGAAATGCATTAATAATAACCATTATAAATTATTTTGAATTATCTAATATCGGAGTGCAAGCGAGCACGACAGGTAGGTGTTTGAGAAAAGAGATACTTGATCTCTCTTTTGTTTTTGAGCATTCATTTAAAAGTACTAAATGAGCTTTGTAGACTTTTTTTATGAATTTATGCAGAACATATATTGAAATTAAAAAAAAAAAACTTACGAAAAGACCTATACATTAATTGAAATAAATGTACTTGGTTTATAAGCCAACCATTTAAGAGCTGTAAAATTGCTCTGTGTAGAATGTTCTGAGATAGTTGTTTCTCACCATATAAATATCTGTAGTGTATATGATACTTTATACTGCCTACTAGGAGTACCTTTAAGTATACAACTAGTTAACATAAAATACAAACAAATATATTGAGGTGATCTTTTTATTTCGTCAAATACAAATCTACAAAAATATCTGTACCAGATAAAAAAAAACATATTCTAATAGTTTTATTCATTAACAGATAAATTTAAACAATTTCTTCTGAAATCTGTTCCTCTTTTTCTTGACTTCATCCGGGGTTCAAATCGTTCATACTTTAGAGCAGGGATTCCCAAACTTTATTTTGAACAAAAGACCCCATATACATAATTAACTGCGACCTCAGAATTCTATCGCCAAAATAATCTTATCACTTTTTGAGTTTTTTAAAAGTACCTTCGACAATGATACTTCCTAAAATTAACATTTTTAAAACAACTTATTAATTTCAAATAAGAACTTGTGTTAATTAATAGATGTCGATTTTAAGACAGAAGATCTGTAAGAAGCTGTGATGAATTATACCGGCACTAGACCACGAAAGTAAAAAAAGTTTTTAGGAGGGTGTTTTTGGACATTGCCTAACCTAACCAGGATCTAACCAACCGGTTACTTTAACTTTACAGTTATATCGGCGGCTTTTTCAAGTTGATGGCAATCTAACCGATTTTCCAGCCAATTTTCTGCCAAAATCTAGTATTTATTGTAGGTTTATGTTTTAACTGCCCCTGCAGAGGGGTCTCCGACTCATTGGCAACATACTGTGCGTAGTCGTTCCTGTACCTGGACTCTTGTTGATAATAAAACGCAGCTTTAATCCCCAAAGCGTATATAATTAAGTGTGAAAGGGTCCTTTTCTTATGCACTTTTCTACAAAAAATATATTAACAGTACGCATGGACGTACCCAGGGTGGGATTTGGGGGTTGGAAATATCAGTATAGCGGAATTCAATAACTATAACGTTTAAATGCGATTGCTTTTTGTGAGGAAAAAAGGGAGTAGACATAAATTACCTACATTTACGTATTACTAAATATTAAAAATACTTATTAAATCAAATAACTATCCAACTTCGACATTAAACTGATATCTCAGCTATACTTCTTATATTGGTCCAATAGGGTCTATACGTTGACGTAGAGAACAGGACTGCGCCATATCCTCACAAAATTGACCACCTAGAAAGAGACAACCCTACTTTGTGGACAATATCTGGCAAAGGCCGCACGAGTTTTTTTCTCTTTCACGCTTTGCAGTCAATTTTTACTTTCCAATTGAAAGCGATGGCGCAGTCGTCGATACGTCAATGGTATATTTGTTAGATTGCCACAGACAATCATGCTCACTCACAGATTCACATTTTTACGCTTGCGTCAAGTATACGCAATAACGACATTCTAGTACAGTGCGCAAACGTTTTTGAGATCGATCGCAAAGTTACAAGAATATGAAAATGGCCGTTTTAATCGAAACATAACTGCAACTGTACTGCTTTAAATACGTGAATTGACCTCCTGGTTAAAAATGCTTCTATTTCGTACAACGACTACATAATGGCTGTCCAATATGTTTTAGTCGGTTTCGACTACAGCATGCATTGCCACTCAAGTTTCAACAATCAATTGTTGAGCCGTCATCATGACAGCGGCTTTTTTTTACACTTTTTCTAATATAAATAATTATAGATAAACGAACAGAGTTTATCTACCCATTTATATTCAAGAAGTTTTATTTACTAAGTACTGACATAAAGCCATTTTGTAGAGTAATTAATAAAAGTATTTCTGTTTTTGTTATTCTTTCTATAAAAAATAACAGGCTTGCTTGTGAAGTCCATCGCGATGAAGTGCTTATACCACTGCCATTGTGTAAATTATACCCCAAGCGCTGCGTCACTCATTTTCACAAGCATATCTAACGGAAACAGGTAAACTTAGACTTAAATTAATCATTAAATGGATAAAACAAAGTTTTGTGTGCGAATCAAATCCCATCTCTTTCTGCACATCAGTTTTACTACACCTTAAATAAAATTAGAATGAAAAGTAAGAAGGAAAATCGACTCGGGCGATCGACGCGAACGGATGGATTCCGTTTCTATTGCTATAAACAATCTAGCTACTGAGTAGCTAGCTGGTTCAAAGCAATAGGATTTGTTTAAAGCTTCAACAGACTTATTATAAATCTATTTCACGCTGTATTTAATATATTTTTCAAGTTTCTGCTACACTTTGTATTACAAATATGTAAACAATTTGAGCATATTTAACTAAAAACGATAATATGATCGTTTGTGTGTTTGTTCCGATAGGTACATGATTCCTATTTAACAAATTAGAAAAATATATGATACACTAGTAAATAAATCTTAAAAATACTCGAATTAATGATTCATTTTATAAATCTGGTCTAGAAGTTTAGAAAAGAAGTTAAATGCATGTTCAGAAGTTAGTGCGCGCACGAGAGACACAATATCGTCATACATTTCCTTCTCCTTTTGCTTATATAGCTCTGGTATTTGTTGTTCATTGTATAATCTCTTTATAATAGCTACTTCCTCAGGTTCCTTGCTGCCATAGTGTTTGATGAAGATGTCTTTTTGTTCTGGATTGCAAAGTTGTAGTGCTGTAGCAGCCAACCAGGTACACTTCCTTTCCTGAATATCAGTGCCGACTTTGCCTGTCAAGGCTTCGTCTCCGTAGCAATCCATGTAATCGTCCTTCGAAACAAAATATTATGAAAATAACATTATTTTATAAATTACAATAACCAGTAGAACAAGAAAAAATACCTGAACACTTAATGTTAAAAAATGATTTTTAATATTGTAAAGAAGCTTAGTTATTAAAAAAAAGTTCGGACAGAAATCCCGAGAAATAAAAAAAATATATAAATATTTGGAATTAGCACGCGAGATTGTTGACATAAATAAGGGATGTGGATTCGACAGTCATTGTGACAATAGTCGTTTCAGTCCTCGCCTTGAGGCTCCTCAACCAACATCCGCAGAGGCTTGCGTTAGGTAGCAGGGTCAAAGGCCAGATGCAGAAGGCACGGCCCACATCATGAGGGATCCTAACCACCAGTACCTTGTTCCCTGTACTGTACCAGATGCCAGTGGGACACTATTTTTAAATTTAAATGAATTATTTTTAAGTATCAATAATAATACTTCAAATAATATTATATTGTATTTTATGAGTAAACCTACCTGTATTTGGTAAAGTTTTCCAAGTTTAGAACTGATTTCATCGACGTCGGCGTACATCCTTTTATCGACATCTTTGACTAATGACAAACCTGATAGGATAGACAACCTCGCGAGAAAGCCAGTCTTGTATTCAGCAATAGTGTCGTAACGTCCTAATGTGAACAGACTGTAGTCAGGTTTCGTGCCATTGGCTGTTGTGAAGTCTATATGCTGTCCCATAGATAAGTAGAGTATTCCCTGAAAAAAGGAATTGGTTTTAACATTTACAAAAAAAATACATACAGTTTCACACAATGACAAAAACAAACCAGTTGTAGCTCGTGAATTCATGCGTAGGTTGGGTTATGCCTCCTGATATTTTTTTTCTTATGTATTCCCTATTTCACTTCTTTGAAAATAAGATAACTATTGTACACATGACACCATTTTGTTTGATTTTGAAATTGTTGTTTCTTCGCTAGCACCACCAGGGAGTTGCCATTAATGTTTTCGTTCACAATACATTCTTTATAAAATTAAAATATTTTACTCGTATCTATCATAAATCAATGATGAATAATATGGATCCTATCGACGTTTCATTAAAATGGTGCTTTTTATTCTAAGGAGCACTTGATTTGACAATGCATGAGAGTTTGTCAACTTATTAGGTGCTTACAGTTTTTAATAAAATTTGTTCTAGTTGGTACATACCTCATGAAATAGCCGTAGAATGTCATGGTAATACGGTGTCTTCATAAAGTATGTTTCTATCGTCTCAGTAATGCAATATGACAAGAGAACGGCATCATTCACCGCGCCCATGCCAACGTTGGGCATGCGGTACCAGCAGGGAGATCCTCGACGTATCGTTGAGCCATCCATAATGTCATCGACTACGCAGAGGTGGCCTCGAGCCTTGTAAAGAAACGTGACCATTAGAACTACATCCGTTGCACCATGACAGTCAACACACATAGGTTTTAGCGACTGTATCTAACGTAGCGATAAGAATATGTGACAATAAAATACCGATTTTCCAGCAAAATCTGAGAATAACCACTTCTTAATGGTAAAACTACGAAATATTTTGTCATCATAGTTCCACTTTTATCACCGTTCCCTTAGTAAATCATAGGATTTATCTCAAGGACACGTTAAAAGTAAAAAAAAGACACATCATCGTTTCAGACTCGTGATAATTTTTGTTTAGTAAAACTTAAGTTTGCTGATTCTGTGTGATGCAGGGGTTGCAGTTTTACCTAACCAAATTTGTTTAGTACAATAAATAACATTCGTTTTTGCTATTTATGGCACTCGTCAGCTGCTACTACTGCCACAATTAAGAAAGTAGGCAGATACTAATTGTTTTTTTGTACTTCGTCAATAAATTGCCCCAGCTTCCGATATCGAATTAAAAAATAAGAAACTCATACAAGACGAGATTATATGTGAAGAAAAAGCCAACGGTAACATCTCACGTCATTATGGTAAATCATAATGAACTCACCATTTCCACACACCATCGCAGAACTCTGGATAGCTTGAGATATTCTTCAGTAGTATTTTCTGGTTTTTCCAGCATTTCATAAGCAAACACGGCCCACAGTGATACTGAATGCTTGCCCCCAGTTAAGTTATGCTCTAAAACCTACAAAATAAAGTTTCGTAATTTTCTCACACAGGTGCAAAGTAAACTAGGGCAATAGCTTGATGAACCCGTATTTCATTATTTTAAACCAAAAAGACAAATACGAAATTTTAAAGATCTAACTTTATAACTGAGGAAGTTTGATAAAAACTTGCAACCCATAGCTTACCCCCTTAGGGGCTGATTTTCTATAAACACTGAAATGCGTATTTCATTATTTGCTAAAAAGCCAAATAAGAGATTTCACAAACCTAACATTAAAACTGACGGAGTTTCATAAGAACTTACAACCACAATTTTACCCCCTTTGGGGCAGAATTTCCAAAAATCTTCTTTTATCAGATGCCTACATTATATAAAAAATACGTTTTCGAAATTTCACGTCTCTACGATCAGCGGTTTAGGCTGTGCGTTAATCCATCAGTCAGTCAGTGAGTCAGGACTTAGAAATTTTAATATTACTAGCTTTCGCCCGCGGCTCCACCCTAAGTCCTTCCCCGGAACTCAAACTATATCCATACCAAATTTCATCTAAATCTGTTTAGCTGTTTGAGCGTGAAAGCGTAACAGACAGACGAACAGACAGACAGAGTTACTTTCACATTTATAATATTTAGAGTTACTTTCACATTGATGTTTTAAAGCGCATGAATATCCATACTAATGTCTGGATATTTATGCGCTTTAAACCATCAAAATAACAAACTAAACAGAAATGTCATTAAGGAATATAATGGACCAGTATCTTTAATACCCGTATTCTCTAAAATTATGACGAAGTTTATTTACGATTTTACGTAAGAACGATATTTTACAGCATGACGCAGACGTTCGATTATGTTCAACATGGCATATTAATAAGGAATCTAGACAAGTACCGTATCAGAGGCAATATTTTAAACTTTTAATAATGGCATCTTACAAATAGAAAACCATTAACTGAAGTAAATAGAATTAACATTAAATCAAAACAAGAACTAGTATTTTCATCTGAGGAACGTATAGTTTCTAACGGCGTGTCACAGGGGAGTGTACTGGGGTCTCTTCTGTTGTCTGGTCTGACTTGTCTAAATCAAGGGAACATCCTATGGTTCTGTTCGCAGATGACAGTAAAGGTATTATATACCTAATAAAAAATTAAAAAAAAAAAATTTAAACCGACTTTATAAAAAAAATACAAGGTAACTAAAAGGCATAAAATAAAATAAAATAGGTGTAACAACAAAAATAGATAAACACATTTTGGTGACTCTCCAGCCTTCACTTTTTTTTATAACGTGTGCAATTTTTTTGCCATGTGGCTTTCTAGTATCACACAATACAAAAAAAAAACGATTTTATCACAACATTCTTGTCCTGAATATAGTGTCCAGTTACTGTTAACATTGAATCATTGGTCGATGTCGACCATACGTTCCACTGTAACACAAATAATTGTGCACCAGCAAAAAACTCTGCAAAAAACTTTTCGTTTCTCCATAAATCTATAATATATAACTAAATTATTCATTTGGTTGTTCTCATTATCATCAGATCCTGATCTGATATGATGACAATGAGACCAACTTGGAAGTATACCCTTACAAACACAAAATTTTCGAATCAGTCCACCGGTCTTCGCGTAATCGGTGAACATACATAAAAAACATACATCATCATCAGCCTATCGCAGTCCACTGCTGGACGACAAACATACATACAGACGAACAAAGAACCTCCTTTTTGAAGTCGGTTAAAATTGAATTGCCAGATTATTTCGTCTCCATTGACTATAATATGTGTGAATGTGACATTTTAATAAATTCTATTGTTTTTTTTCTTGTAAGGTAAGCAAATTTATTAATTTTAAAATTTGCACGCCATTGTAATATGCCAAAAAAGTAAAAACATTAACATCGTGACATCCTCCATGCTTAATTGTATGATTGTACACACAAATGCAAATAAAATGTTATCTTATCATATCTAAGTTTTGTTTATATAGACTAAATTGTCTGACATTGGCGGATTTCTAGCAACGTGTAACTTAATGTAAATGTAAAAATGACGTATGGCCATCCATACGTCATTTTACTTTAAAACAATACCTACAATAATTACGTGTAAATAGTATAATATTAAAATGTTCACATGATAATAGCAGTTTATAATTTCGCATTGTTTAGCCACAATTTTTTATTGAAACTAGTATCTCATGATTATGTTGGTACAACTGATAGACGTATCTTAAAGTTTAACGAAGTTGATTGGATAATCAAAAATTTAGATGGAATAGCGGGATAACTCGTGAATTGTTTGGTTTAGGTACATACTCGAATAAACGTGCAGTGAGTCGGATTCGATCAAGCTTTATATGCCAAGCGCAAACTAATGCATTCTACCTTGTTGTTACTAAAATACACTAGCTAGAAAGTATGTACGTGATATAGTTTCATTGAACTATACCTACCTGCCTGAACTACATTTCCTTCCAACCTACCGCAGGCGGGTCCCGCACTTAATGTACAGAGCATCTTTTTTCAATACTAATCAATAAATATATACCAATCTATTATAAAATACTAATAAGAAGGGAATCTAAGAGAATAGAGCAGAAGTATCATAGAAGATCTTATTTCATACCTTTTTAAGCCAACTTCCCACTTCAGGTAGCTTTGATATCTTAGGACTAGCCATGAGGTTGTCTATGATAGCAGGCAGCCCCTCATATGATACATCTTCCTCTTTTATTTTCTGTGATGGCAAAGTCGCAAATGTAGATCCTCTTGCCAATTGCGGTAATATTCTGCAAAATATTCAATGTTGTAACTTATAATTTTCGTAAACATGCATTATTCTGTTATAGTTTATTTAGCAGAAAAATCAAAATAATATAAATTATGTTGATAATTTTATCTTGATAAAATCTCTCATAATGAATTCTAATGACAAACGTCACTTGCATTTGATTAAAGTGCTAAAAGATGATCCTAATAGATTTTGTCATATCGATGGATCAACCCATCAGCGTTTACTTAATGACCAATAAACTATCGTGGACTAACGGCCGGTGCGTTTTGATTGCCATCGATAGATGGAAATTCCGAAAGATTTTCTCATTACACAAATGTCAGTTTCGCTACTAGAGTTAGCTATTTCAACCGACACTAAGGTTGGTTTTCCTATCACGCTGATCGTTCGCGCTGACTAACTGACGCTGTATGTAATTAAATGTAACGTTTCTGAATGATGCTGACCGATCAGCGTGATAGGCGTCTGTTCCTCATACATAGTGTGCACCAACGCCAACGATCAGCGTGAGAGGAAAACCAACCTTAACGCACCCGCAAATTGCTTCTTGCGGTTGCAGGAACAGTGTAATAAATTGCACTGCAACTTGTTCAGAATGCAATAGTAACAGTTGTACTTAGGTGCTGCTGAATTTTATTAATTTAAAATAAACTTACTGTACATATTTGACTTGATTTCCGCTGAATATGCGTGCCCTACTCACAAGTCGAAGAAAATTAAAATGATTCATGTTAAAATAATAAATTAGATGCGAGTTTATCCGTCCGAAATAAAAGTTTTTTATTTTTATTTATTAGGGAGCAGTTTTAAAGCTATCATTAATATAGCGTAGTTTCAGTTATTTTATTATAATTGTTTGAAATTCTAATTAATTCAAGTAAACAGGCAAATAACCCAGAAGGAAATTGCCGCGCTAACGTCTATTGGCATTGTACGCAAATTGACACTGTCATTGACTTTAAAAGTTCTGATAAAGAAAACAATGAATGAGAAAAAAAATATAGTTTGCGTCAAGAGAACACGTAATAAAATGCCTTTAAAAATGTATGGCTTTTTTTGGTGATTTGTTGATGATTGTGATTTTGAGACGTCTTGTTATGGAGATGGAGTAAATAATGGAGTCCACATGCTGAAGGTTTTTTGAGAATAAAACGATTAGACCCTGAAAATACTCGTGCCCTCTCCATCTCTTTCCCCAATTTGGAAATAGATGAAGAGGACACAAGTATTTTATGGGTGGGTAAATAGGATGTCCACATTTTCTGTACTTCTGGACATTCTTAAAAATTTAGAGCAACGTAAAATAGGAAAAGGCTAAATAGAATCCAGATTCGGGCGATATTGTAACTTTTCGCAATTGCGACGACTTACGCGATTTCCCTACTTTTGATAAATTAGTTTATAAAGTTGTTTTTGTCAACTTGTTAATTTGTGTTTGATTTCTACCCTTAAATAGTTTAGACATTAGGTTATTATGTGAAATATAAAACCTGGGTGTGCGCCCTGTGCCTGGGCACCGTTGGCACTGCCCTTTGGAAAAAGGAAAGACTCAAAATAATTCAAAATATTTTAATGGTAATTGGAATACATTTTTTTATGACTTGTATGCCACTTCCTGAGCGCTTGTAACCTAGCATCTTTTTACTTAAAACATAATTAGTTACAGTCAAGTATCCCGCCCTAAATTTATATATATATATATATATATATATATATATATATATGTATATATATATTAGACTACAATTAAGGTTTATTACGATCGTTAGCTATCGTCATAGTTGTCTTTAAATACTTAATAAAACATAATATGATTCATAAATTTATATAGGTACCTACCTACCTACTTACGTGGGAACAGAGAGTCCATATTCTGGGCGCCACTCACTTTTACAATTTTGCGATATGCAAATATGCACCATTTTTGTACAAGTATTGTATGATTATTGTTGATTTCAAAATAAAAAGAATTTAGAATAGCCACGGCTATCATATAGCAACCACTATCTACCAAAAGAACAACTCATTAACAGTAAGCTGCGTTCCAAGTTACTTTGTGTACGCAAAGATAAAGCGGAATGTAGGTCACACGTGTCTTCAACTGACGGTCACCGAGCAACCAATATACCACAACCAACGACGCCTGAGTCAGCGATACCTAAGCCCTCGCCGGTCGTCACCACTGCAAGTCAAGTCATGCTTCCCCTCCCCGCCAAAAGTAAATACATCAACGTGGTTACGCAACTGTAGCGAGTCAAACTCCTCAGTCACTCCCAGCTCAGCTCAATGCACAAAAGCCCCGATATCCATGAAGTCTGCCCGGTCGAGACCTCAAGGACTGGCAGATAAAGACGGCTTCATCAAACTTGATATGAAAAAGAAGCCGTCTGATCGTAATTAGGTCGGTAGCGAACTGACTGAAGCCAACACCATACTGCGCACTGCAATACCAACTACGCAGCTGTACCTGTCCTGACTTCATCACTCTACAAAGGTCATGAAGTACATTTACAGCAAATAGGTACACGTGGACACAGGGGGTCGAAAGATTGGAATCGTGTCACAACATAAACTTCAGATCGTATGTGGTACGAGTTTCGACGAGTTCACTCGCGACCTTCATGCGGGAGGAGTTTTGGCAGACGGATGTCGTTCATCGGCGATTTCGCGGAAGGATACGCCAGCCTGGCGCAACTCAGAAAATAAACTGGTTGTACGGAAATGTAAGGGGAATGTGCGGATTATAATGGCGGCATTTTCTAGGGGCGGTCAAATTCATATTTTGTCAAACGTATGACTGCAGGCAGCTGTCAGTGAATTTATAACTGTTTATTTCCGATTTAATTAAGCAAATTTTGACTAATCCAATCATTAGAATGTTAGAACCAAACACCGCACACAAATGATATGTGTGACATGGACAAAGACCAAATAGCATAAGACTGTTATTTCTGGCTATGTTTCCTTCGGATACTATTCAATGTATTACTGTGTTATAAGTTAAATTAAATCTCTATACATTATCAAAAGTTTACACAAGGATAATAGAAGTCAATTTTATTCCTATTTATGGTGGTAATGCTGAAAGAAACCTTATCGATAAATTTGACTTGTAACGAATTATTGTTCCAAAAATATATATATTTAAATATGTAGCAGATTCAAATTGACGTGATTAATAGTCATATTTAAACGTACCTATAACTTAAAAAAGGTAGCATGGCTTTCCTCTGACTGACTAGAACTAAAACAAACATTTAAAATTACGATTTCCTTCAGTTTTGATACATGGATATTTTTTTTATAGAACCATCCACCCCACAAACTCATGTATGTAGAAACTACAACTAAACAAAATAAAATCTATAATAAAAAACATAAAGAGTAAAAAATATTTATATTGCCTATAATCTTTTTTCTATTTAAATGTATATTTTTCATTCTTCTATTCTCTGTATATGAATTATTCGATGGTGTTACCAAAACTCAAAACTTTCGTTTTGTTTGCTTTAAATACTGGAATGTTGTAAGAGTAAATAAAGATTACCCCGCTGACTAATTTTCTAATTCCACATGGGTACATTTGAATTGTGGTTAATTCACTGGATCAGCTTGTCAGAATTTAAAAATATATTCACTTTACTTTTTCAGATGAAGCACCAACAGCTCATAAAGAGCATGTTATTATTCTAAACAACATATAGATAATGAAAGGCTTAAGCCGTTAATGATGAGTAATTTGGTAGAAAACGTTCTAACGTAATGTAATTTACAGATAAAAATATATATATATTTTTTTATTTTTCAGAACCTTAAATGAATACAATTAAACGCTGGTAGAAAATGAAAGAACTCCTAAAACCCACTATGTACGTGAGCGATTACTTGGCTCTCACAATTAGTAAAGCATCCAGTTGCAAGAATATCTGCATCCCTTGTTTCCAGACCCGAATAGGATTATATTTCTAACTGGTTTTTTTCTTTACTTAAAGAATATGCATTGCCATCTAACGTGGCAATGTTGCCAGCCTTTTGGGTACATTACCAGTCGACATCCATGGGGAAGAATATTTCGACGCGTACGCGTCTTGACTTTTTTTAGTTATTTGGTTTTGTTATTTTGTAAATATATGTAAATAATTTGTTAGTTGTAAATAATGTAAATTTTAGAAGAGATAATAATTGTCCTATTTAAATGAACTACATCATGTTTAGTACGAGAATGGTGGCAAGGTAAACAATCACATAATATGCTACTAACACCCATAAATCTACACTTAACCTTCAACGTCAAAAGAGCAGAACATACATACATACATATCAACCCATAAAATGGCCCACTGCTGGGCACGGGTCTCCCCAGTAGAACCTACTAGTATGTAGATTCTGGGGGTAATTGCCATAATCGCCACGCTTGGCGAGCGGGTTGGCGATCGCAGTAAGGCTTTAAGTACGCAGAGGACGCTGCTGCCCGTCCTCCGGGGTAAAATCCCTTAGTCGCCTTGACGACACCCACGGGTAGAGATGGGGTGGTACTATTCTTAAGCCGGCACCACACGGCTTAAAGCTCTCTCTCTCTCTCTCTCTTCTTGGAAAGAGCAGAACACCAGTTGTAAATGCCGACAGAGTGCCAGCTTTCATGCCGTACATCAAAGGAGTTACGGACAAAATTGGAATAGTATTGAAGACTTACTTCATTAAGACTGTATATAGTCCGCACTCCAAGGTTTCGAAGCTTTTGCGAACGGCAAAGGATGTTAATCCGCTCCAAAGACGGCGTGTACAAGGTGGATTGCAGTTGCGGTAGTTTCTATATCGGACAGATCAAAAGAACAATCGCAGACAGGGTCAAGGAACATATCGCTGCTGTAAAAAACCGTCAAGTTTACAAGTCTGCTATCGCTGAGCATTCGTTGGAATCAGGACCAAATCACTGGATAGAATTGCATAAATCACAGTAACTTCCCACCGATCGGCACTAGAATAGTACGCGAGGCGGTTGAGATCCAGAAACACAAAAATTTCAACCGAGAAGATGGATACCGGCTCTCACTATCTTGGAACCCTGATAACAGCAAATGCAATCGTAGCCGTAATGACACCGCGCCTCAGTGTAAAGACGTTGTAAGTGTAGTGTGTAGAAGTACCGACAGTACAAATTATCAAAATTATCAAGACCAGGCGAGGGTTGTTGAAAAACCCCGCGCCTCACGGAGACATCACTAAGCTGCCATCAGTCGACCCGTGACGATCGGTGCAATTGGATTAAAACGTCGAGTAAATAAAAGGCAAGGTACGACCTTTAAATAATTCACGCGATTAAGTCCCGAAATGTATCTATTATACACTTACATACTACTCAAATAGTCGATTTGGCTAGTTTTGATTTTAGCACGTGACGTCATTTCAAGTTATTACAGAAAAGATTTATGTACACATTAATCGAAACAATGCACTGTTGTCTTGCGATTTTTTGGAGATCAATGTTACAAGCACCACATTTTGGTAAAAACCAGTTTTTTGTTAGGGAGTCCCGACACTTTATATGCTCTTTGGGATACGCGACACTACGACCTGTGCAGCACTACTCCGACAAAAGAGCAATCAACTATTACTGTTAATTTTATTAGATATGTATTAGTTTATTAAGGGTTTGAAACATATATTTACTTGCATAATATGGGCCTTAGTAGCCCGAAATAAAGGAATATTAATGTATGTTCGTAAATTTTCGCGATTTGTATACATTATAGAATTTTCAATCTACCCGTGACCACGGTCGTTGCAATACGGTGGAAAGGTCGGGAAATAATCAAATGTCACTACATAGTATAAAACAAAGTCGCTTTCTCTGTACCTATATCTCTATGTATGCTTAAATCTTTAAAACTACGCAACGGATTTAGATGCGTTTTTTTTAATAAATAGAGTGATTGAAGAGGAAAGTAAGCCAGAAACGAAACAAATGAGTCCAAATCTGCTAGGCTTTTTTTACTTCAAGAGTTCCTATGGACCACCTTTAGACTCCATCGTCAGACCAGGTCTGTAGTACCATAAAATTGCATTTTCATCAAAGATACACTAATGAACCAAATTTGAGTGGTACTAATTAAGCTTCCAAGATTTACCCACACAAACTAACATACAAACACACAGGCTAAGTTAAACGAAAGCTTGTAATAAAAAAATAATTAAAAAACTCACCTGCACAAAAAAAAATAGAAACAAGATTCCCACTTCATTAAGTTCATCGAGATTCATTAATGCCTCCGACATGTTTCCATCTTTTTTGTGCAGGCGGGTTTTTTAATTTAAAATTTTATTTTTAAGCTATTGCATAGCTTTTATCGCGGACTTTGAGCGTGGCGACCGAATCAAGAAATTCCGTAACGAAAATAAAACCTAACACCCCCAACTCCGCCTACCATGTACCTCGGCCGAGCGTTCGCTTAACGCATATGTTTATGGTACGACTGTATGAAGCTCGCACGGATCGAGGCCAGCTGCTCAGAAATGTAATAATAAGAAAAAAAAAATAGTGCATAAATAAAAAATAAATAAATAATTATAATTGAATAAGTTGATAAAAAATGCTATGCAATAGCTTTACCGCGGCAGTCTCCGAGTGCCACACATTTTTTTATTTAATTCTTTTAAGTAAGTAGATGTAGGATGTAACAACTAACTTTTATCACAGCTATTGAGCTGTTAGTTGTTGTCTGTTGTTGCTGTGTTAGTTGTTACATCTACGTACTTAAAAGAATTAAATAAAAAAAAAATCAGTACTTGACAATTCAAGTACTGAAAATTTAAAAAAGAATGGTTGCTAATTAACTTTTTTAGTATTACAGTTATAATCATGTTATATTTTTTTGAAATGCTTAAGATGAGTCATTTAATTTGATACCCTTAATGCAGTATTCGAAAAAACTTTTTTTTTTCACACGTCTTTATTTTGCCATCTTACATGTTCTAACGTCACTTAATCACTTAACTAAGAACACTTGGGCGGTCAAGATGAATCTAACAACGTCATAATTGTATATATCCGTTCAGTGGTTTGTGAGACATGAGGTAATAAAGAACATTACATACATACATTCATACATACGAGATACGCACTATAAACATAATTTTCGTATGTAAAACGTAAATTTGGAAAAGGGTATGTTTTAAAATTTTACATTCTTCCTGAATATTCTTTATCGAAAAAATTAAGACTTTTGGCATTCTAGTTGGAAATTTCTGATAGTAAACAGCAAGAAGTGCAGTCCCACAATACATCGCTGCATTCTGAGGTTGCACCGCTGCGGCAGCTGAATTACTTACGGCGCTGAATATCTACCAGCACTACATCTCTGCGCAATGCTGTTACATCGCCAATACGTCTACTTTAATGCATATTGAGACTGAAAAGTATCCGCTATCTAACCTTTCAATTTACTTGTATTACCAATTCTAGTCTTAAGTTCCTCCCTTGTAATTACTTTTAAATAGTTTTAAGAGTCTTAACCCTCCCTTTTATAACGTTGACTGTAATTCTAATTATTCTTTTATAACATCTTCTCATTATTTAATTCATTATAATTTCATCATCATTCATCTTTTCATTATTTTTATTTAATTTCATTCTATCTAATCTTTTATTTCATTACAAGTTGTTGTACAAAGTGTAAAATTAAATCGTGAAGATGTATTTGTAAATTAGTAAAATCTTGACAAACAAGGTACCGAGAATGACGATTCATGAACGAAGTTCCATGTATCGGCATTCTCGATGACTTAACAGTGTCCAAATGTAGACACAGACGACGCGTCGCCTATATTTCTTCATAATTTTATATTTATTTTAATCATTATAAATTATAGGAAAAACATTAATTTATGCTTGAGTACAAATAGTGTAGCTGTTTTATTATTTTAATGGTATGTACATTTGTGAGCAGAAATCATTTGCATAATACGAGTATGAATTGTAATTTAATGGGTAGGTACCTAAATTATACAGTTAATGAATAAATTATTTAATAAAAAAAACTATAGAGTTGTACAGTAAAGTTAAACTAATATAAAACATAAATAAAATGAATTTAATATAAAAAAAAACTAGATTGTTGAACTAAGTTGATAAAAAATGCTATGCAATAGCTTTACCGCGGCAGTCTCCGAGTGCCACACATTTTTTTATTTAATTCTTTTAAGTAAGTAGATGTAGGATGTAACAACTAACTTTTATCACAGCTATTGAGCTGTTAGTTGTTGTCTGTTGTTGCTGTGTTAGTTGTTACATCTACGTACTTAAAAGAATTAAATAAAAAAAAAATCAGTACTTGACAATTGAAGTACTGAAAATTTAAAAAAGAATGGTTGCTAATTAACTTTTTTAGTATTACAGTTATAATCATGTTATATTTTTTTGAAATGCTTAAGATGAGTCATTTAATTTGATACCCTTAATGCAGTATTCGAAAAAACTTTTTTTTTTCACACGTCTTTATTTTGCCATCTTACATGTTCTAACGTCACTTAATCACTTAACTAAGAACACTTGGGCGGTCAAGATGAATCTAACAACGTCATAATTGTATATATCCGTTCAGTGGTTTGTGAGATATGAGGTAATAAAGAACATTACATACATACATTCATACATACGAGATACGCACTATAAACATAATTTTCGTATGTAAAACGTAAATTTGGAAAAGGGTATGTTTTAAAATTTTACATTCTTCCTGAATATTCTTTATCGAAAAAATTAAGACTTTTGGCATTCTAGTTGGAAATTTCTGATAGTAAACAGCAAGAAGTGCAGTCCCACAATACATCGCTGCATTCTGAGGTTGCACCGCTGCGGCAGCTGAATTACTTACGGCGCTGAATATCTACCAGCACTACATCTCTGCGCAATGCTGTTACATCGCCAATACGTCTACTTTAATGCATATTGAGACTGAAAAGTATCCGCTATCTAACCTTTCAATTTACTTGTATTACCAATTCTAGTCTTAAGTTCCTCCCTTGTAATTACTTTTAAATAGTTTTAAGGGTCTTAACCCTCCCTCTTATACCGTTGACTGTAATTCTAATTATTCTTTTATAACATCTTCTCATTATTTAATTCATTATAATTTCATCATCATTCATCTTTTCATTATTATTATTTAATTTCATTCTATCTAATCTTTTATTTCATTACAAGTTGTTGTACAAAGTGTAAAATTAAATCGTGAAGATGTATTTGTAAATTAGTAAAATCTTGACAAACAAGGTACCGAGAATGACGATTCATGAACGAAGTTCCATGTATCGGCATTCTCGATGACTTAACAGTGTCCAAATGTAGACACAGACGACGCGTCGCCTATATTTCTTCATAATTTTATATTTATTTTAATCATTATAAATTATAGGAAAAACATTAATTTATGCTTGAGTACAAATAGTGTAGCTGTTTTATTATTTTAATGGTATGTACATTTGTGAGCAGAAATCATTTGCATAATACGAGTATGAATTGTAATTTAATGGGTAGGTACCTAAATTATACAGTTAATGAATAAATTATTTAATAAAAAAAACTATAGAGTTGTACAGTAAAGTTAAACTAATATAAAACATAAATAAAATGAATTTAATATAAAAAAAAACTAGATTGTTGCATTGGACAGTATGTACAAGGTATATGCGTGCGCGCCTACTTTTTAAAGAAATTTCCTGACGTCTCATCAGTGCTTCTCGTGACCAGAAGGCTGGCCTCTACATTACCATCCAACGTGCTGCAATGCTGCCAACCTTCTGGGAACGTTACCAGTTGCCATCGATAGGGAGGAATTCCTTGCCGCCTAAACAATTTTAATCCTCTCTTTTTATTTATTTTCATAAATAAATTATACTACTAGGGAATTAATTTAGAGTAGATTTTCATCTTATTTTATTAACTTTAATTATAATTTTATACACTATCTCGGGTTGATATATCAACCCGATTTTTTCTATCTTTCAAAAATGTTGTATATAATAATATCGATTTTGCGTGTTTCGGAACGCACCTGTCAAATATAGGTTATACGTGTCAACTGGTTAATTGGAAAAAAAATGTTTTTGGTGTGATTGGTATATAATAATAGTTTGTTGAAGACTAGCAATATGTGTGACGCCTTTGTGTGTCCCGTCACTCTAGCAGAACTATATTGGAAGAAACATTGTTGGTCGAGTGATTTGCAGGCAAACCGGCCTTATACAGCAGGTCTGGTTGTATATAATAAGCATTCTTACCGCGCTGTAAGGCCTTGGGGTTAGGTAGGGAACGTATTATAATCTTGGTGTAATAGCACCCATCTGCGAGCTTGGGTAAGTAGTTTTGACCGTAGTTTTAGTTTAGTATATAAGTATTTCAATAAAGCTTGTAACGAGCTAAGTAACGTTACCCCTTGTGATTTATTCTGGTGAGACGAACTCTGCCTTATATCTTATCAGGGTGTATTCGTAGCTTACAATAGTATATAAACTATTTTCTAAAAAATGCATATTATTTTGTTAATTACTTAGAGTACTCCGTGCTCAGTTCTAATGCAAAAGTGACAACAGTATTATAAAAAAATATTTATAAAATAAAATGTTAATCTATGGTTCCAATTATATTGGCTGTTTAGACCTAGTTTCCTTTGCCCTATCGCTACAAACAAAATAAAATATTGGAAGAGTTGTAAAAATGGCGGAAAACTAACATGTCGCTATTTTTACAGCTCCGCGTTTAACGTGTAAAATTACCGAAGAAACATACTCTACGAGTGTAAAGTATACTTGAAATACGTGATAACTGGTTTAGAATGAGAATTTGTGATTCATAAAAAAAAACTTGAAAGAATTTATACTTAAAACTGAAAGAAAATATACTTGAAACTGGCGAATGCACAGAATGTGCGAGCCATAATCCCTACCGAGTAATATCGGCGGGAAGTGAAAAAAAAAATATTGGAAAAAAAGGGTGGGTGCTTGCAAAACTTTTCATAGGACGATAATGTTGTCAGTCTATTTCAGTTAAAGCTGTTCTGGTTCGGTTTTTGTGGCAAATCCCAAAGCTTTTGTTATTTTTGTTATTTCTTCTCGTATGTTTTTCTTGATATGGCATAAAAAGGGACTTTGTTGTTGAAAAAAACAAAAGAGGATTTATTACAATCTTGTACGAAGATCAAGAATAAGATCAGGGTCAAAATACTTGCTGGCGTTATGTGTAAAGAGGAATGCGCGCAGCAATTTTCAAACATTTTATGTTATGAATAGTATTCCATGGAAATGTGCGTACTATATCGACAGTAGGTATGTGCAGATATGTGTGTGTGTGTGTGTGTGTGTGTGCGTGTGCGCGCGTGTGATGTTATGAGATGTATGTCAGCAATAGCTCAGTATTACAATAATCTTACTTTATAAGCCCTTCAGTAAGTTTTAGTTTAACATTATGGGCGTTGAGGTCTAATAGATTAAGTAGATTATTTAGTTTTTTGTACATAAACGTGCTCAGAGTATAGTACTGATTTCGGGCAAACGAGGTTGTGCTTCACACTTGTGGGCTGCTTAATACGTTTATGGTGGTTTGGTACAACAAACGTGCCATGTTTTTTGCAGTGTTGTTCGTAGCACAAAGAGCTGACGGACAGTAAAAACCTTACAGTCGGCATAAACTTGTGTAGTTGGGTATCTATATGGTTTCTTCGACATGACTTTAAGAATGGCTCTCTGTGCTCTTTCGACCCATATTCAATTATGACATTATTTTATAAATTATTTTTTAAATTGACATTGGGATAATAATTCATGTAATTAGTTTAAATATAATTTAATTTTGCATACCACTTGTGGTTAAACATGTGGAAACATAAAAACTGTATCACCATCTACAACTTACCCGTGTTTTTGCAAATATACAATTTCATTTCATTACAAACTCAACTAATATAGTACCTGTATTATACGCATTACTTTTAATTAATAAATATTGTATATAAAAACAGTTTTAGTTGTCAATTATAGAATTTGCCAAGTGTAGAATCTGGGGGCCTACTCTAATTCAATGAAAACGAAGTTTCGGTCAACAATGAGGTCGTAATATACAGACTCAGGAACATCTATTTAATCTACTCATTCCAGAAAATCGTCTATGACTTCGAACTTCTTGTGCTTATCCAAAAGTTAATTAAAATAATCCCCGTAAACTTATAAAATTTAAGGAAACGAAAATTCTTGAATTTCATATTTAAGAAAGAGAGTAAGCCTACTGTCAATATTAGACTATGGTGTCAAAAGTAGAATATGTCAAATGTCGACTAAACGAATTTTATGCTCTATCTCTGAATTATATAAAAACTGTAATGTTATAAACATAAGACAGCTTCTTCATTCTACAAATCATTTATTCACAACACCTTGTACTAAAATTAATAAACGACGTTAAGATAAAATGTGTACCTATCATTTTTGCGGTCAAATATTCTTTCACCAAAAGATTTTTCTATTACCTCGGTCCATTTCTTTACAATCTTACTAACGCAAATATCTCAATTTATAATTTAACATATTATGATTGTAAAACAATGGTTCGCTATGTTCTTCAAAATAAAAGTTATGAAGAAACGGAATCATATCTCCGTCCGTTGATGTAATGAGTACCTATCTATGATTAATAGGTATTATTATAAAACAATAATAAATACATACATACGATCAAACAATCTCCTACACACACACTTTGGCAAACTGTTACTAAACCTTTTATCTATGTATATATCTTGGGACAATTCACACAATGCTATCTGATCCCAAACTAAGCAGAGCCTGTACTATGGAAACCAGACAACTGATTAACATACTAGCTGACCCGCGCAACTTCGTCTGCGTAAATTTTACCCATTTTTGCAACATTTTTCCTTGCTGCTCCGCTCCCATTAGTTGTAGCGCGATGTTTTATAGCCTATACCATTCCTCGATAAATGGGCCATCTAAAAGTAAAATATTTTTTTTCAATTTGGACCCGTAGTTTATGAGATTATCGCGTTAAAACGAACAAACAAACAATCTCTTCTCTCTCTTCTAATATTATAGTATAGTTATAAATGTTAGGGGACAACCCTTATCACTTAGGGGCATGAATAATAGATAGTAATTTTCGCTTTTTTTTGTTTTCTTCCTTTTTTTTATAATATTTCTCATTGCTGCTCCGCTCCTATTGGTCGTAGCGTGATGTTATAATCTATAGCCTTCCTCGATAAATGGGCTATCCAACAATAAAATATATTTTCAATGCGGCCCAGTAGTTCCTGAGATTATCGCGTTCAAACAAACTCTTAGGGGTATGAAAAATAGATAGTAGTCGATTCTCAGACCCGCGCAACTTCGTCTGCGTAAATTTTCCTTTTTCTTCCTTTTTTTTTTTTTACAACATTTTTCATTGCTGCTCCGCTCCTATTGGTCGTAGCGTGATGTTATAACCTATAGCCTTCCTCGATAAATGGGCTATCCAACAATAAAATATTTTTTCAATGCGGCCCAGTAGTTCCTGAGATTATCGCTATCAAACAAACAAACAAACTCTTAGGGGGATGAAAAATAGATGTTGTCCGATTCTCAGACCTACCCAATATGCACACAAAATTTCATCAAAATCGGTCAAGCCGTTTCGGAGGAGTATGGCAACGAAAACTGTGACACGAGAATTTTATACATTAGATTTGATTACAAGATTAAAATTTGAACCGTTTTATTTATTACTAGCTGACCCGCGCAACTTCGTCTGAGTAAATTTTCCCCGTTTTTGCAACATTTTTAATTGCTACTCCGCTCCTATTAGTCGTGGCCTAATGTTATAGGGCATATAGCCTTCCTCGATAAATGGGCTATCCAACAGTAGAAGATAGATTTTTTCAATTCGGACCAGTAGTTCCTGAGATTATTGCGTTCAAACAAACGAACAAACTCTTCGAGATTATAATAGATTATGCTAATGATCGTAATAAATAAAAAAAAAATCTAAAGTACGGAAACCAAGTTTATTAATATTGTAACTCGATTTCCGCACTTTTGATAAATTTACAGTTCTGTAGGTATTGAATTTAACTCGATATTTAGCATTTTTCTATAAAGTAGTCGGCTCCGTTGCTCTAAGTTTTTAGGAAAGTCCAGAAGTACAGAAAATTTGGTCACCCTATTTGAGAAAGAGATGCAGAGGACAACAGTATTTTTAAGGTCCAATTGTTTCACTTTTATTATTCGGCTAGCATGTGGCCTCCATTACTTACTTTATCTCCGTGGTCTGGATTTCTGGAATTAGCAGAATTAGTTGCTGCAATAAATCGATTGGTTTTTTTCCATTTTTGTTTTTTTCCATTTTTGTTTTGTTATGAGTTTTCACAATGTTAACAAGATTTCCTTTTGTGTGCACTCCGTTTCATTAATCGGAAGAATCATAGATGACAACTGTCTTTCAGAGATACCATTTGCAGGAAAAAAATACCAAATTTGAAATAGTGCACTCCTATTTGGACACCATATTAGAAAACTGTTAGAGATTATACTACAAATAATAAAAATCGAAGAATCAGATTAAATAAATCAACTTTAATGGGTACAACATAACGGGGACATCCACTTACAATGATAAAAAATAAATGACTGTCTCTGGCCAATATTTAAGCTATCAATTCATCATAAATGTTAATTGAACTTTCAAAAATAATAATATCTAATATCAAAATGAGTTGAAATAAACAATTTATTATTATTAGGTGTAATACAGACATATTATATTTTATTTCACAAATTAAAAAATACATCTTATATTAAACTAGATATTATATTTTAAAGATACTCGAATTAATGATTCGTTTTATAAATGTGGTCTAGAAGTTTGAAAAAGAACTTAGATGTAGATTCAGAGGGTAGGGCGCGCACATGAGCTACAATATCGTCATGAATTTCCTTCTCCGTTTGTTTATATAGCTCTGGTATTTGTAGTTCATTGTATAAACTTTTAATAATAGCTACTTCCTCTGGATTCTTGCTGCCGTAGTGTTTGGTGAAGATGTATTTTTGTTCTGGATTGCAAAGTTGTAGGGCTGTAGCAGCTAACCAGTTACACCTCCTTTCCTGAATATCAGTGGCAACTTTGCCTGTCAAGGCTTCGTCTCCGTAGCAATCCATGTAATCGTCCTTCGAAACAAATATTATGCAATCAATAGAGTTTAAGACCATATGAATAAAGTAATGCAATAATAATACCTGAACTTTTTAACAGTAAGTGTTAAAAAGTAATACTATATTGTAAAGAAACTTAACCTAGCTGCTATTGACAATGTTTGGACAAACTTTCCTAGAAATTAAATAATTTACCTACTTAATTTATATCGTTGTCTTCTTGGTTTTTATAAAAACAGAAGCGATGTAAGTTTTTACATTATAGGCTAATCAAATTGATCTCTCGAACAGCTTCAAGATCAGGGAACGCGTTCTCATTCAACAAATCATTGACAAAGATATGAAAAAATCAAAGTGAATTTGTGTCCGGCCTTCACTTACTTTTTTTATAGGGGATCCTAGTAAACAGATGTGTTCAAGAGGATCCCCTGGGAGATTAGGCTAAGGAATCCTGGTGGACGACCCCGGTAAATCAACCACTGAAGCATTGCATACAATTCGAATATTAATGGAATCACACAGAGACACCAAAACAGATCTTCACATTGTGTTCATTGATTTAGAAAAATTGTTTGACCACAATCCAAGGTCACTGATGTGGCAACTCTTTTTTTTATAAATAAAATACGACTCCCGCAGTAGGGTACAAGCCCTGTATCGCGGGGGAGTTCACAAACATACAAGTCACGAACACAAAGTACACCCAGACTCAGAACAACAATTTGTGGATCACACAAAGTGGTGTCCCGTGTGGGAATCGAACTTAGTTCATTACTTTTTAACCTTGTAGATAGTAGTAGATAGACTTCGCGACATCAGAGATATAACAGCCGCAAAAAAATCGAGACTTCAAATAAACAGACAGAAGACCGAACACATGCACTAAGACTTTTCCAACGGCCACAATCAGCATACGCTATATGTACAAAATACCTTTATATATCTTGGAAGTGTGCTCTCCAGCGACAGTACTATCGACATTACAAATATGATTAACGCAGGCTGGCAGAAGTGGAGGGTCCTGACAGGAGTGCTCTGTGATACTAGAATGCCCATACAAACTAAAGGCAAAGTATATAAAACAGCTGTCCCATAGGCCGGAAGTCAAATGTTGTCCTCTAAAGAAACGACAAGCTGCCGAAATTTTGTCGATAAAAGTTAGAGATAGCTTCAAACAAAACCCATAATTGAAAAGCGAGAAGTTGAAGAAACACGACTTCGCTGGTATTTTCATATGATGAGGAGACCAGAAGTACTTGAACTAATATTGAAACTGAGACCGCGCGGCAGACCCTGATTAACATGGACATCCGTCATTAAGAAAGATCTGGAGAAACCCAACAGATACATTGACGACCCAGAGTAGAAACTAGGGATTAGGAGAGCCGACCCCAAATAGAAATGGGAATAGGCCGGAAAAAGAGAGAGTGAGTGAGAGCTACATTATTTTCAATGTTTTTAAATTTATATGTTTTTAAAAAAATAAAAGGATGTATGTCCATGTCTTTTGGGGTCAGCCCTCCTAATCTTATTACCCATCGTCTTCATGTCGTTTATTATTCTTCTAGTCTAAGTAGTCGGATGTCTACCAGGTCCTTGTTTGAGCTCTCCTATGTTCATCTCTCGTCTGGTCATGTGTTCTTTATTGGGGCGCATGACGTGACCATACCAGCAGGCGGTGCTCATTACCTTGTGGGTATACTCTTAAAACTTTAAAAGATCCCCGGATGTACTCATTCCTAACTTTATTCTTTAGACTTACGCCTCCGGATCGTTTCAGCATTTTCATCTCAGTCGTATGGAGACTTTGTGCATCGGATTTGCGCATTGCCTAACATTCTGACTCATATAGTAAGGCCTTATTGACCTTTTTTAGACATTTCCATTGATCTCTATGGGCATTATAGCGTCACAGATTCCTACAGTAGGAAGGATCAGGGGATCTCCATTTTAACCATCCACTGTTTACTCTGTTCTAACATTTAAACTTTCGTTGCATGATTATAACTATTTATTATACGGGAATTAACGCGCATTGTTTACCTGCGCGTTAATTCCCGTATTATAAATTGTTTATTCTGTTTTCCATGTCTTTGTCTGCAGATGCCTCAGATGTAATGACTGAATGTATTTAAATTGTTTGACTGCTTTTAAGGGCGTATTGTCGATACAGGGCTGTGTAGAAACAAACGATCTGGATAGCTAACAATGCATATATTCTATTTTGGTTCTACTTACTCTAAACCTTCTGCTTTCCAATGTAGGACACCAGACATTTAAGTCATCCTGTATCTCTTGTGGTGTTTCAGTTATCATAACTATGTCGTCTGCATAGAATAATGTCCACGGGGCGGATTTTTGTATTTGTTTGCTGACGTAATCTATAACAATATTGAATAGTATTGGGCTGACCGTTGAGCCTTGATGGACTATTAACCTCAAATTCTGCGCAAGTGCCAGCAGGGCTAATAAGTTTTGTTTTTATGTACATGTCCTGATTGACAAGTACATAGTGCTCCGGTACTTTTTGTGCACACAATGCTTCTCAAATGAGTTTTCTTGGTACTCTATTGAAGGCTTTTTCCAAATCTATGAATACAAAGTGTAAGTTTTTTTTCTGAGCTTTGTATTTTTCTATTTGAGTACCAGCTCCTTTGGTAAATTCGTTTTAATTAGGGGTTATATTTGTGTTTTCGGTTAACCTATTAGCAATCACTCTTTCCCAGATTTTGAGCATGTGTGATGTGAGTTTGATGGCTTGGTAATTACCACACTCAGCGACTTCACTCTTTCTTCTGAAATACTTGGTCAAAAAGTTCATGAAGCCATACGATCCCGGAGAGAACATAACTCTTACATTTTTCATTGGAGTTCCACTGGTATTTCGTCGGATCTTGTGGCTTTACCATTTTTCATACTGGATAAGACTTTTTGCTATTTTGTCTGACTCAGCGTTTTATAGCCTTTGGTAGATGTTATCGACTGTGTTCGCTCTTGATCTTGCTACCATACTCAATCAAACAATCAAACTTCTTTTGGTTTTTGCCAAGTTTTGAATTTCGCCTTTTTTATATTAAGTTGTGTCGTTTTTCTATCACTTTAGGTCTTGTTTATTGTTGCCCGTACTACTTTTAGCTGCATTTATTGCTTATGTTTGTTACTTATTCCAAAAAATGTTTACTTTTTTTTATTAAAATTTACTCTTTCATAAAGACTATATGTTAATCCTTGTTTTGAATTTAGATTATACCACTTAATTCTTGGATTACATTTTTTCTTATATGATCTGGTTCAAAGAGGCACTTTCATGCATCACCATTTCTAGGATTACCCTGAAGTCTTTAAACCAATCATGCACATTTCCACTACACAATTTATAGTAAATTTGTGTAGCGAATGCGCTGCTTTTGAAGGTGTTAAGGTGATCATCTATTTCATCATCGTTAACTATTGGCATGTTATGATATTTGCCAATTCTCAATTATTGAGGCATCCGTAGCCTTGGTTTTCATGGATCTTAGATTCCGTCCTAGCTCGATGTCCAACATGTCCGTTTAAATCTCCCGCTTCAATCTTATTTTTAGATATCGAGATTAATTCAAGGTCATCATTTAAGCCTTCCCAGAAGGGGGCTTTTTCTTCCCTTGAGCACCTGACTTGAGGAGCATACACTGTTTTTATGTTAAGGCATATAAGGCAGGGAGCCTATCGAAGGCAAGTTTGGCCGACATTATTCTGTCTGTACGCCGTTCTACTGATATGATTATTTCTTTTAATTGTTTGTTTAAGATAACGTTTCTAGTATTAGACGTTCCGTGGTCAGAAATAAGAAGCCTTTTCCGATGATTTTTGACTTAGAGCCTTTTCACTTTAGTTCTAGGACGCAGCAGATGTCGTTGTTGCGTCTGTGGAGTACTTCAACCAGTTTTTGGTTTCTACCGGTCATAGAACCTATATTCCTACATAATAAGTGGCTACACGCATATTTGCAGCATTGCGTTTAATAAAGGGGTACGCCCTAGTATTTATTGCTGCTCAATGCCACAGATTGACGCTTAAGCGGGACGGGGGGCATTTAAATCTCTATTATTTCGTTGTATTTTCATATAAGATTAGGAGAAATTTGTATTGGTTATGTAGGTTTCACGACCGGTTGCCATCTGACGTCAATACTGTACTCTTTCTCAAAGGGTGGATCGCCGCCGTTGATCCACCAAAGATTCTTTCGCCACCGATCCTTCTGTCCTTTCCAGTCTAAGCGCACATCACGCTGTCAGGCTCTACTCTAAATATGTCAGAGAAGCCTGACTAGTTTGATGCAAAGTATTCTTCTCCGACCTGTGTGGTCCGCGGGAGGTATGTCATTTCCCTCCAGCCCTCCAGTCATCTCTTACGTGGTGACTATTGAGCCTCTCCTATCTGCCACCTAGGGACGCGATCTCTAGGGATATATGCACCAATGAGGTTTTTTTTTTAATTATAAGATGATTTGTAGTATACTAATAACCTCCAGCTTGAAAGCTGTAAAGCTAAATAACTTTGTAAAGGGCCAATCACTAATTACGTTCAGAGGGGAGGGGTTAGGAAAATCTCTACATGCACATTATTTGGGGTAGAGGGGGTTAAAACCTAATCTTACGTAGGTAATATTTTGTAATACGAAATTTAATATTAGAAATCTAGTTCTATATCGAATGCCGATTCTTTTTATAATGTAGGTACACTTCGATTTACATCTTAATTTACAATTCTTTATTGAAGTAATTTTTATAAGCATTTCTTGTAAATTACTTTACAAATACAATAATTGTGTTTTTGAAAGATAGAAAAATTTGAAGTCCAGACCTAGGAATCGAAACCGCCAACCAACTCGCGAGCATCAAGGGATAGAAAAAATTGAGGTCTAGTAACATAGTACAGATAGGTGGTTTGCTTCTGGCCCCGGTTTGGCTACGGAAGTCTCGGGTTCGATTTCTAGGTCTGGACTTCAAATTTTTTCATCTTTCAAAAATGCAATTATTGTAATTCTTTATTGCTTTAAAATCCAATATGTGTTCATTTCTATTCATTTTTGTAGTACATTCCTCCCCAGTATTAACTTTTTTTAAATTAATTATAATATAAAAAAATAATATTTTATTTTTCGAAGAACAATTTGTTTTGAATTCAGTAATTATTTCAAGCCATAAATTATAGCATATTATTTTACTCAAACTAACATTAATAACTTTAAAAATCCCGCTTAGTTTCTATGTTGTACAAAAAACAATGGCGGCTTTAACCCCACTCTCTTTTACTACTCTCCTTATTTTGTGCTTTTACTCTCTCTCTACTACTGTCCGCGGCATGGTTATCAGAAGTACTGTTTAAATCAAATTTGTACGACTTTTAGCATTTTTAATCATGTACGACATTTTATTATTCAGAAAACCAAGATAGAACGTGGGCGTTCGAGAAATCTTATGTATCAACAAAACATGGAGATAGGGAGGGTCAAAAATCGTCAAAATCATCATTACGTAATTAATGAATGACCCATAATATCACATTATTATAAAAAAATATTTAATAAATTAACACTTTACCACCAATCACCTGTTTTACTTGAGTAAAATCGTATGTAGTGTAATTGTTTATTGTGATGTTTAGGCCCTAAACCCGCCAAAAAACAACCATTTTACTCCGCGGTCTCACATACGTCTCAATACTGATATTATAAAGTTATTTGGAATACTGTTAAGAAGCCACGAGCGGGAGGTTATTACTATATTATAAATCACACGAAATATTTGAAAATGTAAAATAAATAGAGAACAATAATACTAATAGTACAGATATATTTTTGCATTTTATTATTAAACCTACCTGTATTTGGTAAAGCTTTCCAAGTTTTAAAGTGATGTCTTCGATGGGTCCGTACATGCTTTTATCGAAATCTTTGACCAATGTCAGACCTGATAGTATAGGCAACTTCTTGAGGAAACTTGTTTTGTATTTAACAACAGTGTCGTAACGTTCTATTGTGAACAGACTGTAGTCAACTTTCGCACCGCTGCCCATTGTAAAGTCCATGTGCTGTCCCCTACATAAGTCAAACATTCCCTGAAAAAGATAATTTGTTTCACGACAAAAAATATGGATACATAAGGAATTTCTGTTAATCTGTTAAAAATCAAAATCATGTTATGGCGGCTCCACATTAGTCCCGCAAAGCACCATGAACAGGCGTGAACGCGCGGCATTCACGGGCATACATACATATTTACGGCCAGTTTACCCCTGAATACAAATGTGTATGGTAGTTTTGTAGCAGCAGCCTCCACATCAATTTCGCGGCATTGTTCACTCACATATCTGCCGCGAAAACACGGCGCGAATCCACGGCATAATTTCACGGCACTAATATAGAGCCGCCATAAAAGTTAAAAAGGTATTTCAAATTAGCAAGCCGTTACAGATTTTGAAAAAAAAACTCCAATGGCCCATACCTTATTAAATATCCGTAGAATGTCAACATAATGAGGTGTCTTCATAAAGTACATTTCTATCGTCTCAGTAATGCAACATGACATGAGAACGGCATCATTCACCGCGCGCATGCCGACGTTGGGCATGCGATACCAGCAGGGAGATCCTTCACGTGTCGTTGAGCCATCCATAAAATCATCGACTACGCAGGAGAAGCCTCGAGTCTTGCGATAAAGAAAAGAGATCATTAGAACTTCATCCGCTATATGGTTATAATCAACACACACACATAAAGATAATTCTACGTAATTATAAGAATATGTTGTATAAACCTGAAGATTTTTCACTAAAATCTGAGATTTAAGTTAGAAATGTTTTTTTATTTGGAATTTTCTTCGTCTTTCACACCCACAAGGATAATGCTCAAAATGTTTGAACAAAAAACCTAGAGTACAGACACAGGCTGTTGCTTAGAATATTACTGATATTTATATACCTAGACATGTAAATTTGAAAATATTATATAAGTATAGCTAAGTGTGTGATTTTGCTAAGGAATGGATTTTTCATGTATGAAATAAATGTTATAATTTATTAAACTAGTAGCAGCTATAACAACTGACTTTGACGCTTATAAAAATACGCATCAAATGTTTTTTTGTTCAAAAGGCAAAAAACCGAGCAAGTGCATGTCGGGTCATGCACAATATATGGTTCCGTTGTCTCCAACCCCAAAATGCGGCTTAACAAGTGGGTTTTCTGTTACATACTTACAACGTTATTATACCTACCTACTTAATAATAATTTTCAATGGAATTTGTACGACAATTTTGTTACTTCTCATTTGATCAGCTGTCACTCGTAAACTTGTAAAGCCTACTTGGCTGTAATACTTTTACTTTTAATTTCACTATATAATATATACTACTGTCGTGATTTTTTTACATACCCAACATCAACCATTTAGTTGGGAGGGGGGGGGGCACTTGATTCTAAGAAAAATTTGCACTTTCAAGCTTAACATTTCACAAACGGATCCTTGAACCTAAAAAATAGTCTTCAAAACCCCTAAACGTTTTTAAAAGATCTATCTAATAATCCCCCAAGGGGAGGTACCCTAAAAAGTTTTACTAATTTTATTACTTTCATTTTGTCGGCGTAAGTAATATGTGTATCCATGCAAAATTACAGCCGTCTAGCACTAACAGTCTCTGAGCTAAGCTGCGGACGGACGGACACGACGAAACTATATCGGTTCCGTTTTGCCATTTTGGCTACGGAACCCTAAAAAGACTAATTCTCAACAAAACTTAATAATGCCAATCGATATTGATTATTGTATGAAAATCAAAATACTCTACGAGACCAATTTAGTTTGAGGTACTAAAAAATTTAGAACACTCTACGAAATATATCGAAAACGTTTTTTTTGTTATTTCTGACATTTAGAGTAGGTACAATCGGCCCACTTGATGCTCGACCACCTGAAAATATTTTACTATGAACGGTTCACAACGGTTCGGTCACACACACAAATCCAAAAACCACTCCCACATTTTACTTCCAACCAATTAGGACGGGGCTAAGGTGTGGGAACGGGAACAAAAACATTTTTGTTAACTTAGTTGCAATTTGCACTTCCTTGTATGATGACGCGCGTGTTTACTGTATTTTGCTCACGACTTGTTCTGTTTACGGATATCTTGCCATTTTGTTGACCCCAAAACTACTGATTGAAGTCTCGTTGACTTGTGGTGTGAATTAGTGGACCGTTTCTTCTTGATCTGTTTACCTATGGTGGCTGTGTTTTATTGGACTGTTTAGTGCTTTCTTGCTGACCTCTGCGAGTCTTCACAATTAACCGAAATTTAAAACGGGAATCAAATTTTGGATCTTCATGGCCAAGAATACAGGACAAACCTTTACCAAATATCGCGGGAGTTAAATGTTACGGTAAGTCAAATTCAAATTATATTTTATTACAATAATTATTAATTATGTTTAACAATAGAATTGGCTATTGGTTAAAAAGTAATTGGGGGAGACCAAATAATAATATAATCAATATTTCTGAAGACTATGGTTAATTTCATAGCTAAGGTTTGTTTCGTTGATATAATATAATAATATTCTCAATGATGATGGCAGACATTAGGATTAGTTGTTTCATCATTCGCAGTTATTTATTCCTAATATTTTATATAAACTTATTATTTTAATTTTACTATGTAGTGTAGTGAAATGTATTTATTTCGTATATAATTTAAAAAAAAACGATAACTACTAAATGGTTTTTGTTAATAGACGGTGCAATGGGTGAGAAAGATTTAAGTGCTTAGTTCATTAAAATTTTATGAAATATATTCAAATATGACGATGATTGTCGAAAAATCATTCTACTAATTTACTACCGAAATTATAAGAATATAAGTTATTTTATATATAAATAATTAATATATATATATATATATATATATATACATATTATCATACATAGGTATAGGACTACTTATGATTTTCAACAAATAAATAATATTAAAAATGATTTATTATAAATTCATATGCCGTTAATGTCTTTTTCATAAATCAATGTAAAGTGAAAGTTCATTTACATTTTTTGATGTCCAATAATATTTACATTTAGTTTACTTTAAACATGGTGTTGTGAGTCACTAGACTTTCACTTGTTCAATTAATCTGAAATATACATAATAACGGAACGTAGTACTAATCGGAACGAAAACTATTTTGTATAACGAGTGGCAACATATAAAAGGCTGTCTCTACTTAAATGTGAAGAGTAGGAATTTCGTGCTTTTATACACTTATATTTTTTTCTATGATTCATACTTAAATCCACCCTTATTAAATCATGGTGTTTCATTTTTATTTTTCTCACATTAAAGATGTTATGCATAACTCTTTTTAAAATATTTATGTTTAAACAAAATAAATTATGTAAATTTTTTTAAAGTATTGAAAATCCTAATTCTTTTAAACTACTTTTGACAAAATAAATTGTTTTCTTTCACACGCTTTAGTAAATTTTAGAAATCATAAAGCGTATATTGTGTTGATAAAACCCTTTACGCCAAACAATAGTTAAATGATCCACATAGTAAAAGTTGTAAAACTGAGAATCCTGTAATCAATTATCGTCTTTAAATCGTTACACAAGCACTGAAAATAGTTTGCATACAATAAGTTTTTGCTTTCCCACGGTTCGGTAATTCCAGGTGCCATAAATATGTTTGCCGAAAAAATAGGTTCATGATACCTACACACAATAAATGTCCTAAAACTGGAAACGATTAAGGCAATTATCATCTTTAAAATCAATTACATAGAATTGAAAATAGTTTGCATGCGAATTTGTTTTCGCAGTCGGTAGCTTCTCATATTAACGCTTATTCTATTTTCAATCATATGTCAACTGTTTAAGAACTAGTATCTAATTTTGTCAGTGACAACTCGTTCATTGTCTGTTGATTTGTAAAGAAATACTATTAGGTATTATAAAATAACACCTTTTTTAAAAATGTGCTTGTCTGACTATTCTATTCATTCAAGCTCTTAATGAGTGGGTATCGAAGATCTTTTAAACATTTATTTTAACTTCGTATTTTTTTTCAGAGAGCTACATCGTGCCGTTGGCTATAGTGGGATGCTGAGGAGGACTGTCTTAACGTCGGATCACGTAACGCAAATGGTCAGCACATACGAGTACGAAGTGCAGCCATTTACCAAGACGTCAACGTTCGCTAGACTATTTGACTGCGGCATGCAGGCTATAAGAAATGTGTGCATTTTTCCGCTACAAAAATTAGGACAAGAACTACAAGAAGCAAGAGTGCGTTTCGCTCGCGAGTACAGAGGTTTTGATTTATCACACGCAAAATTTTCAGACATTTTTTTTAATCAAGTGCACACATTCGTCAGAACTTATGGCTTGTAAATAATACTAGATACAAGCCCAGAAATGTGAAGCCGGAAGTTTGAATGTGAGGACGAATTATTGTTAACAGCACAGTAGTAGTAGTGACGGTAGAGCCAATGGATTATATTGAAATTAAATGTTTGTAATTATTTTAAATTGTAATCTAAATTAAACTTTTTGGTTATTTTACTGTAATAAATATAAGCTAGCATCTGAGATAATTAATAATTTATACATTGTTACTTAATTTAATGAAACTAACTATTTTCATTAACTAAGACGTTATTAGTATAATATTTATTGATGAAGTAATTGATAATTAAGCACTTTGATGACTATATAGCATGATAAAATAATAATTTAATAATATTAAAAATATATCGTTATTGTTAACTAATATGATTTTGGCCTATTGTTTTAGTTTGCATACCTCATCTACAATATTAAATTATAATTGAGTATTAAATGATTTATATATGCACAAATGTGTTATAAAATTGTTTGACTGATCCATAAAATTAATAAAACAATTGACTCTTTTCTTTATTTCTTGCCCTCATTCCAGGTAATACATTAATTTCAAATAAAATAATCTGTGGTTAAAAATTAAATATAACTTGCTGAATTAAAATTATACTTATACTATTAATATTAAAGACCTAAAGTTGTATGTAGAGGTTTACCCTGAAGCTACTAGCCCGATTTAAATTTTAAATTTCAAATATCTTTATTTCGTTAAATCAATCCAATGGTTATTTGAAATTAAATTTAGATAAAACACCTAAAACAAGGAACTTACAAAATGATATAGGATTTAAAGCATAGGTGAAGGACGTAGGATTCTTATCACTCGAATCAAGATATACGCAAGCGGAGTCACTGGGAACAACTATATATAGCATACTAGCTGACTGAAGCAGACGAAGACCCGTAAACTTCGTCTGCTTTAATTATCCTCGTTTTTGCAACATTTTTCATTGCTGCTCTGCTCCTATTGGTTGTAGTGTGATAGCCTTCCTCGATAAATAGGCTATCCAACAGTAATAGATTTTTTTAATTTGACCCAGTACTTCCTGAGATTATCGCGTTCAAACAAACATACTATATTATATTACTATATTTAAATATAGATTATTCATTGAACTCATAGTTGCTGATGAGTTGAACTACCTCTTAAATACCTACGGAGGGCAAGCCAAAATAAAGACTTAAATAACTTAAATATTTGAAAAATATTTATATATATCTTTTCGCATTTTTGAAACATATACTACTAGCTTTAGCCCGCGGCTCCGCCCGCGTGGATAAAGGTTATCGCGATAAAAACTATCCTATGTCCTTTCCCCGGTCTCAAACTATCTCCATACCAAATTTCATCTAAATCGGTTTAGCTGTTTGAGCGTGAAAGCGTAACAGACAGACAGACAGAGTTACTTTCACACGTATAATATTATATAGTATGGATATGTTTCAAAAATGCAAAATAATTTTACAAAAATTAAATTAAATATTTTCGATGAACCTACTTAATAGAATCATACTAAAACATTCGCACAATATAAATCAACGAAAATAGGTCATAAATTACAGGCACTAGTTTTAAACTCCTCTACTAACTCATATTTATAGAAAAGATAGACTACAGATCAAAAAGTAATTAAAAAAAATATTAAAATCTAACGGTTTCCCGCACCTCCGTCCACAATTTCACATGTATAATGGTATTGAGGCAAAATATACTATATTCCTCTCCAAGCTTTAAACTACTTCTTTACTATTTCAACGCAAACGAATAAATATACAATATAAACTATTTACAACATTATTGTAGATTTGTATGTATTACAATAAAATAATTCATTGCTATTTCGCGCAACTGCAAAAAGCGCGCTTACAACAAAAGTCACAATCCTATAATAGTATTTACAATCTTCTAATCGGTTCGAAATATGCCCAACAACAACGCAACGCACTAAAAAAAACAAGAACCCCGCCCCTTGCATCCGATAAGGCGTAGATGTTCCTGTGTGAGTGCGCTTACTTAGAGAGCGGACGTTTCTCGCAAGCCATTATAGTCTTAGGGGTGTACGACCGCCGAGTAGGCCGATTGTACCTGAAGCTCAGTTGATCTCATAGAGTCTTTTGATTGTCATGAGAAATGATACCAATCAATTCTTGATTGGTATGAAAACAGATACATAAATATATTATGAAATATTGTCATACATGAAAAAAGCACGCCATTATAAAAATCACACTTTTAGCGGTTAAGTGTGTTCATAATGTTCATAATTATGTTAAGCTTATGGTACTATTTTAAAATCTACAATAATAGTGATGTGGTTGAGTACTGTTCTCCCAGATAGACTACAGGATAGCCTGTGGTAGGGATAAACAGTTCCGTCCATCGGAATGGTTTGGTTCACAATAGCAAAGCAAGTGTGAATTGGACGATTGTGAGATTTGGGTTTAAGTGTATTGTTTTTTTAAGTTTAGGTTATTGTAAGATACTAGTGTGTGTCATGTGTTATGTGTAAATGTATGAGTAATGGATGTATGTTTGGTTGTGTGAGTAGTGCGTGTATGTGAAGAGTTTGCCGCTGATTTGTATACCTACTAGTGAAGTTAAACAACCTAAAATGCCTCTGTTTCATCGTAGCACATCTTCTCAAGAAACAAGCGGACGGTCTTTTTACAGTCAAGGTAGGTGCGTTCGTATATTGTGCATTTTGCATAAATCTTGTTATAAAGGGAAGGGGCTAGGTACAAGGAGAATCTCTTTATAAAGGAAAACCGAGCAGGAGGTACAGTGCAGACCAAGTCTTTTCGTCGTTTGGTGATTTCCTGGAGTGGAGTTCTACGGTGTTGGAACAGGACTGTGTGTAGGACAAATTGCTGTCTAACATTAAGAACGTCCCATTTTCTGTAGAGTTCAGTCGTTGGGTATAAAATGGGCCGAAAAGATGCAATTTTTAATACTGCTCTGTGAGCAATCTCTACGGGTTTTAAAATGGTTTTCTCTGCGCCTCCCCAGGAAGTGATGCAATAATTGAGTATGGATTGGCATAAGGCAAAATAGACGCTTCGAATGATGAAATGATTAGCTACGTGCCTTAGCGTTTTGAAAGTGTAAATTAATTTTCGAATCCTATTGGAAAGAGCGTTAGTGTATGGTTTGTAGGTGAGTGTTTCGTAGATGATTATGCCTAGATATTTAGTTTGGTGAACCCGGGTGAGAGATGAACATTGACAGTTAGTGTCAGGTTGTGTGGGACAACAGTGTGCCTTTAAAACAATGGGTGATTTTGGTTGAGATATGGAGCAGAGTGAAAAGGTGATAAAGTTTGTTTTTAGCGTGTTGAGTGTAAGGACATGAGTGTTAAGCCAGTGTATGGTACAGTTCAGATCGGCTTGTGCGGTGTATTGGAGGTTTGTCCAGAATTGGCATAAAAGGTGATAGCAGTATCGTCTGCAAATGATACAATTTTGGTGTTGGGTAAACTTAGGTTACATAGTTCATTAATAAAAACTAAGAAAAGAGTGGGTCCTAAAATACTGCCTTGTGGTACGCCGTACTGGATGGATAAATCCTCACTGTTGTGGTTGTCGATGGTCACGTATTGAGTGCGATTAGTGAGGTAACTTTTAAAAAGTTCTAGTTGGGGGCCCCTGACACCAATGTTTTCTAATTTGAGTAAGGGATAAGTATGGTGTCGAACGCTTTCGTGAGGTCTAAGAAAACTTTAACACTTTATGTTTCAAAGTTAATTTTTCCACTATAAAGTTGGTAAGATCTAGTACCGCGTCACTAGTCGATTTATTTTTGCGAAAACCGTATTGTTGAGTGGATAGTAGTTTGAAATGTTCAAGGTAGTTGATTAGTCTTTTGTTAATGAGGCGTTAGATACTTTAGACAAGGAGGTTAGTACAGCTATAGGGTGGTAGTTGTTTGGTTGGCTACCATCGCCACTCTTGAAGATAGGATGGATGATGGCCTTTTTGAATAAGGTGGGGAAAGTAGCGGTTTGAAAACAGAGGTTAAAGATGTGGGTAAGTATTGGTGCCAGGGTTCATGCATACCTCCGTAAGAAGGTTTGTGAGATACCGTCCCAGCCAGAAGCGGTGTTAATTTTCAATGAGTGTATGGTAAGTATGTGACCACAGATCATATAAACAATGATCTGTGTGTGTGAAACTATTAATTTTTCTTAACGCGCGCTTTATTTCATGTATGATTATTTGTATGACAATATTTCATACGTTTATTTATCTTAAACCGAAATTATAACAGAATAAGATCTGTTTATCCTTTACATATCTATCATAACGTGTTTGACGCATTTTTGTTTATTAATGATCTGAAAGGCGAGAAAGCGAGCAACTACCAATCAACTATTTTCTCGATCAAGAAACGTACCAATAGATAGATTACTAGAGAGATAGGTTAGATTATTACAGGTTTGGCATACGAAAGTCTCGGGTTCGATTCCTGGGTCTGCACTTCAAATTTTTCTAAATTTCGAAAATGCTATTATTTTATTAATACAGTAATTGGTAAAAAATACTATAATATTTGGCCTGCGAAATCATAATTTGTTAAAATACTCTCTATAACGAAAGAAATTCTTAAAACTATCGGCTATATGGCGCGCGCAGGGCCTGACTTGCGTTCAGGAAGGACAGAAGAATTTGAGGCTTAGTAACATAGTCCCCGGGGGACGAATGGGAAATCAGTGATATAAGGAGACTTGGTTTTAAAAAGCATGATAAAATTAGGCCGATACTATTAACTCTCACTTTAAGTTGGCGCAAATATGAACTCTTAAAGAACAACAAAAACTTACCCCCAAATATTTATGCAACTGAAGACTACCCGAAAGAAATCCTTTTAAAAAGAAAAGAACTTATACAAAAGAAAGAACAAGCTGAAAAAAATGGCAAAATTGCCTTTATACGTTACGACAAATTAATAGTTAAAGAAAAAGAAACACCAGAGACTAAAAGGAAAAGATCTCCATCCAAATCTCCACTTCAAGATGAGCAAATAGGCAATAAAGAGGGAAGTGCATCCAAAAAAAATAGCAAAACGTATAATATTTTTCGCCCAAGAACCGACTGAATCTTATACACTGAATGAGACATTAAATAGTAAAAACATTAAAGAACGGCACAACGGAGAACAAACAAAAAATTTAACTAAAATAAAAAAATATTTCATAAACAAATATATCCCCAATCCGGTTAGTCTCCGTGGGGAACGCGACCACCACCCTCCATCAAAGAGAAATAGTAGAGACAAAATAAATATAAAGTTAAAACAAAACAATTTAAAATTATGCACATACAATGTAAGATCTCTATCAACTAATGAAAGATTACTAGAACTTAACAACGCAATAGAAAAAAATGGACTGGGATATCATAGGTTTAGCTGAAGTCAAAAAGATAGACATCAGCATTGAAGAACATAAAGATTATATCTTATGCTACTTAGGTAAAACTGCAGGATTGCATGGTGTAGGCTTTTTAATTAAAAAATATCTTAAAAAGAATATAATCAATTTCACTGACATATCAGAAAGAGTAGCCACCCTAAAGCTAAGTATTGCAAACGTTGTACTCACACTAATCCAACCATATGCTCCTACTGAAAGCTCAACTGACGAGGAAATCACTAAATTTTATGACGACCTTAAGAGTGCCCACGAGTCTGCAGATAAAGTAGTTATAGTCATGGGAGATTTCATTGCCAAGATAGGACAACCGAAACCAGACGAAAATATAATAATGAGCAAATATGGTTATGGACAGAGAAACCGAAGAGGAGAACGTCTTATACAATATGCCAATGAGTACAAATTGTCAATCATGAACACATTCTTCACGAAAAAAGAATCTCGGAAATTGACATGGCTATCGCCTGATCAGAAGACGAAGAACGAAATAGATTACATACTCTGCAATATCCCAAAATCAGTAACTAATGTAGAAGTTCTTAGCAATCTGAAGTTCCCATCAGATCACTGATTAATGAGATGTACTGTTTTATTAAGAGTCCCAAAATTGAGTAGAAAATCATTTCAATCTATCTGCAATCCACTTAAAACACCAGACCAAATTATAGCCTATATAGAAAACTTAAAAGAATACACAAAAACTTTGGACATATTATTAGAAAACGATACAAACACTCAAACTTATGGCAATAAACTGGAAGAAACAATTATAAAGAGTCTAAAAATTAACGACAAACCAAGCTACATAAATACAAACAAAATTTTAAGCCAAAAATCACTAGACCTCATAAGCAAACGTAGCAAATTAACATAAACAAAAATGAAAACAAGTAAAATGAAAGAAGAGCAGAAAAAAATTTGGAAACAAACTAACAAAGCTATCAGAGAAGATTATGCAAAACACAGAAATAAATTAATAGAAAAGAATCTGTCCAGTTTTAGAAGTTCCAAGCGCGCCTATAAAGAATTAAAAACTCACAAGACATGGATAGAAAGTTTAAAAGATAGCCACAAGACTACAAATAATAGAAAACACGTTCTGAACCATGCAACAGAATTTTATAAAGAACTTTACAAATCTCCTTCATTGGGTACATCAATTACAGAAGAAAACACATATTTAAATCCAAATTGCGACGACCAAATTGACGAGAAAATACCACCAATATGTGAAAGTGAAGTTGATCGTTATATTAAAACCTTAAAATCTGAAAAAAGTTCGGGACCAGATAATATACCCCATGAAGCCCTGAAAATTGGAGCACCTATTCTAACTACTTATCTAACAACACTTTTTAACATGGTAAAGGAATCAAAACAAACGCCAGAACAATGATGCAAATCCAATATAATTCTACTATACAAGAAGGGAAGCCCAGTAGAAATAGAAAATTATAGACCAATTAGCTTGCTTTGTACAATATATAAACTTTTTTCTTAGTAGAATCGGACCAAATATTGATTGCAACCGACCAGTTGAACAAGCTGGTTTCAGGCCAGGTTATTCCACTAACGATCACATCCACGCCATTGAGCAAGTAATAGAAAAGTATAAGGAATTTAATAAGCCAATCTACATTGCAATTGTGGATTATTTAAAAACTTTCGACAGTATCACACATAGATTTTTTTTTTTTTTTTAAAGACGACTTCCGCAGTAGGGTACAAGCCCTGTGTCGCGGGGGACTTTACAAACATACAAGTCACGGACACAAAGTACACCCAGACTCGGAACAACAATTTGTGGTTCACACAAAGTGGTGTCCCGTGTGGGAATCGAACCCACGATCTCATGCGTAGCAGTCGAATACACTCCCACCGCGCCACAGAGGCAGTCAAGATCTATATGGAAAGCCCTAAAAAACAATAAAATCAATGAAATTTACATAAATGTAATAAGAAACATATATTCCAAGAGCACAAGCAGAATACAGTTGGAAATTAGGGGAAGTGAATTCAGAATCGAAAGAGGAGCACGACAGGGCGACCCACTTTCTCCAAAATTATTCATTGCAGTCCTTGATGATGTCTTCCAACAAATTGAATGAAGAAACAAGGGGCTTTGGCTATCAAATAAACAATTAACACACCTAAGGTTTGCTGATGACATAGTTCTTTTTTCTAACAATGCTTCTGATCTACAAACAATGCTCCAGTCCTTGGTAAAAGAGAGTCTAAAAGTAAGACTGCAAAAAGACACTGATAAAACAAAAATCTTGGCTAATGGCATACACAAACCAATTCAAATTGAAGGCAAACTTATAGAATATGTTAACAACTACATTTACTTAGGAAAATTAATATCCTTTGATAAAAGTAATAATGAAAATGAAGTAGACAGAAGAGTAAATATAGCTTGGAGAAATTATTGGATCATAAAGAAATACTAAAAGGAAACTATAATCTAAAACTTAAGAAAATCATAATGGATTCAAACATACTACCTTCCCTTACATATGCTTGTCAAACATGGATTTATTTAAACAAAATTATAAACAAAATACAGTCTTGTCAACATGCAATGGAGAGAAGCATCTTGAAGCTAAGAAAAATAGACAAAATAAAAAACCCAATCATACGCAACAAAACAAAACTAACAGATGCTCTTCATCATCTTCATCATCTTCAAATTATGGCATTTTAAATTATGACAAACATTAGTAAACCGGCCTGGCCATGTAGATGTTTCCAGTGTCCATCTTTTATCTTGGTATCTTGATACATGGCCAGCCCATCTCCATTTCAGCTTTAAAGCAAGTTGAAGAGCATCTGTTAGTTTTGTTTTGTTGCGTATGATTGTGTTTTTTATTTTATCTATTTTTCTTAGCTTCAAGATGCTTCTCTCCATTGCATGTTGACAATACTGTATTTTGTTTATAATTTTGTTTAAATAAATCCATGTTTGACAAGCATATGTGGTTTACTAATGTTTGTCATAATTTAAAATGCCATAATTTCACATGCCATACCGGTATTTGCCATAATTTCATTAGAAATAACGCTTCAGTTGCCATAATCGTGAATGACATAAAATGACTTTCACTAATTCCATTGGTCATAATCGATCAAGTGTCATAATAATTTAAATCCATAAATGTATTTGCTATAATTTTCGTTTTCAATAATACCATTTTCCATAACTTTTATTTACCATAATATAAATAAAGATAATATAGTATAAGCGCCTGCAATTTTTATGTTAATGAGTAAGTTAATATATTTTTTGCTATTAACATATTCACAGTTAAAGTTATATAATGAGGGTAAAACAAAATAAGTCTGACATAAATAGACAATCCATTAGTCGTCAGTTATTAACATTAGTGGTCAATTCACTATTAGTACTGTCGAGATGAGTGAAAGTTGTGAAGTGTTTAAAACTACAAAAGGTGGCATTAAATTACCGCGCACGCAGAACTACGCAGAGGCCTGGCATCATAGGATAAACACAATTATTGGCAAAACAAGTGATGGTTTCTATAATTTCAGCAAAGAAATTATAAAAGAAGCCAAAATTTCATTGATGAACATTGAGTCGATTCTTAATGGAGAACCAGAAAAAAAGAAACCTAGAATATACACAAAAAAAAACGAAAGAATAAACAATATCATAATAAATAAAAATAATTACAGTGAAGAAGAGTTTTTGAGAGCTTTGGCCTCCAACTTAAATTTAAAATAATGTTACTTTCAGAATTTTTTTTTTATTACTTATCTATACTTGAATTATGTTGATTAATAAATGATTATACGACACAGATTTTTTATTTACAATTAAACCTGAAACTAAACCTCATATGGCGCCTACTTACTAAACTCGACGGAGCCCCGCTTCGCGGGGCTCCTACTTTTGGGTGGTTTAAAAAAAAAACCTAACACGAAGACTAAGGCGGGAGCTCCGCTTCGCTTCGCTCCCGCCTTAGTCTTCTAACCTAACCTATCCGAGTCGGATTGCTCTGAGTCGGGGTGTTAAAGATAATTAATTTCGACCTAACAATATTATGTATTATTTTCATAATTATATCAAATTTTGATTATGTCAAGAGTCGATTATGAGACGTGTTACTTATGGAAACTAATTATTATGATATATGTTGCTATGGAAAGTCATTTTATGGCAAATAAAAGTTATTACTGTTGAGTTGTTAAGGCAAACGTTATTAGTATAAATGATAATAGTGCAAGTAAATATTATGATCGGGGACGATTATGGCAAACAATATTAGTGCAAATTAATTTATGGCAAACGAGAGAATACCGGCCAGGCCCTATGGGTAAGAGATGCATAGGGAGACAAAAGAAACGATGGGCTGACGACATTGTGAAGACAGCAGGAAAAAAGTAGATGACTGTCGCCCAGGACAAAAAGAAATGGAAAATGATGGAGGAGGCTTTTACCCTCAAAGGGGCCATGAAAGACAACTTAAGCGACACTAATACAACTAATCCCTACTTATAAAATATTATTACTAACATTACTAACTTCACCACTACATACTACTTGTAATACTGTAATACTTGTCATGGAATATAAAGCTTAATAAATAAATAAATAAATAAACATAGTCCCCTCAGATTTCGGCCCCGGTTTGGCATACAGAAGTCTCGGGTTCGTGACTTCCGTATGCTAAACCGGGGCTGAGATGATTGATATGATCGCTGATTGTTAACACTGCCGTCGAGAATTCGCCCAATACCTCTCTTCAGCCGACTTCGAAAAAGGAGGTTTTCTATTGAAAACCTCCTTTTTCAAACACAGAAAAAATACAGTCATATTTGACTGTATTTTTTCTGTGTTTGTTCACCGAATACGTGAAGACTGCGGGAGCACTTTAAAAAAGGATTTCGGCAATTGACTTAAGCCTATTGTTACTTAGGTGAATTACAAACCCGCCACTAAAAAGTGAGAAATAAAAAAAATACGGTATTTTTTTTTTCTTTACACAGGATCTACATCTATTGTACGTTTCTTGAGGGAGAATTAGATAGTTACTCGCTACTCGCCGGCGGTGTAAGAAGTGCCTACATGTCTCTAAGAATTAATAATTAGCCAAATAATTAATTTAGTAAATCACCATGTACTCACCATATCGACACACCATCCCAGAACTCTGGATAGCTTCAGGTATTCTTCAGTAATATTTTCCGGTTTCTCTAGCATTTCATAAGCGAACACAGCCCACTGTCCTATTGGATGCTTCGCTTTTGATATGTTATGCTCTAAAACCTACAAGACAAAGTAACGTATCAACGTTTTTGATACACTGGTGCAAAGTAAACTAGAGAAATTACTTGAAGTGAAAACTGTCTGAATGAGTAAACTGGTGAATTAGTGAAATTGATGAGTAAGGAAACTGAGCAGTTGTACGATAACCCGATTGTTAAATGCATTGAGGCATTAAAGAAATTTCGTATTGTTTAACACAATTTGAAATTAAAACTTGTAATGATTACGTTGGCACATTTGATAGACGAATAATGTGCCTGGAAAGAATTTGATTAGAAAACCAAAAATCTGGATAGTATAGCGTGATAGCTCGTGGATTGCTGTTTGCTTTGTATACCTGTATAAACGAGCTGTGAGTCAAATTCGATCAAGCTTTTTGAACCAAGTTCGAACTGATGCGTTCCACTCAGTAATAATAACCTTAGTGAAATATACACTAGACTAGAGTGGACTAGGTAGGCTAGATATCAGGGGCGAAGGGTTACATTTTTTTCTGAGGTAACCCGATACAAAAATATAATAATAATAATATCTTGGGACAACTCACACAACGGTATCTGATCCCAAACTAAGCAGAGCTTGTATTATGGAAACCAGACAACTGATAAACATACTTATATATTTCTAAATACATACATATTATAGATAAATAACACCCAGACACAGAATAAACCATCATGCTCATCACACAAAGTTTTATCCTGGGTGGGGATCGAACCCACGACCTCTTGCGTAGCAGTCGGATACACTCCCACCGCGCCACAGAGGCAGTCAAAATATATATTGCTGGACATGGTTCTTGGTACCTATAATACTAAGTAACTGCAATCCAAAGGGAAACAGAAATAAATGGTATTCTAAGGTCGCTGCTAAGTATACCTCAAATTACGTTCCCTCAATCTACGTACCAGGCTTCAGAGCAAGTTGATGCACGAGTATACAGAGCATCTCTGTTCATGACTAATCAAGGAAATCTAAGTGAATAGAGCAGAAGTACCTTAGAATGTCTGAATTCATACCTTTTTAACCCAACTGCTCACTTCGGGTAGCTGTGATATCTTAGAACGGGCCATTAGGTTGTCTATGATAGGAGGCAGCGAATCGTACGATACTTCTTTCTCTTTAATTTTCTGTGTTGGCATAGCCGCTGACGTAGATTTTCTTGCCAATTGCTGTAATATTCTGCAAAATATTCAATGTTTTTCCTATGATTTTTATAGAAAGTGTTAAAGGAGTTTATTTTGAAATGGTCCCATAGAAATTTCGTGAAAATCTAAAAAATAAGTGCCAGCAAATCAACAGTGATTGAAGTCGGTTAAATGTCATTTTGTAAAAAAAGTTTTTATAAAATTGTTAACGTGGAGTGGGTCCGGTTACATACATATAGCTGTCGACGTACAATCTTATTTGCACAAACCGGTTGGCCGGGCTGCACGTAGCGACTTGTATGCGCATAAACAGTGTGTGCAAATTTGTTTGCGCATGCAAGTCGCTACGTGTGGCCGGACCCTTAAATATACTCACCCTACATATTTGTCTTGATTTCTACTGAATATTCGTGTCCTGTTCACATATCGAAGGAAACTCAAATGATTCATGTTAAAATAATAGGTAAATTCAAACTTTTTATGACTAATAAATAACCGTTCTTAGGCTATCATTGATATAGTTACTACAGTTTCAGTTGTTTTTATTATGTTTGGATTTAAAATGTAATTCAAACAATATCAACCTAGAAGATAATTGCCGCGCTAACGTCTATTTACATTGAAAGAAAATCGACACTGACATTGACTTTAAAAATACAGGCAGAAAAGAATTGACAGTACCTATTACTGATTTAAGCGTGACAAATTGCTTGAAAAGCATGTAAATACAATATGTAAATACGTAGAGTATTATTATACTCTACGTATTTACGTAATAGGGAACCCACTACTGTTACTGCTAATATTAGAAATAAGACAAACAAAAATAAATTCTCCAGACTTCATAAGGAATACTTATTACTTTATTCAAAAAACTTGACTGCCACTGTGGCGCGGTGGGAGTGTATCCGACTGCTACGCAAGAGGTCGTGGGTTCGATCCCCCAGGCCCCACCCAGGATAAAACTTTGTGTGATGAGCACGATGGTTTATTCTGTGTCTGGGTGTTATTTATCTATAATATGTATGTATTTAGAAATATTTAGGTATGTTTATCAGTTGCCTGGTTGCCATAGTACAAGCTCTGCTTAGTTTGGGATCAGACGACGTTGTGTGAGTTGTCCCAAGATATTATTATTATTATTATTATTACAATCTGTAACAATGACTTTAGTCAGAGAATTTGTGCATATTTTTGGTAGGTAATTTCCAATGATGTTTAAAGTAAAAAGGTGTAAATAGGTTACATATACAACATTCGATCTTTAAAAATGGGAAACTAATCGTACATAGGTAAATTTTTTGAGGTTTTAACGCAGTCCTAGTCTTTACACCAATGAAACTAATGCACCCATAGTTAACCTAAATATTGCAATGTGACACTATTTTAAAAATGTCGTAAAAGTAGGAAAGCATGATTTAATTGTCTCGAGTGAAAAAGAGTAAAATGTAATCCGCTGCTTTCATCTGTTGACGCCGGCGATGCGATACTGTTAAATAAAAACTAAGTCAATTGTATAGATTTTAAGGTTCTGAGCGCTTGTAACCTATCTACACCTTTTTAATTAAAACATCATTGGTAATTTTATCATTAAATTGTTGATAATAGAAGAATATGCTTTAAAAGTTGACATTTTAATATTTATACATTAGAACCACCTTTAGAATACTATTACATTCATTGTGTAATTTATAAGAATTAGCTATCAAGTAAGTAGGTACTAATTTGCATTGTAATTTCTAATGTGTCCTCTTCCTCTTACGACAGTGCCTCAAAAACAGCTTTTTGTCTAAGAGACAAAAAGCTGTTATTGAGGCACTGTCGTAAATATAATTTGTATATATAAGTTACAATTGTTTGAAATAGTAACTTTATTAAATCTATCTATAACTCTGTATGTCGATCTGTTACGTTTTCAGACTGACTGCGGCATGCGCGGTGGGCTCAATAATGTCCACCGTGCATGCGGTAGAGAGCGGTTCATTACCGTGCATCGCGGCCGATCGCGAACCGCGCGCGGCTTACGACAAGCGGCTGACGCGCGCGTCCGATACCACAATAATCAGAGTGTGCGCGCAGCCTACGTCAGTCGTCGCCCGCGCGCGTCAGTCGCAGACCTCGGAAACGGCGCCATACATTTTTATACTCTGAGTAGGTATTGTCGCATCAACAGCGCGCGTCTGACGCTTGTCGTAAGCCGCGCGCGGCTCGCAATCGGTCGCGATGCAGGGAAATTAACCTTTAGTGCTTAAATGCATCAACGGTGTGCGTCTTTGTGCGGCGCATGCGCGGTGGACGTCTTTGAGCGCATCGCGCATGCGCCAGTTCGCACGGGCTTGTCACGACAACGAAATAAAGATGAACTGAAATATTTTTTATTGATTTATTTTATTATTTGAAACATTCATCATGGAAATAAGTGAATTGACAAATAGTGATTATTATAAGTGTGCTAATTTGCGTGTAATAGAATAAGTCACGCTTTGTAAGTTAAATTCGTTGTAAGTTACAGATCGGTGTCATTCTTTTAGTTACATTTTTTTAGTTTTTCTTTCAGTTTTAACTTGAAATCGTCATACTCGTAAATAAAAGCAAGAGCGTCGTTATTTTATTAAATGTAAAATTTCCTAGGTTTCACTTTATTTAAGACTAGCTGTGCCCGCGACTTCGTTCGCGTGGAAGTTGGGTTTATATCAAGGTAGTTTATGTTACAATTTAACTTCTGTGTAAAGCATATTGGAAACATGCTCCACAATGATCTGTGGCATCTATGGATATTAGGGCCTAGCTCTAATCAGGGCCCGACCTATGGCAAGGCAAGCCAAGCAAATGCCCAGTGCAGCAAAATGAAGGGCGACAAAGTTTATGGCGCCAGACGGTTAGAAGACAAATTATAATAGTATTTTACCAAAATGATTTGCATCACATCAAATATTACTATTATCGGTTTCGGGTTAAATGAAGCCCGAAACCGCCCAAGTACTCGCGCGAAATAGGGCTAGTGTGAGATAAGTTTTTAAAAAAATATCCTGGTTTTAAAACATTGCATTCCCGCGGTACTGTGATGCGTGTTCAAACAAACAGACAACATTCAAACGTTTCTAAAAGATATAGTGAATTAGTATATCTTTTAGAAACGTTTAGTTTAAATACTAAACTACTGTCGTAGCCGAGGATAGAACAAAGTGTGCAATTAGAGAGGCCTATGTCCAGCAGTGGACTGCGATAGGCTGATGATGATGATGATGAACCTGTCGTTAATTAAGATCATCATAAATTCATATCCGTAAATAATATACAGGGTGTATTTTTGAAACGGGTCAGTAAGGGCAAGTACCTTAACCGTTGCAGTTACAGCAAAACGTTCTTAGAAGACCTTCCCTAACTTTTTGACATACTTTGAACTGCATTCACAGATTTTGTAAAAAACTTACAGTTGGCAAAAAAAATGCAAAAAGTCCAAAAAATTTTTTTTTATGCCAATCGATTCTATTTCATGTGGGGATCAAAAAACTCTATGAAACCATTTTAGCTTTCAGTACTAGAAAAGACAGAAATCGCCAAAAACGTTTCCCATACATTTCGGCAACAGAAACAAATTTCTACGATGGTCGAACTTTTTGTTATGGCCAGGAAGTGGGTAGAATTGACTGTAAAGTAAATAAAAATAATTTTTACCTTCAAATTTCGAATTTCATTCGAAAATCTGTGTGTCAGCTGAGAAACTTCGTATGAGTTATTATTAATTAAGGATTTTCGCTAAAATGTCTTCTAATCGTGAAAAAATTGACTTATTAGAAGCGTATTTTGTCAATAATCGAAATGCGGGAGCTGCATTAGTGTGGTACCGCAATAAGTATCCGTTGCGACATGTGCCAACAAGAAAGGTTATTAGAAATCTTTTGAAAAACCTGGAATTGCAGGGTTCTTTCAAAAGAAAGCGGCAGCCTCGTGTGGACATGGACACGGAGATTGCGGTTCTGACTTATGTCGAAGCATATCCAGAGGTATCGTCCAGGCATGTCGCCTTTGAAGTAGGTGTATCCCACTCCCTTGTGATAAAGATATGGAAGAAATACGGCTACAAGTGCTATCGATATGGGCGCATAGTTCAAGTGTTACATCCGGGTGATGATGTTCGAAGGCTTACTTTTTGCAGGTGGCTAAGAGGAAAAATAAGCAGAGATCATGAATTTTTAAATTACATACTGTGGTCAGACGAAACGAATTTTTCCAATAACGGTATGTACAACAGAAAAAATCACCACTATTGGTCCAAAGAAAATCCACTAAGAGTTACGGCAAGTCATAATCAGGTTCGCTTCTCATTCAACTGTTGGTGTGGTATAATGTCCAATCGAGTTATAATGGTGGAATTTTATGAAGGGAAACTGAATTCTGCCATGTATAATGAAGTCATTTTACACCATCTTGAAAACGAGATGGACGAATGGCCCCTGTCGGAATTGCGAAAAGTTCATTTTCAACAAGATGGTGCTCCGCCACATAACAGTCACCTTTCACGTTCCAATTTGAGCCGCCTATTCGGTACACAGTGGATAGGTACACATGGTCCAACACAGTGGCCACCTCGTAGCCCCGATCTAACACCACTTGATTTTTTTTTATGGGGCTTCGTGAAAAACGAGGTGTATAAGACGACGTACGCCAGTGTTCAAGAGCTCAAGGATGCATTAATGACCATTTTACGTAATATTCATCCCAGAACATTATTAGCCGCCATTCGTTCAGTGCAAAAAAGGATAGACTTATGTATTCGTGAAAATGGAAATCATTTTGAGCAATTTATTTCATAAACCAATTTCTAAAATGTTTAAATGATTTTTTTTATTTAAAAAAGTTTAAAATTTTACCTGTCCTATGAGTTTCGAGTTGATTTATCATATTTCCGTAGGAAATGTATGGGAAACGTTTTTGGAGATTTCTGTCTTTTCTAGTACTGAAAGCTAAAATGGTTTCATAGAGTTTTTTGATCCCCACATAAAATAGAATCGATTGGCATAAAAAAAAATTTTTTGGACTTTTTGCATTTTTTTTGCCAACTGTAAGTTTTTTACAAAATCTGTGAATGCAGTTCAAAGTATGTCAAAAAGTTAGGGAAGGTCTTCTAAGAACGTTTTGCTGTAACTGCAACGGTTAAGGTACTTGCCCTTACTGACCCGTTTCAAAAATACACCCTGTATATATAATACATAATCGTAAGAATTTCAGATTTATTTTTTAAATCAATTTACCTGATTCTGTTTAATTTGTATTTAAACGCCATCTATTTTCAAAACTGGATAAGTTTATTTTAATACTTGATGACTTTAAATTAAATTATACTTAAACTATCATGCATATTAAACGTAGGTAAGCAAGGTATTTAACCTAAACGCGATTAAGACCCGTAATATATATATATATATTCATAATAGTTGTGCCCGCGACTTCGTTCGCGTGAAAGTCGTTTTTAAATTAAGGTAGTTTAGGTAACGAAATAACTTCTGTGTAAATATGTTGGAAACAGTCCTGTTGACTAAATACTTACTAAATAAAAATTGATCTGTTCTATTCTTTTAGATAGTTAGTTTGGTGTGCGGCTTAAGAAGTGGGTTTTCTGTTGTTTTTGTTTCATTCTTTCAACGTTATACCTACTTATTACCTAATAATTTTTAATAGAATTTGTACGAAAATGTTGTTACTTCTCATGTGATCGTAAACTTGTAAAGCCTAAGTACTTAACTGTGATAGTTTTCCTTATAATTTTAGTATTTATACTACTACCATGAATTTTTTCACATACCCAACATCAACCATTTAGCTGGCAGGGGGACACTTGACTCTAACAAAAATGTTCACTATAAAGCCTAATATTATACACAAAGGAATCCTTAAATCTAAAAATAGTCTTCACAAACCCTAAACGCTTTTTAAAAGACCTATCTAATGATACCACACACGATGGGGTAGGTAGGTGAGAAAAAAATCACATCCCCACTTTACATAAGAGAGGTACCCTTAAAAAAATAATGATTTTCAAGATTTTGTTCTTTCACTTTATCGGCGTTAGTAATTTATTCATGCAAAAGTTGCAACCTTAGCACTAACAGTCTCTGAGCTAAGCTGCGGACGGACGGCCATAAGGGAACTATAAGGGTTCTGTTTTGTCATTTTGGCTAAAAATGGGGTGTATTTCATATAGTGTTACAACGCAATACTAATAATAAAACTGCTGTAACACTTTAGTAAGCAAACACAGAGCGTGTCATGTGTGTCATGCCCGCGAAAATGTCAGATATCCCTAAAGGTACGGTTGACAAACAACGACCCCCCTCCTCCCGTCACCCGAACTACTCACACTTGAACGATGTTGAGCCATTCACTATCGTTGAATTGATGAACACGTAATCTCCAACCATAACCCCAAAACATGATCCTCGATGCACCTGTGTGATGCGTGGTCAAACAAACGGACAGACAGACAAACATTTCTAAAAATCATAGCAATGTGTTTCTTTTTAAAACTTCTTTTACTAAGTATAGAACATTATTGAATACAACGCCATCTATATCAAGAATGTTGCCGTTGTTTTGTTGTTCACAATTTGATTTCATAGATGGCGCTACATGTACTTTTTTTACGTGTGTAATATCTTTTTTTTTAAACGAACACATCATTTCTGGAAAATGTCGAATACTTTTTAACTATAATGTAATATTGTTTTTCATTTCTACTACGATTAATTCATTACTCTGAGCAGTGCATGCAATACCTATAATTAATTGCATAATTAACTTGATTTTTAATATAAAAAGTAATAACCAAAGTAAATAAGTCACCTACGGTCGAAAAAATAACTAAAACATTCAGAAAAATATTAAAAAAGGATAAAGACAATTTAAATAAATACAAAAAGAACATATTCAGACATCAGATTCGAGCCTGGGACTTCGTCGTCAAAGTCCGCTAGCATAGCTTCGAGGCTATACTATTAGCTACTTAACACGTCAAAATAACTGTTCTTATGAAACTTAAAAATGTTGTGTTTAGCTCCTTTTAGTTTTAGCGTGAAGTTATGCATTCCACGGGTTACAATTATAGATAATGTCTAATTGTGGAAATTTTTTTTTGTGATAAACCATTATGGTGCGACAAAAAATACGTTGCTACTCGTTCCCCATAGACGTTAGCGTAATGATTCATAATGTAAATAATGTCCTATAGTATTTACTATAAAACTGCAAATTTTCATAAAGATCCGTCAAGTAGTTACTGTTTTATAACGAAAAATAGCTACAGACATTATCCCTTACTGCTTAGCTCCTATGGGAAAAAGCGTGATAATTTATAGCCTAAATGTTAATCTGCATCTATTAGATTGCACGTGCAAAATTTCAACCGTATCTGTACGGTAGTTTTTGCGTGATGCGTGTTCAAACAAACAGACAGACAGACAGACAGACAGACAGACAGACAGACAGACAGACATTTCTAAAAATGCAGCAAAGTGTTTAAATACTCTTTTCGAACATTTCCTAATTTTTTTTTCACTAAGTTCGGCCATGTACAGACACGTGAAATTTACAGTTTTATTATATGTATAGATATAGATATAGATACTAAGTATGTAATTTAGAAAAATATAATTCCTATGTCTGACCCTTTGAATTGGTGTCATAAAATTACAGGGTGGTGCTTTTTCATATTAGGCGGGTTCTATTCCCGGTTCAGACAGGCAATTTTTTCCAAAACTTTTAATGCAGTTCGATTTATTTTTAAAATTAAAATGAAATCTTCTTTCTGTAAAATGTTCTATCTACAATATTTAAGGTACTTTCCCTCCGTGTGGCATAGGTTTGGGACATCCTGTATTACTGTTATTTATGTAGTCAGACGTAAAAATATAATAAATATAACAATGAATTTCATATGCTTTATTATTATAATCAATATGTATCCTAAGTAGCATAGCAGGAATATAACGTTACATTATGTATAGGTAGGTAGTGCCATTCAGCGGGATTCGTGCATAATGGCACGACATGGACATACCTTATAAAGTCTTAAAATTTCGGACGAGTAAGATTCACCTTGATCAAATGCCACCAAATTCGCACCCTAAAACTTTAAATAGTACACCTTATAGGTTCATTTCCGAGCATCGCGTCCGATCGCGAGTCGCTCACGGCTTACGACAAGCGGCTGACGCTCGCGGCTGATGCGACAATATTCACAGTGCGCGCGCAGCCTACGACAGTCGTCGGCCGCGCGCGTCCGTCACTTACCTCAGCCGCTTGTCGTAAGCCGCGATCGGTCGCGATGTACGGAAATGAACCTTTAGAGTTATCCTAACAAAAGAAAGAACACCTGTTTCATAAAAAACATCTAAATTGCTAATGGCGTTCCGGCTTAGGGTCCTTATTCACGATCTTTATGCATTTCTAAGCGCTGTTCTCCATTATGACAAACTTTTGACAGTTCGCACGGACTTAACACAGACACCAAAAATAAAAAAGTGAATAAGGATCCAGTTGTAAATATTCTTACATTAATTATTATTTTTATACTTTTCGGATTTGTACATTTCTTATATTTCTATTCTATTTGTATATTTTTATTTCTTGAAAAGTATGACTAATAATGTGGTATTGTGTGTCCTATATCATTAGCTATCAAAGTCAAAGTCAAATATCTTTATTTCGTAAAATCAGGTTAATGATTATTTGAAAACGTCAAATTAAAACATACTAAAAATATATATCCTGTTAACTCCTCCAGCTAAGCTCAAAGGCTTATGTTAGGAGTGGGTTCACGTCGGTATAATGGTAGGATTCGAACCCGCGACCTCACGATTGCGAGTCCGATACCTTAGCCATTAGGTTACCGCCGCTTGACGATTGGACAATGTGAAAATTCCAAAACCAAGGGGCAATTCCAATTAAAAAAAAAAAACACATTTGAAGACCTTCATACTAAATGGCACTACCTACAGCGACCACTGGTCATTATAAAAGTTAAACAATTTTATTCCTACTACTTTTTTCTCTCATAAAGCATACCCAGAAGACTTCGAAATAGGTCACGTTCATCAGGTGAAGAAATGGTTTTTATTTTTTTCAAAACACTATCATTTATTTCACGTTGTTCTTGTTTATAAAGCTGGGGGATGTCAAGTTGAACGTAAAGTTGTTTGATACGTTCTACGTGTGCTGGTTCCTTACTGCCATAGCATGCTTCGAATACAGTACGGTTCTTTCTGTTACAACGTGGTAGTGCGTTCACTGCTAACCATGTACATTTGCCTTCTTGAATGTCAGTTGAGTTTTTCCCAGTCAGATGTTCGTCACCGAAGCAGTCGATGTAGTCGTCCTAAAAATATAATACAATGATAAGTACTTAATTATATTTTCTAGCTAGGTAGGTATTTGTCAACGAAATTATCTATTTCATTATTCTTATTATAAGCCTTTTTTAAAACGTCGTCAAGAGGGACGGCACTGGAAAAAAATAATAAGGGGGTTATTAAACATCCAAGTTTCATGTGGTTACCGGTTGCCAAAAAAATACAATCTACCTACTGAAACAGTACCTCAGTATTTTACCTCAGTTTTATAAATATTGGAAACATGAAATCAATGTTACGCACAACAGGCATTCATGTAAATGTTCTATTTACTCGTACCTACATTTTATTATTACACTTAATTCACCCAGCTAAAACTAGAATCTAGGTGAATTAGACCTAGATGAATAAAGTACCCATATTAAAATATGATTAGGTAGGGTTACCGAATAAACAGTGGGTCACTTTTTTTAACGCTCATATCTCAAAATCTATCGGTCAGATTGAAACATAATAAAGAAATTAAAAGAAAACAGAATTGATCAACTGTTAAATTGATTAATTATTAGCTAGCTGTTATTAGACTGTGCTAGTACCATAGAGTTTAGTGCCCTCGAATTTTAATCACTGACCTCAATAGTACTAACAAATTCGCGATCCACTTTGTACCCAGTAAATTAGACCCACACTTGATCTTATGCCGATTTTAAACATAAACAAGAGTAAACTTATTAAGAACACGTAGCTAGTCAATTATTAAATGATATATTACAGCATACTAACAACAGTCTAGTATGTTTACAATTTTATTGATATTTATTGTAAGTTAGGAATCATAAACAAAATATCGACTCACATTTCAAAATATTTTAGTTGCGTCACAACAAAATCTGTCGTCGTAAATCGTCCTATAATCACAGCCACACGGAATTCAGCTGAGAGGGGATGTGAACGGACAAACAACAGTGCCACCTCCACTGGTTTCATAATTATGAGTAAACCCATTGACCCAGTTCCATTGGTTCATAAACAAATATATACCATTTTGTTAATTTCATTCACCCAGGTGAACTACCTGGGTGAATGAAGTCTACTGACTGACCTGCATCTGAAATAGTCGTCCTAATTGCAAATAGATATCTTCAAACTTCTGTTTTCTTTCTTGAGTTAGTTTATTGGCTAGTATCAAAGCAATGCTTATAGGCAGCTCGTAGGTGTAATAAGACGATTTGAATTTGACAATGTCGTCATAGTTTTCTCTAGTAAATAGTTCGTAGTTATTTTTATGCTGCGATCCCCTGATATCCAAAAATTGACCAATACATGCATAAAAGAAATTCTGAAAAAGAAAACCAAATGCATAGTAGGTACCTAGTTGATTTATGAAAATCGTTTAACAGAGTGCCTAGGACTTGACCCAAACGATTGATTAGTAGAATTCGAGCGCAAGTCATCCATTTATTTATTTGGATCTCAAACAAAAAAAAAAACTTGCAATATAGTATTGGTCGGTACAATCATAAGCTTTTCCAATTACAAAGACTACATGAATAGTACAGAACAACCAATGAACAATATTAGTTATGAGATGAATCACAAATTAGCAGACAAGTAGTTTTGGGTATCAAGATAAATATAATATCGGTATCTAACACGAGTTACACACCTAAGTTTAATACTTTTACGAGTTACATACTTAAGTTTAATAAAACCTAAGTTTAATACTTTAAATAAAATTAATAAAGAGAGGTAGGCAGCAACATTTGAGTTTATTATTTTTATTAATGTAGAAACGCAACAATTAACTAACCTCATTGAAAGTTTGATACAGCTTAACATATATAGGCGAATTTTCAAAATTGTCTTTTAAAATATATTGTAAACAATAATGTATGAGGATGGAGTCATTGAGTGCATTTTCTATTCCGACGTCTTCCCTTAGATACCAGCAGGGCATTCCACGGCGAAATGATGATCCATCCATTATATCGTCCAACACCACGCAATAGCTCTGTAACTTTTTAGGAAGTAAATGTGAATACCATTAAACTTAATCAGATCGGTTCGATCGGTTATAACGTTGATATCAGATTTGTAGCACTTTTTCTACAAAAGATTATTGAACTTAACATACAATAAAAGTTAAGTTACATTTTATTTGAGGATGTTTTTTGCTCAAACTTAAATCCTGACTTGTTTGAGTCAGGATTTTAATTTGGGCTTGATTCCACAGAGTGTCATTTTACAAACTTTTTAAACTCTAAAAAGAACACATGGAGACTTAGTTACTTTGGGGGTTGTATGACTAGTAGGTATGTATAACAACAACTTACTAATTCAACGCACCATCCCAAGGCATATGCAAGTCGCATAGTTTCTTTACTGATTTTCTCTGGATTTTCAATCATTTTGTAAGACATGACTGTAGTAAGACCTCTTGCAGCCTTACCACCGACAAGAGTGCCATTTAGAACCTAGAATGAAAAAACATACATTACAAAATACCTACCTACTCGTATTTAATCTATATTATCTATTATTATATTCAGCTTCCAAGCTAAATTTATTACCTGATTTATTGCTTTCACTAATGAGATTCTAGTCAGGCGTTTGTAATCTATAATCTACGATAGCCAAAATAACATTAAATAGTATTAAGGTATCTACCTTTTGCATCCATTCTTTCGCTACTGGTATTTCTGTAAACTTGGGGTGCTTTCCAATGTCTTCAATGAATCTCGGCAGTGCATTGATGAATTCTGTCTTTTCTTTATTCTTATCAAAGGATACAGTCGACATACTTAGACGTTGATAAAACCTATAAAGATATAAGTTATTATCGAAACATTAAGAGTGAGAATTGAAAAAGTAGGTTATTTTTAGCGCCTGCCACAATATGCGTTAGGAAATATTTACAAGCATTTTTTTAAATAGTTATCGTAGGCGTTAGTCATGCACTACTTTAGAGGCTGATTAGCTTATGCTTGCGGCTTCGACCGCGTGGATGCCAGATTGTTACCCAAGTATTTTAACGGCAAAGTTTCATACTAACTTTTACGTTTTACCCCCTTAGGGGGTGAATTTTCAAAAATTCTTTATTAGTACTCCCTTACGTTATAAAAGGAATCCCTGTGCAATATTTCAAGTTTCTAACGTTATATCTACTTAATAACATTTTTCAATGGAATTTGTACGAAAATTTTGTTAGATACTTCTCATTCGATCAGCTGTTACCCGTAAACTTGTAAAGCCTACTTAACTGTGATAGTTTTTCTTTTAATTTCGCTACATAAACTACTACCGTGATTTTTTTCACATAGGTACCCAACATCAATAATTTTGTTGGCAGTGGTTGACGGGACACTTGACTCTAACAAAAAATTGCACTTTAAAGCTTAATATTTTACAAAAGGATCCTTTAAACTAAAAATCGTCTTTCCAACCCCTAACGTTTTTAAAAGTCCTATCTTATAATACCCCACACGATGGGATAGGAAAGAAAAAAAATCACACCCTCGCTTTACATACAGGGGAGATATCCTAAAAAAATCCTTAACTTAACCTTTTTTTTTTCAAGATTTTATTCTTTCACTTTGTCGGCGTAAGTAATATGTGCATCCTTGCATGGATGCACATATTAATTACAGCCTCCTACCACTAACAGTCTCTGAGCAAAGGTGCGAGCGGACATACCGAAACTATAAGGGTTCCGTTTTGCATATTTTAGCTACGAAACCCTAAAACGACCGAAGATATGACAAAGTAAGTTCTTTTACTTCAGTCTTATGCAACATGGAAGTAGGTATTAATTTTATCATTTGGGTTGCAAAAGCTCATGAAAAAAATTATGGTGACACCTAGTATTGGTATGCAGATACTTAATCTATCTTTATAATGTAAATCAAACTTACTTGTCATTAACTTTTGAAGATATAATCAAACCATTCCGTTGCCTGACCAGGCCATTTAATGCCATTCTGTAACTATTCATCACTAATAAAATAAACCACAAGTTTTCTTGGAAGATGTAAAAGCAATGAAAGAGGTAACAAATGGTCGCGTTTTTTATACATTTTTTTATCTGATCTTCTATTATTGTGCCGTGACGACTGTAGGTTGAATGGAAATGGAAATTGATATTCTTATTGAAATACGATTTAACATGACAATACTTTGTAATACTTACTAGAAATAACCTATTTTACATTTGAGATGGACAGATAAAGTTGACTGTTAAGTGGGGTTAAATGTATTCGTAATACCTACCTACCTACTAAGTCAGAGTCAGTTTCCAATAGCGCCCCGAAGTTATCATTACAGAGAGTTTTCGTCAGTTTTTTTGTATCATCGAAGTACTCTACTTAAAAATGACGAATAAAAATTATGACGAAAAATAAAAAGGAAGATGCAGTATTGCCCTTTATGTATCCATTGTCAAAACTCCATGTTCCATCATTGTAATTTTTTGTAGATAGTAGCATAGAATATACCCTATATACTGATAGTAGTTTTTAGGTTTAAGGCATTCGATACGTTTGACCTTTATATTTAGTTCGTTAGGTATGTTGAATTCTAATACCTCAGGAATACGAGAATGTAGTTTTAAATTTAGGGTACTTAATGTTTTCTCGATTTCAGGGCGATTACAATCGAGATATTCTATTAAGACTTTGGGTAGGTGCTACAACGGGGCGTACTATCTCCGCTATATTTTGGATAAGATTCTTCCAGCCACCTTTGCACTAATCTGTAGGTATGCAATTAACACATTCAAGTAGAAATATATAAAAGTAACAAAGGGCACCATTATTGTTAGTGTATAAAAGTGTTTTTTTACTAGGTACATATTTTAAAGTCAGTTAGTTTTGTAAAAAAAATCAGCGTTAACATGTGGGTATATTATTATAATAGGTTCGAAATAATAAAATATTTTAGCTCTCAAGTTAAACTTGGTTTTGGATGATGTTAGAAAGATATGCTTTACAGGACGTTACAGGACGTCCGATATGATAAAAGATTTAATTTTTTTTTTTTTTTTTTTTAAAAACAAAAAAAAAAAAAGATTTAATTAATAATAACTTGTGTGATAGGCATCACCACTTGATGGTCCATCATAGTCTCTACAACCTCGTTTAAGACGGTAAGGGCCGCTTCGCAGTATGTCTTTTAATATCATTTGAAGGCAGCAGGTAGGATAATAACAGTAAAACACAATGTTCAATCAATATGTAGGTATAATATCATTATTGAGAGAAATACATGATTAATTTATTACGCGTTCAGTTAAAAATCTTATTAAAGTAACCTGTAACTAGTCGAACAAGTTATAAAAAAACTATCTCACTCTACATTTTAATTTGTCTTAGTGCTTAAGTTAGGTTATTACAAACAACATCAAATTCATATTTTTATTTATTTTGTTCTTTTTTTCTTCTTGCTTATCTTCCCTATATTTGATGACTGCAGCTTTCCATTGTTTTAAAATATTCTCGTAAAAAATATTCTCAATGTTGTTGGTACATACAATTCGACAACACTCTAGATTTCTTTATAATTCTCAAACGCTATCCACTATTCTAGTATTATAAATTACACAAATATACATAAACTAGGTATTTGCACCTTATTTGTTAGACTAAACTTAACACTTAATTTATATAATATGAGTCTAGATGTTTCGCCTGAAGATGTTGTCCAAGATTTTGAAAAACAAGTCGTGTGGCAGCCCACGCGTAATTTGTTGAATTTGTGTCCTAAGGAGATCATAAGTAGCTTCTTCGAAGACTGAATATGTGTGAGGAAGTTGGAGTTCTTCATAGAGATCCTTGATTTTGGAGATGGCAGCTGGGTCGTCGCTTCCATAGTACTCTTCCATTAACTGCCTTTGTTTAGGACTTGCTCTTTGTAGTGCGACTACAGACAACCAAGTGCATTTTCCATCTTGAATGTCAGTTCCATTCTTGCCCGTGACAGCTGGATCGCCGAAGCAATCTAGAAAGTCATCCTGTAAAATAAACAACAGATGCGTTACTTATTTATTATTCTTAATAATAGGAAAGTACCAACTCTTATTTATTGTTGTTGACAAATTAATCTAAGTTATTTGCTACAAGATTTACGGAATTAATTAAAATTTTGAAATTGAAATTTTTTATGTCTCAAAACAGTTACATACATTTTGATATAAATGAGATATCCTCAGTAAGTAATCATAAATACTTGTGTTGGGGAATTTTATGTTTATAATGTATCAATGAGTAACTTTAGGTAAAATTAAATTATTAAGGAAGTACCTACATCTAATTACACAGTAATCCTTTGTATTTTTACGTGAATTACTAGTTGATGCGTGAGTTTGTGTGGTTAAACTGACATTTCATAATTTAGATATTAGAATTATCTAATCAATTTATATCTAAACATGCTTCGCGGCTACCGAACTATCTGCTCCGTCTACGAGACGGTCTACCGCTATCTTATTTACTGTGTTTTTGCCGAATTTGAGTAAAGAACAAACTTGTAGCTGTTCCATTTCAAACCCCGAAACCCATGTTATTTAACAAAATGTCATATAAGTTACTACTTATGTAATAAATTTAATTAGAAACCATAATACATGGTTTTTTTTTACTACAAGTAGATAATATCTCGATTGAAGTAAGTTCAAATACTCACTTGAATTTGGAAGAATTCTCCCATTTTTAATAGGATAGTTTTGGCTTGTCTATGCGTCTCTAGGTCATCCTCTCCCGTCATCAACATTGCCAGCGTAACAGGCATTTGGAATGTGTGGTACGAAGTCTTGTATTTCGAGATAGTTTCATATTTCTCCATTGTGAAATGGGATAAGTCCGGCTTATCCGTTTTCATCATGAGCTTCTCTAAATAGTGACCGATGGAGCATTTCAACAGCATCTGAAATTAAAATAGCGACGTGGAAATAGTAAATGGGTTTATAGAGTGAATATAAAGTATCGGTGTTAGACATAAGGAATAATTTATTTACAAGATCTCAGGAATAAAACAGTAACCTTGCCTTCATATGCAAGTCAAATAATGTTTAATTGGTATAATTAAATACTTAGGCAACCAAATATTTCGGTAGTAGGTACCCACCGTAAGAATGTATCATAAGTTCTAAACTGTTTAAATATTGTATTAGTTTCGGCTATTTACAAATATATTGTTTTTCCTGTATTTTTTCACATGGTAGCTACGTAGCTACGCATGTTTTCCTCAAAACAGGAAAAATATTGTTACTGTATGAATATAAATATATTGAGCGTATCTCAATTAAAAAAAACACTATTGAAATAATTCTTTATTCGTTTGTTTCTAGAGACTCACCTAAGTCAATATTGATGGAAATATGCGAAAAGAATAGTCAATAAACCAGCTGTTGTTGAGATCTTATTGGTATAAATAAGTAATAAGTGCCTACCTATTGTTTAATTTAATATTAGTATACCTGGATGACCGTGCTTTAATCGGATTTTTTTTTTATTTAAAGAGTTTCTTTAAAAATGAAGATCGATTTATCGACCCCGAGACCCCCTGCATACAAAATTTTACCAAAATCGTTGGAGCCGTTTCCGAGATTCAGATTATATATATATAAATATGTATAATAATATACAATAATTGCTCGTTTATAGGTATAAAATATAGTACCTTGATGACCAAGCTTAGCTGGTTATTTTTAAAGACGTTTTCTAAAAATGAGACCTAGCTAGATTGTTTGTCGCCCTGCATACTAAATTTCATGAAAATCGTTGGAGCCGTTGCCGAGATTCAGAGTTGAAATTTAGGTTATTCACTACTCTACAATCTTAGAAGTTTTTACATTTGTTAGTTAAGATATAATCAATCTCGTTTTTGTACCGCCCATCCGGAGTTTGCCATGTCCACCTATTGTTTTTACAATATATAAACAAGAATTGCTAGTTTAAAGGTATAAGATTTAGCCGTTGTCTAATGTCACATTTGAAACAATCCGTTTAAAAGTGAAGATTAATTTAATTCTATGGAGGTAGGTAGATATTAATTTATAATGCTTCGCTATATGGCATCACTGTTGATAAATGGATGTAATTATGCATAGCATTGTCTTTATTATATCCGCCAATTGTTCTTTTTTTTTAACGTAATACTGCAGTATGATCTAAGGTTGCCTTTACTTATTAGGAATAAAACTAGACTGTCTGTCGAGTTGTAAAAATGGCGGCAAACTGATCATACATACATTTCACAGCTCTGCATTTAACGAATAAAAATACATTATATATATATGTTAAATTCGTAAGGAGTCTTTGAGCAGCGACCCTGGCAAAAATTGGAAAAAAGACCTAATTCACGAACTCAATATTATTAAGAGGAATTCAACAGCCTGTCAATAACAAGTGACTCAGTTTACCTTATTAAAACTAATGAGAAGGCATATCAGATAGAAGTACTAAAATAGTATACAATGTAAACACTTAAGGATGTTATGCATGTTATTGTATAACTAATGGATTTGATATTTCATGCATCAACACGTGTTTAGTCGGCCAGATCTATTGATCAAACATCGATTCTATCTACAATGTTATAAGTAAGTATAATATAACAGATACCTAATTGCGTCAATGTGACATGAATGACATTGTATGAGGTTACTAGCTAAGGTAAAACTCGGACAAGTTCAACAACTATAAAGGACCGTTTCCATACTATATTCGATTTTTCTGACCGTTCTAATACTAAACCGAATGCTGGGGGTGTTTCCGAAGATTCTAGTTCCATACTAGAATAATGTCCTATTTTCCCAGATTTTTTATTATATTTAAGAAGGCGACCAAACATTTTATAATTGTATTAATTTCATCGAAAGTGACAGTATAAAGCCTTTTATGCGAGGATTACCTAACACCTGTACCTACCCAACCAGCAAAGAAAACAATGATGGAAATCGACACTATTTTGAAATTCAGAAATAATTTTGTCAGATTTAGAAATGACGACGATGATGATGGTAAATACAAAATCCGGGCAAGTGCATTTCGGGGCATGCACAATGTTGAGTTCCATAATCCCCTATCCCAATAATGCGGCTTAAGAAGTGGATTTTCTGTTGATTTGTGTCATACTACTAACAACGTTATACTTAATAATAATTTTCAATGGAATTTGTACGAAAATTTTGTTACTTCTCATTTGATAAGCTGTTACTCGTAAACTTGTAAAGCCTACTTAGCTGTGATAGTTTTCCTTTTACTTTTACAAAACCCCTAAGACATTTTGCCCTCAAACAAAATGTTTTATACAAGAGGAAACGACCTTTATTAACTCTAAGTTCTAGTATTATATTGTCTCTGTTAGGTACACGTACTACATACCTCATTGAAAGTTTCCAGAACGTGATTGTAATAGGGCTTGCTGTGGAAATGTTTCTTTAAGGTAGAGAACATTGCAGATTGCAGGAGGGCGGCGTCATTGATGCCGCTGAGACCAACATCGGGACGCCTGTACCAGCATGGAGCTCCACGACGCATCTCAGCACCTTCCATCGTATCAGTCAACAGCAATTGGTGTGTGTGAAACTATAAAGAATACGTAACATTTTGTTAGTTTGGATGTGAGTAGTATTGACGACGAATAAAGGGATCTATATCTAGTTGGAAAGATTTTTGATGGTCAAGATCACTCTTTGTGGAATGCTAAGAGTAATCGTTTTCGCAGAACAACAGGTTTACAATGGCTTCAACGCTTCAATCATCTTCATCCAAACTAGATACAATATTATAAATATGACTTATGAATATGAACTTGGTCTGTCTAGTCAACTTTTTCACGCTTCAACCGTGGAACTAATCAATAGATAAAATAATAGATATTTGGTATGGAGATAGTTTGAGTCCCGGGGAAGGGCATAGATAGATTTTATCACGATTACCGTCATCCGCGTAGGCGGAGCCGCTTGTGAAAACAATTACATAATAAATTTCATCATTCATATCAACCCTTATGATGGCCCACTGCTGGGCACGGGTCTCCCCAGTAGAACCTACAGGTATGTAGATCCTGGGGGTAATTGCCATAATCGCCACGCTTGGCGAGCGGGTTGGCGATCGCAGTAAGGCTTTAAGTACGCAGAGGACGCTGCTGCCCGTCCTCCGGTGTGAAATCCCTTAGTCGCCTTGACGACACCCACGGGAAGAGATGGGGTGGTACTATTCTTAAGCCGGTACCACACGGCAATCCCTATTACAATCACATAATAAATACTGACTTTATATTGTTCACGTGTTTTAAATTGGTGATTTAGGATGTCGTTATAAATCAAGTTGCTCAGAATTGTGCCATGAATGCAGAATCTGTTTATTTTTAGATGTTTAGTTTAGAAGACATTTTTTAAGTATTACTACTACTTAGTACTTACTACTACTAGTGCTGTATTGTGCATTGTATGATAATGTTTAGAATATAGGTGGCACCAATTTTATAGCTAGATAAGCATTCTAACAGCAAGTTATGTGAATAACTACAACACCTACGTATTCTAATCAATTTTGCAAAACAGGAAAATATATTGTCATCATTACGAATCTACGCACAATATTGTTAACGCATTAGATTAAGTTTCCGTATAAACTGTTCCGCTTAGTAAATATTATATAATAGTAAAAGACAGCTAATTTTTTTTTTGTTGTTAACCAGTTTAGCTGCCATAGCCAAACCGGTTTTAAAAAATAATGTGCCAGCCTATGCACGTTCCTCACGTTTTCGCAACGAGTGCCTTTTTTTAAAGCATTCCTAACCTTGATCTTGATAGCTAAAATAACACGCATCGCTTCCATAACCACTGCGTTAAGTAAGCCGGCAGATGTTTTTGTTTTATGGACCATAACAACATGGTTGGTTCAAGTGTTCAATACTAATTAGATGAATCAGAATCACTAGCCCAAAATTGCTATGATATTGAATGTCTGCCATAGCAACTACTTATTTGGCTATTCCTGTATCCAAATAAGCTTACTTATCTTCCACTTAACAACATAACACTTCAACAAAGCACGTTTTTATCTCCAAATCTACGTGTGGTCTGTATGAACATGGAAATAATAATAATAATAGCTATTATCATGAAGCGTGATAAGTATTTGCGCATATGCCATCGCTCGGTTCGGTCTAAGTCAATATTGAATGTACTTGTAGAGACGAAAACACGTTTTTATATGCACACACAAATATGACAAGTACCTACCTATTACGTCGTATTTTTGATGATCATTTATTAATATGCAAGATAGTCTATGACTGGCTTCGTTGTCTAGAATATTTAATAAGGTAGTTAATACCTCCACATGTCAATCGATCACAAATTTATTATTTTGGAAGGTTTTTGGCATTTGTTTGAAATTTGAATGTCTGTCTTGGCCTAAATAGCATAATTTTACATTTTTTAATTTAAATTATTAAACATCATGTTGTTTTAACATACCTATGTACAAACTAAACAATACGACGGCTCGATATTTTTCAAATCTTATACGTATTTTTATTTGTGAACATATAATTTTTTTTAATTTTCTGACACTCGTTTGGTTTAGAATGTAGGTTTGTCGCCATGTGTATATTTTATTGAATTAGTGGCTATGGAATTGAATTAGATATTTTATCGTTTGGTGTGAGCACAGTGAGCGCCAAACAAACGTTTGTCAAGGCTACATCCAGAGAGGAACTTGATAATCTTGTTTTTATAGGTATAACTATGCGGAATTTAGGATTATGTATGTATTATCAATTTCTATTAATTTGGACTTTAAACCTAGCTAGATCGAGTTATCGCTCCCAAAACCCGCTGTATACTCAATTTCATAAAGAAATGTTTAGCCGTTGCCGAGATTCAATTTTTTTTAAAGATAACTAGCAATGTGGGATTGAGTCCCACATTACTAGCAATCTTGTTAACCCCTCCAGCTAAGCTCAAAGGCTTGTGTTAGGAGTGGGTTCACGTCGGTATGTGTATTCGTACCCGCGACCTCACGATTGCGAGACCGATGCCTTAGCCATTGGGCTTCCGCCGCTTTTTATATATAAACACGAATTGCTCGTTTAAAGGTATAAGATAAGTACAGATATTATTGTACCTAATGGCATCTGTGCTCTGTCCAAGTGCTCATCACACAATGTTTTATCGTGGGTGAGGATCAAACCCACTGTCTTCAGCTTAGCAGTCAGAGTCACTAACCACTAGATCACAAGATCCACAATATAATAAATAATATACTACGTCAGTATATAATTATACTGTGGATGACGATAAGATTGTTAACCCTTGTCACGCCGGTTCTGTCCCACCTACTCAAATACAACCTATTCAAATTCGTATTTTTGTTTGTAAACAGGCATATTTATTATTATTTATATGACAATGATGTCAGAAACGAACATTGTATACCTATAAAAGATCCTTTTCCGTGTTCAGGTAGTTCTTCTCATGATTGACACAATGTCTTTTATTAACAAAAAATTAAAGTATCTACAAAGTGGACAAAAAGTTTGTATGACTGTTGAACAAACCCATTTTGTTTAGATTATTAAAGGTACAAATCAACAGATGGATCAATTATCCAAGTTGATACATGTGTGATACATAGACCAGATTGCGTGCGTATTTTTTAAATACTATGCGAACTGAAATATATCATCACACGTTATTTAGTTTAATATAGTCCTAAAAGGAGGTCTAATTTTCTAAGACCAGTCCCTCGAATTCACGGCACGATTAATTACGAGGACCCAAAACCAACAAGTCCAAGGCGGCATTTATAAATGACTCCTTCGTAGTTTCCAAGCAGTTTGGCGATCAGCTCAAAAACGTTCAATATTTTCCACAGGGTTGCAAATATTCTAGCCATATGTGGAGTCTTGGTAATGAACTAATGACAAATTAATATTTGAAATCAATAAGAACATGACTCACCATTTCCACGCACCATCCCATCATGTTCGCGAGATGGATATTCTCAGGTGTAAGATTTTCTCTCTTCTCTAACATTTTGTAAGCCAGGATCGTTGCTAAACCTCGATTCTTTTTACCGTTCGGCACATTGTATTGCAACAGCTGAAACAATGACAGTTGTTAACTTTAATACATTTTAACACATAAAACAATACGACTTTTGCTATTACATACTATAAGCACAGTCTATAAGTATGATGTTCTGCGCTATGTTCTGAATTGTAATGATTGTTTTGTTGGTTTAGCCTACTTCGAAATTGTTTCTAGATGTGCAAATATTTCTGTGCAATTGTTTATGAAGATAAATAATAATATTGACAACATTTGATAGAAAATACAAAGTTTTCGAGTCATTGTTTAATAAAAAGCGCAAAAGAACAGACAAGTCCATTAAATTATTTCAGATGACTTTTTCGGGTGAATCTCTTATTTTCTAAGATTTTTTGATCAGTTTTTCTAGAAATGGATCTTTTTTTTTGTTTTTATTTGTTCATCGAGTTCGATCGAATTGCTCCTTGAAGTTTTAGCCTTTTGATCAGGTGTTATTAGTTTTAAAATATTTATATTATAATAAGACAATAACTAGGTATCTACACAATTTTTGACTATTTCACAGCTACCTACTTAGTAATGGACTATAAACTTTGGCTTTTGATTCGGAATTTGGTTAATTGTTTTACCTACAGTTCTACAGTGTAGCAGTTAACACGAAATTATTCTGATAACGAACATAAATTACTTAAGACTATGATGTCATTTGAATCGTGTATGAGTAAGCAGCCTTGAAAGCTAAAGCATAGTAAATACACACAGAGACAATACCAAACTAATAAAACTAATGTTGATACCAATAAGAAACCATAAAAACTAAACAAACAATACACGTTTCGCTACTGTACAATTTTAAACTGCGTTGAAGCTAAAACTGGATTTTATAATGCTGAGCAATTGCATCTAAAGTAGCAAATAAACTCAGGCAATTGAAGCTGAGCTGACATTTGAACGCAAGTGATTAAAATTGTTTACTTTATGGTCAGATTAAGTGCACACACGTACTAAATGCACATGTAGGTGTACCATTGACGTAATCGCACTGTTTGTGAACTAATATGGGACGAAACAATCAGCACTTGAATGATAACTACATGCTTTTAAAACCATATCTAGCTACCGACAATTAAATTTAACAATGTGAACAAAATTTACATATACACTTGACTGTTATAAAAATTGTTGCTGCAAGTAATATCAAAACTTAGTCAATGCAACGTGCTATTTATAGAAGTCCATCCAGACGAAGCGATCAAGTTTCTACTTTCTAGACAATTTTTATAACAGGTTTGGTGCAACACACTTCACTTACGACTGACTGCGACATATAACGTACCTTAGCCAACCACTTGCTGGCTTGTGGCACATCAATGTGCTTGCCAGTCTCAGTGAGGTCCCTCACGATGTCCGGAAAGCAAGCCATAAACTCCCGGGACTGGTCCTTCGACACGGACAGTCCGCGGGTAGCCATCGGCATTTCCTGAGGTGTCAGGGTCGACAGGAATCTAGACACCAACAAAAGTTTCTATTGACCAAACAAATTTCTCACATGATAGAGAATGCAAAAATACTATTAACAATGAACGTAAACAGGACAAAGAATACTAACTGGGATCGAGATTCTATGTCAAAATGTTGACAATTAATTTGTATTCTTTGTTACGAATAAAATGTTATTTTATGAGGTACATAATTTTAAGTGTTTTATTTCATTCAAACACAATTAGCAATTTAATTTACATGTGAGTGTGTGTTGCCCTGTCGGCGCCATATCACGCAGTGTTCGCGTGATCAGTTATCGGCGCATCAAATTTGCTATATTAAACATAACATTCTCATATTTCTGTTGCACTTGGTATCTATTTTGACTGCGTACCGTCATTATTAATGTAAACTGAGTGCATGATACGGCTACAACGGTTGCGCAAACTTTATGTCGCCGAGTTCAAATGAGTTCACTGACCTGTGATATTTTTGCAACTTCAGAAGCTTCTTGGGCAGGCCCACATCGTCGATCTGAGGTGACTTGGATGACGGTTGGTCCAATCTTGGAGCCATAGCATCAGAGTTGGTGACACTGGTCGTCTTGCTGATCTGCCGACGAATTTCTTTCTTGTACGCCTGCAGGAACTTATCCAAACTTTTCTTGGTCGAAAACATCTTGATTAATTTCTTAAAGACTCTCTTTCAAAGTGTGTTTATTGTTGTAGAAACTTAGAGGTACTTTGAAAATGTTTAATTCAATAGACTCTTTCTCTTTTCGAATAATAGTTGTAGCGTCTGATCGCGTCGAACGTATTTAACCGACTGATTCTTTGTTGTGTTTTGCCTCCTTACGAACTCCAGCAATATGCTAGTGCTGTCCACATTGTTTACATTTTTCTATCGATATCGATACAACGGTAATGCAGTTACTACGTGATGCTTGTAATGATTAGTGGAATATTGGATTAGTGGGTTATCTTATTAAAAAAAAAAAATATCATTCATATTCTTAAATATTAAATCTATATAAGTAATAAATATAAAGTAAATTATCGACCAATTCGTTGAAGTAAATAATCTAAATCGGTGAATTTAGCCCTGATTAAGGCAATTACTTAATCAAATCCATACTATATACTATATACTATATTACTATATATTACTATATTACTATATATCCATATACTAATATTATAAATATGAAAGTAACTCTGTCTGTCAGTCTGTCTGTTACGCTTTCACGCTCAAACAGCTGAACCGATTTGGATGAAATTTGGGATGGAGATAGTTTGAGACACGGGGAAGGACATAGGATAGTTTTTATCGCGATAACCGACATCCACGCGGGCGGAGCCGCGGGCGAAAGCTAGTAATATATAATTCTAAATGTTCTCAAGAGTTATTTTTGTTGCATAAATGTACGTTAAAGTAATATCGACAATATGAAACAAATACCCCTTTTAATTGACTAATCAGTTGTTAAACGAAACAATTAAAATACTAAGTAACTACTTCAAAAATCATAAATAAATTTATACAATTACAAGGATAGGTATCGTTCCATATCTTTATCGATATCAACACATAGGTATTGGACATCATTACAATGCGCACGCAACAAAACACACGGGACGGAGCGCCCCTCTCCTCGGCCCTCTCCACGCGGCCGGCGTCACGTAGGCACCCGGCAACCGTGCGGTAGCGGGTACTGCTCCGCTCAACAAGCACCGCTCACTCATCCTAGCTACCGCCCGTGACCCAAAAATACTCCAAAAAACTGATACTCGATCACGTACTCGCAAAACTCACCAAAAAGGTGATCAGCTTCCAAAAGAGTGCAAGTTTTAGCATACACTTTGTGGAATGAACGACACGACAATTCAGTTAGTGCAGCTTTAAATAAAACAAAAGTTGTTAAAACGAGGGTAACAAGAGAGGCAATGTAAAATGGTATTCAACACCAATTACCTACATAATTTTATCCTTTAGAGAATATGATTTAATAAAAGTATTATAACAGAAGGAAGGTATTAAATTATTTGAAGGAAAAATAAATAGCTATTCCGTGCATGAATGACTACTTGAGTTATATTGTACCAAAAAATAATAAAATATGTACTTATTACATAATAACGTACTATAATGTAATGCCTTCTGTAACACCATCTCAACATGAGAGATAATGATTAGATACCTAATAATGTGTTTTGTTTGTCAGGCTAAGATAGTTTAGATGTACTTCGTTTTTTTTAACTAAGTAAAAAACAATTTTGAAGTGCAAAATTGAACTGTTAGAAAATATACTAATAGTTATCACATGTTGGTTAAACAATAACAAAGAATTTGCTGGAGGCCAATAATACCAAAAAAGATAAGTAGGTATACTTAGATAATGGCTTTTAGATAAAATATAATATAGTAGATGAGATTGTACGTGTGTAATAAATATCAACCATGAAGTTATCTGCCAAAATGGATAAACTATTCGCTAATGTTGTTTACCATTAAAATATATCAAAACACGCACCACTTATCTATTATATCTTTAATAAGTATATTGATAAACAAATAGCACAAGGATTTCTAAGTTTTCTTTTGACAATTAGGTAATTAAATAAGGGAAACTAAAATGCAGTTAATAGTTTCATAACAGTAACTGAATGGTTAGCAAATTACTCGGCAAGTTTTGCAACTGGTTTCGGTGGTGTTTTCGCAATAACAACCTGTGCAACGACCACTCTATCATCTAGTGAAACTAAAATAAACACAAGACAAGGTTCTAAGAAACTTCCAGAAATTTTCGAAACTAACTACAAACTTGTAACTAAGTAACTAAGGCTAACTTGATCTTCATCCTAATTTTTCTAGCTGTTAAGTATTGGATTTAGATTTTTTGCTTCACGATCAGATACGATTTTAGACAGAAAGGATGATGTATATGTATTTTTGTCCAGAAACGACATAATAAATCGAGCTTAATTCTTTTAATAAAAACACGTGTTCAGTACAAACGTAGATTATGTTTGTAAGAGCAAAAGTTGAACGAATCACGAACCAAGAACGTGGAGCCTTGAAGGCCAAGTTCATGATCATAAAGAATTACAATGTTTACATATTGAGTTTTAATTGAGCCTTGTGTGACATTTGCAATTACATGATTTGAACACGATAAAATATTTTACTGAACGTATTCAACGATTTTTTTTTTAATTTGTGCTATGTTCTAGGTACTTTACAATAAAAAACCTAGTTACTAGAATTATCACATAAAGAATTCTTCTTTTAAAGAGGACCTAAAATAATGCCTTGAGGTACTCTAAAAATAAAAGTATTAAAACTGTGTTCTTAGTTTATTCTGAATAAATCTTAGATTTACTTATTCCCAATTAGCTTCGAGTCACTCAAGCGAAACGTGGCTAACTTTTTTCAAAATGTTTGATGAATTATGTAGTGTTTAGCCTTTAGGATTCTGTAGGAATTTAGACTAGTTTGTTTTTATCATGTTTCGTTATTTTCCATAACATACCTAAATTTAATTTGTATTAAATTAAACTACGCTAATAAATACTTGGACAAAATATTTACACAGTTATTGTTTTCATCTGTTACGCAAAATAAATGGCCGTGTTCTTACTTTAACAATTATCGATAATGCTCTAATTCTACTTGGCACATTATGGAATGTTGACTATGACTATTTCGTCATATCAGCAACGGACAATATTCAGAATATTTATGTATACTACTTATGTAACTATGCATGTGTACCTTCAGTATACAAAGGTTACAACTAGTTATTATAATTTAAAGGTATAACAAAACGAATGGAATAGGAAGGAACAGTGAATTACATATAAGATGTGAGTGGGTTATTTTAAACCTTGTTTCCATTACTTAAGAAAATAAATAATATGAATTTAAATTCTGATTTTACTAAGGATTATTTAATTATATAATAAATAATATCGCAAGATATTATTTATTATTATTTTTTCTTAAAAGACAATTAAATAAGTATTTTTCCTTCACATATTATTATTTTTGTCTAGACTGTTAAACCTTGGATAATAAATACGGGAACCTTTTATTAACAAGTTATTATGATGTAGTTCAAGTTATTAAATGTATTTATTTATATTTTACAGACTAAAATTAGATAATTAAATTATTTAAACTAATGGTCTTAATTGTGTAAATAATTTAAGACGCGATTAAGACTCGTAGTGTATTATAATTTTATAATGTGTAGGTACAAATAATCATTTATAAAATTATGTAAGTTTCAAAGTAACCTTTCAAAATAAATAAAAATAAATTCCTTTCATGTGTATATAGAAATGTCGAACCATATTATAATTTGTGGGAAATCGACCGCGCGTGTTTTGTTTTTTATCGAATTACTCGGATTTTAATTGGAATCGATGTTTATTTATTATTTCTAACTTATTTTTAATTAAATAAAGGTTAAAATTGTGATAAATTTCAGTCAATATATGAGTTTAAAAAAAGGGTACAAGGAGTGTACTTTTAATTTCTGAGTAGCAATAAAACAATACAATATTTGTACCCTTGTGTTTTATTTTATTTACTTATTAATAAATTAAAAATAAAATACAATAAGAACATCACATACTATAGTATTATTTTTTTTCACTTTACCCGCATTTATAAAAGAGGGCTGCACGGGCCGCCGCCATACATCGTTTGTATTTTATGTATAATAAACTATTGTTATTATAAACAAAAGTTTATTATATATAATAAGTTCAGCTTATCAACTACACGTAAAAAAATCCGCACATCTGTTATTTGAATAGATTATAAGTAATAAGGGAATAAAGAATGTACTAAAATTAGGGTCCTAAATCAGTCGGTTAGCTTTGAATAATTTTCAGGTAGAAATGTTATTCCAGGTATAAAAACAATACATATAATAGGTTCTTTTTAAACCTAACAATACTAATAACATGCATGTGTCTAAGAAATATTTTAAATAATGAGCTTTAAAAACCGCCATAAATTACCTACTTTACCTGCAAAAATTCCATACAACTCGCCTGTCTGTCAGGCAACCATATTTAGGTTTTTCGGAGAACACGGGTATTGTTTTATTGAAATATTTCGCTAGTTATATAATTATACACATATTTAATGGTATCTAATGAAAGTTAAAACCTAAGGGCTTATATTCAAAAATAATGTACTTTAATTAACGATTTCATTTAAATATGACCAAAAACTGACCATGAATAAACTGACGGACATCGTTTTTTTTTGGGGTGTGGTCGCACTTCACGACTGTTTTTGAAAAAAAATGAAATTAAAATTATATTATTTACATCATCATCAGAAATGAAACTATAATACTACTTTCTTTGTCATAAATATCATCCAATTTAAATAAAACACGATCAAAATATTTTAACTGCCTGCCGCCGAACGTCGTATTTTGAATGATGTTTTCGCGCGTGTTTTGTTCTGGAAGTAGATGAATTAAAGTTTGTATTTGCTTGCCTGTATATTAATTCGAATTTTCAGCTAAACAAAAAGATTCAAATATATAAAAAAGAAATAGTTAAAAACAAGATACGAAATCTATGCTCAGAAACCATAATATGGTTCGTCGACAGACGAGGGATGGAATCATTAAAACTGCTAGTTGAATTAGATAGAAAACTGGAAACAAGCTTAAAACAATTAAATTTACACTTAAATTTAATTGGACATTGCTCTGTCTGCATAATATATACTCTATTAAAATTGTATAATAACTTAGATAGCTAGAGACAAGGTCACTTTAATCAATATATTTAGTAAAGTAAGCAATTGCTTGATTCAAATGTTGTAACAGGCAGGTAACTAGCAGTAAAAAACTTAACAATAGACCGTGACAAAGAAATGTCTAAATGTGAATTCGGAGAGACCATACCTACAGAGAAACGGAATTCGAATGGTAAAAAATGCAATCTATCGATTTAATTTGACTGGCCTGATGATGTCGTGGTTATTGAAAATGCTAAGTGCTAGAGGTCGTCGGTTAAATCCCACCCAGATTAAATCTTTGTGTGGTGAGCGTGATTGTCTATTCTGCCTCAGGGAGTACTTTTCCTGTAATGTTATGTATATTTAAATATATAGCTTTTAGTACGTTTATCATTTGTCTGGTTGCCATAGTACCGGCCTTGCCCAACTTGGGATCAGATGGCCGTGTGTGAGTTGTCCCAAGATATTTAATTATTTATAAATTGATATTTCCTTTTCCCACTCTTCTTTATTAAGTTGTCTTTTGTATTATGTAGCTTCCACTGTTCCGGTAACTCTTCAAGAGCAACAATATGTCAAGTTATCTCATTGCACTATTCTGCAAGATGGGCAGGCATTGTAGCCTCCATTGTTTAGAGAAATACTTCAGACACCTATTTTTTTCATTATTAATCTTGCACAAAGATTGACGAGTGAAGCGAGTTTCGCTGCATATTCCTGAGGTGGTGACATGCATGTGCGCTGCAGTATCTACCTACTTCAATTGTTGAGCTGCTCAATTTGACCTAGGAAACACGCAGTACACTTTCAATTTTTTTTGCAGAGAAGAGAGTGGTTTAGGAAAGTCCCTACGGTTAACTTTCTTTTTGGAAATCCACTAAGACCATGTTTTCAAATTCATTTGTCGATGATGCCGATAATTTTGAAAATTTAAAAATACATTTGTGTTTAATCTGAAAGGTGCTCAGCAACTACTTGCAAAGAGAAGTTGTACATCTTCGAAATACGATCAAGGCCACTAACACTACAAATTCTGATGTATAAGACTTGAAATTGAGTGAGAGAGCTAATTCCCGTTAATACGTTACTTAGCTTAATTTTATTTTATTAAATTTCCGCTTTACTTACTTACGTACTATTCTTTTTTTTATCTTACTTATTCTACTAATAATTAAATTTTCGTCTTGTAGCATTTAATTTAAATAGAGGAATGGAATTTTGATTATGCTAAAATTGTTTTGGTGCTATTGTAATCTTCTGGTAACCTACTTCCTTATCTATTTTACAACGAGAATAATTTGAATGAGATAACAAGATTATTTTAATTTTATCAGAATTAATGAAGCCAATATAAAAAGTTATGATAGATTTGTTTCTTTATTTAAATATCCCTAGTTCTGGTTATTTGATACGAAACGAATAGTATGTCAAATAAAATCTAGGTATAGACATTAAAATCTAATGAACTTTAATTCCTCACTTACCGCATTAATCATAAGTACCTAGGTATAATTTATGTTGTGTTTATGCATTGTAATTTTTAACTTTGTGTTTTTACAATTTAAAAAATAAAATAAAAAAGTTACTAGGTATGTTCCATGAATCAGCTAAGCTTGTGTTGGAGTGGGTTCACGTCAGTGGTATTATGGGTGCGAGATTGCGGGACCGATATTATTCGTGTTTAAAAAGCGGCGGTAGCCTAATGACTAAGGCTCATTAGGCTACCGCCGCTTTTTAAACACGAATAATAAGTAATAAATAAATCAATACCTAGGTAATTTAAATTAGATATTGCCATTACAAAAAATACGTTATTTACGTTGGACTTAGACCCTGGATATCGAATAATCAATTTCTTTGTTTATCTTACAGAAAACGTACGATATCCATTAGAAATAAATTAATCAATGACATGATTGGTATCAATTAATTAATTTACCCCCAACGACCACTTCAGATCTCGAGGCCAATGTTCTCAAAGTATTAAATTGTCGTTGATAACGCCAATGTTTGATTAACAAATCATTCATCAATGTTTACGCTCTTGATAATGTAATTAACAATATACTGAACTTTATGTAATACGGTAGAAAAATAATATTTATTACAAAATTGATTGATGCTTATTATTTATTATAAGAGATAACTCCCATTAGGCATTTGGATACAAGCCCTTTGTCGCTGGGAACTTTACAAACATACAAGTCACAAAGTACACCCTGACTAGCAAAATAACTATAGGTATTTGTGGTTTACATAAAGTAGTGCCCCGTGTGGGAATCAAACCCACGAAATCTGACTTAGCGGTCAGGGCCACTCACCAGTAGGCCAACAGGCCAGTTTTGAAGGCAATAGAAATAATATGAATAATCAGCTGCATAAACCTTAGTCGTCTTTTATATATCTATCAAATTTGATGGAACCCAAACACATAAAAAGAGAGAAAAAAGAGAACTCGAGTCCCACATTTTTTCTAACAAAACACTAGGAAATGTTCCGTTCAAAAAATATCTATAGAAAAACGAACTAAAACATTAGATATTAAGTTCAAACCTGTGTGGTTTCTAATCTGTATTTAAAATAATCCCTACTAATATTACAAACGTAAAAGTATAACTAGATGTACAGATGTATGTTTGTTACTCTTGCACGCAAAAACTACTAAATGGATTTTATTGAAACTTTACAATTATGGCCTATACATCAGTTTAACACATCAACTATAATTTATAAAGATTTTGCATTAATTGGCCAAAATATAACAAAAACTGACAAAAAAGTCGGATAAAATTCTGCCATGTGCGAGATATTTGATACGTTATTTCTAATGCACATTTTGCAGTAACAAATTATTGTCTATCAAAATAAATCGTTTTATCACTTTTGATATTTAAACTAGTTTATATTTACACTACATAAATTGGACAAATATTTAAAAAGCTACAGCATAAGAAAATGAGTGCGCGTTACTAAATTGGTGCGTCCGTTTTTTTTTATTAAACTCAATCACTAAATCACTCTATTATCTACAGGAGTCTTTGCATTTTTTGCCGAGCCATACTAGATCATTACAAAAATATTGAGTAACATATTTTAATCCTCATGGGATTATAATATACAAAGTATTCGAATATTGCCTGGCATCAATTACATCAATTTAGACAAGTTAATTTTTTCCTGGTGAATAATCACTAGGCGTTAATGGTCTTCGTAACCGCTCAACATGGTTTTGTCAAAGTTACTTTACTAAAACGTAGAAGAAGTGTGTGGGCTAAATTTTTTAACATAACGAGATACCTATATGGGGAAGCCCAAACGTAGAGGGCTTTGGATAGAGGACACTACCACAGTACGATCAACGTAACTTGACCGGATTGAAGATAGGTTTTTATCACTTTCGCGCATGTCATAGAGATGCGACCCTAAAATTACTAACGAAAACGATTAATTATGTTTAATCGATAAAAAATACTAACAACATTTTAATTCAAAAATATAAAAACATGAGTTAGTAATACTAATTATGACAATGTGATGCGTAATCGCATCTCTAATTCTCTTGGTTAGTTACCGCCCCCGCCCCCCGCTTCCTGTCACCATTTACTTCCAAAAAATGCATCTGTGCAACCACTTGTCGCCTACTTCAGTCCGGCCTAGTTACGTTGATCGTACTGTACTGCATTGTAGTAGGTAATACAGTGGCAAAATGTACTAATGCAAAATGTGAAATCGTTATGGGTTTGAGTGATCATTGGTATTATTATGATTAGGTACATAACTTGATATCATAGCGAGTTTAAAACGTTGGCTGCCTTCAATATTGTCATCAGTTTTTAGGGTTCCGTAGCCAAAATGGCAAAACGGAACCCTTATTATTTCGTCATACATGTCTGTCCGTCCGTCCGCAACTTACCTCAGAGATTATTAGTGCCAGAAGACTGTAATTCTGAATACACATACTACTTACGCCGACAAAGTGAAAGAATATAATCTTGAAAACATTTTTTTTTAGGGTACCTCCCCTATATTTAAAGTGTGTGTGGTTTTTTTTCTTACCTACCCCATCGAGTGGGGTATCATTAGATATGTATTCAATTAACGTTTAGGAGTTGTGAACAACCATTTTTAGATTTAGACATCAGTTTGTGAAATATTAAGCTTTGCTTGGCCCTTGTCAGCTAAATGGTTAATGTTCGGTATGTGAAAAAAATCACGGTAGTAGTATATATAGTGAAATTAAAAGGGAAACTATCACAGTTATGTAGTTTTACAAGTTTACGAGTAACAGCTGATCAAATGAGAAGTAATAGTACGGGTTCCCTAGAACAAATTTTAAAATGATACCTACATATCAAGCTGGAATTGCCATGGTAGCTTCGATTCGACGAGACGCCCAAGTTTATGTATACGACAACTTTATATAGTAGTACGTTAGTGAAAAAAAACAGGTGGTAAATATGACAATCTTAACTTTGCCGCTGGAAAACTATAACATACATGAACATAGGTCGCGATTAATATACCAACCGCAAATAAATTTTTAATATTTTTTTTTTGTGATGTAACGATTATGGCTTGTACCTACTACAAGCTACATGGCACTTAGCACAAGTAAGAGCCATAATCGTTGCATTATAAAAGTCATTTTTTAATAACAATTTTATTTGCGGTTGGTAAACTAACTGCGGCCTATGTTGATGTATGGGGAAAATCCCATTGAAAATTATTATTATGTAGGTATAAAATATAATATAAAAACAAAAACAACAGAAAACCCACTTTTTAAGCCGCATTATTCAGATGGGAAACTACGGAACCCTACATTGTGCGAGCCCGATATGCACTAGCCCGGGTTTTAATCTTGGCATACCTAGATACGACTCACGTCCGTCTGCACATACCGTACTACCTGGTCGCCATTACAGGCAGCAGAACCAGTGTTAAGATACAGGCAGCAAACCTTGGGGTTTAGAGCAGTAAGGTGACGGTTTCATCACCGAACTCTGAGAATGTTTCTCCAAAGTTAGGCCCTTTAAAATTACACTTTCACCCTTCAAAATAAAAAGTTCTTTCGAATCTTTGAATCGTCCGCACAGTATCGCCACTCACTTTCTGATCACTATGGTGAGCAGAACTGAACACAACAATGAGCTTCTCAGCGATTTTGTGTTTTTTTTTCTATAACCCTCATGCATGATACATAGTAGGTGTCACAAAAATTTCAGAAACAGATCTCAGCTTATATAGGGAGATTTTTAATATACTAATAATCTCCCGCACTTGGCTACTTTACATTACACCAAATATCTTCATAATACATTTAAAAAAAAAAATACCAATTAACCCTTCACCACCACCCCCTCCTTTTGTCACACAACCATTTATCACACATCTGGGAGACTACGGAGTAAAATCGATATTTCTTTGTCAGGTTAAGGGCCTTAACCTCTCAATGAACAATGATTTTACTCCAGTAAAATAGTCGGTAGGTGATTAAGGTTCCAAAAACAAGTGATACGTTAATTAAACGTTATTTTAACTAAAACTGATAAACTGTTATATAAAGAAGCCACAAGCGGGAAGTCATTATTTATACTTAATACAAATCATCTTGTATATTAGAATAAAATTTAACATGAAATAATGTTTAGCTTTATTTAACTTGACAGCTCAATGTTGTATCTTTACTTAACGCTGTGACTTTACATATACGTAGCGACTATTCTTCCATCATTGCTCATTGTTCCTGTCCAAATCCTGCTCCCGTCGCATGGACCTCAAATGAACGTCAGCAGAGGTATACATTGGAGAGTCACGTTCAAAGTCGTAGTATCCAGGCGGACGGAGCCGAATATTAATATAAAATTGAAAGTTCTATAATTCCTTCACTCATTAATGTCCAGCTAAAATCCTTGGAATCAAATAAGTTTTTTTTTTAAAGATGACTTCCGCATTAAGGTGTGTGTGGCCCGGAGGACTTTACTAACATACAAGTCACAGACACACTAGTACACCCAGACCCGGAACAACAATTTGTGGATCACACAAAGTGGTGGCCCGTGTGGGAATCGAATCCACGACCTCTTGCGTAGCAGTCCAACACACTCACACCGCGCCACAGAGACAGTCAAATTCCTTCTCATGCCTTGTTTAATAATTTTATTAAATAAAGGATGAGGCAACTCGAGCTCTTAGTGGGTGACAGAACTTAACGCGGGTGAAGCCGTTAGCAATAGCTAGTAGATAATAAAAAAATCTTTAGTGGACTTCAAGGCAGTGCATACTCAATAACATTCGTAAAGAATCTGTTGGATAGAAAGCTGGGACTGGAGATAGATCATCATAATTTGTCTGACATTTTGGACAAAATAAATTCAAAGCTACAAACAGATTCAAATTCCCGCTAATTGCATAAGTGTGGGAATAATGGCAAATGGCCCGTAACTACTTTATCTAGGATGTACGAGTAAGTACGGCGCAATGATTTATAATTTTCTAAAAATGTTTGCTGTTACTTACATTTATCACTTTTTGTGATTTTTAAGCAATTTATTTGCTAATTTAAACATAAAAAATGTTAATTGGGGACATGATAGATGGCGTGACGATTGCCTTAAAATCGTGGCGGAAATTCTCGGGCCTCGTCTTAGTGCCCCCAATGATCGGGAGTTCGACTGTAGTTCGAAATAAGTTATACTGTTAATCTTCATACATTTATAATGTTTAAATAAATTTGTAATTTATTAACCGTCAATTGTGTTGCCTTTCTCTAGATTCAAATAATACCTTCATGTTAAGTTTCTTATCTAAATAGTATTATTATTGTGTTGACAGTGCGCAGTAAAAACAAGCTATTTATAAAGTTTATAAATATGCCTAGTAGTAAGTGTAGTACATATAAAAAGTACATGTATATACCTAACTATGTATAAAGTTTATTGGTGCATGTCCAATTTATCACACAATAGCAACGTTATTTAGTTTTTCTGTTACTGCAAATTATAGTAGTTTCCCTATTTTATAAAAACTTTGGTTTATGTAAGGACTTTACGTAAAGTTTTAAAAGACATCTGCATCTCTCTCTGCCTCTGGAACAATCGCCGTGTCACGGATACCCGTATACCCGTATATGCCGTAGATACAACATATCAATACATCGAGACTAGGAATAACATTTTGTGGATCGCACCGCCCATCGCACGCACTCTCACTGTGCCACCGAGGCAGTCAGAAGCATAGGCGTATCCAGATTTAGAGGTTAAAAACCCCCCGGAAATGCACGCAATACTCTATTGTACCACCTAACTTCCTCCTCCCCCCCCCCCCCGAAATTACGTGAATTGTCCCAAAATTATATGGTCGGGAGGGAGTTAATATGTGAGCTGAGGAGGTATACAGGTTGTCCCAAACTATGCCACACAGAAGGAAAGTACCTTAAATATTGTAGATAGGACATTTTACTGAAAGAAGACTTTATTTTGATTTTAAAAATAATTCGAGCTGCATTCAAAGATTTTTAAATAATCGCCTGTTAGACCGGGAATCGAACCCGCAAAATATGAAGAAAAAAACATCCTGTATTTTGACGATACCAGTCGAAAGGCTTAATTATTATTAAATTCTAAGTATAATAGTATTTTAAATGAAAGGAGAACCATGAAATTTATGCACCTGCACGCAAAATGATTTGCAGCAACCACCGTAGGCGGTATCTGGTTAAATTATTTGCATCCGGGGTGGATGCAAAAAATTTAATCTCGTTAAATATGGTCTCGGGCCGGCACCTAAATCTCATTGGCACAATATGATAGTGTAAAGGGCGACGAAAATTATTATTCCCCGATCGGCTAAATGCCTAGAAAGGTCCAGTTCATTACTTATAAGGAACTACTCAGTACATTATCTCGATGTTTCATTCTAGGGGTCACACAATCTCCAGGCCCTTCTCGATATTTATTGTTAAGCTACGACATCGGTAGCTTTACATATTCTCTCGATTTACTTCAATTAGACATAAATGCGTTGGGTGTTGCACTACCAAATACTGCGTTATTAGCGCCGCCGTACGGTGCGTGCTAAATTCCTGTATTGAATACTAGAGGTTAGTGTCTTGACATTCACTTTTTAGTTGCTTACGGCCGGTTTCAATAATCTACCTTTCGATGGATTTGGCTACTACAGGTAGAACACAACAACATATTTTGTATGGAGCTTATGTCAAATATATAACTCTAGTAGGCAAATCCATCAATAGTTAGAGTATTGAGACCGGCCGTTAGTGATCAGTAAGATCATGGTAGACTTTTATCCATGACACTGATCTGGTCTATCAACGCGAGATACTCGTATTTCACACAATTTTATTAGCTTCATACTTAAGTTTGTATGTTAGGGGAGAAGGAGGTAAGACGGGGTAGCGGGTAAGATGGGGTACCCAGCGAAATACCCTGTTCAAATTGACCAATCACGCTCGTTCATTCATCGTTCGACGCACCGCCATGATACTTGTCAGTCGCCGGGTAGTTAATGGTTCACAAGTGCGCAGGGTCCAAAAAAATAAAAAAAAGTGTATTATTGCAAATTGTTTATCATATTTTATTCTGGTTTGACACGTGACTGTGGTTTGTTATATGACGTTAGCTGGTGAGGTGTTGCTGTGATTGACGCTTAAACTAATCTATAATAAGGTTGGCATTGTTTCCTTATGATTGTAGGAAGTTTTTTTTGTTTTTTTTTTTTTTATAAAATGGCTCTGCAGGCAAGATGGAGTAGCGGGGTACCCCATCTTGCCCCCAATGAGAATAATTTTGTTCTTATTGGTTTTCCGTAAAAATGATTTGTTTTTTGAAAGTCTATTATAGTTGGCCTTTTTAGAATGGTTCGTGACTACAAACGCACAAATGACAGAGGGTCGTAGTCCGAAGAATCCATGCGGGAAGCAGTTCAAATGGTTTTGGATGGAAGAATGGGTTATTATAAAGCAGATAAACAATTTGAAGTGCCACAGACGACTTTAGAGAGAAAAGTTAAGGCTGCTCGCACAGAATTGAACGAATATATATAATACTAATTAAAGTACCATTGGGTCCTAGGCTGCCTGTTTTTTCTGTGTCTGAAGAAAATGAGCTTTCTGCCTATTTATTAGAAATGGAAGAAAGGTTATATGGACTTACGGTTAAAGATCTAAAGGCATTAGTATACCAGTTAGCAATTAAAAATAATAAGCCTAATCCATTCAACGCTGAGAAAAAAGAAGCTGGTAGAGAGTGGATAAATGGCTTTCTAAAACGACACCCAGAACTTTCAGTTAGATTCATCTGAGTTCATCTGGTTGTAATAAAGTTTGCAGTCGAAAAATTCTTTAATTTTCTCGGCAACGTGTACGATGAACACCAACTAACTCCTGACCGTATATATAATTGTGACGAAACGGGGGTTTCTGTTGTTCCAAAGACAAATTCAAAGATAATCGCTAAAAGAGGACGGAAACAGGTTGGGGTCATAGTGTCAGCAGAACGAGGACAGACAGTAACGCTCGAGATATGCTTCAATGCAGCTGGAAACTACATGCCGCCTATGCTTTTATTTCCAAAAAAAGGATGAATCCAGAGCTGATGATGAATTCATAAGCTGGTGCTTGGGGCACATGTAGTGATTCGGGCTGGGTTACTTCCGAGCTGTTCCTCCAATGGTTTAAGAGATTTGTGATTTTCAGTGGAGCATCTAAAGAGAGACCCGTGTTTCTTTTACTGGATATTCTCTCTGGCTCATAATGGCTGCGCAGGAATAGATGATGATGATGACGAAGCCACCCATGTCTGCAAGTTCTGCCAGCTCAAATAATCATCTTTCTCTGTGATAATTCTCATCACCCCATCTTACCTTAGGGGGTACCCCATCCTACCAGCACCATGGGGCAAGACGGGGCAAAACAACTTTTGTTTACTTTAATTTTTTTCTTTTAAATGTGTTACCAAAAGTTCCTAATGACACCAAATATTACAATAATAATAATTAGTTCATATTTAAAAAATAAATATGAATGTTTCACTATGTAATTTTTTATATTATTGACCTTTAAAGCTTAAAAGTACCCCATCTTGCCACCCTATCCCCTAATATGTAGGTATGTAACGTAATCTTTGAACGTGTTTTTCAGCCACTTCAGAACGTCGGATTTAATTGAAATTTCGCACACTTATCAAGGACTGATGACAATAACATCCGATGAAAAGAGATTTTTGAAAATCGATCCCCTGAAGGGGTAAAATAGTGGTTGTAAGTTTATATGGAACTCCGCCAGTTTTGTAGTTAAACATGTAGAATTTCGTATTTGGCTTATTGGTTAATTATTATTGTTAATTATTATTGGATAAAGCGTGGAGTGCTTCTGACGATATTGATTTATAATTACCCCACGCTTTTTTACGATAAACTGATATTTTTTCTTAATAACTCTATTTTTTTGAAAACTTATTTTTAAAACTTTAGTTTAAAAAGATTATTTTTTACTTTTTAGTACAACTATTTACAAAAGCGTGCTTATTTAGCTTTTTAAACTATTATTTATTTTAAATGACAAAAAGAGGAAGTCATCTTGCCTCTCCGTAACTCCTTAACCATTGACCCTATTTTGATGCAAATTATTTATTAGAAAATACGTGACAAAAAAAATCACAGCTTCACTTTACATGTAGGAGAGGTAACAATTTTAATTACCACTTTGTCGTCTTAACTACTACTAAACTAAACTATTCATCCATGCAAAATTACAACTTTCCGGTACTAAACGTCTCAGCTAAGCTGCTGACGGACGAATGGACATGGCGAAACTATAAGGGTTCCGTTTTGCGATTTTTGCCACGGAACCCAATCGGAAGACAATAGCTCAATCGGAATGGCTTGGTTTCAAAGCTTTTTATAGTGTTTCATGTGCACTACTGATCGAGGCATGCACAATTAACAGGTAAACGCCCCGTCAACGTATTGACAAAAACTTATGAAACCATTGCAATGAATGATGTAATAAAAGAAGTATATAGTTACCTACTTTAATTTCATTTGTTTTATTTTTCCCCTGATGAACCAAGATAAGGACTTCCCTGGATTGGCATTGTTGATAATGTACACACGGTTGCGAATCCGCCTCCATTATCGTATGCCATTTACCAAATCCTGTGAACCGACATGGTGTACGGTAATCAGCATTTGGATCAGCGATGATGAGTGATGACCGTGCGTAACCGCATCCAAGGTCATGGTGGAAACAATACCGTAATTAATTCGCTATAAGCTATGAATTTACTGTGGCATGACACATGCTCATATATCTATAGGCAGCGGGTATTGAAAGAAATTAATGAAAAGCGCCTATGCCAGTACGTCTATCTATCACCTTAGTGCCAAAAGAGTTAGTGGATTGAATGTAGTTTTTTGTCATTCGGGATAGTTCTGAGAAGTATTTGATGACAAAACGTTCAACGTTTTTGATGAAAATCTGGTCTTTGCCGCCGGAATCGTGGGACTGTTTTAGTATGTAGGTACATACCTAAAATAAAAAATCTCGTCTAATTTAACATTAAATTATAGGTTGAATTAAAAAACGCTAAGAAGAAGTACATTTTCCGATGCGCATTTGATGAGTTGCCATGCTGTTTCTCTAGCGAACTCGCATGAATATTTCGAGTAGAATGAATGACACTTGTTCTGAGAGAACAAACTGATAATCGACGAAACAATATAGAGCGTAGTCGTTCTTATGGGTTATTGAGTTCCGATAACAACCCATATAAAACCGACCTTTACTGAATTGGGTATAATAAAAAAGGTCGTATTAATACAAGTGATATTATGTGACCTTTCTTCGACACACCTACACCAATTGACACCAATCAATTGCTATTAACAAGCCAATTAATCAATTAGAGCCCTTTCTAACTCCTCGGTGGCTTGTCTAAGCCTCATAGGGGGTAATTTTAGTTAGTAGGTACTAGTTAGGAACCTAGGTAAAAATATTGCTGCCATAATGCGATCAATTCACGTAGTTATACAGATTCAATCCACTCTTTTTGAATCAATTAGCATATCGACTATAGTCCGATCTGATAGGTGAATGATTATTAGAAAATGAAAAAATTGTTTTACACTTCGAAATACGTTGCTCTCTTGCAAGTTTTAAGAGTTATTTGTTATTGATACCTACAAGACTTGAAGACATTACTTAATAAAGCATGTCGTTTTAAGCAATCGACAGTTTATCAGGCAACAGACAGACAAGAAACAATATTCATTCTAGATTTGAATCTTTCACCACATGTGCCAACCAGAAATGCGTAATGGCGGATGGCGCGAACTGTTGGCCGGCAGCCATATTGGATTGTAAGCGCCCGCGCCGACGGCGACCGATGCCATTGTACGTCGCTTCCGGAAAAGCGCACTCTTTGGGGTCACTGATTGTATGCTTGTTAGACTTAATTAGAACTCCATGTAGAAGTTTTTATCTGACTTGAATTGATTTGAAATACTATCCTTTAGGTGGGCTATTTATGATTACAGTTATGTCTTTGTAAGGGTAGTCTAAGCTTTGTATGTTGTACTATTTTGGAGATAAGAAATGGATTTTAGTATAACTTGTAATTATAGACAAAGTAAGTACAGATTATGATATACCCAAATTCTGGTTTTGAAATTTAAAAAGTAAAAATACGATTGTGCTGTAAGTTTTAATGACCACACAGGTCGCTCGCATTGGATTTGTTTAACAATAGCGTACGCACGTCCATAAAGTATTATAATTTTTGTTCGGTCACCGGACCCAGCAAACACGGATCACTATGGAAAATTAGCGATGCGTAGCGATGGTGTGATTCGCTCACATCGATGCTCTCCTATTGTAGTCCCCCCCTTTACGTGATTTAACTGAATTATGGTGTAGAAATGGTCACAATTTAGTTTTGGCTGTCCAGTGGTACGGCTGTGCTGTGATCCTGGTGTGAAGCACATATCTACCGTGTGTGATTACTCCTAAACACTCAATAGAGTATTCGTTGGACTTTGTGAGACTGAAGTGCTACGCGCAGCGTGCTACGTGTCGTAGAGGCCGTCTTCAAAGAAAAGCTCAAGTAAGTTCGCGTCTTGCCGTAGCAGATACGTGTAGCTGTTAGTATGTAAAATCATTTTCAAATTGTACTTTCTATATGACTATTCTATTACGTTATGAACTCTATATTGTAGGTTGATGTTATATTAACGACCGTAAAAGTATGTACACTATTTAAGTGTTGTACAAGTTTAAAATTAGAATGCTGATAAGATAATTTGCGTTCAATTGTTTACACATGACTTGTTTTCACACTTGATTTTCTTTACTTTAAAGAACAAATACGATAAAATTCTTTACTTTCTGTTGTGTTTCTAAGAATAAGAAAACAAAATGACAAACATTGTAGATACTGTTATCTTTATACTCACATAATTACATACTTTCTTCCATATCGTCTTCAAATTACACAATAATATATTATGTAATATTATTCTTAAATAAGCAATGATGTAGGATGCATTTACGTATAGACATGCACATATGTTATTACTGTCTTGTAAATTTAGTTTTGTAGCTGTTTAATGTTGCTAATTAAAAAAACTATAACAACATTATAACAAACTATAACATTAAACTATAGATACTACTAATATTACTTATAAATACAAAGTTTGTAAGGATTTGTGAGATGTTATGTGTATTAGAGAGATTTTTTCCTTATGATTGACCCTTTCGATCGGTATCACAAAAACACAGAATGTTTTTTTTCAACATATGGCAGGTTTGATTTCCAGCTCTGGCATATCACTTTTAGTAAATGTTTAAATGCAGTTCTGTTTATTTTTTTAAATAAAAGAATTTTCCTTTGAGTAAAATTACCTAACTCAAATATTTAGGGTACTTTCCTTTTATAGGGTAGTGGTTTGGTCCTCCATGTATATGACGAAGTTATGCCCGTTAGGGCATAACTCCGTCATACATAAAAATTCCTCTCTTTTGAAGTCGGCTAAAAATCAAACATAACGCGGGCAAAGCCACGTGGAATTCTAGTATGTACTAACAGTAAATTTCTATGCAGCCAATAAACTATACATAAGCTTTGTAATTTTAAATCTATACTAATATTACGAGTATAAAGCTGAAGAGTTTGTTTGATTGTTTGAACGCGGTAATCTCAAAAACTACTGGTCCGAATTGAAAAATTACTTTTCTGTTGGGTAACTCATTTATCGAGGAAGGCTATGGGCTATATAACATTACGATACGAACAATAGGAGCTGAGCAGCAATAAAAAATGTTGCAAAAACGGGGAAAATTTATGCATACGAAGTTGCGCGGGACAGCTAGTATTTAATATATCTAATAGCTAAAAAATGTTGGACGCCAGGGCGGCGCCGGCGCATCGTTGTGTGACTGCATTATGCAACCAGAATGCACACTACACGTGCAACGAGAGAACTGTTATTTCAACACGATGAGTCCTATCATCATTAATAACTTACTTTTGCACTAGTTACAAAAAGTGAATCTGTGTACAGCATGATAGCGCTTAAACGGATAGAGGGATTTGTCTGCAGTTTTTTTGTATTATAAAGTCAGTTTAATAAAGAATAAAATAGAACTATTTGACTCTCGCAACTTCGTCTGCGTAAATTTTCCCCGTTGTTGCAACATGTTTTATTGCTGCTCTGCGCCTATTAGTCATAGCGTGATGCCCTGATGTTATATAGCCTAAAGCCTTCCTCAATAAATGGGCTATCTAACATTAAAATTATTTTTCAATTCGAAACCGTAGTTCCTTAGATTATCGCATTCAAACAAACAAACTCTTCGGCTTTATTTTATAATTTTAATTATATAGAATATTAGTGCAGATATGAATAGTTATCTTTTTATCTCACGTGTCGGGAGATTTGCACACAATTTGCAACGTTAGTATCTATCTACATAATAATTATCATCTCAATAGTATTTTATTACTAACAAGTTGACCCGGGCAACTTCGTCTGCGTAAATTTTCCCCGTTTTTGCAACATTTCTTATTGCTGCTCCCCTCCTTATTTCTCCACTATTTAATGGATGTTATTTTACATATAAACCTTCCTCTTCAATCACTCTATCTATTAAAAAAACTGCATCAAAATCCGTTGCGTAGTTTTAAAGATTTAAGCATACATAGGGATATAGGGACAGAGAAAGCGACTTTTTTAATACTATGTAGTGATACGGTATGGCAAACAGCCTCCTTGAATGTATACACGCTAGCCTATAATAGTATCAGTGACACACAAATCTTTGTTTGGCAAAAATATGACTGTTACCATATCGCGCTCCTCATTTGAGACATTAGTTCGCGAGTCTCATTTGCACAATTTAAGCCTTGATGATATAAACGGCTCGTTATTTACCTAATGCATTTTTGACAACCGTACTTAGTCGTTGTCCTGCTAAAAATATTTTAATTATATATACTTCATTTTTCCACATCTACAAAACAAGCATTTAGCTGGCAGGGGGACACTTGCTCTAATAAAAATTTGCACTTTAAGGTTATTTCACAAACAGGTCCCTAAATGGAAAAGTCATATTCACTACCCCTAAATATATTTTAAAGACAAATCCAACGACACCCCACACAATGGCGTAGATAAAAAAAACCACATCCCTACTTTACATGCAGGGTACCCGAAAAAAGAACCTTTTTCAATATATTATTCACTACCACGTTGTCAGCGTAACTAATATGTATATCCATGCCAAATTACAGCTTTCTAGTAGCAAAAGGTATCCAAGCTAATCTGGAGACAGACAGGCGGACCAAACTGTAAAGGTTCCTTTTTTGCCGTTTTGGCTACAGAACCCTAAAAACAATTAAATTTTTACACGTTCGGCTGCATGACTGCGTCTAATTTTTAAGTCTTTGAGGGGAAATTAACTGCAAGGTAAAAACTATAAAACAGAAATACTCAGATACTTTTGGATTAAGCCGTTTAGCCGTTTTGGAACCTATTTTTTATTTTTTAGAATTATTCGCCTTCATTCTCTATGCTAGGCGAATGGGACTTTTTCATTTATTCATTTGGATGTGGTAAGAAATTCATGGACCTTTTCGGACCATCTCTCTCAGCTAAACAGAACTAAACGCACACTGACTTTTCATAAGAGAGCGAGCGAATATAATTACCTACAATGATGTTTTTAGTAAAAAGGTGTAGATAGGTTACAAGCGCTCAGGAAGCGGCACCATAAAATCTATACAATTGACTTATTTTTTTTATGTCAGTGTCGCATCGCTGGCGTCCACAGATGAAAAGCAGTGGATTAGATTCTTCCCCTTTTCACTTGTGTTAATTAATTGCATTCCCACTTTTACATAACAGGGTGTACATGTTTTTTTATAATAGGTTGACATTGCAATATATAGGTTATCTTTGTGTGCATTGACAGAGACAGACAGACGGACAGAGATCGAATGTTGTTGTACCTATTAATTAAAAATAATAAGTATCTACTACCGCAGAACTATAAAATGTTTGCTGAATAGCGTAGTGATAACGCGGCTTTAGTAACGAGTTTAGTAGGCATAATGTCAAAAACAGAGGCTCAACAATCGTCCGTAATCTTAAACTTAAGATTAAAAACACGTGGTCAATCTCGAGGACAGATTGGTTGTTTGTTTCAGTATAAAGAATACTTCAGCCAGTACAACAACCTAATGTGTAGATACTCTATCTATACCGCTTAATTGTACAGAGTGTTCCTAAAATAAAAAAAATAAAATATATTACGGATTAAAGTTAAATTAAAGTATGAAATTGTCGATATGTAACGCATGCAATGCATTTTACGTTTACGGTTAAAAAAAATACTCATGATCTCTAAATAAAAAAAACAATTGAAATTCGAAAATTAAATGTTGGACATTTTTTAAAAGAAAAACCACATAGGTATCATTTGAAAAAAATTTACTCGATAATTTCACACCATGAAGGTTTAATGTCAATCCAAAATATTTATTGCCATAAAACGCCAATTTCATACTTTAACCTCAATTATATATTGCAGCAATTAGATACAGTAATCCTTATATGTAAAGATCACAATCATTCTTAATCTGGGTAAACATTGACTGCTGACCTACTATTGGTCTTCTCACTAGGCAAGCCTGTATCGAGAAGACCGTACAATGGAAATAATAATAAAACTTGGCAAACAGCCAGTATAAAACCACTGACTTTGTGTTTTTGCGAGGTCCAATTACGATAAAATCTGGTTAATCTGGTGAAATCTAATAGAAAATGCTATCACTTTAATTTCCTATTTAATAGTTATGTCAGAGAATAGAATAAGCTAATATTACAAACCTACATGCCAACATAGACTTAGGATATACTAACGTAATATCCTATGCTTGCCATGATCAATAGGTTTCTTGACAGTACTTCCTAAGATAATTCCTATTGAAAAGTACAATTTTAACACTAACTACGATAGATACTTGTGTCTATTGTATTCCAATTATTGTGACAGATGCAAAATATTGAATACTCTCACTCGTAATTGGAGACTGTACGATGTATAGATGAATTTACGTGATAATATTTATACGTGATTCGATTTATTGTGATGTCTTCAAATCGTAACAACCCTAAACTATAATTGCTTATATTTTATTTTATTTTTATTTAAGTGAGGGCCCGTTCCCGTTAAGTGGGAATGGGCCTTTAAACTTTCATAAACACATTTTCAAATGGCAAAAGAACTTCGTCATTGGAAAAGAGTATAAAATAAGTATTGAGTTTATAAACATCCTATATCATGTATCTAGTTAATGTTATCTATTCAATAAGGTTATGTGTGATCGTCACATATCTATGATAAGAGAATCATGAGCGCATCACGTGTTTTGAGAATGTGGTGCCGGCTTAAGAATAGTACCACCCCATCTCTTCCCGTGGGTGTCGTCAAGGCGACTAAGGGATTTCACTCCGGAGGACGGGCAGCAGCGTCCTCTGCGTACTTAAAGCCTTACTGCGATCGCCAACCCGCTCGCCAAGCGTGGCGATTATGGCAATTACCCCCAGGATCTACATACCAGTAGGTTCTACTGGGGAGACCCGTGCCCAGCAGTGGGCCATCATATGGGTTGATATGTATGTATGTATGTTATTTTATGATCTCTTGTCACAAATATTCAAATGGCGGACCAAAGTACCCACTGAAAATCATTAGCAAATCATTTTATTACATTTTCCAATTTGTCAACGTTTGTATACAACAATCCACAAACCAGCAACTGCCGCAACTAAAACACATTGCACGTTTTTCATACCTGCAAACACATAAACGTCCTTTAAAATGTTACAATAGAATGGAATGTTTTGTTGAAAAGTTTTATTATAGGAAGTAAACCAAAAAAATGTTTTCCCACGAAACAGCTGACACTTTTCAATGACATTTCCTATAAAATGTATAAGTAATAGGTACCTATATTGCCAAACGTGGGATTCATCCAGGAAATGGTCCACCTATCCCTTGGAACTCTTGCGCAATTGTATATTTCCCACGGGCCCATCCTAGCCCATCCCAGAATCCCTACAATAGATTCTCGAATAGTTTTCACACCATTTCGTTTCGATTGATTGGTTTTCGTGAAAAGTGTAGTATTTGATCAGTTGGATATCAGTATTGTAGTCTCTGAATATGAGGAGCGTTAGCAAATAACGGACTTTCACTAAATAGGTTAATTGCTTAGTAGCTTTTGTGTCATTGTGTACACTTTAGAGGTGTATTGGAAACTAATATACTTAGGTGCTTTTATTTATAATGTAAGTAGGTACATAGGTAGCTAACTAGATAACTGTTGTAAGTATTTAAAAAAATACCTTCACTGAAATAGGACGTCACTTTATTTTCATTAATAGATCCTTACCCAATGCTTAGGTTGTAGATATTTTATTTTTAACATACCTAGAAAACAGAAAAGGTTTTCTTGAAGAAACCGAAGATGATGGGATCCGTATGAAAAAGTACCTGAGTAATCAACACAATGGTGTATTTCTGTGAATAATTAAGGTCACCAGAGCTCATCCAGAGTTACTGTAGGTACTTATGTTGACTTGTCCAAACCAGGGTGACAAATACAGATTAGTCGATGTGCGACAGAGTGCGGTACCTATTTTGAAAATAAAGATTTCGCTATGCGAGCTAGGCCTAATTGCTTATATACAAGCGTTTGTAGGCGAAATTGAATTGCCCCTTGATAGCATACAAATAATCTAAGTACATTTGATAATTTCATTACTCAGAAACAGACAAACTCATTGTTAGGGACTAATATTTATTTCAACATGACGTTTTAAAGCAGAGTTAAATATAAGTAACTAAAAGACAAAAGAAAGCATTAGGACATTAGTCATAGCCATAACAGTTTTATAACAAAGAAAATTATCTGTGTTAGGTTTGTGACCCAACTTTAAGAAAGATAAGTCAGACATTCGCTCACCTTCATGACTTCTTTTGTACAGATATTGATAGAAGTTACTTCGGAACGATATATTTAATACATCTCAGAACAAAATTTGTTTAGGGTAGGTACGAGTACAGTACGTATAGGATTTAAGATTATAATAATAATTGTTACCCCAAAAAAAAAAACCTTTCTTTCATCTACAGAAAGGTTGTGTGGTGGAATTCATCTAAGTACTTTGATGAAATACCTACAGATTTCACATATCTTGCATTCAAAATAAATTTGCAGTTTCGCACTCAGTTTCAAAATTAGAAGAATTTTGCCCATTCTCAACCACGTCTTTTACGATATGGGATGGAGGTAAATATTATTGTGTTTCTCAATCAACGATTAGGTACATGTTTCTTGTTTAGATTAAACCGGGAGTGTGACACGACACTTACCTACCTTCAGAATAACTGTTACCGGGACGTTATGAAATAAATCTGCCTGATCTATGATTCACGTAGGTTATACATTTCAGTGCCAAATTACGGATAATTGACCCGAACAAAACGTGGAATCTATTCAAATATCCATCGATTCTGCAAACAGACCAGACACCGATTTCATGGCAAAGATAACTGTATTAAAATTTGGTAGCCACGTCATTTGTCCAATTGGCCTGGCGAGGACATCGGTCGACAACAATGTACCGGAAGTACGCATCCGCTTTCCATCGGCACAATTTTTTGGAAACACCAAAATTTTCATAGTCCAAACCTTCGAGCCGTCATTGTCATGTAGATGCGAGTTTTATTGTACGATTAGTACTAGCTGCCTGTGGAATGTGGGTGGTACTTGCGAATTCGAGGGCCTACTGCGCAATTAGGTTCGTTCAAAGAGTACCTAAATCAATTTCACTGGGTCTTTGTCGAACGTAATTGTTCTAAAACATTGAACCTCTGCAATTTGTATCAACTTGCGAAAATTACCCGGATTCAAATAAAGAATATTGAAATACCTGAAATCTCAAAACGTATTTCTGGTTCGACTATTCACCTTAAAATGACAGTTACAATGATAACATGAAATTGAACGGTGGGCAACTTTATTATTCTTACTTATTCGGCCGTAAGACGCGTTGAAACGGGTAGGTTCAGGGCAAAAGGGATATAATGCACTAGCTGTCCCGCGCAACTTCGTCTGCGTAAATTTTCCCCGTTTTTGCAATATTTCTCATTGCTACTCCCCTTCTATTGGTCGTAGCGTGATGTTATATAGCCTATAGCCTTCCTCGATAAATGGGCTATCCAATAGTGAAGAATTCGGACCTCCGGCTTACCGCGTTCAAACAAACAAACCAACAAACTCTTCAGCTTTATAATATTAGTATGGATTAGGCTATTAACAATGCATTGACGTAGCAGTCCTTTGCAGTGTAGCATAATTTTTAAATCGTCGCCTATTGTGTAATTCTATATAATCATTTCCTCGGAATAAATGCATCATCTGAGCACATCCAATTAAATGGAAGTGGACTGAAATTATTACATTATTCCGAGTTAATTATTATTTTTCTTACTTAATTGTTATGACGTCTACGGCCTTATAACATACCTCGAACAGGAAAACTTTGAAGGAAATACAAAAAGGAATCATGTTCCAGTTGCGTGAAAACAAAACAATGCTTTGGCGATAAATATGTGTCTGATGTCTAGACACGTACCTACCCACCTATACCTAGCTACTTATTGACTTTATTTACATTCATATTAGGTACTTAAACTTAATACTATGAAATAGTAGGTATCCTTGGCTCTCAAGTTCGCCAATCAAGCGAAATTTAAAGTTAATTATTTAGCGCATAATCACTATGAGTGTCGCATGCAAACTTATATAAGAACTAGCTTTGCCCCGCGGTTTTACCCGCGGTTTATTAGCCTATGTGTTTATCCAGGGTGTCAGCTAACTCCATACCAAATTTTATTAAAATCGCTCTAGCCGTTTAGACGTGAAGAAGTAACAAACATACACACTCACATACTCACAAACTTTCGCCTTTATAACATTAGTGTGATTACTAGCACAAAATTGTCTGTGTTAATTTTCGACGTATTTGCAACTTTTTATTGATGTTCCGCTCCTATTGGCCGTAACATATGATCTATAGTCTTTGTCGAAAATGGGCTATCCAACACTAAAAGATTTTTTCAATTCGAGCCAATACATCTTGAGATTTTTTCGCTTAACAAAACAAACAAACTCTTCAGTTATTTATTTAGTATAGATGAACCTAGGACCTCATAACTGCATTTTTTTTGCCAGTGTTTAAGCTGTTATGGTCGGACAGTGCATCCAGGATTTAGGCTTGGTTGGCAAGATTTGGGCAGTGCATAAGGGGTCTGACCTCGCTGCGAAGTGCGAACAAGTTTTGTCAGGGAAGAGCAAACACCCATGGGAGGCTGGACCCCCTAGACCCCCTCTTCTGGACCTACTATTGGTAGTCTGGTTGTAATCAGCAAAGTACCATAACTTCGCGCAACACATGACAATTACCAAGAGAGTCAACAATTTATTTTTAGAACTTTATTTTCATCAATGACACTGGTAAATGGATTGTTTGTTATTTTTGTGAATAATTGCGATGGTCTTACAAAGACGTACCAACTGGCATAATAAGATATTTATATGAACAGATGTGCCCAATTCTTTGTTCGTTTCAAATTTGTTTTTTGATGTAGGTAAGTAAAATAATGATCATGTTTGTAATGGTTTGTCTGTATTTATTGCGCAATCAAAGAGTAATGAATTGTAAACTTGTTTTGTTTAATGTGATGTATGTACCTACATGAAGGATTCAAGTAGGTACTATATAAGTATTTACTTACTAAGTTATTACTATGTAGTAGCAGCTTGTACGTAGTACGTAGTCGAACTCAGTGACTACAAAATAATAGCCTGCTATCATAGTTGCCATTACGACTAAAATAAATAAGCCTAGTTTGTTCAACTTAAAATTGTTTTATCTCTTCTAGTAAAAAATGACAATGACTTCTAAAAAGGAAAGTTTTCCATTTTAGAAGCCTCAAATTGTTAACATTCTTAAATGTTATAAGGCTTTTAAAATATTATTTTATTATCAATTATGGCTGTCTACAGACCTAGTTTATGATAAAACAAATTTATGAATTTTAAGTTTTGCCTTACGCCCACATACAAAGGAGTAATCACATATGCGCATTTGTGTGGTAGAATCGTCGACTAGGACGCCCCTAAGGCTTAAGCCCTTACCTACATTATTGGAACGAGTTCCTTATTTTATATTTGTTAGCTACCGCCGAAGTTAGCAAGCAACTTGTACAAAGTTTAGTGAACGTGCGGCCTATTGAATTGCCTTCAATACCGTTTCAATTACATTTTTTTATAATTATTTCACTGTAATACGTTCACATCAAACGTATTGAATACAATTAATTGCACCTATTTCACGGCTTCGTGCAAAATAACTGTATCTATATCAGAATGTATCCATTTCAGTATGTTGACAACGATCGATAAATTTACTGTTATAATTATATGAAAGAATAGTGATCCATGGGTTTTATATGGCCGCCATGTCCTATTACTGACACTTTAACTGATTGTTCCAACTGTTTTTTAGCCAATTGTTGACCGGTACATGTATTGGTCCACTGATTGTTTGGAATTCGTGTCAAACTTATCAGTATGATGATAAATGTGTGTTCACGGAGATCTGTATTGAGATCAATAAATAGTATTAATAATCTTGATAAAATGTAAATCATGAACAAATAAACAAGTGACGGTTGTTTTTGATATAGGCTGTTTTGATTTCCTATTTACTTAGAATGTAAAGGACATAGACACAAGCATTGTGGAAAAGCTGGACCCGCGTGGTGGATTACAGCCTATACCTAAGTCGAGAAGATCCGTGTCTCTCGCGTGGGAACAATATATTGTAATAAGGGATGTTATGGAGCTCCGTAACCGAAACTGAATCTATCGGATATCCGAAATAAAAGACTATCCGTAACCGTAAACGAATCCGATATAAAAGTTTCGAATAATTTCGAATATGGGTGAAGTATAAAATTTATACTCTTCATCAAAAACCTGGTTTCTGGGTTTGCCGGCCAAGCCGACACACTAGCGCCTTAGCGGCGCGTGTCTCTTGCAGACTGATGATCAATGTGTTGTAATAGCTCATAAAGAGATATTGAAGAATATAATAGAAAACAACTAGGTATAGTAATAATTTTCTTACAATTTTTTTCTAAGTAGATAACGTAAGAAATGTGTAGATAGCTATCGACTGATTGTATTTTTTTTATTACCTGTTAGTATTTTACTTAGGTTCCTCAAAAATCCAATATCTGTAACCTAGATTATCCGAAACTAACGGATAATCCAAAATATTTTTTGTTTTTTTTTAAAGACTACTCTAGCATTAGGGTACAAGCCCTGTGTCGCGGAAGACTTTACAAACATCCAATTCACGGACACAAAGTACACCCAGACTCGAAACAAGAATTTGTGGATCACAAAAAGTGGTGTCCTGTATGGGAATCGAACCCACGACCTTTTGCGTAGCAGTCGCACACAATCCCACCGCGCCACAGAGGCCACCGGTTATATCCATAACCGAAACCGAAACCGATATAATATTATTCTTATATGCGTGTCTATATCCGTAACGTCCCTAATTATATTATATACAACGTGTACCATAAAAGTGTGGTCATACTCAAGGGTTAGTATGTGTCCATGGTACTGAGTGCACATTACTTTTATTTTATTCTAATTGTATGAATATAAAATTATAAATTAAAAAAAATATGACTAAAAAAGTTCTATGCCATAATAATCCAATCGAATTTTGTACCAGGGGAGGTATAATACTTAAAAGTTCTATGCAATACGCCTTTCGCTATAGAAATTTGACAATAAGAAAAAGCTATAAATATGTAGGTAATAATGACCTACATTTGTGATGAAATTTGGTATCGAGATATTGTAGAGGCTGAGTAACGACATAGGCTAGATTTTATCGACATAACTAACATTCACGAAGCCGCATAAAACAACAATTTTAGTGTAAGTAATCTATATCTGTATTAATATTATAAAGCTGAAGAGATTGTTTGTTTATTTGAACGCTATAATCTAAGGAACTACTGGTTGAGATTGAAAAATTATTTTACTATATGTTCGTAAACTTTCGCGATTTGTACACATTATAAAATTTTATAAGCTACGGGACTTAATCGCGTAAATATTTTATTTTAAGGCTAAATACCTTTGTTTTTTGCCCGACGTTTCGACCGTATTGCAACGGCTGTGGTCATGGGTCATTATTTTACTGTTGGATAGCCCATTTATCGAGGAAGGCTATAAGCTATAACATCACGCTACGACCAATAGGGGCGAAGCAGCAATGAAAATTTTGCAAAAACGGGGAAAATTAACGCAGACGAATTTGCATGGATCAGCTAGTTTTAAATAATAGCGCCATGTTTTACCATAATTTTCTCCTCTGAAGGTCGTAATTACAAGTTAAACGTTTGAAGCTGGTCGTTGATATAACTGCATGCATAATATTTGTTCTGTTCAGCCTTGCTCCCGATTGACACACGTCTCTTGCGCAATCAAATGATCGTTTTCCGAATGACATGTTGCATTGAACATTGAATGGTTTAAACTACTCACTCATTAGGGTAATAATTAGCGAATTTATTTTGCTGTATGTGTTCATGTAAGCAATTACTGTTATGGAAATACTATTATTTATCAACATATTCAGAAATAAGTATAGAAGATAATGCCAACCTACCCATGTAGAAAAGGAACGAGTCCTGGCACGAGCTATTAGTGTGGTGTCAAAGGAAAAACATCTTATAAAAATGTTTTTTTTTTGGTTGGATAAACTAAAAGTTATAGTCAAATTGATTTTTTATTGAATATTTACGTTTTTAATATTTTAGTACCCAATTTCGTCAAAATTTGTACATTTTCAAGATTTTTTATCAACATTCTTTCAGGCCTTATTACAATCAAAACAATCTTTCGCTTCTGCATGATTTCCCATATGACTTTACTACAGAACAAAAAAATTTTTTTTTTCGACTTTAATTTAAAAAAGGTAAATTGAATGAGAACATGATAATTTTCAAGCTTTTTTATCAACATTCTTTGTATAAGGCCCCTCGCTTCACTCGCTCGCAATCTAACCTACCCGAATCGATTCAGTGCAATAGGCACTTACATATATTTTATTCTTATATACTATTTCTAGCACTCGTGAGGTGATACACATTCCGCAGACCTCAGTTTTCATTGACACCTCAACATTTTGTCTGTGGCTAAACGTTGGACGCCGCTTTGTCGATCGTATCGTCACTACGATCCGACTGAGCGTGATGTAGCCACATTACATTACGGCGACATCTTGAAATACGGCGTGTTATACGATATGGCTGTAAATGTAAGATAATTAAACTACCAAATGGTCAGCTATTCATTCACCATGAATCTCTTTCTCTGTCTCCAGGTGACCCTATGTGTGGTCGGTGACGCGGTGCCAGTGACAGCAGCGTCAGAAGATGAAGCCCCGGGGGGCGAGCGTCATGCACGCCTTCACCGCGCTCACTATGCTCACCATGGCTAATGGTAAGGACTTTACATTGTTCTCTGATACATGGGCAAATATCTCTGTCTACTTTTATACGATTTCAGGGAAGGGGGGGTATTTACATGACGTTTCGATCGAATTGCACATCCGTTTTCATTGCAAAGTTCCGATCGTGGTCACAGGTCGACTGGTGGCTGCTTAGCGATGTCTCCGTGAGGCGCGGGGTTTTTCAACTACCCTCGCCTGGTCTTGATAATTTTGATGATTTGTGCTGCCGGTACTTCTACATACTACACTAATGACGTCTTTACGGGCGACGATTACATTTGTTGATAACAGGATCCCAAGATGGTGAGAGCCGGTATCTATCTTCTCGGTTGAAAGTGGAAAGTACCTGTGGCTTATGAAATTCCATTTAGGGATTTGGTTAGGATTCCAATAAATGCTCAGCGATAGCAGACTTATAAACTTGACGGTTTTTAAATTGTACTATCGGGAAAGATCAATATCGGTCAATAAGATAATACTTTTAAATACCCTTGGCTTAAAAGTACCTCTACTTTATTATATGTAGGTACCTTTATAAGTCCTTATGGATTAATATTCGTCAATATAAATTTCTAAATCCTCTTTTCGCATAATAATAATACTTAAATCAATTCAGTGAATTTATTTATCACCAAGCATTAAGAAAACTGATTTCCCGGGATTTTCCCTCGTCATATAATTTGGTTACATACCTACGATGTTGTTCTCGAGAAGGTACCAATACTTAATGCATAGGTATTTATTTTGATAAGTTGTTATGTCGAAACAAAATATGAAGATAAAGTTGATCGTTATTTAATATAATTCTACTGACCTCAATAATACAATAACATAACATTGACGTATAGACCTGGACTGCGCCATAAGCTCAAAAAATTGACCACACTCTAGAAAGAGACAACGCTACATTGTTGACAATACCTGTCAAAGGGACAGGGCCGCACGAGATTTTTCTCTCCTTCAGTTTTGCAGTCAATATTCACTTTTTAGTTGAAAGGGATGGAACGGTCCAGGTCTTTACGTCACTGGGTAGCTACGCTGGATTGGCTAAGTTGTACAAATTGACAGCAATTTCAAATGTCGAATCGAATTACTGCCCTGTGAACTTTTTTGACACATAAGACAAACGGCCGTTGATACACAAGTACCTATAGACTTTCATTTAATTTCATGACCGTCCAAATGTAAAAATCAAATGAAAGTCATGTTGATGCCAGCGGTAGCCTATCCAGCGTACTTGTACTCATAGGCGAATCAAGGGGGGCACGGGGGCACGTGTCACCAGACCAGTCGGTTATTTTATTTACGAAATGACTTTTATCATATTGAATTTATTTGCCCATTTGTCCTCTTTGTGCCCTCAGAACGGTTTTTTTTTGCCATAAAATCAGTGCCATCTTTGAAAAAGTGGAGCAAGATCGACAACTAATATGTCGAATTACGATATTGCTGAAGAACTCGATGTTGATCACAAAACAGTTTAATGTAATTTACAAAGGTCTGGGTACAAGAAAAAACTTGATATTGGGTACCGCATGATCTCACTGAGAGAACGAGAATACTTTTGCCCCGACCTTATATTTAATCATTTAAAAAGCAAAAGCAAACTTATTGATGAAAATTCAAGCCAAGTAATGAAAATTGAATTTCTTTATTATTGTCTTTGGTCATTTACAACAAACACTTCACCTATTTACTCAAGATAACTATCTCCTTATCCTCGTATTGTTCCGCTTACCTCCATCGTTATCAACACTGAACACATAGTAGGTATCTATAATCTGAAGATTTTGTAACAACTACCGGCTAACTGAAAAAGGCTCAAGATCCGGAAAAATAAAACGAGTAAATACGGAAATATGTCAAGTTTACTTTAACTGATACATAATAGATAAGTCCTTGTTTATCCAAGTTAGGTAATGTGATTACGGTGTTGTACTGCCAGTATCGTAATCATAATTCAGTTCATATTTATAGCTTTTATTAGAAGATTTTTTACGTATACGGTCTCGATCTGACCGTTTCGTTTGATTCGAACAAAATGATTGGATTGAAATTTGGCACACTGTTCTTAGCGAATGCTTATATCGTTATGACTATCTGCTATTAAGATGTAGGCATTCATTAAGATCGAATTTATTTTTACCCCTGCAGTTCTACACCTAAAAGATGGAACGGTGTTCCAATTTCAAAATCGAAAATATTAATCAAGTCAAAAAATCTCACGATTGCCTACTCCTGTTATTGTCGTTCGTGCTTTTTCAAATACAACGCCTTCAGAAAGTGAAAAATAGTAAATAGTCTCAAGAATATAAGTTTTTTAAGGTTCTTTTAGAGACAACTAGTAATATGGGGCCCACATTACTAGCAATCCTCTTAACCTCTCCAGCTAAGCTCAATGGGTTGTGTTAGGAGTGGGTTCACATCGAGTGTATACTATAATCAAGATTGCGAGTCAGATGCCTTAGCCATTAGACTACCGCCGCTTCAAAAGCTGCGTTTGTCGTGATGTTGATCACGTAAATGTTTAAATTAAAATATGTATAATATAACAATTAAAAACTAGCCAAGTGACAAAACTAATCGGTTTTAATATTGGCTTAAAGAATAACATTTGTAAAACACTGGGTACCTATCGAACGACACAGATAAATACACAACAATAAATGTTTTCCAATAAAACCAGGTTTTGATTGCATCGTCAGATCATTTGTTTCAATTAACAATACCTGTGCTTAACAGTCATGACAATTGGTGTAATAAGATTCTGAATGACAATAAAAGAGTTTATAAATACGATGGCATTGTTCGCAGCTCAAACGACGTGTAACCAGGGGATGGGCCGAGTGATGTATGAGCGACTACCGAACCAACAATTACATGGTTTTGATGATGATGTCGTAAGTGTAATTTAAGTTGAACTTTAGAAAGTGAGATTTGTAAAGAAACTTTTTTTGAATTCCTATAGTTTTTTTTTCCGACAAAAATATATATTTTGAAAGACAAACTCTAGGCAGTTGTTCTCTTAGCAAAGTAACTGTTTACAAACAAATTTAGCAACAATGTCGCAACCAATTGTCTTAAATCCAGTTAGACACTATTATGCTTTACATTATTCATTCCTCATTACCATAGGTACGCGAAACGGCGCCACCTTTCCGCGTCTTGGAGAAATGCCAAGATCTTTGTTTACGTGATCGTTCTGGGAACAGCTTGGTTAGGACTTGCAACTCTATCGACTTCCAACCTGGAGCTCGCATAGCTGCTTTTAGTCCTGAACCGGAGTATGAAGAATCAACATGTTATCTGACTAGAGAACAAGCAGCTCCTGAAGGAATTGGAACACTCATGATTGTACCAAACAGCGTTCACTTCAATGAAATCTGTCTCACGTGTAAGCAACTGATCTGTTATCAAAATTCTTTTAGAAATTTCCCTGTTGGCACAATGGTTACTATTTCCCATATTTCTAGCTAATCGTCCGGAACGAGAGTGTCCATCTCGCCGATACGTTTTCGAACGACATGCTCGCAAACGTCTGAAGCTCCCGCCTTCTGATCTCAAGGAAATCATGGTAGCTAATCGAACCGAATGCGAAGATAAATGTTTGGGAGAGTTCAGTTTTGTATGTCGTTCGGCTACATACGATTCTGCTTTGAGGACTTGTTCTTTGAGTAGATTTACAAGGAGAACTCACCCTGAACTTTTGGAGGATGATCACAATGCTGATTATTTGGAAAATACTTGTCTAAACGGTAAATACTTGGTATCTTACAATGGTATAAAATATTGATGAATCAGTTCGCTATTACAGTTACAACCTTGATTTTATTGCTTTAGCTGAGCGTCGTTGCGACGGATTAGCAGTTTTTATCAAAGAGGAAAACAAACGTCTTGGAGGTCCATTCGAGGCTGATGTGTTTTCTAACATGACTTTAGATGAATGCCAGGCGATGTGCGTCCGTGCTGAAAAGTAAGTAAATCAGGAAACCATTCATTTTAACTTTCATCCTTGACGTTATCTACCAGCTCATAGCTTAGACAATGACTGGGATGTTTAATGTCTAGTGGTCTTTGAAGACCTGTCATCAAAGTTTGTCGACTTCAATATTTTGTTAGATCAAAGTAGGTACATACCTACCTATTAACTATCAATATTTATTTCAAGTACAATTTGTAAATCGAGTTAACAACATTCATAAACATAACAAGAAAATATCATATCAATATTTTATCTAGAATCTGCCATTAGATGCAAACCCAATTTATAATTCCCAGATATTTCTGCCGTTCTATCGAGCATGACGCCATGACGCGCCAATGCGTCCTATCTGAAGAAGATTCAGTGTCGCAAAAGGACGACGTGACTGTAAGCGCATCGCCCACCCACCACTTCTATGACCTCGTCTGCTTGGATAATCGTGAGTATTATCATGATTGTTTGTTTGTCAAATAAAGATAATAATAAAGGTACTAGCCTAACTTATATAAGTAGATTAAACTGTAAAAATGTTTGACTCACATTATTTTGTTCCGAGTTGCCAGACCAAATTCTATAGTTGGGGAACCCCGAACAAAAGCATCTGACTGAAAAGTCACATGTCACGTCAACACTAAAACCTGTGTTTTTATGATTGAATGATGAATTGCTGATGACTTTAAGTAGCATGAATTGTGAATGAATTATGTAGCATTAACAAACTAATATTGTAGTAATGCATGAAACCACATTAAGGTTTTTCTCACGATTATGATCAGTCTCTCATCGGGTGACAGCTCGCGGCACGGAGTACCCAGACAACAGTGTGACGTCACACCTGTTCTCACCCGGGCGACGACCAGATACCGCCTTCCAGAGATACAGGAACAGCAGAATCACAGGAGAATTCCATTCAGAGATCACTGGAAGATCACTGAGCGAGTGCTTGGATGAATGCTTGAGGCAGACAAGTTTTCAATGCAGGTAATTACGATATATAAAATGAATAATATTCATTATGTGCCACCATTTGTCGTTACCGCTAATTGATATGGAATACGAATGTTACCACCAAACAAAAATGCATCAATGAGCGTAATTTTTTTAATCCAAAAATGTAGAGTTCACTTGTTTGTTTGAACAGATTTGATATTTATAAAGAAAGGCATGCTAAACAACGTTGGTTCACGTTAGCAGAGCAATATATTTGCCAAAAATGTATACGAACATGGCTCAAATCGCAGAGAACTGCTAGTCTAGTCTAAAATTACTGTTTTTAGTATAAATATGTATCTACGTGTTCCGCTCGAGTACCATTTCGACACAAACATGTCGTCTCTTTTCAGTATCCATCCATATATTTGCATATTTTATGATGCTAGGGCCATTTTGCCAACATAATTTAAGAGAGTACTTGAAGACAGCAAACACGTAATAATATACTATCTACCTGCACTAAATTTCGATCATGTTTTCTTTCCAACACATCAACAAAGTAGGTAATGAGTTTTTTATTGATGGATAGTGTTTATCAAATCAGATTTGACCTACAAAAAAAAGAAAAATAAGAGAATTATCTTTAAAAATATTTGTCGATATCTGGCCGTTTGGTTAGTGGTTAGTGTATCATAAACATAGAGATAAGTAATGATGAGTTCATTGTACGATTGCGCCAGGACCGGATAATTCACTCGTAGGTATTTGTTGATTGGTTTAGAATGTGTTTCGGTACCCAGTAATTTTGCTGGAATCGTAGTATTTTGTAATGAAATACAATAATATGATATCCTTATTTTCCAACATAAAAAAATGTGGTTCTGTTTGAGACTTACGGCCGGTCTCAATAATCTAATTATCGATGGATTTGGCTACTAGAGGTATATATTTGACATAAGCTCTGTGACTCTAGTAGCCAAATCCATCGATAGGTAGATTATTGAGACCGGCCGTTAGTGACTTACATCTAGGCAGAACTTGCTCTTTGTATCTTCCCTATTTTTAGTTTTTCTGATTCATTATCTAATTCATAGTATTTTTTTTTTGTTTATAAATACAAACCTCGCACTTGCGTACACGCCCTGTGTGGTGGAGGACTTTAAAAAAAAAAATAACTAGTAGACCGACCCAGACTAAGAATAGATCGTACAGTTTTATCCCGCATGGAAATCGTAAGCACAACAGCACGAAATCCCAATAGTGCTCCATCGAGGCAATCAGTGGGGGGATTTAACAAACGGTAATAAAAAAGAAAGGTACCTATAAAAATACGATTGCGTGCGTGTCGCATTGCATGCTAAACATGTTTATCACATTTCATTGTTCAGGTCGGCTGTGTACAGCGACCGCGCCAGGACATGCCGACTGAGCAGGTACAATCAGAAGGATGGCATGCGACTACTCTACGATCCTGATTTTGATTATTATGAAAATTTGATGCGTAAGTATTATTATGGTTTGATTGTAACCAATCCGGTTGATGAATTACTTGGACATTTTATATACTTTAGACATGCGCGTTTAAGGAAACGGTCTTTCTGAATCCCAAGTACTACGATGTACTTATATTAGTATACACCCTAGTACTTGGAATGTTACTATTAGATAGAAATCTTATAGTAAAATTCCAATGACATTATGATAACCTTGTTGACGCCAGTTATAAAAAAACACGTTTCGTTTGTATGATTATTGATTAGGTACAGTCTATCTACAGTAGTAACTCTTATTTTTCTGCAACTTTTTGGTTAGGTTAGTACTGTGGTGGATGTGTTGAGTGGTCGAACATCACGCATGAAACCTCGATTTCAGTTATACACTTTTTTTTTTACTTATCTATTTAACATTTATAGTTAAAACTACTATGTGAGAGACTGGCGACAAGCGACCTGTATTACAGCTTACCAGCCTCTCCTAACTCTGGATGAGTATAAATTGTAAATATTTACATATATTGTAGATAATTATAAATATTTGGTTTGACGTTATTTTATTAAGTAACGACGAGCTATTATGAGAGCAGGTACCTCAGAATCGTAGAACAGGATGTGAGAATCAAACTCAAAATTTAATATATATTCCACACTAATATTATAAATATGAAAGTAACTGTGTCTGTCTGTTACGATTTCACGCTCAAACAGCTTAACCGATTTAGATGAAATTTGGTGGATCGAGGATGGAGATAGTTTGAGTCCCGGGAAAGGACATACGATAGTTTTTATCGCGATAATCTACATGCGGAGTCCAAACGCGGGCGAAAGCTAGTATAGAATAAAATTTTCTTTAAGTCAAACAACAAATCAATTAAATCACACAGTTTACGTGTAAAAGTATTTTTTCCATCATAGATCACAATAAGACTTTTCAGGCTATTTGACCTTACAGTTCTCTTCTTTTCAATTTGTTATTCTTCCTTTTCGACCACTCGACACATCCACCACAATACTTATTTATTCTACCTACCATTCTTAATACCTACCATAATCACATAGTTTTAAGGTTAGCGAAAGATTAAATGTTTCTCAGTTGCGTAGATGCATTTGAGTTACCCATTATCATTGCGCATCACATGAGAAAATGTTTAGACGACGCATGACGTATTGCACTTGTGAAACATGGGAAGGAAGACGTCAATAAACGTATCAGTATGATTGGGAGTAATAGGAACGGGCGCACCGTAGTACAGTTTATTATTAGGTGCAATCAAGGATGCCAACTATGAGTTTGAGTTTGAAACACAAAAGGAATCACTATGTTTTTGTCTACATGGCCTTCCTAATATGTCACGATATACAAACTGCAAATTATATAATTAGGTCTAAAACAAAAGACAATGGCACTCTCTTTTTAAACCCACGAAACTATAGTTAATTAAACTTATTTTTTTTTATGTACTATTTCAATGAAACCAATACTATTAAAGAACCTACTTACGCTTTTGACAGCCTTGAAGGCGTAGCAATTGCTTCAATAAGGCACGCAAAATATCATCCAACATTGACCCTTCTAGTTTTATAAATAGAACTCTTTTATCAATTTCATTAGTGTCTCTTACAGACTGCGTATTATGTATCATAAAAATTGGATACCTACATCTGACAGGAAATACCTATAAAAAGATGTTAAGAATGACCACCACAACGGTAACATAATGAACGTATACGATGAAGAAAAATGATTTTAGTTAATGTAAGAAAAGAAAATAGATGCTTTTAGAAGGGTTTTAAAACATTTGCAATTGGGATATGACAAAATACAGCCACTTACTCGTATAAAACCTCTATCTATGCCTCTGCTAAGAGGTATGCGTTTGTCCTTTACTATTTTTTCTTCGCTTAAAACATAGATTGAAGCCCATGACTTTACTGTGAATTATCTTAATTTAGGACTAAATTATAAATTACGTAGGTTTGAATTTGTCGTCTTGAAGAGTCCTGAATATAAATTACTGATTGTAATGTTAATAAGTTGAAGCAATTGTTGTTTGACATTGGTGTTGTGGGCATTCAGATCAGCTAGTGGGAGGTGAGGCTGAAGCAGGGACTCCAGGAACTGGTACACAGGGGAATTGGGGACGTCCAGCCACGTCTACAGGTTCGATGCATGGTAGTCAGGAAAGGAGAAAGATCTTGATGATTGATGAATGTTTGCTGCATTTTTAAATGTAGAGGATGCGTCATTAGGAGTATTGATCTATATTTTGAACTTCTTTGTCTATTGCAGACAACCGATAAGAATTGCTGGGATTATAAGAATTATGACTTTTTATGTTATGAGTATGATAACTTAACGTCGAACAGTACTAAAAAAGGTGTATTTTATTGAAAGACAAGCCTCTTGAAAAATAAGTTTTATTTTCTATCATGACTAATGTGTGCCCTGATTCTGTATTTACTGGCTTGGATCGTGCAAAATGGTAAATTCAGGCTGCTTTGCCAGCTTTATTCTATGGCAAGTCATAGATTTTGTTAAGATTTTTAATCGGGCTCACTAAATTCGGTTGTCTGTGTTAATATAGTATAGACTTGAAATACATTATTTTAAATTGAATACTATCGTCGCTCGATTTTGTATAATTGAAATAAAATTCATTGATAACATTCAACAATCACTCGACTGAAGTAGTAAGATTTTTTTATTGTTATCGTATAATTTACGAGTATGCTGTCTGAGTAACAACCCCGGCGTATGTGCGTAGGCGCATGCTTATCTTTTTTTTTTGGGAGAGTTGAAAGTAGATAGGTTATTTATTTAAGGTGATTTGTATACTAGGTAAAACTTTATGTAGATTATAACGTAAAATAAGTAAGTATTTAGTAAATAAGTAGTAGTAGTAGTTTTATAGCATTTAAATTGACTGTATTGTAGATTAGGAGCATGTTATTTTCATTTGTAGTTAGTTTATTGTTGATAGTTGTTTATTTTAGTAGTTAAATTTCGTTTGCTTGCATGTTTTATACCTACATACTTTCCAAAATCATATTCTAAGAACACAATTTCTAAACAGGTGGTAGTAACAATGGCGACCGGGACAGATACCCGCCAGGCGTAGACCGCTATCCGGATGACGATCGGTACGGTGATGACGACCGGTACGACCGTGACCGCGACCGTGACCGTCGACCGGACCGGTACCCAGACGACCGGTACCCGGGCGGCAACGACGACCGTTACGACGACAGATATCCCCCTGGCGTCGGATCAGATCGCTACCCATCTGACAGATACCCACCCGGCGTGGGCCCAGACCGCTACCCTTCAGATAGATATCCATCCGGTCCCGATAGATATCCGACAGGTCTCGACCGATATCCACCCAGCGGTGACCGCTATCCACCTGGACTCGATCGATACCCGGCGGGTCCTGACAGGTATCCAACAGGATTAGATAGATACCCTCAAACAGGCGGCAGGTACCCTGTCGCCGGTGGGGATCGCTACCCGCTTGACAGTGGACGATACCCAATCTACGATTATCCCTCTAACGACATCGGAAGATATCCAGCTGACAGATATCCTATTAGTAGATACCCTATCGATGTTTATCCGGAAAGGTATCCAGCAGACAGATACCCAGAAAGATTCCCAGCTGATAGGGAAAGATACCCAATTAATCCAATACGAGGCGGTGAGAGATACCCGTCTAGACCCGGGTGGTACTCCAACCGTCATCCTGACAGATTTGATCAGGATAGATTCCAAGGTTCTAATGACTGGGGACGGTATCCCTTCAGCCGGTACCCGGTTGGGGTAAACAGAGATCCTGTACCGTTGGGTGGAGACCGTTACCCAGATATGTATAACAAATATCCGCCGACCGGATCGTCATATCCTGGTGAGCACATATTTATTAAAATGACTAATTAGATGTGACATAGTTTGTTTGTCATAATATCAATGAGGTTTTCCACAGCAGGTTACAGTCGTGGTGGTTATTATGGACCGGATTACGCCGGGCCTGATCGTTTCCCAGATAGAGGCATTCGTCCCGCTGCTGACAGGTAATTGACCTTGCTTTTATGCTATTTGGTACTTGAAGCTTATGTTATCATGCTGCTAATGAATATATTATTTGAATAGATATCCAGTGGAACCACGACCAAGTTTTGGATTAAGGCCCAGACCTGTAGATAGGCCAAATGGTTATCGAGGAACTTATCCACCTCCTGGACCTATTGATCGACCTTTAGGTATGAACATATTGCTTAAAGGAGTGTAGTGTTACCATCCTTGGAGGGTTGAACTTTTATTACAAACAGTTTTTTTTTAGGTGGACCGGTCTACGGCGGCGGTATAGGCGGTTATGAACCTGACGGTCCAGTTGGTCCACCAGTGGGTCGACCTCCTATAAATGGCTTGAATGGTCCTATCGGTGGTCCTATTGGAGGGCCTATTGGTGGCGGTGTGGGTGGCCCTATCGGAGGACCTCCAGTTGGTCACAGGCCTTGGCAAGGATCGCGTTGTGAGGACGATAGCTTCAGACAAGTCGGCAGACAACGAATGCAAAGACGTTATGTTCGTCGGTTCACGACTGCTCAATCTTTGGCACACTGCCAGCGAGAATGCATAGAAGCTAGAGAATTTATCTGCCGGTCGTTCAACTTTAGGTAACTGAATCAAGAGTGATTGACTTAATACTCGTGTCGCTTTTAAATGACTGACCTATATTTCGTCACCAGGGATGTGGGTTTCAATGGCGAGCCGCGGGATAACTGCGAGCTGAGTGATCGTGATACACGTGAATTAGATGCTGCTAACCCAGCGCATTTCGACAACACAGCAAACGAATATGATTTCTATGAGAGAGCTCTTGGAAGGATGGCGGACGACTGCTTGGACGGTATGAGTTTTATAATTGGATTCAGATCATACTAAACCTAGTCTTTGTATGAAGGTGCTATATTTAATTCTGTTTTTTGTAGTTTCTCAAGTGTGTAACGAAGATGGAATGGAGTTCACACTACGTCTTCCTGAAGGGTTTTATGGGCGAATGTATACATATGGCTTTTATGATCGCTGTTTCTTCCGTGGTAACGGTGGAGTGGTTAACGCTCTTCGCATCACTGGTGCACATGGTTATCCCGAGTGTGGTACTCAGCGGGTTAGTATAATATTATTAATAAATTATCTTACAATGTATTCACTATTGAGCAAATCAATCATAATGATTGATTTGTAATCAAAAAAATATTATAATATGCACTCCTTTTTAATGAGATCACTAACGCTGTTAGGGTTAAATGGTATATTAATTTGATTTATGTACCTACCTACTTTTAAAAAACCCAATTACAAATTTACTACTACGATTGCCAAAATAAATAAAGAAGCAACATCCACAAGCTCGTCTGTACCTATTCACTTACGGCCGTTCTCAATAATCTACCTATCGATAGATTTGGCTACAGAGGGAGAATTTTGACATTTATATATATGGGGAGCTTATGTCAAATATATACCTCTAGTAGCCAAATCCATCGATAGTTAGATCATTGAGACTAGATGTTAGTCATGTTTTAAAATAACAATAGAATTCTATTATTGTCCTTACAGTATGGAGACACGATGACGAACATTGTAGTAGTACAATTTAGCGACAACGTGCAAACTTCGCGTGATAAACGGTTCAACCTGACCTGCCTGTTTAGGGGACCAGCAGAGGCTGTTGTCACCTCCAATTATATCGGAGCCGGGTGAGAACTACGTTATCAAATGCTAAATAATGTGTCTATTTGATATTAAGTAGTAAATGTTAAAAACGTTTTCCATAGGAATATTTTTGCCCAAAATTAAAATAACATGCTTTTGTTAACTTCACATAGATACTATATTCCAAACTTTCATATTTTCTTATCAAATAGACACAAAACCTTTACATTAACAATATACTTAACAGATTTTGAGTGTTTACCAAGAGTTCGCTTTGAAGAGTTTAGCTCAATATTTGCATTATGTTACATGATTGTTTATTTAGAGAGTTTGTTATATATCTAACACATACTTGGTTGAAACATTCTACCTTATTTTGTTTTGTTGGTGGTGTATTTTGGGTAATGCATAGACGTGTTTCTTTATGACTTTTCCGAAACCAAATGTTTGTGTTTAATAGATTTACTATCTGTATGTTATTTTATGTTTTGAAATGACTAGAATGTAGATATTAACATGTTTGTTTGTTTAGTGAGGATGTTGCAGGTATGGTTTTGAGTGCTGTTATTTTAACTAACAGCTACTAACGACCGACTTTGAATGAATATTTGTTTAACCAAGTTGGCCCGAATGTTTATTTGGTTATTTCCTAAAACCTTGGCTTACATATTGAACTGTTTGTTGTTTGTTTTCCTTTAAATTCATTCAAAGTCAGTAATGGCTATGGTTAAAGATTGGCTTCAAATCTAACCGTAGTCTTGGATATGATTTGGTCGACAGATCCGGTAGTCCGATTCCGATTGAATACCTGCCTGAAGAAAGCTCTTTGAACTCCAAAGTTCGTCTAATGATCTTATACCAAGGACGTCCAACAACTACCATTGCTGTTGGGGATCCACTCACGTTTAGACTGGAAGCTCAAGATGGATACAACTATGCTACGGATATATTCGCTACAAATGTTATCGCAAGAGATCCTTATTCAGGACGTTCGGTGCAATTGATTGATCGCGTTGGGTAAGTAAACGATTTTGATGCCTACTCATGAAATATGTGGGTACCTACGTAGTGTCTAATCAACTATCCCTGACTATCATTTTACAGTTGCCCGGTGGACCCAGACGTGTTCCCAGAATTAGACAAAGGTCGCAACAGCGATTCCCTTGAAGCCCGTTTTAATGCTTTCAAGATTCCAGAATCGAACTTCTTAGTTTTCGAAGCAACAGTGCGTACATGTCGCGACGGTTGTCAGCCAGTAAGTATGATATTAGTAACAGACTAATAATGTTGCTGATTACAAACATGTTTGTTCCTCTTATCTAAATGAAGCTGTTAGTAGTTCGTGACCTAAAGTTTCAATTACGTCAATGCTTTTAAAAATGTATACAAGCCCCATCCAGTTTATCAGGGTTATCTATTGGTTTATCATCGAATGCTGTTGGGTCTACATTAAATAACAGATTTGCTATTTATGCAATTTATAATTAAACAGTAGGGAGCTGTCTAGTAGTTGAACTTTTGATCTTATTTCTATGCTGTCTATTGGAATCATGTGAATAAAACATAGCTAGGTATATTAGGTACCTACAAGTTTATCCTAAGTGTAAACTTACCGAGTGGATATGTATATATTTATGAAAAGTGACCAGAGTTTATCTTTCTGCGGATATTATGAGAAAAATATACTGTTCCGACGTTTAATCAACGAACTTATAACCCACAAGTAATAAATGTGCGCTCGCAACGTACTCGTAGGAAGGAGTAATTCAACTAAGTCAAGAGCGTAAATTGACTATTGAGAAAAAAATAACACGTGGGTAAATTCCATGTTTATTGCGCCTTGTATGTATTTAGAAATATATAAGTATGTTTATCAGTTGTCTGGTTTCCATAGTACAAGCTCTACTTAGTTTGGGATCAGATGGCGTTGTGTGAGTTGTCGCAAGATATTATATATTATATATATATATATATATATATATATATATATATCAATATATTTGCAAAAACACCGATATAAGCAAAACTGTTCGTAAACAGGCCTTTATGGCCTTGTGAATCTAACATGCAGGCAGAATTTATAGATAACGGGTCTCAATTGCGTTTGATATTTACTTGAGGTAAACCTTTACCTATCTATTTATAGATTTACTAACTATTGCTCGCGGCTTCGCCCGCGTGGATGATTTTACCCAAAACCTTTTAAAGTTTGATTTTCCAAAAACGTTGAAATACGTGTTTCTTTATTTAAAACCAAAAAGTCATGGAAGAAGCAAATTAATGACCAAAACCGAAGACCTCATAGTCGCAGTCGTAGCAAGCAAGAAGTTTCGTAGTCCAACGTAGCTAGTGGATATTAATATTTTTATACCTATTTGTATTTCTAATTGCAGGCATATTGTCCAAGTCATACAGGCAGATCAGAGCCATCCTTCGGAAGACGTCGAAGAGATGTAAACTCTACAGTAGAAGCAGAAGGCAATGAGACGGCCGAAGTTAAATCTGACGAAACAAATGAAACAAGTTCAGATAAGGAAAAACCTAATGAGAAAAATCCAGGCTCTGTGTTCAAGGTGTCTTACGAAGAAGCGGGTGTTGACAAGTATCTGAAAGATGAGGTCGAGACTCCTAGTCATGTAAGGAAGATGATTGAGGTGAGTAAATCTACGTAAGTTATATTATCTAGGTACCTGCAGGTGCATGACTGACCTTAGCCTCTAGTAGATGCTCCACCCTGTCTTCCTCTGTTTAAACCATCGAAGTTCAACCTTTGAGTTATTTTTATTGATGACCCGAGCGTACCGCTGCCGCTTGGTTTCTCTTTTCCTTGGATTGGTCTACCACTCGGAATGCTTCTGCCCCTGTACCTCCTTAAGACAGATCCCACTGTACCCCTAATAGTAACTATGGATCAGTGCCCTCTTCAGAAGTCACTACTAGCAAATTTTACTTGTTTTAGGTATTCGACAATCGCAACGAATTGTTGGAAGAAAATAGAGAAAGTGATTCATCGCCAGTTGTGTCAGCCGCTGGCATCTGCGTGCCGCCATACCACTACAGGGCTTTGTTAGTCGCTTTGTGTGTGCTGTTGTCCTTGCTACTGGCTATGTTGACAGCTGCACTTTACATCTATAGGTATGTGCCACTTATAATAGAAAGATAGACTTGTAGAAATCTGGACAGAGGTTAAAACTAGGAATTTATTACTCACTTGCAAACATCGAGATACATATTATTAGTATTATATTATCTGGGCCTATAGGTAGGTGCCTAAAAGCACAGATAATATATTACTATACTAGTACTATAGGTCTCAAAAAGATAGCTATATTTGCAAGAAGAGGCTCTCTATATATTTTTTGAACACGTGTAGGTAGGCAACTAATATGTACCTAAGTAGGTAGTAGGTACTATCCCATAAGCAAGGTGTAAGTAACATTTTGAAGACCTTAAGTTAACTTTGTCTTAACCTTTTGTTACTATAGATATACTTAGATATCTTCCGTTTATTTACTTGCTTTTCGCAATATTAGGTATTAGCTATACGATCAAGTTTACTTTAAGGAAGTCAGATAACCTTAGCTGCATTGTTTTACATAATCATGCTAATCATGTCTTCTATTTATAAACCGAGGTATTATTATAAGTAGGTAGTTCGAAACTAGCGGCTTTGTTTATTTATTCATCTAGCCAGTGTCCCCCTTATATACCTACGTTAGGTTAGGTTAGGTTAGGTTAGGTTACCTAGGTACATTTAAAATCAAAACGTTTACGCCAAAGATTGAAGTAGCTAATACTGCAATTGTCGGTTTTTTTGGATTGTAATAACATAACAGTCATAACAATAAATCAACTGGTGGGTACCTGTTTATCCGACTGCGCAAGAAGGAACGTTATGTTTTTCGAGTGTATGTAAGTATGTATGCATGTACTTATGTATATTTGTTTGGTACGGTCCACAGCAGCCATACTCAACCTTATTTTTAAGTACATGTACTATAATACTTATGGTGTCGCGGGCCGAAAAAGTTGAATTGCAACCAGACGGGAGTCTGTAAGTTTGTTTTTAAAAAATCTCTTTGTGTAGACAAAAATGATCAGGTACTTAACAGTATTACACAAACGTAGACCCAAAGAATACTGCCTCTGTGGCGCAGTGGGAGTGTGTCCGACTGCTACGCAAGAGGTCGTGGGTTCGATTCCCACACGAGACACCACTTTGTGTGATCCACAAATTGTTGTTCCGAGTCTGGGTGTACTTTGTGTCCGTGATTTGTACGTTTGTAAAGTCCCCCGCGACACAGGGCTTGTACCGTAATGCGGGAGTTGTCTTAAAAAAAAAAAAAAAATGTTAATAGTATTCGATTGGAAAATACAATCTGACGTCTACTGTACTGTATACCTAATTAAAAAATATTAACAATAATAGGTATATTAAAAAATAAATAAATGAATTGCCTTATTTATATATTACGTACCTATACCTACTTTAATAGCACTGCACACTGCGTCACCAAATACTATTTACTTAGTGTGCGAAATTCAAAATGGTACTTAAGTAACACCAGGTGGGCCAACCACAAAAACCTGGCGAAAGCCTAGATGGCTTGATGGATTTTAGCTTGAGAGAGTAAGTACATCAAAATAGAAAAAAATAAAATGGCGGATTTTTGGCGCCTACATATGAATATTAAGCGGTCGGGTTTTCTGTTTTGTAATATTGTAAAAAAATACTAATTATATAGATACCTATAGTTATTGAGGGCAGTAAACAAGAGACTAATATAATTACTTATTAATATATTTTTCCTTATACAGGCGATACTGGCGAGTACTGCGCAAGAACATACAGGCATCGTCCCCGGCGCCCGCGCTGAGGCCAGTGACCCCGGGACCTAGACCCACGCGACCCTCGCTTTTCTCTGCATCGCACTTGCATAAACCCTTCTCATTGAGGTAAAGATTCTTCTAGATATCTACTTATTAATCTGGATAAGACTAAGACTGTGCCTACGCGTCCAACAGAAATCTTAATTCCCTTCGGCAGCATTTATTATTTAATTTTAATCTCGCTAACTAAGTTTCATTTTGTGTGTTAAAAATGAATCTGACTAAAAAACTTGCAACTGGAATGCAGTCGATTGGTTAACAAACAACAGTCAGCGTGGCAATTTTCGCGTAAAAAAATAATACAGTTCATCAGTAGAAGTCAGATTTTCTTCCGTTTATTACGATGAATAGTCAAGGTGCCCCCCGTGTGAGTTATTGTTAGTAGGTATAGACAGGTGTTACAGTTGGGGCTGAATAAGTCAGAAAACAAATAAGTACATAACAATACTTAGGTGCAATCAAATGGTGATTCATTCAATCACTTTTGTCTATTGACCGACTACTTTGAAAGAACCGTTGTTTTTTATAGTCGGGACCATAAAGGTGTCGGTTTAGCATGTTAGGGATTTCAATTCCTGTTAGTTTCCCGTGCAACCGGCATGTCCTAGATGTACCAGAGGTCGCGGGTTCGATTCCCCCACGGGACACTTTTATGTCCGTGATTTATATGTTTATAAAGTCCCCCGCAATACAGGCTTATACCCTACTGCGGGAGTTGTCAGTAGTGCAAACGTTATCGGGGACTATCAAAGCGAGTCAGCGAGAGACAGCAACTATACTTTAACAGAATAGATAGGAGGACTTTGCTATTCCTAACTTGACTCACTGAGATTCCCATTACACCATGAAGACACTCCTATCTAGCGATTCACTAGTCGCCCCTATTGCTGCGTGCCGGAGACTTTACACACCCATAGGTATTTCAACAAGCATACTAAATAGTGGTACCAACACCACCTACCTACCCAGATTGTACCTAATTCACAAATTATCTTTTACAGTGGCTTAGGGAGGACATTCACTGACGTGGGCGAAGAAGCAGGCTCCTCAGGACGTTTGGCGAACGCTTTCGACGATGGCAGCGAACCAATCTACACGGACCCCTCGTTGTTTGAACGTTCACGGTCCTTGCGCTCTCTACACTCACTGGATATGAAACCAGAGAGACGTGACCACCGCGCGTAATCTCCCGGACGCTTTACGCTCTGTAGAATAAAGCTGGAGATGCTTGACAGCGATTTTTTTTATGTTCTTTCTCCCCGTGATGCTTTCATAGTTACTTAATGTAGTACAAAACAGGTTTACCTACCTTTCTTTAAAACCAAATTCATAGATTTTCTTAGTCTAGTAAGTAGTGAGTCTTCAATTTCTTAAGTTTACAGGACTAATTCATTTAATTTTTGAATAAGCACAAGAACGAGCGCACTGAATTCAAGTTGCTGGCTCTGTATAGGTTTTCATTAAATTAAAGTAGGCCTTCTGGTAGGTATCTACTGACGTAATAGGTACGTTAGTGTCCTTCCAATGAAAGCGAATTATTAATGCAAATTCCCCATAGTTATTGTTTTAACGTATCGCCGTGCTATATTTTACAGAGTGTAATTTCGCAAATACAATTAATTATCTAACTCAAATATTTAATTAAAAGTACATTTTTTGAATGTGTTTTTTTACAACTCAATGTGCCTAAGTACCTATACCTACTTAAATAGTTAACTGCCATAAATGCTCAGAACTTAATCCGTCCGTAACGATCTGCATAAACATAGTTTATTTTAACAATTTTTATATTATGTATTAATTTGAGATATTTGCTGTAAGTTGCTACTAATAAATATTTTACAGTGATTAAGAATGTTGTTTTATATCCTTCCAATCTGAATGGACATTTACATTGATTGAACCCTTTATTTAGGTAAGTACCTACTGAAAATAAATTCAATAAAAAATACCAGTACTCATAATGTTTCAAAATGTTTAAAAAAATCATTTATCTTGAATGAATAGATAATGGTTCCATCTAGCGGGTGTACGCAACAGCAAAAGCCCTCACTTATGTCAAATGCTGATAGATGGCGTTATAAGGTCTTTTTTTTAGTTGTTTTAATAACATTTACCACGTTAACATCATAGGTACACACCACAAGCAAAACGTTTTTGTATAAAAGGTAATTATTTTATAATTTTTTTGATCAAACATTTATCTGAGAAGCACAAGTTCAGTTTGTAGCAAAAAATAAATGAGACATGTCTTATTTTTTATAATCGGCAATGCGTCGATGACGATTTATCCTTTTTCAACCGACTTCAAAAAGGAGGAGGTTCTCAATTCGCCTGTATGTTTTTTTTTTGCATGTTTGTTCACCGATTACCTACGCAAAGACGGCTGGACCGATTTGAAAAATTGTTTTTGTGTTTGAAAGGATATACTTCCAAGTTGGTTCCATTGTCATCAGATCACGATCTGATGATGGGATCCTGGGGAAATCGAGGAACTACAGTGAATTAGGCATATTTCATAGTGATTCGTGCATTTACTATTAATAAACACCAATTGTTGAAGTGGAACCGATGATGAAGACCACAAATGACGAGCAGACCTATTCAATATTTCACAGTTTGCGATTCAGTATCTTTAATATGGTATTGAGTAGCACTTTATTCTCGTTATACTACTATTACACAATGTAATAGAGCTAAAAGTGAACTCCTCAACAATTAACTTTTTGTAAAAGGATTTCAGCAGTTGACATAAGCCTATTGTAACTTAAGTGAATTACAAACCAACCCACTAAAAAGTGAGAAATAAAAACTTTTTTACAAAAATATCACCGACTTCTAAAATAAATACGAGGCAACTAAAAAGCAATAAATAATATACCTAGAATAACAAAAACAAATAAACATTTTGAAGTTGGTGCCAAATAAAACATAGACTACTATTTTTTACTGATAGGGTGTTCAGTCTTGAGGTTGCAAAATAAAACTCACGTGTGATGTATGAGTAAAAGGTGAAAGAGGTATATTAAATAAAAGTGGCACGTTATATTTACAAAATAAGGTTCGCAAGTTGTATTGCATGTAGCAAGTCAGTGCATCGCGACCGACCAATCACGACGACTGCGGTGCATTCTCGGCGCCATATATAAACGTGTGGCACAGCGCGCGGCTTAGTGCATAAATAGTTATTGCGTTGGGATGTCGTCTTTTTCAGCACGCGCGCTACGGTGTCGGCGTCGCGATGTCGGGCGCTATCGGCGGCTTGGCATGTAGGACGCCACATCACTCCCCCTCAAGCGAAGCGTACGTTGTGTTTCACCGTGCGGCCGGATCTTGTGACGTAGGCGCTGCTCGGTGAAGACGATGACGTTGCGTTGTCGCTAGGGGTCATGATCGAAGATGCAGTGTCGCTCGATGCGTGGATCCGTGGCACTGCGCCGCATGATGCTGTGCTCGATGATCTAGTGGGTGAAGCTGTGTCGCTCGGTGCGTGGATCGGTAGCGCTGCGCCGCTCGGTGCTGTGTTGCAGATATAGGCCGGCTTTAATCTGTCGACAGAAATAACAGCGGTGCGAAGCGGTAACCGCAGTGTAAAGTGTTTCCCGTCTGGGCTGCGCTGTAAAACTTCGTACGGGCCATCATATGGAGGTGTGAGAGGTTTGCGTACGGTATCGTTGCGCACAAACACATGTGAGCAGGTTGCGAGATCCTTGTAGACGAAAGTGTTCATCGTTGATGCTCGAGCTCTCGGAGAAGGTGTTAGTGACGTCATCGTTTCGGTCAGCTGACGGACGAAATCCGCGTCTTCAATGTTCGACGTTGTAGGTACGAAGAAATCAGACGGAATGCGAAGAGTCGAGCCGTATGTCATTAATGCCGGGCTGACAGATGAGTCGTCACGTAGTGCATTTCTAAGCCCTAGTAGTACCGTAGGAAGTTCGTTGACCCACCTCCCGTCGTTCGTTCTCGCCATCAGTGCCGCTTTGAGGGAACGATGCCATCGCTCGATTTGTCCGTTCGCTTGGGGATGAAAAGCCGTAGTCCGTATTCGAGTTACGCCGAGTTTCTTCATGAGTGAGGTAAACAGTGACGACTCGAATTGTCTCCCTTGGTCCGTAGTAATCTGCAGAGGACAGCCGAATCGTGCTATCCACCCGTCGTACACAGCCTTCGCGACGGTCTCAGCTGTGACGTCACGTGTGGGAATTGCTTCAGGCCATTTGGTACAGCGATCTATCATCGTCACGAGGTATCTATAATCTTCCGATGGAGGTAAGGGCCCGACTATATCGACGTGCACATGTTCGAAACGCGACGACCGTTGAAACTCGCCGAGTGGACTCACGACGTGTCGTTGAACTTTAGCGCGTTGACAGCTGATACATGATTTCGCCCAAGTACCTACGTCCTTGTTGATCGACGGCCAGAAGAACTTTGTAGTCATAATTCTTCGCGATAGTCGTACTCCCGGGTGACTAAGTTCGTGCTGCGCTTTGAAAGCTGGGACGCGATACGGCGGTGGTAGGTATGGACGAGCGTTCGCTGTTGATGTTTCGCACCATATCGGTCGTTGAACTCCCGGTAGGTTGACGCGCGTAAACTTGAGATTCGGATTTTTCATAGATTCGCGTAGTTCGGAGTCCTCTTGTACCTCCGCGAGTCTATTATAGTCGACGGTTGCGTTGAGTACTTCGACTTCAGCGATACGTGACAACGCGTCAGCTGCTTCGTTCTTATCACCGTGAATGTACTTGATGTTAGTGCAAAATTGACTGATGAAGTGTAGTTGTCGCTCTCGTCTTGGTGTGTCGCTGCTACTCGGCGTTCTTGTTAGCGCGTACGTCAGTGGCTTGTGGTCGGTACATATTGTGAGGTCATTGCCCTCTACGAGTCGGCGTAAGCTCTTAACAGCTGTATACATTGCTAATAATTCGCGATCGTATACACTGTACTTACGTTGCGTCTCGCTCATCGTTTTGGAGTAGAAAGCGAGTGGTTTCCACGTATTGTCGATCTTCTGTTGTAGAACGGCACCAATACTGCTGTCAGATGCGTCGGTGAGAAGACATAGTGGAGCGTTAGGTATGGGATGCGATAAGACGGTGGCCTCGAGTATGCTTTGTCGGCATTGCTCAAAGGCTTGTTCGGCTTCGGGTGTCCATAATATTGGTGATTTATCGTTTTTCTTACTATTGTGTAGGTATTTGTTTAACAGATGTTGATGTTCGGCTTGGTGGGGTAGGCAGCTACGGTAGAAGTTTATCATACCTAGGAATCTTCTTAATTCTTGAACTGTGCTTGGTTTTGGAAACTTGAGTATGGCTTGTATGCGATCTTCAGTGGGTTTGATACCGGCCGATGAAACTTCGTAGCCGAGGAATTGTATCTTGTCCTTGCCGAACTCACACTTGTCGACGTTAAGTGAGACACCGTAGTTGTTCAGTCGTTCGAGTACCTGATGTAAGTGACGCTCGTGTTCCTCTTCTGTTTTCGAGTGGACCAACACGTCGTCGACGAAACAGAATACATTGTCGTCGAGTCCTCGCAGTACTTCATGCATAAAACGTTGAAATGTCTGACCTGAGTTACGAAGACCGAATGTCATGCAGTTAAACTGAAAGAGGCCAAATGGGGTTATTATGGCCGTCTTCGCAGCATCTTCTTTCTCCATTGGTATCCAAAAGTACGCCATTTTTAAATCGATTTTTGAAAATATTTTCTTTCCGTGCAGTTGGTACGTGAAATCTTGAATTCGCGGAATGGGGTACCGATCGGGGGTTGTCACGGCGTTGAGACGGCGATAGTCGCCGCATACGCGAAGTGAACCGTCCTTCTTCTTAACGACGTGTAGTGGACTAGCCCATGGACTATTCGACGGCTTGCAGATACCCATCTCCATCATCTTCTCGAACTCTAACTTCGCTGCTTTGTACTTATCTGGTGGCAGGGGGCGTGGCCTCGAGTAGATCGGTTGTCCTGTTGTCTCGATGCGATGTGTTACTTCGTGTTTCGTCGGTACTTTGAGTGACATGGGTCGCAGAACGTCTGGGTATTGTTTCAGCAGGTCGTGATAGGCGTGGTTGCGGTTGATGACGTAAACGGCTTCGGTACTTTGCACTGTGATGGTGTTTACACTGAGGTCGGTGATGCGGTCGATGAGTTTGCGGTGATGTAAATCGACTAGCAATTCGTGCCTCGCTAGAAAATCTGCGCCTAGAATTGATGTTTTCACCTCAGCGACCGTGAACGTCCACTTGTAGGCTCTACGTAAACCCAGGTTGAGCTCGAGTGTACGTTCTCCGTAGGTACGTATCTCCGTTCCGTTTGCGGCGAACAATCTGTAGGTATTTTCTGTCGGCTTCGTGGGTTTCTTATTTCTAGCGGCTAACACAGATATGTCGGCTCCGGTATCGACGAGAAACTTCTCTCTGCTGTTAACATCGACGACACATAGGCGGTAACTTGGTTTGTTAACATCGACGCCCGCCAACGTGGATGAACGTTCTAGTTTTCCGACTTCTGCTTCTGTTTAGCACACGGCGGTTCACATTTTCGGGCTTCGTCACCAAATTGAAAATGATAATAACATACCCAATCTGGATCTCCGGGCTTACGGTTCGTGTAGGCACGTACTCGCGAGTTCGACCGCGATCGATTTTGGCGGTAACGGGAATGATGCGTCGAATTTTGTTGTCTCGTGCGAAGTTCGGCGATTTCTAGCGATAATTTCTCGATCTGTTTAGATAGTAGGTCAAACTGCAGGTTTTCGTTTGGTACGTGTTTTCTTTCGAGCGTATGCGCGGAGTTTAACGATGTTGATGGCGACGGACACGTGGGACGCACGGCGACCGCGGCAACCGTCGCAGGTTCGAAGTGTTCCACCATTTTGTCAGCCATCGCAGCTAGGCCTTCGAGCGACGATTCGGTGTTCACGGCGAGCACGGCGCGCACTTGCGTAGGTAATTGATTGAGCCACATTACCTTTAACGCCTCTTGGGTCAGCAATTTCCCGCCTAAATCAGTCATCTTGCGCAGTAACTGGCTAGGCTTCATGTCGCCGAGTTCTAAGCCGCTGAGCAGCTTCTGCAACTGGCGATGGTCGGACTCTTGAAACGTGGAAATCAGCCTATTTTTCAGTGTAGCGTATTTGTTGCTCGCGGGCGGGCTCAGCACGATGTCGGCGATCTGCTCCAGGTCGTTGCAGCCGAGCAACGGGACGACGAGATTGAACTTCTGATCTTCTCCAATTCTGCTAGCCGCAACGGCGGCTTCAAACTGCGCGAACCATAGGCGTGGGTTTTGGCGCCAAAATGGCGGCAGACGCGCAGGCAGCGAGATTGTGGCGACGTCACACGTAACGGTCGTTACCTGTTCTTTCACGTCTTCTACTTCTTGTGGGCTGGTTTCCTCTGTAGACATCTTGGAGTTGCTCCTTGATCACGTCGGGGTCACCAATTTACTGATAGGGTGTTCAGTCTTGAGGTTGCAAAATAAAACTCACGTGTGATGTATGAGTAAAAGGTGAAAGAGGTATATTAAATAAAAGTGGCACGTTATATTTACAAAATAAGGTTCGCAAGTTGTATTGCATGTAGCAAGTCAGTGCATCGCGACCGACCAATCACGACGACTGCGGTGCATTCTCGGCGCCATATATAAACGTGTGGCACAGCGCGCGGCTTAGTGCATAAATAGTTATTGCGTTGGGATGTCGTCTTTTTCAGCACGCGCGCTACGGTGTCGGCGTCGCGATGTCGGGCGCTATCGGCGGCTTGGCATGTAGGACGCCACAATTTCATAGCACCAACTTCAAAATGTTTTTTTTTGTTATTCTAGGTATATTACTTATTGCTTTTTAGTTGCCTTGTATTTATTTTAGAAGTCGGTAATATTTTTAACATAAATATTTTATACATGCTTACTAAAGATTTCTAATAAAAAGAATTTAAATAAGTAAACTTATTTATTATCAATATAATAATAGTAAAACATACATAATCAAGTCTACACTACATATGATAAGGCGCAGGTGTGGGAACACTCATAAGTGGTGAATCCAAATACTCCATTTCACTAGTACTAGGTACTGGTTCTGTCTGAGTAGTCATTTTTTGTTGTAATGTCTCATACAACTTATGAACAGACTCATTGTGTTGGGTGCCAGGCTGCAGAGCCTTCATGAGAGTTTGAATTCTAGTCTCCGGTAATTTAGGATGAATATACCATAGCAGTTTCAGTAAATGTCTGGTAACATTATCTTTAGAAAGACCAGCAAAGAAGAATTCATCAAATAATACAGTACTGAAGTCTTCACCCTGGAATTCATCAGGCAATTGCACCAGTAGTGCAACTAAAGCATGTAAGAATGGATCTTCATAGGCTCTGCCATCTTTACAACTGCCTAAAATACTCAGAATACGTAGAAGAGCTCCTCTATCTCGTAACTTAGCTGCGTGAAGTGTGTAGTACATGGCAAGAACACCACATACTGAACTTTCTCTCATATAGGCCTCACAAGCATCTGGTGGAGGACCAGAATGTTCAATAGTGGTAATAGCGGACTCTCTTTCATCCGGTGGTAGTTTATTATGCAAGGCACGAACTTGGTCATCAACCATAAGTGACATTAAAGCCGGTAAATATTTTGTGACAACTTGACTGTCAAGTTTTGGTTCCTTAAATTCTTGAGAATCAATCATTACCCAAGCACTTAAACCTAGCGCTAACATTCTTAGAAGTAAAATTAAAATAGTATTGTCTCTTGGAAGCCCTTCTGTGTTGATTAAGTGTTGTAGTATTTTGATTGCAGATGTAGCTAAGAAGTTTATAGCATAAGGGTCACATAATGTCATAGATAAGTCCCCCAATACTTGCTCTTGGCCTCTCTTAATACTGTCCAAAAAGCCTTGCAGTTCTCTTGACCTTTTAATGTCTACATTTCTCTCTCTGATACATGCATCTAAGCACCACGTAAACTTGTGACAAGGGTCAACCGATATAATATCTTGAATTTCCAAATCATGTAGAGCCATCAACAATTCGGCTCGTAGAGTGCAATAATGCACATTTCTCGTTCTCAAGAACAATGTCCTCAGAAATTGCAATACCATGTCATATAATTTTACACTATTGCCAATCATATGGGCCAGTTTTTGAACCACTGTCCCTTGTCTTCTTACTTTAGGAGATGGTGAGAAAAATAAATTTGTAAGATTTTCATGATCAAATAACACATTCTCCTTTTCCCTTATATACTGACTAAGTAATGGAGATACTTCATCACCAAAGAGTGATTGGTTATCTTGCCAAATTTGTCTCTTTACTTCTGTGTCAGTATCATTATACAGTTCACGGTCTCTAACCAAAACTCTAAGATATTTGTCATCAATGTGTGGTGTATTCTTCAATATACTCATTATAACAGGCCTGAGAGCCTTAACTCTGACCACAGGAAAGCTTTTAGAGAGTAACTCTTTCAGCTTCTTGTCATTTTCTTTACCTTCTTTGCCTCCAAGCTCATTGATATGTGCTATCAATTTGTCTCTCAACTCTTCTAGTACAGAGGTGTGAAAATCAAGTCGCCTTACACCGTGAAGATCCAACAAAGGCAACATAGGTCGTAAAGAAGGCAATAATATGCCATTTTCTAGTTGAAACTCTTCAATAGCTTTTAGCGGGTCCGTGCAGCTAGTGAGTGCATCACGAAGAAATGACTGACCTGGCACTCCTACCTCTTCCAGACCTGTACCAGGTAGTTTACTAGACGATGCCATATTTAATGGTCACAGAATACACTAAATCATTTAATATTTTACACGTTTTCAGTAACAAAATGAAGATTTTATTGAACAAAATAACAACAAATAGCGGGCCAATTCAATTCAATTTTTTATCTATGGCAAGCAGTGCCGATGTCGACAATTCTGCCAATGTCAAAAGTGCTAGGAAGTCCCATGTGTTTTTATAGAAAAAAGTACTTATCAAAAGAAGATTTCTGGAATTTACAGTAGACTAAATGTGGTATTTTGTTGACTGGGTTACAACACTGAAACAAACACATAAAATAGATAAATAAATAAAACCTTATTAATATTAGTTACATATAAATATACCACACACATAAACAGACAACCTGTCACAACCGAATATTATTATCTCGGATAAACATCATCAGTGCTTTAATTATTTTTGAGGAAAAGTGAGCAAGGAGAGAGGGAAAATTGATAGGGGCAGGGATGTTTAGTTTTATGAGTTGGCTGTATAAATCGGTAGATGAAAAATTTCTAGGACAGCTAAAGAAGATATGCTCTAAGGAGCCCTCATCAAGACCGCACTCACATAATGATGAATCCCTAACCCGAATTTTGTGTAGAAAGACAGGAGAGGAGCAGTGGCCCAAACGAAGTCTGCAGATGACGGAGATGACAGGTTTGGAGGTTTTTTTAAATTTGTAAAACCAAGGTTTTGGTACTATACAGGGTTGGGTAGCATAGTAATGTTTGCCTTTCTTTTTGGACGAAGAGTTCCACTGTGACTGCCATGCAGCTACCAGGGATTTTTGGGGTATGCTTAGGAGGTCATAACCCTGATGGACAAGATGTTTAAGGTCCACAGATGGAGAGGTTATGGCATTCTTAGCTAGGGAATCGACACACTCATTACCACCAATACCGCAGTGGCTTGGGATCCAAACTAATTGCACTATTTTTCCTTTTTTATAGCAGGACACAAGCGTCTTTCGGATTTGGAGCAGAAGAGAACTATGCAGTCTGGATTTGTACGGGTTTTGTGTCAGAGCTTGCAGAGAACTCAAAGAATCCGTGAATATGACACCCTTGTTAATGTTATGGGACTCAATATATAGACATGCCTCCAGTATAGCAACACATTCACCCGTAAAAACAGAGGATTCCTTGGGGCACCTAAATTGCAATATAATTTGAGAATTTTGATAGTAAACTGCTACCCCCGTAGGATCACTACACAAGATTTTAGATGCATCTGTAAAGAATTTTTGGAATTCACTCCAATGTTCTTCCACTAACATATTGAAGGTAGAAACAACATTGGGAGACCTTTTAGAGATACCAGTGTCAAAGAAAATATCCGGCTTAAAGCAAAGTACCTCATAATCAAAGTTAAATAGAGGCAGCCTTGAGGGTTTTTGAAGAGAGGGTAATAGATGTTGATTATTACGAATGGTCTGTATGATTAAGGGGGTCTCTTTGTGAGTCCAGTACCTGGAAGATCCGCAAATGGCATCCAAATATGAAATCTTTCGGGTAAGGGGGTGAGAGCATTTAGGTAGTAACCGGAGAACAAAACGATCCGCCAAATATTTCCGCCTCAAAGCCAGAGGTGGTTCAGCACACTCCACCTGTAAAGCATTAATGGGGGAGGACTTCATGCAGCCGGATATAATGCGAAGGCAGCAAGATTGAATTTTGTCCAACCTAGCCAGAGCTCCTTTGTTGCATGGGATCAATAGGAAAGACCCATAGTCCATAATGCTCCGTATTAAAGCGTTGTATACTAGCTTCATTGTGCAAGGGTGAGCACCCCACCAGACACCAGCCAGGGTTTTGAGGATAGGAACAACCCTTTCGCATCTTTTGACCAAATAGTTGAGGTGGGCAATACCTGTTAGTTTAGAGTCAACATAGACTCCCAAAAATTTAGCTTGAGGTACTATTGGTATATTATGTCCTTGAATGTCTACTGACACGTCCGGTAGAGCTCTTTTGCGTGTGAAAATAACAACAGAGCTTTTTGGGGCTGAAAGGCTTAAACCCTGGTTTGATAACCACTGATCTAAAGAGTTCAGAGAGAGGCAGAGAGAGGTGGCAGCAGCACAGATTGACTGGTCAGTTACGTACAGTGCTAAGTCATCGGCGTATTGAAGAATGTGACAGTTGTTATTCAGGCATGAGCCTATGTCAGCAGTATATATGTTGTACAGTAAGGGACTCAAAACTGAACCTTGAGGCAATCCCCTCCAGGCCGTCCTCTTATCGAATTCCTCGCCCTGCACCCTTAAAACGAGCGGTCGGGACATAAGCATAGCATATATGCATTGAGTCATCTTACCCGGAAGTCTCAGCTGTTGCATTTTTTGCCTGAGAACGGGAAGAAGGACACTGTCATATGCAGCAGATATGTCAAGAAATGAGGCGACCACAGATTCGTTTCTTGAGAAGGATACTCTTATGTCAGTCAATAAAACCCCAATGCTGTCCATCGTACTAAAACCTTTCCTGAAGCCATATTGGGAGTTTGGCAAGAGGTCCCTCGATTCCACTATCCATTCAAGTCGCATTTTAATAAGATGTTCTAACAATTTAAGCATGACTGATGATAGGGCAATTGGTCTAAAGCTGTTAGGGTCATCCGAGTGTTTGCCGGGTTTTATTATTGGGATGATGACTTGAACTTTCCATTGGTCAGGGACCCAACCATTCGTGTAGCAATAGTTCAAAATATCCAGGAAGTACTTTTTAGCCTTAGGGCCTGTATGGACCATAAAAGAGTATGGTATCCCATCAATACCTGGAGCAGAGTCTTTGACCGAAGTGAGGACCATGTTCAATTCATCAATTGAAAATGGAACATCTTGTGGATCCTCTGGGAAGTTCACATCTGGGAGACGACATTCTGCCGATGTGGGAGCATATGGTGGAGCGAGTTTTTTGAAAAAGAGTTCTGCTGTTTCTCGCGTGATAGGAGAGGAAACTGATGGACTACAGCCTGATCGGAATCTTTTGATATTTTTCCAGACAATTGATGATGGGGTTGAGGGTGACAAAGATGAACAAAAATTAACCCATCCTGTACGCTTCTTTCGTCTGAGCAATCGTCTGGATTTAGCACAAGTTTGTTTGTAAAGAATCAAATTTTGGGTAGTCATGTTGGAATTGTATGTTCTTTCAGCTTCCTTTCGATCTTTTATCGCGCTAGTGCACTCACTATCCCACCATGGAGGCGATGGAATTTTCCCCTTGGCGCTATTTTTTAAGGGAAAGCAGGATTCAGCGCACGAACTCACAGCTGAAACAAATTCCTGGCAACAGGCCCTCACATGGTCACAGTTAGACATAGATCCGTTTTGACTAAGTTTAGGTAGGTCATCTATGTTGCTTTCTAATGATTCCAAAAATTTAGACCAGTCAGCTTCAGAAAGATTGAATTTCAAAAGGGGAGGAGAAACCTTCTCCAGGTATGTGGACCCAATAAAAGATATTAGGATTGGGTAGTGATCACTTCCATGTGTCAGGTCTGTGCACTCCCAGTAAGCCGATGCTGCAATATTGGCAGAGCAGAACGTCAGGTCCACACAACTTTTGTGCTGGCCTGGAAGGGTTCTACGAGTGCAACTGCCATTATTTAGTATGCATAGATTAAGGTCATCCAAAATCTCCACTAAGCCAATCCCAAAAGGGTCACAGCGCTCGGAGCCCCATCTAAAATGATGGCAGTTGAAGTCTCCCATTACTAACATAGGGCTATTTACATTTGATAGAATACTTCTTAGTATGGGAAGTAGGTTTTGTTGAGGATGGGCAATATATATTGATAGGATAGTAGTAAGGTTCTCTATTTTAACAGCTACTATGTTCAGTTCATCTAGATGGGTAGTAGGAATGTGCTGAGATACAAAGGAAATTGTGTTTTTTATTAGGAGGGCTGACCCTCCATAGCCATCTGATCTGTCAAATCTTAACATGTTGTATTGTGGCATGCGGAAGCTAAGGCTTGGAATCAACCAAGTCTCAGCAATAGAGCAAGCCACAGGGTTGTATTTATTTAAAAGGTGTATTAAATCATGCTTCTTGTGAAATATGCTCCTCATATTCCACTGGATAAATGTTTGGCGAGCCGCCATTTTGGTGGTTTATTAGGTTTAGTAAAGGGATCAATTGTTGGGCAACGTTGGACGGTGGGTTAGTAGAGGGCATAGATAGTTGTGAAAAGCTAGGGTTAAGAAGAGTAGTTAATAGTTGGATGAGTAGTTCTATAGTAGATGAGTGAGAGGAGTGACCTAAGTTATTGGGGATATTAAGTGCACAGCCATTCGGCTGAGTAGATTTAGGGGGGTTGATTATAGATTTGTGAGCAAGTTTATTGTACGAAGGAGAGAGGGGGGCATGTGTCTTTGGTTTAAGGAAGACAGTTTTGCGATATGATTGTGATGTTTGAGATGATTTTAGTGTATCGGCATAGCTACGGGATACAATTGGGATCTCTTTGCTAGCTTCAGAGTATGATATTGCTTTTTCCGACATAGCTAACTTAATAGCCCTCTGTCTACCATACTCCGGGCACGCCCTGCTATTCGCAAAGTGCGAACCAGAGCATAGCACACAGAATGCTTCCACCTCTTGAATATCACAGCCATCACCTGGATGGTCATGGCCACACTTTAAACAGCGGGGTTTGGATCTACACACTGCCTCTATGTGTCCATATCTGCAGCATTTTCTACATTGTATGGTGGGGTAAATATATTGCTCCACTGGAAGAGAAGTGTAGCAACAGAACACACGCTTTGGAAGTACTTGTCCGTCAAATGTAAGGACGCAGGTTTCTGTGTGTTTCCACTCAGCCACCCCGTCTCTAACAACCTTTCTGTTGATACGCCTCACCTTCAGAATCTTTCCACACCCAGGTGGTACCATTATATACTTCAAGACATCTTCATCTGTCATGTCTGTAGGGACACCAGAAACTACTCCCATTCGGGTTATATTAAAAAGCGGAATTGAAGCATCATAATTGTGGGATTTCAAAATACTGTTGAGTAGGAAGACATTTGCATCCTGGAAGGAAGCAAATTCCACGGAGACCCTATTTCGACCTACTCTTTTGACTCCATCTCTAACAATATTACTAATTTTATTGTTGTACAGAAAGAGGCCAAATGTAACCGGGTGGAGTGTTGTGCCTGAATCTGGTTGGGGCTCTATGCGTGAAACATGGATAATAAATGGCCCACTGTCTGTAGAACAATATTTTTCACGGCCTACCTGACGGCGGTTGGTAATCGTGTGAATGGCCTTTAGGCGTTTACGAGCATGAACTGCGTTTTCGGCTTCGGAGACACTACAGGCTACATTTGCCAGACCAGAAAGAGGGTTTGAGGGAGATATGGGATCATTAGGGAAAAGAGGAGGAGAAGAGAAAGTTGGAGTCGTCGGTCTTACATCGTCAGGGGGGTCAGGAGGTTTGTTTGGATCAATGTCCATATTTGATAACATTAGTCGTTACTTACCCAGTCACAGTTTGGTTAGTTAACAACACACAAGACAAATCTATTCTACTACGTCACGAATATACACAACACAAAGGCACAAAAACACCAAATCAGCCAGAAAGGCAAAAAGGATTATAAACACACGTGCTTCGTAATTGACAGAAGCTCCGAATCCTCAAAATAGCGGGCCTCTACTTGACGCTGTTGACACCTTAAGTAATGTCAAAAAAAAAAAAAAATGTTTTTGAACTCTTCGTCTTCTTCTTCTTTTGGCAATGTAGCCAATGTGTTGGCTACATCGACGATTCAACCACTAGACCACGCATACTTACTTATTTATGTAATAAGTACAAATTTATTGAAAATTTTATTTTTTTCTAAATATCTAACATCAAAAATGTGCAACTGTCGGAGAATTGCTCCCGTTGATGTCTTTTTTAAATTTCTCTTTCTGTCCTGGGATAGTTTATTTAAGACTATCTCGCTTTCACAGTAATTTGTCATCCATTTTGTCGACAGTTCAGTAAAATAATCCGTAATGTTCAAGCTGGGTATAATACGATATTTGTCTATTTTATTTAAATTATGCCAGCAAGCTCTAAGTACCACTATGACACAGGCTGTTACTGCCAATATTGGAACTTCTAAACCGTTAACATTATAGACGCGAAATTTTGTACTTCTGAACGGTTAAGCGTAAACCTACACGAAATTTAATATGCGTGCAATTTTTTTTACACGCTTTTATTTAACTTGCAATGTATGTACGTATGTAACTATGTTAGTTTGGGTGGAATCTCACAACTTAATTTTCACTATGTATTTGCATAGAAAGTGTCAAATTTCTTTATAATAATTTAATCATAGAAGATTCTTGCCGAATAAAATACCTTGCATTATATAAAATAAGTCAAGATCACTGAGACCTATTATTTTGTAACACTAGATCTAGTGAAGGTCATCAATTTATAAAAAAATACTGATTCACACATAGCTCAATCAATCCGGAACAGGCAATTGCGTACCTTTAGAAAAATTTAAAATGATTTTGAATTGCTTAACATCAATTCAAAAAATAAATATGACAACTGAACGATGCGAGACTTCAGAGACAACAAATAAGTTTGTCATTATTTGCAGAAAATATGATTGATATATAGCTGGCTTTGTGTAACACACTGATTAAAAAAAGTTAAGTGTAATAAATGTGTACATGCCATAATATCCCTTAAGAAAAAAGAAAAGCTATTTCCTGAAATATGGCTACATTAATTTGATTTTGAAAATATGAATCACATAAAAGATTTGGCAAAAAGTGTAATAGAAAAATATTTAAAAAACTCGCAACTTGCTCACTCAACATTTCACTAAGAATAGTGACTCAAAACATCTTGTTCGACGAGTATATACAAAATTGATATATGTTAAAAACCAGTGATACTTTCTGTCATTTAAAATATGTTTTAATAAATCATAAATTTTAATTTACTGTGGTTTCAATTTTTCACTATTTGTATTAAGAATGTAATTTTATCGATATAAAGTATCGACCCTTAAGGGGCGTCTAAACGGGCCATTTTTTACGGCAATTTGTGGCGGCACTATTGGCAACTTATTGCCCAACCATCACAAAAATGTAACTGATTGCCAAGTAATCTATGGTTAGGCAATGTATGGCAATATGTCGGCAATAGTATGGCGCATGACCCAGACTCTTAAGCGGGCAACACAACCCAGCAACAATGGCCAAACTCTATGACATATAATTTGGTTGAACTGTCACTAATGACATCTGAAAATTTTTAATATTGACTATGACTAGAAATATGAAAACTTTATGATGCTCTTTGTTTCTCTTGTTCTCTTGTTTCATCCAAGTCAAATTTGTTTTTAAATAAACTAGGAAGTAAATAAGAAATTATTTATTTATTCATTTATTGCACAATGTTGTTACAGGCAGTCCATAAACATACATAGACCCCGTCAGGGTGCTGCAAAATACAAAATAAATACAAAATTTATTTATTTACAAAAACATGTGTAAAGAGGTACACAGGTGTGATGTGACTCTGTAATAACATACAGAGGTGTTATGTTATTATTGGATCAACATGTTTTACCGATATCAGTGTACAAAATTCAGATTACAATATAATTTTAAAATACAATATGAATAAAATAGAATACATAAGTAATAAAATTTGCAACAAATAATGTAATAATATGAATCAATAGACATAAAAAACAAAATACAATTATAAATTATTTTATTTATATTATAATAGCATTTTTCGACTAACAAGACATTTTTCGACAACTTTTTTAATTTACTCTTAAATGCATTTAAATTTAATATCTTAAAACATTTTGGAATTTTATTGTATCTAATAGACGCCATACATACGACACTATTGTGCAATAGAGTGGTTTTAGATCGATGTAAACATAGTCTATCGTTATCACGTCGATTACGGATCACTCTATCACACAGACGTGGAAACAGATGAGGATTATTTCTTACAAATAGAGCTATTTCAATAATATATAATGATGGAAGTGTTAGAATTCTGTGCTTTCTAAACATTGCTATGCAGCTATCTGTATTTTGGAGTCTAAACATTGCGCGAATGCAGCGCTTTTGCGTTTTAAATATATTTTCCTTATTTGTCGAGTTGCCCCAGAAGATAATACCAAATCTCAGGGACGATTCAACGAGACCGTAATATGCTGTTAATATTGTGTTAGTATTAATTACCGGCGAGAGTAGAGATAGGGCGTATGAAGAACTACTATTTTTTTTACATAAGCTATCTACAAAAGGTTTGAAATTTAATTTCTTGTCAATTATTAGACCAAGAAATCGTGTCGTATCAGTTTCGGAAATAATAGAATCTTTGTAGACTAGCATAATGTCAGATTTACTTTCTGATCTTTGATCAAAATGCATAATATTAGTTTTATTTAAATTAATTTTTAAATTATTATTATCAAGCCATTTAATTATATGTACTTAGATGTTAATGATTTATTGATGTCAAATTCATAAGTGTCAATATTATTACATGTTACGGTAGCCGTACTATCGTCAGCAAATAACTAATTAAACTATTAACTAGATATTAGGTACTACATACTATTCAGAAATATAATATTATAATGCATCTTGCATATCTATACTAATATTATAAAGCGGAAGAGTTTGTTTGTTTGTTTGTTTAAACGCGCTAACCTCAGGATCTACTGGTCCGATTTGAAAAAATCTTTTTTTGTTGGATAGCCCATATATAACATCGCGCTACGAATAATAGGAGCGGAGAAGCGACGAGAAATGTTTAAAAACGGGCAAAAATTACGCATACGAAGTTGCGCGGGACAGCTAGTGTATTCGGCAACCTCTGTGGCGCGGTGGGAGTATATCCGACTGCTACGCAAGAGGTCGTGGGTTCGATCCCCACCCAGGATAAAACTTTGTGTGATGAGCACGATGGTTTATTCTGTGTCTGGTTGTTATTTATCTATAATATGTATGTATTTAAAAATATATAAGTATGTTTATCAGTTGTCTGATTTTCATAATACAAGCTCTGCTTAGTTTGGGGTCAGATAGCGTTGTGTGAGTTATCCCAAGATATTATTATTATTATTATTATATAGTATTATACTTATGTACTTAGTGTTTGATGAGATACCAACCAACTGTTAGAAACCTACATTTAACACATATCGAAGCAAGGGACATCATTAATGGCTTTGTAGAGTTGGTTCAAAATGAAAGGTCGCAAAAATATCGTGACCATACTCTGATATTCATGATTATAGGGATACTTCTCTTTGGTGACAGTTAGTTAGTCAGTTATATATGAAGTAATAGCTTGGCTTATTACTTCATTAAAAGTACAAGCAGTAGAGCTTGTACAATTAATAAAAGATATTGTATTGGAAGAGAAGCAGGATCGTCGCCATTGGATCTTATGATTGACCAAGGTCTCACCTTTCGAACTGGTCTTGGTAATTCAAAAAGCAGGACAGAACATAAGTAGGTACTTATATTTTATGATAGCTAAAGATGTTGGCACATGGAAAGAAATCAAGTTTATTTATAACATAAACAGCAAATTGGGTCACACTAGAGCGCTGCCTAAATTGAATGTGTATCGTGTCATCCCCAACAAAATAATAAAAATTATATTGAGTGTTGCAGCACAAGTGCTGAGTGCTTGGACATCTGCAATGTTGAAATACACAAATGCTTCTAGTAAGTAAACTTAATTCTCATAAAACCCCGTGTAATAGCAACCATAACTTCACCAGAAAATAGTACAAAACGAAACCCAAGTCTAGTTCAAAGCACCTGTAACTTCCTATATCTACCAAATATCTACCTGCTGCTTATATAGATGCCAGTATGTTACGATTAATCGATTTTTAATAATAATTTATTTACCACAAAAACGATTTTAATAATCTCTTGTTGTCTTCATAAAAATATGAACAATTCTTTACATAAATCTACGACATAATCCAATAGAACTGTAATAAAATAGAAAAAAGGAAATACAAGTGTAAATTTATTCTTTAATAACAAAATAAAATCGAAGTAGATGAGAATCGATACACAAATTCAAAATCTTTATTATGTTATGATATGACTGGCAACACCGAAGCTTACAATAAAACAACAAATAACTGTCAAAATTATTTATTACGATTTTTACTTTTATTCTTATAATAAAAGTACTCTCTATCGAGAATGGTTCATTATGACTTACGCACCAGCGCCGGCGCTTGTTTTTAGATGCAACTGAAGCCATGGTGAATGTTCTTAGTGGCTGGATGTCACCAACGACGGTTAGTATCTACTTAGTTATCTAATATTTATTATTTTTATTAATCTGCTGTGCTGCCTACACACTGCTTGTTAAAGCAAGCACCATTCACTGTGTATCGTTTTATCAAGCATTCAATTCTCAAACTTCCTAATGTTTCTATATATACCTATTAAAAGTAACAAATGTTTTTATTACAGATCATAAACACGTTTGCGCAACATGACTGCTACGAGAAATGTGCATAGGTATAATTCAGCAAGATGATAACAGACATGTTAACAATTTGAATTTGGAATAATATCATATTGTCTTGTTTTCAGAATGTATCTCTTACCTGTACCACCTCCAGCACTAGGGACATTAATGGGAAGATTAGGTGATGAAGTACCTTCTGCAAGTGTTGCATTAAGTATTTACTTGGAGAAGTTGCATAGAAGTAGTCTGTGTCATAAGCAGAAAGCCATTGGAACGGTATATGTCTAAGGCAAGAGAGTGCATGAGCCTGCAGATGGCACCTGGCGATGGTGGCAGAAGTTGATTTGAGGAGCAGAATAATACTTGAGAGCTTATTTGGAAATCCTGATCTGCTCAATGAAATCGAGCCTGCTATTATCATTTGTGATGCAACATAATATGTTTATCAGCAAACTAGTAGCAACTATTTTTTTTAAAGACATAGTTTACATAAATATCAGAATTTAGTAAAGCCATTTACGGTATGTTAAGATGGTCATATTCTAGATTGAGTTGGCAATTGGGACATATCAACAGCCCGGTCATACTATGTGGTAAGCAAAGATGTGGTGAGCATGTATGAATAAATGGCACCTACACATTAGAAGTAAATAATGAAATTAAGAGCACCCTAGTGTAAGTGAGAGCTTAAAATTAATATCAATTCGTTTTATCATAAACTAGGCTTGTAGAAAGCAGTCATTGAAAATATTTCAATTATCGTTTTTTACAAGCCTAATTTATGATAAAACAAAATGATATGATGATTTTAAGCTTTGACTTGCGACCTCATACAGAGGAGTAATCACTTATGCATGTTTGTATGGTAGAATCATTACTAAATATCTATAATTAGAGGGATAACATCTATAAGGGCATTATAGATGTTATCCCTCTAATTATAGATATTTAATTAGAAAGAGAGTGAAGTCCAGACATATTGGTAGCAGAACTTATGTTACTAATTTATTATTAAAATGTTGTCAATACTATAGATGCTATCTCAGGTTATTGCTGCAGTTGTTGGAAATATAACTGTAGGTTGCTGTGCCCATGTTGACACTGACATGGTATTTGGGCGGGGGTACATAGATATGATGAGATATATCTACCTCAGCTAAGTTTTTGGATGACATATTCGATAAATACTCTTATGTAAAAACCAAACTGTGTACTTTATCTAATAAAACATTTGATCCTAAATTATTTGCCTTTTTATTTATTTTCAAGCTTTTTCCAGAATTTGGTAAATGTGGTAAGAACCATGTTCAGAAAATTGTAATGTATATGAGAAAAAATATGTTGTGTTTATTGTGCTGGAAAAGTTATTGTATAAAAAGTAAAAACATATACAGAGTGCACAGGCGCTAGGTTAACCTATGCAGCATAAAGTTATAACTTAAGATAAACACAAACTATGGAATATGTAAAGGAAAATATATTTAAATTAAATAATATAATCTTTATTTTATTTTCTCATTACAAAGGTTCGTGAATTGTAAATGTTATCATTGATGGCAATGATTGACGATGGGTTAACTCACTTTGTCGACTTGGTGTCCAGCAGTACACGACAACAATTCTATTGCTTGAGTGCTATCAGATGTGGACTCGCCGCGCTCCTCTGTTGTGTGTGGTTGTGGAGACATTGCTTGACCTTGAGGGTGCCACTCAGTCCTATGAATAAGCCACCAAGTAATAAAATTGCATACATGGTGTCCCTAATGATGGCTTTCGTGGGATTCTGCTCTCACATTCAACGCCTCTTGTTGGGTTTTTACAATTTCCAGGCAGTGCTTGATGTGATTCAGTTGTTTAGAATTTGCGCTTCACATATCGATGTCGTTGCTTTATGCTGTAAGTATATGGGTAAGGTCAAGGCACAGTATCTATTCATTTTCGTTCAAATGTTCGCACGATGTTACATCACTGTAAGTGGCAGTAGTACAAATAATTTGATGTTGGAACTATTCCCATCGCCGCTCCGCATTTTCGTGTAGGTACTGGTATCAGTCGGTGGTCGATTCAGTTCATAGGTACTGCTCATTGGAGACTATTGGCAGTTCACTTTAAATATTATGACTATAGAGGTCAGTGTTCTTAGTTGACTTCATTTTTCAGTACCTATCAAAGACGACTAAAACCTTTTACAAATAACCTAAAACAACATGACATCTGACAACACAGAATTTAGCAATAAGTCACGGCGCGGCGTCACCCACAGCAAACTTCATGTTGCGTAGACAAGGATAACCCATGCCATAATGCGGAAAATCTATCGCTCAGCGATCGCCCGGCAACCTATCAAATCAATATTGACCAATAAGTGGCCATACAAAACATGTATTGCCATATGGTCGGAACATTACGTCAATATTACGGTCTTGCCAGTATTGCTAGCAATGTTGCCGGCCACAGCATTGCCGCCACAAATTGCCGTGAAAAATGGCCCGTTTAGACGCCCCTTAAAGGGGACGAGGGTCAACACTGTGACTTAAACGGCTATTACACTACCCTGAATCAGGGCCCTAAATCGAGGTGGCCTTGAAAATTTGTTAGAGAATTAGGGCCCTAACTCTTATTACACATCTCTTTTTAAGGATTTAGGGTCCCTGATTCAGTGTAGTGTAATAAGCGCATTAAGACTAGCAAACACTTGACCTTGAAATTACCAATCACAGCAAGTTGTGTGCCTCAGCTCCCCGCCGACTATTAACGATTGCATTTTAAAACAAAAATCATCTAATGAGACGTCTACTGGTCAATCGTCGATGGTTGGCTAATATTTTGTTTTTGGATTATAATGACTTGGACCAGTCACGATGTCAAAATATAAAAATGAGTTACGGTACGGTAAAGTTGACGTTTAACTTTAGTCAAATTAATGAGTTTTATTCACTGAGCTCTATAATATTGTAGTATAGAGGTCAGTGGGTTTATTTATAAGAATCAACAGTGACTTGAATCACTTGAATCGACTCTCACTCGTTGACTTGTCGATACGGAACAGAAAAAACAAGTGGAAGTGCGAAGTGGGCGTGGCACGCGTGCCACAATAAAATTAAGCGTTCCTGCGCTACTTGGTCCCAGTAGTGGTCTAACATCGCGTCGAGTTGGTAGTTTGCGACAAATTTGTTTTTACCTGACTTTGCCGTATTGCTCCATTTTGGAGTGCAAAAATGATAGCAGGAGAAGAACTCTTAAAAATGGAGGTGTTTCGTGCCATCGATAGTACGCTTTTATTTGTTTTTTATTAAAATCTTAATTTCATTTTACTAATAAGTTAAAAAAAACGTTTAGTTAAAATCAACCTTATGCCATTAAATTAAAGTTTAATTTGGATTGATTGTATTCACTATTTCGTTCTCGAAAGTTCTTCGCTACTCAATTAGTGATATATTCGGGTCGGATGTTGGTTTTATCGATAGGTATCGATATAATAAAATAATTTAATATTTATTATATAACATAACAGTACAATTACATTATAAGGTTGCCTATCATTCATACACGAAATTTATTTTATAACGTGTATTGAATGGCATAGGTGCTTTAAAAAAAATGTAATCAATCTTTAATTATGTAATTAATATAATTTTAATAATGTTTGAGATATTGCATTGACCAACGGGTCATTTCAGTGTGTAAGAACATTCATAAACCGCCATGCCGGTTCCCGCCTCAAGGGCAGCACAACAAACATTTCAACGCCACTCTAGTGCCACTGGCCAATTCACCGTTTTCGATAATTTCAAATTAATTTTATTTATAAAGTTAAGTGTATTTATTTTTTCCCTTTTTATGGCATCTTTACCACCTCTAAAAATTTAATATTACTTGAAAAAAAAACAAATGTGCTTTATTTCAAGGGTATTAAATAAAAAGTCAAAATAACGCATTTTTAATTTTTACCTAAGTATGTAAGACAATTTTCACAATTAATTCAGTATTGCGCATTTAATTCTGAAAAAATCTGAAAACATGCAGCAGGTGAGTATTTATATATTTGAGATATTAATTAACGTAAAATACATTTATTTAAAGCAAGTAAGTAGTTTATTATACAGACCGGTAAGGCCCTGCTGGGAATCCACATATGAGTATTTGTACCAACTAAAGCCAATTCCATCAGACACCACTGGTTATTCGTACTAGCACGAACAAGCTAAAAAATACTCTTTCATTTAGAAAAAGAGTATTTCTAGTAGTATTATTATACACATTCGTACCACCGGTGCCTGACGGTTACCGGCTTTGGGTCCGACTGGTCAGTGACTGGTGTAATTATATAATTTATTTATAAATAACACTACTCAATTCTTCTTACAGTTTTACTGAACTCTCAACAAATCTTATTTTTCGAATTTATCAAGCAATCGGGTATCTATCGAAATCGATAATGTAATTCAAAGTTCAATGTGTTTTGCACTGGTCGAGTAGCAATATATACCTATAGACCTATGACACGATTTTCAACCTTAAGAAAAAAGTAAATAAATTCATAATTGCTTCGACTAAGAATACTGCCATCTATGGTCGAGTTGCGGATTTAATTTGTCAATCGAATCTAGTTTGACATAAGATTGCAAAACGTTGTAAATACTTTCTGCGATAAAACAACATAGATCCTATTAATAGAGTTTGAAGGTTTATTTCCAGATGTAGGATTCGTGAGTTATGCTAGTTATAAGTAAAATTAAAACGACAAATGAAATGAATTGTATAATTGTAGTTCAATAAATGAATATCGGTTTATATGTTTGAGATTGGCGACAACGTTTCCTATAGTAATTTTGTTACATAGCACTTCCACCTGTTTTTTCTGTTCCGTGCTTGTCGACCACTTATTTTAATAGTATTTAGTCTGAGGATAGTGCAGTCCGCTGGCTCTTTTTACTGACTATACTTCATATCATTTTAGTAGAGTATGGTTGGCAACACTAATCTCTCTATCAAGTGTCATTATAATAAATACATCCAGAGTACATGTAAATCTAAAAACAACTAAAAACCAACCTCAAAATAATAAATATTTGAAATGGAGAAACAAAAAACGTAAGCTGAAATCATATTTTAATTTATTGTGTATACAATATAGTAATATTTTGTCCAAGAATTAATAATATCTTTAATGTGATGCCGAGAGGTCGCACCCCGGCGAATTCATCGATTCTATGCGAATCACTGCCATAAAAGCCTTCCTTTGTGTTAAAACTTATTATTTCCATTAATAACACCATGACATTACAGGTTAATATGCGGGGATGTAAACGGAAACTTCAATGCACTGTTTTCCCGCGTAGAAACGATTGTAAAGAAATCTGGTACATTTGATGTGTTACTATGTGTTGGGAATTTCTTTGGCGATGATAATTCTCAATTGGACGCTTATAAAATGAGAACAAGGAAAGGTTAGTTAAGACACACAATTAAAGTTAATAGTATTTTATTTATATTGCTTCACTTGCAACTATGTAAATATGCACATTGAAAAACTCCGATTTGTGAGCCATAAGTATACCCTCTTCAAACCGCTGAACGGATTGCCATTATATAAAGCCATCCCCATAATTAAACAGGATTTGTCATAAAAAAATTGTGATGAGTTTTTTTTATTTCAAATCCTTTCATGAAGTATTTTGTGTTATGATGCCACAGACAAACACTTGCTATACTTTTAACATCCCTCTACTTAGTTTACTTTTAGAGTTTTACATTGGTAATGTAAAAAAATTGAGGGCCTAACCCATTCTAAACATCAAGCTATCCTTAACATAAATACTTACCTATTGGCTAAGGCATTGGTCTCGCAATTGTGAGGTTGGGGCTTCGAAACCTGCTCATTATACTGCCAATGTGAACTGACTCCTAACACAATCCATTGAGTTTAATTGGAGGGGCTAAAAAGGTTGCAAGTAATGTGGGACCGATAATCCCATGTTGCTAGTTATCTTTATAAGAAAAAAAAAATGTTCTTCTGTTGGCTGAATCTATACTAAAGCCATGCTTACTAACAAACCAAATTGCAATTTTCGTAAATCTATAATAAATTGACCACTCTCTAAAAAGAGACAACTTTACTTTCTGGACAATACCTGTCAAAGGCCACATGAGTTTTTTCTCTATTTCACGCACTTTTTAATTGATAAGGATGGCACAGTCCAGGTCTATATGTCATTGGTAGTTATATTCTAGAGTTCATATTTACACTATTACCAAGTTCAGTAGTTACCACTAACACTAGGTTGGTAAACTCTTGCATCCTAGTTGTGTTAAATCTTATTGGATTGTTATAAGAATAACATTTATTGTTTCAGTTCCTGTCACTACATATGTGTTTGGACCATCTAAACCTGAACATGTGCCACTGTACTGTGAGGAAGGGTCTGAAATTGTTCCAAATGTTATCTACATGGGTAAGTAATGTAAAATTTCCTGTGAAATAATACATACTAACCATTAAATTATAATGTCTGCGCAATGTAGTATGTCATGTGGATTTTTATTAACTGCTCAATATATCGTGATTATTTCCTAGGTACTATGCTATACTACATAACTGTCTTGTTATAAAATAAAAAAAAATCATACCTTTAGGGAAGCTCTTTGGTTTCTTAGTTCATAAAATGACTTAATACCACTGTGGGAGTGGAGTATGACTGCTGCGCAGGCAGTTCCATGTGGGACACTTCATGTGTGATCCACAAATCTGTGTTCCAAGTGTGGGTTTTTAAGTTCTTGCAACACAGGTTTTGTTGCTTAGTGCAGGAGTTGAAATTATCATATTTTTTATCCAATACATTTCAATTTTTTTTATATTATAAATTAGGGTATCATAAATTGACTATTTATGTATTTAATTTCATAAACTTTTGTTTTGTAGGTAAAAGAGGCATATTCACCACCAGTGCTGATGTTAAAATAGCATACCTCACTGGTTTATCTAGGAGAGAGCTTGGCAAAGATATACCAATGTGCATGTTTGAGCCAAGTGACTGTAGTACTGTGAGGGATGCTTGCTTCAGAGGTCAGAGTGAGTATAGAGGAGTGGATGTGCTGATCACTACTCTGTGGCCAGCCGGGATACAGCAGGATGAGTTACAAAAGGTTTGTTGTTGTCTGTATATCTAATTCTCAATTTCATAAGTTAATAATTGATGAAATGCTTTGTCCTCAATCTTATTTTAAAAAAAATGGTTGTCTAGAAAGTCGGTTTTGCACGATAATTTTACGTGATAACATCATAAGAAAACATGGTTGACATTGAAATAAACAACCATGCTTTTCCAACCATGGTCAACGGCCACAATACTTCAGCCTATCAGCAGGCAGAATGTGACCATACACTTTTTATGTGCGTGCACCTGGTCATCGATTTATAAGACATTATCACGTCCAAAAGGATGTTTTAATTCTCTCTGCATCACCCTAAAGATGACTGGTAGAAAATGCCTGTGGCATTAAGTCTGCCATTATAACAAATATTGTATGCAATAAGTTTAAATGAAAAAATCAAAGACTCAACAACATGGACAAAGACATGGCTAGTTTAAAATATTGTTATTTATTTGAGTTATAGGGTTTTTTATTAGGGATTACTATGTAAACCTAAATACACAAATATATGTCTTAACATTCCTTAACTTTATTTATTTGCATGAACAGTCATTCTGTCATGACTTCATTACATTTGATCTTATTTCTAGGAAACCCCAAAGAAAATTTTCCTCTAAATATAAAATAGTTGCAGAATTTTATATTTATATTAAAATGGTTGTCACACATTCAAAGATTGAATATTTTTAGTATATTTAATTAATTTTGCTACTTCCAGGTAGATGTAGAACAAGACAGGTTATCAAACCTTCTATCATGGCTTGCCATTCATATAAAACCAAGATATCATTTTGTACCATCTGACAAATACTATGAAAGGCAACCTTACAGGTAATTCCTATTTCTATTATTATTCTTCCTCTATAACTTCAATGTAAAGTTAAATTAGTATTGTGTGATGAGCACAATGGTTTATTCTGTGTCTGGGTGTTATTTATCTGTATATAGCTGTCCCGCGCAACTTTGTCTACGTAAATTATCCCCCTTTTGCAAGATTTCTAATTGCTGCTCCGCTCCTATTGGTCGTAGCGTGATGTTATATAGCCTTCCTCGATAAATGGGCTATCCAACAGTGAAATAATTTTTCAATTCGGACCAGTAGTTCATGAGATTACTGCTATCAAACAAACTAACGAACTCTTCAGCTTTGTAATATTAGCATAGATTTAGAAATATACAAAACTATTAGTATAGTTTGCTCAGAATTAGTAATGCAATCCATTGGAATAGTTTTTGCACTATGTTATATTTTTCAATTAATTAATTCATTAATCCTTCTAACAGTACTAATCCTATTCACAATGTGAAGTGAAATGTGATCATCACTTATTTTTTAATAATAACCATGGATTACGTATTACGGATACAATGAGATCGATAGTCTGCAATTTTCAATATTTTCATTTTCTTTTTTTTTATTTGATTTCTTAAAGTAAAGTGTTGGGGTGTTTGAGTTTTGCACTATACCAAAAATAACAGAGTACAAGCTCTGCTTAGTTTGTGTTGTGTGAGTTGTCTCAAGATATTATTATTATTGTATAAATAAATAAAAATCATTGATCACACAAGTATTTTGTGTGAGAGAGTTTTATTTTTAACCCCTAACATGCAATAGGCGGTATTATAAGTTTATGTGTAGGGTACCTGTATGTCAGTCTGTGGCATTGTAGCACTCAAATAGATGACGGATTCAGATGCGGTTTTATTTAATAGACAGTTGGTTTAGTTGTGATTGTTCTTGCTTAGTTTCACAATATTCTGTTCAGCCGTTATGAAAATAATCAATTGTTTGTCTCATATGGCATGCTTTTTTTAATGTGCCTATCTACCTTGCCAATAGAAATTTAAGCGAACATCAGGACTACAGAGAATGTGCATCAAGATTTATAGCACTAGCTCCAGTCGGTAATAAAATGAAAGAGAAGTGGATATATGCATGTTCTCTACAGCCAATCACTAAGATGCGAGTGACAGATTTATTACAAGGCACCACTGATGAAACTGCTTGTCCATATGACCCTGATTTGTTGAGGCAGCATCAGCCAGGAAAAGTTGTCAAGGTAAAATTCTTCAGCAACAACATTCTTCAGTGTGTTAAGTATGTAGTGGTTACCACAAAAATCACGCAAATATTTGATATCAATTTACCTAGGACGTTCATCTATTTCTATCTGCCTTTAGAATGATAATGACCACTTTCTTTAACATCTTGTATCAAAATACCCACACTTCGAAATGTCCATTTCCTAAAAAAACCTGTTTCTCACAATGTTAGCTTCACATGATGTCTACTTCCCACTATGTCCACTTTCCATGATGTCTTCATCCTAAAATATCTGCATTGCGTACTGTCAGTTCCCCATAAAGACAACCAATCATGAAAAATCATAAATCACATGTGAATGCTAAGATTTCAGAATATGAACATTATGGGACATGACATTATGGCAAGTCGACTTTATGGCATTCCGTCATTTAAAAAAATTATTGTTCATTTTGGGGAAAGGACAAAATGACTAAAAATTCAAGCTGGTTATTTTGGGAAGTGCTGATTATGGTTCTAAAGGAAAAATTGGATAGGTTTAGGTAGGTAGGTTTATTTTGACTTTTATGTTGCATTTAGTTATTTTCTAAATATTATTTATTTTATTCTCTTTTGAAAATTGTATAGAAGAAAATATTTTTTTTTTAAATATAAGATAACTAGCAATGTGGGATTGTGGGTCCCATCCCACATTACCAGCATTTCTGGTAACCTCTCTAGCTAAGCTCAATGGCTTGTGTCAGTGGGTTCACGTCGGTAGTATAACGAGAAGAATTCGAACCCGCCGCTTCACATTTGTTTGTTAAATGCTTTTACCAATCTTATGGTTTGTATCCATAATAGGTACATAACTGAAATCAGCTACGTGGACACGTCAAACTATTGATACATAAAAATAAATATTTTTTTTTTTTTAGGTCACTGGTAATGGTCAATTCTTCTTTAATATGGATGGACCTGAAGACGATCAAGGCAAACGAAAACGAAAGGGAGATCATCAAGAGCGGAAAAGATTAGAGATTGATCCAGGTAGGCATTATTTTGATGACTTGGAATTAAGTAAAAAACGTATTATTATGTTTGTAGTTCGTATATTAAACACTACTGATTAATTTGTAAAGGCTATTACAGTAGGATCAACGTAACTTAACCGGATTGAAGATGGCGAAAAGTGGTTGCGCAGATGCATTTTTTAGCAGTAAATGGTGACAGAAGCGGGGGCGGGGGGCGGTTACTAAACCAAGAGAATTGGAGATACTATTACTCATTACATTGTCATAATAAAATTAGTATTACTAACTCATTTTTTTTATGATTTTTTTCATAAACTTGTTTTTTAAAAGTTTAAAAAACAAGTTTATGAAAAAAATCATACTAAAGAAAGTTCTTTAGTATTTACTGTAACTGTTCTAAATTCAAAATTAACATTTTGTAAGTATTTTTAAAAGAATAAACAAACTTTATCGTTTTCGTGAGTAATTTTAAAGTCGCATCTTTATGAGATGCGCGAAAGTGATAAGAACCTAACTTCAATCCGGTCAAGTTACGTTGATCCTACTACACTAACAGACAACATTATGGTTGGCTGCTTCGGCAGCCCAGTCGAACTATGTACGGCTGCTGTGCAAGAGAGTGTGGGTTCAATCCCCACATTTGACCCAACTTTGTTTGATACACAAATTGTTGTTCTGAGTCTAAGTGTACACTTTGCTTCCGTCATTTATGTTCTTAAAGGCCCCTGCTACACAGGCGAAGGTCGTATTTAATAATAGCATTTTTATCAGTTGAATTAAAAGTTGGATTTTCTCCTAACATTTTGATAAAATTTCAGATTCTTGCTGGTTCTGCCTTTCATCTCCATCTGTAGAGAAACACTTGGTGATTGGTGTTGGTACTCATTGCTACCTCGCATTGGCCAAAGGACCGTTGACACCACATCATGTGCTTATTCTTCCTATAGCACATCACCAAGCCATTACGAAGGTATAATCTATTTAAAGGGTTATTATGTTTTAAGCCATTCACATTAAAATAAGATCGTTATTTTTATTCAAATCTCGATTTTATTTTAATATGATGAGTATTTTTCAAGTTACTATCTCAAATTATATACTAGTCTTCTCTCTCCCATGGATCGAATTGCAATAAAATAAAGTCGGTTTACGGACGATCATTTTACGTGAAAACGTCATAAGAAAATATTGATGACATTGTAATAAACAACCATCCCTGTGACAGCTTTACTTCCAATTGTATTGCATGTCGCTGCAATCGCCATTCGCTGATAGGCTGATAGCTTTAGTTTCAATTGTATAGCATGTTGCTGCAATCGCCATTTCAGCCTATCAGCGGCCGGAACGTGATACCTTTTCGTACCTGCAGCCGGTCATCGATTTGTAAGACATTATCACGTCAAAATCTTTTTACCTTCTATGAATTTCATCGAAATCGGTCCCATATCTCCAGAGATTGAGGCTATCAAGCCAACAAACTCTTGTGCAATCTTCTAAATTTCCTTGGATGAAATTTAGAAGATTGCACAAGATGAATGGAGTGGAAACCATTTGGAAATTTCGTTCCGTAGGGCATTTGCACTGTGTGCATAGTGTTTTAGCCCTGTCCTCAAGGCTTCCACACATTACCAGTCCGCCTGTAGTCTTTCACCCTATCCGGCCGCCTGTCGTCCTTGATCTGCATAGTCTACTCGCTAAAGTGACTACTACGTACTAGCTGCCCGCACAACTTCGTCTGCGTAAATTTCTACCGTTTTTGCAACATTTTTCATTGCTGCTCCGCTCCTATTGGTCGTAGCGTGATGTTATATAGCCTATAGCCTTCCTCAATAAATGGGCTATCCAACAGTAAAATATTTTTTCAATTCGGACCAGTGGTCCTGAGATTACCGCGTTCAAACAAACAAACAAAAAAAGTCAGCTTTATAATATTAGTACAGATGAAGAGAGGGTTGAGGGAAGCTGTGGTCTGTTGCGATTAACTGACAGGTTGATATCTGCCGGCGGACTGCTAATGTGGCACATCATTCGTATCAGGAGGACTAGTCTAATTCAATGAAAACGAAGTTTCGAACAAAATTGACGTTAATTGTCTATGGGTTCGGATTCGGACTTCTTGTGCCTATCCATAGTTTTTGTAAACTTAAGAAATTAAATACTACGAAATTTTATAAATTTCGTTTTACAGAAAGAGAGTACACGAAGCAAACTCAGATTAGAAACTACTTTCTATGTTTTTCTTTTAGGTGCCCGATGAAATAGTCGACGAAATAAATAAATTTAAAGAAGCTCTGAAGAAGTTCGCAGCCTCGATAAATAAGCTTGTAGTATTCTTTGAGAGGAACTACAAAACGTCACATATGCAGATACAATGTGTGCCTGTACCGAAGGCTTGCGACTCGGAGATTTTAGAAGTCTTTCAGGTAAACATACTAACCTTATTTTGCCAGTAACAATAGTTTTCAATAATCTATATATTGAAGGAATTGATTACTATTTGACATATTTTGTATGGAAGATATATCAAACATCTGTTTGATTAAATAGCAGGTGTATTGGCTCATTTTAAACATGGCCGCCATGGAATTTAGTTTGACGTTTACGTTTACAAGTGCCGAGACTGCGGCAGTCGGTCTTAATCCAGCGGTCGAAGCGACAACACGTCTTCCGATAGACTTGTCGCCAATTAAAGTCGTGTGTGCAACGTGTTAGCGTTGTTATAGTGTCAGTGATGAGTAATCGAAATGATTAGAACTATAAACGGACTACCTTGCTCGAGGTATCCAGGTTCATGTGATTGATTACCACAATCTTAATTCGAATACTACTACCTTGGCGCTCCGACCTATATATTTCTAGTAGCCAAATCGATCAATAGATAGAATATTGAAAAAGGCCGTAAAGGCACTTAGTAAGGTACAGTCGCCAAATATCGTCCCTTTTTTGTAAAAAAAATCTAAAAAAAAAGAAAAAAATACCACAGTAATAAATGAAACGTCAAAATGTAGGTTCAATATTCCTTTATTCTTAAAAATAATCAAAAACGCGTTAACATTATTAGAAAAAGTTATAAAATAGCTTTAACAAAAATACTCAAATAATGAAAATATATTTTTGGGCTCCTAATTACGTCCCGGGGACGACATTGAGATCACAATAATCAGTACGTGAACTGGAGTTGTACTTACTCCTATTCTATTATATAAAATTTAAATTAACTATCACATTAATATCTAATCAGTGCTTTTTTAATTTTAATCATTAGTAAGGTAACAAGTAGGTACTTCTAATTCTCCAAGCAAATACTGCAGACAAATTTAGGTCCTGGATTTTCAACGCAATCTTCGTGCATCCATTGGAAACATTGAATGCATCTTATCCATTTTTCTCCCTTTTTGTCTTGAGAATAGGTATTATGACAAACTGGGCATTCAGCGTCATCATTCTCGCTATCGTCTTCGTCAGTGGACACCAGAACGGGGTCATCATCATCAGATGAGTCTTCGTCAGAAGACTGAGGTTTTCGTCGCCTTTTGGTTTTATTTTTATTGCTTCCAGCTGGTTTTTTTGTTGTCTTTATTACGTTTTCATTTTGTTTTCTTTTCGCTACTCTTTCAGTCTTCTCTGTCTGTTTCTTTTTTGCTTCCAATATTTCTTGTTTATGTGGCGAGGCCGTGACTACCATCGCTTTCCCTCGTCTTGTTGAGGTTGAAGGTGATTCAATTACCGGAATAGGATGCACATCTGATGGAATTATAAATGAAGATGAAGGAGTTATATCCGGTTGTGATAATGGAGTTGTTGGTCTTGCGACTATGGAATGTGAAGATGACAAGACAGCATTTGTCAACGGTTCTGTGTTGTTTGCATCGGTCGAAGAAGGAGCATGTGGAGAGTTGTCAAAAATGTTTTCGTTAAGGGGAAATATTCCCGTTTTGCGAAATCCATTCACTGCTGTATCGATTTTACAAGCTTTTGCATAAGCTTTTCCAAATATTTCTCCAACTTGGTAGTGAGTCACAACTCGTCCTGGGTGATTATTCAACCAATTTTCTATTTCTTGAGCATAATATGTCTTCAAAGGAAACATAAATGAGACATCTAATGGTTGCATATGATCAGTAGAATGCGGAGGGAGGCAGATTATTGATACTCCATTATCACGTGCGAAGTCTATTACATCCAAGTTCCTTGTATGGCTATAATGCCCATCTAACACCAATAGAATGGGATCTTCTTTTGATGGTTTTACGATAGACACGAAATGTTTTAACCATTTAGTAAACAGTTCAGGCTGGATCCAACCAGATGGGTGGCATCCAGCAATGGTGCCTGGAGGAGCTCCATCTAGTAGTTCAGCTTTCATATTTTTCCTTGGGAACACCATTAACGGAGGAATAAATTGTCCAGTAGCTGACATACATGTAACAACAGTTACTAATGCTCCTCTTTCAGCAGATGACAATTTGTGAACTTCTTTTTTGCCTTTCACTGTTAGGATTTTTCGGACTTTATGTTGTACAGTGCTTATCCCTGTTTCATCAACATTAAAAACTTTGTTAGGGTTGAAGTTAATCTTTTGCATCTCTGGTTTTAATAAGTTAAAGAAAGTCTTGACATTTTCTGCTGTAAAACCTTGAACACGAGCTCGTGATAATGACTCTGGTTGACGGAATGATAGCTCTGGATGACGACCCATAAACAACTTCATCCATTTTTTGCCCGCTTTCTTCTTGGTCAGTGAAAATGGATGTGGAATATTGTTTCTGATCGCCAATTGAAAAGCCATTCGTTTTAAATCAGAAGCGGTGACACCATAATAATTTTTCTCCATTTGCAAGCAGTACTTTACCAGCTCATCTTCCAATTCTATCGGCAAAGCTGGTTTTCTTCCCATTTTCCCAGACACTAAAGTTTCTACCGATTTTTCAGAATTTTTGACGTAATCTTTCAAAGTAGCTCTTGGAACATTAAATAATTTTACTGCCTTTTTATAACCCATTTCATTCGCTCGTACGGCTTCAACAGCTTTTGTCATTGCTCCAGCATCCCACAGTTTTCTTTTTGGCATCTAAAAAATAAAAAAATAAATTACATGCAAAATGAAGTGACATGACCGTTGTGTTCATCATACGAGATCCTAACACCGTCCCGGGGACGATATTAGGTTCCCGTAGGGGGACGATTTTAGGAAATTTCTATTTATTTTGTCGCATCCATTTAAGCAAAAAACGTGTCATAACTTGAAAATTTTACTTAATCGATTCGAATCTAAGTTAACAATAGTTAGTTTGAGAAAAAAATTGTATCAATAAGTTAGGTATCTCTCTAGTTTACGGAATCCGAGAATATTTCAACAAAAAACTCACCTTGGACACTTTTTTTGATTTTCGAATTTCAGCCTGTTCGAACGTCTTGGCGCACTCACTTCTACACAATGGCCGACTGATGCAACTAGCTTTCGATTCGGGTTACTGATAATAGATGGCGGTTTTAAAAAAAGTAGATATTGAAGGGGACGAAATTAGGTTCGGGGACGAAATTTGGCGACTGTACCTTAGCAGTTACCTTCTACGTTCGATCTAAATAAAATATGTACTTAGCTATCAAACTAAAGTAGCGCCTACTACAAGACATCTTTTCACCAACTTTCATCAATATTCATTGTGTAGTCTTTGAGTAAAATGCCTGTGACATACAAACGGACATGACGAAACTATAGGGGTTCTTTTATAATCAATAACGGCTGGTCTCAATTAGCATAAATATCAGTTTCGCTACTGGAGTTAACTATGCAACAGACAGTTTACGGTTGTCAAGTTATTAAGAACGACCTTGAAAGAAAGAAAGAAAGAAAATGGAACACAGTACAGAAACAAAAAACATACACACATTAAAACTATCTTAGGCAGTTGAATGCCGAAAATAGGACCCAGACAGACAGATGCCTGACGCTGATTTTCAAATGGAATAGTACATAAATACAAAAGAAATGTGTGACACTCAGGGACTGCCGCGGTAAAGCTATTGCATAGCATTTTTTATCAACTTATGCATTTTTTTTTTTCATTTTATTGAAATCTTTCTGACGCTGATAATATGCCCTTTTAATTACACATTATCATATTAAATAGTTTAATTACACACCAAAAAAATTATCCATTCAATTACGTATTCGTCCGATTTCGGAGCAGCTCGTCTCGATCCGTGCGAGCTTCGTACAGTCGTACCATATACATATACGTAGCAGAACGCTCGGCCGAGCTACATGGTAGGCGAAGTGGGGGCTGTTAGGTTTTATTTTCGTTACGGAATTTCTTGATTCGGTCGCCGCGCTCAAAGCCCGCGATAAAAGCTATGAAATAGCTTAATAAAAAAAATAAGCCGAAAAGAAAAATCGCAAGTTATCCACAAACAATAAACGCAAGTCGCAACTAATAACTGAGCGATACACACACCTTGAGTACAACTACCATTTATCTTTTTATAGGATGAAGCTGGAATTCATGCCATACAAATAGAGGTACTACCGCCGTATGCCGACATCAGACAAGTGTCGTTGCCGGGAGCGCCGTACTTCCACGCAGAGTTACCGTCCGGTGAACAGATATACGCGAAAACTAAGCAACATTTTCCTCTACATTTTGGAAGGTAATGAAACTTACAATTTTGAATCTGTGTGTATGAAGTGAGATTTTCGCTTCGTTGTGAAAAACTCATTATTATTGTAGAGTAACTGTGCCCGCGACTTTGTCCGCGTGAAGTCGCAGTGCTGCTCACTCCCTATAGATGTTATAGTATTAGCCTAAGTTACTCCTTAAAACATCAGCAGCTAATTCCGTCCAGCTGTCTCGGCTGGAACAAACAGACAGAAAGATAGACAAAAATTTTAAACTGTGTTTTTCTTTAAGTGCCGTATATACTTTCATATGCATTTAGTAAAAAAAAACCCGGCAAGAGCATGTTAGACCATGCTCAGTGTAGGGTTCCGCAGCCTTGAATAATTGCATCAGCAAAAGGCACTTACGCCCTTTTGTTGAGAAACGCAGTTTTTCAGTTTTAACTCAATGATGGTATATCAGTTTACAGCGATTATTTCCAAAAATATTCACTCAAAAAAGTTTATTAAAAAACCTAAAATGTTTTTTGAAAAAAAAAAATATTCTTTTTTACTCACACAGTGCCCCCGCCTGGCTACTACAAGACACCTTTTCACCAAATTTCATCAATATTCATTGAGTATTCTTTGAGGAAAATGCCTGTGACATACGGACGTACAGACAGACAAACGGACATGACGAAACTGTAAGGATTCCGTTTTTGCCATTTTGGCTACGGAACCCTAAAAACTGTTATTTTGACGTTACAAACAGACATACATTTTTATTTATTTGTATAGATGCTGACAAAAAATGTTTCATAACGTGTCTTGTATCTGTGTTTTGTCTGGTTGATTCTGCCATAGTAGTACTTAAACGAAAGGACGGATTTTAATAAGGTTTATTAGGAAGCTAGCTTTTCGTAAAACAAAACAAAAACCATCCCAAAAAAGCTGTACCATGTCACTGTTCAAATGTTGGGTTCCTCGAAAAAGTTTCATGATAGCTCCTTATTACATTTTATCAAAATCGTTGTCGTAGTTTTGGAGATCAATCGAAGCGGCGATAGCCTAATGGTTAAGGCAACGGTCTCGCAATCGTGAGGTCGCGGGTTCGTATCCTACCCGACTATATTACCGACGTGAACCCAATCCTAACACAAGCTATTTAGCTTAGCTGGACGGGTTAACAGGATTGCTAGTAATATGGAACCCAAAACCCCTCATTGCTAGATATCTTTCTAAAAAAAATATACCAACAATCAGTTTCAATACCTACCTACCTCTTTATAGCATCATAGAATTAATTTTGGATATTTTTTCAGGGATGTATTATCAAGTCCACCTATATTAAACTGCGAAGATAAAGCAGATTGGAGGCAGTGTCAACTCAGCAGGGAAGAAGAAGACCAGTACGTAAAGAACTTTAGAGAAAAATTCCGACCATACGACTTTACTGTAGAGGAAGATAGTGATAGTGACTGAATGAAACAAAGCTCTATAACGGTACAAATAACGTAATATATACATTTATTGTTGCAATCAAATATGTAGCTTAAGTGAACGGAGTAAGGTCTATAATGGTTCTGACAAAACAATTGAAAGGCTGCACTGATAGTTGCAAATATGTATCTTAAACGAAAGGGCTAAGGTCTATAATTACTTTGGCAAAATAATCAGATGTTGAACTGATATTTGGCAGCAATATTTAACCTTAGTGTCAGTGAATAAAGAGCCATTTACACTATACAAGTTTACAATTAAATTGAAGCAATAAAAACTTGCATAGACTGGTTTCGTGTAAACAAGCAGTAAGCTAAGAGCTTACTGCAGCAATCATGGTTCTTGAATGTAAAAAAGGCAAAAGAAAATGAACCTTAATATGAAGAGATAGTAGTTTGTTTTGTCTAACATTTGTGGATAGATTTATTTTGACGCTCACATGTCAAGAAAGAAATGGTTGTAATAGTGATAATAAGATGTCATTGCATCATGTTAGCCTGACAAAATGGCTTCGTAGGGTTGATATCCTATTTTCTGTTTAGATGTAAGATCATTCTTTGTAAAATATAATTTTCCAAGACCAAACTTTTGAACTCTATTGCAAGGGAATAGAGTTCTAAATGGCATGCGCTCATTTGAGCAGAAAACCATAGTGACACCACTGTGTATTGTCAACGACACCACTGGGATGTCGTTTACAATTTTTTTTTGGTAACCACATCACTGCCAACTAGTGATGTGTCTATATCATATCGTAATCTTACGAATGATATATGAACTGATATCGATAAGTGCAAGTTTTTTATTAGAAAATGATGATCATTTATTAATAGATGTGTATACTAGTGAGCTAAGTAGTTAATGTATCGATCTAAGGCCCGCAACGTTTGAGCAAAAATCTCAAAAAGCTTTGTACAACGCGCGCGGAGAATTTTGGAACACCTTCGGAACAAAGTGAACACTGTCACTGTGCATTTCTCGCGCGCGCTTTATATGAAACTTCTTTTGTCTTTGTTTTGTGGGTTCATTTAATATTATGCTGTGTGCAAACTATCTCCCTTATTTATAAAAAATAACAGCATTTGAACTAGCGAGTCTCTTTACTATTTAAAAAATGGAACGAAAAACAAAGACAAAACATTCGCCAGTTAAAATGCTGTTACTTAGGTATTATGAATAAGAGGGTATAATTACAATATACTAGAGTCTGGCTGTGGTAAATCAAGTAGATCGTCTGGAAGTTTCCAACTTTAGGTCCAGCGTGTCCTCTTGGCCGGCGAAGATATCCAATTTATTGAAATTAAATATCGGAAATATATTTTATGTCAATTTAGCAAAACCCTAATGTTCATGACATATTAGTTTTTTCTCAATGGATTCACCTGTGTTAAGCTATTGCATAGCTTTTATCGCGGGCTTTGTTTCGTAACGAAAATAAAACCTAACACCCCCCATTCCGCCTACTATGTAGCTCGGTCGAGCGTTCGCTTAACGGATATGTATATGGTACGACTGTACGAAGCTCGCACGGCTCGAGACGAGCTACTCCGAAATGTAATTTTTTTTTTTTAAGCTATTGATTAGTTTTTTTTTTAATTGCATAAGTAGATAAAATAAGTTTTGATTTTTATAGCTTGTGTTATTCTGATGTTGATTCTCCGTTAGCTGACTCGCGCAACTTCGTTTGCCTCAGTATCCCCCGTTTAAGCAACATTTTTCATTGATGTTTCGCTCTTTTTGGTCGTAGCGTGATGTTATATAGCCTATGACACTAACAAATAACGTGGCTTTCTATTGGTATAAGAATTTTCAAAATCGGTTCTGTAGATTCAGAGATTACCCCCACAACGTCATAAACTCACAACATAACAAACATTACCTCTATAATATTACTATAGATTAATGTGTGTGTCATGAAAATCTATTCAATAGTTCTCGTGATAGAGCAACGAACATCCTTAACAAACTTTCAGATTTATAATATTAGTATGATGGAATGGTTGAAAATGGCATGCCAGAGTAAATTTAAGCTAATAATATCTTCTGACAACTCACACAAACTAGGCATAGCCTGTACTATGGTAACCAGACAACTGATAAACATACTTATTATATAATTTTAAATAAATACATATTATAGATAAATTACACCCAGACACCGAATAAACCATCGTGCTCATCACACAAAGTTTTATCCTGGGTGGGGATCGAACTCACCTATTTCGGCTTTGCAGTCCGGGGCATTAACCACTAGACCAACAGCGAACTTCTTGCGACCAAGCTTTGCCTGCGTCTCGACATTATTACCCTGGGTTTTAGTATAAAAGTTGTAAGTAATAAAATATAGACATATTTGTCTATTTAAACGAATTTTATAATTATGTTATAAACACTGAAAGATGTACGTACAAAGTGGTTAATATAATATAATTCTAGGTATAAGAATAAAAGAGATATTTCAAGTAAATGAATTTTTATTTTGGTTCACATCATACTGTCCTAATAACTCATTTGTTTGCATTATAAAAACATATCTGTAACAACATGATTTACTAACCCTTATATTAATTCTCGTGTAATTTATATTAACAAAATGTTTAAAAATGATATGGTACATTGACTAGAATTCAGAACGATTACAGTTAATTTTTTGATAACAATTTTGTCCTTCCTACACATGAAAAAATTAAAAAAATGCTTATTCTAAGAGAGAAGATTTAATTTTGTATTTTCGAATTCATTTATCAGTGCCAGAAAGCCCAAATCAAATTGGTTACGCAATTTTCTAAGATATTTCAATGCTGTACCTTTAATATAAAGAGTAATAAGTGGCAAAAATGCAAAAAAATCTAAGCTGGTTATAAACACATTACTGATTCAAACATATAAGATCTTTTATGTTTTCTTCTATAAGTTCGTCAATAAATGATCAATATTTTATATTATGCCGTAATTCACAGGGCAATTTACAATGTGCAATTTATTGCTGAATTATGCAGTGGTGTGTACATCACTTGCAATCAGTTATTCCTGCAAAAAGCTGTTTGATCTTCAATAAGACTTGCATTTGGCTTTCAACCTCTTATTTCTTCATGGACGTGCTACAAGTATTGCCAACCTATAAATTGTCAATCGATAGTTTGACAACACTAGTACCAACTCCATGTCCGATACTCGCCTAGTTTTGAGACTTATTACTCTTTACCTTCGAATGATAGAAATTACTTATAGAGTAACATCATGTAGGTAACTGATTAACAAAAAAAATGTCGCGATTACTAAAAAAATCTACGTTGTATTATTGACTAGCATTAGGTAATTGTGTCTAGATTATATAAAATAGATCTCAATTAAATATAGGGCAGTCTTCGTTGGAATTACTAAAGAGTGTCAACGTAAACAATTGTAAATTATTATAAACCACACAACTCACTTAAAACGTGTTACAATACAAAACGTATGTGTCCAACACTCATAGACTATACTACAACATGATACAGTTCATAATTTACATACAAATTGTAACTTTCTGCCGTATTCACCAAACTATAGGTAAGTGTATTGTCACGTGTTACTGTTTACTGAGGATTGTATATTACTAATTTTTTACTTTACATCGATTATAATGCACAAATTGATGATCGCTGATCGCTCTGATATCGCACGATGCATGCTAACGATCGAATTTTCAAATACCATTCAATTCTATAACCCAGAAAAAATCTATCAAGGCGCGGCGATTCTGAGAAGATAACAATTTAAAATATACCGTAAAATTTATGACATATGGTTGAAAATAGCATGCTTAGCAACAAGCAACCGATGTTAAGCATGCTATTTTCAATCATAAGTCTTAACTATTGGTATTGAATTTAGATTCGCCGTGGCTTGTCAGGTTTCAGATCTAAGACGCTGTCTTCAACTCTCAAGATTTAAACATGAATAGTGGCGACAGAAATACTTATGAGAACATCTTTAGTTGAATATCGTTTGAGAATTCGAAGGTTAGTTATAGCAGACTTTCAGTCCTTAGCAAAGAGTAGTGTGTAGTACCAATGGCGTTCAAGTAAGTATCGGATACCGGCCAATAGTCTGTAGCTTAAAGTATATATATTCTTTGTACATAATCTCAGAGCGATCTACAGTTTACTTACAATAGGTACGAATCGTCACAGATAACTAAATAGTATCTATGTCTCGATGAGATTCACATCATTGTCAACAGTACAAGTAAGTACAAGTAGCTTATACAGTATTAAATGAATTATTTTAGCGGTATTGGAGCAGTCTCAGAAAAAAAATGGCCAGTATTATGCTAAGTTAAATGTTCGGTACGATTAGTCAGTTTTATGTGTAAAAGTTGGCGAATTTGTATAAGTAGAGTTTATAGATTAGGTACGCATAATGATTCACTGTTGGCACTTCAACAAATGCTTATCATAATCCTAAGATATAAATAGTTAGTTGAAAATTCATCAATTTACACACTTCAAAACCTTATTATTATAGACAATGATAAGATTTGCCAATGGAAACATTATTTTATTGCTTCCATAAACTTTACAACAATCAAACAATTCATATTTAATTAAATATGGGATATAATTCCACAATTACATCCGTAACTAGTTTTAAGACTTTGGTCAATAAGGCATTAAGTTTAAAATATATATATTTTTATTTTAATTATTGTTCTCCTTATTTTTTATATTCGATAGTCATTAATGTGTACTTATAATTAATTAAATTAATATTTACACAACGACAAATGGTTTTAGAACCTGCAACTTTAACGGCGTTTCAAGCCGTTTTTTTAAATACTCGATTTTTGAGTACAAAAAGGATTAATGAGTTTCTATATAATATACGTGGCACTAAAGAATATATATAATTATATTGGCTAAGTCTACCTATCTACAGTATTATTTACACGTCTAGCAATATGGAAGTTTCGTCGGAGTTTGGCAACATTATGTAAAAATATTACATGCAAAATTCCAACCAAAACAGTAATGTTAGAAAATGTAACATGTAGCATTTGCAATCGGCGTAGGAAAGTTAAGACTAAAGTCATGAGAAAACATGGTAGTAGAGTCACTTTAGTTTTAAACTTTGTCTTTTACTTGTAGTTTAAAATGTCACAGTAAGAAGGACAGTCAGTATTTTAACGGAAAACAGTTCCAAATCTAGTAATACATGCATGGCAGTGTAAAGTACTATTTGAGTAGTAGCGTTCTATATAAAACATCAGTAGGTATTAATTTAAAAAAAAAATGGCGGAACTTTTATATAAGTTGCACGTATGGCGCTACGATTCAACGTACACCTGCACGTTGAAGTATTTGATCTCCACAGTCATAAATTTGTGTTAGGTACCCCTACTGTCATTCAGATTCTGAGTAGGTACATATGTCTCTGTCATAGATTTATTGTACCATACATAGAATATATATAGACATACATAGAATATTTACCGTAATGTAAGACTCGTCTATTTTGTTTTAAAATGAGAAGGAGTTCACGTTATGATGTAAAAATGCTATTTGTTTTTTGTTATTTAGCCTAAGCTAACTGCTAAATTACTGTAAAAAAATGTATCAATCAATTTTGAAGATAATTTCACTCATGTTTATAGAACATTGTCCTGTAGCTACTATTACACTTATTCCTCCATACATGTGTTAAGTGTGTCTCAGACGTTGATCTGGAAGGCCTCTCGAGTGACCTGTTTCTCACCGGCGGCGTGCGCGTGCGCGTGCGCGTGCGCGTGCGCGGGGTGCGGCGCGCGCTTGCGGCGGTGGTGGCCCTCGCACTCCGTGTCGTCGGAGAAACGGGACGGAGGGTGGATGTGGTCGTTGAAAGACGGGTAGTTCGATATACTGGAACATAAGTAAGTTTGTTGAACCATTTCATTTTTGTGTTGAGAATGAATATGTAGGTTGTCATTCATTAGGATTCGCATTCGCGTAATTTAGATGGTATAGACATCAACATCATTATTGATGCCTCCAGAAGCTACACGATTTTAAGCATGGCAATATCAACAAATTGTAATTGTAAACCACAGTTGTTTTGCGAGGTATTCTGACAATAGCGGATCCAGAATTTTGTATTTTCACCAGAAATTTTGGTAGGTAGGTTTGTATTAAGGAAAAGCACATATATTACACGGAAGGACTTACGCACATTGGGCGAGGGAGGATTTCTTAAGCCATTTAAGCCTCCCCCTACTTGAATTCTATCCACAGACATTGCAATCGATTGTCAAACGAAAAATGCTCTCAATTCGAGTGGTACAAAAACTGCCGCGTAATGCAAAAAAACAAATAGGTATATTATACGCGAATGGTCCCAATAAATGATCACCTTATATAATGATAGGTATAACAAAGGCAACACACACTTGTTTACCTGAAGGTGGTCTCGTCGTTGTGGCTGCTGTAGCCGGACGACGAGCGCACGTGTCGCTTGCCGAGCGCGCCGGCCTTACCCTTGCGCGAGGGGAACGCCTTGCGGACCTGCACGCCGCCCACTGAGTTCTCGGACGACGATGATGACTCTTCGCGCTCTACGCTCGGATCTACATACCGTAAGTGTTTTTGATTAGCATGTATAGCGTCGGGCGATATTGCTGATACCTACTGTGAATTATGTAATGCCTTTTTCAACAGCTCCGTCTGGTTGTTGGTTCAGCTTATCTCCATAGCATATCGTTTTTAATACGTACGCAAATCATATTTTTATACAAAAATGGAGTATTATAGTTTGCTTTTTTGTGATGCTATAAACCACAAAGGATGACCCTTTATAACATTCAAAAATACTCCTTAAAAATTGCCATTATGTTAACTGAAACATTTACAGAATTATATTACTGTACCACTAACATTTTTAACATTTCAACTGTTCGCTTTGGGATTTTTTGTGGGCAACCTGCTTAACATTGAACGTTCACGTTGATGTAGCGAACAATTTTAAGTTACTTTTGGTCACATTACTTGAATCATTTCATAGCTATTTCAAACTAACATGAAGTAGGATGTGCAGGCCGCAGTCGGGCGGCGGGCTCGCTATCCGAGTGCGGCGCACTGGCGTCATCGCTCGCATCGTCTTCGTACTCTGTAATGGGCAGGTGCAGCGTTAGTATCTTCTTCACCTCCGAGTCCGTTGACCCCAAGTTGTCCGACTCTGTAACATCACAAAAACAGTTACCCTACTGTATAAAAAAGGTTACGCCGTAGATACGCTACGAAAAAGTACTACGAAACTACACTTTCGTAGCAAACAAATCAATATAGTTATAATTTTTCGTAGCGTATTCTACAGCAAAAGCATATGACATGTAAATGAATAAAAATCATGTATGACGTGTCGAATGAATAGGATATGCGTACAATGAACACTAAACAAGGACTCAACGCCAAACATCTCAAAGCAGGTACGTTCACTAAACAGTACATGACAATGAATGACCAGGTGCTACACACAAGAAATAAAACAATACAAAAGGTATGTCACAATATATACTGTGTGCATGCTTACCTTTTTAAATTACAACACCATTTACGCTCCCATAGGTTGCATAAAAGGCGATCATTATGTCAAATTCGAATTCAATTACTTAAACTTAAATGGGATAAAGTAAACTTAATTAATAGAAGGTGCAATCTACGTAAAATAAAACTATGTACTAACTACTTATAGATAAGCTTCTGTTGAGAATTGTGGGGGGTACCTATAGGTAAATGGTTATATTACCTTGGCTTTCTGAGTGCGGGTCTCGGAGCCTATTTCCTTTTCTTCTTACTTTTGTGTACTCTGGCTCTTTACCCTGTATTGTAAAACATATAATATTACTTAATCTTTACAACAAATAGTTAATATTATTCTGTTTGGGTGATACAGGCGGCTTGCTGGTATTTAACCGTAATAATAACAGTGAAATGTACCCAAAAGTTTCGCAAGGTGCCTGGGAGATCAAAGGAAAAAAAATATTTTAAAAATTGTCCAATATTGATATACGTACCAATATCTGAATGTGGGTGAAATACAATAATTCTGGCAATCCAATAGAGTTGACTAGCAATTGTTCAAACCATTTACCAACATATTTGTAGGTATAAATATAGCTTAGACTAACTAAAAAATGACTACCTACTTTTCCAATATAACTATTTTTGATTTGACTAAAACACTGGTTTGATAAAAGTGACTATATTAAATAAAAAATAAATAAATGAGTGTATTGTTATCTTGTGCTGGATTTTGAATGACCTGGATGGAACAGAACACTAATTAACTAAACAACAACTAGATGGAGGCTTTGGAGGTTCCCTTCATGCCTTGTGGTGTTCTACCTAATTTGATAGACCACCAATGGCTTAAAGTAGGTATTCATAGTGTGGACTCCATTTAGATCCTCTGTAAATATACACTATAATTAGTTGATCTACAAAGACTCAAGAGACTAATCTGGAGTTAGAAAAATTGCATACAATCTATCATATTCGGTCGGATGTTTTATTTTAACTCAAAATAGGTTGTACCTTTACCTTATATTTGTCGTTTTGCTTGAGATCATGATAAACAAAGGAGCCTCGCACGGAATGATAAGGGCCGCTGTACACGTTGCCACTGTAACTGCTCTCGCTGTACGCTGTTGGTTTTGTCAATTGGAAAGTCGCGTACGGGCAAATGTCCTCTATGTATTCTGAAAGATTTAAATATGTCATCTTTTGTCATTTATACCAATGGCGATGTTGGCTGTTAAGTCAAATCAGTCTCTTTTCAAGAAATGTCAAAACGACAAGCTCTATAGAAATGTGTATGGAATAGCAACCTTTGACGTCATAAGTTCCTAACATTTTAGGCGTCCTTAAAATACAGTTGACGTTTAGGTCTGGACCGTGCCATCCCTTTTAATAAATAATAAAAGCAAATATTGATTGCAAAGTGTGCGCTCAAAGATGTCCGCGATGCATTTCTAAGCGCAGCTCTCTATTTACCATTATGACAAGATTTTGACAGTTAGACGCGCGAGTTTGCCGCGAAAACGAAATAAAAGATACTAAATAAGGACCCTGGTCGATACATCAATGTTAAGATACATGACCATATAGTTAAGTTAATAGAAAGAGGGAGAAAATCGCAGTTGGCTCTTCTCTTCTAAATCTATAATAACTACGTCTATGTATACTTTTTGGGTACGAGTAATAAAATTACAAATATAGCGCCCCTAAACCAAGAAACAAAAGAATCTCTTTGATGAAGATTACAGTTTGGCAGATTGAATCGAGAGAGTGAAGGTTTAGACTTAGGTATAAGATGGTAATTAAAAAAAAAACAGGGTGTAAAGATTGAGTGGTTGCTATGCAACTTTGATGTTAAACGTTTCACATTCATTTTGGCTTTAGTATAGCTTATTGCTTTTGCTTGTTTTCTTTTTATATATTTTCATTAATCAATAAGTAAATTAATAAATACCGTTGGACGCATGTTTGTAGTGATGTTGAGGCGCGGGGTGTTGTGCGCGCGCGGCCAGGTACTGCTGGTCGCGGTTTACTTTGTTCTGCAGTTGCGCTACTGACGGGGATTCACCCACTCCGCTCTCTGTGGCTACCGTCTCTGTCCCACCTGCTTCTAAACACAATCGACGGTATTAAATTATGTTATATTTTTACCAGCTTTTTTCATGGCTGAATGTTTGTATTAGGTTTAACTCCTTCTTTTATAGATGGATTTTGAAATTTATTTTTTGTTCGAAAGAAGTTTCTTACGAAATGGAAAATTAACTTTACATGAAAGAACTTTACGAAGTAAACATCTGATGATGAGTTTCGAAGACAGATAACAAAACTCCTCAATAACTGACTGCCTCTGTGGCGTGGTGGGAGTTGTGGGTTCGATTTCCACACGGGACACCACTTTGTGTGATTCATAAATTGTTGTTCTGAGTCTGGGTGTATGTTTGTAAAGTCCCCCGCGACATAGGGCTTGTAACCTACTGCGGGAGTCGTCTTTAAAAAAAAAAAAAAAAATAGTGCCAGCAAATCAACCGTGATTCTAGTCAATTGGATATTTTATGTAGAAAAAGTTTTCAATATAGAAGATAAAATATTTGTTAGTTAAAATGCTGATAATAACGTTACGTTCGCGTACGTTAATAACGTATCTATCTATACTACATATTATAAAATTGTAAAATAGTTGTGTATGTACATCGAATATATTAACAAAAAACCAACCCAGATCGACTAATTAAGGGTTTCTGAATCCAAAACCATGCTTAGTTTTTTTCGTGTCTGCTTGTTTGTTTGTCCAGGTTGGTGCAAAAAGTACTGAACAGATTTTGGGAGCATAATCTCCTATGTCCGGGTTAAGTCATCACGCGAATTAAGCTAGTTGTAAATAAAGGTGTATGTTTAGTTAATGATTCTTTTACTCTCTTTTGCAATTTGGATGCTATCAGAATTAGATTTTCATAGAATAATACTTGTCCCTACACCCTTTCAAGTTCTAGGAAGAAGAATCATACAGGAGTCCTGACTTGAAGCTTAGAGAGCTGAAGCTGAAGTACAAACTTATCTGTAGTGATTCTGAAGTTTGTTGACGTCAGGTACCTAAGGAACTAGTCGCGTCCCTAAAGATTTTCTTTCTTAACATCGATGAAACTATCATTTACTTTTTTGTTATTGTTTGAATATTTTAAGCTATATTTTCACCTCGTGATTTAAACTTGTATAGTAAATTTAAGACACGTACTATTCCGTCGCACCAGTAGTACAATGGCGAGCAACGCTCCGAGGACCAGCAGTGATAGTGCGGCTGGAAGCAGAACTCGCGCACCGCCCAGAGCTCGGCCTGACCCCGGAACTGCTGGGGATACTTCACCCTCCACCACTGTAAGATACACATTTTAGGTAAGTCTTTGGAAATTATTGTGTAGACAATATACACTAAAACCAATTTTACTTTGGGTAGGTACAACAAAATGGCAGTAATGGGTTAAGGAATGGATGAATTCGTCTTCGGATTGGTATTTTCTCTGATGCCTCCCGTAAAGGAGATAAGGATTTTTCACACCTGATATTCCGTAGATTGATAAAAAATAACAGAAATTACTTTTTCAGTAGGTACCTACTAGTGTATTTAATATCTAATTACTACTTTGATCGTCAATTCTATCTACTAAACTATTAATCTATACTAATATTATAAAGCTGAAGAGTTTGTTTGTTTGTTTGAACGCGGTAATCTTAGAAACTACTTGGTCCAAATTGAAAAAGGTTTTTTTCTGTTGGGTAGCTCATTTATCGAGAAAGGCTATAGGCTATATAACATCACGCTACGACCAATAGGAGCGGAGCAGCAATGAAAAATGTTGCAAAAACGGGGAAAATTAACGCATACGAAGTTGCGCGAGTCAGCTAGTATAATATACTTATGATGAATGTTTGTTTGTATTCAACCGACCTGGTTAACATTTAGCACAGATATAGATTATAGTCCGGAACAGCATAGGGTTTTTATCCCAGAAAAAATCATCAATTCTTGTGGAATAGATACGTTTTTCAAAAATTCCTATGCGAACGAAGTCGCAGGTAACACTAGTCCTAATTATACATATTATGATATAGTATGTTTATTGCCCTTTCATGCAAAAACTATTACACGGATTTTGGTGAAAGTTTACAGTAATATAGTTTATATATCAATATAGCACATATGCTATTTAATTTAAAAATAACCCTAGTGAAGTACCTAGTGGCAAAAGCTCATTTATTTATTTATTTATTAGGATATCCAAAATCTGTTTACACAAATAAAAAAACACGTGAAACAGTTAAATACAGCGTAACACAACTAATGTTAAAATAATAATTAAAAGTAAAGTCTACATTGCTTACTGCCGCTGAGCGAATGCGTGGTGAAGTTGTAGAGTGCGACTGCGTGGCCCGCGTTGTTGTGCGCCGTGATACGCAGCTGGTAGTGCGTGGCGGGCGTGAGGCCGGGCACGCTGAACACGCGCTCAGTAGCTTGCACGCTGTTTGATACTAAACGCCACTGTAAACAAAACAATTCGATTTCTAGAAAGTTCTAGGTACAGACATCCACGTAGATTTTTACAAAGTAAATGGGACTAAAAATATTTAATTATTTGTTGCACGATGTAGTTCTTTACTGGTAGTCCTTACAAAACACATGTAATACATAAACCCGGAAAGGGTGATGCTGAATATTTTTTAATTCGAGTGATACTTATATAACAAAACTTATAATAAAACACTTGATAGTATTCATAATATTTGGAGAGCTATAGGCAGAATTTGAATATTCGTAAGTGTTAATCTGAGTCTCGGTCATACAAACTATGACTTTGTGGCATTATAATAAGCAGTCAAGGTTAAAGGAATATATATTAACCATGGTTCATATTAATTACTGTTAGTATTTACAAATACTGTGAGTACGTACCTGTGATTGGCTAATCTCTCGGTATTCAATAACAAAATACAGTATGCCACAACCGCCATCACCCCACGAATCCAACCATACAGTCACCGTCGTCGTGTTCAACGTTATCATTTGAGAATGTTTCGGTTTCACTGGCACTGAAATATTTAAATAAAACCTTCAAGGAGTGTCCCTAAGAGCGAGTCTCATGCTGTCCTTTTTTAATAATAAGTTAAAAAGAGAAAGCATAATATTTAATAATCCTGGTCTACTTACCAGTGCCCTTGGTGTATGCATGAACTATATCGCAAGGCAGGCCGGTGCCAATGCGATTGAAAGCAGTGATGTATAGCTGATAACGAGTCCCACACCATAAGTTTGGTAACACATGTTCTGAAGTACCGGCTTCCACTTGAAGCTCTTCCCAGTCTCCGTGTTCTCGTTTGTAATTGATCACGTAACCTAAGAATATGCAAAGATTATATTTCAATTCAAATCAAAATTCTTTATTCACAACACACAACACATGCGATATGTCATGATTCTACATGTACATGTAATTTGGCATTACGCATATCGTAATTTGGCTCGCAAACAATAGCCGGGGAAAAGAATAAGGCAATAAAAACTCGGGGCCTCTCTTTTCAAATCGCCAATTTTTACAATGATTATATGTTTACAAAATTGATATGGGGCAAGGTGGCTCTTACACCTGCGAACACGATTTAGAAATCCGGCTTATCAAGAAGACGAAGTCTAGGTCAAGGGCAAGTGAGTGACAGTTCTCTGTGGAAGACCATAGAAGAGTCCTATGATCCGCATTGGTTATGCATGCCTATTTTTTGGTGATCGCGAAGTCTCGTGAGATAACGTACCTGGTGACCACATACGTTTGTGAGTTCCTTCCTATAGAAAATTATAGAAACTCGAACAATATCTACTACTTGTAGATCGGTGGTTTTGTTAATAAACTCTTTAGTGAGCTGCACATGAATTTGCCAATTTTTACAATGTTTTTATGATTATGAAATTGATACGGAGACATTGAATGTAGGCGGCATAAGACAGTTCCTTGTGACAGACCATAGAAGAGTCCGCATTGGTTATGCATGCCTGGCTATACCAGGCATGAAACCATGGGTAGACTTATAACAATAGCAATGATCTTTCAGACATAAGGCCCGTAGCAAAGACTACATTATGAAAGATCTTTGTATAATTACCAAGTATAGGACTACCACCATCGCCCTGGTCGCTCCACTGCAGGTGCAGAGAATCCGCGTAGGAGTCAACAACAGCTAACACAGGCGGTTGAGGCGGCACCTTTACTTCTACACTGTATGTGACGTCATCTCGACCATGCACGTTCTCCACTGAACAAGTGTAGTTGCCGCTGTCTAAGTACTGTGTCATGCTGAGAACAAAATATTACTTACTTATGATATTTACTCTTAAGTCAAATATTTATTTACGAACTAATAGTTGACCCTCGCAACTTCATATGAATTAAATTTCTTCGTTTTTGAAAAAAAAAAAACACTATTAAGGGGTTCTTTAAGAGTAAATAGATTTCTAAACGCGCCCATGACACCCCTAATGTTGCAGCCGTTCATAATATCATAGACTACGGTAACGGCTTAACATTAGGTGGGCCGTATGCCTGTTTGCCACCGTCGTAGTAATAAAAAAAATACTTTACGACCTATTCTCATACCTACCAAATCTACAAAAACATTAAAATTGGTCGAGCCCTTGACACGATATTTTTATAAATTAGAAATGTTTTTTATGATTTTTTTAATCTTGGTCATTCATCATCAAATCTGAAGGAGTAATAATAAAGGTTTAATCCAAGATTTTAGGGTTATCGACAACAATCTCTGTTGCCGGCAACAGGGATTTTCGTCATTCATTCGAAGCTTTACTGTTAGCAAAGACAAAATAAAAAGTTACCTAATCATAAGTGACCCATCGTTGGTTACATTCTTCCTTAGTGTTGACTCCAAAATCACCCCGTTCATACTCCATGTAGTGGACGGAGTCGGAACGCCTACTTTATTGCAAGGCAGCGATATGTTCTCCTTCCAAGGCGTCACTATGCTCCGACTGAATGATGTGATCCGTGCAGGCACTGCGAGAAAACGGGCTTTTTTTGAATAGAAAATATTGAATACCAGTAACCAAGTGGGTAGGTATTGAGGAAGAGTTATCTGAGGAAAAAATATAAATATAATAATATACTCAAAAATATCTGCTTGAAGTCCTCGTCAGGTCTTCTCTTTATAAAGATTTAGAAAATGCTGTAAGCCATATGTTCTCTTAAGTATAGTTTGCCCAATTACAATCCACTGCTCCAAAATATTTATGTCATGTTAAAGTAGCGTCTTTTCAAATTAGGAGGTGGATTAGAACAATAAAAGTTTTATATACCACACAATGCAATTTTCATAGGAATGATGAAAGTATGAATTAGGGTCTGAAACAAAGACAATTATTGCCGATTTGAAACAAACCTGATTCGGATGGCAGAACAGTGACGACTCGTGTTGTCTCTCCTTCACCTAATCGTGTAGATGCTGATACCCAGAACTGGTGGGTAGCTCTCGGTGGTGATCGCGAAGTCTCGTGAGATAACGTACTTGGTGACAACATACGTTTGTGAGTTCCTTCCTATAGAAAATAATAGAAATTCGAACCTTAGAAAGATATCTACTAGTAGATCGTCGGTTTTGTTATTAAACTAACTCTTTAGTGAGCTGCACATGAGCACATAAAATAGTTTCAGATAATATGTTTTAGAATGGGCAGCGGGAGGTTTATTTTATGTCGAGAAATGCTTTACAAACCTCTCTGCCATCTTCAATAACGCTCATGTAAAGCGTGTAACCAACGAGAACACCATTTGGTGATGAAGGCGGCAGCCATGACACCAAAATTTTGTTGCGTGAAGAAACCACTGCTTTTATGTCTGCAGGGGCTGAAGGTACTGCAAACACGACAATTAGAAAAATGAAGCATTATGAAAAATCAACCAAATAGATAGAGATAAAGTTAATAAAGTAGTTTTACCATCTTCTTCGGTATGACAATATACGGGAGCTGCTCTAACGCCATCTCCAGCGGCGGTGAAAGCGCAGACAGTCACAGAGTAGTTGGTGTACCTTCTAAGTCCTGACAACGTTGTATGTAAGCCAGAAATCTGTTTAGTGACTGCATCTTCATTGCCTGAAAGAAAATTTAACAATTGTTGAGATTTTCTCCGTAGTCCTTTTGATTACAATTTCTTGAAAGCTTGTTTGTCTAGTAATTAATGGAAAACGAGCAAGGAAGAAATTTTGGCAGAAGAATGCTTACCAAACCAATCGGTGACGGGAGCATAGGTGACTCTGTATCCTTGTAGTATACCATTTCTGCCTCGAAGAGGGGGCGGTTCCCACGCTACACGTACTGATTGGGAGCTCAAAGCTGTGCATTGAAGAGCTCCGGGTGGTAGACTTGGCACTGCGTTTACATGAAAAGTAAAATTATATTTGATACTTAGTAGATATAGTTACTATCAATCTCAGAAGAATACCTACTTTAAAATTACACGAAGGCCGAAAATTGTAAAATATTGGTAAAACTAGTCGATACGTCATTAGGTACATAAGCAAAATTTATATCATGGATTCAATGTCTATTCAGAGAAAAACACAAGGATACAAAGTTGACAACTTATTGGCTGGATGGATCAGTGTCAGTTAATTTTAATTATCTCAATGCAGTACGTGTACCTATAATGTTCAACACTTCTGTGTGATGTAAACAGATTACATTGCTAATTAAAAAAGTAGCTCTTTGATTATCAGGGTGCCTAATTTGATTGGAAAGATGTAGCTGTGTTCCAATAGTATCTTACCATCTTCCATAGTAGTGGCGGTGGTAGGCGGAGAGGCAGGTCCAGCTCCCCTGCTGTTATAAGCCTGCACGACCACGGCGTAAGCAGCATGCTTCTGCAGCCCGGACAACGTAGTACGAGCTCGGGCACTGCCAGCTCCTTCGACTGTTCGAACGGTGTATGACGCACCGCCCGGACCGCTAGCGCTTAAGACTGTGCTGTTGCTGTTTAGCTGTTGGTATGTTTCAATTCAACATTTATATTTTTCATATCACGATTGGCAGTAACTTGTCAAGGTTTTTATAATTTCAATTTGATAGATGCTGCTGCTTTTATACGTACGTATTTTTTCGCGAGACCTGCAGTGTTATATAGCTTACAATGAGTGTGTTTAAACGCACTGGACATTGGTTCGGCGACAAACGTGCAGAAGACGTCCGTTGTGGCGTGAGTGCAATAAATACCTAAATAAATTCGAATCCTCTCCTCTCATGATACAAATCTATACATATACTAGCGGCCCGTCCCGGCTTCGCACGGGTGGACATGGGATCCCTAATTTTTTTAGTAATTGCGACTATAGTTAAAGATCTAAGCTATCCTATCTCTCGAGTTGGACCAAACTGCATATTGCGTGCAAATTTGAACGAAATCTGTTAAGCGGTTTAGGAGTCCATCGCGGACAAACATCGTGACAGGAGATTTATATATATTAAGATAAGATAAGATAAGATAATAACTTGTCCTGACTGACGAACTGACTGATTCATCAATTCAGAGTTACAAATCTATTTTTTTTTGTTGTCTGCCTTTTATGTTGTAGGCATCCACTACGAAAGGTTTTTTTTAGAAATTAGTAGTTGCAAGTTTGTATGAAACTCCGTCAGTTTTGAAGGTAGATCGGTAAAAAATTGTATTTAGCTTTATCGTTTAAAATAAAGAAACGCGTGCTTCAGCGTTTTTGGAAAATCAACCCCTGGTTTTTTTCCAAAAACGCAGAAGCACGCGGCGTTTGGTTAAAAATAAAGAAACACGTGTTTCAGTGTTTTGATCTCTGAACTCTTAAGGGGTCAAATCATCTACGCGGGTAAAACCGCGAGCGACAGCTAGTTTATAATATTCTTGTTAAGGACTAATGCTTTTGCCTTTAAAGGTTTCGTATTTTATTACATTTTAATATTATACGGCAGTCATTGATTTTTTGTAGAGCTTACCTCTTGAAATCCCACGTAATAACCAAGAATATTTCCGTTCCATAAATCTCTTTGCGGTGGTTCCCAGCTAACGATAAGTTCTGTAGAACTTTTTGCTTCCACTCTCACATCCAATGGTGGTCCGCTTGGAACTATTGTTTGATAAAATAACATAATTAATTTAAAAAAATAACTAACGTTGCAACAGAACGAAGACGTGTCATCTTGTTAATATAAGTTTTCATCAGTTTCTGAATATCGGACACGACTAACCTTCTTCCGTTGTAGTTACTTGTATGAGCTGGCTAGGCTCGCTCTGTCCAAGTCTATTTTCGGCAATTATTCTCAAGTGATATGACGTCGCTGGTTGCAAATTCTGTACACTTGCTGAAGTCACGCTTCCAGGAATGATCACTTTTTGTGGCGTTGTCGGCCATGAATCTGATAAACAAACAAATTATGAGATAAATAAGAAAAAATATGTAATGAATGATGGGATTCGGTATTCCGACTAGTAAACTGATTTATATTAAATTTGTCACACTTATCAAAGTCCGCGTTCTCCATTCACAGATATTCATTAAAATTATATGGGAATCATAATATCAGTGCGGTCTAAAAGTTCCTGGCTGGAAAATTGACATTTATTCTGCTTTTTCGTGTATAGCTATGTGAAAAAAATCACGGTAGTAGTATATGTAGCGAAATGAAAAGGAAAACTATCTTTACAAGTTTACGAGTAACAGCTGATCAAATTAGAAGTAACAAAAGTAGGAGAAATCGCAGACAAAGATAAATAGGTAATTAACGTAAACTATAAAAGCAATTTGAAACTTTAACGCTTCATATTTTCTCCAGTAACTTATAATAGCTCGTTTTTATAGAAGTTATTAAAAGAAGGAGGGAAAAATAGTGTATTGATGAAAGTAATTAATTTACCTGGAGCTTCTTTATATTGCACGATGTAGTTTATTATAGGACTGTTGCCAGCATACGGTTGGGTCCACGATATTTGAATGGATCTCGATTGTTGGTCTATAATTCGTATGTTTTTTGGCATTTCAGGAACCTGGAAAACAAAAAGAATGTATTCTAATTGATATAGACGTGACTAAGAAATAAAGAATATTTTGTCATCTACGTAATATTTTGTCAGGAAAATTAACATCAGTCTGTAATCATTAACAGAAGCTGTACAATTGTAATTAATTACTTCGACAACGAGCTCCACGCGTTCCTAAACGTGCGAGTTGGGTAGAATCCCAACGTCTGAGAATAAATTTTACTTGGCTTGGATTCAAAATCATATTTCTGCACCCAGCGAATTCAAATACTTTATTACTTAAAGTGCGGTTTGCGCCCAATTACCGACTCGCTTACCTCTTGTACGACTAAGTGTATAAGCATTTCGTCTTGTCCATACGCGTTGGATGCTCTACAAGTCAAGGCTCCGGTATCTTGTCTATATGTTTGTAGTATGCTTAATTCAGAAACTAGGCCGTCGTCCAAGACTTGTTCCCGGATCGTATATCTGGAAGTAAAGTTACTTGTAGTCTTTTATACACTGAAGCACGATTGCAGTTCTGTATTGTAAACAAATTAGTTAAGTGTGCCAAAATACTCCGAGAATGTTAATTCCAAATACAATCTATACCAATATTATATAGCTAAAGAGTTTATTTGCTTGGTTGAATTGATTAATCAATTCAGAACTACTTGGTTCAAATCGAAAAAATATTTTAGTGTTGGAGGATGGCTATAGGCTATAATATATCCTTTGCTATTGGTCGTAGCGTGATGTAGACATAATATCGCGCTACGACCAATAGTAGTTGAGCATTAATGAAAAATGGTTACTTTTGGTAGAAAAGCAACGATTGGGAAGTACGTGGTGACGTGAGTTTGACTTCACTCATTACCTCTCAAAAAATCGTCGAAACGGTTCCATACTAAATATTATATTCTTTGATTAACATATCTGAAAATGTTAAAGTTTACTTAGTTCTTTGCAGTATACCTTTGGTCCAAATGATGTGCAATTGTGTGATGGTGTGGACTTCGCCAACTGACTTCTAGAGGCGCATCTCCAGATGCTGCACATTGCAAATGTGCGGCTTCTCCTGCCGTCACTTGCACTGTTTTGCTCTTCATAGGAAATCTTGCTGGCGCTAGACAGCATTAAAATTAATCAAGTCAATAATGTTATTTTACCCATCGACATACTTATTGTGATATTATGGAAGTGTGAGTAGGAGAGCGCAAACTCATAAACTTGACGTCTATAAAATATACGCGCCACGTGCTCGCAGCCTTAACTGGAATGCAACCAAGTTTGTGAGTCCATACCTCAGAACAAAACAAAGAGGTAGATGCAAAGAAATAGAATCGAATTAAAAAATAAAATAAAAGTAGTAGAGTAGATAGTAAGAAATGTTTAGCAAGAAAGATCAGAAGTAATATTGTGGGGAGATTGAGTTTCGTTCATGGAACAATATAATCAGAATAACAATAAAATATTTTTACTGCAACGTTTCTGAACATTTAACGTAGGCGAACTTCAGAGGTAATAAACAACCTTTGTTACAAGTTATATAAGATGTTGAGACACAAGACAGGTACACAATCAACTAAACTAATCGACCTCGATCGTGCTGTGGGTCGGAAAGAAGATTCTGTACAAAATCTAGATTCTAGGAATTCCGCACGGATAACTATGTACTATTATTGTGGTGATGTAAAATCGTTAACTACAAATAGTAGGTAGGTAGGTATAGTAAATGAAAGGTACCTACTGAAATGCAAACATTCTCATGAAGTAAATTCTATTACATTACAATACGGAACGATAACTGCCATTTGTTAACTGTAGAAACGATCTCAGTTTCTGTAAAGAAATGAATTGAAACTGAATCGGAATTAGAAGAAAATTTGTCAAAGAACACAAAAGACGGGTAATCAGCAAGAAAATCGTCTGTTTTTGCCGAAAGTTATATTGTACATTGTCAAAGCATAAAAGATCTTTCAACTTTGGTCTAAATGGGAAAGTAAAATAAAATCGTCCCTCTTCGTCAGTCAAGTTTCAATGTACCTTTCTGACATTTATTGAGAATTTACATTTTAATTTATTGTTTTTGTCTATCAATTTTTTTGATCAACCTTCAGACATATTGCTATGTAGCTACCTTTTCAATGTATATGGCAAATGATAATCTATCTATCTATTAAGTTCCGACCTCAATTCAAGCAGAATAAGTACACCACTTAACATATCAAAAATACTATTGTGAAAATATATGAAAAACTTAATAATAAGGTTGCTGAAACCTCACTTCACCCAAATTATTACCTCTGAGTGTGGCAGAAGTGAGGAAAAAAATATTACCATAAAGGCGCGCTCGTTATGTCGTGCTCGTGTAGGCCCAATGTTATTTATTGGCGAGCACCTTGTTTACGAAACCCTCATATTCTTATGATTTACCGCCTGTTTAAAATATTACAGGGCCATTTGCGACGTAATACTGGGAATCTGCTCAATTTTTTCATCAGAGTACAAAAGAGAAAAATGTTTTAAATCTATTTATTTAGGTTCAAGTGAACGTCTGCAAACTTTGTTCATGTGTAAATCCTGGTGAACCCTGTGTCAAACCGAAATAAACAAGCGGGAAATACGATTACGGCTAGAAACGGAACTGTTTACAAACTGTTCGCGGACGTGACGGGTTTAGGAGCCGACGCTGCTGGCCACAATCGAACAAACTTTTAGTGGAGTTTGCGCAATATACGATTTGGTAACGGTAACATAAATAACATCTTCGTCCCAAATACTGTTTTCTTTTAAAGGTTAATTTAAAGTATCATAAATAACAAGGGCTTTGTAACGGTCATGATGTCGATATTTCACGATATTTGCTTGTTAACGCAATATCAGTGAACGTAAACACGTACACCGCGGACTTATTCTAGTGGAAGCCAACTGTCTCATTTTCCAATAAAGAAGAGACGTATTGCGACGTACGGTCATTGAGTTTTCTGCTTAGACGCGCTCGGCTCGCGTGCCGCCGCCCGCCGACAATCGAATAAACTACAAATACATGGCCTTTATTGTGTCATTGTGTCCACTCAATGGGACAATTGCTGTCCACTTTCTTTAATTATGAACTGTTTCCAAAGGATATTTTTCCCGCGTGTCAAAAACAAAGTAATTAGTTTAGAACAACCAGCCTGTCCAACTTATGTTTCATTTCCGAGAAATTGTAACTACTACTAATTGAGAAAGTTACTTAGCTACCACTCTAAGTTTTCATAAAAGTTAGCAATACTAGAAAGTCCAACCTCAGAACGATCTAAATTAAGTTTAAAAAGTACAAAGTGTAGCCACTAGCATAAGGACTTAGTGAGTGGTGAGAAAATGGACTTCCTTTAATTTTATATCGGTACGTAGGTACAATAGAACGGTGCCAGTTCAGCAATTTGTGCGAGTTATCGGTGAACAGCGAGGAATTCTATAGAATTAAATAAAGTGCGACAGAGGTACGAAGGACGTAAAAGTTATCGGAGTACTTTTACCATTATTGTATTGTAAAATTTCGTGCTCAGATGGCTTTGAAGAAACACGCAAAGTGCAAGTTTTAAACGTTTTACAATTTATTTGATTCGGCTTTCTTGAAAGGATCTACTTGTTAAGAATTTCCGAAATTCAGTAAAGAGCCCATTAAGTTTGTAAGTTTCATTAATATGGGTACTTTTTATTTCTATTTCTTATTTTCTCTGAATAATTTCCTTAATGCAAATAAAATGTCCCATTTTAAAACAGAATCTAGAAACGTAATAGTAGGGGCACAATGCATTCTTAACATTTATTTTACTAAGGACAGCTCCACTTCTCCGCAACAAAACAATAATGACGCAAAAGAATTTTCATTTGAGTACGGGCCCGGCTTGTCCCCAGTGAAACTCATCGCGGCGACGGATCCTCCATCAAGACATTCCACAACTTTTCACAGACCTTCGACAAAAAGATGCTTCCTTTCTTTTATACAAAAACATAGATATAGCTAGCTGTATGATCCTCTGTGGTAAAAATTCTATTTCCTTCGCCAAATTGACTGACCGCGTTTGAAAAGATTGAAATCAGGGAGTTCTTTGGATCACGCAAATTATCTATTATTGAATCTATAATACAAAAGTGCCTGGCTTTTTGGCGATTTATTTTTATTATATTTTGGTAATTAGATTAAAGGTCGATAGAGTTTTCCAACATACCGTTTACTTTTAAGAAGATGAGCTTGCTCAGCCCGGCGCCTATGTCGTTCCTCGCTTCGCAAAGATAATGTCCTTCACTGTCTTTCGCTACTCGCTCGAATACAAGCGAGCCATTCTCCAGGACCCTTGAGCTCCCTTCAAACATGAAGTCTTTGTACTCCCCCGGAGTGTTACCTGTTCAAAATTTTATTTACAAACTGTGTTGTTATTTCCATGTTTTTAAAAATAAACATTAAGAGATATTTTTACTGTTCTGTATTCAGATAACAAAACTGGTGAATCTAAATCCATCTAAAATACATACGAATGTTAAAGAAATAACTTTCTGACATAGGTTTAATCTTAAACCCGTACAATAGTGGAACGAAAACTTTCTGGAATTCATTTCGAACACGTAATCTGGAATTACTTTGAGACAGTTTCTTGGATAGAACATTGTGTCGCAGTTACTTACCTACTGCTTTTTTCCATGTGATTGTTGGTTTTGGATAACCATCTGCTTGGCATTGGAGAGTTACATCTTGACCTGCAGCTACTGCCACATCATTAGGTTCCAATCTCCACCGAGGAGGCACTGTACAATATCTTAAATATAGTTCCATTGAAAACAAATAGGATGAACCAAAATAAAGTATGCAACTTACCGTTGACAGTGAGCGGTATGGTATACCGCTCAGAACCCGCTACATTTGAGGCAATGCATGTGTAATTTCCGCTGTGAAGGGAAGTGACTTGCTCAATAACCAACGAGGCGCTGTACTCATCCATTCTACGCGTTATTATACCGCTCGGTGCGTACGGTGACGATGTTACAGGCTGCCCGTTTTTCTCCCACCGAAACGCAACCGGCAAATCACCCTCTAAGATCTGACATGATATGGCTGCTCTCATACCTTCCCGTAATAAATTTGTTAGCGCCGGTATGGGCAGGATTTTTGGTTGAACTGCAAAAGAAATGGCTTGCTTAATTTTTTGTACGGAGGTTTTACCTGTACTTAGGTGGGATATGTTTGAGCAATTCTTGTTTTCATTGTTGCCTCGTGTAACAGTAACATTTTTCACTACAAAAAGAAAATTGTGTGTGAGCTGAATGTATCCCTACGTATATAGAGCTATTGTTTAAAACAAGGGCTAAAAGCCCATTTATTCTTAAAATTTTTAAATTCCGACATGAATTAAATTGTACAAGTGCATGTAACAACCCTGTTAAAATTATGCGAGAAATTATTCACGCAGAAATTTAAAAGTTTATGAGCAATTTCGCCACGTAGACACACTTAATTTCCTCATTTATTTTTAGCTGCCTAACTGTTAATTAAAGTGAAATCTTAAGTCGCGTTCATGCCTTGATTTTGCGGACCTCATTTCGGAGGGTTGCTTTGTGAAGTTTCCATTCATTTTTTTAATATTTTTATTTTATTGCCCTATTAACCGGGGCAAGCTGGGAGTTAAACGCTGGCTGGATGCCGCGGTAACGGTAAACGTGCTAACTTTAATGAATTACGGATGAGTAACTCCGCCCCTCTTGAATTCGTGATTTTATAGCGCATTCAATCTTAGTACGGAAAATGAGAAAGTTTATGCTCTAATTTCTCTTCTTAGCAGTGAAAAGGGCGGTGGCGAATTCATGATTTGTGTTCAACATTCATTGAATTCGTTTGCTGAAACAAGTGTTATACAACTGCTATACACGTAGAGGGTACTGAAAAAGTTGAGAACTGAATATAAATATTTGAAAAGGTATCTTGTAAAATTTTCTTACAACGATTTTATTTTAAGCAGTATTTTTTGGCCCTATCTGTAGTCAAGTGAATTAAATTGTCGGTTGGAACTTTGTTCGCTGTTTTTATAGAAAAACTTTTGAAAATTGTCTATTATTAATGTTACTTTAAACGTAAAGGCATCTGACTAACATTCCAAGTTTATGAATAACACTAATAATATTATAAGAGAAGCTTACACTTCCGCCGATCTGCGTAAGTATGTTAACATCTTTTGCATACTGACAACAATTTCAACCAGCGTGTACTATATAATAGGTACCTAGATCGTAAAAGATGTTTGCTCCATTGTATCATCGTAGGTAGTCGATAGACGGTTTTACGATAGTGTACTGTTTGCAAACGCCTACAGTTGGGTGGGTTTTGCACTGACCTAATATTTGCACTTCGACATCTCTCCTCGCGGCGTGCCGTTGTCGGTTTGCCGCTTGACATGTGTAAGTCCCAGCGTCTTCGCCTCGTTGTGTCTGCTCCACGATAAGTGTGCCATTTGGGAATACTTTCTGCCTTCGATTCAACGGTAGCGTTTGGCCGTCTGTAGAAGAGAATTCAAATTTATTTTTAAACAATTTTTAACCGGGTGGCACTTCTAATTTTATTATATACATACCGAATAGAATTTGCACATTTATTTACATTCGAGATTGGCATTAATGATTTAATACATGCAACTCGGGCATTGCACAAAAGTCACGGACACAAAGTACGCTTAGACTTTAAACAACAATTTGTGGATTACACGAAGTGGTGTCCCATGTGGTAATCGAACCCACTACTTCTTGCACATCAGTCGCACGTAGGTAAACCTACTGCGCCATCGAGGCACTTAAATTGGATATTTTTGTTGAATAAATATGTTGTTCATATTAAACAGGTCTCATAAATACCTAGAATGCCAGTATTTTGCAGTACATAATTAAAGTGAGTGTGTATGTGTGTGTGTGTGTGTGTATACAAACAGAAGTATAACGTGAAATGTAGCAGCTAAGTTCTCTTATACCGAGTTTGTAAGTCGTAACAATTTACGTGTTTATGCATTCTATAAAACTCCCAATGTTAAGAAGCTGCCTGTCTGTAGCTTCGAACGATATTAAAGCATGCCGTATTGGCACTTGTTGTAAATGCGTTCGAAATGTGGGTAAACATTGCATTAGCAGAAATTTTACGTTGGACGTGGATACAGCGTGAAATATTTGGTCGTTTTCGTGACACTTGCCTTATATAAATGTATAACTATGTATATTTTACCAAAACATATTTAATTTAAAGAGAAATCCTCACGTAATACAAAGTGAAAAACAAAGATTTTCACATTGTAGCACCAACCAAAATTACTTCACATTCCACTTGCGAAGTAAAAAGCTTGTATTCAAGTACATTGTAAAAATACCTTCTAATTTTAAATAGTCGTTGCAAAACCGAGTCCCGCGAAGCAGAACTCGGTCGAGAGTTCAACGGTGTACCTACCTACAAAATAAAATTTCAATAGTTACCGAATTGAAGCAAGTTTGCTGAAATGTGCACTGCCTTAGGATATGCCCAATTTTAAATTTAAATATCGGAATGCCAAAGTAGGTCAACGTTTAGCGACAAATAGGTATTTAAAATTTAGTACTCGATTTCATATGCAGTGTTGCAATCTAAATATGGTCCTATCTCCAACTTTGTTATGGAATATACAAACAGGGATGTCACGGGGGACTCCCTAATGATTAATGGGCAGTTTAATCGATCTTTACAGCTGAACAATTTTGTCATGCTGAGCTTTAAAATAGATGACCCAGACCGTTGTAATATTAAATTTATTTGCATACAACTTGTACCTAACATAAAGGTGTGCTCAAATTCAAGGGTTGTTTGATCGAAGGTTGTTATGTATCAATACAATAATTGCATTTTTGAAATGTATCATTGTAATGTATCACCTTGGTATGTACCTAGGTATTATTTTGAATGGTTGTGCCTAATTTATCAAAGTCTAAGTACCTACCCTAAAAAGGTAAAAAAGGTTATCAATTTAAAATCATAGCTTTTAAATATCTGTGTCATAGTAATGCGTTTAAATTCTTAGATTTATTTTAAATTCAATCCGTTTTTTGGTACTTAAGGTGGTCTATCTTGTTTTACACATTGTACTGCAGAAGCGGCTGTATAAATGAAGGTATCAAAACAAAGTAAGTCAGCTTAATGAGTGGGCACTCTATGAAAAAGATAAGGTCCGTTGCCGACAAGGGTTCGATGCGAAAGGGAAAATTACGAGTGAGTGACCGAAGTCTTAATTTGATCTTACACAGTATTACTGGTAGAAAGGAAGGTTTTACGATCTTAATGATTTTATTACAAGATAAGTTCATTGAGATCCTTGAATATCCTATCAGTGGGTATTTCTATCTATTTATAAACTCCCTTCATTTTTAAATTGATACATATACTTAGGTACCTACTTATTTTTTACGGTGAATAGTGGCGACAGAATCACTTTTTAGATCGTCTTAAAGTTAACTAGGTACTATTCGAGCATTAGGAAGTTCCTAGTATAGATATTTAAGGCTATTTTCATTTTTATTTCGACCGTATTGGAATGGTTGAGGCTATGGGTGGAAATTTGAATGGTTAGTTAAAATTATCGAATATATTACAGGTGTTCCTTTTATCTTTGTATTGGAATATTATGTTACGATAATTTTAGTAAAATAACTAGTAATAATAAAAAGACAGTGGTTAATATACAATTTCAATCTCGTTAGCGATCTGGAGATAGCTGGAGTCGCGGAACAACGTCAAATTCTTGGCATTTGTGGTGCGAATTTCAGATGGCTTTCTGCGCCTCGTCATGAAGAAAGACTTCTGGCCAAAGGGTGTGGTTTTCCGTCGGTTCCGCGGACAAGTGCCACAAGGACGCACAAAGATACCTATAGTGCAAGTGAAGCACACTAACATAGTTTTATAAGTATTATTTACTAACACTTTATGTTAATATTGTATTTGTTAGTCTGTAAGGTATGTATTTCTATGGGCCATTAATGCCTGAAATAAATGTTATTATTATTATTTTTTAAAGGGCATATTTTTGCAGGCAGGTTTCCAACAGTGTATACGGCTGTTGTAAACCAAATTACATACATACACTGTTGGAAACCAGCAAGGTCACCTTGGCGGGAAGCCTTGTTTCCAACCGTCTGAAAGACGCTTTAGACATCTTTGCATTTTTTATTTTGCTATGTATTCGCATTAAAACGCCTACGAATCTTTTCAGGCTGTGATTGTTGATTGTTTCATTTTCTAAATGTGTTACTATATTAATACTCTCGACTGCCTCTGTGGCGCGGTGGGAGTGTATCCGACTGCTACACAAGAGGTCGTGGGTTCGAGCCCCACCCAGGATAAAACTTTGTGTGATGAGCACGATGGTTTATTCTGTGTCTGGGTGTTATTTATCTATAATATGTATGTACTGGGTGGCGCAAAAGTACGGGCACTAAAGAAAATACTTTTTTTTTTTATATGACATTTTCTGTCATTCTGTTGTTGAAAATTGTGTAGTGAACAAATGTAAAATACACTGAAAATAAACATGGACCGTTTTACTCCCCAAGAACGTGGAGTAATTGTGTCAATGTTCTTACGGAATAATTCATCAGTGATAAGAACACAACGTGAATTTCGTCGACGATTTCCCCACCGTCCGGCACCGATTGGTCGCACAATTCGACGCTTTGCCACACGCCTTGAAGCAACTGGCTCAACATTGGATAGACCTAAGTCTGGGAGACCAAGAACAGGCCGTTCAGCTGAAAATATCGATGCTGTGCGCGAAGATGTGGAAGAGTGTCCAGAAACATCAACGAGGCGACGTGCCACGCAATTGGGCATTTCCAGACGGACCCTGCAGCGTATTTTGGTGAAAGACTTAAAGATGTTCCCGTATAAAACTCAAATGACTCATCAGCTGCTGCCTGCTGACCACCGAGCTCGTCTAGATTACTGCCAGCGCGTCATAAACCTCAACCTTGAAGAGGATGATTTTCCTTCAAAATTGGTTATGAGTGACGAAGCGCATTTCCATCTCTCAGGGCATGTCAATAAGCAGAATACTCGGTTCTGGGGCACTGATAATCCGCGCATTATTCAAGAAACACCTCTACACCCACTAAAAGTTACTGTATGGTGTGGCATCTGTGTTGACAGAGTGATCGGACCCTATTTTTTCGAAGACGCTGGAGGCAATGCGATAACTGTCACTGGAGAACGCTACAGAACCATGTTACGTGAGTTTTTGATACCCAGTTTGGACGAATTGGGGCTGGAGCACATCTGGTTTCAACAAGACGGCGCTACGGCACACACAGCGCGCGACACTATGGACTTAGTGAGGGACGCTTTTCCAGGCCGAGTTATCTCTCGTTTTGGCGATTTGCCTTGGCCTGCAAGATCACCCGATCTGACCAGTCCAGACTTCTTTCTTTGGGGTTTTTTGAAATCTCGGGTGTATGTGAACAAGCCACAGACTCTAAAAGAAAACATTCGTCAAGAAATAACGAACATATCGCAGGAAGTGTTACGGCAAGTTATGCAAAATGTCATAAATAGGGCTCAAATGTGTATCAACTCTGGAGGTCACCATTTAAAAGACATCATCTTTAAATCCTAATGGTACGAAATTTAATGGCACAAATATACATTTAAAAACATCTAAATCTAGTTTTCTAATTTAGAAAAAATGTTATAGCTGAACCAAATAGGGTCTTTACTTTTGCGCCACCCAGTATTTAGAAATATATAAGTAGTTTATCGGTTGTCTGGTTGCCATAGTACAAGCTCTGCTTAGTTTGGGATCAGATAGCTTTGTGTGAGTTGTCCCAATATATTATTATTATTATTATTATATTATTATTATTAATAAGTATTTTCTGTACATTATTTAGAGTCACTTTTAAGTTTCGCGATTATCTTCTATCTATACATATTAAATAACTTTTAAATGAATATCAAGGAAAAAAACAGCCAAGTGCGAGTAGGACTCGCGCACTGAGGGTTCCGTACTAATTTATAAGTAATAATAATAATATCTTGGGACAACACAGACACCGCTATCTGATCCCAAACTAAGCAGAGCATGTACTATGGAAACCAGACAACTGATAAACATAGTTATATATTTCTAAATACATACACATTATAGATAAATAATACCCAGACACAGAATAAACCAACGTGCTTATCATACAAAGTTTTATTATCCTGGGTGGGGATCGAACCCACGACCTCTTGCGTAGCAGTCGGATACACTCCCACCGCGCCACAGAGGCATGTAAATAGTTCGATCAATACGGAAATCTATCTAGACAGACGGCATTGTATCAATCAAGTAGCAAAAGGGCGACTCACTGAACGTGGTTACACGAAGAGTTTGTGACCACGGCAACCCATATTTACAAAATGCTCTTTTTCTTTACATAACACTAAATAACTTATAAAATATTTAATAAAAAAACCCTTAATCACCTACCACTTGTTTTTGGAGTTATGACCTAAATCAAATACAGACTATTTTACTGGAGTAAAATCATTGTTTATTGTGAGGTTTAGGCCCTCAACCTGACAAAGAAACGTCGATTTTACTCCAGGGTCTCTCAGATGTGTTGCAAATGGTTGTGTGACAAAAGTAGGTGTTGTTTTTTTTTTTTTTTTTTTTTTTCTTTATTTATTTAAGGGACTTATGATTAAAATATATAGGTGTTGTTGCTGGTGAAGAGTTAATCTGTATTTTTTTTTTCAAACATTATATTACGATTTATTTATTATTAATTGGTGTAATGTAAAGAAGTCAAGAGCGGGAGTTTATTAGTAGATAAAATAAAAATCTCATCCTGTACATTCTTTCAGCCAGTGTTCAATTAAGAGTGAATTCTTTTTTATTTTAGAATTTATTTACTTACAAATTCCGACGCGCTTTTCAATTTTCGTCATATTTTTCAGTAAAGAAATGAAACAGCTCTTTATCTCGTTAAATTATTGTAAAAAGGTAAGCTCTGAAAGGCTTTAATTATCTTCAATATTTAAATTATTTTCGGAACGCGCTCACTAATTTATTTCTGAAAATTTTGTTAAAGAAAATAAAATGATAGTCAAAATTTAATTGTGGTGTTATATCACGTCGTTAGTTACTAATATTATTCAAGTGAAGATTATAAAAATAAAATCACGTCTGCCTTTGTAACTAACAGAAACCAGCTAGGTGTTAGGTACACCTACATACCTATATGATATCGCCTTAAGGTGAAAAAACCAAGGCCTTTGTTTTTACACCCAAATAGGCCGATCAAAAGAACAAGAGTCACTTTAATGACGTCTAACTCCAGCCATATTTGCTTTTCAACAATACCTTAATCATTAAAATTAGTTCTAAAGAAACTCATCAATACACTACTTCTCCGTCTACACTATTATTAGAGGAAAGATTCGTGTTTTTGTGTGTAACAAATAAACTTAAAAACTACTGGACCGATTTTAAAACTTCTATCACCATTGGAAAGCTACATTATCGGGATGTAATATAGGCAACATAACATAGATACATTTTATTATCAAAAAAATTGCGATTTCTACAAAAAATACAATAATGTAACTCAAGGTATAAAAAACTACCATGTGACACCGCAGGAAGCTAGTATTGTATAAAACAAAGTCCCCCGCCGCATCTGTCAGTACCTATGTTCGCGATAATCTCAACAACAACTGTACAAATTTTCATGCTATTATCTTAACCGAGTTCAAATAGTAGGACGTTTTTAATTCGGATGTTTTTTATTTATGTAGGTATGTTCGGGCATAACTCCGTCATTTTCAAAATTGCTTTTTTTTTTGTTCGAAAGAAGTTTATCCCGAAATGGTCTCAAATAAATTTCGTAAAGATCTGGGTCCTTTCTTTTTTTCGTTTTCGCGGCAAGCCCATGCGAAATGGCGTATGCACGGTGCGCTCAAAGATTTACGCAGACGAAGTTGCGCGGATCATTTAAGTATAACACCTACTTATGCGTGTAGCACACGTAATAACGTGTGCAGATAGTGGAGGAAATTCCATGCGAAGCCAGGGCGAGCCACTAGTTGGTTATAAAGTAAAAAGTTATTTAACTAACAAGAATTAAGTAGAAATAGTTTAGGTATATTTGTGCTTACTTATATATTTTGTTAGACGTTTGTATAATTGTATCTACGAGACATATTTAAAGATAGTGTGAAAGGGCAAAAAGAAAACAAGAGAAGAATAACTTAGATTTGTCCTTAATTGGACGTAGCGAAGGTGTCTAGTTTATTAGATTGTGAGACGCAATTTTCTCTGCGGCGGGATATTACTAAGGCGGGGGATAAAACGAACATATTTTCAAGCCGACGTTACAGAGAAATTTCAAATAAACAACGACAGGATACATTGGACGGAACGTATTTTTACATTTTTATACACAACTCGTGAATTCTCCCTTGAACAACGTTAAAAGAAAATGTACGTGAAGCGAATCATTAAAACTTGTGGTTGGCTTGTTGTATTTCGCAGGCTTGTTTTGTAACATTTTTAAGAAATTATAATTCAAATGACGTTGCTTGTTTAAGTAACTTTTGGGATAATTCATTAGCGTGGTAAATAAGCTTCAATGTAATACGAACATTAATCTTTTGAGTTTTTAGGACTTTTGACGATCAAACTGCAAAGTTAATTTGCAAGATTATGTCCCTTAGATCGTAATAAGTCCTTGCCTCGGGAATATGTTTGGGATCGTTTAGGAAAGAAATCCCAATAACTAATTTAAAAAAAATACTTAATAAAAAAATCTCCAGTCTTTTTCTTCTTTTTTGAATTAATGGCAATGTAGATCGGCTTATTTCTGCCAGTGGTCAATCAAGTATTTATTTGTATAGATACTTTAACTGCGTAAAGACTCAGTCTTCCTATGACACACACAAATATATAACACAAGCCTTTGAGCTTAGCTGGAGGGGTTAACAAGATTGCTAGTAATGTGGGACTCAATCCCACATTGCTAGTTATCTTTATTAAAAAAAATAAAAAAAAAATAACGTGGTTTTCTGTTGGTAAAATAATTCATTCAAAACCGGCTCTGTAGATACAGAGATTACCCCCTACAACCTCACAAACTCACAAACTTTATCTCTTAATAATATTAGTATAGATATACAGGTTGATTTTTAATATACCTACTAATAACCTCGTGGCTTCTTTACTTTACACCAAATAACTTTGGAATCTCAGTTTTAAAAAATATAACCATAAATTTACCCTTAACCACCCACCACCTACTTTTGTCACACAACCATCTAACACACTTCTGTAAGAGCCCGGAGTAAAATTGATATTTTTTGTCAGATTTAGGGTTTATTTTTTTTAATTAAACGACGATTTTACTCCGGTAATAATAAGTCTGTAGGTGGTTATGGCCATAACTTCAAAAACAGGTGGTAGGTGGTTAAGGGTTAAAATATTAAATATTTTCCAAAACTGATATTACTAAGTTATTTGTTGTAATATAAATAAGCCACTAGCGGGAGGTTATTAGTATATTAAAAATCTATATACATTTTATATATTTTCACACGGTTAAGGGGGCATTACACTGAGATAATTATTTATTTAGCGCTACGTACACAGCGACACGATCGCCGGCCTCGCTCTTCCGCACTCAACCATTACTTCACAGTGCGCAGGAGTGCAGGTCAAAATAAAGTAGAATATTTGTTCGTACATATGTTAGATTACGAACGCTATGACTATGACAATACGAAAATGCTCGTTTTTGCATTTTTCCGCAACTTCAAGACTTATTTGCGGGATCATATTAAGACACACAGATATCCTTAAATTTCTTTATTTCATCTACTAGAAAAACTCTTTGACTAGTGACACAATTTTTTTCGTGTTCTAATGTTTAGGTTTTCTATATAAATTTTTGAGAGAGCCGAACCCTGTTTCGCGTAATCTACCTGTGACCTGTGAAAATAATGACCGGTCGGTTTGCCACCATTTTCAAAACTCAAAGCTTCTTTTCATCTTCTTACGCTCTTGCCATCTAATTTCACACCATACTCCTTCTCAATTACCTCTTAAACTTATTCCTCATTCCTCATACACTTACATTCTCTTTCATGGCAAAATATGCCACAGGTTTACAAAATTGTTTGTGTGCTTTTCATCTTAAAAGCACACAAACAATTTTGTAAACCTGTAAATAATACTATATTAACCTACAGAGAAAGACTTTTTATTTCGTTTATATTTCGTAACCTACATGAAGCAAAGTTAATAAGAATACATTTTGCCCGAGTTTAATCTATAAATAGTTGACGAAGCCAACTCTATTCGCGGCACAGACAATAGTTACAAAGATACCTAATCTAAAACTTATTTTCTCTCACCTTTACCCTAGTTTCGTTAAGGACCTGTTGCTAAAACACGTACTCGTAGTTACCCGCCCTCCTCCGAGACCTTAATTCGATACCGTCTGAGTAAAGTGTCGTTCGTTTCGTCGAGAATGTCTGGTTTTATTTATAATGTAGGTATATACTGTTACTGTAGATTGTTGTATAGTTATCTGTCTATCTTTAACCTCTAAGTTTGGCCGTTGATGTTGAGGTTACAGTAAAATACCTTCATGCAATGAGGTTTTACATATAGAGACGTTATAGGCTAACAAAACTGCACGAACTTGATACTTACGAAATTGATACCTGACTAACTGGGATTACTGTAATTACCGTGCATTTATGTTGCCAAACTAGAGTGCGGTAAGGCGTGTCTAAATCTAAAACGTTATTGCCTTAATGCCTTACGAAAAATGGCAATTACTTGTAAACGGTGGTGATCATGGTATGGTACAATGTTATTGTTTGACGCACATGTTGAAAACATAGTTATAAGGCTACAAAGGGTCCGAGATTGCCTACGGATTTTAAGAATATAGATTCAAGCTATTATACTGCAATTTCGTACGAACTATATTAAATACTAGCTGTGCCCGCGACTTCGTTCGCGTGGAAGTTGCGTTTATCTTAAGGTAGTTTATATTACAATTTAACTTCTGTGTAAAACATATTGGAAACATGCTCCACAATGCTCTGTGGCATCTATGGATATTAGGGCCTAGCTTTAATCAGAGCCCGACCTACGGCAGGGCAAGCCAAGCAAATGCCCAGTGCAGCAAAATAAAGGGCGACAAAGTTTATGGCGCCAGACGGTTAGAAGACAAATTATAAAAATTCCTATGCTTTCAGCACCTCGACAAAAAAGTATTTCACCAAAATGATTTTCATCACATCAAATATTATTAATATTGAAAAATTCTTTCCCCCTCCCCCGTCACGCGAGAACTTGGGCGGTTTCGGGTTAAATGAAGCCCGAAACCGCCCAAGTACTCGCGCGAAATTTTGTGTTAAGGAGCTTCGATTCTGACTCCGAAAGATCGAAAATTCTGATTGATTTTAAACCTCCGACTCCAACTTCGGCTCCGACACTTTTCTCCGACGCTCCTTCAAGATAATTTAAACATAGGTAATAAAGGTATGATGGAAAAAACTCTCACAGATTCCCTATGATCGCGGGTTATGTCCTGCCCGAGCGATCTTTTCCGAGTCTAAAGTACACCCACTTTGTGTCCGTGTTGTAAAGTCCCCCGCGAAATAGGGCTAGTTATGTTATTAAAAAATATCCTGTTTTTAAAACATTGCATTCCCGCGGTACTGTGATGCGTGTTCAAACAAACAGACAACATTCAAACGTTTTTAAAAGATATACTCAGATATATTTTTTTGTGTTTAAATACTATTTTTAAACTTATTTCAAAATTTGTTTCACTCACTTTAGAAGATTTAAATATTATTTTATAATGTCTACATTGGTGAATTAAAAAATAAGTGTAACAACCTGTCGCAAATTAAGATCATCATATATTCATATCCCTCTACGTAAGAATTTCAATTTTTAATTTGTATTTAAACGCCATCTATTTTCAAAACTGGATAAATTTCTTTTAATACTTGATGATTTTATATTAAATTAAACTAAAATTTTCATGCATGTTAAACGAAGGTAAGCAAGGTATTTAACCTTAAATTATTCACGCGATTAGGACCCGTAATATATATATTTTCATCATGTGTACAAATCGCGAAAGCCTAACAACATTTGTAGGTAAGCAATTTTGGCACTCAGAAGAAATCGAATCACAGATGGCGCCACGTGTTTTATTTTGATATAACACTAACATCTATAAATTCTAGAAAATATCAAGTAGTTATTGTTTATTTGTAATGTAACATTGTTTTTCATTTCTACATTCATAACATAATTACGATTCATGCAAAACAATGATATAGGTGCCTATTGAAAGTGATTGATTAATATGAAAATTCGTTAAAACAAAGTAAACATGTTAAAGTCGAAAATAAAAGCTTGTATAATAAGTATACATTTGGAAAAATACTTAAAAAAGAATAAAAAGAATTTTAAAACAACACATAAAATATAAAGAATTTTAAAACAACACAAAAAGAGACTCTCGCACAAATGAGACTCGATCCTGCGACCTCGCTCGTCCAATACCGCCACTTGTGCCATTAGACCACCTCAACCGATACAAAAGCGTTGAAAATAAAAAATTTAAAATGTTGTGTTTAGCTCCTTATAGTTTTAGCGTGAAGTTATGTATTCCATAGGTTACAATTATAGATAATGTCTAATTGTGGAAAATTTTGGGATAATCCATTATGGTGCGACAAAAAATACGTTGCTGCTCGTTCCCCATAGACGTTAGCGTAATGATTCATAGTGTAAATAATGTCCTATAGTATTTACTATAAAACTGCAAATTTTCATAAAGATCCGTCAAGTAGTTACTGTTTTATAACGAAAAATAGCTACAGACATTATCCCTTACTGCTTAGCTACTATGGGAAAAAGCGTGATAATTTATAGCCTAAATGTTAATCCGCGTCTATTAGATAGCACATGCAAAATTTCAACCGAATCTGTCCGGTAGTTTTTGCGTGATGCGTGTTCAAACAAACAGACAGACAGACAGACAGACAGACAGACAGACAGACAGACATTTCTAAAAATGCAGCAATCTGTTTAAATACTCTTTTCGAACATTTCCTAATATTTTTTTTCACTAAGTTCGGGCATGTACAGACACGTAAAATTTACAGTTTTATTATATGTATAGATATCGATATAATCGAGCGTATCCAAAAGCGTTTCCTCCGTTTTTCTCCAGTACAAAATTCGTGTATACTTCCCGGATTACAGCAAACGTTGTAAAAAAAATCACATTCTTCCATTACAACAAAGGAGGCTCATAGCGGAGTTAGTATATCTTCACGAACGTGCGAATGGGAATATTAGCTGCCCTGATTTGTTGATAAATTTGGAGTTCCTAACACATCTCCTTCACGTTCTTTTAGCGAGTACTACTTACCACCAAAACTCTTTTTTGCTATGCGTATGTAAATCCTTCAATACTCTTACGCGTCAAAGTGATTTGGATATAGATATATTTAGTATCAGCGTTCCTCAACTCAGGCGTATTCTAACCAAGCAGTTCTTCAATTTAGATTATGTGGATTTCTCTTCTTTTCTCGTATTCCCTTTATTGTTTGATATGATTCTCTACTATTGTCTGTTTTATTGTGCTGCTCCTAATAACTATTATTATGCTTATAGTTATAATTATTATTTTAGTATTTTATTGGATTACCCTATCGTTCGCTTAGCGGTTTATACCGATTCAAGTTTGCTATCGTTCGTATTTTAGCAGCGAAATTTTTTAAATGGCCTTCAATTTATTTTCCACGGTGTCATAATCCGTGAGTGCTAGCTCTAAGTATTCCTAATAAATAATAAAAAAAAACATATCGTTCTTGTCGAAGGAAAAAAACATTAATCTTTTCGTAAACTATTTGAATCTTAGATAAAATATCTAAAAAAAGTTATCTCGATTAAAAATATGTTGGTAATATCGTTCTTGTTTATCTATACCTATACTAATATTATAAAGCTGAAGAGTTTGTTTGTTTGTTTGAACGCAGTAATCTCAGGAACTACTGATCCAAATTGAAAAATTATTTCACTGTTGGATAGCCTATTTATCGAGGAAGGCTAAAGGCTATACATATGGGCTATAATATGGCTAAAGGTTATATATAACATCACGCTACGACCAGAAGGAGCGGAGCAGCAATGAGAAATGTTGCAAAAACGGGGAAAATATACGCAGACGAAGTTGCGCGGGTCAGCTAATATATCTTAATGGTTATAACAATTAAAAACAATTGTGGTTTTCAAGTATGGATTTGGACTTGTATACGACATTATATGTGACGTTGAATAGTGCAGACAAATCAAGCAACTGTTCCCAGGGGAAATCAGACTGGGGATATCGCCATAAATAATAATGAGTACCTAGTACAAAAATCACAAGCTCTTCGATCGTTTTTAGAGTTCCGTAGCCAAAATTGTAAAAAAGGAACCTTTATAGTTTCGTCACGTGCGTCTGTCTGTTTGTCCGTCCGTATTCCACAGGCATTTTACTCAAAGACTACTCAATGAATCTTGATTAAATTTGGTGAAAAGATGTCTTGTAGTAGCCGCTACTTAGTTTGATAGCTAAATAATAATAATAAATATTTTTAAGGGGGCACTCCATACATGTAGCAGAAGCTGAAATTTGTTTTTCAGCAAACATCAAGGTGTTGCACATTATTCGACAGGCATTTAAAAACATTTTAAGGTTTATAACAAACTTTTTTTTATTGAGTGAATATTTTGGAAATAGTCTCTCCGAAAGGTGCATGAATAGTGTCCCCCCCTCTGAACTATTGAGCCGTCTGACAAAAAAATATGGAAAAAATCACAAAGATAGCGCTTAATAAATGCTTTAAATTAAAATTATTTTGGCTAAGATCGGATATACCATCAGTGAGTTATTGCCGAAAAACTGCGTTTCTTAACAAAAGGGCGTAAGTGCCATGAACATACGCTCTTATGCTGATGCAATTGTTCAAGGCTGCAGAACCCTACACTGACCATAGTCCGACATGCTCTTGCCCGATTTTTTTCTGTTTCAATGAGGTAAAATGTCCATCAATTTTCTATGTAAGGAATATAAAAGAAAAAACGTAACTACTAAATTACGGCCATAAAATCAGTCGCAAAAGCAGAGAGCATCTTTATGAGCTTATTAATAAATATTTACAGAGAAAAAAAGTAATAAGTGTTCTGGCAGCGTACATAAAATCATTTTTACAGAAGCCCCAGGGCGACAATTCAATTTCTGTACGTGAGGCTGCGACGAAATTATGTCAATTTCGTATCATTAGCGATGCTAGGGCTGTCACCTTCGTTACAAAGAGTGGGTAGGTACAGACCTTGAATATAAAATCAAAGCTTGGGAAATGGGTAATTTTCACTTTAGTCCAGTTAGATGTCGTAATACATTTTTATAGGCGGTCGGTACGATTCATAAAACGTAGTTTTATATGAAATATTCTCAGCTGTAACTAAAATAACTATAATGTGTTTTCAAATATACTGCTATAATGTGTTTTGATATATGAAGCGGCGGCTAAGGCATTGGTCTCGCAATCGTGAGGTCGCGGGTTCGAATCCTACCCATTATACTACCGACGTGAACCCACTCCTAACACAAGCCTTTGAGCTTAGCAAGATTGCTAGTAATGTGGGACTCAATCCCACATAGCTAGAAAAAAATAATATAAATATATATATATATATATATATATATATATATAAATATAATATATGCGATAGATATACCGTTTCTAGATTTTATCAAACAATGATTATATTAAAGTAAGATGAGTGTTCGTCGTTCGTCGTTCTGTGACTTCTGTGAATATTAATTCGATTAAATGACTACATTTTTCTAAGGACAATAACTATAGTAGCTGGAAACCCTAAGATGTATAACATCTTCAACACAATGGTCCCAGAAAACAGGAGTTTTATTCGTTCAAATTCTAAAGTCATTTTTATTTCCCAAATCTACTGCTCTCGTGGGATAAATTTCGTCTCATAAATAGTAATTATGTATAAGAAGCTTTTATTACCTTAAATATGGTAATTACCATCTTAATATTTCATTTGGCATTATGAGTTAATAAATAATTGGGATAATAGTGCGTTTAAGGGACTCTTATGAGATATGGCAACTTGTAATGATCACTAATGGTTCTTTCTCAGAATTCTAATGGCTTGTACTTATTATAATAATATCTTGGGACAACTCACACAACGCTATCTGATCCCAAACTAAGCAGATCTTGTACTATGGAAACCAGACAACTGATAAACATACTTAAATATTTCTAAATACGTACATATTATGGATAAATAACACCCAGACACGGAATAAACCATCGTGCTCATCACACAAAGTTTTATCCTGGGTGGAAATCGAACCCACGACGTCTTGCGTAGGAGTCGGATACACACCCACCGCGCCAAAGAGGCAGTCAAATCCATTGTACTACCTATTACAGGCTTGTATGTTCATAGAAACAATATCAATTATATGTTATTACAGTAAAGTATATCCCCTTTTTCATTTCAAACACGTACATACCTACATTCAAGATTTTGACGTGATAATGTCTTATAAATCGATGACCGGGTACACGTATGAAAAAGTGTCACTGTTGCTAAGCAACTGCCACGTTATTGATTTGTTGCTAAGCAGTCACGTTATTGATTTGTTGCTAAGCAACAGCGAAAGTCGATTGCAGCGACATGACATGCGATACAATTGGAACTAACGTTATTGATTGGTTGCTAACAACGCGAATTGCGATATGTCATCAATGTTTTACTTATAATTATCGTCTGTAAACCGAATTTACCGACAATTTTTTTATAAACTCTGAGGTCGCCAGTACCTACTTAATTAAATTTTTATGTCTTGTTGAAAATTTAAATTTCAACCCGTTTTATTTACATACCTAAGTGTGTAGAAAAAAACAATACAGAAAAATCTGAATCGAATAAATCAAAGTATTGTTTATAGACCAGAGTAGATATCAATTCATGATGAAGTGGATATTTTTTTAAAAGAAAACTCGATCGGGTGTAGGTCTATTGCCAGACACACGGTAAATCAACTGAGAATTTGGCAAAGAATAGACGCCAGACATGTAATGCCGAGCTTGAATAACGTAATAAATATCCATATCCAGTCTATTAGACAAGATTGCCTGGCTATAATGAACACGTTATAGCTTAAACGTGTTTATAATAGGGAGAATGTGGTTGTAATTAGCAGAGTACAATTTCGTATCTACTAGAGCAACATACTGTGTACTGGAATATATACCTATTACTTAGTATTAGGCGACTGCTATATGATGATATTCACGTTCATATCGAATATCAATTCAAATTTAGTAGGTACATATTGGTAATGCAATTATTGTATGGCATATTTAATCTTGTATTTCTGATCCGATATTCTACAATGCTTTTTACTCACAATAGAGTTTTGCACAATACAAAGTGGTGTTGTGTTGTTGGAATTTTGAATGTAACCTACTTACTTTCAAATGTACTCACCCAATCTCTTATTGTTTAGTAGAAATCGTTCTGTAAGAACCCACCTTTTTCAGTAAATGGCATCTGAATAAGTTAAGAAGCTTACCTCTTTCCCAAGTGATCGACTCGATGGGGTAGCCGGCCACTGGACATTTGATATTCAAATCACTCCCAGCTACTGCCGTGACTTTGGGCATTTCACGAATATATGGAAGACCGTAGACGTTTACTCTGGCTGCATGGATCGCTTTGCCAGCTGTGTTTGAAGCAACACAAGCGTACTCGCCGCCATCTTGTTCTGTCACTCGACTGATGTTAAGATGGCTGACAACGTCGTCTTGAAGTGTCACGCGTTGACCGACTGCGAACCTGGAGGTTTTAGTTAGATGTTAATATCACATCTCTTATTATTCTAACTGGTATAAAAGTACCATATATTCATTGGGTAAATACTATTATTTATCCAATGTTTAGATGATAATTTATTACCGGTTTTATGGGTTATAAATTTTGTAAGACATAGGTCTTGCAGTCTTTATTTTGCATGCTTAAAATACATAGATCTAGTCTTCTTTTAGACGAAGTAGAAAGAGTTTGCAAGGCACATCGGAAATGAACGTTATTAGATAGGGAAAACGGGAAATTAAAGGTAGGCTGTTGCGATGCAACGTGGCAGAAAAAACCGGCCAAGTACGAGCCGGACTCGTGCACGAATGGTTTCATACCATTATCTATACAACATTAGACACTATATTATAATATCGAGCATAAAACGGCAAAAAATATGTTTGTTGGATAGATGGGAGCCCTATTTTAATATTTATTTTATTCAGTTTTTAGTATTTATTGTTATAGCGGCAACAGAAATACGTTATTTGTAAAAAATGAACTGTCTAGCTATCACGGTTCATGACAAACAGCCTGGTGACAGACAGACGGACAGCGGAGTCTTAATAATAGTCCCGTTTTTACCCTTTGGGTACGGTACCCTTAAAATACCTATACTTTAATTGATGAGATTGTAATTTTTCTTTAAGATACAAAGATTTAGGTACTTTGAGTAATGATAAAAGGTTTAACAGTGTTTAATATATAATAATGTTATTATTAATAGCAACAATGAGTACCTACCTATTGTTACAAACTGAAGGTCAAATTGACCTGAAGACTTGGTAGATATAAGTTTAATTATATTAAGTCAAAGTGCAAGTCGTAAGTATGGGTCCCAATCCATCGTTTTCTGTATATATTTTTAGATATCTACATAGTAGGTTTAATGTTTGAAATTGTGTAATAAGAAATGGGACACTGATTTAAAAGGAGCGTAGATACCTACTTATTTCCAATAGCAAGAAGAAACTCATATAAAACGATAAAGTTACTATTTAACGACATCTTTCAACATAAAAATCGTTTTTTCAAAGTCATCGCACTCGAATGCGTTCCATATAAACGAATCTCATGTTAAATCGATCAAAAGTTTTATGGTACGAGTATAAACAGGACAGATGACAAAAGTTTGTCAGTTAATAAAACTTTCACGTTACAACACGTTCGGTTCATGCCACCACTATCTATACTCATTTATAGAAGTGACATTATTACAATAGACATCTATCCTCTTTTTTTTAATCGAATTCATTTTCTACTGATTTCATCAAAGTATAGAAATAGTCTCAGATTTAAAAAAATATCTACGCAGGTGACTAATAAATTATTATTTGAAGTGGTTTCAAATATAAAACACTCATAACTGGTGGCATTGTTTCTTAAAAAAATGCCCGCCGTAGGTTTCTTCTTTCGTGGGTAACGCTTTTAGGCTTTTGGCTATATGTATTTATAAACATACAAATGACGAACATAAAGTGCACTCAGATTCGCAACTACAACATGTGGATCATACGATGTGGTGTCCCATGCGTGGATCAAAATCAAATCATCTTCCACGCCAGTACGCGAGGTACGCACTCTCACTGCTTCATCGAAGCCGTGAGAGTGCGTACCGCGGGAGGCCTACTCTAATTCAATGAAAACGAAGTTCGATCAAAAATGAGGTGGTAATATACAAAGCCAGGAACATCTAGATAATCTAGTTGCCCCAGAAAATTGTTCATGGTTTCGAACTCCATGTGCTTATTCAAAAAATAATTAGAAAAGTACCTGTAAACTCAAGAAATTGTAAACGAAAATTCATGAATTTCGTTTTAATGAAAGAGAGTAGGCCTACTGATATTGTTGTAAAAATCGTTGTGGCATAAACAAGCCAATAAACTTTAGACTATTATTTTGATAAGAATATAATTTTGCCGTAAATTTACCTTGAATTAGTAGGTATGGGAAATCCGTCAAGTAGCCAGGTGAACTGCGGTGGAGGGTGTCCCATCGCGACGCATTTCAATGAAACACTTGGTCCTGGCTGTAACGTCTGTTCCGAAAACCAGTACACCAACTCCGGCTTTGATTCTGTAACAACACACAAAGTAAATACGACTTCGTATCATTTTAATCTGTCGGAAGGAAGATTTGGAATTATATTTAAAGTCAACAAATTCGGGAAAGTTGTTGATGCGTCGTGTTGTTTTGAGTAAAGAAAATATAGGCACACGAAGCTAAACAGCTAAATATATGTTGCGCGTACTCGTTTAAGTACCGTAAAATCTTGCTTGCTTTATGGTTTTTGGTAAAGTGTTCCCTAAGGTTTATTTACCATTTTATTAAACGAATTTGTGGAGGATTATTTGCTCATCACACCATGAAAATGCTATCAGGCAGGGAAAATTACTGAAGCTATTTTGTTTCGGACAAGCGCGTTCAACCACGATATTCTAAGGTAACTAAATATCGTATTTCAAGTATCTGCGAGGGTAGAACGGCAAATATATTTGTACATAAGGACAAGGCGGTCAACTTGCTATAGTGGTTCCATGTTCATGTAGGTAACACAATACCTACATAAAATTATAAAGTAGGTACCTATTACCAAACCGCTCCAGCTTCGCACTTTAATATCTTGGGACAACTCACACTACGCTTTCTGATCCCAAACTAAGCAGAGCTTGTACTATGGAAACCAGACAACGGAGAAACATACTTAGACATTTCTAAATACATACATATTATAGATAAATAACACCCAGACACAGAATAAACCATCGTGCTCATCACACAAAGTTTTATCCTGGATGGGGATCGAACCCACAACCTCTTGCATAGTCGGATACACTCTCACCACGCCACAGAGGCAGTATACTAATATTATAAAGAGGTATAGTTTGTGATGTTGTGAGTTTGTGACGTTGCAGGGGGTAATCTCTGGATCTACTGAACCAATTTTAAAAATTATTTTACTAATAGAAAGCTTATTTGTGAGTGCCATAGGCTATATAACATCACGCTACGACCAATCGGAGCGGAGCATCAATGGAATATTTTGCAAAAACCGAGAAAATGACGCAAACTAAGTTGCGTGGTTCTATATAAACTAGGTACTCAAAATAATTTTCCTCAATAATAGTGAAAACTGCCTCAAAATCCGTTGCGTAGTTTAGAATATCTAAGAAAACCTACATAGAGAAGCTAGTTCATTTTGTACCTACTATGTAGAGATGAGTAGGTACAAATAGGGGTCAAAACATAGCTCAATTTCATTATGTATTTCTACCCTCGTAGGTACTATAAAATATAAAAACGTATATATTACATAACCCTTTCTTATTAAAAATCCACCACGATACCGCGGTACCATTTCAAAGAGAACTTCATTTCACATTTTGCATTTGTCAGAAATTTTCCTTTTTCACTCACACAAACAAAACCATTAACTGGGGAGTATTAAAAACAAAGGCTAAGCTTATTATCTCTGGGTGGAAGGGGAAAGAATAATAACCCCCTCGGTCTACGTCAGAGTTCTGTATATAATGTAGTAGGAACACTGGGTTCCGTCTTGTTAATATTCAGTCTTTAGACGTGCAGAGGGAAATCTAGACGCGCTGTTATCTAAGGTTTGTGAAGCAAGACTTGCGAGTTATACATTGCTTGAATGTTTAATAACTATACAATCCTCTTTGATACTTTCTTTAAGAATTTATTAAGGGCCTTTAAAAGTTCATTATTTTCACTTTAAAGTAAATACTTAGTGAAAAAACACGGGTATCACTCATATTAGCACTACCAAGTTCATCTTATACGTATTTTGGTGTGTGTCAATAAGGTACATAGCTTGGAAAAGCGCGTATGTGTCAAAACAAATGCCATCCAACACTTGTAGGTTCGCATATTTGTTCTAATATGAATTACTGAAATCATAAATTAGGTACTTATTTTAAGGGTTCCGCAGAAAAAAAAAGAAACCATTATAGTTTCGCTTTTTAAGTTGTGGGTTAGTTACTATAAAGCGAATTTCTATCACAATTAGGACTCGGCAATTCGCCGGTAGAGTATCTAACTTCCCAATGATCTGGATAGTAACTGTTCTTTCAAAAGAATTAAATAACAACATTAAATTAAAGCATTTCGCTTAACCCTAATAGAAAGAACATTATAGAGCTTAAATTATAATTAAACAGAGCAAATTTCAACTGCAATGAAATAAGTTAGACGCTCGTTTCCATATCGCATAACATAAGTAGGTAGTTAAGGTTGGTATTAACGGACAGACGAACGGAATGAACAAATCCGTCCATTCGTCTGTTCGGCACGCTTCGTCTGTGTATAATATTTCCACCTCGAATGATAAAGCAGAGAGCTCCGTAACGCTGTATAAAACTTCTCTGATTGGATTAGACGATAAGTCTATTTTGTTCAAAATTATGTTTATTCGAGTGTTTATAATTGTGATACGCAACGGGATCAATGTTTGATTACTTTTAATCGATGTATAAACATTTTTCGGTTATATAAGGCTTATTAAATTGGTTATTTACTTACGTCTGGTCTCAATAATCTAACTATTGATGGATTTGGCTACTAAAGGTATATATTTGACATAAGCCTCATACAAAATATGTTAAAATTCTACCTCTAGTAGCCAAATCTATCAATAGGTAGATTATTGAGACCGGCCGTTAGTGAAGCTGAAAAAAAACACTTCGTTTATGTTTTTGAAGAATTCTGTATATTATTTCTGCTATGAGGTATCCACCACTGTATGCACAAGCTCTCTCTGCATTAACTGTCTAGCAACGTCTAAATTCAATATCTCAGTGAATGACTAGTTCACCGATCTGTCAAGTAGGCATCATCTTACTTCTCATCATCCTCCCCTCACAGCTGCTCCAATCTATTGTGGCCACTCGAGAATGCACTAGACTGTATAGTCTGCTTATTTTCTTTTTAAAAATAGGTAAAGTACCTACGCTGGAACACAGTTATTATTTTGAGTACCGGTAAATTCCAAATACTAAACGACAGATATTTAAATCAAACAGGATTTTTAATTAATATTTTATGAAAGCATTAAACAAAGAAAATAACAACGTCGGGGTACTGTATTGTGATAATAAAAAGGTGAATATCACAAATGAATTGGACTTTCTGTGAGAGAGAGAATCCTACGGATTACATTTTGATCTTTATTTCAAAAATGTACGCTTCCAAACTCATGTCCCTGCTTAATTCTTTTGATTGTAGCTTCAAAATTAAAGGAATATTTCCATTTTCGGATTCTTTAATCCGTTCCTTCCTTTGTAAAAATGGAGCTGGGTGTGGCGTTAATCCAGTTTTTTTACTACAATAGGTACACGATTAGATTAAACAATTTATGTTATTATATGCATTATATTTCTTTACATAATTCTACTGTAGGGAGGAGCGCGGTCCATTACCATTCTAATATATAACCTTATGTGTCTATTTAGTTCCGGAATTAAAACTGGGTATTCAGTAGCATTGTATTTTGTGCTGTCGTCCACAGCTTCTGTTCGGTATATGTATTTGCATTCGTGCGTCTTCCTGTATACATATTTATATTTACAGTACTATAGTGTTCAATGTGCAATTTCTCTAACATCCGTACTAATATTATAAATGTAAAAGTAACTCTGTCTGTCTATCTGTTACGTTTTCACGCTCAAACAGCTAAACCCATTTAGATGGAATTTAGTATGGAGATTGTTTAACTCCCAGGGAAGGACATAGGATAGTTTTTATCGCGATAACCGACATCCACATGGGCGGAGCCACGAATGAAAGCTAGTAATGTATAAATACGTCTAACAACTGCTAAAATAATTCACTGAAAAATTATATTTATCTAGCTTGTTTCATTCCCACAGTTCAGATAAATACAATGATACCCTACATGACGAAATCCGTCAAGCCGTTTGGGGTGTAGAGCGTGCCAAAGAAACAGTCATACATACACGCATACATACCTACGATAAACATTACCTTCTTAATTCTAAGTTCGGTAAAAAAGAAGTTGTTCAATTAAATAATTAGACGTTAGTTTAAAAATAAGTAACTAGGATTACTTATTTTTACTACTTACTACATTATTACTTGAAACGTCTCTCATCTCTGACTGCCTCTGTGGCGCGGTGGGAGTGTATCCGACTGCTACGCAAGAGGTCGTGAGTTCGATCCCCCCCCAGGATAAAACTTTGTGCGATTAGCACGATGGTTTCTTTCTGTGTCTAGGTGTTATTTATCTATAATATATGTTTAGAAATATATAAGTATGTTTATCAGTTGTCTGGTTTCCATAGTACAAGCTCTGCTTAGTTTGGCATCAGATAGCGTTGTGTGAGTTGTCCTAAGATATTATTATTATTATCTGAAAAAATAGAGACCACTCGAATACTAAGTAGTTCGTTTCTAATTTCTTTGAACGATACGTGCAACCATCCGTATTACTCATCTCTTGCTAAATTGCAATGCAACTATAACATGGTTGTCTGTAAAGTCGGTTTACGGACGATAATTTTACATTGATGATATATCGCCATTCGCGTTGCTTAGCAACCAATCAATAACGTGACTGCTTAGCAACCGATCAGTTACGTAACCATTGCTTAGCAACCAATCATTAACGTAACCGTTGCTTAGCAACCAATCAATAACGTGACACTTTTTCGTGTCACCCGGTATTCGATTTATAAGACTCCACGTCAAAAATATTGCTTTAGTAATGGAAGTAGGTAATGTCAACACAGTACCATTATCACATAGAATGCGATCTCATTCTATCCGGGATTTATTTATAACACAAATAAATACTTAGACTACTGCCATTACGATACAAATTCCCATTGTTTCGACACAGCTCCCTTGTAAATAGCCCAATAAACTGTGGATTAAAATTATGTGTAGTTCGCGAAGGCTGATACCTCGGGGTTTCGGCTAAATGTAATAACGCAGAAGGCCTCTATCCCTTCATTAGAGACCACATTAAATTGCGACATTTATTTAGTTACTGTTAGCTACATGTTTTGGGCCCGGCTTTAATGGCTAGTTTTAAAGGTACATCGATTTTGTACAGGAGGCGAGTTTGTTATTTATTAGTTTCGGTTTATTATTATCCAAGCCTTTGCCTGCGTCACCCGCAAGGAATTTGTTTTGTTTGTTGTTACTTTGGGACCAAATTGTTTATATTTATGGGTAAAGTGATTATCCCCCGAATAGGTAGGTAATCAAACGATACTTAGATTTAGGTCGTGTTCATAAGTATTTCTGTGACAGTGACAGCATGAGAATTAATGGCGTCTCAAAACTGAGTGACGCTTTTGAGCATTCGACTGTTGATATCAGGAATTAATTGTAAGTGTCTTTGGGTCATAGCGTCATGTAATTTATACTTCGTTAACTAGATATCATTTTTTTTTATTTGGACTGTCATCATAGCGCGTGTTAATATGCCCACCATTACATTCTTCAAATAAAAGACTCGTGTATAAATAATAATTTTAGAATAAAGTTCTATCGGGTCTGAGGGCCGGCATCTGTGAGTAGAGATGTTACACAGGTTTGTAAGACCACGCAAAACGGCTGGCAGGAGCTGGATGCGAGAAGCCGAAGATAGAACAAAGTGGCGTGCAATTGGAGAGGCCTATGTCCAGCAGTGGACTGCGATAGGCTGATGATGATGATGATGTAAGACCAAAATACCCATAGAAGTAGAGGGATTCATTAATTGGTATTATTCATAGTATTTTTCCACTTCAGGAATGGAAAAAGGTGTGATTTTGAGAAGCCGACCTCAATCCCGCCATGTGACCAGTCGTATATTTTACTCGTAGCTACATATTGACAAACTGTAGGTACGTAAGGTCGACGGGAAGGATGTCTTTCAGTAATTATTACTGCTCGTGTCTAACAGGTCGAAGGACTATGAGTAGGTATTATATGGTATTTAGTTTATGCGACATACTTATATAACATTTTGTTACCGGAAACTTTTCGACGAAATAATTGTAGATTATATTGTTTGAACTAACAGCCCCGCGCAACGAGGTTTGTGTCATTTTTGCAATATTTTTCATTTATGCACTGCTCCTACTGGGTCTTTATTCACAAAGTTTTTTTTCGATTTCGCGGTAAGCCTGCGCGAATTGGCGCATGCGCGGTGCGCTCAAAGATGTCTGTATATACCATTATGACAACATTTTGACAGTTAAAAGCGCGGGCTTGACGCAAAACGAAAAAAAAGATAGTGAATAAGGACCCTGGTCGTTTAGCCTTCCTTGATAAATGGGTTATCCAATACTAAAATATTTTTTTAATTCGAATCAGTAGTTCTTAAATTAGAGTTTAGGTTTAGTTAGGTTTGTTTCCAAACCTAACAAACTTAATCAAACAAACAAACTCTTCAGCTTTATAAATATTAGTATTATTATATTAGTATAGATAACAAATGTTATTTTCTATGTGTAAGTACTGCATCCCTTAGAAAAACCACGCAGGTCCTGTACGCTTCCATCTGTAGGTACTATTATTATAAAACTGAAGAGTTTGTTTGTTTGTTTTTTTGTTTGAACGCGGTAATTTCAGGAACTACTGATCCGAATTAAAACATTCTTTCACTGTTGGATAGCCCATTTATTGAGGCTATAGGCTATATAACATTACGTTACGACCAACAGGAGCGGAGCAGCAATGAAAAATGTTGCAAAAACGGGGAAAATTTACGGAGACGAAGTTGCGCGGGTCAGCTAGTAGTAAATAAAGTAAAAATATACATGTATAGAACTATTCATCCTAAAAACTTACATTACTAAAAATATAATAAAATAATTCATAGTAAATTCCCTGCCCGAGCTTCGTTGTTGGTGTCTTACTATAAAATGAAGCCATTGTTATGACCTTCAAAATTACATATGTCACTATGTGATACACCCTGGGGACGGCGGCCATACATAAGCGCCCATTCTCCTTTGCCTAATAGATTTAATTTCCTAATTCATTATAATGTGGTTTACTTATAATATAGTAGATCACAACCAAGCTGTCAAGAGTGTAGCGACGAAAAATAATAATGTGGCTAACATATATTTTCGACACCTTAATAAATTAACACGACATTTTTATATAAAGTGTCCACTTATATCAAGAACTCTATCATACAATCACTAACAGGCAATTACACAAAGGCTCCCTGTACATAATTCTATTAGCGATAAGTACATAAAAGGCCAGACATATACGCTACGTCTGGCGTGATTGTTCGCCAACAATAGTTTACCTGCTATACCTACTAAACTTGCCAGCCAAGCCGCCTATCAATACCAGTCGAGAGTCGAGACTACCATGTTGTTGTCAGGAATCGTGTTTATTATTTAGAATAACTTGATTATATAGTATAAATGATATATTAATAGATACCCTTTCTGTGGATTCTTTTGATTATATTGAAGTGGGTGTGTTGAATTCGGTGGATCAAAATTTCAAGGTAAGGTACCCGAGGCGATTACCGCCCACTTAATTTAAAATGGTTTATTTTCATATAAATACTAGGTTAATAGTAGTAGCAATATAATGAGAAGAATAAACATACTTTTCTGAGTTAAGTGGTGCTAGATAAGATATATAATTAACTATTTGATTTTTTTGAGGTAATAACGTTTTTTTAAAAGTCTTATTTTGGGCGTCATTAAAAATACTATGTTCAATAGCGCCCGTATATAACGAATTAGATGCTGATTGCAAAAAAAGTCTCATCAGTGATTATAAAATGTATTAAAACATATTAGCAACAAATAATTTCTTTATTAGGTATAAAAGAATGTAACAAATCAACGTATAACGTAATTTTTTGGCTCAAAATAACATGAAACTACTAGTAATAATCCATTTAAAAAAAAAAAAAAATTTACAATATAGCGACTATGTTTTTAAATAATGATTATTTTACTGAAGCCTACAATGCGCGTTATTAAACGACAATGGGCAATCACGCCCTGAGCTATTGGGAAAATAACGCCCACTGATGACAACAACTACAGTGGCTGCATGAGATCTAAATTCAATATAAATCATAATGAGATCTGTCAATTCAGCAAAACATAAAGAATATATTAATTCGAAATAAGTGTAAGTAAAATTAAATCAGTCTTTGATTGCTAATTAAACTGAAGCCTATATAGGATAAATACGCCCACGAGTAGGCCAATATCGCCCACCCAGTGTATTAGCGCCCAACGGTCGTTTGACTGGGCGTTAAAACCCAAGTGCATGTTGTTGTTACTTCCAAGGATAATGGAATAAATAACGTAAATTTCGAAATTTTATTAACATAATATGAACTGTAATATCCTACACTGTAACGAAAATATAAAAGTTTACAAAATTATATAAAAGCACAACCAGAAACTTACTATTTGTTAGAACAATTTTTATAACAGCGGCGTCCGTGTCCGATATTCTTGAAGCAAAGCGTGTCATTGGCGAGATGACGGCACAAGGAGCTTGCGCTAGCGCTATCCTGCGTTCTTATTGGTTTATCTGTATGTGTGTGAGCTGCGATATGTATAGATCGAATAGAAGTAGGTTTTCTGTAGTTTGGGCGTTATTTAACACGTGGCGTTATTTACCTAGGGTACCTTAGTATAAGAAACTTTCAAAGCTATATATTAACTTTATTGATAGATATATTATGCTTTTAAAGTATAAGCATTAAAAACTTTCAGTTTAAAATAATCCTGAAAGGACTCAAAATAAGATACTTAAAGTTTATGAACTTTTAAAGTTGTTTAGGGTTTACTTCCATTCTTTAAAGATTTCGGAATTCAAGTTTAGCCCACGAATATGCAACACAATGTGGATAATATATCTCTTTTCTCTTTCTCACAAGTATAATATTGCTTGTTCAGAATGCATCGTTAATATGTGGATCAATATTATTTCAATAAAGTGTAGGAGGTACATTTTATTTAAATAATATTGATCTCTATCTACCTATTTTTTAGTGATAAAAGATTCGAATGTTGAATGAATAACATCTAACAGCAAGGTGTAGTATAATTCAAGGTACTTTATTCATTAATACAAAGAAGAAATAAACATTTATTTGCACCATAAGTCACAACATCAGAGCACAAAACAAAACAATAAAAAAATCGAATAAAGTATAAAAAAAACATACAAATTAAAAATACTATTAGATAACAAATATGTTTTATAAAAGATTGCGTGTACCCATTTCTATCAAAATCTAAAACCCTTATTAGAACTATGCCACAACAATGCAGTCGAATTCGGGGTGCAATACCTACTTAGGTAAGCTCTGTAGCTACTATCTGCTGTTACAGTTTGAAACACATTGTTTAAGTATATACCAGGGTAGCCTTATGCCAATTTTCGAATTAACATTATGGTAATCGATATTATGAACACGAATACCTCGAGCAAGGTAAAGTTCGTCCGCAGTTCTGATCATTTCGATTAAACAAATGTCACTGCATCACTAACACTATAACCACACTAAGGCACCTGTCCGACCAACGGCGAGAAAAAGAGTAGCGAGTAGAGATTTTATCGCTCAAGACACGTACATACTTAAGTAGATCCCGTGTAAACAAAAGAGATACAGATATTGATTGTTTATCGCTGAGTGTTCACACTGCATGCGAGTACTCGCTCTATACTGCATCTCTTTTGTTTACACGGACGGGATCTACAAAATACATCTGTTGTACGTTTCTTGAGCGATAAATCGCTACTCGCTTTTCGCTCATCGTCGTTGGTGGGACCGATGCCTTACGCTTTGTACACACGACTATAATTTATACGAATGTATACGAACATACGAAGTTTGTCGGAAGACATTTTGTCACTACGACCTCTCGATTAAAACTGACGAATGAGACCAACTGCCTCACTACTGGCACTTCAAATATAAGCGTCAAACTAAAGTCACGCCATCTTGCGGTGGCATTAGACTTGCTATTTAAGCAAAATAGATGTTAGGTCAACTAAATCAATTAGCGATTTAATAATTCTCCGACATATACATATTTTGCCTTAGTTATTTATTTTAAGGCATCCGCGATCTCTTGTGTCGCGATCAGGCTCCTTGTCTAGCTAGTCTGTTGCTCTCGCCAAAGCCAATGTGCTTAATCGGGTGGTGGCTAGACTATTTGCTTTGTGGTTTTCTACAGTTTGTTAAACCATTTCTAGTACGATCCTCGAGAGAGGAGTTTGTAAAGACATTGTATCTGGTTCTTTGAACATTTTATTTCTTCTTGAATTATCTTGGGACGTTACTGAGTTTACGATTGTAATAATGCTATTGAAGGATAGTCCTTGTTCAAATTCTTCAAGATCCCTCGTCAGGAATTTGTTTATTTCTAAATTTGTTAAATAGGATCAAAGAACTAACTTCTGAGAAATAAGATATTCAACTGATTTTAATGAATGAAAGGGTTTGATTTAATTTTACTGTTTGATTATGTTCTAAAACATTCTGTGAACAATTGAAATGAAAGAAAATAACTAAGTCTATACCTACGTAGGTACATGTTTGTATTTGCTTAATAGACTAATAGCATAACGAAATATTCACTAACTTAATTTTGATATACCTACTTATATATTAAGAGGCAAACCTACCACAGTGCAACCTTAATATAACGTACCTCAATATAACGACTTCCCCGATTTAACAAATTCTTCGTAATCCCCTTGAATTGTCCATAAGAGTCAATATAAAATATGCCTTTACAATGCGAACATTTTTTGCGACCAACCTCTTTAAAACGAATTTTCAACTATCAAGAAAAAATATTCATACCTCTAATTAACGAATTTTGACAAAACCTTTATATAAAGTTCCCACCAATATAAACTCTTAACTTATAGTATGTGATTCATGTCGCGACATGTTGAGGTGAATAAAACTATTCTTTTACCTCTTTATCACGAATTTTAGACCAACCTAACCTCAACATAACAAACCTCAGTTCAACGAATTACTTGATATAACGAATATTTTCTTGTTCCCCTCCGATTTGTTAAATCGAGGTTGCACTGTTTATCTTGTTCTTTTACCATAAGCTACTTGGTAAACAGAACAGCTTTCTAGTAAGTCATACTTGTTTTTAAATGAATTCTATTAACGTCCCTAAAATCTCATTTGTTGAAATCACAAAATCCATACCCAGCTTTACTCTTAGCATTCTTGGAAGGGAATTTCCTCTGCACAAGGAAAACAAAATAATGAAAAAAAATCGGTATAGAAATAAGTGGTTGGGCGTACGTCACGGCTCTACTTATACCGAACCCCTGAAACGCAGCGACACCAAATAGCGGGGAACGAATTAATAATGAAACAAAGCGGCTTATATTTCGCGGTGTGGGCGGGTAAAATCGACCTTATGAGCTGTGAGATACGATCTTAATTGGTGGTAGCGTGGTTAGTATTTAGTGCTGTGGTAGATGCGCCCGCGGCCGCCTGCCTGCGTCACTGAAGCTCTTTGTTTGAGCTGAAGAGCTGACTCTAATAGCTTGCACCGGATCCGCGCTTAAAAATGGACTTTTAAATATTTTATGAAGAAGTCGGGCGGACGGATAAAAAGTTTAAAAATTACATATCTATCGCATGCACTGTGTATATCTACTGTGTACTGTATAGAGCTCGTGTTCGTGGTTCGTGGCTTACATATAGAACTAAGTCTTTGTTCTTATTTACACGTTGATATCGTGTAGCGGGATTACGCCAGAACAAACTTCTTTAACCTAAATGGTCTCTTTGCAATATAATTTGTTAGAATTATATCCATGTACAGGTATTTTTTTATTCGCACATATTTTTAAAACAAAGGTTCACACCTAAAATGTATTTAGGTGAACAAGCTAATGTGTTCACACATTAAAAATATTCTGACACAATCCTACGTACATTAAACATGAAAAAAAATATTTGACTTTAAAATTAAAGTAAACCTAAAAATTTTGTACCTAAAATTAATAAGCATTTAACACCTAGGTAGGACCAACTAGAATGTTCTGAGGCTCTTTTAATATTTAGGTACATGGACAAACAAGATTCATAGAACAATTCACAGAATCATGATACCTAGCAGATGCGAAGGGTTATTTTTTTTCTGAGGTAAAGGTACAAAAATATATCTTGCAGGACATGGTTTTTTTTTTCTTATAATACTAAGTAACTACAATCCAAAGAGAAACGGAAAGTAATGGTATTCTAAAGACCCTCCGCTACTGATACCTAGAAAAATCTATGTCCGATCAAGCTAAGCTGTGTTCTATTCATGTTGATAGAATATCTAGCTAGCAAGCAAGTAGGTTAATGTTAGAAAATACCTAGTACGTAGGCCTACTAAGTATTTTCTAATATTAACCTTTCAGTAAGCACTGAACTTGTCGAGTTGGTAGGTACCTAACAAACGGTAAATCAAGCAAGTGATTCTACAATTTTAAATCGAGCCTAGAAGGTACCTAAAGTTTAAATTCAGTCTCACCTTTAAAACACGCCTAACTTGACCAGTTAGCCAACTTGTTCAGAAGTTTTGCAGTAAATAATAATATTTGTTTTATTTTTCTGTTTCGTAAGATTATAAATGCGTGCTCGAAACATTCTGGTAAAAACGGTGGTTTAGTATCGTAGCTCAACGTCAAAACTTTGTTACCTTTTGTTTATGATAAAGTTGGGAGCAGTTGTGACACCGGCAGTAAGTGGAAAAGTTATATGGAACCCTTGTTTATTTCAGATAGTTTAGGTACCAGCCACTAGATAATTTGTTTAGCAAATTACCACCTCGCCTGGCTAGTCGTTTGTTTAATAAAATACGCGGTGTAACCTCACTAACTTTTTAAATTAATTATATTGTTTGGAAGTCAAATAACGTCAACAACGTCCATGTCCCGGAACAACAGTGCAGTTTGCATAACTTACATTTTTCTCGCGCACAGATTTCATGCAAAGTTTAGGTTTATTATCCGCATGGGCGGTGGGATTTTCTTTGTTTATTTTTTTATTGCTTTCATGGACTGTTGTATCTACACTGGTGTATCTACTGGTGTATCTTGACTGCCTCTGTGGCGCGGTGGGAGTGTATCCGATTGCTACGCAAGAGGTCGTGGGTTCGATCCCCACCCAGCACAAAAGTTTGTGTGTTGAGCACGATGGTTTATTCTGTGTCTGGGTGTCATTTATCTATAATATGTATGTATTTAGAAATATATAAGTATTTTTATCAGTAGTCTGGTTTCCATAGTACAAGCTCTGCTTAGATTGGGATCAGATAGCGTTGTGTGAGTTGTCGCACGATATTATTATTATCTAATGCACAAATGACCTTCATACGATTTGTTATTAGGGCAAAACTGTTTTCACATTTCTATTTGCTTTATAAGATAATTTTCATTTAGAAAATGTAGAATGTAGAAGGAAGGTTCTACATCTAAAATAATTTTACTTAGTACTAGGTTAGATTTGCTTTATCGACCTTCTCGAAGCGACCGTATGAATAATTCAGTTACTGCATTCACAACATGAACACACTGAAGCAAGATGCAGCAAAGCACATCGTTTTTCTTCATGTCCAGCTGGTCGGCAAAGCTAGAAACGTTAAGACATGTGTATATTATTCATGGGCCATACCTCTAGTGCCGGTGAAGTTCCAGTCCGAGTCGTGTGTGTGGGTGCTCCTCGCGTACGGCGCGCGCCTCGAGCGGTTACCGGGAACCTTCATTCGACTCTCGGACACTGCACAAACATACAAACAAACTCTTACAAACCGAACCAAAGCCTTTAAAAACCTTTCTTAAGAAGTTTGAATAAGCAAAAAGTCCCAGACACTGTGTTCCGCCTTAAAAACTTTCCTGGTAGGCTTCTCGGGAACAATTTGAAAACTTGAAAACATTTTTGTATAAGAAAAGTTATCCAATCAATTTTTTAATTGCGTACCCTTTAATATTACGAAAAGCAAAGAGAATTTCATTATCTTTGCACTTTATAATATTTGATATTGTACCTACGTTACAAACTTTATTCCCGATCGCCGATTACACGCCTCATTTCGTCGGATTGCGTCGGCCTTTTAAGTCGATGTACACGATGTAAATCTGCTGCTTTTAGGTAGATTTAACTCGTACCTAAAGAGTGTTTAGAATATAAAGGTATCTAGATATATATGATTATTTTCTTACCATCTATTAAATATTCTGACACTCCATAAGCCTGATCCTTCGTGTTACTGACGAAGCACTGATAAACCCCTTGATCATCCCTCTGAGAATTTTTGATATGTAGTCTTAGGCCATCTTCAGATGTCTTGACCCTTTCATTTGGCTTCACAATTCTCGCGTCGTGCACCCAGTAGACAAGTTCTATTGGATGTCCTGACACTTTACATTCGAATGTGACGTCAGCATTCGGTTTTGTTCGTACGACCTCGGGTTTTATTCGGACGGAGATGGGTTCTGTAACAAGAGAAAAAATACGTTCGATAAAAAAATAAAAAGAGTAATACGTTATTTTGTTCATTTTTGTTCATTGGTATGAGCAATACAATTTTACGGTTAGTCCAATTAGGACCGTAATATGGAGTAAATCGAGTACCTACTCGAGGAAAGGAAACTCTTAACATAAATTAGGCGGATATCCTTCATGTAGTTGCAAAGGAGAGAGCCGGTATTCGGTATGTTTTAGGAGTATTTTTCCAGGGGGGGTTAGACAAGGTACATTCGTTCCGTGGCAAATTCGCTAACGCTGTACTAATCGTTCGCAAAAAAATTAAAAAATGTCTATGGTCTCCACCGCAAACGTCAAATTCTATACTATAATTCTATTCCATTAACGACATCGCTTTTTGAATGTGACTTTGTCTAGACCCCCAGAGCAATTAGGACGTGTTTACTGTCGATTATTTTTTGCCAGGTTATCTATACTTCTATACTAATATTAATAACAGGTAAAGTCTGTGAGCTTGTGAGGGCAATTTATGGATGTACTAAACCGATTTTGAAAATTCTTTTGCCAATAGAAATCCACTTTATTTGTAAGTGTCATATTCTCAACGAAGTGGGTACGGGTCAATTACCTATATGTTATCAATATAAATTAGGGTTATTATGATAATGCAGACAGAGAGGAGGGCATAGGCAGATTTAAATGGCACGTGATCCCGTACCCCTCAGGTGGTTGTTTTGTGTACCTACTGCGAAATAAAATGACAAACCTGTGACAATAAGCGTGAAGTGTACGGATTCTCCCCCGACAGTGTTGTTGAGCCAGCAGACGAAGCGGCCGGCGTCTTCTCTTCTGACGGACTGCAAGCTCAACAGACCACCGCCTAGGAGTCTGGTGCGAGCCCATAGTGACGTCTTCTCTATGGGAATCAGCTCCTCGTGGTGCTCGCGAAACCACCTGACCAACGGGAATAAAAAATACAAATGAGTTCAAAAACACAAATGTTAATAAACTTTCGAGATTTGTACACACTATAAAATTATATATACTACGGGTCGTCCGTAGTTTACCCGTGACCATGGCCGTTGCAATACGGTCGAAACATCGGGCAATAAACAAGGTATTTTACCGTATATTATTCATGCGATTAAGACTCGTAGAATATATCATTTCATAAAAATACAAATATTTTGGAATTACTCAAACATTTTGGTTTCATAAAACTAAACCAAAGATTTTCTAAAAACATTTTGAAAAAATAGGTATATGCCTTCAGTTTACGTAGGTATATAAACCGGGTTGAAGATTTTTTTTAATAGACGCAATTGCAGCTACTGAAATTAAACGACAATTCCTATGAATGAAATAGAACGAGACAGGATTTTTTGAGCGATGCTGTGATATGTTGTTGCAGAATATTTTTTTAATATTTTTCTATTTACTTTAAAATACACAACATGGCATGTTGGTAACGTATGTTTATAGTATACTAGCTGCCCCGCGCAACTTCGTCTGCGTAAATTTCCCCCTTTTCTTTATAATCCCATGTTACTTCAAATACCTCAGCGGTTGAGTAGTTTTCGCGTGAAAGCGTAACAAACAAACTTACATTCACATTTATATATTAGTAGGGATGTAATTTAGATATGTGTGCACCGTTGTGAAAACTAGAAGAGGCAAAATGAAAATAAAATACGTATAAGATTTGATTGCCTCTGTGGCGCGGTGGGAGTGTGTCCGACTGCTACGCAAGAGGTCGTGGGTTCGATTCCCACACGGGACACCACTTTGTGTGATCCACAAATTGTTGTTCCGTGTCTGGGTGCACTTTGTGTCCGTGATTTGTATGTTTGTAAAGTCCCCCGCGACACAAGGCTTGTAACACTACAGGAGTCTTTTTAAAAAAAAAAAAACTTATTACACGTTCCTTTAAAATATTCACATTTTAAATAATTAGAAGCATTAACAAATTTCATAGCAATAACCTAATTGGAAATGTTCAGAATACCATTTGAAGTATTTAAATAACCCTTGACATACTTGGCTACCGTCAAGAGAATTTGTTTGGGATTGAATTACTGGAGGTTAAATTGAAGCAACTTATTACGGTTCCGTCCGTCTAATGGGAAGCGAAAGATACCGTCGCATAGTTTCAGCTTTCAACTCGTTCCAGAAGACTATTACATGACTGCGAAAGCTTTGTGAATACGGTCTAATATCCTATGCGAAATTTCGCGGAAATGAAATGGCTATGTGGCGCGAAATCTTCAATGTTCTCCAAGTTAGGTTCCCTTTTAGAAATAGTTTTGAAAGGAGTTGAAATGCACTGAGACATTTGCATTCTAAAAGGTTTCTTCGAACTATGGCTGGATATGAAAGTTTATGGCGTATTCAGAAGCTTTTGCCACCGTAATTCTTTGGAAACATAAAACGTTATCAGTTCGTTGAAGAAGTTAGTGAACTCCTGTGTAGGCAGTAACTCTTGGGTGTTTTTGAATCACAACGGAGATTTTATTATCATTTTGTACACTGTGTTGCTCTAATAAAACATATTTATCTTGGGACAACTTGGGAGAACTCACAGACAATAGATAAATATACCTATATATTTGTAAATACAAACGATAGATAAATAACACCAAGACCCAGAATAAACCATCGTGCTCATCACACAAATTTTTATCCTGGGTGGGGATCGAACCCACGACCTCTTGTGTAGCAGTCGGATACACTTCCACTGCGCCACAGAGGCAGTCGTTCATGACAAGTTACGTAGGGATCATACTAATATTTTAGTACCTATTAGGTGTAAACTGTAAAGTATACCTAAAACATTTTAGAATCAAACTTTGATTAAGAAAGCATTTGTAAACATGTATAAAAGACAAATTCAAAGTGTAGCAACTTCTGTACGGTAGTCATCGACCCATGAACTCAGTTTGCGGTTATTTGACTAAACATGACCAAGTTTGGCCACTAAAACTTGGCAACATTTTCTACTTGTGTGCGCCTTCAGGTAAATAGAAGCTGAACGTACCTACATAATACTATGCTAGCAGACGCAGTAAGATTCTATGTATTTCAACGGTAAAAAACGCCATAAATGCCATCGCACGCAGCGTTCATGGACTGGTCTGTTGGTCTAGTGGTTAGTGACCCTGACTGCTAAGCCGGAGTTCGATTTACACCCAGGTTAAAACTTTGTATGATGAGCTCGATGGTTTATTCGCTGTCTGGGCGTTATTTATCAATAATTTAATTATAATATTATTTTATTATAAAGCTTGTTTGTTTGTTTGAACGCGATAATCTCAGGAACTACAGGTCCGAATTTAAAAATTATTTTACTTTTCGATAGCCCATTTATCGAGGAAGGCTTTAGGCTATATAACATCACGCTACGACCAATAGGAGCGGAGCAGCATTAAAACATGTTGCAAAATCGGGAACAATTTACGCAGAGGAATTTGCGCGGGTCAGCTAGTCTATAAATATGAATGCTTTTAGAAATATTTAAGTATGTTTATTTGTTGTCTGTTTTTTATAATACAAGCTCTGCTTAGTTTGGGATCAGATAGCGATGTGTGAATTGTCCCAAGATATAAAAAGAAAATGAACGCCCATTTACTTTAAAATCCATTTAAATAATATGCCAGTTTATTACATAATGACGATACTAAATAGTATACCTATAGATAAAGTTATATTACCCAATTTATAATGAAATTTACTGGGGTTTGCGAGCTAAATTACTTCTTACAGTTAAAACGAATCACGTCGCATGGGGATTATAAAATTGCGGTAAAATCTCGACATGAAATCAAAATGGTTTCACGACAAAATAAAGCGGCCAGTATGACCGTCCCATGTATTGGCAGATTTAAAAGATTTAAACTGTGAATTTTAGCACGGTGTTGTTTGAAGTTGGGAACGAACGACTATCTGGTGCTGCAGAAGCGTTTGTATTTATTATACCCATCGGGTATACAAACTAGAAATATGGGGTACTACCTATACAGGGCTGACTTTGAAATCGGTCGACAAATTGATAGGGGAGATTTAGGTTTTACATTTAAATATTGCCAATTGAAATTGTAAAAAAAACGATTATTTGTAAAATCGGTTTACCGACAATAATTTTTCGTGATAACCTCTTGATAAAACATTGATGACATTTTAATAAACAACCATGCCTGATATTTTATTTTTATTTCCAATTGTATTGCATGTCGCTGCAATCGCCAAAACATTAATGACATTGTAATAAACAGCCATGCCTGAGACAGCTTTAGCGCACCCGGGCGCGCAAATTTTATGATCTATCGATAAAAAATGTAAACAAAATCATTGAGATCGTGTGGGGCATTTATAGATAGGATTTTTAAAAACGTTTAGATTTTTAGATTTTTGAAATATTAAGCTTTAAAGTGCAAATTTTTGTTAGAGTGAAGTGTCCCCCCCCCCTGCCAGCTAAATGGTTGATGTTATGTTGGGTATATAATTCACGGCAGTAGTATATATAGTAATATTAAAAGGAAAACTATCACAGATAAGTAGCGTCTACAAGTTTACGAGTAACAGATGATCAAATGAGAAGTGACAAAATTTTCGTACAAATTCCATTGAAAATTATTATTAAGTACGTACGTTGTAAGTATGAAACAAAAGCAACAGAAACCCACTTCTTAAGTTGCATTATTCAGATGGGGGGGGGGGGGGGGACTACGGAACCCTACATTGTGCGTGGCCTGACATGCACTTGCTCGGTTTTATTAATTAATTTAGGTACTTGATATACTTCTTTTTTTGCCCGTGTTACATTGATTTTTACGATTTTAAAAATGTAAAAGTTGATTAAAAATAGTAACACAAAAGTACTAGGTATATTATTTCAACTATATTTGAAACTCAAATATTCGTTCATAATATTTTTTTTAATTCGCTGCCAAAACCTACCTAGTCGTTCATATTTAGCGTGACAACGAAATACAAATCATTTCTACACACACCTTTTATACCTACTCGACAAACTACTTATTACTTCTTTTCAAGCGCTGTGTCGCAAAAAAACATCATATCATTTTTTATAGAACATGAAGAAATCGGTAGGTACATCTTTCACATCTTTGCCTGCGTGTGATAAAATGTTTCTTTGCACATTCTTAGTAACAACGAAGCCATACTTCTTTTTTAAAGGTTGAAACAGTCATATAGTCACGTGTGTAAGTCAAACGGGCGTACCTTTTTATTACTGAACCTTTTACTAGTAAGATAAAGTTTCATGAGGATATTTTGAATAATAAATCAAGGAGACTTGCGTTACTTAGGAGACATTTTCGACGGAACTAGAATAATAATATGTCAAATTTTCTTGGATATAGGTATAGCTATTTTTTTTAGTAGGAACCAAAGCAAAATTTGGATGCCCGAATGCAGTCACTTGAACTTTGTATTATCTGTTCATCATGCTGTTATTGTACGCAAATATACGCAAAAGGCACCTGTCCCACCAACGGCGAGAAAGCGAGTAGCGATTTTATCGCTGAAGAAACGTACAGGCTTAAGTAGATCCCGTGTAAATAAAAGAGATACAGATCGAACAAAAGAGATAGTTGATCGCTGACCGTTCACACTGCCGCATACCGGCGAGTACTTGTTTTACACTGCATCTATTTTGTTTACACTGGCGGGATCTACATTACATCTATTTTAATACTAGTATAGTATTATATTATCTGTGATTTTAATACATTTATCGTACGTTCTTTGAGCGATAAAATCGCTACTCGCTTCTCTCTCGTTAGTGGGACAGATTCCTAAACCAAAAGCTATTTTACGGCAGCGAACTATTAAGCGTAAAAACTAAAAACTATAGGATTGAAATGTACACATTTAAAAAATGAATTGTGCCCATATTAACCAATATTCACGCGCTGCAAACGCCCGAATCTGGCAATACCAAAAATATAGCGCCATAAATAAAGAGTAACAAAACCATTTCTGTCAGTGTAGCTGAACGTTGTACTAAAGAAGGTTTACTACCTGAAACCTTTTAAACGAATCAGCAGTCGATGGCCATTACGCGTCGTTTAGTACACAAGACCTATTTCTGAGGTAAAAAGTGAAGCTTTAGCTTTACTTTAGCCTCTTTCCGTGGTGCGAGCGGCGGGCGACGCTGTTGTTTGCTTACAGAAGCGATACCTTTTAGCTAGGAGATACGAGACTACCAAGAAAATGTTGCGAAGCTTTTTTAATGTACAAAGTATTAGAGATTTGTAAAGGTTCTCTTAGTGGCTGCGGAAGTCTATTCAAGGTTTTGATATCAGATATAAGCATGATGTAATCATGGCATTATGTTGGTAGCCATATTAAAGATTTTTAAATGTAAATCTGAGCGCAAATCTTTCTCGGAATTGGTTAGGTAAAGTACTATATCAGCGATACCTTAATCAATCTTGTCAAATACAAAATGTTGATAAGATATAGATAAGTTGGGGGAGTCCGGTAGAGATTACTAGGGGGCAGACAACAGCCACGGCTCATAGAATCTTAGTGTTACTCTGTATTGCGACGCTGCAGCACTTCTAAGATGTCAGACGCTTTCCCCATTCCTCTTCTGCGACGCCGTTGCGTTCGGCAGATAGGTTTAAAATTGCGTAGTGATAACGTGCAGAGGCGAAGGGTTAAAATTTTCCTGAGGTAACCCTATACGAAAATGTAACTTGTTAGAGACGGATTGTGCATATTAACTAAATACAATTTAAAGGGAAACCGAAAAGAATGGTTTTATAAGGACCCTTCGCCACTGATAACGTGTTTTCGCGTCTGTAAGTGATTTTTTCACTTTTATTAATTTATTTGGTGTTGTTTTGTGGCCTTTGATTCAAACCAATAATCTATATAAATTGCAAGTATTTATAACATAGTAGGTAATACCTACAGTATAAAGTTTTTATAGACGTGGCGTAGATTTTTATAAAAATTAAACAACAAACAGATTGGCGTGGGGTGGGGTAGAGTGGTTTTTAAACCAAGTACCTACCTATAAAAATAAAGATTCAACAAGAAAAAGGTGACTTTACGAAATTATCTAAATGACAGAATTAAATTAACCAAAATAAACGAAGAAGGAAACCAGTATAAAACATCTCAAACACACATGACATGGCGAAACTATAAGGGTTCCGTTTTGCCATTTTGGCTACGGAACCCTAATAAGCATGACTTAAAAAGTTCTATGCCGTAATAATCCAATCGAATTTTGCGCCAGAAGAGGTATAAATACTTATGCCATGCGCCTTTCGCTAATGAAATTTGATAAATAGAATGTGCTATAACTATGTAATAATAATGAAATCAGCTATGTGTACATACACTATCCGCTAGTGAAATTCGACCTTTCTGTTACACGTCGTATAGTTAGCCATTTTAAATACATTATTACTGGTAGGTATATATTTAGAACTATTTTCTTAAGAACTGCAAAAAGTACCTGTTTCTTTTGATCCATCGTCAATTTATGATATTAAAATAAAAGATAAAGTGACTCACCTGTAACTAGGCACGGGCCACGCGTGCGCAGCGCACGGCAACCGGACGTCCTGTCCGGCTAGTATACGGCGCGTGCGGGGCTCTAACACGACCCGTGGCCGCACGCCGCCTTTTGGTTCCGTTACTATTATGTGACCTGTTAAATACAAAGGTTATATTAGACATGATAATGTGGCAAAAATATTCTCCTTTCGTAAATGCAATGCCTCTGAGGAAACTCTCATTGTCTGACTGTACGGTATTCACGGCTTGAAGCGGGTGTAGCCTAATGGCTCAGGCTTCGGACTCGCAATCGTGAGGTCGCGGTTTCGAATCCTACACTTTATACTACCGACGTGAACCCACTCCTAACACAAGCCATTGAGCTTAGCTGGAAGAGTTAACATGATTGCTAGTAATGTAGGACACTAAACCCTACAGTGCTAGTATCTTTAAAAAAAAAATGCTTTGAAGATAGATTGAACTCTAGGGAAAGACAGGCTATTTTAGCGCGGTTACTAAGTAAGATATTGTTTATATTTCTTGTATAGTAATCGAAGTCGTTAAGACGAACGCCGGTCTTCCCACCAATCGACCAATCTTACGGTCACGTGATCCTGACGCGAGTTTAACATTTTATACCCATACCAAAAAAAGTGCACAACGCTAGCGGCGTAGTGCACTTTTTGTTCAGAATACGTTTTTTATTTCAAAAAAGCCAAATACTAATAAATTGCTTAGTCAACTTTATCTTTGATGTTATGAAAAATTGTACGTGATAGTTAACCTTTACAAATTGCACGATTATTTGCGCATGAATTGAAATTACTTTGCAGGAACTATATTAATTTCTCTTGAAGATGACTAACCCGCTTTGAGAAACTTAATATTGATATTAATAAGTTTGAGCTAATATAATGGAACTTCTACGGACCTAGTTCAGTAAATAACATGTTTATGTATCTATTTATACTGGTGTTTGTTTGCGCTGCAAAGATAATTTCAAAAGCTTCACTAAGGATGGAATTACGGTGTAGGTATAAGTGTATCCTAGTAGCCCCAGCCATCCTAGTGGCGTGGGCTTATGAGGAGACTACTGACACTATTTTGCCTCAGTAGTTACATCGTTCAAGCTGTATTTTTGTTACATTGCCAACATAGGGCTTACGGAACTTAATAGAAATGCTAAATTAGAACCCCTTCCTGACGTCCGATTGGTGTACATATGTATCTTTGGTGACAATACAATAATTTTATTTATTTATTTATTTATTGACTTCATGCACAAAATATTGTACAAAGGCGGACTAAATGCTAAAAGCATTCTCTACCAGCCAACCTTTGGGTGATGTAACATAAAATTATATAGGTGCAGATTGTAGACAGCTAATGTTAGTTATTTAAGATATATACAATTGATTATAAATATATATATATATATATTTATATATAGGTATATATAAACATACGTATACTTAAAAACATAACATACATACAGAGATATATATATAACCATACTCAAATACATTACATACATACAAAAAACATATACTAACTTAAATACATTATATACAAATAAACATAAACTTAAATTCATAAGATACAGACATACGTTACAGTCATTTATGTGGCTAACGTTGAGATTCAGCTAATCCATCGAGTAACAGTGTACGAACTTTCAGCTTGAAATTGAAGCGATTAGAAGCCATTCTGATTTCAGGGGGCAATGCATTCCAGAGTAAAACAGACTGTACAAGGAAGGAGGATCCGACGAATCCAGAAGAATGAGTAGGACATAACAGAAGCATATTGTTGGAAGAACGAAGCTCCCTACCATGGCTGGAGCACAAGTATTGAAAATTAGAAGATAAGTAAGAGAGGCTAGTAGGAGAATTAAGAATAGAATAGAGAGTAGTGAGAACGCGCAAACTACGGCGCTGACGAATAGGAAGCCATTTCAGTTCAGAACGAATGAACCAGTTCAGAATGAATGTGGTACCATAAAGCTGTTCTGATGAAAACGGCCACAGAAACTTCTTAACTAAATAAGTTGAGTACAGAGTACAGCACACAGTACAGAGAACGCCGAAGTCAGACAGACGATATTAAGTAACTTTTCAAGAGCGGGTGTTTTTTTTTTTGCGCTGTTGCTATCTATAAGGAAAACTAAAAATAAGAAGATGTCTACTCACCAAAATACTGGCTAGTGTAAACGGATCCGGTGATCCGGTCACGCACCCGACACCGGAACGCACTGTGTCTGTCACGCGGGCTCACCCCGCTTATGTACAATGAGCCGTCGTCTAACCGCTGGTACTTCGACCCTAAGAACAAAACATTATTTGAAAAATCAGGGTGTCCATTCACGTATTTAAAGCAGTGCAGTTGCAGTTAAGTTTCGATTAAAACGGCTATAAAACGCTTGCGTCAAGTATGTCTCGAGAGCGCAATAACGACATTCTGGTACGGTTCGCAAGCGTTTTTGAGATCGATCGAATCGAATCGATCGAAGAATACGAAAATGGCCATTGTAATCGAAACTTAACTGCAATTTCACGGCAACTGTACTGCTTTAAATATGACAATTGGCCTCCAGGAGCAATCAAGAAGGCAATGACTTTGTTTAATTAGATAAAAGAGTATTGATTCGAGAGAAAGCATTCCTAGTACTTAAAGAAGTGCAGTTGCAGTTAAGTTGGATGTAGGTAGTACAGTAAGTTGTTTGCAAATCCAAATTAATTTAAAAAAAATGGCTAAAAGTCGATGTTTTGTAACCAAATAAATTCCAGTGCTCAAATTGCTAAGGGCTGAACTTGAAAAGATAGTAGAAAGATTTTGTTACACCGCCTTGAAACCGGGATAAGTCGCTAATATATATCTATATATATATATATATAAGACCAATATAATTATTATACCCATTTAACTAAAGTAGGTAGTGTCAGCAACAGGAAAAATACCATGGAAAAATCTCAAACATTTTACGAACATATAGACTTGTTAAATTGTGTTGGTAATTTGAGGCAAATAATTTAATATTTACCAATTTATTAAGATTTACTTTGAGGAAAACACTTTTGAATAATCATCTTCAATTACACGAGTGAAATTGTTATATATGAGACGTTCAACTTACATTTTAACACCTCAATTTATTTTTCGTGGAAATAAGACGCCGGATGAAAATGTAATTGCGTATGTCATCAGTTGACAAGTGTTTTAATGAGAAAAAGCAACAATTTCTTTTGGGTGTGAAATTCATGCATGAAATATAACTCCGACGCCAATGGAGGTTAAAGCTTCACTAATATATGTTCAAGAGTTTGCCACATTGTAGGTTTGTAACTTTGTATATCGTTGACCGATTTGAATGTGTTTCTTTATTAGATGGCTGGTAAACTAACATTTAGATACTTTATATAGGTACGGGAATTAACGCGCATTATTTACCTTAAAATTGCTTGATGTTTCGACCAGGAGGCCAATTCACGTATTTAAAGCAGTACAGTTTCGGTTAAGTTTCGATTAAAACGGCTATTTTTATATTCTTGTAACTTTGGAAGCGATCTCAAATACGCTTGCGTCAAGTAATGATATTCTAGTACGGTGCGCAAGCGTTTTTGAGATCGATCCCAAAGTTACAAGATTACGAAAATGGCCGTTTAATCGAAACTTGCACATGCGGACTGTCGATGCCGCAGCGACTGTAAGGCCGATGAATTTTCATCTACCCTTACTTTTAAAGAGGGTAGATGAATCGGCCTCTTTTAATGTCTCGTTAAATTTGTGGCAGCACAACTGTTATGGCGAGTTGAAAGATTTTAAAGAAGTTATTTTTTTATTAAGTAAAAGCCAATATTACATTAAGTAGGTAAACTTTTATCAGAGTTTTTTTATTAGTAATAAATGCAAGAACCACCATATTTTCCACAGATTCTAGTGTAGATTGTTAGACCTTATTGTAGATTCTAGTATTGAATTTGTTTATTCTTAAGAATTACAACTTTTGAGGTCTACTAGTTGTCTCTTTATGACATGACTTTCTGCAATACTAAATAATAACGCAAAAAGAACGGCAAAATTTTCAATTCAAGATTCCTAAACAACTCGTAGTTAAGTAAGTAAGTCACAACTCGTTATACCGCTTGAGTTATTCAAAAGAGGCATATAAATCAATTTATTAGGCCGTTTTATTGCGTTGTACACTCGACTGATAAATGTGAATCCATCGGATTCCGATTACATTCAAACTGTTAACGATTATTCAGATAGCAGTAGTCAAGTACTTATCATGGATAGTTCAAGTGGAAAGTGAATAGATTCACGAGAATGCCTTTATGGTTGATTTCTGATCACTGATTGGATCGAGAGGTCGCCACTATTGTGCAAAATTTGAACTATCGTACGTCATAAAGCGAAATAGAATAGATATTACACTTGGTCATTAATTCTCTATTTTGCTATCAATTTCCATTTAGGCATGTAACTATTAGTACCTGGATAACCGGTACTTTTTTAAACGACGTTTTCTACAAATTAAATCTAGATCGATTTATTTCCCCCGAAACTCTGCATACCAAATTCCATAAAAAATGTTGGAGCCGTTGCCGAGATTGAGAAGATTACAAATATATATATATATATATCTAATATATAAAATTCTCGTGTCACAGTTTTCGTTGCCATACTCCTCCGAAACGGCTTGACCGATTTTGATGAAATTTTGTGTGCATATTGGGTAGGTCTGAGAATCGGACAACATCTATTTTTCATCCCCCTAAGAGTTTGTTTGTTTGTTTGAACGCGATAATCTAAGGAACTACTGGGCCGCATTGAAAAAATATTTTATTGTTGGATAGCCCATTTATCGAGGAAGGCTATAGGTTATAACATCACGCTACGACCAATAGGAGCGGAGCAGCAATGAAAAATGTTATAAAAAAAAGGAAGAAAAAAGGGAAAATTACAATCTATTATTCATGCCCCTAAGTGATAAGGGTTATCCACCCCTAACATTTATAACTATACTATAATATTAGAAGAGAGAGAAGAGTTTGTTTGTTTGTTTGAACGCGATAATCTCAGAAACTACGGGTCCAAATTGAAAAAAATATTTTACTTTTAGATAGCCCATTTATCGAGGAATGCTATAGGCTATAAAACATCGCGCTACAACTAATGGGAGCGGAGCAGCAAGTAAAAATGTTTGCAAAAATGGGGAAAATTTACGCAGACGAAGTTGCGCGGGTCAGCTAGTATATATATAAAATTCTCGTGTCACAGTTTTCGTTGCCATACTCCTCCGAAACGGCTTGACCGATTTTGATGAAATTTTGTGTGCATATTGGGTAGGTCTGAGAATCGGACAACATCTATTTTTCATATCCCTAAGAGTTTGTTTGTTTGTTTGAACGCGATAATCTCAGGAACTACTGGGCTGCACTGAAAAAATATTTTACTGTTGGATAGAGCCGATTTATTGAGAAAGGCTAAAGGCTATATAACATCACGCTACGACATATAGGAGCTGAGCAGCAATGATAAATGTTGCAAAAACGGGTAAAATTTACGCAGACGAAGTTGCGCGGGTCAGCTAGTATATATATATATTTCTCGTTAAAGGTATTAGATAGATTTTGAGTTATTAGTACTTTTTATCACTCTCTCTCTCTGACTCAGTGGCGACCGATCAGATCGATATTTCTGTAAGGTTAAATTACGTTACCACTGTCGGTCTATAGATGGGTAACCATTTTTAGGGTTTCTTACCAAAATGGCAAAAATGTCCATCCGTCCGTCCGTCCGCAGCTTTGCTCAGAGACTGTTAGTGTTAAGAGGCTGTAATTTTTTTTATGGATACACGTATTACTTTTGCCGAAAAAGTGAAAGAATAAAATTTTCAAAAACTTTTTTTAGGGTACCTCCCCTATATGTAAAGTGGAAATGTGATTTTTTTTCTCACCTACCCCATCGTGTGGGATATCGTGAGATAGGTCTTATAAAAACGTTTAGGGGTTGGGAAGATCATTTTTTGATTTAGGGATCCGTTTGTTTAATATTAAAATTTAAAGTGCAAATTTTTGTTACAGTCAAGTGTCTCCCCCCCCCCCCTGCCAGTTAAATGGTTGATGTTGAGTATGTGAAAAAAATCACGGTAGTAGTAGGTATATATAGTGAAATTAAAAGGAAATCTATCACAGTTAAGAAGGTTTTACAAGTTTACGAGTAACAGCTGATCAAATGAGAAGTAACAAAATTTCGTACAAATTCCGTTGAAAATTATTATTAAGTAGGTATAACGTTGTAAATATGAAACAAAAACAACAGAAAAACCCAAAAGAAATGTTATATACTCTGTACATTGGAGAGCACGTTAAGCCGTCGGTCCTGCGCCCAATCTCTCTCTGGTCGTGTAGGATTTCCATTCCATAGGCTATGAGAGTGAGAGAATAGAGAAAGCACTTGTGTCTGCGCATACACTTGTACACTTTAATATCTCCTTTGTAGTTGGCTAGTCTCAAATAAGATTGACTGCCGTAACCGACATCGGTTAAGACCATTACAGAGGTAGGTACTTACCTAAATAATGTGAGACAGTGAGCTCGTCGTCCGTGAACCAGTCTGTGGCGCTGATTCGGTCGGCAGAGTGTGGCGGCACCACACACCGCAATACTGCAGCGTTGCCGGCCATCACGTACTCATCCGGTACATGCACCTCCCATGGTATGTTTAGTGCTACGGACAATAGGACATAATCATTTAAATCCATACTAATATTATAAATGTGAAAGTAACTCTGTCTGTCTGTCTTTGGCTTTCACGCTCAAACAGCATAACCGATTTAGATGAAATTTGGTATGGAGATAACTTGAGTTCCGGGGAAGGATAACCGACATCAAGGCGCGGGCAGAGCCGCGGGCGAAAGCCAGTTTAAACATAAAGTACTACATATTACTTGTCTTTATACAGTATTAATAGGTTAAACGTATTTTATTAACCGGCTTATAAAGATGAGGATACAGTCTTACATTTACCCACGTATCGACCTACATAGACACCACAATTGGTGTCTTCGTGTTAATAACAGAGGCCCTATATAAGTGGCGTAAACGCTAATAAAGTAGTATGGCAATCGAATAAAATGACGTCGTTGCGCGCGATTTTGTGTGCGCAATGATCATTCCGACGTCATTATATTCGGTGAGACTTTATGCCCCTTGTCTAAAGAACCAGGTATCGTATATCTGTTATCTATATATATTTAGGTTAACTTACGTGTTAAATTCCAGTAGTAATTAATAACATGCACATATTCAGTCGAAAAACATTAAATCATCACTATTACTTTGCTAAGCCTTGTAGCTTAAACGGCTTACCGAACATAATGCGAATTAACTCAAAAAACAGCTTTATGAAAAGGTAAGAGCTAATTATATTCCGGCACAAGTAAATAACTTCTTATAACTTAGATATTTGACAAGCTTAATTTGCGTAGAAATCTAAGTTACATTATGAAAATGTATTTTAAAAATCACGTAGGTACGTGATACCTTTGAAGAATTTATTCTTTAAATATTAAATGTTTTGCCCGTTGTTTTATTTTTCTAGTTTATTCCTATTTAGTATTACTTACGCTTATCCGTATGTAAGTAATAGATACTGTTTTGCTATCTTCCCCGCGATTAAGCCTAGGTAGTACCAACAACAAATCGCCCTTAAAACCGTTATTATCCACTTAATTATTTTAGGTCAGTCCAAGTACGGAACAATTAAAAGACTGCTGACTACGTATTATCCCAGTAATCCCTTTTAACACAAACGGTGAGTTTCTTCACAGCGCCCTAATTGCGGATTTCAAATCGCTTTCATCTACGGTTCATTTAGTTTAGTTCCCATGAATTGTAACTGAGGGCGCTGTACATTTTATACAGAAAAATCCTCAATTAACTTTATGTTGGTAACATTATTACTTGCAGGTGGGTTGCTACAGTTTAATGAACGGTTTTAAAAGGAGAGTTTTGCTTATATTCCGTCTGAAATAGAAGAAAAAATGTTTTCATAATTATTTTTACATAGACGACAAAAGTTACTTATTTGATCTATCTTCACAAAGCCTTAAAACTTGAGAATTTTAAAAATCTGACGTTAAAGTCTATTGCTCCTGGGATAATTTAAAAATATGCAAATGTTAAGCTGCTACTGCGCCTGTTTAAAAATATGAAAATGTTAGATAAGCTACTGTCGCCTGTACTGTTTAAGCAATAGTAATTTCTAGTCGGGCCGCGTATTTACCCGAATACGTAGGAGGGGTATTGATGTAGGTACCAACGTGTGCTTTGTTTTTTTATTTATACCACAAATTGCCACACTCGATGCGCTAAACGGCTTGTATGAATTGCTGTTCAAAATGAAACCGTATTTAACGACGATGTGCTACTTACTATAATCTGTCTGGCTGGTTGATTTGTTTCTTATTTATTGTGGCAGCTTTTAAATCCCATTTTTTTTAAACATATACATTCCACATATAATTATATTTGCAGTATTATTTAAACCGCGCAACCAGCAGATAAGGTTAGAAATTCCGCTACCGAGATTAGAACTCTAGCTCTCGAGTCATGGTAAGCCAGTTCACAAAACACCCAATTAGCCTGAAATTCTAGATTGTTCAACTTGGATTTAAAGAGAAGAAAATACCGAACAAACTAGCGTATCGTGTTATCTAGGACTAGATGCTTGCTCTTATTGAATCGTATCTCGGTCTTGAGGCAATTTTCTGGTCAAGTGCAATACAAACTGGATAGGTTTTGTATTACTTTGCTGTCCTGGTTCTATTTTGTTTTAATGTTTGAAACAATTTATTAATACTTGTATTTTCAGAGCGTATTGATTTGTCAGCATGCTTATTGTACAGTTTAATACCTGGTGAGTTGGCGAACACACACAGTTACAGTTTTAGAGCAAATGGTGGCTGGCGTGACGTGGTTCAGTTTCGTGGTCCCTTCATTTCTAAATTATTTTCGTCGTAAAATATCAGGGAGATAAAAAATAAATTGGTTGATCGAAATAATTAGGTCGTAACCAGTATTTAGTTATAATTGTGGCGAATTAGCAATAGAGCGTAATTATTGCTAGACGAAAAAGTTAACGAAAAGTTGGTATTAGGTATCAAAAGAAAGTCGTTAATATTGGTCCTGCTAGATACCTACCCATAATTTGGTCTCCTATATTTTATTAGGGCTCAATAATCCTAATATATATTTAGGAGGCAAACGAACAAAAGTTATCATTATTTTTACCTGCATGTACATGAATGTTCTTGGAGAGCACAGCGAACCCGCTGCTCAGTCGAACCCGGCACCGATATGTGGTGGAATGCACGTCTCGCCTGTAGTGCTCTGAAGGGAAGGGTAACAGCTCCAGTGACCCATTGGTCAGAACACGCCGCAGACCAGCCAGAGACGTCACTGGTGTGTTGTCTGCTAGCATCCATGAGAGCTATAACAATGAAATAAAATAGTTCGATGAAATTAGGTTAGAGTCAGATATGCAGATTCCATTTGGTTGTAGACTATGTATATCAAGTAATAGCGTTTGATGCACGAACACTATTGCGTTTGACGTATATATCGTTATCGTCGGTCGAAACATGCGTTTGATCGAATTTGTCAATGAGTGTTAATTTATTTTTGAAGTTTTATTTTTGTGTCTCTATCTGATTTGCAAATGGAAGTCAAGCCTTTCAGAAACAAGAAGTGTGTTTGGTATGTACGAGTATTCTTATTTTAATGAACGGACCAATCATAAATAGTTTTCGGGTTTTGCTTGATGATTTATTTATTTATTTAAACTTATTGCACACAAAATTTGTTACAATGGCGGACTTAATGCCACAGGCATTTTTGCCAGTTAACCTTAGGGTAATGTAATGAGAATAATAAGGTAGGTGCATAATAGTCATAATTTAGGTACCTATTTATGCTTAAAAAAATCTAAAAGACCTCAGAAGAAATAAACGGATATCGCTCATTCATAAAACTAAATTATTTTAAGTAATACCTACTTAAAATAATTAGGTTTCGAATGTTTTGTCTTGTCTTATTCTACAACATTCGCTAGTCAAAATACCGTTATTAATGTATTATGACTGGGTAACAAACATTACGTTCGTGCATTGACTTAGCATATTACGATATCATGTAGTAGTGTTATTATTAAATTGCACGTTCTATTTGCTAGTTTGTGAGCAAGTATCATATTAAATTATAACCAACCTATACGTAGTTTAAACTTGAGAATATGCAGCTCAGTTGGGAGGTTTAGCAAGTCAATTAATAATGTGTCTGGCTAACGGGTCTTAGTATGGCAGTAAAGCTCTTTATACGCGTATAAGCGAAGTGAAGTGAGAATAACGCAGCATCGAATGTACATGAGCATAGCATTTGGCATATATTTGCACATATCTTTATGGTAACTATAGGCTATTTTAAGTAAACATAGATGTCAAGTTCCACCATCTTTTTTTTTTAAAGACGACTCCCGCAGTAGTGTACAAGCCCTATATCGCTGGGGACTTCACAAACACAAGTCACGGACACAAAGTACACCCAGACTCGGAACAACAATTTGTGGTCACACAAAGTGGTGTCCCGTGCGGGAATCGAACCCACGACCTCTTGCGTAGCAGTCGAAAACACTCCCACCGCGTCATAGAGGCAGCGAAAAAATCTCAAAGTTATAGTAATTGCTTTTATTAAACCTAACTGGGCCGGATCTAGAGGCGGGAGGGGGCAAACCGTGGCTTTAGATACTCTCCCGTAGACTATTGCTAAGCTAGAAATAGGCCCCTTTTCAATTCATGCTGTAACAACGGATTTTCCGTTTTCTCATTCTTAGACTATATTCTATACCTAGGCTTTTTCATTTTCTTGCAGTAAAATAGGACGCCCTCAGGCCAGGTAGAGTGATGATTTACGCAAAACGGCTAACAGGAGCTGGATGCGAGAAGTCGAAGATAGAAAAAAGTGGCATGCAATTAGAGGCCTATGTCTAGCAGTGGACTGCGATAGCGATGATGATGGCAGTAAAATAGGGGTAAATAAGACCATTGAACACATCAACGTTCATATCTAGATGTAACAATAACAGGGGCAACAAAGCCAGAATATTAACCTTTACACACTCTCAAATTGTTACACAGATGTAAGTACTTGGATAAGTAGGTACAACAAAATGTAATTGTATAAGAAAAGTTGAATTTTTTGTAGATGCTTATGAACTGGAGCTTGGGTCTAATATGTAAACCTGAATATGTGCTTTTGTTTAGGTATCTACTTATTAGGTATATGTAAGAGTTAAGAGATTGGTCGTGAGTTTTTATCATTTTATTCTTTTCTTGTCTCACATTGAAATAATTGACAATAGGTAGCTATTGTTTAATGAACTATTTAGTTATATAATAATATCTTGGGACACCTCAGACAATGTCATCTGATCCCAAACTAAGCAGAGGTTGTACTATGACCTCCAGACAACTAATAAACATACTTATATATTTCTAAATACATACATATTGACTGGCCTGTTGACGTAATGGTTAGTGGCCCTGACTGCTAAGCCGGAGGTCGTGAGTTCGATCCCCACCCAGGATAAATCGTTGTGTGATGACCACAATGGTTTATTCTGTGTCTGGGTGTAATTTATAAGTTGTCTGGTTGCCATAGTACAAGCTCTGCTTAGGTTTGGATCAGATAAATAAATGACACCCTGATAAGTCCAAAAAATAATCAACCAAAGATCCAAAAAATAATAAAATTTAATAACGTTCTACCATCTATGCGTCTACCTTACAGAAGATGGCAGAACGTTATTATATTTTATTATTTTTTGGATAGGTGTGTTATGTGTTTATACAGTGTTGTTTAATCTATAACTTAGCAGAGGTATCTATGTGCATAATAATTGTGTGTATGTTTTGACAAATCGTCTTATCGGTTTTCCATAATACCTCACACACAACTTAAAATATGACATCTTCAAACTAACGTTCATAAACGTGTTTTCTTCAAGACAAAATGTTTGGAAAAGGAACATATTTACTTCAAAAACACAACTCGCAGATGTAAAAAGTACGAGATACGGGAAATACACTCGAGGGATGGAAATTCGTAGCTTATAGCGATCCTCAACATGCCCCGGAGTAATATAAATATCACGTTGTATCGTATTAACTGTCACAAAAACCGCCATCTTTCAACATTCTCATTTTTTTGTGCAAAAGTTATGCAATTCGCTCTCGAAAAGTAGCTTTATTATAGCGCTATTGCGTAATTTGAAATAGTTTATGGTGACTTTTCGCGGCGATGTACCACTTATTTTTATTTAAGTCAGTAGTTTTCATTTCAACAGTTTCTTTTTCAATTTGAGCGATTCTTGTTGTACTTAGGTATAATAATCAATTACAATTTTAATCTGTTTTGTGAAGTAGGTACTCTACTTACCCACTTCTAGCAATAGAAAAGTCTACACTTAGATATAATAATATCTAGGGACAACTCACACAACGCTATCTGATCCCAAACTAAGCAGAGCTTGTACTATGGAAACCAGACAACTGATAAACATACTTAAATATTTCCAAATACATACATATTATAGATAAATAACACACAGACACAGAACAAACCATCGTGCTCGTCACACTAAGTTTAATCCTGGGGGGGGGGGGGATGGTATCCACGACCTTCGGCTTAGGAGTCAGGGTCACTAACTACTAGACTAACAGGCCAGTCATATTGAATTTATACAACTCGGGATTTAATCACGGGAATATTGAAAGGTACTAAGGTATGGTACTTCTTAATTACCCGACGACGCGGACGTTTCCTGAGTAGACCCGTTATCGACCGAAACGTCCGCGTATATTTGACAACAATGAAGAAAATAAATAAAATGCTGTAAACTGTAAATAAAGAGTGCAAACTGAGTATAGGGCAATAAAGTCCGCAGCTCATAGTATGCAGCAGCAGGTGTGTAGTGTGTAAATTTACATTTTTCTAGACCATTGAGCACCGATACGTTACACCGGCACTCTCATGCTTAATTCGCAGTTATTTCTACACATTTAACTTTTATATAAGACTACCAATGATTTTATACTGATATGAATGACTTTAAATTAAATAATAAATAAGTGAATGGGTTTTGTGAAGATAGAAAATTTGAAAAAAGCCTCGAGTGGCACTGATCCTCTCAGTTTTAAATTGACGGTAATATTAATAGCTGATGTTTCAGCTAATATCTGCACTTTAATTTATAAATTACTAGCGGACGCACCCGCGTAGTTCCCGCTCCCGTGGGAATAAAATATAGCCTATGTCACCCTGGGTTAGTGTAACTTCACAACGATGAAAGAATTTTTCAAATCCGTTCAGTAGTTTCGGAGCCTATTCAATACAAACAAACAATCAAATCTTTCTTCTTTATAATATTAGTATAGATATAGATTTTCACACGTAAAACATTTTTATAACTCCCCAAAGTTCTATTTGTGACATAGGTAAAGTACGAGTATTAAGTATAAAAACAGGTTTGCTGAAGAGTTTATGTGAATCAAACAGTCATCGTCATGGTCCTTTTACAAAATGGTATACAGTGCTGTAGCAGTGCTGTGTCACGCCCCACGTTCCCCTAAAGGTACCTGAGGTTTATCCACCCTCTCTCAGTGGTTCTTGTGGTTTTATCCCAACCCCGCTCCTTCCCCGTTCGAAGGCACAGTTATAGTAATTCGCCACGAGCGCAAGAAAGGCGAATTACTGCATGGATAGTATACTTCAGGTTATTATTACGATTTATTATTGATGTAGGTATCTACCTACTTAGGTATCTATAATTTAAGAATATGTGAATAATACAAAAGATATATTGATTGTGAACAGGTATTTATATTTTCTATCTATCTATCTAATAATTATATTGTTTAATAATATATAAATATACATTTTTAAAATGATCGATTTTCATAAAACTTAGTATGCAGGGGGTTTCGGGGGCAATAAATCGATCTAGCTATGTTTAATTTTTAGTAAACGTCGAGACAAAAAATACCTAGTAAACTCGGTCATCCAGTTACTGATAATAATGTGCCGTTCTCTACACTCTTGGTAATATAGTCTTTGTAGGCGACAAAAACTCTAAAGCTTTAAGCAGGTAAATAACTAGAAACCCTGCTTCAATATCTAAGATAATATCGATACCGCTTCGTGTTCCGTTTTCTTAGTCATCTCTTAAACCTGAACGAGTGAGATGGTACACGATACTCCAGATGTTTTGCTGACATTTTCGTATCGGAAACTTTTCTATCTTCCTTCGTTCATAGCGGTAGAAAAGGAAGATAACGTTGGTTTAAGGAGAGTACTGTTACTTACCTTTAGACGTTTTATTTTTACAATGGCTACTGCCATTGTAAAAATAAGACATCTAAAGGTGGCCACTGACGATACGGTTATTTTGCAGCCTTCTGAATAGATGTACGCAAATTTATGGCACCTTTGACTATACTGCCATTTGGACGTACGCTAGAAGATTAAACTAATGACTGCTGTCAACACTAAATTTATTTCATAAGTAGTAAAGAGAATAAATTTGACATTTTGCGAGATCGTCTTTCTCTATCGTGACTATGGTAACCATGGTTTGACAATATGTTAAGAAAGAGAAGGTGGGTCTCTTTCTAAACGAGAAATAATAATAATAATAATATCTTGGGACAACTCACACAACGCTATCTGATCCCAAACTAAGCAGGGCTTGTACTATGGCTACCAGACAACTGATAAACATACTTATATATTTCTAAATACATACATATTATAGATAGATAACACCCAGACACAGAATAAACCATCGTGCTCATCACACAAAGTTTTATCCTGGGTGGGGATCGAACCCACGACCTCTTGCGTAGCAGTCGGATACATTCCCACCGCGCCACAGAGGCAGTCAGAAGGGTTAAACCATAGGCACACATGTGACGGTAGAATATGGAGAACTATGAGTATTATAAGAAACATCTATGCATTACTAACACCCATATTTGCAAAGAATAAATGATTTATGATTTATGAAAGACATCCATTTAAATCGATATTCACGATAAGTTTATGATAGACATCCACGCCATTTTGGATGCATCGTCAGTGGGGTCCTTAATGGCTGGTACTTACTACAAGTGATCTGTCGGTAACCTCAACACCTCAGAACACACATCTGTTATCTTTGCTCAACACATTACTATTATGAAACTCAACCGCGTGTACGTGTTCCTCAGAAAAAGAAGTAGTTTTGCATAAAAATAAAAGAGCCAGGGACAACATACCTACTTATTTATACTACGGGGTTAATTCCGTAAAAAGTACTTGAAACCCCATTTAGTTTAACCCAAGCCTTTATTCAAAGCACGTTTCATTAAGTAAAAGACAAATTCTTCTTAATTAATTAAACAATTTTGCTTGCTGGTTTATTTTTACATTTTCTGTCCTAATTATGTTTTGTTTGGGTCGTCTAGGTTTCATTCAGCGCGGTCTTTGCATATTTTAAAATACTCCACGTCTGCTACTGACACATGAAATCCCATATGAGCGGGTACCTACATTTTATTTGACACTCATGTTTGTTTGCAGCTTTTTTATTAGCCATATAAAGTATGATGGGGAAAATATCCCGTTTTCGTTAAATTTTCTACTTATTTAAAGCTTAAAATACGACAATGGTATAACTGTCTTCTGAAATTATAATTTAAGTCTCATGATGCCTAAATAAAGTCATGACAAAATATTTCTTTCACCAAACCGCCCGCTTAAATCACCATTATTTTTTTAGCGTACTATCACTTTCTTTAATAAAAAGACGTCACGCGACTCTGAAATCAACATATGTATGTCTACGTCATCTACGAAATGCAACTGTGCAAGTGATTATGTCCGTATAGTCGCTTTTGGCGTCTAGGCATTATGATGTTAATTTGTGCACGTTTGCAATGACAAAAATTGATACATAACTTATTGACGCCAACTTTGATATTTGAAATTTTATTGCGAGATATAAGGTTATTTTACGATTCCCTAAAGTTATTTTATAGCTCTCTGTTTAATTTTTATGGTTCCCTGTTTTTTTATAGTGGTTTAAATGGCTTTATTTTAAGGTCAATATTCAAAAGTTTATAGAAGTCAGAAGTTATTTAGTACTTTTGCTTGGTCATTGACCATTTATGTGAGGGACTGTGGTGGACACATAAAAAAATCAAATCGTTTTTGCCCGTGATTTCGTAATGCAAGTTATGCTTAATTTTTATAACATTGATATATGTAGTATTCTGTAACAGAAATGTGTTGTCAAATTTCAGCAGAGGATATCTAACTAGCAATGTGGCATTGTGGGTCCCACATTACTAGCAATTCTGTTTACCCCCCACCCCCAGCTAAGCTCAATGGTGTGTGGTAGGAGTGGATTCACGTCGACCGCTACCTCATGATTGCTTGTCCTATAGGCCACCGCCGCTTCAAGAATTCAAGAATTTATTCGTTTGATAACTATAATTCGTATCACCTGTTGATTATCGCAATTAAAACAATGGAGATAACAGCTTCCAATTGTTGTACGTTGCCAATGATACCTGCTAATTAATTTTATTATCAAGTTTATAATTAGGTTTATCCAATTTAGTTTCATGTGAAATGTGATATTCTGTACAACATTAAAGTTTAGCTTCTCTAATTTGTTAATTATAAATTTGATGATTTGATTAGTTATTCATTATTCTACTGTTTAAATTTAGATACAAATTTATCTGTGAATAAAATGATATAAACACCCGAGGTCAAATTATCTGATGTAGGTATATAAAAAAAAAATATCGGTATCATCATAAGCTCTATTACTATGTATTCGTTTTCCTTAAGTCTTCGACAAGCCTGATTAAGCAAAAGTTAATAAAGTAGGTACCAGCTCAATACTATGTGTGAAGGTATGCAAAATTATCGTAGCGTAGGTATGGGACTTGGTTATTATTGACTAGATGTGCGCGCGACTTCGTCCGCGTAAAGTTGCAGTGCTACTCTCCGCTATAAACGTAAGCGTGATGATTAAAAGTTTGAAAATTGTATGTAAATTTTAACAGACAAAAAATTTGAAAATTGTATGTAAATTTTCGGATTTTATAAAACAACGTAATTTTCAGAATTTAGGAAATTTAATAATTTATTTAATAAAATAATATTAAATACTTTTCATTTTATTTTTAATTAAAGATTACCATACCTAATTTTCTTATAAAGAACATCCGTAGACTTTGTTCATGTGTATACATGTTTACGTCCAAATTCAATTTAATAACAAGCTTAACTATACATAGAATATCAGCACAAGGAACTGCATGCCTCAAACTTGATCTTACGTTACGGTATTTACCGAACAAAGCAGTACTCGCAATACATCGCTCCAAAGTACCCACGAGCACTACAACAGTTTCTGTGAATAATTGGCTTCTTGAACCGTAATCACAATACATCAAGAGTACAGAAGACAAGCTTCATATACTATATTTTCCTATAGGTAGCGCACATAAATAAATAGGCGCCGTCAGAGGCGCTCTTTCAGTGAGGTGCATGGGCGAAGGGGTACTGTGTACCTACCTTTTTGCAAATGCTTCCTGGGTACACCCATAAGGGGTGCAACAGCATCTACATACTATCCTACACGGAAAGAAATGAGAAAGAGTGCAAGTGTACCCCCTTGCACCTGCTGCCGGCGCCCATGAGTCCACTGCATAAATGTGCAAGAGACCGCAATGTCACCAACCCTGATAAGACGACCACGACCACTCTGCCAAGAGTGTAGCGACGAAGAAGAATAGCGCACATCGCTCATCGTTAGCCTATATCGTTCTACTGCTGGATAAAGGCCTCTCCTAATTTACGCCACAACACCAGGTCCTTCGTCTTCCGCATCCAGTTCATCCCAGCGACATTCTTTAGATCATCGGTCCATCTGGCTGGGGGTTGGCCTACCTTACGTTTACCGATTCGCGGTCTCCACTCAAGGTTTCGTTTACTCAACCAGCTAATCTTTCGGCTGATATGGTCTTTACTACTTGAACGTGCTTAACCTGCGAGCTATGTTGGTAACTGTAGTTATTTGTTGGATGACCTCATGGCGAATTTTATCCTTCAAAGAAACTCCAAGCATAGCTCACTCCATAGCCCGCCGCGCACATAAAATTTCTTAACTCCTCGGTTTGAGATTCCATATAAGTGAGATGTCTATTTGCATTGTGTGAATCTTATCTTCTATACTCTCGATGTTATGTGCCGCAATGCTCAGGTAAGGGGCGTTCACTGTACTGTCAACCCTCAGTTACTCAATCTTATATAGATTTGGTTCAACTTGCGTTGTTACTTTGTAATTAGAGTGACTTGTTGGCCAACTAGTCGGAAGAGTGATTATGTTGTGATAACGGGTTTATTCTCGCGCTATATAACGTTGGGGTTATAACATTTAGCTTACTTGACTAGCACTTGATCCACGTTTACAATTTTGGTTACCACTATCGGTCCATAGATGGGTGACCGTATTCGAAAAATGTCATACCTAGTCTCTCACCGGTCATGTCGGTTTTCCATCCCATCGGATGATATATGAGAGTGTGGAATAAATAGTGCACTAGTCTTTAGAGACTCATTAGTGAGATGGGCCGCCGTAATCGACATCGAATATGAAACCATTACTAGTTTTAGTTAGATTTTATTATCTTTTGTTTTCGGGTGACTGTTTTTTTTCTCCTGCAACAAACACCGATTATGTGACATGTGAGATTATCCTCATACGGATTCCATAGAGAGTTCTTTCGTCGATTTATAAATAGAAAGTCTTCCTCCTTCTTGAAGTTGGTTGAGCATTAAAATACGTACTAATCTAAGGCATCATTTACACATTTTCTTATATAAATTGAAGGAATACCTTTGCTTATACAAACTTATTTTATTTTTGATCAGAAAATCATAACAAATCATATATTATGTAACATAAGATTTAGATAAGGTTTTGCTGTAGTAGGAAATCATGAACAAACAAACCAACCAGCAATAGAGAGATGAGAATTAAATCAGATAAATGAATATCAGTTATCAGTTCGACTGTTACATACAGTAAACAATCTTGGGAATAGAAATAGGTTACGGCTAACAAAGTAATCCAATTTCCTATATTTTTTCTTATGGTACTTATTTGGACATAAAGACAATTGATTGAGGTAAATATATTCATAGTTTCTGGTGTTGTTACTATGTGACTACTTAGACTTGATAGGCTTGCTTGTGGACATATTATTTTTTTGGTTTCTGTCGTCCGGTTTATTGGAGGCTGGTCAAAGTGAAACTTAACTACTCAAACAGCAGTAACAAATGCAATTTTAGAATAATAACTAAATGTAGAATAATAAATAATACATTAGAAGAATAATAACTCTTTAAAGAAAAATGAACCGCCTTCAAGTGATTCATCAAGGTAATAAAAAACAAGCACATCACCGACTCATTCTTAAGTTTTAGCCTATATTTCTAGTGTTTTGTAGACCAGGATAAAGTTTTATACACTGAAACCTTTACAGAAAAAAATGCAGTCGAATAGTGAAAACCCCATCTAAATCGGATCACTAGCTTTTGAGAAAATTGCGAACATACATACATTGTATACGAGTCAAACAGAGAACCATATTTTTTCAAGGTGGTTAAAAAAGAAACCTATCAAATTCCAAGGTCATTAGGTGCTATGTGCACCAAATACTACATAATTACATTTTTATATACGTAGTTACGTATTAAGTATTTGATAAAATTATGTACGAATACTTAAAAATAAGTGTACATGTACATAGCACCTTGGAGACCAACCTTGGAGTTTAATAATATTATTTAAAATTTTTCGAATGTATATTTAAGCCGCCGTTATTAACAGATTTTTAGAAATTCCTTTCTTAAAGAGGCAAGGGTCGAACTATCTTGGGAAAACCTGTGAGTGAAGTCTAGTGTAAACTTTCACTGTAAATCTGCAATCCAGCCAAAGAAATGACGATTTTTAAACTTGATCAATGAAGCTACAAATTTAGCTACCAAAGGGTGATGGAGTTAATGAGAACAGAACTAACCCATAACTCTGGCGTCACACAATACTTGGTATTTTTGGTTACGGTCAGGTCAAACCCACATCTTTAATGTACAACATTTCTGTGTTGGTTCCATTTTAAAAATTCTACCAGTAATTTAAAAGTTTGCATTCAATGACGCCAGAACGTCTGAATGGACCTGTATAAAATATAATTGGCACAGATATAAATATTATAGTCTAAAATAGTACACTACTTTTAATTCCGAATAAAATGGGTATTTAATCATTTCCACGCGAAAAAAGTCACGGTCAACAGCTGTATAGTGAACCCAATGACATCTAATATCTGACATTCTAAACGCACATACTTCATATTAGTTTCATCATGACTAAAACAGGTAGTATAACAATGAACTCAGAAACAATGTTAACCGATGCCTTGCCTTTCCTTTACAAAAATAATGATGTGTTCCGGATACGATATTTATACGAGTATCACTAAACGCGATAATTTATGATCCACATAACTTTCTATCAACATTAAATTCCTTGTTTCCAAATACGAACGAATCCAACCCAAATCTGGTTAATAGGATTTGTTCTGAACGGCCAACAATTCATCATGGATATTCCATTTCTGAACTAAAAGAGAAAATAAAGGGATCATCCCTTTGAAACTTACAAGTTTTATATTTTTCTTTGTACTTTCAGCTTTGATGGAAGTTGGGCTTTGTTTGGAGGGACTGGCCGCCCGTAAAGAGTTCAAGAAACCCGCCCTCGGCATTACCGAGGGAGGATTCTTCCTCGCTTCTATGAAACTCTCAATAACAAAACAACTGGGACCGACTGCTGTTGAATGACTTCTAATATCAATGGTACCAGCGTACGTATTACCGTTCACAATAGCACAGTCTACAATTCAGTTCAGTGAATGTATAGAATCATCCTGAATATTTAGGATTCCGAATTCCTTGGTATTGCGAGATTTGTTTGTATACTTTATAGGCAAGTAGAGCTAATATATATATATCACGATCAATTCTCTCCGTTGGCCTCTATATGTACCATGTAAGTGCTACGTGTAATTTTTCAATATATTACGTTGTGTTGTGGTTGACTTGCTACGGCGTAGATTGATCGAGCTACGACGTAGCTAATGATGGCTACGTATAACTGTAGATTAAGATAAAAATGGTTGTCTGTAAAGTCGGTTTACGGACGGTAATTTAACGGAATAACCAATGGTGTTTTAAATAAAAAGGTGTAGATAGGTTACAAGCGCTCAGAAAGCGGCACTTTAAAATACAATACAATTGACTTGTTATTATATGTCAGTGTCGCATCGCCGGCGTCAACAGATGTTAACAGCGGATTACATTTTTCTCTTTTTTGCTCGTGATAATTAAATCACGCTTTCCTACTTTTACGACTTTTTGTAATAGATTACATTGCAATTTTTAAATTATCAATGTGTGCATTAGTTTGCTATTTGTAAAGATAGAATGTTGTTTATGTAACCTATCTACACCTTTTTACATAATTGATGATAGATAAAGTAATAAAAAAACATTGATAACATATCGCCATTTGTGTTGCTTAGCAACCAATCAATAACGTTAGTTCCAATTGTATCGCATGCCATGTCGCTGCAATCGCCATTCGCTGTAGCTTAGCAACCAATTAATAACGTGACTTTTTTAAGACACTTTTTCGTACGTGTATCCGGTCATCAATTTATAAGGAGTTACTCTACGATGCTACTTGATCGCGTTTAATGAAATTTGTAGTAAAGCAACTTAAGTTTGGCAACCGCAATTTTTTTATAGTGTCCTTTTACACACCCATTGGTGGTCACCACGGGGGATTTTTGAAAGCAACGATAGATGTAAATGTGATAGAATGTAATGCGTAACTTTACATTCTATCACTTACTTACATTTATTTAAATGACGTATTATAATAACTGTCGACAATAGCTGCATATCATTAAAAGTTACATTATATTTTCATGTCATTATGACGACATAATGAGCTTAGCCTTAAGATGAAACCAATAAATTAAATAATATACACGAACAATTATCCAGGCCAGCACAAAACGTCTTAAAACCAAATAAAAAAGACAATCCGTTTTTGCTCCACTGCCAAATAGCGAGAGAATTCAATTTTTCGCTCGACGTTATATTTCAGAGAAGCAATAAGAATTTTATAATATCAAGTTACGTAAAAATTCTTCGGCAATTTAACGTGGAGAAATAGGTAGCGTATTTGCATTAGGGTATTGGTTGGAACTCGAGTCGAATAGGACTTGAGAAAACTACTCGACCGTCGGTGCCCTCTATAAGAGACCACTCGTCCATGAGACCTTATATTGCTCGGGGATGGAATTCATACTACCTATGAGTGTATTTACATCTCAATATGTCAGAGACGGATGAAATGTATTTGTGTTGAAATTGATTCAAGAATTCGTCAAGTGTCATGAATTTATACATGTATTATGAATGGGTAAATGGGTTTGAATATTATAGGCTATTAGTGTGGTATTTTAGATTTTAGAATGTTTACTTTTAACCATGTCTGTTTGCCAATTGTGGACGAAGACATTGTATAGTAAGGATAGTTTTAAGAATAGAACTATAGACTATGAATATTGCGTAGGAGCGAAAAATTGTGTATAGCATTTTTTAAGTTGTATAAGTAAGGGTATAGTTAAGAAGGGTGAAAGACCCAACATTCAGATGTTTTATTGTACGTTAGTTCATCAGTTAAAGACGAGCATCTGCCGAAGATGCACATGGAGTTGAAGACGAGCATCTGTCAAAGATGCACATGGAGTTGAAGACAAGCATCAGTAGAGGGTGCACACTAGTAAAGACGTAATATTGATTTAAGACAGTCATCTGTCTATCAATTATAAGAAGCACGCCCACTTTTGATATTTCTTTGCCCTGTGATTTCATTAATTATTAGTGTCACTAACCGTCACCACCGCTACCCATACCTACATTACTAGCAATCTTGTTAACGCTCTAGTGTTATGGGTGGGATACGAACATCGATTGCGAATCTGATGTCTTAACCACAAGGCTACTGTTGAAGAATGAGGTTATTTTAAGTATTTCCGTAATCATCGAAATGAATTCCTGCTTAGAAATATTATGAGGTTTTCAAAAGTTTTATGAAATCCGCTGGCGATAGACTATTTCTGCCAATAACTCACTTATAATTTTAGACATACAAAAATACACAAATAAAATAGACTGCAGAAAGAAATAGGTTATAATAATTCTCACATATATATAGGGTGTTTTGCGTACATCATCACTCCACCTGGCCTGAGGGCGTCCTACACTACGTTTGCCAAGCCGCGGTCTCCACTCAAGAACTCGTTTACCCCAACGGCTATCGGTTCTTCGGCTAATATGGCCAGCCCACTGCCACTTCAACTTGCTAATCCGGTGGGCTATGTCGATAACTTTGGTTCCCTGCCGGATCACCTCATTTCTGATTTTGTCCCTAAGAGAAACTCCGGCAGGAGCTGGATGCGAGAAGTCAAAGATAGAACAAAGTGGCGTGCAATTGGAGAGGCCTATGTCCAGCAGTGGACTGCGATAGGCTGATGATGATGATGATGATGATATAGGGTGTAATTTCTTGTGTCTTGGGTGCCATTAATATTGCAATTTTATTTAGCCGATCTTCTCAAAACAAAAAGTACTACATAATTGAAGAGAGTGGTAACACAAAAACTTTATTATTTGTCCACCATTTCTATTCTAGCCCATATCACAAGAGTCTAAGCTAAGAGATAGTTCAGCTACTCGGTCGTCTGTGTGCAACGTTGCAGTTTTTAAGCCAATAAGTTACGGCAAACGTGCCTCCGGACAGAAACGATTCAGACTCGAATGAATTCAAGTTTTATTCAGATACAAAAGGGTTAACGATCTATAAAAATATCAAGAAATACTAAATAATAGGAATTCAGAATGTTGTCGATTAAATTGAATGTTTATGTTACGTTCAAAAGGTTAACAGGCTTAACAATAAATAAAAAAGTTACACCTACATTTTATGCATCCTTATTATATTGGTACTTATATTTGTAAATATATCGGTATAAGCTATACTGTAAATACATGCATTAGTTTTGATAAACTTTCGTGGTGGGCTCAGTTAAACGACGCGAAAACTGCATGGCTACTGTTCGACACTGCGCGGCCGCCGCTGACGTGCAAATGAACTTCAACCGTAGGATGATAGACCGGACTTTTGCCTAGTGTACAACTGTACACATCCAAACACTTTTTCACCTTTTTCAATAATGAAGTAATGATATCCATCTTCTTTAGACTTTGATGTATTGACACAAATTGACACGCATTAACTTTAACAAGATTTTTTTAGAAGAATTTCTGCGTATTTGGTTCAGAACAATGTTAGGTAAGTATTAGAAATTGATAGTTTAAGTGTCAAATATAACATTTTTTTTGTATAAAGCAAGGCTTGCCACTTTGTCATTCTATATTGTGTGATCAGTCAACTTTAATGTCGTTATATACTACACGTTTTTCATTCGTCATATATATCCATTGTATACCTATGAAAAGATCTTCGCCATGATAATGCCAAAGAATTTTGCGCCACAAGCAGAACTTATAGCATACAGTGTACGCTGCTGCTTGCCAAAAACACGCCTTATGTATGCCATAGTAATGCAATCGGATATGGTACCACAGCTCAAATTCTGGCAATGCACCTGCTGCACTTCTGATGTTGTAGATATCAATTCACAGTAGTAATCATTTACGATCAAGAGACCCGTTTATTCGTTTGCCTCCCATCCCTTAAAGAACGTAGGTTCTGTCTGCTGCTAAAATTTGACCACACCTATCTTTTTAATTTTATTTATACTACGAAACGACGAGACGTGCAGGTCATGCGCCTGATGGGAAACAGCGTTACACTATCCCACAACAGTATCAGTACCACCCTAACCCTTGTTTGGCAAAGATCTGAATGCTACCGCACCGCGCTCCTCATTTGAGATATAAGTTCATAAGTCACATTTGCCCAGTAATTTCACTTTACTATCTGCTAAATTACTGTTTACGTACATGATGACTTTCTGCAGGCAACGTGTAATGAAATGTGTTATTATATACCACCATTAACAAGTAATAGAATATGTAACTAACGCGTTAGCATCACGCTACAAAAAGGTCAGCCTAAGCCCTCAGCCTGACCTTACCCTCGGGCCTTAAACTGATCCTATTACGGCCCTGACAGCTGCCCATTACACTTAGTAACGCTGTCACTGCCATTTTTAAAATAAAAATCTAAATTTGAAGCTGAAGTATCTACAGTTGTATTTTTTAATGGTTGTTAACTCTTATCGCCTTTGTTTATTATATCCATTTTAAAAATTCTTTTACGATTTGAAGAAATATTTTCTTAGATTGGTTACACTTTCAATCAAAATTTAGGTCTTTTGATATTTCAGACCACGTTGAAACGCTTTTTCTTAACATATTCTCATATTGGGTTGACCGCAAAGGTTCCATAATATAAATTTATTTAGTGCACTGAGAGGAACATTTTAAAGTCAGTTTTAACTTTTTTAAAGTCCATTATGTTGATTCTGTTCGACTTGCTCTGTTCCTTTTACACAAATTCTCAAAGTAAAGAAATCCTATGTATTATAAAAACTTTTGCAATTACACAGTGTTCACTTTGAACAATAAACTTTAATTCAACATTTAAATCGTTTTTATTAGACACGGGGAACAGTTTCAAAGCTTTGAAAGCTTTTTAATTACGTATGTGACTTTAGAAATGTTAATTAATAGTATTTATTCTGAGAGCGAAGTAAAGCCTTGGAAACAAGTAAACAAAGTTGGAAGATACTAGTTCAAGGAATTGCTAGGTACGTTGAAACACTAAGTGTAAACATAAATAAAACTCCTGCATTCGTCGAATAGAGATAAGTTAGTTCAAGTTATACCAAAACTTTTTTGACGTGATATCGTCTTATAAATCGATGACCGGTTGCACTTACGAAAATGTGTGACGACCGCTTTGGTTCTGGTGACGTCAAAAAGAGTGACGTCACCGCTCACGTTCCGCCTGCTGATAGGATGAAGTATTGCGGCCGTAGGGCGCATGCGCCCGGGTTTAGTAAAACTGTCACAGGCATGGTTGTTTATTACAATGTTATCAATGCTTTGGCGATTGCAGCGACATGTGATACATTTAGAAATAAAAAAGAGGTGTCCAGGCATAGTTGTTTATTTAATGTTATCAACGTTTTCTTAAGACGTTATCACGTAAAATAAAATTATCGTCCGTAAGCCGACTTTACAGACAAACATTTTTTTTCGCGTAGACTATACGTAGACTATTGTAGCATATTACGCTACGACAGTCAACGGCATATATGAATGGCTCATCCTTTTTCATTTCAAAAATCTATACACTATTATAAAATTATATACATACTACGGGTCTTAATCGCCTGAATAATTTAAGAAACGTGGGCAATAAAAAAGGTAAATTACCTTAAAATATTCACGCGAGTAAGACTCTTAGTATATATAAATTTATAATTGTATAGAGTGTACAAATCGCCAAAGTTTATCAACATTTAATGCATACACTAGCTGTTCCCTACGACTCTGCCTCCGTTGATGTTGGTTATCACTACAAAAGTAATATCCCTTCCTCAAGCTTCAAGCTACCAATTTTATTGAAAATCCAGCAAGTTTTTTCACAGATCAGAACATTCAAAAATCTCGTTAATGTTACAACAATTAAAAAAAAAAAACAATGAATATTAAAGGAAGATCAAAGCTACTGCACCAAATTGCTTGCCGAGCGTCGTAATTATAGCGAAATTGTTAATGAAACCTGTACTTTAATTTACATGTTTTAGGATGAAAGCATGGTGAACTCTGCTACGAAAGAAAATATGTAAATGAGTATTCTTTAGTAAAAATGCGTCTCGTCCTCAAGAAATCCTCTTTTTCGTAATACATGTGAACCCCACATTTGCGTAATATTGCCAAGATTTGTTGGTAAAAAACAGACGTTCATACAAAATTGACAATGACATCAAATAATACGTCGGCTCATGCCTCAACAAAAATCTACACACACACACAGTCATGCATGTACGGGCGATCTCAACGTGCACTGTCTCAGTTAACGATTCAACCATGTTCGACCAAGATTTGTGTATGTGCGGGTCTATAAGAGTGTGAGTCATTTTTCGCTCGTTGTAGGAAGCCGGCATACAGTACCTATCTAATTTGTGATGCCGTCGTACATCGGATGTGCATGTCGGACTACTCTGGTTGCGTGTTCGTGTAATATTATCCCCATACAACGCCTTTGTTTGAACTCTAATTTGCGTAATGAAGCGAGTAAATTCGAAATACTGTTTGCGGTTAACATGATGGTATAAACTGTACATATTTTACTAAGTGATAATGCCGTTTCAAAGCCGTTTGTCAACATAACACACATTGCAGTTGATAATCTTTAAAATAACTAAATGGATTTTTATCAAATATCATACCGATTAGGCTAGCTCTTTTATAAAAAAAAGCGGCATTGACGCCACAAACAGACGAACAGAATACGAATACAAAAGTCCAGCTTTTAACACTCCTTTGTTTGTTGTGGGTTAAAAACAATGGTCTAGTCTTGTGATTGACAGATGAAGGTTCGTTTTACAATTGATTTAGGTCTACTGCCATTAGGATACTTGTTGATCAAAGGCTTATACAAAATTCTTCGTAATTTGTTTTTAGAATCTCCATTGTGCGTACTTTACAGCCAGTATCTATACTAATATTAAAAAGCTGAAGAGTTTGTTTGTTTGAACGCGATAATTTCAGGATCTAATACGGGTCCGAATTAAAAAAAAAAACTGTTAGATAGCCCATTTATTGAGGAAGGCTATATAACATCACGCTATGACTGATAGGAGCGGAGCAGCAATGAAAAATATTGCAAAAACGGGGAAAATTAAGCATACGAAGTTGCGCGTGTCAGTTAGATAAGGATATAATTTAAAACATAATGGTGG